>OX451739.1:676931710-681931710 GCA_948472305.1 Vicia faba | reverse complement strand
CTATTATCGAGATTTTTGTTACTCCAATGGATGGTAGCCTTGTCATTATGGAAAGTAGACTATTGTCGAGATTTTTGTTACTACAATGTATGGTAGCATTGTCATTGTGGAAGGTAGTTTGTTATCGAGATTTTTGTTAGTACAATGTATGGTAGCCTTGTCATTATAGAAGGTAGTCTATTGTCGATATCTTCGTTACCGTAATGGATGGTAGCCTAGTCATTATGGAAGGTAGTCTACTGTCGATATTTTTGTCACTCCAATGGATGGTAGCCTTGTTATTACGGAAGGTAGTTTGTTGGCGAGATTTTTTTTACTCCAATGGATGGTAGCCTGGTAATTATGGAAGGAAGTCTCTTGTTGATATTTTCATTACTCCAATGCATGGTAGCCTTGTCATTATGGAAGGTAGTCTCTTGTTGATATTTTCATTACTCCAATGGATGGTAGCCTTGTCATTATGGAAGGTAGTATGTTGTCGAGATTTTTGTTACTCTAATGGATGATAGCCTTATCATTATGGAAGGTAGTTTGTTGTCGATATTTTTGTTACTCCAATGGATAGTAGCCTTGTTATTATGGAAGGTAGTCTATTGTCGAGATTTTGTTACTCCAATGGATGGTAGCCTTGTCATTATGGAATGTAGTCTACTGTCGAGATTTTTGTCACTTCAATGGATGGTAGCCTTGTTATTATGGAAGGTAGTCTGTTGGCGAGATTTTTGATACTCCAATGGATGGTAGCCTTGTCATTATGGAAGGTAGTCTCTTGTTGATATTTTCATCACTCCAATGCATGGTAGCCTTGTCATTATGGAAGGTAGTTTCTTGTTGATATTTTCATTACTCCAATGGATGGTAGCCTTCTCATTATGGAAGGTAGTCTGTTGTCGAGATTTTTGTTACTCTAATGGATGGTAGCCTTTTCATTATGGAAGGTAGTTTGTTGTCGAGATTTTTGTTACTCCAATGGATGGTAGCCTTGTCATTATGGAAGGTAGTCTACTGTCGAGATTTTTGTTACTCTAATGGATGGTAGCCTTTTCATTATGGAAGGTAGTCTCTTGTTGATATTTTTTTTAATCCAATGGATGGTAGCCTTGTCATTATGGAAGGTAGTCTGTTGTCTAGATTTTTGTTACTCTAATGGATGGTAGCCTTGTCATTATGGAAGGTAGTCTGTTGTCGAGATTTTTGATACTCTAATGGATGGTAGCCTTGTCATTATGGAAGGTAGTATGTTGTTGATATTTTTCTTACTCCAATGGATGGTAGCCTTGTCATTATGGAACGTAGTTTGTTGTAGATATTTTTGTTATTCCAATGGATGGTAGCCTTATCATTATAGAAGGTAGTTTGTTGTCGAGATTTTTGTTACTCCAATGGATATTAGCCTTGTCATTATGGAAGGTAGTCTGTTGTCAATATCTTTGTTACTCCAATGGATAGTAGCCTAGTCATTATGGAAGGTAGTTTGTTGTCGACATTTTTGTTACTCCAATGGATGCTAGGCTTTTCATTATGGAAGCTAGTCTGCTGTCAATATTTTTGTTACTCCAATGGATAGTAGCCTTGTCATTATGGAAGGTAGTTTGTTGTCGAGATTTTGTTACTCCAATGGATTGTAGCCTTGTCATTATGGAAGGTAGTCTATTGTCGATATTTTTCTCACTCCAATGGATGGTAGCCTTGTCATTATGGAAGGTAGTCTGTTGTCGATATTTTTGTTACTCCAACGGATGGTAGCCTTGTTATTATGGAAGGAATTATATTGTCAAGATTTTTTTTACTCCAATGGATGGTAGGATTGTCATTATGGAAGGTAGTCTATTGTTGATATCTTTGTTACTCCAATAGATAGTTGCCTAACAATTATGGAAGGTAGTTTGTTGTTAAGATTTTTGTTACTCCAATGGATGGTAGGCTTTTCATTATGGAAGCTAGTCTGTTGTCAATATTTTTGTTACTCCAATGGATGGTAGCCTTGTCATTATGGAACGTAGTTTGTTTTCGATATTTTTGTTATTCCAATGGATGGCAGCCTTATAATTATGGAAGGTAGTTTGTTGTCCATATTTTTGTTACTCCAATGGATAATAGCCTTGTTATTATGGAAGGTAGTCTATTGTCGAGATTTTGTTACTCCAATGGATGGTAGCCTTGTCATTATGGAAGGTAGTCTACTGTCGAGATTTTTGTCACTTCAATGGATGGTAGCCTTGTTATTATGGAGGGTAGTCTGTTGGCGAGATTTTTGTTACTCCAATGGATGGTAGCCTTTTCATTATGGAAGGTAGTATCTTGTTGATAATTTCATTATTCCAATGCATGGTAGCCTTGTCATTATGGAAGGTAGTCTCTTGTTGATAATTTCATTAGCCCAATGGATGGTAGCCTTCTCATTATGGAAGTTAGTCTGTTGTCGAGATTTTTGTTACTCTAATGGATGGTAGCCTTTTCATTATGGAAGGTAGTTTGTTGTCGAGATTTTTGTTACTCCAATGGATGGTAGCCTTGTCATTATGGAAGGTAGTCTATTATCGAGATTTTTGTTACTCCAATGGATGGTAGCCTTGTCATTATGGAAAGTAGACTATTGTCGAGATATTTGTTACTACGATGTATGATAGCATTGTCATTGTGGAAGGTAGTTTGTTGTCGAGATTTTTGTTATTACAATGTATGGTAGCCTTGTCATTATAGAAGGTAGTCTGTTGTCGATATCTTTGTTACCCTAATGGATGGTAGCCTAGTCATTATGGAAGGTAGTCTATTGTCGATATTTTTGTCACTCCAATGGATGGTAGCCTAGTCATTATGAAAGGTAGTCAATTGTCGAGATTTTTGTCATTCCGATGGTAGGTAGCCTTGTCATTATGGAAGAGATTATGTTGGCGAGATTTTTGTTACGCCAATGGATGGTAGCCTTGTCATTATGGAAGGTAGTCTGTTGGCGAGATTTTCGTTACTCCAATGGATGGTAGCCTTGTCATTATTGAAGGTAGTCTCTTGTCTAGATTTTTGTTACTCTAATGGATGGTAGCCTTGTCATTATGGAAGGTAGTCTGTTCTCGAGATTTTTGTTACTCCAATGGATGGTAGCCTTGTTATTATGGAAGGTAGTCTGTTGTCGAGATTTTTGTTACTCTAATGGATGGTAACCTTGTCATTATGAAAGGTATTCTGTTGTCAAGATTTTTGTTACACCAATAGATGGTAGCCTTGTCATTATGGAAGGTAGTCTGTTGTCGATATCTTTGTTACTCCAATGGATAGTAGCCTAGTCATTATGGAACGTAGTTTGTTGTCGATATTTTTGTTATTCTAATGGATTATGCCTTATTATTATGGAAGGTAGTTTGTTGTTGAAACTTTTGTTACTCCAATGGATAGTAGCCTTGTCATTATGGAAGGTAGTTTGTTGTCGAGATTTTGTTACTCCAATAGATGGTAGCCTTGTCATTATGGAAGGTAGTCTATTGTCGATATTTTTGTCACTCCAATGGATGGTAGCCTTGTCATTATGGAAGGTAGTCTGTTGTCGATATTTTTGTTACTCCAATGGATGGTAGCCTTGTCATTATGGAAGGTAGTCTATTGTCGATATTTTTGTCACTCCAATGGATGGTAGCCTTGTTATTATGGAAGGTAGTATGTTGGCGAGTTTTTTGTTACTCCAATGGATGGTAGCCTTATAATTATGGAAGGCAGTCTCTTGTTGATATTTTCATTACTCCAATGCATGGTAGCCTTGTCATTATGGAAGGTAGTCTCTTGTTGATATTTTCAATACTCCAATGGATGGTAGCCTTGTCATTATGGAAGGTAGTCTGTTGTCAAGATTTTTGTTACTCTAATGGATGGTAGCCTTGTCATTATGGAAGGTAGTTTGTTGTCGAGATTTTTGTTACTCCAATGGATGGTAGCCTTGTCATTATGGAAGGTATTCTGTTGTCGAAATTTTTTTACTCCAATCGATGGTAGCATTGTCATTACGGAAGGTAGTCTGTTGTTGATATCTTTGTTACTCTAATGGATAGTAGCCTTGTCATTATGGAAGGTAGTCTACTGTCGAGATTTTTGTTACTCTAATGGATGGTAGCCTTGTCATTATGGAAGGTAGTCTCTTGTTGATATTTTTTTTAATCCAATGGATGGTAGCCTTGTCATTATGGAAGGTAGTCTGTTGTCTAGATTTTTGATACTCTAATGGATGGTAGCCTTGTCATTATGGAAGGTAGTCTGGTGTCGAGATTTTTGATACTCTAATGGATGGTAGCCTTGTCATTATGGAAGGTAGTATGTTGTTGATATTTTTCTTACTCCAATGGATGGTAGCCTTGTCATTATGGAACGTAGTTTGTTGTAGATATTTTTGTTATTCCAATGGATGGTAGCCTTATCATTATGGAAGGTAGTTTGTTGTCGAGATTTTTGTTACTCCAATGGATATTAGCCTTGTCATTATGGAAGGTAGTCTGTTGTCAATATCTTTGTTACTCCAATGGATAGTAGCCTAGTCATTATGGAAGGTAGTTTGTTGTCGAGATTTTTGTTACTCCAATGGATGCTAGGCTTTTCATTATGGAAGCTAGTCTGCTGTCCATATTTTTGTTACTCCAATGGATAGTAGCCTTGTCATTATGGAAGGTAGTTTGTTGTCGAGATTTTGTTACTCCAATGGATGGTAGCCTTGTCATTATGGAAGGTAGTCTATTGTCGATATTTTTGTGACTCCAATGGATGGTAGCCTTGTCATTATGGAAGGTAGTCTGTTGTCGATATTTTGTTACTCCAACGGATGGTAGCCTTGTTATTATGGAAGGTATTATATTGTCAAGATTTTTTTTACTCCAATGGATGGTAGGATTGTCATTATGGAAGGTAGTCTGTTGTTGATATCTTTGTTACTCCAATAGATAGTTGCCTAATCATTATGGAAGGTAGTTTGTTGTTGAGATTTTTGTTACTCCAATCGATGGTAGGCTTTTCATTATGGAAGCTAGTCTGTTGTCAATATTTTTATTACTCCAATGGATGGTATCCTTGTCATTATGGAAGGTAGTCTATTGTCGATATTTTTCTTACTCCAATGGATGGTAGCCTTGTCATTATGGAACGTAGTTTGTTTTCGATATTTTTGTTATTCCAATGGATGGCAGCCTTATCATTATGGAAGGTAGTTTGTTGTCCATATTTTTGTTACTCCAATGGATAATAGCCTTGTTATTATGGAAGGTAGTCTATTGTTGAGATTTTGTTACTCCAATGGATGGTAGCCTTGTCATTATGGAAGGTAGTCTACTGTCGAGATTTTTGTCACTTCAATGGATGGTAGCCTTGTTATTATGGAGGGTAGTCTGTTGGCGAGATTCTTGTTACTCCAATGGATGGTAGCCTTTTCATTATGGAAGGTAGTATCCTGTTGATAATTTCATCACTCCAATGCATGGTAGCCTTGTCATTATGGAAGGTAGTCTCTTGTTGATAATTTCATTAGTCCAATGGATGGTAGCCTTCTCATTATGGAAGTTAGTCTGTTGTCGAGATTTTTGTTACTCTAATGGATGGTAGCCTTTTCATTATGGAAGGTAGTTTGTTGTCGACATTTTTGTTACTCCAATGGATGGTAGCCTTGTCATTATGGAAGGTAGTCCATTATCGAGATTTTTGTTACTCCAATGGATGGTAGCCTTGTCATTATGGAAAGTAGACTATTGTCGAGATATCTGTTACTACAATGTATGATAGCATTGTCATTGTGGAAGGTAGTTTGTTGTCGAGATTTTTGTTATTACAATGTATGGTAGCCTTGTCATTATAGGAGGTAGTCTGTTGTCGATATCTTTGTTACCCTAATGGATGGTAGCCTAGTCATTATGGAAGGTAGTCTATTGTCGATATTTTTGTCACTCCAATGGATGGTAGCCTAGTCATTATGAAAGGTAGTCAATTGTCGAGATTTTTGTCATTCCAATGGATGTTAGCCTTGTCATTATGGAAGAGAGTATGTTGGCGAGATTTTTGTTACGCCAATGGATGGTAGCCTTGTCATTATGGAAGGTAGTCTGTTGGCGAGATTTTCGTTACTCCAATAGATAGTTGCCTAATCATTATGGAAGGTAGTTTGTTGTTAAGATTTTTGTTACTCCAATGGATGGTAGGCTTTTCATTATGGAAGCTAGTCTGTTGTCAATATTTTTGTTACTCCAATGGATGGTAGCCTTGTTATTATGGAAGGTAGTCTGTTGTCGAGATTTTTGTTACTCTAATGGATGGTAACCTTGTCATTATGAAAGGTATTATGTTGTCAAGATTTTTGTTACACCAATAGATGGTAGCCTTGTCATTATGGAAGGTAGTCTGTTGTCGATATCTTTGTTACTCCAATGGATAGTAGCCTAGTCATTATGGAACGAGTTTGTTGTCGATATTTTTGTTATTCTAATGGATTATGCCTTATTATTATGGAAGGTAGTTTGTTGTCGAAACTTTTGTTACTCCAATGGATAGTAGCCTTGTCATTATGGAAGGTAGTTTGTTGTCGAGATTTTGTTACTCCAATAGATAATAGCCTTGTCATTATGGAAGGTAGTCTATTGTCGATATTTTTGTCACTCCAATGGATGGTAGCCTTGTCATTATGGAAGGTAGTCTGTTGTCGATATTTTTGTTACTCCAATGGATGGTAGCCTTGTCATTATGGAAGGTAGTCTATTGTCGATATTTTTGTCACTCCAATGGATGGTAGCCTTGTTATTATGGAAGGTAGTATGTTGGCGAGTTTTTTGTTACTCCAATGGATGGTAGCCTTATAATTATGGAAGGCAGTCTCTTGTTGATATAATCATTACTCCAATGCATGGTAGCCTTGTCATTATGGAAGGTAGTCTCTTGTTGATATTTTAATTACTCCAATGGATGGTAGCCTTGTCATTATGGAAGGTAGTCTGTTGTCGAGATTTTTGTTACTCTAATGGATGGTAGCCTTGTCATTATGGAAGGTAGTTTGTTGTCGAGATTTTTGTTACTCCAATGGATGGTAGCCTTGTCATTATGGAAGGTATTCTGTTGTCGAGATTTTTTTACTCCAATCGATGGTAGCATTGTCATTATGGAAGGTAGTCTGTTGTTGATATCTTTGTTACTCTAATGGATAGTAGCCTAGTCAGTATGGAAGGTAGTTTGTTGTTAAGATTTTTGTTACTCTAATGGATGGTAGGGTTTTCATTATGGAAGCTAGTCTGTTGTCAATATTTTTGTTACTCCAATGGATGGTAGCCTTGTCATTATGGAAGGTAGTCTATTGTCGATATTTTTCTTACTCCAATGGATGGTAGCCTTGTCATTATGGAACGTAGTTTGTTTTCGATATTTTTGTTATTCCAATGGATGGCAGCCTTATCATTATGGAAGGTAGTTTGTTGTCCATATTTTTGTTACTCCAATGGATAATAGCCTTGTTATTATGGAAGGTAGTCTATTGTCGAGATTTTGTTACTCCAATGGATGGTAGCCTTGTCATTATGGAAGGTAGTCTACTGTCGAGATTTTTGTCACTTCAATGGATGGTAGCCTTGTTATTATGGAGGGTAGCCTGTTGGCGAGATTTTTGTTACTCCAATGGATGGTAGCCTTTTCATTATGGAAGGTAGTATCTTGTTGATAATTTCATCACTCCAATGCATGGTAGCCTTGTCATTATGGAAGGTAGTCTCTTGTTGATAATTTTATTAGTCCAATGGATGGTAGCCTTCTCATTATGGAAGTTAGTCTGTTGTCGAGATTTTTGTTACTCTAATGGATGGTAGCCTTTTCATTATGGAAGGTAGTTTGTTGTCGAGATTTTTGTTACTCCAATGGATGGTAGCCTTGTCATTATGGAAGGTAGTCTATTATCGAGATTTTTGTTACTCCAATGGATGGTAGCCTTGTCATTATGGAAAGTAGACTATTGTCGAGATATTTGTTACTACAATGTATGATAGCATTGTCATTGTGGAAGGTAGTTTGTTGTCGAGATTTTTGTTATTACAATGTATGGTAGCCTTATCATTATAGAAGGTAGTCTGTTGTCGATATCTTTGTTACCCTAATGGATGGTAGCCTTGTCATTATGGAAGGTAGTCTATTGTCGATATTTTTGTCACTCCAATGGATGGTAGCCTAGTCATTATGAAAGGTAGTCAATTGTCGAGATTTTTGTCATTCCATTGGATGGTAGCCTTGTCATTATGGAAGAGAGTATGTTGGCGAGATTTTTGTTACGCCAATGGATGGTAGCCTTGTCATTATGGAAGGTAGTCTGTTGGCGAGATTTTCGTTACTCCAATGGATGGTAGCCTTGTCATTATGGAAGGTAGTCTCTTGTCTAGATTTTTGTTACTCTAATGGATGGTAGCCTTGTCATTATGGAAGGTAGTCTGTTGTCGAGATTTTTGTTACTCCAATGGATGGTAGCCTTGTTATTATGGAAGGTAGTCTGTTGTCGAGATTTTTGTTACTCTAATGGATGGTAACCTTGTCATTATGAAAGGTATTCTGTTGTCAAGATTTTTGTTACACCAATAGATGGTAGACTTGTCATTATGGAAGGTAGTCTGTTGTCGATATCTTTGTTACTCCAATGGATAGTAGCCTAGTCATTATGGAACGTAGTTTGTTGTCGATATTTTTGTTATTCTAATGGATTATGCCTTATCATTATGGAAGGTAGTTTGTTGTCGAAACTTTTGTTACTCCAATGGATAGTAGCCTTGTCATTATGGAAGGTAGTTTGTTGTCGAGATTTTGTTACTCCAATAGATGGTAGCCTTGTCATTATGGAAGGTAGTCTATTGTCGATATTTTTGTCACTCCAATGGATGGTAGCCTTGTCATTATGGAAGGTAGTCTGTTGTCGATATTTTTGTTACTCCAATGGATGGTAGCCTTGTCATTATGGAAGGTAGTCTATTGTCGATATTTTTGTCACTCCAATGGATGGTAGCCTTGTTATTATGGAAGGTAGTATGTTGGCTAGTTTTTTGTTACTCCAATGGATGGTAGCCTTATAATTATGGAAGGCAGTCTCTTGTTGATATTTTCATTACTCCAATGCATTGTAGCCTTGTCATTATGGAAGGTAGTCTCTTGTTGATATTTTCATTACTCCAATGGATGGTAGCCTTGTCATTATGGAAGGTAGTCTGTTGTCGAGATTTTTGTTACTCTAATGGATGGTAGCCTTGTCATTATGGAAAGTAGTTTGTTGTCGAGATTTTTGTTACTCCAATGGATGGTAGCCTTGTCATTATGGAAGGTATTCTGTTGTCGAGATTTTTTTACTCCAATCGATGGTAGCATTGTCATTATGGAAGGTAGTCTGTTGTTGATATCTTTGTTACTCTAATGGATAGTAGCCTTGTCATTATGGAAGGTAGTCTACTGTCGAGATTTTTGTTACTCTAATGGATGGTAGCCTTGTCATTATGGAAGGTAGTCTCTTGTTGATATTTTTTTTAATCCAATGGATGGTAGCCTTGTCATTATGGAAGGTAGTCTGTTGTCTAGATTTTTGTTACTCTAATGGATGGTAGACTTGTCATTATGGAAGGTAGTCTGTTGTCGAGATTTTTGATACTCTAATGGATGGTAGCCTTGTCATTATGGAAGGTAGTATGTTGTTGATATTTTTCTTACTCCAATGGATGGTATCCTTGTCATTATGGAACGTAGTTTGTTGTAGATATTTTTGTTATTCCAATGGATGGTAGCCTTATCATTATGGAAGGTAGTTTGTTGTCGAGATTTTTGTTACTCCAATGGATATTAGCCTTGTCATTATGGAAGGTAGTCTGTTGTCAATATCTTTGTTACTCCAATGGATAGTAGCCTAGTCATTATGGAAGGTAGTTTGTTGTCGAGATTTTTGTTACTCCAATGGATGCTAGGCTTTTCATTATGGAAGCTAGTCTGTTGTCAATATTTTTGTTACTCCAATGGATAGTAGCCTTGTCATTATGGAAGGTAGTTTGTTGTGGAGATTTTGTTACTCCAATGGATGGTAGCCTTGTCATTATGGAAGGTAGTCTATTGTCGATATTTTTGTCACTCCAATGGATGGTAGCCTTGTCGTTATGGAAGGTAGTCTGTTGTCGATATTTTTGTTACTCCAACGGATGGTAGCCTTGTTATTATGGAAGGTATTATATTGCCAAGATTTTTTTTACTCCAATGGATGGTAGGATTGTCATTATGGAAGGTAGTCTGTTGTTGATATCTTTGTTACTCCAATAGATAGTTGCCTAATCATTATGGAAGGTAGTTTGTTGTTAAGATTTTTGTTACTCCAATGGATGGTAGGCTTTTCATTATGGAAGCTAGTCTGTTGTCAATATTTTTGTTACTCCAATGGATGGTAGCCTTGTCATTATGGAAGGTAGTCTATTGTCGATATTTTTCTTACTCCAATGGATGGTAGCCTTGTCATTATGGAACATAGTTTGTTTTCGATATTTTTGTTATTCCAATGGATGACAGCCTTATCATTATGGAAGGTAGTTTGTTGTCCATATTTTTGTTACTCCAATGGATAATAGCCTTGTTATTATGGAAGGTAGTCTATTGTCGAGATTTTGTTACTCCAATGGATGGTAGCCTTGTCATTATGGAAGGTAGTCTACTGTCGAGATTTTTGTCACTTCAATGGATGGTAGCCTTGTTATTATGGAGGGTAGTCTGTTGGCGAGATTTTTGTTACTCCAATGGATGGTAGCCTTTTCATTATGGAAGGTAGTAACTTGTTGATAATTTCATCACTCCAATGCATGGTAGCCTTGTCATTATGGAAGGTAGTATCTTGTTGATAATTTCATTAGTCCAATGGATGGTAGCCTTCTCATTATGGAAGTTACTCTGTTGTCGAGATTTTTGTAACTCTAATGGATGGTAGCCTTTTCATTATGGAAGGTAGTTTGTTGTCGAGATTTTTGTTACTCCAATGGATGGTAGCCTTGTCATTATGGAAGGTAGTCTATTATCGAGATTTTTGTTACTCCAATGGATGGTAGCCTTGTCATTATGGAAAGTAGACTATTGTCGAGATATTTGTTACTACAATGTATGATAGCATTGTCTTTGTGGAAGGTAGTTTGTTGTCGAGATTTTTGTTATTACAATGTATGGTAGCCTTGTCATTATAGAAGGTAGTTTGTTGTCGATATCTTTGTTACCCTAATGGATGGTAGCCTAGTCATTATGGAAGGTAGTCTATTGTCGATATTTTTGTCACTCCAATGGATGGTAGCCTAGTCATTATGAAAGGTAGTCAATTGTCGAGATTTTTGTCATTCCAATGGATGGTAGCCTTGTCATTATGGAAGAGAGTATGTTGGCGAGATTTTTGTTACGCCAATGGATGGTAGCCTTGTCATTATGGAAGGTAGTCTGTTGGCGAGATTTTCGTTACTCCAATGGATGGTAGCCTTGTCATTATGGAAGGTAGTCTCTTGTCTAGATTTTTGTTACTCTAATGGATGGTAGCCTTGTCATTATGGAAGGTAGTCTGTTGTCGAAATTTTTGTTACTCCAATGGATGGTAGCCTTGTTATTATGGAAGGTAGTCTGTTGTCGAGATTTTTGTTACTCTAATGGATGGTAACCTTGTCATTATGAAAGGTATTATGTTGTCAAGATTTTTGTTACACCAATAGATGGTAGCCTTGTCATTATGGAAGGTAGTCTGTTGTCGATATCTTTGTTACTCCAATGGATAGTAGCCTAGTCATTATGGAACGTAGTTTGTTGTCGATATTTTTGTTATTCTAATGGATTATGCCTTATTATTATGGAAGGTAGTTTGTTGTCGAAACTTTTGTTACTCCAATGGATAGTCGCCTTGTCATTATGGAAGGTAGTTTGTTGTCGAGATTTTGTTACTCCAATAGATGGCAGCCTTGTCATTATGGAAGGTAGTCTATTTACGATATTTTTTTCACTCCAATGGATGGTAGCCTTGTCATTATGGAAGGTAGTCTGTTGTCGATATTTTTGTTACTCCAATGGATGGTAGCCTTGTCATTATGGAAGGTAGTCTATTGTCGATATTTTTGTCACTCCAATGGATGGTAGCCTTGTTATTATGGAAGGTAGTATGTTGGCGAGTTTTTTGTTACTCCAATGGATGGTAGCCTTATAATTATGGAAGGCAGTCTCTTGTTGATATTTTCATTACTCCAATGCATGGTAGCCTTGTCATTATGGAAGGTAGTCTCTTGTTGATATTTTCATTACTCCAATGGATGGTAGCCTTGTCATTATGGAAGGTAGTCTGTTGTCAAGATTTTTGTTACTCTAATGGATTGTAGCCTTGTCATTATGGAAGGTAGTTTGTTGTCGAGATTTTTGTTACTCCAATGGATGGTAGCCTTGTCATTATGGAAGGTATTATGTTGTCGAGATTTTTTTACTCCAATCGATGGTATCATTGTCATTATGGAAGGTAGTCTGTTGTTGATATCTTTGTTACTCTAATGGATAGTAGCCTAGTCAGTATGGAAGGTAGTCTGTTCTCAATATTTTTGTTACTCCAATGGATGGTAGCCTTGTCATTATGGAAGGTAGTCTATTGTCGATATTTTTCTTACTCCAATGGATGGTAGCCTTGTCATTATGGAACATAGTTTGTTTTCGATATTTTTTTTATTCCAATAGATGGTAGCCTTATCATTATGGAAGGTAGTTTGTTGTCGATATTTTTGTTACTCCAATGGATAATAGCCTTTTTATTATGGAAGGTAGTCTATTGTCGAGATTTTGTTACTCCAATGGAAGGTAGCCTTATCATTATGGAAGGTAGTCTACTGTCGAGATTTTTGTCAGTTCAATGGATGGTAGCCTTGTTATTATGGAAGGTAGTCTCTTGGCGAGATTTTTGTTACTCCAATGGATGGTAGCCTTTTCATTATGGAAGGTAGTATCTTGTTGATAATTTCATCACTCCAATGCATGGTAGCCTTGTCATTATGGAAGGTAGTCTCTTGTTGATAATTTTATTAGTCCAATGGATGGTAGCCTTCTCATTATGGAAGTTAGTCTGTTGTCGAGATTTTTGTTACTCTAATGGATGGTAGCCTTTTCATTATGGAAGGTAGTTTGTTGTCGAGATTTTTGTTACTCCAATGGATGGTAGCCTTGTCATTATGGAAGGTAGTCTATTATCGAGATTTTTGTTACTACAATGGATGGTAGCCTTGTCATTATGGAAAGTAGACTATTGTCGAGATATTTGTTACTACAATGTATGATAGCATTGTCATTGTGGAAGGTAGTTTGTTGTCGAGATTTTTGTTATTACAATGTATGGTAGCCTTATCATTATAGAAGGTAGTCTGTTGTCGATATCTTTGTTACCCTAATGGATGGTAGCCTTGTCATTATGGAAGGTAGTCTATTGTCGATATTTTTGTCACTCCAATGGATGGTAGCCTAGTCATTATGAAAGGTAGTCAATTGTCGAGATTTTTGTCATTCCATTGGATGGTAGCCTTGTCATTATGGAAGAGAGTATGTTGGCGAGATTTTTGTTACGCCAATGGATGGTAGCCTTGTCATTATGGAAGGTAGTCTGTTGGCGAGATTTTCGTTACTCCAATGGATGGTAGCCTTGTCATTATGGAAGGTAGTCTCTTGTCTAGATTTTTGTTACTCTAATGGATGGTAGCCTTGTCATTATGGAAGGTAGTCTGTTGTCGAGATTTTTGTAACTCCAATGGATGGTAGCCTTGTTATTATGGAAGGTAGTCTGTTGTCGAGATTTTTGTTACTCTAATGGATGGTAACCTTGTCATTATGAAAGGTATTCTGTTGTCAAGATTTTTGTTACACCAATAGATGGTAGACTTGTCATTATGGAAGGTAGTCTGTTGTCGATATCTTTGTTACTCCAATGGATAGTAGCCTAGTCATTATGGAACGTAGTTTGTTGTCGATATTTTTGTTATTCTAATGGATTATGCCTTATTATTATGGAAGGTAGTTTGTTGTCGAAACTTTTGTTACTCCAATGGATAGTTGTCTTGTCATTATGGAAGGTAGTTTGTTGTCGAGATTTTGTTACTCCAATAGATGGTAGCCTTGTCATTATGGAAGGTAGTCTATTGTCGATATTTTTGTCACTCCAATGGATGGTAGCCTTGTCATTATGGAAGGTAGTCTGTTGTCGATATTTTTGTTACTCCAATGGATGGTAGCCTTGTCATTATGAAAGGTAGTCTATTGTTGATATTTTTGTCACTCCTATGGATGGTAGCCTTGTAATTATGGAAGATAGTCTGTTGGCATGTTTTTTGTTACTCCAATGGATGGTAGCCTTATAATTATGGAAGGCAGTCTCTTGTTGATATTTTCATTACTGCAATGCATGGTAGCCTTGTCATTATGGAAGGTAGTTTGTTGTCGAGATTTTTTTTACTCCAATGGATTGTAGCCTTGTCATTATGGAAGGTATTTTGTTGTTGATATCTTTGTTACTCTAATTTATAATAGCCTAGTCATTATGGAAGGTAGTTTGTTGTTAAGATTTTTGTTACTCCAATGGATGGTAGGCTTTTCATTATGGAAGCTCGTCTGTTGTCAATATTTTTGTTACTCCAATGGATGGTAGCCTTGTCATTATGGAAGGTAGTCTATTATCGATATTTTTCTTACTCAAATGGATGGTAGCCTTGTCATTATGGAACGTAGTTTGTTTTCGATATTTTTGTTATTCCAATGGATGGTAGACTTATCATTATGGAAGGTAGTTTGTTGTCGATATTTTTGTTACTCCAATGGATAGTAGCCTTGTTATTATGGAAGGTAGTATATTGTCGAGATTTTGTTACTCCAATGGATGGTAGCCTTGTCATTATGGAAGGTAGTCTACTGTCGAGATTTTTGTCACTTCAATGGATGGTAGCCTTGTTATTATGGAAGGTAGTCTGTTGGCGAGATTTTTGTTACTCCAATGGATGGTAGCCTTGTCATTATGGAAGGTAGTCTCTTGTTGATATTTTCATCACTCCAATGCATCGTAGCCTTGTTATTATGGAAGGTAGTTTCTTGTTGATATTTTCATTACTCCAATGGATGGTAGCCTTGTCATTATGGAAGTTAGTCTATTATCGAGATTTTTGTTACTCCAATGGATGGTAGCCTTGTCATTATGGAAAGTAGACTATTGTCGAGATTTTTGTTACTACAATGTATGGTAGCATTGTCATTGTGGAAGGTAGTTTGTTTTCGAGATTTTTATTATTACAACGTATGGTAGCCTTGTCATTATAGAAGGTAGTCTGTTGTCGATATCTTTGTTAGCCTAATGGATGGTAGCCTAGTCATTATGGAAGGTAGTCTATTGTCGAGATTTTTGTCACTCCAATGGATGGTAGCCTAGTCATTATGGAAGGTAGTCTATTATCGATATTTTTGTCATTCCAATGGATGGTAGCCTTATCATTATGGAAGAGAGTCTGTTGTCGAGATTTTTCTTACTCTAATGGATGGTAGCCTTGTCATTATGGAAGGTATTATGTTGTCGAGATTTTTGTTACTCCAATGGATGGTAGCCTAGTCATTATGGAAGGTAGTCTATTGTCGAGATTTTTGTCACTCCAATGGATGGTAGCCTTGTCATTATGGAAGGTAGTCTATTGTCGAGATTTTTGTCATTCCAATGGATGGTAGCCTTGTCATTATGGAAGAGAGTCTGTTGGCGAGATTTTTGTTACGCCAATGGATGGTAGCCTTGTCATTATTGAAGGTCGTCTGTTGGCCATATTTTCGTTACAACAATGGATGGTAGCCTTGTCATTATGGAAGGTAGTCTCTTGTCTAGATTTTTGTTACTCTAATGGATGGTAGCCTTGTTATTATGGAGGGTAGTCTCTTGTTTATATTTTCATTACTCCAATGGATGGTAGCCTTCTCATTATGGAAGTTAGTATGTTGTCGAGATTTTTGTTACTCTAATGGATGTTAGCCTTTTCATTATGGAAGGTAGTTTGTTGTCGAGATTTTTGTTACTCCAATGGATGGTAGCCTTGTCATTATTGAAGGTAGTCTATTATCGAGATTTTTGTTACTCCAATGGATGGTAGCCTTGTCATTATGGAAAGTAGACTATTGTCGAGATTTTTTTTACTACAGTGTATGGTAGCATTGTCATTGTGGAAGGTAGTTTGTTGTCGAGATTTTTGTTATTACAATGTATGGTAGCCTTGTCATTATATGAAGGTAGTCTGTTGTCGATATCTTTGTTACCCTAATGGATGGTAGCCTAGTCATTATGGAAGGTAGTCTATTGTCAAGATTTTTGTCACTCCAATGGATGGTAGCCTAGTCTTTATGGAAGGTAGTCTATTATCGAGATTTTTTTTACTCCAATGGATGGTAGCCTTGTTATTATGGAAGGTAGTCTGTTGGCGAGATTTTTGTTACTCCAATGGATGGTAGCCTTGTAATTATGGAAGGAAGTCTCTTGTTGATATTTTCATTACTCCAATTCATGGTAGCCTTGTCATTATGGAAGGTAGTATGTTGTTGATATTTTCATTACTCCAATGGATGGTAGCCTTGTCATTATGGAAGAGAGTCCATTGTCGAGATTTTTGTTACTCTAATGGATGGTAGCCTTGTCATTATGAAAGGTATTCTGTTGTCGAGATTTTTGTTACTCCAATGGATGGTAGCCTAGTCATTATGGAAGGTAGTCTATTGTCGAGATTTTTGTCACTCCGATGGATGGTAGCCTAGTCATTATGGAAGGTAGTCTATTGTAGAGATTTTTGTCATTCCAATGGATGGTAGCCTTGTCATTATGGAAGAGAGTCTGTTGGCGAGATTTTTGTTACACCAATGGATGGTAGCCTTGTCATTATTGAAGGTAGTCTGTTGGCCATATTTTCATTACTCCAATGGATGGTAGCCTTGTCATTATGGAAGGTAGTCTCTTGTCTAGATTTTTGTTACTCTAATGGATGGTAGCCTTGTCATTATGGAAGGTAGTCTCTTGTTGATATTTTTATTACTCCAATGGATGGTATCCTTCTCATTATGGAAGTTAGTATGTTGTCGAGATTTTTGTTACTCTAATGGATGGTAGCCCTTTCATTATGGAAGGTAGTTTGTTGTCGAGATTTTTGTTACTCCAATGGATGGTAGCCTTGTCATTATGGAAGGTAGTCTATTATCGAGATTTTTGTTACTCCAATGGATGGTAGCCTTGTCATTATGGAAAGTAGACTATTGTCGAGATTTTTGTTACTACAATGTATGGTAGCATTGTCATTGTGGAAGGTAGTTTGTTTTCGAGATTTTTGTTATTCCAATGTATGGTAGCCTTGTCATTATAGAAGGTAGTCTGTTGTCGATATCTTTGTTACCCTAATGGATGGTAGCCTAGTCATTATGGAAGGTAGTCTATTGTCGATATTTTTGTCACTCCAATGGATGGTAGCCTAGTCATTATGGAAGGTAGTCTATTATCGAGATTTTTTTTACTCCAATGGATGGTAGCCTTGTTATTATGGAAGGTAGTTTGTTGGCGAGATTTTTGTTACTCCAATGGATGGTAGCCTTGTAATTATGGAAGGAAGTCTCTTGTTGATATTTTCATTACTCCAATTCATGGTAGCCTTGTCATTATGGAAGGTAGTCTGTTGTCGAGATTTTTGTTACTCTAATGGATAGTAGCCTAGTCCTTATGGAAGGTAGTTTGTTGTTAAGATTTTTGTTACTCCAATGGATGGTAGGCTTTTCATTATGGAAGCTAGTATGTTGTCAATATTTTTGTTACTCCAATGGATGGTAGCCTTGTCATTATGGAAGGTAGTTTATTGTCGATATTTTTCTTACTCCAATGGATGGTAGCCTTATCATTATGGAAGGTAGTTTGTTGTCGATATTTTTGTTACTCCAATGGATAGTAGCCTCGAGATTTTGTTACTCCAATGGATGGTAGCCTTGTCATTATGGAAGGTAGTCTACTGTCGAGATTTTTGTCACTTCAATGGATGGTAGCCTTGTTATTATGGAAGGTAGTCTGTTGGAGAGATTTTTGTTACTCCAATGGATGGTAGCCTTGTACTTATGGAAGGTAGTCTCTTGTTGATATTTTCATCACTCCAATGCATGGTAGCCTTGTCATTATGGAAGGTAGTTTCTTGTTGATATTTTCATTACTCCAATGGATGGTAGCCTTCTCATTATGGAAGGTAGTCTGTTGTTGAGATTTTTGTTACTCCAATGGATGGTAGCCTTGTCATTATGGAAAGTAGATTATTGTCGAGATTTTTGTTACTACAATGTATGGTAGCCTAGTCATTATGGAAGGTAGTCTATTGTCGAGATTTTTGTCATTCCAATGGATGGTAGCCTTGTCATTATGGAAGAGAGTCTGTTGGCGAGATTTTTGTTACGCCAATGGATGGTAGCCTTGTCATTATGGAAGGTAGTCTGTTGGCGAGATTTTCATTACTCCAATGGAAGGTAGCCTTGTCATTATGGAAGGTAGTTTGTTGTTATGATTTTTGTTACTCCAATGGATGGTAGGCTTTTCATTATGGAAGCTAGTCTATTGTCAATATTTTTGTTACTCCAATGGATGGTAGCCTTGTCATTATGGAAGGTAGTGTATTGTCGATATTTTTATTACTCCAATGGATGGTAGCCTTGTCATTATGGAACGTAGTTGGTTTTCGATATTTTTGTTATTCCAATGGATGGTAGCCTTATCATTATGGAAGGTATTTTGTTGTCGATATTTTTGTTACTCCAATGGATAGTAGCCTTGTTATTATGGAAGGTAGTATATTGTCGAGATTTTGTTACTCCAATTGATGGTAGCCTTGTCATTATGCAAGGTAGTCTACTGTCGAGATTTTTGTCACTTCAATGGATGGTAGCCTTGTTATTATGGAAGGTAGTCTGTTGGCGAGATTTTTGTTACTCCAATGGATGGTAGCCTTGTCATTATGGAAGGTAGTCTATTGTTGATAGTTTCATCACTCCAATGCATGGTAGCCTTGTCATTATGGAAGGTAGTTTCTTGTTGATATTTTCATTACTCCAATGGATGGTAGCCTTCTCATTATGGAAGGTAGTCTGTTGTCGAGATTTTTGTTACTCTAATGGATGGTAGCCTTTTCATTATGGAAGGTAGTTTGTTGTCGAGATTTTTGTTACTCCAATGGATGGTAGCCTAGTCATTATGGAAGGTAGTCTATTATCGAGATTTTTGTTACTCCAATGGATGGTAGCCTTGTCATTATGGAAAGTAGACTATTGTCGAGATTTTTGTTACTACAATTTATGGTGGCATTGTCATTGTGGAAGGTAGTTTGTTGTCGAGATTTTTGTTATTACAATGTATGGTAGCGTTGTCATTATAGAAGTTAGTCTGTTGTCGATATCTTTGTTACCCTAATGGTTGGTAGCCTATTCATTATGGAAGGTAGTCTATTGTCGAGATTTTTGTCACTCCAATGGATGGTAGCCTAGTCATTATGGAAGGTAGTCTATTGTCGAGATTTTTGTCATTCCAATGGATGGTAGTCTTCTCATTGTGGAAGGTAGTCTGTTGTCGAGATTTTTGTTACTCTAATGGATGGTAGCCTTGTCATTATGGAAGGTAGTATGTTGTTGATATTTTTCTTACTCCAATGGATGGTAGCCATTTCATTATGGAAGGTAGTTTGTTGTCGATATTTTTGTTATTCCAATGGATGGTGGCCTTATCATTATGGAAGGAAGTTTGTTGTCAAGATTTTTGTTACTCCAATGGATAGTAGCCTTGTCATTATGGAAGGTAGTTTGTTGTCGATATCTTTGTTACTCCAATGGATAGAAGCCTAGTCATTATGGAAGGTAGTTTGTTGTCGAGATTTTTGTTACTCCAATGGATGGTAGGCTTTTCATTATGGAAGCTAGTCTGTTGTCAATATCTTTGTTACTCCAATGGATGGTATCCTTTTCATTATGGGAGGTAGTCTGTTGTCGATATTTTTCTTACTCCAATGGATGGTAGCCATTTCATTATGGAAGGTAGTTTGTTGTCGATATTTTTGTTATTCCAATGGATGGTGGCCTTATCATTATGGAAGGAAGTTTGTTGTCAAGATTTTTGTTACTCCAATGGATAGTAGCCTTGTCATTATGGAAGGTAGTTTGTTGTCGATATCTTTGTTACTCCAATGGATAGAAGCCTAGTCATTATGGAAGGTAGTTTGTTGTCGAGATTTTTGTTACTCCAATGGATGGTAAGCTTTTCATTATGGAAGCTAGTCTGTTGTCAATATCTTTGTTACTCCAATGGATGGTATCCTTGTCATTATGGGAGGTAGTCTGTTGTCGATATTTTTCTTACTCCAATGGATGGTAGCCATTTCATTATGGAAGGTAGTCTGTTGTCGAGATTTTTGTTACTCCAATGGACAATAGCCTTGTCATTATGGAAGGTAGTCTGTTGTCGAGATTTTGTTACTCCAATGGATGGTAGCCCTGTCATTATGGAAGGTAGTCTATTGTCGATATTTTTGTCACTCCAATGGATGGTAGCCTAGTCATTATGGAAGGTAGTCTATTGTCGAGATTTTTGTCACTCCGATGGATGGTAGCCTAGTCATTATGGAAGGTAGTCTATTATCGAGATTTTTGTTACTCCAATGGATGGTAGCCTTGTCATTATGGAAAGTAGACTATTGTCGAGATTTTTGTTTCTACAATGTATGATAGCATTGTCATTGTGGAAGGGAGTTTGTTGTCTAATTTTATGTTATTACAATGTATGGTAGCCTTGTCATTATAGAAGGTAGTCTGTTGTCGATATCTTTGTTACCCTAATGGATGGTAGCCTAGTCATTATGGAAGGTAGTCTATTGTCGTGATTTTTTTCACTCCAATGGATGGTAGCCTAGTCATTATGGAAGGTAGTCTATTGTCGAGATTTTTGTCATTGCAATGGATGGTAGCCTTGTCATTATGGAAGAGAGTCTGTTGGCGAGATTTTTGTTACGCCAATGGATGGTAGCCTTGTCATTATGGAAGGTAGTCTGTTGGCGAGATTTTCGTAACTCCAATGGATGGTAGCCTTGTCATTATGGAAGGTAGTCTCTTGTCTAGATTTTTGTTACTCTAATGGATGGTAGCCTTGTCATTATGGAAGGTAGTCTGTTGTCGAGATTTTTGTTACTCCAATGGATGGTAGCCTTGTTATTATGGAAGGTAGTCTGTTGTCGACATTTTTGTTACTCTAATGGATGGTTAACCTTTACATTATGAAAGGTATTATGTTGTCAAGATTTTTGTTACACCAATGGATGGTAGCCTTGTCATTATGGAAGGTAGTCTGTTGTCGATATCTTTTTTACTCCAATGGATAGTAGCCTAGTCATTATGGAACGTAGTTTGTTGTCGATATTTTTGTTATTCTAATGGATGGTAGCCTTATCATTATGGAAGGTAGTTTGTTGTCAAAACTTTTGTTACTCCAATGGATAGTAGCCTTGTCATTATGGAAGGTAGTAAGTCGTCGAGATTTTGTTACTCCAATGGATGGTAGCCTTGTCATTATGGAAGGAAGTCTATTGTCGATATTTTTGTCACTCCAATGGATGGTAGCCTTGTCATTATTGAAGGTAGTCTGTTGTCGATATTTTTGTTACTCCAATGGATGGTAGCCTCGTCATTATTAAAGGTAGTCTATTGTCGATATTTTTGTCACTCCAATGGATGGTAGCCTTCTTATTATGGAAGGTAGTCTGTTGGCGAGATTTTTGTTATTCAAATGGATGGTAGCCTTGTAATTATGGAAGGCATTCTCTTGTTGACATTTTCATTACTCTAATGCATGGTAGCCTTGTCATTTATGAAGGTAGTCTCTTGTTGATATTTTCATTATTCAAATGGATGGTAGCCTTGTCATTATGGAAGGTAGTCTGTCGTCGAGATTTTTGTTACTCTAATGGATGGTAGCCTTGTCATTATTGAAGGTAGTTTCTTGTCGAGATTTTTGTTACTCCAATGGATAGTAGCCTTGTCATTATGGAAGGAAGTTTGTTGTCGATATCTTTTTTACTCCAATGGATAGAAGCCTAGTCATTATGGAAGGTAGTTTGTTGTCGAGATTTTTGTTACTCTAATGGATGGTATCCTTGTCATTATGGGAGGTAGTCTATTGTCGATATTTTTCTTACTCCAATGGATGGTAGCCATTTCATTATGGAAGGTAGTTTGTTGTCGAGATTTTTGTTACTCCAATGGATAGTAGCCTTGTCATTATGGAAGGTAGTCTGTTGTCGAGATTTTGTTACTCCAATGGATGGTAGCCCTGTCATTATGGAAGGTAGTCTATTGTCGATATTTTTGTCACTCCAATGGATGGTAGCCTTGTCATTATGGAAGGTAGTCTGTTGTCGATATTTTTGTTACTCCAACGGGTGGTAGCCTTGTCATTATGGAAGGTAGTCTATTATCGAGATTTTTGTTACTCCAATGGATGGTAGCCTTGTCATTATGGAAACTAGACTATTGTCGAGATTTTTGTTACTACAATGTATGATGGCATTGTCATAGTGGAAGGTAGTTTGTTGTCTAGATTTATGTTATTACAATGTATGGTAGCCTTGTCATTATAGAAGGTAGTCTTTTGTCGATATCTTTGTTACCCTAATGGATGGTAGCCTAGTCATTATGGAAGGTAGTCTATTGTTGAGATTTTTTTCACTCCAATGGATGGTAGCCTAGTCATTATGGAAGGTAGTCTATTGTCGAGATTTTTGTCATTCCAATGGATGGTAGCCTTGTCATTATGGAAGGTAGTCTGTTGTTGATATCTTTGTTACTCCAATGGATAGAAGCCTAGTCATTATGGAAGGTAGTTTGTTGTCAATATTTTTGTTACTCCAATGGATGGTATCCTTGTCATTATGGAAGGTAGTCTGTTGGCGAGATTTTCGTAACTCCAATGGATGGTAGCCTTGTCATTATGGAAGGTAGTTACTTGTCTATATTTTTCTTACTCTAATGGATGGTAGCCTTGTCATTATGGAAGGTAGTCTGTTGTCGAGATTTTTGTTACTCCAATGGATGGTAGCCTTGTTATTATGGAAGGTAGTCTGTTGTCGAGATTTTTGTTACTCTAATGGATGGTTAACCTTTTCATTATGAAAGGTATTATGTTGTCAAGATTTTTGTTACACCAATGGATGGTAGCCTTGTCATTATGGAAGGTAGTATGTTGTCGATATCTTTGTTACTCCAATGTATAGTAGCCTAGTCATTATGGAACGTAGTTTGTTGTCCATATTTTTGTTATTCTAAT
This sequence comes from Vicia faba, assembly GCA_948472305.1. Classification (NCBI taxonomy): domain Eukaryota; kingdom Viridiplantae; phylum Streptophyta; class Magnoliopsida; order Fabales; family Fabaceae; genus Vicia; species Vicia faba. The sequence continues at coordinate 681,908,372 of OX451739.1, read as the reverse complement.
GGATGGTAGCCTTATCATTATGGAAGGTAGTTTGTTGTCAAAACTTTTGTTACTCCAATGGATAGTAGCCTTGTCATTATGGAAGGTAGTCTGTCGTCGAGATTTTGTTACTCCAATGGATGGTAGCCTTGTCATTATGGAAGGAAGTCCATTGTCGATATTTTTGTCACTCCAATGGATGGTAGCCTTGTCATTATGGAAGATAGTCTGTTGTCAATATTTTTGTTACTCCAATGGATGGTAGCCTTGTCATTATTAAAGGTAGTCTATTGTCAATATTTTTGTCACTCCAATGGATGGTAGCCTTGTTATTATGGAAGGTAGTCTGTTGGCGAGATTTTTGTTACTCCAATGGATGGTAGCCTTGTAATTATGGAAGGCAGTCTCTTGTTGATATTTTCATTACTCCAATGCATGGTAGCCTTGTCATTTATGAAGGTAGTCTCTTGTTGATATTTTCATTATTCCAATGGATGGTAGCCTTGTCATTATTGAAGGTAGTCTGTTGTCGAGATTTTTGTTACTCTAATGGATGGTAGCCTTGTCATTATTGAAGGTAGTTTGTTGTCGAGATTTTTGTTACTCCAATGGATAGTAGCCTTGTCATTATGGAAGGTAGTCTTTTGTTGATATCTTTGTTACGCCAATGGATAGAAGCCTAGTCATTATGGAAGGTAGTTTGTTGTCAATATTTTTGTTACTCCAATGGAAGGTATCCTTGTCATTATGGGAGGTAGTCTGTTGTCGATATTTTTCTTACTCCAATGGATGGTAGCCATTTCATTATAGAAGGTAGTTTGTTGTCGAGATTTTTGTTACTCCAATGGATAGTAGCCTTGTCATTATGAAAGGTAGTCTGTTGTCGAGATTTTGTTACTCCAATGGATGGTAGCCCTGTCATTATGGAAGGTAGTCTATTGTCGATATTTTTGTCATTCCAATGGATGGTAGCCTTGTTATTACGGAAGGTAGTCTGTTGTCGATATTTTTGTTACTCCAACGGGTGGTAGCCTTGTCATTATGGAAGGTAGTCTATTATCGAGATTTTTGTTACTCCAATGGATGGTAGCCTTGTCATTATGGAAACTAGACTATTGTCGATATTTTTGTTACTACAATGTATGATAGCATTGTCATTGTGGAAGGTAGTTTGTTGTCTAGATTTATGTTATTACAATGTATGGTAGCCTTGTCATTATAGAAGGTAGTCTGTTGTCGATATCTTTGTTACCCTAATGGATGGTAGCCTAGTCATTATGGAAGGTAGTCTATTGTTGAGATTTTTTTCACTCCAATGGATGGTAGCCTAGTCATTATGGAAGGTAGTTTATTGTCGAGATTTTTGTCATTCCAATGGATGGTAGCCTTGTCATTATGGAAGAGAGTCTGTTGGCGAGATTTTTGTTACGCCAATGGATGGTAGCCTTGTCATTATGGAAGGTAGTCTGTTGGCGAGATTTTCGTAACTCCAATGGATGGTAGCCTTGTCATTATGGAAGGTAGTCTCTTGTCTAGATTTTTGTTACTCTAATGGATGGTAGCCTTGTCATTATGGAAGGTAGTCTGTTGTCGAGATTTTTGTTACTCCAATGGATGGTAGCCTTGTTATTATGGAAGGTAGTCTGTTGTCGAGATTTTTGTTACTCTAATGGATGGTTAACCTTGTCATTATGAAAGGTATTATGTTGTCAAGATTTTTGTTACACCAATGGATGGTAGCCTTGTCATTATGGAAGGTAGTATGTTGTCGATATCTTTGTTACTCCAATGTATAGTAGCCTAGTCATTATGGAACGTAGTTTGTTGTCCATATTTTTGTTATTCTAATGGATGGTAGCCTTATCATTATGGAAGGTAGTTTGTTGTCAAAACTTTTGTTACTCCAATGGATAGTAGCCTTGTCATTATGGAAGGTAGTCTGTCGTCGAGATTTTGTTACTCCAATGGATGGTAGCCTTGTCATTATGGAAGGAAGTCCATTGTCGATATTTTTGTCACTCCAATGGATGGTAGCCTTGTCATTATGGAAGATAGTCTGTTGTCAATATTTTTGTTACTCCAATGGATGGTAGCCTTGTCATTATTAAAGGTAGTCTATTGTCAATATTTTTGTCACTCCAATGGATGGTAGCCTTGTTATTATGGAAGGTAGTCTGTTGGCGAGATTTTTGTTACTCCAATGGATGGTAGCCTTGTAATTATGGAAGGCAGTCTCTTGTTGATATTTTCATTACTCCAATGCATGGTAGCCTTGTCATTTATGAAGGTAGTCTCTTGTTGATATTTTCATTATTCCAATGGATGGTAGCCTTGTCATTATTGAAGGTAGTCTGTTGTCGAGATTTTTGTTACTCTAATGGATGGTAGCCTTGTCATTATTGAAGGTAGTTTGTTGTCGAGATTTTTGTTACTCCAATGGATAGTAGCCTTGTCATTATGGAAGGTAGTCTTTTGTTGATATCTTTGTTACGCCAATGGATAGAAGCCTAGTCATTATGGAAGGTAGTTTGTTGTCAATATTTTTGTTACTCCAATGGAAGGTATCCTTGTCATTATGGGAGGTAGTCTGTTGTCGATATTTTTCTTACTCCAATGGATGGTGGCCATTTCATTATAGAAGGTAGTTTGTTGTCGAGATTTTTGTTACTCCAATGGATAGTAGCCTTGTCATTATGAAAGGTAGTCTGTTGTCGAGATTTTGTTACTCCAATGGATGGTAGCCCTGTCATTATGGAAGGTAGTCTATTGTCGATATTTTTGTCACTCCAATGGATGGTAGCCTTGTTATTACGGAAGGTAGTCTGTTGTCGATATTTTTGTTACTCCAACGGGTGGTAGCCTTGTCATTATGGAAGGTAGTCTATTATCGAGATTTTTGTTACTCCAATGGATGGTAGCCTTGTCATTATGGAAACTAGACTATTGTCGATATTTTTGTTACTACAATGTATGATAGCATTGTCATTGTGGAAGGTAGTTTGTTGTCTAGATTTATGTTATTACAATGTATGGTAGCCTTGTCATTATAGAAGGTAGTCTGTTTTCGATATCTTTGTTACCCTAATGGATGGTAGCCTAGTCATTATGGAAGGTAGTCTATTGTTGAGATTTTTTTCACTCCAATGGATGGTAGCCTAGTCATTATGGAAGGTAGTCTATTGTCGAGATTTTTGTCATTCCAATGGATGGTAGCCTTGTCATTATGGAAGGTAGTCTGTTGTTGATATCTTTGTTACTCCAATGGATAGAAGCCTAGTCATTATGGAAGGTAGTTTGTTGTCAATATTTTTGTTACTCCAATGGATGGTATCCTTGTCATTATGGAAGGTAGTCTGTTGGCGAGATTTTCGTAACTCCAATGGATGGTAGCCTTGTCATTATGGAAGGTAGTCTCTTGTCTATATTTTTCTTACTCTAATGGATGGTAGCCTTGTCATTATGGAAGGTAGTCTGTTGTCGAGATTTTTGTTACTCCAATGGATGGTAGCCTTGTTATTATGGAAGGTAGTCTGTTGTCGAGATTTTTGTTACTCTAATGGATGGTTAACCTTTTCATTATGAAAGGTATTATGTTGTCAAGATTTTTGTTACACCAATGGATGGTAGCCTTGTCATTATGGAAGGTAGTATGTTGTCGATATCTTTGTTACTCCAATGTATAGTAGCCTAGTCATTATGGAACGTAGTTTGTTGTCCATATTTTTGTTATTCTAATGGATGGTAGCCTTATCATTATGGAAGGTAGTTTGTTGTCAAAACTTTTGTTACTCCAATGGATAGTAGCCTTGTCATTATGGAAGGTAGTCTGTCGTCGAGATTTTGTTACTCCAATGGATGGTAGCCTTCTCATTATGGAAGGAAGTCCATTGTCGATATTTTTGTCACTCCAATGGATGGTAGCCTTGTCATTATGGAAGATAGTCTGTTGTCAATATTTTTGTTACTCCAATGGATGGTAGCCTTGTCATTATTAAAGGTAGTCTATTGTCAATATTTTTGTCACTCCAATGGATGGTAGCCTTGTTATTATGGAAGGTAGTCTGTTGGCGAGATTTTTGTTACTCCAATGGATGGTAGCCTTGTAATTATGGAAGGCAGTCTCTTGTTGATATTTTCATTACTCCAATGCATGGTAGCCTTGTCATTTATGAAGGTAGTCTCTTGTTGATATTTTCATTATTCCAATGGATGGTAGCCTTGTCATTATTGAAGGTAGTCTGTTGTCGAGATTTTTGTTACTCTAATGGATGGTAGCCTTGTCATTATTGAAGGTAGTTTGTTGTCGAGATTTTTGTTACTCCAATGGATAGTAGCCTTGTCATTATGGAAGGTAGTCTTTTGTTGATATCTTTGTTACGCCAATGGATAGAAGCCTAGTCATTATGGAAGGTAGTTTGTTGTCAATATTTTTGTTACTCCAATGGAAGGTATCCTTGTCATTATGGGAGGTAGTCTGTTGTCGATATTTTTCTTACTCCAATGGATGGTAGCCATTTCATTATAGAAGGTAGTTTGTTGTCGAGATTTTTGTTACTCCAATGGATAGTAGCCTTGTCATTATGAAAGGTAGTCTGTTGTCGAGATTTTGTTACTCCAATGGATGGTAGCCCTGTCATTATGGAAGGTAGTCTATTGTCGATATTTTTGTCATTCCAATGGATGGTAGCCTTGTTATTACGGAAGGTAGTCTGTTGTCGATATTTTTGTTACTCCAACGGGTGGTAGCCTTGTCATTATGGAAGGTAGTCTATTATCGAGATTTTTGTTACTCCAATGGATGGTAGCCTTGTCATTATGGAAACTAGACTATTGTCGATATTTTTGTTACTACAATGTATGATAGCATTGTCATTGTGGAAGGTAGTTTGTTGTCTAGATTTATGTTATTACAATGTATGGTAGCCTTGTCATTATAGAAGGTAGTCTGTTGTCGATATCTTTGTTACCCTAATGGATGGTAGCCTAGTCATTATGGAAGGTAGTCTATTGTTGAGATTTTTTTCACTCCAATGGATGGTAGCCTAGTCATTATGGAAGGTAGTTTATTGTCGAGATTTTTGTCATTCCAATGGATGGTAGCCTTGTCATTATGGAAGAGAGTCTGTTGGCGAGATTTTTGTTACGCCAATGGATGGTAGCCTTGTCATTATGGAAGGTAGTCTGTTGGCGAGATTTTCGTAACTCCAATGGATGGTAGCCTTGTCATTATGGAAGGTAGTCTCTTGTCTAGATTTTTGTTACTCTAATGGATGGTAGCCTTGTCATTATGGAAGGTAGTCTGTTGTCGAGATTTTTGTTACTCCAATGGATGGTAGCCTTGTTATTATGGAAGGTAGTCTGTTGTCGAGATTTTTGTTACTCTAATGGATGGTTAACCTTGTCATTATGAAAGGTATTATGTTGTCAAGATTTTTGTTACACCAATGGATGGTAGCCTTGTCATTATGGAAGGTAGTATGTTGTCGATATCTTTGTTACTCCAATGTATAGTAGCCTAGTCATTATGGAACGTAGTTTGTTGTCCATATTTTTGTTATTCTAATGGATGGTAGCCTTATCATTATGGAAGGTAGTTTGTTGTCAAAACTTTTGTTACTCCAATGGATAGTAGCCTTGTCATTATGGAAGGTAGTCTGTCGTCGAGATTTTGTTACTCCAATGGATGGTAGCCTTGTCATTATGGAAGGAAGTCCATTGTCGATATTTTTGTCACTCCAATGGATGGTAGCCTTGTCATTATGGAAGATAGTCTGTTGTCAATATTTTTGTTACTCCAATGGATGGTAGCCTTGTCATTATTAAAGGTAGTCTATTGTCAATATTTTTGTCACTCCAATGGATGGTAGCCTTGTTATTTTGGAAGGTAGTCTGTTGGCGAGATTTTTGTTACTCCAATGGATGGTAGCCTTGTAATTATGGAAGGCAGTCTCTTGTTGATATTTTCATTACTCCAATGCATGGTAGCCTTGTCATTTATGAAGGTAGTCTCTTGTTGATATTTTCATTATTCCAATGGATGGTAGCCTTGTCATTATTGAAGGTAGTCTGTTGTCGAGATTTTTGTTACTCTAATGGATGGTAGCCTTGTCATTATTGAAGGTAGTTTGTTGTCGAGATTTTTGTTACTCCAATGGATAGTAGCCTTGTCATTATGGAAGGTAGTCTTTTGTTGATATCTTTGTTACGCCAATGGATAGAAGCCTAGTCATTATGGAAGGTAGTTTGTTGTCAATATTTTTGTTACTCCAATGGAAGGTATCCTTGTCATTATGGGAGGTAGTCTGTTGTCGATATTTTTCTTACTCCAATGGATGGTGGCCATTTCATTATAGAAGGTAGTTTGTTGTCGAGATTTTTGTTACTCCAACGGGTGGTAGCCTTGTCATTATGGAAGGTAGTCTATTATCGAGATTTTTGTTACTCCAATGGATGGTAGCCTTGTCATTATGGAAACTAGACTATTGTCGATATTTTTGTTACTACAATGTATGATAGCATTGTCATTGTGGAAGGTAGTTTGTTGTCTAGATTTATGTTATTACAATGTATGGTAGCCTTGTCATTATAGAAGGTAGTCTGTTTTCGATATCTTTGTTACCCTAATGGATGGTAGCCTAGTCATTATGGAAGGTAGTCTATTGTTGAGATTTTTTTCACTCCAATGGATGGTAGCCTAGTCATTATGGAAGGTAGTTTATTGTCGAGATTTTTGTCATTCCAATGGCTGGTAGCCTTGTCATTATGGAAGAGAGTCTGTTGGCGAGATTTTTGTTACGCCAATGGATGGTAGCCTTGTCATTATGGAAGGTAGTCTATTGGCGAGATTTTCGTAACTCCAATGGATGGTAGCCTTGTCATTATGGAAGGTAGTCTCTTGTCTAGATTTTTGTTACTCTAATGGATGGTAGCCTTGTCATTATGGAAGGTAGTCTGTTGTCGAGATTTTTGTTACTCCAATGGATGGTAGCCTTGTTATTATGGAAGGTAGTCTGTTGTCGAGATTTTTGTTACTCTAATGGATGGTTAACCTTGTCATTATGTAAGGTATTTTGTTGTCAAGATTTTTGTTACACCAATGGATGGTAGCCTTGTCATTATGGAAGGTAGTCTGTTGTCGATATCTTTGTTACTCCAATGGATAGTAGCCTAGTCATTATGGAACGTAGTTTGTTGTTGATATTTTTGTTATTCTAATGGACGGTAGCCTTATCATTATGGAAGGTAGTTTGTTGTCGAAACTTTTGTTACTCCAATGGATAGTAGCCTTGTCATTATGGAAGGTAGTCTGTCGTCGAGATTTTGTTACTCCAATGGATGGTAGCCTTGTCATTATTGAAGGAAGTCTATTGTCGATATTTTTGTCACTCCAATGGATGGTAGCTTTGTCATTATGGAAGGTAGTCTGTAGTCGATATTTTTGTTACTCCAATGGATGGTAGCCTTTTCATTATTAAAGGTAGTCTATTGTCGATATTTTTGTCACTCCAATGGATGTTGGCCTTGTAATTATGGAAGGTAGTCTGTTGGAGAGATTTTTGTTACTCCAATGGATGGTAACCTTGTAATTATGGAAGGCAGTCTCTTGTTGATATTTTCATTACTTCAATGCATGGTAGCCTTGTCATTTATGAAGGAAGTCTCTTGTTGATATTTTCATTATTCCAATGGATGGTAGCCTTGTCATTATGGAAGGTAGTCTGTTGTCGAGATTTTGTTACTCTAATGGATGGTAGCCTTGTCATTATTGCAGGTAGTCTATTGTCGATATTTTTATTACTCCAATGGATGGTAGCCTTGTCATTATGGAACGTAGTTTGTTTTCGATATTTTTGTTATTCCAATGGATGGTAGCCTTATCATTATGGAAGGTAGTTTGTTGTCAATATTTTTGTTACTCCAATGGATAGTAGCCTTGTTATTATGGAAGGTAGTCTATTGTTGAGATTTTGTTACTCCAATGGATGGTAGCCTTGTCATTATGGAAGGTAGTCTACTGTCGAGATTTTTGTCACTTCAATGGATGGTACAATTGTTATTATGGAAGGTAGTCTGTTGGCGAGATTTTTGTTACTCCAATGGATGGTAGCCTTGTCAATATGGAAGGTAGTGTCTTGTTGATATTTTCATCACTCCAATGCATGGTAGCCTTGTCATTATGGAAGGTATTTTCTTGTTGATATTTTCATTACTCCAATGGATGGTAGCCTTCTCATTATGGAAGGTAGTTTGTTGTCGAGATTTTTGTTACTCTAATGGATGGTAGCCTTTTCATTATGGAAGGTAGTTTGTTGTCCAGATTTTTGTTACTCCAATGGATGGTAGCCTATTCATTATGGAAGGTAGTCTATTATCGAGAGTTTTTTTACTCCAATGGATGGTAGCCTTGTCTTTATGGAAAGTAGACTATTGTCGAGATTTTTGTTACTACAATTTATGTTGGCATTGTCATTGTGGAAAGTAGTTTGTTGTCGAGATTTTTGTTATTACAATGTATGGTAGCCTTGTCATTATAGAAGTTAGTCTGTTGTCGATATCTTTGTTACCCTAATGGTTGGTAGCCTATTCATTATGGAAGGTAGTCTATTGTCGAGATTTTTTTCACTCCAATGGATGGTAGCCTAGTCATTATGGAAGGTAGTCTATTGTCGAGATTTTTGTCATTCCAATGGATGGTAGCCTTGTCATTATGGAAGAGAGTCTGCTGTCGTGATTTTTGTTACTCTAACGGATGGTAGCCTTGTCATTGTAGAAGGTAGTCTGTTGTCGAGATTTTTGTTACTCTAATGGACGGTAGCCTTGTCATTATGGAAGGTAGTATGTTGTTGATCTTTTTCTTACTCCAATGAATGGTAGCCTTGTCATTATGGAATGTAGTTTGTTGTCGATATTTTTGTTATTCCAATGGATGGTAGCCTTATCATTATGGAAGGTAGTTTGTTGTCGAAATTTTTGTTACTCCAATGGATAGTAGCCTTGTCATTATGGAAGGTAGTCTGTTATCGATATCTTTGTTACTCCAATGGATAGAAGCCTAGTCATTATGGAAGGTAGTTTGTTGTCGAGATTTTTGTTACTCCAATGGATGGTAGGCTTTTCATTATGGAAGCTAGTCTGTTGTCAATATTTTTGTTACTCCAATGCATGGTATCCTTGTCATTATGGGAGGTAGTCTGTTGTCGATATTTTTCTTACTCCAATGGATGGTATCCATTTCATTATGGAAGGTAGTTTGTTGTCGAGATTTTTGTTACTCCAATGGACAGTAGCCTTGTCATTATGGAAGGTAGTCTGTTATCGAGATTTTGTTACTCCAATGGACGGTAGCCCTGTCATTATGGAAGGTAGTCTATTGTCGATATTTTTGTCACTCCAATGGATGGTAGCCTCGTCATTATGGAAGGTAGTCTGTTGTCGATATTTTTGTTACTCCAACGGATGGTAGCCTTGTCTTTATGGAAGGTAGTCTATTATCGAGATTTTTGTTACTCCAATGGATGGTAGCCTTGTCATTATTGAAAGTAGACTATTGTCGAGATTTTTATTACTACAATGTATGATAGCATTGTCGTCGTGGAAGGTAGTTTGTGGTCTAGATTTATGTTATTACAATGTATGGTAGCCTTGTCATTATAGAAGGTAGTCTGTTGTCGATATCTTTGTTACCCTAATGGATGGTAGCCTAGTCATTATGGAAGGTAGTCTATTGTCGAGATTTTTTTCACTCCAATGGATGGTAGCCTAGTCATTATGGAAGGTAGTCTATTGTCTAGATTTTTGTCATTCCAATGGATGGTAGCCTTGTCATTATGGAAGAGAGTTTGTTGGCGAGATTTTTGTTACGCCAATGGATGGTAGCCTTGTCATTATGGAAGGTAGTCTGTTGGCGAGATTTTCGTAACTCCAATGGATGGTAGCCTTGTCATTATGGAAGGTAGTCTCTTGTCTAGATTTTTGTTACTCTAATGGATGGTAGCCTTGTCATTATGGAAGGTAGTCTGTTGTCGAGATTTTTTTTACTCCAATGGATGGTAGCCTTGTTATTATGGAAGGTAGTCTGTTGTCGAGATTTTTGTTACTCTAATGGATGGTTAACCTTGTCATTATGAAAGGTATTATGTTGTCAAGATTTTTGTTACACCAATGGATGGTAGCCTTGTCATTATGGAAGGTAGTCTGTTGTCGATATCTTTGTTACTCCAATGGATAGTAGCCTAGTCATTATGGAACGTAGTTTGTTGTCGATATTTTTGTTATTCTAATGGATGGTAGCCTTATCATTATGGAAGGTAGTTTGTTGTCAAAACTTTTGTTACTCCAATGGATAGTAGCCTTGTCATTATGGAAGGTAGTCTGTCGTCGTGATTTTGTTACTCCAATGGATGGTAGCCTTGTCATTATGGAAGGAAGTCTATTGTCGATATTTTTGCACTACAATGGATGGTAGCCTTGTCATTATGAAAGGTAGTCTGTTGTCGATATTTGTGTCACTCCAATGGATAGTAGCCTTGTTATTACGGAAGGTAGTCTGTTGGCGAGATTTTTGTTACTCCAATGGATAGTAGCCTTGTAATTATGGAAGGCAGTCTCTTGTTGATATTTTCATTACTCCAATGCATGGTAGCCTTGCCATTATGGAAGGTAGTCTCTTGTTGATATTTTCATTATTCCAATGGATGGTAGCCTTGTCATTATGGAAGGTAGTCTGTTGTCGAGATTTTTGTTACTCTAATGGATGGTAGCCTTGTCATTATTGAAGGTAGTTTTTTGTCGATATTTTTGTTACTCCAATGGATAGTAGCCTTGTCATTATGGAAGGTAGTCTATTGTCGATATCTTTGTTACTCCAATGGATAGAAGCCTAGTCATTATTGAAGGTAGTTTGTTGTCGAGATTTTTTTTACTCCAATGGATGGTAGGCTTTTCATTATGGAAGCTAGTCTGTTGTCAATATTTTTGTTACTCAAATGGATGGTATCCTTGTCATTATGGGAGGTAGTCTGTTGTCGATATTTTCTTACTCCAATGGATGGTAGCCATTTCAATATGGAAGGTAGTTTGTTGTCGATATTTTTGTTACTCCAATGGATAGTAGCCTTGTCATTATGGAAGGTAGTCTGTTGTCGAGATTTTGTTATTCCAATGGATGGTAGCCCTGTCATTATGGAAGGTAGTCTATTGTCGATATTTTTGTCACTCCAATGGATGGTAGCCTTGTCATTATGGAAGGTAGTCTGTTGTCGATATTTTTGTTACTCCAATGGATGGTATCCTTGTAATTATGGGAGGTAGTCTATTGTCGATATTTTTCTTACTCCAATGGATGGTAGCCATTTCATTATGGAAGGTAGTTTGTTGTCGAGATTTTTGTTACTCCAATGGATAGTAGCCTTGTCATTATGGAAGGTAGTCTGTTGTCGAGATTTTGTTACTCCAATGGATGGTAGCCATTTCATTATGGAAGGTAGTTTGTTGTCGAGATTTTTGTTACTCCAATGGATAGTAGCCTTGTCATTATGGAAGGTAGTCTGTTGTCGAGATTTTGTTACTCCAATGGATGGTAGCCCTGTCATTATGGATGGTAGTCTATTGTCGATATTTTTGTCACTCCAATGGATGGTAGCCTTGTTATTATGGAAGGTAGTCTGTTGGCGAGATTTTTGTTACTCCAATGGATAGTAGCCTTGTAATTATGGAAGGCAGTCTCTTGTTGATATTTTCATTACTCCAATGCATGGTAGCCTTTCCATTATGGAAGGTAGTCTCTTGTTGATATTTTCATTATTCGAATGGATGGTAGCCTTGTCATTATGGAAGGTAGTCTGTTGTCGAGATTTTTGTTACTCTAATGGATGGTAGCCTTGTCATTATTGAAGGTAGTTTTTTGTCGATATTTTTGTTACTCCAATGGATAGTAGCCTTGTCATTATGGAAGGTAGTCTATTGTCGATATCTTTGTTACTCCAATGGATAGAAGCCTAGTCATTATTGAAGGTAGTTTGTTGTCGAGATTTTTTTTACTCCAATGGATGGTAGGCTTTTCATTATGGAAGCTAGTCTGTTGTCAATATTTTTGTTACTCAAATGGATGGTATCCTTGTCATTATGGGAGGTAGTCTGTTGTCGATATTTTCTTACTCCAATGGATGGTAGCCATTTCAATATGGAAGGTAGTTTGTTGTCGATATTTTTGTTACTCCAATGGATAGTAGCCTTGTCATTATGGAAGGTAGTCTGTTGTCGAGATTTTGTTATTCCAATGGATGGTAGCCCTGTCATTATGGAAGGTAGTCTATTGTCGATATTTTTGTCACTCCAATGGATGGTAGCCTTGTCATTATGGAAGGTAGTCTGTTGTCGATATTTTTGTTACTCCAATGGATGGTATCCTTGTAATTATGGGAGGTAGTCTATTGTCGATATTTTTCTTACTCCAATGGATGGTAGCCATTTCATTATGGAAGGTAGTTTGTTGTCGAGATTTTTGTTACTCCAATGGATAGTAGCCTTGTCATTATGGAAGATAGTCTGTTGTCGAGATTTTGTTACTCCAATGGATGGTAGCCATTTCATTATGGAAGGTAGTTTGTTGTCGAGATTTTTGTTACTCCAATGGATAGTAGCCTTGTCATTATGGAAGGTAGTCTGTTGTCGAGATTTTGTTACTCCAATGGATGGTAGCCCTGTCATTATGGAAGGTAGTCTATTGTCGATATTTTTGTCACTCCAATGGATGGTAGCCTTGTCATTATGGAAGGAGGTCTGTTGTCGATATTTTTGTTACTCCAACGGATGGTAGCCTTGTCATTATGGAAGGTAGTCTATTATCGAGATTTTTGTTACTCCAATGGATGGTAGCCTTGTCATTATGGAAAGTAGACTATTGTCGAGATTTTTGTTACTACAATGTATGATAGCATTGTCATTGTGGAAGGTAGTTTGTTGTCTAATTTTATGTTATTACAATGTATGGTAGCCTTGTCATTATAGAAGGTAGTCTGTTGTCGATATCTTTGTTACCCTAATGGATGGTAGCCTAGTCATTATGGAAGGTAGTCTATTGTCGTGATTTTTGTCATTCCAATGGATGGTAGCCTTGTCATTATGGAAATGAGTCTGTCGGCGATATTTTTGTTACGCCAATGGATGGTAGCCTTGTCATTATGGAAGGTAGTCTGTTATCGAGATTTTGTTACTCCAATGGACGGTAGCCCTGTCATTATGGAAGGTAGTCTATTGCCGATATTTTTGTCACTCCAATGGATGGTAGCCTTGTCATTATGGAAGGTAGTCTGTTGTCGATATTTTTGTTACTCCAACAGATGGTAGCCTTGTCATTATGGAAGGTAGTCTATTATCGAGATTTTTGTTACTCCAATGGATGGTAGCCTTGTCATTATTGAAAGTAGACTATTGTCGAGATTTTTATTACTACAATGTATGATAGCATTGTCATTGTGGAAGGTAGTTTGTGGTCTAGATTTATGTTATTACAATGTATGGTAGCCTTGTCATTATAGAAGGTAGTCTGTTGTCGATATCTTTGTTACCCTAATGGATGGTAGCCTAGTCATTATTGAAGGTAGTCTATTGTCGAGATTTTGTTCACTCCAATGGATGGTAGCCTAGTCATTATGGAAGGTAGTCTATTGTCGAGATTTTTGTCATTCCAATGGATGGTAGCCTTGTCATGATGGAAGAGAATTTGTTGGCGAGATTTTTGTTACGCCAATGGATGGTAGCCTTGTCATTATGGAAGGTAGTCTGTTGGCGATATTTTCGTAACTCCAATGGATGGTTGCCTTGTCATTATGGAAGGTAGTATCTTGTCTAGATTTTTGTTACTCTAATGGATGGTAGCCTTGTCATTATGGAAGGTAGTCTGTTGTCGAGATTTTTTTTACTCCAATGTATGGTAGCCTTGTTATTATGGAAGGTAGTCTGTTGTCGAGATTTTTGTTACTCTAATGGATGGTTAACCTTGTCATTATGAAAGGTATTATGTTGTCAAGATTTTTGTTACACCAATGGATGGTAGCCTTGTCATTATGGAAGGTAGTCTGTTGTCGATATCTTTGTTACTCCAATGGATAGTAGCCTAGTCATTATGGAACGTAGTTTGTTGTCGATATTTTTGTTATTCTAATGGATGGTAGCCTTATCATTATGGAAGGTAGTTTGTTGTCAAAACTTTTGTTCCTCCAATGGATAGTAGCCTTGTCATTATGAAAGGTAGTCTGTCGTCGTGATTTTGTTACTCCAATGGATGGTAGCCTTGTCATTATGGAAGGAAGTCTATTGTCGATATTTTTGCACTCCAATGGATGGTAGCCTTGTCATTATGAAAGGTAGTCTGTTGTCGATATTTTTGTCACTCCAATGGATAGTAGCCTTGTTATTATGGAAGGTAGTCTGTTGGCGAGATTTTTGTTACTCCAATGGATAGTAGCCTTGTAATTATGGAAGGCAGTCTCTTGTTGATATTTTCATTACTCCAATGCATGGTAGCCTTGTCATTATGGAAGGTAGTCTCTTGTTGATATTTTCATTATTCCAATGGATGGTAGCCTTGTCATTATGGAAGGTAGTCTGTTGTCGAGATTTTTGTTACTCTAATGGATGGTAGCCTTGTCATTATTGAAGGTAGTTTTTTGTGGATATTTTTGTTACTCCAATGGATAGTAGCCTTGTCATTATGGAAGGTAGTCTATTGTCGATATCTTTGTTACTCCAATGGATAGAAGCCTAGTCATTATTGAAGGTAGTTTGTTGTCGAGATTTTTTTTACTCCAATGGATGGTAGGCTTTTCATTATGGAAGCTAGTATGTTGTCAATATTTTTGTTACTCAAATGGATGGTATCCTTGTCATTATGGGAGGTAGTCTGTTGTCGATATTTTCTTACTCCAATGGATGGTAGCCATTTCAATATGGAAGGTAGTTTTTTGTCGAGATTTTTGTTACTCCAATGGATAGTAGCCTTGTCATTATGGAAGGTAGTCTGTTGTCGAGATTTTGTTATTCCAATGGATGGTAGCCCTGTCATTATGGAAGGTAGTCTATTGTCGATATTTTTGTCACTCCAATGGATGGTAGCCTTGTCATTATGGAAGGTAGTCTGTTGTCGATATTTTTGTTACTCCAATGGATGGTATCCTTGTAATTATGGGAGGTAGTCTATTGTCGATATTTTTCTTACTCCAATGGATGGTAGCCATTTCATTATGGAAGGTAGTTTGTTGTCGAGATTTTTGTTACTCCAATGGATAGTAGCCTTGTCATTATGGAAGGTAGTCTGTTGTCGAGATTTTGTTACTCCAATGGATGGTAGCCATTTCATTATGGAAGGTAGTTTGTTGTCGAGATTTTTGTTACTCCAATGGATAGTAGCCTTGTCATTATGGAAGGCAGTCTGTTGTCGAGATTTTGTTACTCCAATGGATGGTAGCCCTGTCATTATGGAAGGTAGTCTATTGTCGATATTTTTGTCACTCCAATGGATAGTAACCTTGTCATTATGGAAGGTAGTCTGTTGTCGATATTATTGTTACTCAAACGGGTTGTAGCCTTGTCATTATGGAAGGTAGTCTATTATCGATATTTTTGTTACTCCAATGGATGGTAGCCTTGTCATTATGGAAACTAGACCATTGTCGAGATTTTTGTTACTACAATGTATGATAGCATTGTCATTGTGGAAGGTAGTTTGTTGTCTAGATTTATGTTATTACAATGTATGGTAGCCTTGTCATTATGGAAGGTAGTCTATTGTCGAGATTTTTGTCATTCCAATGGATGGTAGCCTTGTCATTATGGAAGAGAGTCTGTTGGCGATATTTTTGTTACGCCAATGGATGGTAGCCTTGTCATTATGGAAGGTAGTCTGTTGGCGAGATTTTCATAACTCCAATGGATGGTAGCCTTGTCATTATGGAAGGTAGTCTCTTGTCTAGATTTTTGTTACTCTAATGGATGGTAGCCTTGTCATTATGGAAGGTAGTTTGTTGTCGATATTTTTGTTACTCCAATGGATGGTAGCCTTGTTATTATGGAAGGTTGTCTGTTGTCGAGATTTTTGTTACTCTAATGAATGGTTAACCTTGTCATTATGAAAGGTATTATGTTGTCAATATTTTTGTTACACCAATGGATGGTAGCCTTGTCATTATGGAAGGTAGTCTGTTGTCGATATCTTTGTTACTCCAATGGATAGTAGCCAAGTCATTATGGAACGTAGTTTGTTGTCGATATTTTTGTTATTCTAATGGATGGTAGCCTTATCATTATGGAAGGTAGTTTGTTGTCAAAACTTTTGTTACTCCAATGGATAGTAGCCTTGTCATTATGGAAGGTAGTCTGTCGGCGAGATTTTGTTACTCCAATGGATGGTAGCCTTGTCATTATGGAAGGAAGTCTATTGTCGATATTTTTATCACTCCAATGGATGGTAGCCTTGTCATTATTGAAGGTAGTCTGTTGTCGATATTTTTGTTACTCCAATGGTTGGTAGCCTTGTCATTATTAAAGGTAGTCTATTGTCGATATTTTTGTCACTCCAATGGATGGTAGCCTTGTTATTATGGAAGGTAGTATGTTGGCGAGATTTTTGTTACTCCAATGGATGGTATCCTTGTAATTATTGAAGGCAGTCTCTTGTTGATATTTTCATTACTCCAATGCATGGTAGCCTTGTCATTTATGAAGGTAGTCTCTTGTTGATATTTTCATTATTCTAATGGATGGTAGCCTTGTCATTATGGAAGGTAGTTTGTTGTCGAGATTTTGGTTACTCTAATGGATGGTAGCCTTGTCATTATTGAAGGTAGTTTGTTGTCGAGATTTTTGTTACTCCAATGGATAGTAGCCTTGTCATTATGGAAGGTAGTTTGTTGTCGATATCTTTGTTACTCCAATGGATAGAAGCCTACTCATTATGGAAGGTAGTTTGTTGTCGAGATTTTTGTTACACCAATGGATGGTATCCTTGTCATTATGGGAGGTAGTCTGTTGTCGATATTTTTCTTACTCCAATGGATGGTAGCCATTTCATTATGGAAGGTAGTTTGTTGTCGAGATTTTTGTTACTCCAATGGATAGTAGCCTTGTCATTATGGAAGGCAGTCTGTTGTCGAGATTTTGTTACTCCAATGGATGGTAGCCCTGTCATTATGGTAGGTAGTCTATTTTCGATATTTTTGTCACTCCAATGGATGGTAGCCTTGTCATTAAGGAAGGTAGTCTGTTGTCGATATTATTGTTACTCCAACGGGTTGTAGCCTTGTCATTATGGAAGGTAGTCTATTATCGATATTTTTGTTACTCCAATGGATGGTAGCCTTGTCATTATGGAAACTAGACCATTGTCGAGATTTTTGTTACTACAATGTATGATAGCATTGTCATTTTGGAAGGTAGTTTGTTGTCTAGATTTATGTTATTATAATGTATGGTAGCCTTGTCATTATAGAAGGTAGTCTGTTGTCGATATCTTTGTTACCCTAATGGATGGTAGCCTTGTCATTATGGAACGTAGTCTATTGTCGATATCTTTGTTACTCCAATGGATAGAAGCCTAGTCATTATGGAAGGTAGTTTGTTGTCAATATTTTTGTTACTCCAATGGATGGTATCCTTGTCATTATGGAAGAGAGTCTGTTGGCGAGATTTTTGTTACACCAATGGATGGTAGCCTTGTCATTATGGAAGGTAGTCTGTTGGCGAGATTTTCGTAACTCCAATGGATGGTAGCCTTGTCATTATGGAAGGTAGTCTCTTGTCTAGATTTTTGTTACTCTAATGGATGGTAGCCTTGTAATTATGGAAGGTAGTCTGTTGTCGAGATTTTGGTTACTCCAATGGAAGGTAGCCTTGTTATTATGGAAGGTAGTCTGTTGTCGAGATTTTTGTTACTCTAATGGATGCTTAACCTTGTCATTATGAAAGGTATTATGTTGTCAAGACTTTTGTTACACCAATGGTTGATAGCCTTGTCATTAGGGAAGGTAGTCTGTTGTCGATATCTTTGTTACTCCAATGGATAGTAGCCTAGTCATTATGGAAAGTAGTTTGTTGTCGATATTTTTGTTATTCTAATGGATGGTAGCCTTATCATTATGGAAGGTAGTTTGTTGTCAAAACTTTTGTGACTCCAATGGACAGTAGCCTTGTCATTATGGAAGGTAGTCTGTCGTCGAGATTTTGTTACTCCAATGGATGGTAGCCTTGTCATTATGGAAGGAAGTCAATTGTCGATATTTTTGTCACTCCAATGGATGGTAGCCTTGTCATTATGGAAGGAAGTCTGTTGTCGATATTTTTGTTACTCCAATGGATGGTAGCCTTGTCATTATTAAAGGTAGTCTATTGTCGATATTTTTGTCACTCCAATGGATGGTAGCCTTGTTATTATGGAAGGTAGTCTGTTGGCGAGATTTTTGTTACTCCAATGGATGGTAGCCTTGTAATTATGGAAGGCAGTCTCTTGTTGATATTTTCATTACTCCAATGCATGGTAGCCTTGTCATTTATGAAGGTAGTCTCTTGTTGATATTTTCATTATTCCAATGGATGGTAGCCTTGTCATTATGGAAGGTAGTCTGTTGTCGAGATCTCTGTTACTCTAATGGATGGTAGCCTTGTCATTATTGAAGGTAGTTTGTTGTCGAGATTTTTGTTACTCCAATGGATAGTAGCCTTGTCATTATGGAAGGTAGTCTGTTGTCGATATCTTTGTTACTCCAATGGATATAAGCCTAGTCATTATGGAAGGTAGTTTGTTGTCAATATTTTTGTTACTCCAATGGATGGTATCCTAGTCATTATGGGAGGTAGTCTGTTGTCGATATTTTTCTTACTCCAATGGATGGTAGCCATTTCATTATGGAAGGTAGTTTGTTGTCGAGATTTTTGTTACTCCAATGGATAGTAGCCTTGTCATTATGGAAGGTAGTCTGTTGTCGAGATTTTATTACTCCAATGGATGGTAGCCCTGTCATTATGGAAGGTAGTCTATTGTCGATATTTTTGTCACTCCAATGGATGGTAGCTTTGTCATTATGGAAGGTAGTCTGTTGTCGATATTTTTGTTACTCCAACGGGTGGTAGCCTTGTCATTATGGAAGGCAGTCTATTATCGATATTTTTGTTACTCCAATGGATGTTAGCCTTTTCATTATGGAAACTAGACTATTGTCGAGATTTTTGTTACTACAATGTATGATAGCATTGTCATTGTGGAAGGTAGTTTGTTGTCTAGATTTATGTTATTACAATGTATGGTAGCCTTCTCATTATAGAAGGTAGTCTGTTGTCGATATCTTTGTTACCCTAATGGATGGTAGCCTAGTCATTATGGAAGGTAGTCTATTGTTGAGATTTTTTTCACTCCAATGGATGGTAGCCTAGTCATTATGGAAGGTAGTCTATTGTCGAGATTTTTGTCATTCCAATGGATGGTAGCCTTGTCATTATGGAAGGTAGTCTGTTGTCGATATCTTTGTTACTCCAATGGATAGAAGCCTAGTCATTATGGAAGGTAGTTTGTTGTCAATATTTTTGTTACTCCAATGGATGGTATCCTTGTCATTATGGAAGAGAGTCTGTTGGCGAGATTTTTGTTACGCCAATGGATGGTAGCCTTGTCATTATGGAAGGTAGTCTGTTGGCGAGATTTTCGTAACTCCAATGGATGGTAGCCTTGTAATTATGGAAGGCAGTCTGTTGTCGAGATTTTTGTTACTCTAATGGATGGTTAACCTTGTCATTATGAAAGGTATTCTGTTGTCAAGATTTTTGTTACACCAATGGATGGTAGCCTTGTCATTATGGAAGGTAGTCTGTTGTCGATATCTTTGATACTCCAATGGATAGTAGCCTAGTCATTATGGAACGTAGTTTGTTGTCGATATTTTTGTTATTCTAATGGACGGTAGCCTTATCATTATGGAAGGTAGTTTGTTGTCGATATTTTTGTCACTCCAATGGATGGTAGCTTTGTCATTATGGAAGGTAGTCTGTCGTCGAGATTTTGTTACTCCAATGGATGGTAGCCTTGTCATTATGAAAGGAAGTCTATTGTCGATATTTTTGTCACTCCAATGGATGGTAGCTTTGTCATTATGGAAGGTAGTCTGTTGTCGATATTTTTGTTACTCCAATGGATGGTAGCCTTGTCATTATTAAAGGTAGTCTATTGTCGATATTTTTGTCACTCCAATTGATGTTAGCCTTGTTATTATGGAAGGTAGTCTGTTGGCGAGATTTTTGTTACTCCAATGGATGGTAGCCTTGTAATTATGGAAGGCAGTCGCTTGTTGATATTTTCATTACTCCAATGCATGGTAGCCTTGTCATTTGTGAAGGTAGTCTCTTGTTGATATTTTCATTATTCCAATGGATGGTAGCCTTGTCATTATGGAAGGTAGTCTGTTGTCGAGATTTTGGTTACTCTAATGGATGGTAGCCTTGTCATTATTGAACGTAGTCTATTGTCGATATTTTTATTACTCCAATGGATGGTAGCCTTGTCATTATGGAACGTAGTTTGTTTTCGATATTTTTGTTATTCCAATGGATGGTAGCCTTATCATTATGGAAGGTAGTTTGTTGTCGATATTTTTGTTACTCCAATGGATAGTAGCCTTGTTATTATAGAAGGTAGTCTGTTGGCGAGATTTTTGTTACTCCAATGGATGGTAGCCTTGTCATTTTGGAAGGTAGTCTCTTGTTGATATTTTCATCACTCCAATGCATGGTAGCCTTGTCATTATGGAAGGTAGTTTCTTGTTGATATTTTCATTACTCCAATGGATTGTAGCCTTCTCATTATGGAAGGTAGTCTGTTGTCGAGATTTTTGTTACTCTAATGGATGGTAGCCTTGTCATTATGGAAAGTAGACTATTGTCGAGATTTTTGTTACTACAATGTATGGTAACATTGTCATTGTGGAAGGTAGTTTGTTGTCGAGATTTTTGTTATTACAATGTATGGTAGCCTTGTCATTATAAAAGGTAGTCTGTTGTTGATATCTTTGTTACCCTAATGGTTGGTAGCCTAGTCATTATCGAAGGTAGTCTATTGTCGATATTTTTGTCACTCCAATGGATGGTAGCCTAGTCATTATGGAAGGTAGTCTATTGTCGAGATTTTTGTCATTCCAATGGATGGTAGCCTTGTCATTATGTAAGAGAGTATGTTGGCGTGATTTTTGTTACGCCAATGGATGGTAGCCTTGTCATTATGGAACGCAGTCTGTTGGAGATATTTTCATTACTCTAATGGATGGTAGCCTTGTCATTATGGAAGGTAGTTTGTTGTTAAGATTTTCATTACTCTAATGGATGGTAGGCTTTTCATTATGGAAGCTAGTTTGTTGTCAATATTTTTGTTACTCCAATGGATGGTAGCCTTTTCATTATGGAAGGTAGTCTATTGTCGATATTTTTATTACTCTAATGGATGGTAGCCTTATCATTATGGAAGGTAGTTTGTTGTCGATATTTTTGTTATTCCAATGGATGGTAGGTTTATCATTATGGAAGGTAGTTTTATGTCGATATTTTTGTTACTCCAAAGGATAGTAGCCTTGTTAAATGAAGGTAGTATATTGTCGAGATTTTGTTACTCCAATGGATGGTAGCCTTGTCATTATGGAAGGTAGTCTACTGTCGAGATTTTTGTCACTTCAATGGATGGTAGCCTTGTTATTATGGAAGGTAGTCTGTTGGCGAGATTTTTGTTACTCCAATGGATGGTAGCCTTGTCATTATGGAAGGTAGTGTCTTGTTGATATTTTCATCACTCCAATGCATGGTAGCCTTGTCATTATGGAAGGTAGTTTCTTGTTGATATTTTCATTACTCCAATGGATGGTAGCCTTCTCATTATGGAAGGTAGTCTATTGTCGAGATTTTTGTTACTCTAATGGATGGTAGCCTTTTCATTATGGAAGGTAGTTTGTTGTCGAGATTTTTGTTACTCCAATGGATGGTAGCCTATTCATTATGGAAGGTAGTCTATTATCGAGATTTTTGTTACTCCAATGGATGGTAGCCTTGTCATTATGGAAAGTAGACTATTGTCGAGATTTTTGTTACTACAATTTATGCTGGCATTGTCATTGTGGAAGGTAGTTTGTTGTCGAGATTTTTGTTATTACAATGTATGGTAGCCTTGTCATTATAGAAGTTAGTCTGTTGTCGATATCTTTGTTACCCTAATGGTTGGCAGCCTATTCATTATGGAAGGTAGTCTATTGTCGAGATTTTTGTCACTCCGATGGATGGTAGCCTAGTCATTATGGAAGGTAGTCTATTGTCGAGATTTTTGTCATTCCAATGGATGGTAGCCTTGTCATTATGGAAGAGAGTCTGTTGTCTTGATTTTTGTTACTTAACGGATGGTAGCCTTGTCATTGTGGAAGGTAGTCTGTTGTCGAGATTTTTGTTACTCTAATGGACGGTAGCCTTGTCATTATGGAAGGTAGTTTGTTGTCGAGATTTTTGTTATTCCAATGGATGGTAGCCTTATCATTATGGAAGGTAGTTTGTTGTCGAGATTTTTGTTACTCTAACGGATGGTAGCCTTGTCATTGTGGAAGGTAGTCTGTTGTTGATATTTTTCTTACTCCAATGGATGGTAGCTTTGTCATTATGGAACGTAGTTTGTTGTCGATATTTTTGTTATTCCAATGGATGGTAGCCTTATCATTATGGAAGGTAGTTTTTTGTCGAGATTTTTGTTACTCCAATGGATAGTAGCCTTGTCATTATGGAAGGTAGTCTGTTGTCGATATCTTTGTTACTCCAATGGATAGAAGCCTAGTCATTATGGAAGGTAGTTTGTTGTCGAGATTTTTGTTACTCCAATGGATGGTAGGCTTTTCATTATGGAAGCTAGTCTGTTATCAATATTTTTGTTACTCCAATGGATGGTATCCTTGTCATTATGGGAGGTAGTCTGTTGTCGATATTTTTCTTACTCCAATGGATGGTATCCATTTCATTATGGAAGGTAGTTTGTTGTCGAGATTTTTGTTACTCCAATGGACAGTAGCCTTGTCATTATGGAAGGTAGTCTGTTGTCGAGATTTTGTTACTCCAATGGACGGTAGCCCTGTCATTATGGAAGGTAGTCTATTGTCGATATTTTTGTCACTCCAATGGATGGTAGCCTTGTCATTATGGAAGGTAGTATGTTGTCGATATTTTTGTTACTCCAACAGATGGTAGCCTTGTCATTATGGAAGGTAGTCTATTATCGAAATTTTTGTTACTCCAATGGATGGTAGCCTTGTCATTATGGAAAGTAGACTATTGTCGATATTTTTATTACTACAATGTATGATAGCATTGTCATTGTGGAAGGTAGTTTATTGTCTAGATTTATGTTATTACAATGTATGGTAGCCTTGTCATTATAGAAGGTAGTCTGTTGTCGATATCTTTGTTACCCTAATGGGTGGTAGCCTAGTCATTATGGAAGGTAGTCTATTGTTGAGATTTTTTTCACTCCAATGGATGGTAGCCTAGTCATTATGGAAGGTAGTCTATTGTCGAGATTTTTGTCATTCCAATGGATGGTAGCCTTGTCATTATGGAAGAGAGTCTCTTGGCGAGATTTTTGTTACGCCAATGGATGGTAGCCTTGTCATTATGGAAGGTAGTATGTTGGCGAGATTTTCGTAACTCAAATGGATGGTAGCCTTGTCATTATGGAAGGTAGTCTCTTGTCTAGATTTGTGTTACTCTAATGGATGGTAGCCTTGTTATTATGGAAGGAATTCTGTTGTCAAGATTTTTTTACTCCAATGGATGGTAGCCTTATTATTATGGAAGGTAGTCTGTTGTCGAGATTTTTGTTACTCTAATGGATGGTTAACCTTGTCATTATGAAAGGTATTATGTTGTCAAGATTTTTGTTACACCAATGGATGGTAGCCTTGTCATTATGGAAGGTAGTCTGTTGTCGATATCTTTGTTACTCCAATGGATAGTAGCCTAGTCATTATGGAACGTAGTTTGTTGTCGATATTTTTGTTATTCTAATGGATGGTAGCCTTATCATTATGGAAGGTAGTTTGTTGTCGAAACTTTTGTTACTCGAATGGATAGTAGCCTTGTCATTATGGAAGGTAGTCTGTCGTCGAGATTTTGTTACTCCAATGGATGGTAGCCTTGTCATTATGGAAAGAAGTCTATTGTCGATATTTTTGTCACTCCAATGGATGGTAGCCTTGTCATTATGGAAGGTAGTCTGTTGTCGATATTTTTGTTACTCCAATGGATGGTAGCCTTGTAATTATTAAAGGTAGTCTATTGTCGATATTTTTGTCACTCCAATGGATGGTTGCCTTGTTATTATGGAAGGTAGTCTGTTGGCGAGATTTTTGTTACTCCAATGGATGGTAGCCTTGTAATTATGGAAGGCAATCTCTTGTTAATATTTTCATTACTCCAATGCATGGTAGCCTTGTCATTATGGAAGGTAGTCTCTTGTTGATATTTTCATTATTCCAATGGATGGTAGCCTTGTCATTATGGAAGGTAGTCCGTTGTCGAGATTTTTGTTACTCTAATGCATGGTAGCCTTGGCATTATGGAAGGTAGTTTGTTGTCGAGATTTTTGTTACTCCAATGGATGGTAGCCTTGTCATTATGGAAGGTATTATGTTGTCGATATCTTTTTTACTCCTATGGATGGTGTAGCGGTGAAAATCGGAGATCAAGCTATTAATTAACTTGACTCGCAAAAGCAAGAGTCGCCACCGCGCTTTATTATTTCCAAAGGAAAAGGGAAAAGAGCGAAATAAAACCCTAAAATATGCAATGTAAAATAATACTTAAAAGTAATAAGAATACAATGCGTTTTTGAAAGAGATCGAAAGTTCGGGGGTTGGTTATACAATGGGAAGGTACTAGCACCCAATGCATCTGCGGTACTCCGCAGGAACCTTTTGAAATATCTGTTTTTGGTTAAAATTGTTTGTTTGGCTAAAAATAGGTGTTGGAGAGATTTTGAAGATACGACGACCTAGTGTCGAAGTTTTGGCTTAAAAGGTGTGAGTTTGAAAATGGAGTCTTTTGGGAAAATTATCTTGAGTTTAGCAAAATAGTAAACAAACAAAAAATGAAAAAAAAGGGGTATTCGCACGATCGGAAGACGTATTTGATGACATGAAGTCAACTGAGTTGAAACATTTCCCTTGGAATTAATCATAAGCGGGTAGATCTAATATTCGAGTAAGAAATCATAAATAGTTAACGAGAAACGAACAAGGTAGATAACAAGATAAATTGTAAGAAACTAAATGAATGGACAAAGAAGAATCATGAATAAAAGAAAAGTGTAATTAAAAAATTATCTAGACTAATTTGAAATTTTAAGGTTACTAAGTAAACTAAACTTAAATTCTAAAGTGTCTAACTAAATTAAATAAAATTTTGAAGTTATTAACTAAAACTAAATTAAAATTCTAAAGTTTCTAACTAAAATTCGAAAGTTATTAAATTAAATCTAAAATAAATTAACACTCTAATATTACTGAATTAGGTCTAAACTAAATTAATTCTAAAGTTGCTAAATTACATCTAAACTAGTTTAAGTATAAACTAAATTTATTATAAAATTATTAATTTAATCTAAACTATATTAATAATAAAATTACTAACTTAAATCAAAACTAAATTAATTCGAAATTAAAGATTAAAATTCTAAAGTTATCAAAATATATATAAACTAATTGGAAGTTCTAAAGTTATAAAATAGATCTAAACAAATTAAAATTTTTAAGTTATCAAAATATACCTAAACTAATTAAAGGTTCTAACATTACTAATTTATATCTAATTAAATTAAAATTCTAAAGTTATTAAATTAAGTCTAAAACTAATCTAAATAATAAATAAGTGTCAAATGCAAATGATATAAAAGCGTTTAATAATTACTCTTTTTCTATCGGTATATGATTAATCCATGTTTGTATGAAGTGAAATCCACCAAAGTTGACTAAAAAAAATGTATTAATACACTTGTCATGTTTTTATCTAAGAATACAATTCAAAGAAATTAACAAACATGTGTTAGACTTTTTTATAATTTATGGTGATAAAAGTCATAGAAATTGACAAAGACTAGCAAATGTGACAATGACTTGTGATTAATTACTCATAAATCATCTTAATCGTTTTCGTTGAAATAAATACATAAAAATGAAACAGCACATGACATAGTGTAGTACTTACTTGTTGGTGCCATAATTGACAAGATTAGCAAACAAAATGCCAATAGTGACATTAAGTCGGAAAAGTATATTCAAAGCACCACGTATTCTTGAAGGAGCAATTTCTGAAAGAAACATTGGCACAGCCTGATTAGCAAAACCAACACCGCAAAGTAAGATTCTTCCAACAATAAGCATGGCAAGATTTTGAGCAGCAGCATTGAAGGCAACTCCACTAATGAAGAAAAAAACAGCGATCAACATGGTGAGTCTTCTATCCAGTGTCCTAGTTGTATAGGAAGCAAAGAAATAGGCGGAGGGGTACTAGATGAAGAAGGGAGTTGTGAGAGAGAGATGGGTTTGATGTTGTTATGGAGATAAAGGGTGTTTGAGATAGAGAGGAAGCTATGGGTTTGTTGTTAGTTGTTTTTGGTGTGTGATGTGTCCCCCCCTTTTGCAAAGAAAAAATGAAGCCTTTAAATAGAAAAAGAATAGAAATATTATGATTTCAAAATAAATCCAAGCCGTTCAATATAAATCCAATCTCTATCAATCCGCAAACCATGCTTTCGACCAATGAGAATTCAATCTCTATCAATCCGCAAACTATGCTATCGACCAATGAGAATTCAATCTCTATCAATCCGCAAACTATGCTATCGACCAATGAGAATTAAGCGGAGCCTAATATATATTTTTTTGTGACCAAAAAATCCCTGAATGACAAAAATAAAATAAAACCTGAAATTATAAAAAAATAACTCAATTTAAAAAATGATTTTTTTGAATATTTTATGAATAAAAAATAAAGACCCAAAATGATCGAAAACGATAAAAGAACGGACGAAAATTTATCCGAAAAAAAAAAAAAATAAAAAATAAAATGAACACATTAAAATAATCTGCATGTCACAAAGATTAAAGAAAAAATATTCAAGAAGTCAAAAAATCAAAAATAAAATAATAATGAAAATATCAGACTAAACAGACGTTTAAGGTTAAAACGAGACTTCGAACTGTACCGAAAAAATAAAGCGAGCATACCGTCATAATCTACGCGAAGCGCAGATTCATAAAATGATCGGTAAAAGGTGAAAACTTGAAATATTTTCTCGCTACTTTCCCGCATAGTGTCGAATCGCTTTTAACAGTCTGTCTATAAAACCGAAATATTTTATTATTGACATATAAACAACTTGGAGCAATGCAAGAAATGGTAAACAAATAAAAATGAATGAAATGAAATGTCGGGTATTTTACAACTGAAAGACGATGCAAACTTTGATTTAAACTGACTTTTTCTGGTCAACCTAAATACGACTAATGATGCAAAATGCGATGAATGAAGGTATTTACTAACGATTGTGACCAAATGACAAAATATGGTATGAATGTGCGACTGAAAAACATATTAGGGGCGAAATCAAGGGTGCAACGGTGTGCCTTGATGAATCAGTCTTCGAGAATCCACAATCAACCGTACTTCTGGCTTGGGAGACTCAAAACCTTAATTGAGGCGCGACACCTGATGCTCTTGATTCAGACCTGTCTCTGCACATGAAACAAAAGAAAACACGAACATACACCTTTGTATGCGATTAGAAATTAGTGATACATAGGCTAAAAATGTTCAAAACACTTCGCATAGTCAAAGCTCGAAGGTGAGAGGTTAAAACCAACCGTATTTCGTGACCTTGACTTATCTTTAAAAATGCAAAAATAAAAATGGGATCTTAGGTCAAAAATTGGGGTACAACAGCTGCCCCTATTTAAGTTTCTTCTATCTGGAGATATGAAGATTGGGATCTTCATTTCGACGAGATTGAAGGGACTTAAATATAGAATACACAATTTTTTGCCTTAAGATACCGTGATTATGTTCATGATATGATATGAATGTAATGCTCTAAATTTTATGGGGAATGACGCCATATGAGACAGACTATGCTGGAGAAATCAAGCACATTATACAATAACACAGAGGAAGAGGTTGTAACTCCATTGGGGAAACAAAGTCATAGACTTCAAATGAGAGACTCTTGAATGATTTACATCAGTGTTGAGACTGGAAAAGAAATGATTTACATCAGTACGAAGACTGGAAAAAGAAATGGTTTACATCAGCACTGTGACTGGAAAAGGAAATGATGGACATCAGTACTGAGACTGGAAAAGGAAATGATGAACATCAGTACTGTGACTGGAAAACAAAATGATTGACATCAGCACTGTGGCTGGAGATAAACATCTCTGATTTCTGAATTTTACCAAGAACGGTAACACATTTCTTCTTTAACCAAGATATCGCTTGAAAAGGATAAAATAACAAACTTCCCCACGGGACTTTTCCGAAGGGATGTCATTTGCTGAGTAGACATTATTGTTGGGGATACACAAGCTGCTCAAATAAAGAGGCCGCCACTTGCTTCCTTTCAAAGGTGTAAATAACATACAAGTTGCTCATGAAGAGTCTGCCACTTGCTGTCTTCAAAGAATATTAAAACACACAAGCTGCTCATGAAGAGTCCGCCACTTGTTGTCTTCAAAGAATATCAAAACACACAAGCTGCTCATGAAGAGACTGCCACTTGTTGTCTTCAAGGGAACAATAACACACAAGTTGCTCAAATAGATAAGCTGCCACTTGTTGTCTTCAAAGAATATCAAAACACACAAGCTGCTCATGAAGAGACTGCCACTTGTTGTCTTCAAGGGAACAATAACACACAAGTTGCTCAAATAGATAAGCTGCCACTTGTTGTCTTCCAAAAATACTAACGTACAAGCTGCTCATGAAGAAGCTGCCACTTGCCGTTTTCAAAAAAGTGTTGATAACATACAAGTTGTCCATGAAGAGACTGCCGCTTGCTGTTTCTAAAAGTGTTGATAACATACAAGTTGTCCATGAAGAGACTGCCGCTTGCTGTTTCTAAAAGTGTTGATAACATACAAGTTGTCCATGAAGAGACTGCCGCTTGCTGTTTCTAAAAGTGTTGATAACATACAAGTTGTCCATGAAGAGACTGTCGCTTGCTGTTTCTTTTCAAAATTACCAATAACACACAAGTTGCTCATGAAGAGACCGCCGCTTGTTGTTTTCTCAAGGTATCAATAACATACAAGTTACTCATGAAGAGACCGCCGCTTGATGTTTTCAAAGGTATCAATAACATACAAGTTACTCATGAAGAGACCGCCGCTTGATGTTTTCAAAGGTGCCAATAACATACAAGTTGCTCATGAAGAGACCGCCGCTTGATGTTTTCAAAGGTGTCAATAACATACAAGTTGCTCATGAAGAGACCGCCGCTTGATGTTTTCAAAGGTGTCAACAACATACAAGTTGCTCATGAAGAGACCGCCGCTTGCTGTTTTTTAAGAGTATCCATAACACACAAGTTGCCTCATGAAGAGACCGCCGCTTGCTGTTTCTCAAGAGTATCCATAACACACAAGTTGCCTCATGAAGAGACTGCCGCTTGCCGTTTTCAAAGGTGACAATAACATACAAGTTGCTCATGAAGAGACCGCCGCTTGCTGTTTGTCAAGAGTATCCATAACACACAAGTTGCTCATGAAGAGACTGCCGCTTGCTGTTTCCCACAAAGATACCCATAAAATATCGTGAAGATATTGCTGGAGGTGAGAACCAATAATTTCATCGGGGATGGACAAATTGCTCATGAAGAGACCACCATTTGTCATAAAGAAATCAGAAATAATCAAACTGCTCAAATAAAGAGTCAGTCGCTTGTTGTCATGTCGATATTCCAGAAGAAGGTTGTGATAACACTGCTGGGGAATAAAGTTCATCTTCAATGGGGAACCATGAATAAATCCTTCTTGAGGAGACCAAGTATTTACGTTGCAAAATAAATGCACTCTCCATCTAGGTTCCACAGCCTAGAGAGATCCACAGGGTATCGTTCACAAGAGACAAAGCTCAATCCAGGAATAAACTGGAGAGAAAATAGTCAAACAAGACTCCACCCAATGAGGAAACAACTCAAATGGGGATTTATCCTATCCAGAGATGGAAAAGGAAAGCTAAAGCAAGATTCTTCCACGAGAGTTAACTCAGTGGGGAATTAGAAAAAAGAGGCGCACTTTCTGCTTAAGTTGACACTCTATTTGGAAAGATCAAATACGCTATTTGAATAGACATAACCAAGGTATACGTACTCAAAGACATCAACAAATACAAATGTGCGTGCATGATGCAAGTATGAACGAATGAATGAATGTTATGTATATGTTGACAAAACAGACAGGGGAGATAGACAGAAGATGATAAGACGTCCCAGTACAACCCGACGCTCGGCTAATCTCAACAAAAGGGGAACATTACTGGAGATAGAAAACAAAAGCCATCATTGGAGCAAAGTCCTTTTACAAGGCTTAAATCTCTTTGGAGAGGAAGATATTTTTCGGTAGGAAGCCCAAAGTTCAGTCTTCTATCGTCAACAATCCATTGAAAGGATAACAACACAATGTTTTAGCTGGAAAAAGTCATGCTTAACTGGAGATACTGGGAACACCACCCTCTGATAATGTGTGCAATACATATCACATATCTTGACAAATCTAGATTGCCCCTAGGACTAATTTTGGATGCCCCAAGTTTACTGCTGATGAGCTGCATGTTGCACGACAATTCTTGCGAATAGCTTCACTTCTAACATGTCCCAAGCTATCTGGTTGATGAGGAGAAATCGTCTCAAGAGGATTTTACAAAAGACCTGGCATTCACCATGCTCTGGTGTCTTCAAACTCTTAGAGGAATTCATCAAATCTCGACGTGATTGCCCCAGATTGACTGTAGTTGGCACAACAAAGTCTTCTATTTTTGCCCCAATAAAGGGTAAACAAGTTGGGAAAGCATTAACTGGGAGAAGCAACATGTTCGTGCTTACGGTCTTCAGGTGACATGCCCCTGGATATGATTTTTCTTAAAATGATACTCCAATTACTCAATCATAGTTTCAGGCCTTAAAAGAATAAACTCATCACTGGTGCTTATGTGAGCTTCTTTGATATCAAACAAATGTTTTGCAGTTAGAAAGAGTTTACAATGAGAATGAAAATTCTAATGCAACAGTTATGTAAGTCTTGAAGATTTTGAAAGATATCGCACAAATTTTGCGAGTTAAAGCACCATTTATTTTTGTATAGGAAAAACATATGATACCAACATAACTATTTAGAACATTCATGGGAGTCAGGAACACTATCTCATTGAAGTATGCTTTCAAAATAACCTTGCTTCAATTAGGACTTTTGAAGGTTGTAATATGGTCTGGTTCATGGTTTTAGAAAAAAGGATTTAAGGCTCAAAATATTTGGTGCCCACCCCCTTCATGATGTTCTCCAATCCTATGTTCAGTTAATTCAACATGAGCGTTCATCTCTCAAAAGGATTTTGTGACGGTCAAGGAAACGACGAGGCTTTCGGAGTAGAAACCACCCTCATGTCTTCGTGTTTGTAGTCACCAATTTGTTCTTTGCTGAGGACTTTTCTTTGCAGTCCTTTTCTTTGGAATTTTTATTTTCCCTAACTTTTGCCTGAACTAATTCTTTTGAATTGATAGTCCAGCGGGATGCCTTAATTTTGCCTAAGTCACACGTTTTCATGTTTTTTGACTTAGCAGGCTTTTTCTTTTTCTCGATTTTTGACTTTTTGAACAAAATGTGTGACATTAGCTTGTATTGTGACTTCCTCGTTTCTTGATGGATGAGGGATAACATTATGGTTCCACATCTTCTGGCTTCATTATACATGATGGATAGCCCTCGTAGTTTCTCTTCAAAAAACATCTTCCTTATGAATTTCGAACACTCAGTCAGATTAACTAAAAACTACCCCGCCCCAGGTTAAAATTCAAGGTTTTTTCGTATAGAAAAGAAACTTCTACTTCAAGGCTCAAAAGGGGTTAGCAAGGGATTATCTTCCTTATATCTCCGGTGTTTAGGGATTTGAAACAATGCCTGTACATCATCAGCAAGATTTTATCCAAAAACAAACAGAGATTTTGTGTTCTTTAGATCATCATCCTCCCTTCAATCTCTGCCTAGGCAAGAGAATGGGCAACAAGTTGGTATCATAATGCAAAAAGCAATTTAAAATTTGAAAACAAACATGAGTGAAACGAATGAATTTCTTCAAGACAAACATACTGATTGTATTAAGATAATCATACAGATGCAAACAAGTTCTTACATGCAAACAATGTTTTGATAAACAAGAAAAATTACAAAAGCAGAAATAAGTTAATGTTCGGGGAAAGCTTTCCATCTGGACTTGAATCACCGAAAACATCCTTCAAAACTCAAAGTGACCATCAACCGTGTTTACTCTTCGGCACATGCTTGATTTGAACTTCAAAACCAACGTTCTTGAATGACAAGATACCACTTCTGACCAACTTCTGAACCTCAATCTTCAAAGCAAAGCAACCCTCCAAGTCATGCCCATGAGCACCTTGATGAAAGGTACAGGCCAAATCAGCTTTGTAGTACCAATGTATTTTCTCAGGAACCTTCGGTGGAGACCGGGTCTGAACCAAATTCCTCTGCATCAGGATAGGGAACAACTCTGTATAGGTAATTGGAATTGGATCAAACTGGGTTTTCCTCTGATTAGGAACTTGCTGATTCTGTTGATGAATAGGAGAAACATGATGATTCTGACAATGATTATTTCTTCCTCTGGTTCTCTTCTTGGAAAAGTTATTATCAAACTTCTTCACACCATTAGCTGAGCTACCATCTTCATATGAACATCCCTTCCCAACATCTTCTTCTAGACGCACTCCCACGTTCACCTTGTCAGGAAAGTTGTTAGGTGCATTAACCATCACCTTCTCATGAGAGAATGATTTTAAAGTTTCAGTGAATACTTTTATCATCGCCTCCTCCATCCTAGAAGGATTGACTTGGGCGGTAACCAAAATTTCAACCAAAACAGTTGAGTGATCCATACCAGCTTTCAAATTAGTCACCTCTCTGCGGAGTTCAGAAATCTCTTGCTTGATATTCTCCATTGTTCTCTTAGCGCGAGTGTTGTACTGGTGAGACCAAAGAAAAAATAAGACTCGGAAAAAGGCCTTTGAAAGTGAAACAAAAATGTAGAATGATGTATGATATGCAAAAGAGAGTTTTTATTTGATTTTCAAGGAACTCAAGATATTAAGTTGTAAACATCAAAGATAGAAGATGAATTTTAAATTGGCTCCAAACATTGATCAAGTTATCATCAAGATCAATCATCCATTTTGGTGGATTAGGGTTTTCGCCCTATCAACACCCAAGATCCATTGAGCTTGACGAAACTTGTGATGTTTACAAAGAAAGACCTCCAAATTCCTTCAAAGTCCAGTAAAAAGGGTTTTATGGATGCATGAATGCATGACTATGCAACAACCACAAGCAATGTCACAAAAAAGTCGAAAGGTTCAACGTCACGAGCATGGAGTCAAGGTAAGGAATACCCCCAAGGTATGTACTAACGGTTTAATCACACCTGTAGAACAAGGTTCTAAGAGTTCCCGGAGTCTACATTCCTCCTTCGGATATTACCAACATCTTGATTACTCAATAATCAGCAATATTCTCAAGAGAAACTCATCCGAGCGTAGCATCGCGTAACAATTACTTCCGGATTACTCCGTTATAATCTTCGCGCTACACCTAAAAGGCCAAGATGGGTTAGGGTTCTACGGTTCCCAGCTTCTCTGGCTCCCAGGTCGAAAATAACAATGCCTTCCCGATTACTCGGTAAACAAATATTACGTTCAAAAGGGCCTTCCACTGAGTGGGGGATCTCATGCCTCCTTCTTCGGGATTACTCCCTCAAAGTTAACATGACTATACCGCCCGTCCTATTCCTAAGTGTAACTTAGTCCGGGTATAGGACTTGTCCTTTGTAAATATTATCAACACCCAAATAATCATAATATATACATATAATCAAACAATCAAATAATGATTAAAACAGATAAAACAAATTAGGCTTAACCCACTTAGGGATGGACCAGCAAGAGGTCAATCTTTCCCCAGCAGAGTCGCCAATTCTGTAGCGGTGAAAATCGGAGATCAAGCTATTAATTAACTTGACTCGCAAAAGCAAGAGTCGCCACCGCGCTTTATTATTTCCAAAGGAAAAGGGAAAAGAGCGAAATAAAACCCTAAAATATGCAATGTAAAATAATACTTAAAAGTAATAAGAATACAATGCGTTTTTGAAAGAGATCGAAAGTTCGGGGGTTGGTTATACAATGGGAAGGTACTAGCACCCAATGCATCTGCGGTACTCCGCAGGAACCTTTTGAAATATCTGTTTTTGGTTAAAATTGTTTGTTTGGCTAAAAATAGGTGTTGGAGAGATTTTGAAGATACGACGACCTAGTGTCGAAGTTTTGGCTTAAAAGGTGTGAGTTTGAAAATGGAGTCTTTTGGGAAAATTATCTTGAGTTTAGCAAAATAGTAAACAAACAAAAAATGAAAAAAAAGGGGTATTCGCACGATCGGAAGACGTATTTGATGACATGAAGTCAACTGAGTTGAAACATTTCCCTTGGAATTAATCATAAGCGGGTAGATCTAATATTCGAGTAAGAAATCATAAATAGTTAACGAGAAACGAACAAGGTAGATAACAAGATAAATTGTAAGAAACTAAATGAATGGACAAAGAAGAATCATGAATAAAAGAAAAGTGTAATTAAAAAATTATCTAGACTAATTTGAAATTTTAAGGTTACTAAGTAAACTAAACTTAAATTCTAAAGTGTCTAACTAAATTAAATAAAATTTTGAAGTTATTAACTAAAACTAAATTAAAATTCTAAAGTTTCTAACTAAAATTCGAAAGTTATTAAATTAAATCTAAAATAAATTAACACTCTAATATTACTGAATTAGGTCTAAACTAAATTAATTCTAAAGTTGCTAAATTACATCTAAACTAGTTTAAGTATAAACTAAATTTATTATAAAATTATTAATTTAATCTAAACTATATTAATAATAAAATTACTAACTTAAATCAAAACTAAATTAATTCGAAATTAAAGATTAAAATTCTAAAGTTATCAAAATATATATAAACTAATTGGAAGTTCTAAAGTTATAAAATAGATCTAAACAAATTAAAATTTTTAAGTTATCAAAATATACCTAAACTAATTAAAGGTTCTAACATTACTAATTTATATCTAATTAAATTAAAATTCTAAAGTTATTAAATTAAGTCTAAAACTAATCTAAATAATAAATAAGTGTCAAATGCAAATGATATAAAAGCGTTTAATAATTACTCTTTTTCTATCGGTATATGATTAATCCATGTTTGTATGAAGTGAAATCCACCAAAGTTGACTAAAAAAAATGTATTAATACACTTGTCATGTTTTTATCTAAGAATACAATTCAAAGAAATTAACAAACATGTGTTAGACTTTTTTATAATTTGTGGTGATAAAAGTCATAGAAATTGACAAAGACTAGCAAATGTGACAATGACTTGTGATTAATTACTCATAAATCATCTTAATCGTTTTCGTTGAAATAAATACATAAAAATGAAACAGCACATGACATAGTGTAGTACTTACTTGTTGGTGCCATAATTGACAAGATTAGCAAACAAAATGCCAATAGTGACATTAAGTTGGAAAAGTATATTCAAAGCACCACGTATTCTTGAAGGAGCAATTTCTGAAAGAAACATTGGCACAGCCTGATTAGCAAAACCAACACCGCAAAGTAAGATTCTTCCAACAATAAGCATGGCAAGATTTTGAGCAGCAGCATTGAAGGCAACTCCACTAATGAAGAAAAAAACAGCGATCAACATGGTGAGTCTTCTATCCAGTGTCCTAGTTGTATAGGAAGCAAAGAAATAGGCGGAGGGGTACTAGATGAAGAAGGGAGTTGTGAGAGAGAGATGGGTTTGATGTTGTTATGGAGATAAAGGGTGTTTGAGATAGAGAGGAAGCTATGGGTTTGTTGTTAGTTGTTTTTGGTGTGTGATGTGTCCCCCCCTTTTGCAAAGAAAAAATGAAGCCTTTAAATAGAAAAAGAATAGAAATATTATGATTTCAAAATAAATCCAAGCCGTTCAATATAAATCCAATCTCTATCAATCCGCAAACCATGCTTTCGACCAATGAGAATTCAATCTCTATCAATCCGCAAACTATGCTATCGACCAATGAGAATTCAATCTCTATCAATCCGCAAACTATGCTATCGACCAATGAGAATTAAGCGGAGCCTAATATATATTTTTTTGTGACCAAAAAATCCCTGAATGACAAAAATAAAATAAAACCTGAAATTATAAAAAAATAACTCAATTTAAAAAATGATTTTTTTGAATATTTTATGAATAAAAAATAAAGACCCAAAATGATCGAAAACGATAAAAGAACGGACGAAAATTTATCCGAAAAAAAAAAAAAAAAAAAAATAAAATGAACACATTAAAATAATCTGCATGTCACAAAGATTAAAGAAAAAATATTCAAGAAGTCAAAAAATCAAAAATAAAATAATAATGAAAATATCAGACTAAACAGACGTTTAAGGTTAAAACGAGACTTCGAACTGTACCGAAAAAATAAAGCGAGCATACCGTCATAATCTACGCGAAGCGCAGATTCATAAAATGATCGGTAAAAGGTGAAAACTTGAAATATTTTCTCGCTACTTTCCCGCATAGTGTCGAATCGCTTTTAACAGTCTGTCTATAAAACCGAAATATTTTATTATTGACATATAAACAACTTGGAGCAATGCAAGAAATGGTAAACAAATAAAAATGAATGAAATGAAATGTCGGGTATTTTACAACTGAAAGACGATGCAAACTTTGATTTAAACTGACTTTTTCTGGTCAACCTAAATACGACTAATGATGCAAAATGCGATGAATGAAGGTATTTACTAACGATTGTGACCAAATGACAAAATATGGTATGAATGTGCGACTGAAAAACATATTAGGGGCGAAATCAAGGGTGCAACGGTGTGCCTTGATGAATCAGTCTTCGAGAATCCACAATCAACCGTACTTCTGGCTTGGGAGACTCAAAACCTTAATTGAGGCGCGACACCTGATGCTCTTGATTCAGACCTGTCTCTGCACATGAAACAAAAGAAAACACGAACATACACCTTTGTATGCGATTAGAAATTAGTGATACATAGGCTAAAAATGTTCAAAACACTTCGCATAGTCAAAGCTCGAAGGTGAGAGGTTAAAACCAACCGTATTTCGTGACCTTGACTTATCTTTAAAAATGCAAAAATAAAAATGGGATCTTAGGTCAAAAATTGGGGTACAACAGATGGTAGTATTGTCATTATGGAAGGTAGTCTGTTGTTGATATCTTTGTTACTCCAATGGATAGTAGCCTAGTCATTATGGAAGGTAGTTTGTTGTTAAGATTTTTGTTACTCCAATGGATGGTAGGCTTTTCATTATGGAAGCTAGTCTGTTGTCAATATTTTTGTTACTCAAATGGATGGTAGCCTTGTCATTATGGAGGGTAGTCTATTGTTGATATTTTTCTTACTCCAATGGATGGTAGCCTTGTCATTATGGAACATAGTTTGTTTTCAATATTTTTGTTATTCCATGGATGGTAGCCTTGTCATTATGGAAGGTAGTATGTTGTCGATATCTTTGTTACTACAATGGATGGGAGCCTTGTCATTATGGAAGGTAGTCTACTGTCTAGATTTTTGTCACTTCAATGGATGGTAGCCTTGTTATTATGGAAGGTAGTCTGTTGGCGAGATTTTTGTTATTCCAAAGGATGGTAGCCTTGTCATTATGGAAGGTAGTCTCTTGTTGATATTTTCATCACTCCAATGCATGGTAGCCTTGTCATTATGGAAGGTAGTTTCTTGTTGATATTTTCATTACTCCAATGGATGGTAGCCTTCTCATTATGGAAGGTAGTTTGTTGTCGAGATTTTTGTTACTCTAATGGATGGTAGCCTTATCATTGTGGAAGGTAGTCTGTTGTCGAGAATTTTGTTACTCCAATGGATGGTAGCCTTGTCATTATGGAAGGTAGTCTCTTGTTGATAATTTTGTTACTCCAATGGACGGTAGCCTTGTCATTATGGAAGGTAGTCTGTTGTCTAGATTTTTGTTACTCTAATGGATGGTAGCCTTGTCATTATGCAAGGTAGTATGTTGTTGATATTTTTCTTACTCCAATGGATGGTAGCCTTGTCATTATGGAACGTAGTTTGTTGTCGATATTTTTGTTATTCCAATGGATGGTAGCCTTATCATTATGGAAGGTAGTTTGTTGTCGAGATTTTTGTTACTCCAATGGATAGTAGCCTTGTCATTATGGAAGGTAGTCTTTTGTCGATATCTTTATTACTCTAATGGATAGAAGCCTAGTCATTATGGAAGGTAGTTTGTTGTCGAGATTTTTGTTACTCCAATGGATGGTAGGCTTTTCATTATGGAAGCTAGTCTGTCGTCAATATTTTTGTTACTCCAATGGATGGTAGCCTTGTTATTATGGGAGGTAGTCTGTTGTCGATATTTTTCTTACTCCAATGGATGGTAGCCATTTCATTATGGAAGGTAGTTTGTTGTCGAGATTTTTGTTACTCCAATGGATAGTAGCCTTGTCATTAGGCAAGGTAGACTGTTGTCCAGATTTTGTTACTCCATTGGATGGTAGCCTTGTCATTATGGAAGGTAGTCTATTGTCGATATTTTTGTCACTCAAATGGATGGTAGCCTTGTCATTATGGAAGGTAGTCTATTGTTGAGATTTTTGTTACTCTAATGGATGGTAGCCTTGTCTTTATGAAAGGTAGTCTGTTGTCGAGATTTTTGTTACTCTAATGGATTGTAGCCTTGTCATTATGAAAGGTATTCTATTGTCAAGATTTTTGTTACTCCAATGGATGGTAGGCTTTTCATTATGGAAGCTAGTCTGTTGTCAATATTTTTGTTACTCCAATGGATGGTAGCCTTGTCATTATGGAAGGTAGTCTATTGTCGATATTTTTCTTACTCCAATGGATGGTAGCCTTGTCATTATGGAACGTAGTTTGTTTTCGATATTTTTGTTATTCCAATGGATGTTAGCCTTATCATTATGGAAGGTAGTCTATTGTCGAGATTTTGTTACTCCAATGGATGGTAGCCTTATCATTATGGAAGGTAGTCTACTGTCGAGATTTTTGTCACTTCAATGGATGGTAGCCTTGTTGTTATGGAAGGTAGTCTGTTGGCGATATTTTTGTTACTCCAATGGATGGTAGCCTTGTCATTATGGAATGTAGTATCTTGTTGATATTTTCATCACTCCAATGCATGGTAGCCTTGTCATTATGGAAGGTAGTCTGTTGTTGATATTTTCATTACTCCAATGGATGGTAAACTTCTCATTATGGAAGGTAGTTTGTTTTCGAGATTTTTGTCACTCCAATGGATGGTAGCCTTGTCATTATGGAAGGTAGTCTATTATCTAGATTTTTGTTACGCCAATGGATGGTAGCCTTGTCATTATGGAAGGTAGTCTGTTGGCGAGATTTTCGTTACTCCAATGGATGGTAGCCTTGTCATTATGGAAGGTAGTCTGTTGTCGAGATTTTTGTTACTCTAATGGATGGTAACCTTTTCATTATGTAAAGTATTTTGTTGCCAAGATTTTTGTTACACCAATGGATGGTAGCCTTGTCATTATGGAAGGTAGTCTGTTGTCGATATCTTTGTTACTCCAATGGATAGTAGCCTAGTCATTATGGAACATTGTTTGTTGTCGATATTTTTGTTATTCTAATGGATGGTAGCCTTATCATTATGGAAGGTAGTTTGTTGTCGAGATTTTTGTTAATCCAATTGATAGTAGCCTTGTCATTATGGAAGGTAGTCTGTTGTCGAGATTTTGTTACTCCAATGGATGGTAGCCTTGTCATTATGGAAGGTAGTCTATTTTCAATATTTTTGTCACTCCAATGGATGGTAGCCTTGTCATTACGGAAGGTAGTGTGTTGTCGATATTTTTGTTACTCCAATGGATTGTAGCCTTGTCATTATGGAAGGTAGTCTATTGTCGAGATTTTTGTCACTCCAATGGATGGTAGCCTTGGTATTATGGAAGGTCGTCCGTTGGCGAGATTTTTGTTACTCCAATGGATGGTTTCCTTGTAATTATGGAAGGTAGTCTCTTGTTGATATTTTCATTACTCGAATTCATGGTAGCCTTGTCATTATGGAAGGTAGTCTCTTGTTGATATTTTCATTACTCCAATGGATGGTAGCCTTGTCATTATGGAAGGTAGTCTGTTGTCGAGATTTTTGTTACTCTAATGGATGGTAGCCTTGTCATTATGGAAGGTAGTTTGTTGTCGAGATTTTTGTTA
Source organism: Vicia faba (assembly GCA_948472305.1). Lineage (NCBI taxonomy): Eukaryota > Viridiplantae > Streptophyta > Magnoliopsida > Fabales > Fabaceae > Vicia > Vicia faba. Next base: position 681,867,753 of record OX451739.1, on the reverse strand, counting down.
CTCTAATGGATGGTAGCCTTGTCATTATTAAAAGTAGACTATTGTCGAAATTTTTGTTACTAAAATGTATGGTAGCCTTGTCATTATGGAAGGTAGTTTTTTGTCGAGATTTTTGTTATTACAATGTATGGTAGCCTTGTCATTATGGACGGTAGTCTATTGTCGATATTTATGTTACTCCAATGGATGGTAGCCTTGTCATTATGGAAGGTAGTCTATTGTCGTTATTTTTGTTACTCCAATGGATGGTAGCTTTGGCATTTCGGAAGGTAGTGTTTCATTGAGATTTATGTTACTCCAATGGATGGTAGCCTTGTCATTGTGGGAGGTAGTCTTTCATTGAGATTTATATTACTCCAATAGATGGTAGCCTTGTCATTATGGAAGGTAGTCTTTCATTCAGATTTATATTACTCCAATGGATGGTAGCCTTGTCATTATGGAAGGTAGTCTATTGTCGATATTTTTGTTACTCCAATGGATGGTAGCCTTGCCATTATGGAAGGTAGTCTCTTGTTGATGTTTTAATTACTCCAATGCATGGTAGCCTTGTCATTATGGAAGGTCGTCTCTTGTTGATATTTTCATTACTCCAATGGATGGTAGCCTTGTCATTATGGAAGGTAGTCTGTTGTCGAGATTTTTGTTACTCTAATGGATGGTAGCCTTGTCATTATAAAAGGTAGTCTGTTGTCGAGACTTTTGTTACTCTAATGGATGGTAGCCATGTCATTATGGTAGGTAGTTTGTTGTCGAGATTTTTGTTACTCCAATGGATAGTAGCCTTGTCATTATGCAAGGTTGTCTGTTGTCGTGATTTTGCTACTCCAATGGATGTAGCCTTGTCATTTTGGAAGGTAGGTTGTTGTCGAGATTTTTGTTACTACAATGTATGGTAGCGTTGTGATTGTGGAAGGTAGTGTGTTGTCGAGATTTTTGTTATTACAATGTATGGTAGCCTTGTCATTATAGAAGGTAGTATGTTGTCGATATCTTTGTTACTCTAATGGATGGTAGCCTACTCATTACGGAAGGTTGTCTATTGTCGATAGTTTTGTCACTCCAATGGATGGTAGCCTTGTCATTATGGAAGGTAATATGTTGCAGATATTTTTGTTACTCCAATGGATGGTAGCCTTGTCATTATGAAAGGTAGTGTGTTGTCTAGATTTTTGTTACTCTAATGGATGGTAGCCTTGTCATTATAGAAGGTAGTCTAATGTCGAGATTTTTGTTACTCCAATGGATGGTAGCCTTGTCATTATGGAAGGTAGTCTGTTGTCGAGATTTTTGTTACTCTAATGGATGGTAGCCTTGTCATTATGGAAGGTAGTCTGTTGTCATGATTTTTGTTACTCCAATTGGAAGGTAGTCTATTGTCGATATCTTTGTTACTCCAATGGATAGTAGCCTTGTCATTATGGAAGGTAGTCTCTTGTTGATATTTTCATTACTCCAATGGATGGTAGCCTTGTCATTATGGAAGGTAGTCTGTTGTCAAGATTTTTGTTACTCTAATGGATGGTTTCCTTGTCATTATAAAAGGTAGTTTGTTGTCGAGATTTTTGTTACTCCAATGGATGGTACCCTTGTCATTATTAAAAGTAGACTATTGTCGAGATTTTTGTTACTACAATGTATGGTAGCCATGTCATTATGGATGGTAGTCTCTTGTCTAGATTTTTGTTACTCTAATGGATGGTAGACTTGTCATTATGGAAGGTAGTCTGTTGTCGAGATTTTTGTTACACAAATGGATGGTAGCCTTGTTATTATGGAAGGTAGTCTGTTGTCGAGATTTTTGTTACTCTAATGGATGGTAACCTTGTCATTATGAAAGGTATTCTGTTATCAAGATTTTTGGTACACCAATGGATGGTAGCATTGTCATTATGTAAGGTAGTTTGTTGTCGAGATTTTTGTTACTCCAATGGATGGTAGGCTTTTCATTATGGAAGCTATTCCGTTGTCAATATTTTTGTTACTCCAATGGATGGTAGCCTTGTCATTATGGAAGGTATTTTGTTGGCGAGATTTTTGATACTCCAATGAATGGTCGCCTTGTAATTATGGAAGGTAGTCTCTTGTTGATATTTTCATTACTCCAATGCATGGTAGCCTTATCATTATGGAAGGTAGTTAGCTGTCGAGATTTTTGTTACTCCAATGGATGGTAGCCTTGTCATTATGGAAGGTAGTGTGTTGTCTAGATTTTTGTTACTCTAATGGATGGTAGCCTTGTCATTATGGAAGGTAGTCTATTGTCGAGATTTTTGTCACTACAAAGGATGGTAGCCTTGTCATTATGGAAGCTAGTCTGTTGTCAATATTTTTGTTACTCCAATGGATGGTAGCCTTGTCATTATGGAAGGTAGTCTTTTGTCGACATTTTTGTTACTCCAATGGATAGTAGCCTTGTCATTATGGAAGGTAGTCTGTTGTCGAGATTTTGTTACTCAAATGGATGGTAGCCTTGTCATTATGGAAGGTAGTCTATTGTCGATATTTTTGTCACTCCAATGGATGGTAGCCTTGTCATTCTAGAAGGTAGTGTGTTGTCGAAATTTTTGTTACTCCAATGGATGGTAGCCTTGTCATTATGGAAGATACTCTATTGTCGAGATATTTGTCACTCCAATGGATGGTAGCCTTATTATTATGGAAGGTAGTCTGTTGGCGAGATTTTTGGTACTCCAATGGATGGTAGCCTTGTAATTATGGAAGGTAGTCTCTTTTGATATTTTCATTACTCCAATGCATGGTAGCCTTGTCATTATGGAAGGTAGTCTGTTGTCGAGATTTTTGTTACTCTAATGGATGGTAGCCTTGTCATTATGGAAGGTAGTTTGTAGTCGAGATTTTTGTTACTCCAATGGATGGTACCCTTGTCATTATTAAAAGTAGACTATTGTCAAGATTTTTGTTACTAAAATGTATGGTAGCCTTGTCATTATGGAAGGTAGTTTTTTGTCGAGATTTTTGTTATTACAATGTATGGTAGCCTTGTCATTATGGAAGGTAGTCTCTTGTCTATATTTTTGTTACCCTAATGGATGGTAGCCTTGTCATTATGGAAGGTAGTCTATTGTCGTTATTTTTGTTACTCCAATGGATGGTAGCTTTGGCATTATGGAAGGTAGTCTGTTGTATAGATTTTTGTTACTCCAATGGATGGTAGCCTTGTCATTATAGAAGGTAGTGTTTCATTGAGATTTATGTTACTCCAATGGATGGTAGCCTTGTCATTATGGGAGGTAGTCTTTCATTCAGATTTATATTACTCCAATGGATGGTAGACTTGTCATTATGGAAGGTAGTCTATTGTCGATATTTTTGTTACTCCAATGGATGGTAGCCTTGTCATTATGGAAGGTAGTCTCTTGTTGATGTTTTAATTACTCCAATGCATGATAGCCTTGTCATTATGGAAGGTCGTCTCTTATTGATATTTTCATTACTCCAATGGATAGTAGCCTTGTCATTATGGAAGGTAGTCTGTTGTCGAGATTTTGTTACTCCAATGGATGGTGGCCTTGTCATTATGGAAGGTAGTTTATTTTCGATATTTTTGTCACTCCAATGGATGGTAGTCTTGTCATTATGGAAGGTAGTGTGTTGTCGATATTTTTGTTACTCCAATGGATTGTAGCCTTGTCATTATGGAAGGTAGTTTATTGTCGAGATTTTTGTCACTCCAATGGATGGTAGCCTTGGTATTATGGAAGGTAGTTTGTTGGAGAGATTTTTGTTACTCCAATGGATGGTTGCCTTTTAATTATGGAAGGTAGTCTCTTGTTGATATTTTCATTACTCCAATTCATGGTAGCCTTGTCATTATGGAAGGTAGTCTCTTGTTGATATTTTCATTATTCCAATGAATGGTAGCCTTGTCATTATGGAAGGTAGTCTGTTGTCGAGATTTTTGTTACTCTAATGGATGGTAGCCTTGTCATTATAAAAGGTAGTTTGTTGTCGAGATTTTTGTTACTCCAATGGATGGTACCCTTGTCATTGTTAAAAGTAGACTATTGTCGAGATTTTTGTTACTACAATGTATGGTAGCCTTGTCATTATGGAAGGTAGTCTCTTGTCTAGATTTTTCTTACTCTAATGGATGATAGCCTTGTCATTATGGAAGGTAGTCTGTTGTCGAGATTTTTCATACTCCAATGGATGGTAGCCTTGTTATTATGGAAGGTAGTCTGTTGTCGAGATTTTTGTTACTCTAATGGATGGTAACCTTGTCATTATGAAAGGTATTTTGTTGTCAAGATTTTTGTTACACCAATGGATGGTAGCATTGTCATTATGGAAGGTAGTCTGTTGTCGATATCTTTGTTACGCCAACGGATAGTAGCCTAGTCATTATGTAAGGTAGTTTGTTGTCGAGATTTTTGTTACTCCAATGGATGGTAGGCTTTTCATTATGGAAACTAGTCTGTTGTCAATATTTTTGATACTCCAATGGATGGTAGCCTTGTCATTATGGAAGGTATTTTGTTGTCGAGATTTTTGTTACTCCAATGGATGGTAGCCTTGTCATTATGGAAAGTAGTCTGTTGTCAAGATTTTGTTAATCCAATGGATGGTAGCCTTGTCATTATGGAAGGTAGTTTATTGTCGAGATTTTTGTAACTCAAAAGGATGGTAGCCTTGTCATTATGGAAGCTAGTCTGTTGTGAATATTTTTGTTACTCCAATGGATGGTAGCCTTGTCATTATGGAAGGTAGTCTGTTGTCGATATTTTTGTTACTCGAATTTATAGTAGCCTTTTCATTATGGAAGGTAGTCTATTGTCGAAATTTTTGTTACTCCAATGGATGGTAGCCTTGTCATTATGGAAGGTAGTCTATTGTCGAGATTTTTGTCACTCCAATGGATGGTAGCCTTGTTATTATGGAAGGTAGTCTGTTGGCGAGATTTTTGTTACTCCAATGGATGGTAGCCTTGTAATTATGGAAGGTAGTCTCTTGTTGATATTTTCATTACTCCAACGCATGGTAGCCTTGTCATTATGGAAGGTAGTCTCTTGTTGATATTTTCATTACTCCAATGGATGCTAGCCTTGTCATTATGGAAGGTAGTCTGTTGTCGAGATTTTTGTTACTCTAATGGATGGTAGCCTTGTCATTATGGAAGGTAGTTTGTTGTCGAGATTTTTGTTACTCCAATAGATGGTACCCTTCTCATTATTAAAAGTAGACTATTGTCGAGATTTTTGTTACTACAGTGTATGATAGCCTTGTCATTATGGAAGGTAGTCTTCTGGCGAGATTTTCGTTACTCTAATGTATGGTAGCCTTGTCATTATGGAAGGTAGTATCTTATCTATATTTTTGTTACTCTAATGGATGGTAGCCTTGTCATTATGGAAGGTAGTCTGTTGTTGAGATTTTTGTTACTCTAATGGATGGTAACCTTGTCATTAGGAAAGGGATTTTGTTGTCAAGATTTTTGTTACAGCAATAGATGGTAGCATTGTCATTATGGAAGGTAGTCTGTTGTCGATATCTTTGTTACTCCAATGGATAGTAGCCTAGTCACTATGGAAGGTAGTTTCTTGTCGAGATTTTTGTTACTCCAATGGATGGTAAGCTTTTCATTATGGAAGCTAGTCTGTTGTCAATATTTTTGTTACTCCAATGGATGGTATCCTTGTCATTATAGAAGGTAGTCTACTGTCGATATTTTTCTTACTCCAATGGATGGTAGCCTTATCATTATGGAACATAGTTTGTTGTCGATATTTTCGTTATTCCAATGGATGGTAGCCTTTTCATTATGGAAGGTAGTCTGTTGTCGAGATTTTGTTACTCAAATGGATGGTAGCATTGTCATTATGGAAGGTAGTCTATTGTCGATATTTTGTCACTCCAATGGATGGTAGCCTTGTCATTATGGAAGGTAGTGTGTTGTCGAAATTTTTGTTACTCCAATGGATGGTAGCCTTGTCATTATGGAAGGTAGTCTGTTGGCGAGATTTTCATTACTCCAATGCATGGTAGCCTTGTCATTATGGAAGGTAGTCTCTTGTTGAAATTTTCATTACTCCAATGGATGCTAGCCTTGTCATTATGGAAGGTAGTCTATTGTCGAGATTTTTTTTACTCTAATGGATGGTAGCCTTGTCATTATGGAAGGTAGTTTGTTGTCGAGATTTTTGTTACTCCAATAGATGGTACCCTTGTCATTATTAAAAGTAGACTATTGTCGAGATTTTTGTTACTACAGTGTATGATAGCCTTGTCATTATGGAAGCTAGTCTTCTGGCGAGATTTTCGTTACTCTAATGTATGGTAGCCTTGTCATTATGGAAGGTAGTATCTTGTCTATGTTTTTGTTACTCTAATGGATGGTAGCCTTGTCATTATGGAAGGTAGTCTGTTGTTGAGATTTTTGTTACTCCAATGGATGGTAGCCTTGTTATTATGGAAGGTAGTCTGTTGTCGAGATTTTTGTTACTCTAATGGATGGTAACCTTGTCATTATGAAAGGTATTTTGTTGTCAAGATTTTTGTTACACCAATGGATGGTAGCATTGTCATTATGGAAGGTAGTCTGTTGTCGATATCTTTGTTACTCCAACGGATAGTAGCCTAGTCATTATGTAAGGTAGTTTGTTGTCGAGATTTTTGTTACTCTAATGGATGGTAGGCTTTTCATTATGGAAGCTAGTCTGTTGTCAATATTTTTGATACTCCAATGGATGGTAGCCTTGTGATTATGGAAGGTATTTTGTTGGCGAGATTTTTGTTACTCCAATGGATGGTAGCCTTGTAATTATGGAAGGTAGTCTCTTGTTGATATTTTCATTACTCCAATGCATGGTAGCCTTATAATTATGGAAGGTAGTTTGCTGTCGAGATTTTTGTTACTCTAATGGATAGTAGCCTTGTCATTATGGAAAGTAGTCTGTTGTCAAGATTTTGTTAATCCAATGGATGGTAGCCTTGTCATTATGGAAGGTAGTTTATTGTCGAGATTTTTGTCACTCAAAAGGATGGTAGCCTTGTCATTATGGAAGCTAGTCTGTTGTGAATATTTTTGTTACTCCAATGGATGGTAGCCTTGTCATTATGGAAGGTAGTCTGTTGTCGACATTTTTGTTACTCAAATGGATAGTAGCCTTTTCATTATGGAAGGTAGTTTGTTGTCGAGATTTTGTTACTCAAATGGATGGTAGCCTTGTAATTATGGAAGGTAGTCTATTGTCGATATTTTTGTCACTCCAATGGATGGTAGCCTTGTCATTATGGAAGGTAGTGTGTTGTCGAAATTTTTGTTACTCCAATGGATGGTAGCCTTGTCATTATGGAAGGTAGTCTATTGTCGAGATTTTTGTCACTCCAATGGACGGTAGCCTCGTTATTATGGAAGGTAGTCTGTTGGCGAGATTTTTGTTACTCCAATGGATGGTAGCCTTGTAATTATGGAAGGTAGTCTCTTGTTGATATTTTCATTACTCCAATGCATGGTAGCCTTGTCATTATGGAAGGAAGTCTCTTGTTGATATTTTCATTACTCCAATGGATGCTAGCCTTGTCATTATGGAAGGTAGTCTGTTGTCGAGATTTTTTTTACTCTAATGGATGGTAGCCTTGTCATTATGGAAGGTAGTTTGTTGTCGAGATTTTTGTTACTCCAATAGATGGTACCCTTGTCATTATTAAAAGTAGACTATTGTCGAGATTTTTGTTACTACATTGTATGATAGCCTTGTCATTATGGAAGCTAGTCTTCTGGCGAGATTTTCGTTACTCTAATGTATGGTAGCCTTGTCATTATGGAAGGTAGTATCTTGTCTATGTTTTTGTTACTCTAATGGATGGTAGCCTTGTCATTATGGAAGGTAGTCTGTTGTTGAGATTTTTGTTACTCCAATGGATGGTAGCCTTGTTATTATGGAAGGTAGTCTGTTGTCGAGATTTTTGTTACTCTAATGGATGGTAACCTTGTCATTATGAAAGGTAATTTGTTGTCAAGATTTTTGTTACACCAATGGATGGTAGCATTGTCATTATGGAAGGTAGTCTGTTGTCGATATCTTTGTTACTCCAACGGATAGTAGCCTAGTCATTATGTAAGGTAGTTTGTTGTCGAGATTTTTGTTACTCTAATGGATGGTAGGCTTTTCATTATGGAAGCTAGTATGTTGTCAATATTTTTGATACTCCAATGGATGGTAGCCTTGTCATTATGGAAGGTATTTTGTTGGCGAGATTTTTGTTACTCCAATGGATGGTAGCCTTGTAATTATGGAAGGTAGTCTCTTGTTGATATTTTCATTACTCCAATGCATGGTAGCCTTATAATTATGGAAGGTAGTTTGCTGTCGAGATTTTTGTTACTCTAATGGATAGTAGCCTTGTCATTATGGAAAGTAGTATGTTGTCAAGATTTTGTTAATCTAATGGATGGTAGCCTTGTCATTATGGAAGGTAGTTTATTGTCGAGATTTTTGTCACTCAAAAGGATGGTAGCCTTGTCATTATGGAAGCTAGTCTGTTGTGAATATTTTTGTTACTCCAATGGATGGTAGCCTTGTCATTATGGAAGGTAGTCTGTTGTCGACATTTTTGTTACTCGAATGGATAGTAGCCTTTTCATTATGGAAGGTAGTTTGTTGTCGAGATTTTGTTACTCAAATGGATGGTAGCCTTGTAATTATGGAAGGTAGTCTATTGTCGATATTTTTGTCACTCCAATGGATGGTAGCCTTGTCATTATGGAAGGTAGTGTGTTGTCGAAATTTTTGTTACTCCAATGGATGGTAGCCTTGTCATTATGGAAGGTAGTCTATTGTCGAGATTTTTGTCACTCCAATGGACGGTAGCCTCGTTATTATGGAAGGTAGTCTGTTGGCGAGATTTTTGTTACTCCAATGGATGGTAGCCTTGTAATTATGGAAGGTAGTCTCTTGTTGATATTTTCATTACTCCAATGCATGGTAGCCTTGTCATTATGGAAGGAAGTCTCTTGTTGATATTTTCATTACTCCAATGGATGCTAGCCTTGTCATTATGGAAGGTAGTCTGTTGTCGAGATTTTTTTTACTCTAATGGATGGTAGCCTTGTCATTAGGGAAGGTAGTTTGTTGTCGAGATTTTTGTTACTCCAATAGATGGTACCCTTGTCATTATTAAAAGTAGACTATTGTCGAGATTTTTGTAACTACAATGTATGATAGCCTTGTCATTATGGAAGGTAGTCTTCTTGCGAGATTTTCGTTACTCTAATGTATGGTAGCCTTGTCATTATGGAAGGTAGTATCTTGTCTATATTTTTGTTACTCTAATGGATGGTAGCTTTGTCATTATGGAAGGTAGTCTGTTGTTGAGATTTTTGTTACTCTAATGGATGGTAGCCTTGTTATTATGGAAGGTAGTTTGTTGTCGAGATTTTTGTTACTCTAATGGATGGTAACCTTGTCATTATGAAAGGTATTTTGTTGTCAAGTCTTTTGTTACACCAATGGATGGTAGCATTGTCATTATGGAAGGTAGTCTGTTGTCGATATCTTTGTTACTCCAATGGATAATAGCCTAGTCATTATGGAAGGTAGTTTCTTGTCGAGATTTTTGTTACTCCAAAGGATGGTAGGCTTTTCATTATGGAAGCTAGTCTGTTGTCAATATTTTTGTTACTCCAATGGATGGTAGCCTTGTCATTATAGAAGGTAGTCTATTGTCGATATTTTTCTTACTCCAATGGACGGTAGCCTTATCATTATGGAACATAGTTTGTTGTCGATATTTTCGTTATTCCAATGGATGGTAGCCTTATCATTACGGAAGGTAGTTTGTTGTCGAGATTTTTGTTACTCTAATGGATAGTAGCCTTGTCATTATGGAAAGTAGTATGTTGTCAAGATTTTGTTACTCCAATGGATGGTAGCCTTGTCATTATGGAATGTAGTTTATTTTCGAGATTTTTGTCACTCTAAAGGATGGTAGCCTTGTCATTATGGAAGCTAGTCTGTTGTCAATATTTTTGTTACTCCAATGGAAGGTAGCCTTGTCATTATGGAAGGTAGTCTGTTGTCGAAACTTTTGTTACTCCAATGGATAGTAGCCTTGTCATTATGGAAGGTAGTCTGTTGTCGAGATTTTGTTACTCCAATGGATGGTAGCCTTGTCATTATGGAAGGTAGTCTATTTTCGATATTTTTGTCACTCCAATGGATGGTAGCCTTGTCATTATGGAAGGTAGTGTGTTGTCGATATTTTTGTTACTCCAATGGATTGTAGCCTTGTCATTAAGGAAGGTAGTCTATTGTCGAGAATTTTGTCACTCCAATGGATGGTAGCCTTGGTATTATGGAAGGTAGTCTGTTGGCGAGATTTTTGTTACTCCAATAGATGGTTGCCTTATAATTATGGAAGGTAGTCTCTTGTTGATATTTTCTTTACTCCAATTCATGGTAGCCTTGTCATTATGGAAGGTAGTCTCTTGTTGATATTTTTATTACTCCAATGGATGGTAGCCTTGTCATTATGGAAGGTAGTCTGTTGTCGAGATTTTTGTTACTCTAATGGATGGTAGCCTTGTCATTATAAAAGGTAGTTTGTTGTCGAGATTTTTGTTACTCCAATGGATGGTACCCTTGTCATTATTAAAAGTAGACTATTGTCGAGATTATTGTTACTCCAATGTATGGTAGCCTTGTCATTATGGAAGGTAGTCTCTTGTCTAGATTTTTGTTACTCTAATGGATGATAGCCTTGTCATTATGGAAGGTAGTCTGTTGTCGACATTTTTGTTACTCGAATGGATAGTAACCTTGTCATTATGGAAGGTAGTTTCTTGTCGAGATTTTTGTTACTCCAATGGATGGTAGGCTTTTCATTATGGAAGGTAGTCTCTTGTTGAAATTTTCATTACTCCAATGGATGCTAGCCTTGTCATTATGGAAGGTAGTCTATTGTCGAGATTTTTCTTACTCCAATGGATGGTAGCCTTATCATTATGGAACATAGTTTGTTGTCGATATTTTCGTTATTCCAATGGATGGTAGCCTTATCATTACGGAAGGTAGTTTGTTGTCGAGATTTTTGTTACTCTAATGTATAGTAGCCTTGTCATTATGGAAAGTAGTATGTTGTCAAGATTTTGTTACTCCAATGGATGGTAGCCTTGTCATTATGGAATGTAGTTTATTTTCGAGATTTTTGTCACTCTAAAGGATGGTAGCCTTGTCATTATGGAAGCTAGTCTGTTGTCAATATTTTTGTTACTCCAATGGAAGGTAGCCTTGTCATTATGGAAGGTAGTCTGTTGTCGAGATTTTGTTACTCCAATGGATGGTAGCCTTGTCATTATGGAAGGTAGTCTATTTTCGATATTTTTGTCACTCCAATGGATGGTAGCCTTGTCATTATGGAAGGTAGTGTGTTGTCGATATTTTTGTTACTCCAATGGATTCTAGCCTTGTCATTAAGGAAGGTAGTCTATTGTCGAGAATTTTGTCACTCCAATGGATGGTAGCCTTGGTATTATGGAAGGTAGTCTGTTGGCGAGATTTTTGTTACTCCAATAGATGGTTGCCTTATAATTATGGAAGGTAGTCTCTTGTTGATATTTTCATTACTCCAATTCATGGTAGCCTTGTCATTATGGAAGGTAGTCTCTTGTTGATATTTTTATTACTCCAATGGATGGTAGCCTTGTCATTATGGAAGGTAGTCTGTTGTCGAGATTTTTGTTACTCTAATGGATGATAGCCTTGTCATTATGGAAGGTAGTCTGTTGTCGACATTTTTGTTACTCGAATGGATAGTAGCCTTTTCATTATGGAAGGTAGTTTGTTGTCGAGATTTTGTTACTCAAATGGATGGTAGCCTTGTCATTATGGAAGGTAGTCTATTGTCGATATTTGTGTCACTCCAATGGATGGTAGCCTTGTCATTATGGAAGGTAGTGTGTTGTCGAAATTTTTGTTACTCCAATGGATGGTAGCCTTGTCATTATGGAAGGTAGTCTATTGTCGAGATTTTTGTCACTCCAATGGATGGTAGCCTCGTTATTATGGAAGGTAGTCTGTTGGCGAGATTTTTGTTACTCCAATGGATGGTAGCCTTGTAATTATGGAAGGTAGTCTCTTGTTGATATTTTCATTACTCTAATGCATGGTAGCCTTGTCATTATGGAAGGTAGTCTCTTGTTGATATTTTCATTACTCCAATGGATGCTAGCCTTGTCATTATGGAAGGTAGTCTGTTGTCGAGATTTTTTTTACTCTAATGGATGGTAGCCTTGTCATTATGGAAGGTAGTTTCTTGTCGAGATTTTTGTTACTCCAATAGATGGTAGGCTTTTCATTATGGAAGCTAGTCTGTTGTCAATATTTTTGTTAATCCAATGGATGGTAGCCTTGTCATTATAGAAGGTAGTCTTCTTGCGAGATTTTCGTTACTCCAATGGATGGTAGCCTTATCATTATGGAAGGTAGTATCTTGTCTATATTTTTGTTACACTAATGGATGGTAGCCTTGTCATTATGGAAGGTAGTCTGTTGTTGAGATTTTTGTTACTCTAATGGATGGTAGCCTTGTTATTATGGAAGGTAGTTTGTTGTCGAGATTTTTGTTACTCTAATGGATGGTAACCTTGTCATTATGAAAGGTATTTTGTTGTCAAGATTTTTGTTACACCAATGGATGGTAGCATCGTCATTATTGAAGGTAGTCTGTTGTCGATATCTTTGTTACTCCAATGGATAGTAGCCTAGTCATTATGGAAGGTAGTTTCTTGTCGAGATTTTTGTTACTCCAATGGATGGTAGGCTTTTCATTATGGAAGCGAGTCTGTTGTCAATATTTTTGTTACTCCAATGGATGGTAGCCTTGTCATTATAGAAGGTAGTTTATTGTCGAGATTTTTGTCACTCTAAAGGATGGTAGCCTTGTCATTATGGAACATAGTTTGTTGTCGATATTTTGATTATTCTAATGGATGGAAGCCTTATCATTATGGAAGGTAGTTTGTTGTCGAGATTTTTGTTACTCTAATGGATAGTAGCCTTGTCATTATGGAAAGTAGTATGTTGTCAAGATTTTGTTACTCCAATGGATGGTAGCCTTGTCATTATAGAATGTAGTTTATTGTCGAGATTTTTGTCACTCTAAAGGATGGTAGCCTTGTCATTATGGAAGCTAGTCTGTTGTCAATATTTTTGTTACTCCAATGGAAGGTAGCCTTGTCATAATGGAAGGTAGTCTGTTGTCGAAACTTTTGTTACTCCAATGGATGGTAGCCTTGTCATTATGGAAGGTAGTCTGTTGTCGAGATTTTGTTACTCCAATGGATGGTAGCCTTGTCATTATGGAAGGTAGTCTATTTTCGATATTTTTGTCACTCCAATGGATGGTAGCCTTGTCATTATGGAAGGTAGTGTGTTGTCGATATTTTTGTTACTCCAATGGATTGTAGCCTTGTCATTAAGGAAGGTAGTCTATTGTCGAGATTTTTGTCACTCCAATGGATGCTAGCCTTGGTATTATGGAAGGTAGTCTGTTGGCGAGATTTTTGTTACTCCAATAGATGGTTGCCTTATAATTATGGAAGGTAGTCTCTTGTTGATATTTTCATTACTCCAATTCATGGTAGCCTTGTCATTATGGAAGGTAGTCTCTTGTTGATATTTTCATTACTCCAATGGATGGTAGCCTTGTCATTATGGAAGGTAGTCTGTTGTCGAGATTTTTGTTACTCTAATGGATGGTAGCCTTGTCATTATAAAAGGTAGTTTGTTGTCGAGATTTTTGTTACTCCAATGGATGGTAGCCTTGTCATTATGGAAGGTAGTCTGTTGTCGATATCTTTGTTACTCCAATGTATAGTGGCCTAGTCATTATGGAAGGTAGTTTCTTGTCGAGATTTTTGTTACTCCAATGGATGGTAGGCTTTTCATTATGGAAGCTAGTCTGTTTTCAATATTTTTGTTACTCCAATGGATGGTAGCCTTGTCATTATAGAAGGTAGTCTATTATCGATATTTTTCTTACTCCAATGGATGGTAGCCTTGTCATTATGGAAGGTAGTCTGTTGTCGAGATTTTTGATACTCTAATGGATGGTAGCCTTGTCATTATGGAAGGTAGTCTGTTGTCAAGATTTTTGTTACTCCAATGGATGGTAGCATTATCATTATGGAATGTAGTCTGTTGTCGATATCTTTGTTACTCCAATGTATAGTGGCCTAGTCATTATGGAAGGTAGTTTCTTGTCGAGATTTTTGTTACTCCAATGGATGGTAGGCTTTTCATTATGGAAGCTAGTCTGTTGTCAATATTTTTGTTACTCCAATGGATGGTAGCCTTGTCATTATAAAAGGTAGTCTATTGTCGATATTTTTCTTACTCCAATGGATGGTAGCCTTATCATTATGGAAGGTAGTCTGTTGTCGATATTTTCTTTATTCCAATGGATGGTAGCCTTATCATTATGGAAGGTAGTTTGTTGTCGAGATTTTTGTTACTCTAATGGATAATAGCCTTGTAATTATGGAAGGTAGTCTGTTGTCAACATTTTTGTTACTCCAATGGATGGTAGCATTGTCATTATGGAAGGTAGTCTGTTGTCGATATCTTTGTTACTCCAATGGATAGTAGCCTAGTCATTATGGAAGGTAGTTTCTTGTCGAGATTTTTGTTACTCCAATGGATGGTAGGCTTTTCATTATGGAAGCTAGTATGTTTTCAATATTTTTGTTACTCCAATGGATGGTAGCCTTGTCATTATAGAAGGTAGTCTATTGTCGATATTTTTCTTACTCCAATGGATGGTAGCCTTATCATTATGGAACATAGTTTGTTGTCGATATTTTCGTTATTCCAATGGATGGTAGCCTTATCATTATGGAAGGTAGTTTGTTGTCGAGATTTTTGTTACTCTAATGGATAGTAGCCTTGTCATTATGGAAAGTAGTATGTTGTCAAGATTTTGTTAGTCCAATGGATGGTAGCCTTGTCATTATGGAAGGTAGTTTATTGTCGAGATTTTTGTCACTCCAAAGGATGGTAGCCTTGTCATTATGGAAGCTAGTCTGTTGTTAATATTTTTGTTACTCCAATGGATGGTAGCCTTGTCATTATGGAAGGTAGTCTGTTGTCGAAACTTTTGTTACTCCAATGGATAGTAGCCTTGTCATTATGGAATGTAGTCTGTTGTCGAGATTTTGTTACTCCAATGGATGGTAGCCTTGTCATTATGGAAGGTAGTTTATTTTCGATATTTTTGTCACTCCAATGGATGGTAAGCTTGTCATTATGGAAGGTAGTGTGTTGTCGATATTTTTGTTACTCCAATGGATTGTAGCCTTGTCATTATGAAAGGTAGTCTATTGTCGAGATTTTTGTCACTCCAATGGATGGTAGCCTTGGTATTATGGAAGGTAGTCTGTTGGCGACATTTTTGTTACTCCAATGGATGGTTTCCTTGTAATTATGGAAGGTAGTCTCTTGTTGATATTTTCATTACTCCAATTCATGGTAGCCTTGTCATTATGGAAGGTAGTCTCTTGTTGATATTTTCATTACTCCAATGGATGGTAGCCTTGTCATTATGGAAGGTAGTCTGTTGTCGAGATTTTTGTTACTCTAATGGATGGTAGCCTTGTCATTATAAAAGGTAGTTTGTTGTCGAGATTTTTGTTACTCCAATGGATGGTACCCTTGTCATTATTAAAAGTAGACTATTGTCGAGATTTTTGTTACTATAATGTATGGTAGCCTTGTCATTATGGAAGGTAGTCTCTTGTCTAGATTTTTGTTACTCTAATGGATGATAGCCTTGTCATTATGGAAGGTAGTCTGTTGTCGAGATTTTTGTTACTCCAATGGATGGTAGCCTTGTTATTATGGAAGGTAGTCTGTTGTCGAGATTTTTGTTAATCTA
The DNA here is from genome assembly GCA_948472305.1 of Vicia faba. NCBI lineage: Eukaryota > Viridiplantae > Streptophyta > Magnoliopsida > Fabales > Fabaceae > Vicia > Vicia faba. The sequence goes on along the minus strand of OX451739.1, from coordinate 681,851,859 downwards.
ATGGATGGTAACCTTGTCATTATGAAAGGTATTTTATTGTCAAGATTTTTGTTACACCAATGGATGGTAGCATTGTCATTATGGAAGGTAGTCTGTTATCGATATCTTTGTTACACCAACGGATAGTAGCCTAGTCATTATGTAAGGTAGTTTGTTGTCGAGATTTTTGTTACTCCAATGGATGGTAGTCTTTTCATTATAGAAGCTAGTTTGTTGTCAATATTTTTGATACTCCAATGGATGGTAGCCTTGTCATTATAAAAGGTATTTTGTTGGCGAGATTTTTGATACTCCAATGGATGGTAGCCTTGTAATTATGGAAGGTAGTCTCTTGTTGATATTTTCATTACTCCAATGCATGGTAGCCTTATGATTATGGAAGGTAGTTTGCTGTCGAGATTTAAGTTACTCTAATGGATAATAGCCTTGTCATTATGGAAAGTAGTCTGTTGTCAAGATTTTGTTACTCCAATGGATGGTAGCCTTGTCATTATGGAAGGTAGTTTATTATCGAGATTTTTGTCACTCCAAATGATGGTAGCCTTGTCATTATGGAAGCTAGTCTGTTGTGAATATTTTTGTTACTCCAATGGATGGTAGCCTTGTCATTATAAAAGGTAGTCTGTTGTCGACATTTTTCTTACTCGAATGGATAGTAGCCTTGTCATTATGGAAGGTAGTCTGTTGTCGAGATTTTGTTACTCAAATGGATGGTAGCCTTGTCATTATGGAAGGTAGTCTATTGTCGATATTTTTGTCACTCCAATGGATGGTAGCCTTGTCATTATGGAAGGTAGTGTGTTGTCGAAATTTTTGTTACTCCAATGGATGGTAGCCTTGTCATTATGGAAGGTAGTCTATTGTCGAGATTTTTGTCACTCCAATGGATGGTAGCCTTGTTATTATGGAAGGTAGTCTGTTGGCGAGATTTTTGTTACTCCAATGGATGGTAGCCTTGTAATTATGGAAGGTAGTCTCTTGTTGATATTTTCATTACTCCAATGCATGGTAGCCTTGTCATTATGGAAGGTAGTCTCTTGTTGATATTTTCATTACTCCAATGGATGGTAGCCTTGTCATTATTGAACGTAGTCTGTTGTCGAGATTTTTGTTACTCTAATGGATGGTAGCCTTGTCATTATGGAAGGTAGTTTGTTGTCGAGATTTTTGTTACTCCAATGGATGGTACCCTTGTCATTATTAAAAGTAGACTATTGTCGAGATTTTTGTTACTACAGTGTATGGTAGCCTTGTCATTATGGAAGGTAGTCTGTTGGCGAGATTTTCGTTACTCTAATGTACGGTAGCCTTGTCATTAAGGAAGGTAGTCTCTTGTCTATATTTTTGTTACTCTAATGGATGGTAGCCTTGTCAGTATGGAAGGTAGTCTGTTGTTGAGATTTTTGTTACTCCAATGGATGGTAGCCTTGTTATTATGGAAGGTAGTCTGTTGTCAAGATTTTTGTTACTCTAGTGGATGGTAACCTTGTCATTATGAAATGTATTTTGTTGTCAAGATTTTTGTTACACCAATGGATGGTAGCATTGTCATTATGGAAGGTAGTCTATTGTCGATATCTTTGTTACTCCAATGGATAGTAGCCTAGTCATTATGTAAGGTAGTTTGTTGTCGAGATTTTTATTACTCCAATGGATGGTAGGCATTTCATTATGGAAGCTTGTCTGTTGTCAATATTTTTGTTACTCCAATGGATGGTAGCCTTGTCATTATGGAAGGTAGTCTGTTGTCGATATTTTTCTTACTCCAATCGATGGTAGCCTTGTCATTATGGAATGTAGTTTTTTGTCGATATTTTTGTTATTCTATTGAATGGTAGCCTTATCATTATGGAAGGTAGTTTATTGTCAAGATTTTTGTTACACCAATGGATGGTAGCATTGTCATTATGGAAGGTAGTCTGTTGTCGATATCTTTGTTACACCAACGGATAGTAGCCTAGTCATTATGTAAGGTAGTTTGTTGTCGAGATTTTTGTTACTCCAATGGATGGTAGTCTTTTCATTATAGAAGCTAGTTTGTTGTCAATATTTTTGATACTCCAATGGATGGTAGCCTTGTCATTATAAAAGGTATTTTGTTGGCGAGATTTTTGATACTCCAATGGATGGTAGCCTTGTAATTATGGAAGGTAGTCTCTTGTTGATATTTTCATTACTCCAATGCATGGTAGCCTTATGATTATGGAAGGTAGTTTGCTGTCGAGATTTAAGTTACTCTAATGGATAATAGCCTTGTCATTATGGAAAGTAGTCTGTTGTCAAGATTTTGTTACTCCAATGGATGGTAGCCTTGTCATTATGGAAGGTAGTTTATTATCGAGATTTTTGTCACTCCAAAGGATGGTAGCCTTGTCATTATGGAAGCTAGTCTGTTGTGAATATTTTTGTTACTCCAATGGATGGTAGCCTTGTCATTATAAAAGGTAGTCTGTTGTCGACATTTTTCTTACTCGAATGGATAGTAGCCTTGTCATTATGGAAGGTAGTCTGTTGTCGAGATTTTGTTACTCCAATGTATGGTAGCCTTGTCATTATGGAAGGTAGTCTCTTGTTGATATTTTCATTACTCCAATGGATGGTAGCCTTGTTATTATGGAAGGTAGTTTGTTGTCTAGATTTTTGTTACTCTAATGGATCTTAGCCTTGTCATTATGGAAGGTAGTTTGTTGTCGAGATTTTTGTCACTCCAATGGATGGTAGCCTTGTCATTATGGAAGGTATTATGTTGTCGAGATTTTTGTTACTCCAATGGATTATAGCCTTGTCATTATGGAAGGTAGTCTGTTGTCGAGATTTTTGTTACTCTAATGGATGGTAGACTTGTCATTATGGAAGGTAGTTTTTTGTCGAGATTTTTGTTACTCCAATGGATGGTAGCCTATTCATTATAGAAGGTAGTATGTTATCGATATCTTTATTACCCTAATGGATGGTAGCCTTGTCATTATGGAAGGTAGTCTATTGTCGTTATTTTTGTTACTCCAATGGATGGTAGCTTTGGCATTATGGAAGGTAGTCTGTTGTCTAGATTTTTGTTACTCCAATGGATGGTAGCCTTGTGATTATGGAAGGCAGTGTTTCATTGGGATTTATGTCACTCCAATGTATGGTAGCCTTGTCATTATGGGAGGTAGTCTTTCATTGAGATTTATATTACTCCAATGGATGGTAGCCTTGTCATTATGGAAGGTAGTCTCTTGTCGATATTTTTGTTACTCCAATGGATGGTACCCTTGTCATTATGGAAGGTAGTCTCTTGTTGATATTTTCATTACTCCAATGCATGGTAGCCTTGTCATTATGGAAGGTAGTCTCTTGTTGATATTTTCATTACTCCAATGGATGGTAGCCTTGTCATTATGGAAGGTAGTCTGTTGTTGAGACTTTTTTTAATCTAATGGATCGTAGCCTTGTCATTGTGGAAGGTAGTCTGTTGTTGAGATTTTTGTTACTCTAATGGATGGTAGCCTTGTCATTATGGAAGGTAGTTTGTTGTCAAGATTTTTGTTACTCCAATGGATAGTAGCCTTGTCATTATGCAAGGTAGTCTGTTGTCGAGATTTTGCTACTCCAATGGATGTAGCCTTGTCATTATGGAAGGTAGGTTATTGTCGAGTTTTTTGTTACTACAATGTATTGTAGCCTTGTGATTGTGGAAGGTAGTGTGTTGTCGAGATTTTTGTTATTACAATGTATGGTAGCCTTGTCAATATAGAAGGTAGTTTGTTGTCGATATTTTTGTTACTCTAATGGATGGTAGCCTACTCATTACGGAAGGTAGTCTATTGTCAAGATTTTTGTCACTCCAATGGATGGTAGCCTTGTCATTATGGAACGTAGTCTGTCGCCGATATTTTTGTTACTCTAATGAATGTTAGCCTTGTCATTATGGAAGGTAGTATCTTGTTGATATTTTCGCTACTCCAAAGGATGGTAGCCTTGTCATTATGGAAGGTAGTGTGTTGTCTAGATTTTTGTTACTCTAATGGATGTTAACCTTGTCATTATAGAAGGTAGTCTATTGTCGAGATTTTTGTTACTCCAATGGATGGTAGCCTTGTCATTATAGAAGGTAGTCTGTTGTCGAGATTTTTGTTACTCTAATGGATGGTAGCCTTGTAATTATGGAAGGTAGTCTGTTGTCAAGATTTTTGTTACTCCAATGGATGGTAGCATTGTGATTATGGAAGGTAGTTTGTTATCGATATCTTTGTTACTCCAATGGATGGTAGCCTAGTCATTATGGAAGGTAGTTTCTTGCCGAGATTTTTGTTACTCCAATGGATGGTAGGCTTTTCATTATGGAAGCTAGTCTGTTGTCAATATTTTTTTTACTCCAATGGATGGTAGCCTTGTCATTATGGATGGTAGTCTGTTGTCGATATTTTTCTTACTCCAATGGATGGTAGCCTTATCATTATGGAACGTAGTTTGTTGTCGATATTTTTGTTATTCCAATGGATGGTAGCCTTATCATTATAGAAGGTAGTTTGTTGTCGATATTTTTGTCACTCCAATGGATGGTAGCCTTGTCATTATGGAAGGTAGTTTATTGTCGAGATTTTTGTCACTCCAAAGGATGGTAGCCTTGTCATTATGGAAGCTAGCCTGTTGTCAATATTTTTGTTACTCCAATGGATGGTAGCCTTGTCATTATGGAAGGTAGTGTGTTGTCGATATTTTGTTACTCCAATGGATGGTAGCCTTGTCATTATGGAAGGTAGTCTATTATCGTTATTTTTGTTACTCCAATGGATGGTAGCTTTGGCATTATGGAAGGTAGTCTGTTGTCTAGATTTTTGTTACTCCAATGGATGGTAGCCTTGTGATTATGGAAGGCAGTGTTTCATTGAGATTTATGTCACTCCAAAGTATGGTAGCCTTGTCATTATGGGAGGTAGTCTTTCATTGAGATTTATATTACTCCAATGGATGGTAGCCTTGTCATTATGGAAGGTAGTCTGTTGTCGATATTTTTGTTACTCCAATGGATGGTAGCCTTGTCATTATGGAAGGTAGTCTGTTGTCGATATTTTTGTTACTCCAATGGATGGTAGCCTTGTCATTATGGAAGGTAGTCTCTTGTTGATATTTTCATTACTCCAATGGATGGTAGCCTTGTCATTATGGAAGGTAGTCTGTTGTTGAGACTTTTTTTAATCTAATGGATCGTAGCCTTGTCATTGTGGAAGGTAGTCTGTTGTTGAGATTTTTGTTACTTTAATGGATGGTAGGCTTGTCATTATGGAAGGTAGTTTGTTGTCAAGATTTTTGTTACTCCAATGGATAGTAGCCTTGTCATTATGCAAGGTAGTCTGTTGTCGAGATTTTGCTACTCCAATGGATGTAGCCTTGTCATTATGGAAGGTAGGTTATTGTCGAGTTTTTTGTTACTACAATGTATTGTAGCCTTGTGATTGTGGAAGGTAGTGTGTTGTCGAGATTTTTGTTATTACAATGTATGGTAGCCTTGTCATTATAGAAGGTAGTTTGTTGTCGATATTTTTGTTACTCTAATGGATGGTAGCCTACTCATTATGGAAGGTAGTCTATTGTCAAGATTTTTGTCACTCCAATGGATGGTAGCCTTGTCATTATGGAACGTAGTCTGTCGCCGATATTTTTGTTACTCCAATGAATGTTAGCCTTGTCATTATGGAAGGTAGTATCTTGTTGATATTTTCGCTACTCCAAAGGATGGTAGCCTTGTCATTATGGAAGGTAGTGTGTTGTCTAGATTTTTGTTACTCTAATGGATGTTAGCCTTGTCATTATAGAAGGTAGTCTATTGTCGAGATTTTTGTTACTCCAATGGATGGTAGCCTTGTCATTATAGAAGGTAGTCTGTTGTCGAGATTTTTGTTACTCTAATGGATGGTAGCCTTGTAATTATGGAAGGTAGTCTGTTGTCAAGATTTTTGTTACTCCAATGGATGGTAGCATTGTGATTATGGAAGGTAGTTTGTTGTCGATATCTTTGTTACTCCAATGGATGGTAGCCTAGTCATTATGGAAGGTAGTTTCTTGCCGAGATTTTTGTTACTCCAATGGATGGTAGGCTTTTCATTATGGAAGCTAGTCTGTTGTCAATATTTTTTTTACTCCAATGGATGGTAGCCTTGTCATTATGGATGGTAGTCTGTTGTCGATATTTTTCTTACTCCAATGGATGGTAGCCTTATCATTATGGAACGTAGTTTGTTGTCGATATTTTTGTTATTCCAATGGATGGTAGCCTTATCATTATAGAAGGTAGTTTGTTGTCGATATTTTTGTCACTCCAATGGATGGTAGCCTTGTCATTATGGAAGGTAGTTTATTATCGAGATTTTTGTCACTCCAAAGGATGGTAGCCTTGTCATTATGGAAGCTAGCCTGTTGTCAATATTTTTGTTACTCCAATGGATGGTAGCCTTGTCATTATGGAAGGTAGTGTGTTGTCGATATTTTGTTACTCCAATGGATGGTAGCCTTGTCATTATGGAAGGTAGTCTATTGTCGATATTTTTGTCACTCCAATGGATGGTAGCCTTGTCATTATGGAAGGTAGTGTGTTGTCGATATTTTTGTTACTCAAATGGATGGTAGCCTTGTCATTATGGAAGGTAGTCTATTGTCGAGATTTTTGTCACTCCAATGGATGGTAGGATTGTAATTATGGAAGGTAGTCTCTTGTTGATATTTTCATTACTCCAATGCATGGTAGCCTTATCATTATGGAAGGTAGTCTCTTGTTCATATTTTCATTACTCCAATGGATGGTAGCCTTGTCATTATGGAAGGTAGTCTGTTGTCGAGATTTTTGTTACTCTAATGGATGGTAGCCTTGTCATTATGGAAGGGAGTTTATTGTCGAGATTTTTGTTACTCCAATGGATGGTACCCTTGTCATTATTAAAAGTAGACTATTGTCGAGATTTTCGTTACTCTAATGTATGGTAGCCTTGTCATTATGGAAGGTAGTCTCTTTTCTATATTTTTGTTACTCCAATGGATGGTAGCCTTGTCATTATGGAAGGTAGTCTGTTGTTGAGATTTTTGTTACTCCAATGGATGGTAGCCTTGTTATTATGGAAGGTAGTCTGTTGTCGAGATTTTTGTTACTCTAATGGATGGTAACCTTGTCATTATGAAAGGTAGTCTGTCGCCGATATTTTTGTTACTCCAATGGATGGTAGCCTTGTCATTATGGAAGGTAGTATCTTGTTGATATTTTCGCTACTCCAAAGGATGGTAGCCTTGTAATTATGGAAGGTAGTGTGTTGTCTAGATTTTTGTTACTCTATTGGATGTTAGCCTTGTCATTATAGAAGGTAGTATATTCTCGAGATTTTTGTTACTCCAATTGATGGTAGCCTTCTCATTATGGAAGGTAGTCTGTTGTCGAGATTTTTGTTACTCTAATGGATGGTAGCCTTGTCATTATGGAAGGTAGTCTGTTGTCAAGATTTTTGTTATTCCAATGGATGGTAGCATTTTCATTATTGAAGGTAGTCTGTTGTCGATATCTTTGTTACTCCAATGGATGGTAGCCTAGTCATTATGGAAGGTAGTTTCTTGTCGAGATTTTTGTTACTCCAATGGAAGGTAGGCTTTTCATTATGGAAGCTAGTCTGTTGTCAATATTTTTGTTACTCCAATGGATGGTAGCCTTGTCATTATGGAAGGTAGTCTGTTGTCGATATTTTTCTTACTCCAATGGATGGTAGCCTTATCATTATGGAACGTAGTTTGTTGTCTATATTTTCGTTATTCCAATGGATGGTAGCCTTATCATTATAGAAGGAAGTTTGTTGTCGATATTTTTGTTACTCTAATGGATAGTAGCCTTGTCATTATGGAAAGTAGTCTGTTGTCAAGATTTTGTTACTCCAATGGATGGTAGCCTTGTCATTATGAAAGGTAGTTTATTGTCGATATTTTTGTCACTCCAAAGGATGGTAGCCTTGTCATTATGGAAGCTAGTCTGTTGTCAATATTTTTGTTTCTCCAATGGATTGTAGCCTTGTCATTATGGAAGGTAGTCTGTTGTCGAAACTTTTATTATTCCAATGGATAGTAGCCTTGTCATTATGGAAGGTAGTCTGTTGTCGAGATTTTGTTACTCCAATGGATGGTAGCGTTGTCATTATGGAAGGTAGTCTATTGTCGATATTTTTGTCACTCCAATGGATGGTAGCCTTGTCATTATGGAAGGTAGTGTGTTGTCGATATTTTTGTTACTCCAATGGATGGTAGCCTTGTCATTATGGAAGGTAGTCTATTGTCGAGATTTTTGTCACTCCAAGGGATGGTAGCCTTGTTATTATGGAAGGTAGTCTGTTGGTGAGATTTTTGTTATTCCAATGGATGGTAGCCTTGTAATTATGGAAGGTAGTCTCTTGTTGATATTTTCATTACTTCAATGCATGGTAGCCTTGTCATTATGGAAGGTAGTCTCTTGTCTAGATTTTTGTTACTCTAATGGATGGTAGCCTTGTCATTATGGAAGCTAGTCTGTTGTCGAGATTTTTGTTACTCCAATGGATGGTAGCCTTGTTATTATGGAAGGTAGTCTGTTGTCGAGATTTTTGTTACTCTAATGGATGGTAACCATGTCATTATGAAAGGTATTTTATTGTCACGATTTTTGTTACACCATTGGATGGTAGCATTGTCATTATGGAAGGTAGTATGTTGTCAATATCTTTGTTACTACAATGGATGGTAGCCTTGTCATTATGGAAGGTAGTCTGTTGTCGAGATTTTGTTACTCCAATGCATGGTAGCCTTGTCATTATGGAAGGTAGTCTCTTGTTGATATTTTCATTACTCCAATGGATGGTAGCCTTGTTATTATGGAAGGTAGTTTGTTGTCTAGATTTTTGTTACTCTAATGGATCGTAGCCTTGTCATTTTGGAAGGTAGTTTGTTGTCGAGATTTTTGTTACTCTAATGGATGGTAGCCTTGTCATTATGGAAGGTAGTTTGTTGTCGAGATTTTTGTTACTCCAATGGATAGTAGCCCTGTCATTATGGAAGGTAGTCAGTTGTCGAGATTTTGTTACTCCAATGGATGTAGCCTTGTCATTATGGAAGGTAGGCTGTTGTCGAGATTTTTGTTACTACAAGGTATGGTAGCCTTGTGATTATGGAAGGTAGTGTGTTGTTAGGATTTTTGTTACTACAATGGATGGTAGCCTTGTCATTATGGTAGGTAGTCTGTTGTCGAAACTTTTGTTACTCCAATGGATAGTAGCCTTATCGTTATGGAAGGTAGTCTGTTGTCGAGATTTTATTACTCAAATGGATGGTAGCCTTTTCATTATGGAAGGTAGTCTGTTGTCAATATTTTTGTCACTCCAATGGATGGTAGCCTTTTCTTTATGGAAAGTAGTCAGTTGTAAATATTTTTGTTACTCCAATGGATGGTAGCCTTGTCATTATGGAAGGTAGTCTATTGTCGAGATTTTTGTCACTCCAATGGATGGTAGCCTTATTATTATGGAAGGTAGTCTGTCAGCGAGATTTTTGTTATTCCAATGGATGGTAGCCTTGTAATTATGGAAGGTAGTCTCTTGTTGATATTTTCATTACTCCAATGCATGGTAGCCTTGTCATTATGGAAGGTAGTCTCTTGTTGATATTTTCATTACTCCAATGGATGGTAGCCTTGTCATTATTGAAGGTAGTCTGTTGTCGAGATTTTTGTTACTCTAATGGATGGTAGCCTTGTCATTATTAAAAGTAGACTATTGTCGAGATTTTTGTTACTATAATGTATGTTAGCCTTGTCATTATGGAAGGTAGTCTGTTGGCGAGATTTTTGTTACTCCAATGTATGGTAGCCTTGTCATTATGGAAGGTAGTCTCTTGTCTAGATTTTTGTTACTCTAATGGATGGTAGCCTTGTCATTATGGAAGGTAGTCTGTTGTCGAGATTTTTGTTACTCCAATGGATGGTAGCCTTGTTATTATGGAAGATAGTCTGTTGTCGAGATTTTTGTTACTCTAATGGTTGGTAACCTTGTCATTATGAAAGGTATTCTGTTGTCAAGATTTTTGTTACACTACTAGATGGAAGCATTGTCATTATGGAAGGTAGTCTGTTGTCGATATCTTTGTTACTCCAATGGATAGTAGCCTAGTCATTATGTAAGGTAGTTTATTATTGAGATTTTTGTTACTCCTATGGATGGTAGGCTTTTCATTATGGAAGCTAGTCTGTTGTCAATATTTTTATTACTCCAATGGATGATAGCCTTGTCATTATGGAAGGTAGACTGTTGTCGATATTTTTCTTACTCCAATGGATAGTAGCCTTATAATTATCGAACATAGTTTGTTGTCGATATTTTTGTTATTCTAATGGATGGTAGCCTTATCATTATGGAAGGTAGTTTGTTGTCGAAACTTTTGTTACTCTAATGGATAGTAGCTTTGTCATTATGGAAGGTAGTCTGTTGTCGAGATTTTTGTTACTCCAATGGATGGTAGCCCTGTCATTATGGAAGATAGTCTGTTGTCGAGATTTTGTTACTCTAATGGATGTAGCCTTGTCATTATGGAAGGTAGTTTGTTGTCAAGATTTTTGTTACTCCAATGGATGGTAGCCTAGTCATTTTGGAAGGTAGTCTCTTGTTGATATTTTCATTACTCCAATGCATGGTAGCCTTGTCATTATGGAAGGTAGTCTCTTGTTGATATTTTCATTACTCAATGGATGGTAGCCTTGTCATTATGGAAGGTAGTCTATTGTCGAGATTTTTATTACACTAATGGATGGTAGCCTTGTCATTATGGAAGGTAGTTTGTTGTCGATATTTTTGTTACTCCAATGGATAGTAGCCTTGTCATTATGGAAGGTAGTCTGTTGTCAAGATTTTGCTACTCCAATGGATTTAGCCTTGTCATTATGGAAGGTAGGTTGTTGTCGATATTATTGTTACTACAATGTATGGTAGCCTTGTGATTGTGGAAGGTAGTGTGTTGTCGAGATTTTTGTTATTACAATGTATGGTAGCCTTGTCATTATAGAAGGTAGTCTATTGTCGATATCTTTGTTACTCTAATGGATGGTAGCCTACTCATTATGGAAGGTAGTCTATTGTCGAGATATTTGTCACTCCAATGGATGGTAGCCTTATCATTATGGAAGGTAGTCTGTTGCCAAGATTTTTGTTACTCCAATGGATGGTAGCCTTGTCATTATGGAAGGTTGTATCTTGTTGATATTTTCTTTACTCCAAAGGATGGTAGCCTTGTCATTATGGAAGGTAGTGTGTTGTCTAGAATTTTGTTACTCTAATGGATGGTAGCCTTGTCATTATAGAAGGTAGTCTATTGTCGAGATTTTTGTTACTCCAATGGATGGTAGCCTTGTTATTACAGAAGGTAGTCTGTTGTCAAGATTTTTGTTACTCTAATGGATGGTATCTTTGTCATTATGGAAGGTAGTCTGTTGTCAAGATTTTTGTTACTCTAATGGATGGTAGTATTGTCATTATGGAAGGTAGTCTGTTGTCGATATCTTTGTTACTCCAATGGATAGTAGCCTAGTCATTATGGAAGGTAGGCTTTTCATTATGGAAGCTAGTCTGTTGTCAATATTTTTGTTACTCCAATGGATGGTAGCCTTGTCATTATGGAAGGTAGTCTATTGTCAATATTTTTCTTACTCCAATGGATGGTAGCCTTATCATTATGGAAGGTAGTCTGTTGTCTTGATTTTTGTTACTCCAATGGATGGTAGCATTGTCATTATGGAAATTAGTTTGCTGTCGAGATTTTTGTTACTACAATGGATGGTAGCCTTGTTATTATGGAAGGTAGTCTGTTGTGGAGATTATTGTTACTCCAATGGATGGTAGCCTTGTCATTATGGAAGCTAGTCTCTTGTTGATATTTTTGTTACTCCAATGGATGGTAGCCTAGTAATTATGGAAGGTAGTCTGTTGTCGAGATTTTTGTTACTACAGTGGATGGTAGCCTTGTCATTATGGAAGGTAGTCTATTTTCGAGATTTTTCTTACTACAATGGATGGTAGCCTTGTCATTATGGAAGGTTATCACTTGTCGATATCTTTGTTACTCCAATGGATGGTAGACTTGTCATTATGGAAGGTAGTTTGTTGTCGAGATTTTTGTTAGTCCAATGGATGGTAGCCTTGTCATTATGGAAGATAGTCTATTATCGATATTTTTATTACTCCATTGGATGGAAGCCTTGTCATTATGGAAGGTTGTATGTAGTCAATATCTTTGTTACTATAATGGATGGTAGCCTTGTCAATATGGATGGTAGTCTGATGTCGAGATTTTTGTTACTCCAATGAATGGTAGCCTTGTCATTATGAAAGGTAGTTTGTTTTCGAGATTTTTGTTACTCCAATGAATGGTAGTGTTGTCATTATAGAAGGTAGTCTATTGTCGAGATTTTTGTTACTCCAATGGATGGTAGCCTTGTCATTATGGAAGATAGTCTCTTGTTGATGTTTTTGTTACTTCAATGGATGGTAGCCTTGTCATTATGGAAGGTAGTCTGTTGTCGAGATTTTTGTTACTACAATGGATGGTAGCCTTGTCATTATGGAATGTAGTCTGTTGTCTAGATTTTTATTACTCCAATGGATGTTAGCCTTGTCATTATGGAAGGTAGTCTATTGTCGTGATTTTTGTTACTCCAATGGATGGTAGCCTTGTCATTATGGAAAGTAATTTGTTGTCGAGATTTTTGTTACTACAATGGATGGTAGCCTTGTCATTATGGAAGGTAGTCTGTTGTCTAGATTTTTGTTACTCCAATGGATGTTAGTCTTCTCATTATGGAAGGTAGTCTGTTGTCGTGATTTTTGTTACTCCAATGGATGGTAGCCTTGTCATTATGGAAAGTAGTTTATTGTCGAGATTTTTGTTACTACAATGGATGATAGCCTTGTGATTATGGAAGGTAGTCTGTTGTCGAGATTTTTGTTACTATAATGGATGGTAGCCTTGTCATTATGGAAGATAGTCTTTTGTTGAGATTTTTGTTACTACAATGGATGGTAGCCTTGTCATTATAGAAGGTAGTCTATTGTCGAGATTTTTGTTACTCCAATGGATGGTAGCCTTGTTATTACCGAAGGTAGTTTGTTGTCAAGATTTTTGTTACTCTAATGGATGGTATCTTTGTCATTATGGAAGGTAGTCTGTTGTCAAGATTTTTGTTACTCTAATGGATGGTAGTATTGTCATTATGGAAGGTAGTCTGTTGTCGATATCTTTGTTACTCCAATTGATAGTAGCCTAGTCATTATGGAAGGTAGTTTGTTGTATAGATTTTTGTTACTCCAATGGATGGTAGGCTTTTCATTATGGAAGCTAGTCTGTTGTCAATATTTTTGTTACTCCAATGGATGGTAGCCTTGTCAATATGGAAGGTAGTCTATTGTCGATATTTTTCTTACTCCAATGGATGGTAGCCTTATCATTATGGAAGGTAGTCTGTTGTCTTGATTTTTGTTACTCCAATGGATGGTAGCATTGTCATTATGGAAATTAGTTTGCTGTCGAGATTTTTGTTACTACAATGGATGGTAGCCTTGTTATTATGAAAGGTAGTCTGTTGTGGAGATTATTGTTACTCCAATGGATGGTAGCCTTGTCATTATGGAAGCTAGTGTCTTGTTGATATTTTTGTTACTCCAATGGATGGTAGCCTAGTAATTATGGAAGGTAGTCTGTTGTCGAGATTTTTGTTACTACAATGGATGGTAGCCTTGTCATTATGGGAGGTAGTCTATTTTCGATATTTTTGTTACTACAATGGATGGTAGCCTTGTCATTATGGAAGGTTATCATTTGTCGATATCTTTGTTACTCCAATGGATCGTAGACTTGTCATTATGGAAGGTAGTTTGTTGTCGAGATTTTTGTTAGTCCAATGGATGGTAGCCTTGTCATTATGGAAGATAGTCTATTATCGATATTTTTATTACTCCATTGGATGCAAGCCTTGTCATTATGGAAGGTTGTATGTAGTCGATATCTTTGTTACTACAATGGATGGTAGCCTTGTCAATATGGAAGGTAGTCTGTTGTCGAGATTTTTGTTACTCCAATGAATGGTAGCCTTGTCATTATGAAAGGTAGTTTGTTTTCGAGATTTTTGTTACTCCAATGAATGGTAGTGTTGTCATTATAGAAGGTAGTCTATTGTCGAGATTTTTGTTACTCCAATGGATGGTAGCCTTGTCATTATGGAAGCTAGTCTCTTGTTGATGTTTTTGTTACTACAATGGATGGTAGCCTTGTCATTATGGAAGGTAGTCTGTTGTCAATATTTTTGTTACTACAATGGATGGTAGCCTTGTCATTATGGAAGGTAGTCTGTTGTCTAGATTTTTATTACTCCAATGGATGTTAGCCTTGTCATTATGGAAGGTAGTCTATTGTCGTGATTTTTGTTACTCCAATGGATGGTAGCCTTGTCATTATGGAAAGTAATTTGTTGTCGAGATTTTTGTTACTACAATGGATGGTAGCCTTGTCATTATGGAAGGTAGTCTGTTGTCTATATTTTTGTTACTCCAATGGATGTTAGTCTTCTCATTATGGAAGGTAGTCTGTTGTCGTGATTTTTGTTACTCTAATGGATGGTAGCCTTGTCATTATGGAAAGTAGTTTATTGTCGAGATTTTTGTTACTACAATGGATGATAGCCTTGTGATTATGGAAGGTAGTCTGTTGTCGAGATTTTTGTTACTATAATGGATGGTAGCCTTGTCATTATGGAAGATAGTCTTTTGTTGAGATTTTTGTTACTACAATGGATGGTAGCCTTGTCATTATGGAAGGTAGTATGTTGTCAATATTTTTGTTACTCCAATGGATGGTAGCCTTGTCATTATGGAGGTTTGTCTCTTGTGGATATTTTTGTTACTCTAATGGATGTTACCCTTGTCATTATGGAAGGTAGTCTGTTGTCGAGATTTTTGTTACTCCAATGGATGGTAGCCATGTCATTATGGAAGACAGTCTATTGTAGATATTTTTATTACTCCAATGGATGGTAGCCTTGTCATTATGGAAGGTAGTCAGTTGTTGAGATTTTTGTTAGTACAATGGATGGTAGCCTTGTCATTATGGAAGGTAGTCTGTTGTGGAGATTTCCTTTTACTCCATTGGATTGTTGCCTTGTCATTATGGGAAATAGTCTGTTGTCGAGATTTTTGTTACTCCAATGGATGGTAGCCTCGTCATTATGGAAGCTAGTCTCTTGTTGATATTTTTGTTACTATAATGGATGGTAGCCTTGTCATTATGGATGGTAGTCTGTTGTCGAGATTTTTGTTACTACAATGGATGGTAGCCTTGTCATTATGGAAGTTAGAATGTTGTCTAGATTTTTGTTACTCCAATGGATGTTATCCTTGTCATTAGGGAAGGTAGTCTGTTGTCGTCATTTTTGTTACTCCAATATATGGTAGCCTTGTCATTATGGAAAGTAGTTTGTTGTCGAGATTTTTGTTACTACAATGGATGGTAGCCTTGTCATTATGGAAGGTAGTCTGTTGTCGAGATTTTTGTTACTACAATGGATGGTAGCCTTTTCATTATGGAAGGTAGTTTGTTGTCGAGATTTTTGTTACTCTAATGGATGGTAGCCTTGTCATTATGGAAGTTTGTCTCTTGTGGATATTTTTGTTACTCTAATGGATGGTACCCTTGTCATTATGGAAGGTAGTCTATTGTCGAGATTTTTGTTTCTCCAATGGATGGTAGCCTTATCATTATGTAAGATAGTCTATTATCGATATTTTTATTACTCCATTGGATGGAAGCCTTGTCATTATGGAAGGTTGTATGTAGTCGATATCTTTGTTACTACAATGGATGGTAGCCTTGTCAATATGGAAGGTAGTCTGTTGTCGAGATTTTTGTTACTCCAATGAATGGTAGCCTTGTCATTATGAAAGGTAGTTTGTTTTCGAGATTTTTGTTACTCCAATGAATGGTAGTGTTGTCATTATAGAAGGTAGTCTATTGTCGAGATTTTTGTTACTCCAATGGATGGTAGCCTTGTCATTATGGAAGCTAGTCTCTTGTTGATGTTTTTGTTACTACAATGGATGGTAGCCTTGTCATTATGGAAGGTAGTCTGTTGTCGAGATTTTTGTTACTACAATGGATGGTAGCCTTGTCATTATGGAAGGTAGTCTGTTGTCTAGATTTTTATTACTCCAATGGATGTTAGCCTTGTCATTATGGAAGGTAGTCTATTGTCGTGATTTTTGTTACTCCAATGGATGGTAGCCTTGTCATTATGGAAAGTAATTTGTTGTCGAGATTTTTGTTACTACAATGGATGGTAGCCTTGTCATTATGGAAGGTAGTCTGTTGTCTATATTTTTGTTACTCCAATGGATGTTAGTCTTCTCATTATGGAAGGTAGTCTGTTGTCGTGATTTTTGTTACTCCAATGGATGGTAGCCTTGTCATTATGGAAAGTAGTTTATTGTCGAGATTTTTGTTACTACAATGGATGATAGCCTTGTGATTATGGAAGGTAGTCTGTTGTCGAGATTTTTGTTACTATAATGGATGGTAGCCTTGTCATTATGGAAGATAGTCTTTTGTTGAGATTTTTGTTACTACAATGGATGGTAGCCTTGTCATTATGGAAGGTAGTATGTTGTCAATATTTTTGTTACTCCAATGGATGGTAGCCTTGTCATTATGGAGGTTTGTCTCTTGTGGATATTTTTGTTACTCTAATGGATGTTACCCTTGTCATTATGGAAGGTAGTCTGTTGTCGAGATTTTTGTTACTCCAATGGATGGTAGCCATGTCATTATGGAAGACAGTCTATTGTCGATATTTTTATTACTCCAATGGATGGTAGCCTTGTCATTATGGAAGGTAGTCTGTTGTTGAGATTTTTGTTAGTACAATGGATGGTAGCCTTGTCATTATGGAAGGTAGTCTGTTGTGGAGATTTCCTTTTACTCCATTGGATTGTTGCCTTGTCATTATGGGAAATAGTCTGTTGTCGAGATTTTTGTTACTCCAATGGATGGTAGCCTCGTCATTATGGAAGCTAGTCTCTTGTTGATATTTTTGTTACTATAATGGATGGTAGCCTTGTCATTATGGATGGTAGTCTGTTGTCGAGATTTTTGTTACTACAATGGATGGTAGCCTTGTCATTATGGAAGTTAGAATGTTGTCTAGATTTTTGTTACTCCAATGGATGTTATCCTTGTCATTAGGGAAGGTAGTCTGTTGTCGTCATTTTTGTTACTCCAATATATGGTAGCCTTGTCATTATGGAAAGTAGTTTGTTGTCGAGATTTTTGTTACTACAATGGATGGTAGCCTTGTCATTATGGAAGGTAGTCTGTTGTCGAGATTTTTGTTACTACAATGGATGGTAGCCTTTTCATTATGGAAGGTAGTTTGTTGTCGAGATTTTTGTTACTCTAATGGATGGTAGCCTTGTTATTATGGAAGTTTGTCTCTTGTGGATATTTTTGTTACTCTAATGGATGGTACCCTTGTCATTATGGAAGGTAGTCTATTGTCAAGATTTTTGTTTCTCCAATGGATGGTAGCCTTATCATTATGTAAGATAGTCTATTATCGATATTTTTATTACTCCATTGGATGGAAGCCTTGTCATTATGGAAGGTTGTATGTTGTCGATATATTTGTTACTACAATGGATGGTAGTCTTGTCATTATGGAAGGTAATCTGTTGTCGAGATTTTCGTTACTCCAATGGATGGTAGCCATGTCATTATGGAAGGTAGTATGTTGTCGAGATTTTTCTATTCCAATGGATGCTATCCTTTTCATTATGAAAGTTAGTCCGTTGTTGATATCTTTGTTACTCGAATGGATGGTAGCCTAGCCATTATGGTAGGTAGTCTTTTGTCTGGATTTTTTTTACTACAACGTATGGTAGCCTTGTCATTATGGAAGGTAGTTTGTGGTCGAGATTTTTGTTACTCCATTGGATGGTAGCCTTGTCATTATGGAAGGTAGTCTATTGTCGAGATTTTTGTTACTCCAATGATTGGTAGCCTTGTCATTATGGAAGCTAGTCTCTTGTTGATGTTTTTGTTAATACAATGGATGGTAGCCTTGTCATTATGGAAGGTAGTATGTTGTCAAGATTTTTGTTACTACAATGGATGGTAGCCTTGTCATTATGGAAGGTAGTCTATTATTGATATTTTTATTACTCCATTGGATGGAAGCCTTGTCATTATGGAAGGTTGTATGTTGTCGATATATTTGTTACTATAATGGATGGTAGTCTTGTCATTATGGAAGGTAGTCTGTTGTCGAGATTTTTGTTACTCCAATGGATGGTAGCCATGTCATTATGGAAGGTAGTATGTTGTCGAGATTTTTTCTATTCCAATGGATGGTATCCTTGTCATTATGAAAGGTAGTCCGTTGTTGATATCTTTGTTACTCAAATGGATGGTATCATAGCCATTATGGTAGGTAGTCTTTTGTCGGGATTTTTTTTACTACAACGTATGGTAGCCTTGTCATTATGGAAGGTAGTTTGTGGTTGATATTTTTGTTACTCCAATGGATGGTAGCCTTGTCATTATGGAAGGTAGTCTGTTGTCGAGATTTTTGTAACTCCAATGGATAGTAGCCTTGTCATTATGGAAGGTAGTTTGTTGTTGAGATTTTTGTTACTACAATGGATGGTAGCCTTGTCATTATGGAAGGTAGTCTATTGTCGAGATTTTCTGTTACTACAAGGGATGGTAACCTTGTCATTATGGAAAGTAGTATGTTGTCGATATTTGTGTTACTCCAATGGATGGTAGTCTGTTGTGGAGATTTTTGTTACTCCAATGGATGGTAGCCATGTCGTTATGGAAGGTAGTTTGTGGTCGAGATTTTTGTTACTCCATTGGATGGTAACCTTGTCATTATGGAAGGTAGTCTGTTTTCGAGATTTTTGTTATTCCAATGGATGTTAGCCTAGTCATTATGAAAGTTAGTCTGTTTTCGAGATTTTTGATACTCCAATGGATGGTAGCCTTATCATTATGGAAGGTAGTCTGTTGTCGAGATATTTGGTACTCCAATGGATGGTAACCTGTGATTATGGAAGCTAGTCTCTTGTTGATGTTTTTGTTAATATAATGGATGGTAGCCTTGTCATTATGGAAGGTAGTCTGTTTTCGAGATTTTTGTTACTACAATGGATGGTAACCTTGTCATTATGGAAGGTAGTCTGTTGCCTAGATTTTTCTTACTCCAATGGATGTTAGCCTTGTCATTATGGAAGGTAGTATGTTGTCGTGATTTTTGTTACTCAAAAGGATGGTAGCCTTGTCATTATGGAAAGTAGTTTGTTGTCGATATTTTTGTTACTACAATGGATGGTAGCCTTGTCATTATGGAAGGTAGTCTGTTGTCGAGATTTTTGTTACTCCAATGGTTGGTAGCCTTATCAATATGGAAGGTTGTCTCTTATGGATATTTTTGTTACTCCAATGAATGGTAACCTTGTCATTATGAAAGGTAGTCTGTTGTCGATATTTTTGTTACTACATTGGATGGTAGCCTTGTCATTATGGAAAGTAGGTTGTTGTCGAGATTTTTGTTACTCCGATGAATGGTAGCATTGTCATTATGGAAGATTGTCTCTTGTGGATATTTTTGTTACTCTAATGAATGGTACCCTTTTCATTATGGAAGGTAGTCTGTTGTCGAGATTTTTGTTACTCCAATGGATGATAGCCTTGTCATTATGTAAGATAGTCTATTATCGATATTTTTATTACTCCATTGGATGGAAGCCTTTTCATTATGGAAGGTTGTATGTTGTCGATATCTTTGTTACTACAATGGATGGTAGCCTTGTCATTATGGAAGGTAGTCTGTTGTCGAGATTGTGGTTACTCCAATGGATGGTAGCCTAGCCATTATGGTAGGTAGTCTTTTGTCGAGATTTTTTTTACTGCAATGGATGGTAGCCTTGTCATTATGGAAGGTAGTTTGTGGTCGAGATTTTTGTTACTCCATTGGATGGTAGCCTTGTCATTATGGAAGGTAGTCTGTTGTCAAGATTTTTGTTATTCCAATGGATGTTAGCCTAGTCATTATGAAAGTTAGTCTATTTTCGAGATTTTTGTTACTCCAATGGAAGGTAGCCTTGTCATTATGGAAGGTAGTCTGTTGTCGAGATTTTTGTTACTCCAATGGATGGTAGCCTTGTCATTATGGAAGGTAGTCTGTTGTTGAGATTTTTGTTACTACAATGGATGGTAGCCTTGTCATTATGGAAGGTAGTTGGTTGTCTAGATTTTTGTTACTCCAATGGATGTTAGCCTTGTCATTATGGAAAGGTAGTCTGTTGTCGTGATTTTTGTTACTCCAATGGATTGTAGCCTTGTCATTATGGAAGGTAGTCTGTTGTCGAGATTATTGTTACTCCAATGGATGGTAGCCTTGTCATTATGGAAGGTTGTATGTTGTCGATATCGTTGTTACTACAATGGATGGTATCCTTTTCATTATGAAAGGTAGTCCGTTGTTGATATCTTTGTTACTCCAATGGATGGTAGCCTACTCATTATGGAAGGTTGTCTTTTGTCGAGATTTTTTTTACTACAATGTATGGTAGCCTTGTAATTATGGAAGGTAGTTTATGGTCGAGATTTATGTTACTCCATTGGATGGTAGCCTTGTCATTATGGAAGGTAGTATGTTGTCGAGATTTTTGTTATTCCAATGGATGTTAGCCTAGTCATTATGAAAGGTAGTCCGTTTTCAAGATTTTTGTTACTCCAACGGATGGTAGCCTTGTCATTATGGGAGGTAGTCTGTTGTCGAGATTTTTGTTACTCCAATGGATTGTAGCCTTGTCATTATGGAAGCTAGTCTCTTGTTTATATTTTTGTTACTACAATGGATGGTAGCCTTGTCATTATGGAAGGTAGTTTGTTGTCAAGATTTTTGCTACTACAATGCATGGTAACCTTGTCATTACGAAAGGTAGTCTGTTGTCTAGATTTTTGTTACTCCAATGGATGTTAGCCTTGTCATTATGGAAGGTAGTTTGTTGTCGTAATGTTTGTTACTCCAATGGATGGTAGCCTTGTCATTATGGAATGTAGTTTGTTGTCGAGATTTTTGTTACTACAATGGATGGTAGCCTTGTCATTATGGAAGGTAGTCGGTTGTCGAGATTTTTGTTACTACAATGGATGGTAGCCTTGTCATTACGGAAGATAGTCTGTTGTCTCGATTTTTGTTACTCCAATGGATGTTAGCCTTGTCATTATGGAAGGTAGTCTTTTGTCGAAATTTTTGTTACTCCAATAGATGGTAGCCTTGTCATTATGGAAAGTAGTTTGTTGTCGAGATTTTTGTTACTACAATGGATGGTAGCCTTGTCATTATGGAAGGTAGTCGGTTGTCGAGATTTTTGTTACTACAATGGATGGTAGCCTTGTCATTACGGAAGATAGTTTGTTGTCTCGATTTTTGTTACTCCAATGGATGTTAGCCTTGTCATTATGGAAGGTAGTATGTTGTCGTAATTTTTGTTACTCTAATGGATGTAGCCTTGTCATTATGGAAGGTTGTCTCTTGTAGATATTTTTGTTACTCTAATGGATGGTACCCTTGTCATTATGGAAGGTAGTCTGTTGTCGAGATTTTTTTTACTCCTATTGATGGTAGCCTTGTCATTATTGAAGATAGTCTATTGTCGATATTTTTATTACTCCATTGGATGGAAGCCTTGTCATTATGGAAGGTTTCTATGTTGTTGATATCTTTGTTACTATAATGGATGGTAGCCTTGTCATGATGGAAGATATTTTGTTGTCGAGATTTTTGTTACTCCAATGTATGGTAGCCATTTCATTATGGAAGGTAGTATGTTATAGATATCTTTGTTACTAAATGGATGGTAGCCTTGTCATTACGGAAGGTAGTTTATTGTCGAGATTTTTTCTATTCCAATGGATGGTATCCTTGTCATTTTGAAAGGTAGTCCGTTGTTGATATATTTGTTCCACTAATCGATGGTAGCCTAGCCATTATGGAAGGTAGTCTTTTGTCGAGATTTTTTTACTATAATGTATGGTAGCCTTGTCATTATGGAAGGTAGTTTGTGTCCGAGATTTTTGTTACTCCATTGGATGGTAGCCTTGTCATTATGGAAGGTAGTATGTTGTCGAGATTTTTGTTATTCCAATGGATGTTAGCCTAGTCATTATGAAAGGTAGTCTGTTTTCGAGATTTTTGTTACTTCAATGGATGGTAGCCTTGTCATTATGGAAGGTAGTCTATTGTCGAGATTTTTGTTACTCCAATGGATGGTAGCATTTTCATTATGGAAGCTAGTCTCTTGTTGATGTTTTTGTTACTACAATGGATGGTAGCCTTGTCATTATAGAAGGTAGTCTGTTGTTGAGATTTTTGTTACTACAATGCATGGTAGCCTTGTCATTATGGAAGGTAGTTTGTTGTCTAGATTTTTGTTACTCCAATGGATGTTAGCCTTGTCATTATGGAAAGGTAGTCTGTTGTCGTGATTTTTGTTACTCCAATGGATTGTAGCCTTGTCATTATGGAAGGTAGTCTGTTGTCGAGATTATTGTTACTCCAATGGATGGTAGCCTTGTCATTATGGAAGGTTGTATGTTGTCGATATCGTTGTTACTACAATGGATGGTATCCTTTTCATTATGAAAGGTAGTCCGTTGTTGATATCTTTGTTACTCAAATGGATGGTAGCCTACTCATTATGGAAGGTTGTCTTTTGTCGAGATTTTTTTTACTACAATGTATGGTAGCCTTGTAATTATGGAAGGTAGTTTATGGTCGAGATTTATGTTACTCCATTGGATGGTAGCCTTGTCATTATGGAAGGTAGTATGTTGTCCAGATTTTTGTTATTCCAATGGATGTTAGCTTAGTCATTATGAAAGGTAGTCCGTTTTCAAGATTTTTGTTACTCCAACGGATGGTAGCCTTGTCATTATGGGAGGTAGTCTGTTGTCGAGATTTTTGTTACTCCAATGGATTGTAGCCTTGTCATTATGGAAGCTAGT
Source organism: Vicia faba (assembly GCA_948472305.1). Classification (NCBI taxonomy): domain Eukaryota; kingdom Viridiplantae; phylum Streptophyta; class Magnoliopsida; order Fabales; family Fabaceae; genus Vicia; species Vicia faba. Next base: position 681,828,777 of record OX451739.1, on the reverse strand, counting down.
CTCTTGTTTATATTTTTGTTACTACAATGGATGGTAGCCTTGTCATTATGGAAGGTAGTCTGTTTTCGAGATTTTTGCTACTACAATGGATGGTAACCTTGTCATTACGGAAGGTAGTCTGTTGTCTAGATTTTTGTTACTCCAATGGATGTTAGCCTTGTCATTATGGAAGGTAGTCTGTTGTCGTAATTTTTGTTACTCCAATGGATGGTAGCCTTGTCATTATGGAAAGTAGTTTGTTGTCGAGATTTTTGTTACTACAAGGGATGGTAGCCTTGTCATTATGGAAGGTAGTCGGTTGTCGAGATTTTTGTTACTACAATGGATGGTAGCCTTGTCATTACGGAAGATAGTCTGTTGTCTCGATTTTTGTTACTCCAATGGATGTTAGCCTTGTCATTATGGAAGGTAGTCTGTTGTCGAAATTTTTGTTACTCCAATAGAAGGTAGCCTTGTCATTATGGAAAGTAGTTTGTTGTCGAGATTTTTGTTACTACAATGGATGGTAGCCTTGTCATTATGGAAGGTAGTCTGTTGTCGAGATTTTTGCTACTACAATGGATGGTAACATTGTCATTACGAAAGGTAGTCTGTTGTCGAGATTTTTGTTACTCCAATGGATGTTAGCCTTGTCATTATGGAAGGTAGTATGTTGTCCTAATTTTTGTTACTCCAATGGATGTAGCCTTGTCATTATGGAAGGTTGTCTCTCGTAGATATTTTTGTTACTCTAATGGATGGTACCCTTGTCATTATGGAAGGTAGTCTGTTGTCGAGATTTTTTTTACTCCTATTGATGGTAGCCTTGTCATTATTGAAGATAGTCTATTGTCGATATTTTTATTACTCCATTGGATGGAAGCCTTGTATTTATGGAAGGTTTCTATGTTGTTGATATCTTTGTTACTATAATGGATGGCAGCCTTGTCATGATGGAAGATATTTTGTTGTCGAGATTTTTGTTACTCCAATTATTGGTAGCCATTTCATTATGGAAGGTAGTATGTTATAGATATCTTTGTTACTAAATGGATGGTAGCCTTGTCATTACGGAAGGTAGTTTATTGTCGAGATTTTTTCTATTCCAATGGATGGTATCCTTGTCATTTTGAAACGTAGTCCGTTGTTGATATATTTGTTACACTAATGGATGGTAGCCTAGCCATTATGGAAGGTAGTCTTTTGTCGAGATTTGTTTTACTATAATGTATGGTAGCCTTGTCATTATGGAAGGTAGTTTGTGTCCGAGATTTTTGTTACTCCATTGGATGGTAGCCTTGTCATTACGGAAGGTAGTATGTTGTCGAGATTTTTGTTATTCCAATGGATGTTAGCCTAGTCATTATGAAAGGTAGTCTGTTTTCGAGATTTTTGTTACTTCAATGGATGGTAGCCTTGTCATTATGGAAGGTAGTCTATTGTCGAGATTTTTGTTACTCCAATGGATGGTAGCATTTTCATTATGGAAGCTAGTCTCTTGTTGATGTTTTTGTTACTACAATGGATGGTAGCCTTGTCATTATAGAAGGTAGTCTGTTGTTGAGATTTTTGTTACTACAATGCATGGTAGCCTTGTCATTATGGAAGGTAGTTTGTTGTCTAGATTTTTGTTACTCCAATGGATGTTAGCCTTGTCATTATGGAAAGGTAGTCTGTTGTCGTGATTTTTGTTACTCCAATGGATTGTAGCCTTGTCATTATGGAAGGTAGTCTGTTGTCGAGATTATTGTTACTCCAATGGATGGTAGCCTTGTCATTATGGAAGGTTGTATGTTGTCGATATCGTTGTTACTACAATGGATGGTATCCTTTTCATTATGAAAGGTAGTCCGTTGTTGATATCTTTGTTACTCAAATGGATGGTAGCCTACTCATTATGGAAGGTTGTCTTTTGTCGAGATTTTTTTTACTACAATGTATGGTAGCCTTGTAATTATGGAAGGTAGTTTATGGTCGAGATTTATGTTACTCCATTGGATGGTAGCCTTGTCATTATGGAAGGTAGTATGTTGTCCAGATTTTTGTTATTCCAATGGATGTTAGCTTAGTCATTATGAAAGGTAGTCCGTTTTCAAGATTTTTGTTACTCCAACGGATGGTAGCCTTGTCATTATGGGAGGTAGTCTGTTGTCGAGATTTTTGTTACTCCAATGGATTGTAGCCTTGTCATTATGGAAGCTAGTCTCTTGTTTATATTTTTGTTACTACAATGGATGGTAGCCTTGTCATTATGGAAGGTAGTCTGTTTTCGAGATTTTTGCTACTACAATGGATGGTAACCTTGTCATTACGGAAGGTAGTCTGTTGTCTAGATTTTTGTTACTCCAATGGATGTTAGCCTTGTCATTATGGAAGGTAGTCTGTTGTCGTAATTTTTGTTACTCCAATGGATGGTAGCCTTGTCATTATGGAAAGTAGTTTGTTGTCGAGATTTTTGTTACTACAAGGGATGGTAGCCTTGTCATTATGGAAGGTAGTCGGTTGTCGAGATTTTTGTTACTACAATGGATGGTAGCCTTGTCATTACGGAAGATAGTCTGTTGTCTCGATTTTTGTTACTCCAATGGATGTTAGCCTTGTCATTATGGAAGGTAGTCTGTTGTCGAAATTTTTGTTACTCCAATAGAAGGTAGCCTTGTCATTATGGAAAGTAGTTTGTTGTCGAGATTTTTGTTACTCCAATGGATGTTAGCCTTGTCATTATGGAAGGTAGTATGTTGTCCTAATTTTTGTTACTCCAATGGATGTAGCCTTGTCATTATGGAAGGTTGTCTCTCGTAGATATTTTTGTTACTCTAATGGATGGTACCCTTGTCATTATGGAAGGTAGTCTGTTGTCGAGATTTTTTTTACTCCTATTGATGGTAGCCTTGTCATTATTGAAGATAGTCTATTGTCGATATTTTTATTACTCCATTGGATGGAAGCCTTGTCATTATGGAAGGTTTCTATGTTGTTGATATCTTTGTTACTATAATGGATGGCAGCCTTGTCATGATGGAAGATATTTTGTTGTCGAGATTTTTGTTACTCCAATTATTGGTAGCCATTTCATTATGGAAGGTAGTATGTTATAGATATCTTTGTTACTAAATGGATGGTAGCCTTGTCATTACGGAAGGTAGTTTATTGTCGAGATTTTTTCTATTCCAATGGATGGTATCCTTGTCATTTTGAAACGTAGTCCGTTGTTGATATATTTGTTACACTAATGGATGGTAGCCTAGCCATTATGGAAGGTAGTCTTTTGTCGAGATTTGTTTTACTATAATGTATGGTAGCCTTGTCATTATGGAAGGTAGTTTGTGTCCGAGATTTTTGTTACTCCATTGGATGGTAGCCTTGTCATTACGGAAGGTAGTATGTTGTCGAGATTTTTGTTATTCCAATGGATGTTAGCCTAGTCATTATGAAAGGTAGTCTGTTTTCGAGATTTTTGTTACTTCAATGGATGGTAGCCTTGTCATTATGGAAGGTAGTCTATTTTCGAGATTTTTGTTACTCCAATGGATGGTAGCATTTTCATTATGGAAGCTAGTCTCTTGTTGATGTTTTTTTTACTACAATGGATGGTAGCCTTGTCATTATGGAAGGTAGTCTGTTGTTGAGATTTTTGTTACTACAATGGATGGTAGCCTTGTCATTATGGAAGGTAGTTTGTTGTCTAGATTTTTGTTACTCCAATGGATGTTAGCCTTGTCATTATGGAAAGGTAGTCTGTTGTCGTGATTTTTGTTACTCCAATGGATTGTAGCCTTGTCATTATGGAAGGTAGTCTGTTGTCGAGATTATTGTTACTCCAATGGATGGTAGCCTTGTCATTATGGAAGGTTGTATGTTGTCGATATCGTTGTTACTACAATGGATGGTATCCTTTTCATTATGAAAGGTAGTCCGTTGTTGATATCTTTGTTACTCAAATGGATGGTAGCTTACTCATTATGGAAGGTTGTCTTTTGTCGAGATTTTTTTTACTACAATGTATGGTAGCCTTGTAATTATGGAAGGTAGTTTATGGTCGAGATTTATGTTACTCCATTGGATGGTAGCCTTGTCATTATGGAAGGTAGTATGTTGTCGAGATTTTTGTTATTCCAATGGATGTTAGCTTAGTCATTATGAAAGGTAGTCCGTTTTCAAGATTTTTGTTACTCCAACGGATGGTAGCCTTGTCATTATGGGAGGTAGTCTGTTGTCGAGATTTTTGTTACTCCAATGGATTGTAGCTTTGTCATTATGGAAGCTAGTCTCTTGTTTATATTTTTGTTACTACAATGGATGGTAGCCTTGTCATTATGGAAGGTAGTCTGTTGTCGAGATTTTTGCTACTACAATGGATGGTAACCGTGTCATTACGGAAGGTAGTCTATTGTCTAGATTTTTGTTACTCCAATGGATGTTAGCCTTGTCATTATGGAAGGTAGTTTGTTGTCGTAATTTTTGTTACTCCAATGGATGGTAGCCTTGTCATTATGGAAAGTAGTTTGTTGTCGAGATTTTTGTTACTACAAGGGATGGTAGCCTTGTCATTATGGAAGGTAGTCGGTTGTCGAGATTTTTGTTACTACAATGGATGGTAGCCTTGTCATTACGGAAGATAGTCTGTTGTCTCGATTTTTGTTACTCCAATGGATGTTAGCCTTGTCATTATGGAAGGTAGTCTGTTGTCGAAATTTTTGTTACTCCAATAGAAGGTAGCCTTGTCATTATGGAAAATAGGTTGTTGTCGAGATTTTTGTTACTACAATGGATGGTAGCCTTGTCATTATGGAAGGTAGTCTGTTGTCGAGATTTTTGCTACTACAATGGATGGTAACGTTGTCATTAAGGAAGGTAGTCTGTTGTCTAGATTTTTGTTACTCCAATGGATGTTAGCCTTGTCATTATGGAAGGTAGTATGTTGTCGTAACTTTTGTTACTCCAAAGGATTGTAGCCTTGTCATTATGGAAAGTAGTTTGTTGTCGAGATTTTTGTTACTACAATGGATGGTAGCCTTGTCATTATGGAAGGTAGTCTGTTGTCGAGATTTTTGCTACTACAATGGATGGTAACATTGTCATTACGAAAGGTAGTCTGTTGTCGAGATTTTTGTTACTCCAATGGATGTTAGCCTTGTCATTATGGAAGGTAGTATGTTGTCCTAATTTTTGTTACTCCAATGGATGTAGCCTTGTCATTATGGAAGGTTGTCTCTCGTAGATATTTTTGTTACTCTAATGGATGGTACCCTTGTCATTATGGAAGGTAGTCTGTTGTCGAGATTTTTTTTACTCCTATTGATGGTAGCCTTGTCATTATTGAAGATAGTCTATTGTCGATATTTTATTACTCAATTGGATGGAAGCCTTGTCATTATGGAAGGTTTCTATGTTGTTGATATCTTTGTTACTACAATGGATAGTAGCCTTGTCATGATGGAAGGTATTCTGTTGTCGAAATTTTTGTTACTCCAATGTATGGTAGCCATTTTATTATGGAAGGTAGTATGTTATAGATATCTTTGTTACTAAATGGATGGTAGCCTTGTCATTATGGAAGGTAGTTTGTTGTCGAGATTTTTTCTATTCCAATGGATGGTATCCTTGTCATTATGAAAGGTAGTCCGTTGTTGATATATTTGTTACTCTAATGGATGGTAGCCAAGCCATTATGGAAGGTAGTCTTTTGTCGAGATTTTTTTTACTACAATGTATGGTAGCCTTGTCATTATGGAAGGTAGTTTGTGTCCGAGATTTTTGTTACTCCATTGGATGGTAGCCTTGTCATTATGGAAGGTAGTATGTTGTCGAGATTTTTGTTATTCCAATGGATGTTAGCCTAGTCATTATGAAAGGTAGTCCGTTTTCAAGATTTTTGTTACTCCAACGGATGGTAGCCTTGTCATTATGGGAGGTAGTCTGTTGTCGAGTTTTTGTTACTCCAATGGATTGTAGCCTTGTCATTATGGAAGCTAGTCTCTTGTTTATAATTTTGTTACTACAATGGATGGTAGCCTTGTCATTATGGAAGGTAGTCTGTTGTCGAGATTTTTGCTACTACAATGGATCAGAACCTTGTCATTACGGAAGGTAGTCCATTGTCTAGATTTTTGTTACGCCAATGGATGTTAGCCTTGTCATTATGGAAGGTAGTTTGTTGTCGTAATTTTTGTTACTCCAATGGATGGTAGCCTTGTCATTATGGAAAGTAGTTTGTTGTCGAGATTTTTGTTACTACAATGGATGGTAGCCTTGTCATTATGGAAGGTAGTCGGTTGTCGAGATTTTTGTTACTACAATGGATGGTAGCCTTGTCATTACGGAAGATAGTCTGTTGTCTCGATTTTTGTTACTCCAATGGATGTTAGCCTTGTCATTATGGAAGGTAGTCTGTTGTCGAAATTTTTGTTACTCCAATAGAAGGTAGCCTTGTCATTATGGAAAGTAGTTTGTTGTCGAGATTTTTATTACTACAATGGATGGTAGCCTTGTCATTATGGAAGGTAGTCTGTTGTCGAGATTTTTGCTACTACAATGGATGGTAACGTTGTCATTAAGGAAGGTAGTCTGTTGTCTAGATTTTTGTTACTCCAATGGATGTTAGCCTTGTCATTATGGAAGGTAGTATGTTGTCGTAACTTTTGTTACTCCAATGGATTGTAGCCTTGTCATTATGGAAAGTAGTTTGTTGTCGAGATTTTTGTTACTACAATGGATGGTAGCCTTGTCATTATGGAAGGTAGTCTGTTGTCGAGATTTTTGCTACTACAATGGATGGTAACATTGTCATTACGAAAGGTAGTCTGTTGTCGAGATTTTTGTTACTCCAATGGATGTTAGCCTTGTCATTATGGAAGGTAGTATGTTGTCCTAATTTTTGTTACTCCAATGGATGTAGCCTTGTCATTATGGAAGGTTGTCTCTCGTAGATATTTTTGTTACTCTAATGGATGGTACCCTTGTCATTATGGAAGGTAGTCTGTTGTCGAGATTTTTTTTACTCCTATTGATGGTAGCCTTGTCATTATTGAAGATAGTCTATTGTCGATATTTTATTACTCAATTGGATGGAAGCCTTGTCATTATTGAAGGTTTCTATGTTGTTGATATCTTTGTTACTACAATGGATAGTAGCCTTGTCATGATGGAAGATATTCTGTTGTCGAAATTTTTGTTACTCCAATGTATGGTAGCCATTTCATTATGGAAGGTAGTATGTTATAGATATCTTTGTTACTAAATGGATGGTAGCCTTGTCATTATGGAAGGTAGTTTGTTGTCAAGATTTTTTCTATTCCAATGGATGGTATCCTTGTCATTATGAAAGGTAGTCCGTTGTTGATATATTTGTTACTCTAATGGATGGTAGCCAAGCCATTATGGAAGGTAGTCTTTTGTCGAGATTTTTTTTACTACAATGTATGGTAGCCTTGTCATTATGGAAGGTAGTTTGTGTCCGAGATTTTTGTTACTCCATTGGATGGTAGCCTTGTCATTATGGAAGGTAGTATGTTGTCGAGATTTTTGTTATTCCAATGGATGTTAGCCTAGTCATTATGAAAGGTAGTCCGTTTTCAAGATTTTTGTTACTCCAACGGATGGTAGCCTTGTCATTATGGGAGGTAGTCTGTTGTCGAGTTTTTGTTACTCCAATGGATTGTAGCCTTGTCATTATGGAAGCTAGTCTCTTGTTTATAATTTTGTTACTACAATGGATGGTAGCCTTGTCATTATGGAAGGTAGTCTGTTGTCAAGATTTTTGCTACTACAATGGATCAGAACCTTGTCATTACGGAAGGTAGTCCATTGTCTAGATTTTTGTTACTCCAATGGATGTTAGCCTTGTCATTATGGAAGGTAGTTTGTTGTCGTAATTTTTGTTACTCCAATGGATGGTAGCCTTGTCATTATGGAAAGTAGTTTGTTGTCGAGATTTTTATTACTACAATGGATGGTAGCCTTGTCATTATGGAAGGTAGTCGGTTGTCGAGATTTTTGTTACTACAATGGATGGTAGCCTTGTCATTACGGAAGATAGTCTGTTGTCTCGATTTTTGTTACTCCAATGGATGTTAGCCTTGTCATTATGGAAGGTAGTCTGTTGTCGAAATTTTTGTTACTCCAATAGATGGTAGCCTTGTCATTATGGAAAGTAGTTTGTTGTCGAGATTTTTGTTACTACAATGGATGGTAGCCTTGTCATTATGGAAGGTAGTCTGTTGTCGAGATTTTTGCTACTACAATGGATGGTAACGTTGTAATTAAGGAAGGTAGTCTGTTGTCTAGATTTTAGTTACTCCAATGGATGTTAGCCTTGTCATTATGGAAGGTAGTATGTTGTCGTAACTTTTGTTACTCCAATGGATGGTAGCCTTGTCATTATGGAAAGTAGTTTGTTGTCGAGATTTTTGATACTACAATGGATGGTAGCCTTGACATTATGGAAGGTAGTTTGTTGTCGAGAGTTTTGCTACTACAATGGATGGTAACATTGTCATTACGGAAGGTAGTCTGTTGTCTACATTTTTGTTACTCCAATGGATGTTAGCCTTGTCATTATGGAAGGTAGTATGTTGTCATAATTTTGGTTACTCCAATCGATGGTAGCCTTGTCATTATGGAAAGTAGTTTGTTGTCGAGATTTTTGTTACTACAATGGATGGTAGCCTTGTCATTATGGAAGGTAGTCGGTTGTCGAGATTTTTGTTACTACAATGTATGGTAGCCTTGTCATTACGGAAGGTAGTCTGTTGTCTCGATTTTTGTTACTCCAATGGATGTTAACCTTGTCATTATGGAAGGTAGTCTATTGTCGTAATTTTTGTTACTCCAATAGATGGTAGCCTTGTCATTATGGAAAGTAGTTTGTTGTCGAGATTTTTGTTACTACAATGGATGGTAGCCTTGTCATTATGGAAGGTAGTCTGTTGTCGAGATTTTTGCTACTACAATTGATGGTAACGTTGTCATTACGGAAGGTAGTCTGTTGTCTAGATTTTTGTTACTCCAATGGATGTTAGCCTTGTCATTATGGAAGGTAGTATGTTGTCGTAATTTTTGTTACTCCAATGGATGGTAGCCTTGTCATTATGGAAAGTAGTTTGTTGTCGATATTTTTGTTACTACAATGGATGGTAGCCTTGTCATTATGGAAGGTAGTCTGTTGTCGAGATTTTTGCTACTACAATGGATGGTAACATTATCATTACGTAAGGTAGTTTGTTGTCAAGATTTTTGTTACTCCAATGGATGTTAGCCTTGTCATTATGGAAGGTAGTATGTTGTCGTAATTTTTGTTACTCCAATGGATGGTAGCCTTGTCATTATGGAAAGTAGTTTGTTGTCGAGATTTTTGTTACTACAATGGATGATAGCCTTGTCATTATGGAAGGTAGTCGGTTGTCGAGATTTTTGTTACTACAATGGATGGTAGCCTTGTCATTACGGAAGGTAGTCTGTTGTCTAGATTTTTTTACTCCAATGGATGTTAGCCTTGTCATTATGGAAGGCAGTCTGTTGTCGTAATTTTTGTTACTCCAATGGATGGTAGCCTTGTCATTATGGAAAGTAGTTTGTTGTCGAGATTTTTGTTACTACAATGGATGGTAGCCTTGTCATTATGGAAGGTAGTCTGATGTCGAGATTTTTGATACTACAATGGATGGTAGCCTTGTCATTACGGAAGGTAGTCTGTTTTCGAGGTATTTGTTACTACAATGGATGGTAGCCTTGTCATTATGGAAGGTTGTCTCTTGTGGATATTTTTGTTACTCTAATGGATGGTACCCTTGTCATTATGGAAGGTAGTCTGTTTTCGATATTTTTGTTTAATCCAATGGATGGTAGCCTTTTCATTATGGAAGGTAGTATGTTGTCGATATTTTTGTTACTCCAATGGATGGTAGCCTTGTCATTATGGATGGTTGTCTCTTGTAGATATTTTTGTTACTCTAATGGATGGTACCCTTGTCATTATGTAAGGTAGTCTGTTGTCGAGATTTTTGTTACTCCAATTGATGGTAGCCTTGTCATTATTGAAGATAGTCTATTGTCGATATTTTTATTACTCAAATGGATGTTAGCCTTGTCATTATGGAAGGTAGTTTGTTGTCGTGATTTTCTGTTACTACAATGGTGTGTAACCTGGTCATTATGGAAGGTAGTATGTTGTCGTGATTTTTGTTACTCCAAAGGATGGTAGCCTTGTCATTATGGAAAGTAGTTTGTTGTAGAGATTTTTGTTACTACAATGGATGGTAGCCTTGTCATTATGGAAGGTAGTCTGTTGTCGAGATTTTTGTTACTCCAATGGTTGGTAGCCTTATCAGTATGGAAGGTTGTCTCTTATGGATATTTTTGTTACTCCAATGGATGGTAGCCTAGCCATTATGGAAGGTAGTCTGTTGTCGATATTTTTGTTACTACAATGTATGGTAGCCTTGTCATTATGGAAAGGTTGTATGTTGTCGATATCTTTGTTACTAGAATGGATGGTAGCCTTGTCATTATGGAAGGTAGTCTGTTGTCGAGATTTTGTTATTACAATGGATGTTAGCCTAGTCATTATGAAAGTTAGTTTATTTTTGAGATTTTTGTTACTCCAATGGATGGTAGCCTTGTCATTATGTAAGATAGTCTATTATCGATATTTTTATTACTCTATTGGATGGAAGCCTACTCATTATGGAAGGTTGTATGTTGTCGATATCTTTGTAACTACAATGGATGGTAGCCTTGTCATTATGGAAGGTAGTCTGTTTTCGAGATTTTTGTTACTACAATGGATGGTAGCCTTGTCATTATGGAAGGTAGTCTGTTGTCGATATTTTTGTTACTCCAATGGATGTTAGCCTTGTCATTATGGAAGGTAGTTTGTTGTCGTAATTTTTGTTACTCCAGTGGATGGTAGCCTTGTCATTATGGAAGGTAGTATGTTGTCCTAATTTTTGTTACTCCAATGGATGTAGCCTTGTCATTATGGAAGGTTGTCTCTCGTAGATATTTTTGTTACTCTAATGGATGGTACCCTTGTCATTATGGAAGGTAGTCTGTTGTCGAGATTTTTTTTACTCCTATTGATGGTAGCCTTGTCATTATTGAAGATAGTCTATTGTCGATATTTTATTACTCAATTGGATGGAAGCCTTGTCATTATGGAAGGTTTCTATGTTGTTGATATCTTTGTTACTACAATGGATAGTAGCCTTGTCATGATGGAAGGTATTCTGTTGTCGAAATTTTTGTTACTCCAATGTATGGTAGCCATTTTATTATGGAAGGTAGTATGTTATAGATATCTTTGTTACTAAATGGATGGTAGCCTTGTCATTATGGAAGGTAGTTTGTTGTCGAGATTTTTTCTATTCCAATGGATGGTATCCTTGTCATTATGAAAGGTAGTCCGTTGTTGATATATTTGTTACTCTAATGGATGGTAGCCAAGCCATTATGGAAGGTAGTCTTTTGTCGAGATTTTTTTTACTACAATGTATGGTAGCCTTGTCATTATGGAAGGTAGTTTGTGTCCGAGATTTTTGTTACTCCATTGGATGGTAGCCTTGTCATTATGGAAGGTAGTATGTTGTCGAGATTTTTGTTATTCCAATGGATGTTAGCCTAGTCATTATGAAAGGTAGTCCGTTTTCAAGATTTTTGTTACTCCAACGGATGGTAGCCTTGTCATTATGGGAGGTAGTCTGTTGTCGAGTTTTTGTTACTCCAATGGATTGTAGCCTTGTCATTATGGAAGCTAGTCTCTTGTTTATAATTTTGTTACTACAATGGATGGTAGCCTTGTCATTATGGAAGGTAGTCTGTTGTCGAGATTTTTGCTACTACAATGGATCAGAACCTTGTCATTACGGAAGGTAGTCCATTGTCTAGATTTTTGTTACGCCAATGGATGTTAGCCTTGTCATTATGGAAGGTAGTTTGTTGTCGTAATTTTTGTTACTCCAATGGATGGTAGCCTTGTCATTATGGAAAGTAGTTTGTTGTCGAGATTTTTGTTACTACAATGGATGGTAGCCTTGTCATTATGGAAGGTAGTCGGTTGTCGAGATTTTTGTTACTACAATGGATGGTAGCCTTGTCATTACGGAAGATAGTCTGTTGTCTCGATTTTTGTTACTCCAATGGATGTTAGCCTTGTCATTATGGAAGGTAGTCTGTTGTCGAAATTTTTGTTACTCCAATAGAAGGTAGCCTTGTCATTATGGAAAGTAGTTTGTTGTCGAGATTTTTATTACTACAATGGATGGTAGCCTTGTCATTATGGAAGGTAGTCTGTTGTCGAGATTTTTGCTACTACAATGGATGGTAACGTTGTCATTAAGGAAGGTAGTCTGTTGTCTAGATTTTTGTTACTCCAATGGATGTTAGCCTTGTCATTATGGAAGGTAGTATGTTGTCGTAACTTTTGTTACTCCAATGGATTGTAGCCTTGTCATTATGGAAAGTAGTTTGTTGTCGAGATTTTTGTTACTACAATGGATGGTAGCCTTGTCATTATGGAAGGTAGTCTGTTGTCGAGATTTTTGCTACTACAATGGATGGTAACATTGTCATTACGAAAGGTAGTCTGTTGTCGAGATTTTTGTTACTCCAATGGATGTTAGCCTTGTCATTATGGAAGGTAGTATGTTGTCCTAATTTTTGTTACTCCAATGGATGTAGCCTTGTCATTATGGAAGGTTGTCTCTCGTAGATATTTTTGTTACTCTAATGGATGGTACCCTTGTCATTATGGAAGGTAGTCTGTTGTCGAGATTTTTTTTACTCCTATTGATGGTAGCCTTGTCATTATTGAAGATAGTCTATTGTCGATATTTTATTACTCAATTGGATGGAAGCCTTGTCATTATTGAAGGTTTCTATGTTGTTGATATCTTTGTTACTACAATGGATAGTAGCCTTGTCATGATGGAAGATATTCTGTTGTCGAAATTTTTGTTACTCCAATGTATGGTAGCCATTTCATTATGGAAGGTAGTATGTTATAGATATCTTTGTTACTAAATGGATGGTAGCCTTGTCATTATGGAAGGTAGTTTGTTGTCAAGATTTTTTCTATTCCAATGGATGGTATCCTTGTCATTATGAAAGGTAGTCCGTTGTTGATATATTTGTTACTCTAATGGATGGTAGCCAAGCCATTATGGAAGGTAGTCTTTTGTCGAGATTTTTTTTACTACAATGTATGGTAGCCTTGTCATTATGGAAGGTAGTTTGTGTCCGAGATTTTTGTTACTCCATTGGATGGTAGCCTTGTCATTATGGAAGGTAGTATGTTGTCGAGATTTTTGTTATTCCAATGGATGTTAGCCTAGTCATTATGAAAGGTAGTCCGTTTTCAAGATTTTTGTTACTCCAACGGATGGTAGCCTTGTCATTATGGGAGGTAGTCTGTTGTCGAGTTTTTGTTACTCCAATGGATTGTAGCCTTGTCATTATGGAAGCTAGTCTCTTGTTTATAATTTTGTTACTACAATGGATGGTAGCCTTGTCATTATGGAAGGTAGTCTGTTGTCAAGATTTTTGCTACTACAATGGATCAGAACCTTGTCATTACGGAAGGTAGTCCATTGTCTAGATTTTTGTTACTCCAATGGATGTTAGCCTTGTCATTATGGAAGGTAGTTTGTTGTCGTAATTTTTGTTACTCCAATGGATGGTAGCCTTGTCATTATGGAAAGTAGTTTGTTGTCGAGATTTTTATTACTACAATGGATGGTAGCCTTGTCATTATGGAAGGTAGTCGGTTGTCGAGATTTTTGTTACTACAATGGATGGTAGCCTTGTCATTACGGAAGATAGTCTGTTGTCTCGATTTTTGTTACTCCAATGGATGTTAGCCTTGTCATTATGGAAGGTAGTCTGTTGTCGAAATTTTTGTTACTCCAATAGATGGTAGCCTTGTCATTATGGAAAGTAGTTTGTTGTCGAGATTTTTGTTACTACAATGGATGGTAGCCTTGTCATTATGGAAGGTAGTCTGTTGTCGAGATTTTTGCTACTACAATGGATGGTAACGTTGTAATTAAGGAAGGTAGTCTGTTGTCTAGATTTTAGTTACTCCAATGGATGTTAGCCTTGTCATTATGGAAGGTAGTATGTTGTCGTAACTTTTGTTACTCCAATGGATGGTAGCCTTGTCATTATGGAAAGTAGTTTGTTGTCGAGATTTTTGATACTACAATGGATGGTAGCCTTGACATTATGGAAGGTAGTTTGTTGTCGAGAGTTTTGCTACTACAATGGATGGTAACATTGTCATTACGGAAGGTAGTCTGTTGTCTACATTTTTGTTACTCCAATGGATGTTAGCCTTGTCATTATGGAAGGTAGTATGTTGTCATAATTTTGGTTACTCCAATCGATGGTAGCCTTGTCATTATGGAAAGTAGTTTGTTGTCGAGATTTTTGTTACTACAATGGATGGTAGCCTTGTCATTATGGAAGGTAGTCGGTTGTCGAGATTTTTGTTACTACAATGTATGGTAGCCTTGTCATTACGGAAGGTAGTCTGTTGTCTCGATTTTTGTTACTCCAATGGATGTTAACCTTGTCATTATGGAAGGTAGTCTATTGTCGTAATTTTTGTTACTCCAATAGATGGTAGCCTTGTCATTATGGAAAGTAGTTTGTTGTCGAGATTTTTGTTACTACAATGGATGGTAGCCTTGTCATTATGGAAGGTAGTCTGTTGTCGAGATTTTTGCTACTACAATTGATGGTAACGTTGTCATTACGGAAGGTAGTCTGTTGTCTAGATTTTTGTTACTCCAATGGATGTTAGCCTTGTCATTATGGAAGGTAGTATGTTGTCGTAATTTTTGTTACTCCAATGGATGGTAGCCTTGTCATTATGGAAAGTAGTTTGTTGTCGATATTTTTGTTACTACAATGGATGGTAGCCTTGTCATTATGGAAGGTAGTCTGTTGTCGAGATTTTTGCTACTACAATGGATGGTAACATTATCATTACGTAAGGTAGTTTGTTGTCAAGATTTTTGTTACTCCAATGGATGTTAGCCTTGTCATTATGGAAGGTAGTATGTTGTCGTAATTTTTGTTACTCCAATGGATGGTAGCCTTGTCATTATGGAAAGTAGTTTGTTGTCGAGATTTTTGTTACTACAATGGATGATAGCCTTGTCATTATGGAAGGTAGTCGGTTGTCGAGATTTTTGTTACTACAATGGATGGTAGCCTTGTCATTACGGAAGGTAGTCTGTTGTCTAGATTTTTTTACTCCAATGGATGTTAGCCTTGTCATTATGGAAGGCAGTCTGTTGTCGTAATTTTTGTTACTCCAATGGATGGTAGCCTTGTCATTATGGAAAGTAGTTTGTTGTCGAGATTTTTGTTACTACAATGGATGGTAGCCTTGTCATTATGGAAGGTAGTCTGATGTCGAGATTTTTGATACTACAATGGATGGTAGCCTTGTCATTACGGAAGGTAGTCTGTTTTCGAGGTATTTGTTACTACAATGGATGGTAGCCTTGTCATTATGGAAGGTTGTCTCTTGTGGATATTTTTGTTACTCTAATGGATGGTACCC
This sequence comes from Vicia faba, assembly GCA_948472305.1. NCBI lineage: Eukaryota > Viridiplantae > Streptophyta > Magnoliopsida > Fabales > Fabaceae > Vicia > Vicia faba. The sequence continues at coordinate 681,813,233 of OX451739.1, read as the reverse complement.
TTGTCATTATGGAAGGTAGTCTGTTTTCGATATTTTTGTTTAATCCAATGGATGGTAGCCTTTTCATTATGGAAGGTAGTATGTTGTCGATATTTTTGTTACTCCAATGGATGGTAGCCTTGTCATTATGGATGGTTGTCTCTTGTAGATATTTTTGTTACTCTAATGGATGGTACCCTTGTCATTATGTAAGGTAGTCTGTTGTCGAGATTTTTGTTACTCCAATTGATGGTAGCCTTGTCATTATTGAAGATAGTCTATTGTCGATATTTTTATTACTCAAATGGATGTTAGCCTTGTCATTATGGAAGGTAGTTTGTTGTCGTGATTTTCTGTTACTACAATGGTGTGTAACCTGGTCATTATGGAAGGTAGTATGTTGTCGTGATTTTTGTTACTCCAAAGGATGGTAGCCTTGTCATTATGGAAAGTAGTTTGTTGTAGAGATTTTTGTTACTACAATGGATGGTAGCCTTGTCATTATGGAAGGTAGTCTGTTGTCGAGATTTTTGTTACTCCAATGGTTGGTAGCCTTATCAGTATGGAAGGTTGTCTCTTATGGATATTTTTGTTACTCCAATGGATGGTAGCCTAGCCATTATGGAAGGTAGTCTGTTGTCGATATTTTTGTTACTACAATGTATGGTAGCCTTGTCATTATGGAAAGGTTGTATGTTGTCGATATCTTTGTTACTAGAATGGATGGTAGCCTTGTCATTATGGAAGGTAGTCTGTTGTCGAGATTTTGTTATTACAATGGATGTTAGCCTAGTCATTATGAAAGTTAGTTTATTTTTGAGATTTTTGTTACTCCAATGGATGGTAGCCTTGTCATTATGTAAGATAGTCTATTATCGATATTTTTATTACTCTATTGGATGGAAGCCTACTCATTATGGAAGGTTGTATGTTGTCGATATCTTTGTAACTACAATGGATGGTAGCCTTGTCATTATGGAAGGTAGTCTGTTTTCGAGATTTTTGTTACTACAATGGATGGTAGCCTTGTCATTATGGAAGGTAGTCTGTTGTCGATATTTTTGTTACTCCAATGGATGTTAGCCTTGTCATTATGGAAGGTAGTTTGTTGTCGTAATTTTTGTTACTCCAGTGGATGGTAGCCTTGTCATTATGGAAATGAGTTTGTTATTGAGATTTTTGTTAGTACAATGGATGGCAGCCTTGGCATTATGGAAGGTAGTCTGTTGTCGATATTTTTGTTACTCCAATTGATGGTAGCCTTGTCATTATGGAAGGTAGTCTGTTGTTGAGATTTTTGTTACTACAATGGATGGTAGCCTTGTCATTATGGAAGGTAGTCTGTTGTCGTGATTTTCTGTTACTACAATGGATGGTAACCTTGTCATTATGGAAGGTAGTATGTTGTCGATATTTTTGTTACTCCAATGGATGGTAGCCTTGTCATTATGGATGGTTGTCTCTTGTAGATATTTTTGTTACTCTAATGGATGGTACCCTTTTCATTATGAAAGGTAGTCTGTTGTCGAGATTTTTGTTACTCCAATGGATGGTAGCCTTGTCATTATGTAAGATAGTCCATTATCGATATTTTTATTACTCCATTGGATGGAAGCCTAGTCATTATGGAAGGTTGTATGTTGTCGAAATCTTTGTTACTACAATGGATGGTAGCCTTGTCAATATGGAAGGTAGTCTGTTGTCGAGATTTTTGTTTCTCCAATGGATGGTAGCCATGTCATTATGGAAGGTAGTCTGTTGTCGAGATTTTTTCTATTCCAATGGATGGTATCCTTGTCATTACGAAAGGTAGTCTGTTGTTGATATCTTTGTTACTCCAATGGATGGTAGCCTAGCCATTATGGTAGGTAGTCTTTTGTCGAGATTTTTTTTACTACAACATATGGTAGCCTTGTCATTATGGAAGGTAGTTTGTGGTCGAGATTTTTGTTCCTCCATTGGATGGTAGCCTTGTCATTATGGAAGGTGGTCTGTTGTCGAGATTTTATTTACTCCAATGGATGGTAGCCTTGTCATTATGGAAGCTAGTCTCTTGTTGATGTTTTTGTTAATACAATGGATGGTAGCCTCGTCATTATAGAAGGTAGTTTGTTGTCGAGATTTTTGTTACTACAATGGATGGTAGCCTTGTTCTTATGGAAGGTAGTCTCTTGTTGATATTTTTGTTACTACAATGGATGGTAGCCTTGTCATTATGGAAGGTAGTCCGTTTTCGAGATTTTTGTTACTACAATGGATGGTAGCCTTGTCATTACGGAAGGTAGTCTGTTGTCGATATTTTTGTTACTCCAATGGATGTTAGCCTTGTCATTATGGAAGGTAGTCTGTTGTCTTGATTTTTGTTACTCCAATGGATGGTAGCCTTGTCATTATGGAAATTAGTTTGTTATCGAGATTTTTGTTACTACAATGGATGGAAGCCTTGTCATTATGGTAGGTATTTTGTTGTCGAGATTTTTGTTACTCCAATGGATGGTAGCCTAGTCATTATGGAAGGTAGTCTGTTATTGAGATTTTTGTTACTACAATGGATGGTAGCCTTGTCATTATGGAAGGTAGTCTGTTGTCAAGATTTTCTGTTACTACAATGGATGGTAACCTTGTCATTATGGAAGATAGTATGTTGTCGATATTTTTGTTACTACAATGGATGGTAGCCTTGTCATTATGGATGGTTGTCTCTTGTAGATATTTTTGTTACTCTAATGGATGGTACCCTTGTCATTATGTAAGGTAGTCTGTTGTCGAGATTTTTGTTACTCCAATTGATGGTAGCCTTGTCATTATTGAAGATAGTCTATTGTCGATATTTTTATTACTCCATTGGATGGAAGCCTTGTCATTATGGAAGGTTGTATGTTGTTGATATCTTTGTTACTATAATGGATGGTAGCCTTGTCATTATGGAAGGTATTTTGTTGTCGAGATTTTTGTTACTCCAATGGATGGTAGCCATTTCATTATGGAAGGTAGTATGTTATAGATATCTTTGTTACTCCAATGGATGTTAGCCTTGTCATTATGGAAGGTAGTCTGTTTTCGTGATTTTTGTTACTCCAATGGATGGTAGCCTTTTTATTATGGGAAGTAGTTTGTTATCGAGATTTTTGTTACTACAATGGATGGCATCCTTGTCATTATGGAAGGTAGTCTGTTGTTGAGATTTTTGTTACTCCAATGGATGGTAGCCTTGTCATTATGGAAGATAGTCTGTTGTTGATATTTTTGTTACTACAATGGATGGTAGCATTGTCATTATGGAAGGTAGTCTATTGTCGAGATTTTCTGTTACTACAATGGATGGTAACCTTGTCATTATGGAAGGTAGTATGTTGTCGATATTTTTGTTACTCCAATGGATGGTAGCCTTGTCATTATGGAAGGTTGTCTCTTGTAGATATTTTTGTTACTCTAATGGATGGTACCCTTGTCATTATGGAAGGTAGTCTGTTGTCGAGATTTTTGTTACTCCAATTGATGGTAGCCTTGTCATTATGGAAGATAGTCTATTGTCGATATTTTTATTACTCCATTGGATGGAAGCCTTGTAATTATGGAAGGGTGTATGTTGTTGATATCTTTGTTACTACAATGGATGGTAGCCTTGTCATTATGGAAGGTAGTTTGTTGTCGAGATTTTTGTTACTCCAATGGATGGTAGCCATGTCATTATGGAAGGTAGTATGTTATAAATATCTTTGTTACTACAATGGATGGTAGCCTTGTAATTATGGAAGATAGTTTGTTGTCGAGATTTTTGTTACTCCAATGGATGGTATCCTTGTCATTATGGAAGGTAGTCTGTTATCGAGATTTTTTATATTCCAATGGATGGTATCCTTTTCATTATGAAAGGTAGTCCGTTGTTGATATCTTTGTTACTCCAATGGATGGTAGCCTTGTCATTATGGAAGGTAGTCTGTTGTCGAGATTTTTGTTCCTCCAATGGATGGTAGCCTTGTCATTATGGAAGGTAGTCTGTTGTCGAGATTTTTGTTACTCTAATGGATGGTAGCCTTGTCATTATGGAAGGTAGTATGTTTTCGAGATTTTTGTTACTTCAATGGATGGTAGCCTTGTCATTATGGAAGGTAGTTTGTTGTCGATATTTTTGTTACTCCAATGGATGGTAGCCTTGTCATTATGGAAGCTAGTCTCTTGTTGATGTTTTTGTTACTACAATGGATGGTAGCCTTGTCATTATGGAAGGTAGTCTGTTGTTGAGATTTTTGTTAATACAATGGATGGTAGCCTTGTCATTATGGAAGGTAGTCTGTTGTCTAGATTTTTGTTACTCCAATGGATGTTAGCCTTGTAATTATGGAAAGGTAGTCTGTTGTCGTGATTTTTGTTACTCAAATGGATCGTAGCCTTGTCATTATGGAAGGTAGTCTGTAGTCGAGATTTTTGTTACTCCAATGGATGGTATTCTTGTCATTATGGAAGGTAGTCTGTTGTCGATATTTTTATTACTCCATTGGATGGAAGCCTTGTCATTATGGAAGGTTGTATGTTGTCGATATCTTTGTTACTACAATGGATGGTATCCTTTTATTTATGAAAGGTATTCCGTTGTTTATATCTTTGTTACTCTAATGAATGATAGCCTACTCATTATGGAAGGTAGTCTTTTATCGATATTTTTCTACTACAATGTATGGTAGCCTTGTAATTTCGTGATTTATGTTACTCCATTAGATGGTAGCCTTGTCATTATGGAAGGTAGTGTGTTGTCGAGATTTTTGTCATTCCAATGGATGTTAGCCTAGTCATTATGAAAGGTAGTCCGTTTTCAAGATTTTTGTTACTCCAATTGATGGTAGCCTTGTCATTATGGGAGGTAGTCTATTGTCGAGATTTTTGTTACTCCAATGGATTGTAGCTTTGTCATTATGGAAGCTAGTCTCTTGTTTATATTTTTGTTACTCCAATGGATGGTAGCCTTTTCATTATGGAAGGTAGTCTGTTGTCGAGATTTTTGTTACTACAATAGATGGTAGCCTTGTCATTACGGAAGGTAGTCTGTTGTCTAGATTTTTGTTACTCCAATGGATGTTAGCCTTGTCATTATGGAAGGTAGTATGTTGTCGTAATTTTTGTTACTCCAATGGATGGTAGCCTTGTCATTATGGAACGTAGTTTGTTGTCGAGATTTTTGTTACTACAATGGATGGTAGCCTTGTCATTACGGAAGGTAGTCTGTTGTCTAGATTTTTGTTACTCCAATGGAGGTTAGCCTTGTCATTATGGCAGGTAGTCTGTTATCGTAATTTTTGTTACTCCAATGGATGGTAGCCTTGTCTTTATGGAAAGTAGTTTGTTGTCGAGATTTTTGTTACTACAATGGATGGTAGCCTTGTCATTATGGAAGGTAGTCTGTTGTCGAGATTTTTGATACTACAATTGATGGTAGCCTTGTCATTATGGAAGGTAGTTTGTTGTCGAGATTTTTGTTACTCTAATGGATGGTAGCCTTGTCATTATGGAAGGTTGTCTCTGGTGGTTATTTTTGTTACTCTAATGGATGGTACCCTTGTCATTATGGAAGGTAGTCTGTTGTCGATATTTTTGTTTAATCCAATGGATGGTAGCCTTGTCATTATGTAAGATAGTCTATTATCGATATTTTTATTACTCCATTGGATGGAAGCCTAGTCATTATGGAAGGTTATATGTTGTCGATATCTTTGTTACTACAATGGATGGTAGCCTTGTCATTATGGAAGGTAGTCTGTTGTCGAGATTTTTTCTATTCCAATGGATGGTATCCTTGTCATTATGAAAGGTAGTCCGTTATCGAGATTTTTTCTATTCCAATGGATGGTATCCTTGTCATTATGAAAGGTAGTCCGTTGTTGATATCTTTGTTACTCCAATGGATGGTAGCCTAGCCATTATGGTAGGTAGTCTTTTGTTGAGATTTTTTTTACAACAATGTATGGTAGCCTTGTCATTATGGAAGGTAGTTTGTGTCGAGATTTTTGTTACTCCATTGGATGGTAGCCTTGTCATTATGGAAGGTAGTCTGTTGTCAAGATTTTGTTATTTTAATGGATGTTAGCCTAGTCATTATGAATGTTAGTCTGTTTTCGAGATTTTTGTTACTCCAATGGATGGTAGCGTTGTAATTATGGAAGGTAGTTTGTTGTCGAGATTTTTTTTACTCCAATGGATGGTAGCCTTGTCATTATGGAAGCTAGTCTCTTGTTGATGTTTTTGTTAATACAATGGATGGTAGCCTTGTCATTATGTAAGGTAGTCTATTGTCGAGATTTTTGTTACTACAATGGATGGTAGCCTTGTTCTTATGGAAGGTAGTCAATTGTTGATATATTTGTTACTACAATGGATGGTAGCCTTGTCATTATGGAAGGTAGTCTGTTTTCGAGATTTTTGTTACTACAATGGATGGTAGCCTTGTCATTATGGAAGGTAGTCTGTTGCCTAGATTTTTGTCACTCCAATGGATGTTAGCCTTGTCATTATGGAAGGTAGTTTGTTGTCGTGATTTTTGTTACTCCAATGGATGGTAGCCATGTCATTATGGAAGGTAGTATGTTATAGATATCTTTGTTACTACAATTGATGGTAGCCTTGTCATTATGGAATGTAGTTTGTGTCGAGATTTTTGTTACTCCAATGGATGGTATCCTTGTCCTTATGGAAGGTAGTCCGTTGTTGATATATTTGTTACTCCAATGGATGGTAGCCTCGCCATTATGGAAGGTAGTCTTTTGTCAAGATTTTTTTTACTACAATGTATGGTAGCCTTGTCATTATGGAAGGTAGCTTCTGGTCGAGATTTTTGTTACTCCATTGGATGGTAGCCTTGTCATTATGGAAGGTAGTATGTTGTCGAGATTTTTGTTATTCCAATGGATGTTAGCCAAGTCATTATGAAAGGTAGTCTGTTTTCGAGATTTTTAATACTCCAATGGATGGTAGCCTTGTCATTATGGAAGGTTGTCTGTTGTCTAGATTTCTGTTACTCCAATGGATGGTGGCCTTGTCATTATTGAAGCTAGTCTCTTGTTGATGTTTTTGTTACTACAATGGATGGTAGCCTTGTCATTATGGAAGGTAGTCTGTTGTTGAGATTTTTGTTACTACAATGGATGGTAGCCTGTCATTATGGAAGGTAGTCAGTTGTCTAGATTTTTGTTACTCCAATGGATGTTAGCCTTGTCATTATGGAAAGGTAGTCTGTTGTTGTGATTTTTGTTACTTAAATGGATGGTAGCCTTGTCATTATGGAAGGTAGTCTGTTGTCGAGATTTTTGTTACTCCAATGGATGGTAGCCTTGTCATTATGGAAGGTAGTCTGTTGTCGATATTTTTATTACTCCATTGGATGGAAGCCTTGTCATTATGGAAGGTTGTATGTTGTCGATATCTTTGTTACTACAATGGATGATAGCATTGTCATTATGGAAGGTAGTTTGTTGTCGAGATTTTTTCTATTCCAATGGATGGTATCCTTTTTATTATGAAAGGTAGTCTGATGTTGATATCTTTGTTACTCCAATGGATGTTAGCCTACTCATTATGGAAGGTAGTCTTTTGTCGATATTTTTTTTACTACAATGTATGGTAGCTTTGTAATTATGGAAGGTAGTTTATGGTTTAGATTTATGTTACTCCATTGGATGGTAGCCTTCTCATTATGGAAGGTAGTGTGTTGTCGAGATTTTTGTTATTCCAATGGATGTTAGCCTAGTCATTATGAAAGGTAGTCCGTTTTCGAGATTTCTGATACTCCAATGGATGGTAGCCTTGTCATTATGGGAGGTAGTCTATTGTCGTGATTTTTGTTACTCCAATGGATTGTAGCCTTGTCATTATGGAAGCTAGTCTCTTGTTGATATTTTTGTTACTACAATGGATGGTAGCCTTGTCATTATGGAAGGTAGTCTGTTTTCGAGATTTTTGTTACTACAATGGATGGTAGCCTTGTCATTACAGAAGGTAGTATGTTGTCTAGATTTTTGTTACTCCAATGGATGTTAGCCTTGTCATTATGGAAGGTAGTCTGTTGTCGTAATTTTTTTTACTCCAATGGATGGTAGCCTTGTCATTATGGAAAGTAGTTTGTTGTCGAGATTTTTGTTACTGCAATGGATGGTAGCCTTGTCATTATGGAAGGTAGTCTGTTGTCGAGATTTTTGATACTACAATGGATGGTAGCCTTGTTATTACGGAAGGTAGTCTGTTGTCGAGATTTTTGTTACTACAATGGATGGTAGCCTTGTCATTATGGAAGGTAGTCTATTGTCGAGATTTTTTGTTACTACAATGGATGGTAACCTTGTCATTATGGAAGGTAGTATGTTGTAGATATTTTTGTTACTCCAATGGATGGTAGCCTTGTCATTATGGAAGGTTGTCTCTTGTAGATATTTTTGTTACTCTAATGGATGGTACCCTTGTCATTATGGAAGGTAGTATGTTGTCGAGATTTTTTTTACTCCAATTGATGGTAGCTTTGTCATTATGGAAGATAGTCTATTGTCGATATTTTTATTACTCCATTGGATGGAAGCCTTATCATTATAGAAGGTTGTATGTTGTTGATATCTTTGTTACTACAATGGATGGTAGCCTTGTCATTATGGAAGGTAGTCTGTTGTCAAGATTGTTGTTACTCTAATGGATGGTAGCCATGTCATTATGGAAGGTAGTATGTTATAGATATCTTTGTTACTCCAATGGATGGTATCCTTGTCATTATGGAAGGTAGTCCGCTGTTGATATATTTGTTACTCCAATGGATGGTAGCCTAGCCATTATGGAAGGTAGTCTTTTGTCAAGATTTTTTTTACTACAATGCATGGTAGCCTTGTCATTATGGAAGGTAGCTTCTGGTCGACATTTTTTTTACTCCATTGGATGGTAGCCTTGTCATTATGGAAGGTAGTATGTTGTCGATATTTTTGTTATTCCAATGGATGTTAGCCAAGTCATTATGAAAGGTAGTCTATTTTCGAGATTTTTGTTACTCCAATGGATGGTAGCCTTGTCATTATGGAAGGTTGTCTGTTGTCTAGATTTCTGTTACTCCAATGGATGGTGGCCTTGTCATTATGGAAGCTAGTCTCTTGTTGATGTTTTTGTTATTACAATGGATGGTAGCCTTGTCATTATGGAAGGTAGTCTGTTGTTGAGATTTTTGTTACTACAATGGATGGTAGCCTGTCATTATGGAAGGTAGTCAGTTGTCTAGATTTTTGTTACTCCAATGGATGTTAGCCTTGTCATTATGGAAAGGTAGTCTGTTGTTGTGATTTTTGTTACTCCAATGGATGGTAGCCTTGTCATTATGGAAGGTAGTCTGTTGTCGAGATTTTTGTTACTCCAATGGATGGTAGCCTTGTCATTATGGAAGGTAGTCTGTTGTCGATATTTTTATTACTCCATTGGATGGAAGCCTTGTCATTATGGAAGGTTGTATGTTGTCGATATCTTTGTTACTACAATGGATGATAGCATTGTCATTATGGAAGGTAGTCTGTTGTCGACATTTTTTCTATTCCAATGGATGGTATCCTTTTTATTATGAAAGGTAGTCTGATGTTGATATCTTTGTTACTCCAATGGATGTTAGCCTACTCATTATGGAAGGTAGTCTTTTGTCGATATTTTTTTTACTACAATGTATGGTAGCTTTGTAATTATGGAAGGTAGTTTATGGTTTAGATTTATGTTACTCCATTGGATGGTAGCCTTCTCATTATGGAAGGTAGTGTGTTGTCGAGATTTTTGTTATTCCAATGGATGTTAGCCTAGTCATTATGAAAGGTAGTCCGTTTTCGAGATTTCTGATACTCCAATGGATGGTAGCCTTGTCATTATGGGAGGTAGTCTATTGTCGTGATTTTTGTTACTCCAATGGATTGTAGCCTTGTCATTATGGAAGCTAGTCTCTTGTTGATATTTTTGTTACTACAATGGATGGTAGCCTTGTCATTATGGAAGGTAGTCTGTTTTCGAGATTTTTGTTACTACAATGGATGGTAGCCTTGTCATTACAGAAGGTAGTATGTTGTCTAGATTTTTGTTACTCCAATGGATGTTAGCCTTGTCATTATGGAAGGTAGTCTGTTGTCCTAATTTTTTTTACTCCAATGGATGGTAGCCTTGTCATTATGGAAAGTAGTTTGTTGTCGAGATTTTTGTTACTGCAATGGATGGTAGCCTTGTCATTATGGAAGGTAGTCTGTTGTCGAGATTTTTGATACTACAACGGATGGTAGCCTTGTTATTACGGAAGGTAGTCTGTTGTCGAGATTTTTGTTACTACAATGGATGGTAGCCTTGTCATTATGGAAGGTAGTCTATTGTCGAGATTTTTTGTTACTACAATGGATGGTAACCTTGTCATTATGGAAGGTAGTATGTTGTAGATATTTTTGTTACTCCAATGGATGGTAGCCTTGTCATTATGGAAGGTTGTCTCTTGTAGATATTTTTGTTACTCTAATGGATGGTACCCTTGTCATTATGGAAGGTAGTATGTTGTCGAGATTTTTTTTACTCCAATTGATGGTAGCTTTGTCATTATGGAAGATAGTCTATTGTCGATATTTTTATTACTCCATTGGATGGAAGCCTTGTCATTATAGAAGGTTGTATGTTGTTGATATCTTTGTTACTACAATGGATGGTAGCCTTGTCATTATGGAAGGTAGTCTGTTGTCAAGATTGTTGTTACTCCAATGGATGGTAGCCATGTCATTATGGAAGGTAGTATGTTATAGATATCTTTGTTACTCCAATGGATGGTATCCATGTCATTATGGAAGGTAGTCCGCTGTTGATATATTTGTTACTCCAATGGATGGTAGCCTAGCCATTATGGAAGGTAGTCTTTTGTCAAGATTTTTTTTACTACAATGCATGGTAGCCTTGTCATTATGGAAGGTAGCTTCTGGTCGACATTTTTTTTACTCCATTGGATGGTAGCCTTGTCATTATGGAAGGTAGTATGTTGTCGATATTTTTGTTATTCCAATGGATGTTAGCCAAGTCATTATGAAAGGTAGTCTATTTTCGAGATTTTTGTTACTCCAATGGATGGTAGCCTTGTCATTATGGAAGGTTGTCTGTTGTCTAGATTTCTGTTACTCCAATGGATGGTGGCCTTGTCATTATGGAAGCTAGTCTCTTGTTGATGTTTTTGTTATTACAATGGATGGTAGCCTTGTCATTATGGAAGGTAGTCTGTTGTTGAGATTTTTGTTACTACAATGGATGGTAGCCTGTCATTATGGAAGGTAGTCAGTTGTCTAGATTTTTGTTACTCCAATGGATGTTAGCCTTGTCATTATGGAAAGGTAGTCTGTTGTTGTGATTTTTGTTACTCCAATGGATGGTAGCCTTGTCATTATGGAAGGTAGTCTGTTGTCGAGATTTTTGTTACTCCAATGGATGGTAGCCTTGTCATTATGGAAGGTAGTCTGTTGTCGATATTTTTATTACTCCATTGGATGGAAGCCTTGTCATTATGGAAGGTTGTATGTTGTCGATATCTTTGTTACTACAATGGATGATAGCATTGTCATTATGGAAGGTAGTCTGTTGTCGACATTTTTTCTATTCCAATGGATGGTATCCTTTTTATTATGAAAGGTAGTCTGATGTTGATATCTTTGTTACTCCAATGGATGTTAGCCTACTCATTATGGAAGGTAGTCTTTTGTCGATATTTTTTTTACTACAATGTATGGTAGCTTTGTAATTATGGAAGGTAGTTTATGGTTTAGATTTATGTTACTCCATTGGATGGTAGCCTTCTCATTATGGAAGGTAGTGTGTTGTCGAGATTTTTGTTATTCCAATGGATGTTAGCCTAGTCATTATGAAAGGTAGTCCGTTTTCGAGATTTCTGATACTCCAATGGATGGTAGCCTTGTCATTATGGGAGGTAGTCTATTGTCGTGATTTTTGTTACTCCAATGGATTGTAGCCTTGTCATTATGGAAGCTAGTCTCTTGTTGATATTTTTGTTACTACAATGGATGGTAGCCTTGTCATTATGGAAGGTAGTCTGTTTTCGAGATTTTTGTTACTACAATGGATGGTAGCCTTGTCATTACAGAAGGTAGTATGTTGTCTAGATTTTTGTTACTCCAATGGATGTTAGCCTTGTCATTATGGAAGGTAGTCTGTTGTCCTAATTTTTTTTACTCCAATGGATGGTAGCCTTGTCATTATGGAAAGTAGTTTGTTGTCGAGATTTTTGTTACTGCAATGGATGGTAGCCTTGTCATTATGGAAGGTAGTCTGTTGTCGAGATTTTTGATACTACAACGGATGGTAGCCTTGTTATTACGGAAGGTAGTCTGTTGTCGAGATTTTTGTTACTACAATGGATGGTAGCCTTGTCATTATGGAAGGTAGTCTATTGTCGAGATTTTTTGTTACTACAATGGATGGTAACCTTGTCATTATGGAAGGTAGTATGTTGTAGATATTTTTGTTACTCCAATGGATGGTAGCCTTGTCATTATGGAAGGTTGTCTCTTGTAGATATTTTTGTTACTCTAATGGATGGTACCCTTGTCATTATGGAAGGTAGTATGTTGTCGAGATTTTTTTTACTCCAATTGATGGTAGCTTTGTCATTATGGAAGATAGTCTATTGTCGATATTTTTATTACTCCATTGGATGGAAGCCTTGTCATTATAGAAGGTTGTATGTTGTTGATATCTTTGTTACTACAATGGATGGTAGCCTTGTCATTATGGAAGGTAGTCTGTTGTCAAGATTGTTGTTACTCCAATGGATGGTAGCCATGTCATTATGGAAGGTAGTATGTTATAGATATCTTTGTTACTCCAATGGATGGTATCCATGTCATTATGGAAGGTAGTCCGCTGTTGATATATTTGTTACTCCAATGGATGGTAGCCTAGCCATTATGGAAGGTAGTCTTTTGTCAAGATTTTTTTTACTACAATGCATGGTAGCCTTGTCATTATGGAAGGTAGCTTCTGGTCGACATTTTTTTTACTCCATTGGATGGTAGCCTTGTCATTATGGAAGGTAGTATGTTGTCGATATTTTTGTTATTCCAATGGATGTTAGCCAAGTCATTATGAAAGGTAGTCTATTTTCGAGATTTTTGTTACTCCAATGGATGGTAGCCTTGTCATTATGGAAGGTTGTCTGTTGTCTAGATTTCTGTTACTCCAATGGATGGTGGCCTTGTCATTATGGAAGATAGTCTCTTGTTGATGTTTTTGTTACTACAATGGATGGTAACCTTGTCATTATAGAAGGTAGTCTGTTGTTGAGATTTTTGTTACTACAACGGATGGTAGCCTGTCATTATGGAAGGTAGTCAGTTGTCTACATTTTTGTTACTCCAATGGATGTTAGCCTTGTCATTATGGAAAGGTAGTCTGTTGTTGTGATTTTTGTTACTCCAATGGATGGTAGCCTTGTCATTATGGAAGGTAGTCTATTGTCGAGATTTTTGTTACTCCAATGGATGGTAGCCTTGTCATTATGGAAGGTAGTCTGTTGTCGATATTTTTATTACTCCATTGGATGGAAGCCTTGTCATTATGGAAGGTTGTATGTTGTCGATATCTTTGTTACTACAATGGATGATAGCATTGTCATTATGGAAGGTAGTCTGTTGTCGAGATTTTTTCTATTCCAATGGATGGTATCCTTTTTATTATGAAAGGTAGTCCGATGTTGATATCTTTGTTACTCCAATGGATGTTAGCCTACTCATTATGGAAGGTTGTCTTTTGTCGATATTTTTTTTACTACAATGTATGGTAGCTTTGTAATTATGGAAGGTAGTTTATGGTTTAGATTTATGTTACTCCATTGGATGGTAGCCTTCTCATTATGGAAGGTAGTGTGTTGTCGAGATTTTTGTTATTCCAATGGATGTTAGCCTAGTCATTATGAAAGGTAGTCCGTTTTCGAGATTTCTGATACTCCAATAGATGGTAGCCTTGTCATTATTGGATGTAGTCTATTGTCGTGATTTTTGTTACTCCAATGGATTGTAGCCTTGTCATTATGGAAGCTAGTCTCTTGTTGATATTTTTGTTACTACAATGGATGGTAGCCTTGTCATTATGGAAGGTAGTCTGTTTTCGAGATTTTTGTTACTACAATGGATGGTAGCCTTGTCATTACAGAAGGTAGTATGTTGTCTAGATTTTTGTTACTCCAATGGATGTTAGCCTTGTCATTATGGAAGGTAGTCTGTTGTCGTAATTTTTGTTACTCCAATGGATGGTAGCCTTGTCATTATGGAAAGTAGTTTGTTGTCGAGATTTTTGTTACTGCAATGGATGGTAGCCTTGACATTATGGAAGGTAGTCAGTTGTCGAGATTTTTGATACTACAATGGATGGTAGCCTTGTTATTACGGAAGGTAGTCTGTTGTCGAGATTTTTGTTACTACAATGGATGGTAGCCTTGTCATTATGGAAGGTAGTCTATTGTCGAGATTTTTTGTTACTACATTGGATGGTAACCTTGTCATTATGGAAGGTAGTATGTTGTAGATATTTTTGTTACTCCAATGGATGGTAGCCTTGTCATTATGGAAGGTTGTCTCTTGTAGATATTTTTGTTACTCTAATGGATGGTACCCTTGTCATTATGGAAGGTAGTATGTTGTCGAGATTTTTGTTACTCCAATTGATGGTAGCTTTGTCATTATGGAAGATAGTCTATTGTCGATATTTTTATTACTCCATTGGATGGAAGCCTTGTCATTATAGAAGGTTGTATGTTGTTGATATCTTTGTTACTACAATGGATGGTAGCCTTGTCATTATGGAAGGTAGTCTGTTGTCAAGATTTTTGTTACTCCAATGGATGGTAGTCATGTCATTATGGAAGGTAGTATGTTATAGATATCTTTGTTACTCCAATGGATGGTATCCTTGTCATTATGGAAGGTAGTCCGCTGTTGATATATTTGTTACTCCAATGGATGGTAGCCTAGCCATTATGGAAGGTAGTCTTTTGTCAAGATTTTTTTTACTACAATGCATGGTAGCCTTGTCATTATGGAAGGTAGCTTCTGGTCGACATTTTTTTTACTCCATTGGATGGTAGCCTTGTCATTATGGAAGGTAGTATGTTGTCGATATTTTTGTTATTCCAATGGATGTTAGCCAAGTCATTATGAAAGGTAGTCTATTTTCGAGATTTTTGTTACTCCAATGGATGGTAGCCTTGTCATTATGGAAGGTTGTCTGTTGTCTAGATTTCTGTTACTCCAATGGATGGTGGCCTTGTCATTATGGAAGCTAGTCTCTTGTTGATGTTTTTGTTACTACAATGGATGGTAACCTTGTCATTATAGAAGGTAGTCTGTTGTTGATATTTTTGTTACTACAACGGATGGTAGCCTGTCATTATGGAAGGTAGTCATTTGTCTACATTTTTGTTACTCCAATGGATGTTAGCCTTGTCATTATGGAAAGGTAGTCTGTTGTTGTGATTTTTGTTACTCCAATGGATGGTAGCCTTGTCATTATGGAAGGTAGTCTGTTGTCGAGATTTTTGTTACTCCAATGGATGGTAGCCTTGTCATTATGGAAGGTAGTCTGTTGTCGATATTTTTATTACTCCATTGGATGGAAGCCTCGTCATTATGGAAGGTTTTATGTTGTCGATATCTTTGTTACTACAATGGATGATAGCATTGTCATTATGAAAGGTAGTCCGTTTTCGAGATTTTTGATACTCCAATGGATGGTAGCCTTGTCATTATGGGAGGTAGTCTGTTGTCGAGATTTTTGTTACTCCAATGGATTGTAGCCTTGTCATTATGGAAGCTAGTCTCTTGTTGATATTTTTGTTACTACAATGGATGGTAGCCTTGTCATTATGGAAGGTAGTCTGTTGTCGAGTTTTTTGTTACTACAATGGATGGTAACCTTGTCATTACGGAAGGTAGTCTGTTGTCTAGATTTTTGTTACTCCACTGAATGTTAGCCTTGTCATTATGGAAGGTAGTCTGTTGTCGTAATTTTTGTTACTCCAATGGATTGTATCCTTGTCATTATGGAAAGTAGTTTGTTGTCGAGATTTTTGTTACTAGAATGGATGGTAGCCTTGTCATTATTGAAGGTCGTTTGTTGTCGAGATTTTTGTTACTACAATGGATTGTAGCCTTGTCATTATGGAAGGTAGTTTGTTGTCGAGATATTTGTTACTCCAATGGATGGTAGCCTTGTCATTATGGAAGGTTGTCTGTTGTGGATATTTTTGTTTAATCGAATGGATGGTAGCCTTGTCATTATGGAAGATAGTCTATTTTCGATAATTTTATTACTTCATTGGATGGAAGCCTTGTTATTATGGAAGGTTGTATATTGTCTATATCTTTGTTACTACAATCGATGGTAGCCTTGTCATTATGGAAGGTAGACCTATTGTCGAGATTTTTTTTACTCCATTGGATGGTAGCCATGTCATTATGGAAGGTAGTATGTTATAGATATCTTTGTTACTACAATGGATGGTAGCCTTGTCATTATGGAAGGTAGTATGTTGTCGAGATTTTTGTTATTACAATGGATGTTAGCCTAGTCATTATGAAAGGTAGTATGTTTTCGAGATTTTTGTTACTCCAATGGATGGTAGCCTTGTCATTATGGAAGGTAGTCTTTTGTCGAGATTTTTGTTACTACAATGGATGGTAGCCTTGTCATTACGGAAGGTAGTCTGTTGTCTAGATTTTTGTTACTCCAATGGATGGTAGCCTTGTCATTATGGAAGGTAATTTGTTGTCGATATTTTTATTACTCCATTGGATGGAAGCCTTTTCATTATGGAAGGTTTTATGTTGTCGATATCTTTGTTACTACAATGGATGGTAGCCTTGTCATTATGGAAGGTAGTCTGTTGTCGAGATTTTTTCTATTCCAATGGATGGTATCCTTTTTATTATGAAAGGTAGTCCGATGTTGATATCTTTGTTACTCCAATGGATGTTAGCCTACTCATTATGGAAGGTAGTCTTTTGTCGAGATTTTTTTTACTACAATGTATGGTAGCCTTGTAATTATGGAAGGTAGTTTATGGTTGAGATTTATGTTACTCCATTGGATGGTAGCCTTCTCATTATGGAAGGTAGTGTGTTGTGGAGATTTTTGTTATTCCGATGGATGTTAGCCTAGTCATTATGAAAGGTAGTCCCTTTTCGAGATTTTTGTTACTCCAATGGATGGTAGCCTTGTCATTATGGGAGGTAGTCTGTTGTCGATATTTTTGTTACTCCAATGGATTGTAGCCTTGTCATTATGGAAGCTAGTCTCTTGTTGATATTTTTCTTACTACAATGGATGGTAGCCTTGTCATTATGGAAGGTAGTCTGTTGTCGAGATTTTTGTTACTACAATGGATGGTAACCTTGTCATTACGGAAGGTAGTCTGTTGTCTAGATTTTTGTTACTCCAATGGATGTTATCCTCGTCATTATGGAAGGTAGTCTGTTGTGGTAATTTTTGTTACTCCAATGGATGGTATCCTTGTCATTATGGAAAGTAGTTTCTTGTCGAGATTTTTGTTACTACAATGGATTGTAGCCTTGTCATTATTGAATGTCGTTTGTTGTCGAGATTTTTGTTACTACAATGGATGGTAGCCTTGTCATTATGGAAGGTAGTTTGTTGTCGAGATTTTTGTTACTCTAATGGATGGTAGCCTTGTCATTATGGAAAGTAGTTTGTTATCAAGATTTTTGTTACTATAATGGATGGCAGCCTTGTCATTATGGAAGGTAGTTTGTTGTCGAGATTTTTGTTACTCCAATGGATGGTAGCCTTGTCATTATGGAAGGTAGTCTGTTGTTGAGATTTTTGTTACTACAATGGATGGTAGCCTTGTCATTATGGAAGGTACTCTGTTATCGAGATTTTCTGTTACTACAATGGATGGTAACCTTGTCATTATGGAAGGAAGTATGTTATCGATATTTTTGTTACTCCAATGGATGGTAGCCTTGTCATTATGGAAGGTTATCTCTTGTAGATATTTTTGTTACTCTACTGGATGATACCCTTGTCATTATGGAAGGTAGTATGTTGTCGAGATTTTTGTTACTCCAATTGATGGTAGCTTTGTCATTATGGAAGATAGTCTATTGTCGATATTTTTGTTACTCCATTGGATGGAAGCCTTGTCATTATGGAAGGTTGTATGTTGTTGATATCTTTGTTACTACAATTGATGGTAGCCTTGTCATTATGGAAGGTAGTCTGTTGTCGAGATTTTTGTTACTCCAATGGATGGTAGCCATGTCATTATGGAAGGTAGTATGTTATAAATATCTGTTACTACAATGGATGGTAGCCTTGTCATTATGGAAGGTAGTTTGTTGTCGAGATTTTTGTTATTCCAATGGATGTTAGCCTAGTCATTATGAAAGGTAGTTTGTTTTCGAGATTTTTGTTACTCCAGTGGATGGTAGCCTTGTCATTATGGAAGGTAGTCTGTTGTCGAGATTTTTGTTACTACAAAGGAGGGTAGCCTTGTCATTATGGAAGCTAGTCTCTTGTTGATATTTTTGTTACTACAATGGATGGTAGCCTTGTCATTATGGAAGGTGGTCTTTTGTCGAGATTTTTGTTACTACAATGGATGGTAACCTTGTCATTTTGGAAGGTAGTCTGTTCTCTAGATTTTTGTTACTCCAATGGATGGTAGCCTTGTCATTATGGAAGGTAGTCTGTTGTCGATATTTTTATTACTCCATTGGATGGAAGCCTTGTCATTATGGAAGGTTGTATGTTGTCGATATCTTTATTGCTACAATGGATGGTAGCCTTGTCATTATGGAAGGTAGTCTGTTGTCGAGATTTTTTCTATTCCAATGGATGGTATCCTTTTTATTATGAAAGGTAGTCCGATGTTGATATCTTTGTTACTCCAATGGATGTTAGCCTACTCATTATGGAAGGTAGTCTTTTGTCGAGATTTTTTTTTACTACAATGTATGGTAGCCTTTTAATTATGGAAGGTAGTTTATGGTTGAGATTTATGTTACTCCATTGGATGGTAGCCTTCTCATTATGGAAGGTAGTGTGTTGTCGAGATTTTTGTTATTCCAGTGGATGTTAGCCTAGTCATTATGAAAGGTAGTCCGTTTTCGAGATTTTTGTTACTCCAATGGATGGTAGCCTTGTCATTATGGGAGGTAGTCTGTTGTCGAGAATTTTGTTACTCCAATGGATTGTAGCCTTGTCATTATGAAAGCTAGTCTCTTGTTGATATTTTTGTTACTACAATGGATGGTAGCCTTGTCATTATATAAGGTAGTTTGTTGTCGAGATTTTTGTTACTACAATGGATGGTAACCTTGTCATTACGGAAGGTAGTCTGTTGTCTAGATTTTTGTTACTCCACTGAATGTTAGCCTTGTCATTATGGAAGGTAGTCTGTTGTCGTAATTTTTGTTACTCTAATGGATGGTATCCTTGTCATTATGGAAAGTAGTTTGTTGTCGACATTTTTGTTACTAGAATGGATGGTAGCCTTGTCATTATTGAAAGTCGTTTGTTGTCGAGATTTTTGTTACTATAATGGATGGTAGCCTTATCATTATGGAAGGTAGTTTGTTGTCGAGATTTTTGTTACTCCAATGGATGCTAGACTTGTCATTATGGAAGGTTGTCTCTTGTGGATATTTTTGTTACTCTAATGGATGGTACCCTTGTCATTATGGAAGGTAGTTTGTTGTCGATATTTTTGTTTAATCCAATGGATGGTAGCCTTGTCATTATGGAAGATAGTCTATTTTCGATAATTTTATTACTTCATTGGACGGAAGCCTTGTTATTATCGAAGGTTGTATGTTGTCTATATCTTTGTTACTACAATGGATGGTAACCTTGTCATTATGGAAGGTAGTCTGTTGTCGAGATTTTTGTTACTCCAATGGATGGTAGCCATGTCATTATGGAAGGTAGTATGTTATAGATATCTTTGTTACTACAATGGATGGTAGCCTTGTCATTATGGAAGGTAGTATGTTGTCGAGATTTTTGTTATTCCAATGGATGTTAGCCTAGTCATTATGAAAGGTAGTCTGTTTTCGAGATTTTTGTTACTCCGGTGGATGGTAGCCTTGTCATTATGGAAGGTAGTCTGTTGTCGAGATTTTTGTTACTACAATGGAGGGTAGCCTTGTCATTATGGAAGCTAGTCTCTTGTTGATATTTTTGTTACTACAATGGAAGGTAGCCTTGTCATTATGGAAGGTGGTCTTTTGTCGAGATTTTTGTTACTACAATGGATGGTAACCTTGTCATTACGGAAGGTAGTCTGTTGTCTAGATTTTTGTTACTCCAATGGATGGTAGCCTTGTCATTATGGAAGGTAGTATGTTGTCGATATTTTTATTACTCCATTATATGGAAGCCTTGTCATTATGGAAGGTTGTATGTTGTCGATATCTTTATTGCTACAATGGATGGTAGCCTTGTCATTATGGAAGGTAGTCTGTTGTCGAGATTTTTTCTATTCCAATGGATGGTATCCTTTTTATTATGAAAGGTAGTCCGATGTTGATATCTTTGTTACTCCAATGGATGTTAGCCTACTCATTATGGAAGGTAGTCTTTTGTCGAGATTTTTTTTACTACAATGTATGGTAGCCTTCTCATTATGGAAGGTAGTGTGTTCTGGAGATTTTTGTTATTCCGATGGATGTTAGCCTAGTCATTATGAAAGGTAGTCCGTTTTCAAGATTTTTGTTACTCCAATGGATGGTAGCCTTGTCATTATGGGAGGTAGTCTGTTGTCGAGATTTTTTTTACTCTAATGGATTGTAGCCTTGTCATTATGGAAGGTAGTCTGTTGTCGAGATTTTTTCTATTCCAATGGATGGTATCCTTTTTATTATGAAAGGTAGTCCGATGTTGATATCTTTGTTACTCCAATGGATGTTAGCCTACTCATTATGGAAGGTAGTCTTTTGTCGAGATTTTTTTTTACTACAATGTATGGTAGCCTTTTAATTATGGAAGGTCGTTTATGGTTGAGATTTATGTTACTCCATTGGATGGTAGCCTTCTCATTATGGAAGGTAGTGTGTTGTCGAGATTTTTGTTATTCCGGTGGATGTTAGCCTAGTCATTATGAAAGGTAGTCCGTTTTCGAGATTTTTGTTACTCCAATGGATGGTAGCCTTGTCATTATGGGAGGTAGTCTGTTGTCGAGAATTTTGTTACTCCAATGGATTGTAGCCTTGTCATTATGAAAGCTAGTCTCTTGTTGATATTTTTGTTACTACAATGGATGGTAGCCTTGTCATTATATAAGGTAGTTTGTTGTCGAGATTTTTGTTACTACAATGGATGGTAACCTTGTCATTACGGAAGGTAGTCTGTTGTCTAGATTTTTGTTACTCCACTGAATGTTAGCCTTGTCATTATGGAAGGTAGTCTGTTGTCGTAATTTTTGTTACTCCAATGGATGGTATCCTTGTCATTATGGAAAGTAGTTTGTTGTCGAGATTTTTGTTACTAGAATGGATGGTAGCCTTGTCATTATTGAAAGCCGTTTGTTGTCGAGATTTTTGTTACTACAATGGATGGTAGCCTTATCATTATGGAAGGTAGTTTGTTGTCGAGATTTTTGTTACTCCAATGGATGCTAGACTTGTCATTATGGAAGGTTGTCTCTTGTGGATATTTTTGTTACTCTAATGGATGGTACCCTTGTCATTATGGAAGGTAGTTTGTTGTCGATATTTTTGTTTAATCCAATGGATGGTAGCCTTGTCATTATGGAAGATAGTCTATTTTCGATAATTTTATTACTTCATTGGATGGAAGCCTTGTTATTATCGAAGGTTGTATGTTGTCTATATCTTTGTTACTACAATGGATGGTAACCTTGTCATTATGGAAGGTAGTCTGTTGTCGAGATTTTTGTTACTCCAATGGATGGTAGCCATGTCATTATGGAAGGTAGTATGTTATAGATATCTTTGTTACTACAATGGATGGTAGCCTTGTCATTATGGAAGGTAGTATGTTGTCGAGATTTTTGTTATTCCAATGGATGTTAGCCTAGTCATTATGAAAGGTAGTCTGTTTTCGAGATTTTTGTTACTCCAGTGGATGGTAGCCTTGTCATTATGGAAGGTAGTCTGTTGTCGAGATTTTTGTTACTACAATGGAGGGTAGCCTTGTCATTATGGAAGCTAGTCTCTTGTTGATATTTTTGTTACTACAATGGAAGGTAGCCTTGTCATTATGGAAGGTGGTCTTTTGTCGAGATTTTTGTTACTACAATGGATGGTAACCTTGTCATTACGGAAGGTAGTCTGTTGTCTAGATTTTTGTTACTCCAATGGATGGTAGCCTTGTCATTATGGAAGGTAGTATGTTGTCGATATTTTTATTACTCCATTGGATGGAAGCCTTGTCATTATGGAAGGTTGTATGTTGTCGATATCTTTATTGCTACAATGGATGGTAGCCTTGTCATTATGGAAGGTAGTCTGTTGTCGAGATTTTTTCTATTCCAATGGATGGTATCCTTTTTATTATGAAAGGTAGTCCGATGTTGATATCTTTGTTACTCCAATGGATGTTAGCCTACTCATTATGGAAGGTAGTCTTTTGTCGAGATTTTTTTTACTACAATGTATGGTAGCCTTCTCATTATGGAAGGTAGTGTGTTCTGGAGATTTTTGTTATTCCGATGGATGTTAGCCTAGTCATTATGAAAGGTAGTCCGTTTTCAAGATTTTTGTTACTCCAATGGATGGTAGCCTTGTCATTATGGGAGGTAGTCTGTTGTCGATATTTTTTTTACTCTAATGGATTGTAGCCTTGTCATTATGGAAGCTAGTCTCTTGTTGATATTTTTGTTACTACAATGGATGGTATCCTTGTCATTATGGAAGGTAGTCTGTTGTCGAGATTTTTGTTACTACAATGGATGCTAACCTTGTCATTACGGAAGGTAGTCTGTTGTCTAGATTTTTGTTACTCCAATGGATGTTAGCCTTGTCATTGTAGAAGGTAGTCTGTTGTGGTAATTTTCGTTACTCCAATGGATGGTATCCTTGTCATTATGGAAAGTAGTTTGTTGTCGAGATTTTTGTTACTACAATGGATTGTAGCCTTGTCATTATTGAAGGTCGTTTGTTGTTACTACAATGGATGGTAGTTTGTTGTCGAGATTTTTGTTACTCCAATGGATGGTAGCCTTGTCATTATGGAAGGTTGTCTCTTGTGGACATTTCTGTTACTCTAATGGATGGTACACTTGTCCTTATGGAAGGTAGTCTGTTGTCGATATTTTTGTTTAATCCAATGGATGGTAGCCTTGTCATTATGGAAGATAGTCTATTGTCGATAATTTTATTACTCCATTGGATGGAAGCCTTGTTATTATGGAAGGTTGTATGTTGTCTATATCTTTGTTACTACAACGGATGGTAGCCTTGTCATTATGGAAGGTAGTCTGTTGTCGAGATTTTTATTACTCCAATGGATGGTAGCCATGTCATTATGGAAGGTAGTATGTTATAGATAACTTTGTTACTACAATGGATGGTAGCCTTGTCATTATGGAAGGTAGTATGTTGTCGAGATTTTTGTTACTCCAATGGATGGTATCCTTGTCATTATGGAAGGTAGTCTGTTGTCGAGATTTTTTCTATTCCAATGGATGGTATCCTTGTCAATATGAAAGGTAGTCCGTTGTTGATATTTTTGTTACTCCAATGGATGTTAGCCTACTCATTATGGAAGGTAGTCTTTTGTCGAGATTTTTTTTACTACAATGTATGATAGCCTTGAAATTATGGAAGGTAGTTTGTGGTCGAGATTTCTGTTACTCCATTGGATGGTAGCCTTGTCATTATGGAAGGTAGTCTGTTGTCGAGATTTTTGTTATTCCAATGGATGTTAGCCTAGTCTTTATGAAAGGTAGTCTCTTTTCGAGATTTTTGTTACTCCAGTGGATGGTAGCCTTGTCATTATGGAAGGTAGTCTGTTGTCGAGATTTTTGTTACTACAATGGAGGGTAGCCTTGTCATTATCGAAGCTAGTCTCTTGTTGATATTTGTGTTACTACAATGGATGGTAGCCTTGTCATTATGGAAGGTAGTCTGTTGTCTAGATTTTTGTTACTCCAATGGATGTTAGCCTTGTCATTATGGAAGGTAGTCTGTTGTCGTAATTTTTGTTACTCCAATGGATGGTAGCCTTTTCATTATGGAAAGTAGTTTGTTGTCGAGATTTTTGTTACTACAATGGATGGTAGCCTTGTCATTATTGAAGGTCATTTGTTGTCGAGATTTTTGTTACTACAATGGATGGTGGCCTTGTCATTATGAAAGGTAGTTTGTTGTCGAGATTTTTGTTACTCCAATGGATGGTAGCCTTGTCATTATGGAAGGTTGTCTCTTGTGGATATTTTTGTTACTCTAATGGATGGTACCCTTGTCATTATGGAAGGTAGTCTGTTGTCGATATTTTTGTTTAATCCAATGGATGATAGCCTTGTCATTATGGAAGATAGTCTATTGTTGATAATTTTATTACTCCATTGGATGGAAGCCTTGTTATTATGGAAGGTTGTATGTTATCTATATCTTTGTTACTACAATGGATGGTAGCCTTGTCATTATGGAAGGTAGTCTTTTTTAGAGATTTTTGTTACTCCAATGGATGGTAGCCATGTTATTATGGAAGGTAGTATGTTATAGATATCTTTGTTACTACAATGGATGGTAGCCTTGTCATTATGGAAGGTAGTATGTTGTCGAGATTTTTGTTACTCCAATGGATGGTATCCTTGTCGTTATGGAAGGTAGTCTGTTGTCGAGATTTTTTCTATTCCAATGGATGGTATCCTTGTCATTATGAAAGGTAGTCCATTGTTGATATTTTGTTACTACAATGGATGGTAGCCTACTAATTATGGAAGGTAGTCTTTTGTTGAGATTTTTTTTACTACAATGTATGATATCCTTATAATTATGGAAGGTAGTTTGTGGTCGAGATTTCTGTTACTCCATTTGATGGTAGCCTTGTCATTATGGAAGTTAGTCTGTTGTCGAGATTTTTGTTATTCCAATGGATGTTAGCCTAGTCATTATGAAAGGTAGCCTGTTTTCGAGATTTTTGTTACTCCAATGGATGGTAGCCTTGTCATTATGGAAGGTAGTCTGTTGTCGAGATTTTTTTTACTACAATGGAGGGTAGCCTTGTCATTATGGAAGCTAGTCTCTTGTTGATGTTTTTTTTACTACAATGGATGGTAGGCTTGTCATTATAGAAGGTAGTCTGTTGTCAAGATTTTTGTTACTAAAATGGATAGTATCCTTGTCATTATGGAAGGTAGTCTGTTTTCGAGATTTTTTCTAATCCAATGGATGGTATCCTTGTAATTATGAAAGTTAGTCCATTGTTGATATTTTTGTTACTCCAATGGATGGTAGCCTACTCATTATGGAAGGTAGTCTTTTGTCGAGTTTTTTTTTACTACAATGTATGATAGCCTTGTAATTATGGAAGGTAGTTTGTGGTCGAGATTTCTGTTACTCCATTGGATGGTAGCCTTGTCATTATGGAAGGTAGTCTGTTGTCGAGATTTTTGTTATTCCAATGGATGTTAGCCTAGTCATTATGAAAGGTAGTCCATTTTCGATATTTTTGTTACTCCAATGGATGGTAGCCTTGTCATTATGGAAGGTAGTCTGTTGTCGAGATTTTTGTTACTCCAATGGATGGTAGCCTTGTCATTATGGAAGCTAGTCTCTTGTTGATATTTTTGTTAATCCAATGGATGTTAGCCTTGTCATTATGGAAGGTAGTCTGTTGTCGTGATTTTTGTTACTCCAATGGATGGTAGCCTTTCCTTTATGGAAAGTAGTTTGTTGTCTAGATTTTTGTTATTCCAATGGATGTTAGCCTAGTCATTATGAAAGGTAGTCTGTTTTCGAGATTTTTGTTACTCCAATGGATGTTAGCCTTGTCATTATGGAAGGTAGTCTGTTGTCGTGATTTTTGTTACTCCAATGGATGGTAGCCTTTTCATTATGGAAAGTAGTTTGTTGTCTAGATTTTTGTTATTCCAATGGATGTTAGCCTAGTCATTATGAAAGGTAGTCTATTTTCGAGATTTTTGTTACTCCAATGGATGGTAGCCTTGTCATTATGGAAGGTAGTCTGTTGTCTAGATTCTTGTTACTCCAATGGATGTTAGCCTTGTCATTATGGAAGGTAGTCTGTTGTCCAGATTTTTGTTACTCCAATGGATGGTAGCCTTGTCATTATTGGAGGTAGTCTGTGGTCGAGATTTTTGTTACCCCAATGGATTGTAGCCTGGTGATTATGGAAGGTAGTCTGTTATCGAGATTTTTGTTACTACAATGGATGGTAACCTTGTCATTACGGAAGGTAGTATGTTGTCTAGATGTTTGTTACTCCAATGGATATTAGCCTTGTCATTATGGAAGGTAGTTTGTTGTCGTAATTTTTGTTACTCCAATGGATGGTAGCCTTGTCATTATGGAATGTAGTTTGTTGTCGAGATTTTTGTTACTATAATGGATGGTAGCCTTGTCATTATTGAATGTAGTTTGTTGTCGAGATTTTTGTTACTACAATGGATGGTAGCCTTGTCATTATGGAAGGTAGTCTGTTGTCGAGATTTTTGTTACTCCAATGGATGGTAGCCTTGTCATTATGGAAGGTTGTCTCTTGTGGATATTTTTGTTACTCTAATGGATGGTGCCATTGTCATTATGGAAGGTAGTTTGTTGTCGATATTTTTGTTTAATCCAATGGATGGTAGCCTTGTTATTATGGAAGGTTGTATGTTGTCTATATCTTTATTACTACAATGGATGGTAGCCTTGTATTTATGGGAGGTAGTCTGTTGTCGAGATTTTTGTTACTCCAATGGATGGTAGCCATGTCATTATGGAAGGTAGTATGTTATAGATATCTTTGTTACTACAATGGATGGTAGCCTTGTCATTATGGAAGGTAGTATGTTGTCGAGATTTTTGTTACTCCAATGGATGGTATCCTTCTCATTATGGAAGCTAGTCTGTTGTCAAGATTTTTTCTATTCCAATGGATGGTATCCTTGTCCTTATGAAAGGTAGCCCGTTGTTGATATCTTTGTTACTGTAATGGATGGTAGCCTAGCCATTAAGGAGGGTAGTCTATTGTCGAGATTTTTTTTAATACAATGTATGGTAACCTTGTCATTATGGAAGGTAGTTTGTGGTCGAGATTTTTGTTACTCCATTAGATGGTAGACTTGTCATTATGGAAGGTAGTCTGTTATCGAGATTTTTGTTATTCCAATGGATGTTAGCCTAGTCATTATGAAAGGTAGTCTGTTTTCGGGATTTTTGTTACTCCAATGGATGGTAGCCTTGTCATTATGGAAGGTAGTCTGTTGTCGAGATTTTTGTTACTACAATGGATGGTAGCCTTGTCATTATGGAAGCTAGTCTCTTGTTGATGTTTTTTTTACTACAATGGATGGTAGGCTTGTCATTATGGAAGGTATTATGTTGTCAAGATTTTTGTTACTACAATGGATGGTAGCCTTGTCATTATGGAAGGTAGTCTGTTGTCTAGAATTTTGTTACTCTAATGGATGTTAGCCTTGTCATTATGGAAGGTAGTCTGTTGTCGTGATTTTTGTTACTCCAATGGATGGTAGCCTTGTCATTATGGAAGGTAGTCTGTTGTCAAGATTTTTTTTACTCCAATGGATGGTAGACTTGTCATTATGGAAGATAGTCTATTTTCGAAATATTTATTACTCAATTGGATGGAAGCCTTGTCATTATGATAGGTTGTATGTTGTCGATATCTTTGTTACTACAATGGGTGGTAGCCTTGTCATTATGGAAGGTAGTCTGTTGTCGAGATTTTTGTTACTCCAATGGATGGTAGCCTTGTCATTATGGAAGGTAGTATGTTATAGATATTTTTGTTACTACAATCGATGGTAGCCTTGTCATTATGGAAGGTAGTATGTTTTTATGCTTTTTGTTACTCCAATGGATGGTAGCCTTGTTATAATGGAAGGTAGTCTGTTGTCGAGATTTTTGTTATTCCAATGGATGGTAGCCTTGTCATTATGGAAGCTAGTCTCTTGTTGATATTTTTGTTACTACAATGGATGGTAGCCTTGTCATTATGGAAGGTAGTTTGTTGTCGAGATTTTTGTTACTACAATGGATGGTAGCCTTGTCATTATGGAAGGTAGTCTGTTGTCTAGATTTTTTTTACTCCAATGGATGTTAGCCTTGTCTTTATGGAAGATAGTCTGTTGTCGTGATTTTTGTTACTCCAATAAATGGTAGCCTAGTCATTATGGAAAGTAGTTTGTTGTCGAGATTTTTGTTACTACCATGGATGGTTGCCTTGTCATTATGGAAGGTACTCTGTTTTCGAGACTTTTGTTACTATAATTGATGGTAGCCTTGTCATTATGGAAGGTAGTCTGTTGTCTAGATTTTTGTTACTTCAATGGATGTTAGCCTTGTCATTATGGAAGGTAGTTTGTTGTCGTGATTTTTGTTACTATAATGGATGGTAGCCTTGTCATTATGGAAGGTAGTCTGTTGTCGAGATTTTTGTTACACCAATGGATGGTATCCTTGTCATTATGGAAGATAGTCTATTGTCGATATTTTTATTACTCCATTCGATGGAAGCCTTGTCATTATGGAAGTTTGTATGTTGTCGATATCTTTGTTACTATAATGGATGGTAGCCTTGTCATTATGAAAGGTAGTCTGTTGTCGAGATTTTTGTTATTCCAATGGATGTTAGCCTAGTCATTATGAAAGGTAGTCTGTTTTCGGGATTTTTGTTACTCCAATGGATGGTAGCCTTGTCATTATGGAAGGTAGTCTGTTGTCGAGATTTTTGTTACTACAATGGATGGTAGCCTTGTCATTATGGAAGCTAGTCTCTTGTTGATGTTTTTTTTACTATAATGGATGGTAGGCTTGTCATTATGGAAGGTATTCTGTTGTCAAGATTTTTGTTACTACAATGGATGGTAGCCTTGTCATTATGGAAGGTAGTCTGTTGTCTAGATTTTTGTTACTCTAATGGATGTTAGCCTTGTCATTATGGAAGGTAGTCTGTTGTCGTGATTTTTATTACTCCAATGGATGGTAGCCTTGTCATTATGGAAGGTAGTCTGTTGCCAAGATTTTTTTACTCCAATGGATGGTAGACTTGTCATTATGGAAGATAGTCTATTTTCGAAATATTTATTACTCAATTGGATGGAAGCCTTGTCATTATGAAAGGTTGTATGTTGTCGATATCTTTGTTACTACAATGGGTGGTAGCCTTGTCATTATGGAAGGTAGTCTGTTATCGAGATTTTTGTTACTCCAATGGATGGTAGCCTTGTCATTATGGAAGGTAGTATGTTATACATATTTTTGTTACTACAATCGATGCTAGCCTTGTCATTATGGAAGGTAGTATGTTTTTATGCTTTTTGTTACTCCAATGGATGGTAGCCTTGTCATTATGGGAGGTAGTCTGTTGTCGAGATTTTTGTTATTCCAATGGATGGTAGCCTTGTCATTATGGAAGCTAGTCTCTTGTTGATATTTTTGTTACTACAATGGATGGTAGCCTTGTCATTATGGAAGGTAGTTTGTTGTCGAGATTTTTGTTACTACAATGGATGGTAGCCTTGTCATTATGGAAGGTAGTCTGTTGTCTAGATTTTTTTTACTCCAATGGATGTTAGCCTTGTCATTATGGAAGATAGTCTGTTGTCGTGATTTTTGTTACTCCAATAAATGGTAGCCTAGTCATTATGGAAAGTAGTTTGTTGTCGAGATTTTTGTTACTACCATGGATGGTTGCCTTGTCATTATGGAAGGTAGTCTGTTTTCGAGACTTTTGTTACTATAATTGATGGTAGCCTTGTCATTATGGAAGGTAGTCTGTTGTCTAGATTTTTGTTACTTCAATGGATGTTAGCCTTGTCATTATGGAAGGTAGTTTGTTGTCGTGATTTTTGTTACTATAATGGATGGTAGCCTTGTCATTATGGAAGGTAGTCTGTTGTTGAGATTTTTGTTACACCAATGGATGGTAGCCTTGTCATTATGGAAGATAGTCTATTGTCGATATTTTTATTACTCCATTCGATGGAAGCCTTGTCATTATGGAAGTTTGTATGTTGTAGATATCTTTGTTACTATAATGGATGGTAGCCTTGTCATTATGAAAGGTAGTCTGTTGTCGAGATTTTTGTTATTCCAATGGATGTTAGCCTAGTCATTATGAAAGGTAGTCTGTTTTCGGGATTTTTGTTACTCCAATGGATGGTAGCCTTGTCATTATGGAAGGTAGTCTGTTGTTGAGATTTTTGTTACTACAATGGATGGTAGCCTTGTCATTATGGAAGCTAGTCTCTTGTTGATGTTTTTTTTTCTACAATGGATGGTAGGCTTGTCATTATGGAAGGTATTATGTTGTCAAGATTTTTGTTACTACAATGGATGGTAGCCTTGTCATTATGGAAGGTAGTCTGTTGTCTAGATTTTTGTTACTCTAATGGATGTTAGCCTTGTCATTATGGAAGGTAGTCTGTTGTCGTAATTTTTATTACTCCAATGGATGGTAGCCTTGTCATTATGGAAGGTAGTCTGTTGTCAAGATTTTTTTACTCCAATGGATGGTAGACTTGTCATTATGGAAGATAGTCTATTTTCGAAATATTTATTACTCAATTGGATGGAAGCCTTGTCATTATGAAAGGTTGTATGTTGTCGATATCTTTGTTACTACAATGGGTGGTAGCCTTGTCATTATGGAAGGTAGTCTGTTCTCGAGATTTTTGTTACTCTAATGGATGGTAGCCTTGTCATTATGGAAGGTAGTATGTTATAGATATTTTTGTTACTACAATCGATGGTAGCCTTGTCATTATGGAAGGTAGTATGTTTTTATGCTTTTTGTTACTCCAATGGATGGTAGCCTTGTCATTATGGAAGGTAGTCTGTTGTCTAGATTTTTGTTATTCCAATGGATGGTAGCCTTGTCATTATGGAAGCTAGTCTCTTGTTGATATTTTTGTTACTACAATGGATGGTAACCTTGTCATTATGGAAGGTAGTTTGTTTTCGAGATTTTTGTTACTACAATGGATGGTAGCCTTGTCATTATGGAAGGTAGTCTGTTGTCTAGATTTTTTTTACTCCAATGGATGTTAGCCTTGTCATTATGGATGATAGTCTGTTGTCGTGATTTTTTTTATTCCAATAAATGGTAGCCTAGTCATTATGGAAAGTAGTTTGTTGTCGAGATTTTTGTTACTACCATGGATGGTTGCCTTGTCATTATGGAAGGTAGTCTGTTTTCGAGACTTTTGTTACTATAATTGATGGTAGCCTTGTCATTATGGAAGGTAGTCTGTTGTCTAGATTTTTGTTACTTCAATGGATGTTAGCCTTGTCATTATGGAAGGTAGTTTGTTGTCGTGATTTTTGTTACTATAATGGATGGTAGCCTTGTCATTATGGAAGGTAGTCTGTTGTCGAGATTTTTGTTACACTAATGGATGGTAGCCTTGTCATTATGGAAGATAGTCTATTGTCGATATTTTTATTACTCCATTCGATGGAAGCCTTGTCATTATGGAAGTTTGTATGTTGTCGATATCTTTGTTACTATAATGGATGGTAGCCTTGTCATTATGAAAGGTAGTCTGTTGTCGAGATTTTTGTTATTCGAATGGATGTTAGCCTAGTCATTATGAAAGGTAGTCTGTTTTCGGGATTTTTGTTACTCCAATGGATGGTAGCCTTGTCATTATGGAAGGTAGTCTATTGTCGAGATTTTTGTTACTACAATGGATGGTAGCCTTGTCATTATGGAAGCTAGTCTCTTGTTGATGTTTTTTTTACTACAATGGATGGTAGGCTTGTCATTATGGAAGGTATTCTGTTGTCAAGATTGTTGTTACTACAATGGATGGTAGCCTTGTCATTATGGAAGGTAGTCTGTTGTCTAGATTTTTGTTACTCTAATGGATGTTAGCCTTGTCATTATGGAAGGTAGTCTGTTGTCGTGATTTTTATTACTCCAATGGATGGTAGCCTTGTCATTATGGAAGGTAGTCTGTTGTCAAGATTTTTTTTACTCCAATGGATGGTAGACTTGTCATTATGGAAGATAGTCTATTTTCGAAATATTTATTACTCAATTGGATGGAAGCCTTGTCATTATGATAGGTTGTATGTTGTCGATATCTTTGTTACTACAATGGGTGGTAGCCTTGTCATTATGGAAGGTAGTCTGTTGTCGAGATTTTTGTTACTCCAATGGATGGTAGCCTTGTCATTATGGAAGGTAGTATGTTATAGATATTTTTGTTACTACAATCGATGGTAGCCTTGTCATTATGGAAGGTAGTATGTTTTTATGCTTTTTGTTACTCCAATGGATGGTAGCCTTGTTATAATGGAAGGTAGTCTGTTGTCGAGATTTTTGTTATTCCAATGGATGGTAGCCTTGTCATTATGGAAGCTAGTCTCTTGTTGATATTTTTGTTACTACAATGGATGGTAGCCTTGTCATTATGGAAGGTAGTTTGTTGTCGAGATTTTTGTTACTACAATGGATGGTAGCCTTGTCATTATGGAAGGTAGTCTGTTGTCTAGATTTTTTTTACTCCAATGGATGTTAGCCTTGTCATTATGGAAGATAGTCTGTTGTCGTGATTTTTGTTACTCCAATAAATGGTAGCCTAGTCATTATGGAAAGTAGTTTGTTGTCGAGATTTTTGTTACTACCATGGATGGTTGCCTTGTCATTATGGAAGGTAGTCTGTTTTCGAGACTTTTGTTACTATAATTGATGGTAGCCTTGTCATTATGGAAGGTAGTCTGTTGTCTAGATTTTTGTTACTTCAATGGATGTTAGCCTTGTCATTATGGAAGGTAGTTTGTTGTCGTGATTTTTGTTACTATAATGGATGGTAGCCTTGTCATTATGGAAGGTAGTCTGTTGTCGAGATTTTTGTTACACCAATGGATGGTATCCTTGTCATTATGGAAGATAGTCTATTGTCGATATTTTTATTACTCCATTCGATGGAAGCCTTGTCATTATGGAAGTTTGTATGTTGTCGATATCTTTGTTACTATAATGGATGGTAGCCTTGTCATTATGAAAGGTAGTCTGTTGTCGAGATTTTTGTTATTCCAATGGATGTTAGCCTAGTCATTATGAAAGGTAGTCTGTTTTCGGGATTTTTGTTACTCCAATGGATGGTAGCCTTGTCATTATGGAAGGTAGTCTGTTGTCGAGATTTTTGTTACTACAATGGATGGTAGCCTTGTCATTATGGAAGCTAGTCTCTTGTTGATGTTTTTTTTACTATAATGGATGGTAGGCTTGTCATTATGGAAGGTATTCTGTTGTCAAGATTTTTGTTACTACAATGGATGGTAGCATTGTCATTATGGAAGGTAGTCTGTTGTCTAGATTTTTGTTACTCTAATGGATGTTAGCCTTGTCATTATGGAAGGTAGTCTGTTGTCGTGATTTTTATTACTCCAATGGATGGTAGCCTTGTCATTATGGAAGGTAGTCTGTTGTCAAGATTTTTTTACTCCAATGGATGGTAGACTTGTCATTATGGAAGATAGTCTATTTTCGAAATATTTATTACTCAATTGGATGGAAGCCTTGTCATTATGAAAGGTTGTATGTTGTCGATATCTTTGTTACTACAATGGGTGGTAGCCTTGTCATTATGGAAGGTAGTCTGTTGTCGAGATTTTTGTTACTCCAATGGATGGTAGCCTTGTCATTATGGAAGGTAGTATGTTATACATATTTTTGTTACTACAATCGATGGTAGCCTTGTCATTATGGAAGGTAGTATGTTTTTATGCTTTTTATTACTCCAATGGATGGTAGCCTTGTCATTATGGGAGGTAGTCTGTTGTCGAGATTTTTGTTATTCCAATGGATGGTAGCCTTGTCATTATGGAAGCTAGTCTCTTGTTGATATTTTTGTTACTACAATGGATGGTAGCCTTGTCATTATGGAAGGTAGTTTGTTGTCGAGATTTTTGTTACTACAATGGATGGTAGCCTTGTCATTATGGAAGGTAGTCTGTTGTCTAGATTTTTTTTACTCCAATGGATGTTAGCCTTGTCATTATGGAAGATAGTCTGTTGTCGTGATTTTTGTTACTCCAATAAATGGTAGCCTAGTCATTATGGAAAGTAGTTTGTTGTCGAGATTTTTGTTACTACCATGGATGGTTGCCTTGTCATTATGGAAGGTAGTCTGTTTTCGAGACTTTTGTTACTATAATTGATGGTAGCCTTGTCATTATGGAAGGTAGTCTGTTGTCTAGATTTTTGTTACTTCAATGGATGTTAGCCTTGTCATTATGGAAGGTAGTTTGTTGTCGTGATTTTTGTTACTATAATGGATGGTAGCCTTGTCATTATGGAAGGTAGTCTGTTGTCGAGATTTTTGTTACACCAATGGATGGTATCCTTGTCATTATGGAAGATAGTCTATTGTCGATATTTTTATTACTCCATTCGATGGAAGCCTTGTCATTATGGAAGTTTGTATGTTGTCGATATCTTTGTTACTATAATGGATGGTAGCCTTGTCATTATGAAAGGTAGTCTGTTGTCGAGATTTTTGTTATTCCAATGGATGTTAGCCTAGTCATTATGAAAGGTAGTCTGTTTTCGGGATTTTTGTTACTCCAATGGATGGTAGCCTTGTCATTATGGAAGGTAGTCTGTTGTCGAGATTTTTGTTACTACAATGGATGGTAGCCTTGTCATTATGGAAGCTAGTCTCTTGTTGATGTTTTTTTTACTATAATGGATGGTAGGCTTGTCATTATGGAAGGTATTCTGTTGTCAAGATTTTTGTTACTACAATGGATGGTAGCCTTGTCATTATGGAAGGTAGTCTGTTGTCTAGATTTTTGTTACTCTAATGGATGTTAGCCTTGTCATTATGGAAGGTAGTCTGTTGTCGTGATTTTTATTACTCCAATGGATGGTAGCCTTGTCATTATGGAAGGTAGTCTGTTGTCAAGATTTTTTTACTCCAATGGATGGTAGACTTGTCATTATGGAAGATAGTCTATTTTCGAAATATTTATTACTCAATTGGATGGAAGCCTTGTCATTATGAAAGGTTGTATGTTGTCGATATCTTTGTTACTACAATGGGTGGTAGCCTTGTCATTATGGAAGGTAGTCTGTTATCGAGATTTTTGTTACTCCAATGGATGGTAGCCTTGTCATTATGGAAGGTAGTATGTTATACATATTTTTGTTACTACAATCGATGGTAGCCTTGTCATTATGGAAGGTAGTATGTTTTTATGCTTTTTGTTACTCCAATGGATGGTAGCCTTGTCATTATGGGAGGTAGTCTGTTGTCGAGATTTTTGTTATTCCAATGGATGGTAGCCTTGTCATTATGGAAGCTAGTCTCTTGTTGATATTTTTGTTACTACAATGGATGGTAGCCTTGTCATTATGGAAGGTAGTTTGTTGTCGAGATTTTTGTTACTACAATGGATGGTAGCCTTGTCATTATGGAAGGTAGTCTGTTGTCTTTTTTTTTTTACTCCAATGGATGTTAGCCTTGTCATTATGGAAGATAGTCTGTTGTCGTGATTTTTGTTACTCCAATAAATGGTAGCCTAGTCATTATGGAAAGTAGTTTGTTGTCGAGATTTTTGTTACTACCATGGATGGTTGCCTTGTCATTATGGAAGGTAGTCTGTTTTCGAGACTTTTGTTACTATAATTGATGGTAGCCTTGTCATTATGGAAGGTAGTCTGTTGTCTAGATTTTTGTTACTTCAATGGATGTTAGCCTTGTCATTATGGAAGGTAGTTTGTTGTCGTGATTTTTGTTACTATAATGGATGGTAGCCTTGTCATTATGGAAGGTAGTCTGTTGTCGAGATTTTTGTTACACCAATGGATGGTATCCTTGTCATTATGGAAGATAGTCTATTGTCGATATTTTTATTACTCCATTCGATGGAAGCCTTGTCATTATGGAAGTTTGTATGTTGTCGATATCTTTGTTACTATAATGGATGGTAGCCTTGTCATTATTAAAGGTAGTCTGTTGTCGAGATTTTTGTTATTCCAATGGATGTTAGCCTAGTCATTATGAAAGGTAGTCTGTTTTCGGGATTTTTGTTACTCCAATGGATGGTAGCCTTGTCATTATGGAAGGTAGTCTGTTGTCGAGATTTTTGTTACTACAATGGATGGTAGCCTTGTCATTATGGAAGCTAGTCTCTTGTTGATGTTTTTTTTACTATAATGGATGGTAGGCTTGTCATTATGGAAGGTATTCTGTTGTCAAGATTTTTGTTACTACAATGGATGGTAGCCTTGTCATTATGGAAGGTAGTCTGTTGTCTAGATTTTTGTTACTCTAATGGATGTTAGCCTTGTCATTATGGAAGGTAGTCTGTTGTCGTGATTTTTATTACTCCAATGGATGGTAGCCTTGTCATTATGGAAGGTAGTCTGTTGTCAAGATTTTTTTACTCCAATGGATGGTAGACTTGTCATTATGGAAGATAGTCTATTTTCGAAATATTTATTACTCAATTGGATGGAAGCCTTGTCATTATGAAAGGTTGTATGTTGTCGATATCTTTGTTACTACAATGGGTGGTAGCCTTGTCATTATGGAAGGTAGTCTGTTGTCGAGATTTTTGTTACTCCAATGGATGGTAGCCTTGTCATTATGGAAGGTAGTATGTTATACATATTTTTGTTACTACAATCGATGGTAGCCTTGTCATTATGGAAGGTAGTATGTTTTTATGCTTTTTGTTACTCCAATGGATGGTAGCCTTGTCATTATGGGAGGTAGTCTGTTGTCGAGATTTTTGTTATTCCAATGGATGGTAGCCTTGTCATTATGGAAGCTAGTCTCTTGTTGATATTTTTGTTACTACAATGGATGGTAGCCTTGTCATTATGGAAGGTAGTTTGTTGTCGAGATTTTTGTTACTACAATGGATGGTAGCCTTGTCATTATGGAAGGTAGTCTGTTGTCTAGATTTTTTTTACTCCAATGGATGTTAGCCTTGTCATTATGGAAGATAGTCTGTTGTCGTGATTTTTGTTACTCCAATAAATGGTAGCCTAGTCATTATGGAAAGTAGTTTGTTGTCGAGATTTTTGTTACTACCATGGATGGTTGCCTTGTCATTATGGAAGGTAGTCTGTTTTCGAGACTTTTGTTACTATAATTGATGGTAGCCTTGTCATTATGGAAGGTAGTCTGTTGTCTAGATTTTTGTTACTTCAATGGATGTTAGCCTTGTCATTATGGAAGGTAGTTTGTTGTCGTGATTTTTGTTACTATAATGGATGGTAGCCTTGTCATTATGGAAGGTAGTCTGTTGTTGAGATTTTTGTTACACCAATGGATGGTAGCCTTGTCATTATGGAAGATAGTCTATTGTCGATATTTTTATTACTCCATTCGATGGAAGCCTTGTCATTATGGAAGTTTGTATGTTGTCGATATCTTTGTTACTATAATGGATGGTAGCCTTGTCATTATGAAAGGTAGTCTGTTGTCGAGATTTTTGTTATTCCAATGGATGTTAGCCTAGTCATTATGAAAGGTAGTCTGTTTTCGGGATTTTTGTTACTCCAATGGATGGTAGCCTTGTCATTATGGAAGGTAGTCTGTTGTCGAGATTTTTGTTACTACAATGGATGGTAGCCTTGTCATTATGGAAGCTAGTCTCTTGTTGATGTTTTTTTTACTACAATGGATGGTAGGCTTGTCATTATGGAAGGTATTCTGTTGTCAAGATTTTTGTTACTACAATGGATGGTAGCCTTGTCATTATGGAAGGTAGTCTGTTGTCTAGATTTTTGTTACTCTAATGGATGTTAGCCTTGTCATTATGGAAGGTAGTCTGTTGTCGTAATTTTTATTACTCCAATGGATGGTAGCCTTGTCATTATGGAAGGTAGTCTGTTGTCAAGATTTTTTTACTCCAATGGATGGTAGACTTGTCATTATGGAAGATAGTCTATTTTCGAAATATTTATTACTCAATTGGATGGAAGCCTTGTCATTATGAAAGGTTGTATGTTGTCGATATCTTTGTTACTACAATGGGTGGTAGCCTTGTCATTATGGAAGGTAGTCTGTTCTCGAGATTTTTGTTACTCTAATGGATGGTAGCCTTGTCATTATGGAAGGTAGTATGTTATAGATATTTTTGTTACTACAATCGATGGTAGCCTTGTCATTATGGAAGGTAGTATGTTTTTATGCTTTTTGTTACTCCAATGGATGGTAGCCTTGTCATTATGGAAGGTAGTCTGTTGTCGAGATTTTTGTTATTCCAATGGATGGTAGCCTTGTCATTATGGAAGCTAGTCTCTTGTTGATATTTTTGTTACTACAATGGATGGTAGCCTTGTCATTATGGAAGGTAGTTTGTTGTCGAGATTTTTGTTACTACAATGGATGGTAGCCTTGTCATTATGGAAGGTAGTCTGTTGTCTAGATTTTTTTTACTCCAATGGATGTTAGCCTTGTCATTATGGAAGATAGTCTGTTGTCGTGATTTTTTTTACTCCAATAAATGGTAGCCTAGTCATTATGGAAAGTAGTTTGTTGTCGAGATTTTTGTTACTACCATGGATGGTTGCCTTGTCATTATGGAAGGTAGTCTGTTTTCGAGACTTTTGTTACTATAATTGATGGTAGCCTTGTCATTATGGAAGGTAGTCTGTTGTCTAGATTTTTGTTACTTCAATGGATGTTAGCCTTGTCATTATGGAAGGTAGTTTGTTGTCGTGATTTTTGTTACTATAATGGATGGTAGCCTTGTCATTATGGAAGGTAGTCTGTTGTCGAGATTTTTGTTACACTAATGGAAGGTAGCCTTGTCATTATGGAAGATAGTCTATTGTCGATATTTTTATTACTCCATTCGATGGAAGCCTTGTCATTATGGAAGTTTGTATGTTGTCGATATCTTTGTTACTATAATGGATGGTAGCCTTGTCATTATGAAAGGTAGTCTGTTGTCGAGATTTTTGTTATTCCAATGGATGTTAGCCTAGTCATTATGAAAGGTAGTCTGTTTTCGGGATTTTTGTTACTCCAATGGATGGTAGCCTTGTCATTATGGAAGGTAGTCTGTTGTCGAGATTTTTGTTACTACAATGGATGGTAGCCTTGTCATTATGGAAGCTAGTCTCTTGTTGATGTTTTTTTTACTACAATGGATGGTAGGCTTGTCATTATGGAAGGTATTCTGTTGTCAAGATTTTTGTTACTACAATGGATGGTAGCCTTGTCATTATGGAAGGTAGTCTGTTGTCTAGATTTTTGTTACTCTAATGGATGTTAGCCTTGTCATTATGGAAGGTAGTCTGTTGTCGTGATTTTTATTACTCCAATGGATGGTAGCCTTGTCATTATGGAAGGTAGTCTGTTGTCAAGATTTTTTTTACTCCAATGGATGGTAGACTTTTTATTATGGAAGATAGTCTATTTTCGAAATATTTATTACTCAATTGGATGCAAGCCTTGTCATTATGAAAGGTTGTATGTTGTCGATATCTTTGTTACTACAATGGGTGGTAGCCTTGTCATTATGGAAGGTAGTCTGTTGTCGAGATTTTTGTTACTCCAATGGATGGTAGCCTTCTCATTATGGAAGGTTGTATGTTATAGATATTTTTGTCACTACATTCGATGGTAGCCTTGTCATTATGGAAGGTAGTATGTTTTTATGCTTTTTGTTACTCCAATGGATGGTAGCCTTGTCATTATGGAAGGTAGTTTGTTGTCGAGATTTTTGTTATTCCAATGGATGGTAGCCTTGTCATTATGGAAGCTAGTCTCTTGTTGATATTTTTGTTACTACAATGGATGGTAGCCTTGTCATTATGGAAGGTAGTTTGTTGTCGAGATTTTTGTTACTACAATGGATGGTAGCCTTGTCATTATGGAAGGTAGTCTGTTGTCTAAATTTTTTTTACTCCAATGGATGTTAGCCTTGTCATTATGGAAGATAGTCTGTTGTCGTGATTTTTGTTACTCCAATAAATGGTAGCCTAGTCATTATGGAAAGTAGTTTGTTGTCGAGATTTTTGTTACTACCATGGATGGTTGCCTTGTCATTATGGAAGGTAGTCTGTTTTCGAGACTTTTGTTACTATAATTGATGGTAGCCTTGTCATTATGGAAGGTAGTCTGTTGTCTAGATTTTTGTTACTCCAATGGATGTTAGCCTTGTCATTATGGAAGGTAGTTTGTTGTCGTGATTTTTGTTACTATAATGGATGGTAGCCTTGTCATTATGGAAGGTAGTCTGTTGTCGAGATTTTTGTTACACCAATGGATGGTAGCCTTGTCATTATGGAAGATAGTCTATTGTCGATATTTTTATTACTCCATTCGATGGAAGCCTTGTCATTATGGAAGTTTGTATGTTGTCGATATCTTTGTTACTATAATGGATGGTAGCCTTGTCATTATGAAAGGTAGTCTGTTGTCGAGATTTTTGTTACTCCAATGGATGGTATCCTTATCATTATGGAAGGTTATCTCTTGTCGATATCTTTGTTACTCCAATGGATGGTAGCCTACTCATTATGGAAGGTAGTCTTTTGTCGAGATTTTTTTTACTACAATGTATGGTAGCCTTGTAATTATGGAAGGTAGTTTGTTGTCTAGATTTTTGTTACCCAATTGGATGGTAGCCTTGTCATTATGGAAGGTATTCTGTTGTTGAGATTTTTGTTATTCCAATGGATGTTAGCCTAGTCATTATGAAAGGTAGTCCGTTTTCGATATTTTTGTTACTCCAATGGATGGTAGCCTTGTCTTTATGGGAGGTAGTCTGCTGTCGAGATTTTTGTTACTCCAATGGATGGTAGCCTTGTCATTATGGAAGCTAGTCTCTTGTTGATATTGTTGTCAGTACAATGGATGGTAGCCTTGTCATTATGGAAGGTAGTCTATTGTCGAGATTTTTGTTACTACAATGGATGGTAGCCTTGTCATTACGGAAGGTAGTCTGTTGTCTAGATTTTTGTTACTCCAATGGATGTTAGCCTTATCATTATTGAAGGTAGTCTGTTGTCGTGATTTTTGTTACTCCAATGGACGGTAGCCTTTTCATTATGGAAAGTAGTTTGTTTTCGAGATTTTTGTTACTACAATGGCTGGTAGCCTTGTCATTATGGAAGGTAGTCTGTTGTCGAGATTTATGTTACTCGAATTGGAATGTAGCCTTGTCATTATGGAAGGTAGTCAGTTGTC
The DNA here is from genome assembly GCA_948472305.1 of Vicia faba. Classification (NCBI taxonomy): domain Eukaryota; kingdom Viridiplantae; phylum Streptophyta; class Magnoliopsida; order Fabales; family Fabaceae; genus Vicia; species Vicia faba. The sequence goes on along the minus strand of OX451739.1, from coordinate 681,771,889 downwards.
TAGATTTTTGTTACTCCAATGGATGGTAGCCTTGTCATTATGGAAGGTAGTATGTTATAGATATCTTTGTTACTACAATGGATGGTAGCCTTGTCATTATGGAAGGTAGTATGTTGTCGAGATTTTTTTTACTCCAATGGATGGTATCCTTGTCATTATGGAAGGTAGTCTATTATCGATATTTTTTTTACTCCAATGGATGTTAGGCTTGACATTATGGAAGGTAGTCTGTTGTCGTGATTTTTGTTACTCCAATGGATGGTAGCCTTTTATTATGGAAAGTAGTTTGTTGTCTAGATTTTTGTTATTCCAATGGATGTTAGCCTAGTCATTATGAAAGGTAGTCTGTTTTCGAGATTTTTTTTACTCCAATGGATGGTAGCCTTGTCATTATGGAAGGTAGTCTGTTGTCGTGATTTTTGTTATTCCAATGGATGTTAGCCTAGTCATTATGAAAGGTAGTTTGTTTTCGAGATTTTTGTTACTCCAATGGATGGTAGCCTTGTCATCATGGAAGGTTGTCTGTTGTCGAGATTTTTGTTACTCCAATGGATAATAGCCTTGTCATTATGGAAGATAGTATCTTGTTGATGTTTTTGTTACTACAATGGATGGTAGGCTTGTCATTATGGAAGGTAGTCTGTTGTTGAGATTTTTGTTACTACAATGGATGGTAGCCATGTCATTATGGAAGGTAGTCTGTTGTCTAGATTTTTGTTACTCCAATGGATGTTAGCCTTGTCATTATGGAAGTTAGTTTGTTGTCGAGATTTTTGTTACTCCAATGGATGGTAGCCTTGTCATTATTGGAGGTAGTCTGTTGTCGACATTTTTGTTACTCCAATGGATTGTAGCCTTGTCAATATGGAAGCTAGTATCTTGTTGATATTTTTGTTACTACAATGGATGGTAGCCTTGTCATTATGGAAGGTAGTCTGTTGTCGAGATTTTTGTTACAACAATGGATGGTAACCTTGTCATTACGGAAGGTAGTATGTTGTCTAGATGTTTGTTACTCCAATGGATGTTAGCCTTGTCATTATGGAAGGTAGTTTGTTGTCGTAATTTTTGTTAATCCAATGTATGCTAACCTTGTCATTTTGGAAAATAGTTTGTTGTCGGGATTTTTGTTACTACAATGGATGGTAGCCTTGTCATTATTGAAGGTAGTTTGTTGTCGAGATTTTTGTTACTACAATGGATGGTAGCCTTGCCATTATGGAAGGTAGTCTGTTGTCGAGATTTTTGTTACTCCAAAGGATGGTAGCCTTGTCATTATGGAAGGTTGTCTCTTGTCGATATTTTTGTTACTCTAATGGATGGTACCCTTGTAATTATGGAAGGTAGTTTGTTGTCGATATTTTTCTTTAATACAATGGATGGTAGCCTTGTCATTATGGAAGATAGTATATTGTCGATAATTTTATTACTCCATTTGATGGAAGCCTTGTTATTATGGAAGGTTGTATGTTGTCTATATCTTTGTTACTACAATGGATGGTAGCCTTGTCATTATGGAAGGTAGTTTGTAGTCGAGATTTTTGTTACTCCAATGGATGGTAGCCATGTCATTATGGAAGGTAGTATGTTATAGATATCTTTGTTACTACAATGGATGGTAGCCTTCTCATTATGGAAGGTAGTATGTTGTCGAGATTTTTGTTACTCCAATGGATGGTATCCTTGTAATTATGAAAGGTAGTCTATTGTCAAGATTTTTCTATTCCAATGGATGGTATCCTTGTCATTTTGAAAGGTAGTCCGTTGTTGATATCTTTGTTACTCTAATGGATGGTAGCCTAGCCATTAAGGAAGGTAGTCTTTTGTCGATATTTTTTTTAATACAATGTATGGTAGCCTTGTCATTATGGAAGGTAGTTTGTGGTCGAGACTTTTGTTACTACATTAAATGGTAGCCTTGTCATTATGGAAGGTAGTCTGTTGTCGAGATTTTTGTTATTCCAATGGATGTTAGCCTAGTCATTATGAAAGGTAGTCTATTTTCGGGATTTTTGTTACTCCAATGGATGGTAGCCTTGTCATTATGGAAGGTAGTCTGTTGTCGTGATTTTTGTTACTACAATGGATCGTAGCCTTGTCATTATGGAAGCTAGTCTCTCGTTGATGTTTTTTTACTACAATGGATGGTAGGCTTGTCATTATGGAAGATAGTCTATTTTCGATATTTTTATTACTCTATTGGCTGGAAGCCTTGTCATTATGGAAAGTTGTATGTTGTCGATATCTTTGTTACTACAATGGATAGGAGCCTTGTCATTATGGAAGGTAGTATGTTGTCGAGATTTTTGTTATTCCAATGGATGGTAGCCTTGTCATTATGGAAGGTAGAATGTTATAGATATCTTTGTTACTACAATCGATGGTAGCCTTGTCATTATGGAAGGTAGTATGTTGTCGAGCTTTTTGTTACTCCAATGGATGGTAGCCTTGTCATTATGGAAGGTAGTCTGTTGTCGAGATTTTTGTTACTCAAATGGATAATAGCCTTGTCATTATGGAAGCTAGTCTCTTGTTGATATTTTTGTTACTACAATGGATGGTAGCCTTGTCATTATGGAAGGTAGTCTGTTGTCGAGATTTTTGTTACAACAATGGATGGTAACCTTGTCATTACGGAAGGTAGTATGTTGTCTAGATGTTTGTTACTCCAATGGATGTTAGCCTTGTCATTATGGAAGGTAGTTTGTTGTCGTAATTTTTGTTAATCCAATGGATGGTAACCTTGTCATTATGGAAAGTAGTTTGTTGTCGAGATTTTTGTTACTACAATGGATGGTAGCCTTGTCATTATTCAAGGTAGTTTGTTGTCGAGATTTTTGTTACTACAATGGATGGTAGCCTTGCCATTATGGAAGGTAGTCTGTTGTCGAGATTTTTGTTACTCCAAAGGATGGTAGCCTTGTCATTATGGAAGGTTGTCTCTTGTCGATATTTTTGTTACTCTAATGGATGGTAGCCTAGCCATTAAGGAAGGTAGTCTTTTGTCGATATTTTTTTTAATACAATGTATGGTAGCCTTGTCATTATGGAAGGTAGTTTGTGGTCGAGATTTTTGTTACTACATTGGATGGTAGCCTTGTCATTATGGAAGGTAGTCTGTTGTCGAGATTTTTGTTATTCCAATGGATGTTAGCCTAGTCATTATGAAAGGTAGTCTGTTTTCGGGATTTTTGTTACTCCAATGGATGGTAGCCTTGTCATTATGGAAGGTAGTCTGTTGTCGAGATTTTTGTTACTACAATGGATGGTAGCCTTGTCATTATGGAAGCTAGTCTCTTGTTGATGTTTTTTTACTACAATGGATGGTAGGCTTGTCATTATGGAAGATAGTCTATTTTCGATATTTTTATTACTCTATTGGATGGAAGCCTTGTCATTATGGAAGTTTGTATGTTGTCGATATCTTTGTTACTACAATGGACGAGAGCCTTGTCATTATGGAAGGTAGTCTGTTGTCGAGATTTTTGTTACTCCAATGGATGGAAGCCTTGTCATTATGGAAGGTAGTATGTTATAGATATCTTTGTTACTACAATCGATGGTAGCCTTGTCATTATGGAAGGTAGTATGTTGTCGAGCTTTTTGTTACTCCAATGGATGGTAGCCTTGTCATTATGGAAGGTAGTCTGTTGTCAAGATTTTTGTTATTCCAATGGATGGTAGCCTTGTCATTATGGAAGCTAGTCTCTTGTTGATATTTTTGTTACTACAATGGATGGTAGCCTTGTCATTATGGAAGGTAGTTTGTTGTCGAGATTTTTGTTACTACAATGGATGGTAGGCTTGTCATTATGGAAGGTAGTTTGTTGTCAAGATTTTTTTTACTCCAATGGATGTTAGCCTTGTCATTATGGAAGATAGTCTGTTGTCGTGATTTTTGTTACTCCAATGGATGGTAGCATGGTCATTATGGAAAGTAGTTTGTTGTCGAGATTTTTGTTACTACAATGGATGGTTGCCTTTTCATTATGGAAGGTAGTCTATTTTTGAGACTTTTGTTACTACAATGGATGGTAGCCTTGTCATTATGGAAGGTAGTCTATTGTCGTGATTTTTGTTACTATAATGGATGGTAGCCTTGTCATTATGGAAGGTAGTCTGTTGTCGAGATTTTTGTTACTGAAATGAATGGTAGCCTTGTCATTATGGAAGATAGTCTATTGTCGATATTTTTATTACTCCATTGGATGGAAGCCTTGTCATTATGGAAGGTTGTATGTTGTCGATATCTTTGTTACTACAATGGATGGTAGCCTTGTCATTATGGAAGGTAGTCTGTTGTCGAGATTTTTGTTACTCCAATGGATGGTAGCCTTGTCATTATGGAAGGTAGTATGTTGTAGATATCTTTGTTACTATAATGGATGGTAGCCTTGTCATTATGGAAGGTAGTCTGTTGTCGAGATTTTTGTTACTCCAATGGATGGTATCCTTGTCATTATGGAAGGTTATCTCTTGTCGATATCTTTGTTACTCCAATGGATGGTAGCCTACTCATTATGGAAGGTAGTCTTTTGTCGAGATTTTTTTACTACAATGTATTGTAGCCTTGTAATTATGTAAGGTAGTTTGTGGTCTAGATTTTTGTTACTCAATTGGATGGTAGCCTTGTCATTATGGAAGGTATTCTGTTGTCGAGATTTTTGTTATTCCAATGGATGTTAGCCTAGTCATTATGAAAGGTAGTCCATTTTCGAGATTTTTGTTACTCCAATGGATGGTGGCCTTATCTTTATGGGAGGTAGTCTGTTGTCGAGATTTTTGTTACTCCAATGGATGGTAGCCTTGTCATTATGGAAGCTAGTCTCTTGTTGATATTGTTGTTACTACAATGGATGGTAGCCTTGTCATTATGGAAGGTAGTCTGTTGTCGTGATTCATGTTATTCCAATGGATGTTAGCCTAGTCATTATGAAAGGTAGTTTGTTTTCGAGATTTTTGTTACTCCAATGGATGGTAGCCTTGTCATCATGGAAGGTTGTCTGTTGTCGAGATTTTTGTTACTCCAATGGATAGTAGCCTTGTCGTTATGGAAGATAGTATCTTGTTGATGTTTTTGTTACTACAATGGATGGTAGGCTTGTCATTATGGAAGGTAGTCTGTTGTTGAGATTTTTGTTACTCCAATGGATGGTATCCTTGTAATTATGGAAGGTAGTCTATTGTCAAGATTTTTTCTATTCCAATGGATGGTATCCTTGTCATTATGAAAGGTAGTCCGTTGTTGATATCTTTGTTACTCTAATGGATGGTAGCCTAGCCATTAAGGAAGGTAGTCTTTTGTCGATATTTTTTTTAATACAATGTATGGTAGCCTTGTCATTATGGAAGGTAGTTTGTGGTCGAGATTTTTTTTACTCCATTGGATGGTAGCCTTGTCATTATAGAAGGTGGTCTGTTGTTGAGATTTTTGTTATTCCAATGGATGTTAGCCTAGTCATTTTGAAAGGTAGTCTGTTTTCGGGATTTTGTTACTCCAATGGATGGTAGCCTTGTCATTATGAAAGGTAGTCTATTGTCGTGATTTTTGTTACTATAATGGATGGTAGCCTTGTCATTATCGAAGTTAGTCTGTTGTCGAGATTTTTGTTACTGAAATGGATGGTAGCCTTGTCATTATGGAAGATAGTCTATTGTCGATATTATTATTACTCCATTGGATGGAAGCCTTGTCATTATGGAAGGTTGTATGTTGTCGATATCTTTGTTACTACAATGGATGGTAGCCTTGTCATTATGGAAGGTAGTCTGTTGTCGAGATTTTTGTTACTCCAATGGATGGTAGCCTTGTCATTATGGGAGGTAGTATGTTGTAGATATCTTTGTTACTACAATGGATGGTAGCCTTGTCATTATGGAAGATAGTCTATTGTCGAGATTTTTGATACTCCAATGGATGGTAGCCATGTTATTATGGAAGGTAGTCTATTGTCACGATTTTTTCTATTCCAATGGATGGTATCCTTGTCATTATGAAAGGTAGTCCGTTGTTGATATCTTTGTTACTCTAATGGATGGTAGCCTAGCCATTAAGGAAGGTAGTCTTTTGTCGAGATTTTTTTTAATACAATGTATGGTAGCCTTGTCATTATGGAAGGTAGTTTGTGGTCGAGATTTTTGTTACTCCATTGGATGGTAGCCTTGTCATTATAGAAGGTGGTCTGTTGTCGAGATTTTTTTTATTCCAATGGATGTTAGCCTAGTCATTATGAAAGGTATTCGGTTTTCGGGATTTTTGTTACTCCAATGGATGGTAGCCTTGTCATTATGGAAGGTAGTCTGTTGTCGAGATTTTTGTTACTACAATGGATGGTAGCCTTGTCATTATGGAAGCTAGTCTCTTGTTGATGTTTTTTTACTACAATGGATGGTAGGCTTGTCATTATGGAAGATAGTCTATTTTCGATATTTTTATTACTCTATTGGATGGAAGCCTTGTCATTATGGAAGGTTGTATGTTATCGATATCTTTGTTACTACAATGGATGGGAGCCTTGTCATTATGGAAGGTAGTCTGTTGTCGAGATTTTTGTTACTCCAATGGATGGTAGCCTTGTCATTATGGAAGGTAGTATGTTATAAATATCTTTGTTACTACGATCGATGGTAGCCTTGTCATTATGGAAGGTAGTATGTTGTCGAGCTTTTTGTTAGTCCAATGGATTGTAGCCTTGTCATTATGGAAGGTAGTCTGTTGTCTTGATTATTGTTATTCCAATGGATGGTAGCCTTGTCATTATGGAAGCTAGTCTCTTGTTGATATTTTTGTTACTACAATGGATGGTAGCCGTGTCATTATGGAAGGTAGTTTGTTGTGGAGATTTTTGTTACTACAATGGATGGTAGCCTTGTCATTATGGAAGGTAGTCTATTGTCTAGATTTTTAGTTCTCCAATGGATGTTAGCCTTGTCATTATGGAAGATAGTCTGTTGTCGTGATTTTTGTTACTCCAATGGATGGTAGCCTGGTCATTATGGAAAGTAGTTTATTGTCGAGATTTTTGTTACTACCATGGATGGTTGCCTTGTCATTATGGACGGTGTATGTTTTCGAGACTATTGTTACTACAATGGATGGTAGCATTGTCATTATGGAAGGTAGTCTGTTGTCTTGATTTTTGTAACTCCAATGGATGTTAGCCTTGTCATTATGGAAGGTAGTCTGTTGTCGATATCTTTGTTAGTACAATGAATGGTAGCCTTGTCATTATGGAAGGTAGTCTGTTGTCGAGATTTTTGTTACTCCAATGGATGGTAGCCTTGTCATTATGGAAGGTAGTATTTTGTAGATATCTTTGTTACTACAATGGATGGTAGCCTTGTCATTATGGAAGGTAGTTTGTAGTCGAGATTTTTGTTACTCCAATGGATGGTATCCTTGTCATTATGGAAGGTTATCTTTTGTCGATATATTTGTTACTCTAATGGATGGTAGCCTACTCAATATGGAAGGTAGTCTTTTGTCGAGATTTTTTTTACTACAATGTATGGTAGCCTTGTAATTATGTAAGGTAGTTTGTGGTCTAGATTTTTGTTACTCAATTGGATGGTAGCCTTGTCATTATGGAAGGTAGTCCGCTTTCGAGATTTTTGTTACTCCAATGGATGGTAACCTTGTCTTTATGGGAGGTAGTCTGTTGCCGAGATTTTTGTTACTCCAATGGATGGTAGCCTTGTCATTTTGGAAGCTAGTCTCTTGTTGATATTATTGTTACTACAATGGATGGTAGCCTTGTCATTATGGAAGGTAGTCTATTGTCGAGATTTTTGTTACTACAATGGATGGTTGCCTTGTCATTACGGAAGGTAGTCTGTTGTCTAGATTTTTGTTACTCCAATGGATGTTAGCCTTGTCATTATTGAAGGTAGTATGTTGTCGTGATTTTTGTTACTCCAATGGATGGTAGCCTTGTCATTATGGAAAGTAGTTTGTTTTCGAGATTTTTGTTATTACAATGGATGGTAGCCTTGTCATTATGGAAGGTAGTCTGTTGTCGAGATTTTTGTTACTCCAATTGGATGGTAGCCTTGTCATTATGGAAGGTAGTCTGTTGTCGAGATTTTTGTTATTCCAATGGATGTTAGCCTAGTCATTATGAAAGGTAGTTCGTTTTCAAGATTTTTGTTACTCCAATGGATGGTAGCCTTGTCTTTATGGGAGGTAGTCTATTGTCGAGATTTTTGTTACTACAATGGATGGTAGCCTTGTCATTATGGAAGCTAGTCTCTTGTCGATGTTTTTTTTACTACAATGGATGGTAGGCTTTTCATTATGAAAGGTACTCTGTTGTCACGATTTTTGTTACTACAATGGATGTTAGCCTTGTCATTATGAAAGGTAGTATGTTATAGATATCTTTGTTACTACAATGGATGGTAGCCTTGTCATTATGGAAGGTAGTATATTGTCGAGCTTTTTGTTACTCCAATGGATGGTAGCCTTGTCATTATGGAAGGTAGTCTGTTGTCGAGATTTTTGTTATTCCAATGGATGGTAGCCTTGTCATTATGGAAGCTAGTCTCTTGTTGATATTTTTGTTACTACAATGGATGGTAGCCTTGTCATTATGGAAGGTAGTTTGTTGTCGAGATTTTTGTTACTATGGATGGTAGCCTTGTCAATATGGAAGATAGTCTGTTGTCGTAATTTTTGTTACTCCAATGGATGGTAGCCTGGTCATTATGGAAAGTAGTTTGTTGTCGAGATTTTTATTACTACCATGGATGGTTGCCTTGTCATTATGGAAGGTAGTCTGTTGTCGAGATTTTTGTTACTACAATGGATGGTAGCCTTGTCATTATGGAAGGTAGTCTGTTGTGTAGATTTTTGTTACTCCAATGGATGTTAGCCTTGTCATTATGGAAGGTAGTCTGTTGTCGTGATTTTTGTTACTCCAATGGATGGTAGCCTGGTCATTATGGAAAGTAGTTTATTGTCGAGATTTTTGTTACTACCATGGATGGTAGCCTTGTCATTATGGACGGTGTATGTTTTCGAGACTATTGTTACTACAATGGATGGTAGCATTGTCATTATGGAAGGTAGTCTGTTGTCTTGATTTTTGTAACTCCAATGGATGTTAGCCTTGTCATTATGGAAGGTAGTCTGTTGTCGATATCTTTGTTACTACAATGAATGGTAGCCTTGTCATTATGGAAGGTAGTCTGTTGTCGAGATTTTTGTTACTCCAATGGATGGTATCCTTGTCATTATGGAAGGTTATCTTTTGTCGATATCTTTGTTACTCTAATGGATGGTAGCCTACTCAATATGGAAGGTAGTCTTTTGTTGAGATTTTTTTTACTACAATGTATGGTAGCCTTGTAATTATGTAAGGTAGTTTGTGGTCTAGATTTTTGTTACTCAATTGGATGGTAGCCTTGTCATTATAGAAGGTAGTCCACTTTCGAGATTTTTGTTACTCCAATGGATGGTAACCTTGTCTTTATGGGAGGTAGTCTGTTGTCGAGATTTTTGTTACTCCAATGGATGGTGGCCTTGTCATTATGGAAGCTAGTCTCTTGTTGATATTGTTGTTACTACAATGGATGGTAGCCTTGTCATTATGGAAGGTAGTCTATTGTCGAGATTTTAGTTACTACAATGGATGGTTGCCTTGTCATTACGGAAGGTAGTCTGTTGTCTAGATTTTTGTTACTCCAATGGATGTTAGCCTTGTCATTATTGAAGGTAGTATGTTGTCGTGATTTTTGTTACTCCAATGGATGGTAGCCTTGTCATTATGGAAAGTAGTTTGTTTTCGAGATTTTTGTTACTACAATGGATGGTAGCCTTGTCATTATGGAAGGTAGTCTGTTGTCGAGATTTTTGTTACTCCAATTGGATGGTAGCCTTGTCATTATGGAAGGTAGTCTGTTGTCGAGATTTTTGTTATTCCAATGGATGTTAGCCTAGTCATTATGAAAGGTAGTTCGTTTTCAAGATTTTTGTTACTCCAATTGATGGTAGCCTTGTCTTTATGGGAGGTAGTCTATTGTCGAGATTTTTGTTACTACAATGGATGGTAGCCTTGTCATTATGGAAGCTAGTCTCTTGTCGATGTTTTTTTTACTACAATGGATGGTAGGCTTTTCATTATGAAAGGTACTCTGTTGTCACGATTTTTGTTACTACAATGGATGTTAGCCTTGTCATTATGAAAGGTAGTATGTTATAGATATCTTTGTTACTACAATGGATGGTAGCCTTGTCATTATGGAAGGTAGTATGTTGTCGAGCTTTTTGTTACTCCAATGGATGGTAGCCTTGTCATTATGGAAGGTAGTCTCTTGTTGATATTTTTGTTACTACAATGGATGGTAGCCTTGTCATTATGGAAGGTAATTTGTTGTCGAGATTTTTGTTACTATGGATGGTAGCCTTGTCATTATGGAAGGTAGTCTATTGTCTAGATTTTTTTTACTCTAATGGATGTTAGCCTTGTCAATATGGAAGATAGTCTGTTGTCGTAATTTTTGTTACTCCAATGGATGGTAGCCTGGTCATTATGGAAAGTAGTTTGTTGTCGAGATTTTTATTACTACCATGGATGGTTGCCTTGTCATTATGGAAGGTAGTCTGTTGTCGAGATTTTTGTTACTACAATGGATGGTAGCCTTGTCATTATGGAAGGTAGTCTGTTGTGTAGATTTTTGTTACTCCAATGGATGTTAGCCTTGTCATTATGGAAGGTAGTCTGTTGTCGTGATTTTTGTTACTCCAATGGATGGTAGCCTGGTCATTATGGAAAGTAGTTTATTGTCGAGATTTTTGTTACTACCATGGATGGTAGCCTTGTCATTATGGACGGTGTATGTTTTCGAGACTATTGTTACTACAATGGATGGTAGCATTGTCATTATGGAAGGTAGTCTGTTGTCTTGATTTTTGTAACTCCAATGGATGTTAGCCTTGTCATTACGGAAGGTAGTCTGTTGTCGATATCTTTGTTACTACAATGAATGGTAGCCTTGTCATTATGGAAGGTAGTCTGTTGTCGAGATTTTTGTTACTCCAATGGATGGTATCCTTGTCATTATGGAAGGTTATCTTTTGTCAATATCTTTGTTACTCTAATGGATGGTAGCCTACTCAATATGGAAGGTAGTCTTTTGTCGAGATTTTTTTTACTACAATGTATGGTAGCCTTGTAATTATGTAAGGTAGTTTGTGGTCTAGATTTTTGTTACTCAATTGGATGGTAGCCTTGTCATTATGGAAGGTAGTCCACTTTCGAGATTTTTGTTACTCCAATGGATGGTAACCTTGTTTTTATTGGAGGTAGTCTGTTGTCGAGATTTTTGTTACTCCAATGGATGGTAGCCTTGTCATTATGGAAGCTAGTCTCTTGTTGATATTGTTGTTACTACAATGGATGGTAGCCTTGTCATTATGGAAGGTAGTCTATTGTCGAGATTTTTGTTACTACAATGGATGGTTGCCTTGTCATTACGGAAGGTAGTCTGTTGTCTAGATTTTTGTTACTCCAATGGATGTTAGCCTTGTCATTATTGAAGGTAGTATGTTGTCGTGATTTTTGTTACTCCAATGGATGGTAGCCTTGTCATTATGGAAAGTAGTTTGTTTTCGAGATTTTTGTTACTACAATGGATGGTAGCCTTGTCATTATGGAAGGTAGTCTGTTGTCGAGATTTTTGTTACTCCAATTGGATGGTAGCCTTGTCATTATGGAAGGTAGTCTCTTGTCGAGATTTTTGTTATTCCAATGGATATTAGCCTAGTCATTATGAAAGGTAGTTCGTTTTCAAGATTTTTGTTACTCCAATGGATGGTAGCCTTGTCTTTATGGGAGGTAGTCTATTGTCGAGATTTTTGTTACTACAATGGATGGTAGCCTTGTCATTATGGAAGCTAGTCTCTTGTTGATGTTTCTTTTACTACAATGGATGGTAGGCTTTTCATTATGAAAGGTACTCTGTTGTCACGATTTTTGTTACTACAATGGATGTTAGCCTTGTCATTATGAAAGGTAGTATGTTATAGATATCTTTGTTACTACAATGGATGGTAGCCTTGTCATTATGGAAGGTAGTATGTTGTCGAGCTTTTTGTTACTCCAATGGATGGTAGCCTTGTCATTATGGAAGGTAGTTTGTTGTCGAGATTTTTGTTATTCCAATGGATGGTAGCCTTGTCATTATGGAAGCTAGTCTCTTGTTGATATTTTTGTTACTACAATGGATGGTAGCCTTGTCATTATGGAAGGTAGTTTGTTGTCGAGATTTTTGTTACTATGGATGGTAGCCTTGTCATTATGGAAGGTAGTCTATTGTCTAGATTTTTTTTACTATAATGGATGTTAGCCTTGTCAATATGGAAGATAGTCTGTTGTCGTAATTTTTGTTACTCCAATGGATGGTAGCCTGGTCATTATGGAAAGTAGTTTGTTGTCGAGATTTTTATTACTACCATGGATGGTTGCCTTGTCATTATGGAAGGTAGTCTGTTGTCGAGATTTTTGTTACTACAATGGATGGTAGCCTTGTCATTATGGAAGGTAGTCTGTTGTGTAGATTTTTGTTACTCCAATGGATGTTAGCCTTGTCATTATGGAAGGTAGTCTGTTGTCGTTATTTTTGTTACTATAATGGATGGTAGCCTTGTCATTATGGAAGGTAGTCTGTTGTCGAGATTTTTGTTATTCCAATGGATGTTAGACTAGTCATTATGAAAGGTAGTCCATTTTCGAGATTTTGTTACTACAATGGATGGTAGCCTTGTCTTTATGGGAGGTAGTTTGTTGTCGAGATTTTTGTTACTCCAATGGATGGTAGCCTTGTCATTATGGAAGCTAGTCTCTTGTTGATATTGTTGTTACTACAATGGATGGTAGCCTTGTCATTATGGAAGGTAGTATGTGGTCGAGATTTTTGTTACTACAATGGATGGTATCCTTGTCATTACAGAAGGTAGTCTGTTGTCTAGATTTTTGTTACTCCAATGGATGTTAGCCTTGTCATTATGGAAGGTAGTCTGTTGTCATCATTTTTGTTACTCCAATGGATGGTAGCCTTGTCATTATGGAAAGTAGTTTGTTTTCTAGATTTTTGTTACTACAATGAATGGTAGCCTTGTCATTATGGAAGGTAGTTTGTTGTCTAGATTTTTGTTACTCCAATGGATGGTAGCCTTGTAATTATGGAAGGTAGTCTGTTGTCGAGATTTTTGTTACTCCAATGGATGGTAGCCTTGTCATTATGGAAGATAGTCTATTTTCGATATTCTTATTACTCTATTGGATGGAAGCCTTGTCATTATGGAAGGTTTTATGTTGTCGATATCTTTGTTACTACAATGGATGGTAGCCTTGTCATTATGGAAGGTAGTCTGTTGTCGAGATTTTTGTTACTCCAATGGATGCTAGACTTGTCATTATGGAAGGTAGTATGTTATAGATATCTTTGTTACTACAATGGATGGTAGCCTTGTCATTATGGAAAGTAGTATGTTGTCGAGCTTTTTGTTACTCCAATGGATTGTAGCCTTGTCATTATGGAAGGTAGTCTGTTGTCGAGATTTTTGTTATTCCAATGGATGGTAGCCTTGTCATTATGGAAGCTAGTCTCTTGTTGATATTTTTGATACTACAATGGATGGTAGCCTTGTCATTATGAAAGGTAGTCTGTTGTCTAGATTTTTTTTACTTCAATGGATGTTAGCCTTGTCATTATGGAAGATATTCTGTTGTCGTGATTTTTGTTACTCCAATGGATTGTATCCTGGTCATTATGGAAAGTAGTTTGTTGTCGAGATTTTTGTTACTACCATGGATGGTTGCCTTGTCATTATGGAAGGTAGTCTGTTGTCGAGATTTTTGTTACTACAATGGATGGTAGCCTTGTCATTATGGAAGGTAGTCTGTTGTCTAGATTTTTGTTACTCCAATGGATGGTAGCCTTGTCATTATGGAAGATAGTCTATTGTCGATATTTTTATTACTCCATTGGATGAAAGCCTTGTAATTATGGAAGGTTGTATGTTGTCGATATGTTTGTTACTACAATGGATGGTAGCCTTGTCATTATGGAAGGTAGTCTCTTGTCGATATTTTTGTTACTCCAATGGATGGTATCCTTGTCATTATGGAAGGTTATCTCTTGTCGAAATCTTTGTTACTCCAATGGATGGTAGCCTACTCATTATGGAAGGTAGTCTTTTGTCGAGATTTTTTTTACTACAATGTATGGTAGCCTTGTAATTATGGAAGGTAGTTTGTTGTCTAGATTTCTGTTACTCAATTGGATTGTAGCCTTGTCATTATGGAAGGTAGTCTGTTGTCGAGATTTTTGTTATTCCAATGGATGTTAAACTAGTCATTATGAAAGGTAGTCCGTTTTTGAGATTTTTGTTACTCCAATGGATGGTAGCCTTGTCTTTTTGGGAGGTAGTCTGTTGTCGAGATTTTTGTTACTCCAATGGATGGTAGCCTTGTCATTATGGAAGCTAGTCTCTTGTTGATATTGTTGTTACTCCATTGGATGGAAGCCTTGTCATTATGGAAGGTTTTATGTTGTCGATATCTTTGTTACTACAATGGATGGTAGCCTTGTCATTATGGAAGGTAGTCTGTTGTCGAGATTTTTGTTACTCCAATGGATGCTAGACTTGTCATTATGGAAGGTAGTATGTTATAGATATCTTTGTTACTACAATGGATGGTAGCATTGTCATTATGGAAAGTAGTATGTTGTCGAGCTTTTTGTTACTCCAATGGATTGTAGCCTTGTCATTATGGAAGGTAGTCTGTTGTCGAGATTTTTGTTATTCCAATGGATGGTAGCCTTGTCATTATGGAAGCTAGTCTCTTGTTGATATTTTTGATACTGCAATGGATGGTAGCCTTGTCATTATGGAAGGTAGTATGTTGTCTAGATTTTTGTTACTCCAATGGATGTTAGCCTTGTCATTATGGAAGGTAGTCTGTTGTCGATATTTTTATTACTCCATTGGATGGAAGCCTTGTCATTATGGAAGGTTGTATGTTGTCAATATCTTTGTTACTACAATGGATGGTAGCCTTGTCATTATGGAATGTAGTCTATTGTCGATATTTTTATTACTCCATTGGATGGAAGCCTTATCATTATGGAAGGTAGTATGTTGTAGATATCTTTGTTACTACAATGGATCGTAGCCTTGTCATTATGGAAGGTAGTCTCTTGTCGAGATTTTTGTTACTCCAATGGATGGTAGCCTTGTCATTATGGAAGATAGTCTATTATCGATATTTTTATTACTCCATTGGATGGAAGCCTTGTCATTATGGAAGGTTGTATGTTGTAGATATCTTTGTTAATACAATGGATGGTAGCCTTGTAATTATGGAAGGTAGTCTGTTGTCGATATTTTTGTTACTCCAATGGATGGTAGCCTTGTCATTATGGAAGGTAGTATGTTGTAGATATCTTTGTTACTACAATGTATGGTAGCCTTGTCATTATGGAAGGTAGTCTATTGTCGAGATTTTTGTTAATCCAATGGATGGTATCCTTGTCATTATGGAAGGTTATCTCTTGTCGATATCTTTGTTACTCCAATGGATGGTAGCCTACTCATTATGGAAGGTAGTCTTTTGTCGAGATTTTTTTTACTACAATGTTAGGTAGGCTTGTAATTATGGAAGGTAGTTTGTGGTCTAGATTTCTGTTACTCAATTGGATGGTAGCCTTGTCATAATGGAAGGTAGTCTGTTGTCGAGATTTTTGTTACTCCAATGGATGGTAGCCTTGTCTTTATGGGAGGTAGTCTGTTGTCGAGATTTTTGTTACTCCAATGGATGGTGGCCTTGTCATTATGGAAGCTAGTCTCTTGTTGATATTTTTGTTACTACAATGGATGGTAGCCTTGTCATTATGGAAGGTAGTTTGTTGTCGAGATTTTTGTTACTATGGATGGTAGCCTTGTCATTATGGAAGGTAGTCTATTGTCTAGATTTTTTTTACTCTAATGGATGTTAGCCTTGTCAATATGGAAGATAGTTTGTTGTCGTAATTTTTGTTACTCCAATGGATGGTAGCCTGGTCATTATGGAAAGTAGTTTGTTGTCGAGATTTTTATTACTACCATGGATGGTTGCCTTGTCATTATGGAAGGTAGTCTGTTGTCGAGATTTTTGTTACTACAATGGATGGTAGCCTTGTCATTATGGAAGGTAGTCTATTGTCTAGATTTTTGTTACTCCAATGGATGTTAGCCTTGTCATTATGGAAGGTAGTCTGTTGTCGTTATTTTTGTTACTATAATGGATGGTGGCCTTGTCATTATGGAAGGTAGTCTGTTGTCGAGATTTTTGTTATTCCAATGGATGTTAGACTAGTCATTATGAAAGGTAGTCCGTTTTCGAGATTTTGTTACTCAAATGGATGGTAGCCTTGTCTTTATGGGAGGTAATTTGTTGTCGAGATTTTTGTTACTCCAATGGATGGTAGCCTTGTCATTATGGAAGCTAGTCTCTTGTTGATATTTTTGTTACTACAATGGATGGTAGCCTTGTCATTATGGAAGGTAGTATGTGGTCGACATTTTTGTTACTACAATGGATGGTATCCTTGTCATTACAGAAGGTAGTCTATTGTCTAGATTTTTGTTACTCCAATGGATGTTAGCCTTGTCATTATGGAAGGTAGTCTGTTGTCATGATTTTTGTTACTCCAATGGATGGTAGCCTTGTCATTATGGAAAGTAGTTTGTTTTCTAGATACATTGTTACTACAATGAATGGTAGCCTTGCCATTATGGAAGGTAGTCTGTTGTCTAGATTTTTGTTACTCCAATGGATGGTAGCCTTGTCATTATGGAAGGTAGTCTGTTGTCGAGATTTTTGTTACTCCAATGGATGGTAGCCTTGTCATTATGGAAGATAGTCTATTTTCGATATTCTTATTACTCCATTGGATGGAAGCCTTGTCATTATGGAAGGGTTTATGTTGTCGATATCTTTGTTACTACAATGGATGGTAGCCTTGTCATTATGGAAGGTAGTCTGTTGTCGAGATTTTTGTTACTCCAATGGATGCTAGACTTGTCATTATGGAAGGTAGTATGTTATAGATATCTTTGTTACTACAATGGATGGTAGCCTTGTCATTATGGAAAGTAGTATGTTGTCGAGCTTTTTGTTACTCCAATGGATTGTAGCCTTGTCATTATGGAAGGTAGTCTATTGTCGAGATTTTTGTTATTCCAATGGATGGTAGCCTTGTCATTATGGAAGCTAGTCTCTTGTTGATATTTTTGATACTACAATGGATGGTAGCCTTGTCATTATGGAAGGTAGTTTGTTGTCGATATTTTTGTTACTACAATGGATGGTAGCCTTGTCATTATGAAAGGTAGTCTGTTGTCTAGATTTTTTTTACTTCAATGGATGTTAGCCTTGTCATTATGGAAGATAGTCTGTTGTCGTGATTTTTGTTACTCCAATGGATTGTATCCTGGTCATTATGGAAAGTAGTTTGTTGTCGAGATTTTTCTTACTACCATGGATGGTTGCCTTGTCATTATGGAAGGTAGTCTATTGTCGAGATTTTTGTTACTACAATGGATGGTAGCCTTGTCATTATGGAAGGTAGTCTGTTGTCTAGATTTTTGTTACTCCAATGGATGGTAGCCTTGTCATTATGGAAGATAGTTTATTGTCGATATTTTTATTACTCCATTGGATGAAAGCCTTGTCATTATGGAAGGTTGTATGTTGTCGATATGTTTGTTACTACAATGGATGGTAGCCTTGTCATTATGGAAGGTAGTCTCTTGTCGATATTTTTGTTACTCCAATGGATGGTATCCTTGTCATTATGGAAGGCTATCTCTTGTCGATATCTTTGTTACTCCAATGGATGGTAGCCTACTCATTATGGAAGGTAGTCTTTTGTCGAGATTTTTTTTACTACAATGTATGGTAGCCTTGTAATTATGGAAGGTAGTTTGTGGTCTAGATTTCTGTTACTCAATTGGATTGTAGCCTTGTCATTATGGAAGGTAGTCTGTTGTCGAGATTTTTGTTATTCCAATGGATGTTAGACTAGTCATTATGAAAGGTAGTCCGTTTTTGAGATTTTTGTTACTCCAATGGATGGTAGCCTTGTCTTTTTGGGAGGTAGTCTGTTGTCGAGATTTTTGTTACTCCAATGGATGGTAGCCTTGTCATTATGGAAGCTAGTCTCTTGTTGATATTGTTGTTACTACAATGGATGGTAGCCTTGTCATTATGGAAGGTAGTCTGTTGTCGAGATTTTTGTTACTCCAATGGATGCTAGACTTGTCATTATGGAAGGTAGTATGTTATAGATATCTTTGTTACTACAATGGATGGTAGCCTTGTCATTATGGAAAGTAGTATGTTGTCGAGCTTTTTGTTACTCCAATGGATTGTAGCCTTGTCATTATGGAAGGTAGTCTATTGTCGAGATTTTTGTTATTCCAATGGATGGTAGCCTTGTCATTATGGAAGCTAGTCTCTTGTTGATATTTTTGATACTACAATGGATGGTAGCCTTGTCATTATGGAAGGTAGTTTGTTGTCGATATTTTTGTTACTACAATGGATGGTAACCTTGTCATTATGAAAGGTAGTCTGTTGTCTAGATTTTTTTTACTTCAATGGATGTTAGCCTTGTCATTATGGAAGATAGTTTGTTGTCGTGATTTTTGTTACTCCAATGGATTGTATCCTGGTCATTATGGAAAGTAGTTTGTTGTCGAGATTTTTCTTACTACCATGGATGGTTGCCTTGTCATTATGGAAGGTAGTCTATTGTCGAGATTTTTGTTACTACAATGGATGGTAGCCTTGTCATTATGGAAGGTAGTCTGTTGTCTAGATTTTTGTTACTCCAATGGATGGTAGCCTTGTCATTATGGAAGATAGTTTATTGTCGATATTTTTATTACTCCATTGGATGAAAGCCTTGTCATTATGGAAGGTTGTATGTTGTCGATATGTTTGTTACTACAATGGATGGTAGCCTTGTCATTATGGAAGGTAGTCTCTTGTCGATATTTTTGTTACTCCAATGGATGGTATCCTTGTCATTATGGAAGGCTATCTCTTGTCGATATCTTTGTTACTCCAATGGATGGTAGCCTACTCATTATGGAAGGTAGTCTTTTGTCGAGATTTTTTTTACTACAATGTATGGTAGCCTTGTAATTATGGAAGGTAGTTTGTGGTCTAGATTTCTGTTACTCAATTGGATTGTAGCCTTGTCATTATGGAAGGTAGTCTGTTGTCGAGATTTTTGTTATTCCAATGGATGTTAGACTAGTCATTATGAAAGGTAGTCCGTTTTTGAGATTTTTGTTACTCCAATGGATGGTAGCCTTGTCTTTTTGGGAGGTAGTCTGTTGTCGAGATTTTTGTTACTCCAATGGATGGTAGCCTTGTCATTATGGAAGCTAGTCTCTTGTTGATATTGTTGTTACTACAATGGATGGTAGCCTTGTCGTTATGGAAGGTAGTCTGTTGTCGAGATTTTTGTTACTACAATGGATGGTAGCCTTGTCATTACGAAGGTAGTCTGTTGTCTAGATATTTGTTACTCCAATGGATGTTAGCCTTGTCATTATGGAAGGTAGTCTGTTGTCGTGATTTTTGTTACTCCAATGGATGGTAGCCTTGTCATTATGGAATGTAGTTTGTTTTCTTGATTTTTATTACTACAATGGATGGTAGCCTTGTCATTATGGAAGGTAGTCTGTTGTCTAGATTTGTGTTACTCCAATGGATGGTAGCCTTGTCATTATGGAAGGTAGTCTGTTGTCGTGATTTTTGTTACTCCAATGGATGTTGGCCTTGTCATTATGGAAGGTAGTATGTTGTCTAGATTTTTGTTACTCCAATGGATGTTAGCCTTGTCATTATGGAAGGTAGTCTGTTGTCGAGATTTTTGTTACTCCAATGGATGGTAGCCTTGTCATTATGGAAGATAGTCTATTTTCGATATTCTTATTACTCCATTGGATGGAAGCCTTGTCATTATGGAAGGTTTTATGTTGTCGATATCTTTGTTACTACAATGGATGGTAGCCTTGTCATTATGGAAGGTAGTCTGTTATCGATATCTTTGTTACTCCAATGGATGATAGCCTTGTCATTATTGAAGGTAGTCTGTTGTCGAGATTTTTGTTATTCCAATGGATGGTAGCCTTGTCATTATGGAAGCTAATCTCTTGTTGATATTTTTGATACTACAATGGATGGTAGCCTTGTCATTATGGAAGGTAGTTTGTTGTCGATATTTTTGTTACTACAATGGATGGTAGCCTTGTCATTATGAAAGGTAGTCTGTTATCTAGATTTTTTTTACTTCAATGGATGTTAGCCTTGTCATTATGGAAGATAGTCTGTTGTCGTGATTTTTGTTACTCCAATGGATTGTATCCTGGTCATTATGGAAAGTAGTTTGTTGTCGAGATTTTTGTTACTACCATGGATCGTTGCCTTGTCATTATGGAAGGTAGTCTGTTGTTGAGATTTTTGTTACTACAATGGATGGTAGCCTTGTCATTATGGAAGGTAGTCTGTTGTCTAGATTTTTGTTACTCCAATGGATGGTAGCCTTGTCATTATGGAAGATAGTCTATTGTCGATATTTTTATTACTCCATTGGATGAAAGCCTTGTCATTATGGAAGGTTGTATGTTGTCGATATGTTTGTTACTACAATGGATGGTAGCCTTGTCATTATGGAAGGTAGTCTCTTGTCGATATTTTTGTTACTCCAATGGATGGTATCCTTGTCATTATGGAAGGTTATCTCTTGTCGATATCTTTGTTACTCCAATGGATGGTAGCCTACTCATTATGGAAGGTAGTCTTTTGTCGAGATTTTTTTTACTACAATGTATGGTAGCCTTGTAATTATGGAAGGTAGTTTGTTGTCTATATTTCTGTTACTCAATTGGATTGTAGCCTTGTCATTATGGAAGGTAGTCTGTTGTCGAGATTTTTGTTATTCCAATGGATGTTAGACTAGTCATTATGAAAGGTAGTCCGTTTTTGAGATTTTTGTTACTCCAATGGATGGTAGCCTTGTCTTTTTGGGAGGTAGTCTGTTGTCGAGATTTTTGTTACTCCAATGGATGGTAGCCTTGTCATTATGGAAGCTAGTCTCTTGTTGATATTGTTGTTACTACAATGGATGGTAGCCTTGTCATTATGGAAGGTAGTCTGTTGTCGAGATTTTTGTTACTACAATGGATGGTAGCCTTGTCATTACGAAGGTAGTCTGTTGTCTAGATATTTGTTACTCCAATGGATGTTAGCCTTGTCATTATGGAAGGTAGTCTGTTGTCGTGATTTTTGTTACTCCAATGGATGGTAGCCTTGTCATTATGGAATGTAGTTTGTTTTCTTGATTTTTATTACTACAATGGATGGTAGCCTTGTCATTATGGAAGGTAGTCTGTTGTCTAGATTTTTGTTACTCCAATGGATGGTAGCCTTGTCATTATGGAAGGTAGTCTGTTGTCGTGATTTTTGTTACTCTAATGGATGTTGGCCTTGTCATTATGGAAGGTAGTATGTTGTCTAGATTTTTGTTACTCCAATGGATGTTAGCCTTGTCATTATGGAAGGTAGTCTGTTGTCGATATTTTTATTACTCCATTGGATGGAAGCCTTGTCATTATGGAAGGTTGTATGTTGTCGATATCTTTGTTACTACAATGGATGGTAGCCTTGTCATTATGGAATGTAGTCTATTGTCGATATTTTTATTACTCCATTGGATGGAAGCCTTATCATTATGGAAGGTAGTATGTTGTAGATATCTTTGTTACTACAATGGATGGTAGCCTTGTCATTATGGAAGGTAGTCTGTTGTCGAGATTTTTGTTACTCCAATGGATGGTAGCTATGTCATTATGGAAGATAGTCTATTATCGATATTTTTATTACTCCATTGGATGGAAGCCTTGTCATTATGGAAGGTTGTATGTTGTAGATATCTTTGTTAATACAATGGATGGTAGCCTTGAAATTATGGAAGGTAGTCTGTTGTCGATATTTTTGTTACTCCAATGGATGGTAGCCTTGTCATTATGGAAGGTAGTATGTTGTAGATATCTTTGTTACTACAATGTATGGTAGCCTTGTCATTATGGAAGGTAGTCTATTGTCGAGATTTTTGTTAATCCAATGGATGGTATCCTTGTCATTATGGAAGGTTATCTCTTGTCGATATCTTTGTTACTCCAATGGATGGTAGCCTACTCATTATGGAAGGTAGTCTTTTGTCGAGATTTTTTTTACTACAATGTATGGTAGGCTTGTAATTATGGAAGGTAGTTTGTGGTCTAGATTTCTGTTACTCAATTGGATGGTAGCCTTGTCATAATGGAAGGTAGTCTGTTGTCGAGATTTTTGTTACTCCAATGGATGGTAGCCTTGTCTTTATGGGAGGTAGTCTGTTGTCGAGATTTTTGTTACTCCAATGGATGGTAGCCTTGTCATTATGGAAGCTAGTCTCTTGTTGATATTGTTGTTACTACAATGGATGGTAGCCTTGTCATTATGGAAGGTAGTCTATGGTCGAGATTTTTGTTACTACAATGGATGGTAGCCTTGTCATTACAGAAGGTAGTCAGTTGTCTAGATTTTTGTTACTCCAATGGATGTTAGCCTTGTCATTATGGAAGGTAGTTTGTTGTCTAGATTTTTGTTACTCCAATGGATGGTATCCTTGTCATTATGGAAGGTAGTTTGTTGTAGTGATTTTTGTTACTACAATGGATGGTAGCCTTGTCATTATGGAAGGTAGTCTATTGTCGAGATTTTTGTTACTCCAATGGATGGTAGCCTTGTCATTATGGAAGATAGTCTATTTTCAATATTCTTATTACTCCATTGGATGGAAGCCTTGTCATTATGGAAGGTTTTATTTTGTCGATATCTTTGTTACTACAATGGATGGTAGCCTTGTCATTATGGAAGGTAGTCTGTTGTCGAGATTTTTGTTACTCCAATGGATGGTAGCCTTGTCATTATGGAAGGTAGTCTGTCGTTGAGATTTTTGTTACTCCAATGGATTGTAGCCTTGTCATTATGTAAGGTAGTCTATTGTTTAGATTTATGTTACTCCAATGGATGATAGCCTTGTCATTATGGAAGGTAGTCAGTTGTCGAGATTTTTTTATATTCCTATGGATGGTAACCTTGTCATTATGGAAGGTAGTATTTTGTCGAGATTTTTGTTACTCCAATGGATGGTAGCCTTGTCATTATTGAAGGGAGTCTATTGTCGATATATTTGTTACTCCAACGGATGATAGCCTTGTTATTATGCAAGGTAGTATGTTGTTCAGATTTTTGTTTATCCAATGGATGGTAGCCTTGTCATTATTGAAAGTAGTATATTGTCGAGATTTTTGTTATTCCAATGGATGGTAGCCTTGTCATTATGGAAGGTTGTTTTTTGTTGAAATTTTTGTTACTCCAATGGATGGTAGCCTTGTCATTATGGAAGGTAGTCTGTTGTCGATATTTTTGTTACTCCAATGAATGGTAGCCTTGTCGTTATGGAAGGTAGTCTGTCGTTTAGATTTCTTTTACTCCAATGGATTGTAGCCTTGTCATTATTTAAGGTAGTATGTTGTTCATATTTTTGTTACTCCAATGGATGGTAGCCTTGTCATTATGTAAGGTAGTCTGTTGTTGAGATTTTTGT
The DNA here is from genome assembly GCA_948472305.1 of Vicia faba. Taxonomy (NCBI): domain Eukaryota; kingdom Viridiplantae; phylum Streptophyta; class Magnoliopsida; order Fabales; family Fabaceae; genus Vicia; species Vicia faba. The sequence goes on along the minus strand of OX451739.1, from coordinate 681,748,180 downwards.
TATTCCAATGGATGGTAGGCTTATCATTATGGAAGGTAGTTTTTTATCGAGATTTTTGTTACTCTAATGGATGGTAGCCTTGTCATTATGGAAGGTAGTCTATTGTCGAGATTTTTGTTATCCCAATGGATGTTAGCCTTGTCATAATGGAAGGTAGTTTTTTGACGAGATTTTTGTTACTCCAATGGATGGTAGCCTTGTCATTATTGAAGGGAGTCTATTGTCGAGATTTTTTTTACCCTAATGGATGCAGCCTTGTCATTATAGAAGGTAGTCTGTTGTCGATATTTTTGTTACTCCAATGAATGGTAGCCTTGTCTTTGTGGAAGGTAGTCTGTCATTGAGATTTTTGTTACTCCAATGGATTGTAGCCTTGTAATTATGTAAGGTAGTCTGTTGTTCAAATTTTTGTTACTCCAATGGATGGTAGCCTTGTCATTACGGAAGGTAGTCTGTTGTTGATATTTTTGTTATTCCAATGGATGGTAACCTTGTCATTTTGGAAGGTAGTCTTTTGTCGAGATTTTTGTTACTTTAATGGATGGTAGCCTTGTCATTATTGAAGGTAGTCTATTGTCGAGATTTTTGTTATTCCAATGGATGTTAGCCTTGTCATAATGGAAGGTAGTTTTTTGACGAGATTTTTTTTACTCCAATGGATGGTAGCCTTGTCATTATTGAAGGGAGTCTATTGTCGAGATTTTTGTTACCCCAATGGATGCAGCCTTGTCATTATAGAAGGTAGTTTGTTGTTGATATTTTTGTTACTCCAAAGAATGGTAGCCTTGTCGTTATGGAAGGTAGTCTGTCATTGAGATTTTTGTTACTCCAATGGATTGTAGCCTTGTAATTATGTAAGGTAGTTTGTTGTTCAAATTTTTGTTACTCCAATGGATGGTAGCCTTGTCATTATGGAAGGTAGTCTGTTGTTGATATTTTTGTTATTCCAATGGATGGTAACCTTGTCATTTTGGAAGGTAGTCTTTTGTCGAGATTTTTGTTACTTTAATGGATGGTAGCCTTGTCATTATTGAAGGTAGTCTATTGTCGATATCTTTGTTACTCCAATGGATGATAGCCTTGTCATTATGGAAGGTAGTATATTGTCGAGATTTTTGTTACTCCAATGGTTGGTAGCATTGTCATTATGGAAGGTAGTCTGTTATCGATATCTTTGTTACTCCAATGGATGATAGCCTTGTCATTATGGAAGGTAGTCTGTTGTCGAGATTTTTGTTACTCCAATGGTTGGTAGCCTTGTCATTATGGAAGGTAGTCTGTTATCGATATCTTTCTTACTCCAATGGATGATAGCCTTGTCATTATGGAAGGTAGTCTATTGTCGAGATTTTTGTTACTCCAATGGATGGTAGCCTTGTCATTATGGAAGGTAGTCTGTCGTTGAGATTTATGTTACTCCAACAGATTGTAGCCTTGTCATTATGTAGGGTAGTCAGTTGTTCATATTTTTGTTACTCTAATGGATGGTAGACTTGTCATTATGTAAGGTAGTCTATTGTTGAGATTTTTGTTATTCCAATGGATGATAACCTTGTCATTATGGAAGGTAGTATTTTATCATGATATTTGTTACTCCAATGGATGTTGGCCTTGGCATTATTGAAGGTAGTCTATTGTCGATATTTTTGGTACTCTAATGGATGATAGCCTTTTCATTATGCAAGGTAGTCTAATGTTCAGATTTTTGTTACTCCAATGGATGGTAGCGTTGTCATTATGGAAGGTAGTCTGTTGTCAATATTTTTGTTATTCCAATGGATGGAAACCTTGTCATTATGGAAGGTAGTATTTTGTTGAGATTTTTGTTACTCCAATGGATGGTAGCCTTGTCATTATTGAAGGTAGTCTATTGTCATTATCTTTGTTACTCTAATGGATGATAGCCTTGTCATTATGCAAGGTAGTCTGTTGTTCAGATTTTTGTTACTCCAATGGATGGTAGCCTTGTCATTATGGAAGGTAGTCTGTTGTGTATATTTTTGTTATTCCAATGGATGTTAGCCTTGTCATAATGGAAGGTAGTTTTTTGTCGAGATTTTTGTTACTCCAATGGATGGTAGCCTTGTCATTATTGAAGGGAGTTTGTTATCGAGATTTCTGTTACCCCAATGGATGTAGCCTTGTCATTATAGAAGGTACTCTGTTGTCGATATTTTTGTTACTCCAATGAATGGTAGCCTTGTCGTTATGGAAGGTAGTTTGTCATTGAGATTTTTGTTACTCCAATGGATTGTAGCCTTGTCATTATGTAAGGTAGTCTGTTGTTCAAATTTTTGTTACTCCAATGGATGGTAGCCTTGTCATTATGGAAGGTAGTTTGTTGTCAAGATTTTTGTTATTCCAATGGATGGTAACCTTGTCATTATGGAAGGTAGTCTTTTGTCGAGATTTTTGTTTCTCTAATGGATGGTAGCCTTGTCATTATTGAAGGTATTCTATTGTCGATATCTTTGTTACTCCAATGGATGATAGCCTTGTCATTATGGAAGGTATTCTATTGTCGAGATTTTTGTTACTCCAACGGATCGTAGCCTTGTCATTATGTAAGGTAGTCTGTTATCGATATCTTTGTTACTCCAATGGATGATAGCCTTGTCATCATGGAAGGTAGTCTGTTGTTGAGATTTTTGTTACTCCAATGGTTTGTAGCCTTGTCATTATGGAAGGTAGTCTGTTATCGATATCTTTGTTACTCCAATGGATTATGGCCTTGTCATTATGGAGGGTAGTCTGTTGTCGAGATTTTTGTTACTCCAATGGATGGTAGCCTTGTCATTATGGAAGGTAGTCTGTCGTTGAGATTTCTGTTACTCCAATGGATTGTAGCCTTGTCATTATGTAAGGTAGTCTATTGTTTAGATTTATGTTACTCCAATGGATGATAGCCTTGTCATTATGGAAGGTAGTCAGTTGTCGAGATTTTTTTATATTCCTATGGATGGTAACCTTGTCATTATGGAAGGTAGTATTTTGTCGAGATTTTTGTTACTCCAATGGATGGTAGCCTTGTCATTATTTAAGGGAGTCTATTGTCGATATATTTGTTACTCCAATGGATGATAGCCTTGTCATTATGGAAGGTAGTCTGTTGTCGAGATTTTTGTTACTCCAATGGTTGGTAGCCTTGTCATTATGGAAGGTAGTCTGTTATCGATATCTTTCTTACTCCAATGGATGATAGCCTTGTCATTATGGAAGGTTGTTTTTTGTTGAAATTTTTGTTACTCCAATGGATGGTAGCCTTGTCATTATGGAAGGTAGTTTGTTGTTGATATTTTATTTACCCAAATGGATGTAGCCTTGTCATTATAGAAGGTAGTCTGTTGTCGATATTTTTGTTACTCCAATGAATGGTAGCCTTGTCGTTATGGAAGGTAGTCTGTCGTTTAGATTTCTTTTACTCCAATGGATTGTAGCCTTGTCATAATTTAAGGTAGTATGTTGTTCATATTTTTGTTACTCCAATGGATGGTAGCCTTGTCATTATGTAAGGTAGTCTGTTGTTGAGATTTTTGTTATTCCAATGGATGGTAGGCTTATCATTATGGAAGGTAGTTTTTTATCGAGATTTTTGTTACTCTAATGGATGGTAGCCTTGTCATTATGGAAGGTAGTCTATTGTCGAGATTTTTGTTATCCCAATGGATGTTAGCCTTGTCATAATGGAAGGTAGTTTTTTGACGAGATTTTTGTTACTCCAATGGATGGTAGCCTTGTCATTATTGAAGGGAGTCTATTGTCAAGATTTTTTTTACCCTAATGGATGCAGCCTTGTCATTATAGAAGGTAGTCTGTTGTCGATATTTTTGTTACTCCAATGAATGGTAGCCTTGTCTTTGTGGAAGGTAGTCTGTCATTGAGATTTTTGTTACTCCAATGGATTGTAGCCTTGTAATTATGTAAGGTAGTCTGTTGTTCAAATTTTTGTTACTCCAATGGATGGTAGCCTTGTCATTACGGAAGGTAGTCTGTTGTTGATATTTTTGTTATTCCAATGGATGGTAACCTTGTCATTTTGGAAGGTAGTCTTTTGTCGAGATTTTTGTTACTTTAATGGATGGTAGCCTTGTCATTATTGAAGGTAGTCTATTGTCGAGATTTTTGTTATTCCAATGGATGTTAGCCTTGTCATAATGGAAGGTAGTTTTTTGACGAGATTTTTGTTACTCCAATGGATGGTAGCCTTGTCATTATTGAAGGGAGTCTATTGTCGAGATTTTTGTTACCCCAATGGATGCAGCCTTGTCATTATAGAAGGTAGTTTGTTGTTGATATTTTTGTTACTCCAAAGAATGGTAGCCTTGTCGTTATGGAAGGTAGTCTGTCATTGAGATTTTTGTTACTCCAATGGATTGTAGCCTTGTAATTATGTAAGGTAGTTTGTTGTTCAAATTTTTGTTACTCCAATGGATGGTAGCCTTGTCATTATGGAAGGTAGTCTGTTGTTGATATTTTTGTTATTCCAATGGATGGTAACCTTGTCATTTTGGAAGGTAGTCTTTTGTCGAGATTTTTGTTACTTTAATGGATGGTAGCCTTGTCATTATTGAAGGTAGTCTATTGTCGATATCTTTGTTACTCCAATGGATGATAGCCTTGTCATTATGGAAGGTAGTATATTGTCGAGATTTTTGTTACTCCAATGGTTGGTAGCGTTGTCATTATGGAAGGTAGTCTGTTATCGATATCTTTGTTACTCCAATGGATGATAGCCTTGTCATTATGGAAGGTAGTCTGTTGTCGAGATTTTTGTTACTCCAATGGTTGGTAGCCTTGTCATTATGGAAGGTAGTCTGTTATCGATATCTTTCTTACTCCAATGGATGATAGCCTTGTCATTATGGAAGGTTGTTTTTTGTTGAAATTTTTGTTACTCCAATGGATGGTAGCCTTGTCATTATGGAAGGTAGTTTGTTGTTGATATTTTATTTACCCAAATGGATGTAGCCTTGTCATTATAGAAGGTAGTCTGTTGTCGATATTTTTGTTACTCCAATGAATGGTAGCCTTGTCGTTATGGAAGGTAGTCTATTGTTGAGATTTTTGTTATTCCAATGGATGATAACCTTGTCATTATGGAAGGTAGTATTTTATCATGATATTTGTTACTCCAATGGATGTTGGCCTTGGCATTATTGAAGGTAGTCTATTGTCGATATTTTTGGTACTCTAATGGATGATAGCCTTTTCATTATGCAAGGTAGTCTAATGTTCAGATTTTTGTTACTCCAATGGATGGTAGCGTTGTCATTATGGAAGGTAGTCTGTTGTCAATATTTTTGTTATTCCAATGGATGGTAACCTTGTCATTATGGAAGGTAGTATTTTGTTGAGATTTTTGTTACTCCAATGGATGGTAGCCTTGTCATTATTGAAGGTAGTCTATTGTCATTATCTTTGTTACTCTAATGGATGATAGCCTTGTCATTATGCAAGGTAGTCTGTTGTTCAGATTTTTGTTACTCCAATGGATGGTAGCCTTGTCATTATGGAAGGTAGTTTGTTGTCGATATTTTTGTTATTCCAATGGATGTTAGCCTTGTCATAATGGAAGGTAGTTTTTTGTCGAGATTTTTGTTACTCCAATGGATGGTAGCCTTGTCATTATTGAAGGGAGTTTGTTATCGAGATTTCTGTTACCCCAATGGATGTAGCCTTGTCATTATAGAAGGTAGTCTGTTGTCGATATTTTTGTTACTCCAATGAATGGTAGCCTTGTCGTTATGGAAGGTAGTTTCTCATTGAGATTTTTGTTACTCCAATGGATTGTAGCCTTGTCATTATGTAAGGTAGTCTGTTGTTCAAATTTTTGTTACTCCAATGGATGGTAGCCTTGTCATTATGGAAGGTAGTTTGTTGTCAAGATTTTTGTTATTCCAATGGATGGTAACCTTGTCATTATGGAAGGTAGTCTTTTGTCGAGATTTTTGTTTCTCTAATGGATGGTAGCCTTGTCATTATTGAAGGTATTCTATTGTCGATATCTTTGTTACTCCAATGGATGATAGCCTTGTAATTATGGAAGGTATTCTATTGTCGAGATTTTTGTTACTCCAACGGATCGTAGCCTTGTCATTATGTAAGGTAGTCTGTTATCGATATCTTTGTTACTCCAATGGATGATAGCCTTGTCATCATGGAAGGTAGTCTGTTGTTGAGATTTTTGTTACTCCAATGGTTTGTAGCCTTGTCATTATGGAAGGTAGTCTGTTATCGATATCTTTGTTACTCCAATGGATTATGGCCTTGTCATTATGGAGGGTAGTCTGTTGTCGAGATTTTTGTTACTCCAATGGATGGTAGCCTTGTCATTATGGAAGGTAGTCTGTCGTTGAGATTTCTGTTACTCCAATGGATTGTAGCCTTGTCATTATGTAAGGTAGTCTATTGTTTAGATTTATGTTACTCCAATGGATGATAGCCTTGTCATTATGGAAGGTTGTCAGTTGTCGAGATTTTTTTATATTCCTATGGATGGTAACCTTGTCATTATGGAAGGTAGTATTTTGTCGAGATTTTTGTTACTCCAATGGATGGTAGCCTTGTCATTATTGAAGGGAGTCTATTGTCGATATATTTGTTACTCCAACGGATGATAGCCTTGTTATTATGCAAGGTAGTATGTTGTTCAGATTTTTGTTTATCCAATGGATGGTAGCCTTGTCATTATTGAAAGTAGTATATTGTCGAGATTTTTGTTATTCCAATGGATGGTAGCCTTGTCATTATGGAAGGTTGTTTTTTGTTGAAATTTTTGTTACTCCAATGGATGGTAGCCTTGTCATTATGGAAGGTAGTTTGTTGTTGATATTTTATTTACCCAAATGGATGTAGCCTTGTCATTATAGAAGGTAGTCTGTTGTCGATATTTTTGTTACTCCAATGAATGGTAGCCTTGTCGTTATGGAAGGTAGTCTGTCGTTTAGATTTCTTTTACTCCAATGGATTGTAGCCTTGTCATTATTTAAGGTAGTATGTTGTTCATATTTTTGTTACTCCAATGGATGGTAGCCTTGTCATTATGTAAGGTAGTCTGTTGTTGAGATTTTTGTTATTCCAATGGATGGTAGGCTTATCATTATGGAAGGTAGTTTTTTATCGAGATTTTTGTTACTCTAATGGATGGTAGCCTTGTCATTATGGAAGGTAGTCTATTGTCGAGATTTTTGTTATCCCAATGGATGTTAGCCTTGTCATAATGGAAGGTAGTTTTTTGACGAGATTTTTGTTACTCCAATGGATGGTAGCCTTGACATTATAGAAGGGAGTCTATTGTCGAGATTTTATTTACCCCAATGGATGCAGCCTTGTCATTATAGAAGGTAGTTTGTTGTCGATATTTTTGTTACTCCAATGAATGGTAGCCTTGTCTTTGTGGAAGGTAGTCTGTCATTGAGATTTTTGTTACTCCAATGGATTGTAGCCTTGTAATTATGTAAGGTAGTCTGTTGTTCAAATTTTTGTTACTCCAATGGATGGTAGCCTTGTCATTACGGAAGGTAGTCTGTTGTTGATATTTTTGTTATTCCAATGGATGGTAACCTTGTCATTTTGGAAGGTAGTCTTTTGTCGAGATTTTTGTTACTTTAATGGATGGTAGCCATGTCATTATTGAAGGTTGTCTATTATCGATATCTTTGTTACTCCAATGGATGATAGCCTTGTCATTATGGAAGGTAGTCTATTGTCGAGATTTTTGTTACTCCAATGGTTGGTAGCGTTATCATTATGGAAGGTAGTCTGTTATCGATATCTTTGTTACTCCAATGGATGATAGCCTTGTCATTATGGAAGGTAGTCTGTTGTCGAGATTTTATTTACTCCAATGGTTGGTAGCCTTGTCATTATGGAAGGTAGTCTGTTATCGATATCTTTCTTACTCCAATGGATGATAGCCTTGTCATTATGGAAGGTAGTCTATTGTCGAGATTTTTGTTACTCTAATGGATGGTAGCCTTGTCATTATGGAAGGTAGTTTGTCGTTGAGATTTATGTTACTCCAACGGATTGTAGCCTTGTCATTATGTAGGGTACTCAGTTGTTCATATTTTTGCTACTCCAATGGATGGTAGACTTGTCATTATGTAAGGTAGTCTATTGTTGAGATTTTTGTTATTCCAATGGATGATAACCTTGTCATTATGGAAGGTAGTATTTCATCATGATATTTGTTACTCCAATGGATGGTGGCCTTGGCATTATTGAAGGTAGTCTATTGTCGATATTTTTGTTACTCCAATGGATGATAGCCTTGTCATTATGCAAGGTAGTCTAATGTTCATATTTTTGTTACTCCAATGGATGGTAGCCTTGTCATTATGGAAGGTAGTCTATTGTCAATATTTTTGTTATTCCAATGGATGGTAACCTTGTCATTATGGAAGGTAGTATTTTGTTGAGATTTTTGTTACTCTAATGGATGGTAGCCTTGTCATTATTGAAGGTAGTCTATTGTCGTTATCTTTGTTACTCTAATGGATGATAGCCTTGTCATTATGCAAGGTAGTCTGTTGTTCAGATTTTTGTTACTCCAATGGATGGTAGCCTTGTCATTATGGAAGGTAGTCTGTTGCCGAGATTTTTGTTATTCCAATTGATGGTAACCTTGTCATTATGGAAGGTAGTCTTTTGTCGAGATTTTTGTTACTCCAATGGATGGTAGCCTTGTCATTATTGAAGGTAGAGTATTGTCGATATCTTTGTTACTCCAATGGATGATAGCCTTGTCATTATGGAAGGTAGTCTATTGTCGAGATTTTTTTTACTCCAATGGTTGGTAGCCTTGTCATTATGGAAGGTAGTCTGTTATCGATATCTTTGTTACTCCAATGGATCATAGCCTTGTCATTATGGAAGGTAGTCTGTTGTTGAGATTTTTGTTACTCTAATGGTTGGTAGCCTTGTCATTTTGGAAGGTAGTCGGTTATCGATATCTTTGTTACTCCAATGGATGATAGCCTTGTCATTATGGAAGGTAGTCTGTTGTCGAGATTTTTTTTACTCCAATGGATGGTAGCCTTGTCATTATGGAAGGTAGTTTGTTATCGACATCTTTGTTACTCCAATGGATGGAAGCCTTGTCATTATGGAAGGTAGTCTGTTATCGATATCTTTGTTACTCCAATGGATGATAGCCTTGTCATTATGAAAGATAGTCTGTTGTCGAGATTTTTTTTACTCCAATGGATGGTAGCCTTGTCATTATGGAAGGTAGTTTTTTATCGACATCTTTGTTACTCCAATGGATGGAAGCCTTGTCATTATGGAAGGTAGTCTGTTGTCGAGATTTTTGTTACTCCAATGGATGGTAGCCTTGTCATTATGGAAGGTAGTCTGTCATTGAGATTTCTGTTACTCCAATGGATTCTAGCCTTGTCATTATGTAAGGTAGTCTATTGTTCAGATTTTTGTTACTCCAATGGATGGAAGCCTCGTCATTATGGAAGGTAGTCTGTTGTCGAGATTTTTGTTATTCCAATGGATGTTAACCTTGTCATTATGAAAGGTAGTATGTTGTTCAGATTTTTGTTACTCCAATGGATGGTAGCCTTGTCATTATGGAAGGTAGTCTGTTGTCGAGATTTTTGTTATTCAAATGGATGGTAACCTTGTCATTATGGAAGGTTGTATTTTGTCGAGATATTTGTTACTCCGATGGATGGTATCCTTGTCATTATTGAAGGTAGTCTATTGTCGATATCTTTGTTACTCCAATGGATAATAGCCTTGTCATTATGCAAGGTAGTCTGTTGTTCAGATTTTTGTTACTCCAATGGATGGTAGCCTTGTCATTATGGAAGGTTGTCTATTGTCGAGATTTTTGTTATTCCAATGGATGTTAGCCTTATCATTATGGAAGGTTTTTTTTTATCGAGATTTTTGTTACTCCAATGGATGGTAGCCTTGTCATTATGGAAGGTAGTCAATTGTCGAGATTTTATTTATTCCAATGAATGTTAGCCTTGTCATAATGGAAGGTAGTTTTTTGTCGAGATTTTTGTTACTCCAATGGATGGTAGCCTTGTCATTATTTAAGGGAGTCTGTTGTCGAGATTTTTGTTACCCCAATGGATTTAGCCTTGTCATTATAGAAGGTAGTCTGTTGTCGATATTTTTGTTACTCCAATGAATGGTAGCCTTGTCGTTATGGAAGGTAGTTTGTCATTGAGATTTCTGTTACTCCAATGGATTATAGCCTTGTCATTATGTAAGGTAGTCTGTTGTTAAAATTTTTGTTACTCCAATGGATGGTAGCCTTGTCATTATGGAAGGTAGGCTATTATCGAGATTTTTGTTATTCCAATGGATGGTAGCCTTATCATTATGGAAGGTAGTTTTTTGTTGAGATTTTTGTTACTCCAATGGATGGTAGCCTTGTCATTATGGAAGGTAGTTTGTTGTTGATATTTTATTTACCCCAATGGATGTAGCCTTGTCATTATAGAAGGTAGTTTGTTGTCGATATTTTTGTTACTCCAATGAATGGTAGCCTTGTCATTATGGAAGGTAGTCTGTCGTTGAGATTTCTGTTACTCCAATGGAATGTAGCCTTGTCATTATGTAAGGTAGTCTATTGTTCAAATTTTTGTTACTCCAATGGATGGTAGTGTTGTCATTATGGAAGGTAGTCTGTTGTCGATATTTTGGTTATTCCAATGGATGGTAACCTCGTCATTATGGAAGGTAGTCTGTTGTCGAGATTTTTGTTACTCCAATGGATGGTAGCCTTGTCATTATTGAAGGTAGTCTATTGTCAATATCTTTGTTACTCTAATGGATGATAGCCTTGTCATTATGGAAGGTAGTCTATTGTCGAGAATTTTGTTACTCCAATGGTTGGTAGCCTTGTCATTATGGAAGGTAGTCTGTTATCGATATCTTTGTTACTCCAATGGATGATAGCCTTGTCATTATGGAAGGTAGTCTGTTGTCGAGATTTTTGTTACTCCAATGGATGGTAGCCTTTTCATAATGGAAGGTAGTCTTTCGTTGAGATTTCTGTTACTCCAATGGATTGTAGCCTATTTATTATGTAAGGTAGTCTATTGTTTAGATTTTTGTTACTCCAATGGATGGTATCCTTGTCATTATGGAAGCTAGTCTGTTGTCGAGATTTTTTTATATTCCTATGGATGGTAACCTTGTCATTATGGAAGGTAGTATTTTGTCGAGATTTTTGTTACTCCAATGGATGGTAGCCTTGTCATTATGCAAGGTAGTATGTTGTTCAGATTTTTGTTACCCCAATGGATGGTAGCCTTGTCATTATGGAAGGTAGGCTATTGTCGAGATTTTGTTATTCCAATGGACGGTAGCCTTATAATTATGGAAGGTAGTTTTTTATCGAGATTTTTGTTACTCCAATGGATGGTAGCCTTGTCATTATGGAAGGTAATCTATTGTCGAGATTTTTGTTATTCTAATGGATGGTAGCCTTGTCATTATGGAAGGTAGTTTTTTGTTGAGATTTTTGTTACTCCAATGGATGGTAGCCTTGTCATTATTGAAGGTAGTCTATTGTCGATATCTTTGTTACTCCAATGGATGATAGCCTTATCATTATGCAAGGTAGTCTGTTATTCAGATTTTTGTTACTCCAATGGATGGAAGCGTTGTCATTATGGAAGGTAGTCTATTATCGAGATTTTTGTTATTCCAATGTATGGTAGCCTTATCATTATAGAAGGTAGTTTTTTATCGAGATTTTTGTTACTCCAATGGATGGTAGCCTTCTCATTATGGAAGGTAGTCTATTGTCGAGATTTTTGTTATTCCAATGGATGTTAGCCTTGTCATAATGGAAGGTAGTTTTTTGTCGAGATTTTTGTTACTCCAATGGATGGTAGCCTTGTCATTATTAAAGGGAGTCTGTTGTCGAGATTTTTGTTACCCCAATGGATGTAGCCTTGTCATTATAGAAGGTAGTCTATTGTAGATATTTTTGTTACTCAAATGGATGATAGCCTTGTCATTATGGAAGGTAGTCCGTTCTCGATATCTTTGTTACTCCAATGGATGGTATCCTTGTCGTTATATAAGGTAGCTTGTTGTCGAGATTATTGTTACTCCAATCGATTGTATCATTATCATTATGGATGGTAGTCTGTTGCCGATAATTTTGTTACTCCAATGGATGGTAGCCTTGTCATTATGGAAGGTAGTCTATTGTCGAGATTTTTGTTATTCCAATGGATGTAAGCCTTGTCATAATGGAAGGTAGTTTTTTGTCGAGATTTTTGTTACTCCAATGGATGGTAGCCTTGTCATTATTGAAGGGAGTCTGTTGTCGAGATTTTTGTTACCCCATGGATGTAGCCTTATCATTATAGAAGGTACTCTGTTGTCGAATTTTTGTTACTCCAATGAATGGTAGCCTTGTCGTTATGGAAGGTAGTCTGTCATTTAGATTTTTGTTACTCCAATGGATTGTAGCCTTGTAATTATGTAAGGTATTCTGTTTCTCCAATGGATGGTAGCCTTGTCAATATGGAAGGTAGTCTGTTGTCAATATTTTTGTTATTCCAATGGATGGTAACCATGTCATTATGGAAGGTAGTCTTTTGTCGAGATTTTTGTTACTCCAATGGATGGTAGCCTTGTCATTATTGAAGGTAGTCTATTGTCGATATCTTTGTTACTCCAATGGATGATAGCCTTGTCATTACGGAAGGTAGTCTATTGTAGAGATTTTTGTTTCTCCAATGGTTGGTAGCGTTGTCATTATGGAAGGTAGTCTGTTGTCGAGATTTTTGTTATTCAAATGGATGGTAACCTTGTCATTATGGAAGGTTATATTTTGTCGAGATTTTTGTTACTCCAATGGATGGTAGCCTTGTCATTATTGAAGGTAGTGTATTGTCGATATCTTTGTTACTCCAATGGATGATAGCCTTATCATTATGCAAGGTAGTATGTTATTCAGATTTTTGTTACTCCAATGGATGGTAGCGTTGTCATTATGGAAGGTAGTCTATTGTCGAGATTTTTTTTATTCCAATGGATGGTAGCCTTATCTTTATGGAAGGTAGTTTCTTTCGAGATTTTTGTTACTCCAATGGATGGTAGCCTTGTCATTATGGAAGTTAGTCTATTGTTGAGATTTTTGTTATTCCAATGGATGTTAGCCTTGTCATAATGGAAGGTAGTTTTTTGTTGAGATTTTTGTTACGCCAATAGAAGGGAGTCTGTTGTCGAGATTTTTGTTACCCCAATGGATGTAGCCTTGTCAATATAGAAGGTAGTCTGTTGTCGATATTTTTGTTACTCCAATGAATGGTAGCCTTGTCGTTATGGAAGGTAGTCTGTCATTGAGATTTTTGTTACTCCAATGGATTGTAGCCTTGTAATTATGTAAGGTAGTCTGTTGTTCAAATTTTTGTTACTCCAATGGATGGTAGCCTTGTCAATATGGAAGGTAGTCTGTTGTCAATATTTTTGTTATTCCAATGGATGGTAACCTTGTCATTATGGAAGGTAGTCTTTTGTCGAGATTTTTGTTACTCCAATGGATGGTAGCCTTGTCATTATTGAAGGTAGTCTATTGTCGATATCTTTGTTACTCCAATGGATGATAGCCTTGTCATTATGGAAGGTAGTCTGTCGTTGAGATTTCTGTTACTCCAATGGATTATAGCCTTGTCATTATGTAAGGTAGTATGTTGTTCAGATTTTTGTTACTCCAATGGATGGTAGCATTGTCATTATGGAAGGTAGTCTGTTGTCGAGATTTTTGTTATTCAAAAGGATGGTAACCTTGTCATTATGGAAGGTTATATTTTGTCGAGATCTTTGTTACTCCAATGGATGATAGCCTTATCATTATTCAAGGTAGTCTGTTATTCAGATTTTTGTTACTCCAATGGATGGTAGCGTTGTCATCATGGAAGGTAGTCTATTGTCGAGATTTTTGTTATTCCAATGTATGGTAGCCTTATCATTATAGAAGGTAGGTTTTTATCGAGATTTTTGTTACTCCAATGGATGGTAGCCTTCTCATTATGGAAGGTAGTATATTGTCGAGATTTTAGTTATTCCAATGGATGTTAGCCTTGTCATAATGGAAGGTAGTTTTTTGTCGAGATTTTTGTTACTCCAATGGATGGTAGCCTTGACATTATTTAAGGGAGTCTGTTGTCTAGATTTTTGTTACCCCAATGGATGTAGCCTTGTCATTATAGAAGGTAGTCTGTTGTCAATATTTTTGTTACTCCAATGAATGGTAGCCTTGTCGTTATGGAAGGTAGTCTGTCATTGAGATTTTTGTTACTCCAATGGATTGTAGCCTTGTCATTATGGAAGGTAGTCTGTTGTTCAAATTTTTGTTACTCCAATGGATGGTAGTCTTGTCATTATGGAAGGTAGTCTATTGTCGATATTTTTGTTATTCCAATGGATGGTAACCTTGTCATTATGGAAGGTAGTCTTTTGTCGAGATTTTTTTTACTCCAATGGATGGTAGCCTTGTCATTATTGAAGGTAGTCTATTGTCAATATCTTTGTTAATCCAATGGATGATAGCCTTGTAACTATGGAAGGTAGTCTATTGTCGAGATTTTTGTTACTCCAATGGTTGGTAGCCTTGTCATTATGGAAGGTAGTCTGTTATCTATATCTTTGTTACTCCAATGGATGATAGCCTTTTCATTATGGAAGGTAGTCTGTTGTCGAGATTTTTGTTACTCCAATGGATGGTAGCCTTGACATAATGGAAGGTAGTCTGTCGTTGAGATTTCTGTTACTCCAATGGATTGTAGCCTATTCATTATGTAAGGTAGTCTATTGTTTAGATTTTTGTTACTCCAATGGATGGTAGCCTTGTCATTATGGAAGCTAGTCTGTTGTCGAGATTTTTTTATATTCCTATGGATGGTAACCTTGTCATTATGGAAGGTAGTATTTTGTCGAGATTTTTGTTACTTCAATGGATGGTAGCCTTGTCATTATTGAAGGTAGTCTATTGTCGATATCTTTGTTACTCCAATTGATGATAGCCTTGTCGTTATATAAGGTAGTATGTTGTCGAGATTATTGTTACTCCAATCGATTGTATCATTATCATTATGGATGGTAGTCTGTTGCCGATAATTTTGTTACTCCAATGGATGGTAGCCTTGTCATTATGGAAGGTAGTCTATTGTCGAGATTTTTGTTATTCCAATGGATGTTAGCCTTGTCATAATGGAAGGTAGTTTTTTGTCGAGATTTTTGTTACTCCAATGGATGGTAGCCTTGTCATTATTGAAGGGAGTATGTTGTCGAGATTTTTGTTACTCCAATGGATGGTAGCCTTGTCATTATTGAAGGTAGTCTATTGTCGATATCTTTGTTACTCCAATGGATGATAGGCTTAGCATTATGCAAGGTAGTCTGTTATTCAGATTTTTGTTACTCCAATGGATGGTAACGTTGTCATTATGGAAGGTAGTCTATTGTCGATATTTTGGTTATTCCAATGTATGGTAGCCTTATCATTATAGAAGGTAGTTTTTTGTCGAGATTTTTGTTACTCCAATGGATGGTAGCCTTCTCATTATGGAAGGTAGTCTATTGTCGAGATTTTTGTTATTCCAATGGATGTTAGCCTTGTCTTAATGGAAGGTAGTTTTTTGTCGAGATTTTTGTTACTCCAATGGATGGTAGCCTTGTCATTATTTAAGGGAGTCTGTTGTCGAGATTTTTGTTACCCCAATGGATGTAGCCTTGTGATTATAGAAGGTAGTCTGTTGTCGATATTTTTGTTACTCCAATGAATGGTAGCCTTGTCGTTATGGAAGGTAGTCTGTCATTGAGATTTTTGTTACTCCAATGGATTGTAGCCTTGTCATTATGTAAGGTAGTTTGTTGTTCAAATTTTTGTTACTCCAATGGATGGTAGTCTTGTCATTATGGAAGGTAGTCTGTTGTCGATATTTTTGTTATTCCAATGGATGGTAACCTTGTCATTATGGAAGGTAGTCTTTTGTCGAGATTTTTGTTACTCCAATGGTTGGTAGCCTTGTCATTATGGAAGGTAGTATGTTATCTATATCTTTGTTACTCCAATGGATGATAGCCTTGTCATTATGGAAGGTAGTCTGTTGTCGAGATTTTTGTTACTCCAATGGATGGTAGCCTTGTCATAATGGAAGGTAGTCTGTCGTTGAGATTTCTATTACTCCAATGGATTGTAGCCTATTCATTATGTAAGGTAGTCTATTGTTTAGATTTTTGTTACTCCAATGGATGGAAGCCTTGTCATTATGGAAGATAGTCTGTTGTCGAGATTTTTTTATATTCCTATGGATGGTAACCTTGTCATTATGGAAGGTAGTATTTTGTCGAGATTTTTGTTACTCCAATGGATGGTAGCCTTGTCATTATTGAAGGTAGTCTATTGTTGATATCTTTGTTACTCCAATTGATGATAGCCTTGTCGTTATATAAGGTAGTATGTTGTCGAGATTATTGTTACTCCAATCGATTGTATCATTATCATTATGGATGGTAGTCTACTGCCGATAATTTTGTTACTCCAATGGATGGTAGCCTTGTCATTATGGAAGGTAGTCTATTGTCGAGATTTTTGTTATTCCAATGGATGTTAGCCTTGTCATAATGGATGGTAGGTTTTTGTCGAGATTTTTGTTACTCCAATGGATTGTAGCCTTGTCATTATTGAAGGGAGTCTGTTGTCGAGATTTTTGTTACTCCAATGGATGGTAGCCTTGTCATTATTGAAGGTAGTCTATTGTCGATATCTTTGTTACTCCAATGGATGATAGGATTAACATTATGCAAGGTAGTCTGTTATTCAGATTTTTGTTACTCCAATGGATGGTAACGTTGTCATTATGGAAGGTAGTCTATTGTCGATATTTTTGTTATTCCAATGTATGGTAGCCTTATCATTATAGAAGGTAGTTTTTTGTCGAGATTTTTGTTACTCCAATGGATGGTAGCCTTCTCATTATGGAAGGTAGTCTATTGTCGAGATTTTTGTTATTCCAATGGATGTTAGCCTTGTCTTAATGGAAGGTAGTTTTTTGTCGAGATTTTTGTTACTCCAATGGATGTTAGCCTTGTCATTATTTAAGGGAGTCTGTTGTCGAGATTTTTGTTACCCCAATGGATGTAGCCTTGTCATTATAGAAGGTAGTCTGTTGTCGATATTTTTGTTACTCCAATGAATGGTAGCCTTGTCGTTATGGAAGGTAGTCTGTCATTGAGATTTTTGTTACTCCAATGGATTGTAGCCTTGTCATTATGTAAGGTAGTTTGTTGTTCAAATTTTTGTTACTCCAATGGATGGTAGTCTTGTCATTATGGAAGGTAGTATGTTGTCGATATTTTTGTTATTCCAATGGATGGTAACCTTGTCATTATGGAAGGTAGTCTTTTGTCGAGATTTTTGTTACTCCAATGGATGGTAGTCTTGTCATTATTGAAGGTCGTCTATTGTCAATATCTTTGTTACTCCAATGGATGATAGCCTTGTCATTATGGAAGGTAGTCTATTGTCGAGATTTTTGTTACTCCAATGGTTGGTAGCCTTGTCATTATGGAAGGTAGTCTGTTATCGATATCTTTGTTACTCCAATGGATGATAGCCTTGTCATTATGGAAGGTAGTCTATTGTCGAGATTTTTGTTATTCCAATGGATGTTAGCCTTGTCATAATGGAAGGTAGTTTTTTGTCGAGATTTTTGTTACTCCAATGGATGGTAGCCTTGTCATTATTGAAGGGAGTATGTTGTCGAGATTTTTGTTACTCCAATGGATGGTAGCCTTGTCATTATTGAAGGTAGTCTATTGTCGATATCTTTGTTACTCCAATGGATGATAGGCTTAGCATTATGCAAGGTAGTCTGTTATTCAGATTTTTGTTACTCCAATGGATGGTAACGTTGTCATTATGGAAGGTAGTCTATTGTCGATATTTTGGTTATTCCAATGTATGGTAGCCTTATCATTATAGAAGGTAGTTTTTTGTCGAGATTTTTGTTACTCCAATGGATGGTAGCCTTCTCATTATGGAAGGTAGTCTATTGTCGAGATTTTTGTTATTCCAATGGATGTTAGCCTTGTCTTAATGGAAGGTAGTTTTTTGTCGAGATTTTTGTTACTCCAATGGATGGTAGCCTTGTCATTATTTAAGGGAGTCTGTTGTCGAGATTTTTGTTACCCCAATGGATGTAGCCTTGTGATTATAGAAGGTAGTCTGTTGTCGATATTTTTGTTACTCCAATGAATGGTAGCCTTGTCGTTATGGAAGGTAGTCTGTCATTGAGATTTTTGTTACTCCAATGGATTGTAGCCTTGTCATTATGTAAGGTAGTTTGTTGTTCAAATTTTTGTTACTCCAATGGATGGTAGTCTTGTCATTATGGAAGGTAGTCTGTTGTCGATATTTTTGTTATTCCAATGGATGGTAACCTTGTCATTATGGAAGGTAGTCTTTTGTCGAGATTTTTGTTACTCCAATGGTTGGTAGCCTTGTCATTATGGAAGGTAGTATGTTATCTATATCTTTGTTACTCCAATGGATGATAGCCTTGTCATTATGGAAGGTAGTCTGTTGTCGAGATTTTTGTTACTCCAATG
The DNA here is from genome assembly GCA_948472305.1 of Vicia faba. Lineage (NCBI taxonomy): Eukaryota > Viridiplantae > Streptophyta > Magnoliopsida > Fabales > Fabaceae > Vicia > Vicia faba. The sequence goes on along the minus strand of OX451739.1, from coordinate 681,729,580 downwards.
GATGGTAGCCTTGTCATAATGGAAGGTAGTCTGTCGTTGAGATTTCTATTACTCCAATGGATTGTAGCCTATTCATTATGTAAGGTAGTCTATTGTTTAGATTTTTGTTACTCCAATGGATGGAAGCCTTGTCATTATGGAAGATAGTCTGTTGTCGAGATTTTTTTATATTCCTATGGATGGTAACCTTGTCATTATGGAAGGTAGTATTTTGTCGAGATTTTTGTTACTCCAATGGATGGTAGCCTTGTCATTATTGAAGGTAGTCTATTGTTGATATCTTTGTTACTCCAATTGATGATAGCCTTGTCGTTATATAAGGTAGTATGTTGTCGAGATTATTGTTACTCCAATCGATTGTATCATTATCATTATGGATGGTAGTCTGCTGCCGATAATTTTGTTACTCCAATGGATGGTAGCCTTGTCATTATGGAAGGTAGTCTATTGTCGAGATTTTTGTTATTCCAATGGATGTTAGCCTTGTCATAATGGATGGTAGGTTTTTGTCGAGATTTTTGTTACTCCAATGGATTGTAGCCTTGTCATTATTGAAGGGAGTCTGTTGTCGAGATTTTTGTTACTCCAATGGATGGTAGCCTTGTCATTATTGAAGGTAGTCTATTGTCGATATCTTTGTTACTCCAATGGATGATAGGATTAACATTATGCAAGGTAGTCTGTTATTCAGATTTTTGTTACTCCAATGGATGGTAACGTTGTCATTATGGAAGGTAGTCTATTGTCGATATTTTTGTTATTCCAATGTATGGTAGCCTTATCATTATAGAAGGTAGTTTTTTGTCGAGATTTTTGTTACTCCAATGGATGGTAGCCTTCTCATTATGGAAGGTAGTCTATTGTCGAGATTTTTGTTATTCCAATGGATGTTAGCCTTGTCTTAATGGAAGGTAGTTTTTTGTCGAGATTTTTGTTACTCCAATGGATGTTAGCCTTGTCATTATTTAAGGGAGTCTATTGTCGAGATTTTTGTTACCCCAATGGATGTAGCCTTGTCATTATAGAAGGTAGTCTGTTGTCGATATTTTTGTTACTCCAATGAATGGTAGCCTTGTCGTTATGGAAGGTAGTCTGTCATTGAGATTTTTGTTACTCCAATGGATTGTAGCCTTGTCATTATGTAAGGTAGTTTGTTGTTCAAATTTTTGTTACTCCAATGGATGGTAGTCTTGTCATTATGGAAGGTAGTATGTTGTCGATATTTTTGTTATTCCAATGGATGGTAACCTTGTCATTATGGAAGGTAGTCTTTTGTCGAGATTTTTGTTACTCCAATGGATGGTAGTCTTGTCATTATTGAAGGTCGTCTATTGTCAATATCTTTGTTACTCCAATGGATGATAGCCTTGTCATTATGGAAGGTAGTCTATTGTCGAGATTTTTGTTACTCCAATGGTTGGTAGCCTTGTCATTATGGAAGGTAGTCTGTTATCGATATCTTTGTTACTCCAATGGATGATAGCCTTGTCATTATGGAAGGTAGTTTGTTGTCGAGATTTTTGTTACTCCAATGGATGGTAGCCTTGTCATAATGGAAGGTAGTCTGTCGTTGAGATTTCTGTTACTCCAATGGATTATAGCCTATTCATTATGTAAGGTAGTCAATTGTTTAGATTTTTGTTACTCCAATGGATGGTAGCCTTGTCATTATGGAGGCTAGTCTGTTGTCGATATTTTTTTATATTCCTATTGATGGTAACCTTTTCATTATGGAAGGTAGTATTTTGTCGATATTTTTGTTACTCCAATGGATAGTAGCCTTGTCATTATTGAAGGTAGTCTATTGTCGATATCTTTGTTACTCCAATGGATGATAGCCTTGTCATTATGCAAGGTAGTATGTTGTTCAGATTTTTGTTACTCCAATGGATGGTAGCCTTGTCATTATGGAAGGTAGGCTATTGTCGAGATTTTTGTTATTCCAATGGACGGTAGCCTTATCATTATGGAAGGTAGTTTTTTATCGAGATTTTTGTTACTCCAATGGATGGTAGCCTTGTCATTATGGAAGGTAGTCTATTGTCGAGATTTTTGTTATTCTAATGGATGGTAGCCTTGTCATTATGGAAGGTAGTTTTTTGTTGAGATTTTTGTTACTCCAATCGATGGTAGCCTTGTCATTATTGAAGGTAGTCTATTGTCGATATCTTTGTTACTCCAATGGATGATAGCCTTAACATTATGCACGGTATTCTGTTATTCAGATTTTTGTTACTCCAATGGATGGTAGCGTTGTCATTATGGAAGGTAGTCTATTGTCGAGATTTTTGTTATTCCAATGTATGGTAGCCTTATCATTATAGAAGGTAGTATTTTGTCGAGATTTTTGTTACTCCAATGGATGGTAGCCTTCTCATTATGGAAGGTAGTCTATTGTCGAGATTTTTGTTATTCCAATGGATGTTAGCCTTGTCTTAATGGAAGGTAGTTTTTTGTTGAGATTTTTGTTACTCCAATGGATGGTAGCCTTGTCATTATTAAAGGGAGTCTGTTGTCGAGATTTTTGTAACCCCAATGGATGTAGCCTTGTCATTATAGAAGGTAGTCTGTTGTCGATATTTTTGTTACTCCAATGAATGGTAGCCTTGTCGTTATGGAAGGTAGTCTGTCATTGAGATTTTTGTTACTCCAATGGATTGTAGCCTTGTCATTATGTAAGGTAGTCTGTTGTTCAAATTTTTGTTACTCCGATGGATGGTAGTCTTGTCATTATGGAAGGTAGTCTGTTGTGGATATTTTTGTTATTCCGATGGATGGTAACCTTGTCATTATGGAAGGTATTCTTTTGTCGAGATTTTTGTTACTCCAATGGATGGTAGCCTTGTCATTATTGAAGGTAGTCTATTGTCAATATCTTTGTTACTCCAATGGATGATAGCGTTGTCATTATGGAAGGTAGTCTATTGTCGAGATTTTTGTTACTCCAATGGTTGGTAGCCTTGACATATGGAAGGTAGTCTGTTATCGATATCTTTGTTACTCCAATGGATGATAGCCTTGTCATTATGGAAGGTAGTTTGTTGTCGAGATTTTTGTTACTCCAATGGATGGTAGCCTTGTCATAATGGAAGGTAGTTTGTCGTTGAGATTTCTGTTACTCCAATGGATTGTAGCCTACTCATTATGTAAGGTAGTCTATTGTTTAGATTTTTGTTACTCCAAAGGATGGTAGGCTTGTCATTATGGAAGCTAGTCTGTTGTCAAGATTTTTTTATATTCCTATGGATAGTAACCTTGTCATTATAGAAGGTAGTATTTTGTCGAGATTTTTGTTACTCCAATGGATGGTAGCCTTGTTATTATGCAAGGTAGTATGTTGTTCAGATTTTTGTTACTCCAATGGATGGTAGCCTTGTCATTATGGAAGGTAGGCTATTGTCGAGATTTTTGTTATTCCAATGGACGGTAGCCTTATCATTATGGAAGGTAGTTTTTTATCGAGATTTTTGTTACTCCAATGGATGGTAGCCTTGTCATTATAGAAGGTAGTCTATTGTCGAGATTTTTGTTATTCTAATGGATGGTAGCCTTGTCATTATGGAAGGTAGTTTTTTGTTGAGATTTTTGTTACTCCAATGGATGGTAGCCTTGTCATTATTGAAGGTAGTCTATTGTCGATATCTTTGTTACTCCAATGGATGATAGCCTTAACATTATGCAAGGTAGTCTGTTATTCAGATTTTTGTTACTCCAATGGATGGTAGCATTATCATTATGAAAGGTAGTCTATTGTTGAGATTTTTGTTATTCCAATGTATGGTAGCCTTATCATTATAGAAGGTAGTTTTTTGTCGAGATTTTTGTTACTCCAATGGATGGTAGCCTTCTCATTATGGAAGGTAGTCTATTGTCGAGATTTTTGTTATTCCAATGGATGTTAGCCTTGTCTTAATGGAAGGTAGTTTTTTGTCGAGATTTTTGTTACTCCAATGGATGGTAGCCTTGTCGTTATGGAAGGTAGTCTGTCATTGAGATTTTTGTTACTCCAATGGATTGTAGCCTTGTCATTATGTAAGGTAGTTTGTTGTTCAAATTTTTGTTACTCCAATGGATGGTAGTCTTGTCATTATTGAAGGTAGTCTGTTGTCGATATTTTTGTTATTCCAATGGATGGTAACCTTGTCATTAAGGAAGGTAGTCTTTTGTCGAGATTTTTGTTACTCCAATGGATGGTAGCCTTGTCATTATTGAAGGTAGTCTATTGTCGATATCTTTGTTACTCCAATGGATGATAGCCTTGTCATTATGGAAGGTAGTCTATTATGGAGATTTTTGTTACTCCAATGGTTGGTAGCCTTGTCATTATGGAAGGTAGTCTGTTATCGATATCTTTGTTACTCCAATGGATGATAGCCTTGTCATTATGGAAGGTAGTTTGTTGTCGAGATTTTTGTTACTCCAATGGATGGTAGCCTTGTCATAATGGAAGGTAGTTTGTCGTTGAGATTTCTGTTACTCCAATGGATTGTAGCCTACTCATTATGTAAGGTAGTCTATTGTTTAGATTTTTGTTACTCCAAAGGATGGTAGGCTTGTCATTATGGAAGCTAGTCTGTTGTCAAGATTTTTTTATATTCCTATGGATAGTAACCTTGTCATTATAGAAGGTAGTATTTTGTCGAGATTTTTGTTACTCCAATGGATGGTAGCCTTGTTATTATGCAAGGTAGTATGTTGTTCAGATTTTTGTTACTCCAATGGATGGTAGCCTTGTCATTATGGAAGGTAGGCTATTGTCGAGATTTTTGTTATTCCAATGGACGGTAGCCTTATCATTATGGAAGGTAGTTTTTTATCGAGATTTTTGTTACTCCAATGGATGGTAGCCTTGTCATTATAGAAGGTAGTCTATTGTCGAGATTTTTGTTATTCTAATGGATGGTAGCCTTGTCATTATGGAAGGTAGTTTTTTGTTGAGATTTTTGTTACTCCAATGGATGGTAGCCTTGTCATTATTGAAGGTAGTCTATTGTCGATATCTTTGTTACTCCAATGGATGATAGCCTTAACATTATGCAAGGTAGTCTGTTATTCAGATTTTTGTTACTCCAATGGATGGTAGCATTATCATTATGAAAGGTAGTCTATTGTTGAGATTTTTGTTATTCCAATGTATGGTAGCCTTATCATTATAGAAGGTAGTTTTTTGTCGAGATTTTTGTTACTCCAATGGATGGTAGCCTTCTCATTATGGAAGGTAGTCTATTGTCGAGATTTTTGTTATTCCAATGGATGTTAGCCTTGTCTTAATGGAAGGTAGTTTTTTGTCGAGATTTTTGTTACTCCAATGGATGGTAGCCTTGTCGTTATGGAAGGTAGTCTGTCATTGAGATTTTTGTTACTCCAATGGATTGTAGCCTTGTCATTATGTAAGGTAGTTTGTTGTTCAAATTTTTGTTACTCCAATGGATGGTAGTCTTGTCATTATTGAAGGTAGTCTGTTGTCGATATTTTTGTTATTCCAATGGATGGTAACCTTGTCATTAAGGAAGGTAGTCTTTTGTCGAGATTTTTGTTACTCCAATGGATGGTAGCCTTGTCATTATTGAAGGTAGTCTATTGTCGATATCTTTGTTACTCCAATGGATGATAGCCTTGTCATTATGGAAGGTAGTCTATTATGGAGATTTTTGTTACTCCAATGGTTGGTAGCCTTGTCATTATGGAAGGTAGTCTGTTATCGATATCTTTGTTACTCCAATGGATGATAGCCTTGTCATTATGGAATGTAGTTTGTTGTCGAGATTTTTGTTACTCCAATGGTTGGTAGCCTTGTCATTATGGAAGGTAGTCTGTTATCGATATCTTTGTTACTCCAATGGATGATAGCCTTGTCATTATGGAAGGTAGTTTGTTGTCGAGATTTTTGTTACTCCAATGGATGGTAGCCTTGTCATTATGGAAGGTAGTCTGTCATTGAGATTTCTGTTACTCCAATGGATTGTAGCCTATTCATTATGTAAGGTAGTCTATTGTTTAGATTTTTGTTACTCCAATGGATGATAGCCTTGTCATTATGGAAGGTAGTTTGTTGTCGAGATTTTTGTTACTCCAATGGATGGTAGCCTTGTCATAATGGAAGGTAGTCTGTCGTTGAGATTTCTGTTACTCCAATGGATTATAGCCTATTCATTATGTAAGGTAGTCAATTGTTTAGATTTTTGTTACTCCAATGGATGGTAGCCTTGTCATTATGGAGGCTAGTCTGTTGTCGATATTTTTTTATATTCCTATTGATGGTAACCTTGTCATTATGGAAGGTAGTATTTTGTCGAGATTTTTGTTACTCCAATGGATAGTAGCCTTGTCATTATTGAAGGTAGTCTATTGTCGATATCTTTGTTACTCCAATGGATGATAGCCTTGTCATTATGCAAGGTAGTATGTTGTTCAGATTTTTGTTACTCCAATGGATGGTAGCCTTGTCATTATGGAAGGTAGGCTATTGTCGAGATTTTTGTTATTCCAATGGACGGTAGCCTTATCATTATGGAAGGTAGTTTTTTATCGAGATTTTTGTTACTCCAATGGATGGTAGCCTTGTCATTATGGAAGGTAGTCTATTGTCGAGATTTTTGTTATTCTAATGGATGGTAGCCTTGTCATTATGGAAGGTAGTTTTTTGTTGAGATTTTTGTTACTCCAATCGATGGTAGCCTTGTCATTATTGAAGGTAGTCTATTGTCGATATCTTTGTTACTCCAATGGATGATAGCCTTAACATTATGCACGGTATTCTGTTATTCAGATTTTTGTTACTCCAATGGATGGTAGCGTTGTCATTATGGAAGGTAGTCTATTGTCGAGATTTTTGTTATTCCAATGTATGGTAGCCTTATCATTATAGAAGGTAGTATTTTGTCGAGATTTTTGTTACTCCAATGGATGGTAGCCTTCTCATTATGGAAGGTAGTCTATTGTCGAGATTTTTGTTATTCCAATGGATGTTAGCCTTGTCTTAATGGAAGGTAGTTTTTTGTTGAGATTTTTGTTACTCCAATGGATGGTAGCCTTGTCATTATTAAAGGGAGTCTGTTGTCGAGATTTTTGTAACCCCAATGGATGTAGCCTTGTCATTATAGAAGGTAGTCTGTTGTCGATATTTTTGTTACTCCAATGAATGGTAGCCTTGTCGTTATGGAAGGTAGTCTGTCATTGAGATTTTTGTTACTCCAATGGATTGTAGCCTTGTCATTATGTAAGGTAGTCTGTTGTTCAAATTTTTGTTACTCCAATGGATGGTAGTCTTGTCATTATGGAAGGTAGTCTGTTGTGGATATTTTTGTTATTCCGATGGATGGTAACCTTGTCATTATGGAAGGTATTCTTTTGTCGAGATTTTTGTTACTCCAATGGATGGTAGCCTTGTCATTATTGAAGGTAGTCTATTGTCAATATCTTTGTTACTCCAATGGATGATAGCGTTGTCATTATGGAAGGTAGTCTATTGTCGAGATTTTTGTTACTCCAATGGTTGGTAGCCTTGACATTATGGAAGGTAGTCTGTTATCGATATCTTTGTTACTCCAATGGATGATAGCCTTGTCATTATGGAAGGTAGTTTGTTGTCGAGATTTTTGTTACTCCAATGGATGGTAGCCTTGTCATAATGGAAGGTAGTTTGTCGTTGAGATTTCTGTTACTCCAATGGATTGTAGCCTACTCATTATGTAAGGTAGTCTATTGTTTAGATTTTTGTTACTCCAAAGGATGGTAGGCTTGTCATTATGGAAGCTAGTCTGTTGTCAAGATTTTTTTATATTCCTATGGATAGTAACCTTGTCATTATAGAAGGTAGTATTTTGTCGAGATTTTTGTTACTCCAATGGATGGTAGCCTTGTTATTATGCAAGGTAGTATGTTGTTCAGATTTTTGTTACTCCAATGGATGGTAGCCTTGTCATTATGGAAGGTAGGCTATTGTCGAGATTTTTGTTATTCCAATGGACGGTAGCCTTATCATTATGGAAGGTAGTTTTTTATCGAGATTTTTGTTACTCCAATGGATGGTAGCCTTGTCATTATGGAAGGTAGTCTATTGTCGAGATTTTTGTTATTCTAATGGATGGTAGCCTTGTCATTATGGAAGGTAGTTTTTTGTTGAGATTTTTGTTACTCCAATGGATGGTAGCCTTGTCATTATTGAAGGTAGTCTATTGTCGATATCTTTGTTACTCCAATGGATGATAGCCTTAACATTATGCAAGGTAGTCTGTTATTCAGATTTTTGTTACTCCAATGGATGGTAGCATTATCATTATGGAAGGTAGTCTATTGTTGAGATTTTTGTTATTCCAATGTATGGTAGCCTTATCATTATAGAAGGTAGTTTTTTGTCGAGATTTTTGTTACTCCAATGGATGGTAGCCTTCTCATTATGGAAGGTAGTCTATTGTCGAGATTTTTGTTATTCCAATGGATGTTAGCCTTGTCTTAATGGAAGGTAGTTTTTTGTCGAGATTTTTGTTACTCCAATGGATGGTAGCCTTGTCGTTATGGAAGGTAGTCTGTCATTGAGATTTTTGTTACTCCAATGGATTGTAGCCTTGTCATTATGTAAGGTAGTTTGTTGTTCAAATTTTTGTTACTCCAATGGATGGTAGTCTTGTCATTATTGAAGGTAGTCTGTTGTCGATATTTTTGTTATTCCAATGGATGGTAACCTTGTCATTAAGGAAGGTAGTCTTTTGTCGAGATTTTTGTTACTCCAATGGATGGTAGCCTTGTCATTATTGAAGGTAGTCTATTGTCGATATCTTTGTTACTCCAATGGATGATAGCCTTGTCATTATGGAAGGTAGTCTATTATGGAGATTTTTGTTACTCCAATGGTTGGTAGCCTTGTCATTATGGAAGGTAGTCTGTTATCGATATCTTTGTTACTCCAATGGATGATAGCCTTGTCATTATGGAATGTAGTTTGTTGTCGAATTTTTGTTACTCCAATGGTTGGTAGCCTTGTCATTATGGAAGGTAGTCTGTTATCGATATCTTTGTTACTCCAATGGATGATAGCCTTGTCATTATGGAAGGTAGTTTGTTGTCGAGATTTTTGTTACTCCAATGGATGGTAGCCTTGTCATTATGGAAGGTAGTCTGTCATTGAGATTTCTGTTACTCCAATGGATTGTAGCCTATTCATTATGTAAGGTAGTCTATTGTTTAGATTTTTGTTACTCCAATGGATGATAGCCTTGTCATTATGGAAGGTAGTTTGTTGTCGAGATTTTTGTTACTCCAATGGATGGTAGCCTTGTCATAATGGAAGGTAGTCTGTCGTTGAGATTTCTGTTACTCCAATGGATTATAGCCTATTCATTATGTAAGGTAGTCAATTGTTTAGATTTTTGTTACTCCAATGGATGGTAGCCTTGTCATTATGGAGGCTAGTCTGTTGTCGATATTTTTTTATATTCCTATTGATGGTAACCTTGTCATTATGGAAGGTAGTATTTTGTCGAGATTTTTGTTACTCCAATGGATAGTAGCCTTGTCATTATTGAAGGTAGTCTATTGTCGATATCTTTGTTACTCCAATGGATGATAGCCTTGTCATTATGCAAGGTAGTATGTTGTTCAGATTTTTGTTACTCCAATGGATGGTAGCCTTGTCATTATGGAAGGTAGGCTATTGTCGAGATTTTTGTTATTCCAATGGACGGTAGCCTTATCATTATGGAAGGTAGTTTTTTATCGAGATTTTTGTTACTCCAATGGATGGTAGCCTTGTCATTATGGAAGGTAGTCTATTGTCGAGATTTTTGTTATTCTAATGGATGGTAGCCTTGTCATTATGGAAGGTAGTTTTTTGTTGAGATTTTTGTTACTCCAATCGATGGTAGCCTTGTCATTATTGAAGGTAGTCTATTGTCGATATCTTTGTTACTCCAATGGATGATAGCCTTAACATTATGCACGGTATTCTGTTATTCAGATTTTTGTTACTCCAATGGATGGTAGCGTTGTCATTATGGAAGGTAGTCTATTGTCGAGATTTTTGTTATTCCAATGTATGGTAGCCTTATCATTATAGAAGGTAGTATTTTGTCGAGATTTTTGTTACTCCAATGGATGGTAGCCTTCTCATTATGGAAGGTAGTCTATTGTCGAGATTTTTGTTATTCCAATGGATGTTAGCCTTGTCTTAATGGAAGGTAGTTTTTTGTTGAGATTTTTGTTACTCCAATGGATGGTAGCCTTGTCATTATTAAAGGGAGTCTGTTGTCGAGATTTTTGTAACCCCAATGGATGTAGCCTTGTCATTATAGAAGGTAGTCTGTTGTCGATATTTTTGTTACTCCAATGAATGGTAGCCTTGTCGTTATGGAAGGTAGTCTGTCATTGAGATTTTTGTTACTCCAATGGATTGTAGCCTTGTCATTATGTAAGGTAGTCTGTTGTTCAAATTTTTGTTACTCCAATGGATGGTAGTCTTGTCATTATGGAAGGTAGTCTGTTGTGGATATTTTTGTTATTCCGATGGATGGTAACCTTGTCATTATGGAAGGTATTCTTTTGTCGAGATTTTTGTTACTCCAATGGATGGTAGCCTTGTCATTATTGAAGGTAGTCTATTGTCAATATCTTTGTTACTCCAATGGATGATAGCGTTGTCATTATGGAAGGTAGTCTATTGTCGAGATTTTTGTTACTCCAATGGTTGGTAGCCTTGACATTATGGAAGGTAGTCTGTTATCGATATCTTTGTTACTCCAATGGATGATAGCCTTGTCATTATGGAAGGTAGTTTGTTGTCGAGATTTTTGTTACTCCAATGGATGGTAGCCTTGTCATAATGGAAGGTAGTTTGTCGTTGAGATTTCTGTTACTCCAATGGATTGTAGCCTACTCATTATGTAAGGTAGTCTATTGTTTAGATTTTTGTTACTCCAAAGGATGGTAGGCTTGTCATTATGGAAGCTAGTCTGTTGTCAAGATTTTTTTATATTCCTATGGATAGTAACCTTTTCATTATAGAAGGTAGTATTTTGTCGAGATTTTTGTTACTCCAATGGATGGTAGCCTTGTTATTATGCAAGGTAGTATGTTGTTCAGATTTTTGTTACTCCAATGGATGGTAGCCTTGTCATTATGGAAGGTAGGCTATTGTCGAGATATTTGTTATTCCAATGGACGGTAGCCTTATCATTATGGAAGGTAGTTTTTTATCGAGATTTTTGTTACTCCAATGGATGGTAGCCTTGTCATTATGGAAGGTAGTCTATTGTCGAGATTTTTGTTATTCTAATGGATGGTAGCCTTGTCATTATGGAAGGTAGTTTTTTGTTGAGATTTTTGTTACTCCAATGGATGGTAGCCTTGTCATTATTGAAGGTAGTCTATTGTCGATATCTTTGTTACTCCAATGGATGATAGCCTTAACATTATGCAAGGTAGTCTGTTATTCAGATTTTTGTTACTCCAATGGATGGTAGCATTATCATTATGGAAGGTAGTCTATTGTTGAGATTTTTGTTATTCCAATGTATGGTAGCCTTATCATTATAGAAGGTAGTTTTTTATCGAGATTTTTGTTACTCCAATGGATGGTAGCCTTCTCATTATGGAAGGTAGTCTATTGTCGAGATTTTTGTTATTCCAATGGATGTTAGCCTTGTCTTAATGGAAGGTAGTTTTTTGTCGAGATTTTTGTTACTCCAATGGATGGTAGCCTTGTCGTTATGGAAGGTAGTCTGTCATTGAGATTTTTGTTACTCCAATGGATTGTAGCCTTGTCATTATGTAAGGTAGTTTGTTGTTCAAATTTTTGTTACTCCAATGGATGGTAGTCTTGTCATTATGGAAGGTAGTCTGTTGTCGATATTTTTGTTATTCCAATGGATGGTAACCTTGTCATTAAGGAAGGTAGTCTTTTGTCGAGATTTTTGATACTCCAATGGATGGTAGCCTTGTCATTATTGAAGGTAGTCTATTGTCGATATCTTTGTTACTCCAATGGATGATAGCCTTGTCATTATGGAAGGTAGTCTATTATGGAGATTTTTGTTACTCCAATGGTTGGTAGCCTTGTCATTATGGAAGGTAGTCTGTTATCGATATCTTTGTTACTCCAATGGATGATAGCCTTGTCATTATGGAATGTAGTTTGTTGTCGAGATTTTTGTTACTCCAATGGTTGGTAGCCTTGTCATTATGGAAGGTAGTCTGTTATCGATATCTTTGTTACTCCAATGGATGATAGCCTTGTCATTATGGAAGGTAGTTTGTTGTCGAGATTTTTGTTACTCCAATGGATGGTAGCCTTGTCATTATGGAAGGTAGTCTGTCATTGAGATTTCTGTTACTCCAATGGATTGTAGCCTATTCATTATGTAAGGTAGTCTATTGTTTAGATTTTTGTTACTCCAATGGATGGTAGCCTTGTCATTATGGAAGGTAGTATTTTGTCGAGATTTTTGTTACTCCAATGGATGGTAGCCTTGTCATTATGCAAGGTAGTATGTTGTTCAGATTTTTTTTACTCCAATGGATGGTAGCCTTGTCATTATGGAAGGTAGGCTATTGTCCAGATTTTTGTTATTCCAATGGATGGTAGCCTTATCATTATGGAAGGTAGTTTTTTATCGAGATTTTTGTTACTCCAATGGATGGTAGCCTTGTCATTATGGAAGGTAGTCTATTGTCGAGATTTTTGTTATTCTAATGGATGGTAGCCTTGTCATTATGGAAGGTAGTTTTTTGTTGAGATTTTTGTTACTCCAATGGATGGTAGCCTTGTCATTATGGAAGGTAGTTTGTTGTTGATATTTTATTTACCCCAATGTATGTAGCCTTGTCATTATAGAAGGTAGTCTGTTGTCGATAGTTTTGTTACTCCAATGAATGGTAGCCTTGTCGTTATGGAAGGTAGTCTGTCGTTGAGATTTCTGTTACTCCAATGGATTGTAGCCTTGTCATTATGTAAGGTAGTATGTTGTTCAGATTTTTGTTACTCCAATGGATGGTAGCCTTGTCATTATGGAAGGTAGTCTGTTGTCGAGATTTTTGTTATTCCAATGGATGGTAGCCTTATCATTATGGAAGGTGGTTTTTTGTCGAGATTTTTGTTACTCCAATGGATGGTAGCCTTGTCATTATTGAAGGGAGTCTGTTGTCGAGATTTTTGTTACCCCATGGATGTAGCCTTGTCATTATAGAAGGTACTCTGTTGTCGATATTTTTGTTACTCCAATGAATGCTAGCCTTGTCGTTATGGAAGGTAGTCTGTCATTGAGATTTTTGTTACTCCAATGGATTGTAGCCTTGTAATTATGTAAGGTATTATGTTACTCCAATGGATGGTAACCTTGTCATTATGTAAGGTAGTCTTTTGTCGAGATTTTTGTTACTCCAATGGATGGTAGCCTTGTCATTATTGAAGGTAGTCTATTGTCGATATCTTTGTTACTCCAATGGATGATAGCCTTGTCATTACGGAAGGTAGTCTATTATAGAGATTTTTGCTACTCCAATGGTAGGTAGCGTTGTCATTATGGAAGGTAGTCTGTTGTGGATATTTTATTTACCCCAATGGATGTAGCCTTGTCATTACAGAAGGTAGTCTGTTGTCGATATTTTTGTTACTCCAATCAATGGTAGCCTTGTCGTTATGGAAGGTACTCTGTCGTTGAGATTTCTGTTACTCCAATGGATTGTAGCCTTGTCATTATGTAAAGTAGTATGTTGTTCAAATTTTTGTTACTCCAATGGATGGTAGCATTGTCATTATGGAAGGTTGTATTTTGTCGAGATTTTTGTTACTCCAATGGATGGTAGCCTTGTCACTATTGAAGGTAGTCTATTGTCGATATCTTTGTTACTCCAATGGATGATAGCCTTATCATTATGCAAGGTAGTCTGTTATTCAGATTTTTGTTACTCCAATGGATGATAGCGTTGTCATTATGGAAGGTAGTCTATTGTCGATATTTTTGTTATTCAAATGGATGGTAGCCTTATCTTTATGGAAGGTAGTTTCATTCGAGATTTTTGTTACTCCAATGGATGGTAGCCTTGTCATTATGGAAGGTAGTCTATTGTCGAGATTTTTGTTATTCCAATGGATGTTAGCCTTGTCATAATGGAAGGTAATTTTTTGTCGAGATTTTTGTTACTCTAATGGATGGTAGCCTTATCATTATTGAAGGGAGTCTGTTTTCGAGATTTTTGTTACCCCAATGGATGTAGCCTTGTCATTATAGAAGGTAGTCTGTTGTCGATATTTTTGTTACTCCAATGAATGGTAGCCTTGTCGTTTATGAAGGTAGTCTGTCATTGAGATTTTTGTTACTCCAATGGATTGTAGCCTTGTAATTATGTAAGGTAGTCTGTTGTTCAAATTTTTGTTACTCCAATGGATGGTAGCCTTGTCAATATGGAAGGTAGTCTATTGTCAATATTTTTGTTATTCCAATGGATGGTAACCTTGTCATTATGGAAGGTAGTCTCTTGTCGAAATTTTTGTTACTCCAATGGATGGTAGCCTTGTCATTATGGAAGGTAGTTTTTTGTTGAGATTTTTGTTACTCCAATGGATGGTAGCCTTGTCATTATGGAAGGTAGTTTGTTGTTGATATTTTATTTACCCCAATGTATGTAGCCTTGTCATTATAGAAGGTAGTCTGTTGTCGATATTTTTGTTACTCCAATGAATGGTAGCCTTGTCGTTATGGAAGGTAGTCTGTCGTTGAGATTTCTGTTACTCCAATGGATTGTAGCCTTGTCATTATGTAAGGTAGTATGTTGTTCAGATTTTTGTTACTCCAATGGATGGTAGCCTTTTCATTATGGAAGGTAGTCTGTTGTCGAGATTTTTGTTATTCCAATGGATGGTAGCCTTATCATTATGGAAGGTAGTTTTTTATCGATATTTTTGTTACTCTAATGGATGGTAGCCTTGTCATTATGGAAGGTAGTCTATTGTCGAGAGTTTTGTTATTCCAATGGATGTTAGCCTTGTCATAATGGAAGGTAGTTTTTTGTCGAGATTTTGGTTACTCCAATGGATGGTAGCCTTGTCATTATTGAAGGGAGTCTGTTGTCGAGATTTTTGTTACCCCAATGGATGTAGCCTTGTCATTATAGAAGGTAGTCTGTTGTCGATATTTTTGTTACTCCAATGAATGGTAGCCTTGTCGTTATGGAAGGTAGTCTGTCATTGAGATTTTTGTTACTCCAATGGATTGTAGCCTTGTAATTATGTAAGGTAGTCTGTTGTTCAAATTTTTGTTACTCCAATGGATGGTAGCCTTGTCAATATGGAAGGTAGTCTGTTGTCAATATTTTTGTTATTCCAATGGATAGTAACCTTGTCATTATGGAAGGTAGTCTCTTGTCGAAATTTTTGTTACTCCAATGGATGGTAGCCTTGTCATTATGGAAGGTAGTTTTTTGTTGAGATTTTTGTTACTCCAATGGATGGTAGCCTTGTCATTATGGAAGGTAGTTTGTTGTTGATATTTTATTTACCCCAATGTATGTAGCCTTGTCATTATAGAAGGTAGTCTGTTGTCGATATTTTTGTTACTCCAATGAATGGTAGCCTTGTCGTTATGGAAGGTAGTCTGTCATTGAGATTTTTGTTACTCCAATGGATTGTAGCCTTGTAATTATGTAAGGTATTATGTTACTCCAATGGATGGTAACCTTGTCATTATGTAAGGTAGTCTTTTGTCGAGATTTTTGTTACTCCAATGGATGGTAGCCTTGTCATTATTGAAGGTAGTCTATTGTCGATATCTTTGTTACTCCAATGGATGATAGCCTTGTCATTACGGAAGGTAGTCTATTATAGAGATTTTTGCTACTCCAATGGTAGGTAGCGTTGTCATTATGGAAGGTAGTCTGTTGTGGATATTTTATTTACCCCAATGGATGTAGCCTTGTCATTACAGAAGGTAGTCTGTTGTCGATATTTTTGTTACTCCAATCAATGGTAGCCTTGTCGTTATGGAAGGTACTCTGTCGTTGAGATTTCTGTTACTCCAATGGATTGTAGCCTTGTCATTATGTAAAGTAGTATGTTGTTCAAATTTTTGTTACTCCAATGGATGGTAGCATTGTCATTATGGAAGGTTGTATTTTGTCGAGATTTTTGTTACTCCAATGGATGGTAGCCTTGTCACTATTGAAGGTAGTCTATTGTCGATATCTTTGTTACTCCAATGGATGATAGCCTTATCATTATGCAAGGTAGTCTGTTATTCAGATTTTTGTTACTCCAATGGATGATAGCGTTGTCATTATGGAAGGTAGTCTATTGTCGATATTTTTGTTATTCAAATGGATGGTAGCCTTATCTTTATGGAAGGTAGTTTCATTCGAGATTTTTGTTACTCCAATGGATGGTAGCCTTGTCATTATGGAAGGTAGTCTATTGTCGAGATTTTTGTTATTCCAATGGATGTTAGCCTTGTCATAATGGAAGGTAATTTTTTGTCGAGATTTTTGTTACTCTAATGGATGGTAGCCTTATCATTATTGAAGGGAGTCTGTTTTCGAGATTTTTGTTACCCCAATGGATGTAGCCTTGTCATTATAGAAGGTAGTCTGTTGTCGATATTTTTGTTACTCCAATGAATGGTAGCCTTGTCGTTTATGAAGGTAGTCTGTCATTGAGATTTTTGTTACTCCAATGGATTGTAGCCTTGTAATTATGTAAGGTAGTCTGTTGTTCAAATTTTTGTTACTCCAATGGATGGTAGCCTTGTCAATATGGAAGGTAGTCTATTGTCAATATTTTTGTTATTCCAATGGATGGTAACCTTGTCATTATGGAAGGTAGTCTCTTGTCGAAATTTTTGTTACTCCAATGGATGGTAGCCTTGTCATTATGGAAGGTAGTTTTTTGTTGAGATTTTTGTTACTCCAATGGATGGTAGCCTTGTCATTATGGAAGGTAGTTTGTTGTTGATATTTTATTTACCCCAATGTATGTAGCCTTGTCATTATAGAAGGTAGTCTGTTGTCGATATTTTTGTTACTCCAATGAATGGTAGCCTTGTCGTTATGGAAGGTAGTCTGTCGTTGAGATTTCTGTTACTCCAATGGATTGTAGCCTTGTCATTATGTAAGGTAGTATGTTGTTCAGATTTTTGTTACTCCAATGGATGGTAGCCTTTTCATTATGGAAGGTAGTCTGTTGTCGAGATTTTTGTTATTCCAATGGATGGTAGCCTTATCATTATGGAAGGTAGTTTTTTATCGATATTTTTGTTACTCTAATGGATGGTAGCCTTGTCATTATGGAAGGTAGTCTATTGTCGAGAGTTTTGTTATTCCAATGGATGTTAGCCTTGTCATAATGGAAGGTAGTTTTTTGTCGAGATTTTGGTTACTCCAATGGATGGTAGCCTTGTCATTATTGAAGGGAGTCTGTTGTCGAGATTTTTGTTACCCCAATGGATGTAGCCTTGTCATTATAGAAGGTAGTCTGTTGTCGATATTTTTGTTACTCCAATGAATGGTAGCCTTGTCGTTATGGAAGGTAGTCTGTCATTGAGATTTTTGTTACTCCAATGGATTGTAGCCTTGTAATTATGTAAGGTAGTCTGTTGTTCAAATTTTTGTTACTCCAATGGATGGTAGCCTTGTCAATATGGAAGGTAGTCTGTTGTCAATATTTTTGTTATTCCAATGGATAGTAACCTTGTCATTATGGAAGGTAGTCTCTTGTCGAAATTTTTGTTACTCCAATGGATGGTAGCCTTGTCATTATGGAAGGTAGTTTTTTGTTGAGATTTTTGTTACTCCAATGGATGGTAGCCTTGTCATTATGGAAGGTAGTTTGTTGTTGATATTTTATTTACCCCAATGTATGTAGCCTTGTCATTATAGAAGGTAGTCTGTTGTCGATATTTTTGTTACTCCAATGAATGGTAGCCTTGTCGTTATGGAAGGTAGTCTGTCGTTAAGATTTCTGTTACTGCAATGGATTGTAGCCTTGTCATTATGTAAGGTAGTATGTTGTTCAGATTTTTGTTACTCCAATGGATGGTAGCCTTTTCATTATGGAAGGTAGTCTGTTGTCGAGATTTTTGTTATTCCAATGGATGGTAGCCTTATCATTATGGAAGGTAGTTTTTTATCGATATTTTTGTTACTCTAATGGATGGTAGCCTTGTCATTATGGAAGGTAGTCTATTGTCGAGAGTTTTGTTATTCCAATGGATGTTAGCCTTGTCATAATGGAAGGTAGTTTTTTGTCGAGATTTTGGTTACTCCAATGGATGGTAGCCTTGTCATTATTGAAGGGAGTCTGTTGTCGAGATTTTTGTTACCCCAATGGATGTAGCCTTGTCATTATAGAAGGTAGTCTGTTGTCGATATTTTTGTTACTCCAATGAATGGTAGCCTTGTCGTTATGGAAGGTAGTCTGTCATTGAGATTTTTGTTACTCCAATGGATTGTAGCCTTGTAATTATGTAAGGTAGTCTGTTGTTCAAATTTTTGTTACTCCAATGGATGGTAGCCTTGTCAATATGGAAGGTAGTCTGTTGTCAATATTTTTGTTATTCCAATGGATGGTAACCTTGTCATTATGGAAGGTAGTCTTTTGTCGAAATTTTTGTTACTCCAATGGATGGTAGCCTTGTCATTATGGAAGGTAGTTTTTTGTTGAGATTTTTGTTACTCCAATGGATGGTAGCCTTGTCATTATTGAAGGTAGTTTGTTGTTGATATTTTATTTACCCCAATGTATGTAGCCTTGTCATTATAGAAGGTAGTCTGTTGTCGATATTTTTGTTACTCCAATGAATGGTAGCCTTGTCGTTATGGAAGGTAGTCTGTCATTGAGATTTCTGTTACTCCAATGGATTGTAGCCTTGTCATTATGTAAGGTAGTATGTTGTTCAGATTTTTGTTACTCCAATAGATGGTAGCCTTTTCATTATGGAAGGTAGTCTGTTGTCGAGATTTTTGTTATTCCAATGGATGGTAGCCTTATCATTATGGAAGGTAGTTTTTTATCGATATTTTTGTTACTCTAATGGATGGTAGCCTTGTCATTATGGAAGGTAGTCTATTGTCGAGATTTTTGTTATTCCAATGGATGTTAGCCTTGTCATAATGGAAGGTAGTTTTTTGTCGAGATTTTTGTTACTCCAATGGATGGTAGCCTTGTCATTATTGAAGGGAGTCTGTTGTCGAGATTTTTGTTACCCCAATGGATGTAGCCTTGTCATTATAGAAGGTAGTCTGTTGTCGATATTTTTGTTACTCCAATGAATGGTAGCCTTGTCGTTATGGAAGGTAGTCTGTCATTGAGATTTTTGTTACTCCAATGGATTGTAGCCTTGTAATTATGTAAGGTAGTCTGTTGTTCAAATTTTTGTTACTCCAATGGATGGTAGCCTTGTCAATATGGAAGGTAGTCTGTTGTCAATATTTTTGTTATTCCAATGGATGGTAACCTTGTCATTATGGAAGGTAGTCTTTTGTCGAAATTTTTGTTACTCTAATGGATGGTAGCCTTGTCATTATGGAAGGTAGTTTTTTGTTGAGATTTTTGTTACTCCAATGGATGGTAGCCTTGTCATTATGGAAGGTAGTTTGTTGTTGATATTTTATTTACCCCAATTTATGTAGCCTTGTCATTATAGAAGGTAGTCTGTTGTCGATATTTTTGTTAATCCAATGAATGGTAGCCTTGTCGTTATGGAAGGTAGTCTGTCGTTGAGATTTTTGTTACTCCAATGGATTGTAGCCTTGTCATTATGTAAGGTAGTATGTTGTTCAAATTTTTGTTACTCCAATGGATGGTAGCCTTTTCATTATGGAAGGTAGTCTGTTGTCGAGATTTTTGTTATTCCAATGGATGGTAGCCTTATCATTATGGAAGGTAGTTTTTTATCGATATTTTTGTTACTCTAATGGATGGTAGCCTTGTCATTATGGAAGGTAGTCTATTGTCGAGATTTTTGTTATTCCAATGGATGTTAGCCTTGTCATAATGGAAGGTAGTTTTTTGTCGAGATTTTTGTTACTCCAATGGATGGTAGCCTTGTCATTATTGAAGGGAGTCTGTTGTCGAGATTTTTGTTACCCCAATGGATGTAGCCTTGTCATTATAGAAGGTAGTCTGTTGTCGATATTTTTGTTACTCCAATGAATGGTAGCCTTGTCGTTATGGAAGGTAGTCTGTCATTGAGATTTTTGTTACTCCAATGGATTGTAGCCTTGTAATTATGTAAGGTATTCTGTTACTCCAATGGATGGTAGCCTTGTCAATATGGAAGGTAGTCTGTTGTCAATATTTTTGTTATTCCAATGGATGGTAACCTTGTCATTATGGAAGGTAGTTTTTTGTCGAGATTTTTGTTACTCCAATGGATGGTAGCCTTGTCATTATTGAAGGGAGTCTGTTGTCGAGATTTTTGTTACCCCATGGATGTAGCCTTGTCATTATAGAAGGTACTCTATTGTCGATATTTTTGTTACTCCAATGAATGGTAGCCTTGTCGTTATGGAAGGTAGTCTGTCATTGAGATTTTTGTTACTCCAATGGATTGTAGCCTTGTAATTATGTAAGGTATTCTGTTACTCCAATGGATGGTAGCGTTGTCATTATGGAAGGTAGTCTGTTGTCGATATTTTTGTTACTCCAATGAATGGTAGCCTTGTCGTTATGGAAGGTAGTCTGTCGTTGAGATTTCTGTTACTCCAATGGATTGTAGCCTTATCATTATGTAAGGTAGTATGTTGTTCAGATTTTTGTTACTCCAATGGATGGTAGCATTGTCATTATGGAAGGTAGTCTGTTGTCGACATTTTTGTTATTCAAATGGATGGTAACCTTGTCATTATGGAAGGTTGTATTTTGTCGAGATTTTTGTTACTCCAGTGGATTGTAGCCTTGTCATTATTGAAGGTAGTCTATTGTCGATATCTTTGTTACTCCAATGGATGATAGCCTTATCATTATGCAAGGTAGTCTGCTATTCAGATTTTTGTTACTCCAATGGATGGTAGCGTTGTCATTATGGAAGGTAGTTTTTTGTTGAGATTTTTGTTACTCCAATGGATGGTAGCCTTGTCATTATGGAAGGTAGTTTGTTGTTGATATTTTATTTACCCCAATGTATGTAGCCTTGTCATTATAGAAGGTAGTCTGTTGTCGATATTTTTGTTACTCCAATGAATGGTAGCCTTGTCGTTATGGAAGGTAGTCTGTCGTTGAGATTTCTGTTACTCCAATGGATTGTAGCCTTGTCATTATGTAAGGTAGTATGTTATTCAGATTTTTGTTACTCCAATGGATGGTAGCCTTTTCATTATGGAAGGTAGTCTGTTGTCGAGATTTTTGTTATTCCAATGGATGGTAGCCTTATCATTATGGAAGGTAGTTTTTTATCGATATTTTTGTTACTCTAATGGATGGTAGCCTTGTCATTATGGAAGGTAGTCTATTGTCGAGATTTTTGTTATTCCAATGGATGTTAGCCTTGTCATAATGGAAGGTAGTTTTTTGTCGAGATTTTTGTTACTCCAATGGATGGTAGCCTTGTTATTATTGAAGGGAGTCTGTTGTTGAGATTTTTGTTACCCCATGGATGTAGCCTTGTCATTATAGAAGGTACTCTATTGTCGATATTTTTGTTACTCCAATGAATGGTAGCCTTGTCGTTATGGAAGGTAGTCTGTCGTTGAGATTACTGTTACTCCAATGGATTGTAGCCTTATCATTATGTAAGGTAGTATGTTGTTCAGATTTTTGTTACTCCAATGGATGGTAGCATTGTCATTATGGAAGGTAGTCTGTTGTCGACATTTTTGTTATTCAAATGGATGGTAACCTTGTCATTATGGAAGGTTGTATTTTTTCGAGATTTTTGTTACTCCAGTGGATTGTAGCCTTGTCATTATTGAAGCTAGTCTATTGTCGATATCTTTGTTACTCCAATGGATGATAGCCTTATCATTATGCAAGGTAGTCTTCTATTCAGATTTTTGTTACTCCAATGGATGGTAGCGTTGTCATTATGGAAGGTAGTTTTTTGTTGAGATTTTTGTTACTCCAATGGATGGTAGCCTTGTCATTATGGAAGGTAGTTTGTTGTTGATATTTTATTTACCCCAATGTATGTAGCCTTGTCATTATAGAAGGTAGTCTGTTGTCGATATTTTTGTTACTCCAATGAATGGTAGCCTTGTCGTTATGGAAGGTAGTCTGTCGTTGAGATTTCTGTTACTCCAATGGATTGTAGCCTTGTCATTATGTAAGGTAGTATGTTGTTCAGATTTTTGTTACTCCAATGGATGGTAGCCTTTTCATTATGGAAGGTAGTCTGTTGTCGAGATTTTTGTTATTCCAATGGATGGTAGCCTTATCATTATGGAAGGTAGTTTTTTATCGATATTTTTGTTACTCTAATGGATGGTAGCCTTGTCATTATGGAAGGTAGTCTATTGTCGAGATTTTTGTTATTCCAATGGATGTTAGCCTTGTCATAATGGAAGGTAGTTTTTTGTCGAGATTTTTGTTACTCCAATGGATGGTAGCCTTGTTATTATTGAAGGGAGTCTGTTGTCGAGATTTTTGTTACCCCATGGATGTAGCCTTGTCATTATAGAAGGTACTCTATTGTCGATATTTTTGTTACTCCAATGAATGGTAGCCTTGTCGTTATGGAAGGTAGTCTGTCGTTGAGATTTCTGTTACTCCAATGGATTGTAGCCTTATCATTATGTAAGGTAGTATGTTGTTCAGATTTTTGTTACTCCAATGGATGGTAGCATTGTCATTATGGAAGGTAGTCTGTTGTCGACATTTTTGTTATTCAAATGGATGGTAACCTTGTCATTATGGAAGGTTGTATTTTGTCGAGATTTTTGTTACTCCAGTGGATTGTAGCCTTGTCATTATTGAAGGTAGTCTATTGTCGATATCTTTGTTACTCCAATGGATGATAGCCTTATCATTATGCAAGGTAGTCTTCTATTCAGATTTTTGTTACTCCAATGGATGGTAGCGTTGTCATTATGGAAGGTAGTTTTTTGTTGAGATTTTTGTTACTCCAATGGATGGTAGCCTTGTCATTATGGAAGGTAGTTTGTTGTTGATATTTTATTTACCCCAATGTATGTAGCCTTGTCATTATAGAAGGTAGTCTGTTGTCGATATTTTTGTTACTCCAATGAATGGTAGCCTTGTCGTTATGGAAGGTAGTCTGTCGTTGAGATTTCTGTTACTCCAATGGATTGTAGCCTTGTCATTATGTAAGGTAGTATGTTGTTCAGATTTTTGTTACTCCAATGGATGGTAGCCTTTTCATTATGGAAGGTAGTTTGTTGTCGAGATTTTTGTTATTCCAATGGATGGTAGCCTTATCATTATGGAAGGTAGTTTTTTATCGATATTTTTGTTACTCTAATGGATGGTAGCCTTGTCATTATGGAAGGTAGTCTATTGTCGAGATTTTTGTTATTCCAATGGATGTTAGCCTTGTCATAATGGAAGGTAGTTTTTTGTCGAGATTTTTGTTACTCCAATGGATGGTAGCCTTGTCATTATTGAAGGTACTCTATTGTCGATATTTTTGTTACTCCAATGAATGGTAGCCTTGTAGTTATGGAAGGTAGTCTGTCATTGAGATTTTTGTTACTCCAATGGATTGTAGCCTTGTAATTATGTAAGGTATTCTGTTACTCCAATGGATGGTAGCCTTGTCAATATGGAAGGTAGTCTGTTGTCAATATTTTTGTTATTCCAATGGATGGTAACCTTGTCATTATGGAAGGTAGTCTTTTGTCGAGATTTTTGTTACTCCAATGGATGGTAGCGTTGTCATTATGGAAGGTAGTCTGTTGTGGATATTTTATTTACCCCAATGGATGTAGCCTTGTCATTATAGAAGGTAGTCTGTTGTCGATATTTTTGTTACTCCAATGAATGGTAGCCTTGTCGTTATGGAAGGTAGTCTGTCGTTGAGATTTCTGTTACTCCAATGGATTGTAGCCTTATCATTATGTAAGGTAGTATGTTGTTCAGATTTTTGTTACTCCAATGGATGGTAGCATTCTCATTATGGAAGGTAGTCTGTTGTCGACATTTTTGTTATTCATATGGATGGTAACCTTGTCATTATGGAAGGTTGTATTTTGTCGAGATTTTTGTTACTCCAGTGGATTGTAGCCTTGTCATTATTGAAGGTAGTCTATTGTCGATATCTTTGTTACTCCAATGGATGATAGCCTTATCATTATGCAAGGTAGTCTGCTATTCAGATTTTTGTTACTCCAATGGATGGTAGCGTTGTCATTATGGAAGGTAGTCAATTGTCGAGATTTTTTTTATTCCAATGGATGGTAGCCTTATCTTTATGGAAGGTAGTTTCTTTCGAGATTTTTGTTACTCCAATGGATGGTAGCCTTGTCATTATGGAAGGTAGTCTATTGTCGAGATTTTTGTTATTCCAATGGATGTTAGCCTTGTCATAATGCAAGGTAGTTTTTTGTCGAGATTTTTGTTACCCCAATGGATGTAGCCTTGTCATTATAGAAGGTAGTCTGTTGTCGATATTTTTGTTACTCCAATGAATGGTAGCCTTGTCATTATGGAAGGTAGTCTGTCATTGAGATTTTTGTTACTCCAATGGATTGTAGCCTTGTAATTATGTAAGGTAGTCTGTTGTTCAAATTTTTGTTACTCCAATGGATGGTAGCCTTGTCAATATGGAAGGTAGTCTGTTGTCAATATTTTTGTTATTCCAATGGATGGTAACCTTGTCATTATGGAAGGTAGTCTTTTGTCGAGATTTTTGTAACTCCAATGGATGGTAGCCTTGTCATTATTGAAGGTAGTCTGTTGTCGATATCTTTGTTACTCCAATGGATGATAGCCTTGTCATTATGCAAGGTAGTATGTTGTTCAGATTTTTGTTACTACAATGCATGGTAGCCTTGTCAATATGGAAGGTAGGCTATTGTCCAGATTTTTGTTATTCCAATGGATGGTAGCCTTATCATTATGGAAGGTAGTTTTTTATCGAGATTTTTGTTACTCCAATGGATGGTAGCCTTGTCATTATGGAAGGTAGTCTATTGTCGAGATTTTTGTTATTCTAATGGATGGTAGCCTTGTCATTATGGAAGGTAGTTTTTTGTTGAGATTTTTGTTACTCCAATGGATGGTAGCCTTGTCATTATGGAAGGTAGTTTTTTGTTGATATTTTATTTACCCCAATGTATGTAGCCTTGTCATTATAGAAGGTAGTTTGTTGTCGATATTTTTGTTACTCCAATGAATGGTAGCCTTGTCGTTATGGAAGGTAGTCTGTCGTTGAGATTTCTATTACTCCAATGGATTGTAGCCTTGTCATTATGTAAGGTAGTATGTTGTTCAGATTTTTGTTACTCCAATGGATGGTAGCCTTGT
Organism: Vicia faba; assembly: GCA_948472305.1. NCBI lineage: Eukaryota > Viridiplantae > Streptophyta > Magnoliopsida > Fabales > Fabaceae > Vicia > Vicia faba. The sequence goes on along the minus strand of OX451739.1, from coordinate 681,704,184 downwards.
CATTATGGAAGGTAGTCTGTTGTCGAGATTTTTGTTATTCCAATGGATGGTAGCCTTATCATTATGGAAGGTAGTTTTTTATCGATATTTTTGTTACTCTAATGGATGGTAGCCTTGTCATTATGGAAGGTAGTCTATTGTCGAGATTTTTGTTATTCCAATGCATGTTAGCCTTGTCATAATGGAAGGTAGTTTTTTGTCGAGATTTTTGTTACTCCAATTGATGGTAGCCTTGTCATTATTGAAGGGAGTTTGTTGTCGAGATTTTTGTTACCCCATGGATGTAGCCTTGTCATTATAGAAGGTACTCTGTTGTCCATATTTTTGTTACTCCAATGAATGGTAGCCTTGTCGTTATGGAAGGTAGTCTGTCATTGAGATTTTTGTTACTCCAATGGATTGTATCCTTGTAATTATGTAAGGTATTCTGTTACTCCAATGGATGGTAGCCTTGTCAATATGGAAGGTACTCTGTTGTCAATATTTTTGTTATTCCAATGGATGGTAACCTTGTCATTATGGAAGGTAGTCTTTTGTCGAGATTTTTGTTACTCCAATGGATGGTAGCCTTGTCATTATTAAAGGTAGTCTATTGTCGATATCTTTGTTACTCCAGTGGATGATAGCCTTGTCATTAAGGAAGGTAGTCTATTGTAGAGATTTTTGTTACTCCAATGGTAGGTAGCGTTGTCATTATGGAAGGTAGTCTGTTGTGGATATTTAATTTACCCCAATGGATGTAGCCTTGTCATTATAGAAGGTAGTCTGTTGTCGATATTTTTGTTACTCCAATGAATGGTAGCCTTGTCGTTATGGAAGGTAGTCTGTCGTTGAGATTTCTGTTACTCCAATGGATTGTAGCCTTATCATTATGTAAGGTAGTATGTTGTTCAGATTTTTGTTACTCCAATGAATGGTAGCATTGTCATTATGGAAGGGAGTGTGTTGTCGAGATTTTTGTTATTCAAATGGATGGTAAACTTGTCATTATGGAAGGTTGTATTTTGTCGAGATTCTTGTTACTCCAATGGATGGTAGCCTTGTCATTATTGAAGGTAGTCTATTGTGGATATCTTTGTTACTCCAATGGATGATAGCCTTATCATTATGCAAGGTAGTATGTTATTCAGATTTTTGTTACTCCAATGGATGGTAGCGTTGTCATTATGGAAGGTAGTCTATTGTCGAGATTTTTCTTATTCAAATGGATGGTAGCCTTATCTTTATGGAAGGTAGTTTCTTTCGAGATTTTTGTTACTCCAATGGATTGTAGCCTTGTCATTATGGAAGGTAGTCTATTGTCGAGATTTTTGTTATTCCAATGGATGTTAGCCTTGTCATAATGGAAGGTAATTTTTTGTCGAGATTTTTGTTACTCTAATGGATGGTAACCTTGTCATTATTGAAGGGAGTCTGTTGTCGAGATTTTTGTTACCCCAATGGATGTAGCCTTGTCATTATAGAAGGTAGTCTGTTGTCGATATTTTTGTTACTCCAATGAATGGTAGCCTTGTCGTTATGGAAGGTAGTCTGTCATTGAGATTTTTGTTACTCCAATGGATTGTAGCCTTGTAATTATGTAAGGTAGTCTGTTGTTCAAATTTTTGTTACTCCAATGGATGGTAGCCTTGTCAATATGGAAGGTAGTCTGTTGTCAATATTTTTGTTATTCCAATGGATGGTAACCTTGTCATTATGGAAGGTAGTCTTTTGTCGAAATTTTTGTTACTCCAATGGATGGTAGCCTTGTCATTATGGAAGGTAGTTTTTTGTTGAGATTTTTGTTACTCCAATGGATGGCAGCCTTGTCATTATGGAAGGTAGTTTGTTGTTGATATTTTATTTACCCCAATGTATGTAGCCTTGTCATTATAGAAGGTAGTCTGTTGTCGATATTTTTGTTACTCCAATGAATGGTAGCCTTGTCGTTATGGAAGGTAGTCTGTCGTTTATATTTCTGTTACTCCAATGGATTGTAGCCTTGTCATTATGTAAGGTAGTATGTTGTTCAGATTTTTGTTACTCCAATGGATGGTAGCCTTTTCATTATGGAAGGTAGTCTGTTGTCGAGATTTTTGTTATTCCAATGGATGGTAGCCTTATCATTATGGAAGGTAGTTTTTTATCGATATTTTTGTTACTCTAATGGATGGTAGCCTTGTCATTATGGAAGGTAGTCTATTGTCGAGATTTTTGTTATTCCAATGGATGTTAGCCTTGTCATAATGGAAGGTAGTTTTTTGTCGAGATTTTTGTTACTCCAATGGATGGTAGCCTTGTCATTATTGAAGGGAGTCTGTTGTCGAGATTTTTGTTACCCCAATGGATGTAGCCTTGTCATTATAGAAGGTAGTCTGTTGTCGATATTTTTGTTACTCCAATGAATGGTAGCCTTGTCGTTATGGAAGGTAGTCTGTCATTGAGATTTTTGTTACTCCAATGGATTGTAGCCTTGTAATTATGTAAGGTAGTCTGTTGTTCAAATTTTTGTTACTCCAATGGATGGTAGCCTTGTCAATATGGAAGGTAGTCTGTTGTCAATATTTTTGTTATTCCAATGGATGGTAACCTTGTCATTATGGAAGGTAGTCTTTTGTCGAAATTTTTGTTACTCCAATGGATGGTAGCCTTGTCATTATGGAAGGTAGTTTTTTGTTGAGATTTTTGTTACTCCAATGGATGGTAGCCTTGTCATTATGGAAGGTAGTTTGTTGTTGATATTTTATTTACCCCAATGTATGTAGCCTTGTCATTATAGAAGGTAGTCTGTTGTCGATATTTTTGTTACTCCAATGAATGGTAGCCTTGTCGTTATGGATGGTAGTCTGTCGTTGAGATTTCTGTTACTCCAATGGATTGTAGCCTTGTCATTATGTAAGGTAGTATGTTGTTCAGATTTTTGTTATTCCAATGGATGGTAGCCTTTTCATTATGGAAGGTAGTCTGTTGTCGAGATTTTTGTTATTCCAATGGATGGTAGCCTTATCATTATGGAAGGTAGTTTTTTATTGATATTTTTGTTACTCTAATGGATGGTAGCCTTGTCATTATGGAAGGTAGTCTATTGTCGAGATTTTTGTTATTCCAATGGATGTTAGCCTTGTCATAATGGAAGGTAGTTTTTTGTCGAGATTTTTGTTACTCCAATGGATGGTAGCCTTGTCATTATTGAAGGTACTCTATTGTCGATATTTTTGTTACTCCAATGAATGGTAGCCTTGTAGTTATGGAAGGTAGTCTGTCATTGAGATTTTTGTTACTCCAATGGATTGTAGCCTTGTAATTATGTAAGGTATTCTGTTACTCCAATGGATGGTAGCCTTGTCAATATGGAAGGTAGTCTGTTGTCAATATTTTTGTTATTCCAATGGATGGTAACCTTGTCATTATGGAAGGTAGTCTTTTGTCGAGATTTTTGTTACTCCAATGGATGGTAGCGTTGTCATTATGGAAGGTAGTCTGTTGTGGATATTTTATTTACCCCAATGGATGTAGCCTTGTCATTATAGAAGGTAGTCTGTTGTCGATATTTTTGTTACTCCAATGAATGGTAGCCTTGTCGTTATGGAAGGTAGTCTGTCGTTGAGATTTCTGTTACTCCAATGGATTGTAGCCTTATTATTATGTAAGGTAGTATGTTGTTCAGATTTTTGTTACTCCAATGGATGGTAGCATTGTCATTATGGAAGGTAGTCTGTTGTCGACATTTTTGTTATTCAAATGGATGGTAACCTTGTCATTATGGAAGGTTGTATTTTGTCGAGATTTTTGTTACTCCAGTGGATTGTAGCCTTGTCATTATTGAAGGTAGTCTATTGTCGATATCTTTGTTACTCCAATGGATGATAGCCTTATCATTATGCAAGGTAGTCTGCTATTCAGATTTTTGTTACTCCAATGGATGGTAGCGTTGTCATTATGGAAGGTAGTCAATTGTCGAGATTTTTTTTATTCCAATGGATGGTAGCCTTATCTTTATGGAAGGTAGTTTCTTTCGAGATTTTTGTTACTCCAATGGATGGTAGCCTTGTCATTATGGAAGGTAGTCTATTGTCGAGATTTTTGTTATTCCAATGGATGTTAGCCTTGTCATAATGCAAGGTAGTTTTTTGTCGAGATTTTTGTTACCCCAATGGATGTAGCCTTGTCATTATAGAAGGTAGTCTGTTGTCGATATTTTTGTTACTCCAATGAATGGTAGCCTTGTCATTATGGAAGGTAGTCTGTCATTGAGATTTTTGTTACTCCAATGGATTGTAGCCTTGTAATTATGTAAGGTAGTCTGTTGTTCAAATTTTTGTTACTCCAATGGATGGTAGCCTTGTCAATATGGAAGGTAGTCTGTTGTCAATATTTTTGTTATTCCAATGGATGGTAACCTTGTCATTATGGAAGGTAGTCTTTTGTCGAGATTTTTGTAACTCCAATGGATGGTAGCCTTGTCATTATTGAAGGTAGTCTGTTGTCGATATCTTTGTTACTCCAATGGATGATAGCCTTGTCATTATGCAAGGTAGTATGTTGTTCAGATTTTTGTTACTACAATGGATGGTAGCCTTGTCAATATGGAAGGTAGGCTATTGTCCAGATTTTTGTTATTCCAATGGATGGTAGCCTTATCATTATGGAAGGTAGTTTTTTATCGAGATTTTTGTTACTCCAATGGATGGTAGCCTTGTCATTATGGAAGGTAGTCTATTGTCGAGATTTTTGTTAATCTAATGGATGGTAGCCTTGTCATTATGGAAGGTAGTTTTTTGTTGAGATTTTTGTTACTCCAATGGATGGTAGCCTTGTCATTATGGAAGGTAGTTTTTTGTTGATATTTTATTTACCCCAATGTATGTAGCCTTGTCATTATAGAAGGTAGTTTGTTGTCGATATTTTTGTTACTCCAATGAATGGTAGCCTTGTCGTTATGGAAGGTAGTCTGTCGTTGAGATTTCTATTACTCCAATGGATTGTAGCCTTGTCATTATGTAAGGTAGTATGTTGTTCAGATTTTTGTTACTCCAATGGATGGTAGCCTTGTCATTATGGAAGGTAGTCTGTTGTCGAGATTTTTGTTATTCCAATGGATGGTAGCCTTATCATTATGGAAGGTAGTTTTTTATCGATATTTTTGTTACTCTAATGGATGGTAGCCTTGTCATTATGGAAGGTAGTCTATTGTCGAGATTTTTGTTATTCCAATGCATGTTAGCCTTGTCATAATGGAAGGTAGTTTTTTGTCGAGATTTTTGTTACTCCAATTGATGGTAGCCTTGTCATTATTGAAGGGAGTTTGTTGTCGAGATTTTTGTTACCCCATGGATGTAGCCTTGTCATTATAGAAGGTACTCTGTTGTCCATATTTTTGTTACTCCAATGAATGGTAGCCTTGTCGTTATGGAAGGTAGTCTGTCATTGAGATTTTTGTTACTCCAATGGATTGTATCCTTGTAATTATGTAAGGTATTCTGTTACTCCAATGGATGGTAGCCTTGTCAATATGGAAGGTACTCTGTTGTCAATATTTTTGTTATTCCACTGGATGGTAACCTTGTCATTATGGAAGGTAGTCTTTTGTCGAGATTTCTGTTACTCCAATGGATGGTAGCCTTGTCATTATTAAAGGTAGTCTATTGTCGATATCTTTGTTACTCCAGTGGATGATAGCCTTGTCATTAAGGAAGGTAGTCTATTGTAGAGATTTTTGTTACTCCAATGGTAGGTAGCGTTGTCATTATGGAAGGTAGTCTGTTGTGGATATTTAATTTACCCCAATGGATGTAGCCTTGTCATTATAGAAGGTAGTCTGTTGTCGATATTTTTGTTACTCCAATGAATGGTAGCCTTGTCGTTATGGAAGGTAGTCTGTCGTTGAGATTTCTGTTACTCCAATGGATTGTAGCCTTATCATTATGTAAGGTAGTATGTTGTTCAGATTTTTGTTACTCCAATGAATGGTAGCATTGTCATTATGGAAGGGAGTCTGTTGTCGAGATTTTTGTTATTCAAATGGATGGTAAACTTGTCATTATGGAAGGTTGTATTTTGTCGAGATTCTTGTTACTCCAATGGATGGTAGCCTTGTCATTATTGAAGGTAGTCTATTGTGGATATCTTTGTTACTCCAATGGATGATAGCCTTATCATTATGCAAGGTAGTCTGTTATTCAGATTTTTGTTACTCCAATGGATGGTAGCGTTGTCATTATGGAAGGTAGTCTATTGTCGAGATTTTTCTTATTCAAATGGATGGTAGCCTTATCTTTATGGAAGGTAGTTTCTTTCGAGATTTTTGTTACTCCAATGGATTGTAGCCTTGTCATTATGGAAGGTAGTCTATTGTCGAGATTTTTGTTATTCCAATGGATGTTAGCCTTGTCATAATGGAAGGTAATTTTTTGTCGAGATTTTTGTTACTCTAATGGATGGTAACCTTGTCATTATTGAAGGGAGTCTGTTGTCGAGATTTTTGTTACCCCAATGGATGTAGCCTTGTCATTATAGAAGGTAGTCTGTTGTCGATATTTTTGTTACTCCAATGAATGGTAGCCTTGTCGTTATGGAAGGTAGTCTGTCATTGAGATTTTTGTTACTCCAATGGATTGTAGCCTTGTAATTATGTAAGGTAGTCTGTTGTTCAAATTTTTGTTACTCCAATGGATGGTAGCCTTGTCAATATGGAAGGTAGTCTTTTGTCAATATTTTTGTTATTCCAATGGATGGTAACCTTGTCATTATGGAAGGTAGTCTTTTGTCGAAATTTTTGTTACTCCAATGGATGGTAGCCTTGTCATTATGGAAGGTAGTTTTTTGTTGAGATTTTTGTTACTCCAATGGATGGTAGCCTTGTCATTATGGAAGGTAGTTTGTTGTTGATATTTTATTTACCCCAATGTATGTAGCCTTGTCATTATAGAAGGTAGTCTGTTGTCGATATTTTTGTTACTCCAATGAATGGTAGCCTTGTCGTTATGGAAGGTAGTCTGTCGTTGATATTTCTGTTACTCCAATGGATTGTAGCCTTGTCATTATGTAAGGTAGTTTGTTGTTCAGATTTTTGTTACTCCAATGGATGGTAGCCTTTTCATTATGGAAGGTAGTCTGTTGTCGAGATTTTTGTTATTCCAATGGATGGTAGCCTTATCATTATGGAAGGTAGTTTTTTATCGATATTTTTGTTACTCTAATGGATGGTAGCCTTGTCATTATGGAAGGTAGTCTATTGTCGAGATTTTTGTTATTCCAATGGATGTTAGCCTTGTCATAATAGAAGGTAGTTTTTTGTCGAGATTTTTGTTACTCCAATGGATGGTAGCCTTGTCATTATTGAAGGGAGTCTGTTGTCGAGATTTTTGTTACCCCAATGGATGTAGCCTTGTCATTATAGAAGGTAGTCTGTTGTCGATATTTTTGTTACTCCAATGAATGGTAGCCTTGTCGTTATGGAAGGTAGTCTGTCATTGAGATTTTTGTTACTCCAATGGATTGTAGCCTTGTAATTATGTAAGGTAGTCTGTTGTTCAAATTTTTGTTACTCCAATGGATGGTAGCCTTGTCAATATGGAAGGTAGTCTGTTGTGAATATTTTTGTTATTCCAATGGATGGTAACCTTGTCATTATGGAAGGTAGTCTTTTGTCGAAATTTTTGTTACTCCAATGGATGGTAGCCTTGTCATTATGGAAGGTAGTTTTTTGTTGAGATTTTTGTTACTCCAATGGATGGTAGCCTTGTCATTATGGAAGGTAGTTTGTTGTTGATATTTTATTTACCCCAATGTATGTAGCCTTGTCATTATAGAAGGTAGTCTGTTGTCGATATTTTTGTTACTCCAATGAATGGTAGCCTTGTCGTTATGGAAGGTAGTCTGTCGTTGAGATTTCTGTTACTCCAATGGATTGTAGCCTTGTCATTATGTAAGGTAGTATGTTGTTCAGATTTTTGTTACTCCAATGGATGGTAGCCTTTTCATTATGGAAGGTAGTCTGTTGTCGAGATTTTTGTTATTCCAATGGATGGTAGCCTTATCATTATGGAAGGTAGTTTTTTATCGATATTTTTGTTACTCTAATGGATGGTAGCCTTGTCATTATGGAAGGTAGTCTATTGTCGAGATTTTTGTTATTCCAATGGATGTTAGCCTTGTCATAATGGAAGGTAGTTTTTTGTCGAGATTTTTGTTACTCCAATGGATGGTAGCCTTGTCATTATTGAAGGGAGTCTGTTGTCGAGATTTTTGTTACCCCATGGATGTAGCCTTGTCATTATAGAAGGTACTCTATTGTCGATATTTTTGTTACTCCAATGAATGGTAGCCTTGTCGTTATGGAAGGTAGTCTGTCATTGAGATTTTTGTTACTCCAATGGATTGTAGCCTTGTAATTATGTAAGGTATTCTGTTACTCCAATGGATGGTAGCCTTGTCAATATGGAAGGTAGTCTGTTGTCAATATTTTTGTTATTCCAATGGATGGTAACCTTGTCATTATGGAAGGTAGTCTTTTGTCGAGATTGTTGTTACTCCAATGGATGGTAGCGTTGTCATTATGGAAGGTAGTCTGTTGTGGATATTTTATTCACCCTAATGGATGTAGCCTTGTCATTATAGAAGGTAGTCTGTTGTCGATATTTTTGTTACTCCAATGAATGGTAGCCTTGTCGTTATGGAAGGTAGTCTGTCGTTGAGATTTCTGTTACTCCAATGGATTGTAGCCTTATCATTATGTAAGGTAGTATGTTGTTCAGATTTTTGTTACTCCAATGGATGGTAGCATTGTCATGATGGAAGGTAGTCTGTTGTCGACATTTTTGTTACTCCAATGGATGATAGCCTTATCATTATGCAAGGTAGTCTGCTATTCAGATTTTTGTTACTCCAATGGATGGTAGCGTTGTCATTATGGAAGGTAGTCTATTGTCGAGATTTTTTTTATTCCAATGGATGGTAGCCTTATCTTTATGGAAGGTAGTTTCTTTCGAGATTTTTGTTACTCCAATGGATGGTAGCCTTGTCATTATGGAAGGTAGTCTATTGTCGAGATTTTTGTTATTCCAATGGATGTTAGCCTTGTCATAATGCAAGGTAGTTTTTTGTCGAGATTTTTGTTACCCCAATGGATGTAGCCTTGTCATTATAGAAGGTAGTCTGTTGTCGATATTTTTGTTACTCCAATGAATGGTAGCCTTGTCATTATGGAAGGTAGTCTGTCATTGAGATTTCTGTTACTCCAATGGATGGTAGCCTTGTCAATATGGAAGGTAGTCTGTTGTCAATATTTTTGTTATTCCAATGGATGGTAACCTTGTCATTATGGAAGGTAGTCTTTTGTCGAGATTTTTGTTACTCCAATGGATGGTAGCCTTGTCATTATTAAAGGTAGTCTATTGTCGATATCTTTGTTACTCCAGTGGATGATAGCCTTGTCATTAAGGAAGGTAGTCTATTGTAGAGATTTTTGATACTCCAATGGTAGGTAGCGTTGTCATTATGGAAGGTAGTCTGTTGTGGATATTTTATTTACCCCAATGGATGTAGCCTTGTCATTATAGAAGGTAGTCTGTTGTCGATATTTTTGTTACTCCAATGAATGGTAGCCTTGTCGTTATGGAAGGTAGTCTGTCGTTGAGATTTCTGTTACTCCAATGGATTGTAGCCTTATCATTATGTAAGGTAGTATGTTGTTCTGATTTTTGTTACTCCAATGAATGGTAGCATTGTCATTATGAAAGGTAGTCTGTTGTCGAGATTTTTGTTATTCAAATGGATGGTAACCTTGTCATTATGAAAGGTTGTATTTTGTCGAGATTCTTGTTACTCCAATGGATGGTAGCCTTGTCATTATTGAAGGTAGTCTATTGTCGATATCTTTGTTACTCCAATGGATGATAGCCTTATCATTATGCAAGGTAGTCTGTTATTCAGATTTTTGTTACTCCAATGGATGGTAGCGTTGTCATTATGGAAGGTAGTCTATTGTCGAGATTTTTCTTATTCAAATGGATGGTAGCCTTATCTTTATGGAAGGTAGTTTTTTCGAGATTTTTGTTACTCCAATGGATTGTAGCCTTGTCATTATGGAAGGTAGTCTATTGTCGAGATTTTTGTTATTCCAATGGATGTTAGCCTTGTCATAATGGAAGGTAATTTTTTGTCGAGATTTTTGTTACTCCAATGGATGGTAGCCTTGTCATTATTGAAGGGAGTCTGTTGTCGAGATTTTTGTTACCCCAATGGATGTAGCCTTGTCATTATAGAAGGTAGTCTGTTGTCGATATTTTTGTTACTCCAATGAATGGTAGCCTTGTCGTTATGGAAGGTAGTTTGTCATTGAGATTTTTGTTACTCCAATGGATTGTAGCCTTGTAATTATGTAAGGTAGTCTGTTGTTCAAATTTTTGTTACTCCAATGGATGGTAGCCTTGTCAATATGGAAGGTAGTCTGTTGTCAATATTTTTGTTATTCCAATGGATGGTAACCTTGTCATTATGGAAGGTAGTCGTTTGTCGAAATTTTTGTTACTCCAATGGATGGTAGCCTTGTCATTATGAAAGGTAGTTTTTTGTTGATATTTTTGTTACTCCAATGGATGGTAGCCTTGTCATTATGGAAGGTAGTTTGTTGTTGATATTTTATTTACCCCAATGTATGTAGCCTTGTCATTATAGAAGGTAGTCTGTTGTCGATATTTTTGTTACTCCAATGAATGGTAGCCTTGTCGTTATGGAAGGTAGTCTGTCGTTGAGATTTCTTTTACTCCAATGGATTGTAGCCTTGTCATTATGTAAGGTAGTATGTTGTTCAGATTTTTGTTACTCCAATGGATGGTAGCCTTTTCATTATGGAAGGTAGTCTGTTGTCGAGATTTTTGTTATTCCAATGGATGGTAGCCTTATCATTATGGAAGGTAGTTTTTTATCGAGATTTTTGTTACTCTAATGGATGGTAGCCTTGTCATTATGGAAGGTAGTCTATTGTCGAGATTTTTGTTATTCCAATGGATGTTAGCCTTGTCATAATGGAAGGTATTTTTTTGTCGAGATTTTTGTTACTCCAATGGATGGTAGCCTTGTCATTATTGAAGGGAGTCTGTTGTCGAGATTTTTGTTACCCCATGGATGTAGCCTTGTCATTATAGAAGGTACTCTGTTGTCGATATTTTTGTTACTCCAATGAATGGTAGCCTTGTCATTATGGAAGGTAGTCTGTCATTGAGATTTTTGTTACTCCAATGGATTGTAGCCTTGTAATTATGTAAGGTAGTCTGTTGTTTAAATTTTTGTTACTCCAATGGATGGTAGCCTTGTCAATATGGAAGGTAGTCTGTTGTCAATATTTTTGTTATTCCAATGGATGGTAACCTTGTCAGTATGGAAGGTAGTCTTTTGTCGAGATTTTTGTTACTCCAATGGATGGTAGCCTTGTCATTATTGAAGGTAATCTATTGTCGATATCTTTGTTACTCCAATGGATGATAGCCTTGTCATTATGGAAGGTAGTCTATTGTCGAGATTTTTGTTACTCCAATGGTTGGTAGCGTTGTCATTATGGAAGGTAGTCTGTTGTCGATATTTTATTTACCCCAATGGATGTAGCCTTGTCATTATAGAAGGTAGTCTGTTGTCGATATTTTTTTTACTCCAATGAATGGTAGCCTTGTTGTTATGGAAGGTAGTCTGTCATTGAGATTTCTGTTACTCCAATGGATTGTAGCCTTGTCATTATGTAAGGTAGTATTGAAGAAGTGAAAAACACAAGAAGGGGGGTTGAATTGTAAAACTTGAAATCAAATGCAGACAACACGTTATTTTTATCCTGGTTCGTTTGATCTCAAACTACTCTAGTCCACCCGTCAAGGTGATTTCGCCTCTCTCCAACGAGGTCTTAATCCACTATATTCAACTGAATATTAAAACTGCTTTAACAACTGCTAAAGCCTTCTTGAGTCAAAACCACAAACCGGTTTCTCATGGAAATACTTTCTTACAGATAAATGAAATCTAAGTGTGTTGAATGTTTTCTACAAAACTGTTTATCACAACTGTGATACTACACAATTTAAGCTTATGAGAACTAGAATGCTAAAACAATAGAGGAAGTAATTTGAGAGCTTTAGCAAACTGTGAATGAGGATGAAGATGAATCGCTTTAGGCGTGTAGAGAGTTGTAGAGCATTAGCCGTTTCATTCTTCACTGACTTGTTTATATAGCATTGGAAATGATACGCTAGAGTCAGTTATTCTGTTTCAATGCCAATTACATTCTTTCTATATTGAGCAGATCTTTGTCTGGAATAATGTCGTTGATAATAAAGTATCTTAAATGCACAGTACCGTTGCCAATAAAGTGTGTTCTGGCTTTGGCTTATTCTGACGCTGCTAGGTGCTGATGAATTGTTGTGGTCTTGATCAGAGTTTAGATTGTTACGCGCATATCTATTCATCAAGCTTCAGCGTAAGCACATGCTTTGATCTTCTGATTCTGGCATCTGATATAACATCCTCTGATGCTGATGTTGATATTTCATCTTCTGATGCTGATGATGATATTCTTATGCTGATACTCATCAGAGTTTTTGTAAAACATAATATAATTTTTAGGTAGAATATATGTCCTACATGAATCATACAATTTATATATTCTTGCATTTTGTTATCATCAAAATTTTAACTTAAGGAGGAATAAAAAGGTATCAGAGCTTAATAAGATAAAGAAGAAAAACTCCCCCTGAGTTTATTACTTCCATTTTAATTCCATGAGTCCTTCAGCATCAGATCTTTCTTGAACTTTCTTTGAGCATCAGATATTTCTTTTACTCGAGCAGATCTTCAGTGTATCTGAGATAATTAACTTCTTGTACCTGTAAGCTTATGCAGAACAAGGAAACATTCAAGTATATCAGAGTGTTAGAATGTTTGAGAATTTTGTCTCAGTTATCCGTTATTGAAAAATATCATTCTTTTTCTCCCCCTTTTTGTCAGCAATCAAAAAGTGCAAGTAACTGAAGTTAAAACGATCAGTGCAGAAAAACTGTTATATTTAATTCAGAGCTTAGAGGATACTACAAAAAACATGGAAAGAAAACAATGAAAACATTGAAAAACAAAATCTAAGGTTGGGGTGGAAGGCGTGTGAACAGAGCTTCTACCATGTTCTTAATCTGATCAGTGGTTTCCTTCTGCTGATTCACCATTCTGACTACTGTATCAATCTTACTATCTTGGACATCCATCCTTTCCTTCATTCATTGATCATTCTCATCCATTCTTTTCTGCAGACGAATATCATTTTGCTTCAGCTCTTCAAGTGTCTGCCTGTCCAATGCAGCTTGAGAGACGTCAGAATCAGGATGCTTCTGAGAGCTTTCTGCAACATCTTCTTCTTGACTAACATCTTCAGCTTGAATCGTCTGATCTTCTGCTGGTTGAACTGTTGAAGCTAGACGCTTTTCAGACCAAGGCTCATTGTCCAAAAGAAGCACTTCCTCCTTCAGCAGCTGACTCATGACTGGACCTTCAACTTCTTTCAGCAGATTGCTGATGTTCTATTGAGCCTGTTCATAGTTTATGCCTTGCAGCTTAAAGGTTTCAGCGCGTACCCAACTTCTGAATTGAGTCCAGAGTTGGTCTGAAGCAGCAGGATCAATCATTCCCGGACAAGCCTGCTTTAGAGAAGCAATCCAATTTTGCATTCCTGTTTCAAAATTTAAGATGCTAGAACCAACATCTGGTTGTTTGGGTTTGGGAATTGCGATTTTATTTTTAAGGGAAGCAAGGCGGTTAAGGACTGTTAGGTCAATGAAGGTCTTGCTGTGGTCATTTAGATTTTGTTTGGGTGAGGGAGTAGGAGAGTCAAAAATGATTATTGGACTGTGTGGAGTGTTGGGTGGAGTAGTTTCTGGTGAGGATGGTAGTGGTGGTATGTTTACATTTATACCACAAGGCAGGTGAATTGCCAAGAGTTGTGGTTCAGAAGATTTAGGTGATTGAGGTTCAGGGGTTTGAGCCTCAGAGTGTTGAGACTCAGAGTGTTGAGGTGAAGGTGGATTAAGTTATGGTTGTGGAGAGGGACGCGAAGGAGTTTATGGTTCTAGTGATTGTGGATTTTATGGTATTGATGAGAGTGTATATTCTGGTTAAGGTGAATGGGCAGTTTCTGGTTGAGTGTTTGTGAAATTCTGGCTACAGATACTTAATGTCACGTCCGATGTTATGACACCGTATCTGACTTACTATATGACAGTAAATACAAAAACAGTAAATAACACAGTCAATTGTTTACCCAGTTCAGTGTGCAACAACACCTACTCTGGGGGCTACCAAGCCAGGGAGAGAATCCACTATAAGAGATGTTAATTCAGGAATAAACCAACCAGTTTATCTCCTTCACTTAAGACCTACCCAATGCAATTCTAATCTAAGTACAACTTAAACCTGAGTTCCTACTCACTCCCCCTCAATCACAGCAGTGATACATAAACCAATTTGACTTGAGAATTGATGAAGACACTCTTCAAAACACACTCTTGATTAAGCTTCACAGCTTTTTAATCAAGTAACACAATCACTCGTGCTTCACAGCTTTGAGTGATGTACACAACTAACTTGACTCTGCTTCACAGCTTTAGTCAAGTAACATTCAAACACTCTTGCTTCAAAGCTTTGAGTGCTACACAACCCTTACAATTGAAGCCTATTCCAAGACACTTATCACAATGATAATTTCTTGGAGTACAATACACAAATCTATACAGATTACAAACTTGATCTTCTAATCAATCAGCAGGGATCGCTTCAAAAACCGCAGCTCTGTTGAATATATAGCAGCTGCAACTTCAGTTAGGGTTTCCAAAAACCTAGGGTTGATTCCGTTTGACCTAAAGACCAGGTCACAGTACTTTGTTGATCAGGTTAGGATTGAGCTAGGTTACTCTTCAGAAAACGCAGGATTCTGTTTAGGAAGGACTGAGTTATTTCCTGAAAAAACTCAGACTTATCCAATCCTGTAATCCTGCTAGTTCAGAACAGGATGTCATAACATCTGTTATGACATCTGAGAAAACCTGTCTACTGATTAGCTAAATGTGATCATTTTGCAAACATGCTCAGATACACACTTATAAACATCAGTATTTGAGTTACAATATTTTTCTGCATATGTACCTAAAGAGTTAATACAACCTGAACTAGAATGTTATGACATCAGTCATGACATTCACACATACACTTGGAATTTACCAAAAATGCAAGCCAATACCTAAACACCTACAAACTCCCCCTTTGGCAGATTTTTGGCTAAAGTCCCTAAACAATCAGAGATAGATAGATAGCAGCAGAAATAAGTGACAGCAGAAAAATATAGTGTTAAGTACTAATTAGGCAGTACCAAAAATATTCTCCCCCACTTTAGCCAAAAATGGGCCAAAGATTACATGTTTATAAAGTTATACAGTTATCCAAGACAAAATAATGAGATCAGCAGCAGACAACAGCAGAACATACTTCCAAACTCCACCAGTAACACCACCAAGCAGCAATCAACCTTCAAGCACTGTCATCAGATTCAGAGGAGCCAATTTCTTCAGTGTTGAACTGTCCTTCATCTTCTTCTTCCCTTCTGCTTTCTTCAGCTTCTTCCTTTTCTAGCCTGGCAATTAGAGCTTCTAGGGTCCTTTTTCTAGCATCCAGCTCTTTGCATGTTTCCTTTAAAACAGCTATGACATCTGATGTTTTGGACTGGCTCTTTGCAGACGATGTCTCAGCTGATGTTATAACAATGTCTGGAGCATGGGATCCCTGAAACAGTTTGTAATGCAGGCCAAGGGCAGGGGCTCTTTTGCAGACTGTATCTCTTGCTACAAGGATGTCAGGGTATTGTGCAAGGATGATTCCACAAAGGAGGGAGGGAAAAGCAATTGGTCCTTTGACAGCATAACTGCCAGCATGCTTCAAGGTCTGTTCAAAGATGTACCTTCCATAGTCAAAGGCAGTCTTGGTTCCTACAGCATAGATGAATCTCCCCAATCCTGTGGAGATGGTTGATTTGTGATTTGTAGGCACCTAGTTTGCTGCACCTATTTTATGCAAGATGGCAAATTTCATGCTGAGTTTACTAGCATTCAACTTCCCTTTCAATGGCCAGCACTTTACTTGCTTGGCAGTGATGGTCAAGCATACTTCATTATCAGTTGCCTCTACATCAGGACAGTCCTTATTTGTTCTTCCAAGAAACTTGTTAATTTCTGATGGAGAGAACTTGACCCTTCTTCCTCTAACAAACACACTCTCAAAGTCAGCTGACCTCCCATCAGCACAATCATTGGACAAGTTTACTACAAACTCTTTAACCAGATTTTCATAACATTTGCCAAACTTCATCACTGTCTTCATTAGACCAGCATTCCTGATTAGCTCCATGATGTCTTTGCACTCCAAAGCATCATTGTTGAGTTCTCTCTCCAAGGCTATTCTCTTCAAGCAGACATACTTCCACCTGTTTGCATTATCAGGATGATGAAAGGAGATGTTGTCAGTTGGCACTTCAGGCACTCTAGCAATCTTGCTGGAAGGGAGCTTCCTTCTGATGGGAGTATTGTCAATGTCAATCTCAAATTCTGATTCATCATCAGAGTCAGAAGTTTCAGGTTCTTTTCTTTTCTTGGAGATTGGTTGTCTAGCAGTCAGCACCTGTGCTTTCTTCCCTTTTGTCTGAATTTTTTCAGCCATCCCTTCAGCCTTGGACTTCTTAGGTTTAACAGTCTCACTACTTTTTCTTTTCATCAATCTCCTGGCAATGCTAGGGTTCACATTAACAATCAGTTCATTATCTGAATAATCTTCATCCACATCAATGATAGGTGGAACAGCAGCCTTTTCAGAGGGATTCTGAATGTTGTCTTTTGGTGTCACAACATCCTCAGTGACATCTATATTTTCAGAACCTTCCACATTTGGACTTTCAGATTGATTCAAAGGAATAGAAATCCCCGGTACAGATTGGTTGCCACTCAGAATGCTAGTAACCAGTCTAGCAATAGCTTGGTGTACTTGAACTGTTCCTTCTTTATTAGGTATAGGAGATGAAGGAAGAGAAGAATTACCAGAGACTGCAGCTTGAGCTCTTCCTGCATGTCTGGTCCTGAGCTTCTTGATTTTGGCTGGGTTAGTTGCCATTTCCCTGAGAGGAGTGACCTCAAGTACTTCAGATTCTATACATGTCGTGATTGCCCTAGAATCTTGATCAGATGACGATGATGATGAGTGAGACGAAGCCGCCATAGTGGAAGATGATGTCTGAGACATTGTGTTTAACGTTGAGTAGCAGTAGCAGTTTGAGAAAACTCTTTGATTGGGAGGAGAAAACAGGTTGCAAGGATGAGAGAGATAGGGAGTACAAGGGAGTCTTTTCAACTTCTGAAGGCTTTTGAAGGAATTGTGAATGAATATGATTAACCCACTAAATATAGACTTAATAGAATTAATCCCTTCAACCCTTGTTTTCAGCAAAACTAATTGCTATAATTTCTCATGTTGGTGAATGCCCAATCTGCCCCTCAAATTTTCAAGTTGATTTCCAACAAGCACCTTGGTAGAAGAATCAGTTAGCTGAAGCTCAGAGAAACTATGTTTCAGTTTAAATTATTTCTTCTCTCCAAAGTCAATAGGGTTTAAGGAAATGTTGAATGTTTTTAGATTATCACACCACAATGTCACAACATCTTGTGTAACATTGTCTTCAGGTAGCATCTGTGTTGACCAGAATTCTTGAGAACAGAATTTATGAGACTTGTTCTTTGCCACATCACATATATTATCAGCCTGTAGTTTAGGAGTTCTTCTGACATCTTCCATAGGAATAGCTCTTTTCATTCCTTCAAGTTTATGCTGCCACTGTTTCATATCTTTTTCTTCTTTGATGATTTGACTCAAAGTGGAGATATCAGTGTTCTCAGGCTGCCACACATAACAGTTATTTTTGGATTTTATTCCTCTCATTACAATATCTAGTTTTTCATTAAACACTAGACATTCAGATCTTGAGAAGTTGACCATGAATCCTAGATCACATAATTGACTGATGCTGATGAGATTAGTAGTCAACCCTTTTACCAGCAGTACCTTATTCAGACTTGGAACTCCAGGGTAGTCCAAATTCCCAACTCCTTTGATTTCTCCTTTAGCACCATCTCCAAAGGTCACAAAACTGGTGGTGTGAGGCATAACATTATTGAGGAGATTTTTGAATCCAGTCATGTGTCTGGAACATCCACTGTCAAAGTACCAATCTTCCTTTGCTAAGATCTTCAGGGAAGTGTGTGCTATCAGTGCAGTAGCCTTTTTCTTCCATTGAGGAGCGTGTGGTACCTTTTTAGACTCAGGTTTGACATCTGATTTCTGATTAGGATATCCATGTAGTCTGAAGCAGAAGGGCTTTATGTGACCATATTTCCCACAATGATGACATCTCCATCTTTGGTACCTCTTCTTCATGTGTCTCTGTCCCTGATGTTGAGAGTAATGTTGAGACATCTGTTTTGACATTTGCTTCCTGGTAACAAATTTCTTTGTTTCCACAAATCCTAGGCCAGATTTATTTCCCATATTTTGTCCAGCTTGAAGAATCTCTTCCAATTTGTCTGTTCCATTTGTCAACATCTTGACTGATTTGGTCATTTGATTCAGTTGTGAGTTCAGCAGTTGAACTTCTCCTTCTAAATGACTTATAGTTTCAAGATTTGCTCTCTTTTCAGCCTCCAGCTTTACAATGAGTTTTGATTGTTTCTCATTTTGCACACAGACTTCACCACTTCTGATACACAATTTCTTGTAGGTATCAGCCAGTTCTTCAAATGTTACTTCTTCATCACTGGTGTCATTTTCAGAAGTACAAACACTAGTTAGGGCAGTAACTAGTTTGGCAGATTCTTCTTCAGAATTGCTTTCTGAATCATAGTCAGACCAAGTAACAGTCATTCCTTTCCTTTGCTTCTTAAGAAAGGTAGGACATTCAGCTCGAATATGTCCATATCCTTCACATCCATGGCATTGAATTCTTCTGCCTTGGTTTTCCTTATCTTCTAATCTTGGTCTTCTGCTGGAACTGTCAATGTCAGAAGGAATGTTATGAACATTAGACCTTGACTTTGGGTCCATTCTTTTGATGAGCCTGTTGAACTGTCTTCCAAGCATGGCAATGGCTTCTGATATGTTTTCTTCTTCATCCTCCTTGTGTTCAACATCAGTGTTGGTTACAAGTGCTATGCTTTTGTTCTTCTTGTCACCATTATCAGTGATTCCCATCTCAAAAGTCTGAAGAGACCCAATAAGTTCATCCACTTTTAACTTGCTAATGTCCTGGGCTTCCTCTATGGCAGTTACCTTCATTGCAAATCTTTTAGGCAAGGATCTGAGAATCTTCCTCACCAGTTTTTCTTCTGACATTTTTTCTCCCAGTGCTTCTGAGGTGTTGGCAATCTCCAAGATGTTCATGTGAAATTCATGGATGGTTTCATCTTCCATCATTTTTAGATTCTCAAACTTAGTGGTCAACATCTGAAGCCTTGACATCTTTACTTTGGAAGTGACCTCATGAGTAGTTTTGAGGGTGTCCCAAACTTCCTTGGCCAGTTCATATTGATGTACTAATCTAAAGATGTTTCTATCAATTCCATTGAACAAGGCATTTAAGGCTTTTTAATTTCCCAGAGCTAACTCATCTTCTTCTTTACTCCAATCTTCCTCAGGCTTCAGACTGATTGTCCCATCTCTTTCAGTTATGGTGGGATGAATCCATCCTTTGTCAGCAGCTCTCCAAGCCTTTTTGTCCAGAGATTTTAGGAAGGCAATCATACGAGGTTTCCAGTAGTCATAATTAGTTCCATCCAGAATGGGTGGTCTATTTCCAAAAACTCCTTCTTTGTCCATAGTGCCAGAAAGTGATATCCCTAGATCTCACCCAGTAATACAGGCAGGGTGCCTGCTCTGATGCCAATTGAAATTCTGGCTACAGATACTTAATGTCACGTCCGATGTTATGACACCGTATCTGACTTACTATATGACAGTAAATACAAAAACAGTAAATAACACAGTCAATTGTTTACCCAGTTCAGTGTGCAACAACACCTACTCTGGGGGCTACCAAGCCAGGGAGAGAATCCACTATAAGAGATGTTAATTCAGGAATAAACCAACCAGTTTATCTCCTTCACTTAATACCTACCCAATGCAATTCTAATCTAAGTACAACTTAAACCTGAGTTCCTACTCACTCCCCCTCAATCACAGCAGTGATACATAAACCAATTTGACTTGAGAATTGATGAAGACACTCTTCAAAACACACTCTTGATTAAGCTTCACAGCTTTTTAATCAAGTAACACAATCACTCGTGCTTCACAGCTTTGAGTGATGTACACAACTAACTTGACTCTGCTTCACAACTTTAGTCAAGTAACATTCAAACACTCTTGCTTCAAAGCTTTGAGTGCTACACAACCCTTACAATTGAAGCCTATTCCAAGACACTTATCACAATGATAATTGCTTGGAGTACAATACACAAATCTATACAGATTACAAACTTGATCTTCTAATCAATCAGCAGGGATCGCTTCAAAAACCGCAGCTCTGTTGAATATATAGCAGCTGCAACTTCAGTTAGGGTTTCCAAAAACCTAGGGTTGATTCCGTTTGACCTAAAGACCAGGTCACAATACTTTGTTGATCAGGTTAGGATTGAGCTAGGTTACTCCTCAGAAAACGCAGGATTCTGTTTAGGAAGGACTGAGTTATTTCCTGAAAAAACTCAGACTTATCCAATCCTGTAATCCTGCTAGTTCAGAACAGGATGTCATAACATCTGTTATGACATCTGAGAAAACCTGTCTACTGATTAGCTAAATGTGATCATTTTGCAAACATGCTCAGATACACACTTATAAACATCAGTATTTGAGTTACAATATTTTTCTGCATATGTACCTAAAGAGTTAGTACAACCTGAACTAGAATGTTATGACATCAGTCATGACATTCACACATACACTTGGAATTTACCAAAAATGCAAGCCAATACCTAAACACCTACAGTTTGGATTTTTTGAGAAGGGAGCGGAAGAACGTTGATCAATTTCAGAAAGACCTTTATCAAGTTCTGATTCTGTTGATGTTGTGGGTTTTGGATTTTGAGGTTTGGTGCAGGATCTCCTGAGAGTTAGTTACTCAGAAGGGTCAAACTCTGGTTCGGTATCATCAATGGTTGGTATGGGAATTGGGAGTTCATGTGAAGCGGGGTTGGAATCAATGTTGGAACAACATATGAATTTAAAACATGAACAACAGATAGATTACCTCTCTTAATTGGGGTCTGCTGAGACGGTCCTTCTGATGCAGCCTTTCTCTTCTTAGTCTTCTTCAACGTAACCTCTGGTGCTTGCTGGTGCAGATCTTTGATGTTCAGATCAGGATCTGTGCCATCAACTTTACACGCATCCAAGTATATGAGAATGATGACTGGTTTAGAGTCAATCTCAGAGAACATGGGAAAGTCGCTCAGAGGGACTCTTCTACTAGTGATGTCAGCAAGAGGAGTGACGCTGGGCTCCTTTCTGATATTCTCTATCGGTTTCATCTTCTTCAGATTCTTGGTGTTCAGCTGCTTTCCAACAGCTGGTTCCAGAGAGCTTATTTCTTGTGCCTCTGTCAGGTGTTCTATCAGCCTATTCTCAGTTAGAATATATGATATTAATCTGCCGAAGGGTATCTAATCCATTTTAGTCTTTTCTTCTTCTCTCGTCTCCTTGACGCTGGTCTTCAGATGATTGAACAGAAGATGAGCAAGGTTGATCTTGGTCTTCTTTGCAATAAAATAGAGCAGAAATTGCTGATCTATGTTGATGTAGTCAGGAGAGCTTGTTGGCTTCCTGTGGTTGAAGCAGCCCAAGATGATCTTTGCCCAGATTCTGTGCTGATCCATCAAATCTCTGATCTTGCTGGATGGAACCCCATGCGTGAAAATCTGTCTAGCAACTATGGCAGTGTTTCCAGCTTTTCTGCCATGTCAATACAGCGGATGACACCACTGTTGTATCCAATCAGCCTAACAATGTGATCCTCAGTAATCACTATCTTCTTTCCCATGATGTACGATGTAACCTGATGAGTTGAAGCAGACGCATGAATCCAGAACTCTTTAACCAGAATGGGGAATGTTGGACCCACCAACCTATCAAAATACCTCTCCCATCCTTGTGCCCTAATTTCTTCAGTCAAATCGAAGCCATTTTCTTTCAAACTGTTGAAATCAACGATCACTTCAGACAGAACTTCCAAGTTCTTCACCGGTGTGAGTAGAGTTCTGAAGGGAATCTGATATTGTTCAGATGAAGCCTCTTGCTGGGAACCTGCAGAAACAGTGCTAGAAGTTGCAATGTTCACACTAGGGTTTCTTTGAGAAAAAGCTTGAAAAAGGGTTTCTTTGGAAAAAGATAAACACACAAGTAAGAATGCAGAAAATATTTAGATGATTGCAAGAGAGAGTAAAAAGTGAATGAATGGAGTGATGGTGTTTAAATAAGTTTCAAAAAGTGTTTTGAAAACATAAACATTTTTAAGAGAGAGAATTAACTCATGATTATGCGCATTTAATGTTGGCTGATTTTGGGGGATTTGAGAAAGATATTTGGAACGGTTTACAGTGACATGTGTCTCAATGCATCCAATCAGCGTTTTGACTTCTCACAAGGGTGCACGCGTGTTCTGCTTCAGAGATTAGCTGATTACTGGATGACACTTGTTTGATTTGGTGAACAGCACATCTATCCTTGAAATGAGACGCTCAGATCTTTATGGATAGACTCTGATACAATCTGCATGTCTAACTTTCTGAAAGAAGATTGATCAGAAGTTCACAGTAAAATAAAACACATTCTGAAGGTTAATATATAAAATTAAAACATTTTCTTTCTGGGGAGAGCTTCATGCTGAGATGTTTCAGAATGAAGTTAAACTTATCTTTAGAAAGTGGTTTTGTGAAAATATCAGCCCATTGATGGTCTGTATCAATAAATTTTAAGTTTCAAATGCCTTTCTGAATATAGTCCCTAATGAAATGATGTTTTATTTCTATATGCTTAGCCCTAGAATGCAAAATAGGATTTTTACTTAAGCAAATGGCAGAAGTGTTGTCACAGAGTATAGGAATGTTACTCTCAAATATCTGGAAGTCTTCAAGCTGACTTTTCATCTAGAGCATTTGTGTGCTGCATCAAGCTGTTGCTATGTACTCAGCTTCTGCTATTGATAGCGCAATTGTGGATTGCCTTTTGCTGGACCTAGAGATCAGATTTTCTCCCAGAAACTAGCAGCTTCCAGAAGTACTTTTACGCTCTACTCTGTCTCCAGCAAAGTCAGCATCACATTAACCTACTAAGATGTAATCACTAGATTTTCTATAAAATAAACCCACATTAGTAGTACCTTTCATATACTTGAAAATTTGCTTAACAGCTGTTAAGAGAGATTCTCTAGGATCTGATTGGAATCTTGCACAAATGCATACACTAAATAAAATATCAGGCCTTGAAGCCGTCAGATAAAGAAGAGAACCAATCATACCTCTGTAGACCTTCTGTTCTACCTTTTTGCTTACCTCTTCTATTTCTAGAATGCACGTGGGATGCATTGGAATCTTTAATGACTTACATTCTGAGAGGTCAAACTTCTTCAGAAGTTCTCTGACATATTTGCTCTGATGAATGTAAGTTCCCTCTGGATTTTGATTGATCTGAATTCCCAGATAGAATTTCAGTTCCCCCATGAGGCTCATCTCAAATTTTTCCTGCATACACTTAGCAAATTTTCTCCCAAGAGAAGGATTAGTAGATCCAAATATAATATCATCAACATAAATCTGACACACTAAGATGTCATTCTTAACTGTCTTACAGAATAAGGTCGTGTCCACTTTCCCTCTGGTGAATTCCTTTTCTAACAGAATGTTACTTAGTCTTTCATACCAAGCTCTGGGAGCTTCTTTCAGACCATACAGTGACTTCTTTAGTTTGAAAACATACTCTGGATTTTTTGTACTTTCAAAACCAGGGGGTTGGTGCACATAAACCTCTTCTTCTATATAGACATTTAAGAATGCACTCTTGACATCCATCTGATATAGAGTGATGCCTTTATTAACAGCAAAAGAAATTAAAAGTCTGATAGATTCTAACCTGGAGACTGGAGCAAAGGTTTCTGAATAGTCTATCCCCTCTTGCTGACTATAACCTTATGCTACCAGTCGTGCCTTGTTTCTGATGACTTCACCTTGTTCGTTCAGTTTGTTTCTGAACACCCATTTTGTTCCAATGATGTTGAATCCTTTTGGTCTGGGAACCACATCCCACACGTCATTTCTGGTGAATTGATTCAGCTCTTCTTGCATTTCTAGAATCTAGTCGTTGTCCAGAAGTGCTTCATCAATTGAAGAAGGTTCAATCAGAGACACAAGTCCCATGATGTATTCTTCAGAGTTTTTGAAGCTAGCTCTTGTTCTGATTGGATCTTCCTTTCTTCCTAAGATTGTTTCTTCTGGGTGATCCATGCTGCTTCTGGGTAGCCTTTTCTGAGGTTGATCAACAGTTGTTGCTGGATTGCTTGCAGTGCTCCTTTCTGATGTTGAAGGAGTGTCTTTGTTGAGAGCTTCTGATGACTTGTCTTCAGAACCTGTGAATTCAACTTCCATACCTGCAAAGACTTCATTCTGCTTTGACTTTTCAGAGTCAAGCTTATCATCAAAACGAACACTGATTGATTCTTCCACAATCTATTTTTCTTTATTTTATACTCTGTACCCTCTTGAGCGTTCAAAGTATCCTAACATAATACACTTCTTTGCTTTAGAGTCAAACTTGCTCAAGTAATTTTTTGTATTTAACATAAAACAAGTACATCCAAATGGATGAAAATATGAAATGTTGGGCTTTCTGTTCTTCCACAATTCATATGGAGTCTTTTCCAGAATAGGTCTTATGGAGATTCTATTCTGAATGTAGCACGCTGTGTTTATTGCCTCTGCCCAGAAGATCTTAGCAACGTTTGTCTCATTGATCATGGTTCTGGCTATTTCTTGCAATGTTCTGTTCTTTCGTTCTACAACTCCATTTTGTTGGGGAGTTCTAGGAAAAGAGAAATCATGCAGAATGCCTCTGTCATTAAAGAATGACTCAAAATATTTGTTTTCAAATTCTCCACCATGATCACTTCTGACTTTAACAATTCTAAGATCCTTTTAATTCTGAACTTGGTTACAGAAGGTGACAAACACAGAGTGTGACTCGTCCTTGTGTCTTAAGAACTTTACCCATGTCCATCTGCTATAGTCATCTACGATTACTAACCCGTACTTCTTGCCACTGACTGAAGAAATTTTAACTGGTCCAAATAAGTCAATGTGCAGAAGTTCTAATGGTTTAGAGGTGGAAACACCGTTTTTAGATTTGAAAGAAGGTTTTGCAAACTTGCCTTTCTGACATGGTTCACACAGAGCATTTGAATTGAACTTCAGATTAGGAAGTCCTCTGACCAGATTGAGTTTGTTAATCTGAGATATTCTTCTCATACTAACATGCCCCAATCTTCTGTGCCAGATTCATTGCTCGTTGTTAACAGACAGAAGACACTTTACATTCTGACTTTTCAGTTCAGAAAGTTTGATTTTATAAATTTTGTTTTTCCTCTTTCCATTAAATAGGATAGTCCCGTCTTTCTGACTAACAGCTTTACATGATTTTTGATTAAAGATTATATCATAACCGTTATCACTTAATTGACTTATGGATAACATATTATGCATTAATCCATCTACTAACAGAACATTGTTTATAGAGGGAAGATTTCCATTACCTACAGTTCCAGAGCCAACGATCTTTCCCCTCTGATTGCCTCCAAAGCCTACGTGGCCTCCAGGCTTATGTTCCAGGCTTTGGAACATATGCCTTCTTCCCGTCATGTGTCGTGAGCAGCCAGAGTCCAAGTACCATGACTGGTGTTTCTGATTTGCTGCTAAAGATATCTGCAACATGTATTATTTTATCCTTAGGTACCCATATTTTCTTGGGTCCTGATTTGTTAGCTTTACGATAACTCTGGTTGAATTTTGGTTTCACATAATAATTGCTACTAGTATATTTAATGTCATGTGTGTGGCCAAACACAAAGTGTGAATTCAGAGGAGTGCGTTTAATAATTAAATCCATGGCATTCTTTGGTGTAGGTACCTTACCTTGGTATCCTATTCCCTTTCTGCCGTTTCTGCTAACTCCATAGATCATTGAAGCCATTTTGCTTCTATCTATGCTTTTAGCAAGGAACTTCTGAAAGCTATGATCATACTCCTTGATGATCTCATCAGCGCTGCTGGGAGTTTCAGAAATTGTTTCCTTCTGAGAGTTTTGTAAAACATTTTCTAATTTTGAAATTTTATTTTTCAACTGAGAATTTTCCAATTTGAGACTCTCAGTTTTGTCAGAGTCAGAATCAAGATTCCTTTTAAGGTTTCTGAATTTAACTCTGATCTGCTGGTACCTTTCCAGAATTTTGTTAAGGCTTTCAGCAAGTTCAGCCTTAGTAAAATTAATTGCAAAGTCAGGAAATACCTCTTCGGTGTCTGATTCTGAGTCTGATTCAGAAGCTTCACTGTCTTCTGATATGTTGGCCATGAGAGCTATGTTTTCTCTCTCATCATTTGATTCTGAGTCAGCTTCAGACGAGTCAGAGTCATCCCATGTAGCCATGAGACTTTTCTTCTTTTCTCTTCCAAACTTCTTTTGGGGCTTTTCCCTCTGAAGCTTTGGACAGTCACTCTTATAGTGTCCTTGCTCGTTGCATTCATAGCAAGTGATGTCCTTGGTGTTTGGCTTTCTGCTTCCTGAAGAGCCTTCAGATCCTCTGTATCCAGAGGAGGAGTCTGACCTACTGTATCTGGAGGTGGACTCATTCTGATCGGATCTTCTGGTATTCCTGAACTTTCTTTTCCCCGGCTTCCATAATTGGCTCACTCTTCTGGAGAGGAGGGAAAACTCGTCTTCTTCTGATGAGGACCCATCAGAGTTTTCTTCAATAGCCTGCAAAACTTTGGAGTCAGATTTTCTGTTAGATTTTAAAGCTAAAGGCTTACCTTGCTTCTGAGGTTCATCAGCTTCTAGCTCAATCTCATGACTTTTGAGGGAGCTGATAAGTTCCTCCAGAGAGATTTTGTTGAGATCTTTAGCTAGCTTCAGCGTTGTAACCATTGGCCTCCACTGTTTTGGCAATCTTCTGATGATCATCTTGACATGATCAGCAGTAGAATACCCTTTGTCTAGAACTTTGAGACCAGCCACCAGAATTTGGAATCTTGAGAACATTGTTTCAATTGATTCACTTTCTTCCATTTTGAATGCCTCATACATCTGAATGAGCGCAAGAGCTTTAGTTTCTTTGACCTGAATATTGCCTTCATGCGTCATTTTGAGAGAGTCAAACATACTCTTTGCAGTGTCTCTGACAGATATCTTTTCATATTCAGCATAAGAGATGGCGCTGAGAAGAATGGTTCTGGCCTTGTGGTGATTTTTGAAGTCACGCTTTTGTTGATCAGACATTGCCTTCCTGTCAATCTTCTGACTGCTTGCATTAACTGGGTGCATGTATCCATCTGTCACCATGTCCCACAGATCAGCATCATGTGCCAGAAAGAAGCTTTCGATTCTGTCTTTCCAGTAATCAAAATTCTCTCCATCAAAGACTGGAGGTTTGCCGCTGAATCTGTCTCTATCTTCATTGTTGTCATTGTTGTTGTGTTGATATGTTCCTGCCATTGTATTTTTCTAACGCTGGATCTTGTACTGACACTGTTAAGTGTTTTAGCTCAGAACCAGGCGCTCTGATGCCAATTGAAGAAGTGAAAAACACAAGAAGGGGGGTTGAATTGTAAAACTTGAAATCAAATGCAGACAACACGTTATTTTTATCCTGGTTCGTTTGATCTCAAACTACTCCAGTCCACCCGTCAAGGTGATTTCGCCTCTCTCCAACGAGGTCTTAATCCACTATATTCAACTGAATATTACAACTGCTTTAACAACTGCTAAAGCCTTCTTGAGTCAAAACCACAAACCGGTTTCTCAAGGAAATACTTTCTTACAGATAAATGAAATCTAAGTGTGTTGAATGTTTTCTACAAAACTGTTTATCACAATTGTGATACTACACAATTTAAGCTTATGAGAACTAGAATGCTAAAACAATAGAGTAAGTAATTTGAGAGCTTTAGCAAACTGTGAATGAGGATGAAGATGAATCGAATTAGGCATGTATAGAATTGTAGAGCATTAGCCGTTTCATTCTTCACTGACTTGTTTATATAGCATTGGAAATGATACGTTTGAGTCAGTTATTCCGTTTCAATGCCAATTACATTCTTTCCATATTGAGTAGATCTTTGTCTGGAATAATGCCGTTGATAATAAAGTATCTTGAATGCACAGTACTGTTGCCAATAAAGTGTGTTCTGGCTTTGGCTTATTCTGACGCTGCTAGGTGCTGATGAATTGTTGTGGTCTTGATCAGAGTTTAGATTGTTACGTGCAGATCTGTTCATCAAGCTTCAGCGTAAGCACATGCTTTGATCTTCTGATTCTGGCATCTGATATAACATCCTCTGATGCTGATGTTGATATTTCATCTTCTGATGCGGATGATGATATTCTTATGCTGATACTCATTGGAGTTTCTGTAAAACACATTATAATTTTTAGGTAGCATATATGTCATACATGAATCACACAATTTATATATTCTTGTATTTTGTTATCATCAAAACATTAACTTAGAGTAGTAGATTCAAACTTTGTTCTAACAAGTATGTTGTTCAGATTTTTGTTACTCCAATGGATGGTAGCATTGTCATTATGGAAGGTAGTCTGTTGTCGATATTTTTGTTATTCAAATGGATGGTAACCTTGTCATTATGGAAGGTTGTATTTTGTCGAGATTTTTGTTACTCCAATGGATGGTAGCCTTGTCATTATTGAAGGTAGTCTATTGTCGATATCTTTGTTACTCCAATGGATGATAGCCTTATCATTATGCAAGGTATTCTGTTATTCAGATTTTTGTTACTCCAATGGATGGTAGTGTTGTCATTATGGAAGGTAGTCTATTGTCGAGATTTTTGTTATTCCAATGGATGGTAGCCTTGTCATTATGGAAGGTAGTCTGTTGTCGAGATTTTTGTTATTCCAATGGATGTTAGCCTTGTCATAATGGAAGGTAGTTTTTTGTCGAGATTTTTGTTATTCCAATGGATGGTAGCCTTGTCATTATTGAAGGGAGTCTGTTGTCGAGATTTTTGTTACCCCAATGGATGTAGCCTTGTCATTATAGAAGGTAGTCTGTTGTCGATATTTTTGTTACTCCAATGAATGGTAGCCTTGTCGTTATGGAAGGTAGTCTGTCATTGAGATTTTTGTTACTCCAATGGATTGTAGCCTTGTCATTATGTAAGGTAGTCTGTTGTTCAAATTTTTGTTACTCCAATGGATGGTAGCCTTGTCATTATGGAAGGTAGTCTGTTGTCGAGATTTTTGTTATTCCAATGGATGGTAACCTTGTCATTATGGAAGGTAGTCTTTTGTCGAGATTTTTCTTACTCCAATGGATGGTAGCCTTGTCATTATTGATGGGAGTCTATTGTGGATATCTTTGTTACTCTAATGGATGATAGCCTTGTCATTATGGAAGGTAGTCTATTGTCGAGATTTTTGTTACTCCAATGGTTGTTAGCCTTGTCATTATGGAAGGTAGTCTGTTATCGATATCTTTGTTACTCCAATGGATGATAGCCTTGTCATTATGGAAGGTAGTTTGTTGTCGAGATTTTTGTTACTCCAATGGATCGTAGCCTTGTTATTATGGAAGGTAGTCTCTCGTTGAGATTTCTGTTACTCCAATGGATTGTAGCCTTGTCATTATGTAAGGTAGTCTATTGTTCAGATTTTTGTTACCCTAATGGATGGTAGCCTTATCATTATGGAAGGTAGTCTGTTGTCGAGATTTTTTTATATTCCTATGGATGGTAACCTTGTCATTATGGAAGGTAGTATTTTGTCGAGATTTTTGTTACTCCAATGGATGGTAGCCTTGTCATTATTGAAGGTAGTCTATTGTCGATATCTTTGTTACTCCTATGGATGATAGTCTTGTCATTATGCAAGGTAGTATGTTGTTCAGATTTTTGTTACTCCAATGGATGGTAGCCTTGTCATTATGGAAGGTAGGCTATTGTCGAGATTTTTGTTATTCCAATGGACGGTAGCCTTATCATTATGGAAGGTAGTTTTTTATCGAGATTTTTCTTATTCCAATGGATGGTAGCCTTGTCATTATGGAAGGTAGTTACTTGTTGAGATTTTTGTTACTCCAATGGATGGTAGCCTTGTCATTATGGAAGGTAGTTTGTTGTTGATATTTGATTTACCCCAATGGATGTAGCCTTGTAATTATAGAAGGTAGTCTGTTGTCGATATTTTTGTTACTCCAATGAATGGTAGCCTTGTCGTTATGGAAGGTAGTCTATCGTTGAGATTTCTGTTACTCCAATGGATTGTAGCCTTGTCATTATGTAAGGTAGTATGTTGTTCAGAATTTTGTTACTCCAATGGATGGTAGCCTTGGCATTATGGAAGGTAGTCTGTTGTCGAGATTTTTGTTATTCCAATGGATGGTAGCCTTATCATTATGGAAGGCAGTTTTTTATCGAGAATTTTGTTACTCTAATGAATGGTAGCCTTGTCATTATAGAAGGTAGTCTATTGTCGAGATTTTTGTTATTCCAATGTATGCTAGCCTTGTCATAATGGAAGGTAGTTTTTTGTCGAGATTTTTGTTACTCCAATGGATGGTAGCCTTGTCATTATTGAAGGGAGTCCGTTGTCGAGATTTTTGTTACCCCAATGGATGTAGCCTTGTCATTATAGAAGGTAGTCTATTGTTGATATTTTTGTTACTCCAATGAATGGTAGCCTTGTCGTTATGGAAGGTAGTCTGTCATTGAGATTTTTGTTACTCCCATGGATTGTAGCCTTTTAATTATGTAAGGTAGTCTGTTGTTCAAATTTTTGTTACTCCAATGGATGGTAGCCTTGTCATTATGGAAGGTAGTCTGTTGTCGATATTTTTGTTATTCCAATGGATGGTAACCTTGTCATTATGGAAGGTAGTCTTTTGTCGAGATTTTTGTTACTCCAATGGATGGTAGCCTTGTCATTATTGAAGGTAGTCTATTGTCGATATCTTTGTTACTCCAATGAATGATAGCCTTGTCATTATGGAAGGTAGTCTATTGTAGAGATTTTTGTTACTCCAATGGTTGGTAGCGTTGTAATTATGGAAGGTAGTTTGTTATCGATATCTTTGTTACTCCAATGGATGATAGCCTTGTCATTATGGAAGGTAGTCTGTTGTCGAGATTTTTGTTACTCCAATGCTTGGTAGCCTTGTCATTATGGAAGGTAGTCTGTTATTGATATCTTTCTTACTCCAATGGATGATAGCCTTGTCATTATGGAAGGTAGTCTATTGTCGAGATTTTTGTTACTCCAATGGATGGTAGCCTTGTCATTATGGAAGGTAGTCTATCGTTGAGATTTATGTTACTCCAACGGATTGTAGCCTTGTCATTATGTAGGGTAGTCTGTTGTTCATATTTTTGTTACTCCAATGGATGGTAGACTTGTCATTATGTAAGGTTGTCTGTTGTCGAGATTTTTGTTATTCCAATTGATGGTAACCTTGTCATTATGGAAGGTAGTCTTTTGTCGAGATTTTTGTTACTCCAATGGATGGTAGCCTTTTCATTATTGAAGGTAGAGTATTGTCGATATCTTTGTTACTCCAATGGATGATAGCCTTGTCATTATGGAAGGTGGTCTATTGTCGAGATTTTTGTTACTCCAATGGTTGGTAGCCTTGTCATTATGGAAGGTAGTCTGTTGTCGATATTTTTGTTACTCCAATGAATGGTAGCCTTGTCGTTATGGAAGGTAGTCTGTCATTGAGATTTTTGTTACTCCAATGGATTGTAGCCTTGTCATTATGTAAGGTAGTCTGTTGTTCAAATTTTTGTTACTCCAATGGATGGTAGCCTTGTCATTATGGAAGGTAGTCTGTTGTCGAGATTTTTGTTATTCCAATGGATGGTAACCTTGTCATTATGGAAGGTAGTCTTTTGTCGAGATTTTTCTTACTCCAATGGATGATAGCCTTGTCATTATGGAAGGTAGTTTGTTGTCGAGATTTTTGTTACTCCAATGGATCGTAGCCTTGTTATTATGGAAGGTAGTCTCTCGTTGAGATTTCTGTTACTCCAATGGATTGTAGCCTTGTCATTATGTAAGGTAGTCTATTGTTCAGATTTTTGTTACCCTAATGGATGGTAGCCTTATCATTATGGAAGGTAGTCTGTTGTCGAGATTTTTTTATATTCCTATGGATGGTAACCTTGTCATTATGGAAGGTAGTATTTTGTCGAGATTTTTGTTACTCCAATGGATGGTAGCCTTGTCATTATTGAAGGTAGTCTATTGTCGATATCTTTGTTACTCCTATGGATGATAGTCTTGTCATTATGCAAGGTAGTATGTTGTTCAGATTTTTGTTACTCCAATGGATGGTAGCCTTGTCATTATGGAAGGTAGGCTATTGTCGAGATTTTTGTTATTCCAATGGACGGTAGCCTTATCATTATGGAAGGTAGTTTTTTATCGAGATTTTTCTTATTCCAATGGATGGTAGCCTTGTCATTATGGAAGGTAGTTACTTGTTGAGATTTTTGTTACTCCAATGGATGGTAGCCTTGTCATTATGGAAGGTAGTTTGTTGTTGATATTTGATTTACCCCAATGGATGTAGCCTTGTAATTATAGAAGGTAGTCTGTTGTCGATATTTTTGTTACTCCAATGAATGGTAGCCTTGTCGTTATGGAAGGTAGTCTATCGTTGAGATTTCTGTTACTCCAATGGATTGTAGCCTTGTCATTATGTAAGGTAGTATGTTGTTCAGAATTTTGTTACTCCAATGGATGGTAGCCTTGGCATTATGGAAGGTAGTCTGTTGTCGAGATTTTTGTTATTCCAATGGATGGTAGCCTTATCATTATGGAAGGCAGTTTTTTATCGAGAATTTTGTTACTCTAATGAATGGTAGCCTTGTCATTATAGAAGGTAGTCTATTGTCGAGATTTTTGTTATTCCAATGTATGCTAGCCTTGTCATAATGGAAGGTAGTTTTTTACCGAGATTTTTCTTACTCCAATGGATGGTATTCTTGTCATTATGGCAGGTAGTCTGTTGTCAAAAATTTTTTTACTCCAATGGATTGTAGCCTTGTCATTATGGAACATAGTCTGTTGTCGATGTTTTTATTACTCCAGTGGATGGTAGCCTTGTCATTATGGAAGGTAAACTGTTGTCGAGAATTTTGTTACTCCAATGGATGGTAGGCTTGTCATTATGGAACGTAGTCTGTTATCGAGATTTTGGTTACTACAATGGATGGTAGCCTTGTAATTATGGAACATAGTCTATTGTAGATATTTTGTTACTCAAATGGATGGTAACCTTGTGATCATGGAAGGTAGTCCGTTATCGATATCTTTGTTACTCAAATGGATGGTAGCCTTGTCGTTATAGAAGGTAGTTTGTTGTCGAGATTATTGTTACTCCAATGGATTGTATCATTATCATTATGGATGGTAGTCTGTTGCCCGTAATTTTGTTACTCCAATGGATGGTAGCCTTGTCATTATGGAACGTAGTCTGTTGTCGATGTTTTTGTTACTCCAATGGATGGCAGCCTTTTCATTATGGAAGGTAGTCTGTTGTCGAGATTTTTGTTACTACAATGGATGGTAGCCTTGTTATTATGGAACGTAGTCTGTTGTCGAGATTTTGGTTACTACAATGGATGGTAGCCTTGTAATTATGGAACATAGTCTATTGTAGATATTTTTGTTACTCAAATGGATGGTAGCCTTGTCATTATGGAAGGTAGTTTGTTGTCGAGATTTTTGTTATTCCATTGGATGGTAGCCTTGTCATCATGGAAGGTAGTCTGTTCTCGAGATTTTTCTTATTCCAATAGATGGTATCCTTGTCATTATGGAAGGTAGTCTGTCTCCGAGATTTTTCTTACTCCAATGGATGGTATTCTTGTCATTATGGCAGGTAGTCTGTTGTCGAAAATTTTGATACTCCAATGGATTGTAGTCTTGTCATTATGGAACGTAGTCTGTTGTCGATGTTTTTATTACTCTAGTGGATGGTAGCCTTGTCATTATGGAAGGTAAACTGTTGTCGAGAATTTTGTTACTCCAATGGATGGTAGCTTTGTCATTGATCGCGACTTTGTATGTCTATAAATCTGGAGACTGCAAGTGCACAGTCCTATCGCGTAGTCTTAAAAGATATCGAATCCACAGGGACTATGAATCGATCTACCGTAATTTTGGTTACTGGGTAAAGCTAAGGCTAATATTAATTTAATTAACGAAAGGGATCTAATTACTAAATTTAGTTATAAAATTTTTAATTATAAATACCGGTATTTATTTCACCTAAATTTTGGGTCTCGAATTTCCACTGGCTTTTACTTAAATTGGTCAAAAATTATCTTTACGCAAACTTTATTTGTCTAAAAACCTTCCCCTCACACTTCCGTTCTATTAGTTCAGGTTATACGATTAATACCCTAACAGAATAAAATTTAATTGTTTTTAAAATGCTTCCGCCTCTTTAAAAACAATGCCTAATAATCACTATCTGGTTTTAGCCTCAAACTTCTGTTTTATTAGTAAAAACCTTAATCAATTCTAAAACCTCACACTTCCGTTCTATTGGTTTGTAAAATCTTAAACAATTTAATTGAATATTAAAACCATGAAAGAAGTTTCTTTTACAAAATAATTTTAAGCCAGTTTATTTCGGATCCCGTTATTTGGTTAATTTACATACCGATATTTAATCGGTTTAGCCAGACATGTTCATACAATTAATCATGCAAGGTTTATTAATTAGGAAACGATGAAATAAAAACATACTCAGAACAAAGATCATACAAATATATTAAATAAAGCGTATAAATGAAAACCTGATGAAAATGTAGAAATACTTCAATAGCTTCAATTAAATATTCGTTCTTCAAATCCTTCGAGTATTCCACCACAAGTCGGCTGGATCTACCCTTCGAATCTTGAATTTCATAACAACAAGGAAAGTAAAAATACCGGATCTAACGTAAGGTTAAACCGGATAAAATTGCACAACAATTTCCGGTGTAGAAATTGTTGTACGAAAAATAAAGGCAGAAAACTGGAGAAGAAAAGAAAATAAAAACAATGCGATGAAATAAAAATAAAGGAAAAGGCAGAACAAAAATTAAAATGGAAGGAAATTTGCTCTGCTGAAAATAGTACGATCTTGCAAAAATTCTCCGACCTTTGGGATTTGGCTTTCACTTCTATTTATAATGCTTGTATAATAACTGTATCCCAAAAGCCCAATCCACGTAAAACTGAATATCCAAAAAAAAAATATTGCTAGTGGACTTTGTTGCATAACGTGCTGAAGACGTGTACGGAAATATAGCAAAAGTTGGTTTCTTCATTGACTTGGGACCGGTCGTTCCGTGTGAGGAGAAAATGGCGTGAAAATAGGAAAGGGGAGGGAACGGTCGTTCCACTCAGCTGAAGTGGGCCGGACCGGTTGTTCCCCTTAGTGGGCCGGTCAGTCCCTTCAAGCTGAAGTGGGGAACGTGTGTTCCCTTGGGCCTCTGCGCGTTCTTGGTCTTTTGGGCCTTGGAAAAATCATTCTTTTCACCCCCATTTAGTATTCTGCACCACATTAATCAATTATCTTCATTTTTGTACTAAATTGCATCTATTTCTTCATTTTTCTTCACATAAGCTTATTTAAGGCAAAATACCTGAAACAAAGAAATACCAGCGTAATATGGAAATAAAATAAAATAAATTAAATAAAAACATGAATTATTTGCATTAATTAAGTCGATTTATACGATATAAAATCGTGTTATCAAACTCCCCTACACTTGAACCTTTGCTTGTCCTCAAGCAAGAAATATATATCTCTCTAAATGCGGGTCAGACGCAACAAAAATTGCCACAAGTCAAAAATGTATTGAGTTGCACATTGCTCTTGAGCTCTCGACTTCGATACTAAAGTCACCGTAACAATACTAAATAAACTCAGGTTCGAAGAACAATTCTAGTGACGCCATTATAACTTAACTCTAAATCCTACATTTTGTTTCACCTTTTTCATTCAGGCGCAATCACATTAAGCCCTTTGCCCTTTCGCGCACATAGTGAAGTGACCGGTTAGTGAATTTGATCATTTAAGCCTGCTAGGAGTTCTGCTACTTAATAGTTGGTAACTCCTTTTTGTTCTTTTGTAAATTGAGGGGGATCGAACCGTAGTTCGCCCTACCAAGTTCAACACCAGAAACCGCTGAACCAATTTACAAAGAATTCATTAATTGATAATTTATAAGATTCGCGACCGTTGGGCTAAATAGTCTGGTAAGGACTATCTAACTTAGTTAGAGCGTTTCTACAAATTTAATTTTTTATTTTTATTTTCGATCAATCACTTATATTCATCGATCCTCCACGTAGTTTGCTATTTAGACGGTGCTGACTGCTTGTATAAACTACTAAAGGTTACTTTAAAACCTAGAATTTAAATTTTCGGTATATAAAGGGTACTAAAATTTTAATTCATTTTCCTGAGATTTTAAAGCGTTGAAGTGGCGACGATATTATTTCAATCGTGTTCAATTTATAAATATTTTCTTCTAAAGAAGCAACTTTGATACACTTTTTGAGTGTGTATAATTGTGCGTCTGACCATAAAAAAAAAAATTTTATGGCTCAAGAATTTGGCGAATTCGGATAATCATGAATTTATATATGTATATAAGACTTAATTTAATAACAAATTTTTATTAATTAAAATTTTAAAGTACAAAAGGGAAATTACAATAGTTAATTCGACCCCCCTACACTTAAATTGAGCATTGTCCTCAATGCTTAAAAATGGGGAATCGAAAAATACAAAAATAAAAAGAAAAGAAATATTAAGAACTAATCGTTACGATGTGGACGACATCCTCTTCCTCGAGTTCTTGGACGTCACTCATCTTGGCGTTGTGGAGGCTCGAATTCGTCCAAGCGTAGGTGAAGTGAGTGCATAGAAAATCCAAGGTCAATAACATTTGCATTCAAGGTGTTGTAGTTGTTATGCATTTGTTGTACCAATGCAAATGTTGCGTTTTGTTGGTTTTGCATCTGTTGCATGGTTTGGTAGAGAGTTTCCATGGTGAGATGGTTTTGTTGATTGTTGTTCATTTCTTCTTCCATTTCATCCACGGGAGCATTATTCTCAGCTTCGGGTGCATTTAAATCGAATAACCAACGGTTTCGATTTTGCACATTAATAAGATGGGGACATGGGAGAATAATGCTTGGTACCAAAACTTTATTGACCAATAAAGTAAATCTGTTCTCACCTTGCCTTGGGAGGATTAGATGGGAGTCTCTGCAGTATACCTCATCTAGAAATTGGGCGGGCATGAGGTGTTGAGCAATAGTTAGGATCTCGTCATCCAATCCTAGCGAGTAAGCTATCGCGGTAATAATGCCACCGAAAAGAAAAGGGTTGTTTCCGGCGGTTTGAGCACATAGTTGAAAGTGTGATAGCATAAATGGTGCGGCGTTGACACGGCTCCCAGTTAAGGCACAATATAAGAAAAATAACTCATTTTGGGTTACCTTATGGTTGTAGGTGCGTCCAAAGATAGTGTGATCCAAAATACGGTGAAAATACCGTATTGCTGGATTATGAACGTGGGACGCATATAATAGTCTCCAACCATTTGCGGCTTCCCCACGTATCTCCTCCCAGAATTGTAAACCTTGCTCCTCCCAGGCTGGAATATCATCTTCCGCTTTAAATGGCTTGTAATAAATACCATCCCCTTGTGAGAATCCTAGTGCCTCAGCAATTTGTTCTTGATCTAGCGTATACTCACGATTGAACGTATGGAAACTAGCAGTTCCCGTAGTGTATGGATCTTCAATATCTGTTGAGTAAGAAAAAGAACTCAAAAACTCCAACACTAGAGGTTCAAAGGTTGGGTTTGGTTGGGTACAGAGATTGTATAAACCAGTATTATTTAGAAACCATGACACACTTTCAGTGAGTCCTAAAGTTTGTAGACAATTTATATCTACATACTTTGTCGGAACCACCGAGCGTTTGTATAAGTTGAGATACATGGTGCGTTGCTTATCATCGCGGAAGATAATGTTTGAAAAGTCGAGTTGTTGCCTTTCGGGATGGATGGTTCTCGGAGGCATGGTAATGGTAAGAAAATGGTGGTAGATGTAGAAGGAAGTTAGAGAAGATGAAGATAAATATGAGAGAAACATAGTACAAAGTAAGAAATGGTGTGAAGAGATAGTAAGAAATAAGGGGTATTTATATTGTGAGGGTGGTTGAATGGTGATAATGAGAATTTAATGAGAGTTAATGGGGGAGTTGGAAAGGGTAAAAATTTGAAAAAAAAATGAGATAGTGGAGTAATGGGAATTTAAGAGTGGTTGGAAGTTATTTTATGGAGAAGATAAATGGTAAAAATGAGTTATGAATTGAATTTGGCAAGGGAGACAAAGAGACATGCTTTACAGCATGCAACAGGGGGCCGGTCATTCCCTCCTGTACTAGGACAGGGGGACGGTCGGTCCTGCTTTTCAGTCAAAAAGGGGACCGGTCGGTCCAGGGGGCATGGTGTGCGTGGGACCGTCCGGTCCTGTGCCTGCGTGGGAAATTCAACTTTTCCTTTTGTTTTCTTTTGATACAGTACGTTATAATATATATCTCAGGCACAGAATGCATAGTTTTTGCAAACAGTATCATTTCAGCTTGATTTGATACCACTTAATAATCTAATAACTAATATAAATAACATTGAAACAAAACAAGAAGATAAATAATGTTGAACTTTAAATTGCATAATTCAAATTGTACTACAAAGAACATAAAATAAACCAAATTGCAAAACATAATTCAAATGAAATCCAAATGCAAATCAAATAAATAACTAACTAAAACTAACTAATTAAATAAATTCTCTCATTAGCCACCTTTATTATTATCGTCTCCGTTATTCTTCTGCATGGAATAGATATGTTGAAACACTTCATCAAACTGCATAGCTACCGTGTCGACGAATCCAAAATGATCCATCGGGAGTGTATTAACTTCATTGTTCGCAGCTGTGAGGTTTTCTTTCAGATTCTTCACTTCTTCCTTCAATTCCTTAATTGTTTCTTCTTGGTTCATGGGTTCAGATCCTTGCCTATTTTCTTCAATCACCGGAGTTACAGGTGGTGACAAAGGTTGCCCAGGAAAGTCATGGTACCCAGGTGGTGTCTCAGGATCAGATTCAATTTCATAAATCTCAGGTATCTCATAATCCTGGATTGTTTCAGTGGAGCGAGCAGGAGATGGTAAACCGTCCAAATTATACAGCCAATTACCTTTATCGTGAACACTGGTTTCCAAATTAATCTTGTTTTGAAACAGGTTAACTACCTCATTATTAATCAGCAATTCAAACTCTCGTGGACCATGGTTTCCAATTAATCTTGTGTTGAAACAAAAACTGAGGTCCATTGGTCGGATAATTCCGTAAGGATGGAAACTCAACAGTGGTTGCCGCAAACCCAAAGCATTCGCTATCATTGTTACCATTCCTCCCATCATGATGGGTATATTATCATCTTGAAGCATTTTCTCAATGGTAACTAATAGAAAAGCGACACCGTTCACGGGCCGATTCTGTACAGCACAAAGCATAATAAACAGCTCATCTCGAGAAACAATAGTGTTATTCTGTTCCTTTCCAAACAGGGTATGTGACAGAATATGGTGAAAATAGCGGAACGCCGGATTATGAATATAATCCGAATGTGGCTCAGGATGCTCAAAGCTACTCAACCCAGTCAATGATTCCCAGAATATGTCGAGCTCGCGGAAATCAAACAATTCTTCCTGCCTCGATGTAAAAGTATCAAATCCATCTAGGAATCCCAGCAAAGCAGAAAAGTCATGAAGATTATACCTATACTCCATTCCAAATAGCCTAAAGAAGATAAGTCCTCTCTTCAGGCCCCTCCCATAATGTGGGAGGTAGTTAAAAGAGCTCAGAAATTCCAGAGTCAATTTGCGGTAGGTACTGAACCGCCTCAAAATATGAGCATCTTCCCATCCAATTTGATTCAGCAGAAACAAAACACTATCATGAATTCCCAAAGTAGTCATAGCAAAAAGATCAGGATAATATGTTAGGGACATATTCCTTGCAGCTAATAAATTGTATCTGCCTCTTTGGCCTCTTCCTCTGAAAGCTATTTCCATAGTATCTTCCATTGTTAATTGGTCAGCTTAATTTTTATATTAATTAAGTTAGCCTGAAATTAATTAGATACAGGAAATTTAATCAGATTTTTTTGGCCAGATGCCGAAAAGAATAAAATAAGAATAAGCATAATAGTGATAGAATGAAGAAGAAATATAGATGAAATAGAATATTAGAGAAGATATGTGTATAAGTGTTTATGAATGAGAAGAATAAAGAGAAAAATAAGAATAATAATAATAGTAAGAATGATAATAAGAATAATAAAACAAAAAGGTAAATATAATAATTAATCATAAAAAGGTGGGTTGTCTCCCACTAAGCGCTTTGTTTTATATCGTAAGCTCGACAAATAAAATCAAAGTTTTAAATTTCTAATTGAGCAGGTGGATCTATTAAAGTTATTTCTTGAAAGTATTTGTTACTCTCTGCGTTGTGATATGGTTTTAAATGTTGTCCATTAACTATAAAGGGTTCGGAAATCTTTCCTTTGATTTCGACCGCTCCGTTAATAAACGTGTTTGTTATTGTGAACGGACCAGACCATCTGCTGCGTAGTTTTCCAGGAAATAATTTTAATCTTGAATTAAACAGTAGTACGATATCACCTATTTTAAAATGTTTTCTATTTATTCTTTTGTCGTGCCATGTTTTCGTTCGTTCTTTATAAATCTTGGCGTTCTCATACGCATCTTGTCTCAATTCCTCTAATTCGTTTATATCAAGGATGCGCTTCTCGCTTGCGGTTGTGTAATTCAAGTTTATATTTTTAATAGCCCAATAGGCCTTGTGTTCTAATTCAACCTGCAAATGGCAAGATTTTCCATAGATGAGCTTAAACGGGGTGGTTCCTATTGGTGTCTTAAATGCGGTCCTATATGCCCATAGAGCTTCAGATAGTTTTGAGGACCAATCCTTTCTCGAAGTTGCTACAGTCTTTTCTAATATTTGCTTGATTTCACGATTAGAGACTTCCACTTGTCCACTCGTTTGTGGATGATAGGGTGTAGCTACTCGATGTCGGACACCGTATTTCCTTAGGAGTTTTTCGAATATCTTAGAAATAAAATGAGAACCTCCATCGCTTATTACTAATCTTGGTATACCGAATCTCGGAAATATCACGTTTTTGAAGAGCCTTAATACAACTCGGGTATCGTTTGTTGGAGAAGCTATAGCTTCTATCCATTTAGATACATAGTCAACTGCCACGAGTATGTATTTGTTACCGAAAGATGACGGGAATGGTCCCATAAAGTCTATACCCCATACATCGAAAATCTCTACTTCCAGAATGCCTTTCTGTGGCATCTCGTCGCGTCTTGAAATGTTACCAGTGCGTTGGCACCGGTCGCACTTAGTGACTGCGACATGAACATCTTTCCATAGTGTTGGCCAATAAAGACCTGATTGTAGGATTTTCGTACATGTTTTAGAAGTACTCGTGTGTCCTCCGTATGGTGCGGAGTGGCAATGTTTAATCACGCTTTCGACTTCT
Organism: Vicia faba; assembly: GCA_948472305.1. Classification (NCBI taxonomy): domain Eukaryota; kingdom Viridiplantae; phylum Streptophyta; class Magnoliopsida; order Fabales; family Fabaceae; genus Vicia; species Vicia faba. Next base: position 681,662,163 of record OX451739.1, on the reverse strand, counting down.
TTTTCGGGTACGCAACGACGGAAAATTCCATCGGGTCCTCTTTTGAATAACAAAGGTTCATCCCAATAATATTGTTTGAGATCGTGAAAGAATTTTTTCTTTTGTTGGTACGTTAACTCTGGTGGTAATACATCGGCAGCTAGATAATTTACGAAATCTGCATACCAAGGGACAAATGAGATTGCTAAGGTTGTTTCAGAATAGTTTTGAGATTCACTTGCTTCGAAGTGGGCGATTAATCTATCATATTGTGATTCATCATTGATTGGAATTCGTTCTTGTTTTAGATTTTCGATTCTTGATAGATGATCAGCCACTACGTTTTCAGTTCCTTTTTTATCCTTTATTTCTAAATCAAATTTTTGTAGCAACAAGATCCATCTTAGCAGTCTAGGTTTAGCGTCCTTTTTGGTTAGGAGATATCTAATGGCAGCGTGGTCAGTATAAATTATTATCTTAGCTCCTACTAAATAAGATCGGAATTTATCGAGTGCGAAGACTACAGCCAGGAGTTCCTTTTCGGTTGTTGCATAATTCATTTGCGCTTCATCTAGGGTTCTACTAGCGTAATATATGACGTGTAATTTTTTATCTTTTCTTTGTCCTAGGACTGCTCCTACGGCATAGTCACTTGCGTCACACATTATCTCAAATGGTTCACTCCAATCTGGGGTCTTCATGATTGGCGCAGTAATTAATGCTTTCTTTAATGATTGAAAGGCTTTAAGGCATTTTTCGTTAAATATGAATTCAACATCTTTCATTAAGAGTTCTGTTAATGGCTTAGAAATTTTAGAGAAATCTTTAATAAAACGTCGGTAAAAACCGGCGTGTCCTAAGAAACTTCTTATTTCTCTGACAGTTCTAGGGGGTTGAAGGTTTTCGATAACTTCTATCTTGGCCTTGTCTACTTCGATTCCCCTATTAGATATAATATGTCCTAACACAATACCTTCTTGAACCATAAAATGGCATTTTTCCCAATTTAATACTAAGTTTACCTTTACACATCTTTCTAGTACTTTTTCTAAGTTTGCAAGACATCCTTCAAAACTACGTCCGCAGACGGAGAAGTCGTCCATGAATACCTCCATAATATTATGAAGAAAGTCTGCGAAGATTGCCATCATGCATCTTTGAAAAGTTGCAGGTGCATTGCATAAGCCAAAAGGCATTCTTCGATATGCGAAGGTTCCGAATGGACAGGTGAAGGTAGTCTTTTCTTGGTCATCAGGGTGTATCGGTATTTGAAAGAATCCGGAGTAACCGTCCAAGTAACAGAAATATGAGTGTCTGGCTAGACGCTCCAGCATTTGATCAATGAATGGTAAAGGGAAATGATCCTTCCGGGTGGCTTTGTTAAGTTTCCTATAATCAATGCACATCCTCCATCGTGATTCGATTCGCTTTGTTATGGTTTCTCCTTTGTCGTTTTAGATTACCGTTACGCCTCCTTTCTTGGGGACTACATGAAATGGGCTTACCCATTTACTATCAGATATTGGATAAATGATGCCTGCTTCTAACAATTTTAATATCTCTTTCTTTACTACTTCACTCATTATAGGATTAAGTCTTCTTTGGTGTTCTCTAGAGGTTTTACTATCTTCCTCTAGCATTATGCGATGCATACAGATGGAAGGACTTATTCCTTTAAGATCAGTTAAATTGTATCCTAAAGCAGTTGGATATTTCCTCAGTATATGTAGTAATTTTTCAGTCTCGATTTTTCCTAGATTTGCGTTGATTATTACTGGTCATTCGAATTCTGGGTCTAAGAATTCGTATCTCAGGTTTTTGGGTAACGTTTTGAGTTCAATGGTTGGTTTGTGTAAACCTTGTGTAGGATCGGGTGTTATTGCTAAGCATTCATCTAAGGTTTTATCTGGATGATCTTCTGCTTCTTTTATACATTCTTCTATCATATCCATAAAGTAGCATTTGTCATCTATGGCTGGTGCTTTTAGAAATTTGGAAAGAATGAATTCAATCTTCTCTTCGCCTACCTCAAAGGTGAGTTTTCCTCTTTTAACGTCTATAATGGCACCAGCAGTTGCTAGGAAGGGTCTTCCTAAAATGATAGGTGTGTTCGTATCTTCCTTAATAACCATTATTATAAAGTCGGTTGGGATGTAGAATTGACCTATTCGAACAGGGACGTTTTCAAGTACTCCTACAGGGTATTTGACAGAACGATCTGCTAATTGAACAGACATTTTAGTTGGTCTCAACTCTCCCATTTCAAGTTTCTTACTGATGGATAAAGGCATTACACTGATGCTTGCTCCTAAATCACATAAAGCTTTGTCTATGACGAATTTTCCTATTACACATGGTATAGAAAAACTACCAGGGTCTTTCAGTTTAGGTGGCATCTTATTTTGGATTATTGCGTTGCATTCAGCTGTAAGAGTAACTGTTTCATTTTCTTCTAGCTTTTTCTTATTAGATAGAATTTCTTTTAAGAATTTAGCATATGAGGGCATTTGTGTTATCGCTTCTGTGAAAGGAATTGTTACGTTTAATTGCTTGAGAAGTTCTACAAATTTCTTAAATTGCCCTATGTCTTTTGTTTTAACTAGTCTTTGAGGGTAAGGAATAGGTGGTTTATAGGGAGGTGGAGGTACATAAGGTTTTTCTTGTTCTATTGTTTCTCCATCTTCCTTTCTTTTAGGTTCGTTATCCTCTTCGGCTTGGTTTTCAGAGTTTTGGTGCATGGCCGGGTTTTCGGTTCTTGGATCTAATGGTTCTTCTATTTCTTTACCGCTTCGTAATATAATTGCGTGAGCTTGTCCTTTCGGATTAGGTTGTGGTTGTCCAGGGAAAGTACCGGCTGGTGCGGCAGCAGGCGCTTGTTGTTGAGCCACTTGTGAGATTTGAGTTTCTAACATTTTATTGTGAGTGGCTAAGGCATCTATTTTGTTCGATAGTTGCTTAATTTGCTCGTTAGTGTGTATGTCTCGGTTTAGGAATTCTTTGTGAGTTTGCGCTTGGCTTGCTATAAAGTTTTCCATCATTATTTCGAGATTAGATTTCCTAGGTGCGCTCGGTGCGGCAGCAGGTGCTTTTTGATATCCAGGTTGAGCAGTTTGTGCTTGAACAGGTGCGTTCAATGCGTTATTATTCTTGTAGGAAAAATTTGGGTGATTCCTCCAACCTGGGTTGTACGTATTTGAATAAGGGTTTCCCTGAGCGTAGTTTATTTGGTTAGTCGGAGTACCTAACAGAAATTGACATTCGGCGGGAGCGTGACCAGATGTTCCGCATATTTCGCAGTCAGGAGTCACTGCAGCTACGGTAGCTGCAGGAGTTAACGTAAGGTTTTCTATTTTTTGAGTTAGTGCGTCTACCTTAGCGTTTACTTGATCTAGGCTACTAATTTCATACATTCCTCCTTTCTTCGGAGGTTTTTCAACGGCAGCTCTCTCGCTTCCCCACTGGTAGTGGTTTTGGGCCATATTATCTATCAGCTCGTAGGCTTCTACATAAGGTTTCTCCATTAGCGCACCTCCAGCAGCAGCGTCGATTGTTAATCTCGTGTTGTACAAAAGACCATTGTAGAAAGTATGTATCACTAACCATTCCTCCAGACCATGATGTGGACAGAGTCTTATCATGTCTTTATATTGTTCCCATGCTTCAAATAAAGACTCGGTGTCTTTCTGTCTAAATCCGTTGATTTGAGCTTCAAAGCATAGCCGTTTTGCTTGGTGGAAAATATCGGGTTAGGAAAACTTTCTTTAATTCATCCCACGTAGTGATTGAATTAGAAGGTAGAGATTGGAGCCAAGCTCTAGCTCTATCTCTAAGGGAAAAAGGAAATAATCGTAAACGAATAGCTTTCGTGCTGACCCCATTAGCTTTTACGGTATCTACATATTGTAGAAATACGAATAAATGCAGGTTCGGATCGTCAGTTGGATTTCCAGAAAACTGGTTTTGTTGAACTGCAGATAATAGCGAAGGTTTCAGCTCGAATTTGTTTGCCTCGATTTCCGGAGCGGCAATACTGTTATGAGGTTCGTCTTGAGAAGGGATTGCGTAAGATTTTAGAGGTCGTGGCGCAGCCATCTCAGCTCGTCTAAGATCAGTTATATCAGGGATATTCGTCGGGGGTAAATTGTTTAGTAGACGATATTCTTGAATTCGGCGTCTCATTCGAAGATAACGCTCGATGTCGTTGATTTGTAGATGCAAAGGTTCGCCTTGAGAGCGAGTGTTTGGCATACAAATCAGAAAGAGATGAAAAGAAGAAGACCTTAGTCTCTACGATGTAACTAAAAGAGTTACGATATCGACTTAAATAGTCCCCGGCAACGGCGCCAAAAACTTGATCGCGACTTTGTATGTCTATAAATCTGGAGACTGCAAGTGCACAGTCCTATCGCGTAGTCTTAAAAGATATCGAATCCACAGGGACTATGAATCGATCTACCGTAATTTTGGGTACTTGGTAAAGCTAAGGCTAATATTAATTTAATTAACGAAAGGGATCTAATTACTAAATTTAGTTATAAAATTTTTAATTATAAATACCGGTATGTATTTCACCTAAATTTTGGGTTCCGAATTTCCACTGGCTTTTACTTAAATTGGTCAAAAATTATCTTTACGCAAACTTTATTTGTCTAAAAACCTTCCCCTCACACTTCCGTTCTATTAGTTCAAGTTATACGATTAATACCCTAACGTGTGCTTCCGTCACTCCGCCGGATTCAAAAGTAATTTTTGAAAACAGAATAAAATTTAATTGTTTTTAAAATGCTTCCGCCTCTTTAAAAACAATGCCTAATAATCACTATCTGGTTTTAGCCTCAAACTTCCGTTTTATTAGTAAAAACCTTAATCAATTCTAAAACCTCACACTTCCGTTCTATTGGTTTGTAAAATCTTAAACAATTTAATTGAATATTAAAACCATGAAAAAAGTTTCTTTTACAAAATAATTTTAAGCCAGTTTATTTCGAATCCCGTTATTTGGTTAATTTACATACCGATATTTAATCGGTTTTCCAGACATGTTCATACAATTAATCATGCAAGGTTTATTAATTAGGAAACGGCGAAATAAAAACATACTCAGAACAAAGATCATACAAATATATTAAATAAAGCGTATAAATGAAAACCTGATGAAAATGTAGAAATACTTCAATAGCTTCAATTAAATATTCGTTCTTCAAATCCTTCGAGTATTCCACCACAAGTCGGCTGGATCTACCCTTCGAATCTTGAATTTCGTAACAACAAGGAAAGTAAAAATACCGGATCTTACGTAAGGTTAAACCGGATAAAGTTGCACAACAATTTCCGGTGTAGAAATTGTTGTACGAAAAATAAAGGCAGAAAACTGGAGAAGAAAAGAAAATAAAAACAATGCGATGAAATAAAAATAAAGGAAAAGGCAGAACAAAAATTAAAATGGAAGGAAATTTGCTCTGCTGAAAATAGTACGATCTTGCAAAAATTCTCCGACCTTTGGGATTTGGCTTTCACTTCTATTTATAATGCTTGTAAAATAACTGTATCCCAAAAGCCCAATCCACGTAAAACTGAATATCCAAAAAAAAAAAATATTGCTAGTGGACTTTGTTGCATAATATGCTGAAGACGTGTACGGAAATATAGCAAAAGTTGGTTTCTTCATTGACTTGGGACCGGTCGTTCCGTGTGAGGAGAAAATGGCGTGAAAATCGGAAAGGGGAGGGAACGGTCGTTCCACTCAACTGAAGTGGGTGGGACCGGTCGTTCCCCTTAGTGGGCCGGTCGGTCCCTTCAAGCTGAAGTGGGGAACGTGTGTTCCCTTGGGCCTCTGCGCGTTCTTGGTCTTTTGGGCCTTGGAAAAATCATTCTTTTCACCCACATTTAGTATTCTGCACCACATTAATCAATTATCTTCATTTTTGTACTAAATTGCATCTATTTCTTCATTTTTCTTCACATAAGCTTATTTAAGGCAAAATACCTGAAACAAAGAAATACCAGCGTAATATGGAAATAAAATAAAATAAATTAAATAAAAACATGAATTATTTGCATTAATTAAGTCGATTTATACGATATAAAATCGTGTTATCAGTCATTATGGAAGGAAGTTTGTTGTCGAGATTTTTGTTACTTCAATGGATGCTAGCCTTGTCATTAAGGAAGGTAGTTTGTTGTCGAGATTTTTGTTACTCCAATGGATGCTAGCCTTGTCATTATGGAATGTAGTATGTCGTTGTGATTTCTATCACTCCAATGGATGGTAGCCCTGTTACTATGTAAGGTAGTCTGTTGTTTAATTTTTTGTTACTCCAATGGATGGTAGCCTTGTCATTATGGATGGTAGTCTATTGTCGAGAATTTTGTTACTCCAATGGATGGTAGCCTTGTCATTATGGAAGGTTGTCTGTTGTTGAGATTTTTTTTACCCTAATGGATGTTAGCCTTGTCAATTTGGAAGGTAGTCTGTTTTCGATATTTTTGTTACTCCAATGGATGGTAGCCTTGTCATTATAGAAGGTAGACTGTTGTCGAGATTTTTGTTACTACAATGGATGGTATCCTTGTCATTATGGAAGGTAGTCTGTTGTCGAGATTTTGGTTACTACAATGGATGGTAGCCTTGTAATTATGGAACATTGTCTATTGTAGATATTTTGTTACTCAAATGGATGGTAGCCTTGTCATCATGGAAGGTAGTCTGTTCTCGATATCTTTGTTACTCCAATGGATGGTAGCCTTATTGTTATAGAAGGTAGTTTGTTGTCGAGATTATTGTTACTCCAATGGATTGTATCATTACCATTATGGATGGTAGTCTGCTGCCCGTTATTTTGTTACTCCAATGGATGGTAGCCTTGTCATTATGGAACGTAGTCTGTTGTCGATGTTTTTGTTACTCCAATGGATGGTAGCCTTTTCATTATGGAAGGTAGTCTGTTGTCTAGATTTTTGTTATTCCATTGGATGGTAGCCTTGTCATTATGGAAGGTAGTCTGTCGCCGAGATTTTTCTTACTCCAATGGATGGTATTCTTGTCATTATGGCAGGTAGTCCGTTGTCGAAAATTTTGTTACTCCAATGGATTGTAGCCTTGTCATTATGGAACGTAGTCTGTTGTCGATGTTTTTATTACTTCAGTGGATGGTAGCCTTGTCATTATGGAAGGTAAACTGTTGTCGAGAAATTTGTTACTCCAATGGATGGTAGCCTTGTCATTATGGAACGTAGTCAGTTGTCGATGTTTTTGTTACTCCAATGGATGGTAGCCTTTTCATTATGGAAGGTAGTCTGTTGTCGAGATTTTTGTTATTCCAATGGATGGTAGCCTTGTCATTATGGAAGGTAGTCTGTTGTCAATGTTTTTGTTACTATAATGGATGGTAGCCTTTTGATTATGGAAGGTAGTCTGTTGTCGAGATTTTTGTTACTACAATGGATGTTAGCCTTGTCATTATGGAAGGTAGACTGTTGTCGAGATTTTGGTTACTACAATGGATGGTAGCCTTGTAATTATGGAACATAGTCTATTGTAGATTTTTTTGTTACTAAAATGGATGGTAGCCTTGTCATTATGGAAGGTAGTTTATTGTCGAGATTTTTGTTATTCCATTGGATGGTAGCCTTGTCATTATGGAAGGTAGTCTGTTCTCGAGATTTTTGTTATTCCAATAGATGGTATCCTTGTCATTATGGAAGGTAGTCTGTCGCCGAGATTTTTCTTACTCCAATGGATGGTATTCTTGTCATTATGGCAGGTAGTCTGTTGTCAAAAATTTTGTTACTCCAATGGATTGTAGCCTTGTCATTATGGAACATAGTCTGTTGTCGATGTTTTTATTACTCCAGTGGATGGTAGCCTTGTCATTATGGAAGGTAAACTGTTGTCGAGAATTTTGTTACTCCAATGGATGGTAGGCTTGTCATTATGGAACGTAGTCTGTTATCGATGTTTTTGTTACTCCAATGGATGGTAGCCTTTTCATTATGGAAGGTAGTCTGTTGTCGAGATTTTTGTTATTCCAATGGATGGTAGCCTTGTCATTATGGAAGGTAGTTTGTTGTCGAGATCTTTGTTACTCCAATGGATGCTAGCCTTGTCATTATGGAAGGTAGTCTGTCGTTGTGATTTCTGTCACTCCAATGCATGGTAGCCCTGTCACTATGGAAGGTAGTCTGTTGTTCATATTTTTGTTACTCCAATGGATGGTAGACTTGTTATTATGGAAGGTAGTCTATTGTCGAGATTTTTGTTATTCCAATGGATGGTAGCCTTGTCATTATAGAAGGTAGTATTTTGTCAATATTTTTGTTACCTCAATGGATGGTAGCCTTGTCATTATGGAAAGTAGTTTGTTGTCGTGATTTTTGTTACTCCAATGGATGCTAGCCTTGTCATTTGGAAGGTAGTCTGTCGTTGTGATTTCGATCACTCCAATGGATGGTAGCCTTGTCACTATGGAAGGTAGTCTGTTGTTCATATTTTTGTTATTCCAATGGATGGTAGCCTTGTTATTATGGAAGGTAGTCTATTGTCGAGATTTTTGTAACTCCAATGGATGGTAGCCTTGTCATTATGGAAGGTTGTTTATTGTTGAGATTTTTGTTACTCTAATGGATGGTAACCTTGTAATTTTGGAAGGTAGTCTATTTTCGATATATTTGGTACTCCAATGGATGGTAGCCTTGTCATTATGGAAGGTAGTCTGTTGTCGAGATTTTTGTTACTACAATGGATGGTAGCCTTGTCATTATGGAAGGTAGTCTGTTGTCAAGATTTTGGTTACTACAATGGATGGTAGCCTTGTAATTATGGAACATAGTCTATTGTAGATATTTTTGTTACTCAAATGGATGGTAGCCTTGTCATTATGGAAGGTAGTTTGTTGTCGAGATTTTTGTTATTCCATTGGATGGTAGCCTTGTCATCATGGAAGGTAGTTTGTTCTCGAGATTTTTGTTATTCCAATAGATGGTTTCCTTGTCATTATGGAAGGTAGTTTGTCGCCGAGATTTTTCTTACACCAATGGATGGTATTCTTGTCATTATGGCAGGTAGTCTATTGTCGAAAATTTTGATACTCCAATGGATTGTAGCCTTGTCATTATGAAACGCAGTCTGTTGTCGCTATTTTTATTACTCCAGTGGATGGTAGCCTTGTCATTATGGAAGGTAAACTGTTGTCGAGAATTTTGTTACTCCAATGGATGGTAGCCTTGTCATTATGAAAGGAAGACTGTTGTCGATATTTTTGTTACTTGAATGAATGGTAGCCTTGTCATTAAGGAAGGTAGTTTGTTGTTGAGATTTTTGTTACTCCAATGGATTCTAGCCTTGTCATTATGGAAGGTAGTATGTCGTTATGATTTCTATCACTCCAATGGATGGTAGCCTTGTCATTATGGAAGGTTGTCTGTTGTTGAGATTTTTGTTAATCAATTGGATGGTAGCCTTGTCATTATGGAAGGTAGTCTATTGTCGAGAATTTTGTTACTCAAATGGATGGTAGCCTTGTCATTATGGAAGGTTGTCTGTTGTTGAGATTTTTTTTACCCTAATGGATGTTAGCCTTGTCATTTTGGAAGGTAGTCTGTTTTCGAGATTTTTGTTACTCCAATGGATGGTAGCCTTGTCATTATAGAAGGTAGACTGTTGTCGAGATTTTTGTTACTACAATGGATGGTAGCCTTGTCATTATGGAAGATAGTCTGTTGTCGAGATTTTGGTTACTACAATGGATGGTAGCCTTGTAATTATGGAACATAGTCTATTGTAGATATTTTGTTACTCAAATGGATGGTAGCCTTGTCATCATGGAAGGTAGTCCGTTCTCGATATATTTGTTACTCCAATGGATAATAGCCTTGTCGTTATAGAAGGTAATTTGTTGTCAAGATTATTGTTACTCCAATGGATTGTATCATTATCATTTTGGATGGTAGTCTGTTGCCTGTAATTTTGTTACTCCAATGGATGGTAGCCTTGTCATTATGGAAGGTAGTTTATTGTCGATGTTTTTGTTACTCCAATGGATGGTAGCCTTTTCATTATGGAAGGTAGTCTGTTCTCGAGATTTTTGTTATTCCAATAGATGGTATCCTTGTCATTATGGAAGGTAGTCTGTCGCCGAGATTTTTCTTACTCCAATGGATGGTATTCTTGTCATTATGGCAGGTAGTCTGTTGTCAAAAATTTTGTTACTCCAATGGATTGTAGCCTTGTCATTATGGAACATAGTCTGTTGTCGATGTTTTTATTACTCCAGTGGATGGTAGCCTTGTCATTATGGAAGGTAAACTGTTGTCGAGAATTTTGTTACTCCAATGGATGGTAGGCTTGTCATTATGGAACGTAGTCTGTTATCGATGTTTTTGTTACTCCAATGGATGGTAGCCTTTTCATTATGGAAGGTAGTCTGTTGTCGAGATTTTTGTTATTCCAATGGATGGTAGCCTTGTCATTATGGAAGGTAGTTTGTTGTCGAGATCTTTGTTACTCCAATGGATGCTAGCCTTGTCATTATGGAAGGTAGTCTGTCGTTGTGATTTCTGTCACTCCAATGCATGGTAGCCCTGTCACTATGGAAGGTAGTCTGTTGTTCATATTTTTGTTACTCCAATGGATGGTAGACTTGTTATTATGGAAGGTAGTCTATTGTCGAGATTTTTGTTATTCCAATGGATGGTAGCCTTGTCATTATATAAGGTAGTATTTTGTCAATATTTTTGTTACCTCAATGGATGGTAGCCTTGTCATTATGGAAAGTAGTTTGTTGTCGTGATTTTTGTTACTCCAATGGATGCTAGCCTTGTCATTTGGAAGGTAGTCTGTCGTTGTGATTTCGATCACTCCAATGGATGGTAGCCTTGTCACTATGGAAGGTAGTCTGTTGTTCATATTTTTGTTATTCCAATGGATGGTAGCCTTGTTATTATGGAAGGTAGTCTATTGTCGAGATTTTTGTAACTCCAATGGATGGTAGCCTTGTCATTATGGAAGGTTGTTTATTGTTGAGATTTTTGTTACTCTAATGGATGGTAACCTTGTAATTTTGGAAGGTAGTCTATTTTCGATATATTTGGTACTCCAATGGATGGTAGCCTTGTCATTATGGAAGGTAGTCTGTTGTCGAGATTTTTGTTACTACAATGGATGGTAGCCTTGTCATTATGGAAGGTAGTCTGTTGTCAAGATTTTGGTTACTACAATGGATGGTAGCCTTGTAATTAAGGAACATAGTCTATTGTAGATATTTTTGTTACTCAAATGGATGGTAGCCTTGTCGTTATGGAAGGTAGTTTGTTGTCGAGATTTTTGTTATTCCATTGGATGGTAGCCTTGTCATCATGGAAGGTAGTTTGTTCTCGAGATTTTTGTTATTCCAATAGATGGTTTCCTTGTCATTATGGAAGGTAGTTTGTCGCCGAGATTTTTCTTACACCAATGGATGGTATTCTTGTCATTATGGCAGGTAGTCTATTGTCGAAAATTTTGATACTCCAATGGATTGTAGCCTTGTCATTATGAAACGCAGTCTGTTGTCGCTGTTTTTATTACTCCAGTGGATGGTAGCCTTGTCATTATGGAAGGTAAACTGTTGTCGAGAATTTTGTTACTCCAATGGATGGTAGCCTTATCATTATGAAAGGAAGACTGTTGTCGATATTTTTGTTACTTGAATGAATGGTAGCCTTGTCATTAAGGAAGGTAGTTTGTTGTTGAGATTTTTGTTACTCCAATGGATTCTAGCCTTGTCATTATGGAAGGTAGTATGTCGTTATGATTTCTATCACTCCAATGGATGGTAGCCTTGTCATTATGGAAGGTTGTCTGTTGTTGAGATTTTTGTTAATCAATTGGATGGTAGCCTTGTCATTATGGAAGGTAGTCTATTGTCGAGAATTTTGTTACTCAAATGGATGGTAGCCTTGTCATTATGGAAGGTTGTCTGTTGTTGAGATTTTTTTTACCCTAATGGATGTTAGCCTTGTCATTTTGGAAGGTAGTCTGTTTTCGAGATTTTTGTTACTCCAATGGATGGTAGCCTTGTCATTATAGAAGGTAGACTGTTGTCGAGATTTTTGTTACTACAATGGATGGTAGCCTTGTCATTATGGAAGATAGTCTGTTGTCGAGATTTTGGTTACTACAATGGATGGTAGCCTTGTAATTATGGAACATAGTCTATTGTAGATATTTTGTTACTCAAATGGATGGTAGCCTTGTCATCATGGAAGGTAGTCCATTCTCGATATATTTGTTACTCCAATGGATAATAGCCTTGTCGTTATAGAAGGTAATTTGTTGTCAAGATTATTGTTACTCCAATGGATTGTATCATTATCATTTTGGATGGTAGTCTGTTGCCTGTAATTTTGTTACTCCAATGGATGGTAGCCTTGTCATTATGGAACGTAGTCTGTTGTCGATGTTTTTGTTACTCCAATGGATGGTAGCCTTTTCATTATGGAAGGTAGTCTATTGTCGAGATTTTTGTTATTCCAATGGATGGTAGCCTTGTCATTATGGAAGGTAGTCTGTTGTTAATATTTTTGTTACTCCAATGGATGGTATCTTTGTCATTATGGAAGGTAGTCTGTTGTCGAGATTTTTGTTACTCCAATGGATGGTAGCCTTGTCATTATGGAAGGTAGTTTGTTGCCGAGATCTTTGTTACTCCAATGAATGCTAGCCTTGTCATTATGGAAGGTAGTCTGTCATTGTGATATCTGTCACTCCAATGCATGGTAGACCTGCACTATGGAAGGTAGTTTGTTGTTCATATTTTTGTTACTCCAATGGATGGTAGACTTGTTATTATGGAAGTTAGTCTATTGTCGAGATTTTTGTTACTCCAATGGATGGTAGCCTTGTCATTATGGAAGGTAATCTGTTTTCGATATTTTTGTTACTTCAATGGATGGTAGCCTTGTCATTATGGAAAGTAGTTTGTTGTCGAGATTTTTGTTACTCCAATGGATGCTAACCTTGTCATTTGGAAGGTAGTTTGTCGTTGTGATTTTGATCACTCCAATGGATGGTAGTCTTGTCACTATGGAAGGTAGTCTATTGTTCATATTTTGTTACTCCAATGGATGGTAGCCTTGTCATTATGGAAGGTAGTTTATTGTCGAGATTTTTGTTACTCCAATGGATGGTAGCCTTGTCATTATGGAAGGTTTTTTGTTGTTGAGATTTTTGTTACTCTAATGGATTGTAACCTTGTCATTTTGGAAGGTAGTCTATTTTCAAGATTTTTGGTACTCCAATGGAGGGTAGCCTTGTCTTTATGGAAGGTAGTCTGTTGTCGAGATTTTGGTTACTACAATGGATGGTAGCCTTATCCTCATGGAAGGTAGTATGTTCTCGAGATTTTTGTTATTCCAATAGATGGTATCCTTGTCATTATGGAAGGTAGTATGTCGCCGAGATTTTTCTTACTCCAATGGATGGTATTCTTGTCATTATGGCAGGTAGTATGTTGTTGAAAATTTTGTTACTCCAATGGATTGTAGCCTTGTCATTATGGAACGTAGTCTGTTGTCCATGTTTTTATTACTCCAGTGGATGGTAGCCTTGTCATTATGGAAGGTAGAATGTTGTCGAGAATTTTGTTACTCCAATGGATGGTAGCCTTATCATTATGGAAGGAAGTCTGTTGTCGGGATTTTTGTTACTTCAATGGATGGTAGCCTTGTCATTAAGGAAGGTAGTTTATTGTCGAGATTTTTGTTACTCCAATGGATGCTAGCCTTGTCATTATGGAAGGTAGTATGTCGTTGTGATTTTGATCACTCCATTGGATGGTAGCCTTGTCACTATGGAAGGTAGTCTGTTGTTCATATTTTTGTTACTCCAATGGTCGGTAGCCTTGTCATTATGGAAGGTAGTCTATTGTCGAGATTTTTGTTACTCCAATGGATGGTATCCTTGTCATTATGGAAGGTTGTCTGTTGTTGAGATTTTTGTTACTCCAATGGATGGTAGCCTTGTCTTTATGGAAGGTAGTCTATTGTCGAGAATTTTGTTACTCCAATGGATGGTAGCCTTGTCATTATGGAAGGTTGTCTGTTGTTGAGATTTTATTTACCCTAATGGATGTTAGCCTTGTCATTTTGGAAGGTAGTTTGTTTTCGAGATTTTTGTTACTCCAATGGATGGTAGCCTTGTCATTATAGAAGGTAGACTGTTGTCGAGATTTTGGTTACAACAATGGATGGTAGCCTTGTAATTATGGAACATAGTCTATTGTAGATATTTTGTTACTCAAATGGATGGTAGCCTTGTCATCATGGAAGGTAGTCCGTTCTCGATATCTTTGTTACTCCAATGGATGGTAGCCTTGTCGTTATAGAAGGTAGTTTGTTGTCGAGATTATTGTTACTCCAATGGATTGTATCATTATCATTATGGATGGTAGTCTGTTGCCCGTAATTCTGTTACTTCAATGGATGGTAGCTTTGTCATTATGGAATGTAGTCTGTTGTCGATGTTTTTGTTACTCCAATGGATGGTAGCATTTTCATTATGGAAGGTAGTCTGTTGTCGATATTTTTGTTATTCCAATGGATGGTAGCCTTGTCATTATGGAAGGTAGTTTGTTGTCAATATTTATGTTACTTCAATGGATGGTATCTTTGCCATTATGAAAGGTAGTCTGTTGTCGAGATTTTTGTTACTCCAATGGATGGTAGCCTTGTCATTATGGAAGGTAGTTTGTTGTCGAGATCTTTGTTACTCCAATGAACGCTAGCCTTGTCATTATGGAAGGTAGTCTGTCATTGTGATTTCTGTCACTCCAATGCATGGTAGACCTGTCACTATGGAAGGTAGTCTGTTGTTCATATTTTTGTTACTCCAATGGATGGTAGACTTGTTATTATGGAAGGTAGTCTATAGTCGAGATTTTTGTTACTCCAATGGATGGTAGCCTTGTCATTATGGAAGGTAGTCTGTTGTCGATATTTTTGTTACTTCAATGGATGGTAGCCATGTCATTATGGAAAGTAGTTTGTTGTCCAGATTTTTGTTACTCCAATGGATGCTAGCCTTGTCATTTGGAAGGTAGTCTTTCGTTGTGATTTTGATCACTCCAATGGATGGTAGCCTTGTCACTATGGAAGGTAGTCTGTTGTTCATATTTTTGTTACTCCAATGGATGGTAGCCTTGTCATTATGGAAGGTTGTCTATTGTCAAGAGTTTTATTACTCCAATGGATGGTAGCCTTGTCATTATGGAAGGTTGTCTATTGTTGAGATTTTTGTTACTCTAATGGATGGTAACCTTGTCATTTTGGAAGGTAGTCTATTTTCGAGATTTTTGGTACTCCAATGGAGGGTAGCCTTGTCATTATGGAAGGTAGTCTGTTGTCGAGATTTTTGTTACTACAATGGATGTTAGCCTTGTCATTATGTAATGTAGTCTGTTGTCGAGATTTTGGTTACTACAATGGATGGTAGCCTTATCATCATGGAAGGTAGTATGTTCTCGAGATTTTTGTTATTCCAATAGATGGTATCCTTGTCATTATGGAAGGTACTATGTCGCCGAGATTTTTCTTACTCCAATGGATGGTATTCCAGTCACTATTGAAGGTAGTCTGTTGTTCATATTTTTGTTACTCCAATGGATGGTAGCCTTGTCATTATGGCAGGTAGTCTGTTGTCGAAAATTTTGTTATTCCAATGGATTGTAGCCTTGTCATTATGGAACGTAGTCTGTTGTCGATGTTTTTATTACTCCAGTGGATGGTAGCCTTGTCATTATGGAAGGTAGAATGTTGTCGAGAATTTTGTTACTCCAATGGATGGTAGCCTTGTCATTATGGAAGGAAGTCTGTTATCGAGATTTTTGTTACTTCAATGGATGGTAGCCTTGTCATTAAGGAAGGTAGTTTGTTGTCGAGATTTTTGTTACTCCAATGGATTCTAGCCTTGTCATTATGGAAGGTAGTATGTCGTTGTGATTTCTATCACTCCAATGGATGGTAGCCCTGTCACTATGTAAGGTAGTTTGTTGTTCAATTTTTTGTTACTCTAATGGATGGTAGCCTTGTCATTATGGAAGGTAGTCTATTGTCGAGAATTTTGTTACTCCAATGGATGGTAGCCTTGTCATTATGGAAGGTTGTCTGTTATTGAGATTTTTTTTACCCTAATGGATGTTAGCCTTGTCATTTTGGAAGGTAGTCTGTTTTCGAGATTTTTGTTACACCAATGGATGGTAGCCTTGTCATTATAGAAGGTAGACTGTTGTCGAGATTTTTGTAACCATAATGGATGGTAGCCTTGGCATTATGGAAGGTAGTCTTTTGTCGAGATTTTGGTTACTACAATGGATGGTAGCCTTGTAATTATGGAACATAGTCTATTATAGATATTTTCTTACTCAAATGAATAGTAGCCTTGTCATCATGGAAGGTAGTCCGTTCTCGATATCTTTATTACTCCAATGGATGGTATCCTTGTCGTTATAGAAGGTAGTTTGTTGTCGAGATTATTGATACTCCAATGGATTGTATCATTATCATTATGGATGGTAGTCTGTTGCCCATAATTTTGTTACTCCAATCGATGGTAGCCTTGTCATTATGGAACATAGTCTGTTGTCGATGTTTTTGTTACTCCAATGGATGGTAGCCTTTTCATTATGGAAGGTAGTCTATTGTTGAGATTTTTGTTATTCCAATGGATGGTAGCCTTGTCATTTTGGAAGGTAGTCTGTTGTCAATATTTTTGTGACTTCAATGGATGGTAGCCTTGTCATTATGGTAAGTAGTTTGTTGTCGAGATTTTTGTTACTCCAATGGATGCTATCCTTGTCATTTGGAAGGTAGTCTGTCGTTGTGATTTCGATCACTCCAATGGATGGTAGCCTTGTCACTATGGAAGGTAGTCTGTTGTTCATATTTTTGTTACTCCAATGGATGGTAGCCTTGTCATTATGGAAGGTAGTCTATTGTCGAGATTTTTGTTACTCCAATGGATGGTAGCCTTGTCATTATGGAAGGTTGTCTGTTGTTGAGATTTCTGTTACTCTAATGGATGGTAACCTTATCATTTTTGAAGGTAGTCTATTTTCGAGATTTTTGGTACTCCAATGGAGGGTAGCCTTGTCATTATGGAAGGTAGTCTGTAGTCGAGATTTTTGTTACTACAGTGGATGGTAGCCTTGTCATTATGGAAGGTAGTCTGTTGTCGAGATTTTGGTTACTACAATGGATGGTAGCCTTATCATCATGGAAGGTAGTATGTTCTCGAGATTTTTGTTATTCCAATAGATGGTATCCTTGTCATTATGGAAGGTAGTATGTTGTCGAGATTTTTCTTACTCCAATGGATGGTATTCTTGTCACTATTGAAGGTAGTCTGTTGTTCATATTTTTGTTACTCCAATGGATGTTAGCCTTGTCATTATGGCAGGTAGTCTATTGTCGAAAATTTTGTTATTCCAATGGATTGTAGCCTTGTCTTTATGGAACGTAGTCTGTTGTCGATGTTTTTATTACTCCAGTGGATGGTAACCTTGTCATTATGGAAGGTAGACTACTGTCGAGAATTTTGTTACTCCAATGGATGGTAGCCTTGTCATTATGGAAGGAAGTCTGTTATCGAGATTTTTGTTACTTCAATGGATGGTAGCCTTGTCATTAAGGAAGGTAGTTTGTTATCGAGATTTTTGTTACTCCAATGGATTCTAGCCTTGTCATTATGGAAGGTAGTATGTTGTTGTGATTTCTATCACTCCAATGGATGGTAGCCCTGTCACTATGTAAGGTAGTCTGTTGTTCAATTTTTTGTTACTCGAATGGATGGTAGCCTTGTCATTATGGAAGGTAGTCTATTGTCGAGAATTTTGTTACTCCAATGGATGGTAGCCTTGTCATTATGGAAGGTTGTCTGTTATTGAGATTTTTTTTACCCTAATGGATGTTAGCCTTGTCATTTTGGAAGGTAGTCTGTTTTCGAGATTTTTGTTACTCCAATGGATGGTAGCCTTGTCATCATAGAAGGTAGACTGTTGTCGAGATTTTTGTTACCATAATGGATGGTAGCCTTGTCATTATGGAAGGTAGTCTTTTGTCGAGATTTTGGTTACTACAATGGATGGTAGCCTTGTAATTATGGAACATAGTCTATTATAGATATTTTCTTACTCAAATGAATGGTAGCCATGTCATCAAGGAAGGTAGTCCGTTCTCGATATCTTTATTACTCCAATGGATGGTATCCTTGTCGTTATAGAAGGTAGTTTGTTGTCGAGATTATTGATAATCCAATGGATTGTATCATTATCATTATGGATGGTAGTTTGTTGCCCATAATTTTGTTACTCCAATGGATGGTAGCCTTGTCATTATGGAACATAGTCTGTTGCCGATGTTTTTGTTACTCCAATGGATGGTAGCCTTTTCATTATGGAAGGTAGTCTATTGTTGAGATTTTTGTTATTCCAATGGATGGTAGCCTTGTCATTTTGGAAGGTAGTCTGTTGTCAATATTTTTGTGACTTCAATGGATGGTAGCCTTGTCATTATGGTAAGTAGTTTGTTGTCGAGATTTTTGTTACTCCAATGGATGCTATCCTTGTCATTTGGAAGGTAGTCTGTCGTTGTGATTTCGATCACTCCAATGGATGGTAGCCTTGTCACTATGGAAGGTAGTTTGTTGTTCATATTTTTGTTACTCCAATGGATGGTAGCCTTGTCATTATGGAAGGTAGTCTATTGTCGAGATTTTGGTTACTCCAATGGATGGTAGCCTTGTCATTATGGAAGGTTGTCTGTTGTTGAGATTTCTGTTACTCTAATGGATGGTAACCTTATCATTTTTGAAGGTAGTCTATTTTCGAGATTTTTGGTACTCCAATGGAGGGTAGCCTTGTCATTATGGAAGGTAGTCTGTAGTCGAGATTTTTGTTACTACAATGGATGGTAGCCTTGTCATTATGGAAGGTAGTCTGTTGTCGAGATTTTGGTTACTACAATGGATGGTAGCCTTATCATCATGGAAGGTAGTATGTTCTCGAGATTTTTGTTATTCCAACAGATGGTATCCTTGTCATTATGGAAGGTAGTATGTTGTCGAGATTTTTCTTACTCCAATGGATGGTATTCTTGTCACTATTGAAGGTAGTCTGTTGTTCATATTTTTGTTACTCCAATGGATGGTAGCCTTGTCATTATGGCAGGTAGTCTGTTGTCGAAAATTTTGTTATTCCAATGGATTGTAGCCTTGTCTTTATGGAACGTAGTCTGTTGTCGATGTTTTTATTACTCCAGTGGATGGTAACCTTGTCATTATGGAAGGTAGACTACTGTCGAGAATTTTGTTACTCCAATGGATGGTAGCCTTGTCATTATGGAAGGAAGTCTGTTATCGAGATTTTTGTTACTTAAATGGATGGTAGCCTTGTCATTAAGGAAGGTAGTTTGTTATCGACATTTTTGTTACTCCAATGGATTCTAGCCTTGTCATTATGGAAGGTAGTATGTTGTTGTGATTTCTATCACTCCAATGGATGGTAGCCCTGTCACTATGTAAGGTAGTCTGTTGTTCAATTTTTTGTTACTCGAATGGATGGTAGCCTTGTCATTATGGAAGGTAGTCTATTGTCGAGAATTTTGTTACTCCAATGGATGGTAGCCTTGTCATTATGGAAGGTTGTCTGTTATTGAGATTTTTTTTACCCTAATGGATGTTAGCCTTGTCATTTTGGAAGGTAGTCTGTTTTCGAGATTTTTGTTACTCCAATGGATGGTAGCCTTGTCATCATAGAAGGTAGACTGTTGTCGAGATTTTTGTTACCATAATGGATGGTAGCCTTGTCATTATGGAAGGTAGTCTTTTGTCGAGATTTTGGTTACTACAATGGATGGTAGCCTTGTAATTATGGAACATAGTCTATTATAGATATTTTCTTACTCAAATGAATGGTAGCCATGTCATCAAGGAAGGTAGTCCGTTCTCGATATCTTTATTACTCCAATGGATGGTATCCTTGTCGTTATAGAAGGTAGTCTGTTGTCGAGATTATTGATAATCCAATGGATTGTATCATTATCATTATGGATGGTAGTTTGTTGCCCATAATTTTGTTACTCCAATGGATGGTAGCCTTGTCATTATGGAACATAGTCTGTTGTCGATGTTTTTGTTACTCCAATGGATGGTAGCCTTTTCATTATGGAAGGTAGTCTATTGTTGAGATTTTTGTTATTCCAATGGATGGTAGCCTTGTCATTTTGGAAGGTAGTCTGTTGTCAATATTTTTGTGACTTCAATGGATGGTAGCCTTGTCATTATGGTAAGTAGTTTGTTGTCGAGATTTTTGTTACTCCAATGGATGCTATCCTTGTCATTTGGAAGGTAGTCTGTCGTTGTGATTTCGATCACTCCAATGGATGGTAGCCTTGTCACTATGGAAGGTAGTCTGTTGTTCATATTTTTGTTACTCCAATGGATGGTAGCCTTGTCATTATGGAAGGTAGTCTATTGTCGAGATTTTGGTTACTCCAATGGATGGTAGCCTTGTCATTATGGAAGGTTGTCTGTTGTTGAGATTTCTGTTACTCTAATGGATGGTAACCTTATCATTTTTGAAGGTAGTCTATTTTCGAGATTTTTGGTACTCCAATGGAGGGTAGCCTTGTCATTATGGAAGGTAGTCTGTAGTCGAGATTTTTGTTACTACAATGGATGGTAGCCTTGTCATTATGGAAGGTAGTCTGTTGTCGAGATTTTGGTTACTACAATGGATGGTAGCCTTATCATCATGGAAGGTAGTATGTTCTCGAGATTTTTGTTATTCCAATAGATGGTATCCTTGTCATTATGGAAGGTAGTATGTTGTCGAGATTTTTCTTACTCCAATGGATGGTATTCTTGTCACTATTGAAGGTAGTTTGTTGTTCATATTTTTGTTACTCCGATGGATGGTAGCCTTGTCATTATGGCAGGTAGTCTGTTGTCGAAAATTTTGTTATTCCAATGGATTGTAGCCTTGTCTTTATGGAACGTAGTCTGTTGTCGATGTTTTTATTACTCCAGTGGATGGTAACCTTGTC
This sequence comes from Vicia faba, assembly GCA_948472305.1. NCBI lineage: Eukaryota > Viridiplantae > Streptophyta > Magnoliopsida > Fabales > Fabaceae > Vicia > Vicia faba. Next base: position 681,641,112 of record OX451739.1, on the reverse strand, counting down.
ATTATGGAAGGTAGACTATTGTCGAGAATTTTGTTACTCCAATGGATGGTAGCCTTGTCATTATGGAAGGAAGTCTGTTATCGAGATTTTTGTTACTTCAATGGATGGTAGCCTTGTCATTAAGGAAGGTAGTTTGTTATCGAGATTTTTGTTACTCCAATGGATTCTAGCCTTGTCATTATGGAAGGTAGTATGTTGTTGTGATTTCTATCACTCCAATGGATGGTAGCCCTGTCACTATGTAAGGTAGTCTGTTGTTCAATTTTTTGTTACTCGAATGGATGGTAGCCTTGTCATTATGGAAGGTAGTCTATTGTCGAGAATTTTGTTACTCCAATGGATGGTAGCCTTGTCATTATGGAAGGTGGTCTGTTATTGAGATTTTTTTTACCCTAATGGATGTTAGCCTTGTCATTTTTGAAGGTAGTCTGTTTTCGAGATTTTTGTTACTCCAATGGATGGTAGCCTTGTCATCATAGAAGGTAGACTGTTGTCGAGATTTTTGTTACCATAATGGATGGTAGCCTTGTCATTATGGAAGGTAGTCTTTTGTCGAGATTTTGGTTACTACAATGGATGGTAGCCTTGTAATTATGGAACATAGTCTATTATAGATATTTTCTTACTCAAATGAATGGTAGCCATGTCATCATGGAAGGTAGTCCATTCTCGATATCTTTATTACTCCAATGGATGGTATACTTGTCGTTATAGAAGGTAGTTTGTTGTCGAGATTATTGATACTCCAATGGATTGTATCATTATCATTATGGATGGTAGTCTGTTGCCCATAATTTTGTTACTCCAATGGATGGTAGCCTTGTCATTATGGAACATAGTCTGTTGTCGATGTTTTTGTTACTCCAATGGATGGTAGCCTTTTCATTATGGAAGGTAGTCTATTGTTGAGATTTTTGTTATTCCAATGGATGGTAGCCTTGTCATTTTGGAAGGTAGTCTGTTGTCAATATTTTTGTGACTTCAATGGATGGTAGCCTTGTCATTATGGTAAGTAGTTTGTTGTCGAGATTTTTGTTACTCCAATGGATGCTATACTTTGTCATTTGGAAGGTAGTCTGTCGTTGTGATTTTGATCACTCCAATGGATGGTAGCCTTGTCACTATGGAAGGTAGTCTGTTGTTCATATTTTTGTTACTCCAATGGATGGTAGCCTTGTCATTATGGAAGGTAGTCTATTGTCGAGATATTTGTTACTCCAATGGATGGTAGCCTTGTCATTATGGAAGGTTGTCTGTTGTTGAGATTTTTGTTACTCTAATGGATGGTAACCTTACCATTTTTGAAGGTAGTCTATTTTCGAGATTTTTGGTACTCCAATGGAGGGTAGCCTTGTCATTATGGAAGGTAGTCTGTTGTCGAGATTTTTGTTACTACAATGGATGGTAGCCTTGTCATTATGGAAGGTAGTCTGTTGTCGAGATTTTGGTTACTACAATGGATGGTAGCCTTATCATCATGGAAGGTAGTATGTTCTCGAGATTTTTGTTATTCCAATAGATGGTATCCTTGTCATTATGGAAGGTAGTATGTTGTCGAGATTTTTCTTACTCCAATGGATGGTATTCTTGTCACTATTGAAGGTAGTCTGTTGTTCATATTTTTGTTACTCCAATGGATGGTAGCCTTATCATTATGGCAGGTAGTCTGTTGTCGAAAATTTTGTTATTCCAATGGATTGTAGCCTTGTCTTTATGGAACGTAGTCTGTTGTCGATGTTTTTATTACTCCAATGGATGGTAGCCTTGTCATTATGGAACGTAGACTGTTGTCGAGAATTTTGTTACTCCAATGGATGGTAGCCTTGTCATTATGGAAGGAAGTCTGTTATCGAGATTTTTGTTACTTCAATGGATGGTAGCCTTGTCATTAAGGAAGGTAGTTTGTTATCGAGATTTTTGTTACTCCAATGGATTCTAGCCTTGTCATTATGGAAGGTAGTATGTTGTTGTGATTTCTATCACTCCAATGGATGGTAGCCCTGTCACTATGTAAGGTAGTCTGTTGTTTAATTTTTTGTTACTCCAATGGATGGTAGCCTTGTCATTATGGAAGGTAGTCTATTGTCGAGAATTTTGTTACTCCACTGGATGGTAGCCTTGTCATTATGGAAGGTTGTCTGTTATTGAGATTTTTTTTACCCTAATGGATGTTAGCCTTGTCATTTTGGAAGGTAGTCTGTTTTCAAGATTTTTGTTACTCCAATGGATGGTAGCATTGTCATTATGGAAGGTAGTCTTTTGTCGAGATTTTGGTTACTACAATGGATGGTAGCCTTGTAATTATGGAACATAGTCTATTGTAGAAATTTTGTTACTCAAATGAATGGTAGCCTTGTCATCATGGAAGGTAGTCCGTTCTCGATATCTTTATTACTCCAATGGATGGTAGCCTTGTCGTTATAGAAGGTAGTTTGTTGTCGAGATTATTGATACTCCAATGGATTGTATCATTATCATTATGGATGGTAGTCTGTTGCCCATAATTTTGTTACTTCAATGGATGGTAGCCTTGTCATTATGGAATGTAGTCTGTTGTCGATGTTTTTGTTACTCCAATAGATGGTAGCCTTTTCATTATGGAAGGTAGTCTGTTGTCGAGATTTTTGTTATTCCAATGGATGGTAGCCTTGTCATTATGGAAGGTAGTCTGTTGTCAATGTTTTTGTGACTTCAATGGATGGTAGCCTTGTCATTATGGAAAGTAGTTTGTTGTCGAGATTTTTGTTATTCCAATGGATGCTAGCCTTGTCATTTGGAAGGTAGTTTGTCATTGTGATTTCGATCACTCCAATGGATGGTAGCCTTGTCACTATGGAAGGTAGTCTGTTGTTCATATTTTTGTTACTCCAATGGATGGTAGCCTTGTAATTATGGAAGGTAGTCTATTGTCGAGATTTTTGTTAGTCCAATGGATGGTAGCCTTGTCATTATGGAAGGTTGTCTGTTCTTGAGATTTTTGTTACTCTAATGGATGGTAACCTTGTCATTTTGGAAGGTAGTCTATTTTCGAGATTTTTGGTACTCCAATGGAGGGTAGCCTTGTCATTATGGAAGGTAGTCTGTTGTCGAGATTTTTCTTACTCCAATGGATGGTATTCTTATCATTATGGCAGGTAGTCTGTTGTCGAAAATTTTGTTACTCCAATGGATTGTAGCCTTGTCATTATGGAACGTAGTCTGTTGTCGATGTTTTTATTACTCCAGTGGGGTGTAGCCTTGTCATTATGGAAGCTAAACTGTTGTCGAGAATTTTGTTACTCCAATGGATGGTAGCCTTGTAATTATGGAACATAGTCTATTGAAGATATTTTTGTTACTTCAATGGATGGTAGCCTTGTCATTAAGGAAGGTAGTTTGTTGTCGAGATTTTTGTTACTCCAATGGATGCTAGCCTTGTCATTATGGAAGGTAGTATGTCGTTGTGATTTCTATCACTCCAATGGATGGTAGCCCTGTCACTATGTAAGGTATTCTGTTGTTCAATTTTTTGTTACTCCAATGGATGGTAGCCTTGTCATTATGGAAGGTAGTCTATTGTCGAGAATTTTGTTACTCCAATGGATGGTAGCCTAGTCATTATGGAAGGTTGTCTGTTGTTGAGATTTTTTTACCCTAATGGATGTTAGCCTTGTCATTTTGGAAGGTAGTCTATTTTCGAGATTTTTGTTACTCCAATGGATGGTAGCCTTGTCATTATAGAAGGTAGAGTGTTGTCGAGATTTTTGTTACTACAATGGATGGTAGCCTTGTCATTATGGAAGGTAGTCTGTGGTCGAGATTTTGGTTACTACAATGGATGGTAGCCTTGTAATTATGGAACATAGTCTATTGTATATATTTTGTTACTCAAATGGATGGTAGCCTTGTCATCATGGAAGGTAGTCCATTCTCGATATCTTTGTTACTCCAATGGATGGTAGCCTTGTCGTTATAGAAGGTAGTTTGTTGTCGAGATTATTGTTACTCCAATGGATTGTATCATTATCATTATGGATGGTAGTCTGTTGCCCATAATTTTGTTACTCCAATGGATGGTAGCCTTGTCATTATGGAAGGTTGTCTGTTGTCAATGTTTTTGTTACTCTAATGGATGGTAACCTTGTCATTTTGGAAGGTAGTCTATTTTCCAGATTTTTGGTACTTCGATGTAGGGTAGCCTTGTCATTATGGAAGGTAGTATGTTGTCGAGATTTTTGTTACTACAATGGATGGTATCTTTGTCATTATGGAAGGTAGTCTGTTGTCGAGATTTTTGTTACTCCAATGGATGGTAGCCTTATCATTATGGAAGGTAGTTTGTTGTCGAGATCTTTGTTACTCCAATGAATGCTAGCCTTCTCATTATGGAAGGTAGTCTGTCATTGTGATTTCTGTCATTCCAATGCATGGTAGACCTGTCACTATGGAAGGTGGTCTTTTGTCGAGATTTTGGTTACTACAATGGATGGTAGCCTTGTAATTATGGAACATAGTCTATTATAGATATTTTCTTACTCAAATGAATGGTAGCCATGTCATCATGGAAGGTAGTCCATTCTCGATATCTTTATTACTCCAATGGATGGTATACTTGTCGTTATAGAAGGTAGTTTGTTGTCGAGATTATTGATACTCCAATGGATTGTATCATTATCATTATGGATGGTAGTCTGTTGCCCATAATTTTGTTACTCCAATGGATGGTAGCCTTGTCATTATGGAACATAGTCTGTTGTCGATGTTTTTGTTACTCCAATGGATGGTAGCCTTTTCATTATGGAAGGTAGTCTATTGTTGAGATTTTTGTTATTCCAATGGATGGTAGCCTTGTCATTTTGGAAGGTAGTCTGTTGTCAATATTTTTGTGACTTCAATGGATGGTAGCCTTGTCATTATGGTAAGTAGTTTGTTGTCGAGATTTTTGTTACTCCAATGGATGCTATCCTTTGTCATTTGGAAGGTAGTCTGTCGTTGTGATTTCGATCACTCCAATGGATGGTAGCCTTGTCACTATGGAAGGTAGTCTGTTGTTCATATTTTTGTTACTCCAATGGATGGTAGCCTTGTCATTATGGAAGGTAGTCTATTGTCGAGATATTTGTTACTCCAATGGATGGTAGCCTTGTCATTATGGAAGGTTGTCTGTTGTTGAGATTTTTGTTACTCTAATGGATGGTAACCTTACCATTTTTGAAGGTAGTCTATTTTCGAGATTTTTGGTACTCCAATGGAGGGTAGCCTTGTCATTATGGAAGGTAGTCTGTTGTCGAGATTTTTGTTACTACAATGGATGGTAGCCTTGTCATTTTGGAAGGTAGTCTGTTGTCGAGATTTTGGTTACTACAATGGATGGTAGCCTTATCATCATGGAAGGTAGTATGTTCTCGAGATTTTTGTTATTCCAATAGATGGTATCCTTGTCATTATGGAAGGTAGTATGTTGTCGAGATTTTTCTTACTCCAATGGATGGTATTCTTGTCACTATTGAAGGTAGTCTGTTGTTCATATTTTTGTTACTCCAATGGATGGTAGCCTTATCATTATGGCAGGTAGTCTGTTGTCGAAAATTTTGTTATTCCAATGGATTGTAGCCTTGTCTTTATGGAACGTAGTCTGTTGTCGATGTTTTTATTACTCCAATGGATGGTAGCCTTGTCATTATGGAACGTAGACTGTTGTCGAGAATTTTGTTACTCCAATGGATGGTAGCCTTGTCATTATGGAAGGAAGTCTGTTATCGAGATTTTTGTTACTTCAATGGATGGTAGCCTTGTCATTAAGGAAGGTAGTTTGTTATCGAGATTTTTGTTACTCCAATGGATTCTAGCCTTGTCATTATGGAAGGTAGTATGTTGTTGTGATTTCTATCACTCCAATGGATGGTAGCCCTGTCACTATGTAAGGTAGTCTGTTGTTTAATTTTTTGTTACTCCAATGGATGGTAGCCTTGTCATTATGGAAGGTAGTCTATTGTCGAGAATTTTGTTACTCCACTGGATGGTAGCCTTGTCATTATGGAAGGTTGTCTGTTATTGAGATTTTTTTTACCCTAATGGATGTTAGCCTTGTCATTTTGGAAGGTAGTCTGTTTTCAAGATTTTTGTTACTCCAATGGATGGTAGCATTGTCATTATGGAAGGTAGTCTTTTGTCGAGATTTTGGTTACTACAATGGATGGTAGCCTTGTAATTATGGAACATAGTCTATTGTAGAAATTTTGTTACTCAAATGAATGGTAGCCTTGTCATCATGGAAGGTAGTCCGTTCTCGATATCTTTATTACTCCAATGGATGGTAGCCTTGTCGTTATAGAAGGTAGTTTGTTGTCGAGATTATTGATACTCCAATGGATTGTATCATTATCATTATGGATGGTAGTCTGTTGCCCATAATTTTGTTACTTCAATGGATGGTAGCCTTGTCATTATGGAATGTAGTCTGTTGTCGATGTTTTTGTTACTCCAATAGATGGTAGCCTTTTCATTATGGAAGGTAGTCTGTTGTCGAGATTTTTGTTATTCCAATGGATGGTAGCCTTGTCATTATGGAAGGTAGTCTGTTGTCAATGTTTTTGTGACTTCAATGGATGGTAGCCTTGTCATTATGGAAAGTAGTTTGTTGTCGAGATTTTTGTTATTCCAATGGATGCTAGCCTTGTCATTTGGAAGGTAGTTTGTCATTGTGATTTCGATCACTCCAATGGATGGTAGCCTTGTCACTATGGAAGGTAGTCTGTTGTTCATATTTTTGTTACTCCAATGGATGGTAGCCTTGTAATTATGGAAGGTAGTCTATTGTCGAGATTTTTGTTAGTCCAATGGATGGTAGCCTTGTCATTATGGAAGGTTGTCTGTTCTTGAGATTTTTGTTACTCTAATGGATGGTAACCTTGTCATTTTGGAAGGTAGTCTATTTTCGAGATTTTTGGTACTCCAATGGAGGGTAGCCTTGTCATTATGGAAGGTAGTCTGTTGTCGAGATTTTTCTTACTCCAATGGATGGTATTCTTATCATTATGGCAGGTAGTCTGTTGTCGAAAATTTTGTTACTCCAATGGATTGTAGCCTTGTCATTATGGAACGTAGTCTGTTGTCGATGTTTTTATTACTCCAGTGGGGTGTAGCCTTGTCATTATGGAAGCTAAACTGTTGCCGAGAATTTTGTTACTCCAATGGATGGTAGCCTTGTAATTATGGAACATAGTCTATTGTAGATATTTTTGTTACTTCAATGGATGGTAGCCTTGTCATTAAGGAAGGTAGTTTGTTGTCGAGATTTTTGTTACTCCAATGGATGCTAGCCTTGTCATTATGGAAGGTAGTATGTCGTTGTGATTTCTATCACTCCAATGGATGGTAGCCCTGTCACTATGTAAGGTATTCTGTTGTTCAATTTTTTGTTACTCCAATGGATGGTAGCCTTGTCATTATGGAAGGTAGTCTATTGTCGAGAATTTTGTTACTCCAATGGATGGTAGCCTAGTCATTATGGAAGGTTGTCTGTTGTTGAGATTTTTTTTACCCTAATGGATGTTAGCCTTGTCATTTTGGAAGGTAGTCTATTTTCGAGATTTTTGTTACTCCAATGGATGGTAGCCTTGTCATTATAGAAGGTAGAGTGTTGTCGAGATTTTTGTTACTACAATGGATGGTAGCCTTGTCATTATGGAAGGTAGTCTGTGGTCGAGATTTTGGTTACTACAATGGATGGTAGCCTTGTAATTATGGAACATAGTCTATTGTATATATTTTGTTACTCAAATGGATGGTAGCCTTGTCATCATGGAAGGTAGTCCATTCTCGATATCTTTGTTACTCCAATGGATGGTAGCCTTGTCGTTATAGAAGGTAGTTTGTTGTCGAGATTATTGTTACTCCAATGGATTGTATCATTATCATTATGGATGGTAGTCTGTTGCCCATAATTTTGTTACTCCAATGGATGGTAGCCTTGTCATTATGGAAGGTTGTCTGTTGTCAATGTTTTTGTTACTCTAATGAATGGTAACCTTGTCATTTTGGAAGGTAGTCTATTTTCCAGATTTTTGGTACTTCGATGGAGGGTAGCCTTGTCATTATGGAAGGTAGTATGTTGTCGAGATTTTTGTTACTACAATGGATGGTATCTTTGTCATTATGGAAGGTAGTCTGTTGTCGAGATTTTTGTTACTCCAATGGATGGTAGCCTTATCATTATGGAAGGTAGTTTGTTGTCGAGATCTTTGTTACTCCAATGAATGCTAGCCTTGTCATTATGGAAGGTAGTCTGTCATTGTGATTTCTGTCATTCCAATGCATGGTAGACCTGTCACTATGGAAGGTGGTCTGTTGTTCATATTTCTATCACTCCAATGGATGGTAGCCCTGTCACTATGTAAGGTAGGTCTGTTGTTCAATTTTTTGTTACTCCAATGGATGGTAGCCTTGTCATTATGGAAGGTAGTCTGTTGTCGATATTTTTGTTACTTCAATGGATGGTAGCCTTGTCATTATGGAAGGTTGTCTGTTGTTGAGATTTTTGTTACTTTAATGGATTGTAACCTTGTCATTTTGGAAGGTAGTCTATTTTCGAGATTTTTGGTACTCCAATGGAGGGTAGCCTTGTCATTATGGAAGGTAGTCTATTGTCGAGATTATTGTTACTACAATGGATGGTGGCCTTGTCATTATGGAAGGTAGTCTGTTGTCGAGATTTTGGTTACTAGAATGGATGGTAGCCTTGTAATTATGGAACATAGTCTATTGTAGATATTTTTGTTACTCAAATGGATGGTAGCCTTGTCATTATGGAAGGTAGTTTGTTGTCGAGATTTTTGTTATTCCATTGGATGGTAGCCTTGTCATCATGGAAGGTAGTCTGTTCTCGAGATTTTTGTTATTCCAATAGATGGTATCCTTGTCATTATGGAAGGTAGTCTGTCGCCGAGATTTTTCTTACTCCAATGGATGGTATTCTTGTCATTATGGCAGGTAGTCTGTTGTCGAAAATTTTGTTACTCCAATGGATTATAGCCTTGTCATTATGGAACGTAGTCTGTTGTCGATGTTTTTATTACTCCAGTGGATGGTAGCCTTGTCATTATGGAAGGTAAACTGTTGTCGAGAATTTTGTTACTCCAATGGATGGTAGCCTTGTAATTATGGAACATAGACTATTGTAGATATTTTTGTTACTTCAATGGATGGTAGCCTTGTCATTAAGGAAGGTAGTTCATTGTCGAGATTTTTGTTACTCCAATGGATGCTAGCCTTGTCATTAAGGAAGGTAGTATGCCGTTGTGATTTCTATCACTCCAATGGATGGTAGCTCTGTCACTATGTAAGGTAGTCTTTTGTTCAATTTTTTGTTACTCCAATGGATGGTAGCCTTGTCATTATGGAAGGTAGTCTGTTGTCGAGAATTTTGTTACTACAATGGATGGTAGCCTTGTCATTATAGAAGGTAGTCTGTTGTCGAGATTTTGGTTACTACAATGGATGGTAGCCTTGTCATTTTGGAAGGTAGTATGTTCTCGAGATATTTGTTATTCCAATGGATGGTATCCTTGTCATTATAGAAGGTAGACTTTTGTTGAGATTTTTGTTACTACAATGGATGGTAGCCTTGTCATTATGGAAGGTAGTCTGTTGTCGAGATTTTGGTTACTACAATGGATGGTAGCCTTGTAATTATGGAACATAGTCTATTCTATATATTTTGTTAATTAAATGGATGGTAGCCTTGTCATCATGGAAGGTAGTCCGTTCTCGATATCTTTGTTACTCCAATGGATGGTAGCCTTGTCGTTATAGAAGGTAGTTTGTTTTCGAGATTATTGTTACTCCAATGGATTGTATCATTATCATTATGGATGGTAGTCTGTTGCCCATAATTTTGTTACTCCAAAGGATGGTAGCCTTGTCATTATGGAACGTAGTCTGTTGTCAATTTTTTTGTTACTCCAATGGATGGTAGCCTTTTCATTATGGAAGGTAGTCTGTTGTCGAGATTTTTGTTATTCCAATGGATGGTAGCCTTGTCATTATGGAAGGTAGTCTGTTGTCAATATTTTTGTTACTTCAATGGATGGTATCTTTGTCATTATGGAAGGTAGTCTGTTGTCGAGATTTTTGTTACTCCAATGGATGGTAGCCTTGTCATTATGGAAGGTAGTCTGTTGTCGATATTTTTGTTACTTCAATGGATGGTAGCCTTGTCATTATGGAAGGTTGTCTGTTGTTGAGATTTTTGTTACTCTAATGGATTGTAACCTTGTCATTTTGGAAGGTAGTCTATTTTCGAGATTTTTGGTACTCCAATGGAGGGTAGCCTTGTGATTATGGAAGGTAGTCTGTTGTCGAGATTTTTGTTACTACAATGGATGGTAGCCTTTTCATTATGAAGGTAGTCTGTTGTCGAGATTTTGGTTACTAGAATGGATGGTAGCCTTGTAATTATGGAACATAGTCTATTGTAGATATTTTTGTTACTCAAATGGATGGTAGCCTTGTCATCATGGAAGGTAGTCTGTTCTCGAGATTTTTGTTATTCCAATAGATGCTATCCTTGTCATTATGGAAGGTAGTCTGTCCCCGAGATTTTTCTTACTCCAATGGATGGTATTCTTGTCATTATGGCAGGTAGACTGTTGTCGAAAATTTTGTTACTCCAATGGATTGTAGCGTTGTCATTATTGAACGTAGTTTGTTGTCGATGTTTTTGTTACTCCAATGGATGGTAGCGTTGTCATTATGAAAGGTAAACTGTTGTCGAGAATTTTGTTACTCCAAAGGATGGTAGGCTTGTAATTATGGAACATAGTCTATTATAGATATTTTTGTTACTTCAATGGATGGTAGCCTTGTCATTAAGGAAGGTAGTTTGTTGTCGAGATTTTTATTACTCCAATGGATGCTAGCCTTGTCATTATGGAAGGTAGTATGTCGTTGTGATTTCTATCACTCCAATGGATGGTAGCCCTGTCACTATGTAAGGTAGTCTGTTGTTCAATTTTTTGTTACTCCAATGGATGGTAGCCTTGTCATTATGGAAGGTAGTCTATTGTCGAGAATTTTGTTACTCCAATGGATGGTAGCCTTGTCATTATGGAAGGTTGTCTGTTGTTGAGATTTTTTTTACCCTAATGGATGTTAGCCTTGTCATTTTGGAAGGTAGTCTGTTTTCGAGATTTTTGTTACTCCAATGGATGGTATCCTTGTCATTATAGAAGGTAGACTATTGTTGAGATTTTTGTTACTACAATGGATGGTAGCCTTGTCATTATGGAAGGTAGTCTGTTGTCGAGATTTTGGTTACTACAATGGATGGTAGCCTTGTAATTATGGAACATAGTCTATTCTATATATTTTGTTAATTAAATGGATGGCAGCCTTGTCATCATGGAAGGTAGTCCGTTCTCGATATCTTTGTTACTCCAATAGATGGTAGCCTTGTCGTTATAGAAGGTAGTTTATTTTCGAGATTATTGTTACTCCAATGGATTGTATCATTATCATTATGGATGGTAGTCTGTTGCCCATAATTTTGTTACTCCAAAGGATGGTAGCCTTGTCATTATGGAACGTAATCTGTTGTCAATTTTTTTGTTACTCCAATGGATGGTAGCCTTTTCATTATGGAAGGTAGTCTGTTGTCGAGATTTATGTTATTCCAATGGATGGTAGCCTTGTCATTATGGAAGGTAGTCTGTTGTCAATATTTTTGTTACTCAAATGGATGGTATCTTTGTCATTATGGAAGGTAGTCTGTTGTCGAGATTTTTGTTACTCCAATGGATGGTAGCCTTGTCATTATGGAAGTTAGTTTGTTGTCGAGATCTTTGTTACTCCAATGAATGCTAGCCTTGTCATTATGGAAGGTAGTCTTTCATTGTGATTTATGTCACTCCAATGCATGGTAGACCTATCACTATGGAAGGTGGTATGTTGTTCATATTTCTATCACTCCAATGGATGGTAGCCCTGTCACGATGTAAGGTAGGTCTGTGGTTCAATTTTTTGTTACTCCAATGGATGGTAGCCTTGTCATTATGGAAGGTAGTCTGTTGTCGATATTTTTGTTACTTCAATGGATGGTAGCCTTTTCATTATGGAAGGTTTTCTGTTGTTGAGATTTTTGTTACTCTAATGGATTGTAACCTTGTCATTTTGGAAGGTAGTCTATTTTCGAGATTTTTGGTACTCCAATAGAGGGTAGCCTTGTCATTATAGAAGGTAGTCTATTGTCGAGATTTTTGTTACTACAATGGATGGTAGCCTTGTCATTATGGAAGGTAGTCTGTTGTCGAGATTTTGGTTACTAGAATGGTGGTAGCCTTGTAATTATGGAACATAGTCTATTGTAGATATTTTTGTTACTCAAATGGATGGTAGCCTTGTCATTATGGAAGGTAGTTTGTTGTCGAGATTTTTGTTATTCCATTGGATGGTAGCCTTGTCATCATGGAAGGTAGTCTGTTCTCGAGATTTTTGTTATTCCAATAGATGGTATCCTTGTCATTATGGAAGGTAGTCTGTCGCCGAGATTTTTCTTACTCCAATGGATGGTATTCTTGTCATTATGGCAGGTAGTCTATTGTCGAAAATTTTGTTACTCCAATGGATTGTAGCCTTGTCATTATGGAACGTAGTATGTTGTCGATGTTTTTATTACTCTAGTGGATGGTAGCCTTGTCATTATGGAAGGTAAACTGTTGTCGAGAATTTTGTTACTCCAATGGATGGTAGCCTTGTAATTATGGAACATAGTCTATTGTAGATATTTTTGTTACTTCAATGGATAGTAGCCTTGTCATTAAGGAAGGTAGTTTGTTGTCGAGATTTTTGTTACTCCAATGGATGCTAGCCTTGTCATTATGGAAGGTAGTATGCCGTTGTGATTTCTATCACTCCAATGGATGGTAGCCCTGTCACTATGTAAGGTAGTCTTTTGTTCAATTTTTTGTTACTCCAATGGATGGTAGCCTTGTCATTATGGAAGGTAGTCTATTGTCGAGAATTTTGTTACTCCAATGGATGGTAGCCTTGTCATTATGGAAGGTTGTCTGTTGTTGAGATTTTTTTTACCCTAATGGATGTTAGCCTTGTCATTTTGGAAGGTAGTCTGTTTTCGAGATTTTTGTTACTCCAATGGATGGTATCCTTGTCATTATAGAAGGTAGACTGTTGTCGAGATTTTTGTTACTACAATGGATGGTAGCCTTGTCATTATGGAAGGTAGTCTGTGGTCGAGATTTTGGTTACTACAATGGATGGTAGCCTTGTAATTATGGAACATAGTCTATTCTATATATTTTGTTAATCAAATGGATGGTAGCCTTGTCATCATGGAAGGTAGTCCGTTCTCGATATCTTTGTTACTCCAATGGATGGTAGCCTTGTCGTTATAGAACGTAGTTTGTTGTCGAGATTATTGTTACTCCAATGGATTGTATCATTATCATTATGGATGGTAGTATGTTGCCCATAATTTTGTTACTCCAATGGATGGTAGCCTTGTCATTATGGAACGTAGTCTGTTGTCAATTTTTTTGTTACTCCAATGGATGGCAGCCTTTTCATTATGGAAGGTAGTCTGTTGTCGAGATTTTTGTTATTCTAATGGATGGTAGCCTTGTCATTATGGAAGGTAGTTTGTTGTCAATATTTTTGTTACTCCAATGGATGGTATCTTTGTCATTATGGAAGGTAGTCTGTTGTCGAGATTTTTGTTACTCCAATGGATGGTAGCCTTGTCATTATGGAAGGTAGTTTGTTGTCGAGATCTTTGTTACTCCAATGAATGCTAGCCTTGTCATTATGGAAGGTAGTCTGTCGTTGTGATTTCTGTCACTCCAATGCATGGTTGAACTGTCACTATGGAAGATAGTCTGTTGTTCATATTTTTGTTACTCCAATGGATGGTAGACTTGTTATTATGGAAGGTAGTCTGTTGTCGAGATTTTTGTAACTCCAATGGATGGTAGCCTTGACTTTATGGAAGGTAGTTTGTTGTCGATATTTTTGTTACTTCAATTGATGGTAGCCATGTTATTATGGAAACTAGTTTGTTGTCGAGATTTTTGTTACTCTAATGGATGCTAGCCTTGTCATTTGGAAGGTAGTCTGTCGTTGTGAGTTCTATCACTCCAATGGATGGTAGCCTTGTCACTATGGAAGGTAGTCTGTTGTTCATATTTTTGTTACTCCAATGGATGTTAGCCTTGTAATTATGGAATGTAGTCTATTGTCGAGATTTTTGTTACTCCAATGGAAGGTAGCCGTGTCATTATGGAAGGTTGTCTGTTGTTGAGATTTTTGTTACTCTAATGGATGGTAGCCTTGTCATTTTGGAAGGTAGTCTATTTTCAAGATTTTTGGTACTCCAATAGATGGTAGCCTTGTCATTTTGGAAGGTAGTCTGTTGTCGAGATTTTTGTTACTACAATGGATGGTAGCCTTGTCATTATGGAAGGTACTCTGTTGTCGAGATTTTGGTTACTACAATGGATGGTAGCCTTGTAATTATGGAACATAGTCTATTGTAGATATTTTTGTTACTCAAATGGATGGTAGCCTTGTCATTATGGAAGGTAGTTTGTTGTCGAGATTTTTGTTATTCCATTGGATGGTAGCATTATCATCATGGAAGGTAGTCTGTTCTCGAGATTTTTGTTTTTCCAATAGATGGTATCCTTGTCATTATGGAAGGTAGTATGTCCCCGAGATTTTTCTTACTCCAATGGATGGTATTCTTGTCATTATGGCAGGTAGTCTGTTGTCGAAAATTTTGTTACTCCAATGGATCGTAAGCTTGTCATTATGGAATGTAGTTTGTTGTCGATGTTTTTATTACTCCAGTAGATGGTAGCCTTGTCATTAAGGAAGGTAGTTTGTTGTCGAGATTTTTGTTACTCCAATGGATGCTAGCCTTGTCATTATGGAAGGTAGTATTTCGTTGTGATTTCTATCACTCCAATGGATGGTAGCCCTGTCACTATGTAAGATAGGATGTTGTTCAATTTTTTGTTACTCCAATGGATGGTAGCGTTGTCATTATGGAAGGTAGTCTATTGTCGAGAATTTTGTTACTCCAATGGATGGTAGCCTTGTCATTATGGAAGGTTGTCTGTTGTTGAGATTTTTTTTACCCTAATGGATGTTAGCCTTGTCATTTTGGAAGGTAGTCTGTTTTCAAGATTTTTGTTACTCCAATGGATGGTAGCCTTGTCATTATAGAAGGTAGAATGTTGTCGAGATTTTTGTTACTACAATGGATGGTAGCCTTGTCATTATGGAAGGTAGTCTGTTGTCGAGATTTTGTTTACTACAATGGATGGTAGCCTTGTAATTATGGAACATAGTCTATTGTAGATATTTTGTTACTCAAATGGATGGTAGCCTTGTCATCATGGAAGGTAGTCCGTTCTCGATATCTTTGTTACTCTAATGGATGGTAGCCTTGTCGTTACAGAAGGTAGTTTGTTGTCGAGATTATTGTTACTCCAATGGATTGTATCATTATCATTATGGATGGTAGTTTGTTTCCCGTAATTTTGTAACTCCAATGGATGGTAGCCTTGTCATTATGGAACGTAGTCTGTTGTCGATGTTTTTGTTACTCCAATGGATGGTACCTTTTTCATTATGGAAGGTAGTCTGTTGTCGAGATTTTTGTTATTCCAATGGATGGTAGCCTTGTCATTATGGAAGGTAGTTTGTTGTCAATATTTTTGTTACTCCAATGGATAGTATCTTTGTCATTATGGAAGGTAGTCTATTGTCGAGATTTTTGTTACTCCAATGGATGGTAGCCTTGTAATTATGAAACATAGTCTATTGTAGATATTTTTGTTACTTCAATGGATGGTAGCCTTGTCATTAAGGAAGGTAGTTTGTTGTCGAGATTTTTGTTACTCCAATGGATGCTAGCCTTGTCATTATGGAAGGTAGTATGCCGTTGTGATTTCTATCACTCCAATGGATGGTAGCCCTGTCACTATGTAAGGTAGTCTTTTGTTCAATTTTTTGTTACTCCAATGGATGGTAGCCTTGTCATTATGGAAGGTAGTCTATTGTCGAGAATTTTGTTACTCCAATGGATGGTAGCCTTGTCATTATGGAAGGTTGTCTGTTGTTGAGATTTTTTTTACCCTAATGGATGTTAGCCTTGTCATTTTGGAAGGTAGTCTGTTTTCGAGATTTTTGTTACTCCAATGGATGGTAGCCTTGTCATTATAGAAGGTAGACTGTTGTTGAGATTTTTGTTACTACAATGGATGGTAGCCTTGTCATTATGGAAGGTAGTCTTTTGTCGAGATTTTGGTTACTACAATGGATGGTAGCCTTGTAATTATGGAACATAGTCTATTGTAGATATTTTGTTACTCAAATGGATGGTAGCCTTGTCATCATGGAAGGTAGTCCGTTCTCGATATCTTTGTTACTCTAATGGATGGTAGCCTTGTCGTTATAGAAGGTACTTTGTTGTCGAGATTATTGTTACTCCAATGGATTGTATAATTATCATTATGGATGGTAGTCTGTTGCTCGTAATTTTGTTACTCCAATGGATGGTAGCCTTGTCATTATGGAACGTAGTCTGTTGTCGATGTTTTTGTTACTCCAATGGATGGTAGCCTTTTCATTATGGAAGGTAGTCTATTGTCGAGATTTTTGTTATTCCAATGGATGGTAGCCTTGTCATTATGGAAGGTAGTTTGTTGTCAATATTTTTGTTACTCCAATGGATGGTATCTTTGTGATTATGGAAGGTAGTCTGTTGTCGAGATTTTTGTTACTCCAATGGATGGTAGCCTTGTCATTATGGAAGGTAGTCTGTCGTTGTGATTTCTGTCACTCCAATGCATGGTTGAACTGTCACTATGGAAAGTAGTCTGTTGTTCATATTTTTGTTACTGCAATGGATGGTAGACTTGTTATTATGGAAGGTAGTCTGTTGTCGAGATTTTTGTTACTCCAATGGATGGTAGCCTTGTCTTTATGGAAGGTAGTCTGTTGTCGATATTTTTGTTACTTCAATGGATGCTAGCCTTGTCATTTGGAAGGTAGTCTGTCGTTTTGATTTCTATCACTCCAATGGATGGTAGCCTTGTCACTATGGAAGGTAGTCTGTTGTTCATATTTTTGTTACTCCAATGGATGTTAGCCTTGTAATTATAGAATGTAGTCTATTGTCGAGATTTTTGTTACTCCAATGGAAGGTAGCCGTGTCATTATGGAAGGTTGTCTATTTTCGAGATTTTTGGTACTCCAATGGATGGTAGCCTTGTCATTTTGGAAGGTAGTCTGTTGTCGAGATTTTTGTTACTACAATGGGTGGTAGCCTTGTCATTATGGAAGGTACTCTGTTGTCGAGATTTTGGTTACTACAATGGATGGTAGCCTTGTAATTATGGAACATAGTCTATTGTAGATATTTTTGTTACTCAAATGGATGGTAGCCTTGTCATTATGGAAGGTAGTTTGTTGTCGAGATTTTAGTTATTCCATTGGATGGTAGCCTTATCATCATGGAAGGTAGTCTATTCTCGAGATTTTTGTTATTCCAATGGATGCTAGCCTTGTCATTATGGCAGGTAGTCTGTTGTCGAAAATTTTGTTACTCCAATGGATCGTAAGCTTGTCATTATGGAACGTAGTTTGTTGTCGATGTTTTTATTACTCCAGTGGATGGTAGCCTTGCCATTATGGAAGGAAGTCTGTTGTCGAGATTTTTGTTACTTCAATGGAAGGTAGCCTTGTCATTAAGGAAGGTAGTTTGTTGTCGAGATTTTTGTTACTCCAATTGATGCTAGCCTTGTCATTATGGAAGGTAGTATGTCGTTGTGATTTCTATCACTCCAATGGATTGTAGCCCTGTCACTGTGTAAGATAGTCTGTTTTTCAATTTTTTGTTACTCCAATGGATGGTAGCCTTGTCATTATGGAAGGTAGTCTATTGTCGAGAATTTTGTTACTCCAATGGATGGTAGCCTTGTCATTATGGAAGGTTGTCTGTTGTTGAGATTTTTTTTACCCTAATGGATGTTAGCCTTGTCATTTTTGAAGGTAGTCTGTTTTCGAGATTTTTGTTACTCCAATGGATGGTAGCCTTGTCATTATAGAAGGTAGACTGTTGTCGAGATTTATGTTACTAGAAAGGATGGTAGCCTTATCATTAAGGAAGGTAGTCTGTTCTCGAGATTTTTGTTACTTCAATGGATGGTAGCCTTGTCATTAAGGAAGGTAGTTTGTTGTCGAGATTTTTGTTACTCCAATGGATTGTATCATTATCATTATGGATTGTAGTCTGTTGCCCGTAATTTTGTTACTCCAATGGATGGTAGCCTTGTCATTATGGAATGTAGTCTGTTGTCGATGTTTTTGTTACTCCAATGGATGGTAGCCTTTTCGTTACAGAAGGTAGTCTGTTGTCGAGATTTTTGTTATTCTAATGGATGGTAGCCTTGTCATTATGGAAGGTAGTCTCTTGTCAATATTTTTGTTACTCCAATGGATTGTAGCCTTGTCATTATAGAAGGTAGACTGTTGTCGAGATTTTTGTTACTCCAATGGATTGTAGCCTTGTCATTATGGAAGGTAGTTTGTTGTCGAGATCTTTGTTACTACAATGAATGCTAGCCTTGTCATTATGGAAGGTAGTCTGTCGTTGTGATTTTTGTCACTCCAATGCATGGTTGAACTGTCACTATGGAAGGTAGTCTGTTGTTCATATTTTTGTTACTCCAATGGATGGTAGACTTGTAATTATGGAAGATAGTATGTTGTCGAGATTTTTGTTACTCCAATGGATGGTAGCCTTGTCTTTATGGAAGGTAGTCTGTTGTCGATATTTTTGTTACTTCAATGGATGGTAGCCATGTCATTATGGAAACTAGTTTGTTGTCGAGATTTTTGTTACTCTAATGGATGCTAGCCTTGTCATTTGGAAGGTAGTCTTTCGTTGTGATTTCTATCACTCCAATGGATGGTAGCCTTGTCACTATGGAAGGTAGTCTGTTGTTCATATTTTTGTTACTCCAATGGATGTTAGCCTTGTAATTATGGAATGTAGTCTATTGTCGAGATTTTTGTTACTCCAATGGAAGGTAGCCGTGTCATTATGGAAGGTTGTCTGTTGTTGAGATTTTTGTTACTCTAATGGATGGTAGCCTTGTCATTTTGGAAGGTAGTCTATTTTCGAGATTTTTGGTATTCCAATGGATGGTAGCCTTGTCATTTTGGAAGGTAGTCTGTTGTCGAGATTTTTGTTACTACAATGGATGGTAGCCTTGTCATTATGGAAGGTACTCTGTTGTCGAGATTTTGGTTACTACAATGGATGGTAGCCTTGTAATTATGGAACATAGTCTATTGTAGATATTTTTGTTACTCAAATGGATGGTAGCCTTGTCATTATGGAAGGTAGTTTGTTTTCGAGATTTTTGTTATTCCATTGGATGGTAGCCTTGTCATTATGGAAGGTAGTCTGTTCTCGAGATTTTTATTATTCCAATAGATGGTATCCTTGTCAATATGGAAGGTAGTTTGTTGCCGAGATTTTTCTTACTCAAATGGATGGTATTCTTGTCATTATGGAAGGTAGTATGTTGTCGAAACTTTTGTTACTCCAATGGATTGTAGCCTTGTCATTATGGAACGTAGTCTGTTGTCAATGTTTTTATTACTCCAGTGGATGGTAGCCTTGTCATTATGGAAGGTAGACTGTTGTCGATAATTTTTTTACTCCAATGGATGGTAGCCTTGTCATTATGGAATGTAGTCAGTTGTCGATGTTTTTGTAACTCCAATGGATGGGAGCCTTGTCATTATGGAAGGTAGTTTGTTGTCGAGATTTTTGTTATTCCTATGGATGGTAGCCTCGTCATTATGGAAGGATATTTGTTGTCGATATTTTTGTTACATCAATGGATGGTAGCCTTGTCATTATGGAAGGTAGTCCGTCGTTGTGATTTCTATCACTCCAATGGATGGTAGCCTTGTCACTATGGAAGGTAGTCTGTTGTTCAGTTTTTTGTTACTCCAATGGATGGTAGCCTTGTCATTATGGAACGTAGTCTATTGTCGAGAATTTTGTTACTCCAATGGATGGTAGCCTTGTCATTATGGAAGGTTGTCTGTTGTTGAGATTTTTTTTTACCCTAATGGATGTTAGCCTTGTCATTTTGGAAGGTAGTCTATTTTCGAGATTTTTGTTACTCCAATGGATGGTAGCCTTGTCATTATAGAAGGTAGATTGTTGTCGAGATTTTTGTTACTACAATGTATGGTAGCCTTGTCATTATGGAAGGTAGTCTGTTGTCGAGATTTTGGTTACTACAATGGATGGTAGCCTTGTAATTAGGGAACATAGTCTATTGTAGATATTTTTGTTACTCAAATGGATGGTAGCCTTATCATTATGGAAGGTAGTTCGTTCTCGATATCTTTGTTACTCCAATGGATGGTAGCCTTGTCGTTATAGAAGGTAGTTTGTTGTCGAGATTATTGTTACTCCAATGATTGTATCATTATCATTATGGATGGTAGTCTGTTGCCGATAATTTGGTTACTCCAATGGATGGTAGCCTTGCCAATATGGAACGTACTCTGTTGTCAATGTTTTTGTTACTCCAATGGATGGTAGCCTTGTCATTATGGAAGGTAGTTTGTTGTCAAGATTTTTGTTATTCCAATGGATGGTAGCCTTGTCATTATGGAAGGTAGTCTTTTGTCGAGATTTTTGTTATTCCAATAGATGATATCCTTGTCATTATGGAAGGTAGTCTATCGCCGAGATTTTTCTTACTCCAATGGATGGTATTCTTGTCATTATGGAAGGTAGTCTGTTGTCGAAAATTTTGTTACTCGAATGGATTGTAGCCTTGTCATTATGGAACATAGTCTGTTGTCGATGTTTTTATTACTCCAGTGGATGGTAGCCTTGTCATTATGGAAGGTAGATTGTTGTCGAGAATTTTGTTATTCCAATGGATGGTAGCCTTGTCATTATGGAAGGAAGTCTGTTGTCGAGATTTTTGTTACTTCAAAGGATGGTAGCCTTGTCATTAAGGAAGGTACTTTTTTGTCGAGATTTTTGTTACTCCAATGGATGCTAGCCTTGTCATTATGGAAGGTAGTCTGTCGTTGTGATTTCTATCACTCCAATGGATGGTAGGCTTGTCACTATGGAAGGTAGTCTGTTGTTCAATTTTTTGTTACTCCAATGGATGGTAACCTTGTCATTATAGAAGGTAGTCTATTGTCGAGAATTTTGTTACTCCAATGGATGGTAGCCTTGTCATTATGGAAGGTTGTCTGTTGTTGAGATTTTTTTTACCCTAATGGATGTTAGCCATGTCATTTTGGAAGGTAGTATGTTTTCGAGATTTTTGTTACTCCAGTGGATGGTAGCCTTGTCATTATAGAAGGTAGACTGTTGTCGAGATTTTTGTTACTACAATGGATGGTAGCCTTGTCATTATGGAAGGTAGTCTGTTGTCGAGATTTTGAATACTACAATGGATGGTAGCCTTGTAATTATGGAACATAGTCTATTATAGATATTTTTGTTACTCAAATGGATGGTAGCCTTGTCATTATGGAAGGTAGTCCATTCTCGATATCTTTGTTACTCCAATGGATTGTAGCCTTGTCGTTATAGAAGGTAGCTTGTTGTCGAGATTATTGTTACTCCAATGGATTGTATCATTATCATTATGGATGGTAGTCTGTTGCTGATAATTTTGTTACTCCACTGGATGGTAGCCTTGTCATTATGGAAGGTAGTCTGTTGTCGAGATTTTTGTTACTTCAAAGGATGGTAGCCTTGTCATTATGGAAGGTTGTCTGTTGTTGAGATTTTTTTTACCCTAATGGATGTTAGCCATGTCATTTTGGAAGGTAGTCTGTTTTCGAGATTTTTGTTACTCCAGTGGATGGTAGCCTTGTCATTATAGAAGGTAGATTGCTGTCGAGATTTTTGTTACTACAATGGATGGTGGCCTTGTCATTATGGAAGGTAGTCTGTTGTCGATATTTTGGTTACTACAATGGATGGTAGCCTTGTAATTATGGAACATAGTCTATTGTAGATATTTTTGTTACTCAAATGGATGGTAGCCTTGTCATTATGGAAGGTAGTATGTTCTCGATATCTGTGTTACTCCATTGGATGGTAGCCATGTCGTTATAGAAGGTAGTTTGTTGTCGAGATTATTGTTACTCCAGTGGATTGTATCATTATCATTATGTATGGTAGTCTGTTACCGATAATTTTGTTACTCCAATGGATGGTAGCCTTGTCATTATGGAACGTAGTCTGTTGTCGATGTTTTTGTTACTCCAATGGATGGTAGCCTTGTCATTATGGAAGGTAGTTTGTTGTCGAGATTTTTGTTATTCCATTGGATGGTAGCCTTGTCATTATGGAAGGTAGTCTGTTCTCGAGATTTTTATTATTCCAATAGATGGTATCCTTGTCATTATGGAAGGTAGTCTGTCGTCGAGATTTTTCATACTCCAATGGATGGTATTCTTGTCATTATGGAATGTAGTCTGTTGTCGAAAATTTTGTTGCTCCAATGGATTGTAGCCTTGTCATTATAGAACGTAGTTTGTTGTCGATGTTTTTATTACTCTAGTGGATGGTAGCCTTGTCATTATGGAAGGTAGACTGTTGTCGAGAATTTTGTTACTCCAATGGATGGTAGCCTGGTCATTATGGAACATAGTCAGTTGTCGATGTTTTTGTTACTCCAATGGATGGCAGCCTTGTCATTATGGAAGGTAGTTTGTTGTCGAGATTTTTGTTATTCCAATGGATGGTAGCCTTGTCATTATGGAAGGAAGTCTGTAGTCGAGATTTTTGTTACTTCCATGGATGGTAGCCTTGTCATTAAGGAAGGTAGTTTGTTTTCAAGATTTTTGTTACTCCAATGGATGCTAGCCTTGTCATTATAGAAGGTAGTCTGTCGTTGTGATTTCTATCACTCCAATGGATGGTAGCCTTGTCACTATGGAAGGTAGTCTGTTGTTCAATTTTTTGTTACTCCAATGGATGGTAGCCTTGTCATTATGGAAGGTAGTCTATTATCGAGAATTTTGTTACTCCAATGGATGGTAGCCTTTTCATTATAGAAGGTAGACTGTTGTCGAGATTTATGTTACTAGAAAGGATGGTAGCCTTATCATTATGTAAGGTAGTCTGTTGTCGAGATTTTGGTTACTACAATGGATTGTAGCCTTGTAATTATGGAACATAGTCTATTGTAGATATTTTGTTACTCAAATGAATGGTAGCCTTGTCATCATGGAAGGTAGTCTGTTCTCGAGATTTTTGTTACTTCAATGGATGGTAGCCTTGTCATTAAGGAAGGTAGTTTGTTGTCGAGATTTTTGTTACTCCAATGGATTGTATCATTATCATTATGGATGGTAGTCTGTTGCCCGTAATTTTGTTACTCCAATGGATGGTAGCCTTGTCATTATGGAATGTAGTCTGTTGTCGATGTTTTTGTTACTCCAATGGATGGTAGCCTTTTCATTACAGAAGGTAGTCTGTTGTCGAGATTTTTGTTATTCTAAAGGATGGTAGCCTTGTCATTATGGAAGGTAGTCTCTTGTCAATATTTTTGTTACTCCAATGGATGGTAGCCTTGTCATTATAGAAGGTAGACTATTGTCGAGATATTTGTTACTCCAATGGATTGTAGCCTTGTCATTATGGAAGGTAGTTTGTTGTCGAGATCTTTGTTACTCCAATGAATGCTAGCCTTGTCATTATGGAAGGTAGTCTGTCGTTGTGATTTTTGTCACTCCAATGCATGGTTGAACTGTCACTATGGAAGGTAGTCTGTTGTTCATATTTTTGTTACTCCAATGGATGGTAGACTTGTAATTATGGAAGATAGTATGTTGTCGAGATTTTTGTTACTCCAATGGATGGTAGCCTTGTCTTTATGGAAGGTAGTCTGTTGTCGATATTTTTATTACTTCAATGGATGGTAGCCATGTCATTATGGAAACTAGTTTGTTGTCGAGATTTTTGTTACTCTAATGGATGCTAGCCTTGTCATTTGGAAGGTAGTCTGTCGTTGTGATTTCTATCACTCCAATGGATGGTAGCCTTGTCACTATGGAAGGTAGTCTGTTGTTCATATTTTTGTTACTTCAATGGATGTTAGCCTTGTATTATGGAATGTAGTCTATTGTCGAGATTTTTGTTACTCCAATGGAAGGTAGCCGTGTCATTATGGAAGGTTGTCTGTTGTTGAGATTTTTGTTACTCTAATGGATGGTAGCCTTGTCATTTTGGAAGGTAGTCTATTTTCGAGATTTTTGGTACTCCAATGGATGGTAGCCTTGTCATTTTGGAAGGTAGTCTGTTGTCGAGATTTTTGTTACTACAATGGATGGTAGCCTTGTCATTATGGAAGGTACTCTGTTGTCGAGATTTTGGTTACTACAATGGATGGTAGCCTTGTAATTATGGAACATAGTCTATTGTAGATATTTTTGTTACTCAAATGGATGGTAGCCTTGTCATTATGGAAGGTAGTTTGTTTTCGAGATTTTTGTTATTCCATTGGATGGTAGCCTTGTCATTATGGAAGGTAGTCTGTTCTCGAGATTTTTATTATTCCAATAGATGGTATCCTTGTCATTATGGAAGGTAGTTTGTTGCCGAGATTTTTCTTACTCAAATGGATGGTATTCTTGTCATTATGGAAGGTAGTATGTTGTCGAAACTTTTGTTACTCCAATGGATTGTAGCCTTGTCATTATGGAACGTAGTCTGTTGTCAATGTTTTTATTACTCCAGTGGATGGTAGCCTTGTCATTATGGAAGGTAGACTGTTGTGGATAATTTTTTTACTCCAATGGATAGTAGCCTTGTCATTATGGAATGTAGTCAGTTGTCGATGTTTTTGTTACTACAATGGATGGTAGCCTTGTAATTATGGAACATAGACTATTGTAGATATTTTTGTTTCTCAAATGGATGGTAGCCTTGTCATTGTGGAAGGTAGTCCATTCTCGATATCTTTGTTACTCCAATGGATAATAACCTTGTCGTTATAGAAGTTAGTTTGTTGTCGAGATTATTGTTACTCCAATGGATTGTATCATTATCATGATGGATGGTAGTCTGTTGCCGATAATTTTGTTACTCCAATGGATGGTAGCTTTGTCATTATGGAACGTAGTCTGTTGTCGATGTTTTTGTTACTCCAATGGATGGTAGCCTTGTCATTATAGAAGGTAGTTTATTGTCGAGATTTTGGTTATTCCATTGGATGGTAGCCTTGTCATTATGGAAGGTAGTATGTTCTCGAGATTTTTGTTATTCCAATAGATGGTATCCTTGTCATTATGGATGGTAGTCTGTCGCCGAGATTTTTCTTACTCCAATGGATTGTATTCTTGTCATTATGGAAGGTAGTCTGTTGTCGAACATTTTGTTACTCCAATGGATTGTAGCCTTGTCATTATGGAAGGAAGTCTGTTGTCGAGATTTTTGTTACTTCAATGGATGGTATCCTTGTCATTATGGAAGGTAGTCTGTTGTCGAGAATTTTGTTACTCCAATGGATTGTAGCCTTGTCATTATGGAACGTAGTCTGTTGTCGATGTTTTTTTACTCCAGTGGATGGTAGCCTTGTCATTATGGAAGGTAGACTCTTGTCGAGAATTTTGTTACTCCAATGGATGATAGCCTTGTCATTATGGAACGTAGTAAGTTGTCGATGTTTTTGTTACTCCAAAGGATGGCAGCCTTGTCATTATGGAAGGTAGTTTGTTGTTGAGATTTTTGTTATTCCAATGGATGGTAGACTTGTCATTATGGAAGGTTGTTTGTTGTCGAGATTTTTGTTACTCCAATGGATGCTAGCCTTGTCATTATGGAAGGTAGTATGTCATTTTGATTTCTATCACTCCAATGGAAGGTAGCCTTGTCACTATGGAAGGTAGTATGTTGTTCAATTTTTTGTTACTCCAATGGATGGTAGCCTTGTCATTATGGAAGGTAGTCTATTGTCGAGAATTTTGTTACTCCAATGGATGGTAGCCTTGTCATTATGGAACGATGTCTGTTGTTGAGATTTTTTTTACCCTAATGGATGTTAGCCTTGTCATTTTGGAAGGTAGTCTGTTTTCGAGATTTTTGTTACTCCAATGGATGGTAGCCTTGTCATTATAGAAGGTACACTGGTTTCGTGATTTTTGTTACTACAATGGATGGTACCCTTGTCATTATGGAAGGTAGTCTGTTCTCGAGATTTTGGTTACTACAATGGATGGTAGCCTTGTAATTATGGAACATAGTCTATTGTAGATATTTTTGTTACTCAAATGGATGGTAGCCTTGTCATTGTGGAAGGTAGTCCGTTCTCGATATCTTTGTTACTCCAATGGATAATAGCCTTGTCGTTATAGAAGTTAGTTTGTTGTCGAGATTATTGTTACTCCAATGGATTGTATCATTATCATGATGGATGGTAGTCTGTTGCCGATAATTTTGTTACTCCAATGGATGGTAGCTTTGTCATTATGGAACGTAGTCTGTTGTCGATGTTTTTGTTACTCCAATGGATGGTAGCCTTGTCATTATGGAAGGTAGTTTGTTGTCGAGATTTTGGTTATTCCATTGGATGGTAGCCTTGTCATTATGGAAGGTAGTATGTTCTCGAGATTTTTGTTATTCCAATAGATGGTATCCTTGTCATTATGGATGGTAGTCTGTCGCCGAGAGTTTTCTTACTCCAATGGATGGTATTCTTGTCATTATGGAAGGTAGTCTGTTGTCGAACATTTTGTTACTCCAATGGATTGTAGCCTTGTCATTATGGAAGGAAGTCTATTGTCGAGATTTTTGTTACTTCAATGGATTGTATCCTTGTCATTATGGAAGGTAGTCTGTTGTCGAGAATTTTGTTACTCAAATGGATTGTAGCCTTGTCATTATGGAACGTAGTCTGTTGTCGATGTTTTTATTACTCCAGTGGATGGTAGCCTTGTCATTATGGAAGGTAGACTCTTGTAGAGAATTTTGTTACTCCAATGGATGATAGTCTTGTCATTATGGAACGTAGTAAGTTGTCGATGTTTTTGTTACTCCAAAGGATGGCAGCCTTGTCATTATGGAAGGTAGTTTGTTGTTGAGATTTTTGTTATTCCAATGGATGGTAGACTTGTCATTATGGAAGGTAGTTTGTTGTCGAGATTTTTTTTATTCCAATGGATGCTAGCCTTGTCATTATGGAAGGTAGTATGTCATTTTGATTTCTATCACTCCAATGGAAGGTAGCCTTGTCACTATGGAAGGTAGTATGTTGTTCAATTTTTTGTTACTCCAATGGATGGTAGCCTTGTCATTATGGAAGGTAGTCTATTGTCGAGAATTTTGTTACTCCAATGGATGGTAGCCTTGTCATTATGGAAGGATGTCTGTTGTTGAGATTTTTTTCACCCTAATGGATGTTAGCCTTGTCATTTTGGAAGGTAGTCTGTTTTCGAGATTTTTTTTACTCCAATGGATGGTAGCCTTGTCATTATAGAAGGTACACTGGTTTCGTGATTTTTGTTACTACAATGGATGGTAGCCTTGTCATTATATAAGGTAGTCTGTTGTCGAGATTTTGGTTACTACAATGGATGGTAGCCTTGTAATTATGGAACATAGTCTATTGTAGATATTTTTGTTACTCAAATGGATGGTAGCCTTGTCATTGTGGAAGGTAGTCCGTTCTCGATATCTTTGTTACTCCAATGGATAATAGCCTTGTCGTTATAGAAGTTAGTTTGTTGTCGAGATTATTGTTACTCCAATGGATTGTATCATTATCATGATGGATGGTAGTCTGTTACCGATAATTTTGTTACTCCAATGGATGGTAGCTTTGTCATTATGGAACGTAGTCTGTTGTCGATGTTTTTGTTACTCCAATGGATGGTAGCCTTGTCATTATGGAAGGTAGTTTGTTGTCGAGATTTTGGTTATTCCATTGGATGGTAGCCTTGTCATTATGGAAGGTAGTCTGTTCTCGAGATTCTTGTTATTCCAATAGATGGTATCCTTGTCATTATGGATGGTAGTCTGTCGCCGAGATTTTTCTTACTCCAATGGATGGTATTCTTGTCATTATGGAAGGTAGTCTGTTGTCGAACATTTTGTTACTCCAATGGATTGTAGCCTTGTCATTATGGAAGGAAGTCTGTTGTCGAGATTTTTGTTACTTCAATGGATGGTAGCCTTGTCATTAAGGAAGGTAGTTTGTTGTCGAGATTTTTGTTACTCCAATGGATGCTAGCCTTGTCATTATGGAAGGTAGTCTGTCGTTGTGATTTCTATCACTCCAATGGATGGTAGCCTTGTCACTATGGAAGCTAGTTTGTTGTTCAATTTTTTGTTACCCCAATGGATGGTAGCCTTGTCATTATGGAAGGTAGTCTATTGTCGAGAATTTTGTTACTCCAATGGATGGTAGCCTTGTCATTATGGAAGGTTGTCTGTTGTTGAGATTTTTGTTACTCAAATGGATGTTAGCCTTGTCATTTTGGAAGGTTGTCTGTTGTTGAGATTTTTTTTACCCTAATGGATGTTAGCCTTGTAATTTTGGAAGGTAGTCTATTTTCGAGGTTTTTGTTACTCCAATGGATGGTAGACTTGTCATTATGGAAGGTAGACTGGTTTCGTGATATTTGTTACTACAATGGATGGTAGCCTTGTCATTATGGAAGGTAGTCTGTTGTCGAGATTTTGGTTACTACAATGGATGGTAGCCTTGTAATTATGGAACATAGTCTATTGTAGATATTTTTGTTACTCAAATGGATGGTAGCCTTGTCATTATAGAAGTTAGTTTGTTGTCGAGATTATTGTTACTCCTATGGATTGTATCATTATCATGATGGATGGTAGTCTGTTGCTGATAATTTTGTTACTCCAATGCATGGTATCCTTGTCATTATGGAACGTAGTGTGTTGTCGATGTTTATGGTTATTCCATTGGATGGTAGCCTTGTCATTATGGAAGGTAGTCTATTCTCGAGATTTTTGTTATTCCAATAGATGGTATCCTTGTCATTATGGATGGTAGTCTGTCGCCGAGATTTTTCTTACTCCAATGGATGGTATTCTTGTCATTATGGAAGGTAGTTTGTTGTCGAACATTTTGTTGCTCCAATGGATTGTAGCCTTGTCATTATGGAACGTAGTCTGTTGTCGATGTTTTTATTACTCCAGTGGATGGTAGCCTTGTCATTATGGAACGTAGTCTGTTGTCGATGTTTTTATTACTCCAGTGGATGGTAGCCTTGTCATTATGGAAGGTAGATTATTGTCGAGAATTTTATTACTCCAATGGATGGTAGCCTTGTCATTGTGGAACGTAGTCTGTTGTCGATGTTTTTATTACTCCAGTGGATGGTAGCCTTGTCATTATGGAAGGTAGTCTGTTGTCGAGATTTTTCTTACTCCAATGGATTGTATCCTTGTCATTATGGAAGGTAGTCTGTTGTCGAGAATTTTGTTACTCCAATGGATTGTAGCCTTGTCATTATGGAACGTAGTCTGTTGTCGATGTTTTTATTAATCCAGTGGATGGTAGCCTTGTCATTATGGAAGGTAGACTGTTGTCGATAATTTTGTTACTCCAATGGATGGCAGCCTTGTCATTATGGAACGTAGTCAGTTGTCGAGATTTTTGTTATTCCAATGGATGGTAGCCTTGTCATTATGGAGGGAAGTCTGTTGTCGAGATTTTTGTTACTTCAATGGATGATAGCCTTGTCATTATGGAAGGAAGTCTGTTGTCGAGATTTTTGTTACTTCAATGGATGGTAGCCTTGTCATTAAGGAAGGTAGTTTGTTGTCGAGATTTTTGTTACTTCAATGGATGCTAGCCTTGTCATTATGGAAGGTAGTCTGTCGTTGTGATTTTTATCACTCCAATGGATGGTAGCCTTATCACTATGGAAGGTAGTCTGTTGTTCAATTTTTTGTTACTCCAATGGATGGTAGCCTTATCATTATGGAAGGTAGTCTATTGTCGAGAATTTTGTTACTCCAATGGATAATAGCCTTGTCCTTATGGAAGGTTGTCTGTTGTTGAGATTTTTTTTACCCTAATGGATGTTAGCCTTGTCATTTTGGAAGGTAGTCTATTTTCGAGATTTTTGTTACTCCAATGGATGGTAGCCTTGTCAATATAGAAGGTAGACTGGTTTCGTGATTTTTGTTACTACAATGGATGGTAGCCTTGTCATTATGGAAGGTAGTCTGTTGTCGAGATTTTGGATACTACAATGGATGGTAGCCTTGTAAATATGGAACATAGTCTTTTGTAGATATTTTTGTTACTCAAACGAATTGTAGCCTTGTCATTATGGAAGGTAGTCCGTTCTCGATATCTTTGTTACTCCAATGGATAATAGCCTTGTCGTTATAGAAGTTAGTTTGTTGTCGAGATTATTGTTACTCCAATGGATTGTATCATTATCATGATGGATGGTAGTCTGTTGCCGATAATTTTGTTACTCCAATGGATGGTAGACTTGTCATTTTGGAACGTAGTTTGTTGTCGATGTTTTTGTTATTTCAATGGATGGTAGCCTTGTCATTGTGGAAGGTAGTTTCTTCTCGAGATTTTTGTTATTCCAATACATGGTATCCTTGTCATTATGGATGGTAGTCTGTCGCCGATATTTTTCTTACTCCAATGGATGGTATTCTTGTCATTATGTAAGGTAGTCTATTGTCGAACATTCTGTTACTCCAATGGATTGTAGCCTTGTCATGATGGAACGTAGTCTGTTGTCGATGTTTTTATTACTCCAGTGGATGGTAGCCTTGTCATTATGGAAGGTAGACTGTTCTTGAGAATTTTGTTACTCCAATGGATGGTAGCCTTGTCATTATGGAACGTAGTTTGTTGTCGATGTTTTTATTACTCCAGTGGATGGTAGCCTTGTCATTACGGAAGGTAGTCTGTTGTCGAGATTTTTCTTACTCCAATGGATGGTATCCTTGTCATTATGGAAGGTAGTCTGTTGTCGAGAATTTTTTTACTCCAATGGATTGTAGCCTTGTCATTATGGAACGTAGTCTGTTGTCGATGTTTTTATTACTCCAGTGGATGGTAGCCTTGTCATTATGGAAGGTAGACTGTTGTCCAGAATTTTCTTACTCCAATGTATGGCAGCCTTGTCATTATGGAACGTAGTAAGTTGTCGAGATTTTGGTTATTCTAATGGATGGTAGCCTTGTCATTATGGAAGGAAGTCTGTTGTCACTTTAATGGATGGTAGCCTTGTCATTAAGGAAGGTAGTTTGTTGTCGAGATTTTTGTTACTCCAATGGATGCTAGCCTTGTCATTATGGAAGGTAGTTTGTCGTTGTGATTTCTATCACTCCAATGTATGGTATCCTTGTCACTATGGAAGGTAGTCTGTTATTCAGTTTTTTGTTACTCCAATGGATGGTAGCCTTGTCATTATGGAAAGTAGTCTATTGTCGAGAATTTTGTTACTCCAATGGATGGTAGCCTTGTCATTATGGAAGGTTGTCTGTTGTTGAGATTTTTTTTACCCTAATGGATGTTAGGCTTGTCATTTTGGAAGGTAGTCTATTTTCGAGATTTTTTTTACTCCAATGGATGGTAGCCTTGTCATTATAGAAGGTAGACTGTTGTCGAGATTTTTGTTACTACAATGGATGGTAGCCTTGTCATTATGGAAGGTAGTATGTTGTCGAGATTTTGTTTACTACAATGGATGATAGCCTTATAATTATGGAACATAGTCTATTGTAGATATTTTTGTTACTCTAATGGATGGTAGCCTTGCCATTATGGAAGGTAGTCCGTTCTCGATATCTTTGTTACTCCAATGGATGGTAGCATTGTCGTTATAGAAGGTAGTT
Organism: Vicia faba; assembly: GCA_948472305.1. Lineage (NCBI taxonomy): Eukaryota > Viridiplantae > Streptophyta > Magnoliopsida > Fabales > Fabaceae > Vicia > Vicia faba. Next base: position 681,609,209 of record OX451739.1, on the reverse strand, counting down.
TGTTGTCGAGATTATTGTTACTCCAATGGATTGTATCATTATCATTATCGACGATAGTCTTCTGCCGATAATTTTGTTACTCCAATGGATGGTAGCCTTGTCATTATGGAACGTAGTTTGTTGTCGATGTTTTTGTTACTCCAATGGATGGTAGCCTTTTCATTATGGAAGGTAGTCTATTTTCGAGATTTTTGTTATTCCAATGGATGGTAGCCTTGTCATTATGGAAGGTAGTCTGTTGTCAATATTTTTGTTACTCCAATGGATAGTATCTTTGTCATCATGGAAGGTAGTCTGTTGTCGAGATTTTTGTTACTCCAATGGATGGTAGCCTTGTAATTATGGAACGTAGTTTGTTGTCGAAATCTTTGTTACTCCGATGGATGCTAGCCTTGTCATTATGGAAGGTAGTCTGTCGTTGTGATTTCTGTCACTCCAATGCATGGTAGCCTTGTCACTATGGAAGGTAGTCTGTTGTTCATATTTTTGTTACTGCAATGGATGGTAGACTTGTTATTATGGAAGGTAGTCTATTGTCGAGATTTTTGTTATTCCAATGGATGGTAGCCTTGTCATTATGGAATGATGTCTTTTGTTGAGATTTTTGTTACTCTAATGGATGGTAGCCTTGTCATTATGGAAGGTAGTCTATTTTTGAGATTTTTGGTACTCCAATGGATGGTAGCCTTGTCATTATGGAAGGTAGTCTGTTGTTGAGATTTTTATTATTCCATTGGATGGTAGCCTTGTCATTATGGAAGGTAGTCTGTTCTCGAGATTTTTGTTATTCCAATAGATGGTATCCTTGTCATTATGGAAGGTAGTCTGTCGCCGAGATTTTTCTTACTCCAATGGATGGTATCCTTGTCATTATGTAAGGTAGTCTGTTGTCGATATTTTTGTTACTCCAATGGATGCTAGCCTTGTCATTATCGAAGGAAGTTTGTCGTTATGATTTCTGTCACTCCAATGGATGGTAGTCTTGTCACTATGGAAGGTAGTTTGTTGTTCATATTTTTGTTACTCCAATTGATGGTAGCCTTGTCATTATGGAAGGTAGTCTATTGTCGAGATTTTTGTTACTTCAATGGATTGTATCCTTGTCATTATGGAAGGTAGTCTGTTGTCGAGAATTTTGTTACTCAAATGGATTGTAGCCTTGTCATTATGGAACGTAGTCTGTTGTCGATGTTTTTATTACTCCAGTGGATGGTAGCCTTGTCATTATGGAAGGTAGACTCTTGTAGAGAATTTTGTTACTCCAATGGATGATAGTCTTGTCATTATGGAACGTAGTAAGTTGTCGATGTTTTTGTTACTCCAAAGGATGGCAGCCTTGTCATTATGGAAGGTAGTTTGTTGTTGAGATTTTTGTTATTCCAATGGATGGTAGACTTGTCATTATGGAAGGTAGTTTGTTGTCGAGATTTTTTTTATTCCAATGGATGCTAGCCTTGTCATTATGGAAGGTAGTATGTCATTTTGATTTCTATCACTCCAATGGAAGGTAGCCTTGTCACTATGGAAGGTAGTATGTTGTTCAATTTTTTGTTACTCCAATGGATGGTAGCCTTGTCATTATGGAAGGTAGTCTATTGTCGAGAATTTTGTTACTCCAATGGATGGTAGCCTTGTCATTATGGAAGGATGTCTGTTGTTGAGATTTTTTTTACCCTAATGGATGTTAGCCTTGTCATTTTGGAAGGTAGTCTGTTTTCGAGATTTTTTTTACTCCAATGGATGGTAGCCTTGTCATTATAGAAGGTACACTGGTTTCGTGATTTTTGTTACTACAATGGATGGTAGCCTTGTCATTATATAAGGTAGTCTGTTGTCGAGATTTTGGTTACTACAATGGATGGTAGCCTTGTAATTATGGAACATAGTCTATTGTAGATATTTTTGTTACTCAAATGGATGGTAGCCTTGTCATTGTGGAAGGTAGTCCGTTCTCGATATCTTTGTTACTCCAATGGATAATAGCCTTGTCGTTATAGAAGTTAGTTTGTTGTCGAGATTATTGTTACTCCAATGGATTGTATCATTATCATGATGGATGGTAGTCTGTTACCGATAATTTTGTTACTCCAATGGATGGTAGCTTTGTCATTATGGAACGTAGTCTGTTGTCGATGTTTTTGTTACTCCAATGGATGGTAGCCTTGTCATTATGGAAGGTAGTTTGTTGTCGAGATTTTGGTTATTCCATTGGATGGTAGCCTTGTCATTATGGAAGGTAGTCTGTTCTCGAGATTCTTGTTATTCCAATAGATGGTATCCTTGTCATTATGGATGGTAGTCTGTCGCCGAGATTTTTCTTACTCCAATGGATGGTATTCTTGTCATTATGGAAGGTAGTCTGTTGTCGAACATTTTGTTACTCCAATGGATTGTAGCCTTGTCATTATGGAAGGAAGTCTGTTGTCGAGATTTTTGTTACTTCAATGGATGGTAGCCTTGTCATTAAGGAAGGTAGTTTGTTGTCGAGATTTTTGTTACTCCAATGGATGCTAGCCTTGTCATTATGGAAGGTAGTCTGTCGTTGTGATTTCTATCACTCCAATGGATGGTAGCCTTGTCACTATGGAAGCTAGTTTGTTGTTCAATTTTTTGTTACCCCAATGGATGGTAGCCTTGTCATTATGGAAGGTAGTCTATTGTCGAGAATTTTGTTACTCCAATGGATGGTAGCCTTGTCATTATGGAAGGTTGTCTGTTGTTGAGATTTTTGTTACTCAAATGGATGTTAGCCTTGTCATTTTGGAAGGTTGTCTGTTGTTGAGATTTTTTTTACCCTAATGGATGTTAGCCTTGTAATTTTGGAAGGTAGTCTATTTTCGAGGTTTTTGTTACTCCAATGGATGGTAGACTTGTCATTATGGAAGGTAGACTGGTTTCGTGATATTTGTTACTACAATGGATGGTAGCCTTGTCATTATGGAAGGTAGTCTGTTGTCGAGATTTTGGTTACTACAATGGATGGTAGCCTTGTAATTATGGAACATAGTCTATTGTAGATATTTTTGTTACTCAAATGGATGGTAGCCTTGTCATTATAGAAGTTAGTTTGTTGTCGAGATTATTGTTACTCCTATGGATTGTATCATTATCATGATGGATGGTAGTCTGTTGCTGATAATTTTGTTACTCCAATGCATGGTATCCTTGTCATTATGGAACGTAGTGTGTTGTCGATGTTTATGGTTATTCCATTGGATGGTAGCCTTGTCATTATGGAAGGTAGTCTATTCTCGAGATTTTTGTTATTCCAATAGATGGTATCCTTGTCATTATGGATGGTAGTCTGTCGCCGAGATTTTTCTTACTCCAATGGATGGTATTCTTGTCATTATGGAAGGTAGTTTGTTGTCGAACATTTTGTTGCTCCAATGGATTGTAGCCTTGTCATTATGGAACGTAGTCTGTTGTCGATGTTTTTATTACTCCAGTGGATGGTAGCCTTGTCATTATGGAACGTAGTCTGTTGTCGATGTTTTTATTACTCCAGTGGATGGTAGCCTTGTCATTATGGAAGGTAGATTATTGTCGAGAATTTTATTACTCCAATGGATGGTAGCCTTGTCATTGTGGAACGTAGTCTGTTGTCGATGTTTTTATTACTCCAGTGGATGGTAGCCTTGTCATTATGGAAGGTAGTCTGTTGTCGAGATTTTTCTTACTCCAATGGATTGTATCCTTGTCATTATGGAAGGTAGTCTGTTGTCGAGAATTTTGTTACTCCAATGGATTGTAGCCTTGTCATTATGGAACGTAGTCTGTTGTCGATGTTTTTATTAATCCAGTGGATGGTAGCCTTGTCATTATGGAAGGTAGACTGTTGTCGATAATTTTGTTACTCCAATGGATGGCAGCCTTGTCATTATGGAACGTAGTCAGTTGTCGAGATTTTTGTTATTCCAATGGATGGTAGCCTTGTCATTATGGAGGGAAGTCTGTTGTCGAGATTTTTGTTACTTCAATGGATGATAGCCTTGTCATTATGGAAGGAAGTCTGTTGTCGAGATTTTTGTTACTTCAATGGATGGTAGCCTTGTCATTAAGGAAGGTAGTTTGTTGTCGAGATTTTTGTTACTTCAATGGATGCTAGCCTTGTCATTATGGAAGGTAGTCTGTCGTTGTGATTTTTATCACTCCAATGGATGGTAGCCTTATCACTATGGAAGGTAGTCTGTTGTTCAATTTTTTGTTACTCCAATGGATGGTAGCCTTATCATTATGGAAGGTAGTCTATTGTCGAGAATTTTGTTACTCCAATGGATAATAGCCTTGTCCTTATGGAAGGTTGTCTGTTGTTGAGATTTTTTTTACCCTAATGGATGTTAGCCTTGTCATTTTGGAAGGTAGTCTATTTTCGAGATTTTTGTTACTCCAATGGATGGTAGCCTTGTCAATATAGAAGGTAGACTGGTTTCGTGATTTTTGTTACTACAATGGATGGTAGCCTTGTCATTATGGAAGGTAGTTTGTTGTCGAGATTTTGGATACTACAATGGATGGTAGCCTTGTAAATATGGAACATAGTCTTTTGTAGATATTTTTGTTACTCAAACGAATTGTAGCCTTGTCATTATGGAAGGTAGTCCGTTCTCGATATCTTTGTTACTCCAATGGATAATAGCCTTGTCGTTATAGAAGTTAGTTTGTTGTCGAGATTATTGTTACTCCAATGGATTGTATCATTATCATGATGGATGGTAGTCTGTTGCCGATAATTTTGTTACTCCAATGGATGGTAGACTTGTCATTTTGGAACGTAGTTTGTTGTCGATGTTTTTGTTATTTCAATGGATGGTAGCCTTGTCATTGTGGAAGGTAGTTTCTTCTCGAGATTTTTGTTATTCCAATACATGGTATCCTTGTCATTATGGATGGTAGTCTGTCGCCGATATTTTTCTTACTCCAATGGATGGTATTCTTGTCATTATGTAAGGTAGTCTATTGTCGAACATTCTGTTACTCCAATGGATTGTAGCCTTGTCATGATGGAACGTAGTCTGTTGTCGATGTTTTTATTACTCCAGTGGATGGTAGCCTTGTCATTATGGAAGGTAGACTGTTCTTGAGAATTTTGTTACTCCAATGGATGGTAGCCTTGTCATTATGGAACGTAGTTTGTTGTCGATGTTTTTATTACTCCAGTGGATGGTAGCCTTGTCATTACGGAAGGTAGTCTGTTGTCGAGATTTTTCTTACTCCAATGGATGGTATCCTTGTCATTATGGAAGGTAGTCTGTTGTCGAGAATTTTTTTACTCCAATGGATTGTAGCCTTGTCATTATGGAACGTAGTCTGTTGTCGATGTTTTTATTACTCCAGTGGATGGTAGCCTTGTCATTATGGAAGGTAGACTGTTGTCCAGAATTTTCTTACTCCAATGTATGGCAGCCTTGTCATTATGGAACGTAGTAAGTTGTCGAGATTTTGGTTATTCTAATGGATGGTAGCCTTGTCATTATGGAAGGAAGTCTGTTGTCACTTTAATGGATGGTAGCCTTGTCATTAAGGAAGGTAGTTTGTTGTCGAGATTTTTGTTACTCCAATGGATGCTAGCCTTGTCATTATGGAAGGTAGTTTGTCGTTGTGATTTCTATCACTCCAATGTATGGTATCCTTGTCACTATGGAAGGTAGTCTGTTATTCAGTTTTTTGTTACTCCAATGGATGGTAGCCTTGTCATTATGGAAAGTAGTCTATTGTCGAGAATTTTGTTACTCCAATGGATGGTAGCCTTGTCATTATGGAAGGTTGTCTGTTGTTGAGATTTTTTTTACCCTAATGGATGTTAGGCTTGTCATTTTGGAAGGTAGTCTATTTTCGAGATTTTTTTTACTCCAATGGATGGTAGCCTTGTCATTATAGAAGGTAGACTGTTGTCGAGATTTTTGTTACTACAATGGATGGTAGCCTTGTCATTATGGAAGGTAGTATGTTGTCGAGATTTTGTTTACTACAATGGATGATAGCCTTATAATTATGGAACATAGTCTATTGTAGATATTTTTGTTACTCTAATGGATGGTAGCCTTGCCATTATGGAAGGTAGTCCGTTCTCGATATCTTTGTTACTCCAATGGATGGTAGCATTGTCGTTATAGAAGGTAGTTTGTTGTCGAGATTATTGTTACTCCAATGGATTGTATCATTATCATTATCGACGATAGTCTTCTGCCGATAATTTTGTTACTCCAATGGATGGTAGCCTTGTCATTATGGAACGTAGTTTGTTGTCGATGTTTTTGTTACTCCAATGGATGGTAGCCTTTTCATTATGGAAGGTAGTCTATTTTCGAGATTTTTGTTATTCCAATGGATGGTAGCCTTGTCATTATGGAAGGTAGTCTGTTGTCAATATTTTTGTTACTCCAATGGATAGTATCTTTGTCATCATGGAAGGTAGTCTGTTGTCGAGATTTTTGTTACTCCAATGGATGGTAGCCTTGTAATTATGGAACGTAGTTTGTTGTCGAAATCTTTGTTACTCCGATGGATGCTAGCCTTGTCATTATGGAAGGTAGTCTGTCGTTGTGATTTCTGTCACTCCAATGCATGGTAGCCTTGTCACTATGGAAGGTAGTCTGTTGTTCATATTTTTGTTACTGCAATGGATGGTAGACTTGTTATTATGGAAGGTAGTCTATTGTCGAGATTTTTGTTATTCCAATGGATGGTAGCCTTGTCATTATGGAATGATGTCTTTTGTTGAGATTTTTGTTACTCTAATGGATGGTAGCCTTGTCATTATGGAAGGTAGTCTATTTTTGAGATTTTTGGTACTCCAATGGATGGTAGCCTTGTCATTATGGAAGGTAGTCTGTTGTTGAGATTTTTATTATTCCATTGGATGGTAGCCTTGTCATTATGGAAGGTAGTCTGTTCTCGAGATTTTTGTTATTCCAATAGATGGTATCCTTGTCATTATGGAAGGTAGTCTGTCGCCGAGATTTTTCTTACTCCAATGGATGGTATCCTTGTCATTATGTAAGGTAGTCTGTTGTCGATATTTTTGTTACTCCAATGGATGCTAGCCTTGTCATTATCGAAGGAAGTTTGTCGTTATGATTTCTGTCACTCCAATGGATGGTAGTCTTGTCACTATGGAAGGTAGTTTGTTGTTCATATTTTTGTTACTCCAATTGATGGTAGCCTTGTCATTATGGAAGGTAGTCTATTGTCGAGATTTTTGTTACTTCAATGTATGGTAGCCTTGTCATTATGGAAGGTAGTTTGTTGTCGAGATTTTTGTTACTCCAATGGATGCTAGCCTTGTCATTATGGAAGGTAGTCTGTCGTTGTGATTTATGTCACTCCAATGAATGGTAGCCTTGTCACTATGGAAAGTAGTATGGTGTTCATATTTTTGTTACTCCAATGAATGATAGCCTTGTCATTATGGAAGGTAGTCTATTGTCAAGATTTTTGTTACTCCAATGGATGCTAGCCTTATCATTATGGAAGGTTGTCTGTCATCGATATTTTTGTCACTCCAATGAATGGTAGCCTTGTCATTATGGAAGGTAGTTTGTTGTCGAGATTTTTGTTACTCCAATGGATGCTAGCCTTGTCATTATCGAAGGTAGTCTTTCGTTGTGATTTCTGTCACTCCAATGCATGGTAGCCTTGTCACTATGGAAGGTAGTCTGTTGTTCATATTTTTGTTACTCCAATGGATGGTAGCCTTGTCATTATGGAAGGTAGTCTATTGTCGATATTTTTGTCACTCCAATGGATGGTAGGCTTGTCATTATGGAAGGTAATCTATTGTCGAGATTTTTTTTACACCAATGGATGGTAGCCTTGTCAATATGGAATGTTGTTTGTTGTAGAGATTTTTTTTACTCCAATGGATGGTAGCCATGTCATTATGAAAGGTAGTCTGTTGTCGATATTTTTGTTTTTCCGATGGATGGTAGCCTTCTCATTATGGAATGTAGTCTGTTGTCGATGTTTTTTTTACTCCAATGGATGGTAGCCTTGTCATTATGGAAGGTAGTCTGTTGTCGATATTTTTGTCATTCCAATGGATGGTAGCCTGGTCATTATGGAATGTAGTATGTTTTCAAGATTTTTGTTACTCCAATGGATTCTAGCCTTGTCATTATGGAAGGTAGTCTGTATTCGAGATTTTTGTTACTCCAATGGATGGTAGCCTTGTAATTAGGGAAGGTAGTTTGTTTTCGAGAATGTTGTTACTCCAATGGATGGTAGCCTTGTCAATATCGAACGTAGTTTGTTGTCGATGTATTTGTTACTCCAATGGATGTTAGCCTTGTCATTATTGAAGGTAGTATGTTGTCGAGATTTTTGTTATTCCAATGGATGGTAGCCTTGTCACTATGGAAGGTAGTCTTTTGTCGAGATTTTTGTTACTCCAATGGATGCTAGCCTTGTCATTATGGAAGGTAGTCTGTCGTTGTGATTTTTGTAACTCCAATGGATGGTAGCCTTGTCACTATGGAAGGTAGTCTGTTGTCGAGATTTTTGTTATTCCAATGGATGGTAGCCTTGTCATTATGGAAGGTAGTCCGTTGTCGATATTTTTGTTACTCCAATGGATGGTAGCCTTGTCATTATGGAAGGTAGTCTGTTGTCGAGATTTTTGTTACTCCAATGGATGGTAGCCTTGTCATTATGAAAGGTTGTCTATTGTCGAGATTTTTGTTATTCCAATGGATGGTAGCCTTGTCATTATGGAAGGTAGTCTGTCGTTGTGATTTATGTCACTCCAATGAATGGTAGCCTTGTCACTATGGAAGGTAGTCTGGTGTTCATATTTTTGTTACTCCAATGGATGGTAGCTTTGTCATTATCAAAGGTAGTCTATTGTTCAGATTTTTGTTACTCTAATGGATGGTAGCCTTGTCATTATGGAAAGTTGTCTGTTGTCGAGATTTTTGTTATTCCACTGGATGGTAGCCTTGTCATTATGGAAGGTAGTCTATTGTCGAGATTTTTGTTACTCCATTGGATGATAGCCTTGTCATTATCGAAGGTAGTTTGTCGTTGTCATTTCTGTCACTCCAATGGATGGTAGCCTTGTCAATATGGAAGGTAGTTTGTTGTTCATATTTTTGTTACTCTAATGGATGGTAGCCTTCACATTATGGAAGGTAGTCTATTGTCGAGATTTTTGTTACTCCAATGGATGCTAGCCTTGTCATTATGGAAGGTTGTTTGTTGTCGAGATTTTTGTTACTCTAATGGATGGTAGCCTTGTCATTATGGAAGGTAGTATATCGTTGTGATTTCTGTCACTCCAATGAATGGTAGCCTTGTCACTACGGAAGATAGTCTGGTGTTCATATTTCTGTTACTCTAATGGATGGTAGCCTTGTCATTATGAAAGGTAGTCTATTATCGAGATTTTTGTTACTCCAATGGATGGTAGCCTTGTCATTATGGAAGGTTGTATGTTGTCGAGATTTTTTTTATTCCAATGGATGGTAGCCTTGTCATTATGGAAGGTAGTCTGTTGTCGATATTTTTGTTACTCCAATGGATGCTAGCCTTGTCATTATCGAAGGTAGTTTGTCGTTGTCATTTCTGTCACTCCAATGGATGGTAGCCTTGTCAATATGGAAGGTAGTTTGTTGTTCATATTTTTGTTACTCTAATGGATGGTAGCCTTCACATTATGGAAGGTAGTCTATTGTCGAGATTTTTGTTACTCCAATGGATGCTAGCCTTGTCATTATGGAAGGTTGTTTGTTGTCGAGATTTTTGTTACTCTAATGGATGGTAGCCTTGTCATTATGGAAGGTAGTATATCGTTGTGATTTCTGTCACTCCAATGAATGGTAGCCTTGTCACTACGGAAGATAGTCTGGTGTTCATATTTCTGTTACTCTAATGGATGGTAGCCTTGTCATTATGAAAGGTAGTCTATTATCGAGATTTTTGTTACTCCAATGGATGGTAGCCTTGTCATTATGGAAGGTTGTATGTTGTCGAGATTTTTTTTATTCCAATGGATGGTAGCCTTGTCATTATGGAAGGTAGTCTGTTGTCGATATTTTTGTTACTCCAATGGATGCTAGCCTTGTCATTATCGAAGGTAGTCTGTCGTTGTAATTTCTGTCACTCCAATGGATGGTAGTCTTGTCACTATGGAAGGTAGTCTATTATCGATATTTTTGTTACTCCAATGGATGCTAGCCTTGTCATTATGGAAGGTTGTTTGTTGTCGAGATTTTTGTTACTCTAATGGATGGTCGCCTTGTCATTATGGAAGGTAGTCTATCATTGTGATTTCTGTCAATCCAAAGAATGGTAGCCTTGTCACTATGGAAGATAGTCTGGTGTTCATATTTCTGTTACTCCAATGGATGGTAGCCTTGTCATTATGGAAGGTAGTCTATTGTCGAGATTTTTGTTACTCCAATGGATGGTAGCCTTGTCATTATGGAAGGTTGTATGTTGTCGAGATTTTTGTTATTCCAATGGATGGTAGCCTTGTTGTTATGGAAGGTAGTCTGTTGTCGATATTTTTGTTACTCCAATGGATGCTAGCCTTGTCATTATCGAAGGTAGTCTGTCGTTGTAATTTCTGTCACTCCAATAGATGGTAGCCTTGTCACTATGGAAGGTAGTCTGTTGTTCATATTTTTATTACTCCAATGGATTGTAGCCTTGTCATTATGGAAGGTAGTTTATTGTCGATATTTTTGTTACTCCAATAGATCGTAGCCTTGACATTATGGAAGGTTCTTTGTTGTCGAGATTTTTGTTACTCTAAAGGATGGTAGCCTTGTCATTATGGAAGTTAGTCTGTTTTCGAGATTTTTGTTACTCTAATAGATGGTAGCCTTGTCATTATGGAAGGCAGTTTGTTGTCGATATTTTTGTTACTTCGATGGATGGTATCGTTGTCATTATGGAAGGTAGTATGTTGTCGATATTTTTGTCATTCCAATGGATGGTAGCCTTGTCAATATGGAAGGTAGTCTGTTGTCGAGATTTTTGTTACTCCAATGGATGCTAGCCTTGTCATTATCAGAGTTAGTCTGTCGTTGTGATTTCTGTCACTCCAATGGATGGTAGTCTTGTCACTATTGAAGGTAGTCTATTGTTCATATTTTTGTTACTCCAATGGATGGTAGCCTTGTCATTATGCAAGGTAGTCTATTGTCGAGATTTTTTTTACTCCAATGGATGGTAGCATTATCATTATGGAAGGTTTTGTGTTTTCAATATTTTTGTTACTCAAATGGATGGTAGCCTTATCATTATGGAAGGTAGTTTGTTGTCGAGATTTTTGTTATTTCAATGGATGGTAGCCTTGTCATTATGGAAGGTAGTTTGTTGTGGATATTTTTGTTACTCCAATGGATGGTAGCCTTGTCATTATCGAAGGTAGTCTGTTGTCGAGATTTTTGTTACTTCAATGTATGGTAGCCTTGTCATTATGGAAGGTAGTGTGTTGTCGAGATTTTTGTTACTCCAATGGATGCTAGCCTTGTCATTATGGAAGGTAGTCTGTCGTTGTGATTTTTGTCACTCCAATGGATGGTAGCCTTGTCACTATGGAAGGTAGTCTGTTGTCGAGATTTTTGTTATTCCAATGGATGGTAGCCTTGTCATTATGGAAGGTAGTCTGTTGTCGATATTTTTGTTACTCCAATGGATTGTAGCCTTGTCATTATGGAAGGTAGTCTGTTGTCGAGATTTTTGTTACTCCAATGGATGGTAGCCTTGTCATTATGAAAGGTTGTCTGTTGTCGAGATTTTTTTTATTCCAATGGATGGTAGCCTTGTCATTATGGAAGGTAGTCTGTCGTTGTGATTTATGTCACTCCAATGAATGGTAGCCTTGTCACTATGGAAGGTAGTCTCGTGTTCACATTTTTGTTACTCCAATGGATGGTAGCCTTGTCATTATGGAAGGTAGTCTATTGTTCAGATTTTTGTTACTCTAATGGATGGTAGCCTTGTCATTTTGGAACGTTGTCTGTTGTCGAGATTTTTGTTATTCCAATGGATGGTAGCCTTGTCATTATGGAAGGTAGTCTATTGTCGAGATTTTTGTTACTCCATTGGATGATAGCCTTGTCATTATCGAAGGTAGTTTGTCGTTGTCATTTCTGTCACTCCAATGGATGGTAGCCTTGTCACTATGGAAGGTAGTCTGTCGTTCATATTTTTGTTACTCTAATGGATGGTAGTCTTGTAACTATGGAAGGTAGTCTATTGTCGATATTTTTGTTACTCCAATGGATGCTAGCCTTGTCATTATGGAAGGTTGTTTGTTGTCGAGATTTTTGTTACTCTAATGGATGGTAGCCTTGTCATTATGGAAGGTAGTCTATCATCGTGATTTCTGTCAATCCAATGAATGGTAGCCTTGTCACTACGGAAGATAGTTTGGTGTTCATATTTCTGTTACTCCAATGGATGGTAGCCTTGTCATTATGGAAGGTAGTCTATTGTCGAGATTTTTGTTACTCCAATGGATGGTAGCCTTGTCATTATGGAAGGTTGTATGTGGTCGATATTTTTGTTACTCCAATGGATGCTAGCCTTGTCATTATCGAAGGTAGTCTGTCGTTGTAATTTCTGTCACTACAATGGATGGTAGCCTTGTCACTATGGAAGGTAGTCTGTTGTTCATATTTTTGTTACTCCAATGGATTGTAGCCTTGTCATTATGGAAGGTAGTCTATTGTCGATATTTTTGTTACTCCAATGGATGGTAGCCTTGTCATTATGGAAGGTTGTTTGTTGTCGAGATTTTTGTTACTCTAAAGGATGGTAGCCTTGTCATTATGGAAGTTAGTCTGTTTTTGAGATTTTTGTTACTCCAATGGATGGTAGCGTTGTCATTATGGAAGGCAGTCTGTTGTCGAGATTTTTGTTACTCCAATGGATGGTATCGTTGTCATTATGGAAGTTAGTATGTTGTCGATATTTTTGTCATTCCAATGGATGGTAGCCTTGTCAATATGGAAGGTAGTCTGTTGTCGAGATTTTTGTTACTCCAATGGATGCTAGCCTTGTCATTATCGAAGTTAGTCTGTCGTTGTGATTTCTGTCACTCCAATGGATGGTAGTCTTGTCACTATGGAAGGTAGTCTATTGTTCATATTTTTGTTACTCCAATGGATGGTAGCCTTGTCATTATGCAAGGTAGTCTATTGTCGAGATTTTTTTTACTCCAATGGATGGTAGCATTATCATTATGGAAGGTTTTGTGTTTTCAATTTTTTTGTTACTCAAATGGATGGTAGCCTTGTCATTATGGAAGGTAGTTTGTTGTCGAGATTTTTGTTATTTCAATGGATGGTAGCCTTGTCATTATGGAAGGTAGTTTGTTGTGGATATTTTTGTTACTCCAATGGATGGTAGCCTTGTCATTATGGAAAGTAGTCTGTTGTCGAGATTTTTGTTACTTCAATGTATGGTAGCCTTGTCATTATGGAAGGTAGTCTATTTGCGATATTTTTGTTACTCCAATGGATGCTAGCCTTGTCATTATGGAAGGTTGTTTGTTGTCGAGATTTTTGTTACTCTAATGGATGGTAGCCTTGTCATTATGGAAGGTAGTCTATCATTGTGATTTCTATCAATCCAATGAATGGTAGCCTTGTCACTACGGAAGATAGTCTGGTGTTCATATTTCTGTTACTCCAATGGATGGTAGCCTTGTCATTATGGAAGGTAGTCTATTGTCGAGATTTTTGTAACTCCAATGGATGGTAGCCTTGTCATTATGGAAGGTTGTATGTTGTCGAGATTTTTGTTATTCCAATGGATGGTAGCCTTGTCATTATGGAAGGTAGTCTGTTGTCGATATTTTTGTTACTCCAATGGATTGTAGCCTTGTCATTATGGAAGGTAGTCTGTCGTTGTGATTTATGTCACTCCAATGAATGGTAGCCTTGTCACTATGGAAGGTAGTCTCGTGTTCACATTTTTGTTACTCCAATGGATGGTAGCCTTGTCATTATGGAAGGTAGTCTATTGTTCAGATTTTTGTTACTCTAATGGATGGTAGCCTTGTCATTTTGGAACGTTGTCTGTTGTCGAGATTTTTGTTATTCCAATGGATGGTAGCCTTGTCATTATGGAAGGTAGTCTATTGTCGAGATTTTTGTTACTCCATTGGATGATAGCCTTGTCATTATCGAAGGTAGTTTGTCGTTGTCATTTCTGTCACTCCAATGGATGGTAGCCTTGTCACTATGGAAGGTAGTCTGTCGTTCATATTTTTGTTACTCTAATGGATGGTAGTCTTGTAACTATGGAAGGTAGTCTATTGTCGATATTTTTGTTACTCCAATGGATGCTAGCCTTGTCATTATGGAAGGTTGTTTGTTGTCGAGATTTTTGTTACTCTAATGGATGGTAGCCTTGTCATTATGGAAGGTAGTCTATCATTGTGATTTCTGTCAATCCAATGAATGGTAGCCTTGTCACTACGGAAGATAGTTTGGTGTTCATATTTCTTTTACTCCAATGGATGGTAGCCTTGTCATTATGGAAGGTAGTCTATTGTCGAGATTTTTGTTACTCCAATGGATGGTAGCCTTGTCATTATGGAAGGTTGTATGTGGTCGATATTTTAGTTACTTCAATGGATGCTAGCCTTGTCATTATCGAAGGTAGTCTGTCGTTGTAATTTCTGTCACTCCAATGGATGGTAGCCTTGTCACTATGGAAGGTAGTCTGTTGTTCATATTTTTGTTACTCCAATGGATTGTAGCCTTGTCATTATGGAAGGTAGTCTATTGTCGATATTTTTGTTACTCCAATGGATGGTAGCCTTGTCATTATGGAAGGTTCTTTGTTGTCGAGATTTTTGTTACTCTAAAGGATGGTAGCCTTGTCATTATGGAAGTTAGTCTGTTTTCGAGATTTTTGTTACTCCAATGGATGGTAGCCTTGTCATTATGGAAGGCAGTCTGTTGTCGAGATTTTTGTTACTCCAATGGATGGTATCGTTGTCATTATGGAAGGTAGTATGTTGTCGATATTTTTGTCATTCCAATGGATGGTAGCCTTGTCAATATGGAAGGTAGTCTGTTGTCGTGATTTTTGTTACTCCAATGGATGCTAGCCTTGTCATTATCGAAGTTAGTCTGTCGTTGTGATTTCTGTCACTCCAATGAATGGTAGTCTTGTCACTATGGAAGGTAGTCTATTGTTCATATTTTTGTTACTCCAATGGATGGTAGCCTTGTCATTATGCAAGGTAGTCTATTGTCGAGATTTTTTTTACTCCAATGGATGGTAGCATTATCATTATGGAAGGTTTTGTGTTTTCAATATTTTTGTTACTCATATGGATGGTAGCCTTGTCATTATGGAAGGTAGTTTGTTGTCGAGATTTTTTTTATTTCAATGGATGGTAGCCTTGTCATTATGGAAGGTAGTTTGTTGTGGATATTTTTGTTACTCCAATGGATGGTAGCCTTCTCATTATGGAAGGTAGTCTGTTGTCGAGATTTTTGTTACTTCAATGAATGGTAGCCTTGTCATTATGGAAGGTAGTCTATTGTCGATATTTTTGTTACTCCAATGGATGGTAGCCTTGTCATTATGGAAGGTTCTTTGTTGTCGAGTTTTTTGTTACTCTAAAGGATGGTAGCCTTGTCATTATGGAAGTTAGTCTGTTTTCGAGATTTTTGTTACTCCAATGGATGGTAGCCTTGTCATTATGGAAGGCAGTCTGTTGTCGAGATTTTTGTTACTCCAATGGATGGTATCGTTGTCATTATGGAAGGTAGTATGTTGTCGATATTTTTGTCATTCCAATGGATGGTAGCCTTGTCAATATGGAAGGTAGTCTGTTGTCGAGATTTTTGTTACTCCAATGGATGCTAGCCTTGTCATTATCGAAGTTAGTCTGTCGTTGTGATTTCTGTCACTCCAATGAATGGTAGTCTTGTCACTATGGAAGGTAGTCTATTGTTCATATTTTTGTTACTCCAATGGATGGTAGCCTTGTCATTATGCAAGGTAGTCTATTGTCGAGATTTTTTTTACTCCAATGGATGGTAGCATTATCATTATAGAAGGTTTTGTGTTTTCAATATTTTTGTTACTCAAATGGATGGTAGCCTTGTCATTATGGAAGGTAGTTTGTTGTCGAGATTTTTGTTATTTCAATGGATGGTAGCCTTGTCATTATGGAAGGTAGTTTGTTGTGGATATTTTTGTTACTCCAATGGATGGTAGCCTTCTCATTATGGAAGGTAGTCTGTTGTCGAGATTTTTTTTACTTCAATGTATGGTAGCCTTGTCATTATGGAAGGTAGTCTATTGTCGATATTTTTGTTACTCCAATGGATGCTAGCCTTGTCATTATGGAAGGTTTTTTGTTGTCGAGATTTTTGTTACTCTAATGGATGGTAGCCTTGTCATTATGGAAGGTAGTCTATCATTGTGATTTCTATCAATCCAATGAATGGTAGCCTTGTCACTACGGAAGATAGTCTGGTGTTCATATTTCTGTTACTCCAATGGATGGTAGCCTTGTCATTATGGAAGGTAGTCTATTGTCGAGATTTTTGTAACTCCAATGGATGGTAGCCTTGTCATTATGGAAGGTTGTATGTTGTCGAGATTTTTGTTATTCCAATGGATGGTAGCCTTGTCATTATGGAAGGTAGTCTGTTGTCGATATTTTTGTTACTCCAATGGATTGTAGCCTTGTCATTATGGAAGGTAGTCTGTCGTTGTGATTTATGTCACTCCAATGAATGGTAGCCTTGTCACTATGGAAGGTAGTCTCGTGTTCACATTTTTGTTACTCCAATGGATGGTAGCCTTGTCATTATGGAAGGTAGTCTATTGTTCAGATTTTTGTTACTCTAATGGATGGTAGCCTTGTCATTTTGGAACGTTGTCTGTTGTCGAGATTTTTGTTATTCCAATGGATGGTAGCCTTGTCATTATGGAAGGTAGTCTATTGTCGAGATTTTTGTTACTCCATTGGATGATAGCCTTGTCATTATCGAAGGTAGTTTGTCGTTGTCATTTCTGTCACTCCAATGGATGGTAGCCTTGTCACTATGGAAGGTAGTCTGTCGTTCATATTTTTGTTACTCTAATGGATGGTAGTCTTGTAACTATGGAAGGTAGTCTATTGTCGATATTTTTGTTACTCCAATGGATGCTAGCCTTGTCATTATGGAAGGTTGTTTGTTGTCGAGATTTTTGTTACTCTAATGGATGGTAGCCTTGTCATTATGGAAGGTAGTCTATCATTGTGATTTCTGTCAATCCAATGAATGGTAGCCTTGTCACTACGGAAGATAGTTTGGTGTTCATATTTCTGTTACTCCAATGGATGGTAGCCTTGTAATTATGGAAGGTAGTCTATTGTCGAGATTTTTGTTACTCCAATGGATGGTAGCCTTGTCATTATGGAAGGTTGTATGTGGTCGATATTTTAGTTACTTCAATGGATGCTAGCCTTGTCATTATCGAAGGTAGTCTGTCGTTGTAATTTCTGTCACTCCAATGGATGGTAGCCTTGTCACTATGGAAGGTAGTCTGTTGTTCATATTTTTGTTACTCCAATGGATTGTAGCCTTGTCATTATGGAAGGTAGTCTATTGTCGATATTTTTGTTACTCCAATGGATGGTAGCCTTGTCATTATGGAAGGTTCTTTGTTGTCGAGATTTTTGTTACTCTAAAGGATGGTAGCCTTGTCATTATGGAAGTTAGTCTGTTTTCGAGATTTTTGTTACTCCAATGGATGGTAGCCTTGTCATTATGGAAGGCAGTCTGTTGTCGAGATTTTTGTTACTCCAATGGATGGTATCGTTGTCATTATGGAAGGTAGTATGTTGTCGATATTTTTGTCATTCCAATGGATGGTAGCCTTGTCAATATGGAAGGTAGTCTGTTGTCGAGATTTTTGTTACTCCAATGGATGCTAGCCTTGTCATTATCGAAGTTAGTCTGTCGTTGTGATTTCTGTCACTCCAATGAATGGTAGTCTTGTCACTATGGAAGGTAGTCTATTGTTCATATTTTTGTTACTCCAATGGATGGTAGCCTTGTCATTATGCAAGGTAGTCTATTGTCGAGATTTTTTTTACTCCAATGGATGGTAGCATTATCATTATGGAAGGTTTTGTGTTTTCAATATTTTTGTTACTCAAATGGATGGTAGCCTTGTCATTATGGAAGGTAGTTTGTTGTCGATATTTTTTTTATTTCAATGGATGGTAGCCTTGTCATTATGGAAGGTAGTTTGTTGTGGATATTTTTGTTACTCCAATGGATGGTAGCCTTCTCATTATGGAAGGTAGTCTGTTGTCGAGATTTTTGTTACTTCAATGAATGGTAGCCTTGTCATTATGGAAGGTAGTCTATTGTCGATATTTTTGTTACTCCAATGGATGGTAGCCTTGTCATTATGGAAGGTTCTTTGTTGTCGAGTTTTTTGTTACTCTAAAGGATGGTAGCCTTGTCATTATGGAAGTTAGTCTGTTTTCGAGATTTTTGTTACTCCAATGGATGGTAGCCTTGTCATTATGGAAGGCAGTCTGTTGTCGAGATTTTTGTTACTCCAATGGATGGTATCGTTGTCATTATGGAAGGTAGTATGTTGTCGATATTTTTGTCATTCCAATGGATGGTAGCCTTGTCAATATGGAAGGTAGTCTGTTGTCGAGATTTTTGTTACTCCAATGGATGCTAGCCTTGTCATTATCGAAGTTAGTCTGTCGTTGTGATTTCTGTCACTCCAATGAATGGTAGTCTTGTCACTATGGAAGGTAGTCTATTGTTCATATTTTTGTTACTCCAATGGATGGTAGCCTTGTCATTATGCAAGGTAGTCTATTGTCGAGATTTTTTTTACTCCAATGGATGGTAGCATTATCATTATAGAAGGTTTTGTGTTTTCAATATTTTTGTTACTCAAATGGATGGTAGCCTTGTCATTATGGAAGGTAGTTTGTTGTCGAGATTTTTGTTATTTCAATGGATGGTAGCCTTGTCATTATGGAAGGTAGTTTGTTGTGGATATTTTTGTTACTCCAATGGATGGTAGCCTTCTCATTATGGAAGGTAGTCTGTTGTCGAGATTTTTTTTACTTCAATGTATGGTAGCCTTGTCATTATGGAAGGTAGTCTATTGTCGATATTTTTGTTACTCCAATGGATGCTAGCCTTGTCATTATGGAAGGTTTTTTGTTGTCGAGATTTTTGTTACTCTAATGGATGGTAGCCTTGTCATTATGGAAGGTAGTCTATCATTGTGATTTCTATCAATCCAATGAATGGTAGCCTTGTCACTACGGAAGATAGTCTGGTGTTCATATTTCTGTTACTAGAATGGATGGTAGCCTTGTCATTATGGAAGGTAGTCTATTGTCGAGATTTTTGTAACTCCAATGGATGGTAGCCTTGTCATTATGGAAGGTTGTATGTTGTCGAGATTTTTGTTATTCCAATGGATGGTAGCCTTGTCGTTATGGAAGGTAGTCTTTTGTCGATATTTTTGTTACTCCAATGGATGCTAGCCTTGTCATTATCGAAGGTAGTCTGTCGTTGTAAGTTTTGTCACTCCAATGGATGGTAGCCTTGTCACTATGGAAGGTAGTCTGTTGTTCATATTTTTGTTACTCCAATGGATTGTAGCCTTGTCATTATGGAAGGTAGTCTATTGTCGATATTTTTGTTACTCCAATGGATGGTAGCCTTGTCGTTATGGAAGGTTCTTTGTTGTCGAGATTTTTGTTACTCTAAAGGATGGTAGCCTTGTCATTATGGAAGTTAGTCTATTTTCGAGATTTTTGTTACTCCAATGGATGGTAGCCTTGTCATTATGGAAGGCAGTTTGTTGTCGAGATTTTTGTTACTCCAATGGATGGTATCGTTGTCATTATGGAAGGTAGTATGTCGTCGATATTTTTGTCATTCCAATGGATGGTAGCCTTGTCAATATGGAAGGTAGTCTGTTGTCGAGATTTTTGTTACTCCAATGGATGCTAGCCTTGTCATTATCGAAGTTAGTCTGTCGTTGTGATTTCTGTCACTCCAATGGATGGTAGTCTTGTCACTATGGAAGGTAGTCTATTGTTCATATTTTTGTTACTCCAATGGATGGTAGCTTTGTCATTATGCAAGGTAGTCTATTGTCGAGATTTTTTTTACTCCAATGGATAGTAGCATTATCATTATGGAAGGTTTTGTGTTTTCAATATTTTTGTTACTCAAATGGATGGTAGCCTTGTCATTATGGAAGGTAGTTTGTTGTCGAGATTTTTGTTATTTCAATGGATGGTAGCCTTGTCATTATGGAAGGTAGTTTGTTGTGGATATTTTTGTTACTCCAATGGATGGTAGCCTTGTCATTATGGAAGGTAGTCTGTTGTCGAGATTTTTGTTACTTCAATGTATGGTAGCCTTGTCATTATGGAAGGTAGTGTGTTGTCGAGATTTTTGTTACTCCAATGGATGCTAGCCTTGTCATTATGGAAGGTAGTCTGTCGTTGTGATTTTTGTCTCTCCAATGGATGGTAGCCTTGTCACTATGGAAGGTAGTCTGTTGTCGAGATTTTTGTTATTCCAATGGATGGTAGCCTTGTCATTATGGAAGGTAGTCTGTTGTCGATATTTTTGTTACTCCAATGGATTGTAGCCTTGTCATTATGGAAGGTAGTCTGTTGTCGAGATTTTTGTTACTCCAATGGATGGTAGCCTTGTCATTATGAAAGGTTGTCTGTTGTCGAGATTTTTGTTATTCCAATGGATGGTAGCCTTGTCATTATGGAAGGTAGTCTGTCGTTGTGATTTATGTCACTCCAATGAATGGTAGCCTTGTCACTATGGAAGGTAGTCTGGTGTTCACATTTTTGATACTCCAATGGATGGTAGCCTTGTCATTATGGAAGGTAGTCTATTGTTCAGATTTTTGTTACTCTAATGGATGGTAGCCTTGTCATTTTGGAACGTTGTCTGTTGTCGAGATTTTTGTTATTCCAATGGATGGTAGCCTTGTCATTATGGAAGGTAGTCTATTGTCGAGATTTTTGTTACTCCATTGGATGATAGCCTTGTCATTATCGAAGGTAGTTTGTCGTTGTCATTTCTTTCACTCCAATGGATGGTAGCCTTGTCACTATGGAAGGTAGTCTGTCGTTCATATTTTTGTTACTCTAATGGATGGTAGTCTTGTAACTATGGAAGGTAGTCTATTGTCGATATTTTTGTTACTCCAATGGATGCTAGCCTTGTCATTATGGAAGGTTGTTTGTTGTCGAGATTTTTGTTACTCTAATGGATGGTAGCCTTGTCATTATGGAAGGTAGTCTATCATTGTGATTTCTGTCAATCCAATGAATGGTAGCCTTGTCACTACGGAAGATAGTTTGGTGTTCATATTTCTGTTACTCCAATGGATGGTAGCCTTGTCATTATGGAAGGTAGTCTATTGTCGAGATTTTTGTTACTCCAATGGATGGTAGCCTTGTCACTATGGAAGGTAGTCTGTTGTTCATATTTTTGTTACTCCAATGGATTGTAGCCTTGTCATTATCGAAGGTAGTCTATTGTCGATATTTTTGTTACTCCAATGGATGGTAGCCTTGTCATTATGGAAGGTTCTTTGTTGTCGAGATTTTTGTTACTCTAAAGGATGGTAGCCTTGTCATTATGGAAGTTAGTCTGTTTTCGAGATTTTTGTTACTCCAATGGATGGTAGCCTTGTCATTATGGAAGGCAGTCTGTTGTCGAGATTTTTGTTACTCCAATGGATGGTATCATTGTCATTATGGAAGGTAGTATGTCATCGATATTATTGTCATTCCAATGGATGGTAGCCTTGTAAATATGGAAGGTAGTTTGTTGTCGAGATTTTTGTTACTCCAATGGATGCTAGCCTTGTCATTATCGAAGTTAGTCTGTCGTTGTGATTTATGTCACTCCAATGGATGGTAGTCTTGTCACTATGGAAGGTAGTCTATTGTTCATATTTTTGTTACTCCAATGGATGGTAGCCTTGTCATTATGCAAGGTAGTCTATTGTCGAGATTTTTTTTACTCCAATGGATGGTAGCATTATCATTATGGAAGGGTGTTTGTTTTCAATATTTTTGTTACTCAAATGGATGGTAGCCTTGTCATTATGGAAGGTAGTTTGTTGTCGAGATTTTTGTTATTTCAATGGATTGTAGCCTTGTCATTATGGAAGGTAGTCTGTTGTGGATATTTTTGTTACTCCAATGGATGGTAGCCTTGTCATTATGGAAGGTAGTCTGTTGTCGAGATTTTTGTTACTTCAATGTATGGTAGCCTTGTCATTATGGAAGGTAGTTTGTTGTCGAGATTTTTGTTACTCCAATGGATGCTAGCCTTGTCATTATGGAAGGTAGTTTGTCGTTGTGATTTATGTCACTCCAATGAATGGTAGCCTTGTCACTATGGAAGGTAGTCTGGTGTTCGTTTTTCTGTCACTCCAATGGATGGTAGCCTTGTCACTATGGAAAGTAGTCTGTTGTCGATATTTTTGTTACTCCAATGGATGGTAGCCTTGTCATTATGGAAGGTAGTCTGTTGTCGAGATTTTTGTTACTCCAATCGATGGTAGCCTTGTAATTATGAAAGGTTGTCTGTTGTCGAGATTTTTGTTATTCCAATGGATGGTAGCCTTGTCATTATGGAAGGTAGTCTATCATTCTGATTTATGTCAATCCAATGAATGGTAGCCTTGTCACTATGGAAGGTAGTCTGGTGTTCATATTTTTGTTACTCCAATGGATGGTAGCCTTGTCATTATGGAAGGTACTCTATTGTCGAGATTTTTGTTACTCTACTGGATGATAGCTTTGACATTATGGAAGGTTGTCTGTTATCGAGATTTTTGTTATTCAAATGGATGGTAGCCTTGTCATTATGGAAGGTAGTCTGTTGTCGATATTTTTGTTACTCCAATGGATGCTAAACTTGTCATTATCGAAGGTAGTCTGTCATTGTCATTTCTGTCACTCCAATGGATGGTAGCCTTGTTACTATGGAAAGTAGTCTGTTGTCGATATTTTTGTTACTCCAATGGATGGTAGACTTGTCATTATGGAAGGTTCTTTGTTGTCGAGATTTTTGTTACTCTAAAGGATGGTAGCCTTGTCATTATTGAAGTTAGTCTGTTTTCGAGATTTTTGTTACTCCAATGGATCGTAGCCTTGTCATTATGGAAGGCAGTCTGTTGTCGAGATTTTTGTTACTCCAATGGATGGTATCGTTGTCAGTATGGAAGGTAGTATGTTGTCGATATTTTTTTCATTCCAATGGATGGTAGCCTTGTCATTATGGAAGGTAGTCTGTTGTCGAAATTTTTGTTACTCCAATGGATGTTAGCCTTGTCATTATCGAAGGTAGTCTGTCGTTGTGATTTCTGTCACTCCAATGGATGGTTGTCTTGTCACTATGGAAGGTAGTCTGTTGTTCATATTTTTGTTACTCCAATGGATGGTAGCCTTGTCATTATGCAAGGTAGTTTATTGTCGAGATTTTTGTTATTTCAATGGATGGTAGCCTTGTCATTATGGAAGGTAGTCTATTGTGGATATTTTTGTTACTCCAATGGATGGTAGCCTTGTCATTATGGAAGGTAGTCTGTTGTCGATATTTTTGTTACTTCAATGTATGGTAGCCTTGTCATTATGGAAGGTAGTTTGTTGTCGAGATTTTTGTTACTCCAATGGATGCTAGCCTTGTCATTATGGAAGGTAGTCTGTCGTTGTGATTTATGTCACTCCAATGAATGGTAGCCTTGTCACTATGGAAGGTGGTCTGGTGTTCATATTTTTTTTACTCCAATGGATGGTAGCCTTGTCATTATAGAAGGTAGTCTATTGTCAAGATTTTTGTTACTCCAATGGATGCTTGCCTTGTCATTATGGAAGGTTGTCTGTTGTCGAGATTTTTTTTATTCCAATGGATGGTAGCCTTGTCATTATGGAAGGTAGTTTGTTGTCGAGATTTTTGATACTCCAATGGATGCTAGCCTTGTCATTATCGAAGGTAGTCTGTCGTTGTGATTTCTGTCACTCCAATGAATGGTAGCCTTGTCATTATGGAAGGTAGTCTGTTGTCGATATTTTTGTTACTCCAATGGATGGTAGCCTTGTCATTGTGGAAGGTAGTCTGTTGTCGAGATTTTTGTTACTCCAATGGATGGTAGCCTTGTCATTATGAAAGGTTGTCTGTTGTCGAAATTTTTGTTATTCCAATGGATGGTAGCCTTGTCATTATGGAAGGTTGTTTGTTGTCGAGATTTTTGTTACTCTAATGGATGGTAGCCTTGTCATTATGGAAGGTAGTCTGTTTTTGAGATTTTTGTTACTCCAATGGATGGTAGCCTTGTCATTGTGAAAGGTAGTCTGTTGTCGATATTTTTATTTTTCCGATGGATGGTAGCCTTGTCATTATGGAATGTAGTCTGTTGTCTATGTTTTTTTTACTCCAATGGATGGTAGCCTTGTCATTATGGAAGGTAGTTTGTTATCGAGATTTTTGTTACTCCAATGGATGCTAGCCTTGTCATTATCGAAGGTAGTCTGTCGTTGTGATTTCTGTCACTCCAATGAATGGTAGCCTTGTCATTATGGAAGGTAGTCTGTTGTCCATATTTTTGTTACTCCAATGGATGGTAGCCTTGTCATTGTGGAAGGTAGTCTATTGTCGATATTTTTGTTACTCCAATGGATGGTAGCCTTGTCATTATGAAAGGTTGTCTGTTGTCGAAATTTTTGTTATTCCAATGGATGGTAGCCTTGTCATTATGGAAGGTTGTTTGTTGTCGAGATTTTTGTTACTCTAATGGATGGTAGCCTTGTCATTATGGAAGGTAGTCTGTTTTCGAGATTTTTGTTACTCCAACGGATGGTAGCCTTGTCATTGTGAAAGGTAGTCTATTGTCGATATTTTTGTTTTTCCGATGGATGGTAGCCTTGTCATTATGGAATGTAGTCTGTTGTCGATGTTTTTTTTACTCCAATGGATGGTAGCCTTGTCATTATTGAAGGTAGTCTCTTGTCGATATTTTTGTCATTCCAATGGATGGTAGCCTTGTCTTTATGGAATGTAGTCTGTTGTCGAGATTTTTGTTACTCCAATGGATTCTAGCCTTGTCATTATGGAAGGTAGTTTGTATTCGAGATTTTTGTTACTCCAATGGATGGTAGTCTTTAAATTAGGGAAGGTAGTTTGTTTTCGAGAATGTTGTTACTCCAATGGATGGTAGCCTTGTCAATATCGAATGTAGTCTATTGTCGATGTTTTTGTTCCTCCAATGGATGGTAGCCTTGTCACTATGGAAGGTAGTCTTTTGTCGAGATTTTTGTTACTCCAATGGATGCTAGCCTTGTCATTATGGAATGTAGTTTTTCGTTGCGATTTTTGTCACACCAATGGATGGTAGCCTTGTCACTATGGAAGGTAGTCTGTTGTCGAGATTTTTGTTACTCCAATGGATGGTAGCATTGTCATTATGGAAGGTAGTCTGTTGTCGATATTTTTGTTACTCCAATGGATGGTAGCCTTGTCATTATGGAAGGTAGTCTGTTGTCGAGATTTTTGTTACTTCAATGTATGGTAGCCTTGTCATTATGGAAGGTAGTCTGTCGTTGTGATTTATGTCACTCCAATGAATGGTAGCCTTGTCACTATGGAAGGTAGTCTGGTGTTCATATTTTTGTTACTCCAATGGATGGTAGCCTTGTCATTATGGAAGGTAGTCTATTGTCGAGATTTTTGTTACTCCAATGGATGCTAGCCTTGTCATTATGGAAGGTTGTCTGTTGTCGAGATTTTTGTTATTCCAATGGATGGTAGCCTTGTCATTATGGAAAGTAGTCTGTTGTCGATATTTTTGTTACTCCAATGGATGCTAAACTTGTCATTATCGAAGGTAGTCTGTCATTGTCATTTCTGTCACTCCAATGGATGGTAGCCTTGTCACTATGGAAAGTAGTCTGTTGTCGATGTTTTTGTTACTCCAATGGATGGTAGCCTTATCATTATGGAAGGTAGTCTGTTGCCGAGATTTTTGTTACTCCAATCGATGGTAGCCTTGTAATTATGAAAGGTTGTCTGTTGTCGAGATTTTTGTTATTCCAATGGATGGTAGCCTTGTCATTATGGAAGGTAGTCTATCATTCTGATTTATGTCACTCCAATGAATGGTAGCCTTGTCACTATGGAAGGTAGTCTGGTGTTCATATTTTTGTTACTCCAATGGATGGTAGCCTTGTCATTATGGAAGGTACTCTATTGTCGAGATTTTTGTTACTCTACTGGATGGTAGCTTTGACATTATGGAAGGTTGTCTGTTATCGAGATTTTTGTTATTCAAATGGATGGTAGCCTTGTCATTATGGAAGGTAATTTGTTGTCGATATTTTTGTTACTCCAATGGATGCTAAACTTGTCATTATCGAAGGTAGTCTGTCATTGTCATTTCTGTCACTCCAATGGATGGTAGCCTTGTTACTATGGAAAGTAGTCTGTTGTCGATATTTTTGTTACTCCAATGGATGGTAGACTTGTCATTATGGAAGGTTCTTTGTTGTCGAGATTTTTGTTACTCTAAAGGATGGTAGCCTTGTCATTATGGAAGTTAGTCTTTTATCGAGATTTTTGTTACTCCAATGGATGGTAGCCTTGTCATTATGGAAGGCAGTCTGTTGTCGAGATTTTTGTTACTACAATGGATGGTATCGTTGTCAGTATGGAAGGTAGTATGTTGTCGATATTTTTTTCATTCCAATGGATGGTAGCCTTGTCATTATGGAAGGTAGTCTGTTTTCGAGATTTTTGTTACTCCAATGGATGCTAGCCTTGTCATTATCGAAGGTAGTCTGTCGTTGTGATTTCTGTCACTCCAATGGATGGTAGTCTTGTCACTATGGAAGGTAGTCTGTTGTTCATATTTTTGTTACTCCAATGGATGGTAGCCTTGTCATTATGCAAGGTAGTCTATTGTCGAGATTTTTGTTATTCCAATGGATGGTAGCATTATCATTATGGAAGGTTGTTTGTTTTCCATACTTTTGTTACTCAAATGGATGGTAGCCTTATCATTATGGAAGGTAGTTTGTTGTCGAGATTTTTGTTATTTCAATGGATGGTAGCCTTGTCATTATGGAAGGTAGTCTATTGTGGATATTTTTGTTACTCCAATGGATGGTAGCCTTGTCATTATGAAAGGTTGTCTGTTGTCGAAATTTTTGTTATTCCAATGGATGGTAGCCTTGTCATTATGGAAGGTTGTTTGTTGTCGAGATTTTTGTTACTCTAATGGATGGTAGCCTTGTCATTATGGAAGGTAGTCTGTTTTCGAGATTTTTGTTACTCCAACGGATGGTAGCCTTGTCATTGTGAAAGGTAGTCTATTGTCGATATTTTTGTTTTTCCGATGGATGGTAGCCTTGTCATTATGGAATGTAGTCTGTTGTCGATGTTTTTTTTACTCCAATGGATGGTAGCCTTGTCATTATTGAAGGTAGTCTGTTGTCGATATTTTTGTCATTCCAATGGATGGTAGCCTTGTCTTTATGGAATGTAGTCTGTTGTCGAGATTTTTGTTACTCCAATGGATTCTAGCCTTGTCATTATGGAAGGTAGTTTGTATTCGAGATTTTTGTTACTCCAATGGATGGTAGTCTTTAAATTAGGGAAGGTAGTTTGTTTTCGAGAATGTTGTTACTCCAATGGATGGTAGCCTTGTCAATATCGAATGTAGTCTATTGTCGATGTTTTTGTTCCTCCAATGGATGGTAGCCTTGTCACTATGGAAGGTAGTCTTTTGTCGAGATTTTTGTTACTCCAATGGATGCTAGCCTTGTCATTATGGAATGTAGTTTTTCGTTGCGATTTTTGTCACACCAATGGATGGTAGCCTTGTCACTATGGAAGGTAGTCTGTTGTCGAGATTTTTGTTACTCCAATGGATGGTAGCCTTGTCATTATGGAAGGTAGTCTGTTGTCGATATTTTTGTTACTCCAATGGATGGTAGCCTTGTCATTATGGAAGGTAGTCTGTTGTCGAGATTTTTGTTACTTCAATGTATGGTAGCCTTGTCATTATGGAAGGTAGTCTGTCGTTGTGATTTATGTCACTCCAATGAATGGTAGCCTTGTCACTATAGAAGGTAGTCTGGTGTTCATATTTTTGTTACTCCAATGGATGGTAGCCTTGTCATTATGGAAGGTAGTCTATTGTCGAGATTTTTGTTACTCCAATGGATGCTAGCCTTGTCATTATGGAAGGTTGTCTGTTGTCGAGATTTTTGTTATTCCAATGGATGGTAGCCTTGTCATTATGGAAAGTAGTCTGTTGTCGATATTTTTGTTACTCCAATGGATGCTAAACTTGTCATTATCGAAGGTAGTATGTCATTGTCATTTTTGTCACTCCAATGGATGGTAGCCTTGTCACTATGGAAAGTAGTCTGTTGTCGATGTTTTTGTTACTCCAATGGATGGTAGCCTTATAATTATGGAAGGTAGTCTGTTGTCGAGATTTTTGTTACTCCAATTGATGGTAGCCTTGTAATTATGAAAGGTTGTCTGTTGTCGAGATTTTTGTTATTCCAATGGATGGTAGCCTTGTCATTATGGAAGGTAGTCTATCATTCTGATTTATGTCACTCCAATGAATGGTAGCCTTGTCACTATGGAAGGTAGTCTGGTGTTCATATTTTTGTTACTCCAATGGATGGTAGCCTTGTCATTATGGAAGGTACTCTATTGTCGAGATTTTTGTTACTCTACTGGATGGTAGCTTTGACATTATGGAAGGTTGTCTGTTATCGAGATTTTTGTTATTCAAATGGATGGTAGCCTTGTCATTATGGAAGGTAATTTGTTGTCGATATTTTTGTTACTCCAATGGATGCTAAACTTGTCATTATCGAAGGTAGTCTGTCATTGTCATTTCTGTCACTCCAATGGATGGTAGCCTTGTTACTATGGAAAGTAGTCTGTTGTCGATATTTTTGTTACTCCAATGGATGGTAGACTTGTCATTATGGAAGGTTCTTTGTTGTCGAGATTTTTGTTACTCTAAAGGATGGTAGCCTTGTCATTATGGAAGTTAGTTTTTTTCGAGATTTTTGTTACTCCAATGGTTGGTAGCCTTGTCATTATGGAAGGCAGTCTGTTGTCGAGATTTTTGTTACTACAATGGATGGTATCGTTGTCAGTATGGAAGGTAGTATGTTGTCGATATTTTTTTCATTCCAATGGATGGTAGCCTTGTCATTATGGAAGGTAGTCTGTTTTCGAGATTTTTGTTACTCCAATGGATGCTAGCCTTGTCATTATCGAAGGTAGTCTGTCGTTGTGATTTCTGTCACTCTAATGGATGGTAGTCTTGTCACTATGGAAGGTAGTCTGTTGTTCATATTTTTGTTACTCCAATGGATGGTAGCCTTGTCATTATGCAAGGTAGTCTATTGTCGAGATTTTTGTTATTCCAATGGATGGTAGCATTATCATTATGGAAGGTTGTTTGTTTTCCATACTTTTGTTACTCAAATGGATGGTAGCCTTATTATTATGGAAGGTAGTTTGTTGTCGAGATTTTTGTTATTTCAATGGATGGTAGCCTTGTCATTATGGAAGGTAGTCTATTGTGGATATTTTTGTTACTCCAATGGATGGTAGCCTTGTCATTATGGAAGGTAGTCTGTTGTCGATATTTTTGTTACTTCAATGTATGGTAGCCATGTCATTATGGAAGGTAGTTTGTTGTCGAGATTTTTGTTACTCCAATGGATGCTAGCCTTGTCATTATGGAAGGTAGTCTGTCGTTGTGATTTATGTCACTCCAATGAATGGTAGCCTTGTCACTATGGAAGGTGGTCTGGTGTTCATATTTTTTTTACTCCAATGGATGGTAGCCTTGTCATTATAGAAGGTAGTCTATTGTCAAGATTTTTGTTACTCCAATGGATGCTTGCCTTGTCATTATGGAAGGTTGTCTGTTGTCGAGATTTTTTTTATTCCAATGGATGGTAGCCTTGTCATTATGGAAGGTAGTTTGTTGTCGAGATTTTTGTTTCTCCAATGGATGCTAGCCTTGTCATTATCGAAGGTAGTCTGTCGTTGTGATTTCTGTCACTCCAATGAATGGTAGCCTTGTCATTATGGAAGGTAGTCTGTTGTAGATATTTTTGTTACTCCAATGGATGGTAGCCTTGTCATTGTGGAAGGTAGTCTGTTGTCGAGATTTTGTTACTCCAATGGATGGTAGCCTTGTCATTATGAAAGGTTGTCTGTTGTCAAAATTTTTGTTATTCCAATGGATGGTAGCCTTGTCATTATGGAAGGTTGTTTGTTGTCGAGATTTTTGTTACTCTAATGGATGGTAGCCTTGTCATTATGGAAGGTATTCTGTTTTCGAGATTTTTTTTACTCCAATGGATGGTAGCCTTGTCATTATGGAAGGTAGTCTGCTGTCGATATTTTTGTCATTCCAATGGATGGTAACCTTGTCTTTATGGAATGTAGTCTGTTGTCGAGATTTTTGTTACTCCAATGGATTCTAGCCTTGTCATTATGGAAGGTAGTTTGTATTCGAGATTTTTGTTACTCCAATGGATGGTAGTCTTTAAATTAAGGAAGGTAGTTTGTTTTCGAGAATGTTGTTACTCCAATGGATGGTAACCTTGTCAATATCGAATGTAGTCTACTGTCGATGTTTTTGTTCCTCCAATGGATGGTAGCCTTGTCACTATGGAAGGTAGTCTTTTGTCGAGATTTTTGTTACTCCAATGGATGCTAGCCTTGTCATTATGGAATGTAGTTTTTCGTTGCGAAGGATGGTAGCCTTGTCACTATCGAAGGTTGTCTGTTGTCGAGATTTTTGTTACTCCAATGGATGGTAGCCTTTTCATTATGGAAGGTAGTCTGTTGTCGATATTTTTGTTACTCCAATGGATGGTAGCCTTGTCATTATGGAAGGTAGTCTGTTGTCGAGATTTTTGTTACTTCAATGTATGGTAGCCTTGTCATTATGGAAGGTAGTCTGTCGTTGTGATTTATGTCACTCCAATGAATGGTAGCCTTGTCACTATGGAAGGTAGTCTGGTGTTCATATTTTTGTTACTCCAATGGATGGTAGCCTTGTCATTATGGAAGGTAGTCTATTGCAGATAGTTTTGTTACTCCAATGGATGCTAGCCTTGTCATTATGGAAGGTTGTCTGTTGTCGAGATTTTTGTTATTCCAATGGATGGTAGCCTTGTCATTATGGAAAGTAGTTTGTTGTCGAGATTTTTGTTACTCCAATTGATGCTAGCCTTTTCATTATCGAAGGTAGTCTATCGTTGTGATTTCTGTCACTCCAATGGATGGTAGCCTTGTCATTATGGAAGGTAGTCTGTTGTCGATATTTTTATTACTCCAATGGATGGTAGCCTTGTCATTATGGAAGGTAGTCTGTTGTCGAGATTTTTGTTACTCCAATGGATGGTAGCCTTGTAATTATGAAAGGTTGTCTGTTGTCGAGATTTTTGTTATTCCAATGGATGGTAGCCTTTTCATTATGGAAGGTAGTCTATCATTCTGATTTATGCCACTCCAATGAATGGTAGCCTTGTCACTATGGAAGGTAGTCTGGTGTTCATATTTTTGTTACTCCAATGGATGGTAGCCTTGTCATTATGGAAGGTAGTCTATTGTCGAGATTTTTGTTACTCTAATGGATGGTAGCTTTGACATTATGGAAGGTTGTCTGTTGTCGAGACTTTTGTTATTCAAATGGATTGTAGCCTTGTCATTATGGAAGGTAGTCTGTTGTCGATATTTTTGTTACTCCAATGGATGCTAAACTTGTCATTATCGAAGGTAGTCTGTCATTGTCATTTCTGTCACTCCAATGGATGGTAGCCTTGTCACTATGGAAAGTAGTCTGTTGTCGATATTTTTGTTACTCCAATGGATGGTAGCCTTGTCTCTATGGAAGGTTCTTTGTTGTCGAGATTTTTGTTACTCTAAAGGATGGTAGCCTTGTCATTATGGAAGGCAGTCTGTTGTCAAGATTTTTGTTACTCCAATGGATGGTATCGTTGTCATTATGGAAGGTAGTATGTTGTCGATATTTTTTTCATTCCAATGGATGGTAGCCTTGTCATTATGGAAGGTAGTCTGTTGTCGAGATTTTTGTTACTCCAATGGATGCTAGCCTTATCATTATCGAAGGTAGTCTGTCGTTGTGATTTCTGTCACTCCAATGGATGGTAGTCTTGTCACTATGGAAGGTAGTCTGTTGTTCATATTTTTGTTACTCCAATGGATGGTAGCCTTGTCATTATGCAAGGTAGTCTATTGTCGAGATTTTTGTTATTCCAATGGATGGTAGCATTATCATTATGGAAGGTTGTTTGTTTTCAATACTTTTGTTACTCAAATGGATTGTAGCCTTGTCATTATGGAAGGTAGTTTGTTGTCGAGATTTTTGTTATTTCAATTGATTGTAGCCTTGTCATTATGGAAGTTAGTCTGTTTTCGAGATTTTTGTTACTCCAATGGATGGTAGCCTTGTCATTATGGAAGGCAGTCTGTTGTCGAGATTTTTGTTACTTCAATGTATGGTAGCCTTGTCATTATGGAAGGTAGTTTATTGTCGAGATTTTTGTTACTCCAATGGATGCTAGCCTTGTCATTATGGAAGGTAGTCTGTCATTGTGATTTATGTCACTCCAATGAATGGTAGCCTTGTCACTATGGAAGGTGGTCTGGTGTTCATATTTTTGTTACTCCAATGGATGGTAGCCTTGTCATTATGGTAGGTAGTCTATTGTCAAGATTTTTGTTACTCCAATGGATGCTTGCCTTGTCATTATGGAAGGTTGTCTGTTGTCGAGATTTTTGTTATTCCAATGGATGGTAGCCTTGTCATTATGGAAGGTAGTTTGTTGTCGAGATTTTTGTTACTCCAATGGATGCTAGCCTTGTCATTATCGAAGGTAGTCTGTCATTGTGATTTCTGTCACTCTAATGGATGGTAGCCTTGTCAATATGGAAGGTAGTCTGTTGTCGATATTTTTGTTACTCCAATGGATGGTAGCCTTGTCATTGTGGAAGGTAGTCTGTTGTCGAGATTTTTGTTACTCCAATGGATGGTAGCCTTGTCATTATGAAAGGTTATCTGTTGTCAAGATTTTTGTTATTACAATGGATGGTAGCCTTATCATTATGGAAGGTAGTCTATCATTCTAATTTATGTCACTCCAATGAATGGTAGCCTTGTCACTATGGAAGGTAGTCTGGTGTTCATATTATTGTATCTCCAATGGATGGTAGCCTTGTCATTATGGAAGGTAGTCTATTGTCGAGATTTTTGTTACTCTAATGGATGGTAGCTTTGACATTATGGAAGGTTATATGTTGTCGAGATTTTTGTTATTCAAATGGATGGTAGCCTTGTCATTATGGAAGGTAGTCTGTTGTCGATATTTTTGTTACTCCAATGGATGCTAAACTTGTCATTATCGAAGGTAGTCTGTCATTGTCATTTCTGTCACTCCAATGGATGGTAGCCTTGTCACTATGGAATGTAGTCTGTTGTCGATATTTTTGTTACTCCAATGGATGGTAGCCTTGTCATTATGGAAGGTTCTTTGTTGTCACTTTGATGGATGGTAGTCTTGTCACTATGGAAGGTAGTCTGTTGTTCATATTTTTGTTACTCCAATGGATGGTAGCCTTGTCATTATGGAAGGTTGTTTGTTTTCAAAACTGTTGTTACTCAAATGGATGGTAGCCTTGTCATTATGAAAGGTAGTTTGTTGTCGAGATTTTTGTTATTTCAATGGATGGTAGCCTTGTCATTATGGAAGGTAGTCTGTTGTGGATATTTTTGTTACTCCAATGGATGGTAGCCTTGTCATTATGGAAGGTAGTTTGTTGTTCATATTTTTGTTACTCCAATGGATGGTAGCCTTGTCATTAAGCAAGGTAGTCTATTGTCGAGATTTTTGTTATTCCAATGGATGGTAGCATTATCATTATGGAAGGTTGTTTGTTTTCAAAACTGTTGTTACTCAAATGGATGGTAGCCTTGTCATTATGGAAGGTAGTTTGTTGTCGAGATTTTTGTTATTTCAATAGATGGTAGCCTTGTCATTATGGAAGGTAGTCTGTTGTGGGTATTTTTGTTACTCCAATGGATGGTAGCCTTGTCATTATGGAAGGTAGTCTGTTGTCGAGATTTTTGTTACTTCAATGTATGGTAGCCTTGTCATTATGGAAGGTAGTTTGTTGTCGAGATTTTTGTTACTCCAATGGATGCTAGCCTTGTCATTATAGAAGGTAGTCTGTCGTTGTGATTTATGTCACTCCAATGAATGGTAGCCTTGTCACTATGGAAGGTGGTCTGGTGTTCATTATTTTGTTACTCTAATGGATGGTAGCCTTGTCATTATGGAAGGTAGTCTATTGTCAAGATTTTTGTTACTCCAATGGATGCTTGCCTTGTCATTATGGAAGGTTGTCTGTTGTCGAGATTTTTGTTATTCCAATGGATGGTAGCCTTGTCATTATGGAAGGTAGCTTGTTGTCGAGATTTTTGTTACTCTAATGGATGCTAGCCTTGTCATTATCGAAGGTAGTCTGTCGTTGTGATTTCTGTCACTCCAATGGATGGTAGCCTTGTCACTATGGAAGGTAGTCTGTTGTTCATATTTTTGTTACTCCAATGGATGGTAGCCTTGTCATTGTGGAAGGTAGTCTGTTGTCGATATTTTTGTTACTCCAATGGATGGTAACCTTGTCTTTATGGAAGGTAGTCTATTGTCGAGATTTTTTTACACCAATGGATGGTAGCCTTGTCATTATGGAAGGATGTTTGTTGTCGAGATTTTTGTTACTCTAATGGATGGTAGCCTTGTCATTATGGAAGGTAGTCTGTTTTCGAGATTTTTGTTACTCCAATGGATGGTAGCCTTGTCATTGTGAAAGGTAGTCTATTGTAAATATTTTTGTTTTTCCGATGGATGGTAGCCTTGTCATTATGGAATGTAGTCTCTTGTCGATGTTTTTTTTACTCCAATGGATGGTAGCCTTGTCATTATGGAATGTAGTTTGTTGTCGATATTTTTGTCATTCCAATGGATGGTAGTCTTGTCTTTATGGAATCTAGTTTGTTGTCGAGATTTTTGTTACTCCAATGGATTCTAGCCTTGTCATTATGGAAGGTAGTTTGTATTCGAGATTTTTGTTACTCCAATGGATGGTAGCCTTTAAATTAGGGAAGGTAGTTTGTTTTCGAGAATGTTGTTACTCCAATGGATGGTAGCCTTGTCAATATCGAACGTAGTCTATTGTCGATGTTTTTGTTCCTCCAATGGATGGTAGCCTTGTCATTATTGAAGGTAGTATGTTGTCGAGAATTTTTTTATTCCAATGGATGGTAGCCTTGTCACTATGGAAGGTAGCCTTTTGTCGAGATTTTTGTTACTCCAATGGATGCTAGCCTTTTCATTATAGAATGTAGTTTGTCGTTGAGATTTTTGTCACTACAATGGATGGTAGCCTTGTCACTATGGAAGGTAGTATGTTGTCGAGATTTTTGTTACTCCAATGGATGGTAGCCTTGTCATTATGGAAGGTAGTCTGTTGTCGATATTTTTGTTACTCCAATGGATGGTAGCCTTGTCATTATGGAAGGTAGTCTGTTGTCGATATTTTTGTTACTTCAATGTATGGTAGCCTTGTCATTATGGAAGGTTGTTTGTTGTCGAGATTTTTGTTATTCCAATGGATGGTAGCCTTGTCACTATGGAAGGTAGTCTGGTGTTCATATTTTTGTTACTCCAATGGATGGTAGCCTTGTCATTATGGAAGGTAGTCTATTGTCGAGATTTTTGTTACTCCAATGGATGGTAGCCTTGTCATTATGGAACGTTGTCTGTTGTCGAGATTTTTGTTATTCCAATGGATGGTAGCCTAGTCATTATTGAAGGTAGTTTGTTGTCGAGATTTTTGTTACTCCATTGGATGATAGCCTTGTCCTTATTGAAGGTAGTTTGTCGTTGTCATTTCTGTCACTCCAATGGATGGTAGCCTTGTCAATATGGAAGGTAGTCTGTTGTTCATATTTTTCTTACTCCATTGGATGTTAGCCTTGTCATTATGGAAGGTAGTCTATTGTCGAGATTTTTGTTACTCCAATGGATGGTAGCCTTATCATTATGGAAGGTTGTTTGTTGTCGAGATTTTTGTTACTCTAATGGATGGTAGCCTTGTCATTATGGAAGGTTGTCTGTTGTCGAGATTTTTGTTATTCCAATGGATGGTAGCCTTGTCATTATGGAAGGTAGTTTGTTGTCGAGATTTTTGTTATTTCAATAGATGGTAGCCTTGTCATTATGGAAGGTAGTCTGTTGTGGGTATTTTTGTTACTCCAATGGATGGTAGCCTTGTCATTATGGAAGGTAGTCTGTTGTCGAGATTTTTGTTACTTCAATGTATGGTAGCCTTGTCATTATGGAAGGTAGTTTGTTGTCGAGATTTTTGTTACTCCAATGGATGCTAGCCTTGTCATTATAGAAGGTAGTCTGTCGTTGTGATTTATGTCACTCCAATGAATGGTAGCCTTGTCACTATGGAAGGTGGTCTGGTGTTCATTATTTTGTTACTCTAATGGATGGTAGCCTTGTCATTATGGAAGGTAGTCTATTGTCAAGATTTTTGTTACTCCAATGGATGCTTGCCTTGTCATTATGGAAGGTTGTCTGTTGTCGAGATTTTTGTTATTCCAATGGATGGTAGCCTTGTCATTATGGAAGGTAGCTTGTTGTCGAGATTTTTGTTACTCTAATGGATGCTAGCCTTGTCATTATCGAAGGTAGTCTGTCGTTGTGATTTCTGTCACTCCAATGGATGGTAGCCTTGTCACTATGGAAGGTAGTCTGTTGTTCATATTTTTGTTACTCCAATGGATGGTAGCCTTGTCATTGTGGAAGGTAGTCTGTTGTCGATATTTTTGTTACTCCAATGGATGGTAACCTTGTCATTATGGAAGGTAGTCTATTCTCGAGATTTTTTTACACCAATGGATGGTAGCCTTGTCATTATGGAAGGATGTTTGTTGTCGAGATTTTTGTTACTCTAATGGATGGTAGCCTTGTCATTATGGAAGGTAGTCTGTTTTCGAGATTTTTGTTACTCCAATGGATGGTAGCCTTGTCATTGTGAAAGGTAGTCTATTGTAAATATTTTTGTTTTTCCGATGGATGGTAGCCTTGTCATTATGGAATGTAGTCTCTTGTCGAAGTTTTTTTTACTCCAATGGATGGTAGCCTTGTCATTATGGAAGGTAGTTTGTTGTCGATATTTTTGTCATTCCAATGGATGGTAGTCTTGTCTTTATGGAATCTAGTTTGTTGTCGAGATTTTTGTTACTCCAATGGATTCTAGCCTTGTCATTATGGAAGGTAGTTTGTATTCGAGATTTTTGTTACTCCAATGGATGGTAGCCTTTAAATTAGGGAAGGTAGTTTGTTTTCGAGAATGTTGTTACTCCAATGGATGGTAGCCTTGTCAATATCGAACGTAGT
Organism: Vicia faba; assembly: GCA_948472305.1. Classification (NCBI taxonomy): domain Eukaryota; kingdom Viridiplantae; phylum Streptophyta; class Magnoliopsida; order Fabales; family Fabaceae; genus Vicia; species Vicia faba. Next base: position 681,571,669 of record OX451739.1, on the reverse strand, counting down.
CTATTGTCGATGTTTTTGTTCCTCCAATGGATGGTAGCCTTGTCATTATTGAAGGTAGTATGTTGTCGAGAATTTTTTTATTCCAATGGATGGTAGCCTTGTCACTATGGAAGGTAGCCTTTTGTCGAGATTTTTGTTACTCCAATGGATGCTAGCCTTTTCATTATAGAATGTAGTTTGTCGTTGAGATTTTTGTCACTACAATGGATGGTAGCCTTGTCACTATGGAAGGTAGTATGTTGTCGAGATTTTTGTTACTCCAATGGATGGTAGCCTTGTCATTATGGAAGGTAGTCTGTTGTCGATATTTTTGTTACTCCAATGGATGGTAGCCTTGTCATTATGGAAGGTAGTCTGTTGTCGATATTTTTGTTACTTCAATGTATGGTAGCCTTGTCATTATGGAAGGTTGTTTGTTGTCGAGATTTTTGTTATTCCAATGGATGGTAGCCTTGTCACTATGGAAGGTAGTCTGGTGTTCATATTTTTGTTACTCCAATGGATGGTAGCCTTGTCATTATGGAAGGTAGTCTATTGTCGAGATTTTTGTTACTCCAATGGATGGTAGCCTTGTCATTATGGAACGTTGTCTGTTGTCGAGATTTTTGTTATTCCAATGGATGGTAGCCTAGTCATTATTGAAGGTAGTTTGTTGTCGAGATTTTTGTTACTCCATTGGATGATAGCCTTGTCCTTATTGAAGGTAGTTTGTCGTTGTCATTTCTGTCACTCCAATGGATGGTAGCCTTGTCACTATGGAAGGTAGTCTGTTGTTCATATTTTTCTTACTCCATTGGATGTTAGCCTTGTCATTATGGAAGGTAGTCTATTGTCGAGATTTTTGTTACTCCAATGGATGGTAGCCTTATCATTATGGAAGGTTGTTTGTTGTCGAGATTTTTGTTACTCTAATGGATGGTAGCCTTGTCATTATGGAAGGTTGTCTGTTGTCGAGATTTTTGTTATTCCAATGGATGGTAGCCTTGTCATTATGGAAGGTTGTCTGTTGTCGAGATTTTTGTTACTCCAATGGATGGTAGCCTTGTCATTATGGAAGGTAGTCTGTTGTCGATATTTTTGTTACTCCAATGGATGGTAGCCTTGTCATTATGGAAGGTAGTCTATTGTCGAGATTTTTTTTACTTCAATGTATGGTAGCCTTGTCATTATGGAAGTTAGTTTGTTGTCGAGATTTTTGTTATTCCAATGGATGGTAGCCTTGTCATTATGGAAGGTAGTCTGTCGTTGTGATTTATGTCACTCCAATGAATGGTAGCCTTGTCACTATGGAAGGTAGTCTTGTGTTCATATTTTTGTTACTCCAATGGATGGTAGCCTTGTCATTATGGAAGGTAGTCTATTGTCGAGATTTTTGTTACTCCAATGGATGTTAGCCTTGTCATTATGGAAGGTTGTCTGTTGTCGAGATTTTTGTTATTCCAATGGATGGTAGCCTTGTCATTATGGAAGGTAGTTTGTTGTCGAGATTTTTGTTACTCCAATGGATGCTAGCCTTGTCATTATCGAAGGTAGTCTGTCGTTGTGATTTCTTTCACTCTAATGGATGGTAGCCTTGTCATTATGGAAGGTAGTCAGTTGTTCATATTTTTTTTACTCCAATGGATGGTAGCCTTGTCATTATGGATGGTAGTCTGTTGTCGATATGTTTGTTACTCCAATGGATGGTAGCCTTGTCATTATGGAAGGTAGTCTATTGTCGAGATTTTTTTACACCAATGGATGGTAGCCTTGTCATTATGGAAGGTTGTTTGTTGTCGAGATTTTTGTTACTCTAATGGATGGTAGCCTTGTCATTATGGAAGGTAGTCTATTTTCGAGATTTTGGTTACTCCAATGGATGGTAGCCTTGTCATTATGAAAGGTAGTCTTTTGTCGATATTTTTGTTTTTCCGATGGATGGTAGCCTTGTCATTATGTAATGTAGTCTGTTGTCTATGTTTTTTTTACTCCAATGGATGGTAGCCTTGTCATTATGGAAGGTAGTCTGTTGTCGATATTTTTGTCATTCCAACGGATGGTAGCCTTGTCTTTATGTAGTGTAGTCTGTTGTCGAGATTTTTGTTACTCCAATGGATTCTAGCCCTGTCATTATGGAAGAGAGTTTGTATTCGAGATTTTTGTTACTCCAATGGATGGTAGCCTTGTAATTAGGGAAGGTAATTTGTTTTCGAGAATGTTGTTACTCCAATGGATGGTAGCCTTGTCAATATCGAATGTAGTCTGTTGTCGATGTTTTTGTTACTCCAATGGTTGGTAGCCTTGTCATTATTGAAGGTAGTATGTTGTCGAGATTTTTGTTATTCCAATGGATGGTAGCCTTGTCACTATGGAAGGTAATCTTTTGTCGAGATTTTTGTTACTCCAATGGATGCTAGCTTTGTCATTATGCAAGGTAGTCTGTCGTTGTGATTTTTGTCACTCCAATGGATGGTAGCCTTGTCACTATGGAAGTTAGTCTGTTGTCGAGATTTTTGTTACTCTAATGGATCCTAGCCTTGTCATTAAGGAAGGTAGTCTGTTGTCGAGATTTTTGTTACTCTAATGGATGGTAGCCTTGTCATTATGGAAGGTTGTTTGTTATGATTTTTGTTACTCCAATGGATAGCAGCCTTGTCATTATGAGAGGTAGTCTGTTGTCGAGATTTTGTTACTCCAATGGATGGTAGCCTTGTCATTATGGAAGGTAGTCTGTTGTCGAGATTTTTGTCACTCAAATGGATGGTAGCCTTGTCATTATGGAAGTTAGGTTGTTGGCGAGATTTTTGTTATTCTAATGGATGGTAGCCTTGTCATTATGGAAGGTAGTCTCTTGTTGATATTTTCATTACTCCAATGCATGGTAGCCTTGTCATTATGGAAGGTAGTCTCTTGTTGATATTTTCATTACTGAAATGGATGGTAGCCTTGTCATTATGGAAGGTAGTCTGTTGTCGAGATTTTTGTTACTCTAATGGGTCCTAGCCTTGTCATTATGGAAGGTAGTCTGTTGTCGAGATTTTTGTTACTCTAATGGATGGTAGCCTTGTCATTATGGAAGGTATTCTGTTGTCGAGATTTTGTTACTCCAATGGATTGTAGCCTTGTCATTATGGAAGGTAGTGTATTGTCATGATTTTTGTCACTCTAAAGGATGGTAGCCTGGTCATTATGGAAGGTAGTCTGTTATCGATATTTTTGTTACTTCAATGGATGGTAGCTTTGTCATTATGGAAGGTAGTCTATTGTCGAGATTTTTGTCACTTAAACGGAAGGTAGCCTTGTCATTATGGAAGTTAGGTTGTTGGCGAGATTTTTGTTACTCCAATGGATGGTAGCCTTGTCATTATGGAAGGTAGTTTGTTATGATTTTTGTTACTCCAATGGATAGTAGCCTTGTCATTATGAGAGGTAGTCTGTTGTCGAGATTTTGTTACTCCAATGGATGGTAGCCTTGTCATTATGGAAGGTAGTCTGTTGTCGAGATTTTTGTCACTTAAATGGACGGTAGCCTTGTCATTATGGAAGTTAGGCTGTTGGCGAGATTTTTGTTATTCCAATGGATGGTAGCCTTGTCATTATGGAAGGTAGTCTCTTGTTGATATTTTCATTACTCCAATGCATGGTAGCCTTGTCATTATGGAAGGTAGTCTCTTGTTGATATTTTCATTACTCAAATGGATGGTAGCCTTGTCATTATGGAAGTTCGTCTGTTGTCGAGATTTTTGTTACTCTAATGGATCCTAGCCTTGTCATTATGGAAGGTAGTCTGTTGTCGAGATTTTTGTTACTCTAATGGATGGTAGCCTTGTCATTATGGAAGGTTGTTTGTTATGATTTTTGTTACTCCAATGGATAGCAGCCTTGTCATTATGAGAGGTAGTCTGTTGTCGAGATTTTGTTACTCCAATGGATGGTAGCCTTGTCATTATGGAAGGTAGTCTGTTGTCGAGATTTTTGTCACTCAAATGGATGGTAGCCTTGTCATTATGGAAGTTAGGCTGTTGGCGAGATTTTTGTTATTCTAATGGATGGTAGCCTTGTCATTATGGAAGGTAGTCTCTTGTTGATATTTTCATTACTCCAATGCATGGTAGCCTTGTCATTATGGAAGGTAGTCTCTTGTTGATATTTTCATTACTGAAATGGATGGTAGCCTTGTCATTATGGAAGGTAGTCTGTTGTTGAGATTTTTGTTACTCCAATGGATGGTAGCCTTTAAATTAGGGAAGGTAGTTTGTTTTCGAGAATGTTGTTACTCCAATGGATGGTAGCCTTGTCAATATCGAACGTAGTCTATTGTCGATGTTTTTGTTCCTCCAATGGATGGTAGCCTTGTCATTATTGAAGGTAGTATGTTGTCGAGAATTTTTTTATTCCAATGGATGGTAGCCTTGTCACTATGGAAGGTAGCCTTTTGTCGAGATTTTTGTTACTCCAATGGATGCTAGCCTTTTCATTATAGAATGTAGTTTGTCGTTGAGATTTTTGTCACTACAATGGATGGTAGCCTTGTCACTATGGAAGGTAGTATGTTGTCGAGATTTTTGTTACTCCAATGGATGGTAGCCTTGTCATTATGGAAGGTAGTCTGTTGTCGATATTTTTGTTACTCCAATGGATGGTAGCCTTGTCATTATGGAAGGTAGTCTGTTGTCGATATTTTTGTTACTTCAATGTATGGTAGCCTTGTCATTATGGAAGGTTGTTTGTTGTCGAGATTTTTGTTATTCCAATGGATGGTAGCCTTGTCACTATGGAAGGTAGTCTGGTGTTCATATTTTTGTTACTCCAATGGATGGTAGCCTTGTCATTATGGAAGGTAGTCTATTGTCGAGATTTTTGTTACTCCAATGGATGGTAGCCTTGTCATTATGGAACGTTGTCTGTTGTCGAGATTTTTGTTATTCCAATGGATGGTAGCCTAGTCATTATTGAAGGTAGTTTGTTGTCGAGATTTTTGTTACTCCATTGGATGATAGCCTTGTCCTTATTGAAGGTAGTTTGTCGTTGTCATTTCTGTCACTCCAATGGATGGTAGCCTTGTCACTATGGAAGGTAGTCTGTTGTTCATATTTTTCTTACTCCATTGGATGTTAGCCTTGTCATTATGGAAGGTAGTCTATTGTCGAGATTTTTGTTACTCCAATGGATGGTAGCCTTATCATTATGGAAGGTTGTTTGTTGTCGAGATTTTTGTTACTCTAATGGATGGTAGCCTTGTCATTATGGAAGGTTGTCTGTTGTCGAGATTTTTGTTATTCCAATGGATGGTAGCCTTGTCATTATGGAAGGTTGTCTGTTGTCAAGATTTTTGTTACTCCAATGGATGGTAGCCTTGTCATTATGGAAGGTAGTCTGTTGTCGATATTTTTGTTACTCCAATGGATGGTAGCCTTGTCATTATGGAAGGTAGTCTATTGTCGAGATTTTTTTTACTTCAATGTATGGTAGCCTTGTCATTATGGAAGTTATTTTGTTGTCGAGATTTTTGTTATTCCAATGGATGGTAGCCTTGTCATTATGGAAGGTAGTCTGTCGTTGTGATTTATGTCACTCCAATGAATGGTAGCCTTGTCACTATGGAAGGTAGTCTTGTGTTCATATTTTTGTTACTCCAATGGATGGTAGCCTTGTCATTATGGAAGGTAGTCTATTGTCGAGATTTTTGTTACTCCAATGGATGTTAGCCTTGTCATTATGGAAGGTTGTCTGTTGTCGAGATTTTTGTTATTCCAATGGATGGTAGCCTTGTCATTATGGAAGGTAGTTTGTTGTCGAGATTTTTGTTACTCCAATGGATGCTAGCCTTGTCATTATCGAAGGTAGTCTGTCGTTGTGATTTCTTTCACTCTAATGGATGGTAGCCTTGTCATTATGGAAGGTAGTCAGTTGTTCATATTTTTTTTACTCCAATGGATGGTAGCCTTGTCATTATGGATGGTAGTCTGTTGTCGATATGTTTGTTACTCCAATGGATGGTAGCCTTGTCATTATGGAAGGTAGTCTATTGTCGAGATTTTTTTACACCAATGGATGGTAGCCTTGTCATTATGGAAGGTTGTTTGTTGTCGAGATTTTTGTTACTCTAATGGATGGTAGCCTTGTCATTATGGAAGGTAGTCTATTTTCGAGATTTTGGTTACTCCAATGGATGGTAGCCTTGTCATTATGAAAGGTAGTCTTTTGTCGATATTTTTGTTTTTCCGATGGATGGTAGCCTTGTCATTATGTAATGTAGTCTGTTGTCTATGTTTTTTTAACTCCAATGGATGGTAGCCTTGTCATTATGGAAGGTAGTCTGTTGTCGATATTTTTGTCATTCCAACGGATGGTAGCCTTGTCTTTATGTAGTGTAGTCTGTTGTCGAGATTTTTGTTACTCCAATGGATTCTAGCCCTGTCATTATGGAAGAGAGTTTGTATTCGAGATTTTTGTTACTCCAATGGATGGTAGCCTTGTAATTAGGGAAGGTAATTTGTTTTCGAGAATGTTGTTACTCCAATGGATGGTAGCCTTGTCAATATCGAATGTAGTCTGTTGTCGATGTTTTTGTTACTCCAATGGTTGGTAGCCTTGTCATTATTGAAGGTAGTATGTTGTCGAGATTTTTGTTATTCCAATGGATGGTAGCCTTGTCACTATGGAAGGTAATCTTTTGTCGAGATTTTTGTTACTCCAATGGATGCTAGCTTTGTCATTATGCAAGGTAGTCTGTCGTTGTGATTTTTGTCACTCCAATGGATGGTAGCCTTGTCACTATGGAAGTTAGTCTGTTGTCGAGATTTTTGTTACTCTAATGGATCCTAGCCTTGTCATTAAGGAAGGTAGTCTGTTGTCGAGATTTTTGTTACTCTAATGGATGGTAGCCTTGTCATTATGGAAGGTTGTTTGTTATGATTTTTGTTACTCCAATGGATAGCAGCCTTGTCATTATGAGAGGTAGTCTGTTGTCGAGATTTTGTTACTCCAATGGATGGTAGCCTTGTCATTATGGAAGGTAGTCTGTTGTCGAGATTTTTGTCACTCAAATGGATGGTAGCCTTGTCATTATGGAAGTTAGGTTGTTGGCGAGATTTTTGTTATTCTAATGGATGGTAGCCTTGTCATTATGGAAGGTAGTCTCTTGTTGATATTTTCATTACTCCAATGCATGGTAGCCTTGTCATTATGGAAGGTAGTCTCTTGTTGATATTTTCATTACTGAAATGGATGGTAGCCTTGTCATTATGGAAGGTAGTCTGTTGTCGAGATTTTTGTTACTCTAATGGGTCCTAGCCTTGTCATTATGGAAGGTAGTCTGTTGTCGAGATTTTTGTTACTCTAATGGATGGTAGCCTTGTCATTATGGAAGGTATTCTGTTGTCGAGATTTTGTTACTCCAATGGATTGTAGCCTTGTCATTATGGAAGGTAGTGTATTGTCATGATTTTTGTCACTCTAAAGGATGGTAGCCTGGTCATTATGGAAGGTAGTCTGTTATCGATATTTTTGTTACTTCAATGGATGGTAGCTTTGTCATTATGGAAGGTAGTCTATTGTCGAGATTTTTGTCACTTAAACGGAAGGTAGCCTTGTCATTATGGAAGTTAGGTTGTTGGCGAGATTTTTGTTACTCCAATGGATGGTAGCCTTGTCATTATGGAAGGTAGTTTGTTATGATTTTTGTTACTCCAATGGATAGTAGCCTTGTCATTATGAGAGGTAGTCTGTTGTCGAGATTTTGTTACTCCAATGGATGGTAGCCTTGTCATTATGGAAGGTAGTCTGTTGTCGAGATTTTTGTCACTTAAATGGACGGTAGCCTTGTCATTATGGAAGTTAGGCTGTTGGCGAGATTTTTGTTATTCCAATGGATGGTAGCCTTGTCATTATGGAAGGTAGTCTCTTGTTGATATTTTCATTACTCCAATGCATGGTAGCCTTGTCATTATGGAAGGTAGTCTCTTGTTGATATTTTCATTACTCAAATGGATGGTAGCCTTGTCATTATGGAAGTTCGTCTGTTGTCGAGATTTTTGTTACTCTAATGGATCCTAGCCTTGTCATTATGGAAGGTAGTCTGTTGTCGAGATTTTTGTTACTCTAATGGATGGTAGCCTTGTCATTATGGAAGGTTGTTTGTTATGATTTTTGTTACTCCAATGGATAGCAGCCTTGTCATTATGAGAGGTAGTCTGTTGTCGAGATTTTGTTACTCCAATGGATGGTAGCCTTGTCATTATGGAAGGTAGTCTGTTGTCGAGATTTTTGTCACTCAAATGGATGGTAGCCTTGTCATTATGGAAGTTAGGCTGTTGGCGAGATTTTTGTTATTCTAATGGATGGTAGCCTTGTCATTATGGAAGGTAGTCTCTTGTTGATATTTTCATTACTCCAATGCATGGTAGCCTTGTCATTATGGAAGGTAGTCTCTTGTTGATATTTTCATTACTGAAATGGATGGTAGCCTTGTCATTATGGAAGGTAGTCTGTTGTCGAGATTTTTGTTACTCTAATGGGTCCTAGCCTTGTCATTATGGAAGGTAGTCTGTTGTCGAGATTTTTGTTACTCTAATGGATGGTAGCCTTGTCATTATGGAAGGTAGTTTGTTGTCATGATTTTTATTACTCCAATGGATAGTAGCCTTGTCATTATGGAAGGTAGTCTGTTGTCGAGATTTTTGTTACTCTAATGGATGGTAGCCTTGTCATTATGGAAGGTAGTCTGTTGTCGAGATTTTGTTACTCCAATGGATGGTAGCCTTGTCATTATGGAAGGTAGTCTGTTGTCGAGATTTTTGTTACTCTAATTGATGGTAGCCTTGTCATTATGCAAGGTAGTCTGTTGTCAAGATTTTGTTACTCCAATGGATGGTAGCCTTGTCATTATAGAAGGTAGTCTATTGTCGAGATTTTTGTAACTCCAAAGGATGGTAGCCTTGCCATTATGGAAGGTAGTTTGTTGTCAATATTTTTGTTACTCCAATGGATGGTAGCCTTGTCATTATGGAAGGTAGTCTATTGTCGAGATTTTTGTCACTCCAATGGATTGTTGCCTTGTCATTATGGAAGGTAGTCTGTTGGCGAGATTTTTGTTACTCCAATGGATGGTAGCCTTGTCATTATGGAAGGTAGTCTCTTGTTAATATTTTCATTACTCTAATGCATGTAGCCTTGTCATTATGGAAGGTTGTCTCTTGTTTATATTTTCATTACTCCAATGCATGGTAGCCTTGTCATTATGGAAGTTAGTCTGTTGTCGAGATTTTTGTTACTCTAATGGATGGTAGCCTTGTCATTATGGAAGGTAGTCTGTTGTCGAGATTTTTGTTACTCTAATGGATGGTAGCCTTGTCATTATGGAAGGTAGTCTGTTGTCTAGATTTTGTTACTCCAATGGATGGTAGCCTTGTCATTATAGAAGGTAGTCTATTGTCGAGATTTTTGTAACTGCAAAGGATGGTAGCCTTGCCATTATGGAAGGTAGTCTGTTATCGATATTTTTGTTACTCCAATGGATGGTAGCTTTGTCATTATGGAAGGTAGTCTATTGTCGAGATTTTTGTCACTCAAATTGAAGGTAGCCTTGTCATTATGGAAGTTAGGCTGTTGGCGAGATTTTTGTTACTCCAATGGATGGTAGCCTTGTCATTATGGATGGTAGTCTCTTGTTGATATTTTCATTACTCCAATGCATGGTAGCCTTGTCATTATGGAAGGTAGTCTCTTGTTGATATTTTCATTACTCCAATGGATGGTAGCCTTGTCATTATGGAAGTTAGTCTGTTGTCGAGATTTTTGTTACTCTAATGGATCCTAGCCTTGTCATTATGGAAGGTAGTCTGTTGTCGAGATTTTTGTTACTCTAATGGATGGTAGCCTTTTCATTATGGAAGGTTGTTTGTTATGATTTTTGTTACTCCAATGGATAGCAGCCTTGTCATTATGAGAGGTAGTCTGTTGTCGAGATTTTGTTACTCCAATGGATGGTAGCCTTGTCATTATGGAAGGTAGTCTGTTGTCGAGATTTTTGTCACTCAAATGGATGGTAGCCTTGTCATTATGGAAGTTAGGCTGTTGGCGAGATTTTTGTTATTCTAATGGATGGTAGCCTTGTCATTATGGAAGGTAGTCTCTTGTTGATATTTTCATTACTCCAATGCATGGTAGCCTTGTCATTATGGAAGGTAGTCTCTTGTTGATATTTTCATTACTGAAATGGATGGTAGCCTTGTCATTATGGAAGGTAGTCTGTTGTTGAGATTTTTGTTACTCTAATGAGTCCTAGCCTTGTCATTATGGAAGGTAGTCTGTTGTCGAGATTTTTGTTACTCTAATGGATGGTAGCCTTGTCATTATGGAAGGTAGTTTGTTGTCATGATTTTTATTACTCCAATGGATAGTAGCCTTGTCATTATGGAAGGTAGTCTGTTGTCGAGATTTTGTTACTCCAATGGATGGTAGCCTTGTCATTATGGAAGGTAGTCTGTTGTCGAGATTTTTGTTACTCTAATGGATGGTAGCCTTGTCATTATGGAAGGTATTCTGTTGTCGAGATTTTGTTACTCCAATGGATTCTAGCCTTGTCATTATGGAAGGTAGTGTATTGTCATGATTTTTGTCACTCTAAAGGATGGTAGCCTGGTCATTATGGAAGGTAGTCTGTTATCGATATTTTTGTTACTCCAATGGATGGTAGCTTTGTCATTATGGAAGGTAGTCTATTGTCGAGATTTTTGTCACTTAAACGGAAGGTAGCCTTGTCATTATGGAAGTTAGGCTGTTGGCGAGATTTTTGTTACTCCAATGGATGGTAGCCTTGTCATTATGGAAGGTAGTTTGTTATGATTTTTGTTACTCCAATGGATAGTAGCCTTGTCATTATGAGAGGTAGTCTGTTGTCGAGATTTTGTTACTCCAATGGATGGTAGCCTTGTCATTATGGAAGGTAGTCTGTTGTCGAGATTTTTGTCACTTAAATGGACGGTAGCCTTGTCATTATGGAAGTTAGGCTGTTGGCGAGATTTTTGTTATTCCAATGGATGGTAGCCTTGTTATTATGGAAGGTAGTCTCTTGTTGATATTTTCATTACTCCAATGCATGGTAGCCTTGTCATTATGGAAGGTAGTCTCTTGTTGATATTTTCATTACTCAAATGGATGGTAGCCTTGTCATTATGGAAGGTAGTCTGTTGTCGAGATTTTTGTTACTCTAATGGATCCTAGCCTCGTCATTATGGAAGGTAGTCTGTTGTCGAGATTTTTGTTACTCTAATTGATGGTAGCCTTGTCATTATAGAAGGTAGTCTGTTGTCGAGATTTTTGATACTCTAATGGATGGTAGCCTTGTCATTATGGAAGGTAGTCTGTTGTCGAGATTTTGTTACTCCAATGGATGGTAGCCTTGTCATTATGGAAGGTAGTCTGTTGTCGAGATTTTTGTCACTCCAAATGATGGTAGCCTTGTCATTATGGAAGGTAGTCTGTTATCGATATTTTTGTTACTCCAATGGATGGTAGCTTTGTCATTATGGAAGGTAGTCTATTGTCGAGATTTTTGTCACTCCAAAGGATGGTAGCCTGGTCATTATGGAAGGTAGTCTGTTATCGATATTTTTGTTACTCCAATGGATGGTAGCTTTGTTATTATGGAAGGTAGTCTATTGTCGAGATTTTTGTCACTCAAATGGAAGGTAGCCTTGCCATTATGGAAGTTAGGTTGTTGGCGAGATTTTTGTTACTCCAATGGATGGTAGCCTTGTCATTATGGAAGGTAGTCTCTTGTTGATATTTTCATTACTCCAATGCATGGTAGCCTTGTCATTATGGAAGGTAGTCTCTTGTTGATATTTTCATTACTCAAATGGATGGTAGCCTTGTCATTATGGAAGGTAGTCTGTTGTCGAGATTTTTGTTACTCTAATGGATCCTAGCCTTGTCATTATGGAAGGTAGTCTGTTGTCGAGATTTTTGTTACTCTAATGGATGGTAGCCTTATCATTATGGAAGGTAGTTTGTTGTCATGATTTTTATTACTCCAATGGATAGTAGCCTTGTCATTATGGAAGGTAGTCTGTTGTCGAGATTTTGTTACTCCAATGGATGGTAGCCTTGTCATTATGGAAGGTAGTCTGTTGTCGAGATTTTTGTTACTCTAATGGATGGTAGCCTTGTCATTATGGAAGGTAGTTTGTTGTCGAGATTTTTGTTACTCCAATGGATAGTATCCTTGTCATTATGGAAGGTAGTCTGTTGTCTAGATTTTGATACTCCAATGGATGGTAGCCTTGTCATTGTGGAAGGTAGTGTATTGTCGAGATTTTTGTCAATCCAAAGGATGGTAGCCTTGTTATTATGGAAGGTAGTTTGTTGTCGATATTTTTGTTACTCCAATGGATGGTAGACTTGTCATTATGGATGGTAGTCTATTGTCGAGATTTTTGTCACTCCAATGGATGGTAGCCTTGTCATTATGGAAGGTAGTCTGTTGGCGAGATTTTTGTTACTCCAATGGAGGGTAGCATTGTTATTATGGAAAGTAGTCTGTTGTCGAGATTTTTGTTGCTACAATGTATGGTAGCCTTGTCATTGTGAAAGTTAGTTTGTTGTCGAGATTTTTGTTATTTATATATATGGTAGCCTTGTCATTATAGAAGGTAGTCTCTTGTTGATTTTTCATTAATCCAATGGATGGTAGCCTTGTCATTTTGGAAGGTAGTCTGTTGTCAAGATTTTTGTTACTCTAATGGATCCTAGCCTTGTCATTATGGAAGGTAGTCTGTTGTCGAGATTTTTTTTACTCTAATGGATGGTAGCCTTGTCATTATGGAAGTTAGTTTGTTATGATTTTTGTTACTCCAATGGATGGTAGCTTTGTCATTATGGAAGGTAGTCTATTGTCGAGATTTTTGTCACTCCAAAGGATGGTAGCCTGGTCATTATGGAAGGCAGTCTGTTATCGATATTTTTGTTACTCCAATGGATGGTAGCTTTGTCATTATGGAAGGTAGTCTATTGTCGAGATTTTTGTCACTCAAATTGAAGGTAGCCTTGTCATTATGGAAGGTAGTCTGTTGTCGAGATTTTGTTACTCCAATGGATGGTAGCCTTGTCATTATGGAAGGTAGTCTATTGTCGAGATTTTTGTCACTCAAAAGGATGGTAGCCTTGTCATTATGCAGGGTAGTTTTTTGTCAATATTTTTGTTATCCAATGGATGGTAGCCTTGTCATTATGGAAGGTAGTCTATTGTCGATATTTTTGTCACTCTACTTGATGATAGCCTTGTCATTATGGAAGTTAGTCTGTTTGCGAGATTTTTATTACTCCAATGGATGGTAGCCTTGTAATTATGGATGGTAGTCTCTTGTTGATATTTTCGTTACTCCAATGGATGGTAGCCATGTCATTATGGAAGTTAGTTTGTTGTTGTGATTTTTGTTACTCCAATGGATAGTAGCCTTGTAATTATGGAAGGAAGTTTGTTGTCGAGATTTTGTTACTCCAATGGATGGTAGCCTTGTCATTATGGAAGGTAGTCTGTTGTCGAGATTTTTGTTACTCTAATGGATCCTAGCCTTGTCATTATGGAAGTTAGTCTGTTGTCGAGATTTTTTTTACTCTAATGGATGGTAGCCTTGTCATTATGGAAGGTAGTTTGTTATGATTTTTGTTACTCCAATGGATGGTAGCTTTGTCATTATGGAAGGTAGTCTATTGTCGAGATTTTTGTCACTCCAAAGGATGGTAGCCTGGTCATTATGGAAGGTCGTCTGTTGTCGATATTTTTGTTACTCCAATGGATGATAGCTTTGCCATTATGAAAGGTAGCCTATTGTCGAGATTTTTGTCACTCAAATGGATGGTAGCCTTGTCATTATGGAAGGTAGTCTCTTGTTGATATTTTCATTACTCCAATGCATGGTAGCCTTGTCATTATGGTAGGTAGTCTCTTGTTGATATTTTCATTACTCAAATGGATGGTAGCCTTGTCATTATGGAAGGTAGTCTGTTGTCGAGACTTTTGTTACTCTAATGGATCCTAGCCTTGTCATTATGGAAGGTAGTCTGTTGTCGAGATTTTTGTTACTCTAATGGATGGTAGCATTGTCATTATGGAAGGTAGTTTGTTGTCATGATTTTTATTACTCCAATGGATAGTAGCCTTGTCATTATGGAAGGTAGTATGTTGTCGAGATTTTGTTACTCCAATGGATGGTAGCCTTGTCATTATGGAAGGTAGTCTGTTGTCGAGATTTTTGTTACTCTATTGGATGGTAGCCTTGTCATTATGGAAGGTAGTTTGTTGTCGAGATTTTTTTTACTCCAATGGATAGTATCCTTGTCATTATGGAAGGTTATTTGTTGTCTAGATTTTGTTACTCCAATGGATGGTAGCCTTTCATTGTGGAAGGTAGTGTATTGTCGAGATTTTTGTCAATCCAAAGGATGGTAGCCTTGTCATTATGGAAGGTAGTTTGTTGTCGATATTTTTGTTACTCCAATGGATGGTAGCCTTGTCATTATGGAAGGTAGTCTATTGTCGTCATTTTTGTCACTCCAATGGATGGTAGCCTTGTCATTATGGAAGGTAGTCTGTTGTCTAGATTTTTGTTACTCCAATGGAGGGTAGCATTGTCATTATGGAAAGAAGACTGTTGTCGAGATTTTTGTTACTACAATGTATGGTAGCCTTGTCATTGTTAAAGGTAGTTTGTTGTCGATATTTTTGTTATTTATATGTTTGGTAACCTTGTCATTATAGAAGGTAGTCTCTTGTTGATATTTTCATTACTCCAATGGATTGTAGCCTAGTCATTATGGAATGTAGTCTATTGTCGAGATTTTTGTCACTCCAATGGATGATAGCCTTGTCATTATGGAAGGTAGTCTGTTGTGGAGATTTTTGTTACTCCAATGGATGGTAGTCTTGTCATTATGGAAGTTAGTCTGTTGACGTGATTTTGTTACTCCAATGGATGGTAGCCTGGTCATTATAGAAGGTAGGCTATTGTCGATATTTTTGTCACTCCAAAGGATGGTAGCCTTGTAATTATGGAAGGTAGTCTGTTGTCAATATTTTTGTTACTCCAATGGATGGTAGCCTTGTCATTATGGAAGGTAGTCTCTTGTTGATATTTTCATTACTCCAATGGATGGTAGCCTTGTCATTATGGAAGGTAGTCTGTTGTCTAGATTTTGATACTCCAATGGATGGTAGCCTTGTCATTGTGGAAGGTAGTGTATTGTCGAGATTTTTGTCAATCCAAAGGATGGTAGCCTTGTTATTATGGAAGGTAGTTTGTTGTCGATATTTTTGTTACTCCAATGGATGGTAGACTTGTCATTATGGAAGGTAGTCTATTGTCGAGATTTTTGTCACTCCAATGGATGGTAGCCTTGTCATTATGGAAGGTAGTCTGTTGGCGAGATTTTTGTTACTCCAATGGAGGGTAGCATTGTTATTATGGAAAGTAGTCTGTTGTCGAGATTTTTGTTGCTACAATGTATGGTAGCCTTGTCATTGTGAAAGTTAGTTTGTTGTCGAGATTTTTGTTATTTATATATATGGTAGCCTTGTCATTATAGAAGGTAGTCTCTTGTTGATTTTTCATTAATCCAATGGATGGTAGCCTTGTCATTTTGGAAGGTAGTCTGTTGTCGAGATTTTTGTTACTCTAATGGATCCTAGCCTTGTCATTATGGAAGGTAGTCTGTTGTCGAGATTTTTTTTACTCTAATGGATGGTAGCCTTGTCATTATGGAAGGTAGTTTGTTATGATTTTTGTTACTCCAATGGATGGTAGCTTTGTCATTATGGAAGGTAGTCTATTGTCGAGATTTTTGTCACTCCAAAGGATGGTAGCCTGGTCATTATGGAAGGCAGTCTGTTATCGATATTTTTGTTACTCCAATGGATGGTAGCTTTGTCATTATGGAAGGTAGTCTATTGTCGAGATTTTTGTCACTCAAATTGAAGGTAGCCTTGTCATTATGGAAGGTAGTCTGTTGTCGAGATTTTGTTACTCCAATGGATGGTAGCCTTGTCATTATGGAAGGTAGTCTATTGTCGAGATTTTTGTCACTCAAAAGGATGGTAGCCTTGTCATTATGCAAGGTAGTTTTTTGTCAATATTTTTGTTATCCAATGGATGGTAGCCTTGTCATTATGGAAGGTAGTCTATTGTCGATATTTTTGTCACTCTACTTGATGGTAGCCTTGTCATTATGGAAGTTAGTCTGTTTGCGAGATTTTTATTACTCCAATGGATGGTAGCCTTGTAATTATGGATGGTAGTCTCTTGTTGATATTTTCGTTACTCCAATGGATGGTAGCCATGTCATTATGGAAGGTAGTTTGTTGTTGAGATTTTTGTTACTCCAATGGATAGTAGCCTTGTCATTATGGAAGGAAGTTTGTTGTCGAGATTTTGTTACTCCAATGGATGGTAGCCTTGTCATTATGGAAGGTAGTCTGTTGTCGAGATTTTTGTTACTCTAATGGATCCTAGCCTTGTCATTATGGAAGTTAGTCTGTTGTCGAGATTTTTTTTACTCTAATGGATGGTAGCCTTGTCATTATGGAAGGTAGTTTGTTATGATTTTTGTTACTCCAATGGATGGTAGCTTTGTCATTATGGAAGGTAGTCTATTGTCGAGATTTTTGTCACTCCAAAGGATGGTAGCCTGGTCATTATGGAAGGTCGTCTGTTGTCGATATTTTTGTTACTCCAATGGATGATAGCTTTGCCATTATGAAAGGTAGCCTATTGTCGAGATTTTTGTCACTCAAATGGATGGTAGCCTTGTCATTATGGAAGGTAGTCTCTTGTTGATATTTTCATTACTCCAATGCATGGTAGCCTTGTCATTATGGTAGGTAGTCTCTTGTTGATATTTTCATTACTCAAATGGATAGTAGCCTTGTCATTATGGAAGGTAGTCTGTTGTCGAGACTTTTGTTACTCTAATGGATCCTAGCCTTGTCATTATGGAAGGTAGTCTGTTGTCGAGATTTTTGTTACTCTAATGGATGGTAGCATTGTCATTATGGAAGGTAGTTTGTTGTCATGATTTTTATTACTCCAATGGATAGTAGCCTTGTCATTATGGAAGGTAGTATGGTGTCGAGATTTTGTTACTCCAATGGATGGTAGCCTTGTCATTATGGAAGGTAGTCTGTTGTCGAGATTTTTGTTACTCTATTGGATGGTAGCCTTGTCATTATGGAAGGTAGTTTGTTGTCGAGATTTTTTTTACTCCAATGGATAGTATCCTTGTCATTATGGAAGGTTATTTGTTGTCTAGATTTTGTTACTCCAATGGATGGTAGCCTTGTCATTGTGGAAGGTAGTGTATTGTCGAGATTTTTGTCAATCCAAAGGATGGTAGCCTTGTCATTATGGAAGGTAGTTTGTTGTCGATATTTTTGTTACTCCAATGGATGGTAGCCTTGTCATTATGGAAGGTAGTCTATTGTCGTCATTTTTGTCACTCCAATGGATGGTAGCCTTGTCATTATGGAAGGTAGTCTGTTGTCTAGATTTTTGTTACTCCAATGGAGGGTAGCATTGTCATTATGGAAAGAAGACTGTTGTCGAGATTTTTGTTACTACAATGTATGGTAGCCTTGTCATTGTGAAAGGTAGTTTGTTGTCGATATTTTTGTTATTTATATGTTTGGTAACCTTGTCATTATAGAAGGTAGTCTCTTGTTGATATTTTCATTACTCCAATGGATTGTAGCCTAGTCATTATGGAATGTAGTCTATTGTCGAGATTTTTGTCACTCCAATGGATGATAGCCTTGTCATTATGGAAGGTAGTCTGTTGTGGAGATTTTTGTTACTCCAATGGATGGTAGTCTTGTCATTATGGAAGTTAGTCTGTTGACGTGATTTTGTTACTCCAATGGATGGTAGCCTTGTCATTATAGAAGGTAGGCTATTGTCGATATTTTTGTCACTCCAAAGGATGGTAGCCTTGTAATTATGGAAGGTAGTCTGTTGTCAATATTTTTGTTACTCCAATGGATGGTAGCCTTGTCATTATGGAAGGTAGTCTCTTGTTGATATTTTCATTACTCCAATGGATGGTAGCCTTGTCATTATGGAAGGTAGTCTATTGTCGAGATTTTTGTTACTCTAATGGATCCTAGCCTTGTCATTATGGAAGGTAGTCTGTTGTCGAGATTTTTGTTACTCTAATGGATGGTAGCCTTGTCATTATGGAAGGTAGTTTGTTACTCCAATGGATAGTAGCCTTGCCATTATGGAAGGTAGTCTGTTGTCGAGATTTTGTTACTCCAATGGATGGTAGCCTTGTCATTATGGAAGGTTGTCTGTTGTCGAGATTTTTGTTACTCTAATGGATGGTAGCCTTGTCATTATGGAAGGTAGTTTGTTGTCGAGATTTTTGTTACTCCAATGGATAGTAACCTTGTAATTATGGAAGGAAGTCTGTTGTCGAGATTTTGTTATTCTAATGGATGGTAGCCTTGTCATTATGGAAGGTAGTGTATTGTCGAGATTTTTGTCACTCCAAAGGATGGTAGCCTGGTCATTATGGAAGGTAGTCTGCTGTCGATATTTTTGTTACTCCAATGGATGGCAGCTTTTTCATTATGGAAGGTAGTCTATTATCGAGATTTTTGTCACTCAAAGGGAAGGTAGCCTTGTCATTATGGAAGTTAGGTTGTTGGCGAGATTTTTGTTACTCCAATGGATGGTAGCCTTGTCATTATGGAATGTAGTCTCTTGTTGATATTTTCATTACTCCAATGCATGGTAGCCTTGTCATTATGGAAGGTAGTCTCTTGTTGATATTTTCATTACTCAAATGGATGGTAGCCTTGTCATTATGGAAGGTAGTCTGTTGTCGAGATTTTTGTTACTCTAATGGATCCTAGCCTTGTCATTATGGAAGGTAGTCTGTTGTCGAGATTTTTGTTACTCTAATGGATGGTAGCCTTGTCATTATGGAAGGTAGTTTGTTGTCATGATTTTTATTACTCCAATGGATAGTAGCCTTGTCATTATGGAAGGTAGTCTGTTGTCGAGATTTTGTTACTCCAATGGATGGTAGCCTTATCATTATGGAAGGTAATCTGTTTTCGAGATTTTTGTTACTCTAATGGATGGTAGCCTTGTCATTATGGAAGGTAGTTTGTTGTCGAGATTTTTCTTACTCCAATGGATAGTATCCTTGTCATTATGGAAGGTAGTCTGTTGTCTAGATTTTGATACTCCAATGGATGGTAGCCTTGTCATTGTGGAAGGTAATGTATTGTCGAGATTTTTGTCAATCCAAAGGATGGTAGCCTTGTTATTATGGAAGGTAGTTTGTTGTCGATATTTTTGTTACTCCAATGGATGGTAGACTTGTCATTATGGAAGGTAGTCTATTGTCGAGATTTTTGTCACTCAATTGGATGGTAGCCTTGTCATTATGGAAGGTAGTCTGTTGGCAAGATTTTTGTTACTCCAATGGAAGGTAGCATTGTTATTATGGAAAGTAGTTTGTTGTCGAGATTTTTGTTGCTACAATGTATGGTAGCGTTGTCATTGTGAAAGTTAGTTTGTTGTCGAGATTTTTGTTATTTATATGTATGGTAGCCTTGTCATTATAGAAGGTAGTCTCTTGTTGATATTTTCATTACTCCAATGGATGGTAGCCTTGTCATTATGGAAGGTAGTCTGTTGTTGAGATTTTGGTCATTCCAATGGATGATAGCCTTGTCATTATGGAAGGTAGTCTGTTGGCGAGATTTTTGATACTCCAATGGATGGTAGCCTTGTCATTATGGAAGGTAGTCTATTGTCGATATTTTCATTACTCTAATGCATGTATCCTTGTCATTATGGAAGTTAGTCTCTTATTGATATTTTCATTACTCCAATGGATGGTAGCCTTGTCATTATGGAAGGTAGTCTGTTGTCGATATTTTTGTTACTCTAATGGATGGTAGCCTTGTCATTATGGAAGGTAGTCTATTGTCGATATTTTTGTCACTCTACTTGATGATAGCCTTGTCATTATGGAAGTTAGTCTGTTTGCGAGATTTTTATTACTCCAATGGATGGTAGCCTTGTAATTATGGATGGTAGTCTCTTGTTGATATTTTCGTTACTCCAATGGATGGTAGCCATGTCATTATGGAAGTTAGTTTGTTGTTGTGATTTTTGTTACTCCAATGGATAGTAGCCTTGTCATTATGGAAGGAAGTTTGTTGTCGAGATTTTGTTACTCCAATGGATGGTAGCCTTGTCATTATGGAAGGTAGTCTGTTGTCGAGATTTTTGTTACTCTAATGGATCCTAGCCTTGTCATTATGGAAGTTAGTCTGTTGTCGAGATTTTTTTTACTCTAATGGATGGTAGCCTTGTCATTATGGAAGGTAGTTTGTTATGATTTTTGTTACTCCAATGGATGGTAGCTTTGTCATTATGGAAGGTAGTCTATTGTCGAGATTTTTGTCACTCCAAAGGATGGTAGCCTGGTCATTATGGAAGGTCGTCTGTTGTCGATATTTTTGTTACTCCAATGGATGATAGCTTTGCCATTATGAAAGGTAGCCTATTGTCGAGATTTTTGTCACTCAAATGGATGGTAGCCTTGTCATTATGGAAGGTAGTCTCTTGTTGATATTTTCATTACTCCAATGCATGGTAGCCTTGTCATTATGGTAGGTAGTCTCTTGTTGATATTTTCATTACTCAAATGGATGGTAGCCTTGTCATTATGGAAGGTAGTCTGTTGTCGAGACTTTTGTTACTCTAATGGATCCTAGCCTTGTCATTATGGAAGGTAGTCTGTTGTCGAGATTTTTGTTACTCTAATGGATGGTAGCATTGTCATTATGGAAGGTAGTTTGTTGTCATGATTTTTATTACTCCAATGGATAGTAGCCTTGTCATTATGGAAGGTAGTATGTTGTCGAGATTTTGTTACTCCAATGGATGGTAGCCTTGTCATTATGGAAGGTAGTCTGTTGTCGAGATTTTTGTTACTCTATTGGATGGTAGCCTTGTCATTATGGAAGGTAGTTTGTTGTCGAGATTTTTTTTACTCCAATGGATAGTATCCTTGTCATTATGGAAGGTTATTTGTTGTCTAGATTTTGTTACTCCAATGGATGGTAGCCTTTCATTGTGGAAGGTAGTGTATTGTCGAGATTTTTGTCAATCCAAAGGATGGTAGCCTTGTCATTATGGAAGGTAGTTTGTTGTCGATATTTTTGTTACTCCAATGGATGGTAGCCTTGTCATTATGGAAGGTAGTCTATTGTCGTCATTTTTGTCACTCCAATGGATGGTAGCCTTGTCATTATGGAAGGTAGTCTGTTGTCTAGATTTTTGTTACTCCAATGGAGGGTAGCATTGTCATTATGGAAAGAAGACTGTTGTCGAGATTTTTGTTACTACAATGTATGGTAGCCTTGTCATTGTTAAAGGTAGTTTGTTGTCGATATTTTTGTTATTTATATGTTTGGTAACCTTGTCATTATAGAAGGTAGTCTCTTGTTGATATTTTCATTACTCCAATGGATTGTAGCCTAGTCATTATGGAATGTAGTCTATTGTCGAGATTTTTGTCACTCCAATGGATGATAGCCTTGTCATTATGGAAGGTAGTCTGTTGTGGAGATTTTTGTTACTCCAATGGATGGTAGTCTTGTCATTATGGAAGTTAGTCTGTTGACGTGATTTTGTTACTCCAATGGATGGTAGCCTGGTCATTATAGAAGGTAGGCTATTGTCGATATTTTTGTCACTCCAAAGGATGGTAGCCTTGTAATTATGGAAGGTAGTCTGTTGTCAATATTTTTGTTACTCCAATGGATGGTAGCCTTGTCATTATGGAAGGTAGTCTCTTGTTGATATTTTCATTACTCCAATGGATGGTAGCCTTGTCATTATGGAAGGTAGTCTGTTGTCTAGATTTTGATACTCCAATGGATGGTAGCCTTGTCATTGTGGAAGGTAGTGTATTGTCGAGATTTTTGTCAATCCAAAGGATGGTAGCCTTGTTATTATGGAAGGTAGTTTGTTGTCGATATTTTTGTTACTCCAATGGATGGTAGACTTGTCATTATGGAAGGTAGTCTATTGTCGAGATTTTTGTCACTCCAATGGATGGTAGCCTTGTCATTATGGAAGGTAGTCTGTTGGCGAGATTTTTGTTACTCCAATGGAGGGTAGCATTGTTATTATGGAAAGTAGTCTGTTGTCGAGATTTTTGTTGCTACAATGTATGGTAGCCTTGTCATTGTGAAAGTTAGTTTGTTGTCGAGATTTTTGTTATTTATATATATGGTAGCCTTGTCATTATAGAAGGTAGTCTCTTGTTGATTTTTCATTAATCCAATGGATGGTAGCCTTGTCATTTTGGAAGGTAGTCTGTTGTCGAGATTTTTGTTACTCTAATGGATCCTAGCCTTGTCATTATGGAAGGTAGTCTGTTGTCGAGATTTTTTTTACTCTAATGGATGGTAGCCTTGTCATTATGGAAGGTAGTTTGTTATGATTTTTGTTACTCCAATGGATGGTAGCTTTGTCATTATGGAAGGTAGTCTATTGTCGAGATTTTTGTCACTCCAAAGGATGGTAGCCTGGTCATTATGGAAGGCAGTCTGTTATCGATATTTTTGTTACTCCAATGGATGGTAGCTTTGTCATTATGGAAGGTAGTCTATTGTCGAGATTTTTGTCACTCAAATTGAAGGTAGCCTTGTCATTATGGAAGGTAGTCTGTTGTCGAGATTTTGTTACTCCAATGGATGGTAGCCTTGTCATTATGGAAGGTAGTCTATTGTCGAGATTTTTGTCACTCAAAAGGATGGTAGCCTTGTCATTATGCAAGGTAGTTTTTTGTCAATATTTTTGTTATCCAATGGATGGTAGCCTTGTCATTATGGAAGGTAGTCTATTGTCGATATTTTTGTCACTCTACTTGATGGTAGCCTTGTCATTATGGAAGTTAGTCTGTTTGCGAGATTTTTATTACTCCAATGGATGGTAGCCTTGTAATTATGGATGGTAGTCTCTTGTTGATATTTTCGTTACTCCAATGGATGGTAGCCATGTCATTATGGAAGGTAGTTTGTTGTTGAGATTTTTGTTACTCCAATGGATAGTAGCCTTGTCATTATGGAAGGAAGTTTGTTGTCGAGATTTTGTTACTCCAATGGATGGTAGCCTTGTCATTATGGAAGGTAGTCTGTTGTCGAGATTTTTGTTACTCTAATGGATCCTAGCCTTGTCATTATGGAAGTTAGTCTGTTGTCGAGATTTTTTTTACTCTAATGGATGGTAGCCTTGTCATTATGGAAGGTAGTTTGTTATGATTTTTGTTACTCCAATGGATGGTAGCTTTGTCATTATGGAAGGTAGTCTATTGTCGAGATTTTTGTCACTCCAAAGGATGGTAGCCTGGTCATTATGGAAGGTCGTCTGTTGTCGATATTTTTGTTACTCCAATGGATGATAGCTTTGCCATTATGAAAGGTAGCCTATTGTCGAGATTTTTGTCACTCAAATGGATGGTAGCCTTGTCATTATGGAAGGTAGTCTCTTGTTGATATTTTCATTACTCCAATGCATGGTAGCCTTGTCATTATGGTAGGTAGTCTCTTGTTGATATTTTCATTACTCAAATGGATAGTAGCCTTGTCATTATGGAAGGTAGTCTGTTGTCGAGACTTTTGTTACTCTAATGGATCCTAGCCTTGTCATTATGGAAGGTAGTCTGTTGTCGAGATTTTTGTTACTCTAATGGATGGTAGCATTGTCATTATGGAAGGTAGTTTGTTGTCATGATTTTTATTACTCCAATGGATAGTAGCCTTGTCATTATGGAAGGTAGTATGGTGTCGAGATTTTGTTACTCCAATGGATGGTAGCCTTGTCATTATGGAAGGTAGTCTGTTGTCGAGATTTTTGTTACTCTATTGGATGGTAGCCTTGTCATTATGGAAGGTAGTTTGTTGTCGAGATTTTTTTTACTCCAATGGATAGTATCCTTGTCATTATGGAAGGTTATTTGTTGTCTAGATTTTGTTACTCCAATGGATGGTAGCCTTGTCATTGTGGAAGGTAGTGTATTGTCGAGATTTTTGTCAATCCAAAGGATGGTAGCCTTGTCATTATGGAAGGTAGTTTGTTGTCGATATTTTTGTTACTCCAATGGATGGTAGCCTTGTCATTATGGAAGGTAGTCTATTGTCGTCATTTTTGTCACTCCAATGGATGGTAGCCTTGTCATTATGGAAGGTAGTCTGTTGTCTAGATTTTTGTTACTCCAATGGAGGGTAGCATTGTCATTATGGAAAGAAGACTGTTGTCGAGATTTTTGTTACTACAATGTATGGTAGCCTTGTCATTGTGAAAGGTAGTTTGTTGTCGATATTTTTGTTATTTATATGTTTGGTAACCTTGTCATTATAGAAGGTAGTCTCTTGTTGATATTTTCATTACTCCAATGGATTGTAGCCTAGTCATTATGGAATGTAGTCTATTGTCGAGATTTTTGTCACTCCAATGGATGATAGCCTTGTCATTATGGAAGGTAGTCTGTTGTGGAGATTTTTGTTACTCCAATGGATGGTAGTCTTGTCATTATGGAAGTTAGTCTGTTGACGTGATTTTGTTACTCCAATGGATGGTAGCCTTGTCATTATAGAAGGTAGGCTATTGTCGATATTTTTGTCACTCCAAAGGATGGTAGCCTTGTAATTATGGAAGGTAGTCTGTTGTCAATATTTTTGTTACTCCAATGGATGGTAGCCTTGTCATTATGGAAGGTAGTCTCTTGTTGATATTTTCATTACTCCAATGGATGGTAGCCTTGTCATTATGGAAGGTAGTCTATTGTCGAGATTTTTGTTACTCTAATGGATCCTAGCCTTGTCATTATGGAAGGTAGTCTGTTGTCGAGATTTTTGTTACTCTAATGGATGGTAGCCTTGTCATTATGGAAGGTAGTTTGTTACTCCAATGGATAGTAGCCTTGCCATTATGGAAGGTAGTCTGTTGTCGAGATTTTGTTACTCCAATGGATGGTAGCCTTGTCATTATGGAAGGTTGTCTGTTGTCGAGATTTTTGTTACTCTAATGGATGGTAGCCTTGTCATTATGGAAGGTAGTTTGTTGTCGAGATTTTTGTTACTCCAATGGATAGTAACCTTGTAATTATGGAAGGAAGTCTGTTGTCGAGATTTTGTTATTCTAATGGATGGTAGCCTTGTCATTATGGAAGGTAGTGTATTGTCGAGATTTTTGTCACTCCAAAGGATGGTAGCCTGGTCATTATGGAAGGTAGTCTGCTGTCGATATTTTTGTTACTCCAATGGATGGCAGATTTTTCATTATGGAAGGTAGTCTATTATCGAGATTTTTGTCACTCAAAGGGAAGGTAGCCTTGTCATTATGGAAGTTAGGTTGTTGGCGAGATTTTTGTTACTCCAATGGATGGTAGCCTTGTCATTATGGAATGTAGTCTCTTGTTGATATTTTCATTACTCCAATGCATGGTAGCCTTGTCATTATGGAAGGTAGTCTCTTGTTGATATTTTCATTACTCAAATGGATGGTAGCCTTGTCATTATGGAAGGTAGTCTGTTGTCGAGATTTTTGTTACTCTAATGGATCCTAGCCTTGTCATTATGGAAGGTAGTCTGTTGTCGAGATTTTTGTTACTCTAATGGATGGTAGCCTTGTCATTATGGAAGGTAGTTTGTTGTCATGATTTTTATTACTCCAATGGATAGTAGCCTTGTCATTATGGAAGGTAGTCTGTTGTCGAGATTTTGTTACTCCAATGGATGGTAGCCTTATCATTATGGAAGGTAATCTGTTTTCGAGATTTTTGTTACTCTAATGGATGGTAGCCTTGTCATTATGGAAGGTAGTTTGTTGTCGAGATTTTTCTTACTCCAATGGATAGTATCCTTGTCATTATGGAAGGTAGTCTGTTGTCTAGATTTTGATACTCCAATGGATGGTAGCCTTGTCATTGTGGAAGGTAATGTATTGTCGAGATTTTTGTCAATCCAAAGGATGGTAGCCTTGTTATTATGGAAGGTAGTTTGTTGTCGATATTTTTGTTACTCCAATGGATGGTAGACTTGTCATTATGGAAGGTAGTCTATTGTCGAGATTTTTGTCACTCAATTGGATGGTAGCCTTGTCATTATGGAAGGTAGTCTGTTGGCAAGATTTTTGTTACTCCAATGGAAGGTAGCATTGTTATTATGGAAAGTAGTTTGTTGTCGAGATTTTTGTTGCTACAATGTATGGTGGCGTTGTCATTGTGAAAGTTAGTTTGTTGTCGAGATTTTTGTTATTTATATGTATGGTAGCCTTGTCATTATAGAAGGTAGTCTCTTGTTGATATTTTCATTACTCCAATGGATGGTAGCCTTGTCATTATGGAAGGTAGTCTGTTGTTGAGATTTTGGTCATTCCAATGGATGATAGCCTTGTCATTATGGAAGGTAGTCTGTTGGCGAGATTTTTGATACTCCAATGGATGGTAGCCTTGTCATTATGGAAGGTAGTCTCTTGTTGATATTTTCATTACTCTAATGCATGTATCCTTGTCATTATGGAAGTTAGTCTCTTATTGATATTTTCATTACTCCAATGGATGGTAGCCTTGTCATTATGGAAGGTAGTCTGTTGTCGATATTTTTGTTACTCTAATGGATCCTAGCCTTGTCATTATGGAAGGTAGTCTGTTGTCGAGATTTTTGTTACTCTAATGGATGGTAGCCTTGTCATTATGGAAGGTAGTTTGTTATGATTTTTGTTACTCCAATGGATAGTAGCCTTGTCATTATGGAAGGTAGTCTGTTGTCGAGATTTTGTTACTCCAATGGATGGTAGCCTTGTCATTATGGAAGGTAGTCTGTTGCGAGATTTTTGTTACTCTAATGGATGGTAGCCTTGTCATTATGAAAGGTAGTTTGTTGTCGAGATTTTTGTTACTCCAATGGATAGTAGCATTGTCATTATGGAAGGAAGTCTTTTGTCGAGATTTTGTTATTCTAATTGATGGTAGCCTTGTCATTATGGAAGGTAGTGTATTGTCGAGATTTTTGTCACTCCAAAGGATGGTAGCCTGGTCATTTTGGAAGGTAGTCTGTTGTCGATATTTTTGTTACTCCAATGGATGGTAGCTTTTTCATTATGGAAGGTAGTCTATTGTCGAGATTTTTGTCACTCAAATGGAAGGTAGCCTTGTCATTATGGAAGTTAGGTTGTTGGCGAGATTTTTGTTACTCCAATGGATGGTAGCCTTGTCATTATGGAAGGTAGTCTCTTGTTGATATTTTCATTACTCCAATGCATGGTAGCCTTGTCATTATGGAAGGTAGTCTCTTGTTGATATTTTCATTACTCAAATGGATGGTAGCCTTGTCATTATGGAAGGTAGTCTGTTGTCGAGATTTTCGTTACTCTAATGGATCCTAGCCTTGTCATTATGGAAGGTAGTCTGTTGTCGAGATTTTTGATACTCTAATGGATGGTAGCCTTGTCATTATGGAAGGCAGTTTGTTGTCATGATTTTTATTACTCCAATGGATAGTAGCCTTGTCATTATGGAAGGTAGTCTGTTGTCGAGATTTTGTTACTCCAATGGATGGTAGCCTTGTCATTATGGAAGGTAGTCTGTTGTCGAGATTTTTGTTACTCTAATGGATGGTAGCCTTGTAATTATGGAAGGTAGTTTGTTGTTGAGATTTTTGTTACTCCAATGGATAGTATCCTTGTCATTATGGAAGGTAGTCTGTTGTCTAGATTTTGATACTCCAATGGATGGTAGCCTTGTCATTGTGGAAGGTAGTGTATTGTCGAGATTTTTGTCAATCCAAAGGATGGTAGCCTTGTCATTATGGAAGGTAGTTTGTTGTCGATATTTTTGTTACTCCAATGGATGGTAGACTTGTCATTATGGAAGGTAGTCTATTGTCGAGATTTTTGTCACTCCAATGGATGGTAGCCTTGTTATTATGGAACGTAGTCTGTTGGCGAGATTTTTGTTACTCCAATGGAGGGTAGCATTGTTATTATGTTGTCGAGATTTTTGTTACTACAATGTATGGTAGCCTTGTCATTGTGAAAGTTAGTTTGTTGTCGAGATTTGGGTTATTTATATGTATGGTAGCCTTGTCATTATGGAAGGTAGTCTGTTGTCGAGATTTTTGTCACTCCAATGGATGATAGCCTTGTCATTATGGAAGGTAGTCTGTTGGCGAGATTTTTGATACTCCAATGGATGGTAGCCTTGTCATTATGGAAGGTAGTCTCTTGTTGATATTTTCATTACTCTAATGCATGTATCCTTTTCATTATGGAAGGTAGTCTCTTATTGATATTTTCATTACTCCAATGGATGGTAGCCTTGTCATTATGGAAGGTAGTCTATTGTCGAGATTTTTGTTACTCTAATGGATCCTAGCCTTGTCATTATGGAAGGTAGTCTGTTGTCAAGATTTTTGTTACTCTAATGGATGGTAGCCTTGTCATTATGGAAGGTAGTTTGTTATGATTTTTGTCACTCCAATGGATGGTAGCCTTGTCATTATGGAAGGTAGTCTGTTGGCGAGATTTTTGTTACTCCAATGGAGGGTAGCATTGTTATTTTGGAAAGTAGTATGTTGTCGAGATTTTTGTTACTACAATGTATGGTAGCCTTGTCATTGTGAAAGTTAGTTTGTTGTCGAGATTTTTGTTATTTATATGTATGGTAGCCTTGTCATTATAGAAGGTAGTCTCTTGTTGATATTTTCATTACTCCAATGGATGGTAGCCTTGTCATTATGGAAGGTAGTCTGTTGTCGAGATTTTTGTCACTCCAATGGATGATAGCCTTGTCATTATGGAAGGTAGTCTGTTGGCGAGATTTTTGATACTCCAATGGATGGTAGCCTTGTCATTATGGAAGGTAGTCTCTTGTTGATATTTTCATTACTCTAATGCATGTATCCTTGTCATTATGGAAGATAGTCTCTTATTGATATTTTCATTACTCCAATGGATGGTAGCCTTGTCATTATGGAAGGTAGTCTGTTGTCGAGATTTTTGTTACTCTAATGGATCCTAGCCTTGTCATTATGGAAGGTAGTCTGTTGTCAAGATTTTTGTTACTCTAATGGATGGTAGCCTTGTCATTGTGGAAGGTAGTTTGTTATGATTTTTGTTACTCCAATGGATAGTAGCCTTGTCATTATGGAAGGTAGTCTTTTGTCGAGATTTTGTTACTCCAATGGATGGTAGCCTTGTCATTATGGAAGGTAGTCTGTTGCGAG
The DNA here is from genome assembly GCA_948472305.1 of Vicia faba. Lineage (NCBI taxonomy): Eukaryota > Viridiplantae > Streptophyta > Magnoliopsida > Fabales > Fabaceae > Vicia > Vicia faba. The sequence continues at coordinate 681,542,382 of OX451739.1, read as the reverse complement.
ATTTTTGTTACTCTAATGGATGGTAGCCTTGTCATTATGGAAGGTAGTTTGTTGTCGAGATTTTTGTTACTCCAATGGATAGAAGCATTGTCATTATGGAAGGAAGTCTGTTGTCGAGATTTTGTTACTCCAATGGATGGTAGCCTTGTCATTATGGAAGGTAGTGTATTGTCGAGATTTTTGTCACTCCAAAGGATGGTAGCCTGGTCATTATGGAAGGTAGTTTGTTGTCGATATTTTTGTTACTCCAATGGATGGTAGCTTTGTCATTATGGAAGGTAGTCTATTGTCGAGATTTTTGTCACTCAAATGGAAGGTAGCCTTGTCATTATGGAAATTAGGCTGTTGGCGAGATTTTTGTTACTCCAATGAAGTGTAGCCTTGTCATCATGGAAGGTAGTCTCTTGTTGATATTTTCATTACTCCAATGCATGGTAGCCTTGTCATTATGGAAGGTAGTCTCTTGTTAATATTTTTATTACTCAAATGGATAGTAACCTTGTCATTATGGAAGGTAGTCTATTGTCGAGATTTTGTTACTCCAATGGATGGTAGCCTTGTCATTATGGAAGGTAGTCTGTTGCGAGATTTTTGTTACTCTAATGGATGGTAGCCTTGTCATTATGGAAGGTAGTTTGTTGTCGAGATTTTTGTTACTCCAATGGATAGTAGCATTGTCATTATGGAAGGAAGTCTGTTGTCGAGATTTTGTTACTCCAATGGATGGTAGCCTTGTCATTATGGAAGGTAGTGTATTGTCGAGATTTTTGTCACTCCAAAGGATGGTAGCCTGGTCATTATGGAAGGTAGTCTGTTGTCGATATTTTTGTTACTCCAATGGATGGTAGCTTTGTCATTATGGAAGGTAGTCTATTGTCGAGATTTTTGTCACTCAAATGGATGGTAGCCTTGTCATTATGGCAGTTAGGCTGTTGGCGAGATTTTTGTTACTCCAATGAATGGTAGCCTTGTCATTATGGAAGGTAGTCTCTTGTTGTTATTTTCATTACTCCAATGCATGGTAGCCTTGTCATTATGGAAGGTAGTCTCTTGTTGATATTTTCATTACTCTAATGGATGGTAGCCTTGTCATTATGGAAGGTAGTCTGTTGTCGAGATTTTTGTTACTCTAATGGATCCTAGCCTTGTCATTACGGAAGGTAGTCTGTTGTCGAGATTTTTGTTACTCTAATGGATGGTAGCCTTGTCATTATGGAAGGTAGTTTGTTGTCATGATTTTTATAACTCCAATGGATAGTAGCCTTGTCATTATGGAAGGTAGTCTATTGTCGAGATTTTGTTACTCCAATGGATGGTAGCCTTATCATTAGGGAAGGTAGTCCATTGTCGAGATTTTTGTTACTCTAATGGATGGTAGCCTTGTCATTATGGAAGGTAGTTTGTTGTCATGATTTTTGTTAATCCAATGGATAGTAGCCTTGTCACTATGGACGGTAGTCTGTTGTCGAGATTTTGTTACTCCAATGGATGGTAGCCTACTCATTATGGAAGGTAGTCTATTGTCGAGATTTTTGTAACTCCAAAGAATGGTAGCCTTGTCATTATGGAAGGTAGTCTGTTGTCAATATTTTTGTTACTCCAATGGATGGTAGCCTTGTCATTATGGAAGGTAGTCTATTGTCGAGTTTTTTGTCACTCTAATATATGATAGCCTTTTCATTATGGAAGTAGTCTGTTTTCGAGATTTTTGTTACTCCAATGGATGGTAGCCTTGTCATTATGGAAGGTAGTCTCTTATTGATTTTTTCGTTATTCCAATGGATGGTAGCCATGTCATTATGGAAGGTAGTTTTTTGTTGAGATTTTTGTTACTCCAATGGATAGTAGCCTTGTCATTATGGAAGGTAGTCTGTTGTCGAGATTTTGTTACTCCAATGGATGGTAGCCTTGTCATTATGGAAGGTAGTCTATTGTCGAGATTTTTGTCACTCTAAAGGATGGTAGCCATGTCATTATGGAAGGTAGTTTGTTGTCGATATTTTCGTTACTCCAACGGATGGTAGCCTTGTCATTATGGAAGATAGTCTATTGTCGAGATTTTAGTCACTCCAATGGATGGTAGCCTTGTCATTATTGAAGTTAGACTGTTGGCAAGATTTTTGTTACTCCAATGGATGGTAGCCTTGTCATTATGGAAGGTAGTCTCTTGTTGATATTTTCATTACTCCAATGCATGGTAGCCTTGTCATTATGGAAGGTAGTCTCTTGTTGATATTTTCATTACTCCAATGGATGGTACCCTTGTCATTATGGAAGGTAGTCTGTTGTCGAGATTTTTTTTACTCTAATGGATCCTAGCCTTGTCATTATGGAAGGTAGTCTGTTATCGAGATTTTTGTTACTCTAATGGATGGTAGCCTTATCATTATGGAAGGTAGTTTGTTTTCATGATTTTTATTACTCCAATGGATAGTAGCCTTGTCATTATGGAATGTAGTCTGTTGTTCAGATTTTGTTACTCCAATGGATGGTAGCCTTGTCATTATGGAAGGTAGTCTGTTGTCGAGATTTTTGTTATTCTAATGGATGGTAGCCTTGTCATTATGGAAGGTAGTTTGTTGTCTAGATTTTTGTTACTCCAATGGATAGTAGCCTTGTGATTATGGAAGGTAGTCTGTTGTCGAGATTTTGTTACTCCAATGGATGGTAGCCTTGTCATTATGGAAGGTAGTCTATTGTCGAGATTTTTGTCACTACAAAGGATGGTAGCCTTGTAATTATGGAAGGTAGTCTATTATCGATATTTTTGTTACTCCAATGGATGTTAGCCTTGTCATTATAGAAGGTAGTCTATTATCGAGATTTTTGTCACTCCAATGGATGGTAGCCTTATCATTATGGAAGGTAGTCTGTTGGCGGGATTTTTGTTACTCCAATGGAGGGTAGCATTGTCATTACGGAAAGTAGATTGTTGTCGACATTTTTGTTACAATAATGTATGGTAGCCTTGTCATTGTGAAAGGTAGTTTGTTGTCGAGATTTTATTTATTTATATGTATGGTAGCCTTGTCATTATAGAAGGTAGTCTCTTGTTGATATTTTCATTACTCCAATGGATTGTAGCCTAGTCATTATGGAATGTAGTCTATTGTCGATATTTGTGTCACTCCAATGGATGATAGCGTTGTTATTATGGAAGGTAGTCTGTTGGCGATATTTTTGTTACTCCAATGGATGGTAGCCTTGTCATTATGGAAGTTAGTCTCTTGTTGATATTTTCGTTACTCCAATAGATGGTAGCCTTTTTATTATGGAAGGTAGTCTATTGTCGAGATTTTTGTCACTCCAATGGATGGTAGCCTTGTCATTATGGAAGCTAGGCTGTTGGCGAGATTTTTGTTACTCTAATGGATGGTAGCCTTGTCATTATGGAAGGTAGTTTGTTGTCGAGATTTTTGTTACTCCAATGGATGGTAGTCTTGTCATTATGGAAGGTAGTCTCTTGTTGATATTTTCATTACTCCAATGCATGGTAGCCTTGTCATTATGGAAGGTAGTCTGTTGTCGAGATTTTTGTTACTATAATGGATCCTAGCCCTGTCATTATGGAAGGTAGTTTGTTTTCGAGATTTTGTTACTCCAATGGATGGTAGCCTTGTCATTATGGAAGGTAGTCTGTTGTCGAGATTTTTGTTACTCTAATGGATGGTAGCCTTGTCATTATGGAAGGTAGTTTCTTGTCGATATTTTTGTTACTCCAATGGATAGTATCCTTGTCATTATGGAAGGTAGTCTGTTATCGAGATTTTGTTAATCCAATGGATGGTAACCTTGTCATTTTGGAAGGTAGTCTGTTGTCGAGATTTTTGTAACTCCAAAGGATGGTTGCCTTGTCATTATGGAAGGTAGTCTATTGTCGATATTTTTGTCACTCTAATGGATGGTAGCCTTGTCATTATGGAAGGTAGTCTATTGTCGAGATTTTTGTCACTCCAATGGATGGTAGCCTTGTCATTATGGAAGGTAGTCTGTTGGCGAGATATTTGTTACTCCAATGGATGGTAGCCTTGTCATTATGGAATGTAGTCTCTTGTTGATATTTTCATTTCTCCAATGCATGGTAGCCTTGTCATTATTGAAGGTAGTCTCTTGTTGATATTTTCATTACTCTAATGGATGGTAGCCTTGTCATTATGGAAGGTAGTCTGTTGTCGAGATTTTTGTTACTCTAATGGATACTAGCCTTTTCATTATGGAAGGTAGTATTTTTTCGAGATTTTTCTTACTCTAATGGATGGTAGCCTTGTCATTATGGAAGGTAGTTTGTTGTCATGATTTTTGTTACTCCAATGGATAGTAGCCTTGTCATTATGGAGGGTAGTTTGTTGTCGAGATTTTCTTACTCCAGTGGATGGTAGCCTTGTCATTATGGAAGGTAGTCTATTGTTGAGATTTTTTTCACTCCAAAGGATGGTAGCTTTGTCATTATGTAAGGTAGTCTGTTGTCGATATTTTTGTTACTCCAATGGATGGTAGCCTTGTCATTATGGAAGGTAGTCTATTGTCGAGATTTTTGTCACTCTAATAGATGATAGCCTTGTCATTATGGAAGGTAGTCTGTTGGCGAGATTTTTGTTACTCCAATGGATGGTAGCCTTGTCATTATGGAAGGTAGTCTTTTGTTGATATTTTCATTACTCCAATGCACGATAGCCTTGACATTATGGAAGGTTGTCTCTTGTTGATATTATCATTACTCCAATGGATGGTAGCCTTGTCATTATGGAAGGTAGTATGTTCTCGAGATTTTTGTTACTCTAATGGATCATAGCCTTGTCATTATGGAAGGTAGTCTGTTGTCGAGATTTTTATAACTCTAATGGATGGTAGCCTTATCATTATGGAAGGTAGTTTGTTGTCATGATTTTTATTACCCCAATGGATAGTAGCCTTGTCATTATGGAAGGTAGTCTATTGTCGAGATTTTTGTCACTCCAAAGGATGGTAGCCATGTCATTATGGAAGGTAGTTGGTTGTCAATATTTTTGTTACTCTAATGGATGGTGGCCTTGTCATTATGGAAGGTAGTCTATTGTCGAGATTTTTGTCACTCCAATGGATGGTAGCCTTGTCATTATGGAAGTTAGGTTGTTGGGGAGATTTTTGTTACTCCAATGGATGGTAGCCTTGTCATTATTTAAGGTAGACTGTTGTCGAGATTTTTGTTACTCTAATGGATGTTAGCCTTGTCATTATGGAAGGTAGTTTGTTGTCATGATTTTTATTACTCCAACGGATGGTAGCATTATCATTATGGAAGGTAGTGTGTTGTCGAAATCTTTGTTACTCCAATGGATGGTAGCCTAGTCATTATGAATGGTAGTTTGTTGTCGATATTTTTAATACTCCAATGGATGGTAGCCTTATCATTAGGGAAGGTAGTCTATTGTCGAGATTTTTGTCACTCCAAAGGATGGTAGCCTTGTCATTATGGAAGGTAGTATGTTGTCGATATTTTTGTTAGTCCAATGGATGGTAGCCTTGTCATTATGGAAGGTAGTATGTTGGTGATATTTTTGTTACTCCAATGCATGGTAGCCTTGTCATTATTGAAGGTAGTCTCTTGTTGATATTTTCATTACTCCAATGGATTGTAGCCTTGTCATTCTGGAAGGTAGTCTGTTGTCGAGATTTTTGTTACTCTAATGGATCCTAGCCTTGTCATTATGGAAGGTAGTCTGTTGTCGAGATTTTCGTTACTCTAATGGATGGTAGCCATGTCATTATGGAAGGCAGTTTGTTGTCATGATTTTTATTACTCCAATGGATAGTTGCCTTGTCATTATGGAAGGTAGTCTGTTGTCGAGATTTTGTCACTCCAATGGATGGTAGCCTTATCATTATGGAAGGTAGTCTGTTGTCATGATTTTTGTTACTCCAATTGATGGTAGCCTTGTCATTATGGAAGGTAGTCTGTTGTCGAGATTTTGACACTCCAATGGATGGTAGCCTTATCATTATGGAAGGTAGTCTGTTGTCATGATTTTTGTTACTCCAATTGATGGTAGCCTTGTCATTATGGAAGGTAGTCTATTGTCGAGATTTTTGTCACTCCAAAGGATGGTAGCCTTGTCATTATGGAAGGTAGTCTTTTGTCGATATTTTTGTTACTCCAATGGATGGTAGCCATGTCATTATGGAAGGTAGTCTATTGTCGATATTTTTGTCACTCTAAAAGATGATAGCCTTGTATTATGGAAGTAGTCTGTTTGCGAGATTTTTGTTACTCCAATGGATGGTAGCCTTGTCATTATGGAAGGTAGTTTTTTGATGAGATTTTTGTTACTCCAATGGATGGTAGCCTTGTCATTATGGAAGTTAGACTGTTGGCGAGATTTTTGTTACTCCAATGAATGGTAGCCTTGTCATTATGGAAGGTAGTCTCTTGTTGTTATTTTCATTACTCCAATGCATGGTAGCCTTGTCATTATGGAAGGTAGTCTCTTGTTGATATTTTCATTACTCTAACGGATGGTAGCCTTGTCATTATGGAAGGTAGTCTGTTGTCGAGATTTTTGTTACTCTAATGGATCCTAGCCTTGTCATTACGGAAGGTAGTCTGTTGTCGAGATTTTTGTTACTCTAATGGATGGTAGCCTTGTCATTATGGAAGGTAGTTTGTTGTCATGATTTTTATAACTCCAATGGATAGTAGCCTTGTCATTATGGAAGGTAGTCTATTGTCGAGATTTTGTTACTCCAATGGATGGTAGCCTTATCATTAGGGAAGGTAGTCCATTGTCGAGATTTTTGTTACTCTAATGGATGGTAGCCTTGTCATTATGGAAGGTAGTTTGTTGTCATGATTTTTGTTAATCCAATGGATAGTAGCCTTGTCACTATGGACGGTAGTCTGTTGTCGAGATTTTGTTACTCCAATGGATGGTAGCCTACTCATTATGGAAGGTAGTCTATTGTCGAGATTTTTGTAACTCCAAAGAATGGTAGCCTTGTCATTATGGAAGGTAGTCTGTTGTCAATATTTTTGTTACTCCAATGGATGGTAGCCTTGTCATTATGGAAGGTAGTCTATTGTCGAGTTTTTTGTCACTCTAATATATGATAGCCTTTTCATTATGGAAGTAGTCTGTTTTCGAGATTTTTGTTACTCCAATGGATGGTAGCCTTGTCATTATGGAAGGTAGTCTCTTATTGATTTTTTCGTTATTCCAATGGATGGTAGCCATGTCATTATGGAAGGTAGTTTTTTGTTGAGATTTTTGTTACTCCAATGGATAGTAGCCTTGTCATTATGGAAGGTAGTCTGTTGTCGAGATTTTGTTACTCCAATGGATGGTAGCCTTGTCATTATGGAAGGTAGTCTATTGTCGAGATTTTTGTCACTCTAAAGGATGGTAGCCATGTCATTATGGAAGGTAGTTTGTTGTCGATATTTTCGTTACTCCAACGGATGGTAGCCTTGTCATTATGGAAGATAGTCTATTGTCGAGATTTTAGTCACTCCAATGGATGGTAGCCTTGTCATTATTGAAGTTAGACTGTTGGCAAGATTTTTGTTACTCCAATGGATGGTAGCCTTGTCATTATGGAAGGTAGTCTCTTGTTGATATTTTCATTACTCCAATGCATGGTAGCCTTGTCATTATGGAAGGTAGTCTCTTGTTGATATTTTCATTACTCCAATGGATGGTACCCTTGTCATTATGGAAGGTAGTCTGTTGTCGAGATTTTTTTTACTCTAATGGATCCTAGCCTTGTCATTATGGAAGGTAGTCTGTTATCGAGATTTTTGTTACTCTAATGGATGGTAGCCTTATCATTATGGAAGGTAGTTTGTTTTCATGATTTTTATTACTCCAATGGATAGTAGCCTTGTCATTATGGAATGTAGTCTGTTGTTCAGATTTTGTTACTCCAATGGATGGTAGCCTTGTCATTATGGAAGGTAGTCTGTTGTCGAGATTTTTGTTATTCTAATGGATGGTAGCCTTGTCATTATGGAAGGTAGTTTGTTGTCTAGATTTTTGTTACTCCAATGGATAGTAGCCTTGTGATTATGGAAGGTAGTCTGTTGTCGAGATTTTGTTACTCCAATGGATGGTAGCCTTGTCATTATGGAAGGTAGTCTATTGTCGAGATTTTTGTCACTACAAAGGATGGTAGCCTTGTAATTATGGAAGGTAGTCTATTATCGATATTTTTGTTACTCCAATGGATGTTAGCCTTGTCATTATAGAAGGTAGTCTATTATCGAGATTTTTGTCACTCCAATGGATGGTAGCCTTATCATTATGGAAGGTAGTCTGTTGGCGGGATTTTTGTTACTCCAATGGAGGGTAGCATTGTCATTACGGAAAGTAGATTGTTGTCGACATTTTTGTTACAATAATGTATGGTAGCCTTGTCATTGTGAAAGGTAGTTTGTTGTCGAGATTTTATTTATTTATATGTATGGTAGCCTTGTCATTATAGAAGGTAGTCTCTTGTTGATATTTTCATTACTCCAATGGATTGTAGCCTAGTCATTATGGAATGTAGTCTATTGTCGATATTTGTGTCACTCCAATGGATGATAGCGTTGTTATTATGGAAGGTAGTCTGTTGGCGATATTTTTGTTACTCCAATGGATGGTAGCCTTGTCATTATGGAAGTTAGTCTCTTGTTGATATTTTCGTTACTCCAATAGATGGTAGCCTTTTTATTATGGAAGGTAGTCTATTGTCGAGATTTTTGTCACTCCAATGGATGGTAGCCTTGTCATTATGGAAGCTAGGCTGTTGGCGAGATTTTTGTTACTCTAATGGATGGTAGCCTTGTCATTATGGAAGGTAGTTTGTTGTCGAGATTTTTGTTACTCCAATGGATGGTAGTCTTGTCATTATGGAAGGTAGTCTCTTGTTGATATTTTCATTACTCCAATGCATGGTAGCCTTGTCATTATGGAAGGTAGTCTGTTGTCGAGATTTTTGTTACTATAATGGATCCTAGCCCTGTCATTATGGAAGGTAGTTTGTTTTCGAGATTTTGTTACTCCAATGGATGGTAGCCTTGTCATTATGGAAGGTAGTCTGTTGTCGAGATTTTTGTTACTCTAATGGATGGTAGCCTTGTCATTATGGAAGGTAGTTTCTTGTCGATATTTTTGTTACTCCAATGGATAGTATCCTTGTCATTATGGAAGGTAGTCTGTTATCGAGATTTTGTTAATCCAATGGATGGTAACCTTGTCATTTTGGAAGGTAGTCTGTTGTCGAGATTTTTGTAACTCCAAAGGATGGTTGCCTTGTCATTATGGAAGGTAGTCTATTGTCGATATTTTTGTCACTCTAATGGATGGTAGCCTTGTCATTATGGAAGGTAGTCTATTGTCGAGATTTTTGTCACTCCAATGGATGGTAGCCTTGTCATTATGGAAGGTAGTCTGTTGGCGAGATATTTGTTACTCCAATGGATGGTAGCCTTGTCATTATGGAATGTAGTCTCTTGTTGATATTTTCATTTCTCCAATGCATGGTAGCCTTGTCATTATTGAAGGTAGTCTCTTGTTGATATTTTCATTACTCTAATGGATGGTAGCCTTGTCATTATGGAAGGTAGTCTGTTGTCGAGATTTTTGTTACTCTAATGGATACTAGCCTTTTCATTATGGAAGGTAGTATTTTTTCGAGATTTTTCTTACTCTAATGGATGGTAGCCTTGTCATTATGGAAGGTAGTTTGTTGTCATGATTTTTGTTACTCCAATGGATAGTAGCCTTGTCATTATGGAGGGTAGTTTGTTGTCGAGATTTTCTTACTCCAGTGGATGGTAGCCTTGTCATTATGGAAGGTAGTCTATTGTTGAGATTTTTTTCACTCCAAAGGATGGTAGCTTTGTCATTATGTAAGGTAGTCTGTTGTCGATATTTTTGTTACTCCAATGGATGGTAGCCTTGTCATTATGGAAGGTAGTCTATTGTCGAGATTTTTGTCACTCTAATAGATGATAGCCTTGTCATTATGGAAGGTAGTCTGTTGGCGAGATTTTTGTTACTCCAATGGATGGTAGCCTTGTCATTATGGAAGGTAGTCTTTTGTTGATATTTTCATTACTCCAATGCACGATAGCCTTGACATTATGGAAGGTTGTCTCTTGTTGATATTATCATTACTCCAATGGATGGTAGCCTTGTCATTATGGAAGGTAGTCTGTTCTCGAGATTTTTGTTACTCTAATGGATCATAGCCTTGTCATTATGGAAGGTAGTCTGTTGTCGAGATTTTTATAACTCTAATGGATGGTAGCCTTATCATTATGGAAGGTAGTTTGTTGTCATGATTTTTATTACCCCAATGGATAGTAGCCTTGTCATTATGGAAGGTAGTCTATTGTCGAGATTTTTGTCACTCCAAAGGATGGTAGCCATGTCATTATGGAAGGTAGTTGGTTGTCAATATTTTTGTTACTCTAATGGATGGTGGCCTTGTCATTATGGAAGGTAGTCTATTGTCGAGATTTTTGTCACTCCAATGGATGGTAGCCTTGTCATTATGGAAGTTAGGTTGTTGGGGAGATTTTTGTTACTCCAATGGATGGTAGCCTTGTCATTATTTAAGGTAGACTGTTGTCGAGATTTTTGTTACTCTAATGGATGTTAGCCTTGTCATTATGGAAGGTAGTTTGTTGTCATGATTTTTATTACTCCAACGGATGGTAGCATTATCATTATGGAAGGTAGTGTGTTGTCGAAATCTTTGTTACTCCAATGGATGGTAGCCTAGTCATTATGAATGGTAGTTTGTTGTCGATATTTTTAATACTCCAATGGATGGTAGCCTTATCATTAGGGAAGGTAGTCTATTGTCGAGATTTTTGTCACTCCAAAGGATGGTAGCCTTGTCATTATGGAAGGTAGTATGTTGTCGATATTTTTGTTAGTCCAATGGATGGTAGCCTTGTCATTATGGAAGGTAGTATGTTGGTGATATTTTTGTTACTCCAATGCATGGTAGCCTTGTCATTATTGAAGGTAGTCTCTTGTTGATATTTTCATTACTCCAATGGATTGTAGCCTTGTCATTCTGGAAGGTAGTCTGTTGTCGAGATTTTTGTTACTCTAATGGATCCTAGCCTTGTCATTATGGAAGGTAGTCTGTTGTCGAGATTTTCGTTACTCTAATGGATGGTAGCCATGTCATTATGGAAGGCAGTTTGTTGTCATGATTTTTATTACTCCAATGGATAGTTGCCTTGTCATTATGGAAGGTAGTCTGTTGTCGAGATTTTGTCACTCCAATGGATGGTAGCCTTATCATTATGGAAGGTAGTCTGTTGTCATGATTTTTGTTACTCCAATTGATGGTAGCCTTGTCATTATGGAAGGTAGTCTGTTGTCGAGATTTTGACACTCCAATGGATGGTAGCCTTATCATTATGGAAGGTAGTCTGTTGTCATGATTTTTGTTACTCCAATTGATGGTAGCCTTGTCATTATGGAAGGTAGTCTATTGTCGAGATTTTTGTCACTCCAAAGGATGGTAGCCTTGTCATTATGGAAGGTAGTCTTTTGTCGATATTTTTGTTACTCCAATGGATGGTAGCCATGTCATTATGGAAGGTAGTCTATTGTCGATATTTTTGTCACTCTAAAAGATGATAGCCTTGTATTATGGAAGTAGTCTGTTTGCGAGATTTTTGTTACTCCAATGGATGGTAGCCTTGTCATTATGGAAGGTAGTTTTTTGATGAGATTTTTGTTACTCCAATGGATGGTAGCCTTGTCATTATGGAAGTTAGACTGTTGGCGAGATTTTTGTTACTCCAATGGATGGTAGCCTTGTCATTATGGAAGGTAGTATCTTGTTGATATTTTCATTACTCCAATGCATGGTAGCCTTGTTATTATGTAAAGTAGTCTCTTGTTGATATTTTCATTACTCCAATGGATGGTAGCCTTGTCATTATGGAAGGTAGTCTGTTGTCGAGATTTTTGTTACTCTAATGGATCCTAGCCTTGTCATTATGGAAGGTAGTCTATTGTGGAGATTTTTGTTACTCTAATGGATGGTAGCCTTGTCATTATGGAAGGTAGTTTGTTGTCATGATTTTTATTACTCCAATGGATAGTAGCCTTGTCATTATGGAAGGTAGTCTATTGTCGAGATTTTGTTACTCCAATGGATGGTAGCCTTATCATTAGGGAAGGTAGTCTATTGTCGAGATTTTTGTTACTCTAATGGATGGTAGCCTTGTCATTATGGAAGGTAGTTTGTTGTCATGATTTTTGTTACTCCAATGGATAGTAGCGTTGTCACTATGGACGGTAGTCTGTTGTCGATATTTTGTTACTCCAATGGATGGTAGCCTAGTCATTATGGAAGGTAGTCTATTGTCGAGATTTTTGTCACTCCAAAGAATGGTAGCCTTGTCATTATGGAAGGTAGTCTGTTGTCAATATTTTTGTTACTCCAATGGATGGTAGCCTTGTCATTATGGAAGGTAGTCTATTGTCGAGATTTTTGTCACTCTAATATATGATAGCCTTTTCATTATGGAAGTAGTCTGTTTGCGAGATTTTTGTTACTCCAATGGATGGTAGCCTTGTCATTATGGAAGGTAGTCTCTTGTTGATTTTTTCGTTATTCCAATTGATGGTAGCCATGTCATTATGGAAGGTAGTTTTTTGTTGAGATTTTTGTTACTCCAATGGATAGTAGCCTTGTGATTATGGAAGGTAGTCTGTTGTCGAGATTTTGTTACTCCAATGGATGGTAGCCTTGTCATTATGGAAGGTAGTCTATTGTCGAGATTTTTGTCACTCTAAAGGATGGTAGCCATGTCATTATGGAAGGTAGTTTGTTGTCGATATTTTCGTTACTCTAACGGATGGTAGCCTTGTCATTATGGAAGGTAGTCTATTGTCGAGATTTTTGTCACTCCAATGGATGGTAGCCTTGTCATTATTGAAGTTAGACTGTTGGCAAGATTTTTGTTACTCCAATGGATGGTAGCCTTGTCATTATGGAAGGTAGTCTCTTGTTGATATTTTCATTACTCCAATGCATGGTAGCCTTGTCATTATGGAAGGTAGTCTCTTGTTGATATTTTCATTACTCCAATGGATGGTAGCCTTGTCATTATGGAAGGTAGTCTGTTGTCGAGATTTTTTTTACTCTAATGGATCCTAGCCTTGTCATTATGGAAGGTAGTCTGTTGTCGAGATTTTTGTTACTCTAATGGATGGTAGCCTTATCATTATGGAAGGTAGTTTGTTTTCATGATTTTTATTACTCCAATGGATAGTAGCCTTGTCATTATGGAAGGTAGTCTGTTGTTCAGATTTTGTTACTCCAATGGATGGTAGCCTTGTCATTATGGAAGGTAGTCTGTTGTCGAGATTTTTGTTATTCTAATGGATGGTAGCCTTGTCATTATGGAAGGTAGTTTGTTGTCTAGATTTTTGTTACTCCAATGGATAGTAGCCTTGTGATTATGGAAGGTAGTCTGTTGTCGAGATTTTGTTACTCCAATGGATGGTAGCCTTGTCATTATGGAAGGTAGTCTATTGTCGAGATTTTTGTCACTACAAAGGATGGTAGCCTTGTCATTATGGAAGGTAGTCTATTATCGAAATTTTTGTTACTCCAATGGATGTTAGCCTTGTCATTATAGAAGGTAGTCTATTATCGAGATTTTTGTCACTCCAATGGATGGTAGCCTTATCATTATGGAAGGTAGTCTGTTGGCGGGATTTTTGTTACTCCAATGGAGGGTAGCATTGTCATTACGGAAAGTAGATTGTTGTCGACATTTTTGTTACAATAATGTATGGTAGCCTTGTCATTGTGAAAGGTAGTTTGTTGTCGAGATTTTATTTATTTATATGTATGGTAGCCTTGTCATTATAGAAGGTAGTCTCTTGTTGATATTTTCATTACTCCAATGGATTGTAGCCTAGTCATTATGGAATGTAGTCTATTGTCGATATTTTTGTCACTCCAATGGATGATAGCGTTGTTATTATGGAAGGTAGTCTGTTGGCGATATTTTTGTTACTCCAATGGATGGTAGCCTTGTCATTATGGAAGTTAGTCTCTTGTTGATATTTTCGTTACTCCAATAGATGGTAGCCTTTTTATTATGGAAGGTAGTCTATTGTCGAGATTTTTGTCACTCCAATGGATGGTAGCCTTATCATTATGGAAGTTAGGCTGTTGGCGAGATTTTTGTTACTCTAATGGATGGTAGCCTTGTCATTATGGAAGGTAGTTTGTTGTCGAGATTTTTGTTACTCCAATGGATGGTAGTCTTGTCATTATGGAAGGTAGTCTCTTGTTGATATTTTCATTACTCCAATGCATGGTAGCCTTGTCATTATGGAAGGTAGTCTGTTGTCGAGATTTTTGTTACTATAATGGATCCTAGCCCTGTCATTATGGAAGGTAGTCTGTTGTGGAGATTTTTGTTACTCCAATGGATGGTAGCCTTGTCATTATGGAAGGTAGTCTTTTGTTGATATTTTCATTACTCCAATGCACGATAGCCTTGACATTATGGAAGGTTGTCTCTTGTTGATATTATCATTACTCCAATGGATGGTAGCCTTGTCATTATGGAAGGTAGTTTGTTGTCATGATTTTTATTACCCCAATGGATCCTAGCCTTGTCATTTTGGAAGGTAGTTTGTTGTCGAGATTTTTGTCACTCCAAAGGATGGTAGCCATGTCATTATGGAAGGTAGTTGGTTGTCGATATTTTTGTTACTCCAATGGATGGTGGCCTTGTCATTATGGAAGGTAGTCTATTGTCGAGATTTTTTTCACTCCAATGGATGGTAGCCTTGTCATTATGGAAGTTAGGTTGTTAGGGAGATTTTTGTTACTCCAATGGATGGTAGCCTTGACATTATTTAAGGTAGACTGTTGTCGAGATTTTTGTTACTCTAATGGATGTTAGCCTTGTCATTAAGGAAGGTAGTTTGTTGTCATGATTTTTATTACTCCAACGGATGGTAGCATTATCATTATGGAAGGTAGTGTGTTGTCGAAATCTTTGTTACTCCAATGGATGGTAGCCTAGTCATTATGGATGGTAGTTTGTTGTCGATATTTTTAATACTCCAATGGATGGTAGCCTTATCATTAGGGAAGGTAGTCTATTGTCGAGATTTTTGTCACTCCAAAGGATGGTAGCCTTGTCATTATGGAAGGTAGTATGTTGTCGATATTTTTGTTAGTCCAATGGATGGTAGCCTTGTCATTATGGAAGGTAGTATGTTGGTGATATTTTTGTTACTCCAATGCATGGTAGCCTTGTCATTATGGAAGGTAGTCTCTTGTTGATATTTTCATTACTCCAATGGATTGTAGCCTTGTCATTCTGGAAGGTAGTCTGTTGTCGAGATTTTTGTTACTCTAATGGATCCTAGCCTTGTCATTATGGAAGGTAGTCTGTTGTCGAGATTTTTGTTACTCTAATGGATGGTAGCCATGTCATTATGGAAGGCAGTTTGTTGTCATGATTTTTATTACTCCAATGGATAGTAGCCTTGTCATTATGGAAGGTAGTCTGTTGTCGAGATTTTGTCACTCCAATGGATGGTAGCCTTATCATTATGGAAGGTAGTCTGTTGTCATGATTTTTGTTACTCCAATTGATGGTAGCCTTGTCATTATGGAAGGTAGTCTGTTGTCGAGATTTTGTTACTCCAATGGATGGTAGCCTTGTCATTATGGAAGGTAGTCTATTGTCGAGATTTTTGTCACTCCAAAGGATGGTAGCCTTGTCATTATGGAAGGTAGTCTTTTGTCGATATTTTTGTTACTCCAATGGATGGTAGCCATGTCATTATGGAAGGTAGTCTATTGTCGATATTTTTGTCACTCTAAAAGATGATAGCCTTGTCATTATGGAAGTAGTCTGTTTGCGAGATTTTTGTTACTCCAATGGATGGTAGCCTTGTCATTATGGAAGGTAGTTTTTTGATGAGATTTTTGTTACTCCAATGGATGGTAGCCTTGTCATTATGGAAGTTAGACTGTTGGCGAGATTTTTGTTACTCCAATGGATGGTAGCCTTGTCATTATGGAAGGTAGTATCTTGTTGATATTTTCATTACTCCAATGCATGGTAGCCTAGTTATTATGGAAGGTAGTCTCTTGTTGATATTTTCATTACTCCAATGGATGGTAGCCTTGTCATTATGGAAGGTAGTCTGTTGTCGAGATTTTTGTTACTCTAATGGATCCTAGCCTTGTCATTATGGAAGGTAGTCTGTTGTGGAGATTTTTGTTACTCTAATGGATGGTAGCCTTGTCATTATGGAAGGTAGTTTGTTGTCATGATTTTTATTACTCCAATGGATAGTAGCCTTGTCATTATGGAAGGTAGTCTGTTGTTGAGATTTTGTTACTCTAGTGGATGGTAGCCTTGTCATTATGGAAGGTAGTCTGTTGTCGAAATTTTTGTTACTCTAATGGATGGTAGCTTTGTCATTATGGAAGGTAGTGTGTTGTCGACATTTTTGTTACTCCAATGGATGGTAGTTTGTCATTATGGAAGTTAGGCTGTTGGCGAGATTTTTGTTACTCCAATGGATGGTAGTTTGTCATTATGGAAGGTAGTGTGTTGTCGAGATTTTTGTCACTCCAAAGGATGGTAGCCATGTCATTATGGAAGGTAGTTTGTTGTCGAGATTTTTGTTACCCCAATTGATGGTAGCCTTGTCATTATGGAAGGTAGTCTATTGTCGAGATTTTTGTCACTCCAATGGATGGTAGCCTTGTCAATATGGAAGTTAGACTGTTGGCGAGATTTTTGTTACCACAATGGATGGTAGCCTTGTCATTATGGAAGGTAGTCTCTTGTTAATATTTTCATTACTCCAATGCATGGTAGCCTTGTCATTATGGAAGGTAGTCTCTTGTTGATATTTTCATTACTCCAATGGATGGTAGCCTTGTCATTATGGAAGGTAGTCTGTTGTCGAGATTTTTGTTACTCCAATGGATAGTAGCCTTGTGATTATGGAAGGTAGTCTGTTGTCGTGATTTTGTTACTCCAATGGATGGTAGCCTTGTCATTATGGAAGGTAGTCTATTGTCGAGATTTTTGTCACTACAAAGGATGGTTGCCTTGTCATTATGGAAGGTAGTCTATTATCGATATTTTTGTTACTCCAATGGATGTTAGCCTTGTCATTATAGAAGGTAGTCTATTATCGAGATTTTTGTCACTCCAATGGATGGTAGCCTTATCATTATGGAAGGTAGTCTGTTGGCGGGATTTTTGTTACTCCAATGGAGGGTAGCATTGTCATTACGGAAAGTAGATTGTTGTCGACATTTTTGTTACAATAATGTATGGTAGCCTTGTCATTGTGAAAGGTAGTTTGTTGTCGAGATTTTTTTTATTTATATGTATGGTAGCCTTGTCATTATAGAAGATAGTCTCTTGTTGATATTTTCATTACTCCAATGGATTGTAGCCTAGTCATTATGGAATGTAGTCTATTGTCGATATTTTTGTCACTCCAATGGATGATAGCGTTGTTATTATGGAAGGTAGTCTGTTGGCGATATTTTTGTTACTCCAATGGATGGTAGCCTTGTCATTATGGAAGTTAGTCTCTTGTTGATATTTTCGTTACTCCAATAGATGGTAGCCTTTTTATTATGGAAGGTAGTCTATTGTCGAGATTTTTGTCACTCCAATGGATGGTAGCCTTGTCATTATGGAAGTTAGGTTGTTGGCTAGATTTTTGTTACTCTAATGGATGGTAGCCTTGTCATTATGGAAGGTAGTTTGTTGTCGAGATTTTTGTTACTCCAATGGATGGTAGTCTTGTTATTATGGAAGGTAGTCTCTTGTTGATATTTTCATTACTCCAATGCATGGTAGCCTTGTCATTATGGAAGGTAGTCTGTTGTCGAGATTTTTTTTACTATAATGGATCCTAGCCCTGTCATTATGGAAGGTAGTTTGTTTTCGAGATTTTGTTACTCCAATGGATGGTAGCCTTGTCATTATGGAAGGTAGTCTGTTGTCGAGATTTTTGTTACTCTAATGGATGGTAGCCTTGTCATTATGGAAGGTAGTTTCTTGTCGAGATTTTTGTTACTCCAATGGATAGTATCCTTGTCATTATGGAAGGTAGTCTGTTATCAAGATTTTGTTACTCCAATGGATGGTAACCTTGTCATTTTGGAAGGTAGTCTGTTGTCGAGATTTTTGTAACTCCAAAGGATGGTTGCCTTGTCATTATGGAAGGTAGTCTATTGTCGATATTTTTGTCACTCTAATGGATGGTAGCCTTGTCATTATGGAAGGTAGTCTATTGTCGAGATTTTTGTCACTCCAATGGATGGTAGCCTTGTCATTATGGAAGGTAGTCTGTTGGCGAGATATTTGTTACTCCAATGGATGGTAGCCTTGTCATTATGGAATGTAGTCTCTTGTTGATATTTTCATTTCTCCAATGCATGGTAGCCTTGTCATTATTGAAGGTAGTCTCTTGTTGATATTTTCATTACTCTAATGGATGGTAGCCTTGTCATTATGGAAGGTAGTCTGTTGTCGAGATTTTTGTTACTCTAATGGATACTAGCCTTTTCATTATGGAAGGTAGTATTCTTTCGAGATTTTTCTTACTCTAATGGATGGTAGCCTTGTCATTATGGAAGGTAGTTTGTTGTCATGATTTTTGTTACTCCAATGGATAGTAGCCTTGTCATTATGGAGGGTAGTTTGTTGTCGAGATTTTCTTACTCCAGTGGATGGTAGCCTTGTCATTATGGAAGGTAGTCTATTGTCGAGATTTTTGTCACTCCAATGGATGGTAGCCTTGTCAATATGGAAGTTAGACTGTTGGCGAGATTTTTGTTACCACAATGGATGGTAGCCTTGTCATTATGGAAGGTAGTCTCTTGTTAATATTTTCATTACTCCAATGCATGGTAGCCTTGTCATTATGGAAGGTAGTCTCTTGTTGATATTTTCATTACTCCAATGGATGGTAGCCTTGTCATTATGGAAGGTAGTCTGTTGTCGAGATTTTTGTTACTCCAATGGATAGTAGCCTTGTGATTATGGAAGGTAGTCTGTTGTCGTGATTTTGTTACTCCAATGGATGGTAGCCTTGTCATTATGGAAGGTAGTCTATTGTCGAGATTTTTGTCACTACAAAGGATGGTTGCCTTGTCATTATGGAAGGTAGTCTATTATCGATATTTTTGTTACTCCAATGGATGTTAGCCTTGTCATTATAGAAGGTAGTCTATTATCGAGATTTTTGTCACTCCAATGGATGGTAGCCTTATCATTATGGAAGGTAGTCTGTTGGCGGGATTTTTGTTACTCCAATGGAGGGTAGCATTGTCATTACGGAAAGTAGATTGTTGTCGACATTTTTGTTACAATAATGTATGGTAGCCTTGTCATTGTGAAAGGTAGTTTGTTGTCGAGATTTTTTTTATTTATATGTATGGTAGCCTTGTCATTATAGAAGGTAGTCTCTTGTTGATATTTTCATTACTCCAATGGATTGTAGCCTAGTCATTATGGAATGTAGTCTATTGTCGATATTTTTGTCACTCCAATGGATGATAGCGTTGTTATTATGGAAGGTAGTCTGTTGGCGATATTTTTGTTACTCCAATGGATGGTAGCCTTGTCATTATGGAAGTTAGTCTCTTGTTGATATTTTCGTTACTCCAATAGATGGTAGCCTTTTTATTATGGAAGGTAGTCTATTGTCGAGATTTTTGTCACTCCAATGGATGGTAGCCTTGTCATTATGGAAGTTAGGCTGTTGGCGAGATTTTTGTTACTCTAATGGATGGTAGCCTTGTCATTATGGAAGGTAGTTTGTTGTCGATATTTTTGTTACTCCAATGGATGGTAGTCTTGTTATTATGGAAGGTAGTCTCTTGTTGATATTTTCATTACTCCAATGCATGGTAGCCTTGTCATTATGGAAGGTAGTCTGTTGTCGAGATTTTTTTTACTATAATGGATCCTAGCCCTGTCATTATGGAAGGTAGTTTGTTTTCGAGATTTTGTTACTCCAATGGATGGTAGCCTTGTCATTATGGAAGGTAGTCTGTTGTCGAGATTTTTGTTACTCTAATGGATGGTAGCCTTGTCATTATGGAAGGTAGTTTCTTGTCGAGATTTTTGTTACTCCAATGGATAGTATCCTTGTCATTATGGAAGGTAGTCTGTTATCAAGATTTTGTTACTCCAATGGATGGTAACCTTGTCATTTTGGAAGGTAGTCTGTTGTCGAGATTTTTGTAACTCCAAAGGATGGTTGCCTTGTCATTATGGAAGGTAGTCTATTGTCGATATTTTTGTCACTCTAATGGATGGTAGCCTTGTCATTATGGAAGGTAGTCTATTGTCGAGATTTTTGTCACTCCAATGGATGGTAGCCTTGTCATTATGGAAGGTAGTCTGTTGGCGAGATATTTGTTACTCCAATGGATGGTAGCCTTGTCATTATGGAATGTAGTCTCTTGTTGATATTTTCATTTCTCCAATGCATGGTAGCCTTGTCATTATTGAAGGTAGTCTCTTGTTGATATTTTCATTACTCTAATGGATGGTAGCCTTGTCATTATGGAAGGTAGTCTGTTGTCGAGATTTTTGTTACTCTAATGGATACTAGCCTTTTCATTATGGAAGGTAGTATTCTTTCGAGATTTTTCTTACTCTAATGGATGGTAGCCTTGTCATTATGGAAGGTAGTTTGTTGTCATGATTTTTGTTACTCCAATGGATAGTAGCCTTGTCATTATGGAGGGTAGTTTGTTGTCGAGATTTTCTTACTCCAGTGGATGGTAGCCTTGTCATTATGAAAGGTAGTCTATTGTTGAGATTTTTTTCACTCCAAATGATGGTAGCCTTGTCATTATGTAAGGTAGTCTGTTGTCGATATTTTTGTTACTCCAATGGATGGTAGCCTTGTCATTATGGAAGGTAGTCTATTTTCGAGATTTTTGTCACTCTAATAGATGATAGCCTTGTCATTATGGAAGGTAGTCTGTTGGCGAGATTTTTGTTACTCCAATGAATGGTAGCCTTGTCATTATGGAAGGTAGTCTTTTGTTGATATTTTCATTACTCCAATGCACGATAGCCTTGACATTATGGAAGGTAGTCTCTTGTTGATATTATCATTACTCCAATGAATGGTAGCCTTGTCATTATGGAAGGTAGTCTATTCTCGAGATTTTTGTTACTCTAATGGATCCTAGCCTTGTCATTATGGAAGGTAGTCTGTTGTCGAGATTTTTATAACTCTAATGGATGGTAGCCTTGTCATTATGGAAGGTAGTTTGTTGTCATGATTTTTATTACCCCAATGGATAGTAGCCTTGTCATTATGGAAGGTAGTCTATTGTCGAGATTTTTGTCACTCCAAAGGATGGTAGCCATGTCATTATGGAAGGTAGTTGGTTGTCGATATTTTTGTTACTCCAATGGATGGTAGCCTTGTCATTATGGAAGTTAGGCTGTTGGGGAGATTTTTGTTACTCCAATGGATGGTAGCCTTGTCATTATTTAAGGTAGACTGTTGTCGAGATTTTTGTTACTCTAATGGATGTTAGCCTTGTCATTATGGAAGGTAGTTTGTTGTCATGATTTTTGTTACTCCAACGGATGGTAGCATTATCATTATGGAAGGTAGTGTGTTGTCGAAATCTTTGTTACTCCAATGGATGGTAGACTAGTCATTATGGATGGTAGTTTGTTGTCGATATTTTTAATACTCCAATGGATGGTAGCCTTATCATTAGGGAAGGTAGTCTATTGTCGAGATTTTTGTCACTCCAAAGGATGGTAGCCTTGTCATTATGGAAGGAAGTATGTTGTCGATATTTTTGTTAGTCCAATGGAAGGTAGCCTTGTCATTATGGAAGGTAGTCTGTTGGTGATATTTTTGTTACTCCAATGCATGGTAGCCTTGTCATTATGGAAGGTAGTCTCTTGTTGATATTTTCATTACTCCAATGGATTGTAGCCTTGTCATTCTGGAAGGTAGTCTGTTGTCGAGATTTTTGTTACTCTAATGGATCCTAGCCTTGTCATTATGGAAGGTAGTCTGTTGTCGAGATTTTTGTTACTCTAATGGATGGTAGCCTTGCCATTATGGAAGGTAGTCTGTTGTCATGATTTGTTACTCCAATGGATGGTAGCCTTGTCATTATGGAAGGTAGTCTGTTGTCGAGAGTTTGTTACTCCAATGGATGGTAGCCTTGTCATTATGGAAGGTAGTCTATTGTCGAGATTTTTGTCACTCCAAAGGATGGTAGCCTTGTCATTATGGAAGGTAGTCTGTTGTCGATATTTTTGTTACTCCAATGGATGGTAGCCATGTCATTATGGAAGGTAGTCTATTATCGATATTTTTGTCACTCTAAAAGATGATAGCCTTGTCATTATGGAAGTAGTCTGTTTGCGAGATTTTTGTTACTCCAATGGATGGTAGCCTTGTTATTATGGAAGGTAGTTTTTTGATGAGATTTTTGTTACTCCAATGGATGGTAGCCTTGTCATTATGGAAGTTAGACTGTTGGCGAGATTTTTGTTACTCCAATGGATGGTAGCCTTGTCATTATGGAAGGTAGTATCTTGTTGATATTTTCATTACTCCAATGCATGGTAGCCTTGTTATTATGGAAGGTAGTCTCTTGTTGATATTTTCATTACTCCAATGGATGGTAGCCTTGTCATTATGGAAGGTAGTCTGTTGTCGAGATTTTTGTTACTCTAATGGATCCTAGCCTTGTCATTATGGAAGGTAGTCTGTTGTGGAGATTTTTGTTACTCTAATGGATGGTAGCCTTGTCATTATGGAAGGTAGTTTGTTGTCATGATTTTTATTACTCCAATGGATAGTAGCCTTGTCATTATGGAAGGTAGTTTGTTGTCATGATTTTTATTACTCCAATGGATAGTAGCCTTGTCATTATGGAAGGTAGTCTGTTGTTGAGATTTTGTTACTCTAGTGGATGGTAGCCTTGTCATTATGGAAGGTAGTCTGTTGTCGAAATTTTTGTTACTCTAATGGATGGTAGCCTTGTCATTATGGAAGGTAGTGTGTTGTCGACATTTTTGTTACTCCAATGGATGGTAGCCTTGTCATTATGGAAGTTAGGCTGTTGGCGAGATTTTTGTTACTCCAATGGATGGTAGTCTTGTCATTATGGAAGGTAGTGTGTTGTCGAGATTTTTGTCACTCCAAAGGATGGTAGCCATGTCATTATGGAAGGTAGTTTGTTGTCGAGATTTTTGTTACCCCAATGGATGGTAGCCTTGTCATTATGGAAGGTAGTCTATTGTCGAGATTTTTGTCACTCCAATGGATGGTAGCCTTGTCAATATGGAAGTTAGACTGTTGGCGAGATTTTTGTTACTCCAATGGATGGTAGCCTTGTCATTATGGAAGGTAGTCTCTTGTTGATATTTTCATTACTCCAATGCATGGTAGCCTTGTCATTATGGAAGGTAGTCTCTTGTTGATATTTTCATTACTCCAATGGATGGTAGCCTTGTCATTATGGAAGGTAGTCTGTTGTCGAGATTTTTGTTACTCTAATGGATCCTAGCCTTGTCATTATGGAAGGTAGCCTGTTGTGGAGATTATTGTTACTCTAATGGATGGTAGCCTTGTCATTATGGAAGGTAGTTTGTTGTCATGATTTTTATTACTCCAATGGATAGTAGCCTTGTCATTATGGAAGGTAGTCTGTTGTTGAGATTTTGTTACTCCAGTGGATGGTAGCCTTGTCATTATGGAAGGTAGTCTGTTGTCGAGATTTTTGTTACTCTAATGGATGGTAGCCTTGTCATTATGAAAGGTAGTTTGTTGTCGAGATTTTTGTTACTCCAATGGATAGTAGCCTTCTAATTAAGGAAGGTAGTCTGTTGTCGAGATTTTGTTACTCCAATGGATGGTAGACTTGTCATTATGGAAGGTAGTCTATTGTCGAGATTTTTGTCACTCCAAAGGATGGTAGCCTTGTCATTATGGAAGGTAGTCTATTGTCGATATTTTTGTTACTCCAATGGATGGTAGCCTTGTCATTATGGAAGGTAGTCTATTGTCGAGATTTTTGTCACTCCAATGGATGGTAGCCTTATTATAATGGAAGGTAGTCTGTTGGCGATATTTTTGTTACTCCAATGTATGGTAGCCTTGTCTTTGTGTAAGGTAGTTTGGTGTCGAGATTTTTGTTATTTATATGTATGGTAGCCTTGTCATTATAGAAGGTAGTCTCTTGTTGATATTTTCATTAATCCAATGGATTGTAGCCTAGTCATTATGGAATATAGTTTATTGCCGATATTTTTGTAACTCCAATGGATGATAGCGTTGTCATTATGGAAGCTAGTCTGTTGGCGAGATTTTTGTTACTCCAATGGATGGTAGCCTTGTCATTATGGAAGTTAGTCTCTTGTTGATATTTTCGTTATTCCAATGGATGGTAGCCATGTCATTATGGAAGGTAGTCTATTGTCGAGATTTTTGTCACTCCAATGGATGGTAGCCTTGTCATTATGGAAGTTAGGCTGTTGGCGAGATTTTTGTTACTCCAATGGATGGTAGTCTTGTCATTATGGAAGGTAGTCTCATTTTGATATTTTCATTACTCCAATGCATGGTAGCCTTGTCATTATGGAATGTAGTCTCTTATTGATATTTTCATT
The DNA here is from genome assembly GCA_948472305.1 of Vicia faba. Taxonomy (NCBI): domain Eukaryota; kingdom Viridiplantae; phylum Streptophyta; class Magnoliopsida; order Fabales; family Fabaceae; genus Vicia; species Vicia faba. Next base: position 681,517,709 of record OX451739.1, on the reverse strand, counting down.
ACTCCAACGGATGGTAGCCTTGTCATTATGGAAGGTAGTATGTTGTCGAGATTTTTGTTACTCTAATGGATCCTAGCCTTGTCATTATGGAAGGTAGTCTGTTGTCGAGATTTTGTTACTTCAATGGATTGTAGCCTTGTCATTATGGAAGGTAGTTTGTTGTCGTGATTTTTGTTACTCCAATGGATGGTATCCTTGTCATTATGGAAGGTAGTCTGTTATCGAGATTTTGTTACTCCATTGGATGGTAACCTTGTCATTATGGAAGGTAGTCTATTGTCGAGATTTTTGTAACTCCAAAGGATGCTAGCCTTGTCATTATGGAAGGTAGTCTATTGTCGATATTTTTGTTACTCTAATGGATGGTAGCGCTGTCATTATTGAAGGTAGTCTATTGTCGAGATTTTTGTCACTCCAATGGATGGTAGCCTTGTCATTATGGAAGGTAGTCTTTTAGCGAGATATTTGTTACTCCAATGGATGGTAGCCTTGTCATTTTTGGAAGGTAGTCTCTTGTTGATATTTTCATTTCTCCAATGCATGGTAGCCTTGTAATTATGGAAGGTAGTCTCTTGTTGATATTTTCATTACTCCAATGGATGGTAGCCTTGTCATTATGGAAGGTCGTCTATTGTCGAGATTTTTGTTACTCTAATGGATCCTAGCCTTGTCATTATGGAAGGTAGTCTGTTTTTGAGATTTTTTTGACTCTAATGGATGGTAGCCTTGTCATTATGGAAGGTAGTTTGTTGTCATGATTTTTGTTACTCCAATGGATAGTAGCCTTGTCATTATGGAAGGTAGTCTGTTGTCGAGATTTTCTTACTCCAATGGATGGAAGCGTTGTCATCATGGAAGGTAGTCTATTGTCGAGATTTTTTTCACTCCAAAGGATGGTAGGCTTGTCATTATGGAAGGTAGTCTGTTGTCGATATTTTTGTTACTCCAATGGATGGTAGCCTTGTCATTATGGAAGGTAGCCTATTGTCGACATTTTTGTCACTCTGATAGATGATAGCCTTGTCATTATGGAAGTTAGTCTGTTTGCGAGATTTTTGTTACTCCAATGGATGGTATCCTTGTCATTATGGAAGGTAGTCTCTTGTTGATATTTTCGTTATTCCAATGGATGGTAGCCATGTCATTATGGAAGGTAGTTTGTTGTTGAGATTTTTGTTACTCCAATGGATAGTAGCCTTGTCATTATGGAAGGTAGTTTTTTTTCGAGATTTTGTTACTCCAATGGATGGTAGCCTTGTCATTATGGAAGGTAATCTATTGTCGAGATTTTTGTCACTCCAAAGTATGGTAGCCATGTCATTATGGAAGGTAGTTTGTTGTTGATATTTTTGTTACTCCAATGGATGGTAGCATTGTCATTATGGAAGGTAGTCTATTGTCGAGATTTTTTTCACTCCATTGGATGGTATCCTTATCATTATGGAAGTTAGGCTGTTGGCGAGATTTTTGTTACTCCAATGGATGGTAGCATTGTCATTATGGAAGGTAGTCTCTTGTTGATATTTTCATTACTCCAATGCATGGTAGCCTTGTCATTATGGAAGGTAGTCTCTTGTTGATATTTTCATTACTCCAATGGATGGTAGCCTTGTCATTATGTAAGGTAGTCTGTTGTCGAGAATTTTTTTACTCTAATGGATGGTAGCCTTGTCATTATGGAAGGTAGTTTGTTGTCATGATTTTTGTTACTCCAATGGATAGTAGCCTTGTCATTATGGAAGGTAGTCTATTGTCAAGATTTTGTTAATCCAATGGATGGTAGCCTTGTCATTATGGAAGGTAGTCTATTGTCGAGATTTTTGTCACTCCAAAGGATGGTAGCCTTGTCATTATGGAAGGTAGTTTGTTGTCGATATTTATGTTACTCCAATGGATGGTAGCCTTGTCATTATGGAAGGTAGTCTATTGTCGAGATTTTTGTCACTCTAATAGATGATAGCCTTGTCATTATGGAAGGTAGTCTGTTTGCGAGATTTTTGTTACTCTAATGGATGGTAGCCTTGTCATTATGGAAGGTAGTCTCTTGTTGATATTTTCGTTATTCCAATGGATGGTAGCCATGTCATTATGGAAGGTAGTTTGTTGTTGAGATTTTTGTTACTCCAATGGATAGTAGCCTTGTCATTATGGAAGGTAGTTTTTTTTCGAGATTTTGTTACTCCAATGGATGGTAGCCTTGTCATTATGGAAGGTAATCTATTGTCGAGATTTTTGTCACTCCAAAGTATGGTAGCCATGTCATTATGGAAGGTAGTTTGTTGTTGATATTTTTGTTACTCCAATGGATGGTAGCATTGTCATTATGGAAGGTAGTCTATTGTCGAGATTTTTTTCACTCCATTGGATGGTATCCTTATCATTATGGAAGTTAGGCTGTTGGCGAGATTTTTGTTACTCCAATGGATGGTAGCCTTGTCATTATAGAAGGTAGTCTCTTGTTGATATTTTCATTACTCCAATGCATGGTAGCCTTGTCATTATGGAAGGTAGTCTCTTGTTGATATTTTCATTACTCCAATGGATGGTAGCCTTGTCATTATGTAAGGTAGTCTGTTGTCGAGAATTTTTTTACTCTAATGGATGGTAGCCTTGTCATTATGGAAGGTAGTTTGTTGTCATGATTTTTGTTACTCCAATGGATAGTAGCCTTGTCATTATGGAAGGTAGTCTATTGTCAAGATTTTGTTAATCCAATGGATGGTAGCCTTGTCATTATGGAAGGTAGTCTATTGTCGAGATTTTTGTCACTCCAAAGGATGGTAGCCTTGTCATTATGGAAGGTAGTTTGTTGTCGATATTTATGTTACTCCAATGGATGGTAGCCTTGTCATTATGGAAGGTAGTCTATTGTCGAGATTTTTGTCACTCTAATAGATGATAGCCTTGTCATTATGGAAGGTAGTCTGTTTGCGAGATTTTTGTTACTCTAATGGATGGTAGCCTTGTCATTATGGAAGGTAGTCTCTTGTTGATATTTTCGTTATTCCAATGGATGGTAGCCATGTCATTATGGAAGGTAGTTTGTTGTTGAGATTTTTGTTACTCCAATGGATAGTAGCCTTGTCATTATGGAAGGTAGTCTGTTGTCGAGATTTTGTTACTCCAATGGATCCTAGCCTTGTCATTATGGAAGGTAGTCTATTGTCGATATTTTTGTCACTCCAAAGGATGGTAGCCATGTCATTATGGAAGGTAGTTTTTTGTCGGTATTTTTGTTACTCCAATGGATGGTAGCCTTGTCATTATGGAAGGTAGTCTATTGTTGAGATTTTGTTACTCTAGTGGATGGTAGCCTTGTCATTATGGAAGTTAGTCTGTTGTCGAAATTTTTGTTACTCTAATGGATGGTAGCCTTGTCATTATGGAAGTTAGTGTGTTGTCGACATTTTTGTTACTCCAATGGATGGTAGCCTTGTCATTATGGAAGTTAGGCTGTTGGCGAGATTTTTGTTACTCCAATGGATGGTAGTCTTGTCATTATGGAAGGTAGTGTGTTGTCGAGATTTTTGTCACTCCAAAGGATGGTAGCCATGTCATTATGGAAGGTAGTTTGGTGTTGATATTTTTGTTACCCCAATGGATGGTAGCCTTGTCATTATGGAAGGTAGTCTATTGTCGAGATTTTTGTCACTGCAATGGATGGTAGCCTTGTCAATATGGAAGTTAGACTGTTGGCGAGATTTTTGTTACTCCAATGGATGGTAGCCTTGTCATTATGGAAGGTAGTCTCTTGTTGATATTTTCATTACTCCAATGCATGGTAGCCTTGTCATTATGGAAGGTAGTCTCTTGTTGATATTTTCATTACTCTAATGGATGGTAGCCTTGTCATTATGGAAGGTAGTCTGTTGTCGAGATTTTTGTTACTCCAATGGATAGTAGCCTTGTAATTATGGAAGGTAGTCTGTTGTGGAGATTATTGTTACTCTAATGGATGGTAGCCTTGTCATTATGGAAGGTAGTCTGTTGTCGAGATTTTTGTTACTCTAATGGATGGTAGCCTTGTCATTATGGAAGGTAGTGTGTTGTCGAGATTTTTGTTACTCCAATGGATAGTAGCCTTGTAATTATGGAAGGTAGTCTGTTGTCGAGATTTTGTTACTCCAATGGATGGTAGCCTTGTCATTATGGAAGGTAGTCTATTGTCGAGATTTTTGTCAATCCAAAGGATGGTAGCCTTGTCATTATGGAAGGTAGTCTATTGTCGATATTTTTGTTACTCCAATGGATGGTAGCCTTGTCATTATGGAAGGTAGTCTATTGTCGAGATTTTTGTCACTCCAATGGATGGTAGCCTTATTATAATGGAAGGTAGTCTGTTGGCGATATTTTTGTTACTCCAATGGAGGGTAGCATTGTCATTATGGAAAGTAGACTGTTGTCGAGATTTTTGTTACTACAATGTATGGTAGCCTTGTCTTTGTGTAAGGTAGTTTGGTGTCGAGATTTTTGTTATTTATATGTATGGTAGCCTTGTCAATATAGAAGGTAGTCTCTTGTTGATATTTTCATTACTCCAATGGATTGTAGCCTAGTCATTATGGAATATAGTCTATTGCCGATATTTTTGTAACTCCAATGGCTGATAGCGTTGTCATTATGGAAGCTAGTCTGTTGGCGAGATTTTTGTTACTCCAATGGATGGTAGCCTTGTCATTATGGAAGTTAGTCCCTTGTTGATATTTTCGTTACTCCAATGGATGGTAGCCTTGTAATTATGGAAGGTAGTCTCTTGTTGATATTTTCATTACTCCAATGGATGGTAGCCTTGTCATTATGGAAGGTCGTCTATTGTCGAGATTTTGGTTACTCTAATGGATCCTAGCCTTGTCATTATGGAAGGTAGTCTGTTTTTGAGATTTTTTTGACTCTAATGGATGGTAGCCTTGTCATTATGGAAGGTAGTTTGTTGTCATGATTTTTGTTACTCCAATGGATAGTAGCCTTGTCATTATGGAAGGTAGTCTGTTGTCGAGATTTTCTTACTCCAATGGATGGAAGCGTTGTCATCATGGAAGGTAGTCTATTGTCGAGATTTTTTTCACTCCAAAGGATGGTAGGCTTGTCATTATGGAAGGTAGTCTGTTGTCGATATTTTTGTTACTCCAATGGATGGTAGCCTTGTCATTATGGAAGGTAGCCTATTGTCGACATTTTTGTCACTCTGATAGATGATAGCCTTGTCATTATGGAAGTTAGTCTGTTTGCGAGATTTTTGTTACTCCAATGGATGGTATCCTTGTCATTATGGAAGGTAGTCTCTTGTTGATATTTTCGTTATTCCAATGGATGGTAGCCATGTCATTATGGAAGGTAGTTTGTTGTTGAGATTTTTGTTACTCCAATGGATAGTAGCCTTGTCATTATGGAAGGTAGTTTTTTTTCGAGATTTTGTTACTCCAATGGATGGTAGCCTTGTCATTATGGAAGGTAATCTATTGTCGAGATTTTTGTCACTCCAAAGTATGGTAGCCATGTCATTATGGAAGGTAGTTTGTTGTTGATATTTTTGTTACTCCAATGGATGGTAGCATTGTCATTATGGAAGGTAGTCTATTGTCGAGATTTTTTTCACTCCATTGGATGGTATCCTTATCATTATGGAAGTTAGGCTGTTGGCGAGATTTTTGTTACTCCAATGGATGGTAGCCTTGTCATTATAGAAGGTAGTCTCTTGTTGATATTTTCATTACTCCAATGCATGGTAGCCTTGTCATTATGGAAGGTAGTCTCTTGTTGATATTTTCATTACTCCAATGGATGGTAGCCTTGTCATTATGTAAGGTAGTCTGTTGTCGAGAATTTTTTTACTCTAATGGATGGTAGCCTTGTCATTATGGAAGGTAGTTTGTTGTCATGATTTTTGTTACTCCAATGGATAGTAGCCTTGTCATTATGGAATGTAGTCTATTGTCAAGATTTTGTTAATCCAATGGATGGTAGCCTTGTCATTATGGAAGGTAGTCTATTGTCGAGATTTTTGTCACTCCAAAGGATGGTAGCCTTGTCATTATGGAAGGTAGTTTGTTGTCGATATTTATGTTACTCCAATGGATGGTAGCCTTGTCATTATGGAAGGTAGTCTATTGTCGAGATTTTTGTCACTCTAATAGATGATAGCCTTGTCATTATGGAAGGTAGTCTGTTTGCGAGATTTTTGTTACTCTAATGGATGGTAGCCTTGTCATTATGGAAGGTAGTCTCTTGTTGATATTTTCGTTATTCCAATGGATGGTAGCCATGTCATTATGGAAGGTAGTTTGTTGTTGAGATTTTTGTTACTCCAATGGATAGTAGCCTTGTCATTATGGAAGGTAGTCTGTTGTCGAGATTTTGTTACTCCAATGGATCCTAGCCTTGTCATTATGGAAGGTAGTCTATTGTCGATATTTTTGTCACTCCAAAGGATGGTAGCCATGTCATTATGGAAGGTAGTTTTTTGTCGATATTTTTGTTACTCCAATGGATGGTAGCCTTGTCATTATGGAAGGTAGTCTATTGTTGAGATTTTGTTACTCTAGTGGATGGTAGCCTTGTCATTATGGAAGGTAGTCTGTTGTCGAAATTTTTGTTACTCTAATGGATGGTAGCCTTGTCATTATGGAAGTTAGTGTGTTGTCGACATTTTTGTTACTCCAATGGATGGTAGCCTTGTCATTATGGAAGTTAGGCTGTTGGCGAGATTTTTGTTACTCCAATGGATGGTAGTCTTGTCATTATAGAAGGTAGTGTGTTGTCGAGATTTTTGTCACTCCAAAGGATGGTAGCCATGTCATTATGGAAGGTAGTTTGGTGTTGATATTTTTGTTTCCCCAATGGATGGTAGCCTTGTCATTATGGAAGGTAGTCTATTGTCGAGATTTTTGTCACTGCAATAGATGGTAGCCTTGTCATTATGGAAGGTAGTCTCTTGTTGATATTTTCATTACTCCAATGCATGGTAGCCTTGTCATTATGGAAGGTAGTCTCTTGTTGATATTTTCATTACTCTAATGGATGGTAGCCTTGTCATTATGGAAGGTAGTCTGTTGTCGAGATTTTTGTTACTCCAATGGATAGTAGCCTTGTAATTATGGAAGGTAGTCTGTTGTGGAGATTATTGTTACTCTAATGGATGGTAGCCTTGTCATTATGGAAGGTAGTCTGTTGTCGAGATTTTTGTTACTCTAATGGATGGTAGCCTTGTCATTATGGAAGGTAGTGTGTTGTCGAGATTTTTGTTACTCCAATGGATAGTAGCCTTGTAATTATGGAAGGTAGTCTGTTGTCGAGATTTTGTTACTCCAATGGATGGTAGCCTTGTCATTATGGAAGGTAGTCTATTGTCGAGATTTTTGTCACTCCAAAGGATGGTAGCCTTGTCATTATGGAAGGTAGTCTATTGTCGATATTTTTGTTACTCCAATGGATGGTAGCCTTGTCATTATGGAAGGTAGTCTATTGTCGAGATTTTTGTCACTCCAATGGATGGTAGCCTTATTATAATGGAAGGTAGTCTGTTGGCGATATTTTTGTTACTCCAATGGAGGGTAGCATTGTCATTATGGAAAGTAGACTGTTGTCGAGATTTTTGTTACTACAATGTATGGTAGCCTTGTCTTTGTGTAAGGTAGTTTGGTGTCGAGATTTTTGTTATTTATATGTATGGTAGCCTTGTCAATATAGAAGGTAGTCTCTTGTTGATATTTTCATTACTCCAATGGATTGTAGCCTAGTCATTATGGAATATAGTCTATTGCCGATATTTTTGTAACTCCAATGGCTGATAGCGTTGTCATTATGGAAGCTAGTCTGTTGGCGAGATTTTTGTTACTCCAATGGATGGTAGCCTTGTCATTATGGAAGTTAGTCTCTTGTTGATATTTTCGTTACTCCAATGGATGGTAGCCTTGTCATTATGGAAGGTAGTCTATTGTCGAGATTTTTGTCACTCCAATGGATGGTAGCCTTGTCATTATGGAAGTTAGGCTGTTGGCGAGATTTTTGTTACTCCAATGGATGGTAGTCTTGTCATTATGGAAGGTAGTCTCATTTTGATATTTTCATTACTCCAATGCATGGTAGCCTTGTCATTATGGAAGGTAGTATGTTGTCGAGATTTTTGTTACTCTAATGGATCCTAGCCTTGTCATTATGGAAGGTAGTCTGTTGTCGAGATTTAGTTACTTCAATGGATTGTAGCCTTGTCATTATGGAAGGTAGTCTGTTGTCGAGATTTTTGTTACTCTAATGGATGGTAGCCTTGTCATTATGGAAGGTAGTTTGTTGTCGTGATTTTTGTTACTCCAATGGATAGTATCCTTGTCATTATGGAAGGTAGTCTGTTATCGAGATTTTGTTACTCGATTGGATGGTAACCTTGTCATTATGGAAGGTAGTCTATTGTCGAGATTTTTGTAACTCCAAAGGATGCTAGCCTTGTCATTATGGAAGGTAGTCTATTGTCGATATTTTTGTTACTCTAATGGATGGTAGCGCTGTCATTATTGAAGGTAGTTTATTGTCGAGATTTTTATCACTCCAATGGATGGTAGCCTTGTCATTATGGAAGGTAGTCTTTTAGCGAGATATTTGTTACTCCAATGGATGGTAGCCTTGTCATTTTTGGAAGGTAGTCTCTTGTTGATATTTTCATTTCTCCAATGCATGGTAGCCTTGTAATTATGGAAGGTAGTCTCTTGTTGATATTTTCATTACTCCAATGGATGGTAGCCTTGTCATTATGGAAGGTCGTCTATTGTCGAGATTTTTGTTACTCTAATGGATCCTAGCCTTGTCATTATGGAAGGTAGTCTGTTTTTGAGATTTTTTTGACTCTAATGAATGGTAGCCTTGTCAATATGGAAGGTAGTTTGTTGTCATGATTTTTGTTACTCCAATGGATAGTAGCCTTGTCATTATGGAAGGTAGTCTGTTGTCGAGATTTTCTTACTCCAATGGATGGAAGCCTTGTCATTATGGAAGGTAGTCTATTGTCGAGATTTTTTTCACTCCAAAGGATGGTAGGCTTGTCATTATGGAATGTAGTTTGTTGTCGATATTTTTGTTACTCCAATGGATGGTAGCCTTGTCATTATGGAAGGTAGCCTATTGTCGAGATTTTTGTCACTCTAATAGATGATAGCCTTGTCATTATGGAAGTTAGTCTGTTTGCGAGATTTTTGTTACTCAAATGGATGCTATCCTTGTCATTATGGAAGGTAGTCTCTTGTTGATATTTTCGTTATTCCAATGGATGGTAGCCATGTCATTATGGAAGGTAGTTTGTTGTTGAGATTTTTGTCACTCCAATGGATAGTAGCCTTGTCATTATGGAAGGTAGTTTTTTTTCGAGATTTTGTTACTCCAATGGATGGTAGCCTTGTCATTATGGAAGGTAATCTATTGTCGAGATTTTTGTCACTCCAAAGTATGGTAGCCATGTCATTATGGAAGGTAGTTTGTTGTTGATATTTTTGTTACTCCAATGGATGGTAGCATTGTCATTATGGAAGGTAGTCTATTGTCGAGATTTTTTTCACTCCATTGGATGGTATCCTTATCATTATGGAAGTTAGGCTGTTGGCGAGATTTTTGTTACTCCAATGGATGGTAGCCTTGTCATTATAGAAGGTAGTCTCTTGTTGATATTTTCATTACTCCAATGCATGGTAGCCTTGTCATTATGTAAGGTAGTCTGTTGTCGAGAATTTTTTTACTCTAATGGATGGTAGCCTTGTCATTATGGAAGGTAGTTTGTTGTCATGATTTTTGTTACTCCAATGGATAGTAGCCTTGTCATTATGGAAGGTAGTCTATTGTCAAGATTTTGTTAATCGAATGGATGGTAGCCTTGTCATTATGGAAGGTAGTCTATAGTCGAGATTTTTGTCACTCCAAAGGATGGTAGCCTTGTCATTATGGAAGGTAGTTTGTTGTCGATATTTTTGTTACTCCAATGGATGGTAGCCTTGTCATTATGGAAGGTAGTCTATTGTCGAGATTTTTGTCACTCTAATAGATGATAGCCTTGTCATTATGGAAGGTAGTCTGTTTGCGAGATTTTTGTTACTCTAATGGATGGTAGCATTGTAATTATGGAAGGTAGTCTCTTGTTGATATTTTCGTTATTCCAATGGATGGTAGCCATGTCATTATGGAAGGTGGTTTGTTGTTGAGATTTTTGTTACTCCAATGGATAGTAGCCTTGTCATTATGGAAGGTAGTCTGTTGTCGAGATTTTGTTACTCCAATGGATGGTAGCCTTGTCATTATGGAAGGTAGTCTATTGTCGATATTTTTGTCACTCCAAAGGATGGTAGCCATGTCATTATGGAAGGTAGTTTTTTTTCGATATTTTTGTTACTCCAATGGATGGTAGACTTGTCATTATGGAAGGTAGTCTATTGTCGAGATTTTTGTCACTCTAATAGATGATAGCCTTGTCATTATGGAAGTTAGGTTGTTGGTGAGATTTTTGTTATTCCAATGGATGGTAGCCTTGTCATTATGGAAGGTAGTCTCTTGTTGATATTTTCGTTACTCCAATGCATGGTAGCCTTGTCATTATGGAATGTAGTCTTTTGTTGATATTTTCATTACTCCAATGGATGGTAGCCTTGTCATTATGGAAGGTAGTCTGTTGTCGAGATTTTTGTTACTCTAATTGATCCATGCCTTGTCATTAAGGAAGGTTATCTGTTGTCGAGATTTTTGTTACTCTAATTGATGGTAGCCTTGTCATAATGGAAGGTAGTTGGTTGTCATGATTTTTATTACTCCAATGGATGGTAGCCTTTTCATTATGGAAGGTAGTTTGTTGTCGAGATTTTGTTACTCCAATGGATGATAGACTTGTCATTATGGAAGGTAGTCTGTTGTCGAGATTTTTGTTACTCTAATGGATGGTAGCTTTGTCATTATGGAAGGTAGTTTGTTGTCATGATTTTTATTACTCCAATGGATAGTAGCCTTGTCATTATGGAAGGTAGTCTGTTGTCGAGATTTTGTTACTCCAATAGATGGTAGCCTTGTCATTATGGAAGGTAGTATGTTGTCGAGATTTTTGTTACTCTAATGGATGGTAGCCTTGTCATTATGGAAGGTAGTTTGTTGTCGAGATTTTTGTTAGTCCAATGGATAGTAGCCTTGTCATTATGGAAGGTAGTCTATTGTCAAGATTTTGTTACTCCAATGGATGGTAGCCTTCTCATTATGGAAGGTAGTCTATTGTCGAGATTTTTGTCAATCCAAAGGATGGTAGCCTTGTCATTATGGAAGGTAGTCTATTGTCGATATTTTTGTTACTCCAATGGATGGTAGCCTTGTCATTATGGAAGGTAGTCTATTGTCGAGATTTTTGTCACTCCAATGGATGGTAGCCTTGTCATTATGGAAGGTAGTCTGTTGGCGATATTTTTGTTACTTCAATGGAGGGTAGCATTGTCATTATGGAAAGTAGACTGATGTCGAGATTTTTGTTACTACAATGTATGGTATCCTTGTCATTGTGAAAGGTAGTTTGTTGTCGAGATTTTTGTTATTTATATGTATGGTAGCCTTGTCATTATAGAAGGTAATCTCTTGTTGATGTTTTCATTACTCCAATGGATTGTAGCCTAGTCATTATGGAATGTAGTCTATTGTCGAGATTTTGGTCACTCTAATGGATGATAGCCTTGTCATTATGGAAGGTAGTCTGTTGGCGAGATTTTTGTTACTCCAATGCATGGTAGCCTTGTCATTATGGAAGTTAGTCTCTTGTTGATATTTTTGTTACTCCAATGGATGGTAGCCTTGTCATTATGGAAGGTAGTCTATTGTCGAGATTTTTGTCACTCCAATGCATGGTAGCCTTGTCATTATAGAAGTTAGGTTGTTGGCGAGATTTTTGTTACTCCAATGGATGGTAGTCTTGTCATTATGGAAGGTAGTCTCTTGTTGATATTTTCATTACTTCAATGGAGGGTAGCATTGTAATTATGGAAGGTAGTCTGTTGTCGAGATTTTTGTTACTCTAATGGATCCTAGCCTTGTCATTATGGAAGGCAGTTTGTTGTCAAGATTTTTGTTACTCTAACGGATGGTAGCCTTGTCATTATGGAAGGTAGTTTGTTGTCATGATTTTTATTACTCTAATGGATCCTAGCCTTGTCATTATGGAAGGCAGTTTGTTGTCAAGATTTTTGTTACTCTAACGGATGGTAGCCTTGTCATTATGGAAGGTAGTCTGTTGTCGAGATTTTTGTTACTCTAATGGATGGTAGCCTTGTCATTATGGAAGGTAGTTTGTTGTCGAGATTTTTGTTACTCCAATAGATAGTAGCCTTGTCATTATGGAAGGTAGATTGTTGTCTAGATTTTGTTACTCCAATGGGTGGTAGCCTTGTCATTATGGAAGGTAGTCTATTGTCGAGATTTTTGTCACTCTAAAGGATGGTAGCCTTATCATTATGGAAGGTAGTCTGTTGTCGATATTTTTGTTACTCCAAAGGATGGTAGCCTTGTCATTATGGAAGGTAGTCTATTGTCGAGATTTTTGTCACTCCAATGGATGGTAGCCTTGTCATTATGGAAGGTAGTGTGTTGATGAGATTTTTGTTACTCCAATGGAGGGTAGCCTTGTCATTATGGAAAGTATACTGTTGTCGAGATTTTTGTTACTACAATGTATGGTAGCCTTGTCATTGTGAAAGGTAGTTTGTTGTCGAGATTTTTGTTATTTATATGTATGGTAGCCTTGTCATTATGGAATGTAGTCTATTGTCGAGATTTTTGTCACTCGAATGGATGATAGCCTTGTCATTATGGAAGGTAGTCTGTTGGCGAGATTTTTGTTACTCCAATGGATGGTAGCCTTGTCATTATGGAAGGTAGTCTGTTGTTGATATTTTCGTTACTCCAATGGATGGTAGCGTATTCATTAGGGAATGTAGTCTATTGTCGAGATTTTTGTCACTCCAAACGATTGTAGCCTTGTTATTATGAAAGGTAGTCTGTTGTCGATATTTTTGTTACTCCAATGGATGGTAGCCTTGTCATTATGGAAGGTAGTCTTTTGTTGATATTTTCATTACTCCAATGGATGGTAGCGTTGTCATTATGGAAGGTAGTCTGTTGTCATGATTTTTGCTACTCTAATAGATCCTAGCCTTGTCATTATAGAAGGTAGTCTGTTGTCGAGATTTTTGTTACTCTAATGGATGGTAGCCTTGTCATTATGGAAGGTAGTTTGTTGTCATGATTTTTGTTACACCAATGGATAGTAGCCTTGTCATTATGGAAGGTAGTCTGTTGTCGAGATTTTGTTACTCCAATGGATGGTAGCCTTGTCATTATGGAAGGTAGTCTATTGTCGAGATTTTTGTCACTCTAAAGGATGGTAGCCTTGTCATTATGGAAAGTAGTCTGTTGTCGATATTTTTGTTACTCCAATGGATGGTAGCCTTTTCATTATAGAAGGTAGTCTATTGTCGAGTTTTTTGTTACTCCAATGGATGGTAGCCTTGTCATTATGGAAGGTAGTCTGTTGTCGAGATTTTGTTATTCCAATGGATGGTAGCCTTGTCATTATGGAAGGTAGTCTATTGTCGAGATTTTTGTTACTCTAATGGATGGTAGCCTTGTCATTATGGAAGGTAGTTTGTTGTCGAGATTTTTGTTACTCCAATGGATAGTAGCCTTGTCATTATGGAAGGTAGTTTGTTGTTGAGATTTTGTTACTCCAATGGATGGTAGCCTTGTCATTATGGAAGGTAGTCTATTTTCGAGATTTTTGTCACTCCAATGGATGGTAGCCTTGTAATTATGGAAAGTAGACTGATGTCGAGATTTTTGTTACTACAATGTATGGTAGCCTTGTCATTGTGAAAGGTAGTTTGTTGTCGAGATTTTTGTTATTTATATATATGGTAGCCTTGTCATTATAGAAGGTAATCTCTTGTTGATATTTTCATTACTCCAATGGATTGTAGCCTAGTCATTATGGAATGTAGTCTATTGTTGATATTTTGGTCACTCCAATGGATGATAGCCTTGTCATTATGGAAGGTAGTATGTTGGCGAGATTTTTGTTACTCCAATGCATGGTAGCCTTGTCATTATGGAAGTTAGTCTCTTGTTGATATTTTCGTTACTCCAATGGATGGTAGCCTTAACATTATGGAAGGTAGTCTATTGTCGAGGTTTTTGTCACTCCAATGCATGGTAGCCTTGTCATTATGGAAGTTAGGTTGGTGGCGAGATTTTTGTTACCCCAATGGATGGTAGTCTTGTCATTATGGAAGGTAGTCTCTTGTTGATATTTTCATTACATCAATGGAGGGTAGCATTGTAATTATGGAAGGTAGTTTGTTGTCGAGATTTTTGTTACTCTAATGGATGGTAGCCTTGTCATTATGGAAGGTAGTTTGTTTTCATGATTTTTATTACTCCAATGGATAGTAGCCTTGTCATTATGGAAGGTAGTCTGTTGTCGAGATTTTGATATTCCAATGGATGGTAGCCTTGTCATTATGGAAGGTAGTCTGTTGTCGAGATTTTTGTTACTCTAATGGATGGTAGCCTTGTCATTATGGAAGGTAGTTTGTTGTCGAGATTTTTGTTACTCTAAAGGACGGTAGCCTTGTCATTATGGAAGGTAGTCTGTTGTCGATATTTTTGTTACTCCAATGGGTGGTAGCCTTGTCATTATGGAAGGTAGTCTATTGTCGAGATTTTTGTCACTCCAATGGATGGTAGCCTTGTAATTATGGAAGGTAGTGTTTTGGCGAGATTTTTGTTACTCCAATGGAGGGTAGCATTGTCATTATGGAAAGTATACTGTTGTCGAGATTTTTGTTACTACAATGTATGGTAGCCTTGTCATTGTGAAAGGTAGTTTGTTGTCGAGATTTTTGTTATTTATATGATTGGTAGCCTTGTCATTATAGAAGGTAGTCTCTTGTTGATATTTTCATTACTCCAATGGATTGTAGCCTAGTCATTATGGAATGTAGTCTATTGTCGAGATTTTTGTCACTCCAATGGATGATAGCCTTGTCATTATGGAAGGTAGTCTGTTGGCGAGATTTTTGTTACTCCAATGGAAGGTAGCCTTGTCATTATGGAAGTTAGTCTCTTGTTGATATTTTCGTTACTCCAATGGATGGTAGCCTTGTGATTGTGGAAGGTAGTTTGTTGTCGAGATTTTTATTACTCCAATGGATAGTAGCCTTGTCATTATGGAAGGTAGTCTGTTGTCGAGATTTTGTTACTCCAATGGATGGTAGCCTATTCATTATGGAATGTAGTCTATTGTCGAGATTTTTGTCACTCCAAACGATTGTAGCCTTGTCATTATGGAAGGTAGTCTGTTGTCGAGATTTTTGTTACTCTAATGGATGGTAGCCTTGTCATTATGGAAGGTAGTTTGTTGTCGAGATTTTTGTTACTCTAAAAGACGGTAGCCTTGTCATTATGGAAGGTAGTCTGTTGTCGATATTTTTGTTACTCCAATGGGTGGTAGCCTTGTCATTATGGAAGGTAGTCTATTGTCGAGATTTTTGTCACTCCAATGGATGGTAGCCTTGTAATTATGGAAGGTAGTGTTTTGGCGAGATTTTTGTTACTCCAATGGAGGGTAGCATTGTCATTATGGAAAGTATACTGTTGTCGAGATTTTTGTTACTACAATGTATGGTAGCCTTGTCATTGTGAAAGGTAGTTTGTTGTCGAGATTTTTGTTATTTATATGATTGGTAGCCTTGTCATTATAGAAGGTAGTCTCTTGTTGATATTTTCATTACTCCAATGGATTGTAGCCTAGTCATTATGGAATGTAGTCTATTGTCGAGATTTTTGTCACTCCAATGGATGATAGCCTTGTCATTATGGAAGGTAGTCTGTTGGCGAGATTTTTGTTACTCCAATGGAAGGTAGCCTTGTCATTATGGAAGTTAGTCTCTTGTTGATATTTTCGTTACTCCAATGGATGGTAGCCTTGTGATTGTGGAAGGTAGTTTGTTGTCGAGATTTTTATTACTCCAATGGATAGTAGCCTTGTCATTATGGAAGGTAGTCTGTTGTCGAGATTTTGTTACTCCAATGGATGGTAGCCTATTCATTATGGAATGTAGTCTATTGTCGAGATTTTTGTCACTCCAAACGATTGTAGCCTTGTCATTATGGAAGGTAGTTTGTTGTCGATATTTTTGTTACTCCAATGGATGGTAGCCTTGTCATTATAGAAGGTAGTCTTTTGTTGATATTTTCATTACTCCAATGGATGGTAGCGTTGTCATTATGGAAGGTAGTCTGTTGTCGAGAGTTTTGCTACTCTAATGGATCCTAGCCTTGTCATTATGGAAGGTAGTCTGTTGTCGAGATTTTTGTTACTCTAATGGATGGTAGCCTTGTCATTATGGAAGGTAGTTTGTTGTCATGATTTTTGTTACACCAATGGATAGTAGCCTTGTCATTATGGAAGGTAGTCTGTTGTCGAGATTTTGTTACTCCAATGGATGGTAGCCTTGTCATTATGGAAGGTAGTCTATTGTCGATATTTTTGTCACTCTAAAGGATGGTAGCCTTGTCATTATGGAAGGTAGTCTGTTGTCGATATTTTTGTTACTCCAATGGATGGTAGCCTTTTCATTATAGAAGGTAGTCTATTGTCGAGTTTTTTGTCACTCCAATGGATGGTAGCCTTGTCATTATGGAAGGTAGTCTATTGTCGAGATTTTGTTATTCCAATGGATGGTAGCCGTGTCATAATGGAAGGTAGTATGTTGTCGAGATTTTTGTTACTCTAATGGATGGTAGCCTTGTCATTATGGAAGGTAGTTTGTTGTCTAGATTTTTGTACTCCAATGGATAGTAGCCTTGTCATTATGGAAGGTAGTCTGTTGGCAAGATTTTTGTCACTCTAAAGGATGGTAGCCTTGTCATTATGGAAGGTAGTCTGTTGTCGATATTTTTGTTACTCCAAAGGATGGTAGCCTTGTCATTATGGAAGGTAGTCTATTGTTGAGATTTTTGTCACTCCAATGGATGGTAGCCTTGTCATTATGGAAGGTAGTCTGTTGGCGAGATTTTTGTTACTCCAATGGAGGGTAGCATTGTCATTATGGAAAGTATACTGTTGTCGAGATTTTTGTTACTACCATGTATGGTAGCCTTGTCATTGTGAAAGGTAGTTTGTTGTCGAGATTTTTGTTATTTATATGTATGGTAGCCTTGTCATTATATAAGGTAGTCTCTTGTTGATATTTTCATTACTCCAATGGATTGTAGCCTAGTCATTATGGAATGTAGTCTATTGTCGAGATTTTGGTCACTCCAATGGATGATAGCCTTGTCATTATGGAAGGTAGTCTGTTGGCGAGATTTTTGTTACTCCAATTCATGGTAGCCTTGTCATTATGGAAGTTAGTCTCTTGTTGATATTTTCGTTACTCCAATGGATGGTAGCCTTATCATTATGGAAGGTAGTCTATTGTCGAGATTTTTGTCACTCCAATGCATGGTAGCCTTGTCATTATGGAAGTTAGGTTGTTGGCGAGATTTTTGTTACTCCAATGGATGGTAGTCTTGTCATTATGGAAGGTAGTCTCTTGTTGATATTTTCATTACTCCAATGCATGGTAGCCTTGTCATTATGGAAGGTAGTCTCTTATTGATATTTTCATTACTTCAATGGATGGTAGCCTTGTCATTATGGAAGGTAGTCTGTTGTCGAGATTTTTGTCACTCCAATGGATGATAGCCTTTACATTATGGAAGGTAGTCTGTTGGCGAGATTTTTGTTACTCCAAAGGATGGTAGCCTTGTCATTATGGAAGTTAGTCTCTTGTTGATATTTTCGTTACTCCAATGGATGGTAGCCTTGTGATTATGGAAGGTAGTTTGTTGTCGAGATTTTTGTTACTCCAATGGATAGTAGCCTTGTCATTATCGAATGTAGTCTATTGTCGATATTTTGTTACTCCAATGGATGGTAGCCTATTCATTTTGGAATGTAGTCTATTGTCGAGATTTTTGTCACTCCAAATGATTGTAGCCTTGTCATTATGGAAGGTAGTCTGTTGTCGATATTTTTGTTACTCCAATGGATGGTAGCCATGTCATTATGGAAGGTAGTCTCTTGTTGATATTTTCATTACTCCAATGGATGGTAGCGTTGTCATTATGGAAGGTAGTATGTTGTCGAGATTTTTGATACTCTAATGGATCCTAGCCTTGTCATTATGGAAGGTAGTCTGTTGTCGAGATTTTTGTTACTATAATGGATGGTAGCCTTGTCATTATGGAAGGTAGTTTGTTGTCGATATTTTTGTCACTCTAAAGGATGGTAGCCTTGTCATTATGGAAGGTAGTCTGTTGTCGATATTTTTGTTACTCCAATGGATGGTAGCCTTTTCATTATAGAAGGTAGTCTATTGTCGAGTTTTGTGTCACTCCAATGGATGGTAGCCTTGTCATTATGGAAGGTAGTCTGTTGTCGAGATTTTGTTATTCCAATGGATGGTAGCCTTGTCATTATGGAAGGTAGTCTGTTGTCGAGATTTTTGTTACTCTAATGGATGGTAGCCTTGTCATTATGGAAGGTAGTTTGTTGTAGAGATTTTTGTTACTCCAATGGATAGTAGCCTTATCATTATGGAAGGTAGTCTGTTGGCGAGATTTTTGTTACTCCAATGCATGGTAGCCTTTTCATTATGGAAGTTAGTGTCTTGTTGATATTTTCGTTACTCCAATGGATGGTAGCCTTATCATTATGGAAGGTTGTCTATTGTCGAGATTTTTGTCACTCCAATGCATGGTAGCCTTGTCATTATGGAAGTTAGGTTGTTGGAGAGATTTTTGTTACTCCAATGGATGGTAGTCTTGTCATTATGGAAGGTAGTCTCTTGTTGATATTTTCATTACTCCAATGCATGGTAGCCTTGTCATTATGGAAGGTAGTCTCTTATTGATATTTTCATTACTTCAATGGATGGTAGCCTTGTCATTATGGAAGGTAGTCTGTTGTCGATATTTTTGTTACTCTAATGGATCCTAGCCTTGTCATTATGGAAGGTAGTTTGTTGTCGAGATTTTTGTTACTCTAATGGATGGTAGCCTTGTCATTATGGAAGGTAGTTTGTTGTCATGATTTTTATTACTCCAATGGATAGTAGCCTTGTCATTATGGAAGGTAGTCTGTTGTCGAGATTTTGTTATTCCAATGGATGGTAGCCTTGTCATTATGGAAGGTAGTCTATTGTCGAGATTTTTGTTACTCTAATGGATGGTAGCCTTGTCATTATGGAAGGTAGTTTGTTGTCGAGTTTTTTGTTACTCCAATGGATAGTAGCCTTGTCATTATGGAAGGTAGTTTGTTGTCGAGATTTTGTTACTCCAATGGATGGTAGCCTTGTCATTATGGAAGGTAGTCTATTATCGAGATTTTTTTCACTCTAAAGAATGGTAGCCTTGTCATTATGGAAGGTAGTCTGTTGTCGATATTTTTGTTACTCCAAAGGATGGTAGCCTTGTCATTATGGAAGGTAGTCTATTGTCGAGATTTTTGTCACTCCAATGGATGGTAGCCTTGTCATTATGGAAGGTAGTCTGTTGGCGAGATTTTTGTTACTCCAATGGAGGGTAGCATTGTCATTATGGAAAGTATACTGTTGTCGAGGTTTTTGTTACTACAATGTATGGTAGCCTTGTCATTGTGAAAGGTAGTTTGTTGTCGAGATTTTTGTTATTTATATGTATGGTAGCCTTGTCATTATAGAAGGTAGTCTCTTGTTGATATTTTCATTACTCCAATGGATTGTAGCCTAGTCATTATGGAATGTAGTCTATTGTCGAGATTTTTGTCACTCCAATGGATGATAGCCTTGTCATTATGGAAGGTAGTCTGTTGGCGAGATTTTTGTTACTCCAATGGATGGTAGCCTTGTCATTATGGAAGTTAGTCTCTTGTTGATATTTTCGTTAATCCAATGGATGGAAGCCTTGTGATTATGGAAGGTAGTTTGTTGTCGAGATTTTTGTTACTCCAATGGATAGTAGCCTTGTCATTATGGAAGGTAGTCTATTGTCGAAATTTTGTTACTCCAATGGATGGTAGCCTATTCATTTTGGAATGTAGTCTTTTATCGAGATTTTCGTCACTCCAAACGATTGTAGCCTTGTCATTATGGAAGGTAGGCTGTTGTCGATATTTTTGTTACTCCAATGGATGGTAGCCTTGTCATTATGGAAGGTAGTCTCTTGTTGATATTTTCATTACTCCAATGGATGGTAGCGTTGTCATTATGGAAGGTAGTCTGTTGTCGAGATTTTTGATACTCTAATGGATCCTAGCCTTGTCATTATGGAAGGTAGTCTGTTGTCGAGATTTTTGTTACTATAATGGATGGTAGCCTTGTCATTATGGAAGGTAGTTTGTTGTCATGATTTTTGTTACACCAATGGATAGTAGCCTTGTCATTATGGAAGGTAGTCTATTGTCGAGATTTTGTTACTCCAATGGATGGTAGCCTTGTCATTAAGGAAGGTAGTCTATTGTCGAGATTTTTGTTACTCTAATGGATGGTAGCCTTGTCATTATGGAAGGTAGTTAGTTGTCGAGATTTTTGTTACTCCAATGGATAGTAGCCTTGTCATTATGGAAGGTAGTTTGTTGTCGAGATTTTGTTACTCCAATGGATGGTAGCCTTGTCATTATGGAAGGTAGTCTATTGTCGAGATTTTTGTCACTCTAAAGGATGGTAGCCTTGTCATTATGGAAGGTAGTCTGTTGTCGATATTTTTGTTACTCCAAAGGATGGTAGCCTTGTCATTATGGAAGGTAGTCTATTGTCGAGATTTTTGTCACTCCAATGGATGGTAGCCTTGTCATTATGGAAGGTAGTCTGTTGGCGAGATTTTTGTTACTCTAATGGATGGTAGTCTTGTCATTTTGGAAGGTAGTCTCTTGTTGATATTTTCATTACTCCAATGCATGGTAGCCTTGTCATTATGGAAGGTAGTCTCTTATTGATATTTTCATTACTTCAATGGATGGTAGCCTTGTCATTATGGAAGGTAGTCTGTTGTCGAGATTTTTGTTACTCTAATGGATCCTAGCCTTGTCATTATGGAAGGTAGTTTGTTGTCGAGATTTTTGTTACTCTAATGGATGGTAGCCTTGTCATTATGGAAGGTAGTTTGTTGTCATGATTTTTATTACTCCAATGGATAGTAGCCTTATCATTATGGAAGGTAGTCTGTTGTAGAGATTTTGTTATTCCAATGGATGGTAGCCTTGTCATTATGGAAGGTAGTCTATTGTCGAGATTTTTGTTACTCTAATGGATGGTAGCCTTGTCATTATGGAAGGTAGTTTGTTGTCGAGATTTTAGTTACTCCAATGGATAGTAGCCTTGTCATTATGGAAGGTAGTTTGTTGTCGAGATTTTGTTACTCCAATGGATGGTAGCCTTGTCATTATGGAAGGTAGTCTATTGTCGAGATTTTTGTCACTCTAAAGAATGGTAGCCTTGTCATTATGGAAGGTAGTCTGTTGTCGATATTTTTGTTACTCCAAAGGATGGTAGCCTTGTCATTATGGAAGGTAGTCTATTGTCGAGATTTTTGTCACTCCAATGGATGGTAGCCTTGTCATTATGGAAGGTAGTCTGTTGGCGAGATTTTTGTTACTCCAATGGAGGGTAGCATTGTCATTATGGAAAGTATACTGTTGTCGAGGTTTTTGTTACTACAATGTATGGTAGCCTTGTCATTGTGAAAGGTAGTTTGTTGTCGAGATTTTTGTTATTTATATGTATGGTAGCCTTGTCATCATAGAAGGTAGTCTCTTGTTGATATTTTCATTACTCCAATGGATTGTAGCCTAGTCATTATGGAATGTAGTCTATTGTCGAGATTTTTGTCACTCCTTTGGATGATAGCCTGGTCATTATGGAAGGTAGTCTGTTGGCGAGATTTTTGTTACTCCAATGGATGGTAGCCTTGTCATTATGGAAGTTAGTCTCTTGTTGATATTTTCGTTAATCCAATGGATGGTAGCCTTGTGATTATGGAAGGTATTTTGTTGTCGAGATTTTTGTTACTCCAATGGATAGTAGCCTTGTCATTATGGAAGGTAGTCTATTGTCGAGATTTTGTTACTCCAATGGATGGTAGCCTATTCATTTTGGAATGTAGTCTATTATCGAGATTTTTGTCACTCCAAACGATTGTAGCCTTGTCATTATGGAAGGTAGTCTGTTGTCGATATTTTTGTTACTCCAATGGATGGTAGCCTTGTCATTATGGAAGGTAGTCTCTTGTTGATATTTTCATTACTCCAATGGATGGTAGCGTTGTCATTATGGAAGGTAGTCTGTTGTCGAGATTTTTGATACTCTAATGGATCCTAGCCTTGTCATTATGGAAGGTAGTCTGTTGTCGAGATTTTTGTTACTATAATGGATGGTAGCCTTGTCATTATGGAAGGTAGTTTTTTTGTCATGATTTTTGTTACACCAATGGATAGTAGCCTTGTCATTATGGAAGGTAGTCTGTTGTCGAGATTTTGTTACTCCAATGGATGGTAGCCTTGTCATTATGGAAGGTAGTCTATTGTCGATATTTTTGTCACTCTAAAGGATGGTAGCCTTGTCATTATGGAAGGTAGTCTGTTGTCGATATTTTTGTTACTCCAATGGATGGTAGCCTTTTCATTATAGAAGGTAGTCTATTGTCGAGTTTTTTGTCACTCCAATGGATGGTAGCCTTGTCATTATGGAAGGTAGTCTGTTGTCGAGATTTTGTTATTCCAATGGATGGTAGCCTTGTCATTATGTTAGGTAGTCTGTTGTCGAGATTTTTGTTACTCTAATGGATGGTAGCCTTGTCATTATGGAAGGTAGTCTATTGTCGAGATTTTTGTCACTCTAAAGGATGTTAGCCTTGTCATTATGGAAGGTAGTCTGTTGTCGATATTTTTGTTACTCCAAAGGATGGTAGCCTTGTCATTATGGAAGGTAGTCTATTGTCGAGATTTTTGTCACTCCAATGGATGGTAGCCTTGTCATTATGGAAGGTAGTCTGTTGGCGAGATTTTTGTTACTCCAAAGGAGGGTAGCATTGTCATTATGGAAAGTATACTGTTGTCGAGATTTTTATTACTACAATGTATGGTAGCCTTGTCATTGTGAAAGGTAGTTTGTTGTCGAGATTTTTGTTATTTATATGTATGGTAGCCTTGTCATTATAGAAGGTAGTCTCTTGTTGATATTTTCATTACTCCAATGGATTGTAGCCTAGTCATTATCGAATGTAGTATATTGTCGAGATTTTGGTCACTCCAATGGATGATAGCCTTGTCATTATGGAAGGTAGTCTGTTGGCAAGATTTTTGTTACTCCAACGCATGGTAGCCTTGTCATTATGGAAGTTAGTCTCTTGTTGATATTTTCGTTACTCCAATGGATGGTAGCCTTGTCATTATGGAAGGTAGTCTATTGTCAATATTTTTGTCACTCCAATGCATGGTAGCCTTGTCATTATGGAAGTTAGGTTGTTGGCGAGATTTTTGTTACTCCAATGGATGGTAGTCTTGTCATTATGGAAGGTAGTCTCTTGTTGATATTTTCATTACTCCAAAGCATGGTAGCCTTGTCATTATGGAAGGTAGTCTCTTATTGATATTTTCATTACTTCAATGGGTGGTAGCCTTGTCATTATGGAAGGTAGTTTGTTGTCGAGATTTTTGTTACTCTAATGGATCCTAGCCTTGTCATTATGGAAGGCAGTTTGTTGTCGAGATTTTTGTTACTCTAATGGATGGTAGCCTTGTCATTATGGAAGGTAGTTTGTTGTCATGATTTTTATTACTCCAATGGATAGTAGCCTTGTCATTATGGAAGATAGTCTGTTGTCGAGATTTTGTTATTCCAATGGATGGTAGCCTTGTCATTATGTAAGGTAGTCTGTTGTCGAGATTTTTGTTACTCTAATGGATGGTAGCCTTGTCATTATGGAAGGTAGTTTGTTGTCGAGATTTTTGTTACTCCAATGGATAGTAGCCTTGTCATTATGGAAGGTAGTTTGTTGTCGAGATTTTGTTACTCCAATGGATGGTAGCCTTGTCATTATGGAAGGTAGTCTATTGTCGAGATTTTTGTCACTCTAAAGGATAGTAGCCTTGTCATTATGGAAGGTAGTCAGTTGTCGATATTTTTGTTACTCCAAAGGATGGTAGCCTTGTCATTATGGAAGGTAGTCTATTGTCGAGATTTTTGTCACTCCAATGGATGGTAGCCTTGTCATTATGGAAGGTAGTCTGTTGGCGAGATTTTTGTTACTCCAATGGAGGGTAGCATTGTCATTATGGAAAGTATACTGTTGTCGAGATTTTTGTTACTACAATTTTTGGTAGCCTTGTCATTGTGAAAGGTAGTTTGTTGTCGAGATTTTTGTTATTTATATGTATGGTAGCCTTGTAATTATAGAAGGTAGTCTCTTGTTGATATTTTCATTACTCCAATGGATTGTAGCCTAGTCATTATGGAAGGTAGTCTGTTGGCGAGATTTTTGTTACTCCAATGGATGGTAGCCTTGTCATTATGGAAGTTAGTCTCTTGTTGATATTTTCGTTACTCCAATGGATGGTAGCCTTGTGATTATGGAAGGTAGTTTGTTGTCGAGATTTTTGTTACTCCAATGGATAATAGCCTTGTCATTATGGAAGGTAGTCTATTGTCGATATTTTGTTACTCCAATGGATGGTAGCCTATTCATTTTGGAATGTAGTCTATTGTCGAGATTTTTGTCACTCCAAACGATTGTAGCCTTGTCATTATGGAAGGTAGTCTGTTGTCGATATTTTTGTTACACCAATGGATGGTAGCCTTCTCATTATGGAAGGTAGTCTCTTGTTGATATTTTCATTACTCCAATGGATGGTAGCGTTGTCATTATGGAAGGTAGTCTGTTGTCGAGATTTTTGATACTCTAATGGATCCTAGCCTTGTCATTATGGAAGGTCGTCTGTTGTCGAGATTTTTGTTACTATAATGGATGGTATCCTTGTCATTATGGAAGGTAGTTTGTTGTCATGATTTTTGTTACACCAATGGATAGTAGCCTTGTCATTATGGAAGGTAGTCTGTTGTCGAGATTTTGTTACTCCAATGGATGGTAGCCTTGTCATTATGGAAGGTAGTCTATTGTCAATATTTTTGTCACTCTAAAGGATGGTAGCCTTGTCATTATGGAAGGTAGTCTGTTGTCGATATTTTTGTTACTCCATTGGATGGTAGCCTTTTCATTATAGAAGGTAGTCTATTGTCGAGTTTTTTGTCACTCCAATGGATGGTAGCCTTGTCATTATGGAAGGTAGTCTGTTGTCGGGATTTTGTTATTCCAATGGATGGTAGCCTTGTCATTATGGAAGGTAGTCTGTTGTCGAGATTTTTGTTACTCTAATGGATGGTAGCCTTGTCATTATGGAAGGTAGTTTGTTGTCGAGATTTTTGTTACTCAAATGGATAGTAGCCTTGTCATTATGGAAGGTAGTTTGTTGTTAAGATTTTATTACTCCAATGTATGGTAGCCTTGTCATTATGGAAGGTAGTCTATTGTCGATATTTTTGTCACTCTAAAGGATGTTAGCCTTGTCATTATGGAAGGTAGTCTGTTGTCGATATTTTTGTTACTCCAAAGGATGGTAGCCTTGTCATTATGGAAGGTAGTCTATTGTCGAGATTTTTGTCACTCCAATGGATGGTAGACTTGTCATTATGGAAGGTAGTGTGTTGGAGAGATTTTTGTTACTCCAATGGAGGGTAGCTTTGTCATTATGGAAAGTATACTGTTGTCGAGATTTTTGTTACTACAATGTATGGTAGCCTTGTCATTGTGAAAGGTAGTTTGTTGTCGAGATTTTTGTTATTTATATGTATGGTAGCCTTGTCATTATAGAAGGTAGTCTCTTGTTGATATTTTCATTACTCCAATGGATTGTAGCCTAGTCATTATGGAATGTAGTCTATTGTCGAGATTTTTGTCACTCCAATGGATGATAGCCTTTTCATTATGGAATGTAGTCTCTTGGCGAGATTTTTGTTACTCCAATGGATAGTAGCCTTGGCATTATGGAAGGTAGTCTATTGTCGAGATTTTGTTACTCCAATGGATGGTAGCCTTGTCATTATGGAAGGTAGTCTATTGTCGATATTTTTGTCACTCTAAAGGATGGTAGCCTTGTCATTATGGAAGGTAGTCTGTTGTCGATATTTTTGTTACTCCAATGGATGGTAGCCTTTTCATTATAGAAGGTAGTCTATTGTCGAGTTTTTTGTCACTCCAATGGATGGTAGCCTTGTCATTATGGAAGGTAGTCTGTTGTCGAGATTTTGTTATTCCAATGGATGGTAGCCTTGTCATTATGGAAGGTAGTCTGTTGTCGAGATTTTTGTTACTCCAATGGATGGTAGCCTTGTCATTATAGAAGGTAGTCTATTGTCGAGTTTTTTGTCACTCCAATGGATGGTAGCCTTGTCATTATGGAAGGTAGTCTGTTGGCGAGATTTTTGTTACTCCAATGGATGGTAGCCTTGTCATTATAGAAGGTAGTCTGTTTTCGATATTTTTGTTACTCCAATGGATGGTAGCCTTGTAATTATGGACGGTAGTCTATTGTCGAGATTCTTGTCAATCCAATGGATGGTAGCCTTGTCATTATGGAAGGTAGTCTATTGGCGAGATTTTTGTCAATCCAATGGATGGTATCCTTGTCACTATGGAAGGTAGTCTGTTGTTCATATTTTTGTTACTCCAATGGATGGTAGCCTTGTCATTATGGAAGGTAGTCTCTTCTTGATATTTTCATTTCTCCAATGGATGGTAGCCTTGTCATTATGGAAAGTAGACTGTTGTCGAGATTTTTGTTACTATAGTGTATGGTAGCCTGGTCATTGTGAAAGGTAGTTTGTTGTCGAGATTTTTGTTATTTATATGTATGTTAGCCTTGTCATTATAGAAGGTAGTCTCTTGTTGATATTTTCATTACTCCAATGGATTGTAGCCTAGTCATTATGGAATGTAGTCTATTGTCGAGATTTTTATCACTCCAATGGATGATAGCCTTGTCATTATGGAAGGTAGTCTGTTGGCGAGATTTTTGTTACTCCAATGGATGGTAGCCTTGTCATTATGGAAGTTAGTCTCTTGTTTATATTTTCGTTACTCCAATGGATGGTAGCCTTGTGATTATGGAAGGTAGTCTGTTGGCGAGATTTTTGTTACTCCAATGGATGGTAGCCTTGTCATTATGGAAGTTAGTCTCTTGTTTATATTTTTGTTACTCCAATGGATGGTAGCCTTGTCATTATGGAAGGTAGTCTGTTGTCGAGATTTTTGTTACTCTAATGGATGGTAGCCTTGTCATTATGGAAGGTAGTTTGTTGTCGAGATTTTTGTTACTCCAGTGGATAGTATCCTTGTCATTATGGAAGGTAGTCTGTTGTCGAAATTTTGTTACTCCAATGGATGGTAGCCTTGTTATTATGAAAGGTAGTCTATTTTCGAGATTTTTATCACTCTAAAGGATGGTAGCCTTGTCATTATGGAAGGTAGCCTGTTGTCTTTTTTTTCTTTACTCCAATGGATGGTAGCCTTGTCATTATGGAAGGTAGTTTGTCGTTGAGATTTTTGTTACTCCAAAGGATGGTAGCCTTGTCATTATGGAAGGTAGTCTATTGTCGAGATTTTTGTCACTCCAATGGATGGTAGACTTGTCATTATGGAAGGTAGTGTGTTGGCGAGATTTTTGTTACTCCAATGGAGGGTAGCTTTGTCATTATGGAAAGTATACTGTTGTCGAGATTTTTGTTACTACAATGTATGGTAGCCTTGTCATTGTGAAAGGTAGTTTGTTGTCGAGATTTTTGTTATTTATATGTATGGTAGCCTTGTCATTATAGAAGGTAGTCTCTTGTTGATATTTTCATTACTCCAATGGATTGTAGCCTAGTCATTATGGAATGTAGTCTATTGTCGAGATTTTTGTCACTCCAATGGATGATAGCCTTTTCATTATGGAATGTAGTCTCTTGGCGAGATTTTTGTTACTCCAATGGATAGTAGCCTTGTCATTATGGAAGGTAGTCTGTTGTCGAGATTTTGTTACTCCAATGGATGGTAGCCTTGTCATTATGGAAGGTAGTCTATTGTCGATATTTTTGTCACTATAAAGGATGGTAGCCTTGTCATTATGGAAGGTAGTCTCTTGTCGATATTTTTGTTACTCCAATGGATGGTAGCCTTTTCATTATAGAAGGTAGTCTATTGTCGAGTTTTTTGTCACTCCAATGGATGGTAGCCTTGTCATTATGGAAGGTAGTCTGTTGTCGAGATTTTGTTATTCCAATGGATGGTAGCCTTGTCATTATGGAAGGTAGTTTGTTGTCGAGATTTTTGTTACTCCAATGGATGGTAGCCTTGTCATTATAGAAGGTAGTCTATTGTCGAGTTTTTTGTCACTCCAATGGATGGTAGCCTTGTCATTATGGAAGGTAGTCTGTTGGCGAGATTTTTGTTACTCCAATGGATGGTAGCCTTGTCATTATAGAAGGTAGTCTGTTTTCGATATTTTTGTTACTCCAATGGATGGTAGCCTTGTAATTATGGACGGTAGTCTATTGTCGAGATTCTTGTCAATCCAATGGATGGTAGCCTTGTCATTATGGAAGGTAGTCTATTGGCGAGATTTTTGTCAATCCAATGGATGGTATCCTTGTCACTATGGAAGGTAGTCTGTTGTTCATATTTTTGTTACTCCAATGGATGGTAGCCTTGTCATTATGGAAGGTAGTCTCTTCTTGATATTTTCATTTCTCCAATGGATGGTAGCCTTGTCATTATGGAAAGTAGACTGTTGTCGAGATTTTTGTTACTATAGTGTATGGTAGCCTGGTCATTGTGAAAGGTGGTTTGTTGTCGAGATTTTTGTTATTTATATGTATGTTAGCCTTGTCATTATAGAAGGTAGTCTCTTGTTGATATTTTCATTACTCCAATGGATTGTAGCCTAGTCATTATGGAATGTAGTCTATTGTCGAGATTTTTATCACTCCAATGGATGATAGCCTTGTCATTATGGAAGGTAGTCTGTTGGCGAGATTTTTGTTACTCCAATGGATGGTAGCCTTGTCATTATGGAAGTTAGTCTCTTGTTTATATTTTCGTTACTCCAATGGATGGTAGCCTTGTGATTATGGAAGGTAGTCTGTTGGCGAGATTTTTGTTACTCCAATGGATGGTAGCCTTGTCATTATGGAAGTTAGTCTCTTGTTTATATTTTTGTTACTCCAATGGATGGTAGCCTTGTCATTATGGAAGGTAGTCTGTTGTCGAGATTTTTGTTACTCTAATGGATGGTAGCCTTGTCATTATGGAAGGTAGTTTGTTGTCGAGATTTTTGTTACTCCAGTGGATAGTATCCTTGTCATTATGGAAGGTAGTCTGTTGTCGAAATTTTGTTACTCCAATGGATGGTAGCCTTGTTATTATGAAAGGTAGTCTATTTTCGAGATTTTTATCACTCTAAAGGATGGTAGCCTTGTCATTATGGAAGGTAGCCTGTTGTCTTTTTTTTCTTTACTCCAATGGATGGTAGCCTTGTCATTATGGAAGGTAGTTTGTCGTTGAGATTTTTGTTACTCCAATGGATTGTAGCCTTGTCATTATGTAAGGTAGTCTGTTGTTCATATTTTAGTTACTCCAATGGATGGTAGCCTTGTCATTATGGAATGTAGTCTATTGTCGAGATTTTTGTCACTCCAATGGATGGTAGCCTTGTCATTATGGAAGGTAGTCTCTTGTTGATATTTTCATTACTCCAATGGATGGTAGCCTTGTCATTATGGAAGGTAGTCTCTTGTTGATATTTTCATTACTCCAATGGATGGTAGCATTGTCATTATGGAAGGTAGTCTGTTGTCGAGATTTTTGTTACTCTAATGGATGGTAGCCTTGTCATTATGGAAGGTAGTTTGTTGTCGAGATTTTTGTTACTCCAATGGATAGTATCCTTGTCATTATGGAAGGTAGTCTGTTGTCGAGATTTTGTTACTCCAATGGATGGTAGCCTTGTCATTATGGAAGGTAGTCTATTGTCGAGATTTTTGTCACTCTAAAGGATGGTAGCCTTGTCATTAGGGAAGGTAGTCTGTTGTCGATATTTTTGTTAATCCAATGGATGGTAGCCTTTTCATTATAGAAGGTAGTCTATTGTCGAGTTTTTTGTCACTCCAATGGATGGTAGCCTTGTCATTATGGAAGGTAGTCTGTTGGCGAGATTTTTGTTACTCCAATGGATGGTAGCCTTGTCATTATAGAAGGTAGTCTGTTGTCGATATTTTTGTTACTCCAATGGATGGTAGCCTTGTAATTATGGAAGGTAGTCTATTGTCGAGATTCTTGTCAATCCAATGGATGGTAGCCTTGTCATTATGGAAGGTAGTCTATTGGCGAGATTTTTGTCAATCCAATGGATGGTATCCTTGTCACTATGGAAGGTAGTCTGTTGTTCATATTTTTGTTACTCCAATGGATGGTAGCCTTGTCATTATGGAAGGTAGTCTCTTGTTGATATTTTCATTTCTCCAATGGATGGTAGCCTTGTCATTATGGAAGGCAGTCTCTTGTTGATATTTTCATTACTCCAATGGATGGTAGCCTTGTCATTATGGAAGGTAGTCTGTTGTCGAGATTTTTGTTACTCTAATGGATCCTAGCCTTGTCCTTATGGAAGGTAGTTTGTTGTCATGATTTTTGTCACTCCAATGGATAGTAGCCTTGTCATTATGGAAGGTAGTCTATTGTCGACATTTTGTTACTCCAATGGATGGTATCCTTGTCATTATGGAAGGTAGTCTCTTGTTGATATTTTCATTTCTCCAATGGATGGTAGCCTTGTCATTATGGAAGGCAGTCTCTTGTTGATATTTTCATTACTCCAATGGATGGTAGCCTTGTCATTATGGAATGTAGTCTATTGTCGAGATTTTTGTCACTCCAATGGATGGTAGCCTTGTCATTATGGAAGGTAGTCTCTTGTTGATATTTTCATTACTCCAATGGATGGTAGCCTTGTCATTATGGAAGGTAGTCTCTTGTTGATATTTTCATTACTCCAATGGGATGGTAGCATTGTCATTATGGAAGGTAGTCTGTTGTCGAGATTTTTGTTACTCTAATGGATGGTAGCCTTGTCATTATGGAAGGTAGTTTGTTGTCGAGATTTGTGTTACTCCAATGGATAGTAGCCTTGTCATTATGGAAGGTAGTTTGTTGTCGAGATTTTGTTACTCCAATGGACGGTAGCCTTGTCATTATGGAAGGTAGTCTATTGTCGAGATTTTTGTCACTCCAAAGGATAGTAGCATTGTCATTATGGAAGGTAGTCTATTGTCGAGATTTTTGTAACTCCAATGGACGGTAGCCTTGTCATTATGGAAGGTAGTCTGTTGGCGAGATTTTTGTTACTCCAATGGATGGTAGCCTTGTCATTATAGAAGGTAGTCTGTTTTCGATATTTTTGTTACTCCAATGGATGGTAGCCTTGTAATTATGGACGGTAGTCTATTGTCGAGATTCTTGTCAATCCAATGGATGGTAGCCTTGTCATTATGGAAGGTAGTCTATTGGCGAGATTTTTGTCAATCCAATGGATGGTATCCTTGTCACTATGGAAGGTAGTCTGTTGTTCATATTTTTGTTACTCCAATGGATGGTAGCCTTGTCATTATGGAAGGTAGTCTCTTCTTGATATTTTCATTTCTCCAATGGATGGTAGCCTTGTCATTATGGAAAGTAGACTGTTGTCGAGATTTTTGTTACTATAGTGTATGGTAGCCTGGTCATTGTGAAAGGTGGTTTGTTGTCGAGATTTTTGTTATTTATATGTATGTTAGCCTTGTCATTATAGAAGGTAGTCTCTTGTTGATATTTTCATTACTCCAATGGATTGTAGCCTAGTCATTATGGAATGTAGTCTATTGTCGAGATTTTTATCACTCCAATGGATGATAGCCTTGTCATTATGGAAGGTAGTCTGTTGGCGAGATTTTTGTTACTCCAATGGATGGTAGCCTTGTCATTATGGAAGTTAGTCTCTTGTTTATATTTTCGTTACTCCAATGGATGGTAGCCTTGTGATTATGGAAGGTAGTCTGTTGGCGAGATTTTTGTTACTCCAATGGATGGTAGCCTTGTCATTATGGAAGTTAGTCTCTTGTTTATATTTTTGTTACTCCAATGGATGGTAGCCTTGTCATTATGGAAGGTAGTCTGTTGTCGAGATTTTTGTTACTCTAATGGATGGTAGCCTTGTCATTATGGAAGGTAGTTTGTTGTCGAGATTTTTGTTACTCCAGTGGATAGTATCCTTGTCATTATGGAAGGTAGTCTGTTGTCGAAATTTTGTTACTCCAATGGATGGTAGCCTTGTTATTATGAAAGGTAGTCTATTTTCGAGATTTTTATCACTCTAAAGGATGGTAGCCTTGTCATTATGGAAGGTAGCCTGTTGTCTTTTTTTTCTTTACTCCAATGGATGGTAGCCTTGTCATTATGGAAGGTAGTTTGTCGTTGAGATTTTTGTTACTCCAATGGATTGTAGCCTTGTCATTATGTAAGGTAGTCTGTTGTTCATATTTTAGTTACTCCAATGGATGGTAGCCTTGTCATTATGGAATGTAGTCTATTGTCGAGATTTTTGTCACTCCAATGGATGGTAGCCTTGTCATTATGGAAGGTAGTCTCTTGTTGATATTTTCATTACTCCAATGGATGGTAGCCTTGTCATTATGGAAGGTAGTCTCTTGTTGATATTTTCATTACTCCAATGGATGGTAGCATTGTCATTATGGAAGGTAGTCTGTTGTCGAGATTTTTGTTACTCTAATGGATGGTAGCCTTGTCATTATGGAAGGTAGTTTGTTGTCGAGATTTTTGTTACTCCAATGGATAGTATCCTTGTCATTATGGAAGGTAGTCTGTTGTCGAGATTTTGTTACTCCAATGGATGGTAGCCTTGTCATTATGGAAGGTAGTCTATTGTCGAGATTTTTGTCACTCTAAAGGATGGTAGCCTTGTCATTAGGGAAGGTAGTCTGTTGTCGATATTTTTGTTAATCCAATGGATGGTAGCCTTTTCATTATAGAAGGTAGTCTATTGTCGAGTTTTTTGTCACTCCAATGGATGGTAGCCTTGTCATTATGGAAGGTAGTCTGTTGGCGAGATTTTTGTTACTCCAATGGATGGTAGCCTTGTCATTATAGAAGGTAGTCTGTTGTCGATATTTTTGTTACTCCAATGGATGGTAGCCTTGTAATTATGGAAGGTAGTCTATTGTCGAGATTCTTGTCAATCCAATGGATGGTAGCCTTGTCATTATGGAAGGTAGTCTATTGGCGAGATTTTTGTCAATCCAATGGATGGTATCCTTGTCACTATGGAAGGTAGTCTGTTGTTCATATTTTTGTTACTCCAATGGATGGTAGCCTTGTCATTATGGAAGGTAGTCTCTTCTTGATATTTTCATTTCTCCAATGGATGGTAGCCTTGTCATTATGGAAAGTAGACTGTTGTCGAGATTTTTGTTACTATAGTGTATGGTAGCCTGGTCATTGTGAAAGGTGGTTTGTTGTCGAGATTTTTGTTATTTATATGTATGTTAGCCTTGTCATTATAGAAGGTAGTCTCTTGTTGATATTTTCATTACTCCAATGGATTGTAGCCTAGTCATTATGGAATGTAGTCTATTGTCGAGATTTTTATCACTCCAATGGATGATAGCCTTGTCATTATGGAAGGTAGTCTGTTGGCGAGATTTTTGTTACTCCAATGGATGGTAGCCTTGTCATTATGGAAGTTAGTCTCTTGTTTATATTTTCGTTACTCCAATGGATGGTAGCCTTGTGATTATGGAAGGTAGTCTGTTGGCGAGATTTTTGTTACTCCAATGGATGGTAGCCTTGTCATTATGGAAGTTAGTCTCTTGTTTATATTTTTGTTACTCCAATGGATGGTAGCCTTGTCATTATGGAAGGTAGTCTGTTGTCGAGATTTTTGTTACTCTAATGGATGGTAGCCTTGTCATTATGGAAGGTAGTTTGTTGTCGAGATTTTTGTTACTCCAGTGGATAGTATCCTTGTCATTATGGAAGGTAGTCTGTTGTCGAAATTTTGTTACTCCAATGGATGGTAGCCTTGTTATTATGAAAGGTAGTCTATTTTCGAGATTTTTATCACTCTAAAGGATGGTAGCCTTGTCATTATGGAAGGTAGCCTGTTGTCTTTTTTTTCTTTACTCCAATGGATGGTAGCCTTGTCATTATGGAAGGTAGTTTGTCGTTGAGATTTTTGTTACTCCAATGGATTGTAGCCTTGTCATTATGTAAGGTAGTCTGTTGTTCATATTTTAGTTACTCCAATGGATGGTAGCCTTGTCATTATGGAATGTAGTCTATTGTCGAGATTTTTGTCACTCCAATGGATGGTAGCCTTGTCATTATGGAAGGTAGTCTCTTGTTGATATTTTCATTACTCCAATGGATGGTAGCCTTGTCATTATGGAAGGTAGTCTCTTGTTGATATTTTCATTACTCCAATGGATGGTAGCATTGTCATTATGGAAGGTAGTCTGTTGTCGAGATTTTTGTTACTCTAATGGATGGTAGCCTTGTCATTATGGAAGGTAGTTTGTTGTCGAGATTTTTGTTACTCCAATGGATAGTATCCTTGTCATTATGGAAGGTAGTCTGTTGTCGAGATTTTGTTACTCCAATGGATGGTAGCCTTGTCATTATGGAAGGTAGTCTATTGTCGAGATTTTTGTCACTCTAAAGGATGGTAGCCTTGTCATTAGGGAAGGTAGTCTGTTGTCGATATTTTTGTTAATCCAATGGATGGTAGCCTTTTCATTATAGAAGGTAGTCTATTGTCGAGTTTTTTGTCACTCCAATGGATGGTAGCCTTGTCATTATGGAAGGTAGTCTGTTGGCGAGATTTTTGTTACTCCAATGGATGGTAGCCTTGTCATTATAGAAGGTAGTCTGTTGTCGATATTTTTGTTACTCCAATGGATGGTAGCCTTGTAATTATGGAAGGTAGTCTATTGTCGAGATTCTTGTCAATCCAATGGATGGTAGCCTTGTCATTATGGAAGGTAGTCTATTGGCGAGATTTTTGTCAATCCAATGGATGGTATCCTTGTCACTATGGAAGGTAGTCTGTTGTTCATATTTTTGTTACTCCAATGGATGGTAGCCTTGTCATTATGGAAGGTAGTCTCTTGTTGATATTTTCATTTCTCCAATGGATGGTAGCCTTGTCATTATGGAAGGCAGTCTCTTGTTGATATTTTCATTACTCCAATGGATGGTAGCCTTGTCATTATGGAAGGTAGTCTGTTGTCGAGATTTTTGTTACTCTAATGGATCCTAGCCTTGTCCTTATGGAAGGTAGTTTGTTGTCATGATTTTTGTCACTCCAATGGATAGTAGCCTTGTCATTATGGAAGGTAGTCTATTGTCGACATTTTGTTACTCCAATGGATGGTATCCTTGTCATTATGGAAGGTAGTCTCTTGTTGATATTTTCATTTCTCCAATGGATGGTAGCCTTGTCATTATGGAAGGCAGTCTCTTGTTGATATTTTCATTACTCCAATGGATGGTAGCCTTGTCATTATGGAATGTAGTCTATTGTCGAGATTTTTGTCACTCCAATGGATGGTAGCCTTGTCATTATGGAAGGTAGTCTCTTGTTGATATTTTCATTACTCCAATGGATGGTAGCCTTGTCATTATGGAAGGTAGTCTCTTGTTGATATTTTCATTACTCCAATGGGATGGTAGCATTGTCATTATGGAAGGTAGTCTGTTGTCGAGATTTTTGTTACTCTAATGGATGGTAGCCTTGTCATTATGGAAGGTAGTTTGTTGTCGAGATTTGTGTTACTCCAATGGATAGTAGCCTTGTCATTATGGAAGGTAGTTTGTTGTCGAGATTTTGTTACTCCAATGGACGGTAGCCTTGTCATTATGGAAGGTAGTCTATTGTCGAGATTTTTGTCACTCCAAAGGATAGTAGCATTGTCATTATGGAAGGTAGTCTATTGTCGAGATTTTTGTAACTCCAATGGACGGTAGCCTTGTCATTATGGAAGGTATTCTGTTGGCGATATTTTTGTTACTCTAATGGAGGGTAGCACTGTCATTATGGAAAGTAGACTGTTGTTGATATTTTCGTTACTCCAATGGATGGTAGCCTTGTCATTATGGAAGGTAGTCTGTTGTCGATATTTTGTTACTCCAATGGATGGTAGCCTTGTCATTATGGAAGGTAGTCTCTTGTTGATATTTTCATTACTCTAATGCATGGTAGCCTTGTCATTATAGAAGGTAGTCTCTTGTTAATATTTTTGTTACTCTAATGGATCCTAGCCTTGTCATTATGGAAGGTAGTTTGTTGTCGAGATTTTTGTTACTCTAATGGATGGTAGCCTTGTCATTATGGAAGGTAGTTTTTTGTCATGATTTTTATTACTCCAATGGATAGTAGCCTTGTCATTATGGAAGGTAGTCTGTTGTTGAGATTTTGTTACTCCAATGGATGGTAGCCTTGTCATTATGGAAGGTAGTCTGTTGTCGAGATTTTTATTACTCTAATGGATGGTAGCCTTGTCATTATGGAAGGTAGTTTGTTGTCGAGATTTTTGTTACTCCAATGGATAGTAGCCTTGTCATTATGGAAGGTAGTTTGCTGTCGAGATTTTGTTACTCCAATGGATGGTAGCCTTGTCATTATGGAAGGTAGTCTATTGTCGAGATTTTTGTCACTCCAAAGGATAGTAGCATTGTCATTATGGAAGGTAGTCTATTGTCGATATTTTTTTTACTCCAAAGGATGGTAGCCTTGTCATTATGGAAGGTAGTCTATTGTCGAGATTTTTGTCACTCCAATGGATGGTAGCCTTGTCATTATGGAAGGTATTCTGTTGGCGATATTTTTGTTATTCTAATGGAGGGTAGCACTGTCATTATGGAAAGTAGACTGTTGTTGATATTTTCGTTACTCCAATGGATGGTAGCCTTGTCATTATGGAAGGTAGTCTGTTGTCGAGATTTTGTTACTCCAATGGATGGTAGCCTTGTCATTATGGAAGGTAGTCTCTTGTTTATATTTTCATTACTCTAATGCTTGGTAGCCTTGTCATTATAGAAGGTAGTCTCTTATTGAGATTTTTGTTACTCTAATGGATCCTAGCCTTGTCATTATGGAAGGTAGTTTGTTGTCAAGATTTTTGTTACTCTAATGGATGGTAGCCTTGTCATTATGGAAGGTAGTTTTTTGTCATGATTTTTATTACTCCAATGGACAGTAGCCTTGTCATTATGGAAGGTAGTCTGTTGTTGAGATTTTGTTACTCCAATGGATGGTAGCATTGTCATTATGGAAGGTAGTCTGTTGTCGAGATTTTTATTACTCTAATGGATGGTAGCCTTGTCATTATGGAAGGTAGTTTGTTGTCGAGATTTTTGTTACTCTAATGGATAGTAGCCTTGTCATTATGGAAGGTAGTTTGTTGTCGATATTTGATTACTCCAATGGATGGTAGCCTTGTCATTATGGAAGGTAGTCTATTGTCGAGATTTTTGTCACTCCAAAGGATAGTAGCATTGTCATTATGGAAGGTAGTCTGTTGTCGATATTTTTGTTACTCCAAAGGATGGTAGCCTTGTCATTATGGAAGGTAGTCTATTGTCGAGATTTTTGTCACTCCAATGGATGGTAGCCTTGTCATTATGGAAGGTAGTCTGTTGGCGAGATTTTTGTTACTCTAATGGAGGGT
Organism: Vicia faba; assembly: GCA_948472305.1. Taxonomy (NCBI): domain Eukaryota; kingdom Viridiplantae; phylum Streptophyta; class Magnoliopsida; order Fabales; family Fabaceae; genus Vicia; species Vicia faba. The sequence goes on along the minus strand of OX451739.1, from coordinate 681,479,826 downwards.
AGCACTGTCATTATGGAAAGTAGACTGTTGTCGAGATTTTTGTTACTACAGTGTATGGTAGCCTGGTCATTGTGAAAGGTAGTTTGTTGTCGAGATTTTTGTTATTTATATGTATGTTAGCCTTGTCATTATAGAAGGTAGTCTCTTGTTGATATTTTCATTACTCCAATGGATTGTAGCCTAGTCATTATGGAATGTAGTCTATTGTCGAGATTTTTATCACTCCAATGGATGATAGCCTTGTCATTATGGAAGGTAGTCTGTTGGCGAGATTTTTGTTACTCCAATGGATGGTAGCCTTGTCATTATGGAAGTTAGTCTCTTGTTTATATTTTCGTTACTCCAATGGATGGTAGCCTTGTGATTATGGAAGGTAGTCTGTTGGCGAGATTTTTGTTACTCCAATGGATGGTAGCCTTGTCATTATGGAAGTTAGTCTCTTGTTTATATTTTCGTTACTCCAATGGATGGTAGCCTTGTCATTATGGAAGGTAGTCTGTTGTCGAGATTTTTGTTACTCTAATGGATGGTAGCCTTGTCATTATGGAAGGTAGTTTGTTGTCGAGATTTTTGTTACTCCAGTGGATAGTATCCTTGTCATTATGGAAGGTAGTCTGTTGTCGAAATTTTGTTACTCCAATGGATGGTAGCCTTGTTATTATGAAAGGTAGTCTATTTTCGAGATTTTTATCACTCTAAAGGATGGTAGCCTTGTCATTATGGAAGGTAGCCTGTTGTCTTTTTTTTCTTTACTCCAATGGATGGTAGCCTTGTCATTATGGAAGGTAGTTTGTCGTTGAGATTTTTGTTACTCCAATGGATTGTAGCCTTGTCATTATGTAAGGTAGTCTGTTGTTCATATTTTAGTTACTCCAATGGATGGTAGCCTTGTCATTATGGAATGTAGTCTATTGTCGAGATTTTTGTCACTCCAATGGATGGTAGCCTTGTCATTATGGAAGGTAGTCTCTTGTTGATATTTTCATTACTCCAATGGATGGTAGCCTTGTCATTATGGAAGGTAGTCTCTTGTTGATATTTTCATTACTCCAATGGATGGTAGCATTGTCATTATGGAAGGTAGTCTGTTGTCGAGATTTTTGTTACTCTAATGGATGGTAGCCTTGTCATTATGGAAGGTAGTTTGTTGTCGAGATTTTTGTTACTCCAATGGATAGTATCCTTGTCATTATGGAAGGTAGTCTGTTGTCGAGATTTTGTTACTCCAATGGATGGTAGCCTTGTCATTATGGAAGGTAGTCTATTGTCGAGATTTTTGTCACTCTAAAGGATGGTAGCCTTGTCATTAGGGAAGGTAGTCTGTTGTCGATATTTTTGTTAATCCAATGGATGGTAGCCTTTTCATTATAGAAGGTAGTCTATTGTCGAGTTTTTTGTCACTCCAATGGATGGTAGCCTTGTCATTATGGAAGGTAGTCTGTTGGCGAGATTTTTGTTACTCCAATGGATGGTAGCCTTGTCATTATAGAAGGTAGTCTGTTGTCGATATTTTTGTTACTCCAATGGATGGTAGCCTTGTAATTATGGAAGGTAGTATATTGTCGAGATTCTTGTCAATCCAATGGACGGTAGCCTTGTCATTATGGAAGGTAGTCTATTGGCGAGATTTTTGTCAATCCAATGGATGGTATCCTTGTCACTATGGAAGGTAGTCTGTTGTTCATATTTTTGTTACTCCAATGGATGGTAGCCTTGTCATTATGGAAGGTAGTCTCTTGTTGATATTTTCATTTCTCCAATGGATGGTAGCCTTGTCATTATGGAAGGCAGTCTCTTGTTGATATTTTCATTACTCCAATGGATGGTAGCCTTGTCATTATGGAAGGTAGTCTGTTGTCGAGATTTTTGTTACTCTAATGGATCCTAGCCTTGTCCTTATGGAAGGTAGTTTGTTGTCATGATTTTTGTCACTCCAATGGATAGTAGCCTTGTCATTATGGAAGGTAGTCTATTGTCGAGATTTTGTTACTCCAATGGATGGTATCCTTGTCATTATGGAAGGTAGTCTCTTGTTGATATTTTCATTTCTCCAATGGATGGTAGCCTTGTCATTATGGAAGGCAGTCTCTTGTTGATATTTTCATTACTCCAATGGATGGTAGCCTTGTCATTATGGAATGTAGTCTATTGTCGAGATTTTTGTCACTCCAATGGATGGTAGCCTTGTCATTATGGAAGGTAGTCTCTTGTTGATATTTTCATTACTCCAATGGATGGTAGCCTTGTCATTATGGAAGGTAGTCTCTTGTTGATATTTTCATTACTCCAATGGGATGGTAGCATTGTCATTATGGAAGGTAGTCTGTTGTCGAGATTTTTGTTACTCTAATGGATGGTAGCCTTGTCATTATGGAAGGTAGTTTGTTGTCGAGATTTGTGTTACTCCAATGGATAGTAGCCTTGTCATTATGGAAGGTAGTTTGTTGTCGAGATTTTGTTACTCCAATGGATGGTAGCCTTGTCATTATGGAAGGTAGTCTATTGTCGAGATTTTTGTCACTCCAAAGGATAGTAGCATTGTCATTATGGAAGGTAGTCTATTGTCGAGATTTTTGTAACTCCAATGGACGGTAGCCTTGTCATTATGGAAGGTATTCTGTTGGCGATATTTTTGTTACTCTAATGGAGGGTAGCACTGTCATTATGGAAAGTAGACTGTTGTTGATATTTTCGTTACTCCAATGGATGGTAGCCTTGTCATTATGGAAGGTAGTCTGTTGTCGATATTTTGTTACTCCAATGGATGGTAGCCTTGTCATTATGGAAGGTAGTCTCTTGTTGATATTTTCATTACTCTAATGCATGGTAGCCTTGTCATTATAGAAGGTAGTCTCTTGTTAATATTTTTGTTACTCTAATGGATCCTAGCCTTGTCATTATGGAAGGTAGTTTGTTGTCGAGATTTTTGTTACTCTAATGGATGGTAGCCTTGTCATTATGGAAGGTAGTTTTTTGTCATGATTTTTATTACTCCAATGGATAGTAGCCTTGTCATTATGGAAGGTAGTCTGTTGTTGAGATTTTGTTACTCCAATGGATGGTAGCCTTGTCATTATGGAAGGTAGTCTGTTGTCGAGATTTTTATTACTCTAATGGATGGTAGCCTTGTCATTATGGAAGGTAGTTTGTTGTCGAGATTTTTGTTACTCCAATGGATAGTAGCCTTGTCATTATGGAAGGTAGTTTGTTGTCGAGATTTTGTTACTCCAATGGATGGTAGCCTTGTCATTATGGAAGGTAGTCTATTGTCGAGATTTTTGTCACTCCAAAGGATAGTAGCATTGTCATTATGGAAGGTAGTCTATTGTCGATATTTTTTTTACTCCAAAGGATGGTAGCCTTGTCATTATGGAAGGTAGTCTATTGTCGAGATTTTTGTCACTCCAATGGATGGTAGCCTTGTCATTATGGAAGGTATTCTGTTGGCGATATTTTTGTTATTCTAATGGAGGGTAGCACTGTCATTATGGAAAGTAGACTGTTGTTGATATTTTCGTTACTCCAATGGATGGTAGCCTTGTCATTATGGAAGGTAGTCTGTTGTCGAGATTTTGTTACTCCAATGGATGGTAGCCTTGTCATTATGGAAGGTAGTCTCTTGTTTATATTTTCATTACTCTAATGCTTGGTAGCCTTGTCATTATAGAAGGTAGTCTCTTATTGAGATTTTTGTTACTCTAATGGATCCTAGCCTTGTCATTATGGAAGGTAGTTTGTTGTCAAGATTTTTGTTACTCTAATGGATGGTAGCCTTGTCATTATGGAAGGTAGTTTTTTGTCATGATTTTTATTACTCCAATGGACAGTAGCCTTGTCATTATGGAAGGTAGTCTGTTGTTGAGATTTTGTTACTCCAATGGATGGTAGCATTGTCATTATGGAAGGTAGTCTGTTGTCGAGATTTTTATTACTCTAATGGATGGTAGCCTTGTCATTATGGAAGGTAGTTTGTTGTCGAGATTTTTGTTACTCTAATGGATAGTAGCCTTGTCATTATGGAAGGTAGTTTGTTGTCGATATTTGATTACTCCAATGGATGGTAGCCTTGTCATTATGGAAGGTAGTCTATTGTCGAGATTTTTGTCACTCCAAAGGATAGTAGCATTGTCATTATGGACGGTAGTCTGTTGTCGATATTTTTGTTACTCCAAAGGATGGTAGCCTTGTCATTATGGAAGGTAGTCTATTGTCGAGATTTTTGTCACTCCAATGGATGGTAGCCTTGTCATTATGGAAGGTAGTCTGTTGGCGAGATTTTTGTTACTCTAATGGAGGGTAGCACTGTCATTATGGAAAGTAGACTGTTGTCGAGATTTTTGTTACTACAGTGTATGGTAGCCTGGTCATTGTGAAAGGTAGTTTGTTGTCGAGATTTTTGTTATTTATATGTATGTTAGCCTTGTCATTATAGAAGGTAGTCTCTTGTTGATATTTTCATTACTCCAATGGATTGTAGCCTAGTCATTATGGAATGTAGTCTATTGTCGAGATTTTTATCACTCCAATGGATGATAGCCTTGTCATTATGGAAGGTAGTCTGTTGGCGAGATTTTTGTTACTCCAATGGATGGTAGCCTTGTCATTATGGAAGTTAGTCTCTTGTTTATATTTTCGTTACTCCAATGGATGGTAGCCTTGTGATTATGGAAGGTAGTCTGTTGGCGAGATTTTTGTTACTCCAATGGATGGTAGCCTTGTCATTATGGAAGTTAGTCTCTTGTTTATATTTTCGTTACTCCAATGGATGGTAGCCTTGTCATTATGGAAGGTAGTCTGTTGTCGAGATTTTTGTTACTCTAATGGATGGTAGCCTTGTCATTATGGAAGGTAGTTTGTTGTCGAGATTTTTGTTACTCCAGTGGATAGTATCCTTGTCATTATGGAAGGTAGTTTGTTGTCGAAATTTTGTTACTCCAATGGATGGTAGCCTTGTTATTATGAAAGGTTGTCTATTTTCGAGATTTTTATCACTCTAAAGGATGGTAGCCTTGTCATTATGGAAGGTAGTCTGTTGTCGATATTTTTGTTACTCCAATGGATGGTAGCCTTATCATTATGGAAGGTAGTTTGTCGTTGAGATTTTTGTTACTCCAATGGATTGTAGCCTTGTCATTATGTAAGGTAGTCTGTTGTTCAGATTTTAGTTACTCCAATGGATGGTAGCCTTGTCATTATGGAATGTAGTCTATTGTCGAGATTTTTGTCACTCCAATGGATGGTAGCCTTGTCATTATGGAAGGTAGTCTCTTGTTGATATTTTCATTACTCCAATGGATGGTAGCCTTGTCATTATGGAAGGTAGTCTCTTGTTGATATTTTCATTACTCCAATGGATGGTAGCGTTGTCATTATGGAAGGTACTCTATTGTCGAGATTTTTGTTACTCTAATGGATCCTAGCCTTGTCACTATGGAAGGTAGTCTGTTGTCGAGATTTTTATTACTCTAATGGATGGTAGCCTGGTCATTATGGAAGGTAGTTTGTTGTCATGATTTTTGAAACTCCAATGGATAGTAGCCTTGTCATTATGGAAGGTAGTCTGTTGTCGAGATTTTGTTACTCCAATGGATGGTAGCCTTGTCATTATGGAAGGTAGTCTGTTGTCGAGATTTTTGTTACTCTAATGGATGGTAGCCTTATCATTATGGAAGGTAGTTTGTTGTCGAGATTTTTGTTACTCCAATGGATAGTAGCCTTGTCATTATGGAAGGTAGTTTGTTGTCGAGATTTTGTTACTCCAATGGATGGTAGCCTTGTCATTATGGAAGGTAGTCTATTGTCGAGATTTTTGTCACTCCAAAGGATAGTAGCATTGTCATTATGGAAGGTAGTCTATTGTCGAGATTTTTGTAACTCCAATGGACGGTAGCCTTGTCATTATGGAAGGTATTCTGTTGGCGATATTTTTGTTACTCTAATGGAGGGTAGCACTGTCATTATGGAAAGTAGACTGTTGTTGATATTTTCGTTACTCCAATGGATGGTAGCCTTGTCATTATGGAAGGTAGTCTGTTGTCGATATTTTGTTACTCCAATGGATGGTAGCCTTGTCATTATGGAAGGTAGTCTCTTGTTGATATTTTCATTACTCTAATGCATGGTAGCCTTGTCATTATAGAAGGTAGTCTCTTGTTAATATTTTTGTTACTCTAATGGATCCTAGCCTTGTCATTATGGAAGGTAGTTTGTTGTCGAGATTTTTGTTACTCTAATGGATGGTAGCCTTGTCATTATGGAAGGTAGTTTTTTGTCATGATTTTTATTACTCCAATGGATAGTAGCCTTGTCATTATGGAAGGTAGTCTGTTGTTGAGATTTTGTTACTCCAATGGATGGTAGCCTTGTCATTATGGAAGGTAGTCTGTTGTCGAGATTTTTATTACTCTAATGGATGGTAGCCTTGTCATTATGGAAGGTAGTTTGTTGTCGAGATTTTTGTTACTCCAATGGATAGTAGCCTTGTCATTATGGAAGGTAGTTTGTTGTCGAGATTTTGTTACTCCAATGGATGGTAGCCTTGTCATTATGGAAGGTAGTCTATTGTCGAGATTTTTGTCACTCCAAAGGATAGTAGCATTGTCATTATGGAAGGTAGTCTATTGTCGATATTTTTTTTACTCCAAAGGATGGTAGCCTTGTCATTATGGAAGGTAGTCTATTGTCGAGATTTTTGTCACTCCAATGGATGGTAGCCTTGTCATTATGGAAGGTATTCTGTTGGCGATATTTTTGTTATTCTAATGGAGGGTAGCACTGTCATTATGGAAAGTAGACTGTTGTTGATATTTTCGTTACTCCAATGGATGGTAGCCTTGTCATTATGGAAGGTAGTCTGTTGTCGAGATTTTGTTACTCCAATGGATGGTAGCCTTGTCATTATGGAAGGTAGTCTCTTGTTTATATTTTCATTACTCTAATGCTTGGTAGCCTTGTCATTATAGAAGGTAGTCTCTTATTGAGATTTTTGTTACTCTAATGGATCCTAGCCTTGTCATTATGGAAGGTAGTTTGTTGTCAAGATTTTTGTTACTCTAATGGATGGTAGCCTTGTCATTATGGAAGGTAGTTTTTTGTCATGATTTTTATTACTCCAATGGACAGTAGCCTTGTCATTATGGAAGGTAGTCTGTTGTTGAGATTTTGTTACTCCAATGGATGGTAGCATTGTCATTATGGAAGGTAGTCTGTTGTCGAGATTTTTATTACTCTAATGGATGGTAGCCTTGTCATTATGGAAGGTAGTTTGTTGTCGAGATTTTTGTTACTCTAATGGATAGTAGCCTTGTCATTATGGAAGGTAGTTTGTTGTCGATATTTGATTACTCCAATGGATGGTAGCCTTGTCATTATGGAAGGTAGTCTATTGTCGAGATTTTTGTCACTCCAAAGGATAGTAGCATTGTCATTATGGACGGTAGTCTGTTGTCGATATTTTTGTTACTCCAAAGGATGGTAGCCTTGTCATTATGGAAGGTAGTCTATTGTCGAGATTTTTGTCACTCCAATGGATGGTAGCCTTGTCATTATGGAAGGTAGTCTGTTGGCGAGATTTTTGTTACTCTAATGGAGGGTAGCACTGTCATTATGGAAAGTAGACTGTTGTCGAGATTTTTGTTACTACAGTGTATGGTAGCCTGGTCATTGTGAAAGGTAGTTTGTTGTCGAGATTTTTGTTATTTATATGTATGTTAGCCTTGTCATTATAGAAGGTAGTCTCTTGTTGATATTTTCATTACTCCAATGGATTGTAGCCTAGTCATTATGGAATGTAGTCTATTGTCGAGATTTTTATCACTCCAATGGATGATAGCCTTGTCATTATGGAAGGTAGTCTGTTGGCGAGATTTTTGTTACTCCAATGGATGGTAGCCTTGTCATTATGGAAGTTAGTCTCTTGTTTATATTTTCGTTACTCCAATGGATGGTAGCCTTGTGATTATGGAAGGTAGTCTGTTGGCGAGATTTTTGTTACTCCAATGGATGGTAGCCTTGTCATTATGGAAGTTAGTCTCTTGTTTATATTTTCGTTACTCCAATGGATGGTAGCCTTGTCATTATGGAAGGTAGTCTGTTGTCGAGATTTTTGTTACTCTAATGGATGGTAGCCTTGTCATTATGGAAGGTAGTTTGTTGTCGAGATTTTTGTTACTCCAGTGGATAGTATCCTTGTCATTATGGAAGGTAGTTTGTTGTCGAAATTTTGTTACTCCAATGGATGGTAGCCTTGTTATTATGAAAGGTTGTCTATTTTCGAGATTTTTATCACTCTAAAGGATGGTAGCCTTGTCATTATGGAAGGTAGTCTGTTGTCGATATTTTTGTTACTCCAATGGATGGTAGCCTTATCATTATGGAAGGTAGTTTGTCGTTGAGATTTTTGTTACTCCAATGGATTGTAGCCTTGTCATTATGTAAGGTAGTCTGTTGTTCAGATTTTAGTTACTCCAATGGATGGTAGCCTTGTCATTATGGAATGTAGTCTATTGTCGAGATTTTTGTCACTCCAATGGATGGTAGCCTTGTCATTATGGAAGGTAGTCTCTTGTTGATATTTTCATTACTCCAATGGATGGTAGCCTTGTCATTATGGAAGGTAGTCTCTTGTTGATATTTTCATTACTCCAATGGATGGTAGCGTTGTCATTATGGAAGGTACTCTATTGTCGAGATTTTTGTTACTCTAATGGATCCTAGCCTTGTCACTATGGAAGGTAGTCTGTTGTCGAGATTTTTATTACTCTAATGGATGGTAGCCTGGTCATTATGGAAGGTAGTTTGTTGTCATGATTTTTGAAACTCCAATGGATAGTAGCCTTGTCATTATGGAAGGTAGTCTGTTGTCGAGATTTTGTTACTCCAATGGATGGTAGCCTTGTCATTATGGAAGGTAGTCTGTTGTCGAGATTTTTGTTACTCTAATGGATGGTAGCCTTATCATTATGGAAGGTAGTTTGTTGTCGAGATTTTTGTTACTCCAATGGATAGTATCCTTGTCATTATGGAAGGTAGTCTGTCGTCGAAATTTTATTACTCCAATGGATGGTAGCCTTGTAATTATGGAAGGTAGTCTATTTTCGAGATTTCTGTCACTCTAAAGGATGGTAGCCTTGTAAATGTTGGAAGGTAGTCTGTTGTCGAGATTTTTGTTACTCCAATAGATGGTAGCCTTGTCATTATGGAAGGTAGTTTGTCGTTGAAATTTTTGTTACTCCAATGGATTGTAGCCTTGTCATTATGTAAGGTAGTCTGTTGTTCAGATTTTTGTTACTCCAATGGATGGTAGCCTTGTCATTATGGAAGATATGCTATTGTCGAGATTTTTGTTATTCCAATGGATTGTAACCTTGTCAGTATGGAAGGTAGTCTTTTGTCGAGATTTTTGTTACTCCAATGGATGGTAGCCTTGTCATAATTGAAGGTAGTCTATTATCGATATCTTTATTACTCCAATGGAAGATAGCGTTGTCATTATGCAAGGTTGTCTCTTGTTCAGAATTTTGTTACTCTAATGGATGGTAGCTGTGATCGGTGGATCTGGAACTGACTGTTTAACGCTGGTTCGCGAAATGTCGCGGTAAGCAAGAGTCGCCACCGTCTTTTATTTTCTCCAATATGGAAAGGACAAAAGCACAGAAAAATTCATTATTGAGATTGTTTCTCGGTTCGGGAGGTAGATTTATAGAAAGGGAATGTGTTAGCACCCTTTCTATCCATGGTTATCCATGGGCTCTTAGATACTTGCTCATTGTGTCTTCATATTGTTTGTTTGCTTTTCAACTGTGGGTTAAAAAAAGTTTCGTTTAAAATTTCAGTTCGACTCTTGTATCAGTCCTCAAGAGTGTTTGAAAAGTTGTTTTTGAAAGCTTTTTGAAAAGTGTCGGTGTGAAAAGAAGTTTTTTGATTTGTTTTGAATTAGAGCAAGTATCTACGAGTCATCTACCTACCCTAAGGAATTAGTCTGTGTAAATGTCCTTAAGGTAGTGCCATCCCACCATTGAGAGATAGGTAGCACCACCGTTGGAGGTGTTCGGGTCAATTCGAGGGTTCGGGACGTTGTAGTCACCAGAGCAATAGGAAGACACCTTAGAAGCTACCCCCATGCCATGTTCATGGACATGAGGAATTACTAAAACGTCCTCTACTCGACGACCACGTTTCGAGGGGAAACGCAACAGTGAGGCGTGCCCTAGGAGTGTTGTATGATTTGTGTGTCATTTTCAATTATATTTGTCTTGATCATGCATTGATGATCTACGCTTTGTTTTTATTTTTGGCATTCATTCTTTCATGTGGTTATTAACAGTTAAAAGGTGCGGAATTAAAAGTCCTACGCTATTACAAAGGCGCGGGTCTACATCGCCAAATTAATCCAAGACCCGATTTGAATAAAATAAAAATGCGGAAAAATAAATATCCTAATTAATCTATTACAAGGCTTTGGGGCAAGTACATAAATTTAAAAAAAGGGAAATAAAAGTAAATGTGCGAAAAGAAATAAAATCGAGAATGCGAGGTCGTTGGACCCTTTTAAAGAAATTAAATCGAAATCGTAAATTAATTAAGTTAAATAAAAGCAAGAACTTATTTTTTTGAGTTTTTGTATTTATGGAATTTAATGAGAAAATTAAATGGAATTAAAACCCTAATTCTAAACTATTTTTAATTTATTAAAAATTGTCTAAGTTTGACCTAGTTTTAACCTAATTATTTAATTACAAATTTATTTACAAAAACAATTAATTATTGATAATAATAAGAAGAAATTTTAATTATTGAAAAAAAGAATAAAAAACTAGGAACCCTAATTTTTATGTTTTTAATTTATTTAAGAAAAGAAGTTAAAGTTAAAACCCTAATTTAAAGCTAAATTAATTATCGAATTTATTTACAACAAAAACATTAATACATTAAATAATAAATAAATATATTTTGATTTTTGACTTTCTGGTTTTTTTATATTTTTATGTTATAAAACTTATTTTATGAATAAAAAGAAAAAATCATTAAATTAAAACAAACAAAAAGAAAAAAGAATGAGAAAAGAAATACAAACATAGGGGGGTTTGTTGACCCTTTTGGAGGTATATTGCAGTAATGAGGCCCATTAGAAGCTTGGCCTGTTTGACTTTCAGCGTTCACGTGTGCATGGTTGACTGATGTGTATGATGGACCTTTCATCCTGGCCCTTAGATTCATCGCCTGGGATATTTGGCAAGCTATGGCATTGAGTGTATGGTAGACCACTGAAGGGGACGCTGCATGGAAATATGGAAAGCAAAATAATATTGAGAAGGGAGGGGACCTGGGAATCGAACCCAGGTCCCATTGATTGCATGACAACACATTAACCACTCAGCCAAGCGCGTTGGTTTTTATGTATACTGAACAATGACCAACATATATGAAAAAGCGTTAGTGGCTGTAATAATGAAAAAAAACGCGCCAAGCTTCAAATCAACCAACCACGTTTAGCCACGCCTGCATCATCTTCTTCTTTCTGCCTGTAAAAGAAATCAAATAGCGGGGGTTTTAAACCCCCACTAAATAAAGCCAGGAAAAATAGCGATTTGGTTATAACGAAAAAGAAAAAGGGCGTGATGGTCTGGTTGGATTCGTCTGGAGTTTCTGAGTCCAATGTCATAGGTCTTGTGGCTTAATTTTTCCACATGAAAGAAGCCCTAATTTTTGACCTCTGAAACCCTAAAGAGCTTCCATGGTAACTTTGCATACAGGCCATAAAAACTTAATTAAAATACATCACTAGCTTCAGGGAGTGCATATTAGTGTAAATCAAACATTCAAATGTATGGAAAAGGCATGTATATTAAAACACGATTATGAGAAAAGTTTGAGAAAATTGGACTTTGTTCTACCACTTCTTTATGCGTGAGGACTGGAAAAGGATTGAGTGACGTTCAGGAAGGCCTCAGAAAGCTTTTGGAATTGATTATAGGCTTTGAATCATGCTCTATGTGTGTTTTAAGTTTTGAGAATTTCTTGAAAAAATGCAAAGTTGGTTTGAGGTCTGAGGCGCAGTTTTTCAGGTCTTTTGTATTAGGTTTAGGTTTGTGTTTATATGTGGAATGGATTAGGGTAAAAATCCAAACCAAAAACCTTTGCATTCATGAATCAAATATTTGCTTTTTAATGTAATCTTTTCCAATCTTTTCCATGTAAAACCATTGCCAATCATGATAAATCTTGCCTTTATAGTGATGCACGAAATCTTGAGTGATTAAAGAGGGCATATGCTGCATAAAAAGATTTGGAAACATGTGTTTAGCATTTTTCTTATAATTAATTTTAATTAAATGAATTAAATAGATTAAATATTCAATTAATTAATTAAAAATAGGAAAATAACTCCCCTTTGGGTCAATGGGTCGTGCATAGCTTTTGGGTGATGATTCTTGGAAGAAATTGAGGCCCATTAGCAATTTTGAGGCATTTGAAGTAAAGTTGACTTTTCAAAATTCCCAAAAATTTCCCAACTTCCACAAGGCATATCTTGCTCAATTTTTAAGCTTTGATCATGTTCTGGGACATTTTTGAAAGGTCTTTAAGTCCTCTAACCAATGCCTTTGGTACCATGTCATCTTGATTTACCAATCTCATGTTATGGTCTTTGACTTAAAGTGCCTTTTTGTTGACTTTTGAAAATGACCTATAATGTTGAGATTGATAACTTTTTGTGAGAGCATTTCTTGGACTTGAAGTGTGAAGAGGAGTTGTAGAAAATGTCATTCTCTTCAAAATGAGATTTGGATGGAATTTTTATGATAAACCATGTGGAAGTTATGCCTTGGTCAAGTTACAGTTGACTTTTTCAACTGTCCAAATATGGAAACTTTTGCATCTTGAGACTTTTTGAGCCATTCCTTGAAAATAATGATCAAGAATTTATCAAATGATGTTTGTGGCTTCAAAATAAGATGTTGACCAAAAATTTGGACTTTTGACTGTCAAATGACCATTTTGCCCCTACAGTTGACTGTTGAGCAATTAGGGTTTTTGACTGTGCAATTTTGTGCTATGATTCTTGAAACTTAGCATATGGATGCTTGACCATGTTTGTAGGCATATAGGACTTATTTGGTCCCTTGGAAACTTCAACTTCTCTGCCAGAACCAAAACCCTAGTTTTTGACTGTTAGGAGACCCTTGAACTGAGCAACTCTTGAGAGATTGTGAAGCATGCTCTTTGCAAATCTTGAAGAATATGGGAGGGCAAATTTTGGGGTACAACAATAGCCTTGTCATTATGGAAGGTAGTCTATTGTCGAGACTTTTGTAATTCCAATGGATGGTAGCCTTATCATTATGGAAGGTAGTTTTTTGTCGAGATTTTTGTTACTCCAATGGATGGTAGCCTTGTAATTATGGAAGGTGTTTTTTTGCGAAAGATTTTTTTTACTCCAATGGATGGTAGCCTTGTCATTATTGAAGGTAGTCTGTTGTCGATATCTTTGTTACTCCAATGGATGATAGCCTTGTCATTATGGAAGGTAGTCTTTTGTCGGGATTTTTTTTTATCCAATGGATGGTAGCTTGTCATTATGGAAGGTAGTCTGTTGTCGAGATTTTTGTTACCCCAATGGATGGTAGCCTTGTCATTATGGAAGGTAGTCTATTGTCGAGATTTTTGTTAACCCAATGGATTGTAGCCTTGTAAATATGGAAGGTAGTCTGTTGTCGAGACTGTTGTTACTCTAATGGATAGTAGCCTTGTCATTGTGGAAGGTAGTCTGTCGTTGAGATTTCTGTCACTCCAATGGATTGTAGCCTAGTCATTGTGTAAGGTAGTCTGTTGTTCAGATTTTTGTTACTCCAATGGATGGTAGCCTTATCATTATGGATGATATGCTATTGTCGAGATTTTTGTTATTCCAATGGATGGTAACCTTGTCAGTATGGAAGGTAGTATTTTGTCGAGATTTATGTTACTCCAATGGATGGTATCCTTGTCATTATTGAAGGTAGTCTATTGTCGATATCTTTGTTACTCCAATGGAAGATAGCCTTGTCATTATGCAAGGTAGTCTCTTGTTCAGATTTTTGTTACTCCAATGGATGGTAGCCTTGTCATTATGGAAGGTAGTCTATTGTCAGTACTTTTGTTATTCCAATGGATGGTAGCCTTATCATTATGGAAGGTATTTTTTTATCGAGATTTTTGTTACTCCAATGGATGGTAGCCTTGTCATTATTGAAGGTAGTCTGTTATCGATATCTTTGTTACTCCAATGGATGATAGCCTTGTCATTATGGAAGGTAGTCTGTTGTCGAGATTTTTGTTAACCCAATGGATGGTAGCTTGTCATTATGGAAGGTAGTCTGTTGTCGAGATTTTTGTTACCCCAATGGATGGTAGCCTTGTCATTATGGAAGGTAGTCTGTTGTCGAGATTTTTGTTAACCCAATGGATGGTAGCCTTGTAAATATGGAAGGTAGTATATTGTCGATATTTTTGTTACTCCAATGGATGGTAGCCTTGTCATTATGGAAGGTAGTCAGTCGTTGAGATTTCTGTCACTCCAATGGATTGTAGCCTAGTCATTGTGTAAGGTAGTCTGTTGTTCAGATTTTTGTTACTCCAATGGATGGTAGCCTTGTCATTATGAAAGATATGCTATTGTCGAGATTTTTATTATTCCAATGGATGGTAACCTTGTCAGTATGGAAGGTAGTATTTTGTCGAGATTTATGTTACCCCAATGGATGGTAGCCTTGTCATTATTGAAGGTAGTCTATTATCGATATCGTTGTTACTCCAATGGAAGATAGCCTTGTCATTATGCAAGGTAGTCTCTTGTTCAGATTTTTGTTACTCCAATGGATGGTAGCCTTGTCATTATGGAAGGTAGTCTATTGTCAGTACTTTTGTTATTCCAATGGATGGTAGCCTTATCATTATGGAAGGTAGTTTTTTATCGAGATTTTTGTTACTCCAATGGATGGTAGCCTTGTCATTATTGAAGGTAGTCTGTTATCGATATCTTTGTTACTCTAATGGATGATAGCCTTGTCATTATGGAAGGTAGTCTATTGTCGAGATTTTTTTTACTCCAATGGATGGTAGCCTTGTCATTAAGGAATGTAGTCTGTTGTCGAGATTTTTATTACTCGAATTAATGGTAGCCTTGTAATTATGGACGGTAGTTTGTTGTCGAGATTTTTGTTACTCCAGTGGACGGTAGCCTTGTCATTATTGAAGGTAGTCGATCATTGAGAATTCTGTTACTCCAATGGATTGTAGCCTTGTCATTATGTAAGGTAGTCTGTTGTGAAGATTTTTGTTACTCCAATAGATGTTAGCCTTGTCATTATGGAAGGTAGTCTGTTGTTGATATTTTTTTTATTCCAATGGATGGTAACCTTGTCATTATGGAAGGTAGTCTTTTGTCGAGATTTTTGTTACTCCAATGGATGGTAGCCTAGTCATTATTGAAGGTAGTCTGTTGTCGATATCTTTGTTACTCCAATGGATGATAGCCTTGTAATTATGCAAGGTAGTCTGTTGTTCAGATTTTTGTTACTCTAATGGATGGTAGCCTTGTCATTATGGAAAGTAATCTATTGTCGATATTTTTGTTATTCCAATGGATGGTAACCTTCTCAGTATGGAAGGTAGTCTTTTGTCGATATTTTTTTTACTCCAATGGATGGTAGCCTTGTCATTATTTAAGGTAGTCTATTCTTGATATCTTTGTTACTCCAATAGATGATAGCCTAGTCATTATGCAAGGTAGTCTGTTGTTCAGATTTTTGTTACTCCAATGGATGATAGCCTTGTTATTATGGAAGGTAGTCTATTGTCGAGATTTTTGTTATTCCAATGGATGGTAGCCTTGTCAATTATGAAGGTAGTCTTTTGTCGACATTTTTGTTACTCCAATGGATGGTAGCCTTGTCATTATTGAAGGTAGTCTGTTGTCGATATTTTTGTTATTCCAATGGATGGTAACCTTCTCAGTATGGAAGGTAGTCTTTTGTCGAGATTTTTGTTACTCCAAGGGATGGTAGCCTTGTCATTATTTAAGGTAGTCTATTGTCGATATCTTTGTTACTCCAATGGATGATAGCCTTGTCATTAAGCAAGGTAGTCTATTGTTCAGATTTTTGTTACTCCAATGGATGGTAGCCTTGTAATTATGGAAGGTAGTCTATTGTCGAGATTTTAGTTATTCCAATGGATGTTAGCCTTATCATTATGAAAGGTAGTTTTTTATCGAGATTTTTGTTACTCCAATGGATGGTTGCCTTGTCATTATGGAAGGTAGTCTATTGTCTAGATTTTTGTTACCCCAATGGATGTAGCCTTCTCATTATATAAGGTCGTCTGTTGTCGAGATTTTTGTTACCCCAATGGATGGTAGCCTTGTAATTACGGAAGGTAGTCTGTTTTCGAGATTTTTGTTACTCCAGTGGATGGTATCCTTGTCATTATGGAAGGTAGTTTGTCGTTGAGAATTCTGTTACTCCAATGGATTGTAGCCTTGTCATTATGTAAGGTAGTCTGTTGTGAAGATTTTTGATACTCCAATGGATGTTAGCCTAGTCATTATGGAAGGTAGACTGTTGTTGATATTTTTGTTATTCCAATGCATGGTAAACTTCTCAGTATGGAAGGTAGTCTTTTGTCGAGATTTTTGTTACTCCAATGGATGGTAGCCTTGTCATTATTTAAGGTAGTCTATTGTCGATATCTTTGTTACTCCAATGGATGATAGCCTTGTCATTATGCAAGGTAGTCTGTTGTTCAGATTTTTGTTACTCCAATGGATGGTAGCCTTATCATTATGAAAGGTAGTATATTGTCGATATTTTTGGTATTCCAATGGATGGTAGCCTTATAATTATTGAAGGTTGTTTTTTATCGATATTTTTGTTACTCCAATGGATGGTAGCCTTGTCCTTATGGAAGGTAGTCTGTTCACGAGATTTTTGTTAATCCAATGGATGGTAACCTTGTCATTATGGAAGGTAGTCTTTTGTCGAAAATTTTGTTACTCCAATGGATGGTAGCCTTGTCATTATTGAAGGTAGCCTGTTGTCGATATCTTTGTTACTCCAACGTATTATAGCCTTGTCATTATGCAAGGTAGTTTGTTGTTCATATTTTTTTTACTCCAAAGGATGGTAGCCTTGTCATTATGGAAGGTAGTATTTTGTTGAGATTTTTGTTACTCCAATGGATGGTAGCCTTGTTTTTATTGAAGGTAGTCTGTTATCGATATCTTTGTTACTCCAATGGATGATAGCCTTGTCATTATGGAAGGT
Organism: Vicia faba; assembly: GCA_948472305.1. Taxonomy (NCBI): domain Eukaryota; kingdom Viridiplantae; phylum Streptophyta; class Magnoliopsida; order Fabales; family Fabaceae; genus Vicia; species Vicia faba. The sequence continues at coordinate 681,462,526 of OX451739.1, read as the reverse complement.
AGTTTGTTGTCGAGAGTTTTGTTACTCCAATTGATGGTAGCCTTGTCATTATGGAAGGTAGTCTGTTGTCGAGATTTTTGTTACCCCAATGGATTGTAGCCTTGTAATTATGGAAGGTAGTTTGTTGTCGAGATTTTTGTTACTCCAATGGATGGTAGCCTTGTCATTATGGAAGGTAGTCGGTCTTTGAGAATTCGGTTACTCCAATGGATTTTAGCCTTGTCATTATGTAAGGTAGTCTGTTGTTCATATTTTTGTTACTCCAATGGATGATAGCCTTGTCATTATGCAAGGTAGTCTGTTGTTCAGATTTTTGTTACTCCAATGGATGGTAGCCTTGTCATTATGGAAGGTAGTCTGTTGTCAAGATTTTTTTTACTCCAACAGATGGGAGTATTATCATTATGGAAGGTAGTGTGTTGTCGAAATCTTTGTTACTCCAATGGATGGTAGCCTAGTCATTATGGATGGTAATTTGTTGTCGATATTTTTGTTACTCCAATGGATGGTAGGCATTTCATTAAGGATGGTAGTCTGTTGTCGATATTTTTGTTACTCCAATGGATGGTAGCCTTGTCATTATGGAAGGTAGTTTGTTTTCGAAATTTTTGTTACTCCAATGGATGGTAGCCTTGTCATTATGGAACGTAGTTTGTTGTCGATATTTTTGTTATTCCAATGGATGGTAGCCTTATGAATATGGAAGGTAGACTGTTGTCGAGATTTTTGTTACTCCAATGGATAGTACGCTTGTCATTATGGAAGGTAGTCTGTTGTCGAGATTTTTGTCACTCCAATGGATGGTAGCCTTGTCATTATGGAAGGAAAGTTTGTTGTCGACATTTTTGTTACTCCAATGGATGGTAGCCTTGTCATTATGGAAGGTAGTCTATTGTCGAGATTTTTGGCACTCCAATGGATGGTAGCCTTGTCATTATGGAAGGTAGTTTGTTGGCGAGATTTTTGTTAATCCAATGGATGGTAGTCTTGTCATTATGGAAGGTAGTCTCTTGTTGATATTTTCATTACTCCAATGCATGGTAGCCTTGTCATTATGGAAGGTAGTCTCTTGTTGATATTTTCATTACTCCAATGAATGGTAGCCTTGTCATTATGGAAGGTAGTCTGTTGTCAAGATTTTTGTTACTCTAATGGATCCTAGCCTTGTCATTATGGAAGGTAGTCTGTTGTCGAGATTTTTGTTACTCCAATGGATGGTAGTATTATCATTATGGAAGGTAGTGTGTTGTCAAAATCTTTGTTACTCCAATGGATGGTAGCCTTATCAATATGGAAGGTAGTTTGTTGTCGAGATTTTTGTCACTCCAATGGATGATAGCCTTGTCATTATGGAAGGTAGTCTGTTGGCGAGATTTTTGTTACTCTAATGGATCGTAGCCTTGTCATTATGGAAGGTAATCTCTTGTTGATATTTTCGTTACTCCAATGGATGGTAGCCTTGTCATTATGGAAGGTAGTTTGTTGTGGATATTTTTGTTACTCCAATGGATGGTAGCCTTGTCATTATGGAATGTAGTCTATTGTCGAGATTTTTGTTACTCCAATGGATGGTAGCCTTGTCATTATTTAAGGTAGACTGTTGGCGAGCTTTTTGTTACTCTAATAGATGGTAGCCTTGTCATTATGGATGGTAGTCTGTTGTCAAGATTTTTGTTACTCCAACGGATGGTAGTATTATCATTATGGAAGGTAGTGTGTTGTCGAAATCTTTATTACTCCAATGGATGGTAGCCTAGTCATTATGGATGGTAGTTTGTTGTCGAGATTTTTGTTACTCCAATGGATGGTAGGCTTTTTATTAAGGAAGGTAGTATGTTGTCGATATTTTTGTTACCCAATGGATGGTAGCGTTGTCATTATGGAAGGTAGTTTATTGTCGAAATTTTTGTTACTCCAATGGATGGTAGCCTTGTCATTATGGAACATAGTTTGTTGTCGATATTTTTGTTATTCCAATGGATGGTAGCCTTATCAATATGGAAGGTAGTTTGTTTTCAAGATTTTTGTTACTCCAATGGATAGTGGGCTTGTCATTATGGAAGGTAGTCTGTTGTCGAGATTTTGTTACTCCAATGGATGGTATCCTTTTCATTATGGAAGGTAGTCTATTGTCGAGATTTTTGTCACTCCAAGGGATGGTAGCCTTGTCATTATAGAAGGAAAGTTTGTTGTCGACATTTTTGTTACTCCAATGGATGGTAGCCTTGTCATTATGGAAGGTAGTCTATTGTCGAGATTTTTGGCACTCCAATGGATGGTAGCCTTGTCATTATGGAAGGTAGTTTGTTGGCGAGATTTTTTTTACTCCAACGGATGGTAGTCTTGTCTTTATGGAAGGTAGTCTCTTGTTGATATTTTCATTACTCCAATGCATGGTAGCCTTGTCATTATCGAAGGTAGTCTCTTATTGATATTTTCATTACTCCAATGGATGGTAGCCTTGTCATTATGGAAGGTAGTCTGTTGTCGAGATTTTTGTTACTCTAATGGATCCTAGCCATGTCATTATGGAAGGTAGTCTGTTGTCGAGATTTTTGTTACTCTAATGGATTGTAGCCTTGTCATTATGGAAGGTAGTCTGTGGTTGAGATTTTTGAAACTCTAATGGATGGTAGCCTTGTCATTATGGAAGGTAGTTTGTTGTCGAGATTTTTGTCACTCCAATGGATGATAGCCTTATCATTATGGAAGGTAGTCTGTTGGCGAGATTTTTGTTACTCCAATGGATGGTAGCCTTGTCATTATGGAAGGTAGTCTCTTGTTGATATTTTCATTACTCCAATGGATGGTAGCCTTGTCATTATGGAAGGTAGTTTGTTGTCTAGATTTTTGTTACTCTAATGGATGGTAGCCTTGTCATTATGGAACATAGTTTGTTGTCGATATTTTTGTTATTCCAATGGATGGTACAGCCTTATCAATATGGAAGGTAGTTTGTTTTCAAGATTTTTGTTACTCCAATGGATAGTAGGCTTGTCATTATGGAAGGTAGTCTGCTGTCGAGATTTTGTTACTCCAATGGATGGTATCCTTTTCATTATGGAAGGTAGTCTATTGTCGAGATTTTTGTCACTCCAAATGATGGTAGCCTTGTCATTATGGAAGGAAAGTTTGTTGTCGACATTTTTGTTACTCCAATGGATGGTAGCCTTGTCGTTATGGAAGGTAGTCTATTGTCGAGATTTTTGGCACTCCAATGGATGGTAGGCTTGTCATTATAGAAGGTAGTTTGTTGGCGAGATTTTTTTTACTCCAACAGATGGTAGTCTTGTCTTTATGGAAGGTAGTCTCTTGTTGATATTTTCATTACTCCAATGCATGGTAGCCTTGTCATTATGGAAGGTAGTCTCTTATTGATATTTTCATTACTCCAATGGATGGTAGCCTTGTCATTATGGAAGGTAGTCTGTTGTCGAGATTTTTGTTACTCTAATGGATCCTAGCCATGTCATTATGGAAGGTAGTCTGTTGTCGAGATTTTTGTTACTCTAATGGATTGTAGCCTTGTCATTATGGAAGGTAGTCTATGGTTGAGATTTTTGAAACTCTAATGGATGGTAGCCTTGTCATTATGGAAGGTAGTTTGTTGTCGAGATTTTTGTCACTCCAATGGATGATAGCCTTGTCATTATGGAAGCTAGTCTGTTGGCGAGATTTTTGTTACTCCAATGGATGGTAGCCTTGTCATTATGGAAGGTAGTCTCTTGTTGATATTTTCGTTACTCCAATGGATGGTAGCCTTGTCATTATGGAAGGTAGTTTATTGTCTAGATTTTTGTTACTCTAATGGATGGTAGCCTTGTCATTATGGAAGGTAGTCTGTTGTTGAGATTTTTGTTACTCCAATGGATGGTAGCCTTGTCATACTTGAAGGTAGACTTTTGTCGAGATTTTTGTTATTCTAATAGATGTTATCCTTGTCATTATGGAAGGTAGTCTGTTGTCAAGATTTTTGTTACTCCAATGGATGGTAGTATTATCATTATGGAAGGTAGTGTGTTGTCAAAATCTTTGTTACTCCAATGGATGGTAGCCCTATCAATATGGAAGGTAGTTTGTTGTCGAGATTTTTATCACTCCAATGGATGATAGCCTTGTCATTATGGAAGGTAGTATGTTGACGAGATTTTTGTTACTCTAATGGATCGTAGCCTTGTCATTATGGAAGGTAGTCTCTTGTTGATATTTTCGTTACTCCAATGGATGGTGGCCTTGTCATTATGGAAGGTAGTCTATTGTCAAGATTTTTGGCACTCCAATAGATGTTAGCCTTGTCATTATGGAAGGTAGTCTGTTGGCGAGATTTTTATTAATCCAATGGATGGTAGCCTTGTCATTATGGAAGGTAATCTCTTGTTGATATTTTCATTACCCAAAATCATGGTAGCCTTGTCATTATGGAAGGTAGTCTCTTGTTGATATTTTTATTACTCCAATGGATGGTAGCCTTGTCATTATGGAAGGTAGTCTATTGTCGAGATTTTTGTTACTCTAATGGATCGTAGCCTTGTCATTATGGAAGGTAGTTTGTTGTCGCGATTTTTGTCACTCCAATGGATGATAGCCTTGTCATTATGGAAGGTAGTCTGTTGGCGAGATTTTTGTTACTCCAATGGATGGTAGCCTTGTCATTATGGAAGGTAGTCTCTTGTTGATATTTTTGTTACTCCAATGTATGGTAGGCTTGTAATTATGGAAGGTAGTCTGTTGTTGAGATTTTTGTTACTCTAATGGACGGTAGCCTTGTCATTATTGAAGATAGACTGTTGTCGAGATTTTTGTTACTCTAACAGATGGTAGCCTTGTCATTATGGAAGGTAGTCTGTTGTCAAGATTTTTGTTACTCCAACGGATGGTAGTATTATCATTATGGAAGGTAGTGTGTTGTCGAAATCTTTGTTACTCCAATGGATGGTAGCCTTATCAAAATGGAAAGTAGTTTGTTGTCGAGATTTTTGTCACTCCAATGGATGATAGCCTTGTCATTATGGAAGGTAGTATGTTGTCGAGATTTTTCTTACTCTAATGGATCGTAGCCTTGTCATTATAGAAGGCAGTCTCTTGTTGATATTTTCGTTACTCCAATGGATGGTAGCGTTGTCATTATGGAAGGTAGTTTGTTTTCAAGATTTTTGTTACTCCAATTGATGGTAGCCTTGTCATTATGGAATGTAGTCTATTGTCGAGATTTTTGTTACTCCAATGGATGGTAGCCTTGTCATTATTTAAGGTAGACTGTTGGCGAGATTTTTGTTACTCTAATAGATGGTAGCCTTGTCATTATGGAAGGTAGTCTGTTGTCAAGATTTTTGTTACTCCAACGGATGGTAGTATTATCATTATGGAAGGTAGTGTGTTGTCGAAATATTTATTACTCCAATGGATGGTAGCCTAGTCATTATGGATGGTAGTTTGTTGTCGAGATTTTTGTTACTCCAATGGATGGTAGGCTTTTTATTAAGGAAGGTAGTATGTTGTCGTTATTTTTGTTACCCAATGGATGGTAGCATTGTCATTATGGAAAGTAGTTTGTTGTCGAAATTTTTGTTACTCCAATGGATGGTAGCCTTGTCATTATGGAACATAGTTTGTTGTCGATATTTTTTTTATTCCAATGGATGGTAGCCTTATCAATATGGAAGGTAGTTTGTTTTCAAGATTTTTATTACTCCAATGAATAGTAGGCTTGTCATTATGGAATGTAGTCTGTTGTCGAGATTTTGTTACTCCAATGGATGGTAGCCTTGTCATTATGGAAGGAAAGTTTGTTGTCGACATTTTTGTTACTCCAATGGATGGTAGCCTTGTCATTATGGAAAGTAGTCTATTGTCGAGATTTTTGGCACTCCAATGGATGGTAGCCTTGTCATTATGGAAGGTAGTTTGTTGGCGAGATTTTTTTTACTCCAATGGATGGTAGTCTTGTCATTATGGAAGGTAGTCTCTTGTTGATACTTTCATTACTCCAATGCATGGTAGCCTTGTCATTATGGAAGGTAGTCTCTTGTTGATATTTTCATTACTCCAATGGATGGTAGCCTTGTCATTATGGAAGGTAGTCTGTTGTCGAGATTTTTGTTACTCTAATGGATCCTAGCCTTGTCATTATAGAAGGTAGTCTGTTGTCGAGATTTTTGTTACTCTAATGGATTGTAGCCTTGTCATTATGGAAGGTAGTCTGTGGTTGAGATTTTTGAAACTCTAATGGATGGTAGCCTTGTCATTATGGAAGGTAGTTTGTTGTTGAGATTTTTGTCACTCCAATGGATGATAGCCTTGTCATTATGGAAGGTAGTCTGTTGGCGAGATTTTTGTTACTCCAATGGATGGTAGCCTTGTCATTATGGAAGGTAGTCTCTTGTTGATATTTTCGTTACTACAATGGATGGTAGCCTTGTCATTATGGAAGGTAGTTTGTTGTCTAGATTTTTGTTACTCTAATGGATGGTAGCCTTGTCATTATGGAAGGTAGTCTGTTGTTGAGATTTTTGTTACTCCAATGGATGGTAGCCTTGTCATTATGGAAGGTAGTCGCTTGTCAAGATTTGTTTTACTCCAAAAGACGGTAGTATTATCATTATGGAAGGTAAAGTGTTGTCGAAATCTTTGTTACTCCAATGGATGGTAGCCTAGTCATTATGGATGGTAATTTGTTGTCGAGATTTTTGTTACTCCAATGGATGGTAGGCTTTTCATTAAGAAAGGTAGTCTGTTGTCCATATTTTTGTTACTCCAATGGATGGTAGCCTTGTCATTATGGAAGGTAGTTTGTTTTCGAAATTTTTGTTACTCCAATGGATGGTAGCCTTGTCATTATGGAACGTAGTTTGTTGTCGATATTTTTGTTATTCCAATGGATGGTAGCCTTATCAATATGGAAGGTAGTTTGTTGTTGAGATTTTTGTTACTCCAATGGATAGTAGGCTTTTCATTATGGAAGGTAGTTTGTTGTCGAGATTTTGTTACTCCAGTAGATGGAAGCCTTTTCATTATGGAAGGTAGTCTGTTGGCGAGATTTTTGTTACTCCAATGGATGGTAGCCTTGTCATTATGGAAGGTAGTCTCTTGTTGATATTTTCATTTCTCCAATGCATGGTAGCCTTGTCATTATGGAAGGTAGTCTCTTGTTGATATTTTCATTACTCTAATGGATGGTAGCCTGTTCATTATGGATGGTAGTCTGTTGTCGAGATTTTGGTAACTCTAATGGATTATAGCCTTGTCATTATGGAAGGTAGTTTGTTTTGGAGATTTTTGTTACTCCAATGGATGGTAGCCTTGTCATTATGGAATGTAGTCTATTGTCAAGATTTTTGTTACTCTAATGGATCCTAGCCATGTCATTCTGGAAGGTAGTCTGTTGTCGAGATTTTTGTTACTCTAATGGATTGTAGCTTTGTCATTATGGAAGGTAGTCTGTGGTTGAGATTTTTTAAACTCTAATGGATGGTAGCCTTGTCATTATGGAAGGTAGTTTGTTGTCGAGATTTTTGTCACTCCAATGGATGATAGCCTTGTCATTATGGAGGGTAGTCTGTTGGCGAGATTTTTGTTACTCCAATGGATGGTAGGCTTGTCATTTTGGAAGGTAGTCTCTTGTTGATATTTTCGTTACTCCAATGGATGGTAGCCTTGTCATTATGGAAGGTAGTTTGTTGTCTAGATTTTTGTTACTCTAATGGATGGTAACCATGTCATTATGGAAGGTAGTCTGTTGTCAAGATTTTTGTTACTCCAACGGATGGTAGCCTTGTCATAATTGAAGGTAGACTTTTGTCGAGATTTTTGTTACTCTAATAGATGGTAGCCTTGTCATTATGGAAGGTAGTCTGTTGTCAAGATTTTTGTTACTCCAATGGATGGTAGTATTATCATTATGGAAGGTAGTGTGTTGTCAAAATCTTTGTTACTCCAATGGATGGTAGCCTTATCAATATGGAAGGTAGTTTGTTGTCGAGATTTTTGTCACTCCAATGGATGATATCCTTGTCATTATGGAAGGTAATCTGTTGGCGAGATTTTTGTTACTCCAATGGATGGTAGCCTTGTCATTATGGAAGGTAGTCTCTTGTTGATATTTTCGTTACTCCAATGGATGGTAGCCTTGTCATTATGGAAGGTAGTTTGTTGTCTAGATTTTTGTTACTCTAATGGATGGTAGCCTTGTCATTATGGAAGGTAGTCTGTTGTTGAGATTTTTGTTACTCCAACGGATGGTAGCCTTGTCATTATGGAAGGTAGTCTGTTGTCAAGATTTTTTTACTCCAACAGATGGGAGTATTATCATTATGGAAGGTAGTGTGTTGTCTAAATCTTTGTTACTCCAATGGATGGTAGCCTAGTCATTATGGATGGTAATTTGTTATCGAGATTTTTGTTACTCCAATGGATGGTAGGCTTTTCAAGAAGGATGGTAGTCTGTTGTCGATATTTTTGTTACTCCAATGGATGGTAGCCTTGTCATTATGGAAGGTAGTTTGTTTTCGAAATTTTTGTTACTCCAATGGATGGTAGCCTTGTCATTATGGAACGTAGTTTGTTGTCGATATTTTTGTTATTCCAATGGATGGTAGCCTTATCAATATGGAAGGTAGACTGTTGTCGAGATTTTTGTTACTCTAATAGATGGTAGCCTTGTCATTATGGAAGGTAGTCTGTTGTCAAGATTCTTGTTACTCCAACGGATGGTAGTATTATCATTATGGAAGGTAATGTGTTGTCGAAATCTTTGTTACTCCAATGGATGGTAGCCTAGTCATTATGGATGGTAGTTTGTTGTCGAGATTTTTGTTACTCCAATGGATGGTAGGCTTTTTATTAAGGAAGGTATTATGTTGTTGATATTTTTGTTACCCAATGGATGGTAGCCTTGTCATTATGGAAGGTAGTTTGTTTTCGAAATTTTTGTTACTCCAATGGAATGTAGCCTTGTCATTATGGAACGTAGTTTGTTGTCGATATTTTTGTTATTCCAATGGATGGTAGCCTTATGAATATGGAATGTAGTTTGTTGTCAAGATTTTTGTTACTCCAATGGATAGTACGCTTGTCATTATGGAAGGTAGTCTATTGTCGAGATTTTTGTCACTCCAATGGATGGTAGCCTTGTCATTATGGAAGGAAAGTTTGTTGTCGACTTTTTTATTACTCCAATGGATGGTAGCCTTGTCATTATGGAAGGTAGTCTATTGTCGAGATTTTTGGCACTCCAATGGATGGTAGCCTTGTCATTATGGAAGGTAGTTTGTTGGCGAGATTTTTGTTAATCCAATGGATGGTAGTCTTGTCATTATGGAAGGTAGTCTCTTGTTGATATTTTCATTACTCCAATGCATGGTAGCCTTGTCATTATGGAAGGTAGTCTCTTGTTGATATTTTCATTACTCCAATGAATGGTAGCCTTGTCATTATGGAAGGTAGTCTGTTGTCAAGATTTTTGTTACTCTAATGGATCCTAGCCTTGTCATTATGGAAGGTAGTCTGTTGTCGAGATTTTTGTTACTCCAATGGATGGTAGTATTATCATTATGGAAGGTAGTGTGTTGTCAAAATCTTTGTTACTCCAATGGATGGTAGCCTTATCAATATGGAAGGTAGTTTGTTGTCGAGATTTTTGTCACTCCAATGGATGATAGCCTTGTCATTATGGAAGGTAGTCTGTTGGCGAGATTTTTGTTACTCTAATGGATCGTAGCCTTGTCATTATGGAAGGTAGTCTCTTGTTGATATTTTCATTACTCCAATGGATGGTAGCCTTGTCATTATGGAAGGTAGTTTGTTGTGGATATTTTTGTTACTCCAATGGATGGTAGCCTTGTCATTATGGAATGTAGTCTATTGTCGAGATTTTTGTTACTCCAATGGATGGTAGCCTTGTCATTATTTAAGGTAGACTGTTGGCGAGCTTTTTGTTACTCTAATAGATGGTAGCCTTGTCATTATGGAAGGTAGTCTGTTGTCAAGATTTTTGTTACTCCAACGGATGGTAGCCTTGTCATAATTGAAGGTAGACTTTTGTCGAGATTTTTGTTACTCTAATAGATGGTAGCCTTGTCATTATGGAAGGTAGTCTGTTGTCAAGATTTTTGTTACTCCAATGGATGGTAGTATTATCATTATGGAAGGTAGTGTGTTGTCAAAATCTTTGTTACTCCAATGGATGGTAGCCTTATCAATATGGAAGGTAGTTTGTTGTCGAGATTTTTGTCACTCCAATGGATGATATCCTTGTCATTATGGAAGGTAGTCTATTGGCGAGATTTTTGTTACTCCAATGGATGGTAGCCTTGTCATTATGGAAGGTAGTCTCTTGTTGATATTTTCGTTACTCCAATGGATGGTAGCCTTGTCATTATGGAAGGTAGTTTGTTGTCTAGATTTTTGTTACTCTAATGGATGGTAGCCTTGTCATTATGGAAGGTAGTCTGTTGTTGAGATTTTTGTTACTCCAACGGATGGTAGCCTTGTCATTATGGAAGGTAGTCTGTTGTCAAGATTTTTTTTACTCCAACAGATGGGAGTATTATCATTATGGAAGGTAGTGTGTTGTCGAAATCTTTGTTACTCCAATGGATGGTAGCCTAGTCATTATGGATGGTAATTTGTTGTCGAGATTTTTGTTACTCCAATGGATGGTAGGCTTTTCATTAAGGATGGTAGTCTGTTGTCAAGATTTTTGTTACTCCAATGGATGGTAGCCTTGTCATTATGGAAGGTAGTTTGTTTTCGAAATTTTTGTTACTCCAATGGATGGTAGCCTTGTCATTATGGAACGTAGTTTGTTGTCGATATTTTTGTTATTCCAATGGATGGTAGCCTTATCAATATGGAAGGTAGACTGTTGTCGAGATTTTTGTTACTCTAATAGATGGTAGCCTTGTCATTATGGAAGGTAGTCTGTTGTCAAGATTCTTGTTACTCCAACGGATGGTAGTATTATCATTATGGAAGGTAATGTGTTGTCGAAATCTTTGTTACTCCAATGGATGGTAGCCTAGTCATTATGGATGGTAGTTTGTTGTCGAGATTTTTGTTACTCCAATGGATGGTAGGCTTTTTATTAAGGAAGGTATTATGTTGTTGATATTTTTGTTACCCAATGGATGGTAGCCTTGTCATTATGGAAGGTAGTTTGTTTTCGAAATTTTTGTTACTCCAATGGAATGTAGCCTTGTCATTATGGAACGTAGTTTGTTGTCGATATTTTTGTTATTCCAATGGATGGTAGCCTTATGAATATGGAATGTAGTTTGTTGTCAAGATTTTTGTTACTCCAATGGATAGTACGCTTGTCATTATGGAAGGTAGTCTATTGTCGAGATTTTTGTCACTCCAATGGATGGTAGCCTTGTCATTATGGAAGGAAAGTTTGTTGTCGACTTTTTTGTTACTCCAATGGATGGTAGCCTTGTCATTATGGAAGGTAGTCTATTGTCGAGATTTTTGGCACTCCAATGGATGGTAGCCTTGTCATTATGGAAGGTAGTTTGTTGGCGAGATTTTTGTTAATCCAATGGATGGTAGTCTTGTCATTATGGAAGGTAGTCTCTTGTTGATATTTTCATTACTCCAATGCATGGTAGCCTTGTCATTATGGAAGGTAGTCTCTTGTTGATATTTTCATTACTCCAATGAATGGTAGCCTTGTCATTATGGAAGGTAGTCTGTTGTCAAGATTTTTGTTACTCTAATGGATCCTAGCCTTGTCATTATGGAAGGTAGTCTGTTGTCGAGATTTTTGTTACTCCAATGGATGGTAGTATTATCATTATGGAAGGTAGTGTGTTGTCAAAATCTTTGTTACTCCAATGGATGGTAGCCTTATCAATATGGAAGGTAGTTTGTTGTCGAGATTTTTGTCACTCCAATGGATGATAGCCTTGTCATTATGGAAGGTAGTCTATTGGCGAGATTTTTGTTACTCTAATGGATCGTAGCCTTGTCATTATGGAAGGTAGTCTCTTGTTGATATTTTCATTACTCCAATGGATGGTAGCCTTGTCATTATGGAAGGTAGTTTGTTGTGGATATTTTTGTTACTCCAATGGATGGTAGCCTTGTCATTATGGAATGTAGTCTATTGTCGAGATTTTTGTTACTCCAATGGATGGTAGCCTTGTCATTATTTAAGGTAGACTGTTGGCGAGCTTTTTGTTACTCTAATAGATGGTAGCCTTGTCATTATGGAAGGTAGTCTGTTGTCAAGATTTTTGTTACTCCAACGGATGGTAGTATTATCATTATGGAAGGTAGTGTGTTGTCGAAATCTTTATTACTCCAATGGATGGTAGCCTAGTCATTATGGATGGTAGTTTGTTGTCGAGATTTTTGTTACTCCATTGGATGGTAGGCTTTTTATTAAGGAAGGTAGTATGTTGTCGATATTTTTGTTACCCAATGGATGGTAGCGTTGTCATTATGGAAGGTAGTTTATTGTCGAAATTTTTGTTACTCCAATGGATGGTAGCCTTGTCATTATGGAACATAGTTTGTTGTCGATATTTTTGTTATTCCAATGGATGGTAGCCTTATCAATATGGAAGGTAGTTTGTTTTCAAGATTTTTGTTACTCCAATGGATAGTGGGCTTGTCATTATGGAAGGTAGTCTGTTGTCGAGATTTTGTTACTCCAATGGATGGTATCCTTTTCATTATGGAAGGTAGTCTATTGTCGAGATTTTTGTCACTCCAAAGGATGGTAGCCTTGTCATTATGGAAGGAAAGTTTGTTGTCGACATTTTTGTTACTCCAATGGATGGTAGCCTTGTCATTATGGAAGGTAGTCTATTGTCGAGATTTTTGGCACTCCAATGGATGGTAGCCTTGTCATTATGGAAGGTAGTTTGTTGGCGAGATTTTTTTTACTCCAACGGATGGTAGTCTTGTCGTTATGGAAGGTAGTCTCTTGTTGATATTTTCATTACTCCAATGCATGGTAGCCTTGTCATTATCGAAGGTAGTCTCTTATTGATATTTTCATTACTCCAATGGATGGTAGCCTTGTCATTATGGAAGGTAGTCTGTTGTCGAGATTTTTGTTACTCTAATGGATCCTAGCCATGTCATTATGGAAGGTAGTCTGTTGTCGAGATTTTTGTTACTCTAATGGATTGTAGCCTTGTCATTATGGAAGGTAGTCTGTGGTTGAGATTTTTGAAACTCTAATGGATGGTAGCCTTGTCATTATGGAAGGTAGTTTGTTGTCGAGATTTTTGTCACTCCAATGGATGATAGCCTTATCATTATGGAAGGTAGTCTGTTGGCGAGATTTTTGTTACTCCAATGGATGGTAGCCTTGTCATTATGGAAGGTAGTCTCTTGTTGATATTTTCACTACTCCAATGGATGGTAGCCTTGTCATTATGGAAGGTAGTTTGTTGTCTAGATTTTTGTTACTCTAATGGATGGTAGCCTTGTCATTATGGAACATAGTTTGTTGTCGATATTTTTGTTATTCTAATGGATGGTAGCCTTATCAATATGGAAGGTAGTTTGTTTTCAAGATTTTTGTTACTCCAATGGATATTAGGCTTGTCATTATGGAAGGTAGTCTGTTGTCGAGATTTTGTTACTCCAATGGATGGTATCCTTTTCATTATGGAAGGTAGTCTATTGTCGAGATTTTTGTCACTCCAAATGATGGTAGCCTTGTCATTATGGAAGGAAAGTTTGTTGTCGACATTTTTGTTACTCCAATGGATGGTAGCCTTGTCATTATGGAAGGTAGTCTATTGTCGAGATTTTTGGCACTCCAATGGATGGTAGCCTTGTCATTATGGAAGGTAGTTTGTTGGCGAGATTTTTTTTACTCCAACGGATGGTAGTCTTGTCTTTATGGAAGGTAGTCTCTTGTTGATATTTTCATTACTCCAATGCATGGTAGCCTTGTCATTATGGAAGGTAGTCTCTTATTGATATTTTCATTACTCCAATGGATGGTAGCCTTGTCATTATGGAAGGTAGTCTGTTGTCGAGATTTTTGTTACTCTAATGGATCCTAGCCATGTCATTATGGAAGGTAGTCTGTTGTCGAGATTTTTGTTACTCTAATGGATTGTAGCCTTGTCATTATGGAAGGTAGTCTGTGGTTGAGATTTTTGAAACTCTAATGGATGGTAGCCTTGTCATTATGGAAGGTAGTTTGTTGTCGATATTTTTGTCACTCCAATGGATGATAGCCTTATCATTATGGAAGGTAGTCTGTTGGCGAGATTTTTGTTACTCCCATGGATGGTAGCCTTGTCATTATGGAAGGTAGTCTCTTGTTGATATTTTCATTACTCCAATGGATGGTAGCCTTGTCATTATGGAAGGTAGTTTGTTGTCTAGATTTTTGTTACTCTAATGGATGGTAGCCTTGTCATTATGGAACATAGTTTGTTGTCGATATTTTTGTTATTCCAATGGATGGTAGCCTTATCAATATGGAAGGTAGTTTGTTTTCAAGATTTTTGTTACTCCAATGGATAGTAGGCTTGTCATTATGGAAGGTAGTCTGTTGTCGAGATTTTGTTACTCCAATGGATGGTATCCTTTTCATTATGGAAGGTAGTCTATTGTCGAGATTTTTGTCACTCCAAATGATGGTAGACTTGTCATTATGGAAGGTAGTCTGTTGTCGACATTTTTGTTACTCCAATGGATGGTAGCCTTGTCATTATGGAAGGTAGTCTATTGTCGAGATTTTTGGCACTCCAATGGATGGTAGCCTTGTCATTATAGAAGGTAGTTTGTTGGCGAGATTTTTTTTACTCCAACAGATGGTAGTCTTGTCTTTATGGAAGGTAGTCTCTTGTTGATATTTTCATTACTCCAATGCATGGTAGCCTTGTCATTATGGAAGGTAGTCTCTTATTGATATTTTCATTACTCCAATGGATGGTAGCCTTGTCATTATGGAAGGTAGTCTGTTGTCGAGATTTTTGTTACTCTAATGGATCCTAGCCATGTCATTATGGAAGGTAGTCTGTTGTCGAGATTTTTGTTACTCTAATGGATTGTAGCCTTGTCATTATGGAAGGTAGTCTGTGGTTGAGATTTTTGAAACTCTAATGGATGGTAGCCTTGTCATTATGGAAGGTAGTTTGTTGTCGAGATTTTTGTCACTCCAATGGATGATAGCCTTATCATTATGGAAGGTAGTCTGTTGGCGAGATTTTTGTTACTCCAATGGATGGTAGCCTTGTCATTATGGAAGGTAGTCTCTTGTTGATATTTTCACTACTCCAATGGATGGTAGCCTTGTCATTATGGAAGGTAGTTTGTTGTCTAGATTTTTGTTACTCTAATGGATGGTAGCCTTGTCATTATGGAACATAGTTTGTTGTCGATATTTTTGTTATTCCAATGGATGGTAGCCTTATCAATATGGAAGGTAGTTTGTTTTCAAGATTTTTGTTACTCCAATGGATATTAGGCTTGTCATTATGGAAGGTAGTCTGTTGTCGAGATTTTGTTACTCCAATGGATGGTATCCTTTTCATTATGGAAGGTAGTCTATTGTCGAGATTTTTGTCACTCCAAATGATGGTAGCCTTGTCATTATGGAAGGAAAGTTTGTTGTCGACATTTTTGTTACTCCAATGGATGGTAGCCTTGTCATTATGGAAGGTAGTCTATTGTCGAGATTTTTGGCACTCCAATGGATGGTAGCCTTGTCATTATGGAAGGTAGTTTGTTGGCGAGATTTTTTTTACTCCAACGGATGGTAGTCTTGTCTTTATGGAAGGTAGTCTCTTGTTGATATTTTCATTACTCCAATGCATGGTAGCCTTGTCATTATGGAAGGTAGTCTCTTATTGATATTTTCATTACTCCAATGGATGGTAGCCTTGTCATTATGGAAGGTAGTCTGTTGTCGAGATTTTTGTTACTCTAATGGATCCTAGCCATGTCATTATGGAAGGTAGTCTGTTGTCGAGATTTTTGTTACTCTAATGGATTGTAGCCTTGTCATTATGGAAGGTAGTCTGTGGTTGAGATTTTTGAAACTCTAATGGATGGTAGCCTTGTCATTATGGAAGGTAGTTTGTTGTCGATATTTTTGTCACTCCAATGGATGATAGCCTTATCATTATGGAAGGTAGTCTGTTGGCGAGATTTTTGTTACTCCCATGGATGGTAGCCTTGTCATTATGGAAGGTAGTCTCTTGTTGATATTTTCATTACTCCAATGGATGGTAGCCTTGTCATTATGGAAGGTAGTTTGTTGTCTAGATTTTTGTTACTCTAATGGATGGTAGCCTTGTCATTATGGAACATAGTTTGTTGTCGATATTTTTGTTATTCCAATGGATGGTAGCCTTATCAATATGGAAGGTAGTTTGTTTTCAAGATTTTTGTTACTCCAATGGATAGTAGGCTTGTCATTATGGAAGGTAGTCTGTTGTCGAGATTTTGTTACTCCAATGGATGGTATCCTTTTCATTATGGAAGGTAGTCTATTGTCGAGATTTTTGTCACTCCAAATGATGGTAGCCTTGTCATTATGGAAGGAAAGTTTGTTGTCGACATTTTTGTTACTCCAATGGATGGTAGCCTTGTCATTATGGAAGGTAGTCTATTGTCGAGATTTTTGGCACTCCAATGGATGGTAGCCTTGTCATTATAGAAGGTAGTTTGTTGGCGAGATTTTTTTTACTCCAACAGATGGTAGTCTTGTCTTTATGGAAGGTAGTCTCTTGTTGATATTTTCATTACTCCAATGCATGGTAGCCTTGTCATTATGGAAGGTAGTCTCTTATTGATATTTTCATTACTCCAATGGATGGTAGCCTTGTCATTATGGAAGGTAGTCTGTTGTCGAGATTTTTGTTACTCTAATGGATCCTAGCCATGTCATTATGGAAGGTAGTCTGTTGTCGAGATTTTTGTTACTCTAATGGATTGTAGCCTTGTCATTATGGAAGGTAGTCTGTGGTTGAGATTTTTGAAACTCTAATGGATGGTAGCCTTGTCATTATGGAAGGTAGTTTGTTGTCGAGATTTTTGTCACTCCAATGGATGATAGCCTTATCATTATGGAAGGTAGTCTGTTGGCGAGATTTTTGTTACTCCAATGGATGGTAGCCTTGTCATTATGGAAGGTAGTCTCTTGTTGATATTTTCACTACTCCAATGGATGGTAGCCTTGTCATTATGGAAGGTAGTTTGTTGTCTAGATTTTTGTTACTCTAATGGATGGTAGCCTTGTCATTATGGAACATAGTTTGTTGTCGATATTTTTGTTATTCCAATGGATGGTAGCCTTATCAATATGGAAGGTAGTTTGTTTTCAAGATTTTTGTTACTCCAATGGATATTAGGCTTGTCATTATGGAAGGTAGTCTGTTGTCGAGATTTTGTTACTCCAATGGATGGTATCCTTTTCATTATGGAAGGTAGTCTATTGTCGAGATTTTTGTCACTCCAAATGATGGTAGCCTTATCATTATGGAAGGTAGTCTGTTGGCGAGATTTTTGTTACTCCCATGGATGGTAGCCTTGTCATTATGGAAGGTAGTCTCTTGTTGATATTTTCATTACTCCAATGGATGGTAGCCTTGTCATTATGGAAGGTAGTTTGTTGTCTAGATTTTTGTTACTCTAATGGATGGTAGCCTTGTCATTATGGAACATAGTTTGTTGTCGATATTTTTGTTATTCCAATGGATGGTAGCCTTATCAATATGGAAGGTAGTTTGTTTTCAAGATTTTTGTTACTCCAATTGATAGTAGGCTTGTCATTATGGAAGGTAGTCTGTTGTCGAGATTTTGTTACTCCAATGGATGGTATCCTTTTCATTATGGAAGGTAGTCTATTGTCGAGATTTTTGTCACTCCAAATGATGGTAGCCTTGTCATTATGGAAGGAAAGTTTGTTGTCGACATTTTTGTTACTCCAATGGATGGTAGCCTTGTCATTATGGAAGGTAGTCTATTGTCGAGATTTTTGGCACTCCAATGGATGGTAGCCTTGTCATTATAGAAGGTAGTTTGTTGGCGAGATTTTTTTTACTCCAACAGATGGTAGTCTTGTCTTTATGGAAGGTAGTCTCTTGTTGATATTTTCATTACTCCAATGGATGGTAGCCTTGTCATTATGGAAGGTAGTCTGTTGTCGAGATTTTTGTTACTCTAATGGATCCTAGCCATGTCATTATGGAAGGTAGTCTGTTGTCGAGATTTTTGTTACTCTAATGGATTGTAGCCTTGTCATTATGGAAGGTAGTCTGTGGTTGAGATTTTTGAAACTCTAATGGATGGTAGCCTTGTCATTATGGAAGGTAGTTTGTTGTCGAAATTTTTGTCACTCCAATGGATGATAGCTTATCATTATGGAAGGTAGTCTGTTGGCGAGATTTTTGTTACTCCAATGGATGGTAGCCTTGTCATTATGGAAGGTAGTCTCTTGTTGATATTTTCATTACTCCAATGGATAGTAGCCTTGTCATTATGGAAGGTAGTTTGTTGTCTAGATTTTTGTTACTCTAACGGATGGTAGCCTTGTCATTATGGAAGGTAGTCTGTTGTTGAGATTTTTGTCACTCCAATGGATGATAGCCTTGTCATTATGGAAGGTAGTCTGTTGGCGAGATTTTTGTTACTCCAATGGATGGTAGCCTTGTCATTATGGAAGGTAGTCTCTTGTTGATATTTTTGTTACTCCAATGGATGGTAGCCTTGTCATTATGGAAGGTAGTTTGTTGTCTAGATTTTTGTTACTCTAATGGATGGTAGCCTTGTCATTATGGAAGGTAGTCTGTTGTTGAGATTTTTGTTACTCCAATGGATGGTAGCCTTGTCATACTTGAAGGTAGACTTTTGTCGAGATTTTTGTTACTCTAATAGATGTTATCCTTGTCATTATGGAAGGTAGTCTGTTGTCAAGATTTTTGTTACTCCAATAGATGGTAGTATTATCATTATGGAAGGTAGTGTGTTGTCAAAATCTTTGTTACTCCAATGGTTGGTAGCCCTATCAATATGGAAGGTAGTTTGTTGTCGAGATTTTTGTCACTCCAATGGATGATAGCCTTGTCATTATGGAAGGTAGTATGTTGGCGAGATTTTTGTTACTCTAATGGATCGTAGCCTTGTCATTATGGAAGGTAGTCTCTTGTTGATATTTTCGTTACTCCAATGGATGGTGGCCTTGTCATTATGGAAGGTAGTCTATTGTCAAGATTTTTGGCACTCCAATAGATGTTAGCCTTGTCATTATGGAAGGTAATCTGTTGGCGAGATTTTTATTAATCCAATGGATGGTAGCCTTGTCATTATGGAAGGTAGTCTATTGTCGATATTTTCATTACCCAAAATCATGGTAGCCTTGTCATTATGGAAGGTAGTCTCTTGTAGATATTTTTATTACTCCAATGGATGGTAGCCTTGTCATTATGGAAGGTAGTCTATTGTCGAGATTTTTGTTACTCTAATGGATCGTAGCCTTGTCATTATGGAAGGTAGTTTGTTGTCGAGATTTTTGTCACTCCAATGGATGATAGCCTTGTCATTATGGAAGGTAGTCTGTTGGCGAGATTTTTGTTACTCCAATGGATGGTAGCCTTGTCATTATGGAAGGTAGTCTCTTGTTGATATTTTCGTTACTCCAATGTATGGTAGGCTTGTAATTATGGAAGGTAGTCTGTTGTTGAGATTTTTGTTACTCCAATGGACGGTAGCCTTGTCATTATTGAAGATAGACTGTTGTCGAGATTTTTGTTACTCTAACAGATGGTAGCCTTGTCATTATGGAAGGTAGTCTGTTGTCAAGATTTTTGTTACTCCAACGGATGGTAGTATTATCATTATGGAAGGTAGTGTGTTGTCGAAATCTTTGTTACTCCAATGGATGGTAGCCTTATCATTATGGAAGGTAGTATGTTGTCGAGATTTTTCTTACTCTAATGGATCGTAGCCTTGTCATTATAGAAGGCAGTCTCTTGTTGATATTTCCGTTACTCCAATGGATGGTAGCCTTGTCATTATGGAAGGTAGTCTGTTGTGGAGATTTTTGTTACTCCAATTGATGGTAGCCTTGTCATTATGGAATGTAGTCTATTGTCGAGATTTTTGTTACTCCAATGGATGGTAGCCTTGTCATTATTTAAGGTAGACTGTTGGCGAGATTTTTGTTACTCTAATAGATGGTAGCCTTGTAATTATGGAAGGTAGTCTGTTGTCAAGATTTTTGTTACTCCAACGGATGGTAGTATTATCATTATGAAAGTTAGTGTGTTGTCGAAATCTTTATTACTCCAATGGATGGTAGCCTAGTCATTATGGATGGTAGTTTGTTGTCGAGATTTTTGTTACTCCAATGGATGGTAGGCTTTTTATTAAGAAAGGTAGTATGTTGTCGTTTTTTTTGTTACCCAATGGATGGTAGCATTGTCATTATGGAAAGTAGTTTGTTGTCGAAATTTTTGTTACTCCAATGGATGGTAGGCTTATCAATATGGAAGGTAGTTTGTTTTCAAGATTTTTATTACTCCAATGAATAGTAGGCTTGTCATTATGGAATGTAGTCTGTTGTCGAGATTTTGTTACTCCAATGGATGGTATCCTTTTCATTATGGAAGGTAGTCTATTGTCAAGCTTTTTGTCACTTCAAAGGATGGTAGCCTTGTCATTATGGAAGGAAAGTTTGTTGTCGACATTTTTGTTACTCCAATGGATGGTAGCCTTGTCATTATGGAAAGTAGTCTATTGTCGAGATTTTTGGCACTCCAATGGATGGTAGCCTTGTCATTATGGAAGGTAGTTTGTTGGCGAGAATTTTTTTACTCCAATGGATGGTAGTCTTGTCATTATGGAAGGTAGTCTCTTGTCGATACTTTCATTACTCCAATGCATGGTAGCCTTGTCATTATGGAAGGTAGTCTCTTGTTGATATTTTCATTACTCCAATGGATGGTAGCCTTGTCATTATGGAAGGTAGTCTGTTGTCGAGATTTTTGTTACTCTAATGGATCCTAGCCTTGTCATTATAGAAGGTAGTCTGTTGTCGAGATTTTTGTTACTCTAATGGATTGTAGCCTTGTCATTATGGAAGGTAGTCTGTGGTTGAGATTTTTGAAACTCTAATGGATGGTAGCCTTGTCATTATGGAAGGTAGTTTGTTGTCGAGATTTTTGTCACTCCAATGGATGATAGCCTTGTCATTATGGAAGGTAGTCTGTTGGCAAGATTTTTGTTACTCCAATGGATGGTAGCCTTGTCATTATGGAAGGTAGTCTCTTGTTGATATTTTCGTTACTCCAATGGATGGTAGCCTTGTCATTATGGAAGGTAGTTTGTTGTCTAGATTTTTGTTACTCTAATGGATGGTAGCCTTGTCATTATGGAAGGTAGTCTGTTGTTGAGATTTTTGTTACTCCAATGGATGGTAGCCTTGTCATTATGGAAGGTAGTCTCTTGTCAAGATTTGTTTTACTCCAAAAGACGGTAGTATTATCATTATGGAAGGTAAAGTGTTGTCGAAATCTTTGTTACTCCAATGGATGGTAGCCTAGTCATTATGGATGGTAATTTGTTGTCGAGATTTTTGTTACTCCAATGGATGGTAGGCTTTTCATTAAGGAAGGTAGTCTGTTGTCCATATTTTTGTTACTCCAATGGATGGTAGCCTTGTCATTATGGAAGGTAGTTTGTTTTCGAAATTTTTGTTACTCCAATGGATGGTAGCCTTGTCATTATGGAACGTAGTTTGTTGTCGATATTTTTGTTATTCCAATGGATGGTAGCCTTATCAACATGGAAGGTAGTTTGTTGTTGAGATTTTTGTTACTCCAATGGATAGTAGGCTTTTCATTATGGAAGGTAGTTTGTTGTCGAGATTTTGTTACTCTAGTAGATGGAAGCCTTTTCATTATGGAAGGTAGTCTATTGTCAATATTTTTGTCACTCCAAAGGATGGTAGCCTTGTCATTATGGAAGGTAGTTTGTTGGTGATATTTTTGTTACTCCAATGGATGGTAGCCTTGTCATTATGGAAGGTAGTCTATTGTCAAGATTTTTGTCACTCCAATGGATGGTAGCCTTGTCATTATGGAAGGTAGTCTGTTGGCGAGATTTTTGTTACTCCAATGGATGGTAGCCTTGTCATTATGGAAGGTAGTCTCTTGTTGATATTTTCATTTCTCCAATGCATGGTAGCCTTCTCATTATGGAAGGTAGTCTCTTGTTGATATTTTCATTACTCTAATTGATGGTAGCCTGTTCATTATGGATGGTAGTCTGTTGTCGAGATTTTGGTTACTCTAATGGATTATAGCCTTGTCATTATGGAAGGTAGTTTGTTTTGGAGATTTTTGGTACTCCAATGGATGGTAGCCTTGTCATTATGGAATGTAGTCTATTGTCAAGATTTTTGTTACTCTAATGGATCCTAGCCATGTCATTATGGAAGGTAGTCTTTTGTCGAGATTTTTGTTACTCTAATGGATTGTAGCCTTGTCATTATGGAAGGTAGTCTGTGGTTGAGATTTTTTAAACTCTAATGGATGGTAGCCTTTTCATTATGGAAGATAGTTTGTTGTCGAGATTTTTGGCACTCCAATGGATGGTAGCCTTGTCATTATGGAAGGTAGTCTCTTGTTGATATTTTCGTTACTCCAATGGATGGTAGCCTTGTCATTATGGAAGGTAGTTTGTTGTCTAGATTTTTGTTACTCTAATGGATGGTAACCATGTCATTATGGAAGGTAGTCTGTTGTTGAGATTTTTGTTACTCCAATGGATGATAGCCTTGTCATAATTGAAGGTAGACTTTTGTCGAGATTTTTGTTACTCTAATAGATGGTAGCCTTGTCATTATGGAAGGTAGTCTGTTGTCAAGATTTTTGTTACTCCAATGGATGGTAGTATTATCATTATGGAAGGTAGTGTGTTGTCAAAATCTTTGTTACTCCAATGGATGGTAGCCTTATCAATATGGAAGGTAGTTTGTTGTCGAGATTTTTGTCACTCCAATGGATGATAGCCTTGTCATTATGGAAGGTAGTATGTTGGCGAGATTTTTGTTACTCTAATGGATCGTAGCCTTGTCATTATGGAAGGTAGTCTCTTGTTGATATTTTCGTTACTCCAATGGATGGTAGCCTTGTCATTATGGAAGGTAGTCTATTGTCAAGATTTTTGGCACTGCAATGGATGGTAGCCTTGTCATTATGGAAGGTAGTCTTTTGGCGAGATTTTTATTAATCCAATGGATGGTAGCCTTGTCATTATGGAAGGTAATCTCTTGTTGATATTTTCATTACCCCAATGCATGGTAGCCTTGTCATTATGGAAGGTAGTCTCTTGTTGATATTTTCATTACTCCAATGGATGGTAGCCTTGTCATTATAGAAGGTAGTCTATTGTCGAGATTTTTGTTACTCTAATGGATCGTAGCCTTGTCATTATGGAAGGTAGTTTGTTGTCGAGATTTTTGTCACTCCAATGGATGATAGCCTTGTCATTATGGAACGTAGTCTGTTGGCGAGATTTTTGTTACTCCAATGGATGGTAGCCTTGTCATTATGGAAGGTAGTCTCTTGTTGAGATTTTTGTTACTCCAATGGATGGTAGCCTTGTCATTATGTATGGTAGTCTATTGTTGAGATTTTTGTTACTCCAATGGACGGTAGCCTTGTAATTATTGAAGGTAGACTGTTGTTGAGATTTTTGTTACTCTAATAGATGGTAGCCTTGTCATTATGGAAGGTAGTCTGTTGTCAAGATTTTTGTTACTCCAACGGATGGTAGTATTATCATTATGGAAGGTAGTGTGTTGTCGAAATCTTTGTTACTCCATTGGATGGTAGCCTTATCAATATGGAAAGTAGTTTGTTGTCGAGATTTTTGTCACTCCAATGGATGATAGCCTTGTCATTATGGAAGGTAGTCTGTTGTCGAGATTTTTGTTACTCTAATGGATCGTAGCCTTGTCATTATAGAAGGCAGTCTCTTGTTGATATTTTCATTACTCCAATGGATGGTAGCCTTGTCATTATGGAAGGTAGTTTGTTGTGGAGATTTTTGTTACTCCAATGGATGGTAGCCTTGTCATTATGGAATGTAGTCTATTGTCGAGATTTTTGTTACTCCAATGGATGGTAGCCTTGTAATTATTTAAGGTAGACTATTGGCGAGATTTTTGTTACTCTAATAGATGGTAGCCTTGTCATTATGGAAGGTAGTCTGTTGTCAAGATTTTTGTTACTCCAACGGATGGTAGTATTATCATTATGGAAGGTAGTGTGTTGTCGAAATCGTTATTACTCCAATGGATGGTAGCCTAGTCATTATGGATGGTAGTTTGTTGTCGAGATTTTTGTTACTCCAATGGATGGTAGGCTTTTTATTAAGGAAGGTAGTATGTTGTCGTTATTTTTGATACCTAATGGATGGTAGCGTTGTCATTATGGAAGGTAGTTTGTTGTCGAAATTTTTGTTACTCCAATGGATGGTAGCCTTGTCATTATGGAACATAGTTTGTTGTCGATATTTTTGTTATTCCAATGGATGGTAGCCTTATCTATATGGAAGGTAGTTTGTTTTCAAGATTTTTGTTACTCCAATGGATAGTAGGTTTGTCATTATGGAAGGTAGTCTGTTGTCGAGATTTTGTTACTCCAATGGATGGTATCCTTTTCATTATGGAAGGTAGTCTATTGTCGATATTTTTGTCACTTCAAAGGATGGTAGCCTTGTCATTATGGAAGGAAAGTTTTTTGTCGACATTTTTGTTACTCCAATGGATGGTAGCCTTGTCATTATGGAAGGTAGTCTATTGTCGAGATTTTTGGCACTCCAATGGATGGTAGCCTTGTCATTATGGAAGGTAGTTTGTTGGCGAGATTTTTTTTACTCCAATGGATGGTAGTCTTGTCATTACGGAAGGTAGTCTCTTGTTGATATTTTCATTACTCCAATGCATGATAGCCTTGTCATTATGGAAGGTAGTCTCTTGTTGATATTTTCATTACTCCAATGGATGGTAGCCTTGTCATTATGGAAGGTAGTCTGTTGTCGAGATTTTTGTTACTCTATTGGATCCTAACCATGTCATTATGGAAGGTAGTCTGTTGTCGAGATTTTTGAAACTCTAATGGATGGTAGCCTTGTCATTATGGAAGGTAGTTTGTTGTCGAGATTTTTGTCACTCCAATGGATGATAGCCTTGTAATTATGGAAGGTAGTCTGTTGGCGAGATTTTTGTTACTCCAATGGATGGTAGCCTTGTCATTATGGAATGTAGTCTATTGTCGAGATTTTTGTTACTCCAATGGATGGTAGCCTTGTAATTATTTAAGGTAGACTGTTGGCGAGATTTTTGTTACTCTAATAGATGGTAGCCTTGTCATTATGGAAGGTAGTCTGTTGTCAAGATTTTTGTTACTCCAACGGATGGTAGTATTATCATTATGGAAGGTAGTGTGTTGTCGAAATCTTTATTACTCCAATGGATGGTAGCCTAGTCATTATGGATGGTAGTTTGTTGTCGAGATTTTTGTTACTCCAATGGATGGTAGGCTTTTTATTAAGGAAGGTAGTATGTTGTCGTTATTTTTGTTACCCAATGGATGGTAGCGTTGTCATTATGCAAGGTAGTTTGTTGTCGAAATTTTTGTTACTCCAATGGATGGTAGCCTTGTCATTATGGAACATAGTTTGTTGTCGATATTTTTGTTATTCCAATGGATGGTAGCCTTATCAATATGGAAGGTAGTTTGTTTTCAAGATTTTTGTTACTCCAATGGATAGTAGGTTTGTCATTATGGAAGGTAGTCTGTTGTCGAGATTTTGTTACTCCAATGGATGGTATCCTTTTCATTATGGAAGGTAGTCTATTGTCGATATTTTTGTCACTTCAAAGGATGGTAGCCTTGTCATTATGGAAGGAAAGTTTTTTGTCGACATTTTTGTTACTCCAATGGATGGTAGCCTTGTCATTATGGAAGGTAGTCTATTGTCGAGATTTTTGGCACTCCAATGGATGATAGCCTTGTCATTATGGAAGGTAGTTTGTTGGCGAGATTTTTTTTACTCCAATGGATGGTAGTCTTGTCATTATGGAAGGTAGTCTCTTGTTGATATTTTCATTACTCCAATGCATGGTAGCCTTGTCATTATGGAAGGTAGTCTCTTGTTGATATTTTCATTACTCCAATGGATGGTAGCCTTGTCATTATGGAAGGTAGTCTGTTGTCGAGATTTTTGTTACTCTATTGGATCCTAACCATGTCATTATGGAAGGTAGTCTGTTGTCGAGATTTTTGAAACTCTAATGGATGGTAGCCTTGTCATTATGGAAGGTAGTTTGTTGTCGAGATTTTTGTCACTCCAATGGATGATAGCCTTGTAATTATGGAAGGTAGTCTGTTGGCGAGATTTTTGTTACTCCAATGGATGGTAGCCTTGTCATTATGGAAGGTAGTCTCTTGTTGATATTTTCGTTACTCCAATGGATGATAGCCTTGGCATTATGGAAGGTAGTTTGTTTTCTAGATTTTTGTTACTCTAATGGATGGTAGCCTTGTCATTATGGAAGGTAGTCTGTTGTTGAGATTTTTGTTACTCCAATGGATGGTAGCCTTGTCATTATGGAAGGTAGTCTATTGTCAAGATTTTTTTTACACCAACAGATGGTAGTATTATCATTATGGAAGGTAGTGTGTTGTCGAAATATTTGTTACTCCAATGGATGGTAGCCTAGTCATTATGGATGGTAATTTGTTGTCGAGATTTTTGTTACCCCAATGGATGGTAGGCTTTTCATTAAGGAAGGTAGTCTGTTGTCCTTATTTTTGTTACTCCAATGGATGGTAGCCTTGTCATTATGGAAGGTAGTTTGTTTTCGAAATTTTTGTTACTCCAATGGATGGTAGCCTTGTCATTATGGAACGTAGTTTGTTGTCGATATTTTTGTTATTCCAATGGATGGTAGCCTTATCAATATGGAAGGTAGTTTGTTGTTATGATTTTTGTTACTCCAATGGATAGTAGGCTTTTCATTATGGAAGGTAGTATGTTGTCGAGATTTTGTTACTCCAGTAGATGGAAGCCTTTTCATTATGGAAGGTAGTCTATTGTCGATATTTTTGTCACTCCAAAGGATGGTAGCCTTGTCATTATGGAAGGTAGTTTGTTGGCGATATTTTTGTTACTCCAATGGATGGTAGCCTTGTCATTATGGAAGGTAGTCTATTGTCAAGATTTTTGTCACTCCAATGGATGGTAGCCTTGTCATTATGGAAGGTAGTCTATTGGCGAGATTTTTGTTACTCCAATGGATGGTAGCCTTGTCATTATGGAAGGTAGTCTCTTGTTGATATTTTCATTTCTCCAATGCATGGTACCCTTGTCATTATGGAAGGTAGTCTCTTGTTGATATTTTCATTACTCCAATGGATGGTAGCCTGGTCATTATGGATGGTAGTCTGTTGTCGAGATTTTGGTTACTCTAATGGATTATAGCCTTGTCATTATGGAAGGTAGTTTGTTTTGGAGATTTTTGTTACTCCAATGGATGGTAGCCTTGTCATTATGGAATGTAGTCTATTATCGAGATTTTTGTTACTCCAATGGATGATAGTCTTGTCATTATTGAAGGTAGACTGTTGTCGAGATTTTTGTTACTCTAATAGATGGTAGCCTTGTCATTATGGATGGTAGTCTGTTGTCAAGATTCTTGTTACTCCAACGGATGGTAGTATTATCATTAAGGAAGGTAGTGTGTTGTCGAAATCTTTGTTACTCCAATGGATGGTAGCCTAGTCATTATGGATGGTAGTTTGTTGTCGACATTTTTGTTACTCCAATGGATGGTAGGTTTTTTATTAAGGAAGGTAGTATGTTGTCGATATTTTTGTTACCCAATGGATGGTAGCCTTGTCATTGTGGAAGGTAGTTTGTTTTCGAAATTTTTGTTACTCCAATGGAATGTAGCCTTGTCATTATGGAACGTAGTTTGTTGTCGATGTTTTTGTTATTCCAATGGATGGTAGCCTTATCAATATGGAAGGTAGTTTGTTGTCAAGATTTTTATTACTCCAATGGATATTACGCTTGTCATTATGGAAGGTAGTCTGTTGTCGAGATTTTTGTCACTCCAATGGATGGTAGCCTTGTCATTATGGTAGGAAAGTTTGTTGTCGACATTTTTGATACTCCAATGGATGGTAGCCTTGTCATTATGGAAGGTAGTCTATTGTCGAGATTTTTGGCACTCCAACGGATGGTAGCCTTGTCATTATGGAAGGTAGTTTGTTGGCGAGTTTTTGTTACTCCAATGGATGGTAGTCTTGTCATTATGGAAGGTAGTCTCTTGTTGATATTTTCATTACTCCAATGCATGGTAGCCTTGTCATTATGGAAGGTAGTCTCTTGTTGATATTTTCATTACTCTAATGGATGGTAGCCTTGTCATTATGGAAGGTAGTTTTTTGTCGAGATTTTTGTTACTCTAATGGATTGTAGCCTTGTCATTATGGAAGGTAGTCTGTGGTCGAGATTTTTGTTACTCTAATGGATGGTAGCCTTGTCATTATGGAAGGTGGTTTGTTGTCGAGATTTTTGTCACTCCAATGGATGATAGCCTTGTCATTATGGAAGGTAGTCTGTTGGCGAGATTTTTGTTACTCCAATGGATGGTAGCCTTGTCATTATGGAAGGTAGTCTCTTGTTGATATTTTCGTTACTCCAATGGATGGTAGTCTTGTCATTATTGAAGGTAGACTGTTGTCGAGATTTTTGTTACTCTAATAGATGGTAGCCTTGTCATTATGGATGGTAGTCTGTTGTCAAGATTCTTGTTACTCCAACGGATGGTAGTATTATCATTAAGGAAGGTAGTGTGTTGTCGAAATCTTTGTTACTCCAATGGATGGTAGCCTAGTCATTATGGATGGTAGTTTGTTGTCGAGATTTTTGTTACTCCAATGGATGGTAGGCTTTTTATTAAGGAAGGTAGTATGTTGTCGATATTTTTGTTACCCAATGGATGGTAGCCTTGTCATCGTGGAAGGTAGTTTGTTGTCGAAATTTTTGTTACTCCAATGGAATGTAGCCTTGTCATTATGGAACGTAGTTTGTTGTCGATGTTTTTGTTATTCCAATGGATGGTAGCCTTATCAATATGGAAGGTAGTTTGTTGTCAAGATTTTTATTACTCTAATGGATATTACGCTTGTCATTATGGAAGGTAGTCTGTTGTCGAGATTTTTGTCACTCCAATGGATGGTAGCCTTGTCATTATGGTAGGAAAGTTTGTTGTCCACATTTTTGATACTCCAATGGATGGTAGCCTTGTCATTATGGAAGGTAGTCTATTGTCGAGATTTTTGGCACTCCAACGGATGGAAGCCTTGTCATTATGGAAGGTAGTTTGTTGGCGAGATTTTTGTTACTCCAATGGATGGTAGTCTTGTCATTATGGAAGGTAGTCTCTTGTTGATATTTTCATTTCTCCAATGCATGGTAGCCTTGTCATTATGGAAGGTAGTCTCTTGTTGATATTTTCATTACTCTAATGGATGGTAGCCTCGTCATTATGGAAGGTAGTTTTTTGTCGAGATTTTTGTTACTCTAATGGATTGTAGCCTTGTCATTATGGAAGGTAGTTTGTTGGCGAGATTTTTTTTACTCCAATGGATGGTAGTCTTGTCATTATGGAAGGTAGTCTCTTGTTGATATTTTCATTACTCCAATGGATGGTAGCCTTGTCATTATGGAAGGTAGTCTGTTGTCGAGATTTTTGTTACTCTATTGGATCCTAACCATGTCATTATGGAAGGTAGTCTGTTGTCGAGATATTTGAAACTCTAATGGATGGTATCCTTGTCATTATGGAAGGTAGTTTGTTGTCGAGATTTTTGTCACTCCAATGGATGATAGCCTTGTAATTATGGAAGGTAGTCTGTTGGCGAGATTTTTGTTACTCCAATGGATGGTAGCCTTGTCATTATGGAAGGTAGTCTCTTGTTGATATTTTCGTTACTCCAATGGATGATAGCCTTGGCATTATGGAAGGTAGTTTGTTGTCTAGATTTTTGTTACTCTAATGGATGGTAGCCTTGTCATTATGGAAGGTAGTCTGTTGTTGAGATTTTTGTTACTCCAATGGATGGTAGCCTTGTCATTATGGAAGGTAGTCTGTTGTCAAGATTTTTTTTACTCCAACAGATGGTAGTATTATCATTATGGAAGGTAGTGTGTTGTCGAAATATTTGTTACTCCAATGGATGGTAGCCTAGTCATTATGGATGGTAATTTGTTGTCGAGATTTTTGTTACCCCAATGGATGGTAGGCTTTTCATTAAGGAAGGTAGTCTGTTGTCCATATTTTTGTTACTCCAATGGATGGTAGCCTTGTCATTATGGAAGGTAGTTTGTTGGCGATATTTTTGTTACTCCAATGGATGGTAGCCTTGTCATTATGGAAGGTAGTCTATTGTCAAGATTTTTGTCACTCCAACGGATGGTAGCCTTGTCATTATGGAAGGTAGTTTGTTGGCGAGATTTTTGTTACTCCAATGGATGGTAGTCTTGTCATTATGGAAGGTAGTCTCTTGTTGATATTTTCATTACTCCAATGCATGGTAGCCTTGTCATTATAGAAGGTAGTCTCTTGTTGATATTTTCATTACTCTAATGGATGGTAGCCTTGTCATTATGGATGGTAGTCTGTTGTCGAGATTTTTGTTACTCTAATGGATTGTAGCCTTGTCATTATGGAAGGTAGTCTGTGGTCGAGATTTTTGTTACTCTAATGGATGGTAGCCTTGTCATTATGGAAGGTGGTTTGTTGTCGAGATTTTTGTCACTCCAATGGATGATAGCCTTGTCATTATGGAAGGTAGTCTGTTGGCGAGATTTTTGTTACTCCAATGGATGGTAGCCTTGTCATTATGGAAGGTAGTCTCTTGTTGATATTTTCGTTACTCTAATGGATGGTAGCCTTGTCATTATGGAAGGTAGTTTTTTGTCTAGATTTTTGTTACTCTAATGGATGGTAGCCTTGTCATTATGGAAGGTAGTCTCTTGTTGAGATTTTTGTTACTCCAATGGATGGTAGCCTTGTCATTATTGAAGGTAGACTGTTGTCGAGATTTTTGTTACTCTAATAGAGGGTAGCCTTGTCTTTATGGAAGGTAGTCTGTTGTCAAGATTTTTGTTACTCCAATGGATGGTAGTATTATCATTATGGAAGGTAGTGTGTTGTCAAAAACATTGTTACTCCAATGGATGGTAGCCTTATCAAAATGGAAGGTAGTTTGTTGTCAAGATTTTTGTCACTCCAATGGATGATAGCCTTGTCATTATGGAAGGTAGTCTGTTGGCGAGATTTTTGTTACTCTAATGGATCGTAGCCTTGTCATTATGGAAGGTAGTCTCTTGTTGATATTTTCGTTACTCCAACGGATGGTAGCCTTGTCATTATGGAAGGTAGTTTGTTGTGGAGATTTTTGTTACTCCAATGGATGGTAGCCTTGTCATTATGGAATGTAGTCTATTGTGGAGATTTTTGTTACTCCAATGGATGGTAGCCTTGTCATTATTTAAGGTAGACTGTTATCGATATTTTTGTTACTCTAATATATGGTAGCCTTGTCATTATGGAAGGTAGTTTGTTGTCAAGATTTTTGTTACTCCAACGGATGGTAGTATTATCATTATGGAAGGTAGTGTGTTGTCGAAATCTTTATTACTCCAATGGATGGTAGCCTAGTCATTATGGATGGTAGTTTGTTGTCGAGATTTTTGTTACTCCAATGGATGGTAGGCTTTTTATTTAGGAAGGTAGTATGTTGTCGATAGTTTTGTTACCCAATGGATGGTAGCCTTGTCATTATGGAAGGTAGTTTGTTGTCGAAATTTTTGTTACTCCAATGGATGGTAGCCTTGTCATTATGGAACATAGTTTGTTGTCGATATTTTTGTTATTCCAATGGATTGTAGCCTTATCAATATGGAAGGTAGTTTGTTTTCAAGATTTTTGTTACTCCAATGGATGGTAGCCTTTTCATTATGGAACGTAGTCTGTTGGCGAGATTTTTGTTACTCCAATGGATGGTAGCCTTGTCATTATGGAAGGTAGTCTCTTGTTGATATTTTCGTTACTCCAATGTATGGTAGCCTTGTCATTATGGAAGGTAGTCTGTTGTTGAGATTTTTGTTACTCCAATGGACGGTAGCCTTGTAATTATTGAAGGTAGACTGTTGTCGAGATTTTTGTTACTCTAATAGATGGTAGCCTTGTCATTATGGAAGGTAGTGTTTTGTCAAGATTTTTGTTACTCCAACGGATGGTAATATTATCATTATGGAAGGTAGTGTGTTGTCGAAATCTTTGTTACTCCATTGGATGGTAGCCTTATCAATATGGAAAGTAGTTTGTTGTCAAGATTTTTGTCACTCCAATGGATGATAGCCTTGTCATTATGGAAGGTAGTCTGTTGTCGAGATTTTTGTTACTCTAATGGATCGTAGCCTTGTCATTATAGAAGGCAGTCTCTTGTTGATATTTTCGTTACTCCAATGGATGGTAGCCTTGTCATTATGGAAGGTAGTTTGTTGTGGAGATTTTTGTTACTCCAATGGATGGTAGCCTTGTCATTATGGAATGTAGTCTATTGTCGAGATTTTTGTTACTCCAATGGATGGTAGCCTTGTAATTATTTAAGGTAGACTGTTGGCGAGATTTTTGTTACTCTAATAGATGGTAGCCTTGTCATTATGGAAGGTAGTCTGTTGTCAAGATTTTTGTTACTCCAACGGATGGTAGTATTATCATTATGGAAGGTAGTGTGTTGTCGAAATCTTTATTACTCCAATGGATGGTAGCCTAGTCATTATGGATGGTAGTTTGTTGTCAAGATTTTTGTTACTCCAATGGATGGTAGGCTTTTTATTAAGGAAGGTAGTATGTTGTCGTTATTTTTGTTACTCCAATGGATGGTAGCCTTGTCATTATGGAAGGTAGTTTGTTGTCGATATTTTTGTTATTCCAATGGATGGTAGCCTTATCAATATGGAAAGTAGTTTGTTTTCAAGATTTTTGTTACTCCAATGGATAGTAGGTTTGTCATTATGGAAGGTAGTCTGTTGTCGAGATTTTGTTACTCCAATGGATGGTATCCTTTTCATTATGGAAGGTAGTCTATTGTCGATATTTTTGTCACTTCAAAGGATGGTAGCCTTGTCATTATGGAAGGAAAGTTTTTTGTCGACATTTTTGTTACTCCAATGGATGGTAGCCTTGTCATTATGGAAGGTAGTCTATTGTCGAGATTTTTGGCACTCCAATGGATGATAGCCTTGTCATTATGGAAGGTAGTTTGTTGGCGAGATTTTTTTTACTCCAATGGATGGTAGTCTTGTCATTATGGAAGGTAGTCTCTTGTTGATATTTTCATTACTCCAATGCATGGTAGCCTTGTCATTATGGAAGGTAGTCTCTTGTTGATATTTTCATTACTCCAATGGATGGTAGCCTTGTCATTATGGAAGGTAGTCTGTTGTCGAGATTTTTGTTACTCTATTGGATCCTAACCATGTCATTATGGAAGGTAGTATGTTGTCGAGATTTTTGAAACTCTAATGGATGGTAGCCTTGTCATTATGGAAGGTAGTTTGTTGTCGAGATTTTTGTCACTCCAATGGATGATAGCCTTGTAATTATGGAAGGTAGTCTGTTGGCGAGATTTTTGTTACTCCAATGGATGGTAGCCTTGTCATTATGGAAGGTAGTCTCTTGTTGATATTTTCGTTACTCCAATGGATGATAGCCTTGGCATTATGGAAGGTAGTTTGTTTTCTAGATTTTTGTTACTCTAATGGATGGTAGCCTTGTCATTATGGAAGGTAGTCTGTTGTTGAGATTTTTGTTACTCCAATGGATGGTAGCCTTGTCATTATGGAAGGTAGTCTGTTGTCAAGATTTTTGTTACTCCAATGGATGGTAGCCTTGTCATTATGGAAGGTAGTCTCTTGTTGATATTTTCGTTACTCCAATGGATGGTAGTCTTGTCATTATTGAAGGTAGACTGTTGTCGAGATTTTTGTTACTCTAATAGATGGTAGCCTTGTCATTATGGATGGTAGTCTGTTGTCAAGATTCTTGTTACTCCAACGGATGGTAGTATTATCATTAAGGAAGGTAGTGTGTTGTCGAAATCTTTGTTACTCCAATGGATGGTAGCCTAGTCATTATGGATGGTAGTTTGTTGTCGAGATTTTTGTTACTCCAATGGATGTTAGGCTTTTTATTAAGGAAGGTAGTATGTTGTCGATATTTTTGTTACCCAATGGATGGTAGCCTTGTCATCGTGGAAGGTAGTTTGTTGTCGAAATTTTTGTTACTCCAATGGAATGTAGCCTTGTCATTATGGAACGTAGTTTGTTGTCGATGTTTTTGTTATTCCAATGGATGGTAGCCTTATCAATATGGAAGGTAGTTTGTTGTCAAGATTTTTATTACTCCAATGGATATTACGCTTGTCATTATGGAAGGTAGTCTGTTGTCGAGATTTTTGTCACTCCAATGGATGGTAGCCTTGTCATTATGGTAGGAAAGTTTGTTGTCCACATTTTTGATACTCCAATGGATGGTAGCCTTGTCATTATGGAAGGTAGTCTATTGTCGAGATTTTTGGCACTCCAACGGATGGTAGCCTTGTCATTATGGAAGGTAGTTTGTTGGCGAGATTTTTGTTACTCCAATGGATGGTAGTCTTGTCATTATGGAAGGTAGTCTCTTGTTGATATTTTCATTACTCCAATGCATGGTAGCCTTGTCATTATGGAAGGTAGTCTCTTGTTGATATTTTCATTACTCTAATGGATGGTAGCCTCGTCATTATGGAAGGTAGTTTTTTGTCGAGATTTTTGTTACTCTAATGGATTGTAGCCTTGTCATTATGGAAGGTAGTTTGTTGGCGAGATTTTTTTTACTCCAATGGATGGTAGTCTTGTCATTATGGAAGGTAGTCTCTTGTTGATATTTTCATTACTCCAATGGATGGTAGCCTTGTCATTATGGAAGGTAGTCTGTTGTCGAGATTTTTGTTACTCTATTGGATCCTAACCATGTCATTATGGAAGGTAGTCTGTTGTCGAGATATTTGAAACTCTAATGGATGGTAGCCTTGTCATTATGGAAGCTAGTTTGTTGTCGAGATTTTTGTCACTCCAATGGATGATAGCCTTGTAATTATGGAAGGTAGTCTGTTGGCGAGATTTTTGTTACTCCAATGGATGGTAGCCTTGTCATTATGGAAGGTAGTCTGTTGTTGATATTTTCGTTACTCCAATGGATGATAGCCTTGGCATTATGGAAGGTAGTTTGTTGTCTAGATTTTTGTTACTCTAATGGATGGTAGCCTTGTCATTATGGAAGGTAGTCTGTTGTTGAGATTTTTGTTACTCCAATGGATGGTAGCCTTGTCATTATGGAAGGTAGTCTGTTGTCAAGATTTTTTTTACTCCAACAGATGGTAGTATTATCATTATGGAAGGTAGTGTGTTGTCGAAATATTTGTTACTCCAATGGATGGTAGCCTAGTCATTATGGATGGTAATTTGTTGTCGAGATTTTTGTTACCCCAATGGATGGTAGGCTTTTCATTAAGGAAGGTAGTCTGTTGTCCATATTTTTGTTACTCCAATGGATGGTAGCCTTGTCATTATGGAAGGTAGTTTGTTGGCGATATTTTTGTTACTCCAATGGATGGTAGCCTTGTCATTATGGAAGGTAGTCTATTGTCAAGATTTTTGTCACTCCAACGGATGGTAGCCTTGTCATTATGGAAGGTAGTTTGTTGGCGAGATTTTTGTTACTCCAATGGATGGTAGTCTTGTCATTATGGAAGGTAGTCTCTTGTTGATATTTTCATTACTCCAATGCATGGTAGCCTTGTCATTATAGAAGGTAGTCTCTTGTTGATATTTTCATTACTCTAATGGATGGTAGCCTTGTCATTATGGATGGTAGTCTGTTGTCGAGATTTTTGTTACTCTAATGGATTGTAGCCTTGTCATTATGGAAGGTAGTCTGTGGTCGAGATTTTTGTTACTCTAATGGATGGTAGCCTTGTCATTATGGAAGGTGGTTTGTTGTCGAGATTTTTGTCACTCCAATGGATGATAGCCTTGTCATTATGGAAGGTAGTCTGTTGGCGAGATTTTTGTTACTCCAATGGATGGTAGCCTTGTCATTATGGAAGGTAGTCTCTTGTTGATATTTTCGTTACTCTAATGGATGGTAGCCTTGTCATTATGGAAGGTAGTTTTTTGTCTAGATTTTTGTTACTCTAATGGATGGTAGCCTTGTCATTATGGAAGGTAGTCTCTTCTTGAGATTTTTGTTACTCCAATGGATGGTAGCCTTGTCATTATTGAAGGTAGACTGTTGTCGAGATTTTTGTTACTCTAATAGAGGGTAGCCTTGTCTTTATGGAAGGTAGTCTGTTGTCAAGATTTTTGTTACTCCAATGGATGGTAGTATTATCATTATGGAAGGTAGTGTGTTGTCAAAAACATTGTTACTCCAATGGATGGTAGCCTTATCAAAATGGAAGGTAGTTTGTTGTCGAGATTTTTGTCACTCCAATGGATGATAGCCTTGTCATTATGGAAGGTAGTCTGTTGGCGAGATTTTTGTTACTCTAATGGATCGTAGCCTTGTCATTATGGAAGGTAGTCTCTTGTTGATATTTTCGTTACTCCAATGGATGGTAGCCTTGTCATTATGGAAGGTAGTTTGTTGTGGAGAT
This sequence comes from Vicia faba, assembly GCA_948472305.1. Classification (NCBI taxonomy): domain Eukaryota; kingdom Viridiplantae; phylum Streptophyta; class Magnoliopsida; order Fabales; family Fabaceae; genus Vicia; species Vicia faba. Next base: position 681,425,765 of record OX451739.1, on the reverse strand, counting down.
TTTTGTTACTCCAATGGATGGTAGCCTTGTCATTATGGAATGTAGTCTATTGTGGAGATTTTTGTTACTCCAATGGATGGTAGCCTTGTCATTATTTAAGGTAGACTGTTATCGATATTTTTGTTACTCTAATATATGGTAGCCTTGTCATTATGGAAGGTAGTTTGTTGTCAAGATTTTTGTTACTCCAACGGATGGTAGTATTATCATTATGGAAGGTAGTGTGTTGTCGAAATCTTTATTACTCCAATGGATGGTAGCCTAGTCATTATGGATGGTAGTTTGTTGTCGAGATTTTTGTTACTCCAATGGATGGTAGGCTTTTTATTTAGGAAGGTAGTATGTTGTCGATAGTTTTGTTACCCAATGGATGGTAGCCTTGTCATTATGGAAGGTAGTTTGTTGTCGAAATTTTTGTTACTCCAATGGATGGTAGCCTTGTCATTATGGAACATAGTTTGTTGTCGATATTTTTGTTATTCCAATGGATTGTAGCCTTATCAATATGGAAGGTAGTTTGTTTTCAAGATTTTTGTTACTCCAATGGATGGTAGCCTTTTCATTATGGAACGTAGTCTGTTGGCGAGATTTTTGTTACTCCAATGGATGGTAGCCTTGTCATTATGGAAGGTAGTCTCTTGTTGATATTTTCGTTACTCCAATGTATGGTAGCCTTGTCATTATGGAAGGTAGTCTGTTGTTGAGATTTTTGTTACTCCAATGGACGGTAGCCTTGTAATTATTGAAGGTAGACTGTTGTCGAGATTTTTGTTACTCTAATAGATGGTAGCCTTGTCATTATGGAAGGTAGTGTTTTGTCAAGATTTTTGTTACTCCAACGGATGGTAATATTATCATTATGGAAGGTAGTGTGTTGTCGAAATCTTTGTTACTCCATTGGATGGTAGCCTTATCAATATGGAAAGTAGTTTGTTGTCAAGATTTTTGTCACTCCAATGGATGATAGCCTTGTCATTATGGAAGGTAGTCTGTTGTCGAGATTTTTGTTACTCTAATGGATCGTAGCCTTGTCATTATAGAAGGCAGTCTCTTGTTGATATTTTCGTTACTCCAATGGATGGTAGCCTTGTCATTATGGAAGGTAGTTTGTTGTGGAGATTTTTGTTACTCCAATGGATGGTAGCCTTGTCATTATGGAATGTAGTCTATTGTCGAGATTTTTGTTACTCCAATGGATGGTAGCCTTGTAATTATTTAAGGTAGACTGATGGCGAGATTTTTGTTACTCTAATAGATGGTAGCCTTGTCATTATGGAAGGTAGTCTGTTGTCAAGATTTTTGTTACTCCAACGGATGGTAGTATTATCATTATGGAAGGTAGTGTGTTGTCGAAATCTTTATTACTCCAATGGTTGGTAGCCTAGTCATTATGGATGGTAGTTTGTTGTCAAGATTTTTGTTACTCCAATGGATGGTAGGCTTTTTATTAAGGAAGGTAGTATGTTGTCGTTATTTTTGTTACTCCAATGGATGGTAGCCTTGTCATTATGGAAGGTAGTTTGTTGTCGATATTTTTGTTATTCCAATGGATGGTAGCCTTATCAATATGGAAAGTAGTTTGTTTTCAAGATTTTTGTTACTCCAATGGATAGTAGGCTTGTCATTATTGAAGGTAGTCTGTTGTCGAGATTTTGTTACTCCAATGGATGGTATCCTTTTCATTATGGAAGGTAGTCTATTGTCGATATTTTTGTCACTTCAAAGGATGGTAGCCTTGTCATCATGGAATGAAAGTTTGTTGTCGACATTTTTGTTACTCCAATGGATGGTAGCCTTGTCATTATGGAAGGTAGTCTATTGTCGAGATTTTTGGCACTCCAATGGATGGTAGCCTTGTCATTATGGAAGGTAGTTTGTTGGCGAGATTTTTTTTACTCCAATGGATGGTAGTCTTGTCATTATGGAAGGTAGTCTCTTGTTGATATTTTCATTACTCCAATGCATGGTAGCCTTGTCATTATGGAAGGTAGTCTCTTGTTGATATTTTCATTACTCCAATGGATGGTAGCCTTGTCATTATGGAAGGTAGTCTGTTGTCGAGATTTTTGTTACTCTATTGGATCCTAGCCATGTCATTATGGAAGGTAGTCTGTTGTCGAGATTTTTGTTACTCTAATGGATTGTAGCCTTGTCATTATGGAAGGTAGTCTGTGGTTGAGATTTTTGAAACTCTAATGGATGGTAGCCTTGTCATTATGGAAGGTAGTTTGTTGTCGAGATTTTTGTCACTCCAATGGATGATAGCCTTGTAATTATGAAAGGTAGTCTGTTGGCGAGATTTTTGTTACTCCAATGGATGGTAGCCTTGTCATTATGGAAGGTAGTCTCTTGTTGATATTTTCGTTACTCCAATGGATGGTAGCCTTGGCATTATGGAAGGTAGTTTGTTGTCTAGATTTTTGTTACTCTAATGGATGGTAGCCTTGTCATTATGGAAGGTAGTCTGTTGTTGAGATTTTTGTTACTCCAATGGATGGTAGCCTTGTCATTATGGAAGGTAGTCTGTTGTCAAGATTTTTTTTACTCCAACAGATGGTAGTATTATCATTATGGAAGGTAGTGTGTTGTCGAAATCTTTGTTACTCCAATGGATGGTAGCCTAGTCATTATGGATGGTAATTTGTTGTCGATATTTTTGTTATTCCAATGGATGGTAGCCTTATCAATATGGAAGGTAGTTTGTTGTTGAGATTTTTGTTACTCCAATGGATAGTAGGCTTTTCATTATGGAAGGTAGTATGTTGTCGAGATTTTTTTACTCTAGTAGATTGAAGCCTTTTCATTATGGAAGGTAGTCTATTGTCGATATTTTTGTCACTCCAAAGGATGGTAGCCTTGTCATTATGGAAGGTAGTTTGTTGGCGATATTTTTGTTACTCCAATGGATGGTAGCCTTGTAATTATGGAAGGTAGTCTATTGTCAAGATTTTTGTCACTCCAATGGATGGTAGCCTTGTCATTATGGAAGGTAGTCTGTTGGCGAGATTTTTGTTACTCCAATGGATGGTAGCCTTGTCATTATGGAAGGTAGTCTCTTGTTGATATTTTCATTTCTCCAATGCATTGTACCCTTGTCATTATGGAAGGTAGTCTCTTATTGATATTTTCATTACTCCAATGGATGGTAGCCTGGTCATTATGGATGGTAGTCTGTTGTCGAGATTTTGGTTACTCTAATGGATTATAGCCTTGTCATTATGGAAGGTAGTTTGTTTTGGAGATTTTTGTTACTCCAATGGATGGTAGCCTTGTCATTATGGAATGTAGTCTATTGTCGAGATTTTTGTTACTCCAATGGATGGTAGTCTTGTCATTATTGAAGGTAGACTGTTGTCGAGATTTTTGTTACTCTAATAGATGGTAGCCTTGTCATTATGGATGGTAGTCTGTTGTCAAGATTCTTGTTACTCCAACGGATGGTAGTATTATCATTAAGGAAGGTAGTGTGTTGTCGAAATCTTTGTTACTCCAATGGATGGTAGCCTAGTCATTATGGATGGTAGTTTGTTGTCGAGATTTTTGTTACTCCAATGGATGGTAGGCTTTTTATTAAGGAAGGTAATATGTTGTCGATATTTTTGTTACCCAATGGATGGTAGCCTTGTCATTGTGGAAGGTAGTTTGTTGTCGAAATTTTTGTTACTCCAATGGAATGTAGCCTTGTCATTATGGAACGTAGTTTGTTGTCGATGTTTTTGTTATTCCAATGGATGGTAGCCTTATCAATATGGAAGGTAGTTTGTTGTCAAGATTTTTATTACTCCAATGGATATTACGCTTGTCATTATTGAAGGTAGTCTGTTGTCGAGATTTTTGTCACTCCAATGGATGGTAGCCTTGTCATTATGGTAGGAAAGTTTGTTGTCGACATTTTTGATACTCCAATGGATGGTAGCCTTGTCATTATGGAAGGTAGTCTATTGTCGAGATTTTTGGCACTCCAACGGATGGTAGCCTTGTCATTATGGAAGGTAGTTTGTTGGCGAGATTTTTGTTACTCCAATGGATGGTAGTCTTGTCATTATGGAAGGTAGTCTCTTGTTGATATTTTCATTACTCCAATGCATGGTAGCCTTGTCATTATGGAAGGTAGTCTCTTGTTGATATTTTCATTACTCTAATGGATGCTAGCCTTGTCATTATGGAAGGTAGTTTGTTGTCGAGATTTTTGTTACTTTAATGGATTGTAGCCTTGTCATTATGGAAGGTAGTTTGTTGTCGAGATTTTTGTCACTCCAATGGATGATAGCCTTGTAATTATGAAAGGTAGTCTGTTGGCGAGATTTTTGTTACTCCAATGGATGGTAGCCTTGTCATTATGGAAGGTAGTCTCTTGTTGATATTTTCGTTACTCCAATGGATGGTAGCCTTGGCATTATGGAAGGTAGTTTGTTGTCTAGATTTTTGTTACTCTAATGGATGGTAGCCTTGTCATTATGGAAGGTAGTCTGTTGTTGAGATTTTTGTTACTCCAATGGATGGTAGCCTTGTCATTATGGAAGGTAGTCTGTTGTCAAGATTTTTTTTACTCCAACAGATGGTAGTATTATCATTATAGAAGGTAGTGTGTTGTCGAAATCTTTGTTACTCCAATGGATGGTAGCCTAGTCATTATGGATGGTAATTTGTTGTCGAGATTTTTGTTACTCCAATGGATGGTAGGCTTTTCATTAAGGAAGGTAGTCTGTTGTCCATATTTTTGTTACTCTAATGGATGGTAGCCTTGTCATTATGGAAGGTAGTTTGTTTTCGAAATTTTTGTTACTCCAATGGATGGTAGCCTTGTCATTATGGAACGTAGTTTGTTGTCGATATTTTTGTTATTCCAATGGATGGTAGCCTTATCAATATGGAAGGTAGTTTGTTGTTGAGATTTTTGTTACTCCAATGGATAGTAGGCTTTTCATTATGGAAGGTAGTATGTTGTCGAGATTTTGTTACTCCAGTAGATTGAAGCCTTTTCATTATGGAAGGTAGTCTATTGTCGATATTTTTGTCACTCCAAAGGATGGTAGCCTTGTCATTATGGAAGGTAGTTTGTTGGCGATATTTTTGTTACTCCAATGGATGGTAGCCTTGTCATTATGGAAGGTAGTCTATTGTCAAGATTTTTGTCACTCCAATGGATGGTAGCCTTGTCATTATGGAAGGTAGTCTGTTGGCGAGATTTTTGTTACTCCAATGGATGGTAGCCTTGTCATTATGGAAGGTAGTCTCTTGTTGATATTTTCATTTCTCCAATGCATTGTACCCTTGTCATTATGGAAGGTAGTCTCTTATTGATATTTTCATTACTCCAATGGATGGTAGCCTGGTCATTATGGATGGTAGTCTGTTGTCGAGATTTTGGTTACTCTAATGGATTATAGCCTTGTCATTATGGAAGGTAATTTGTTTTGGAGATTTTTGTTACTCCAATGGATGGTAGCCTTGTCATTATGGAATGTAGTCTATTGTCGAGATTTTTGTTACTCCAATGGATGGTAGTCTTGTCATTATTGAAGGTAGACTGTTGTCGAGATTTTTGTTACTCTAATAGATGGTAGCCTTGTCATTATGGATGGTAGTCTGTTGTCAAGATTCTTGTTACTCCAACGGATGGTAGTATTATCATTAAGGAAGGTAGTGTGTTGTCGAAATCTTTGTTACTCCAATGGATGGTAGCCTAGTCATTATGGATGGTAGTTTGTTGTCGAGATTTTTGTTACTCCAATGGATGGTAGGCTTTTTATTAAGGAAGGTAATATGTTGTCGATATTTTTGTTACCCAATGGATGGTAGCCTTGTCATTGTGGAAGGTAGTTTGTTGTCGAAATTTTTGTTACTCCAATGGAATGTAGCCTTGTCATTATGGAACGTAGTTTGTTGTCGATGTTTTTGTTATTCCAATGGATGGTAGCCTTATCAATATGGAAGGTAGTTTGTTGTCAAGATTTTTATTACTCCAATGGATATTACGCTTGTCATTATGGAAGGTAGTCTGTTGTCGAGATTTTTGTCACTCCAATGGATGGTAGCCTTGTCATTATGGTAGGAAAGTTTGTTGTCGACATTTTTGATACTCCAATGGATGGTAGCCTTGTCATTATGGAAGGTAGTCTATTGTCGAGATTTTTGGCACTCCAACGGATGGTAGCCTTGTCATTATGGAAGGTAGTTTGTTGGCGAGATTTTTGTTACTCCAATGGATGGTAGTCTTGTCATTATGGAAGGTAGTCTCTTGTTGATATTTTCATTACTCCAATGCATGGTAGCCTTGTCATTATGGAAGGTAGTCTCTTGTTGATATTTTCATTACTCTAATGGATGCTAGCCTTGTCATTATGGAAGGTAGTTTGTTGTCGAGATTTTTGTTACTCTAATGGATTGTAGCCTTGTCATTATGGAAGGTAGTCTGTGGTCGAGATTTTTGTTACTCTAATGGATGGTAGCCTTGTCATTATGGAAGGTGGTTTGTTGTCGAGATTTTTGTCACTCCAATGGATGATAGCCTTGTCATTATGGAAGGTAGTCTGTTGGCGAGATTTTTGTTACTCCAATGGATGGTAGCCTTGTCATTATGGAAGGTAGTCTCTTGTTGATATTTTCGTTACTCTAATGGATGGTAGCCTTGTCATTATGGAAGGTAGTTTGTTGTCTAGATTTTTGTTACTCTAATGCATGGTAGCCTTGTCATTATGGAAGGTAGTCTCTTGTTGAGATTTTTGTTACTCCAATGGATGGTAGCCTTGTCATTATTGAAGGTAGACTGTTGTCGAGATTTTTGTTACTCTAATAGAGGGTAGCCTTGTCATTATGGAAGGTAGTCTGTTGTCAAGATTTTTGTTACTCCAATGGATGGTAGTATTATCATTATGGAAGGTAGTGTGTTGTCAAAAACATTTTTACTCCAATGGATGGTAGCCTTATCAATATGGAAGGTAGTTTGTTGTCGAGATTTTTGTCACTCCAATGGATGATAGCCTTGTCATTATGGAAGGTAGTCTGTTGGCGAGATTTTTGTTACTCTAATGGATCGTAGCCTTGTCATTATGGAAGGTAGTCTCTTGTTGATATTTTCATTACTCCAATGGATGGTAGCCTTGTCATTATGGAAGGTAGTTTGTTGTGGAGATTTTTGTTACTCCAATGGATGGTAGCCTTGTCATTATGGAATGTAGTCTATTGTCGAGATTTTTGTTATTCCAATGGATGGTAGCCTTGTCATTATTTAAGGTAGACTGTTATCGATATTTTTGTTACTCTAATAGATGGTAGCCTTGTCATTATGGAAGGTTGTTTGTTGTCAAGATTTTTGTTACTCCAACGGATGGTAGTATTATCATTATGGAAGGTAGTGTGTTGTCGAAATCTTTATTACTCCAATGGATGGTAGCCTAGTCATTATGGATGGTAGTTTGTTGTCGAGATTTTTGTTACTCCAATGGATGGTAGGCTTTTTATTTAGGAAGGTAGTATGTTGTCGATAGTTTTGTTACCTAATGGATGGTAGCCTTGTCATTATGGAAGGTAGTTTGTTGTCGAAATTTTTGTTACTCCAATGGATGGTAGCCTTGTCATTATGGAACATAGTTTGTTGTCGATATTTTTGTTATTCCAATGGATTATAGCCTTATCAATATTGAAGGTAGTTTGTTTTCAAGATTTTTGTTACTCCAATGGATGGTAGCCTTTTCATTATGGAAAGTAGTCTATTGTCGAGATTTTAGTCACTCCAAAGAATGGTAGCCTTGTCATTATGGAAGGAAATTTTGTTGTCGACATTTTTGTTACTCCAATGGCTGGTAGCCTTGTCATTATGGAAGGTAGTCTATTGTCGAGATTTTTGGCACTCCAATGGATGGTAGCCTTGTCATTATGGAAGGTAGTTTGTTGCCGAGATTTTTTTTACTCCAATGGATGGTAGTCTTGTCATTATGGAAGGTAGTCTCTTGTTGATATTATCATTACTCCAATGCATGGTAGCCTTGTCATTATGGAAGGTAGTCTCTTGTTGATATTTTCATTACTCCAATGGATGGTAGCCTTGTCATTATGGAAGGTAGTCTGTTGTCGAGATTTTTATTTATCTAATGGATCCTAGCCATGTCATTATGGAAGGTAGTCTGTTGTCGAGATTTTTGTTACTCTAATGGATTGTAGCCTTGTCATTATGGAAGGTAGTCTATGATTGAGATTTTTGAAACTCTAATGGATGGTAGCCTTGTCATTATGGAAGGTAGTTTGTTGTCTAGATTTTTGTCACTCCAATGGATGATAGCCTTGTCATTATGGAAGGTAGTCTTTTGGCGAGATTTTTGTTACTCCAATGGATGGTAGCCTTGTCATTATGGAAGGTAGTCTCTTGTTGATATTTTTGTTACTCCAATGGATGATAGCCTTGTCATTATGGAAGGTAGTTTGTTGTCCAGATTTTTGTAACTCTAATGGATGGTAGCCTTATCATTATGGAAGGTAGTCTGTTGTTGAGATTTTTGTTACTCCAATGGATGGTAGGCTTTTCATTAAGGAAGGTAGTCTGTTGTCGATATTTTTGTTACTCCAATGGATGGTAGCCTTGTCATTATGGAAGGTAGTTTGTTTTCGAAATTTTTTTTACTCCAATGGATGGTAGCCTTGTCATTATGGAACGTAGTTTGTTGTCGATATTTTTGTTATTCCAATGGATGGTAGCCTTATCAATATGGAATGTAGTTTGTTGTCGAGATTTTTGTTACTCCAATGGATAGTAGGCTTGTCATTATGAAAGGTAGTCTGTTGTCGAGATTTTGTTACTCCAGTAGATGGAAGCCTTTTCATTATGGAAGGTAGTCTATTGTCGATATTTTTGTCACTCCAAAGGATGGTAGCCTTGTCATTATGGAAGGTAGTTTGTTGTCGATATTTTTGTTACTCCAATGGATGGTAGCCTTGTCATTATGGAAGGTAGTCTCTTGTTGATATTTTCATTACTCCAATGCATGGTAGCCTTGTCATTATGGAAGGTAGTCTCTTGTTGATATTTTCATTAATCCAATGGATGGTAGCCTTGTCATTATGGAAGGTAGTTTGTTGTCGAGATTTTTGTTACTCTAATGGATTGTAGCCTTGTCATTATGGAAGGTAGTCTGTGGTCGAGATTTTTGTTACTCTAATGGATGGTAGCCTTGTCATTATGGAAGGTGGTTTGTTGTCGAGATTTTTGTCACTCCAATGGATGATAGCCTTGTCATTATGGAAGGTAGTCTGTTGGCGAGATTTTTGTTACTCCAATGGATAGTAGGCTTGTCATTATGAAAGGTAGTCTGTTGTCGAGATTTTGTTACTCCAGTAGATGGAAGCCTTTTCATTATGGAAGGTAGTCTATTGTCGATATTTTTGTCACTCCAAAGGATGGTAGCCTTGTCATTATGGAAGGTAGTTTGTTGTCGATATTTTTGTTACTCCAATGGATGGTAGCCTTGTCATTATGGAAGGTAGTCTCTTGTTGATATTTTCATTACTCCAATGCAGGGTAGCCTTGTCATTATGGAAGGTAGTCTCTTGTTGATATTTTCATTAATCCAATGGATGGTAGCCTTGTCATTATGGAAGGTAGTTTGTTGTCGAGATTTTTGTTACTCTAATGGATTGTAGCCTTGTCATTATGGAAGGTAGTCTTTGGTCGAGATTTTTGTTACTCTAATGGATGGTAGCCTTGTCATTATGGAAGGTGGTTTGTTTTCAAGATTTTTGTCACTCCAATGGATGATAGCCTTGTCATTATGGAAGGTAGTCTGTTGGCGAGATTTTTGTTACTCCAATGGATGGTAGCCTTGTCATAATGGAAGGTAGTCTCTTGTTGATATTTTCGTTACTCTAATGGATGGTAGCCTTGTCATTATGGAAGGTAGTTTGTTGTCTAGATTTTTGTTACTCTAATGGATGGTAGCCTTGTCATTATGGAAGGTAGTCTGTTGTTGAGATTTTTTTTACTCCAATGGATGGTAGCCTTGTCATTATTGAAGGTAGACTGTTGTCGAGATTTTTGTTACTCTAATAGAGGGTAGCCTTGTCATTATGGAAGGTAGTCTGTTGTCAAGATTTTTGTTACTCCAATGGATGGTAGTATTATCATTATGGAAGGTAGTGTGTTGTCAAAATCTTTGTTACTCCAATGGATGGTAGCCTTATCAATATGGAAGGTAGTTTGTTGTCGAGATTTTTGTCACTCCAATGGATTATAGCCTTGTCATTATGGAAGGTAGTCTGTTGGCGAGATTTTTGTTACTCTAATGGATCGTAGCCTTGTCATTATGGAAGGTAGTCTCTTATTGACATTTTCGTTACTCCAATGGATGGTAGCCTTGTCATTATGGAAGGTAGTTTGTTGTGGAGATTTTTGTTACTCCAATGGATGGTAGCCTTGTCATTATGGAATGTAGTCTATTGTCGAGATTTTTGTTATTCCAATGGATGGTAGCCTTGTCATTATTTAAGGTAGACTGTTATCCATATTATTGTTACTCTAATAGATGGTAGCCTTGTCATTATGGAAGGTAGTTTGTTGTCAAGATTTTTGTTACTCCAACGGATGGTAGTATTATCATTATGGAAGGTAGTGTGTTGTCGAAATCTTTATTACTCCAATGGATGGTAGCCTAGTCATTATGGATGGTAGTTTGTTGTCGAGATTTTTGTTACTCCAATGGATGGTAGGCTTTTTATTAAGGAAGGTAGTATGTTGTCGATAGTTTTGTTACCCAATGGATGGTAGCCTTGTCATTATGGAAGGTAGTTTGTTGTTGAAATTTTTGTTACTCCAATGGATGGTAGCCTTGTCATTATGGAACATAGTTTGTTGTCGATATTTTTGTTATTCCAATGGATTGTAGCCTTATCAATATGGAAGGTAGTTTGTTTTCAAGATTTTTGTTACTCCAATGGATGGTAGCCTTTTCATTATGGAAAGTAGTATATTGTCGAGATTTTAGTCACTCCAAAGAATGGTAGCCTTGTCATTATGGAAGGAAGTTTGTTGTCGACATTTTTGTTACTCCAATGGATGGTAGCCTTGTCATTATGGAAGGTAGTCTATTGTCGAGATTTTTGGCACTCCAATGGATGGTAGCCTTGTCATTATGGAAGGTAGTTTGTTGGCGAGATTTTTTTTACTCCAATGGATGGTAGTCTTGTCATTATGGAAGGTAGTCTCTTGTTGATATTATCATTACTCCAATGCATGGTAGCCTTGTCATTATGGAAGGTAGTCTCTTGTTGATATTTTCATTACTCCAATGGATGGTAGCCTTGTCATTATGGAAGGTAGTTTGTTGTCGAGATTTTTGTTTATCTAATGGATCCTAGCCATGTCATTATGGAAGGTAGTCTGTTGTCGAGATTTTTGTTACTCTAATGGATTGTAGCCTTGTCATTATGGAAGGTAGTCTGTGATTGAGATTTTTGAAACTCTAATGGATGGTAACCTTGTCATTATGGAAGGTAGTTTGTTGTCGAGATTTTTGTCACTCCAATGGATGATAGCCTTGTCATTATGGAAGGTAGTCTGTTGGCGAGATTTTTGTTACTCCAATGGATGGTAGCCTTGTCATTATGGAAGGTAGTCTCTTGTTGATATTTTCGTTACTCCAATGGATGATAGCCTTGTCATTATGGAAGGTAGTTTGTTGTCCAGATTTTTGTAACTCTAATGGATGGTAGCCTTGTCATTATGGAAGGTAGTCTGTTGTTGAGATTTTTGTTACTCCAATGGATGGTAGCCTTGTCATTATGGAAGGTAGTCTGTTGTTAAGATTTTTGTTACTCCAACGGATGGTAGTATTATCATTATGGAAGGTAGTGTTTTTTAGAAATCTTTATTACTCCAATGGATGGTAGCCTAGTCATTATGGATGGTAGTTTGTTGTCGAGATTTTTGTTACTCCAATGGATGGTAGGCTTTTTATTAAGGAAGGTAGTATGTTGTCGATAGTTTTGTTACCCAATGGATGGTAGCCTTGTCATTATGGAAGGTAGTTTGTTGTCGAAATTTTTGTTACTCCAATGGATGGTAGCCTTGTCATTATGGAACATAGCTTGTTGTCGATATTTTTGTTATTCCAATGGATTGTAGCCTTATCAATATGGAAGGTAGTTTGTTTTCAAGATTTTTGTTACTCCAATGGATGGTAGCCTTTTCATTATGGAAAGTAGTCTATTGTCGAGATTTTAGTCACTCCAAAGAATGGTAGCCTTGTCATTATGGAAGGAAAGTTTGTTGTCGACATTTTTGTTACTCCAATGGATGGTAGCCTTGTCATTATGGAAGGTAGTCTATTGTCGAGATTTTTGGCACTCCAATGGATGGTAGCCTTGTCATTATGGAAGGTAGTTTGTTGGCGAGATTTTTTTTACTCCAATGGATGGTAGTCTTGTCATTATGGAAGGTAGTCTCTTGTTGATATTATCATTACTCCAATGCATGGTAGCCTTGTCATTATGGAAGGTAGTCTCTTGTTGATATTTTCATTACTCCAATGGATGGTAGCCTTGTCATTATGGAAGGTAGTCTGTTGTCGAGATTTTTGTTTATCTAATGGATCCTAGCCATGTCATTATGGAAGGTAGTCTGTTGTCGAGATTTTTGTTACTCTAATGGATTGTAGCCTTGTCATTATGGAAGGTAGTCTGTGATTGAGATTTTTGAAACTCTAATGGATGGTAACCTTGTCATTATGGAAGGTAGTTTGTTGTCGAGATTTTTGTCACTCCAATGGATGATAGCCTTGTCATTATGGAAGGTAGTCTGTTGGCGAGATTTTTGTTACTCCAATGGATGGTAGCCTTGTCATTATGGAAGGTAGTCTCTTGTTGATATTTTCGTTACTCCAATGGATGATAGCCTTGTCATTATGGAAGGTAGTTTGTTGTCCAGATTTTTGTAACTCTAATGGATGGTAGCCTTGTCATTATGGAAGGTAGTCTGTTGTTTTGATTTTTGTTACTCCAATGGATGGTAGCCTTGTCATTATGGAAGGTAGTCTGTTGTTAAGATTTTTGTTACTCCAACGGATGGTAGTATTATCATTATGGAAGGTAGTGTTTTTTCGAAATCTTTATTACTCCAATGGATGGTAGCCTAGTCATTATGGATGGTAGTTTGTTGTCGAGATTTTTGTAAATCCAATGGATGGTAGGCTTTTTATTAAGGAAGGTAGTATGTTGTCGATAGTTTTGTTACCCAATGGATGGTAGCCTTGTCATTATGGAAGGTAGTTTGTTGTCGAAATTTTTGTTACTCCAATGGATGGTAGCCTTGTCATTATGGAACATAGTTTGTTGTCGATATTTTTGTTATTCCAATGGATTGTAGCCTTATCAATATGGAAGGTAGTTTGTTTTCAAGATTTTTGTTACTCCAATGGATGGTAGCCTTTTCATTATGGAAAGTAGTCTATTGTCGAGATTTTAGTCACTCCAAAGAATGGTAGCCTTGTCATTATGGAAGGAAAGTTTGTTGTCGACATTTTTGTTACTCCAATGGATGGTAACCTTGTCATTATGGAAGGTAGTCTATTGTCGAGATTTTTGGCACTCCAATGGATGGTAGCCTTGTCATTATGGAAGGTAGTTTGTTGGCGAGATTTTTTTTACTCCAATGGATGGTAGTCTTGTCATTATGGAAGGTAGTCTCTTGTTGATATTATCATTACTCCAATGCATGGTAGCCTTGTCATTATGGAAGGTAGTCTCTTGTTGATATTTTCATTACTCCAATGGATGGTAGCCTTGTCATTATGGAAGGTAGTCTGTTGTCGAGATTTTTGTTTATCTAATGGATCCTAGCCATGTCATTATGGAAGGTAGTCTGTTGTCGAGATTTTTGTTACTCTAATGGATTGTAGCCTTGTCATTATGGAAGGTAGTCTGTGATTGAGATTTTTGAAACTCTAATGGATGGTAACCTTGTCATTATGGAAGGTAGTTTGTTGTCGAGATTTTTGTCACTCCAATGGATGATAGCCTTTTCATTATGGAAGGTAGTCTGTTGGCGAGATTTTTGTTACTCCAATGGATGGTAGCCTTGTCATTATGGAAGGTAGTCTCTTGTTGATATTTTCGTTACTCCAATGGATGATAGCCTTGTCATTATGGAAGGTAGTTTGTTGTCCAGATTTTTGTAACTCTAATGGATGGTAGCCTTGTAATTATGGAAGGTAGTCTGTTGTTGAGATTTTTGTTACTCCAATGGATGGTAGCCTTGTCATTATGGAAGGTAGTCTGTTGTCAAGATTTTTGTTACTCCAACGGATGGTAGTATTATCATTATGGAAGGTAGTGTGTTGTCGAAATCTTTGTTATTCCAATGGATGGTAGCCTAGTCATTATGGATGGTAATTTGTTGTCGAGATTTTTGTTACTCCAATGGATGGTAGGCTTTTCATTAAGGACGGTAGTCTGTTGCCGATATTTTTGTTACTCCAATGAATGGTAGCCTTGTCATTATGGAAGGTAGTTTGTTTTCGAAATTCTTGTTACTCCAATGGATGGTAGCCTTGTCATTATGGAACGTAGTTTGTTGTCGATAATTTTGTTATTCCAATGGATGGTAGCCTTATCAATATGGAAGGTAATTTGTTGTTGAGATTTTTGTTACTCCAATGGATAGTAGGCTTGTCATTATCAAAGGTAGTCTGTTGTCGAGATTTTTTTACTCCAGTAGATGGAAGCCTTTTCATTATGGAAGGTAGTCTATTGTCGATATTTTTGCCACTCCAAAGGATGGTAGCCTTGTCATTATGGAAGGTAGTTTGTTGTCGATATTTTTGTTACTCCAATGGATGGTAGCCTTGTCATTATGGAAGGTAGTCTATTGTCAAGATTTTTATCACTCCAATGGATGGTAGCCTTGTCATTATGGAAGGTAGTCTATTGGCGAGATTTTTGTTACTCCAATGGATGGTAGCCTTGTCATTATGGAAGGTAGTCTCTTGTTGATATTTTCATTTCTCCAATGCATGGTAGCCTTGTCATTATGGAAGGTAGTCTCTTGTTGATATTTTCATTACTCCAATGGATGGTAGCCTTGTCATTATGGAAGGTAGTCTGTTGGTGAGAATTTTGTTACTCCAATGGATGGTAGCCTTGTCATTATGGAAGGTAGTCTCTTTTTGATATTTTCATTACTCCAATGGATGGTAGCCTTGTCATTATGGAAGGTAGTTTGTTGTCTAGATTTTTGTTACTCTAATGGATGGTATCCTTGTCATTATGGAAGGTAGTCTGTTGTTGAGATTTTTGTTACTCCAATGGATGGTAGCCTTGTCATTATTGAAGGTAGACTGTTGTCGAGATTTTTGTTACTCTAATAGATGGTAGCCTTGTCATTATGGAAGGTAGTCTGTTGTCAAGATTTTTTTTACTCCAATGGATGGTAGTATTATCATTATGGAAGGTAGTGTGTTGTCAAAATCTTTGTTACTTCAATGGATGGTAGCCTTATCAATATGGAAGGTAGTTTGTTGTCTAGATGTTTGTCACTCCAATGGATGATAGCCTTGTCATTATGGAAGGTAGTCTGTTGGCGAGATTTTTGTTACTCTAATGGATCGTAGCCTTGTCATTATGGAAGGTAGTCTCTTGTTGATATTTTCGTTACTCCAATGGATGGTAGCCTTGTCATTATGGAAGGTAGTTTGTTGTGGAGATTTTTGTTACTCCAATGGATGGTAGCCTTGTCATTATGGAATGTAGTCTATTGTCGAGATTTTTGTTATTCCAATGGATGGTAGCCTTGTCATTATTTAAGGAAGACTGTTATCCATATTTTTGTTACTCTAATAGATGGTAGCCTTGTCATTATGGAAGGTAGTTTGTTGTCAAGATTTTTTTTACTCCAACGGATGGTAGTATTATCATTATGGAAGGTAGTGTGTTGTCAAAATCTTTATTACTCCAATGGATGGTAGCCTAGTCATTATGGATGGTAGTTTGTTGTCGAGATTTTTGTTACTCCAATGGATGGTAGGCTTTTTATTAAGGAAGGTAGTATGTTGTCGATAGTTTTGTTACCCAATGGATGGTAGCCTTGTCATTATGGAAGGTAGTTTGTTGTCGAAATTTTTGTTACTCCAATGGATGGTAGCCTTGTCATTATGGAACATAGTTTGTTGTCGATATTTTTGTTATTCCAATGGATTGTAGCCTTATCAATATGGAAGGTAGTTTGTTTTCAAGATTTTTGTTACCCCAATGGATAGTAGGCTTGTCATTATGGATGGTAGTATCTTGTCGAGATTTTGTTACTCCAATGGATGGTAGCATTTTCATTATGGAAGGTAGTCTATTGTCGAGATTTTTGTCACTCCAAAGGATGGTAGCCTTGTCATTATGGAAGTAAAGTTTGTTGTCGACATTTTTGTTACTCCAATGGATGGTAGCCTTGTCATTATGGAAGGTAGTCTATTATCGAGATTTTTGGCACTCTAATGGATGGTAGCCTTGTCATTATGGAAGGTAGTTTGTTGGCGAGATTTTTTTTACTCCAATGGATGGTAGTCTTGTCATTATGGAAGGTAGTCTCTTATTGATATTTTCATTACTCCAATGCATGGTAGCCTTGTCATTATGGAAGGTAGTCTGTTGTTTTGATTTTTGTTACTCCAATGGATGGTAGCCTTGTCATTATGGAAGGTAGTCTGTTGTTAAGATTTTTGTTACTCCAACGGATGGTAGTATTATCATTATGGAAGGTAGTGTTTTTTCGAAATCTTTATTACTCCAATGGATGGTAGCCTAGTCATTATGGATGGTAGTTTGTTGTCGAGATTTTTGTGAATCCAATGGATGGTAGGCTTTTTATTAAGGAAGGTAGTATGTTGTCGATAGTTTTGTTACCCAATGGATGGTAGCCTTGTCATTATGGAAGGTAGTTTGTTGTCGAAATTTTTGTTACTCCAATGGATGGTAGCCTTGTCATTATGGAACATAGTTTGTTGTCGATATTTTTGTTATTCCAATGGATTGTAGCCTTATCAATATGGAAGGTAGTTTGTTTTCAAGATTTTTGTTACTCCAATGGATGGTAGCCTTTTCATTATGGAAAGTAGTCTATTGTCGAGATTTTAGTCACTCCAAAGAATGGTAGCCTTGTCATTATGGAAGGAAAGTTTGTTGTCGACATTTTTGTTACTCCAATGGATGGTAACCTTGTCATTATGGAAGGTAGTCTATTGTCGAGATTTTTGGCACTCCAATGGATGGTAGCCTTGTCATTATGGAAGGTAGTTTGTTGGCGAGATTTTTTTTACTCCAATGGATGGTAGTCTTGTCATTATGGAAGGTAGTCTCTTGTTGATATTATCATTACTCCAATGCATGGTAGCCTTGTCATTATGGAAGGTAGTCTCTTGTTGATATTTTCATTACTCCAATGGATGGTAGCCTTGTCATTATGGAAGGTAGTCTGTTGTCGAGATTTTTGTTTATCTAATGGATCCTAGCCATGTCATTATGGAAGGTAGTCTGTTGTCGAGATTTTTGTTACTCTAATGGATTGTAGCCTTGTCATTATGGAAGGTAGTCTGTGATTGAGATTTTTGAAACTCTAATGGATGGTAACCTTGTCATTATGGAAGGTAGTTTGTTGTCGAGATTTTTGTCACTCCAATGGATGATAGCCTTTTCATTATGGAAGGTAGTCTGTTGGCGAGATTTTTGTTACTCCAATGGATGGTAGCCTTGTCATTATGGAAGGTAGTCTCTTGTTGATATTTTCGTTACTCCAATGGATGATAGCCTTGTCATTATGGAAGGTAGTTTGTTGTCCAGATTTTTGTAACTCTAATGGATGGTAGCCTTGTAATTATGGAAGGTAGTCTGTTGTTGAGATTTTTGTTACTCCAATGGATGGTAGCCTTGTCATTATGGAAGGTAGTCTGTTGTCAAGATTTTTGTTACTCCAACGGATGGTAGTATTATCATTATGGAAGGTAGTGTGTTGTCGAAATCTTTGTTATTCCAATGGATGGTAGCCTAGTCATTATGGATGGTAATTTGTTGTCGAGATTTTTGTTACTCCAATGGATGGTAGGCTTTTCATTAAGGACGGTAGTCTGTTGCCGATATTTTTGTTACTCCAATGAATGGTAGCCTTGTCATTATGGAAGGTAGTTTGTTTTCGAAATTCTTGTTACTCCAATGGATGGTAGCCTTGTCATTATGGAACGTAGTTTGTTGTCGATAATTTTGTTATTCCAATGGATGGTAGCCTTATCAATATGGAAGGTAATTTGTTGTTGAGATTTTTGTTACTCCAATGGATAGTAGGCTTGTCATTATCAAAGGTAGTCTGTTGTCGAGATTTTTTTACTCCAGTAGATGGAAGCCTTTTCATTATGGAAGGTAGTCTATTGTCGATATTTTTGCCACTCCAAAGGATGGTAGCCTTGTCATTATGGAAGGTAGTTTGTTGTCGATATTTTTGTTACTCCAATGGATGGTAGCCTTGTCATTATGGAAGGTAGTCTATTGTCAAGATTTTTATCACTCCAATGGATGGTAGCCTTGTCATTATGGAAGGTAGTCTATTGGCGAGATTTTTGTTACTCCAATGGATGGTAGCCTTGTCATTATGGAAGGTAGTCTCTTGTTGATATTTTCATTTCTCCAATGCATGGTAGCCTTGTCATTATGGAAGGTAGTCTCTTGTTGATATTTTCATTACTCCAATGGATGGTAGCCTTGTCATTATGGAAGGTAGTCTGTTGGTGAGAATTTTGTTACTCCAATGGATGGTAGCCTTGTCATTATGGAAGGTAGTCTCTTTTTGATATTTTCATTACTCCAATGGATGGTAGCCTTGTCATTATGGAAGGTAGTTTGTTGTCTAGATTTTTGTTACTCTAATGGATGGTATCCTTGTCATTATGGAAGGTAGTCTGTTGTTGAGATTTTTGTTACTCCAATGGATGGTAGCCTTGTCATTATTGAAGGTAGACTGTTGTCGAGATTTTTGTTACTCTAATAGATGGTAGCCTTGTCATTATGGAAGGTAGTCTGTTGTCAAGATTTTTTTTACTCCAATGGATGGTAGTATTATCATTATGGAAGGTAGTGTGTTGTCAAAATCTTTGTTACTTCAATGGATGGTAGCCTTATCAATATGGAAGGTAGTTTGTTGTCTAGATGTTTGTCACTCCAATGGATGATAGCCTTGTCATTATGGAAGGTAGTCTGTTGGCGAGATTTTTGTTACTCTAATGGATCGTAGCCTTGTCATTATGGAAGGTAGTCTCTTGTTGATATTTTCGTTACTCCAATGGATGGTAGCCTTGTCATTATGGAAGGTAGTTTGTTGTGGAGATTTTTGTTACTCCAATGGATGGTAGCCTTGTCATTATGGAATGTAGTCTATTGTCGAGATTTTTGTTATTCCAATGGATGGTAGCCTTGTCATTATTTAAGGAAGACTGTTATCCATATTTTTGTTACTCTAATAGATGGTAGCCTTGTCATTATGGAAGGTAGTTTGTTGTCAAGATTTTTTTTACTCCAACGGATGGTAGTATTATCATTATGGAAGGTAGTGTGTTGTCAAAATCTTTATTACTCCAATGGATGGTAGCCTAGTCATTATGGATGGTAGTTTGTTGTCGAGATTTTTGTTACTCCAATGGATGGTAGGCTTTTTATTAAGGAAGGTAGTATGTTGTCGATAGTTTTGTTACCCAATGGATGGTAGCCTTGTCATTATGGAAGGTAGTTTGTTGTCGAAATTTTTGTTACTCCAATGGATGGTAGCCTTGTCATTATGGAACATAGTTTGTTGTCGATATTTTTGTTATTCCAATGGATTGTAGCCTTATCAATATGGAAGGTAGTTTGTTTTCAAGATTTTTGTTACCCCAATGGATAGTAGGCTTGTCATTATGGATGGTAGTATCTTGTCGAGATTTTGTTACTCCAATGGATGGTAGCATTTTCATTATGGAAGGTAGTCTATTGTCGAGATTTTTGTCACTCCAAAGGATGGTAGCCTTGTCATTATGGAAGTAAAGTTTGTTGTCGACATTTTTGTTACTCCAATGGATGGTAGCCTTGTCATTATGGAAGGTAGTCTATTATCGAGATTTTTGGCACTCTAATGGATGGTAGCCTTGTCATTATGGAAGGTAGTTTGTTGGCGAGATTTTTTTTACTCCAATGGATGGTAGTCTTGTCATTATGGAAGGTAGTCTCTTATTGATATTTTCATTACTCCAATGCATGGTAGCCTTGTCATTATGGAAGGTAGACTCTTGTTGATATTTTCATCACTCCAATGGATGGTAGCCTTGTCATTATGGAGGGTAGTCTGTTGTCGAGATTTTTGTTTATCTAATGGATCCTAGCCTTGTCATTATGGAAGGTAGTCTTTTGTCGATATTTTTATTACTCCAATGGATGGTAGCCTTGTCATTATGGAAGGTAGTTTGTTTTCGAAATTTTTGTTACTCCAATGGATTGTAGCCTTGTCATTATGGAACGTAGTTTGTTGTCAATATTTTTGTTATTCCAATGGATGGTAGCCTTATCAATATGGAAGGTAGTTTGTTGTCGAGATTTTTGTTACTCCAATGGATAGTAGGCTCGTCATTATGAAAGGTAGTCTGTTGTCGAGATTTTGTTACTTCAGTAGATGGAAGCGTTTTCTTTATGGAAGATAGTCTATTGTCGATATTTTTGTCACTCCAAAGGATGGTAGCCTTGTCATTATGGAAGGTAGTTTGTTGTCGATATTTTTGTTACTCTAATGGATGGTAGCCTTGTCATAATGGAAGGTAGTCTATTGTCAAGATTTTTGTCACTCCAATGGATGGTAGCCTTGTCATTATGGAAGGTAGTCTATTGGCGAGTTTTTTGTTACTCCAATGGATGGTAGCCTTGTCATTATGGAAGGTAGTCTCTTGTTGATATTTTCATTTCTCCAATGCATGGTAGCCTTGTCATTATGGAAGGTAGTCTCTTGTTGATATTTTCATTACTCCAATGGATGGTAGCCTGGTCATTATGGAAGGTAGTTTATTCTCGAGATTTTGGTTACTCTAATGGATTGTAGCCTTGCCATTATGGAAGGTAGTTTGTTGTGGACATTTTTGTTACTCTAATGGATGGTAGCCTTGTCATTATGGAATGTAGTCTATTATTGAGATTTTTGTTACTCCAATGGATGGTAGTCTTATCATTATTGAAGGTAGACTATTGTCGAGATTTTTGTTACTCTAATAGATGGTAGCCTTGTCATTATGTAAGGTAGTCTGTTGTCAAGATTTTTGTTACTCCAACGGATGGTAGTATTATCATTATGGAAGGCAGTGTGTTTTCGAAATCTTTGTTACTCTAATGGATGGTAGCCTAGTCATTATGGATGGTAGTTTGTTGTCGAGATTTTTGTTACTCCATTGGATGGTAGGCTTTTTATTAAGGAAGGTAGTATGTTGTCGATATTTTTGTTACCCAATGGATGGTAGCCTTTTTATTATGGAAGGTAGTCTGTTGTCGAGATTTTTGTTACTCCAATGGATGGTAGCCTTGTCATTATTGAAGGTAGACTATTGTCGAGATTTTTGTTACTCTAATAGATGGTAGCCTTGTCATTATGTAAGGTAGTCTGTTGTCAAGATTTTTGTTACTCCAACGGATGGTAGTATTATCATTATGGAAGGCAGTGTGTTTTCGAAATCTTTGTTACTCTAATGGATGGTAGCCTAGTCATTATGGATGGTAGTTTGTTGTCGAGATTTTTGTTACTCCATTGGATGGTAGGCTTTTTATTAAGGAAGGTAGTATGTTGTCGATATTTTTGTTACCCAATGGATGGTAGCCTTGTCATTTTGGAAGGTAGTTTGTTGTCGAAATTTTTATTACTCTAATGGATGGTAGCCTTGTCATTATGGAACGTAGTTTGTTGTCGATATTTTTGTTATTCCAATGGATGGTATCCTTATCAATATGGAATGTAGTTTGTTGTCAAGATTTTTGTTACTCCAATGGATAGTAGGCTTGTCATTATGGAAGGTAGTGTGTTGTCGAGATTTTGTTACTCCAATGGATGGTAGCCTTTTCATTATGGAAGGTAGTCTATTGTCGAGATTTTTGTCACTCCAAAGGATGGTAGCCTTGTCATTATGGAAGGAAAGTTTGTTGTCGACATTTTTATTACTCCAATGGATGGTAGCCTTGTCATTATGGAAGGTAGTCTATTGTCGAGATTTTTGGCACTACAATGGATGGTAGCCTTGTCATTATGGAAGGTAGTCTGTTGGCGAGATTTTTGTTCCTCCAACGGATGGTAGTCTTGTCATTATGGAAGGTAGTCTCTTGTTGATATTTTCATTACTCCAATGCATGGTAGCCTTGTCATTATGGAAGGTAGTCTCTTGTTGATATTTTCATTACTCCAATGGATGGTAGCCTTGTCATTATGGAAGGTAGTCTGTTGTCGAGATTTTTGTTACTCTAATGGATCCTAGCCTTGTCATTATGGAAGGTAGACTGTTGTCGAGATTATTATTACTCTAATGGATCGAAGCCTTGTCAATATGGAAGGTAGTCTGTTGTCGAGATTTTTGTTACTCTAATGGATGGTAGCCTTGTCATTATGGAAGGTAGTTTGTTGTCGAGATTTTTGTCACTCCAATGGATGATAGCCTTGTCATTATGGAAGGTAGTCAGTTGGCGAGATTTTTGTTACTTCAATGGATGGTAGCCTTGTCATTATGGAAGGTAGTCTCTTGTTGATATTTTCGTTAATCCAATGGATGGTAGCCTTGTCATTATGGAAGGTAGTTTGTTGTCTAGATTTTTGTTACTCTAATGAATGGTAGCCTTGTCATTATGGAAGGTAGTCTGTTGTGGAGTTTTTTGTTACTCCAATGGATGGTAGCATTGTCATTATTGAAGGTAGATTGTTGTCGAGATTTTGGTTACTCTAATAGATGGTAGCCTTGTCATTATGGAAGGTAGTGTGTTGTCAAGATTTTTTTTACTCCAACGGATGGTAGTATTATCATTATGGAAGGTAGTGTGTTGTCGAAATCTTTGTTACTCCAATGAATGGTAGCCTAGTCATTATGGATGGTAATTTGTTGTCGAGATTTTTGTTACTCCAATGGATGGTAGGGTTTTCATTAAGGAAGGTAGTCTTTTGTCGATATTTTTGTTACTCCAATGGATGGTAGCCTTGTCATTATGGAAGGTAGTTTGTTTTCGAAATTTTTGTTACTCCAATGGATTGTAGCCTTGTCATTATGGAACGTAGTTTGTTGTCAATATTTTTGTTATTCCAATGGATGGTAGCCTTATCAATATGGAAGGTAGTTTGTTGTCGAGATTTTTGTTACTCCAATGGATAGTAGGCTTGTCATTATGGAAGGTAGTCTGTTTGCGAGATTTTTGTTACTCCAATGGATGGTATCCTTGTCATTATGGACGGTAGTCTCTTGTTGATATTTTCTTTACTCCAATGGATGGTAGCCTTGTCATTATGGAAGGTAGTTTGTTGTCTAGATTTTTGTTACTCTAATGGATGGTAGCCTTGTCATTATAGAAGGTAGTTCGTTGTCGAGATTTTTGTTACCTCAATGGATGATAGCCTTTTCATTATTGAAGGTAGACTATTGTCGAGATTTTTGTTACTCTAATAGATGGTAGCCTTGTCATTATGGAAGGTATTTTGTTGTCGAGATTTTTGTTACTCCAACGAATGGTAGTATTATCATTATGGAAGGTAGTGTGTTGTCGAAATCTTTGTTACTCCAATGGATGGTAGCCTAGTCATTATGGATAGTAGTTTGTTGTCGATATTTTTGTTACTCCAATGGATGGTAGGCTTTTCATTAAGGAAGGTAGTTTGTTGTCGATATTTTTGTTACTCCAATGGATGGTAGCCTGGTTATTATGGAAGGTAGTTTGTTTTTGAAATTTTTGTTACTCCAATGGATGGTAGCCTTGTCATTATGGAACGTAGTTTGTTGTCGATATTTTTGTTATTCCAATGGATGGTAGCCTTATCAAAATGGAAGGTAGTTTGTTGTCGAGATTATTATTACTCTAATGGATCGTAGCCTTGTCTTTATGGAAGGTAGTCTGTTGTCGAGATTTTTGTTACTCTAATGGATGGTAGCCTTGTCATTATGGAAGGTAGTCTGTTGTCGAGATTTTTGTCACTCCAATGGATGATAGCCTTGTCATTATGGAAGGTAGTTTGTTGTCGAGATTTTTGTCACTCTAATGGATGGTAGCCTTGTCATTATGGAAGGTAGTCAGTTGGCGTGATTTTTGTTACTCCAATGGATGGTAGCCTTGTCATTATGGAAGGTAGTCTCTTGTTGATATTTTCGTTAATCCAATGGATGGTAGCCTTGTCATTATGGAAGGTAGTTTGTTGTCTAGATTTTTGTTACTCTAATGAATGGTAGCCTTGTCATTATGGAAGGTAGTCTGTTATGGACATTTTTGTTACTCCAATGGATGGTAGCCTTGTCATTATTGAAGGTAGATTGTTGTCGAGATTTTTGTTACTCAAATAGATGGTAGCCTTGTCATTATGGAAGGTAGTCTGTTGTCAAGATTTTTGTTACTCCAACAGATGGTAGTATTATCATTATGGAAGGTAGTGTGTTGTCGAAATCTTTGTTACTCCAATGGATGGTAGCCTAGTCATTATGGATGGTAGTTTGTTGTTGAGATTTTTGTTACTCTAACAGATGGTAGGCTTTTCATTAGGGAAGGTAGTCTGTTGTCGATATTTTGGTTACTCCAATGGATGGTAGCCTTGTAATTATGGAAGGTAGTTTGTTTTCGAAATTTTTGTTACTCCAATGGATGGTAGCCTTGTCATTATGGAACGTAGTTTGTTGTCGATATTTTTGTTATTCCAATGGATGGTAGCATTTTCAATATGGAATGTAGTTTGTTGTCAAGATTTTTGTTACTCCAATGGATAGTAGGCTTGTCATTATGGAAGGTAGTGTGTTGTCGAGATTTTGTTACTCCAATGGATGGTAGCCTTTTCATTATGGAAGGTAGTCTATTGTCGAGATTTTTGGCACTCTAATGGATGGTAGACTTGTCATTATGGAAGGTAGTTTGTTGGCGAGATTTTTTTTCCAATGGATGGTAGTCTTGTCATTATGGAAGGTAGTCTCTTATTGATATTTTCATTACTCCAATGCATGGTAGCCTTGTCATTATGGAAGGTAGACTCTTGTTGATATTTTCATCACTCCAATGGATGGTAGCCTTGTCATTATGGAGGGTAGTCTGTTGTCGAGATTTTTGTTTATCTAATGGATCCTAGCCTTGTCATTATGGAAGGTAGTCTTTTGTCGATATTTTTATTACTCCAATGGATGGTAGCCTTGTCATTATGGAAGGTAGTTTGTTTTCGAAATTTTTGTTACTCCAATGGATTGTAGCCTTGTCATTATGGAACGTAGTTTGTTGTCAATATTTTTGTTATTCCAATGGATGGTAGCCTTATCAATATGGAAGGTAGTTTGTTGTCGAGATTTTTGTTACTCCAATGGATAGTAGGCTCGTCATTATGAAAGGTAGTCTGTTGTCGAGATTTTGTTACTTCAGTAGATGGAAGCGTTTTCTTTATGGAAGATAGTCTATTGTCGATATTTTTGTCACTCCAAAGGATGGTAGCCTTGTCATTATGGAAGGTAGTTTGTTGTCGATATTTTTGTTACTCTAATGGATGGTAGCCTTGTCATAATGGAAGGTAGTCTATTGTC
Source organism: Vicia faba (assembly GCA_948472305.1). Taxonomy (NCBI): domain Eukaryota; kingdom Viridiplantae; phylum Streptophyta; class Magnoliopsida; order Fabales; family Fabaceae; genus Vicia; species Vicia faba. Next base: position 681,400,005 of record OX451739.1, on the reverse strand, counting down.
AAGATTTTTGTCACTCCAATGGATGGTAGCCTTGTCATTATGGAAGGTAGTCTATTGGCGAGTTTTTTGTTACTCCAATGGATGGTAGCCTTGTCATTATGGAAGGTAGTCTCTTGTTGATATTTTCATTTCTCCAATGCATGGTAGCCTTGTCATTATGGAAGGTAGTCTCTTGTTGATATTTTCATTACTCCAATGGATGGTAGCCTGGTCATTATGGAAGGTAGTTTATTCTCGAGATTTTGGTTACTCTAATGGATTGTAGCCTTGCCATTATGGAAGGTAGTTTGTTGTGGACATTTTTGTTACTCTAATGGATGGTAGCCTTGTCATTATGGAATGTAGTCTATTATTGAGATTTTTGTTACTCCAATGGATGGTAGTCTTATCATTATTGAGGGTAGACTATTGTCGAGATTTTTGTTACTCTAATAGATGGTAGCCTTGTCATTATGTAAGGTAGTCTGTTGTCAAGATTTTTGTTACTCCAACGGATGGTAGTATTATCATTATGGAAGGCAGTGTGTTTTCGAAATCTTTGTTACTCTAATGGATGGTAGCCTAGTCATTATGGATGGTAGTTTGTTGTCGAGATTTTTGTTACTCCATTGGATGGTAGGCTTTTTATTAAGGAAGGTAGTATGTTGTCGATATTTTTGTTACCCAATGGATGGTAGCCTTTTTATTATGGAAGGTAGTCTGTTGTCGAGATTTTTGTTACTCCAATGGATGGTAGCCTTGTCATTATTGAAGGTAGACTATTGTCGAGATTTTTGTTACTCTAATAGATGGTAGCCTTGTCATTATGTAAGGTAGTCTGTTGTCAAGATTTTTGTTACTCCAACGGATGGTAGTATTATCATTATGGAAGGCAGTGTGTTTTCGAAATCTTTGTTACTCTAATGGATGGTAGCCTAGTCATTATGGATGGTAGTTTGTTGTCGAGATTTTTGTTACTCCATTGGATGGTAGGCTTTTTATTAAGGAAGGTAGTATGTTGTCGATATTTTTGTTACCCAATGGATGGTAGCCTTGTCATTTTGGAAGGTAGTTTGTTGTCGAAATTTTTATTACTCTAATGGATGGTAGCCTTGTCATTATGGAACGTAGTTTGTTGTCGATATTTTTGTTATTCCAATGGATGGTATCCTTATCAATATGGAATGTAGTTTGTTGTCAAGATTTTTGTTACTCCAATGGATAGTAGGCTTGTCATTATGGAAGGTAGTGTGTTGTCGAGATTTTGTTACTCCAATGGATGGTAGCCTTTTCATTATGGAAGGTAGTCTATTGTCGAGATTTTTGTCACTCCAAAGGATGGTAGCCTTGTCATTATGGAAGGAAAGTTTGTTGTCGACATTTTTATTACTCCAATGGATGGTAGCCTTGTCATTATGGAAGGTAGTCTATTGTCGAGATTTTTGGCACTACAATGGATGGTAGCCTTGTCATTATGGAAGGTAGTCTGTTGGCGAGATTTTTGTTCCTCCAACGGATGGTAGTCTTGTCATTATGGAAGGTAGTCTCTTGTTGATATTTTCATTACTCCAATGCATGGTAGCCTTGTCATTATGGAAGGTAGTCTCTTGTTGATATTTTCATTACTCCAATGGATGGTAGCCTTGTCATTATGGAAGGTAGTCTGTTGTCGAGATTTTTGTTACTCTAATGGATCCTAGCCTTGTCATTATGGAAGGTAGACTGTTGTCGAGATTATTATTACTCTAATGGATCGAAGCCTTGTCAATATGGAAGGTAGTCTGTTGTCGAGATTTTTGTTACTCTAATGGATGGTAGCCTTGTCATTATGGAAGGTAGTTTGTTGTCGAGATTTTTGTCACTCCAATGGATGATAGCCTTGTCATTATGGAAGGTAGTCAGTTGGCGAGATTTTTGTTACTTCAATGGATGGTAGCCTTGTCATTATGGAAGGTAGTCTCTTGTTGATATTTTCGTTAATCCAATGGATGGTAGCCTTGTCATTATGGAAGGTAGTTTGTTGTCTAGATTTTTGTTACTCTAATGAATGGTAGCCTTGTCATTATGGAAGGTAGTCTGTTGTGGAGTTTTTTGTTACTCCAATGGATGGTAGCATTGTCATTATTGAAGGTAGATTGTTGTCGAGATTTTGGTTACTCTAATAGATGGTAGCCTTGTCATTATGGAAGGTAGTTTGTTGTCAAGATTTTTGTTACTCCAACGGATGGTAGTATTATCATTATGGAAGGTAGTGTGTTGTCGAAATCTTTGTTACTCCAATGAATGGTAGCCTAGTCATTATGGATGGTAATTTGTTGTCGAGATTTTTGTTACTCCAATGGATGGTAGGGTTTTCATTAAGGAAGGTAGTCTTTTGTCGATATTTTTGTTACTCCAATGGATGGTAGCCTTGTCATTATGGAAGGTAGTTTGTTTTCGAAATTTTTGTTACTCCAATGGATTGTAGCCTTGTCATTATGGAACGTAGTTTGTTGTCAATATTTTTGTTATTCCAATGGATGGTAGCCTTATCAATATGGAAGGTAGTTTGTTGTCGAGATTTTTGTTACTCCAATGGATAGTAGGCTTGTCATTATGGAAGGTAGTCTGTTTGCGAGATTTTTGTTACTCCAATGGATGGTATCCTTGTCATTATGGACGGTAGTCTCTTGTTGATATTTTCTTTACTCCAATGGATGGTAGCCTTGTCATTATGGAAGGTAGTTTGTTGTCTAGATTTTTGTTACTCTAATGGATGGTAGCCTTGTCATTATAGAAGGTAGTTCGTTGTCGAGATTTTTGTTACCTCAATGGATGATAGCCTTTTCATTATTGAAGGTAGACTATTGTCGAGATTTTTGTTACTCTAATAGATGGTAGCCTTGTCATTATGGAAGGTATTTTGTTGTCGAGATTTTTGTTACTCCAACGAATGGTAGTATTATCATTATGGAAGGTAGTGTGTTGTCGAAATCTTTGTTACTCCAATGGATGGTAGCCTAGTCATTATGGATAGTAGTTTGTTGTCGATATTTTTGTTACTCCAATGGATGGTAGGCTTTTCATTAAGGAAGGTAGTTTGTTGTCGATATTTTTGTTACTCCAATGGATGGTAGCCTGGTTATTATGGAAGGTAGTTTGTTTTTGAAATTTTTGTTACTCCAATGGATGGTAGCCTTGTCATTATGGAACGTAGTTTGTTGTCGATATTTTTGTTATTCCAATGGATGGTAGCCTTATCAAAATGGAAGGTAGTTTGTTGTCGAGATTATTATTACTCTAATGGATCGTAGCCTTGTCATTATGGAAGGTAGTCTGTTGTCGAGATTTTTGTTACTCTAATGGATGGTAGCCTTGTCATTATGGAAGGTAGTCTGTTGTCGAGATTTTTGTCACTCCAATGGATGATAGCCTTGTCATTATGGAAGGTAGTTTGTTGTCGAGATTTTTGTCACTCTAATGGATGGTAGCCTTGTCATTATGGAAGGTAGTCAGTTGGCGTGATTTTTGTTACTCCAATGGATGGTAGCCTTGTCATTATGGAAGGTAGTCTCTTGTTGATATTTTCGTTAATCCAATGGATGGTAGCCTTGTCATTATGGAAGGTAGTTTGTTGTCTAGATTTTTGTTACTCTAATGAATGGTAGCCTTGTCATTATGGAAGGTAGTCTGTTATGGACATTTTTGTTACTCCAATGGATGGTAGCCTTGTCATTATTGAAGGTAGATTGATGTCGAGATTTTTGTTACTCAAATAGATGGTAGCCTTGTCATTATGGAAGGTAGTCTGTTGTCAAGATTTTTGTTACTCCAACAGATGGTAGTATTATCATTATGGAAGGTAGTGTGTTGTCGAAATCTTTGTTACTCCAATGGATGGTAGCCTAGTCATTATGGATGGTAGTTTGTTGTTGAGATTTTTGTTACTCTAACGGATGGTAGGCTTTTCATTAGGGAAGGTAGTCTGTTGTCGATATTTTGGTTACTCCAATGGATGGTAGCCTTGTAATTATGGAAGGTAGTTTGTTTTCGAAATTTTTGTTACTCCAATGGATGGTAGCCTTGTCATTATGGAACGTAGTTTGTTGTCAATATTTTTGTTATTCCAATGGATGGTAGCCTTATCAATTTTGAAGGTAGTTTGTTGTCGAGATTTTTTTCACTCCAATGGATGATAGCCTTGTCATTATGGAAGGTAGTCTGTTTGCGAGATTTTTGTTACTCCAATGGATGGTTGCCTTGTCATTATGGACGGTAGTCTCTTGTTGATATTTTCTTTACTCCAATGGATGGTAGCCTTGTCATTGTGGAAGGTAGTTTGTTGTCTAGATTTTTGTTACTCTAATGGATGGTAGCCTTGTCATTATAGAAGGTAGTCCGTTGTCGAGATTTTTGTTACTCCAATGGATAATAGCCTTTTCATTATTGAAGGTAGACTATTGTCGAGATTTTTGTTACTCTAATAGATGGTAGCCTTGTCATTATGGAAGGTAGTTTGTTGTCGAGATTTTTGTTACTCCAGCGAATGGAAGTATTATCATTATGGAAGGTAGTGTGTTGTCGAAATCTTTGTTACTCCAATGGATGGTAGCCTAGTCATTATGGATGGTAGTTTATTGTCGATATTTTTGTTACTCCAATGGATGGTAGGCTTTTCATTAAGGAAGGTAGTTTGTTTTCGATATTTTTGTTACTCCAATGGATGGTAGCCTTGTTATTATGGAAGGTAGTTTGTTTTAGAAATTTTTGTTACTCCAATGGATGGTAGCCTTGTCATTATGGAACGTAGTTTGTTGTCGATATTTTTGTTATTCCAATGGATGGTAGCCTTATCAAAATGGAAGGTAGTTTGTTGTCGAGATTTTTGTTACTCCAATGGATAGTAGGCTTGTCATTATGGAAGGTAGTCTGTTGTCGAATTTTGTTACTCCAATGGATGGTACCCTATTCATTACGGAAGGTAGTCTATTTTCGAGAATTTTGTCACTCCAAACGATGGTAGCCTTGTCATTATGGAAGGTAGTTTGTTGTCGATATTTTTGTTACTCCAACGGATGGTAGCCTTGTTATTATGGAAGGTAGTTTGTTGTCGAGATTTTTGTCACTCCAATGGATGATAGCCTTGTCATTATGGAAAGTAGTCTGTTGGCGAGATTTTTGTTACTCCAATGGATGGTAGCCTTGTCATTATGGACGGTAGTCTCTTGTTGATATTTTCTTTACTCCAATGGATGGTAGCCTTGTCATTATGGAAGGTAGTTTGTTGTCTAGATTTTTGTTACTCTAATGGATGGTAGCCTTGTCATTATAGAAGGTAGTCCGTTGTCGAGATTTTTGTTACTCCAATGGATGTTAGCCTTTTCATTATTGAAGGTAGACTATTGTCGAGATTTTTGTTACTCTAATAGATGGTAGCCTTGTCATTATGGAAGGTAGTTTGTTGTCGAGATTTTTGTTACTCCAGCGAATGGAAGTATTATCATTATGGAAGGTAGTGTGTTGTCGAAATCTTTGTTACTCCAATGGATGGTAGCCTAGTCATTATGGATGGTAGTTTGTTGTCGATATTTTTGTTACTCCATTGGATGGTAGGCTTTTCATTAAGGAAGGTAGTTTGTTTTCGATATTTTTGTTACTCCAATGGATGGTAGCCTTGTTATTATGGAAGGTAGTTTGTTTTAGAAATTTTTGTTACTCCAATGGATGGTAGCCTTGTCATTATGGAACGTAGTTTGTTGTCGATATTTTTGTTATTCCAATGGATGGTAGCCTTATCAAAATGGAAGGTAGTTTGTTGTCGAGATTTTTGTTAATCCAATGGATAGTAGGCTTGTCATTATGGAAGGTAGTCTGTTGTCGAATTTTGTTACTCCAATGGATGGTACCCTATTCATTACGGAAGGTAGTCTATTTTCGAGAATTTTGTCACTCCAAACGATGGTAGCCTTGTCATTATGGAAGGTAGTTTGTTGTCGATATTTTTGTTACTCCAATGGATGGTAGCCTTGTTATTATGGAAGGTAGTTTGTTGTCGAGATTTTTGTCACTCCAATGGATGATAGCCTTGTCATTATGGAAAGTAGTTTGTTGGCGAGATTTTTGTTACTCCAATGGATGGTAGCCTTGTCATTATGGACGGTAGTCTCTTGTTGATATTTTCTTTACTCCAATGGATGGTAGCCATGTCATTATGGAAGGTAGTTTGTTGTCTAGATTTTTGTTACTCTAATGGATGGTAGCCTTGTCATTATAGAAGGTAGTCCGTTGTCGAGATTTTTGTTACTCCAATGGATGATAGCCTTTTCATTATTGAAGGTTGACTATTGTCAAGATTTTTGTTACTCTAATAGATGGTAGCCTTGTCATTATGGAAGGTAGTTTGTTGTCGAGATTTTTGTTACTCCAACGAATGGTAGTATTATCATTATGGAAGGTAGTGTGTTGTCGAAATCTTTGTTACTCCAATGGATGGTAGCCTAGTCATTATGGATGGAAGTTTGTTGTCGATATTTTTGTTACTCGAATGGATGGTAGGCTTTTCATTAAGGAAGGTAGTTTGTTGTCGATATTTTTGTTACTCCAATGGATGGTAGCCTTGTTATTATGGAAGGTAGTTTGTTTTAGAAATTTTTGTTACTCCAATGGATGGTAGCCTTGTCATTATGGAACGTAGTTTGTTGTCGATATTTTTGTTATTCCAATGGATGGTAGCCTTATCAAAATGGAAGGTAGTTTGTTGTCGAGATTTTTGTTACTCCAATGGATAGTAGGCTTGTCATTATGGAAGGTAGTCTGTTGTCGAATTTTGTTACTCCAATGGATGGTACCCTATTCATTACGGAAGGTAGTCTATTTTCGAGAATTTTGTCACTCCAAACGATGGTAGCCTTGTCATTATGGAAGGTAGTTTGTTGTCGATATTTTTGTTACTCCAATGGATGGTAGCCTTGTTATTATGGAAGGTAGTTTGTTGTCGAGATTTTTGTCACTCCAATGGATGATAGCCTTGTCATAATGGAAGGTAGTCTGTTGCCAAGATTTTTGTTACTCCAATGGATGGTAGCCTTGTCATTATGGAAGGTAGTCTCTTATTGATATTTTCATTACTCCAAAGTATGGTAGCCTTGTCATTATGGAAGGTAGTTTGTTGTCTAGATTTTTGTTACTCTAATGGATGGTAGCCTTGCCATTATTGAAGGTAGATTGTTGTGGAGATTATTGTTACTCTAATAAAAGGTAGCCTTGTCATTATGGAAGGTAGTCTATTGTCAAGATTTTTGTTACTCCAACGGATGGTAGTATTATCATTATGGAAGGTAGTGTGTTGTCGAAATCTTTGTTACTCCAATGGATGGTAGCCTAGTCATTATGGATGGTACTTTGTTGTCGAGATTTTTGTTACTCCAATGGATGGTAGGCTTTTCATTAAGGAAGGTAGTCTGTTGTCGATATTTTGGTTACTCCAATGGATGGTAGCCTTGTAATTATGGAAGGTAGTTTGTTTTCGAAATTTTTGTTACTCCAATGGATGGTAGCCTTGTCATTATGGAACGTAGTTTGTTGTCGATATTTTTGTTATTCCAATGGATGGTTGCCTTATCAATTTTGAAGGTAGATTGTTGTCGAGATTTTTGTCACTCCAATGGATGATAGCCTTGTCATTATGGAAGGTAGTCTGTTTGCGAGATTATTGTTACTCCAATGGATGGTAGCCTTGTCATTATGGACGGTAGTCTCTTGTTGATATTTTCTTTACTCCAATGGATGGTAGCCTTGTCATTATGGAAGGTAGTTTGTTGTCTAGATTTTTGTTACTCTAATGGATGGTAGCCTTGTCATTATAGAAGGTAGTCCGTTGTCGAGATTTTTGTTACTCCAATGGATGATAGCCTTTTCATTATTGAAGGTAGACTATTGTCGAGATTTTTGTTACTCTAATAGATGGTAGCCATGTCATTATGGAAGGTAGTTTGTTGTCGAGATTTTTGTTACTCCAATGAATGGTAGTATTATCATTATGGAAGGTAGTGTGTTGTCGAAATCTTTGTTACTCCAATGGATGGTAGCCTAGTCATTATGGATGGTAGTTTGTTGTCGATATTTTTGTTACTCCAATGGATGGTAGGCTTTTCACTAAGGAAGGTAGTTTGTTGTCGATATTTTTGTTACTCCAATGGATGGTAGCCTTGTTATTATGGAAGGTAGTTTGTTTTAGAAATTTTTGTTAATCCAATGGATGGTAGCCTTGTCATTATGGAACGTAGTTTGTTGTCAATATTTTTGTTATTCCAATGGATGGTAGCCTTATCAAAATGGAAGGTAGTTTGTTGTCGAGATTTTTGTTACTCCAATGGATAGTAGGCTTGTCATTATGGAAGGTAGTCTGTTGTCGAATTTTGTTACTCCAATGGATGGTACCCTATTCATTACAAAAGGTAGTCTATTTTCGAGAATTTTTTCACTCCAAACGATGGTAGCCTTGTCATTATGGAAGGTAGTTTGTTGTCGATATTTTTGTTACTCCAATGGATGGTAGCCGTGTTATTATGGAAGGTAGTTTGTTGTCGAGATTTTTGTCACTCCAATGGATGATAGCCTTGTCATTATGGAAGGTAGTCTATTGGCGAGATTTTTGTTACTCCAATGGATGGTAGCCTTGTCATTATGGAAGGTAGTCTCTTATTGATATTTTCATTACTCCAATGTATGGTAGCCTTGTCATTATGATAGGTAGTTTGTTGTCGAAATTTTTGTTACTCTAATGGATGGTAGCCTTGTCATTATGGAAGGTAGTTTGTTGTCGAGATTTTTGTTACTCCAATGGATGGTAGCCTTGCCATTATTGAAGGTAGACTGTTGTCGAGATTTTTGTTACTCTAATAGATGGTAGACTTGTCATTATGGAAGGTAGTCTGTTGTCAAGATTTTTGTTACTCCAAGGAATGGTAGTATTATCATTATGGAAGGTAATGTGTTGTCGAAATCTTTGTTACTCCAATGGATGGTAGCCTAGTCATTATGGATGGTAGTTTGTTGTCGATATTTTTGTTACTCCAATGGATGGTAGGCTTTTCATTAAGGAAGGTAGTCTGTTGTCGATATTTTTGTTACTCCAATGGATGGTAGCCTTGTCATTATGGAAGGTAGTTTGTTTTAGAAATTTTTGTTACTACAATGGATGGTAGGCTTGTCATTATGGAACGTAGTTTGTTGTCGATATTTTTGTTATTCCAATGGATGGTAGCCTTATCAATATGGAAGGTAGTTTGTTGTCGAGATTTTTGTTACTCCAATGGATAGTAGGCTTGTCAATATCGAAGGTAGTCTGTTGTCGAGATTTTGTTACTCCAATGGATGGTACCCTTTTTATTATGGAAGGTAGTCTATTTTCGGGATTTTTGTCACTCCAAATGATGGTAGCTTTGTCATTATGGAAAGTAGTTTGTTGTCGACACTTGTGTTACTCCAATGGATGGTAGCCTTGTCATTATAGAAGGTAGTCTATTGTCAATAAATTTGGCACTCCAATGGATGGTAGCCTTGTCATTATGGAAGGTAGTCTGTTGGCGAGATTTTTGTTATTCCAATGGATGGTAGCCTTGTCATTATGGAAAGTAGTCTCTTGTTGATATTTTCATTACTGCAATGTATGGTAGCCTGGTCATTATGATAGGTAGTCTGTTGTCGAGATTTTTGTTACTCTAATGGATCTTAGCCTTGTCATTATGGAAGGTAGTCTATTGTCGAGATTTTTGTTACTCCAATGGATGGTAGCCTTTCCATTATTAAAGGTAGACTGTTGTCGAGATTTTTGTTACTCTAATAGATGATAGACTTGTCATTATGGAAGGTAGTCTGTTGTCAAGATTTTTGTTACTCCAACGAATGGTAGTATTATCATTATGGAAGGTAGTGTGTTGTCGAAATCTTTGTAACTCCAATGGATGGTAGCCTAGTCATTATGGATGGTAGTTTGTTGTCAAGATTTTTGTTACTCCAATGGATGGTAGGCTTTTCATTAAGGAAGGTAGTATGTTGTCGATATTTTTGTTACTCCAATGGATGGTAGCCTTGTCATTATGGAAGGTAGTTTGTTGTCGAAATTTTTGTTACTCCAATGGATGGTAGCCTTGTCATTATGGAACATAGTTTGTTGTCTATATTTTTGTTATTCCAATGGATGGTAGCCTTATCAATATGGAAGGTAGTTTGTTGTCGAGATTTTTGTTACTCCAATGGATAGTAGGCTTGTTATTGGGGAAGGTAGTCTGTTGGCGAGATTTTTGTTACTTCAATGGATGGTAGCCTTGTCATTATGGAAGGTAGTCTCTTGTTAATATTTTAATTACTCCAATGCATGGTAGCCTTGTCATTATGGAAGGTAGGCTGTTGTCGTGATTTTTGTTACTTTAATGGATCGTAGCCTTGTCATTATGGAAGGTAGTCTATTGTCGAGATTTTTGTTACTCTAATGGATCGTAGCCTTGTCATTATGGAAGGTAGTCTTTTGTCGAGATTTTTGTTACTCTAATGGATGGTAGCCTTGTCATTATGGAAGGTAGTTTGTTGTCGAGATTTTTGTCACTCCAATGGATGATAGCCTTGTCATTATACAAGGTAGTCTGTTTGCGAGATTTTTGTTACTCCAATGGATGGTAGCCTTGTCATTATGGAAGGTAGTCTCTTGTTGATATTTTTGTTACTCCAATGGATGGTAGCCTTGTCATTATGGAAGGTAGTTTGTTGTCTAGATTTTTGTTACTCTAATGGATGGTAGCCTATTCATTATGGAAGGTAGTCTCTTGTTGATATTTTAATTACTCCAATGCATCGTAGCCTTGTAATTATGGAAGGTAGTCTCTTGCTGATATTTTCATTACTCCAATGGATGGTATCCTTGTCATTATGGAAGGTAGTCTGTTGTCGAGATTTTTGTTACTCTAATGGATCGTAGCCTTGTCGTTATGGAAGGTAGTCTGTTGTCAAGATTTTTGTTACTCTAATGGATCGTAGCCTTGTCATTATGGAAGGTGGTCTTTTGTCGATATTTTTGTTACTCTAATGGATGATAGCCTTGTCATTATGGAAGGTAGTTTGTTGTCGAGATTTTTGTCACTCTAATGGATGATAGCCTTGTCATTATGGATGGTAGTCTGTTTGCGAGATTTTTGTTACTCCAATGGATGGTAGCCTTGTCATTATGGAAGGTAGTCTCTTGTTGATATTTTCGTTACTCCAATGGATGGTAGCCTTGTCATTATGGAAGGTAGTTTGTTGTCTAGATTTTTTTACTCTAATGGATGGTAGCCTTGTTATAATGGAAGGTAGTCTGTTGTGGAGATTTTTGTTACTCCAAAGGATGGTAGCCTAGTCATTATGTATGGTAGTGTGTTATCTAGATTTTTGTTACTCCAATGGATGGTAGGCTTTTCATTAAGGAAGGTAGTCTATTTTTTCGATATTTTTGTTACTCCAATGGATGGTAGCCTTGTCATTATGGAAGGTAGTTTGTTTTCGAAATTTATGTTACTTCAATGGATGGTAGCCTTGTCATTATGGAACATAGTTTATTGTCGATTTTTTTGTTATTCCAATGGAAGGTAGCCTTTTCATTATGGAAGGTAGTCTATTGTCGAGATTTTTGTCACTCCAAAGGATGGTAGCCTTGTAATCATGGAAGGTAGTTTGTTGTCGATATTTTTGTTACTCCAATGGATGGTAGACTTATCATTATGGAAGGTAGTCTATTGTCGAGATTTTTGGCACTCTAATGGATGATAGCCTTGTCATTATGGATGGTAGTCTGTTTGCGAGATTTTTGTTACTCCAATGGATGGTAGCCTTGTCGTTATTGAAGGTAGTCTGTTGTTGATATTTTCATTACTCCAATGCATGGTAGCCTTGTCATTACGGAACATAGTTTGTTGTCGATATTTTTGTCACTCCAATGGATGATAGCCTTGTCATTATGGAAGGTAGTCTGTTTGCGAGATTTTTGTTACTCTAATGGATGGTAGCCTTGTCATTATGGAAGGTAGTCTCTTGTTGATATTTTCGTTACTCCAACGGATGGTAGCCTTGTCATTATGGAAGGTAGTCTATTGGCGAGATTTTTGTTACTCCAATGGATGGTTGCCTTGTCATTATGGAAGGTAGTCTCTTGTTGATATTTTAATTACTCCAATGCATGGTAGCCTTGTCATTATGGAAGGTAGTCTCTTGTTGATATTTTCATTACTCCAATGGATGGTAGCCTTGTCATTATGGAAGGTAGTCTGTTGTCGAGATTTTTGTTACTTTAATGGATCATAGCCTTGTCATTATGGAAGGTAGTCTTTTGTTGAGATTTTTGTTAATCTAATGGATGATAGCCTTGTCATTATGGAAGGTAGTTTGTTGTCGAGATTTTTGTCACTCCAATGGATGATAGCCTTGTCATTATGGATGGTAGTCTGTTTGCGAGATTTTTGTTACTCCAATGGATGGTAGCCTTGTCATTATGGAAGGTAGTCTCTTGTTGATATTTTCGTTACTCCAATGGATGGTAGCCTTGTCATTATGGAAGGTAGTTTGTTGTCTAGATTTTTTTACTCTAATGGATGGTAGCCTTGTTATAATGGAAGGTAGTCTGTTGTGGAGATTTTTGTTACTCCAATGGATGGTAGCCTAGTCATTATGTATGGTAGTTTGTTGTCTAGATTTTTGTTACTCCAATGGATGGTAGGCTTTTCATTAAGGAAGGTAGTCTATTTTTTCGATATTTTTGTTACTCCAATGGATGGTAGCCTTGTCATTATGGAAGGTAGTTTGTTTTCGAAATTTATGTTACTTCAATGGATGGTAGCCTTGTCATTATGGAACGTAGTTTGTTGTCGATTTTTTTGTTATTCCAATGGAAGGTAGCCTTTTCATTATGGAAGGTAGTCTATTGTCGAGATTTTTGTCACTCCAAAGGATGGTAGCCTTGTAATCATGGAAGGTAGTTTGTTGTCGATATTTTTGTTACTCCAATGGATGGTAGACTTATCATTATGGAAGGTAGTCTATTGTCGAGATTTTTGGCACTCTAATGGATGATAGCCTTGTCATTATGGATGGTAGTCTGTTTGCGAGATTTTTGTTACTCCAATGGATGGTAGCCTTGTCGTTATGGAAGGTAGTCTGTTGTTGATATTTTCATTACTCCAATGCATGGTAGCCTTGTCATTACGGAACATAGTTTGTTGTCGAGATTTTTGTCACTCCAATGGATGATAGCCTTGTCATTATGGAAGGTAGTCTGTTTGCGAGATTTTTGTTACTCTAATGGATGGTAGCCTTGTCATTATGGAAGGTAGTCTCTTGTTGATATTTTCGTTACTCCAACAGATGGTAGCCTTGTCATTATGGAAGGTAGTCTATTGGCGAGATTTTTGTTACTCCAATGGATGGTTGCCTTGTCATTATGGAAGGTAGTCTCTTGTTGATATTTTAATTACTCCAATGCATGGTAGCCTTGTCATTATGGAAGGTAGTCTCTTGTTGATATTTTCATTACTCCAATGGATGGTAGCCTTGTCATTATGGAAGGTAGTCTGTTGTCGAGATTTTTGTTACTTTAATGGATCATAGCCTTGTCATTATGGAAGGTAGTCTTTTGTTGAGATTTTTGTTAATCTAATGGATGGTAGCCTTGTCATTATGGAAGGTAGTTTTTTGTTGAGATTTTTGTCACTCCAATGGATGATAGCCTTGTCATTATGGAAGGTAGTCTGTTTGCGAGATTTTTGTTACTCCAATGGATGGTAGCCTTGTCATTATGGAAGGTAGTCTCTTGTTGATATTTTCGTTACTCCAATGGATGGTAGCCTTGTCATTATGGAAGGTAGTTTATTGTCTAGATTTTTGTTACTCTAATGGATGGTAGCCTTGTTATTATGGAAGGTAGTCTGTTGTCATGATTTTTGTTACTCCAACAGATGGTAGTATTATCATTATGGAAGGTAGTGTGTTGTCGAAATCTTTGTTACTCCAATGGATGGTAGCCTAGTCATGATGGATGGTAGTTTGTTGTCGAGATTTTTGTTACTCCAATGGATGGTAGCCTTGTCATTATGGAAGGTAGTTTGTTTTCGAAATTTTTGTTACTTCAATGGATGGTAGCCTTGTCATTATGGAACGTAGTTTGTTGTCGATATTTTTGTTATTCCAATGGATGGTAGCCGTATCAATATGGAAGGTAGTTTGTTGTCTATATTTTTGTTACTCCAATGGATATTAGGCTTGTCATTATGGAAGGTAGTCTGTTGTCGAGATTTTTTTACTCCAATGGAAGGTAGCCTTTTTATTATGGAAGGTAGTCTATTGTCGAGATTTTTGTCACTCCAAAGGATGGTAGCCTTGTAATTATGGAAGGTAGTATGTTGTCGATATTTTTGTTACTCCAATGGATGGTAGCCTTGTCATTATGGAAGGTAGTCTATTGTCGAGATTTTTGGCACTCCAATGGATGGTAGCCTTGTAATTATGGAAGGTAGTCTGTTGGCGAGATTTTTGTTACTCCAATGGATGGTAGATTTGTCATTATGGAAGGTAGTCTCTTGTTGATATTTTCATTACTCTAATGCATGGTAGCCTGGTCATTATGGAAGGTAGTCTCTTGTTGATATTTTCATTACTCCAATGGATGGTAGCCTGGTCATTATGGAAGGTAGTCTGTTGTCGAGATTTTTGTTACTCAAATGGATTGTAGCCTTGTCATTAAGGAAGGTAGTCTGTTGTCGAGATTTTTGTTACTCTAATGGATGATAGACTTGTCATTATGGAAGGTAGTTTGGTTTGGATATTTTTGTTACTCCAATGGATGGTAGCCTTGCCATTATGGAAGGTAGTCTCTTGTTGATATTTTCGTTACTCCAATGGATGGTAGCCTTGTCATTATGGAAGGTAGTTTGTTGTCTAGATTTTTGTTACTCTAATGGATGGTAGCCTTTTTATTATGGAAGGTAGTCTGTTGTCGAGATTTTTGTTACTCCAATGGATGGTAGCCTTGTCATTATTGAAGGTAGACTTTTGTCCAGATTTTTGTTACTCTAATAGATGGTAACCTTGTCATTATGGAAGGTAGTCTGTTGTCAAGATTTTTGTTACTCCAACGGATGGTAGTATTATCATCATGGAAGGTAGTGTGTTGTCGAAATCTTTATTACTCCAATGGATGGTAGCCTAGTCATTATGGATGGTAGTTTGTTGTCGATATTTTTGTTACTCCAATCGATGGTAGGATTTTCATTAAGGAAGGTAGTCTGTTGTCGATATTTTTGTTATTCCAATGGATGGTAGCCTTGTCATTATGGAAGGTAGTTTGTTTTAGAAATTTTTGTTACTCCAATGGATGGTAGCCTTGTCATTATGGAACGTAGTTTGTTGTCGATATTTTTGTTATTCCAATGGATGGTAGCCTTATCAATATGAAAGGTAGTTTGTCGTCGAGATTTTTGTTACTCCAATGGATAGTAGGCTTGTCATTATGGAAGGTAGTCTGTTGTCGAGATTTTGTTACTCCAATGGATTGTACCCTTTTCATTATGGAAGGTAGTCTATTTTCGAGATTTTTGTCACTCCAAACGATGGTAGCCTTGTCATTATGGAAGGTAGTTTGTTGTCGATATTTCTGTTACTCCAATGGATGGTAGCCTTGTCATTATGGAAGGTAGTCTATTGTCAATATTTTTGGCACTCCAATGGATGGTAGCCTTGTCATTATGGAAGGTAGTCTGTTGGCGAGATTTCTGTTACTCCAATGGATGGTAGCCTTGTCATTATGGAAGGTAGTCTCTTGTTGATATTTTCATTACTCCAATGTATGGTAGCCTGGTCATTATGATAGGTAGTCTGTTGTTGAGATTTTTGTTACTCTAATGGATCGTAGCCTTGTCATTATGGAAGGTAGTCTATTATCGAGATTTTTGTTACTCCAATGGATGGTAGCCTTGCCATTATTGAAGGTAGACTGTTGTCGAGATTTTTGTTACTCTAATAGATGGTAGACTTGTCATTGTGGAAGGTAGTCTGTTGTCAAGATTTTTGTTACTCCAACGAATGGCAGTATTATCATTATGGAAGGTAGTGTGTTGTCGAAATCTTTGTTACTCCAATGGATGGCAGCCTAGTCATTATGGATGGTAGTTTGTTGTTGATATTTTTGTTACTCCAATGGATAGTAGGCTTTTCATTAAGGAAGGTAGTCTGTTGTCGATATTTTTGTTAATCCAATGGATGGTAGCCTTGTCATTATGGAAGGTAGTTTGTTTTAGAAATTTTTGTTACTACAATGGATGGTAGCCTTGTCATTATGGAACGTAGTTTGTTGTCGATATTTTTGTTATTCCAATGGATGGTAGCCTTATCAATATGGAAGGTAGTTTGTTGTCGAGATTTTTGTTACTCCAATGGATAGTAGGCTTGTCATTATCGAAGATAGTCTGTTATCGAGATTTTGTTACTCCAATGGATGGTACCCTTTTCATTATGGAAGGTATTCTATTTTCGAGATTTTTGTCACTCCAAACGATGGTAGCTTTGTCATTATGGTAGGTAGTTTGTTGTCGATATTTCTGTTACTCCAATGGATGGTAGCCTTGTCATTATGGAAGGTAGTCTATTGTCAAGATTTTTGGCACTCAAATGGATGGTAGCCTTGTCATTATGGAAGGTAGTCTGTTGGCGAGATTTTCGTTACTCCAATGGATGGTAGCCTTGTCATTATGGAAGGTAGTCTCTTGTTGATATTTTCATTACTCCAATGTATGGTAGCCTGGTCATTATGATAGGTAGTCTGTTGTCGAGATTTTTGTTACTCTAATGGATCGTAGCCTTGTCATTATGGAAGGTAGTCTATTGTCGAGATTTTTGTTACTCCAATGGATGGTAGCCTTGCCATTATTAAAGGTAGACTGTTGTCGAGATTTTTGTTACTCTAATAGATGGTAGACTTGTCATTATGGAAGGTAGTCTGTTGTCAAGATTTTTGTTACTCCAACGAATGGTAGTATTATCATTATGGAAGGTAGTGTGTTGTCGAAATCTTTGTTACTCCAATGGATGGTAGCCTAGTCATTATGGAAGGTAGTTTTTTGTCAAGATTTTTGTTACTCCAATGGATGGTAGCCTTATCAATTTGGAAGGTAGTTTGTTGTCAAGATTTTTGTTACTCCAATGGATAGTAGGCTTGTCATTATGGAAGGTAGTCTGTTGGCGAGATTTTTGTTACTACAATGGATTGTAGCCTTGTCATTATGGAAGGTAGTCTCTTGTTAATATTTTAATTACTCCAATGCATGGTAGCCTTGTCATTATGGAAGTTAGTCTCTTGTTGATATTTTCATTACTCAAATGGATGGTAGCCTTGTCATTATGGAAGGTAGTTTGTTGTCGAGATTTTTGTTACTCTAATGGATCGTAGCCTTGTCATTATGGAAGGTAGTCTGTTGTCGAGATTTTTGTTACTCTAATGGATCATAGCCTTGTCATTATGGAAGGTAGTCTTTTGTCGAGATTTTTGTTACTCTAATGGATGGTAGCCTTGTCATTATGGAAGGTAGTTCGTTGTCGAGATTTTTGTCACTCCAATGGTTGATAGCCTTGTCATTATGGAAGGTAGTCTGTTTGCGAGATTTTTGTTACTGCAATGGATGGTAGCCTTGTCATTATGGAAGGTAGTCTCTTGTTGATATTTTTGTTACTCCAATGGATGGTAGCCTTGTTATTATGGAAGGTAGTTTGTTGTCTAGATTTTTGTTACTCTAATGGATGGTAGCCTTGTCACTATGGAAGGTAGTCTCTTGTTCATATTTTAATTACTCAAATGCATCATAGCCTTGTCATTATGGAAGGTAGTCTCTTGCTGATATTTTCATTACTCCAATGGATGGTAGCCTTGTCATTATGGAAGGTAGTCTGTTGTCGAGATTTTTGTTACTCTAATGGATCGTAGCCTTGTCATTACGGAAGGTAGTCTGATGTCGAGATTTTTGTTAATCTAATGGATCGTAGCCTTGTCATTATGGAAGGTAGTCTTTTGTCGATATTTTTGTTACTCTAATGGATGATAGCCTTGTCATTATGAAAGGTAGTTTGTTGTCGAGATTTTTGTCACTCTAATGGATGATAGCCTTGTCATTATGGACGGTAGTCTGTTTGCGAGATTTTTGTTACTCCAATGGATGGTAGCCTTGTCATTATGGAAGGTAATCTCTTGTTGATATTTTCGTTACTCCAATGGATGGTAGCCTTGTCATTATGGAAGGTAGTTTGTGGTCTAGATTTTTTTTACTCTAATGGATGGTAGCCTTGTTATAATGGAAGGTAGTCTGTTGTGGAGATTTTTGTTACTCCAATGGATGGTAGCCTAGTCATTATGGATGGTAGTTTGTTGTCTAGATTTTTTTTACTCTAATGGATGGTAGCCTTGTCATTATGGAAAGTAGTTTGTTTTCGAAATTTTTGTTACTTCAATGGATGGTAGCCTTGTCATTATGGAACGTAGTTTGTTGTCAATATTTTTGTTATTCCAATGTATGGTAGCCTTATCAATATGGAAGGTAGTTTGTTGTTGAGATTTTTGTTACTCCAATGGATAATAGGCTTGTCATTATGGAAGGTAGTCTGTTGTCGAGATTTTGTTACTCCAATGGAAGGTAGCCTTTTCATTATGGAAGGTAGTCTATTGCCGAGATTTTTGTCACTCCAAAGGATGGTAGCCTTGTAATTATGGAAGGTAGTTTGTTGTCGATATTTTTGTTACTCCAATGGATGGTAGACTTGTCATTATGGAAGGTAATCTATTGTCGAGATTTTTTGCACTCTAATGTATTATAGCCTTGTCATTATGGATGGTAGTCTGTTTGCGAGATTTTTGTTACTCCAATGGATGGTAGCCTTGTCATTATGGAAGGTAGTCTCTTGCTGATATTTTCGTTACTCCAACGGATGGTAGCCTTGTCATTATGGAAGGTAGTCTATTGGCGAGATTTTTGTTACTCCAATGGATGGTAGCCTTGTCATTCAGGAAGGTAGTCTCTTGTTGATATTTTAATTACTCCAATGTATGGTAGCCTGGTCATTATGATAGGTAGTCTGTTGTCGAGATTTTTGTTACTCTAATGGATCGTAGCCTTGTCATTATGGAAGGTAGTCTATTGTCGAGATTTTTGTTACTCCAATGGATGGTAGCCTTGCCATTATTAAAGGTAGACTGTTGTCGAGATTTTTGTTACTCTAATAGATGGTAGACTTGTCATTATGGAAGGTAGTCTGTTGTCAAGATTTTTGTTACTCCAACGAATGGTAGTATTATCATTATGGAAGGTAGTGTGTTGTCGAAATCTTTGTTACTCCAATGGATGGTAGCCTAGTCATTATGGAAGGTAGTTTTTTGTCAAGATTTTTGTTACTCCAATGGATGGTAGCCTTATCAATTTAGAAGGTAGTTTGTTGTCAAGATTTTTGTTACTCCAATGGGTAGTAGGCTTGTCATTATGGAAGGTAGTCTGTTGGCGAGATTTTTGTTACTACAATGGATTGTAGCCTTGTCATTATGGAAGGTAGTCTCTTGTTAATATTTTAATTACTCCAATGCATGGTAGCCTTGTCATTATGGAAGTTAGTCTCTTGTTGATATTTTCATTACTCAAATGGATGGTAGCCTTGTCATTATGGAAGGTAGTTTGTTGTCGGGATTTTTGTTACTCTAATGGATCGTAGCCTTGTCATTATGGAAGGTAGTCTGTTGTCGAGATTTTTGTTACTCTAATGGATCATAGCCTTGTCATTATGGAAGGTAGTCTTTTGTCGAGATTTTTGTTACTCTAATGGATGGTAGCCTTGTCATTATGGAAGGTAGTTCGTTGTCGAGATTTTTGTCACTCCAATGGTTGATAGCCTTGTCATTATGGAAGGTAGTCTGTTTGCGAGATTTTTGTTACTGCAATGGATGGTAGCCTTGTCATTATGGAAGGTAGTCTCTTGTTGATATTTTTGTTACTCCAATGGATGGTAGCCTTGTTATTATGGAAGGTAGTTTGTTGTCTAGATTTTTGTTACTCTAATGGACGGTAGCCTTGTCACTATGGAAGGTAGTCTCTTGTTCATATTTTAATTACTCAAATGCATCGTAGCCTTGTCATTATGGAAGGTAGTCTCTTGCTGATATTTTCATTACTCCAATGGATGGTAGCCTTGTCATTATGGAAGGTAGTCTGTTGTCGAGATTTTTGTTACTCTAATGGATCGTAGCCTTGTCATTACGGAAGGTAGTCTGATGTCGAGATTTTTGTTAATCTAATGGATCGTAGCCTTGTCATTATGGAAGGTAGTCTTTTGTCGATATTTTTGTTACTCTAATGGATGATAGCCTTGTCATTATGAAAGGTAGTTTGTTGTCGAGATTTTTGTCACTCTAATGGATGATAGCCTTGTCATTATGGACGGTAGTTTATTTTTTTTACTCTAATGGATGGTAGCCTTGTCATTATGGAAAGTAGTTTGTTTTCGAAATTTTTGTTACTTCAATGGATGGTAGCCTTGTCATTATGGAACGTAGTTTGTTGTCAATATTTTTGTTATTCCAATGTATGGTAGCCTTATCAATATGGAAGGTAGTTTGTTGTTGAGATTTTTATTACTCCAATGGATAATAGGCTTGTCATTATGGAAGGTAGTCTGTTGTCGAGATTTTGTTACTCCAATGGAAGGTAGCCTTTTCATTATGGAAGGTAGTCTATTGTCGAGATTTTTGTCACTCCAAAGGATGGTAGCCTTGTAATTATGGAAGGTAGTTTGTTGTCGATATTTTTGTTACTCCAATGGATGGTAGACTTGTCATTATGGAAGGTAATCTATTGTCGAGATTTTTTGCACTCTAATGTATTATAGCCTTGTCATTATGGATGGTAGTCTGTTTGCGAGATTTTTGTTACTCCAATGGATGGTAGCCTTGTCATTATGGAAGGTAGTCTCTTGCTGATATTTTCGTTACTCCAACGGATGGTAGCCTTGTCATTATGGAAGGTAGTCTATTGGCGAGATTTTTGTTACTCCAATGGATGGTAGCCTTGTCATTCAGGAAGGTAGTCTCTTGTTGATATTTTAATTACTCCAATGCATGGTAGCCTTGTCATTATGGAAGGTAGTCTCTTGTTGATATTTGCATTACTCCAATGCATGGTAGCCTGGTCATTATGGAAGGTAGTCTGTTGTCGAGATTTTTGTTACTCAAATGGATCGTAGCCTTGTCATTATGGAAGGTAGTCTGTTGTCGAGATTTTTGTTACTCTAATGGATGATAGCCTTGTCATTATGGAAGGTAGTTTGGTTTGGATATTTTTGTTACTCCAATGGATGGTAGCCTTGTCATTATGGAAGGTAGTCTCTTGTTGATATTTTCGTTACTCCAATGGAAGGTAGCCTTGTCATTATGGAAGGTAGTTTGTTGTCTAGATTTTTGTTACTCTAATGGATGGTAGCCTTTTTATTATGGAAGGTAGTCTGTTGTCGAGATTTTTGTTACTCCAATGGATGGTAGCCTTGTCATTATTGAAGGTAGACTGTTGTCGAGATTTTTGTTACTCTAATAGATGGTAGCCTCGTCATTATGGAAGGTAGTCTGTTGTTAAGATTTTTGTTACTCTAACAGATGGTAGTATTATCATTATGGAAGGTAGTGTGTTGTCGAAATCTTTGTTACTCCAATGGATGGTAGCCTAGTCATTATGGATGGTAGTTTGTTGTCGAGATTTTTGTTACTCCAATGGATGGTAGGCTTTTCATTAAGGAAGGTAGTCTATTTTTTCGATATTTTTGTTACTCCAATGGATGGTAGCCTTGTCATTATGGAAGGTAGTTTGTTTTCGAAATTTTTGTTACTTCAATGGATGGTAGCCTTGTCATTATGGAACGTAGTTTGTTGTCGATATTTTTGTTAATCCAATGGATGGTAGCCTTATCAATATGGAAGGTAGTTTGTTGTCGAGATTTTTGTTACTCCAATGGATAGTAGGCTTGTCATTATGGAAGGTAGTCTGTTGTCGAGATTTTGTTACTCCAATGGAAGGTAGCCTTTTCATTATGTAAGGTAGTCTATTGTCGAGATTTTTGTCACTCCAAAGGATGGTAGCCTTGTAATTATGGAAGGTAGTATGTTGTCGATATTTTTGGTACTCCAATGGATGGTAGCCTTGTCATTATGGAAGGTAGTCTATTCTTAATATTTTTGTTACTCCAATGGATGGTAGCCTTGTCATTATGGAACGTAGTTTGTTGTAGATATTTTTGTTACTCCAATGGATGGTAGCCTTGCCATTATGGAAGGTAGTCTGTTGCTGAGATTTTTGTTACTCCAATGGATGGTAGCCATGTCACAATGAAAGGTAGTCTGTTGTCGAGATTTTGTTACTCCAATGGATGGTAGCCTTGTCATTATGGAAGGTAGTCTATTGTCGAGATTTTTGTCACTCCAACAAATGGTAGTCTTGTCATTATGGAAGGTAGTCTATTGGTGAGCGTTTTGTTACTCCAATGAATGGTAGCCATGTCATTTTGGAAGGTAGTCTGTTGTCGAGATTTTTGTTACTCCAATGGATGGTAGCATTGTCATTATGGAAGGTAGTATGTTGTCGAGATTTTTGTTACTATAATAGATGGTAGCCTTGTTATTATGGAAGGTAGTCTGTAGTCGAGATTTTGGTTACTATAATTTATGGTAGCTTTGTCATTATGGAAGGTAGTATGTTGGCGAGATTTTTGTTATTCCATTGGATGGTAGCCTTGTCATTATGGAAGGTAGTCTGTTGTCGATATTTTTGTTACTCCAATGGATGGTAGCCTATTCATTATGGAACGTAGTTTGTTGTCGATGTTTTTGTTATTCCAATGGATGGTAACTTTATCATTATGGAAGGTATTTGTTGTCGAGATTTTTGTTGCTACAATGGATAGTCGCCTTGTCATTATGGAAGGTAGTCTGTTGTCGAGATTTTTTTACTCCAATGGATGGTAGCCTTATCATTATGGAAGGTAGTCTATTGTCGAGATTTTTGTCACTCCAATGGATGGTAGCCTTGTCATTAAGGAAGGTAGTCTGTTGGCGTGATTTTTGTTACTCCAATGGATGGTAACCTTGTCATTATGGAAGGTAGTCTCTTGTTGATATTTTCATTACTCCAATGCATGGTAGCCTTGTCATTATGGAAGGTAGTCTCTTGTTGATATTTTCATTACTACAAAGGATGGTAGCCTTGTCATTATGGAAGGTAGTTTGTTGTCGGGAATTTTGTTACTCTAATGGATCGTAGCCTTGTCAATATGGATGGTAGTCTATTGTCGAGATTTTAGTTACTCCAATGGATGGTAGCCTTGTCATTATGGAAGGTAGACTGTTGTCGAGATTTTTGTTACTACAATGTATGGTAGCCTTGTCATTGTGGAAGGTAGTTTGGTTGCGAGATTTTTGTTATTACAACGGATGGTAGCATTGTCATTATGGAAGGTAGTCTGTTGTCGATATCTTTGTTACTCCAATGGATGGTATCTTTGTAACTATGGAAGGTAGTCTGTTGGCGAGCTTTTTGATACTCCAATGGATGGTAGCCTTGTCATTATGGAAGGTAGTCCATTGTAAATATTTTAATTACTCTAATGCATGGTAGCCTTCTCATTATAGAAGGTAGTCTGTTGTTGATATTTTCATTACAACAATGGATGGTAGCCTTGTCATTATGGAAGGTAGTCTGTTGTCGAGATTTTTGTTACTCTAATGGATCGTAGCCTTGTCATTATGGTAGGTAGTCTGTTGTCGAGATTTTTGTTACTCTAATGGATGGTAGCCTTGTCATTATGGAAGGTAGTTTGTTGTCGAGATTTTTGTTACTCCAATGGATGGTAGCCTTGTCATTATGGAAGGTAGTCTATTGTCGAGATTTTTGTTACTCCAATGGATGGTAGCCTTTTCATTATGGAAGGTAGACTGTTGTCGAGATTTTTGTTACTACAATGTATGGTAGCCTTGTCATTGTGGAAGGTAGTTTGTTGTCGAGATTTTTGTTATTACAATGTATGGTAGCCTTGTCATTATAGAAGGTAGTCTGTTGTCGATATCTTTGTTACTCTTATGGATGGTAGCCTATTTATTATGGAAGGTAGTCTATTGTCGAGTTTTTTGTCACTCTAATGGATGGTAGCCTTGTCATTATGGAAGGTAGTATGTTGTCGAGATTTTTGTTATTACATTGGATGATACCCTTGTCATTATGGAAGTAAGTCTGTTGTCGATATCTTTGTTACTCCAATGGATGGTAGCCTAGTTATTATGGAAGGTATTCTATTGTCGAGATTTTTGTTACTCCAATGGATGGTAGCCTTGTCATTATGGAACGTAATTTGTTGTCGATATTTTTGTTATTCCAATGGATGGTAGCCTTGTCATTATGGAAGGTAGTCTGTTGCTGAGATTTTTATTACTCCAATGGATGGTAGCCTTGTCAATATGGAAGGTAGTCTGTTGTCGAGATTTTTGTTACTCCAATGGATGGTAGCCTTGTCATTATGGTAGGTAGTTTGTTGTCGAGATTTTTATTACTCAAATGGATGGTAGCTTTGTAATTATGGAAGGTAGTCTATTGTCGAGATTTTTGTTACTCCAATGGATGGTAGCTTTGTCATTATGGAAGGTAGTGTGTTTTCGAAATATTTGTTACTCCAATGGATGGTAGCCTTGTCATTATGGAAGGTTGGCTGTTGTTGAGATATTTGTTACTCCAATGGATGGTAGCATTGTCATTATGGAAGGTTGTCTATTGTCGATATATTTGTTACTCCAATGGATGGTAGCCTAGTCATTATGGAACGTATTCAGTTGTCGAGATTTTAGTTAATCCAATGGATGGTAGGCTTTTCATTATGGAAGGTAGTCTATTCTCAATATTTTTGTTACTCCAATGGATGGTAGCCTTGTCATTAAGGAAGGTAGTTTGTTGTCGAGATTTTTGTTATTACAATGGATGGTAGCCTTGTCATTATGGAACGTAGTTTATTGTCGATTTTTTGTTACTGCAATGGATGGTAGCCTTGTAATTATGGAAGGTAGTCTGTTGGCGAGCTTTTTGTTACTCCAATGGATGGTAGCCTTGTCATTATGGAAGGTAGTATGTTGTCGAGATTTTTGTTATTACATTGGATGATAGCCTTGTCATTATGGAAGTAAGTATGTTGTCGATATCTTTGTTACTCCAATGGATGGTAGCCTTGTCAATTTGGAAGGTAGTCTATTGTCGAGATTTTTGTTACTCCAATGGATGGTAGCCTTGTCATTATGGAAGGTAGTTTGTTGTCGAGATTTTTATTACTCTAATGGATGGTAGCTTTGTCATTATGGAAGGTAGTATATTGTCGAGATTTTTGTTACTCCAATGGATGGTAGCCTTGTCATTATGGAAGGTTGTCTGTTGTTGAGATATTTGTTACTCCAATGGATGGTAGCATTGTCATTATGGAAGGTAGTCTGTTGTCGATATATTTGTTACTCCAATGGATGGTAGCCTAGTCATTATGGAACGTATTCAGTTGTCGAGATTTTAGTTAATCCAATGGATGGTAGGCTTTTCATTATGGAAGGTAGTCTATTCTAAATATTTTTGTTACTCCAATGGATGGTAGCCTTGTCATTATGGAAGGTAGTTTGTTGTCGAGATTTTTGTTATTACAATGGATGGTAGCCTTGTCATTATGGAACGTAGTTTATTGTCGATTTTTTGTTATTCCATTGGATGGTAGCCTTGTCATTATGGAAGGTAGTCTGTTGCTGAGATTTTTGTTACTCCAATGGATGGTAGCCTTGTCATTATGGAAGGTAGTCTATTGTTGATATTTTCATTACTCCAATGCATGGTAGCCTTGTCATTATAGAAGGTAGTCTGTTGTTGATATTTCCATTACACCAATGGATGGTAGCCTTGTCATTATGGAAGGTAGTCTGTTGTCGAGATTTTTGTTACTCTAATGGATTGTAGCCTTGTCATTATTGAAGGTAGTCTGTTGTCGAGATTTTTGTTACTCTAATGGATGGTAGCCTTGTTATTATGGAAGGTAGTTTGTTGTCGAGATTTTTGTTACGCCAATGGATGGTAGCCTTGTCATTATGGAAGGTAGTCTATTGTCGAGATTTTTGTTACTCCAATGGATGGTAGCCTTTTCATTATGGAAGGTAGACTGTTGTCGAGATTTTTGTTACTACAATGTATGGTAGCCTTGTAATTGTGGAAGGTAGTTTGTTGTCGAGATTTTTGTTTTTACAATGTATGGTAGCCTTGTCATTATAGAAGGTAGTCTGTTGTCGATATCTTTGTTATTCTTATGGATGGTAGCCTATTTATTATGGAAGGTAGTCTATTGTCGAGTTTTTTGTCACTCTAATGGATGGTAGCCTTGTTATTATGGAATGTAGTATGTTGTCGAGATTTTTGTTATTACATTGGATGATAGCCTTGTCATTATGGAAGTAAGTCTGTTGTCGATATCTTTGTTACTCCAATGGATGGTAGCCTAGTCATTAT
The DNA here is from genome assembly GCA_948472305.1 of Vicia faba. Taxonomy (NCBI): domain Eukaryota; kingdom Viridiplantae; phylum Streptophyta; class Magnoliopsida; order Fabales; family Fabaceae; genus Vicia; species Vicia faba. The sequence goes on along the minus strand of OX451739.1, from coordinate 681,373,441 downwards.
GGAAGGTATTCTGTTGTCGAGATTTTTGTTATTCCAATGGATGGTAGCCTTGTCATTATGGAAGGTAGTCTGTTGCTGAGATTTTTGTTACTCCAATGGATGGTAGCCTTGTCAATATGGAAGGTATTCTGTTGTCGAGATTTTTGTTACTCCAATGGATGGTAGCCTTGTCATTATGGAAGGTAGTTTGTTGTCGAGATTTTTATTACTCTAATGGATGGTAGCTTTGTCATTATGGAAGGTAGTCTATTGTCGAGATTTTTGTTACTCCAATGGATTGTAGCTTTGTCATTATGGAAGGTAGTATGTTTTCGAAATTTTTGTTACTCCAATGGATGGTAGCCTTGTCATTGTGGAAGGTTGTCTGTTGTTGAGATATTTGTTACTCCAATGGATGGTAGCATTGTCATTATGGAAGGTAGTCTGTTGTCGATATATTTGTTACTCCAATGGATGGTAGCCTAGTCATTATGGAACGTATTCAGTTGTCGAGATTTTAGTTAATCCAATGGATGGTAGGCTTTTCATTATGGAAGGTAGTCTATTCTAAATATTTTTGTTACTCCAATGGATGGTAGCCTTGTCATTATGGAAGGTAGTTTGTTGTCGAGATTTTTGTTATTACAATGGATGGTAGCCTTGTCATTATGGAACGTAGTTTATTGTCGATTTTTTGTTATTCCATTGGATGGTAGCCTTGTCATTATGGAAGGTAGTCTGTTGCTGAGATTTTTGTTACTCCAATGGATGGTAGCCTTGTCATTATGGAAGGTAGTCTATTGTTGATATTTTCATTACTCCAATGCATGGTAGCCTTGTCATTATAGAAGGTAGTCTGTTGTTGATATTTCCATTACACCAATGGATGGTAGCCTTGTCATTATGGAAGGTAGTCTGTTGTCGAGATTTTTGTTACTCTAATGGATTGTAGCCTTGTCATTATTGAAGGTAGTCTGTTGTCGAGATTTTTGTTACTCTAATGGATGGTAGCCTTGTTATTATGGAAGGTAGTTTGTTGTCGAGATTTTTGTTACGCCAATGGATGGTAGCCTTGTCATTATGGAAGGTAGTCTATTGTCGAGATTTTTGTTACTCCAATGGATGGTAGCCTTTTCATTATGGAAGGTAGACTGTTGTCGAGATTTTTGTTACTACAATGTATGGTAGCCTTGTAATTGTGGAAGGTAGTTTGTTGTCGAGATTTTTGTTTTTACAATGTATGGTAGCCTTGTCATTATAGAAGGTAGTCTGTTGTCGATATCTTTGTTATTCTTATGGATGGTAGCCTATTTATTATGGAAGGTAGTCTATTGTCGAGTTTTTTGTCACTCTAATGGATGGTAGCCTTGTTATTATGGAATGTAGTATGTTGTCGAGATTTTTGTTATTACATTGGATGATAGCCTTGTCATTATGGAAGTAAGTCTGTTGTCGATATCTTTGTTACTCCAATGGATGGTAGCCTAGTCATTATGGAAGGTATTCTGTTGTCGAGATTTTTGTTATTCCAATGGATGGTAGCCTTGTCATTATGGAAGGTAGTCTGTTGCTGAGATTTTTGTTACTCCAATGGATGGTAGCCTTGTCAATATGGAAGGTATTCTGTTGTCGAGATTTTTGTTACTCCAATGGATGGTAGCCTTGTCATTATGGAAGGTAGTTTGTTGTCGAGATTTTTATTACTCTAATGGATGGTAGCTTTGTCATTATGGAAGGTAGTCTATTGTCGAGATTTTTGTTACTCCAATGGATTGTAGCTTTGTCATTATGGAAGGTAGTATGTTTTCGAAATTTTTGTTACTCCAATGGATGGTAGCCTTGTCATTGTGGAAGGTTGTCTGTTGTTGAGATATTTGTTACTCCAATGGATGGTAGCATTGTCATTATGGAAGGTAGTCTGTTGTCGATATATTTGTTACTCCAATGGATGGTAGCCTAGTCATTATGGAACGTATTCAGTTGTCGAGATTTTAGTTAATCCAATGGATGGTAGGCTTTTCATTATGGAAGGTAGTCTATTCTAAATATTTTTGTTACTCCAATGGATGGTAGCCTTGTCATTATGGAAGGTAGTTTGTTGTCGAGATTTTTGTTATTATAATGGATGGTAGCCTTGTCATTATGGAACGTAGTTTATTGTCGATTTTTTGTTATTCCATTGGATGGTAGCCTTGTAATTATAGAATGTAGTCTGTTGGCGAGCTTTTTGTTACTCCAATGGATGGTAGCCTTGTCATTATGGAAGGTAGTATGTTGTCGAGATTTTTGTTATTACATTGGATGATAGCCTTGTCATTATGGAAGTAAGTATGTTGTCGATATCTTTGTTACTCCAATGGATGGTAGCCTAGTCATTATGGAAGGTATTCTGTTGTCGAGATTTTTGTTACTCTAATGGATGGTAGCCTTGTCATTATGGAACGTAATTTGTTGTCGATATTTTTGTTATTCCAATGGATGGTAGCCTTGTCATTATGGAAGGTAGTCTGTTGCTGAGATTTTTGTTACTCCAATGGATGGTAGCCTTGTCAATATGGAAGGTAGTCTATTGTCGAGATTTTTGTTACTCCAATGGATGGTAGCCTTGTCATTATGGAAGGTAGTTTGTTGTCGAGATTTTTATTACTCCAATGGATGGTAGCCTTGTCATTATGGAAGGTTGTCTGTTGTTGAGATATTTGTTACTCCAATGGATGGTAGCATTGTCATTATGGAAGGTAGTCTGTTGTCGATATATTTGTTACTCCAATGGATGGTAGCCTAGTCATTATGGAACGTATTCAGTTGTCGAGATTTTAGTTAATCCAATGGATGGTAGGCTTCTCATTATGGAAGGTAGTCTATTCTAAATATTTTTGTTACTCCAATGGATGGTAGCCTTGTCATTATGGAAGGTAGTTTGTTGTCGAGATTTTTGTTATTACAAGGGATGGTAGCCTTGTCATTATGGAACGTAGTTTATTGTCGATTTTTTGTTATTCCATTGGATGGTAGCCTTGTCATTATGGAAGGTAGTCTGTTGCTGAGATTTTTGTTACTCCAATGGATGGTAGCCTTGTCATTATGGAAGGTAGTCTATTGTTGATATTTTCATTACTCCAATGCATGGTAGCCTTGTCATTATAGAAGGTAGTCTGTTGTTGATATTTCCATTACACCAATGGATGGTAGCCTTGTCATTATGGAAGGTAGTCTATTATCGAGATTTTTGTTACTCTAATGGATTGTAGCCTTGTCATTATTGAAGGTAGTCTGTTGTCGAGATTTTTGTTACTCTAATGGATGGTAGCCTTGTCATTATGGAAGGTAGTTTGTTGTCGAGATTTTTGTTACTCCAATGGATGGTAGCCTTGTAATTATGGAAGGTAGTCTATTGTCGAGATTTTTGTTACTCCAATGGATGGTAGCCTTTTCATTATGGAAGGTAGACTGTTGTCGAGATTTTTGTTACTACAATGTATGGTAGCCTTGTCATTATAGAAGGTAGTCTGTTGCCGATATCTTTGTTATTCTTATGGATGGTAGCCTATTTATTATGGAAGGTAGTCTATTGTCGAGTTTTTTGTCACTCTAATGGATGGTAGCCTTGTTATTATGGAATGTAGTATGTTGTCGAGATTTTTGTTATTACATTGGATGATAGCCTTGTCATTATGGAAGTAAGTCTGTTGTCGATATCTTTGTTACTCCAATGGATGGTAGCCTAGTCATTATGGAAGGTATTTTGTTGTCGAGATTTTTGTTATTCCAATGGATGGTAGCCTTGTCATTATGGAAGGTAGTCTGTTGCTGAGATTTTTGTTACTCCAATGGATGGTAGCCTTGTCAATATGGAAGGTATTCTGTTGTCGAGATTTTTGTTACTCCAATGGATGGTAGCCTTGTCATTATGGAAGGTAGTTTGTTGTCGAGATTTTTATTACTCTAATGGATGGTAGCTTTGTCATTATGGAAGGTAGTCTATTGTCGAGATTTTTGTTACTCCAATGGATTGTAGCTTTGTCATTATGGAAGGTAGTATGTTTTTGAAATTTTTGTTACTCCAATGGATGGTAGCCTTGTCATTGTGGAAGGTTGTCTGTTGTTGAGATATTTGTTACTCCAATGGATGGTAGCATTGTCATTATGGAAGGTAGTCTGTTGTCGATATATTTGTTACTCCAATGGATGGTAGCCTAGTCATTATGGAACGTATTCAGTTGTCGAGATTTTAGTTAATCCAATGGATGGTAGGCTTTTCATTATGGAAGGTAGTCTATTCTAAATATTTTTGTTACTCCAATGGATGGTAGCCTTCTCATTATGGAAGGTAGTTTGTTGTCGAGATTTTTGTTATTATAATGGATGGTAGCCTTGTCATTATGGAACGTAGTTTATTGTCGATTTTTTGTTATTCCATTGGATGGTAGCCTTGTAATTATAGAAGGTAGTCTGTTGGCGAGCTTTTTGTTACTCCAATGGATGGTAGCCTTGTCATTATGGAAGGTAGTATGTTGTCGAGATTTTTGTTATTACATTGGATGATAGCCTTGTCATTATGGAAGTAAGTATGTTGTCGATATCTTTGTTACTCCAATGGATGGTAGCCTAGTCATTATGGAAGGTATTCTGTTGTCGAGATTTTTGTTACTCCAAGGGATGGTAGCCTTGTCATTATGGAACGTAATTTGTTGTCGATATTTTTGTCATTCCAATGGATGGCAGCCTTGTCATTATGGAAGGTAGTCTGTTGCTGAGATTTTTGTTACTCCAATGGATGGTAGCCTTGTCAATATGGAAGGTAGTCTATTGTCGAGATTTTTGTTACTCCAATGGATGGTAGCCTTGTCATTATGGAAGGTAGTTTGTTGTCGAGATTTTTATTACTCCAATGGATGGTAGCCTTGTCATTATGGAAGGTTGTCTGTTGTTGAGATATTTGTTACTCCAATGGATGGTAGCATTGTCATTATGGAAGGTAGTCTGTTGTCGATATATTTGTTACTCCAATGGATGGTAGCCTAGTCATTATGGAACGTATTCAGTTGTCGAGATTTTAGTTAATCCAATGGATGGTAGGCTTCTCATTATGGAAGGTAGTCTATTCTAAATATTTTTGTTACTCCAATGGATGGTAGCCTTGTCATTATGGAAGGTAGTTTGTTGTCGAGATTTTTGTTATTACAATGGATGGTAGCCTTGTCATTATGGAACGTAGTTTATTGTCGATTTTTTGTTATTCCATTGGATGGTAGCCTTGTCATTATGGAAGGTAGTCTATTGCTGAGATTTTTGTTACTCCAATGGATGGTAGCCTTGTCATTATGGAAGGTAGTCTATTGTTGATATTTTCATTACTCCAATGCATGGTAGCCTTGTCATTATAGAAGGTAGTCTGTTGTTGATATTTCCATTACACCAATGGATGGTAGCCTTGTCATTATGGAAGGTAGTCTGTTATCGAGATTTTTGTTACTCTAATGGATTGTAGCCTTGTCATTATTGAAGGTAGTCTGTTGTCGAGATTTTTGTTACTCTAATGGATGGTAGCCTTGTCATTATGGAAGGTAGTTTGTTGTCGAGATTTTTGTTACTCCAATGGATGGTAGCCTTGTAATTATGGAAGGTAGTCTATTGTCGAGATTTTTGTTACTCCAATGGATGGTAGCTTTTTCATTATGGAAGGTAGACTGTTGTCGAGATTTTTGTTACTACAATGTATGGTAGCCTTGTCATTATAGAAGGTAGTCTGTTGCCGATATCTTTGTTATTCTTATGGATGGTAGCCTATTTATTATGGAAGGTAGTCTATTGTCGAGTTTTTTGTCACTCTAATGGATGGTAGCCTTGTTATTATGCAATGTAGTATGTTGTCGAGATTTTTGTTATTACATTGGATGTTAGCCTTGTCATTATGGAAGTAAGTCTGTTGTCGATATCTTTGTTACTCCAATGGATGGTAGCCTAGTCATTATGGAAGGTATTCTGTTGTCGAGATTTTTGTTATTCCAATGGATGGTAGCCTTGTCATTATGGAAGGTAGTCTGTTGCTGAGATTTTTGTTACTCCAATGGATGGTAGCCTTGTCAATATGGAAGGTATTCTGTTGTCGAGATTTTTGTTACTCCAATGGATGGTAGCCTTGTCATTATGGAAGGTAGTTTGTTGTCGAGATTTTTATTACTCTAATGGATGGTAGCTTTGTCATTATGGAAGGTAGTCTATTGTCGAGATTTTTGTTACTCCAATGGATGGTAGCTTTGTCATTATGGAAGGTAGTATGTTTTCGAAATTTTTGTTACTCCAATGGATGGTAGCCTTGTCATTGTGGAAGGTTGTCTGTTGTTGAGATATTTGTTACTCCAATGGATGGTAGCATTGTCATTATGGAAGGTAGTCTGTTGTCGATATATTTGTTACTCCAATGGATGGTAGCCTAGTCATTATGGAACGTATTCAGTTGTCGAGATTTTAGTTAATCCAATGGATGATAGCCTTGTCATTATGGAAGGTAGTTTGTTGTCGAGATTTTTGTTATTATAATGGATGGTAGCCTTGTCATTATGGAACGTAGTTTTTTGTCGATTTTTTGTTATTCCATTGGATGGTAGCCTTGTCATTATGGAAGGTAGTCTGTTGCTGAGATTTTTGTTACTCCAATGGATGGTAGCCTTGTCATTATGGAAGGTAGTCTATTGTTGATATTTTCATTACTCCAATGCATGGTAGCCTTGTCATTATAAAAGGTAGTCTGTTGTTGATATTTTCATTACACCAATGGATGGTAGCCTTGTTATTATGGAAGGTAGTCTGTTGTCGAGATTTTTGTTACTCTAATGGATCGTAGCCTTGTCATTATGGAAGGTAGTCTGTTGTCGAGATTTTTGTTACTCTAATGGATGGTAGCCTTGTCATTATGGAAGGTAGATTGATGTCGAGATTTTTATTACTCCAATGGATGGTAGCCTTGTCATTATGGAAGGTAGTCTATTGTCGAGATTTTTGTTACTCCAATGGATGGTAGCCTTTTCATTATGGAAGGTAGACTGTTGTCGAGATTTTTGTTACTACAATGTATGGTAGCCTTGTCATTGTGGAAGGTAGTCTGTTGTCGATATCTTTGTTATTCTTATGGATGGTATCCTATTTATTATGGAAGGTAGTCTATTGTCGAGTTTTTTGTCACTCTAATGGATGGTAGCCTTGTCATTATGGAAGGTAGTATGTTGTCGAGATTTTTGTTATTACATTGGATGATAGCCTTGTCATTATGGAAGTAAGTTTGTTGTCGATATCTTTGTTACTCCAATTGATGGTAGCCTAGTCATTATGGAAGGTATTCTGTTGTCGAGATTTTTGGTACTCCAATGGATGGTAGCCTTGTCATTATGGAACGTAATTTGTTGTCGATATTTTTGTTATTCCAATGGATGGTAGCCTTGTCATTATGGAAGGTAGTCTGTTGCTGAGATTTTTGTTACTCCAATGGATGGTAGCCTTGTCAATATGGAAGGTAGTCTGTTATCGAGATTTTTGTTACTCCAATGGATGGTAGCCTTGTCATTATGGAAGTTAGTTTGTTGTCGAGATTTTTATTACTCCAATGGATGGTAGCTTTGTCATTATGGAAGGCAGTCTATTGTCGAGATTTTTGTTACTCCAATGGATGGTAGCTTTGTCATTATGGAAGGTAGTCTGTTTTTGAAATTTTTGTTACTCCAATGGATGGTAGCCTTGTCATTATGGAAGGTTGTCTATTGTTGAGATATTTGTTACTCCAACGGATGGTAGCATTGTCATTATGGAAGGTAGTATGTTGTCGATATATTTGTTACTCCAATGGATGGTAGCCTAGTCATTATGGAACGTTTTCAGTTGTCGAGATTTTAGTTAATCCAATGGATGGTAGGCTTTTCATTATGGAAGGTAGTTTATTCTCAATATTTTTGTTACTCCAATGGATGGTAGCCTTGTCATTATGGAAGGTAGTCTGTTGTCGATATCTTTGTTACTCCAATGGATGGTAGCCTTCTCATTATGGAACGTAGTTTATTGTCGATTTTTTGTTATTCCATTGGATGGTAGCCTTGTCATTATGGAAGGTAGTCTGTTGCTGAGATTTTTGTTACTCCAATAGATGGTACCCTTGTCATTATGGAAGGTAGTCTATTGTCTAGATTTTTGTTACTCCAATGGATGGTAGCCTTGTCACTATGGAAGGTAGTCTGTTGTCGATATTTCTGTTACTCCATTGGATGGTAGACTTGTCATTATGGAACGTAGTCTGTTGTTGATATTTTTGTTATTCCAATGGATGGTAGCCTTATCATTTTGGAAGGTAGTCTGTTGTCGAGATTTTTGTTACTCTAATGGATCGTAGCCTTGTCATTATGGAAGGTAGTCTGTTGTCGAGATTTTTGTTACTCTAATGGATGGTAGCCTTGTCATTATGGAAGGTAGATTGATGTCGAGATTTTTATTACTCCAATGGATGGTAGCCTTGTCATTATGGAAGGTAGTCTATTGTCGAGATTTTTGTTACTCCAATGGATGGTAGCCTTTTCATTATGGAAGGTAGACTGTTGTCGAGATTTTTGTTACTACAATGTATGGTAGCCTTGTCATTGTGGAAGGTAGTCTGTTGTCGATATCTTTGTTATTCTTATGGATGGTATCCTATTTATTATGGAAGGTAGTCTATTGTCGAGTTTTTTGTCACTCTAATGGATGGTAGCCTTGTCATTATGGAAGGTAGTATGTTGTCGAGATTTTTGTTATTACATTGGATGATAGCCTTGTCATTATGGAAGTAAGTTTGTTGTCGATATCTTTGTTACTCCAATTGATGGTAGCCTAGTCATTATGGAAGGTATTCTGTTGTCGAGATTTTTGGTACTCCAATGGATGGTAGCCTTGTCATTATGGAACGTAATTTGTTGTCGATATTTTTGTTATTCCAATGGATGGTAGCCTTGTCATTATGGAAGGTAGTCTGTTGCTGAGATTTTTGTTACTCCAATGGATGGTAGCCTTGTCAATATGGAAGGTAGTCTGTTATCGAGATTTTTGTTACTCCAATGGATGGTAGCCTTGTCATTATGGAAGTTAGTTTGTTGTCGAGATTTTTATTACTCCAATGGATGGTAGCTTTGTCATTATGGAAGGCAGTCTATTGTCGAGATTTTTGTTACTCCAATGGATGGTAGCTTTGTCATTATGGAAGGTAGTCTGTTTTTGAAATTTTTGTTACTCCAATGGATGGTAGCCTTGTCATTATGGAAGGTTGTCTATTGTTGAGATATTTGTTACTCCAACGGATGGTAGCATTGTCATTATGGAAGGTAGTATGTTGTCGATATATTTGTTACTCCAATGGATGGTAGCCTAGTCATTATGGAACGTTTTCAGTTGTCGAGATTTTAGTTAATCCAATGGATGGTAGGCTTTTCATTATGGAAGGTAGTTTATTCTCAATATTTTTGTTACTCCAATGGATGGTAGCCTTGTCATTATGGAAGGTAGTCTGTTGTCGATATCTTTGTTACTCCAATGGATGGTAGCCTTCTCATTATGGAACGTAGTTTATTGTCGATTTTTTGTTATTCCATTGGATGGTAGCCTTGTCATTATGGAAGGTAGTCTGTTGCTGAGATTTTTGTTACTCCAATAGATGGTACCCTTGTCATTATGGAAGGTAGTCTATTGTCTAGATTTTTGTTACTCCAATGGATGGTAGCCTTGTCACTATGGAAGGTAGTCTGTTGTCGATATTTCTGTTACTCCATTGGATGGTAGACTTGTCATTATGGAACGTAGTCTGTTGTTGATATTTTTGTTATTCCAATGGATGGTAGCCTTATCATTTTGGAAGGTAGTCTGTTGTCGAGATTTTTGTTACTCTAATGGATCGTAGCCTTGTCATTATGGAAGGTAGTCTATTGTCGAGATTTTTGTTACTCTAATGGATGGTAGCCTTGTCATTATGGAAGGTAGTTTGTTGTCGAGATTTTTGTTACTCCAATGGATGGTAGCCTTGTCATTGTGGAAGGTAGTTTGTTGTCGAGATTTTTGTTATTACAATGTATGGTAGCCTTGTCATTATAGAAGGTAGTCTGTTGTCGATATCTTTGTTACTCTTATGGATGGTAGCCTATTTATTATGGAAGGTAGTCTATTGTCGAGTTTTTTGTCACTCTAATGGATGGTAGCCTTGTCATTATGGAAGGTAGTGTGTTGTCGAGATTTTTGTTATTACATTGGATGATAGCCTTGTCATTATGGAAGTAAGTCTGTTGTCGATATCTTTGTTACTCCAATGGATGGTAGCCTAGTCATTATGGAAGGTATTCTGTTGTCGAGATTTTTGTTACTCCAATGGATGGTAGCCTTGTCATTATGGAACGTAATTTGTTGTCGATATTTTTGTTATTCCAATGGATGGTAGCCTTGTCATTATGGAAGGTAGTCTGTTGCTAAGATTTTTGTTACTCCAATGGATGGTAGCCTTATGAATATAGAAGGTAGTCTGTTGTCGAGATTTTTGTTACTCCAATGGATGGTAGCCTTGTCATTATGGAAGGTAGTTTGTTGTCGAGATTTTTATTACTCTAATGGATGGTAGCTTTGTCATTATGGAAGGTAGTCTATTGTCGAGATTTTTGTTACTCCAATGGATGGTAGCCTTGTCATTATGGAAGGTTATCTGTTGTTGAGATATTTGTTACTCCAATGGATGGTAGCATTGTCATTATGGAAGGTAGTCTGTTGTCGATATATTTGTTACTCCAATGGATGGTAGCCTAGTCATTATGGAATGTATTCAGTTGTCGAGATTTTAGTTAATCCAATGGATGGTAGGCTTTTCATTATGGAAGGTAGTCTATTCTAAATATTTTTGTTACTCCAATGGATGGTAGCCTTGTCATTATGGAAGGTAGTTTGTTGTCGAGATTTTTGTTATTACAATGGATGGTAGCCTTGTCATTATGGAACGTAGTTTATTGTCGATTTTTTGTTATTCCATTGGATGGTAGCCTTGTCATTATGGAAGGTAGTCTGTTGCTGAGATTTTTGTTACTCCAATGGATGGTAGCCTTGTCATTATGGAAGGTAGTCTATTGTTGATATTTTCATTACTCCAATGCACGGTAGCCTTGTCATTATAAAAGGTAGTCTGTTGTTGATATTTTCATTACACCAATGGATGGTAGCCTATTTATTATGGAAGGTAGTCTATTGTCGAGTTTTTTGTCACTCTAATGGATCGTAGCCTTGTCATTATGGAAGGTAGTCTGTTGTCGAGATTTTTGTTATTACATTGGATGATAGCCTTGTCATTATGGAAGTAAGTTTGTTGTCGATATCTTTGTAACTCCAATGGATGGTAGCCTAGTCATTATGGAAGGTATTCTGTTGTCGAGATTTTTGTTACTCCAATGGATGGTAGCCTTGTCATTATGGAACGTAATTTGTTGTCGATATTTTTGTTATTCCAATGGATGGTAGCCTTGTCATTATGGAAGGTAGTCTGTTGCTGAGATTTTTGTTACTCCAATGGATGGTAGCCTTGTCAATATGGAAGGTAGTCTGTTATCGAGATTTTTACTACTCCAATGGATGGTAGCCTTGTCATTATGGAAGGTAGTTTGTTGTCGAGATTTTTATTACTCCAATGGATGGTAGCTTTGTCATTATGGAAGGTAGTCTATTGTCGAGATTTTTGTTACTCCAAAGGATGGTAGCTTTGTCATTATGGAAGGTAGTCTGTTTTCGAAATTTTTGTTACTCCAATGGATGTTAGCCTTGTCATTATGGAAGGTTGTCTGTTGGTGAGATATTTGTTACTCCAATGGATGGTAGCATTGTCATTATGGAAGGTAGTCTGTTGTCGATATATTTGTTACTCCAATGGATGGTAGCCTAGTCATTATGGAACGTTTTCAGTTGTCGAGATTTTAGTTAATCCAATGGATGGTAGGCTTTTCATTATGGAAGGTAGTCTATTCTCAATATTTTTGTTACTCCAATGGATGATAGCCTTGTCATTATGGAAGGTAGTTTGTTGTCGAGATTTTTGTTATTACAATGGATGGTAGCCTTCTCATTATGGAACGTAGTTTATTGTCGATTTTTTGTTATTCCATTGGATGGTAGCCTTGTCATTATGGAAGGTAGTCTGTTGCTGAGATTTTTGTTACTCCAATAGATGGTAGCCTTGTCATTATGGAAGGTAGTCTATTGTCTAGATTTTTGTTACTCCAATGGATGGTAGCCTTGTCACTATGGAAGGTAGTCTCTTGTCGAGATATTTGTTAGTCCAATGGATAGTAGACTTGTCATTATGGAACGTAGTCTGTTGTTGATATTTTTGTTATTCCAATGGATGGTAGCGTAGTCATTATGGAAGGTATTCAGTTGTCGAGATTTTAGTTAATCCAATGGATGGTAGGATTTTCATTATGGAAGGTAGTCTAATCTCAATATTTTTGTTACTCCAATGGATGGTAGCCTTGTCATTATGGAAGGTAGTTTGTTGTCTATATTTTTGATACTCCAATGGATGGTAGCCTTGTCATTATGGAACGTAGTTTATTGTCGATTTTTTGTTATTCCATTGGATGGTAGCCTTGTCAATATGGAAGGTAGTCTGTTGCTGAGATTTTTGTTACTCCAATGGATGGTAGCCTTGTAATTATGGAAGGTAGTCTATTGTCTAGATTTTTGTTACTCCAATGGATGGTAGCCTTGTCACTATGGAAGGTAGTCTGTTGTGGATATTTCTGTTACTCCAATGGATGGTAGCCTTATCATTTTGGAATGTAGTTTGTTGTCGAGATTTTTGTTACTCCAATGGATAGTAGCCATGTCATAATGAAAGGTAGTCTGTTGTCGAGATTTTGGTACTCCAATGGATGGTAGCCTTGTCATTATGGAAGGTAGTCTATTGTCGAGATTTTTGTCACTCCAATGGATGGTAGCCTTGTCATTATGGAAGGTAGTCTATTGGCGAGCTTTTTGTTACTCCAATGGATGGTAGCCTTGTTATTATGGAAGGTAGTTTGTTGTCGACATTTTTGTCACTCCAATGGATGGTAGCCTTGTCATTATGGAACGTAATTTGTTGTCGATATTTTTGTTATTCTATTGGATGGTAGCCTTGTCATTATGGAAGGTAGTCTGTTGCTGAGATTTTTGTTACTCCAATGGATGGTTGCCTTGTCAATATGGAAGATAGTTTGTTGTTGAGATTTTTGTTACTCCAATGGATGGTAGCCTTGTCATTATGGAAGGTAGTTTGTTGTCTAGATTTTTATTACTCCAATGGATGGTAGCTTTGTCATTATGGAAGGTAGTCTATTGTCGAGATTTTTGTTACTCCAATGGATGGTAGCTTTGTCATTATGGAAGGTAGTTTGTTGTCGAAATTTTTGTTACTCCAATGGATTTTAGCTTTGTCATTATGGAACGTAGTCTATTCTCGATATTTTTGTTACTCAAATGGATGGTAGCTTTGTCATTATCGAAGGTAGTCTGTTGGCGAGATTTTTGTTACTCCAATGGATGGTAGCCTTTTCATTATGGAACGTAGTTTGTTGTCGATATTTTTGTTACTCTAATGGATGGTAGCCTTGTCATTCTGGAAGGTAGTTTGTTGTCGGGATTTTTGTTACTCTAATGGATCCTAGCCTTGTCAATATGGAAGGTAGTCTGTTGTCGAGATTTTTGTTACTCTAATGGATGGTAGCCTTGTCATTCTGGAAGGTAGTTTGTTGTCGAGATTTTTGTTACTCCAATGGATGGTAGCTTTGTCATTATGGAAGGTAGTCTGTTGTCGATATCTTTGTTACTCCAACGGATGGTAGCCTAGTCATTATGGAAGGTATTCTGTTATCGAGATTTTTGTTACTCCAATGGATGGTAGGCTTTTCATTATGGAACATAGTCTATTCTCGATATTTTTGTTAATCCTATGGATGGTAGCCTTGTCATTATGGAAGGTAGTCTGTTGGCGAGATTTTTATTACACCATTGGATGGTTTCCATGTAAGTATGGAAGGTAGTCTCTTGTTGATATTTTTTTTACTCCAATGGATGGTAGCCTTGTCATTATGGAAGGCAGTCTATTGTCTAGATTTTTGTAACTCTAATGGAGGGTAGCCTTGTCCTTATGGAAGGTAGTCTGTTGTCGAGATTTTTATTACTCCAATGGATGGCAGCCTTGTCATTATGGAAAGTAGTCTCTTGTTGATATGTTCATTACTCCAATGGATGGTAGCCTTTTAATTATGGAAGGTAGTCTATTGTCTAGATTTTTGTTACTCAAATGGATGGTAGCCTTGTCATTATGTGAGTTAGTCTGTTGTCGATATTTTTGTTACTCCAATGGATGGTAGCCTTGTCATTATGGAACGTAGTTTGTTATCGATATTTTTGTTATTCCAATGGATAGTAGCCTTATCATTTTGGAAGGTAGTTTGTTGTCGAGATTTTTGTTACTCCAATGGATGGTAGCCTTGTCATTATGGAAGGTAGTCTATTTTCGATATTTTTGTCACTCCAATGGATGGTTGCCTTGTAATTATGGAAAGTAGTCTGTTGGCGAGCTTTTTGTTACTCCAATGGATGGTAGCCTTGTAATTATGGAAGGTAGTCTATTGTTGATATTTTCATTACTCTAATGCATGGTAGCCTAGTCATTATAGAAGGTAGTCTCTTGTTGATATTTTCATTACTCCAATGGATGGTAGCCTTGTAATTATGGAAGGTAGTTTATTGTCGAGATTTTTGTTACTCTAATGGATCGTAGCCTTGTCATTATGGAAGGTAGTCTGTTGTCGAGATTTTTGTTACTCTAATGGATGGTAGCCTTGTAATTATGGAAGGTAGTTTGTTGTCGAGATTTTTGTTACTCCAATGGATGGTAGCTTTGTCATTATGGAAGGTAGTCTATTGTCGACATTTTTGTAACTCCAATGGATGGTAGCTTTGTCATCATGGAACGTAGTTTATTGTCGATATTTTTGTTACTCCAATGGATTTTAGCCTTGTCATTATGGAAAGTAGTCTATTTTCAAAAATTTTGTTACTCCAATGGATGGTATCCTTGTCATTATGGAAGGTTGTCTGTTGTCGAGATATTTGTTACTCCAATGGATGGTAGCATTGTCATTACGGAAGGTAGTCTATTGTCAATATTTTTGTTATTCCATTGGATGGTAGCCTTGTCATTATGGAAGGTAGTCTGTTGCTGAGATTTTTGTTACTCCAATAGATGGTAGCCTTGTCATTATGGAAGGTAGTCTATTGTCGACATTTTTGTAACTCCAATGGATGGTAGCTTTGTCATCATGGAACGTAGTTTATTGTCGATATTTTTGTTACTCCAATGGATTTTAGCCTTGTCATTATGGAAAGTAGTCTATTTTCGAAAATTTTGTTACTCCAATGGATGGTATCCTTGTCATTATGGAAGGTTGTCTATTGTCGAGATATTTGTTACTCCAATGGATGGTAGCATTGTCATTACGGAAGGTAGTCTATTGTCAATATTTTTGTTATTCCATTGGATGGTAGCCTTGTCATTATGGAAGGTAGTCTGTTGCTGAGATTTTTGTTACTCCAAAAGATGGTAGCCTTGTCATTATGGAAGGTAGTCTCTTGTTGATATTTTTATTACTCCAATGGATGGTAGCCTTGTCATTATGGAAGGTAGTCTATTGTCTAGATTTTTGTTACTCCAATGGGTAGTAGCCTTGTCATTATGGAAGGTAGTCTATTTTCGATATTTCTGTTACTCCAATGGATGGTAGCCTTGTCATTATGGAATGTATTTTGTTGTCGATATTTTTGTTATTCCAATGAATTGTAGCCTTGTCATTTTGGAAGGTAGTATGTTGTCGAGATTTTTGTTACTACAATGGACGGCAGCCTTGTCATTATGGAAGGTAGTGTGTTGTTGAGATTTTTGTCACTCTAATGGATGGTAGCCTTGTCATTATGAAAGGTAGTCTGTTCTTGAGATTTTTGTTACTCCAATGGATGGTAGCTTTGTCATTATGGAAGGTAGTCTATTGTCGAGATTTTTGTTACTCCAATGGATGATAGCCTTGTCATTATGGAATGTAGTCTCTTGTTGATATTTTCATTACTCCAATGGATGGTAGCCTTTTCATTATGGAAGGTAGTCTGTTGTCTAGATTTTTGTTACTCCAATGGATGGTAGCCTTGTCATTATGGAAGGTAGTCTATTGTCGAGATTTTTGTTACTCCAATGGATGGTAGCCTTGTCATTATGGAAAGTAGTCTCTTGTTGATATTTTCATTACTCCAATGGATGGTAGCCTTTTCATTATGCAAGGTAGTCAGTTGTCTAGATTTTTGTTACTCCAATGGATGGTAGCCTTCTCATTATAATAGGTAGTATGTTATCGATATTTTTGTTAATAAAATGGATGGTAGCCTTGTCATTATGGAACGTAGTTTGTTGTCGATATTTTTGTTATTCCAATGGATGGTAGCCTTATCATTTTGGAAGGTAGTTTGTTGTCGAGATTTTTGTTACTAAAATGGATAGTAGCCATGTCATAATGAAAGGTAGTATGTTATCGAGATTTTGTTACTCCAATGGACGGTAGCCTTGTCATTATGGAAGGTAGTCTATTGTCGATATTTTTGTCACTCCAATGGATGGTAGCCTTGTAATTATGGAAGGTAGTCTGTTGGTGAGCTTTTTGTTACTCCAATGGATGGTAGCCTTGTCATTTTGGAAGGTAGTCTATTGTTGATATTTTCATAACTCTAATACATGATAGCCTTGTCATTATAGAAGGTAGTCTCTTATTGATATTTCATTACTCCAATGGATGGTAGCCTTTTCATTATGGAAGGTAGTCTGTTGTCGAGATTTTTGTTACTCTAATGGATCGTAGCCTTGTCATTATGGAAGGTAGTCTGTTGTCGAGATTTTTGTTACTCTAATGGATGGTAGCCTTGTCATTATGGAAGGTAGTTTGTTGTCGAGATTTTTGTTACTCCAATGGATGGTAGCCTTTTCATTATGGAAGATAGACTGTTGTCGAGATTTTTGTTACTACAATGTATGGTAGCCTTGTCATTGTGGAAGGTAGTATTTTGTCGAGATTTTTGTTATTACAATGTATGGTAGCCTTGTCATTATAGAAGGTCTTCTGTTGTCGATATCTTTGTTACTCTAATGGATGGTAGCCTATTTATTATGGAAGGTAGTCTATTGTTGAGATTTTTGTCACTCTAATGGATGGTAGCCTTGTTATTATGAAAGGTAGTATGTTGTCGAGATTTTTGTTATTCCATTGGATGTTAGCCTTGTAATTATCGAAGGTAGTCTGTTCTCGAGATTTTTGTTATTCCAATAGATGGTAGCCTTGTCATTATGGAAGGTAGTCTGTTGTCGAGATTTTTGTTACTCCAATGGATTTTAGCCTTGTCATTATGGAAGGTTGTCGGTTTTCGATATTTTTGTTACTCCAATGGATGGTAGCCTTGTCACTATGAAAGGTAGTCTGTGGTCGAGATTTTTGTCACTCCAATGGATGGTTGCCTTGTCCTTATGGAAGGTAGTTTGTTGTCGAGATTTTTGTTACTCCAATGGATGGTAGCTTTGTCATTATGGAAGGTAGTCTATTATCGATATTTTTGTTACTCTAATGAATGATAGCCTTGTCATTATGGAATGTAGTCTCTTGTTGATATTTTCATTACTCCAATGGATGGTAGCCTTTTCATTATGGAAGGTAGTCTGTTGTCTAGATTTTTGTTACTCCAATGGATGGTAGCCTTGTCATTATGGAAGGTAGTCTATTGTCGAGATTTTTGTCTCTCCAATTGATGGTAGCCTTGTCATTATGGAAAGTAGTCTCTTGTTGATATTTTTGTTACTCCAATGGATGGTAGCCTTTTCATTATGGAAGGTAGTCTGTTGTCTGGATTTTTGTTACTCCAATGGATGGTAGCCTTGTCATTATGGAAAGTAGTCTCTTGTTGATATTTTCATTACTCCAATGGATGGTAGCCTTTTCATTATGGAAGTTAGTCTGTTATCTAGATTTTTGTTACTCCAATGGATGGTAGCCTTCTCTTTATAATAGGTAGTCTATTATCGATATTTTTGTTACTCCAATGGATGGTAGCCTTGTCATTATGGAACGTAGTTTGTTGTCGATATTTTTGTTATTCCAATGGATGGTAGCCTTATCATTTTGGAAGGTAGTTTGTTGTCGAGATTTTTGTTACTCCAATGGATAGTAGCCATGTCATAATGAAAGGTAGTATGTTATCGAGATTTTGTTACTCCAATGGATGGTAACCTTGTCATTATGGAAGGTAGTCTATTGTCGATATTTTTGTTATTACAATGTATGGTAGCCTTGTCATTGTGGAAGGTAGTATTTTTTCGAGATTTTTTTTATTACAATGTATGGTAGCCTTGTTATTATGAAAGGTAGTATGTTGTCGAGATTTTTGTTATTCCATTGGATGGTAGCCTTGTCATTATGGAAGGTAGTCTGTTCTCGAGACTTTTGTTATTCCAATAGATGGTAGCCTTGTCATTATGGAAGGTAGTCTATTGTCGAGATTTTTGTTACTCCAATGGATTTTAGCCTTGTCATTATGGAAGGTAGTCTGTTTTCGAGATTTTTGTTACTCCAATGGATGGTAGCCTTGTCATTATGAAAGGTAGTCTGTTGTCGAGATTTTTGTCACTCCAATGGATGGTATCCTTGTCATTATGGAAGGTAGTCTGTTGGCGAGATTTTTGTTACTCCAATGGATGGTAGGGTTTTCATTATGGAAGGTAGTCTCTTGTTGATATTTTCATTACTCCAATGGATGGTAGCCTTTTCATTATGGAAGGTAGTTTGTTGTCGGGATTTTTGTTACTCTAATGGATCGTAGCCTTGTTAATATGGAAGGTAGTCTGTTGTCGAGATTTTTGATACTCTAATGGATTGTAGGCTTGTCCTTATTGAAGGTAGTTTGTTGTTGAGATTTTTGTTACTCCAATGGATGGTAGCTTTGTCATTATGGAAGGTAGTCTATTGTCGAGATTTTTTTTACTCCAATGGATGATAGCCTTGTCATTATGGAATGTAGTCTCTTGTTGATATTTTCATTACTCCAATGGATGGTAGCCTTTTCATTATGGAAGGTAGTCTGTTGTCTAGATTTTTGTTACTCCAATGTATAGTAGCCTTGTCATTATGGAAGGTAGTCTATTGTCTAGATTTTTGTTACTCCAATGGATGGTAGCCTTCTCATTATGGAAGGTAGTTTGTTATCTAGATTTTTGTTACTCCAATGGATGTTAGCCTTCTCATTATAATAGGTAGTTTGTTATAGATATTTTTGTTACTCCAATGGATGGTAGCCTTGTCATTATGTAACGTAGTTTGTTGTCGATATTTTTGTTATTCCAATGGATGGTAGCCTTATCATTTTGGAAGGTAGTTTGTTGTCGAGATTTTTGTTACTCCAATGGATACTAGCCATGTCATAATGAAAGGTAGTATGTTATCGAGATTTTGTTACTCCAATGGATGGTAGCCTTGTCATTATGGAAGGTAGTCTATTGTCGATATTTTTGTCACTCCAATGGATGGTAGCCTTGTAATTATGGAAGGTAGTCTGTTGGCGAGCTTTTTGTTACTCCAATGGATGGTAGCCTTGTCATTTTGGAAGGTAGTCTATTGTTTATATTTTCATTACTCTAATGCATGATAGCCTTGTCATTATAGAAGGTAGTCTCTTGTTGATATTTCATTACTCTAATGGATGGTAGCCTTGTCATTATGGAAGGTAGTCTGTTGTCGAGATTTTTGTTACTCTAATGGATCGTAGCCTTGTCATTATGGAAGGTAGTCTGTTGTCGAGATTTTTGTTACTCTAATGGATGGTAGCCTTGTCATTATGGAAGGTAGTTTGTTGTTGAGATTTTTGTTACTCCAATGGATGGTAGCCTTGTCATTATGGAAGGTAGTCTATTGTCAAGATTTTTGTTACTCTAATGGATGGTAGCCTTTTCATTATAGAAGGTAGACTATTGTCGAGATTTTTGTTACTACAATGTATGGTAACCTTGTCATTGTGGAAGGTAGTTTGTTGTCGAGATTTTTGTTATTACAATGTATGGTAGCCTTGTCATTATAGAAGGAAATCTGTCGTCGATATCATTGTTACTCTAATGGATGGTAGCCTATTCATTATGGAAGGTAGTATATTGTTGAGATTTTTGTCACTCTAATGGATTGTAGCCTTGTTATTATGAAAGGTCGTATGTTGTCGAGATTTTTTTTATTCCATTGGATGGTAGCCTTGTCATTATGGAAGATAGTCTGTTCTCGAGAATTTTGTTATTCCAATAGATGGTAGCCTTGTCATTATGGAAGGTAGTCTGTTGTCGAGATTTTTGTTACTCCAATGGATTTTAGCCTTGTCATTATGGAAGGTAGTATGTTTTCGAGATTTTTGTCACTCCAATGGATGGTAGCCTTGTCATTATGAAAGGTAGTCTATCGTCGAGATTTTTGTCACTCCAATGGATGGTAGCCTTGTCATTATGGAAGGTAGTCTGTTGTCGATATTTTTGTTACTCCAATGGATGGTAGCCTTTTCATTATGGAAGGTAGTCTGTTGTCGAGATTTTTGTTACTCTAATGGATCGTAGCCTTGTCATTATGGAAGGTAGTCTGTTGTCGAGATTTTTGTTACTCTAATGGATGGTAGCCTTGTCATTATGGAAGGTAGTTTGTTGTCGAGATTTTTGTTACTCCAATGGATGGTAGCCTTTTCATTATGGAAGATAGACTGTTGTCGAGATTTTTGTTACTACAATGTATGGTAGCCTTGTCATTGTGGAAGGTAGTATTTTGTCGAGATTTTTGTTATTACAATGTATGGTAGCCTTGTCATTATAGAAGGTCTTCTGTTGTCGATATCTTTGTTACTCTAATGGATGGTAGCCTATTTATTATGGAAGGTATTCTATTGTTGAGATTTTTGTCACTCTAATGGATGGTAGCCTTGTTATTATGAAAGGTAGTATGTTGTCGAGATTTTTGTTATTCCATTGGATGTTAGCCTTGTAATTATCGAAGGTAGTCTATTCTCGAGATTTTTGTTATTCCAATAGATGGTAGCCTTGTCATTATGGAAGGTAGTCTGTTGTCGAGATTTTTGTTACTCCAATGGATTTTAGCCTTGTCATTATGGAAGGTTGTCTGTTATCGATATTTTTGTTACTCCAATGGATGGTAGCCTTGTCATTATGGAACGTAGTTTGTTGTCGATATTTTTGTTATTCCAATGATGGTAGCCTTATCATTTTGGAAGGTAGTTTGTTGTCGAGATTTTTGTTACTCCAATGGATAGTAGCCATGTCATAATGAAAGGTAGTATGTTATCGAGATTTTGTTACTCCAATGGATGGTAACCTTGTCATTATGGAAGGTAGTCTATTGTCGATATTTTTGTTATTACAATGTATGGTAGCCTTGTCATTGTGGAAGGTAGTATTTTTTCGAGATTTTTTTTATTACAATGTATGGTAGCCTTGTTATTATGAAAGGTAGTATGTTGTCGAGATTTTTGTTATTCCATTGGATGGTAGCCTTGTCATTATGGAAGGTAGTCTGTTCTCGAGACTTTTGTTATTCCAATAGATGGTAGCCTTGTCATTATGGAAGGTAGTCTATTGTCGAGATTTTTGTTACTCCAATGGATTTTAGCCTTGTCATTATGGAACGTAGTCTGTTTTCGAGATTTTTGTTACTCCAATGGATGGTAGCCTTGTCATTATGAAAGGTAGTCTGTTGTCGAGATTTTTGTCACTCCATTGGATGGTATCCTTGTCATTATGGAAGGTAGTCTGTTGGCGAGATTTTTGTTACTCCAATGGATGGTAGGGTTGTCATTATGGAAGGTAGTCTCTTGTTGGTATTTTCATTACTCCAGTGCATGGTAGCCTTGTCATTATGGAAGATAGTCTCTTGTTGATATTTTCATTACTCCAATGGATGGTAGCCTTTTCATTATGGAAGGTAGTTTGTTGTCGGGATTTTTGTTACTCTAATGGATCGTAGCCTTGTTAATATGGAAGGTAGTCTGTTGTCGAGATTTTTGATACTCTAATGGATTGTAGGCTTGTCCTTATTGAAGGTAGTTTGTTGTTGAGATTTTTGTTACTCCAATGGATGGTAGCTTTGTCATTATGGAAGGTAGTCTATTGTCGAGATTTTTGTTACTCCAATGGATGATAGCCTTGTCATTATGGAATGTAGTCTCTTGTTGATATTTTCATTACTCCAATGGATGGTAGCCTTTTCATTATGGAAGGTAGTCTGTTGTCTAGATTTTTGTTACTCCAATGTATAGTAGCCTTGTCATTATGGAAGGTAGTCTATTGTCTAGATTTTTGTTACTCCAATGGATGGTAGCCTTCTCATTATGGAAGGTAGTCTGTTATCTAGATTTTTGTTACTCCAATGGATGTTAGCCTTCTCATTATAATAGGTAGTTTGTTATAGATATTTTTGTTACTCCAATGGATGGTAGCCTTGTCATTATGTAACGTAGTTTGTTGTCGATATTTTTGTTATTCCAATGGATGGTAGCCTTATCATTTTGGAAGGTAGTTTGTTGTCGAGATTTTTGTTACTCCAATGGATACTAGCCATGTCATAATGAAAGGTAGTATGTTATCGAGATTTTGTTACTCCAATGGATGGTAGCCTTGTCATTATGAAAGGTAGTCTATTGTCGATATTTTTGTCACTCCAATGGATGGTAGCCTTGTAATTATGGAAGGTAGTCTGTTGGCGAGCTTTTTGTTACTCCAATGGATGGTAGCCTTGTCATTTTGGAAGGTAGTCTATTGTTTATATTTTCATTACTCTAATGCATGATAGCCTTGTCATTATAGAAGGTAGTCTCTTGTTGATATTTCATTACTCTAATGGATGGTAGCCTTGTCATTATGGAAGGTAGTCTGTTGTCGAGATTTTTGTTACTCTAATGGATGGTAGCCTTGTCATTATGGAAGGTAGTCTGTTGTCGAGATTTTTGTTACTCTAATGGATGGCAGCCTTGTCATTATGGAAGGTAGTTTGTTGTTGAGATTTTTGTTACTCCAATGGATGGTAGCCTTGTCATTATGGAAGGTAGTCTATTGTCAAGATTTTTGTTACTCTAATGGATGGTAGCCTTTTCATTATGGAAGGTAGACTATTATCGAGATTTTTGTTACTACAATGTATGGTAACCTTGTCATTGTGGAAGGTAGTTTGTTGTCGAGATTTTTGTTATTACAATGTATGGTAGCCTTGTCATTATAGAAGGAAATCTGTTGTCGATATCATTGTTACTCTAATGGATGGTAGCCTATTCATTATGGAAGGTAGTATATTGTTGAGATTTTTGTCACTCTAATGGATTGTAGCCTTGTTATTATGAAAGGTCGTATGTTGTCGAGATTTTTTTTATTCCATTGGATGGTAGCCTTGTCATTATGGAAGGTAGTCTGTTCTCGAGAATTTTGTTATTCCAATAGATGGTAGCCTTGTCATTATGGAAGGTAGTCTGTTGTCGAGATTTTTGTTACTCCAATGGATTTTAGCCTTGTCATTATGGAAGGTAGTATGTTTTCGAGATTTTTGTCACTCCAATGGATGGTAGCCTTGTCATTATGAAAGGTAGTCTATCGTCGAGATTTTTGTCACTCCAATGGATGGTAGCCTTGTCATTATGGAAGGTAGTCTGTTGTCGATATCTTTGTTACTCAAATGGATGGTAGCCTAGTCATTATGGAAGGTATTCTATTGTCGATATTTTTGTTACTCCAATGGATGGTAGCCTTGTCATTATGGAAGGTAGTTTGTTGTCGATATTTTTGTTACTCCCATGGATGGTAGCCTATTAATCATGGAACGTAGTTTGTTGTCGATATTTTTGTTATTCCAATGGATGGTAGCCTTATCATTATGGAAGATAGTTTGTTGTTGAGATTTTTGTTACTCAAATTGATAGTAGCCGTGTCATTATGGAAGGTAGTCTGTTGTTGAGATTTTCTTACTCCAATGCATGGTAGCCTTATCATTATGGAAGGTAGTCTATTGTCGAGATTTTTGTCACTCCAATGGTTGGTAGGATTGTCATTATGGAAGGTAGTATCTTGTTGATATTTTCATTACTCCAATGCATGGTAGCCTTGTCATTATGGAAGGTAGTCTCTTGTTGATTTTTTCATTACTCCAATGGATGGTAGCCTTGTCATTATGGAAGGTAGTTTGTTGTCAGTATTTTTGTTACTCTAATGGATCGTAGCCTTGTTAATATGGAAGGTAGTATGTTGTCGAGATTATTGTTACTCTAATGGATGGTAGCCTTCTCCTTATGGAAGGTAGTTTGTTGTCGAGATTTTTGTTACTCCAATGGATGGTAGCTTTTATCATTATGGAAGGTAGTCTATTGTCGATATTTTTGTTACTCCAATGGATGATAGCCTTGTCTTTATGGAATGTAGTCTCTTGTTGATATTTTCATTACTCCAATGGATGGTATCCTTTTCATTATGGAAGGTAGTTTGTTGTCTAGATTTTTGTTACTCCAATGCATGGTAGCCTTGTCATTATGGAAGGTAGTCTATTGTCGAGATTTTTGTTTCTCCAATGGATGGTAGCCTTGTCATTATGGAAAGTAGTCTCTTGTTGATATTTTTGTTACTCCAATGGATGGTAGCCTTTTCATAATGGAAGGTAGTCTGTTGTCTAGATTTTTGTTACTCCAATGGATGGTAGCCTTGTCATTATGGAAAGTAGTCTCTTGTTGATATTTTCATTACTCCAATGGATGGTAGCCTTTTCATTATGGAAGGTAGTCTGTTGTCGAGATTTTTGTTACTCTAATGGATCGTAGCCTTGTCATTATGGAAGGTAGTCTGTTGTCGAGATTTTTGTTACTCTAATGGATGGTAGCCTTGTCATTATGGAAGGTAGTTTGTTGTCGAGATTTTTGTTACTCCAATGGATGGTAGCCTTTTCATTATGGAAGATAGACTGTTGTCGAGATTTTTGTTACTACAATGTATGGTAGCCTTGTCATTGTGGAAGGTAGTATTTTGTCGAGATTTTTGTTATTACAATGTATGGTAGCCTTGTCGTTATAGAAGGTCTTCTGTTGTCGATATCTTTGTTACTCTAATGGATGGTAGCCTATTTATTATGGAAGGTAGTCTATTGTTGAGATTTTTGTCACTCTAATGGATGGTAGCCTTGTTATTATGAAAGGTAGTATGTTGTCGAGATTTTTGTTATTCCATTGGATGTTAGCCTTGTAATTATCGAAGGTAGTCTGTTCTCGAGATTTTTGTTATTCCAATAGATGGTAGCCTTGTCATTATGGAAGGTAGTCTGTTGTCGAGATTTTTGTTACTCCAATGGATTTTAGCCTTGTCATTATGGAAGGTTGTCGGTTTTCGATATTTTTGTTACTCCAATGGATGGTAGCCTTGTCACTATGAAAGGTAGTCTGTGGTCGAGATTTTTGTCACTCCAGTGGATGGTTGCCTTGTCCTTATGGAAGGTAGTTTGTTGTCGAGATTTTTGTTACTCCAATGGATGGTAGCTTTGTCATTATGGAATGTAGTCTATTATCGATATTTTTGTTACTCTAATGAATGATAGCCTTGTCATTATGGAATGTAGTCTCTTGTTGATATTTTCATTACTCCAATGGATGGTAGCCTTTTCATTATGGAAGGTAGTCTGTTGTCTAGATTTTTGTTACTCCAATGGATGGTAGCCTTGTCATTATGGAAGGTAGTCTATTGTCGAGATTTTTGTCTCTCCAATTGATGGTAGCCTTGTCATTATGGAAAGTAGTCTCTTGTTGATATTTTGTTACTCCAATGGATGGTAGCCTTTTCATTATGGAAGGTAGTCTGTTGTCTAGATTTTTGTTACTCCAATGGATGGTAGCCTTGTCATTATGGAAAGTAGTCTCTTGTTGATATTTTCATTACTCCAATGGATGGTAGCCTTTTCATTATGGAAGTTAGTCTGTTATCTAGATTTTTGTTACTCCAATGGATGGTAGCCTTCTCTTTATAATAGGTAGTCTGTTATCGATATTTTTGTTACTTCAATGGATGGTAGCCTTGTCATTATGGAACGTAGTTTGTTGTCGATATTTTTGTTATTCCAATGGATGGTAGCCTTATCATTTTGGAAGGTAGTTTGTTGTCGAGATTTTTGTTACTCCAATGGATAGTAGCCATGTCATAATGAAAGGTAGTATGTTATCGAGATTTTGTTACTCCAATGGATGGTAACCTTGTCATTATGGAAGGTAGTCTATTGTCGATATTTTTGTTATTACAATGTATGGTAGCCTTGTCATTGTGGAACGTAGTATTTTTTGGAGATTTTTTTTATTACAATGTATGGTAGCCTTGTTATTATGAAAGGTAGTATGTTGTCGAGATTTTTGTTATTCCATTGGATGGTAGCCTTGTCATTATGGATGGTAGTCTGTTCTCGAGACTTTTGTTATTCTAATAGATGGTAGCCTTGTCATTATGGAAGGTAGTCTATTGTCGAGATTTTTGTTACTCCAATGGATTTTAGCCTTGTCATTATGGAAGGTAATCTGTTTTCGAGATTTTTGTTACTCCAATGGATGGTAGCCTTGTCATTATGAAAGGTAGTCTGTTGTCGAGATTTTTGTCACTCCAATGGATGGTATCCTTGTCATTATGGAAGGTAGTCTGTTGGCGAGATTTTTGTTACTCCAATGGATGGTAGGGTTGTCATTATGGAAGGTAGTCTCTTGTTGGTATTTTCATTACTCCAGTGCATGGTAGCCTTGTCATTATGGAAGATAGTCTCTTGTTGATATTTTCATTACTCCAATGGATGGTAGCCTTTTCATTATGGAAGGTAGTTTGTTGTCGGGATTTTTGTTACTCTAATGGATCGTAGCCTTGTTAATATGGAAGGTAGTCTGTTGTCGAGATTTTTGATACTCTAATGGATTGTAGCCTTGTCCTTATTGAAGGTAGTTTGTTATTGAGATTTTTGTTACTCCAATGGATGGTAGCTTTGTCATTATGGAAGGTACTCTATTGTCGAGATTTTTGTTACTCCAATGGATGATAGCCTTGTCATTATGGAATGTAGTCTATTGTCTAGATTTTTGTTACTCCAATGGATGGTAGCCTTCTCATTATGGAAGGTAGTCTGTTATCTAGATTTTTGTTACTCCAATGGATGTTAGCCTTCTCATTATAATAGGTAGTTTGTTATCGATATTTTTGTTACTCCAATGGATGGTAGCCTTGTCATTATGTAACGTAGTTTGTTGTCGATATTTTTGTTATTCCAATGGATGGTAGCCTTATCATTTTGGAAGGTAGTTTGTTGTCGAGATTTTTGTTACTCCAATGGATACTAGCCATGTCATAATGAAAGGTAGTATGTTATCGAGATTTTGTTACTCCAATGGATGGTAGCCTTGTCATTATGGAAGGTAGTCTATTGTCGATATTTTTGTCACTCCAATGGATGGTAGCCTTGTAATTATGGAAGGTAGTCTGTTGGCGAGCTTTTTGTTACCCCAATGGATGGTAGCCTTGTCATTTTGGAAGGTAGTCTATTGTTTATATTTTCATTACTCTAATGCATGATAGCCTTGTCATTATAGAAGGTAGTCTCTTGTTGATATTTCATTACTCTAATGGATGGTAGCCTTGTCATTATGGAAGGTAGTCTGTTGTCGAGATTTTTGTTACTCTAATGGATGGTAGCCTTGTCATTATGGAAGGTAGTCTGTTGTCGAGATTTTTGTTACTCTAATGGATGGTAGCCTTGTCATTATGGAAGGTAGTTTGTTGTTGAGATTTTTGTTACTCCAATGGATGGTAGCCTTGTCATTATGGAAGGTAGTCTATTGTCAAGATTTTTGTTACTCTAATGGATGGTAGCCTTTTCATTATGGAAGGTAGACTATTGTCGAGATTTTTGTTACTACAATGTATGGTAACCTTGTCATTGTGGAAGGTAGTTTGTTGTCGAGATTTTTGTTATTACAATGTATGGTAGCCTTGTCATTATAGAAGGAAATCTGTTGTCGATATCATTGTTACTCTAATGGATGGTAGCCTATTCATTATGGAAGGTAGTATATTGTTGAGATTTTTGTCACTCTAATGGATTGTAGCCTTGTTATTATGAAAGGTCATATGTTGTCGAGATTTTTTTTATTCCATTGGATGGTAGCCTTGTCATTATGGAAGGTAGTCTGTTCTCGAGAATTTTGTTATTCCAATAGATGGTAGCCTTGTCATTATGGAAGGTAGTCTGTTGTCGAGATTTTTGTTACTCCAATGGATTTTAGCCTTGTCATTATGGAAGGTAGTATGTTTTCGAGATTTTTGTCACTCCAATGGATGGTAGCCTTGTCATTATGAAAGGTAGTCTATCGTCGAGATTTTTGTCACTCCAATGGATGGTAGCCTTGTCATTATGGAAGGTAGTCTGTTGTCGATATCTTTGTTACTCAAATGGATGGTAGCCTAGTCATTATGGAAGGTATTCTATTGTCGATATTTTTGTTACTCCAATGGATGGTAGCCTTGTCATTATGGAAGGTAGTTTGTTGTCGATATTTTTGTTACTCCCATGGATGGTAGCCTATTAATCATGGAACGTAGTTTGTTGTCGATATTTTTGTTATTCCAATGGATGGTAGCCTTATCATTATGGAAGATAGTTTGTTGTTGAGATTTTTGTTACTCAAATTGATAGTAGCCGTGTCATTATGGAAGGTAGTCTGTTGTTGAGATTTTCTTACTCCAATGCATGGTAGCCTTATCATTATGGAAGGTAGTCTATTGTCGAGATTTTTGTCACTCCAATGGTTGGTAGGATTGTCATTATGGAAGGTAGTATCTTGTTGATATTTTCATTACTCCAATGCATGGTAGCCTTGTCATTATGGAAGGTAGTCTCTTGTTGATTTTTTCATTACTCCAATGGATGGTAGCCTTGTCATTATGGAAGGTAGTTTGTTGTCAGTATTTTTGTTACTCTAATGGATCGTAGCCTTGTTAATATGGAAGGTAGTATGTTGTCGAGATTATTGTTACTCTAATGGATGGTAGCCTTCTCCTTATGGAAGGTAGTTTGTTGTCGAGATTTTTGTTACTCCAATGGATGGTAGCTTTTATCATTATGGAAGGTAGTCTATTGTCGATATTTTTGTTACTCCAATGGATGATAGCCTTGTCTTTATGGAATGTAGTCTCTTGTTGATATTTTCATTACTCCAATGGATGGTATCCTTTTCATTATGGAAGGTAGTTTGTTGTCTAGATTTTTGTTACTCCAATGCATGGTAGCCTTGTCATTATGGAAGGTAGTCTATTGTCGAGATTTTTGTTTCTCCAATGGATGGTAGCCTTGTCATTAAGGAAAGTAGTCTCTTGTTGATATTTTTGTTACTCCAATGGATGGTAGCCTTTTCATAATGGAAGGTAGTCTGTTGTCTAGATTTTTGTTACTCCAATGGATGGTAGCCTTGTCATTATGGAAAGTAGTCTCTTGTTGATATTTTCATTACTCCAATGGATGGTAGCCTTTTCATTATGGAAGGTAGTCTGTTGTCGAGATTTTTGTTACTCTAATGGATCGTAGCCTTGTCATTATGGAAGGTAGTCTGTTGTCGAGATTTTTGTTACTCTAATGGATGGTAGCCTTGTCATTATGGAAGGTAGTTTGTTGTCGAGATTTTTGTTACTCCAATGGATGGTAGCCTTTTCATTATGG
The DNA here is from genome assembly GCA_948472305.1 of Vicia faba. Classification (NCBI taxonomy): domain Eukaryota; kingdom Viridiplantae; phylum Streptophyta; class Magnoliopsida; order Fabales; family Fabaceae; genus Vicia; species Vicia faba. The sequence goes on along the minus strand of OX451739.1, from coordinate 681,343,610 downwards.
AAGATAGACTGTTGTCGAGATTTTTGTTACTACAATGTATGGTAGCCTTGTCATTGTGGAAGGTAGTATTTTGTCGAGATTTTTGTTATTACAATGTATGGTAGCCTTGTCGTTATAGAAGGTCTTCTGTTGTCGATATCTTTGTTACTCTAATGGATGGTAGCCTATTTATTATGGAAGGTAGTCTATTGTTGAGATTTTTGTCACTCTAATGGATGGTAGCCTTGTTATTATGAAAGGTAGTATGTTGTCGAGATTTTTGTTATTCCATTGGATGTTAGCCTTGTAATTATCGAAGGTAGTCTGTTCTCGAGATTTTTGTTATTCCAATAGATGGTAGCCTTGTCATTATGGAAGGTAGTCTGTTGTCGAGATTTTTGTTACTCCAATGGATTTTAGCCTTGTCATTATGGAAGGTTGTCGGTTTTCGATATTTTTGTTACTCCAATGGATGGTAGCCTTGTCACTATGAAAGGTAGTCTGTGGTCGAGATTTTTGTCACTCCAGTGGATGGTTGCCTTGTCCTTATGGAAGGTAGTTTGTTGTCGAGATTTTTGTTACTCCAATGGATGGTAGCTTTGTCATTATGGAATGTAGTCTATTATCGATATTTTTGTTACTCTAATGAATGATAGCCTTGTCATTATGGAATGTAGTCTCTTGTTGATATTTTCATTACTCCAATGGATGGTAGCCTTTTCATTATGGAAGGTAGTCTGTTGTCTAGATTTTTGTTACTCCAATGGATGGTAGCCTTGTCATTATGGAAGGTAGTCTATTGTCGAGATTTTTGTCTCTCCAATTGATGGTAGCCTTGTCATTATGGAAAGTAGTCTCTTGTTGATATTTTTGTTACTCCAATGGATGGTAGCCTTTTCATTATGGAAGGTAGTCTGTTGTCTAGATTTTTGTTACTCCAATGGATGGTAGCCTTGTCATTATGGAAAGTAGTCTCTTGTTGATATTTTCATTACTCCAATGGATGGTAGCCTTTTCATTATGGAAGTTAGTCTGTTATCTAGATTTTTGTTACTCCAATGGATGGTAGCCTTCTCTTTATAATAGGTAGTCTGTTATCGATATTTTTGTTACTTCAATGGATGGTAGCCTTGTCATTATGGAACGTAGTTTGTTGTCGATATTTTTGTTATTCCAATGGATGGTAGCCTTATCATTTTGGAAGGTAGTTTGTTGTCGAGATTTTTGTTACTCCAATGGATAGTAGCCATGTCATAATGAAAGGTAGTATGTTATCGAGATTTTGTTACTCCAATGGATGGTAACCTTGTCATTATGGAAGGTAGTCTATTGTCGATATTTTTGTTATTACAATGTATGGTAGCCTTGTCATTGTGGAAGGTAGTATTTTTTGGAGATTTTTTTTATTACAATGTATGGTAGCCTTGTTATTATGAAAGGTAGTATGTTGTCGAGATTTTTGTTATTCCATTGGATGGTAGCCTTGTCATTATGGATGGTAGTCTGTTCTCGAGACTTTTGTTATTCCAATAGATGGTAGCCTTGTCATTATGGAAGGTAGTCTATTGTCGAGATTTTTGTTACTCCAATGGATTTTAGCCTTGTCATTATGGAAGGTAATCTGTTTTCGAGATTTTTGTTACTCCAATGGATGGTAGCCTTGTCATTATGAAAGGTAGTCTGTTGTCGAGATTTTTGTCACTCCAATGGATGGTATCCTTGTCATTATGGAAGGTAGTCTGTTGGCGAGATTTTTGTTACTCCAATGGATGGTAGGGTTGTCATTATGGAAGGTAGTCTCTTGTTGGTATTTTCATTACTCCAGTGCATGGTAGCCTTGTCATTATGGAAGATAGTCTCTTGTTGATATTTGCATTACTCCAATGGATGGTAGCCTTTTCATTATGGAAGGTAGTTTGTTGTCGGGATTTTTGTTACTCTAATGGATCGTAGCCTTGTTAATATGGAAGGTAGTCTGTTGTCGAGATTTTTGATACTCTAATGGATTGTAGCCTTGTCCTTATTGAAGGTAGTTTGTTATTGAGATTTTTGTTACTCCAATGGATGGTAGCTTTGTCATTATGGAAGGTACTCTATTGTCGAGATTTTTGTTACTCCAATGGATGATAGCCTTGTCATTATGGAATGTAGTCTATTGTCTAGATTTTTGTTACTCCAATGGATGGTAGCCTTCTCATTATGGAAGGTAGTCTGTTATCTAGATTTTTGTTACTCCAATGGATGTTAGCCTTCTCATTATAATAGGTAGTTTGTTATCGATATTTTTGTTACTCCAATGGATGGTAGCCTTGTCATTATGTAACGTAGTTTGTTGTCGATATTTTTGTTATTCCAATGGATGGTAGCCTTATCATTTTGGAAGGTAGTTTGTTGTCGAGATTTTTGTTACTCCAATGGATACTAGCCATGTCATAATGAAAGGTAGTATGTTATCGAGATTTTGTTACTCCAATGGATGGTAGCCTTGTCATTATGGAAGGTAGTCTATTGTCGATATTTTTGTCACTCCAATGGATGGTAGCCTTGTAATTATGGAAGGTAGTCTGTTGGCGAGCTTTTTGTTACTCCAATGGATGGTAGCCTTGTCATTTTGGAAGGTAGTCTATTGTTTATATTTTCATTACTCTAATGCATGATAGCCTTGTCATTATAGAAGGTAGTCTCTTGTTGATATTTCATTACTCTAATGGATGGTAGCCTTGTCATTATGGAAGGTAGTCTGTTGTCGAGATTTTTGTTACTCTAATGGATCGTAGCCTTGTCATTATGGAATGTAGTCTGTTGTCGAGATTTTTGTTACTCTAATGGATGGTAGCCTTGTCATTGTGGAAGGTAGTTTGTTGTTGAGATTTTTGTTACTCCAATGGATGGTAGCCTTTTCATTATGGAAGGTAGACTATTGTCGAGATTTTTGTTACTCTAATGGATGGTAGCCTTTTCATTATGGAAGGTAGACTATTGTCGAGATTTTTGTCACTCCAATGGATGGTAGCCTTGTCATTATGGAAGGTAGTCTGTTGTCGATATCTTTGTTACTCAAATGGATGGTAGCCTAGTCATTATGGAAGGTATTTTATTGTCGATATTTTTGTTACTCCAATGGATGGTAGCCTTGTCATTATGGAAGGTAGTTTGTTGTCGATATTTTTGTTACTCCCATGGATGGTACCCTATTAATCATGGAACGTAGTTTGTTGTCGATATTTTTGTTATTCCAATGGATGGTAGCCTTATCATTATGGAAGATAGTTTGTTGTTGAGATTTTTGTTACTCAAATTGATAGTAGCCGTGTCATTATGGAAGGTAGTCTGTTGTTGAGATTTTCTTACTCCAATGGATGGTAGCCTTATCATTATGGAAGGTAGTCTATTGGCGAGATTTTTGTCACTCCAATGGTTGGTAGGATTGTCATTATGGAAGGTAGTATCTTGTTGATATTTTCATTACTCCAATGCATGGTAGCCTTGTCATTATGGAAGGTAGTCTCTTGTTGATTTTTTCATTACTCCAATGGATGGTAGCCTTGTCATTATGGAAGGTAGTTTGTTGTCAGTATTTTTGTTACTCTAATGGATCGTAGCCTTGTTAATATGGAAGGTAGTATGTTGTCGAGATTATTGTTACTCTAATGGATGGTAGCCTTCTCCTTATGGAAGGTAGTTTGTTGTCGAGATTTTTGTTACTCCAATGGATGGTAGCTTTTATCATTATGGAAGGTAGTCTATTATCGATATTTTTGTTACTCCAATGGATGATAGCCTTGTCTTTATGGAATGTAGTCTCTTGTTGATATTTTCATTACTCCAATGGATGGTATCCTTTTCATTATGGAAGGTAGTTTGTTGTCTAGATTTTTGTTACTCCAATGCATGGTAGCCTTGTCATTATGGAAGGTAGTCTATTGTCGAGATTTTTGTTTCTCCAATGGATGGTAGCCTTGTCATTATGGAAAGTAGTCTCTTGTTGATATTTTTGTTACTCCAATGGATGGTAGCCTTTTCATAATGGAAGGTAGTCTGTTGTCTAGATTTTTGTTACTCCAATGGATGGTAGCCTTGTCATTATGGAAAGTAGTCTCTTGTTGATATTTTCCTTACTCCAATGGATGGTAGCCTTTTCATTATGGAAGGTAGTCTGTTATCGATATTTTTGTTACTCCAATGGATGGTAGCCTTATCATTATGGAATGTAGTTTGTTGTCGATATTTTTGTTATTCTAATGGATGCTAGCCTTATCATTTTGGAAGATAGTTTGTTGTCAAGATTTTTGTTACTCCAATGGATAGTAGCCATGTCATAATGAAAGGTAGTATGTTATCGAGATTTTGTTACTCCAATGGATGGTAGCCTTGTCATTACGGAAGGTAGTCTATTGTCGATATTTTTGTCACTCCAATGGATGGTATCCTTGTAATTATGGAAGGTAGTCTGTTGTCAATATCTTTGTTACTCAAATGGATGGTAGCCTAGTCATTATGGAAGGTATTCTATTGTCGATATTTTTGTTACTCCAATGGATGGTAGCCTTGTCATTATGGAAGGTAGTTTGTTGTCGATATTTTTGTTACTCCAATGGATGGTAGCCTTGTAATTATGGAAGGTTGTCTATTGTTGATATTTTCATTACTCCAATGCATGGTAGCCTTGTCATTGTAGAAGGTAGTCTCTTGTTTATATTTTCATTACTCCAATGGATGGTAGCCTTATCATTATGGAAGGTAGTCTATTGTCGAGATTTTTGTCACTCCAATGGATGGTAGCCTTGTCATAATGGAAGGTAGTCTGTTGGCGAGATTTTTGTTACTCCAATGGATGGTAGGCTTGTCATTATGGAAGGTAGTCCGTTGTTGGTATTTTCATTACTCCAATGCATAGTAGTCTTGTCATTATGGAAGGTAGTCTCTTGTTGATATTTTCATTACTCCAATGGATGGTAGCCTAGTCATTATGGAAGGTATTCTAATGTCGATATTTTTGTTACTCCAAAGGATGGTAGCCTTGTCATTATGGAAGGTAGTTTGTTGTCGATATTTTTGTTACTCCCATGGATGGTAGCCTATTCATTATGGAACGTAGTTTGTTGTCGATATTTTTGTTATTCCAATGGATGGTAGCCTTATCATTACGGAAGGTAGTTTGTTGTTGAGATTTTTGATACTCAAATTGATTCTAGCCGTGTCATTATGGAAGGTAGTTTGTTGTTGATATTTTCATTACTCTAATGGATGGTAGCCTTTTCATTATGGAAGGTAGTTTGTTGTCTAGATTTTTGTTACTCCAATGGATGGCAGCCTTGTCATTATGGAAGGTAGTCTATTGTCGAGATTTTTGTTACTCCAATGGATGGTAGCCTTATCATTATGGAAAGTAGTCTCTTGTTGATATTTTCATTACTCCAATGGATGGTAGCCTTTTTATTATGGAAGGTAGTCTGTTGTCTATATTTTTGTTACTCCAATGGATGGTAGCCTTGTCATTATAATAGGTAGTCTGTTGTAGATATTTTTGTTACTCCTATGGATGGTAGCCTTGTCATTATGGAACGTAGTTTGTTGTCGATATTTTTGTTATTCCAATGGATGGTAGCCTTATCATTTTGGAAGGTAGTTTGTTGTCGAGATTTTTGTTACTCCAATGGATAGTAGCCATGTCATAATGAAAGGTAGTATGTTATCGAGATTTTGTTACTCCAATGGATGATAGCCTTGTCATTATGGAAGGTAGTCTCTTGTTGATATTTTTGTCACTATAATGGATGGTAGCCTTGTCATTATGGAAGGTAGTTTGTTGTCGGGATTTTTGTTACTCTAATGGATCGTAGCCTTGTTAATATGGAAGGTAGTCTGTTGTCGAGATTATTGTTACTCTAATGGATGGTAGCCTTGTCCTTATGGAAGGTAGTTTGTTGTCGAGATTTTTGTTACTCCAATGGATGGTAGCTTTATCATTATGGAAGGTAGTCTATTGTCGAGATTTTTGTTACTCCAATGGATGATAGCCTTGTCTTTATGGAATGTAGTCTCTTGTTGATATTTTCATTACTCCAATGGATGGTATCCTTTTCATTATGGAAGGTAGTCTGTTGTCTAGATTTTTGTTACTCCAATGGATGGTAGCCTTGTCATTATGGAAGGTAGTCTATTGTCGAGATTTTTGTTTCTTCGATGGATGGTAGCCTTGTCATTATGGAAAGTAGTCTCTTGTTAATATTTTTGTTACTCCAATGGATGGTAGCCTTTTCATAATGGAAGGTAGTCTGTTGTCTAGATTTTTGTTACTCCAATGGATGGTAGCCTTGTCATTATAGAAAGTAGTCTCTTGTTGATATTTTCATTACTCCAATGAATGGTAGCCTTTTCATTATGGAAGGTAGTCTGTTATCGATATTTTTGTTACTCCAATGGATGGTAGCCTTGTCATTATGGAATGTAGTTTGTTGTCGATATTTTTGTTATTCTAATGGATGGTAGCCTTATCATTTTGGAAGGTAGTTTGTTGTCGAGATTTTTGTTACTCCAACGGATAGTAGCCATGTCATAATGAAAGGTAGTATGTTATCGAGATTTTGTTACTCCAATGGATGGTAGCCTTGTCATTATGGAAGGTAGTCTATTGTCGATATTTTTTTCACTCCAATGGATCGTATCCTTGTAATTATGGAAGGTAGTCTGTTGGCGAGATTTTTGTTACTCCAATGGATGGTAGCCTTGTCATTGTAGAAGGTAGTCTCTTGTTTATATTTTCATTACTCTAATGGATGGTAGCCTTGTCATTATGAAAGATAGTCTATTGTCGATATTTTTGTCACTCCAATGTATGGTAGCCTTATCATTATGGAAGGTAGTCTCTTGTTGATATTTTCATTACTCTAATGGATGATAGCCTTTTCATTATGGAAGGTAGTCTGTTGTCTAGATTTTTATTACTCCAATGGATGGTAGCCTTGTCATTATGGAAGGTAGTCTGTTTTTGATATCTTTGTTACTCAAATGGATGGTAGCCTAGTCATTATGGAAGGTATTCTATTATCGATATTTTTGTTACTCCAATGGATGGTAGCCTTCTCATTATGGAAGGTAGTTCGTTGTCGATATTTTTGTTACTCCAATGGATGGTAGCCTATTCATTATGGAACGTAGTTTGTTGTCGATATTTTTGTTATTCCAATGGATGGTAGCCTTATCATTATGGAAGGTAGTTTGTTGTTGAGATTTTTGTTACTCAAATTGATAGTTGCCGTGTCATTATGGAAGGTAGTCTATTGTTGAGATTTTGTTACTCCAATGGATGGTAGCCTTATCATTATCGAAGGTAGTCTATTGTCGAGATTTTTGTCACTCCAATGGATGGTAGCCTTGTCATTATGGAAGGTAGTCTGTTGGCGAGTTTTTTGTTACTCCAATGGATGGTAGCCTTGTCATTATGGAAAGTAGTCTCTTGTTGATATTTTCATTACTCCAATGGATGGTAGCCTTTTCGTTATGGAAGGTAGTCTGTTATCGATATTTTTGTTACTCCAATGGATGGTAGCCTTATCATTATTGAACTTAGTTTGTTGTCAATACTTTTGTTACTCCAATGAATAGTAGCCATGTCATAATGAAAGGTAGTATGTTATCGAGATTGTGTTACTCCATTGGATGGTAGCCTTGTCATTACGGAAGGTAGTCTATTATCGATATTTTTGTCACTCCAATGGATGGTATCCTTGTAATTATAGAAGGTAGTCTGTTGGCGAGCTTTTTATTACTCCAATGGATGGTAGCCTTGTCATTATGGAAGGTAGTCTATTGTTGATATTTTCATTACTCCTATGCATGGTAGCCTTGTCATTGTAGAAGGTAGTCTCTTGTTTATATTTTCATTACTCCAATGGATGGTAGCCTTGTCATTATGAAAGATAGTCTATTGTCGAGATTTTTGTCACTCCAATGTATGGTAGCCTTATCATTATGGAAGGTAGTCTCTTGTTGATATTTTCATTACTCTAATGGATGATAGCCTTTTCATTATGGAAGGTAGTCTGTTGTCTAGATTTTTATTACTCCAAAGGATGGTAGCCTTGTCATTATGGAAGGTAGTCTGTTTTCGATATCTTTGTTACTCAAATGGATGGTAGCCTAGTCATTATGGAAGGTATTCTATTGTCGATATTTTTGTTACTCCAATGGATGGTAGCCTTGTCATTATGGAAGGTAGTTTGTTGTCGATATTTTTGTTACTCTAATGGATGGTAGCCTATTCATTATGGAAGGTAGTCTGTTGTCTATATTTTTGTTACTCCAATGGATGGTAGCCTTGTAATTATGGAAGGTTGTCTATTGTTGATATTTTCATTACTCCAATGCATGGTAGCCTTGTCATTGTAGAAGGTAGTCTCTTGTTTATATTTTCATTACTCCAATGGATGGTAGCCTTATCATTATGGAAGGTAGTCTATTGTCGAGATTTTTGTCACTCCAATGGATGGTAGCCTTGTCATAATGGAAGGTAGTCTGTTGGCGAGATTTTTGTTACTCCAATGGATGGTAGGCTTGTCATTATGGAAGGTAGTCCGTTGTTGGTATTTTCATTACTCCAATGCATGGTAGTCTTGTCATTATGGAAGGTAGTCTCTTGTTGATATTTTCATTACTCCAATGGATGGTAGCCTAGTCATTATGGAAGGTATTCTAATGTCGATATTTTTGTTACTCCAAAGGATGGTAGCCTTGTCATTATGGAAGGTAGTTTGTTGTCGATATTTTTGTTACTCCCATGGATGGTAGCCTATTCATTATGGAACGTAGTTTGTTGTCGATATTTTTGTTATTCCAATGGATGGTAGCCTTATCATTACGGAAGGTAGTTTGTTGTTGAGATTTTTGATACTCAAATTGATTCTAGCCGTGTCATTATGGAAGGTAGTTTGTTGTTGATATTTTCATTACTCTAATGGATGGTAGCCTTTTCATTATGGAAGGTAGTTTGTTGTCTAGATTTTTGTTACTCCAATGGATGGCAGCCTTGTCATTATGGAAGGTAGTCTATTGTCGAGATTTTTGTTACTCCAATGGATGGTAGCCTTATCATTATGGAATGTAGTCTCTTGTTGATATTTTCATTACTCCAATGGATGGTAGCCTTTTTATTATGGAAGGTAGTCTGTTGTCTATATTTTTGTTACTCCAATGGATGGTAGCCTTGTCATTATAATAGGTAGTCTGTTGTAGATATTTTTGTTACTCCTATGGATGGTAGCCTTGTCATTATGGAACGTAGTTTGTTGTCGATATTTTTGTTATTCCAATGGATGGTAGCCTTATCATTTTGGAAGGTAGTTTGTTGTCGAGATTTTTGTTACTCCAATGGATAGTAGCCATGTCATAATGAAAGGTAGTATGTTATCGAGATTTTGTTACTCCAATGGATGATAGCCTTGTCATTATGGAAGGTAGTCTCTTGTTGATATTTTTGTCACTATAATGGATGGTAGCCTTGTCATTATGGAAGGTAGTTTGTTGTCGGGATTTTTGTTACTCTAATGGACCGTAGCCTTGTTAATATGGAAGGTAGTCTGTTGTCGAGATTATTGTTACTCTAATGGATGGTAGCCTTGTCCTTATGGAAGGTAGTTTGTTGTCGAGATTTTTGTTACTCCAATGGATGGTAGCTTTATCATTATGGAAGGTAGTCTATTGTCGAGATTTTTGTTACTCCAATGGATGATAGCCTTGTCTTTATGGAATGTAGTCTCTTGTTGATATTTTCATTACTCCAATGGATGGTATCCTTTTCATTATGGAAGGTAGTCTGTTGTCTAGATTTTTGTTACTCCAATGGATGGTAGCCTTGTCATTATGGAAGGTAGTCTATTGTCGAGATTTTTGTTTCTTCGATGGATGGTAGCCTTGTCATTATGGAAAGTAGTCTCTTGTTAATATTTTTGTTACTCCAATGGATGGTAGCCTTTTCATAATGGAAGGTAGTCTGTTGTCTAGATTTTTGTTACTCCAATGGATGGTAGCCTTGTCGATATGGAAAGTAGTCTCTTGTTGATATTTTCATTACTCCAATGGATGGTAGCCTTTTCATTATGGAAGGTAGTCTGTTATCGATATTTTTGTTACTCCAATGGATGGTAGCCTTGTCATTATGGAATGTAGTTTGTTGTCGATATTTTTGTTATTCTAATGGATGGTAGCCTTATCATTTTGGAAGGTAGTTTGTTGTCAAGATTTTTGTTACTCCAACGGATAGTAGCCATGTCATAATGAAAGGTAGTATGTTATCGAGATTTTGTTACTCCAATGGATGGTAGCCTTGTCATTATGGAAGGTAGTCTATTGTCGATATTTTTGTCACTCCAATGGATCGTATCCTTGTAATTATGGAAGGTAGTCTGTTGGCGAGATTTTTGTTACTCCAATGGATGATAGCCTTGTCATTGTAGAAGGTAGTCTCTTGTTTATATTTTCATTACTCTAATGGATGGTAGCCTTGTCATTATGAAAGATAGTCTATTGTCGATATTTTTGTCACTCCAATGTATGGTAGCCTTATCATTATGGAAGGTAGTCTCTTGTTGATATTTTCATTACTCTAATGGATGATAGCCTTTTCATTATGGAAGGTAGTCTGTTGTCTAGATTTTTATTACTCCAATGGATGGTAGCCTTGTCATTATGGAAGGTAGTCTGTTTTCGATATCTTTGTTACTCAAATGGATGGTAGCCTAGTCATTATGGAAGGTATTCTATTGTCGATATTTTTGTTACTCCAATGGATGGTAGCCTTGTCATTATGGAAGGTAGTTCGTTGTCGATATTTTTGTTACTCTAATGGATGGTAGCCTATTCATTATGGAAGGTAGTCTGTTGTCTATATTTTTGTTACTCCAATGGATGGTAGCCTTGTAATTATGGAAGGTTGTCTATTGTTGATATTTTCATTACTCCAATGCATGGTAGCCTTGTCATTGTAGAAGGTAGTCTCTTGTTTATATTTTCATTACTCCAATGGATGGTAGCCTTATCATTATGGAAGGTAGTCTATTGTCGAGATTTTTGTCACTCCAATGGATGGTAGCCTTGTCATAATGGAAGGTAGTCTGTTGGCGAGATTTTTGTTACTCCAATGGATGGTAGGCTTGTCATTATGGAAGGTAGTCCGTTGTTGGTATTTTCATTACTCCAATGCATGGTAGTCTTGTCATTATGGAAGGTAGTCTCTTGTTGATATTTTCATTACTCCAATGGATGGTAGCCTAGTCATTATGGAAGGTATTCTAATGTCGATATTTTTGTTACTCCAAAGGATGGTAGCCTTGTCATTATGGAAGGTAGTTTGTTGTCGATATTTTTGTTACTCCCATGGATGGTAGCCTATACATTATGGAACGTAGTTTGTTGTCGATATTTTTGTTATTCCAATGGATGGTAGCCTTATCATTACGGAAGGTAGTTTGTTGTTGAGATTTTTGATACTCAAATTGATTCTAGCCGTGTCATTATGGAAGGTAGTTTGTTGTTGATATTTTCATTACTCTAATGGATGGTAGCCTTTTCATTATGGAAGGTAGTTTGTTGTCTAGATTTTTGTTACTCCAATGGATGGCAGCCTTGTCATTATGGAAGGTAGTCTATTGTCGAGATTTTTGTTACTCCAATGGATGGTAGCCTTATCATTATGTAAAGTAGTCTCTTGTTGATATTTTCATTACTCCAATGGATGGTAGCCTTTTTATTATGGAAGGTAGTCTGTTGTCTATATTTTTGTTACTCCAATGGATGGTAGCCTTGTCATTATAATAGGTAGTCTGTTGTAGATATTTTTGTTACTCCTATGGATTGTAGCCTTGTCATTATGGAACGTAGTTTGTTGTCGATATTTTTGTTATTCCAATGGATGGTAGCCTTATCATTTTGGAAGGTAGTTTGTTGTCGAGATTTTTGTTACTCCAATGGATAGTAGCCATGTCATAATGAAAGGTAGTATGTTATCGAGATTTTGTTACTCCAATGGATGATAGCCTTGTCATTATGGAAGGTAGTCTCTTGTTGATATTTTTGTCACTATAATGGATGGTAGCCTTGTCATTATGGAAGGTAGTTTGTTGTCGGGATTTTTGTTACTCTAATGGACCGTAGCCTTGTTAATATGGAAGGTAGTCTGTTGTCGAGATTATTGTTACTCTAATGGATGGTAGCCTTGTCCTTATGGAAGGTAGTTTGTTGTCGAGATTTTTGTTACTCCAATGGATGGTAGCTTTATCATTATGGAAGGTAGTCTATTGTCGAGATTTTTGTTACTCCAATGGATGATAGCCTTGTCTTTATGGAATGTAGTCTCTTGTTGATATTTTCATTACTCCAATGGATGGTATCCTTTTCATTATGGAAGGTAGTCTGTTGTCTAGATTTTTGTTACTCCAATGGATGGTAGCCTTGTCATTATGGAAGGTAGTCTATTGTCGAGATTTTTGTTTCTTCGATGGATGGTAGCCTTGTCATTATGGAAAGTAGTCTCTTGTTAATATTTTTGTTACTCCAATGGATGGTAGCCTTTTCATAATGGAAGGTAGTCTGTTGTCTAGATTTTTGTTACTCCAATGGATGGTAGCCTTGTCGATATGGAAAGTAGTCTCTTGTTGATATTTTCATTACTCCAATGGATGGTAGCCTTTTCATTATGGAAGGTATTCTGTTATCGATATTTTTGTTACTCCAATGGATGGTAGCCTTGTCATTATGGAATGTAGTTTGTTGTCGATATTTTTGTTATTCTAATGGATGGTAGCCTTATCATTTTGGAAGGTAGTTTGTTGTCAAGATTTTTGTTACTCCAACGTATAGTAGCCATGTCATAATGAAAGGTAGTATGTTATCGAGATTTTGTTACTCCAATGGATGGTAGCCTTGTCATTATGGAAGGTAGTCTATTGTCGATATTTTTGTCACTCCAATGGATCGTATCCTTGTAATTATGGAAGGTAGTCTGTTGGCGAGATTTTTGTTACTCCAATGGATGGTAGCCTTGTCATTGTAGAAGGTAGTCTCTTGTTTATATTTTCATTACTCTAATGGATGGTAGCCTTGTCATTATGAAAGATAGTCTATTGTCGATATTTTTGTCACTCCAATGTATGGTAGCCTTATCATTATGGAAGGTAGTCTCTTGTTGATATTTTCATTACTCTAATGGATGGTAGACTTTTCATTATGGAAGGTAGTCTGTTGTCTAGATTTTTATTACTCCAATGGATGGTAGCCTTGTCATTATGGAAGGTAGTCTGTTTTCGATATCTTTGTTACTCAAATGGATGGTAGCCTAGTCATTATGGAAGGTATTCTATTATCGATATTTTTGTTACTCCAATGGATGGTAGCCTTCTCATTATGGAAGGTAGTTCGTTGTCGATATTTTTGTTACTCCAATGGATGGTAGCCTATTCATTATGGAACGTAGTTTGTTGTCGATATTTTTGTTATTTCAATGGATGGTAGCCTTATCATTATGGAAGGTAGTTTGTTGTTGAGATTTTTGTTACTCAAATTGATAGTAGCCGTGTCATTATGGAAGGTAGTCTGTTGTTGAGATTTTGTTACTCCAATGGATGGTACCCTTATCATTATGGAAGGTAGTCTATTGTCGAGATTTTTGTCACTCCAATGGATGGTAGCCTTGTCATTATGGAAGGTAGTCTGTTGGCGATATTTTTGTTACTCCAATGGATGGTAGCCTTGTCATTATGGAAAGTAGTCTCTTGTTGATATTTTCATTACTCCAATGGATGGTAGCCTTTTCGTTATGGAAGGTAGTCTGTTATCGATATTTTTGTTACTCTAATGGATGGTAGCCTTGTCATTATGGAACTTAGTTTTTTGTCAATATTATTGTTACTCCAATGGATAGTAGCCATGTCATAATGAAAGGTAGTATGTTATCGAGATTTTGTTACTCCAATGGATGGTAGCCTTGTCATTACGGAAGGTAGTCTATTGTCGATATTTTTGTCACTCCAATGGATGGTATCCTTGTAATTATGGAAGGTAGTCTGTTGGCGAGATTTTTGTTAATCCAATGGATGGTAGCCTTGTCATTGTAGAAGGTAGTCTCTTGTTTATATTTTCATTACTCCATGGATGGTAGCCTTGTCATTATGAAAGATAGTCTATTGTCGATATTTTTGTCACTCCAATGTATGGTAGCCTTCTCATTATGGAAGGTAGTCTCTTGTTGATATTTTCATTACTCTAATGGATGGTAGACTTTTCATTATGGAAGGTAGTCTGTTGTCTAGATTTTTATTACTCCAATGGATGGTAGCCTTGTCATTATGGAAGGTAGTCTGTTGTCGATATCTTTGTTACTCAAATGGATAGTAGACTAGTCATTATGGAAGGTATTCTATTGTCGATATTTTTGTTACTCCAATGGATGGTAGCCTTGTCATTATGGAAGGTAGTTCGTTGTCGATATCTTTGTTACTCCAATGGATGGTAGCCTATTCATTATGGAACGTAGTTTGTTGTCGATATTTTTGTTATTCCAATGGATGGTAGCCTTATCATTATGGAAGGTAGTTTGTTGTTGAGATTTTTGTTACTATAATTGATAGTAGCCGTGTCATTATGGAAGGTAGTCTGTTGTTGAGATTTTGTTACTCCAATGGATGGTACCCTTATCATTATGGAAGGTAATCTATTCTCGAGATTTTTGTCACTCCAATGGATGGTGGCCTTGTCATTATGGAAGGTAGTCTGTTGGCGAGATTTTTGTTACTCCAATGGATGGTAGCCTTGTCATTATGGAAAGTAGTCTCGTGTTGATATTTTCATTACTCCAATGGATGGTAGCCTTTTCATTATGGAAGGTAGTCTGTTATCGATATTTTTGTTACTCTAATGGATGGTAGCCTTTTCATTATGGAACTTAGTTTGTTGTCAATATTTTTGTTACTCCAAAGGATAGTAGCCATGTCATAATGAAAGGTAGTATGTTATCGAGATTTTGTTACTCCAATGGATGGTAGCCTTGTCATTACGGAAGGTAGTCTATTGTCGATATTTTTGTCACTCCAATGGATGGTATCCTTGTAATTATGGAAGGTAGTCTGTTGGCGAGCTTTTTATTACTCCAATGGATGGTAGCCTTGTCATTATGGAAGGTAGTCTATTGTTGATATTTTCATTACTCCAATGCATGGTAGCCTTGTCATTGTAGAAGGTAGTCTCTTGTTTATATTTTCATTACTCCAATGGATGGTAGCCTTGTCATTATGAAAGATAGTCTATTGTCGAGATTTTTGTCACTCCAATGTATGGTAGCCTTATCATTATGGAAGGTAGTCTCTTGTTGATATTTTCATTACTCTAATGGATGATAGCCTTTTCATTATGGAAGGTAGTCTGTTGTCTAGATTTTTATTACTCTAATGGATGGTAGCCATGTCATTATGGAAGGTAGTCTGTTTTCGATATCTTTGTTACTCAAATGGATGGTAGCCTAGTCATTATGAAGGTATTCTATTGTCGATATTTTTGTTACTCCAATGGATGGTAGCCTTGTCATTATGGAAGGTAGTTCGTTGTCGATATTTTTGTTACTCCAATGGATGGTAGCCTATTCATTATGGAACGTAGTTTCTTGTCGATATTTTTGTTATTCCAATGGATGGTAGCCTTATCATTATGGAAGGTAGTTTGTTGCTGAGATTTTTGTTACTCAAATTGATAGTTGCCGTGTCATTATGGAAGGTAGTCTGTTGTTGAGATTTTGTTACTCCAATGGATGATAGCCTTATCATTATGGAAGGTAGTCTATTGTCGATATTTTTGTCACTCCAATGGATGGTAGCCTTGTCATTATGGAAGGTAGTCTGTTGGCGAGTTTTTTGTTACTCCAATGGATGGTAGCCTTGTCATTATGGAAAGTAGTCTCTTGTTGATATTTTCATTACTCTAATGGATGGTAGCCTTTTCGTTATGGAAGGTAGTCTGTTATCGATATTTTTGTTACTCCAGTGGATGGTAGCCTTATCATTATGGAAGGTAGTTTATTGTCGAGATTTTTGTCACTCCAATGGATGGTAGCCTTGTCATTATGGAAGGTAGTCTGTTGGCGAGTTTTTTGTTACTCCAATGGATGGTAGCCTTGTCATTATGGAAAGTAGTCTCTTGTTGATATTTTCATTACTCCAATGGATGGTATCCTTGTAATTATGGAAGGTAGTCTGTTGGCGAGCTTTTTATTACTCCAATGGATGGTAGCCTTGTCATTATGGAAGGTAGTCTATTGTTGATATTTTCATTACTCCTATGCATGGTAGCCTTGTCATTGTAGAAGGTAGTCTCTTGTTTATATTTTCGTTACTCCAATGGATGGTAGCCTCGTCATTATGAAAGATAGTCTATTGTCGAGATTTTTGTCACTCCAATGTATGGTATCCTTATCATTATGGAAGGTAGTCTCTTGTTGATATTTTCATTACTCTAATGGATGATAGCCTTTTCATTATGGAAGGTAGTCTGTTGTCTAGATTTTTACTACTCCAATGGATGGTAGCCTTGTCATTATGGAAGGTAGTCTGTTTTTGATATCTTTGTTACTCAAATGGATGGTAGCCTAGTCATTATGGAAGGTATTCTATTGTCGATATTTTTGTTACTCCAATGGATGGTAGCCTTGTCATTATGGAAGGTAGTTCGTTGTCGATATTTTTGTTACTCCAATGGATGGTAGCCTATTCATTATGGAACGTAGTTTGTTGTCGATATTTTTGTTATTCCAATGGATGGTAGCCTTATCATTATGGAAGGTAGTTTGTTGTTGAGATTTTTGTTACTCAAATTGATAGTTGCCGTGTCATTATGGAAGGTAGTCTGTTGTTGAAATTTTGTTACTCCAATGGATGGTAGCCTTATCATTATGGAAGGTAGTCTATTGTCGAGATTTTTGTCACTCCAATGGATGGTAGCCTTGTCATTATGGAAGGTAGTCTGTTGGCGAGTTTTTTGTTACTCCAATGGATGGTAGCCTTGTCATTATGGAAGGTAGTCTATTGTTGATATTTTCATTACTCCAATGCATGGTAGCCTTGTCATTGTAGAAGGTAGTCTCTTGTTTATATTTTCATTACTCCAATGGATGGTAGCCTTGTCATTATGAAAGATAGTCTATTGTCGAGATTTTTGTCACTCCAATGTATGGTAGCCTTATCATTATGGAAGGTAGTCTCTTGTTGATATTTTCATTACTCTAATGGATGATAGCCTTTTCATTATGGAAGGTAGTCTGTTGTCTAGATTTTTATTACTCCAATGGATGGTAGCCTTGTCATTATGGAAGGTAGTCTGTTTTCGATATCTTTGTTACTCAAATGGATGGTAGCCTAGTCATTATGAAGGTATTCTATTGTCGATATTTTTGTTACTCCAATGGATGGTAGCCTTGTCATTATGGAAGGTAGTTCGTTGTCGATATTTTTGTTACTCCAATGGATGGTAGCCTATTCATTATGGAACGTAGTTTCTTGTCGATATTTTTGTTATTCCAATGGATGGTAGCCTTATCATTATGGAAGGTAGTTTGTTGTTGAGATTTTTGTTACTCAAATTGATAGTTGCCGTGTCATTATGGAAGGTAGTCTGTTGTTGAGATTTTGTTACTCCAATGGATGGTAGCCTTATCATTATGGAAGGTAGTCTATTGTCGAGATTTTTGTCACTCCAATGGATGGTAGCCTTGTCATTATGGAAGGTTGTCTGTTGGCGAGTTTTTTGTTACTCCAATGGATGGTAGCCTTGTCATTATGGAAAGTAGTCTCTTGTTGATATTTTCATTACTCTAATGGATGGTAGCCTTTTAGTTATGGAAGGTAGTCTGTTATCGATATTTTTGTTACTCCAGTGGATGGTAGCCTTATCATTATGGAAGGTAGTTTATTGTCGAGATTTTTGTCACTCCAATGGATGGTAGCCTTGTCATTATGGAAGGTAGTTTGTTGGCGAGTTTTTTGTTACTCCAATGGATGGTAGCCTTGTCATTATGGAAAGTAGTCTCTTGTTGATATTTTCATTACTCCAATGGATGGTATCCTTGTAATTATGGAAGGTAGTCTGTTGGCGAGCTTTTTATTACTCCAATGGATGGTAGCCTTGTCATTATGGAAGGTAGTCTATTGTTGATATTTTCATTACTCCTATGCATGGTAGCCTTGTCATTGTAGAAGGTAGTCTCTTGTTTATATTTTCGTTACTCCAATGGATGGTAGCCTCGTCATTATGAAAGATAGTCTATTGTCGAGATTTTTGTCACTCCAATGTATGGTATCCTTATCATTATGGAAGGTAGTCTCTTGTTGATATTTTCATTACTCTAATGGATGATAGCCTTTTCATTATGGAAGGTAGTCTGTTGTCTAGATTTTTATTACTCCAATGGATGGTAGCCTTGTCATTATGGAAGGTAGTCTGTTTTCGATATCTTTGTTACTCAAATGGATGGTAGCCTAGTCATTATGGAAGGTATTCTATTGTCGATATTTTTGTTACTCCAATGGATGGTAGCCTTGTCATTATGGAAGGTAGTTCGTTGTCGATATTTTTGTTACTCCAATGGATGGTAGCCTATTCATTATGGAACGTAGTTTGTTGTCGATATTTTTGTTATTCCAATGGATGGTAGCCTTATCATTATGGAAGGTAGTTTGTTGTTGAGATTTTTGTTACTCAAATTGATAGTTGCCGTGTCATTATGGAAGGTAGTCTGTTGTTGAAATTTTGTTACTCCAATGGATGGTAGCCTTATCATTATGGAAGGTAGTCTATTGTCGAGATTTTTGTCACTCCAATGGATGGTAGCCTTGTCATTATGGAAGGTAGTCTGTTGGCGAGTTTTTTGTTACTCCAATGGATGGTAGCCTTGTCATTATGGAAAGTAGTCTCTTGTTGATATTTTCATTACTCCAATGGATGGTAGCCTTTTCGTTATGGAAGGTAGTCTGTTATCGATATTTTTGTTACTTCAATGGATGGTAGCCTTATCATTATGGAAGGTAGTCTATTGTCGAGATTTTTGTCACTCCAATGGATGGTAGCCTTGTCATTATGGAAGGTAGTCTGTTGGCGAGTTTTTTGTTACTCCAATGGATGGTAGCCTTGTCATTATGGAAAGTAGTCTCTTGTTGATATTTTCATTACTCCAATGGATGGTATCCTTGTAATTATGGAAGGTAGTCTGTTGGCGAGCTTTTTATTACTCCAATGGATGGTAGCCTTGTCATTATGGAAGGTAGTCTATTGTTGATATTTTCATTACTCCTATGCATGGTAGCCTTGTCATTGTAGAAGGTAGTCTCTTGTTTATATTTGCATTACTCCAATGGATGGTAGCCTTGTCATTATGAAAGATAGTCTATTGTCAAGATTTTTGTCACTCCAATGTATGGTAGCCTTATCATTATGGAAGGTAGTCTCTTGTTGATATTTTCATTACTCTAATGGATGATAGCCTTTTCATTATGGAAGGTAGTCTGTTGTCTAGATTTTTATTACTCCAATGGATGGTAGCCTTGTCATTATGGAAGGTAGTCTGTTTTCGATATCTTTGTTACTCAAATGGATGGTAGCCTAGTCATTATGGAAGGTATTCTATTGTCGATATTTTTGTTACTCCAATGGATGGTAGCCTTGTCATTATGGAAGGTAGTTCGTTGTCGATATTTTTGTTACTCCAATGGATGGTAGCCTATTCATTATGGAACGTAGTTTGTTGTCGATATTTTTGTTATTCCAATGGATGGTAGCCTTATCATTATGGAAGGTAGTTTGTTGTTGAGATTTTTGTTACTCAAATTGATAGTTGCCGTGTCATTATGGAAGGTAGTCTGTTGTTGAGATTTTCTTACTCCAATGGATGGTAGCCTTATCATTATGGAAGATAGTCTATTGTCGAGATTTTTGTCACTCCAATGGATGGTAGCCTTGTCATTATGGAAGGTAGTCTGTTGGCGAGTTTTTTGTTACTCCAATGGATGGTAGCCTTGTCATTATGGAAAGTAGTCTCTTGTTGATATTTTCATTACTCCAATGGATGGTAGCCTTTTCGTTATGGAAGGTAGTCTGTTATCGATATTTTTGTTACTTCAATGGATGGTAGCCTTATCATTATGGAAGGTAGTCTATTGTCGAGATTTTTGTCACTCCAATGGATGGTAGCCTTGTCATTATGGAAGGTAGTCTGTTGGCGAGTTTTTTGTTACTCCAATGGATGGTAGCCTTGTCATTATGGAAAGTAGTCTCTTGTTGATATTTTCATTACTCCAATGGATGGTATCCTTGTAATTATGGAAGGTAGTCTGTTGGCGAGCTTTTTATTACTCCAATGGATGGTAGCCTTGTCATTATGGAAGGTAGTCTATTGTTGATATTTTCATTACTCCTATGCATGGTAGCCTTGTCATTGTAGAAGGTAGTCTCTTGTTTATATTTGCATTACTCCAATGGATGGTAGCCTTGTCATTATGAAAGATAGTCTATTGTCAAGATTTTTGTCACTCCAATGTATGGTAGCCTTATCATTATGGAAGGTAGTCTCTTGTTGATATTTTCATTACTCTAATGGATGATAGCCTTTTCATTATGGAAGGTAGTCTGTTGTCTAGATTTTTATTACTCCAATGGATGGTAGCCTTGTCATTATGGAAGGTAGTCTGTTTTCGATATCTTTGTTACTCAAATGGATGGTAGCCTAGTCATTATGGAAGGTATTCTATTGTCGATATTTTTGTTACTCCAATGGATGGTAGCCTTGTCATTATGGAAGGTAGTTCGTTGTCGATATTTTTGTTACTCCAATGGATGGTAGCCTATTCATTATGGAACGTAGTTTGTTGTCGATATTTTTGTTATTCCAATGGATGGTAGCCTTATCATTATGGAAGGTAGTTTGTTGTTGAGATTTTTGTTACTCAAATTGATAGTTGCCGTGTCATTATGGAAGGTAGTCTGTTGTTGAGATTTTCTTACTCCAATGGATGGTAGCCTTATCATTATGGAAGATAGTCTATTGTCGAGATTTTTGTCACTCCAATGGATGGTAGCCTTGTCATTATGGAAGGTAGTCTATTGGCGAGTTTTTTGTTACTCCAATGGATGGTAGCCTTGTCATTATGGAAAGTAGTCTCTTGTTGATATTTTCATTACTCCAATGGATGGTAGCCTTTTCGTTATGGAAGGTAGTCTGTTATCGATATTTTTGTTACTCCAATGGATGGTAGCCTTAACATTATGGAACTTAGTTTGTTGTCAATATTTTTGTTACTCCAATGGATAGTAGCCATGTCATAATGAAAGGTAGTATGTTATCGAGATTTTGTTACTCCAATGGATGGTAGCCTTGTCATTACGGAAGGTAGTCTATTGTCGATATTTTTGTCACTCCAATGGATGGTATCCTTGTAATTATGGAAGGTAGTCTGTTGGCGAGCTTTTTATTACTCCAATGGAAGGTAGCCTTGTCATTATGGAAGGTAGTCTATTGTTGATATTTTCATTACTCCTATGCATGGTAGCCTTGTCATTATAGAAGGTAGTCTCTTGTTTATATTTTCATTACTCCAATGGATGGTAGCCTTGTCATTATGAAAGATAGTCTATTGTCGAGATTTTTGTCACTCCAATGTATGGTAGCCTTATCATTATGGAAGGTAGTCTCTTGTTGATATTTTCATTACTCTAATGGATGCTAGTCTTTTCATTATGGAAGGTAGTCTGTTGTCTAGATTATTATTACTCCAATGGATGGTAGCCTTGTCATTATGGAAGGTAGTCTGTTGTCGATATCTTTGTTACTCAAATGGTTGGTAGCCTAGTCATTATGGAAGGTATTCTATGGTCGATATTTTTGTTACTCCAATGGATGGTAGCCTTGTCATTATGGAAGGTAGTTCGTTGTCGATATTTTTGTTACTCCAATGGATGGTAGCCTATTCATTATGGAACGTAGTTTGTTGTCGATATTTTTGTTATTCCAATGGATGGTAGGCTTATCATTATGGAAGGTAGTTTGTTGTTGAGATTTTTGTTACTCAAATTGATAATAGCCGTGTCATTATGGAAGGTAGTCTGTTGTTGAGATTTTGTTACTCCAATGGATGGTAGCCTTATCATTATGGAAGGTAGTCTATTGTCGTGATTTTTGTCACTGTAATGGATGGTAGCCTTGTCATTATGGAATGTAGTCTGTTGGCGAGATTTTTGTTACTCCAATGGATGGTAGGCTTGACATTATGGAAGGTAGTATCTTGTTGGTATTTTCATTACTCCAATGCATGGTAGCCTTGTCATTATGGAAGGTAGTCTATTGTTGATATTTTCATTACTCCAATGGATGGTAGCCTTGTCATTATGGAAGGTAGTTTGTTGTCGGGATTTTTGTTACTTTAATGGCTCGTGGCCTTGTTAATATGGAAAGTAGTCTGTTGTAGAGATTATTGTTACTCTAATGGATGGTAGCCTTGTCCTTATGGAAGGTAGTTTGTTGTTGATATTTTTTTTACTTCAATGGATGGTAGCTTTTTCATTAGGGAAGATAGTCTATTGTCGAGATTTTTATTACTCCAATGGATGGTAGCCTTTTCATTATGGAAGGTAGTCTGTTGTCTAGATTTTTGTTACTCTAATGGATGGTAGCCTTGTCATTATGGAAGGTAGTCTGTTGTCGAGATTTTTGTTTCTCCAATGGATGGTATCCTTGTCATTATGGAAAGTAGTCTCTTGTTGATATTTTCATTACTCCAATGGATGGTAGCCTTTTCATTATGGAAGGTAGTCTGTTATCGATATTTTTGTTACTCCAATGGATGGTAGCCTTATCATTATGGAACTTAGTTTGTTGTCAATATTTTTGTTACTCCAATGGATAGTAGCCATGTCATAATGAAAGGTAGTATGTTATCGAGATTTTGTTACTATAATGGATGGTAGCCTTGTCATTACGGAAGGTAGTCTATTGTCGATATTTTTGTCACTCCAATGGATGGTATCCTTGTAATTATGGAAGGTAGTCTGTTGGCGAGCTTTTTATTACTCCAATGGATGGTAGCCTTGTCATTATGGAAGGTAGTCTATTGTTGATATTTTCATTACTCCTATGCATGGTAGCCTTGTCATTATAGAAGGTAGTCTCTTGTTTATATTTTCATTACTCCAATGGATGGTAGCCTTGTCATTATGAAAGATAGTCTATTGTCGAGATTTTTGTCACTCCAATGTATGGTAGCCTTATCATTATGGAAGGTAGTCTCTTGTTGATATTTTCATTACTCTAATGGATGGTAGTCTTTTCATTATGGAAGGTAGTCTGTTGTCTAGATTATTATTACTCCAATGGATGGTAGCCTTGTCATTATGGAAGGTAGTCTGTTGTCGATATCTTTGTTACTCAAATGGTTGGTAGCCTAGTCATTATGGAAGGTATTCTATGGTCGATATTTTTGTTACTCCAATGGATGGTAGCCTTGTCATTATGGAAGGTAGTTCGTTGTCGATATTTTTGTTACTCCAATGGATGGTAGCCTATTCATTATGGAACGTAGTTTGTTGTCGATATTTTTGTTATTCCAATGGATGGTAGGCTTATCATTATGGAAGGTAGTTTGTTGTTGAGATTTTTGTTACTCAAATTGATAATAGCCGTGTCATTATGGAAGGTAGTCTGTTGTTGAGATTTTGTTACTCCAATGGATGGTAGCCTTAGCATTATGGAAGGTAGTCTATTGTCGTGATTTTTGTCACTGTAATGGATGGTAGCCTTGTCATTATGGAATGTAGTCTGTTGGCGAGATTTTTGTTACTCCAATGGATGGTAGGCTTGACATTATGGAAGGTAGTATCTTGTTGGTATTTTCATTACTCCAATGCATGGTAGCCTTGTCATTATGGAAGGTAGTCTATTGTTGATATTTTCATTACTCCAATGGATGGTAGCCTTGTCATTATGGAAGGTAGTTTGTTGTCGGGATTTTTGTTACTTTAATGGCTCGTGGCCTTGTTAATATGGAAAGTAGTCTGTTGTAGAGATTATTGTTACTCTAATGGATGGTAGCCTTGTACTTATGGAAGGTAGTTTGTTGTTGATATTTTTTTTACTTCAATGGATGGTAGCTTTTTCATTAGGGAAGATAGTCTATTGTCGAGATTTTTATTACTCCAATGGATGGTAGCCTTTTCATTATGGAAGGTAGTCTGTTGTCTAGATTTTTGTTACTCTAATGGATGGTAGCCTTGTCATTATGGAAGGTAGTCTGTTGTCGAGATTTTTGTTTCTCCAATGGATGGTATCCTTGTCATTATGGAAAGTAGTCTCTTGTTGATATTTTCATTACTCCAATGGATGGTAGCCTTTTCATTATGGAAGGTAGTCTGTTATCGATATTTTTGTTACTCCAATGGATGGTAGCCTTATCATTATGGAACTTAGTTTGTTGTCAATATTTTTGTTACTCCAATGGATAGTAGCCATGTCATAATGAAAGGTAGTATGTTATCGAGATTTTGTTACTATAATGGATGGTAGCCTTGTCATTACGGAAGGTAGTCTATTGTCGATATTTTTGTCACTCCAATGGATGGTATCCTTGTAATTATGGAAGGTAGTCTGTTGGCGAGCTTTTTATTACTCCAATGGATGGTAGCCTTGTCATTATGGAAGGTAGTCTATTGTTGATATTTTCATTACTCCTATGCATGGTAGCCTTGTCATTATAGAAGGTAGTCTCTTGTTTATATTTTCATTACTCCAATGGATGGTAGCCTTGTCATTATGAAAGATAGTCTATTGTCGAGATTTTTGTCACTCCAATGTATGGTAGCCTTATCATTATGGAAGGTAGTCTCTTGTTGATATTTTCATTACTCTAATGGATGGTAGTCTTTTCATTATGGAAGGTAGTCTGTTGTCTAGATTATTATTACTCCAATGGATGGTAGCCTTGTCATTATGGAAGGTAGTCTGTTGTCGATATCTTTGTTACTCAAATGGTTGGTAGCCTAGTCATTATGGAAGGTATTCTATGGTCGATATTTTTGTTACTCCAATGGATGGTAGCCTTGTCATTATGGAAGGTAGTTCGTTGTCGATATTTTTGTTACTCCAATGGATGGTAGCCTATTCATTATGGAACGTAGTTTGTTGTCGATATTTTTGTTATTCCAATGGATGGTAGGCTTATCATTATGGAAGGTAGTTTGTTGTTGAGATTTTTGTTACTCAAATTGATAATAGCCGTGTCATTATGGAAGGTAGTTTGTTGTTGAGATTTTGTTACTCCAATGGATGGTAGCCTTATCATTATGGAAGGTAGTCTATTGTCGTGATTTTTGTCACTGTAATGGATGGTAGCCTTGTCATTATGGAATGTAGTCTGTTGGCGAGATTTTTGTTACTCCAATGGATGGTAGGCTTGACATTATGGAAGGTAGTATCTTGTTGGTATTTTCATTACTCCAATGCATGGTAGCCTTGTCATTATGGAAGGTAGTCTATTGTTGATATTTTCATTACTCCAATGGATGGTAGCCTTGTCATTATGGAAGGTAGTTTGTTGTCGGGATTTTTGTTACTTTAATGGCTCGTGGCCTTGTTAATATGGAAAGTAGTCTGTTGTAGAGATTATTGTTACTCTAATGGATGGTAGCCTTGTCCTTATGGAAGGTAGTTTGTTGTTGATATTTTTTTTACTTCAATGGATGGTAGCTTTTTCATTAGGGAAGATAGTCTATTGTCGAGATTTTTATTACTCCAATGGATGGTAGCCTTTTCATTATGGAAGGTAGTCTGTTGTCTAGATTTTTGTTACTCTAATGGATGGTAGCCTTGTCATTATGGAAGGTAGTCTGTTGTCGAGATTTTTGTTTCTCCAATGGATGGTATCCTTGTCATTATGGAAAGTAGTCTCTTGTTGATATTTTCATTACTCCAATGGATGGTAGCCTTTTCATTATGGAAGGTAGTCTGTTATCGATATTTTTGTTACTCCAATGGATGGTAGCCTTATCATTATGGAACTTAGTTTGTTGTCAATATTTTTGTTACTCCAATGGATAGTAGCCATGTCATAATGAAAGGTAGTATGTTATCGAGATTTTGTTACTATAATGGATGGTAGCCTTGTCATTACGGAAGGTAGTCTATTGTCGATATTTTTGTCACTCCAATGGATGGTATCCTTGTAATTATGGAAGGTAGTCTGTTGGCGAGCTTTTTATTACTCCAATGGATGGTAGCCTTGTCATTATGGAAGGTAGTCTCTTGTTGATATTTTCATTACTCCAATGGATGGTAGCCTTTTCATTATGGAAGGTAGTCTGTTATCGATATTTTTGTTACTCCAATGGATGGTAGCCTTATCATTATGGAACTTAGTTTGTTGTCAATATTTTTGTTACTCCAATGGATAGTAGCCATGTCATAATGAAAGGTAGTATGTTATCGAGATTTTGTTACTATAATGGATGGTAGCCTTGTCATTACGAAAGGTAGTCTATTGTCGATATTTTTGTCACTCCAATGGATGGTATCCTTGTAATTATGGAAGGTAGTCAGTTGGCGAGCTTTTTATTACTCCAATGGATGGTAGCCTTGTCATTATGGAAGGTAGTCTATTGTTGATATTTTCATTACTCCTATGCATGGTAGCCTTGTCATTATAGAAGGTAGTCTCTTGTTTATATTTTCATTACTCCAATGGATGGTAGCCTTGTCATTATGAAAGATAGTCTATTGTCGAGATTTTTGTCACTCCAATGTATGGTAGCCTTATCATTATGGAAGGTAGTCTCTTGTTGATATTTTCATTACTCTAATGGATGGTAGTCTTTTCATTATGGAAGGTAGTCTGTTGTCTAGATTATTATTACTCCAATGGATGGTAGCCTTGTCATTATGGAAGGTAGTCTGTTGTCGATATCTTTGTTACTCAAATGGTTGGTAGCCTAGTCATTATGGAAGGTATTCTATGGTCGATATTTTTGTTACTCCAATGGATGGTAGCCTTGTCATTATGGAAGGTATTTCGTTGTTGATATTTTTGTTACTCCAATAGATGGTAGCCTATTCATTATGGAACGTAGTTTGTTCTCGATATTTTTGTTATTCTAATGGATGGTAGGCTTATCATTATGGAAGGTAGTTTGTTGTTGAGATTTTGGTTACTCAAATTGATAGTAGTCGTGTCATTATGGAAGGTAGTATGTTGTCGAGATTTTGTTTCTCCAATGGATGGTAGCCTTATCATTATGGAAGGTAGTCTATTGTCGTGATTTTTGTCACTGTAATGGATGGTAGCCTTGTCATTATGGAAGATAGTCTCTTGGTGAGATTTTTGTTACTCCAATGGATGGTAGGCTTGACATTATGGAAGGTAGTATCTTGTTGGTATTTTCATTACTCCAATGCATGGTAGCCTTGTCATTATGGAAGGTAGTCTCTTGTTGATATTTTCATTACTCCAATGGATGGTAGCCTTATCATTATGGAAGGTAGTTTGTTGTCGGGATTTTTGTTACTCTAATGGATCGTGGCCTTGTTAATATGGAAGGTAGTCTGTTGTCGAGATTATTGTTACTCTAATGGATGGTAGCCTTGTCCTTATGGAAGGTAGTTTGTTGTCGAGATTTTTTTTACTCCAATAGATGGTAGCTTTTTCATTAGGGAAGGTAGTCTATTGTCGAGATTTTTGTTACTCCAATGGATGATAGCCTTGTCATTATGGAATGTAGTCTCTTGTTAATATTTTCATTACTCTAATGGATGGTAGCCTTTTCATTATGGAAGGTAGTTTGTTGTCTAGATTTTTGTTACTCCAATGGATGGTAGCCTTGTCATTATGGAAGGTAGTCTGTTGTCGAGATTTTTGTTTCGGCAATGGATGGTAGCCTTGTCATTATGGAAAGTAGTCTCTTGTTGATACTTTCATTACTCCAATGGATGGTAGCCTTTTCATTATGGAAGGTAGTCTGTTGTCTAGATTTTTGTTACTCCAATGGATGGTAGCCTTGTCATTATGGAAAGTAGTCTCTTGTTGATATTTTCATTACTCCAATGGATGGTAGCCTTTTCATTATGGAAGGTAGTATGTTATCGATATTTTTGTTACTCCAATGGATGGTAGCCTTGTCATTATGGAACTTAGTTTGTTGTCAATATTTTTGTTATTCTAATGGATGGTAGCCTTATCATTTTGTAAGGTAGTTTGTTGTCAATATTTTTGTTACTCCAATGGATAGTAGCCATGTCATAATGAAAGGTAGTATGTTATCAAGATTTTGTTACTCCAATGGATGGTAGCCTTGTCATTACAGAAGGTAGTCTATTGTCGATATTTTTGTCACTCCAATGGATGGTATCCTTGTAATTATGGAAGGTAGTCTGTTGGCAAGCTTTTTGTTACTCCAATGGATGGTAGCCTTGTCATTATGGAAGGTAGTCTATTGTTGATATTTTCATTACTCCAATGCATGGTAGCCTTGTCATTGTAAAAGGTAGTCTCTTGTTTATATTTTCATTACTCAAATGGATGGTAGCCTTATCATTATGGAAGGTAGTCTATTGTCAAGATTTTTGTCACTCCAATGGATGGTAGCCTTGTCATTATGGAAGGTAGTCTGTTGGTGAGATTTTTGTTACTCCAATGGATGGTAGGCTTGACATTATGGAAGGTAGTATCTTGTTAGTATTTTCATTACTCCAATGCATGGTAGCCTTGTCATTATGGAAGGTAGTCTCTTGTTGATATTTTCATTACTCCAATGGATGGTAGCCTTGTCATTATGGAAGGTAGTTTGTTGTCGGGATTTTTGTTACTCTAATGGATCGTGGCCTTGTTAATATGGAAGGTAGTCTGTTGTCGAGATTATTGTTACTCTAATGGATGGTAGCCTTGTCCTTATGGAATGTAGTTTGTTGTCGAGATTTTTTTTACTCCAATAGATGGTAGCTTTTTCATTAGGGAAGGTAGTCTATTGTCGAGATTTTTGTTACTCCAATGGATGATAGCCTTGTCATTATGGAATGTAGTCTCTTGTTGATATTTTCATTACTCTAACGGATGGTAGCCTTTTCATTATGGAAGGTTGTCTGTTGTCTAGATTTTTGTTATTCCAATGGATGGTAGCCTTGTCATTATGGAAGGTAGTCTGTTGTCGAGATTTTTGTTTCGGCAATGGATGGTAGCCTTGTCATTATGGAAAGTAGTCTCTTGTTGGTACTTTCATTACTCCAATGGATGGTAGCCTTTTCATTATGGAAGGTAGTCTGTTGTCTAGATTTTTGTTACTCCAATGGATGGTAGCCTTGTCATTATGGAAAGTAGTCTCTTGTTGATATTTTCATTACTCCAATGGATGGTAGCCTTTTCATTATGGAAGGTAGTATGTTATCGATATTTTTGTTACTCCAATGGATGGTAGCCTTGTCATTATGGAACTTAGTTTGTTGTCAATATTTTTGTTATTCTAATGGATGGTAGCCTTATCATTTTGTAAGGTAGTTTGTTGTCAATATTTTTGTTACTCCAATGGATAGTAGCCATGTCATAATGAAAGGTAGTATGTTATCAAGATTTTGTTACTCCAATGGATGGTAGCCTTGTCATTACGGAAGGTAGTCTATTGTCGATATTTTTGTCACTCCAATGGATGGTATCCTTGTAATTATGGAAGGTAGTCTGTTGGCAAGCTTTTTGTTACTCCAATGGATGGTAGCCTTGTCATTATGGAAGGTAGTCTATTGTTGATATTTTCATTACTCCAATGCATGGTAGCCTTGTCATTGTAAAAGGTAGTCTCTTGTTTATATTTTCATTACTCAAATGGATGGTAGCCTTATCATTATGGAAGGTAGTCTATTGTCAAGATTTTTGTCACTCCAATGGATGGTAGCCTTGTCATTATGGAAGGTAGTCTGTTGGTGAGATTTTTGTTACTCCAATGGATGGTAGGCTTGACATTATGGAAGGTAGTATCTTGTTAGTATTTTCATTACTCCAATGCATGGTAGCCTTGTCATTATGGAAGGTAGTCTCTTGTTGATATTTTCATTACTCCAATGGATGGTAGCCTTGTCATTATGGAAGGTAGTTTGTTGTCGGGATTTTTGTTACTCTAATGGATCGTGGCCTTGTTAATATGGAAGGTAGTCTGTTGTCGAGATTATTGTTACTCTAATGGATGGTAGCCTTGTCCTTATGGAATGTAGTTTGTTGTCGAGATTTTTTTTACTCCAATAGATGGTAGCTTTTTCATTAGGGAAGGTAGTCTATTGTCGAGATTTTTGTTACTCCAATGGATGATAGCCTTGTCATTATGGAATGTAGTCTCTTGTTGATATTTTCATTACTCTAACGGATGGTAGCCTTTTCATTATGGAAGGTTGTCTGTTGTCTAGATTTTTGTTATTCCAATGGATGGTAGCCTTGTCATTATGGAAGGTAGTCTGTTGTCGAGATTTTTGTTTCGGCAATGGATGGTAGCCTTGTCATTATGGAAAGTAGTCTCTTGTTGGTACTTTCATTACTCCAATGGATGGTAGCCTTTTCATTATGGAAGGTAGTCTGTTGTCTAGATTTTTGTTACTCCAATGGATGGTAGCCTTGTCATTATGGAAAGTAGTCTCTTGTTGATATTTTCATTGCTCCAATGGATGGTAGCCTTTTCATTATGGAAGGTAGTCTGTTATCGATATTTTTGTTACTCCAATGGATGGTAGCCTTGTCATTATGGAACTTAGTTTGTTGTCAATATTTTTGTTATTCTAATGGATGGTAGCCTTATCATTTTGTAAGGTAGTTTGTTGTCAATATTTTTGTTACTCCAATGGAGAGTAGCCATGTCATAATGAAAGGTAGTATGTTATCAAGATTTTGTTACTCCAATGGATGGTAGCCTTGTCATTACGGAAGGTAGTCTATTGTCGATATTTTTGTCACTCCAATGGATGGTATCCTTGTAATTATGGAAGGTAGTCTGTTGGCAAGCTTTTTGTTACTCCAATGGATGGTAGCCTTGTCATTATGGAAGGTAGTCTATTGTTGATATTTTCATTACTCCAATGCATGGTAGCCTTGTCATTGTAAAAGGTAGTCTCTTGTTTATATTTTCATTACTCCAATGGATGGTAGCCTTATCATTATGGAAGGTAGTCTATTGTCGAGATTTTTGTCACTCCAATGGATGGTAGCCTTGTCATTATGGAAGGTAGTATGTTGGCGAGATTATTGTTACTCTAATGGATGGTAGGCTTGTCATTATGGAAGGTATTTTGTTGTTGGTATTTTCATTACTCCAATGCATGGTAGTCTTGTTATTATGGAAGGTAGTATCTTGTTGATATTTTCATTACTCCAATGGATGGTAGCCTTTCCATTATGGAAGGTAGTTTGTTGTCGAGATTTTTGTTACTCTAATGGATCGTAGCCTTGTTAATATGGAAGGTAGTCTGTTGTCGAGATTTTTGTTACTCTAATGGATGGTAGCCTTGTCCTTATGTAAGGTACTTTGTTGTCGAGATTTTTGTTACTCCAACGGATGGTAGCTTTGTCATTATGGAAGGTAGTCTATTGTCGAGATTTTTGTTACTCCTATGGATGATAGCCTTGTCATTATGGAATTTAGTCTTTTGTAGATATTTTCATTACTCCAATGGATGGTAGCCTTTTCATTATGGAAGGTAGTTTGTTGTCTAGATTTTTGTTACTCCAATGGATGGCAGCCTTGTCATTATGGAAGGTAGTCTATTGTCGAGATTTTTGTTACTCCAATGGATGGTAGCCTTATCATTATGGAAAGTAGTCTCTTGTTGATATTTTCATTACTCCAATGGATGGTAGCCTTTTCATTATGGAAGGTAGTCTGTTGTCTAGATTTTTGTTACTCCAATGGATGGTAGCCTTGTCAATATAATAAGTAGTCTGTTGTCGATATTTTTGTTACTCCTATGGATGGTAGCCTTGTCATTATGGAACATAGTTTGTTGTCGATATTTTTGTTACTCCAATGGATGGTAGCCTTATCATTTTGGAAGGTAGTTTGTTGTCGAGATTTTTGTTACTCCAATGGATAGTAGCCATGTCATAATGAAAGGTAGTATGTTATCGAGATTTTGTTACTCCAATGGATGGTAGCCTTGACATTATGGAAGGTAGTCTATTGTCGATATTTTTGTCACTCCAATGGATGGAAGCATTGTAATTATGGAAGGTAGTCTGTTGGCGAGCTTCTTGTTACTCCAATGGATGGTAGCCTTGTGATTTTGGAAAGTAGTCTATTGTTGATATTTTCATTTCTCTAATGCATGGTAGCCTTGTCATTATAGAAGGTAGTCTCTTGTTGATATTTTCATTACTCCAATGGATGGTAGCCTTGTCATTATGGAAGGTAGTTTGTTGTCGAGATTTTTGTTACTCTAATGGATCGTAGCCTTGTCATTATGGAAGGTAGTCTGTTGTCGAGATTTTTGTTACTCTAATGGATTGTAACCTTGTCATTATGGAAGGTAGTTTGTTGTCGAGATTTTTGTTACTCCGATGGATGGTAGCCTTGTTATTATGGAAGGTAGTCTATTGTCGAGATTTTTATTACTACAATGTATGGTAGCCTTGCATTGTGGAAGGTAGTTTGTTGTCGAGATTTTTGTTATTATAATGTATGGTGGCCTTGTCATTATAGAAGGTAATTTGTTGTCGATATCTTTGTTACTCTAATGGATGGTAGCCTATTTATTATGTAAGGTAGTCTATTGTTGAGATTTTTGTCACTCTAATGGATGGTAGCCTTGTCATTGTGAAAGGTAGTATGTTGTCGAGATTTTTGTTATTCCATTGGATGGTAGCCTTGTTATTATGGAAGGTAGTCTGTTGTCGAGATTTTTGTTACTCTAATGGATGGTAGCCTGGTCATTATGGAAGGTAGTTTGTTGTCGAGATTTTTGTTACTCCAATGGATGGTAGCCTTGTCATTATGGAAGGTAGTTTGTTGTCGGGATTTTTGTTACTCTAATGGATCGTGGCGCTGTTAATATGGAAGGTAGTCTGTTGTCGAGATTATTGTTACTCTAATGGATGGTAGCCTTGTCCTTATGGAATGTAGTTTGTTGTCGAGATTTTACTCACTCCAATGGATGGTAGCTTTATCATTATGGAAGGTAGTCTATATTCGAGATTTTTGTTACTCCAATGGAAGATAGCCTTGTCATTATGGAATGTAGTCTCTTGATGATATTTTCATTACTCCAACGGATGGTAGCCTTTTCATTATGGAAGGTAGTCTGTTGTCGAGATTTTTATCACTCCAATGGATGGTAGCTTTATCATTATTGAAGGTAGTCTATTGTCGAGATTTTTGTTACTCCAATGGAAGATAGCCTTGTCATTATGGAATGTAGTCTCTTGATGATATTTTCATTACTCCAATGGATGGTAGCCTTTTCATTATGGAAGGTAGTTTGTTATCGATATCTTTGTTACTCAAATGGATGGTAGCCTAGTCATTATGGAAGGTATTCTGTTGTCGATATTTTTGTTACTCCAATGCATGGTAGCCTTGTCATTATGGAAGGTAGTTTGTTGTCGAGATTTTTGTTACTCCAATGAAAGATAGCCTTGTCATTATGGAATGTAGTCTCTTGATGATATTTTCATTACTCCAATGGATGGTAGCGTTTTCATTATGGAAGGTAGTCTGTTGTCGAGATTTTTGTTACTCCAATGGATTTTAGCCTTATCATTATGGAAGGTAGTCTGTTTTCGAGAATTTTGTTACTTCAAAGGATGGTAGCCTTTACATTATTGAAGGTAGTTTGTTATCGATATCTTTGTTACTCAAATGGATGGTAGCCTAGTCATTATGGAAGGTATTCTGTTGTCGATATTTTTGTTACTCCAATGGATGGTAGCCTTGTCATTATGGAAGGTAGTTTGTTGTCGATATTTTTGTTACTCCAAGGGATGGTAGCCTATTCATTATTGAACGTAGTTTGTTGTCGATATATTTGTTATTCCAATGGATGGTAGCCTTATCATTATGGAAGGTAGTTTGTTGTTGAGATTTTGTTTACTCAAATTGATAGTAGCCGTGTCATTATGGAAGGTAGTCTGTTGTCGAGATTTTGTGACTCCAATGGATGGTAGCCTTGTCATTATGGAAGGTAGTCTCTTGGCGAGATTTTTGTTACTCCAATGGATGGTAGGCTTGTCATTATGGAAGGTAGTATCTTGTTGGTATTTTCATTACTCCAATGCATGGTAGCCTTGTCATTATGGAAGGTAGTCTCTTGTTGATATTTGCATTACTCCAATGGATGGTAGCCTTGTCATTATGGAATGTAGTTTGTTGTCGGGATTTTTGTTACTCTAATGGATCGTGGCCCTGTTAATATGGAAAGTAGTCTGTTGTCGAGATTATTGTTACTCTAATGGATGGTAGCCTTGTCCTTATGGAATGTAGTCTGTTGTCGAGAATTTTCTCACTCCAATGGATGGTAGCTTTATCATTATGGAAGGTAGTCTATTGTCGAGATTTTTGTTACTCCAATGGAAGATAGCCTTGTCATTTTGGAATGTAGTCTCTTGATGATATTTTCATTACTCTAATGGATTGTAGCCTTTTCATTATGGAAGGTAGTTTGTTATCGATATCTTTGTTACTCAAATGGATGGTAGCCTAGTCATTATGGAAGGTATTCTGTTTTCGATATTTTTGTTACTCCAATGCATGGTAGCCTTGTCATTATGGAAGGTAGTTTGTTGTCGAGATTTTTGTTACTCCAATGGAAGATAGCCTTGTCATTATGGAATGTAGTCTCTTGATGATATTTTCATTACTCCAATGGATGGTAGCGTTTTCATTATGGAAGGTAGTTTGTTATCGATATCTTTGTTACTCTAATGGATGGTAGCCTAGTCATTATGGAAGGTATTCTGTTTTCGATATTTTTGTTACTCCAATGCATGGTAGCCTTGTCATTATGGAAGGTAGTTTGTTGTCGAGATTTTTGTTACTCCAATGGAAGATAGCCTTGTCATTATGGAATGTAGTCTCTTGATGATATTTTCATTACTCCAATGGATGGTAGCGTTTTCATTATGGAAGGTAGTCTGTACTCGAGATTTTTGTTACTCCAATGGATTTTAGCCTTGTCATTATGGAAGGTAGTCTGTTTTCGAGATTTTTGTTACTCCAATGGATGGTAGCCTTTTCATTATGGAAGGTATTCAGTTGTCGATATTTATGTTACTCCATTGCATGGTAGCCTTGTCATTATGGAAGGTAGTTTATTGTCGATATTTTTGTTACTCCAATGGATGGTAGCCTATTCATTATGGAACGTAGTTTGTTGTCAATATTTTTGTTATTCCAATGCATCGTAGCCTTATCATTATGGAAGGTAGTTTGTTGTTGAGATTTTTGTTACTCAAATTGATAGTGGCCTTGTCATTATGAAAGGTAGTCTGTTGTCGAGATTTTGTTACTCCAATGGATGGTAGCCTTATCATTATGGAAGGTAGTCTATTTTCGAGATTTTTGTCACTCCAATGGATGGTAGCATTGTCATTATGGAAGGTAGTCTGTTGGCGAGATTTTTGTTACTCCAATGGATGGTAGGCTTGTCATTATGGAAGGTAGTATCTTGTTAGTATTTTCATTACTCCAATGCATGGTAGCCTTGTCCTTATGGAATGTAGTCTGTTGTCGAGAATTTTCTCACTCCAATGGATGGTAGCTTTATCATTATGGAAGGTAGTCTATTGTCGAGATTTTTGTTACTCCAATGGAAGATAGCCTTGT
The DNA here is from genome assembly GCA_948472305.1 of Vicia faba. Taxonomy (NCBI): domain Eukaryota; kingdom Viridiplantae; phylum Streptophyta; class Magnoliopsida; order Fabales; family Fabaceae; genus Vicia; species Vicia faba. The sequence continues at coordinate 681,307,787 of OX451739.1, read as the reverse complement.
CATTTTGGAATGTAGTCTCTTGATGATATTTTCATTACTCTAATGGATTGTAGCCTTTTCATTATGGAAGGTAGTTTGTTATCGATATCTTTGTTACTCAAATGGATGGTAGCCTAGTCATTATGGAAGGTATTCTGTTTTCGATATTTTTGTTACTCCAATGCATGGTAGCCTTGTCATTATGGAAGGTAGTTTGTTGTCGAGATTTTTGTTACTCCAATGGAAGATAGCCTTGTCATTATGGAATGTAGTCTCTTGATGATATTTTCATTACTCCAATGGATGGTAGCGTTTTCGTTATGGAAGGTAGTTTGTTATCGATATCTTTGTTACTCTAATGGATGGTAGCCTAGTCATTATGGAAGGTATTCTGTTTTCGATATTTTTGTTACTCCAATGCATGGTAGCCTTGTCATTATGGAAGGTAGTTTGTTGTCGAGATTTTTGTTACTCCAATGGAAGATAGCCTTGTCATTATGGAATGTAGTCTCTTGATGATATTTTCATTACTCCAATGGATGGTAGCGTTTTCATTATGGAAGGTAGTCTGTACTCGAGATTTTTGTTACTCCAATGTATTTTAGCCTTGTCATTATGGAAGGTAGTCTGTTTTCGAGATTTTTGTTACTCCAATGGATGGTAGCCTTTTCATTATGGAAGGTATTCAGTTGTCGATATTTATGTTACTCCATTGCATGGTAGCCTTGTCATTATGGAAGGTAGTTTATTGTCGATATTTTTGTTACTCCAATGGATGGTAGACTATTCATTATGGAACGTAGTTTGTTGTCAATATTTTTGTTATTCCAATGCATGGTAGCCTTATCATTATGGAAGGTAGTTTGTTGTTGAGATTTTTGTTACTCAAATTGATAGTGGCCTTGTCATTATGAAAGGTAGTCTGTTGTCGAGATTTTGTTACTCCAATGGATGGTAGCCTTATCATTATGGAAGGTAGTCTATTTTCGAGATTTTTGTCACTCCATTGGATGGTAGCATTGTCATTATGGAAGGTAGTCTGTTGGCGAGATTTTTGTTACTCCAATGGATGGTAGGCTTGTCATTATGGAAGGTAGTATCTTGTTAGTATTTTCATTACTCCAATGCATGGTAGCCTTGTCATTATGGAAGGTAGTCTCTTGTTGATATTTTCATTACTCTAATGGATGGTAGCCTTGTCATTATGGAAGGTAGTTTGTTGTCGGGATTTTTGTTACTCTAATGGATCGTAGCCTTGTTAATATGGAAGGTAGTCTGTTGTCGAGATTTTTGTTACTATAATGGATGGTATCCTTGTCCTTATCGAAGGTAGTTTGTTGTCGAGATTTTTCTCACTCCAATGGATGGTAGCTTTATCATTATGGAAGGTAGTATATTGTCGAGATTTTTTTTACTCCAATGGAAGATATCCTTGTCATATGGAATGTAGTCTCTTGTTGAGATTTTCATTACTCGAATGGATGGTAGCCTTTTCATTATGGAAGGTAGTCTGTTGTCTAGATTTTTGTTACTCCAATGGATGGTAGCCTTGTCCTTATGGAAGGTAGTCTATTGTCGAGATTTTTGTTCTCCAATGGATGGTAGCCTTGTCATTATGGAAAGTAGTCTCTTGTTGATATTTTCATTACTCCAATGGATGGTAGCCTTTTCATTATGGAAGGTAGTTTGTTATCTATATCTTTGTTACTCAAATGGATGGTAGCCTAGTCATTATGGAAGGTATTCTGTTGTCGATATTTTTGTTACTCCAATGCGTGGTAGCCTTGTCATTATGGAAGGTAGTTTGTTGTCGATATTTTTGTTACTCCAATGGATGTTAGCCTATTCATTATGGAACGTAGTTTGTTGTTAATATTTTTGTTATTCCAATGGATGGTAGCCTTATCATTATGGAAGGTAGTTTCTTGTTGAGATTTTTGTTACTCAAATTGATAGTAGCCTTGTCATTATGGAAGGTAGTCTGTTGTCGAGATTTTGTTACTCCAATGGATGGTAGCCTTATCATTATGGAAGGTAGTCTATTGTCGAGATTTTTGTCACTCCAATGGATGGTAACATTTTCATTATGGAAGGTAGTCTGTTGGCGAGATTTTTGTTACTCCAATGGATGGTAGGCTTGTCATTATGGAAGGTAGTATTTTGTTGGTATTTTCATTACTCCAATGCATGGTAGCCTTGTCATTATGGAAGGTAGTCTCTTGTTGATATTTTCATTACTCCAATGGATGGTAGCCTTGTCATTATGGAAGGTAGTTTGTTGTCGGGATTTTTGTTACTCTAATGGATCGTAGCCTTGTTAATATGGAAGGTAGTCTGTTGTCGAGATTTTTGTTACTATAATGGATGGTAGCCTTGTCCTTATCGAAGGTAGTTTGTTGTCGAGATTTTTCTCACTCCAATGGATGGTAGCTTTATCATTATGGAAGGTAGTCTATTGTCGAGATTTTTGTTACTCCAATGGAAGATAGCCTTGTCATTATGAAATGTAGTCTCTTGTTGATATTTTCATTACTCCAGTGGATGGTAGCCTTTTCATTATGGAAGGTAGTCTGTTGTCTAGATTTTTGTTACTCCAATGGATGGTAGCCTTGTCATTATGGAAGGTAGTCTATTGTCGAGATTTTCGTTTCTCCAATGGATGGTAGCCTTGTCATTATGGAAAGTAGTCTCTTGTTGATATTTTCATTACTCCAATGGATGGTAGCCTTTTCATTATGGAAGGTAGTTTGTTATCGATATCTTTGTTACTCAAATGGATGGTAGCCTAGTCATTATGGAAGGTATTCTGTTTTCGATATTTTTGTTACTCCAATGCATGGTAGCCTTGTCATTATGGAAGGTAGTTTGTTGTCGAGATTTTTGTTACTCCAATGGAAGATAGCCTTGTCATTATGGAATGTAGTCTCTTGATGATATTTTCATTACTCCAATGGATGGTAGCATTTTCATTATGGAAGGTAGTTTGTTATCGATATCTTTGTTACTCAAATGGATGGTAGCCTAGTCATTATGGAAGGTATTCTGTTTTCGATATTTTTGTTACTCCAATGCATGGTAGCCTTGTCATTATGGAAGGTAGTTTGTTGTCGAGATTTTTGTTACTCCAATGGAAGATAGCCTTGTCATTATGGAATGTAGTCTCTTGATGATATTTTCATTACTCCAATGGATGGTAGCATTTTCATTATGGAAGGTAGTCTGTTGTCGAGATTTTTGTTACTCCAATGGATTTTAGCCTTGTCATTATGGAAGGTAGTCTGTTTTCGAGATTTTTGTTACTCCAATGGATGGTAGCCTTTTCATTATGGAAGGTATTCTGTTGTCGATATTTATGTTACTCCAATGCATGGTAGCCTTGTCATTATGGAAGGTAGTTTATTGTCGATATTTTTGTTACTCCAATGGATGGTAGCCTATTCATTATGGAACGTAGTTTGTTGTCAATATTTTTGTTATTCCAATGGATGGTAGCCTTATCATTATGGAAGGTAGTTTGTTGTTAAGATTTTTGTTACTCAAATTGATAGTGGCCTTGTCATTATGGAAGGTAGTATGTTGTCGATATTTTGTTACTCCAATGGATGGTAGCCTTATCATTATGGAAGGTAGTCTATTTTCGAGATTTTTGTCACTCCAATGGATGGTAGCATTGTCATTATGGAAGGTAGTCTGTTGGCGAGATTTTTGTTACTCCAATGGATGGTAGGCTTGTCATTATGGAAGGTAGTATCTTGTTAGTATTTTCCTTACTCCAATGCATGGTAGCCTTGTCATTATGGAAGGTAGTCTCTTGTTGATATTTTCATTACTCTAATGGATGGTAGCCTTGTCATTATGGAAGGTAGTTTGTTGTCGGGATTTTTGTTACTCTAATGGATCGTAGCCTTGTTAATATGGAAGGTAGTCTGTTGTCGAGATTTTTGTTACTATAATGGATGGTATCCTTGTCCTTATCGAAGGTAGTTTGTTGTCGAGATTTTTCTCACTCCAATGGATGGTAGCTTTATCATTATGGAAGGTAGTCTATTGTCGAGATTTTTGTTACTCCAATGGAAGATAGCCTTGTCATTATGGAATGTAGTCTCTTGTTGAGATTTTCATTACTCGAATGGATGGTAGCCTTTTCATTATGGAAGGTAGTCTATTGTCTAGATTTTTGTTACTCCAATGGATGGTAGCCTTGTCCTTATGGAAGGTAGTCTATTGTCGAGATTTTTGTTTCTCCAATGGATGGTAGCCTTGTCATTATGCAAAGTAGTCTCTTGTTGATATTTTCATTACTCCAATGGATGGTAGCCTTTTCATTATGGAAGGTAGTTTGTTATCTATATCTTTGTTACTCAAATGGATGGTAGCCTAGTCATTATGGAAGGTATTCTGTTGTCGATATTTTTGTTACTCCAATGCATGGTAGCCTTGTCATTATGGAAGGTAGTTTGTTGTCAATATTTTTGTTACTCCAATGGATGGTAGCCTATTCATTATGGAACGTAGTTTGTTGTTAATATTTTTGTTATTTTAATGGATGGTAGCCTTATCATTATGGAAGGTAGTTTCTTGTTGAGATTTTTGTTACTCAAATTGATAGTAGCCTTGTCATTATGGAAGGTAGTCTGTTGTCGAGATTTTGTTACTCCAATGGATGGTAGCCTTATCATTATGGAAGGTAGTCTATTGTCGAGATTTTTGTCACTCCAATGGATGGTAGCATTTTCATTATGGAAGGTAGTCTGTTGGCGAGATTTTTGTTACTCCAATGGATGGTAGGCTTGTCATTATGGAAGGTAGTATCTTGTTGGTATTTTCATTACTCCAATGCATGGTAGCCTTGTCATTATGGAAGGTAGTCTCTTGTTGATATTTTCATTACTCCAATGGATGGTAGCCTTGTCATTATGGAAGGTAGTTTGTTGTCGGGATTTTTGTTACTCTAATGGAACGTGGCCCTGTTAATATGGAAGGTAGTCTGTTGTCGAGATTATTGTTACTCTAATGGATGGTAGCCTTGTCCTTATGGAATGTAGTCTGTTGTCGAGATTTTTCTCACTCCAATGGATGGTAGCTTTATCATTATGGAAGGTAGTCTATTGTCGAGATTTTTGTTACTCCAATGGAAGATAGCCTTGTCATTTTGGAATGTACTCTCTTGATGATATTTTCATTACTCCAATGGATCGTAGCCTTTTCATTATGGAAGGTAGTTTGTTATCGATATCTTTGTTACTCAAATGGATGGTAACCTAGTCATTATGGAAGGTATTCTGTTTTCGATATTTTTGTTACTCCAATGCATGGTAGCCTTGTCATTATGGAAGGTAGTTTGTTGTCGAGATTTTTGTTGCTCCAATGGAAGATAGCCTTGTCATTATGGAATGTAGTCTCTTGATGATATTTTCATTACTCCAATGGATGGTAGCGTTTTCATTATGGAAGGTAGTCTGTTGTTGAGATTTTTGTTACTCCAATGGATTTTAGCCTTGTCATTATGGAAGGTAGTCTGTTTTCGAGATTTTTGTTACTCCAATGGATGGTAGCCTTTTCATTATGGAAGGTATTCTGTTGTCGATATTTATGTTACTCCAATGCATGGTAGCCTTGTCATTATGGAAGGTAGTTTATTGTCGATATTTTTGTTACTCCAATGGATGGTAGCCTATTCATTATGGAACGTAGTTTGTTGTCAATATTTTTGTTATTCCAATGGATGGTAGCCTTATCATTATGGAAGGTAGTTTGTTGTTAAGATTTTTGTTACTCAAATTGATAGTGGCCTTGTCATTATGGAAGGTAGTCTATTGTTGATATTTTCATTACTCCAATGGATGGTTGCCTTTTCATTATGGAAGGTAGTTTGTTATCTATATCTTTGTTACTCAAATGGATGGTAGCCTAGTCATTATGGAAGGTATTCTGTTGTCGATATTTTTGTTACTCCAATGCATGGTAGCCTTGTCATTATGAAAGGTAGTTTGTTGTCGAAATTTTTGTTACTCCAATGGATGGTAGCCTATTCATTATGGAACGTAGTTTGTTGTTAATATTTTTGTTATTCCAATGGATGGTAGCCTTATCATTATGGAAGGTAGTTTCTTGTTGAGATTTTTGTTACTCAAATTGATAGTAGCCTTGTCATTATGGAAGGTAGTCTGTTGTCGAGATTTTGTTACTCCAATGGATGGTAGCCTTTTCATTATGGAAGGTAGTCTATTGTCGAGATTTTTTTCACTCCAATGGATGGTAGCATTTTCATTATGGAAGGTAGTCTGTTGGCGAGATTTTTGTTACTCCAATGGATGGTAGGCTTGTCATTATGGAAGGTAGTATCTTGTTGGTATTTTCATTACTCCAATGCATGGTAGCCTTGTCATTATGGAAGGTAGTCTCTTGTTGATATTTTCATTACTCCAATGGATGGTAGCCTTGTCATTATGGAAGGTAGTTTGTTGTCGGGATTTTTGTTACTCTAATGGATCGTAGCCTTGTTAATATGGAAGGTAGTCTGTTGTCGAGATTTTTGTTACTATAATGGATGGTATCCTTGTCCTTATCGAAGGTAGTTTGTTGTCGAGATTTTTCTCACTCCAATGGATGGTAGCTTTATCAATATGGAAGGTAGTCTATTGTCGAGATTTTTGTTACTCCAATGGAAGATAGCCTTGTCATTATGGAATGTAGTCTCTTGTTGAGATTTTCATTACTCGAATGGATGGTAGCCTTTTCATTATGGAAGGTAGTCTGTTGTCTGGATTTTTGTTACTCCAATGGATGGTAGCCTTGTCTTTATGGAAGGTAGTCTATTGTCGAGATTTTGGTTTCTCCAATGGATGGTAGTCTTGTCATTATGGAAAGTAGTCTATTGTTGATATTTTCATTACTCCAATGGATGGTAGCCTTTTCATTATGGAAGGTAGTTTGTTATCTATATCTTTGTTACTCAAATGGATGGTAGCCTAGTCATTATGGATGGTATTCTGTTGTCGATATTTTTGTTACTCCAATGCATGGTAGCCTTGTCATTATGGAAGGTAGTTTGTTGTCGATATTTTTGTTACTCCAATGGATGGTAGCCTATACATTATGGAACGTAGTTTGTTGTTAATATTTTTGTTATTCCAATGGATGGTAGCCTTATCATTATGGAAGGTAGTTTCTTGTTGAGATTTTTGTTACTCATATTGATAGTAGCCTTGTCATTATGGAAGGTAGTCTGTTGTCGAGATTTTGTTACTCCAATGGATGGTAGCCTTTTCATTATGGAAGGTAGTCTATTGTCGAGATTTTTGTCACTCCAATGGATGGTAGCATTTTCATTATGGAAGGTAGTCTGTTGGCGAGATTTTTGTTACTCCAATGGATGGTAGGCTTGTCATTATGGAAGGTAGTATCTTGTTGGTATTTTCATTACTCCAATGCATGGTAGCCTTGTCATTATGGAAGGTAGTCTCTTGTTGATATTTTCATTACTCCAATGGATGGTAGCCTTGTCATTATGGAAGGTAGTTTGTTGTCGGGATTTTTGTTACTCTAATGGATCGTGGCCTTGTTAATATGGAAGGTAGTCTGTTGTCGAGATTTTTGTTACTATAATGGATGGTAGCCTTGTCCTTATCGAAGGTAGTTTGTTGTCGAGATTTTTCTCACTCCAATGGATGGTAGCTTTATCATTATGGAAGGTAGTCTATTGTCGAGATTTTTGTTACTCCAATGGAAGATAGCCTTGTCATTATGAAATGTAGTCTCTTGTTGATATTTTCATTACTACAATGGATGGTAGCCTTTTCATTATGGAAGGTAGTCTGTTGTCTAGATTTTTGTTACTCCAATGGATGGTAGACTTGTCATTATGGAAGGTAGTCTATTGTCGAGATTTTTGTTTCTCCAATGGATGGTAGCCTTGTCATTATGGAAAGTAGTCTCTTGTTGATATTTTCATTACTCCAATGGATGGTAGCCTTTTCATTATGGAAGGTAGTTTGTTATCGATATCTTTGTTACTCAAATGGATGGTAGCCTAGTCATTATGGAAGGTATTCTGTTGTCAATATTTTTGTTACTCCAATGCATGGTAGCCTTGTCATTATGGAAGGTAGTTTGTTGTCGATATTTTTGTTACTCCAATGGATGGTAGCCTATTCATTATGGAACGTAGTTTGTTGTTAATATTTTTGTTATTCCAATGGATGGTAGCCTTATCATTATGGATGGTAGTTTCTTGTTGAGATTTTTGTTACTCAAATTGATAGTAGCCTTGTCATAATGGAAGGTAGTCTGTTGTCGAGATTTTGTTACTCCAATGGATGGTAGCCTTATCATTATGGAAGGTAGTCTATTGTCGAGATTTATTTCACTCCAATGGATGGTAGCATTTTCATTATGGAAGGTAGTCTGTTGGCGAGATTTTTGTTACTCCAATGGATGGTAGGCTTGTCATTATGGAAGGTAGTATCTTGTTGGTATTTTCATTACTCCAATGCATGGTAGCCTTGTCATTATGGAAGGTAGTCTCTTGTTGATATTTTCATTACTCCAATGGATGGTAGCCTTGTCATTATGGAAGGTAGTTTGTTGTCGGGATTTTTGTTACTCTAATGGATCGTGGCCCTGTTAATATGGAAGGTAGTCTGTTGTCGAGATTATTGTTACTCTAATGGATGGTAGCCTTGTCCTTATGGAATGTAGTCTGTTGTCGAGATTTTTGTCACTCCAATGGATGGTAGCTTTATCATTATGGAAGGTAGTCTATTGTCGAGATTTTTGTTACTCCAATGGAAGATAGCCTTGTCATTATGGAATTTAGTCTCTTGATGATATTTTCATTACTCCAATGGATGGTAGCCTTTTCATTATGGAAGGTAGTTTGTTATCGATATCTTTGTTACTCAAATGGATGGTAGCCTAGTCATTATGGAAGGTATTCTGTTTTCAATATTTTTGTTACTCCAATGCATGGTAGCCTTGTCATTATGGAAGGTAGTATGTTGTCGAGATTTTTGTTACTCCAATGGAAGATAGCCTTGTCATTATGGAATGTAGTCTCTTGATGATATTTTCCTTACTCCAATGGATGGTAGTGTTTTCATTATGGAAGGTAGTTTGTTATCGATATCTTTGTTACTCATATGGATGGTAGCCTAGTCATTATGGAAGGTATTCTATTTTCGATATTTTTGTTACTCCAATGCATGGTAGCCTTGTCATTATGGAAGGTAGTTTGTTGTCGAGATTTTTGTTACTCCAATGGAAGATAGCCTTGTCATTATGGAATGTAGTCTCTTGATGATATTTTCATTACTCCAATGGATGTTATCATTTTCATTATGGAAGGTAGTCTGTTGTCGAGATTTTTGTTACTCCAATGGATTTTAGCCTTGTCATTATGGAAGGTAGTCTATTTTCGAGATTTTTGTTACTCCAATGGATGGTAGCCTTTTATTATGGAAGGTATTCTGTTGTCGATATTTATGTTACTCCAATGCATGGTAGCCTTGTCATTATGGAAGGTAGTTTATTGTCGATATTTTTGTTACTCCAATGGATGGTAGCCTATTCATTATGGAACGTAGTTTGTTGTCAATATTTTTGTTACTCAAATTGATAGTGGCCTTGTCATTATGGAAGGTAGTCTGTTGTCGAGATTTTGTTACTCCAATGGATGGTAGCCTTATCATTATGGAAGGTAGTCTATTTTCGAGATTTTTGTCACTCCAATGGATGGTAGCATTGTCATTATGGAAGGTAGTCTTTTGGCGAGATTTTTGTTACTCCAATGGATGGTAGGCTTGTCATTATGGAAGGTAGTATCTTGTTAGTATTTTCATTACTCCAATGCATTGTCATTATGGAAGGTAGTCTCTTGTTGATATTTTCATTACTCTAATGGATGGTAGCCTTGTCATTATGGAAGGTAGTTTGTTGTCGGGATTTTTGTTACTCTAATGGATCGTAGCCTTGTTAATATGGAAGGTAGTCTGTTGTCGAGATTTTTGTTACTAGAATGGATGGTATCCTTGTCCTTATCGAAGGTAGTTTGTTGTCGAGATTTTTCTCACTCCAATGGATGGTAGCTTTATCAATATGGAAGGTAGTCTATTGTCGAGATTTTTGTTACTCCAATGGAAGATAGCCTTGTCATTATGGAATGTAGTCTCTTGTTGAGATTTTCATTACTCGAATGGATGGTAGCCTTTTCATTATGGAAGGAAGTCTGTTGTCTGGATTTTTGTTACTCCAATGGATGGTAGCCTTGTCTTTATGGAAGGTAGTCTATTGTCGAGATTTTGGTTTCTCCAATGGATGGTAGCCTTGTCATTATGGAAAGTAGTCTATTGTTGATATTTTCATTACTCCAATGGATGGTAGCCTTTTCATTATGGAAGGTAGTTTGTTATCTATATCTTTGTTACTCAAATGGATGGTAGCCTAGTCATTATGGATGGTATTCTGTTGTCGATATTTTTGTTACTCCAATGCATGGTAGCCTTGTCATTATGGAAGGTAGTTTGTTGTCGATATTTTTGTTACTCCAATGGATGGTAGCCTATTCATTATGGAACGTAGTTTGTTGTTAATATTTTTGTTATTCCAATGGATGGTAGCCTTATCATTATGGAAGGTAGTTTCTTGTTGAGATTTTTGTTACTCAAATTGATAGTAGCCTTGTCATTATGGAAGGTAGTCTGTTGTCAAGATTTTGTTACTCCAATGGATGGTAGCCTTTTCATTATGGAAGGTAGTCTATTGTCGAGATTTTTGTCACTCCAATGGATGGTAGCATTTTCATTATGGAAGGTAGTCTGTTGGCGAGATTTTTGTTACTCCAATGGATGGTAGGCTTGTCATTATGGAAGGTAGTATCTTGTTGGTATTTTCATTACTCCAATGCATGGTAGCCTTGTCATTATGGAAGGTAGTCTCTTGTTGATATTTTCATTACTCCAATGGATGGTAGCCTTGTCATTATGGAAGGTAGTTTGTTGTCGGGATTTTTGTTACTCTAATGGATCGTAGCCTTGTTAATATGGAAGGTAGTCTGTTGTCGAGATTTTTGTTACTATAATGGATGGTATCCTTGTCCTTATCGAAGGTAGTTTGTTGTCGAGATTTTTCTCACTCCAATGGATGGTAGCTTTATCAATATGGAAGGTAGTCTATTGTCGACATTTTTGTTACTCCAATGGAAGATAGCCTTGTCATTATGGAATGTAGTCTCTTGTTGAGATTTTCATTACTCGAATGGATGGTAGCCTTTTCATTATGGAAGGTAGTCTGTTGTCTGGATTTTTGTTACTCCAATGGATGGTAGCCTTGTCTTTATGGAAGGTAGTCTATTGTCGAGATTTTGGTTTCTCCAATGGATGGTAGCCTTGTCATTATGGAAAGTAGTCTATTGTTGATATTTTCATTACTCCAATGGATGGTTGCCTTTTCATTATGGAAGGTAGTTTGTTATCTATATCTTTGTTACTCAAATGGATGGTAGCCTAGTCATTATGGAAGGTATTCTGTTGTCGATATTTTTGTTACTCCAATGCATGGTAGCCTTGTCATTATGAAAGGTAGTTTGTTGTCGAAATTTTTGTTACTCCAATGGATGGTAGCCTATTCATTATGGAACGTAGTTTGTTGTTAATATTTTTGTTATTCCAATGGATGGTAGCCTTATCATTATGGAAGGTAGTTTCTTGTTGAGATTTTTGTTACTCAAATTGATAGTAGCCTTGTCATTATGGAAGGTAGTCTGTTGTCGAGATTTTGTTACTCCAATGGATGGTAGCCTTTTCATTATGGAAGGTAGTCTATTGTCGAGATTTTTGTCACTCCAATGGATGGTAGCATTTTCATTATGGAAGGTAGTCTGTTGGCGAGATTTTTGTTACTCCAATGGATGGTAGGCTTGTCATTATGGAAGGTAGTATCTTGTTGGTATTTTCATTACTCCAATGCATGGTAGCCTTGTCATTATGGAAGGTAGTCTCTTGTTGATATTTTCATTACTCCAATGGATGGTAGCCTTGTCATTATGGAAGGTAGTTTGTTGTCGGGATTTTTGTTACTCTAATGGATCGTAGCCTTGTTAATATGGAAGGTAGTCTGTTGTCGAGATTTTTGTTACTATAATGGATGGTATCCTTGTCCTTATCGAAGGTAGTTTGTTGTCGAGATTTTTCTCACTCCAATGGATGGTAGCTTTATCAATATGGAAGGTAGTCTATTGTCGAGATTTTTGTTACTCCAATGGAAGATAGCCTTGTCATTATGGAATGTAGTCTCTTGTTGAGATTTTCATTACTCGAATGGATGGTAGCCTTTTCATTATGGAAGGTAGTCTGTTGTCTGGATTTTTGTTACTCCAATGGATGGTAGCCTTGTCTTTATGGAAGGTAGTCTATTGTCGAGATTTTGGTTTCTCCAATGGATGGTAGTCTTGTCATTATGGAAAGTAGTCTATTGTTGATATTTTCATTACTCCAATGGATGGTAGCCTTTTCATTATGGAAGGTAGTTTGTTATCTATATCTTTGTTACTCAAATGGATGGTAGCCTAGTCATTATGGATGGTATTCTGTTGTCGATATTTTTGTTACTCCAATGCATGGTAGCCTTGTCATTATGGAAGGTAGTTTGTTGTCGATATTTTTGTTACTCCAATGGATGGTAGCCTATACATTATGGAACGTAGTTTGTTGTTAATATTTTTGTTATTCCAATGGATGGTAGCCTTATCATTATGGAAGGTAGTTTCTTGTTGAGATTTTTGTTACTCATATTGATAGTAGCCTTGTCATTATGGAAGGTAGTCTGTTGTCGAGATTTTGTTACTCCAATGGATGGTAGCCTTTTCATTATGGAAGGTAGTCTATTGTCGAGATTTTTGTCACTCCAATGGATGGTAGCATTTTCATTATGGAAGGTAGTCTGTTGGCGAGATTTTTGTTACTCCAATGGATGGTAGGCTTGTCATTATGGAAGGTAGTATCTTGTTGGTATTTTCATTACTCCAATGCATGGTAGCCTTGTCATTATGGAAGGTAGTCTCTTGTTGATATTTTCATTACTCCAATGGATGGTAGCCTTGTCATTATGGAAGGTAGTTTGTTGTCGGGATTTTTGTTACTCTAATGGATCGTGGCCTTGTTAATATGGAAGGTAGTCTGTTGTCGAGATTTTTGTTACTATAATGGATGGTAGCCTTGTCCTTATCGAAGGTAGTTTGTTGTCGAGATTTTTCTCACTCCAATGGATGGTAGCTTTATCATTATGGAAGGTAGTCTATTGTCGAGATTTTTGTTACTCCAATGGAAGATAGCCTTGTCATTATGAAATGTAGTCTCTTGTTGATATTTTCATTACTACAATGGATGGTAGCCTTTTCATTATGGAAGGTAGTCTGTTGTCTAGATTTTTGTTACTCCAATGGATGGTAGACTTGTCATTATGGAAGGTAGTCTATTGTCGAGATTTTTGTTTCTCCAATGGATGGTAGCCTTGTCATTATGGAAAGTAGTCTCTTGTTGATATTTTCATTACTCCAATGGATGGTAGCCTTTTCATTATGGAAGGTAGTTTGTTATCGATATCTTTGTTACTCAAATGGATGGTAGCCTAGTCATTATGGAAGGTATTCTGTTGTCAATATTTTTGTTACTCCAATGCATGGTAGCCTTGTCATTATGGAAGGTAGTTTGTTGTCGATATTTTTGTTACTCCAATGGATGGTAGCCTATTCATTATGGAACGTAGTTTGTTGTTAATATTTTTGTTATTCCAATGGATGGTAGCCTTATCATTATGGATGGTAGTTTCTTGTTGAGATTTTTGTTACTCAAATTGATAGTAGCCTTGTCATAATGGAAGGTAGTCTGTTGTCGAGATTTTGTTACTCCAATGGATGGTAGCCTTATCATTATGGAAGGTAGTCTATTGTCGAGATTTATTTCACTCCAATGGATGGTAGCATTTTCATTATGGAAGGTAGTCTGTTGGCGAGATTTTTGTTACTCCAATGGATGGTAGGCTTGTCATTATGGAAGGTAGTATCTTGTTGGTATTTTCATTACTCCAATGCATGGTAGCCTTGTCATTATGGAAGGTAGTCTCTTGTTGATATTTTCATTACTCCAATGGATGGTAGCCTTGTCATTATGGAAGGTAGTTTGTTGTCGGGATTTTTGTTACTCTAATGGATCGTGGCCCTGTTAATATGGAAAGTAGTCTGTTGTCGAGATTATTGTTACTCTAATGGATGGTAGCCTTGTCCTTATGGAATGTAGTCTGTTGTCGAGATTTTTGTCACTCCAATGGATGGTAGCTTTATCATTATGGAAGGTAGTCTATTGTCGAGATTTTTGTTACTCCAATGGAAGATAGCCTTGTCATTATGGAATTTAGTCTCTTGATGATATTTTCATTACTCCAATGGATGGTAGCCTTTTCATTATGGAAGGTAGTTTGTTATCGATATCTTTGTTACTCAAATGGATGGTAGCCTAGTCATTATGGAAGGTATTCTGTTTTCAATATTTTTGTTACTCCAATGCATGGTAGCCTTGTCATTATGGAAGGTAGTATGTTGTCGAGATTTTTGTTACTCCAATGGAAGATAGCCTTGTCATTATGGAATGTAGTCTCTTGATGATATTTTCCTTACTCCAATGGATGGTAGTGTTTTCATTATGGAAGGTAGTTTGTTATCGATATCTTTGTTACTCATATGGATGGTAGCCTAGTCATTATGGAAGGTATTCTATTTTCGATATTTTTGTTACTCCAATGCATGGTAGCCTTGTCATTATGGAAGGTAGTTTGTTGTCGAGATTTTTGTTACTCCAATGGAAGATAGCCTTGTCATTATGGAATGTAGTCTCTTGATGATATTTTCATTACTCCAATGGATGTTATCATTTTCATTATGGAAGGTAGTCTGTTGTCGAGATTTTTGTTACTCCAATGGATTTTAGCCTTGTCATTATGGAAGGTAGTCTATTTTCGAGATTTTTGTTACTCCAATGGATGGTAGCCTTTTATTATGGAAGGTATTCTGTTGTCGATATTTATGTTACTCCAATGCATGGTAGCCTTGTCATTATGGAAGGTAGTTTATTGTCGATATTTTTGTTACTCCAATGGATGGTAGCCTATTCATTATGGAACGTAGTTTGTTGTCAATATTTTTGTTACTCAAATTGATAGTGGCCTTGTCATTATGGAAGGTAGTCTGTTGTCGAGATTTTGTTACTCCAATGGATGGTAGCCTTATCATTATGGAAGGTAGTCTATTTTCGAGATTTTTGTCACTCCAATGGATGGTAGCATTGTCATTATGGAAGGTAGTCTTTTGGCGAGATTTTTGTTACTCCAATGGATGGTAGGCTTGTCATTATGGAAGGTAGTATCTTGTTAGTATTTTCATTACTCCAATGCATTGTCATTATGGAAGGTAGTCTCTTGTTGATATTTTCATTACTCTAATGGATGGTAGCCTTGTCATTATGGAAGGTAGTTTGTTGTCGGGATTTTTGTTACTCTAATGGATCGTAGCCTTGTTAATATGGAAGGTAGTCTGTTGTCGAGATTTTTGTTACTAGAATGGATGGTATCCTTGTCCTTATCGAAGGTAGTTTGTTGTCGAGATTTTTCTCACTCCAATGGATGGTAGCTTTATCAATATGGAAGGTAGTCTATTGTCGAGATTTTTGTTACTCCAATGGAAGATAGCCTTGTCATTATGGAATGTAGTCTCTTGTTGAGATTTTCATTACTCGAATGGATGGTAGCCTTTTCATTATGGAAGGAAGTCTGTTGTCTGGATTTTTGTTACTCCAATGGATGGTAGCCTTGTCTTTATGGAAGGTAGTCTATTGTCGAGATTTTGGTTTCTCCAATGGATGGTAGCCTTGTCATTATGGAAAGTAGTCTATTGTTGATATTTTCATTACTCCAATGGATGGTAGCCTTTTCATTATGGAAGGTAGTTTGTTATCTATATCTTTGTTACTCAAATGGATGGTAGCCTAGTCATTATGGATGGTATTCTGTTGTCGATATTTTTGTTACTCCAATGCATGGTAGCCTTGTCATTATGGAAGGTAGTTTGTTGTCGATATTTTTGTTACTCCAATGGATGGTAGCCTATTCATTATGGAACGTAGTTTGTTGTTAATATTTTTGTTATTCCAATGGATGGTAGCCTTATCATTATGGAAGGTAGTTTCTTGTTGAGATTTTTGTTACTCAAATTGATAGTAGCCTTGTCATTATGGAAGGTAGTCTGTTGTCAAGATTTTGTTACTCCAATGGATGGTAGCCTTTTCATTATGGAAGGTAGTCTATTGTCGAGATTTTTGTCACTCCAATGGATGGTAGCATTTTCATTATGGAAGGTAGTCTGTTGGCGAGATTTTTGTTACTCCAATGGATGGTAGGCTTGTCATTATGGAAGGTAGTATCTTGTTGGTATTTTCATTACTCCAATGCATGGTAGCCTTGTCATTATGGAAGGTAGTCTCTTGTTGATATTTTCATTACTCCAATGGATGGTAGCCTTGTCATTATGGAAGGTAGTTTGTTGTCGGGATTTTTGTTACTCTAATGGATCGTAGCCTTGTTAATATGGAAGGTAGTCTGTTGTCGAGATTTTTGTTACTATAATGGATGGTATCCTTGTCCTTATCGAAGGTAGTTTGTTGTCGAGATTTTTCTCACTCCAATGGATGGTAGCTTTATCAATATGGAAGGTAGTCTATTGTCGACATTTTTGTTACTCCAATGGAAGATAGCCTTGTCATTATGGAATGTAGTCTCTTGTTGAGATTTTCATTACTCGAATGGATGGTAGCCTTTTCATTATGGAAGGTAGTCTGTTGTCTGGATTTTTGTTACTCCAATGGATGGTAGCCTTGTCTTTATGGAAGGTAGTCTATTGTCGAGATTTTGGTTTCTCCAATGGATGGTAGTCTTGTCATTATGGAAAGTAGTCTATTGTTGATATTTTCATTACTCCAATGGATGGTAGCCTTTTCATTATGGAAGGTAGTTTGTTATCTATATCTTTGTTACTCAAATGGATGGTAGCCTAGTCATTATGGAAGGTATTCTGTTGTCGATATTTTTGTTACTCCAATGCATGGTAGCCTTGTCATTATGGAAGGTAGTTTGTTGTCGATATTTTTGTTACTCCAATGGATGGTAGCCTATTCATTATGGAACGTAGTTTGTTGTTAATATTTTTGTTATTCCAATGGATGGTAGCCTTATCATTATGGAAGGTAGTTTCTTGTTGAGATTTTTGTTACTCAAATTGATAGTAGCCTTGTCATTATGGAAGGTAGTCTGTTGTCGAGATTTTGTTACTCCAATGGATGGTAGCCTTTTCATTATGGAAGGTAGTCTATTGTCGAGATTTTTGTCACTCCAATGGATGGTAGCATTTTCATTATGGAAGGTAGTCTGTTGGCGAGATTTTTGTTACTCCAATGGATGGTAGGCTTGTCATTATGGAAGGTAGTATCTTGTTGGTATTTTCATTACTCCAATGCATGGTAGCCTTGTCATTAATGAAGGTAGTCTCTTGTTGATATTTTCATTACTCCAATGGATGGTAGCCTTGTCATTATGGAAGGTAGTTTGTTGTCGGGATTTTTGTTACTCTAATGGATCGTGGCCTTGTTAATATGGAAGGTAGTCTGTTGTCGAGATTTTTGTTACTATAATGGATGGTAGCCTTGTCCTTATCGAAGGTAGTTTGTTGTCGAGATTTTTCTCACTCCAATGGATGGTAGCTTTATCATTATGGAAGGTAGTCTATTGTCGAGATTTTTGTTACTCCAATGGAAGATAGCCTTGTCATTATGAAATGTAGTCTCTTGTTGATATTTTCATTACTACAATGGATGGTAGCCTTTTCATTATGGAAGGTAGTCTGTTGTCTAGATTTTTGTTACTCCAATGGATGGTAGCCTTGTCATTATGGAAGGTAGTCTATTGTCGAGATTTTTGTTTCTCCAATGGATGGTAGCCTTGTCATTATGGAAAGTAGTCTCTTGTTGATATTTTCATTACTCCAATGGATGGTAGCCTTTTCATTATGGAAGGTAGTTTGTTATCGATATCTTTGTTACTCAAATGGATGGTAGCCTAGTCATTATGGAAGGTCTTGTGTTGTCAATATTTTTGTTACTCCAATGCATGGTAGCCTTGTCATTATGGAAGGTAGTTTGTTGTCGATATTTTTGTTACTCCAATGGATGGTAGCCTATTCATTATGGAACGTAGTTTGTTGTTAATATTTTTGTTATTCCAATGGATGGTAGCCTTATCATTATGGAAGGTAGTTTCTTGTTGAGATTTTTGTTACTCAAATTGATAGTAGCCTTGTCATTATGGAAGGTAGTCTGTTGTCGAGATTTTGTTACTCCAATGGATGGTAGCCTTATCATTATGGAAGGTAGTCTATTGTCGAGATTTATTTCACTCCAATGGATGGTAGCATTTTCATTATGGAAGGTAGTCTGTTGGCGAGATTTTTGTTACTCCAATGGATGGTAGGCTTGTCATTATGGAAGGTAGTATCTTGTTGGTATTTTCATTACTCCAATGCATGGTAGCCTTGTCATTATGGAAGGTAGTCTCTTGTTAATATTTTCATTACTCCAATGGATGGTAGCCTTGTCATTATGGAAGGTAGTTTGTTGTCGGGATTTTTGTTACTCTAATGGATCGTGGCCCTGTTAATATGGAAAGTAGTTTGTTGTCGAGATTATTGTTACTCTAATGGATGGTAGCCTTGTCCTTATGGAATGTAGTCTGTTGTCGAGATTTTTCTCACTCCAATGGATGGTAGCTTTATCATTATGGAAGGTAGTCTATTGTCGAGATTTTTGTTACTCCAATGGAAGATAGCCTTGTCATTATGGAATGTAGTCTCTTGATGATATTTTCATTACTCCAATGGATGGTAGCCTTTTCATTATGGAAGGTAGTTTGTTATCGATATCTTTGTTACTCAAATGGATGGTAGCCTAGTCATTATGGAAGGTATTCTGTTTTCGATATTTTTGTTACTCCAATGCATGGTAGCCTTGTCATTATGGAAGGTAGTTTGTTGTCGAGATTTTTGTTACTCCAATGGAAGATAGCCTTGTCATTATGGAATGTAGTCTCTTGATGACATTTTCATTACTCCAATGGATGGTAGCGTTTTCATTATGGAAGGTAGTTTGTTATCGATATCTTTGTTACTCAAATGGATGGTAGCCTAGTCATTATGGAAGGTATTCTGTTTTTGATATTTTTGTTACTCCAATGCATGGTAGACTTGTCATTATGGAAGGTAGTTTGTTGTCAAGATTTTTGTTACTCCAATGGAAGATAGCCTTGTCATTATGGAATGTAGTCTCTTGATGATATTTTCATTACTCCAATGGATGGTAGCGTTTTCATTATGGAAGGTAGTCTGTTGTCGAGATTTTTGTTACTCCAATGGATTTTAGCCTTGTCATTATGGAAGGTAGTCTGTTTTCGAGATTTTTGTTACTCCAATGGATGGTAGCCTTTTCATTATGGAAGGTATTCTGTTGTCGATATTTATGTTACTCCAATGCATGGTAGCCTTGTCATTATGGAAGGTAGTTTATTGTCGATATTTTTGTTACTCCAATGGATGGTAGCCTATTCATTATGGAACGTAGTTTGTTGTCAATATTTTTGTTATTCCAATGGATGGTAGCCTTATCATTATGGAAGGTAGTTTGTTGTTAAGATTTTTGTTACTCAAATTGATAGTGGCCTTGTCATTATGGAAGGTAGTCTGTTGTCGAGATTTTGTTACTCCAATGGATGGTAGCCTTATCATTATGGAAGGTAGTCTATTTTCGTGATTTTTGTCACTCCAATGGATGGTAGCATTGTCATTATGGAAGGTAGTCTGTTGGCGAGATTTTTGTTACTCCAATGGATGGTAGGCTTGTCATTATGGAAGGTAGTATCTTGTTAGTATTTTCATTACTCCAATGCATGGTAGCCTTGTCATTATGGAAGGTAGTCTCTTGTTGATATTTTCATTACTCTAATGGATGGTAGCCTTGTCATTATGGAAGGTAGTTTGTTGTCGGGATTTTTGTTACTCTAATGGATCCTAGCCTTGTTAATATGGAAGGTAGTCTGTTGTCGAGATTTTTGTTACTATAATGGATGGTATCCTTGTCCTTATCGAAGGTAGTTTGTTGTCGAGATTTTTTTCACTCCAATGGATGGTAGCTTTATCATTATGGAAGGTAGTCTATTGTCGAGATTTTTGTTACTCCAATGGAAGATAGCCTTGTCATTATGGAATGTAGTCTCTTGTTGAGATTTTCATTACTCGAATGGATGGTAGCCTTTTCATTATGGAAGGTAGTCTGTTGTCTAGATTTTTGTTACTCCAATGGATGGTAGCCTTGTCCTTATGGAAAGTAGTCTCTTGTTGATATTTTCATTACTCCAATGGATGGTAGCCTTTTCATTATGGAAGGTAGTTTGTTATCTATATCTTTGTTACTCAAATGGATGGTAGCCTAGTCATTATGGAAGGTATTCTGTTGTCGATATTTTTGTTACTCCAATGCATGGTAGCCTTGTCATTATGGAAGGTAGTTTGTTGTCGATATTTTTGTTACTCCAATGGATGGTAGCCTCTTCATTATGGAACGTAGTTTTTTGTTAATATTTTTGTTATTCCAATGGATGGTAGCCTTATCATTATGGAAGGTAGTTTCTTGTTGAGATTTTTGTTACTCAAATTGATAGTAGCCTTGTCATTATGGAAGGTAGTCTGTTGTCGAGATTTTGTTACTCCAATGGATGGTAGCCTTATCATTATGGAAGGTAGTCTATTGTCGAGATTTTTGTCACTCCAATGGATGGTAGGATTTTCATTATGGAAGGTAGTCTGTTGGCGAGATTTTTGTTACTCCAATGGATGGTAGGCTTGTCATTATGGAAGGTAGTATCTTGTTGGTATTTTCATTACTCCAATGCATGGTAGCCTTGTCATTATGGAAGGTAGTCTCTTGTTGATATTTTCATTACTCCAATGGATGGTAGCCTTGTCATTATGGAAGGTAGTTTGTTGTCGGGATTTTTGTTACTCTAATGGATCGTAGCCTTGTTAATATGGAAGGTAGTTTGTTGTCGAGATTTTTGTTACTATAATGGATGGTAGCCTTGTCCTTATCGAAGGTAGTTTGTTGTCGAGATTTTTCTCACTCCAATGGATGGTAGCTTTATCATTATGGAAGGTAGTCTATTGTCGAGATTTTTGTTACTCCAATGGAAGATAGCCTTGTCATTATTAAATGTAGTCTCTTGTTGATATTTTCATTACTCCAATGGATGGTAGCCTTTTCATTATGGAAGGTAGTCTGTTGTCTAGATTTTTGTTACTCCAATGGATGATAGCCTTGTCATTATGGAAGTTAGTCGATTGTCGAGATTTTTGTTTCTCCAATGGATGGTAGCCTTGTCATTATGGAAAGTAGTCTCTTGTTGATATTTTCATTACTCCAATGGATGGTAGCCTTTTCATTATGGAAGGTAGTCTGTTGTCTAGATTTTTGTTACTCCAATGGATGGTAGCCTTATCATTATGGAAAGTAGTCTCTTGTTGATATTTTCATTACTCCAATGGATGGTAGCCTTTTCATTATGGAAGGTAGTCTGTTATCGATATTTTTGTTACTCCAATGGATGGTAGCCTTGTCATTATGGAACGTAGTTTGTTGTCGATCTTTTTGTTATTCCAATGGATGGTAGCCTTATCATTTTGGAAGGTAGTTTGTTGTCGAGATTTTTGTTACTCCAATGGATAATAGCCATGTCATAATGAAAGGTAGTATGTTATCGAGATTTTGTTACTCCAATGGATGGTTGCCTTGTCATTATGGAAGGTAGTCTATTGTCTATATTTTTGTCACTCCAATGGATGGTAGACTTGTAATTATGGAAGGTAGTCTGTTGGCGAGCTTTTTGTTACTCCAATGGAATGTAGCCTTGTCATTATGGAAGGTAGTCTATTGTTGATATTTTCATTACTCCAATGCATGGTAGCCTTGTCAATGTAGAAGGTAGTCTCTTGTTTATATTTTCATTACTCCAATGGGTGGTAGCCTTGTCATTATGGAAGGTAGTTTGTTGTCGAGATTTTAGTTACTTTAATGGATCGTAGCCTTGTCCTTATGGAAGGTAGTCTATTGTCGAGATTTTTGTTACTCTAATGGATGGTAGCCTTGTCATTATGGAAGGTAGTTTGTTGTCGATATTTTTGTTACTCCAATGGATGGTAGCCTATTCATTATGGAAGGTAGTTTGTTATCGATATTTTTGTTATTCCAATGGATGGTAGCCTTATCATTATGGAAGGTAGTTTGTTGTTGTGATTTTTGTTACTCAAATTGATAGTAGCCGTGTCATTATGGAAGGTAGTCTGTTGTCGAGATTTTGTTACTCCAATGGATGGTAGGCTTGTCATTATGGAAGGTAGTATCTTGTTGGTATTTTCATTACTCCAATGCATGGTAGCCTTGTCATTATGGAAGGTAGTCTCTTGTTGATATTTTCATTAATCCAATGGATGGTTGCCTTGTCATTATGGAAGGTAGTTTGTTGTCGGGATTTTTGTTACTCTAATGGATCGTAGCCTTGTTAATATGGAAGGTAGTCTATTGTCGAGATTATTGTTACTCTAATAGATGGTAGCCTTGTCCTTATGGAAGGTAGTTTGTTGTCGAGATTTTTGTTACTCCAATGGATGGTAGCTTTATCATTATGGAAGGTAGTCTATTGTCGAGATTTTTGTTACTCCAATGGATGATAGCCTTGTCATTATGGAATGTAGTCTCTTGTTGATATTTTCATTACTCCAATAGATGGTAGCCTTTTCATTATGGAAGGTAGTTTGTTGTCTAGATTTTTTTTACTCCAATGGATGGTAGCCTTGTCATTATGGAAGGTAGTCTATTGTCGAGATTTTTGTTTCTCCAATGGATGGTAGCCTTTTCATTATTGAAAGTAGTCTCTTGTTGATATTTTCATTACTCCAATGGATGGTAGCCTTTTCATTATGGAAGGTAGTCTGTTGTCTAGATTTTTGTTACTCCAATGGATGGTAGCCTTATCATTATGGAAAGTAGTCTCTTGTTGCTATTTTCATGACTCCAATGGATGGTAGCCTTTTCATTATGGAAGGTAGTCTGTTATCGATATTTTTGTTACTCCAATGGATGGTGGCCTTGTCATTATGGAACGTAGTTTGTTGTTGATCTTTTTGTTATTCCAATGGATGGTAGCCTTATCATTTTGGAAGGTAGTTTGTTGTCGAGATTTTTGTTACTCCAATGGATAGTAGCCATGTCATAATGAAAGGTAGTATGTTATCGAGATTTTGTTGCTCCATTGGATGGTTGCCTTGTCATTATGGAAGGTAGTCTATTGTCTATATTTTTGTCACTCCAATGGATGGTAGCCTTGTAATTATGGAAGGTAGTCTGTTGGCGAGATTTTTGTTACTCCAATGGAATGTAGCCTTGTCATTATGGAAGGTAGTCTATTGTTGATATTTTCATTACTCCAATGCATGGTAGCCTTGTCATTGTAGAAGGTAGTCTCTTGTTTATATTTTCATTACTCCAATGGATGGTAGCCTTGTCATTATGGAAGGTAGTTTGTTGTCGAGATTTTTGTTACTCTAATGGATCGTAGCCTTGTCCTTATGGAAGGTAGTCTATTGTCGAGATTTTTGTTAGTCTAATGGATGGTAGCCTTGTCATTATGGAAGGTAGTTTGTTGTCGATATTTTTGTTACTCCAATGGATGGTAGCCTATTCATTATGGAAGGTAGTTTGTTGTCGATATTTTTGTTATTCCAATGGATGGTAGCCTTATCATTATGGAAGGTAGTTTGTTGTTGAGATTTTTGTTACTCAAATTAATAGTAGCCGTGTCATTATGGAAGGTAGTCTGTTGTCGAAATTTTGTTACTCCAATGGATGGTAGCCTTATCTTTATGGAAGGTAGTCTATTGTCGAGAATTTTGTCACTCCAAAGGATGGTAGCCTTGTCATTATGGAAGGTAGGCTGTTGCCGATATTTTTGTTACTCCAATGGATGGAAGGCTTGTCATTCTGGAAGGTAGTATTTTGTTGGTATTTTCCTTACTACAATGCATGGTAGCCTAGTCATTATGGAAGGTAGTCTCTTGTTGATTTTTCATTACTCCAATGGATGGTAGCCTTTTCATTATGCAAGGTAGTTTGTTGTCGGGATTTTTGTTACTCTAATGGATGGTAGCCTTGTCCTTATGGAAGGTAGTTTGTTGTCGAGATTTTTGTTACTCCAATGGATGGTAGCTTTATCATTATGGAAGGTAGTCTATTGTCTATATTTTTGTCACTCCAATGGATGGTAGCCTTGTAATTATGGAAGGTAGTCTGTTGGCGAGCTTTTTGTTACTCCAATGGATGGTAGCCTTGTCATTATGGAAGGTAGTCTATTGTTGATTTTTTCATTACTCCAATGCATGGTAGCCTTGTCATTGTAGAAGGCAGTCTCTTGTTTATATTTTCATTACTCCAACGGATGGTAGCCTTGTCATTATGGAAGGTAGTTTGTTGTCGAGATTTTTGTTACTCTAATGGATCGTAGCCTTGTCCTTATGGAAGGTAGTCTATTGTCGAGATTTTTGTTACTCTAATGGATTGTAGCCTTGTCATTATGTAAGGTAGTTTGTTGTCGATATTTTTGTTACTCCAATGGATGGTAGCCTATTCATTATGGAACGTAGTTTGTTGTCGATATTTTTGTTATTCCAATGAATGGTAGCCTTATCATTATGGAAGGTAGTTTGTTGTTGAGATTTTTGTTAGTAAAAATGATAGTAGCCCAATCATTATGAAAGGTAGTTTGTTGTTGAGATTTTTGTTACTCAAATTGATAGTAGCCGTGTCATTATGGAAGGTAGTTTGTTGTTGAGATTTTTGTCACTCCAAAGGATGGTAGCCTTGTCATTATGGAAGGTAGTCTATTGCCGATATTTTTGTTACTCTAATGGATGGTAGGCTTGTCATTCTGGAAGGTAGTATCTTGTTGGTATTTTCATTACTACAATGCATGGTAGCCTTGTCATTATGGAAGGTAGTCTCTTGTTGATATTTTCATTACTCCAATGGATGGTAGCCTTGTCATTATGCAAGGTAGTTTGTTGTCAGGATTTTTGTTACTCTAATGGATGGTAGCCTTGTCCTTATGAAAGGTAGTTTGTTGTCGAGATTTTTGTTACTCCAATGGATGGTAGCTTTATCATTATGGAAGGTAGTCTATTGTCTATATTTTTGTCACTCCAATGGATGGTAGCCTTGTAAACATGGAAGGTAGTCTGTTGCCGAGCTTTTTGTTACTCCAATGGATGGTAGCCTTGTCATTATGGAAGGTAGTATATTGTTGATATTTTCATTACTCCAATGCATGGTAGCCTTGTCATTGTAGAAGGTAGTCTCTTGTTTATATTTTCATTACTCCAATGGATGGTAGCCTTGTCATTATGGAAAGTAGTTTTTTGTCGAGATTTTTGTTACTCTAATGGATCGTAGCCTTGTCCTTATGGAAGGTAGTCTATTGTCGAGATTTTTGTTACTCTAATAGATGGTAGCCTTGTCATTATGGAAGGTAGTTTGTTGTCGATATTTTTGTTACTCCAATGGATGGTAGCCTATTCATTATGGAACGTAGTTTGTTGTAGAGATTTTTGTTACTCAAATTGATAGTAGCGGTGTCATTATGGAAGGTAGTCTGTTGTCGAGATTTTGTTACTCCAATGGATGGTAGTCTTATCATTATGGAAGGTAGTCTATTGTCGAGATTTTTATCACTCCAAAGGATGGTAGCGTTGTCATTATGGAAGGTAGTTTGTTGCCGATATTTTTGTTAATCAAATGGATGGTAGGCTTGTCATTCTGGAAGGTAGTATCTTATTTGTATTTTCATTACTACAATGCATGGTAGCCTTGTCATTATGGAAGGTAGTCTTTTGTTGATATTTTCATTACTCCAATGGATGGTAGCCTTGTCATTATGCAAGGTAGTTTGTTGTCGGGATTTTTGTTACTCTAATGGATGGTAGCCTTGTCCTTATGGAAGGTAGTTTGTTGTCAAGATTTTTGTTACTCCAATGGATGGTAGCTTTATCATTATGGAAGGTAGTCTATTGTCGATATTTTTGTCACTCCAATGGATGGTAGCCTTGTAATTATGGAAGGTAGTCTGTTGGCGAGCTTTTTGTTACTCCAATGGATGGTAGCCTTGTCATTTTGCAAGGTAGTCTATTGTTGATATTTTCATTACTCTAATGCATGGTAGCCTTGTCATTATAGAAGGTAGTCTCTTGTTGATATTTCATTACTCCAATGGATGGTAGCCTTGTCATTATGGAAGGTAGTCTGTTGTCGAGATTTTTGTTACTCTAATGGATCGTAGCCTTGTCATTATGGAAGGTAGTCTGCTGTCGAGATTTTTGTTACTCTAATGGATGGTAGCCTTGTCATTATGGAAGGTAGTTTGTTGTCGAGATTTTTTTTACTCCAATGGATGGTAGCCTTGTCATTGTGGAATGTAGTTTGTTGTTGAGATTTTTGTTATTACAATGTATGGTAGCCTTGTCATTATAGAAGGTAATCTATTGTCGATATCTTTGTTACTCTAATGGATGGTATCCTATTTATTATGGAAGGTAGTCTATTGTTGAGATTTATGTCACTCGAACGGATGGTAGCCTTGTCATTATGAAAGGTAGTATGTTGTCGAGATTATTGTTATTCCATTGGATGGTAGCCTTGTCATTATGGAAGGTAGTCTGTTCTCGAGATTTTTGTTATTCCAATAGATGGTAGCCTTGTCATTATGGAAGGTAGTCTGTTGTCGAGATTTTTGTTACTCTAATGGATTTTAGCCTTGTCATTACCGAAGGTAGTCTGTTTTCGAGATTTTTGTTACTCCAATGGATGGTAGCCTTGTCATTATGAAAGGTAGTCTATTGTCGAGATTTTTGTCACTCCAATGGATGGTAGCCTTGTCATTATGGAAGGTAGTCTGTTTGCGATATTTTTGTTACTCCAATGGATGGTAGCCTTGTCATTATGGAAGGTAGTTTGTTGTCGATATTTTTGTTACTCCAATGGATGGTAGCCTATTCATTATGGAACGTAGTTTGTTGTCTATATTTTTGTTATTCCAATGGATGGTAGCCTTATCATTATGGAAGGTAGTCTGTTGTCAAGATTTTGTTACTCCGATGGATGGTAGCCTTATCATTATGGAAGGTAGTCTATTGTCGAGATTTTTGTCACTCCAATGGATGGTAGGCTTGTCATTATGGAAGGTAGTATCTTGTTGGTATTTTCATTACTCCAATGCATTGTAGCCTTGTCATTATGGAAGGTAGTATCTTGTTGATATTTTGATTACTCCAATGGATGGTAGCCTTGTCATTATGGAAGGTAGTTTCTTGTCGGGATTTTTTTTACTCTAATGGATCGTAGCCTTGTTAATATGGAAGGTAGTCTATTGTCGAGATTATTGTTACTCTAATAGATGGTAGCCTTGTCCTTATGGAAGGTAGTTTGTTGTCGAGAGTTTTGTTACTCCAATGGATGATAGCTTTATCATTATGGAAGGTAGTCTATTGTCGAGATTTTTGTTACTCCAATGGATGATAGCCTTGTCATTATGGAATGTAGTCTCTTGTTGATATTTTTATTACTCCAACGGATGGTAGCCTTTTCAATATGGAAGGTAGTCTGTTGTCTAGATTTTTGTTACTCCAATGGATGGTAGCCTTTTCATTATGGAAGGTAGTCTATTGTCGAGATTTTTGTTTCTCCATTGGATGGTAGCCCTGTCATTATGGAAAGTAGTCTCTTGTTGATATTTTCATTACTCTAATGGATGGTAGCCTTTTCAATATGGAAGGTAGTCTGTTGTCTAGATTTTTGTCACTCCAATCGATGGTAGCCTTGGCATTATAAGAAATAGTTTGTTGTCGATATTTTTGTTACTCCTATGGATGGTAGCCTTGTCATTATGGAACGTAGTTTGTTGTCGATATTTTTGTTATTCCAATTGATGGTAGGCTTATCATTTTGGAAGGTAGTTTGTTGTCGAGATTTTTGTTACTCCAATGGATAGTAGCCATGTCATAATTAAAGGTAGTATGTTATCGATATTTTGTTACTCCAATGGATGGTAGCCTAGTCATTATGTAAGGTAGTCTATTTTAAATATTTTTGTCACTCCAATGGATGGTAGCATTGTAATTATGGAAGGTAGTCTGTTGGCGAGCTTTTTGTTACTCCAATGGATGGTAGCCTTGTCACTTTGGAAGGTAGTCTATTGTTGATATTTTCATAACTCTAATGCATGGTAGCCTTGTCATTATAGAAGGTAGTCTATTGTTGATATTTTCATTACTCCAATGGATTGTAGCCTTGTCATTATGGAAGGTAGTCTGTTGTAGAGATTTTTGTTACTCTAATGGATCATAGCCTTGTCATTATGGAAGGTAGTCTGTTGTCGAGATTTTTGTTACTCTAATGGATGGTAGCCTTGTCATTATGGAAGGTAGTTTGTTGTCGAGATTTTTTTTACTCCAATGGATGGTAGCCTTGTCATTATGGAAGGTAGTCTATTGTCGAGATTTTTGTTACTCCAATGGATGGTAGCATTTTCATTATGGAAGGTAGACTGTTGTCGAGATTTTTGTTACTACAATGTATGGTAGCCTTGTCATTGTGGAAGGTAGTTTGTTGTCGAGATTTTTATTATTACAATGTATGGTAGCCTTGTCATTATAGAAGGTAATCTGTTGTCGATATCTTTGTTACTCTAATGGATGGTAGCCTATTTATTATGGAAGGTAGTCTATTGTTGAGATTTTTGTCACTCTAATGGATGGTAGCCTTGTCATTATGAAAGGTAGTCTGTCGTCGAGATTTTTGTCACTCCAATGGATGATAGTCTTGTCATTATGAAAGGTAGTCTGTTGTGGATATCTTTGTTACTCAAATGGATGGTAGCCTAGTCATTATGGAAGGTATTCTGTTGTCGATATTTTTGTTACTCCAATGGATGGTAGCCTTGTCATTATGGAAGGTAGTTTGTTGTCGATAATTTTGTTACTCCAATGGATGGTAGCCTATTCATTATGGAACGTAGTTTGTTGTCGATATTTTTGTTATTCCAATGGATGGTAGCCTTATCATTATGGAAGGTAGTTTGTTGTTGAGATTTTTGTTACTCAAATTGATAGTAGCCTTGTCATTATGGAAGGTAGTGTGTTGTCGAGATTTTGTTACTCCAATGGATGCTAGCCTTATCACTATGGAAGGTAGTCTATTGTTGAGATTTTTGTCACTCCAATGGATGGTAGCCTTGTCATTATGGAAGGTAGTCTGTTGGCGAGAATTTTGTTACTCCAATGGATGGTAGCCTTGTCATTATGGAAGGTAGTATCTTTTTGGGATTTTCATTACTCCAATGCATGGTAGCTTTGTCATTATGGAAGGTAGTCCCTTGTTGATATTTTCATTACTCCAATGGATGGTAGCCTTGTCATTATGGAAGGTAGTCTATTGTCAAAATTTTTGTTACTCCAATGGATGGTAGCCTTTTCATTATGGAAGGTAGACTGTTGTCTAGATTTTTGTTACTACAATGTATGGTAGCCTTGTCATTGTGGAAGGTAGTTTGTTGTCGAGATTTTTATTATTACAATGTATGGTAGCCTTGTCATTATAGAAGGTAATCTGTTGTCGTTATCTTTGTTACTCTAATGGATGGTAGCCTATTTATTATGGAAGGTAGTCTATTGTTTAGATTTTTGTCACTCTAATGGATGGTAGCCTTGTCATTATGAAAGGTAGTCTATCGTCGAGATTTTTGTCACTCCAATGGATGGTAGCCTTGTCATTATGGAAGGTAGTCTGTTGTCGATATCTTTACTACTCAAATGGATGGTAGCCTTGTCATTATGGAATGTATTCTGTTGTCGATATTTTTTTTACTCCAATGGATGGTAGCCTATTCATTA
This sequence comes from Vicia faba, assembly GCA_948472305.1. Taxonomy (NCBI): domain Eukaryota; kingdom Viridiplantae; phylum Streptophyta; class Magnoliopsida; order Fabales; family Fabaceae; genus Vicia; species Vicia faba. The sequence continues at coordinate 681,277,681 of OX451739.1, read as the reverse complement.
TGGAACGTAGTCTGTTGTCGATATTTTTGTTATTCTAATGGATGGTAGCCTTATCATTATGGAAGGTAGTTTGTTGTTGAGATTTTTGTTACTCAAATTGATAGTAGCCTTGTAATTATGGAAGGTAGTCTGTTATCGAGATTTTGTTACTCCAATGGATGGTAGCCTTATCATTATGGAAGGTAGTCTAATGTCGAGATTTTTGTCACTCCAATGGATGGTAGCCTTGTCATTATGGAAGGTAGTCCGTTGGCGAGATTTTTGTTACTCCAATGGATGGTAGGCTTGTCATTATGGAAGGTTGTATCTTGTTGGTATTTTCATTACTCCAATGCATGGTAGCCTGGTCATTATGGAAGGTAGTCCCTTGTTGATATTTTCATTACTCCAATGGATAGTAGCCTTGTCATTATGGAAGGTAGTTTGTTGTCGGGATTTTTGTTACTCTAATGGATCGTAGCCTTGTTAATATGAAAGGTAGTCTGTTGTTTAGATTTTTGTTACTATAATGGATGGTAGCCTTGTCCTTACGGAAGGTCATTTGTTATCGAGATTTTTGTTACTCCAATGGATGGTAGCTTTATCATTATGGAAGGTAGTCTATTGTCGAGATTTTGGTTACTCCAATGGATGATAGCCTTGACATTATGGAATGTAGTCTCTTGTTGATACTTTCATTACTCCAATGGATGGTAGCCTTTTCATTATGGAAGGTAGTCTGTTGTCTAGATTTTTGTTACTCCAATGGATGGTAGCCTTGTCATTATGGAAGGTAGTCTATTGTCAAGATTTTTGATTCTCCAATGGATGGTAGCCTTGTCATTATGGAAAGTATTCTCTTGTTGATATTTTCATTACTCAAATGGATGGTAGCCTTTTCATTATGGAAGGTAGTCTGTTGTCTAGATTTTTGTTACTCCAATGGATGGTAGCATTGTCATTATGGAAAGTAGTCTCTTTTTTATATTTTCATTACTCCAATAGATGGTAGCCTTTTCATTATGGAAGGTAGTCTGTTATCGATATTTTTGTTACTCCAATGGATGGTAGCCTTGTCATTATGGAACGTAGTTTGTTCTCGATATTTTTGTTATTCCAATGGATGGTAGCCTTATAATTATTGGAAGGTAGTTTGTTGTCGAGATTTTTGTCACTCCAATGGATGGTAGCCTTGTCATTATGGAAGGTAGTCTGTTGTCGATATCTTTGCTACTCAAATGGATGGTAGCCTAGTCATTATGGAAGGTATTCTGTTGTCGATATTTTTGTTACTCTAATGGATGGTAGCCTTGTCATTATGGAAGGCAGTTTGTTGTCGATATTTTTGTTACTCCAATGGATGGTAGCCTATTCATTATGGAACGTAGTTTGTTGTCGATATTTTTGTTATTCCAATGGATGGTAGCCTTATCATTATGGAAGGTAGTTTGTTGTTGAGATTTTTGTTACTCAATTTGATAGTAGCCTTGTAATTATGGAAGGTAGTCTGTTATCGAGATTTTGTTACTCCAATGGATGGTAGCCTTATCATTATGGAAGGTAGTCTATTGTCGGGATTTTTGTCACTCCAATGGATGGTAGTCTTGTCATTATGGAAGGTAGTCTCTTGTTGATATTTTCATTACTCCAACGTATGGTAGCCTTGTCATTATGGAAGGTAGTTTGTTGTCGGGATTTTTGTTACTCTAATGGATCATAGCCTTGTTAATATGGAAGTTAGTCTGTTGTCGAGATTTTTGTTACTCTAATGGATGGTAGCCTTGTCCTTATGGAAGGTAGTTTGTTGTCGAGATTTGTGTTACTCCAATGGATGGTAGCTTTGTCATTATGGAAAGTAGTCTATTGTCGAGATTTTTGTTACTCCAATGGATGATAGCCTTGTCATTATGGATTGTAGTATCTTGTTGATATTTTCATTACTCCAATGGATGGTAGCCTTTTCATTATGGAAGGTAGTATGTTGTCTAGATTTTTGTTACTCCAATGGATGGTAGCCATGTCATAATGAAAGGTAGTATGTTATCGAGATTTTGTTACTCCAATGGATGGTAGCTTTGTCATTACGGAAGGTAGTCTATTGTCTATATTTTTGTCACTCCAATGGATGGTAGCCTTGTAATTATGGAAGGTAGTCTGCTGGCGAGCTTTTTGTTACTCCAATTGATGGTAACCTTGTCATTATGGAAGGTAGTCTATTGTTGATATTTTTGTTACTCCAATGCATGGTAGCCTTGTCATTGTAGAAGGTAGTCTCTTGTTTATACTTTCATTACTCCAATTGATGGTAGCCTTGTCATTATGGAAAGTAGTTTGTTGTCGATATTTTTGTTACTCTAATGGATCGTAGCCTTGTCATTATGGAAGGTAGTCTATTGTCTAGATTTTTGTTACTCTACTGGATGGTATCCTTGTCATTATGGAAGGTAGTTTGTTGCCGAGATTTTTGTTACTCCAATGGATTGTAGCCTTGTCATTATGGAAGGTAGTCTATTGTCGAGATTTATGTCACTCCAATGGATGGTGGCCTTGTCATTATGGAAGGTAGTATGTTGGCGAGAATTTTGTTACTCCAATGGATGGTAACCTTGTCATTATGGAAGGTAGTATCTTTTTGGGATTTTCATTACTCCAATGCATGGTAGCTTTGTCATTATGGAAGGTAGTCCCTTGTTGATATTTTCATTACTCCAATGGATGGTAGCCTTGTCATTATGGAAGGTAGTCTATTGTCGAGATTTTTGTTACTCCAATTAATGGTAGCCTTTTCATTATGGAAGGTAGACTGTTGTCGAGATTTTTGTTACTACAATGTATGGTAGCCTTGTCATTGTGGAAGGTAATCTGTTGTCGTTATCTTTGTTACTCTAATGGATGGTAGCCTATTTATTATGGAAGGTAGTCTATTGTTTAGATTTTTGTCACTCTAATGGATGGTAGCCTTGTCATTATGAAAGGTAGTCTATCGTCGAGATTTTTGTCACTCCAATGGATGGTAGCCTTGTCATTATGGAAGGTAGTCTGTTGTCGATATCTTTGCTACTCAAATGGATGGTAGCCTAGTCATTATGGAAGGTATTCTATTGTCGATATTTTTGTTACTCCAATGGATGGTAGCCTTGTCATTATGGAAGGTAGTTTGTTGTCGATATTTTTGTTACTCCAATGGATGGTAGCCTATTCATTATGGAACGTAGTGTGTTGTCGATATTTTTGTTACTCCAATGGATGGTAGCCTTATCATTATGGAAGGTAGTCTATTGTCGAGATTTTTGTCACTCCAATGGATGGTAGCCTTGTCATTATGGAAGGTAGTCCATTGGCGAGATTTTTGTTACTCCAATGGATGGTAGGCTTGTCATTATGGAAGGTTGTATCTTGTTGGTATTTTCATTACTCCAATGCATGGTAGCCTTGTCATTATGGAAGGTAGTCCCTTGTTGATATTTTCATTACTCCAATGCATGGTAGCCTTGTCATTGTAGAAGGTAGTCTCTTGTTTATACTTTCATTACTCCAATGGATGGTAGCCTTGTCATTATGGAAGGTAGTTTGTTGTCGATATTTTTGTTACTCTAATGGATCGTACCCTTGTCATTATGGAAGGTAGTCTATTGTCGAGATTTTTGTTACTCTAATGGATGGTAGCCTTGTCATTATGGAAGGTAGTTTGTTGCCGAGATTTTTGTTACTCCAATGGATTGTAGCCTTGTCATTATGGAAGGTAGTCCCTTGTTGATATTTTCATTACTCCAATGGATGGTAGCCTTGTCATTATGGAAGGTAGTTTATTGTCGAGATTTTTGTTACTCCAATGGATGGTAGCCTTTTCATTATGGAAGGTAGACTGTTGTCGAGATTTTTGTTACTACAATGTATGGTAGCCTTGTCACTGTGGAAGGTAGTTTGTTGTCTAGATTTTTATTATTACAATGTATGGTAGCCTTGTCATTATAGAAGGTAATCTGTTGTCGTTATCTTTGTTACTCTAATGGATGGTAACCTATTTATTATGGAAGGTAGTCTATTTTTTAGATTTTTGTCACTCTAATGGATGGTAGCCTTGTCATTATGGAAGGTAGTCTGTTGGCGAGATTTTTGTTACTCCAATGGATGGTAGGCTTGTCATTATGGAAGGTAGTATGTTGTTGGTATTTTTATTACTCCAATGCATGGTAGTCTATTGTCGATATTTTTGTCCTTCCAATGGATGGTAGCCTTGTCATTATGGAAGGTAGTCTATTGGCGAGATTTTTGTTACTCCAATGGATGGTAGGCTTGTCATTATGGAAGGTAGTATCTTGTTGGTATTTTTATTACTCCAATGCATGGTAGCCTTGTCATTATGGAAGGTAGTCTCTTTTTGATATTTTCATTACTCCAATGGATGGTAGCCTTGTCATTATGGAAGGTAGTTTGTTGTCGAGATTTTTGTTCCTCTAATGGATCGTAGCCTTGTTAATATGGAAGATAGTCTGTTGTCGAGATTTTTGTTACTATAATGGATGGTAGCCTTGTCCTTATGGAAGGTAGTTTGTTGTCGAGATTTTTGTTACTCCAATGGATGGTAGCTTTATCATTATGGAAGGTAGTCTATTGTCGAGATTTTTGTTACTCCAATGAATGATAGCCTTGTCATTATGGAATTAAGTCTCTTGTTGAGATTTTTGTTACTCCAATGGATTTTAGCCTTGTCATTATGGAAGGTAGTCTGTTTTCGAGATTTTTGTTTCTCCAATGGATGGTAGCCATGTCATTATGGAAGGTAGTCTGTTGTCGAGATTTTTGTCACTCCAATGGATGGTAGCCTTGTCATTATGGAAGGTAGTTTGTTGTCGATATCTTTGTTACTCTAATGGATGGTAGCCTTGTCATTATGGAAGGTAGTCTATTGTCGATATCTTTGTTACTCAAATGGATGGTAGCCTAGTCATTATGGAAGGTATTCTGTTGTCGATATCTTTGTTACTCTAACGGATGGTAGCCTAGTCATTATGGAACGTATTCTGTTGTCGATATTTTTGTTACTCCAATGGGTGGTAGCCTAGTCATTATGGAAGGTAGTCTGTTGTTGATATTTTTGTTACTCCAATGGATGGTAGCCTATTCATTATGGAACGTAGTTTTTTATCGATATTTTTGTTATTCCAATGGATGGTAGCCTTATCAATATGGAAGGTAGTTTGTTGTCGAAATTTTTGTTACTCAAATTGATAGTAGCCTTGTCATTATGGAAGGTAGTCTGTTGTCGAGATTTTGTTACTCCAACGGATTGTAGCCTTATCATTATGGAAGGAAGTCTATCGTCGAGATTTTTGTCACTCCAATGGATGGTAGCCTTGTCAATATGGAAGGTAGTCTGTTGGCGAGATTTTTGTTACTCCAATGGATGTTAGGCTTGTCATTATGGAAGGTAGTATCTTGTTGGTATTTTCATTACTCCAATGCATGGTAGCCTTGTCATTATGGAAAGTATTCTCTTGTTGATATTTTCATTACTCCAATGGATGGTAGCCTAGTCATTATGGAAGGTAGTCTGTTGTCTAGATTTTTGTTACTCCAATGGATGGTAGCCTTGTCATTATGGAAGGTAGTCTATTGTCGATATTTTCATTACTCCAATGGATGGTAGCCTTTTCATTATGGAAGGTAGTCTATTGTCTAGATTTTTGTTACTCCAATGGATGGTAGCCTTGTCATTATGGAAGGTAGTCTATTGTCGATATCTTTGTTACTCAAATGGATGGTAGCCTAGTTATTATGGAAGGTATTCTGTTGTCGTTATCTTTGTTACTCTAATGGATGGTAGCCTAGTCATTATGGAAGTTATTCTATTGTCGATATTTTTGTTACTCCAATGGATGGTAGCCTTGTCATTATGGAAGGTAGTCTGTTGTCGATATTTTTGTTACTCCAATGGATGGTAGCCTATTCATTATGGAACGTAGTTTTTTATCGATATTTTTGTTATTCCAATGGATGGTAGCCTTATCAATATGGAAGGTAGTTTGTTGTCGAGATTTTTGTTACTCCAATGGATAGTAGCCATGTCATAATGAAAGGTAGTATGTTATCGAGATTTTGTTACTCGAATGGATGGTAGCCTTGTGATTATGGAAGGTAGTCTATTGTCTATATTTTTGTCACTCCAATGAATGGTAGCCTTGTAATTATGGAAGGTAGTCTGTTGGCGATCTTTTTGTTACTCCAATGGATGGTAGCCTTGTCATTATGGAAGGTAGTCTAATGTTGATATTTTCATTACTCCAATGCATGGTAGCCTTGTCATTGTAGAAGGTAGTCTCTTGTTTATATTTGCATTACTCCAATGGATGGTAGCCTTGTCATTATGGAAGGTAGTTTGCTGTCGAGATTTTTGTTACTCTAATGGATCGTAGCCTTGTCATTATGGAAGGTAGTCTATTGTCAAGATTTTTGTTACCCTAATGGATTGTAGCCTTGTCATTATGGAAGGTAGTTTGTTGTCGAGATTTTTGTTACTCCAATGGATGGTAGCCTTTTCATTATGGAAGGTAGTATGTTGTCTAGATTTTTGTTACTCCAATGGATGGTAGCCTTGTCATTATGGAAGGTAGTCTATTTTCGAGATTTTTGTTTCTCCAATGGATGGTAGCCTTGTCATTATGGAAAGTAATCTCTTATTGATATTTTCATTACTCCAATGGATGGTAGCCTTTTCATTATGGATGGTAGTCGGTTGTCTAGATTTTTGTTACTCCAATGGATGGTAGCCTTGTCATTCTGGAAAGTAGTCTCTTGTTGATATTTTCATTACTCCAATGGACGGTAGCCTTTTCATTTTGGAAGGTAGTCTGTTATCCATATTTTTATTACTCCAATGGATGGTAGCCTTGTCATTATGGAACATAGTTTGTTGTCGATATTTTTGTTATTCCAATGGATGGTAGCCTTATCATTTTTGAAGGTAGTTTGTTGTCGATATTTTTGTTACTCCAATGGATAGTAGCCATGTCATAATGAAAGGAAGTATGTTATCGAGATTTTGTTACACCAATGGATGGTAGCCTTGTCATTAAGGAAGGTAGTCTATTGTCTATATTTTTGTCACTCCAATGGATTGTAGCCTTGTAATTATGGAAGGTAGTCTGTTGGCGAGCTTTTTGTTGCTCCAATGGATGGTAGCCTGATCATTATGGAATGTAGTCTATTGTTGATATTTTAATTACTCTAATGCATGGTAGCCTTGTCATTGTAGAAGGTAGTCTCTTGTTTATATTTTCATTACTCCAATGGATGGTAGCCTTGTCATTATGGAAGGTAGTTTGTTGTCGAGATTTTTGTTACTCTAATGGATCGTAGCCTTGTCATTATGGAAGGTAGTCTATTGTTGAGATTTTTGTTACTCTAATGGATGGTAGCCTTGTCATTATGGAAGGTAGTTTGTTGTCGAGATTTTGTTACTCCAATGGATTGTAGCCTTGTAATTATGGAAGATAGTCTATTGTCGAGATTTTTGTTACTCAAATGGATGTTAGCCTTTTCATTATGGAAAGTAGACTATTGTCTAGATTTTTGTTACTACAATGTATGGTAGCCTTGTCATTGTGGAAGGTAGTTTGTTGTCGAGATTTTTGTTATTACAATGTATGGTAGCCTTGTCATTATAGAAGGTAGTCTATTGTCGATATCTTTTTTACTCTAATGGATGGTAGCCTATTTATTATGGAAGGTAGTCTATTGTCGAGATTTTTGTCACTCTAATGGATGGCAGCCTTGTCATTATGGAAGGTAGTATGTTGTCGAGATTTTTGTTATTCCATTGGATGGTAGCCTTGTCATTATGGAAGGTAGTCTGTTCTCGAGATTTTTGTTATTCAAGTAGATGGTAGCCTTGTCATTATGGAATGTAGTCTGTTGTCGATATTTTTGTTGCTCTAATGGAATTTAGCCTTCTCATTATGGAAGGTAGTCTGTTGTCGAGATTTTTGTCACTCCAATGGATGGTAGCCTTGTCATTATGGAAGGTAGTCTATTATCGATATCTTTGTTACTCAAATGGATGGTAGCCTAGTAATTATGGAAGGTATTCTGTTGTCGATATCTTTGTTACTCTAATGGATGGTAGCCTAGTCATTATGGAAGGTATTCTGTTGTCGATATTTTTGTTACTCCAATGGATGGTAGCCTTGTCATTATGGAAGGTAGTCTACTGTCGATATTTTTGTTACTCCAATGGATGGTAGCCTATTCATTATGGAACGTAGTTTGTTGTCGATATTTTTGTTATTCCAATGGATGGTAGCCTTATCATTATTGAAGGTAGTTTGTTGTTGGGATTTTTGTTACTCAAATTGATAGTAGCCTTGTCATTATGGAAGGTAGTCTGTTGTCGATATTTTATTACTCCAACGGATGGTAGCCTTATCATTATGGAAGGTAGTCTATTGTGAGATTTTTGTCACTCCAATGGATGGTAGCCTTCTCATTATGGAAGGTAGTCTGTTGGCGAGATTTTTGTTACTCCAATGGATGGTAGGCTTGTCATTATGGAAGGTAGTATCTTGTTGATATTTTCATTACTCCAATGCATGGTAGCCTTGTCATTATGGAAAGTAGTCTATTGTCGAGATTTTTGTTACTCCAATGGATGATAGCCTTGTCATTTTGGAATGTAGTCTCTTGTTGATATTTTCATTACTCCAATGTATGGTAGCCTTGTCATTGTGGAAGGTAGTTTGTTCTGGAGATTTTTGTTATTACAATGTATGGTAGCCTTGTCATTATAGAAGGTAGTCTATTGTCGATATCTTTGTTACTCTAATGGATGGTATCCTATTTATTATGGAAGGTAGTCAATTGTCGAGATTTTTGTCACTCTAATGGATGGTAGCCTTGTCATTATAGAAGGTAGTATGTTGTCGAGATTTTTGTTATTCTATTGGATGGTAGCCTTATCATTATGGAAGGTAGTCTGTTCTCGAGATTTTTGTTATTGCAGTAGATGGTAGCCTTGTCATTATGGAAGGTAGTCTGTTGTCGATATTTTTGTTACTCCAATGGATTTTAGCCTTGTTATTATGGAAGGTAGTATGTTTTCGATATTTTTGTTTCTCCAATGGATGGTAGCCTTTTCATTATGGAAGGTAGTCTGTTGTCGTGATTTTTGTCACTCCAATGGATGGTAGCCTTGTCATTATTGAAGGTAGTCTATTATCAATATCTTTGTTACTCAAATGGATGGTAGCCTAGTCATTATGGAAAGTATTATGTTGTCGATATCTTTGTTACTCTAATGGATGGTAGCCTAGTCATTATCGAAGGTATTCTGTTGTCGATATTTTTGTTACTCCAATGGATGGTAGCCTTGTCATTATGGAAGGTAGTCTGTTGGCGAGATTTTTGTTACTCCAATGGATGGTAGGCCTGTCATTATGGAAGGTAGTATCTTGTTTATATTTTATTTACTCCAATGCATGGTAGCCTTGTCATTATGGAAAGTAGTCTCTTGTTGATATTTTCATTACTCCAATGGATGGTAGCCTTGTTATTATGGAAGGTAGTCTATTGTCGAGATTTTTGTTACTCTAATGGATGATAGCCTTGTCATTTTGGAATGTAGTCTCTTGTTGATATTTTAATTACTCCAATGTATGGTAGCCTTGTCATTGTGGAAGGTAGTTTGTTGTCGAAATTTTTGTTATTACAATGTATGGTAGCCTTGTCATTATAGAAGGTAGTCTGTTGTAGATATCTTTGTTACTCTAATGGATGGTAGCCTATTTATTATGGAAGGTAGTCTATTGTCGAGATTTTTGTCACTCTAATGGATGGTAGCCTTGTCATTATGGAAGGTAGTATGTTGTCGAGATTTTTGTTATTCTATTGGATGGTAGCCTTGTCATTATGGAAGGTAGTCTGTGCTTGAGATTTTTGTTATTCCAGTAGATGGTAGCCTTGTCATTATGGAAGGTAGTCTGTTGTCGAGATTTTTGTTACTTCAATGGATTTTAGCCTTGTCATTATGGAAGGTAGTCTGTTTTCGAGATTTTTGTTTCTCCAATGGATGGTAGCCTTGTCATTATGGAAGGTAGTCTATTGTCGAGATTTTTGTCACTCCAATGGATGGTAGCCTTGTCATTATGGAAGGTAGTCTATTATCGATATCTCTGTTACTCAAACGGATGGTAGCCTAGTCATTATGGAAGGTATTATGTTATCGATATCTTTGTTACTCTAATGGATGGTAGCCTAGTCATTATAGAAGGTATTCTGTTGTCGATATTTTTGTTACTCCAATGGATGGTAGCCTTGTCATTATGGAAGGTAGTCTGTTGGCGAGATTTTTGTTACTCCAATGGATGGTAGGCTTGTCATTATGGAAGGTAGTATCTTGTTGGTATTTTCATTACTCCGATGGATGGTAGCCTTGTAATTATGGAAGGTAGTCTATTGTCGAGATTTTTGTTACTCCAATGGATGATAGCCTTGTCATTTTGGAATGTAGTCTCTTGTTGATATTTTCATTACTCCAATGTATGGTAGCCTTGTCATTGTGGAAGGTAGTTTGTTGTCGAGATTTTTGTTATTACAATGTATGGTATCCTTGTCATTATAGGAGGTAGTCTGTTGTCGATATCTTTGTTACTCTAATGGATGGTAGCCTATTTATTATGGAAGGTAGTCTATTGTCGAGATTTTTGTCACTCTAAGGGATGGTAGCCTTGTCATTATGAAAGGTAGTATGTTGTCGAGATTTTTGTTATTCCATTGGATGGTAGCCTTGTCATTATGGAAGGTAGTCTGTTCTCGAGATTTTTGTTATTCCAGTAGATGGTAGCCTTGTCATTATGGAAGGTAGTCTGTTGTCGAGATTTTTGTTACTCCAATGGATTTTAGCCTTGTCATTATGGAAGGTAGTCTGTTTTCGAGATTTTTGTTTCTCCAATGGATGGTAGCCTTGTCATTATGGAAGGTAGTCTGTTGTCGAGATTTTTGTCACTCCAATGGATGGTAGCCTTGTCATTATGGAAGGTAGTCTATTGTCGATATCTTTGTTACTCAAATGGATGGTAGCCTAGTCATTATGGAAGGTATTCTGTTGTCGATATCTTTGTTACTCTAACGGATGGTAGCCTAGTCATTATGGAACGTATTCTGTTGTCGATATTTTTGTTACTCCAATGGGTGGTAGCCTAGTCATTATGGAAGGTAGTCTGTTGTTGATATTTTTGTTACTCCAATGGATGGTAGCCTATTCATTATGGAACGTAGTTTTTTATCGATATTTTTGTTATTCCAATGGATGGTAGCCTTATCAATATGGAAGGTAGTTTGTTGTCGAAATTTTTGTTACTCAAATTGATAGTAGCCTTGTCATTATGGAAGGTAGTCTGTTGTCGAGATTTTGTTACTCCAACGGATTGTAGCCTTATCATTATGGAAGGAAGTCTATCGTCGAGATTTTTGTCACTCCAATGGATGGTAGCCTTGTCAATATGGAAGGTAGTCTGTTGGCGAGATTTTTGTTACTCCAATGGATGTTAGGCTTGTCATTATGGAAGGTAGTATCTTGTTGGTATTTTCATTACTCCAATGCATGGTAGCCTTGTCATTATGGAAAGTATTCTCTTGTTGATATTTTCATTACTCCAATGGATGGTAGCCTAGTCATTATGGAAGGTAGTCTGTTGTCTAGATTTTTGTTACTACAATGGATGGTAGCCTTGTCATTATGGAAGGTAGTCTATTGTCGATATTTTCATTACTCCAATGGATGGTAGCCTTTTCATTATGGAAGGTAGTCTATTGTCTAGATTTTTGTTACTCCAATGGATGGTAGCCTTGTCATTATGGAAGGTAGTCTATTGTCGATATCTTTGTTACTCAAATGGATGGTAGCCTAGTTATTATGGAAGGTATTCTGTTGTCGTTATCTTTGTTACTCTAATGGATGGTAGCCTAGTCATTATGGAAGTTATTCTATTGTCGATATTTTTGTTACTCCAATGGATGGTAGCCTTGTCATTATGGAAGGTAGTCTGTTGTCGATATTTTTGTTACTCCAATGGATGGTAGCCTATTCATTATGGAACGTAGTTTTTTATCGATATTTTTGTTATTCCAATGGATGGTAGCCTTATCAATATGGAAGGTAGTTTGTTGTCGAGATTTTTGTTACTCCAATGGATAGTAGCCATGTCATAATGAAAGGTAGTATGTTATCGAGATTTTGTTACTCGAATGGATGGTAGCCTTGTGATTATGGAAGGTAGTCTATTGTCTATATTTTTGTCACTCCAATGAATGGTAGCCTTGTAATTATGGAAGGTAGTCTGTTGGCGATCTTTTTGTTACTCCAATGGATGGTAGCCTTGTCATTATGGAAGGTAGTCTAATGTTGATATTTTCATTACTCCAATGCATGGTAGCCTTGTCATTGTAGAAGGTAGTCTCTTGTTTATATTTGCATTACTCCAATGGATGGTAGCCTTGTCATTATGGAAGGTAGTTTGCTGTCGAGATTTTTGTTACTCTAATGGATCGTAGCCTTGTCATTATGGAAGGTAGTCTATTGTCAAGATTTTTGTTACCCTAATGGATTGTAGCCTTGTCATTATGGAAGGTAGTTTGTTGTCGAGATTTTTGTTACTCCAATGGATTGTAGCCTTGTCATTATGGAAGATAGTATATTGTCGAGATTTTTGTTACTCCAATGGATGGTAGCCTTTTCATTATGGAAAGTAGACTATTGTCTAGATTTTTGTTACTACAATGTATGGTAGCGTTGTCATTGTGGAAGGTAGTTTGTTGTCGAGATTTTTGTAATTACAATGTATGGTAGCCTTGCCATTATAGAAGGTAGTCTATTATCGATATCTTTGTTACTCTAATGGATGGTAGCCTATATATTATGGAAGGTAGTCTATTGTCGAGATTTTTGTCACTCTAATGGATGGTAGCCTTGTCATTATGGAAGGTAGTATGTTGTCGAGATTTTTGTTATTCCATTGGATGGTAACCTTGTCATTATGGAAGGTAGTCTGTTCTCGAGATTTTTGTTATTCCAGTAGATGGTAGCCTTGTCATTATGGAAGGTAGTCTGTTGTCGAGTTTTTGTTACTCCAATGGATTTTAGCCTTGTCATTATGGAAGGTAGTCTGTTTTCGAGATTTTTGTTTCTCCAATGGATGGTAGCCATGTCATTATGGAAGGTAGTCTGTTGTCGAGATTTTTGTCACTCCAATGGATGGTAGCCTAGTCATTATTGAAGGTATTATGTTGTCGATATCTTTGTTACTCTAATGGATGGTAGCCTAGTCATTATGGAAGGTATTCTGTTGTCGATATTTTTGCTAATCCAATGGATGGTAGCCTTGTCATTATGGAAGGTAGTCTGTTGTCGATATTTTTGTTACTCCAATGGATGGTAGCCTATTCATTATGAAACGTAGTTTGTTGTCGATATTTTTGTTATTCCAATGGATGGTAGCCTTATCATTATGGAAGGTAGTTTGTTGTTGAGATTTTTGTTACTCAAATTGATAGTAGCCTTGTCATTATGGAAGGTAGTCTGTTGTCGAGATTTTGTTACTCCAACGGATGGTAGCCTTACCATTATGGAAGGTAGTCTATTGTCGAGATTTTTGTCACTCCAATGGATGGTAGCCTTGTCATTATGGAAGGTAGTCTGTTGGCGAGATTTTTGTTACTCCAATGGATAGTAGGCTTGTCATTATGGAAGGTAGTATCTTCTTGGTATTTTCATTACTCCAATGCATGGTAGCCTTGTCATTATGGAAAGTAGTCTCTTGTTGATATTTTCATTAATCCAATGGATGCTAGCCTTGTCATTATGGAAGGTATTCTTTTATTGAGATTTTTGTTACTCCAATGGATGATAGCCTTGTCATTTTGGAATGTAGTCTCTTGTTGATATTTTCATTACTCCAATGGATGGTAGCCTTGTCATTACGGAAGGTAGTCTATTGTCGAGATTTTTTTTCTCCAATGGATGGTAAGCATGTCATTATGGAAAGTAGTCTCTTGTTGATATTTTCATTACTCCAATGGATGATAGCCTTTTCATTATGGAAGGTAGTCTATTGTCTAGATTTTTGTTAATCCAATGGATGGTAGCCTTGTCATTATGGAAGGTAGTCTATTGTCGATATCTTTGTTACTCAAATGGTTGGTAGCCTAGTCATTATGGAAGGTATTCTGTTGTCGTTATCTTTGTTACTCTAATGGATGGTAGCCTAGTCATTATGGAAGGTAGTCTGTTTTCGATATTTTTTTTCTCCAATGGATGGTAGCCTTGTCATTATGGAAGGTAATCTGTTGGCGAGATTTTTGTTACTCTAATGGATGGTAGGCTTGTCATTATGGAAAGTAGACTGTTGTCTAGATTTTTGTTACTACAATGTATGGTAGCCTTGTCATTGTGGAAGGTAGTTTGTTGTCGAGATTTTTGTAATTACAATGTATGGTAGCCTTGCCATTATAGAAGGTAGTCTATTATCGATATCTTTGTTACTCTAATGGATGGTAGCCTATATATTATGGAAGGTAGTCTATTGTCGAGATTTTTGTCACTCTAGTGGATGGTAGCCTTGTCATTATAGAAGGTAGTATGTTGTCGAGATTTTTGTTATTCTATTGGATGGTAGCCTTATCATTATGGAAGGTAGTCTGTTCTCGAGATTTTTGTTATTGCAGTAGATGGTAGCCTTGTCATTATGGAAGGTAGTCTGTTGTCGATATTTTTGTTACTCGAATGGATTTTAGCCTTGTCATTATGGAAGGTAGTATGTTTTCGATATTTTTGTTTCTCCAATGGATGGTAGCCTTGTCATTATGGAAGGTAGTCTGTTGTCGTGATTTTTGTCACTCCAATGGATGGTAGCCTGGTCATTATTGAAGGTAGTCTATTATCAATATCTTTGTTACTCAAATGGATGGTAGCCTAGTCATTATGGAAAGTATTCTGTTGTCGATATCTTTGTTACTCTAATGGATGGTAGCCTAGTCATTATGGAAGGTATTCTGTTGTCGATATTTTTGTTACTCCAACGGATGGTAGCCTTGTCATTATGGAAGGTAGTCTGTTGGCGAGATTTTTGTTACTCCAATGGATGGTAGGCCTGTCATTATGGAAGGTAGTATCTTGTTTATATTTTCATTACTCCAATGCATGGTAGCCTTGTCATTATGGAAAGTAGTCTCTTGTTGATATTTTCATTACTCCAAGGGATGGTAGCCTTGTCATTATGGAAGGTAGTCTATTGTCGAGATTTTTGTTACTCTAATGGATGATAGCCTTGTCATTTTGGAATGTAGTCTCTTGTTGATATTTTAATTACTCCAATGTATGGTAGCCTTGTCATTGTGGAAGGTAGTTTGTTGTCGAGATTTTTGTTATTACAATGTATGGTAGCCTTGTCATTATAGAAGGTAGTCTGTTGTAGATATCTTTGTTACTCTAATGGATGGTAGCCTATTTATTATGGAAGGTAGTCTATTGTCGAGATTTTTGTCACTCTAATGGATGGTAGCCTTGTCATTATGGAAGGTAGTATGTTGTCGAGATTTTTGTTATTCCATTGGATGGTAGCCTTGTCATTATGGAAGGTAGTCTGTCCTCGAGATTTTTGTTATTCCAGTAGATGGTAGCCTTGTCATTATGGAAGGTAGTCTGTTGTCGAGATTTTTGTTACTCCAATGGATTTTAGCCTTGTTATTATGGAAGGTAGTTTGTTTTCGAGATTTTTGTTTCTCCAATGGATGGTAGCCTGGTCATTATGGAAGGTAGTCTATTGTCGAGATTTTTGTCACTCCAATGGATGGTAGCCTTGTCATTATGGAAGGTAGTCTATTGTCGATATCTCTGTTACTCAAATGGATGGTAGCCTAGTCATTATGGAAGGTATTATGTTGTTGATATCTTTGTTACTCTAATGGATGGTAGCCTAGTAATTATAGAAGGTATTCTGTTGTCGATATTTTTGTTACTCCAATGGATGGTAGCCTTGTCATTATGGAAGGTAGTTTGTTGGCGAGATTTTCGTTACTCCAATGGATGGTTGGCTTGTCATTATGGAAGGTAGTATCTTGTTGGTATTTTCATTACTCCAATGGATGGTAGCCTTGTCATTATGGAAGGTAGTCTATTGTCGAGATTTTTGTTACTCCAATGGATGATAGCCTTGTCATTTTGGAATGTAGTCTCTTGTTGATATTTTAATTACTCCAATGTATGGTAGCCTTGTCATTGTGAAAGGTAGTTTGTTGTCGAGATTTTTGTTATTACAATGTATGGTATCATTGTCATTATAGAAGGTAGTTTGTTGTCGATATCTTTGTTACTCTAATGGATGGTAGCCTATTTATTATGGAAGGTAGTCTATTGTCGAGATTTTTGTCACTCTAATGGATGGTAGCCTTGTCATTATGAAAGGTAGTATGTTGTCGAGATTTTTGTTATTCCATTGGATGGTAGCCTTGTCATTATGGAAGGTAGTCTGTTCTCGAGATTTTTGTTATTCCAGTAGATGGTAGCCTTGTCATTATGGAAGGTAGTATGTTGTCGAGATTTTTGTTACTCCAATGGATTTTAGCCTTGTCATTATGGAAGGTAGTCTGTTTTCGAGATTTTTGTTTCTCCAATGGATGGTAGCCTTGTCATTATGGAAGGTAGTCTATTGTCGAGATTTTTGTCACTCCAATGGATGGTAGCCTTGTCATTATGGAAGGTAGTCTATTGTCGATATCTTTGTTACTCAAATGGATGGTAGCCTAGTCATTATGGAAGGTATTTTGTTGTCGATATCTTTGTTACTCTAACGGATGGTAGCCTAGTCATTATGGAACGTATTCTGTTGTCGATATTTTTGTTACTCTAATGGGTGGTAGCCTAGTCATTATGGAAGGTAGTCTGTTGTTGATATTTTTGTTACTCCAATGGATGGTAGCCTATTCATTATGGAACGTAGTTTTTTATCGATATTTTTGTTATTCCAATGGATGGTAGCCTTATCAATATGGAAGGTAGTTTGTTGTCGAAATTTTTGTTACTCAAATTGATAGTAGCCTTGTCATTATGGAAGGTAGTCTGTTGTCGAGATTTTGTTACTCCAACGGATGGTGGCCTTATCATTATGGAAGGAAGTCTATTGTCGACATTTTTGTCACTCCAATGGATGGTAGCCTTGTCAATATGGAAGGTAGTCTGTTGGCGAGATTTTTGTTACTCCAATGGATGTTAGGCTTGTCATTATGGAAGGTAGTATCTTGTTGGTATTTTCATTACTCCAATGCATGGTAGCCTTGTCATTATGGAAAGTAGTCTCTTGTTGATATTTTCATTACTCCAATGGATGGTAGCCTAGTCATTATGGAAGGTAGTCTGTTGTCTAGATTTTTGTTACTCCAATGGATGGTAGCCTTGTCATTATGGAAGGTAGTCTATTATCGATATTTTCATTACTCCAATGGATTGTAGCCTTTTCATTATGGAAGGTAGTCTATTGTCTAGATTTTTGTTACTCCAATGGATGGTAGCCTTGTCATTATGGAAGGTAGTCTATTGTCGATATCTTTGTTACTCAAATGGATGGTAGCCTAGTTATTATGGAAGGTATTCTGTTGTCGTTATCTTTGTTACTCTAATGGATGGTAGCCTAGTCATTATGGAAGGTATTCTATTGTCGATATTTTTGTTACTCCAATGGATGGTAGCCTTGTCATTATGGAAGGTAGTCTGTTGTCGATATTTTTGTTACTCCAATGGATGGTAGCCTATTCATTATGGAACGTAGTTTTTTATCGATATTTTTATTATTCCTATGGATGGTAGCCTTATCAATATGGAAGGTAGTTTGTTGTCGAGATTTTTGTTACTCCAATGGATAGTAGCCATGTCATAATGAAAGGTAGTATGTTATCGAGATTTTGTTACTCGAATGGATGGTAGCCTTGTGATTATGGAAGGTAGTCTATTGTCTATATTTTTGTCACTCCAATGGATGGTAGCCTTGTAATTATGGAAGGTAGTCTGTTGGCGAGCTTTTTGTTACTCCAATGGATGGTAGCCTTGTCATTATGTAAGGTAGTCTAATGTTCATATTTACATTATTCCAATGCATGGTAGCCTTGTCATTGTAGAAGGTAGTCTCTTGTTTATATTTGCATTACTCCAATGGATGGTAGCCTTGTCATTATGGAAGGTAGTTTGCTGTCGAGATTTTTGTTACTCTAATGGATCGTAGCCTTGTCATTATGGAAGGTAGTCTATTGTCAAGATTTTTGTTACCCTAATGGATTGTAGCCTTGTCATTATGGAAGGTAGTTTGTTGTCGAGATTTTTGTTACTCCAATGGATTGTAGCCTTGTCATTATGGAAGATAGTATATTGTCGAGATTTTTGTTACTCCAATGGATGGTAGCCTTTTCATTATGGAAAGTAGACTGTTGTCTAGATTTTTGTTACTACAATG
The DNA here is from genome assembly GCA_948472305.1 of Vicia faba. Taxonomy (NCBI): domain Eukaryota; kingdom Viridiplantae; phylum Streptophyta; class Magnoliopsida; order Fabales; family Fabaceae; genus Vicia; species Vicia faba. Next base: position 681,259,211 of record OX451739.1, on the reverse strand, counting down.
TATGGTAGCCTTGTCATTGTGGAAGGTAGTTTGTTGTCGAGATTTTTGTAATTACAATGTATGGTAGCCTTGCCATTATAGAAGGTAGTCTATTGTCGATATCTTTGTTACTCTAATGGATGGTGGCCTATATATTATGGAAGGTAGTCTATTGTCGAGATTTTTGTCACTCTAATGGATGGTAGCCTTGTCATTATGGAAGGTAGTATGTTGTCGAGATTTTTGTTATTCCATTGGATGGTAGCCTTGTCATTATGGAAGGTAGTCTGTTCTCGAGATTTTTGTTATTCCAGTAGATGGTAGCCTTGTCATTATGGAAGGTAGTCTGTTGTCGAGTTTTTGTTACTCCAATGGATTTTAGCCTTGTCATTATGGAAGGTAGTCTGTTTTCGAGATTTTTGTTTCTCCAATGGATGGTAGCCATGTCATTATGGAAGGTAGTCTGTTGTCGAGATTTTTGTCACTCCAATGGATGGTAGCCTAGTCATTATTGAAGGTATTATATTGTCGATATCTTTGTTACTCTAATGGATGGTAGCCTAGTCATTATGGAAGGTATTCTGTTGTCGATATTTTTGCTAATCCAATGGATGGTAGCCTTGTCATTATGGAAGGTAGTCTGTTGTCGATATTTTTGTTACTCCAATGGATGGTAGCCTATTCATTATGAAACGTAGTTTGTTGTCGATATTTTTGTTATTCCAATGGATGGTAGCCTTATCATTATGGAAGGTAGTTTGTTGTTGAGATTTTTGTTACTCAAAATGATAGTAGCCTTGTCATTATGGAAGGTAGTCTGTTGTCAGGATTTTGTTACTCCAAAGGATGGTAGCCTTACCATTATGGAAGGTAGTCTATTGTCGAGATTTTTGTCACTCCAATGGATGGTAGCCTTGTCATTATGGAAGGTAGTCTGTTGGCGAGATTTTTGTTACTCCAATGGATAGTAGGCTTGTCATTATGTAAGGTAGTATCTTCTTGGTATTTTCATTACTCCAATGCATGGTAGCCTTGTCATTATGGAAAGTAGTCTCTTGTTGATATTTTCATTACTCCAATGGATGGTAGCCTTGTCATTATGGAAGGTAGTCTATTGTCGATATCTTTGTTACTCAAATGGATGGTAGCCTAGTCATTATGGAAGGTATTCTGTTGTCGATATTTTTGTTACTCCAATGGATGGTAGCCTTGTCATTATGGAAGGTATTCTGTTGTCGATATTTTTGTTACTCTAATGGATGGTAGCCTTGTCATTATGGAAGGTAGTCTGTTGTCGATATTTTGGTTATTCCAATGGATGGTAGCCTTATCATTATGGAAGGTAGTTTGTTGTCGAGATTTTTGTTACTCAAATTGATAGTAGCCTTGTCATTATGGAAGGTAGTCTTTTGTCGAGATTTTGTTACTCCAATGGATGGTAGCCTTGTCATTATGAGAGGTAGTCTATTGTTGAGATTTTTGTTACTCCAATGGATGATAGCCTTGTCATTTTGGAATGTAGTCTCTTATTGATATTTTCATTACTCCAATGGATGGTAGCCTTTTCATTATGGAAGGTAGTCTGTTGTCTAGATTTTTGTTACTCCAATGGATGGTAGCCTTGTCATTACGGAAGGTAGTCTATTGTCGAGATTTTTGTTTCTCCAATGGATGGTAGCCTTGTCATTAAGGAAAGTAGTCTCTTGTTGATATTTTCATTACTCCAATGGATGGTAGCCTTTTCAATATGGAAGGTAGTCTATTGTCTAGATTTTTGTTACTCCAATGGATGGTAGCCTTGTGATTATGGAAGGTAGTCTATTGTCGATATCTTTGTTACTCAAATGGTTGGTAGCCTAGTCATTATGGAAGGTATTCTGTTGTCGTTATCTTTGTTACTCTAATGGATGGTAGCCTATTTATTATGGAAGGTAGTCTATTGTCAAGATTTTTGTCACTCTAATGGATGGTAGCCTTGTCATTATGGAAGGTAGTATGTTGTCGAGATTTTTGTTATTCCATTGGATGGTAGCCTTGTAATTATGGAAGGTAGTCTGTTCTCGAGATTTTTGTTATTCCAATAGATGGTAGCTTTGTCATTATGGAAGGTAGTCTATTGTCGAGATTTTCGTTACTCCAATGGATTTTAGCCTTGTCATTATGGAAGGTAGTCTGTTTTCGAGATTTTTGTTTCTCCAATGGATGGTAGCCATGTCATTATCGAAGGTAGTCTGTTGTCGATATTTTTGTCACTCCAATGGATGGTAGCCTTGTCATTATGGAAGGTAGTCTGTTGTCGAGATTTTTGTCACTCCAATGGATGGTAGCCTTGGCATTATGGAAGGTAGTCTATTGTCGATATCTTTGTGACTCAAATGGATGGTAGCCTAGTCATTATGGAAGGTATTTTGTTGTCGATATCTTTGTTACTCTAATGGATGGTAGCCTAGTCATTATGGAAGGTATTTTGTTCTCGATATTTTTGTTACTCCAATAGATGGTAGCCTTGTCATTACGGAAGGTAGTCTGTTGTCGATATTTTTGTTACTCCAATGGATGGTAGCCTATTCATTATGGAACATAGTCTGTTGTCGAGATTTTTGTTACTCTAATGGATCGTAGCCTTGTCATTATGGAAAGTAGACTGTTGTCGAGATTTTTGTTACTACAATGTGTGGTAGCCTTGTCATTGTGGAAGGTAGTTTGTTGTCGAGATTTTTGTTATTACAATGTATGGTAACCTTGTCATTATAGAAGGTAGTCTGTTGTCGATATCTTTGTTACTCTAATGGATGGTAGCCTATTTATTATGGAAGGTAGTCTATTGTCGAGATTTTTGTCACTCTAATGGATGCTAGCCTTGTCATTATGGAAGGTAGTATGTTGTCGAGAATTTTGTTATTCCATTGGATGGTAGCCTTGTCATTATGGAAGGTAGTCTGTTCTCGAGATTTTTGTTATTCCAGTAGATGGTAGCCTTGTCATTATGGAAGGAATGCCGGTTGTCGAGATTTTTGTTACTCCAATGGATTTTAGCCTTGTCATTATGGAAGGTAGTCTGTTTTCGAGATTTTTGTTTCTCCAATGGATGGTAGCCTTGTCATTATGGAAGGTAGTCTATTGTCGAGATTTTTGTCACCCCAATGGATGGTAGCCTTGTCATTATGGAAGGTAGTCTATTGTCGATATCTTTGTTACTCAAATGGATGGTAGCCTAGTCATTATGGAAGGTATTCTGTTGTCGATATTTTTGTTACTCCAATGGATGGTAGCCTTGTCATTATGGAAGGTATTCTGTTGTCGATATTTTTGTTACTCTAATGGATGGTAGCCTTGTCATTATGGAAGGTAGTCTGTTGTCGATATTTTGGTTATTCCAATGGATGGTAGCCTTATCATTATGGAAGGTAGTTTGTTGTCGAGATTTTTGTTACTCAAATTGATAGTAGCCTTGTCATTATGGAAGGTAGTCTTTTGTCGAGATTTTGTTACTCCAATGGATGGTAGCCTTATCATTATGGAAGGTAGTCTATTGTCGAGATTTTTGTCACTCCAATGGATGGTAGCCTTGTCATTATGGAAGGTAGTCTGTTGGCGAGATTTTTGTTACTCCAATGGATGGTAGGCTTGTCATTATGGAAGGTAGTCTCTTGTTGGTATTTTCATTACTCCATTGCATGGTAGCCTTGTCATTATGGAAGGTAGTCTCTTGTTGATATTTTCATTACTCCAATTGATGGTAGCCTTGTCATTATGGAAGGTAGTTTGTTGTCAGGGTTTTTGTTACTCTAATGGATCGTAGCCTTGTTAATATGGAAGGTAGTCTGTTGTCGAGATTTTTGTTACTCTAGTGGATGGTAGCCTTGTCATTCAGGAAGGTAGTTTGTTGTCGAGATTTTTGTTACTACAATGTATGGTAGCCTTGTCATTGTGGAAGGTAGTTTGTTGTCGATATTTTAGTTATTACAATGTATGGTAGCCTTGTCATTATAGAAGGTAGTCTGTTGTCGATATCTTTATTACTCTAATGGATGGTAGCCGATTTATTATGGAAGGTAGTCTATTGTCGATATCTTTGTTACTCAAACAGATGGTAGCCTAGTCATTATGGAAGGTATTCTGTTGTCAATATTTTTGTCACTCCAATGGATGGTAGCCTTGTCATTATGGAAGGTATTCTGTTATCGATATTTTTGTTACTCCAATAGATGGTAGCCTTGTCATTATGGAAGGTAGTTTGTTGTCGATATTTTGGTTATTCCAATGGATGGTAGCCTTATCATTATAGAAGGTAGTTTGTCGTCGAGATTTTTGTTACTCAAATTGATGGTAGCCTTGTCATTATGGAAGGTAGTCTATTGTCGAGATTTTTGTCACTCCAAAGGATGGTAGCCTTGTCATTATGGAAGGTAGTCTGTTGGCGAGATTTTTGTTACTCCAATGGATGGTAGGCTTGTCATTATGGAAGGTAGTCTCTTGTTGGTATTTTCATTACACCAATGCATGGTAGCCTTGTCATTATAGAAGGTAGTCTCTTGTTGATATTTTCATTACACCAATGGATGGTAGCCTTGTCATTATGGAAGGTAGTTTGTTGTCGGGATTTTTGTTACTCTAATGGATCGTCGCCTTGTTAATATGGAAGGTAGTCTGTTGTCGAGATTTTTGTTACTCTAATGGATGGTAACCTTGTCATTCAGGAAGGTAGTTTGTTGTCGATATTTTTGTTACTCCAATGGATGGTAGCCTTTTCATATGCAAGGCAGTCTATTCTCAATATTTTTGTTATTCCAATAGATGGTTGCCTTGTCATTATGGAAGGTAGTCTGTTGTCGATATTTTTGTTCCTCCAATGGATTTTAGCCATGTCATTAAGGAAGGTAGTATGCTTTCGAAAATTTTGTTACTCCAATGGATGGTAGCCTTGTCATGATGAAAGGTTGTCTGTTGTCAAGATTTTTGTTACTCCAATGGATGGTAGCCTTATCATTATGGAAGGTAGTCTGTTATCGATATTTTTGTTACTCCAATGGATGGTAGCCTTGCCATTATGGAACGTAGTTTGTTGTCGATATTTTTGTTATTCCAATGGATGGTAGCCTTATCATTTTGGAAGGTAGTTTGTTGTCGAGATTTTTGTTACTCCAATGGATAGTAGCCATGTCATAATGAAAGGTAGTATGTTATCGAGATTTTGTTACTCCAATGGATGGTAGCCTTGTCATTATGGAGGTAGTCTATTGTCGATATTTTTGTCACTCCAATGGATGGTAGCCTTGTAATTATGGAAGGTAGTCTGTTGGCGAGCTTTTTGTTACTCCAATGGATGGTAGCCTTGTCATTATAGAAGGTAATCTATTGTTGATATTTTCATTACTCCAATGCATGGTAGCCTTGTCATCATAGAAGGTAGTCTCTTGTTTATATTTTCATTACTCCAATGGATGGTAGCCTTGTCTTTATGGAAGGTAGTTTGTTGTCGAGATTTTTGTTACTCTAATGGATCGTAGCCTTGTCATTATGGAAGGTAGTCTGTTGTCGATATTTTGGTTATTCCAATGGACGGTAGCCTTGTCATTATGGAAGGCAGTTTGTTGTCGAGATTTTTGTTACTCCAATGGATGGTAGCCTTGTCATTATGCAAGGTAGTCTTTTGTCGAGATTTTTGTTACTCCAATGGATGGTAGCCTTGTCATTATGAGAGGTAGTCTATTGTTGAGATTTTTGTTACTCCAATGGATGATAGCCTTGTCATTTTGGAATGTAGTCTCTTATTGATATTTTCATTACTCCAATGGATGGTAGCCTTTTCATTATGGAAGGTAGTCTGTTGTCTAGATTTTTGTTACTCCAATGGATGGTAGCCTTGTCATTACGGAAGGTAGTCTATTGTCGAGATTTTTGTTTCTCCAATGGATGGTAGCCTTGTCATTAAGGAAAGTAGTCTCTTGTTGATATTTTCATTACTCCAATGGATGGTAGCCTTTTCAATATGGAAGGTAGTCTATTGTCTAGATTTTTGTTACTCCAATGGATGGTAGCCTTGTGATTATGGAAGGTAGTCTATTGTCGATATCTTTGTTACTCAAATGGTTGGTAGCCTAGTCATTATGGAAGGTATTCTGTTGTCGTTATCTTTGTTACTCTAATGGATGGTAGCCTATTTATTATGGAAGGTAGTCTATTGTCAAGATTTTTGTCACTCTAATGGATGGTAGCCTTGTCATTATGGAAGGTAGTATGTTGTCGAGATTTTTGTTATTCCATTGGATGGTAGCCTTGTAATTATGGAAGGTAGTCTGTTCTCGAGATTTTTGTTATTCCAATAGATGGTAGCCTTGTCATTATGGAAGGTAGTCTGTTGTCGAGATTTTTGTTACTCCAATGGATTTTAGCCTTGTCATTATGGAAGGTAGTCTGTTTTCGAGATTTTTGTTTCTCCAATGGATGGTAGCCATGTCATTATCGAAGGTAGTCTGTTGTCGAGATTTTTGTCACTCCAATGGATGGTAGCCTTGTCATTATGGAAGGTAGTCTGTTGTCGAGATTTTTGTCACTCCAATGGATGGTAGCCTTGTCATTATGGAAGGTAGTCTATTGTCGATATCTTTGTGACTCAAATGGATGGTAGCCTAGTCATTATGGAAGGTATTTTGTTGTCGATATCTTTGTTACTCTAATGGATGGTAGCCTAGTCATTATGGAAGGTATTTTGTTCTCGATATTTTTGTTACTCCAATAGATGGTAGCCTTGTCATTACGGAAGGTAGTCTGTTGTCGATATTTTTGTTACTCCAATGGATGGTAGCCTATTCATTATGGAACATAGTCTGTTGTCGAGATTTTTGTTACTCTAATGGATCGTAGCCTTGTCATTATGGAAAGTAGACTGTTGTCGAGATTTTTGTTACTACAATGTGTGGTAGCCTTGTCATTGTGGAAGGTAGTTTGTTGTCGAGATTTTTGTTATTACAATGTATGGTAACCTTGTCATTATAGAAGGTAGTCTGTTGTCGATATCTTTGTTACTCTAATGGATGGTAGCCTATTTATTATGGAAGGTAGTCTATTGTCGAGATTTTTGTCACTCTAATGGATGCTAGCCTTGTCATTATGGAAGGTAGTATGTTGTCGAGAATTTTGTTATTCCATTGGATGGTAGCCTTGTCATTATGGAAGGTAGTCTGTTCTCGAGATTTTTGTTATTCCAGTAGATGGTAGCCTTGTCATTATGGAAGGAATGCCGGTTGTCGAGATTTTTGTTACTCCAATGGATTTTAGCCTTGTCATTATGGAAGGTAGTCTGTTTTCGAGATTTTTGTTTCTCCAATGGATGGTAGCCTTGTCATTATGGAAGATAGTCTATAGTCGAGATTTTTGTCACCCCAATGGATGGTAGCCTTGTCATTATGGAAGGTAGTCTATTGTCGATATCTTTGTTACTCAAATGGATGGTAGCCTAGTCATTATGGAAGGTATTCTGTTGTCGATATTTTTGTTACTCCAATGGATGGTAGCCTTGTCATTATGGAAGGTATTCTGTTGTCGATATTTTTGTTACTCTAATGGATGGTAGCCTTGTCATTATGGAAGGTAGTCTGTTGTCGATATTTTGGTTATTCCAATGGATGGTAGCCTTATCATTATGGAAGGTAGTTTGTTGTCGAGATTTTTGTTACTCAAATTGATAGTAGCCTTGTCATTATGGAAGGTAGTCTTTTGTCGAGATTTTGTTACTCCAATGGATGGTAGCCTTATCATTATGGAAGGTAGTCTATTGTCGAGATTTTTGTCACTCCAATGGATGGTAGCCTTGTCATTATGGAAGGTAGTCTGTTGGCGAGATTTTTGTTACTCCAATGGATGGTAGGCTTGTCATTATGGAAGGTAGTCTCTTGTTGGTATTTTCATTACTCCATTGCATGGTAGCCTTGTCATTATGGAAGGTAGTCTCTTGTTGATATTTTCATTACTCCAATTGATGGTAGCCTTGTCATTATGGAAGGTAGTTTGTTGTCAGGGTTTTTGTTACTCTAATGGATCGTAGCCTTGTTAATATGGAAGGTAGTCTGTTGTCGAGATTTTTGTTACTCTAGTGGATGGTAGCCTTGTCATTCAGGAAGGTAGTTTGTTGTCGAGATTTTTGTTACTACAATGTATGGTAGCCTTGTCATTATGGAAGGTAGTTTGTTGTCGATATTTTAGTTATTACAATGTATGGTAGCCTTGTCATTATAGAAGGTAGTCTGTTGTCGATATCTTTATTACTCTAATGGATGGTAGCCGATTTATTATGGAAGGTAGTCTATTGTCGATATCTTTGTTACTCAAACAGATGGTAGCCTAGTCATTATGGAAGGTATTCTGTTGTCAATATTTTTGTCACTCCAATGGATGGTAGCCTTGTCATTATGGAAGGTATTCTGTTATCGATATTTTTGTTACTCCAATAGATGGTAGCCTTGTCATTATGGAAGGTAGTTTGTTGTCGATATTTTGGTTATTCCAATGGATGGTAGCCTTATCATTATAGAAGGTAGTTTGTCGTCGAGATTTTTGTTACTCAAATTGATGGTAGCCTTGTCATTATGGAAGGTAGTCTATTGTCGAGATTTTTGTCACTCCAAAGGATGGTAGCCTTGTCATTATGGAAGGTAGTCTGTTGGCGAGATTTTTGTTACTCCAATGGATGGTAGGCTTGTCATTATGGAAGGTAGTCTCTTGTTGGTATTTTCATTACACCAATGCATGGTAGCCTTGTCATTATAGAAGGTAGTCTCTTGTTGATATTTTCATTACACCAATGGATGGTAGCCTTGTCATTATGGAAGGTAGTTTGTTGTCGGGATTTTTGTTACTCTAATGGATCGTCGCCTTGTTAATATGGAAGGTAGTCTGTTGTCGAGATTTTTGTTACTCTAATGGATGGTAACTTTGTCATTCAGGAAGGTAGTTTGTTGTCGATATTTTTGTTACTCCAATGGATGGTAGCCTTTTCATATGCAAGGCAGTCTATTCTCAATATTTTTGTTATTCCAATAGATGGTTGCCTTGTCATTATGGAAGGTAGTCTGTTGTCGATATTTTTGTTCCTCCAATGGATTTTAGCCATGTCATTAAGGAAGGTAGTATGCTTTCGAAAATTTTGTTACTCCAATGGATGGTAGCCTTGTCATGATGAAAGGTTGTCTGTTGTCAAGATTTTTGTTACTCCAATGGATGGTAGCCTTATCATTATGGAAGGTAGTCTGTTATCGATATTTTTGTTACTCCAATGGATGGTAGCCTTGCCATTATGGAACGTAGTTTGTTGTCGATATTTTTGTTATTCCAATGGATGGTAGCCTTATCATTTTGGAAGGTAGTTTGTTGTCGAGATTTTTGTTACTCCAATGGATAGTAGCCATGTCATAATGAAAGGTAGTATGTTATCGAGATTTTGTTACTCCAATGGATGGTAGCCTTGTCATTATGGAGGTAGTCTATTGTCGATATTTTTGTCACTCCAATGGATGGTAGCCTTGTAATTATGGAAGGTAGTCTGTTGGCGAGCTTTTTGTTACTCCAATGGATGGTAGCCTTGTCATTATAGAAGGTAATCTATTGTTGATATTTTCATTACTCCAATGCATGGTAGCCTTGTCATCATAGAAGGTAGTCTCTTGTTTATATTTTCATTACTCCAATGGATGGTAGCCTTGTCTTTATGGAAGGTAGTTTGTTGTCGAGATTTTTGTTACTCTAATGGATCGTAGCCTTGTCATTATGGAAGGTAGTCTGTTGTCGATATTTTGGTTATTCCAATGGACGGTAGCCTTGTCATTATGGAAGGCAGTTTGTTGTCGAGATTTTTGTTACTCCAATGGATGGTAGCCTTGTCATTATGCAAGGTAGTCTTTTGTCGAGATTTTTGTTACTCCAATGGATGGTAGCCTTGTCATTATGAGAGGTAGTGTATTGTTGAGATTTTTGTTACTCCAATGGATGATAGCCTTGTCATTTTGGAATGTAGTCTCTTATTGATATTTTCATTACTCCAATGGATGGTAGCCTTTTCATTATGGAAGGTAGTATGTTGTCTAGATTTTTGTTACTCCAATGGATGGTAGCCTTGTCATTACGGAAGGTAGTCTATTGTCGAGATTTTTGTTTCTCCAATGGATGGTAGCCTTGTCATTAAGGAAAGTAGTCTCTTGTTGATATTTTCATTACTCCAATGGATGGTAGCCTTTTCAATATGGAAGGTAGTCTATTGTCTAGATTTTTGTTACTCCAATGGATGGTAGCCTTGTGATTATGGAAGGTAGTCTATTGTCGATATCTTTGTTACTCAAATGGTTGGTAGCCTAGTCATTATGGAAGGTATTCTGTTGTCGTTATCTTTGTTACTCTAATGGATGGTAGCCTATTTATTATGGAAGGTAGTCTATTGTCAAGATTTTTGTCACTCTAATGGATGGTAGCCTTGTCATTATGGAAGGTAGTATGTTGTCGAGATTTTTGTTATTCCATTGGATGGTAGCCTTGTAATTATGGAAGGTAGTCTGTTCTCGAGATTTTTGTTATTCCAATAGATGGTAGCCTTGTCATTATGGAAGGTAGTCTGTTGTCGAGATTTTTGTTACTCCAATGGATTTTAGCCTTGTCATTATGGAAGGTAGTCTGTTTTCGAGATTTTTGTTTCTCCAATGGATGGTAGCCATGTCATTATCGAAGGTAGTCTGTTGTCGAGATTTTTGTCACTCCAATGGATGGTAGCCTTGTCATTATGGAAGGTAGTCTGTTGTCGAGATTTTTGTCACTCCAATGGATGGTAGCCTTGTCATTATGGAAGGTAGTCTATTGTCGATATCTTTGTGACTCAAATGGATGGTAGCCTAGTCATTATGGAAGGTATTTTGTTGTCGATATCTTTGTTACTCTAATGGATGGTAGCCTAGTCATTATGGAAGGTATTTTGTTCTCGATATTTTTGTTACTCCAATAGATGGTAGCCTTGTCATTACGGAAGGTAGTCTGTTGTCGATATTTTTGTTACTCCAATGGATGGTAGCCTATTCATTATGGAACATAGTCTGTTGTCGAGATTTTTGTTACTCTAATGGATCGTAGCCTTGTCATTATGGAAAGTAGACTGTTGTCGAGATTTTTGTTACTACAATGTGTGGTAGCCTTGTCATTGTGGAAGGTAGTTTGTTGTCGAGATTTTTGTTATTACAATGTATGGTAACCTTGTCATTATAGAAGGTAGTCTGTTGTCGATATCTTTGTTACTCTAATGGATGGTAGCCTATTTATTATGGAAGGTAGTCTATTGTCGAGATTTTTGTCACTCTAATGGATGCTAGCCTTGTCATTATGGAAGGTAGTATGTTGTCGAGAATTTTGTTATTCCATTGGATGGTAGCCTTGTCATTATGGAAGGTAGTCTGTTCTCGAGATTTTTGTTATTCCAGTAGATGGTAGCCTTGTCATTATGGAAGGAATGCCGGTTGTCGAGATTTTTGTTACTCCAATGGATTTTAGCCTTGTCATTATGGAAGGTAGTCTGTTTTCGAGATTTTTGTTTCTCCAATGGATGGTAGCCTTGTCATTATGGAAGGTAGTCTATTGTCGAGATTTTTGTCACCCCAATGGATGGTAGCCTTGTCATTATGGAAGGTAGTCTATTGTCGATATCTTTGTTACTCAAATGGATGGTAGCCTAGTCATTATGGAAGGTATTCTGTTGTCGATATTTTTGTTACTCCAATGGATGGTAGCCTTGTCATTATGGAAGGTATTCTGTTGTCGATATTTTTGTTACTCTAATGGATGGTAGCCTTGTCATTATGGAAGGTAGTCTGTTGTCGATATTTTGGTTATTCCAATGGATGGTAGCCTTATCATTATGGAAGGTAGTTTGTTGTCGAGATTTTTGTTACTCAAATTGATAGTAGCCTTGTCATTATGGAAGGTAGTCTTTTGTCGAGATTTTGTTACTCCAATGGATGGTAGCCTTATCATTATGGAAGGTAGTCTATTGTCGAGATTTTTGTCACTCCAATGGATGGTAGCCTTGTCATTATGGAAGGTAGTCTGTTGGCGAGATTTTTGTTACTCCAATGGATGGTAGGCTTGTCATTATGGAAGGTAGTCTCTTGTTGGTATTTTCATTACTCCATTGCATGGTAGCCTTGTCATTATGGAAGGTAGTCTCTTGTTGATATTTTCATTACTCCAATTGATGGTAGCCTTGTCATTATGGAAGGTAGTTTGTTGTCAGGGTTTTTGTTACTCTAATGGATCGTAGCCTTGTTAATATGGAAGGTAGTCTGTTGTCGAGATTTTTGTTACTCTAGTGGATGGTAGCCTTGTCATTCAGGAAGGTAGTTTGTTGTCGAGATTTTTGTTACTACAATGTATGGTAGCCTTGTCATTGTGGAAGGTAGTTTGTTGTCGATATTTTAGTTATTACAATGTATGGTAGCCTTGTCATTATAGAAGGTAGTCTGTTGTCGATATCTTTATTACTCTAATGGATGGTAGCCGATTTATTATGGAAGGTAGTCTATTGTCGATATCTTTGTTACTCAAACAGATGGTAGCCTAGTCATTATGGAAGGTATTCTGTTGTCAATATTTTTGTCACTCCAATGGATGGTAGCCTTGTCATTATGGAAGGTATTCTGTTATCGATATTTTTGTTACTCCAATAGATGGTAGCCTTGTCATTATGGAAGGTAGTTTGTTGTCGATATTTTGGTTATTCCAATGGATGGTAGCCTTATCATTATAGAAGGTAGTTTGTCGTCGAGATTTTTGTTACTCAAATTGATGGTAGCCTTGTCATTATGGAAGGTAGTCTATTGTCGAGATTTTTGTCACTCCAAAGGATGGTAGCCTTGTCATTATGGAAGGTAGTCTGTTGGCGAGATTTTTGTTACTCCAATGGATGGTAGGCTTGTCATTATGGAAGGTAGTCTCTTGTTGGTATTTTCATTACACCAATGCATGGTAGCCTTCTCATTATAGAAGGTAGTCTCTTGTTGATATTTTCATTACACCAATGGATGGTAGCCTTGTCATTATGGAAGGTAGTTTGTTGTCGGGATTTTTGTTACTCTAATGGATCGTCGCCTTGTTAATATGGAAGGTAGTCTGTTGTCGAGATTTTTGTTACTCTAATGGATGGTAACCTTGTCATTCAGGAAGGTAGTTTGTTGTCGATATTTTTGTTACTCCAATGGATGGTAGCCTTTTCATATGCAAGGCAGTCTATTCTCAATATTTTTGTTATTCCAATAGATGGTTGCCTTGTCATTATGGAAGGTAGTCTGTTGTCGATATTTTTGTTCCTCCAATGGATTTTAGCCATGTCATTAAGGAAGGTAGTATGCTTTCGAAAATTTTGTTACTCCAATGGATGGTAGCCTTGTCATGATGAAAGGTTGTCTGTTGTCAAGATTTTTGTTACTCCAATGGATGGTAGCCTTATCATTATGGAAGGTAGTCTGTTATCGATATTTTTGTTACTCCAATGGATGGTAGCCTTGCCATTATGGAACGTAGTTTGTTGTCGATATTTTTGTTATTCCAATGGATGGTAGCCTTATCATTTTGGAAGGTAGTTTGTTGTCGAGATTTTTGTTACTCCAATGGATAGTAGCCATGTCATAATGAAAGGTAGTATGTTATCGAGATTTTGTTACTCCAATGGATGGTAGCCTTGTCATTATGGAGGTAGTCTATTGTCGATATTTTTGTCACTCCAATGGATGGTAGCCTTGTAATTATGGAAGGTAGTCTGTTGGCGAGCTTTTTGTTACTCCAATGGATGGTAGCCTTGTCATTATAGAAGGTAATCTATTGTTGATATTTTCATTACTCCAATGCATGGTAGCCTTGTCATCATAGAAGGTAGTCTCTTGTTTATATTTTCATTACTCCAATGGATGGTAGCCTTGTCTTTATGGAAGGTAGTTTGTTGTCGAGATTTTTGTTACTCTAATGGATCGTAGCCTTGTCATTATGGAAGGTAGTCTATTGTCGAGATTTTTATTACTCTAATGGACGGTAGCCTTGTCATTATGGAAGGCAGTTTGTTGTCGAGATTTTTGTTACTCCAATGGATGGTAGCCTTGTCATTATGCAAGGTAGTCTATTGTCGAGATTTTTGTTACTCCAATGGAAGGTAGCCTTTTCATTATGGAAAGTAGACTGTTGTCGAGATTTTTGTTACTACAATGTATGGTAGCCTTATCATTGTGGAAGGTAGTTTGGTGTCGAGATTTTTGTTATTACAATGTATGGTAGCCTTGTCATTATAGAAGGTAGTATGCTGTCGATATCTTTGTTACTATAATGGATGGTAGCGTATTTATTATGGAAGGTAGTCTATTGTCGAGATTTTTGTCACACTAATGGATGGTAGCCTTGTCATTATGGAAGGTAGTATGTTGTCGAGATTTTTGTTATTCCATTGGATGGTAGCCTTGTCATTATGGAAGGTAGTCTTTTCTCGAGATTTTTGTTATTCCAGTAGATGGTAGCCTTGTCATTATGGAAGGTAGGCTATTGTCGATATCTTTGTTACTCAAATGGATGGTAGCCTAGTTTTTATGGAAGGTATTTTCTTGTCTATATTTTTGTTACTCCAATGGATGGTAGCCTTGTCATTATGGAAGGTATTATGTTGTTGATATTTTTGTTACACCAATGGATGGTAGCCTTGTCATTATGGAAGGTAGTTTGTTGTCGATATTTTGGTTATTCCAATGGATGGTAGACTTATCATTATGGAAGGTAGTTTTTCATCGAGATTGTTGTTACTCAAATTGACGGTAGCCTGGTCATTATTGAAGGTAGTCTATTGTCGAGATTTTTGTCACTCCAATGGATGGTAGCCTTATCATTATGGAAGGTAGTCTGTTGGCGAGAATTTTTGTTACTCCAATGGATGATAGGTTTGTCATTATGGAAGGTAGTCTCTTGTTGGTATTTTCATTACACCAATGCATGGTAGCCTTGTCATTATGGAAGGTAGTATCTTGTTGATATTTTCATTAGACCAATGGATGGTAGCCTTGTCATTATGGAAGGTAGATTGTTGTCGAGATTTTTGTTACTCTAATGGATGGTAGCCTTGTCATTCAGGAAGGTAATTTTTTGTCGATACTTTTGTTACTCCAATAGATGGTAGCTTTGTCATTATGGAAGGTAGTCTATTGTCTAGATTTTTGTTACTCCAATGGATGGTAGCCTTGTCATATGGAAGGCAGTCTATTCTCAAGATTTTTGTTATTCCAATAGATGGTTGCCTTGTCATTATGGAAGGTAGTCTATTTTCGATATTTTTGTTACTCCAATGGATTTTAGCCATGTCATTAAGGAAGGTAGTATGCTTTCTAAAATTTTGTTACTCCAATGGATGGTAGCCTTGTCATTATGGAAGGTTGTCGGTTGTCGAGATTTTTGTTACTCCAATGGATGGTAGCATTGTCATTATGGAAGGTAGTTTGTTGTGGATATCTTTGTTACTCTAATGGATGTTAGCCTAGTCATTATGGAAGGTATTTTGTTGTCGAGATTTTTGTTACTCCAATGGATGGTAGCCTTGTCATTATGGAAGGTAGTCTGTTGGCGAGATTTTTGTTACTCCAATGGATGGTAGCCTTTTGATTATGGAACGTAGTTTGTTGTCGATATTTTTGTTATTCCAATGGATGGTAGCCTCATCATTATGGAAGGTAGTCTGTTGGCAAGATTTTTATTACCCCAATGGATATTTGCCTTGTCATTGTGGAAGGTAGTCTCTTGTTGATATTTTTGTTACTCCAATGAATGGTAGACTTGTCATTATGGAAGGTAGTCTGTTGTCTAGTTTTTTGTTACTCTAATGGAGGGTAGCCTTGTCATTATGGAAGGTTGTTTGTTGTCGAGATTTTTGTTACTCCAATGGATGGGAGCCTTGTCATTATGGAAAGTAGTCTCTTGTTGATATTTTCATTACTCCAATGGATGGTAGACTTTTCATTATGGAAGGTAGTTTGTTGTCTAGATTTTTGTTACTTCAATGGATGGTAGCCTTGTCATTATGGAAGGTAGTCTGTTGTCGATATTTTTGTTACTCCAATGGATGGTAGCCTTGTCATTATGGAGCGTAGTTTGTTGTCGATATTTTTGTTATTCCAATGGATGGTAGCCTTATCATTTTGGAAGGTAGTTTGTTGCCGAGATTTTTGTTACTCCAATCGATAGTAGCCATGTCATAATGAAAGGTAGTATGTTATCGAGATTTTGTCACTCCAATGGATGGTAGCCTTGTCATTATGGAAGGTAGTCTGTTATCGAGATTTTTGTCACTCCAATGGATGGTAGCCTTGTAATTATGGAAGGTAGTCTGTTGGCGAGCTTTTTGTTACTCCAATGGATGGTAGCCTTGTCATTATGGAAGGTAGTCTATTGTTAATATTTTCATTACTCCAATGCATGGTAGCCTTGTCATTGTAGAAGGTAGTCCTTTTGTTTATATTTTCATTACTCCAATGGATGATAGCCCTGTCATTTTGGAAGGTAGTTTGTTGTCGAGATTTTTGTTATTACAATGTATGGTAGCCTTATCATTATAGAAGGTAGTCTGTTGTCGATATCTTTGTTACTCTAATGGATGGTAGCCTATTTATTATGGAAGGTAGTCTATTGTAGAGATTTTTGACACTCTAATGGATGGTAGCCTTGTCATTATGGAAGGTAGTATGTTGTCAAGATTTTTGTTATTCCATTGGATGGTAGCCTTGTCATTATGGAAGGTAGTCTTTTCTCGAGATTTTTGTTATTCCAGTAGATGGTAGACTTGTCATCATGGAAGGTAGTCTGTTGTCGAGATTTTTGTTACTCCAATGGATTTTAGCCTTGTCATTATGGAAGGTAGTCTGTTGTCGAGATTTTTGTCACTCCAATGGATGGTAGCCTTGTCATTATGGAATGTAGACTATTGTCGATATCTTTGATACTCAAATGGATGGTAGCCTAATCATTATGGAAGGTATTTTGTTGTCGATATTTTTGTTACTCCAATGGATGCTAGCCTTGTCATTATGGAAGGTAGTCTGTTGTCGAGATTTTTGTCACTCCAATGGATGGTAGCCTTTTCATTATGGAAGGTAGACTATTGTCGATATCTTTGTTACTCAAATGGATGGTAGCTTAATCATTATGGAAGGAATTCTATTGTCGATATTTTTGTTACTCCAATGGATGGTAGCCTTGTCAATATGGAAGGTATTCTGTTGTCGATATTTTTGTTACTCCAATGGATGGTAGCCTTGTCATTATGGAAGGTAGTCTGTTGTCGATATTTTGGTTATTCCAATGGACGGTAGCCTTATCATTATGGAATGTAGTTTGTTCTCGAGACTTTTGTTACTCAAATTGATAGTAGCCTTGTCATTATGGAAGGTAGTCTATTGTCGAGATTTTGTTACTCCAATGGATGGTAGCCTTATCATTATGGAAGGTAGTCTATTGTCGAGATTTTTGTCACTCCAATGGATGGTAGCCTTGTCATTATGGAAGGTAGTCTGTTGGTGACATTTTTGTTACTCCAATGGATGGTAGGCTTGTCATTATGGAAGGTAGTCTCTTGTTGGTATTTTCATTACTCCAATGCATGGTATCCTTGTCATTATGGAAGGTAGTCTCTTGTTGATATTTTCATTACTCCAATGGATGGTAGCCTTGTCATTATGGAAGGTAGTTTGTTGTCGGGATTTTTGTTACTCTAATGGATCGTAGCCTTGTTAATATGGAAGGTAGTCTGTTGTCGAGATTTTTTTTACTCTAATGGATGGTAGCCTTGTCATTCAGGAAGGTAGTTTGTTGTCGATATTTTTGTTACTCCAATGGATGGTAGCTTTGTCATTATGGAAGGTAGTCTATTGTCGAGATTAATGTTACTCCAATGGATGGTAGCCTTGTCATATGGAAGGCAGTCTGTTCTCGAGATTTTTGTTATTCCAATAGATGGTTGCCTTGTCATTATGGAAGGAAGTCTGTTGTCGATATTTTTGTTACTCCAATGGATTTTAGCCATGTCATTAAGGAAGGTAGTCTGCTTTCGAAAATTTTGTTACTCCAATGGATGGTAGCCATGTAATTATGGAAGGTTGTCTGTTGTCGAGATTTTTGTTACTCCAATGGATGGTAGCATTGTAATTATGGAAGGTAATCTGTTGTGGATATCTTTGTTACTCTAATGGATGTTAGGCTAGTCATTATGGAAGGTATTCTGTTTTCGAGATTTTTGTTACTCCAATGGATGGTAGGCTCTTCATTATGGAAGGTAGCCTATTCTCGATATTTTTGTTAATCCAATGGATGGTAGCCTTGTCATTATGGAAGGTAGTCTGTTGGAGAGATTTTTGTTACTCCAATGGATGGTAGCCTTGTGATTATTGAACGTAGTTTGTTGTCGATATTTTTATTATTCCAATGGATGGTAGCCTCATCATTATGGAAGGTAGTCTGTTGGCGATATTTTTATTACACCAATGGATGGTTGCCTTGTCATTATGGAAGATAGTCTCTTGTTGATATTTTTGTTACTCCAATGGATGATAGACTTGTCATTATGGAAGGTAGTTTGTTGTCTAGTTTTTTGTTACTCTAATGGAGGGTAGCCTTGTCATTATTGAAGGTAGTTTGTTGTCGAGATTTTTGTTACTCCAATGGATGGTAGCCTTGTCATTATGGAAAGTAGTCTGTTGTTGATATTTTCATTACTTCAATGGATGGTAGACTTTTCATTAAAGAAGGTAGTCTGTTGGCGACATTTTTGTTACTCCAATGGATGGCAGCCTTGTCATTACGGAAGATAGTCTCTTGTTAATATTTTTGTTACTCCAATGGATGGTATCCTTTTCATTATTAAAAGTAGACTGTTGTCGAGATTTTTATTACTACAATGTATGGTAGCCTTGTCATTGTGGAAGGTAGTTTGTTGTCGAGATTTTTGTTATTACAATGAATGGTAGCCTTGTCATTATAGAAGGTAGTCTGTTGTTGATATCTTTGTTACTCTAATGGATGGTAGCCTATTCATTATGGAAGGTAGTCTATTGTCGAGATTTTTGTCACTCTAATGGATGGTAGCCTTGTCATTATGGAAGGTAGTATGTTGTCGAGATTTTTGTTATTCCATTGGATGGTAGCCTTGTCATTATGGAAGGTAGTTTATTCTCGAGATTTTTGTTATTCCAGTAGATGGTAGCCTTGTCATTATGGAAGGTAGTCTGTTTTCGAGATTTTTGTTTCTCCAATGGATGGTAGCCTTGTCATTATGGAAGGTAGTCTGTTGTCGAGATTTTTGTCACTCCAATGGATGGTAGCCTTCTCATTATAGAAGGTAGTCTATTGTCGATATCTTTGTTACTCAAATGGATGGTAGCCTAGTCATTATGGAAGGTATTATGTTGTCGATATTTTTGTTACTCCAATGGATGGTAGCCGTGTCATTATGGAAGGTATTCTGTTGTCGATATTTTTGTTACTCCAATGGATGGTAGCCTTGTCATTATGGAAGGTAGTCTGTTGTCGATATTTTTGTCACCATAATGGACGGTAGCCTTGTCATTATGGAAGGTAGTCTGTTGGCGAGATTTTTGTTACTCCAATGGATGGTAGGCTTGTCATTATGGAAGGTAGTCTCTTGTTGGTATTTTCATTATTCCAATGCATGGTAGCCTTGTCATTATGGAAGGTAGTCTCTTGTTGATATTTTCATTACTCCAATGGATGGTAGCCTTGTCATTATGGAAGGTAGTTTGTTGTTGGGATTTTTGTTAATCTAATGGATCGTAGCCTTGTTAATATGCAAAGTAGTCTGTTGTCGAGATTTTTGTTACTCTAATGGATGGTAGCCTTGTCATTCAGGAAGGTAGTTTGTTGTCGATATTTTTGTTACTCCTATGGATGGTAGCTTTGTCATTATGGAAGGTAGTCTATTATCGAGATTTTTGTTACTCCAATGGATGGTAGCCTTGTCATATGGAAAGTAGTCTCTTGTTGATATTTTCATTACTCCAATGGATGGTAGCCTTTTCATTATGGAAGGTAGTCTGTTGTCTAGATTTTAGTTACTCCAATTGATGATATCCTTATCATTATGGAAGGTAGTCTTTTATCGATATTTTTGTTACTCCAATGGATGGTAGCCTTGTAATTATGGAACATAGTTTGTTGTCGATATTTTTGTTATTCCAATGGATGGTAGCCTTATCATTTTGGAAGGTAGTTTGTTGTCGAGATTTTTGTTACTCCAATGGATAGTAGCCATGTCATAATGAAAGGTCGTATGTTATCGAGATTTTGTTACTCCAATGGATGGTAGCCTTGTCATTATGGAAGGTATTCTGTTGTCGATATTTTTGTTACTCCAATGGAAGGTAGCCTTGTCATTATGGAAGGTAGTCTGTTGTCGATATTTTGGTTATTCCAATGGATGGTAGCCTTATCATTATGGAAGATAGTCTGTTGTCGAGATTTTGTTACTCCAATGGATGGTAGCCTTATCATTATTGAAGGTAGTCTATTGTCGATATTTTTGTCACCACATTGGACGGTAGCCTTGTCATTATGGAAGGTAGTCTGTTGGCGAGATTTTTGTTACTCCAATGGATGATAGGCTTGTCATTATGGAAGGTAGTCTCTTGTTGGTATTTTCATTACTCCAATGCATGGTAGCCTTGTCATTATGGAAGGTAGTCTCTTGTTGATATTTTCATTACTCCAATGGATGGTAGCCTTGTCATTATGGAAGGTAGTTTGTTGTTGGGATTTTTGTTAATCTAATGGATCGTAGCCTTGTTAATATGCAAAGTAGTCTGTTGTCGAGATTTTTGTTACTCTAATGGATGGTAGCCTTGTCATTCAGGAAGGTAGTTTGTTGTCGATATTTTTGTTACTCCTATGGATGGTAGCTTTGTCATTATGGAAGGTAGTCTATTATCGAGATTTTTGTTACTCCAATGGATGGTAGCCTTGTCATATGGAAAGTAGTCTCTTGTTGATATTTTCATTACTCCAATGGATGGTAGCCTTTTCATTATGGAAGGTAGTTTGTTGTCTAGATTTTAGTTACTCCAATGGATGATATCCTTATCATTATGGAAGGTAGTCTTTTATCGATATTTTTGTTACTCCAATGGATGGTAGCCTTGTCATTATGGAACATAGTTTGTTGTCGATATTTTTGTCATTCCAATGGATAGTAGCCTTATCATTTTGGAAGGTAGTTTGTTGTAGAGATTTTTTTTACTCCAATGGATAGTAGCCATGTCATAATGAAAGGTAGTATGTTATCGAGATTTTGTTACTCCAATGGATGGTAGCCTTGTCATTATGGAAGGTATTCTGTTATCGATATTTTTGTTACTCCAATGGATGGTAGCCTTGTCATTATGGAAGGTAGTTTGTTATCGATATTTTGGTTATTTCAATGGATGGTAGCCTTATCATTATGGAAGGTAGTCTGTTGTCGAGATTTTGTTACTCCAATGGATGGTAGCCTTATCATTATTGAAGGTAGTCTATTGTCGATATTTTTGTCACCACAATGGACGGTAGCCTTGTCATTATGGAAGGTAGTCTGTTGGCGAGATTTTTGTTACTCCAATGGATGGTAGGCTTGTCATTATGGAAGGTAGTCTCTTGTTGGTATTTTCATTACTCCAATGCATGGTAGCCTTGTCATTATGGAAGGTAGTCTCTTGTTGATATTTTCATTACTCCAATGGATGGTAGCCTTGTCATTATGGAAGGTAGTTTGTTGTTGGGATTTTTGTTACTACAATGGATCGTAGCCTTGTTAATATGGAAGGTAGTCTGTTGTCGAGATTTTTGTTACTCTAATGGATGGTAGCCTTGTCATTCAGGAAGGTAGTTTGTTGTCGATATTTTTGTTACTCCTATGGATGGTAGCTTTGTCATTATGGAAGGTAGTCTATTGTCGGGATTTTTGTTACTCCAATGGATGGTAGCCTTGTCATATGGAAAGTAGTCTCTTCTTGATATTTTCATAACTCCAATGGATGGTAGCCTTTTCATTATGGAAGGTAGTCTGTTGTTTAGATTTTAGTTACTCCAATGGATGATATCCTTATCATTATGGAAGGTAGTCTTTTATCGATATTTTTGTTACTCCAATGGATGATAGCCTTGTCATTATGGAACATAGTTTGTTGTCGATATTTTTGTTATTCCAATGGATGGTAGCCTTATCATTTTGGAAGGTAGTTTGTTGTCGAGATTTTTGTTACTCCAATGGATAGTAGCCATGTCATAATGAAAGGTAGTATGTTATCGAGATTTTGTTACTCCAATGGATGATAGCCTTGTAATTATGGAAGGTAGTCTGTTGGCGAGATTTTTGTTACTCCAATGGATGGTAGCCTTGTCATTATGGAAGGTAGTCTATTGTTTATATTTTCATTACTCCAATTCATGGTAGCCTTGTCATTGTATAAGGTAGTCTTTTATTAATATTTTCATTACTCCAATGGATGGTAGCCTTGTCATTATGGAAGGTAGTCTGTTGTCGAGATTTTTGTTACTCTAATGGATCGTAGCCTTGTCATTATGGAAGGTAGTCTATTGTTGAGATTTTTGTTACTCTAATGGATGGTAGCCTTGTCATTCAGGAAGGTAGTTTGTTGTCGATATTTTTGTTACTCCAATGGATGGTAGCTTTGTCATTATGGAACGTAGTCTATTGTCGTGATTTTTGTTACTCCAATGGATGGTAGACTTGTCATATGAAAGGAAGTCTGTTCTCAAGATTTTTGTTATTCCAGTAGATGGTTGCCTTGTCATTATAGAAGGAAGTTTGTTCTCGAGATTTTTGTTACTCTAGTGGATTTTAGCCATGTCATTAAGGAAGGTAGTCTGCTTTCAAAATTTTTGTTACTCCAATGGATGGTAGCCTTGTCATTATGGAAGGTTGTCTGTTGTCGAGATTTTTGTTACTCCAATGGATGGTAGCATTGTCATTATGGAAGGTAGTCTGTTGTGGATATCTTTGTTACTATAATGGAAGTTAGCCTAGTCATTATGGAAGGTATTCTGTTGTCGAGATTTTTGTTACTCCAATGGATGGTAGGCTTTTCATTAGGGAAGGTAGCCTATTCTCGATATTTTTGTTACTCCAATGGACGGTAGCCTTGTCATTATGGAAGTTAGTCTGTTGGCGAGATTTTTGTTACTCCAATGGATGGTAGCCTTGTGATTATGGAACGTAGTTTGTTGTCGATATTTTTGTTAATCCAATGGATGTTAGCCTCATCATTATGGAAGGTAGTCTGTTGGCGAGATTTTTATTACACCAATGGATGGTTTCCTTGTCATTATGGAAGGTAGTCTCTTGTTGATATTTTTGTTACTCCAATGGATGGTAGACTTGTCATTATGGAAGGTAGTTTGTTGTCTAGTTTTTTGTTACTCTAATGGAGGGTAGCCTTGTCATTATTGAAGGTAGTTTGTTGTCGAGATTTTTGTTACTCCAATGGATGGTAGCCTTGTCATTATGGAAAGTAGTCTCTTATTGATATTTGCATTACTCCAATGGATGGTAGACTTTTCATTATGGAAGGTAGTCTGTTGTCTAGATTTTTTATACTCCAATGGATGGTAGCCTTATCATTATGGAAGGTAGTCTGTTTTTGATATTTTTGTTACTCCAATGGATGGTAGCCTTGTCATTATGGAACATAGTTTGTTGTCGATATTTTTGTTATTCCAATGGATGGTAGCCTTATCATTTTGGAAGGTAGTTTCTTGTCGAGATTTTTGTTACTCCAATGGATAGTAGCCATGTCATAATGAAAGGTAGTATGTTATCGAGATTTTGTTACTCCAATGGATGGTAGCCTTGTCATTATGGAAGGTAGTCTGTTATCGATATTTTTGACACTCCAATGGATGGTAGCCTTGTAATTATGGAAGGTAGTTTGTTGGCGAGCTTTTTGTAACTCCAATGGATGGTAGCCTTGTCATTATGGAAGGGAGTCTATTGTTGATATTTTCATTACTCCAATGCATGGTAGCCTTGACATTGTAGAAGGTAGTCTCTTGTTTATATTTTCATTACTCCAATGGATGGTAGCCTTGTCATTATGGAAGGTAGTCTGTTGTCGAGATTTTTGTTACTCTAATGGATCGTAGCCTTGTCATTATGGAAGGTAGTCTATTGTCGAGATTTTTGTTACTCTAATGGATGGTAGCCTTGTCATTCAGGAATGTAGTTTGTTGTGGATATTTTTGTTACTCCAATGGATGGTAGCTTTGTCATTATGGAAGGTTGTCTATTGTCGAGATTTTTGTTACTCCAATGGATGGTAGCCTTTTCATTATGGAAAGTAGACTGTTGTCAAGATTTTTGTTACTACAATGTATGGTAGCCTTGTCATTGTGGAAGGTAGTTTGTTGTCGAGATTTTTGTTATTACGTTGTATGGTAGCCTTGTCATTATAGAAGGTAGTCTGTTGTCGATATCTTTGTTAATCTAATGGATGGTAGCCTATTTATTATGGAAGGTAGTCTATTTTCAAGATTTTTGTCACTCTAATGGATGGTAGCCTTGTCATTATGGAAGGTAGTATGTTGTCGAGATTTTTGTTATTCCATTGGATGGTAGCCTTGTCAGTATGGAAGGTAGTCTGTTCTCGAGATTTTTGTTATTCCAGTAGATGGTAGCCTTGTCATTATGGAAGGTAGTCTATTTTCGAGATTTTTGTTACTCCAATGGATTTTAGCCTTGTCATTATGGAAGGTAGTCTGTTTTTGAGATTTTTGTTTCTTCAATGTATGGTAGCCTTGTCATTAGGGAAGGTAGTTTGTTATCGAGATTTTTGTCACTCCAATGGATGGTAGTCTTGTCATTATGGAAGGTAGTCTGCTGTCGATATCTTTGTTACTCAAATGGATGGTAGCCTAGTCATTATGGAAGGTATTATGTTGTCGATATTTTCGTTACTCCAATGGATGGTAGCCTTGTCATTATGGAAGGTATTCTGTTGTCGATATTTTTGTTACTCCAATGGATGGTAGCCTTGTCATTATGGAAGGTAGTTTGTTGTCGATATTTTGATTATTCCAATCGATGGTAGGCTTATCATTATGGAAGGTAGTCTGTTGTCGAGATTTTGTTACTCCAATGTATGGTATCATTATCATTATGGAAGGTAGTCTATTGTCGATATTTTTGTCACTCCAATGGATGGTATCCTTGTCATTATGGAAGGTAGTCTATTGGCGAGATTTTTGTTACTCCAATGGATGGTAGGCTTGTCATTATGGAAGGTAGTCTCTTGTTGGTATTTTCATTATTCCATTGCATGGTAGCCTTGTCATTATGGAAGGTAGTTTGTTGTCGGGATTTTTGTTACTCTAATGGATGGTAGCCTTTTTAATATGGAAGGTAGTTTGTTGTCGAGATTTTTGTTACTCTAATGGATGGAAGCCTTGTCATTCAGGAAGGTAGTTTGTTGTCGATATTTTTGTTACTCCAATGGATGGTAGCTTTGTCATTATGGAAGGTAGTCTATTGTCGAGATTTTTGTTACTCCAATGGATGGTAGCCTTGTCATATGGAAAGTAGTCTCTTGTTGATATTTTCATTACTCCAATGGATGGTAGCCTTTTCATTATGGAAGGTAGTGTGTTGTCTAGATTTTTGTTACTCTAATGGATGGTAGCCTTACCATTATGGAAGGTAGTCTGTTATCGATATTTTTGTTACTCCAATGGATGGTAGCCTTATCATTTTGGAAGGTAGTTTGTTGTCGAGATTTTTGTTACTCCAATAGATAGTAGCCATGTCATAATGAAAGGTAGTATGTTATCGAGATTTTGTTACTCCAATGGATGGTAGCCTTGTCATTATGGAAGGTAGTCTATTGTCGATATTTTTGTCACTCCAATGGATGGTAGCCTTGTAATTATGGAAGGTAGTCTGTTGGCGAGCTTTTTGTTACTCCAATGGATGGTAGCCTTGTCATTATGGAAGGTAGTCTATTGTTGATATTTTCATTACTCCAATGCATGGTAGCCTTGTCATTGTAGAAGGTAGTCTCTTGTTTATTTTTTCATTACTCCAATGGATGGTAGCCTTGTCATTATGGAAGGTAGTCTGTTGTCGAGATTTTTGTTACTCTAATGGATCGTAGCCTTGTCATTATGGAAGGTAGTCTATTGTCGATATTTTTGTTACTCTAATGGATGGTAGCCTTGTCATTATGGAATGTAGTTTGTTGTCGAGATTTTTGTTACTCCAATGGATGGTAGCCTTGTCATTATGGAAGGTAGTCTATTGTCGAGATTTTTGTTACTCCAATGGATGGTAGCCTTTTCATTATGGAAAGTAGACTGTTGTCGAGATTTTTGTTACTACAATGTATGGTAGCCTTGTAATTGTGGAAGGTAGTTTGTTGTCGAGATTTTTGTTATTACTATGTATGGTAGCCTTGTCATTATAGAAGGTAGTCTGTTGTCGATATCTTTGTTACTCTAATGGATGTTAGCCTATTTATTATGGAAGGTAGTCTATTGTTGAGATTTTTGTCACTCTAATGGATGGTAGCCTTGTCATTACGGAAGGTAGTATGTTGTTAACATTTTTGTTATTCCATTGGATGGTAGCCTTGTCATTATGGAAGGTAGTCTATTCTCGAGATTTTTGTTATTCCAGTAGATGGTAGCCTTGTCATTATGGAAGGTAGTCTGTTGTCGAGGTTTTTGTTACTCCAATGGATTTTAGCCTTGTCATTATGGAAGGTAGTCTGTTTTCGAGATTTTTGTTTCTCCAATGGATGGTAGCCTTGTCATTATGGAAGGTAGTCTGTTGTCGAGATTTTTGTCACTCCAATGGATGGTAGCCTTATCATTATGGAAGGTAGTCTGTTGTCGAGATTTTAGTTACTCTAATGGATCGTAGCCTTGTCATTATGGAAGGTAGTCTATTGTCGAGATTTTTGTTACTCTAATGGATGCTAGCCTTGTCATTATGGAAGGTAGTCTGTTGTCGAGATTTTTGTCACTCCATGGATGGTAGCCTTGTCATTATGGAAGGTAGTTTATTGTCGATATCTTTGTAACTCAAATGGATGGTAGCCTTGTCATTATGGAAGGTATTATGTTGTCGATATTTTTGTTACTCCAATGGATGGTAGCCTTGTAATTATGGAAGGTATTCTGTTGTCGATATTTTTGTTACTCCAATGGATGGTGGCCATGTCATTATGGAAGGTAGTCTGTTGTCGATATTTTGGTTATTCCAATGGATGGTAGCCTTATCATTATGTAAGGTAGTCTGTTGTCAAGATTTTGTTACTCCAATGGATGCTAGCATTATCATTATGGAAGGTAGTCTATTGTCGAGATTTTTGTCACTCCAATGAATGGTAGCCTTGTCATTATGGAAGGTAGTCTGTTGGCGAGATTTTTGTTACTCCAATCTATGGTAGGCTTGTCATTATGGAAGGTAGTCTCTTGTTGGTATTTTCATTACTCCAATGAATGGTAGCCTTGTCATTATGGAAGGTAGTCTCTTGTTGATATTTTCATTACTCCAATGGATGGTAGCCTTGTTATTATGGAAGGTAGTTTGTTGTCGGGATTTTTGTTACTCTAATGGATGGTAGCCTCGTTAAAATGGAAGGTAGTCTGTTGTCGAGATTTTTGTTACTCTAATGGATGGTAGCCTTGTCATTCAGGAAGGTAGTTTGTTGTCGATATTTTTGTTACTCCAATGGATGGTAGCTTTGTCATTATGGAAGGTAGTTTATTGTCGAGATTTTTGTTACTCCAATGGATGGTAGCCTTGTCATATGGAAAGTAGTCTCTTCTTGATATTTTTATTACTCCAATGGATGGTAGCCTTTTCATTATGGAAGGTAGTGTGTTGTCTATATTTTTGTTACTCTAATGGATGGTAGCCTTACCATTATGTAAGGTAGTCTGTTATCGATATTTTTGTTACTCCAATGGATGGTAGCCTTGTCTTTATGGAACATAGTTTGTTGTCGATATTTTTGTTATTCCAATGGATGGTAGCCTTATCATTTTGGAAGGTAGTTTGTTGTCGAGATTTTTGTTACTCCAATAGATAGTAGCCATTCATAATGAAAGGTAGTATGTTATCGAGATTTTGTTACTCCAATGGATGGTAGCCTTTTCATTATGGAAGGTAGTCTATTGTCGATATTTTTGTCACTCCAATGGATGGTAGCCTTGTAATTATGGAAGGTAGTCTGTTGGCGAGCTTTTTGTTACTCCAATGGATGATAGCCTTGTCATTATGGAAGGTAGTCTATTGTTGATATTTTCATTACTCCAATGCATGGTAGCCTTGTCATTGTAGAAGGTAGTCTCTTGTTTATATTTTCATTACTCCAATGGATGGTAGCCTTGTCATTATGGAAGGTAGTCTATTGTCGAGATTTTTATTACTTTAATGGATCGTAGCCTTGTCATTATGGAAGGTAGTCTATTTTCGAGATTTTTGTTACTCTAATGGATGATAGCCTTGTCATTATGGAATGTAGTTTGTTGTCGAGATTTTTGTTACTCCAATGGATGGTAGCCTTGTCATTATGGAAGGTAGTCTATTGTCGAGATTTTTGTTACTCCAATGGATGGTAGCCTTTTAATTATGGAAAGTAGATTGTTGTCGAGATTTTTGTTACTACAATGTATGGTAGCCTTGTCATTATGGAAGGTAGTTTGTTGTCGAGATTTTTGTTATTACAATGTATGGTAGCCTTGTCATTATAGAAGGCAGTCTGTTATCGATATCTTTGTTACTCTAATTGATGGTAGCCTATTTATTATGGAAGGTAGTCTATTGTAGAGAATTTTGTCACTCTAATGGATGGTAGCCTTGTCATTATGGAAGGTAGTATGTTGTCGAGATTTTTGTTATTCCATTGGATGGTAGCCTTGTCATTATGGAAGGTAGTCTCTTCTCGAGATTTTTGTTATTCCAGTAGATGGTAGCCTTGTCATTATGGAAGGTAGTCTGTTTTCGAGATTTTTGTTACTCCAATGGATTTTAGCCTTGTCATTATGGAAGGTAGTCTATTTTCGAGATTTTTGTTTCTCCAATGGATGGTAGCCTTGTCATTATGGAAGGTAGTCTGTTGTCGAGATTTTTGTCACTCCAATGGATGATAGCCTTGTCATTATGGAAGGTAGTTTGTTGTCGATATCTTTGTTACTCCAATGGATTTTAGCCTTGTCATTATGGAAGGTATTATGTTGTCGATATTTTTGTTACTCCAATGGATCGTAGCCTTGTCATTATGGAAGGTAGTCTGTTGTCGATATTTTGGTTATTCCAATGGATGGTAGCCTTATCATTATGGAAGGTAGTTTGTTGTCGAGATTTTTGTTACTCAAATTGATAGTAGCCTTGTCATTATGGAAGGTAATCTGTTGTCGAGATTTTGTTACTCCAATGGATGGTAGCATTATCATTATGGAAGGTAGTCTATTGTCGAGATTTTTGTCACTCCAATGGATGCTAGCCTTGTCATTATGGAAGGTAGTCTGTTGGCGAGATTTTTGTTACTCCAATGGATGGTAGGCTTGTCATTATGGAAGGTAGTCTCTTGTTGGTATTTTCATTACTCCAATGAATGGTAGCCTTGTCATTATGGAAGGTAGTCTCTTGTTGATATTTTCATTACTCCAATCGATGGTAGCCTTGTTATTATGGAAGGTAGTTTGTTGTCGGGATTTTTGTTACTCTAATGGATGGTAGCCTTGTTAAAATGGAAGGTAGTCTGTTGTCGAGATTTTTGTCACTCCATGGATGGTAGCCTTGTCATTATGGAAGGTAGTTTATTGTCGATATCTTTGTTACTCCAATGGATTTTAGCCTTGTCATTATGGAAGGTATTTTGTTGTCGATATTTTTGTTACTCCAATGGATGGTAGCCTTGTCATTATGGAAGGTAGTTTGTTGTCGATATTTTGGTTATTCCAATGGATGGTAGCCTTATCATTATGGAAGGTAGTTTGTTGTCGAGATTTTTGTTACTCAAATTGATAGTAGCCTTGTCATTATGGAAGGTAATCTGTTGTCGAGATTTTGTTACTCCAATGGATGGTAGCATTATCATTATGGAAGGTAGTCTATTGTCGAGATTTTTGTCACTCCAATGGATGGTAGCCTTGTCATTATGGAAGGTAGTCTGTTGTCGAGATTTTTGTTACTCCAATGGATGGTAGGCTTGTCATTATGGAAGGTAGTCTCTTGTTGGTATTTTCATTACTCCAATGAATGGTAGCCTTGTCATTATGGAAGGTAGTCTCTTGTTGATATTTTCATTACTCCAATGGATGGTAGCCTTGTTATTATGGAAGGTAGTTTGTTGTCGGGATTTTTGTTACTCTAATGGATGGTAGCCTTGTTAAAATGGAAGGGAGTCTGTTGTCGAGATTTTTGTTACTCTAATGGATAGTAGCCTTGTCATTCAGGAAGGTAGTTTGTTATCGATATTTTTGTTACTCCAATGGATGGTAGCTTTGTCATTATGGAAGGTAGTTTATTGTCGAGATTTTTGTTACTCCAATGGATGGAAGCCTTGTCATATGGAAGGTAGTCTGTTATCGATATTTTTGTTACTCCAATGGATGGTAGCCTTGTAATTATGGAACGTAGTTTGTTGTCGATATTTTTGTTATTCCAATGGATGGTAGCCTTATCATTTTGGAAGGTAGTTTGTTGTCGAGATTTTTGTTACTCCAATGGATAGTAGCCATGTCATAATGAAAGGTTGTATGTTATCGAGATTTAGTTACTCCAATGGATGGTAGCCTTGTCATTATGGAAGGTAGTCTATTGTCGATTTTTTGTCACTCCAATGGATGGTAGCCTTGTAACTATGGAAGGTAGTCTATTGGCGAGATTTTTATTACTCCAATGGATGGTAGCCTTCTCATTATGGAAGGTACTCTATTGTTGATATTTTCATTACTCCAACGCATGGTAGCCTTGTCATTGTAGAAGGTAGTCTCTTGTTTATATTTTCATTACTCCAATGGATGGTAGCCTTGTCATTATGGAAGGTAGTCTGTTGTCGATATTTTTGTTACTCTAATGGATTGTAGCCTTGTCATTATGGAAGGTAGTCTATTGTCGAGATTTTTGTTATTCTAATGGATGGTAGCCTTGTCATTATGGAATGTAGTTTGTTGTCGAGATTTTTGTTACTCCAATGGATGGTAGCCTTGTCATTATGGAAGGTAGTCTATTGTCGAGATTTTTGTTACTCCAATGGATGGTAGCCTTTTCATTATGGAAAGTAGACTGTTGTCGAGATTTTTGTTACTACAATGTATGGTAGCCTTGTCATTATGGAAGGTAGTTTGTTGTCGAGATTTTTGTTATTACAATGTATGGTAGCCTTGTCATTAAAGAAGGTAGTCTATTGTCGATATCTTTGTTACTCTAATGGATTGTAGCCTATTTATTATGAAAGGTAGTCTATTGTCGAGATTTTTGTCACTCTAATGGATGGTAGCCTTGTCATTATGGAAGGTAGTATGTTGTCGAGATTTTTGTTATTCCATTGGATGGTAGACTTGTCATTATGGAAGGTAGTCTGTTCTCGAGATTTTTGTTATTCCAGTAGATGGTAGCCTTGTCATTATGGAAGGTAGTCTGTTTTCGATATTTTTGTTACTCCAATGATTTTAGCCTTGTCATTATGGAAGGTAGTCTGTTTTCGAGATTTTTGGTTCTCCAATGGATGGTAGTCTTGTCATTATGGATGGTAGTCTGTTGTCGATATCTTTGTTATTCAAATGGATGGTAGCCTAGTCATTATGGAAGGTATTATGTTGTCGATATTTTTGTTACTCCAATGGATGGTAGCCTTGTCATTATGGAAGGTATTCTGTTGTCGATATTTTTGTTACTCCAATGGATGGTAGCCTTGTCATTAAGGAAGGTAGTCTGTTGTCGAGATTTTTGTTACTCCAATGGATGGTAGCCTTGTCATTATGGAAGATACTCTATTGTCGATATTTTTATTACTCAATTAGATGGAAGCCTTGTCATTATGGAAGGTAGTCTATTATCGAGATTTTTGTTACTCTAATGGATGGTAGCCTTGTCCTTATGGAATGTAGATTGTTGTCGAGATTTTTGTTACTCCAATGGATAGTAGCCTTGTCATTATGGAAGGTAGTCTGTTGGCGAGATTTTTGTTAGTCCAATGGATGGTAGGCTTGTCATTATGGAAGGTAGTCTCTTGGTGGTATTTTCATTACTCCAATGCATGGTAGCCTTGTCATTATGGAAGGTAGTCTCTTGTTGATATTTTCATTACTCCAATGGATGGTAGCCTTGTCATTATGGAGGGTAGTTTGTTGTCGGGATTTTTGTTACTCTAATGGATGGTAGCCTTGTTAATATGGAAAGTAGTCTGTTGTCGAGATTTTTGTTACTCTAATGGATGGTAGCCTTTTCATTCAGGAAGGTAGTTTGTTGTCGATATTTTTGTTACTCCAATGGATGGTAGCTTTGTCATTATGGAAGGTAGTCTATTGTCGAGATTTTTGTTACTCCAATGGATGGTAGCCTTTTCATTATGGAAGGTAGTCTGTTGTCTAGATTTTTGTTACTCCAATGGATGGTAGCCTTATCATTATGGAAGGTAGTCTGTTATCGATATTTTTGTTACTCCAATGGATGGTAGCCTTGTCATTATGGAACGTAGTTTGTTGTCGATATTTTTGTTATTCCAATGGATGGTAGCCTTATCATTTTGGAAGGTAGTTTGTTGTCGAGATTTTTGTTACTCCAATGGATAATAGCCATGTCATAATGAAAGGTAGTATGTTATCGAGATTTTGTTACTCCAATGGATGGTAGCCTTGTCATTATGGAAGGTAGTCTATTGTCGATATTTTTGTCACTCCAATGGATGGTAGCCTTGTAACTATGGAAGGTAGTCTATTGGCGAGCTTTTTGTTACTCCAATGGATGGTAGCCTTGTCATTATGGAAGGTAGTCTATTGTTGATATTTTCATTACTCCAATGCATGGTAGCCTTGTCATTGTAGAAGGTAGTCTCTTGTTTATATTTTCATTACTCCAATGGATGGTAGCCTTGTCATTATGGAAGGTAGTCTGTTGTCGATATTTTTGTTACTCTAATGGATCGTAGCCTTGTCATTATGGAAGGTAGTCTATTGTCGAGATTTTTGTTATTCTAATGGATGGTAGCCTTGTCATTATGGAAGGTAGTCTGTTGTCGATATTTTTGTTACTCCAATGAATGGTAGCCTTGTCATTATGGAAGGTATTATGTTGTCGATATTTTTGTTACTCCAATGGATGGTAGCCTTGTCATTATGGAAGGTATTCTGTTGTCGATATTTTTGTTACTCCAATGGATGGTAGCCTTGTCATTAAGGAAGGTAGTCTGTTGTCGAGATTTTTGTTACTCCAATGGATGGTAGCCTTGTCATTATGGAAGATACTCTATTGTCGATATTTTTATTACTCAATTAGATGGAAGCCTTGTCATTATGGAAGGTAGTCTATTATCGAGATTTTTGTTACTCTAATGGATGGTAGCCTTGTCCTTATGGAATGTAGTTTGTTGTCGAGATTTTTGTTACTCCAATGGATAGTAGCCTTGTCATTATGGAAGGTAGTCTGTTGGCGAGATTTTTGTTAGTCCAATGGATGGTAGGCTTGTCATTATGGAAGGTAGTCTCTTGGTGGTATTTTCATTACTCCAATGCATGGTAGCCTTGTCATTATGGAAGGTAGTCTCTTGTTGATATTTTCATTACTCCAATGGATGGTAGCCTTGTCATTATGGAGGGTAGTTTGTTGTCGGGATTTTTGTTACTCTAATGGATGGTAGCCTTGTTAATATGGAAGGTAGTCTGTTGTCGAGATTTTTGTTACTCTAATGGATGGTAGCCTTTTCATTCAGGAAGGTAGTTTGTTGTCGATATTTTTGTTACTCCAATGGATGGTAGCTTTGTCATTATGGAAGGTAGTCTATTGTCGAGATTTTTGTTACTCCAATGGATGGTAGCCTTTTCATTATGGAAGGTAGTCTGTTGTCTAGATTTTTGTTACTCCAATGGATGGTAGCCTTATCATTATGGAAGGTAGTCTGTTATCGATATTTTTGTTACTCCAATGGATGGTAGCCTTGTCATTATGGAACGTAGTTTGTTGTCGATATTTTTGTTATTCCAATGGATGGTAGCCTTATCATTTTGGAAGGTAGTTTGTTGTCGAGATTTTTGTTACTCCAATGGATAATAGCCATGTCATAATGAAAGGTAGTATGTTATCGAGATTTTGTTACTCCAATGGATGGTAGCCTTGTCATTATGGAAGGTAGTCTATTGTCGATATTTTTGTCACTCCAATGGATGGTAGCCTTGTAACTATGGAAGGTAGTCTATTGGCGAGCTTTTTGTTACTCCAATGGATGGTAGCCTTGTCATTATGGAAGGTAGTCTATTGTTGATATTTTCATTACTCCAATGCATGGTAGCCTTGTCATTGTAGAAGGTAGTCTCTTGTTTATATTTTCATTACTCCAATGGATGGTAGCCTTGTCATTATGGAAGGTAGTCTGTTGTCGATATTTTTGTTACTCTAATGGATCGTAGCCTTGTCATTATGGAAGGTAGTCTATTGTCGAGATTTTTGTTATTCTAATGGATGGTAGCCTTGTCATTATGGAATGTAGTTTGTTGTCGAGATTTTTGTTACTCCAATGGATGGTAGCCTTGTCATTATGGAAGGTAGTCTATTGTCGAGATTTTTGTTACTCCAATGGATGGTAGCCTTTTCATTATGGAAAGTAGACTGTTGTCGAGATTTTTGTTACTACAATGTATGGTAGCCTTGTCATTGTGGAAGGTAGTTTGTTGTCGAGATTTTTGTTATTACAATGTATGGTAGCCTTGTCATTAAAGAAGGTAGTCTATTGTCGATATCTTTGTTACTCTAATGGATGGTAGCATATTTATTATGGAAGGTAGTCTATTGTCGAGATTTTTGTCACTCTAATGGATGGTAGCCTTGTCATTATGGAAGGTAGTATGTTGTCGAGATTTTTGTTATTCCATTGGATGGTAGACTTGTCATTATGAAAGGTAGTGTGTTCTCGAGATTTTTGTTATTCCAGTAGATGGTAGCCTTGTCATTATGGAAGGTAGTCTGTTTTCGATATTTTTGTTACTCCAATGATTTTAGCCTTGTCATTATGGAAGGTAGTCTGTTTTCGAGATTTTTGTTTCTCCAATGGATGGTAGTCTTGTCATTATGGAAGGTAGTCTGTTGTCGATATCTTTGTTATTCAAATGGATGGTAGCCTAGTCATTATGGAAGGTATTATGTTGTTGATATTTTTGTTACTCCAATGGATGGTAGCCTTGTCATTATGGAAGGTATTCTGTTGTCGATATTTTTGTTACTCCAATGGATGGTAGCCTTGTCATTATGGAACGTAGTCTATTGTCGAGATTTTTATTACTCTAATGGATGGTAGCCTTGTCCTTATGGAATGTAGTTTGTTGTTGAGATTTTTGTTACTACAATGGATGGTAGCCTTGTCTTTATGGAAGGTCGTCTGTTGGCGAGATTTTTGTTACTCCAATGGATGGTAGGCTTGTCATTATGGAAGGTAGTCTCTTGGTGGTATTTTCATTACCCCAATACATGGTAGCCTTTTCATTATGGAAGGTAGTCTCTTGTTGATATTTTCATTACTCCAATGGATGGAAGCCTTGTCATTATGCAGGGTAGTTTGTTGTCGGGATTTTTGTTACTCTAATGGATGGTAGCCTTGTTAATATGGAAGGTAGTCTGTTGTCGAGATTTTTGTTACTCTAATGGATGATAGCCTTTTCATTCAGGAAGGTAGTTTGTTGTCGATATTTTTGTTACTCCAATGGATGGTAGCTTTGTCATTATGGAAGGTAGTCTATTGTCGAGATTTTTGTTACTCCAATGGATGGTAGCCTTTTCATTATGGAAGGTAGTCTGTTGTCTAGATTTTTGTTACTCCAATGGATGGTAGCCTTCTCATTATGGAAGGTAGTCTGTTATCGATATTTTTGTTACTTCAATGGATGGTAGCCTTGTCATTATGGAACGTAGTTTGTTGTCGATATTTTTGTTATTCCAATGGATGGTAGCCTTATCATTTTGGAAGGTAGTTCCTTGTCAAGATTTTTGTTACTCTAATGGATAATAGCCATGTCATAATGAAAGGTAGTATGTTATCGAGATTTTGTTACTCCAATGGATGGGAGCCTTGTCATTATGGAAGGTAGTCTATTGTCGATATTTTTGTCACTCCAATGGATGGTAGCCTTGTAATTATGGAAGGTAGTCTGTTGGCCAGCTTTTTGTTACTCCAATGGATGGTAGCCTTGTCATTATGGAAGGTAGTCTATTATTGATATTTTCATTACTCCAATGCATGGTAGCCTTGTCATTGTATAAGGTAGTCTCTTGTTTATATTTTCATTACTCCAATGGATGGTAGCCTTTTCATTATGGAAGGTAGACTGTTGTCGAGATTTATGTTACTCTAATGGATCATAGTCTTGTCATTATGGAAGGTAGTCTATTGACGAGATTTTTGTTACTCTAATGGATTGTAGCCTTGTCATTATGGAATGTAGTTTGTTGTCGAGATTTTTGTTACTCCAATGGATGGTAGCCTTGTCATTGTGGAAGGTAGTCTATTGTCGAGATTTTTGTTACTCCAATGGACGGTAGCCTTTTCATTATGGAAAGTAGACTGTTGTCGAGATTTTTGTTACTACAATGTATGGTAGCCTTGTCTTTGTGGAAGGTAGTTTGTTGTCGAGATTTTTATTATTACAATGTATGGTAGCCTTGTCATTATAGAAGGTAGTTTGTTGTCGATATCTTTGTTACTCTAATGGATGGTAGCCTATTTATTATGGAAGGTAGTCTATTGTCGAGATTTTTGTCACTCTAATGGATGGTAGCCTTGTCATTATGGAAGGTAGTATGTTGTCGAGATTTTTGTTATTCCATTGGATGGTAGCCTTGTCATTATGGAAGGTAGTTTGTTCTCGAGATTTTTGTTATTCTAGTAGATGGTAGCCTTGTCATTATGGAAGGTAGTCTGTTGTCGAGATTTTTGTTACTCCAATGGATTTTAGCCTATTCATTATGGAAGGTAATTTGTTTTCGAGATTTTTGTTTCTCCAATGGATGGTAGCCTTGTCATTATAGAAGGTAGTCTATTGTCGAGATTTTTGTCACTCCAATGGATGGTAGCATTGTCATTATGGAAGGTAGTCTGTTGTGGATATCTTTGTTACTCTAATGGATGTTAGCCTTGTCATTATGGAAGGTAATCTGTTGGCGGGATTTTTGTTACTCCAATGGATGGTAGCCTTGTGATTATGGAACGTACTTTCTTGTCGATATTTTAATTATTCCAATGGTTGGTAGCCTCATCATTATGGAAAGTAGTCTGTTGGCGAGATTTTTGTTACTCCAATGGATGGTAGCCTTTTCATTATGGAAAGTAGACTATTGTCGAGATTTTTGTTACTCCAATGGATGGTAGACTTCTCATTATTGAAGGTAGTCTGTTGTCTAGTTTTTTGTTACTCTAATGGAGGGTAGCCTTGTCATTATTGAAGGTAGTTTGTTGTCGAGATTTTTGTTACTCCAATGGATGGTAGCCTTGTCATTATGGAAAGTAGTCTCTTGTTGATATTTTCATTACTCCAATGGATGGTAGACTTTTCATTATGGAAGGTAGTCTGTTGTCTAGATTTTTGTTACTCCAATGGATGGTAGCCTTGTCATTATGGAAGGTAGTTTGTTGTCGATATTTTTGTTACTCCAATGGATGGTAGCCTTGTCATTATGTAACGTAGTTTGTTGTCGATATTTTTGTTATTCCAATGGATTGTAGCCTTATCATTTTGGAAGGTAGTTTGTTGTCGAGATTTTTGTTACTCCAATGGATAGTAGCCATGTCATAATGAAAGGTAGTATGTTATCGAGATTTTGTTACTCCAATGGATGGTAGCCTTGTCATTATGGATGGTAGTCTGTTATCGAGATTTTTGTCACTCCAATGGATGGTAGCCTTGTCATTATTGAAGGTAGTGTATTATCGATATCTTTGTTACTCAAATTGATGGTAGCCTAGTCATTATGGAAGGTATTATGTTGTCGATATCTTTGTTACTCTAATGGATGGTAGCCTAGTCATTATGGAAGGTATTCTGTTATCGATATTTTTGTTACTCCAATGGATGGTAGCCTTGTCATTATGGAAGGTAGTCTGTTGTCGATATTTTTGTTACTCCATTGGATGGTAGCCTATTCATTATGGAACATAGTTTTTTGTTGATATTTTTGTTATTCCAATGGATGGTAGCCTTATCATTATGGAAGGTAGTTTGTTATCGAGATTTTTGTTACTCCAATGGATAGTAGCCTTGTCATTATGGAAGGTAGTCTATTGTCGAGATTTTGTCACTCCAATGGATGGTAGCCTTGTCATTATGGAAGGTAGTCTATTGTCGATATCTTTTTTACTCAAATGGATGGTAGCCTAGTCATTATGGAAGGTATTCTGTTGTCGATATCTTTGTTACTCTAATGGATTATAGCCTAGTCATTATGGAAGGTATTCTGTTGTCGAAATTTTTGTTAATCCAATGGATGGTAGCCTTGTCATTATGGAAGGTAGTTTGTTGTCGATATTTTTGTTACTCCAATGGATGGTAGCGTATTCATTATGGAACGTAGTTTGTTGTCGATATTTTTGTTATTCCAATGGATGGTAGCGTTGTCATTATGGAAGGTAGTCTATTGTCGAGATTTTGTTACTTCAACGGATGGTACCCTTATCATTATGGAAGGTAGTCTATTGTCGAGATTTTTGTCACTCCAATGGATTGTAGCCTTGTCATTTTGGAAGGTAGTCTGTTGGCGAGATTTTTGTTACTCCAATGGATGGTAGGCATGTCATTATGGAAGGTAGTCTCTTGTTGGTATTTTCATTACTCCAATGCATGGTAGCCTTGTCATTGTGGAAGGTAGTCTCTTGTTGATATTTTCATTACTCCAATGGATGGTAACCTGGTCATTATGGAAGGTAGTTTGTTGTCGGGATTTTTGTTACTCTAATGGATCGTAGCCTTGTTAATATGGAAGGTACTCTGTTGTCTAAATTTTTGTTACTCTAATGGATGATAGCCTTATCCTTATGGAAGGTAGTTTTTTGTTGAGATTTTTGTTACTCCAATGCATGGTAGCCTTGTCATTATGGATGGTAGTCTCTTGTTGATATTTTCATTACTCCAATGGATGATAGCCTTGTCATAATGGAATGTAGTCTCTTGTTGATATTTTCATTACTCCAATGGATGGTAGACTTTTCATTATAGAAGGTAGTCTGTTGTCTAGATTTTTGATACTCCAATGGATGGTAGCTTTGTCATTATGGAAGGTAGTCTATTGTCATGATTTTTGTTACTCCAATGGATGGTAGCGTTATCATATGGAAGGCAGTCTGTTCTCGAGATTTTTGTTATTCCATTAAATGGTTGCCTTGTCATTATGGAAGGTAGCCTGTTGTCGAGATTTTTGTTACTCCAATGGATGGTAGCCTTGTCATTATGGAAGGTAGTCTCTTGTTGATATTTTCATTACTCCAATGCATGGTAGCCTTGTCATTATGGATGGTAGTCTCTTGTTGATATTTTCATTACTCCAATGGATGGTAGCCTTGTCATTATGGAAGGTAGTCTGTTGTCGAGATTTTTGTTACTCTAATGGATGGTAGCCTTGTCATTCAGGAAGGTAGTTTGTTGTCGAGATTTTTGTTACTCCAATGGATGGTAGCTTTGTCATTATGGAAGGTAGTCTATTGTCGAGATTTTTGTTACTCCAATGGATGATAGCCTTGTCATAATGGAATGTAGTCTCTTGTTGATATTTTCATTACTCCAATGGATGGTAGCCTTTTCATTATGGAAGGAAGTCTATTGTCGAGATTTTTGTTACTCTAATGGATGGTAGCCTTGTCATTATGGATGGTAGTCTGTTGTCGATATTTTTGTTACTCCAATGGATGGTAGCCTTGTCATTATGGAACGTAGTTTGTTGTCGATATTTTTGTTATTCCAATGGATTGTAGCCTTATCATTTTGGAAGGTAGTTTGTTGTCAAGATTTTTGTTACTCCAATGGATAGTAGCCATGTCATAATGAAAGGTAGTATGTTATCGAGATTTTGTTACTCCAATGGATTGTAGCCTTGTCATTATAGAAGGTAGTCTGTTATCGAGATTTTAGTCACTCCAATGGATGGTAGCTTTGTCATTATGGAAGGTAGCCTATTATCGATATATTTGTTACTCAAATGGATGGTAGCCTAGTCATTATGGAAGTTATTATGTTGTCGATATCTTTGTTACTCTAATGGATGGTAGCCTAGTCATTATGGAAGGTATTCTGTTGTCGATATTTTTGTTACTCCAATGGATGGTAGCCTTGTCATTATGGAAGGTAGTCTGTTGTCGATTTTTTTGTTACTCCAATGGATGGTAGCCTATTCATTATGGAACATAGTTTTTTGTCGATATTTTTGTTATTCCAATGGATGGTAGCCTTATCATTATGGAAGGTAGTTTGTTGTCGAGATTTTTGTTACTCCAATTGATAGTAGCCTTGTCATTATGGAAGGAAGTCTATTTTCGAGATCTTGTTACTTCAATGGATGGTACCCTTATCATTATGGAAGGTAGTCTATTGTCGAGATTTTTGTCACTCCAATGGATTGTAGCCTTGTCATTATGGAATGTAGTTTGTTGGCGAGATTTTTGTTACTCCAATGGATGGTAGGCTTGTCATTATGGAAGGTAGTCTCTTGTTGGTATTTTCATTACTCCAATGCATGGTAGCCTTGTCATTATGGAAGGTAGTCTCTTGTTGATATTTTCATTACTCCAATGGATGGTAGCCTTGTCATTATGGAAGGTAGTCTGTTATCGAGATTTTTGTCACTCCAATGGATGGTAGCCTTGTCATTATTGAAGGAAGTCTATTATCGATATCTTTGTTACTCAAATGGATGGTAGTCTAGTCATTATGGAAGGTATTATGTTGTCGATATCTTTGTTACTCTAATGGATGGTAGCCTAGTCATTATGGAAGGTATTCTGTTGTCGATATTTTTGTTACTCCAATGGATTGTAGCCTTGTAATTATGGAAGGTAGTCTATTGTCGATATTTTTGTTACTCCATTGGATGGTAGCCTATTCATTATGGAACATAGTTTTTTGTTGATATTTTTGTTATTTCAATGGATGGTAGCCTTATCATTATGGAAGGTAGTTTGTTATCGAGATTTTTGTTACTCCAATGGATAGTAGCCTTGTCATTATGGAAGGTAGTCTATTGTCGAGATTTTGTCACTCCAATGGATGGTAGCCTTGTCATTATGGAAGGTAGTCTATTGTCGATATCTTTTTTACTCAAATGGATGGTAGCCTAGTCATTATGGAAGGTATTCTGCTGTCGATATCTTTGTTACTCTAATGGATTATAGCCTAGTCATTATGGAAGGTATTCTATTGTCGAAATTTTTGTTAATCCAATGGATGGTAGCCTATTCATTATGGAACGTAGTTTGTTGTCGATATTTTTGTTATTCCAATGGATGGTAGCCTTATCATTATGGAAGGTAGTCTATTGTCGAGATTTTGTTACTTCAACGGATGGTACCCTTATCATTATGGAAGCTAGTCTATTGTCGAGATTTTTGTCACTCCAATGGATTGTAGCCTTGTCATTATGGAAGGTAGTCTGTTTGCGAGATTTTTGTTACTCCAATGGATGGTAGGCATGTCATTATGGAAGGTAGTCTCTTGTTGGTATTTTCATTACTCCAATGCATGGTAGCCTTGTCATTGTGGAAGGTAGTCTCTTGTTGATATTTTCATTACTCCAATGGATGGTAGCCTGGTCATTATGGAAGGTAGTTTGTTGTCGGGATTTTTGTTACTCTAATGGATCGTAGCCTTGTTAATATGGAAGGTACTCTGTTGTCGAAATTTTTGTTACTCTAATGGATGGTAGCCTTATCCTTATGGAAGGTAGTTTTTTGTTGAGATTTTTGTTAGGCCAATGCATGGTAGCCTTGTCATTATGGATGGTAGTCTCTTGTTGATATTTTCATTACTCCAATGGATGATAGCCTTGTCATAATGCAATGTAGTCTCTTGTTGATATTTTCATTACTCCAATGGATGGTAGCCTTTTCATTATGGAAGGTAGTCTGTTGTCAAGATTTTTGTTACTCCAATGGATGGTAGCTTTGTCATTATGGAAGGTAGTCTATTGTCATGATTTTTGTTACTCCAATGGATGGTAGCCTTGTCATATGGAAGGCAGTCGGTTCTCGAGATTTTTGTTATTCCATTAAATGGTTGCCTTGTCGTTATGGAAGGTAGTTTGTTGTCGAGATTTTTGTTACTCCAATGGATGGTAGCCTTGTCATTATGGAAGGTAGTCTCTTGTTGATATTTTCATTACTCCAATGGATGGTAGCCTTGTCATTATGGAAGGTAGTCTGTTGTCGAGATTTTTGTTATTGTAATGGATGGTAGCCTTGTCATTCAGGAAGGTAGTTTGTTGTCGAGATTTTTGTTACTCCAATGGATGGTAGCTTTGTCATTATGGAAGGTAGTCTATTATCGAGATTTTTGTTACTCCAATGGATGATAGCCTTGTCATAATGGAATGTAGTCTCTTGTTGATATTTCCATTACTCCAATGGATGGTAGCCTTTTCATTATGGAAGGTAGTCTATTGTCGAGATTTTTCTTACTCCAATGGATGGTAGCCTTGTCATTATGGATGGTAGTCTGTTGTCGATATTTTTGTTACTCCAATGGATGGTAGCCTTGTCATTATGGAACGTAGTTTGTTGTCGATATTTTTGTTATTCCAATGGATTGTAGCCTTATCATTTTGGAAGGTAGTTTGTTGTCGAGATTTTTGTTACTCCAATGGATAGTAGCAATGTCATAATGAAAGGTAGTATGTTATCGAGATTTTGTTACTCCAACGGATTGTAGCCTTGTCATTATAGAAGGTAGTCTGTTATCGAGATTTTAGTCACTCCAATGGATGGTAGCCTTGTCATTATGGAAGGTAGCCTATTATCGATATATTTGTTACTCAAATGGATGGTAGCCTAGTCATTATGGAAGGTATTATGTTGTCGATATCTTTGTTACTCTAATGGATGGTAGCCTAGTCATTATGGAAGGTATTCTGTTGTCGATATTTTTGTTACTCCAATGGATGGTAG
Source organism: Vicia faba (assembly GCA_948472305.1). Lineage (NCBI taxonomy): Eukaryota > Viridiplantae > Streptophyta > Magnoliopsida > Fabales > Fabaceae > Vicia > Vicia faba. The sequence continues at coordinate 681,215,832 of OX451739.1, read as the reverse complement.
CCTTGACATTATGGAAGGTAGTCTGTTGTCGATATTTTTGTTACTCCAATGGATGGTAGCCTATTCATTATGGAACATAGTTTTTTGTCGATACTTTTGTTATTCCAATGGATGGTAGCCTTATCATTATGGAAGGTAGTTTGTTATCGAGATTTTTGTTACTCCAATGGATAGTAGCCTTGTCATTATGGAAGGTAGTCTATTGTCGAGATTTTGTTACTTCAACGGATGGTACCCTTATCATTATGGAAGGTAGTCTATTGTCGAGATTTTTGTCACTCCAATGGATTGTAGCCTTGTCATTATGGAAAGTAGTCTGTTGGCGAGATTTTTGTTACTCCAATGGATGGTAGGCATGTCATTATGGAAGGTAGTCTCTTGTTGGTATTTTCATTACTCCAATGCATGGTAGCCTTGTCATTGTGGAAGGTAGTCTCTTGTTGATATTTTCATTACTCCAATGGATGGTAGCCTGGTCATTATGGAAGGTAGTTTGTTGTCGGGATTTTTGTTACTCTAATGGATCGTAGCCTTGTTAATATGGAAGGTACTCTGTTGTTGAAATTTTGGTTACTCTAATGGTTGGTAGCCTTATCCTTATGGAAGGTAGTTTTTTGTTGAGATTTTTGTTACTCCAATGCATGGTAGCCTTGTCCTTATGGATGGTAGTCTCTTGTTGATATTTTCATTACTCCAATGGATGATAGCCTTGTCATAATGGAATGTAGTCTCTTGTTGATATTTTCATTACTCCAATGGATGGTAGCCTTTTCATTATGGAAGGTAGTCTGTTGTCAAGATTTTTGTTACTCCAATGGATGGTAGCTTTGTCATTATGGATGGTAGTCTATTGTCATGATTTTTGTTACTCCAATGGATGGTAGCCTTGTCATATGGAAGGCAGTCTGTTCTCGAGATTTTTGTTATTCCATTAAATGGTTGCCTTGTCATTATGGAAGGTAGTCTGTTGTCGAGATTTTTGTTACTCCAATGGATGGTAGCCTTGTCATTATGGAAGGTAGTCTCTTGTTGATATTTTCATTACTCCAATGCATGGTAGCCTTGTCATTATGGATGGTAGTCTCTTGTTGATATTTTCATTACTCCAATGGATGGTAGCCTTGTCATTATGGAAGGTAGTCTGTTGTCGAGATTTTTGTTACTCTAATGGATGGTAGCCTTGTCATTCAGGAAGGTAGTTTGTTGTCGAGATTTTTGTTACTCCAATGGATGGTAGCTTTGTCATTATGGAAGGTAGTCTATTGTCGAGATTTTTGTGACTCAAATGGATGATAGCCTTGTCATAATGGAATGTAGTCTCTTGTTGATATTTCCATTACTCCAATGGATGGTAGCCTTTTCATTATGGAAGGTAGTCTATTGTCGAGATTTTTGTTACTCCAATGGATGGTAGCCTTGTCATTATGGATGGTAGTCTGTTGTCGATATTTTTGTTACTCCAATGGATGGTAGCCTTGTCATTATGGAACGTAGTTTGTTGTCGATATTTTTGTTATTCCAATGGATTGTAGCCTTATCATTTTGGAAGGTAGTTTGTTGTCGAGATTTTTGTTACTCCAATGGATAGTAGCCATGTCATAATGAAAGGTAGTATGTTATCGAGATTTTGTTACTCCAATGGATTGTAGCCTTGTCATTATAGAAGGTAGTCTGTTATCGAGATTTTAGTCACTCCAATGGATGGTAGCCTTGTCATTATGGAAGGTAGCCTATTATCGATATATTTGTTACTCAAATGGATGGTAGCCTAGTCATTATGGAAGGTATTATGTTGTCGATATCTTTGTTACTCTAATGGATGGTAGCCTAGTCATTATGGAAGGTATTCTGTTGTCGATATTTTTGTTACTCCAATGGATGGTAGCCTATTCATTATGGAACATAGTTTTTTGTCGATATTTTTGTTATTTCAATGGATGGTAGCCTTATCATTATGGAAGGTAGTTTGTTATCGAGATTTTTGTTACTCCAATGGATAGTAGCCTTGTCATTATGGAAGGTAGTCTATTGTCGAGATTTTGTCACTCCAATGGATGGTAGCCTTGTCATTATGGAAGGTATTCTATTGTCGATATCTTTTTTACTCAAATGGATGGTAGCCTAGTCATTATGGAAGGTAGTTTGTTGTCGATATCTTTGTTACTCTAATGGATTATAGCCTAGTCATTATGGAAGGTATTCTATTGTCGAAATTTTTGTTAATCCAATGGATGGTAGCCTATTCATTATGGAACGTAGTTTGTTGTCGATATTTTTGTTATTCCAATGGATGGTAGCCTTATCATTATGGAAGGTAGTCTATTGTCGAGATTTTGTTACTTCAACGGATGGTACCCTTATCATTATGGAAGCTAGTCTATTGTCGAGATTTTTGTCACTCCAATGGATTGTAGCCTTGTCATTATGGAAGGTAGTCTGTTGGCGAGATTTTTGTTACTCCAATGGATGGTAGGCATGTCATTATGGAAGGTAGTCTCTTGTTGGTATTTTCATTACTCCAATGCATGGTAGCCTTGTCATTGTGGAAGGTAGTCTCTTGTTGATATTTTCATTACTCCAATGGATGGTAGCCTGGTCATTATGGAAGGTAGTTTGTTGTCGGGATTTTTGTTACTCTAATGGATCGTAGCCTTGTTAATATGGAAGGTACTCTGTTGTCGAAATTTTTGTTACTCTAATGGATGGTAGCCTTATCCTTATGGAAGGTAGTTTTTTGTTGAGATTTTTGTTAGGCCAATGCATGGTAGCCTTGTCATTATGGATGGTAGTCTCTTGTTGATATTTTCATTACTCCAATGGATGATAGCCTTGTCATAATGGAATGTAGTCTCTTGTTGATATTTTCATTACTCCAATGGATGGTAGCCTTTTCATTATGGAAGGTAGTCTGTTGTCAAGATTTTTGTTACTCCAATGGATGGTAGCTTTGTCATTATGGAAGGTAGTCTATTGTCATGATTTTTGTTACTCCAATGGATGGTAGCCTTGTCATATGGAAGGCAGTCGGTTCTCGAGATTTTTGTTATTCCATTAAATGGTTGCCTTGTCGTTATGGAAGGTAGTTTGTTGTCGAGATTTTTGTTACTCCAATGGATGGTAGCCTTGTCATTATGGAAGGTAGTCTCTTGTTGATATTTTCATTACTCCAATGGATGGTAGCCTTGTCATTATGGAAGGTAGTCTGTTGTCGAGATTTTTGTTATTGTAATGGATGGTAGCCTTGTCATTCACGAAGGTAGTTTGTTGTCGAGATTTTTGTTACTCCAATGGATGGTAGCTTTGTCATTATGGAAGGTAGTCTATTATCGAGATTTTTGTTACTCCAATGGATGATAGCCTTGTCATAATGGAATGTAGTCTCTTGTTGATATTTCCATTACTCCAATGGATGGTAGCCTTGTCATTATGGATGGTAGTCTGTTGTCGATATTTTTGTTACTCCAATGGATGGTAGCCTTGTCATTATGGAACGTAGTTTGTTGTCGATATTTTTGTTATTCCAATGGATTGTAGCCTTATCATTTTGGAAGGTAGTTTGTTGTCGAGATTTTTGTTACTCCAATGGATAGTAGCAATGTCATAATGAAAGGTAGTATGTTATCGAGATTTTGTTACTCCAACGGATTGTAGCCTTGTCATTATAGAAGGTAGTCTGTTATCGAGATTTTAGTCACTCCAATGGATGGTAGCCTTGTCATTATGGAAGGTAGCCTATTATCGATATATTTGTTACTCAAATGGATGGTAGCCTAGTCATTATGGAAGGTATTATGTTGTCGATATCTTTGTTACTCTAATGGATGGTAGCCTAGTCATTATGGAAGGTATTCTGTTGTCGATATTTTTGTTACTCCAATGGATGGTAGCCTTGACATTATGGAAGGTAGTCTGTTGTCGATATTTTTGTTACTCCAATGGATGGTAGCCTATTCATTATGGAACATAGTTTTTTGTCGATACTTTTGTTATTCCAATGGATGGTAGCCTTATCATTATGGAAGGTAGTTTGTTATCGAGATTTTTGTTACTCCAATGGATAGTAGCCTTGTCATTATGGAAGGTAGTCTATTGTCGAGATTTTGTTACTTCAACGGATGGTACCCTTATCATTATGGAAGGTAGTCTATTGTCGAGATTTTTGTCACTCCAATGGATTGTAGCCTTGTCATTATGGAAAGTAGTCTGTTGGCGAGATTTTTGTTACTCCAATGGATGGTAGGCATGTCATTATGGAAGGTAGTCTCTTGTTGGTATTTTCATTACTCCAATGCATGGTAGCCTTGTCATTGTGGAAGGTAGTCTCTTGTTGATATTTTCATTACTCCAATGGATGGTAGCCTGGTCATTATGGAAGGTAGTTTGTTGTCGGGATTTTTGTTACTCTAATGGATCGTAGCCTTGTTAATATGGAAGGTACTCTGTTGTTGAAATTTTGGTTACTCTAATGGTTGGTAGCCTTATCCTTATGGAAGGTAGTTTTTTGTTGAGATTTTTGTTACTCCAATGCATGGTAGCCTTGTCCTTATGGATGGTAGTCTCTTGTTGATATTTTCATTACTCCAATGGATGATAGCCTTGTCATAATGGAATGTAGTCTCTTGTTGATATTTTCATTACTCCAATGGATGGTAGCCTTTTCATTATGGAAGGTAGTCTGTTGTCAAGATTTTTGTTACTCCAATGGATGGTAGCTTTGTCATTATGGATGGTAGTCTATTGTCATGATTTTTGTTACTCCAATGGATGGTAGCCTTGTCATATGGAAGGCAGTCTGTTCTCGAGATTTTTGTTATTCCATTAAATGGTTGCCTTGTCATTATGGAAGGTAGTCTGTTGTCGAGATTTTTGTTACTCCAATGGATGGTAGCCTTGTCATTATGGAAGGTAGTCTCTTGTTGATATTTTCATTACTCCAATGCATGGTAGCCTTGTCATTATGGATGGTAGTCTCTTGTTGATATTTTCATTACTCCAATGGATGGTAGCCTTGTCATTATGGAAGGTAGTCTGTTGTCGAGATTTTTGTTACTCTAATGGATGGTAGCCTTGTCATTCAGGAAGGTAGTTTGTTGTCGAGATTTTTGTTACTCCAATGGATGGTAGCTTTGTCATTATGGAAGGTAGTCTATTGTCGAGATTTTTGTGACTCAAATGGATGATAGCCTTGTCATAATGGAATGTAGTCTCTTGTTGATATTTCCATTACTCCAATGGATGGTAGCCTTTTCATTATGGAAGGTAGTCTATTGTCGAGATTTTTGTTACTCCAATGGATGGTAGCCTTGTCATTATGGATGGTAGTCTGTTGTCGATATTTTTGTTACTCCAATGGATGGTAGCCTTGTCATTATGGAACGTAGTTTGTTGTCGATATTTTTGTTATTCCAATGGATTGTAGCCTTATCATTTTGGAAGGTAGTTTGTTGTCGAGATTTTTGTTACTCCAATGGATAGTAGCCATGTCATAATGAAAGGTAGTATGTTATCGAGATTTTGTTACTCCAATGGATTGTAGCCTTGTCATTATAGAAGGTAGTCTGTTATCGAGATTTTAGTCACTCCAATGGATGGTAGCCTTGTCATTATGGAAGGTAGCCTATTATCGATATATTTGTTACTCAAATGGATGGTAGCCTAGTCATTATGGAAGGTATTATGTTGTCGATATCTTTGTTACTCTAATGGATGGTAGCCTAGTCATTATGGAAGGTATTCTGTTGTCGATATTTTTGTTACTCCAATGGATGGTAGCCTATTCATTATGGAACATAGTTTTTTGTCGATATTTTTGTTATTTCAATGGATGGTAGCCTTATCATTATGGAAGGTAGTTTGTTATCGAGATTTTTGTTACTCCAATGGATAGTAGCCTTGTCATTATGGAAGGTAGTCTATTGTCGAGATTTTGTCACTCCAATGGATGGTAGCCTTGTCATTATGGAAGGTATTCTATTGTCGATATCTTTTTTACTCAAATGGATGGTAGCCTAGTCATTATGGAAGGTAGTTTGTTGTCGATATTTTTGTTACTCCAATGGATGGTAGCCTATTCATTATGGAACGTAGTTTGTTGTCGATATTTTTGTTATTCCAATGGATGGTAGCCTTATAATTATGGAAGGTAGTTTGTTGTCGAGATTTTGGTTACTCCAATTGATAGTAGCCTTGTCATTATGGAAGGAAGTCTATTGTCGAGATCTTGTTACTTCAATGGATGGTACCCTTATCATTATGGAAGGTAGTCTATTGTCGAGATTTTTGTCACTCCAATGGATTGTATCCTTGTCATTATGGAATGTAGTCTGTTGGCGAGATTTTTGTTCCTCCAATGGATGGTAGGCTTGTCATTATGGAAGGTAGTCTCTTGTTGGTATTTTCATTACTCCAATGCATGGTAGCCTTGTCATTATGGAAGGTAGTCTCTTGTTGATATTTTCATTACTCCAATGGATGGTAGCCTTGTCATTATGGAAGGTAGTTTGTTGTCGGGATTATTGTTACTCTAATGGATCGTAGCCTTGTTAACATGGAAGGTAGTCTGTTGTCGAGATTTTTGTTACTCTAATCGATGGTAGCCTTCTCCTTATGGAAGGTAGTTTTTTGTTGAGATTTTTGTTACTCCAATGGATGGTAGCTTTGTCATTATGGAAGGTAGTCTATTGTCGAGATTTTTGTTACTCCAATGGATGATAGCCTTGTCATTATGGAATGTAGTCTCTTGTTGATATTTTCATTACTCTAATGGATGGTAGCCTTTTCATTATGGAAGGTAGTCTGTTGTCTAGATTTTTGTTACTCCAATGGATGGTAGCCTTGTCATTATGGAAGTTAGTCTATTGTCGAGATTTTTGTTACTCCAATGGATGGTAGCCTTGTCATTATGGAAAGTAGTCTCTTGTTGATATTTTCATTACTCCAATGGATGGTAGGCTTTTCATTATGGAAGGTAGTTTGTTGTCGGGATTATTGTTACTCTAATGGATCGTAGCCTTGTTAACATGGAAGGTAGTCTGTTGTCGAGATTTTTGTTACTCTAATCGATGGTAGCCTTCTCCTTATGGAAGGTAGTTTTTTGTTGAGATTTTTGTTACTCCAATGGATGGTAGCTTTGTCATTATGGAAGGTAGTCTATTGTCGAGATTTTTGTTACTCCAATGGATGATAGCCTTGTCATTATGGAAAGTAGTCTCTTGTTGATATTTTCATTACTCCAATGGATGGTAGGCTTTTCATTATGGAAGGTAGTTTGTTGTCGGGATTATTGTTACTCTAATGGATCGTAGCCTTGTTAACATGGAAGGTAGTCTGTTGTCGAGATTTTTGTTACTCTAATCGATGGTAGCCTTCTCCTTATGGAAGGTAGTTTTTTGTTGAGATTTTTGTTACTCCAATGCATGGTAGCCTTGTCCTTATGGATGGTAGTCTCTTGTTGATATTTTCATTACTCCAATGGATGATAGCCTTGTCATAATGGAATGTAGTCTCTTGTTGATATTTTCATTACTCCAATGGATGGTAGCCTTTTCATTATGGAAGGTAGTCTGTTGTCAAGATTTTTGTTACTCCAATGGATGGTAGCCTTGTCATATGGAAGGCAGTCTGTTCTCGAGATTTTTGTTATTCCATTAAATGGTTGCCTTGTCATTATGGAAGGTAGTCTGTTGTCGAGATTTTTGGTACTCCAATGGATGGTAGCCTTGTCATTATGGAAGGTAGTCTCTTGTTGATATTTTCATTACTCCAATGCATGGTAGCCTTGTCATTATGGATGGTAGTCTCTTGTTGATATTTTCATTACTCCAATGGATGGTAGCCTTGTCATTATGGAAGGTAGTCTGTTGTCGAGATTTTTGTTACTCTAATGGATGGTAGCCTTGTCATTCAGGAAGGTAGTTTGTTGTCGAGATTTTTGTTACTCCAATGGATGGTAGCTTTGTCATTATGGAAGGTAGTCTATTGTCGAGATTTTTGTGACTCCAATGGATGATAGCCTTGTCATAATGGAATGTAGTCTCTTGTTGATATTTCCATTACTCCAATGGATGGTAGCCTTTTCATTATGGAAGGTAGTCTATTGTCGAGATTTTTGTTACTCCAATGGATTGTAGCCTTGTCATTATGGATGGTAGTCAGTTGTCGATATTTTTGTTACTCCAATGGATGGTAGCCTTGTCATTATGGAACGTAGTTTGTTGTCGATATTTTTGTTATTCCAATGGATTGTAGCCTTATCATTTTGGAAGGTAGTTTGTTGTCGAGATTTTTGTTACTCCAATGGATAGTAGCCATGTCATAATGAAAGGTAGTATGTTATCGAGATTTTGTTACTCCAATGGATTGTAGCCTTGTCATTATAGAAGGTAGTCTGTTATCGAGATTTTAGTCACTCCAATGGATGGTAGCCTTGTCATTATGGAAGGTAGCCTATTATCGATATATTTGTTACTCAAATGGATGGTAGCCTAGTCATTATGGAAGGTATTATGTTGTCGATATCTTTGTTACTCTAATGGATGGTAGCCTAGTCATTATGGAAGGTATTCTGTTGTCGATATTTTTGTTACTCCAATGGATGGTAGCCTATTCATTATGGAACATAGTTTTTTGTCGATATTTTTGTTATTCCAATGGATGGTAGCCTTATCATTATGGAAGGTAGTTTGTTATCGAGATTTTTGTTACTCCAATGAATAGTAGCCTTGTCATTATGGAAGGTAGTCTATTGTCGAGATTTTGTCACTCCAATGGATGGTAGCCTTGTCATTATGGAAGGTATTCTATTGTCGATATCTTTTTTACTCAAATGGATGGTAGCCTAGTCATTATGGAAGGTAGTTTGTTGTCGATATTTTTGTTATTCCAATGGATGGTAGCCTTATCATTATGGAAGGTAGTTTGTTGTCGAGATTTTGGTTACTCCAATTGATAGTAGCCTTGTCATTATGGAAGGAAGTCTATTGTCGAGATCTTGTTACTTCAATGGATGGTACCCTTATCATTATGGAAGGTAGTCTATTGTCGAGATTTTTGTCACTCCAATGGATTGTAGCCTTGTCATTATGGAATGTAGTCTGTTGGCGAGATTTTTGTTACTCCAATGGATGGTAGGCTTGTCATTATGGAAGGTAGTCTCTTGTTGGTATTTTCATTACTCCAATGCATGGTAGCCTTGTCATTATGGAAGGTAGTCTCTTGTTGATATTTTCATTACTCCAATGGATGGTAGCCTTGTCATTATGGAAGGTAGTTTGTTGTCGGGATTATTGTTACTCTAATGGATCGTAGCCTTGTTAACATGGAAGGTAGTCTGTTGTCGAGATTTTTGTTACTCTAATCGATGGTAGCCTTCTCCTTATGGAAGGTAGTTTTTTGTTGAGATTTTTGTTACTCCAATGGATGGTAGCTTTGTCATTATGGAAGGTAGTCTATTGTCGAGATTTTTGTTACTCCAATGGATGATAGCCTTGTCATTATGGAATGTAGTCTCTTGTTGATATTTTCATTACTCCAATGGATGGTAGCCTTTTCATTATGGAAGGTAGTCTGTTGTCTAGATTTTTGTTACTCCAATGGATGGTAGCCTTGTCATTATGGAAGTTAGTCTATTGTCGAGATTTTTGTTACTCCAATGGATGGTAGCCTTGTCATTATGGAAAGTAGTCTCTTGTTGATATTTTCATTACTCCAATGGATGGTAGGCTTTTCATTATGGAAGGTAGTTTGTTGTCGGGATTATTGTTACTCTAATGGATCGTAGCCTTGTTAACATGGAAGGTAGTCTGTTGTCGAGATTTTTGTTACTCTAATCGATGGTAGCCTTCTCCTTATGGAAGGTAGTTTTTTGTTGAGATTTTTGTTACTCCAATGGATGGTAGCTTTGTCATTATGGAAGGTAGTCTATTGTCGAGATTTTTGTTACTCCAATGGATGATAGCCTTGTCATTATGGAATGTAGTCTCTTGTTGATATTTTCATTACTCCAATGGATGGTAGCCTTTTCATTATGGAAGGTAGTCTGTTGTCTAGATTTTTGTTACTCCAATGGATGGTAGCCTTGTCATTATGGAAGTTAGTCTATTGTCGAGATTTTTGTTACTCCAATGGATGGTAGCCTTGTCATTATGGAAAGTAGTCTCTTGTTGATATTTTCATTACTCCAATGGATGGTAGGCTTTTCATTATGGAAGGTAGTCTGTTGTCTAGATTTTTGTTACTCTAATGGATGGTAGCCTTGTCATTATGGAAGGTAGTTTGTTGTCGATATTTTTGTTACTCCAATGGATGGTAGCCTTGTCATTATTTAATGTAGTTTGTTGTCGATATTGTTGTTATTCCAATGGATGGTAGCCTTATCATTTTGGAAGGTAGTTTGTTGTCGGGATTTTTGTTACTCCAATGGATAGTAGCAATTTCATAATGAAAGGTAGTATGTTATCGAGATTTTGTTACTCCAATTGATGGTAGCCTTGTCATTATGGAAGGTAGTCTATTGTCGATATTTTTGTCACTCCAATGGATGGAATCCTTGTAATTATGGAAGGTAGTCTGTTGGCGAGCTTTTTGTTACTCCAATGGATGGTAGCCTTGTCATTATGGATGGTAGCCTTGTCATTATGGAAGGTAGTCTCTTGTTGATATTTTCATTACTCCAATGCATGGTAGCCTTGTCATTATGGATGGTAGTCTGTTGTTTATATTTTCATTAATCCAATGGATGGTAGCCTTGTCATTATGGAAGGTAGTCTGTTGTCTAGATTTTTGTTACTCTAATGGATGGTAGCCTTGTCATTCAGGAATGTAGTTTGTTGTCAAGATTTTTGTTACTCCAATGGATGGTTGCTTTGTCATTATGGAAGGTAGCCTATTGTCGATATTTTTGTTACTCCAATGGATGGTAGCCTTGTCATATGGAAGACAGTCTGTTCTCGAGAGTTTTGTTATTCCAATAGATGTTTGCCTTGTCATTATGGAAGGTAGTTTGTTGTCGAGATTTTTGTTACTCCAATGGATTTTAGCCATGTCATTATGGAAGGTAGTCTGCTTTCGAAAATTTTGTTACTCCAATGGATGGTAGCCTTGTCATTTTGAAAGGTTGTCTGTTGTCCATATTTTTGTCACTCCAATGGATGGTAGCATTGTGATTATGGAACGTAGTTTGTTGTCGATATCTTTGTTACTCTAATGGATGGTAGCCTAGTCATTATGGAAGGTATTCTATTGTCGAGATTTTTGTTACTCCAATGGATGGTAGGCTTTTCATTATGGAAGGTAGCCTATTCTAGATATTTTTGTTACTCCAATGGATGGTAGCCTTGTCATTATGGAAGGTAGTCTGTTGGCAAGATTTTTGTTACTCTAATGGATGGTAGCCTTGTTATTATGGAACGTAGTTTGTTGTCGATATTTTTGTTATTCCACTGGATGGTAGACTAATCATTATGGAAGGTAGTCTGTTGGCGAAATTTTTATTACACCAATGGATGGTTGCCTTGTCATTATGGAAGGTAGTCTCTTGTTAATATTTTTGTTACTCCAATGGATGGTAGACTTTTCATTATGGAAGGTAGTCTGTTGTCTAGTTTTCTGTTACTCTAATGGATGGTAGCCTTGTCATTATGAAAGGTAGTTTGTTGTCGAGATTTTTGTTACTCCAATGGATGGTAGCCTTGTCATTAGGGATAGTAGTCTCTTGTTGATATTTTCATTACTCCAATGGATGGTAGCCTTTTCATTATGGAAGGTAGTTTGTTGTCTAGATTTTTGTTACTCCAATGGATGGTAGCCTTGTCATTATGGAAGGTAGTCTATTGTCGAGATTTTTGTTACTCCAATGGATGGTTTCCTTGTCATATGGAAGGCAATTTATTCTCGAGATTTTTGTTATTCCAATAGATGGTTGCCTTGTCATTATGGAAGGTAGTCTGTTGTCGAGATTTTTGTTACTCCAATGGACTTTAGCCATGTCATTATGGAAGGTAGTCTGGTTTCGAAAATTTTGTTACTCCAATGGATGGTAGCCTTGTCATTCTGGAAGGTTGTCTGTTGTCGAGATTTTTGTTACTCCAATGGATGGTTGCATTGTTATCATGGAAGGTAGTCTGTTGTCGATATCTTTTTTACTCTAATGGATGGTAGCCTAGTCATTATGGAAGGTATTATGTTGTCGATATTTTTTTACTCCAACGGATGGAAGCCTTGTCATTATGGAAGGTAGTCTGTTGTCGATATTTTTGTTACTCCAATGGATGGTAGCCTATTCATTATGGAACTTAGATTTTTGTCGATATTTTCGTTATTCCAATGGATGGTAGCCTTATCATTATGGAAGGTAGTTTGTTGTCGAGATTTTTGTTACTCCAATGGATAGTAGCCTTGTCATTATGGAAGGTAGTCTATTGGTGGGATTTAGTCACTCCAATGGATGGTAGCATTGTCATTATGGAAGGTAGTCTATTGTCGATATCTTTGTTACTCAAATGCATGGTAGCCTTGTCATAATGGATGGTAGTATCTTGTTGATATTTTCATTACTCTAATGGATTGTAGCCTTGTCATTATGGACGGTAGTTTGTTGTCGGAATTTTTGTTACTCTAATGGATGGTAGCCTTGTCAATATGGAAGGTAGTCTGTTGTCGAGATTTTTGTTACTCTAATGGATGGTAGCCTTGTCATTCAGGAAGGCAGTTTGTTGTTGAGATTTTTGTTACTCCAATGGGTGGTAGCTTTGTCATTATGGAAGGTAGTCTATTGTCGAGATTTTTGTTACTCCAATGGATGGTTTCCTTGTCATATGGAAGGCAGTCTATTCTCGAGATTTTTGTTATTCCAATAGATGGTTGCCTTGTCATTATGGAAGGTAGTTTGTGGTCGAGATTTTTGTTACTCCAATAGACTTTAGCCATGTCATTATGGAAGGTAGTCGGCTTTCAAAAATTTTGTTACTCCAATGGATGGTAGCCTTGTCATTACGGAAGGTTGTCTTTTGTCGAGATTTTTGTTACTCCAATGGATGGTAGCATTGTTATTATGGAAGGTAGTCTATTGTAGATATCTTTGTTACTCTAATGGATGGTAGCCTAGTCATTATGGAAGGTATTCTGTTGTCGAGATTTTTGTTACTCCAATGGATGGTAGGCTTTTCATTATGGAAGGTAGCCTATTCTCGATATTTTTGTTACTCCAATGGATGGTAGCCTCATCATTATGGAAGGTAGTTTGTTGGCGAGATTTGTATTACTCCAATGGATGGTAGCCTTGTCATTATGGAAGGTAGTCTCTTGTTGATATTTTTGTTACTCCAATGGATGGTAGACTTGTCATTATGGAAGGTAGTCTGTTGTCTAGTTTTTTGTTACTCTACTGGAGGGTAGCCTTGTCATTATGGAAGGTAGTTTGTTGTCGAGATTTTTGTTACTCCAATGGATGGTAGCCTTGTCATTATGGAAAGTAGTCTCTTGTGGATATTTTCATTACTCCAATGGATGGTAGCCTTTTCATTATGGAGGGTAGTCTATTGTCTAGATTTATGTTACTCCAATGGATGGTAGCCTTGTCATTATGGAAGGTAGTCTGTTGTCGATATTTTTGTTACTCCAATGGATGGTAGCCTTGTCATTATGGAACGTAGTTTGTTGTCGATATTTTTGTTATTCCAATGGATGGTAGCCTTATCATTTTGAAAGGTAGTTTATTGTCGAAATTTTTGTTACTCCAATGGATATTATCCATGTAATAATGAAAGGTAGTATGTTATCGTGATTTTGTTACTCCAATGGATGGTAGCCTTGTCATTATGGAAGGTAGTCTGTTGTCGAGATTTTTGTCATTCCAATGGATGGTAGCCTTTTTATTATGGAAAGTAGTCTGTTGGCGATATCTTTGTTACTCAAATGGTTGGTAGCCTAGTCATTATGGAAGGTAGTCTGTTGTCGATATCTTTGGTACTCTAATGGATGGTAGCCTAGTCATTATTAAAGGTATTTTGTTGTCAAGATTTTTGTTACTCCAATGGATGGTAGGCTTTTCATTATGGAAGGTAGAGTATTCTCGATATTTTTGTTACTCCAATGGATGGTAGCCTTGTGATTATGGAACGTAGTTTGTTGTCGATATTTTTGTTATTCTAATGGATGGTAGCCTTGTCATTCAGGAAGGTAGTTTGTTGTCGAGATTTTTGTTACTCCAATCGATGGTAGCTTTGTCATTATGGAAGGTAGTCTATTGTCGAGATTTTTGTGACTCCAATGGATGATAGCCTTGTCATAATGGAATGTAGTCTCTTGTTGATATTTCCATTACTCCAATGGATGGTAGCCTTTTCATTATGGAAGGTAGTCTATTGTCGAGATTTTTGTTACTCCAATGGATGGTAGCCTTGTCATTATGGATGGTAGTCTGTTGTCGATATTTTTGTTACTCCAATGGATGGTAGCCTTGTCATTATGGAACGTAGTTTGTTGTCGATATTTTTGTTATTCCAATGGATTGTAGCCTTATCATTTTGGAAGGTAGTTTGTTGTCGAGATTTTTGTTACTCCAATGGATAGTAGCCATGTCATAATGAAAGGTAGTATGTTATCGAGATTTTGTTACTCCAATGGATTGTAGCCTTGTCATTATAGAAGGTAGTCTGTTATCGAGATTTTAGTCACTCTAATGGATGGTAGCCTTGTCATTATGGAAGGTAGCCTATTATCGATATATTTTTTACTCAAATGGATGGTAGCCTAGTCATTATGGAAGGTATTATGTTGTCGATATCTTTGTTACTCTAATGGATGGTAGCCTAGTCATTATGGAAGGTATTCTGTTGTCGATATTTTTGTTACTCCAATGGATGGTAGCCTATTCATTATGGAACATAGTTTTTTGTCGATATTTTTGTTATTCCAATGGATGGTAGCCTTATCATTATGGAAGGTAGTTTGTTATCGAGATTTTTGTTACTCCAATGGATAGTAGCCTTGTCATTATGGAAGGTAGTCTATTCTCGAGATTTTGTCACTCCAATGGATGGTAGCCTTGTCATTATGGAAGGTATTCTATTGTCGATATCTTTTTTACTCAAATGGATGGTAGCCTAGTCATTATGGAAGGTAGTTTGTTGTCGATATTTTTGTTACTCCAATGGATGGTAGCCTATTCATTATGGAACGTAGTTTGTTGTCGATATTTTTGTTATTCCAATGGATGGTAGCCTTATCATTATGGAAGGTAGTTTGTTGTCAAGATTTTTGTTACTCCAATTGATAGTAGCCTTGTCATTATGGAAGGAAGTCTATTGTCGAGATCTTGTTACTTCAATGGATGGTACCCTTATCATTATGGAAGGTAGTCTATTGTCGAGATTTTTGTCACTCCAATGGATTGTAGCCTTGTCATTATGGAATGTAGTCTGTTGGCGAGATTTTTGTTACTCCAATGGATGGTAGGCTTGTCATTATGGAAGGTAGTCTCTTGTTGGTATTTTCATTACTCCAATGCATGGTAGCCTTGTCATTATGGAAGGTAGTCTCTTGTTGATATTTTCATTACTCCAATGGATGGTAGCCTTGTCATTATGGAAGGTAGTTTGTTGTCGGGATTTTTGTTACTCTAATGGATCGTAGCCTTGTTAACATGGAAGGTAGTCTGTTGTCGAGATTTTTGTTACTCTAATCGATGGTAGCCTTATCCTTATGGAAGGTAGTTTTTTGTTGAGATTTTTGTTACTCCAATGGATGGTAGCTTTGTCATTATGGAAGGTAGTCTATTGTCGAGATTTTTGTTACTCCAGTGGATGATAGCCTTGTCATTATGGAATGTAGTCTCTTGTTGATATTTTCATTACTCCAATGGATGGTAGCCTTTTCATTATGGAAGTTAGTCTATTGTCTAGATTTATGTTACTCCAATGGATGGTAGCCTTGTCATTATGGAAGGTAGTCTGTTGTCGATATTTTTGTTACTCCAATGGATGGTAGCCTTGTCATTATGGAACGTAGTTTGTTGTCGATATTTTTGTTATTCCAATGGATGGTAGCCTTATCATTTTGAAAGGTAGTTTATTGTCGAAATTTTTGTTACTCCAATGGATATTATCCATGTCATAATGAAAGGTAGTATGTTATCGTGATTTTGTTACTCCAATGGATGGTAGCCTTGTCATTATGGAAGGTAGTCTGTTGTCGAGATTTTTGTCATTCCAATGGATGGTAGCCTTTTTATTATGGAAAGTAGTCTGTTGGCGATATCTTTGTTACTCAAATGGTTGGTAGCCTAGTCATTATGGAAGGTAGTCTGTTGTCGATATCTTTGTTACTCTAATGGATGGTAGCCTAGTCATTATTAAAGGTATTTTGTTGTCAAGATTTTTGTTACTCCAATGGATGGTAGGCTTTTCATTATGGAAGGTAGAGTATTCTCGATATTTTTGTTACTCCAATGGATGGTAGCCTTGTGATTATGGAACGTAGTTTGTTGTCGATATTTTTGTTATTCTAATGGATGGTAGCCTTGTCATTCAGGAAGGTAGTTTGTTGTCGAGATTTTTGTTACTCCAATCGATGGTAGCTTTGTCATTATGGAAGGTAGTCTATTGTCGAGATTTTTGTGACTCCAATGGATGATAGCCTTGTCATAATGGAATGTAGTCTCTTGTTGATATTTCCATTACTCCAATGGATGGTAGCCTTTTCATTATGGAAGGTAGTCTATTGTCGAGATTTTTGTTACTCCAATGGATGGTAGCCTTGTCATTATGGATGGTAGTCTGTTGTCGATATTTTTGTTACTCCAATGGATGCTAGCCTTGTCATTATGGAACGTAGTTTGTTGTCGATATTTTTGTTATTCCAATGGATTGTAGCCTTATCATTTTGGAAGGTAGTTTGTTGTCGAGATTTTTGTTACTCCAATGGATAGTAGCCATGTCATAATGAAAGGTAGTATGTTATCGAGATTTTGTTACTCCAATGGATTGTAGCCTTGTCATTATAGAAGGTAGTCTGTTATCGAGATTTTAGTCACTCCAATGGATGGTAGCCTTGTCATCATGGAAGGTAGCCTATTATCGATATATTTTTTACTCAAATGGATGGTAGCCTAGTCATTATGGATGGTATTATGTTGTCGATATCTTTGTTACTCTAATGGATGGTAGCCTAGTCATTATGGAAGGTATTCTGTTGTCGATATTTTTGTTACTCCAATGGATGGTAGCCTATTCATTATGGAACATAGTTTTTTGTCGATATTTTTGTTATTCCAATGGATGGTAGCCTTATCATTATGGAAGGTAGTTTGTTATCGAGATTTTTGTTACTCCAATGGATAGTAGCCTTGTCATTATGGAAGGTAGTCTATTTTCGAGATTTTGTCACTCCAATGGATGGTAGCCTTGTCATTATGGAAGGTATTCTATTGTCGATATCTTATTTACTCAAATGGATGGTAGCCTAGTCATTATGGAAGGTAGTTTGTTGTCGATATTTTTGTTACTCCAATGGATGGTAGCCTATTCATTATGGAACGTAGTTTGTTGTCGATATTTTTGTTATTCCAATGGATGGTAGCCTTATCATTATGGAAGGTAGTTTGTTGTCAAGATTTTTGTTACTCCAATTGATAGTAGCCTTGTCATTATGGAAGGAAGTCTATTGTCGAGATCTTGTTACTTCAATGGATGGTACCCTTATCATTATGGAAGGTAGTCTATTGTCGAGATTTTTGTCACTCCAATGGATTGTAGCCTTGTCATTATGGAGTGTAGTCTGTTGGCGAGATTTTTGTTACTCCAATGGATGGTAGGCTTGTCATTATGGAAGGTAGTCTCTTGATGGTATTTTCATTACTCCAATGCATGGTAGCCTTGTCATTATGGAAGGTAGTCTCTTGTTGATATTTTCATTACTCCAATGGATGGTAGCCTTGTCATTATGGAAGGTAGTTTGTTGTCGGGATTTTTGTTACTCTAATGGATCGTAGCCTTGTTAACATGGAAGGTAGTCTGTTGTCGAGATTTTTGTTACTCTAATCGATGGTAGCCTTATCCTTATGGAAGGTAGTTTTTTGTTGAGATTTTTGTTACTCCAATGGATGGTAGCTTTGTCATTATGGAAGGTAGTTTTTTGTCGAGATTTTTGTTACTCCAATGGATGATAGCCTTGTCATTATGGAATGTAGTCTCTTGTTGATATTTTCATTACTCCAATGGATGGTAGCCTTTTCATTATGGAAGGTAGTCTGTTGTCTAGATTTTTGTTACTCCAATGGATGGTAGCCTTGTCATTATGGAAGTTAGTCTATTGTCGAGATTTTTGTTACTCCAATGGATGGTAGCCTTGTCATTATGGAAAGTAGTCTCTTGTTGATATTTTCATTACTCCAATGGATGGTAGGCTTTTCATTATGGAAGGTAGTCTGTTGTCTAGATTTTTGTTACTCTAATGGATGGTAGCCTTGTCATTATGGAAGGTAGTTTGTTGTCGATATTTTTGTTACTCCAATGGATGGTAGCCTTGTCATTATTTAATGTAGTTTGTTGTCGATATTGTTGTTATTCCAATGGATGGTAGCCTTATCATTTTGGAAGGTAGTTTGTTGTCGAGATTTTTGTTACTCCAATGGATAGTAGCCATGTCATAATGAAAGGTAGTATGTTATCGAGATTTTGTTATTCCAATTGATGGTAGCCTTGTCATTATGGAAGGTAGTCTATTGTCGATATTTTTGTCACTCCAATGGATGGAATCCTTGTAATTATTGAAGGTAGTCTGTTGGCGAGCTTTTTGTTACTCCAATGGATGGTAGCCTTGTCATTATGGATGGTAGCCTTGTCATTATGGAAGGTAGTCTCTTGTTGATATTTTCATTACTCCAATGCATGGTAGCCTTGTCATTATGGATGGTAGTCTGTTGTTTATATTTTCATTAATCCAATGGATGGTAGCCTTGTCATTATGGAAGGTAGTCTGTTGTCGAGATTTTTGTTACTCTAATGGATGGTAGCCTTGTCATTCAGGAATGTAGTTTGTTGTCGAGATTTTTGTTATTCCAATGGATGGTTGCTTTGTCATTATGGAAGGTAGCCTATTGTCGATATTTTTGTTACTCCAATGGATGGTAGCCTTGTCATATGGAAGACAGTCTGTTCTCGAGAGTTTTGTTATTCCAATAGATGTTTGCCTTGTCATTATGGAAGGTAGTCTTATGTCGAGATTTTTGTTACTCCAATGGATTTTAGCCATGTCATTATGGAAGGTAGTCTGCTTTCGAAAATTTTGTTACTCCAATGGATGGTAGCCTTGTCATTATGAAAGGTTGTCTGTTGTCCATATTTTTGTTACTCCAATGGATGGTAGCCTTTTCATTATGGAAGGTAGCCTATTCTCGATATTTTTGTTACTCCAATGGATGGTAGCCTTGTCATTATGGAAGGTAGTCTGTTGGCAAGATTTTTGTTACTCTAATGGATGGTAGCCTTGTGATTATGGAACGTAGTTTGTTGTCGATATTTTTGTTATTCCACTGGATGGTAGACTCATCATTATGGAAGGTAGTCTGTTGGCGAAATTTTTATTACACCAATGAATGGTTGCCTTGTCATTATGGAAGGTAGTCTCTTGTTGATATTTTTGTTACTCCAATGGATGGTAGACTTTTCATTATGGAAGGTAGTCTGTTGTCTAGTTTTCTGTTACTATAATGGATGGTAGCCTTGTCATTATGAAAGGTAGTTTGTTGTCGAGATTTTTGTTACTCCAATGGATGGTAGCCTTGTCATTAGGGAAAGTAGTCTCTTGTTGATATTTTCATTACTCCAATGGATGGTAGCCTTTTCATTATGGAAGGTAGTTTGTTGTCTAGATTTTTGTTACTCCAATGGATGGTAGCCTTGTCATTATGGAAGGTAGTCTATTGTCGAGATTTTTGTTACTCCAATGGATGGTTTCCTTGTCATATGGAAGGCAGTTTATTCTCGAGATTTTTGTTATTCCAATAGATGGTTGCCTTGTCATTATGGAAGGTAGTCTGTTGTCGAGATTTTTGTTACTCCAATGGACTTTAGCCATGTCATTATGGAAGGTAGTCTGGTTTAAAAAATTTTGTTACTCCAATGGATGGTAGCCTTGTCATTCTGGAAGGTTGTCTGTTGTCGAGATTTTTGTTACTCCAATGGATGGTAGCATTGTTATCATGGAAGGTAGTCTGTTGTCGATATCTTTTTTACTCTAATGGATGGTAGCCTAGTCATTATGGAAGGTATTATGTTGTCGATATTTTTTTACTCCAACGGATGGAAGCCTTGTCATTATGGAAGGTAGTCTGTTGTCGATATTTTTGTTACTCCAATGGATGGTAGCCTATTCATTATGGAACTTATATTTTTGTCGATATTTTCGTTATTCCAATGGATGGTAGCCTTATCATTATGGAAGGTAGTTTGTTGTCGAGATTTTTGTTACTCCAATGGATAGTAGCCTTGTCATTATGGAAGGTAGTCTATTGTTGGGATTTTGTCACTCCAATGGATGGTAGCATTGTCATTATGGAAGGTAGTCTATTGTCGATATCTTTGTTACTCAAATGCATGGTAGCCTTGTCATAATGGATGGTAGTATCTTGTTGATATTTTCATTACTCTAATGGATTGTAGCCTTGTCATTATGGAAGGTAGTTTGTTGTCAGAATTTTTGTTACTCTAATGGATGGTAGCCTTGTCAATATGGAAGGTAGTCTGTTGTCGAGATTTTTGTTACTCTAATGGATGGTAGCCTTGTCATTCAGGAAGGCAGTTTGTTGTTGAGATTTTTGTTACTCCAATGGGTGGTAGTTTTGTCATTATGGAAGGTAGTCTATTGTCGAGATTTTTGTTACTCCAATGGATGGTTGCTTTGTCATATGGAAGGCAGTCTATTCTCGAGATTTTTGTTATTCCAATAGATGGTTG
This sequence comes from Vicia faba, assembly GCA_948472305.1. NCBI lineage: Eukaryota > Viridiplantae > Streptophyta > Magnoliopsida > Fabales > Fabaceae > Vicia > Vicia faba. The sequence continues at coordinate 681,194,881 of OX451739.1, read as the reverse complement.
CCTTGTCATTATGGAAGGTAGTTTGTGGTCGAGATTTTTGTTACTCCAATAGACTTTAGCCATGTCATTATGGAAGGTAGTCGGCTTTCAAAAATTTTGTTACTCCAATGGATGGTAGCCTTGTCATTACGGAAGGTTGTCTTTTGTCGAGATTTTTGTTACTCCAATGGATGGTAGCATTGTTATTATGGAAGGTAGTCTATTGTAGATATCTTTGTTACTCTAATGGATGGTAGCCTAGTCATTATGGAAGGTATTCTGTTGTCGAGATTTTTGTTACTCCAATGGATGGTAGGCTTTTCATTATGGACGGTAGCCTATTCTCGATATTTTTGTTACTCCAATGGATGGTAGCCTCATCATTATTGAAGGTAGTTTGTTGGCGAGATTTTTATTACTCCAATGGATGGTAGCCTTGTCATTATGGAAGGTAGTCTCTTGTTGATATTTTTGTTACTCCAATGGATGGTAGACTTGTCATTATGGAAGGTAGTCTGTTGTCTAGTTTTTTGTTACTCTAATGGAGGGTAGCCTTGTCATTATGGAAGGTAGTTTGTTGTCGAGATTTTTGTTACTGCAATGGATGGTAGCCTTGTCATTATGGAAAGTAGTCTCTTGTTGATATTTTCATTACTCCAATGGATGGTAGCCTTTTCATTATGGAAGGTAGTCTATTGTCTAGATTTTTGTTACTCCAATGGATGGTAGCCTTGTCATTATGGAAGGTAGTCTGTTGTCGATATTTTTGTTACTCCAATGGATGGTAGCCTTGTCATTATGGAACGTAGTTTGTTGTCGATATTTTTGTTATTCCAATGGACGGTAGCCTTATCATTTTGAAAGGTAGTTTATTGTCGAGATTTTTGTTACTCCAATGGATATTATCCATGTCATAATGAAAGGTAGTATGTTATCGTGATTTTGTTTCTCCAATGGATGGTAGCCTTGTCATTATGGAAGGTAGGCTATTGTCGAGATTTTTGTCATTCCAATGGATGGTAGCCTTTTTATTATGGAAAGTAGTCTGTTGGCGATATCTTTGTTACTCAAATGGTTGGTAGCCTAGTCATTATGGAAGGTAGTCTATTGTTGGGATTTTGTCACTCCAATGGATGGTAGCATTGTCATTATGGAAGGTAGTCTATTGTCGATATCTTTGTTACTCAAATGCATGGTAGCCTTGTCATAATGGATGGTAGTATCTTGTTGATATTTTCATTACTCTAATGGATTGTAGCCTTGTCATTATGGAAGGCAGTTTGTTGTCGGAATTTTTGTTACTCTAATGGATGGTAGCCTTGTCAATATGGAAGGTAGTCTGTTGTCGAGATTTTTGTTACTCTAATGGATGGTAGCCTTGTCATTCAGGAAGGCAGTTTGTTGTTGAGATTTTTGTTACTCCAATGGGTGGTAGCTTTGTCATTATGGAAGGTAGTCTATTGTCGAGATTTTTGTTACTCCAATGGATGGTTGCTTTGTCATATGGAAGGCAGTCTATTCTCGAGATTTTTGTTATTCCAATAGATGGTTGCCTTGTCATTATGGAAGGTAGTTTGTGGTCGAGATTTTTGTTACTCCAATAGACTTTAGCCATGTCATTATGGAAGGTAGTCGGCTTTCAAAAATTTTGTTACTCCAATGGATGGTAGCCTTGTCATTACGGAAGGTTGTCTTTTGTCGAGATTTTTGTTACTCCAATGGATGGTAGCATTGTTATTATGGAAGGTAGTCTATTGTAGATATCTTTGTTACTCTAATGGATGGTAGCCTAGTCATTATGGAAGGTATTCTGTTGTCGAGATTTTTGTTACTCCGTTGGATGGTAGGCTTTTCATTATGGACGGTAGCCTATTCTCGATATTTTTGTTACTCCAATGGATGGTAGCCTCATCATTATTGAAGGTAGTTTGTTGGCGAGATTTTTATTACTCCAATGGACGGTAGCCTTGTCATTATGGAAGGTAGTCTCTTGTTGATATTTTTGTTACTCCAATGGATGGTAGACTTGTCATTATGGAAGGTAGTCCGTTGTCTAGTTTTTTGTTACTCTAATGGAGGGTAGCCTTGTCATTATGGAAGGTAGTTTGTTGTCGAGATTTTTGTTACTGCAATGGATGGTAGCCTTGTCATTATGGAAAGTAGTCTCTTGTTGATATTTTCATTACTCCAATGGATGGTAGCCTTTTCATTATGGAAGGTAGTCTATTGTCTAGATTTTTGTTACTCCAATGGATGGTAGCCTTGTCATTATGGAAGGTAGTCTGTTGTCGATATTTTTGTTACTCCAATGGATGGTAGCCTTGTCATTATGGAATGTAGTTTGTTGTCGATATTTTTGTTATTCCAATGGATGGTAGCCTTATCATTTTGAAAGGTAGTTTATTGTCGAGATTTTTGTTACTCCAATGGATATTATCCATGTCATAATGAAAGGTAGTATGTTATCGTGATTTTGTTTCTCCAATGGATGGTAGCCTTGTCATTATGGAAGGTAGGCTGTTGTCGAGATTTTTGTCATTCCAATGGATGGTAGCCTTTTTATTATGGAAAGTAGTCTGTTGGCGATATCTTTGTTACTCAAATGGTTGGTAGCCTAGTCATTATGGAAGGTAGTCTATTGTTGGGATTTTGTCACTCCAATGGATGGTAGCATTGTCATTATGGAAGGTAGTCTATTGTCGATATCTTTGTTACTCAAATGCATGGTAGCCTTGTCATAATGGATGGTAGTATCTTGTTGATATTTTCATTACTCTAATGGATTGTAGCCTTGTCATTATGGAAGGTAGTTTGTTGTCGGAATTTTTGTTACTCTAATGGATGGTAGCCTTGTCAATATGGAAGGTAGTCTGTTGTCGAGATTTTTGTTACTCTAATGGATGGTAGCCTTGTCATTCAGGAAGGCAGTTTGTTGTTGAGATTTTTGTTACTCCAATGGGTGGTAGCTTTGTCATTATGGAAGGTAGTCTATTGTCGAGATTTTTGTTATTCCAATGGATGGTTGCCTTGTCATATGGAAGGCAGTCTATTCTCGAGATTTTTGTTATTCCAATAGATGGTTGCCTTTTCATTATGGAAGGTAGTTTGTGGTCGAGATTTTTGTTACTCCAATAGACTTTAGCCATGTCATTATGGAAGGTAGTCGGCTTTCAAAAATTTTGTTACTCCAATGGATGGTAGCCTTGTCATTACGGAAGGTTGTCTTTTGTCGAGATTTTTGTTACTCCAATGGATGGTAGCATTGTTATTATGGAAGGTAGTCTATTGTAGATATCTTTGTTACTCTAATGGATGGTAGCCTAGTCATTATGGAAGGTATTTTGTTGTCGAGATTTTTGTTATTCCGATGGATGGTAGGCTTTTCATTATGGACGGTAGCCTATTCTCGATATTTTTGTTACTCCAATGGATGGTAGCCTCATCATTATGGAAGGTAGTTTGTTGGCGAGATTTTTATTACTCCAATGGATGGTAGCCTTGTCATTATGGAAGGTAGTCTCTTATTGATATTTTTGTTACTCCAATGGATGGTAGACTTGTCATTATGGAAGGTAGTCTGTTGTCTAGTTTTTTGTTACTCTACTGGAGGGTAGCCTTGTCATTATGGAAGGTAGTTTGTTGTCGAGATTTTTGTTACTCCAATGGATGGTAGCCTTGTCATTATGGAAAGTAATCTCTTGTGGATATTTTCATTACTCCAATGGATGGTAGCCTTTTTATTATGGAAGGTAGTCTATTGTCTAGATATTTGTTACTCCAATGGATGGTAGCCTTGTCATTATGGAAGGTAGTCTGTTGTCGATATTTTTGTTACTCCAATGGATGGTAGCCTTGTCATTATGGAACGTAGTTTGTTGTCGATATTTTTGTTATTCCAATGGATGGTAGCCTTATCATTTTGAAAGGTAGTTTATTGTCGAGATTTTTGTTACTCCAATGGATATTATCCATGTCATAATGAAAGGTAGTATGTTATCGTGATTTTGTTACTCCAATGGATGGTAGCCTTGTCATTATGGAAGGTAGTCTGTTGTCGAGATTTTTGTCATTCCAATGGGTGGTAGCCTTTTTATTATGGAAAGTAGTCTGTTGGCGATATCTTTGTTACTCAAATGGTTGGTAGCCTAGTCATTATGGAAGGTAGTCTGTTGTCGATATCTTTGTTACTCTAATGGATGGTAGCCTAGTCATTATTAAAGGTATTTTGTTGTCAAGATTTTTGTTACTCCAATGGATGGTAGGCTTTTCATTATGGAAGGTAGAGTATTCTCGATATTTTTGTTACTCCAATGGATGGTAGCCTTGTGATTATGGAACGTAGTTTGTTATCGATATTTTTGTTATTCCAATGGATGGTAGCCTCATCATTATGGAAGGTAGTCTGTTGGCGAGATTTTTATTACACCAATGGATGGTTGCCTTGTTATTATGGAAGGTAGTCTCTTGTTGATATTTTTGTTACTCCAATGGATGGTAGACTTGTCATTATGGAAGGTAGTTTGTTGTCTAGTTTTTTGTTACTCTAATGGAGGGTAGCCTTGTCATTATGGAAGGTAGTTTGTTGTCGAGATTTTTGTTATTCCAATGGATGGTAGCCTTGTCATTATGGAAAGTAGTCTCTTGTTGATATTTTCATTACTCCAATGGATGGTAGCCTTTTCATTATGGAAGGTAGTCTGTTGTCTAGATTTTTTTACTCCAATGGATGGTAGCCTTGTCATTATGGAAGGTAGTATGTTATCGAGATTTTGTTACTCCAATGGATGGTAGCCTTGTCATTATGGAAGGTAGTCTGTTGTCGAGATTTTTGTCATTCCAATGGATGGTAGCCTTGTCATTATGGAAGGTAGTCTGTTGGCGATTCTTTGTTACTCAAATGGTTGGTAGCCTAGTCATTATGGAAGGTATTCTGTTGTCGATATCTTTGTTACTCTAATGGATGGTAGCCTAGTCATTATGGATGGTATTCTGTTGTCGATATTTTTGTTACTCCAATGGATGGTAGGCTTTTCATTATGGAACGTAGAGTATTCTCGATATTTTTGTTACTGAAATGGATGGTAGCCTTGTCATTATGGAAGGTAGTCTGTTGGCGAGATTTTTGTTACTCCAATGGATGGTAGCCTTGTGATTATGGAACGTGCTTTGTTGTCGATATTTTTGTTATTCCAATGGATGGTAGCCTCATCATTATGGAAGGTAGTTTGTTGTCGAGATTTTTGTTACTCCAATGGATGGTAGCCTTGTTATTATGGAAAGTAGTCTCTTGTTGATATTTTCATTACTCCAATGGATGGTAGACTTTTCATTATAGAAGGTAGTCTGTTGTCTAGATTTTTGTTACTCCAATGGATGGTAGCCTTGTCATTATGGAAGGTAGTCTGTTGTCGATATTTTTGTTACTCCAATGGATGGTAGCCTTGTCATTATGGAAGGTAGTCAGTTGTCGAGATTTTTGTTATTCCAATGGATGGTAGCCTTTTCATTATGGAAGGTAATCTGTTGTCGATATTTTTGTCACTCCAATAGATTGCAGCCTTGTCATTATGGAAGGTAGTCTATTGTCGATATCTTTGTTACTCTAATGGATGGTAGCCTAGTCATTATGGAAGGTATTCTGTTGTCGATATTTTTGTTACTCCAATGGATGGTAGCCTTGTCATTATGGAAGTTAGTCTGTTGTCGATATTTTTGTTACTCCAATGAATGGTAGCCTATTCATTATGGAACGTAGTTTTTTGTCGATATTTTTGTTATTCCAATGGATGGTAGCCTTATCATATGGAAGGTAGTTTGTTGTCGAGATTTTTGTTACTCCAATGGATAGTAGCCTTGTCATTATGGAAGGTAGTCTATTGTCGAGATTTTGTTACTCCAATGGATGGTAGCCTTATCATTATGGAAGGTAGTCTGTTGGCGAGATTTTTGTTACTCCAATGGATGGTAGCCTTGTCATTATGGAAGGTAGTCTCTTGTAGATATTTTCATTACTCCAATGCATGGTACCCTAGTCATTATGGATGGTAGTCTCTTGTTGATATTTTCATTACTCCAATGGATTGTAGCCTTTTCATTATTGAAGGTAGTTTGTTGTCGGGATTTTTGTTACTCTAATGGATCGTAGCCTTGTCAATATGGAAGGTAGTCAGTTGTCGAGATTTTTGTTATTCCAATGGATGGTAGCCTTATCATTTTGGAAGGTAGTTTGTTGTCGAGATTTTTGTTACTACAATGGATAGTAGCTTTGTCATTATGGAAGGTAGTCTATTGTCGAGATTTTTGTTACTCCAATGGATGGTAGCCTTGTAATATCGAAGGTAGTCTATTCTCGAGATATTTGTTATTCCAATAGATGGTTGCCTTGTCATTATGGAAGGTAGTCTGTTGTCGAGATTTTTGTTACTCCAATGAATGGTAGCCTATTCATTATGGAACGTAGTTTTTTGTCGATATATTTTGTTATTCCAATGGATGGTAGCCTTATCATTATGGAAGGTAGTTTGTTGTCGAGATTTTTGTTACTCCAATGGATAGTAGCCTTGTCATTATGGAAGGTAGTCTATTGTCGAGATTTTGTTACTCCAAGGGATGGTAGCCTTATCATTAGGGAAGGTAGTCTGTTGGCGAGATTTTTGTTACTCCAATGGATGGTAGCCTTGTCATTATGGAAGGTAGTCTCTTGTTGATATTTTCATTACTCCAATGCATGGTAGCCTTGTCATTATGGATGGTAGTCTCTTGTTGATATTTTCATTACTCCAATGGATGGTAGCCTTTTCATTATGGAAGGTAGTTTGTTGTCGGGATTTTTGTTACTCTAATGGATCGTAGCCTTGTCAATATGGAAGGTAGTCAGTTGTCGAGATTTTTGTTATTCCAATGGATGGTAGCCTTATCATTTTGGAAGGTAGTTTGTTGTCGAGATTTTTGTTACTCCAAAGGATAGTAGCTTTGTCATTATGGAAGGTAGTCTATTGTCGAGATTTTTGTTACTCCAATGGATGGTAGCCTTGTAATTGGAAGGTAGTCTATTCTCGAGATATTTGTTATTCCAATAGATGGTTGCCTTGTCATTATGGAAGGTAGTCTGTTGTCGGGATTTTTGTTACTCCAATGGATTTTAGCCATGTCATTATGTAGGGTAGTCTGCTTTCGAAAATTTTGTTACTCCAATTGATGGTAGCCTTATCATAATGGAAGGTTGTCTGTTGTCGAGATTTTTGTTACTCCAATGGATGGTAGCATTGTCATTGTGGAAGGTAGTCTGTTGTCGATATCTTTGTTACTCTAATTGATGGTAGCCTAGTCATTATGGAAGGTATTCTATTGTCGAGATTTGTGTTACTCCAATGGATGGTATGCTTTTCATTATGGAAGGTAGCCTATTCTCGATATTTTAGTTACTCCAATGGATGGTAACCTTGTCAATATGGAAGGTAGTCTGTTGGCGAGATTTTTGTTACTCCAATGGATGGTAGCCTTGTGATTATGGAACGTAGTTTATTGTCTATATTTTTGTTATTCCAATGGAAGGTAGCCTTGTAATTATGGAAGGTAGTTTGTTGGCGAGCTTTTTGTTACTCTAATGGATGGTAGCCTTGTCATTATGGAAGGTAGTCTATTGTTGATATTTTCATTACTCCAATGCATGGTAGCCTTGTCATTATAGAAGGTAGTCTCTTGTTGATATTTTCATTACTCCAATGGATGGTAGCCTTATGGAAGGTAGTTTGTTGTCGAGATTTTTGTTACTCTAATGGATCGTAGCCTTGTCATTATGGAAGGTAGTTTGTTGTCGATATTTTTGTTACTCTAATGGATGGTAGCCTTTTCATTATGGAAGGTAGTCTATTGTCGAGATTTTTGTTACTCCAATTGATGGTAGCCTTTTAATTATGGAAGGTAGACTGTTGCCAAGATTTTTGTTACTACAATGTATGGTAGCCTTATCATTGTGGAAGGTAGTTTGTTGTCGACATTTTTGTTATTATAATGTATGGTAGCCTTGTCATTATAGAAGGTAGTCTCTTGTCGATATCTTTGTTACTCTAATGGATGGTAGCCTATTTATTATGGAAGGTAGTCTATTGTAGAGATATTTGTCACTCTAATGGATGGTAGCCTTGTCATTATGGAAGGTTGTCCGTTGGCGAGATTTTTTTTACTCCAATGGATGGTAGCATTGTCATTATGGAAGGTAGTCTGTTGTCGATATCTTTGTTACTCTAATTGATGGTAGCCTAGTCATTATGGAAGGTATTCTGTTGTCGAGATTTTTGTTACTCCAATGGATGGTATGCTGTTCATTATGGAAGGTAGCCTATTCTCGATATTTTAGTTACACCAATGGATGGTAGCCTTGTCATTATGGAAGGTAGTCTGTTGGCGAGATTTTTGTTACTCCAATGGATGGTAGCCTTGTGATTTTGGAACGTAGTTTGTTGTCGATATTTTTGTTATTCCAATGGATGGTAGCCTCATCATTATGGAAGGTAGTCTGTTGGCGATATTTTTATTACACCAATGGATGGTTGCCTTGTCATTATGGAAGGTAGTCTCTTGTTAATATTTTTGTTACTCCAATGGATGGTAGACTTCTCATTATGGAAGGTAGTCTGTTGTCTAGTTTTTTGTAACTCTAATGGAGGGTAGCCTTATCATTATGGAAGGTAGTTTGTTGTCGATATTTTTGTTACTCCAATGGATGGTAGCCTTGTCATACTGGAAAGTAGTCTCTTTTTGATATTTTCATTCCTCCAATGGATGGTAGCCTTTTCATTATGGAAGGTAGTCTGTTGTCTAGATTTTGGTTACTCCAATGGATGGTATCCTTGTCATTATGGAAGGTAGTCTGTTGTCGATATTTTTGTTACTCCAATGGATGGTAGCTTTGTCATTATGGAACGTAGTTTGTTGTCGATATTTTTGTTATTCCAATGGATGGTAGCCTTATCATTTTGGAAGGTAGTTTGTTGTCGAGATTTTTGTTTCTCCAATGGATAGTAGCCATGTCATAATGAAAGGTAGTATGTTATCGAGATTTTGTTACTCCAACGGATGGTAGCTTTGTCATTATGGAAGGTAGGCTATTGTTGATATTTTCATTACTCCAATGCATGGTAGCCTTGTCATTATAGAAGGTAGTATCTTGTTGATATTTTCATTACTCCAATCGATGGTAGCCTTATGGAAGGTAGTCTGTTGTCGAGATTTTTGTTACTCTAATGGATCGTAGCCTTGTCATTATGGAAGGTAGTTTGTTGTCGATATTTTTGTTACTCTAATGGATGGTAGCCTTTTCATTATGGAAGGTAGTTTGTTGTCGAGATTTTTGTTACTCCAATGGATGGTAGCCTTGTCATTATGGAAGGTAGTCTATTGTCGAGATTTTTGTTACTCCAATTGATGGTAGCCTTTTAATTATGGAAGGTAGACTGTTGCCATGATTTTTGTTACTACAATGTATGGTAGCCTTGTCATTGTGGAAGGTAGTTTGTTGTCGAGATTTTTGTTATTACAATGTATGGTAGCCTTGTCATTATAGAAGGTAGTCTGTTGTCGATATCTTTGTTACTCTAATGGATGGTAGCCTATTTATTATGGAAGGTAGTCTATTGTAGATATTTTTGTGACTCAAATGGATGGTAGCCTTGTCATTATGGAAGGTTGTCTGTTGGCGAGATTTTTGTTACTCCAATGGATGGTAGCATTGTCATTATGGAAGGTAGTCTGTTGTCGATATCTTTGTTACTCTAATTGATGGTAGCCTAGTCATTATGGAAGGTATTCTGTTGTCGAGATTTTTGTTACTCCAATGGATCGTATGCTTTTCATTATGGAAGGTAGCCTATTCTTGATATTTTAGTTACTCCAATGGAGGGTAGCCTTATCATTATGGAAGGTAGTTTGTTGTCAAGATTTTTGTTTCTCCAATGGATAGTAGCCATGTCATAATGAAACGTAGTATGTTATCGAGATTTTGTTACTCCGGTGGATGGTAGCTTTGTCATTATGGAAGGTAGTCTGTTGGCGAGCTTTTTGTTACTCCAATGTATGGTAGCCTTGTCATTATGGAAGGTAGTCTATTGTTGATATTTTCATTACTCCAATGCATGGTAGCCTTGTCATTATAGAAGGTAGTATCTTGTTGATATTTTCATTACTCCAATCGATGGTAGCCTTATGGAAGGTAGTCTGTTGTCGTTTTTTTTCTTACTCTAATGGATCGTAGCCTTGTCATTATGGAAGGTAGTTTGTTGTCGATATTTTTGTTACTCTAATGGGTGGTAGCCTTGTCATTATGGAAGGTAGTCTATTGTCGAGATTTTTGTTACTCCAATTGATGGTAGCCTTTTAATTATGGAAGGTTGACTGTTGCCAAGATTTTTCTTACTACAATGTATGGTAGCCTTGTCATTGTGGAAGGTAGTTTGTTGTCGAGATTTTTGTTATTACAATGTATGGTAGCCTTGTCATTATAGAAGGTAGTTTGTTGTCGATATCTTTGTTACTCTAATAGATGGTAGCCAATTTATTATGGAAGGTAGTCTATTGTAGAGATTTTTGTCACTCTAATGGATTGTAGCCTTGTCATTATGGAAGGTTGTCTGTTGGCGAGATTTTTGTTACTCCAATGGATGGTAGCATTGTCATTATGGAAGGTAGTCTGTTGTCGATATCTTTGTTACTCTAATTGATGGTAGCCTAGTCATTATGGAAGGTATTCTGTTGTCGAGATTTTTGTTACTCCAATGGATCGTATGCTTTTCATTATGGAAGGTAGCCTATTCTTGATATTTTAGTTACTCCAATGGAGGGTAGCCTTATCATTATGGAAGGTAGTTTGTTGTCGAGATTTTTGTTACTCCAATGGATGGTAGCCTTTTCATTATGGAAAATAGTCTCTTTTTGATATTTTCATTACTCCAATGGATGGTAGCCTTTTCATTATGGAAGGTAGTCTGTTGTCTAGATTTTTGTTACTCCAATGGATGGTATCCTTGTCATTATGGAAGGTAGTTTGTTGTCGATATTTTGGTTATTCCAATGGATGGTAGCCTTATCATTATGGAAGGTAGTTTTTTGTCAAGATTTTTGTTACTCAAATTGATAGTAGCCTTGTCATTATGGAAGGTAGTCTGTTGTCGAGATTTTGTTACTCCAATGGATGGTAGCCTTGTCATTATGGAAAGTAGTCTCTTTTTGATATTTGCATTACTCCAATGGATGGTAGCATTGTCATTATGGAAGGTAGTCTGTTGTCGATATCTTTGTTACTCTAATTGATGGTAGCCTAGTCATTATGGAAGGTATTCTGTTGTCGATATTTTTGTTACTCCAATGGATGGTATGCTGTTCATTATGGAAGGTAGCCTATTCTCGATATTTTAGTTACTCCAATGGAGGGTAGCCTTATCATTATGGAAGGTAGTTTGTTGTCGAGATTTTTGTTACTCCAATGGATAGTAGCCATGTCATAATGAAAGGTAGTATGTTATCGAGATTTTGTTACTCCAACGGATGGTAGCTTTGTCATTATGGAAGGTAGTCTGTTGGCGAGCTTTTTGTTACTCCAATGGATGGTAGCCTTGTCATTATGGAAGGTAGTCTATTGTTGATATTTTCATTACTCCAATGCATGGTAGCCTTGTCATTATAGAAGGTAGTCTCTTGTTGATATTTTTATTACTCCAATGGATGGTAGCCTTATGGAAGGTAGTCTGTTGTCGAGATTTTTGTTACTCTAATGGATCGTAGCCTTGTCATTATGGAAGGTAGTTTGTTGTCGATATTCTTTTTACTCTAATGGATGGTAGCCTTTTCATTATGGAAGGTAGTTTGTTGTCGAGATTTTTGTTACTCCAATGGATGGTAGCCTTGTCATTATGGAAGGTAGTCTATTGTCGAGATTTTTGTTACTCCAATTGATGGTAGCCTTTTAATTATGGAAGGTAGACTGTTGCCATGATTTTTGTTACTACAATTTATGGTAGCCTTGTCATTGTGGAAGGTAGTTTGTTGTCGAGATTTTTGTTATTACAATGTATGGTAGCCTTGTCATTATAAAAGGTAGTCTGTTGTCGATATCTTTGTTACTCTAATGGATGGTAGCCTATTTATTATGGAAGGTAGTCTATTGTAGAGATTTTTGTCACTCAAATGGATGGTAGCCTTGTCATTATGGAAGGTTGTCTGTTGGAGAGATTTTTGTTACTCCAATGGATGGTAGCATTGTCATTATGGAAGGTAGTCTGTTGTCGATATCTTTGTTACTCTAATTGATGGTAGCCTAGTCATTATGGAAGGTATTCTGTTGTCGAGATTTTTGTTACTCCAATGGATGGTATGCTGTTCGTTACGGAAGGTAGCCTATTCTCGATATTTTAGTTACTCCAATGGAGGGTAGCCTTATCATTATGGAAGGTAGTTTGTTGTCGAGATTTTTGTTACTCCAATGGATGGTAGCCTTGTCATTATGGAAAGTAGTCTCTTTTTGATATTTTCATTACTCCAATGGATGGTAGCCTTTTCATTATGGAAGGTAGTCTGTTGTCTAGATTTTTGTTACTCCAATGGATGGTATCCTTGTCATTATGGAAGGTAGTCTGTTGTCGATATTTTTGTTACTCCAATGGATGGTAGCTTTGTCATTATGGAACGTAGTTAGTTGTCGATATTTTTGTTATTCCAATGGATGGTAGCCTTATCATTTTGGAAGGTAGTTTGTTGTCGAGATTTTTGTTACTCCAATGGATAGTAGCCATGTCATAATGAAAGGTAGTATGTTATCGAGATTTTGTTACTCCAACGGATGGTAGCTTTGTCATTATGGAAGGTAGTCTGTTGGCGAGCTTTTTGTTACTCCAATGGATGATAGCCTTGTCATTATGGAAGGTAGTCTATTGTTGATATTTTCATTACTCCAATGCATGGTAGCCTTGTCATTATAGAAGGTAGTCTCTTGTTGATATTTTCATTACTCCAATGGATGGTAGCCTTATGGAAGGTAGTCTGTTGTCGAGATTTTTTTTACTCTAATGGATCGTACCCTTGTCATTATGGAAGGTAGTTTGTTGTCGATATTTTTGTTACTCTAATGGATGATAGCCTTTTCATTATGGAAGGTAGTTTGTTGTCGAGATTTTTGTTACTCCAATGGATGGTAGCCTTGTCATTATGGAAGGTAGTCTATTATCGAGATTTTTGTTACTCCAATTGATGGTAGCCTTTTAATTATGTAAGGTAGACTGTTGCCATGATTTTTGTTACTACAATGTATGGTAGCCTTGTCATTGTGGAAGGTAGTTTGTTGTCGAGATTTTTGTTATTACAATGTATGGTAGCCTTGTCATTATAGAAGGTAGTCTGTTGTCGATATCTTTGTTACTCTAATGGATGGTAGCCTATTTATTATGGAAGGTAGTCTATTGTTGAGATTTTTGTCACTCTAATGGATGGTAGCCTTGTCATTATGGAAGGTTGTCTGTTGGCGAGATTTTTGTTACTCCAATGGATGGTAGCATTGTCATTATGGAAGGTAGTCTGTTGTCGATATCTTTGTTACTCTAATTGATGGTAGCCTAGTCATTATGGAAGGTATTCTGTTGTCAAGATTTTTGTTACTCCAATGGATGGTATGCTGTTCATTATGGAAGGTAACCTATTCTCGATATTTTAGTTACTCCAATGGATGGTAGCCTTGTCATTATGGAAGGTAGTCTGTTGGCGAGATTTTTGTTACTCCAATGGATGGTAGCCTTGTGATTATGGAACGTAGTTTGTTGTCGATATTTTTGTTATTCCAATGGATGGTAGCCTTGTCATTCTGGAACGTAGTTTGTTGTCGATATTTTTGTTATTCCAATGGATGGTAGCCTTATCATTTTGAAAGGTAGTTTGTTGTCGAGATTTTTGTTACTCCAATGGATGGTAGCATTGTCATTATGGAAGGTAGTCTGTTGTCGATATCTCTGTTACTCCAATGGATGGTAGCCTAGTCATTATGGAAGGTAATTTATTGTCGTGATTTTTGTTACTCTAATGGATTTTAGCCATGTCATTATGGAATGTAGTTTGTTATCGATATTTTTGTTATTACAATGTATGGTAGTCTTGTCATTATAGAAGGTAGTCTGTTGCCGATATTTTTGTTACTCCAATGGATAGTAGCCATGTCATAATGAAAGGTAGTATGTTATCGAGATTTTGTTACTCCAACGGATGGTAGCTTAGTCATTATGGAAGGTAGTCTGTTGGCGAGCTTTTTGTTACTCCAATGGATGGTAGCCTTGTCATTATGGAAGGTAGTCTATTGTTGATATTTTCATTACTCCAATGCATGGTAGTCTTGTCATTATAGAAGGTAGTCTCTTATTGATATTTTCATTACTCCAATGGATGGTAGCCTTATGGAAGGTAGTCTGTTGTCGAGATTTTTGTTACTCTAATGGATCGTAGCCTTGTCATTATGGAAGGTAGTTTGTTGTCGATATTTTTGTTACTCTAATGGATGGTAGCTTTGTCATTATTGAAGGTAGTTTGTTGTCGAGATTTTTGTTACTCCAATGGATGGTAGCCTTGTCATTGTGGAAGGTAGTCTATTGTCGAGATTTTTATTACTCCAATTGATGGTAGCCTTTTAATTATGGAAGGTAGACTGTTGCCAAGATTTTTGTTACTACAATGTATGGTAGCCTTGTCATTGTGGAAGGTAGTTTGTTGTCGAGATTTTTGTTATTACAATGTATGGTAGGCTTGTCATTATAGAAGGTAGTCTGTTGTCGATATCTTTGTTACTCTAATGGATGGTAGCCTATTTATTATGGAAGGTAGTCTATTGTAGAGATATTTGTCACTCTAATGGATGGTAGCCTTGTTATTATGGAAGGTAGTATGTTGTCGAGATTTTTGTTACTCCAATGGATGGTAGCATTGTCATTATGGAAGGTAGTCTGTTGTCGATATCTCTGTTACTCCAATGGATGGTAGCCTAGTCATTATGGAAGGTAATTTATTGTCGTGATTTTTGTTACTCTAATGGATTTTAGCCATGTCATTATGGAATGTAGTTTGTTATCGATATTTTTGTTATTACAATGTATGGTAGTCTTGTCATTATAGAAGGTAGTTTGTTGCCGATATCTTTGTTATTCTAATGGATGGTAGCCTAGTCATTAAGGAAGGTATTCTGTTGTCGATATTTTTGCTACTCCAATGGATAATAGCCTTGTCATTATGGAAGTTAGTCTGTTGGCGAGATTTTTATTACACCACTGGATGGTTGCCTTGTCATTACGGAAGGTAGTGTCTTGTTGATATTTTTGTTACTCCAATGGATGGTAGCCTTGTCATTATGGAAGGTAGTTTGTTGTCTAGTTTTTTGTTACTCTAATGGAGGGTAGCCTTGTCATTATGGAAGGTAGTATGTTGTCTAGATTTTTGTTACTCCAATGGATGGTAGCCTTGTCATTATGGAAGGTACTCTTTTGTCGATATTTTTGTTAATCCAATGGATGGTAACCTTGTCATTATGGAACGTAGTTTGTTGTCGATATTTTTGTTATTCCAATGGCTGGTAGCCTTATCATTTTGAAAGGTAGTTTGTTGTCGAGATTTTTGTTACTCCAATGGATAGTAGCGATGTCATAATGAAAGGTAGTATGTTATCGAGATTTTGTTATTCCAATGGATGGTAGCCTTGTCATTATGGAAGGTAGTCTATTGTCGATATTTTTGTCACACCAATGGATGGAAGCCTTGTTATTATGGAAGGTAGTCGGTTGGCGAGCTTTTTGTTACTCCAATGGATGGTAGCCTTGTCATTATGGAAGCTAGTCTATTGTTGATATATTTTTTACTCCAATGCATCGTAGCCTTGTCATTATAAAAGGTAGTCTCTTGTTGATATTTTCATTACTCCAATGGATGGTAGCCTTGTCATTATGGAAGGTAGTCTGTTGTCAAGATATTTGTTACTCTAATGGATCGTAGCCTTGTCATTATGGAAGGTAGTCTATTGTCGAGATTTTTGTTACTCTAATGGATGGTAGCCTTGTCATTATGGAACATAGTTTTTTGTCGATATTTTTCTTATTCCAATGGATGGTAGCCTTATCATTTTGGAAGGTAGTTTGTTGTCGAGATTTTTGTTACTCCAATGGATAATAGCCATGTCATAATGAGAGGTAGTATGTTATCGAGATTTTTTTACTCCAATGGATGGTAGCTTTGTCATTATGGAAGGTAGTCTATTGTCGATATTTTTGTCACTCCAATGGATGGTAGCCTTGTAATTATGGAAGGTAGTCTGTTGGCGAGCTTTTTGTTACTCCAATGGATGGTAGCCTTGTCATTATGGAAGCTAGTCTATTGTTGATATATTTTTTACTCCAATGCATCGTAGCCTTGTCATTATAAAAGGTAGTCTCTTGTTGATATTTTCATTACTCCAATGGATGGTAGCCTTGTCATTATGGAAGGTAGTCTGTTGTCAAGATATTTGTTACTCTAATGGATCGTAGCCTTGTCATTATGGAAGGTAGTCTATTGTCGAGATTTTTGTTACTCTAATGGATGGTAGCCTTGTCATTATGGAACATAGTTTTTTGTCGATATTTTTCTTATTCCAATGGATGGTAGCCTTATCATTTTGGAAGGTAGTTTGTTGTCGAGATTTTTGTTACTCCAATGGATAATAGCCATGTCATAATGAGAGGTAGTATGTTATCGAGATTTTTTTACTCCAATGGATGGTAGCTTTGTCATTATGGAAGGTAGTCTGTTGGCGAGCTTTTTGTTACTCCAATGGATGGTAGCCTTGTCATTATGGAAGGTAGTCTATTGTTGATATTTTCATTACTCCAATGCATGGTAGCCTTGTCATTACAGAAGGTAGTCTCTTGTTGATATTTTCATTTCTCCAATGGATGGTAGCCTTATGAAAGGTAGTCTGTTGTCGATATTTTTGTTACTCTAATGGATCGTAGCCTTGTCATTATGGAAGGTAGTTTGTTGTCGAGATTTTTATTACACCAATGGATGGTTGCCTTGTTATTATGGAAGGTAGTCTCTTGTTGATATTTTTGTTACTCCAATGGATGGTAGACTTGTCATTATGGAAGGTAGTTTGTTGTCTAGATTTTTATTACACCAATGGATGGTTGCCTTGTTATTATGGAAGGTAGTCTCTTTTTGATATTTTCATTACTCCAATGGATGGTAGCCTTTTCATTATGGAAGGTAGTCTGTTGTCTAGATTTTTGTTACTCCAATGGATGGTATCCTTGTCATTATGGAAGGTAGTCTGTTGTCGATATTTTTGTTATTCCAATGGATGGTAGCTTTGTCATTATGGAACGTAGTTTGTTTTCGATATTTTTGTTATTCCAATGGATTGTAGCCTTATCATTTTGGAAGGTAGTTTGTTGTCGAGATTTTAGTTACTCCAATGGATAGTAGCCATGTCATAATGAAAGGTAGTATGTTATCGAGATTTTGTTACTCCAATGTATGGTAGCTTTGTCATTATGGAAGGTAGTCTGTTGGCGAGCTTTTTGGTACTCCACTGGATGGTAGCCTTGTCATTATGGAAGGTAGTCTATTGTTGATATTTTTATTACTCCAATGCATGGTAGCCTTGTCATTATAGAAGGTAGTCTGTTGTTGATATTTTCATTACTCCAATGGATGGTAGCCTTATGTAAGGTAGTCTTTTGTCGAGATTTTTGTTACTCTAATGGATCGTAGCCTTGTCATTATGGAAGGTAGTTTGTTGTCCATATTTTTGTTACTCTAATCGATGGTAGCCTTTTCATTATGGAAGGTAGTTTGTTGTCGAGATTTTTGTTACTCCAATGGATGGTAGCCTTGTCATTATGGAAGGTAGTCTATTGTCGAGATTTTTGATACTCCAATTGATGGTAGCCTTTTAATTATGGAAGGTAGACTGTTGCCATGATTTTTGTTACTACAATGTATGGTAGCCTTGTCATTGTGGAAGGTAGTTTGTTGTCGAGATTTTTTTTATTACAATGTATGGTAGCCTTGACATAATAGAAGGTAGTCTGTTGTCGATATCTTTGTTACTCTAATGGATGGTAGCCTATTTATTGTGGAAGGTAGTCTATTGTAGAGATTTTTGTCACTCTAATGGATGGTAGCCTTGTCATTATGGAAGGTTGTCTGTTGGCGAGATTTTTGTTACTCCAATGGATTGTAGCATTGTCATTATGGAAGGTAGTCTGTTGTCGATATCTTTATTACTCTAATTGAAGGTAGCCTAGTCATTATGGAAGGTATTCTGTCGTCGAGATTTTTTTTACTCCAATGGATGGTATACTGTTCATTATGGAAGGTAGCCTATTCTCGATATTTTAGTTACTCCAATGGAGGGTAGCCTTATCATTATGGAAGGTAGTTTGTTGTCGAGATTTTTGTTACTCCAATGGATGGTAGCCTTGTAATTATGGAAAGTAGTCTCTTTTTTATATTTTCATTACTCCAATGGATGGTAGCCTTTTCATTATGGAAGGTAGTCTGTTGTCTAGATTTTTGTTACTCCAATGGATGGTATCCTTGTCATTATGGAAGGTAGTCTGTTGTCGATAGTTTTGTTACTCCAATGGATGGTAGCTTTGTCATTATGGAACGTAGTTAGTTGTCGATATTTTTGTTATTCCAATGGATGGTAGCCTTATCATTTTGGAAGGTAGTTTGTTGTCGAGATTTTTGTTACTCCAATGGATAGTAGCCATGTCATAATGAAAGGTAGTATGTTATCGAGATTTTGTTACTCC
Organism: Vicia faba; assembly: GCA_948472305.1. NCBI lineage: Eukaryota > Viridiplantae > Streptophyta > Magnoliopsida > Fabales > Fabaceae > Vicia > Vicia faba. The sequence goes on along the minus strand of OX451739.1, from coordinate 681,176,087 downwards.
AACGGATGGTAGCTTTGTCATTATGGAAGGTAGTCTGTTGGCGAGCTTTTTGTTACTCCAATGGATGATAGCCTTGTCATTATGGAAGGTAGTCTATTGTTGATATTTTCATTACTCCAATGCATGGTAGCCTTGTCATTATAGAAGGTAGTCTCTTGTTGATATTTTCATTACTCCAATGGATGGTAGCCTTATGGAAGGTAGTCTGTTGTCGAGATTTTTGTTACTCTAATGGATCGTAGCCTTGTCATTATGGAAGGTAGTTTGTTGTCGATATTTTTGTTACTCTAATGGATGGTAGCCTTTTCATTATGGAAGGTAGTTTGTTGTCGAGATTTTTGTTACTCCAATGGATGGTAGCCTTGTCATTATGGAAGGTAGTCTATTATCGAGATTTTTGTTACTCCAATTGATGGTAGCCTTTTAATTATGTAAGGTAGACTGTTGCCATGATTTTTGTTACTACAATGTATGGTAGCCTTGTCATTGTGGAAGGTAGTTTGTTGTCGAGATTTTTGTTATTACAATGTATGGTAGCCTTGTCATTATAGAAGGTAGTCTGTTGTCGATATCTTTGTTACTCTAATGGATGGTAGCCTATTTATTATGGAAGGTAGTCTATTGTTGAGATTTTTGTCACTCTAATGGATGGTAGCCTTGTCATTATGGAAGGTTGTCTGTTGGCGAGATTTTTGTTACTCCAATGGATGGTAGCATTGTCATTATGGAAGGTAGTCTGTTGTCGATATCTTTGTTACTCTAATTGATGGTAGCCTAGTCATTATGGAAGGTATTATGTTGTCAAGATTTTTGTTACTCCAATGGATGGTATGCTGTTCATTATGGAAGGTAGCCTATTCTCGATATTTTAGTTACTCCAATGGATGGTAGCCTTGTCATTATGGAAGGTAGTCTGTTGGCGAGATTTTTGTTACTCCAATGGATGGTAGCCTTGTGATTATGGAACGTAGTTTGTTGTCGATATTTTTGTTATTCCAATGGATGATAGCCTTGTCATTCTGGAACGTAGTTTGTTGTCGATATTTTTGTTATTCCAATGGATGGTAGTCTTATCATTTTGAAAGGTAGTTTGTTGTCGAGATTTTTGTTACTCCAATGGATGGTAGCATTGTCATTATGGAAGGTTGTCTGTTGTCGATATCTCTGTTACTCCAATGGATGGTAGCCTAGTCATTATGGAAGGTAATTTATTGTCGTGATTTTTGTTACTCTATTGGATTTTAGCCATGTCATTATGGAATGTAGTTTGTTATCGATATTTTTTTATTACAATGTATGGTAGTCTTGTCATTATAGAAGGTAGTCTGTTGCCGATATTTTTGTTACTCCAATGGATAGTAGCCATGTCATAATGAAAGGTAGTATGTTATCGAGATTTTGTTACTCCAACGGATGGTAGCTTTGTCATTATGGAAGGTAGTCTGTTGGCGAGCTTTTTGTTACTCCAATGGATGGTAGCCTTGTCATTATGGAAGGTAGTCTATTGTTGATATTTTCATTACTCCAATGCATGGTAGTCTTGTCATTATAGAAGGTAGTCTCTTATTGATATTTTCATTACTCCAATGGATGGTAGCCTTATGGAAGGTAGTCTGTTGTCGAGATTTTTGTTACTCTAATGGATCGTAGCCTTGTCATTATGGAAGGTAGTTTGTTGTCGATATTTTTGTTACTCTAATGGATGGTAGCTTTGTCATTATTGAAGGTAGTTTGTTGTCGAGATTTTTGTTACTCCAATGGATGGTAGCCTTGTCATTGTGGAAGGTAGTCTATTGTCGAGATTTTTATTACTCCAATTGATGGTAGCCTTTTAATTATGGAAGGTAGACTGTTGCCAAGATTTTTGTTACTACAATGTATGGTAGCCTTGTCATTGTGGAAGGTAGTTTGTTGTCGAGATTTTTGTTATTACAATGTATGGTAGGCTTGTCATTATAGAAGGTAGTCTGTTGTCGATATCTTTGTTACTCTAATGGATGGTAGCCTATTTATTATGGAAGGTAGTCTATTGTAGAGATATTTGTCACTCTAATGGATGGTAGCCTTGTTATTATGGAAGGTAGTATGTTGTCGAGATTTTTGTTACTCCAATGGATGGTAGCATTGTCATTATGGAAGGTAGTCTGTTGTCGATATCTCTGTTACTCCAATGGATGGTAGCCTAGTCATTATGGAAGGTAATTTATTGTCGTGATTTTTGTTACTCTAATGGATTTTAGCCATGTCATTATGGAATGTAGTTTGTTATCGATATTTTTGTTATTACAATGTATGGTAGTCTTGTCATTATAGAAGGTAGTTTGTTGCCGATATCTTTGTTATTCTAATGGATGGTAGCCTAGTCATTAAGGAAGGTATTCTGTTGTCGATATTTTTGCTACTCCAATGGATAATAGCCTTGTCATTATGGAAGGTAGTCTGTTGGCGAGATTTTTATTACACCACTGGATGGTTGCCTTGTCATTACGGAAGGTAGTGTCTTGTTGATATTTTTGTTACTCCAATGGATGGTAGCCTTGTCATTATGGAAGGTAGTTTGTTGTCTAGTTTTTTGTTACTCTAATGGAGGGTAGCCTTGTCATTATGGAAGGTAGTTTGTTGTCGAGATTTTTGTTACTCCAATGGATGGTAGCCTTGTCATTATGGACAGTAGTCTCTTGTTGATATTTTCATTACTCCAATGGATGGTAGCCTTTTCATTATGGAAGGTAGTATGTTGTCTAGATTTTTGTTACTCCAATGGATGGTAGCCTTGTCATTATGGAAGGTACTCTTTTGTCGATATTTTTGTTAATCCAATGGATGGTAACCTTGTCATTATGGAACGTAGTTTGTTGTCGATATTTTTGTTATTCCAATGGATGGTAGCCTTATCATTTTGAAAGGTAGTTTGTTGTCGAGATTTTTGTTACTCCAATGGATAGTAGCGATGTCATAATGAAAGGTAGTATGTTATCGAGATTTTGTTATTCCAATGGATGGTAGCCTTGTCATTATGGAAGGTAGTCTATTGTCGATATTTTTGTCACACCAATGGATGGAAGCCTTGTTATTATGGAAGGTAGTCGGTTGGCGAGCTTTTTGTTACTCCAATGGATGGTAGCCTTGTCATTATGGAAGCTAGTCTATTGTTGATATATTTTTTACTCCAATGCATCGTAGCCTTGTCATTATAAAAGGTAGTCTCTTGTTGATATTTTCATTACTCCAATGGATGGTAGCCTTGTCATTATGGAAGGTAGTCTGTTGTCAAGATATTTGTTACTCTAATGGATCGTAGCCTTGTCATTATGGAAGGTAGTCTATTGTCGAGATTTTTGTTACTCTAATGGATGGTAGCCTTGTCATTATGGAACATAGTTTTTTGTCGATATTTTTCTTATTCCAATGGATGGTAGCCTTATCATTTTGGAAGGTAGTTTGTTGTCGAGATTTTTGTTACTCCAATGGATAATAGCCATGTCATAATGAGAGGTAGTATGTTATCGAGATTTTTTTACTCCAATGGATGGTAGCTTTGTCATTATGGAAGGTAGTCTGTTGGCGAGCTTTTTGTTACTCCAATGGATGGTAGCCTTGTCATTATGGAATGTAGTCTATTGTTGATATTTTCATTACTCCAATGCATGGTAGCCTTGTCATTATAGAAGGTAGTCTCTTGTTGATATTTTCATTTCTCCAATGGATGGTAGCCTTATGAAAGGTAGTCTGTTGTCGATATTTTTGTTACTCCAATGGATCGTAGCCTTGTCATTATGGAAGGTAGTTTCTTGTCGAGATTTTTATTACACCAATGGATGGTTGCCTTGTTATTATGGAAGGTAGTCTCTTGTTGATATTTTTGTTACTCCAATGGATGGTAGACTTGTCATTATGGAAGGTAGTTTGTTGTCTAGTTTTTTGTTACTCTAATGGAGGGTAGCCTTGTCATTATGGAAGGTAGTTTGTTGTCGAGATTTTTGTTACTGCAATGGATGGTAGCCTTGTCATTATGGAAAGTAGTCTCTTGTTGATATTTTCATTACTCCAATGGATGGTAGCCTTTTCATTATGGAAGGTAGTCTGTTGTCTAGATTTTTTTTACTCCAATGGATGGTATCCTTGTCATTATGGAAGGTAGTATGTTATCGATATTTTGTTACTCCAATGGATGGTAGCCTTGTCATTATGGAAGGTAGTCTGTTGTCGAGATTTTTGTCATTCCAATGGATGGTAGCCTTGTCATTATGGAAGGTAGTCTGTTGGTGATATCTTTGTTACTCAAATGGTTGGTAGCCTAGTCATTATGGAAGGTATTCTGTTGTCGATATCTTTGTTACTCTAATGGATGGTAGCCTAGTCATTATGGATGGTATTTTGTTGTCGAGATTTTTGTTACCCCAATGGATGGTAGGCTTTTCATTATGGAAGGTAGAGTATTCTCGATATTTTTGTTACTCCAATGTGAAGAAGTGAAAAACATAAGAAGGGGGGTTGAATTGTAAAACTTGAAATCAAATGCAGACAACACGTTATTTTTATCCTGGTTCGTTTGATCTCAAACTACTCCAGTCCACCCGTCAAGGTGATTTCTCCTCTCTCCAACGAGGTCTTAATCCACTATATTCAACTGAATATTACAACTGCTTTAACAACTGCTAAAGCCTTCTTGAGTCTAAGCCATAGACCGGTTTCTCAAGGAAATTCCTTCTTACAGAAAAATGAATACTATGTGTGGAATGTTTTCTACAAAAACTTTATATCACAACTGTGATAATGCACAATTTAAGCTTATGTAAAACTAGGATGTTATGACTGTAGTGTAAGCAATTCGAGAGATATAGCAAGATGTATGAGTGAGGATGAAGATGATTTGCTTTATGCGTGTAAAGAGTTGTAGAGCATTAGCCAATTCATTTCTCACTGACTTGTTTATATAGCCTTGGAAAAGATACATTGTAGTCAATTATTCCATTTCAATGCCCATTACGTTCTTTCCATATTGAGAAGATCTTTGTCTTGGAATATAGCCGTTGGTAATAAAGTGTCTTGAATGCACAGTACCGTTGTCAATTAAGCGTGTTGATTGGCTTTGGCTTATTCTGACGCTATTAGGTGCTGATGATATTGTTTTGGTCTTGATCAAAGTTTAGAGTATGTTAAGTGCAGATCTTTTCATCAAGCTTCAGCGTAAGCACATGCTTTGATCTTCTGATGCTGGCATATGATATTTCATCTTCTGATGCTGCCATATGATAATTTATATTCTGATGTTGATGTTGACATTCTTATGCTGATATCCATCAGAGTTTCTGTAAATGCATAATATAATTTTTAGGTAGCATATACTTCTCATATGAATTATACAATTTATTGAATCTAGCATTTTGTTATCATCAAAACTTTAACTTAGGGTAGTAGATTCAAACTTTGTTCTAACACAATGGATGGTAGCCTTGTCATTACGGAAGGTAGTCTATTGGCGAGATTTTTGTTACTCCAATGGATGGTAGCCTTGTGAATATGGAACGTAGTTTGTTGTCGATATTTTTCTTATTCCAATGGATGGTAGCCTCATCAATATGGAAGGTAGTCTGTTGGCGAGATTTTTATTACACCAATGGATGCTTTCCTTGTTATTATGGAAGGTAGTTTGTTGTCGAGATTTTTGCTACTCCAATGGATGGTAGACTTGTCATTATGGAAGGTAGTCTGTTGTCTAGTTTTTTGTTACTCTAATGGAGGGTTGCCTTGTCATTATGGAAGGTAGTTTCTTGTCGAGATTTTTGTTACTCCAATGGATGGTAGCCTTGTCATTATGGAAAGTAGTCTCTTGTTGATATTTTCATTACTCCAATGGATGGTAGACTTTTCATTATGGAAGGTAGTCTGTTGTCGATATTTTTGTTACTCCAATGTATGGTAGCCTTGTCATTATGGAACGTAGTTTGTTGTCGATATTTTTGTTATTCCTATGGATAGTATCCTTATCATTTTGGAAGGTAGTTTGTTGTCTAAATTTTTGTTACTCCAATGGATAGTAGCCATGTCATAATGAAAGGTAGTATGTTATTGAGATTTTGTTACTCCAATGGATGATAGCCTTGTCATTATGGAAGGTAGTCTGTTGTCAATATTTTTGTTACTCCAATGGATGGTAGCCCATTCATTATGGAACATAGTTTTTTGTCGATATTTTTGTTATTCCAATGGATGGTAGCCTTATCATAATGGAAGGTAGTTTGTTGTCGAGATTTTTGTTACTCCAATGGAAAGTAGCCTTGTCATTATGGAAGGTAGTCTATTGTCGAGATTTTGTTACTCCAATGGATGGTAGCCTTATCATTATGGAAGGTAGTTTGTTGGCGAGATTTTTGTTACTACAATGGATGGTAGCCTTGTAATTATGGAAGGTAGTCTCTTGTTGATATTTTCATTACTCCAATGCATGGTAGCTTTGTCATTATGGATGGTAGTCTCTTGTTGATAATTTCATTACTCCAATGGATGGTAGCCTTGTCATTATGGAAGGTAGTTTGTTGTCGGGATTTTTGTTACTTTAATGGATCGTAGCCTTGTCAATATGGAAGGTAGTCAGTTGTCAATATTTTTGTTATTCCATTGGATGGTAGCCTTATCATTTTGGAAGGTAGTTTGTTGTCGAGATTTTTGTTACTCCAATGGATAGTAGCCATGTCATAATGAAAGGTAGTATGTTATCGAGATTTTGTTACTCCAATGGATGGTAGCCTTGTCATTATGGAAGGTAGTATGTTGTCGAGATTTTTGTCACTCCAATAGATTGTAGCCTTGTCATTATGGAAGGTAGTCTATTGTCGATATCTTTGTTACTCTAATGGATGGTAGCCTAGTCATTATGGAAGGTATTCTGTTGTCGATATTTTTGTTACTCCAATGGATGGTATCCTTGTCATTTTGGAAGGTAGTCTGTTGTCAATATTTTTGTTACTCCAATGGATGGTAGCCTATTCATTATGGAACATAGTTTTTTGTCGATATTTTTGTTATTCCAATGGATGGTAGCCTTATCATTATGGAAGGTAGTTTGTTGTCGAGTTTTTTGTTACTCCAATGGATAGTAGCCTTGTCATTATGGAAGGTAGTCTATTGTCGAGATTTTGTTACTCCAATGGATGGTAGCCTTATCATTATGTAAGGTAGTCTGTTGGCGAGATTTTTGTTACTCCAATGGATAGTAGCCTTGTCATTATGGAAGGTAGTCTCTTGTTGATATTTTCATTACTCCAATGCATGGTAGCCTTGTCATTATGGATGGTAGTCTCTTGTTAATAATTTCATTACTCCAATGGATGGTAGCCTTGTCATTATGGAAGGTAGTTTGTTGTCGGGATTTTTGTTACTTTAATGGATCGTAGCCTTGTCAATATGGAAGGTAGTCAGTTGTCAATATTTTTGTTATTCCAATGGATGGTAGCCTTATCATTTTGGAAGGTAGTTTGTATTCGAGATTTTTGTAACTCCAATGGATAGTAGCCATGTCATAATGAAAGGTAGTATGTTATCGAGATTTTGTTACTCCAATGGATGGTAGCCTTGTCATTATGGAAGGTAGTCGGTTGTCGAGATTTTTGTCACTCCAATAGATTGTAGCCTTGTCATTATGGAAGGTAGTCTATTGTCGATATATTTGTTACTCTAATGGATGGTAGCCTAGTCATTATGGAAGGTATTTTGTTGTCGATATTTTTGTTACTCCAATGGATGGTAGCCTTGTCATTATGGAAGGTAGTTTGTTGTCAATATTTTTGTTACTCCAATGGATGGTAGCCTATTCATTATGGAACGTAGTTTTTTGTCGATATTTTTGTTATTCCAATGGATGGTAGCCTTATCATTATGGAAGGTAGTTTGTTGTCGAGATTTTTATTACTCCAATGGATAGTAGCCTTGTCATTATGGAAGGTAGTCTATTGTCGAGATTTTGTTACTCCAATGGATGGTAGCCTTGTCATTATGGAAGGTAGTCTGTTGGTGAGATTTTTGTTACTCCAATGGATGGTAGCCTTGTCATTATGGAAGGTAGTCTCTTATTGATATTTTCATTACTATAATGCATGGTAGCCTTGTCATTATGGATGGTAGTCTCTTGTTGATAATTTCATTACTCCAATGGATGGTAGCCTTGTCATTATGGAAGGTAGTTTGTTGTCGAGATTTTTGTTACTTTAATGGATCCTAGCCTTGTCAATATGGAAGTTAGTCAGTTGTCGATATTTTTGTTATTCCAATGGATGGTAGCCTTATCATTTTGGAAGGTAGTTTGTTGTCGAGATTTTTGTTACTCCAATGGATAGTAGCCATGTCATAATGAAAGGTAGTATGTTATCTAGATTTTGTTACTCCAATGGATGGTAGCCTTGTCATTATGGAAGGTAGTCTGTTGTCGAGATTTTTGTCACTCCAATAGATTGTAGCCTTGTCATTATGGAAGGTAGTCTATTGTCGATATCTTTGTTACTCTAATGGATGGTAGCCTAGTCATTATGGAAGTTATTTTGTTGTCGATATTTTTGTTTCTCCAATGGATGGTAGCCTTGTCATTATCGAAGGTAGTCTATTGGCGAGATTTTTGTTACTCCAATGGATGGTAGCCTATTCATTATGGAACATAGTTTTTTGTCGATATTTTTGTTATTCCAATGGATGGTAGCCTTATCATTATGGAAGGTAGTTTGTTGTCGAGAATTTTATTACTCTAATGGATAGTAGCCTTGTCATTATGGAAGGTAGTCTATTGTCGAGATTTTGTTACTCCAATGGATGGTAGCCGTGTCATTATGGAAGGTAGTCTGTTGGCGAGATTTTTGTTACTCCAATGGATGGTAGCCTAGTCATTATGGAAGGTAGTCTCTTGTTGATATTTTAATTACTATAATGCATGGTAGCCTTGTCATTATGGATGGTAGTCTCTTGTTGATAATTTCATTACTCCAATGGATGGTAGCCTTGTCATTATGGAAGGTAGTTTGTTGTCGGGATTTTTGTTACTTTAATGGATCCTAGCCTTGTCAATATGGAAGGTAGTCAGTTGTCGATATTTTTGTTATTCCAATGGATTGTAGCCTTATCATTTTGGAAGGTAGATTGTTGTCGAGATTTTTGTTACTCCAATGGATAGTAGCCATGTCATAATGAAAGGTAGTATGTTATCGAGATTTTGTTACTTCAATGGATGGTAGCCTTGTCATTATGGAAGGTACTCTGTTGTCGAGATTTTTGTCACTCCAATAGATTGTAGCCTTGTCATTATGGAAGGTAGTCTATTGTCGATATCTTTGTTACTCTAATTGATGGTAGCCTAGTCATTATGGAAGTTATTTTGTTGTCGATATTTTTGTTTCTCCAATGGATGGTAGCCTTGTCATTATGGAAGGTAGTCTATTGGCGAGATTTTTGTTACTACAATGGATGGTAGCCTTGTGAATATGGAACGTAGTTTGTTGTCTATATTTTTGTTATTCCAATGGATGGTAGCCTCATCATTATGGAAGGTAGTCTATTGTCGATATCTTTGTTACTCTAATTGATGGTAGCCTAGTCATTATGGAAGTTATTTTGTTGTCGATATTTTTGTTTCTCCAATGGATGGTAGCCTTGTCATTATGGAAGGTAGTCTATTGGCGAGATTTTTGTTACTACAATGGATGGTAGCCTTGTGAATATGGAACGTAGTTTGTTGTCTATATTTTTGTTATTCCAATGGATGGTAGCCTCATCATTATGGAAAGTAGTCTCTTGTTGATATTTTCATTACTCCAATGGATGGTAGACTTTTCATTATGGAAGGTAGTCTGTTGTTTAGATTTTTGTTACTCCAATGGATGGTAGCCTTGTCATTATGGAAGGTAGTCTGTTGTCGATATTTTTGTTACTCCAATGTATGGTAGCCTTGTCATTATGGAACGTAGTTTGTTGTCGATATTTTTGTTATTCCAATGGATGGTAGCCTTATCATTATGGAAGGTAGTTTGTTGTCGAAATTTTTGTTACTCCAATGGAAAGTAGCCTTGTCATTATGGAAGGTAGTCTATTGTCGAGATTTTGTTACTCCAATGGATGGTAGCCTTATCATTATGGAAGGTAGTCTGTTGGCGAGATTTTTGTTACTCCAATGGATGGTAGCCTTGTCATTATGGAAGGTAGTCTCTAGTTGATATTTTCATTACTCTAATGCATGGTAGCTTTGTCATTATGGATGGTAGTCTCTTATTGATAATTTCATTATTCCAATGGATGGTAGCCTTATCATTTTGGAAGGTAGTTTGTTGTCGAGATTTTTGTAACTCCAATGGATAGTAGCCATGTCATAATGAAAGGTAGTATGTTATCGAGATTTTGTTACTCCAATGGATGGTAGCCTTGTCATTATGGAAGGTAGTCTGTTGTCGAGATTTTTGTCACTCCAATAGATTGTAGCCTTGTCATTATGGATGGTAGTCTATTGTCGATATATTTGTTACTCTAATGGATGGTAGCCTAGTCATTATGGAAGGTATTATGTTATTGAGATTTTGTTACTCCAATGGATGGTAGCCTTGTCATTATGGAAGGTAGTCTGTTGTCAATATTTTTGTTACTCCAATGGATGGTAGCCTATTCATTATGGAACATAGTTGTTTGTCGATATTTTTGTTATTCCAATGGATGGTAGCCTTATCATTATGGAAGGAAGTTTGTTGTCGAGATTTTTGTTACTCCAATGGAAAGTAGCCTTGTCATTATGGAAGGTAGTCTATTGTCGAGATTTTGTTACTCCAATGGATGGTAGCCTTATCATTATGGAAGGTAGTATGTTGGCGAGATTTTTGTTACTCCAATGGATGGTAGCCTTGTCATTATGGAAGGTAGTCTCTTGTTGATATTTTCATTACTCTAATGCATGGTAGCTTTGTCATTATGGATGGTAGTCTCTTATTGATAATGTCATTACTCCAATGGATGGTAGCCTTGTCATTATGGAAGGTAGTTTGTTATCGGGATTTTTGTTACTTTAATGGATCGTAGCCTTGTCAATATGGAAGGTAGTCAGTTGTCAATATTTTTGTTATTCCAATGGATGGTAGCCTTATCATTTTGGAAGGTAGTTTGTTGTCGAGATTTTTGTAACTCCAATGGATAGTAGCCATGTCATAATGAAAGGTAGTATGTTATCGAGATTTTGTTACTCCAATGCATGGTAGCCTTGTCATTATGGAAGGTAGTCGGTTGTCGAGATTTTTGTCACTCCAATAGATTGTAGCCTTGTCATTATGGAAGGTAGTCTATTGTCGATATATTTGTTACTCTAATGGATGGTAGCCTAGTCATTATGGAAGGTATTTTGTTGTCGATATTTTTGTTACTCCAATGGATGGTAGCCTTGTCATTATGGAAGGTAGTCTGTTGTCAATATTTTTGTTACTCCAATGGATGGTAGCCTATTCATTATGGAACGTAGTTTTTTGTCGATATTTTTGTTATTCCAATGGATGGTAGCCTTATCATTATGGAAGGTAGTTTGTTGTCGAGATTTTTATTACTCCAATGGATAGTAGCCTTGTCATTATGGTAGGTAGTCTATTGTCGAGATTTTGTTACTCCAATGGATGGTAGCCTTGTCATTATGGAAGGTAGTCTGTTGGCAAGATTTTTGTTACTCCAATGGATGGTAGCCTTGTCATTATGGAAGGTAGTCTCTTGTTGATATTTTCATTACTCCAATGCATGGTAGCCTTGTCATTATGGATGGTAGTCTCTTGTTGATAATTTCATTACTCCAATGGATGGTAGCCTTGTCATTATGGAAGGTAGTTTTTTGTCGGGATTTTTGTTACTTTAATGGATCGTAGCCTTGTCAATATGGAAGGTAGTCAGTTGTCGATATTTTTGTTATTCCAATGGATGGTAGCCTTATCATTTTGGAAGGTAGTTTGTTGTCGAGATTTTTGTAACTTCAATGGATAGTAGCCATGTCATAATGAAAGGTAGTATGTTATCGAGATTTTGTTACTCCAATGCATGGTAGCCTTGTCATTATGGAAGGTAGTCGGTTGTCGAGATTTTTGTCACTCCAATAGATTGTAGCCTTGTCATTATGGAAGGTAGTCTATTGTCGATATATTTGTTACTCTAATGGATGGTAGCCTAGTCATTATGGAAGGTATTTTGTTGTCGATATTTTTATTACTCCAATGGATGGTAGCCTTGTCATTATGGAAGGTAGTCTATTGTCAAAAATTTTGTTACTCCAATGGATGGTAGCCTATTCATTATGGAACGTAGTTTTTTGTCGATATTTTTGTTATTCCAATGGATGGTAGCCTTATCATTATGGAAGGTAGTTTGTTGTCGAGATTTTTATTACTCCAATGGATAGTAGCCTTGTCATTATGGTAGGTAGTCTATTGTCGAGATTTTGTTACTCCAATGGATGGTAGCCTTGTCATTATGGAAGGTAGTCTGTTGGCGAGATTTTTGTTACTCCAATGGATGGTAGCCTTGTCATTATGGAAGGTAGTCTCTTGTTGATATTTTCATTACTCCAATGCATGGTAGCCTTGTCATTATGGATGGTAGTCTCTTGTTGATAATTTCATTACTCCAATGGATGGTAGCCTTGTCATTATGGAAGGTAGTTTGTTGTCGGGATTTTTGTTACTTTAATGGATCGTAGCCTTGTCAATATGGAAGGTAGTCAGTTGTCGATATTTTTTTTATTCCAATGGATGGTAGCGTTATCATTTTGGAAGGTAGTTTGTTGTCGAGATTTTTGTTACTCCAATGGATAGTAGCCATGTCATAATGAAAGGTAGTATGTTATTGAGATTTTGTTACTTCAATGGATGGTAGCCTTGTCATTATGGAAGGTAGTCTGTTGTCGAGATTTTTGTCACTCCAATAGATTGTAGCCTTGTCATTATGGAAGGTAGTCTATTGTCGATATCTTTGTTACTCTAATGGATGGTAGCCTAGTCATTATGGAAGTTATTTTGTTGTCGATATTTTTGTTACTCCTATGGATGGTAGCCTTGTCATTATGGAAGGTAGTCTGTTGTCAATATTTTTGTTACTCCAATGGATGGTAGCCTATTCATTATGGAACGTAGTTTTTTGTCGATATTTTTGTTATTCCAATGGAAGGTAGCCTTATCATTATGGAAGGTAGTTTGTTGTCGAGATTTTTGTTACTCCAATGGATAGTAGCCTTGTCATTATGGAAGGTAGTCTATTGTCGAGATTTTGTTACTCCAATGGATGGTAGCCTTATCATTATGGAAGGTAGTCAGTTGGCGAGACTTTTGTTACTCCAATGGATGGTAGCCTTGTCATTATGGAAGGTAGTCTCTTGTTGATATTTTCATTACTCCAATGCATGGTAGCCTTGTCATTATGGATGGTAGTCTCTTGTTGATAATTTCATTACTCCAATGGATGGTAGCCTTGTCATTATGGAAGGTAGTTTGTTGTCGGGATTTTTGTTACTTTAATGGATCATAGCCTTGTCAATATGGAAGGTAGTCAGTTGTCAATATTTTTGTTATTCCAATGGATGGTAGCCTTATCATTTTGGAAGGTAGTTTGTTGTCGAGATTTTTGTAACTCCAATGGATAGTAGCCATGTCATAATGAAAGGTAGTATGTTATCGAGATTTTGTTACTCCAATGGTGGTAGCCTTGTCATTATGGAAGGTAGTCGGTTGTCGAGATTTTTGTCACTCCAATAGATTGTAGCCTTGTCATTAATGAAGGTAGTCTATTATCGATATATTTGTTACTCCAATGGATGGTAACCTTATCATTATGGAAGGTAGTCTGTTGGCGAGATTTTTGTTACTCCAATGGATGGTAGCCTTGTCATTATGGAAGGTAGTCTCTTGTTGAAATTTTATTACTCCAATGCATGGTAGCCTTGTCATTCTGGATGGTAGTCTCTTGTTGATATTTTCATTACTCCAATGGATGGTAGCGTTGTCATTATGGAAGGTAGATTGTTATCGGGATTTTTGTTACTCTAATGGATCGTAGCCTTGTCAATATGGAAGGTAGTCAGTTGGCGAGATTTTTGTTACTCTAATGGATGGTAGCCTTGTTATTCAGGAAGGTAGTTTGTTGTCGAGATTTTTGTTACTCCAATGGATGGTAGCTTTGTCATTATGGAAGGTAGTCTATTGTCGAGATTTTTGTTACTCCAATGGATGGTAGCCTTGTCATATGGAAGGTAGTATGTTCTCGAGATATTTGTTATTCCAATAGATGGTTGCCTTGTCATTATGGAAGGTAGTCTGTTGTCGAGATTTTTGTTACTCCAATGGATTTTAGGCATGCCATTATGGAAGGTAGTCTGCTTTCGAAAATTTTGTTACTCCAATGGATGTTAGCCTTGTCATTATGGAAGGTTGTCTGTTGTCGAGATTTTTGTTATTCCAATGGATGGTAGCATTGTCATTATGGAAGGTAGTTTGTTGTCGATATCTTTGTTACTCTAATGGATGGTAGCCTAGTCATTATGAAAGTTATTCTGTTGTCGAGATTTTTGTTACTCCAATGGATGGTATGCTTTTCATTATGGAAGGTAGCCTATTCTCGATATTTTAGTTACTCCAATGGATGGTAGCCTTGTCATTCTGGAAGGTAGTCTGTTGGCGAGATTTTTGTTACTCCAATGGATGGTAGCCTTGTGATTATGGAACATAGTTTGTTGTCGATATTTTTGTTATTCCAATGGATGGTAGCCTCATCATTATGGAAGGTAGTCTGTTGGGAGATTTTTATTACACCAATGGATGGTGGCCTTGTCATTATGGAAGGTAGTCTCTTGTTGATATTTTTGTTACTCCAATGGATGGTTGACTTGTCATTATGGAAGGTAGTCTGTTGTCTAGTTTTTTGTTACTCTAATGGAGGGCAGCCTTGTCATTATGGAAGGTAGTTTGTTGTCGAGATTTTTGTTACTCCAATGGATGGTAGCCTTGTCATTATGGAAAGTAGTCTCTTTTTGATATTTTCATTACTCCAATGGATTGTAGCCTTTTCATTATGGAAGGTAGTCTGTTGTCTAGATTTTTGTTACTCCAATGGATGGTATACTTGTCATTATTGAAGGTAGTCTGTTATCGATATTTTTGTTACTCCAATGGATGGTAGCCTTGTCATTATGGAACGTAGTTTGTTGTCGATATTTTTAATATTCCAATGGATGGTAGCCTTATCATTTTGGAAGGTAGTTTGTTGTCGACATTGTTGTTACTCCAATGGATAGTAGCCATGTCATAATGAAAGGTAGTATGTTATCGAGTTTTGTTACTCCAATGGATGGTAGCTTTGTCATTATGGAAGGTAGTCTATTGTCGATATTTTTGTCACTCCAATGGATGGTAGCCTTGTAATTATGGAAGGTAGTCTGCTGGCGAGCTTTTTGTTACTCGAATGGATGGTAGCCTTGTCATTATGGATAGTAGTCTATTGTTGATATTTTCATTACTCCAATGCATGGTAGCCTTGTCATTATAGAAGGTAGTCTCTTGATGATATTTTCATTACTCCAATGGATGGTAGCCTTATGGAAGGTAGTCTGTTGTCGAGATTTTTGTTACTCTAATGGATCGTAGCCTTGTCATTATAGAAGGTAGTTTGTTGTCGATATTTTTGTTACTCTAATGGATGGTAGCCTTGTCATTATGGAAGGTAGTCTGTTGTCGAGATTTTTGTTACTCCAATGGATGGTAGCCTTGTCATTATGGAAGGTAGTCTATTGTCGAGATTTTTGTTACTCCAATTGATGGTAGCCTTTTAATTATGGAAGGTAGACTGTTTCCAAGATTTTTGTTACTACAATGTATGGTAGCCTTATCATTATGGAAGGTATTTTGTTGTCGAGATTTTTGTTATTATAATGTATGGTAGCCTTGTCATTATAGAAGGTAGTCTGTTGTCGATATCTTTGTTACTCTAATGGATGGTAGCCTATTTATTATGGAAGGTTTTCTATTGTAGAGATTTTTGTCACTCTAATGGATGGTAGCCTTGTCATTATGGAAGGTAGTCTGTTGTCGAGATTTTTGTTACTCCAATGGATGGTAGCATTGTCATTATGCAAGGTAGTCTGCTGTCGATATCTTTGTTACTCAAATGGATGGTAGCCTAGTCATTATGGAAGGTAATCTATTGTCGTGATTTTTGTTACTCCAATGGATTTTAGCCATGTCATTATGGAATGTAGTTTGTTATCGATATTTTTGTTATTACAATGTATGGTATTCTTGTCTTTATAGAAGGTAGTCTGTTGTCGATATCTTTGTTACTCTAATGGACGGTAGCCTAGTCATTAAGGAAGGGATTCTTTTGTCGATATTTTTGTTACTCTAATGGATCGTAGCCTTGTCATTATGGAAGGTAGTTTGTTGTCGATATTTTTGTTACTCTAATGGATGGTAGCCTTATCATTATGGAAGGTAGTTTGTTGTCGAGATTTTTGTTACTCCAATGGATGGTAGCCTTGTCATTATGGAAGGTAGTCTATTGTCGAGATTTTTGTTACTCCTATTGTTGGTAGCCTTTTAATTATGGAAGGTAGACTGTTGCAAAGATTTTTGTTACTACAATGTATGGTAGCCTTGTCATTCTGGAAGGTAGTTTGTTGTCTAGATTTTTGTTATTACAATGTATGGTAGCCTTGTCATAATAGAAGGCAGTCTGTTGTCGATATCTTTGTTACTCTAATGGATGGTAGCCTATTTATTATGGAAGGTAGTCTATTGTAGAGATTTTTGTCACTCTAATGGATGGTAGCCTTGTCATTATGGAAGATAGTATGTTGTCGAGATTTTTGTTATTCCATTGGATGGTAGCCTTGTCATTATTGAAGGAAGTCTGTTCTCGAGATTTTTGTTTATTCCAATAGATGGTAGCCTTGTCATTATGGAAGGTAGTCTGTTGTCGAGATTTTTGTTACTCCAATGGATGGTAGCATTGTAATTATGGAAGGTAGTCTGTTATCGATATCTCTGTTACTCCAATGGATGGTAGCCTAGTCATTATGGAAGGTAATCTATTGTCTTGATTTTTGTTACTCCAATGGATTTTAGCCATGTCATTATGGAATGTAGTTTGTTGTCGATATTTTTGTTATTACAACGTATGATATTGTTGTCATTATAGAAGGTAATCTGTTGTCGATATCTTTGTTACTCTAATGTATGGTAGCCTAGTCATTAAGGAAGGAAATCTGTTGTCGATATTTTTGTTACTCCAATGGATAATAGCCTTGTCATTATGGAAGGTAGTCTGTTGGCAAGATTTATATTACACCAATGGATGTTTGCCTTGTCATTATGGAAGGCAGTCTCTTGTTGATATTTTTGTTACTCCAATGGATGGTAGCCTTGTCATTATGAAAGGTAGTCTGTTGTCTAGTTTTTTGTTACTCTAATGGAGGGTAACCTTGTCATTATGGAAGGTAGTCTGTTGTCGAGATTTTTGTTACTCCCTAATGGATGGTAGCCTTTTCATTATGGAAGGTGGTCTGTTGTCTAGATTTTTGTTACTCCAATGGATGGTAGCCTTGTCATTATGGAAGGTAGTTTGTTGTCGATATTTTTGTTAATCCAATGGATGATAGCCTTATCATTTTGAAAGGTAGTTTAATGTCGAGATTTTTGTTCCTCCAATGGATAGTAGCCATGTCATAATGAAAGGTAGTATGTTATCGAGATTTTGTTACTCCAATGGATGGTAGCCTTGTCATTATAGAAGGTAGTCTATTGTCGATATTTTTGTCACTCCAATGGATGGAAGCCTTGTAATTATGGAAGGTAGTCTGTTGGCGAGCTTTTTGTTACTCCAATGGATGGTAGCCTTGTCATTATGGAAGGTAGTCTATTGTTGATATATTTATTACTCCAATGATGGTAGCCTTGTCATTATAGAAGGTAGTCTCTTGTTGATATTTTCATTACTCCAATGGATGGTAGCCTTGTCATTATGGAAGGTAGTCTGTTGTCGAGATTTTTGTTACTCTAATGGATCGTAGCCTTATCATTATGGAAGGTAGTCTATTATCGAGATTTTTGTTACTCTAATGGATAGTAGCCTTGTCATTATGGAACGTAGTTTGTCGTCGATATTTTTGTTATTCCAATGGATGGTAGCCTTATCATTTTGGAAGGTAGTTTGTTGTCGAGATTTTTGTTACTCCAATGGATAATAGCCATGTCATAATGAAAGGTAGTATGTTATCGAGATTTTTTTATTCTAATGGATGGTAGCTTTGTCATTATGGAAGGTAGTCTATTGTCGATATTTTTGTCACTCCAATGGATGGTAGCCTTGTAATTATGGAAGGTAGTCTGTTGGCGAGCTTTTTGTTACTGCAATGGATGGTAGCCTTGTCATTATGGAAGGTAGTCTATTGTTGATATTTTCATTACTCCAATGCATGGTAGCCTTGTCATTATAGAAGGTAGTCTCTTGTTGATATTTTCATTACTCCAATGGATGGTAGCCTTATGGAAGGTAGTCTGTGGTCGAGATTTTTGTTACTCTAATGGAGCATAGCCTTGTCATTATGGAAGGTAGTTTGTTGTCGATATTTTTGTTACTCTAACGGATGGTAGCCTTGTCATTATGGAAGGTAGTTTGTTGTCGAGATTTTTGTTACTCGAATTGATGGTAGCCTTTTAATTATGGAAGGTAGTCTATTCTCGAGATTTTTGTTATTCCAATAGATGGTAGCCTTGTCATTATGGAAGGTAGTCTGTTGTCGATATTTTTGTTACTCCAATGGATGGTAGCCTAGTCATTATGGAAGATAATCTATGGTCGTGATTTTTGTTACTCCAATGGATTTTAGCCATATCATTATGGAATGTAGTTTGATATCGAGATTTTTGTTATTAGAATGTATCGTAGTCTTGTCATTTAGAAGGTAGTCTGTTGTCGATATCTTTGTTACTCTAATGGATGGTAGCCTAGTCATTAAGGAAGGTATTATGTTGTCTATATTTTTGTTACTCCAATGGATAATAGCTTTGTCATTATGGAAGGTAGTCTGTTGGCGAGATTTTTATTACACCAATGGATGGTTGCCTTGTCATTATGGAAGTTAGTCTCTTGTTGATATTTTTGTTACTACAATGGATGGTAACCTTGTCATTATGGAAGGTAGTCTGTTGTCTAGTTTTTTGTTACTCTAATGAAGGGTAGCCTTGTCATTATGGAAGGTAGTCTATTGTCGAGATTTTTGTTACTCCAATGGATGGTAGCCTTGTCATTATGGTAAGTAGTCTCTTGTTGATATTTTCATTACTCCAATGGATGGTAGCCTTTTCATTATGGAAGGTAGTCTGTTGTCTAGATTTTTGTTACTCCAATGGATGGTAGCCTTGTCATTATGGAAGGTAGTCTGGTGTCGAGATTTTTGTTACTCTAATTG
This sequence comes from Vicia faba, assembly GCA_948472305.1. Classification (NCBI taxonomy): domain Eukaryota; kingdom Viridiplantae; phylum Streptophyta; class Magnoliopsida; order Fabales; family Fabaceae; genus Vicia; species Vicia faba. Next base: position 681,156,637 of record OX451739.1, on the reverse strand, counting down.
ATGGTAGCCTTGTCATTATGGAACGTATTTTTTTGTCGATATTTTTGTTATTCCAATGGATGGTAGCCTTATCATTTTAGAAGATAGTTTGTTGTCGAGATTTTTGTGACTCCAATGGATAGTAACCAGGTCATAATGAAAGGTAGTATGTTATCGAGATTTTGTTACTCCAATGGATGGTAGCTTTGTCATTATGGAAGGTAGTCTGTTGGCGAGCTTTTTGTTACTCCAATGGATGGTAGCCTTGTCATTATGTAAGGTAGTCTATTGTTGATATTTTAATTACTCCAATGCATGTTAGCCTTGTCATTATAGAAGGTAGTCTCTTGTTGATATTTTCATTACTCCAATGGATGGTAGCCTTATGAAAGGTAGTCTATTGTCGAGATTTTTGTTACTCTAATGGATCGTAGCCTTGTCATTATGGAAGGTAGTTTGTTGTCGATAGTTTTGTTACTCTAATGGATGGTAGCCTTATCATTATGGAAGGTAGTTTGTTTTTGAGATTTTTTTTACTCCAATGGATGGTAGCCTTGTCATTATGGAAGGTAGTCTATTGTCGAGATTTTTGTTACTCCAATTGTTGGTAGCCTTTTAATTATGGAAGATAGACTGTTGCCAAGATTTTTGTTACTACAATGTATGGTAGCCTTGTCATTGTGGAAGGTAGTTTGTTGTCGAGATTTTTGTTATTACAATGTATGGTAGCCTTATCATAATAGAAGGCATTCTGTTGTCGATATCTTTGTTACTCTAATGGATGGTAGCCTATTTATTATGGAAGGTAGTCTATTGTAGAGATTTTTGTCACTCTAATGGATGGTAGCCTTGTCATTATGGAAGGTAGTATGTTGTCGAGATTTTTGTTATTCCATTGGATGGTAGCCTTGTCATTATTTAAGGTAGTCTGTTCTCGAGATTTTTGTTATTCCAATATATGGTAGCCTTGTCATTATGGAAGGTAGTCTGCTGTCGAGATTTTTGTTACTCCAATGGATGGTAGCATTGTCATTATGGAAGGTAGTCTATTGTCGATATCTTTGTTACTCCAATGCATGGTAGCCTTGTCATTATGGATGGTAGTCTCTTGTTGATAATTTCATTACTCCAATGAATGGTAGCCTTGTCAATATGGAAGGTAGTTTGTTGTCGGGATTTTTGTCACTTTAATGGATCGTAGGCTTGTCAATATGGAAGGTAGTCAGTTGTCAATATTTTTGTTATTCCAATGGATGGTAGCCTTATCATTTTGGAAGGTAGTTTGTTGTCGAGATTTTTGTTACTCCAATGGATAGTATCCAGGTCATAATGAAAGGTAGTATGTTATCGAGATTTTGTTACTCCAATGGATGGTAGCTTTGTCATTATGGAAGGTAGTCTATTGTCGATATTTTTGTCACTCCAATGGATGGTATCCTTATAATTATGGAAGGTAGTCTGTTGGCGAGCTTTTTGTTACTCCAATGGATGGTAGCCTTGTCATTATGTAAGGTAGTCTATTGTTGATATTTTCATTACTCCAATGCATGTTAGCCTTGTCATTATAAAAGGTAGTCTCTTGTTGATATTTTCATTACTCCAATGGATGGTAGCCTTATGAAAGGTAGTCTGTTGTCGAGATTTTTGTTACTCTAATTGATCGTAGCCTTGTCATTATGGAAGGTAGTTTGTTGTCGATATTTTTGTTACTCTAATGGATGGTAGCCTTATCATTATGGAAGGTAGTTTGTTTTTGAGATTTTTTTTACTCCAATGGATGGTAGCCTTGTCATTATGGAAGGTAGTCTATTGTCGAGATTTTTGTTACTCCAATTGTTGGTAGCCTTTTAATTATGGAAGATAGACTGTTGCCAAGATTTTTGTTACTACAATGTATGGTAGCCTTGTCATTGTGGAAGGTAGTTTGTTGTCGAGATTTTTGTTATTACAATGTATGGTAGCCTTATCATAATAGAAGGCATTCTGTTGTCGATATCTTTGTTACTCTAATGGATGGTAGCCTATTTATTATGGAAGGTAGTCTATTGTAGAGATTTTTGTCACTCTAATGGATGGTAGCCTTGTCATTATGGAAGGTAGTATGTTGTCGAGATTTTTGTTATTCCATTGGATGGTAGCCTTGTCATTATTTAAGGTAGTCTGTTCTCGAGATTTTTGTTATTCCAATATATGGTAGCCTTGTCATTATGGAAGGTAGTCTGCTGTCGAGATTTTTGTTACTCCAATGGATGGTAGCATTGTCATTATTGAAGGTAGTCTATTGTCGATATCTTTGTTACTCCAATGCATGGTAGCCTTGTCATTATGGATGGTAGTCTCTTGTTGATAATTTCATTACTCCAATGAATGGTAGCCTTGTCAATATGGAAGGTAGTTTGTTGTCGGGATTTTTGTTACTTTAATGGGTCGTAGGCTTGTCAATATGGAAGGTAGTCAGTTGTCAATATTTTTGTTATTCCAATGGATGGTAGCCTTATCATTTTGGAAGGTAGTTTGTTGTCGAGATTTTTGTTACTCCAATGGATAGTAGCCATGTCATAATGAAAGGTAGTATGTTATCGAGATTTTGTTACTCCAATGAATGGTACCATTGCCATTATGGAAGGTAGTTTGTTGTCGAGATTTTTGTCACTCCAATAGATTGTAGCCTTGTCATTATGGAAGGTAGTCTATTGTCGATATATTTGTTACTCTAATGGATGGTAGCCTAGTAATTATGGAAGGTATTTTGTTGTCGATATTTTTGTTACTCCAATGGATGGTAGCCTTGTCATTATGGAAGGTAGTTTGTTGTCAATATTTTTGTTACTCCAATGGATGGTAGCCTATTCATTATGGAACGTAGTTTTTTGTCGATATTTTTGTTATTCCAATGGATGGTAGCCTTATCATTATGGAAGGTAGTTTGTTGTCGAGATTTTTGTTACTCCAATGGATAGTAGCCTTGTCATTATGGAAGGTAGTCTATTGTCGAGATTTTGTTACTCCAATGGATGGTAGCCTTGTCATTATGGAAGGTAGTCTGTTGGCGAGATTTTTGTTACTCCAATGGATGGTAGCCTTGTCATTATGGAAGGTAGTCTCTTGTTGATATTTTCATTACTCCAATGCATGGTAGCCTTGTCATTATGGATGGTAGTCTCTTGTTGATAATTTCATTACTCCAATGGATGGTAGCCTTATCATTATGGAAGGTAGTTTGTTGTCGGGATTTTTGTTACTTTAATGGATCGTAGCCTTGTCAATATGGAAGGTAGTCAGTTGTCGATATTTTTGTTATTCCAATGGATGGTAGCCTTATCATTTTGGAAGGTAGTTTGTTGTCGAGATTTTTGTTACTCCAATGGATAGTAGCCATGTCATAATGAAAGGTAGTATGTTATCGAGATTTTGTTACTTCAATGGATGGTAGCCTTGTCATTATGGAAGGTAGTCTGTTATCGAGATTTTTGTCACTCCAATAGATTGTAGCCTTGTCATTATGGAAGGTAGTCTATTGTCGATATCTTTGTTACTCTAATGGATGGTAGCCTAGTCATTATGGAAGTTATTTTTTTTGTCGATATTTTTGTTACTCCTATGGATGGTAGCCTTGTCATTATGGAAGGTAGTCTGTTTTCAATATTTTTGTTACTCCAATGGATGGTAGCCTATTCATTATGGAACGTAGTTTTTTGTCTATATTTTTGTTATTCCAATGGATGGTAGCCTTATCATTATGGAAGGTAGTTTGTTTTCGAGATTTTTGTTACTCCAATGGATAGTAGCCTTGTCATTATGGAAGGTAGTCTATTGTCGAGATCTTGTTACTCCAATGGATGGTAGCCTTATCATTATGGAAGGTAACCTTTTGGCGAGATTTTTGTTACTACTATGGATGGTAGCCTTGTCATTATGGAAGGTAGTCTCTTGTTGATATTTTCATTACTTCAATGCATGGTAGCCTTGTCATTATGGATGGTAGTCTCTTGTTGATAATTTCATTACTCCAATGGATGGTAGCCTTGTCATTATGGAAGGTAGTTTGTTGTCGGGATTTTTGTTACTTTAATGGATCGTAGCCTTGTCAATATGGAAGGTAGTCAGTTGTCAATATTTTTGTTATTCCAATGGATGGTAGCCTTATCATTTTGGAAGGTAGTTTTTTGTCGAGATTTTTGTTACTCCAATGGATAGTAGCCATGTCATAATGAAAGGTAGTATGTTATCGAGATTTTGTTACTCCAATGGATAGTAGCCTTGTCATTATGGAAGGTAGTTTGTTGTCGAGATTTTTGTTACTCCAATGGATAGTAGCCTTGTCATTATGGAAGGTAGTCTATTGTCGAGATTTTGTTACTCCAATGGATGGTAGCCTTATCATTATGGAAGGTAGTCTGTTGGTGAGATTTTTGTTACTCCAATGGATGGTAGCCTTGTCATTATGGAAGGTAGTCTCTTGTTGAAATTTTATTACTCCAATGCATGGTAGCCTTGTCATTATGGATGGTAGTCTCTTGTTGATATTTTCATTACTCCAATGGATGGTAGCCTTGTCATTATGGAAGGTAGATTGTTATCGGGATTTTTGTTACTCTAATGGATCGTAGCCTTGTCAATATGGAAGGTAGTTTGTTGTCGAGATTTTTGTTACTCTAATGGATGGTAGCCTTGTTATTCAGGAAGGTAGTTTGTTGTCGAGATTTTTGTTACTCCAATGGATGGTAGCTTTGTCATTATGGAAGGTAGTCTATTGTCGAGATTTTTGTTACTCCAATGGATGGTAGCCTTGTCATATGGAAGGTAGTCTGTTCTCGAGATATTTGTTATTCCAATAGATGGTTGCCTTGTCATTATGGAAGGTAGTCTGTTGTCGAGATTTTTGTTACTCCAATGAATTTTAGCCATGCCATTATGGAAGGTAGTCTGCTTTCGAAAATTTTGTTACTCCAATGGATGGTAGTCTTGTCATTATGGAAGGTTGTTTGTTGTCGAGATTTTTGTTATTCCAATGGATGGTAGCATTGTCATTATGGAAGGTAGTTTGTTGTCGATATCTTTATTACTCTAATGGATGGTAGCCTAGTCATTATGAAAGTTATTCTGTTGTCGAGATTTTTGTTACTCCAATGGATGGTATGCTTTTCATTATGGAAGGTAGCCTATTCTCGATATTTTAGTTACTCCAATGGATGGTAGCCTTGTCATTCTGGAAGGTAGTCTGTTGGCGAGATTTTTGTTACTCCAATGGATGGTAGCCTTGTGATTATGAAACGTAGTTTGTTGTCGATATTTTTGTTATTCCAATGGATGGTAGCCTCATCATTATGGAACGTAGTCTGTTGGGAGATTTTTATTACACCAATGGATGGTGGCCTTGTCATTATGGAAGGTAGTCTGTTGTCTAGTTTTTTGTTACTCTAATGGAGGGCAGCCTTGTCATTATGGATGTAGTTTGTTGTCGAGATTTTTGTTACTCCAATGGAAGGTAGCCTTGTCATTATGGAAAGTAGTCTCTTTTTGATATTTTCATTACTCCAATGGATGGTAGCCTTTTCAATATTGAAGGTAGTCTGTTGTCTAGATTTTTGTTACTCCAATGGATGGTATCCTTGTCATTATTGAAGGTAGTTTGTTATCGATATTTTTGTTACTCCAATGGATGGTAGCCTTGTCATTATGGAACGTAGTTTGTTGTCGATATTTTTGTTATTCCAATGGATGGTAGCCTTATCATTTTGGAAGGTAGTTTGTTGTCGACATTGTTGTTACTCCAATGGATAGTAGCCATGTCATAATGAAAGGTAGTATGTTATCGAGATTTTGTTACTCCAATGGATGGTAGCTTTGTCATTATGGAAGGTAGTCTATTATCGATATTTTTGTCACTCCAATGGATGGTAGCCTTGTAATTATGGAAGGTAGTCTGACGGCGAGCTTTTTGTTACTCGAATGGATGGTAGCCTTGTCATTATGGATAGTAGTCTATTGTTGATATTTTCATTACTCCAATGCATGGTAGCCTTGTCATTATAGAAGGTAGTCTCTTGTTGATATTTTCATTACTCCAATGGATGGTAGCCTTATGGAAGGTAGTCTGTTGTCGAGATTTTTGTTACTCTAATGGATCGTAGCCTTGTCATTATGGAAGGTAGTTTTTTGTCGATATTATTGTTACTCTAATGGATGGTAGCCTTGTCATTATGGAAGGTAGTTTGTTGTCGATATTTTTGTTACTCTAATGGATGGTAGCCTTGTCATTATGGAAGGTAGTTTGTTGTCGAGATTTTTGTTACTCCAATGGATGGTAGCCTTTTAATTATGGAAGGTAGTCTATTGTCGAGATTTTTGTTACTCCAATTGATGGTAGCCTTTTAATTATGGAAGGTAGACTGTTTCCAAGATTTTTGTTACTACAATGTATGGTAGCCTTATCATTATGGAAGGTAGTTTGTTGTCGAGATTTTTGTTATTATAATGTATGGTAGCCTTGTAATTATAGAAGGTAGTCTGTTGTCGATATCTTTGTTACTCTAATGGATGGTAGCCTATTTATTATGGAAGGTTTTCTATTGTAGAGATTTTTGTCACTCTAATGGAAGGTAGCCTTGTCATTATGGAAGGTAGTCTGTTGTCGAGATTTTTGTTACTCCAATGGATGGTAGCATTGTCATTATGCAAGGTAGTCTGTTGTCGATATCTTTGTTACTCAAATGGGTGGTAGCCTAGTCATTATGGAAGGTAATCTATTGTCGTGATTTTTGTTACTCCAATGGATTTTAGCCATGTCACTATGGAATGCAGTTTGTTATCGATATTTTTGTTATTACAATGTATGGTATTCTTGTCTTTATAGAAGGTAGTCTGTTGTCGATATCTTTGTTACTCTAATGGATGGTAGCCTAGTCATTAAGGAAGGTAATCTGTTGTCGATATCTTTGTTACTCTAATGTATGGTAGCCTAGTCATTAAGGAAGGTAATCTGTTGTCGATATTTTTGTTACTCCAATGGACAATAGCCTTGTCATTATGGAAGGTAGTCTGTTGGAGAGATTTTTATTACACCAATGGATGGTTGCCTTGTCATTATGGAAGGTAGTCTCTTGTTGATATTTTTGTTACTCCAATTAATGGTAGCCTTGTCATTATGGAAGGTAGTCTGTTCTCTAGTTTTTTGTTACTCTAATGGAGGGTAGCCTTGTCATTATGGAAAGTAGTCTCTTGTTAAATATTTTCATTACTCCAATGGATGGTAGCCTTTTCATTATGGAAGGTAGTCTGTTGTCTAGATTTTAATTACTCCAATGGATGGTAGCCTCGTCATTATGGAAGGTAGTCTGTTGTCGATATTTTTGTTAATCCAATGGATGGTAACGTTGTCATTATGGAACGTAGTTTGTTGTCGATATTTTTGTTATTCCAATGGATGGTAGCCTTATCATTTTGAAAGGTAGTTTGTTGTCGAGATTTTTGTTACTCCAATGGATAGTAGCCATGTCAAAATAAAAGGTAGTATGTTATCGAGATTTTGTTACTCCAATGGAATGTAGTCTATTGTCGATATTTTCATTACTCCAATGCATGGTAGCCTTGTAATTATGGAAGGTAGTCTGTTGGCGAGCTTTTTGTTACTCCAATGGATGGTAGCCTTGTCATTATGGAAGGTAGTCTATTGTTGATATATTTATTACTCCAATGATGGTAGCCTTGTCATTATAGAAGGTAATGTCTTGTTGATATTTTCATTACTCCAATGGATGGTAGCCTTATGAAAGGTAGTCTGTTGTCGAGATTTTTGTTACTCTAATGGATCGTAGCCTTGTCATTATGGAAGGTAGTTTGTTGTCGATATTTTTGTTACTCTAATGGATGGTAGCCTTATCATTATGGAAGGTAGTTTGTTTTTGAGATTTTTGTTACTCCAATGGATGGTAGCCTTGTCATTATGGAAGGTAGTCTATTGTCGAGATTTTTTTTACTCCAATTGTTGGTAGCCTTTTAATTATGGAAGGTAGACTGGTGCCAAGATTTTTGTTACTACAATGTATGGTAGCCTTGTCATTGTGGAAGGTAGTTTGTTGTCGAGATTTTTGTTATTACAATGTATGGTAGCCTTATCATAATAGAAGGCATTCTGTTGTCGACATCTTTGTTACTCTAATGGATGGTAGCCTATTTATTATGGAAGGTAGTCTATTGTAGAGATTTTTGTCACTCTAATGGATGATAGCCTTGTCATTATGGAAGGTAGTATGTTGTCGAGATTTTTGTTATTTCATTGGATGGTAGCCTTGTCATTATTGAAGGTAGTCTGTTCTCGAGATTTTTGTTATTCCAATAGATGGTAGCCTTGTCATTATGGAAGGTAGTCTGCTGTCGAGATTTTTGTTACTCCAATGGATGGTAGCATTGTCATTATGGAAGGTAGTCTATTGTCGATATCTTTGTTACTCCAATGGATGGTAGCCTAGTCATTATGGAAGGTAATCTATTGTCGTGATTTTTGTTACTCCAATGGATTTTAGCCATGTCATTATGGAATGTAGTTTGTTATCGATATTTTTGTTATTACAATGTATGGTATTCTTGTCATTATAGAAGGTAGTCTGTTGTCGATATCTTTGTTACTCTAATGGATGGTAGCCTAGTCATTAAGGAAGGTATTTTGTTGTCGATATTTTTGTTACTCCAATGGATAATAGCCTTGTCATTATGGAAGGTAGTCTGTTGGAGAGATTTTTATTACACCAATGGATGGTTGCCTTGTCATTATGGAAGGTAGTCTCTTGTTGATATTTTTGTTACTCCAATTAATGGTAGCCTTGTCATTATAATAGGTAGTCTGTTGTCTAGTTTTTTGTTACTCTAATGGAGGGTAGCCTTGTCATTATGGAAAGTAGTCTCTTGTTAAATATTTTCATTACTCCAATGCATTGTAGCCTTTTCATTATATAAGGTAGTCTGTTGTCTAGATTTTAATTACTCCAATGGATGGTAGCCTTGTCATTATGGAAGGTAGTCTGTTGTCGATATTTTTGTTAATCCAATGGATGGTAACCTTGTCATTATGGAACGTGGTTTGTTGTCGATATTTTTGTTATTCCAATGGATGATAGCCTTATCATTTTGAAAGGTAGTTTAATGTCGAGATTTTTGTTCCTCCAATGGATAGTAGCCATGTCATAATGAAAGGTAGTATGTTATCGAGATTTTGTTACTCCAATGGAATGTAGCCTTGTCATTATGGAAGGTAGTCTATTGTCGATATTTTTGTCACTCCAATGGATGGAAGCCTTGTAATTATGGAAGGTAGTCTGTTGGCGAGCTTTTTGTTACTCCAATGGATGGTAGCCTTGTCATTATGGAAGGTAGTCTATTGTTGATATATTTATTACTCCAATGATGGTAGCCTTGTCATTATAGAAGGTATTCTCTTGTTGATATTTTCATTGCTCCAATGGATGGTAGCCTTTTCATTATGGAAGGTAGTCTGTTGTCTAGATTTTTGTTACTCCAATGGATGGTAGCCTTGTCATTATGGAAGGTAGTCTGGTGTCGAGATTTTTGTTACTCTAATTGATGGTAGCCTTGTCATTATGGAACGTATTTTTTTGTCGATATTTTTGTTATTCCAATGGATGGTAGCCTTATCATTTATGAAGGTAGTTTGTTGTCGAGATTTTTGTTACTCCAATGGATAGTATCCATGTCATAATGAAAGGTAGTATGTTATCGAGATTTTGTTACTCCAATGGATGGTAGCTTTGTCATTATGGAAGGTAGTCTATTGTGGATATTTTTGTCACTCCAATGGATGGTATCCTTATAATTATGGAAGGTAGTCTGTTGGCGAGCTTTTTGTTACTCCAATGGATGGTAGCCTTGTCATTATGTAAAGTAGTCTATTGTTGATATTTTCATTACTCCAATGCATGGTAGCCTTGTCATTATAGAAGGTAGTCTCTTGTTGATATTTTCATTACTCCAATAGATGGTAGCCTTATGAAATGTAGTCTGTTGTCGAGATTTTTGTTACTCTAATGGATCGCAGACTTGTCATTATGGAAGGTAGTTTGTTGTCGATATTATTGTTACTCTAATGGATGGTAGCCTTATCATTATGGAAGGTAGTTTGTTTTTGAGATTTTTGTTACTCCAATGGATGGTAGCCTTGTCATTATTGAAGGTAGTCTATTGTCGAGATTTTTGTTACTCCAATTGTTGGTAGCCTTTTAATTATGGAAGGTAGACTGTTGCCAAGATTTTTGTTACTACAATGTATGTTAGCCTTGTCATTTTGGAAGGTAGTTTGTTGTCGAGATTTTTGTTATTACAATGTATGGTAGCCTTGTCATAATATAAGGCATTTTGTTGTCGATATCTTTGTTACTCTAATGGATGGTAGCCTATTTATTATGGAAGGTAGTCTATTGTAGAGATTTTTGTCACTCTAATGGATGGTAGCCTTGTCATTATGGAAGGTAGTATGTTGTCGAGATTTTTGTTATTTCATTGGATGGTAGCCTTGTCATTATTGAAGGTAGTCTGTTCTCGAGATTTTTGTTATTCCAATAGATGGTAGCCTTGTCATTATGGAAGGTAGTCTGCTATCGAGATTTTTGTTACTCCAATGGATGGTAGCATTGTCATTATGGAAGGTAGTCTATTGTCGATATCTTTGTTACTCCAATGGATGGTAGCCTAGTCATTATGGAAGGTAATCTATTGTCGTGATTTTTGTTACTCCAATGGATTTTAGCCATGTCATTATGGAATGTAGTTTGTTATCGATATTTTTGTTATTACAATGTATGGTATTCTTGTCATTATAGAAGGTAGTCTGTTGTCGATATCTTTGTTACTCTAATGGATGGTAGCCTAGTCATTAAGGAAGGTATTCTGTTGTCGATATTTTTGTTACTCCAATGGATAATAGCCTTATCATTATGGAAGGTAGTCTGTTGGAGAGATTTTTATTACACCAATGGATGGTTGCCTTGTCATTATGGATGGTAGTCTCTTGTTGATATTTTTGTTACTCCAATGGATGGTAGCCTTGTCATTCTGAAAGGTAGTCTGTTGTCTAGTTTTTTGTTACTCTAATGGAGGGTAGCCTTGTCATTATGGAAAGTAGTCTCTTGTTGATATTTTCATTACTCCAATTGATGGTAGCCTTTTCATTATGGAAGGTAGTCTGTTGTCTAGATTTTAATTACTCAAATGGATGGTAGCCTTGTCATTATGGAAGGTAGTTAGTTGTCGATATCTTTGTTAATCCAATGGATGGTAACCTTGTCATTATGGAACGTGGTTTGTTGTCGATATTTTTGTTATTCCAATGGATGATAGCCTTATCATTTTGAAAGGTAGCTTAATGTCGAGATTTTTGTTCCTCCAATGGATAGTAGCCATGTCATAATGAAAGGTAGTATGTTATCGAGATTTTGTTAATCCAATGGATGGTAGCATTGTCATTATGGAAGGTAGTCTATTGTCGATATTTTGGTCACTCCAATGGATGAAAGCCTTGTAATTATGGAAGGTAGTCTGTTGGCGAGCTTTTTGTTACTCCAATGGATGGTAGCCTTGTCATTATGGAAGGTAGTCTATTGTTGATATATTTATTACTCCAATTATGGTAGCCTTGTCATTATAGAAGGTAGTCTCTTGTTGATATTTTCATTACTCCAATGGATGGTAGCCTTTTCATTATTGAAGGTAGTCGGTTGTCTAGATTTTTGTTACTCCAATGGATGGTAGCCTTGTCATTATGGAAGGTAGTCTGGTGTCGAGATTTTTGTTACTCTAATTGATGGTAGACTTGTCATTATGGAACGTATTTTTTTGTCGATATTTTTTTTATTCCAATGGATGGTAGCCTTATCATTTTGGAAGGTAGTTTGTTGTCGAGATTTTTGTTACTCCAATGGATAGTATCCATGTCATAATGAAAGGTGGTATGTTATCGAGATTTTGTTACTCCAATGGATGGTAGCTTTTTCATTACGGAAGGTAGTCTATTGTCGATATTTTTGTCACTCCAATGGATGGTATCCTTATAATTATGGAAGGTAGTCTGTTGGCGAGCTTTTTGTTACTCCAATGGATGGTAGCCTTGTCGTTGTGTAAGGTAGTCTATTGTTGATATTTTCATTACTCCAATGCATGGTAGCCTTGTCATTATAGAAGGTAGTCTCTTGTTGATATTTTCATTACTCCAATGGATGGTAGCCTGATGAAAGGTAGTCTGTTGTCGAGATTTTTGTTAATCTAATGGATCGTAGCCTTGTCATTATGGAAGGTAGTTTGTTGTCGATATTTTTGTTACTCTAATGGATGGTAGCCTTATCATTATGGAAGGTAGTTCGTTTTTGAGATTTTTGTTACTCCAATGGATGGTAGCCTTGTCATTATGGAAGGTAGTCTATTGTCGATATTTTTGTTACTCCAATTGTTGGTAGCCTTTTAATTATGGAAGGTAGACTGTTGCCAAGATTTTTGTTACTACAATGTATGGTAGCCTTGTCATTGTGGAAGGTAGTTTGTTGTCGAGATATTTGTTATTACAATGTATGGTAGCCTTGTCATAATAGAAGGCATTCTATTGTCGATATCTTTGTTACTCTAATGGATGGTAGCCTATTTATTATGGAAGGTAGTCTATTGTAGAGATTTTTGTAACTCTATTGGATGGTAGCCTTGTCATTATGGAAGGTAGTATGTTGTCGATATTTTTGTTATTCCATTGGATGGTAGCCTTGTCATTATTGAAGGTAGTCTGTTCTCGAGATTTTTGTTATTCCAAAAGATGGTAGCCTTGTCATTATGGAAGGTAGTCTGCTGTCGGGATTTTATTTACTCCAATGGATTGTAGCATTGTCATTATGGAAGGTAGTCTATTGTCGATATCTTTGTTACTCCAATGGATGGTAGCCTAGTCATTATGGAAGGTAATCTATTGTCGTGATTTTTGTTACTCCAATGGATTTTAGCCATGTCATTATGGAATGTAGTTTGTTTTCGATATTTTTGTTATTACAATGTATGGTATTCTTGTCATTATAGAAGGTAGTCTGTTGTCGATATCTTTGTTACTCTAATGGATGGTAGCCTAGTCATTAAGGAAGGTATTCGGTTGTCGATATTTTTGTTACTCCAATGGATAATAGCCTTGTCATTATGGAAGGTAGTCTGTTGGAGAGATTTTTATTACACCAATGGATGGTTGCCTTGTCATTATGGATGGTAGTCTCTTGTTGATATTTTTGTTACTCCAATGGATGGTAGCCTTGTCATTCTGAAAGGTAGTCTGTTGTCTAGTTTTTTGTTACTCTAATGGAGGGTAGCCTTGTCATTATGGAAAGTAGTCTCTTGTTGATATTTTCATTACTCCAATTGATGGTAGCCTTTTCATTATGGAAGGTAGTCTGTTGTCTAGATTTTAATTACTCCAATGATGGTAGCCTTGTCATTATGGAAGGTAGTCAGTTATCGATATCTTTGTTAATCCAATGGATGGTAACCTTGTCATTATGGAACGTTGTTTGTTGTCGATATTTTTGTTATTCCAATGGATGATAGCCTTATCATTTTGAAAGGTAGTTTAATGTCGAGATTTTTGTTCCTCCAATGGATAGTAGCCATGTCATAATGAAAGGTAGTATGTTATCGAGATTTTGTTACTCCAATGGATGGTAGCCTTGTCATTATGAAAGGTAGTCTATTGTCGATATTTTGGTCACTCCAATGGATGGAAGCCTTGTAATTATGGAAGGTAGTCTATTGGCGAGCTTTTTGTTACTCCAATGGATGGTAGCCTTGTCATTATGGAAGGTAGTCTATTGTTGATATATTTATTACTCCAATGATGGTAGCCTTGTCATTATAGAAGGTAGTCTCTTGTTGATATTTTCATTACTCCAATGGATGGTAGCCTTTTCATTATGGAAGGTAGTCGGTTGTCTAGATTTTTGTTACTCCAATGGATGGTAGCCTTGTCATTATGGAAGGTAGTCTGGTGTCGAGATTTTTGTTACTCTAATTGATTGTAGACTTGTCATTATGGAACGTATTTTTTTGTCGATATTTTTTTTATTCCAATGGATGGTAGCCTTATCATTTTGGAAGGTAGTTTGTTGTCGAGATTTTTGTTACTCCAATGGATAGTATCCATGTCATAATGAAAGGTGGTATGTTATCGAGATTTTGTTACTCCAATGGATGGTAGCTTTTTCATTATGGAAGGTAGTCTATTGTCGATATTTTTGTCACTCCAATGGATGGTATCCTTATAATTATGGAAGGTAGTCTGTTGGCGAGCTTTTTGTTACTCCAATGAATGGTAGCCTTGTCATTGTGTAAGGTAGTCTATTGTTGATATTTTCATTACTCCAATGCATGGTAGCCTTGTCATTATAGAAGGTAGTCTCTTGTTGATATTTTCATTACTCCAATGGATGGTAGCCTGATGAAAGGTAGTCTGTTGTCGAGATTTTTGTTAATCTAATGGATCGTAGCCTTGTCATTATGGAAGGTAGTTTGTTGTCGATATTTTTGTTACTCTAATGGATGGTAGCCTTATCATTATGGAAGGTAGTTCGTTTTTGAGATTTTTGTTACTCCAATGGATGGTAGCCTTGTCATTATGGAAGGTAGTCTATTGTCGAGATTTTTGTTACTCCAATTGTTGGTAGCCTTTTAATTATTGAAGGTAGACTGTTGCCAAGATTTTTGTTACTACAATGTATGGTAGCCTTGTCATTGTGGAAGGTAGTTTGTTGTCGAGATATTTGTTATTACAATGTATGGTAGCCTTGTCATAATAGAAGGCATTCTATTATCGATATCTTTGTTACTCTAATGGATGGTAGCCTATTTATTATGGAAGGTAGTCTATTGTAGAGATTTTCGTCACTCTAATGGATGGTAGCCTTGTCATTATGGAAGGTAGTATGTTGTCGATATTTTTGTTATTCCATTGGATGGTAGCCTTGTCATTATTGAAGGTAGTCTGTTCTCGAGATTTTTGTTATTCCAATAGATGGTAGCCTTGTCATTATGGAAGGTAGTCTGCTGTCGAGATTTTATTTACTCCAATGGATTGTAGCATTATCATTATGGAAGGTAGTCTATTGTCGATATCTTTGTTACTCCAATGGATGGTAGCCTAGTCATTATCGAAGGTAATCTATTGTCATGATTTTTGTTACTCCAATGGATTTCAGCCATGTCATTATGGAATGTAGTTTGTTATCGATATTTTTGTTATTACAATGTATGGTATTCTTGTCATTATAGAAGGTAGTCTGTTGTCGATATCTTTGTTACTCTAATGGATGGTAGCCTAGTCATTAAGGAAGGTAGTCTGTTGGAGAGATTTTTATTACACCAATGGATGGTTGCCTTGTCATTATGGAAGGTAGTCTCTTGTTGATATTTTTGTTACTCCAATGGATGGTAGCCTTGTCATTATGGAAGGTAGTCTCTTGTTGATATTTTTGTTACTCCAATGGATGGTAGCCTTGTCATTATGGAAGGTAGTCTGTTGTCTAGTTTTTTGTTACTCTAATGGAGGGTAGCCTTGTCATTATGGAAGGTAGTCTATTGTCGAGATTTTTGTTACTCCAATGGATGGTAGCATTGTCATTGTGGAAAGTAGTCTCTTGTTGATATTTTCATTACTCCAATGGCTGGTAGCCTTTTCATTATGGAAGGTAGTCTGTTGTCTAGATTTTTGTTACTCCAATGGATGGTAGCCTTGTCATTATGGAAGGTAGTCTGTTGTCAATATTTTTGTTAATCCAATGGATGGTAACCTTGTCATTATGGAACGTAGTTTGTTGTTGATATTTTTGTTATTCTAATGGATGGTAGCCTTATCATTTTGAAAGGTAGTTTGTTGTCGAGATTTTTGTTCCTCCAATAGATAGTAGCCATGTCATAATGAAAGGTAGTATGTTATCGAGATTTTGTTACTCCAATGGATGGTAGCCTTGTCATTATGGAAGGTAGTCTATTGTCGATATTTTTGTCACTCCAATAGATGGAAGCCTTGTAATTATGGAAGGTAGTCTGTTAGCGAGCTTTTTGTTACTCCAATGGATGGTAGCCTTGTCATTATGGAAGGTAGTCAATTGTTGATATATTTATTACTCCAATGCATGGTAGCCTTGTCATTATAGAAGGTAGTCTCTTGGTGATATTTTCATTACCCCAATGGATGGTAGCCTTGTTATTATGGAAGGTAGTCTGTTGTCGAGATTTTTGTTACTCTAATGGATCGTAGCCTTGTCATTATGGAAGGTAGTCTGTTGTAGAGATTTTTGTTACTCTAATGGATGGTAGCCTTGTCATTATGGAACGTAGTTTGTTGTCGATATTTTTGTTATTCTAACGGATGGTAGCCTTATCATTTTGGAAGGTAGTTTTTTGTCGAGATTTTTGTTACTCCAATGGATAATAGCCATGTCATAATGAAAGCTAGTATGTTATAGAGATTTTGTTACTCCAATGGATGGTAGCTTTGTCATTATGGAAGGTAGTCTATTGTCGATATTTTTGTCACTCCAATGGATGGTAGCCTTGTAATTATGGAAGGTAGTCTGTTGGCGAGCTTTTTGTTACTCCAATGGATGGTAGCCTTGTCATTATGAAATGTAGTCTATTGTTGATATTTTAATTACTCCAATGCATGGTAGCCTTGTCATTATAGAAGGTAGTCTCTTGTTGATATTTTCATTACTCCAATAGATGGTAGCCTTATGAAAGGTAGTCTGTTCTCGAGATTTTTGTTAATCTAATGGATCGTAGCCTTGTCATTATGGAAGGTAGTTTGTTGTCGATATTTTTGTTACTCTAATGGATGGTATCCTTATCATTATGGAAGGTAGTTTGTTTTTGAGATTTTTGTTACTCCAATGGATGGTAGCCTTGTCATTATGGAAGGTAGTCTATTGTCGAGATTTTTGTTACTCCAATTGTTGGTAGCCTTTTAATTATGGAAGGTAGAGTGTTGCCAAGATTTTTGTTACTACAATGTATGGTAGCCTTGTCATTATGGAAGGTAGTTTGTTGTCGAGATATTTGTTATTACAATGTATGGTAGCCTTGTCATAATAGAAGGCATTCTATTGTCGATATCTTTGTTACTCTAATGGATGGTAGCCTATTTATTATGGAAGGTAGTCTATTGTAGAGATTTTTGTCACTCTAATGGATGGTAGCCTTGTCATTATGGAAGGTAGTATGTTGTCGATATTTTTGTTATTCCATTGGATGGCAGCCTTGTCATTATTGAAGGTAGTCTGTTCTCGAGATTTTTGTTATTCCAATAGATGGTAGCCTTGTCATTATGGAAGGTAGTCTGCTGTCGAGATTTTTGTTACTCCAATGGATTGTAGCATTGTCATTATGGAAGGTAGTCTATTATCGATATCTTTGTTACTCCAATGGATGGTAGCCTAGTCATTATCGAAGGTAATCTATTGTCATGATTTTTGTTACTCCAATGGATTTTAGCCATGTCATTATGGAATGTAGTTTGTTATCGATATTTTTGTTATTACAATGTATGGTATTCTTGTCATTATAGAAGGTAGTCTGTTGTCGATATCTTTGTTACTCTAATGGATGGTAGCCTAGTCATTAAGGAAGGTAGTCTGTTGGAGAGATTTTTATTACACCAATGGATGGTTGGCTTGTCATTATGGAAGGTAGTCTCTTGTTGATATTTTTGTTACTCCAATGGATGGTAGCCTTGTCATTATGGAAGGTAGTCTCTTGTTGATATTTTTGTTACTCCAATGGATGGTAGCCTTGTCATTATGGAAGGTAGTCTGTTGTCTAGTTTTTTGTTACTCTAATGGAGGGTAGCCTTGTCATTATGGAAGGTAGTCTATTGTCGAGATTTTTGTTACTCCAATGGATGGTAGCCTTGTCATTGTGGAAAGTAGTCTCTTGTTGATATTTTCATTACTCCAATGGCTGGTAGCCTTTTCATTATGGAAGGTAGTCTGTTGTCTAGATTTTTGTTACTCCAATGGATGGTAGCCTTGTCATTATGGAAGGTAGTCTGTTGTCAATATTTTTGTTAATCCAATGGATGGTAACCTTGTCATTATGGAACATAGTTTGTTGTTGATATTTTTGTTATTCTAATGGATGGTAGCCTTATCATTTTGAAAGGTAGTGTGTTGTCGAGATTTTTGTTCCTCCAATAGATAGTAGCCATGTCATAATGAAAGGTAGTATGTTATCGAGATTTTGTTACTCCAATGGATGGTAGCCTTGTCATTATGGAAGGTAGTCTATTGTCGATATTTTTGTCACTCCAATAGATGGAAGCCTTGTAATTATGGAAGGTAGTCTGTTGGCGAGCTTTTTGTTACTCCAATGGATGGTAGCCTTGTCATTATGGAAGGTAGTCAATTGTTGATATATTTATTACTCCAATGCATGGTAGCCTTGTCATTATAAAAGGTAGTCTCTTGTTGATATTTTCATTACCCCAATGGATGGTAGCCTTGTTATTATGGAAGGTAGTCTGTTGTCGAGATTTTTGTTACTCTAATGGATCGTAGCCTTGTCATTATGGAAGGTAGTCTGTTGTTGAGATTTTTGTTACTCTAATGGATGGTAGCCTTGTCATTATGGAACGTAGTTTGTTGTCGATATTTTTGTTATTCCAATGGATGGTAGCCTTATCATTTTGGAAGGTAGTTTATTGTCGAGATTTTTGTTACTCCAATGGATAATAGCCATGTCATAATGAAAGCTAGTATGTTATAGAGATTTTGTTACTCCAATGGATGGTAGCTTTGTCATTATGGAAGGTAGTCTATTATCGATATTTTTGTCACTCCAATGGATGGTAGCCTTGTAATTATGGAAGGTAGTCTGTTGGCGAGCTTTTTGTTACTCCAGAGGATGGTAGCCTTGTCATTATGGAAGGTAGTCTATTGTTGATATTTTCATTACTCCAATGCATGGTAGCCTTGTCATTATAGAAGGTAGTCTCTTGTTGATATTTTCATTACTCCAATAGATGGTAGCCTTATGAAAGGTAGTTTGTTCTCGAGATTTTTGTTACTCCAATGGATGGTAGCCTTGTCATTATGGAAAGTATTCTGTTGTCGATATTTTTGTTACTCCAATGGATGGTAGACTATTCATTATGGAACGTAGTTTGTTGTCAATATTTTTGTTATTCTAATGGATGGTAGCCTTATCATTATGGAAGGTAGTCTATTGTCGAGATTTTTGTCACTCCAATGGATGGTAGCCTTGTCATTATGGAAGGTAGTCTGTTGTCGATATCATTGTTACTTAAATGGATGGTAGCCTAGTCATTATGGAAGGTATTCTGTTGTCGATATATTTCTTACTCCAATGGATGGTAGCCTTATCATTATGGAAGGTAGTTTGTTGTCGATATTTTTGTTACTCCAATGGATTGTAGCCTATTCATTATGGAACGTAGTTTGTTGTCGATATTTTTGTAATTCCAATGGATGGTAGCCTTATCATTATGGAAGGTAGTTTGTTGTCGAGATTTTTGTTACTCCAATGGATAATAGCCTTGTCATTATGGAAGGTAGTCTATTGTCGAGATTTTGTTACTCCAATGGATGGTAGTCTTATCATTATAAAAGGTGGTCTATTATCGATATTTTTGTCACTCCAATGGATGGTAGCCTTGTCATTATGGAAGGTAGTCTGTTGGCGATATTTTTGTTACTCCAATGGATGGTAGGCTTGTCATTATGGAAGGTAGTCTCTTGTTGACATTTTCATTACTCCAATGGATGGTAGCCTTGTCATTATGGAAGGTAGTTTGTTGTCAGGATTTTTGTTACTCTAATGGATCGTAGCCTTGTTAATATGGAAGGTAGTATGTTGTCGAGATTTTTGTTACTCTAATGGATGGTATCCTTGTCCTTATGGAAGGTAGTTTGTTGTCGATATTTTTGTTACTCCAATGGATGGTAGCTTTGTCATTATAGAAGGTAGTCTATTGTCGAAATTTTTGTTACTCCAATGGATCATAGCCATGTCATTATGGAAGTTAGACTGTTGTCGAGATTTTTGTTACTACAATGTATGGTAGCCTTGTCATTATGGAATGTAGTTTGTTGTCAATATTATTGTTATTACAAAGTATGGTAGTCTTGTCATTATAGAAGGTAGTCTTTTGTCGATATCTTTGTTACTCTAATGGATGGTAGCCTAGTCATTATGGAAGGTATTCTGTTGTCGATATTTTTGTTACTCCAATGGATGGTAGCCTTGTCATTATGGAAGGTAGTCTGTTGTCGAAAATTTTGGTACTCCAATGGATGGTAGACTATTCATTATGGAACGTAGTTTGTTGTTGATATTTTTGTTATTCCAATGGATGGTAGCCTTATCATTATGGAAGGTAGTTTGTTGTCGAGATTTTTGTTACTCCAATGGATAGTAGCCTTGTCATTAAGGAAGGTAGTCTATTGTCGAGATTTTGTTACTCCAATTGATGGTAGCCTTATCATTATGGAAGGTAGTCTGTTGGCAATATTTTTGTTACTCCAATGGATGGTAGCCATGTCATTATGGAAGGTAGTCTCTTGTTGACATTTTCATTACTCCAATGCATGGAAGCCTTGTCATTATTAATGGTAGTCTCTTGTTGATATTTTTGTTACTCTAATGGATCATAGCCTTGTCAATATGGAAGGTAGTATGTTGTCGAGATTTTTGTTACTCTAATGGATGGTAGCCTTGTCATTATGGAAGGTAGTTTATTGTCGAGATTTTTGTTACTCCAATGGATGGTAGCTTTGTCATTATGGAAGGTAGTCTATTGTCGAGATTTTTTTACTCCAATGGATGGTAGCCTTGTCATTATGGAAGGTAGTCTGTTGTGGAGATTTTTGTTACTATAATGTATGGTAGCCTTGTCATTGTGGAATTTAGTTTGTTGTCGAGATTTTTGTTATTACAATGTATGGTAGCCTTGTCATTATAAAGGTAGTCTATTGTCGATATCTTTGTTACTCTAATGGATGGTAGCCTAGTCATTATGGAAGGTAGTCTGTTGTCGAGATTTTTGTCACTCTAATGGATGGTAGCCTTGTCATTATGGAAGGTAGTATGTTTTCGAGATTTTTGTTATTCCATTGGATGGTAGCCTTGTCATTATGGAAGGTAGTCTTTTTTCGAGATTTTTGTTATTCCAATAGATGGTAGCCTTGTCATTATGGAAGGAAGTCTGTTGTCGAGATTTTTGATACTCCAATGGATGGTAGAATTGTCATTATGGAAGGTAGGATGTTGTCAATTTCTTTGTTACTTCAATGAATGGTAGCCTTGTCATTATGGAAGGTAGTCTGTTGTCGATATTTTTGTTACTCCAATAGATGGTAGCCTTGTTATTATGGAACGTAGTTTGTTGTTGATATTTTTGTTATTACAATGAATGGTAGCCTTATCATTATGGAAGGTAGTCTGTTGGCGAGATTTTTGTTACTCCAATGGATGGTAGCCTTGTCATTAAGGAAGGTAGTCTCTTGTTGATATTTTTGTTACTACAATGGATGGTAGCCTTTTCTTTATGGAAGGTAGTCTGTTGTCTAGATTTTTGTTACTCTAATGGATGGTAGCCTTATCATTATGGAAGGTAGTCTGTTGTCGAGATTTTTGTTACTCCAATGGATGGTATCCTTGTCATTATAAAATGTAGTCTCTTGTTGATATTTTCGTTGCTCCAATGGATGGTAGCCTTGTCATTATGGAAGGTAGTTTGTTGTCGAGATTTTTGTTACTCCAATTGATAGTAGCCTTCTCATTATGGAAGGTAGACTGTTGTCGAGATTTTGTTACTCCAGTGGATGGTAGCCTTATCATTATGGAAGGTAGTCTATTGTCGAGATTTTTGTTACTCCAATGGATGTTTGCCTTGTCATTATTGAAGGTAGTCTGTTGGCGAGATTTTTGTTACTCCAATGGATGGTAGCCTTGTCATTATGGGAGGTAGTCTCTTGTTGATTTTTTGTTATTCCAATGCATGGTAGCCTTGTCATTATGTAAGGTAGTCTCTTGTTGATATTTTCATTACTCCAATGGATGGTAGCCTTGTCATTATGGAAGGTAGTTTGTTGTCAGGATTTTTGTTACTCTAATGGATCCTAGCTTTGTCAATATGGACGGTTGTCTGTTGTCGAGATTTTTGTTACTACAATGGACGATAGCCTTGTCATTATGGAAGGTAGTATGTTGTCGAGATTTTTGTTATTCCATTGGATGGTAGCCTTGTCATTATGGAAGGCAGTCTGTTATCGATATTTTTGTTATTCCAATAGATGGTAGCCTTGTCATTATGGAAGGTAGTAAGTTGTCGAGATTTTTGTTACTCCAATGGATTTTAGCCTTGTCATTATTGAAGGTAGTCAGTTTTCGAAAATTTTTTACTCCAATGGATGGTAGCCTTGTCATTATGGAAGGTTGTCTGTTGCCAAGATTTTTGTTACTCCAATGGATGGTAGAATTGTCATTACGGAAGGTAGTATGTTGTCGTTATCTTTGTTACTCCAATGGATGGTAGCCTAGTCATTATGGAAGGTATTTTGTTGTCGAGATTTTTGTTACTCCAATGGATGGTAGGGTTTTCATTATGGAAGGTAGTCTATTGTCGATATTTTTGGTACTCCAATGGATGGTAGTCTTGTCATTATGGAAGGTAGTCTATTGTCGATATTTTTGTTACTCCAATGGATGGTAGCCTTGTCATTATGGAACGTAGTTTTTTCTGGATATTTTTGTTATTCCAAAATATGGTAGCTTTGTCATTATGGAAGGTAGTCTATTGTCGAGATTTTTGTTAGTCCAATGGATTTTAGCCTTTACATTACTGAAGGTAGTCTGTTTTCGAAATTTTTTTTACTCCAATGGATGGAAGCCTTGTCATTATGGACAGTTGTCTGTTGGCGAGATTTTTGTTACTCCAATGGATGGTAGCCTTGTCATTATGGAAGGTAGTCTCTTGTTGATATTTTCATTACTCCAATGCATGGTAGCCTTGTCATTATGGATGGTAGTCTCTTGTTGATATTTTCATTACTCCAATGGATGGTAGCCTTGTCATTATGGAAGGTAGTTTGTTGTCGGGATTTTTGTTACTCCAATGGATGGTAGTCTTGTCATTATGGAAGGTAGTCTCTTGTCGATATTTTTGTTACTCCAATGGATGGTAGCCTTGTCATTATGGAACGTAGTTTGTTATCGATATTTTTGTTATTCCAATGGATGGTAGCCTTGTCATTATGGAAGACAGTCTATTGTCGACATTTTTGTCACTCCAATGGATGGTAGCCTTGTCATTATGGAAGGTTATCTGTTGTCGAGATTTTTGTTACTCCAATGGATGGTAGCCTTGTCATTATGGAAGGTAGTCTATTGTCGATATTTTTTTTTACACCAATGGATGGTAGCCTTGTCATTATGGAAGGTAGTTTGTTGTCATGATTTTGTTACTCTAATGGATGGTAGGCTTGTCATTATAGAACATAGTTAGTTGTTGATATTTTTGTTACTCCAATGGATGGTCGCCTTTTAATTATGGAACGTAGTTTGTTGTCTGGATTTTTGTTACTCTAATGGATCATAGCCTTGTCAATATGGAAGGTAGTCTGTTGTCGATATTTTTGTTACTCTAACGGATGGTAGCCTTGTCATTATGGAAGGTAGTTTGTTGTCGAGATTTTTGGTACTCCAATGGATGGTAGCTTTGTCATTATGGAAGGTAGTCTATTGTCTATATTTTTGTTACTCCAATGGATGGTAGCCTTGTCATTATGGAAGGTAGTCTGTTGTCGAGATTTTTGTTACTATAATGTATGGTAGCCTTGTCATTGTGGAATGTAGTTTGTTGTCGAGATTTTTGTTATTACAATGTATGGTAGCCTTGTCATTATAAAGGTGGTCTGTTGTCGATATCTATGTTACTCTAATGGATGGTAGCCTAGTCATTATGGAAGGTAGTCTATTGTCAAAATTTTTGTCACTCTAATGGATGGTAGCCTTGTCATTATGGAAGGTAGTATGTTGTCGAGATTTTTGTTATTCCATTGGATGGTAGCCTTGTCATTATGGAAGGTAGTCTGTTCTCAAAATTTTTGTTATTCTAATAGATGGTAGCCTTGTCATTATTGAAGGTAGTCTGTTGTCGATATTTTTGATACTCCAATGGATGGTAGAATTGTCATTATGGAAGGTAGCATGTTGTCAATTTCTTTGTTACTTCAATGAATGGTAGCCTTGTCATTATGGAAGGTAGTCTGTTGTCGATATTTTTGTTACTCCAATAGATGGTAGCCTTGTCATTATGGAACGTAGTTTGTTGTTGATATTTTTGTTATTACAATGAATGGTAGCCTTATCATTATGGAAGGTAGTCTGTTGACGAGATTTTTGTTACTCCAATGGATGGTAGCCTTGTCATTATGGAAGGTAGTCTCTTGTTGATATTTTTGTTACTCCAATGGATGGTAGCCTTTTCTTTATGGAAGGTAGTCTGTTGTCTAGATTTTTGTTACTCTAATGGATGGTAGCCTTATCATTATGGAATGTAGTCTGTTGTCGAGATTTTTGTTACTCCAATGGATGGTATCCTTGTCATTATAAAATGTAGTCTCTTGTTGATATTTTCGTTGCTCCAATGGATGGTAGCCTTGTCATTATGGAAGGTAGTTTATTGTCGAGATTTTTGTTACTCCAATGGATAGCAGCCTTGACATTACTGAAGGTAGTCTGTTTTCGAAATTTTTTTTACTCCAATGGATGGAAGCCTTGTCATTATGGACATTTGTCTGTTGGCGAGATTTTTGTTACTCTAATGGATGGTAGCCTTGTCATTATGGAAGGTAGTCTCTTGTTGATATTTTCATTACTCCAATGCATGGTAGCCTTGTCATTATGGATGGTAGTCTCTTGTTCATATTTTCATTACTCCAATGGATGGTAGCCTTGTCATTATGGAAGGTAGTTTGTTGTCGGGATTTTTGTTACTCCAATGGATGGTAGCCTTGTCATTATGGAAGGTAGTCCCTTGTCAATATTTTTGTTACTCCAATGGATGGTAGCCTTGTCATTATGGAACGTAGTTTGTTGTCGATATTTTTGTTATTCCAATGGATGGTAGCCTTGTCATTATGGAAGGCAGTCTATTGTCGACATTTTTGTCACTCCAATGGATGGTAGCCTTGTCATTATGGAAGGTTATCTGTTGTCGAGAATTTTGTTACTCCAATGGATGGTAGCCTTGTCATTATGGAAGGTAGTCTGTTGTCCATATTTTTTTACACCAATGGATGGTAGCCTTGTCATTATGGAAGGTAGTTTGTTGTCACGATTTTGTTACTCTAATGGATGGTAGGCTTGTCATTATAGAACATAGTTAGTTGTTGATATTTTTGTTACTCCAATGGATGGTAGCCTTTTAATTATGGAATATAGTTTGTTGTCTGGATTTTTGTTACTCTAATGGATCATAGCCTTGTCAATATGGAAGGTAGTCTGTTGTCGATATTTTTGTTACTCTAATGGATGGTAGCCTTGTCATTATGGAAGGTAGTCTATTGTCGAGATTTTTGTTACTCCAATGGATGGTAGCCTTGTCATTATGGAAGGTAGACTGTTGTCGAGATTTTTGTTACTATAATGTATGGTAGCCTTGTCATTATGGAATGTAGTTTGTTGTCGAGATTTTTGTTATTACAATGTATGGTAGCCTTGTCATTATAGAAGGTAGTCTGTTCTCAATATCTTTGTTAATCTAATGGATGGTAGCCTATTCATTATGGAAGGTACTCTATTCCCGAGATTTTTGTCACTCTAATGGATGGTAGCCTTGTCATTATGGAAGGTAGTATGTGGTCAAGATTTTTGTTATTCCATTGGATGGTAGCCTTGCCATTATGGAAGGTAGTCTGTTCTCGAGATTTTTGTTATTCCAATAGATGGTAGCCTTGTCATTATGGAAGGTAATTTGTTGTCGAGATTTTTGTTATTCCAATGGATGGTAGAATTGTCGTTATGGAAGCTAGTCTGTTGTCAATATCTTTGTTACTCCAATGGATGGTAGCCTTGTCATTATGCAAGGTAGTCTGTTGACGATATTTTTGTTACTCCAATGGATGGTAGCCTTGTAATTATAGAAGGTAGTCTGTTGTCTAGATTTTTGTTACTCTAATGGATGGTAGCCTTATCATTATGGAAGGTATTCTGTTGGCGAGATTTTTGTTACTCCAATGGATGGTAGCCTTGTCATTATGGAAGGTAGTCTCTTGTTGATATTTTCATTACTCCAATGCATGGTAGCCTTGTCATTATGGATGGTAGTCTCTTGTTGATATTTTCATTAGTCCAATGGATGGTAGCCTTGTCATTATGGAGGGTAGTTTGTTGTCGGGATTTTTGTTACTCTAACGGATCATAGCCTTGTCAATATGGAAGGTAGTCTATTGTCTATATTTTTGTTACTCTAATGGGTGGTAGCCTTGTCATTATGGAAGGTAGTCTGTTCTCGATATTTTTGTTATTCTAATAGATGGTAGCCTTGTCATTATGGAAGGTAGTGTGTTGTCGAGATTTTTGTTACTCCAATGGATTTTAGCCTTGTCATTATTGAAGGTAGTCTATTTTCGAAAAAAGTTTTACTCCAATGGATGGTAGCCTTGTCATTATGGAAGGTTGTATGTTGTCGATATTTTTGTTACTCCAATGGATGGTAGAATTGTCATTATGGAAGGTAGTCTATTGTCGATATTTTTGTTACTCCAATGGATGGTAGCCTATTCATTATGGAACGTAGTTTGTTGTCGATATTTTTGTTATTCCAATGGATGGTAGCCTTATCAATATGGAAGGTAGTTTGTTGTCGAGATTTTTGTTACTCCAATGGATAGTAGCCTTGTCATTATGGAAGGTAGACTATTATCGAGATTTTGTTACTCCAATGGATGGTAGCCTTTTCATTATGGAAGGTAGTGTGTTGGCGAGATTTTTGTTACTCCAATGGATGGTAGCCTTTTCATTATGGAAGGTAGTCTCTTGTTGATATTTTCATTACTCCAATGCATGGTAGCCTTGTCATCATGCATGGTAATCTCTTGTTGATATTTTCATTACTCCAATGGATGGTAGCCTTGTCATTATGGAGGGTAGTTTGTTGTCAGGATTTTTGTTACTCTATCGGATCTTAGCCTTGTCAATATGGAAGGTAGTCTATTGTCTAGATTTTTATTACTCTAATGGGTGGTAGCCTTATCATTATGGAAGGTAGTTTGTTGTCGAGATTTTTGTTACTCCAATGGATGGTAGCCTTTTCATTATGGAAGGTAGACTGTTGTCGAGATTTTTGTTACTATAATGTATTGTAACCTATTGTAACCTTGTCATTATGGAATGTAGTTTGTTGTCGAGATTTTTGTTATTACAATGTATGGTAGCCTTGTCATTATAGAAGGTAGTCTGTTGTCGATATCTTTGTTAATCTAATGGATGGTAGCCTAGTAATTATGCAAGGTAGTCTATTCTCGAGATTTTTTTCACTCTAATGGATGGTAGCCTTGTCATTATGGAAGGTAGTATGTTGTCGAGATTTTTGTTATTCCATTGGATGGTAGCCTTGCCATTGTGGAAGGTAGTTTGTTCTCGAGATTTTTGTTATTCCAATAGATGGTAGCCTTGTCATTATGAAAGGTAGTCTGTTGTCGAGATTTTTGTTACTCCAATGGATGGTAGAATTGTCATTTAGGAAGGTAGTCTGTTGTCAATATCTTTGTTACTCTAATGGATTATAGCCTTGTCATTATGGAAGGTAGTCTGTTGTCGATATTTTTGTTACTCCAATGATGGTAGCCTTGTCATTATGGAACGTAGTTTGTTGTCGATATTTTTGTTATTCCAATGAATGGTAGCCTTGTCATTATGGAAGGTAGTATGTTGGCGAGATTTTTGTTACTCCAATGGATGGTAGCTTTATCATTATGGAAGGTAGTCTCTTGTTGATATTTTTGTTACTTCAATGGATAGTAGCCTTTTCATTATGGAAGGTAGTCTGTTGTCTAGATTTTTTTTATTCTAATGGATGGTAGACTTGTCATTGTGGAAGGTAGTCTCTTGTTGATATTTTTGTTACTCCAATGGAGTATATCCTTGTCATTATGGAATGTAGTCTCTTGTTGATATTTTTGTTGCTCCAATGGATGGTAGCCTTGTCATTATGGAAGGTAGTTTGTTGTCGAGATTTTTGTTACTCCAATGGATGGTAGCCTTATCATTATGGAAGGTAGTCTATTATCGAGATTTTTGTCACTCCAATGGATGGTAGCCTTGTCATTATGGAAGGTAGTCTGGTGGCGATATTTTTGTTACTCCAATGGATGGTAGCCTTGTCATTATGGAAGGTAGACTCTTTTTGATATTTTCATTACTCCAATGCATGGTAGCCTTGTCATTATGGAAGGTAGTCTCTTGTTGATATTTTCATTACTCCAATGGATGATAGCCTTGTCATTATGGAAGGTAGTTTGTTGTCGAGATTTTTGTTACTCTAATGGATCGTAGCCTTGTCAATATGGAAGTTAGTTTGTTGTCGAGATTTTTGTTACTACAATGGACGCTAGCCTTGTCATTATGGAAGGTAGTGTGTTGTCGAGATTTTGGTTACTACAATTGATGGTAGCCTTTTCATTATGGAATGTAGTATGTTGTCGAGATTTTTGTTACTCCAATGGATGGTAGCCTTGTCATTATGGAAGGCAGTATGTTCTCGATATTTTTGTTATTCCAATAGATGGTAGCCTTGTCATTATGGAATGTAGTCTGTTGTTGAGATTTTTGTTACTCCAATTGATTTTAGCCTTGTCATTATTAAAGGTAGTCTGTTTTCGAAATATTTTTTACTCCAATGTATGGTAGCCTTGTCATTATGGAAGGTTGTCTGTTGTCGATATTTTTGTTACTCCAATGGATGGTAGAATTGTCATTATGGAAGGTAGTCTATTATCGATATTTTTGTTACTCCAATGGATGGTAGCCTATTCATTATGGAATGTAGTTTGTTGTCGATATTTTTGTTATTCCAATGGATGGTAGCCTTGTCATTATGGATGGTAGTCTCTTGTTGATATTTTCGTTACTCCAATAGATGGTAGCCTTGTCATTATGGAGGGTAGTTTGTTGTCGGGATTTTTGTTACTCTAACGGATCATAGCCTTGTCAATATGGAAGGTAGTCTATTGTCCAGATTTGTGTTACTCTAATAGGTGGTAGCCTTATCATTATGGAAGGTAGTTTGTTGTCGAGATTTTTGTTACTCCAATGGATGGTAGCTTTGTCATTATGGAAGGTAGTCTATTGTCGAGATTTTTGTTATTCCAATGGATGGTAGCCTTGACATTATGGAAGGAAGACTATTGTCGAGATTTTTGTTACTATAATGTATGGTAGCCTTGTCATTATGGAATGTAGTTTGTTGTCGAGATTTTTGTTATTACAATGTATGGTAGCCTTGTCATTATTGAAGGTAGTCTGTTGTAAATATCTTTGTTAATCTAATGGATGGTAGCCTAGTCATTAAGGAAGGTACTCTATTCTGGAGATTTTTGTCACTCTAATGGATGGTAGCCTTGTCATTATGGAAGGTAGTATGTGGTCGAGATTTTTGTTATTCCATTGGATGGTAGCCTTGCCATTATGAAAGGTAGTCTGTTCTCGAGATTTTTGTTATTCCAATAGATTGTAGCCTTGTCATTATGGAAGGTAGTCTGTTGTCGAGATTTTTGTTATTCTAATGGATGGTAGAATTGTCGTTATGGAAGGTAGTCTGTTGTCAATATCTTTGTTACTCCAATGGATGGTAGCCTTGTCATTATGCAAGGTAGTCTGTTGTGGATATTTTTGTTACTCCAATGGATGGTAGCCTTGTCATTATGGAACGTAGTTTGTTGTCAATATTTTTGTTATTCCAATGAATGGTAGCCTTGTCATTATGGAAGGTAGTCTGTTGTTGATATTTTTGTTACTCCAATGGATGGTAGCTTTGTCATTATGGAAGGTAGTCTCTTGTTGATATTTTTGTTACTCCAATGAGTGGTAGCCTTTTCATTGTGGAATGTAGTCTGTTGTCTAGATTTTTGTTACTCTAATGGATGGTAGCCTTATCATTATGGAAGGTAGTCTGTTGTCGAGATTTTTGTTACTATAATGTATGGTAGCCTTGTCATTATAGAAGGTAGTCTGTTGTCGATATCTTTGTTACTCTAATGGATGGTAGCCTAGTCATTATGGAAGGTAGTCTATTCTCGAGATTTTTGTCACTCTAATGGATGGTAGCCTTGTTACTATGGAAGGTAGTATGTTGTCGAGATTTTTGTTATTCCATTGGATGGTAGCCTTGCCATTATGGAAGGTAGTCTATTCTCGAGATTTTTGTTATTCCAATAAATGGTAGCCTTGTCATTACGGAAGGTAGTCTGTTGTAGAGATTTTTGTTACTTCAATGGATGGTAGCCTTGTCATTATGCAAGGTAGTCTGTTGTCGATATTTTTGTTATTCCAATGGATGGTAGCCTTATCAATATGGAAGGTAGTTTGTTGTCGAAATTTTTGTTACTCCAATGGATAGTAGCCTTGTCATTATGGAAGGTAGTCTATTGTCGAGATTTTGTTACTCCAATGGATGGTAGCCTTATCATTATGGAAGGTAGTCTGTTGGCGAGATTTTTGTTATTCCAATGGATGGTAGCCTTGTCATTATGGAAGGTAGTCTCTTGTCGATATTTTCATTACTCCAATGCATGGTAGCCTTGTCATTATGGATGGTAGTCTCTTGTTGATATTTTCATTACTTCAATGGATGGTAGCCTTGTCATTATGGAGGGTAGTTTGTTGTCGGGATTTTTGTTACTCTAACGGATCATAGCCTTGTCATTATGGAAGGTAGTCTATTGTCTAGATTTTTGTTACTCTAATGGGTGGTAGCCTTATCATTGTGGAATGTAGTTTGTTGTCGAGATTTTTGTTATTACAATGTATGGTAGCCTTGTCATTATAGAAGGTAGTCTATTGTCGATATCTTTGTTACTCTAATGGATGGTACCCTAGTCATTATGGAAGGTAGTTTATTCTCGAGATTTTTGTCACTCTAATGGATGGTAGCCTTGTCATTATGGAAGGTAGTATGTTGTCGAGATTTTTGTTACTTCAATGGATGGTAGAATTGTCATTATGGAAGGTAGTCAGTTGTCAATATCTTTGTTACTCTAATGGATGGTAGCCTTGTCATTATGCAAGGTAGTCTGTTGTCGATATTTTTGTTATTCCAATGGATAATAGCCTTATCAGTATGGAAGGTAGTTTGTTGTCGAAATTTTTGTAACTCCAATGGATAGTAGCCTTGTCATTATGGAAGGTAGTCTATTGTCGAGATTTTCTTACTCCAATGGATGGTAGCCTTGTCATTATGGAAGGTAGTCTGTTGTCGAGATTTTTGTTACTTCAATGGATGGTAGAATTGTCATTATGGAAGGTAGTCAGTTGTCAATATCATTGTTACTCCAATGGATGGTAGCCTTGTCATTATGCAAGGTAGTCTGTTGTCGATATTTTTGTTATTCCAATGGATGGTAGCCTTATCAATATGGAAAGTAGTTTGTTGTCGAAATTTTTGTTACTCCAATGGATAGTAGCTTTGTCATTATGGAAGGTAGTCTATTGTCGAGATTTTCTTTCTCCAATGGATGGTAGCCTTGTTATTATGGAAGGTAGTCTCTTGTTGATATTTTTGTTACTCCAATGGATGCTAGCCTACTCATTATGGAACGTAGTTTGTTGTCGAGGTTTTTGTTACTCCAATGGATAGTAGCCTTGTCATTATGAAAGGTAGTCTGTTGTCGACATTTTGTTACTACAATGGATGGTAGCCTTATCATTATGGAAGGTAGTCTATTATTGAGATTTTTATCAGTCCAATGGATGGTAGCCTTGTCATTATTATAGGTAGTTTGTTGTCGAGATTTTTGTTAATCTAATGGATAGTAGCCTTGTCATTATGGAAGGTAGTCTATTGTCGAGATTTTTGTTACTATAATGTATGGTAGCCTTGTCATTATGGAATGTAGTTTGTTGTCGAGATTTTTGTTATTACAATGTATGGTAGCCTTCTCATTATAGAAGGTAGTCTGTTGTCGATATCTTTGTTACTCTAATGGATGGTAGCCTAGTCATTATGGAAGGTAGTCTATTGTCGAGATTTTTGTCACTCTAATGGATTGTAGCCTTGTCATTATGGAAGGTAGTATGTTGTCGAGATTTTTGTTATTCCATTGGATGGTAGCCTTGCCATTATGAAAGGTAGTCTGTTCTCGAGATTTTTGTTATTCCAATAGATTGTAGCCTTGTCATTATGGAAGGTAGTCTGTTGTCGAGATTTTTGTTATTCTAATGGATGGTAGAATTATCGTTATGGAAGGTAGTCTGTTGTCAATATCTTTGTTACTCCAATGGATGGTAGCCTTGTCATTATGCAAGGTAGTCTGTTGTGGATATTTTTGTTACTCCAATGGATGGTAGCCTTGTCATTATGGAACGTAGTTTGTTGTCAATATTTTTGTTATTCCAATGAATGGTAGCCTTGTCATTATGGAAGGTAGTCTGTTGTTGATATTTTTGTTACTCCAATGGATGGTAGCTTTGTCATTATGGAAGGTAGTCTCTTGTTGATATTTTTGTTACTCCAATGGGTGGTAGCCTTTTCATTGTGGAATGTAGTCTGTTGTCTAGATTTTTGTTACTCTAATGGATGGTAGCCTTATCATTATGGAAGGTAGTCTGTTGGCGAGATTTTTGTTACTCCAATGGATGGTAGCCTTGTCATTATGGAAGGTAGTTTATTGTCGATATTTCCATTACTCCAATGCATGGTAGCCTTGTCATTATGGATGGTAGTCTCTTGTTGATATTTTCATTACTCCAATGGATGGTAGCCTTGTCATTATGGAAGGTAGACTGTTGTCGAGATTTTTGTTACTATAATGTATGGTAGCCTTGTCATTATAGAAGGTAGTCTGTTGTCGATATCTTTGTTACTCTAATGGATGGTAGCCTAGTCATTATGGAAGGTAGTCTATTCTCGAGATTTTTGTCACTCTAATGGATGGTAGCCTTGTTACTATGGAAGGTAGTATGTTGTCGAGATTTTTGTTATTCCATTGGATGGTAGCCTTTCCATTATGGAAGGTAGTCTATTCTCGAGATTTTTGTTATTCCAATAAATGGTAGCCTTGTCATTACGGAAGGTAGTCTGTTGTCGAGATTTTTGTTACTTCAATGGATGGTAGCCTTGTCATTATGCAAGGTAGTCTGTTATCGATATTTTTGTTATTCCAATGGATGGTAGCCTTATCAATATGGAAGGTAGTTTGTTGTCGAAATTTTTGTTACTCCAATGGATAGTAGCCTTGTCATTATGGAAGGTAGTCTATTGTCGAGATTTTGTTACTCCAATGGATGGTAGCCTTATCATTATGGAAGGTAGTCTGTTGGCGAGATTTTTGTTACTCCAATGGATGGTAGCCTTGTCATTATGGAAGGTAGTCTCTTGTCGATATTTTCATTACTCCAATGCATGGTAGCCTTGTCATTATGGATGGTAGTCTCTTGTTGATATTTTCATTACTTCAATGGATGGTAGCCTTGTCATTATGGAGGGTAGTTTGTTGTCGGGATTTTTGTTACTCTAACGGATCATAGCCTTCTCATTATGGAAGGTAGTCTATTGTCTAGATTTTTGTTACTCTAATGGGTGGTAGCCTTATCATTGTGGAATGTAGTTTGTTGTCAATATTTTTGTTATTACAATGTATGGTAGCCTTGTCATTATAGAAGGTAGTCTATTGTCGATATCTTTGTTACTCTAATGGATGGTACCCTAGTCATTATGGAAGGTAGTTTATTCTCGAGATTTTTGTCACTCTAATGGATGGTAGCCTTGTCATTATGGAAGGTAGTATGTTGTCGAGATTTTTGTTATTCCATTGGATGGTAGCCTTGCCATTATGGAAGGTAGTCTGTTCTCGAGATTTTTGTTATTCCAATAAATGGTAGCCTTGTCATTATGGAAGGTAGTCTGTTGTCGAGATTTTTGTTACTTCAATGGATGGTAGAATTGTCATTATGGAAGGTAGTCAGTTGTCAATATCTTTGTTACTCTAATGGATGGTAGCCTTGTCATTATGCAAGGTAGTCTGTTGTCGATATTTTTGTTATTCCAATGGATAATAGCCTTATCAGTATGGAAGGTAGTTTGTTGTCGAAATTTTTGTAACTCCAATGGATAGTAGCCTTGTCATTATGGAAGGTAGTCTATTGTCGAGATTTTCTTACTCCAATGGATGGTAGCCTTGTCATTATGGAAGGTAGTCTGTTGTCGATTTTTTTGTTACTTCAATGGATGGTAGAATTGTCATTATGGAAGGTAGTCAGTGGTCAATATCATTGTTACTCCAATGGATGGTAGCCTTGTCATTATGCAAGGTAGTCTGTTGTCGATATTTTTGTTATTCCAATGGATGGTAGCCTTATCAATATGGAAAGTAGTTTGTTGTCGAAATTTTTGTTACTCCAATGGATAGTAGCCTTGTCATTATGGAAGGTAGTCTATTGTCGAGATTTTCTTTCTCCAATGGATGGTAGCCTTGTTATTATGGAAGGTAGTCTCTTGTTGATATTTTTGTTACTCCAATGGATGCTAGCCTACTCATTATGGAACGTAGTTTGTTGTCGAGGTTTTTGTTACTCCAATGGATAGTAGCCTTGTCATTATGAAAGGTAGTCTGTTGTCGACATTTTGTTACTACAATGGATGGTAGCCTTATCATTATGGAAGGTAGTCTATTGTTGAGATTTTTATCAGTCCAATGGATGGTAGCCTTGTCATTATTATAGGTAGTTTGTTGTCGAGATTTTTGTTAATCTAATGGATAGTAGCCTTGTCATTATGGAAGGTAGTCTATTGTCAAGATTTTTGTTACTATAATGTATGGTAGCCTTGTCATTATGGAATGTAGTTTGTTGTCGAGATTTTTGTTATTACAATGTATGGTAGCCTTCTCATTATAGAAGGTAGTCTGTTGTCGATATCTTTGTTACTCTAATGGATGGTAGCCTAGTCATTATGGAAGGTAGTCTATTGTCGAGATTTTTGTCACTCTAATGGATTGTAGCCTTGTCATTATGGAAGGTAGTATGTTGTCGAGATTTTTGTTATTCCATTGGATGGTAGCCTTGTCATTATGGAAGGTAGTCTGTTCTCGAGATTTTTGTTATTCCAATAGATGGTAGCCTTGTCATTATGGAAGGTAGTCTGTTGTCGAGATTTTTGTTATTCCAATGAATGGTAGAATTGTCGTTATGGAAGGTAGTCTGTTGTCAATATCATTGTTACTCCAATGGATGGTAGCCTTGTCATTATGCAAGGTAGTCTGTTTTGGTTATTTTTGTTACTCCAATGGATGGTAGCCTTGTCATTATGGAACGTAGTTTGTTGTCAATATTTTTGTTATTCCAATGAATGGTAGCCTTGTCATTATGGAAGGTAGTCTGTTGGCGAGATTTTTGTTACTCCAATGGATGGTAGCTTTGTCATTATGGAAGGTAGTCTCTTGTTGATATTTTTGTTACTCCAATGGATGGTAGCCTTTTCATTGTGGAATGTAGTCTGTTGTCTAGATTTTTGTTACTCTAATGGATGGTAGCCTTATCATTATGGAAGGTAGTCTGTTGGCGAGATTTTTGTTACTCCAATGGATGGTAGCCTTGTCATTATGGAAGGTAGTTTGTTGTCGATATTTTCATTACTCAAATGCATGGAAGCCTTGTCATTATGGATGCTAGTCTCTTGTTGATATTTTCATTACTCCAATGGATGGTAGCCTTGTCATTATGGAAGGTAGACTATTATCGAGATTTTTGTTACTATAATGTATGGTAGCCTTGTCATTATAGAAGGTAGTCTGTTGTCGATATCTTTGTTACTCTAATGGATGGTAGCCTAGTCATTATGGAAGGTTGTCTATTCTCGAGATTTTTGTCACTCTAATGGATGGTAGCCTTGTTATTATGGAAGGTAGTATGTTGTCGAGATTTTTGTTATTCCACTGGATGGTAGCCTTGCCATTATGGAAGGTAGTCTGTTCTCAAGATTTTTGCTATTCCAATAAATGGTAGCCTTGTCATTATGGAAGGTATATTGTTGTCGAGATTTTTGTTACTTCAATGGATGGTAGAATTGTCATTATGGAAGGTAGTCTGTTGTCAATATCTTTGTTACTCTAATGGATGGTAGCCTTGTCATTATGCAAGGTAGTCTGTTGTCGATATTTTTGTTATTCCAATGGATGGTAGCCTTATCAATATGGAAGGTAGTTTGTTGTCGAAATTTTTGTTACTCCAATGGATAGTAGCCTTGTCATTATGGAAGGTAGTCTATTGTCGAGATTATGTTACTCCAATGGATGGTAGCCTTATCATTATGGAAGGTAGTCTGTTGGCGAGATTTTTGTTACTCCAATGGATGGTAGCCTTGTCATTATGGAAGGTAGTCTCTTGTTGATATTTTCATTACTCCAATGCATGGTAGCCTTGTCATTATGGATTGTAGTCTCTTGTTGATATTTTCATTACTTCAATGGATGGTAGCCTTGTCATTATGGAGGGTAGTTTGTTGTCGGGATTTTTGTTACTCTAATGGATCATAGCCTTGTCATTATGGAAGGTAGTCTATTGTCTAGATTTTTGTAACTCTAATGGGTGGTAGCCTTATCGTTATGGAAGGTAGTTTGTTGTCGAGATTTTTGTTACTCCAATGGATGGTAGCCTTGTCATTATAGAAGGTAGTCTGTTGTCGATATTTTCATTACTCCAATGCATGGTAGCCTTGTCATTATGGATGGTAGTCTCTTGTTGATATTTTCATTACTTCAATGGATGGTAGCCTTGTCATTATGGAGGGTAGTTTGTTATCGGGATTTTTGTTACTCTAACGGATCGTAGCCTTGTCAATATGGAAGGTAGTCTATTGTCGAGATTTTTGTTACTCTAATGGGTGTTAGCCTTATCATTGTGGAATG
Organism: Vicia faba; assembly: GCA_948472305.1. NCBI lineage: Eukaryota > Viridiplantae > Streptophyta > Magnoliopsida > Fabales > Fabaceae > Vicia > Vicia faba. The sequence goes on along the minus strand of OX451739.1, from coordinate 681,119,495 downwards.
TAGTTTGTTGTCGAGATTTTTGTTATTACAATGTATGGTAGCCTTGTCATTATAGAAGGTAGTCTATTGTCGATATCTTTGTTACTCTAATGGATGGTAGCCTAGTCATTATGGAAGGTAGTTTATTCACGAGATTTTTGTCACTCTAATGGATGGTAGCCTTGTCATTATGGAAGGTAGTATGTTGTCGAGATTTTTGTTATTCCATTGGATGGTAGCCTTGTCATTATGGAAGGTAGTCTGTTCTCGAGATTTTTGTTATTCCAATAAATGGTAGCCTTGTCATTATGGAAGGTAGTCTGTTGTCGAGATTTTTGTTACTTCAATGGATGGTAGAATTGTCATTATGGAAGGTAGTCAGTTGTCAATATCTTTGTTACTCTAATGGATGGTAGCCTTGTCATTATGCAAGGTAGTCTGTTGTCGATATTTTTGTTATTCCAATGGATGGTAGCCTTATCAATATGGAAGGTAGTTTGTTGTCGAAATTTTTGTTACTCCAATGGATAGTAGCCTTGTCATTATGGAAGGTAGTCTATTATCGAGATTTTCTTACTCCAATGGATGGTAGCCTTGTCATTATGGAAGGTAGTCTGTTGTCGAGATTTTTGTTACTTCAATGGATGGTAGAATTGTCATTATGGAAGGTAGTCAGTTGTCAATATCTTTGTTACTCCAATGGATGGTACCCTTGTCATTATGCAAGGTAGTCTGTTGTCGATATTTTTGTTATTCCAATGGATGGTAGCCTTATCAATATGGAAAGTAGTTTGTTGTCGAAATTTTTGTTACTCCAATGGATAGTAGCCTTGTCATTATGGAAGGTAGTCTATTGTCGAGATTTTCTTTCTCCAATGGATGGTAGCCTTGTTATTATGGAAGGTAGTCTCTTGTTGATATTTTTGTTACTCCAATGGATGCTAGCCTACTCATTATGGAACGTAGTTTGTTGTCGAGGTTTTTGTTACTCCAATGGATAGTAGCCTTGTCATTATGAAAGGTAGTCTGTTGTCGACATTTTGTTACTACAATGGATGGTAGCCTTATCATTATGGAAGGTAGTCTATTGTTGAGATTTTTATCAGTCCAATGGATGGTAGCCTTGTCATTATTATAGGTAGTTTGTTGTCGAGATTTTTGTTAATCTAATGGATAGTAGCCTTGTCATTATGGAAGGTAGTCTGTTGTCGAGATTTTTGTTACTATAATGTATGGTAGCCTTGTCATTATGGAATGTAGTTTGTTGTCGAGATTTTTGTTATTACAATGTATGGTAGCCTTCTCATTATAGAAGGTAGTCTGTTGTCGATATCTTTGTTACTCTAATGGATGGTAGCCTAGTCATTATGGAAGGTAGTCTATTGTCGAGATTTTTGTCACTCTAATGGATTGTAGCCTTGTCATTATGGAAGGTAGTATGTTGTCGAGATTTTTGTTATTCCATTGGATGGTAGCCTTGTCATTATGGAAGGTAGTCTGTTCTCGAGATTTTTGTTATTCCAATAGATGGTAGCCTTGTCATTATGGAAGGTAGTCTGTTGTCGAGATTTTTGTTATTCCAATGAATGGTAGAATTGTCGTTATGGAAGGTAGTCTGTTGTCAATATCATTGTTACTCCAATGGATGGTAGCCTTGTCATTATGCAAGGTAGTCTGTTTTGGTTATTTTTGTTACTCCAATGGATGGTAGCCTTGTCATTATGGAACGTAGTTTGTTGTCAATATTTTTGTTATTCCAATGAATGGTAGCCTTGTCATTATGGAAGGTAGTCTGTTGGCGAGATTTTTGTTACTCCAATGGATGGTAGCTTTGTCATTATGGAAGGTAGTCTCTTGTTGATATTTTTGTTACTCCAATGGATGGTAACCTTTTCATTGTGGAATGTAGTCTGTTGTCTAGATTTTTGTTACTCTAATGGATGGTAGCCTTATCATTATGGAAGGTAGTCTGTTGGCGAGATTTTTGTTACTCCAATGGATGGTAGCCTTGTCATTATGGAAGGTAGTTTGTTGTCGATATTTTCATTACTCAAATGCATGGAAGCCTTGTCATTATGGATGCTAGTCTCTTGTTGATATTTTCATTACTCCAATGGATGGTAGCCTTGTCATTATGGAAGGTAGACTATTATCGAGATTTTTGTTACTATAATGTATGGTAGCCTTGTCATTATAGAAGGTAGTCTGTTGTCGATATCTTTGTTACTCTAATGGATGGTAGCCTAGTCATTATGGAAGGTTGTCTATTCTCGAGATTTTTGTCACTCTAATGGATGGTAGCCTTGTTATTATGGAAGGTAGTATGTTGTCGAGATTTTTGTTATTCCACTGGATGGTAGCCTTGCCATTATGGAAGGTAGTCTGTTCTCAAGATTTTTGCTATTCCAATAAATGGTAGCCTTGTCATTATGGAAGGTATATTGTTGTCGAGATTTTTGTTACTTCAATGGATGGTAGAATTGTCATTATGGAAGGTAGTCTGTTGTCAATATCTTTGTTACTCTAATGGATGGTAGCCTTGTCATTATGCAAGGTAGTCTGTTGTCGATATTTTTGTTATTCCAATGGATGGTAGCCTTATCAATATGGAAGGTAGTTTGTTGTCGAAATTTTTGTTACTCCAATGGATAGTAGCCTTGTCATTATGGAAGGTAGTCTATTGTCGAGATTTTGTTACTCCAATGGATGGTAGCCTTATCATTATGGAAGGTAGTCTGTTGGCGAGATTTTTGTTACTCCAATGGATGGTAGCCTTGTCATTATGGAAGGTAGTCTCTTGTTGATATTTTCATTACTCCAATGCATGGTAGCCTTGTCATTATGGATTGTAGTCTCTTGTTGATATTTTCATTACTTCAATGGATGGTAGCCTTGTCATTATGGAGGGTAGTTTGTTGTCGGGATTTTTGTTACTCTAATGGATCATAGCCTTGTCATTATGGAAGGTAGTCTATTGTCTAGATTTTTGTAACTCTAATGGGTGGTAGCCTTATCGTTATGGAAGGTAGTTTGTTGTCGAGATTTTTGTTACTCCAATGGATGGTAGCCTTGTCATTATAGAAGGTAGTCTGTTGTCGATATTTTCATTACTCCAATGCATGGTAGCCTTGTCATTATGGATGGTAGTCTCTTGTTGATATTTTCATTACTTCAATGGATGGTAGCCTTGTCATTATGGAGGGTAGTTTGTTATCGGGATTTTTGTTACTCTAACGGATCGTAGCCTTGTCAATATGGAAGGTAGGCTATTGTCTAGATTTTTGTTACTCTAATGGGTGTTAGCCTTATCATTGTGGAATGTAGTTTGTTGTCGAGATTTTTGTTATTACAATGTATGGTAGCCTTGTCATTATAGAAGGTATTCTATTGTCGATATCTTTGTTACTCTAATGGATGGTAGCCTAGTCATTATGGAAGGTAGTTTATTCACGAGATTTTTGTCACTCTAATGGATGGTAGCCTTGTCATTATGGAAGGTAGTATGTTGTCGAGATTTTTGTTATTCCATTGGATGGTAGCCTTGTCATTATGGAAGGTAGTCTGTTCTCGAGATTTTTGTTATTCCAATAAATGGTAGCCTTGTCATTATGGAAGGTAGTCTGTTGTCGAGATTTTTGTTACTTCAATGGATGGTAGAATTGTCATTATGGAAGGTAGTCAGTTGTCAATATCTTTGTTACTCTAATGGATGGTAGCCTTGTCATTATGCAAGGTAGTCTGTTGTCGATATTTTTGTTATTCCAATGGATGGTAGCCTTATCAATATGGAAGGTAGTTTGTTGTCGAAATTTTTGTTACTCCAATGGATAGTAGCCTTGTCATTATGGAAGGTAGTCTATTATCGAGATTTTCTTACTCCAATGGATGGTAGACTTGTCATTATGGAAGGTAGTCTGTTGTCGAGATTTTTGTTACTTCAATGGATGGTAGAATTGTCATTATGGAAGGTAGTCAGTTGTCAATATCTTTGTTACTCCAATGGATGGTAGCCTTGTCATTATGCAAGGTAGTCTGTTGTCGATATTTTTGTTATTCCAATGGATGGTAGCCTTATCAATATGGAAAGTAGTTTGTTGTCGAAATTTTTGTTACTCCAATGGATAGTAGCCTTGTCATTATGGAGGGTAGTTTGTTATCAGGATTTTTGTTACTCTACCGGATCGTAGCCTTGTCAATATGGAAGGTAGTCTATTGTCTAGATTTTTGTTACTCTAATGGGTGGTAGCCTTATCATTATGGAAGGTAGACTGTTGTCGAGATTTTTGTTACTATAATGTATTGTAACCTTGTCATTATGGAAGGTAGTATGTTTACGAGATTTTTGTTATTCCATTGGATGGTAGCCTTGCCATGGTGGAAGGTAGTTTGTTCTCGAGATTTTTGTTATTCCAATAGATGGTAGCCTTGTCATTATGAAAGGTAGTCTGTTGTCGAGATTTTTGTTACTCCAATGCATGGTAGAATTGTCATTTAGGAAGGTAGTCTGTTGTCAATATCTTTGTTACTCTAATGGATTATAGCCTTGTCATTATGGAAGGTAGTCTGTTGTCGATATTTTTGTTACTCCAATGATGGTAGCCTTGTCATTATGGAACGTAGTTTGTTGTCGATATTTTTGTTATTCCAATGAATGGTAGCCTTGTCATTATGGAAGGTACTATGTTGGCGAGATTTTTGTTACTCCAATGGATGGTAGCTTTATCATTATGGAAGGTAGTCTCTTGTTGATATTTTTGTTACTTCAATGGATGGTAGCCTTTTCATTATGGAAGGTAGTCTGTTGTCTAGATTTTTTTTATTCTAATGGATGGTAGACTTGTCATTGTGGAAGGTAGTCTCTTGTTGATATTTTTGTTACTCCAATCGAGTATATCCTTGTCATTATGGAATGTAGTCTCTTGTTGATATTTTCGTTGCTCCAATGGATGGTAGCCTTGTCATTATGGAAGGTAGTCTATTGTCGAGATTTTCTTACTCCAATGGATGGTAGCCTTGTCATTATGGAAGGTAGTCTGTTGTCGAGATTTTTGTTACTTCAAGGGATGGTAGAATTGTCATTATGGAAGGTAGTCAGTTGTCAATATCTTTGTACCTCCAATGGATGGTAGCCTTGTCATTATGCAAGGTAGTCTGTTGTCGATATTTTTGTTATTCCAATGGATGGTAGCCTTATCAATATGGAAAGTAGTTTGTTGTCGAGATTTTTGTTACTCTAATGGATGGTAGAATTGTCATTTAGGAAGGTAGTCTGTTGTCAGGATTTTTGTTACTCTACCGGATCGTAGCCTTGTCAATATGGAAGGTAGTCTATTGTCTAGATTTTTGTTACTCTAATGGGTGGTAGCCTTATCATTATGGAAGGTAGTTTGTTGTCGAGATTTTTGTTACTCCAATGGATGGTAGCCTTTTCATTATGGAAGGTAGACTGTTGTCGAGATTTTTGTTACTATAATGTATTGTAACCTTGTCATTATGGAAGGTAGTATGTTGTCGAGATTTTTGTTATTCCATTGGATGGTAGCCTTGCCATTGTGGAAGGTAGTTTGTTCTCGAGATTTTTGTTATTCCAATAGATGGTAGCCTTGTCATTATGAAAGGTAGTCTGTTGTCGAGATTTTTGTTACTCTAATGGATGGTAGAATTGTCATTTAGGAAGGTAGTCTGTTGTCAATATCTTTGTTACTATAATGGATTATAGCCTTGTCATTATGGAAGGTAGTCTGTTGTCGATATTTTTGTTACTCCAATGATGGTAGCCTTGTCATTATGGAACGTAGTTTGTTGTCGATATTTTTGTTATTCCAATGAATGGTAGCCTTGTCATTATGGAAGGTAGTATGTTGGCGAGATTTTTGTTACTCCAATGGATGGTAGCTTTATCATTATGGAAGGTAGTCTCTTGTTGATATTTTTGTTACTTCAATGGATGGTAGCCTTTTCATTATGGAAGGTAGTTTGTTGTCTAGATTTTTTTTATTCTAATAGATGGTAGACTTGTCATTGTGGAAGGTAGTCTCTTGTTGATATTTTTGTTACTCCAATGGAGTATATCCTTGTCATTATGGAATGTAGTCTCTTGTTGATATTTTCGTTGCTCCAATGGATGGTAGCCTTGTCATTATGGAAGGTAGTTTGTTGTTGATATTTTTGTTACTCCAATGGATGGTAGCCTTTTCATTATGGAAGGTAGTCTATTGTCGAGATTTTTGTCACTCCAATGGATGGTAGCCTTGTCATTATGGAAGGTAGTCTGGTGGCGATATTTTTGTTACTCCAATGGATGGTAGCCTTGTCATTATGGAAGGTAGACTCTTTTTGATATTTTCATTACTCCAATGCATGGTAGCCTTGTCATTATGGAAGGTAGTCTCTTGTTGATATTTTCATTACTCCAATGGATGATAGCCTTGTCATTATGGAAGGTAGTGTGTTGTCGAGATTTTGGTTACTACAATTGATGGTAGCCTTTTCATTATGGAAGGTAGTATGTTGTCGAGATTTTTGTTACTCCAATGGATGGTAGCCTTGTCATTATGGAAGGCAGTCTGTTCTCGATATTTTTGTTATTCCAATAGATGGTAGCCTTGTCATTATGGAAGGTAGTCTGTTGTGGAGATTTTTGTTACTCCAATGGATTTTAGCCTTGTCATTATTGAAGGTAGTCTGTTTTCGAAATATTTTTTACTCCAATGTATGGTAGCCTTGTCATTATGGAAGGTTGTCTGTTGTCGATATTTTTGTTACTCCAATGGATGGTAGAATTGTCATTATGGAAGGTAGTCTATTGTCGATATTTTTGTTACTCCAATGGATGGTAGCCTATTCATTATGGAATGTAGTTTGTTGTCGATATTTTTGTTATTCCAATGGATGGTAGCCTTGTCATTATGGATGGTAGTCTCTAGTTGATATTTTCGTTACTCATATGGATGGTAGCCTTGTCATTATGGAGGGTAGTTTGTTGTCGGGATTTTTGTTACTCTAACGGATCGTAGCCTTGTCAATATGGAAGGTAGTCTATTGTCCAGATTAGTGTTACTCTAATGGGTGGTAGCCTTATCATTATGGAATGTAGTTTGTTGTCGAGATTTTTGTTACTCTAATGGATGGTAGCTTTGTCATTATGGAAGGTAGTCTATTGTCGAGATTTTTGTTATTCCAATGGATGGTAGCCTTGACATTATGGAAGGTAGACTGTTGTCGAGATTTTTGTTACTATAATGTATGGTAGCCTTGTCATTATGGAATGTAGTTTGTTGTCGAGATTTTTGTTATTACAATGTATGGTAGCCTTGTCATTATTGAAGGTAGTTTGTTGTAAATATCTTTGTTAATCTAATGGATGGTAGCCTAGTCATTAAGGAAGGTACCCTATTCTGGAGATTTTCGTCACTCTAATGGATGGTAGCCTTGTCATTATGGAAGGTAGTATGTGGTCGAGATTTTTGTTATTCCATTGGATGGTAGCCTTGCCATTATGGAAGGTAGTCTGTTCTCGAGATTTTTGTTATTCCAATAGATGGTAGCCTTGTCATTATGGAAGGTAGTCTGTTGTCGAGATTTTTGTTATTCCAATGGATGGTAGAATTGTCGTTATGGAAGGTAGTCTGTTGTCAATATCTTTGTTACTCCAATGGATGGTAGCCTTGTAATTATGCAAGGTAGTCTGTTGTGGATATTTTTGTTACTCCAATGGATGGTAGCCTTGTCATTATGGAACGTAGTTTGTTGTCAATATTTTTGTTATTCCAATGAATGGTAGCCTTGTCATTATGGAAGGTAGTCTGTTGGCGAGATTTTTGTTACTCCAATGGATGGTAGCTTTGTCATTATGGAAGGTAGTCTCTTGTTGATATTTTTGTTACACCAATGGGTGGTAGCCTTTTCATTGTGGAATGTAGTCTGTTGTCTAGATTTTTGTTACTCTAATGGATGGTAGCCTTATCATTATGGAAGGTAGTCTGTTGGCGAGATTTTTGTTACTCCAATGGATGGTAGCTTTATCATTATGGAAGGTAGTCTCTTGTTGATATTTTTGTTACTTCAATGGATGGTAGCCTTTTCATTATGGAAGGTAGTTTGTTGTCTAGATTTTTTTTATTCTAATGGATGGTAGACTTGTCATTATGGAAGGTAGTCTCTTGTTGATATTTTTGTTACTCCAATGGAGTATATCCTTGTCATTATGGAATGTAGTCTCTTGTTGATATTTTCGTTGCTCCAATGGATGGTAGCCTTGTCATTATGGAAGGTAGTTTGTTGTCGATATTTTTGTTACTCCAATGGATGGTAGCCTTATCATTATGGAAGGTAGTCTATTGTCGAGATTTTTGTCACTCCAATGGATGGTAGCCTTGTCATTATGGAAGGTAGTCTGGTGGCGATATTTTTGTTACTCCAATGGATGGTAGCCTTGTCATTATGGAAGGTAGACTCTTTTTGATATTTTCATTACTCCAATGCATGGTAGCCTTGTCATTATGGAAGGTAGTCTCTTGTTGATATTTTCATTACTCCAATGGATGATAGCCTTGTCATTATGGAAGGTAGTTTGTTGTCGGGATTTTTGTTACTCTAATGGATCGTAGCCTTGTCAATATGGAAGGTAGTTTGTTGTCGAGATTTTTGTTACTACAATGGACGCTAGCCTTGTCATTATGGAAGGTAGTGTGTTGTCGAGATTTTGGTTACTACAATTGATGGTAGCCTTTTCATTATGGAAGGTAGTATGTTGTCGAGATTTTTGTTACTCCAATGGATGGTAGCCTTGTCATTATGGAAGGCAGTCTGTTCTCGATATTTTTGTTATTCCAATAGATGGTAGCCTTGTCATTATGGAAGGTAGTCTGTTGTTGAGATTTTTGTTACTCCAATGGATTTTATCCTTGTCATTATTGAAGGTAGTCTGTTTTCGAAATATTTTTTACTCCAATGTATGGTAGCCTTGTCATTATGGAAGGTTGTCTGTTGTCGATATTTTTGTTACTCCAATGGATGGTAGAATTGTCATTATGGAAGGTAGTCTATTGTCGATATTTTTGTTACTCCAATGGATGGTAGCCTATTCATTATGGAATGTAGTTTGTTGTCGATATTTTTGTTATTCCAATGGATGGTAGCCTTGTCATTATGGATGGTAGTCTCTAGTTGATATTTTCGTTACTCATATGGATGGTAGCCTTGTCATTATGGAGGGTAGTTTGTTGTCGGGATTTTTGTTACTCTAACAGATCGTAGCCTTGTCAATATGGAAGGTAGTCTATTGTCCAGATTTGTGTTACTCTAATGGGTGGTAGCCTTATCATTATGGAATGTAGTTTGTTGTCGAGATTTTTGTTACTCTAATGGATGGTAGCTTTGTCATTATGGAAGGTAGTCTATTGTCGAGATTTTTGTTATTCCAATGGATGGTAGCCTTGACATTATGGAAGGTAGACTGTTGTCGAGATTTTTCTTACTATAATGTATGGTAGCCTTGTCATTATGGAATGTAGTTTGTTGTCGAGATTTTTGTTACTCTAATGGATGGTAGCTTTGTCAGTATGGAAGGTAGTCTATTGTCGAGATTTTTGTTATTCCAATGGATGGTAGCCTTGACATTATGGAAGGTAGACTGTTGTCGAGATTTTTGTTACTATAATGTATGGTAGCCTTGTCATTATGGAATGTAGTTTGTTGTCGAGATTTTTGTTATTACAATGTATGGTAGCCTTGTCATTATTGAAGGTAGTTTGTTGTAAATATCTTTGTTAATCTAATGGATGGTAGCCTAGTCATTAAGGAAGGTACTCTATTCTGGAGATTTTTGTCACTCTAATGGATGGTAGCCTTGTCATTATGGAAGGTAGTATGTGGTCGAGATTTTTGTTATTCCATTGGATGGTAGCCTTGCCATTATGGAAGGTAGTCTATTCTCGAGATTTTTGTTATTCCAATAGATGGTAGCCTTGTCATTATGGAAGGTAGTCTGTTGTCGAGATTTTTGTTATTCCAATGGATGGTAGAATTGTCGTTATGGAAGGTAGTCTGTTGTCAATATCTTTGTTACTCCAATGGATGGTAGCCTTGTAATTATGCAAGGTAGTCTGTTGTGGATATTTTTGTTACTCCAATGGATGGTAGCCTTGTCATTATGGAACGTAGTTTGTTGTCAATATTTTTGTTATTCCAATGAATGGTAGCCTTGTCATTATGGAAGGTAGTCTGTTGGCGAGATTTTTTTTACTCCAATGGATGGTAGCTTTGTCATTATGGAAGGTAGTCTCTTGTTGATATTTTTGTTACACCAATGGGTGGTAGCCTTTTCATTGTGGAATGTAGTCTGTTGTCTAGATTTTTGTTACTCTAATGGATGGTAGCCTTATCATTATGGAAGGTAGTCTGTTGGCGAGATTTTTGTTACTCCAATGGATGGTAGCTTTATCATTATGGAAGGTAGTCTCTTGTTGATATTTTTGTTACTTCAATGGATGGTTGCCTTTTCATTATGGAAGGTAGTTTGTTGTCTAGATTTTTTTTATTCTAATGGATGGTAGACTTGTCATTATGGAAGGTAGTCTCTTGTTGATATTTTTGTTACTCCAATGGAGTATATCCTTGTCATTATGGAATGTAGTCTCTTGTTGATATTTTCGTTGCTCCAATGGATGGTAGCCTTGTCATTATGGAAGGTAGTTTGTTGTCGATATTTTTGTTACTCCAATGGATGGTAGCCTTATCATTATGGAAGGTAGTCTATTGTCGAGATTTTTGTCACTCCAATGGATGGTAGCCTTGTCATTATGGAAGGTAGTCTGGTGGCGATATTTTTGTTACTCCAATGGATGGTAGCCTTGTCATTATGGAAGGTAGACTCTTTTTGATATTTTCATTACTCCAATGCATGGTAGCCTTGTCATTATGGAAGGTAGTCTCTTGTTGATATTTTCATTACTCCAATGGATGATAGCCTTGTCATTATGGAAGGTAGTTTGTTGTCGGGATTTTTGTTACTCTAATGGATCGTAGCCTTGTCAATATGGAAGGTAGTTTGTTGTCGAGATTTTTGTTACTACAATGGACGCTAGCCTTGTCATTATGGAAGGTAGTGTGTTGTCGAGATTTTGGTTACTACAATTGATGGTAGCCTTTTCATTATGGAAGGTAGTATGTTGTCGAGATTTTTGTTACTCCAATGGATGGTAGCCTTGTCATTATGGAAGGCAGTCTGTTCTCGATATTTTTGTTATTCCAATAGATGGTAGCCTTGTCATTATGGAAGGTAGTCTGTTGTTGAGATTTTTGTTACTCCAATGGATTTTAGCCTTGTCATTATTGAAGGTAGTCTGTTTTCGAAATATTTTTTACTCCAATGTATGGTAGCCTTGTCATTATGGAAGGTTGTCTGTTGTCGATATTTTTGTTACTCCAATGGATGGTAGAATTGTCATTATGGAAGGTAGTCTATTGTCGATATTTTTGTTACTCCATTGGATGGTAGCCTATTCATTATGGAATGTAGTTTGTTGTCGATATTTTTGTTATTCCAATGGATGGTAGCCTTGTCATTATGGATGGTAGTCTCTAGTTGATATTTTCGTTACTCATATGGATGGTAGCCTTGTCATTATGGAGGGTAGTTTGTTGTCGGGATTTTTGTTACTCTAACAGATCGTAGCCTTGTCAATATGGAAGGTAGTCTATTGTCCAGATTTGTGTTACTCTAATGGGTGGTAGCCTTATCATTATGGAATGTAGTTTGTTGTCGAGATTTTTGTTACTCTAATGGATGGTAGCTTTGTCATTATGGAAGGTAGTCTATTGTCGAGATTTTTGTTATTCCAATGGATGGTAGCCTTGACATTATGGAAGGTAGACTGTTGTCGAGATTTTTGTTACTATAATGTATGGTAGCCTTGTCATTATGGAATGTAGTTTGTTGTCGAGATTTTTGTTATTACAATGTATGGTAGCCTTGTCATTATTGAAGGTAGTCTGTTGTAAATATCTTTGTTAATCTAATGGATGGTAGCCTAGTCATTAAGGAAGGTACTCTATTGTGGAGATTTTTGTCACTCTAATGGATGGTAGCCTTGTCATTATGGAAGGTAGTATGTGGTCGAGATTTTTGTTATTCCATTGGATGGTAGCCTTGCCATTATGGAAGGTAGTCTGTTCTCGAGATTTTTGTTATTCCAATAGATGGTAGCCTTGTCATTATGGAAGGTAGTCTGTTGTCGAGATTTTTGTTATTCCAATGGCTGGTAGAATTGTCGTTATGGAAGGTAGTCTGTTGTCAATATCTTTGTTACTCCAATGGATGGTAGCCTTGTAATTATGCAAGGTAGTCTGTTGTGGATATTTTTGTTACTCCAATGGATGGTAGCCTTGTCATTATGGAACGTAGTTTGTTGTCAATATTTTTGTTATTCCAATGAATGGTAGCCTTGTCATTATGGAAGGTAGTCTGTTGGCGAGATTTTTGTTACTCCAATGGATGGTAGCTTTGTCATTATGGAAGGTAGTCTCTTGTTGATATTTTTATTACTCCAATGGGTGGTAGCCTTTTCATTGTGGAACGTAGTCTGTTGTCTAGATTTTTGTTACTCTAATGGATGGTAGCCTTATCATTATGGAAGGTAGTCTGTTGGCGAGATTTTTGTTACTCCAATGGATGGTAGCCTTGTCATTATGGAAGGTAGTTTGTTGTCGATATTTTCATTACTCCAATGCATGGTAGCCTTGTCATTATGGATGGTAGTCTCTTGTTGATATTTTCATTACTCCAATGGATGGTAGCCTTGTCATTATGATAGGTAGACTGTTGTCTAGATTTTTGTTACTATAATGTATGGTAGCCTTGTCATTATAGAAGGTAGTCTGTTGTGGATATCTTTGTTACTCTAATGGATGGTAGCCTAGTCATTATGGAAGGTAGTCTATTCTCGAGATTTTTGTCACTCTAATGGATGGTAGCCTTGTTACTATGGAAGGTAGTATGTTGTCGAGATTTTTGTTATTCCATTGGATGGTAGCCTTGCCATTATGGAAGGTAGTCTGTTGTCGAGATTTTTGTTACTTCAATGGATGGTAGAATTGTCATTATAGAAGGTAGTATGTTGTCAATATCTTTGTTACTCTAATGGATGGTAGCCTTGTCATTATGCAAGGTAGTCTGTTGTCGATATTTTTGTTATTCCAATGGATGGTAGCCTTATCAATATGGAAGGTAGTTTGTTGTCGAAATTTTTGTTACTCCAATGGATAGTAGCCTTGTCATTATGGAAGGTAGTCTATTGTCGAGATTTTGTTACTCCAATGGATGGTAGCCTTATCATTATGGAAGGTAGTCTGTTGGCGAGATTTTTGTTACTCCAATGGATGGTAGCCTTGTCATTATGGAAGGTAGTCTCTTGTCGATATTTTCATTACTCCAATGCATGGTAGCCTTGTCATTATGGATGGTAGTCTCTTGTTGATATTTTCATTACTTCAATGGATGGTAGCCTTGTCATTATTGAGGGTAGTTTGTTGTCGGGATTTTTGTTACTCTAACGGATCATAGCCTTGTCATTATGGAAGGTAGTCTATTGTCTAGATTTTTGTTACTCTAATGGGTGGTAGCCTTATCGTTGTGGAATGTAGTTTGTTGTCGATATTTTTGTTATTACAATGTATGGTAGCCTTGTCATTATAGAAGGTAGTCTGTTGTCGATATCTTTGTTACTCTAATGGATGGTACCCTAGTCATTATGGAAGGTAGTTTATTCTCGAGATTTTTGTCACTCTAATGGATGGTAGCCTTGTCATTATGGAAGGTAGTATGTTGTCGAGATTTTTGTTATTCCATTGGATGGTAGCCTTGCCATTATGGAAGGTAGTCTGTTCTCGAGATTTTTGTTATTCCAATAAATGGTAGCCTTGTCATTATGGAAGGTAGTCTATTGTCGAGATTTTTGTTACTTCAATGGATGGTAGAATTGTCATTATGGAAAGTAGTCAGTTGTCAATATCTTTGTTACTCTAATGGATGGTAGCCTTGTCATTATGCAAGGTAGTCTGTTGTCGATATTTTTGTTATTCCAATGGATAGTAGCCTTATCAATATGGAAGGTAGTTTGTTGTCGAAATTTTTGTTACTCCAATGGATAGTAGCCTTGTCATTATGGAAGGTAGTCTATTGTCGAGATTTTCTTACTCCAATGGATGGTAGCCTTGTCATTATGGAAGGTAGTCTGTTGTCGAGATTTTTGTTACTTCAATGGATGGTAGAATTGTCAATATGGAAGGTAGTCAGTTGTCAATATCTTTGTTACTCCAATGGATGGTAGCCTTGTCATTATGCAAGGTAGTTTGTTGTCGATATTTTTGTTATTCCAATGGATGGTAGCCTTATCAATATGGAAAGTAGTTTGTTGTCGAAATTTTTGTTACTCCAATGGATAGTAGCCTTGTCATTATGGAAGGTAGTCTATTGTCGAGATTTTCTTACTCCAATGGATGGTAGCCTTGTTATTATGGAAGGTAGTCTCTTGTTGATATTTTTGTTACTCCAATGGATGCTAGCCTACTCATTATGGAACGTAGTTTGTTGTCGAGGTTTTTGTTACTCCAATGGATAGTAGCCTTGTCATTATGAAAGGTAGTCTGTTGTCGATATTTTGTTACTGCAATGGATGGTAGCCTTATCATTATGGAAGGTAGTTTGTTGTCGAGATTTTGGTTAATCTAATGGATAATAGCCTTGTCATTATGGAAGGTAGTCTGTTGTCGAGATTTTTGTTACTATAATGTATGGTAGCCTTGTCATGATGGAATGTAGTTTGTTGTCGAGATTTTTGTTATTACAATGTATGGTAGCCTTCTCATTATAGAAGGTAGTCTGTTGTCGATATCTTTGTTACTCTAATGGATGGTAGCCTAGTCATTATGGAAGGTAGTCTATTGTCGATTTTTTGTCACTCTAATGGATTGTAGCCTTGTCATTATGGAAGGTAGTATGTTGTCGAGATTTTTGTTATTCCATTGGATGGTAGCCTTGTCATTATGGAAGGTAGTCTGTTCTCGAGATTTTTGTTATTCCAATAGATGGTAGCCTTGTCATTATGGAAGGTAGTCTGTTGTCGAGATTTTTGTTATTCCAATGGATGGTAGAATTGTAGTTATGGAAGGTAGTCTGTTGTCAATATCATTGTTACTCCAATGAATGGTAGCCTTGTCATTGTGCAAGGTAGTCTGTTGTGGTTATTTTTGTTACTCCAATGGAAGGTAGCCTTGTCATTATGGAACGTAGTTTGTTGTCAATATTTTTGTTATTCCAATGAATGGTAGCCTTGTCATTATGGAAGGTAGTCTGTTGGCGAGATTTTTGTTACTCTAATGGATGGTAGCTTTGTCATTATGGAAGGTAGTCTCTTGTTGATATTTTTGTTACTCTAATGGATGGTAGCCTTTTCATTGTGGAATGTAGTCTGTTGTCTAGATTTTTGTTACTCTAATGGATGGTAGCCTTATCATTATGGAAGGTAGTCTGTTGGCGAGATTTTTGTTACTCCAATGGATGGTAGCCTTGTCATTATGGAAGGTAGTTTGTTGTCGATATTTTCATTACTCAAATGCATTGAAGCCTTGTAATTATGGATGCTAGTCTCTTGTTGATATTTTCATTACTCCAATGGATGGTAGCCTTGTCATTATGGAAGGTAGACTATTGTCGAGATTTTTGTCACTATAATGTATGGTAGCCTTGTCATTATAGAAGGTAGTCTGTTGTCGATATCTTTGTTACTCTAATGGATGGTAGCCTAGTCATTATGGAAGGTAGTCTATTCTCGAGATTTTTGTCACTCTAATGGATGGTAGCCTTGTTATTATGGAAGGTAGTATGTTGTCGAGATTTTTTTTATTCCACTGGATGGTAGATTTGCCATTATGGAAGGTAGTCTGTTCTCGAGATTTTTGTTATTCCAATAAATGGTAGCCTTGTGATAATGGAAGGTAGTCTGTTGTCGAGATTTTTGTTACTTCAATGGATGATAGAATTGTCATTATAGAAGGTAGTATGTTGTCAATATCTTTGTTACTCTAATGGATGGTAGCCTTGTCATTATGCAAGGTAGTCTGTTGTCGATATTTTTGTTATTCCAATGGATGGTAGCCTTATCAATATGGAAGGTAGTTTGTTGTCGAAATTTTTGTTACTCCAATGGATAGTAGCCTTGTCATTATGGAAGGTAGTCTATTGTCGAGATTTTGTTACTCCAATGGATGGTAGCCTTATCATTATGGAAGGTAGTCTGTTGGCGAGATTTTTGTTACTCCAATGGATGGTAGCCTTGTCATTATGGAAGGTAGTCTCTTGTTGATATTTTCATTACTCCAATGCATGGTAGCCTTCTCATTATGGATGGTAGTCTCTTTATGATATTTTCATTACTTCAATGGATGGTAGCCTTGTCATTATGGAGGGTAGTTTGTTGTCGGGATTTTTGTTACTCTAACGGATCATAGCCATGTCATTATGGAAGGTAGTCTATTGTCTAGATTTTTGTTACTCTAATGGGTGGTAGCCTTATCGTTATGGAAGGTAGTTTGTTGTCGAGATTTTTGTTACTCCAATGGATGGTAGCCTTGTCATTATAGAAGGTAGTCTGTTGTCGATATTTTCATTACTCCAATGCATGGTAGCCTTGTCATTATGGATGGTAGTCTCTTATTGATATTTTCATTACTTCAATGGATGGTAGCCTTGTCATTATGGAGGGTAGTTTGTTATCGGGATTTTTGTTACTCTAACGGATCGTAGCCTTGTCAATATGGAAGGTAGTCTATTGTCTAGATTTTTGTTACTCTAATGGGTGTTAGCCTTATCATTGTGGAATGTAGTTTGTTGTTGAGATTTTTGTTATTACAATGTATGGTAGCCTTGTCATTATAGAAGGTAGTCTATTGTCGATATCTTTGTTACTCTAATGGATGGTAGCCTAGTCATTATGGAAGGTAGTTTATTCTCGAGGTTTTGTCACTCTAATGGATGGTAGCCTTGTCATTATGGAAGGTAGTATGTTGTCGAGATTTTTGTTATTCCATTGGATGGTAGCCTTGCCATTATGGAAGGTAGTCTGTTCTCGAGATTTTTGTTATTCCAATAAATGGTAGCCTTGTCATTATGGAAGGTAGTCTGTTGTCGAGATTTTTGTTACTTCAATGGATGGTAGAATTGTCATTATGGAAGGTAGTCAGTTGTCAATATCTTTGTTACTCTAATGGATGGTAGCCTTGTCATTATGCAAGGTAGTCTGTTGTCGATATTTTTGTTATTCCAATGGATGGTAGCCTTATCAATATGGAAGGTAGTTTGTTGTCGAAATTTTTGTTACTCCAATGGATAGTAGCCTTGTCATTATGGAAGGTAGTCTATTGTCGAGATTTTCTTACTCCAATGGATGGTAGCCTTGTCATTATGGAAGGTAGTCTGTTGTCGAGATTTTTGTTACTTCAATGGATGGTAGAATTGTCATTATGGAAGGTAGTCAGTTGTCAATATCTTTGTTACTCCAATGGATGGTAGCCTTGTCATTATGCAAGGTAGTCTGTTGTCGATATTTTTGATATTCCAATGGATGGTAGCCTTATCAATATGGAAAGTAGTTTGTTGTCGAAATTTTTGTTACTCCAATGGATAGTAGCCTTGTCATTATGGAAGGTAGTCTATTGTCGAGATTTTCTTACTCCAATGGATGGTAGCCTTGTTATTATGGAAGGTAGTCTCTTGTTGATATTTTTGTTACTCCAATGGATGCTAGCCTACTCATTATGGAACGTAGTTTGTTGTCGAGGTTTTTGTTACTCCACTGGATAGTAGCCTTGTCATTATGAAAGGTAGTCTGTTGTCGACATTTTCTTACTGCAATGGATGGTAGCCTTATCATTATGGAAGGTAGTCTATTGTTGAGATTTTTATCAGTCCAATGGATGGTAGCCTTGTCATTATTATAGGTAGTTTGTTGTCGAGATTTTTGTTAATCTAATGGATAGTAGCCTTGTCATTATGGAAGGTAGTCTGTTGTCGAGATTTTTGTTGCTATAATGTATGGTAGCCTTGTCATTATGGAATGTAGTTTGTTGTCGAGATTTTTGTTATTACAATGTATGGTAGCCTTGTCATTATAGAAGGTAGTCTGTTGTCGATATCTTTGTTACTCTAATGGATGGTAGCCTAGTCATTATGGAAGGTAGTCTATTGTCGAGATTTTTGTCACTCTAATGGATTGTAGCCTTTTCATTATGAAAGGTAGTATGTTGTCGAGATTTTTGTTATTCCATTGGATGGTAGCCTTGTCATTATGGAAGGTAGTCTGTTCTCGAGATTTTTGTTATTCCAATAGATGGTAGCCTTGTCACTATGGAAGGCAGTCTGTTGTCGAGATTATTGTTACTCCAATGGATGGTAGAATTGTCATTATGGAAGGTAGTTTGTTGTCAATATCATTGTTACTCCAATGGATGGAAGCCTGGTCATTATTGAAGGTAGTCTGTTGTCGATATTTTTGTTACTCTAATGGATGGTAGCCTTGTTATTATAGAACGTAGTTTGTTCTCGATATTTTTGTTATTCCGATGAATGGTAGCCTTGTCATTATGGAAGGTAGTCTGGTTGCAAGATTTTTGTTACATCAATGGATGGTAGGCTTGTCATTATGGAAGGTAGTCTGTTGTCGAGATTTTTGTTACTATAATGTATGGTAGCCTTGTCATTATGGAATGTAGTTTGTTGTCGAGATTTTTGTTACTCCAATGGACGGTAGCCTTGTCATTATGGAAGGTAGTCTCTTGTTGATATTTTAGTTACTCTAATGCATGGTAGCCTTGTCATTATGGATGGTAGTCTCTTGTTGATATTTTCATTACTCCAATGGATGGTAGCCTTGTCATTATGGAGGGTAGTTTGTTGTCGATATTTTTGTTACTCCAATGGATGGTAGCCTATTCATTATGGAAAGTAGTTTGTTGTTAGTCCAATGGATGGTAGCCTTGTCATTATGGAAGGTTGTTTATTGTCGAGATTTTTGTTACTCCAATGGTATGTAGCTTTTTCATTATGGAAGGTAGTCTATTGTCGAGATGTTTTGTTACTCCAATGGATGGTAGCCTTGTCATTATGCAAGGTAGTCTATTGTCGATATTTTTGTTACTCCAATGGATGGTAGCCTTGTCATTATGGAACATAGTTTGTTCTCGATATTTTTGTTACTCCAATGGATGGTAGCCTTGTCATTATGGAAGGTAGTCTATTGTTGATATTTTGGTTACTCCAATGGATGGTAGCCTATTCATTAAGGAACGTAGTTTGTTGTCGATATTTTTGTTATTCCAATGGATGGTAGCCTTATCATTATGGAAGGTAGTTTGTTGTCGAGATTTTTTATACTCCAATGGATAGTAGCCTTGTCATTATGGAAGGTAGTCTGTTGTCGAGATTTTGTTACTCCAATGGATGGTAGCTTTATCATCATGGAAGGTAGTCTGTTGGAGAGATTTTTGTTACTCCAATGGATGGTAGCCTTGTCATTATGGAAGGTAGTCTCTTGTTGATATTTTCGTTACTCCAATGCATGGTAGCCTTGTCATTAAGGATGGTAGTCTCTTGTTGATATTTTCATTACTCCAATGGATGGTAGCCTTGTCATTATGGAGGGTAGTTTGTTGTCGATATTTTTGTTACTCCAATGGATGGTAGCCTTGTCATTATTGAACGTAGTTTGTTGTCGATATTTTTGTTATTCCAATAGATGGTAGCCTTGTCTTTATGGAAGGTAGTCTGTTATCGATATTTTTGTTACCCTAATGGTTGGTAGCTTTGTCGTTATGGAAGGTAGTCTATTGTCGAGATGTTTGTTACACCAATGGATGGTAGCCTTGTCATTAAGCAAGGTAGTCTGTTGGCGAGTTTTTTGTTACTCCAATGATGGTAGCCTTGTCATTATGAAAGGTAGTCTGTTGTCGAGTTTTTTGTCACTGCAATGGATGGTAGCCTTGTCACTATGGAAGGTAGTCTGTTGTCGATATCTTTGTTACTCAAATGGATGGTAGCCTAGTCCTTATGGAAGGTATTCTGTTGTCGATATTTTTGTTACTCCAATGGATGGTAGCCTTGTCATTATCGAAGGTAGTCGGTTGTCGATATTTTTGTTACTCCAATGGATGGTAGCCTTTTCATTATGGAAGGTAGTTTGTTGTCGAGATTTTTGTTACTCCAATGGATAGTAGCCTTGTCATTATGGAAGGTAGTCTATTGTCGAGATTTTGTTACTCCAATGGATGGTAGCCTTATCAATATGGAAGGTAGTCTATTGTCGAGATTTTTGTCACTCCAATGAATGGTAGCCTTGTCATTATGGAAGGTAGTCTGTTGGCTAGATTTTTGTTACTCCAATGGATGTTAGGCTTCTCATTATGGAAGGTAGTCTCTTGTTGATATTTTCATTACTCCAATGGATGCTAGCCTTGTCATTATGGAAGGTAGTTTGTTGTCGGGATTTTTGTTACTCTAATGGATCGTAGCCTTGTCCTTATGGAAGGTAGTTTGTTGTCGAGATTTTTGTTACTCCAATGGATGGTAGCTTTGTCATTATGGAAGGTAGTCTATTGTCGTGATTCTTTTTACTCCAATGGATGGTAGCCTTGTCATTATCGAAGGTAGACTGTTGTCGAGATTTTTGTTACTACAATGTATGGTCGCCTTGTCATTGTTGAATGTAGTTTGTTGTCGAGATTTTTGTTATTACAATGTATGGTAGTCTTGTCATTGTGGAATGTAGTTTGTTTTCGAGATTTTTGTTATTACAATGTATGGTAGTCTTGTAATTATAGAAGGTAGTTTGTTGTCGATCTCTTTGTTACACTAATGGATGGTAGCCTAGTCTTTATGGAAGGTATTATGTTGTCGATATTTTTGGTGCTCCAATGGATGGTAGCCTTGTCATTATGGAAGGTAGTCTGTTGTTGATATTTTGGTTACTCCAATGGATGGTAGCCTATTCATTAAGGAACGTAGTTTGTTGTCGATATTTTTGTTATTCCAATGGATGGTAGCCTTATCATTATGGAAGGTAGTTTGTTGTCGAGATTTTTTATACTCCAATGGATAGTAGCCTTGTCATTATGGAAGGTAGTCTGTTGTCGAGATTTTGTTACTCCAATGGATGGTAGCTTTATCATTATGGAAGGTAGTCTGTTGGCGACATTTTTGTTACTCCAATGGATGGTAGCCTTGTCATTATGGAAGGTAGTCTCTTGTTGATATTTTCATTACTTCAATGCATGGTAGCCTTGTCATTATGGATTGTAGTCTCTTATTGATATTTTCATTACTCCAATGGATGGTAGCCTTGTCATTATGGAGGGTAGTTTGTTGTCGATATTTTTGTTACTCCAATGAATGGTAGCCTATTCATTATGGAACGTAGTTTGTTGTCGATATTTTTGTTAGTCCAATGGATGGTAGCCTTGTCATTATGAAAGGTAGTTTATTGTCGATATTTTTGTTACTCCAATGGTATGTAGCTTTGTCATTATGGAAGGTAGTCTATTGTCGAGATGTTTGTTAATCCAATGGATGGTAGCCTTGTCATTATGCAAGGTAGTCTGTTGTCGATATTTTTGTTACTCCAATGGATGATAGCCTTGTCATTATGGAATGTAGTTTGTTGTCGATATTTTTGTTATTCCAATGAATGGTAGCCTTGTCATTATGGAAGGTAGTCTGTTGGAGAGATTTTTGTTACTCCAATGGATGGTAGCCTTGTCATTATGGAAGGTAGTCTCTTGTTGATATTTTTGTTACTCTAATGGATGGTAGCCTATTCATTATGGAACGTAGTTTGTTGTCGAGATTTTTGTTACCCCAATGGATAATAGCCTTGTCATTATGGAAGGTAGTCTATTGTCGAGATTTTGTTACTCCAATGGATGGTAGCTTTATCATTATCGAAGGTAGTCTGTTGGCGAGATTTTTGTTACTCCAATGGATGGTAGCCTTGTCATTATGGAAGGTAGTCTCTTGTTGATATTTTCATTACTCCAATGCATGGTAGCCTTGTCATTATGGATGGTAGTCTCTTGTTGATATTTTCATTACTCCAATGTATGGTAGCCTTGTCATTATGGAACGTAGTTTGTTGTCGATATTTTTGTTATTCCAATAGATGGTAGCCTTGTCTTTATGGAATGTAGTTTGTTGTCGATATTTTTGTTATTCCAATAGATGGTAGCCTTGTCTTTATGGAAGGTAGTCTGTTGTCGAGATTTTTGTTACTCCAATGGTTGGTAGCTTTGTCATTATTGAAGGTAGTCTATTGTCGAGATGTTTGTTACTCCAATGGATGGTAGCCTTGTCATTATGCAAGGTAGTCTGTTGGCGTGTTTTTTATTACTCCAATGGATGGTAGCCCTGTCATTATGGAAGGTAGTCTTTTGTCGATATCTTTGTTACTCAAATGGATGGTAGCCTTGTCATTATGGAGGGTATTTTGTTGTCGATATTTTTGTTACTCCAATGGATGGTAGCCTATTCATTATGGAACGTAGTCTGTTGTCGATATTTTTGTTACTCCAATGGATGGTAGCCTTATCATTATGGAAGGTAGTTTGTTGTCGAGATTTTGTTACTCCTATGGATGGTAGCCTTATCAATATGGATGGTAGTCTATTTTCGAGATTTTTGTCACTCCAATGGATGGAAGCCTTGTCATTATGGAAGGTAGTCTGTTGGCTAGATTTTTGTTACTCCATTTGTTCTTAGGCTTGTCATTATGGAAGGTTGTTTGTTGTCGGGATTTTTGTTACTCTAATGGATTGTCGCCTTGTTAATATGGAAGGTAGTCTGTTGTTGAGATTTTTGTTACTCTAATGGATGGTAGCCTTGTCCTTATGGAAGGTAGTTTGTTGTCGAGATTTTTGTAACTCCAATGGATGGTAGCTTTGTCATTATGGAAGGTAGTCTGTTGTCGTGATTTTTGTTACTCCAATGGATGGTAGCCTTGTCATTATGGAAGGTAGACTATTGTCGAGATTTTTGTTACTACAGTGTATGGTAGCCTTGTCATTGTGGAATGTAGTTTGTTGTCGAGATTTTTGTTATTACAATGTATGGTAGTCTTGTAATTATAGAAGGTATTATGTTGTCGATATTTTTGGTACTCCAATGGATGGTAGCCTTGTCATTATGGAAGGTAGTCTGTTGTCGATATTTTGGTTACTCTAATGGATGGTAGCCTATTCATTATGGAACGTAGTTTGTTGTCGATATTTTTGTTATTCCAATGGATGGTAGCCTTATCATTATGGAAGGTAGTCTCTTGTTGATATTTTCATTACTCCAATGCATGGTAGCCTTGTCATTATGGATGGTAGTCTCTTGTGGATATTTTCATTACTCCAATGGATGGTAGCCTTGTCATTATGGAACGTAGTTTGTTGTCGATATTTTTGTTATTCCAATAGATGGTAGCCTTGTCTTTATGGAATGTAGTTTGTTGTCGATATTTTTGTTATTCCAATAGATGGTAGCCTTGTCTTTATGGAAGGTAGTCTGTTGTCGAGATTTTTGTTACTCCAATGGTTGGTAGCTTTGTCATTATTGAAGGTAGTCTATTGTCGAGATGTTTGTTACTCCAATGGATGGTAGCCTTGTCATTATGCAAGGTAGTCTGTTGGCGTGTTTTTTGTTACTCCAATGATGGTAGCCTTGTCATTATGGAAGGTAGTCTTTTGTCGATATCTTTCTTACTCAAATGGATGGTAGCCTTGTCATTATGGAGGGTAGTTTGTTGTCGATATTTTTGTTACTCCAATGGATGGTAGCCTATTCATTATGGAACATAGTCTGTTGTCGATATTTTTGTTACTCCAATGGATGGTAGCCTTATCATTATGGAAGGTAGTTTGTTGTCGAGATTTTGTTACTCCAATGGATGGTAGCCTTATCAATATGGATGGTAGTCTATTTTCGAGATTTTTGTCACTCCAATGGATGGAAGCCTTGTCATTATGGAAGGTAGTCTGTTGGCTAGATTTTTGTTACTCCAATTGTTCTTAGGCTTGTCATTATGGAAGGTTGTTTGTTGTCGGGATTTTTGTTACTCTAATGGATTGTAGCCTTGTTAATATGGAAGGTAGTCTGTTGTTGAGATTTTTGTTACTCTAATGGATGGTAGCCTTGTCCTTATGGAAGGTAGTTTGTTGTCGAGATTTTTGTAACTCCAATGGATGGTAGCTTTGTCATTATGGAAGGTAGTCTGTTGTCGTGATTTTTGTTACTCCAATGGATGGTAGCCTTGTCATTATGGAAGGTAGACTATTGTCGAGATTTTTGTTACTACAGTGTATGGTAGCCTTGTCATTGTGGAATGTAGTTTGTTGTCGAGATTTTTGTTATTACAATGTATGGTAGTCTTGTAATTATAGAAGGTATTATGTTGTCGATATTTTTGGTACTCCAATGGATGGTAGCCTTGTCATTATGGAAGGTAGTCTGTTGTCGATATTTTGGTTACTCTAATGGATGGTAGCCTATTCATTATGGAACGTAGTTTGTTGTCGATATTTTTGTTATTCCAATGGATGGTAGCCTTATCATTATGGAAGGTAGTCTCTTGTTGATATTTTCATTACTCCAATGCATGGTAGCCTTGTCATTATGGATGGTAGTCTCTTGTGGATATTTTCATTACTCCAATGGATGGTAGCCTTGTCATTATGGAACGTAGTTTGTTGTCGATATTTTTGTTATTCCAATAGATGGTAGCCTTGTCTTTATGGAATGTAGTTTGTTGTCGATATTTTTGTTATTCCAATAGATGGTAGCCTTGTCTTTATGGAAGGTAGTCTGTTGTCGAGATTTTTGTTACTCCAATGGTTGGTAGCTTTGTCATTATTGAAGGTAGTCTATTGTCGAGATGTTTGTTACTCCAATGGATGGTAGCCTTGTCATTATGCAAGGTAGTCTGTTGGCGTGTTTTTTGTTACTCCAATGATGGTAGCCTTGTCATTATGGAAGGTAGTCTTTTGTCGATATCTTTCTTACTCAAATGGATGGTAGCCTTGTCATTATGGAGGGTAGTTTGTTGTCGATATTTTTGTTACTCCAATGGATGGTAGCCTATTCATTATGGAACGTAGTCTGTTGTCGATATTTTTGTTACTCCAATGGATGGTAGCCTTATCATTATGGAAGGTAGTTTGTTGTCGAGATTTTGTTACTCCAATGGATGGTAGCCTTATCAATATGGATGGTAGTCTATTTTCGAGATTTTTGTCACTCCAATGGATGGAAGCCTTGTCATTATGGAAGGTAGTCTGTTGGCTAGATTTTTGTTACTCCAATTGTTCTTAGGCTTGTCATTATGGAAGGTTGTTTGTTGTCGGGATTTTTGTTACTCTAATGGATTGTAGCCTTGTTAATATGGAAGGTAGTCTGTTGTTGAGATTTTTGTTACTCTAATGGATGGTAGCCTTGTCCTTATGGAAGGTAGTTTGTTGTCGAGATTTTTGTAACTCCAATGGATGGTAGCTTTGTCATTATGGAAGGTAGTCTGTTGTCGTGATTTTTGTTACTCCAATGGATGGTAGCCTTGTCATTATGGAAGGTAGACTATTGTCGAGATTTTTGTTACTACAGTGTATGGTAGCCTTGTCATTGTGGAATGTAGTTTGTTGTCGAGATTTTTGTTATTACAATGTATGGTAGTCTTGTAATTATAGAAGGTATTATGTTGTCGATATTTTTGGTACTCCAATGGATGGTAGCCTTGTCATTATGGAAGGTAGTCTGTTATCGATATTTTGGTTACTCTAATGGATGGTAGCCTATTCATTATGGAACGTAGTTTGTTGTCGATATTTTTGTTATTCCAATGGATGGTAGCCTTATCATTATGGATGGGAGTTTGTTGTCGAGATTTTTTATACTCCAATGGATAATAGCCTTGTCATTATGGAAGGTAGTCTATTGTCGAGATTTTGTTACTCCAATGGATGGTAGCTTTATCATTATGGAAGGTAGTCTGTTGGCGAGATTTTTGTTACTCCAATGGATGGTAGCCTTGTCATTATGGAAGGTAGTCTCTTGTAGATATTTTCATTACTCCAATGCATGGTATCCTTGTCATTATGGATGGTAGTCTCTTGTTGATATTTTCATTACTCCAATGGATGGTAGCCTTGTCATTATGGAGGATAGTTTGTTGTCGATATTTTTGTTACTCCAATGGATGGTAGCCTATTCATTATGGAACGTAGTTTGTTGTCGATATTTTTGTTAGTCCAATGGATGGTAGCCTTGTCATTATGGAAGGTTGTTTATTGTCGAGATTTTTGTTACTCCAATGGTATGTAGCTTTGTCATTATGGAAGGTAGTCTATTGTCGAGATGTTTGTTACTCCAATGGATGGTAGCCTTGTCATTATGCAAGGTAGTTTGTTGTCGATATTTTTGTTACTCCAATGGATGGTAGCCTTGTCATTATTGAAGGTAGTCTGTTGGCGAGATTTTTGTTACTCCAATGGATGGTAGCCTTGTCATTATGGAAGGTAGTCTCTTGTTGATATTTTTGTTACTCTAATGGATGGTAGCCTATTCATTATGGAACGTAGTTTGTTGTCGAGATTTTTGTTACTCCAATGGATAGAAGCCTTGTCATTATGGAAGGTAGTTTGTTGTCGAGATTTTGTTACTCCAATGGATGGTAGCCTTATCATTATGGAAGGTAGTCTATTTTCGAGATTTTTGTTACTCCAATGGATGGTAGCCTTGTCATTATTATAGGTAGTTTGTTGTCGAGATTTTTGTTACTCCAATGGATAGTTGCCTTGACATTATGGAAGGTAGTCTGTTGGCGAGATTTTTGTTACTATAATTTATGGTAGCCTTGTCCTTATGGAAGGTAGTTTGTTGTCTAGATTTTTGTTACTGCAATGGATGGTAGTTTTGTTATTATGGAAGGTAGTATGTTGTCGAGATTTTTATTATTCCATTGGATGGTAGCCTTATCATTATGGAAGGCTGTGTGTTCTCGATATTTTTGTTATTCCAATAGATGGTAGCCTTGTCATTATGGAAGGTAGTCTGTTGACGAGATTTTTGTTACTCCAATGGATTTTAGCCTTGTCATTATTGAAGGTAGTCTGTTTTCGAAATTTTTTTACTCCAATGTATGGTAGCCTTGTCATTTTGGAAGGTAGTTTGTTATCGAGATTTTTGTTACTCCAATGTATGGTAGCTTTGTCATTATGGAAGGTAGTCTATTATCGAGATTTTTGTTACTCCAATGGATGGTAGCCTTGTCATTATGGAAGGTAGACTGTTGTCGATATTTTTGTTATTCCAATGGATGGTAGCCTTGTCATTCTGGAAGGTAGTTTATTGTTGAGATTTTTGTTACTCCAATGGTTGGTAGCTTTGTCAATATGGAAGGTAGTCTATTGTCGAGATGTTTGTTACTCTAATGGATGGTAGCCTTGTCATTATGGAAGGTAGTCTCTTGTTGATATTTTTGTTACTCCAATGGATGGTAGCCTATTCATTATGGAACGTAGTTTGTTGTCGAGATTTTTGTTACTCCAATGGATAGTGGCCTTGTCATTATGGAAGGTAGTCTGTTGTCGAGATTTTGTTACTCCAATGGATGGTAGCTTTATCATTATGGAAGGTAGTCTGTTGGCGAGATTTTTTTTACTCCAATGGATAGTGGCCTTGTCATTATGGAAGGTAGTCTCTTGTCGTGATTTTGTTACTCCAATGGATGGTAGCCTTGTCATTATAGAGGGTAGTTTATTGTCGATATTTTTGTTACTCCAATGGATGGTAGCCTTGTCATTATGGAACGTAGTTTGTTGTCGATATGTTTGTTATTCCAATAGATGGTAGCCTTGTCTTTATGGAAGGTAGTCTGTTGTCAAGATTTTTGTTACTCCAATGGTTGGTAGCTTTGTCATTATGGAAGGTAGTCTATTGACGAGATGTTTGTTACTCCAATGGATGGTAGCCTTGTCATTATGCAAGGTAGTCTTTTGGCGAGTTTTTTGTTACTCCAATGATGGTAGCCTTGTCATTATGGAAGGTAGTCTGTTGTCGATATCTTTGTTACTCAAATTGATGGTAGCCTAGTCCTTATGGAAGGTATTCTGTTGTCGATATTTTTGTTACTCCATAGGATGGTAGCCTTGTCATTATGGAAGGTAGTCTGTTGTCGATATTTTTGTTACTCCAATGGATGGTAGCCTTATCATTATGGAAGGTAGTTTGTTGTCGAGATTTTTGTTACTCCAATGGATAGTAGCCTTGTCATTATGGAAGGTAGTCTATTGTCCATATTTTGTTACCCCAATGGATGGTAGCCTTATCAATATGGAAGGTAGTCTATTGTCGAGATTTTTGTCACTCCAATGGATGGAAGCCTTGACATTATGGAAGGTAGTCTGTTGGCTAGATGGTAGCCTTGTCATTATGGATGGTTGTTTGTTGTCGGGATTTTTGTTACTCTAATGGATCGTAGCCTTCTTAATATGGAAGGTAGTCTGTTGTGAGATTTTTGTTACTCTAATGGATGGTAGCCTTGTCCTTATATAAGGTAGTTTGTTGTCGAGATTTTTGTTACTCCAATGGATGGTAGCTTTGTCATTATGGAAGGTAGTCTATTGTCGTGATTTTTGTTACTCCAATGGATGGTAGCCTTGTCATTATGGAAGGTAGACTATTGTCGAGATTTTTGTTACTACAGTGTATGGTAGCCTTGTCATTGTGGAATGTAGTTTGTTGTCGAGATTTTTGTTATTACAATGTATGGTAGTCTTGTAATTATAGAAGGTAGTCTGTTGTCGATATCTTTGTTACTCTAATGGATTGTAGCCTAGTCATTATGGAAGGTATTATGTTGTCAATATTTTTGGTACTCCAATGGATGGTAGCCTTGTCATTATGGAAGGTAGTCTGTTGTCGATATTTTGGTTACTCCAATGGGTGGTAGCCTATTCATTATGGAACGTAGTTTGTTGTCGATATTTTTGTTATTCCAATGAATGGTAGCCTTGTCATTATGGAAGGTAGTCTGTTGGCGAGATTTTTGTTACTCCAATGGATGGTAGCCTTTTCATTATGGAAGGTAGTCTCTTGTTGATATTTTTGTTACTACAATGGATGGTAGCCTATTCATTATCGAACGTAGTTTGTTGTCGAGATTTTTGTTACTCCAATGGATAATAGCCTTGTCAATATGGAAGGTAGTCTGTTGTCGTGATTTGTTACTCCAATGGATGGTAGCCTTATCATTATGGAAGGTAGTCTATTGTCGAGATTTTTGTTACTATAATGTATGGTAGCCTTGTCCTTATGGAAGGTAGTTTGTTGTCGAGATTTTTGTTACTCCAATGGATGGTAGCTTTGTCATTATGGAAGGTAGTCTATTTTCGAGATTTTTGTTACTCCAATGGATGGTAGCCTTGTCATTATGGAAGGTAGACTGTTGTCGAGATTTTTGTTACTATAGTGTATGGTAGCCTTGTCCTTGTGGAATGTAGTTTCTTCTCGAGATTTTAGTTATTACAATGTATGGTAGTCTTGTCGTTATAAAAGGTAGTCTGTTGTCGATATCTTTGTTACTCTAATGGATGGTATCCTAGTCATTATGGAAGGTATTATGTTGTCGATATTTTTGTTACTCCAATGGATGGTAGGCTTGTCTTTATGGATGGTAGTCTGTTGTCGATATTTTTGTTACTCCAATGGATGGTAGCCTATTCATTATGGAACGTAGTTTATTGTCGAAATTTTTGTTATTCCAAAGGATGGTAGCCTTATCATTATAGAAGGTAGTTTGTTGTCGAGATTTTTGTTACTCCAATGGATAATAGCCTTTTCATTATGGAAGGTAGTCTATTGTCGAGATTTTGTTACTCCAATGGATGGTAGCTTTATCATTATGGAAGGTAGTCTATTGGCGAGATTTTTGTTACTCCAATGGATGGTAGCCTTGTCATTATGGAAGGTAGTCTCTTGTTGATATTTTCATTACTCCAATGCATGGTAGCCTTGTAATTATGGATGGTAGTCTCTTGTTGATATTTTCATTACTCCAATGGATGGTTGCCTTGTCATTATGGAGGGTAGTTTGTTGTCGATATTTTTTTTACACCAATGGATGGTAGCCTATTCATTATGGAATGTAGTTTGTTGTCGATATTTTTGTTATTCCAATGGATGGTAGCCTTCTCATTATTGAAGGTAGTTTATTGTCGAGATTTTTGTTACTCCAATGGATGGTAGCTTTGTCATTATGAAAGGTAGTCTATTGTAGAGATGTTTGTTACTCCAATGGATGGTAGCCTTGTCATTATGCAAGGTAGTCTATTGTCGATATTTTTGTTACTCCAATGGATGGTAGCGTTGTCATTATGGAATTTCGTTTGTTGTCGATATTTTTGTTATTCCAATGAATGGTAGCCTAGTCATTATGGAAGGTAGTCTGTTGGCGAGATTTTTGTTACTCTAATGGATGGTAACCTTGTCATTATGGAAGATAGTCTCTTATTGATATTTTTGTTACTCCAATGGATGGTAGCCTATTCATTATGGAACGTAGTTTGTTGTCGAGATTTTTGTTACTCCAATGGATAGTGGCCTTGTCATTAGGGAAGGTAGTCTGTTGTCGAGATTTTGTTACTCCAATGGATGGTAGCCTTATCATTATGGAATGTAGTCTATTTTCGGGATTTTTTTCACTCCAAAGGATGGTAGCCTTGTCATTATTATAGGTAGTTTGTTGTCGAGATTTTTGATACTCCAATGGATAATAGCCTTGTCATTATGGAAGGTAGTCTGTTGTCGAGATTTTTGTTACTATAATGTATGGTAGCCTTGTCCTTATGGAAGGTACTTTGTTGTCGAGATTTTTGTTACTCCAATGGATGGTAGATTTGTCATTATGGAAGGTAGTCTATTGTCGAGATTTTTGTTACTCCAATGGATGGTAGCCTTGTCATTATGGAAGGTAGACTGTTGTCGAGATTTTTGTTACTACAGTTTATGGTAGCCTTGTCCTTGTGGAATGTAGTTTGTTGTCGAGATTTTAGTTATTACAATGTATGGTAGTCTTGTCATTATAGAAGGTAGTCTGTTGTCGATATCTTTGTTACTCTAATGGATGGTAGCCTAGTCATTATGGAAGGTATTATGTTGTCGATATTTTTGTTACTCCAATGGACGGTAGGCTTGTCATTATGGATGGTAGTCTGTTGTCGATATTTTTGAGAATCCAATGGATGGTAGCCTATTCATTATGGAACGTAGTTTGTTGTCGATATTTTTGTTATTCCAATGGATGGTAGCCTTATCATTATGGAAGGTAGTTTGTTGTCGATATTTTTGTTACTCCAATGGATAATAGCCTTTTCATTATGGAAGGTAGTCTATTGTCGAGATTTTGTTACTCCAATGGATGGTAGCCTTGTCATTATGGAATGTAGTTTGTTGTCGATATTTTTGTTATTCCAATGAATGGTAGCCTAGTCATTATGGAAGGTAGTTTGTTGTCGAGATTTTTTTTACTCCAATGGATAATAGCCTTTTCATTATGGAAGGTAGTCTATTGTCGAGATTTTGTTACTCCAATGGATGGTAGCCTTGTCATTATGGAATGTAGTTTGTTGTCGATATTTTTGTTATTCCAATGAATGGTAGCCTAGTCATTATGGAAGGTAGTCTATTGTCGACATTTTTGTTACTATAATGTATGGTAGCCTTGTCCTTATGGAAGGTAGTTTGTTGTCGAGATTTTTGTTACTCCAATGGATGGTAGCTTTTTCATTACGGAAGGTAGTCTATTTTTGAGATTTTTGTTACTCCAATGGATGGTATCCTTGTCATTATGGAAGGTAGGCTGTTGTCGAGATTTTTGTTACTATAGTGTACGGTAGCCTTGTCCTTGTGGAATGTAGTTTCTTCTCGAGATTTTAGTTATTTCAATGTATAATGGCCTTGTCATTAGGGAAGGTAGTCTGTTGTCGATATCTTTGTTACTCTAATGGATGGTATCCTAGTCATTATGGAAGGTATTATGTTGTCCATATTTTTGTTACTCCAATGGATGGTAGGCTTGTCATTATGGATGGTAGCCTGTTGTCGATATTTTTGTTACTCCAATGGATGGTAGCCTATTCATTATGGAACGTAGTTTGTTGTCGAAATTTTTGTTATTCCAATGGATGGTAGCCTTATCATTATGGAAGGTAGTTTGTTGTCGAGATTTTTGTTACTCCAATGGATAATAGCCTTTTCATTATGGAAGGTAGTCTATTGTCGAGAATTTGTTACTCCAATGGATGGTAGCTTTATCATTATGGAAGGTAGTCTGTTGGCGAGATTTTTGTTACTCCAATGGATGGTAGCCTTGTCATTATGGAAGGTAGTCTCTTGTTGATATTTTCATTACTCCAATGCATGGTAGCCTTGTAATTATGGATGGTAGTCTCTTGTTGATATTTTCATTACTCCAATGGATGGTTGCCTTGTCATTATGGAGGGTAGTTTGTTGTCGATATTTTTTTTACTCCAATGGATGGTAGCCTATTCATTATGGAATGTAGTTTGTTGTCGATATTTTTGTTATTCCAATGGATGGTAGCCTTCTCATTATTGAAGGTAGTTTATTGTCGAGATTTTTGTTACTCCAATGGATGGTAGCTTTGTCATTATGAAAGGTAGTCTATTGTAGAGATGTTTGTTACTCCAATGGATGGTAGCCTTGTCATTATGCAAGGTAGTCTATTGTCGATATTTTTGTTACTCCAATGGATGGTAGCGTTGTCATTATGGAATTTCGTTTGTTGTCGATATTTTTGTTATTCCAATGAATGGTAGCCTAGTCATTATGGAAGGTAGTCTGTTGGCGAGATTTTTGTTACTCTAATGGATGGTAACCTTGTCATTATGGACGGTAGTCTCTTGTTGATATTTTTGTTACTCCAATGGATGGTAGCCTATTCATTATGGAACGTAGTTTGTTGTCGAGATTTTTGTTACTCCAATGGATAATGGCCTTGTCATTAGGGAAGGTAGTCTGTTGTCGAGATTTTGTTACTCCAATGGATGGTAGCCTAATCATTATGGAATGTAGTCTATTTTCGGGATTTTTTTCACTCCAAAGGATGGTAGCCTTGTCATTATTATAGGTAGTTTGTTGTCGAGATTTTTGATACTCCAATGGATAATAGCCTTGTCATTATGGAAGGTAGTCTGTTGTCGAGATTTTTGTTACTATAATGTATGGTAGCCTTGTCCTTATGGAAGGTACTTTGTTGTCGAGATTTTTGTTACTCCAATGGATGGTAGATTTGTCATTATGGAAGGTAGTCTATTGTCGAGATTTTTGTTACTCCAATGGATGGTAGCCTTGTCATTATGGAAGGTAGACTGTTGTCGAGATTTTTGTTACTACAGTTTATGGTAGCCTTGTCCTTGTGGAATGTAGTTTGTTGTCGAGATTTTAGTTATTACAATGTATGGTAGTCTTGTCATTATAGAAGGTAGTCTGTTGTCGATATCTTTGTTACTCTAATGGATGGTAGCCTAGTCATTATGGAAGGTATTATGTTGTCGATATTTTTGTTACTCCAATGAACGGTAGGCTTGTCATTATGGATGGTAGTCTGTTGTCGATATTTTTGAGAATCCAATGGATGGTAGCCTATTCATTATGGAACGTAGTTTGTTGTCGATATTTTTGTTATTCCAATGGATGGTAGCCTTATCATTATGGAAGGTAGTTTGTTGTCGATATTTTTGTTACTCCAATGGATAATAGCCTTTTCATTATGGAAGGTAGTCTATTGTCGAGATTTTGTTACTCCAATGGATGGTAGCCTTGTCATTATGGAATGTAGTTTGTTGTCGATATTTTTGTTATTCCAATGAATGGTAGCCTAGTCATTATGGAAGGTAGTTTGTTGGCGAGATTTTTTTTACTCCAATGGATGGTAACCTTGTCATTATGGAAGGTAGTCTCTTGTTGATATTTTTGTTACTCCAATGGATGGTAGCCTATTCATTATGGAACGTAGTTTGTTGTCGATATTTTTGTTATTCCAATGAATGGTAGCCTAGTCATTATGGAAGGTAGTCAGTCTGTTGTCGAGATTTTGTTACTCCAATGGATGGTAGCCTTATCATTATGGAAGGTAGTCTATTGTCGAGATTTTTGTCACTCCAATGGATGGTAGCCTTGTCATTATTATAGGTAGTTTGTTGTCGAGATTTTTGTTACTCCAATGGATAGTAGCCTTGTCATTATGGAAGGTAGTCTGTTGTCGAGATTTTTGTTACTATAATGTATGGTAGCCTTGTCATTGTGGAATGTAGTTTGTTGTCGAGATTTTAGTTATTACAATGTATGGTAGTCTTGTCATTATAGAAGGTAGTATGTTGTCGATATCTTTGTTACTCTAATGGATGGTAGCCTAGTCATTATGGAAGGTATTATGTTGTCGATATTTTTGTTACTCCAATGGATGGTAGGCTTGTCATTATGGATGGTAGTCTGTTGTCGATATTTTTGTTACTCCAATGGATGGTATCCTTATCATTATGGAAGGTAGTTTGTTGTCGATATTATTGTTACTCCAATGGATAATAGCCTTTTCATTATGGTAGGTAGTCTATTGTCGAGATTTTGATACTCCAATGGATGGTAGCCTTGTCATTATGGAATGTAGTTTGTTGTCGATATTTTTGTTATTCCAATGAATGGTAGCCTAGTCATTATGGAAGGTAGTTTGTTGGCGAGATTTTTTTTACTCCAATGGATGGTAACCTTGTCATTATAGAAGGTAGTCTCTTGTTGATATTTTTGTTACTCCAATGGATGGTAGCCTATTCATTATGGAACGTAGTTTGTTGTCGAGATTTTTGTTACTCCAATGGATAGTAGCCTAGTCATTATAGAAGGTAGTCAGTCTGTTGTCGAGATTTTGTTACTCCAATGGATGGTAGCCTTATCATTATGGAAGGTAGTCTATTGTCGAGATTTTTGTCACTCCAATGGATGGTAGCCTTGTCATTATTATAGGTAGTTTGTTGTCGAGATTTTTGTTACTCCAATGGATAGTAGCCTTGTCATTATGGAAGGTAGTCTGTTGTCGAGATTTTTGTTACTATAATGTATGGTAGCCTTGTCATTGTGGAATGTAGTTTGTTGTCGAGATTTTAGTTATTACAATGTATGGTAGTCTTGTCATTATAGAAGGTAGTATGTTGTCGATATCTTTGTTACTCTAATGGATGGTAGCCTAGTCATTATGGAAGGTATTATGTTGTCGATATTTTTGTTACTCCAATGGATGGTAGGCTTGTCATTATGGATGGTAGTCTGTTGTCGATATTTTTGTTACTCCAATGGATGGTATCCTTATCATTATGGAAGGTAGTTTGTTGTCGATATTATTGTTACTCCAATGGATAATAGCCTTTTCATTATGGAAGGTAGTCTATTGTCGAGATTTTGTTACTCCAATGGATGGTAGCCTTGTCATTATGGAATGTAGTTTGTTGTCGATATTTTTGTTATTCCAATGAATGGTAGCCTAGTCATTATGGAAGGTAGTCTGTTGGCGAGATTTTTTTTACTCCAATGGATGGTAACCTTGTCATTATAGAAGGTAGTCTCTTGTTGATATTTTTGTTACTCCAATGGATGGTAGCCTATTCATTATGGAACGTAGTTTGTTGTCGAGATTTTTGTTACTCCAATGGATAGTAGCCTTGTCATTATAGAAGGTAGTCAGTCTGTTGTCGAGATTTTGTTACTCCAATGGATGGTAGCCTTATCATTATGGAAGGTAGTCTATTGTCGAGATTTTTGTCACTCCAATGGATGGTAGCCTTGTCATTATTATAGGTAGTTTGTTGTCGAGATTTTTGTTACTCCAATGGATAGTAGCCTTGTCATTATGGAAGGTAGTCTGTTGTCGAGATTTTTGTTACTATAATGTATGGTAGCCTTGTCATTGTGGAATGTAGTTTGTTGTCGAGATTTTAGTTATTACAATGTATGGTAGTCTTGTCATTATAGAAGGTAGTATGTTGTCGATATCTTTGTTACTCTAACGGATGGTAGCCTAGTCATTATGGAAGGTATTATGTTGTCGATATTTTTGTTACTCCAATGGATGGTAGGCTTGTCATTATGGATGGTAGTCTGTTGTCGATATTTTTGTTACTCCAATGGATGGTATCCTTATCATTATGGAAGGTAGTTTGTTGTCGATATTATTGTTACTCCAATGGATAATAGCCTTTTCATTATGGAAGGTAGTCTATTGTCGAGATTTTGTTACTCCAATGGATGGTAGCCTTGTCATTATGGAATGTAGTTTGTTGTCGATATTTTTGTTATTCCAATGAATGGTAGCCTAGTCATTATGGAAGGTAGTCTGTTGGCGAGATTTTTTTTACTCCAATGGATGGTAACCTTGTCATTATAGAAGGTAGTCTCTTGTTGATATTTTTGTTACTCCAATGGATGGTAGCCTATTCATTATGGAACGTAGTTTGTTGTCGAGATTTTTGTTACTCCAATGGATAGTAGCCTTGTCATTATAGAAGGTAGTCAGTCTGTTGTCGAGATTTTGTTACTCCAATGGATGGTAGCCTTATCATTATGGAAGGTAGTCTATTGTCGAGATTTTTGTCACTCCAATGGATGGTAGCCTTGTCATTATTATAGGTAGTTTGTTGTCGAGATTTTTGTTACTCCAATGGATAGTAGCCTTGTCATTATGGAAGGTAGTCTGTTGTCGAGATTTTTGTTACTATAATGTATGGTAGCCTTGTCATTGTGGAATGTAGTTTGTTGTCGAGATTTTAGTTATTACAATGTATGGTAGTCTTGTCATTATAGAAGGTAGTATGTTGTCGATATCTTTGTTACTCTAATGGATGGTAGCCTAGTCATTATGGAAGGTATTATGTTGTCGATATTTTTGTTACTCCAATGGATGGTAGGCTTGTCATTATGGATGGTAGTCTGTTGTCGATATTTTTGTTACTCCAATGGATGGTATCCTTCTCATTATGGAAGGTAGTTTGTTGTCGATATTATTGTTACTCCAATGGATAATAGCCTTTTCATTATGGAAGGTAGTCTATTGTCGAGATTTTGTTACTCCAATGGATGGTAGCCTTGTCATTATGGAATGTAGTTTGTTGTCGATATTTTTTTTATTCCAATGAATGGTAGCCTAGTCATTATGGAAGGTAGTCTGTTGGCGAGATTTTTTTTACTCCAATGGATGGTAACCTTGTCATTATAGAAGGTAGTCTCTTGTTGATATTTTTGTTACTCCAATGGATGGTAGCCTATTCATTATGGAACGTAGTTTGTTGTCGAGATTTTTGTTACTCCAATGGATAGTAGCCTTGTCATTATAGAAGGTAGTCAGTCTGTTGTCGAGATTTGGTTACTCCAATGGATGGTAGCCTTATCATTATGGAAGGTAGTCTATTGTCGAGATTTTTGTCACTCCAATGGATGGTAGCCTTGTCATTATTATAGGTAGTTTGTTGTCGAGATTTTTGTTACTCCAATGGATAGTAGCCTTGTCATTATGGAAGGTAGTCTGTTGTCGAGATTTTTGTTACTATAATGTATGGTAGCCTTGTCATTGTGGAATGTAGTTTGTTGTCGAGATTTTAGTTATTATAATGTATGGTAGTCTTGTCATTATAGAAGGTAGTATGTTGTCGATATCTTTGTTACTCTAATGGAATGTAGCCTAGTCATTATGGAAGGTATTATGTTGTCGATATTTTTGTTACTCCAATGGACGATAGGCTTGTAATTATGGATGGTAGTCTGTTGTCGATATTTTTGAGAATCCAATGGATGGTAGCCTATTCATTATGGAACGTAGTTTGTTGTCGATATTTTTGTTATTCCAATGGATGGTAGCCTTATCATTATGGAAGGTAGTTTGTTGTCGATATTTTTGTTACTCCAATGGATAATAGCCTTTTCATTATGGAAGGTAGTCTATTGTCTAGATTTTGTTACTCCAATGGATGGTAGCCTTGTCATTATGGAATGTAGTTTGTTGTCGATATTTTTGTTATTCCAATGAATGGTAGCCTAGTCATTATGGAAGGTAGTTTGTTGTCGAGATTTTTTTTACTCCAATGGATAATAGCCTTTTCATTATGGAAGGTAGTCTATTGTCGAGATTTTGTTACTCCAATGAATGGTAGCCTAGTCATTATGGAAGGTAGTCTATTGTCGAGATTTTTGTTACTATAATGTATGGTAGCCTTGTCCTTATGGAAGGTAGTTTGTTGTCGACATTTTTGTTACTCCAATGGATGGTAGCTTTGTCATTATGGAAGGTAGTCTATTTTCGAGATTTTTGTTACTCCAATGGATGGTAGCCTTGTCATTATGGAAGGTAGACTGTTGTCGAGATTTTTGTTACTACAGTGTATGGTAGCCTTGTCCTTGTGGAATGTAGTTTCTTCTCGAGATTTTAGTTATTACAATGTATGGTAGTCTTGTCATTATAGAAGGTAGTCTGTTGTCGATATCTTTGTTACTCTAATGGATGGTATCCTAGTCTTTATGGAAGGTATTATGTTGTCGATATTTTTGTTACTCCAATGGATGGTAGGCTTGTCATTATGGATGGTAGTCTGTTGTCGATATTTTTGTTACTCCAATGGATGGTAGCCTATTCATTATGGAACGTAGTTTGTTGTCGAAATTTATGTTATTCCAATGGATGGTAGCCTTATCATTATGGAAGGTAGTTTGTTGTCGAGATTTTTGTTACTCCAATGGATAATAGCCTTTTCATTCTGGAAGGTAGTCTATTGTCGAGATTTTGTTACTCCAATGGATGGTAGCTTTATCATTATGGAAGGTAGTCTGTTGGCGAGATTTTTGTTACTCCAATGGATGGTAGCCTTGTCATTATGGAAGGTAGTCTCTTGTTGATATTTTCATTACTCCAATGCATGGTAGCCTTGTAATTATGGATGGTAGTCTCTTGTTGATATTTTCATTACTCCAATGGATGGTTGCCTTGTCATTATGGAGGGTAGTTTGTTGTCGATATTTTTTTTACTCCAATGGATGGTAGCCTATTCATTATGGAATGTAGTTTGTTGTCGATATTTTTGTTATTCCAATGGATGGTAGCCTTCTCATTATTGAAGGTAGTTTATTGTCGAGATTTTTGTTACTCCAATGGATGGTAGCTTTGTCATTATGAAAGGTAGTCTATTATAGAGATGTTTGTTACTCCAATGGATGGTAGCCTTGTCATTATGCAAGGTAGTCTATTGTCGATATTTTTGTTACTCCAATGGATGGTAGCGTTGTCATTATGGAAATTCGTTTGTTGTCGATATTTTTGTTATTCCAATGAATGGTAGCCTAGTCATTATGGAAGGTAGTCTGTTGGCGAGATTTTTGTTACTCTAATGGATGGTATCCTTGTCATTATGGAAGGTAGTCTCTTGTTGATATTTTTGTTACTCCAATGGATGGTAGCCTATTCATTATGGAACGTAGTTTGTTGTCGAGATTTTTGTTACTC
Organism: Vicia faba; assembly: GCA_948472305.1. NCBI lineage: Eukaryota > Viridiplantae > Streptophyta > Magnoliopsida > Fabales > Fabaceae > Vicia > Vicia faba. The sequence continues at coordinate 681,079,886 of OX451739.1, read as the reverse complement.
CAATGGATAGTGGCCTTGTCATTAGGGAAGGTAGTCTGTTGTCGAGATTTTGTTACTCCAATGGATGGTAGCCTTATCATTATGGAATGTAGTCTATTGTCGGGATTTTTTTCACTCCAAAGGATGGTAGCCTTGTCATTATTATAGGTAGTTTGTTGTCGAGATTTTTGATACTCCAATGGATAGTAGCCTTGTCATTATGGAAGGTAGTCTGTTGTCGAGATTTTTGTTACTATAATGTATGGTAGCCTTGTGCTTATGGAAGGTAGTTTGTTGTCGAGATTTTTGTTACTCCAATGGATGGTAGATTTGTCATTATGGAAGGTAGTCTATTGTCGAGATTTTTGTTTCTCCAATGGATGGTAGCCTTGTCATTATGGAAGGTAGACTGTTGTCGAGATTTTTGTTACTACAGTTTATGGTAGCCTTGTCCTTGTGGAATGTAGTTTGTTGTCGAGATTTTAGTTATTACAATGTATGGTAGTCTTGTCATTATAGAAGGTAGTCTATTGTCGATATCTTTGTTACTCTAATGGATGGTAGCCTAGTCATTATGGAAGGTATTATGTTGTCGATATTTTTTGTTACTCCAATGGACGGTAGGCTTGTCATTATGGATGGTAGTCTGTTGTCGATATTTTTGAGAATCTAATGGATAGTAGCCTATTCATTATGGAACGTAGTTTGTTGTCGATATTTTTGTTATTCCAATGGATTGTAGCCTTATCATTATGGAAGGTAGTTTGTTGTCCATATTTTTGTTACTCCAATGGATAATAGCCTTTTCATTATGGAAGGTAGTCTATTGTCGAGATTTTGTTACTCCAATGGATGGTAGCCTTGTCATTATGGAATGTAGTTTGTTGTCGATATTTTTGTTATTCCAATGAATGGTAGCCTAGTCATTATGGAAGGTAGTCTGTTGGCGAGATTTTTTTTACTCCAATGGATGGTAACCTTGTCATTATGGAAGGTAGTCTCTTGTTGATATTTTTGTTACTCCAATGGATGGTAGCCTATTCATTATGGAACGTAGTTTGCTGTCGAGATTTTTGTTACTCCAATGGATAGTAGCCTTGTCATTATAGAAGGTAGTCAGTCTGTTGTCGAGATTTTGTTACTCCAATGGATGGTAGCCTTATCATTATGGAAGGTAGTCTATTGTCGAGATTTTTGTCACTCCAATGGATGGTAGCCTTGTCATTATTATAGGTAGTTTGTTGTCGAGATTTTTGTTACTCCAATGGATAGTAGCCTTGTCATTATGGAAGGTAGTCTGTTGTCGAGATTTTTGTTACTATAATGTATGGTAGCCTTGTCATTGTGGAATGTAGTTTGTTGTCGAGATTTTAGTTATTACAATGTATGGTAGTCTTGTCATTATAGAAGGTAGTATGTTGTCGATATCTTTGTTACTCTAATGGATGGTAGCCTAGTCATTATGGAAGGTATTATGTTGTCGATATTTTTGTTACTCCAATGGATGGTAGGCTTGTCATTATGGATGGTAGTCTGTTGTCGATATTTTTGTTACTCCAATGGATGGTAGCCTTATCATTATGGAAGGTAGTTTGTTGTCGATATTTTTGTTACTCCAATGGATAATAGCCTTTTCATTATGGAAGGTAGTCTATTGTCGAGATTTTGTTACTCCAATGGATGGTAGCCTTGTCATTATGGAATGTAGTTTGTTGTCGATATTTTTGTTATTCCAATGAATGGTAGCCTAGTCATTATGGAAGGTAGTCTGTTGGCGAGATTTTTTTTAATCCAATGGATGGTAACCTTGTCATTATGGAAGGTAGTCTCTTGTTGATATTTTTGTTACTCCAATGGATGGTAGCCTATTCATTATGGAACGTAGTTTGTTGTCGAGATTTTTGTTACTCCAATGGATAGTAGCCTTGTCATTATAGAAGGTAGTCAGTCTGTTGTCGAGATTTTGTTACTCCAATGGATGGTAGCCTTATCATTATGGAAGGTAGTCTATTGTCGAGATTTTTGTCACTCCAATGGATGGTAGCTTTGTCATTATTATAGGTAGTTTGTTATCGAGATTTTTGTTACTCCAATGGATAGTAGCCTTGTCATTATGGAAGGTAGTCTGTTGTCGAGATTTTTGTTACTATAATGTATGGTAGCCTTGTCATTATAGAAGGTAGTATGTTGTCGATATCTTTGTTACTCTAATGGATGGTAGCCTAGTCATTATGGAAGGTATTATGTTGTCGATATTTTTGTTACTCCAATGGATGGTAGGCTTGTCATTATGGATGGTAGTCTGTTGTCGATATTTTTGTTACTCCAATGGATGGTAGCCTATTCATTATGGAACGTAGTTTGTTGTCGATATTTTTGTTATTCCAATGGATGGTAGCCTTATCATTATGGAAGGTAGTTTGTTGTCGAGATTTTTGTTACTCCAATGGATAATAGCCTTTTCATTATGGAAGGTAGTCTATTGTCGAGATTTTGTTACTCCAATGGATGGTAGCTTTATCATTATGGAAGGTAGTCTGTTGACGAGATTTTTGTTACTCCAATGGATGGTAGCCTTGTCATTATGGAAGGTAGTCTCTTGTTGATATTTTCATTACTCCAATGCATGGTAGCCTTGCCATTATGGATGGTAGTCTCTTGTTGATATTTTCATTACTCCAATGGATGGTAGCCTTGTCATTATGGAGGGTAGTTTGTGGTCGATATTTTTTTTACTCAAATGGATGGTAACCTATTCATTATGGAACGTAGTTTGTTGTCGATATTTTTGTTATTCCAATGGATGGTAGCGTTCTCATTATGGAAGGTAGTTTATTGTCGAGATTTTTGTTACTCCAATGGATGGTAGCTTTGTCATTATGGAAGGTAGTCTATTGTAGAGATGTTTGTTACTCCAATGGATGGTAGCCTTGTCATTATGCAAGGTAGTCTATTGTCGATATTTTTGTTACTCCAATGGATGGTAGCATTGTCATTATGGAATGTAGTCTGTTGTCGAGATTTTTGTTACTCCAATGGATGGTAGCCTTGTCATTATGGAAGGTAGTCTCTTGTTGATATTTTTGTTACTCTAATGGATGGTAACCTTGTCATTATGGAAGGTAGTCTCTTGTTGATATTTTTGTTACTCCAATGAATGGTAGCCTATTCATTATGGAACGTAGTCAGTCTGTTGTCGATATTTTGTTACTCCAATGGATGGTAGCCTTATCATTATGGAAGGTAGTCTATTGTCGAGATTTTTGTCACTCCAATGGATGGTAGCCTTGTCATTGTTATAGGTAGTTTGTTGTCGAGATTTTTGTTACTCCAATGGATAGTAGCCTTGTCATTATGGAAGGTAGTATGTTGTCGAGATTTTTGATACTATAATGTATGGTAGCCTTGTCATTGTGGAATGTAGTTTGTTGTCGAGATTTTTGTTATTACAATGTATGGTAGCCTTGTCATTATAGAAGGTAGTCTGTTGTCGATATCTTTGTTACTCTAATGAATGGTAGCCTAGTCATTATATAAGGTAGTCTGTTGTCGAGATTTTAGTCACTCTAATGGATGGTAACCTTGTCATTATGGAAACTAGTCTGTTCTCGAGATTTTTGTTATTTCAATAGATGGTAGCCTTGTCATTATGGAAGGTAGTCTGTTGTAGAGATTTTTGTTACTCCAATGGATGGTAGAATTGTCATTATGGAAGGTAGGCTATTGTCAATATCATTGTTACTCCAGTGGATGGAATCCTTGTCATTATGGAAGGCAGTCTCTTGTTGATATTTTCATTACTCCAATGCATGGTAGCCTTGTCATTATGGATGGTAGTCTCTTGTTGATATTTTCATTACCTCAATGGATGGTAGCCTTGTCATTATGGAGGGTAGTTTGTTGTCGATATTTTTGTTACTCCAATGGATGGTAGCCTATTCATTATGGAACGTAGTTTGTTGTCGATATTTTTGTTACTCAAATGGATGGTAGCCTTATCATTATGGAACGTAGTTTGTTGTCGATATTTTTGTTATTCCAATGAATGGTAGCCTTGTCATTATGGAAGGTAGTCTGTTGGCGAGATTTTTGTTACTCCAATGGATGGTAGCTTTGTCATTATGGAAGGTAGTCTATTTTTGAGATTTTTGTTACTCCAATGGATGGTATCCTTGTCATTATGGAAGGTAGGCTGTTGTCAAGATTTTTGTTACTACAGTGTACGGTAGCCTTGTCCTTGTGGAATGTAGTTTCTTCTCGAGATTTTAGTTATTACAATGTATAGTGGCCTTGTCATTAGGGAAGGTAGTCTGTTGTCGATATCTTTGTTACTCTAATGGATGGTATCCTAGTCATTATGCAAGGTATTATGTTGTCGATATTTTTGGTACTCCAATGGATGGTAGGCTTGTCATTATGGATGGTAGCCTGTTGTCGATATTTTTGTTACTCCAATGGATGGTAGCCTATTCATTATGGAACGTAGTTTGTTGTCGAAATTTTTGTTATTCCAATGGATAGTAGCCTTATCATTATGGAAGGTAGTTTGTTGTCGAGATTTTTGTTACTCCAATGGATAATAGCCTTTTCATTATGGAAGGTAGTCTATTGTCGAGATTTTGTTACTCCAATGGATGGTAGCTTTATCATTATGGAAGGTAGTCTGTTGGCGAGATTTTTGTTACTCCAATGGATGGTTGCCTTGTCATTATGGAAGGTAGTCTCTTGTTGATATTTTCATTACTCCAATGCATGATAGCCTTGTAATTATGGATGGTAGTCTCTTGTTGATATTTTCATTACTCCAATGGATGGTTGCCTTGTCATTATGGAGGGTAGTTTGTTGTCGATATTTTTTTTACTCCAATGGATGGTAGCCTATTCATTATGGAATGTAGTTTGTTGTCGATATTTTTGTTATTCCAATGGATGGTAGCCTTCTCATTATTGAAGGTAGTTTATTGTCGAGATTTTTGTTACTCCAATGGATGGTAGCTTTGTCATTATGAAAGGTAGTCTATTGTAGAGATGTTTGTTACTCCAATGGATGGTAGCCTTGTCATTATGCAAGGTAGTCTATTGTCGATATTTTTGTTACTCCAATGGATGGTAGCGTTGTCATTATGGAATTTCGTTTGTTGTCGATATTTTTGTTATTCCAATGAATGGTAGCCTAGTCATTATGATAGGTAGTCTGTTGGCGAGATTTTTGTTACTCTAATGGATGGTAACCTTGTCATTATGGAAGGTAGTCTCTTGTTGATATTTTTGTTACTCCAATGGATGGTAGCCTATTCATTATGGAACGTAGTTTGTTGTCGAGATTTTTGTTACTCCAATGGATAGTGGCCTTGTCATTAGGGAAGGTAGTCTGTTGTCGAGATTTTGTTACTCCAATGGATGGTAGCCTTATCATTATGGAATGTAGTCTATTTTCGGGATTTTTTTCACTCCAAAGGATGGTAGCCTTGTCATTATTATAGGTAGTTTGTTGTCGAGATTTTTGATACTCCAATGGATAATAGCCTTGTCATTATGGAAGGTAGTCTGTTGTCGAGATTTTTGTTACTATAATGTATGGTAGCCTTGTCCTTATGGAAGGTACTTTGTTGTCGAGATTTTTGTTACTCCAATGGATGGTAGATTTGTCATTATGGAAGGTAGTCTATTGTCGAGATTTTTGTTACTCCAATGGATGGTAGCCTTTTCATTATGGAAGGTAGACTGTTGTCGAGATTTTTGTTACTACAGTTTATGGTAGCCTTGTCCTTGTGGAATGTAGTTTGTTGTCGAGATTTTAGTTATTACAATGTATGGTAGTCTTGTCATTATAGAAGGTAGTCTGTTATCGATATCTTTGTTACTCTAATGGATGGTAGCCTAGTCATTATGGAAGGTATTATGTTGTCGATATTTTTGTTACTCCAATGGACGGTAGGCTTGTCATTATGGATGGTAGTCTGTTGTCGATATTTTTGAGAATCCAATGGATGGTAGCCTATTCATTATGGAACGTAGTTTGTTGTCGATATTTTTGTTATTCCAATGGATGGTAGCCTTATCATTATGGAAGGTAGTTTGTTGTCGATATTTTTGTTACTCCAATGGATAATAGCCTTTTCATTATGGAAGGTAGTCTATTGTCGAGATTTTGTTACTCCAATGGATGGTAGCCTTGTCATTATGGAATGTAGTTTGTTGTTGATATTTTTGTTATTCTAATGAATGGTAGCCTAGTCATTATGGAAGGTAGTTTGTTGTCGAGATTTTTTTTACTCCAATGGATAATAGCCTTTTCATTATGGAAGGTAGTCTATTGTCGAGATTTTGTTACTCCAATGGATGGTAGCCTTGTCATTATGGAATGTAGTCTATTTTCGGGATTTTTTTCACTCCAAAGGATGGTAGCCTTGTCATTATTATAGGTAGTTTGTTGTCGAGATTTTTGATACTCCAATGGATAATAGCCTTGTCATTATGGAAGGTAGTCTGTTGTCGAGATTTTTGTTACTATAATGTATGGTAGCCTTGTCCTTATGGAAGGTACTTTGTTGTCGAGATTTTTGTTACTCCAATGGATGGTAGATTTGTCATTATGGAAGGTAGTCTATTGTCGAGATTTTTGTTACTCCAATGGATGGTAGCCTTTTCATTATGGAAGGTAGACTGTTGTCGAGATTTTTGTTACTACAGTTTATGGTAGCCTTGTCCTTGTGGAATGTAGTTTGTTGTCGAGATTTTAGTTATTACAATGTATGGTAGTCTTGTCATTATAGAAGGTAGTCTGTTATCGATATCTTTGTTACTCTAATGGATGGTAGCCTAGTCATTATGGAAGGTATTATGTTGTCGATATTTTTGTTACTCCAATGGACGGTAGGCTTGTCATTATGGATGGTAGTCTGTTGTCGATATTTTTGAGAATCCAATGGATGGTAGCCTATTCATTATGGAACGTAGTTTGTTGTCGATATTTTTGTTATTCCAATGGATGGTAGCCTTATCATTATGGAAGGTAGTTTGTTGTCGATATTTTTGTTACTCCAATGGATAATAGCCTTTTCATTATGGAAGGTAGTCTATTGTCGAGATTTTGTTACTCCAATGGATGGTAGCCTTGTCATTATGGAATGTAGTTTGTTGTTGATATTTTTGTTATTCTAATGAATGGTAGCCTAGTCATTATGGAAGGTAGTTTGTTGTCGAGATTTTTTTTACTCCAATGGATAATAGCCTTTTCATTATGGAAGGTAGTCTATTGTCGAGATTTTGTTACTCCAATGGATGGTAGCCTTGTCATTATGGAATGTAGTTTGTTGTCGATATTTTTGTTATTCCAATGAATGGTAGCCTAGTCATTATGGAAGGTAGTCTATTGTCGAGATTTTTGTTACTATAATGTATGGTAGCCTTGTCCTTATGGAAGGTAGTTTGTTGTCGAGATTTTTGTTACTCCAATGGATGGTAGCTTTGTCATTATGGAAGGTAGTCTATTTTTGAGATTTTTGTTACTCCAATGGATGGTATCCTTGTCATTATGGAAGGTAGGCTGTTGTCGAGATTTTTGTTACTACAGTGTACGGTAGCCTTGTCCTTGTGGAATGTAGTTTCTTCTCGAGATTTTAGTTATTACAATGTATAATGGCCTTGTCATTAGGGAAGGTAGTTTGTTGTCGATATCTTTGTTACTCTAATGGATGGTATCCTAGTCATTATGGAAGGTATTATGTTGTCGATATTTTTGTTACTCCAATGGATGGTAGGCTTGTCATTATGGATGGTAGCCTGTTGTCGATATTTTTGTTACTCCAATGGATGGTAGCCTATTCATTATGGAACGTAGTTTGTTGTCGAAATTTTTGTTATTCCAATGGATGGTAGCCTTATCATTATGGAAGGTAGTTTGTTGTCGAGATTTTTGTTACTCCAATGGATAATAGCCTTTTCATTATGGAAGGTAGTCTATTGTCGAGATTTTGTTACTCCAATGGATGGTAGCTTTATCATTATGGAAGGTAGTTTGTTGGCGAGATTTTTGTTACTCCAATGGATGGTAGCCTTGTCATTATGGAAGGTAGTCTCTTGTTGATATTTTCATTACTCCAATGCATGGTAGCCTTGTAATTATGGATGGTAGTCTCTTGTTGATATTTTCATTACTCCAATGGATTGTTGCCTTATCATTATGGAGGGTAGTTTGTTGTCGATATTTTTTTTACTCCAATGGATGGTAGCCTATTCATTATGGAATGTAGTTTGTTGTCGATATTTTTGTTATTCCAATGGATGGTAGACTTCTCATTATTGAAGGTAGTTTATTGTCGAGATTTTTGTTACTCCAATGGATGGTAGCTTTGTCATTATGAAAGGTAGTCTATTGTAGATATGTTTGTTACTCCAATGGATGGTAGCCTTGTCATTATGCAAGGTAGTCTATTGTCGATATTTTTGTTACTCCAATGGATGGTAGCGTTGTCATTATGGAAGGTAGTCTATTGTCGAGATTTTTGTTACTCCAATGGATGGTAGCCTTGTCATTATGGAAGGTAGACTGTTGTCGAGATTTTTGTTACTACAGTTTATGGTAGCCTTGTCCTTGTGGAATGTAGTTTGTTGTCGAGATTTTAGTTATTACAATGTATGGTAGTCTTGTAATTATAGAAGGTAGTCTGTTGTCGATATCTTTGTTACTCTAATGGATGGTAGCCTAGTCATTATGGAAGGTATTATGTTGTCGATATTTTTGTTACTCCAATGAACGGTAGGCTTGTCATTATGGATGGTAGTCTGTTGTCGATATTTTTGAGAATCTAATGGATGGTAGCCTATTCATTATGGAACGTAGTTTGTTGTCGATATTTTTGTTATTCCAATGGATGGTAGTCTTATCATTATGGAAGGTAGTTTGTTGTCGATATTTTTGTTACTCCAATGGATAATAGCCTTTTCATTATGGAAGGTAGTCTATTGTCGAGATTTTGTTACTCCAATGGATGGTAGCCTTGTCATTATGGAATGTAGTTTGTTGTCGATATTTTTGTTATTCCAATGAATGGTAGCCTAGTCATTATGGAAGGTAGTCTGTTGGCGAGATTTTTTTTACTCCAATGGATGGTAACCTTGTCATTATGGAAGGTAGTCTCTTGTTGATATTTTTGTTACTCCAATGGATGGTAGCCTATTCATTATGGAACGTAGTTTGTTGTCGAGATTTTTGTTACTCCAATGGATAGTAGCCTTGTCATTATAGAAGGTAGTCAGTCTGTTGTCGAGATTTTGTTACTCCAATGGATGGTAGCCTTATCATTATGGAAGGTAGTCTACTGTCGAGATTTTTGTCACTCCAATGGATGGTAGCCTTGTCATTATTATAGGTAGTTTGTTGTCGAGATTTTTGTTACTCCAATGGATAGTAGCCTTGTCATTATGGAAGGTATTCTGTTGTCGAGATTTTTGTTACTATAATGTATGGTAGCCTTGTCATTCTGGAATGTAGTTTGTTGTCGAGATTTTAGTTATTACAATGTATGGTAGTCTTGTCATTATAGAAGGTAGTATGTTGTCGATATCTTTGTTACTCTAATGGATGGTAGCCTAGTCATTATGGAAGGTATTATGTTGTCGATATTTTTGTTACTCCAATGGATGGTAGGCTTGTCATTATGGATGGTAGTCTGTTGTCGATATTTTTGTTACTCCAATGGATGGTATCCTTATCATTATGGAAGGTAGTTTGTTGTCGATATTTTTGTTACTCCAATGGATAATAGCCTTTTCATTATGGAAGGTAGTCTATTGTCGAGATTTTGTTACTCCAATGGATGGTAGCCTTGTCATTATGGAATGTAGTTTGTTGTCGATATTTTTGTTATTCCAATGAATGGTAGCCTAGTCATTATAGAAGGTAGTCTGTTGGCGAGATTTTTTTTACTCCAATGGATGGTAAACTTGTCATTATAGAAGGTAGTCTCTTGTTGATATTTTTGTTACTCCAATGGATGGTAGCCTATTCATTATGGAACGTAGTTTGTTGTCGAGATTTTTGTTACTCCAATGGATAGTAGCCTTGTCATTATAGAAGGTAGTCAGTCTGTTGTCGAGATTTTGTTACTCCAATGGATGGTAGCCTTATCATTATGGAAGGTAGTCTATTGTCGAGATTTTTGTCACTCCAATGGATGGTAGCCTTGTCATTATTATAGGTAGTTTGTTGTCGAGATTTTTGGTACTCCAATGGATAGTAGCCTTGTCATTATGGAAGGTAGTCTGTTGTCGAGATTTTTGTTATTATAATGTATGGTAGCCTTGTCATTGTGGAATGTAGTTTGTTGTCGAGATTTTAGTTATTACAATGTATGATAGTCTTGTCATTATAGAAGGTAGTATGTTGTCGATATCTTTGTTACTCTAATGGATGGTAGCCTAGTCATTATGGAAGGTATTATGTTGTCGATATTTTTGTTACTCCAATGGACGATAGGCTTGTCATTATGGATGGTAGTCTGTTGTCGATATTTTTGAGAATCCAATGGATGGTAGCCTATTCATTATGGAACGTAGTTTGTTGTCGATATTTTTGTTATTCCAATGGATGGTAGCCTTATCATTATGGAAGGTAGTTTGTTGTCGATATTTTTGTTACTCCAATGGATAATAGCCTTTTCATTATGGAAGGTAGTCTATTGTCTAGATTTTGTTACTCCAATGGATGGTAGCCTTGTCATTATAGAATGTAGTTTGTTGTCGATATTTTTGTTATTCCAATGAATGGTAGCCTAGTCATTATGGAAGGTAGTTTGTTGTCGAGATTTTTTTTACTCCAATGGATAATAGCCTTTTCATTATGGAAGGTAGTCTATTGTCGAGATTTTGTTACTCCAATGGATGGTAGCCTTGTCATTATGGAATGTAGTTTGTTGTCGATATTTTTGTTATTCCAATGAATGGTAGCCTAGTCATTATGGAAGGTAGTCTATTGTCGAGATTTTTGTTACTATAATGTATGGTAGCCTTGTCCTTATGGAAGGTAGTTTGTTGTCGAGATTTTTGTTACTCCAATGGATGGTAGCTTTGTCATTATGGAAGGTAGTCTATTTTCGATATTTTTGTTACTCCAATGGATGGTAGCCTTGTTATTATGGAAGGTAGACTGTTGTCGAGATTTTTGTTACTACAGTGTATGGTAGCCTTGTCCTTGTGGAATGTAGTTTCTTCTCGAGATTTTAGTTATTACAATGTGTGGTAGTCTTGTCATTATAGAAGGTAGTCTGTTGTCGACATCTTTGTTACTCTAATGGATGGTATCCTAGTCTTTATAGAAGGTATTATGTTGTCGATATTTTTGTTACTCCAATGGATGGTAGGCTTGTCATTATGGATGGTAGTCTGTTGTCAATATTTTTGTTACTCCAATGGATGGTAGCCTATTCATTATGGAACGTAGTTTGTTGTCAAAATTTTTGTTATTCCAATGGATGGTAGCCTTATCATTATGGAAGGTAGTTTGTTGTCGAGATTTTTGTTACTCCAATGGATAATAGCCTTTTCATTATGGAAGGAAGTCTATTGTCGAGATTTTGTTACTCCAATGGATGGTAGCTTTATCATTATGGAAGGTAGTCTGTTGGCGAGATTTTTGTTACTCCAATGGATGGTAGCCTTTTCATTATGAAAGGTAGTCTCTTGTTGATATTTTCATTACTCCAATGCATGGTAGCCTTGTAATTATGGATGGTAGTCTCTTGTTGATATTTTCATTACTCCAATGGATGGTTGCCTTGTCATTATGGAGGGTAGTTTGTTGTCGATATTTTTTTTACTCCAATGGATGGTAGCCTATTCATTATGGAATGTAGTTTGTTGTCGATATTTTTGTTATTCCAATGGATGGTAGCCTTCTCATTATTGAAGGTAGTTTATTGTCGAGATTTTTGTTACTCCAATTGATGGTAGCTTTGTCATTATGAAAGGTAGTATATTATAGAGATGTTTGTTACTCCAATGGATGGTAGCCTTGTCATTATGCAAGGTAGTCTATTGTCGATATTTTTGTTACTCCAATGGATGGTAGCGTTGTCATTATGGAATTTCTTTTGTTGTCGATATTTTTGTTATTCCAATGAATGGTAGCCTAGTCATTATGGAAGGTAGTCTGTTGGCGAGATTTTTGTTACTCTAATGGATGGTAACCTTGTCATTATGGAAGGTAGTCTCTTGTTGATATTTTTGTTACTCCAATGGATAGTAGCCTATTCATTATGGAACGTAGTTTGTTGTCGAGATTTTTGTTACTCCAATGGATAGTGGCCTTGTCATTAGGGAAGGTAGTCTGTTGTCGAGATTTTGTTACTCCAATGGATGGTAACCTTATCATTATGGAATGTAGTCTATTGTCGGGATTTTTTTCACTCCAAAGGATGGTAGCCTTGTCATTATTATAGGTAGTTTGTTGTCGAGATTTTTGATACTCCAATGGATAGTAGCCTTTTCATTATGGAAGGTAGTCTGTTGTCGAGATTTTTGTTACTATAATGTATGGTAGCCTTGTCCTTATGGAAGGTAGTTTGTTGTCGAGATTTTTATTACTCCAATGGATGGTAGATTTGTCATTATGGAAGGTAGTCTATTGTCGAGATTTTTGTTACTCCAATGGATGGTAGCCTTGTCATTATGGAAGGTAGACTGTTGTCGAGATTTTTGTTACTACAGTTTATGGTAGCCTTGTCTTTGTGGAATGTAGTTTGTTGTCGAGATTTTAGTTATTACAATGTATGGTAGTCTTGTCATTATAGAAGGTAGTCTGTTGTCGATATCTTTGTTACTCTAATGGATGGTAGCCTAGTCATTATGGAAGGTATTATGTTGTCGATATTTTTGTTACTCCAATGGACGGTAGGCTTGTCATTATAGAAGGTAGTCTGTTGTCGATATCTTTGTTACTCTAATGGATGGTAGCCTAGTCATTATGGAAGGTATTATGTTGTCGATATTTTTGTTATTCCAATGGATGGTAGCCTTATCATTATGGAAGGTAGTTTGTTGTCGATATTTTTGTTACCCCAATGGATAATAGCCTTTTCATTATGGAAGGTAGTCTATTGTCGAGATTTTGTTACTCCAATGGATGGTAGCCTTGTCATTATGGAATGTAGGTTGTTGTCGATATTTTTGTTATTCCAATGAATGGTAGCCTAGTAATTATGGAAGGTAGTCTGTTGGTGAGATTTTTTTTACTCCAATGGATGGTAACCTTGTCATTATGGAAGGTAGTCTCTTGTTGATATTTTTGTTACTCCAATGGATGGTAGCCTATTCATTATGGAACGTAGTTTGCTGTCAAGATTTTTGTTACTCCAATGGATAGTAGCCTTGTCATTATAGAAGGTAGTCAGTCTGTTGTCGAGATTTTGTTACTCCAATGGATGGTAGCCTTATCATTATGGAAGGTAGTCTATTGTCGAGATTTTTGTCACTCCAATGGATGGTAGCCTTGTCATTATTATAGGTAGTTTGTTGTCGAGATTTTTGTTACTCCAATGGATAGTAGCCTTGTCATTATGGAAGGTAGTCTGTTGTCTAGATTTTTGTTACTATAATGTATGGTAGCCTTGTCATTGTGGAATGTAGTTTGTTGTCGAGATTTTAGTTATTACAATGTATGGTAGTCTTGTCATTATAGAAGGTAGTATGTTGTCGATATCTTTGTTACTCTAATGGATGGTAGCCTAGTCATTATGGAAGGTATGATGTTGTCGATATTTTTGTTACTCCAATGGATGGTAGGCTTGTCATTATGGATGGTAGTCTGTTGTCGAGATTTTTGTTACTACAATGTATGGTAGCCTTGTCATTGTGGAATGTAGTTTGTTGTCGAGATTTTTGTTATTACAATGTATGGTAGTCTTGTAATTATAGAAGGTAGTCTATAGTCGATATCTTTGTTACTCTAATGGATGGTAGCCTAGTCATTATGGAAGGTATTTTGTTGTCGATATTTTTTTTACTCTAATGGATGGTAACCTTGTCATTATGGAAGGTAGTATGTTGTCGAGATTTTTGTTACTCCAATGGATGGTAGCCTTTTCATTATGGAAGGTAGACTGTTGTCGAGATTTTTGTTACTATAATGTATGGTAGCCTTGTCATTATGGAATGTAGTTTGTTGTCCAGATTTTTTTTATTACAACGTATGGTAGCCTTGTCATAATAGAAAGTAGTTTGTTGTCGATATCTTTGTTACTCTAATGGATGGTAGCCTAGTCATTATGGAAGGTAGTCTATTCTCGAGATTTTTGTCACTCTAATGGATGGTAGCCTTGTCATTATGGAAGGTAGTATATTGTTGAGATTTTTGTTATTCCATTGGATGGTAGCCTTGTCATTATGGAAGTTAGTCTGTTCTCGAGATTTTTGTTATTCCAATAGATGGTAGCCTTGTCATTATGGAACGTAGTTTGTTGTCGATATTTTTGTTATTCCAATGAATTGTAGCCTTGTCACTATGGAAGGTAGTCTGTTGGCGAGATTTTTGTTACTCCAATGGATGGTAACCTTGTCATTATGGAAGGTAGTCTCTTTTTGATATTTTTGTTACTCCAATGGATGGTAGCCTATTCATTATGGAACGTAGTTTGTTGTCGATATTTTTGTTACTCCAATGGATAGTAGCCTTGTCATTATGGATGGTAGTCTGTTGTCGAGATTTTGTTACTCCAATGGATGGTAGCCTTATCATTATGGAAGGTAGTTTATTGTCGACATTTTTGTCACTCCAATGGATGGTAGCCTTGTCATTATTATAGGTAGTTTGTTGTCGAGATTTTTGTTACTCCAATGGATAGTAGCCTTGTCATTATGGAAGGTAGTCTGTTGTCGAGATTTTTGTTACTATAATGTATGGTAGCCTTGTCATTGTGGAATGTAGTTTGTTGTAAAGATTTTTGTTATTACCATGTATGGTAGCCTTGTCATTATAGAAGGTTGTCTGTTGTTGATATCTTTGTTACTCTCTAATGGATGGTAGCCTAGTCATTATGGAAGGTATTCTATTGGCGAAATTTTTGTCACTCTAATGGATGGTAGCCTTGTCATTATGGAAGTTAGTATGTTGTCGACATTTTTGTTATTCGATTGGATGGTAGCCTTGTCATTACGGAAGGTAGTTTGTTCTCGAGATTTTTGTTATTCCAATAGATGGTAGCCTTGTCATTATGGAAGGTAGTCTGTTCTCGAGATTTTTGTTATTCCAATAGATGGTAACCTTGTCATTATGAAAGGTAGTCTATTGTCAAGAATTTTGTTACTCCAATGGATGGTAGCCACTTCATTATGGAATGTAGTTTGTTATTGATATTTTTGTTATTCCAATGGATGGTAGCCTTATCATTATGGAAGGTAGTTTGTTGTCGAGATTTTTTTTACTCCAATGGATAGTAGCCTTGTCATTATGTAAGGTAGTCTATTGTCGAGATTTTGTTACTCCAATAGATGGTAGCTTTATCATTATGGAAGGTAGTCTGTTGGAGAGATTTTTGTTACTCCAATAGATGGTAGCCTTGTCATTATGGAAGGTAGTCTCTTTTTGATATTTTCATTACTCCAATGCATGGTAGTCTTGTCATTATGGATGGTAGTCTCTTGTTGATATTTTCATTACTCCAATGGTTGTTAGCCTTGTCATTATGGAGGGTAGTTTGTTGTCGGGATTTTTGTTACTCTAACGGATGGTTGCTTTGTCATTATGGAAGGTAGATTGTTGTCGAGATTTTTGTTACTATAATGTATGGTAGCATTGTCATTATGGAATGTAGTTTGTTGTCCAGATTTTTGTTATTACAATGTATGGTAGCCTTGCCATTATAGAAAGTAGTCTGTTGTCGATATCTTTGTTACTCTAATGGATGGTAGCCTAGTCATTATGGAAGGTAGTCTATTCTCGAGATTTTTGTCACTCTAATGGATGGTAGCCTTGTCATTATGGAAGGTAGTATGTTGTCGAGATTTTTGTTATTCCATTGGATGGTAGCCTTTTCATTTTGGAAGGTAGTCTGTTCTCGAGATTTTTGTTATTCCAATAGATGGTAGCCTTGTCATTATGGAAGGTAGTCTGTTGTCGATATTTTTATTACTCCAATGGATGGTAGAATTGTCATCATGTAAGGTAGTCTGTTGTCAATATCTTTGTTACTCCAATGGATGTTAGCCTTGTCATTATGCAAGGTAGTCTATTGTCGATATTTTTGTTACTCCAATGGATGGTAGCCTTGTCATTATGGAACGTAGTTTGTTGTCGATATTTTTGTTATTCCAATGAATGACAGCCTTGTCACTACGGAAGGTAGTCTGTTGGCGAGATTTTTGTTACTCCAATGGATGGTAGCCTTGTCATTATGGAAGGTAGTCTCTTGTTGATATTTTTGTTACTCCAATGGATGGTAGCCTATTCATTATGGAACGTAGTTTGTTGTCGGGATTTTTATTATTCTAATGGATAATAGCCTTGTCATTATGGAAGGTAGTCTGTTGTCGAGATTTTGTTACTCCAATGGATGGTAGCCTTATCATTATGGAAGGTAGTCTATTGTCGATATTTTTGTCACTCAAATGGATGGTAGCCTTGTCATTATTATAGGTAGTTTATTGTCGAGATTTTTGTTACTCCAATGGATAGTATCCTTGTCATTATGGAAGGTAGTCTGTTTTCGAGATTTTTGTTACTATAATGTATGGTAGCCTTTTCATTGTGAAATATAGTTTGTTGTCGAGATTTTTGTTATTACAATGTATGGTAGCCTTGTCATTATAGAAGGTAGTCTGTTGTCGATATCTTTATTACTCTAATGGATGGTAGCCTAGTCATTATGGAAGGTAGTCTATTATCGAGATTTTTGTCACTCTAATGGATGGTAGCCTTGTGATTATGGAAGGTAGTATATTGTCGAGATTTTTGTTATTCCATTGGATGGTAGCCTTGTCATTATGGAAGGTAGTTTTTTCTCGAGATTTTTGTTATTCCAATAGATGGTAGCCTTGTCATTATGGAAGGTAGTTTGTTCTCGAGATTTTCAATACTCCAATGCATGGAAGCCTTTTCATTATGGAAGGTAGTCTCTTGTAGATATTTTCATTACTCCAATGGATGGTAGCCTTGTCATTATGGAAGGTAGTTTATTGTCGGGATTTTTGTTACTCTAATGGATCTTATCCTTGTTAATATGGAAGGTAGTCTGTTGTCGAGATTTTTGTTACTCTAATGGATGGTAGCCTTGTCATTACGGAAGGTAGTTTGTTCTCGAGATTTTTGTTACTGCAATGGATGGTAGCTTTGTCATTATGGAAGGTAGTCTATTGTCGATATTTTTGTTACTCCAATGGATGGTAGCCTATTCATTACAGAATGTAGTTTGTTGTCGATATTTCTGTTATTCCAATGGATGGTAGCCTTATCATTATGGAAGGTAGTTTGTTGTCGAGATTTTTGTTACTCCAATGGATATAAGCCTTGTCATTATGGAAGGTAGTCTATTGTCGAGATTTTGTTACTCCAATGGATGGTAGCTTTATCATTATGGAAGGTAGTCTGTTGGCGAGAATTTTGTTACTCCAATGGATGGTAGCCTTGTCATTATGGAAGGTAGTCTCTTGTTGATATTTTCATTACTCCAATGCATGGTAGCCTTGTCATTATGGATGGTAGTCTCTTGTTGATATTTTCATTACTCCAATGGATGGTAGCCTTGTCATTATGGAAGGTAGTTTGTTATCGATATTTTTGTTACTCCAATGGATGGTAGCCTATTCATTATGGAATGTAGTTTGTTGTTGATATTTTTGTTATTCCAATGGATGGTAGCCTTATCATTATGGAAGGTACTTTGTTGTCGAGATTTTTGTTACTCCAATGGATAGTAGCCTTGTCATTATGTAAGGTAGTCTATTGTCGAGATTTTGTTACTCCAATGGATGGTAGCTTTATCATTATGGAAGGTAGTCTGTTGGCGATATTTTTGTTACTCCAATGGATGGTAGCCTTGTCATTATGGAAGGTAGTCTCTTGTTGATATTTTCATTACTCCAATGGATGGTAGCCTTGTCATTATGGAGGTTAGTTTGTTTTAGGGATTTTTGTTACTCTAACGGATCGTAGCCTTGTCAATATGGAAGGTAGTCTATTGTCGAGATTTTTGTTACTCTAATGGATGGTAGCCTTGTCATTATGGAAGGTAGTTTATTGTCGAGATTTTTGTTACTCCAATGGATGGTAGCCTTGTCATTATGGAAGTTAGACTATTGTCGAGATTTTTGTTACTATAATGTATGGTAGCCTTGTCATTGTGGAATGTAGTTTGTTGTCCAGATTTTTGTTATTACAATGTATGGTAGCCTTGTCATTATAGAAAGTAGTCTGTTGTCGATATCTTTGTTACTCTAATGGATGGTAGCGTAGTCATTATGGAAGGTAGTCTATTCTCGAGATTTTTGTCACTCCAATGGATGGTAGCCTTGTCATTTTGGAAGGTAGTCTGTTCTCGAGATTTTTGTTATTCCAATAGATGGTAGCCTTATCATTATGGAAGGTAGTCTGTTGTTGAGATTATTGTTACTCCAATGGATGGTAGAATTGTCATTATGTAAGGTAGTCTGTTGTCAATATCTTTGTTACTCAAATGGATGGTAGCCTTGTCATTATGCAAGGTAGTCTGTTGTCGATATTTTTGTTACTCCAATGGATGGTAGAATTGTCACTATGCAAGGTAGTCTGTTGGCGAGATTTTTGTTACTACAATGGATGGTAGCCTTGTCATTATGGAAGGTAGTCTCTTGTTGATATTTTTGTTACTCCAATGGATGGTAGCCTATTCATTATGGAACGTAGTTTGTTGTCGATATTTTTGTTACTCCAATGGATAGTAGCCTTGTCATTATGGAAGGTAGTTTGTTGTCGAGATTTTGTTACTCTAATGGATGGTAGCCTTGTCATTATGGAAGGAAGTATCTTGTCGAGATTTTTGTTATTCCATTGGATGGTAGCCTTGTCATTATGGAAGGTAGTTTGTTCTCGAGATTTTTGTTATTCCAATAGATGGTAGCCTTGTCATTATGGAAGGTAGTCTGTTGTCGAGATTTTTGTTAGTCCAATGGATGGTAAGCTTGTCATTATGGAAGGTAGTCTCTTGTTGTTATTTTTATTACTCCAATGCATGGAAGCCTTTTCCTTATGGAAGGTAGTCTCTTGTTGATATTTTCATTACTCCAATGGATGGTAGCCTTGTCATTATAAAAGGTAGTTTGTTGTCGGGATTTTTGTTACTCCAATGGATAGTAGCCTTGTCATTATGGAAGGTAGTCTATTGTCGAGATTTTTGTTACTCCAATGGATGGTAGCCTTATCATTATGGAAGGTAGACTGTTGTCGATATTTTTGTTACTACAATGTATGGTAGCCTTGTCATTGTGGAATGTAGTTTGTTTTCAAGATTTTTGTTATTACAATGTATGGTAGTCTTGTCATTATAGAAGGTAGTCTGTTGTCGATATCTTTGTTACTCTAATGTATGGTAGCCTAGTCATTATGGAAGGTATTCTGTTGTCGATATATTTGTTACTCCAATGGATGGTAGCCTTGTAATTATGGAAGGTAATCTGTTATCGATATTTTTGTTACTCCAATGGATGGTAGCCTATTCATTATGGAAGGTAGTTTTTTGTCGATATTTTTGTTATTCCAATGGATGGTAGCCTTATCATTATGGAAGGTTGTTAGTTGTCGAGATTTTTGTTACTCCAATGGATAGTAGCCTTGTCATTATAGAAGGTAGTCTATTTTCGAGATTTTGTTACTCCAATGGATGGTAGCTTTATCATTATGTAAGGTAGTCTGTTGGCGAGATTTTTGCTACTCCAATGGATGGTAGCCTTGTCATTATGGAAGGTAGTCTCTTGTTGATATTTTCATTAATCCAATGCATGGTAGCCTTGTCATTATGGATGGTAGTCTCTTGTTCATATTTTCATTACTCCAATGGATGGTAGCCTTGTCATTATGGAAGGTAGTTTGTTGTCGGGATTTTTGTTACTCTAATGGATCGTAGCCTTGTCAATATGGAAGGTAGTCTGTTGTCGAGATTTTTGTTACTCTAATGGATGGTAGCCTTGTCATTATGGAAGGTAGTCTCTTGTTGATATTTTCATTAATCCAATGCATGGTAGCCTTGTCATTACGGATGGTAGTCTCTTGTTGATATTTTCATTACTCCAATGGATGGTAGCCTTGTCATTATGGAATGTAGTTTGTTGTCGGGATTTTTGTTACTCTAATGGATCGTAGCCTTGTCAATATGGAAGGTAGTCTATTGTCTAGATTTTTGTTACTCTAATGGATGGTAACCTTGTCATTATGAAAGGTAGTTTGTTGTCGAGATTTTTGTTACTCCAATGGATGGTAGCTTTGTCATTATGGAAGGTAGTCTATTGTCGAGATTTTTGTTACTCCAATGGATGGTAGCCTTGTCATTATGGAAGGTAGACTGTTGTCGAGATTTTTGTTACTACAATGTATGGTAGCCTTGTCATTGTTGAATGTAGTTTGTTTTCGAGATTTTTGTTATTACAATGTATGGTAGTCTTGTCATTATAGAAGGTAGTCTGTTGTCGATATCTTTGTTACTCCAATGGATGGTAGCCTTGTCATTATGGAAGGTAGTCTCTTGTTGATATTTTCATTACTCCAATGGATGGTAGCCTTGTCATTATGGATGGTAGTCTCTTGTTGATATTTTCGTTGCTCCAATGGATGGTAGCCTTGTCATTATGGGAGTTAGTTTGTTGTCGAGATTTTTGTTATTCCAATAGATGGTAGCCTTGTCATTATGTAAGGTAGTCTGTTGTCGAGATTTTTGTTACTCCAATGGATGGTAGCCTTGTCATTATGGAAGGTAGTCTGTTGGCGATATTTTTTTTACTCCAATGGATAGTAGCCTTGTCGTTATGGAAGGTAGTCTCTTGTTGATATTTTCATTACTCCAATGCATGGTAGCCTTGTAATAATGAAATGTAATCTCTTGTTGATATTTTCATTACTCCAATGGATGCTACCCTTGTCATTATGGAAGGTAGTTTTTTGTCGGAATTTTTCTTACTCTAATGGATGGTAGCCTTGTCAATATGGAAGGTAGTCTGTTGTCGAGATTTTTGTTACTCTAATGGATGGTAGCCTCATCATTATGAAAGGTAGTTTGTTGTCGAGATATTATTTACTCCAATGGATGGTAGCTTTGTCATTATGGAAGGTAGTCTATTGTCGAGATTTTTGTTACTCCAATGGATGGTAGCCTTGTCATTATGGAAGGTAGACTGTTGTCGAGATTTTTGTTACTACAATGTATGGTAGCCTTGTCATTGTGGAATGTAGTTTGTTTTCGAGATTTTTGTTATTACAATGTATGGTAGTCTTGTCATAATAGAAGGTAGTCTGTTGTCGATATCTTTGTTACTCTAATGGATGGTAGCCTAGTCATTATGGAAGGTATACTGTTGTCGATATTTTTGTTACTCCAATGGATGGTAGCCTTGTCATTATGGAAGGTAGTCTGTTATCGATATTTTTGTTACTCCAATGGATGGTAGCCTATTCATTATGGAACATAGTTTGTTGTCGATATTTTTGTTATTCCAATGGATGGTAGCCTTATCATTATGGAAGGTAGTTTGTTGTCGAGATTTTTGTTACTCCAATGGATAGTAGCCTTGTCATTATGGAAGGTAGTCTATTGTAGAGATTTTGTTACTCCAATGGATGGTAGCCTTATCATTATGTAAGGTAGTCTGTTGGCGAGATTTTTGTTACTCTAATGGATGGTAGCCTTGTCGTTATGGAAGGTAGTCTCTTGTTGATATTTTCATTAATCCAATGCATGGTAGCCTTGTCATTATGGATGGTAGTCTCTTGTTGATATTTTCATCACTCCAATGGATGGTAGCCTTGTCATTATGGAAGGTAGTTTGTTGTCGGGATTTTTGTTACTCTAATGGATCGTAGCCTTGTCAATATGGAAGGTAGTCTGTTGTTGAGATTTTTGTTACTCTAATGGATGGTAGCTTTGTCATTATGGAAGGTAGTCTATTGTCGAGATTTTTGTTACTCCAATGGATGGTAGCCTTGTCATTATGGAAGGTAGACTGTTGTCGATATTTTTGTTACTACAATGTATGGTAGCATTGTCATTGTGGAATGTAGTTTGTTTTCGAGATTTTTTTATTACAATGTATGGTAGTCTTGTCATTATAGAAGGTAGCCTGTTGTCGATATCTTTGTTACTCTAATGGATGGTAGCCTAGTCATTATGGAAGGTATTCTGTTGTCGATATTTTTGTTACTCCAATGGATGGTAGCCTTGTCATTATGGAAGGTAGTCTGTTATCGATATTTTTGTTACTCCAATGGATGGTAGCCTATTCATTATGGAACGTAGTTTGTTGTCGATATTTTTGTTATTCCAATGGATGGTAGCCTTATCATTATGGATGGTAGTTTGTTGTCGAGATTTTTGTTACTCCAATGGATAGTAGCCTTGTCATTATAGAAGGTAGTCTATTTTCGAGATTTTGTTACTCCAATGGATGGTAGCTTTATCATTATGTAAGGTAGTCAGTTGGCGAGATTTTTGTTACTCTAATGGATGGTAGCTCTGTCGTTATGGAAGGTAGTCTATTGTCGAGATTTTTGTTACTCCAATGGATTGTATCTTTGTCATTATGGAAGGTAGTCTATTGTCGAGATTTTTGTTACTCCAATGGATGGTAGCCTTGTCATTATGGAAGGTAGACTGTTGTCGATATTTTTGTTACTACAATGTATGGTAGCCTTGTCATTATGGAATGTAGTTTGTTTTCGAGATTTTTGTTATTACAATGTATGGTAGGCTTGTCATTATAAAAGGTAGTCTGTTGTCGATATCTTTGTTACTCTAATGGATGGTAGCCTAGTCATTATGGAAGGTATTCTGTTGTCGATATTTTTGTTACTCCAATGGATGGTAGCCTTGTCATTATGGAAGGTAGTCTGTTATCGATATTTTTGTTACTCCAATGGATGGTAGCCTATTCATTATGGAACGTAGTTTGTTGTCGATATTTTTGTTATTCCAATGGATGGTAGCCTTATCATTATGGATGGTAGTTTGTTGTCGAGATTTTTGTTACTCCAATGGATAGTAGCCTTGTCATTATAGAAGGTAGTCTATTTTCGAGATTTTGTTACTCCAATGGATGGTAGCTTTATCATTATGTAAGGTAGTCTGTTGGCGAGATTTTTGCTACTCCAATGGATGGTAGCCTTGTCATTATGGAAGGTAGTCTCTTGTTGATATTTTCATTAATCCAATGCATGGTAGCCTTGTCATTATGGATGGTAGTCTCTTGTTCATATTTTCATTACTCCAATGGATGGTAGCCTTGTCATTATGGAAGGTAGTTTGTTGTCGGGATTTTTGTTACTCTAATGGATCGTAGCCTTGTCAATATGGAAGGTAGTCTGTTGTCGAGATTTTTGTTACTCTAATGGATGGTAGCCTTGTCATTATGGAAGGTAGTCTCTTGTTGATATTTTCATTAATCCAATGCATGGTAGCCTTGTCATTACGGATGGTAGTCTCTTGTTGATATTTTCATTACTCCAATGGATGGTAGCCTTGTCATTATGGAATGTAGTTTGTTGTCGGGATTTTTGTTACTCTAATGGATCGTAGCCTTGTCAATATGGAAGGTAGTCTATTGTCTAGATTTTTGTTACTCTAATGGATGGTAACCTTGTCATTATGAAAGGTAGTTTGTTGTCGAGATTTTTGTTACTCCAATGGATGGTAGCTTTGTCATTATGGAAGGTAGTCTATTGTCGAGATTTTTGTTACTCCAATGGATGGTAGCCTTGTCATTATGGAAGGTAGACTGTTGTCGAGATTTTTGTTACTACAATGTATGGTAGCCTTGTCATTGTTGAATGTAGTTTGTTTTCGAGATTTTTGTTATTACAATGTATGGTAGTCTTGTCATTATAGAAGGTAGTCTGTTGTCGATATCTTTGTTACTCCAATGGATGGTAGCCTTGTCATTATGGAAGGTAGTCTCTTGTTGATATTTTCATTACTCCAATGGATGGTAGCCTTGTCATTATGGATGGTAGTCTCTTGTTGATATTTTCGTTGCTCCAATGGATGGTAGCCTTGTCATTATGGGAGTTAGTTTGTTGTCGAGATTTTTGTTATTCCAATAGATGGTAGCCTTGTCATTATGTAAGGTAGTCTGTTGTCGAGATTTTTGTTACTCCAATGGATGGTAGCCTTGTCATTATGGAAGGTAGTCTGTTGGCGATATTTTTTTTACTCCAATGGATAGTAGCCTTGTCGTTATGGAAGGTAGTCTCTTGTTGATATTTTCATTACTCCAATGCATGGTAGCCTTGTAATAATGAAATGTAATCTCTTGTTGATATTTTCATTACTCCAATGGATGCTACCCTTGTCATTATGGAAGGTAGTTTTTTGTCGGAATTTTTCTTACTCTAATGGATGGTAGCCTTGTCAATATGGAAGGTAGTCTGTTGTCGAGATTTTTGTTACTCTAATGGATGGTAGCCTCATCATTATGAAAGGTAGTTTGTTGTCGAGATATTATTTACTCCAATGGATGGTAGCTTTGTCATTATGGAAGGTAGTCTATTGTCGAGATTTTTGTTACTCCAATGGATGGTAGCCTTGTCATTATGGAAGGTAGACTGTTGTCGAGATTTTTGTTACTACAATGTATGGTAGCCTTGTCATTGTGGAATGTAGTTTGTTTTCGAGATTTTTGTTATTACAATGTATGGTAGTCTTGTCATAATAGAAGGTAGTCTGTTGTCGATATCTTTGTTACTCTAATGGATGGTAGCCTAGTCATTATGGAAGGTATACTGTTGTCGATATTTTTGTTACTCCAATGGATGGTAGCCTTGTCATTATGGAAGGTAGTCTGTTATCGATATTTTTGTTACTCCAATGGATGGTAGCCTATTCATTATGGAACATAGTTTGTTGTCGATATTTTTGTTATTCCAATGGATGGTAGCCTTATCATTATGGAAGGTAGTTTGTTGTCGAGATTTTTGTTACTCCAATGGATAGTAGCCTTGTCATTATGGAAGGTAGTCTATTGTAGAGATTTTGTTACTCCAATGGATGGTAGCCTTATCATTATGTAAGGTAGTCTGTTGGCGAGATTTTTGTTACTCTAATGGATGGTAGCCTTGTCGTTATGGAAGGTAGTCTCTTGTTGATATTTTCATTAATCCAATGCATGGTAGCCTTGTCATTATGGATGGTAGTCTCTTGTTGATATTTTCATCACTCCAATGGATGGTAGCCTTGTCATTATGGAAGGTAGTTTGTTGTCGGGATTTTTGTTACTCTAATGGATCGTAGCCTTGTCAATATGGAAGGTAGTCTGTTGTTGAGATTTTTGTTACTCTAATGGATGGTAGCTTTGTCATTATGGAAGGTAGTCTATTGTCGAGATTTTTGTTACTCCAATGGATGGTAGCCTTGTCATTATGGAAGGTAGACTGTTGTCGATATTTTTGTTACTACAATGTATGGTAGCATTGTCATTGTGGAATGTAGTTTGTTTTCGAGATTTTTTTATTACAATGTATGGTAGTCTTGTCATTATAGAAGGTAGCCTGTTGTCGATATCTTTGTTACTCTAATGGATGGTAGCCTAGTCATTATGGAAGGTATTCTGTTGTCGATATTTTTGTTACTCCAATGGATGGTAGCCTTGTCATTATGGAAGGTAGTCTGTTATCGATATTTTTGTTACTCCAATGGATGGTAGCCTATTCATTATGGAACGTAGTTTGTTGTCGATATTTTTGTTATTCCAATGGATGGTAGCCTTATCATTATGGATGGTAGTTTGTTGTCGAGATTTTTGTTACTCCAATGGATAGTAGCCTTGTCATTATAGAAGGTAGTCTATTTTCGAGATTTTGTTACTCCAATGGATGGTAGCTTTATCATTATGTAAGGTAGTCAGTTGGCGATATTTTTGTTACTCTAATGGATGGTAGCTCTGTCGTTATGGAAGGTAGTCTATTGTCGAGATTTTTGTTACTCCAATGGATTGTATCTTTGTCATTATGGAAGGTAGTCTATTGTCGAGATTTTTGTTACTCCAATGGATGGTAGCCTTGTCATTATGGAAGGTAGACTGTTGTCGATATTTTTGTTACTACAATGTATGGTAGCCTTGTCATTATGGAATGTAGTTTGTTTTCGAGATTTTTGTTATTACAATGTATGGTAGGCTTGTCATTATAAAAGGTAGTCTGTTGTCGATATCTTTGTTACTCTAATGGATGGTAGCCTAGTCATTATGGAAGGTATTCTGTTGTCGATATTTTTGTTACTCCAATGGATGGTAGCCTTGTCATTATGGAAGGTAGTCTGTTATCGATATTTTTGTTACTCCAATGGATGGTAGCCTATTCATTATGGAACGTAGTTTGTTGTCGATATTTTTGTTATTCCAATGGATGGTAGCCTTATCATTATGGATGGTAGTTTGTTGTCGAGATTTTTGTTACTCCAATGGATAGTAGCCTTGTCATTATAGAAGGTAGTCTATTTTCGAGATTTTGTTACTCCAATGGATGGTAGCTTTATCATTATGTAAGGTAGTCAGTTGGCGAGATTTTTGTTACTCTAATGGATGGTAGCTCTGTCGTTATGGAAGGTAGTCTATTGTCGAGATTTTTGTTACTCCAATGGATTGTATCTTTGTCATTATGGAAGGTAGTCTATTGTCGAGATTTTTGTTACTCCAATGGATGGTAGCCTTGTCATTATGGAAGGTAGACTGTTGTCGATATTTTTGTTACTACAATGTATGGTAGCATTGTCATTGTGGAATGTAGTTTGTTTTCGAGATTTTTTTATTACAATGTATGGTAGTCTTGTCATTATAGAAGGTAGCCTGTTGTCGATATCTTTGTTACTCTAATGGATGGTAGCCTAGTCATTATGGAAGGTATTCTGTTGTCGATATTTTTGTTACTACAATGGATGGTAGCCTTGTCATTATGGAAGGTAGTCTGTTATCGATATTTTTGTTACTCCAATGGATGGTAGCCTATTCATTATGGAACGTAGTTTGTTGTCGATATTTTTGTTATTCCAATGGATGGTAGCCTTATCATTATGGATGGTAGTTTGTTGTCGAGATTTTTGTTACTCCAATGGATAGTAGCCTTGTCATTATGGAAGGTAGTCTATTTTCGAGATTTTGTTACTCCAATGGATGGTAGATTTATCATTATGTAAGGTAGTCAGTTGGCGAGATTTTTGTTACTCTAATGGATGGTAGCCCTGTCGTTATCAAAGGTAGTCTCTTGTTGATATTTTCATTAATCCAATGCATGGTAACCTTGTCATTATGGATGGTAGTCTCTTGTTCATATTTTCATTACTCCAATGGATGGTAGCCTTGTCATTATGGAAGGTAGGTTGTTGTCGATATTTTTGTTACTATAATGTATGGTAGCCTTGTCATTGTGGAATGTAGTTTGTTTTCGAGATTTTTATTATTACAATGTATGGTAGTCTTGTCATTATAGAAGGTAGTTTGTTGTCGATATTTTTGTTATTCCAATGGATGGTAGCCTTATCATTATGGAAGGTTGTTAGTTGTCGAGATTTTTGTTACTCCAATGGATAGTAGCCTTGTCATTATAGAAGGTAGTCTATTTTCGAGATTTTGTTACTCCAATGGATGGTAGCTTTATCATTATGTAAGGTAGTATGTTGGCGAGATTTTTGCTACTCCAATGGATGGTAGCCTTGTCATTATGGAAGGTAGTCTCTTGTTGATATTTTCAATAATCCAATGCATGGTAGCCTTGTCATTATGGATGGTAGTCTCTTGTTCATATTTTCATTACTCCAATGGATGGTAGCCTTGTCATTATGGAAGGTAGTTTGTTGTCGGGATTTTTGTTACTCTAATGGATCGTAGCCTTGTCAATATGGAAAGTAGTCTGTTGTGGAGATTTTTGTTACTCTAATGGATGGTAGCCTTGTCATTATGGAAGGTAGTCTCTTGTTGATATTTTCATTAATCCAATGCATGGTAGCCTTGTCATTACGGATGGTAGTCTCTTGTTGATATTTTCATTACTCTAATGGATGGTAGCCTTGTCATTATGGAATGTAGTTTGTTGTCGGGATTTTTGTTACTTTAATGGATCGTAGCCTTGTCAATATGGAAGGTAGTCTATTGTCGAGATTTTTGTTACTCTAATTGATGGTAGCCTTGTCATTATGAAAGGTAGTTTGCTGTCGAGATTTTTGTTACTCCAATGGATGGTAGCTTTGTCATTATGGAAGGTAGTCTATTGTCGAGATTTTTGTTACTCCAATGGATGGTAGCCATGTCATTATGGAAGGTAGACTGTTGTCGAGATTTTTGTTACTACAATGTATGGTAGCCTTGTCATTGTTGAATGTAGTTTGTTTTCGAGATTTTTGTTATTACAATGTATGGTAGTCTTGTCATTATAGAAGGTAGTTTGTTGTTGATATCTTTGTTACTCTAATGGATCGTAGCTTAGTCATTATGGAAGGTATTCTGTTGTCGATATTTTTGTTACTCCAATGTATGGTAGCCTTGTCATTATGGAAGGTAGTCTCTTGTTGATATTTTCATTACTCCAATGCATGGTAGCCTTGTCATTATGGATGGTAGTCTCTTGTTGATATTTTCGTTGCTCCAATGGATGGTAGCCTTGTCATTATGGAAATTAGTTTGTTGTCGAGATTTTTGTTATTCCAATAGATGGTAGCCTTGTCATTATGTAAGGTAGTCTGTTGTCGAGATTTTTGTTACTCCAATGGATGGTAGCCTTATCATTATGGAAGGTAGTCTGTTGGCGATATTTTTTTTACTCCAATGGATGGTAGCCTTGTCGTTATGGAAGGTAGTCTCTTGTTGATATTTTCATTACTCCAATGCATGGTAGCCTTGTCATTATGGAATGTAGTCTCTTGTTGATATTTTCATTACTCCAATGGATGCTAGCCTTGTCATTATGGAAGGTAGTTTGTTGTCGGGATTTTTGTTACTCTAATGGATCTTAGCCTTGTCCATATGGAAGGTATTCTGTTGTCGAGATTTTTGTTACTCTAATGGATGGTAGCCTCATCATTTATGAAAGGTAGTTTGTTGTCGAGATTTTTGTTACTCCAATGGATGGTAGCTTTGTCATTATGGAAGGTAGTCTAATGTCGAGATTTTTGTTACTCCAGTGGATGGTAGCCTTGTCATTATGGAAGGTAGACTGTTGTCGAGATTTTTGTTACTACAATGTATGGTAGCCTTGTCATTGTGGAATGTAGTTTGTTTTCAAGATTTTTGTTATTACAATGTATGGTAGTCTTGTCATTATAGAAGGTAGTCTGTTGTCGATATCTTTGTTACTCTAATGGATGGTAGCTTAGTGATTATGGAAGGTATTCTGTTGTCGATATTTTTGTTACTCCAATGGATGGTAGCCTTGTCATTATGGAAGGTAGACTGTTGTCGATATTTTTATTACTACAATGTATGGTAGCATTGTCATTGTGGAATGTAGTTTGTTTTCGAGATTTTTTTATTACAATGTATGATAGTCTTGTCATTATAGAAGGTAGCCTGTTGTCGATATCTTTGTTACTCTAATGGATGGTAGCCTAGTCATTATGGAAGGTATTCTGTTGTCGATATTTTTGTTACTCCAATGGATGGTAGCCTTGTCATTATGGAAGGTAGTCTGTTATCGATATTTTTGTTACTCCAATGGATGGTAGCCTATTCATTATGGAACGTAGTTTGTTGTCGATATTTTTGTTATTCCAATGGATGGTAGCCTTATCATTATGGATGGTAGTTTGTTGTCGAGATTTTTATTACTCCAATGGATAGTAGCCTTGTCATTATAGAAGGTAGTCTATTTTCGAGATTTTGTTACTCCAATGGATGGTAGCTTTATCATTATGTAAGGTAGTCAGTTGGCGAGATTTTTGTTACTCTAATGGATGGTAGCCCTGTCGTTATGGAAGGTAGTCTCTTGTTGATATTTTCATTAATCCAATGCATGGTAACCTTGTCATTATGGATGGTAGTCTCTAGTTCATATTTTCATTACTCCAATGGATGGTAGCCTTGTCATTATGGAAGGTAGTTTGTTGTCGGGATTTTTAATACTCTAATGGATCGTAGCCTTGTCAATATGGAAGGTAGTCTGTTGTCGAGATTTTTGTTACTCTAATTGATGGTAGCCTTGTCATTATGGAAGGTAGTCTCTTGTTGATATTTTCATTAATCCAATGCATGGTAGCCTTGTCATTACGGATGGTAGTCTCTTGTTGATATTTTCATTACTCCAATGGATGGTAGCCTTTTCATTATGGAAGGTAGTTTGTTGTCGGGATTTTTGTTACTCTAATGGATCGTAGCCTTGTCAATATGGAAGGTAGTCTATTGTCGATATTTTTGTTACTCTAATGGATGGTAGCCTCATCATTATGAAAGGTAGTTTGTTGTCGCGATTTTTGTTACTCTAATGGATTGTAGCCTTGTCATTATGGAAGGTAGTCTATTGTCGAGATTTTTGTTACTCCAATGGATGGTAGCCTTGTCATTATGGAAGGTAGGCTGTTGTCGATATTTTTGTTACTATAATGTATGGTAGCCTTGTCATTGTGGAATGTAGTTTGTTTTCGAGATTTTTGTTATTACAATGTATGGTAGTCTTGTCATTATAGAAGGTAGTTTGTTGTCGATATTTTTATTATTCCAATGGATGGTAGCCTTATCATTATGGAAGGTTGTTAGTTGTCGAGATTTTTGTTACTCCAATGGATAGTAGCCTTGTCATTATAGAAGGTAGTCTATTTTCGAGATTTTGTTACTCCAATGGATGGTAGCTTTATCATTATGTAAGGTAGTCTGTTGGCGAGATTTTTGCTACTCCAATGGATGGTAGCCTTGTCATTATGGAAGGTAGTCTCTTGTTGATATTTTCAATAATCCAATGCATGATAGCCTTGTCATTATGGATGGTAGTCTCTTGTTCATATTTTCATTACTCCAATGGATGGTATCCTTGTCATTATGGAAGGTAGTTTGTTGTCGGGATTTTTGTTACTCTAATGGATCGTAGCCTTGTCAATATGGAAAGTAGTCTGTTGTGGAGATTTTTGTTACTCTAATGCATGGTAGCCTTGTCATTACGGATGGTAGTCTCTTGTTGATATTTTCATTACTCTAATGGATGGTAGCCTTGTCATTATGGAATGTAGTTTGTTGTCGGGATTTTTGTTACTTTAATGGATCGTAGCCTTGTCAATATGGAAGGTAGTCTATTGTCGAGATTTTTGTTACTCTAATGGATGGTAGCCTTGTCATTATGAAAGGTAGTTTGTTGTCGAGATTTTTGTTACTCCAATGGATGGTAGCTTTGTCATTATGGAAGGTAGTCTATTGTCGAGATTTTTGTTACTCCAATGGATGGTAGCCTTGTCATTATGGAAGGTAGACTGTTGTCGAGATTTTTGTTACTACAATGTATGGTAGCCTTGTCATTGTTGAATGTAGTTTGTTTTCGAGATTTTTGTTATTACAATGTATGGTAGTCTTGTCATTATAGAAGGTAGTTTGTTGGTGATATCTTTGTTACTCTAATGGATCGTAGCTTAGTCATTATGGAAGGTATTCTGTTGTCGATATTTTTGTTACTCCAATGTATGGTAGCCTTGTCATTATGGAAGGTAGTCTCTTGTTGATATTTTCATTACTCCAATGCATGGTAGCCTTGTCATTATGGATGGTAGTCTCTTGTTGATATTTTCGTTGCTCCAATGGATGGTAGCCTTGTCATTATGGAAGTTAGTTTGTTGTCGAGATTTTTGTTATTCCAATAGATGGTAGCCTTGTCATTATGTAAGGTAGTCTGTTGTCGAGATTTTTGTTACTCCAATGGATGGTAGCCTTATCATTATGGAAGGTAGTCTGTTGGCGATATTTTTTTTACTCCAATGGATGGTAGCCTTGTCGTTACGGAAGGTAGTCTCTTGTTGATATTTTCATTACTCCAATGCATGGTAGCCTTGTCATTATGGAATGTAGTCTCTTGTTGATATTTTCATTACTCCAATGGATGCTAGCCTTGTCATTATGGAAGGTAGTTTGTTGTCGGGATTTTTGTTACTCTAATGGATCGTAGCCTTGTCCATATGGAAGGTATTCTGTTGTCGAGATTTTTGTTACTCTAATGGATGGTAGCCTCATCATTTATGAAAGGTAGTTTGTTGTCGAGATTTTTGTTACTCCAATGGATGGTAGCTTTGTCATTATGGAAGGTAGTCTATTGTCGAGATTTTTGTTACTCCAGTGGATGGTAGCCTTGTCATTATGGAAGGTAGACTGTTGTCGAGATTTTTGTTACTACAATGTATGGTAGCCTTGTCATTGTGGAATGTAGTTTGTTTTCAAGATTTTTGTTATTACAATGTATGGTAGTCTTGTCATTATAGAAGGTAGTCTGTTGTTGATATCTTTGTTACTCTAATGGATGGTAGCTTAGTGATTATGGAAGGTATTCTGTTGTCGATATTTTTGTTACTCCAATGCTTGGTAGCCTTGTCATTATGGAAGGTAGTCTGTTATCAATATTTTTGTTACTCCAATGGATGGTAGCCTATTCATTTAGGAACGTAGTTTCTTGTCGATATTTTTGTTATTCCAATGGATGGCAGCGTTATCATTATGGAAGGTAGTTTGTTGTCGAGATTTTTGTTACTCCAATGGATAGTAGCCTTGTCATTATGGAAGGTAGTCTATTGTCAAGATTTTGTTACTCCAATGGATGGTAGCCTTATCATTATGTAAGGTAGTCTGTTGGCGAGATTTTTTTTACTCTAATGGATGGTAGCCTTGTCGTTATGGAAGGTAGTCTCTTGTTGATATTTTCATTAATCCAATGCATGGTAGCCTGGTCATTATGGATGGTAGTCTCTTGTTGATATTTTCATTACTCCAATGGATGGTAGCCTTGTCATTATGGAAGGTAGTTTGTTGTCGCGATTTTTGTTACTCTAATGGATTGTAGCCTTGTCATTATGGAAGGTAGTCTATTGTCGAGATTTTTGTTACTCCAATGGATGGTAGCCTTGTCATTATGGAAGGTAGGCTGTTGTCGATATTTTTGTTACTCCAATGGATGGTAGCCTTGTCATTATGGAAGGTAGTTTGTTGTCGCGATTTTTGTTACTCTAATGGATTGTAGCCTTGTCATTATGGAAGGTAGTCTATTGTCGAGATTTTTGTTACTCCAATGGATGGTAGCCTTGTCATTATGGAAGGTAGGCTGTTGTCGATATTTTTGTTACTATAATGTATGGTAGCCTTGTCATTGTGGAATGTAGTTTATTTGGAGATTTTTGTTATTACACTGTATGGTAGTCTTGTCATTATAGAAGGTAGTTTGTTGTCGATATTTTTGTTATTCCAATGGATGGTAGCCTTATCATTATGGAAGGTTGTTAGTTGTCGAGATTTTGTTACTCCAATGGATGGTAGCTTTATCATTATGTAAGGTAGTCTGTTGGCGAGATTTTTGCTACTCCAATGGATGGTAGCCTTGTCATTATGGAAGGTAGTCTCTTGTTCATATTTTCAATAATCCAATGCATGGTAGCCTTGTCATTATGGATGGTAGTCTCTTGTTCATATTTTCATTACTCCAATGGATGGTAGCCTTGTCATTATGGAAGCTAGTTTGTTGTCGGGATTTTTGTTACTCTAATGGATCGTAGCCTTGTCAATATGGAAAGTAGTCTGTTGTCGAGATTTTTGTTACTCTAATGGATGGTAGCCTTGTCATTATGGAAGGTAGTCTCTTGTTGATATTTTCATTAATCCAATGCATGGTAGCCTTGTCATTACGGATGGTAGTCTCTTGTTGATATTTTCATTACTCCAATGGATGGTAGCCTTGTCATTATGGAATGCAGTTTGTTGTCGGCATTTTTGTTACTTTAATGGATCGTAGCCTTGTCAATATGGAAGGTAGACTATTGTCGAGATTTTGGTTACTCTAATGGATGGTAGCCTTGTCATTATGAAAGGATGTTTGTTGTCGAGATTTTTGTTACTCCAATGGATGGTAGCTTTGTCATTATGGAAGGTAGTCTATTGTCGAGATTTTTGTTACTCCAATGGATGGTATCCTTGTCATTATGGAAGGTAGACTGTGGTCGAGATTTTTGTTACTACAATGTAGGGTAGCCTTGTCATTGTTGAATGTAGTTTGTTTTCGAGATTTTTGTTATTCCAATGTATGGTAGTCTTGTCATTATAGAAGGTAGTCTGTTGTTGATATCTTTGTTACTCTAATGGATCGTAGCTTAGTCATTATGGAAGGTATTCTGTTGTCGATATTTTTGTTACTCCAATGTATGGTAGCCTTGTCATTATGGAAGGTAGTCTCTTGTTGATATTTTCATTACTCCAATGCATGGTAGCCTTGTCATTATGGATGGTAGTCTCTTGTTGATATTTTCGTTGCTCCAATGGATGGTAGCCTTGTCATTATGGAAGTTAGTTTGTTGACGAGATTTTTGTTATTCCAATAGATGGTAGCCTTGTCATTATGTAAGGTAGTCTGTTGTCGAGATTTTTGTTACTCCAATGGATGGTAGCCTTGTCATTATGGAAGGTAGTCTGTTGGCAATATTTTTTTTACTCCAATGGATGGTAGCCTTGTCGTTATGGAAGGTAGTCTCTTGTTGATATTTTCATTACTCCAATGCATGGTAGCCTTGTCATTATGGAAGGTAGTTTGTTGGCGGGATTTTTGTTAGTCTAATGGATCGTAGCCTTGTCAATATGGAAGGTAGTCTGTTGTCGAGATTTTTGTTACTCTAATGGATGGTAGCCTCATCATTATGAAAGGTAGTTTGTTGTCGAGATTTTTGTTACTCCAATGGATGGTAGCTTTGTCATTATGGAAGGTAGTCTATTGTCGAGATTTTTGTTACTCCAATGGATGGTAGCCTTGTCATTATGGAAGGTAGACTGTTGTCGATATTTTTGTTACTACAATGTATGGTAGCCTTGTCATTATGGAATGTAGTTTGTTTTCGAGATTTTTGTTATTACAATGTATGGTAGTCTTGTCATTATAGAAGGTAGTCTGTTGTCGATATCTTTGTTACTCTAATGGATAGTAGCTTAGTGATTATGGAAGGTATTCTGTTGTCGATATTTTTGTTACTCCAATGGATGGTAGCCTTGTCATTATGGAAGGTAGTCTGTTATCGATATTTTTGTTACTCCAATGGATGGTAGCCTATTCATTATGGAACGTAGTTTCTTGTCGATATTTTTGTTATTCCAATGGATGGTAGCGTTATCATTATGGAAGGTAGTTTGTTGTCGAGATTTTTGTTACTCCAATGGATAGTAGCCTAGTCATTATGGAAGGTAGTCTATTGTCAAGATTTTGTTACTCCAATGGATGGTAGCCTGATCATTATGTAAGGTAGTCTGTTGGCGAGATTTTTGTTACTCTAATGGATGGTAGCCTTGTCGTTATGGAAGGTAGTCTCTTGTTGATATTTTCATTAATCCAATGCATGGTAGCCTTGTCATTATGGATGGTAGTCTCTTGTTGATATTTTCATTACTCTA
Source organism: Vicia faba (assembly GCA_948472305.1). Taxonomy (NCBI): domain Eukaryota; kingdom Viridiplantae; phylum Streptophyta; class Magnoliopsida; order Fabales; family Fabaceae; genus Vicia; species Vicia faba. Next base: position 681,044,150 of record OX451739.1, on the reverse strand, counting down.
ATGGATGGTAGCCTTGTCATTATGGAAGGTAGTTTGTTGTCGCGATTTTTGTTACTCTAATGGATTTTAGCCTTGTCATTATGGAAGGTAGTCTATTGTCGAGATTTTTGTTACTCCAATGGATGGTAGCCTTGTCATTATGGAAGGTAGGCTGTTGTCGATATTTTTGTTACTCTAATGTATGGTAGCCTTGTCATTGTGGAATGTAGTTTATTTGGAGATTTTTGTTATTACAATGTATGGTAGTCTTGTCATTATAGAAGGTAGTTTGTTGTCGATATTTTTGTTATTCCAATGGATGGTAGCCTTATCATTATGGAAGGTTGTTAGTTGTCGAGATTTTTGTTACTCCAATGGATAGTAGCCTTGTCATTATAGAAGGTAGTTTATTTTCGAGATTTTGTTACTCCAATGGATGGTAGCTTTATCATTATGTAAGGTAGTCTGTTGGCGAGATTTTTGCTACTCCAATGGATGGTAGCCTTGTAATTATGGAAGGTAGTCTCTTGTTGATATTTTCAATAATCCAATGCATGGTAGCCTTGTCATTATGGATGGTAGTCTCTTGTTCATATTTTCATTACTCCAATGGATGGTAGCCTTGTCATTATGGAAGGTAGTTTGTTGTCGGGATTTTTGTTACTCTAATGGATCGTAGCCTTGTCAATATGGAAGGTAGTCTGTTGTCGAGATTTTTGTTACTCTAATGGATGGTAGCCTTGTCATTATGGAAGGTAGTCTCTTGTTGATATTTTCATTAATCCAATGCATGGTAGCCTTGTCATTACGGATGGTAGTCTCTTGTTGATATTTTCATTACTCCAATGGATGGTAGCCTTGTCATTATGGAATGCAGTTTGTTGTCGGGATTTTTGTTACTTTAATGGATCGTAGCCTTGTCAATATGGAAGGTAGTCTGTTGTCGAGATTTTTGTTACTCTAATGGATGGTAGCCTCATCATTATGAAAGGTAGTTTGTTGTCGAGATTTTTGTTACTCCAATGGATGGTAGCTTTGTCATTATGGAAGGTAGTCTATTGTCGAGATTTTTGTTACTCCAATGGATGGTAGCCTTGTCATTATGGAAGGTAGACTGTTGTCGATATTTTTGTTACTACAATGTATGGTAGCCTTGTCATTATGGAACGTAGTTTGTTTTCGAGATTTTTGTTAATACAATGTATGGTAGTCTTGTCATTATAGAAGGTAGTCTGTTGTCGATATCTTTGTTACTCTAATGGATGGTAGCTTAGTGATTATGGAAGGTATTCTGTTGTCGATATTTTTGTTACTCCAATGGATGGTAGCCTTGTCATTATGGAAGGTAGTCTGTTATCGATATTTTTGTTACTACAATGTATGGTAGCCTTGTCATTATGGAATGTAGTTTGTTTTCGAGATTTTTGTTATTACAATGTATGGTAGTCTTGTCATTATAGAAGGTAGTCTGTTGTCGATATCTTTGTTACTCTAATGGATAGTAGCTTAGTGATTATGGAAGGTATTCTGTTGTCGATATTTTTGTTACTCCAATGGATGGTAGCCTTGTCATTATGGAAGGTAGTCTGTTATCGATATTTTTGTTACTCCAATGGATGGTAGCCTATTCATTATGGAACGTAGTTTCTTGTCGATATTTTTGTTATTCCAATGGATGGTAGCGTTATCATTATGGAAGGAAGTTTGTTGTCGAGATTTTTGTTACTCCAATGGATAGTAGCCTAGTCATTATGGAAGGTAGTCTATTGTCAAGATTTTGTTACTCCAATGGATGGTAGCCTTATCATTATGTAAGGTTGTCTGTTGGCGAGATTTTTGTTACTCTAATGGATGGTAGCCTTGACGTTATGGAAGGTAGTCTCTTGTTGATATTTTCATTAATCCAATGCATGGTAGCCTTGTCATTATGGATGGTAGTCTCTTGTTGATATTTTCATTACTCCAATGGATGGTAGCCTTGTCATTATGGAAGGTAGTTTGTTGTCGCGATTTTTGTTACTCTAATGGATTGTAGCCTTGTCATTATGGAAGGTAGTCTATTGTCGAGATTTTTGTTACTCCAATGGATGGTAGCCTTGTCATTATGGAAGGTAGGCTGTTGTCGATATTTTTGTTACTATAATGTATGGTAGCCTTGTCATTGTGGAATGTAGTTTATTTGGAGATTTTTGTTATTACAATGTATGGTAGTCTTGTCATTATAGAAGGTAGTTTGTTGTCGATATTTTTGTTATTCCAATGGATGGTAGCCTTATCATTATGGAAGGTTGTTAGTTGTCGAGATTTTTGTTACTCCAATGGATAGTAGCCTTGTCATTATAGAAGGTAGTCTATTTTCGAGATTTTGTTACTCCAATGGATGGTAGCTTTATCATTATGTAAGGTAGTCTGTTGGCGAGATTTTTGCTACTCCAATGGATGGTAGCCTTGTAATTATGGAAGGTAGTCTCTTGTTGATATTTTCAATAATCCAATGCATGGTAGCCTTGTCATTATGGATGGTAGTCTCTTGTTCATATTTTCATTACTCCAATGGATGGTAGCCTTGTCATTATGGAAGGTAGTTTGTTGTCGGGATTTTTGTTACTCTAATGGATCGTAGCCTTGTCAATATGGAAGGTAGTCTGTTGTCGAGATTTTTGTTACTCTATTGGATGGTAGCCTTGTCATTATGGAAGGTAGTCTCTTGTTGATATTTTCATTAATCCAATGCATGGTAGCCTTGTCATTACGGATGGTAGTCTCTTGTTGATATTTTCATTACTCCAATGGATGGTAGCCTTGTCATTATGGAATGCAGTTTGTTGTCGGGATTTTTGTTACTTTAATGGATCGTAGCCTTGTCAATATGGAAGGTAGTCTATTGTCGAGATTTTGGTTACTCTAATGGATGGTAGCCTTGTCATTATGAAAGGATGTTTGTTGTCGAGATTTTTGTTACTCCAATGGATGGTAGCTTTGTCATTATGGAAGGTAGTCTATTGTCGAGATTTTTGTTACTCCAATGGATGGTAGCCTTGTCATTATGGAAGGTAGACTGTGGTCGAGATTTTTGTTACTACAATGTATGGTAGCCTTGTCATTGTTGAATGTAGTTTGTTTTCGAGATTTTTGTTATTCCAATGTATGGTAGTCTTGTCATTATAGAAGGTAGTCTGTTGTTGATATCTTTGTTACTCTAATGGATCGTAGTTTAGTCATTATGGAAGGTATTCTGTTGTCGATATTTTTGTTACTCCAATGTATGGTAGCCTTGTCATTATGGAAGGTAGTCTCTTGTTGATATTTTCATTACTCCAATGCATGGTAGCCTTGTCATTATGGATGGTAGTCTCTTGTTGATATTTGCGTTGCTCCAATGGATGGTAGCCTTGTCATTATGGAAGTTAGTTTGTTGTCGAGATTTTTGTTACTCCAATGGATGGTAGCCTTGTCATTATGGAAGGTAGTCTGTTGGCGATATTTTTTTTACTCCAATGGATGGTAGCCTTGTCGTTATGGTAGGTAGTCTCTTGTTGATATTTTCATTACTCCAATGGATGCTAGCCTTGTCATTATGGAAGGTAGTTTGTTGGCGGGATTTTTGTTAGTCTTATGGATCGTAGCCTTGTCAATATGGAAGGTAGTCTGTTGTCGAGATTTTTGTTACTCTAATGGATGGTAGCCTCATCATTATGAAAGGTAGTTTGTTGTCGAGATTTTTGTTACTCCAATGGATGGTAGCTTTGTCATTATGGAAGGTAGTCTATTGTCGAGATTTTTGTTACTCCAATGGATGGTAGCCTTGTCATTATGGAAGGTAGACTGTTGTCGATATTTTTGTTACTACAATGTATGGTAGCCTTGTCATTATGGAACGTAGTTTGTTTTCGAGATTTTTGTTAATACAATGTATGGTAGTCTTGTCATTATAGAAGGTAGTCTGTTGTCGATATCTTTGTTACTCTAATGGATGGTAGCTTAGTGATTATGGAAGGTATTCTGTTGTCGATATTTTTGTTACTCCAATGGATGGTAGCCTTGTCATTATGGAAGGTAGTCTGTTATCGATATTTTTGTTACTCCAATGGATGGTAGCCTATTCATTATGGAACGTAGTTTCTTGTCGATATTTTTGTTATTCCAATGGATGGTAGCGTTATCATTATGGAAGGTAGTTTGTTGTCGAGATTTTTGTTACTCCAATGGATAGTAGCCTAGTCATTATGGAAGGTAGTCTATTGTCAAGATTTTGTTACTCCAATGGATGGTAGCCTTATCATTATGTAAGGTAGTCTGTTGGCGAGATTTTTGTTACTCTAATGGATGGTAGCCTTGTCGTTATGGAAGGTAGTCTCTTGTTGATATTTTCATTAATCCAATGCATGGTAGCCTTGTCATTATGGATGGTAGTCTCTTGTTGATATTTTCATTACTCCAATGGATGGTAACCTTGTCATTATGGAAGGTAGTTTGTTGTCGCGATTTTTGTTACTCTAATAGATTGTAGCCTTGTCAATATGGAAGGTAGTCTGTTGTCGAGATTTTTTTTACTCTAATGGATGGTAGCCTTGTCATTATGAAAGGTAGTTTGTTGTCGAGATTTTTGTTACTCCAATGGATTGTAGCTTTGTCATTATGGAAGGTAGTCTATTGTCGAGATTTTTGTTACTTCAATGGATGGTAGCCTTGTCATTATCGAAGGTAGACTGTTGTCGATATTTTTGTTACTACAATGTATGGTAGCCTTGTCATTGTGGATTGTAGTTTGTTTTCGAGATTTTTGTTATTACAATGTATGGTAGTCTTGTCATTATAGAAGGTAGTCTGTTGTCGATATCTTTGTTACTCTAATGGATGGTAGCCTAGTCATTATGGAAGGTATTCTGTTGTCGATATTTTTGTTACTCCAATGAATGGTAGCCTTGTCATTATGGAAGGTAGTCTGTTATCGATATTTTTGTTACTCCAATGGATGGTAGCCTTTTCATTATGGAACGTAGTTTGTTGTCGATATTTTTGTTATTCCAATGGGTGGTAGCCTTATCAATATGGAAGGTTGTTTGTTGTCGAGATTTTTGTTACTCCAATGGATATTAGCCTTGTCATTATAGAAGGTAGTCTATTTTCGAGATTTTGTTACTCCAATGGATGGTAGCTTTATCATTATGTAAGGTAGTCTGTTGGCGAGATTTTTGCTACTCCAATGGATGGTAGCCTTGTCATTATGGAAGGTAGTCTCTTGTTGATATTTTCATTAATCCAATGCATGGCAGCCTTCTCATTATGGATGGTAGTCTCTTGTTCATATTTTCATTACTCCAATGGATGGTAGCCTTGTCATTAAGGAAGGTAGTTTGTTGTCGGGATTTTTGTTACTCTAATGGATCGTAGCCTTGTCAATATGGAAGGTAGTCTGTTGTCGAGATTTTTGTTACTCTAATGGATGGTAGCCTTGTCATTATGGAAGGTAGTTTGTTGTCGAGATTTTTGTTACTCCAATGGATGGTAGCTTTGTCATTATGGAAGGTAGTCTATTGTCGAGATTTTTCTTACTCCAATGTATGGTAGCCTTGTCATTATGGAAGGTAGACTGTTGTCGAGATTTTTGTTACTACAATGTATGGTAGCCTTGTCATTGTTGAATGTAGTTTGTTTTCGAGATTTTTGTTATTTCAATGTATGGTAGTCTTGTCATTATAGAAGGTGGTCTGTTGTTGATATCTTTGTTACTCTAATGGATCGTAGCTTAGTCATTATGGAAGGTATTCTGTTGTCGATATTTTTGTTACTCCAATGTATGGTAGCCTTGTCATTATGGAAGGTAGTCTCTTGTTGATATTTTCATTACTCCAATGAATGGTAGCCTTGTCATTATGGATGGTAGTCTCTTGTTGATATTTTTGTTGCTCCAATGGATGGTAGCCTTGTCATTATGGAAGTTAGTTTGTTGTCGAGATTTTTGTTATTCCAATAGATGGTAGCCTTGTCGTTATGTAAGGTAGTCTGTTGTCGAGATTTTTGTTACTCCAATGGATGGTAGCCTTGTCATTATGGAAGGTAGTCTGTTGGCGATATTTTTTTTACTCCAATGGATGGTAGCCTTGTCGTTATGGAAGGTAGTCTCTTGTTGATATTTTCATTACTCCAATGCATGGTAGCCTTGTCATTATGGAATGTAGTCTCTTGTTGATATTTTCATTACTCCAATGGATGGTAGCCTTGTCATTATGGAAGGTAGTCTGTTATCGATATTTTTGTTACTCCAATGGATGGTAGCCTATTCATTATGGAACGTAGTTTCTTGTCGATATTTTTGTTATTCCAATGGATGGTAGCGTTATCATTATGGAAGGTAGTTTGTTGTCGAGATTTTTGTTACTCCAATGGATAGTAGCCTAGTCATTATGGAAGGTAGTCTATTGTCAAGATTTTGTTACTCCAATGGATGGTAGCCTTATCATTATGTAAGGTAGTCTGTTGGCGAGATTTTTGTTACTCTAATGGTTGGTAGCCTTGTCGTTAGGGAAGGTAGTCTCTTGTTGATATTTTCATTAATCCAATGCATGGTAGCCTTGTCATTATGGATGGTAGTCTCTTGTTGATATTTTCATTACTCCAATGGATGGTAGCCTTGTCATTATGGAAGGTAGTTTGTTGTCGCGATTTTTGTTACTCTAATAGATTGTAGCCTTGTCAATATGGAAGGTAGTCTGTTGTCCAGATTTTTTTTACTCTAATGGATTGAAGCCTTGTCATTATGAAAGGTAGTTTGTTGTCGAGATTTTTGTTACTCCAATGGATTGTAGCTTTGTCATTATGGAAGGTAGTCTATTGTCGAGATTTTTGTTACTCCAATGGATGGTAGCCTTGTCATTATCGAAGGTAGACTGTTGTCGATATTTTTGTTACTACAATGTATGGTAGCCTTGTCATTGTGGATTGTAGTTTGTTTTCGAGATTTTTGTTATTACAATGTATGGTAGTCTTGTCATTATAGAAGGTAGTCTGTTGTCGATATCTTTGTTACTCTAATGGATGGTAGCCTAGTCATTATGGAAGGTATTCTGTTGTCGATATTTTTGTTACTCCAATGGATGGTAGCCTTGTCATTATGGAAGGTAGTCTGTTATCGATATTTTTGTTACTCCAATGGATGGTAGCCTTTTCATTATGGAACGTAGTTTGTTGTCGATATTTTTGTTATTCCAATGGGTGGTAGCCTTATCAATATGGAAGGTTGTTTGTTGTCGAGATTTTTGTTACTCCAATGGATATTAGCCTTGTCATTATAGAAGGTAGTCTATTTTCGAGATTTTGTTACTCCAATGGATGGTAGCTTTATCATTATGTAAGGTAGTCTGTTGGCGAGATTTTTGCTACTCCAATGGATGGTAGCCTTGTCATTATGGAAGGTAGTCTCTTGTTGATATTTTCATTAATCCAATGCATGGCAGCCTTCTCATTATGGATGGTAGTCTCTTGTTCATATTTTCATTACTCCAATGGATGGTAGCCTTGTCGTTAAGGAAGGTAGTTTGTTGTCGGGATTTTTGTTACTCTAATGGATCGTAGCCTTGTCAATATGGAAGGTAGTCTGTTGTCGAGATTTTTGTTACTCTAATGGATGGTAGCCTTGTCATTATGGAAGGTAGTTTGTTGTCGAGATTTTTGTTACTCCAATGGATGGTAGCTTTGTCATTATGGAAGGTAGTCTATTGTCGAGATTTTTCTTACTCCAATGGATGGTAGCCTTGTCATTATGGAAGGTAGACTGTTGTCGAGATTTTTGTTACTACAATGTATGGTAGCCTTGTCATTGTTGAATGTAGTTTGTTTTCGAGATTTTTGTTATTTCAATGTATGGTAGTCTTGTCATTATAGAAGGTGGTCTGTTGTTGATATCTTTGTTACTCTAATGGATCGTAGCTTAGTCATTATGGAAGGTATTCTGTTGTCGATATTTTTGTTACTCCAATGTATGGTAGCCTTGTCATTATGGAAGGTAGTCCCTTGTTGATATTTTCATTACTCCAATGAATGGTAGCCTTGTCATTATGGATGGTAGTCTCTTGTTGATATTTTTGTTGCTCCAATGGATGGTAGCCTTGTCATTATGGAAGTTAGTTTGTTGTCGAGATTTTTGTTATTCCAATAGATGGTAGCCTTGTCGTTATGTAAGGTAGTCTGTTGTCGAGATTTTTGTTACTCCAATGGATGGTAGCCTTGTCATTATGGAAGGTAGTCTGTTGGCGATATTTTTTTTACTCCAATGGATGGTAGCCTTGTCGTTATGGAAGGTAGTCTCTTGTTGATATTTTCATTACTCCAATGCATGGTAGCCTTGTCATTATGGAATGTAGTCTCTTGTTGATATTTTCATTACTCCAATGGATGGTAGCCTTGTCATTATGGAAGGTAGTCTGTTATCGATATTTTTGTTACTCCAATGGATGGTAGCCTATTCATTATGGAACGTAGTTTCTTGTCGATATTTTTGTTATTCCAATGGATGGTAGCGTTATCATTATGGAAGGTAGTTTGTTGTCGAGATTTTTGTTACTCCAATGGATAGTAGCCTAGTCATTATGGAAGGTAGTCTATTGTCAAGATTTTGTTACTCCAATGGATGGTAGCCTTATCATTATGTAAGGTAGTCTGTTGGCGAGATTTTTGTTACTCTAATGGTTGGTAGCCTTGTCGTTATGGAAGGTAGTCTCTTGTTGATATTTTCATTAATCCAATGCATGGTAGCCTTGTCATTATGGATGGTAGTCTCTTGTTGATATTTTCATTACTCCAATGGATGGTAGCCTTGTCATTATGGAAGGTAGTTTGTTGTCGCGATTTTTGTTACTCTAATAGATTGTAGCCTTGTCAATATGGAAGGTAGTCTGTTGTCCAGATTTTTTTTACTCTAATGGATTGAAGCCTTGTCATTATGAAAGGTAGTTTGTTGTCGAGATTTTTGTTACTCCAATGGATTGTAGCTTTGTCATTATGGAAGGTAGTCTATTGTCGAGATTTTTGTTACTCCAATGGATGGTAGCCTTGTCATTATCGAAGGTAGACTGTTGTCGATATTTTTGTTACTACAATGTATGGTAGCCTTGTCATTGTGGATTGTAGTTTGTTTTCGAGATTTTTGTTATTACAATGTATGGTAGTCTTGTCATTATAGAAGGTAGTCTGTTGTCGATATCTTTGTTACTCTAATGGATGGTAGCCTAGTCATTATGGAAGGTATTCTGTTGTCGATATTTTTGTTACTCCAATGGATGGTAGCCTTGTCATTATGGAAGGTAGTCTGTTATCGATATTTTTGTTACTCCAATGGATGGTAGCCTTTTCATTATGGAACGTAGTTTGTTGTCGATATTTTTGTTATTCCAATGGGTGGTAGCCTTATCAATATGGAAGGTTGTTTGTTGTCGAGATTTTTGTTACTCCAATGGATATTAGCCTTGTCATTATAGAAGGTAGTCTATTTTCGAGATTTTGTTACTCCAATGGATGGTAGCTTTATCATTATGTAAGGTAGTCTGTTGGCGAGATTTTTGCTACTCCAATGGATGGTAGCCTTGTCATTATGGAAGGTAGTCTCTTGTTGATATTTTCATTAATCCAATGCATGGCAGCCTTCTCATTATGGATGGTAGTCTCTTGTTCATATTTTCATTACTCCAATGGATGGTAGCCTTGTCATTAAGGAAGGTAGTTTGTTGTCGGGATTTTTGTTACTCTAATGGATCGTAGCCTTGTCAATATGGAAGGTAGTCTGTTGTCGAGATTTTTGTTACTCTAATGGATGGTAGCCTTGTCATTATGGAAGGTAGTTTGTTGTCGAGATTTTTGTTACTCCAATGGATGGTAGCTTTGTCATTATGGAAGGTAGTCTATTGTCGAGATTTTTCTTACTCCAATGGATGGTAGCCTTGTCATTATGGAAGGTAGACTGTTGTCGAGATTTTTGTTACTACAATGTATGGTAGCCTTGTCATTGTTGAATGTAGTTTGTTTTCGAGATTTTTGTTATTCCAATGTATGGTAGTCTTGTCATTATAGAAGGTGGTCTGTTGTTGATATCTTTGTTACTCTAATGGATCGTAGCTTAGTCATTATGGAAGGTATTCTGTTGTCGATATTTTTGTTACTCCAATGTATGGTAGCCTTGTCATTATGGAAGGTAGTCTCTTGTTGATATTTTCATTACTCCAATGGATGGTAGCCTTGTCATTATGGATGGTAGTCTCTTGTTGATATTTTTGTTGCTCCAATGGATGGTAGCCTTGTCATTATGGAAGTTAGTTTGTTGTCGAGATTTTTGTTATTCCAATAGATGGTAGCCTTGTCGTTAGGTAAGGTAGTCTGTTGTCGAGATTTTTGTTACTCCAATGGATGGTAGCCTTGTCATTATGGAAGGTAGTCTGTTGGCGATATTTTTTTACTCCAATGGATGGTAGCCTTGTCGTTATGGAAGGTAGTCTCTTGTTGATATTTTCATTACTCCAATGCATGGTAGCCTTGTCATTATGGAATGTAGTCTCTTGTTGATATTTTCATTACTCCAATGGATGGTAGCCTTGTCATTATGGAAGGTAGTCTGTTATCGATATTTTTGTTACTCCAATGGATGGTAGCCTATTCATTATGGAACGTAGTTTCTTGTCGATATTTTTGTTATTCCAATGGATGGTAGCGTTATCATTATGGAAGGTAGTTTGTTGTCAAGATTTTTGTTACTCCAATGGATAGTAGCCTAGTCATTATGGAAGGTAGTCTATTGTCAAGATTTTGTTACTCCAATGGATGGTAGCCTTATCATTATGTAAGGTAGTCTGTTGGCGAGATTTTTGTTACTCTAATGGTTGGTAGCCTTGTCGTTATGGAAGGTAGTCTCTTGTTGATATTTTCATTAATCCAATGCATGGTAGCCTTGTCATTATGGATGGTAGTCTCTTGTTGATATTTTCATTACTCCAATGGATGGTAGCCTTGTCATTATGGAAGGTAGTTTGTTGTCGCGATTTTTGTTACTCTAATAGATTGTAGCCTTGTCAATATGGAAGGTAGTCTGTTGTCCAGATTTTTTTTACTCTAATGGATTGTAGCCTTGTCATTATGAAAGGTAGTTTGTTGTCGAGATTTTTGTTACTCCAATGGATTGTAGCTTTGTCATTATGGAAGGTAGTCTATTGTCGAGATTTTTGTTACTCCAATGGATGGTAGCCTTGTCATTATCGAAGGTAGACTGTTGTCGATATTTTTGTTACTACAATGTATGGTAGCCTTGTCATTGTGGATTGTAGTTTGTTTTCGAGATTTTTGTTATTACAATGTATGGTAGTCTTGTCATTATAGAAGGTAGTCTGTTGTCGATATCTTTGTTACTCTAATGGATGGTAGCCTAGTCATTATGGAAGGTATTCTGTTGTCGATATTTTTGTTACTCCAATGGATGGTAGCCTTGTCATTATGGAAGGTAGTCTGTTATCGATATTTTTGTTACTCCAATGGATGGTCGCCTATTCATTATGGAACGTAGTTTGTTGTCAATATTTTTGTTATTCCAATGGGTGGTAGCCTTATCAATATGGAAGGTTGTTTGTTGTCGAGATTTTTGTTACTCCAATGGATATTAGCCTTGTCATTATAGAAGGTAGTCTATTTTCGAGATTTTGTTACTCCAATGGATGGTAGCTTTATCATTATGTAAGGTAGTCTGTTGGCGAGATTTTTGCTACTCCAATGGATGGTAGCCTTGTCATTATGGAAGGTAGTCTCTTGATGATATTTTCATTAATCCAATGCATGGTAGCCTTCTCATTATGGATGGAAGTCTCTTGTTCATATTTTCATTACTCCAATGGATGGTAGCCTTGTCATTAAGGAAGGTAGTTTGTTGTCGGGATTTTTGTTACTCTAATGGATCGTAGCCTTGTCAGTATGGAAGGTAGTCTGTTGTCGAGATTTTTGTTACTCTAATGGATGGTAGCCTTGTCATTATGGAAGGTAGTTTGTTGTCGAGATTTTTGTTACTCCAATGGATGGTAGCTTTGTCATTATGGAAGGTAGTCTATTGTCGAGATTTTTCTTACTCCAATGGATGGTAGCCTTGTCATTATGGAAGGTAGACTGTTGTCGAGATTTTTGTTACTACAATGTATGGTAGCCTTGTCATTGTTGAATGTAGTTTGTTTTCGAGATTTTTGTTATTCCAATGTATGGTAGTCTTGTCATTATAGAAGGTGGTTTGTTGTTGATATCTTTGTTACTCTAATGGATCGAAGCTTAGTCATTATGGAAGGTATTCTGTTGTCGATATTTTTGTTACTCCAATGTATGGTAGCCTTGTCATTATGGAAGGTAGTCTCTTGTTGATATTTTCATTACTCCAATGGATGGTAGCCTTGTCATTATGGATGGTAGTCTCTTGTTGATATTTTTGTTGCTCCAATGGATGGTAGCCTTGTCATTATGGAAGTTAGTTTCTTGTCGAGATTTTTGTTATTCCAATAGATGGTAGCCTTGTCATTATGTAAGGTAGTCTGTTGTCGAGATTTTTGTTACTCCAATGGATGGTAGCCTTGTCATTATGGAAGGTAGTCTGTTGGCGATATTTTTTTTACTCCAATGGATGGTAGCCTTGTCGTTATGGAAGGTAGTCTCTTGTTGATATTTTCATTACTCCAATGGATGGTAGCCTTGTCATTATGGAATGTAGTCTCTTGTTGATATTTTCATTACTCCAATGGATGGTAGCCTTGTCATTATGGAAGGTAGTTTGTTGGCGGGATTTTTGTTAGTCTAATGGATCGTAGCCTTGTCAATATGGAAGGTAGTCTGTTGTCGAGATTTTTGTTACTCTAATGGATGGTAGCCTCATCATTATGAAAGGTAGTTTGTTGTCGAGATTTTTGTTACTCCAATGGATGGTAGCTTTGTCATTATGGAAGGTAGTCTATTGTCGAGATTTTTGTTACTCCAATGGATGGTAGCCTTGTCATTATGGAAGGTAGACTGTTGTCGATATTTTTGTTACTACAATGTATGGTAGCCTTGTCATTATGGAATGTAGTTTGTTTTCGAGATTTTTGTTATTACAATGTACGGTAGTCTTTTTATTATAGAAGGTAGTCTGTTGTCGATATCTTTGTTACTCTAATGGATGGTAGCTTAGTGATTATAGAAGGTATTCTGTTGTCGATATTTTTGTTACTCCAATGGATGGTAGCCTTGTCATTATGGAAGGTAGTCTGTTATCGATATTTTTGTTACTCCAATGGATGGTAGCCTATTCATTATGGAACGTAGTTTCTTGTCGATATTTTTGTTATTCCAATGGATGGTAGCGTTATCATTATGGAAGGTAGTTTGTTGTCGAGATTTTTGTTACTCCAATGGATAGTAGCCTAGTCATTATGGAAGGTAGTCTATTGTCAAGATTTTGTTACTCCAATGGATGGTAGCCTTATCATTATGTAAGGTAGTCTGTTGGCGAGATTTTTGTTACTCTAATGGATGGTAGCCTTGTCGTTATGGAAGGTAGTCTCTTGTTGATATTTTCATTAATCCAATGGATGGTAGCCTTGTCATTATGGATGGTAGTCTCTTGTTGATATTTTTGTTGCTCCAATGGATGGTAGCCTTGTCATTATGGAAGTTAGTTTGTTGTCGAGATTTTTGTTATTCCAATAGATGGTAGCCTTGTCATTATGTAAGGTAGTCTGTTGTCGAGATTTTTGTTACTCCAATGGATGGTAGCCTTGTCATTATGGAAGGTAGTCTGTTGGCGATATTTTTTTTACTCCAATGGATGGTAGCCTTGTCGTTATGGAAGGTAGTCTCTTGTTGATATTTTCATTACTCCAATGGATGGTAGCCTTGTCATTATGGAATGTAGTCTCTTGTTGATATTTTCATTACTCCAATGGATGGTAGCCTTGTCATTATGGAAGGTAGTTTGTTGGCGGGATTTTTGTTAGTCTAATGGATCGTAGCCTTGTTAATATGGAAGGTAGTCTGTTGTCGAGATTTTTGTTACTCTAATGGATGGTAGCCTCATCATTATGAAAGGTAGTTTGTTGTCGAGATTTTTGTTACTCCAATGGATGGTAGCTTTGTCATTATGGAAGGTAGTCTATTGTCGAGATTTTTGTTACTCCAATGGATGGTAGCCTTGTCATTATGGAAGGTAGACTGTTGTCGATATTTTTGTTACTACAATGTATGGTAGCCTTGTCATTATGGAATGTAGTTTGTTTTCGAGATTTTTGTTATTACAATGTACGGTAGTCTTGTCATTATAGAAGGTAGTCTGTTGTCGATATCTTTGTTACTCTAATGGATGGTAGCTTAGTGATTATGGAAGGTATTCTGTTGTCGATATTTTTGTTACTCCAATGGATGGTAGCCTTGTCATTATGGAAGGTAGTCTGTTATCGATATTTTTGTTACTCCAATGGATGGTAGCCTATTCATTATGGAACGTAGTTTCTTGTCGATATTTTTGTTATTCCAATGGATGGTAGCGTTATCATTATGGAAGGTAGTTTGTTGTCGAGATTTTTGTTACTCCAATGGATAGTAGCCTAGTCATTATGGAAGGTAGTCTATTGTCAAGATTTTGTTACTCCAATGGATGGTAGCCTTATCATTATGTAAGGTAGTCTGTTGGCGAGATTTTTGTTACTCTAATGGATGGTAGCCTTGTCGTTATGGAAGGTAGTCTCTTGTTGATATTTTCATTAATCCAATGCATGGTAGCCTTGTCATTATGGATGGTAGTCTCTTGTTGATATTTTCATTACTCCAATGGATGGTAGCCTTGTCATTATGGAAGGTAGTTTGTTGTCGCGATTTTTGTTACTCTAATGGATTGTAGCCTTGTCAATATGGAAGGTAGTCTGTTGTCGAGATTTTTGTTACTCTAATGGATGGTAGCCTTGTCATTATGAAAGGTAGTTTGTTGTCGAGATTTTTGTTACTCCAATGGATGGTAGCTTTGTCATTATGGAAGGTAGTCTATTGTCGAGATTTTTGTTACTCCAATGGATGGTAGCCTTGTCATTATGGAAGGTAGACTGTTGTCGAGATTTTTGTTACTACAATGTATGGTAGCCTTGTCATTGTTGAATGTAGTTTGTTTTCGATATTTTTGTTATTACAATGTATGGTAGTCTTGTCATTATAGAAGGTAGTCTATTGTCGATATCTTTGTTACTCTAATGGATCGTAGCTTAGTCATTATGGAAGGTATTCTGTTGTCGATATTTTTGTTACTCCAATGGATGGTAGCCTTGTCATTATGGAAGGTAGTCTCTTGTTGATATTTTCATTACTCCAATGCATGGTAGCCTTGTCATTATGGATGGTAGTCTCTTGTTGATATTTTCGTTGCTCCAATGGATGGTAGCCTTGTCATTATGGAAGTTAGTTTGTTGTCGAGATTTTTGTTATTCCAATAGATGGTAGCCTTGTCATTATGTAAGGTAGTCTGTTGTCGAGATTTTTGTTACTCCAATGGATGGTAGCCTAGTCATTATGGAAGGTAGTCTGTTGGCGATATTTTTTTTACTCCAATGGATGGTAGCCTTGTCGTTATGGATAGTAGTCTCTTGTTGATATTATCATTACTCCAATGCATGGTAGCCTTGTCATTATGGAATGTAGTCTCTTGTTGATATTTTCATTACTCCAATGGATGCTAGCCTTGTCATTATGGAAGGTAGTTTGTTGTCAGAATTTTTGTTACTCTAATGGATCGTAGCCTTGTCAATATGGTAGGTAGTCTGTTGTCGAGATTTTTGTTACTCTAATGGATGGTAGCCTCATCATTATGAAAGGTAGTTTGTTGTCGAGATTTTTGTTACTCCAATGGATGGTAGCTTTGTCATTATGGAAGGTAGTATATTGTCGAGATTTTTGTTACTCCAATGGATGGTAGCCTTGTCATTTGGGAAGGTAGACTGTTGTCGAGATTTTTGTTACTAAAATTTATGGTAGCCTTGTCATTGTGGAATGTAGTTTGTTTTCGAGATTTTTGTTATTACAATGTATGGTAGTCTTGTCATTATAGAAGGTAGTCTGTTGTCGATATCTTTGTTACTCTAATGGATGGTAGCCTAGTGATTATGGAAGGTATTCTGTTGTCGATATTTTTGTTACTCCAATGGTTGGTAGCCTTGTCATTATGGAAGGTAGTGTGTTATCGATATTTTTGTTACTCCAATGGATGGTAGCCTATTCATTATGGAACATAGTTTGTTGTCGATATTTTTGTTATTCCAATGGATGGTAGCGTTATCATTATGGAAGGTAGTTTGTTGTCGAGATTTTTGTTACTCCAATGGATAGTAGCCTTGTCATTTTGGAAGGTAGTCTATTATCGAGATTTTGTTACTCCAATGGATGGTAGCCTTATCATTATGTAAGGTAGTCTGATGGCGAGATTTTTGTTACTCTAATGGATGGTAGCCTTGTCGTTATGGAAGGTAGTCTCTTGTTGATATTTTCATTAATCCAATGCATGGTAGCCTTGTCATTATGGATGGTAGTCTCTTGTTGATATTTTCATCACTCCAATGGATGGTAGCCTTGTCATTATGGAAGGTAGTTTATTGTCGGGATTTTTGTTACTCTAATGGATGTTAGCCTTGTCAATATGGAAGGTAGTCTGTTGTCGAGATTTTTGTTACTCTAATGGATGGTAGCCTTGTCATTATGAAAGGTAGTTTGTTGTCGAGATTTTTGTGACTCCAATGGATGGTAGCTTGGTCATTATGGAAGGTAGTCTATTGTCGAGATTTTTGTTACTCCAATGGATGGTAGCCTTGTCATTATGGAAGGTAGACTGTTGTCGATATTTTTGTTACTACAATGTATGGTAGCCTTGTCATTGTGGAATGTAGTTTGATTTCGAGATTTTTGTTATTACAATGTATGGTATTCTTGTCATTATAGAAGGTAGTCTATTGTCGATATCTTTGTTACTCTAATGGATGGTAGCCTAGTCATTATGGAAGGTATTCTGTTGTCGATATTTTTGTTACTCCAATGGATGGTAGCCTTTTTATTATGGAAGGTAGTCTGTTATCGATATTTTTGTTACTTCAATGGATGGTAGCCTATTCATTATGGAACGTAGTTTGTTGTCGATATTTTTGTTATTCCAATGGATGGTAGCCTTATCATTATGGAAGGTAGTTTGTTGTCGAGATTTTTTTTACTCCAATGGATAGTAGCTTTGTCATTATGGAAGGTAGTCTATTGTCGAGATTTTGTTACTCCAAAGGATGGTAGCCTTATCATTATGTAAGGTAGTCTGTTGGCGAGATTTTTGTTACTCTAATGGATGGTAGCCTTGTCGTTATGGAAGGTAGTCTCTTGTTGATATTTTAATTAATCCAATGCATGGTAGCCTTGTCATTATGGATGGTAGTCTCTTGCTGGTATTTTCATCACTCCAATGGATGGTAGCCTTGTCATTATGGAAGGTAGTTTGTTGTCGAGATTTTTGTTACTCCAATGGATTGTAGCTTTGTCATTATGGAAGGTAGTCTATTGTCGAGATTTTTGTTACTCCAATGGATGGTAGCCTTGTCATTATGGAAGGTAGACAGTTGTCGATATTTTTGTTACTACAATGTATGGTAGCCTTGTCATTGTGGAATGTAGTTTGTTTTCGAGATTTTTGTTATTAAAATGTATGGTAGGCTGGTCATTATAGAAGGTAGTTTGTTGTCGATATCTTTGTTACTCTAATGGATGGTAGCCTAGTCATTATGGAAGGTATTCTGTTGTCGATATTTTTGTTACTCCAATGGATGGTAGCCTTGTCATTATGGAAGATAGTTTGTTATCGATATTTTTGTTACTCCAATGGATGGTAGCCTATTCATTATGGAACGTAGTTTGTTGTCGATATTTTTGTTATTCCAATGGATGGTAGCCTTATCATTATGGAAGGTAGTTTGTTGTCGAGATTTTTGTTACTCCAATGGATAGTAGCCTTGTAATTATAGAAGGTAGTCTATTTTCGAGATTTTATTACTCCAATGGATGGTAGCTTTATCATTATGTAAGGTAGTCTGTTGGCGAGATTTTTGTTACTCTAATGGATGGTAGCCTTGTCATTATGGAAGGTAGTCTCTTGTTGATATTTTCATCAATCCAATGCATGGTAGCCTTGTCATTATGGATGGTAGTTTCTTGTTCATATTTTCATTACTCCAATGGATGGTAGCCTTGTCATTATGGAAGGCAGTTTGTTGTCGGGATTTTTGTTACTCTAATGGATCGTAGCCTTGTCAATATGGAAGGTAGTCTGTTGTCGAGATTTTAGTTACTCTAATGGATGGTAGCCTTGTGATTATGAAAGGTAGTTTGTTGTCGAGATTTTTGTTACTCCAATGGATGGTAGCTTTGTCATTATGGAAGGTAGTCTATTGTCGAGATTTTTGTTACTCCAATGGATGGTAGCCTTGTCATTATGGAAGGTAGACTGTTGTCGATATTTTTGTTACTACAATGCATGGTAGCCTTGTCATTGTGGAATGTAGTTTGTTTTCGAGATTTTTTTATTACAATGTATGGTAGTCTTGTCATTATAGAAGGTAGTTTGTTGTCGATATATTTGTTACTCTAATGGATGGTAGCCTAGTCATTATGGAAGGTACTTTGTTGTCGATATTTTTGTTACTCCAATGGATGGAAGCCTTGTCATTATGGAAGGTAGTCTGTTATCGATATTTTTGTTACTCCAATGGATGGTAGCCTATTCATTATGGAACGTAGTTTGTTGTCGATATTTTTGTTATTCCAATGGATGGTAGCCTTATCATTATGGAAGGTAGTTTGTTGTCGAGATTTTTGTTACTCCAATGGATAGTAGCCTTGTCATTATAGAAGGTAGTCTATTTTCGAGATTTTGTTACTCCAATAGATGGTAGCCTTGTCATTATGGAAGGTAGTCTGTTGGCGAGATTTTTGTTACTCCAATGGATGGTAGCCTTGTCATTATGGAAGGTAGTCTCTTGTTGATATTTTCATTAATCCAATGCATGGTAGCCTTGTCATTATGGATGGTAGTCTCTTGTTCATATTTTCATTACTCCAATGGATGGTATCCTTGTCATTATGGAAGGTAGTTTGTTGTCTGGATTTTTAATACTCTAATGGATCGTAGCCTTGTCAATATGGAAGGTAGTCTGTTGTCGAGATTTTTGTTACTCTAATGGATGGTAGCCTTGTCATTATGGAAGGTAGTCTCTTGTTGATATTTTCATTAATCCAATGCATGGTAGCCTTGTCATTACGGATGGTAGTCTCTTGTTGATATTTTCATTACTCCAATGGATGGTAGCCTTGCCATTATGGAAGGTAGTTTGTTGTCGGGATTTTTGTTACTCTAATGGATCGTAGCCTTGTCAATATGGAAGGTAGTCTATTGTCGAGATTTTTGTTACTCTAATGGATTATAGCCTCATCATTATGAAAGGTAGTTTGTTGTCGAGATTTTTGTTACTCCAATGGATTGTAGCTTTGTCATTATGGAAGGTAGTCTATTGTCGAGATTTTTGTTACTCCAATGGATGGTAGCCTTGTCATTATGGAAGGTAGATTGTTGTCGATATTTTTGTTACTATAATGTATGGTAGCCTTGTCATTGTGGAATGTAGTTTGTTTTCGAGATTTTTGTTATTACAATGTATGGTAGTCATGTCATTATAGAAGGTAGTCTGTTGTCGATATCTTTGTTACTCTATTGGATGGTAGCCTAGTCATTATGGAAGGTATTCTGTTGTCGATATTTTTGTTACTCCAATGGATGGTAGCCTTGTCATTATGGAAGGTAGTCTGTTATCGATATTTTTGTTACTCCAATGGATAGTAGCCTATTCATTATGGAACGTAGTTTGTTGTCGATATTTTTGTTATTCCAATGGATGGTAGCCTTATCATTATGGAAGGTAGTTTGTTGTCGAGATTTTTGTTACTCCAATGGATAGTAGCCTTGTCATTATAGAAGGTAGTCTATTTTCGAGATTTTATTACTCCAATGGATGGTAGCTTTATCATTATGTAAGGTAGTCTGTTGGCGAGATTTTTGTTACTCCAATGGATGGTAGCCTTGTCATTATGGAAGGTAGTCTCTTGTTGATATTTTCATCAATCCAATGCATGGTAGCCTTGTCATTATGGATGGTAGTCTCTTGTTCATATTTTCATTACTCCAATGGATGGTAGCCTTGTCATTATGGAAGGTAGTTTGTTGTCGGGATTTTTGTTACTCTAATGGATCGTAGCCTTGTCAATATGGAAGGTAGTCTGTTGTCGAGATTTTTGTTACTCTAATGGATGGTAGCCTTGTCATTATGGAAGGTAGGTTGTTGTCGAGATTTTTGTTACTCCAGTGGAAGGTAGAATTGTCATTATGGAAGGTAGTCTGTTGTCAATATTTTTGTTACTCCAATGGATGGTAGCCTTGTCATTATGGAACGTAGTTTGTTGGCGATATTTTTGTTATTCCAACGAATGGTAGCCTTGTCATTATGGAAGGTAGTCTGTTGGCGAGATTTTTGTTACTCTAATGGATGGTAGCCTTGTCATTATGGAAGGTAGTCTGTTGTCGAGATTTTTGTTACTCCAATGGATGATATCCTTGTCATTATGGAATGTAGTCTCTTGTTGATATTTTCGTTGCTCAAATGGATGGTAGCCTGGTCATTATGGAAGGTAGTTTGTTGTCGAGATTTTTGTTACTCCAATGGATAGTAGCCTTGTCATTATGGAAGGTAGTCTGTTGTCGAGATTTTTGTTACTATAATGTATGGTAGCCTTGTGATTGTGGAATGTAGTTTGTTGTCATGATTTTTGTTATTACGATGTATGGTAGGCTTGTCATTATAGAAGGTAGTCTATTGTCGATATATTTGTTACTATAATGGATGGTAGCCTAGTCATTATGGAAGGTAGTTTATTGTTGAGATTTTTGTCACTCTAATAGATGGTAGCCTTGTCATTATGGAAGGTAGTATGTTGTCGAGATTTTTGTTATTCCATTGGATGTTAGCCTTGTCATTATGGAAGGTAGTCTATTCTCGAGATTTTTGTTATTCCAATAGATGGTAGCCTTGTCATTATGGAAGGTAGTATCTTGTTGATATTTTTGTTACTCCATTGGATGGTAGCCTTTTCATTATGGAAGGTAGTATGTTGGCGAGATTTTTGTTTCTCCAATGGATGGTAGCCTTGTCATTAAGGAAGGTAGTCTCTTGTTGATATTTTTGTTACTCCAATGAATGGTAGCCTTTTCATTATGGAAGGTAGTCTGTTGTCATTTTTTTTGTTACTCTAATGGATGGTAGCCTTGTCATTATGGAAGGTAGTCTGTTGTCGAGATTTTTGTTACTCCAATGGATGGTATCCTTGTCATTATGGAATGTAGTTACTTGTTGATATTTTCGTTGCTCCAATGGATGGTAGCCTTGTCATTATGGAAAGTAGTTTGTTGTCGATATTTTTGTTATTCCAATAGATGGTAGCCTTGTCATTAGGGAAGGTAGTCCGTTGTAGAGATTTTTGTTACTCCAATGGATGGTAGCCTTGTCATTATGGAAGGTAGTCTGTTTGCGAGATTTTTGTTACTTCAATGGACGGTAGCCTTGTCATTATAGAAGGTAGTCTCTTGTTGATATTTTCATTACTCCAATGCATGGTAGCCTTGTCATTATGGAAGGTAGTCTCTTGTTGATATTTTCATTACTCCAACGAATGCTAGTCTTGTCATTATGGAAGGTAGTTTCTTGTCGGGATTTTTGTTACTCTAATGGATCGTATCCTTGTCAATATGGAAGGTAGTCTGTTGTCGAGATTTTTGTTACTACAATGGACGGTAGCCTTGTCATTATGGAAGGTAGTCTGCTGTCGAGATTTTGGTTACTATAATTGATGGTAGCCTTGTCATTATGGAAGGTAGTCTCTTGTTGATATTTTCATTAATCTAATGCATGGTAGCCTTGTGATTATGGATGGTAGTCTCTTGTTCATATTTTAATTACTCCAATGGAATGTAGCCTTGTCATTATGGAAGGTACTTTGTTGTCGGGATTTTTGTTACTCTAATGGATCGTAGCCTTGTCAATATGGAAGGTAGTCTGTTGTCGAGATTTTTGTTACTCTAATGGATGGTAGCCTTGTCATTATGAAAGGTAGTTTGTTGTCGAGATTTTTGTTACTCCAATGGATGGTAGCTTTGTCATTTTGAAAGGTAGTCTATTGTCGAGATTTTTGTTACTCCAATGGATGGTAGCCTTGTCATTATGGAAGGTAGACTGTTGTCGAGATTTTTGTTACTACAATGTATGGTAGCCTTGTCATTGTGGAATGTAGTTTGTTTTAGAGATTTTTGTTATTACAATGTATGGTAGTCTTGTCATTATAGAAGGTAGTCCGTTGATGATATCTTTGTTACTCTAATGGATGGTAGCTTAGTCATTATGGAAGGTATTCTGTTGTCGATATTTTTGTTACTCGAATGGATGGTAGCCTTGTCATTATGGAAGGTATTCTGTTGTCGATATTTTTGTTACTCCAATGGATGGTAGCCTTTTTATTATGGAAGGTAGTCTGTTATCGATATTTTTGTTACTTCAATGGATGGTAGCCTATTCATTATGGAACGTAGTTTGTTGTCGATATTTTTGTTATTCCAATGGATGGTAGCCTTATCATTATGGAAGGTAGTTTGTTGTCGAGATTTTTTTTACTCCAATGGATAGTAGCTTTGTCATTATGGAAGGTAGTCTATTGTCGAGATTTTGTTACTCCAAAGGATGGTAGCCTTATCATTATGTAAGGTAGTCTGTTGGCGAGATTTTTGTTACTCTAATGGATGGTAGCCTTGTCGTTATGGAAGGTAGTCTCTTGTTGATATTTTAATTAATCCAATGCATGGTAGCCTTGTCATTATGGATGGTAGTCTCTTGCTGGTATTTTCATCACTCCAATGGATGGTAGCCTTGTCATTATGGAAGGTAGTTTGTTGTCGAGATTTTTGTTACTCCAATGGATTGTAGCTTTGTCATTATGGAAGGTAGTCTATTGTCGAGATTTTTGTTACTCCAATGGATGGTAGCCTTGTCATTATGGAAGGTAGACAGTTGTCGATATTTTTGTTACTACAATGTATGGTAGCCTTGTCATTGTGGAATGTAGTTTGTTTTCGAGATTTTTGTTATTAAAATGTATGGTAGGCTGGTCATTATAGAAGGTAGTTTGTTGTCGATATCTTTGTTACTCTAATGGCTGGTAGCCTAGTCATTATGGAAGGTATTCTGTTGTCGATATTTTTGTTACTCCAATGGATGGTAGCCTTGTCATTATGGAAGATAGTTTGTTATCGATATTTTTGTTACTCCAATGGATGGTAGCCTATTCATTATGGAACGTAGTTTGTTGTCGATATTTTTGTTATTCCAATGGATGGTAGCCTTATCATTATGGAAGGTAGTTTGTTGTCGAGATTTTTGTTACTCCAATGGATAGTAGCCTTGTAATTATAGAAGGTAGTCTATTTTCGAGATTTTATTACTCCAATGGATGGTAGCTTTATCATTATGTAAGGTAGTCTGTTGGCGAGATTTTTGTTACTCTAATGGATGGTAGCCTTGTCATTATGGAAGGTAGTCTCTTGTTGATATTTTCATCAATCCAATGCATGGTAGCCTTGTCATTATGGATGGTAGTTTCTTGTTCATATTTTCATTACTCCAATGGATGGTAGCCTTGTCATTATGGAAGGCAGTTTGTTGTCGGGATTTTTGTTACTCTAATGGATCGTAGCCTTGTCAATATGGAAGGTAGTCTGTTGTCGAGATTTTAGTTACTCTAATGGATGGTAGCCTTGTGATTATGAAAGGTAGTTTGTTGTCGAGATTTTTGTTACTCCAATGGATGGTAGCTTTGTCATTATGGAAGGTAGTCTATTGTCGAGATTTTTGTTACTCCAATGGATGGTAGCCTTGTCATTATGGAAGGTAGACTGTTGTCGATATTTTTGTTACTACAATGCATGGTAGCCTTGTCATTGTGGAATGTAGTTTGTTTTCGAGATTTTTTTATTACAATGTATGGTAGTCTTGTCATTATAGAAGGTAGTTTGTTGTCGATATATTTGTTACTCTAATGGATGGTAGCCTAGTCATTATGGAAGGTACTTTGTTGTCGATATTTTTGTTACTCCAATGGATGGAAGCCTTGTCATTATGGAAGGTAGTCTGTTATCGATATTTTTGTTACTCCAATGGATGGTAGCCTATTCATTATGGAACGTAGTTTGTTGTCGATATTTTTGTTATTCCAATGGATGGTAGCCTTATCATTATGGAAGGTAGTTTGTTGTCGAGATTTTTGTTACTCCAATGGATAGTAGCCTTGTCATTATAGAAGGTAGTCTATTTTCGAGATTTTGTTACTCCAATAGATGGTAGCCTTGTCATTATGGAAGGTAGTCTGTTGGCGAGATTTTTGTTACTCCAATGGATGGTAGCCTTGTCATTATGGAAGGTAGTCTCTTGTTGATATTTTCATTAATCCAATGCATGGTAGCCTTGTCATTATGGATGGTAGTCTCTTGTTCATATTTTCATTACTCCAATGGATGGTATCCTTGTCATTATGGAAGGTAGTTTGTTGTCTGGATTTTTAATACTCTAATGGATCGTAGCCTTGTCAATATGGAAGGTAGTCTGTTGTCGAGATTTTTGTTACTCTAATGGATGGTAGCCTTGTCATTATGGAAGGTAGTCTCTTGTTGATATTTTCATTAATCCAATGCATGGTAGCCTTGTCATTACGGATGGTAGTCTCTTGTTGATATTTTCATTACTCCAATGGATGGTAGCCTTGTCATTATGGAAGGTAGTTTGTTGTCGGGATTTTTGTTACTCTAATGGATCGTAGCCTTGTCAATATGGAAGGTAGTCTATTGTCGAGATTTTTGTTACTCTAATGGATTATAGCCTCATCATTATGAAAGGTAGTTTGTTGTCGAGATTTTTGTTACTCCAATGGATTGTAGCTTTGTCATTATGGAAGGTAGTCTATTGTCGAGATTTTTGTTACTCCAATGGATGGTAGCCTTGTCATTATGGAAGGTAGATTGTTGTCGATATTTTTGTTACTATAATGTATGGTAGCCTTGTCATTGTGGAATGTAGTTTGTTTTCGAGATTTTTGTTATTACAATGTATGGTAGTCTTGTCATTATAGAAGGTAGTCTGTTGTCGATATCTTTGTTACTCTATTGGATGGTAGCCTAGTCATTATGGAAGGTATTCTGTTGTCGATATTTTTGTTACTCCAATGGATGGTAGCCTTGTCATTATGGAAGGTAGTCTGTTATCGATATTTTTGTTACTCCAATGGATAGTAGCCTATTCATTATGGAACATAGTTTGTTGTCGATATTTTTGTTATTCCAATGGATGGTAGCCTTATCATTATGGAAGGTAGTTTGTTGTCGAGATTTTTGTTACTCCAATGGATAGTAGCCTTGTCATTATAGAAGGTAGTCTATTTTCGAGATTTTGTTACTCCAATGGATGGTAGCTTTATCATTATGTAAGGTAGTCTGTTGGCGAGATTTTTGTTACTCCAATGGATGGTAGCCTTGTCATTATGGAAGGTAGTCTCTTATTGATATTTTCATTAATCCAATGCATGGTAGCCTTGTGATTATAGATGGTAGTCTCTTGTTCATATTTTAATTACTCCAATGGATGGTAGCCTTGTCATTATGGAAGGTAGTTTGTTGTCGGGATTTTTGTTACTCTAATGGATCGTAGCCTTGTCAATATGGAAGGTAGTCTGTTGTCGAGATTTTTGTTACTCTAATGGATGGTAGCCTTGTCATTATGGAAGGTAGGTTGTTGTCGAGATTTTTGTTACTCCAGTGGAAGGTAGAATTGTCATTATGGAAGGTAGTCTGTTGTCAATATTTTTGTTACTCCAATGGATGGTAGCCTTGTCATTATGGAACGTAGTTTGTTGGCGATATTTTTGTTATTCCAACGAATGGTAGCCTTTTCATTATGGAAGGTAGTCTGTTGGCGAGATTTTTGTTACTCTAATGGATGGTAGCCTTGTCATTATGGAAGGTAGTCTGTTGTCGAGATTTTTGTTACTCCAATGGATGATATCCTTGTCATTATGGAATGTAGTCTCTTGTTGATATTTTCGTTGCTCAAATGGATGGTAGCCTGGTCATTATGGAAGGTAGTTTGTTGTCGAGATTTTTGTTACTCCAATGGATAGTAGCCTTGTCATTATGGAAGGTAGTCTGTTGTCGAGATTTTTGTTACTATAATGTATGGTAGCCTTGTGATTGTGGAATGTAGTTTGTTGTCATGATTTTTGTTATTACGATGTATGGTAGGCTTGTCATTATAGAAGGTAGTCTATTGTCGATATATTTGTTACTATAATGGATGGTAGCCTAGTCATTATGGAAGGTAGTTTATTGTTGAGATTTTTGTCACTCTAATAGATGGTAGCCTTGTCATTATGGAAGGTAGTATGTTGTCGAGATTTTTGTTATTCCATTGGATGTTAGCCTTGTCATTATGGAAGGTAGTCTATTCTCGAGATTTTTGTTATTCCAATAGATGGTAGCCTTGTCATTATGGAAGGTAGTATCTTGTTGATATTTTTGTTACTCCATTGGATGGTAGCCTTTTCATTATGGAAGGTAGTATGTTGGCGAGATTTTTGTTTCTCCAATGGATGGTAGCCTTGTCATTAAGGAAGGTAGTCTCTTGTTGATATTTTTGTTACTCCAATGAATGGTAGCCTTTTCATTATGGAAGGTAGTCTGTTGTCATTTTTTTTGTTACTCTAATGGATGGTAGCCTTGTCATTATGGAAGGTAGTCTGTTGTCGAGATTTTTGTTACTCCAATGGATGGTATCCTTGTCATTATGGAATGTAGTTACTTGTTGATATTTTCGTTGCTCCAATGGATGGTAGCCTTGTCATTATGGAAAGTAGTTTGTTGTCGATATTTTTGTTATTCCAATAGATGGTAGCCTTGTCATTAGGGAAGGTAGTCCGTTGTAGAGATTTTTGTTACTCCAATGGATGGTAGCCTTGTCATTATGGAAGGTAGTCTGTTTGCGTGATTTTTGTTACTTCAATGGACGGTAGCCTTGTCATTATAGAAGGTAGTCTCTTGTTGATATTTTCATTACTCCAATGCATGGTAGCCTTGTCATTATGGAAGGTAGTCTCTTGTTGATATTTTCATTACTCCAACGAATGCTAGTCTTGTCATTATGGAAGGTAGTTTCTTGTCGGGATTTTTGTTACTCTAATGGATCGTATCCTTGTCAATATGGAAGGTAGTCTGTTGTCGAGATTTTTGTTACTACAATGGACGGTAGCCTTGTCATTATGGAAGGTAGTCTGCTGTCGAGATTTTGGTTACTATAATTGATGGTAGCCTTGTCATTATGGAAGGTAGTCTCTTGTTGATATTTTCATTAATCTAATGCATGGTAGCCTTGTGATTATGGATGGTAGTCTCTTGTTCATATTTTAATTACTCCAATGGATGGTAGCCTTGTCATTATGGAAGGTAGTTTGTTGTCGGGATTTTTGTTACTCTAATGGATCGTAGCCTTGTCAATATGGAAGGTAGTCTGTTGTCGAGATTTTTGTTACTCTAATGGATGGTACCCTTGTCATTATGGAAGGTAGTCTCTTGTTGATATTTTCATTAATCCAATGCATGGTAGCCTTGTCATTACGGATGGTAGTCTCTTTTTGATATTTTCATTACTCCAATGGAATGTAGCCTTGTCATTATGGAAGGTACTTTGTTGTCGGGATTTTTGTTACTCTAATGGATCGTAGCCTTGTCAATATGGAAGGTAGTCTGTTGTCGAGATTTTTGTTAGTCTAATGGATGGTAGCCTTGTCATTATGAAAGGTAGTTTGTTGTCGAGATTTTTGTTACTCCAATGGATGGTAGCTTTGTCATTTTGAAAGGTAGTCTATTGTCGAGATTTTTGTTACTCCAATGGATGGTAGCCTTGTCATTATGGAAGGTAGACTGTTGTCGAGATTTTTGTTACTACAATGTATGGTAGCCTTGTCATTGTGGAATGTAGTTTGTTTTAGAGATTTTTGTTATTACAATGTATGGTAGTCTTGTCATTATAGAAGGTAGTCCGTTGATGATATCTTTGTTACTCTAATGGATGGTAGCTTAGTCATTATGGAAGGTATTCTGTTGTCGATATTTTTGTTACTCGAATGGATGGTAGCCTTGTCATTATGGAAGGTAGTCTGTTATCGATATTTTTGTTACTCCAATGGATGGTAGCCTATTCATTATTGAACATAGTTTGTTGTCGATATTTTTGTTATTCCAATGGATGGTAGCGTTATCATTATGGAAGGTAGTTTGTTTTCGAGATTTTTGTTACTCCAATGGATAGTAGCCTTGTCATTATGGAAGGTAGTCTATTGTCGAGATTTTGTTACTCCAATGGATGGTAGCCTTATCATTATGTAAGGTAGTTTGTTGGCGAGATTTTTGTTACTCTAATGGATGAGAGCCTTGTCGTTATGGAATGTAGTCTCTTGTTGATATTTTCATCAATCCAATGCATGGTAGCCTTGTCATTATGGATGTTAGTCTCTTGTTGATATTTTCATTACTCCAATGGATGGTAGCCTTGTCATTATGGAAGTTAGTTTGTTGTCTGGATTTTTGTTACTCTAATGAATCGTAGCCTTGTCAATATGGAAGGTAGTCTGTTGTCGAGATTTTTGTTACTCTAATGGATGGTAGCCTTGTCATTATGGAAGGTAGTCTGTTGTCGAGATTTTTGTTACTCCAATGGAAGGTAGAATTGTCATTATTGGAAGGTAGTTTGTTGTCGATATTTTTGTTACTCCAATGGATGGTAGCCTTGTCATTATGGAACGTAGTTTGTTGGCGATATTTTTGTTATTCCAACGAATGGTAGCCTTGTCATTATGGAAGGTAGTCTGTTGGCGAGATTTTTGTTACTCTAATGGATGGTAGCCTTGTCATTATGGAAGGTAGTCTGTTGTCGAGATTTTTGTTACTCCAATGGATAGTATCCTTGTCTTTATGGAATGTAGTCTCTTATTGATATTTTCGTTGCTCAAATGGATGGTAGCCTTGTCATTATGGAAGGTAGTTTGTTATCGAGATTTTTGTTACTCCAATGGATAGTAGCCTTGTCATTATGGAAGGTAGTCTGTTGTCGAGATTTTCGTTACTATAATGTATGGTAGCCTTGTGATTGTGGAATGTAGTTTGTTGTCATGATTTTTGTTATTACGATGTATGGTAGGCTTGTCATTATAGAAGGTAGTTTGTTGTCGATATATTTGTTACTCTAATGGATGGTAGCCTAGTCATTATGGAAGGTAGTTTATTGTTGAGATTTTTGTCACTCTAATGGATGGTAGCCTTGTCATTATGGAAGGTAGTATGTTGTCGAGATTTTTGTTATTCCATTGGATGTTAGCCTTGTCATTATGGAAGGTAGTCTATTCTCGGGATTTTTGTTATTCCAATAGATGGTAGCCTTGTCATTATGGAAGGTAGTCTCTTGTTGATATTTTTGTTACTCCATTGGATGGTAGCCTTTTCATTATGGAAGGTAGTCTGTTGTCACTTTTTTTGTTACTCTAATGGATGGTAGCCTTGTCATTATGGAAGGTAGTCTGTTGTCGAGATTTTTGTTACTCCAATGGATGGTATCCTTGTCATTATGGAATGTAGTTACTTGTTGATATTTTCGTTGCTCCAATGGATGGTAGCCTTGTCATTATGGAAGGTAGTTTGTTGTCGATATTTTTGTTATTCCAATAGATGGTAGCCTTGTCATTATGGAAGGTAGTCCGTTGTAGAGATTTTTGTTACTCCAATGGATGGTAGCCTTGTCATTATGGAAGGTAGTCTGTTTGCGAGATTTTTGTTACTACAATGGACGGTAGCCTTGTCATTATGGAAGGTAGTCTCTTGTTGATATTTTCATTACTCCAATGCATGGTAGCCTTGTCATTATGGAAGGTAGTCTCTTGTTGATATTTTCATTACTCCAACGGATGCTAGCCTTGTCATTATGGAAGGTAGTTTCTTGTCGGGATTTTTGTTACTCTAATGGATCGTATCCTTGTCAATATGGAAGGTAGTCTGTTGTCGAGATTTTTGTTACTACAATGGACGGTAGCCTTGTCATTATGGAAGGTAGTCTGTTGTCGAGATTTTGGTTATTCCAATGGATGGTAGCCTTGTCATTATGGAAGGCAGTCTGTTCTCTATATTTTTGTTATTCCAATAGATGGTAGCCTTGTCATTATGGAAGGTAGTTTGTTGTCGAGATTTTTGTTACTCCAATGGATGGTAGCCTTGTCATTATGGAAGGTTGTCTGTTGTCGAGATATTTCTTACTCCAATGGATGGTAGAATTGTCATTATGGAAGGTAGTCTGTTGTCGATATCTTTGTTACTCCAATGGACGGTAGCCTTGTCATTATGGAAGGTATTTTGTTGCTGATATTTTTGTTACTCCAATGGATGGTAGGCTTTTCATTATGGAAGGTAGTCTATTGTTGATATTTTTGTTACTCCAATGGATGGTATCCTTGTCATTATGGAAGGTAGTCTGTTGTCAATATTTTTGTTACTCCAATGGATGGTAGCCTTGTCATTATGGAACGTAGTTTGTTGTCGATATTTTTCTTATTCCAACAGATGGTAGCCTTGTCATTATGGAAGGTAGTTTATTGTCGATATTTTTGTTACTCCAATGGATTTTAGCCTTGTCATTATTGAAGGTAGTCTGTTTTCGAAATTTTTTTTACTCCAATGGATAGTAGCCTTGTCATTATGGAAGGTAGTCTGTTGGCGAGATTTTTGTTACTCCAATGGATGGTAGCCTTGTCATTATGGAAGGTAGTCTCTTGTTGATATTTTCATTACTCCAATGCATGGTAGCCTTGTCATTATGGATGGTAGTCTCTTGTTGATATTTTCTTTGCTCCAATGGATGGTAGCCTTGTCATTATGGAAGTTAGTTTGTTGTCGAGATTTTTGTTATTCCAATAGATGGTAGCCTTGTCATTATGGAAGGTAGTCTCTTGTTGATATTTTTGTTACTCCTTTGGATGGTAGCCTTTTCATTATGGAAGGTAGTCTGTTGTCACTTTTTTTGTTACTCTAATGGATGGTAGCCTTGTCATTATGGAAGGTAGTCTGTTGTCAATATCTTTGTTACTCCAATGGATGGTAGCCTAGTCATTATGGAAGGTATTTTGTTGCTGATATTTTTGTTACTCCAATGGATGGTTGGCTTTTCATTATGGAAGGTAGTCTATTGTTGATATTTTTGTTACTCCAATGGATGGTATCCTTGTGATTATGGAAGGTAGTCTGTTGTCAATATTTTTGTTACTCTAATGGATGGTAGCCTTGTCATTATGGAACGTAGTTTGTTGTCGATATTTTTGTTATTCCAATAGATGGTAGCCTTGTCATTATGGAAGGTAGTCTGTTGTCGATATATTTGTTACTCCAATGGATTTTAGCCTTGTCATTATTGAAGGTAGTCTGTTTTTGAAAATTTTTTTACTCCAATGGATAGTAGCCTTGTCATTATGGAAGGTAGTCTGTTGGCGAGATTTTTGTTACTCCAATGGATGGTAGCCTTGTCATTATGGAAGGTAGTCTCTTGTTGATATTTTCATTACTCCAATGCATGGTAGCCTTGTCATTATGGATGGTAGTCTCTTGTTTATATTTTCGTTGCTCCAATGGATGGTAGCTTTGTCATTATGGAAGTTACTTTGTTGTCGAGATTTTTGTTATTCCAATATATGGTAGCCTTGTCATTATGGAAGGTAGTCTGTTGTCGAGATTTTTGTTACTCCAATAGATGGAAGCCTTGTCATTATGGAAGGTAGTCTGTTGGCGATATTTTTTTTACTCCAATGGATGGTAGCCTTGTCATTATGGAAGGTAGTCTCTTATTGATATTTTCATTACTCCAATGCATGGTAGCCCTGTCATTATGGAATGTAGTCTCTTGTTGATATTTTCATTACTCCAATGAATGCTAGCCTTGTCATTATGGAAGGTAGTTTCTTGTCGGGATTTTTGTTACTCTAATGGATCGTAGTCTTGTCAATATGGAAGGTAGTCTGTTGTCGAGATTTTTGTTACTGCAATGGATGGTAGCCTTGTCATTATGGAAGGTAGTCTGTTGTCGAGATTTCGGTTACTATAATTGATGGTAGCCTTGTCATTATGGAAGGTAGTCTCTTGTTGATATTTTTGTTACTCCATTGGATGGTAGCCTTTTCATTATGGAAGGCATTCTGTTCTCGATATTTTTGTTATTCCAATGGATGGTAGCCTTTTCATTATGGAAGGTAGTCTGTTGTCGAGATTTTTGTTACTCCAATGGATGGTAGCCTTTTCATTATGGAAGGTAGTCTGTTGTCATTTTTTTTGTTACTCTAATGGATGGTAGCCTTGTCATTATGGACGGTAGTCTGTTGCTGATATTTTTGTTACTCCAATGGATGGTAGGCTTTTCATTATGGAAGGTAGTCTATTGTTGATATTTTTGTTACTCCAATGGATGGTAGCCTTGTCATTATGGAAGGTAGTCTGTTGTCAATATTTTTGTTACTCCAATGGATGGTAGCCTTGTCGTTATGGAACGTAGTTTGTTGTCGATATTTTTGTTATTCCAATAGATGGTAGCCTTGTCATTATTGAAGGTAGTCTGTTTTCGAAATTTATTTTTACTCCAATGGATAGTAGCCTTGTCATTATGGAAGGTAGTCTCTTGTTGATATTTTCATTACTCCAATGCATGGTAGCCTTGTCATTATGGATGGTAGTCTCTTGTTGATATTTTCGTTTCTCCAATGGATTGTAGCCTTGTCATTATGGAAGTTAGTTTGTTGTCGAGATTTTTGTTATTCCAATAGATGGTAGCCTTGTCATTATGGAAGGTAGTCTGTTGTCGAGATTTTTTTTACTCCAATGGATGGTAGCCTTGTCATTATGGAAGGTTGTCTGTTGTCAAGATATTTCTTACTCCAATGGATGGTAGAATTGTCATTATGGAAGGTAGTCTGTTGTCGATATCTTTGTTACTCCAATGGATGGTAGCCTAGTCATTATGGAAGGTATTTTGTTGCTGATATTTTTGTTACTCCAATGGATGGTAGGCTTTTCATTATGGAAGGTAGTCTATTGTTGATATTTTTGTTACTCCAATGGATGGCATCCTTGTCATTATGGAAGGTAGTCTGTTGTCAATATTTTCGTTACTCTAATGGATGGTAGCCTTGTCATTATGGAAGGTAGTCTGTTGTCGATATATTTGTTACTCCAATGGATTTTAGCCTTGTCATTATTGAAGGTAGTCTGTTTTCGAAAATTTTTTTACTCCAATGGATAGTAGCCTTGTCATTATGGAAGGTAGTCTGTTGGCGATATTTTTGTTACTCCAATGGATGGTAGCCTTGTCATTATGGAAGGTAGTCTCTTGTTGATATTTTCATTACTCCAATGCATGGTAGCCTTGTCATTATGGATGGTAGTCTCTTGTTGATATTTTCGTTGCTCCAATGGATGGTAGTCTTGTCATTATGGAAGTTAGTTTGTTGTCGAGAATTTTTTTATTCCAATATATGGTAGCCTTGTCATTATGGAAGGTAGTCTGTTGTCGAGATTTTTGTTACTCCAATGGATGGTAGCCTTGTCATTATGGAAGGTAGTATGTTGGCGATATTTTTTTTACTCCAATGGATGGTAGCATTGTCATTATGGAAGGTAGTCTCTTATTGATATTTTCATTACTCCAATGCATGGTAGCCCTGTAATTATGGAATGTAGTCTCTTGTTGATATTTTCATTACTCCAATGAATGCTAGCCTTGTCATTATGGAAGGTAGTTTCTTGTCGGGATTTTTGTTACTCTAATGGATCGTAGTCTTGTCAATATGGAAGGTAGTCTGTTGTCGAGATTTTTGTTACTACAATGGATGGTAGCCTTGTCATTATGGAAGGTAGTCTGTTGTCGAGATTTCGGTTACTATAATTGATGGTAGCCTTGTCATTATGGAAGGTAGTCTCTTGTTGATATTTTTGTTACTCCATTGGATGGTAGCCTTTTCATTATGGAAGGCATTCTGTTCTCGATATTTTTGTTATTCCAATGGATGGTAGCCTTTTCATTATGGAAGGTAGTTTGTTGTCGAGATTTTTGTTACTCCAATGGATGGTAGCCTTTTCATTATGGAAGGTAGTCTGTTGTCATTTTTTTTGTTACTCTAATGGATGGTAGCCTTGTCATTATGGAAGGTAGTCTGTTGCTGATATTTTTGTTACTCCAATGGATTTTAGCCTTGTCATTATTGAAGGTAGTCTGTTTTCGAAATTTTTTTTACTCCAATGGATAGTAGCCTTGTCATTATGGAAGGTAGTCTGTTCGCGAGATTTTTGTTACTCCAATGGATGGTAGCCTTGTCATTATGGAAGGTAGTCTCTTGTTGATATTTTCATTACTCCAATGCATGGTAGCCTTGTCATTATGGATGGTAGTCTCTTGTTGATATTTTCGTTTCTCCAATGGATGGTAGCCTTGTCATTATGGAAGTTAGTTTGTTGTCGAGATTTTTGTTATTCCAATAGATGGTAGCCTTGTCATTATGGAAGGTAGTCTGTTGTCGAGATTTTTGTTACTCCAATGGATGGTAGCCTTGTCATTATGGAAGGTTGTCTGTTGTCGAGATATTTCTTACTCCAATGGATGGTAGAATTGTCATTATGGAAGGTAGTCTGTTGTCGATATCTTTGTTACTCCAATGGATGGTAGCCTAGTCATTATGGAAGGTATTTTGTTGCTGATATTTTTGTTACTCCAATGGATGGTAGGCTTTTCATTATGGAAGGTAGTCTATTGTTGATATTTTTGTTACTCCAATGGATGGTATCCTTGTCATTATGGAAGGTAGTCTGTTGTCAATATTTTCGTTACTCTAATGGATGGTAGCCTTGTCATTATGGAACGTAGTTTGTTGTCGATATTTTTGTTATTCCAATAGATGGTAGCCTTGTCATTATGGAAGGTAGTCTGTTGTCGATATATTTGTTACTCCAATGGATTTTAGCCTTGTCATTATTGAAGGTAGTCTGTTTTCGAAAATTTTTTTACTCCAATGGATAGTAGCCTTGTCATTATGGAAGGTAGTCTGTTGGCGATATTTTTGTTACTCCAATGGATGGTAGCCTTGTCATTATGGAAGGTAGTCTCTTGTTGATATTTTCATTACTCCAATGCATGGTAGCCTTGTCATTATGGATGGTAGTCTCTTGTTGATATTTTCGTTGCTCCAATGGATGGTAGTCTTGTCATTATGGAAGTTAGTTTGTTGTCGAGATTTTTTTTATTCCAATATATGGTAGCCTTGTCATTATGGAAGGTAGTCTGTTGTCGAGATTTTTGTTACTCCAATGGATGGTAGCCTTGTCATTATGGAAGGTAGTCTGTTGGCGATATTTTTTTTACTCCAATGGATGGTAGCCTTGTCATTATGGAAGGTAGTCTCTTATTGATATTTTCATTACTCCAATGCATGGTAGCCCTGTCATTATGGAATGTAGTCTCTTGTTGATATTTTCATTACTCCAATGAATGCTAGCCTTGTCATTATGGAAGGTAGTTTCTTGTCGGGATTTTTGTTACTCTAATGGATCGTAGTCTTGTCAATATGGAAGGTAGTCTGTTGTCGAGATTTTTGTTACTACAATGGATGGTAGCCTTGTCATTATGGAAGGTAGTCTGTTGTCGAGATTTCGGTTACTATAATTGATGGTAGCCTTGTCATTATGGAAGGTAGTCTCTTGTTGATATTTTTGTTACTCCATTGGATGGTAGCCTTTTCATTATGGAAGGCATTCTGTTCTCGATATTTTTGTTATTCCAATGGATGGTAGCCTTTTCATTATGGAAGGTAGTTTGTTGTCGAGATTTTTGTTACCCCAATGGATGGTAGCCTTTTCATTATGGAAGGTAGTCTGTTGTCATTTTTTTTGTTACTCTAATGGATGGTAGCCTTGTCATTATGGAAGGTAGTCTGTTGCTGATATTTTTGTTACTCCAATGGATGGTAGGCTTTTCATTATGGAAGGTAGTCTATTGTTGATATTTTTGTTACTCCAATGGATGGTAGCCTTGTCATTATGGAAGGTAGTCTGTTGTCAATATTTTTGTTACTCCAATGGATGGTAGCCTTGTTGTTATGGAACGTAGTTTGTTGTCGATATTTTTGTTATTCCAATAGATGGTAGCCTTGTCATTATGGAAGGCAGTCTATTGTCGATATTTTTATTACTCCAATGGATTTTAGCCTTGTCATTATTGAAGGTAGTCTGTTTTCGAAATTTTTTTTTACTCCAATGGATAATAGCCTTGTCATTATGGAAGGTAGTCTCTTGTTGATATTTTCATTACTCCAATGCATGGTAGCCTTGTCATTATGGATGGTAGTCTCTTGTTGATATTTTCGTTGCTCCAATGGATGGTAGCCTTGTCATTATGGAAGTTAGTTTGATGTCGAGATTTTTGTTATTCCAATAGATGGTAGCCTTGTCATTATGGAAGGTAGTCTGTTGTCGAGATTTTTGTTACTCCAATGGATGGTAGCCTTGTCATTATGGAAGGTAGTCTGTTGGCGATATTTTTTTTACTCCAATGGATGGTAGCCTTGTTATTATGGAAGGTAGTCTCTTGTTGATATTTTCATTACCCCAATGCATGGTAGCCTTGTCATTATGGAAGGTAGTTTCTTATCGGGATTTTTGAAACTCTAATGGATCATAGCCTTGTCAATATGGAAGGTAGTCTGTTGTCGAGATTTTTGTTACTACAATGGACGGTAGCCTTGTCATTATGGAAGGTAGTCTGTTGTCGAGATTTTGGTTACTATAATTGATGGTAGCCTTGTCATTATGGAAGGTAGTATGTTGTCGAGATTTTTGTTATTCCAATGGATGGTAGCCTTATCATTATGGAAGGTAGTATGTTCTCGATATTTTTGTTATTCCAATAGATGGTAGCCTTGTCATTATGCAAGGTAGTCTGTTGTCGAGATTTTTGTTACTCCAATAGATGGTAGAATTGTCATTATGGAAGGTTGTCTGTTGTCGAGATATTTCTTACTCCAATGGATGGTAGAATTGTCATTATGGAAGGTAGTCTGTTGTCGATATCTTTGTTACTCCAATGGATGGTAGCCTAGTCATTATGGAAGGTATTTTGTTGCTGATATTTTTGTTACTCCAATGGATGGTAGGCTTTTCATTATGGAAGGTAGTCTATTGTTGATATTTTTGTTACTCCAATGAATGGTATCCTTGTCATTATGGAAGGTAGTCTGTTGTCAATATTTTTGTTACTCCAATGGATGGTAGCCTTGTCATTATGTAACGTAGTTTGTTGTCGATATTTTTATTATTCCAATAGATGGTAGCCTTGTCATTATGGAAGGTAGTGTGTATCGATATTTTTGTTACTCCAATGGATTTTAGCCTTGTCATTATTGAAGGTAGTCTGTTTTCGAAATTTTTTTTACTCCAATGGATGGTAGTCTTGTCATTATGGAAGGTAGTCTCTTGTTGATATTTTCATTACTCCAATGCATGGTAGCCTTGTCATTATGGATGGTAGTCTCTTGTTGATATTTTCGTTGCTCCAATGGATGGTAGCCTTGTCATTATGGAAGTTAGTTTGTTGTCGAGATTTTTGTTATTCCAATATATGGTAGCCTTGTCATAATGGAAGGTAGTCTGTTGTCGAGATTTTTGTTACTCCAATGGATGGTAGCCTTGTCATTATGGAAGGTAGTCTGTTGGCGATATTTTTTTTACTCCAATGGATGGTAGCCCTGTCATTATGGAATGTAGTCTCTTGTTGATATTTTCATTATTCCATTGGATGCTAGCCTTGTCATTATGGAAGGTAGTTTCTTGTCGGGATTTTTGTTACTCTAATGGATCGTAGTCTTGTCATTATGGAAGGTAGTCTGTTGTCGAGATTTTTGTTACTACAATGGATGGTACCCTTGTCATTATGGAAGGTAGTCTGTTGTCGAGATTTTGGTTATTATAATTGATGGTAGCCTTGTCATTATGGAAGGTAGTCTCTTGTTGATATTTTTGTTACTCCATTGGATGGTAGCCTTTTCATTATGGAAGGCAGTCTGTTCTCAATATTTTTGTTATTCCAATAGATGGTAGCCTTGTCATTATGGAAGGTAGTCTGTTTTCGAGATTTTTGTTACTCCAATGGATGGTAGCCTTTTCATTATGGAAGGTAGTCTGTTGTCATTTTTTTGTTACTCTAATGGATGGTAGCCTTGTCATTATGGAAGGTAGTATGTTGCTGATATTTTTGTTACTCCAATGGATGGTAGGCTTTTCATTATGGAAGGTAGTCTATTGTTGATATTTTTGTTACTCCAATGGATGGTAGCCTTGTCATTATGGAAGGTAGTCTGTTGTCAATATTTTTGTTACTCCAATGGATGGTAGCCTTGTCATTATGGAACGTAGTTTGTTGTCAATATTTTAGTTATTCCAATAGATGGTAGCCTTGTCATTATGGAAGGCAGTCTTTTGTCGATATTTTTGTTACTCCAATGGATTTTAGCCTTGTCATTATTGAAGGTAGTCTATTTTCGAAATTTTTTTTTACTCCAATGGATAGTAGCCTTGTCATTATGGAAGGTAGTCTCTTGTTGATATTTTCATTACTCCAATGCATGGTAGCCTTGTTATTATGGATGGTAGTCTCTTGTTGATATTTTCGTTGCTCCAATGGATGGTAGCCTTGTCATTATGGAAGTTAGTTTGTTGTCGAGATTTTTGTTATTCCAATAGATGGTAGCCTTGTCATTATGGAAGGTAGTCTGTTGTCGAGATTTTTGTTACTCCAATGGATGGTAGCCTTGTCATTATGGAAGGTAGTCTGTTGGCGATTTTTTTTTTACTCCAATGGATGGTAGCCTTGTCATTATGGAAGGTAGTCTCTTGTTGATATTTTCATTACCCCAATGCATGGTAGCCTTGTCATTATGGAATGTAGTCTCTTGTTGATATTTTCATTACTCCAATGGATGCTAGCCTTGTCATTATGGAAGGTAGTTTCTTGTCGGGATTTTTGTTACTCTAATGGATCGTAGCCTTGTTAATATGGAAGGTAGTCTGTTGTCGAGATTTTTGTTACTACAATGGACGGTAGCCTTGTCATTATGGTAGGTAGTCTGTTGTCGAGATTTTGGTTACTATAATTGATGGTAGCCTTGTAATTATGGAAGGTAGTATGTTGTCGAGATTTTTGTTATTCCAATGGATGGTAGCCTTGTCATTATGGAAGGCAGTCTGTTCTCGATATTTTTGTTATTCCAATAGATGGTAGCCTTGTCAATATGGAAGGTAGCCTGTTGGCGAGATTTTTGTTACTCCAATGGATGGTAGCCTTGTCATTAAAGAAGGTAGTCTCTTGTTGATATTTTTGTTACTCCAATGGATGGTAGCCTTTTCATTATGGAAGGTAGTCTGTTGTCATTTTTTTTGTTACTCTAATGGATGGTAGCCTTGTCATTATGGAAAGTAGTCTGTTGTCGAGATTTTTATTACTCCAATGGATGGTATCCTTGTCATTATGGAATGTAGTTACTTGTTGATATTTTCGTTGCTCCAATGGATGGTAGCCTTGTCATTATGGAAGGTAGTTTGTTGTCGATATTTTTGTTATTCCAATAGATGGTAGCCTTGTCATTATGGAAGGTAGTCCGTTGTAGAGATTTTTGTTACTCCAATGGATGGTAGCCTTGTCATTATGGAAGGTAGTCTGTTTGCGAGATTTTTGTTACTACAATGGACGGTAGCCTTGTCATTATGGAAGGTAGTCTCTTGTTGATATTATCATTACCCCAATGCATGGTAGCCTTGTCATTATGGAAGGTAGTCTCTTGTTGATATTTTCATTACTCCAACGGATGCTAGCCTTGTCATTATGGAAGGTAGTTTCTTGTCGGGATTTTTGTTACTCTAATCGATCGTAGCCTTGTCAATATGGAAGGTAGTCTGTTGTCGAGATTTTTGTTACTACAATGGACGGTAGTCTTGTCATTATGGAAGGTAGTCTTTTGTCGAGATTTTGGTTACTATAATTGATGGTAGCCTTGTCATTATGGAAGGTAGTCTTTTGTCTATATTTTTGTTACTCCAATGGATTTTAGCCTTGTCATTATTGAAGGTAGTCTGTTTTCGAAATTTTTTTTTACTCCAATGGATAGTAGCCTTGTCATTATGGAAGGTAGTCTGTTGGCGAGATTTTTGTTACTCCAATGGATGGTAGCCTTGTCATTATGGAAGGTAGTCTCTTATTGATATTTTTGTTACTCCAATGGATGGTAGCCTTGTCAATATGGAAGGTAGTTTGTTGTCTAGATTTTTGTTACTCTAATGGATGGTAGCCTTGTCATTATGGAAGGTAGTCTGTTGTCGAGATTTTTGTTACTACAAATGATGGTAGCCTTATCATTATGGAAGGTAGTATGTTGTCGATAGTTTTGTTATTCCATTGGATGGTAGCCTTGTCATTATGGAAGGTAGTCTCTTGTTGATATTTTCATTACTCCAATGCATGGTAGCCTTGTCATTATGGAAGGTAGTCTCTTGTTGGTATTTTCATTACTCCAATGGATGCTAGCCTTGTCATTATGGAAGGTAGTTTCTTTTCGGGATTTTTGTTACTCTAATGGATCGTAGCCTTGTCAATATGGCAGGTAGTCTGTTGTCGAGATTTTTGTTACTACAATGGACGGTAGCCTTGTCATTATGGAAGGTAGTATGTTGTCGAGATTTTTGTTACTCCAATGGATGGTAGAATTGTCATTATGGAAGGTTGTCTGTTGTCGAGATATCTCTTACTCCAATGGGTGGTAGAATTGTCATTATGGAAGGTAGTCTGTTGTCGATATCTTTGTTACTCCAATGGATGGTAGCCTAGTCATTATGGAAGGTATTTTGTTGCTGATATTTTTGTTACTCCAATGGATGGTAGGCTTTTTATTATGGAAGGTAGTCTATTGTCGATAATTTTGTTACTCCAATGGATGGTAGCCTTGTCATTATGGAAGGTAGTCTGTTGTCAATATTTTTGTTACTCCAATGGATGGTAGCCTTGTCATTATAGAACGTAGTTTGTTGTCGATATTTTTGTTATTCCAATAGATGGTATCCTTGTCATTATGGAAGGTAGTCTATTGTCGATATTTTTGTTACTCCAATGGATTTTAGCCTTGTCATTATTGAAGGTAGTTTGTTTTCGAAGTTTTTTTTTACTCCAATGGATAATAGCCTTGTCATTATGGAAGGTAGTCTGTTGGCGAGATTTTTGTTACTCCAATGGATGGTAGCCTTGTCATTATGGAAGGTAGTCTCTTGTTGACATTTTCATTACTCCAATGCATGGTAGCCTTGTCATTATGGATGGTAGTCTCTTGTTGATATTTTTGTTACTCCAATGGATGGTAGCCTTGTCATTATGGAAGGTAGTTTGTTGTCTAGATTTTTGTTACTCTAATGGATGGTAGCCTTGTCATTATGGAAGGTAGTCTGTTGTCGAGATTTTTGTTACTACAAATGATGGTAGCCTTATCATTATGGAAGGTAGTATGTTGTCGATATTTTTGTTATTCCATTGGATGGTAGCCTTGTCATTATTGAAGGTAGTCTCTTGTTGATATTTTCATTACTCCAATGCATGGTAGCCTTGTCATTATGGAAGGTAGTCTCTTGTTGGTATTTTCATTACTCCAATGGATGCTAGCCTTGTCATTATGGAAGGTAGTTTCTTTTCGGGATTTTTGTTACTCTAATGGATCGTATCCTTGTCAATATGGAAGGTAATCTGTTGTCGAGATTTTTGTTACTACAATGGACGGTAGCCTTGTCATTATGGAAGGTAGTATGTTGTCGAGATTTTTGTTACTCCAATGGATGGTAGAATTGTCATTATGGAAGGTTGTCTGTTGTCGAGATATCTCTTACTCCAATGGGTGGTAGAATTGTCATTATGGAAGGTAGTCTGTTGTCGATATCTTTGTTACTCCAATGGATGGTAGCCTAGTCATTATGGAAGGTATTTTGTTGCTGATATTTTTGTTACTCCAATGGATGGTAGGCTTTTTATTATGGAAGGTAGTCTATTGTCGATAATTTTGTTACTCCAATGGATGGTAGCCTTGTCATTATGGAAGGTAGTCTGTTGTCAATATTTTTGTTACTCCAATGGATGGTAGCCTTGTCATTATAGAATGTAGTTTGTTGTCGATATTTTTGTTATTCCAATAGATGGTATCCTTGTCATTATGGAAGGTAGTCTATTGTCGATATTTTTGTTACTCCAATGGATTTTAGCCTTGTCATTATTGAAGGTAGTTTGTTTTCGAAGTTTTTTTTTACTCCAATGGATAATAGCCTTGTCATTATGGAAGGTAGTCTGTTGGCGAGATTTTTGTTACTCCAATGGATGGTAGCCTTGTCATTATGGAAGGTAGTCTCTTGTTGACATTTTCATTACTCCAATGCATGGTAGCCTTGTCATTATGGATGGTAGTCTCTTGTTGATATTTTTGTTGCTCCAATGGATGGTAGCCTTGTCATTATGGAAGTTAGTTTGTTGTCGAGATTTTTGTTATTCCAATAGATGGTAGCCTTGTCATTATGGAAGGTAGTCTGTTGTCGAGATTTTTGTTACTCCAATGGATGGTAGCCTTGTCATTATGGAAGGTAGTCTGTTGGCGATATTTTTTTTACTCCAATGGATGGTAGCCTTGTCATTATGGAAGGTAGTCTCTTGTTGATATTTTCATTACTCCAATGCATGGTAGCCTTGTCATTATGGAAGGTAGTCTCTTGTTGATATTTTCATTACTCCAATGGATGCTAG
Organism: Vicia faba; assembly: GCA_948472305.1. Taxonomy (NCBI): domain Eukaryota; kingdom Viridiplantae; phylum Streptophyta; class Magnoliopsida; order Fabales; family Fabaceae; genus Vicia; species Vicia faba. The sequence continues at coordinate 681,001,092 of OX451739.1, read as the reverse complement.
CCTTGTCATTATGGAAGGTAGTTTCTTGTCGGGATTTTTGTTACTCTAATGGATCGTATCCTTGTCAATATGGATGGTAGTCTATTGGCGAGATTTTTGTTACTATAATGGACGGTAGCCTTGTCATTATGGAAGGTAGTCTGTTGTCGAGATTTTTGTTACTACAATTGATGGTAGCCTTGTCATTATGGAAGGTAGTATGTTGTCGATATTTTTGTTATTCCATTGGATGGTAGCCTTGTCATTATGGAAGGTAGTCTCTTGTTGATATTTTCATTACTCCAATGCATGGTAGCCTTGTCATTATGGAAGGTAGTCTCTTGTTGATATTTTCATTACTCCAATGGATGCTAGCCTTGTCATTATGGATGGTAGTTTCTTGTCAGGATTTTTGTTACTCTAATGGATCGTAGCCTTGTCAATATGGAAGGTAGTCTGTTGTCAAGATTTTTTTTACTACAATGGACGGTAGCCTTGTCATTATGGAAGGTAGTCTGTTGTCGAGATTTTTGTTACTACAATTGATGGTAGCCTTGTCATTATGGAAGGTAGTATGTTGTCGATATTTTTGTTACTCCAATGGATGGTAGCCTTGTCATTATGGAACGTAGTTTGTTGTCGATATTTTTATTATTCCAATAGATGGTAGGCTTGTCATTATGGAAGGTAGTATGTTGTCGAGATTTTTGTTACTCCAATGGATGGTAGCCTTGTCATTATGGAACGTAGTTTGTTGTCGATATTTTTGTTATTCCAATAGATGGTAGCCTTGTCATTATGGAAAGTAGTCTTTTGTCGATATTTTTGTTACTCCAATGGACTTTAGCCTTGTCATTATTGAAGGTAGTCTGTTTTCGAAATTTTTTTTTACTCCAATGGATAGTAGACTTGTCATTATGGAAGGTAGTCTATTGGCGAGATTTTTTTTACTCCAATGGATGGTAGCCTTGTCATTATGGAAGGTAGTCTCTTGTTGATATTTTAATTACTCCAATGCATGGTATCCTTGTCATTATGGATGGTAGTCTCTTGTTGATATTTTCGTTGCTCCAATGGATGGTAGTCTTGTCGTTATGGAAGGTAGTTCGTTGTCGATATTTTTGTTATTCCAATAGATGGTGGCCTTGTCATTATGGAAGGTAGTATGTTGTCGATATTTTTGTTATTCCATTGGATGGTAGCTTTGTCATTATGGAAGGTAGTCTCTTGCTGATATTTTCATTACTCCAATGCATGGTAGCCTTGTCATTATGGAAGGTAGTCTCTTGTTGATATTTTCATTACTCCAATGGATGCTAGCCTTGTCATTATGGAAGGTAGTTTCTTGTCGGGATTTTTGTTACTCTAATGGATCGTAGCCTTGTCAATATGGAAGGTAGTCTGTTGTCAAGATTTTTTTTACTACAATGGACGGTAGCCTTGTCATTATGGAAGGTAGTCTGTTGTCGAGATTTTTGTTACTACAATTGATGGTAGCCTTGTCATTATGGAAGGTAGTATGTTGTTGATATTTTTGTTATTATATTGGATGGTAGCCTTGTCATTATGAAAGGCAGTCTGTTCTCGATATTTTTGTTATTCCAATAGATGGTAGCCTTGTCAATATAGAAGGTAGTTTGTTGTCGAGATTTTTTTTACTCCAATGGATGGTAGCCTTGTCATTATGGAACGTAGTTTGTTGTCGATATTTTTGTTATTCCAATAGATGGTAGCCTTGTCATTATGGAAGGTAGTCTTTTGTCTATATTTTTGTTACTCCAATGGATTTTAGCCTTGTCATTATTGAAGGTAGTCTGTTTTCGAAAATTTTTTTTACTCCAATGGATAGTAGCCTTGTCATTATGGAAGGTAGTCTGTTGGCGAGATTTTTGTTACTCCAATGGATGGTAGCATTGTCATTGTGGAAGGTAGTCTCTTTTTGATATTTTCGTTAATCCAATGGATGGTAGCCTTGTCATTATGGAAGGTAGTTTGTTGTCTAGATTTTTGTTACTCTAATGGATGGTAGCCTTGTCATTATGGAAGGTAGTCTGTTGTCGAGATTTTTGTTACTACAATTGATGGTAGCCTTATCATTATGGAAGGTAGTATGTTGTCGATATTTTTGTTATTCCATTGGATGGTAGTCTTGTCATTATGGAAGGTAGTCTCTTATTGATATTTTCATTACTCCAATGCATGGTAGCCTTGTCATTATGGAAGGTAGTCTCTTGTTGGTATTTTCATTACTCCAATGGATGCTAACCTTGTCATTATCGAAGGTAGTTTCTTGTCGGGATTTTTGTTACTCTAATGGATCGTAGCCTTGTCAATATGGAGGGTAGCCTGTTGTCGAGATTTTTGTTACTACAATGGAGGGTAGCCTTGTCATTATGGAAGGTAGTTTGTTGTTGATATTTTTGTTACTACAATTGATGGTAGCCTTGTCATTATGGAAGGTAGTATGTTGTCGATATTTTTGTTATTCCATTGGATGGTAGCCTTGTCATTATGGAAGGCAGTCTGTTCTCGATATTTTTGTTATTCCAATAGATGGTAGCCTTGTCATTATGGAAGGTAGTCTGTTGTCGAGATTTTTGTTACTCTAATGGATGGTAGAATTGTCATTATGGAAGGTTGTCTGTTGTCGAGATATCTCTTACTCCAATGGGTGGTAGAATTGTCATTATGGAAGGTAGTCTGTTGTCGATATCTTTGTTACTCTAATGGATGGTAGCCTAGTCATTATGGAAGGTATTTTGTTGCTGATATTTTTGTTACTCCAATGGATGGTAGGCTTTTCATTATGGAAGGTAGTCTATTGTCGATAAATTTGTTACTCCAATGAATGGTAGCCTTGTCATTATGGAAGGTAGTCTGTTGTCAATATTTTTGTTACTCCAATGGATGGTAGCCTTGTCATTATAGAACGTAGTTTGTTATCGATATTTTTGTTATTCCAATAGATGGTAGCCTTGTCATTATGGAAGGTAGTCTGTTGTCGATATTTTTGTTACTCCAATGGATTTTAGCCTTGTCATTATTGAAGGTAGTTTGTTTTTGAAGTTTTTTTTTACTCCAATGGATAATAGCCTTGTAATTATGGAAGGTAGTCTGTTGGCGAGATTTTTGTTACTCCAATGGATGGTAGCCTTGTCATTATGGAAGGTAGTCTCTTGTTGACATTTTCATTACTCCAATGCATGGTAGCCTTGTCATTATGGATGGTAGTCTATTGTTGATATTTTCGTTGCTCCAATGGATGGAAGCCTTGTCATTATGGAAGTTAGTTTGTTGTCGAGATTTTTGTTATTCCAATAGATGGTAGCCTTGTCATTATGGAAGGTAGTATGTTGTCGAGATTTTTGTTACTCCAATGGATGGTAGCCTTGTCATTATGGAAGGTAGTCTGTTGGCGATATTTTTTTTACTCCAATGGATGGTAGCTTTGTCATTATGGAAGGTAGTCTCTTGTTGATATTTTCATTACTCCAATGCATGGTAGCCTTGTCATTATGGAAGGTAGTCTCTTGTTGATATTTTCATTACTCCAATGGATGCTAGCCTTGTCATTATGGAAGGTAGTTTCTTGTCGGGATTTTTGTTACTCTAATGGATCGTAGCCTTGTCAATATGGAAGGTAGTCTGTTGGCGAGATTTTTGTTACTATAATGAACGGTAGCCTTGTCATTATGGAAGGTAGTCTGCTGTCGAGATTTTTGCTACTACAATTTATGGTAGCCTTGTCATTATGGAAGGTAGTATGTTGTCGATATTTTTGTTATTCCATTGGATGGTAGCCTTGTCATTATGGAAGGTAGTCTCTTGTTGATATTTTCATTACTCCAATACATGGTAGCCTTGTCATTATGGAAGGTAGTCTCTTGTTGATATTTTCATTACTCCAATGGATGCTAGCCTTGTCATTATGGAAGGTAGTTTCTTGTCAGGATTTTTGTTACTCTAATGGATCGTAGCCTTGTCAATATGGAAGGTAGTATGTTGTCAAGATTTTTTTTACTACAATGGACGGTAGCCTTGTCATTATGGAAGGTAGTCTGTTTTCGAGATTTTTATTACTACAATTGATGGTAGCCTTGTCATTATGGAAGGTAGTATGTTGTCGATATTTTTGTTATTATATTGGATGGTAGCCTTGTCATTATGGAAGGCAGTCTGTTCTCGTTATTTTTTTATTCCAATAGATGGTAGCCTTGTCATTATGGAAGGTAGTCTGTTGTCGAGATTTTTGTTACTCCAATGGATGGTAGCCTTGTCATTATGGAACGTAGTTTGTTGTCGATATTTTTGTTATTCCAATAGATGGTAGCCTTGTCATTATGGAAGGTAGTCTTTTGTCGATATTTTTGTTACTCCAATGGATTTTAGCCTTGTCATTATTGAAGGTAGTCTGTTTTTGAATTTTTTTTTTACTCCAATGGATAGTAGACTTGTCATTATGGAAGGTAGTCTATTGGCGAGATTTTTGTTACTCCAATGGATGGTAGCCTTGTCATTATGGAAGGTAGTCTCTTGTTGATATTTTCATTACTCCAATGCATGGTATCCGTGTCATTATGGATGGTAGTCTCTTGTTGATATTTTCGTTGCTTCAATGGATGGTAGTCTTGTCGTTATGGAAGGTAGTTCGTTGTCGAGATTTTTTTTATTCCAATAGATGGTAGCCTTGTCATTATGGAAGGTAGTATGTTGTCGATATTTTTGTTATTCCATTGGATTGTAGCCTTGTCATTATGGAAGGTAGTCTCTTGCTGATCTTTTCATTACTCCAATGCATGGTAGCCTTGTCATTATGGAAGGTAGTCTCTTGTTGATATTTTCATTACTCCAATGGATGCTAGCCTTGTCATTATGGAAGGTAGTTTCTTGTCGGGATTTTTGTTACTCTAATGGATCGTAGCCTTGTCAATATGGAAGGTAGTCTGTTGTCAAGATTTTTTTTACTACAATGGACGGTAGCCTTGTCATTATGGAAGGTAGTCTGTTGTCGAGATTTTTGTTACTACAATTGATGGTAGCCTTGTCATTATGGAAGGTAGTATGTTGTTAATATTTTTGTTATTATATTGGATGGTAGCCTTGTCATTATGGAAGGCAGTCTGTTCTCGATATTTTTGTTATTCCAATAGATGGTAGCCTTGTCAATATGGAAGGTAGTTTGTTGTCGAGATTTTTGTTACTCCAATGGATGGTAGCCTTGTCATTATGGAACATAGTTTGTTGTCAATATTTTTATTATTCCAATAGATGGTAGCCTTGTCATTATGGAAGGTAGTCTTTTGTCTATATTTTTGTTACTCCAATGGATTTTAGCCTTGTCATTATGGAAGGTAGTCTGTTGGCGAGATTTTTGTTACTCCAATGGATGGTAGCATTGTCATTGTGGAAGGTAGTCTCTTTTTGATATTTTCGTTACTCCAATGGATGGTAGCCTTGTCATTATGGAAGGTAGTTTGTTGTCTAGATTTTTGTTACTCTAATGGATGGTAGCCTTGTCATTATGGAAGGTGGTCTGTTGTCGAGATTTTTGTTACTACAATTGATGGTAGCCTTATCATTATGGAAGGTAGTATGTTGTCGATATTTTTGTTATTCCATTGGATGGTAGCCTTGTCATTATGGAAGGTAGTCTCTTATTGATATTTTCATTACTCCAATGCATGGTAGCCTTGTCATTATGGAAGGTAGTCTCTTGTTGGTATTTTCATTACTCCAATGGATGCTAGCCTTGTCATTATGGAAGGTAGTTTCTTGTCGGGATTTTTGTTACTCTAATGGATCGTAGCCTTGTCAATATGGAGGGTAGCCTGTTGTCGAGATTTTTGTTACTACAATGGAGGGTAGCCTTGTCATTATGGAAGGTAGTTTGTTGTTGATATTTTTGTTACTACAATTGATGGTAGCCTTGTCATTATGGAAGGTAGTATGTTGTCGATATTTTTGTTATTCCATTGGATGGTAGCCTTGTCATTATGGAAGGCAGTCTGTTCTCGATATTTTTTTTATTCCAATAGATGGTAGCCTTGTCATTATGGAAGGTAGTCTTTTTTCGAAAATTTTTTTTACTCCAATGGATAGTAGCCTTGTCATTATGGAAGGTAGTCTATTGGTGAGATTTTTGTTACTCCAATGGATGGTAGCCTTGTCATTATGGAAGGTAGTCTCTTGTTGATATTTTCATTACTCCAATGCATGGTATCCTTGTCATTATGGATGGTAGTCTCTTGTTGATATTTTCGTTGCTCCAATGGATGGTAGTCTTGTTGTTATGGAAGGTAGTTCGTTGTCGAGATTTTTGTTATTCCAATAGATGGTAGCCTTGTCATTATGGAAGGTAGTCTGTTGTCGAGATTTTTGTTACTCCAATGGATGTTAGCCTTGTCATTATGGAAGGTAGTCTGTTGGCGAGATTTTTGTTAGTCCAATGGATGGTAGCCTTGTCATTATGGAAGGTAGTCTCTTGTTGATATTTTCATTACTCCAATGCATGGTAGCCTTGTCATTATGGAAGGTAGTCTCTTGTTGATATTTTCATTACTCCAATGGATGCTAGCCTTGTCATTATGGAAGGTAGATTCTTGTCGAGATTTTTGTTACTCTAATGGATGGTATCCTTGTCAATATGGAAGGTAGTCTGTTGTCGAGATTTTTGTTACTACAATGGACGGTAGCCTTGTCATTATGGAAGTTAGTATGTTGTCGAGATTTTTGTTACTACAATTGATGGTCGCCTTGTCATTATGGAAGGTAGTATGTTGTCGATATTTTTGTTATTCCATTGGATGGTAGCCTTGTCATTATGGAAGGCAGTCTGTTCTTGATATTTTTGTTATTCCAATAGATGGTAGCCTTGTCATTATGGAAGGTAGTCTTTTTTCGATATTTTTGTTACTCCAATGGATTTTAGCCTTGTCATTATTGAAGGTAGTCTGTTTTCGAAATTTTTTTTTACTCCAATGGATAGTAGCCTTGTCGTTATGTAAGGTAGTCTGTTGGCGAGATTTTTGTTACACCAATGGATGGTAGCCTTGTACTTATGGAAGGTAGTCTCTTGTTGATATTTTCATTACTCCATTGCATGGTAGCCTTATCAATATGGATGGTAGTCTCTTGTTGATATTTTCATTGCTCCAATGGATGGTAGTCTTGTCATTATGGAAGGTAGTTTGTTGTCGCTATTTTTGTTATTCCAATAGATGGTAGCCTTGTCATTATAGAAGGTAGTCTGTTGTCAAGATTTTTGTTACTCCAATGGATGGTAGCCTTGTCATTATGGAAGGTAGTCTGCTGGTGAGATTTTTGTTACTCCAATGGATGGTAGCCTTGTCATTATGGAAGGTAGTCTCTTGTTGATATTTTCATTACTCCAATGCATGGTAGCCTTGTCATTATGGAAGGTAGTCTCTTGTTGATATTTTCATTACTCCAATGGATGCTAGCCTTGTCATTATGGAAGGTAGTTTCTTGTTGAGATTTTTGTTACTCTAATGGATGGTAGCCTTGTCAATATGGAAGGTAGTCTGTTGTCGAGATTTTTGTTACTACAATGGACGGTAGCCTTGTCATTATGGAAGTTAGTATGTTGTCGAGATTTTTGTTACTACAATTGATAGTCGCCTTGTCATTATGGAAGGTAGTATGTTGTCGATATTTTTGTTATTCCATTGGATGGTAGCCTTGTCATTATGGAAGGCAGTCTGTTCTTGATATTTTTGTTATTCCAATAGATGGTAGCCTTGTCATTATGGAAGGTAGTCTTTTTTCGATATTTTTGTTACTCCAATGGATTTTAGCCTTGTCATTATTGAAGCTAGTCTGTTTTCGAAATTTTTTTTTACTCCAATGGATAGTAGCCTTGTCGTTATGTAAGGTAGTCTGTTGGCGAGATTTTTGTTACACCAATGGATGGTAGCCTTGTCATTATGGAAGGTAGTCTATTGTTGATATTTTCATTACTCCATTGCATGGTAGCCTTGTCAATATGGATGGTAGTCTCTTGTTGATATTTTCATTGCTCCAATGGATGGTAGTCTTGTCATTATGGAAGGTAGTTTGTTGTCGCTATTTTTGTTATTCCAATAGATGGTAGCCTTGTCATTATAGAAGGTAGTCTGTTGTCAAGATTTTTGTTACTCCAATGGATGGTAGCCTTGTCATTATGGAAGGTAGTCTCTTGTTGATATTTTCATTACTCCAATGCATGGTAGCCTTGTCATTATGGAAGGTAGTCTCTTGTTGATATTTTCATTACTCCAATGGATGCTAGCCTTGTCATTATGGAAGGTAGTTTCTTGTCGAGATTTTTGTTACTCGAATGGATGGTAGCCTTGTCAATATAGAAGGTAGTCTGTTGTCGAGATTTTTGTTACTACAATGGACGGTAGCCTTGTCATTATGGAAGGTAGTATGTTGTCGAGATTTTTGTTACTACAATTGATGGTAGCCTTGTCATTATGGAAGGTAGTATGTTGTCGATATTTTTGTTATTCCATTGGATGGTAGCCTTGTCATTATGGAAGGCAGTCTGATCTTGATATTTTTGTTATTCCAATAGATGGTAGCCTTGTCATTATGGAAGGTAGTCTTTTTTCGATATTTTTGTTACTCCAATGGATTTTAGCCTTGTCATTATTGAAGGTAGTCTGTTTTCGAAATTTTTTTTTACTCCAATGGATAGTAGCCTTGTCGTTATGTAAGGTAGTCTGTTGACGAGATTTTTGTTACACCAATATATGGTAGCCTTGTCATTATGGAAGGTAGTCTCTTGTTGATATTTTCATTACTCCATTGCATGGTAGCCTTGTCAATATGGATGGTAGTCTCTTGTTGATATTTTCATTGCTCCAATGGATGGTAGTCTTGTCATTATGGAAGGTAGTTTGTTGTCGATATTTTTGTTATTCCAATAGATGGTAGCCTTGTCATTATAGAAGGTAGTCTGTTGTCGAGATTTTTGTTAATCCAATGGATGGTAGCCTTGTCATTATGGAAGGTAGTCTGCTGGTTAGATTTTTGTTACTCCAATGGATGGTAGCCTTGTCATTATGGAAGGTACTCTCTTGTTGATATTTTCATTACTCCAATGCATGGTAGCCTTGTCATTATGGAAGGTAGTCTCTTGTTGATATTTTCATTACTCCAATGGATGCTAGTCTTGTCATTATGGAAGGTAGTTTCTTGTCGGGATATTTGTTACTCTAATGGATGGTAGCCTTGTCAATATGGAAGGTAGTCTGTTGTCAAGATTTTTGTTACTACAATGGACGGTAGCCTTGTCATTATGGAAGGTAGTCTGTTGTCGAGATTTTTGTTACTACAATGGACGGTAGCCTTGTCATTATGGAAGGTAGTCTGTTGTCGATATTTTTATTACTACAATTGATGGTAGCCTTGTCATTATGGAAGGTAGTATGTTGTCGATATTTTTGTTATTCCATTGGATGGTAGCCTTGTCATTATGGAAGGTAGTCTGTTCTCGATATTTTTTTTATTCCAATAGATGGTAGCCTTGTCATTATGGAAGGTTGTCTGTTGTCGAGATTTTTGTTACTCCAATGGATGGTAGCCTAGTCATTATAGAACGTAGTTTGTTGTCGATATTTTTGTTATTCCAATAGATGGTAGCCTTGTCATTATGGAAGGTAGTCTTATGTCGATATTTTGGTTACTCTAATGGATGGTAGCCTTGTCATTATTGAAGGTAGTCTGTTTTCGAAATATTTTTTTACTCCGATGGATAAAAGCCTTGTCATTATGAAAGGTAGTCTGTTGGCGAGATTTTTGTTACTCCAATGGATGGTAGCCTTGTCATTATGGAAGCTAGTCTCTTGTTGATATTTTCATTACTCCAATGCATGGTAGCCTAGTCATTATGGATGGTAGTCTCTTGTTGATATTTTCGTTGCTCCAATGGATGGTAGTCTTGTCGTTATGGAAGGTAGTTTGTTGTCGAGATTTTTGTTATTCCAATAGATGGTAGCCTTGTCATTATGGAAGGTAGTCTGTTGTCGAGATTTTTGTTACTCCAATGGATGGTAGCCTTGTCATTATGGAAGGTAGTCTGTTGGCGATATTTTTGTTAGTCCAATGGATGGTAGCCTTGTCATTATGGAAGGTAGTCTCTTGTTGATATTTTCATTACTCCAATGCATGGTAGCCATGTCATTATGGAAGGTAGTCTATTGTTGACATTTTCATTACTACAATGGATGCTAGCCTTGTCATTATGGAAGGTAGTTTCTTGTCGGGATTTTTGTTACTCTAATGGATGGTAACCTTCTCAATATGGAAGGTAGCCTGTTGTCGAGATTTTTTTTATACAATTGATGGTAGCCTTGTCATTATGGAAGGTAGTATGTTGTCGAGATTTTTGTAAATACAATTGATGGTAGCCTTGTCATTATGGAAGGTAGTATGTTGTCGATATTTTTGTTATTCCATTGGATGGTAGCCTTGTCATTATGGAAGGCAGTCTGTTCTCGATATTTTTGTTATTCCAATAGATGGTAGCCTTGTCATTATGGAAGGTAGTCTGTTGTTGAGATTTTTGTTACTCCAAAGGATGGTAGCCTTATCATTATGGAACATAGTTTGTTGTCGATATTTTTGTTATTCCAATAGATGGTAGCCTTGTCATTATGGAAGGTAGTCTTTTTTCGATATTTTTGTTACTCCAATGGATTTTAGCCTTGTCATTATTGAAGGTAGTCTGTTTTCGAAATTTTTTTTTACTCCAATGGATAGTAGCCTTGTCATTATGTAAGGTAGTCTGTTGGCGAGATTTTTGTTACTCCAATGGATGGTAGCCTTGTCATTATGGAAGGTAGTCTCTTGTTGATATTTTCATTACTCCAATGCATGGTAGCCTTGTCATTATGGATGGTAGTCACTTGTTGATATTTTCGTTGCTCCAATAGATGGTAGTCTTGTCATTATGGAAGGTAGTCTGTTGTCGAGATTTTTGTTACTCCAATGGATGGTAGCCTTGTCATTATGGAAGGTAGTCTCTTGTTAATATTTTCATTACTCCAATGCATGGTAGCCTTGTCATTATGGAAGGTAGTCTCTTGTTGATATTTTCATTACTCCAATGGATGCTAGCCTTGTCATTATGGAAGGTAGTTTCTTGTCGGGATTTTTGTTACTCTAATGGATGGTAGCCTTGTCAATATGGAAGGTAGTCTGTTGTCGAGATTTTTGTTACTACGATGGACGGTAGCCTTGTCATTATGGAAGGTAGTCTGTTGTCGAGATTTTTGTTACTACAATTGATGGTAGCCTTGTCATTATGGAAGGTAGTATGTTATCGATATTTTTGTTATTCAATTGGATGGTAGCCTTGTCATTATGGAAGGCAGTCTATTCTCAATATTTTTGTTATTCTAATAGATGGTAGTCTTGTCATTATGGAAGGTAGTCTGTTGTCGAGATTTTTGTTACTCCAATGGATGGTAGCCTTGTCATTATGCAACGTAGTTTGTTGTCGATATTTTTGTTATTCCAATAGATGGTAGCCTTGTCATTATGGAAGGTAGTCTTTTGACGATATTTTTGTTACTCTAATGGATTTTAGCCTTGTCATTATTGAAGGTAGTCTGTTGGCGAGATTTTTGTTACTCCAATGAATGGTAGCCTTGTCATTACGGAAGGTAGTCTCTTGTTGATATTTTCATTACTCCAATGCATGGTAGCCTTGTCATTATGGATGGTAGTCTCTTGTTGATATTTTTGTTGTTCCAATGGATGGTAGTCTTGTCATTATGGAATGTAGTTTGTTGTCAAGATTTTTGTTAATCTAATAGATGGTAGCCTTGTCATTATGGAAGGTAGTCTGTTGTCGAGATTTTTGTTACTCCAATGGATGGTAGCCTTGTCATTATGGAAGGTAGTCTGTTGGCGAGATTTTTGTTACTCTAATGGATAGTAGCCTTGTCAATATGGAAGGTAGTCTCTTGTTGATATTTTCATTACTCCAATGCATGGTAGCCTTGTCATTATGGAAGGTAGTCTCTTGTTGATATTTTCATTACTCCAATGGATGCTAGCCTTGTCATTATGGAAGGTAGTTTCTTGTCGGGATTTTTGTTACTCTAATGGATCGTAGCCTTGTCAATATGGAAGGTAGTCTGTTGTCGAGATTTTTGTTACTACAATGGACGGTAGCCTTGTCATTATGGAAGGTAGTCTGTTGGCGAGATTTTTGTTACTCCAATGGATAGTAGCCTTGTCATTATGGAAGGTAGTCTCTTGTTGATATTTTCATTACTCCAATGCATGGTGGCCTTGTCATTATGGATGGTAGTCTCTTGTTGATATTTTCGTTGCTCCAATGGATGGTAGTCTTGTCATTATGGAAGGTAGTTTGTTGTCGAGATTTTTGTTAATCTAATAGATTGTAGCCTTGTCATTATGGAAGGTAGTCTGTTGTTGAGATTTTTGTTACTCCAATGGATGGTAGCCTTGTCATTATGGAAGGTAGTCTCTTGGCGAGATTTTTGTTACTCCAATGGATAGTAGCCTTGTCATTATGGAAGGTAGTCTCTTGTTGATATTTTCATTACTCCAATGCATGGTAGCCTTGTCATTATGGAAGGTAGTCTCTTGTTGATATTTTCATTACTCCAATGGATGTTAGCCTTGTCATTATGGAAGGTAGTTTCTTGTCGGGATTTTTGTTACTCTAATGGATCGTAGCCTTGTTAATATGGAAGGTAGTCTGTTGTCGAGATTTTTGTTACTATAATGGATGGTAGCCTTGTCATTATGGAAGGTAGTCTGTTGTCGAGATTTTTGTTACTACAATTGATGGTAGCCTTGTCATTATGGAAGGTAGTATGTTGTCGATATTTTTGTTATTCCATTGGATGGTAGCCTTGTCATTATGGAAGGCAGTCTGTTCTCGATATTTTTGTTATTCCAATAGATGGTAGCCTTGTCATTATGGAAGCTAGTCTGTTGTCGAGATTTTTGTTACTTCAATGGATTTAAGCCTTGTCATTATTGAAGGTAGTCTGTTTTTGAAAAATTTTTTTACTCCAATGGATAGGAGCCTTGTCATTATGAAGGTAGTCTGTTGGCGAGATTTTTGTTACTCCAATGGATGGTAGCCTTGTCATTATGGAAGGTAGTCTCTTGTTGATATTTTCATTACTCCAATGCATCGTAGCCTTGTCATTATGGATGGTAGTCTCTTGTTGATATTTTCGTTGCTCCAATAGATGGTAGTCTTGTCATAATGGAAGGTGGTTTGTTGTCGAGATTTTTGTTATTCCAATAGATGGTAGCCTTGTCATCATGGAAGGTAGTCTGTTGTCGAGATTTTTGTTACTCCAATGGATGGTAGCCTTGTCATTATGGAAGGTAGTCTGTTGGCGAGATTTTTGTTACTCCAATGGATGGTAGCCTTGTCATTATGGAAGGTAGTCTCTTGTTGATATTTTCATTACTCCAATGCATGGTAGCCTTGTCATTATGGAAGGTAGTCTCTTGTTGATATTTTCATTACTCCAATGGATGCTAGCCTTGTCATTATGGAAGGTAGTTTCTTGTCGGGATTTTTGTTACTCTAATGGATGGTAGCCTTGTCAATATGGAAGGTAGTCTGTTGTCGAGATTTTTGTTACTACAATGGACGGTAGCCTTGTCATTATGGAAGGTAGTCTGTTGTCGAGATTTTAGTTACTACAATTGATGGTAGCCTTGCCATTATGGAAGGTAGTATGTTTTCGATATTTTTGTTATTCCATTGGATGGTAACCTTGTCATTATGGAAGGCAGTCTGTTCTCGATATTTTTGTTATTCCAATAGATGGTAGCCTTGTCATTATGGAAGGTAGTATGTTTTCGAGATTTTTGTTACTCCAATGGATGGTAGCCTTGTCATTATGGAACGTAGTTTGTTGTCGATATTTTTGTTATTCCAATAGATGGTAGCCTTGTCATTATTGAAGGTAGTCTTTTGTCGATATTTTTGTTACTCCAATGGATTTTAGCCTTGTCATTATTGAAGGTAGTCTGTTTTCGAAAAAAAAATTTACTCCAATGGATAGTAGCCTTGTCATTATGGAAGGTAGTATGTTGGCGAGATTTTTGTTACTCCAATGGATGGTAGCCTTGTCATTACAGAAGGTAGTCTCTTGTTGATATTTTCATTACTCCAATGCATGGTAGCCTTGTCATTATGGATGGTAGTCTGTTGTTGATATTTTTGTGCTCCAACGGATGGTAGTCTTGTCATTATGGAATGTAGTTTGTTGTCGAGATTTTTGGTAATCTAATAGATTGTAGCCTTGTCATTATGGAAGGTAGTCTGTTGTCGAGATTTATGTTACTCCAATGGATGGTAGCCTTGTCATTATGGAAGGTAGTCTGTTGGCGAGATTTTTGTTACTCTAATGGATAGTAGCCTTGTCATTATGGAAGTGTCTCTTGTTAATATTTTCATTACTCCAATGCATGGTAGCCTTGTCATTATGGAAGGTAGTCTCTCGTTTATATTTTCATTACTCCAATGGATGCTAGCCTTGTCATTATGGAAGGTAGTTTCTTGTCGGGATTTTTGTTACTCTAATGGATCGTAGCCTTGTCAATATGGAAGGTAGTCTGTTGTCGAGATTTTTGTTACTACAATGGACGGTAGCCTTGTCATTATGGAAGGTAGTCTGTTGTCGAGATTTTTGTTACTACAATTGATGGTAGCCTTGTCATTATGGAAGGTAGTATGTTATCGATATTTTTGTTATTCAATTGGATGGTAGCCTTGTCATTATGGAAGGCAGTCTATTCTCAATATTTTTGTTATTCTAATAGATGGTAGTCTTGTCATTATGAAAGGTAGTCTGTTGTCGAGATTTTTGTTACTCCAATGGATGGTAGCCTTGTCATTATGCAACGTAGTTTGTTGTCGATATTTTTGTTATTCCAATAGATGGTAGCCTTGTCATTATGGAAGGTAGTCTTTTGACGATATTTTTGTTACTCTAATGGATTTTAGCCTTGTCATTATTGAAGGTAGTCTGTTGGCGAGATTTTTGTTACTCCAATGAATGGTAGCCTTGTCATTACGGAAGGTAGTCTCTTGTTGATATTTTCATTACTCCAATGCATGGTAGCCTTGTCATTATGGATGGTAGTCTCTTGTTGATATTTTTGTTGTTCCAATGGATGGTAGTCTTGTCATTATGGAATGTAGTTTGTTGTCGAGATTTTTGTTAATCTAATAGATGGTAGCCTTGTCATTATGGAAGGTAGTCTGTTGTCGAGATTTTTGTTACTCCAATGGATGGTAGCCTTGTCATTATGGAAGGTAGTCTGTTGGCGAGATTTTTGTTACTCTAATGGATAGTAGCCTTGTCAATATGGAAGGTAGTCTCTTGTTGATATTTTCATTACTCCAATGCATGGTAGCCTTGTCATTATGGAAGGTAGTCTCTTGTTGATATTTTCATTACTCCAATGGATGCTAGCCTTGTCATTATGGAAGGTAGTTTCTTGTCGGGATTTTTGTTACTCTAATGGATCGTAGCCTTGTCAATATGGAAGGTAGTCTGTTGTCGAGATTTTTGTTACTACAATGGACGGTAGCCTTGTCATTATGGAAGGTAGTCTGTTGGCGAGATTTTTGTTACTCCAATGGATAGTAGCCTTGTCATTATGGAAGGTAGTCTCTTGTTGATATTTTCATTACTCCAATGCATGGTGGCCTTGTCATTATGGATGGTAGTCTCTTGTTGATATTTTCGTTGCTCCAATGGATGGTAGTCTTGTCATTATGGAAGGTAGTTTGTTGTCGAGATTTTTGTTAATCTAATAGATTGTAGCCTTGTCATTATGGAAGGTAGTCTGTTGTTGAGATTTTTGTTACTCCAATGGATGGTAGCCTTGTCATTATGGAAGGTAGTCTCTTGGCGAGATTTTTGTTACTCCAATGGATAGTAGCCTTGTCATTATGGAAGGTAGTCTCTTGTTGATATTTTCATTACTCCAATGCATGGTAGCCTTGTCATTATGGAAGGTAGTCTCTTGTTGATATTTTCATTACTCCAATGGATGTTAGCCTTGTCATTATGGAAGGTAGTTTCTTGTCGGGATTTTTGTTACTCTAATGGATCGTAGCCTTGTTAATATGGAAGGTAGTCTGTTGTCGAGATTTTTGTTACTATAATGGATGGTAGCCTTGTCATTATGGAAGGTAGTCTGTTGTCGAGATTTTTGTTACTACAATTGATGGTAGCCTTGTCATTATGGAAGGTAGTATGTTGTCGATATTTTTGTTATTCCATTGGATGGTAGCCTTGTCATTATGGAAGGCAGTCTGTTCTCGATATTTTTGTTATTCCAATAGATGGTAGCCTTGTCATTATGGAAGCTAGTCTGTTGTCGAGATTTTTGTTACTTCAATGGATTTAAGCCTTGTCATTATTGAAGGTAGTCTGTTTTTGAAAATTTTTTTTACTCCAATGGATAGGAGCCTTGTCATTATGAAGGTAGTCTGTTGGCGAGATTTTTGTTACTCCAATGGATGGTAGCCTTGTCATTATGGAAGGTAGTCTCTTGTTGATATTTTCATTACTCCAATGCATCGTAGCCTTGTCATTATGGATGGTAGTCTCTTGTTGATATTTTCGTTGCTCCAATAGATGGTAGTCTTGTCATAATGGAAGGTGGTTTGTTGTCGAGATTTTTGTTATTCCAATAGATGGTAGCCTTGTCATCATGGAAGGTAGTCTGTTGTCGAGATTTTTGTTACTCCAATGGAAGGTAGCCTTGTCATTATGGAAGGTAGTCTGTTGGCGAGATTTTTGTTACTCCAATGGATGGTAGCCTTGTCATTATGGAAGGTAGTCTCTTGTTGATATTTTCATTACTCCAATGCATGGTAGCCTTGTCATTATGGAAGGTAGTCTCTTGTTGATATTTTCATTACTCCAATGGATGCTAGCCTTGTCATTATGGAAGGTAGTTTCTTGTCGGGATTTTTGTTACTCTAATGGATGGTAGCCTTGTCAATATGGAAGGTAGTCTGTTGTCGAGATTTTTGTTACTACAATGGACGGTAGCCTTGTCATTATGGAAGGTAGTCTGTTGTCGAGATTTTAGTTACTACAATTGATGGTAGCCTTGCCATTATTGAAGGTAGTATGTTTTCGATATTTTTGTTATTCCATTGGATGGTAACCTTGTCATTATGGAAGGCAGTCTGTTCTCGATATTTTTGTTATTCCAATAGATGGTAGCCTTGTCATTATGGAAGGTAGTATGTTTTCGAGATTTTTGTTACTCCAATGGATGGTAGCCTTGTCATTATGGAACGTAGTTTGTTGTCGATATTTTTGTTATTCCAATAGATGGTAGCCTTGTCATTATTGAAGGTAGTCTTTTGTCGATATTTTTGTTACTCCAATGGATTTTAGCCTTGTCATTATTGAAGGTAGTCTGTTTTCGAAAAAAAAATTTACTCCAATGGATAGTAGCCTTGTCATTATGGAAGGTAGTCTGTTGGCGAGATTTTTGTTACTCCAATGGATGGTAGCCTTGTCATTACGGAAGGTAGTCTCTTGTTGATATTTTCATTACTCCAATGCATGGTAGCCTTGTCATTATGGATGGTAGTCTGTTGTTGATATTTTTGTGCTCCAACGGATGGTAGTCTTGTCATTATGGAATGTAGTTTGTTGTCGAGATTTTTGTTAATCTAATAGATTGTAGCCTTGTCATTATGGAAGGTAGTCTGTTGTCGAGATTTTTGTTACTCCAATGGATGGTAGCCTTGTCATTATGGAAGGTAGTCTGTTGGCGAGATTTTTGTTACTCTAATGGATAGTAGCCTTGTCATTATGGAAGTGTCTCTTGTTAATATTTTCATTACTCCAATGCATGGTAGCCTTGTCATTATGGAAGGTAGTCTCTCGTTTATATTTTCATTACTCCAATGGATGCTAGCCTTGTCATTATGGAAGGTAGTTTCTTGTCGGGATTTTTGTTACTCTAATGGATCGTAGCCTTGTCAATATGGAAGGTAGTCTGTTGTCGAGATTTTTGTTACTACAATGGACGGTAGCCTTGTCATTATGGAAGGTAGTCTGTTGTCGAGATTTTTGTTACTACAATTGATGGTAGCCTTGTCATTATGGAAGGTAGTATGTTGTCGATATTTTTGTTATTCCATTGGATGGTAGCCTTGTCATTATGGAAGGCAGTATGTTCTCGATATTGTTGTTATTCCAATAGATGGTAGCCTTGTCATTATGGAAGCTAGTCTTGTGTCGAGATTTTTGTTACTCCAATGGATTTAAGCCTTGTCATTATTGAAGGAAGTTTGTTGTCGATATTTTTGTTATTCCAATAGATGGTAGCCTTGTCATTATGGAAGGTAGTCTTTTGTCGATATTTTTGTTACTCCAATGGATTTTAGCCTTGTCATTATTGAAGGTAGTCTGTTTTCGAAATTTTTTTTTACTCCAATGGATAGTAGCCTTGTCATTATGTAAGGTAGTCTGTTGGCGAGATTTTTTTTACTCCAATGGATGGTAGCCTTGTCATTATGGAAGGTAGTCTCTTGTTGATATTTTCATTACTCCAATGCATCGTAGCCTTGTCATTATGGATGGTAGTCTCTTGTTGATATTTTCGTTGCTCCAATGGATGGTAGTCTTGTCATTATGGAAGGTAGTTTGTTGTCGAGATTTTTGTTAATCTAATAGATTGTAGCCTTGTCATTATGGAAGGTAGTCTGTTGTTGAGATTTTTGTTACTCCAATGGATGGTAGCCTTGTCATTATGGAAGGTAGTCTGTTGGCGAGATTTTTGTTACTCCAATGGATAGTAGCCTTGTCATTATGGAAGGTAGTCTCTTGTTGATATTTTCATTACTCCAATGCATGGTAGCCTTGTCATTATGGAAGGTAGTCTCTTGTTGATATTTTCATTACTCCAATGGATGCTAGCCTTGTCATTATGGAAGGTAGTTTCTTGTTGGGATTTTTGTTACTCTAATGGATCGTAGCCTTGTTAATATGGAAGGTAGTCTGTTGTCAAGATTTTTGTTACTACAATGGATGGTAGCCTTGTCATTATGGAAGGTAGTCTGTTGTCAAGATTTTTGTTACTACAATTGATGGTAGCCTTGTCATTATGGAAGGTAGTATGTTGTCGATATTTTTGTTATTCCATTGGATGGTAGCCTTGTCATTATGGAAGGCAGTCTGTTCTCGATATTTTTGTTATTCCAATAGATGGTAGCCTTGTCATTATGGAAGCTAGTCTGTTGTCGAGATTTTTGTTACTTCAATGGATTTAAGCCTTGTCATTATTGAAGGTAGTCTGTTTTCGAAAAAAAAATTTACTCCAATGGATAGTAGCCTTGTCATTATGAAGGTAGTCTGTTGGCGAGATTTTTGTTACTCCAATGGATGGTAGCCTTGTCATTATGGAAGGTAGTCTCTTGTTGATATTTTCATTACTCCAATGCATTGTAGCCTTGTCATTATGGATGGTAGTCTCTTGTTGATATTTTCATTGCTCCAATGGATGGTAGTCTTGTCATAATGGAAGGTAGTTTGTTGTCGAGATTTTTGTTATTCCAATAGATGGTAGCCTTGTCATCATGGAAGGTAGTCTGTTGTCTAGATTTTTGTTACTCCAATGGATGGTAGCCTTGTCATTATGGAAGGTAGTCTGTTGGCGAGATTTTTGTTACTCCAATGGATGGTAGCCTTGTCATTACGGAAGGTAGTCTCTTGTTGATATTTTCATTACTCCAATGCATGGTAGCCTTGTCATTATGGAAGGTAGTCTCTTGTTGATATTTTCATTACTCCAATGGATGCTAGCCTTGTCATTATGGAAGGTAGTTTCTTGTCGGGATTTTTGTTACTCTAATGGATGGTAGCCTTGTCAATATGGAAGGTAGTCTGTTGTCGAGATTTTTGTTAATACAATGGACGGTAGCCTTGTCATTATGGAAGGTAGTCTGTTGTCGAGATTTTTGTTACTACAATTGATGGTAGCCTTGCCATTATGGAAGGTAGTATGTTTTCGATATTTTTGTTATTCCATTGGATGGTAACCTTGTCATTATGGAAGGCAGTCTGTTCTCGATATTTTTGTTATTCCAATAGATGGTAGCCTTGTCATTATGGAAGGTAGTCTGTTGTCGAGATTTTTGTTACTCCAATGGATGGTAGCCTTGTCATTATGGAACGTAGTTTGTTGTCGATATTTTTGTTATTCCAATAGATGGTAGCCTTGTCATTATTGAAGGTAGTCTTTTGTCGATATTTTTGTTACTCCAATGGATTTTAGCCTTGTCATTATTGAAGGTAGTCTATTTTCGAAAAAAAATTTTACTACAATGGATAGTAGCCTTGTCATTATGGAATTTAGTCTGTTGGCGAGATTTTTGTTACTCCAATGGATGGTAGCCTTGTCATTATGGAAGGTAGTCTCTTGTTGATATTTTCATTACTCCAATGCATGGTAGCCTTGTCATTATGGATGGTAGTCTCTTGTTGATATTTTCGTTGCTCCAATGGATGCAAGTCTTGTCATTATGGAAGGTAGTTTGTTGTCGAGATTTTTGTTATTCCAATAGATGGTAGCCTAGTCATTATGGAAGGTAGTCTGTTGTCGAGATTTTTGTTACTCCAGAGGATGGTAGCCTTGTCATTATGGAAGTTAGTTTGTTGGCGAGATTTTTGTTACTACAATGGATGGTAGCCTTGTCATTATGGAAGGTAGTCTCTTGTTGACATTTTCATTACTCCAATGCATGGTAGCCTGGTCAATATGGAAGGTAGTCTTTTGTTGATATTTTCATTACTCCAATGGATGCTAGCCTTGTCATTATGGAAGGTAGTTTCTTGTCGGGATTTTTGTTACTCTAATGGATGGTAGCCTTGTCAATATGGAAGGTAGTCTGTTGTCGAGATTTTTGTTACTACAATGGACGGTAGCCTTGTCATTATGGAAGGTAGTCTGTTGTCGAGATTTTTGTTACAACAATTGATGGTAGCCTTGTCATTATGGAAGGTAGTATGTTATCGATATTTTTGTTATTCCATTGGATGGTAGCCTTGTCATTATGGAACGTAGTTTGTTCTCGATATTTTTGTTATTCCAATAGATGGTAGCCTTGTCATTATGGAAGGTAGTTTGTTGTCGAGATTTTTGTTACTCCAATGGATGGTAGCCTTGTCATTATGGAACGTAGTTTGTTGTTGATATTTTTGTTATTCCAATAGATGGTAGCCTTGTCATTATGGAAGGTAGTCTTTTGTCGATATTTTTGTTACTCTAATGGATTTTAGCCTTGTCATTATTGAAGGTAGTCTGTTTTCGAAACATTTTTTTACTCCAATGGATAGTAGCCTTGTCATTATGGAAGGTAGTCTTTTGGCGAGATTTTTGTTACTCCAATGGATGGTAGCATTATCATTATGGAAGGTAGTCTCTTGTTGATATTTTTATTACTCCAATGCATGGTAGCCTTGTCATTATGGATGGTAGTCTCTTGTTGATATTTTCGTTGCTCCAATGGATGGTAGTCTTGTCATTATGGAAGGTAGTATGTTGTCGAGATTTTTCTTAATCTAATAGATGGTAGCCTTGTCATTATGGAAGGTAGTTTGTTGTCGAGATTTTTGTTACTCCAATGGATGGTAGCCTTGTCATTATGGAAGGTAGTCTGTTGGCGAGATTTTTGTTACTCCAATGGATAGTAGCCTTGTCATTATGGAAGGTAGTCTCTTGTTGATATTTTCATTACTCCATGCATGGTAGCCTTGTCATTATGGAAGGTAGTCTCTTGTTGATATTTTCATTACTCCAATGGATGCTAGCCTTGTCATTATGGAAGGTAGTTTCTAGTCGGGATTTTTGTTACTCTAATGGATTGTAGCCTTGTCAATATGGAAGGTAGCCCGTTGTCGAGAATTTTGTTACTACAATGGTCGGTAGCCTTTTCATTACGGAAGGTAGTATGTTTTCGAGATTTTTGTACCTACAATTGATGGTAGCCTTGTCATTATGGAAGGTAGTAGGTTGTCGATATTTTTGTTATTCCATTGGATGGTAGCCTTGTCATTATGGAAGGCAGTCTGTTCTCGATATTTTTGTTATTCCAATAGATGGTAGCCTTGTCATTATGGAAGGTAGTCTGTTGTCGAGATTTTTGTTACTCCAATGGATTTTAGCCTTGCCATTATTGAAGGTAGTTTGTTGTCGATATTTTTGTTATTCCAATAGATGGTAGCCTTGTCATTATGGAAGGTAGTCTTTTGTCGATATTTTTGTTACTCCAATGGATTTTAGCCTTGTCATTATTGAAGGTAGTCTATTTTCGAAAATTGTTTTTACTCTAATGGATAGTAGCCTTGTCATTATGTAAGGTAGTCTGTTGGCGAGATTTTTGTTACTCCAATGGATGGTAACCTTGTCATTATGGAAGGTAGTCTCTTGTTTATATTTTCATTACTCCAATGCATGGTAGCCTTGTCATTATGGATGGTAGTCGCTTGTTGATATTTTCGTTGCTCCAATGGATGGTAGTCTTGTCATTATGGAAGGTAGTCTCTTGTTGATATTTTCATTACTCCAATGGATGCTAGCCTTGTCATTAAGGAAGGTAGTTTCTTGTCGGGATTTTTGTTACTCTAATGGATGGTAGCCTTGTCATTACTGAAGGTAGTCTGTTGGCGAGATTTTTGTTACTCCAATGGATGGTAGCCTTGTCATTATGGAAGGTAGTCTCTTGTTGATATTTTCATTACTCCAATGCATGGTAGCCTTGTCATTATGGAAGGTAGTCTCTTGTTGATATTTTCATTACTCCAATGCATGGTAGCCTTGTCATTATGGAAGGTAGTCTCTTGTTGATATTTTCATTACTCCAATGGATGCTAGCCTTGTCATTATGGAAGGTTGTTTCTTGTCGGGATTTTTTTTATTCTAATGGATGGTAGCCTTGTCAATATGGAAGGTAGTCTGTTGTCGAGATTTTTGTTACTACAATGGACGGTACCCTTGTCATTGTGGAAGGTAGTCTGTTGTCCAGATTTTTGTTACTACAATTGATGGTAGCCTTGTCATTATGGAAGATAGTATGCTGTCGATATTTTTGTTATTCCATTGGATGGTAGCCTTGTCATTATGGAAGGCAGTTTGTTCTCGATATTTTTGTTATTCCAATAGATGGTAGCCTTGTCATTATGGAAGGTAGTCTGTTGTCGATATTTTTGTTACTCCAATGGATGGTAGCCTTGTCATTATGGAACGTAGTTTGTTGTCGATATTTTTGTTATTCCAATATATGGTAGCCTTGTCATTATGGAAGGTAGTATGTTTTAGAAAAAAAAATTTACTCCAATGGATAGTAGCCTTGTCATTATGGAAGGTAGTCTGTTGGCGAGATTTTTGTTACTCCAATGGATGGTAGCCTTATCATTATGGAAGGTAGTCTCTTGTTGATATTTTCATTACTCCAATGCATGGTAGCCTTGTCATTATGGATGGTAGTCTCTTGTTAATATTTTCGTTGCTCCAATGGATGGTAGTCTTGTCATTATGGCAGGTAGTTTGTTGTCGAGATTTTTTTTAATCCAATAGATGGTAGCCTTGTCAATATGGAAGGTAGTTTGTTGTCGAGATTTTTGTCACTCCAATGGATGGTAGCCTTGTCATTTTGGAAGGTAGTCTGTTGGCAAGATTTTGGTTACTCCAATGGATAGTAGCCTTGTCATTATGGAAGGTAGTCTCTTGTTGATATTTTCATTACTCCAATGCATGGTAGCCTTGTCATTATGGAACATAGTCTCTTGTTTATATTTTCATTACTCCAATGGATGATAGCCTTGTCATTATGGAAGGTAGTTTCTTGTTGGCATTTTTGTTACTCTAATGCATGGTAGCCTTGTCAATATGGAAGGTAGTCTGTTGTCGAGATTTTTGTTACTACAATGGACGATAGCCTTGTCATTATGGAAGGTAGTCTGTTGTCGAGATTTTTGTTACTACAATTGATGGTAGCCTTGTCATTAGGGAAGGTAGTATGTTGTCAATATTTTTGTTATTCCATTGGATGGTAGCCTTGTCATTATGGAAGGCAGTTTGTTCTCGATATTTTTGTTATTCCAATAGATGGTAGCCTTGTCATTATGGAAGGTAGTCTGTTTTTGAGATTTTTGTTACTCCAATGGATGGTAGCCTTGTCATAATGGAACGTAGTTTGTTGTCGATATTTTTGTTATTCCAATAGATGGTAGCCTTGTCATTATGGAAGGTAGTCTTTTGTCGATATTTTTGTTACTCCAATGGATTTTAGCCTGGTCATTTTTGAAGGTAGTCTGTTTTCGAAAAAAATTTTTACTCCAATGGATAATAGCCTTGTCATTATGGAAGGTAATTTGTTGGCGAGATTTTTGGTACTCCAATGGATGGTAGCCTTGTCATTATGGAAGGTAGTCTCTTGTTGATATTTTCATTACTCCAATGCATGATAGCCTTGTCATTATGGATGGTAGTCTCTTGTTGATATTTTCGTTGCTCCAATGGATGGTAGTCTTGTAATTATGGAAGTTAGTTTGTTGTTGAGATTTTTGTTAATCCAATAGATGGTAGCCTTGTCATTATGGAAGGTAGTCTATTGTCGAGATTTTTGTTACTGCAATGGATGGTAGCCTTGTCATTATGGAAGGTAGTCTGTTGGCAAGATTTTTGTTACTCCAATGGATAGTAGCCTTGTCATTATGGAAGGTAGTCTCTTGTTGATATTTTCATTACTCCAATGCATGGTAGCCTTGTCATTATGGAACGTAGTCTCTTGTTGATATTTTCATTACTCCAATGGATGTTAGCCTTGTCATTATGGAAGGTAGTTTCTTGTCGGAATTTTTATTACTCTAATGGATCGTAGCCTTGTCAAAATGGAAGGTAGTCCGTTGTCGAGATTTTTGTTACTACAATGGACGGTAGCCTTGTCATTATAGAAGGTAGTCTGTTGTCGAGATTTTTGTTACTACAATTGATGGTGGCCTTGTCATTATGGAAGGTAGTATGTTGTCGATATTTTTGTTTTTCCATTGAATGGTAGCCTTGTCATTATAGAAGGCAGTTTGTTCTCGATATTTTTGTTATTCCAATAGATGGTAGCCTTGTCATTATGGAAGGTAGTCTGTTGTCGAGATTTTTGTTACTCCAATGGATGGTAGCCTTGTCATTATGGAAGGTAATTTGTTGGAGAGATTTTTGGTACTCCAATGGATGGTAGCCTTGTCATTATGGAAGGTAGTCTCTTGTTGATATTTTCATTACTCCAATGCATGGTAGCCTTGTCATTATGGATGGTAGTCTCTTGTTGATATTTTCGTTGCTCCAATGGATGGTAGACTTGTCATTATGGAAGGTAGTCTGTTGTCGAGATTTTTGTTACTCAAATGAATTGTAGCCTTGTCATTATGGAAGGTAGTCCGTTGGCGAGATTTTTGTTACTCCAATGGATGGTAGCCTTGTCATTATGGAAGGTAGTCTGTTGGCGAGATTTTTGTTACTCCAATGGATGGTAGCCTTGTCATTATGGAAGCTAGTCTCTTGTAGATATTCTCATTACTCCAATGCTTGGTAGCCTTGTCATTATGGAAGGTAGTCTCTTGTTGATATTTTCATTACTCCAATGCATGGTAGCCTTGTCATTATGGATGGTAGTCTCTTGTTGATATTTTCGTTGCTCCAATGGATGGTATTCTTGTCATTATGGCAGGTAGTTTGTTGTCATGATTTTTTTTAATCCAATAGATGGTAGCCTTGTCAATATGGAAGGTAGTTTGTTGTCGAGATTTTTGTCACTCCAATGGATGGTAGCCTTGTCATTTTGGAAGGTAGTCTGTTGGCGAGATTTTGGTTACTCCAATGGATAGTAGCCTTGTCATTATGGAAGGTAGTCTCTTGTTGATATTTTCATTACTCTAATGCATGGTAGCCTTGTCATTATGGAACATAGTCTCTTGTTTATATTTTCATTACTCCAATGGATGATAGCCTTGTCATTATGGAAGGTAGTTTCTTGTTGGCATTTTTGTTACTCTAATGCATGGTAGCCTTGTCAATATGGAAGGTAGTCTGTTGTCGAGATTTTTGTTACTACAATGGACGATAGCCTTGTCATTATGGAAGGTAGTCTGTTGTCGAGATTTTTGTTACTACAATTGATGGTAGCCTTGTCATTAGGGAAGGTAGTATTTTGTCAATATTTTTGTTATTCCATTGGATGGTAGCCTTGTCATTATGGAAGGCAGTTTGTTCTCGATATTTTTGTTATTCCAATAGATGGTAGCCTTGTCATTATGGAAGGTAGTCTGTTTTTGAGATTTTTGTTACTCCAATGGATGGTAGCCTTGTCATAATGGAACGTAGTTTGTTGTCGATATTTTTGTTATTCCAATAGATGGTAGCCTTGTCATTATGGAAGGTAGTCTTTTGTCGATATTTTTGTTACTCCAATGGATTTTAGCCTGGTCATTTTTGAAGGTAGTCTGTTTTCGAAAAAAAATTTTACTCCAATGGATAATAGCCTTGTCATTATGGAAGGTAGTCTGTTGGCGAGATTTTTGTTACTCCAATGGATGGTAGCCTTGTCATTATGGAAGGTAGTCTCTTGTTGATATTTTCATTACTCCAATGCATGATAGCCTTGTCATTATGGATGGTAGTCTCTTGTTGATATTTTCGTTGCTCCAATGGATGGTAGTCTTGTAATTATGGAAGTTAGTTTGTTGTTGAGATTTTTGTTAATCCAATAGATGGTAGCCTTGTCATTATGGAAGGTAGTCTATTGTCGAGATTTTTGTTACTGCAATGGATGGTAGCCTTGTCATTATGGAAGGTAGTCTGTTGGCAAGATTTTTGTTACTCCAATGGATAGTAGCCTTGTCATTATGGAAGGTAGTCTCTTGTTGATATTTTCATTACTCCGATGCATGGTAGCCTTGTCATTATGGAACGTAGTCTCTTGTTGATATTTCCATTACTCCAATGGATGTTAGCCTTGTCATTATGGAAGGTAGTTTCTTGTCGGAATTTTTATTACTCTAATGGATCGTAGCCTTGTCAAAATGGAAGGTAGTCCGTTGTCGAGATTTTTGTTACTACAATGGACGGTAGCCTTGTCATTATAGAAGGTAGTCTGTTGTCGAGATTTTTGTTACTACAATTGATGGTGGCCTTGTCATTATGGAAGGTAGTATGTTGTCGATATTTTTGTTTTTCCATTGAATGGTAGCCTTGTCATTATAGAAGGCAGTTTGTTCTCGATATTTTTGTTATTCCAATAGATGGTAGCCTTGTCATTATGGAAGGTAGTCTGTTGTCGAGATTTTTGTTACTCCAATGGATGGTAGCCTTGTCATTATGGAAGGTAATTTGTTGGAGAGATTTTTGGTACTCCAATGGATGGTAGCCTTGTCATTATGGAAGGTAGTCTCTTGTTGATATTTTCATTACTCCAATGCATGGTAGCCTTGTCATTATGGATGGTAGTCTCTTGTTGATATTTTCGTTGCTCCAATGGATGGTAGACTTGTCATTATGGAAGGTAGTCTGTTGTCGAGATTTTTGTTACTCAAATGAATTGTAGCCTTGTCATTATGGAAGGTAGTCCGTTGGCGAGATTTTTGTTACTCCAATGGATGGTAGCCTTGTCATTATGGAAGGTAGTCTGTTAGCGAGATTTTTGTTACTCCAATGGATGGTAGCCTTGTCATTATGGAAGCTAGTCTCTTGTAGATATTCTCATTACTCCAATGCTTGGTAGCCTTGTCATTATGGAAGGTAGTCTCTTGTTGATATTTTCATTACTCCAATGCATGGTAGCCTTGTCATTATGGATGGTAGTCTCTTGTTGATATTTTCGTTGCTCCAATGGATGGTAGTCTTGTCATTATGGCAGGTAGTTTGTTGTCGTGATTTTTTTTAATCCAATAGATGGTAGCCTTGTCAATATGGAAGGTAGTTTGTTGTCGAGATTTTTGTCACTCCAATGGATGGTAGCCTTGTCATTTTGGAAGGTAGTCTGTTGGCGAGATTTTGGTTACTCCAATGGATAGTAGCCTTGTCATTATGGAAGGTAGTCTCTTGTTGATATTTTCATTACTCTAATGCATGGTAGCCTTGTCATTATGGAACATAGTCTCTTGTTTATATTTTCATTACTCCAATGGATGATAGCCTTGTCATTATGGAAGGTAGTTTCTTGTTGGCATTTTTGTTACTCTAATGCATGGTAGCCTTGTCAATATGGAAGGTAGTCTGTTGTCGAGATTTTTGTTACTACAATGGACGATAGCCTTGTCATTATGGAAGGTAGTCTGTTGTCGAGATTTTTGTTACTACAATTGTTGGTAGCCTTGTCATTAGGGAAGGTAGTATTTTGTCAATATTTTTGTTATTCCATTGGATGGTAGCCTTGTCATTATGGAAGGCAGTTTGTTCTCGATATTTTTGTTATTCCAATAGATGGTAGCCTTGTCATTATGGAAGGTAGTCTGTTTTTGAGATTTTTGTTACTCCAATGGATGGTAGCCTTGTCATAATGGAACGTAGTTTGTTGTCGATATTTTTGTTATTCCAATAGATGGTAGCCTTGTCATTATGGAAGGTAGTCTTTTGTCGATATTTTTGTTACTCCAATGGATTTTAGCCTGGTCATTATTGAAGGTAGTCTGTTTTCGAAAAAAAAATTTACTCCAATGGATAATAGCCTTGTCATTATGGAAGGTAATTTGTTGGCGAGATTTTTGGTACTCCAATGGATGGTAGCCTTGTCATTATGGAAGGTAGTCTCTTGTTGATATTTTCATTACTCCAATGCATGATAGCCTTGTCATTATGGATGGTAGTCTCTTGTTGATATTTTCGTTGCTCCAATGGATGGTAGTCTTGTAATTATGGAAGTTAGTTTGTTGTTGAGATTTTTGTTAATCCAATAGATGGTAGCCTTGTCATTATGGAAGGTAGTCTATTGTCGAGATTTTTGTTACTGCAATGGATGGTAGCCTTGTCATTATGGAAGGTAGTCTGTTGGCAAGATTTTTGTTACTCCAATGGATAGTAGCCTTGTCATTATGGAAGGTAGTCTCTTGTTGATATTTTCATTACTCCGATGCATGGTAGCCTTGTCATTATGGAACGTAGTCTCTTGTTGATATTTTCATTACTCCAATGGATGTTAGCCTTGTCATTATGGAAGGTAGTTTCTTGTCGGAATTTTTATTACTCTAATGGATCGTAGCCTTGTCAAAATGGAAGGTAGTCTGTTGTCGAGATTTTTGTTACTACAATGGACGGTAGCCTTGTCATTATAGAAGGTAGTCTGTTGTCGAGATTTTTGTTACTACAATTTGATGGTGGCCTTGTCATTATGGAAGGTAGTATGTTGTTGATATTTTTGTTTTTCCATTGAATGGTAGCCTTGTCATTATAGAAGGCAGTTTGTTCTCGATATTTTTGTTATTCCAATAGATGGTAGCCTTGTCATTATGGAAGGTAGTCTGTTGTCGAGATTTTTGTTACTCCAATGGATGGTAGCCTTGTCATTATGGAAGGTAATTTGTTGGCGAGATTTTTGGTACTCCAATGGATGGTAGCCTTGTCATTATGGAAGGTAGTCTCTTGTTGATATTTTCATTACACCAATGCATGGTAGCCTTGTCATTATGGATGGTAGTCTCTTGTTGATATTTTCGTTGCTCCAATGGATGGTAGACTTGTCATTATGGAAGGTAGTCTGTTGTCGAGATTTTTGTTACTCAAATGAATGGTAGCCTTGTCATTATGGAAGGTAGTCCGTTGGCGAGATTTTTGTTACTCCAATGGATGGTAGCCTTGTCATTATGGAAGGTAGTCTGTTGGCGAGATTTTTGTTACTCCAATGCATGGTAGCCTTGTCATTATGGAAGCTAGTCTCTTGTAGATATTTTCATTACTCCAATGCTTGGTAGCCTTGTCATTATGGAAGGTAGTCTCTTGTTGATATTTTCATTACTCCAATGCATGGTAGCCTTGTCATTATGGAAGGTAGTCTCTTGTTGATATTTTCATTACTCCAATGGATGCTAGCCTTGTCATTAAGGAAGGTAGTTTCTTGTCGGGATTTTTGTTACTCTAATGGATGGTAGCCTTGTCATTATGGAAGGTAGTCTGTTGGCGAGATTTTTGTTACTCCAATGGATGGTAGCCTTGTCATTATGGAAGGTAGTCTCTTGTTGATAGTTTCATTACTCCAATGCATGGTAGCCTTGTCATTATGGAAGGTAGTCTCTTGTTGATATTTTCATTACTCCACAGGATGCTAGCCTTGTCATTATGGAAGGTAGTTTCTTGTCAGGATTTTTGTTAATCCAATAGATGGTAGCCTTGTCATTATGGAAGGTAGTCTATTGTCGAGATTTTTGTTACTGCAATGGATGGTAGCCTTGTCATTATGGAAGGTAGTCTGTTGGCAAGATTTTTGTTACTCCAATGGATAGTAGCCTTGTCATTATGGAAGGTAGTCTCTTGTTGATATTTTCATTACTCCGATGCATGGTAGCCTTGTCATTATGGAACGTAGTCTCTTGTTGATATTTTCATTACTCCAATGGATGTTAGCCTTGTCATTATGGAAGGTAGTTTCTTGTCGGAATTTTTATTACTCTAATGGATCGTAGCCTTGTCAAAATGGAAGGTAGTCCGTTGTCGAGATTTTTGTTACTACAATGGACGGTAGCCTTGTCATTATAGAAGGTAGTCTGTTGTCGAGATTTTTGTTACTACAATTTGATGGTGGCCTTGTCATTATGGAAGGTAGTATGTTGTTGATATTTTTGTTTTTCCATTGAATGGTAGCCTTGTCATTATAGAAGGCAGTTTGTTCTCGATACTTTTGTTATTCCAATAGATGGTAGCCTTGTCATTATGGAAGGTAGTCTGTTGTCGAGATTTTTGTTACTCCAATGGATGGTAGCCTTGTCATTATGGAAGGTAATTTGTTGGCGAGATTTTTGGTACTCCAATGGATGGTAGCCTTGTCATTATGGAAGGTAGTCTCTTGTTGATATTTTCATTACACCAATGCATGGTAGCCTTGTCATTATGGATGGTAGTCTCTTGTTGATATTTTCGTTGCTCCAATGGATGGTAGACTTGTCATTATGGAAGGTAGTCTGTTGTCGAGATTTTTGTTACTCAAATGAATGGTAGCCTTGTCATTATGGAAGGTAGTCCGTTGGCGAGATTTTTGTTACTCCAATGGATGGTAGCCTTGTCATTATGGAAGGTAGTCTGTTGGCGAGATTTTTGTTACTCCAATGCATGGTAGCCTTGTCATTATGGAAGCTAGTCTCTTGTAGATATTTTCATTACTCCAATGCTTGGTAGCCTTGTCATTATGGAAGGTAGTCTCTTGTTGATATTTTCATTACTCCAATGCATGGTAGCCTTGTCATTATGGAAGGTAGTCTCTTGTTGATATTTTCATTACTCCAATGGATGCTAGCCTTGTCATTAAGGAAGGTAGTTTCTTGTCGGGATTTTTGTTACTCTAATGGATGGTAGCCTTGTCATTATGGAAGGTAGTCTGTTGGCGAGATTTTTGTTACTCCAATGGATGGTAGCCTTGTCATTATGGAAGGTAGTCTCTTGTTGATAGTTTCATTACTCCAATGCATGGTAGCCTTGTCATTATGGAAGGTAGTCTCTTGTTGATATTTTCATTACTCCACAGGATGCTAGCCTTGTCATTATGGAAGGTAGTTTCTTGTCAGGATTTTTGTTACTCTAATGGATGGTAGCCTTGTCAATATGGAAGGTAGTCTGTTGTCGAGAATTTTGTTACTACAATGGACGGTAGCCTTGTCATTATGTAAGGTAGTCTATTATCGAGATTTTTGTTACTACAATTGATGGTAGCCTTGTCATTATGGAAGGTAGTATGTTTTCGATATTTTTGTTTTTCCATTGGATGGTAGCCTTGTCATTATGGAAGGTAGTTTGTTCTCGGTATTTTTGTTATTCCAATAGATGGTAGCCTTGTCATTATGGAAGGTAGTCTGTTGTCGAGATTTTTGTTACTCCAATGGATTTTAGCCTTGTCATTATTCAAGGTAGTCTGTTTTCGAAAAAAATTTCACTCCAATGGATGGTAGCCTTGTCATTATGGAAGGTTGTCTGTTTTTCTAGATTTTTGTCACCCCAATGGATGTTAGATATGTCATTATGGATGGTAGTATGTTGTTGATATCTTTGTTACTCCAATGGATAGTTGCCTAGTTATTATGGAAGGTATTTTGTTTTCGAGATTTTTGTTACTCCAATGGATGGTAGGCTTTTCATTATGGAAGGTAGTATGTTGTCGATATTTTTGTTACACCAATGGATAGTAGACTTGTCATTATGGAAGGTAGTCTATTGTCGATATTTTTGTTACTCCAATGGATGGTAGCCTTGTCATTATGGAACGTAGTTTGTTATCGATATTTTTGTTATTCCAATAGATGGTAGCCTTGGCATTATGGAAGGTCGTCTTTTGTCGATATTTTTGTTACTCCAATGGATTTTAGCATTGTCATTATTGAAGGTAGTCTGTTTTCGAAATTTTTTTTGACTCCAATGGATGGTAGCCTTGCCATTATGCAAGGTAGTCTGTTGGCGAGATTTTTGTTACTCCAATGGATGGTAGCCTTGTCATTATGGAAGGTAGTCTCTTGTTGATATTTTCATTACTCCAATGCATGGTAGCCTTGTCATTATGGATGGTAGTCTCTTGTTGATATTTTCATTGCTCCAATGGATGGTAGCCTTGTCATTATGGAAGGTAGTTTGTTGTCGAGATTTTTGTTATTCCAATAGATGGTAACCTTGTCATTATGGAAGGTAGTTTGTTGTCGAGATTTTTGTTACTCCAATGGATGGTATCCTTGTCATTATGGAAGGTAGTCCGTTGGCAAGATTTTTGTTACTCCAATGGATGGTAGCCTTGTCATTATGGAAGGTAGTCTCTTGTTGATATTTTCATTACTCCAATGCATGGTAGCCATGTCATTATGGAAGGTAGTCTCTTGTTGATATTTTCATTACTCCAATGGATGCTAGCCTTGTCATTATGGAAGGTAGTTTCTTGTCGGGATTTTTGTTACTCTAATGGATGGTATCCTTATCAATATGGAAGGTAGTCTGTTGTCGAGATTTTTGTTACTACAATGGAGGGTAGCCTTGTCATTATGGAAGGTAGTATGTTGTCGAGATTTTGGTTACTACAATTGATGGTAGCCTTGTCATTATGGAAGGTAGTATGTTGTCGAGATTTTTGTTATTCCATTGGATGGTAGCCTTGTCATTATGGAAGGCAGTCTGTTCTCGATATTTTTGTTATTCCAATAGATGGTAGCCTTGTCATTATGGAAGGTAGTCTGTTTTCGAGATTTTTGTTACCCCAATGGATTTTAGCCTTGTCATTATTGAAGGTAGTTTGTTTTCGAAAACAATTTTACTCCAATGGATGGTAGCCTTGTCATTATGGAAGGTTGTGTGTTGTCGAGATTTTTGTCACTCCAATGGATGGTAGAATTGTCATTATGGAACGTAGTCTATTGTCGATATCTTTTTTACTCCAATGGATGGTAGCCTAGTCATTATGGAAGGTATTTTGTTGTCGAGATTTTTGTTACTCCAATGGATGGTAGGCTTTTCATTATGGAAGGTAGTCTATTGTCGATATTTTTGTTACTCCAATGGATGGTAGCCTTGTCATTATGGATGGTAGTCTCTTGTTGATATTTTTGTTGCTCCAATAGATGATAGCCTTGTCATTATGGAAGGTAGTATGTTGTCGATATTTTTGTTACTCCAATGGATTTTAGCCTTGTCATTATTGAAGGTAGTCTATTGTCGAGATTTTTGTTACTCCAATGTATGGTAGCCTTGTCATTATGGAAGGTAGTCTGTTGGCGAGATTTTTGTTACTCCAATGGATGGTAGCCTTGTCATTATGGAAGGTAGTCTCTTGTTGATATTTTCATTACTCCAATGCATGGTAGCCTTGTCATTATGGAAGGTAGTCTCTTGTTGATATTTTCATTACTCCACAGGATGCTAGCCTTGTCATTATGGAAGGTAGTTTCTTGTCGGGATTTTTGTTACTCTAATGGATGGTAACCTTGTCAATATGGAAGGTAGTCTGTTGTCGAGATTTTTGTTACTACAATGGACGGTAGCCTTGTCATTATCTAAGGTAGTCTATTATCGAGATTTTTGTTACTACAATTGATGGTAGCCTTGTCATTATGGAAGGTAGTATGTTTTCGATATTTTTGTTTTTCCATTGGATGGTAGCCTTGTCATTATGGAAGGTAGTTTGTTCTCGATATTTTTGTTATTCCAATAGATGGTAGCCTTGTCATTATGGAAGGTAGTCTGTTGTCGAGATTTTTGTTACTCCAATGGATTTTAGCCTTGTCATTATTGAAGGTAGTCTGTTTTCGAAAAAAATTTCACTCCAATGGATGGTAGCCTTGTCATTATGGAAGGTTGTCTGTTTTTCTAGATTTTTGTCACTCCAATGGATGTTAGAATTGTCATTATGGATGGTAGTATGTTGTTGATATATTTGTTACTCCAATGGATAGTTGCCTAGTTATTATGGAAGGTATTTTGTTTTCGAGATTTTTGTTACTCCAATGGATGGTAGGCTTTTCATTATGGAAGGTAGTCTGTTGTCGATATTTTTGTTACACCAATGGATAGTAGACTTGTCATTATGGAAGGTAGTCTATTATCGATATTTTTGTTACTCCAATGGATGGTAGCCTTGTCATTATGGAACGTAGTTTGTTATCGATATTTTTGTTATTCCAATAGATGGTAGCCTTGTCATTATGGAAGGTCGTCTTTTGTCGATATTTTTGTTACTCCAATGGATTTTAGCATTGTCATTATTGAAGGTAGTCTGTTTTCGAAATTTTTTTTGACTCCAATGGATGGTAGCCTTGCCATTATGCAAGGTAGTCTGTTGTCGAGATTTTTGTTACTCCAATGGATGATAGCCTTGTCATTATGGAAGGTAGTCTCTTGTTGATATTTTCATTACTCCAATGCATGGTAGCCATGTCATTATGGAAGGTAGTCTCTTGTTGATATTTTCATTACTCCAATGGATGCTAGCCTTGTCATTATCGAAGGTAGTTTCTTGTCGGGATTTTTGTTACTCTAATGGATGGTATCCTTATCAATATGGAAGGTAGTCTGTTGTCGAGATTTTTGTTACTACAATGGAGGGTATCCTTGTCATTATGGAAGGTAGTATGTTGTCGAGATTTTGGTTACTACAATTGATGGTAGCCTTGTCATTATGGAAGGTAGTATGTTGTCGAGATTTTTGTTATTCCATTGGATGGTAGCCTTGTCATTATGGAAGGCAGTCTGTTCTCGATATTTTTGTTATTCCAATAGATGGTAGCCTTGTCATTATGGAAGGTAGTCTGTTTTCGAGATTTTTGTTACCCCAATGGATTTTAGCCTTGTCATTATTGAAGGTAGTCTGTTTTCGAAAACAATTTTACTCCAATGGATGGTAGCCTTGTCATTATGGAAGGTTGTGTGTTGTCGAGATTTTTGTCACTCCAATGGATGGTAGAATTGTCATTATGGAACGTAGTCTATTGTCGATATCTTTTTTACTCCAATGGATGGTAGCCTAGTCATTATGGAAGGTATTTTGTTGTCGATATTTTTGTTACTCCAATGGATGGTAGCCTTGTCATTATGGATGGTAGTCTCTTGTTGATATTTTTGTTGCTCCAATAGATGATAGCCTTGTCATTATGGAAGGTAGTATGTTGTCGATATTTTTATTACTCCAATAGATGGTAGCCTTGTCATTATTGAAGGTAGTCTATTGTCGAGATTTTTATTACTCCAATGGATGGTAGCCTTGTCATTATGGAAGGTAGTCTATTGGCGAGATTTTTGTTACTCCAATGGATGGTAGCCTTGTCATTATGGAAGGTAGTCTCTTGTTGATATTTTCATTACTCCAATGCATGGTAGCCTTGTCATTGTGGAAGGTAGTCTCTTGTTGATATTTTCATTACTCCAATAGATGCTAGCCTTGTCATTATGGAAGGTAGTTTCTTGTCTGGATTTTTGTTTTATCTAATGGATGGTAGCCTTGTCAATATGGAAGGTGGTCAGTTGTCGAGATTTTTGTTACTACAATGGACGGTAGCCTTGTCATTATGGAACGTAGTCTGTTGTTGAGATTTTTGTTACTATAATTGATGGTAGCCTTGTCATTATGGAAGGTAGTATGTTGTCGATATTTTTGTTATTCCATTGGATGGTAGCCTTGTCATTATGGAAGGCAGTCTGTTCTCGATATTTTTGTTATTCCAATAGATGGTAGCCTTGTCATTATGGAAGGTAGTATGTTGTCGAGATTTTTTTTACTCCAATGGATGGTAGCCTTGTCATTATTGAAGGTAGTCTTTTGTCGATATTTTTGTTACTCCAATGGATTTTAGCCTTGTCATTATTGAAGGTAGTCTGTTTTCTAAAAAAATTTTTACTCCAATGGATAGTAGCCTTGTCATTATGGAAGGTAGTCAGTTGGCGAGATTTTTGTTACTCCAATGGATGGTAGCCTTATCATTATGGAAGGGAGTCTCTTGTTGATATTTTCATTACTCCAATTCATGGTAGCCTTGTCATTATGGATGGTAGTCTCTTGTTGATATTTTCGTTGCTCCAATGGATGGTAGTCTTGTCATTATGGAAGGTAGTTTGTTGTCGAGATTTTTGTTATTCCAATGTATGGTAGCCTTGTCATTATGGAAGGTAGTCTCTTGTTAATATTTTCATTACTCCAATGCATGATAGCCTTGTCATTATGGAAGGTAGTCTCTTGTTGATATTTTCATTACTCCAATGGATGTTAGCCTTGTCATTATTGAAGTTAGTTTCTTGTCGGGATTTTTTTTACTCTAATGGATCGTAGCCTTGTCAATATGGAAGGTAGTCTGTTGTCGAGATTTTTGTTACTACAATGGACAGTAGCCTTGTCATTATGTAAGGTAGTCTGTTGTCGAGATTTTTGTTGCTACAATTGATGGTAGCCTTGTCATTATGGAAGGTATTATGTTGTCGATATTTTTGTTTTTCCATTGGATGGTAGTCTTGTCATTATGGAAGGCAGTCTGTTCTCAATATTTTTTTTATTCCAATAGATGGTAGCCTTGTCATTATGGAAGGTAGTCTGTTGTATAGATTTTTGTTACTCCAATGGATTTTAGCCTTGTCTTTATTGAAGGTAGTCAGTTTTCAAAAAAAATTTTACTCCAATGGATGGTAGCCTTGTCATTATGGAAGGTTGTCTGTTGTCGAGATTTTTGTCACTCCAATGGATGGTAGAATTGTCATTATGGAAGGTAGTATATTGTTGATATCTTTGTTACTCCAATGGATAGTTTTCTAGTTATTATGGAAGGTATTTTGTTGTCGAGATTTTTGTTACTCCAATGGATGGTAGCCTTGTCATTATGGAAGGTAGTCTGTTGTCGATATTTTTGTTACTCCAATGGATGGTAGCCTTGTCATTATAGAACGTAGTTTGTTATCGATACTTTTGTTATTCCAATAGATGGTAGCCTTGTCATTATGGAAGGTAGTCTTTTGTCGATATTTTTGTTACTCCAATGGATTTTAGCCTTGTCAATATTGAAGGTAGTCTGTTTTTGATTTTTTTTTACTCCAATGGATGGTAGCCTTGTCATTATGCAAGGTAGTCTGTTGGCGAGATTTTTGTTACTCCAATGGATGGTAGCCTCGTCATTATGGAAGGTAGTCTCTTGTTGATATTTTCATTACTCCAATGCATGGTAGCCATGTCAATATGGATGGTAGTCTCTTGTTGATATTTTCGTTGCTCCAATGGATGCTAGCCTTGTCATTATGGAAGGTAGTTTCTTGTCGGAATTTTGGTTACTCCAATGGATCCTAGCCTTGTCAATATGGAAGGTAGTCTGTTGTCGAGATTTTTGTTACTACAATGGACGGTAGCCTTCTCATTATGGAACGTGGTATATTGTCTAGATTTTGGTTACTACAATTGATGGTAGCCTTGTCATTATGGAAGGAAGTATGTTGTCGAGATTTTTGATTTTCCTTTGGATGGTAGCCTTGTCATTATAGAAGGCAGTCTGTTCTTGATATTTTTGTTATTCTAATAGATGGTAGCCTTGTCATTATGGAAGTTAGTCTTTTATCGAGATTTTTGTTACTCCAATGGATTTTAGCCTTGTCATTATTGAAGGTAGTGTGTTTTCGAAAAAAAATTTTACTCCAATGAATGGTAGCCTTGTCATTATGGAAGGTTGTCTGTTGTCGAGATATTTGTTACTCCAATGGATGGTAGAATTGTAATTATGGAACGTAGTCTGTTGTCGATATCTTTTTTACTCCAATGGATGGTAGCCTTGTCATTATTGAACGTATTTTGTTGTCGAGATTTTTGTTACTCCAATGGATGGTTGGCTTTTCATTATGGAAGGTAGTCTATTATCGATATTTTTGTTACTCCAATTGATGGTAGCCTTGTCATTATGGAATGTAGTTTGTTGTCGATATTTTTGTTATTCCAATAGATGGTAGCCTTGTCATTATAAAAGGTAGTCTGTTGTCGATATTTTTGTTACTCCAATGGATTTTAGTCTTGTCATTATTGAAGGTAGTCTGTTTTCGAAAAAAAAATTTACTCCAATGTATGGTAGCCTTGTCAATATGGAAGGTAGTCTGTTGTCAAGATTTTTGTTTCTACAACGGACGGTAGCCTTGTCATTATGGAACGTAGTCTATTGTCTAGATTTTGGTTACTACAATTGATGGTAGCCTTGTCATTATGGAAGGTAGTATGTTGTCGAGATTTTTGTAATTCCATTGGATGGTAGCCTTGTCATTATGGAAGGTAGTTTGTTGTCGAGATTTTTGTTATTCCAATAGATGGTAGCCTTGTCATTATGGAAGGTAGTCTGTTGTCGAGATTTTTGTTACTCCAATGGATGGTAGCCTTGTCATTATGGAAGGTAGTCTGTTGGCGAGATTTTTGTTACTCCAATGGATGGTAGCCTTGTCATTATGGAATGTAGTCTCTTGTTGATATTTTCATTACTCCAATGCATGGTAGCCTTGTCATTATGGAAGGTAGTCTCTTGTTGATATTTTCATTACTCCAATGGATGCTAGCCTTGTCATTATGGAAGGTAGTTTCTTGTCGGGATTTTGGTTACTCTAATGGATCCTAGCCTTGTCAATATGGAAGGTAGTCTGTTGTCAAGATTTTTGTTACTACAATGGACGGTAGCCTTCTCATTATCGAACGTAGTATATTGTCTAGATTTTGGTTACTACAATTGATGGTAGCCTTGTCATTATGGAAGGAAGTATGTTGTCGAGATTTTTGATTTTCCATTGGATGGTAGCCTTGTCATTATAGAAGGCAGTCTGTTCTCGATATTTTTGTTATTCCAATAGATGGTAGCCTTTTCATTATGGAAGTTAGTCTTTTGTCGAGATTTTTGTTACTCCAATGGATTTTAGCCTTGTCATTATTGAAGTTAGTGTGTTTTCGGAAAAAAAATTTACTCCAATGAATGGTAGCCTTGTCATTATGGAAGGTTGTCTGTTGTCGAGATATTTGTTACTCCAATGGATGGTAGAATTCTAATTATGGAACGTAGTCTGTTGTCGATATCTTTTTTACTCCAATGGATGGTAGCCTAGTCATTATTGAAGGTATTTTGTTGTCGAGATTTTTGTTACTCCAATGGATGGTAGGCTTTTCATTATGGAAGGTAGTCTATTATCGATATTTTTGTTACTCCAATGGATGGTAGCCTTGTCATTATGGAATGTAGTTTGTTGTCGATATTTTTGTTATTCCAATAGATGGTAGCCTTGTCATTATAGAAGGTAGTCTGTTGTCGATATTTTTGTTACTCCAATGGATTTTAGTCTTGTCATTATTGTAGGTAGTTTGTTTTCGAAAAAAAATTTACTCCAATGTATGGTAGCCTTGTCATTATGGAAGGTAGTATGTTTTCTATATTTTTGTTACTCTAATGGATGGTAGCCTTGTCATTATGGAAGGTAGTCTCTTGTTGATATTTTCATTACTCCAATGCATGGTAGCCTTGTCATTATGGATGGTAGTATCTTGTTGATATTTTCGTTGCTCCAATAGATGGTAGCCTTGTCTTTATGGAATGTAGTCTGTTGTCGAGATTTTTGTTACTCCAATCGATGGTATCCTTGTCATTATGGAAGGTAGTCTGTTGGCGAGATTTTTGTTACTCCAATGGATGGTAGCCTTGTCATTATGGAAGGTAGTCTCTTGTTGATATTTTCATTACTCCAATGCATGGTAGCCTTGTCATTATGGAAGGTAGTCTCTTATTGATATTTTCATTACTCCAATGGATGCTAGCCTTGTCATTATGGAAGGTAGTTTCTTGTCGGGATTTTGGTTACTCTAATGGATCCTAGCCTTGTCAATATGGAAGGTAGTCTGTTGTCGAGATTTTTGTTACTACAATGGACGGTAGCCTTCTCATTATGGAACGTAGTATATTGTCTAGATTTTGGTTACTACAATTGATGGTAGCCTTGTCATTATGGAAGGAAGTATGTTGTCGAGATTTTTGATTTTCCAATGGATAGTAGCCTTGTCATTATAGAAGGCAGTCTGTTCTCGATATTTTTGTTATTCCAATAGATGGTAGCCTTTTCATTATGGAAGTTAGTCTTTTGTCGAGATTTTTGTTACTCCAATGGATTTTAGCCTTGTCATTATTGAAGTTAGTGTGTTTTCGAAAAAAAAATTTACTCCAATGAATGTTATCCTTGTCATTATGGAAGGTTGTCTGTTGTCGAGATATTTGTTACTCCAATGGATGCTAGAATTCTAATTATGGAACGTAGTCTGTTGTCGATATCTTTTTTACTCCAATGGATGGTAGCCTAGTCATTATTGAAGGTATTTTGTTGTCGAGATTTTTGTTACTCCAATGGATGGTAGGCTTTTCATTATGGAAGGTAGTCTATTATCGATATTTTTGTTACTCCAATGGATGGTAGCCTTGTCATTATGGAATGTAGTTTGTTGTCGATATTTTTGTTATTTATATAGATGGTAGCCTTGTCATTATAGAAGGTAGTCTGTTGTCGATATTTTTGTTACTCCAATGGATTTTAGTCTTGTCATTATTGTAGGTAGTTTGTTTTCGAAAAAAAATTTACTCCAATGTATGGTAGCCTTGTCATTATGGAAGGTAGTATGTTTTCTATATTTTTGTTACTCTAATGGATGGTAGCCTTGTCATTATGGAAGGTAGTCTCTTGTTGATATTTTCATTACTCCAATGCATGGTAGCCTTGTCATTATGGATGGTAGTATCTTGTTGATATTTTCGTTGCTCCAATGGATGGTAGCCTTGTCATTATGGAAGGTAGTTTGTTGTCGAGATTTTTGTTATTCCAATAGATGGTAGCCTTGTCTTTATGGAATGTAGTCTGTTGTCGAGATTTTTGTTACTCCAATCGATGGTATCCTTGTCATTATGGAAGGTAGTCTGTTGGCGAGATTTTTGTTACTCCAATGGATGGTAGCCTTGTCATTATTGAAGGTAGTCTCTTGTTGATATTTTCATTACTCCAATGCATGGTAGCCTTGTCATTATGGAAGGTAGTCTCTTGTTGATATTTTCATTACTCCAATGGATGCTAGCCTTGTCATTATGGAAGGTAGTTTCTTGTCGGGATTTTGGTTACTCTAATGGATCCTAGCCTTGTCAATTTGGAAGGTAGTCTGTTGTCGAGATTTTTGTTACTACAATGGACGGTAGCCTTCTCATTATGGAACGTAGTATATTGTCTAGATTTTGGTTACTACAATTGATGGTAGCCTTGTCATTATGGAAGGAAGTATGTTGTCGAGATTTTTGATTTTCCATTGGATGGTAGCCTTGTCATTATAGAAGGCAGTCTGTTCTCGATATTTTTGTTATTCCAATAGATGGTAGCCTTTTCATTATGGAAGTTAGTCTTTTGTCAAGATTTTTGTTACTCCAATGGATTTTAGCCTTGTCATTATTGAAGTTAGTGTGTTTTCGAAAAAAAAATTTACTCCAATGAATGGTAGCCTTGTCATTATGGAAGGTTGTCTGTTGTCGAGATATTTGTTACTCCAATGGATGGTAGAATTGTAATTATGGATCATAGTCTGTTGTCGATATCTTTTTTACTCCAATGGATGGTAGCCTAGTCATTATTGAAGGTATTTTGTTGTCGAGATTTTTGTTACTCCAATGGATGGTAGGCTTTTCATTATGGAAGGTAGTCTATTATCGATATTTTTGTTACTCCAATGGATGGTAGCCTTGTCATTATGGAATGTAGTTTGTTGTCGATATTTTTGTTATTCCAATAGATGGTAGCCTTGTCATTATAGAAGGTAGTCTGTTGTCGATATTTTTGTTACTCCAATGGATTTTAGTCTTGTCATTATTATAGGTAGTCTGTTTTCGAAAAAAAATTTACTCCAATGTATGGTAGCCTTGTCATTATGGAAGGTAGTATGTTTTCTATATTTTTGTTACTCTAATGGATGGTAGCCTTGTCATTATGGAAGGTAGTCTCTTGTTGATATTTTCATTACTCCAATGCATGGTAGCCTTGTCATTATGGATGGTAGTCTCTTGTTGATATTTTCTTGCTCCAATGGATGGTAGCCTTGTCATTATGGAAGGTAGTTTGTTGTCGAGATTTTTGTTATTCCAATAGATGGTAGCCTTGTCATTATGGAAGGTAGTCTGTTGGCGAGATTTTTGTTACTCCAATGGATGGTAGCCTTGTCATTATGGAAGGTAGTCTCTTGTTGATATTTTCATTACTCCAATGCATGGTAGCCTTGTCATTATGGAAGGTAGTCTCTTGTTTATATTTTCATTACTCCAATGGAT
Organism: Vicia faba; assembly: GCA_948472305.1. Taxonomy (NCBI): domain Eukaryota; kingdom Viridiplantae; phylum Streptophyta; class Magnoliopsida; order Fabales; family Fabaceae; genus Vicia; species Vicia faba. The sequence goes on along the minus strand of OX451739.1, from coordinate 680,958,064 downwards.
GCTAGCCTTGTCATTATGGAAGGTAGTTTCTTGTCGGGATTTTTGTTACTCTAATGGATCGTAGCCTTGTCAATAAGGAAGGAAGTCTGATGTCGAGATTTTTGTTACTAAAATGGACGGTAGCCTTGTCATTATGGAAGGTAGTCTATTGTCTAGATTTTGGTTACTACAATTGATGGTAGCCTTTTCATTATGGAAGGTAGTATGTTGTCGAGATTTTTGTTATTCCATTGGATGGTAGCCTTGTCATTATGGAAGGTAGTCTTTTGTCGAGATTTTTGTTAGTCTAATGGATTTTAGCCTTGTCACTATTGTAGGTAGTCTGTTTTCGAAAAAAAATTTTACTCCAATGAATGGTAGCCTTGTCATTATGGAAGGTTGTCTGTTGTCGATATCTTTGTTACTCTAATGGATGGTAGCCTAGTCATTATGGAAGGTATTTTATTGTCGAGATTTTTGTTACTCCAATGGATGGTAGGCTTTTCATTATGGAAGATAGTCTATTGTCGATATTTTTGTTACTCCAATGGATGGTAGCCTTGTCATTATGGAACGTACTTTGTTATCGATATTTTTGTTATTCCAATAGATGGTAGCCATGTCATTATGGAAGGTAGTCTATTGTCGATATTTTTGTTACTCTAATGGATTTTAGCCTTGTCATTATTGAAGGTAGTCTGTTTTCGAAAAAAAATTTTACTCCAATGTATGGTAGCCTTGTCATTATGGAAGGTAGTATGTTTTCTATATTTTTGTTACTCTAATGGATGGTAGCCTTGTCATTATGGAAGGTAGTCTCTTGTTGATATTTTCATTACTCCAATGCATGGTAGCCTTGTCATTATGGATGGTAGTCTCTTATTGATATTTTCGTTGCTCTAATGGATGGTAGCCTTGTCATTATGGAAGGTAGTTTGTTGTCGAGATTTTTGTTATTCCAATAGATGGTAGCCTTGTCATTATGGAAGGTAGTATGTTGTCGAGATTTTTGTTATTCCATTAGATGGTAGCCTTGTTATTATGGAAGGCAGTTTGTTCTCGATATTTTTGTTATTCCAATAGATAATAGCCTTGTCATTATGGAAGGTAGTATGTTGTCGAGATTTTTGTTACTCTAATGGATTTTAGCCTTGTCATTATTGAAGGTAGTCTGTTTTCGAAAATTTTTTTACTCCAATGAATGGTAGCCTTGTCATTATGGAAGGTAGTCTGTTGTCGATATCTTTGTTACTCCAATGGATGGTAGCCTAGTCATTATGGAAGGTATTTTGTTGTCGAGATTTTTGTTACTCCAATGGATGGTAGGCTTTTCATTATGGAAGATAGTCTATTGTCGATATTTTTGTTACTCCAATGGATGGTAGCCTTGTCATTATGGAACGTAGTTTGTTGTCGATATTTTTGTTATTCCAATGGATGGTAGCCTTGTCATTATTGAAGTTAGTCTGTTTTCAAAAAATTGTTTTACTCCAATGTATAGTAGCCTTGTCATTATGGAAGGTAGTATGTTTTCTATATTTTTGTTACTCTAATGGATGGTAGCCTTGTCATTATGGAAGGTAGTCTCTTGTTAATATTTTCATTACTCCAATGCATGGTAACCTTGTCATTATGGATGGTAGTCTCTTGTTGATATTTTCGTTGCTCCAATGGATGGTAGCCTTGTCATTATGGAAGGTAGTTTGTTGTCAAGATTATTATTATTCCAATAGATGGTAGCCTTGTAATTATGGAAGGTAGTCTGTTGTCGAGATTTTTGTTACTCCAATGGATGGTAGCCTTGTCATTATGGAAGGTAGTCTGTTGGTGAGATTTTTGTTACTCTAAAGGATGGTAGCCTTGTCATTATGTAAGGTAGTCTCTTGTTGATATTTTCATTACTCCAATGCATGGTAGCCTTGTCATTATGGAAGGTAGTCTCTTGTTTATATTTTCATTACTCCAATGGATGCTAGCCTTGTCATTATGGAAGATAGTTTCTTGTCGGGATTTTGGTTACTCTAATGGATCGTAGCCTTGTCAATATGGAAGGTAGTCTGTTGTCGAGATTTTTGTTACTACAATGGACCGTAGCCTTGTCATTATGGAGCGTATTCTATTGTCTAGATTTTGGTTACTACAATTGATGGTAGCCTTGTCATTATGGAAGGTAGTATGTTGTCGAGATTTTTGTTATTCCATTGGATGGTAGCCTTGTCATTATAGAAGGCAGTATGTTCTCGATATTTTTGTTATTCCAATAGATGGTAGCCTTGTCATTATGGAAGGTAGTCTTTTGACGAGATTTTTATTAGTCCAATGGATTTTAGCCTTGTCACTATTGTAGGTAGTCTGTTTTCGAAAAAAAAATTTTACTCCAATGAATGGTAGCCTTGTCATTATGGAAGGTTGTCTGTTGTCGAGATATTTGTTACTCCAAAGGATGGTAGAATTGTAATTATGGAACGTAGTCTGTTGTCGATATCTTTTTTACTCCAATGGATGGTAGCCTAGTCATTATGGAAGGTATTTTGTTGTCGAGATTTTTGTTACTCCAATGGATGGTAGGCTTTTCATTATGGAAGGTAGTCTATTGTCGATATTTTTGTTACTCCAATGGAATGTAGCCTTGTCATTATGGAACGTAGTTTGTTGTCGATATTTTTGTTATTCCAATAGATGGTAGCCTTGTCATTATGGAAGGTAGGTTGTTGTTGATAGTTTTGTTACTCCAATGGATTTTAGCCTTGTCATTATTGAAGGTAGTCTGTTTTCGGAAAAAAAATTTACTCCAATGTATGGTAGCCTTGTCATTATGGAAGGTAGTATTTTTCTATATTTTTGTTACTCTAATGGATGGTAGCCTTGTCATTATGGAAGGTAGTCTCTAGTTGATATTTTAATTACTCCAATGCATGGTCGCCTTGTCATTATGGATGGTAGTCTCTTGTTGATATTTTCGTTGCTCCAATGGATGGTAGCCTTGTCATTATGGAATGTAGTTTGTTGTCGATATTTTTGTTATTCAAATAGATGGTAGCCTTGTCATTATGGAAGGTAGTCTGTTGTCGAGATTTTTTTTACTACAATGGATGGTAGCCTTGTCATTATGGAAGGTAGTCTGTTGGCGAGATTTTTGTTACTACAATGGATGGTAGCCTTGTCATTATGGAAGGTAGTCACTTGTTGATATTTTCATTACTCCAATGCATGGTAGCCTTGCCATTATGGAAGGTAGTCTCTTGTTTATATTTTCATTACTCTAATGGATGCTAGCCTTGTCATTATTGAAGGTAGTTTCTTGTCGGGATTTTTGTTACTCTAATGGATCGTAGCCTTGTCAATAAGGAAGGAAGTCTGTTGTCGAGATTTTTGTTACTAAAATGGATGGTAGCCTTGTCATTATGAAAGGTAGTCTATTGTCTAGATTTTGGTTACTACAATTGATGGTAGCCTTTTCATTATGGAAGGTAGTATGTTGTCGAGATTTTTGTTATTCCATTGGATGGTAGCCTTGTCATTATGGAATGTAGTCTTTTGTCGAGATTTTTGTTAGTCTAATGGATTTTAGCCTTGTCACTATTGTAGGTAGTCTGTTTTCGAAAAAAAATTTTACTCCAATGAATGGTAGCCTTGTCATTATGGAAGGTTGTCTGTTGTCGATATCTTTGTTACTCTAATGGATGGTAGCCTAGTCATTATGGAAGGTATTTTATTGTCGAGATTTTTGTTACTCCAATGGATGGTAGGCTTTTCATTATGGAAGATAGTCTATTGTCGATGTTTTTGTTACTCCAATGGATGGTAGCCTTGTCATTATGGAACGTACTTTGTTATCGATATTTTTGTTATTCCAATAGATGGTAGCCATGTCATTATGGAAGGTAGTCTATTGTCGATATTTTTGTTACTCTAATGGATTTTAGCCTTGTCATTATTGAAGGTAGTCTGTTTTCGAAAAAAAATTTTACTCCAATGTATGGTAGCCTTGTCATTATGGAAGGTAGTATGTTTTCTATATTTTTGTTACTCTAATGGATGGTAGCCTTGTCATTATGGAAGGTAGTCTCTTGTTGATATTTTCATTACTCCAATGCATGGTAGCCTTGTCATTATGGAAGGTAGTCTCTTATTGATATTTTCGTTGCTTTAATGGATGGTAGCCTTGTCATTATGGAAGGTAGTTTGTTGTCGAGATTTTTGTTATTCCAATAGATGGTAGCATTGTCATTATGGAAGGTAGTATGTTGTCGAGATTTTTGTTATTCCATTAGATGGTAGCCTTGTTATTATGGAAGGCAGTCTGTTCTCGATATTTTTGTTATTCCAATAGATAATAGCCTTGTCATTATGGAAGGTAGTATGTTGTCGAGATTTTTGTTACTCTAATGGATTTTAGCCTTGTCATTATTGAAGGTAGTCTGTTTTCGAAAATTTTTTTACTCCAATGAATGGTAGCCTTGTCATTATGGAAGGTAGTCTGTTGTCGATATCTTTGTTACTCCAATGGATGGTAGCCTAGTCATTATGGAAGGTATTTTGTTGTCGAGATTTTTGTTACTCCAATGGATGATAGGCTTTTCATTATGGAAGATAGTCTATTGTCGATATTTTTGTTACTCCAATGGATGGTAGCCTTGTCATTATGGAACGTAGTTTGTTGTCGATATTTTTGTTATTCCAATAGATGGTAGCCTTGTCATTATGGAAGGTAGTCTGTTGTCGATATTTTTGTTACTCCAATGGATTTTAGCCTTGTCAAGATTGAAGGTAGTCTATTTTCGAAAAAAAATTTTACTCCAATGTATGGTAGCCTTGTCATTATGGAAGGTAGTATGTTTTCTATATTTTTGTTACTCTAATGGATGGTAGCCTAGTCATTATGGAAGGTATTTTATTGTCGAGATTTTTGTTACTCCAATGGATGGTAGGCTTTTCATTATGGAAGATAGTCTATTGTCGATATTTTTGTTACTCCAATGGATGGTAGCCTTGTCATTATGGAACGTAGTTTGTTATCGATATTTTTGTTATTCCAATAGATGGTAGCCATGTCATTATGGAAGGTAGTCTATTGTCGATATTTTTGTTACTCTAATGGATTTTAGCCTTGTCATTATTGAAGGTAGTCTGTTTTCGAAAATAAAATTTACTCCAATGTATGGTAGCCTTGTCATTATGGAAGGTAGTATGTTTTCTATATTTTTGTTACTCTAATGGATGGTAGCCTTGTCATTATGGAAGGTAGTCTCTTGTTGATATTTTCATTACTCCAATGCATGGTAGCCTTGTCATTATGGATGGTAGTCTCTTGTTGATATTTTCGTTGCTCTAATGGATGGTAGCCTTGTCATTATGGAAGGTAGTTTTTGTCGAGATTTTTGTTATTCCAATAGATGGTAGCCTTGTCATTATGGAAGGTAGTATTTTGTCGAGATTTTTGTTATTCCATTGGATGGTAGCCTTGTTATTATGGAAGGCAGTCTGTTCTCGATATTTTTGTTATTCCAATAGATAATAGCCTTGTCATTATGGAAGGTAGTATGTTGTCGAGATTTTTGTTACTCTAATGGATTTTAGCCTTGTCATTATTGAAGGTAGTCTGTTTTCAAAAAAAAATTTACTTCAATGTATGGTAGCCTTGTCATTATGGAAGGTAGTATGTTTTCTATATTTTTGTTACTCTAATGGATGGTAGCCTAGTCATTATGGAAGGTATTTTATTGTCGAGATTTTTGTTACTCCAATGGATGGTAGGCTTTTCATTATGGAAGATAGTCTATTGTCGATATATTTGTTACTCCAATGGATGGTAGCCTTGTCATTATGGAACGTAGTTTGTTATCGATATTTTTGTTATTCCAATAGATGGTAGCCATGTCATTATGGAAGGTAGTCTATTGTCGATATTTTTGTTACTCTAATGGATTTTAGCCTTGTCATTATTGAAGGTAGTCTGTTTTCGAAAAAAAAATTTTACTCCAATGTATGGTAGCCTTGTCATTATGGAAGGTAGTATGTTTTCTATATTTTTGTTACTCTAATGGATGGTAGCCTTGTCATTATGGAAGGTAGTCTCTTGTTGATATTTTCATTACTCCAATGCATGGTAACCTTGTCATTATGGATGGTAGTCTCTTGTTGATATTTTCGTTGCTCCAATGGATGGTAGCCTTGTCATTATGGAAGGTAGTTTGTTATTAAGATTTTAATTATTCCAATAGATGGTAGCCTTGTCATTATGGAAGGTAGTTTGTTGTCGAGATTTTTGTTACTCCAATGGACGGTAGCCTTGTCATTATAGAAGGTAGTCTGTTGGCGAGATTTTTGTTACTCCAATGGATGGTAGCCTTGTCATTATGTAAGGTAGTCTCTTGTTGATATTTTCATTACTCCAATGCATGGTAGCCTTGTCATTATGGAAGGTAGTCTCTTGTTTATATTTTCATTACTCCAATGGATGCTAGCCTTGTCATTATGGAAGGTAGTTTCTTGTCGGGATTTTTGTTACTCAAATGGATCGTAGCCTTTTCAATATGGAAGGTAGTCTGTTGTCGAGATTTTTGTTACTACAATTGATGGTAGCCTTGTCATTTTGGAAGCTAGTATGTTGTCGAGATTTTTGTTATTCCATTGGATGGTAGCCTTGTCATTATGGAAGGCAGTCTATTCTCGATATTTTTGTTATCCAATAGATGGTAGCCTTGTCATTATGGAAGGTAGTCTGTTGTCGAGATTTTTGTTACTCAAATGGATTTTAGCCTTGTCATTATTAAAGGTAGTCTGTTTTAGAAAAAAAATTTACTCCAATGGATGGTAGCCTTGTCATTATGGAAGGTTGTCTGTTGTCGATATTTTTGTCACTCCAATGGATGGTAGAATTGTCATTATGGAAGGTAGTCTGTTGTCGATATCTTTGTTATTCCAATGGATGGTAGCCTAGTTATTATGGAAGGTATTTTGTTGTCGAGATTTTTGTTACTCTAATGGATGGTAGGCTTTTCATTATGGAAGGTAGTCTATTGTCGATATTTTTGTTACTCCAATGGATGGTAGCCTTGTCATTATAGAAGGGAGTCTGTTGTCGATATTTTTGTTTCTCCAATGGATTTTAGCCTTGTCAATATTGAAGGTAGTCTGTTTTCGAAATTTTTTTTTACTCTAATGGATGTTAGCCTTGTCATTATGGAAGGTAGTCTGTTGGCGAGATTTTTGTTACTCCAATGGATGGTAGCCTTGTCATTATTGAAGGTAGTCTCTTGTTGATATTTTCATTACTCCAATGCATGATAGCCTTGTCATTATGGATGGTAGTCTCTTGTTGATATTTTCATTACTCCAATGGATGGTAGCCTTGTCATTATGGAAAGTAGTTTGTTTTCGGGATTTCTGTTACTCCAATGGATGGTAGCCTTGTCATTATGGATGGTAGCCTTGTCGATATTTTTGTTACACCAATGCATGGTAGACTTATCATTGGAACATAGTTTTTTGTGGATATTTTTGTTATTCCAATGGATGATAGCCTTATCATTATGGAAGGTAGTCTGTTGGCGAGATTTTTGTTACTCCAATGGATGGTAGCCTTATCATTATGGAACGTAGACTCTTGTTGATATTTTTGTTACTCCAATGTATGGTAGCCTTGTCATTATGGAAGGTAGTATGTATTCTATATTTTTGTTACTCTAATGGATGGTAGCCTTGTCATTATGGAAGGTAGTCTGTTGTCGATATTTTTGTTACTCCAATGGATTTTAGCCTTGTCATTATAGAAGGTAGTCTGTTGGCGAGATTTTTGTTACTCCAATGGATGGTAGCCTTGTCATTATGTAAGGTAGTCTCTTGTTGATATTTTCATTACTCCAATGCATGGTAGCCTTGTCATTATGGAAGGTAGTCTCTTGTTTATATTTTCATTACTCCAATGGATGCTAGCCTTGTCATTATGGAAGGTAGTTTCTTGTCGGGATTTTTGTTACTCTAATGGATCGTATCCTTGTCAATATGGAAGGTAGTCTGTTGTCGAGATTTTTGTTACTACAATGCATGGTAGGCTTGTCATTATGGAAGGTAGTCTATTGTCGAGATTTTTGTTACTACAATTGATGGTTGCCTTGTCATTTAGGAAGGTAGTATGTTGTCGAGATTTTTGTTATTCCATTGGATGGTAGCCTTGTCATTATGGAAGGCAGTCTATTCTCGATATTTTTGTTATCCAATAGATGGTTGCCTTGTCATTATGGAAGGTAGTATGTTGTCGAGATTTTTGTTACTCTAATGGATTTTAGCCTTGTCATTATTGAAGGTAGTCTGTTTTCAAAAAAAAATTTACTTCAATGTATGGTAGCCTTGTCATTATGGAAGGTAGTATGTTTTCTATATTTTTGTTACTCTAATGGATGGTAGCCTAGTCATTATGGAAGGTATTTTATTGTCGAGATTTTTGTTACTCCAATGGATGGTAGGCTTTTCATTATGGAAGATAGTCTATTGTCGATATATTTGTTACTCCAATGGATGGTAGCCTTGTTATTATGGAAGGCAGTCTGTTATCGATATTTTTGTTATTCCAATAGATAATAGCCTTGTCATTATGGAAGGTAGTATGTTGTCGAGATTTTTGTTACTCTAATGGATTTTAGCCTTGTCATTATTGAAGGTAGTCTGTTTTCGAAAAAAAATTTACTTCAATGTATGGTAGCCTTGTCATTATGGAAGGTAGTATGTTTTCTATATTTTTGTTACTCTAATGGATGGTAGCCTAGTCATTATGGAAGGTATTTTATTGTCGAGATTTTTGTTACTCCAATGGATGGTAGGCTTTTCATTATGGAAGATAGTCTATTGTCGATATATTTGTTACTCCAATGGATGGTAGCCTTGTCATTATGGAACGTAGTTTGTTATCGATATTTTTGTTATTCCAATAGATGGTAGCCATGTCATTATGGAAGGTAGTCTATTGTCGATATTTTTGTTACTCTAATGGATTTTAGCCTTGTCATTATTGAAGGTAGTCTGTTTTCGAAAAAAAATTTTACTCCAATGTATGGTAGCCTTGTCATTATGGAAGGTAGTATGTTTTCTATATTTTTGTTACTCTAATGGATGGTAGCCTTGTCATTATGGAAGGTAGTCTCTTGTTGATATTTTCATTACTCCAATGCATGGTAGCCTTGTCATTATGGAAGGTAGTCTCTTATTAATATTTTCGTTGCTTTAATGGATGGTAGCCTTGTCATTATGGAAGGTAGTTTGTTGTCGAGATTTTTGTTATTCCAATAGATGGTAGCATTGTCATTATGGAAGGTAGTATGTTGTCGAGATTTTTGTTATTCCATTAGATGGTAGCCTTGTTATTATGGAAGGAAGTCTGTTCTCGATATTTTTGTTATTCCAATAGATAATAGCCTTGTCATTATGGAAGGTAGTATGTTGTCGAGATTTTTGTTACTCTAATGGATTTTAGCCTTGTCATTATTGAAGGTAGTCTGTTTTCGAAAATTTTTTTACTCCAATGAATGGTAGCCTTGTCATTATGGAAGGTAGTCTGTTGTCGATATCTTTGTTACTCCAATGGATGGTAGCCTAGTCATTATGGAAGGTATTTTGTTGTCGAGATTTTTGTTACTCCAATGGATGATAGGCTTTTCATTATGGAAGATAGTCTATTGTCGATATTTTTGTTACTCCAATGGATGGTAGCCTTGTCATTATGGAACGTAGTTTGTTGTCGATATTTTTGTTATTCCAATAGATGGTAGCCTTGTCATTATGGAAGGTAGTCTGTTGTCGATATTTTTGTTACTCCAATGGATTTTAGCCTTGTCAAGATTGAAGGTAGTCTATTTTCGAAAAAAAATTTTACTCCAATGTATGGTAGCCTTGTCATTATGGAAGGTAGTATGTTTTCTATATTTTTGTTACTCTAATGGATGGTAGCCTAGTCATTATGGAAGGTATTTTATTGTCGAGATTTTTGTTACTCCAATGGATGGTAGGCTTTTCATTATGGAAGATAGTCTATTGTCGATATTTTTGTTACTCCAATGGATGGTAGCCTTGTCATTATGGAACGTAGTTTGTTATCGATATTTTTGTTATTCCAATAGATGGTAGCCATGTCATTATGGAAGGTAGTCTATTGTCGATATTTTTGTTACTCTAATGGATTTTAGCCTTGTCATTATTGAAGGTAGTCTGTTTTCGAAAATAAAATTTACTCCAATGTATGGTAGCCTTGTCATTATGGAAGGTAGTATGTTTTCTATATTTTTGTTACTCTAATGGATGGTAGCCTTGTCATTATGGAAGGTAGTCTCTTGTTGATATTTTCATTACTCCAATGCATGGTAGCCTTGTCATTATGGATGGTAGTCTCTTGTTGATATTTTCGTTGCTCTAATGGATGGTAGCCTTGTCATTATGGAAGGTAGTTTTTGTCGAGATTTTTGTTATTCCAATAGATGGTAGCCTTGTCATTATGGAAGGTAGTATTTTGTCGAGATTTTTGTTATTCCATTGGATGGTAGCCTTGTTATTATGGAAGGCAGTCTGTTCTCGATATTTTTGTTATTCCAATAGATAATAGCCTTGTCATTATGGAAGGTAGTATGTTGTCGAGATTTTTGTTACTCTAATGGATTTTAGCCTTGTCATTATTGAAGGTAGTCTGTTTTCAAAAAAAAATTTACTTCAATGTATGGTAGCCTTGTCATTATGGAAGGTAGTATGTTTTCTATATTTTTGTTACTCTAATGGATGGTAGCCTAGTCATTATGGAAGGTATTTTATTGTCGAGATTTTTGTTACTCCAATGGATGGTAGGCTTTTCATTATGGAAGATAGTCTATTGTCGATATATTTGTTACTCCAATGGATGGTAGCCTTGTCATTATGGAACGTAGTTTGTTATCGATATTTTTGTTATTCCAATAGATGGTAGCCATGTCATTATGGAAGGTAGTCTATTGTCGATATTTTTGTTACTCTAATGGATTTTAGCCTTGTCATTATTGAAGGTAGTCTGTTTTCGAAAAAAAAATTTTACTCCAATGTATGGTAGCCTTGTCATTATGGAAGGTAGTATGTTTTCTATATTTTTGTTACTCTAATGGATGGTAGCCTTGTCATTATGGAAGGTAGTCTCTTGTTGATATTTTCATTACTCCAATGCATGGTAACCTTGTCATTATGGATGGTAGTCTCTTGTTGATATTTTCGTTGCTCCAATGGATGGTAGCCTTGTCATTATGGAAGGTAGTTTGTTATTAAGATTTTAATTATTCCAATAGATGGTAGCCTTGTCATTATGGAAGGTAGTTTGTTGTCGAGATTTTTGTTACTCCAATGGACGGTAGCCTTGTCATTATAGAAGGTAGTCTGTTGGCGAGATTTTTGTTACTCCAATGGATGGTAGCCTTGTCATTATGTAAGGTAGTCTCTTGTTGATATTTTCATTACTCCAATGCATGGTAGCCTTGTCATTATGGAAGGTAGTCTCTTGTTTATATTTTCATTACTCCAATGGATGCTAGCCTTGTCATTATGGAAGGTAGTTTCTTGTCGGGATTTTTGTTACTCAAATGGATCGTAGCCTTTTCAATATGGAAGGTAGTCTGTTGTCGAGATTTTTGTTACTACAATTGATGGTAGCCTTGTCATTTTGGAAGCTAGTATGTTGTCGAGATTTTTGTTATTCCATTGGATGGTAGCCTTGTCATTATGGAAGGCAGTCTATTCTCGATATTTTTGTTATCCAATAGATGGTAGCCTTGTCATTATGGAAGGTAGTCTGTTGTCGAGATTTTTGTTACTCAAATGGATTTTAGCCTTGTCATTATTAAAGGTAGTCTGTTTTAGAAAAAAAATTTACTCCAATGGATGGTAGCCTTGTCATTATGGAAGGTTGTCTGTTGTCGATATTTTTGTCACTCCAATGGATGGTAGAATTGTCATTATGGAAGGTAGTCTGTTGTCGATATCTTTGTTATTCCAATGGATGGTAGCCTAGTTATTATGGAAGGTATTTTGTTGTCGAGATTTTTGTTACTCTAATGGATGGTAGGCTTTTCATTATGGAAGGTAGTCTATTGTCGATATTTTTGTTACTCCAATGGATGGTAGCCTTGTCATTATAGAAGGGAGTCTGTTGTCGATATTTTTGTTTCTCCAATGGATTTTAGCCTTGTCAATATTGAAGGTAGTCTGTTTTCGAAATTTTTTTTTACTCTAATGGATGTTAGCCTTGTCATTATGGAAGGTAGTCTGTTGGCGAGATTTTTGTTACTCCAATGGATGGTAGCCTTGTCATTATTGAAGGTAGTCTCTTGTTGATATTTTCATTACTCCAATGCATGATAGCCTTGTCATTATGGATGGTAGTCTCTTGTTGATATTTTCATTACTCCAATGGATGGTAGCCTTGTCATTATGGAAAGTAGTTTGTTTTCGGGATTTCTGTTACTCCAATGGATGGTAGCCTTGTCATTATGGATGGTAGCCTTGTCGATATTTTTGTTACACCAATGCATGGTAGACTTATCATTGGAACATAGTTTTTTGTGGATATTTTTGTTATTCCAATGGATGATAGCCTTATCATTATGGAAGGTAGTCTGTTGGCGAGATTTTTGTTACTCCAATGGATGGTAGCCTTATCATTATGGAACGTAGACTCTTGTTGATATTTTTGTTACTCCAATGTATGGTAGCCTTGTCATTATGGAAGGTAGTATGTATTCTATATTTTTGTTACTCTAATGGATGGTAGCCTTGTCATTATGGAAGGTAGTCTGTTGTCGATATTTTTGTTACTCCAATGGATTTTAGCCTTGTCATTATAGAAGGTAGTCTGTTGGCGAGATTTTTGTTACTCCAATGGATGGTAGCCTTGTCATTATGTAAGGTAGTCTCTTGTTGATATTTTCATTACTCCAATGCATGGTAGCCTTGTCATTATGGAAGGTAGTCTCTTGTTTATATTTTCATTACTCCAATGGATGCTAGCCTTGTCATTATGGAAGGTAGTTTCTTGTCGGGATTTTTGTTACTCTAATGGATCGTATCCTTGTCAATATGGAAGGTAGTCTGTTGTCGAGATTTTTGTTACTACAATGCATGGTAGGCTTGTCATTATGGAAGGTAGTCTATTGTCGAGATTTTTGTTACTACAATTGATGGTTGCCTTGTCATTTAGGAAGGTAGTATGTTGTCGAGATTTTTGTTATTCCATTGGATGGTAGCCTTGTCATTATGGAAGGCAGTCTATTCTCGATATTTTTGTTATCCAATAGATGGTTGCCTTGTCATTATGGAAGGTAGTCTGTTGTCGAGATTTTTGTTACTCAAATGGATTTTAGCCTTGTCATTATTTAAGGTAGTCTGTTTTCGAAAAAAAATTTACTCCAATGGATGGTAGCCTTGTCATTATGGAAGGTTGTCTGTTGTCGAGATTTTTGTCACTCCAATGGATGGTAGAATTGTCATTATGGTAGGTAGTCTGTTGTCGATATCTTTGTTACTCCAATGGATGGTAACCTAGTTATTATGGAAGGTATTTTGTTGTCGAGATTTTTGTTACTCTAATGGATGGTAGGCTTTTCATTATGGAAGGTAGTCTATTGTCGATATTTTTGTTACTCCAATGGATGGTAGCCTTGTCATTATGGAAGGTAGTTTGTTGGCGAGATTTTTGTTACTCCAATGGATGGTAGCCTTGTCATTATTGAAGGTAGGCTCTTGTTGATATTTTCATTTCTCCAATGCATGATAACCTTGTCATTATGGATGGTAGTCTCTTGTTCATATTTTCATTGCTCCAATGGATGGTAGCCTTGTCATTATGGAAAGTAGTTTGTTGTCGGGATTTTTGTTACTCCAATGGATGGTAGCCTTGTCATTATGGAAGGTAGTCTGTTGTCGATATTTTTGTTACTCCAATGGATGGTAGACTTATCATTATGGAACATAGTTTGTTTTGGATATATTTGTTATTCCAATGGATGATAGCCTTATCATTATGGAGGGAAGTCTGTTGCCGAGATTTTTGTTACTCCAGTGGATGGTAGCCTTGTCATTATGGAAGGTAGTCTCTTGTTGATATTTTCGTTACTCCAATGTATGGTAGCCTTGTCATTATGGAAGGTAGTATGTATTCTATATTTTTGTTACTCTAATGGATGGTAGCCTTGTCATTATGGAAGGTAGTCTGTTGTCGATATTTTTGTTACTCCAATGGATGGTAGCCTTGTCATTATGAAAGGTAGTCTGTTGTCGATTATGGAAGGTAGTCTGTTGCCATGATTTTTGTTACTCCAATGGATGGTAGCCTTGTCATTATGGAAGGTAGTCTCTTGTTGATATTTTCGTTACTCCAATGTATGGTAGCCTTGTCATTATGGAAGGTAGTATGTTTTCTATATTTTTGTTACTCTAATGGATGGTAGCCTTGTCATTATGGAAGGTAGTCTGTTGTCGATATTTTTGTTACTCCAATGGATGGTAGCCTTGTCATTATGAAAGGTAGTCTGTTGTCGATATTTTTGTTACTCCAATGGATGGTAGCCTATTCGTTATGGAACATAGTTTGTTGTCGATATTTTTGTTATTCCAATGGATGGTAGCCTTATCATTATGGAAGGTAGCTTTTGTCAAGATTTTTGTTACTCCAATTGATGGTAGACTTATCATTATGTAAGGTAGTGTATTGTCGACATTTTTGTCACTCCAATGGATGGTAGCCTTGTCATTAATGAAGGTAGTCTGTTGGCGTGATTTTTGTTACTCCAATGGATGGTAGGCTTGTCATTATGGAAGGTAGTTTGTTGTCGAAATTTTTTTTATTCCATTGGATGGTAGCCTTGTTATTATGGAAGGTATTTTGTTCTCGATATTTTTGTTACTCCAATGGATGGTAGCCTTGTCATTATGGAAGGTAGTCTGTTGTCGATATTTTTGTTACTCCAATGGATGGTAGCCTTGTCATTATGGAAGGTAGTTTAATGTCGAGATTTTTGTTACTCCAAAGGATAGTAGCCTTGTCATTATTGAAGGTAGTCTGTTGTCGAGATTTTGTTATTCCAATGGATGGTAGCCTTTTCATTATGGAAGGTAGTCTCTTGTTGGTATTTTCATTACTCCAATGCATGGTAGCCTTGTCATTATGGAAGGTAGTCTCTTGTTGATATTTTCATTACTCCAATGGATGGTATCCTTGTCATTATGGAAGGTAGTTTGTTGTCGGTATTTTTGTTACTCTAATGGATCGTAGACTTGTAAATATGGAAGGTAATCTGTTGTCGAGATTTTTGTTAATTTAATGTATGATAGCCTTGTCATTATAGAAGGTAGTCTGTTGTCGATATCTTTGTTACTCTAATGGATGGTAGCCTAATCATTATGGAAGGTAGTTTAATGTCGAGATTTTTGTCACTCTAATGGATGGTAGCCTTGTCATTCTGGAATGGTAGGATGTTGTCGAGAGTTTTTTTATTCCATTGGATGGTAGCCTTGTAATTATGGAAGGTATTCTGTTCTCGAGATTTTTGTTATTCCAATGGATGGTAGCCTAGTCATTATGGAAGGTATTTTGTTGTCGAGATTTTTGTTACTCCAGTGGATGGTAGGCTTTTCATTGTGGAAGGTACTCTATTGTCGATAATATTGTTACTCCAATGGATGGTAGCCTTGTCATTATGGAAGGTAGTTTGTTGTCGATATTTTTGTTACTCCAATTGATGGTAACCTTGTCATTATGGAAGGTAGTCTATTGTCTAGATTTTTGTTACTCTAATGGATGGTAGCCTTTTCATGATGGAAGGTAGTCTGTTGGTGAGATTTTTGTTACTCCAATGGATGGTAGCCTTGTCATTATCGAAGGTAGTCTCTTGTTGATATTTTTGTTACTCAAATGGATGGTAGCCTTGTCATTATGGAAGGTAGTTTAATGTCGAGATTTTTGTTACTCCAATGGATAGTAGCCTTGTCATTATGGAAGGTAGTATGTTGTCGAGATTTTGTTACTCCAATGGATGGTAGCCTTTTCATTATGGATAGTATGTTGTCGAGATTTTTGTTATTTCATTGGATGGTAGCCTTGTGATTATGGAAGGCAGTATGTTCTCGATATTTTTGTTATTCCAATAGATGGTAGCCTTGTCATTATGAAAGGTTGTCTATTGTCGATATTTTTGTTACTCCAATGGATTTTAGCCTTGTAATTACAGAAGGTAGTCTGTTTTCGAAAAAAAAATTACTCCAATGGATGGTAGCCTTGTCATTATGGAAGGTTATTTGTTGTCGACATTTTTGTTACTCCAATGGATAGTAGAATTGTCATTATCGAAGATAGTCTGTTGTCGATATCTTTGTTACTCCAATGGATGGTAGCCTAGTCATTATGGAAGGTATTTTGTTGTCGAGATTTTTTTCACTGCAATGGATGGTAGGCTTTTCATTATGGAAGGTAGTCTATTGTCGATATTTTTGTTACTCCAATGGATGGTAGCCTTGTGATTATGGAAGGTAGTCTGTTATCGATTTTTTTGTTACTCCAATTGATGGTAGCCTTGTCATTATGGAACGTAGTTTGTTGTCGATATTTTTGTTATTCGAATAGATGGTAGCCTTGTCATTATGGAAGGTAGTCTGTTGTCGATATTTTTGTTACACCAATGGATTTTAGCCTTGTCATTATTGAAGGTAGTCTGTTTTCGAAATTTTTTTTTACTCCAATGGATGGTAGCCTTGTGATTATGGAAGGTAGTCTGTTGGCGAGATTTTTGTTACTCCAATGGATTGTAGCCTTGTCATTATGGAAGGTAGTCTCTTGTTGATATTTTCATTACTCTAATGCATGTTAGCCTTGTCATTATGTATGGTAGTCTCTTGTTGATATTTTCATTACTCCAATGGATGGTAGCCTTGTCATTATGGAAAGTAGTTTGTTGTCGGGATTTTTGTTACTCCAATGGATGGTAGCCTTGTCATTATGGAAGGTAGTCTGTTGTCGATATTTTTGTTACTCCAATGGATGGTAGACTTGTCATTATGGAACGTAGTTTGTTGTCGATATATTTGTTATTCCAGTAGATGGTAGCCTTGTCATTATGGAAGGTAGTCTGTTGGCGAGATTTTTTGTTACTCCAATGGATGGTAGCATTGTCATTATGGAAGGTAGTTTGTTGTCGATATTTTTGTTACTCCAATTGATGGTAACCTTGTCATTATGGAAGGTAGTCTATTGTCTAGATTTTTGTTACTCTAATGGATGGTAGCCTTGTCATGATGGAAGGTAGTCTGTTGGTGAGATTTTTGTTACTCCAATGGATGGTAGCCTTGTCATTATCGAAGGTAGTCTCTTGTTGATATTTTTGTTACTCAAATGGATGGTAGCCTTGTCATTATGGAAGGTAGTTTAATGTCGAGATTTTTGTTACTCCAATGGATAGTAGCCTTGTCATTATGGAAGGTAGTATGTTGTCGAGATTTTGTTACTCCATTGGATGGTAGCCTTTTCATTATGGATAGTATGTTGTCGAGATTTTTGTTATTTCATTGGATGGTAGCCTTGTGATTATGGAAGGCAATATGTTCTCGATATTTTTGTTATTCCAATAGATGGTAGCCTTGTCATTATGAAAGGTTGTCTATTGTCGATATTTTTGTTACTCCAATGGATTTTAGCCTTGTCATTACAGAAGGTAGTCTGTTTTCGAAAAAAAATTTACTCCAATGGATGGTAGCCTTGTCATTATGGAAGGTTATTTGTTGTCGACATTTTTGTTACTCCAATGGATAGTAGAATTGTCATTATGGAAGATAGTTTGTTGTCGATATCTTTGTTACTCCAATGGATGGTAGCCTAGTCATTATGGAAGGTATTTTGTTGTCGAGAATTTTGTCACTGCAATGGATGGTAGGCTTTTCATTATGGAAGGTAGTCTATTGTAGATATTTTTGTTACTCCAATGGATGGTAGCCTTGTGATTATGGAAGGTAGTCTGTTATCGATTTTTTTGTTACTCCAATTGATGGTAGCCTTGTCATTATGGAACGTAGTTTGTTGTCGATATTTTTGTTATTCGAATAGATGGTAGCCTTGTCATTATGGAAGGTAGTCTGTTGTCGATATTTTTGTTACACCAATGGATTTTAGCCTTGTCATTATTGAAGGTAGTCTGTTTTCGAAATTTTTTTTTACTCCAATGGATGGTAGCCTTGTCATTATGGAAGGTAGTCTGTTGGCGAGATTTTTGTTACTCCAATGGATTGTAGCCTTGTCATTATGGAAGGTAGTCTCTTGTTGATATTTTCATTACTCCAATGCATGTTAGCCTTGTCATTATGTATGGTAGTCTCTTGTTGATATTTTCATTACTCCAATGGATGGTAGCCTTGTCATTATGGAAAGTAGTTTGTTGTCGGGATTTTTGTTACTCCAATGGATGGTAGCCTTGTCATTACGGAAGGTAGTCTGTTGTCGATATTTTTGTTACTCCAATGGATGGTAGACTTGTAATTATGGAACGTAGTTTGTTGTCGATATATTTGTTATTCCAATAGATGGTAGCCTTGTCATTATGGAAGGTAGTATGTTGGCGAGATTTTTGTTACTCCAATGGATGGTAGCCTTGTCATTATGGAAGGTAGTCTCTTGTTGATATTTTTGTTACTCCAATGTATGGTAGCCTTGTCATTATGGAAGGTAGTCTGTTGTCGATATTTTTGTTACTCCTATGGATGGTCGCCTTGTCATTATGGAAGGTAGTTTAATGTCGAGATTTTTGTTACTCCAATGGATAGTAGCCTTGTCATTATGGAAGGTAGTCTGTTGTCGAGATTTTGTTACTCCAATGGATGGTAGCCTTTTCATTATGGAAGGTAGTCTCTTGTTGGTATTTTCAATACTCCAATGCATTGTAGCCTTGTCATTATGGAAGGTAGTCTCTTGTTGATATTTTCATTACTCCAATGGATGGTAGCCTTGTCATTATGGAAGGTAGTTTGTTGTCGGTATTTTTGTTACTATAATGGATCGTAGACTTGTAAATATGGAAGGTAGTCTGTTGTCGAGATTTTTGTTACCTTAATGGATGGTAGCCTTGTCATTATAGAAGGTATTCTGTTGTCAATATCTTTGTTACTCTAATGGATGGTAGCCTTGTCATTATGGAAGATAGTCTATTATCGATATCTTTGTTACTCCAATGGATGGTAGCCTAGTCATTATGGAAGATATTTTGTTGTCGAGATTTTTGTCACTCCAATGGATGGTAGGCTTTTCATTATGGAAGGTAGTCTATTGTCGATATTTTTGTTACTCCAATGGATGGTAGCCTTGTGATTATGGAAAGTAGTCTGTTATCAATTTTTTTGTTACTCCAATGGATGGTAGCCTTGTCATTATGGAACATAGTTTGTTGTCGATATTTTTGTTATTCGAATAGATGGTAGCCTTGTCATTATGGAAGGTAGTCTGTTGTCGATATTTTTGTTACTCCAATGGATTTTAGCCTTGTCATTATTGAAGGTAGTCTTTTTTCAAAAATTTTTTTAACTCCAATGGATGATAGCCTTGTCATTATGGAAGGTAGTCTGTTGGCGAGATTTTTGTTACTCCAATGGATGGTAACCTTGTCATTATGGAAGGTAGTCTCTTGTTGATATTTTTGTTACTCAAATGGATGGTAGCCTTGTAATTATGGAAGGTAGTTTAATGTTGAGATTTTTGTTGCTCCAATGGATAGTGGCCTTGCCAATTTTGGAAGGTAGTCTGTTGTCGAGATTTTGTTACTCCAATGGATGGTAGCCTTTTCATTATGGATAGTATGTTGTCGAGATTTTTGTTATTCCATTGGATGGTAGCCTTGTGATTATGGAAGGAAGTATGTTCTCGATATTTTTGTTATTCCAATAGATGGTAGCCTTGTCATTATGAAAGGTAGTCTGTTGACGAGATTTTTGTTACTCCAATGGATTTTAGCCTTCTTATTACTGAAGGTAGACTGTTTTCAAAAAAAAATTTACTCCATTGGATGGTAGCCTTGTCATTATGGAAGGTTGTCTGTTGTCGAGATTTTTGTTACTCCAATGGATGGTAGAATTGTCATTATGGAAGATAGTCTATTGTTGATATCTTTGTTACTCCAATGGATGGTAGCCTAGTCATTATGGAAGGTATTTTGTTGTCGAGATTTTTGTCACTCCTATGGATGGTAGGCTTTTCATTATGGAAGGTAGTCTATTGTCGATATTTTTGTTACTCCAATGGATGTTAGCCTTGTCATTATGGAAGGTAGTCTATTGTCGAAATTTTTGTTACTCTAATGGATGGTAGCCTTGTCATTATGGAACATAGTTTGTTGTCGATATTTTTGTTATTCCAATAGATGGTAGCCTTGTCATTATGGAAGGTAGTCTGTTGTCGATATTTTTGTTACTCCAATGGATTTTAGCCTTGTCATTATTGAAGGTAGTCTGTTTTCGAAATTTTTTTTACTCCAATGGATGGTAGCCTTGTCATTATGGAAGGTAGTCTGTTGGCGAGATTTTTGTTACTCCAATGGATGGTAACCTTGTCATTATGGAAGGTAGTCTCTTGTTGATATTTTCATTACTCCAATGGATGGTAGCCTTGTCATTGTGGATGGTAGTCTGTTGGCGAGATTTTTGTTACTTCAATGGATGGTAGCCTTGTCATTATGGAAGGTAGTCTCTTGTTGATATTTTCATTACTCCAATGCATGGTAGCCTTGTCATTATGAAAGGTACTTTAATGTTGAGATTTTTGTTACTACAATGGATAGTGGCCTTGCCATTATGGAAGGTAGTCTGTTGTTGAGATTTTGTTACTCCAATGGATGGTAGCCTTTTCATTATGGATAGTATGTTGTCGGGATTTTTGTTATTCCATTGGATGGTAGCCTTGTGATTATGGAAGGAAGTATGTTCTCGATATTTTTGTTATTCCAATAGATGGTAGCCTTGTCCTTATGAAAGGTAGTCTATTATCGAGATTTTTGTTACTCCAATGGATTTTAGCCTTGTCATTACTGAAGGTAGTCTGTTTTCGAAAAAATTTTTACTCCAATCGATGGTAGCCTTGTCATTGTGGATGGTAGTCTCTTGTTGATATTTTCATTACTCCAATGGATGGTAGCCTTGTCATTATGGAAAGTAGTTTGTTGTCGATATTTTTGTTACTCCAATGGATGGTAGCCTTGTCATTATGGAAGGTAGTCTATTGTCGATATTTTTGTTACTCCAATGGATGGTAGCCTATTCATTATGGAACATAGTTTTTTGTCGATATTTTTGTTATTCCAATGCATGGTAGCCTTATCATTATGGAAGGTAGTTTGTTGTCGAGATTTTTGTTACTCTAATGGATGGTAACCTTGTCATTATGGAAGGTAGTCTGTTGTAGATATTTTTGTTACTCCAATGGATGGTAGACTTGTCATTATGGAACGTAGTCTGTTGTCGATATATTTGTTATTCCATTGGATGGTAACCTTGTCATGATGGAAGGTAGTCTGTTGGCGAGATTTTTGTTACTCCAATGGATGGTAGCCTTGTCATTATGGAAGGTAGTCTCTTGTTGATATTTTTGTTACTCAAATGGATGGTAGCCTTGTCATTGTGGAAGGTAGTTTAATCTTGAGATTTTTGTTACTCCAATGGATAGTGGCCTTGCCAATTTTGGAAGGTAGTCTGTTGTCGAGATTTTGTTACTCCAATGGATGGTAGCCTTTTCATTATGGATAGTATGTTGTCGAGATTTTTGTTATTCCATTGGATGGTAGCCTTGTGATTATGGAAGGAAGTATGTTCTCGATATTTTTGTTATTCCAATAGATGGTAGCCTTGTCATTATGAAAGGTAGTCTGTTGTCGAGATTTTTGTTACTCCAATGGATTTTAGCCTTCTCATTACTGAAGGTAGACTGTTTTCGAAAAAAAATTTACTCCATTGGATGGTAGCCTTGTCATTATGGAAGGTTGTCTGTTGTCGAGATTTTTGTTACTCCAATGGATGGTAGAATTGTCATTATGGAAGATAGTCTATTGTTGATATATTTGTTACTCCAATGGATGGTAGCCTAGTCATTATGGAAGGTATTTTGTTGTCGAGATTTTTGTTACTCCAATGGATGGTAGCCTAGTCATTATGGAAGGTATTTTGTTGTCGAGATTTTTGTCACTCCTATGGATGGTAGGCTTTTCATTATGGAAGGTAGTCTATTGTCGATATTTTTGTTACTCCAATGGATGTTAGCCTTGTCATTATGGAAGGTAGTCTATTGTCGAAATTTTTGTTATTCCAATAGATGGTAGCCTTGTCATTATGGAAGGTAGTCTGTTGTCGATATTTTTGTTACTGCAATGGATTTTAGCCTTGTCATTATTGAAGGTAGTCTGTTTTCGAATTTTTTTTTTACTCTAATGGATGATAGCCTTGTCATTATGGAAGGTAGTCTGTTGGCGAGATTTTTGTTACTCCAATGGATGGTAACCTTGTCATTATGGAAGGTAGTCTCTTGTTGATATTTTCATTACTCCAATGCATGGTAGCCTTGTCATTGTGGATGGTAGTTTCTTGTTGATATTTTCATTATTCCAATGGATGGTAGCCTTGTCATTATGGAAGGTAGTCTCTTGTTGATATTTTCATTACTCCAATGCATGGTAGCCTTGTCATTGTGGATGGTAGTCTCTTGTTGATATTTTCATTACTCCAATGGATGGTAGCCTTGTCATTATGGAAAGTAGTTTGTTGTCGATATTTTTGTTACTCCAATGGATGGTAGCCTTGTCATTATGGAAGGTAGTCTATTGTCGATATTTTTGTTACTCCAATGGATGGTAGCCTATTCATTATGGAACATAGTTTTTTGTCGATATTTTTGTTATTCCAATGGATGGTAGCCTTATCATTATGGAAGGTAGTTTGTTGTCGAGATTTTTGTTACTCTAATGGATGGTAACCTTTTTATTATGGAAGGTAGTCTATTGTCGATATTTTTGTTACTCCAATGGATGGTAGACTTGTCATTATGGAACGTAGTCTGTTGTCGATATATTTGTTATTCCATTGGATGGTAACCTTGTCATGATGGAAGGTAGTCTGTTGGCGAGATTTTTGTTACTCCAATGGATGGTAGCCTTGTCATTATGGAAGGTAGTCTCTTGTTGATATTTTTGTTACTCAAATGGATGGTAGCCTTGTCATTGTGGAAGGTAGTTTAATCTTGAGATTTTTGTTACTACAATGGATAGTGGCCTTGCCAATTTTGGAAGGTAGTCTGTTGTCGAGATTTTGTTACTCCTATGGATGGTAGGCTTTTCATTATGAAAGGTAGTCTATTTTCGATATTTTTGTTACTCCAATGGATGGTAGCCTTGTCATTATGGAAGGTAGTCTATTGTCGATATTTTTGTTACTCCAATGGATGGTAGCCTTGTCATTATGGAACTTAGTTTGTTGTCGATATTTTTGTTATTCCAATAGATGGTAGCCTTGTCATTATGGAAGGTAGTCTGTTGTCGATATTTTTGTTACTTCAATGGATTTTAGCCTTGTCATTATTGAAGGTAGTCTGTTTTCGAAATTTTTTTTTACTCCAATGGATGATAGCCTTGTCATTATGGAAGGTAGTCTGTTGGCGAGATTTTTGTTACTCCAATGGATGGTAACCTTGTCATTATGAAAGGTAGTCTCTTGTTGATATTTTCATTACTCCAATGCATGGTAGCCTTGTCATTATGGATGGTAGTCTCTTGTTGATATTTTCATTACTCCAATGGCTGGTAGCCTTGTCATTATGGAAAGTAGTTTGTTGTCGGGATTTTTGTTACTCCAATGGATCGAGCCTTGTCATTATGGAAGGTAGTCTGTTGTCGATATTTTTGTTACTCCAATGGATGGTAGACTTGTCATTATGGAACGTAGTTTGTTGTCCATATATTTGTTATTCCAATGGATGGTAGCCTTGTCATTATGGAAGGTAGTCTGTTGGCGAGATTTTTGTTACTCCAATGTATGGTAGCCTTATCATTATGGAAGGTAGTTTGTTGTCGAGATTTTTATTACTCCAATGGATGGTAGCATTGTCATTATAGAAGGTAGTCTGTTGTCGATATTTTTGTTACTCCAATGGATGGTAGACTTGTCATTATGGAACGTAGTCTGTTGTCGATATATTTGTTATTCTATTGGATGGTAGCCTTGTCATGATGGAAGGTAGTCTGTTGGCGAGATTTTTGTTACTCCAATGGATGGTAGCCCTGTCATTGTGGAAGGTAGTTTAATGTTGAGATTTTTGTTACTCCAATGGATAGTGGCCATGCCAATTTTGGAAGGTAGTCTGTTGTCGAGATTTTGTTACTCCAATGGATGGTAGCCTTTTCATTATGGATAGTATGTTGTCGAGATTTTTGTTATTCCATTGGATGGTAGCCTTGTGATTAAGGAAGGAAGTATGTTCTCGATATTTTTGTTATTCCAATAGATGGTAGCCTTGTCATTATGAAAGGTAGTCTGTTGTCGATATTTTTGTTACTCCAATGGATTTTAGCCTTCTCATTACTGAAGGTAGACTGTTTTCGAAAAAAATTTTACTCCAATGGATGGTAGCCTTGTCATTATGGAAGGTTGTCTGTTGTCGAGATTTCTGTTACTCCAATGGATGGTAGAATTGTCGTTATGGAAGATATTCTATTGTCGATATCTTTGTTACTCCAATGGATGGTAGCCTAGTCATTATGGAAGGTATTTTGTTGTCGAGATTTTTGTCACTCCTATGGATGGTAGGCTTTTCATTATGGAAGGTAGTCTATTGTCGATATTTTTATTACTCCAATGGATGGTAGCCTTGTCATTATGGAAGGTAGTCTATTGTCGATATTTTTGTTACTCCAATGGATGGTAGCCTTGTCATTATGGAACATACTTTGTTGTCGATATTTTTGTTATTCCAATAGATGGTAGCCTTGTCATTATGGAAGGTAGTCTGTTATCGATATTTTTGTTACTCCAATGGATTTTAGCCTTGTCATTATTGAAGGTAGTCTGTTTTCGAAATTTTTTTTACTCCAATGGATGGTAGCCTTGTCATTATGGAAGGTAGTCTGTTGGCGAGATTTTTGTTACTCCAATGGATGGTAGCCTTGTCATTATGGAAGGTAGTCTCTTGTTGATATTTTCATTACTCAAATGCATGGTAGCCTTGTCATTATGGATGGTAGTCTCTTGTTGATATTTTCATTACTCCAATGGATGGTAGCCTTGTCATTATGGAAAGTAGTTTGTTGTCGGGATTTTTGTTACTCCAATGGATGGTAGCCTTGTCATCATGGAAGGTAGTCTGTTGTCGATATTTTTGTTACTCCATTGGATGGTAGACTTGTCATTATGGAACGTAGTCTGTTGTCGATATATTTGTTATTCCAATGGATGGTAGCCTTGTCATGATGGAAGGTACTCTGTTGGCGAGATTTTTGTTACTCCAATGGATGGTAGCCTTGTAATTATGGAAGGTAGTCTCTTGTTGATATTTTTGTTACTCAAATGGATGGTAGCCTTGTAATTATGGAAGGTAGTTTAATGTTGAGATTTTTGTTGCTCCAATGGATAGTGGCCTTGCCAATTTTGGAAGGTAGTCTGTTGTCGAGATTTTGTTACTCCAATGGATGGTAGCCTTTTCATTATGGATAGTATGTTGTCGAGATTTTTGTTATTCCATTGGATGGTAGCCTTGTGATTATGGAAGGAAGTGTGTTCTCGATATTTTTGTTATTCCAATAGATGGTAGCCTTGTCATTATGAAAGGTAGTCTGTTGTCGAGATTTTTGTTACTCCAATGGATTTTAGCCTTGTCAGTGCAGAAGGTAGTCTGTTTTCGTAAAAAAATTTACTCCAATGGATGGTAGCCTTGTCATTATGGAAGGTTGTCTGTTGTCGAGATTTTTGTTACTCCAATGGATGGTAGAATTGTCATTATGGAAGATAGTCTATTGTCCATATCTTTGTTACTCCAATGGATGGTAGCCTAGACATTATGGAAGGTATTTTGTTGTCGAGCTTTTTGTCACTCCTATGGATGGTAGGCTTTTCATTATGAAAGGTAGTCTATTTTCGATATTTTTGTTACTCCAATGGATGGTAGCCTTGTCATTATGGAAGGTAGTCTATTGTCGATATTTTTGTTACTCCAATGGATGGTAGCCTTGTCATTATGGACCTTAGTTTGTTGTCGATATTTTTGTTATTCCAATAGATGGTAGCCTTGTCATTATGGAAGGTAGTCTGTTGTCGATATTTTTGTTACTTCCATGGATTTTAGCCTTGTCATTATTGAAGGTAGTCTGTTTTCGAAATTTTTTTTTACTCCAATGGATGATAGCCTTGTCATTATGGAAGGTAGTCTGTTGGCTTGATTTTTGTTACTCCAATGGATGGTAACCTTGTCATTATGGAAGGTAGTCTCTTGTTGATATTTTCATTACTCCAATGCATGGTAGCCTTTTCATTATGGATGGTAGTCTCTTGTTGATATTTTCATTACTCCAATGGCTGGTAGCCTTGTCATTATGGAAAATAGTTTGTTGTCGGGATTTTTGTTACTCCAATGGATCGAGCCTTGTCATTATGGAAGGTAGTCTGTTGTCGATATTTTTGTTACTCCAATGGATGGTAGACTTGTCATTATGGAACGTAGTTTGTTGTCCATATATTTGTTATTCCAATGGATGGTAGCCTTGTCATTATGGAAGGTAGTCTGTTGGCGAGATTTTTGTTACTCCAATGTATGGTAGCCTTATCATTATGGAAGGTAGTTTGTTGTCGAGATTTTTATTACTCCAATGGATGGTAGCATTGTCATTATGGAAGGTAGTCTGTTGTCGATATTTTTGTTACTCCAATGGATGGTAGACTTGTCATTATGGAACGTAGTCTGTTGTCGATATATTTGTTATTCTATTGGATGGTAGCCTTGTCATGATGGAAGGTAGTCGGTTGGCGAGATTTTTGTTACTCCAATGGATGGTAGCCCTGTCATTGTGGAAGGTAGTTTAATGTTGAGATTTTTGTTACTCCAATGGATAGTGGCCATGCCAATTTTGGAAGGTAGTCTGTTGTCGAGATTTTGTTACTCCAATGGATGGTAGCCTTTTCATTATGGATAGTATGTTGTCGAGATTTTTGTTATTCCATTGGATGGTAGCCTTGTGATTATGGAAGGAAGTATGTTCTCGATATTTTTGTTATTCCAATAGATGGTAGCCTTGTCATTATGAAAGGTAGTCTGTTGTCGAGATTTTTGTTACTCCAATGGATTTTAGCCTTCTCATTACTGAAGGTAGACTGTTTTCGAAAAAAATTTTACTACAATGGATGGTAGCCTTGTCATTATGGAAGGTTGTCTGTTGTCGAGATTTTTGTTACTCCAATGGATGGTAGAATTGTCATTATGGAAGATAGAATATTTTCGATATCTTAGTTACTCCAATGGATGGTAGCCTAGTCATTATGGAAGGTATTTTGTTGTCGAGATTTTTGTCACTCCTATGGATGGTAGGCTTTTCATTATGGAAGGTAGTCTATTGTCGATATTTTTGTTACTCGAATGGATGGTAGCCTTGTCATTATGGAAGGTAGTGTATTGTCGATATTTTTGTTACTCCAATGGATGGTAGCCTTGTCATTATGGAACATAGTTTGTTGTCGATATTTTTGTTATTCCAATAGATGGTAGCCTTGTCATTATGGAAGGTAGTCTGTTGTCGATGTTTTTGTTACTGCAATGGATTTTAGCCTTGTCATTATTGAAGGTAATCTGTTTTCGAAATTGTTTTTTACTCCAATAGATGATAGCCTTGTCATTATGGAAGGTAGTCTGTTGGCGAGATTTTTGTTACTCGAATGGATGTTAACCTTGTCATTATGGAAGGTAGTCTCTTGTTGATATTTTCATTACTCCAATGCATGGTGGCCTTGTCATTATGGATGGTAGTCTCTTGTTGATATTTTCATTACTCCAATGGATGATAGCCTTGTCATTATGGAAAGTAGTTTGTTGTCGGGATTTTTGTTGCTCCAATGGATGGTAGCCTTGTCATTATGGAAGGTAGTCTGTTGTCGCTATTTTTGTTACTCCAATGGATGGTAGACTTGTCATTATGGAACGTAGTTTGTTGTCCATATATTTGTTATTCCAATGGATGGTAGCCTTGTCATTATAGAAGGTAGTCTGTTGGCGATATTTTTGTTACTCCAATGGATGGTAGCCTTGTCATTATGGAAGGTAGTCTCTTGTTGATATTTTTGATACTCTAATGTATGGTAGACATGTCATTATGGAAGGTAGTATGTTTTCTATATTTTTGTTACTCTAATGAATGGTAGCCTTGTCATTATAGAAGGTAGTCTGCTGTCGATATTTTTGTTACTCCATTGGATGGTAGCCTTGTCATTATGGAAGGTAGTCTGTTGTCGATATTTTTGTTACTCCAATGGATGGTAGCCTATTCATTATGGAACGTAGTTTTTTGTTGATATTTTTGTTATTCCAATGGATGGTAGCCTTATCATTATGGAAGGTAATTTTTTGTCGAGATTTTTGTTACTCCAATGGATGGTAGCCTTGTCATTATGGAAGGTAGTCTGTTGTCGATATTTTTGTTACTCCAATGGATGGTAGACTTGTTATTATGGAACATAGTCTGTTGTCGATATATTTGTTATTCTATAGGATGGTAGCCTTGTCATGATGGAAGGTTGTCTGTTGGCGAGATTTTTGTTACTCCAATGGATGGTAGCCCTGTCATTGTGGAAGGTAGTTTAATGTTGAGATTTTGGTTACTCCAATGGATAGTGGCCATGCCAATTTTGGAAGGTAGTCTGTTATCGAGATTTTGTTACTCCAATGGATGGTAGCCTTTTCATTATGGATAGTATGTTGTCGAGATTTTTTTTATTCCATTGGATGGTAGCCTTGTGATTATGGAAGGAAGTATGTTCTCGATATTTTTGTTATTCCAATAGATGGTAGCCTTGTCATTATGAAAGGTAGTCTGTTGTCGAGATTTTTGTTACTCCAATGGATTTTAGCCTTCTCATTACTGACGGTAGACTGTTTTCGAAAATAATTTTACTCCAATGGATGGTAGCCTTGTCATTATGGAAGGTTGTCTGTTGTCGAGATTTTTGTTACTCCAATGGATGGTAGAATTGTCATTATGGAAGATAGAATATTGTCGATATCTTAGTTACTCCAATGGATGGTAGCCTAGTCATTATGGAAGGTATTTTGTTGTCGAGATTTTTGTCACTCCTATGGATGGTAGGCTTTTCATTATGGAAGGTAGTCTATTGTCGATATTTTTGTTACTCCAATGGATGGTAGCCTTGTCATTATGGAAGGTAGTATATTGTCGATATTTTTGTTACTCCAAAGGATGGTAGCCTTGTCATTATGGAACATAGTTTGTTGTCGATATTTTTGTTATTCCAATAGATGGTAGCCTTGTCATTATGGAAGGTAGTCTGTTGTCGATATTTTTGTTACTGCAATGGATTTTAGCCTTGTCATTATTGAAGGTAATCTGTTTTCGAAATTGTTTTTTACTCCAATAGATGATAGCCTTGTCATTATGGAAGGTAGCCTGTTGGCGAGATTTTTGTTACTCCAATGGATGTTAACCTTGTCATTATGGAAGGTAGTCTCTTGTTGATATTTTCATTACTCCAATGCATGGTGGCCTTGTCATTATGGATGGTAGTTTCTTGTTGATATTTTCATTACTCCAATGGATGATAGCCTTGTCATTATGGAAAGTAGTTTGTTGTCGGGATTTTTGTTGCTCCAATGGATGGTAGCCTTGTCATTATGGTAGGTAGTCTGTTGTCGCTATTTTTGTTACTCCAATGGATGGTAGACTTGTCATTATGGAACGTAGTTTGTTGTCCATATATTTGTTATTCCAATGGATGGTAGCCTTGTCATTATAGAAGGTAGTCTGTTGGCGATATTTTTGTTACTCCAATGGATGGTAGCCTTGTCATTATGGAAGGTAGTCTCTTGTTGATATTTTTGATACTCCAATGTATGGTAGACATGTCATTATGGAAGGTAGTATGTTTTATATATTTTTGTTACTCTAATGAATGGTAGCCTTGTCATTATAGAAGGTAGTCTGTTGTCGATATTTTTGTTACTCCATTGGATGGTAGCCTTGTCATTATGGAAGGTAGTCTGTTGTCGATATTTTTGTTACTCCAATGGATGGTAGCCTATTCATTATGGAACGTAGTTTTTTGTCGATATTTTTGTTATTCCAATGGATGGTAGCCTTATCATTATGGAAGGTAGTTTGTTGTCGAGATTTTTGTTACTCCAATGGATGGTAGCCTTGTCATTATGGAAGGTAGTCTGTTGTCGATATTTTTGTTACTCCAATGGATGGTAGACTTGTCATTATGGAACGTAGTCTGTTGTCGATATATTTGTTATTCCATTGGATGGCAGCCTTGTCATGATGGAAGGTAGTCTGTTGGCGAGATTTTTGTTACTCCAATGGATGGAAGCCTTGTCATTATGGAAGGTAGTCTCTTGTTGATATTTTTGTTACTCAAATGGATGGTAGCCTTGTCATTGTGGAAGGTAGTTTAATGTTGAGATTTTTGTTACTCCAATGGATAGTGGCCTTGCCAATTTTGGAAGGTAGTCTGTTGTCGAGATTTTGTTACTCCAATGGATGGTAGGCTTTTCATTATGGATAGTATGTTGTCAAGATTTATGTTATTCCATTGGATGGTAGCCTTGTGATTATGGAAGGAAGTATGTTCTCGATATTTTTGTTATTCCAATAGATGGTAGCCTTGTCATTATGAAAGGTAGTCTGTTGTCGAGATTTTTATTACTCCAATCGATTTTAGCCTTGTCATTGCTGAAGGTAGTCTGTTTTCGAAAAAAATTTTACTCCAATGGATGGTAGCCTTGTCATTATGGAAGGTTTTCTGTTGTCGAGATTTTTGTTACTCCAATGGATGGTAGAATTGTCATTATGGAAGATAGTCTATTGTCGATATCTTTGTTACTCCAATGGATGGTAGCCTAGTCATTATGGAAGGTATTTTGTTGTCGAGCTTTTTGTCATTCCTATGGATGGTAGGCTTTTCATTATGGAAGGTAGTCTATTGTCGATATTTTTGTTACTCCAATGGATGGTAGCCTTGTCATTATGGAAGGTAGTCTATAGCCGATTTTTTTTTTACTCCAATGGATGGTAGCCTTGTCATTATGGAACATAGTTTGTTGTCGATGTTTTTGTTATTCCAATAGATGGTAGCCTTGTCATTATGGAAGGTAGTCTGTTGTCGATATTTTTGTTACTCCAATGGATTTTAGCCTTGTCATTATTGAAGGTAGTCTGTTTTCGATTTTTTTTTTTACTCCAATGAATGATAGCCTTGTCATTATGGAAGGTAGTCTGTTGGCGAGATTTTTGTTACTCCAATGGATGGTAACCTTGTCATTATGGAAGGTAGTCTCTTGTTGATATTTTCATTACTCCAACGCATGGTAGCCTTGTCATTATGGATGGTAGTCTCTTGTTGATATTTTCATTACTCCAATGGATGGTTATCTTGTCATTATGGAAAGTAGTTTATTGTCGGGATTTTTGTTACTCCAATGGATGGTAGCCTTGTCATTATGGAAGGTCGTCTGTTGTCGTTATTTTTGTTACTCCAATGGATGGTAGACTTGTCATTATGGAACGTAGTTTGTTGTCCATATATTTGTTATTCCAATGGATGGTAGCCTTGTCATTATGGAAGGTAGTTTGTCGGCGAGATTTTTGTTACTCCAATGGATGGTAGCCTTATCATTATGGAAGGTAGTTTGTTGTCGAGATTTTTGTTACTCCAATGGATGGTAGCCTTGTCATCATGGAAGGTAGTCTGTTGTCGATATTTTTGTTACTCCAATGGATGGTAGACTTGTCATTATGGAACGTAGTCTGTTGTCGATATATTTGTTAATCCATTGGATGGTAGCCTTGTCATGATGGACGGTAGTCTGTTGGCGAGATTTTTGTTACTCCAATGGATGGTAGCCTTGTCATTATGGAAGGTAGTCTCTTGTTGATATTTTTGTTACTCAAATGGATGGTAGCCTTGTCATTGTGGAAGGTAGTTTAATGTTGAGATTTTTCTTACTCCAATGGATAGTGGCCTTGCCAATTTCAGAAGGTAGTCCGTTGTCGAGATTTTGTTACTCCAATGGATGGTAGCCTTTTCATTATGGAGAGTATGTTGTCGAGATTTTTGTTATTCCATTGGATGGTAGCCTTGTGATTATGGAAGGAAGTATGTTCTCGATATTTTTGTTATTCCAATAGATGGTAGCCTTGTCATTATGAAAGGTAGTCTGTTGTCGAGATTTTTGTTATTCCATTGGATTTTAGCTTTGTCATTACTGAAGGTAGTCTGTTTTCGAAAAAAAATTTACTCCAATGGATGGTAGCCTTGTCATTATGGAAGGTTTTCTGTTGTCGAGATTTTTGTTACTCCAATGGATGGTAGAATTGTCATTATGGAAGATAGTCTATTGTCGATATCTTTGTTACTCCAATGGATGGTAGCCTTGTCATTATGGAAGGTATTTTGTTGTCGAGCTTTTTGTCACTCCTATGGATGGTAGGCTTTTCATTATGGAAGGTAGTCTATTGTCGATATTTTTGTTACTCCAATGGATGGTAGCCTTGTCATTATGGAAGGTAGTCTAATGTCGATATTTTTGTTACTCCAATGGATGGTAGCCTTGTCATTATGGAACGTAGTTTGTTGTCGATATTTTTGTTATTCCAATAGATGGTAGCCTTGTCATTATGGAAGGTAGTCTGTTGTCGATATTTTTGTTACTCCAATGGATTTTAGCATTTTCATTATTGAAGGTAGTATGTTTTCGAAATTTTTTTTACTCCAATGGATGATAGCCTTGTCATTATGGAAGGTAGTTTGTTGGCGAGATTTTTGTTACTCCAATAGATGGTAACCTTCTCATTATGAAAGGTAGTCTCTTGTTGATATTTTCATTACTCCAATGCATGGTAGCCTTGTCATTATGGATGGTAGTCTCTTGTTGATATTTTCATTACTCCAATGGATGGTAGCCTTGTCATTATGGAAAGTAGTTTGTTGTCGGGATTTTTGTTACTCCAATGGATGGTAGCCTTGTCATTATAGAAGGTAGTCTGTTGTCGATATTTTTGTTACTCCAATGGATGGTAGACTTGTCATTATGGAACGTAGTTTGTTGTCCATATAATTGTTATTCCAATGGATGATAGCCTTGTCATTATGGAAGGTAGTCTGTTGGCGAGATTTTTGTTACTCCAATGGATGGTAGCCTTGTCATTATGGAAGGTAGTCTCTTGTTGATATTTTTGATACTCCAATGTATGGTAGACTTGTCATTATGGAAGGTAGTATGTTTTCTATATTTTTGTTACTCTAATGGATGGTAGCCTTGTCATTTTAGAAGGTAGTCTGTTGTCGATATTTTTGTTACTCCAATGGATGGTAGCCTTGTCATTATGGAAGGTAGTCTGTTGTCGATATTTTTGTTACTCCAATGGATGGTAGCCTATTCATTATGGAACGTAGTTTTTTGTCGATATTTTTGTTATTCCAATGGATGGTAGCCTTATCATTATGGAAGGTAGTTTGTTGTCGAGATTTTTGTTACTCCAATGGATAGTAGCCTTGTAATTATGGAAGGTAGTCTATTGTTGAGATTTTGCTACTCCAATGGATGGTAGACTTATCATTATGTAAGTTAGTGTATTGCCGACAATTTTGTCACTCCAATGGATGGTAGCCTTGTCATTATGGAAGGTAGTCTGTTGGCGAGATTTTTGTTACTCCAATGGATGGTAGCCTTGTCATTATGGAAGGTAGACTCTTGTTGATATTTTCATTACTCCAATGCATGGTAGCCTTGTCATTATGGAAGGTAGTCTCTTGTTGATATTTTCATTACTCCAATGGATGGTATCCTTGTCATTATGGAAGGTAGTTTGTTGTCGGGATTTTTGTTACTCTAATGGATCATAACCTTGTCAATATGGAAGGTAGTCTGTTGTCCAAATTTTTGTTACTTTAATGGATGGTAGCCTTGTCATTATAGAAGGTAGTCTGTTCTCGAGATTTTTGTTATTCCAATGGATGGTAGCCTAGTCATATGGAAGGTATTCTGTTGTCGATATTTTTGTTACTCCAATGGATTTTAGCCTTGTCATTATTGAAGGTAGTCTATTTTTGAAAAATTTTTTTACTCCAATGGATGGTAGCTTTGTCATTATGGAAGGTAGTCTGTTGGAGAGATTTTTGTTACTCCAATGGATTGTAGCCTTGTCATTATGGAAGGTAGTCTCTTGTTGATATTTTCATTACTCCAATGCATGGTAGCCTTGTCATTATTGATGGTAGTCTCTTGTTGATATTTTCATTACTCCAATGGATGGTAGCCTTGTCATTATGGAAAGTAGTTTGTTGTCGGGATTTTTGTTACTCCAATGGACGGTAGCCTTGTCATTATGGAAGGTAGTCTGTTGTCGATATTTTTGTTACTCCAATGGATGGTAGACTTGTCATTATTGAATGTAGTTTGTTGTCGAGATATTTGTTATTCCAATGGATGGTAGCCTGGTCATTATGGAAGGTAGTCTGTTGGCGAGATTTTTGTTACTCCAATGGATGGTAGCCTTGTCATTATGGAAGGTAGTCTGCTGTCGATATTTTTGTTACTCCAATGGATGGTAGCCTATTCATTATGGAACGTAGCTTTTTGTCGATATTTTTGTTATTCC
Source organism: Vicia faba (assembly GCA_948472305.1). Classification (NCBI taxonomy): domain Eukaryota; kingdom Viridiplantae; phylum Streptophyta; class Magnoliopsida; order Fabales; family Fabaceae; genus Vicia; species Vicia faba. The sequence continues at coordinate 680,923,205 of OX451739.1, read as the reverse complement.
AATGGATGGTAGCCTTATCATTATGGAAGGTAGTTTGTTGTCGAGATTTTTGTTACTCCAATGGATAGTAGCCTGGTCATTATGGAAGGTAGTCTATTGTTGAGATTTTGTTACTCCAATGGATGGTAGAATTATCATTATGTAAGGTAGTGTATTGCCGACATTTTTGTCACTCCAATGGATGGTAGCCTTGTCATTATGGAAGGTAGTCTGTTGGCGAGATTTTTGTTACTCCAATAAATGGTAGCCTTGTCATTATGGAAGGTAGACAATTGTTGATATTTTAATTACTTCAATGCATGGTAGCCTTGTCATTATGGAAGGTAGTCTCTTGTTGATATTTTCATTACTCCAATGGATGGTAGCCTTGTCATTATGGAAGGGAGTTTGTTGTCGGGATTTTTGTTACTCTAATGGATCGTAGCCTTGTCAATATGGAAGGTAGTCTGTTGTCCAGATTTTTGTTACTTTAATGATTGGTAGCCTTGTCATTATAGAAGGTAGTTTGTTATCAATATCTTTGTTACTCTAATGGATGGAAGCCTAGTCATTATGGAAGGTAGTCTATTGTCGAGATTTTTGTCACTCTAATGGATGGTAGCCTTGTAATTATGGAAGGTAGTATATTGTCGAGATTTCTTTTATTCCATTGGATGGTAGACTTGTCATTAAAGAAGGTAGTCTATTCTCGATATTTTTGTTATTCCAATGGATGGTAGCCTAGTCATATGGAAGGTAGTCTGTTGTCGAGATTTTTGTTACTCCAATGGATGGTAGCCTTGTCATTATGGAACGTAGTTTGTTGTCGATATTTTTGTTATTCCAATAGATGGTAGCCTTGTCATTATGGAAGATAGTCTGTTGTCGATATTTTTGTTACTCCAATGGATTTTAGCCTTGTCATTATTGAAGGTAGACTGTTTTCGAAAAAAATTTATACTCCAATGGATGGTAGCCTTGTCATTATGGAAGGTAGTCTGTTGGCGAGATTTTTGTTACTCCAATGGATTGTAGCCTTGTCATTATGGAAGGTAGTCTCTTGTTGATATTTTCATTACTCTAATGCATGGTAGCCTTGTCATTATTAATGGTAGTCTCTTGTTGATATTTTCATTACTCCAATGGATGGTAGCCTTGTCATTATGGAAAGTAGGTTGTTGTCGGGATTTTTGTTACTCCAATGGACGGTAGCCTTGGCATTATGGAAGGTAGTCTGTTGTCGATATTTTTGTTACTCCAATGGATGGTAGATTTGTCATTATGGAATGTAGTTTGTTGTCGATATATTTGTTATTCCAATGGATGGTAGCCTTGTCATTATGGAAGGTAGTCTGTTGGCGAGATTTTTGTTACTCCAATGGATGGTAGTCTTGTCATTATGGAAGGTAGTCTGTTGTTGATATTTTTGTTACTCCAATGTATGGTAGCCATGTCATTATGGAAGGTAGTATGTTTTCTATATTTTTTTTACTCTAATGGATTGTAGCCTTGTCATTATGGAAGGTAGTCTGTTGTCGATATTTTTGTTACTCCAATGGATGGTAGCCTTGTCATTATGGAAGGTAGTCTATTGTCGATATTTTTGTTACTCCAATGGATGGTAGCCTATTCATTATAGAACGTAGTTTGTTGTCGATATTTTTGTTATTCCAATGGATGGTAGCCTTATCCTTATGGAAGGTAGTTTTTTGTCGAGATTTTTGTTACTCCAATGGATAGTAGCCTTGTCATTATGGAAGGTAGTCTATTGTTGAGATTTTGTCACTCCAATGGATTGTAGCCCTGTTGGCGAGATTGTTTTTACTCCAATGGATGGTAGCCATGTCATTATGGAAGGTAGTTTGTTGTCGATATTTTTGTTACTCCAATGGATGGTAGCCTTGTCATTATAAAAGGTAGTCTGTTGTCTAGATTTTTGTTACTCTAATGGATGGTAGCCTTGTCATTATGGAAGGTAGTCTCTTGTTGATATTTTTGTTACTCAAATGGATGTTTGCCTTGTCATTATGGAAGGTAGTCTATTGTCGAGATTTTGGTTACTATAATTGATGGTAGCCTTGTCATTATGGAAGGTAGTATGTTGTCGAGATTTTTGTTATTCCATTGGATGGTAGCCTTGTCATTATGGAAGGTAGTCTATTGTCGAGATTTTTGTCACTCCAATGGATGGTAGCCTTGTCATTATGTAAGGTAGTCTGTTGGCGAGATTTTTGTTACTCCAATGGATTGTAGCCTTGTCATTATGGAAGGTAGTCTCTTGTTGATATTTTCATTACTCCAATGCATGGTATCCTTGTCATTATGGAAGGTAGTCTCTTGTTGATATTTTCATTACTCCAATGTATGGTAGCCTTATCATTATAGAAGGTAGTTTGTTGTCGGTATTTTTGTTACTCTAATGGATCGTAGCCTTGTCAATATGGAAGGTAGTCTGTTGTCGAGATTTTTGTTACTTTAATGGATGGTAGCCTTGTCATTATAGAAGGTAGTCTATTGTCGATATCTTTGTTACTCTAATGGATGGTAGCCTAGTCATTATGGAAGGTAGTCTATTGTCTAGATTTTTGTCACTCTAATTGATGGTAGCCTTGTCATTATGGAAGGTAGTATGTTGTCGAGATTTTTTTTATTCCATTGGATGGTAGCCTAGTCATTATGGAAGGTATTCTGTTGTCGTGATTTTTGTTACTCCAATGGATGGTAGGCTTTTGATTATGGAAGGTAGTCTATTGTCGATATTTTTGTTACTCCAATGGATGGTAGCCTTGTCATTATGGAAGGTAGTCTGTTGTCGATATTTTTGTTACTCCAATGGATGGTAACCTTGTCATTATGGATGGTAGTCTGTTGTCTAGATTTTAGTTACTCTAATGGATGGTAGCCTTGTCATTATAGAAGGTAGTTTGTTGTCGGGATTTTTGTTACTCTAATGGATCCTAGCCTTGTCAATATGGAAGGTAGTCTGTTGTTGAGATTTTTGTTACTCTAATGGATGGTAGCCTTGTCATTATGGAAGGTAGTTTGTTGTCGAGATTTTTGTTACTACAAGGTATGGTAGCCTTGTCATTTTGGAATGTAGTTTGTTGTCGAGATTTTTGTTATTACAATGTATGGTAGCCTTGTCATTCTAAAAGGTATTCTGTTGTCGATATCTTTGTTACTCTAATGGATGGTAGCCTAGTCATTATGGAAGGTAGTCTGTTGGCGAGATTTTTGTTACTCCAATGGATGGTAACCTTGTCATTATGGAAGGTAGTCTCTTGTTGATATTTTCATTACTCCAATGCATGGTAGCCTTGTCATTATGGATGGTAGTCTCTTGTTGATATTTTCATTACTCCAATGGATGGTTATCTTGTCATTATGGAAAGTAGTTTATTGTCGGGATTTTTGTTACTCCAATGGATGGTAGCCTTGTCATTATGGAAGGTAGTCTGTTTTCGTTATTTTTTTTACTCCAATGGATGGTAGACTTGTCATTATGGAACGTAGTTTGTTGTCCATATATTTGTTATTCCAATGGATGGTAGCCTTGTCATTATGGAAGGTAGTCTGTTGGCGAGATTTTTGTTACTCCAATGGATGGTAGCCTTGTCATTATGGAAGGTAGTCTGCTGTCGATATTTTTGTTACTCCAATGGATGGTAGCCTATTCATTATGGAACGTAGTTTTTTGTCGATATTTTTGTTATTCCAATGGATGGTAGCCTTATCATTATGGAAGGTAGTTTGTTGTCGAGATTTTTGTTACTCCAATGGATAGTAGCCTGGTCATTATGGAAGGTAGTCTATTGTTGAGATTTTGTTACTCCAATGGATGGTAGACTTATCATTATGTAAGGTAGTGTATTGCCGACATTTTTGTCACTCCAATGGATGGTAGCCTTGTCATTATGGAAGGTAGTCTGTTGGCGAGATTTTTGTTACTCCAATAAATGGTAGCCTTGTCATTATGGAAGGTAGACAATTGTTGATATTTTAATTACTCCAATGGATGGTAGCCTTGTCATTATGGAAGGTAGTTTGTTGTCGGGATTTTTGTTACTCTAATGGATCGTAGCCTTGTCAATATGGAAGGTAGTCTGTTGTCCAGATTTTTGTTACTTTAATGATTGGTAGCCTTGTCATTATAGAAGGTAGTTTGTTATCGATATCTTTGTTACTCTAATGGATGGAAGCCTAGTCATTATGGAAGGTAGTCTATTGTCGAGATTTTTGTCACTCTAATGGATGGTAGCCTTGTAATTATGGAAGGTAGTATATTGTCGAGATTTTTTTTATTCCATTGGATGGTAGACTTGTCATTATAGAAGGTAGTCTGTTCTCGATATTTTTGTTATTCCAATGGATGGTAGCCTAGTCATATGGAAGGTAGTCTATTGTCGAGATTTTTGTTACTCCAATGGATGGTAGCCTTGTCATTATGGAACGTAGTTTGTTGTCGATATTTTTGTTATTCCAATAGATGGTAGCCTTGTCATTATGGAAGGTAGTCTGTTGTCGATATTTTTGTTACTCCAATGGATTTTAGCCTTGTCATTATTGAAGGTAGACTGTTTTCGAAAAAAATTTATACTCCAATGGATGGTAGCCTTGTCATTATGGAAGGTAGTCTGTTGGCGAGATTTTTGTTACTCCAATGGATTGTAGCCTTGTCATTATGGAAGGTAGTCTCTTGTTGATATTTTCATTACTCTAATGCATGGTAGCCTTGTCATTATTGATGGTAGTCTCTTGTTGATATTTTCATTACTCCAATGGATGGTAGCCTTGTCATTATGGAAAGTAGTTTGTTGTCGGGATTTTTGTTACTCCAATGGACGGTAGCCTTGGCATTATGGAAGGTAGTCTGTTGTCGATATTTTTGTTACTCCAATGGATGGTAGATTTGTCATTATGGAATATAGTTTGTTGTCGATATATTTGTTATTCCAATGGATGGTAGCCTTGTCATTATGGAAGGTAGTCTGTTGGCGAGATTTTTGTTACTCCAATGGATGGTAGTCTTGTCATTATGGAAGGTAGTCTATTGTTGATATTTTTGTTACTCCAATGTATGGTAGCCATGTCATTATGGAAGGTAGTATGTTTTCTATATTTTTTTTACTCTAATGGATTGTAGCCTTGTCATTATGGAAGGTAGTCTGTTGTCGATATTTTTGTTACTCCAATGGATGGTAGCCTTGTCATTATGGAAGGTAGTCTATTGTCGATATTTTTGTTACTCCAATGGATGGTAGCCTATTCATTATAGAACGTAGTTTGTTGTCGATATTTTTGTTATTCCAATGGATGGTAGCCTTATCCTTATGGAAGGTAGTTTTTTGTCGAGATTTTTGTTACTCCAATGGATAGTAGCCTTGTCATTATGGAAGGTAGTCTATTGTTGAGATTTTGTCACTCCAATGGATTGTAGCCCTGTTGGTGAGATTTTTTTTACTCCAATGGATGGTAGCCATGTCATTATGGAAGGTAGTTTGTTGTCGATATTTTTGTTACTCCAATGGATGGTAGCCTTGTCATTATAAAATGTAGTCTGTTGTCTAGATTTTTGTTACTCTAATGGATGGTAGCCTTGTCATTATGGAAGGTAGTCTCTTGTAGATATTTTTGTTACTCAAATGGATGTTTGCCTTGTCATTATGGAAGGTAGTCTATTGTCTAGATTTTGGTTACTATAATTGATGGTAGCCTTGTCATTATGGAAGGTAGTATGTTGTCGAGATTTTTGTTATTCCATTGGATGGTAGCCTTGTCATTATGGAAGGTAGTCTATTGTCGAGATTTTTGTCACTCCAATGGATGGTAGCCTTGTCATTATGTAAGGTAGTCTGTTGGCGAGATTTTTGTTACTCCAATGGATTGTAGCCTTGTCATTATGGAAGGTAGTCTCTTGTTGATATTTTCATTACTCCGATGCATGGTATCCTTGTCATTATGGAAGGTAGTCTCTTGTTGATATTTTCATTACTCCAATGGATGGTAGCCTTGTAATTATAGAAGGTAGTTTGTTGTCGGTATTTTTGTTACTCTAATGGATCGTAGCCTTGTCAATATGGAAGGTAGTCTGTTGTTGAGATTTTTGTTACTCTAATGGATGGTAGCCTTGTCATTATGGAAGGCAGTATGTTGTCGAGGTTTTTGTTACCACAATGTATGGTAGCCTTGTCATTATAAAAGGTAGTTTGTTGTCGATATCTTTGTTACTCTAATGGATGGTAGCCTAGTCATCATGGAAGGTAGTCTATTGTCGAGAATTTTGACACTCAAATGGATGGTAGCCTTGTCATTATGGAAGGTAGTCAGTTGTCGATATTTTTGTTACTCCAATGTATGGTAGCCTATTCATTATGGAACGTAGCTTGTTGTCGATATTTTTGTTATTCCAATGGATGGTAGACTTATCATTATGTAAGGTAGTGTATTTTCGACATTTTTGTCACTCCAATGGATGGTAGCCTTGTCATTATGAAAGGTACTCTGTTGGCGAGATTTTTGTTACTCCAATGGATGGTAGCCTTGTCATTATGGAAGGTAGTCTCTTGTTGATATTTTCATTACTCCAATGCATGGTAGCCTTGTCATTATGGAAGGTAGTCTCTTGTTGATATTTTCATTACTCCAATGTATGGTAGCCTTATCATTATAGAAGGTAGTTTGTTGTCGGTATTTTTGTTACACTAATGGATCGTAGCCTTGTCAATTTGGAAGGTAGTCTGTTGTCGAGATTTTTGTTACTTTAATGGATGGTAGCCTTGTCATTATAGAAGGTAGTCTATTGTCGATATCTTTGTTACTCTAATGGATGGTAGCCTAGTCATTATGGAAGGTAGTCTATTGTCGAGATTTTTGTCACTCTAATTGATGGTAGCCTTGTCATTATGGAAGGTAGTATGTTGTCGAGATTTTTTTTATTCCATTGGATGGTAGCCTAGTCATTATGGAAGGTATTATGTTGTCGTGATTTTTGTTACTCCAATGGATGGTAGGCTTTTGATTATGGAAGGTAGTCTACTGTCGATATTTTTGTTACTCCAATGGATGGTAGCCTTGTCATTATGGAAGGTAGTCTGTTGTCGATATTTTTGTTACTCCAATGGATGGTAACCTTGTCATTATGGATGGTAGTCTGTTGTCTAGATTTTAGTTACTCTAATGGATGGTAGCCTTGTCATTATAGAAGGTAGTTTGTTGTCGGGATTTTTGTTACTCTAATGGATCCTAGCCTTGTCAATATGGAAGGTAGTCTGTTGTTGAGATTTTTGTTACTCTAATGGATGGTAGCCTTGTCATTATGGAAGGTAGTTTGTTGTCGAGATTTTTGTTACTACAAGGTATGGTAGCCTTGTCATTTTGGAATGTAGTTTGTTGTCGAGATTTTTGTTATTACAATGTATGGTAGCCTTGTCATTCTAAAAGGTATTCTGTTGTCGATATCTTTGTTACTCTAATGGATGGTAGCCTAGTCATTATGGAAGGTAGTTTATTATCGAGAATTTTGACACTCAAATGGATGGTAGCCTTGTCATTATGGAAGGTAGTATGTTGTCCAGATTTTGGTTATTACATTGGATGGTAGCCTTGTCATTATGGAAGGTAGTGTGTTCTCGAGATTTTTCTTTTTCTAATAGATGGTAGCCTTGTCATCATGGAAGGTAGTCTGTCGTCGATATTTTTGTTACTCCAATGGATGGTAGTCTTGTCATTATGGAAGGTAGTTTGTTGTCAATATTTTTGTTACTCCAATGGATGGTAGCCTATTCATTATGGAACGTAGTTTGTTGTCGATATTTTTGTTATTCCAATGGATGGTAGCCTTATCATTATGGAAGGTAGTTTGTTGTCGATATTTTTGTTACTCGAATGGATAGTAGCCTTGTCATTATGGAAGGTAGTCTATTGTCGAGATTTTGTTACTCCAATGGATGGTAGACTTATCATTATGTAAGGTAGTGTATTGTCGACATTTTTGTCACTCCAATGGATGGTAGCCTTGTTATTATGGAAGGTACTCTGTTGGCGAGATTTTTGTTACTCCAATGGATGGTAGCCTTGTCATTATGGAAGGTAGTCGTTTGTTGATATTTTCATTACTCCAATGCATAGTAGCCTTGTCATTATGGAAGGTAGTCTCTTGTTGATATTTTCAATACTCCAATGGATGGTAGCCTTGTCATTATGGAAGGTAGTTTGTTGTCGGTATTTTTGTTACTCTAATGGATCGTAGCCTTGTCAATATGGAAGGTAGTCTGTTGTCGAGATTTTTGTTACTTTAATGGATGGTAGCCATGTCATTATAGAAGGTAGTCTATTGTCGAAATCTTTGTTACTCTAATGGATGGTAGCCTAGTCATTATGGAAGGTAGTCTATTGTCGAGATTTTTGTCACTCTAATTGATGGTAGCCTTGTCATTATGGAAGGTAGTATGTTGTCGAGATTTTTTTTATTCCATTGGATGGTAGCCTAGTCATTATGGAAGGTATTATGTTGTCGTGATTTTTGTTACTCCAATGGATGGTAGGCTTTTCATTATGGAAGGTAGTCTATTGTCGATATTTTTGTTACTCCAATGGATGGTAGCCTTGTCATTATGGAAGGTAGTCTGTTGTCGATATTTTTGTTACTCCAATGGCTGGTAACCTTGTCATTATGGATGGTAGTCTGTTGTCTAGATTTTAGTTACTCTAATGGATGGTAGCCTTGTCATTATAGAAGGTAGTTTGTTGTCGGGATTTTTGTTACTCTAATGGATCGTAGCCTTGTCAATATGGAAGGTAGTCTGTTGTTGAGATTTTTGTTACTCTAATGGATGGTAGCCTTGTCATTATGGAAGGTAGTTTGTTGTCGAAATTTTTGTTACTACAAGGTATGGTAGCCTTGTTATTTTGGAATGTAGTTTGTTGTCGAAATTTTTGTTATTACAATGTATGGTAGCCTTGTCATTCTAAAAGGTATTCTGTTGTCGATATCTTTGTTACTCTAATGGATGGTAGCCTAGTCATTATGGAAGGTAGTCTATTGTCGAGAATTTTGACACTCAAATGGATGGTAGCCTTGTCATTATGGAAGGTAGTATGTTGTCCAGATTTTGGTTATTACATTGGATGGTAGCCTTGTCATTATGGAAGGTAGTGTGTTCTCGAGATTTTTGTTTTTCTAATAAATGGTAGCCTTGTCATCATGGAAGGTAGTCTGTCGTTGATATTTTTGTTACTCCAATGGATGGTAGTCTTGTCATTATGGAAGGTAGTCTGTTGTCGATATTTTTGTTACTCCAATGGATGGTAGCCTATTCATTATGGAACGTAGTTTGTTGTCGATATTTTTGTTATTCCAATGGATGGTAGCCTTATCATTATGGAAGGTAGTTTGTTGTCGATATTTTTGTTACCCGAATGGATAGTAGCCTTGTCATTAAGGAAGGTAGTCTATTGTCGAGATTTTGTTACTCCAATGGATGGTAGACTTATCATTATGTAAGGTAGTGTATTGTCGACATTTTTTTCACTCCAATGGATGGTAGCCTTGTTATTATGGAAGGTACTCTGTTGGCGAGATTTTTGTTACTCCAATGGATGGTAGCCTTGTCATTATGGAAGGTAGTCTCTTGTTGATATTTTCATTACTCCAATGCATAGTAGCCTTGTCATTATGGAAGGTAGTCTCTTGTTGATATTTTCATTACTCCAATGGATGGTAGCCTTGTCATTATGGAAGGTAGTTTGTTGTCGGTATTTTTGTTACTCTAATGGATCGTAGCCTTGTCAATATGGAAGGTAGTCTGTTGTCGAGATTTTTGTTACTTTAATGGATGGTAGCCTTGTCATTATAGAAGGTAGTCTTTTGTCGATATCTTTGTTACTCTAATGGATGGTAGCCTAGTCATTATGGAAGGTAGTCTATTGTCGAGATTTTTGTCACTCTAATGGATGGTAGCCTTGTCATTATGGAAGGTAGTATGTTGTCGAGATTTTTTTTATTCCATTGGATGGTAGCCTTGTCTTTATGGAAGGTATTCTGTTCTCGAGATTTTTGTTATTCCAATGGATGGTAGCCTTGTCATTATGGAAGGTATTCTACTATCGAGATTTTTGTTACCCCAATGGATGGTAGTCTTTTCATTATGGAAGGTAGTCTATTGTCGATATTTTTGTTACTCCAATGGATGGTAGCCTTGTCATTATGGAAGGTAGTCTCTTATTGATAGTTTCATTACTCCAATGCATGGTAGCCTTGTCATTATGGAAGGTAGTCTCTTGTTGATATTTTCATTACTCCAATGGATGGTAGCCTTGTCATTATTGAAGGTAGTTTGTTGTCTGTATTTTTGTTACTCTAATGGATCGTAGCCTTGTCAATATGGAAGGTAGTCTGTTGTCAAGATTTTTGTTACTTTAATGGATGGTAGCCTTGTCATTATAGAAGGTAGTCTGTTGTCGAGATTTTTGTCACTCTAATGGATGGTAGCCTTGTCATTATGGAAGGTAGTATGTTGTCGAGATTTTTTTTATTCCATTGGATGGTAGCCTAGTCATTATGGAAGGTATTCTGTTGTCGAGATTTTTGTTACTCCAATGGATGGTAGGCTTTTCATTATGGAAGGTAGTTTATTGTCGATATTTTTGTTACTCCAATGGATGCTAGCCTTGTCATTATGGAAGGTAGTCTGTTGTCTAGATTTTTGTTACTCTAATGGATGGTAGCCTTGTCATTATAGAAGGTAGTTTGTTGTCGGGATTTTTGTTACTCTAATGGATCGTAGTCTTGTCAATATGGAAGGTAGTCTGTTGTTGAGATTTTTGTTACTCTAATGGATGGTAGCCTTGTCATTATGGAAGGTAGTTTGTTTGTCGAGATTTTTGTTACTACAATGTATGGTAGCCTTGTCATTTTGGAATGTAGTTTGTTGTCGAGATTTTTGTTATTACAATGTATGGTAGCCTTGTCATTATAGAAGGTATTCTGTTGTCGATATCTTTGTTACTCTAATGGATGGTAGCCTAGTCATTATGGAAGGTAGTCTATTATCGAGAATTTTGACACTCAAATGGATGGTAGCCTTGTCATTATGGAAGGTAGTATGTTGTCGAGATTTTTGATAATACATTGGATGGTAGCCTTGTCATTATGGAAGGTAGTGTGTTCTCGAGATTTTTGTTTTTCTAATAGATGGTAGCCTTGTCATTATGGAAGGTAGTCTGTTGTCGATATTTTTGTTACTCCAATGGATGGTAGCCTTGTCATTATGGAAGGTAGTATGTTGTCGATATTTTTGTTACTCCAATGGATGGTAGCCTATTCATTATGGAATGTAGTTTGTTTTCGATATTTTTTTTATTCCAATGGATAGTAGCCTTATCATTATGGAAGGTAGTTTGTTGTCGAGATTTTTGTTACTCGAATGGATAGTAGCCTTGTCATTATGGAAGGTAATCTATTGTCGAGATTTTGTTACTCCAATGGATGGTAGACTTATCATTATGTAAGGTAGTGTATTGTCGACTTTTTTGTCACTGCAATGGATGGTAGCCTTGTCATTATGGAAGGTAGTCTCTTGTTGATATTTTCATTACTCCAATGCATGGTAGCCTTTTCATTATGGAAGGTAGTCTCCTGTTGATATTTTCATTACTCCAATGGATGGTAGCCTTGTCATTATGGAAGGTAGTTTGTTGTCGGTATTTTTGTTACTCTAATGGATCGTAGCCTTGTCAATATGGAATATAGTCTGTTGTCTAGATTTTTTTTTACTTTAATGGATGGTATCCTTGTCATTATAGAAGGTAGTCTATTGTCGATATCTTTTTTATTCTAATGGATGGTAGCCTAGTCATTATGGAAGGTAGTCTATTGTCGAGATTTTTGTCACTCTAATGGATGGTAGCCTTGTCATTATGGAAGGTAGTATGTTGTCGAGATTTTTTTTATTCCATTGGATGGTAGCCTTGTCTTTATGGAAGGTATTCTGTTCTCGAGATTTTTGTTATTCCAATGGATGGTAGCCTAGTCATTATGGAAGGTATTCTACTGTCGAGATTTTTGTTACTCTAATGGATGGTAGGCTTTTCATTATGGAAGGTAGTCTATTGTCGATATTTTTGTTACTCCAATGGATGGTAGCCTTGTCATTATGGAAGGTAGTCTGTTGTCGATATTTTTGTTACTCCAATGGATGGTAACCTTGTCATTATGGAAGGTAGTCTGTTGTCTAGATTTTTGTTACTCTAACGGATGGTAGCCTTGTCATGATGGAAGGTAGTATGTTGGCGAGATTTTTGTTACTCCAATGGATGGTAGCCTTGTCATTATGGAAGGTAGTCTCTTGTTGATATTTTTGTTACTCAAATGGATGGTAGCCTTGTCATTATGGAAGGTAGTTTAATGTTGAGATTTTTGTTACTCCAATGGATAATAGCCTTGTCATTATGGAAGGTAGGTTGTTGTCGAGATTTTGTTACTCCAATGGATGGTAGCCTTTTCATTATGGATAGTAAGTTGTCGAGATTTTTGGTATTCCATTGGATGGTACCCTTGTGATTATGGAAGGCAGTATGTTATCGATATTTTTGTTATTCCAATAGATGGTAGCCTTGTCATTATGAAAGGTAGTCTGTTGTCGAGATTTTTATTACTCCAATGGATTTTAGTCTTGTCATAACTGAAGGTAGTTTGTTTTCGAAAAAAAATTTACTCCAATGGATGGTAGCATTGTCATTATGGAAAGTCGTTTGTTGTCGGGATTTTTGTTACTCCAATGGATGGTAGCCTTTTCATTATGGAAGGTAGTTTGTTGTCGATATGTTTGTTATTCCAATGGATGGTAGCCTTGTCATTATGGAAGGTAGTTTGTTGGCGAGATTTTTGTTACTCCAATGGATGGTAGCCTTGTCATTATGGAAGGTAGTATCTTATTGATATTTTTGTTACTCCAATGTATAATAGCCTTGTCATTATGGAAGGTAGTTTGTTTTCTATATTTTTTTTACTCTAATGGATGGTATCCTTGTCATTACGGAAGGTAGTCTGTTGTCGATATTTTTGTTACTCCAATGGATGGTAGCCTTGTCATTATGGAAGGTAGTCTGTTGTCGATATTTTTGTAACTCCAATGGATGGTAGCCTATTCATTATGGAACGTAGTTTGTTGTCGATATTTTTGTTATTCCAATGGATGGTAGGCTTTTCATTATGGAAGGTAGTCTATTGTCGATATTTTTGTTACTCCAATGGATGGTAGCCTTGTCATTATGGAAGGTAGTCTGTTGTCGATATATTTGTTACTCCAATGGATGGTAACCTTGTCATTATGGATGGTAGACTTATCATTATGTAAGGTAATGTATTGCCGACATTTTTGTCACTCCAATGGATGGTAGCCTTGTCATTATGGAAGGTAGTCTGTTGGCGAGATTTTTGTTACTCCAATGGATGGTAGCCTTGTGATTATGGAAGGTAGTCTCTTGTTGATATTTTCTATACTCCAATGCATGGTAACCTTGTCATTATGGAAGGTAGTCTCTTGTTGATATTTTCATTACTCCAATGGATGGTAGCCTTGTCATTATGGAAGGTCGTTTGTTGTCGGGATTTTTGTTACTCTAATGGATCGTAGCCTTGTCAATATGGAAGGTAGTCTGTTGTCGAGATTTTTGTTACTTTAATGGATGGTAGCCTTGTCATTATAGAACGTAGTTTGTTTTCAATATCTTTGTTACTCTAATGGATGGTAGCCTAGTCATTATGGAAGGTAGTCTATTGTCGAGATTTTTGTGACTCTAATGGATGGTAGCCTTGTAATTATGGAAGGTAGTATGTTGTCGAGATTCTTTTTATTCCATTGGATGGTAGCCTTGTCATTATGGAAGGTAGTCTGTTCTCGAGAATTTTGTTATTCCAATGGATGGTAGCCTAGTCATTATGGAAGGTATTATGTTGTCGTGATTTTTGTTACTCCAATGGATGGTAGGCTTTTCATTATAGAAGGTTGTCTAATGTCGATATTTTTGTTACTCCAATGGATGGTAGCCTTGTCTTAATGGAAGGTAGTCTGTTTTCTATATTTTTGTTACTCCAATGGATGGTAGCCTTGTCATTATGGAAGGTAGTCTGTTGTCTAGATTTTTGTTACTCTAATTGATGGTAGCCTTGTCATGATGGAAGCTAGTTTGTTGGCGAGATTTTTGTTACTCCAATGGATGGTAGCCTTGTCATTATGGAAGGTAGTCTGTTGTCGATATTTTTGATTCTCCAATGGATGGTAGCCTATTCATTATGAAACGTAGTTTGTTGTCGATATTTTTGTTATTCTAATGGATGGTAGCCTTATCATTATGGATGGTAGTTTGATGTCGAGATTTTTGTTACTCCAATGGATAGTAGCCTTGTCATTATGGAAGGTAGTCAATTGTCGAGATTTTGTTACTCCAATAGATGGTAGACTTATCATTATGTAAGGTAGTGTATTGTCGACATTTTTGTCACTCAAATGGATGGTAGCCTTTTAATTATGGAAGGTAGTCTGTTGGCGATATTTTTGTTACTCGAATGGATGGTAGCCTTGTCATTATGGAAGGTAGTCTCTTGTTGATATTTTCTTTACTCCAATGCATGGTAGCCTTGTCATTATGGAAGGTAGTCTCTTGTTGATATTTTCATTACTCCAATGGATGGTAGCCTTGTCATTATGGAAGGTAGTTTGTTGTCGGGATTTTTGTTACTCTAATGGACCATAGCCTTGTCAATATGGAAGGTAGTTTGTTGTCGATATTTTTTTTACTTTAATGGATGGTAGCCTTGTCATTATGGAAGGTAGTCTATTGTCGAGATTTTTTTTATTCCATTGGATGGTAGCCTGGTCATTATCGAAGGTAGTCTGTTCTCGAGATTATTGTTATTCCAATGGACGGTAGCCTAGTCATTATGGAAGGTATTATGTTGTCGAAATTTTTGTTACTCCAATGGATGGTAGGCTTTTCATTATGGAAGGTAGTCTATTGTCAATATTTTTGTTACTCCAATGGATGGTATCCTTGTCATTATGGAAGGTAGTCTCTTGTTGATATTTTTGTTACTTAAATGGATGGTATCCTTGCCATTATGGAAGGTAGTCTGTTGTCGAGATTTTGGTTACTATAATTGATGGTAGCCTTGTCATTATGGAAGGTAGTATGTTGTCGAGATTTTTGTTATTCCATTGGATGGTAGCCTTGTCATTATGGAAGGTAGTCTATTGTCGAGATTTTTGTCACTCCAATGGATGGTAGCCTTGTCATTATGTAAGGTAGTCTGTTGGCGAGATTTTTGTTACTCAAATGGATGGTAGCCTTGTCATTATGGAAGGTAGTCTCTTGTTGATATTTTCATTACTCCAATGCATGGTAGCCTTGTCATTATGGAAGGTAGTCTCTTGTTGATATTTTCATTACTCCAATGGATGGTAGACTTGTCATTATAGAAGCTAGTTTATTGTCGAGATTTTTGTTACTCTAATGGATCGTAGCCTTGTCAATATGGAAGGTAGTCTGTTGTTGAGATTTTTGTTACTCTAATGGATGGTAGCCTTATCATTATGGAAGGTAGTTTGTTGTCGAGATTTTTGTTACTACAATGTATGGTAACCTTGTCATTGTGGAATGTATTTTGTTGTCGAGATTTTTGTTATTACAATGTATGGTAGCCTTGTCATTATAGAAGGTAGTCTGTTGTCGATATCTTTGTTACTATAATGGATGGTAGACTAGTCATTATGGAGGGTAGTCTATTGTCGAGAATTTTGTCACTCAAATGGATTGTAGCCATGTCATTATGGAAGGTAGTATGTTTTCGAGATTTTTGTTATTACATTGGATGGTAGCCTTGTCATTATGGAAGGTAGTTTTTTCTCGAGATTTTTGTTATTCCAATAGATGGTAGCCTTGTCATTATGGAAGGTAGTCTGTTGTCGAGATTTATGTTACTCCAATGGATGGTAGCCTTTTCATTATTGAAAGTAGTCTGCTGTCGAGATTTTTGTAACTAAAATGGATGGTAGCATTGTCATTATGGAAGGTAGTCTGTTGTCGAGATTTTTGTTACTACAATGGACGGTAGCCTTGTCATTATGGAAGGTAGTCTGTTGTTGAGATTTTGGTTACTACAATTGATGGTAGCCTTGTCATTATGGAAGGTAGTATGTTGTCGAGATTTTTGTTATTCCAATAGATGGTAGCTTGTCATTATGAAAGGTAGTTTGTTGTCGAGATTTTTGTTACTCCAATGGATTTTAGCCATGTCATTATTGAAGGTAGGCTGTATTTGATATTTCTTTTACTACAATGGATGGTAGCCTTGTCATTATGAAAGGTTGTCTGTTGTCGAGATTTTTGTTACTCCAATTGATGGGAGAATTATAATTATGGAAGGTAGTCTGTTGTCGATATCTTTGTTACTCTAATGGATGGTAGCCTAGTCATTATGGAAGGTATTCTGTTGTCGATATTTTTGTTACTCGAATGGATGGTAGGCTTTTCATTATGGAAGGTAGTCTATTGTCGATATTTTTGTTACTCCAATGGATGGTAGCCTTGTCATTATGGAACGTAGTTTGTCGTCGATATTTTTGTTATTCCAATTGATGGTAGCCTTGTCATTATGGAAGGTAGTCTCTTGTTGATATTTTTGTTACTCCAATGGATGGTAGCCTTGTCATTATGGAAGGTAGTCTATTGTCTAGATTTTTGTTACTCTAATGGATGGTAGCCTTGTCATTATGGAAGGTACTCTGTTGTCGAGATTTTTGTTACTCCAATGAATGGTAGCCTTGTCATTATGGAAAGTAGTCTCTTGTTGATATTTTCGTTACTCCAATGGATGGTAGCCTTATCATTATGGAAGGTAGTCTATTGTCGAGATTTTGTTACTCCAACGGATGGTAGCCTTATCATTATGAAAGGTATTCTATTGTCGAGATTTTTATCACTCCAATGGATGGTAGCCTTGTCATTATGGATGGTAGTCTGTTGGCGAGATTTTTGTTAATCCAATGGATGGTAGCCTTGTCATTATGGAAGGTAGTCTCTTGTTGATATTTTCATTACTCCAATGCATGGTAGCCTTGTCATTATGGAAGGTAGTCTCTTGTTGATATTTTCATTACTCCAATGGATGGTAGCCTTGTCATTATGGAAGGTAGTTTGTTGTCGGGATTTTTGTTACTCTAATGGACCATAGCCTTGTCAATATGGAAGGTAGTTTGTTGTCGATATTTTTTTTACTTTAATGGATGGTAGCCTTGTCATTATAGAAGGTAGTATGTTGTCGATATCTTTGTTACAGTAATGGATGGTAGCCTAGTCATTATGGAAGGTAGTCTATTGTCGAGATTTTTGTCACTGTAATGGATGGTAGCCTTGTCAATATTGAAGGTAGTATGATGTCGAGATTTTTTGTTATTCCATTGGATGGTAGCCTTGTCATTATGGAAGGTAGTCTGTTCTCGAGATTATTGTTATTCCAATGGATGGTAGCCTAGTCATTATGGAAGGTATTATGTTGTCGAAATTTTTGTTACTCCAATGGATGGTAGGCTTTTGATTATGGAAGGTAGTCTATTGTCAATATTTTTGTTACTCCAATGCATGGTAGCCTTGTCATTATGGAAGGTAGTTTGTTCTCGAGATTTTTGTTATTCCAATAAATGGTAGCCTTGTCATTATGGAAGGTAGTCTGTTGTCGAGATTTTTGTTACTCCAATGGATGGTAGCCTTTTCATTTTTGAAAGTAGTCTGCTGTCGAGATTTTTGTAACTAAAATGGATGGTAGCATTGTCATTATGGAAGGTAGTATGTTGTCGAGATTTTGGTTACTACAATTGAGGGTAGCCTTGTCATTATGGAAGGTAGTATGTTGTCGAGATTTTTGTTATTCCATTGGATGGTAGCGTTGTTATTATTGAAGGCAGTCTGTTCTCGAGATTTTTGTTATTCCAATAGATGGTAGCTTGTCATTATGGAAGGTAGTTTGTTCTCGAGATTTTTGTTACTCCAATGGATTTTAGCCATGTCATTATTGAAGGTAGGCGGTATTCGATATATATTTTTACTATAATGGATGGTAGCCTTGTCATTAAGGAAGGTTGCCTGTTGTCGAGATTTTTGTAACTCCAATGGATGGGAGAATTATAATTATGGAAGGTAGTCTGTTGTCGATGTCTTTGTTACTCTAATGGATGGTAGCCTAGTCATTATGGAAGGTATTCTGTTGTCGAGATTTTTGTTACTCGAATGGATGGTAGGCTTTTCATTATGGAAGGTAGTCTATTGTCGATATTTTTGTTACTCCAATGGATGGTAACCTTGTCATTATGGAAGGTAGTCAGTTGTCAATATTTTTGTTACTCCAATGGATGGTAGCCTTGTCATTATGGAACGTAGTTTGTCGTCGATATTTTTGTTATTCCAATGGATGGTAGCCTTGTCATTATGAAGGTAGTGTGTTGGCGAGATTTTTGTTACTCCAATGGATGGTAGCCTTGTCATTATGGAAGGTAGTCTATTGTCAATATTTTTGTTACTCCAATGGATGGTATCCTTGTCATTATGGAAGGTAGTCTCTTGTTGATATTTTTGTTACTTAAATGGATGGTATCCTTGCCATTATGGAAGGTAGTCTGTTGTCGAGATTTTGGTTACTATAATTGATGGTAGCCTTGTCATTATGGAAGGTAGTATGTTGTCGAGATTTTTGTTATTCCATTGGATGGTAGCCTTGTCATTATGGAAGGTAGTCTATTGTCGAGATTTTTGTCACTCCAATGGATGGTAGCCTTGTCATTATGTAAGGTAGTCTGTTGGCGAGATTTTTGTTACTCAAATGGATGGTAGCCTTGTCATTATGGAAGGTAGTCTCTTGTTGATATTTTCATTACTCCAATGCATGGTAGCCTTGTCATTATGGAAGGTAGTCTCTTGTTGATATTTTCATTACTCCAATGGATGGTAGACTTGTCATTATAGAAGCTAGTTTATTGTCGAGATTTTTGTTACTCTAATGGATCGTAGCCTTGTCAATATGGAAGGTAGTCTGTTGTTGAGATTTTTGTTACTCTAATGGATGGTAGCCTTATCATTATGGAAGGTAGTTTGTTGTCGAGATTTTTGTTACTACAATGTATGGTAACCTTGTCATTGTGGAATGTATTTTGTTGTCGAGATTTTTGTTATTACAATGTATGGTAGCCTTGTCATTATAGAAGGTAGTCTGTTGTCGATATCTTTGTTACTATAATGGATGGTAGACTAGTCATTATGGAGGGTAGTCTATTGTCGAGAATTTTGTCACTCAAATGGATTGTAGCCATGTCATTATGGAAGGTAGTATGTTTTCGAGATTTTTGTTATTACATTGGATGGTAGCCTTGTCATTATGGAAGGTAGTTTTTTCTCGAGATTTTTGTTATTCCAATAGATGGTAGCCTTGTCATTATGGAAGGTAGTCTGTTGTCGAGATTTATGTTACTCCAATGGATGGTAGCCTTTTCATTATTGAAAGTAGTCTGCTGTCGAGATTTTTGTAACTAAAATGGATGGTAGCATTGTCATTATGGAAGGTAGTCTGTTGTCGAGATTTTTGTTACTACAATGGACGGTAGCCTTGTCATTATGGAAGGTAGTCTGTTGTTGAGATTTTGGTTACTACAATTGATGGTAGCCTTGTCATTATGGAAGGTAGTATGTTGTCGAGATTTTTGTTATTCCAATAGATGGTAGCTTGTCATTATGAAAGGTAGTTTGTTGTCGAGATTTTTGTTACTCCAATGGATTTTAGCCATGTCATTATTGAAGGTAGGCTGTATTTGATATTTCTTTTACTACAATGGATGGTAGCCTTGTCATTATGAAAGGTTGTCTGTTGTCGAGATTTTTGTTACTCCAATTGATGGGAGAATTATAATTATGGAAGGTAGTCTGTTGTCGATATCTTTGTTACTCTAATGGATGGTAGCCTAGTCATTATGGAAGGTATTCTGTTGTCGATATTTTTGTTACTCGAATGGATGGTAGGCTTTTCATTATGGAAGGTAGTCTATTGTCGATATTTTTGTTACTCCAATGGATGGTAGCCTTGTCATTATGGAACGTAGTTTGTCGTCGATATTTTTGTTATTCCAATTGATGGTAGCCTTGTCATTATGGAAGGTAGTCTCTTGTTGATATTTTTGTTACTCCAATGGATGGTAGCCTTGTCATTATGGAAGGTAGTCTATTGTCTAGATTTTTGTTACTCTAATGGATGGTAGCCTTGTCATTATGGAAGGTACTCTGTTGTCGAGATTTTTGTTACTCCAATGAATGGTAGCCTTGTCATTATGGAAAGTAGTCTCTTGTTGATATTTTCGTTACTCCAATGGATGGTAGCCTTATCATTATGGAAGGTAGTCTATTGTCGAGATTTTGTTACTCCAACGGATGGTAGCCTTATCATTATGAAAGGTATTCTATTGTCGAGATTTTTATCACTCCAATGGATGGTAGCCTTGTCATTATGGATGGTAGTCTGTTGGCGAGATTTTTGTTAATCCAATGGATGGTAGCCTTGTCATTATGGAAGGTAGTCTCTTGTTGATATTTTCATTACTCCAATGCATGGTAGCCTTGTCATTATGGAAGGTAGTCTCTTGTTGATATTTTCATTACTCCAATGGATGGTAGCCTTGTCATTATGGAAGGTAGTTTGTTGTCGGGATTTTTGTTACTCTAATGGACCATAGCCTTGTCAATATGGAAGGTAGTTTGTTGTCGATATTTTTTTTACTTTAATGGATGGTAGCCTTGTCATTATAGAAGGTAGTATGTTGTCGATATCTTTGTTACAGTAATGGATGGTAGCCTAGTCATTATGGAAGGTAGTCTATTGTCGAGATTTTTGTCACTGTAATGGATGGTAGCCTTGTCAATATTGAAGGTAGTATGATGTCGAGATTTTTTGTTATTCCATTGGATGGTAGCCTTGTCATTATGGAAGGTAGTCTGTTCTCGAGATTATTGTTATTCCAATGGATGGTAGCCTAGTCATTATGGAAGGTATTATGTTGTCGAAATTTTTGTTACTCCAATGGATGGTAGGCTTTTCATTATGGAAGGTAGTCTATTGTCAATATTTTTGTTACTCCAATGCATGGTAGCCTTGTCATTATGGAAGGTAGTTTGTTCTCGAGATTTTTGTTATTCCAATAAATGGTAGCCTTGTCATTATGGAAGGTAGTCTGTTGTCGAGATTTTTGTTACTCCAATGGATGGTAGCCTTTTCATTTTTGAAAGTAGTCTGCTGTCGAGATTTTTGTAACTAAAATGGATGGTAGCATTGTCAATATGGAAGGTAGTATGTTGTCGAGATTTTGGTTACTACAATTGAGGGTAGCCTTGTCATTATGGAAGGTAGTATGTTGTCGAGATTTTTGTTATTCCATTGGATGGTAGCGTTGTTATTATTGAAGGCAGTCTGTTCTCGAGATTTTTGTTATTCCAATAGATGGTAGCTTGTCATTATGGAAGGTAGTTTGTTCTCGAGATTTTTGTTACTCCAATGGATTTTAGCCATGTCATTATTGAAGGTAGGCGGTATTCGATATATATTTTTACTATAATGGATGGTAGCCTTGTCATTAAGGAAGGTTGCCTGTTGTCGAGATTTTTGTAACTCCAATGGATGGGAGAATTATAATTATGGAAGGTAGTCTGTTGTCGATGTCTTTGTTACTCTAATGGATGGTAGCCTAGTCATTATGGAAGGTATTCTGTTGTCGAGATTTTTGTTACTCGAATGGATGGTAGGCTTTTCATTATGGAAGGTAGTCTATTGTCGATATTTTTGTTACTCCAATGGATGGTAACCTTGTCATTATGGAAGGTAGTCAGTTGTCAATATTTTTGTTACTCCAATGGATGGTAGCCTTGTCATTATGGAACGTAGTTTGTCGTCGATATTTTTGTTATTCCAATGGATGGTAGCCTTGTCATTATGAAGGTAGTGTGTTGGCGAGATTTTTGTTACTCCAATGGATGGTAGCCTTGTCATTATGGAAGGTAGTCTCTTGTTGATATTTTTGTTACTCCAATGGATGGTAGCCTTGTCATTATGGAAGGTAGTCTATTGTCTAGATTTTTGTTACTCTAATGGATGGTAGCCTTGTCATTATGGAAGGTAGTCTATTGTCGAGATTTTTGTTACTCCAATTAATGGTAGCCTTGTCATTATGGAAAGTTTTCTCTTGTTGATATTTTCGTTACTCCAATGGATGGTAGCCTTATCATTATGGAAGGTAGTCTATTGTCGAGATTTTGTTACTCCAACGGATGGTAGCCTTATCATTATGAAAGGTAGTCTATTGTCGAGATTTTTGTCACTCCAATGGATGGTAGCCTTGTCATTATGGAAGGTAGTTTGTTGGCGAGATTTTTGTTACTCCAATGGATGGTAGCCTTGTCATTATGGAAGGTAGACTCTTGTTGATATTTTCATTACTCCAATGCCTGGTAGCCTTGTCATTATGGAAGGTAGTCTCTTGTTGATATTTTCATTACTCCAATGGATGGTAGCCTTGTCATTATGAAAGGTAGTTTGTTGTCAGGATTTTTTTTACTCTAATGGATGGTAGCCTTGTCATTATGGAAGGTAGTTTGTTGTCAGGATTTTTGTTACCTTAATGGATGGTAGCTTTGTCATTATGGAAGGTAGTGTATTGTCGAGATTTTTGTTACTCAATGGATTGTAGCCTTGTCATTATGGAAGGTAGATTGTTGTCGAGATTTTTGTTACTACAATATATGGTAACTTTGTCATGGTGGAATGTAGTTTGTTGTCGAGATTTTTGTTATTATAATGTATGGTAGCCTTGTCATTTTAGAAGGTAGTCTATTGTCGATATCTTTGTTACTCTAATGGATGGTAGCCTAGTCATTATGGAAGGTAGTCTATTGTCAAGATTTTTGTCACTTTAATGGATGGAAGCCTTGTCATTATGGAAGGTAGTATGTTGTCAAGATTTTTGTTATTCCATTGGATGGTAGCCTTGTCATTATGGAAGGTAGTCTATTCTTGAGATTTTTGTTATTCCAATAGATGGTAGCCTTGTCATAATGGAAGGTAGCCTGTTGTCGGGATTTTTGTTACTCCAATGGATGGTAGCCTTGTCATTATGCAAGGTAGTCTGTTGTCGAGATTTTTGTTACTCCAATGGATGGTAGCATTGTCATTATGGAAGGTAGTTTGTTGTCGAGATTTTTGTTACTACAATGGACGGTAGCCATGTCATTATGGAAGGTAGTCTGTTGTCGAGATTTTGGTTACTATAATTGATGGTATCCTTGTCATAATGGAAGGTAGTATGTTGTCGAGATTTTTGTTATTCCATTGGATGGTAGCCCTTACATTATAGAAGGCAGTCTGTTCTCGAGATTTTTGTTATTCCAATATATGGTAGACTTGTCATTATGGAAGGTAGTCTGTTGTCGAGATTTTTGTTACTGCAATGGATTTTAGCCTTGTCATTATGGAACGTAGTTTGTTGTCGATATTTTTGTTATTCCAATGGATGGTACCCTTGTCATTATGGAAGGTAGTCTGTTGGCGAGATTTTTGTTACTCCATTGGATGGTAGCCTTGTCATTATGGAAGGTAGTCTCTTGTTGATATTTTTATTACTCCAATGCATGGTAGCATTGTCATTATGGAAGGTAGTCTCTTGTTGATATTTTCATTACTCCAATGGATGGTAGCCTTGTCATTATGGAAGGTAGTTTGTTGTCGGGATTTTTGTTACTCTAATGGATCGTAGCTTTGTCAATATGGTAGGTAGTCTGTTGTTGAGATTTTTGTTACTCTAATGGATGGTAGCCTTATCATTATGGAAGGTAGTTTGTTGTCGAGATTTTTGTTTCTACAATGTATGGTAGCCTTGTCATTATGGAATGTATTTTGTTGTTGTGATTTTTTTTATTACAATGTATGGTAGCCTTGTCATTATAGAAGGTAGTATGTTGTCGATATCTTTGTTACTCTAATGGATGGTAGCCTAGTCATTATGAAAGGTAGTCTATTGTCGAGATTTTCGTCACTCTAATGGATGGTAGCCTTGTCATTATGGAAGGTAGTATGTTGTCGAGATTTTTTTTATTCCATTGGATGGTAGCCTTGTCATTATGGAAGGTAGTCTGTTCTCGAGATTATTGTTATTCCAACGGAAGGTAGTCTAGTCATTATGGAAGGTATTTTGTTGTCGAGATTTTTGTTACTCCAATGGATGGTAGGCTTTTCATTATGGAAGGTAGTCTATTGTCGATATTTTTGTTACTCCAACGGATGGTAGCCTTGTCATTATGGAAGGTATTCTGTTGTCTAGATTTTTGTTACTCTAATTGATGGTAGCCTTGTCATGATGGAAGGTAAACTGTTGGCGAGATTTTTGTTACTCCAATGGATGGTAGCCTTGTCATTATGGAAGGTAGTCTCTTGTTGATATTTTTGTTACTCAAATGGATGGTAGCCTTGTCATTATAGAACGTAGTTTGTTGTCGGGCTTTTTGTTACTCTAATGGATTGTAGCCTTGTCAATATGGTAGGTAGTCTGTTGTTGAGATTTTTGTTACTCTAATGGATGGTAGCCTTATCATTATGGAAGGTAGTTTGTTGTCGAGATTTTTGTTACTACAATGTATGGTAGCCTTGTCATTGTGGAATGTATTTTGTTGTCGAGCTTTTTTTTATTACAATGTATGGTAGCCTTGTCATTATAGAAGGTAGTCTTTTGTCGATATCTTTGTTACTATAATGGATGGTAGACTAGTCATTATGGAGGGTAGTCTATTGTCGAGAATTTTGTCACTCAAATGGATGGTAGCCTTGTCATTATGGAAGGTAGTATGTTGTCGAGATTTTTGTTATTACATTGGATGGTAGCCTTGTCATTATGGAAGGTAGTTTGTTCTCGAGATTTTTGTTATTCCAATAGATGGTAGCCTTGCCATTATGGAAGGTAGTCTGTTGTCGAGATTTTTGTTACTCCAATGGATGGTAGCCTTTTCATTATTGAAAGTAGTCTGTTGTCGAGATTTTTGTAACTAAAATGGATGGTAGCATTGTCATTATGGAAGGTAGTCTGTTGTCAAGATTTTTGTTACTCTAATGGATGGTAGCCTTGTCATGATGGAAGGTAGCCTTTTGGCGAGATTTTTGTTACTCCAATGGATGGTAGCCTTGTCATTATGGAAGGTAGTCTCTTGTTGATATTTTTGTTACTCAAATGGATGGTAGCCTTGTCATTATGGAAGGTAGTCTGTTGTCGAGATTTTGGTTACTATAATTGATGGTAGCCTTGTAATTATGGAAGGTAGTATGTTGTCGAGATTTTTGTTATTCCATTGGATGGTAGCCTTGTCATTATGAAAGGTAGTCTATTGTCGAGATTTTTGTCACTCCAATGGATGGTAGCCTTGTCATTATGTAAGGTAGTCTGTTGGCGAGATTTTTGTTACTCCAATGGATTGTAGCCTTGTCATTATGGAAGGTAGTCTCTTGTTGATATTTTCATTACTCAATTGCATGGTAGCCTTGTCATTATGGAAGGTAGTCTCTTGTTGATATTTTCATTACTCCAATGGATGGTAGCCTTGTCATTATAGAAGGTAGTTTGTTGTCGGGATTTTTGTTACTCTAATGGATCGTAGCCTTGTCAATATGGAAAGTAGTCTGTTGTTTAGATTTTTGTTACTCTAATGGATGATAGCCTTATCATTATGGAAAGTAGTTTGTTGTCGAGATTTTTGTTACTACAATGTATGGTAGCCTTGTCATTGTGGAATGTATTTTGTTGTCGAGATTTTTTTTATTACAATGTATGGAAGCCTTGTCATTATAGAAGGTAGTCTGTTGCCGATATCTTTGTTACTATAATGGATGGTAGACTAGTCATTATGGAGGGTAGTCTATTGTCGAGAGTTTTGTCACTGAAATGGATGGTAGCCTTGTCATTATGGAAGGTATTTTGTTCTCGAGATTTTTGTTATTCCAATAGATGGTAACGTTGTCATTATGGAAGGTAGTCTGTTAACGAGTTTTTGTTACTCCAATGGATGGTCGCCTTTTCATTATTGAAAGTAGTTTGTTGTCGTGATTTTTGTAACTAAAATGGATGGTAGCATTGTCATTATGGAAGGTAATATGTTGTCGAGATTTTTGTTAATACAATGGACGGTAGCCTTTTCATTAAGGAAGGTAGTCTGTTGTCGAGATTTTGGTTACTACAATTGATGGTAGCCTTGTCATTATTGAAGGTAGTATGTTGTCGAGATTTTTGTTATTCCATTGGATGGTAGTCTTGTCATTATTGAAGGCAGTCTGTTCCCGAGATTTTTTTTATTCCAATAGATGGTAGCTTGTCATTATGGAAGGTAGTTTATTGTCGATATTTTTGTTACTCCAATGGATGGTAGCCTTGTCATTATTGAAGGTAGCCTGTTGTCGATATTTTTGTTACTCCAATGGATGGTAGCCTTGTCATTATGGAACATAGTTTGTTGTCGATATTTTTGTTATTCCAATGGATGGTAGCCTTGTCATGATGGAAGGTAGTGTGTTGGCGAGATTTTTGTTACTCCAATGGATAGTAGCCTTCTCATTATGGAAGGTAGTCTCTTGTTGATATTTTTGTTACTCCAATGGATGGTAGCCTTGTCATTATGGAAGGTAGTTTGTTGTCTAGATTTTTGTTACTCTAATGGATGGTAGCCTTGTCATTAAGGAAGGTAGTCTGTTGTCGAGATTTTTGTTACTCCAATGAATGGTAGCCTTGTCATTATGGAAGGTAGTTAGTTGTCGAGATTTTCGTTACTCCAATGGATGGTAGCCTTATGATTATGGAAGGTAGTCTGTTGTCTAGATTTTGTTACTCCAACGGATGGTAGCCTTATCATTATGGAAGGTAGTCTATTCTCGAGATTTTTGTCACTCCAATGAATGGTAGCCTTGTCATTATGGAAGGTACTTTGTTGGCGAGATTTTTGTTACTCCAATGGATGGTAGCCTTGTCATTAAGGAAGGTAGACTCTTGTTGATATTTTCATTACTCCAATGCATTGTAGCCTTGTAATTATGGAAGGTAGTCTTTTGTTGATATTTTCATTACTCCAATGGATGGTAGCCTTGTCATTATGGAAGGTAGTTTGTTGTCAGGATTTTTTTGCTCTAATGGATGGTAGCCTTGTCATTATGGAAGGTAGTTTGTTGTCAGGATTTTTGTTACCTTAATGGATGGTAGCTTTGTCATTATGGAAGGTAGTCTATTGTCGGATTTTTTTTACTCAAATGGATGGTAGCCTTGTCATTATGGAAGGTAGACTGTTTTCGACATTTTTGTTACTACAATGTATGGTAACCTTGTCATGGTGGAATGTAGTTTGTTATCGAGATTTTTGTTATTACAATGTATGGTAGCCTTGTCATTATAGAAGGTAGTTTGTTGTCGATATCTTTGTTACTCTAATGGATGGTAGACTAGTCATTATGGAAGGTAGTCTATTGTTGAGATTTTTTTCACTCTAATGGATGGAAGCGTTGTCATTATGGAAGGTAGTATGTAGTCGAGATTTTTGTTATTCCATTGGATGGTAGCCTTGTCATTATGGAAGGTAGTCTATTCTCGAGATTTTTGTTATTCCAATAGATGGTAGCCTTGTCTTTATGGAAGGTAGTCTGTTGTCGAGATTTTTGTTACTCCAATGGATGGTAGCCTTGTCATTATTGAAGGTAGTTTGTTGTCGAGATTTTTGTTACTACAATGGATGGTAGCCTTGTCATTATGGAAGGTAGTATGTTGTCGATATTTTTGTTACTCCAATGGATGGTAGTATTGTCATTATGGAAGGTAGTCTGTTGTCGATATTTTTGTTACTACAATTGACGACAACCTTATCATTATGGAAGGTAGTGTGTTGTCGAGATTTTGGTTACTATAATTGATGGTAGCATTGTCATTATGGAAGGTATTATGTTGTCGAGATTTTTGTTATTCCATTGGATGGTAGCCTTTTCATTATGGAAGGCAGTCTGTTCTCGAGATTTTTGTTTACCCAATAGATGGTAGCCTTGTCATTATGGAAGGTAGTTTGTTGTCGAGATTTTTGTTACTCCAATGGATTTTAGCCTTGTCATTATGGAACGTAGTTTGTTCTCGATATTTTTGTTATTCCAATGGATGGTAGCCTTGTCATTATGGAAGCTAGTGTGTTGTCGAGATTTTGGTTACTATAATTGATGGTAGCCTTGTAATTATGGAAGGTAGTATGTTGTCGAGATTTTTGTTATTCCATTGGATGGTAGCCTTGTCATTATGGAAGGTAGCCTATTGTCGAGATTTTTGTCACTCCAATGGATGGTAGCCTTGTCATTATGTAAGGTAGTCTGTTGGCGAGATTTTTGTTACTCCAATGGATGGTAGCCTTGTCATTATGGAAGGTAGTCTCTTGTTGATATTTTCATTACTCCATTGCATGGTAGCCTTGTCATTATAGAAGGTAGTCTCTTGTTGATATTTTCATTACTCCAATGGATGGTAGCCTTGTCATTATAGAAGGTAGTTTTTGTCGGGATTTTTGTTACTCTAATGGATTGTAGCCTTGTCAATATGGAAAGTAGTCTGTTGTTGACATTTTTGTTACTCTAATGGATGATAGCCTTATCATTATGGAAGGTAGTTTGTTGTCGAGATTTTTGTTACTACAATGTATGGTAGCCTTGTCATTGTGGAATGTATTTGGTTGTCGAGATTTATTTTATTACAATGTATGGTAGCCTTGTCATTATAGAAGGTAGTCTGTTGTCGATATCTTTGTTACTATAATGGATGGTAGACTAGTCATTATGGAGGGTAGTCTATTGTCGAGAATTTTGTCACTCAAATGGATGGTAGCCTTGTCATTATGGAAGGTAGTATGCTGTCGAGATTTTTGTTATTACATTGGATGGTAGCCTTGTCATTATGGAAGGTAGTTTGTTCTCGAGATTTTTGTTATTCCAATAGATGGTAGCCTTGCCATTATGGAAGGTAGTCTGTTGTCGAGATTTTTGTTACTCCAATGGATGGTAGCCTTTTCATTATTGAAAGTAGTCTGTTGTCGAGATTTTTGTAACTAAAATGGATGGTAGCATTGTCATTATGGAAGGTAGTCTGTTGTCGAGATTTTTGTTACTCTAATGGATGGTAGCCTTGTCATGATGGAAGGTAGTCTGTTGGCGAGATTTTTGTTACTCAAATGGATGGTAGCCTTGTCATTATGGAAGGTAGTATGCTGTCGAGATTTTTGTTATTACATTGGATGGTAGCCTTGTCATTATGGAAGGTAGTTTGTTCTCGAGATTTTTGTTATTCCAATAGATGGTAGCCTTGCCATTATGGAAGGTAGTCTGTTGTCGAGATTTTTGTTACTCCAATGGATGGTAGCCTTTTCATTATTGAAAGTAGTCTGTTGTCGATATTTTTGTAACTAAAATGGATGGTAGCATTGTCATTATGGAAGGTAGTCTGTTGTCGAGATTTTTGTTACTCTAATGGATGGTAGCCTTGTCATGATGGAAGGTAGTCTGTTGGCGAGATTTTTGTTACTCAAATGGATGGTAGCCTTGTCATTATGGAAGGTAGTCTGTTGTCGAGATTTTGGTTACTATAATTGATGGTAGCCTTGTAATTATGGAAGGTAGTATGTTGTCGAGATTTTTGTTATTCCATTGGATGGTAGCCTTGTCATTATGGAAGGTAGTCTATTGTCGAGATTTTTGTCACTCCAATGGATGGTAGCCTTGTCATTATGTAAGGTAGTCTGTTGGCGAGATTTTTGTTATTACATTGGATGGTAGCCTTGTCATTATGGAAGGTATTTTGTTCTCGAGATTTTTGTTATTCCAATAGATGGTAACCTTGTCATTATGGAATGTAGTCTGTTGTCGAGATTTTTATTACTCCAATGGATGGTCGCCTTTTCATTATTGAAAGTAGTTTGTTGTCGTGATTTTTGTAACTAAAATGGATGGTAGCATTGTCATTATGGAAGGTAATATGTTGTCGAGATTTTTGTTAATACAATGGACGGTAGCCTTTTCATTATGGAAGGTAGTCTGTTGTCGAGATTTTGGTTACTACAATTGATGGTAGCCTTGTCATTATTGAAGGTAGTATGTTGTCGAGATTTTTGTTATTCCATTGGATGGTAGCCTTGTCATTATTGAAGGCAGTCTGTTCCCGAGATTTTTTTTATTCCAATAGATGGTAGCTTGTCATTATGGAAGCTAGTTTATTGTCGATATTTTTGTTACTCCAATGGATGGTAGCCTTGTCATTATGGAAGGTAGTCTGTTGTCGATATTTTTGTTACTCCAATGGATGGTAGCCTTGTCATTATGGATCATAGTTTGTTGTCGATATTTTTGTTATTCTAATGGATGGTAGCCTTGTCATGATGGAAGGTAGTGTGTTGGCGAGATTTTTGTTACTCCAATGGATGGTAGCCTTCTCATTATGGAAGGTAGTCTCTTGTTGATATTTTGTTACTCCAATGGATGGTAGCCTTGTCATTATAGGAGGTAGTCTGTTGTCGAGATTTTTGTTACTCTAATGGATGGTAGCCTTGTCATTATGGAAGGTAGTCTGTTGTCGAGATTTTTGTTACTCCAATGAATGGTAGCCTTGTCATTATGGAAGGTAGTTTGTTGTCGAGATTTTCGTTACTCCAATGGATGGTAGCCTTATGATTATGGAAGGTAGTCTGTTGTCTAGATTTTGTTACTCCAACGGATGGTAGCCTTATCATTATGGAAGGTAGTCTATTCTCGAGATTTTTGTCACTCCAATGAATGGTAGCCTTGTCATTATGGAAGGTACTTTGTTGGCGAGATTTTTGTTACTCCAATGGATGGTAGCCTTGTCATTAAGGAAGGTAGACTCTTGTTGATATTTTCATTACTCCAATGCATTGTAGCCTTGTAATTATGGAAGGTAGTCTTTTGTTGATATTTTCATTACTCCAATGGATGGTAGCCTTGTCATTATGGAAGGTAGTTTGTTGTCAGGATTTTTTTGCTCTAATGGATGGTAGCCTTGTCATTATGGAAGGTAGTTTGTTGTCAGGATTTTTGTTACCTTAATGGATGGTAGCTTTGTCATTATGGAAGGTAGTCTATTGTCGGATTTTTTTTACTCCAATGGATGGTAGCCTTGTCATTATGGAAGGTAGACTGTTTTCGACATTTTTGTTACTATAATGTATGGTAACCTTGTCATGGTGGAATGTAGTTTGTTATCGAGATTTTTGTTATTACAATGTATGGTAGCCTTGTCATTATAGAAGGTAGTTTGTTGTCGATATCTTTGTTACTCTAATGGATGGTAGACTAGTCATTATGGAAGGTAGTCTATTGTTGAGATTTTTTTCACTCTAATGGATGGAAGCGTTGTCATTATGGAAGGTAGTATGTAGTCGAGATTTTTGTTATTCCATTGGATGGTAGCCTTGTCATTATGGAAGGTAGTCTATTCTCGAGATTTTTGTTATTCCAATAGATGGTAGCCTTGTCTTTATGGAAGGTAGTCTGTTGTCGAGATTTTTGTTACTCCAATGGATGGTAGCATTGTCATTATGGAAGGTAGTCTGTTGTCGAGATTTTTGTTACTACAATTGACGACAACCTTATCATTATGGAAGGTAGTGTGTTGTCGAGATTTTTGTTACTCCAATGGATGGTAGCATTGTCATTATGGAAGGTAGTCTGTTGTCGAGATTTTTGTTACTACAATTGACGACAACCTTATCATTATGGAAGGTAGTGTGTTGTCGAGATTTTTGTTACTCCAATGGATGGTAGCCTTGTCATTATGGAAGGTAGTATGTTGTCGATATTTTTGTTACTCCAATGGATGGTAGCATTGTCATTATGGAAGGTAGTCTGTTGTCGAGATTTTTGTTACTACAATTGACGACAACCTTATCATTATGGAAGGTAGTGTGTTGTCGAGATTTTGGTTACTATAATTGATGGTAGCATTGTCATTATGGAAGGTATTATGTTGTCGAGATTTTTGTTATTCCATTGGATGGTAGCCTTTTCATTATGGAAGGCAGTCTGTTCTCGAGATTTTTGTTTACCCAATAGATGGTAGCCTTGTCATTATGGAAGGTAGTTTGTTGTCGAGATTTTTGTTACTCCAATGGATTTTAGCCTTGTCATTATGGAACGTAGTTTGTTCTCGATATTTTTGTTATTCCAATGGATGGTAGCCTTGTCATTATGGAAGCTAGTCTGTTGTCGAGATTTTGGTTACTATAATTGATGGTAGCCTTGTAATTATGGAAGGTAGTATGTTGTAGAGATTTTTGTTATTCCATTGGATGGTAGCCTTGTCATTATGGAAGGTAGCCTATTGTCGAGATTTTTGTCACTCCAATGGATGGTAGCCTTGTCATTATGTAAGGTAGTCTGTTGGCGAGATTTTTGTTACTCCAATGGATGGTAGCCTTGTCATTATGGAAGGTAGTCTCTTGTTGATATTTTCATTACTCCATTGCATGGTAGCCTTGTCATTATAGAAGGTAGTCTCTTGTTGATATTTTCATTACTCCAATGGATGGTAGCCTTGTCATTATAGAAGGTAGTTTTTGTCGGGATTTTTGTTACTCTAATGGATTGTAGCCTTGTCAATATGGAAAGTAGTCTGTTGTTGACATTTTTGTTACTCTAATGGATGATAGCCTTATCATTATGGAAGGTAGTTTGTTGTCGAGATTTTTGTTACTACAATGTATGGTAGCCTTGTCATTGTGGAATGTATTTGGTTGTCGAGATTTATTTTATTACAATGTATGTTAGCCTTGTCATTATAGAAGGTAGTCTGTTGTCGATATCTTTGTTACTATAATGGATGGTAGACTAGTCATTATGGAGGGTAGTCTATTGTCGAGAATTTTGTCACTCAAATGGATGGTAGCCTTGTCATTATGGAAGGTAGTATGCTGTCGAGATTTTTGTTATTACATTGGATGGTAGCCTTGTCATTATGGAAGGTAGTTTGTTCTCGAGATTTTTGTTATTCCAATAGATGGTAGCCTTGCCATTATGGAAGGTAGTCTGTTGTCGAGATTTTTGTTACTCCAATGGATGGTAGCCTTTTCATTATTGAAAGTAGTCTGTTGTCGAGATTTTTGTAACTAAAATGGATGGTAGCATTGTCATTATGGAAGGTAGTCTGTTGTCGAGATTTTTGTTACTCTAATGGATGGTAGCCTTGTCATGATGGAAGGTAGTCTGTTGGTGAGATTTTTGTTACTCAAATGGATGGTAGCCTTGTCATTATGGAAGGTAGTATGCTGTCGAGATTTTTGTTATTACATTGGATGGTAGCCTTGTCATTATGGAAGGTAGTTTGTTCTCGAGATTTTTGTTATTCCAATAGATGGTAGCCTTGCCATTATGGAAGGTAGTCTGTTGTCGAGATTTTTGTTACTCCAATGGATGGTAGCCTTTTCATTATTGAAAGTAGTCTGTTGTCGATATTTTTGTAACTAAAATGGATGGTAGCATTGTCATTATGGAAGGTAGTCTGTTGTCGAGATTTTTGTTACTCTAATGGATGGTAGCCTTGTCATGATGGAAGGTAGTCTGTTGGCGAGATTTTTGTTACTCAAATGGATGGTAGCCTTGTCATTATGGAAGGTAGTCTGTTGTCGAGATTTTGGTTACTATAATTGATGGTAGCCTTGTAATTATGGAAGGTAGTATGTTGTCGAGATTTTTGTTATTCCATTGGATGGTAGCCTTGTCATTATGGAAGGTAGTCTATTGTCGAGATTTTTGTCACTCCAATGGATGGTAGCCTTGTCATTATGTAAGGTAGTCTGTTGGCGAGATTTTTGTTATTACATTGGATGGTAGCCTTGTCATTAAGGAAGGTATTTTGTTCTCGAGATTTTTGTTATTCCAATAGATGGTAACCTTGTCATTATGGAATGTAGTCTGTTGTCGAGATTTTTGTTACTCCAATGGATGGTCGCCTTTTCATTATTGAAAGTAGTTTGTTGTCGTGATTTTTGTAACTAAAATGGATGGTAGCATTGTCATTATGGAAGGTAATATGTTGTCGAGATTTTTGTTAATACAATGGACGGTAGCCTTTTCATTATGGAAGGTAGTCTGTTGTCGAGATTTTGGTTACTACAATTGATGGTAGCCTTGTCATTATTGAAGGTAGTATGTTGTCGAGATTTTTGTTATTCCATTGGATGGTAGCCTTGTCATTATTGAAGGCAGTCTGTTCCCGAGATTTTTTTTATTCCAATAGATGGTAGCTTGTCATTATGGAAGCTAGTTTATTGTCGATATTTTTGTTACTCCAATGGATGGTAGCCTTGTCATTATGGAAGGTAGTCTGTTGTCGATATTTTTGTTACTCCAATGGATGGTAGCCTTGTCATTATGGATCATAGTTTGTTGTCGATATTTTTGTTATTCTAATGGATGGTAGCCTTGTCATGATGGAAGGTAGTGTGTTGGCGAGATTTTTTTTACTCCAATGGATGGTAGCCTTCTCATTATGGAAGGTAGTCTCTTGTTGATATTTTTGTTACTCCAATGGATGGTAGCCTTGTCATTATAGGAGGTAGTCTGTTGTCGAGATTTTTGTTACTCTAATGGATGGTAGCCTTGTCATTATGGAAGGTAGTCTGTTGTCGAGATTTTTGTTACTCCAATGAATGGTAGCCTTGTCATTATGGAAGGTAGTTTGTTGTCGAGATTTTCGTTACTCCAATGGATGGTAGCCTTATGATTATGGAAGGTAGTCTGTTGTCTAGATTTTGTTACTCCAACGGATGGTAGCCTTATCATTATGGAAGGTAGTCTATTGTCGAGATTTTTGTCACTCCAATGAATGGTAGCCTTGTCATTATGGAAGGTAGTTTGTTGGCGAGATTTTTGTTACTCCAATGGATGGTATCCTTGTCATTAAGGAAGGTAGACTCTTGTTGATATTTTCATTACTCCAATGCATGGTAGCCTTGTAATTATGGAAGGTAGTCTCTTGTTGATATTTTCATTACTCCAATGGATGGTAGCCTTGTCATTATGGAAGGTAGTTTGTTGTCAGGATTTTTTTGCTCTAATGGATGGTAGCCTTGTCATTATGGAAGGTAGTTTGTTGTCAGGATTTTTGTTACCTTAATGGGTGGTAGCTTTGTCATTATGGAAGGTAGTCTATTGTCGGATTTTTTTTACTCCAATGGATGGTAGCCTTGTCATTATGGAAGGTAGACTGTTTTCGAGATTTTTGTTACTACAATGTATGGTAACCTTGTCATGGTGGAATGTAGTTTGTTATCGAGATTTTTGTTATTACAATGTATGGTAGCCTTGTCATTATAGAAGGTAGTTTGTTGTCGATATCTTTGTTACTCTAATGGATGGTAGACTAGTCATTATGGAAGGTAGTCTATTGTTGAGATTTTTTTCACTCTAATGGATGGAAGCCTTGTAATTATGGAAGGTAGTATGTTGTCGAGATTTTTGTTATTCCATTGGATGGTAGCCTTGTCATTATGGAAGGTAGTCTATTCTCGAGATTTTTGTTATTCCAATAGATGGTAGCCTTGTCTTTATGGAAGGTAGTCTGTTGTCGAGATTTTTGTTACTCCAATGGATGGTAGCCTTGTCATTATTGAAAGTAGTTTGTTGTCGAGATTTTTGTTACTACAATAGATGGTAGCCTTGTCATTATGGAATGTAGTATGTTGTCGAGATTTTTGTTACATCAATGGATGGTAGCATTGTCATTATGGAAGGTAGTCTGTTGTCGAGATTTTTGTTACTACAATTGACGACAGCCTTGTCATTATGGAAGGTAGTGTGTTGTCGAGATTTTGGTTACTATAATTGATGGTAGCATTGTCATTATGGAAGGTATTATGTTGTCGAGATTTTTGTTATTCCATTGGATGGTAGCCTTTTAATTATGGAAGGCAGTCTGTTCTCGAGATTTTTGTTTACCGAATAGATGGTAGCCTTGTCATTATGGAAGGTATTTTGTTGTCGAGATTTTTGTTACTCCAATGGATTTTAGCCTTGTCATTATGGAACGTAGTTTGTTGTCGATATTTTTGTTATTCCAATGGATGGTAGCCTTGTCATTATGGAAGGTAGTCTGTTGGTGAGATTTTTGTTACTCCAATGGATGGTAGCGTTGTCATTATGGAAGGTAGTCTCTTTTGATATTTTTGTTACTCCAATGGATGGTAGCCTTTTCATTATGGAAGGTAGCCTATTGTCTAGATTTTTGTTACTCTAATGGATGGTAGCCTTGTCATTATGGAAGGTAGTCTGTGGTCGAGATTTTTGTTACTCCAATGGATGGTAGCCTTGTCAATATGGAAGGTAGTCTGTTGTCGAGATTTTGATTACTAAAATTGATGGTAGCCTTGTCATTATGTAAGGTAGTATGTTTTCGAGATTTTTGTTGTTCCATTGGATGGTAGCCTTGTCATTATGGAAGGTAGTCTATTGTCGAGATTTTTGTCACTCCAATGGATGGTTGCCTTGTCATTATCTAAGGTAGTCTGTTGGCGAGATTTTTGTTACTCCAATGGATGATAGCCTTGACATTATGGAAGGTAGTCTCTTGTTGATATTTTCATTACTCCAATGCATGGTAGCCTTGTCATTATGGAAGGTAGTCTCTTGTTGATATTTTTGTTACTCAAATGGATGGTAGCCTTGTCATTATGGAATGTAGTCTGTTGTCGAGATTTTGGTTACTATAATTGATGGTAGCCTTGTAATTATGGAAGGTAGTATGTTGTCGAGATTTTTTTTATTCCATTGGATGGTAGCCTTGTCATTATGGAAGGTAGTCTATTGTCGAGATTTTTGTCACTCCAATGGATGGTAGCCTTGTCATTATGTAAGGTAGTCTGTTGGCGAGACTTTTGTTATTACATTGGATGGTAGCCTTGTCATTATGGAAGGTATTTTGTTCTCGAGATTTTTGTTATTCCAATAGATGGTAACCTTGTCATTATGGAATGTAGTCTGTTGTCGAGATTTTTGTTACTCCAATGGATGGTCGCCTTTTCATTATTGAAAGTAGTTTGTTGTCGTGATTTTTGTAACTAAAATGGATGGTAGCATTGTCATTATGGAAGGTAATATGTTGTCAGGATTTTTGTTAATACAATGGACGGTAGCCTTTTCATTATGGAAGGTAGTCTGTTGTCGAGATTTTGGTTACTACAATTGATGGTAGCCTTGTCATTATTGAAGGTAGTATGTTGTCGAGATTTTTGTTATTCCATTGGATGGTAGCCTTGTCATTATTGAAGGCAGTCTGTTCCCGAGATTTTTTTTATTCCAATAGATGGTAGCTTGTCATTATGGAAGCTAGTTTATTGTCGATATTTTTGTTACTCCAATGGATGGTAGCCTTGTCATTATGGAAGGTAGTCTGTTTTCGATATTTTTGTTACTCCAATGGATGGTAGCCTTGTCATTATGGAACATAGTTTGTTGTCGATATTTTTGTTATTCTAATGGATGGTAGCCTTGTCATGATGGAAGGTAGTGTGTTGGCGAGATTTTTGTTACTCCAATGGATGGTAGCCTTCTCATTATGGAAGGTAGTCTCTTGTTGATATTTTTGTTACTCCAATGGATGGTAGCCTTGTCATTATGGAAGGTAGTCTGTTGTCGAGATTTTTGTTACTCTAATGGATGGTAGCCTTGTCATTATGGAAGGTAGTCTGTTGTCGAGATTTTTGTTACTCCAATGAATGGTAGCCTTGTCATTATGGAAGGTAGTTTGTTGTCGAGATTTTCGTTACTCCAATGGATGGTAGCCTTATGATTATGGAAGGTAGTTTGTTGTCTAGATTTTGTTACTCCAATGGATGGTAGCCTTATCATTATGGAAGGTAGTCTATTGTCGAGATTTTTGTCACTCCAATGAATGGTAGCCTTGTCATTATGGAAGGTAGTTTGTTGAAGAGATTTTTGTTACTCCAATGGATGGTATCCTTGTCATTAAGGAAGGTAGACTCTTGTTGATAGTTTCATTACTCCAATGCATGGTAGCCTTGTAATTATGGAAGGTAGTCTCTTGTTGATATTTTCATTACTCCAATGGATGGTAGCCTTGTCATTATGGAAGGTAGTTTGTTGTCAGGATTTTTTTCCTCTAATGGATGGTAGCCTTGTCATTATGGAAGGTAGTTTGTTGTCAGGATTTTTGTTACCTTAATGGATGGTAGCTTTGTCATTATGGAAGGTAGTCTATTGTCGGATTTTTTTTACTCCAATGGATGGTAGCCTTGTAATTATGGAAGGTAGACTGTTTTCGACATTTTTGTTACTACAATGTATGGTAACCTTGTCATGGTGGAATGTAGTTTGTTATCGAGATTTTTGTTATTACAATGTATGGTAGCCTTGTCATTATAGAAGGTAGTTTGTTGTCGATATCTTTGTTACTCTAATGGATGGTAGACTAGTCATTATGGAAGGTAGTCTATTGTTGAGATTTTTTTCACTCTAATGGATGGAAGCCTTGTCATTATGGAAGGTAGTATGTTGTCGAGATTTTTGTTATTCCATTGGATGGTAGCCTTGTCATTATGGAAGGTAGTCTATTCTCGAGAATTTTGTTATTCCAATAGATGGTAGCCTTGTCTTTATGGAAGGTAGTCTGTTGTCGAGATTTTTGTTACTCCAATGGATGGTAGCCTTGTCATTATTGAAAGTAGTTTGTTGTCGAGATTTTTGTTACTACAATGGATGGTAGCCTTGTCATTATGGAATGTAGTATGTTGTCGAGATTTTTGTTACTCCAATGGATGGTAGCATTGTCATTATGGAAGGTAGTCTGTTGTCGAGATTTTTGTTACTACAATTGACGACAGCCTTGTCATTATGGAAGGTAGTGTGTTGTCGAGATTTTGGTTACTATAATTGATGGTAGCATTGTCATTATGGAAGGTATTATGTTGTCGAGATTTTTATTATTCCATTGGATGGTAGCCTTTTAATTATGGAAGGCAGTCTGTTCTCGAGATTTTTGTTTACCGAATAGATGGTAGCCTTGTCATTATGGAAGGTAGTTTGTTGTCGAGATTTTTGTTACTCCAATGGATTTTAGCCTTGTCATTATGGAACGTAGTTTGTTGTCGATATTTTTGTTATTCCAATGGATGGTAGCCTTGTCATTATGGAAGGTAGTCTGTTGGTGAGATTTTTGTTACTCCAATGGATGGTAGCTTTGTCATTATGGAAGGTAGTCTCTTTTGATATTTTTGTTACTCCAATGGATGGTAGCCTTTTCATTATGGAAGGTAGCCTATTGTCTAGATTTTTGTTACTCTAATGGATGGTAGCCTTGTCATTATGGAAGGTAGTCTGTGGTCGAGATTTTTGTTACTCCAATGGATGGTAGCCTTGTCATTATGGAAGGTAGTCTATTGTTGAGATTTTGATTACTAAAATTGATGGTAGCCTTGTCATTATGTAAGGTAGTATGTTTTCGAGATTTTTGTTGTTCCATTGGATGGTAGCCTTGTCATTATGGAAGGTAGTCTATTGTCGAGATTTTTGTCACTCCAATGGATGGTTGCCTTGTCATTATCTAAGGTAGTCTGTTGGCGAGATTTTTTTATTCCAATGGATGGTAGCCTTGACATTATGGAAGGTAGTCTCTTGTTGATATTTTCATTACTCCAATGCATGGTAGCCTTGTCATTATGGAAGGTAGTCTCTTGTTGATATTTTCATTACTCCAATGGATGGTAGCCTTGTCAATATGGAAGGTCGTTTGTTGTCGGGAATTTTGTTACTCTAATGGATTGTAGCCTTGTCAATATGGAAGGTAGTCTGTTCTTGAGATTTTTTTTACTCTAATGGATGGTAGCCTTATCATTATGGAAGGTAGTTCGTTGTCGAGATTTTTGTTACTACAATGTATGGTAGCCTTGTCATTGTGGAATGTAGTTTGTTGTCCAGATTTTTGTTATTACAATGTATGGTAGCCTTGCCATTATAGAAGGTAGTCTGTTGTCAATATCTTTGTTACTCTAATGGATGGTCGCCTAGTCATTATGGAAGGTAGTTTATTGTCTAGAATTTTGTCACTCTAATGGATGGTAGCCTTGTCATTATGGAAGGTAGTATGTTGTCGAGATTTTTGTTATTACATTGGATGGTAGCCTTGTCATTATGGAAGGTAGTTTGTTCTCGAGATTTTTGTTATTCCAATAGATGGTAGCCTTGTCATTAGGGAAGGTAGTCTGTTGTCGAGATTTTTGTTACTCCAATGGATGGTAGCCTTTGCATTATTAGAAGTAGTCTGTTGTCGAGATTTTTGTAACTAAAATGGATGGTAGCATTGTCATTATGGAAGGTAGTCTGTTGTCGAGATTTTTGTTACTACAATGGACGGTAGTCTTGTCATTATGGAAGGTAGTCTGTTGTCGAGATTTTGGTTACTACAATTGATGGTAGCCTTGTCATTATGGAAGGTAGTATGTTGTCGATATTTTTGTTATTCTATTGGATGGTAGCCTTGTCATTATTGAAGGCAGTCTGTTCTCGAGATTTTTGTTATTCCAATAGATGGTAGATTGTCATTATGGAAGGTATTTTGTTGTCGAGATTTTTGTTACTCCAATGGATTTTAGCCATGTCATTATTGAAGGTAGGCTGTATTCGATTTTTTTTTACTACAATGGATGGTAGCCTTGTCATTATGGAAGGTTGTCTGTTGTCAAGATTTTTGTTACTCCAATGGATGGTAGAATTGTAATTATTGAAGGTAGTCTGTTGTCAATATCTTTTTTACTCCAATGGATGGTAGCCTAGTCATTATGGAAGGTATTCTGTTGTCGAGATTTTTGTTACTCGAATGGATGGTAGGCTTTTCATTATGGAAGGTAGTCTATTGTCGATATTTTTGTTACTGCAATGGATGGTAGCCTTGTCATTATGGAACGTAGTTTGTTGTCGATACTTTTCTTATTCCAATGGATGGTAGCCTTGTCATTATGGAAGGTATTTTGGTGGCGAGATTTTTGTTACTCCAACGGATGGTAGCTTTGTCATTATGGAAGGTAGTCTGTTGTCGAGATTTTTGTTACTCCAATGGATGGTAGCCTTGTTATTATGGAAGGTAGTCAGTTGTCGATATTTTGGTTACAATAATTAATGGTAGCCTTGTCATTATGGAAGGTAGTATGTTGTCGAGATTTTTGTTGTTCCATTGGATGGTAGCCTTGTCATTATGGTAGGTTGTCTATTGTCGAGATTTTTGTCACTCCAATGGATGGTAGCCTTGTCATTATGTAAGGTAGTCTGTTGGCGATATTTTTGTTACTCCAATGGATGGTAGCCTTGTCATTATGGAAGGTAGTCTCTTGTTGATATTTTCATTACTCCAATGCATGGTAGCCTTGTCATTATGGAAGGTAGTCTCTTGTTGATATTTTCATTACTCCAATGGATGGTAGCCTTGTCATTATGGAAGGTAGTTTGTTGTCGGGATTTTTGTTACTCTAATGGATCGTAGCCTTGTCAATATGGAAGGTAGTCTGTTGTTGAGATTTTTGTTACTCTAATGGATGGTAGCCTTATCATTATGGAAGGTAGTTTGTTGTCGAGATTTTTGTTACTACAATGTATGGTAGCCTTGTCATTGTGGAATGTAGTTTGTTGTCCAGATTTTTGTTATTACAATGTATGGTAGCCTTGTCATTATAGAAGGTAGTCTGTTGTCGATATCTTTTTTACTCTAATGGATGGTAGCCTTGTCATTATGGAAGGTAGTCTATTGTCGAGAAT
The DNA here is from genome assembly GCA_948472305.1 of Vicia faba. Lineage (NCBI taxonomy): Eukaryota > Viridiplantae > Streptophyta > Magnoliopsida > Fabales > Fabaceae > Vicia > Vicia faba. Next base: position 680,881,327 of record OX451739.1, on the reverse strand, counting down.
TTTGTCACTCTAATGGATGGTAGCCTTGTCATTATGGAAGGTAGTATGTTGTCGAGATTTTTGTTATTACATTGGATGGTAGCCTTGTCATTATGGAAGGTAGTTTGTTCTCGAGACTTTTGTTATTCCAATAGATGGTAGCCTTGTCATTATGTAATGTAGTCTATTGTCGAGAATTTTGTCACTCTAATGGATGGTAGCATTGTCATTATGGAAGGTAGTCTGTTGTCGAGATTTTTGTTACTACAATGGACGGTAGCCTTGTCATTATGGAAGGTAGTCTGTTGTCGAGATTTTGGTTACTACAATTGATGGTAGCCTTGTCATTATGGAAGGTAGTGTGTTGTCGATATTTTTGTTATTCCATTGGATGGTAGCCTTGTCATTATTGAAGGCAATCTGTTCTCGAGATTTTTGTTATTCCAATAGCTGGTAGCTTGTCATTATGGAAGGTAGTCTGTTGTCGAGATTTTTGTTACTCCAATGGATTTTAGCCATGTCATTAGTGAAGGTAGGCTGTATTCAAATTTTTTTTACTACAATGGATGGTAGCCTTGTCATTATGGAAGGTTGTCTATTGTCGAGATTTTTGTTACTCCAATGGATGGTAGAATTGTAAATATGGAAGGTAGTCTGTTGTCGATATCTTTGTTACTCAAATGGATGGTAGCCTAGTCATTATGGAAGGTATTCTGTTGTCGAGATTTTTGTTACTCGAATGGATGGTAGGCTTTTCATTAAGGAAGGTAGTCTATTATCGATATTTTTGTTACTCCAATGGATGGTAGCCTTGTCATTATGGAAGGTAGTCTGTTGTCTATATTTTTGTTACTCCAATGGATGGTAGTCTTGTCATTATGGAACGTAGTTTGTTGTCAATACTTTTGTTATTCCAATGGATGGTAGCCTTGTCATTTTGGAAGGTAGTATGTTGGCGAGATTTGTGTTACTCCAATGGATGGTAGCCTTGTCATTATGGAAGGTAGTCTCTTGTTGATATTTTTGTTACTCCAATGGATGGTAGCCTTGTGATTATGGAAGGTAGTTTGTTGTTAGGATTTTTTTTACTCTAATGGATTGTAGTTTGTTGTTAGGATTTTTGTTACCTTAATGGATGGTATCTTTGTCATTGTGGAAGGTAGTCTATTGTCGAGATTTTTGTTACTCCAATGGATGGTAGCCTTGTCATTATGGAAGGTAGACTGTTGTCGAGATTTTTGTTACTACAATGTATGGTAACCTTGTCATGGTGGAATGTAGTTTGTTGTCGAGATTTTTGTTATTACAATGTATGGTAGCCTTGTCATTATAGAAGGTAGTCTGTTGTCGATATCTTTGTTACTCTAATGGATGGTAGCCTAGTCATTATGGCAGGTAGTCTATGGTCGAGATTTTTGTCACTCTAATGGATGGAAGCCTTGTCATTATGGAAGGTAGTATGTTGTCGATATTTTTGTTATTCCATTGGATGGTAGCCTTGTCATTATGGAAGGTAGTCTATTCTCGAGATTTTTGTTATTCCAATAGATGGTAGCCTTGTCATTATTGAAGGTAGTTTGTTGTCGAGATTTTTGTTACTACAATGGATGGTAGCCTTGTCATTATGGAAGGTAGTCTGTTGTCAAGATTTTTGTTACTCCAATGGATGGTAGCCTTGTCATTATGGAAGGTAGTCTCTTGTTGATATTTTTGTTACTCCAATGGATGGTAGCCTTGTCATTATGGAAGGTAGTTTGTTGTCGAGATTTTTGTTACTCCAATGGATAATAGCCTTGTCATTATGGAAGGTAGTCTGTTGTCGAGATTTTGTTACTCCAACGGATGGTAGCCTTATCATTATGGAAGGTAGTCTATTGTCGATATTTTTGTCACTCCAATGGATGGTAGCCTTGTCATTATGGAAGGTAGTCTGTTGCCGATATTTTTGTTACTCCAATGGATGGTAGCCTTGTCATTATGGAAGGTAGACTCTTGTTGATATTTTCATTACTCCAATGCATGGTAGCCTTGTCATTATGGAAGGTAGTCTCTTGTTGATATTTTCATTACTCCAATGGATGGTAGCCTTGTCATTATGGAAGGTAGTTTGTTGTCAGGATTTTTTTACTCTAATGGATGGTAGCTTTGTCATTATGGAAGGTTGTTTGTTGTCAGGATTTTTGTTACCTTAATGGATGGTATCTTTGTCATTATGGAAGGTAGTCTATTGTCGAGATTTTTTTTACTCCAATGGATGGTAGCCTTGTCATTATGGAAGATAGACTGTTGTCGAGATTTTTGTTACTACAATGTATGGTAACCTTGTCATGGTGGAATGTAGTTTGTTGTCTAGATTTTTGTTATTACAATGTATGGTAGCTTGTCATTCTAGAAGGTAGTCTGTTGTCGATATCTTTGTTACTCTAATGGATGGTAGCCTAATCATTATGGAAGGTAGTCTATGGTCGAGATTTTTGTCACTCTAATGGATGGAAGCCTTATCATTATGGAAGGTAGTATGTTGTCGAGATTTTTGTTATTCCATTGGATGGTAGCCTTGTCATTATGGAAGGTAGTTTATTCTCGAGATTTTCTTTATTCCAATAGATGGTAGCCTTGTCATTATGGAAGGTAGTCTGTTGTCGAGATTTTTGTTACTCCAATCGATGGTAGCATTTTCATTATGGAAGGTAGTCTGTTGTCGAGGTTTTTGTTGCTACAATTGGCGATAGCCTTGTCATTATGAAAGGTAGTCTGTTGTCAAGATTTTGGTTACTATAATTGATGGTAGCCTTCTCATTATGGAAGGTAGTATGTTGTCGAGATTTTTGTTATTCCATTGCGTGGTAGCCTTGTCATTATGGAAGGCAGTTTTTCTCGAGATTTTTGTTATTCCAATAGATGGTAGCCTTGTCATTATGGAAGGTAGTATGTTGTCGAGATTTTTGTTACTCCAATGGATTTTAGCCTTGTCATTATGGAACGTAGTTTGTTGTCGATATTTTTGTTATTCCAATGGATGGTAGCCTTGTCATTATGGAAGGTAGTCTGTTGTCGAGATTTTTGTTACTCCCATTGATGGTAGCCTTGTCATTATGGAAAGTAGTCTCTTGTTGATATTTTCGTTACTCCAATGGGTGGCAACTTTGTCATTATGGAAGGTAGTCTATTGTCGAGATTTTTGTTTAATCCAATGGATGGTAGCCTTGTCATTGTGGAAGGTTGACTGTTGTCGATATTTTTGTTACTACAATGTATGGTTGCCTTGTCATTATGGAATGTAGTTTGTTGTCGAGATTTTTGTTATTACAATGTATGGTAGCCTTGTCATTATAGAAGGTAGTCTGTTGTCGATATCTTTGTTACTCTAATGGATGTTAGCCTAGTCATATTGGAAGGTTGTCTATTGTCGTGATTTTTGTAACTCTAATGGATGGTAGCCTTGTCATTATGGAAGGTAGTATGTTGTCGAGACTTTTGTTATTACATTGGATGGTAGCCTTGTCATTATGGAAGGTAGTCTGTTCTCGAGATTTTTGTTATTCCAATAGATGGTAGCCTTGTCATTATGGAAGGTAGTCTGTTCTCGAGATTTTTGTTACTCCAATGGATGGTAGCCTTGTCATTATTTAAGGTAGTCTGTTGTCGAGATTTTTGTTACTAAAATTGATGGTAGCATTGTCATTATGGAAGGTAGTTTGTTGTCGAGATTTTTGTTACTACAATGGACGGTAGCCTTGTCATTACGGAAGGTAGTCTGTTGTCGAGATTTTGGTTACTACAATTAATGGTAGCCTTGTCATTTCGGAAGGTAGTATGTTGTCGAGATTTTTTTAATTCCATTGGATGGTAGCCTTGTCATTATGAAAGGTTGTCTGTTGTCGAGATTTTTGTTACTCCAATGGATGGTAGAATTGTAATTATGGAAGGTAGTTTATTGTCGATATATTTGTTACTCCAAAGGATGGTAGCCTAGTCATTATGGAAGGTATTATGTTGTCGAGATTTTTGTTACTCCAATGGATGGTAGGCTTTTCATTATGGAAGGTAGTCTATTGTCGATATTTTTGTTACTCCAATGGATGTTAGCCTTGTCATTATGGAAGGTAGTCTGTTGTCGATATTTTGGTTACTCCAATGGATGGTAGCCTTGTCATTATGGAACGTAGTGTGTTGTCTATATTTTTGTTATTCCAATGGATGGTAGCCTTGTCATTATGGAAGGTAGTCTCTTGTTGATATTTTTGTTACTCCAATGGATGGTAGCCTTGTCATTATGGAAGGTAGTCTATTGTCTAGATTTTTGTTACTCTAATGGATGGTAGCCTTGTCATTTTGGAAGGTAGTCTATGGTCGAGATTTTTGTCACTCTAATGGATGGAAGCCTTGTCATTATGGAAGGTAGTTTTTTTTCGATATTTTTGTTATTCCATTGGATGGTAGCCTTGTCATTATGGAAGGTATTATGTTGTCGAGATTTTTGTTACTCCAATGGATGGTAGCCTTGTCATTATGGAAGGTAGTCTCTTGTTGATATTTTTGTTACTCCAATGGATGGTAGCCTTGTCATTATGGAAGGTAGTTTATTGTCTAGATTTTTGTTACTCTAATGGATGGTAGCCTTGTCATTATGGAAGGTATTCTATTGTCGAGATTTTTGTAACTCCATTGGATGGTAGCCTTGTCATTATAGAAAGTAGTGTCTTGTTGATATTTTCGTTACTCCAATGGATGGTAGCCTTATCATTATGAAAGGTAGTTTGTTGTCGAGATTTTTGTTACTCCAATGGATAATAGCCTTGTCATTATGGAAGGTAGTCTGTTGTCGAGATTTTGTTACTCCAACGGATGGTAGCCTTATCATTATGGAAGGTAGTCTATTGTCGAGATTTTTGTCACTACAATGGATGGTAGCCTTGTCATTATGGAAGGTAGTCTGTTGCCGATATTTTTGTTACTCCAATGGATGGTAGCCTTGTCATTATGGAAGGTAGACTCTTGTTGATATTTTCATTACTCCAATGCATGGTAGCCTTGTCATTATGGAAGGTAGTCTCTTGTTGATATTTTCATTACTCCAATGGATGGTAGCCTTGTCATTATGGAAGGTAGTTTGTTATCAGGATTTTTTTACTCTAATGGATGGTAGCTTTGTCATTATGGAAGGTTGTTTGTTGTCAGGATTTTTGTTACCTTAATGGATGGTATCTTTGTCATTACGGAAGGTAGTCTATTGTCGAGATTTTTTTTTACTCCAATGGATGGTAGCCTTGTCATTATGGAAGGTAGACTGTTGTCGAGATTTTTGTTACTACAATGTATGGTAACCTTGTCATGGTGGAATGTAGTTTGTTGTCTAGGATTTTTTTTATTACAATGTATGGTAGCCTTGTCATTCTAGAAGGTTGTTTGTTGTCAGGATTTTTGTTACCTTAATGGATGGTAGCCTTGTCATATAGAAGGTAGTATGTTGTCAAGATTTTTGTTACTACAATGTATGGTCGCCTTGTCATTATGGAATGTAGTTTGTTGTCGAGATTTTTGTTATTACAATGTATGGTAGCCTTGTCATTATAGAAGGTAGTCTGTTGTCGATATCTTTGTTACTCTAATGGATGTTAGCCTAGTCATTAAGGATGATAGTCTATTGTCGATAATTTTGTCACTCTAATGGATGGTAGCCTTGTCATTATGGAAGGTAGTATGTTGTCGAGATTTTTGTTACTCCAATTGATGGTAGCATTGTCATTATGGAAGGTAGACTATTGTCGAGATTTTTGTTACTACAATGTATGGTAGCCTGGTCATTGTGGAATGTAGTTTGTTGTCGAGATTTTTGTTAGTACAATGTATGGTAGCCTTGTCATTATAGAAGGTAGTCTGTTGTCGATATCTTTGTTACTCTAATGGATGTTAGCCTAGTCATTATGGGTGGTAGTCTATTGTCGATAATTTTGTCACTCTAATGGATGGTAGCCTTGTTATTATGGAAGGTAGTATGTTGTCGAGATTTTTGTTACTCCAATGGATGGTAGCCTTGTCATTATGGAAGGTAGTCTCTTGTTGATATTTTTGTTACTCCAATGGATGGTAGCCTTGTCATTATGGAAGGTAGTTTATTGTTACTCTAATGGATGGTAGCCTTGTCATTATGGAAGGTAGTCTGTTATCGAGATTTTTGTTACTCAAATGGATGGTAGCCTTGTCATTATTGAAGGTAGTCTGTTGTCGAGATTATTGTTACTAAAATTAATGGTAGCATTGTCATTATGGAAGGTAGTTTGTTGTCGAGATTTTTGTTACTACAATGGACGGTAGCCTTGTCATTACGAAAGGTAGTCTGTTGTCGAGATTTTGGTTACTACAATTAATGGTAGCCTTGTCATTATGGAAGGTAGTATGTTGTCGAGATTTTTTTAATTCCATTGTATGGTAGCCTTATCATTATGAAAGGTTGTCTGTTGTCGAGATTTTTGTTACTCCAATGGATGGTAGAATTGTAATTATGGAAGGTATTTTATTGTCGATGTCTTTGTTACTCCAATGGATGGTAGCCTAGTTATTATGGAAGGTATTATGTTGTCGAGATTTTTGTTATTCCCCTGGATGGTAGGCTTTTCATTATGGAAGGTAGTCTATTGTCGATATTTTTGTTACTCCAATGGATGTTAGCCTTGTCATTATGGAAGGTAGTCTGTTGTCGATATTTTTGTTACTCCAATGGATGGTAGCCTTGTCATTATGGAACGTAGTGTGTTGTCGATATTTTTGTTATTCCAATGGATGGTAGCCTTGTCATTTTGGAAGGTAGCCTCTTGTTGATATTTTTGTTACTCCAATGGATGGTAGCCTTGTCATTATGGAAGGTAGTCTATTGTCTAGATTTTTGTTACTCCAATGGATGTTAGCCTTGTCATTATAGAAGTTAGTCTGTTGTCGATATCTTTGTTACTCTAATGGATGTTAGCCTAGTCATTATGGATGGTAGTCTATTGTCGATAATTTTGTCACTCTAATTGATGGTAGCCTTGTCATTATGGAAGGTAGTATGTTGTCGAGATTTTTGTTACTCCAATGGATGGTAGCCTTGTCATTATGGAAGGTAGTCTCTTGTTGATATTTTTGTTACTCCAATGGATGGTAGCCTTGTCATTATGGAAGGTAGTTTATTGTATAGATTTTTGTTACTCTAATGGATGGTAGCCTTGTCATTATGGAAGGTAGTCTGTTGTCGAGATTTTTGTTACTCAAATGGATGGTAGCCTTGTCATTATTGAAGGTAGTCTGTTGTCGAGATTATTGTTACTAAAATTAATGGTAGCATTGTCATTATGGAAGGTAGTTTGTTGTCGAGATTTTTGTTACTACAATGGACGGTAGCCTTGTCATTACGGAAGGTAGTCTGTTGTCGAGATTTTGGTTACTACAATTAATGGTAGCCTTGTCATTATGGAAGGTAGTATGTTGTCGAGATTTTTTTAATTCCATTGTATGGTAGCCTTATCATTATGAAAGGTTGTCTGTTGTCGAGATTTTTGTTACTCCAATGGATGGTAGAATTGTAATTATGGAAGGTATTTTATTGTCGATGTCTTTGTTACTCCAATGGATGGTAGCCTAGTTATTATGGAAGGTATTATGTTGTCGAGATTTTTGTTACTCCAATGGATGGTAGGCTTTTCATTATGGAAGGTAGTCTATTGTCGATATTTTTGTTACTCCAATGGATGTTAGCCTTGTCATTATGGAAGGTAGTCTGTTGTCGATATTTTTGTTACTCCAATGGATGGTAGCCTTGTCATTATGGAACGTAGTGTGTTGTCGATATTTTTGTTATTCCAATGGATGGTAGCCTTGTCATTTTGGAAGGTAGTCTCTTGTTGATATTTTTGTTACTCCAATGGATGGTAGCCTTGTCATTATGGAAGGTAGTCTATTGTTTAGATTTTTGTTACTCCAATGGATGTTAGCCTTGTCATTATAGAAGGTAGTCTGTTGTCGATATCTTTGTTACTCTAATGGATGTTAGCCTAGTCATTATGGATGGTAGTCTATTGTCGATAATTTTGTCACTCTAATGGATGGTAGCCTTGTCATTATGGAAGGTAGTATGTTGTCGAGATTTTTGTTACTCCAATGGATGGTAGCCTTGTCATTATGGAAGGTAGTCTCTTGTTGATATTTTTGTTACTCCAATGGATGGTAGCCTTGTCATTATGGAAGGTAGTTTATTGTATAGATTTTTGTTACTCTAATGGATGGTAGCCTTGTCATTATGGAAGGTAGTCTGTTGTCGAGATTTTTGTTCCTCAAATGGATGGTAGCCTTGTCATTATTGAAGGTAGTCTGTTGTCGAGATTTTTGTTACTAAAATTAATGGTAGCATTGTCATTATGGAAGGCAGTTTGTTGTCGAGATTTTTGTTACTACAATGGACGGTAGCCTTGTCATTACGGAAGGTAGTCTGTTGTCGAAATTTTGGTTACTACAATTAATGGTATCCTTGTCATTATGGAAGGTAGTATGTTGTCGAGATTTTTTTAATTCCATTGTATGGTAGCCTTATCATTATGAAAGGTTGTCTGTTGTCGAGATTTTTGTTACTCCAATGGATGGTAGAATTGTAATTATGGAAGGTATTTTATTGTCGATGTCTTTGTTACTCCAATGGATGGTAGCCTAGTTATTATGGAAGGTATTATGTTGTCAAGATTTTTGTTACTCCAATGGATGGTAGGCTTTTCATTATGGAAGGTAGTCTATTGTCGATATTTTTGTTACTCTAATGGATGTTAGCCTTGTCATTATGGAAGGTAGTCTGTTGTCGATATTTTTGTTACTCCAATGGATGGTAGCCTTGTCATTATGGAACGTAGTGTGTTGTCGATATTTTTGTTATTCCAATGGATGGTAGCCTTGTCATTTTGGAAGGTAGTCTCTTGTTGATATTTTTGTTACTCCAATGGATGGTAGCCTTGTCATTATGGAAGGTAGTCTATTGTCTAGATTTTTGTTACTCCAATGGATGTTAGCCTTGTCATTATAGAAGGTAGTCTGTTGTCGATATCTTTGTTACTCTAATGGATGTTAGCCTAGTCATTAAGGATGATAGTCTATTGTCGATAATTTTGTCACTCTAATGGATGGTAGCCTTGTCATTATGGAAGGTAGTATGTTGTCGAGATTTTTGTTACTCCAATGGATGGTAGCCTTGTCATTATGGAAGGTAGTCTCTTGTTGATATTTTTGTTACTCCAATGGATGGTAGCCTTGTCATTATGGAAGGTAGTTTATTGTATAGATTTTTGTTACTCTAATGGATGGTAGCCTTGTTATTATGGAAGGTAGTCTATTGTCTAGATTTTTGTTACTCCAATGGATGTTAGCCTTGTCATTATAGAAGGTAGTCTGTTGTCGATATCTTTGTTACTTTAATGGATGTTAGCCTAGTCATTATGGATGGTAGTCTATTGTCGATAATTTTGTCACTCTAATGGATGGTAGCCTTGTCATTATGGAAGGTAGTATGTTGTCGAGATTTTTGTTACTCCAATGGATGGTAGCCTTGTCATTATGGAAGGTAGTCTCTTGTTGATATTTTTGTTACTCCAATGGATGGTAGCCTTGTCATTATGGAAGGTAGTTTATTGTATAGATTTTTGTTACTCTAATGGATGGTAGCCTTGTCATTATGGAAGGTAGTCTGTTGTCGAGATTTTTGTTACTCAAATGGATGGTAGCCTTGTCATTATTGAAGGTAGTCTGTTGTCGAGATTTTTGTTACTAAAATTAATGGTAGCATTGTCATTATGGAAGGCAGTTTGTTGTCGAGATTTTTGTTACTACAATGGACGGTAGCCTTGTCATTACGGAAGGTAGTCTGTTGTCGAGATTTTGGTTACTACAATTAATGGTATCCTTGTCATTATGGAAGGTAGTATGTTGTCGAGATTTTTTTAATTCCATTGTATGGTAGCCTTATCATTATGAAAGGTTGTCTGTTGTCGAGATTTTTGTTACTCCAATGGATGGTAGAATTGTAATTATGGAAGGTATTTTATTGTCGATGTCTTTGTTACTCCAATGGATGGTAGCCTAGTTATTATGGAAGGTATTATGTTGTCAAGATTTTTGTTACTCCAATGGATGGTAGGCTTTTCATTATGGAAGGTAGTCTATTGTCGATATTTTTGTTACTCTAATGGATGCTAGCCTTGTCATTATGGAAGGTAGTCTGTTGTCGATATTTTTGTTACTCCAATGGATGGTAGCCCTGTCATTATGGAACGTAGTGTGTTGTCGATATTTTTGTTATTCCAATGGATGGTAGCCTTGTCATTTTGGAAGGTAGTCTCTTGTTGATATTTTTGTTACTCCAATGGATGGTAGCCTTGTCATTATGGAAGGTAGTCTATTGTCTAGATTTTTGTTACTCCAATGGATGTTAGCCTTGTCATTATAGAAGGTAGTCTGTTGTCGATATCTTTGTTACTCTAATGGATGTTAGCCTAGTCATTAAGGATGATAGTCTATTGTCGATAATTTTGTCACTCTAATGGATGGTAGCCTTGTCATTATGGAAGGTAGTATGTTGTCGAGATTTTTGTTACTCCAATGGATGGTAGCCTTGTCATTATGGAAGGTAGTCTCTTGTTGATATTTTTGTTACTCCAATGGATGGTAGCCTTGTCATTATGGAAGGTAGTTTATTGTATAGATTTTTGTTACTCTAATGGATGGTAGCCTTGTCATTATGGAAGGTAGTCTGTTGTCGAGATTTTTGTTACTCAAATGGATGGTAGCCTTGTCATTATTGAAGGTAGTCTGTTGTCGAGATTTTTGTTACTAAAATTAATGGTAGCATTGTCATTATGGAAGGTAGTTTGTTGTCGAGATTTTTGTTAGTACAATGGACGGTAGCCTTGTCATTACGGAAGGTAGTCGGTTGTCGAGATTTTGGTTACTACAATTAATGGTAGCCTTGTCATTATGGAAGGTAGTATGTTGTCGAGATTTTTTTAATTCCATTGTATGGTAGCCTTATCATTATGAAAGGTTGTCTGTTGTCGAGATTTTTGTTACTCCAATGGATGGTAGAATTGTAATTATGGAAGGTATTTTATTGTCGATGTCTTTGTTACTCCAATGGATGGTAGCCTAGTTATTATGGAAGGTATTATGTTGTCGAGATTTTTGTTACTCCAATGGATGGTAGGCTTTTCATTATGGAAGGTAGTCTATTGTCGATATTTTTGTTACTCCAATGGATGTTAGCCTTGTCATTATGGAAGGTAGTCTGTTGTCGATATTTTTGTTACTCCAATGGATGGTAGCCTTGTCATTATGGAACGTAGTGTGTTTACGTTATTTTTGTTATTCCAATGGATGGTAGCCTTGTCATTTTGGAAGGTAGTCTCTTGTTGATATTTTTGTTACTCCAATGGATGGTAGCCTTGTCATTATGGAAGGTAGTCTATTGTCTAGATTTTTGTTACTCCAATGGATGTTAGCCTTGTCATTATAGAAGGTAGTCTGTTGTCGATATCTTTGTTACTCTAATGGATGTTAGCCTAGTCATTATGGATGGTAGTCTATTGTCGATAATTTTGTCACTCTAATGGATGGTAGCCTTATCATTATGGAAGGTAGTATGTTGTCGAGATTTTTGTTACTCCAATGGATGGTAGCCTTGTCATTATGGAAGGTAGTCTCTTGTTGATATTTTTGTTACTCCAATGGATAGTAGCCTTGTCATTATGGAAGGTAGTTTATTGTATACATTTTTGTTACTCTAATGGATGGTAGCCTTGTCATTATGGAAGGTAGTCTGTTGTCGAGATTTTTGTTACTCAAATGGATTGTAGCCTTGTCATTATTGAAGGTAGTCTGTTGTCGAGATTTTTGTTACTAAAATTAATGGTAGCATTGTCATTATGGAAGGTAGTTCGTTGTCGAGATTTTTATTACTACAATGGACGGTAGCCTTGTCATTACGGAAGGTAGTCTGTTGTCGAGATTTTGGTTACTACAATTAATGGTAGCCTTGTCATTATGGAAGGTAGTATGTTGTCGAGATTTTTTTAATTCCATTGTATGGTAACCTTATCATTATGAAAGGTTGTCTGTTGTCGAGATTTTTGTTACTCCAATGGATGGTAGAATTGTAATTATGGAAGGTATTTTATTGTCGATGTCTTTGTTACTCCAATGGATGGTAGCCTAATTATTATGGAAGGTATTATGTTGTCGAGATTTTTGTTACTCCAATGGATGGTAGGCTTTTCATTATGGAAGGTAGTCTATTGTCGATATTTTTGTTACTCCAATGGATGTTAGCCTTGTCATTATGGAAGGTAGTCTGTTGTCGATATTTTTGTTACTCCAATGGATGGTAGCCTTGTCATTATGGAACCTAGTGTGATGTCGATATTTTTGTTACTCCAATGGATGGTAGCCTTGTCATTATGGAACGTAGTGTGTTGTCGATATTTTCGTTACTCCAATGGGTGGCAATTTTGTCATTATGGAAGGTAGTATATTGTCGAGATTTTTGTTTAATCCAATGGATGGTAGCCTTGTCATTGTGGAAGGTACACTCTTGTCGAGATTTTTGTTACTACAATGGATGTTAGCCTAGTCATTATGGATGGTAGTCTATTGTCGATAATTTTGTCACTCTAATGGATGGTAGCCTTGTCATTATGGAAGGTAGTATGTTGTCGAGATTTTTGTTACTCCAATGGATGGTAGCCTTGTCATTATGGAAGGTAGTCTCTTGTTGATTTTTTGTAACTCTAATGGATGGTAGCCTTGTCATTATGGAAGGTAGTATGTTGTCGGGATTTTTGTTATTACATTGGATGGTAGCCTTGTCATTATGGAAGGTAGTCTGTTCTCGAGATTTTTGTTATTCCAATAGATGGTAGCCTTGTCATTATGGAAGGTAGTCTGTTGTCGAGATTTTTGTTACTCAAATGGATTGTAGCCTTGTCATTATTGAAGGTAGTCTGTTGTCGAGATTTTTGTTACTAAAATTAATGGTAGCATTGTCATTATGGAAGGTAGTTCGTTGTCGAGATTTTTATTACTACAATGGACGGTAGCCTTGTCATTACGGAAGGTAGTCTGTTGTCGAGATTTTGGTTACTACAATTAATGGTAGCCTTGTCATTATGGAAGGTAGTATGTTGTCGAGATTTTTTTAATTCCATTGTATGGTAACCTTATCATTATGAAAGGTTGTCTGTTGTCGAGATTTTTGTTACTCCAATGGATGGTAGAATTGTAATTATGGAAGGTATTTTATTGTCGATGTCTTTGTTACTCCAATGGATGGTAGCCTAATTATTATGGAAGGTATTATGTTGTCGAGATTTTTGTTACTCCAATGGATGGTAGGCTTTTCATTATGGAAGGTAGTCTATTGTCGATATTTTTGTTACTCCAATGGATGTTAGCCTTGTCATTATGGAAGGTAGTCTGTTGTCGATATTTTTGTTACTCCAATGGATGGTAGCCTTGTCATTATGGAACCTAGTGTGATGTCGATATTTTTGTTACTCCAATGGATGGTAGCCTTGTCATTATGGAACGTAGTGTGTTGTCGATATTTTCGTTACTCCAATGGGTGGCAATTTTGTCATTATGGAAGGTAGTATATTGTCGAGATTTTTGTTTAATCCAATGGATGGTAGCCTTGTCATTGTGGAAGGTACACTCTTGTCGAGATTTTTGTTACTACAATGGATGTTAGCCTAGTCATTATGGATGGTAGTCTATTGTCGATAATTTTGTCACTCTAATGGATGGTAGCCTTGTCATTATGGAAGGTAGTATGTTGTCGAGATTTTTGTTACTCCAATGGATGGTAGCCTTGTCATTATGGAAGGTAGTCTCTTGTTGATTTTTTGTAACTCTAATGGATGGTAGCCTTGTCATTATGGAAGGTAGTATGTTGTCGGGATTTTTGTTATTACATTGGATGGTAGCCTTGTCATTATGGAAGGTAGTCTGTTCTCGAGATTTTTGTTATTCCAATAGATGGTAGCCTTGTCATTATGGAAGGTAGTCTGTTGTCGAGATTTTTGTTACTCCAATGGATGGTAGCCTTGTCATTATTGAAGGTAGTTTGTTGTCGAGATTTTTGTTACTAAAATTGATGGTAGAATTGTCATTATGGAAGGTAGTTTGTTGTCGAGATTTTTGTTACTACAATGGACGGTAGCCTTGTCATTACGGAAGGTAGTCTGTTGTCGAGATTTTGGTAACTACAATTAATGGTAGCCTTGTCATTATGGAAGGTAGTATGTTGTCGAGATTTTTGTAATTCCATTGGAGGGTAGCCTTGTCATTATGAAAGGTTGTCTGTTGTCGAGATTTTTGTTACTCCAATGGATGGTAGAATTGTAATTATGGAAGGTAGTTTATTGTCGATATCTTTGTTACTCCAATGGATGGTAGCCTAGTCATTATGGAAGGTATTATGTTGTCGAGATTTTTGTTACTCCAATGGATGGTAGGCTTTTCATTATGGAAGGTAGTCTATTGTCGATGTTTTTGTTACTTCAATGGATGTTAGCATTGTCATTATGGAAGGTAGTCTGTTGTCGATATTTTTGTTACTCCAATGGATGATAGCCTTGTCATTATGGAACGTAGTTTGTTGTCGATATTTTTGTTATTCCAATGGATGGTAGCCTTGTCATTATGGAAGGTAGTCTGTTGGCGAGATTTTTGTTTCTCCTATGGATGGTAGCCTGGTCATTATGGAAGGTAGTCTCTTGTTGATATTTTTGTTACTCCAATGAATGGTAGCCTTGTCATTATGAAAGGTAGTCTATTGTCTAGATTTTTGTTACTCTAATGGATGGTTGCCTTGTCATTATGGAAGGTAGTCTGTTGTCGAGATTTTTGTTACTACAATGTATGGTCGCCTTGTCATTATAGAATGTAGTTTTTTTCGAGATTTTTGTTATTACAATGTATGGTAGCCTTGTCATTATAGAAGGTAGTCTGTTGTCGATATCTTTGTTACTCTAATGGATGTTAGCCTAGTCATTATGGAAGGTTGTCTATTGTCGAGAATTTTGTAACTCTAATGGATGGTAGCCTTGTCATTATGGAAGGTCGTATGTTGTCGAGATTTTTGTTATTACATTGGATGGTAGCCTTGTCATTATGGAAGGTAGTCTATTCTCGAGATTTTTGTTATTCCAATAGATGGTAGCCTTGTCATTATGGAAGGTAGTCTGTTGTCGAGATTTTTGTTACTCCAATGGATGGTAGCCTTGTCATTATTTAAGGTAGTCTGTTGTTGAGATTTTTGTTACTAAAATTGATGGTAGCATTGTCATTATGGAAGGTAGTTTGTTGTCAAGATTTTTGTTACTACAATGGACGGTAGCCTTGTCATTACGGAAGGTAGTCTGTTGTCGAGATTTTGGTAACTACAATTAATGGCAGCCTTGTCATTATGGAAGGTAGTATGTTGTCGAGATTTTTGTTACTCCAATGGATGGTAGAATTGTAATTATGGAAGGTAGTTTATTGTCGATATCTTTGTTACTTCAATGGATGGTAGCCTAGTCATTATGGAAGGTATTATGTTGTCGAGATTTTTGTTACTCCAATGGATGGTAGGCTTTTCATTATGGAAGGTATTCTATTGTCGATATTTTTGTTACTCCAATGGTTGTTAGCCTTGTCATTATGGAAGGTAGTCTGTAGTCGATATTTTTGTTACTCCAATGGATGGTAGCCTGGTCATTATGGAAGGTAGTCTCTTGTTGATATTTTTGTTACTCCAATTGATGGTAGCCTTGTCATTATGAAAGGTAGTCTATTGTCTAGATTTTTGTTACTCTAATGGATGGTAGCCTTGTCATTATGGAAGGTAGTCTGTTGTCGATATTTTTGTTACTCCAATGGATGGTAGGCTTGTCATTATGGAAAGTAGTCTCTTGTTGATATTTTCGTTACTCCAATGGATGGTAACCTTGTCTTTATGGAAGGTTGTCTGTTGTCGAGATTTTTGTTACTCTAACGGATAGTAGCCTTGTCATTATGGAAGGTAGTTTGTTGTCGAGATTTTTGTTAATACAATGTATGGTAGCCTTGTCATTATAGAAGGTAGTCTATTGTCGATATTTTTGTTACTCTAATGGATGTTAGCCTAGTCATTATGGATGGTAGTCTATTGTCGAGAATTTTGTCACTCTAATGGATGGTAGCCTTGTCATTATGGAAGTTAGTATGTTCTCGAGATTTTTGTTATTCCAGTAGATGGTAGCCTTGTCATTACGGAAGGTAGTCTGTTGTCGAGATTTTTGTTACTCCAATGGTTTGTAGCCTTGTCATTATTTAAGGTAGTCTGTTGTCGAGATTTTTGTAACTAAAATGGATGGTAGCATTGTCATTATGGAAGGTAGTCTGTTGTCTAGATTTTTGTTACTACAATGGACGGTAGCCTTGTCATTATGGAAGGTAATCTGTTGTCGAGATTTTGGTTACTACAATAGATGGTATCCTTGTCATTATGGAAGGTAGTATGTTGTCGAGATTTTTGTTATTCCATTAGATGGTAGCCTTTTCATTATTGAAGGCAGTATGTTCACGAGATTTTTGTTATTCCAATAGATGGTAGCTTGTCATTATGGAAGGTAGTATGTTGTCGAGATTTTTGTTACTCCAATGGATTTTAGCCATGTCATTATTGAAGGTAGGATGTATTCGAATTTTTTTTACTACAATGGATGGTAGCCTTGTCATTATGGAAGGTTGTCTGTTGTCTAGATTTTTTTTACTCCAATGGATGGTAGAATTGTAATTATCGAAGGTAGTCTGTTGTTGATATCTTTGTTACTCCAATGGATGGTACCCTAGTCATTATGGAAGGTATTTTGTTGTCGAGATTTTTGTTACTCGAATGGATGGTAGGCTTTTCATTATGGAAGGTAGTCTATTGTCGATATTTTTGTTACTCCAATGGATGGTAGCCTTGTCACTATGGAAGGTAGTCTGTTGTCGATATTTTTGTTACTCCAATGGATGGTAGCCTTGTCATTATGGAACGTAGTTTGTTGTCGATACTTTTGTTATTCCAATGGATGGTAGCCTTGTCATTATGGAAGGTAGTCCATTGGCGAGATTTTTGGTACTCCAATGGATGGTAGCCTTGTCATTATGGAAGGTAGTCTCTTGTTGATATTTTTGTTACTCCAATGGATGGTAGCCTTGTTATTATGGAAGGTAGTTTATTGTATAGATTTTTGTTACTCTAATGGATGGTAGCCTTGTCATTACGGAAGGTAGTCTGTTGTCGAGATTTTTGTTACTAAAATGGTTGGTAGCCTTGTCATTATGAAAAGTAGTCTCTTGTTGATATTTTCGTTAATCCAATGGATGGTAGGCTTGTCATTATGGAAGGTAGTTTGTTGTCGAGATTTTTGTTACTCCAATGGATGGTAGCCTTGTCATTATGGAAGGTAGACTCTTGTTGATATTTTCATTACACCAATGCATGGTAGCTTTTTAATTATGGAAGGTAGTCTCTTGTTGATATTTTCATTACTCCAATGGATGGTAGCCTTGTCATTATGGAAGGTAGTTTGTTGTCAGCATTTTTTTTACTCTAATGGATGGTAGCCTTATCATTATGTAAGGTAGTTTGTTGTCAGGATTTTTGTTACCTTAATGGATGGTAGCTTTGTCATTATGGAAGGAAGTCTATTGTCGAGATTTTTTTTACTCCAATGGAAGGTAACCTTGTCATTATGGAAGGTAGACTATTGTCGAGATTTTTGTTACTACAATGTATGGTAACCTTGTCATGGTGGAATGTAGTTTGTTTCGAGATTTTTGTTATTACAATGTATGGTAGCCTTGTCATTATAGAAGGTACTCTGTTGTCGATATTTTTGATACTCTAATGGATGTTAGCCTAGTCATTATGGAAGGTCGTATGTTGTCGAGATTTTTGTTATTACATTGGATGGTAGCCTTGTCATTATGGAAGGTAGTTTGTTGTCGAGATTTTTGTTACTCCAATGGATGGTAGCATTGTCATTATGGAAGGTAGTCTGTTGTCGAGATTTTTGTTGCTACAATTGAGGATAGCCTTGTCATTATGGAAGGTAGTCTGTTGTTGAGATTTTGGTTACCATAATTGATGGTAGCCTTGTCATTATGGAAGGCAGTCTGTTCACGAGATTTTTTTTATTCCAATAGATGGTAGCCTTGTCATTATGGAAGGTAGTCTGTTGTCGAGATTTTTGTTACTCCAATGGATTTTAGCCTTGTCATTATGGATCCTAGTTTGTTTTCGATATTTTTGTTATTCCAATGGATGGTAGCCTTGTCATTATGGAATGTAGTCTGTTGGCGAGATTTTTGTTACTCCAATAGATGGTAGCCTTGTCATTATAGAAGGTAGTCTCTTGTTGATATTTTTGTTACTCCAATGGATGGTAGCCTTGTCATTATGGAAGGTAGGCTATAGTCTAGATTTTTGTTACTCTAATGAATGGTAGCCTTGTCATTATGGAAGGTAGTATGTTGTCGATATTTTTGTTACTCCAATGGATGGTAGCCTTGTCATTATGGAACGTAGTTTGTTGTCGATACTTTTGTTATTCCAATGGATGGTAGCCTTGTCATTATGGAAGGTAGTCCATTGGCGAGATTTTTGGTACTCCAATGGATGGTAGCCTTGTCATTATGGAAGGTAGTCTCTTGTTGATATTTTTGTTACTCCAATGGATGGTAGCCTTGTTATTATGGAAGGTAGTTTATTGTATAGATTTTTGTTACTCTAATGGATGGTAGCCTTGTCATTACGGAAGGTAGTCTGTTGTCGAGATTTTTGTTACTAAAATGGTTGGTAGCCTTGTCATTATGAAAAGTAGTCTCTTGTTGATATTTTCGTTAATCCAATGGATGGTAGGCTTGTCATTATGGAAGGTAGTTTGTTGTCGAGATTTTTGTTACTCCAATGGATGGTAGCCTTGTCATTATGGAAGGTAGACTCTTGTTGATATTTTCATTACACCAATGCATGGTAGCTTTTTAATTATGGAAGGTAGTCTCTTGTTGATATTTTCATTACTCCAATGGATGGTAGCCTTGTCATTATGGAAGGTAGTTTGTTGTCAGCATTTTTTTTACTCTAATGGATGGTAGCCTTATCATTATGTAAGGTAGTTTGTTGTCAGGATTTTTGTTACCTTAATGGATGGTAGCTTTGTCATTATGGAAGGAAGTCTATTGTCGAGATTTTTTTTACTCCAATGGAAGGTAACCTTGTCATTATGGAAGGTAGACTATTGTCGAGATTTTTGTTACTACAATGTATGGTAACCTTGTCATGGTGGAATGTAGTTTGTTTCGAGATTTTTGTTATTACAATGTATGGTAGCCTTGTCATTATAGAAGGTACTCTGTTGTCGATATTTTTGATACTCTAATGGATGTTAGCCTAGTCATTATGGAAGGTCGTATGTTGTCGAGATTTTTGTTATTACATTGGATGGTAGCCTTGTCATTATGGAAGGTAGTTTGTTGTCGAGATTTTTGTTACTCCAATGGATGGTAGCATTGTCATTATGGAAGGTAGTCTGTTGTCGAGATTTTTGTTGCTACAATTGAGGATAGCCTTGTCATTATGGAAGGTAGTCTGTTGTTGAGATTTTGGTTACCATAATTGATGGTAGCCTTGTCATTATGGAAGGCAGTCTGTTCACGAGATTTTTTTTATTCCAATAGATGGTAGCCTTGTCATTATGGAAGGTAGTCTGTTGTCGAGATTTTTGTTACTCCAATGGATTTTAGCCTTGTCATTATGGATCCTAGTTTGTTTTCGATATTTTTGTTATTCCAATGGATGGTAGCCTTGTCATTATGGAATGTAGTCTGTTGGCGAGATTTTTGTTACTCCAATAGATGGTAGCCTTGTCATTATAGAAGGTAGTCTCTTGTTGATATTTTTGTTACTCCAATGGATGGTAGCCTTGTCATTATGGAAGGTAGGCTATAGTCTAGATTTTTGTTACTCTAATGAATGGTAGCCTTGTCATTATGGAAGGTAGTATGTTGTCGATATTTTTGTTACTCCAATGGATGG
This sequence comes from Vicia faba, assembly GCA_948472305.1. Taxonomy (NCBI): domain Eukaryota; kingdom Viridiplantae; phylum Streptophyta; class Magnoliopsida; order Fabales; family Fabaceae; genus Vicia; species Vicia faba. The sequence goes on along the minus strand of OX451739.1, from coordinate 680,861,232 downwards.
TAGCCTTGTCATTATGGAAAGTAGTCTCTTGTTTATATTTTCGTTACTCCAATGGATGGTAACTTTGTCATTATGGAAGGTAGTCTATTGTCGAGATTTTTGTTTAATCCAATGGATGGTAGCCTTGTCATTATGGAAGGTAGACTGTTGTCGAGATTTTTGTTACTACAATGTATGGTAGCCTTGTCATTGTGGAATGTAGTTTGTTGTCGAGATTTTTGTTATTACAATGTATGGTCGCCTTGTCATTATAGAAGGTAGTATGTTGTCGATATCTTTGTTACTCTAATGGATGTTAGCCTAGTCATTATGGAAGGTTGTCCATTGTCGATATTTTTATAACTCTAATGGATGGTAGCCTTGTCATTATGGAAGGTTGTATGTTGTCGAGATTTTTGTTATTACATTGGATGGTAGCCTTGTCATTATGGAAGGTAGTCTGTTCACGAGATTTTTGTTATTCCAACATATGGTAGCCTTGTCATTATGGTAGGTAGTCTGTTGACGAGATTTTTGTTACTCCAATGGATGGAAGCCTTGTGATTATTGAAGGTAGTCTGTTGTCGAGATTTTTGTTACTAAAATTGATGGTAGCATTGTCATTATGGAAGGTAGTTTGTTGTCGAGATTTTTTTTACTACAATGGAAGGTAGCCTTGTCATTATGGTAGGTAGTCTGTTGTCGAGATTTCGGTTACTACAATTAATGGTAGCCTTATCATTATGGAAGGTAGTATGTTGTCGAGATTTTAGTAATTCCATTGGATGGTAGCCTTGTCATTATGAAAGGTTGTCTGTTGTCGAGATTTTTGTTACCCCAATGGCTGGTAGAATTGTAATTATAGAAGGTAGTCTATTGTCGATATATTTGTTACTCCAATGGATGGTAGCCTAGTCATTATGGAAGGTATTCTGTTGTCGAGATTTTTGTTACTCCAATGGATGGTAGGCTTTTCATTATGGAAGGTAATCTATTGTCGATATTTTTGTTACTCTAATGGAAGTTAGCCTTGTCATTATGGAAGGTAGTCTGTTGTCGATATTTTTGTTACTCCAATGGGTGGTAGCCTTGTCATTATGGAATGTAGTTTGTTGTCGATATTTTTGTTATTCCAATGGATGGTAGCCTTGTCATTATGGAAGGTAGTATGTTGGCGAGATTTTTGTTACTCTAATGGATGTTAGCCTTGTCATTATGGAAGGTAGTCTCTTGTTGATATTTTTGTTACTCCAATGGATGGTAGCCTTGTCATTATGGAAGGTAGTCTATTGTCTAGATATTTGTTACTCTAATGGATGGTAGCCTTGTCATTATGGAAGGTAGTCTGTTGTCGAGATTTTTGTTACTCCAATGGTAGGTAGCCTTGTAATTATGGAAAGTAGTCTCTTGTCGAGATTTTCGTTACTCCAATGGATGGTAACCTTGTCATTATGGAAGGTAGACTGTTGTCGATATTTTTGTTACTACAATGTATGGTAGCCTTGTCATTGTGGAATGTAGTTTGTTGTCGAGATTTTTGTTAATACAATGTATGGTAGCCTTGTCATTATAGAAGGTAGTCTGATGTCGATATCTTTGTTACTCTAATGGATGTTAGCCTAGTCATTATGGAAGGTAGACTATTGTAGAGATTTTTGTCACTCTAATGGATGGTAGCCTTGTCATTATGGAAGGTAGTATGTTGTCATGATTTTTGTAATTACATTGGATGGTAGCCATGTAATTATGGAAAGTAGTCTGTTCTCGAGATTTTTGTTATTCCAATAGATGGTAGCCTTGTCATTATGGAAGGTAGTCTGTTGTCGAGATTTTTGTTACTCCAATGGATGGTAGCCTTGTCATTATTGAAGGTAGTCTGTTGTCAAGATTTTTGTTACTAAAATGGATGGTAGCATTGTCATTATGGAAGGTAATTTGTTGTCGAGATTTTTGTTACTACAATGGACGGTAGCCTTGTCATTATGGAAGGTAGTCTGTTGCCGAGATTTTGGTTACTACAATTAATGGTAGCCTTGTCATCATGGAAGGTAGTATGTTGTCGAGTTTTTTGTAATTCCATTGGATGGTAGCCTTGTAATTATGGAAGGCAGTCTGTTCTCGATATTTTTGTTATTCCAATAGATGGTAGCTTGTCATTATGAAAGGTAGTTTGTTGTTGAGATTTTTGTTACTCCAATGGATGGTAGCCTTGTCATTATTGAAGGTAGTTTTTTGTCGAGATTTTTGTTACTACAATGGATGTTAGCCTTGTCATTATGGAAGGTAGTCTATTGTCGAGATTTTTGTTACTCCAATGGATGGTAGCATTGTCATTATGGAAGGTAGTCTGTAGTCAAGATTTTTGTTGCTACAATTGACGATAGCCTTGTCATTATTGAAGGTAGTCTGTTGTCGAGATTTTGGTAACTATAATTGATGGTAGCCTTGTCATTATGGAAGGTAGTATGTTGTCGAGATTTTTGTTATTCCATTGGATGGTAGCCTTGTCATCATGGAAGGCAGTTTGTTCTCGAGATTTTTGTTATTCCAATAGATGGTAGCCTTTTCATTATGGAAGGTAGTGTGTTGTCGAGATTTTTGTTACTCCAATGGATTTTAGCCTTGTCATTATGGAACATAGTTTGTTGTCGATATTTTTGTTATTCCAATGGATGGTAGCCTTGTCATTATGGAAGGTAGTTTGTTGGCGAGATTTTTGTTACTACAATGGATGGTAGCCTTGTCATTATGGAAGATAGTCTCTTGTTGATATTTTTGTTACTCTAATGGATGGTAGCCTTTTCATTATGGAAGGTAGTCTATTGTCTAGATTTTTGTTACTCTAATGGATGGTAGCCTTGTCATTATGGAAGGTAGTCTGTTGTCGATATTTTTGTTACTCCAATGGATGGTAGCCTTGTCATTATGGAAAGTAGTCTCTTGTTTATATTTTCGTTACTCCAATGGATGGTAACTTTGTCATTACGGAAGGTAGTCTATTGTCGAGATTTTTGTTTAATCCAATGGATGGTAGCCTTGTCATTATGGAAGGTAGACTGTTGTCGAGATTTTTGTTACTAAAATGTATGTAGCCTTGTCATTGTGGAATGTAGTTTGTTGTCGAGATTTTTGTTATTACATTGGATGGTAGCCTTGTCATTATGGAAGATAGTCTCTTGTTGATATCTTTGTTACTCTAATGGATGGTAGCCTTGTCATTATGGAAGGTTGTATGTTTTCGAGGTTTTTTTTATTACATTGGATGGTAGCCTTGTCATTATGGAAGGTAGTTTGTTCTCGAGATTTTTGTTATTCCAATAGATGGTAGCCTTGTCATTATGGAAGGTAGTCTGTTGTCGAGATTTTTGTTACTCCAATGGATTTTAGCCTTGTCATTATGGAACATAGTTTGTTGTCGATATTTTTGTTATTCCAATGGATGGTAGCCTTGTCATTATGGAAGGTAGTTTGTTGGCGAGATTTTTGTTACTACAATGGATGGTAGCCTTGTCATTATGGAAGATAGTCTCTTGTTGATATTTTTGTTACTCTAATGGATGGTAGCCTTTTCATTATGGAAGGTAGTCTATTGTCTAGATTTTTGTTACTCTAATGGATGGTAGCCTTGTCATTATGGAAGGTAGTCTGTTGTCGATATTTTTGTTACTCCAATGGATGGTAGCCTTGTCATTATGGAAAGTAGTCTCTTGTTTATATTTTCGTTACTCCAATGGATGGTAACTTTGTCATTACGGAAGGTAGTCTATTGTCGAGATTTTTGTTTAATCCAATGGATGGTAGCCTTGTCATTATGGAAGGTAGACTGTTGTCGAGATTTTTGTTACTAAAATGTATGTAGCCTTGTCATTGTGGAATGTAGTTTGTTGTCGAGATTTTTGTTATTACATTGGATGGTAGCCTTGTCATTATGGAAGATAGTCTCTTGTTGATATCTTTGTTACTCTAATGGATGGTAGCCTTGTCATTATGGAAGGTTGTATGTTTTCGAGGTTTTTTTTATTACATTGGATGGTAGCCTTGTCATTATGGAAGGTAGTTTGTTCTCGAGATTTTTGTTATTCCAATAGATGGTAGCCTTGTCATTATGGAAGGTAGTCTGTTGTCGAGATTTTTGTTACTCCAATGGATGGTAGCCTTGTCATTATTGAAGGTAGTCTGTTGTCGAGATTTTTGTTACTAAAATTGATGGTAGCATTGTCATTATGGAAGGTAGTTTGTTGTCGAGATTTTTGTTACTAAAATGGACGGTAGCCTTGTCATTATGGAAGGTAGTCTGTTGTCGAGATTTGGGTTACTACAATTAATGGTAGCCTTGTCATTATGGAAGGTAGTATGTTGTCGAGATATTGGTAATTCCATTAGATGGTAGCCTTGTCATTATGAAAGGTTGTCTGTTGTCGAGATTTTTGTTACTCCAATGGATGGTAGAATTATAATTATGGAAGGTAGTCTATTGTCGATATCTTTGTTACTCCAATGAATGGTAGCCTAGTCATTATGGAAGGTATTCTGTTGTCGAGATTTTTGTTAATCCAATGGATGGTAGGCTTTTCATTATGGAAGGTAGTCTATTGTCAATATTTTTGTTACTCCAATGGATGTTAGCCTTGTCATTATGGTAGGTAGTCTGTTGTCGATATTTTTGTTACTTCAATGGATGGTAGCCTTGTCATTATGGAACGTAGTTTGTTGTCGATATTTTTGTTATTCCAATGGTTTGTTGCGTTGTCATTATGGAAGGTAGTCTATTGGCGAGATTTTTGTTACTCCAATGGATGGTAGCCTTGTCATTATGGAAGGTAGTCTCTTGTTGATATTTTTGTTACTCCAATGGATGGTAGCCTTGTCATTATGGAAGGTAGTCTATTGTCTAGATTTTTGTTACTCTAATGGATGGTAGCCTTGTCATTATAGAAGGTAGTCTGTTGTCGAGATTTTTGTTACTCCAATGGATGGTAGCCTTGTCATTATGGAAAGTAGTCTCTTGTTGATATTTTCGTTACTCCAATGGATGGTAACCTTGTCTTTATGGGAGGTTGTTTGTTGTCGTGATTTTTGTTACTCTAATGGATAGTAGCCTTGTCATTATGGAAGGTAGTTTGTTTTCGAGATTTTTGTTACTCCAATGGATGGTAACTTTGTCATTATGGAAGGTAGTCTATTGTCGAGATTTTTGTTACTCCAATGGATGGTAGACTTGTCATTATCGAAGGTAGACTGTTGTCGAGATTATTTTTACTACAATGTAGGGTAGCCTTGTCATTGTGGAATGTAGTTTGTTGTCGATATTTTTGTTAATACAATGTATGGTAGCCTTGTCATTATAGAAGGTAGACTGTTGTCGATATCTTTGTTACTCTAATGGATGTTAGCCTAGTCATTACGGAAGGTAGTCTATTGGCGAGATTTTTGTCACTCTAATGGATGGTAGCCTTGTCATTAAGGAAGGTAGTATGTTGTCGAGATTTTTGTTATTACATTGGATGGTAGCCTTGTCATTATGGAAGGTAGTCTGTTCTCGAGATTTTTGTTATTCTAATAGATGGTAGCCTTGTCATTATGGAAGGTAGTCTGTTGTCGAGATTTTTGTTACTCCAATGGATGGTAGCCTTGTCATTATTGAAGGTAGTCTGTTGTCGAGATTTTTGTTACTAAAATGGAAGGTAGCATTGTCATTATGGAAGGTAGTTTATTGTCGAGATTTTTGGTACTACAATGGACGGTAGCCTTGTCAATATGGAAGGTAGTCTGTTGCCGAGATTTTGGTTAGTACAATTAATGGTAGCCTTGTCATTATGGAAGGTAGTATGTTGTCGAGATTTTTGTAATTCCATTGGATAGTAGCCTTGTCATTATGGAAGGCAGTTTGTTCTCGAGATTTTTGTTATTCCAATAGATGGTAGCTTGTCATTATGGAAGGAAGTCTGTTGTCGATATTTGTGTTACTCCAATGGATTTTAGCCTTGTCATTATTGAAGGTAAGCTGTTTTCGAAATTTTTTTTACTCCAATGGATGGTAGCCTTGTCATTATGGAAGGTTGTTTGTTGTCATGATTTTTGTTACTCCAATGGATGGTAGAATTGTAATTATGTAAGGTAGTTTGTTGTCGATATCTTTGTTACTCCAATTGATGGTAGCCTAATCATTATGGAAGGTATCATGTTGTCGAGATTTTTGTTAATCCAATGTATGGTAGCCTTTTCATTATGGATGGTAGTCTATTGTCGATATTTTTGTAACTCCAATGGATGGTAGCCTTGTCATTATGGAAGGTAGTCTGTTGTCGATATTTTTGTTACTCCAATGGATGGTAGCCTTTTCATTATGGAACGTAGTTTGTTTTCGATATTTTTGTTATTCCAATGGATGGTACCCTTGTCATTATGGAAGGTAGTCTGTTGGCGAGAGTTTTGTTACTCCAATGGATGGTAGCCTTGTCATTATGGAAGGTAGTCTCTTGTTGATATTTTTGTTACTCCAATGGATGGTAGCCTTGTCATTATGGAAGGTAGTCTATTGTCTAGATTTTTGTTACTCTAATGGATGGTAGCCTTGTCATTATGGAAGGTAGTTTATTGTCGAGATTTTTGTTACTCCAATGGATGGTAGCCTTGTCATTATGGAAAGTAGTCTCTTGTTGATATTTTTGTTACTCCAATGGATGGTAGCCTTGTCATTATGGAAGGTTGTCTGTTGTCGAGATTTTTTTTACTCTAATGGATAGTAGAATTATAATTATGGAAGGTAGTTTGGTTTCGAGATTTTTGTTACTCCAATGGATGGTAACTTTGTCATTATGGAAGGTACTCTATTGTCGAGATTTTTGTTACTCCAATGGATGGTAGCCTTGTCATTATGGAAGGTAGACTGTTGTCGAGATTTTTGTTACTACAATGTATGGTAGCCTTGTCATTGTGGAATATAGTTTGTTGTCATGTTTTTAATTATTACAATGTATGGTAGCCTTGTCATTATAGAAGGTAGTCTGTATTCGATATCTTTGTTACACTAATGGATGGTAGCCTAGTAATTATTGAAGGTAGTCTATTGTCGAGATTTGTCTCACTCTAATGGATGGTAGCCTTGTAATTATGGAAGGTAGTATGTTGTCGAGATTTTTGCTATTCCATTGGATGGTAGCCTTGTCATTATGGAAGGTAGTCTTTTCTCGAGATATTTGTTATTCCAATAGATGGTAGCCTTGTCATTATGGAAGGTAGTCTGTTGCCGAGATTTTGGTTACTACAATTAATGGTAGCCGTGTCATTATGGAAGGTAGTATGTTGTCGAGATTTTTGTAATTCCATTGGATGGTAGCCTTGTCATTATGAAAGGTAGTCTGTTGTCGATATTTGTGTTACTCCAATGGATTTTAGCCTTGTCATTATTGAAGGTAAGCTGTTTTCGAAATTTTTTTTACTCCAATGGATGGTAGCCTTGTCATTATGGAAGGTTGTCTGTTGTCAAGAATTTTTTTACTCCAATGGATGGTAGAATTGTAATTATGGAAGGTAGTATGTTGTCGATATCTTTGTTACTCCAATGGATGGTAGCCTTTTCATTATGGAAGGTAGTCTATTGTCAATATTTTTGTTACTCCAATGGATAGTAGCCTTGTCATTATGGAAGGTAGTCTTTTGTCAATATTTTTGTTACTCTAATGGATGGTAGCCTTGTCATTATGGAACGTAGTTTGTTTTCGATATTTTTGTTATTCCAATGGATGGTAGCCTTGTCATTATGGAAGGTAGTCTGTTGGCGAGAGTTTTGTTACTCCAATGGATGGTAGCCTTGTCATTATGGAAGGTAGTCTCTTGTTGATATTTTTGTTACTCCAATGGATGGTAGCCTTGTCAGTATGGAAGGTAGTCTATTGTCTAGATTTTTGTTACTCTAATGGATGGTAGCCTTGTCATTATGGAAGGTAGTTTATTGTCGAGATTTTTGTTACTCCAATGGATGGTAGCCTTGTCATTATGGAAAGTAGTCTCTTGTTGATATTTTTGTTACTCCAATGGATGGTAGCCTTGTCATTATGGAAGGTTGTCTGTTGTCGAGATTTTTGTTACTCTAATGGATAGTAGAATTATAATTATGGAAGGTAGTTTTGTTTCGAGATTTTTGTTACTCCAATGGATGGTAACTTTGTCATTATGGAAGGTACTCTATTGTCGAGATTTTTGTTACTCCAATGGATGGTAGCCTTGTCATTGTGGAATATAGTTTGTTGTCATGTTTTTAATTATTACAATGTATGGTAGCCTTGTCATTATAGAAGGTAGTCTGTATTCGATATCTTTGTTACACTAATGGATGGTAGCCTAGTAATTATTGAAGGTAGTCTATTGTCGAGATTTGTCTCACTCTAATGGATGGTAGCCTTGTAATTATGGAAGGTAGTATGTTGTCGAGATTTTTGCTATTCCATTGGATGGTAGCCTTGTCATTATGGAAGGTAGTCTTTTCTCGAGATATTTGTTATTCCAATAGATGGTAGCCTTGTCATTATGGAAGGTAGTCTGTTGCCGAGATTTTGGTTACTACAATTAATGGTAGCCGTGTCATTATGGAAGGTAGTATGTTGTCGAGATTTTTGTAATTCCATTGGATGGTAGCCTTGTCATTATGAAAGGTAGTCTGTTGTCGATATTTGTGTTACTCCAATGGATTTTAGCCTTGTCATTATTGAAGGTAAGCTGTTTTCGAAATTTTTTTTACTCCAATGGATGGTAGCCTTGTCATTATGGAAGGTTGTCTGTTGTCAAGAATTTTTTTACTCCAATGGATGGTAGAATTGTAATTATGGAAGGTAGTATGTTGTCGATATCTTTGTTACTCCAATGGATGGTAGCCTTTTCATTATGGAAGGTAGTCTATTGTCAATATTTTTGTTACTCCAATGGATAGTAGCCTTGTCATTATGGAAGGTAGTCTTTTGTCAATATTTTTGTTACTCTAATGGATGGTAGCCTTGTCATTATGGAACGTAGTTTGTTTTCGATATTTTTGTTATTCCAATGGATGGTAGCCTTGTCATTATGGAAGGTAGTCTGTTGGCGAGAGTTTTGTTACTCCAATGGATGGTAGCCTTGTCATTATGGAAGGTAGTCTCTTGTTGATATTTTTGTTACTCCAATGGATGGTAGCCTTGTCAGTATGGAAGGTAGTCTATTGTCTAGATTTTTGTTACTCTAATGGATGGTAGCCTTGTCATTATGGAAGGTAGTTTATTGTCGAGATTTTTGTTACTCCAATGGATGGTAGCCTTGTCATTATGGAAAGTAGTCTCTTGTTGATATTTTTGTTACTCCAATGGATGGTAGCCTTGTCATTATGGAAGGTTGTCTGTTGTCGAGATTTTTGTTACTCTAATGGATAGTAGAATTATAATTATGGAAGGTAGTTTTGTTTCGAGATTTTTGTTACTCCAATGGATGGTAACTTTGTCATTATGGAAGGTACTCTATTGTCGAGATTTTTGTTACTCCAATGGATGGTAGCCTTGTCATTATGGAAGGTAGACTGTTGTCGAGATTTTTGTTACTACAATGTATGGTAGCCTTGTCATTGTGGAATATAGTTTGTTGTCATGTTTTTAATTATTACAATGTATGGTAGCCTTGTCATTATAGAAGGTAGTCTGTATTCGATATCTTTGTTACTCTAATGGATGGTAGCCTAGTAATTATTGAAGGTAGTCTATTGTCGAGATTTGTCTCACTCTAATGGATGGTAGCCTTGTAATTATGGAAGGTAGTATGTTGTCGAGATTTTTGCTATTCCATTGGATGGTAGCCTTGTCATTATGGAAGGTAGTCTTTTCTCGAGATATTTGTTATTCCAATAGATGGTAGCCTTGTCATTATGGAAGGTAGTCAGTTGCCGAGATTTTGGTTTCTACAATTAATGGTAGCCTTGTCATTATGGAAGGTAGTATGTTGTCGAGATTTTTGTAATTCCATTGGATGGTAGCCTTGTCATTATGAAAGGTAGTCTGTTGTCGATATTTGTGTTACTCCAATGGATTTTAGCCTTGTCATTATTGAAGGTAAGCTGTTTTCGAAAATTTTTTTACTCCAATGGATGGTAGCCTTGTCATTATGGAAGGTTGTCTGTTGTCAAGATTTTTGTTACTCCAATGGATGGTAGAATTGTAATTATGGAAGGTAGTATGTTGTCGATATCTTTGTTACTCCAATGGATGGTAGCCTTTTCATTGTGGAAGGTAGTCTATTGTCAATATTTTTGTTACTCCAATGGATAGTAGCCTTGTCATTATGGAAGGTAGTCTTTTGTCAATATTTTTGTTACTCTAATGGATGGTAGCCTTGTCATTATGGAACGTAGTTTGTTTTCGATATTTTTGTTATTCCAATGGATGGTAGCCTTGTCATTATGGAAGGTAGTCTGTTGGCGAGAGTTTTGTTACTCTAATGGATGGTAGCCTTGTCATTATGGAAGGTAGTCTCTTGTTGATATTTTTGTTACTCCAATGGATGGTAGCCTTGTCATTATGGAAGGTAGTCTATTGTCTAGATTTTTGTTACTCTAATGGATGGTAGCCTTGTCATTATGGAAGGTAGTTTATTGTCGAGATTTTTGTTACTCCAATGGATGGTAGCCTTGTCATTATGGAAAGTAGTCTCTTGTTGATATTTTTGTTACTCCAATGGATGGTAGCCTTGTCATTATGGAAGGTTGTCTGTTGACGAGATTTTTGTTACTCTAATGGATAGTAGAATTATAATTATGGAAGGTAGTTTGGTTTCGAGATTTTTGTTACTCCAATGGATGGTAACTTTGTCATTATGGAAGGTACTCTATTGTCGAGATTTTTGTTACTCCAATGGATGGTAGCCTTGTCATTATGGAAGGTAGACTGTTGTCGAGATTTTTGTTACTACAATGTATGGTAGCCTTGTCATTGTGGAATATAGTTTGTTGTCATGTTTTTAATTATTACAATGTATGGTAGCCTTGTCATTATAGAAGGTAGTCTGTATTCGATATCTTTGTTACTCTAATGGATGGTAGCCTAGTAATTATTGAAGGTAGTCTATTGTCGAGATTTGTCTCACTCTAATGGATGGTAGCCTTGTAATTATGGAAGGTAGTATGTTGTCGATATTTTTGCTATTCCATTGGATGGTAGCCTTGTCATTATGGAAGGTAGTCTTTTCTCGAGATATTTGTTATTCCAATAGATGGTAGCCTTGTCATTATGGAAGGTAGTCTGTTGCCGAGATTTTGGTTACTACAATTAATGGTAGCCTTGTCATTATGGAAGGTAGTATGTTGTCGAGATTTTTGTAATTCCATTGGATGGTAGCCTTGTCATTATGAAAGGTAGTCTGTTGTCGATATTTTTGTTACTCCAATGGATTTTAGCCTTGTCATTATTGAAGGTAAGCTGTTTTCGAAATTTTTTTTACTCCAATGGATGGTAGCCTTGTCATTATGGAAGGTTGTCTGTTGTCAAGATTTTTGTTACTCCAATGGATGGTAGAATTGTAATTATGGAAGGTAGTATGTTGTCGATATCTTTGTTACTCCAATGGATGGTAGCCTTTTCATTATGGAAGGTAGTCTATTGTCAATATTTTTGTTACTCCAATGGATAGTAGCCTTGTCATTATGGAAGGTAGTCTTTTGTCAATATTTTTGTTACTCCAATGGATGGTAGCCTTGTCATTATGGAACGTAGTTTGTTTTCGATATTTTTGTTATTCCAATGGATGGTAGCCTTGTCATTATGGAAGGTAGTCTGTTGGCGAGATTTTTGTTACTCCAATGGATGGTAGCCTTGTCATTATAGAAGGTAGTCTCTTGTTGATATTTTTGTTACTCCAATGGATAATAGCCTTGTCATTATGGAAGTTAGTCTATTGTCTAGATTTTTGTTACTCTAATGGATGGTAGCCTTGTCATTATTGAAGGTTGTCTGTTGTCGAGATTTTTGTTACTCTAATGGATCGTAGCCTTGTCATTATGGAAGGTAGTTTGTTTTCGAGATTTTTGTTACTCCAATGGATGGTAACTTTGTCATTATGGAAGGTAGTCTATTGTCGAGATTTTTGTTACTCCAATGTATGGTAGCCTTGTAATTATGGAAGGTAGACTGTTGTCGAGATTTTTGTTACTAGAATGTATGGTAACCTTGTCATTATGGAATATAATTTTGTTGTCATATTTTTAATTATTACAATGTATGGTAGCCTTGTCATTATAGAAGGTAGTCTGTTTTCGATATCTTTGTTACTCTAATGGATGGTAGCCTAGTAATTATGGAAGGTAGTCTATTGTCGAGATTTGTCTCACTCTAATGGATGGTAGCCTTGTCATTATGGAAGGTAGTATGTTGTCGAGATTTTTTCTATTCCATTGGATGGTAGCCTTGTCATTATGGAAGGTAGTCTTTTCTCGAGATATTTGTTATTCCAATAGATGGTAGCCTTGTCATTATGGAAGGTAGTCTGTTGTCGAGATTTTTGTTACTCCAATGGATGGTAGCCTTGTCATTATTGAACGTAGTTAATTGTCGATATTAATGTTATTCCAATGGATGGTAGCCTTATCATTATGGAAGGTAGTCTGTTGGTGAGGTTTTTGTTACTCCAATGGATGGTAGCCTTTTCATTATGGAAGGTAGTCTGTTGTCGAGATTTTTGTTACTCCAATGGATGGTAGCCTTGTCATTATGGAAGGTAGTTTGTTGTTAGGATTTTTGTTACTCCAATGGATGGTAGCTTTGTCATTAAGGAAAGTGTTCTGTTGTCGAGATTTTTGTTACTCCAACGGATGGTAGCCTTATCATTATGGAAGGTAGACTGTTGTCGAGATTTTTGTTACTACAATGTATGGTAGCATTGTCATTGTGGAATGTAGTTTGTTGTCGAGATTTTTGTTATTACAATGTATGGTAGCCTTGTCATTATAGAAGGTTGTCTGTTGTCGATATCTTTGTTAATCTAATGGATGGTAGCCTAGTCATTATGAAAGGTAGTCTATTGTCGAGATTTTTGTCACTCTAATGGATGGTAGCCTTGTCATTATGGAAGGTAGTATGTTGTCGAGATTTTTGCTATTCCATTGGATGGTAGCCTTGTCATTATGGAAGGTAGTCTTTTCTCGAGATATTTGTTATTCCAATAGATGATAGCCTTGTCATTATGGAAGGTAGTTTGTTGTCGAGATTTTTGTTACTCCAATGGATGGTAGCCTTGTCATTATTGAAGGTAGTCTGTTGTCGAGATTTTTGTTACTAAAATGGATGGTAGCTTTGTCATTATGGAAGGTAATTTATTGTCGAGATTTTTGTTACTACAATGGATGGTAGCATTGTCATTATGGAAGTTAGTCTGTTGTCGAGATTTTTGTTGCTACAATGGATGGTAGCCTTGTCATTATGGAAGGCAGTCTGTTCTCGAGATTTTTGTTATTCCGATAGATGGTAGCTTGTCATTATGGAAGGTAGTCTGTTGTCGATATTTGTGTTACTCCAATGGATTTTAGCCTTGTCATTATTGAAGGTAAGCTGTTTTCGAAAATTTTTTTACTCCAATGGATGGTAACCTTGTCATTATGGAAGGTTGTCTGTTGTCAAGATTTTTGTTACTCCAATGGATGGTAGAATTGTAATTATGGAAGGTAGTCTGTTGTCGATATCTTTGTTACTCCAATGGATGGTAGCCTAGTCATAATGGAAAGTATTCTGTTGTCGAGATTTTTGTTACTCCAATGGATGGTAGGCTTTTCATTATGGAAGGTAGTCTATTGTCGATATTTTTGTTACTCCAATGGATGGTAGCCTTGTCAATATGGAAGGTAGTCTGTTGTCGATATTTTTGTTACTCCAATGGATGGTAGCCTTTTCATTATGGAACGTAGTTTGTTTTCGATATTTTTGTTATTCCAATGGATGGTAGCCTTGTCATTATGGAAGGTAGTCTGTTGGCGAGATTTTTGTTACACCAATGGATGGTAGCCTTTTCATTATGGAAGGTAGTCTATTGTCAATATTTTTGTTACTCCAATGGATGGTAGCCTTGTCAATATGGAAGGTAGTCTGTTGTCGATATTTTTGTTACTCCAATGGATGGTAGCCTTGTCATTATGGAACGTAGTTTGTTTTCGATATTTTTGTTATTCCAATGGATGGTAGCCTTGTCATTATGGAAGGCAGTCTGTTGGCGAGATTTTTGTTACTCCAATGGATGGTAGCCTTGTCATTATGGAAGGTAGTCTCTTGTTGATATTTTTTTTACTCAAATGGATAGTAGCCTTGTCATTATGAAAGGTAGTCTATTGTCTATATTTTTGTTACTCTAATGGATAGTAGCCTTGTCATTATGGAAGGTAGTTTGTTGTCGAGATTTTTGTTACTCCAATGGATGGTAGCCTTGTCATTATGGAAAGTAGTCTCTTGTTGATATTTTCGTTACTCCAATGGATGGTAGCCTTGTCATTATGGAAGGTTGTCTGTTGTCGAGATTTTTGTTACTCTAATGGATAATAGCCTTGTCATTATGGAAGGTAGTTTGTTTTCGAGATTTTTGTTACTCCAACGGATGGTAGCCTTATCATTATGGAAGGTAGACTGTTGTCGAGATTTTTGTTACTACAATGTATGGTAGCATTGTCATTGTGGAATGTAGTTTGTTGTCGAGATTTTTGTTATTACAATGTATGGTAGCCTTGTCATTATAGAAGGTTGTCTGTTGTCGATATCTTTGTTAATCTAATGGATGGTAGCCTAGTCATTATGAAAGGTAGTCTATTGTCAAGATTTTTGTCACTCTAATGGATGGTAGCCTTGTCATTATGGAAGGTAGTATGTTGTCGATATTTTTGCTATTCCATTGGATGGTAGCCTTGTCATTATGGAAGGTAGTCTTTTCTCGAGATATTTGTTATTCCAAAAGATGATAGCCTTGTCATTATGGAAGGTAGTTTGTTGTCGAGATTTTTGTTACTCCAATGGATGGTAGCCTTGTCATTATTGAAGGTAGTCTGTTGTCGAGATTTTTGTTACTAAAATGGATGGTAGCTTTGTCATTATGGAAGGTAATTTATTGTCAAGATTTTTGTTACTACAATGGATGGTAGCATTGTCATTATGGAAGTTAGTCTGTTGTCGAGATTTTTGTTGCTACAATGGATGGTAGCCTTGTCATTATGGAAGGTAGTCTGTTGTCTAGATTTTTCTAATTCCATTGGATGGTAGCCTTGTCATTATGGAAGGCAGTCTGTTCTCGAGATTCTTGTTATTCCAATAGATGGTAGCTTGTCATTGTGGAAGGTAGTCTGTTGTCGATATTTGTGTTACTCCAATGGATTTTAGCCTTGTCATTATTGAAGGTAAGCTGTTTTTGAAATATTTTTTACTCCAATGGATGGTAACCTTGTCATTATGGAAGGTTGTCTGTTGTCAAGATTTTTGTTACTCCAATAGATGGTAGAATTGTAATTATGGAGGTAGTCTGTTGTCGATATCTTTGTTACTCCAATGGATGGTAGCCTAGTCATAATGGAAAGTATTCTGTTGTCGAGATTTTTGTTACTCCAATGGATGGTAGCCTTTTCATTATGGAAGGTAGTCTATTGTCGATATTTTTGTTACTCCAATGGATGGTAGACTTGTCAATATGGAAGGTACTCTGTTGTCGATATTTTTGTTACTCCAATGGATGGTAGCCTTGTCATTATGGAACGTAGTTTGTTTTCGATATTTTTGTTATTCCAATGGATGGTAGCCTTGTCATTATGGAAGGTAGTCTGTTGGCGAGATTTTTGTTACACCAATGGATGGTAGCCTTTTCATTATGGAAGGTAGTCTATTGTCGATATTTTTGTTACTCCAATGGATGGTAGCCTTGTCAATATGGAAGGTAGTCTGTTGTCGATATTTTTGTTACTACAATGGATGGTAGCCTTGTCATTATGGAACGTAGTTTGTTTTCGATATTTTTGTTATTCCAATGGATGGTAGCCTTGTCATTATGGAAGGCAGTCTGTTGGCGAGATTTTTGTTACTCCAATGGATGGTAGCCTTGTCATTATGGAAGGTAATCTCTTGTTGATATTTTTTTTACTCAAATGGATAGTAGCCTTGTCATTATGAAAGATAGTCTATTGTCTATATTTTTGGTACTCTAATGGATGGTAGCCTTGTCATTATGGAAGGTAGTTTGTTGTCGAGATTTTTGTTACTCCAATGGATGGTAGCCTTGTCATTATGGAAAGTAGTCTCTTGTTGATATTTTCGTTACTCCAATGGATGGTAGCCTTGTCATTATGGAAGGTTGTCTGTTGTCGAGATTTTTGTAACTCTAATGGATAATAGCCTTGTCATTATGGAAGGTAGTTTGTTTTCGAGATTTTTGTTACTCCAATGGATGGTAGCTTTGTCATTATGGAAGGTAGTCTATTGTCGAGATTTTTGTTACTCCAATGTATGGTAGCCTTGTCATTATGGAAGGTAGAATGTTATCGAGATTTTTGTTACTACAATGTATGGTAGCCTTGTCATTATGGAATATAGTTTGTTGTCATGTTTTTAATTATTACAATGTATGGTAGCCTTGTATTATAGAAGGTAGTCTGTTTTCGATATCTTTGTTACTCTAATGGATGGTAGCCTAGTAATTATGGAAGGTAGTCTATTGTCGAGATTTGTCTCACTCTAAGGGATGGTAGCCTTGTCATTATGGAAGGTAGTATGTTGTCGAGATTTTTGCTATTCCATTGGATGGTAGCCGTGTGATTATGGAAGGTATTCTTTTCTCGAGATATTTGTTATTCTAATAGATGGTAGCCTTGTCATTATGGAAGGTAGTCTGTTGTCGAGATTTTTGTTACTCCAATGGATGGTAGCCTTGTCATTATTGAACGTAGTTTATTGTCGATATTTTTTTTATTCCAATGGATGGTAGCCTTGTCATTATGGAAGGTAGTCTGTTGGCGAGATTTTTGTTACTCCAATGGATGGTAGCCTTTTCATTATGGAAGGTAGTCTCTTGTTGATATTTTTGTTACTCCAATGGATATTAGCCTTTTCATTATGGAAGGTAGTCTATTGTCTTGATTTTTGTTACTCCAATGGATGGTAGCCTTGTCATTATTGAAGGTAGTTTGTTGTTGATATCTTTGTTACTCCAATGGATGATAGCCTTGTCATTATGGAAGGTAGTCTGTTGGTTATATTTTTGTTACTCCAACGGATGGTAGCCTTGTCATTATGGAAGGTAGTCTGTTGTCGAGAATATTTTATTCCATTGGATGGTAGGCTTGTCATTATGGAAGGTAGTCTGTTTGTGAGATTTTTGTTATTACAATGGATCGTAACCTTGTCTTTATGGAAGGTAGTATTTTGTCGAGATTTTTGTTACACCAATGGATGATAGCCTTGTCATTATGGAAGGTAGTCTGTTGTCGAGATTTTCGATACTCCAATGAATGGTTGCCTTGAATTATGGAAGGTAGTCTGTTGTCGAGATTTTGTTACTCTAATGGATGGTAGCCTTGTCATTGTGGAAGGTAGTCTGTTGTCGATATTTTTTTTACTCCAATGGATGGTAGCCTTGTCTTTATGGAAGGTAGTCTATTGTCGAGATTTTTGATACTCCAATGGATGGTAGCCTTGTAATTAAGGAAGGTAGTCTATTGTCGAGATTTTTTTTACTCCAATGGATGGTAGCCTTGTCATTATGGAAGGTAGACTGTTGTCGAGATTTTTGTTACTACAATGTATGGTAGCCTTGTCATTGTGGAATATAGTTTGTTGTCATGTTTTTAATTATTACAATGTATGGTAGCCTTGTCATTATAGAAGGTAGTCTGTATTCGATATCTTTGTTACTCTAATGGATGGTAGCCTAGTAATTATGGAAGGTAGTCTATTGTCGAGATTTGTCTCACTCTAAGGGATGGTAGCCTTGTCATTATGGAAGGTAGTATGTTGTCGAGATTTTTGCTATTCCATTGGATGGTAGCCGTGTGATTATGGAAGGTATTCTTTTCTCGAGATATTTGTTATTCTAATAGATGGTAGCCTTGTCATTATGGAAGGTAGTCTGTTGTCGAGATTTTTGTTACTCCAATGGATGGTAGCCTTGTCATTATTGAACGTAGTTTATTGTCGATATTTTTTTTATTCCAATGGATGGTAGCCTTGTCATTATGGAAGGTAGTCTGTTGGCGAGATTTTTGTTACTCCAATGGATGGTAGCCTTTTCATTATGGAAGGTAGTCTCTTGTTGATATTTTTGTTACTCCAATGGATATTAGCCTTTTCATTATGGAAGGTAGTCTATTGTCTTGATTTTTGTTACTCCAATGGATGGTAGCCTTGTCATTATTGAAGGTAGTTTGTTGTTGATATCTTTGTTACTCCAATGGATGATAGCCTTGTCATTATGGAAGGTAGTCTGTTGGTTATATTTTTGTTACTCCAACGGATGGTAGCCTTGTCATTATGGAAGGTAGTCTGTTGTTGAGAATATTTTATTCCATTGGATGGTAGGCTTGTCATTATGGAAGGTAGTCTGTTTGTGAGATTTTTGTTATTACAATGGATCGTAACCTTGTCTTTATGGAAGGTAGTATTTTGTCGAGATTTTTGTTACACCAATGGATGATAGCCTTGTCATTATGGAAGGTAGTCTGTTGTCGAGATTTTCGATACTCCAATGAATGGTTGCCTTGAATTATGGAAGGTAGTCTGTTGTTGAGATTTTGTTACTCTAATGGATGGTAGCCTTGTCATTGTGGAAGGTAGTCTGTTGTCGATATTTTTTTTACTCCAATGGATGGTAGCCTTTTCATTATGGAAGGTAGTCTATTTTTGAGATTTTTGTTATTCCAATGGATGGTAACCTTGTCATTATGGAAGGTAGTATTTTGTCGAGATTTTTGTTACACCAATGGATGAAAGCCTTGTCATTATGCAAGGTAGTCTATTGTCGAGATTTTTGATACTCCAATGGATGGTAGCCTTGTCATTATGGAAGGAAGTTTGTTGTCGAGATTTTTTTACTATAATGGATGGTAGCCTTTTCATTATGGAAGGTAGTCTGTTGTCGATATTCTTTTACTCCAATGGATGGTAGCCTTGTCATTATGGAAGGTATTCTGTTGTAGAGAATATTTTATTCCATTAGATGGTAGGCTTGTCATTATGGAAGGTAGTCTGTTTTTGCGATTTTTGTTATTCCAATGGATGGCAATCTTGTCGTTATGGAAGGTAGTATTTTGACGAGATTTTTGTTACTACAATGGATGATAGCCCTATCATTATGGAAGGTAGTCTGTTATCGAGATTTTTGTTACCTCAATGGATGTTAGCCTTGTCATTATGGAAGGTAGACTTTTGTCGAGATTTTTGTTACTACAATGGATGATAGCCCTATCATTGTGGAAGGTAGTCTGTTGTCGAGATTTTTGATACTCCAATGGATGGTAGCCTTGTCATTAAGGAAGGTAGTTTGTTGTCGAGAATATTTTATTCCATTGGATGGTAGGCTTGTCATTATGGAAGGTAGTCTGTTTTTGAGATTTTTGTTATTCCAATGGATGGTAACCTTGTCATTATGGAAGGTAGTATTTTGTAGATATTTTTGTTACTCTAATGGATGATAGCCTTATCATTATGGAAGGTAGTTTGTTGTTGAGATTTTTGTTACTCCAATGGATGGTAGCCTTGTCATTATGGAAGGTAGTCTGTTGTCGAGATTTCGTTAATCTGATGTATGGTAGCCTTGTCATTATGGAACATAGTCTATTGTCGATATTTTTTTTACTCCATTGGATGGTACCCTTGTCATTATGGAAGGTAGTTTGTTGTCGAGATTTTAGATACTCCAATGGATGGTAGCCTTATAATTATGGAAGGTAGTATGTTGTCGAGATTTTTTTTACTCCAATGGATGGTAGGCTTGTCATTATGGAGGGTAGTCTGTTTTTGAGATTTTTGTTATTCCAATGGATGGTAACCTTGTCATTATGGAAGGAAGTATTTTGTCGAGATTTTTATTAGTCTAATGGATGATAGCCTTTTCATTATGGAAGGTAGTTTGTTGTTGAAATTTTTTTACTCCAACGGATGGTAGCCTTGTAATTATGGAAGGTAGTCTGTTGTCGAGATTTTGTTAATCTGATGGATGGTAGCCTTGTCATTATGGAACATAGTCTGTTGTTGATATTGTTTTACTCCAACGGATGGTAGCCTTGTCATTATGTAAGGTAGTCTGTTGTAGAGATTTTTGATACTCCAATGGATGGTAGCCTTGTAATTAGGAATGTAGTCTGTTGTCGAGATTTTTTTTACTCCAATGGATGGTAGCCTTGTCATTATGGAAGGTAGTCTGTCGTTGAGATTTCTGTTACTCCAATGGATTGTAGCCTTGTCATTATGGAAGGTAGTCTGTTGTCGAGAATTTTTTTTACTCCAATGGATGGTAGTCTTGTCATTATGGAAGGTAGTCTGTCATTGAGATTTCTGTTACTCCAATGGATTGTAGCCTTGTCATTATGAAAGGTAGTAGGTTGTTCATATTTTTGTTACTCCAATGGATGGTAGCCATGTCATTATGGAAGGTTTTATTTTGTCGAGATTTTTGTTACTCGAATGGATGGTAGCCTTGTCATTATTGAAGGTAGTTTGTTGTCGATATCTTTGTTACTCCAATGGATGATAGCGATTTCATTATGGAAGGTAGTCTATAGTCGATATTTTTGTTACTCCAATGGATGGTAGCCTTGTCATTATGGAAGGTAGTTTGTTGTCGAGAATATTTTATTAGATTGGATGGTAGGCTTGTCATTATGGAAGGTAGTCTATTTTTGAGATTTTTGTTATTCCAATGGATGGTAACCTTGTCATTATGGAAGGTAGTATTTTGTCGAGATTTTTGTTACACCAATGGATGAAAGCCTTGTCATTATGCAAGGTAGTCTATTGTCGAGATTTTTGATACTCCAATGGATGGTAGCCTTGTCATTATGGAAGGAAGTTTGTTGTCGAGATTTTTTTACTATAATGGATGGTAGCCTTTTCATTATGGAAGGTAGTCTGTTGTCGATATTCTTTTACTCCAATGGATGGTAGCCTTGTCATTATGGAAGGTATTCTGTTGTAGAGAATATTTTATTCCATTAGATGGTAGGCTTGTCATTATGGAAGGTAGTCTGTTTTTGCGATTTTTGTTATTCCAATGGATGGCAATCTTGTCGTTATGGAAGGTAGTATTTTGACGAGATTTTTGTTACTACAATGGATGATAGCCCTATCATTATGGAAGGTAGTCTGTTATCGAGATTTTTGTTACCTCAATGGATGTTAGCCTTGTCATTATGGAAGGTAGACTATTGTCGAGATTTTTTTACTCTAATGGATGGTAGCCTTGTCATTATGGAACATAGTCTGTTCTCGATATTTTTTTTACTCAATGGATGGTAGCCGTTTCATTATGGAAGGTAGTCTCTTGTCGTGATTTTTGATACTCCAATGGATGGTAGCCTTGTAATTAAGGAAGGTAGTCTGTTGTCGAGATTTTTTTTACTCCAATGGATGGTAGCCTTGTCATTATGGAAGGTAGTCTGTCGTTGAGATTTATGTTACTCCAATGGATTGTAGCCTTGTCATTATGGAAGGTTGTCTGTTGTACAAATTTTTTTTACTCCAATGGATGGTAGCCTAGTCATTATGGAAGGTAGTCTGTTGTCGAGAATATTTTATTCCATTGGATGGTAGGCTTGTCATTATGGAAGGTAGTCTATTTTTCAGTTTTTATTGAGATTTTGTTACTCCATTGGATGGTAGCCTTATCATTACGGAAGGTCGTTCGTTGATGGGATTTTGTTACTCCAATAGATGGTAGCGTTGTCATTATGGAAGGTAGTTCGCTGTAGAGATTTTGGTACTCCATTGGATGGTAGCCTTGTCATTATGGAAGGTAGTTCATTGTTGTGATTTTGTACTCCAATGGATGGTAGCCTTGTCATTATGGAATGTAGTTCTTTGCTGAGATTTGTTACTCTAATGTATGGTAGCCTTGTCATTACGAAAGGTAGTTCATTGTTGAGATTTTGTTACTCCATTGGATGGTACCCTTGTCATTACATAAGGTAGTTCGTTGTTGGGATTTTGTTACTCTAATGGATGGTAGCCTTGTCATTACGGAAGCTAGTTCGTTATTGATATTTTGTTACTCTAATGGATGGTAGCCTTGTCATTATGGAAGGTAGTTCGTTGTTGGGATTTTTTTACTCAAATGGATGGTAACCTTGTCATTACGGAAGCTAGTTCGTTGTTGAGATTTTTTTACTCTAGTGGATGGTAGCCTTGTCATTATGGAAGGTAGTTCGGTGTTGGGATTCTGTTACTCAAATGGATAGTAGCCTTGTCATTATGGATGTTAGTTCGTTGTTGAGATTTTGTTACTCCAATGGATGGTAGCCTTGTCATTATGGAAGGTAGTTTGTTGTTGAGATTTTGTTACTCCATTGGATGGTAGCCTTGTCATTATGGAAGGTAGTTCATTGTTGAGATTTTGTTACTTTAATGGATGGTAGGCTTGTCATTATGGAAGGTAGTTCATTGTTGAGATTTTGTTACTCTAATGGATGGTAGCCTTGTCATTATGGGAGGCAGTTCATTGTTGAGATTTTGTTACTCCAATGGATGGTAGCCTAGTCATTATGGAAGGTAGTTCGCTGTAGAAATTTTGTTACTCCATTGGATGGTAGCGTTGTCATTATGGAAGGTAGTTAGTTTTTGTGATTTTGTTACTCTAATGGATGGTAGCCTTGTCATTATATAAGGTAGTTCATTCTTGGGATTTTGTTACTCAAATGGATGGTAGCCTTGTCATTATGGAAGCTACTTCTTTGTTGAGACTTTGTTACTCTAATAGATGGTAGCCTTGTCATTATGGAAGGTAGTTCATTGTTGAGATTTTGTTACTCCATTGGATGGTAGGCTTATCATTACGGAAGGTAGTTTGTAGTTGGGATTTTGTTACTCAAATGGATGGTAACCTTGTCATTAAGGAAGCTAGTTTGTTGTTAATGTTTTGTTACTCCATTGGATGGTAGCCTTGTCATGATGGAAGGTAGTTTGTGGTTGTGATTCTGTTACTCAAATGGATGGTAGCCTTGTCATTATGGAAGTTAGTTTGTTGTTGTGATTTTATTACTCCAATGGATGGTAGCCTTGTCATTATGGAAGGTAGTTTGCTGTTGAGATTTTGTTACTCCATTGGATGGTAGCCTTGTCATTATGGAAGGTAGTTCATTGTTGAGATTTTGTTACTTTAATGGATGGTAGCCTTGTCATTATGGAAGGTAGTTTGTTGTTGAGATTTTGTTACTCTAATGGATGGTAGCCTTGTAATTACGAGAGGCAGTTCATTGTTGAGATTTTGTTACTCCAATGGATGGTAGCCTAGTCATTATAGAAGGTAGTTCGCTGAAGAAATTTTGTTACTCCATTGGAAGGTAGCCTTGTCATTATGGAAGGTAGTTCGCTGTAGAGATTGTGTTACTTCATTGCATGGTAGCCTTCTCATTATGGAAGGTAGTTAGTTTTTGTGATTTTGTTACTCTAATGGATGGTAGACTTGTCATTATGGAATGTAGTTCGTTGTTGAGATTTTGTTACTCTAATGGATGGTAGCCTTGTCATTATGGAAGGTAGTTCATTGTTGAGATTTTGTTACTCCATTGGATGGTAGCCTTATCATTACGGAAGGTAGTTTGTTGGTGGGATTTTGTTACTCAAACGGATGGTAGCCTTGTTATTAAGGAAGCTAGTTCGTTGTTGAGATTTTGTTACTCTAATGGATGGTAGCCTTGTCATTATGGAAGGTAGTTCATTCTTGGGATTTTGTTACTCAAATGGATGGTAGCCTTGTCATTATGGAAGCTAGTTCTTTGTTGAGACTTTGTTACTCTAATAGATGGTAGCCTTGTCATTATGGAAGGTAGTTTGTTGTTGGGATTTTGTTACACAAATGGATGGTAGCCTTGTCATTATGGAAGGTAGTTCGTTGTTGAGATTTTGTTACTCCAATGGATGGTAGCCTTGTCATTAAGGAAGGTAGTTCGCTGTTGAGATTTTGTTACTCCATTGGATGGTAGCCTTGTCATTATGGAAGGTAGTATGTTGTCGATATTTTTGATACTCCAATGGATGGTAGCCTTGTAATTAAGGAAGGTAGTCTATTGTCGAGATTTTTTTTACTCTAATGGATGGTAGCCTTGTCATTATGGAAGGTAGTCTGTTGTTGAGATTTCTGTTACTCCAATGGATTGTAGCCTTGTCATTATGGAAGGTAGTCTGTTGTACAAATTTTTGTTACTCCAATGGATGGTAGCCTTGTCATTATGGAAGGTAGTCTGTTGTCGAGAATATTTTATTCCATTGGATGGTAGGCTTGTCATTATGGAAGGTAGTCTATTTTTGAGTTTTTGTTATTCCAATGGATGGTAACCTTTTCATTATGGAAGGTAGTATTTTGTTGAGATTTTTGTTACTCTAATGAATGATAGCCTTGTCATTCTAGAAGGTAGTCTGTTGTCGAGATTTTTGTTACTCCAATGGATGGTATCCTTGTCATTATGTAAGGTAGTCTGTTGTCGAGATTTTGTTAATCTGATGTATGGTAGCCTTGTCATTATGGAACATAGTCTGTTGTTGATATTTTGTTACTCCAATGGATGGTAGCCTTGCCATTATAGAAGGTAGTCTGTTGTCGAGATTTTTGATACTCCAATGGATGGTAGCCTTGTAATTATGGAAGGTAGTCTGTTGTCGAGATTTTTTTACTCCAATGGATGGTAGCCTTGTCATTATGGAAGGTAGTATGTCGTTGAGATTTCTGTTACTCCAATGGATTGTAGCCTTGTCATTATGGAAGGTAGTCTATTGTCGAGAATATTTTATTCCATTGGTTGGTGGGCTTGTCATTATGGAAGGTAGTCTGTTTTTGAGATTTTTGTTATTCCAATGGATGGTAACCTTGTCATTATGGAAGGTAGTATTTTGTCGAGATTTTTGTTACACCAATGGATGAAAGCCTTGTCATTATGGAAGGTAGTTTGTTGTCGATATTTTTTATACTCCAATGGATGGTAGCCTTGTCATTATGGAAGGAAGTTTGTTGTCGAGATTTTGTTACTCTAATGGATGGTAGCCTTTTCATTATGGAAGGTAGTCTGTTGTCGATATTTTTTTACTCCAATGGATGGTAGCCTTGTCATTATAGAAGGTAGTCTGTTGTCGAGATTTTTGATACTCCAATGGATGGTAGCCTTGTAAGTATGGAAGGTAGTCTGTTGTCGAGATTTTTTTTACTCCAATGGATGGTAGTCTTGTCATTATGGAAGGTAGTATGTCGTTGAGATTTCTGTTACTCCAATGGATTGTAGCCTTGTCATTATGGAAGGTAGTCTATTGTCGAGAATATTTTATTCCATTGGTTGGTGGGCTTGTCATTATGGAAGGTAGTCTGTTTTTGAGATTTTTGTTATTCCAATGGATGGTAACCTTGTCATTATGGAAGGTAGTATTTTGTCGAGATTTTTGTTACACCAATGGATGAAAGCCTTGTCATTATGGAAGGTAGTTTGTTGTCGAGATTTTTTATACTCCAATGGATGGTAGCCTTGTCATTATGGAAGGAAGTTTGTTGTCGAGATTTTGTTACTCTAATGGATGGTAGCCTTTTCATTATGGAAGGTAGTCTGTTGTCGATATTTTTTTACTCCAATGGATGGTAGCCTTGTCATTATAGAAGGTAGTCTGTTGTCGAGATTTTTGATACTCCAATGGATGGTAGCCTTGTAAGTATGGAAGGTAGTCTGTTGTCGAGATTTTTTTTACTCCAATGGATGGTAGTCTTGTCATTATGGAAGGTAGTATGTCGTTGAGATTTCTGTTACTCCAATGGATTGTGGCCTTGTCATTACGGAAGGTAGTCTGTTGTCGAGGATATTTTATTCCATTGGTTGGTAGGCTTGTCATTATGGAAGGTAGTCTGTTTTTGAGATTTTTGTTATTCCAATGGATGGTAACCTTATCATTATGGAAGGTAGTATTTTGTCGAGATTTTTGTTACACCAATGGATGAAAGCCTTGTCATTATGGAAGGTAGTCTGTTGTCGAGATTTTTGATACTCCAATGGATGGTAACCTTGTCATTATGGAAGGAAGTTTGTTGTCGAGATTTTGTTACTGTAATGGATGGTAGCCTTTTCATTATGGAAGGTAGTCTGTTGTCGATATTTTTTTACTCCAATGGATGGTAGCCTTGTCATTATGGAAGGTAGTTTGTTGTCGAGAATATTTTGTTCCATTGGATGGTAGGCTTGTCATTATGGAAGGTAGTTATTTTTTGCGATTTTTGTTATTCCAATGGATGGCAACCTTGTCATTATGGAAGGTAGTATTCTGTCGAGATTTTTGTTACTACAATGGATGATAGCCCTATCATTATGGAAGGTAGTATGTTATCGAGATTTTTGTTACCTCAATGGATGGTAGCCTTGTCATTATGGAAGGTAGTCTGTTGTCGAGATTTTGTGACTCTAAGGGATGGTAGCCTTGTCATTATGGAACATAGTCTGTTGTCGATATTTTATTACTCAATGGATGGTAGCCTTGTCATTATGGAAGGTAGTCTATTGTCGATATTTTTGTTACTCCAATGGATGGTAGCCTTGTAATTAAGGAAGGTAGTCTGTTGTCGAGATTTTTTTTACTCCAATGGATGGTAGCCTTGTCATTATGGAAGGAAGTTTGTTGTCGAGATTTTATTACTCTAATGGATGGTAGCCTTTTCATTATGGAAGGTAGTTTGTTGTCGATATTGTTTTACTCCAATGGATGGTAGCCTTGTCATTATGGAAGGTAGTCTGTTGTCGAGAATATTTTATTCCATTGGATGGTAGGCTTGTCATTATGGAAGGTAGTCTTTTTTTGCGATTTTTGTTATTCCAATGGATGGCAACCTTGTCATTATGGAAGGTATTATTTTGTCGAGATTTTTGTTACTACAATGGATGATACCCCTATCATTATGGAAGGTAGTCTGTTATCGAGATTTGTGTTACCTCAATGGATGGTAGCCTTGTCATTATGGAAGGTAGTCTGTTGTCGAGATTTTGTTACTCTAATGGATGGTAGCCTTGCCATTATGGAACATAGTCTGTTGTCGATATTTTTTTTACTCAGTGGATGGTAGCCTTGTCATTATGGAAGGTAGTCTGTTGTCGAGATTTTTGATACTCCAATGGATTGTAGCCTTGTAATTAAGGAAGGTAGTCTGTTGTCGAGATTTTTTTTACTCCAATGGATGGGAGCCTTGTCATTATGGAAGGTAGTCTGTAGTTGAGATTTCTGTTACTCCAATGGATTGTAGCCTTGTCATTATGGAAGGTAGTCTGTTGTACAGATTTTTGTTACTCCAATGGATGGTAGCCTTGTCATTATGGAAGATAGTCTGTTGTCGAGAATATTTTATTCCATTGGATGGTAGGCTTGTCATTATGGAAGGTAGTCTATTTTTGAGTTATTGTTATTCCAATGGATGGTAACCTTGTCATTATGGAAGGTAGTATTTTGTGGAGATTTTTGTTACTCTAATGGATGATAGCCTTGTCATTCTAGAAGGTAGTCTGTTGTCGAGATTTTTGTTACACTAATGGATGGTAGCCTTGTCATTATGTAAGGTAGTTTGTTGTCGAGATTTTGTTAATCTGATGCATGGTAGCCTTGTCATGATGGAACATAGTCTGTTGTTGATATTTTTTTTACTCCAATGGATGGTAGCCTTGTAATTATGGAAGGTAGTCTGTTGTCGAGATTTTTTTTACTCCAATGGATGGTAGCCTTGTCATTATGGAAGGTAGTCTGTTGTCGAGAATATTTTATTCCATTGGTTGGTAGGCTTGTCATTATGGAAGGTAGTCTATTTTGGGGATTTTTGTTATTCCAATGGATGGTAACCTTGTCATTATGGAAGGGAGTATTTTGTCGAGATTTTTTTTACACCAATGGATGAAAGCCTTGTCAATATGGAAGGTAGTCTGTTGTCGAGATTTTTTATACTCCAATGGATTGTAGCCTTGTCATTATGGAAGGAAGTTTGTTGTCGAGATTTTGTTACTCTAATGGATGGTAGCCTTTTCATTATGGAAGGTAGTCTGTTGTCGATATTTTTTTACTCCAATGGATGGTAGCCTTGTCATTATGGAAGGTAGTCTGTTGTCGAGAATATTTTATTCCATTGGATGGTAGGCTTGTCATTATGGAAGGTAGTCTTTTTTTGCGATTTTTGTTATTCCAATGGATGGCAACCTTGTCATTATGGAAGGTAGTATTTTGTCGAGATTTTTGTTACTACAATGGATGATAGCCCTATCATTATGGAAGGTAGTCTGTTATCGAGATTTGTGTTACCTCAATGGATGGTAGCCTTGTCATTATGGAAGGTAGTCTGTTGTCGAGATTTTGTTACCCTAATGGATGGTAGCCTTGTCATTATGGAACCTAGTCTGTTGTCGATATTTTTTTTACTCAATGGATGGTAGCCTTGTCATTATGGAAGGTAGTCTGTTGTCGATATTTTTGATACTCCAATGGATGGTAGCCTTGTAATTAAGGAAGGTGGTCTGTTGTCGAGATTTTTTTTACTCCAATGGATGGTAGCCTTGTCATTATGGAAGGAAGTTTGTTGTCGAGATTTTGTTACTCTAATGGATGGTAGCCTTTTCATTATGGAAGGTAGTTTGTTGTCGATATTTTTTTACTCCAATGGATGGTAGCCTTGTCATTATGGAAGGTAGTCTGTTGTCGAGAATATTTTATTCCATTGGATGGTAGGCTTGTCATTATGGAAGGTAGTCTTTTTTTGCAATTTTTGTTATTCCAATGGATGGCAACCTTGTCATTATGGAAGGTAGTATTTTGTTGAGATTTTTGTTACTACAATGGATGATAGCCCTATCATTATGGAAGGTAGTCTGTTATCGAGATTTGTGTTACCTCAATGGATGGTAGCCTTGTCATTATGGAAGGTAGTCTATTGTCGAGATTTTGTTACTCTAATTGATGGTAGCCTTGTCATTATGGAACATAGTCTGTTGTCGATATTTTCTTTACTCAATGGATGGTAGCCTTGTCATTATGGAAGGTAGTCTGTTGTCGAGATTTTTGATACTCCAATGGATGGTAGCCTTGTAATTAAGGAAGGTAGTTTGTTGTCGAGATTTTTTTTACTCCAATGGATGGTAGCCTTATCATTATGGAAGGTAGTTTGTCGTTGAGATTTCTGTTACTCCAATGGGTTGTAGCCTTGTCATTATGGAAGGTAGTATTCTGTCGAGATTTTTGTTACTACAATGGATGATAGCCCTATCATTATGGAAGGTAGTATGTTATCGAGATTTTTGTTACCTCAATGGATGGTAGCCTTGTCATTATGGAAGGTAGTCTGTTGTCGAGATTTTGTTACTCTAAGGGATGGTAGCCTTGTCATTATGGAACATAGTCTGTTGTCGATATTTTATTACTCAATGGATGGTAGCCTTGTCATTATGGAAGGTAGTCTATTGTCGATATTTTTGATACTCCAATGGATGGTAGCCTTGTAATTAAGGAAGGTAGTCTGTTGTCGAGATTTTTTTTACTCCAATGGATGGTAGCCTTGTCATTATGGAAGGAAGTTTGTTGTCGAGATTTTATTACTCTAATGGATGGTAGCCTTTTCATTATGGAAGGTAGTTTGTTGTCGATATTGTTTTACTCCAATGGATGGTAGCCTTGTCATTATGGAAGGTAGTCTGTTGTCGAGAATATTTTATTCCATTGGATGGTAGGCTTGTCATTATGGAAGGTAGTCTTTTTTTGCGATTTTTGTTATTCCAATGGATGGCAACCTTGTCATTATGGAAGGTATTATTTTGTCGAGATTTTTCTTACTACAATGGATGATACCCCTATCATTATGGAAGGTAGTCTGTTATCGAGATTTGTGTTACCTCAATGGATGGTAGCCTTGTCATTATGGAAGGTAGTCTGTTGTCGAGATTTTGTTACTCTAATGGATGGTAGCCTTGCCATTATGGAACATAGTCTGTTGTCGATATTTTTTTTACTCAGTGGATGGTAGCCTTGTCATTATGGAAGGTAGTCTGTTGTCGAGATTTTTGATACTCCAATGGATTGTAGCCTTGTAATTAAGGAAGGTAGTCTGTTGTCGAGATTTTTTTTACTCCAATGGATGGGAGCCTTGTCATTATGGAAGGTAGTCTGTAGTTGAGATTTCTGTTACTCCAATGGATTGTAGCCTTGTCATTATGGAAGGTAGTCTATTGTACAGATTTTTGTTACTCCAATGGATGGTAGCCTTGTCATTATGGAAGATAGTCTGTTGTCGAGAATATTTTATTCCATTGGATGGTAGGCTTGTCATTATGGAAGGTAGTCTATTTTTGAGTTATTGTTATTCCAATGGATGGTAACCTTGTCATTATGGAAGGTAGTATTTTGTGGAGATTTTTGTTACTCTAATGGATGATAGCCTTGTCATTCTAGAAGGTAGTCTGTTGTCGAGATTTTTGTTACACTAATGGATGGTAGCCTTGTCATTATGTAAGGTAGTTTGTTGTCGAGATTTTGTTAATCTGATGCATGGTAGCCTTGTCATGATGGAACATAGTCTGTTGTTGATATTTTTTTTACTCCAATGGATGGTAGCCTTGTAATTATGGAAGGTAGTCTGTTGTCGAGATTTTTTTTACTCCAATGGATGGTAGCCTTGTCATTATGGAAGGTAGTCTGTTGTCGAGAATATTTTATTCCATTGGTTGGTAGGCTTGTCATTATGGAAGGTAGTCTATTTTGGGGATTTTTGTTATTCCAATGGATGGTAACCTTGTCATTATGGAAGGGAGTATTTTGTCGAGATTTTTTTTACACCAATGGATGAAAGCCTTGTCAATATGGAAGGTAGTCTGTTGTCGAGATTTTTTATACTCCAATGGATTGTAGCCTTGTCATTATGGAAGGAAGTTTGTTGTCGAGATTTTGTTACTCTAATGGATGGTAGCCTTTTCATTATGGAAGGTAGTCTGTTGTCGATATTTTTTTACTCCAATGGATGGTAGCCTTGTCATTATGGAAGGTAGTCTGTTGTCGAGAATATTTTATTCCATTGGATGGTAGGCTTGTCATTATGGAAGGTAGTCTTTTTTTGCGATTTTTGTTATTCCAATGGATGGCAACCTTGTCATTATGGAAGGTAGTATTTTGTCGAGATTTTTGTTACTACAATGGATGATAGCCCTATCATTATGGAAGGTAGTCTGTTATCGAGATTTGTGTTACCTCAATGGATGGTAGCCTTGTCATTATGGAAGGTAGTCTGTTGTCGAGATTTTGTTACTCTAATGGATGGTAGCCTTGTCATTATGGAACCTAGTCTGTTGTCGATATTTTTTTTACTCAATGGATGGTAGCCTTGTCATTATGGAAGGTAGTCTGTTGTCGATATTTTTGATACTCCAATGGATGGTAGCCTTGTAATTAAGGAAGGTGGTCTGTTGTCGAGATTTTTTTTACTCCAATGGATGGTAGCCTTGTCATTATGGAAGGAAGTTTGTTGTCGAGATTTTGTTACTCTAATGGATGGTAGCCTTTTCATTATGGAAGGTAGTTTGTTGTCGATATTTTTTTACTCCAATGGATGGTAGCCTTGTCATTATGGAAGGTAGTCTGTTGTCGAGAATATTTTATTCCATTGGATGGTAGGCTTGTCATTATGGAAGGTAGTCTTTTTTTGCAATTTTTGTTATTCCAATGGATGGCAACCTTGTCATTATGGAAGGTAGTATTTTGTTGAGATTTTTGTTACTACAATGGATGATAGCCCTATCATTATGGAAGGTAGTCTGTTATCGAGATTTGTGTTACCTCAATGGATGGTAGCCTTGTCATTATGGAAGGTAGTCTATTGTCGAGATTTTGTTACTCTAATTGATGGTAGCCTTGTCATTATGGAACATAGTCTGTTGTCGATATTTTCTTTACTCAATGGATGGTAGCCTTGTCATTATGGAAGGTAGTCTGTTGTCGAGATTTTTGATACTCCAATGGATGGTAGCCTTGTAATTAAGGAAGGTAGTTTGTTGTCGAGATTTTTTTTACTCCAATGGATGGTAGCCTTATCATTATGGAAGGTAGTTTGTCGTTGAGATTTCTGTTACTCCAATGGGTTGTAGCCTTGTCATTATGGAAGGTAGTCTGTTGTACAGATTTTTGTTACTCCAATGGATGGTAGCCTTGTCATTATGGAAGGTAGTCTATTGTCGAGAATATTTTATTCCATTGGATGGTAGGCTTGTCATTATGGAAGGTAGTCTATTTTTGAGTTTTTGTTGAGATTTTGTTACTCCATTGGATGGTAGCCTTATCATTACGGAAGGTCGTTCGTTGATGGGATTTTGTTACTCCAATGGATGGTAGCCTTGTCATTATGGAAGGTAGTTCGCTGTAGAGATTTTGTTACTCCATTGGATGGTAGCCTTGTCATTATGGAAGGTAGTTCATTGTTTTGATTTTGTACTCCAATGGAAGGTAGCCTTGTCATTATGGAATGTAGTTCGTTGTTGAGATTTGTTACTCTAATGGATGGTAGCCTTGTAACTACGAAAGGTAGTTCATTGTTGAGATTTTGTTACTCCATCGGATGGTAGCCTTGTCATTACATAAGGTAGTTCGTTGTTGGGATTTTGTTACTCTAATGGATGGTAGCCTTGTCATTACGAGAAGCTAGTTCGTTATTGATATTTTGTTACTCTAATGGATGGTAGCGTTGTCATTATGGAAGGTAGTTCGTTGTTGGGACTTTTTTACTCAAATGGATAGTAGCGTTGTCATTATTGAAGGTAGTTTGCTGTAGAGATTGTATTACTCTATTGCATGGTAGGCTTGTCATTATGGAAGGTAGTTAGTTGTTGTGATTTTGTTACTCTAATGGATGGTAGCCTTGTCATTATGGAATGTAGTTCGTTGTTGAGATTTTATTACTCTAATGGATGGTAGCCTTGTCATTATGGAAGGTAGTTCATTGTTGAGATTTTGTTATTCCATGGGATGGTAGCCTTATCATTACGGAAGGTAATTTGTTGGTGGGATTTTGTTACTCAAACGGATGGTAGCCTTGTTATTAAGGAAGCTAGTTCGTTGTTGAGATTTTGTTACTCTAATGGATGGTAGGCTTGTCATTATGGAAGGTAGTTCATTCTTGGGATTTTGTTACTCAAATGGATGGTAGCCTTGTCATTATGGAAGCTAGTTCTTTGTTGAGACTTTGGTACTCTAATAGATGGTAGCCTTGTCATTAAGAAAGGTAGTTTGTTGTTGGGATTTTGTTACACAAATGGATGGTAGCCTTGTCATTATGGAAGGTAGTTCGTTGTTGAGATTTTGTTACTCCAATGGATGGTAGCCTTGTCATTAAGGAAGGTAGTTCGCTGTTGAGATTTTGTTACTCCATTGGATGGTAGCCTTGTCATTATGGAAGGTAGTATGTTGTCGAAATTTTTGATACTCCAATGGATAGTAGCCTTGTAATTAAAGAAGGTAGTCTATTGTCGAGATTTTTTTACTCTAATGGATTGTAGCCTTTTCATTATGGAAGGTAGTTTGTTGTTGAGATTTCTGTTACTCGAATGGATTGTAGCCTTGTTATTATGGAAGGTAGTCTGTTGTACAAATTTTTGTTACTCCAATGGATGGTAGCCTTGTCATTATTGAAGGTAGTCTGTTGTCGAGAATAATTTATTCCATTGGATGGTAGGCTTGTCATTATGGAAGGTAGTCTATTTTTGAGTTTTTGTTGAGATTTTGTTACTCCATTGGATGTTAGCCTTATCATTACAGAAGGTCGTTCGTTGATGGGATTTTGTTACTCCAATGGATGGTAGCCTTGTCATTATGGAAGGTAGTTCGCTATAGAGATTTTGTTATTCCATTGGATGGTAGCCTTGTCATTATGGAAGGTAGTTCATCGTTTTGATTTTGTACTCCAATGGATGGTAGCCTTGTCATTATGGAATGTAGTTCGTTGTTGAGATTTGTTACTCTAATGGATGGTAGCCTTGTAATTACGAAAGGTAGTTCATTGTTTAGATTTTGTTACTCCATCGGATGGTAGCCTTGTAATTACATAAGGTAGTTTGTTGTTGGGATTTTGTTACTCTAATGGATGGTAGCCTTGTCATTACGGAAGCTAGTTCGTTATTGATATTTTGTTACTCTAATAGATGGTAGCGTTGTCATTATGGAAGGTAGTTCGTTGTTGGGACTTTTTTACTCAAATGGATGGTAGCGTTGTCATTATTGAAGGTAGTTTGCTGTAGAGATTGTGTTACTCTATTGCATGGTAGGCTTGTCATTATGGAAGGTAGTTAGTTGTTGTGATTTTGTTACTCTAATGGATGGTAGCCTTGTCATTATGGAATGTAGTTCGTTGTTGAGATTTTGTTACTCTAATGGATGTTAGCCTTGTCATTATGGAAGGTAGTTCATTGTTGAGATTTTGTTACTCCATTGGATGGTAGCCTTATCATTACGGAAGGTAGTTTGTTGGTGGGATTTTGTTACTCAAACGGATGGTAGCCTTGTTATTAAGGAAGCTAGTTCGTTGTTGAGATTTTGTTACTCTAATGGATGGTAGGCTTGTCATTATGGAAGGTAGTTCATTCTTGGGATTTTGTTACTCAAATGGATGGTAGCCTTGTCATTATGGAAGCTAGTTCTTTGTTGAGACTTTGTTACTCTAATAGATGGTAGCCTTGTCATTATGGAAGGTAGTTTGTTGTTGGGATTTTGTTACACAAATGGATGGTAGCCTTGTCATTATGGAAGGTAGTTCGTTGTTGAGATTTTGTTACTCCAATGGATGGTAGCCTTGTCATTAAGGAAGGTAGTTCGTTGTTGAGATTTTGTTACTCCATTGGATGGTAGCCTTGTCATTATGGAAGGTAGTATGTTGTCGATATTTTTGATACTCCAATGGATAGTAGCCTTGTAATTAAAGAAGGTAGTCTATTGTCGAGATTTTTTTTACTATAATGGATTGTAGCCTTGCCATTATGGAAGGTAGTCTGTTGTTGAGATTTCTGTTACTCCAATGGATTGTAGCCTTGTCATTATGGAAGGTAGTCTGTTGTACAAATTTTTGTTACTCCAATGGATGGTAGCCTTGTCATTATTGAAGGTAGTCTGTTGTCGAGAATATTTTATTCCATTGGATGGTAGGCTTGTCATTATGGAAGGTAGTCTATTTTTGAGTTTTTGTTGAGATTTTGTTACTCCATTGGATGTTAGCTTTATCATTACAGAAGGTCGTTCGTTGATGGGATTTTGTTACTCCAATGGATGGTAGCCTAGTCATTATGGAAGGTAGTTCGCTATAGAGATTTTGTTATTCCATTGGATGGTAGCCTTGTCATTATGGAAGGTAGTTCATTGTTTTGATTTTGTACTCCAATGGATGGTAGCCTTGTCATTATGGAATGTAGTTCGTTGTTGAGATCTGTTACTCTAATGGATGGTAGCCTTGTAATTACGAAAGGTAGTTCATTGTTTCGATTTTGTTACTCCATCGGATGGTAGCCTTGTCATTACATAAGGTAGTTCGTTGTTGGGATTTTGTTACTCTAATGGATGGTAGCCTTGTCATTACGGAAGCTAGTTCGTTATTGATATTTTGTTACTCTAATAGATGGTAGCCTTGTCATTATGGAAGGTAGTTCGTTGTTGGGACTTTTTTACTCAAATGGATGGTAGCCTTGTCATTACGGAAGCTAGTTCGTTGTTGAGATTTTGTTACTCTAGTGGATCGTAGCCTTGTCATTATGGAAGTTAGTTTGTTGTTGAGATTTTGTTACTCCAATGGATGGTAGCCTTGTCATTATGGAAGGTAGTTTGTTGTTGAGATTTTGTTACTCCATTGGATGGTAGCCTTGTCATTATGGAAGGTAGTTCATTGTTGAGATTTTGTTACTTTAATGGATGGTAGTCTTGTCATTATGGAAGGTAGTTCGTTGTTGAGATTTTGTTACTCAAATGGATGGTAGCCTCTT
The DNA here is from genome assembly GCA_948472305.1 of Vicia faba. Lineage (NCBI taxonomy): Eukaryota > Viridiplantae > Streptophyta > Magnoliopsida > Fabales > Fabaceae > Vicia > Vicia faba. The sequence goes on along the minus strand of OX451739.1, from coordinate 680,825,084 downwards.
CATTAAGGAAGCTAGTTCATTGTTGAGATTTTGTTACTTTAGTGGATGGTAGCCTTGTCATTATGGAAGGTAGTTTGTGGTTGGGATTTTGTTACTCAAATGGATGGTAGCCTTGTCATTATTGAAGTTAGTTTGTTGTTAAGATTTTGTTACTCCAATGGATGGTAGCCTTGTCATTATGGAAGGTAGTTTGCTGTTGAGATTTTGTTACTCCATTGGATGGTAGCCTTGTCATTATGGAAGGTAGTTCATTGTTGAGATTTTGTTACTTTAATGGATGGTAGCCTTGTCATTATGGAAGGTAGTTTGTTGTTGAGATTTTGTTACTCTAATGGATGGTAGCCTTGTAATTACGGGAGGTAGTTCATTGTTGAGATTTTGTTACTCCAATGGATGGTAGCCTAGTCATTATAGAAAGAAGTTCGCTGATGAAATTTTGTTACTCCGTTGGATGGTAGCCTTGTCATTATGGAAGGTAGTTCGTTGTAGAGATTGTGTTACTTCATTGCATGGTAGCCTTCTCATTATGGAAGGTAGTCAGTTGTTGTGATTTTGTTACTCTAATGGATGGTAGGCTTGTCATTATGGAATGTAGTTCGTTGTTGAGATTTTGTTACTCTAATGGATGGTAGCCTTGTCATTATGGAAGGTAGTTCATTCTTGGGATTTTGTTACTCAAATGGATGGTAGCCTTGTCATTATGAAAGCTAGTTCTCTCTTGAGACTTTGTTACTCTAATAGATGGTAGCCTTGTCATTAAGGAAGGTAGTTCGTTGTTGAGATTTTGTTACTCCATTGGATGGTAGCCTTGTCATTATGGAAGGTAGTATGTTGTCGATATTTTTGATACTCCAATGGATGGTAGCCTTGTAATTAAGGAAGGTTGTTTGTTGTCAAGATTTTTTTTACTCCAATGGATGGTAGCCTTGTAATTATGGAAGGTAGTCTGTTGTTGAGATTTCTGTTACTCCAATGGATTGTAGCCTTGTCATTATGGAAGGTAGTTTGTTGTACAGATTTTTGTTACTCCAATGGATGGTAGCCTTGTCATTATGGAAGGTAGTCTGTTGTCCAGAATATTTTATTCCATTGGATGGTAGGCTTGTCATTATGGAAGGTAGTCTATTTGTGAGTTTTTGTTATTCCAATGGATGGTAACCGTGTCATTATGGAAGGTAGTATTTTGTGGATATTTTTGTTACTCTAATGGATGATAGCCTTGTCATTCTAGAAGGTAGTCTGTTGTCGAGATTTTTGTTACTCCAATGGATGGTAGCCTTGTCATTATGTAAGGTAGTCTGTTGTCGAGATTTTGTTAATCTGATGTATGGTAGCCTTGTCATTATGGAACATAGTCTGTTGTTGATATTTTTTTTACTCCAATGGATGGTAGCCTTGTCATTATAGAAGGTAGTCTGTTGTCGAGATTTTTGATACTCCAATGGATGGTAGCCTTGTCATTATGGAAGGTTGTATGTTATTCAGATTTTTGTTACTCCAATGGATGGTAGCCTTGCCATTATGGAAGGTAGTCTGTTGACGAGAATATTTTATTCCATTGGTTGGTAGGCTTGTCATTATGGAAGGTTGTCTATTTTTGAGATTTTTGTTATTCCAATGGATGGTAACCTTGTCATATTGAAAGGTAGTCTGTTGTCGAGATTTTTGATACACGAATGGATGGTAGCCTTCTCATTATGGAAGGTAGTTTGTTGTCGAGATTTTGTTACTCTAATGGATGGTAGCCTTGTCATTATGGAAGGTAGTCTGTTGTCGATATTTTTTTACTCTAATGGATGGTAGCCTTGTCATTATGGAAGGTAGTTTGTTGTCGATATTTTTGTTATTCCATTGGATGGTAGGCTTGTCATAATGGAAGGTAGTCTGTCGTTTAGATTTTTGTTATTCCAATGGATGGTAACCTTGTCATTATGGAAGGTAGTCTTTTGTCGAGATTTTTGTTACTCCAATGGATGGTAGCCTTGTCATTATGGAAGGTAGTCTGTTGATCAGATTTTTATTACTCCAATGGATGGTAGCCTTGTCATTATAAAAGGTAGTCTGTTGTCGAGATTTTGTTACTCCAATGGATGGTAGCCTTGTCATTACGGATGGTAGTCCATTGTAGAGATTTGTGTTACACCAATGGATGGTAGCCTTGTCATAATGGAAGGTAGTCTGTTGTTCAGATTTTTGTTACTCAAATGGATGATAGCCTTGTCATTATGGAAGGTAGTCTATTGTCGAGATTTTTGTTATTCCAAAGGATGGTATCCTTGTCATTATGGAAGGTAGTCTATTGTCGAGATTTTTGGTACTCCAATGGATGGTAACCTTGTAATTATGGAAGGTAGTCTGTTGTCGAGATTTTTTTTACTCCAATGGATGGTAGTCTTGTCATTATGGAAGGTAGTATGTTATTGAGATTTCTGATACTCCAATGGATGGTAGCCTTGTCATTATGGAAGGTAGTTTGTTGTCAAGATTTTTGTTATTCCAATGGATGGTAACATTTTCATTATGGAAGGTTGTCTGTTGTCGATATTTTTGTTCCTCCAATGGATGGTAGACTTGTCATTATGGAAGGTAGTATGTTGTCGAGATTTTGTTACTCAAATGGATGGTAGCCTTGTCATTATGGAACATATTCTATTGTCGATATTTTTTACTCCAGTGGATGGTAGCCTTGTCATTATGGAAGGTAGTTTGTTGTCGAGATTTTTTTTACTCCAATGGATGGTAGCCTTGTATTATGGAAGGTAGTCTGTCGTTGAGATTTCTGTTACTCCAATGGATTGTAGCCTTGTCATTATGGAAGGTAGTCTGTTGTACAGATTTTTGTTACTCCAATGGATGGTAGCCTTGTCATTATGGAAGGTAGTCTGTTGTCGAGAATATTTTATTCCATTGGATGGTAGGGTTGTCATTATGGAAGGTAGTCTGTTTTTGAGATTTTTGTTATTCCAATGGATGGTAACCTTGTCATTATGGAAGGTAGTATCTTGTCGAGATTTTTGTTACTCCAATGGATGATAGCCCTGTCATTATGGAAGGTAGTCTGTTGTCAGGATTTTTGTTACTTCAATGGATGGTAGCCTTGTAATTATGGAAGGTAGTCTGTTGTCGAGATTTTTTTTACTCCAATGGATGGTAGCCTTGTCATTATGGAACCTAGTCTATTGTCGATATTTTTTTACTCCAATGGATGGTAGCCTTGTCATTATGGAAGGTAGTCTGTTGTCGAGATTTTTGATAGTCCAATGAATGGTAGCCTTGTAATTATGGAAGGTAGTCTGTTGTCGAGATTTTTTTTACTCCAATGGATGGTAGCCTTGTCATTATGGAAGGTAGTATGTCATTGAGATTTGTGTTACTCCAATGGATGGTAGCCTTGTCATTATGGAAGGTAGTCTATTGTCGAGAATATTTTATTCCATTGGATGGTAGGCTTGTCATTATGGAAGGTAGTTTGTTTTTAAGATTTTTGTTATTCCAATGGATGGTAACCTTGTCATTATGGAAGGTAGTATTTTGTCGAGATTTTTGTTACTCCAATGGATGATAGCCTTGTCATTATGGAAGGTAGTCTGTTGTCGAGATTTTTGTTACTTCAATGGATGGTAGCCTTGTCATTATAGAAGGTAGTCTGTTGTCGAGTTTTTTGTTATTCCAATGGATGGTAACATTGTCATTATGGAAGGTTGTATTTTGTCGAGATTTTTGTTACTTGAATGGATGGTAGCCTTGTCATTATTGAAGGTAGTTTGTTGTCGATATCTTTGTTACTCCAATGGATGATAGCCTTGTCATTATGAAACATAGTCTGTTGTCGATATTTTTGTTACTCCAATTGAGGGTAGCCTTGTCATTATGGAAGGTAGTCTGTTATCCAGATTTTTTTTACTCCAATGGATGGCAGCCTTGTAATTATGGAAGGAAGTCTGTCGTTGACATTTCTGTTACTCCAATGGATTGTAGCCTTGTCATTATGGATGGTAGTCTGTTGTACTGATTTTTGTTACTCCAATGGATGGTAGCCTTGTCATTATGGAAGGTAGTCTGTTGTCGAGAATATTTAATTCCATTGGATGGTAGGCTTGTCATTATGGAAGGTAGTCTGTTTTTGATATTTTTGTTATTCCATTGGATGGTAACCTTGTCATTATGGAAGGTAGTATTTTGTCGAGATTTTTGTTACTCCAATGGATGATAGCCGTGTCATTATGGAAGGTAGTCTGTTGTCGAGATTTTTGTTACTTCAATGGATGGTAGCCTTGTCATTATGGAAGGTAGTCTGTTGTCGAGATTTTGTTACTCTAATGGATGGTAGCCTTGTCATTATGGAACATAGTCTATTGTCGATATTTTTTTACTCCAATGGATGGTAGCCTTGTCATTATGGAAGGTAGTCTGTTGTCGAGATTTTTTATACTCCAATGGATGGTAGCCTTGTAATTATGGAAGGTAGTCTGTTGTCGAGATTTTTTTACTCCAATGGATTGTAGCCTTGTCATTATGGAAGGTAGTATGTCATTGAGATTTGTGTTACTCCAATGGATTGTAGCCTTGTCATTATGGAAGGTTGTCTGTTGTTCAAATTTTTCTTACTCCAATGGATGGTAGCCTTGTCATTATGGAAGGTAGTATGTTGTCGAGATTTTGTTACTCTAATGGATGGTAGCCTTGTCATTATGGAAGGTAGTCTGTTGTCGATATTTATTTTACTCTAATGGATGGTAGCCTTGTCATTATGGAAGGTAGTTTGTTGTCGATATTTTTGTTATTCCATTGGATGGTAGGCTTGTCATAATGGAAGGTAGTCTGTCGTTTAGATTTTTGTTATTCCAATGGATGGTAACCTTGTCGTTATGGAAGGTAGTCTGTTGATCAGATTTTTATTACTCCAATGGATGGTAGCCTTGTCATTATAAAAGGTAGTCTGTTGTCGAGATTTTATTACTCCAATGGATGGTAGCCTTGTCATTACGGATGGTATTCCATTGTTGAGATTTGTGTTACACCAATGGATGGTAGCCTTGTCATTATGGAAGGTAGTCCGTTGTTCAGATTTTTGTTACTCCAATGGATGATAGCCTTGTCATTATGGAAGGTAGTCTATTGTCGAGATTTTTGTTATTCCAATGGATGGTATCCTTGTCATTATGGAAGGTAGTCTATTGTCGAGATTTTTGGTACTCCAATGGATGGTATCCTTGTCATTATGGAAGGTAGTCTATTGTCGAGATTTTTGGTACTCCAATGGATGGTAACCTTGTAATTATGGAAGGTAGTCTGTTGTCGAGATTTTTTTTACTCTAATGGATGGTAGTCTTGTCATTATGGAAGGTGGTATGTCATTGAGATTTCCGATACTCCAATGGATGGTAGCCTTGTCATTATGGAAGGTAGTTTGTTGTCAAGATTTTTGTTATTCCAATGGATGGTAACATTTTCATTATGGAAGGTTGTCTGTTGTCCATATTTTTCTTACTCCAATGGATGGTAGCCTTGTCATTATGGAAGGTAGTATGTTGTCGAGATTTTGTTACTCAAATGGATGGTAGCCTTGTCATTATGGAACATATTCTATTGTCGATATTTTTTTACTCCAATGGATGGTAGCCTTGTCATTATGGAAGGTAGTTTGTTGTCGAGATTTTTTTTACTCCAATGGATGGTAGCCTTCTATTATGGAAGGTAGTCTGTCTTTGAGATTTCTGTTACTCCAATGGATTGTAGCCTTGTCATTATGGAAGGTAGTCTGTTGTACAGATTTTTGTTACTCCAATGGATGGTAGCCTTGTCATTATGGAAGGTAGTCTGTTGTCGAGAATATTTTATTCCATTGGATGGTAGGCTTGTCATTATGGAAGGTAGTCTGTTTTTGAGATTTTTGTTATTCCAATGGATGGTAACCTTGTCATTATGGAAGGTAGTATCTTGTCGAGATTTTTGTTACTCCAATGGATGATAGCCCTGTCATTATGGAAGGTAGTCTGTTGTCGGGATTTTTGTTACTTCAATGGATGGTAGCCTTGTAATTATGGAAGGTAGTCTGTTGTCGAGATTTTTTTTACTCCAATGGATGGTAGCCTTGTCATTATGGAACCTAGTCTATTGTCGATATTTTTTTACTCCAATGGATGGTGGCCTTGTCATTATGGAAGGTAGTCTGTTGTCGAGATTTTTGATAGTCCAATGGATGGTAGCCTTGTAATTATGGAAGGTAGTCTGTTGTCGAGATTTTTTTTACTCCAATGGATGGTAGCCTTGTCATTATGGAAGGTAGTATGTCATTGAGATTTGTGTTACTCCAATGGATTGTAGCCTTGTCATTATGGAAGGTTGTCTGTTATTCAGATTTTTGTTACTCCAATGGATGGTAGCCTTGCCATTATGGAAGGTAGTCTGTTGACGAGAATATTTTATTCCATTGGATGGTAGGCTTGTTATTATGGAAGGTAGTTTGTTTTTAAGATTTTTGTTATTCCAATGGATGGTAACCTTGTCATTATGAAAGGTAGTATTTTGTCGAGATATTTGTTACTCCAATGGATGATAGCCTTGTCATTATGGAAGGTAGTCTGTTGTCGTTATTTTTGTTACTTCAATGGATGGTAGCCTTGTCATTATGGAAGGTAGTCTGTTGTCGAGATTTTTGTTATTCCAATGGATGGTAACATTGTCATTATGGAAGGTTGTATTTTGTCGAGATTTTTGTTACTCGAATGGATGGTAGCCTTGTCATTATTGAAGGTAGTTTGTTGTCGATATCTTTGTTACTCCAATGGATGATTGCCTTGTCATTATGAAACATAGTCTGTTGTCGATATTTTTGTTACTCCAATGGAGGGTAGCCTTGTCATTATGGAAGGTAGTATGTTGTCGAGATTTTGTTACTCAAATTGATGGTAGACTTGTCATTATGGAACATATTCTATTGTCGATATTTTTTTACTCCAATGGATGGTAGCCTTGTCATTATGGAAGGTAGTCTGTTGTAGAGATTTTTGATACTCCAATGGATGGTAGCCTTGTAATTATGGAAGGTAGTCTGTTGTCGAGATTTTTTTTACTCCAATGGATGGCAGCCTTGTAATTATGGAAGGAAGTCTGTCGTTGACATTTCTGTTACTCCAATGGATTGTAGCTTTGTCATTATGGATGGTAGACTGTTGTACAAATTTTTGTTACTCCAATGGATGGTAGCCTTGTCATTATGGAAGGTAGTCTGTTGTCGAGAATATTTAATTCCATTGGATGGTAGGCTAGTCATTATGGAAGGTAGTCTGTTTTTGATATTTTTGTTATTCCATTGGATGGTAACCTTGTCATTATGGAAGGTAGTATTTTGTCGAGATTTTTGTTACTCCAATGGATGATAGCCCTGTCATTATGGAAGGTAGTCTGTTGTCGAGATTTTTGTTACTTCAATGGATGGTAGCCTTGTCATTATGGAAGGTAGTCTGTTGTCGAGATTTTGTTACTCTAATGGATGGTAGCCTTGTCATTATGGTACATAGTCTGTTGTCGATATTTTTTTACTCCAATGGATGGTAGCCTTGTCATTATGGAAGGTAGTCTGTTGTCGAGATTTTTTATACTCCAATGGATGGTAGCCTTGTAATTATGGAAGGTAGTATGTTGTCGAGATTTTTTTTACTCCAATGGATGGTAGCCTTGTCATTATGGAAGGTAGTATGTCATTGAAATTTGTGTTACTCCAATGGATTGTAGCCTTGTCATTATGGAAGGTTGTCTGTTGTTCAAATTTTTCTTACTCCAATGGATGGTAGCCTTGTCATTATGGAAGGTAGTCTGTTGTTGAGAATATTTTATTCCATTGGATGGTAGGCTTGTCATTATGGAAGGTAGTCTGTTTTTAAGATTTTTGTTATTCCAATGGATGGTAACTTGTCATTATGGAAGGTAGTATTTTGTCGAGATTTTTGTTACTCCAATGGATGATAGCCTTGTCATTATGGAAGGTTGTCTGTTGTCGAGATTTTTGTTACTTCAATGGATGGTAACCTTGTCATTATGGAAGGTAGTCTGTTGTCGAGATTTTTGTTATTCCAATGGATGGTAACCTTGTCATTATGGAAGGTTGTATTTTGTCGAGATTTTTGTTACTCGAATGGATGGTAGCATTGTCGTTATTGAAGGTAGTTTGTTGTCGATATCTTTGTTACTCCAATGGATGATAGACTTTTCATTATGGAAGGTAGTCTGTTTTTGAGATTTTTGGTATTCCAATGGATGGTAACCTTGTCATTATGGAAGGTAGTATTTTGTCGATATTTTGGTTACCTCAATGGATGATAGCCCTGTCATTATGGAAGGTAGTCTCTTGTCGAGATTTTTGTTACTTCAATGGATGGTAGCCTTGTCATTATGGAAGGTAGTCTGTAGTCGAGATTTTGTTACTCTAATGGATGGTAGCCTTGTCATTATGGAACATAGTCTCTTGTCGATATTTTTTTACTCCAATGGATGGTAGCCTTGTCATTATGGAAGGTAGTCTGTTGTCGAGATTTTTGATACTCCAACGGATGGTAGCCTTGTAATTATGGAAGGTAGTCTGTTGTCGAGATTTTTTTTACTCCAATGGATGGTAGCCTTGTCATTATGGAAGGTAGTATGTCATTGAGATTTGTGTTACTCCAATGGATTGTAGCCTTGTCATTATGGAAGGTTGTTTGTTGTTCAGATTTTTGTTACTCCAATGGATGGTAGCCTTGTCATTATGGAAGGTAGTTTGTTGTCGAGAATATTTTATTCCATTGGATGGTAGGCTTGTCATTATGGAAGGTAGTCTGTTTTTAAGATTTTTGTTATTCCAATGGATGGTAACCTTGTCATTATGGAAGGTAGTATTTAGTCGAGATTTTTGTTACTCCAATGGATGATAGCCTTGTCATTATGGAAGGTAGTCTGTTGTCGAGATTTTTTTTACTTCAATGGATGGTAGCCTTGTCATTATGGAAGGTAGTTTGTTGTCGAGATTTTTGTTATTCCAATGGATGGTAACCTTGTCATTATGGAAGGTTGTATTTTGTCGAGATTTTTGTTACTCGAATGGATGGTAGCCTTGTCATTATTGAAGGTAGTTTGTTGTTGATATCTTTGTTACTCCAATGGATGATTGACTTGTCATTATGGAAGGTAGTCTGTTGTCGATATTTTTGTTACTCCAATGGATGGTAGCCTTGTCATTATGGAAGGTAGTACGTAGTCGAGATTTTGTTACTCAAATGGATGGTAGCCTTGTCATTATGGAACATAGTCTGTTGTCGATATTTTTTTTACTCCAATGGATGGTAGCCTTGTCATTATGGAAGGTAGTCTGTTGTCGAGATTTTTGTTATTCCAATGGATGGTAACATTGTCATTATGGAAGGTTGTATTTTGTCGAGATTTTTGTTACTCGAATGGATGGTAGCCTTGTCATTATTGAAGGTAGTTTGTTGTCGATATCTTTGTTACTCCAATGGATGATAGCCTTGTCATTATGAAACATAGTCTGTTGTCGATATTTTTGTTACTCCAATGGAGGGTAGCCTTGTCATTATGGAAGGTAGTATGTTGTCGAGATTTTGTTACTCAAATGGATGGTAGCCTTGTCATTATGGAACATATTCTATTGTCGATATTTTTTTACTCCAATGGATGGTAGCCTTGTCATTATGGAAGGTAGTCTGTTGTAGAGATTTTTGATACTCCAATGGATGGTAGCCTTGTAATTATGGAGGGTAGTCTGTTGTCGAGATTTTTTTTACTCCAATGGATGGCAGCCTTGTAATTATGGAAGGAAGTCTGTCGTTGACATTTCTGTTACTCCAATGGATTGTAGCCTTGTCATTATGGATGGTAGACTGTTGTACAGATTTTTGTTACTCCAATGGATGGTAGCCTTGTCATTATGGAAGGTAGTCTGTTGTCGAGAATATTTAATTCCATTGGATGGTAGGCTAGTCATTATGGAAGGTAGTTTGTTTTTGATATTTTTGTTATTCCATTGGATGGTAACCTTGTCATTATAGAAGGTAGTATTTTGTCGAGATTTTTGTTACTCCAATGGATGATAGCCCTGTCATTATGGAAGGTAGTCTGTTGTCGAGATTTTTGTTACTTCAATGGATGGTAGCCTTGTCATTATGGAAGGTAGTCTGTTGTCGAGATTTTGTTACTCTAATGGATGGTAGCCTTGTCATTATGGTACATAGTCTGTTGTCAATATTTTTTCTCCAATGGATGGTAGCCTTGTCATTATGGAAGGTAGTCTGTTGTCGAGATTTTTTATACTCCAATGGATGGTAGCCTTGTAATTATGGAAGGTAGTCTGTTGTCGAGATTTGTGTTACTCCAATGGATTGTATCCTTGTCATTATGGAAGGTTGTCTGTTGTTCAAATTTTTCTTACTCCAATGGATGGTAGCCTTGTCATTATGGAAGGTAGTCTGTTGTTGAGAATATTTTATTCCATTGGATGGTAGGCTTGTCATTATGGAAGGTAGTCTGTTTTTAAGATTTTTGTTATTCCAATGGATGGTAACCTTGTCATTATGGAAGGTAGTATTTAGTCGAGATTTTTGTTACTCCAATGGATGATAGCCTTGTCATTATGGAAGGTAGTCTGTTGTCGAGATTTTTTTTACTTCAATGGATGGTAGCCTTGTCATTATGGAAGGTAGTTTGTTGTCGAGATTTTTGTTATTCCAATGGATGGTAACCTTGTCATTATGGGAGGTTGTATTTTGTCGAGATTTTTGTTACTCAAATGGATGGTAGCCTTGTCATTATTGAAGGTAGTTTGTTGTTGATATCTTTGTTACTCCAATGGATGATTGACTTGTCATTATGGAAGGTAGTCTGTTGTCGATATTTTTGTTACTCCAATGGATGGTAGCCTTGTCATTATGGAAGGTAGTACGTAGTCGAGATTTTGTTACTCAAATGGATGGTAGCCTTGTCATTATGGAACATAGTCTGTTGTCGATATTTTTTTTACTCCAATGGATGGTAGCCTTGTCATTATGGAAGGTAGTCTGTTGTCGAGATTTTTGTTATTCCAATGGATGGTAACATTGTCATTATGGAAGGTTGTATTTTGTCGAGATTTTTGTTACTCGAATGGATGGTAGCCTTGTCATTATTGAAGGTAGTTTGTTGTCGATATCTTTGTTACTCCAATGGATGATAGCCTTGTCATTATGAAACATAGTCTGTTGTCGATATTTTTGTTACTCCAATGGAGGGTAGCCTTGTCATTATGGAAGGTAGTATGTTGTCGAGATTTTGTTACTCAAATGGATGGTAGCCTTGTCATTATGGAACATATTCTATTGTCGATATTTTTTTACTCCAATGGATGGTAGCCTTGTCATTATGGAAGGTAGTCTGTTGTAGAGATTTTTGATACTCCAATGGATGGTAGCCTTGTAATTATGGAGGGTAGTCTGTTGTCGAGATTTTTTTTACTCCAATGGATGGCAGCCTTGTAATTATGGAAGGAAGTCTGTCGTTGACATTTCTGTTACTCCAATGGATTGTAGCCTTGTCATTATGGATGGTAGACTGTTGTACAGATTTTTGTTACTCCAATGGATGGAAGCCTTGTCATTATGGAAGGTAGTCTGTTGTCGAGAATATTTAATTCCATTGGATGGTAGGCTAGTCATTATGGAAGGTAGTTTGTTTTTGATATTTTTGTTATTCCATTGGATGGTAACCTTGTCATTATGGAAGGTAGTATTTTGTCGAGATTTTTGTTACTCCAATGGATGATAGCCCTGTCATTATGGAAGGTAGTCTGTTGTCGAGATTTTTGTTACTTCAATGGATGGTAGCCTTGTCATTATGGAAGGTAGTCTGTTGTCGAGATTTTGTTACTCTAATGGATGGTAGCCTTGTCATTATGGTACATAGTCTGTTGTCAATTATTTTTTACTCCAATGGATGGTAGCCTTGTCATTATGGAAGGTAGTCTGTTGTCGAGATTTTTTATACTCCAATGGATGGTAGCCTTGTAATTATGGAAGGTAGTCTGTTGTCGAGATTTGTGTTACTCCAATGGATTGTATCCTTGTCATTATGGAAGGTTGTTTGTTGTTCAAATTTTTCTTACTCCAATGGATGGTAGCCTTGTCATTATGGAAGGTAGTCTGTTGTTGAGAATATTTTATTCCATTGGATGGTAGGCTTGTCATTATGGAAGGTAGTCTGTTTTTAAGATTTTTGTTATTCCAATGGATGGTAACTTGTCATTATGGAAGGTAGTATTTTGTCGAGATTTTTGTTACTCCAATGGATGATAGCCTTGTCATTATGGAAGGTAGTCTGTTGTCGAGATTTTTGTTACTTCAATGGATGGTAACCTTGTCATTATGCAAGGTAGTCTGTTGTTCAGATTTTTGATATTTCAATGGATGGTAGCGTTGTAATTATGGAAGGTTGTATTTTGTCGAGATTTTTGTTACTCGAATGGATGGTAGCATTGTCGTTATTGAAGGTAGTCTGCTGTCGAGATTTTTGTTACTTTAATGGATGGTAGCCTTGTCATTATGGAATGTAGTCTGTTTTCGAGATTTTCTTACTCTAATGGATGGTAGCCTTGTCATTTTGGAACATATTCTGTTGTCAAAATTTTTTTTACTCCAATGGATGGTAGCCTTGTCATTATGGAAGGTAGTCTATTGTCGAGATTTTTGATACTCCAATGGATTCTAGCATTGTAATTATGGAAGGTAGTCTGTTGTCGAGATTTTTTTTACTCCTATGGATGGTAGCCTTGTCATTATGGAAGGTAGTCTATCGTTGAGATTTCTGTTACTCCAATGGATTGTAGGCTTCTCATTATGGAAGGTAGTCTGTTGTTCAGATTTTTGTTACTCCAATGGATGATAGCCTTGTCCTTATGGAAGGTAGTCTGTTGTCGAGATTTTTTTTACTCCAATGGATGGTAGGCTTGTCATTATGGAAGGTAGTATGTTTTTGAGATTTTTGTTATTCCAATGGATGGTAACCTTGTCATTATGGAAGGTAGTATTTTTTCGAGATTTTTATTACTCCAATGGATGATAGCCTTGTCATTATGGAAGGTAGTCTGTTGTCGAAATTTTTGTTACTCCAATGGATGGTAGCCTTGTCATTATGGAAGGTAGTCTGTTGTCGAGATTTTTGATATTTCAATGGATGGTAGCGTTGTAATTATGGAAGGTAGTCTGTTGTCGAGATTTTTTTTACTCCAATGGATGGTAGCCTTGTCATTATGGAAGGTAGTCTGTCGTTGAGATTTATGTTACTCCAATGGATTGTAGCCTTGTCATTATGGAAGGTAGTCTGTTGTTCATATTTTTGTTACTCCAATGGAAGGTAGCCTTGTCATTATGGAAGGTAGTATGTTTTTAAGATTTTTTTTATTCCAATGGATGGTAACCTTGTCATTATGGAAGGTAGTATTTTGTCGATATTTTTGTTACTCCAATGGATGATAGACTTTTCATTATGGAAGGTAGTCTGTTGTCGAGATTTTTGTTACTTCAATGGATGGTAGCCTTGTCATTATGGAAGGTAGTCTGTTGTCGAGATTTTGTTACTCTAATGGATGGTAGCCTTGTCATTTTGGAACATAGTCTGTTGTCGAGATTTTTGATACTCCAATGGATGGTATCATTGTAATTCTGGAAGATAGTCTGTTGTCGAGATTTTTTTTACTCCAATGGATGGTAGCCTTGTCATTATGGAAGGTAGTCTGTCGTTGAGATTTCTGTTACTCCAATGGATTATAGCCTTGTCATTATGGAAGGTAGTCTGTTGTCGAGAATATTTTATTCCATTGGATGGTAGGCTTGTCATTATGGAAGGTAGTCTGTTTTTAAGATTTTTGTTATTCCAATGGATGGTAACCTTGTCATTATGGAAGGTAGTATTTTGTCGAGATTTTTGTTACTCCAATGGTTGATAGCCTTGTCATTATGGAAGGCAGTCTATTTTCGAGATTTTTGTTACTTCAATAGATGGTAGCCTTGTCATTATGGAAGGTAGTCTGTTGTCTAGATTTTGTTACTCTAATGGATGGTATCCTTGTCATTATGGAACATAGTCTGTTGTCGATATTTTTTTACTCCAATGGATGGTCGCCTTGTCATTATGGAATGTAGTATGTTATCGAGATTTTTGATACTCCAATGGATGGTAGCCTTGTATTTATGGAAGGTAGTCTGTTGTGGAGATTTTTTTTACTCCAATGGATGGTAGCCTTATCATTATCGAAGGTAGTCTGTCGTTGAGATTTCTGTTACTCCAATGGATTGTAGCCTTATCATTATGGGAGGTAGTCTGTTGTTCAGATTTTTGTTACTCCAATGGATGGTAGCCTTGTCATTATGGAAGGTAGTTTGTTGTCGAGAATATTTTATTCCATTGGATGGTAGACTTGTCATTATGGAAGGTAGTCTGTTTTTGAGATTTTTGTTATTCCAATTGATGGAAACCTTGTCATTATGGAAGGTAGTATTTTTTCGAGATTTTTGTTACTCCAATGGATGATAGCCTTGTCATTATAGAAGGTAGTCTGTCGTTGAGATTTCTGTAACTCCAATGGATTGTAGCCTTATCATTATGGAAGGTAGTCTGTTGTTCAGATTTTTGTTACTCCAATGGATGGTAGCCTTGTCATTATGGAAGGTAGTTTGTTGTCGAGAATATTTTATTCCATTGGATGTTAGGCTTGTCATTATGGAAGGTAGTCTGTTTTTGAGATTTTTGTTATTCCAATGGATGGTAACCTTGTCATTATGGAAGGTAGTATTTTTTCGAGATTTTTGTTACTCCAATGGATGATAGCCTTGTTATTATGGAAGGTAGTCTGTTGTTGATATTTTTGATACTCCATTGGTTGGTAGCCTTGTCATTATGGAAGGTAGTCTGTTGTTGAGATTTTGTTACTCTAATGGATGGTAGCCTTGTCATTATGGAACATAGCCTGTTGTCGATTTTTTTTTACTCCAATGGATGGTAGCCTTGTCATTATGGAAGGTAGTCTGTTGTCGATATTTTTTATACTCCAATGGATGGTTGCCTGGTAATTATGGAAGGTAGTCTGTTATCGAGATTTTTTTTACTCCAATGGATGGTAGCCTTGTCATTATGGAAGGTAGTCTATCGTTGAGTTTTCTGTTACTCAAATGGATTGTAGCCTTGTCATTATGGAAGGTAGTCTGTTGTTCAGATTTTTGTTACTCCAATGGATGGTAGCCTTGTCATTATGGAAGGTAGTCTATCGTTGAGTTTTCTGTTACTCCAATGGATTGTAGCCTTGTCATTATGGAAGGTAGTCTGTTGTTCAGATTTTTTTTACTCCAATGGATGGTAGCCTTGTCATTATGGTTGGTAGTCTATCGTTGAGTTTTCTGTTACTCCAATGGATGGTAGCCTTGTCATTATGGAAGGTAGTCTGTTGTCGAGATTTTTGTTATTCCAATGGATGGTAACATTGTCATTATGGAAGGTTGTATTTTGTCGAGATTTTTGTTACTCGAATGGATGGTAGCCTTGTCATTATTGAAGGTAGTTTGTTGTCGATATCTTTGTTACTCCAATGGATGATAGCCTTGTCATTATGAAACATAGTCTGTTGTCGATATTTTTGTTACTCCAATGGAGGGTAGCCTTGTCATTATGGAAGGTAGTATGTTGTCGAGATTTTGTTACTCAAATGGATGGTAGCCTTGTCATTATGGAACATATTCTATTGTCGATATTTTTTTACTCCAATGGATGGTAGCCTTGTCATTATGGAAGGTAGTCTGTTGTAGAGATTTTTGATACTCCAATGGATGGTAGCCTTGTAATTATGGAGGGTAGTCTGTTGTCGAGATTTTTTTTACTCCAATGGATGGCAGCCTTGTAATTATGGAAGGAAGTCTGTCGTTGACATTTCTGTTACTCCAATGGATTGTAGCCTTGTCATTATGGATGGTAGACTGTTGTACAGATTTTTGTTACTCCAATGGATGGAAGCCTTGTCATTATGGAAGGTAGTCTATTGTCGAGAATATTTAATTCCATTGGATGGTAGGCTAGTCATTATGGAAGGTAGTTTGTTTTTGATATTTTTGTTATTCCATTGGATGGTAACCTTGTCATTATGGAAGGTAGTATTTTGTCGAGATTTTTGTTACTCCAATGGATGATAGCCCTGTCATTATGGAAGGTAGTCTGTTGTCGAGATTTTTGTTACTTCAATGGATGGTAGCCTTGTCATTATGGAAGGTAGTCTGTTGTCGAGATTTTGTTACTCTAATGGATGGTAGCCTTGTCATTATGGTACATAGTCTGTTGTCAATTATTTTTTACTCCAATGGATGGTAGCCTTGTCATTATGGAAGGTAGTCTGTTGTCGAGATTTTTTATACTCCAATGGATGGTAGCCTTGTAATTATGGAAGGTAGTCTGTTGTCGAGATTTGTGTTACTCCAATGGATTGTATCCTTGTCATTATGGAAGGTTGTCTGTTGTTCAAATTTTTCTTACTCCAATGGATGGTAGCCTTGTCATTATGGAAGGTAGTCTGTTGTTGAGAATATTTTATTCCATTGGATGGTAGGCTTGTCATTATGGAAGGTAGTCTGTTTTTAAGATTTTTGTTATTCCAATGGATGGTAACTTGTCATTATGGAAGGTAGTATTTTGTCGAGATTTTTGTTACTCCAATGGATGATAGCCTTGTCATTATGGAAGGTAGTCTGTTGTCGAGATTTTTGTTACTTCAATGGATGGTAACCTTGTCATTATGGAAGGTAGTCTGTTGTTCAGATTTTTGATATTTCAATGGATGGTAGCGTTGTAATTATGGAAGGTTGTATTTTGTCGAGATTTTTGTTACTCGAATGGATGGTAGCATTGTCGTTATTGAAGGTAGTCTGCTGTCGAGATTTTTGTTACTTTAATGGATGGTAGCCTTGTCATTATGGAATGTAGTCTGTTTTCGAGATTTTCTTACTCTAATGGATGGTAGCCTTGTCATTTTGGAACATATTCTGTTGTCAAAATTTTTTTTACTCCAATGGATGGTAGCCTTGTCATTATGGAAGGTAGTCTATTGTCGAGATTTTTGATACTCCAATGGATTCTAGCATTGTAATTATGGAAGGTAGTCTGTTGTCGAGATTTTTTTTACTCCTATGGATGGTAGCCTTGTCATTATGGAAGGTAGTCTATCGTTGAGATTTCTGTTACTCCAATGGATTGTAGGCTTCTCATTATGGAAGGTAGTCTGTTGTTCAGATTTTTGTTACTCCAATGGATGATAGCCTTGTCCTTATGGAAGGTAGTCTGTTGTCGAGATTTTTTTTACTCCAATGGATGGTAGGCTTGTCATTATGGAAGGTAGTATGTTTTTGAGATTTTTGTTATTCCAATGGATGGTAACCTTGTCATTATGGAAGGTAGTATTTTTTCGAGATTTTTATTACTCCAATGGATGATAGCCTTGTCATTATGGAAGGTAGTCTGTTGTCGAAATTTTTGTTACTCCAATGGATGGTAGCCTTGTCATTATGGAAGGTAGTCTGTTGTCGAGATTTTTGATATTTCAATGGATGGTAGCGTTGTAATTATGGAAGGTAGTCTGTTGTCGAGATTTTTTTTACTCCAATGGATGGTAGCCTTGTCATTATGGAAGGTAGTCTGTCGTTGAGATTTATGTTACTCCAATGGATTGTAGCCTTGTCATTATGGAAGGTAGTCTGTTGTTCATATTTTTGTTACTCCAATGGAAGGTAGCCTTGTCATTATGGAAGGTAGTATGTTTTTAAGATTTTTTTTATTCCAATGGATGGTAACCTTGTCATTATGGAAGGTAGTATTTTGTCGATATTTTTGTTACTCCAATGGATGATAGACTTTTCATTATGGAAGGTAGTCTGTTGTCGAGATTTTTGTTACTTCAATGGATGGTAGCCTTGTCATTATGGAAGGTAGTCTGTTGTCGAGATTTTGTTACTCTAATGGATGGTAGCCTTGTCATTTTGGAACATAGTCTGTTGTCGAGATTTTTGATACTCCAATGGATGGTATCATTGTAATTCTGGAAGATAGTCTGTTGTCGAGATTTTTTTTACTCCAATGGATGGTAGCCTTGTCATTATGGAAGGTAGTCTGTCGTTGAGATTTCTGTTACTCCAATGGATTATAGCCTTGTCATTATGGAAGGTAGTCTGTTGTCGAGAATATTTTATTCCATTGGATGGTAGGCTTGTCATTATGGAAGGTAGTCTGTTTTTAAGATTTTTGTTATTCCAATGGATGGTAACCTTGTCATTATGGAAGGTAGTATTTTGTCGAGATTTTTGTTACTCCAATGGTTGATAGCCTTGTCATTATGGAAGGCAGTCTATTTTCGAGATTTTTGTTACTTCAATAGATGGTAGCCTTGTCATTATGGAAGGTAGTCTGTTGTCTAGATTTTGTTACTCTAATGGATGGTATCCTTGTCATTATGGAACATAGTCTGTTGTCGATATTTTTTTACTCCAATGGATGGTCGCCTTGTCATTATGGAATGTAGTATGTTATCGAGATTTTTGATACTCCAATGGATGGTAGCCTTGTATTTATGGAAGGTAGTCTGTTGTGGAGATTTTTTTTACTCCAATGGATGGTAGCCTTATCATTATCGAAGGTAGTCTGTCGTTGAGATTTCTGTTACTCCAATGGATTGTAGCCTTATCATTATGGGAGGTAGTCTGTTGTTCAGATTTTTGTTACTCCAATGGATGGTAGCCTTGTCATTATGGAAGGTAGTTTGTTGTCGAGAATATTTTATTCCATTGGATGGTAGACTTGTCATTATGGAAGGTAGTCTGTTTTTGAGATTTTTGTTATTCCAATTGATGGAAACCTTGTCATTATGGAAGGTAGTATTTTTTCGAGATTTTTGTTACTCCAATGGATGATAGCCTTGTCATTATAGAAGGTAGTCTGTCGTTGAGATTTCTGTAACTCCAATGGATTGTAGCCTTATCATTATGGAAGGTAGTCTGTTGTTCAGATTTTTGTTACTCCAATGGATGGTAGCCTTGTCATTATGGAAGGTAGTTTGTTGTCGAGAATATTTTATTCCATTGGATGGTAGGCTTGTCATTATGGAAGGTAGTCTGTTTTTGAGATTTTTGTTATTCCAATGGATGGTAACCTTGTCATTATGGAAGGTAGTATTTTTTCGAGATTTTTGTTACTCCAATGGATGATAGCCTTGTTATTATGGAAGGTAGTCTGTTGTTGATATTTTTGATACTCCATTGGTTGGTAGCCTTGTCATTATGGAAGGTAGTCTGTTGTTGAGATTTTGTTACTCTAATGGATGGTAGCCTTGTCATTATGGAACATAGCCTGTTGTCGATTTTTTTTACTCCAATGGATGGTAGCCTTGTCATTATGGAAGGTAGTCTGTTGTCGATATTTTTTATACTCCAATGGATGGTTGCCTGGTAATTATGGAAGGTAGTCTGTTATCGAGATTTTTTTTACTCCAATGGATGGTAGCCTTGTCATTATGGAAGGTAGTCTATCGTTGAGTTTTCTGTTACTCAAATGGATTGTAGCCTTGTCATTATGGAAGGTAGTCTGTTGTTCAGATTTTTGTTACTCCAATGGATGGTAGCCTTGTCATTATGGAAGGTAGTCTATCGTTGAGTTTTCTGTTACTCCAATGGATTGTAGCCTTGTCATTATGGAAGGTAGTCTGTTGTTCAGATTTTTTTTACTCCAATGGATGGTAGCCTTGTCATTATGGTTGGTAGTCTATCGTTGAGTTTTCTGTTACTCCAATGGATTGTAGCCTTGTCATTATGGAAGGTAGTCTGTTGTTCAGATTTTTGTTACTCCATTGGAGGGTAGCCTTGTCATTATGGAAGGTAGTCTGTTGTCGAGAATATTTTATTCCATTGGATGGTAGGCTTGTCATTATGGAAGGTAGTATGTTTTTGAGATTTTTGTTATTCCAATGGATGGTAACCTTGTCATTATGGAAGGTAGTCTGTTGTCGAGATTTTTGTTACTCCAATGGATGGTAGCCTTGTCATTATGGAAGGTAGTCTGTTGTCGAGATTTTGTTACTCCAATGGATGGTAGCCTTGTCATTACGGAAGGTAGTCGATTGTTGAGATTTTTGTTACTCCAATGGATGGTAGCCTTGTCATTATGGAAGGTAGTCTATTGTCGAGATTTTTGTTACTTCAATGGATGGTAGCCTTGTCATTATGGAAGGTAGTCTGTTGTCGAGATTTTGTTACTCCAATGGATGGTAGCCTTGTCATTATGGAAGGTAGTCGGTTGTTGAGATTTTTGTTACTCCAATGGATGTTAGCCTTGTCATTATGGAAGGTAGTCTATTGTCGAGATTTTTGTTACTCCAATGGATGGTAACCTTGTCATTATGGAACATAGTCTGTTGTCGATATTTTTTTACTCCAATGGATGGTCGCCTTGTCATTATGGAATGTAGTCTATTGTTGATATTTTTGATACTCCAATGGATGGTAGCCTTGTAATTATGGAAGGTAGTCTGTTGTCGAGATTTTTTTTACTCCAATGGATGGTAGCCTTATCATTATGGAAGGTAGTCTGTCGTTGAGATTTATGTTACTCCAATGGATTGTAGCCTTGTCATTATGGAAGGTAGTTTGTTGTTCAGATTTTTGTTACTCCAATGGATGGTAGGCTTGTCATTATGGAAGGTAGTTTGTTGTCGAGAATATATTATTCCATTGGATGGTAGGCTTATCATTATGGAAGGTAGTCTGTTTTTGAGATTTTTGTTATTCCAATGGATGGTAACCTTGTCATTATGGAAGGTAGTATTTTTTCGAGATTTTTATTACTCCAATGGATGATAGCCTTGTCATTATGGAAGGTAGTCTGTTGTCGAAATTTTTGTTACTCCAATGGATGGTAGCCTTGTCATTATGGAAGGTAGTCTGTTGTCGAGATTTTTGATATTTCAATGGATGGTAGCGTTGTAATTATGGAAGGTAGTCTGTTGTCGAGATTTTTTTTACTCCAATGGATGGTAGCCTTGTCATTATGGAAGGTAGTCTGTCGTTGAGATTTATGTTACTCCAATGGATTGTAGCCTTGTCATTATGGAAGGTAGTCTGTTGTTCATATTTTTGTTACTCCAATGGAAGGTAGCCTTGTCATTATGGAAGGTAGTATGTTTTTAAGATTTTTTTTATTCCAATGGATGGTAACCTTGTCATTATGGAACGTAGTATTTTGTCGATATTTTTGTTACTCCAATGGATGATAGACTTTTCATTATGGAAGGTAGTCTGTTGTCGAGATTTTTGTTACTTCAATGGATGGTAGCCTTGTCATTATGGAAGGTAGTCTGTTGTCGAGATTTTGTTACTCTAATGGATGGTAGCCTTGTCATTTTGGAACATAGTCTGTTGTCGAGATTTTTGATACTCCAATGGATGGTATCATTGTAATTCTGGAAGATAGTCTGTTGTCGAGATTTTTTTTACTCCAATGGATGGTAGCCTTGTCATTATGGAAGGTAGTCTGTCGTTGAGATTTCTGTTACTCCAATGGATTATAGCCTTGTCATTATGGAAGGTAGTCTGTTGTCGAGAATATTTTATTCCATTGGATGGTAGGCTTGTCATTAAGGAAGGTAGTCTGTTTTTAAGATTTTTGTTATTCCAATGGATGGTAACCTTGTCATTATGGAAGGTAGTATTTTGTCGAGATTTTTGTTACTCCAATGGTTGATAGCCTTGTCATTATGGAAGGCAGTCTATTTTCGAGATTTTTGTTACTTCAATAGATGGTAGCCTTGTCATTATGGAAGGTAGTCTGTTGTCTAGATTTTGTTACTCTAATGGATGGTATCCTTGTCATTATGGAACATAGTCTGTTGTCGATATTTTTTTACTCCAATGGATGGTCGCCTTGTCATTATGGAATGTAGTATGTTGTCGAGATTTTTGATACTCCAATGGATGGTAGCCTTGTATTTATGGAAGGTAGTCTGTTGTGGAGATTTTTTTTACTCCAATGGATGGTAGCCTTATCATTATCGAAGGTAGTCTGTCGTTGAGATTTCTGTTACTCCAATGGATTGTAGCCTTATCATTATGGGAGGTAGTCTGTTGTTCAGATTTTTGTTACTCCAATGGATGCTAGCCTTGTCATTATGGAAGGTAGTTTGTTGTCGAGAATATTTTATTCCATTGGATGGTAGGCTTGTCATTATGGAAGGTAGTCTGTTTTTGAGATTTTTGTTATTCCAATTGATGGAAACCTTGTCATTATGGAAGGTAGTATTTTTTCGAGATTTTTGTTACTCCAATGGATGATAGCCTTGTCATTATAGAAGGTAGTCTGTCGTTGAGATTTCTGTAACTCCAATGGATTGTAGCCTTATCATTATGGAAGGTAGTCTGTTGTTCAGATTTTTGTTACTCCAATGGATGGTAGCCTTGTCATTATGGAAGGTAGTTTGTTGTCGAGAATATTTTATTCCATTGGATGGTAGGCTTGTCATTATGGAAGGTAGTCTTTTTTTGAGATTTTTGTTATTCCAATGGATGGTAACCTTGTCATTATGGAAGGTAGTATTTTTTCGAGATTTTTGTTACTCCAATGGATGATAGCCTTGTCATTATGGAAGGTAGTCTGTTGTTGATATTTTTGATACTCCATTGGTTGGTAGCCTTGTCATTATGGAAGGTAGTCTGTTGTTGAGATTTTGTTACTCTAATGGATGGTAGCCTTGTCATTATGGAACATAGCCTGTTGTCAATTTTTTTTTACTCCAATGGATGGTAGCCTTGTCATTATGGAAGGTAGTCTGTTGTCGATATTTTTTATACTCCAATGGATGGTTGCCTGGTAATTATGGAAGGTAGTCTGTTATCGAGATTTTTTTTACTCCAATGGATGGTAGCCTTGTCATTATGGAAGGTAGTATATCGTTGAGTTTTCTGTTACTCAAATGGATTGTAGCCTTGTCATTATGGAAGGTAGTCTGTTGTTCAGATTTTTGTTACTCCAATGGATGGTAGCCTTGTCATTATGGAAGGTAGTCTATCGTTGAGTTTTCTGTTACTCCAATGGATTGTAGCCTTGTCATTATGGAAGGTAGTCTGTTGTTCAGATTTTTTTTACTCCAATGGATGGTAGCCTTGTCATTATGGTTGGTAGTCTATCGTTGAGTTTTCTGTTACTCCAATGGATTGTAGCCTTGTCATTATGGAAGGTAGTCTGTTGTTCAGATTTTTGTTACTCCAATGGAGGGTAGCCTTGTCATTATGGAAGGTAGTCTGTTGTCGAGAATATTTTATTCCATTGGATGGTAGGCTTGTCATTATGGAAGGTAGTATGTTTTTGAGATTTTTGTTATTCCAATGGATGGTAACCTTGTCATTATGGAAGGTAGTCTGTTGTCGAGATTTTTGTTACTCCAATGGATGGTAGCCTTGTCATTATGGAAGGTAGTCTGTTGTCGAGATTTTGTTACTCCAATGGATGGTAGCCTTGTCATTACGGAAGGTAGTCGATTGTTGAGATTTTTGTTACTCCAATGGATGGTAGCCTTGTCATTATGGAAGGTAGACTATTGTCGAGATTTTTGTTACTTCAATGGATGGTAGCCTTGTCATTATGGAAGGTAGTCTGTTGTCGAGATTTTGTTACTCCAATGGATGGTAGCCTTGTCATTACGGAAGGTAGTCGGTTGTTGAGATTTCTGTTACTCCAATGGATGGTAGCCTTGTCATTATGGAACATAGTCTGTTGTCGATATTTTTTTACTCCAATGGATGGTCGCCTTGTCATTATGGAATGTAGTCTATTGTTGATATTTTTGATACTCCAATGGATGGTAGCCTTGTAATTATGGAAGGTAGTCTGTTGTCGAGATTTTTTTTACTCCAATGGATGGTAGCCTTATCATTATGGAAGGTAGTCTGTCGTTGAGATTTATGTTACTCCAATGGATTGTAGCCTTGTCATTATGGAAGGTAGTTTGTTGTTCAGATTTTTGTTACTCCAATGGATGGTAGGCTTGTCATTATGGAAGGTAGTTTGTTGTCGAGAATATATTATTCCATTGGAGGGTAGGCTTGTCATTATGAAAGGTAGTCTGTTGTTGAGATTTTTGTTACTCCAATGGATGGTAGCCTTGTCATTATGGAAGGTAGTCTGTTGTTGATATTTTGTTACTCTAATGGACGGTAGCATTGTCATTATGGAACATAGCCTGTTGTCGATTTTTTTTTACTCCAATGGATGGTCGCCTTGTCATTATGGAATGTAGTCTGTTGTCGAGATTTTTGATACTCCAATGGATGGTAGCCTTATCATTATGGAAGGTAGTCTGTCGTTGAGATTTCTGTTACTCCAATGGATTGTAGCCTTGTCATTATGGAAGGTAGTCTGTTGTTCAGATTTTTGTTACTCCAATGGATGGTAGCCTTGTCATTATGGAAGGTAGTCTATTTTTGAGATTTTTGTTATTCCAATGGATGGTAACCTTGTCATTATGGAAGGTAGTATTTTTTCGAGATTTTTGTTACTCCAATGGATGATAGCCTTGTCATTATGGAAGGTAGTCTGTTGTTGAGATTTTTGTTACTCCAATGGATGGTAGCCTTTTCATTATTGAAGGTAGTCTGTTGTTGAGATTTTGTTACTCTAATGGATGGTAGCCTTGTCATTATGGAACATAGCCTGTTGTCGATTTTTTTTTACTCCAATGGATGGTAGCCTTGTCATTATGGAAGGTAGTCTGTTGTCGAGATTTTTTATACTCCAATGGATGGTTTCCTTGTAATTATGGAAGGTAGTCTGTTATCGAGAATTTTTTTACTCCAATGGATGGTAGCCTTGTCATTATGGAAGGTAGTCTATCGTTGAGATTTCTATTACTCCAATGGATTGTAGCCTTGTCATTATGGAAGGTAGTCTGTTGTTCAGATTTTTGTTACTCCAAAGGATGGTAGCCTTGTCATTATGGAAGGTAGTTTGTTGTCGAGAATATTTTATTCCATGGGATGGTAGGCTTGTCATTATGGAAGGTAGTCTGTTTTTGAGATTTTTGTTATTCCAATGGATGGTAAGCTTGTCATTATGGAAGGTAGTATTTTGTCGAGATTTTTGTTACTCCAATGGATGATAGCCTTGTCATTATGGAAGGTAGTCCATTGTTGAGATTTTTGTTACTCCAATGGATGGTAGCCTTGTCATTATGGAAGGTAGTCTGTTGTTGAGATTTTGTTACTCTAATGGATGGTAGCCTTGTCATTTTGGAACATAGTCTGTTGTCGAGATTTTTGATACTCCAATGGATGGTATCATTGTAATTCTGGAAGATAGTCTGTTGTCGAGATTTTTTTTACTCCAATGGATGGTAGCCTTGTCATTATGGAAGGTAGTCTGTTATCGAGATTTTTTTACTCCAATGGATGGTAGCCTTGTCATTATGGAAGGTAGTCTGTCATTGAGATTTCTGTTACTCCAATGGATTGTAGCCTTGTCATTATGGAAGGTAGTATGTTGTTCAGATTTTTGTTACTCCAATGGATGGTAGCCTTGTCATTATGGAAGGTAGTCTGTTGTCGAGAATATTTTATTCCATTGGATGGTAGGCTTGTCGTTATGGAAGGTAGTCTGTTTTTGAGATTTTTGTTATTCCAATGGATTGTAACCTTGTCATTATGGAAGGTAGTCTGTTGTCGAGATTTTTGTTACTCCAATGGATGGTAGCCTTATCATTATCGAAGGTAGTCTGTTGTCGAGATTTTGTTACTCTAATGGATGGTAGCCTTGTCATTACGGAAGGTAGTCGGTTGTTGAGATTTTTGTTACTTCAATGGATGGTAGCCTTGTCATTATGGAACACAGTCTGTTGTCGATATTTTTTTACTCCAATGGATGGTCGCCTTGTCATTATGGAATGTAGTCTGTTGTCGAGATTTGTGATACTCCAATGGATGGTATCCTTGTAATTATGGAAGGTAGTCTGTTGTCGAGATTTTTTTACTCCAATGGATGGTAGCCTTATCATTATGGAAGGTAGTCTGTCGTTGAGATTTCTGTTACTCCAATGGATTGTAGCCTTGTCATTATGGAAGGTAGTATGTTGTTCAGATTTTTGTTACTCCAATGGATGGTAGCCTTGTCATTATGGAAGGTAGTCTGTCGTTGAGATTTCTGTTACTCCAATGGATTGTAGCCTTGTCATTATGGAAGGTAGTCTGTTGTTCAGATTTTTGTTACTCCAATGGATGGTAGCCTTGTCATTATGGAAGGTAGTATTTTTTCGAGATTTTTGTTACTCCAATGGATGATAGCCTTGTCATTATGGAAGGTAGTCTGTTGTTGAGATTTTTGTTACTCCAATGGATGGTAGCCTTTTCATTATGGAAGGTAGTCTGTTGTTGAGATTTTGTTACTCTAATTGATGGTAGCCTTGTCATTATGGAACATAGCGTGTTGTCAATTTTTTTTTACTCCAATGGATGGTAGCCTTGTCATTATGGAAGGTAGTCTGTTGTCGAGATTTTTTATACTCCAATGGATGGTTTCCTTGTAATTATGGAAGGTAGTCTGTTATCGAGAATTTTTTTACTCCAATGGATGGTAGCCTTGTCATTATGGAAGGTAGTCTATCGTTGAGATTTCTGTTACTCCAATGGATTGTAGCCTTGTGATTATGGAAGGTAGTCTGTTGTTCAGATTTTTGTTACTCCAAAGGATGGTAGCCTTGTCATTATGGAAGGTAGTTTGTTGTCGAGAATATTTTATTCCATTTGATGGTAGGCTTGTCATTATGGAAGGTAGTCTGTTTTTGATATTTTTGTTATTCCAATGGATGGTAAGCTTGTCATTATGGAAGGTGGTATTTTGTCGAGATTTTTGTTACTCCAATGGATGATAGCCTTGTCATTATGGAAGGTAGTCTATTGTTGAGATTTTTGTTACTCCAATGGATGGTAGCCTTGTCATTATGGAAGGTAGTCTGTTGTTGAGATTTTGTTACTCTAATGGATGGTAGCCTTGTCATTATGGAACATAGCCTGTTGTCGATTTTTTTTTACTCCAATGGATGGTAGCCTTGTCATTATGGAAGGTAGTCTGTTGTCGAGATTTTTTATACTCCAATGGATGGTTGCCTTGTAATTATGGAAGGTAGTCTGTTATCGAGATTTTTTTTACTCCAATGGATGGTAGCCTTGTCATTATGGAAGGTAGTCTGTCATTGAGATTTCTGTTACTCCATTGGATTGTAGCCTTGTCATTATGGAAGGTAGTATGTTGTTCATATTTTTGTTACTCCAATGGATGGTAGCCTTGTCATTATGGAAGGTAGTCTGTTGTCGAGAATATTTTATTCCATTGGATGGTAGGCTTGTCGTTATGGAAGGTAGTTTGTTTTTGAGATTTTTGTTATTCCAATGGATTGTAACCTTGTCATTATGGAAGGTAGTCTGTTGTCGAGATTTTTGTTACTCCAATGGATGGTAGCCTTATCATTATCGAACGTAGTCTGTTGTCGAGATTTTGTTACTCTAATGGATGGTAGCCTTGTCATTACGGAAGGTAGTCGGTTGTTGAGATTTTTGTTACTTCAATGGATGGTAGCCTTGTCATTATGGAACACAGTCTGTTGTCGATATTTTTTTACTCCAATGGATGGTCGCCTTGTCATTATGGAATGTAGTTTGTTGTCGAGATTTGTGATACTCCAATGAATGGTATCCTTGTAATTATGGAAGGTAGTCTGTTGTCGAGATTTTTTTTACTCCAATGGATGGTAGCCTTATCATTTTGGAAGGTAGTCTGTCATTGAGATTTCTGTTACTCCAATGGATTGTAGCCTTGTCATTATGGAAGGTAGTATGTTGTTCAGATTTTTATTACTCCAATGGATGGTAGCCTTGTCATTATGGAAGGTAGTCTGTCGTTGAGATTTCTGTTACTCCAATGGATTGTAGCCTTGTCATTATGGAAGGTAGTCTGTTGTTCAGATTTTTGTTACTCCAATGGATGGTAGCCTTGTCATTATGGAAGGTAGTATTTTTTCGAGATTTTTGTTACTCCAATGGATGATAGCCTTGTCATTATGGAAGGTAGTCTGTTGTTGAGATTTTTGTTACTCCAATGGATGGTAGCCTTTTCATTATGGAAGGTAGTCTGTTGTTGAGATTTTGTTACTCTAATTGATGGTAGCCTTGTCATTATGGAACATAGCGTGTTGTCGATTTTTTTTTACTCCAATGGATGGTAGCCTTGTCATTATGGAAGGTAGTCTGTTGTCGAGATTTTTTATACTCCAATGGATGGTTTCCTTGTAATTATGGAAGGTAGTCTGTTATCGAGAATTTTTTTACTCCAATGGATGGTAGCCTTGTCATTATGGAAGGTAGTCTATCGTTGAGATTTCTGTTACTCCAATGGATTGTAGCCTTGTGATTATGGAAGGTAGTCTGTTGTTCAGATTTTTGTTACTCCAAAGGATGGTAGCCTTGTCATTATGGAAGGTAGTTTGTTGTCGAGAATATTTTATTCCATTGGATGGTAGGCTTGTCATTATGGAAGGTAGTTTGTTTTTGATATTTTTGTTATTCCAATGGATGGTAAGCTTGTCATTATGGAAGGTGGTATTTTGTCGAGATTTTTGTTACTCCAATGGATGATAGCCTTGTCATTATGGAAGGTAGTCTATTGTTGAGATTTTTGTTACTCCAATGGATGGTAGCCTTGTCATTATGGAAGGTAGTCTGTTGTTGAGATTTTGTTACTCTAATGGATGGTAGCCTTGTCATTATGGAACATAGCCTGTTGTCGATTTTTTTTTACTCCAATGGATGGTAGCCTTGTCATTATGGAAGGTAGTCTGTTGTCGAGATTTTTTATACTCCAATGGATGGTTGCCTTGTAATTATGGAAGGTAGTCTGTTATCGAGATTTTTTTTACTCCAATGGATGGTAGCCTTGTCATTATGGAAGGTAGTCTGTCATTGAGATTTCTGTTACTCCATTGGATTGTAGCCTTGTCATTATGGAAGGTAGTATGTTGTTCATATTTTTGTTACTCCAATGGATGGTAGCCTTGTCATTATGGAAGGTAGTCTGTTGTCGAGAATATTTTATTCCATTGGATGGTAGGCTTGTCGTTATGGAAGGTAGTTTGTTTTTGAGATTTTTGTTATTCCAATGGATTGTAACCTTGTCATTATGGAAGGTAGTCTGTTGTCGAGATTTTTGTTACTCCAATGGATGGTAGCCTTATCATTATCGAACGTAGTCTGTTGTCGAGATTTTGTTACTCTAATGGATGGTAGCCTTGTCATTACGGAAGGTAGTCGGTTGTTGAGATTTTTGTTACTTCAATGGATGGTAGCCTTGTCATTATGGAACACAGTCTGTTGTCGATATTTTTTTACTCCAATGGATGGTCGCCTTGTCATTATGGAATGTAGTTTGTTGTCGAGATTTGTGATACTCCAATGAATGGTATCCTTGTAATTATGGAAGGTAGTTTGTTGTCGAGATTTTTTTTACTCCAATGGATGGTAGCCTTATCATTTTGGAAGGTAGTCTGTCATTGAGATTTCTGTTACTCCAATGGATTGTAGCCTTGTCATTATGGAAGGTAGTATGTTGTTCAGATTTTTGTTACTCCAATGGATGGTAGCCTTGTCATTATGGAAGGTAGTCTGTCGTTGAGATTTCTGTTACTCCAATGGATTGTAGCCTTGTCATTATGGAAGGTAGTCTGTTGTTCAGATTTTTGTTACTCCAATGGATGGTAGCCTTGTCATTATGGAAGGTAGTATTTTTTCGAGATTTTTGTTACTCCAATGGATGATAGCCTTGTCATTATGTAAGGTAGTCTGTTGTTGAGATTTTTGTTACTCCAATGGATGGTAGCCTTTTCATTATGGAAGGTAGTCTGTTGTTGAGATTTTGTTACTCTAATTGATGGTAGCCTTGTCATTATGGAACATAGCGTGTTGTCGATTTTTTTTTACTCCAATGGATGGTAGCCTTGTCATTATGGAAGGTAGTCTGTTGTCGAGATTTTTTATACTCCAATGGATGGTTTCCTTGTAATTATGGAAGGTAGTCTGTTATCGAGAATTTTTTTACTCCAATGGATGGTAGCCTTGTCATTATGGAAGGTAGTCTATCGTTGAGATTTCTGTTACTCCAATGAATTGTAGCCTTGTGATTATGGAAGGTAGTCTGTTGTTCAGATTTTTGTTACTCCAAAGGATGGTAGCCTTGTCATTATGGAAGGTAGTTTGTTGTCGATATATTTTATTCCATTGGATGGTAGGCTTGTCATTATGGAAGGTAGTCTGTTTTTGAGATTTTTCTTATTCCAATGGATGGTAAGCTTGTCATTATGGAAGGTAGTATTTTGTCGAGATTTTTGTTACTCCAATGGATGATAGCCTTGTCATTATGGAAGGTAGTCTATTGTTGAGATTTCTGTTACTCCAATGGATGGTAGCCTTGTCATTATGGAAGGTAGTCTGTTGTTGAGATTTTGTTACTCTAATGGATGGTAGCCTTGTCATTATGGAACATAGCTTGTTGTCGATTTTTTTTACTCCAATGGATGGTAGCCTTGTCATTCTGGAAGGTAGTCTGTTGTCGAGATTTTTTATACTTCAATGGATGGTTGCCTTGTAATTATGGAAGGTAGTCTGTTATCGAGATTTTTTTTACTACAATGGATGGTAGCCTTGTCATTATGGAAGGTAGTCTGTCGTTGAGATTTCTGTTACTCCAATGGATTGTAGCCTTGTCATTATGGAAGGTAGTATGTTGTTCAGATTTTTGTTACTCCAATGGATGGTAGCCTTGTCATTATGGAAGGTAGTCTGTCGTTGAGATTTCTGTTACTCCAATGGATTGTAGCCTTGTCATTATGGAAGGTAGTCTGTTGTCGAGATTTTTGTTACTCCAATGGATGGTAGCCTTATCATTATGGAAGGTAGTCTGTTGTCGAGATTTTGTTACTCCAATGGATGGTAGCCTTGTCATTACGGAAGGTAGTCGGTTGTTGAGATTTTTGTTACTCCAATGGATGGTAGCCTTGTCATTATGGAAGGTAGTCTATTGTCGAGATTTTTGTTACTTTAATGGATGGTAGCCTTGTCATTATGGAAGGTAGTCTGTTGTCGAGATTTTGTTACTCTAATGGATGGTAGCCTTGTCATTACGGAAGGTAGTCGGTTGTTGAGATTTTTGTTACTTCAATGGATGGTAGCCTTGTCATTATGGAAGGTATTCTGTTGTTCAGATTTTTGTTACTCCAATGGATGGTAGCTTTGTCATTATGGAAGGTAGTTTGTTGTCGAGAATATTTTATTCCATTGGATGGTAGGCTTGTCATTATGGAAGGTAGTCTGTTTTTGAGATTTTTGTTATTCCAATGGATGGTAAGCTTGTCATTATGGAAGGTAGTATTTTGTCGAGATTTTTGTTACTCCAATGGATGATAGCCTTGTCATTATGGAAGGTAGTCTATTGTTGAGATTTTTGGTACTCCAATGGATGGTAGCCTTGTCATTATGGAAGGTAGTTTGTTGTTGTGATTTTGTTACTCTAATGGATGGTATCCTTGTCATTATGGAACATAGCCTGTTGTCGATTTTTTTTTACTCCAATGGATGGTAGCCTTGTCATTATGGAAGGTAGTCTGTTGTCGAGATTTTTTATACTCCAATGGATGGTTCCCTTGTAATTATGGAAGGTAGTATGTTATCGAGAATTTTTTTACTCCAATGGATGGTAGACTTGTCATTATGGAAGGTAGTCTGTTTTTGAGAAGTTTGTTATTCCAATGGATGGTAAGCTTGTCATTATGGAAGGTAGTATTTTGTCGAGATTTTTGTTACTCCAATGGATGATAGCCTTGTCATTATGGAAGGTAGTCTGTTGTCGAGAATATTTTATTGCATTGGATGGTAGGCTTGTCATTATGGAAGGTAGTCTGTTTTTGAGATTTTTATTATTCCAATGGATTGTAACCTTGTCATTATGGAAGGTAGTCTGTTGTCGAGATTTTTGTTACTCCAATGGATGGTAGCCTTATCATTATGGAAGGTAGTCTGTTGTCGAGATTTTGTTACTCTAATGGATGGTTGCCTTGTCATTACAGAAGGTAGTCGGTTTTTGAGATTTTTTTTACTTCAATGGATGGTAGCCTTGTCTTTATGGAAGGTAGTCTGTTGTCGAGATTTTGTTACTCTAATGGATGGTAGCCTGGTCATTATGGAACATAGTCTATTGTCGATATTTTTTTACTCCAATGGATGGTCGCCTTGTCATTATGGAATGTAGTCTGTTGTCGAGATTTGTGATACTCCAATGGATGTTAGCTTGTAATTATGGAAGGTAGTCTGTTGTCGAGATTTCTTTTACTCCAATGGATGGTAGCCTTATCATTATGGAAGGTAGTCTGTCGTTGAGATTTCTGTTACTCCAATGGATTGTAGCCTTGTCATTATGGAAGGTAGTCTGTTGTTCAAATTTTTGTTACTCCAATGGATGGTAGCTTTGTCATTATGGAAGGTAGTTTGTTGTCGAGAATATTTTATTCCATTGGATGGTAGGCTTGTCATTATGGAAGGTAGTCTGTTTTTGAGATTTTTGTTATTCCAATGGATGGTAAGCTTGTCATTATGGAAGGTAGTATTTTGTCGAGATTTTTGTTACTCCAATGGATGATAGCCTTGTCATTATTGAAGGTAGTCTATTGTTGAGATTTTTGTTACTCCAATGGATGGTAGCCTTGTCATTATGGAAGGTAGTCTGTTGTTGTGATTTTGTTACTCTAATGGATGGTATCCTTGTCATTATAGAACATAGCCTGTTGTCGATTTTTTTTTACTCCAATGGATGGTAGCCTTGTCATTATGGAAGGTAGTCTGTTGTCGAGATTTTTTATACTCCAATGGATGGTTCCCTTGTAACTATGGAAGGTAGTGTGTTATCGAGAATTTTTTTACTCCAATGGATGGTAGACTTGTCATTATGGAAGGTAGTCTGTTTTTGAGAAGTTTGTTATTCCAATGGATGGTAAGCTTGTCATTATGGAAGGTAGTATTTTGTCGAGATTTTTGTTACTCCAATGGATGATAGCCTTGTCATTATGGAAGGTAGTCTGTTGTCGAGAATATTTTATTCCATTGGATGGTAGGCTTGTCATTATGGAAGGTAGTCTGTTTTTGAGATTTTTATTTTTCCAATGGATTGTAACCTTGTCATTATGGAAGGTAGTCTGTTGTCGAGATTTTTGTTACTCCAATGGATGGTAGCCTTATCATTATGGAAGGTAGTCTGTTGTCGAGATTTTGTTACTCTAATGGATGGTTGCCTTGTCATTATGGAACATAGTCTGTTGTCGATATTTTTTTACTCCAATGGATGGTCGCCTTGTCATTATGGAATGTAGTGTGTTGTCGAGATTTTTGATACTTCAATGGATGGTAGCCTTGTAATTATGGAAGGTAGTCTGTTGTCGAGATTTTTTTTACTCCAATGGATGGTAGCCTTATCATTATGGAAGGTAGTCTGTCGTTGAGATTTCTGTTACTCCAATGGATTGTAGCCTTTTCATTATGGAAGGTAGTCTGTTGTTCAGATTTTTGTTACTCCAATGGATGGTAGCCTTGTCATTATGGAAGGTAGTTTGTTGTCGAGAATATTTTATTCCATTGGATGGTAGGCTTGTCATTATGGAAGGTAGTCTGTTTTTGAGATTTTTGTTATTCCAATGGATGGTAAGCTTGTCATTATGGAAGGTAGTATTTTGTCGAGATTTTTGTTACTCCAATGGATGATAGCCTTGTCATTATGGAAGGTAGTCTATTGTTGAGATTTTTGTTCCTCCAATGGATGCTAGCCTTGTCATTATGGAAGGTAGTCTGTAGTTGAGATTTTTTATACTCCAATGGATGGTTGCCTTGTAATTATGGAAGGTAGTCTGTTATCGAGATTTTTTTTACTCCAATGGATGGTAGCCTTGTCATTATGGAAGGTAGTCTATCGTTGAGTTTTCTGTTACTCAAATGGATTGTAGCCTTGTCATTATGGAAGGTAGTCTGTTGTTCAGATTTTTGTTACTCCAATGGATGGTAGCCTTGTCATTATGGAAGGTAGTCTATCGTTGAGTTTTCGGTTACTCCAATGGATTGTAGCCTTGTCATTATGGAAGGTAGTCTGTTGTTCAGATTTTTTTTACTCCAATGGATGGTAGCCTTGTCATTATGGATGGTAGTCTATCGTTGAGTTTTCTGTTACTCCAATGGATTGTAGCCTTGTCATTATGGAAGGTAGTCTGTTGTTCAGATTTTTGTTACTCCAATGGAGGGTAGCCTTGTCATTATGGAAGGTAGTCTGTTGTCGAGAATATTTTATTCCATTGGATGGTAGGCTTGTCATTATGGAAGGTAGTCTGTTTTTGAGATTTTTGTTATTCCAATGGATGGTAACCTTGTCATTATAGAAGGTAGTCTGTTGTCGAGATTTTTGTTACTCCAATGGATGGTAGCCTTGTCATTATGGAAGGTAGTCTGTTGTCGAGATTTTGTTACTCCAATGGATGGTAGTCTTGTCATTACGGAAGGTAGTCGGTTGTTGAGATTTTTGTTACTCCAATGGATGGTAGCCTTGTCATTATGGAAGGTAGTCTATTGTCGAGATTTTTTTTACTTCAATGGATGGTAGCCTTGTCATTATGGAAGGTAGTCTGTTGTCGAGATTTTGTTACTCCAATGGATGGTAGCCTTGTCATTACGGAAGGTAGTCGGTTGTTGAGATTTTTGTTACTCCAATGGATGTTAGCCTTGTCATTATGGAAGGTAGTCTATTGTCGAGATTTTTGTTACTCCGATGGATGGTAGCCTTGTCATTATGGAACATAGTCTGTTGTCGATATTTTTTTACTCCAATGGATGGTCGCCTTGTCATTATGGAATGTAGTCTATTGTTGATATTTTTGATACTTCAATGGATGGTAGCCTTGTAATTATGGAAGGTAGTCTGTTGTCGAGATTTTTTTTACTCCAATGGATGGTAGCCTTATCATTATGGAAGGTAGTATGTCGTTGAG
This sequence comes from Vicia faba, assembly GCA_948472305.1. Taxonomy (NCBI): domain Eukaryota; kingdom Viridiplantae; phylum Streptophyta; class Magnoliopsida; order Fabales; family Fabaceae; genus Vicia; species Vicia faba. Next base: position 680,789,941 of record OX451739.1, on the reverse strand, counting down.
ATTTATGTAACTCCAATGGATTGTAGCCTTGTCATTATGGAAGGTAGTTTGTTGTTCTGATTTTTGTTACTCCAATGGATGGTAGGCTTGTCATTATGGAAGGTAGTTTGTTGTCGAGAATATATTATTCCATTGGATGGTAGGCTTGTCATTATGGAAGGTAGTCTGTTTTTGAGATTTTTGTTATTCCAATGGATGGTAACCTTGTCATTATGGAAGGTAGTATTTTTTCAAGATTTTTGTTACTCCAATGGATGATAGCCTTGTCATTATGAAAGGTAGTCTGTTGTTGAGATTTTTGTTACTCCAATGGATGGTAGCCTTGTCATTATGGAAGGTAGTCTGTTGTTGATATTTTGTTACTCTAATGGACGGTAGCATTGTCATTATGGAACATAGCCTGTTGTCGATTTTTTTTTTACTCCAATGGATGGTCGCCTTGTCATTATGGAATGTAGTCTGTTGTCGAGATTTTTGATACTCCAATGGATGGTAGCCTTATCATTATGGAAGGTAGTTTGTCGTTGAGATTTCTGTTACTCCAATGGATTGTAGCCTTGTCATTATGGAAGGTAGTCTGTTGTTCAGATTTTTGTTACTCCAATGGATGGTAGCCTTGTCATTATGGAAGGTAGTTTGTTGTCGAGAATATTTTATTCCATTGGATGGTAGGCTTGTCATTATGGAAGGTAGTCTATTTTTGAGATTTTTGTTATTCCAATGGATGGTAACCTTGTCATTATGGAAGGTAGTATTTTTTCGAGATTTTTGTTACTCCAATGGATGATAGCCTTGTCATTATGGAAGGTAGTCTGTTGTTGAGATTTTTGTTACTCCAATGGATGGTAGCCTTGTCATTATGGAAGGTAGTCTGTTGTTGATATTTTGTTACTCTAATGGATGGTAGCATTGTCATTATGGAACATAGCCTGTTGTCGATTTTTTTTTACTCCAATGGATGGTAGCCTTGTCATTATGGAAGGTAGTCTGTTGTCGAGATTTTTGATACTCCAATGGATGGTAGCCTTATCATTATGGAAGGTAGTTTGTCGTTGAGATTTCTGTTACTCCAATGGATTGTAGCCTTGTCATTATGGAAGGTAGTCTGTTGTTCAGATTTTTGTTACTCCAATGGATGGTAGCCTTGTCATTATGGAAGGTAGTTTGTTGTCGAGAATATTTTATTCCATTGGATGGTAGGCTTGTCATTATGGAAGGTAGTCTATTTTTGAGATTTTTGTTATTCCAATGGATGGTAACCTTGTCATTATGGAAGGTAGTATTTTTTCGAGATTTTTGTTACTCCAATGGATGATAGCCTTGTCATTATGGAAGGTAGTCTGTTGTTGAGATTTTTGTTACTCCAATGGATGGTAGCCTTTTCATTATGGAAGGTAGTCTGTTGTTGATATTTTGTTACTCTAATGGATGGTAGCCTTGTCATTATGGAACATAGCCTGTTGTCGATTTTTTTTTACTCCAATGGATGGTAGCCTTGTCATTATGGAAGGTAGTCTGTTGTCGAGATTTTTTATACTCCAATGGATGGTTTCCTTGTAATTTAGGAAGGTAGTCTGTTATCAAGAATTTTTTTACTCCAATGGATGGTAGCCTTGTCATTATGGAAGGTAGTCTATCGTTGAGATTTTTGTTACTCCAATGGATTGTAGCCTTGTCATTATGGAAGGTAGTCTGTTGTTCAGATTTTTGTTACTCCAAAGGATGGTAGCCTTGTCATTATGGAAGGTAGTTTGTTGTCGAGAATATTTTATTCCATTGGATGGTAGGCTTGTCATTATGGAAGGTAGTCTATTTTTGAGATTTTTGTTATTCCAATGGATGGTAAGCTTGTCATTATGGAAGGTAGTATTTTGTCGATATTTTTGTTACTCCAATGGATGATAGTATTGTCATTATGGAAGGTAGTCCATTGTTGAGATTTTTGTTACTCCAATGGATGGTAGCCTTGTCATTATGGAAGGTAGTCTGTTGTTGAGATTTTGTTACTCTAATGGATGGTAGCCTTGTCATTATGGAACATAGCCTGTTGTCGATTTTTTTTTACTCCAATGGATGGTAGCCTTGTCATTATGGAAGGTAGTCTGTTGTCGAGATTTTTTATACTCCAATGGATGGTTGCCTTGTAATTATGAAAGGTAGTCTGTTATCGAGATTTTTTTTACTCCAATGGATGGTAGCCTTGTCATTATGGAAGGTAGTCTGTCATTGAGATTTCTGTTACTCCAATGGATTGTAGCCTTGTCATTATGGAAGGTAGTATGTTGTTCAGATTTTTGTTACTCCAATGGATGGTAGCCTTGTCATTATGGAAGGTAGTCTGTTGTCGAGAATATTTTATTCCATTGGATGGTAGGCTTGTCGTTATGGAAGGTAGTCTGTTTTTGAGATTTTTGTTATTCCAATGGATTGTAACCTTGTCATTATGGAAGGTAGTCTGTTGTCGAGATTTTTGTTACTCCAATGGATGGTAGCCTTATCATTATCGAAAGTAGTCTGTTGTCGAGATTTTGTTACTCTAATGGATGGTAGCCTTGTCATTACGGAAGGTAGTCGGTTGTTGAGATTTTTGTTACTTCAATGGATGGTAGCCTTGTCATTATGGAATGTAGTCTATTGTCGAGATTTGTGATACTCCAATGGATGGTAGCCTTGTAATTATGGAAGGTAGTCTGTTGTCGAGAATTTTTTTACTCCAATGGATGGTAGCCTTATCATTATGGAAGGTAGTCTGTCGTTGAGATTTCTGTTACTCCAATGGATTGTAGCCTTGTCATTATGGAAGGTAGTCTGTTGTTCAGATTTTTGTTACTCCAATGGATGGTAGCCTTGTCATTATGGAAGGTAGCCTGTCGTTGAGATTTCTGTTACTCTAATGGATTGTAGCCTTGTCATTATGGAAGGTAGTCTGTTGTTCAGATTTTTGTTACTCCAATGGATGGTAGCCTTGTCATTATGGAAGGTAGTATTTTTTCGAGATTTTTGTTACTCCAATGGATGATAGCCTTGTCATTATGGAAGGTAGTCTGTTGTTGAGATTTTTGTTACTCCAATGGATGGTAGCCTTTTCATTATGGAAGGTAGTCTGTTGTTGAGATTTTGTTACTCTAATGGATGGTAGCCTTGTCATTATGGAACATAGCGTGTTGTCGATTTTTTTTTACTCCAATGGATGGTAGCCTTGTCATTATGGAAGGTAGTCTGTTGTCGAGATTTTTTATACTCCAATGGATGGTTTCCTTGTAATTATGGAAGGTAGTCTGTTATCGAGAATTTTTTTACTCCAATGGATGGTAGCCTTGTCATTATGGAAGGTAGTCTATCATTGAGATTTCTGTTACTCCAATGGATTGTAGCCTTGTCATTATGGAAGGTAGTCTGTTGTTCAGATTTTTGTTACTCCAAAGGATGGTAGCCTTGTCATTATGGAAGGTAGTTTGTTGTCGAGAATATTTTATTCCATTGGATGGTAGGCTTGTCATTATGGAAGGTAGTCTGTTTTTGAGATTTTTGTTATTCCAATGGATGGTAAGCTTGTCATTATGGAAGGTAGTATTTTGTCGAGATTTTTGTTACTCCAATGGATGATAGCCTTGCCATTATGGAAGGTAGTCTATTGTTGAGATTTTTGTTACTCCAATGGATGGTAGCCTTGTCATTATGGAAGGTAGTCTGTTGTTGAGATTTTGTTAATCTAATGGATGGTAGCCTTGTCATTATGGAACATAGCCTGTTGTCGATTTTTTTTTACTCCAATGGATGGTAGCCTTATCATTATGGAAGGTAGTCTGTTGTCGAGATTTTTTATACTTCAATGGATGGTTGCCTTGTAATTATGGAAGGTAGTCTGTTATCGAGATTTTTTTTACTACAATGGATGGTAGCCTTGTCATTATGGAAGGTAGTCTGTCGTTGAGATTTCTGTTACTCCAATGGATTGTAGCCTTGTCATTATGGAAGGTAGTCTGTTGTTCAGATTTTTGTTACTCCAATGGATGGTAGCCTTGTCATTATGGAAGGTAGTCTGTTGTCGACATTTTTTATACTCCAATGGATGGTTTCCTTGTAATTATGGAAGGTAGTCTGTTATCGAGAATTTTTTTACTCCAATGGATGGTAGCCTTGTCATTATGGAAGGTAGTCTATCATTGAGATTTCTGTTACTCCAATGGATTGTAGCCTTGTCATTATGGAAGGTAGTCTGTTGTTCAGATTTTTGTTACTCCAAAGGATGGTAGCCTTGTCATTATGGAAGGTAGTTTGTTGTCGAGAATATTTTATTCCATTGGATGGTAGGCTTGTCATTATGGAAGGTAGTTTGTTTTTGAGATTTTTGTTATTCCAATGGATGGTAAGCTTGTCATTATGGAAGGTAGTATTTTGTCGAGATTTTTGTTACTCCAATGGATGATAGCCTTGTTATTATGGAAGGTAGTCTATTGTTGAGATTTTTGTTACTCCAATGGATGGTAGCCTTGTCATTATGGAAGGTAGTCTGTTGTTGAGATTTTGTTAATCTAATGGATGGTAGCCTTGTCATTATGGAACATAGCCTGTTGTCGATTTTTTTTTACTCCAATGGATGGAAGCCTTGTCATTATGGAAGGTAGTCTGTTGTCGAGATTTTTTATACTTCAATGGATGGTTGCCTTGTAATTATGGAAGGTAGTCTGTTATCGAGATTTTTTTTACTACAATGGATGGTAGCCTTGTCATTATGGAAGGTAGTCTGTCGTTGAGATTTCTGTTACTCCAATGGATTGTAGCCTTATCATTATGGAAGGTAGTATGTTGTTCAGATTTTTGTTACTCCAATGGATGGTAGCCTTGTCATTATGGAAGGTAGTCTGTCGTTGAGATTTCTGTTACTCCAATGGATTGTAGCCTTGTCATTATGGAAGGTAGTATGTTGTTCAGATTTTTGTTACTCCAATGGATGGTAGCCTTGTCATTATGGAAGGTAGTCTGTTGTCGAGAATATTTTATTCCATTGGATGGTAGGCTTGTCGTTATGGAAGGTAGTCTGTTTTTGAGATTTTTGTTATTCCAATGGATGGTAGCCTTATCATTATGGAAGGTAGTCTGTTGTCGAGATTTTGTTACTCTAATGGATGGTAGCCTTGTCATTACGGAAGGTAGTCGGTTGTTGAGATTTTTGTTACTTCAATGGATGGTAGCCTTGTCATTATGGAAGGTAGTCTGTTGTTGAGATTTTGTTACTCTAATGGATGGTAGCCTTGTCATTATGGAACATAGTCTGTTGTCGATATTTTTTTACTCCAATGGATGGTCGCCTTGTCATTATGGAATGTAGTCTGTTGTCGAGATTTGTGATACTCCAATGGATGGTAGCCTTGTAATTATGGAAGGTAGTCTGTTGTCGAGATTTCTTTTACTCCAATGGATGGTAGCCTTTTCATTATGGAAGGTAGTCTGTCGTTGATATTTCTGTTACTCCAATGGATTGTAGCCTTGTCATTATGGAAGGTAGTCTGTTGTTCAGATTTTTGTTACTCCAATGGATGGTAGCCTTGTCATTATGGAAGGTAGTTTGTTGTCGAGAATATTTTATTCCATTGGATGGTAGGCTTGTCATTATGGAAGGTAGTCTATTTTTGAGATTTTTGTTATTCCAATGGATGGTAAGCTTGTCATTATGGAAGGTAGTATTTTGTCGAGATTTTTGTTACTCCAATGGATGATAGCCTTGTCATTATGGAAGGTAGTCTATTGTTGAGATTTTTGTTACTCCAATGGATGGTAGCCTTGTCATTATGGAAGGTAGTCTGTTGTTGAGATTTTGTTACTCTAATGGATGGTAGCCTTGTCATTATGGAACATAGCTTGTTGTCGATTTTTTTTTACTCCAATGGATGGTAGCCTTGTAATTATGGAAGGTAGTCTGTTGTCGAGATTTTTTATACTCCAATGGATGGTTCCCTTGTAATTATGGAAGGCAGTCTGTTATCGAGATTTTTTTTACTCCAATGGATGGTAGACTTGTCATTATGGAAGGTAGTCTGTTTTTGAGAATTTTGTTATTCCAATGGATGGTAAGCTTGTCATTATGGAAGGTAGTATTTTGTCGAGATTTTTGTTACTCCAATGGATGATAGCCTTGTCATTATGGAAGGTAGTCTGTTGTCGAGAATATTTTATTCCATTGGATGGTAGGCTTGTCATTATGGAAGGTAGTCTGTTTTTGAGATTTTTATTATTCCAATGGATTGTAACCTTGTCATGATGGAAGGTAGTCTGTTGTCGAGATTTTTGTTACTCCAATGGATGGTAGCCTTATCATTATGGAAGGTAGTCTGTTGTCGAGATTTTGTTACTCTAATGGATGGTTGCCTTGTCATTACGGAAGGTAGTCGGTTGTTGAGATTTTTTTTACTTCAATGGATGGTAGCCTTGTCATTATGGAAGGTAGTCTGTTGTCGAGATTTTGTTAGTCTAATGGATGGTAGCATTGTCATTATGGAACATAGTCTGTTGTCGATATTTTTTTACTCCAATGGATGGTCGCCTTGTCATTATGGAATGTAGTCTGTTGTCGAGATTTTTGATACTCTAATGGATAGTAGCCTTGTAATTATGGAAGGTAGTCTGTTGTCGAGATTTTTTTTACTCCAATGGATGGTTCCAATGCATGGTAGCCTTGTCATTACGAAAGGTAGTCGGTTGTTGATATTTTTGTTACATCAATGGATTGTAGCCTTGTCATTATGGAAGGTAGTCTGTTGTTCAGATTTTTGTTACTCCAATGGATGGTAGCCTTGTCATTATGGAAGGTAGTTTGTTGTCGAGAATATTTTATTCCATTGGATGGTAGGCTTGTCATTACGGAAGGTAGTCTGTTTTTGAGATTTTTGTTATTCCAATTGATGGTAAGCTTGTCATTATGGAAGGTAGTATTTTGTCGAGATTTTTGTTATTCCAATGGATGATAGCCTTGTCATTATGGAGGGTAGTCTATTGTTGTGATTTTTGTTACTCCAATGGATGGTAGCCTTGTCATTATGGAATGTAGTCTGTTGTTGAGATTTTGTTACTCTAATGGATGGTAGCCTTGTCATTATGGAACATAGCCTGTTGTCGATTTTTTTTTACTCCAATGGATAGTAGCCTTGTCATTATGGAAGGTAGTCTGTTGTCGAGATTTTTTATACTCCAATGGATGGTTGCCTTGTAATTATGGAAGGTAGTCTGTTATCGAGATTTTTTTACTCCAATGGATGGTAGCCTTGTCATTATGGAAGGTAGTATGTTGTTCAGATTTTTGTTACTCCAATGGATGGTAGCCTTGTCATTATGGAAGGTAGTCTGTTGTCGAGAATATTTTATTCCATTGGATGGTAGGCTTGTCATTATGGAAGGTAGTCTGTTTTTGAGATTTTTGTTATTCCAATGGATTGTAACCTTGTCATTATGGAAGGTAGTCTGTTGTCGAGATTTTTGTTACTCCAATGGATGGTAGCCTTATCATTATGGAAGGTAGTCTGTTGTCGAGATTTTGTTACTCTAATGGATGGTTGCCTTGTCATTACGGAAGGTAGTCGGTTGTTGAGATTTTTGTTACTTCAATGGATGGTAGCCTTGTCATTATGGAAGGTAGTCTGTTGTCGAGATTTTGTTAGTCTAATGGATGGTAGCCTTGTCATTATGGAACATAGTCTGTTGTCTATATTTTTTTACTCCAATGGATGGTCGCCTTGTCATTATGGAATGTAGTCTGTTGTCGAGATTTTTGATACTCCAATGGATGGTAGCCTTGTAATTATTGAAGGTAGTCTGTTGTCGAGATTTTTTTTACTCCAATGGATGGTAGCCTTATCATTATGGAAGGTAGTCTATCGTTGAGATTTCTGTTACTCCAATGGATTGTAGCCTTGTCATTATGGAAGGTAGTCTGTTGTTCAGATTTTTGTTACTCCAATGGATGGTAGCCTTGTCATTATGGAAGGTAGTTTGTTGTCGAGAATATTTTATTCCATTGGATGGTAGGCTTGTCATTATGGAACGTAGTCTGATTTTGAGATTTTTTTTATTCCAATGGATGGTAACCTTGTCATTATGGAAGGTAGTATTTTTTCGAGATTTTTGTTACTCCTATGGATGATAGCCTTGTCATTATGGAAGGTAGTCTGTTGTTGAGATTTTTGTTACTCCAATGGATGGTAGCCTTGTCATTATGGAAGGTAGTCTGTTGTTGAGATTTTGTTACTCTAATGGATGGTAGCGTTGTCATTATGGAACATAGCCTGTTGTCGATTTTTTTTTACTCCAATGGATGGTCGCCTTGTCATTATGGAATGTAGTCTGTTGTTGAGATTTTTGATACTCCAATGGATGGTAGCCTTGTAATTATGGAAGGTAGTCTGTTATCGAGATTTTTTTTACTCCAATGGATGGTAGCCTTGTCATTATGGAAGGTAGTCTATCGTTGAGATTTCTGTTACTCCAATGGATTGTAGCCTTGTCATTATGGAAGGTAGTCTGTTGTTGAGATTTTTGTTACTCCAATTGATGGTAGCCTTGTCATTATGGAAGGTAGTCTGTTGTCGAGAATATTTTATTCCATTGGATGGTAGGCTTGTCATTATGGAAGGTAGTCTGTTTTTGTGATTTTTGTTATTCCAATGGATCGTAACCTTGTCATTATGGAAGGTAGTCTGTTGTCGAGATTTTTGTTACTCCAATGGATGGTAGCCTTGTCATTATGGAAGGTAGTCTGTTGTCGAGAATTTTGTTACTCCAATGGATGGTAGCCTTGTCATTATGGAAGGTAGTCGGTTGTTGATATTTTTGTTACTCCAATGGATGGTAGCCTTGTCATTATGGAAGGTAGTCTATTGTCGAGATTTTTTTTACTTCAATGGATGGTAGCCTTGTCATTATGGAAGGTAGTCTGTTGTCGAGATTTTGTTACTCCAATGGATGCTAGCCTTGTCATTACGGAAGGTAGTCGGTTGTTGAGATTTTTGTTACTCCAATGGATGGTAGCCTTGTCATTATGGAAGGTTGTCTATTGTCGAGATTTTTGTTACTCCAATGGATGGTAGCCTTGTCATTATGGAACATAGTCTGTTGTCGATATTTTTTTACTCCAATGGATGGTAGCCTTATCATTATGGAAGGTAGTCTGTCGTTTAGATTTCTGTTACTCCAATGGATTGTAGCCTTGTCATTATGGAAGGTAGTCTGTTGTTAAGATTTTTGTTACTCCAATGGATGGTACCCTTGTCATTATGGAAGGTAGTTTGTTGTCGAGAATATTTTATTCCATTGGATGGTAGGCTTGTCATTATGGAAGGTAGTCTGATTTTGAGATTTTTTTTATTCCAATGGATGGTAACCTTGTCATTATGGAAGGTAGTATTTTTTCGAGATTTTTGTTACTCCTATGGATGATAGCCTTGTCATTATGGAAGGTAGTCTGTTGTTGAGATTTTTGTTACTCCAATGGATGGTAGCCTTGTCATTATGGAAGGTAGTCTGTTGTTGAGATTTTGTTACTCTAATGGATGGTAGCGTTGTCATTATGGAACATAGCCTGTTGTCGATTTTTTTTTACTCCAATGGATGGTCGCCTTGTCATTATGGAATGTAGTCTGTTGTTGAGATTTTTGATACTCCAATGGATGGTAGCCTTGTAATTATGGAAGGTAGTCTGTTATCGAGATTTTTTTTACTCCAATGGATGGTAGCCTTGTCATTATGGAAGGTAGTCTATCGTTGAGATTTCTGTTACTCCAATGGATTGTAGCCTTGTCATTATGGAAGGTAGTCTGTTGTTGAGATTTTTGTTACTCCAATTGATGGTAGCCTTGTCATTATGGAAGGTAGTCTGTTGTCGAGAATATTTTATTCCATTGGATGGTAGGCTTGTCATTATGGAAGGTAGTCTGTTTTTGAGATTTTTGTTATTCCAATGGATGGTAACCTTGTCATTATGGAAGGTAGTCTGTTGTCGAGATTTTTGTTACTCCAATGGATGGTAGCCTTGTCATTATGGAAGGTAGTCTGTTGTCGAGATTTTTGTTACTCCAATGGATGGTAGCCTTGTCATTATGGAAGGTAGTCTATTGTCGAGATTTTTTTTACTTCAATGGATGGTAGCCTTGTCATTATGGAAGGTAGTCTATTGTCGAGATTTTGTTACTCCAATGGATGCTAGCCTTGTCATTAAGGAAGGTAGTCGGTTGTTGAGATTTTTGTTACTCCAATGGATGGTAGCCTTGTCATTATGGAAGGTTTTCTATTGTCGAGATTTTTGTTACTCCAATGGATGGTAGCCTTGTCATTATGGAACATAGTCTGTTGTCGATATTTTTTTACTCCAATGGATGGTAGCCTTATCATTATGGAAGGTAGTCTGTCGTTGAGATTTCTGTTACTCCAATGGATTGTAGCCTTGTCATTATGGAAGGTAGTCTGTTGTTAAGATTTTTGTTACTCCAATGGATGGTACCCTTGTCATTATGGAAGGTAGTTTGTTGTCGAGAATATTTTATTCCATTGTATGGTAGGCTTGTCATTATGGAAGGTAGTATTTTTTTGAGATTTTCGTTATTCCAATGGATGGTAACCTTGTCATTATGGAAGGTAGTATTTTTTCGAGATTTTTGTTACTCCAATGGATGATAGCCTTGTCATTATGAAAGGTAGTTTGTTTTTGAGATTTTTGTTACTCCAATGGATGGTAGCCTTGTCATTATGGAAGGTAGTCTGTAGTCGAGATTTTGTTACTCCAATGGATGGTAGCCTTGTCATTACGGTAGGTAGTCGGTTGTTGATATTTTTGTTACATCAATGGATTGTAGCCTTGTCATTCTGGAAGGTAGTCTGTTGTCGAGATTTTGTTACTCTAATGGATGGTAGCCTTGTCATTATGGAACATAGTCTATTGTCGATATTTTTTTACTCCAATGGATGGTCGCCTTGTCATTATGGAATGTAGTCTGTTGTCGAGATTTTTGATACTCCAATGGATGGTAGCCTTGTAATTATGGAAGGTAGTCTGTTGTCGAGATTTTTTTTACTCCAATGGATGGTAGCCTTATCATTATTGAAGGTAGTCTGTCGTTGAGATTTCTGTTACTCCAATGGATTGTAGCCTTATCATTATGGAAGGTAGTCTGTTGTTCAGATTTTTGTTACTCCAATGGATGGTAGCCTTGTCATTATGGAAGGTAGTTTGTTGTCGAGAATATTTTATTCCATTGGATGGTAGGCTTGTCATTTTGGAAGGTAGTCTGTTTTTGAGATTTTTGTTATTCCAATGGATGGTAAGCTTGTCATTATGGAAGGTAGTATTTTGTCGAGATTTTTGTTACTTCAATGGATGATAGCCTTGTCATTATGGAAGGTAGTTTATTGTTGAGATTTTTGTTACTCCAATGGATGGTAGCCTTGTCATTATGGAAGGTAGTCTGTTGTTGAGATTTTGTTACTCTAATGGATGGTAGCCTTGTCATTATATAACATAGCCTGTTGTCGATTTTTTTTTACTCCAATGGATGGCAGCCTTGTCATTATGGAAGGTAGTCTGTTGTCGAGATTTTTTGTACTCCAATGGATGGTTCCATTGTAATTATGGAAGGTAGTCTGTTATCGAGATTTTTTTTACTCCAATGGATGGTAGCCTTGTCATTATGGAAGGTAGTATGTTTTTGAGATTTTTTTATTCCAATGGATGGTAAGCTTGTCATTATGGAAGGTAGTATTTTGTCGAGATTTTTGTTACTCCAATGGATGATAGCCTTGTCATTATGGAAGGTAGTCGGTCGTTGAGATTTTTGTTACTCCAATGGATGGTAGCCTTGTCATTATGGAAGGTAGTCTATTGTCGAGATTTTTTTTACTTCAATGGATGGTAGCCTTGTCATTATGGAAGGTAGTCTGTTGTCGATATTTTGTTACTCCAACGGATGCTAGCCTTGTCATTACGGAAGGTAGTCGGTTGTTGAGATTTTTGTTACTCCAATGGATGGTAGCCTTGTCATTATGGAAGGTTGTCTATTGTCGAGATTTTTGTTACTCCAATGGATGGTAGCCTTGTCATTATGGAACATAGTCTGTTGTCGATATTTTTTTACTCCAATGGATGGTAGCCTTATCATTATGGAAGTTAGTCTGTCGTTGAGATTTCTGTTACTCCAATGGATTGTAGCCTTGTCATTATGGAAGGTAGTCTGTTGTTCAGATTTTTGTTACTCCAATGGATGGTAGCCTTGTCATTATGGAAGGTAGTTTGTTGTCGAGAATATTTTATTCCATTGTATGGTAGGCTTGTCATTATGGAAGGTAGTATGTTTTTGAGATTTTTGTTATTCCAATGGATGGTAACCTTGTCATTATGGAAGGTAGTATTTTTTCGAGATTTTTGTTACTCCAATGGATGATAGCCTTGTCATTATGAAAGGTAGTTTGTTTTTGAGATTTTTGTTACTCCAATGGATGGTAGCCTTGTCATTATGGAAGGTAGTCTGTTGTCGAGATTTTGTTACTCCAATGGATGGTAGCCTTGTCATTACGGAAGGTAGTCGGTTGTATATATTTTTGTTACATCAATGGATTGTAGCCTTGTCATTATGGAAGGTAGTCTGTTGTCGAGATTTTGTTACTCTAATGGATGGTAGCCTTGTCATTATGGAACATAGTCTATTGTCGATATTTTTTTACTCCAATGGATGGTCGCCTTGTCATTATGGAATGTAGTCTGTTGTCGAGATTTTTGATACTCCAATGGATGGTAGCCTTGTAATTATGGAAGGTAGTCTGTTGTCGAGATTTTTTTTACTCCAATGGATGGTAGCCTTATCATTATGGAAGGTAGTCTGTCGTTGAGATTTCTGTTACTCCAATGGATTGTAGCCTTATCATTATGGAAGGTAGTCTGTTGTTCAGATTTTTGTTACTCCAATGGATGGTAGCCTTGTCATTATGGAAGGTAGTTTGTTGTCGAGAATATTTTATTCCATTGGATGGTAGGCTTGTCATTTTGGAAGGTAGTCTATTTTTGAGATTTTTGTTATTCCAATGGATGGTAAGCTTGTCATTATGGAAGGTAGTATTTTGTCGAGATTTTTGTTACTCCAATGGATGATAGCCTTGTCATTATAGAAGGTAGTCGGTCGTTGAGATTTTTGTTACTCCAATGGATGGTAGCCTTGTCATTATGGAAGGTAGTCTATTGTCGAGATTTTTTTACTTCAATGGATGGTAGCCTTGTCATTATGGAAGGTAGTCTGTTGTCGAGATTTTGTTACTCCAACGGATGCTAGCCTTGTCATTACGGAAGGTAGTCGGTTGTTGAGATTTTTGTTACTCCAATTGATGGTAGCCTTGTCATTATGGAAGGTTGTCTATTGTCGAGATTTTTGTTACTCCAATGGATGGTAGCCTTGTCATTATGGAACATAGTCTGTTGTCGATATTTTTTTACTCCAATGGATGGTAGCCTTATCATTATGGAAGGTAGTCTGTCGTTGAGATTTTTGTTACTCCAATGGATTGTAGCCTTGTCATTATGGAAGGTAGTCTGTTGTTCAGATTTTGGTTACTCCAATGGATGGTAGCCTTGTCATTATGGAAGGTAGTTTGCTGTCGAGAATATTTTATTCCATTGTATGGTAGGCTTGTCATTATGGAAGGTAGTATGTTTTTGAGATTTTTGTTATTCCAATGGATGGTAACCTTGTCATTATGGAAGGTAGTATTTTTTCGAGATTTTTGTTACTCCAATGGATGATAGCCTTGTCATTATGAAAGGTAGTTTGTTTTTGAGATTTTTGTTACTCCAATGGATGGTAGCCTTGTCATTATGGAAGGTAGTCTGTTGTCGAGATTTTGTTACTCCAATGGATGGTAGCCTTGTCATTACGGAAGGTAGTCGGTTGTATATATTTTTGTTACATCAATGGATTGTAGCCTTGTCATTATGAAAGGTAGTCTGTTGTCGAGATTTTGTTACTCTAATGGATGGTAGCCTTGTCATTATGGAACATAGTCTATTGTCGATATTTTTTTACTCCAATGGATGGTCCCCTTGTCATTATGGAATGTAGTCTGTTGTCGAGATTTTTGATACTCCAATGGATGGTAGCCTTGTAATTATGGAAGGTAGTCTGTTGTCGAGATTTTTTTTACTCCAATGGATGGTAGCCTTATCATTATGGAAGGTAGTCTGTCGTTGAGATTTTTGTTACTCCAATGGATTGTAGCCTTATCATTATGGAAGGTAGTCTGTTGTTCAGATTTTTGTTACTCCAATGGATGGTAGCCTTGTCATTATGGAAGGTAGTTTGTTGTCGAGAATATTTTATTCCATTGGATGGTAGGCTTGTCATTTTGGAAGGTAGTCTATTTTTGAGATTTTTGTTATTCCAATGGATGGTAAGCTTGTCATTATGGAAGGTAGTATTTTGTCGAGATTTTTGTTACTCCAATGGATGATAGCCTTGTCATTATAGAAGGTAGTCGGTCGTTGAGATTTTTGTTACTCCAATGGATGGTAGCCTTGTCATTATGGAAGGTAGTCTATTGTCGAGATTTTTTTTACTTCAATGGATGGTAGCCTTGTCATTATGGAAGGTAGTCTGTTGTCGAGATTTTGTTACTCCAACGGATGCTAGCCTTGTCATTACGGAAGGTAGTCGGTTGTTGAGATTTTTTGTTACTCCAATTGATGGTAGCCTTGTCATTATGGAAGGTTGTCTATTGTCTAGATTTTTGTTACTCCAATGGATGGTAGCCTTGTCATTATGGAACATAGTTTGTTGTCGATATTTTTTTACTCCAATGGATGGTAGCCTTATCATTATGGAAGTTAGTCTGTCGTTGAGATTTCTGTTACTCCAATGGATTGTAGCCTTGTCATTATGGAAGGTAGTCTGTTGTTCAGATTTTTGTTACTCCAATGGATGGTAGCCTTGTCATTATGGAAGGTAGTTTGTTGTCGAGAATATTTTATTCCATTGTATGGTAGGCTTGTCATTATGGAAGGTAGTATGTTTTTGAGATTTTTGTTATTCCAATGGATGGTAACCTTGTCATTATGGAAGGTAGTATTTTTTCGAGATTTTTGTTACTCCAATGGATGATAGCCTTGTCATTATGAAAGGTAGTTTGTTTTCGAGATTTTTGTTACTCCAATGGATGATAGCCTTGTCATTATGAAAGGTAGTTTGTTTTTGAGATTTTTGTTACTCCAATGGATGGTAGCCTTGTCATTATGGAAGGTAGTCTGTTGTCGAGATTTTGTTACTCCAATGGATGGTAGCCTTGTCATTACGGAAGGTAGTCGGTTGTATATATTTTTGTTACATCAATGGATTGTAGCCTTGTCATTATGAAAGGTAGTCTGTTGTCGAGATTTTGTTACTCTAATGGATGGTAGCCTTGTCATTATGGAACATAGTCTATTGTCGATATTTTTTTACTCTAATGGATGGTCCCCTTGTCATTATGGAATGTAGTCTGTTGTCGAGATTTTTGATACTCCAATGGATGGTAGCCTTGTAATTATGGAAGGTAGTCTGTTGTCGAGATTTTTTTTACTCCAATGGATGGTAGCCTTATCATTATGGAAGGTAGTCTGTCGTTGAGATTTTTGTTACTCCAATGGATTGTAGCCTTATCATTATGGAAGGTAGTCTGTTGTTCAGATTTTTGTTACTCCAATGGATGGTAGCCTTGTCATTATGGAAGGTAGTTTGTTGTCGAGAATATTTTATTCCATTGGATGGTAGGCTTGTCATTTTGGAAGGTAGTCTATTTTTGAGATTTTTGTTATTCCAATGGATGGTAAGCTTGTCATTATGGAAGGTAGTATTTTGTCGAGATTTTTGTTACTCCAATGGATGATAGCCTTGTCATTATAGAAGGTAGTCGGTCGTTGAGATTTTTGTTACTCCAATGGATGGTAGCCTTGTCATTATGGAAGGTAGTCTATTGTCGAGATTTTTTTTACTTCAATGGATGGTAGCCTTGTCATTATGGAAGGTAGTCTGTTGTCGAGATTTTGTTACTCCAACGGATGCTAGCCTTGTCATTACGGAAGGTAGTCGGTTGTTGAGATTTTTTGTTACTCCAATTGATGGTAGCCTTGTCATTATGGAAGGTTGTCTATTGTCGAGATTTTTGTTACTCCAATGGATGGTAGCCTTGTCATTATGGAACATAGTCTGTTGTCGATATTTTTTTACTCCAATGGATGGTAGCCTTATCATTATGGAAGTTAGTCTGTCGTTGAGATTTCTGTTACTCCAATGGATTGTAGCCTTGTCATTATGGAAGGTAGTCTGTTGTTCAGATTTTTGTTACTCCAATGGATGGTAGCCTTGTCATTATGGAAGGTAGTTTGTTGTCGAGAATATTTTATTCCATTGTATGGTAGGCTTGTCATTATGGAAGGTAGTATGTTTTTGAGATTTTTGTTATTCCAATGGATGGTAACCTTGTCATTATGGAAGGTAGTATTTTTTCGAGATTTTTGTTACTCCAATGGATGATAGCCTTGTCATTATGAAAGGTAGTTTGTTTTTGAGATTTTTGTTACTCCAATGGATGGTAGCCTTGTCATTATGGAAGGTAGTCTGTTGTCGAGATTTTGTTACTCCAATGGATGGTAGCCTTGTCATTACGGAAGGTAGTCGGTTGTATATATTTTTGTTACATCAATGGATTGTAGCCTTGTCATTATGGAAGGTAGTCTGTTGTCGAGATTTTGTTACTCTAATGGATGGTAGCCTTGTCATTATGGAACATAGTCTATTGTCTATATTTTTTTACTCCAATGGATGGTCGCCTTGTCATTATGGAATGTAGTCTGTTGTCGAGATTTTTGATACTCCAATGGATGGTAGCCTTGTAATTATGGAAGGTAGTCTGTTGTCGAGATTTTTTTTACTCCAATGGATGGTAGCCTTATCATTATGGAAGGTAGTCTGTCGTTGAGATTTCTGTTACTCCAATGGATTGTAGCCTTATCATTATGGAAGGTAGTCTGTTGTTCAGATTTTTGTTACTCCAATGGATGGTAGCCTTGTCATTATGGAAGGTAGTTTGTTGTCGAGAATATTTTATTCCATTGGATGGTAGGCTTGTCATTTTGGAAGGTAGTCTATTTTTGAGATTTTTGTTATTCCAATGGATGGTAAGCTTGTCATTATGGAAGGTAGTATTTTGTCGAGATTTTTGTTACTCCAATGGATGATAGCCTTGTCATTATAGAAGGTAGTCGGTCGTTGAGATTTTTGTTACTCCAATGGATGGTAGCCTTTTCATTATGGAAGGTAGTCTATTGTCGAGATTTTTTTTACTTCAATGGATGGTAGCCTTGTCATTATGGAAGGTAGTCTGTTGTCGAGATTTTGTTACTCCAACGGATGCTAGCCTTGTCATTACGGAAGGTAGTCGGTTGTTGAGATTTTTGTTACTCCAATTGATGGTAGCCTTGTCATTATGGAAGGTTGTCTATTGTCGAGATTTTTGTTACTCCAATGGATGGTAGCCTTGTCATTATGGAACATAGTCTGTTGTCGATATTTTTTTACTCCAATGGATGGTAGCCTTATCATTATGGAAGGTAGTCTGTCGTTGAGATTTTTGTTACTCCAATGGATTGTAGCCTTGTCATTATGGAAGGTAGTCTGTTGTTCAGATTTTTGTTACTCCAATGGATGGTAGCCTTGTCATTATGGAAGGTAGTTTGTTGTCGAGAATATTTTATTCCATTGTATGGTAGGCTTGTCATTATGGAAGGTAGTATGTTTTTGAGATTTTTGTTATTCCAATGGATGGTAACCTTGTCATTATGGAAGGTAGTATTTTTTCGAGATTTTTGTTACTCCAATGGATGATAGCCTTGTCATTATGAAAGGTAGTTTGTTTTTGAGATTTTTGTTACTCCAATGGATGGTAGCCTTGTCATTATGGAAGGTAGTCTGTTGTCGAGATTTTGTTACTCCAATGGATGGTAGCCTTGTCATTACGGAAGGTAGTCGGTTGTATATATTTTTGTTACATCAATGGATTGTAGCCTTGTCATTATGAAAGGTAGTCTGTTGTCGAGATTTTGTTACTCTAATGGATGGTAGCCTTGTCATTATGGAACATAGTCTATTGTCGATATTTTTTTACTCCAATGGATGGTCCCCTTGTCATTATGGAATGTAGTCTGTTGTCGAGATTTTTGATACTCCAATGGATGGTAGCCTTGTAATTATGGAAGGTAGTCTGTTGTCGAGATTTTTTTTACTCCAATGGATGGTAGCCTTATCATTATGGAAGGTAGTCTGTCGTTGAGATTTTTGTTACTCCAATGGATTGTAGCCTTATCATTATGGAAGGTAGTCTGTTGTTCAGATTTTTGTTACTCCAATGGATGGTAGCCTTGTCATTATGGAAGGTAGTTTGTTGTCGAGAATATTTTATTCCATTGGATGGTAGGCTTGTCATTTTGGAAGGTAGTCTATTTTTGAGATTTTTGTTATTCCAATGGATGGTAAGCTTGTCATTATGGAAGGTAGTATTTTGTCGAGATTTTTGTTACTCCAATGGATGATAGCCTTGTCATTATAGAAGGTAGTCGGTCGTTGAGATTTTTGTTACTCCAATGGATGGTAGCCTTGTCATTATGGAAGGTAGTCTATTGTCGAGATTTTTTTTACTTCAATGGATGGTAGCCTTGTCATTATGGAAGGTAGTCTGTTGTCGAGATTTTGTTACTCCAACGGATGCTAGCCTTGTCATTACGGAAGGTAGTCGGTTGTTGAGATTTTTTGTTACTCCAATTGATGGTAGCCTTGTCATTATGGAAGGTTGTCTATTGTCGAGATTTTTGTTACTCCAATGGATGGTAGCCTTGTCATTATGGAACATAGTCTGTTGTCGATATTTTTTTACTCCAATGGATGGTAGCCTTATCATTATGGAAGTTAGTCTGTCGTTGAGATTTCTGTTACTCCAATGGATTGTAGCCTTGTCATTATGGAAGGTAGTCTGTTGTTCAGATTTTTGTTACTCCAATGGATGGTAGCCTTGTCATTATGGAAGGTAGTTTGTTGTCGAGAATATTTTATTCCATTGTATGGTAGGCTTGTCATTATGGAAGGTAGTATGTTTTTGAGATTTTTGTTATTCCAATGGATGGTAACCTTGTCATTATGGAAGGTAGTATTTTTTCGAGATTTTTGTTACTCCAATGGATGATAGCCTTGTCATTATGAAAGGTAGTTTGTTTTTGAGATTTTTGTTACTCCAATGGATGGTAGCCTTGTCATTATGGAAGGTAGTCTGTTGTCGAGATTTTGTTACTCCAATGGATGGTAGCCTTGTCATTACGGAAGGTAGTCGGTTGTATATATTTTTGTTACATCAATGGATTGTAGCCTTGTCATTATGGAAGGTAGTCTGTTGTCGAGATTTTGTTACTCTAATGGATGGTAGCCTTGTCATTATGGAACATAGTCTATTGTCGATATTTTTTTACTCCAATGGATGGTCGCCTTGTCATTATGGAATGTAGTCTGTTGTCGAGATTTTTGATACTCCAATGGATGGTAGCCTTGTAATTATGGAAGGTAGTCTGTTGTCGAGATTTTTTTTACTCCAATGGATGGTAGCCTTATCATTATGGAAGGTAGTCTGTCGTTGAGATTTCTGTTACTCCAATGGATTGTAGCCTTATCATTATGGAAGGTAGTCTGTTGTTCAGATTTTTGTTACTCCAATGGATGGTAGCCTTGTCATTATGGAAGGTAGTTTGTTGTCGAGAATATTTTATTCCATTGGATGGTAGGCTTGTCATTTTGGAAGGTAGTCTATTTTTGAGATTTTTGTTATTCCAATGGATGGTAAGCTTGTCATTATGGAAGGTAGTATTTTGTCGAGATTTTTGTTACTCCAATGGATGATAGCCTTGTCATTATAGAAGGTAGTCGGTCGTTGAGATTTTTGTTACTCCAATGGATGGTAGCCTTGTCATTATGGAAGGTAGTCTATTGTCGAGATTTTTTTTACTTCAATGGATGGTAGCCTTGTCATTATGGAAGGTAGTCTGTTGTCGAGATTTTGTTACTCCAACGGATGCTAGCCTTGTCATTACGGAAGGTAGTCGGTTGTTGATATTTTTGTTACTCCAATTGATGGTAGCCTTGTCATTATGGAAGGTTGTCTATTGTCGAGATTTTTGTTACTCCAATGGATGGTAGCCTTGTCATTATGGAACATAGTCTGTTGTCGATATTTTTTTACTCCAATGGATGGTAGCCTTATCATTATGGAAGTTAGTCTGTCGTTGAGATTTCTGTTACTCCAATGGATTGTAGCCTTGTCATTATGGAAGGTAGTCTGTTGTTCAGATTTTTGTTACTCCAATGGATGGTAGCCTTGTCATTATGGAAGGTAGTTTGTTGTCGAGAATATTTTATTCCATTGTATGGTAGGCTTGTCATTATGGAAGGTAGTATGTTTTTGAGATTTTTGTTATTCCAATGGATGGTAACCTTGTCATTATGGAAGGTAGTATTTTTTCGAGATTTTTGTTACTCCAATGGATGATAGCCTTGTCATTATGAAAGGTAGTTTGTTTTTGAGATTTTTGTTACTCCAATGGATGGTAGCCTTGTCATTATGGAAGGTAGTCTGTTGTCGAGATTTTGTTACTCCAATGGATGGTAGCCTTGTCATTACGGAAGGTAGTCGGTTGTATATATTTTTGTTACATCAATGGATTGTAGCCTTGTCATTATGGAAGGTAGTCTGTTGTCGAGATTTTGTTACTCTAATGGATGGTAGCCTTGTCATTATGGAACATAGTCTATTGTCGATATTTTTTTACTCCAATGGATGGTCGCCTTGTCATTATGGAATGTAGTCTGTTGTCGAGATTTTTGATACTCCAATGGATGGTAGCCTTGTAATTATGGAAGGTAGTCTGTTGTCGAGATTTTTTTTACTCCAATGGATGGTAGCCTTATCATTATGGAAGGTAGTCTGTCGTTGAGATTTCTGTTACTCCAATGGATTGTAGCCTTATCATTATGGAAGGTAGTCTGTTGTTCAGATTTTTGTTACTCCAATGGATGGTAGCCTTGTCATTATGGAAGGTAGTTTGTTGTCGAGAATATTTTATTCCATTGGATGGTAGGCTTGTCATTTTGGAAGGTAGTCTATTTTTGAGATTTTTGTTATTCCAATGGATGGTAAGCTTGTCATTATGGAAGGTAGTATTTTGTCGAGATTTTTGTTACTCCAATGGATGATAGCCTTGTCATTATAGAAGGTAGTCGGTCGTTGAGATTTTTGTTATTCCAATGGATGGTAGCCTTGTCATTATGGAAGGTAGTCTATTGTCGAGATTTTTTTTACTTCAATGGATGGTAGCCTTGTCATTATGGAAGGTAGTCTGTTGTCGAGATTTTGTTACTCCAACGGATGCTAGCCTTGTCATTACGGAAGGTAGTCGGTTGTTGAGATTTTTGTTACTCCAATTAATGGTAGCCTTGTCATTATGGAAGGTTGTCTATTGTCGAGATTTTTGTTACTTTAATGGATGGTAGCCTTGTCATTATGGAACATAGTCTGTTGTCGATATTTTTTTACTCCAATGGATGGTAGCCTTATCATTATGGAAGTTAGTCTGTCGTTGAGATTTCTGTTACTCCAATGGATTGTAGCCTTGTCATTATGGAAGGTAGTCTGTTGTTCAGATTTTTGTTACTCCAATGGATGGTAGCCTTGTCATTATGGAAGGTAGTTTGTTGTCGAGAATATTTTATTCCATTGTATGGTAGGCTTGTCATTATGGAAGGTAGTATGTTTTTGAGATTTTTGTTATTCCAATGGATGGTAACCTTGTCATTATGGAAGGTAGTATTTTTTCGAGATTTTTGTTACTCCAATGGATGATAGCCTTGTCATTATGAAAGGTAGTTGGTTTTTGAGATTTTTGTTACTCCAATGGATGGTAGCCTTGTCATTATGGAAGGTAGTCTGTTGTCGAGATTTTGTTACTCCAATGGATGGTAGCCTTGTCATTACGGAAGGTAGTCGGTTGTATATATTTTTGTTACATCAATGGATTGTAGCCTTGTCATTATGGAAGGTAGTCTGTTGTCGAGATTTTGTTACTCTAATGGATGGTAGCCTTGTCATTATGGAACATAGTCTATTGTCGATATTTTTTTACTCCAATGGATGGTCGCCTTGTCATTATGGAATGTAGTCTGTTGTCGAGATTTTTGATACTCCAATGGATGGTAGCCTTGTAATTATGGAAGGTAGTCTGTTGTCGAGATTTTTTTTATTCCAATGGATGGTAGCCTTATCATTATGGAAGGTAGTCTGTCGTTGAGATTTCTGTTACTCCAATGGATTGTAGCCTTATCATTATGGAAGGTAGTCTGTTGTTCAGATTTTTGTTACTCCAATGGATGGTAGCCTTGTCATTATGGAAGGTAGTTTGTTGTCGAGAATATTTTATTCCATTGGATGGTAGGCTTGTCATTTTGGAAGGTAGTCTGTTTTTGAGATTTTTGTTATTCCAATGGATGGTAAGCTTGTCATTATGGAAGGTAGTATTTTGTCGAGATTTTTGTTACTCCAATGGATGATAGCCTTGTCATTATGGAAGGTAGTTTATTGTTGAGATTTTTGTTACTCCAATGGATGGTAGCCTTGTCATTATGGAAGGTAGTCTGTTGTTGAGATTTTGTTACTCTAATGGATGGTAGCCTTGTCATTATATAACATAGCCTGTTGTCGATTTTTTTTTACTCCAATGGATGGTAGCCTTGTCATTATGGAAGGTAGTCTGTTGTCGAGATTTTTTGTACTCCAATGGATGGTTCCCTTGTAATTATGGAAGGTAGTCTGTTATCGAGATTTTTTTTACTCCAATGGATGGTAGCCTTGTCATTATGGAAGGTAGTCTGTTTTTGAGATTTTTTTATTCCAATGGATGGTAAACATGTCATTATGGAAGGTAGTATTTTGTCGAGATTTTTGTTACTCCAATGGATGATAGCCTTGTCATTATGGAAGGTAGTCGATCGTTGAGATTTTTGTTACTCCAATGGATGGTAGCCTTGTCATTATGGAAGGTAGTCTATTGTCGAGATTTTTTTTACTTCAATGGATGGTAGCCTTGTCATTATGGAAGGTAGTCTGTTGTCGAGATTTTGTTACTCCAATGGATGCTAGCCTTGTCATTACGGAAGGTAGTCGGTTGTTGAGATTTTTGTTACTCCAATGGATGGTAGCCTTGTCATTATAAAAGGTTGTCTATTGTCGAGATTTTTGTTACTCCAATGGATGGTAGCCTTGTCATTATGGAACATAGTCTGTTGTCGATATTTTTTTACTCCAATGGATGGTAGCCTTATCATTATGGAAGGTAGTCTGTCGTTGAGATTTCTGTTACTCCAATGGATTGTAGCCTTGTCATTATGGAAGGTAGTCTGTTGTTCAAATTTTTGTTACTCCAATGGATGGTAGCCTTGTCATTATGGAAGGTAGTTTGTTGTCGAGAATATTTTATTCCATTGTATGGTAGGCTTGTCATTATGGAAGGTAGTATGTTTTTGAGATTTTTGTTATTCCAATGGATGGTAACCTTGTCATTATGGAAGGTAGTATTTTTTCGAGATTTTTGTTACTCCAATGGATGATAGCCTTGTCATTATAGAAGGTAGTCGGTCGTTGAGATTTTTGTTATTCCAATGGATGGTAGCCTTGTCATTATGGAAGGTAGTCTGTTGTCGAGATTTTGTTACTCCAATGGATGGTAGCCTTGTCATTACGGAAGGTAGTCGGTTGTTGATATTTTTGTTACATCAATGGATTGTAGCCTTGTCATTATGGAAGGTAGTCTGTTGTCGAGATTTTGTTACTCTAATGGATGGTAGCCTTGTCATTATGGAACATAGTCTATTGTCGATATTTTTTTACTCCAACGGA
Source organism: Vicia faba (assembly GCA_948472305.1). Classification (NCBI taxonomy): domain Eukaryota; kingdom Viridiplantae; phylum Streptophyta; class Magnoliopsida; order Fabales; family Fabaceae; genus Vicia; species Vicia faba. The sequence continues at coordinate 680,765,959 of OX451739.1, read as the reverse complement.
TGGTCGCCTTGTCATTATGGAATGTAGTCTGTTGTCGAGAATTTTGATACTCCAATGGATGGTAGCCTTGTAATTATGGAAGGTAGTCTGTTGTCGAGATTTTTTTTACTCCAATGGATGGTAGCCTTATCATTATGGAAGGTAGTCTGTCGTTGAGATTTCTGTTACTCCAATGGATTGTAGCCTTATCATTATGGAAGGTAGTCTGTTGTTCAGATTTTTGTTACTCCAATGGATGGTAGCCTTGTCATTATGGAAGGTAGTTTGTTGTCGAGAATATTTTATTCCATTGGATGGTAGGCTTGTCATTTTGGAAGGTAGTCTGTTTTTGAGATTTTTGTTATTCCAATGGATGGTAAGCTTGTCATTATGGAAGGTAGTATTTTGTCGAGATTTTTGTTACTCCAATGGATGATAGCCTTGTCATTAGGGGAAGGTAGTTTATTGTTGAGATTTTTGTTACTCCAATGGATGGTAGCCTTGTCATTATGGAAGGTAGTCTGTTGTTGAGATTTTGTTACTCTAATGGATGGTAGCCTTGTCATTATATAACATAGCCTGTTGTCGATTTTTTTTTACTCCAATGGATGGTAGCCTTGTCATTATGGAAGGTAGTCTGTTGTCGATATTTTTTGTACTCCAATGGATGTTTCCCTTGTAATTATGGAAGGTAGTCTGTTATCGAGATTTTTTTTACTCCAATGAATGGTAGCCTTGTCATTATGGAAGGTAGTCTGTTTTTGAGATTTTTTTATTCCAATGGATGGTAAGCTTGTCATTATGGAAGGTAGTATTTTGTCGAGATTTTTGTTACTCCAATGGATGATAGCCTTGTCATTATGGAAGGTAGTCGATCGTTGAGATTTTTGTTACTCCAATGGATTGTAGCCTTGTCATTATGGAAGGTAGTCTATTGTCGAGATTTTTTTTACTTCAATGGATGGTAGCCTTGTCATTACGGAAGGTAGTCGGTTGTTGATATTTTTGTTACATCAATGGATTGTAGCCTTGTCATTATGGAAGGTAGTCTGTTGTCGAGATTTTGTTACTCTAATGGATGGTAGCCTTGTCATTATGGAACATAGTCTATTGTCGATATTTTTTTACTCCAATGGATGGTCGCCTTGTCATTATGGAATGTAGTCTGTTGTCGAGAATTTTGATACTCCAATGGATGGTAGCCTTGTAATTATGGAAGGTAGTCTGTTGTCGAGATTTTTTTTACTCCAATGGATGGTAGCCTTATCATTATGGAAGGTAGTCTGTCGTTGAGATTTCTGTTACTCCAATGGATTGTAGCCTTATCATTATGGAAGGTAGTCTGTTGTTCAGATTTTTGTTACTCCAATGGATGGTAGCCTTGTCATTATGGAAGGTAGTTTGTTGTCGATAATATTTTATTCCATTGGATGGTAGGCTTGTCATTTTGGAAGGTAGTCTGTTTTTGAGATTTTTGTTATTCCAATGGATGGTAAGCTTGTCATTATGGAAGGTAGTATTTTGTCGAGATTTTTGTTACTCCAATGGATGATAGCCTTGTCATTATGGAAGGTAGTTTATTGTTGAGATTTTTGTTACTCCAATGGATGGTAGCCTTGTCATTATGGAAGGTAGTCTGTTGTTGAGATTTTGTTACTCTAATGGATGGTAGCCTTGTCATTATATAACATAGCCTGTTGTCGATTTTTTTTTACTCCAATGGATGGTAGCCTTGTCATTATGGAAGGTAGTCTGTTGTCGAGATTTTTTGTACTTCAATGGATGGTTCCCTTGTAATTATGGAAGGTAGTCTGTTATCGAGATTTTTTTTACTCCAATGGATGGTAGCCTTGTCATTATGGAAGGTAGTCTGTTTTTGAGATTTTTTTATTCCAATGGATGGTAAACTTGTCATTATGGAAGGTAGTATTTTGTCGAGATTTTTGTTACTCCAATGGATGATAGCCTTGTCATTATGGAAGGTAGTCGATCGTTGAGATTTTTGTTACTCCAATGGATGGTAGCCTTGTCATTATGGAAGGTAGTCTATTGTCGAGATTTTATTTACTTCAATGGATGGTAGCCTTGTCATTATGGAAGGTAGTCTGTTGTCGAGATTTTGTTACTCCAATGGATGCTAGCCTTGTCATTACGGAAGGTAGTCGGTTGTTGAGATTTTTGTTACTCCAATGGATGGTAGCCTTGTCATTATGAAAGGTTGTCTATTGTCGAGATTTTTGTTACTCCAATGGATGGTAGCCTTGTCATTATGGAACATAGTCTGTTGTCGATATTTTTTTACTCCAATGGATGGTAGCCTTATCATTATGGAAGGTAGTATGTCGTTGAGATTTCTGTTACTCCAATGGATTGTAGCCTTGTCATTATGGAAGGTAGTCTGTTGTTCAAATTTTTGTTACTCCAATGGATGGTAGCCTTGTCATTATGGAAGGTAGTTTGTTGTCGAGAATATTTTATTCCATTGTATGGTAGGCTTGTCATTATGGAAGGTAGTATGTTTTTGAGATTTTTGTTATTCCAATGGATGGTAACCTTGTCATTATGGAAGGTAGTATTTTTTCGAGATTTTTGTTACTCCAATGGATGATAGCCTTGTCATTATGAAAGGTAGTTTGTTTTTGAGATTTTTGTTACTCCAATGGATGGTAGCCTTGTCATTATGGAAGGTAGTCGGTTGTCGAGATTTTGTTACTCCAATGGATGGTAGCCTTGTCATTACGGAAGGTAGTCGGTTGTTGATATTTTTGTTACATCAATGGATTGTAGCCTTGTCATTATGGAAGGTAGTCTGTTGTCGAGATTTTGTTACTCTAATGGATGGTAGCCTTGTCATTATGGAACATAGTCTATTGTCGATATTTTTTTACTCCAATGGATGGTCGCCTTGTCATTATGGAATGTAGTCTGTTGTCGAGAATTTTGATACTCCAATGGATGGTAGCCTTGTAATTATGGAAGGTAGTCTGTTGTCGAGATTTTTTTTACTCCAATGGATGGTAGCCTTATCATTATGGAAGGTAGTCTGTCGTTGAGATTTCTGTTACTCCAATGGATTGTAGCCTTATCATTATGGAAGGTAGTCTGTTGTTCAGATTTTTGTTACTCCAATGGATGGTAGCCTTGTCATTATGGAAGGTAGTTTGTTGTCGAGAATATTTTATTCCATTGGATGGTAGGCTTGTCATTTTGGAAGGTAGTCTGTTTTTGAGATTTTTGTTATTCCAATGGATGGTAAGCCTGTCATTATGGAAGGTAGTATTTTGTCGAGATTTTTGTTACTCCAATGGATGATAGCCTTGTCATTATGGAAGGTAGATTATTGTTGAGATTTTTGTTACTCCAATGGATGGTAGCCTTGTCATTATGGAAGGTAGTCTGTTGTTGAGATTTTGTTACTCTAATGGATGGTAGCCTTGTCATTATATAACATAGCCTTTTGTCGATTTTTTTTTACTCCAATGGATGGTAGCCTTGTCATTATGGAAGGTAGTCTGTTGTCGAGATTTTTTGTACTTCAATGGATGGTTCCCTTGTAATTATGGAAGGTAGTCTGTTATCGAGATTTTTTTTACTCCAATGGATGGTAGCCTTGTCATTATGGAAGGTAGTCTGTTTTTGAGATTTTTTTATTCCAATGGATGGTAAACTTGTCATTATGGAAGGTAGTATTTTGTCGAGATTTTTGTTACTCCAATGGATGATAGCCTTGTCATTATGGAAGGTAGTCGATCGTTGAGATTTTTGTTACTCCAATGGATGGTAGCCTTGTCATTATGGAAGGTAGTCTATTGTCGAGATTTTTTTTACTTCAATGGATGGTAGCCTTGTCATTATGGAAGGTAGTCTGTTGTCGAGATTTTGTTACTCCAATGGATGCTAGCCTTGTCATTACGGAAGGTAGTCGGTTGTTGAGATTTTTGTTACTCCAATGGATGGTAGCCTTGTCATTATGAAAGGTTGTCTATTGTCGAGATTTTTGTTACTCCAATGGATGGTAGCCTTGTCATTATGGAACATAGTCTGTTGTCGATATTTTTTTACTCCAATGGATGGTAGCCTTATCATTATGGAAGGTAGTCTGTCGTTGAGATTTCTGTTACTCCAATGGATTGTAGCCTTGTCATTATGGAAGGTAGTCTGTTGTTCAAATTTTTGTTACTCCAATGGATGGTAGCCTTGTCATTATGGAAGGTAGTTTGTTGTCGAGAATATTTTATTCCATTGTATGGTAGGCTTGTCATTATGGAAGGTAGTATGTTTTTGAGATTTTTGTTATTCCAATGGATGGTAACCTTGTCATTATGGAAGGTAGTATTTTTTCGAGATTTTTGTTACTCCAATGGATGATAGCCTTGTCATTATGAAAGGTAGTTTGTTTTTGAGATTTTTGTTACTCCAATGGATGGTAGCCTTGTCATTATGGAAGGTAGTCTGTTGTCGAGATTTTGTTACTCCAATGGGTGGTAGCCTTGTCATTACGGAAGGTAGTCGGTTGTTGATATTTTTGTTACATCAATGGATTGTAGCCTTGTCATTATGGAAGGTAGTTTGTTGTCGAGATTTTGTTACTCTAATGGATGGTAGCCTTGTCATTATGGAACATGGTCTATTGTCGATATTTTTTTACTCCAATGGATGGTCGCCTTGTCATTATGGAATGTACTCTGTTGTCGAGAATTTTGATACTCCAATGGATGGTAGCCTTGTAATTATGGAAGGTAGTCTGTTGTCGAGATTTTTTTTACTCCAATGGATGGTAGCCTTATCATTATGGAAGGTAGTCTGTCGTTGAGATTTCTGTTACTCCAATGGATTGTAGCCTTATCATTATGGAAGGTAGTCTGTTGTTCAGATTTTTGTTACTCCAATGGATGGTAGCCTTGTCATTATGGAAGGTAGTTTGTTGTCGAGAATATTTTATTCCATTGGATGGTAGGCTTATCATTTTGGAAGGTAGTCTGTTTTTGAGATTTTTGTTATTCCAATAGATGGTAAGCTTGTCATTATGGAAGGTAGTATTTTATCGAGATTTTTGTTACTCCAATGGATGATAGCCTTGTCATTATGGAATGTAGTTTATTGTTGAGATTTTTGTTACTCCAATGGATGGTAGCCTTGTCATTATGGAAGGTAGTCTGTTGTCGAGATTTTGTTACTCTAATGGATGGTAGCCTTGTCATTATATAACATAGCCTGTTGTCGATTTTTTTTTACTCCAATGGATGGTAGCCTTGTCATTATGGAAGGTAGTATGTTGTCGAGATTTTTTGTACTCCAATGGATGGTTCCCTTGTAATTATGGAAGGTAGTCTGTTATCGAGATTTTTTTTACTCCAATGGATGGTAGCCTTGTCATTATGGAAGGTAGTCTGTTTTTGAGATTTTTGTTATTCCAATGGATGGTAAGCTTGTCATTATGGAAGGTAGTATTTTGTCGAGATTTTTGTTACTCCAATGGATGATAGCCTTGTCATTATGGAAGGTAGTCGGTCGTTGAGATTTTTGTTACTCCAATGGATGGTAGCCTTGTCATTATGGAAGGTAGTCTATTGTCGAGATTTTTGTTACTTCAATGGATGGTAGCCTTGTCATTATGGAAGGTAGTCTGTTGTCGAGATTTTGTTACTCCAATGGATGCTAGCCTTGTCATTACGGAAGGTAGTCGGTTGTTGAGATTTTTGTTACTCCAATGGATGGTAGCCTTGTCATTATGGAAGGTAGTCTATTGTCGAGATTTTTGTTACTCCAATGGATGGTAGCCTTGTCATTATGGAACATAGTCTGTTGTCGATATTTTTTTACTCCAATGGATGGTAGCCTTATCATTATGGAAGGTAGTCTGTCGTTGAGATTTCTGTTACTCCAATGGATTGTAGCCTTGTCATTATGGAAGGTAGTCTGTTGTTCAAATTTTTGTTACTCCAATGGATGGTAGCCTTGTCATTATGGAAGGTAGTTTGTTGTCGAGAATATTTTATTCCATTGTATGGTAGGCTTGTCATTATGGAAGGTAGTATGTTTTTGAGATTTTTGTTATTCCAATGGATGGTAACCTTGTCATTATGGAAGGTAGTATTTTTTCGAGATTTTTGTTACTCCAATGGATGATAGCCTTGTCATTATGAAAGGTAGTTTGTTTTTGAGATTTTTATTACTCCAATGGATGGTAGCCTTGTCATTATGGAAGGTAGTCTGTTGTCGAGATTTTGTTACTCCAATGGGTGGTAGCCTTGTCATTACGGAAGGTAGTCGGTTGTTGATATTTTTGTTACATCAATGGATTGTAGCCTTGTCATTATGGAAGGTAGTCTGTTGTCGAGATTTTGTTACTCTAATGGATGGTAGCCTTGTCATTATGGAACATGGTCTATTGTCGATATTTTTTTACTCCAATGGATGGTCGCCTTGTCATTATGGAATGTACTCTGTTGTCGAGAATTTTGATACTCCAATGGATGGTAGCCTTGTAATTATGGAAGGTAGTCTGTTGTCGAGATTTTTTTTACTCCAATGGATGGTAGCCTTATCATTATGGAAGGTAGTCTGTCGTTGAGATTTCTGTTACTCCAATGGATTGTAGCCTTATCATTATGGAAGGTAGTCTGTTGTTCAGATTTTTGTTACTCCAATGGATGGTAGCCTTGTCATTATGGAAGGTAGTTTGTTGTCGAGAATATTTTATTCCATTGGATGGTAGGCTTATCATTTTGGAAGGTAGTCTGTTTTTGAGATTTTTGTTATTCCAATAGATGGTAAGCTTGTCATTATGGAAGGTAGTATTTTGTCGAGATTTTTGTTACTCCAATGGATGATAGCCTTGTCATTATGGAATGTAGTTTATTGTTGAGATTTTTGTTACTCCAATGGATGGTAGCCTTGTCATTATGGAAGGTAGTCTGTTGTCGAGATTTTGTTACTCTAATGGATGGTAGCCTTGTCATTATATAACATAGCCTGTTGTCGATTTTTTTTTACTCCAATGGATGGTAGCCTTGTCATTATGGAAGGTAGTATGTTGTCGAGATTTTTTGTACTCCAATGGATGGTTCCCTTGTAATTATGGAAGGTAGTCTGTTATCGAGATTTTTTTTACTCCAATGGATGGTAGCCTTGTCATTATGGAAGGTAGTCTGTTTTTGAGATTTTTGTTATTCCAATGGATGGTAAGCTTGTCATTATGGAAGGTAGTATTTTGTCGAGATTTTTGTTACTCCAATGGATGATAGCCTTGTCATTATGGAAGGTAGTCGGTCGTTGAGATTTTTGTTACTCCAATGGATGGTAGCCTTGTCATTATGGAAGGTAGTCTATTGTCGAGATTTTTGTTACTTCAATGGATGGTAGCCTTGTCATTATGGAAGGTAGTCTGTTGTCGAGATTTTGTTACTCCAATGGATGCTAGCCTTGTCATTACGGAAGGTAGTCGGTTGTTGAGATTTTTGTTACTCCAATGGATGGTAGCCTTGTCATTATGGAAGGTAGTCTATTGTCGAGATTTTTGTTACTCCAATGGATGGTAGCCTTGTCATTATGGAACATAGTCTGTTGTCGATATTTTTTTACTCCAATGGATGGTAGCCTTATCATTATGGAAGGTAGTCTGTCGTTGAGATTTCTGTTACTCCAATGGATTGTAGCCTTGTCATTATGGAAGGTAGTCTGTTGTTCAAATTTTTGTTACTCCAATGGATGGTAGCCTTGTCATTATGGAAGGTAGTTTGTTGTCGAGAATATTTTATTCCATTGTATGGTAGGCTTGTCATTATGGAAGGTAGTATGTTTTTGAGATTTTTGTTATTCCAATGGATGGTAACCTTGTCATTATGGAAGGTAGTATTTTTTCGAGATTTTTGTTACTCCAATGGATGATAGCCTTGTCATTATGAAAGGTAGTTTGTTTTTGAGATTTTTATTACTCCAATGGATGGTAGCCTTGTCATTATGGAAGGTAGTCTGTTGTCGAGATTTTGTTACTCCAATGGGTGGTAGCCTTGTCATTACGGAAGGTAGTCGGTTGTTGATATTTTTGTTACATCAATGGATTGTAGCCTTGTCATTATGGAAGGTAGTCTGTTGTCGAGATTTTGTTACTCTAATGGATGGTAGCCTTGTCATTATGGAACATGGTCTATTGTCGATATTTTTTTACTCCAATGGATGGTCGCCTTGTCATTATGGAATGTACTCTGTTGTCGAGAATTTTGATACTCCAATGGATGGTAGCCTTGTAATTATGGAAGGTAGTCTGTTGTCGAGATTTTTTTTACTCCAATGGATGGTAGCCTTATCATTATGGAAGGTAGTCTGTCGTTGAGATTTCTGTTACTCCAATGGATTGTAGCCTTATCATTATGGAAGGTAGTCTGTTGTTCAGATTTTTGTTACTCCAATGGATGGTAGCCTTGTCATTATGGAAGGTAGTTTGTTGTCGAGAATATTTTATTCCATTGGATGGTAGGCTTATCATTTTGGAAGGTAGTCTGTTTTTGAGATTTTTGTTATTCCAATAGATGGTAAGCTTGTCATTATGGAAGGTAGTATTTTGTCGAGATTTTTGTTACTCCAATGGATGATAGCCTTGTCATTATGGAATGTAGTTTATTGTTGAGATTTTTGTTACTCCAATGGATGGTAGCCTTGTCATTATGGAAGGTAGTCTGTTGTTGAGATTTTGTTACTCTAATGGATGGTAGCCTTGTCATTATATAACATAGCCTGTTGTCGATTTTTTTTTACTCCAATGGATGGTAGCCTTGTCATTATGGAAGGTAGTATGTTGTCGAGATTTTTTGTACTCCAATGGATGGTTCCCTTGTAATTATGGAAGGTAGTCTGTTATCGAGATTTTTTTTACTCCAATGGATGGTAGCCTTGTCATTATGGAAGGTAGTCTGTTTTTGAGATTTTTGTTATTCCAATGGATGGTAAGCTTGTCATTATGGAAGGTAGTATTTTGTCGAGATTTTTGTTACTCCAATGGATGATAGCCTTGTCATTATGGAAGGTAGTCGGTCGTTGAGATTTTTGTTACTCCAATGGATGGTAGCCTTGTCATTATGGAAGGTAGTCTATTGTCGAGATTTTTGTTACTTCAATGGATGGTAGCCTTGTCATTATGGAAGGTAGTCTGTTGTCGAGATTTTGTTACTCCAATGGATGCTAGCCTTGTCATTACGGAAGGTAGTCGGTTGTTGAGATTTTTGTTACTCCAATGGATGGTAGCCTTGTCATTATGGAAGGTAGTCTATTGTCGAGATTTTTGTTACTCCAATGGATGGTAGCCTTGTCATTATGGAACATAGTCTGTTGTCGATATTTTTTTACTCCAATGGATGGTAGCCTTATCATTATGGAAGGTAGTCTGTCGTTGAGATTTCTGTTACTCCAATGGATTGTAGCCTTGTCATTATGGAAGGTAGTCTGTTGTTCAAATTTTTGTTACTCCAATGGATGGTAGCCTTGTCATTATGGAAGGTAGTTTGTTGTCGAGAATATTTTATTCCATTGTATGGTAGGCTTGTCATTATGGAAGGTAGTATGTTTTTGAGATTTTTGTTATTCCAATGGATGGTAACCTTGTCATTATGGAAGGTAGTATTTTTTCGAGATTTTTGTTACTCCAATGGATGATAGCCTTGTCATTATGAAAGGTAGTTTGTTTTTGAGATTTTTGTTACTCCAATGGATGGTAGCCTTGTCATTATGGAAGGTAGTCTGTTGTCGAGATTTTGTTACTCCAATGGGTGGTAGCCTTGTCATTACGGAAGGTAGTCGGTTGTTGATATTTTTGTTACATCAATGGATTGTAGCCTTGTCATTATGGAAGGTAGTCTGTTGTCGAGATTTTGTTACTCTAATGGATGGTAGCCTTGTCATTATGGAACATGGTCTATTGTCGATATTTTTTTACTCCAATGGATGGTCGCCTTGTCATTATGGAATGTACTCTGTTGTCGAGAATTTTGATACTCCAATGGATGGTAGCCTTGTAATTATGGAAGGTAGTCTGTTGTCGAGATTTTTTTTACTCCAATGGATGGTAGCCTTATCATTATGGAAGGTAGTCTGTCGTTGAGATTTCTGTTACTCCAATGGATTGTAGCCTTATCATTATGGAAGGTAGTCTGTTGTTCAGATTTTTGTTACTCCAATGGATGGTAGCCTTGTCATTATGGAAGGTAGTTTGTTGTCGAGAATATTTTATTCCATTGGATGGTAGGCTTATCATTTTGGAAGGTAGTCTGTTTTTGAGATTTTTGTTATTCCAATAGATGGTAAGCTTGTCATTATGGAAGGTAGTATTTTGTCGAGATTTTTGTTACTCCAATGGATGATAGCCTTGTCATTATGGAATGTAGTTTATTGTTGAGATTTTTGTTACTCCAATGGATGGTAGCCTTGTCATTATGGAAGGTAGTCTGTTGTTGAGATTTTGTTACTCTAATGGATGGTAGCCTTGTCATTATATAACATAGCCTGTTGTCGATTTTTTTTTACTCCAATGGATGGTAGCCTTGTCATTATGGAAGGTAGTATGTTGTCGAGATTTTTTGTACTCCAATGGATGGTTCCCTTGTAATTATGGAAGGTAGTCTGTTATCGAGATTTTTTTTACTCCAATGGATGGTAGCCTTGTCATTATGGAAGGTAGTCTGTTTTTGAGATTTTTGTTATTCCAATGGATGGTAAGCTTGTCATTATGGAAGGTAGTATTTTGTCGAGATTTTTGTTACTCCAATGGATGATAGCCTTGTCATTATGGAAGGTAGTCGGTCGTTGAGATTTTTGTTACTCCAATGGATGGTAGCCTTGTCATTATGGAAGGTAGTCTATTGTCGAGATTTTTGTTACTTCAATGGATGGTAGCCTTGTCATTATGGAAGGTAGTCTGTTGTCGAGATTTTGTTACTCCAATGGATGCTAGCCTTGTCATTACGGAAGGTAGTCGGTTGTTGAGATTTTTGTTACTCCAATGGATGGTAGCCTTGTCATTATGGAAGGTAGTCTATTGTCGAGATTTTTGTTACTCCAATGGATGGTAGCCTTGTCATTATGGAACATAGTCTGTTGTCGATATTTTTTTACTCCAATGGATGGTAGCCTTATCATTATGGAAGGTAGTCTGTCGTTGAGATTTTTGTTACTCCAATGGATTGTAGCCTTGTCATTATGGAAGGTAGTCTGTTGTTCAAATTTTTGTTACTCCAATGGATGGTAGCCTTGTCATTATGTAAGGTAGTTTGTTGTCGAGAATATTTTATTCCATTGTATGGTAGGCTTGTCATTATGGAAGGTAGTATGTTTTTGAGATTTTTGTTATTCCAATGGATGGTAACCTTGTCATTATGGAAGGTAGTATTTTTTCGAGATTTTTGTTACTCCAATGGATGATAGCCTTGTCATTATGAAAGGTAGTTTGTTTTTGAGATTTTTGTTACTCCAATCGATGGTAGCCTTGTCATTATGGAAGGTAGTCTGTTGTCGAGATTTTGTTACTCTAATGGATGGTAGCCTTATCATTACAAAAGGTAGTCGGTTGTTGATATTTTTGTTACATCAATGGATTGTAGCCTTGTCATTATGGAAGGTAGTCTGTTGTTCAGATTTTTGTTACTCCAATGGATGGTAGCCTTGTCATTATGGAAGGTAGTTTGTTGTCGAGAATATTTTATTCCATTGGATGGTAGGCTTGTCATTATGGAAGGTAGTCTGTTTTTGAGATTTTTGTTATTCCAATGGATGGTAAGCTTGTCATTATGGAAGGTAGTATTTTGTCGAGATTTTTGTTACTCCAATGGATGATAGCCTTGTCATTATGGAAGGTAGTCTATTGTTGAGATTTTTGTTACTTCAATGGATGGTAGCCTTGTCATTATGGAAGGTAGTCTGTTGTCGAGATTTTGTTAGTCTAATGGATGGTAGCCTTGTCATTATGGAACATAGTCTGTTGTCGATATTTTTTTACTCCAATGGATGGTCGCCTTGTCATTATGGAATGTAGTCTGTTGTCGAGATTTTTGATACTCCAATGGATGGTAGCCTTGTAATTATGGAAGGTAGTCTGTTGTCGAGATTTTTTTTACTCCAATGGATGGTAGCCTTATCATTATGGAAGGTAGTCTGTCGTTGAGATTTCTGTTACTCCAATGGATTGTAGCCTTGTCATTATGAAAGGTAGTCTGTTGTTCAGATTTTTGTTACTCCAATGGATGGTAGCCTTGTCATTATGGAAGGTAGTTTGTTGTCGAGAATATTTTATTCCATTGGATGGTAGGCTTTTCATTATGGAAGGTAGTCTGTTTTTGAGATTTTTTTTATTCCAATGGATGGTAACCTTGTCATTATGGAAGGTAGTATTTTTTCGAGATTTTTGTTACTCCTATGGATGATAGCCTTGTCATTATGGAAGGTAGTCTGTTGTTGAGATTTTTGTTATTCCAATGGATGGTAGCCTTGTCATTATGGAAGGTAGTCTGTTGTTGAGATTTTGTTACTCTAATGGATGGTAGCCTTGTCATTATGGAACATGGTCTATTGTCGATATTTTTTTACTCCAATGGATGGTCGCCTTGTCATTATGGAATGTACTCTGTTGTCGAGAATTTTGATACTCCAATGGATGGTAGCCTTGTAATTATGGAAGGTAGTCTGTTGTCGAGATTTTTTTTACTCCAATGGATGGTAGCCTTATCATTATGGAAGGTAGTCTGTCGTTGAGATTTCTGTTACTCCAATGGATTGTAGCCTTATCATTATGGAAGGTAGTCTGTTGTTCAGATTTTTGTTACTCCAATGGATGGTAGCCTTGTCATTATGGAAGGTAGTTTGTTGTCGAGAATATTTTATTCCATTGGATGGTAGGCTTATCATTTTGGAAGGTAGTCTGTTTTTGAGATTTTTGTTATTCCAATAGATGGTAAGCTTGTCATTATGGAAGGTAGTATTTTGTCGAGATTTTTGTTACTCCAATGGATGATAGCCTTGTCATTATGGAATGTAGTTTATTGTTGAGATTTTTGTTACTCCAATGGATGGTAGCCTTGTCATTATGGAAGGTAGTCTGTTGTTGAGATTTTGTTACTCTAATGGATGGTAGCCTTGTCATTATATAACATAGCCTGTTGTCGATTTTTTTTTACTCCAATGGATGGTAGCCTTGTCATTATGGAAGGTAGTATGTTGTCGAGATTTTTTGTACTCCAATGGATGGTTCCCTTGTAATTATGGAAGGTAGTCTGTTATCGAGATTTTTTTTACTCCAATGGATGGTAGCCTTGTCATTATGGAAGGTAGTCTGTTTTTGAGATTTTTGTTATTCCAATGGATGGTAAGCTTGTCATTATGGAAGGTAGTATTTTGTCGAGATTTTTGTTACTCCAATGGATGATAGCCTTGTCATTATGGAAGGTAGTCGGTCGTTGAGATTTTTGTTACTCCAATGGATGGTAGCCTTGTCATTATGGAAGGTAGTCTATTGTCGAGATTTTTGTTACTTCAATGGATGGTAGCCTTGTCATTATGGAAGGTAGTCTGTTGTCGAGATTTTGTTACTCCAATGGATGCTAGCCTTGTCATTACGGAAGGTAGTCGGTTGTTGAGATTTTTGTTACTCCAATGGATGGTAGCCTTGTCATTATGGAAGGTAGTCTATTGTCGAGATTTTTGTTACTCCAATGGATGGTAGCCTTGTCATTATGGAACATAGTCTGTTGTCGATATTTTTTTACTCCAATGGATGGTAGCCTTATCATTATGGAAGGTAGTCTGTCGTTGAGATTTTTGTTACTCCAATGGATTGTAGCCTTGTCATTATGGAAGGTAGTCTGTTGTTCAAATTTTTGTTACTCCAATGGATGGTAGCCTTGTCATTATGTAAGGTAGTTTGTTGTCGAGAATATTTTATTCCATTGTATGGTAGGCTTGTCATTATGGAAGGTAGTATGTTTTTGAGATTTTTGTTATTCCAATGGATGGTAACCTTGTCATTATGGAAGGTAGTATTTTTTCGAGATTTTTGTTACTCCAATGGATGATAGCCTTGTCATTATGAAAGGTAGTTTGTTTTTGAGATTTTTGTTACTCCAATCGATGGTAGCCTTGTCATTATGGAAGGTAGTCTGTTGTCGAGATTTTGTTACTCTAATGGATGGTAGCCTTATCATTACAAAAGGTAGTCGGTTGTTGATATTTTTGTTACATCAATGGATTGTAGCCTTGTCATTATGGAAGGTAGTCTGTTGTTCAGATTTTTGTTACTCCAATGGATGGTAGCCTTGTCATTATGGAAGGTAGTTTGTTGTCGAGAATATTTTATTCCATTGGATGGTAGGCTTGTCATTATGGAAGGTAGTCTGTTTTTGAGATTTTTGTTATTCCAATGGATGGTAAGCTTGTCATTATGGAAGGTAGTATTTTGTCGAGATTTTTGTTACTCCAATGGATGATAGCCTTGTCATTATGGAAGGTAGTCTATTGTTGAGATTTTTGTTACTTCAATGGATGGTAGCCTTGTCATTATGGAAGGTAGTCTGTTGTCGAGATTTTGTTAGTCTAATGGATGGTAGCCTTGTCATTATGGAACATAGTCTGTTGTCGATATTTTTTTACTCCAATGGATGGTCGCCTTGTCATTATGGAATGTAGTCTGTTGTCGAGATTTTTGATACTCCAATGGATGGTAGCCTTGTAATTATGGAAGGTAGTCTGTTGTCGAGATTTTTTTTACTCCAATGGATGGTAGCCTTATCATTATGGAAGGTAGTCTGTCGTTGAGATTTCTGTTACTCCAATGGATTGTAGCCTTGTCATTATGAAAGGTAGTCTGTTGTTCAGATTTTTGTTACTCCAATGGATGGTAGCCTTGTCATTATGGAAGGTAGTTTGTTGTCGAGAATATTTTATTCCATTGGATGGTAGGCTTTTCATTATGGAAGGTAGTCTGTTTTTGAGATTTTTTTTATTCCAATGGATGGTAACCTTGTCATTATGGAAGGTAGTATTTTTTCGAGATTTTTGTTACTCCTATGGATGATAGCCTTGTCATTATGGAAGGTAGTCTGTTGTTGAGATTTTTGTTATTCCAATGGATGGTAGCCTTGTCATTATGGAAGGTAGTCTGTTGTTGAGATTTTGTTACTCTAATGGATGGTAGCCTTGTCATTATGGAACATGGTCTATTGTCGATATTTTTTTACTCCAATGGATGGTCGCCTTGTCATTATGGAATGTACTCTGTTGTCGAGAATTTTGATACTCCAATGGATGGTAGCCTTGTAATTATGGAAGGTAGTCTGTTGTCGAGATTTTTTTTACTCCAATGGATGGTAGCCTTATCATTATGGAAGGTAGTCTGTCGTTGAGATTTCTGTTACTCCAATGGATTGTAGCCTTATCATTATGGAAGGTAGTCTGTTGTTCAGATTTTTGTTACTCCAATGGATGGTAGCCTTGTCATTATGGAAGGTAGTTTGTTGTCGAGAATATTTTATTCCATTGGATGGTAGGCTTATCATTTTGGAAGGTAGTCTGTTTTTGAGATTTTTGTTATTCCAATAGATGGTAAGCTTGTCATTATGGAAGGTAGTATTTTGTCGAGATTTTTGTTACTCCAATGGATGATAGCCTTGTCATTATGGAATGTAGTTTATTGTTGAGATTTTTGTTACTCCAATGGATGGTAGCCTTGTCATTATGGAAGGTAGTCTGTTGTTGAGATTTTGTTACTCTAATGGATGGTAGCCTTGTCATTATATAACATAGCCTGTTGTCGATTTTTTTTTACTCCAATGGATGGTAGCCTTGTCATTATGGAAGGTAGTATGTTGTCGAGATTTTTTGTACTCCAATGGATGGTTCCCTTGTAATTATGGAAGGTAGTCTGTTATCGAGATTTTTTTTACTCCAATGGATGGTAGCCTTGTCATTATGGAAGGTAGTCTGTTTTTGAGATTTTTGTTATTCCAATGGATGGTAAGCTTGTCATTATGGAAGGTAGTATTTTGTCGAGATTTTTGTTACTCCAATGGATGATAGCCTTGTCATTATGGAAGGTAGTCGGTCGTTGAGATTTTTGTTACTCCAATGGATGGTAGCCTTGTCATTATGGAAGGTAGTCTATTGTCGAGATTTTTGTTACTTCAATGGATGGTAGCCTTGTCATTATGGAAGGTAGTCTGTTGTCGAGATTTTGTTACTCCAATGGATGCTAGCCTTGTCATTACGGAAGGTAGTCGGTTGTTGAGATTTTTGTTACTCCAATGGATGGTAGCCTTGTCATTATGGAAGGTAGTCTATTGTCGAGATTTTTGTTACTCCAATGGATGGTAGCCTTGTCATTATGGAACATAGTCTGTTGTCGATATTTTTTTACTCCAATGGATGGTAGCCTTATCATTATGGAAGGTAGTCTGTCGTTGAGATTTTTGTTACTCCAATGGATTGTAGCCTTGTCATTATGGAAGGTAGTCTGTTGTTCAAATTTTTGTTACTCCAAAGGATGGTAGCCTTGTCATTATGTAAGGTAGTTTGTTGTCGAGAATATTTTATTCCATTGTATGGTAGGCTTGTCATTATGGAAGGTAGTATGTTTTTGATATTTTTTTTTTCAATGGATGGTAACCTTGTCATTATGGAAGGTAGTATTTTTTCAAGATTTTTGTTACTCCAATGGATGATAGCCTTGTCATTATGAAAGGTAGTTTGTTTTTGGGATTTTTGTTACTCCAATCGATGGTAGCCTTGTCATTATGGAAGGTAGTCTGTTGTCGAGATTTTGTTACTCTAATGGATGGTAGCCTTATCATTACAAAAGGTAGTCGGTTGTTGATATTTTTGTTACATCAATGGATTGTAGCCTTGTCATTATGGAAGGTAGTCTGTTGTTCAGATTTTTGTTACTCCAATGGATGGTAGCCTTGTCATTATGGAAGGTAGTTTGTTGTCGAGAATATTTTATTCCATTGGATGGTAGGCTTGTCATTATGGAAGGTAGTCTGTTTTTGAGATTTTTGTTATTCCAATGGATGGTAAGCTTGTCATTATGGAAGGTAGTATTTTGTCGAGATTTTTGTTACTCCAATGGATGATAGCCTTGTCATTATGGAAGGTAGTCTATTGTTGAGATTTTTGTTACTTCAATGGATGGTAGCCTTGTCATTATGGAAGGTAGTCTGTTGTCGAGATTTTGTTAGTCTAATGGATGGTAGCCTTGTCATTATGGAACATAGTCTGTTGTCGATATTTTTTTACTCCAATGGATGGTCGCCTTGTCATTATGGAATGTAGTCTGTTGTCGAGATTTTTGATACTCCAATGGATGGTAGCCTTGTAATTATGGAAGGTAGTCTGTTGTCGAGATTTTTTTTACTCCAATGGATGGTAGCCTTATCATTATGGAAGGTAGTCTGTCGTTGAGATTTCTGTTACTCCAATGGATTGTAGCCTTGTCATTATGAAAGGTAGCCTGTTGTTCAGATTTTTGTTACTCCAATGGATGGTAGCCTTGTCATTATGGAAGGTAGTTTGTTGTCGAGAATATTTTATTCCATTGGATGGTAGGCTTTTCATTATGGAAGGTAGTCTGTTTTTGAGATTTTTTTTATTCCAATGGATGGTAACCTTGTCATTATGGAAGGTAGTATTTTTTCGAGATTTTTGTTACTCCTATGGATGATAGCCTTGTCATTATGGAAGGTAGTCTGTTGTTGAGATTTTTGTTACTCCAATGGATGGTAGCCTTGTCATTATGGAAGGTAGTCTGTTGTTGAGATTTTGTTACTCTAATGGATGGTAGCGTTGTCATTATGGAACATAGCCTATTGTCGATTTTTTTTTACTCCAATGGATGGTCGCCTTGTCATTATGGAATGTAGTCTGTTGTTGAGATTTTTGATACTCCAATGGATGGTAGCCTTGTAATTATGGAAGGTAGTCTGTTATCGAGATTTTTTTTACTCCAATGGATGGTAGCCTTGTCATTATGGAAGGTAGTCTATCGTTGAGATTTCTGTTACTCCAATGGATTGTATCCTTGTCATTATGGAAGGTAGTCTGTTGTTGAGATTTTTGTTACTCCAATTGATGGTAGCCTTGTCATTATGGAAGGTAGTCTGTTGTCGAGAATATTTTATTCCATTGGATGGTAGGCTTGTCATTATGGAAGGTAGTCTGTTTTTGAGATTTTTGTTATTCCAATGGATGGTAACCTTGTCATTATGGAAGGTAGTCTGTTGTCGAGATTTTTGTTACTCCAATGGATGGTAGCCTTGTCATTATGGAAGGTAGTCTGTTATCGAGATTTTTGTTACTCCAATGGATGGTAGCCTTGTCATTATGGAAGGTAGTCGGTCGTTGAGATTTTTGTTACTCCAATGGATGGTAGCCTTGTCATTATGGAAGGTAGTCTATTATCGAGATTTTTTTTACTTCAATGGATGGTAGCCTTGTCATTATGGAAGGTAGTCTGTTGTCGAGATTTTGTTACTCCAATGGATGCTAGCCTTGTCATTACGGAAGGTAGTAGGTTGTTGAGATTTTTGTTACTCCAATGGATGGTAGCCCTGTCATTATGGAAGGTTGTCTATTGTCAAGATTTTTGTTACTCCAATGGATGGTAGCCTTGTCATTATGGAACATAGTCTGTTGTCGATATTTTTTTACTCCAATGGATGGTAGCCTTATCATTATGGAAGGTAGTCTGTCGTTGAGATTTCTGTTACTCCAACGGATTGTAGCCTTGTCATTATGGAAGGTAGTCTGTTGTTCAGATTTTTGTTACTCCAATGGATGGTAGCCTTGTCATTATGGAAGGTAGTTTGTTGTCGAGAATATTTTATTCCATTGTATGGTAGGCTTGTCATTATAGAAGGTAGTATGTTTTTGAGATTTTTGTTATTCCAATGGATGGTAACCTTGTCATTATGGAAGGTAGTATTTTTTCGAGATTTTTGTTACTCCAATGGATGATAGCCTTGTCATTATGAAAGGTAGTTTGTTTTTGAGATTTTTGTTACTCCATTGGATGGTAGCCTTGTCATTATGGAAGGTAGTCTGTTGTCGAGATTTTGTTACTCCAATGGATGGTAGCCTTGTCATTACGGAAGGTAGTCGGTTGTTGATATTTTTGTTACATCAATGGATTGTAGCCTTGTCATTATGGAAGGTAGTCTGTTGTCGAGATTTTGTTACTCTAATGGATGGAAGCCTTGTCATTATGGAACATAGTCTATTGTCGATATTTTTTTACTCCAATGGATGGTCGCCTTGTCATTATGGAATGTAGTCTGTTGTCGAGATTTTTGATACTCCAATGGATGGTAGCCTTGTAATTATGGAAGGTAGTCTGTTGTCGAGATTTTTTTTACTCCAATGGATGGTAGCCTTATCATTATGGAAGGTAGTCTGTCGTTGAGATTTCTGTTACTCCAATGGATGGTTCCCTTGTAATTATGGAAGGTAGTCTGTTATCGAGATTTTTTTTACTCCAATGGATGGTAGCCTTGTCATTATGGAAGGTAGTCTGTTTTTGAGATTTTTGTTAATCCAATGGATGGTAAGCTTGTCATTATGGAAGGTAGTATTTTGTCGAGATTTTTGTTACTCCAATGGATGATAGCCTTGTCATTATGGAAGGTAGTCTGTTGTCGAGAATATTTTATTCCATTGGATGGTAGGCTTGTCATTATGGAAGGTAGTCTGTTGTCGAGATTTTTGTTACTCCAATGGATGGTAGCCTTATCATTATGGAAGGTAGTCTGTTGTCGAGATTTTGTTACTCTAATGGATTGTTTCCTTGTCATTACGGAAGGTAGTCGGTTGTTGAGATTTTTGTTACTCCAATTGATGGTAGCCTTGTCATTATGGAAGGTAGTCTGTTGTCGAGAATATTTTATTCCATTGGATGGTAGGCTTGTCATTATGGAAGGTAGTCTGTTTTTGAGATTTTTGTTATTCCAATGGATGGTAACCTTGTCATTATGGAAGGTAGTCTGTTGTCTAGATTTTTGTTACTCCAATGGATGGTAGCCTTGTCATTATGAAACGTAGTCTGTTGTCGAGATTTTTGTTACTCCAATGGATGGTAGCCTTGTCATTATGGAAGGTAGTCGGTCGTTGAGATTTTTTTTACTCCAATGGATGGTAGCCTTGTAATTATGGAAGGTAGTCTGTTATCGAGATTTTTTTTACTCCAATGGATGGTAGCCTTATCATTATGGAAGGTAGTCTGTCGTTGAGATTTCTGTTACTCCAATGGATTGTAGCCTTATCATTATGGAAGGTAGTCTGTTGTTCAGATTTTTGTTACTCCAATGGATGGTAGCCTTGTCATTATGGAAGGTAGTTTGTTATCGAGAATATTTTATTCCATTGGATGGTAGGCTTGTCATTTTGGAAGGTAGTCTGTTTTTGAGATTTTTGTTATTCCAATGGATGGTAAGCTTATCATTATGGAAGGTAGTATTTTGTCGAGATTTTTGTTACTCCAATGGATGATAGCCTTGTCATTATGGAAGGTAGTCTATTGTTGAGATTTTTGTTACTCCAATGGATGGTAGCCTTGTCATTATGGAAGGTAGTCTGTTGTTGAGATTTTGTTACTCTAATGGATGGTAGCGTTGTCATTATGGAACATAGCCTGTTGTCGATTTTTTTTTAGTCCAATGGATGGTCGCCTTGTCATTATGGAATGTAGTCTGTTGTTGAGATTTTTGATACTCCAATGGATGGTAGCCTTGTAATTATGGAAGGTAGTCTGTTATCGAGATTTTTTTTACTCCAATGGATGGTAGCCTTGTCATTATGGAAGGTATTCTATCGTTGAGATTTCTGTTACTCCAATGGATTGTAGCCTTGTCATTATGGAAGGTAGTCTGTTGTTGAGATTTTTGTTACTCCAATTGATGGTAGCCTTGTCATTATGAAAGGTAGTCTGTTGTCGAGAATATTTTATTCCATTGGATGGTAGGCTTGTCATTATGGAAGGTAGTCTGTTTTTGAGATTTTTGTTATTCCAATGGATGGTAACCTTGTCATTATGGAAGGTAGTCTGTTGTCGAGATTTTTGTTACTCCAATGGATGGTAGCCTTGTCATTATGGAAGGTAGTCTGTTGTCGAGATTTTTGTTACTCCAATGGATGGTAGCCTTGTCATTATGGAAGGTAGTCGGTCGTTGAGATTTTTGTTACTCCAATGGATGGTAGCCTTGTCATTATGGAAGGTAGTCTTTGTCGAGATTTTTGTTACTCCAATGGATGGTAGCCTTATCATTATGGAAGGTAGTCTGTTGTCGAGATTTTGTTACTCTAATGGATGGTTGCCTTGTCATTACGGAAGGTAGTCGGTTGTTGAGATTTTTGTTACTTCAATGGATGGTAGCCTTGTCATTATGGAAGGTAGTCTGTTGTCGAGATTTTGTTAGTCTAATGGATGGTAGCCTTGTCATTATGGAACATAGTCTATTGTCGATATTTTTTTACTCCAATGGATGGTCGCCTTGTCATTATGGAATGTAGTCTGTTGTCGAGATTTTTGATACTCCAATGGATGGTAGCCTTGTAATTATGGAAGGTAGTCTGTTGTCGAGATTTTTTTTACTCCAATGGATGGTAGCCTTATCATTATGGAAGGTAGTGTGTCGTTGAGATTTCTGTTACTCCAATGGATTGTAGCCTTGTCATTATGGAAGGTAGTCTGTTGTTCAGATTTTTGTTACTCCAATGGATGGTAGCCTTGTCATTATGGAAGGTAGTTTGTTGTCGAGAATATTTTATTCCATTGGATGGTAGGCTTTTCATTATGGAAGGTAGTCTGTTTTTGAGATTTTTTTTATTCCAATGGATGGTAACCTTGTCATTATGGAAGGTAGTATTTTTTCGAGATTTTTTTTACTCCTATGAATGATAGCCTTGTCATTATGGAAGGTAGTCTGTTGTTGAGATTTTTGTTACTCCAATGGATGGTAGCCTTGTCATTATGGAAGGTAGTCTGTTGTTGAGATTTTGTTACTCTAATGGATGGTAGCGTTGTCATTATGGAACATAGCCTATTGTCGATTTTTTTTTACTCCAATGGATGGTCGCCTTGTCATTATGGAATGTAGTCTGTTGTTGAGATTTTTGATACTCCAATGGATGGTAGCCTTGTAATTATGGAAGGTAGTCTGTTATCGAGATTTTTTTTACTCCAATGGATGGTAGCCTTGTCATTATGGAAGGTAGTCTATCGTTGAGATTTCTGTTACTCCAATGGATTGTATCCTTGTCATTATGGAAGGTAGTCTGTTGTTGAGATTTTTGTTACTCCAATTGATGGTAGCCTTGTCATTATGGAAGGTAGTCTGTTGTCGAGAATATTTTATTCCATTGGATGGTAGGCTTGTCATTATGGAAGGTAGTCTGTTTTTGAGATTTTTGTTATTCCAATGGATGGTAACCTTGTCATTATGGAAGGTAGTCTGTTGTCGAGATTTTTGTTACTCCAATGGATGGTAGCCTTGTCATTATGGAAGGTAGTCTGTTGTCGAGATTTTTGTTACTCCAATGGATGGTAGCCTTGTCATTATGGAAGGTAGTCGGTCGTTGAGATTTTTGTTACTCCAATGGATGGTAGCCTTGTCATTATGGAAGGTAGTATGTTTTTGAGATTTTTGTTATTCCAATGGATGGTAACCTTGTCATTATGGAAGGTAGTATTTTTTCGAGATTTTTGTTACTCCAATGGATGATAGCCTTGTCATTATGAAAGGTAGTTTGTTTTTGAGATTTTTGTTACTCCAATGGATGGTAGCCTTGTCATTATGGAAGGTAGTCTGTTGTCGAGATTTTGTTACTCCAATGGATGGTAGCCTTGTCATTACGGAAGGTAGTCGGTTGTTGATATTTTTGTTACATCAATGGATTGTAGCCTTGTCATTATGGAAGGTAGTCTGTTGTCGAGATTTTGTTATTCTAATGGATGGAAGCCTTGTCATTATGGAACATAGTCTATTGTCGATATTTTTTTACTCCAATGGATGGTCGCCTTGTCATTATGGAATGTAGTCTGTTGTCGAGATTTTTGATACTCCAATGGATGGTAGCCTTGTAATTATGGAAGGTAGTCTGTTGTCGAGATTTTTTTTACTCCAATGGATGGTAGCCTTATCATTATGGAGGGTAGTCTGTCGTTGAGATTTCTGTTACTCCAATGGATGGTAGCCTTGTCATTATGGAAGGTAGTCTGTTGTCGAGAATATTTTATTCCATTGGATGGTAGGCTTGTCATTATGGAAGGTAGTCTGTTTTTGAGATTTTTGTTATTCCAATGGATGGTAACCTTGTCATTATGGAAGGTAGTCTGTTGTCGAGATTTTTGTTACTCCAATGGATGGTAGCCTTGTCATTATGGAAGGTAGTCTGTTTTTGAGATTTTTGTTAATCCAATGGATGGTAAGCTTGTCATTATGGAAGGTAGTATTTTGTTGAGATTTTTGTTACTCCAATGGATGATAGCCTTGTCATTATGGAAGGTAGTCTGTTGTCGAGAATATTTTATTCCATTGGATGGTAGGCTTGTCATTATGGAAGGTAGTCTGTTGTCGAGATTTTTGTTACTCCAATGGATGGTAGCCTTATCATTATGGAAGGTAGTCTGTTGTCGAGATTTTGTTACTCTAATGGATGGTTGCCTTGTCATTACGGAAGGTAGTCGGTTGTTGAGATTTTTGTTACTCCAATTGATGGTAGCCTTGTCATTATGGAAGGTAGTCTGTTGTCGAGAATATTTTATTCCATTGGATGGTAGGCTTGTCATTATGGAAGGTAGTCTGTTTTTGATATTTTTGTTATTCCAATGGATGGTAACCTTGTCATTATGGAAGGTAGTCTGTTGTCGAGATTTTTGTTACTCCAATGGATGGTAGCCTTGTCATTATGAAAGGTAGTCTGTTGTCGAGATTTTTGTTACTCCAATGGATGGTAGCCTTGTCATTATGGAAGGTAGTCGGTCGTTGAGATTTTTGTTACTCCAATGGATGGTAGCCTTGTAATTATGGAAGGTAGTCTGTTGTCGAGATTTTTTTTACTCCAATGGATGGTAGCCTTATCATTATGGAAGGTAGTCTGTCGTTGAGATTTCTGTTACTCCAATGGATGGTAGCCTTATAATTATGGAAGGTAGTCTGTTGTTCAGATTTTTGTTACTCCAATGGATGGTAGCCTTGTCATTATGGAAGGTAGTTTGTTATCGAGAATATTTTATTCCATTGGATGGTAGGCTTGTCATTTTGGAAGGTAGTCTGTTTTTGAGATTTTTGTTATTCCAATGGATGGTAAGCTTATCATTATGGAAGGTAGTATTTTGTCGAGATTTTTGTTACTCCAATGGATGATAGCCTTGTCATTATGGAAGGTAGTCTATTGTTGAGATTTTTGTTACTCCAATGGATGGTAGCCTTGTCATTATGGAAGGTAGTCTGTTGTTGAGATTTTGTTACTCTAATGGATGGTAGCGTTGTCATTATGGAACATAGCCTGTTGTCGATTTTTTTTTACTCCAATGGATGGTCGCCTTGTCATTATGGAATGTAGTCTGTTGTTGAGATTTTTGATACTCCAATGGATGGTAGCCTTGTAATTATGGAAGGTAGTCTGTTATCGAGATTTTTTTTACTCCAATGGATGGTAGCCTTGTCATTATGGAAGGTAGTCTATCGTTGAGATTTCTGTTACTCCAATGGATTGTAGCCTTGTCATTATGGAAGGTAGTCTGTTGTTGAGATTTTTGTTACTCCAATTGATGGTAGCCTTGTCATTATGAAAGGCAGTCTGTTGTCGAGAATATTTTATTCCATTGGATGGTAGGCTTGTCATTATGGAAGGTAGTCTGTTTTTGAGATTTTTGTTATTCCAATGGATGGTAACCTTGTCATTATGGAAGGTAGTCTGTTGTCGAGATTTTTGTTACTCCAATGGATGGTAGCCTTGTCATTATGGAAGGTAGTCTGTTGTCGAGATTTTTGTTACTCCAATGGATGGTAGCCTTGTCATTATGGAAGGTAGTCGGTCGTTGAGATTTTTGTTACTCCAATGGATGGTAGCCTTGTCATTATGGAAGGTAGTCTATTATGGAGATTTTTTTTACTTCAATGGATGGTAGCCTTGTCATTATGGAAGGTAGTCTGTTGTCGAGATTTTGTTACTCCAATGGATGCTAGCCTTGTCATTACGGAAGGTAGTCGGTTGTTGAGATTTTTGTTACTCTAATGGATGGTAGCCTTGTCATTATGGAAGGTTGTCTATTGTCGAGATTTTTGTTACTCCAATGGATGGTAGCCTTGTCATTATGGAAGGTAGTCTGTTGTCGAGATTTTTGTTACTCCAATGGATGGTAGCCTTGTCATTATGGAAGGTAGTCGGTCGTTGAGATTTTTGTTACTCCAATGGATGGTAGCCTTGTAATTATGGAAGGTAGTCTGTTGTCGAGATTTTTTTTACTCCAATGGATGGTAGCCTTATCATTATGGAAGGTAGTCTGTCGTTGAGATTTCTGTTACTCCAATGGATTGTAGCCTTATAATTATGGAAGGTAGTCTGTTGTTCAGATTTTTGTTACTCCAATGGATGGTAGCCTTGTCATTATGGAAGGTAGTTTGTTATCAAGAATATTTTATTCCATTGGATGGTAGGCTTGTCATTTTGGAAGGTAGTCTGTTTTTGAGATTTTTGTTATTCCAATGGATGGTAAGCTTATCATTATGGAAGGTAGTATTTTGTCGAGATTTTTGTTACTCCAATGGATGATAGCCTTGTCATTATGGAAGGTAGTCTATTGTTGAGATTTTTGTTACTCCAATGGATGGTAGCCTTGTCATTATGGAAGGTAGTCTGTTGTTGAGATTTTGTTACTCTAATGGATGGTAGCGTTGTCATTATGGAACATAGCCTGTTGTCGATTTTTTTTTACTCCAATGGATGGTCGCCTTGTCATTATGGAATGTAGTCTGTTGTTGAGATTTTTGATACTCCAATGGATGGTAGCCTTGTAATTATGGAAGGTAGTCTGTTATCGAGATTTTTTTTACTCCAATGGATGGTAGCCTTGTCATTATGGAAGGTAGTCTATCGTTGAGATTTCTGTTACTCCAATGGATTGTAGCCTTGTCATTATGGAAGGTAGTCTGTTGTTGAGATTTTTGTTACTCCAATTGATGGTAGCCTTGTCATTATGAAAGGTAGTCTGTTGTCGAGAATATTTTATTCCATTGGATGGTAGGCTTGTCATTATGGAAGGTAGTCTGTTTTTGAGATTTTTGTTATTCCAATGGATGGTAACCTTGTCATTATGGAAGGTAGTCTGTTGTCGAGATTTTTGTTACTCCAATGGATGGTAGCCTTGTCATTATGGAAGGTAGTCTGTTGTCGAGATTTTTGTTACTCCAATGGATGGTAGCCTTGTCATTATGGAAGGTAGTCGGTCGTTGAGATTTTTGTTACTCCAATGGATGGTAGCCTTGTCATTATGGAAGGTAGTCTATTATGGAGATTTTTTTTACTTCAATGGATGGTAGCCTTGTCATTATGGAAGGTAGTCTGTTGTCGAGATTTTGTTACTCCAATGGATGCTAGCCTTGTCATTACGGAAGGTAGTCGGTTGTTGAGATTTTTGTTACTCCAATGGATGGTAGCCTTGTCATTATGGAAGGTTGTCTATTGTCGAGATTTTTGTTACTCCAATGGATGGTAGCCTTGTCATTATGGAACATAGTCTGTTGTTGATATTTTTTTACTCCAATGGATGGTAGCCTTATCATTATGGAAGGTAGTCTGTCGTCGAGATTTCTGTTACTCCAACGGATTGTAGCCTTGTCATTATGGAAGGTAGTCTGTTGTTCAGATTTTTGTTACTCCAATGGATGGTAGCCTTGTCATTATGGAAGGTAGTTTGTTGTCGAGAATATTTTATTCCATTGTATGGTAGGCTTGTCATTATGGAAGGTAGTATGTTTTTGAGATTTTTGTTATTCCAATGGATGGTAACCTTGTCATTATGGAAGGTAGTATTTTTTCGAGATTTTTGTTACTCCAATGGATGATAGCCTTGTCATTATGAAAGGTAGTTTGTTTTTGAGATTTTTGTTACTCCAGTGGATGGTAGCCTTGTCATTATGGAAGGTAGTCTGTTGTCGAGATTTTGTTACTCCAATGGATGGTAGCCTTGTCATTACGGAAGGTAGTCGCTTATTGATATTTTTGTTACATCAATGGATTGTAGCCTTGTCATTATGGAAGGTAGTCTGTTGTCGAGATTTTGTTACTCTAATGGATGGTAGCCTTGTCATTATGGAACATAGTCTATTGTCGATATTTTTTTACTCCAATGGATGGTCGCCTTGTCATTATGGAATGTAGTCTGTTGTCGAGATTTTTGATACTCCAATGGATGGTAGGCTTGTAATTATGGAAGGTAGTCTGTTGTCGAGATTTTTTTTACTCTAATGGATGGTAGCCTTATCATTATGGAAGGTAGTCTGTCGTTGAGATTTCTGTTACTCCAATGGATTGTAGCCTTATCATTATGGAAGGTAGTCTGTTGTTCAGATTTTTGTTACTCCAATGGATGGTAGCCTTGTCATTATGGAAGGTAGTTTGTTATCGAGAATATTTTATTCCATTGGATGGTAGGCTTGTCATTTTG
Organism: Vicia faba; assembly: GCA_948472305.1. Lineage (NCBI taxonomy): Eukaryota > Viridiplantae > Streptophyta > Magnoliopsida > Fabales > Fabaceae > Vicia > Vicia faba. The sequence continues at coordinate 680,738,289 of OX451739.1, read as the reverse complement.
GAAGGTAGTCTGTTTTTGAGATTTTTGTTATTCCAATGGATGGTAAGCTTATCATTATGGAAGGTAGTATTTTGTCGAGTTTTTTGTTACTCCAATGGATGATAGCCTTGTCATTATGGAAGGTAGTCTATTGTTGAGATTTTTGTTACTCCAATGGATGGTAGCCTTGTCATTATGGAAGGTAGTCTGTTGTTGAGATTTTGTTACTCTAATGGATGGTAGCCTTGTCATTATGGAACATAGCCTGTTGTCGATTTTTTTTTACTCCAATGGATGGTAGCCTTGTCATTATGGAAGGTAGTCTGTTGTCGAGATTTTTTATACTCCAATGGATGGTTCCCTTGTAATTATGGAAGGTAGTCTGTTATCGAGATTTTTTTTACTCCAATGGATGGTAGCCTTGTCATTATGGAAGGTAGTCTGTTTTTGAGATTTTTGTTAATCCAATGGATGGTAAGCTTGTCATTATGGAAGGTAGTATTTTGTCGAGATTTTTGTTACTCCAATGGATGATAGCCTTGTCATTATGGAAGGTAGTCTGTTGTCGAGAATATTTTATTCCATTGGATGGTAGGCTTGTCATTATGGAAGGTAGTCTGTTTTTGAGATTTTTGTTATTCCAATGGATTGTAACCTTGTCATTATGGAAGGTAGTCTGTTGTCGAGATTTTTGTTACTCCAATGGATGGTAGCCTTATCATTATGGAAGGTAGTCTGTTGTCGAGATTTTGTTACTCTAATAGATGGTTGCCTTGTTATTACGGAAGGTAGTCGGTTGTTGAGATTTTTGTTACTTCAATGGATGGTAGCCTTGTCATTATGGAAGGTAGTCTGTTGTCGAGATTTTGTTAGTCTAATGGATGGTAGCCTTGTCATTATGGAACATAGTCTGTTGTCGATATTTTTTTACTCCAATGGATGGTCGCCTTGTCATTATGGAATGTAGTCTGTTGTCGAGATTTTTGATACTCCAATGGATGGTAGCCTTGTAATTATGGAAGGTAGTCTGTTGTCGAGATTTTTTTTACTCCAATGGATGGTAGCCTTATCATTATGGAAGGTAGTCTGTCGTTGAGATTTCTGTTACTCCAATGGATTGTAGCCTTGTCATTATGGAAGGTAGTCTGTTGTTCAGATTTTTGTTACTCCAATGGATGGTATCCTTGTCATTATGGAAGGTAGTTTGTTGTCGAGAATATTTTATTCCATTGGATGGTAGGCTTGTCATTATGGAAGGTAGTCTATTTTTGAGATTTTTGTTATTCCAATGGATGGTAAGCTTGTCATTATGGAAGGTAGTCTGTTGTCGAGATTTTGTTTACTCCAATGGATGGTCGCCTTGTCATTATGGAATGTAGTTTGTTGTCGAGATTTTTGATACTCCAATGGATGGTAGCCTTGTAATTATGGAAGGTAGTATGTTGTTGAGATTTTGTTACTCTAATGGATGGTAGCCTTGTCATTATGGAATATAGCCTGTTGTTGAATTTTTTTTACTCCAATGGATGGTAGCCTTGTCATTATGGAAGGTAGTCTGTTGTCGATATTTTTTATACTCCAATGGATGGTTGCCTTGTAATTATGGAAGGTAGTCTGTTATCGAGATTTTTTTACTCCAATGGATGGTAGCCTTGTCATTATGGAAGGTAGTCTGTCATTGAGATTTCTATTTCTCCAATTGATGGTAGGCTTGTCATAATGGAAGGTAGTATGTTGTTCAGATTTTTGTTACTCCAATGGATGGTAGCCTTGTCATTATGGAAGGTAGTTTGTTATCGAGAATATTTTATTCCATTGGATGGTAGGCTTGTCATTATGAAAGGTAGTCTGTTTTTGAGATTTTTGTTATTCCAATGGATGGTAAGCTTGTCATTATGGAAGGTAGTATTTTGTCGAGATTTTTGTTACTCCAATGGATGATAGCCTTGTCATTATGGAAGGTAGTCTATTGTTGAGATTTTTGTTACTCCAATAGATGGTAGCCTTGTCATTATGGAAGGTAGTCTGTTGTTGAGATTTTGTTACTCTAATGGATGGTAGCCTTGTCATTATAGAACATAGCCTGTTGTCGATTTTTTTTACTCCAATGGATGGTAGCCTTGTCATTATGGAAGGTAATCTGTTATCGAGATATTTTTTACTCTAATGGATGGTAGCCTTGTCATTATGGAAGGTAGTATGTTTTTGAGATTTTTGTTATTCCAATGGATGGTAAGCTTGTCATTATGGAAGGTAGTATTTTGTCGAGATTTTTGTTACTCTAATGGATGATAGCCTTGTCATTATGGAAGGTAGTCTGTTGTCGAGAATATTTTATTCCATTGGATGGTAGGCTTGTCATTTTGGAAGGTAGTCTGTTTTTGAGATTTTTGTTATTCCAATGGATTGTAACCTTATCATTATGGAAGGTAGTCTGTTGTCGAGATTTTTGTTACTCCAATGGATGGTAGCCTTATCATTATGGAAGGTAGTCTGTTGTCGAGATTTTGTTACTCTAATGGATGGTTGCCTTGTCATTACGGAAGGTAGTCGGTTGTTGAGATTTTTGTTACTTCAATGGATGGTAGCCTTGTCATTATGGAAGGTAGTCTGTTGTCGAGATTTTGTTAGTCTAATGGATGGTAGCCTTGTCATTATGGAACATAGTCTGTTCTCGATATTTTTTTACTCCAATGGATGGTCGCCTTGTCATTATGGAATGTAGTCTGTTGTCGAGATTTTTGATACTCCAATGGATGGTAGCCTTGTAATTATGGAAGGTAGTCTGTTGTCGAGATTTTTTTTACTCCAATGGATGGTAGCCTTATCATTATGGAAGGTAGTATGTCGTTGAGATTTCTGTTACTCCAATGGATTGTAGCCTTGTCATTATGGAAGGTAGTCTATTGTTCAGATTTTTGTTACTCCAATGGATGGTAGCCTTGTCATTATGGAAGGTAGTTTGTTGTCGAGAATATTTTATTCCATTGGATGGTAGGCTTGTCATTATAGAAGGTAGTCTATTTTTGAGATTTTTGTTATTCCAATAGATGGTAAGCTTGTCATTATGGAAGGTAGTCTGTTGTCGAGATTTTGTTTACTCCAATGGATGATCGCCTTGTCATTATGGAATGTAGTTTGTTGTCGAGATTTTTGATACTCCAATGGATGGTAGCCTTGTAATTATGGAAGGTAGTCTGTTGTTGAGATTTTGTTACTCTAATGGATGGTAGCCTTGTCATTATGGAACATAGCCTGTTGTCGATTTTTTTTTTACTCCAATGGATGGTAGCCTTGTCATTATGGAAGGTAGTCTGTTGTCGATATTTTTTATACTCCAATGGATGGTTGCCTTGTAATTATAGAAGTTAGTCTGTTATCGAGATTTTTTTACTCCAATGGATGGTATCCTTGTCATTATGGAAGGTAGTCTGTCGTTGAGATTTCTATTACTCCAATGGATGGTAGGCTTGTCATAATGGAAGGTAGTATGTTGTTCAGATTTTTGTTACTCCAATGGATGGTAGCCTTGTCAATATGGAAGGTAGTCTATTGTCGAGAATATTTTATTCCATTGGATGGTAGGCTTATCATTATGGAAGGTAGTCTGTTTTTGAGATTTTTGTTGTTCTAATGGATGGTAAGATTGTCATTATGGAAGGTAGTATTTTGTCGAGATTTTTGTTACTCCAATGGATGATAGCCTTGTCATTATGGAAGGTAGTATTTTGTCGAGATTTTTGTTACTCCAATGGATGATAGCCTTGTCATTATGGAAGGTAGTCTATTGTTGAGATTTTTGTTATTCCAATGGATGGTAGCCTTGTCATTATGGAAGGTAGTCTGTTGTTACGATTTTGTTACTCTAATGGATGGTAGCCTTGTCATTATGGAACATAGCCTGTTGTCGATTTTTTTTACTCCAATGGATGGTAGCCTTGTCATTATGGAAGGTAGTCTGTTATCGAGATATTTTTTACTCTAATGGATGGTAGCCTTGTCATTATGGAAGGTAGTCTGTTTTTGAGATTTTTGTTATTCCAATGGATGGTAAGCTTGTCATTATGGAAGGTAGTATTTTGTCGAGATTTTTGTTACTCCAATGGATGATAGCCTTGTCATTATGGAAGGTAGTCTGTTGTCGAGAATATTTTATTCCATTGGATGGTAGGCTTGTCATTATGGAAGGTAGTCTGTTTTTGAGATTTTTGTTATTCCAATGGATTGTAACCTTGTAATTATGGAAGGTAGTCGGTTGTCGAGATTTTTGTTACTCCAATGGATGGTAGCCTTATCATTATGGAAGGTAGTCTATTGTCGAGATTTTGTTACTCTAATGGATGGTTGCCTTGTCATTACGGAAGGTAGTCGGTTGTTGAGATTTTTGTTACTTCAATGGATGGTAGCCTTGTGATTATGGAAGGTAGTCTGTTGTCGAGATTTTGTTAGTCTAATGGATGGTAGCCTTGTCATTATGGAACATAGTCTGTTGTCGATATTTTTTTACTCCAATGGATGGTCGCCTTGTCATTATGGAATGTAGTCTGTTGTCGAGATTTTTGATACTCCAATGGATGGTAGCCTTGTAATTATGGAACGTAGTCTGTTGTCGAGATTTTTTTTACTCCAATGGATGGTAGCCTTATCATTATGGAAGGTAGTCTGTCGTTGAGATTTCTATTACTCCAATGGATGGTAGCCTTGTCATTATGGAAGGTAGTCTGTTGTTCAGATTTTTGTTACTCCAATGGATGGTAGCCTTGTCATTATGGAAGGTAGTCTGTTGTCGAGAATATTTTATTCCATTGGATGGTAGGCTTATCATTATGGAAGGTAGTCTGTTTTTGAGATTTTTGTTGTTCCAATGGATGCTAAGCTTGTCATTATGGAAGGTAGTATTTTGTCGAGATTTTTGTTACTCCAATGGATGACAGCCTTGTCATTATGGAAGGTAGTCTATTGTTGTGATTTTTGTTACTCCAATGGATGGTAGCCTTGCATTATGGAAGGTAGTCTGTTGTTGAGATTTTGTTACTCTAATGGATGGTAGCCTTGTCATTATGGAACATAGCCTGTTGTCGATTTTTTACTCCAATGGATGGCAGCCTTATCATTATGGAAGGTAGTCTGTTATCGAGATTTTTTTTACTCCAATGGATGGTAGCCTTGTCATTATGGAAGGTAGTCTGATTTTGAGATTTTTGTTATTCCAATGGATGGTAAGCTTGTCATTATGGAAGGTAGTATTTTGTCGATATTTTTGTTACTCCAATGGATGATAGCCTTGTCATTATGGAAGGTAGTCTGTTGTCGAGAATATTTTATTCCATTGGATGGTAGGCTTGTCATTATGGAAGGTAGTCTGTTTTTGAGATTTTTGTTATCCCAATGGATTGTAACCTTGTCATTATGGAAGGTAGTCTGTTGTCGAGATTTTTGTTACTCCAATGGATGGTAGCCTTATCATTATGGAAGGTAGTCTGTTGTCGAGATTTTGTTAGTCTAATGGATGGTAGCCTTGTCATTATGGAACATAGTCTGCTGTCGAGATTTGTTTACTCCAATGGATGGTCGCCTTGTCATTATGGAATGTAGTCTGTTGTCGAGATTTTTGATACTCCAATGGATGGTAGCCTTGTAATTATGGAAGGTAGTCTGTTGTCGAGATTTTTTTTACTCCAATGGATGGTAGCCTTATCATTATGGAAGGTAGTCTGTCATTGAGATTTCTGTTACTCCAATGGATTGTAGCCTTGTCATTATGGAAGGTAGTCTGTTGTTCAGATTTTTGTTACTCCAATGGATGGTAGCCTTGTCATTATGGAAGGTAGTTTGTTGTTGAGAATATTTTATTCCATTGGATGGTAGGCTTGTCATTATGGAAGGTAGTCTGTTTTTGAGATTTTTGTTATTCCAATGGATGGTAAGCTTGTCATTATTGAAGGTAGTATTTTGTCGAGATTTTTGTTACTCCAATGGATGATAGCCTTGTCATTATGGAAGGTAGTCTATTGATGAGAATTTTGTTACTCCAATGGATGGTAGCCTTGTCATTATGGAAGGTAGTCTGTTGTTGAGATTTTGTTACTCTAATGGATGGTAGCCTTGTCATTATGGAACATAGCCTGTTGTCGATTTTTTTTACTCCAATGGATGGTAGCCTTGTCATTATGGAAGGTAGTCTGTTTTCGAGATTTTTTTTACTCCAATGGATGGTTGCCTTGTAATTATGGAAGGTAGTCTGATTTTGAGATTTTTGTTATTCCAATGGATGGTAAGCTTGTCATTATGGAAGGTAGTATTTTGTCGAGATTTTTGTTACTCCAATGGATGATAGCCTTGTCATTATGGAAGGTAGTCTGTTGTCGAGAATATTTTATTCCATTGGATGGTAGGCTTGTCATTATGGAAGGTAGTCTGTTTTTGAGATTTTTGTTATTCCAATGGATTGTAACCTTGTCATTATGGAAGGTAGTCTGTTGTCGAGATTTTTGATACTCCAATGGATGGTAGCCTTATCATTATGGAAGGTAGTCTGTTGTCGAGATTTTGTTACTCTAATGGATGGTTGCCTTGTCATTACGGAAGGTAGTCGGTTGTTGATATTTTTGTTACTTCAATGGATGGTAGCCTTGTCATTATGGAAGGTAGTCTGTTGTCGAGATTTTGTTACTTTAATGGATGGTAGCCTTGTCATCATGGAACATAGTCTGTTGTCGATATTTTTTTACTCCAATGGATGGTCGCCTTATCATTATGGAATGTAGTCTGTTGTCGAGATTTTTGATACTCCAATGGATGGTAGCCTTGTAATTATGGAAGGTAGTCTGTTGTTGAGATTTTTTTTACTCCAATGGATGGTAGCCTTATCATTATGGAAGGTAGTCTGTCGTTGAGATTTATGTTACTCCAATGGATTGTAGCCTTGTCATTATGGAAGGTAGTCTGTTGTTCAGATTTTTGTTACTCCAATGGATGGTAGCCTTGTCATTATGGAAGGTAGTTTGTTGTCGAGAATATTTTATTCCATTGGATGGTAGGCTTGTCATTATGGAAGGTAGTCTGTTTTTGAGATTTTTGTTATTCCAATGGATGGTAAGCTTGTCATTATGGAAGGTAGTATTTTGTCGAGATTTTTGTTACTCCAATGGATGATAGCCTTGTCATTATGGAAGGTAGTCTATTGTTGAGATTTTTGTTACTCCAATGGATGGTAGCCTTGTCATTATGGAAGGTAGTCTGTTGTTGAGATTTTGTTACTCCAATGAATGGTAGCCTTGTCATTATGGAACATAGCCTGTTGTCGATTTTTTTTTACTCCAATGGATGGTAGCCTTGTCATTATGGAAGGTAGTCTGTTGTCGAGATTTTTTATACTCCAATGGATGGTTGCCTTGTAATTATGGAAGGTATTCTGTTATCGAGATTTTTTTACTCCAATGGATGGTAGCCTTGTCATTATGGAAGGTAGTCTGTCGTTGAGATTTCTATTACTCCAATGGATTGTAGCCTTGTCATTATGGAAGGTAGTATGTTGTTCAGATTTTTGTTACTCCAATGGATGGTAGTCTTGTCATTATGGAAGGTAGTCTGTTGTCGAGAATATTTTATTCCATTGGATGGTAGGCTTGTCATTATTGAAGGTAATCTATTTTTGAGATTTTTGTTATTCCAATGGATTGTAACCTTGTCATTATGGAAGGTAGTCTGTTGTCGAGATTTTTGTTACTCCAATGTATGGTAGCCTTATCATTATGGAAGGTAGTCTGTTGTTGAGATTTTGTTACTCTAATGGATGGTTGCCTTGTCATTATGGAAGGTAGTCTGTTGTCGAGATTTTGTTAGTCTAATGGATGGTAGCCTTGTCATTATGGAACATAGTCTGTTGTCGATATTTTTTACTCCAATGGATGGTAGCCTTGTAATTATGGAAGGTAGTCTGTTGTCGAGATTTTTTTTACTCCAATGGATGGTAGCCTTATCATTATGGAAGGTAGTCTGTCGTTGAGATTTCTGTTACTCCAATGGATTGTAGCCTTGTCATTATGGAAGGTAGTCTGTTGTTCAGATTTTTGTTACTCCAATGGATGGTAGCCTTGTCATTATGGAAGGTAGTTTATTGTCGAGAATATTTTATTCCATTGGATGGTAGGCTTCTCATTATGGAAGGTAGTCTGTTTTTGAGATTTTTGTTATTCCAATGGATGGTAAGCTTGTCATTATGGAAGGTAGTATTTTGTCGATATTTTTGTTACTCCAATGGATGATAGCCTTGCCATTATGGAAGGTAGTCTATTGTTGAGATTTTTGTTACTCCTATGGATGGTAGCCTTGTCATTATGGAAGGTAGTCTGTTGTTGAGATTTTGTTACTCTAATGGATGGTAGCCTTGTCATTATGGAACATAGCCTGTTGTCGATTTTTTTTTACTCCAATGGATGGTAGCCTTGTCATTATGGAAGGTAGTATGTTGTCGAGATTTTTTATACTCCAATGGATGGTTGCCTTGTAATTATGGAAGGTAGTCTGTTATCGAGATTTTTTTACTCCAATTGATGGTAGCCTTGTCATTATGGAAGGTAGTCTGTCGTTGAGATTTCTATTACTCCAATGGATTGTAGCCTTGTCATTATGGAAGGTAGCATGTTGTTCAGATTTTTGTTACTCCAATGGATGGTAGTCTTGTCATTATGGAAGGTAGTCTGTTGTCGAGAATATTTTATTCCATTGGATGGTAGGCTTGTTATTATGGAAGGTAGTCTGTTTTTGAGATTTTTGTTATTCCAATGGATTGTAACCTTGTCATTATGGAAGGTAGTCTGTTGTCGAGATTTTTGTTACTCCAATGGATGGTAGCCTTATCATTATGGAAGGTAGTCTATTGTCGTGATTTTGTTACTCTAATGGATGGTTGCCTTGTTATTATGGAAGGTAGTCTGTTGTCGAGATTTTGTTAGTCTAATGGATGGTAGCCTTGTCATTATGGAACATAGTCTGTTGTCGTTATTTTTTTACTCCAATGGATGGTAGCCTTGTAATTATGGAAGGTAGTCTGTTGTCGAGATTTTTTTTACTCCAATGGATGGTAGGCTTATCATTATGGAAGGTAGTCTGTCATTGAGATTTCTGTTACTCCAATGGATTGTAGCCTTGTCATTATGGAAGGTAGTCTGTTGTTCAGATTTTTGTTACTCCAATGGATGGTAGCCTTGTCATTATGGAAGGTAGTTTGTTGTCGAGAATATTTTATTCCATTGGTTGGTAGGCTTGTCATTATGGAAGGTAGTCTGTTTTTGAGATTTTTTTTATTCCAATGGATGGTAACCTTGTCATTATGGAAGGTAGTATTTTTTCGAGATTTTTGTTACTCCTATGGATGATAGCCTTGTCATTATGGAAGGTAGTCTGTTGTTGAGATTTTTGTTACTCCAATGGATGGTAGGCTTGTCATTTTGGAAGGTAGTCTGTTGTTGAGATTTTGTTACTCTAATGGATGGTAGCGTTGTCATTATGGAACATAGCCTATTGTCGATTTTTTTTACTCCAATGGATGGTCGCCTTGTCATTATGGAATGTAGTCTGTTGTTGAGATTTTTGATACTCCAATGGATGGTAGCATTGTAATTATGGAAGGTAGTCTGTTATCGAGATTTTTTTTACTCCAATGGATGGTAGCCTTGTCATTATGGAAGGTAGTCTATCGTTGAGATTTCTGTTACTCCAATGGATTGTAGCCTTGTCATTATGGAAGGTAGTCTGATGTTGAGATTTTTATTACTCCAATTAATGGTAGCCTTGTCATTATGGAAGGTAGTCTGTTGTCGAGAATATTTTATTCCATTGGATGGTAGGCTTGTCATTATGGAAGGTAGTCTATTTTTTAGATTTTTGTTATTCCAATGGATGGTAACCTTGACATTATGGAAAGTAGTCTGTTGTCGAGATTTTTGTTACTCCAATGGATGGTAGCCTTGTCATTATGGAAGGTAGTCTATTGTCGAGATTTTTGTTACTTCAATGGATGGTAGCCTTGTCATTATGGAAGGTAGTCTGTTGTCGAGATTTTGTTACTCCAATGGATGCTAGCCTTGTCATTACTGAAGGTAGTCGGTTGTTGAGATTTTTGTTACTCCAATGGATGGTAGCCTTGTCATTATGGAAGGTAGTCTATTGTCGAGATTTTTGTTACTCCAATGGATGGTAGCCTTGTCATTATGGAACATAGTCTGTTGTCGATATTTTTTTACTCCAATGCATGGTAGCCTTAACATTATGGAAGGTAGTCTGTCGTTGAGATTACTGTTACTCAAATGGATTGTAGCCTTGTCATTATGGAAGGTAGTCTGTTGTTCAGATTTTTGTTACTCCAATGGATGGTAGCCTTGTCATTATGGAAGGTAGTTTGTTGTCGAGAATATTTTATTCCATTGGATGGTAGGCTTGTCATTATGGAAGGTAGTATGTTATTGAGATTTTTGTTATTCCAATGGATGGTAACCTTGTCATTATGGAAGGTAGTATTTTTTCGATATTTATGTTACTCCAATGGATGATAGCCTTTTCATTATGAAAGGTAGTCTATTTTTGAGATTTTTGTTACTCCAATGGATGGTAGCCTTGTCATTATGGAAGGTAGTCTGTTGTCGAGATTTTGTTACTCCAATGGATGGTAGCCTTGTCATTACGGAAGGTAGTCGGTTGTTGATATTTTTGTTACATCAATGGATTGTAGCCTTGTCATTATGGAAGGTAGTTTGTTGTCGAGATTTTGTTACTCTAATGGATGGTAGCCTTGTCATTATGGAACATAGTCTATTGTCGATATTTTTTTACTCCAATGGATGGTCGCCTTGTCATTATGGAATGTAGTCTGTTGTCGAGATTTTTGATACTCCAATGGATGGTAGCCTTGTAATTATGGAAGGTAGTCTGTTGTCGAGATTTTTTTTTACTCCAATGGATGGTAGCCTTATCATTATGGAAGGTAGTTTGTCGTTGAGATTTCTGTTACTCCAATGGATTTTAGCCTTATCATTATGGAAGGAAGTCTGTTGTTCAGATTTTTTTTACTCCAATGGATGGTAGCCTTGTCATTATGGAAGGTAGTTTGTTGTCGAGAATATTTTATTCCATTGGATGGTAGGCTTGTCATTTTGGAAGGTAGTCTGTTTTTGAGATTTTTGTTATTCCAATGGATGGTAAGCTTGTCATTATGGAAGGTAGTATTTTGTCGAGATTTTTGTTACTCAAATGGATGATAGCCTTGTCATTATGGAAGGTAGTCTATTGTTGAGATTTTTGTTACTCCAATGGATGGTAGCCTTGTCATTATGGAAGGTAGTCTGTTGTTGAGATTTTGTTATTCTAATGGATGGTAGCCTTGTCATTATGGAACATAGACTGTTGTCAATTTTTTTTACTCCAATGGATGGTAGCCTTGTCATTATGGAAGGTAGTCTGTTTTCGAGATTTTTTTTACTCCAATGGATGGTTGCCTTGTAATTATGGAAGGTAGTCTGATTTTGAGATTTTTGTTATTCCAATGGATGGTAAGCTTGTCATTATGGAAGGTAGTATTTTGTCGAGATTTTTGTTACTCCAATGGATGATAGCCTTGTCATTATGGAAGGTAGTCTGTTGTCGAGAATATTTTATTCCATTGGATGGTAGGCTTGTCATTATGGAAGGTAGTCTGTTTTTGAGATTTTTGTTATTCCAATGGATTGTAACCTTGTCATTATGGAAGGTAGTTTGTTGTCTTGATTTTTGTTACTCCAATGGATGGTAGCCTTATCATTATGGAAGGTAGTCTGTTGTCGTGATTTTGTTACTCTAATGGATGGTTGCCTTTTCATTACGGAAGGTAGTCGGTTGTTGATATTTTTGTTACTTCAATGGATGGTAGCCTTGTCATTATGGAAGGTAGTTTGTTGTCGAGATTTTGTTAGTCTAATGGATGGTAGCCTTGTCATTATGGAACATAGTCTGTTGTCGATATTTTTTTACTCCAATGGATGGTCGCCTTGTCATTATGGAATGTAGTCTGTTGTCGAGATTTTTGATACTCCAATGGATGGTAGGCTTGTAATTATGGAAGGTAGTCTGTTGTTGAGATTTTTTTTACTCCAATGGATGGTAGCCTTATCATTATGGAAGGTAGTCTGTCGTTGAGATTTCTGTTACTCCAATGGATTGTAGCCTTGTCATTATGGAAGGTAGTCTGTTGTTCAGATTTTTGTTACTCCAATGGATGGTAGCCTTGTCATTATGAAAGGTAGTTTGTTGTCGAGAATATTTTATTCCATTGGATGGTAGGCTTGTCATTATGGAAGGTAGTCTGTTTTTGAGATTTTTGTTATTCCAATGGATGGTAAGCTTGTCATTATGGAAGGTAGTATTTTGTCGAGATTTTTGTTACTCCAATGGATGATAGCCTTGTCATTATGGAAGGTAGTCTATTGTTGAGATTTTTGTTACTCCAATGGATGGTATCCTTGTCATTATGGAAGGTAGTCTGTTGTTGAGATTTTGTTACTCTAATGGATGGTAGGCTTGTCATTATGGAACATAGCCTGTTGTCGATATTTTTTTACTCCAATAGATGGTAGCCTTGTCATTATGGAAGGTAGTCTGTTGTCTAGATTTTTTATACTCCAATGGATGGTTGCCTTGTAATTATGGAAGGTAGTCTGTTATCGAGATTTTTTTACTCCAATGGATGGTAGCCTTGTCATTATGGAAGGTAGTCTGTCGTTGATATTTCTATTACTCCAATGGATTGTAGCCTTGTCATTATGGAAGGTAGTATGTTGTTCAGATTTTTGTTACTCCAATGGATGGTAGTCTTGTCATTATGGAAGGTAGTCTGTTGTCGAGAATATTTCATTCCATTGGATGGTAGGCTTGTCATTATGGAAGGTAGTCTGTTTTTGAGATTTTTGTTATTCCAATGGATTGTAACCTTGTCATTATGGAAGGTAGTTTGTTGTCGAGATTTTTGTTACTCCAATGGATGGTAGCCTTATCATTATGGAAGGTAGTTTGTTGTCGAGATTTTGTTACTCTAATGGATGGTTGCCTTGTCATTATGGAAGGTAGTCTGTTGTCGAGATTTTGTTAGTCTAATGGATGGTAGCCTTGTCATTATGGAACATAGTCTGTTGTCGATATTTTTTTACTCCAATGGATGGTAGCCTTGTAATTATGGAAGGTAGTCTGTTGTCGAGATTTTTTTTACTCCAATGGATGGTAGCCTTATCATTATGGAAGGTAGTCTGTCGTTGAGATTTCTGTTACTCCAATGGATTGTAGCCTTGTCATTATGGAAGGTAGTCTGTTGTTCAGATTTTTGTTACTCCAATGGATGGTAGCCTTGTCATTATGGAAGGTAGTTTGTTGTCGAGAATATTTTATTCCATTGGATGGTAGGCTTGTCTTTATGGAAGGTAGTCTGTTTTTGAGATTTTTTTTATTCCAATGGATGGTAACCTTGTCATTATGGAAGGTAGTATTTTTTCGAGATTTTTGTTACTCCTATGGATGATAGCCTTGTCATTATGGAAGGTAGTCTGTTGTTGAGATTTTTGTAACTCCAATGGATGGTCGCCTTGTCATTATGGAATGTAGTCTGTTGTGGAGATTTTTGATACTCCAATGGATGGTAGCATTGTAATTATGGAAGGTAGTCTGTTATCGAGATTTTTTTTACTCCAATGGATGGTAGCCTTGTCATTATGGAAGGTAGTCTATCGTTGAGATTTCTGTTACTCCAATGGATTGTAGCCTTGTCATTATGGAAGGTAGTCTGTTGTTGAGATTTTTATTACTCCAATTAATGGTAGCCTTGTCATTATGGAAGGTAGTCTGTTGTCGAGAATATTTTATTCCATTGGATGGTAGGCTTGTCATTATGGAAGGTAGTCTATTTTTTAGATTTTTGTTATTCCAATGGATGGTAACCTTGACATTATGGAAAGTAGTCTGTTGTCGAGATTTTTGTTACTCCAATGGATGGTAGCCTTGTCATTATGGAAGGTAGTATGTTGTCGAGATTTTTGTTACTCCAATGGATGGTAGCCTTGTCATTATGGAAGGTAGTCGGTCGTTGAGATTTTTGTTACTCCAATGGATGGTAGCCTTGTCATTATGGAAGGTAGTCTATTGTCGAGATTTTTGTTACTTCAATGGATGGTAGCCTTGTCATTATGGAAGGTAGTCTGTTGTGGAGATTTTGTTACTCCAATGGATGCTAGCCTTGTCATTACTGAAGGTAGTCGGTTGTTGAGATTTTTGTTACTCCAATGGATGGTAGCCTTGTCATTATGGAAGGTAGTCTATTGTCGAGATTTTTGTTACTCCAATGGATGGTAGCCTTGTCATTATGGAACATAGTCTGTTGTCGATATTTTTTTACTCCAATGCATGGTAGCCTTAACATTATGGAAGGTAGTCTGTCGTTGAGATTACTGTTACTCCAATGGATTGTAGCCTTGTCATTATGGAAAGTAGTCTGTTGTTCAGATTTTTGTTACTCCAATGAATGGTAGCCTTGTCATTATGGAAGGTAGTTTGTTGTCGAGAATATTTTATTCCATTGGATGGTAGGCTTGTCATTATGGAAGGTAGTATGTTTTTGAGATTTTTGTTATTCCAATGGATGGTAACCTTGTCATTATGGAAGGTAGTATTTTTTCGAGATTTATGTTACTCCAATGGATGATAGCCTTGTCATTATGAAAGGTAGTCTATTTTTGAGATTTTTGTTACTCCAATGGATGGTAGCCTTGTCATTATAGAAGGTAGTCTGTTGTCGAGATTTTGTTACTCCAATGGATGGTAGCCTTGTCATTACGGAAGGTAGTCGGTTGTTGATATTTTTGTTACATCAATGGATTGCAGCCTTGTCATTATGGAAGGTAGTCTGTTGTTGATATTTTGTTACTCTAATGGATGGTAGCGTTGTCATTATGGAACATAGCCTGTTGTCGATTTTTTTTACTCCAATGGATGGTCGCCTTGTCATTATGGAATGTAGTCTGTTGTTGAGATTTTTGATACTCCAATGGATGGTAGCATTGTAATTATGGAAGGTAGTCTATTATCGAGTTTTTTTTACTCCAATGGATGGTAGCCTTGTCATTATGGAAGGTAGTCTATCGTTGAGATTTCTGTTACTCCAATGGATTGTAGCCTTGTCATTATGGAAGGTAGTCTGTTGTTGAGTATTTTATTACTCCAATTAATGGTAGCCTTGTCATTATGGAAGGTAGTCTGTTGTCGAGAATATTTTATTCCATTGGATGGTAGGCTTGTCATTATGGAAGGTAGTCTATTTTTTAGATTTTTGTTATTCCAATGGATGGTAGCCTTGTCATTATGGAAGGTAGTCTGTTGTCGAGATTTTGTTACTCCAATGGATGGTAGCCTTGTCATTACGGAAGGTAGTCGGTTGTTGATATTTTTGTTACATCAATGGATTGCAGCCTTGTCATTATGGAAGGTAGTCTGTTGTTGAGATTTTGTTACTCTAATAGATGGTAGCGTTGTCATTATGGAACATAGCCTGTTGTCGATTTTTTTTACTCCAATGGATGGTCGCCTTGTCATTATGGAATGTAGTCTGTTGTTGAGATTTTTGATACTCCAATGGATGGTAGCATTGTAATTATGGAAGGTAGTCTGTTATCGAGATTTTTTTTACTCCAATGGATGGTAGCCTTGTCATTATGGAAGGTAGTCTATCGTTGAGATTTCTGTTACTCCAATGGATTGTAGCCTTGTCATTATGGAAGGTAGTCTGTTGTTGAGATTTTTATTACTCCAATTAATGGTAGCCTTGTCATTATGGAAGGTAGTCTGTTGTCGAGAATATTTTATTCCATTGGATGGTAGGCTTGTCATTATGGAAGGTAGCTTATTTTTTAGATTTTTGTTATTCCAATGGATGGTAACCTTGACATTATGGAAAGTAGTCTGTTGTCGAGATTTTTTTTACTCCAATGGATGGTAGCCTTGTCATTATGGAAGGTAGTATGTTGTCGAGATTTTTGTTACTCCAATGGATGGTAGCCTTGTCATTATGGAAGGTAGTCGATCGTTGAGATTTTTGTTACTCCAATGGATGGTAGCCTTGTCATTATGGAAGGTAGTCTATTGTCGAGATTTTTGTTACTTCAATGGATGGTAGCCTTGTGATTATGGAAGGTAGTCTGTTGTCGAGATTTTGTTACTCCAATGGATGCTAGCCTTGTCATTACTGAAGGTAGTCGGTTGTTGAGATTTTTGTTACTCCAATGGATGGTAGCCTTGTCATTATGGAAGGTAGTCTATTGTCGAGATTTTTGTTACTCCAATGGATGGTAGCCTTGTCATTATTGAACATAGTCTGTTGTCGATATTTTTTTACTCCAATGCATGGTATCCTTAACATTATGGAAGGTAGTCTGTCGTTGAGATTACTGTTACTCCAATGGATTGTAGCCTTGTCATTATGGAAGGTAGTCTGTTGTTCAGATTTTTGTTACTCCAATGGATGGTAGCCTTGTCATTATGGAAGGTAGTTTGTTGTCGAGAATATTTTATTCCATTGGATGGTAGGCTTGTCATTATGGAAGGTAGTATGTTTTTGAGATTTTTGTTATTCCAATGGATGGTAACCTTTTCATTATGGAAGGTAGTATTTTTTTGAGATTTATGTTACTCCAATGGATGATAGCCTTGTCATTATGAAAGGTAGTCTGTTTTTGAGATTTTTGTGACTCCAATGGATGGTAGCCTTGTCATTATGGAAGGTAGTCTGTTGTCGAGATTTTGTTACTCCAATGGATGGTAGCCTTGTCATTACGGAAGGTAGTCGGTTGTTGATATTTTTGTTACATCAATGGATTGTAGCCTTGTCATTATGGAAGGTAGTTTGTTGTCGAGATTTTGTTACTCTAATGGATGGTAGCCTTGTCATTATGGAACATAGTCTATTGTCGAAATTTTTTTACTCCAATGGATGGTCGCCTTGTCATTATGGAATGTAGTCTGTTGTCGAGATTTTTGATACTCCAATGGATGGTAGCCTTGTAATTATGGAAGGTAGTCTGTTGTCGAGATTTTTTTTTACTCCAATGGATGGTAGCCTTATCATTATGGAAGGTAGTTTGTCGTTGAGATTTCTGTTACTCCAATGGATTTTAGCCTTATCATTATGGAAGGTAGTCTGTTGTTCATATTTTTGTTACTCCAACGGATGGTAGCCTTGTCATTATGGAAGGTAGTTTTTTGTCGAGAATATTTTATTCCATTGGATGGTAGGCTTGTCATTTTGGAAGGTAGTCTGTTTTTGAGATTTTTGTTATTCCAATGGATGGTAAGCTTGTCATTATGGAAGGTAGTATTTTGTCGAGATTTTTGTTACTCCAATGGATGATAGCCTTGTCATTATGGAAGGTAGTCTATTGTTGAGATTTTTGTTACTCCAATGGATGGTAGCCTTGTCATTATGGAAGGTAGTCTGTTGTTGAGATTTTGTTACTCTAATGGATGGTAGCCTTGTCATTATGGAACATAGCCTGTTGTCGATTTTTTTTACTCCAATGGATGGTAGCCTTGTCATTATGGAAGGTAGTCTGTTGTCGAGATTTTTTATACTCCAATGGATGGTTCCCTTGTAATTATGGAAGGTAGTCTGTTATCGAGATTTTTTTTACTCCAATGGATGGTAGCCTTGTCATTATGGAAGGTAGTCTGTTTTTGAGATTTTTGTTATTCCAATGGATGGTAAGCTTGTCATTATGGAAGGTAGTATTTTGTCGAGATTTTTGTTACTCCAATGGATGATAGCCTTGTCATTATGGAAGGTAGTCTGTTGTCGAGAATATTTTATTCCATTGGATGGTAGGCTTGTCATTATGGAAGGTAGTCTGTTTTTGAGATCTTTGTTTTCCAATGGATTGTAACCTTGTCATTATGGAAGGTAGTCTGTTATCGAGATTTTTGTTACTCCAATGGATGGTAGCCTTATCATTATGGAAGGTAGTCTGTTGTCGAGATTTTGTTACTCTAATGGATGGTTGCCTTGTCATTACGGAAGGTAGTCGATTGTTGAGATTTTTGTTACTTCAATGGATGGTAGCCTTGTCATTATGGAAGGTAGTCTGTTGTCGAGATTTTGTTAGTCTAATGGATGGTAGCCTTGTCATTATGGAACATAGTCTGTTGTCGATATTTTTTTACTCTAATGGATGGTCCCCTTGTTATTATTGAATGTATTATGTTTTCGAGATTTTTGATACTCCAATGGATGGTAGCCTTGTAATTATGGAAGGTAGTCTGTTGTCGAGATTTTTTTTACTCCATTGGATGGTAGCCTTATCATTATGGAAGGTAGTCTGTTGTTCAGATTTTTGTTACTACAATGGATGGTAGCCTTTTCATTATGGAAGGTAGTTTGTTGTCGAGAATATTTTATTCCATTGGATGGTAGGCTTGTCATTATGGAAGGTAGTCTGTTTTTGAGATTTTTGTTATTCCAATGGATGGTAAGCTTGTCATTATGGAAGGTAATTATTTGTCGAGATTTTTGTTACTCCAATGGATGATAGCCTTGTCATTATGGAAGGTAGTCTATTGTTGAGATTTTTGTTACTCCAATGGATGGTAGCCTTGTCGTTATGGAAGGTAGTCTGTTGTTGAGATTTTGTTATTTTAATCGATGGTAGCCTTGTCATTATGGAACATAGCCTGTTGTCGATTTTTTTTTACTCCAATGGATGGTAGCCTTGTCATTATGGAAGGTAGTCTGTTATCGATATTTTTTTACTCCAATGGATGGTAGCCTTGTCATTATGGAAGGTAGTCTGTCGTTGAGATTTGTATTACTCCAATGTATGGTAGGCTTGTCATTATGGAAGGTAGTATGTTGTTCAGATTTTTGTTACTCCCATGGATGGTAGCCTTGTCATATGGAAGGTAGTCCGTTGTCGAGAATATTTTATTCCATTGGATGGTAGGCTTGTCATTATGGAAGGTAGTCTGTTTTTGAGATTTTTGTTATTCCAATGGATTGTAACCTTGTCATTATGGAAGGTAGTCTGTTGTCGAGATTTTTGTTACTCCAATGGATGGCAGCCTTATCATTATGGAAGGTAGTCTGTTGTCGAGATTTTGTTTACTCCAATGGATGGTCGCCTTGTCATTATGGAATGTAGTCTGTTGTCGAGATTTTTGATACTCCAATGGATGGTAGCCTTGTAATTATGGATGGTAGTCTGTTGTTGAGATTTTGTTACTCTAATGGATGGTAGCCTTATCATTATGGAACATAGCCTGTTGTCGATTTTTTTTTACTCCAATGGATGGTAGCCTTGTCATTATGGAAGGTAGTCTGTTGTCGATAATATTTATACTCCAATGGATGGTTGCCTTGTAATTATGGAAGATAGTCTGTTATCGAGATTTTTTTTACTCCAATGGATGGTAGCCTTGTCATTATGGAAGGTAGTCTGTCGTTGAGATTTCTGTTACTCCAATGGATTGTAGCCTTGTCATTATGGAAGGTGGTCTGTTGTTCAGATTTTTGTTACTCTAATGGATGGTAGCCTTGTCATTATGGAAGGTAGTCTGTTGTCGAGAATATTTTATTCCATTGGATGGTAGGCTTGTCATTATGGAAGGTAGTCTGTTTTTGAGATTTTTGTTATTCCAATGGATGGTAACCTTGTCATTATGGAAGGTAGTCTGTTGTCAAGATTTTTGTTACTCTAATGGATGGTAGCCATGTCATTATGGAAGGTAGTCTGTTGTCGAGATTTTGTTACTCCAATTGATGGTAGCCTTGTCATTACGGAAGGTAGTCGGTTGTTGAGATTTTTGTTACTTCAATGGATGGTAGCCTTGTCATTAAGGAAGGTAGTCCATTGTCGAGATTTTTGTTACTTCAATGGACGGTAGCCTTGTCATTATGGAAGGTAGTCTGTTGTCGAGATTTTGTTACTCCAATGGATGGTAGCATTGTCATTACGGAAGGTAGTCGGTTGTTGAGATTTTTGTTACTCCAATGGATTGTAGCATTGTCATTATGGAAGGTAGTCTATTGTCGAGATTTTTGTTACTCCAATGGATGGTAGCCTTGTCATTATGGAACATAGTCTGTTGTCGATATTTTTTTACTCCAATGGATGGTCGCCTTGTCATTATGGAATGTAGTCTGTTGTCGAGATTTTTGATACTCCAATGGATGGTAGCATTGTAATTATGGAAGGTAGTCTATTGTTGAGATTTTTTTTACTCCAATGGATGGTAGCCTTATCATTATGGAAGGTAGTCTGTCGTTGAGATTTCTGTTACTCCAATGGATTGTAGCCTTATCATTATGGAAGGTAGTCTGTTGTTCAGATTTTTGTTACTCCAATGGATGGTAGCCTTGTCATTATGGAAGGTAGTTTGTTGTCGAGAATATTTTATTCCATTGGATGGTAGGCTTGTCATTATGAAAGGTAGTCTGTTTTTGAGATTTTTTTTATTCCAATGGATGGTAACCTTGTCATTATGGAAGGTAGTATTTTTTCGAGATTTTTGTTACTCCTATGGATGATAGCCTTGTCATTATGGAAGGTAGTCTGTTGTTGAGATTTTTGTTACTCCAATGGATGGTAGTCTTGTCATTATGGAAGGTAGTCTGTTGTTGAGATTTTGTTACTCTAATGGATGGTAGCGTTGTCATTATGGAACATAGCCTGTTGTCGATTTTTTTTACTCCAATGGATGGTCGCCTTGTCATTATGGAATGTAGTCTGTTGTCGAGATTTTTGATACTCCAATGGATGGTAGCCTTGTAATTATGGAAGGTAGTCTGTTGTTGAGATTTTGTTACTCTAATGGATGGTAGCCTTGTCATTATTGAACATAGCCTGTTGTCGATTTTTTTTACTCCAATGGATGGTAGCCTTGTCATTATGGAAGGTAGTCTGTTGTCGATATTTTTTATACTACAATGGATGGTTGCCTTGTAATTATGGAAGGTAGTCTGTTATCGAGATTTTTTTTACTCCAATGGATGGTAGCCTTGTCATTAGGGAAGGTAGTCTGTCGTTGAGATTTCTGTTACTCCAATGGATTGTAGCCTTGTCATTATGGAAGGTAGTATGTTGTTCAGATTTTTGTTACTCCAATGGATGGTAGCCTTGTCATTATGGAAGGTAGTCTGTTGTCGAGAATCTTTTATTCCATTGGATGGTAGGCTTGTCATTATGGAAGGTAGTCTGTTTTTGAGATTTTTGTTATTCCAATGGATGTTAACCTTGTCATTATGGAAGGTAGTCTATTGTCGAGATTTTTGTTACTCCAATGGATGGATGCCTTGTCATTATGTTAGGGTAGTCTGTTGTTGAGATTTTGTTACTCCAATGGATGGTAGCATTGTCATTACGGAAGGTAGTCGGTTGTTGAGATTTTTGTTACTCCAATGGATGGTAGCATTGTCATTATGGAAGGTAGTCTATTGTCGAGATTTTTGTTACTCCAATGGATGGTAGCCTTGTCATCATGGAACATAGTCTGTTGTCGATATTTTTTTACTCCAATGGATGGTCGCCTTGTCATTATGGAATGTAGTCTGTTGTCGAGATTTTTGATACTCCAATGGATGGTAGCATTGTAATTATGGAAGGTAGTCTATTGTTGAGATTTTTTTTACTCCAATGGATGGTAGCCTTATCATTATGGAAGGTAGTCTGTCGTTGAGATTTCTGTTACTCCAATGGATTGTAGCCTTATCATTATGGAAGGTAGTCTGTTGTACAGATTTTTGTTACTCCAATGGATGGTAGCCTTGTCATTATGGAAGGTAGTTTGTTGTCGAGAATATTTTATTCCATTGGATGGTAGGCTTGTCATTATGAAAGGTAGTCTGTTTTTGAGATTTTTTTATTCCAATGGTTGGTAACCTTGTCATTATGGAAGGTAGTATTTTTTCGAGATTTTTGTTACTCCTATGGACGATAGCCTTGTCATTATGGAAGGTAGTCTGTTGTTGAGATTTTGTTACTCTAATGGATGGTAGCCTTGTCATTATTGAACATAGCCTGTTGTCGATTTTTTTTACTCCAATGGATGGTAGCCTTGTCATTATGGAAGGTAGTCTGTTGTCGATATTTTTTATACTACAATGGATGGTTGCCTTGTAATTATGGAAGGTAGTCTGTTATCGAGATTTTTTTTACTCCAATGGATGGTAGCCTTGTCATTAGGGAAGGTAGTCTGTCGTTGAGATTTCTGTTACTCCAATGGATTGTAGCCTTGTCATTATGGAAGGTAGTATGTTGTTCAAATTTTTGTTACTCCAATGGATGGTAGCCTTGTCATTATGGAAGGTAGTCTGTTGTCGAGAATCTTTTATTCCATTGGATGGTAGGCATGTCATTATGGAAGGTAGTCTATTTTTGAGATTTTTGTTATTCCAATGGATGTTAACCTCGTCATTATGGAAGGTAGTCTATTGTCGAGATTTTTGTTACTCCAATGGATGGATGCCTTGTCATTATGTTAGGGTAGTCTGTTGTTGAGATTTTGTTACTCCAATGGATGGTAGCCTTGTCATTACGGAAGGTAGTCGGTTGTTGAGATTTTTGTTACTCTAATGGATGGTAGCCTTGTCATTATGGAAGGTAGTCTATTGTCGAGATTTTTGTTACTTCAATGGATGGTAGCCTTGTCATTATGGAAGGTAGTCTGTTGTCGAGATTTTTTTACTCTAATGGATGGTAGCCTTGTCATTATGGAAGGTAGTCGGTTGTTGAGATTTTTGTTACTCCAATGGATGGTAGCCTTGTCATTATGGAAGGTAGTCTGTTGTCGAGATTTTGTTACTCCAATGGATGGTAGCCTTATCATTACGGAAGGTAGTCGGTTGTTGAGATTTTTGTTACTTCAATGGATGGTAGCCTTGTCATTATGGAAGGTAGTCTGTTGTTGAGATTTTGTTACTCTAATGGATGGTAGCCTTGTTATTATGGAACATAGTCTATTGTCGATATTTTTTTACTCCAATGGATGGTCGCCTTGTCATTATGGAATGTAGTCTGTTGTCGAGATTTTTGATACTCCAATGGATGGTAGCATTGTAATTATGGAAGGTAGTCTGTGGTTGAGATTTTTTTTACTCCAATGGATGGTAGCCTTGTCATTATGGAAGGTAGTCTGTTTTTGAGATTTTTGTTATTCCAATGGATTGTAACCTTGTCATTATGGAAGGTAGTCTGTTATCGATATTTTTGTTACTCCAATGGATGGTAGCCTTATCATTATGGAAGGTAGTCTGTTGTCGAGATTTTGTTACTCTAATGGATGGTTGCCTTGTCATTACGGAAGGTAGTCGGTTGTTGAGATTTTTGTTACTTCAATGGATGGTAGCCTTGTCATTATGGAAGGTAGTCTGTTGTCGAGATTTTGTTAGTCTAATGGATGGTAGCCTTGTCATTAAGGAACATAGTCTGTTGTCGATATTTTTTTACTCCAATGGATGGTCCCCTTGTCATTATGGAATGTAGTCTGTTGTCGAGATTTTTGATACTCCAATGGATGGTAGCCTTGTAATTATGGAAGGTAGTTTGTTGTCGAGATTTTTTTTACTCCAATGGATGGTAGCCTTATCATTATGGAAGGTAGTCTGTTGTTGAGATTTCTGTTACTCCAACGGATTGTAGCCTTGTCATTATGGAAGGTAGTTTGTTGTTCAGATTTTTGTTACTCCAATGGATGGTAGCCTTTTCATTATGGAAGGTAGTTTGTTGTCGAGAATATTTTATTCCATTGGATGGTAGGCTTGTCATTATGGAAGGTAGTCTGTTTTTGAGATTTTTGTTATTCCAATGGATGGTAAGCTTGTCATTATGGAAGGTAGTATTTTGTCGAGATTTTTGTTACTCCAATGGATGATAGCCTTGTCATTATGGAAGGTTGTCTATTGTTGAGATTTTTGTTACTCCAATGGATGGTAGCCTTGTCATTATGGAAGGTAGTCTGTTGTTGAGATTTTGTTACTCTAATGGATGGTAGCCTTGTCATTATGGAACATAGCCTGTTGTCGATTTTTTTTTACTCCAATGGATGGTAGCCTTGTCATTATGGAAGGTAGTCTGTTGTCGATATTTTTTATACTCCAATGGATGGTTGCCTTATAATTATAGAAGGTAGTCTGTTATCGAGATTTTTTTACTGCAATGGATGGTAGCCTTGTCATTATGGAAGGTAGTCTGTCGTTGAGATTTCTATTACTCCAATGGATGGTAGGCTTGTCATTATGGAAGGTAGTATGTTGTTCAGATTTTTGTTACTTCCATGGATGGTAGCCTTGTCATATGGAAGGTAGTCTGTTGTCGAGAATATTTTATTCCATTGGATGGTAGGCTTGTCATTATGGAAGGTAGTCTATTTTTGAGATTTTTGTTATTCCAATGGATTGTAACCTTGTCATTATGGAAGGTAGTCTGTTGTTGAGATTTTTGATACTCCAATGGATGGTAGCCTTGTAATTATGGATGGTAGTCTGTTGTTGAGATTTTGTTACTCTAATGGATGGTAGCCTTGTCATTATGGAACATAGCCTGTTGTCGATTTTTTTTACTCCAATGGATGGTAGCCTTGTCATTATGGAAGGTAGTCTGTTGTCGATATTTTTTATACTCCAATGGATGGTTGCCTTGTAATTATGGAAGGTAGTCTGTTATCGAGATTTTTTTTACTCCAATGGATGGTAGCCTTGTCATTATGGAAGGTAGTCTGTCGTTGAGATTTCTGTTACTCCAATGGATTGTAGCCTTGTCATTATGGAAGGTAGTCTGTTGTCGAGAATATTTTATTCCATTGAGTGGTAGGCTTGTCATTATTGAAGGTAGTCTGTTTTTGAGATTTTTGTTATTCCAATGGATGGTAACCTTGTCATTATGGAAGGTAGTCTGTTGTCGAGATTTTTGTTACTCCAATGGATGGTAGCCATGTCATTATGGAAGGTAGTCTGTTGTCGAGATTTTGTTACTCCAATTGATGGTAGCCTTGTCATTACGGAAGGTAGTCGGTGGTTGAGAATTTTGTTACTTCAATGGATGGTAGCCTTGTCATTATGGAAGGTAGTCCATTGTCGAGATTTTTGTTACTTCAATGGATGGTAGCCTTGTCATTATGAAAGGTAGTCTGTTGTCGAGATTTTGTTACTCCAATGGATGGTAGCATTGTCATTACGGAAGGTAGTCGGTTGTTGAGATTTTTGTTACTCGAATGGATGGTAGCGTTGTCATTATGAAAGGTAGTCTATTGTCGAGATTTTTGTTACTCCAATGGATGGTAGCCTTGTCATTATGGAACATAGTCTGTTGTCGATATTTTTTTACTCCAATGGATGGTCGCCTTGTCATTATGGAATGTAGTCTGTTGTTGAGATTTTTGATACTCCAATGGATGGTAGCCTTGTAATTATGGAAGGTAGTCTGTTGTCGAGATTTTTTTTACTCCAATGGATGGTAGCCTTGTCATTATGGAAGGTAGTTTGTCGTTGAGATTTCTGTTACTCCAATGGATTGTAGCCTTGTCATTATGGAAGGTAGTATGTTGTTCAGATTTTTGTTACTCCAATGGATGGTAGCCTTGTCATTATGGAAGGTAGTTTGTTGTCGAGAATATTTTATTCCATTGGATGGTAGGCTTGTCATTATGGAAGGTAGTCTGTTTTTGAGATTTTTGTTATTCCAATGGATAGTAACCTTGTCATTATGGAAGGTAGTATTTTTTCGAGATTTTTGTTACTCCAATGGATGATAGCCTTGTCATTATGAAAGGTAGTCTGTTTTTGAGATTTTTGTTACTTCAATGGATGGTAGCCTTGTCATTATGGAAGGTAGTCTATTGTCGAGATTTTGTTACTCCAATGGATGGTAGCCTTGTCATTACAGAAGGTAGTCGTTTGTTGAGATTTTTGTTACTTCAATAGATGGTAGCCTTGTCATTATGGAAGGTAGTCTGTTGTCGAGATTTTGTTACTCTAATGGATGGTAGCCTTGTCATTATGGAACATAGTCTCTTGTCGATATTTTTTTACTCCAATGGATGGTCGCCTTGTCATTATGGAATGTAGTCTGTTGTCGAGATTTTTGATACTCCAATGGATGGTAGCCTTGTAATTATGGATGGTAGTCTGTTGTTGAGATTTTGT
Organism: Vicia faba; assembly: GCA_948472305.1. Lineage (NCBI taxonomy): Eukaryota > Viridiplantae > Streptophyta > Magnoliopsida > Fabales > Fabaceae > Vicia > Vicia faba. The sequence continues at coordinate 680,712,119 of OX451739.1, read as the reverse complement.
TACTCTAATGGATGGTAGCCTTGTCATTATGGAACATAGCCTGTTGTCGATTTTTTTTACTCCAATGGATGGTAGCCTTGTCATTATGGAAGGTAGTCTGTTGTCGATATTTTTTATACTCCAATGGATGGTTGCCTTGTAATTATGGAAGGTAGTCTGTTATCGAGATTTTTTTTACTCCAATGGATGGTAGCCTTGTCATTATGGAAGGTAGTCTGTCGTTGAGATTTCTGTTACTCCAATGGATTGTAGCCTTGTCATTATGGAAGGTAGTCTGTTGTCGAGAATATTTTATTCCATTGGATGGTAGGCTTGTCATTATTGAAGGTAGTCTGTTTTTGAGATTTTTGTTATTCCAATGGATGGTAACCTTGTCATTATGGAAGGTAGTCTGTTGTCGAGATTTTTGTTACTCCAATGGATGGTAGCCATGTCATTATGGAAGGTAGTCTGTTGTCGAGATTTTGTTACTCCAATTGATGGTAGCCTTGTCATTACGGAAGGTAGTCGGTGGTTGAGAATTTTGTTACTTCAATGGATGGTAGCCTTGTCATTATGGAAGGTAGTCCATTGTCGAGATTTTTGTTACTTCAATGGATGGTAGCCTTGTCATTATGAAAGGTAGTTTGTTGTCGAGATTTTGTTACTCCAATGGATGGTAGCATTGTCATTACGGAAGGTAGTCGGTTGTTGAGATTTTTGTTACTCGAATGGATGGTAGCGTTGTCATTATGAAAGGTAGTCTATTGTCGAGATTTTTGTTACTCCAATGGATGGTAGCCTTGTCATTATGGAACATAGTCTGTTGTCGATATTTTTTTACTCCAATGGATGGTCGCCTTGTCATTATGGAATGTAGTCTGTTGTTGAGATTTTTGATACTCCAATGGATGGTAGCCTTGTAATTATGGAAGGTAGTCTGTTGTCGAGATTTTTTTTACTCCAATGGATGGTAGCCTTGTCATTATGGAAGGTAGTTTGTCGTTGAGATTTCTGTTACTCCAATGGATTGTAGCCTTGTCATTATGGAAGGTAGTATGTTGTTCAGATTTTTGTTACTCCAATGGATGGTAGCCTTGTCATTATGGAAGGTAGTTTGTTGTCGAGAATATTTTATTCCATTGGATGGTAGGCTTGTCATTATGGAAGGTAGTCTGTTTTTGAGATTTTTGTTATTCCAATGGATAGTAACCTTGTCATTATGGAAGGTAGTATTTTTTCGAGATTTTTGTTACTCCAATGGATGATAGCCTTGTCATTATGAAAGGTAGTCTGTTTTTGAGATTTTTGTTACTTCAATGGATGGTAGCCTTGTCATTATGGAAGGTAGTCTATTGTCGAGATTTTGTTACTCCAATGGATGGTAGCCTTGTCATTACAGAAGGTAGTCGTTTGTTGAGATTTTTGTTACTTCAATAGATGGTAGCCTTGTCATTATGGAAGGTAGTCTGTTGTCGAGATTTTGTTACTCTAATGGATGGTAGCCTTGTCATTATGGAACATAGTCTCTTGTCGATATTTTTTTACTCCAATGGATGGTCGCCTTGTCATTATGGAATGTAGTCTGTTGTCGAGATTTTTGATACTCCAATGGATGGTAGCATTGTAATTATGGAAGGTAGACTATTGTTGAGATTTTTTTTACTCCAATTAATGGTAGCCTTATCATTATGGAAGGTAGTCTGTCGTTGAGATTTCTGTTACTCCAATGGATTGTAGCCTTATCATTATGGAAGGTAGTCTGTTGTTCAGATTTTTGTTACTCCAATGGATGGTAGCCTTGTCATTATGGAAGGTAGTTTGTTGTCGAGAATATTTTATTCCATTGGATGGTAGGCTTGTCATTATGAAAGGTAGTCTGTTTTTGAGATTTTTTTTATTCCAATGGATGGTAACCTTGTCATTATGGAAGGTAGTATTTTTTCGAGATTTTTGTTACTCCTATGGATGATAGCCTTGTCATTATGGAAGGTAGTCTGTTGTTGAGATTTTTGTTACTCCAATGGATGGTAGCCTTGTCATTATGGAACATAGCCTGTTGTCGATTTTTTTTACTCCAATGGATGGTCGCCTTGTCATTATGGAATGTAGTCTGTTGTCGAGATTTTTGATACTCCAATGGATGGTAGCCTTGTAATTATGGAAGGTAGTCTGTTGTTGAGATTTTGTTACTCTAATGGATGGTAGCCTTGTCATTATTGAACATAGCCTGTTGTCGATTTTTTTTACTCCAATGGATGGTAGACTTGTCATTATGGAAAGTAGTCTGTTGTCGATATTTTTTATACTCCAATGGATGGTTGCCTTGTAATTATGGAAGGTAGTCTGTTATCGAGATTTTTTTTACTCCAATGGATGGTAGCCTTGTCATTAGGGAGGGTAGTCTGTCGTTGAGATTTCTGTTACTCCAATGGATTGTAGCCTTGTCATTATGGAAGGTAGTATGTTGTTCAGATTTTTGTTACTCCAATGGATAGTAGCCTTGTCATTATAGAAGGTAGTCTGTTGTCGAGAATCTTTTATTCCATTGGATGGTAGGCTTGTCATTATGGAAGGTAGTTTGTTTTTGAGATTTTTGTTATTCCAATGGATGTTAACCTTGTCATTATGGAAGGTAGTCTATTGTCGAGATTTTTGTTACTCCAATGGATGGATGCCTTGTCATTATGTTAGGGTAGTCTGTTGTTGAGATTTTGTTACTCCAATGGATGGTAGCCTTGTCATTACGGAAGGTAGTCGGTTGTTGAGATTTTTGTTACTCCAATGGATGGTAGCCTTGTCATTATGGAAGGTAGTCTATTGTCGAGATTTTTGTTACTTCAATGGATGGTAGCCTTGTCATTATGGAAGGTAGTCTGTTGTCGAGATTTTTTTACTCCAATGGATGGTAGCCTTGTCATTATGGAAGGTAGTCGGTTGTTGAGATTTGTGTTACTCCAATGGATGGTAGCCTTGTCATTATGGAAGGTAGTTTGTTGTAGAGATTTTGTTACTCCAATGGATGGTAGCCTTGTCATTACGGAAGGTAGTCGGTTGTTGAGATTTTTGTTACTTCAATGGATGGTAGCCTTGTCATTATGGAAGGTAGTCTGTTGTTGAGATTTTGTTACTCTAATGGATGGTAGCCTTGTAATTATGGAACATAGTCTATTGTCCAAATTTTTTTACTCCAATGGATGGTCGCCTTGTCATTATGGAATGTAGTCTGTTGTCGAGATTTTTGATACTCCAATGGATGGTAGCATTGTAATTATGGAAGGTAGTCTGTTGTTGAGATTTTTTTACTGCAATGGATGGTAGCCTTATCATTATGGAAGGTAGTTTGTCGTTGAGATTTCTGTTACTCCAATGGATTGTAGCCTTATCATTATGGAAGGTAGTATGTTGTTCAGATTTTTGTTACTCCAATGGATGGTAGCCTTGTCATTATGGAAGGTAGTTTGTTGTCGAGAATATTTTATTCCATTGGATGGTAGGCTTGTCATTATGAAAGGTAGTCTGTTTTTGAGATTTTTTTTATTCCAATGGATGGTAACCTTGTCATTATGGAAGGTAGTATTTTTTCGAGATTTTTGTTACTCCTATGGATGATAGCCTTGTCATTATGGAAGGTAGTCTGTTGTTGAGATTTTTGTTACTCCAATGGATGGTAGCCTTGTCATTATGGAAGGTAGTCTGTTGTTGAGATTTTGTTACTCTAATGGATGGTAGCGTTGTCATTATGGAACATAGCCTGTTGTCGATTTTTTTTACTCCAATGGATGGTCGCCTTGTCATTATGGAATGTAGTCTGTTGTCGAGATTTTTGATACTCCAATGGATGGTAGCCTTGTAATTATGGAAGGTAGTCTGTTGTTGAGATTTTGTTACTCTAATGGATGGTAGCCTTGTCATTATTGAACATAGCCTGTTGTCGATTTTTTTTACTCCAATGGATGGTAGCCTTGTCATTATGGAAAGTAGTCTGTTGTCGATATTTTTTATACTCCAATGGATGGTTGCCTTGTAATTATGGAAGGTAGTCTGTTATCGAGATTTTTGTTACTTCAACGGATGGTAGCCTTGTCATTATGGAAGGTAGTCTGTTGTCGAGATTTTTTTACTCCAATGGATGGTAGCCTTGTCATTATGGAAGGTAGTCGGTTGTTGATATTTTTGTTACTCCAATGGATGGTATCCTTGTCATTATGGAAGGTAGTCTATTGTCGAGATTTTTGTTACTCCAATGGATGGTAGCCTTGTCATTATGGAACACAGTCTGTTGTCGATATTTTTTTACTCCAATGGATGGTCGCCTTGTCATTATGGAATGTAGTCTGTTGTCGAGATTTTTGATACTCCAATGGATGGTAGCCTTGTAATTATGGAAGGTAGTCTGTTGTCGAGATTTTTTTTACTCAAATGGATGGTAGCCTTATCATTATGGAAGGTAGTCTGTCGTTGAGATTTCTATTACTCCAATGGATTGTAGCCATGTCATTATGGAAGGTAGTCTGTTGTTCAGATTTTTGTTACTCCAATGGATGGTAGCCTTGTCATTATGGAAGGTAGTTTGTTGTCGAGAATATATTATTCCATTGGATGGTAGGCTTGTCTTTATGGAAGGTAGTCTGTTTTTGAGATTTTTGTTATTCCAATGGATGGTAACCTTGTCATTATGGAAGGTAGTATTTTTTCGAGATTTTTGTTACTCCAATGGATGATAGCCTTGTCATTTTGAAAGGTAGTCTGTTGTTGAGATTTTTGTTACTCCAATGGATGGTAGCCTTATCATTATGGAAGGTAGTCTGTTGTTGAGATTTTGTTACTCTAATGGATGGTAGCGTTGTCATTATTGAACATAGCCTGTTGTCGATTTTTTTTACTCCAATGGATGGTCGCCTTGTCATTATGGAATGTAGTCTGTTGTCGAGATTTTTGATACTCCAATGGATGGTAGCCTTGTAATTATGGAAGGTAGTCTGTTGTCGAGATTTTTTTTACTCCAATGGATGGTAGCCTTATCATTATGGAAGGTAGTTTGTCGTTGAGATTTCTGTTACTCCAATGGATTGTAGCCTCGTCATTATGGAAGGTAGTCTGTTGTTCAGATTTTTGTTACTCCAATGGATGGTAGCCTTGTCATTATGGAAGGTAGTTTGTTGTCGAGAATATTTTATTCCATTGGATGGAAGGCTTGTCATTATGGAAGGTAGTCTATTTTTGAGATTTTTGTTATTCCAATGGATGGTAACCTTGTCATTATGGAAGTTAGTATTTTTTCGATATTTTTGTTACTCCAATGGATGATAGCCTTATCATTATGAAAGGTAGTCTGTTTTTGAGATTTTTGTTACTCCAATGGATGGTAGCCTTGTCATTATGGAAGGTAGTCTATTGTCGAGATTTTGTTACTCCAATGGATGGTAGCCTTGTCATTACAGAAGGTAGTCGTTTGTTGAGATTTTTGTTACTTCAATAGATGGTAGCCTTGTCATTATGGAAGGTAGTCTGTTGTCGAGATTTTGTTACTCTAATGGATGGTAGCCTTGTCATTATGGAACATAGTCTATTGTCGATATTTTTTTACTCCAATGGATGGTCGCCTTGTCATTATGGAATGTAGTCTGTTGTCGAGATTTTTGATACTCCAATGGATGGTAGCATTGTAATTATGGAAGGTAGTCTGTTGTTGAGATTTTTTTACTCCAATGGATGGTAGCCTTATCATTATGGAAGGTAGTCTGTCATTGAGATTTCTGTTACTCCAATGGATTGTAGCCTTATCATTATGGAAGGTAGTCTGTTGTTCAGATTTTTGTTACTCCAATGGATGGTAGCCTTGTCATTATGGAAGGTAGTTTGTTGTCGAGAATATTTTATTCCATTGGATGGTAGGCTTGTCATTATGAAAGGTAGTATGTTTTTGAGATTTTTTTTATTCCAATGGATGGTAACCTTGTCATTATGGAAGGTTGTATTTTTTCGAGATTTTTGTTACTCCTATGGATGATAGCTTTGTCATTATGGAAGGTAGTCTGTTGTTGAGATTTTTGTTACTCCAATGGATGGTAGCCTTGTCATTATGGAAGGTAGTCTGTTGTTGAGATTTTGTTACTCTAATGGATGGTAGCATTGTCATTATGGAACATAGCCTGTTGTCGATTTTTTTTACTCCAATGGATGGTCGCCTTGTCATTATGGAATGTAGTCTGTTGTCGAGATTTTTGATACTCCAATGGATGGTAGCCTTGTAATTATGGAAGGTAGTCTGTTGTCGAGATTTTTTTTACTCAAATGGATGGTAGCCTTATCATTATGGAAGGTAGTCTGTCGTTGAGATTTCTATTACTCCAATGGATTGTAGCCATGTCATTATGGAAGGTAGTCTGTTGTTCAGATTTTTGTTACTCCAATGGATGGTAGCCTTGTCATTATGGAAGGTAGTTTGTTGTCGAGAATATATTATTCCATTGGATGGTAGGCTTGTCTTTATGGAAGGTAGTCTGTTTTTGAGATTTTTGTTATTCCAATGGATGGTAACCTTGTCATTATGGAAGGTAGTATTTTTTCGAGATTTTTGTTACTCCAATGGATGATAGCCTTGTCATTTTGAAAGGTAGTCTGTTGTTGAGATTTTTGTTACTCCAATGGATGGTAGCCTTATCATTATGGAAGGTAGTCTGTTGTTGAGATTTTGTTACTCTAATGGATGGTAGCGTTGTCATTATTGAACATAGCCTGTTGTCGATTTTTTTTACTCCAATGGATGGTCGCCTTGTCATTATGGAATGTAGTCTGTTGTCGAGATTTTTGATACTCCAATGGATGGTAGCCTTGTAATTATGGAAGGTAGTCTGTTGTCGAGATTTTTTTTACTCCAATGGATGGTAGCCTTATCATTATGGAAGGTAGTTTGTCGTTGAGATTTCTGTTACTCCAATGGATTGTAGCCTCGTCATTATGGAAGGTAGTCTGTTGTTCAGATTTTTGTTACTCCAATGGATGGTAGCCTTGTCATTATGGAAGGTAGTTTGTTGTCGAGAATATTTTATTCCATTGGATGGAAGGCTTGTCATTATGGAAGGTAGTCTATTTTTGAGATTTTTGTTATTCCAATGGATGGTAACCTTGTCATTATGGAAGTTAGTATTTTTTCGATATTTTTGTTACTCCAATGGATGATAGCCTTATCATTATGAAAGGTAGTCTGTTTTTGAGATTTTTGTTACTCCAATGGATGGTAGCCTTGTCATTATGGAAGGTAGTCTATTGTCGAGATTTTGTTACTCCAATGGATGGTAGCCTTGTCATTACAGAAGGTAGTCGTTTGTTGAGATTTTTGTTACTTCAATAGATGGTAGCCTTGTCATTATGGAAGGTAGTCTGTTGTCGAGATTTTGTTACTCTAATGGATGGTAGCCTTGTCATTATGGAACATAGTCTATTGTCGATATTTTTTTACTCCAATGGATGGTCGCCTTGTCATTATGGAATGTAGTCTGTTGTCGAGATTTTTGATACTCCAATGGATGGTAGCATTGTAATTATGGAAGGTAGTCTGTTGTTGAGATTTTTTTACTCCAATGGATGGTAGCCTTATCATTATGGAAGGTAGTCTGTCATTGAGATTTCTGTTACTCCAATGGATTGTAGCCTTATCATTATGGAAGGTAGTCTGTTGTTCAGATTTTTGTTACTCCAATGGATGGTAGCCTTGTCATTATGGAAGGTAGTTTGTTGTCGAGAATATTTTATTCCATTGGATGGTAGGCTTGTCATTATGAAAGGTAGTATGTTTTTGAGATTTTTTTTATTCCAATGGATGGTAACCTTGTCATTATGGAAGGTTGTATTTTTTCGAGATTTTTGTTACTCCTATGGATGATAGCTTTGTCATTATGGAAGGTAGTCTGTTGTTGAGATTTTTGTTACTCCAATGGATGGTAGCCTTGTCATTATGGAAGGTAGTCTGTTGTTGAGATTTTGTTACTCTAATGGATGGTAGCATTGTCATTATGGAACATAGCCTGTTGTCGATTTTTTTTACTCCAATGGATGGTCGCCTTGTCATTATGGAATGTAGTCTGTTGTCGAGATTTTTGATACTCCAATGGATGGTAGCCTTGTAATTATGGAAGGTATTCTGTTGTTGAGATTTTGTTACTCTAATGGATGGTAGCCTTGTCATTATGGAACATAGCCTGTTGTCGATTTTTTTTACTCCAATGGATGGTAGCCTTGTCATTATGGAAGGTAGTCTGTTGTCGATATTTTTTATACTCCAATGGATGGTTGCCTTGTAATTATGGAAGGTAGTCTGTTATCGAGATTTTTTTTACTCCAATGGATGGTAGCCTTGTCATTATAGAAGGTAGTCTGTCGTTGAGATTTGTGTTACTCCAATGGATTGTAGCCTTGTCATTATGGAAGGTAGTATGTTGTTCAGATTTTTTTTACTACAATGGATGGTAGCCTTGTCATTATGGAATGTAGTCTGTTGTCGAGAATATTTTATTCCATTGGATGGTAGGCTTGTCATTATGGAAGGTAGTCTGTTTTTGAGATTTTTGTTATTCCAATGGATGTTAACCTTGTCATTATGGAAGGTAGTCTATTGTCGAGATTTTTGTTACTCCAATGGATGGTAGCCTTGTCATTATGGAAGGTAGTCTGTTGTTGAGATTTTGTTACTCCAATGGATGGTAGCCTTGTCATTACGGAAGGTAGTCGGTTGTTGAGATTTTTGTTACTCCAATGGATGGTAGCCTTGTCATTATGGAAGGTAGTCTATTGTCGAGATTTTTGTTACTTCAATGGATGGTAGCCTTGTCATTATGGAAGGTAGTCTGTTGTCGAGATTTTTTTACTCCAATGGATGGTAGCCTTGTCATTATGGAAGGTAGTCGGTTGTTGAGATTTTGGTTACTCCAATGGATGGTAGCCTTGTCATTATGGAAGGTAGTCTATTGTCGAGATTTTTGTTACTCCAATGGATGCTAGCCTTGTCATTATGGAACATAGTCTGTTGTCGATATTTTTTTACTCCAATGGATGGTCGACTTGTCATTATGGAATGTAGTCTGTTGTCAAGATTTTTGATACTCCAATGGATGGTAGCCTTGTAATTATGGAAGGTAGTCTGTTGTCGAGATTTTTTTTACTCCAATGGATGGTAGCCTTATTATTATGGAAGGTAGTCTGTCGTTGAGATTTCTGTTACTCCAATGGATTGTAGACATGTCATTATGGAAGGTAGTCTGTTGTTCATATTTTTGTTACTCCAATGGATGATAGCCTTGTCATTTTAAAAGGTAGTCTGTTGTTGAGATTTTTGTTACTCCAATGGATGGTAGCCTTGTCATTATGGAAGGTAGTCTATTGTCGAGATTTTTGTTACTCCAATGGATGGTAGCCTTGCCATTATGGAACATAGTCTGTTGTCGATATTTTTTTACTTCAATGGATGGTCGCCTTGTCATTATGGAATGTAGTCTGTTGTCGAGATTTTTGATACTCCAATGGATGGTAGCCTTGTAATTATGGAAGGTAGTCTGTTGTTGAGATTTTGTTACTCTAATGGATGGTAGCCTTGTCATTATGGAACATAGCCTGTTGTCGATTTTTTTACTCCAATGGATGGTAGCCTTGTCATTATGGAAGGTAGTCTGTTGTCGATATTTTTTATACTCCAATGGATGGTTGCCTTGTAATTATGGAAGGTAGTCTGTTATCGAGATTTTTTTTACTCCAATGGATGGTAGCCTTGTCATTATGGAAGGTAGTTTGTCGTTGAGATTTCTGTTACTTCAATGGATTGTAGCCTTGTCATTATCGAAGGTAGTATGTTGTTCAGATTTTTTTTACTCCAATGGATGGTAGCCTTGTCATTATGGAATGTAGTCTGTTGTCGAGAATATTTTATTCCATTGGATGGTAGGCTTGTCATTATGGAAGGTAGTCTGTTTTTGAGATTTTTGTTATTCCAATGGATGTTAACCTTGTCATTATGGAAGGTAGTCTATTGTCGAGATTTTTGTTACTCCAATGGATGGTAGCCTTGTCATTATGGAAGGTAGTCTGTTGTTGAGATTTTGTTACTCCAATGGATGGTAGCCTTGTCATTACGGAAGGTAGTCGGTTGTTGAGATTTTTGTTACTCCAATGGATGGTAGCCTTGTCATTATGGAAGGTAGTCTATTGTCGAGATTTTTGTTACTTCAATGGATGGTAGCCTTGTCATTATGGAAGGTAGTCTGTTGTCGAGATTTTTTTACTCCAATGGATGGTAGACTTGTCATTATGGAAGGTAGTCGGTTGTTGAGATTTTTGTTACTCCAATGGTTGGTAGCCTTGTCATTATGGAAGGTAGTCTATTGTCGAGATTTTTGTTACTCCAATGGATGGTAGCCTTGTCATTATGGAACATAGTCTGTTGTCGATATTTTTTTACTCCAATGGATGGTCGACTTGTCATTATGGAATGTAGTCTGTTGTCAAGATTTTTGATACTCCAATGGATGGTAGCCTTGTAATTATGGAAGGTAGTCTGTTGTCGAGATTTTTTTTACTCCAATGGATGGTAGCCTTATTATTATGGAAGGTAGTCATTCGTTGAGATTTCTGTTACTCCAATGGATTGTAGCCATGTCATTATGGAAGGTAGTCTGTTGTTCATATTTTTGTTACTCCAATGGATGATAGCCTTGTCATTTTAAAAGGTAGTCTGTTGTTGAGATTTTTGTTACTCCAATGGATGGTAGCCTTGTCATTATGGAAGGTAGTCTATTGTCGAGATTTTTGTTACTCCAATGGATGGTAGCCTTGTCATTATGGAACATAGTCTGTTGTCGATATTTTTTTACTTTAATGGATGGTCGCCTTGTCATTATGGAATGTAGTCTGTTGTCGAGATTTTTGATACTCCAATGGATGGTAGCCTTGTAATTATGGAAGGTAGTCTGTTGTCGAGATTTTTTTTACTCCAATGGATGGTAGCCTTATTATTATGGAAGGTAGTCTGTCGTTGTGATTTCTGTTCCTCCAATGGATTGTAGCCATGTCATTATGGAAGGTAGTCTGTTGTTCATATTTTTGTTACTCCAATGGATGATAGCCTTGTCATTTTAAAAGGTAGTCTGTTGTTGAGATTTTTGTTACTCCAATGGATGGTAGCCTTGTCATTATGGAAGGTAGTCTATTGTCGAGATTTTTGTTACTCCAATGGATGGTAGCCTTGCCATTATGGAACATAGTCTGTTGTCGATATTTTTTTACTTCAATGGATGGTCGCCTTGTCATTATGGAATGTAGTCTGTTGTCGAGATTTTTGATACTCCAATGGATGGTAGCCTTGTAATTATGGAAGGTAGTCTGTTGTTGAGATTTTGTTACTCTAATGGATGGTAGCCTTGTCATTATGGAACATAGCCCGTTGTCGATTTTTTTTACTCCAATGGATGGTAGCCTTGTCATTATGGAAGGTAGTCTGTTGTCGATATTTTTTATACTCCAATGGATGGTTGCCTTGTAATTATGGAAGGTAGTCTGTTATCGAGATTTTTTTTACTCCAATGGATGGTAGCCTTGTCATTATGGAAGGTAGTCTGTCGTTGAGATTTCTGTTACTCCAATGGATTGTAGCCTTGTCATTATGGAAGGTAGTATGTTGTTCAGATTTTTTTTACTCCAATGGATGGTAGCCTTGTCATTATGGAATGTAGTCTGTTGTCGAGAATATTTTATTCCATTGGATGGTAGGCTTGTCATTATGGAAGGTAGTCTGTTTTTGATATTTTTGTTATTCCAATGGATGTTAACCTTATCATTATGGAAGGTAGTCTATTTTCGAGATTTTTGTTACGCCAATGGATGGTAGCTTTGTCATTATGGAAGGTAGTCTGTTGTTGAGATTTTGTTACTCCAATGGATGGTAGCCTTGTCATTACGGAAGGTAGTCGGTTGTTGAGATTTTTGTTACTCCAATGGATGGTAGCCTTGTCATTATGGAAGGTAGTCTATTGTCGAGATTTTTGTTACTTCAATGGATGGTAGCCTTGTCATTATGGAAGGTAGTCTGTTGTCGAGATTTTTTTACTCAAATGGATGGTAGACTTGTCATTATGGAAGGTAGTCGGTTGTTGAGATTTTTGTTACTCCAATGGATGGTAGCCTTGTCATTATGGAAGGTAGTCTATTGTCGAGATTTTTGTTACTCCAATGGATGGTAGCCTTGTCATTATGGAACATAGTCTGTTGTCGATATTTTTTTACTCCAATGGATGGTCGACTTGTCATTATGGAATGTAGTCTATTGTCAAGATTTTTGATACTCCAATGGATGGTAGCCTTGTAATTATGGAAGGTAGTCTGTTGTCGAGATTTTTTTTACTCCAATGGATGGTAGCCTTATTATTATGGAAGGTAGTCTGTCGTTGAGATTTCTGTTACTCCAATGGATTGTAGCCATGTCATTATGGAAGGTAGTCTGTTGTTCATATTTTTGTTACTCCAATGGATGATAGCCTTGTCATTTTAAAAGGTAGTCTGTTGTTGAGATTTTTGTTACTCCAATGGATGGTAGCCTTGTCATTATGGAAGGTAGTCTATTGTCGAGATTTTTGTTACTCCAATGGATGGTAGCCTTGTCATTATGGAACATAGTCTGTTGTCAATTTTTTTTTACTTCAATGGATGGTCGCCTTGTCATTATGGAATGTAGTCTGTTGTCGAGATTTTTGATACTCCAATGGATGGTAGCCTTGTAATTATGGAAGGTAGTCTGTTGTCGAGATTTTTTTTACTCCAATAGATGGTAGCCTTATTATTATGGAAGGTAGTTTGTCGTTGAGATTTCTGTTACTCCAATGGATTGTAGCCATGTCATTATGGAAGGTAGTCTGTTGTTCAGATTTTTGTTACTCCAATGGATGGTAGCCTTGTCATTATGGAAGGTAGTTTGTTGTCGAGAATATATTATTCCATTGGATGGTAGGCTTGTCTTTATGGAAGGTAGTCTGTTCTTGAGATTTTTGTTATTCCAATGGATGGTAACCTTGTCATTATGGAAGGTAGTATTTTTTCGAGATTTTTGTTACTCCAATGGATGATAGCCTTGTCATTATGGAAGGTAGTCTGTTGTTGAGATTTTTGTTACTCCAATGGATGGTAGCCTTGTCATTATGGAAGGTAGTCTGTTGTCGAGATTTTTTTACTCCAATGGATGGTAGCCTTGTCATTATGGAAGGTAGTCGGTTGTTGAGATTTTTGTTACTCCAATGGATGGTAGCCTTGTCATTATGGAAGGGAGTCTATTGTCGAGATTTTTGTTACTCCAATGGATGGTAGTCTTGTCATTATGGAACATAGTCTGTTGTCGATATTTTTTTACTCCAATGGATGGTTGCCTTGTCATTATGGAATGTAGTCTGTTGTCGAGATTTTTGATACTCCAATGGATGGTAGCCTTGTAATTATGGAAGGTAGTCTGTTGTCGAGATTCTTTTTACTCCAATGGATGGTAGCCTTATTATTATGGAAGGTAGTCTGTCGTTGAGATTTCTGTTACTCCAATGGATTGTAGCCATGTCATTATGGAAGGTAGTCTGTTGTTCAGATTTTTGTTACCCCAATGGATGGTAGCCTTGTCATTATGGAAGGTAGTTTGTTGTCGAGAATATATTATTCCATTGGATGGTAGGCTTGTCTTTATGGAAGGTAGTCTGTTTTTGAGATTTTTGTTATTCCAATGGATGGTAACCTTGTCATTATGGAAGGTAGTATTTTTTCGAGATTTTTGTTACTCCAATGGATGATAGCCTTGTCATTTTGACAGGTAGTCTGTTGTTGAGATTTTTGTTACTCCAATGGATGGTAGCCTTGTCATTATGGAAGGTAGTCTGTTGTTGAGATTTTGTTACTCTAATGGATGGTAGCGTTGTCATTATTGAACATAGCCTGTTGTCAATTTTTTTTACTCCAATGGATGGTCGCCTTGTCATTATGGAATGTAGTCTTTTCTCGAGATTTTTGATACTCCAATGGATGGTAGCCTTGTAATTATGGAAGGTAGTCTGTTGTCGAGATTTTTTTTACTCCAATGGATGGTAGCCTTATCATTATGGAAGGTAGTCTGTCGTTGAGATTTTTGTTACTCCAATGGATTGTAGCCTTGTCATTATGGAAGGTAGTCTGTTGTTCAGATTTTTGTTACTCCAATGGATGGTAGCCTTGTCATTATGGAAGGTAGTTTGTTGTCGAAAATATTTTATTCCATTGGATGGTAGGCTTGTCATTATGAAAGGTAGTATGGTTTTGAGATTTTTGTTATTCCAATGGATGGTAACCTTGTCATTATGGAAGGTAGTAATTTTTCGAGATTTTTGTTAATCCAATGGATGATAGCCTGGTCATTATCGAAGGTAGTCTGTTGTTGAGATTTTTGTTACTCCAATGGATGGTAGCCTTGTCATTATGGAAGGTAGTCTGTTGTCGAGATTTTTTTACTCCAATGGATGGTAGCCTTGTCATTATGGAAGGTAGTCGGTTGTTGAGATTTTTGTTAGTCCAATGGATGGTAGCCTTGTCATTATGGAAGGTAGTCTATTGTCGAGATTTTTGATACTCCAATGGATGGTAGCCTTGTCATTATGGAACATAGTCTGTTGTCGATATTTTTTTACTCCAATGGATGGTCGCCTTGTCATTATGGAATGTAGTCTGTTGTCGAGATTTTTGATACTCCAATGGATGGTAGCCTTGTAATTATGGAAGGTTGTCTGTTGTCGAGATTTTTTTTACTCCAATGGATGGTAGCCTTATTATTATGGAAGGTAGTCTATCATTGAGATTTCTATTACTCCAATGGATTGTAGCCATGTCATTATGGAAGGTAGTCTGTTGTTCAGATTTTTGTTACTCCAATGGATGGTAGCCTTGTCATTATGGAAGGTAGTTTGTTGTCGAGAATATATTATTCCATTGGATGGTAGGCTTGTCTTTAGGGAAGGTAGTCTGTTTTTGAGATTTTTGTTATTCCAATGGATGGTAACCTTGTCATTATGGAAGGTAGTCTATTGTCGAGATTTTTGTTACTCCAATGGATGGTAGCCTTGTCATTATGGAAGGTAGTCTGTTGTTGAGATTTTGTTACTCCAATGGATGGTAGCCTTGTCATTACGGAAGGTAGTCGGTTGTTGAGATTTTTGTTACTCCAATGGATGGTAGCCTTGTCATTATGGAAGGTAGTCTATTGTCGAGATTTTTGTTACTTCAATGGATGGTAGCCTTGTCATTATGGAAGGTAGTCTGTTGTCGAGATTTTTTTACTCCAATGGATGGTAGCCTTGTCATTATGGAAGGTAGTCGGTTGTTGAGATTTTGGTTACTCCAATGGATGGTAGCCTTGTCATTATGGAAGGTAGTCTATTGTCGAGATTTTTGTTACTCCAATGGATGCTAGCCTTGTCATTATGGAACATAGTCTGTTGTCGATATTTTTTTACTCCAATGGATGGTCGACTTGTCATTATGGAATGTAGTCTGTTGTCAAGATTTTTGATACTCCAATGGATGGTAGCCTTGTAATTATGGAAGGTAGTCTGTTGTCGAGATTTTTTTTACTCCAATGGATGGTAGCCTTATTATTATGGAAGGTAGTCTGTCGTTGAGATTTCTGTTACTCCAATGGATTGTAGCCATGTCATTATGGAAGGTAGTCTGTTGTTCATATTTTTGTTACTCCAATGGATGATAGCCTTGTCATTTTAAAAGGTAGTCTGTTGTTGAGATTTTTGTTACTCCAATGGATGGTAGCCTTGTCATTATGGAAGGTAGTCTATTGTCGAGATTTTTGTTACTCCAATGGATGGTAGCCTTGCCATTATGGAACATAGTCTGTTGTCGATATTTTTTTACTTCAATGGATGGTCGCCTTGTCATTATGGAATGTAGTCTGTTGTCGAGATTTTTGATACTCCAATGGATGGTAGCCTTGTAATTATGGAAGGTAGTCTGTTGTTGAGATTTTGTTACTCTAATGGATGGTAGCCTTGTCATTATGGAACATAGCCTGTTGTCGATTTTTTTACTCCAATGGATGGTAGCCTTGTCATTATGGAAGGTAGTCTGTTGTCGATATTTTTTATACTCCAATGGATGGTTGCCTTGTAATTATGGAAGGTAGTCTGTTATCGAGATTTTTTTTACTCCAATGGATGGTAGCCTTGTCATTATGGAAGGTAATCTGTCGTTGAGATTTCTGTTACTTCAATGGATTGTAGCCTTGTCATTATCGAAGGTAGTATGTTGTTCAGATTTTTTTTACTCCAATGGATGGTAGCCTTGTCATTATGGAATGTAGTCTGTTGTCGAGAATATTTTATTCCATTGGATGGTAGGCTTGTCATTATGGAAGGTAGTCTGTTTTTGAGATTTTTGTTATTCCAATGGATGTTAACCTTGTCATTATGGAAGGTAGTCTATTGTCGAGATTTTTGTTACTCCAATGGATGGTAGCCTTGTCATTATGGAAGGTAGTCTGTTGTTGAGATTTTGTTACTCCAATGGATGGTAGCCTTGTCATTACGGAAGGTAGTCGGTTGTTGAGATTTTTGTTACTCCAATGGATGGTAGCCTTGTCATTATGGAAGGTAGTCTATTGTCGAGATTTTTGTTACTTCAATGGATGGTAGCCTTGTCATTATGGAAGGTAGTCTGTTGTCGAGATTTTTTTACTCCAATGGATGGTAGACTTGTCATTATGGAAGGTAGTCGGTTGTTGAGATTTTTGTTACTCCAATGGTTGGTAGCCTTGTCATTATGGAAGGTAGTCTATTGTCGAGATTTTTGTTACTCCAATGGATGGTAGCCTTGTCATTATGGAACATAGTCTGTTGTCGATATTTTTTTACTCCAATGGATGGTCGACTTGTCATTATGGAATGTAGTCTGTTGTCAAGATTTTTGATACTCCAATGGATGGTAGCCTTGTAATTATGGAAGGTAGTCTGTTGTTGAGATTTTTTTTACTCCAATGGATGGTAGCCTTATTATTATGGAAGGTAGTCATTCGTTGAGATTTCTGTTACTCCAATGGATTGTAGCCATGTCATTATGGAAGGTAGTCTGTTGTTCATATTTTTGTTACTCCAATGGATGATAGCCTTGTCATTTTAAAAGGTAGTCTGTTGTTGAGATTTTTGTTACTCCAATGGATGGTAGCCTTGTCATTATGGAAGGTAGTCTATTGTCGAGATTTTTGTTACTCCAATGGATGGTAGCCTTGTCATTATGGAACATAGTCTGTTGTCGATATTTTTTTACTTTAATGGATGGTCGCCTTGTCATTATGGAATGTAGTCTGTTGTCGAGATTTTTGATACTCCAATGGATGGTAGCCTTGTAATTATGGAAGGTAGTCTGTTGTCGAGATTTTTTTTACTCCAATGGATGGTAGCCTTATTATTATGGAAGGTAGTCTGTCGTTGTGATTTCTGTTCCTCCAATGGATTGTAGCCATGTCATTATGGAAGGTAGTCTGTTGTTCATATTTTTGTTACTCCAATGGATGATAGCCTTGTCATTTTAAAAGGTAGTCTGTTGTTGAGATTTTTGTTACTCCAATGGATGGTAGCCTTGTCATTATGGAAGGTAGTCTATTGTCGAGATTTTTGTTACTCCAATGGATGGTAGCCTTGCCATTATGGAACATAGTCTGTTATCGATATTTTTTTACTTCAATGGATGGTCGCCTTGTCATTATGGAATGTAGTCTGTTGTCGAGATTTTTGATACTCCAATGGATGGTAGCCTTGTAATTATGGAAGGTAGTATGTTGTTGAGATTTTGTTACTCTAATGGATGGTAGCCTTGTCATTATGGAACATAGCCCGTTGTCGATTTTTTTTACTCCAATGGATGGTAGCCTTGTCATTATGGAAGGTAGTCTGTTGTCGATATTTTTTATACTCCAATGGATGGTTGCCTTGTAATTATGGAAGGTAGTCTGTTATCGAGATTTTTTTTACTCCAATGGATGGTAGCCTTGTCATTATGGAAGGTAGTCTGTCGTTGAGATTTCTGTTACTCCAATGGATTGTAGCCTTGTCATTATGGAAGGTAGTATGTTGTTCAGATTTTTTTTACTCCAATGGATGGTAGCCTTGTCATTATGGAATGTAGTCTGTTGTCGAGAATATTTTATTCCATTGGATGGTAGGCTTGTCATTATGGAAGGTAGTCTGTTTTTGATATTTTTGTTATTCCAATGGATGTTAACCTTGTCATTATGGAAGGTAGTCTATTTTCGAGATTTTTGTTACGCCAATGGATGGTAGCTTTGTCATTATGGAAGGTAGTCTGTTGTTGAGATTTTGTTACTCCAATGGATGGTAGCCTTGTCATTACGGAAGGTAGTCGGTTGTTGAGATTTTTGTTACTCCAATGGATGGTAGCCTTGTCATTATGGAAGGTAGTCTATTGTCGAGATTTTTGTTACTTCAATGGATGGTAGCCTTGTCATTATGGAAGGTAGTCTGTTGTCGAGATTTTTTTACTCAAATGGATGGTAGACTTGTCATTATGGAAGGTAGTCGGTTGTTGAGATTTTTGTTACTCCAATGGATGGTAGCCTTGTCATTATGGAAGGTAGTCTATTGTCGAGATTTTTGTTACTCCAATGGATGGTAGCCTTGTCATTATGGAACATAGTCTGTTGTCGATATTTTTTTACTCCAATGGATGGTCGACTTGTCATTATGGAATGTAGTCTATTGTCAAGATTTTTGATACTCCAATGGATGGTAGCCTTGTAATTATGGAAGGTAGTCTGTTGTCGAGATTTTTTTTACTCCAATGGATGGTAGCCTTATTATTATGGAAGGTAGTCTGTCGTTGAGATTTCTGTTACTCCAATGGATTGTAGCCATGTCATTATGGAAGGTAGTCTGTTGTTCATATTTTTGTTACTCCAATGGATGATAGCCTTGTCATTTTAAAAGGTAGTCTGTTGTTGAGATTTTTGTTACTCCAATGGATGGTAGCCTTGTCATTATGGAAGGTAGTCTATTGTCGAGATTTTTGTTACTCCAATGGATGGTAGCCTTGTCATTATGGAACATAGTCTGTTGTCAATTTTTTTTTACTTCAATGGATGGTCGCCTTGTCATTATGGAATGTAGTCTGTTGTCGAGATTTTTGATACTCCAATGGATGGTAGCCTTGTAATTATGGAAGGTAGTCTGTTGTCGAGATTTTTTTTACTCCAATAGATGGTAGCCTTATTATTATGGAAGGTAGTCTGTCGTTGAGATTTCTGTTACTCCAATGGATTGTAGCCATGTCATTATGGAAGGTAGTCTGTTGTTCAGATTTTTGTTACTCCAATGGATGGTAGCCTTGTCATTATGGAAGGTAGTTTGTTGTCGAGAATATATTATTCCATTGGATGGTAGGCTTGTCTTTATGGAAGGTAGTCTGTTCTTGAGATTTTTGTTATTCCAATGGATGGTAACCTTGTCATTATGGAAGGTAGTATTTTTTCGAGAGTTTTGTTACTCCAATGGATGATAGCCTTGTCATTTTAAAAGGTAGTCTGTTGTTGAGATTTTTGTTACTCCAATGGATGGTAGCCTTGTCATTATGGAAGGTAGTCTGTTGTTGAGATTTTGTTACTCTAATGGATGGTAGCGTTGTCATTATTGAACATAGCCTGTTGTCGATTTTTTTTACTCCAATGGATGGTCGCCTTTTCATTATGGAATGTAGTCTGTTGTCGAGATTTTTGATACTCCAATGGATGGTAGCCTTGTAATTATGGAAGGTAGTCTGTTGTCGGGATTTTTTTTACTCCAATAGATTGTAGCCTTATCATTATGGAAGGTAGTTTGTCATTGAGATTTTTGTTACTCCAATGGATTGTAGCTTTGTCATTATGGAAGGTAGTCTGTTGTTCAGATTTTTGTTACTCCAATGGATGGTAGCCTTGTCATTATGGAAGGTTGTTTGTTGTTGAGAATATTTTATTCCATTGGATGGTAGGCTTGTCATTATGAAAGGTAGTCTGTTTTTAAGATTTTTGTTATTCCAATGGATGGTAACCTTGTCATTATGGAAGGTAGTATTTTTTCGAGATTTTTGTTACTCCAATGGATGATAGCCTTGTCATTATGGAAGGTAGTCTGTTGTTGAGATTTTTGTTACTCCAATGGATGGTAGCCTTGTCATTATGGAAGGTAGTCTGTTGTCGAGATTTTTTTACTCCAATGGATGGTAGCCTTGTCATTATGGAAGGTAGTCGGTTGTTGAGATTTTTGTTACTCCAATGGATGGTAGCCTTGTCATTATGGAAGGGAGTCTATTGTCGAGATTTTTGTTACTCCAATGGATAGTAGTCTTGTCATTATGGAACATAGTCTGTTGTCGATATTTTTTTACTCCAATGGATGGTTGCCTTGTCATTATGGAATGTAGTCTGTTGTCGAGATTTTTGATACTCCAATGGATGGTAGCCTTGTAATTATGGAAGGTAGTCTGTTGTCGAGATTCTTTTTACTCCAATGGATGGTAGCCTTATTATTATGGAAGGTAGTCTGTCGTTGAGATTTCTGTTACTCCAATGGATTGTAGCCATGTCATTATGGAAGGTAGTCTGTTGTTCAGATTTTTGTTACCCCAATGGATGGTAGCCTTGTCATTATGGAAGGTAGTTTGTTGTCGAGAATATATTATTCCATTGGATGGTAGGCTTGTCTTTATGGAAGGTAGTCTGTTTTTGAGATTTTTGTTATTCCAATGGATGGTAACCTTGTCATTATGGAAGGTAGTATTTTTTCGAGATTTTTGTTACTCCAATGGATGATAGCCTTGTCATTTTGACAGGTAGTCTGTTGTTGAGATTTTTGTTACTCCAATGGATGGTAGCCTTGTCATTATGGAAGGTAGTCTGTTGTTGAGATTTTGTTACTCTAATGGATGGTAGCGTTGTCATTATTGAACATAGCCTGTTGTCAATTTTTTTTACTCCAATGGATGGTCGCCTTGTCATTATGGAATGTAGTCTTTTCTCGAGATTTTTGATACTCCAATGGATGGTAGCCTTGTAATTATGGAAGGTAGTCTGTTGTCGAGATTTTTTTTACTCCAATGGATGGTAGCCTTATCATTATGGAAGGTAGTCTGTCGTTGAGATTTTTGTTACTCCAATGGATTGTAGCCTTGTCATTATGGAAGGTAGTCTGTTGTTCAGATTTTTGTTACTCCAATGGATGGTAGCCTTGTCATTATGGAAGGTAGTTTGTTGTCGAAAATATTTTATTCCATTGGATGGTAGGCTTGTCATTATGAAAGGTAGTATGTTTTTGAGATTTTTGTTATTCCAATGGATGGTAACCTTGTCATTATGGAAGGTAGTAATTTTTCGAGATTTTTGTTAATCCAATGGATGATAGCCTGGTCATTATCGAAGGTAGTCTGTTGTTGAGATTTTTGTTACTCCAATGGATGGTAGCCTTGTCATTATGGAAGGTAGTCTGTTGTCGAGATTTTTTTACTCCAATGGATGGTAGCCTTGTCATTATGGAAGGTAGTCGGTTGTTGAGATTTTTGTTAGTCCAATGGATGGTAGCCTTGTCATTATGGAAGGTAGTCTATTGTCGAGATTTTTGATACTCCAATGGATGGTAGCCTTGTCATTATGGAACATAGTCTGTTGTCGATATTTTTTTACTCCAATGGATGGTCGCCTTGTCATTATGGAATGTAGTCTGTTGTCGAGATTTTTGATACTCCAATGGATGGTAGCCTTGTAATTATGGAAGGTTGTCTGTTGTCGAGATTTTTTTTACTCCAATGGATGGTAGCCTTATTATTATGGAAGGTAGTCTATCATTGAGATTTCTATTACTCCAATGGATTGTAGCCATGTCATTATGGAAGGTAGTCTGTTGTTCAGATTTTTGTTACTCCAATGGATGGTAGCCTTGTCATTATGGAAGGTAGTTTGTTGTCGAGAATATATTATTCCATTGGATGGTAGGCTTGTCTTTAGGGAAGGTAGTCTGTTTTTGAGATTTTTGTTATTCCAATGGATGGTAACCTTGTCATTATGGAAGGTAGTATTTTTTCGAGATTTTTGTTACTCCAATGGATGATAGCCTTGTCATTTTGAAAGGTAGTCTGTTGTTGAGATTTTTGTTACTCCAATGGATGGTAGCCTTGTCATTATGGAAGGTAGTCTGTTGTTGAGATTTTGTTACTCTAATGGATGGTAGTGTAACACCCTCTAAAACCCCGCATATAATTTTCGCAAATATTAAAAATTATAAACTCAGAGTACATGTAATAATCGAGGAATGCTACAATTCTCTTTTAATAAAATAAATTCCTGTCATGCATAATTTTAGTGGTAACTCATACATGTCTACACAGCGGAATAATTTATTTAATAAAATGAAATGTTATAATATTTTCCAAAATCATCAGGGATTAACACCTGGAAAAGTCAACGTCATATTATAACAATTAAAAGAAAATAAACGAGTCTGACTAAAGCAGCTCGACAACCAAACGTTCCCGGAGTTACAACTATCAGAGCATGACCCGGACATACTAAAACGAAACTAAACTAGACACGATAAGCCTTCGCCAAGCACCTGAGCGAAGCTCCTCAATCTGAAATATGCAACAGTAAGGGTGAGCTTCTCAAATATACATTTGGTTATACATTCATAACAATCAATTCACGAAAATCATAAGCATCACCCAATAATTAGCATATTTCATAGTTTACAAAACCTTTACAATTCATATATCCATGACATATTGCCTTTCATATTTGCAAATATTCATCAAACATCATCAACCATTTATCAATCATACGTGCATACAAACAATCAAATATAACATTGGAAAAATCATCCATTCATGTTATATTCGAGTAATGCAACACACCCATGCATGTGGTACCACTTCACCGCCCCATTAAATCGCGGGTCACGGATAACTCACCGTTCCATTATATCGCGGACACGGCTACCACCTCAACGTTCCATTATATCGCGGACACGTATATTGGCCACCATGTTAATTCCACACAATGGGAATTAACAAATGCAACATGATATGTAAGTATGTAACACTCAGCATACTATGAACATCAATCAACATATCATGCACATCAACAATATCAAACATAACATGACAGGAATAGCATGTAACCACTCAGCATACTATTAAACATCAATCATATCAAGTTATATCATAATTCATGCTTGATAACATCATCTAAAAGCATGACAATAAGATCCACATAGTGTTGGTATCATAACATACAATCGTTATTCGATACACACATCAATCAACACTAGGAAATCAATAAACACATATTCAAAACATGTCAAACACTACACATCAAAACCGGATCAATCCGTACTTAACAACATGCATGGAAAACATAGTTTAAAAACCAACACAGGAGGTTTAACACGGGTGCCCGTGTAAAACAACACTGCCCGTGTGGAAATGTGTCCAGAAAACACGTTTTTTTGACAAAACAGGGGATCAACAGGGGCGCCCGTGTAAATCAACACGGCCCGTGTTGAATTGTGCCCAGAAAACCCATTTTTATGCCAACACAGTGAATCAACACGGGCGCCCGTGTTAATCAACACACCCGTGTTGAATTATGGCCAGAAAACACATTTTCATCAGCATACAGTGAATCAACACGGGTGCCCGCGTAAATCAACGCGCCCGTGTTGATGAGTGCGAACCCAATTTTTCTGTTTTTGCAGCAGCTCATATACCCATTTTTTTGCATGAAAATACCTCTCTACGGCGGTGCAATATAGTACAAAGACATCCAATCCATCATAGGAACCTAAAGTCTCTAATTGATTCATAAAATCGGGAACTTAAACCTTTTCTAACAAAGTTCAATCCTAAGGTTATCGATCCCTAGAAACATCTAACAATTGGGATTTCCTACGATTACCCGAATCAACCGTACATAAACCCATAAACAAATATAAATCGAGTATAAACCCCCCTTACCTTATCAATTAGCAGCTTTGAGTTCCTGAGCGATGTTCTTCGTTCTCCGTTCTTCAGAGCTCTATTTTCCCAAATTCCAACTTCTGTTCTTACGTGAAAACCAAAAATGAGAAAATGGCCTAAGTCCCAAACATAACTTTATTTCTCTGCACCCCCACTCTTTACTAACAACATCTAAGCCCAATAACATAAAAATCCCAATATTCCTTATTTCTTTTATTTTCCTCAAATACTCCAAAATAAATAATTCTTTTTATTTTATTAATTCTAATAAAATAAATTCCCAAATTCAAATAAATCAATTAATTGAAAACGGGGTGTTACAACTCTCCCCCACTAAAAGAGTTTTCGTCCTCGAAAACATACCTTAGACGAACAGCTCCGGATAAGCCTCTTTCATCTGGCTCTCCAGCTCCCAAGTGATATTTCCATCTGCTGGACCTCCCCAAGCAACCTTCACTAATGCTATCTCTTTACCTCTTAACTGTTTCACTTCCCGATCTTCTATCCTCATAGGCAATGCTTCTACTGTCAGGTTATCTCTTACCTGTACATCATCTATTTGGATTACATGAGATGGGTCTGGAATGTATCTCCTCAACTGAGAAACATGAAAAACATCGTGCAAATTCGCAAGTCTCGGAGGTAAAGCAATGCGATAAGCAACTTCTCCCACTCTTTCCGTAATCTGAAACGGACCAATAAAACGCGGAGTCAACTTCTTAGACTTCAACGCCCGACCAATACCCGTCATCGGAGTAACTCTCATAAACACATGATCTCCAGCACTGAATTCTAAATTCTTTCTCCTCTTATCATGATAACTTTTCTGACGACTCTGAGAAGCTCTCATCTTCTCTTAAATCAATTTGATCTTTTCGGTAGTCTGCTGAACAATCTCTGGCCCAATTACCGAACTCTCTCCGGATTCATACCAACACAAAGGCGTCCTACACCGTCTACCATACAATGCCTCAAACGGAGCCATACCAATACTCGAATGGTAACTATTGTTATAAGTAAACTCAATCAATGGCAAATAGCTATCCCAAGCTCCACCTTTTTCTAAAACACAAGCACGCAATAAGTCTTCTAACGATTGAATCGTCCTCTCCGTCTGTCCATCAGTCTGAGGATGGTAAGCTGAACTCAATCTCAACTTAGTACCCAAAGCCTTCTGCAATCCTTCCCAAAATTTCGAAGTGAACCTCGGATCTCTATCTGACACAATACTAGAAGGAACTCCATGCAAACTCACTATTTTCTCAATATACAACTGTGCCAATCTCTCCATCGAGTAATCCATTCGCACCGGTATAAAATGAGCAGACTTAGTCAACCTATCCACAACGACCCATATCGCTTCACAATTCATAGGAGTCCTTGGCAACCCAGATACGAAATCCATAGAAATACTATCCCACTTCCATTCTGGAATAAACATCGGTTGCATAAACCCAGACGGCTTTTGATGCTCAATCTTCGATTTCTGACAGATTAAACATGCATACACAAATTCAACTATTTCCTTTTTCATTCTCGGCCACCAAAACAATTTCTTCAAATCATGATACATTTTCGTGGCACCCGGATGAATGCTCATCCCACTGCGATGTCCTTCCTCTAATATACTTTTCTTGATTTCTGCGACATCAGGAACACAAACTCTATCGCCAAATCTCATAACATCATTTACATCAATCCTAAACTCACCACCTTGACCTTGGTTGATCAATGTCAATTTATCAACTAAATTAACATCGGATTTCTGCCCGATCCTGATCTCTTCTAGAATACCACTAGTAAGTTTCAACATACCCAAACGAACACACTTCGGAGTACTTTCACAAACCAAACTCAAATCTCGGAATTGCTCAATTAAATCCAATTCACGAACCATCATCATAGACATATGCAAGGACTTCCTGCTCAAAGCATCTGCAACTACATTTGCCTTACCAGGATGGTAATTCAAACCAAAATCATAATCTTTGAGGAATTCTAACCACCTTCTTTGCCTCATATTGAGCTCTTTCTGATCGAAAAGATACTTCAAACTCTTATGATCACTATACACTTCAAACCTCGAACCATACAGATAATGTCTCCACAATTTCAAGACAAACACAACTGCTGCCAACTCTAGGTCATGAGTAGGATAGTTCCTTTCATGAACCTTCAACTGTCTCGAAGCATACGCAACTACCTGCTGATTCTGCATTAAAACACCACCTAAACCCAACAGAGATGCATCACAATAAACCACAAAAGATTCCACCGGATTCGGCAAAATCAGAATAGGAGCACTAGTCAATCTCCGCTTCAGTTCTTGGAAACCCTTCTCACAATCAGAATCCCAAATAAACGCTTGTCCTTTACGAGTCAACTTCGTCAACGGCAATGCTAACTTTGAGAATCCTTCGATAAATTTTCTGTAATAACCTGCAAGACCAAGAAAACTTCTAATTTCAGAAACAGTCTTCGGCGCTTCCCACTGAGATACCGCTTCTACTTTCGCAGGATCCACTGCAATACCATTCTTAGAAATCACATGTCCAAGAAAACTAACTTCATTCAGCCAGAACTCACATTTGGACAACTTTGCATACAACTTCTTATCTTTCAACAACTCTAACACAATTCTGAGATGTTCCGCATGTTCTTCGTCATTCTCGGAATAAATCAGAATGTCATCAATAAAAACCACAACAAACTTATCCAGATATGGGTGAAAAATCCTATTCATATATTCCATGAAAACACCAGGTGCATTGGTAACTCCGAACGGCATAACAGAATATTCATAATGCCCATACCTCGTTCGAAAAGCAGTCTTTTGAATATCTTCCGCTTTCACACGAATCTGATGATATCCAGATCTCAAATCAATCTTACTGAATACACTGGCTCCAATTAACTGATCCGTTAAATCATCAATCCTCGGTAACGGGTACCGATTCTTAATGGTTACCTTGTTCAATTGCCTGTAATCAACACACAGTCTCATAGAACCTTCTTTCTTCTTAACCAACAATACCGGAGCACCCCAAGGCGAAACACTTGGACGAATAAACTTCTTCTCCAGTAAATCTTCCAACTGACTCTTCAATTCAGCCAATTCAGACGCAGACATACGATATGGCGCCATCGACACCGGTCTCGTACCAGGAATTAAATCTATAGAAAATTCCACTTCTCTCTCAGGAGGTAACTCGCCAACATCATCAGGAAAGACTTCTGGAAAATCACGCACCACTGGCAATTCACTACTCCTGACCTTTCCTGTTGCATCTAACGAAGCAAGTAACATAAACACATTAGCACCATCTTCCATTGCTTCTTGCACCTGCCTAGCAGTCATAGTCAAATTCTCGACACCAACTGCTTCTGGGAAAATCACCGTCTTAGCAAAGCAGTTCAGATGAACCCGGTTAAATTCCAACCAGTTCATCCCAAGGATAATATCAATTTGTTCAAGCGGTAGGCACACTAAATCCATACCGAAACCTCTACCAAAAATCTCAATAGGACAATTCCTACATACGAGTGAAGTTGTCACTGAACCCGATGCAGGAGTATCAACAACCATGCTACCTCGCATACCAGATATGTCCAGTTTCAACCTCTCAGCACAATCCAAAGAAATGAAAGAATGAGTTGCACCAGTATCAATAATTGCAACTAAAGGTGTGCCATGAATAAAACACATACCTTTAATCAATCGATCCTCTGGGGTAGTCTCAGATCCAGACAAAGCAAACACTTTTCCACCTGACTGATCCTTCCTAGGCTTAGGACACTGCGGACGAATGTGACCTTCTTCGCCACAATTGTAACAAGTAACAGACTTCCCTTTGCCATCAATAGACAAATGACCAGCCTTTCCACATTTATAGCACTTCTTCTCATCACTCTTGCAATCTCGAATGTGATGACCAGACTCACCACACCTGTAGCATCTGATAGGAGCCTTAGAATCTCCCCCACTAGGCCTTTTCCAACCGCCTGATCTCTGGTTATCTCTACCATTTGGCTTGCCACGGTCCATATGTTGCTTCCCTCTTTTATCAACAGCTCCACGAGAGTGAGACGACCGATTCTTGGTAATATCTTCTTCCAAGATTCTGCTACAATCCACCAGATCAGAAAATCTACGAATACGCTGGTACCTGATTCCCTGCTTAATCTCATCTCGGAGACCATTCTCAAATTTGATACATTTAGAGAATTCTCCAGCCTCATCATTGTTGTAGTGTGCATAATACTTTGCCAGCTCAGTGAACTTAGTAGCATACTCACTAACAGTCAGATTTCCCTGCTTAAGCTCCAAAAATTCAATTTCCTTTCTTCCCCGAACATCTTCAGGAAAGTACCTCCTCAGAAAAGCCCTTCTGAAGTTAGCCCAAGTCAGTGCCTCTCCATCCTGAACCATTTCAGTCCTTGTGGCAACCCACCAGTCGTCGGCCTCTTCTGCCAACATATGCGTACCATATCTGACTTTCAGATCTTCAGCACAATCGATCACACGGAAAATCCTTTCGATTTCCTTCAGCCACTTCTGAGCACCTTCGGGGTCATGTGTACCTTTGAACAACGGAGGATTGTTCCTCTGGAAATTTCCCAATTGCCTATCAGCACCAATCACGCCTCCAGTTGGGTTTCCAGCAAGTACACCAGCTAACATCCCCAAAGCCTCAGCTAGTGCAGCATCATTTCGTCCATTACCTCTTCCAGCCATATTCCTGAGAATTAAAACATACTCCACATCAGAATACAGTATCGACAGTGTTACCTTGCACTAGTCGCATACGAAAAGGAATGACTGACTCAAGACTCTGGTCACAACGACCGACTATGCTCTGATACAACTATTGTAACACCCTCTAAAACCCCGCATATAATTTTCGCAAATATTAAAAATTATAAACTCAGAGTACATGTAATAATCGAGGAATGCTACAATTCTCTTTTAATAAAATAAATTCCTGTCATACATAATTTTAGTGGTAACTCATACATGTCTACACAGCGGAATAATTTATTTAATAAAATCAAATGTTATAATATTTTCCAAAATCATCAGGGATTAACACCTGGAAAAGTCAACGTCATATTATAACAATTAAAAGAAAATAAACGAGTCTGACTAAAGCAGCTCGACAACCAAACGTTCCCGGAGTTACAACTATCAGAGCATGACCCGGACATACTAAAACGAAACTAAACTAGACACGATAAGCCTTCGCCAAGCACCTGAGCGAAGCTCCTCAATCTGAAATATGCAACAGTAAGGGTGAGCTTCTCAAATATACATTTGGTTATACATTCATAACAATCAATTCACGAAAATCATAAGCATCACCCAATAATTAGCATATTTCATAGTTTACAAAACCTTTACAATTCATATATCCATGACATATTGCCTTTCATATTTGCAAATATTCATCAAACATCATCAACCATTTATCAATCATACGTGCATACAAACAATCAAATATAACATTGGAAAAATCATCCATTCATGTTATATTCGAGTAATGCAACACACCCATGCATGTGGTACCACTTCACCGCCCCATTAAATCGCGGGTCACGGATAACTCACCGTTCCATTATATCGCGGACACGGCTACCACCTCAACGTTCCATTATATCGCGGACACGTATATTGGCCACCATGTTAATTCCACACAATGGGAATTAACAAATGCAACATGATATGTAAGTATGTAACACTCAGCATACTATGAACATCAATCAACATATCATGCACATCAACAATATCAAACATAACATGATAGGAATAGCATGTAACCACTCAGCATACTATTAAACATCAATCATATAAAGTTATATCATAATTCATGCTTGATAACATCATCTAAAAGCATGACAATAAGATCCACATAGTGTTGGTATCATAACATACAATCGTTATTCGATACACACATCAATCAACACTAGGAAATCAATAAACACATATTCAAAACATGTCAAACACTGCACATCAAAACCGGATCAATCCGTACTTAACAACATGCATGGAAAACATAGTTTAAAAACCAACACAGGAGGTTTAACACGGGTGCCCGTGTAAAACAACACTGCCCGTGTGGAAATGTGTCCAGAAAACACGTTTTTTTGACAAAACAGGGGATCAACACGGGCGCCCGTGTAAATCAACACGGCCCGTGTTGAATTGTGCCCAGAAAACCCATTTTTATGCCAACACAGTGAATCAACACGGGCGCCCGTGTTAATCAACACGCCCGTGTTGAATTATGGCCAGAAAACACATTTTCATCAGCATACAGTGAATCAACACGGGTGCCCGCGTAAATCAACGCGCCCGTGTTGATGAGTGCGAACCCAATTTTTCTGTTTTTGCAGCAGCTCATATACCCATTTTTTTGCACGAAAATACCTCTCTACGGCGGTGCAATATAGTACAAAGACATCCAATCCATCATAGGAACCTAAAGTCTCTAATTGATTCATAAAATCGGGAACTTAAACCTTTTCTAACAAAGTTCAATCCTAAGGTTATCGATCCCTAGAAACATCTAACAATTGGGATTTCCTACGATTACCCGAATCAACCGTACATAAACCCATAAACAAATATAAATCGAGTATAAACCCC
The DNA here is from genome assembly GCA_948472305.1 of Vicia faba. Taxonomy (NCBI): domain Eukaryota; kingdom Viridiplantae; phylum Streptophyta; class Magnoliopsida; order Fabales; family Fabaceae; genus Vicia; species Vicia faba. The sequence continues at coordinate 680,681,446 of OX451739.1, read as the reverse complement.
CCTTACCTTATCAATTAGCAGCTTTGAGTTCCTGAGCGATGTTCTTCGTTCTCCGTTCTTCAGAGCTCTATTTTCCCAAATTCCAACTTCTGTTCTTACGTGAAAACCAAAAATGAGAAAATGGCCTAAGTCCCAAACATAACTTTATTTCTCTGCACCCCCACTCTTTACTAACAACATCTAAGCCCAATAACATAAAAATCCCAATATTCCTTATTTCTTTTATTTTCCTCAAATACTCCAAAATAAATAATTCTTTTTATTTTATTAATTCTAATAAAATAAATTCCCAAATTCAAATAAATCAATTAATTGAAAACGGGGTGTTACAGGTAGCGTTGTCATTATTGAACATAGCCTGTTGTCGATTTTTTTTACTCCAATGGATGGTCGCCTTGTCATTATGGAATGTAGTCTGTTCTCGAGATTTTTGATACTCCAATGGATGGTAGCCTTGTAATTATGGAAGGTAGTCTGTTGTCGAGATTTTTTTTACTCCAATGGATGGTAGCCTTATCATTATGGAAGGTAGTCTGTCGTTGAGATTTTTGTTACTCCAATGGATTGTAGCCTTGTCATTATGGAAGGTAGTCTGTTGTTCAGATTTTTGTAACTCCAATGGATGGTAGCCTTGTCATTATGGAATGTAGTCTGTTGTCGAGATTTTTGATACTCCAATGGATGGTAGCCTTGTAATTATGGAAGGTAGTCTGTTGTCGATATTTTTTTTACTCCAATGGATGGTAGCCTTATTATTATGGAAGGTAGTCTGTCGTTGAGATTTTTGTTACTCCAATGGATTGTAGCCATGTCATTATGGAAGGTAGTCTGTTGTTCAGATTTTTGTTACTCCAATGGATGGTAGCCTTGTCATTATGGGAGGTAGTTTGTTGTCGAGAATATATTATTCCATTGGATGGTTGGCTTGTCTTTATGGAAGGTAGTCTGTTTTTGAGATTTTTGTTATTCCAATGGATGGTAACCTTGTCATTATGGAAGGTAGTATTTTTTCGAGATTTTTGTTACTCCAATGGATGATAGCCTTGTCATTTTGAAAGGTAGTCTGTTGCTGAGATTTTTGTTACTCCAATGGATGGTAGCCTTGTCATTATGGAAGGTAGTCTGTTGTTGAGATTTTGTTACTCTAATGGATGGTAGCGTTGTCATTATTGAACATAGCCGGTTGTCGATTTTTTTTACTCCAATGGATGGTCGCCTTGTCATTATGGAATGTAGTCTGTTGTCGAGATTTTTGATACTCCAATGGATGGTAGCCTTGTAATTATGGAAGGTAGTCTGTTGTCGAGATTTTTTTTACTCCAATGGATGGTTGCCTTATCATTATGGAAGGTAGTCTGTCGTTGAGATTTTTGTTACTCCAATGGATTGTAGCCTTGTCATTATGAAAGGTAGCCTGTTTTTAAGATTTTTGTTATTCCAATGGATGGTAACCTTGTCATTATGGAAGGTAGTATTTTTTCGAGATTTTTGTTACTCCAATGGATGATAGCCTTGCCATTATGGAAGGTAGTCTGTTGTTGAGATTTTTGTTACTCCAATGGATGGTAGCCTTGTCATTATGGAAGGTAGTTTGTTGTTGAGATTTTGTTACTCTAATGGATGGTAGCCTTGTCATTATGGAACATAGCCTGTTGTCGATTTTTTTTTACTCCAATGGATGGTAGCCTTGTCATTATGGAAGGTAGTCTGTTGTCGAGATTTTTTATACTCCAATGGATGGTAGCCTTGTAATTATGGAAGGTAGTCTGTTGTCGAGATTTTTTTTACTCCAATGGATGGTAGCCTTATCATTATGGAAGGTAGTCTGTCGTTGAGATTTATGTTACTCCAATGGATTGTAGCCTTGTCATTATGGAAGGTAGTCTGTTGTTCAGATTTTTGTTACTCCAATGGATGGTAGCCTTGTCATTATGGAAGGTAGTTTGTTGTCGAGAATATTTTATTCCATTGGATGGTAGGCTTGTCATTATGGAAGGTAGTCTGTTTTTGAGATTTTTGTTATTCCAATGGATGGTAACCTTGTCATTATGGAAGGTAGTATTTTTTCGAGATTTTTGTTACTCCAATGGATGATAGCCTTGTCATTATGGAAGGTAGTGTGTTGTTGAGATTTTTGTTACTCCAATGAATGGTAGCCTTGTCATTATGGAAGGTAGTCTGTTGTTGAGATTTTGTTACTCTAATGGATGGTAGCCTTGTCATTATGGAACATAGCCTGTTGTCGATTTTTTTTACTCCAATGGATGGTAGCCTTGTCGTTATTGAAGGTAGTCTGTTGTCGAGATTTTTTATACTCCAATGGATGGTTTCCTTTTAATTATGGAAGGTAGTCTGTTATCGAGATTTTTTTTACTCCAATGGATGGTAGCCTTGTCATTATGGAAGGTAGTCTATCGTTGAGATTTCTGTTACTCCAATGGATTGTAACCTTGTCATTATGGAAGGTAGTCTGTTGTTCAGATTTTTGTTACTCCAATGGATGGTAGCCTTGTCATTATGGAAGGTAGTTTGTTGTCGAGAATATTTTATTCCATTGGATGGTAGGCTTGTCATTATGGAAGGTAGTCTGTTTTTGAGATTTTTGTTATTCCAATGGATGGTAACCTTGTCATTATGGAAGGTAGTATTTTGTCGAGATTTTTGTTACTCCAATGGATGGTAGCCTTGTCATTATGGAAGGTAGTCTATTGTTGAGATTTTTGTTACTCCAATGGATGGTAGCCTTGTCATTATGGAAGGTAGTCTGTTGTTGAGATTTTGTTACTCTAATGGATGGTAGCCTTGTCATTATGGAACATAGCCTGTTGTCGATTTTTTTTACTCCAATGGATGGTAGCCTTGTCATTATGGAAGGTAGTCTGTTGTGAAGATTTTTTATACTCCAATGGATGGTTGCCTTGTAATTATGGAAGGTAGTCTGTTATCGAGATTTTTTTTACTCCAATGGATGGTAGCCTTGTCTCTATGGAAGGTAATCTGTCGTTGAGATTTCTATTACTCCAATGGATTGTAGCCTTGTCATTATGGAAGGTAGTATGTTGTTCAGATTTTTGTTACTCCAATGGATGGTAGCCTTGTCATTATGGAAGGTAGTCTGTTGTCGAGAATATTTTATTCCATTGGATGGTAGGCTTGTAATTATGGAAGGTAGTCTGTTTTTGAGATTTTTGTTATTCCAATGGATGGTAACCTTGTCATTATGGAAGGTAGTCTGTTGTCGAGATTTTTGTTACTCCAATGGATGTTAGCCTTGTCATTATGGAAGGTAGTCTGTTGTCGAGATGTTGTTACTCCAATGGATGGTAGCCTTGTCATTACGAAAGGTAGTCGGTTGTTGAGATTTTTGTTACTTCAATGGATGGTAGCCTTGTCATTATGGAAGGTAGTCTGTTGTCGAGATTTTATTACTCTAATGGATGGTAGCCTTGTCATTATGGAACATAGTCTGTTGTCGATATTTTTTTACTCCAATGGATGGTCGCCTTGTCATTATGGAATGTAGTATGTTGTCGAGATTTTTGATACTCCAATGGATGGTAGCCTTGTAATTATGGAAGGTAGTCTGTTGTCGAGAGTTTTTTTAATCAAATGGATGGTAGCCTTATCATTATGGAAGGTAGTCTGTCATTGAGATTTCTGTTACTCCAATGGATAGCAGCCTTGTCATTATGGAAGGTAGTCTGTTGTTCAGATTTTTGTTACTCCAATGGATGGTAGCCTTGTCATTATGGAAGGTAGTTTGTTGTCGAGAATATTTTATTCCATTGGATGGTAGGCTTGTCATTATGGAAGGTAGTCTGTTTTTGAGATTTTTTTTATTCCAATGGATGGTAACCTTGTCATTATGGAAGGTAGTATTTTTTCGAGATTTTTGTTACTCCTATGGATGATAGCCTTGTCATTATGGAAGGTAGTCTGTTGTTGAGATTTTTGTTACTCCAATGGATGGTAGCCTTGTCATTATGGAAGGTAGTCTGTTGTTGAGATTTTGTTACTCTAATGGATGGTAGCGTTGTCATTATGGAACATAGCCTGTTGTCGATTTTTTTTACTCCAATGGATGGTCGCCTTGTCATTATGGAATGTAGTCTGTTGTCGAGATTTTTGATACTCCAATGGATGATAGCCCTGTAATTATGGAAGGTAGTCTGTTGTCGATATTTTTTATACTCCAATGGATGGTAGCCTTATCATTATAGAAGGTAGTATTTTGTCGAGATTTTTGTTACTCCAATGGATGGTAGCCTTGTCATTATGGAAGGTAGTCTGTTGTCGAGATTTTGTTACTCCAATGGATGGTAGCCTTGTCATTACGGAAGGTAGTCGGTTGTTGAGATTTTTGTTACTTCAATGGATGGTAGCCTTGTCATTATGGAAGGTAGTCTGTTGTCGAGATTTTGTTACTCTAATGGATGGTAGCCTTATCATTATGGAACATAGTCTGTTGTCGATATTTTTTTACTCCAATGGATGGTCGCCTTGTCATTATGGAATGTAGTCTGTTGTCGAGATTTTTGATACTCCAATGGATGGTAGCCTTGTAATTATGGAAGGTAGTTTGTTGTCGAGATTTTTTTTACTCCAATGGATGGTAGCCTTATCATTATGGAAGGTAGTCTGTCGTTGAGATTTCTGTTACTCCAATGGATTGTAGCCTTGTCATTATGGAAGGTAGTCTGTTGTTCAGATTTTTGTTACTCCAATGGATGGTAGCCTTGTCATTATGGAAGGTAGTTTGTTGTCGAGAATATTTTATTCCATTGGATGGTAGGCTTGTCATTATGGAAGGTAGTCTGTTTTTGAGATTTTTTTTATTCCAATGGATGGTAACCTTGTCATTATGGAAGGTAGTATTTTTTCGAGATTTTTGTTACTCCTATGGATGATAGCCTTGTCATTATGGAAGGTAGTCTGTTGTTGAGATTTTTGTTACTCCAATGGATGGTAGCCTTGTCATTATGGAAGGTAGTCTGTTGTTGAGATTTTGTTACTCTAATGGATCGTAGCGTTGTCATTATGGAACATAGCCTGTTGTCGATTTTTTTTTACTCCAATGGATGGTCGCCTTGTCATTATGGAATGTAGTCTGTTGTCGAGATTTTTGATACTCCGATGGATGGTAGCCTTGTAATTATTGAAGGTAGTCTGTTGTCGAGATTTTTTTTACTCCAATGGATGGTAGCCTTATCATTATGGAAGGTAGTCTGTCGTTGAGATTTCTGTTACTCCAATGGATTGTAGCCTTGTCATTATGGAAGGTAGTCTGTTGTTCAGATTTTTGTTACTCCAATGGATGGTAGCCTTGTCATTATGGAAGGTAGTTTGTTGTCGAGAATATTTTATTCCATTGGATGGTAGGCTTGTCATTATGGAACGTAGTCTGTTTTTGAGATTTTTTTTATTCCAATGGATGGTAACCTTGTCATTATGGAAGGTAGTAGTTTTTCGAGATTTTTGTTACTCCTATGGATGATAGCCTTGTCATTATGGAAGGTAGTCTGTTGTTGAGATTTTTGGTACTCCAATGGATGGTAGCCTTGTCATTATGGAAGGTAGTCTGTTGTTGAGATTTTGTTACTCTAATGGATCGTAGCATTGTCATTATGGAACATAGCCTGTTGTCGATTTTTTTTTACTCCAATGGATGGTCGCCTTGTCATTATGGAATGTAGTCTGTTGTCGAGATTTTTGATACTCCAATGGATGGTAGCCCTGTAATTATGGAAGGTAGTCTGTTGTCGATATTTTTTTTACTCCAATGGATGGTAGCCTTATCATTATGGAAGGTAGTCTGTCGTTGAGATTTATGTTACTCCAATGGATGGTAACCTTGTCATTATGGAAGGTAGTATTTTTTCGAGATTTTTGTTACTCCTATGGATGATAGCCTTGTCATTATGGAAGGTAGTCTGTTGTTGAGATTTTTGTTACTCCAATGGATGGTAGCCTTGTCATTATGGAAGGTAGTCTGTTGTTGAGATTTTGTTACTCTAATGGATCGTAGCGTTGTCATTATGGAACATAGCCTGTTGTCGATTTTTTTTTACTCCAATGGATGGTCGCCTTGTCATTATGGAATGTAGTCTGTTGTCGAGATTTTTGATACTCCGATGGATGGTAGCCTTGTAATTATTGAAGGTAGTCTGTTGTCGAGATTTTTTTTACTCCAATGGATGGTAGCCTTATCATTATGGAAGGTAGTCTGTCGTTGAGATTTCTGTTACTCCAATGGATTGTAGCCTTGTCATTATGGAAGGTAGTCTGTTGTTCAGATTTTTGTTACTCCAATGGATGGTAGCCTTGTCATTATGGAAGGTAGTTTGTTGTCGAGAATATTTTATTCCATTGGATGGTAGGCTTGTCATTATGGAACGTAGTCTGTTTTTGAGATTTTTTTTATTCCAATGGATGGTAACCTTGTCATTATGGAAGGTAGTAGTTTTTCGAGATTTTTGTTACTCCTATGGATGATAGCCTTGTCATTATGGAAGGTAGTCTGTTGTTGAGATTTTTGGTACTCCAATGGATGGTAGCCTTGTCATTATGGAAGGTAGTCTGTTGTTGAGATTTTGTTACTCTAATGGATCGTAGCATTGTCATTATGGAACATAGCCTGTTGTCGATTTTTTTTTACTCCAATGGATGGTCGCCTTGTCATTATGGAATGTAGTCTGTTGTCGAGATTTTTGATACTCCAATGGATGGTAGCCCTGTAATTATGGAAGGTAGTCTGTTGTCGATATTTTTTTTACTCCAATGGATGGTAGCCTTATCATTATGGAAGGTAGTCTGTCGTTGAGATTTATGTTACTCCAATGGATTGTAGCCTTGTCATTATGGAAGGTACTCTGTTTTTCAGATTTTTGTTACTCCAATGGATGGTAGCCTTGTCATTATGGAAGGTAGTTTGTTGTCGAGAATATTTTATTCCATTGGATGGTAGGCTTGTCATTATGGAAGGTAGTCTGTTTTTGAGATTTTTGTTATTCCAATGGATGGTAACCTTGTCATTATGGAAGGTAGTATTTTTTCGATATTTTTGTTACTCCAATGGATGATAGCCTTGTCATTATGGAAGGTAGTCTGTTGTTGAGATTTTTGTTACTCCAATGGGTGGTAGCCTTGTCATTATGGAAGGTAGTCTGTTGTTGAGATTTTGTTACTCTAATGGATGGTAGCCTTGTCATTATGGAACATAGCCTGTTGTCGATTTTTTTTTACTCCAATGGATGGTAGCCTTGTCATTATTGAAGGTAGTCTGTTGTCGAGAAATTTAATACTCCAATGGATGGTTTCCTTGTAATTATGGAAGGTAGTCTGTTATCGAGATTTTTTTTACTCCAATGGATGGTAGCCTTATCATTATGGAAGGTAGTCTATCGTTGAGATTTCTGTTACTCCAATGGATTGTAGCCTTGTCATTATGGAAGGTAGTCTGTTGTTCAGATTTTTGTTACTCCAATGGATGGTAGCCTTGTCATTATGGAAGATAGTCTGTTGTCGAGAATATTTTATTCCATTGGATGGTAGGCTTGTCATTATGGAAGGTAGTCTGTTTTTGAGATTTTTGTTATTCCAATGGATGGTAACCTTGTCATTATGGAAGGTAGTCTGTTGTCGAGATTTTTGTTACTCCAATGGATGGTAGCCTTGTCATTATGGAAGGTAGTCTGTTGTCGAGATTTTGTTACTCTAATTGATGGTAGCCTTGTCATTACGGAAGGTAGTCGGTTGTTGAGATTTTTGTTACTTCAATGGATGGTAGCCTTGTCATTATGGAAGATAGTCTGTTGTCGAGATTTTCTTACTCTACTGGATGGTAGCCTTGTCATTATGGAACATAGTCTGTTGTCTATATTTTTTTACTCCAATGGATGGTTGCCTTGTTATTATGGTTTGGACTCTGTTGTCGTGATTTTTGATACTCCAATGGATGGTAGCCGTGTAATTATGGAAGGTAGTCTGTTGTCGAGATTTTTTTTACTCCAATGGATTGTAGCCTTATCATTATGGAAGGTAGTCTGTCGTTGAGATTTATGTTACTCCAATGGATTGTAGCCTTGTCATTATGGAAGGTAGTCTGTTGTTCAGATTTTTGTTACTCCAATGGATGGTAGCCTTGTCATTATGGAAGGTAGTTTGTTGTCGAGAATATTTTATTCCATTGGATGGTAGGCTTGTCATTATGGAAGGTAGTCTGTTTTTGAGATTTTTGTTATTCCAATGGATGGTAACCTTGTCATTATGGAAGGTAGTATTTTTTCGATATTTTTGTTACTCCAATGGATGATAGGCTTGTCATTATGGAAGGTAGTCTGTTGTTGGGATTTTTGTTACTCCAATGGATGGTAGCCTTGTCATTATGGAAGGTAGTCTGTTGTTGAGATTTTTTTACTCCAATGGATGGTAGCCTTGTCATTATGGAAGGTAGTCTGTTGTCGAGATTTTTTATACTCCAATGGATGGTTGCCTTGTAATTATGGAAGGTAATCTGTTATCGAGATTTTTTTTACTCCAATGGATGGTAGCCTTGTCATTATGGAAGGTAGTCTGTCGTTGAGATTTCTGTTACTCCAATGGATTGTAGCCTTGTCATTATGGAAGGTAGTCTGTTGTTCAGATTTTTGTAACTCCAATGAATGGTAGCCTTGTCATTATGGAAGGTAGTCTGTTGTCGAGAATATTTTATTCCATTGGATGGTAGGCTTTTTATTATGGAAGGTAGTCTGTTTATGAGATTTTTGTTATTCCAATGGATGGTAACCTTGTCATTATGGAAGGTAGTCTGTTGTCGAGATTTTTGTTACTCCAATGGATGGTAGCCTTGTCATTATGGAAGGTAGTCTGTTGTCGAGATTTTGTTACTCCAATGGATGGTAGCCTTGTCATTACGGAAGGTAGTCGGTTGTTGAGAGTTTTGTTACTTCAATGGATGGTAGCCTTGTCATTATGGAAGATAGTCTGTTGTCGAGATTTTGTTACTCTAATGGATGGTAGCATTGTCATTATGGAACATAGCCTGTTGTCGATTTTTTTTTTACTCCAATGGATGGTAGCCTTGTCATTATGGAAGGTAGTCTGTTGTCGAGATTTTTTATACTCTAATGGATGGTTGCCTTGTAATTATGGAAATAGTCTGTTATCGAGATTTTTTTTACTCCAATGGATGGTAGCCTTGTCATTATGTAAGGTAGTCTGTCGTTGAGATTTCTGTTACTCCAATGGATTGTAGCCTTGTCATTATGGAAGGTAGTCTGTTGTTCAGATTTTTGTAACTCCAATGAATGGTAGCCTTGTCATTATGGAAGGTAGTCTGTTGTCGAGAATATTTTATTCCATTGGATGGTAGGCTTGTCATTATGGAAGGTAGTCTGTTTATGAGATTTTTGTTATTCCAATGGATGGTAACCTTGTCATTATGGAAGGTAGTCTGTTGTCGAGATTTTTGTTACACCAATGGATGGTAGCCTTGTCATTATGGAAGGTAGTCTGTTGTCGAGATTTTGTTACTCCAAAGGATGGTAGCCTTGTCATTACGGAAGGTAGTCGGTTGTTGAGATTTTTGTTACTTCAATGGATGGTAGCTTTGTCATTATGGAAGATAGTCTGTTGTCGAGATTTTGTTACTCTAATGGATGGTAGCCTTGTCATTATGGAACATAGTCTGTTGTCGATATTTTTTTACTCCAATGGATGGTCGCCTTGTCATTATGGTTTGAACTCTGTTGTCGAGATTTTTGATACTCCAATGGATGGTAGCCTTGTAATTATGGAAGGTAGTCTGTTGTCGAGATTTTTTTTACTCCAATGGATGGTAGCCTTATAATTATGGAAGGTAGTTTGTCGTTGAGATTTCTGTTACTCCAATGGATTGTAGCCTTGTCATTATGGAAGGTAGTCTGTTGTTCAGATTTTTGTTACTCCAATGGATGGTAGCCTTGTCATTATGGAAGGTAGTTTGTTGTCCAGAATATTTTATTCCATTGGATGGTAGGCTTGTCATTATGGAAGGTAGTCTGTTTTTGAGATTTTTGTTATTCCAATGGATGGTAACCTTGTCATCATGGAAGGTAGTATTTTTTCAAGATTTTTGTTACTCCTATGGATGATAGCCTTGTCATTATGGAAGGTAGTCTGTTGTTGAGATTTTTGTTACTCCAATGGATGGTAGCCTTGTCATTATGGAAGGTAGTCTGTTGTTGAGATTTTTTTACTATAATGGATGGTAGCTTTGTCATTATGGAACATAGCCTGTTGTCGATTTTTTTACTCCAATGGATGGTCGCCTTGTCATTATGGAATGTAGTCTGTTGTCGAGATTTTTGATACTCCAATGGATGGTAGCCTTGTAATTATGGAAGGTAGTCTGTTGTCGAGATTTTTTTACTCCAATGGATGGTAGCCTTATCATTATGGAAGGTAGTCTGTTGTTGAGATTTCTGTTACTCCAATGGATTATAGCCTTGTCATTATGGAAGGTAGTCTGTTGTTCAGATTTTTTTTACTCCAATGGATGGTAGCCTTGTCATTATGGAAGGTAGTTTGTTGTCGAGAATATTTTATTCCATTAGATGGTAGGCTTGTCATTATGGAAGGTAGTCTGTTTTTGAGATTTTTGTTATTCCAATGGATGGTAACCTTGTCATTATGGAAGGTAGTCTGTTGTCGAGATTTTTGTTACTCCAATGGATGGTAGCCTTGTCATTATGGAAGGTAGTCTGTTGTCGAGATTTTGTTACTCCAATGGATGGTAGCCTTGTCATTACGGAAGGTAGTCGGTTGTTGAGATTTTTGTTACTTCAATGGATGGTAGCCTTGTCATTATGGAAGATAGTCTGTTGTCGAGATTTTGTTACTCTAATGGATGGTAGCATTGTCATTATGGAACATAGCCTGTTGTCGATTTTTTTTTTACTCCAATGGATGGTAGCCTTGTCATTATGGAAGGTAGTCTGTTGTCGAGATTTTTTATACTCCAATGGATGGTTGCCTTGTAATTATGGAAGGTAGTCTGTTATCGAGATTTTTTTTACTCCAATGGATGGTAGCCTTGTCATTATGGAAGGTAGTCTGTCGTTGAGATTTCTGTTACTCCAATGGATTGTAGCCTTGTCATTATGGAAGGTAGTCTGTTGTTCAGATTTTTGTAACTCCAATGAATGGTAGCCTTGTCATTATGGAAGGTAGTCTGTTGTCGAGAATATTTTATTCCATTGGATGGTAGGCTTGTCATTATGGAAGGTAGTCTGTTTATGAGATTTTTGTTATTCCAATGGATGGTAACCTTGTCATTATGGAAGGTAGTCTGTTGTCGAGATTTTTGTTACTCCAATGGATGGTAGCCTTGTCATTATGGAAGGTAGTCTGTTGTCGAGATTTTGTTACTCCAATGGATGGTAGCCTTGTCATTACGGAAGGTAGTCGGTTGTTGAGATTTTTGTTACTTCAATGGATGGTAGCCTTGTCATTATGGAAGATAGTCTGTTGTCGAGATTTTGTTACTCTAATGGATGGTAGCATTGTCATTATGGAACATAGCCTGTTGTCGATTTTTTTTTTACTCCAATGGATGGTAGCCTTGTCATTATGGAAGGTAGTCTTTTGTCGAGATTTTTTATACTCCAATGGATGGTTACCTTGTAATTATGGAAGGTAGTCTGTTATCGAGATTTTTTTTACTCCAATGGATGGTAGCCTTGTCATTATGGAAGGTAGTCTGTCGTTGAGATTTCTGTTACTCCAATGGATTGTAGCCTTGTCATTATGGAAGGTAGTCTGTTGTTCAGATTTTTGTAACTCCAATGAATGGTAGCCTTGTCATTATGGAAGGTAGTCTGTTGTCGAGAATATTTTATTCCATTGGATGGTAGGCTTGTCATTATGGAAGGTAGTCTGTTTATGAGATTTTTGTTATTCCAATGGATGGTAACCTTGTCATTATGGAAGGTAGTCTGTTGTCGAGATTTTTGTTACTCCAATGGATGGTAGCCTTGTCATTATGGAAGGTAGTCTGTTGTCGAGATTTTGTTACTCCAAAGGATGGTAGCCTTGTCATTACGGAAGGTAGTCGGTTGTTGAGATTTTTGTTACTTTAGTGGATGGTAGCCTTGTCATTATGGAAGATAGTCTGTTGTCGAGATTTTGTTACTCTAATGGATGGTAGCCTTGTCATTATGGAACATAGTCTGTTGTCGATATTTTTTTACTCCAATGGATGGTCGCCTTGTCATTATGGTTTGAACTCTGTTGTCGAGATTTTTGATACTCCAATGGATGGTAGCCTTGTAATTATGGAAGGTAGTCTGTTGTCGAGATTTTTTTTACTCCAATGGATGGTAGCCTTATAATTATGGAAGGTAGTTTGTCGTTGAGATTTCTGTTACTCCAATGGATTGTAGCCTTGTCATTATGGAAGGTAGTCTGTTGTTCAGATTTTTGTTACTCCAATGGATGGTAGCCTTGTCATTATGGAAGGTAGTTTGTTGTCCAGAATATTTTATTCCATTGGATGGTAGGCTTGTCATTATGGAAGGTAGTCTGTTTTTGAGATTTTTGTTATTCCAATGGATGGTAACCTTGTCATTATGGAAGGTAGTATTTTTTCAAGATTTTTGTTACTCCTATGGATGATAGCCTTGTCATTATGGAAGGTAGTCTGTTGTTGAGATTTTTGTTACTCCAATGGATGATAGCCTTGTCATTATGGAAGGTAGTCTGTTGTTGAGATTTTTTTACTCTAATGGATGGTAGCATTGTCATTATGGAACATAGCCTGTTGTCGATTTTTTTACTCCAATGGATGGTCGCCTTGTCATTATGGAATGTAGTCTGTTGTCGAGATTTTTGATACTCCAATGGATGGTAGCCTTGTAATTATGGAAGGTAGTCTGTTGTCGAGATTTTTTTACTCCAATGGATGGTAGCCTTATCATTATGGAAGGTAGTCTGTTGTTGAGATTTCTGTTACTCCAATGGATTATAGCCTTGTCATTATGGAAGGTAGTCTGTTGTTCAGATTTTTTTTACTCCAATGGATGGTAGCCTTGTCATTATGGAAGGTAGTTTGTTGTCGATATTATTTTTTTCCATTAGATGGTAGGCTTGTCATTATGGAAGGTAGTTTGTTTTTGAGATTTTTGTTATTCCAATGGATGGTAACCTTGTCATTATGGAAGGTAGTCTGTTGTCGAGATTTTTGTTACTCCAATGGATGGTAGCCTTGTCATTATGGAAGGTAGTCCGTTGTCGAGATTTTGTTACTCCAATGGATGGTAGCCTTGTCATTACGGAAGGTAGTCGGTTGTTGAGATTTTTGTTACTTCAATGGATGGTAGCCTTGTCATTATGGAAGATAGTCTGTTGTCGAGATTTTGTTACTCTAATGGATGGTAGCATTGTCATTATGGAACATAGCCTGTTGTCGATTTTTTTTTACTCCAATGGATGGTAGCCTTGTCATTATGGAAGGTAGTCTGTTGTCGAGATTTTTTATACTCCAATGGATGGTAGCCTTGTCATTATGGAACATAGTCTGTTGTCGATATTTTTTTACTCCAATGGATGGTCGCCTTGTCATTATGGTTTGAACTCTGTTGTCGAGATTTTTGATACTCCAATGGATGGTAGCCTTGTAATTATGGAAGGTAGTCTGTTGTCGAGATTTTTTTTACTCCAATGGATGGTAGCCTTATAATTATGGAAGGTAGTCTGTCGTTGAGATTTCTGTTACTCCAATGGATTGTAGCCTTGTCATTATGGAAGGTAGTCTGTTGTTCAGATTTTTGTTACTCCAATGGATGGTAGCCTTGTCATTATGGAAGGTAGTTTGTTGTCGAGAATATTTTATTCCATTGGATGGTAGGCTTGTCATTATGGAAGGTAGTCTGTTTTTGAGATTTTTGTTATTCCAATGGATGGTAACCTTGTCATTATGGAAGGTAGTATTTTTTCAAGATTTTTTTTACTCCTATGGATGATAGCCTTGTCATTATGGAAGGTAGTCTGTTGTTGAGATTTTTGTTACTCCAATGGATGGTAGCCTTGTCATTATGGAAGGTAGTCTGTTGTTGAGATTTTTTTACTCTAATGGATGGTAGCTTTGTCATTATGGAACATAGCCTGTTGTCGATTTTTTTACTCCAATGGATGGTCGCCTTGTCATTATGGAATGTAGTCTGTTGTCGAGATTTTTGATACTCCAATGGATGGTAGCCTTGTAATTATGGAAGGTAGTCTATTGTCGAGATTTTTTTACTCCAATGGATGGTAGCCTTATCATTATGGAAGGTAGTCTATTGTTCAGATTTTTTTTACTCCAATGGATGGTAGCCTTGTCATTATGGAAGGTAGTTTGTTGTCGAGAATATTTTATTCCATTAGATGGTAGGCTTGTCATTATGGAAGGTAGTCTGTTTTTGAGATTTTTGTTATTCCAATGGATGGTAACCTTGTCATTATGGAAGGTAGTCTGTTGTCGAGATTTTTGTTACTCCAATGGATGGTAGCCTTGTCATTATGGAAGGTAGTCTGTTGTCGAGATTTTGTTACTCCAATGGATGGTAGCCTTGTCATTACGGAAGGTAGTCGGTTGGTGAGATTTTTGTTACTTCAATGGATGGTAGCCTTGTAATTATGGAAGATAGTCTGTTGTCGAGATTTTGTTACTCTAATGGATGGTAGCATTGTCTTTATGGAACATAGCCTGTTGTCGATTTTTTTTTTACTCCAATGGATGGTAGCCTTGTCATTATGGAAGGTAGTCTGTTGTCGAGATTTTTTATACTCCAATGGATGGTTGCCTTGTAATTATGGAAGGTAGTCTGTTATCGAGATTTTTTTTACTCCAATGGATGGTAGCCTTGTCATTATGGAAGGTAGTCTGTCGTTGAGATTTCTGTTACTCCAATGGATTGTAGCCTTGTCATTATGGAAGGTAGTCTGTTGTTCAGATTTTTGTAACTCCAATAAATGGTAGCCTTGTCATTATGGAAGGTAGTCTGTTGTCGAGAATATTTTATTCCATTGGATGGTAGGCTTGTCATTATGGAAGGTAGTCTGTTTATGAGATTTTTGTTATTCCAATGGATGGTAACCTTGTCATTATGGAAGGTAGTCTGTTGTCGAGATTTTTGTTACTCCAATGGATGGTAGCCTTGTCATTATGGAAGGTAGTCTGTTGTCGAGATTTTGTTACTCCAATGGATAGGAGCCTTGTCATTACGGAAGGTAGTCGGTTGTTGAGATTTTTGTTACTTCAATGGATGGTAGCCTTGTCATTATGGAAGATAGTCTGTTGTCGAGATTTTGTTACTCTAATGGATGGTAGCATTGTCATTATGGAACATAGCCTGTTGTCGATTTTTTTTTTACTCCAATGGATGGTAGCCTTGTCATTATGGAAGGTAGTCTGTTGTCGAGATTTTTTATACTCCAATGGATGGTTACCTTGTAATTATGGAAGGTAGTCTGTTATCGAGATTTTTTTTACTCCAATGGATGGTAGCCTTGTCATTATGGAAGGTAGTCTGTCGTTGAGATTTCTGTTACTCCAATGGATTGTAGCCTTGTCATTATGGAAGGTAGTCTGTTGTTCAGATTTTTGTAACTCCAATGAATGGTAGCCTTGTCATTATGGAAGGTAGTCTGTTGTCGAGAATATTTTATTCCATTGGATGGTAGGCTTGTCATTATGGAAGGTAGTCTGTTTATGAGATTTTTGTTATTCCAATGGATGGTAACCTTGTCATTATGGAAGGTAGTCTGTTGTCGAGATTTTTGTTACTCCAATGGATGGTAGCCTTGTCATTATGGAAGGTAGTCTGTTGTCGAGATTTTGTTACTCCAATGGATGGTAGACTTGTCATTACGGAAGGTAGTCGGTTGTTGAGATTTTTGTTACTTCAATGGATGGTAGCCTTGTCATTATGGAAGATAGTCTGTTGTCGAGATTTTGTTACTCTAATGGATGGTAGCCTTGTCATTATGAAACATAGTCTGTTGTCGATATTTTTTTACTCCAATGGATGGTCGCCTTGTCATTATGGTTTGAACTCTGTTGTCGAGATTTTTGATACTCCAATGGATGGTAGCCTTGTAATTATGGAAGGTAGTCTGTTGTCGAGATTTTTTTTACTCCAATGGATGGTAGCCTTATAATTATGGAAGGTAGTCTGTCGTTGAGATTTCTGTTAATCCAATGGATTGTAGCCTTGTCATTATGGAAGGTAGTCTGTTGTTCAGATTTTTGTTACTCCAATGGAAGGTAGCCTTGTCATTATGGAAGGTAGTTTGTTGTCGAGAATATTTTATTCCATTGGATGGTAGGCTTGTCATTATGGAAGGTAGTCTGTTTTTGAGATTTTTGTTATTCCAATGGATGGTAACCTTGTCATTATGGAAGGTAGTATTTTTTCAAGATTTTTGTTACTCCTATGGATGATAGCCTTGTCATTATGGAAGGTAGTCTGTTGTTGAGATTTTTGTTACTCCAATGGATGGTAGCCTTGTCATTATGGAAGGTAGTCTGTTGTTGAGATTTTTTTACTCTAATGGATGGTAGCGTTGTCATTATGGAACATAGCCTGTTGTCGATTTTTTTACTCCAATGGATGGTCGCCTTGTCATTATGGAATGTAGTCTGTTGTCGAGATTTTTGATACTCCAATGGATGGTAGCCTTGTAATTATGGAAGGTAGTCTGTTGTCGAGATTTTTTTACTCCAATGGATGGTAGCCTTATCATTATGGAAGGTAGTCTGTTGTTGAGATTTCTGTTACTCCAATGGATTATAGCCTTGTCATTATGGAAGGTAGTCTGTTGTTCAGATTTTTTTTACTCCAATGGATGGTACCCTTGTCATTATGGAAGGTAGTTTGTTGTCGAGAATATTTTATACCATTAGATGGTAGGCTTGTCATTATGGAAGGTAGTTTGTTGTCGAGAATATTTTATTCCATTGGATGGTAGGCTTGTCATTATGGAAGGTAGTCTATTTTTGAGATTTTTGTTATTCCAATGGATGGTAACCTTGTCATTATGGAAGGTAGTATTTTTTCCAGATTTTTGTTACTCCTATGGATGATAGCCTTGTCATTATGGAAGGTAGTCTGTTGTTGAGATTTTTGTTACTCCAATGGATGGTAGCCTTGTCATTATGGAAGGTAGTCTGTTGTTGAGATTTTTTTACTCTAATCGATGGTAGCGTTGTCATTATGGAACATAGCCTGTTGTCGATTTTTTTACTCCAACGGATGGTCGCCTTGTTATTATGGAATGTAGTCTGTTGTCGAGATTTTTGATACTCCAATGGATGGTAGCCTTGTAATTATGGAAGGTAGTCTGTTATCGATATTTTTTTTACTCCAATGGATGGTAGCCTTATAATTATGGAAGGTAGTTTGTCGTTGAGATTTCTGTTACTCCAATGGATGGTAGCCTTGTCATTATGGAAGGTAGTTTGTTGTCGAGAATATTTTATTCCATTAGATGGTAGGCTTGTCATTATGGAAGGTAGTCTGTTTTTGAGATTTTTGTTATTCCAATGGATGGTAACCTTGTCATTATGGAAGGTAGTCTGTTGTCGAGATTTTTGTTACTCCAATGGATGGTAGCCTTGTCATTATGGAAGGTAGTCTGTTGTCGAGATTTTGTTACTCCAATGGATGGTAGCCTTGTCATTACGGAAGGTAGTCGGTTGTTGAGATTTTTGTTACTTCAATGGATGGTAGCCTTGTCATTATGGAAGATAGTCTGTTGTCGAGATTTTGTTACTCTAATGGATGGTAGCATTGTCATTATGGAACATAGCCTGTTGTCGATTTTTTTTTACTCCAATGGATGGTAGCCTTGTCATTATGGAAGTGTTGTACCCTAATTTTTGACCTAAGATCCCGTATTTATTTTTGCATTTTTAAACATAAGCCAAGGCCACGAAATACGGTCGGTTTTAACGTCTCACCTTCGAGCTTTGACTATGCGAAGATTGTCAAGTGTTTTGAACATTTTTAGCCTATGCATCACTAATTTCTAATCGCATACAAAGGTGTATGTTCATGTTTTCATTTGTGTCATGTGCAGAGACAGGTCTGAATCAAGAGCATCAGGTGTCGCGCCTCAATTAAGGTTTTGAGTCTCCCAAGCCCGAAGTACGGTTGATTGTGGATTCTCGAAGATTGATTCATCAAGGCACAACCGTTGCACCTTTAATTTCGCCCCTAATTTTTTCAGTCGCACATTCATACCATATTTTGTCATTTGGTCACAATCATTAGTAAATATCTTCATTCATTACATTTGCATCATTTAATCTTGTTTAAGATTGACCAAAAGTCAGTTTAAATCGACATTTCCATTATTCTGTAGTTGAAAAATACCCGACATTTCACTTCATGCATTTTCGTCTGTTTACCCATTTCTTGCATGGCTCCAAGTTGTTTATGTGTCGATAATAAAATATTCTGGTTTTACAGACAAACTGTTAAAAGCGATTCGACACTATGCGGGAAATTAGCAAGAAAATATTTCAAGTTTTCACCTTTTACCGATCATTTTATGAATCTGTGCTTTGCGTAGATTATGATGGTATGCTCGCTTTATTTTTTGGTACAGTTCGAAGTCTCGTTTTTAACCTTAGACGTCTGTTTAGTCTGATATTTTTATTATTATTTTATTTTTGATTTTTGACTTCTTGAATATTTTTTCTTTAATTTTGTGACATGTAGATTATTTTAATGTGTTCATTTTATTTTTTCGGATATTTTTTCGTCCGTTTTATATCATTTTCGGTCATTTTGGGTCTTTATTTTTTTTATTCATAAAATATTCAAAAAAATCATTTGAAATTGAGTTATTTTTTATAATTTCAGGTTTTATTTTATTTTTGTCATTCAGGGACTTTTTGGTCACAAAAAATATTAATTAGGCTTCGCTTAATTCTCATTGGTCGATAGCATAATTTGCGGATTGATAGAGATTGAATTCTCATTGGTCGAAAGCATGGTTTGCGGATTGATAGAGATTGGTTTATATTGAACGGCTTGGATTTATTTTGAAATCATAATATTTCTATTCTTTTTCTATTTAAAGGCTTCATTTTTTTTCTTTGCAAACGGGGACACAAGACACATCACAAAACAAAAAAAAAACAAACAGTAATCTACTCTCTCTAACCTTTCTATTTGTCTTCTCTCTCTTCCAACCCCTCTACCCCACGGCTACCACTCCATCTCTCTCTCGCCGCTGTTAACCCTCAAATCTCTTTCATCTTCGCCGGCGAATCACCATCACCACCTCCGCAGCTCACCGAAAACATCACCCTTCTGCAACGAAACCGAAGCAGCATCAACAACACCTCCGACCCATACACAACTTCTCCAGCCATCACCGGAACACGCCATCAACCCCTTTTGTGACCCTTCGACGCTACAACAACAATAACCTCCATCGACCTGCCTCTACGCGACTACAAACCCCTTTACACCCAACATCCCGTCGTCAAGCGAACCACACAGCTATCACGAAACAGCGTAAACACAAAACTCCATTTTGCTCGGCCAACTTCCCTTTCGGAGCACCCAATGTCATTCAATTTCTGCCATACTCCCTCTGAAGCTGCACGTAAGCTTTCCTTCCTTTTAATTTTGTACTAGTCCACTTGATATTTAGGATATTTTGTTTGATTTTATGTTTAGATTAAGAAAAAACTGTGGAAAGAGGAAGAGTTGATATGATGAAAATCACGTTTTGAAGAAAACCCTTATTACTGTGAGAGTCATCTTTTACTCTTTGTATTTTTATTTAAAATTAAATATGGCATGGTTTTTCTCTTTTCTTTTTATGATTTAGAAATTTTGTTGGATTGGCCCACTGTTTTGTTTTCTAGAGTTTTTATTCATCATGCTTTGTTTTTTTACCTATAATAAAAGATATTTACTTAGAAAGCATTAGTTTTTGTATATATATGTATATATAAAAATGTCATAAGAATTTTTTTTAACTAAAACTTTTTCTTTTACAATATTAAAAATACTAAAAAGGGGTTAGAGTTTCTTTCTTTATCAAAATACAAAAATAATTTTTTTTAATTTTTCAAAATAACTTCTCCTAATTTTGTTGTTAGTTTAGACTATATGTTTGATTTATGTGTTTATTTTCTATTTTGTGAATTCTTTTATTTCTTTGTATGATTATTTCACTTGTCCATTTGTGACATTGGATGACTTTAGATTTGACTCTCATACATGGTTTTAATCCACTTGGATCTGAATACTTATTTTATACGAGATTTTTAGATTATTTATCTGCTATAATGTTTTCATATGTCTGTTGGAGTTTTATCTGATACATTGATTTTTATCATACTCATTGAGCTTATCCGAACTTTGAGCTTACCTGGGGCAATTTCCTGGCTTGTAATTTATTTTCACTTGATGAGCTTTATCCGATGCTTGGAGTATTATCTGATATTTGGGTTTTTTTATGCTGTCGGCTTGTGATTTATTTTCACCCAAGGTTTGGTATACTCTTAGCTTACTTATTTGTCTGTGGTTTTAATTCCAAGGGAAATGTTTCAACTCAGTTGACTTCATGTCATCAAATACGTCTTCTACAATCGTGCGAATAACCTCATTCATTTTTTGCTTGTTTACTATTTTGCTAAACTCAAGATAATTTTCCAAAAGACTCCATTTTCAAACCTACCTTTTAAGTCAAAACTTCGACACTAGGTCGTCGCATCTTCAAAATCTCGTCCATACCCATTTTTTAGTCAAACGAACCATTTTAATCAAACAAACAATTTTCACCAAAAAACAGATATTTCAAAAGGTTCCTGTGGAGTACCGCAGATGCATTGGGTGCTAATACCTTCCCATTGTATAACCAACCCCCGAACTCTCGATCTCTTTTAAAAACGCATTGTATTTTTATTACTTTTAAGTATTATTTTACATTGCATATTTTAGGGTTTTATTTCGCTCTTTTCCCTTTTCCCTTGGAAATAATAAAGCGCGGTGGCGACTCTTGCTTTTGTGAGTCAAGTTAATTAATAGCTTGATCTCCGATTTTCACCGCTACAGAATTGGCAACTCTGCTGGGGAAAGATTGACCTCTTGCTGGTCCATCCCTAAGTGGGTTAAGCCTAGTTTGTTTTATCTGTTTTATCATTATTTGATTGTTTGATTATATGTTTATATTGTGGTTATTTGGGTTTTTGCAAAGGACAAGTCATATACCCGGACTAAGTTACACTTAGGAATAGGACGGGCGGTATAGTCATGTTGACTTTGAGGGAGTAATCCCGAAGAAGGAGGCATGAGATCCCCCACTCAGTGGAAGGCCCTTTTGAACGTAATATTTGTTTACCGAGTAATCAGGAAGACATTATTATTTTCGACCTGGGAGCCAGAGAAGCTGGGAACCGTAGAACCCTAACCCATCTTGGCCTTTTAGGTGTAGCGCGGAGATTATAACGGAGTAATCCGGAAGTAATTGTTACGCGATGCTACGCTCGGATGAGTTTCTCTTGAGAATATTGCTGATTATTGAGTAATCAAGACGTTGGTAATATCCGAAGGAGGAATGTAGACTCCGGGAACTCTTAGAACCTTGTTCTACAGGTGTGATTAAACCGTTAGTACATACCTTGCGGGTGTTCCTTACCTTGACTCCATGCTCGTGACGTTGAACCTTTCGACTTTATTTGTGACCTTGCTTGTGGTTGTTGCATAGCCATGCATTCATGCATCCATAAAATCCTTTTCACTTGACTTTGAAGGAATTTGGAGGTCTTTCTTTGTAAACATCACAAGTTTCGTCAAGCTCAATGGATCTTGGGTGTTGATAGGGCGAAAACCCTAATCCACCAAAATGGATGATTGATCTTGATGATAACTTGATCAACGTTTGGAGCCAATTTAAAATTCATCTTCCATCTTCATACCTTGATGTTTACAACTTAATATCTTGAGTTCCTTGAAAATCAAATAAAAACTCTCTTTTGCATATCATACATCATTCTACATTTTTTTTTGTTTCACTTTCAAAGGTCTTTTCCGAGTCTTATTTTTCCTTTGGTCTCACCAGTACAACACTCGCGCTAAGAGAACAATGGAGAATATCAAGCAAGAGATTTCTGAACACCGCAGAGGGGTGACTAATTTGAAAGCTGGTATGGATCACTCAACTGTTTTGGTTAAAATTTTGGTTGCCGCCCAAGTCAATCCTTTTAGGAGGGAGGAAGCGATGATAAAAGTCTTCACTGAAACTCTAAAATCATTCTCTCGTGAGAAGGTGATGGTTAGTGCACCACATGACTTTCCTGACAAGGTGAATGTGGGAGTGCGTCTAGAAGAAGATGTGGGGAAGGGATGTTCATATGAAGATGGTAGTTAAGCTAATGGTGTGAAGAAGTTTGATAATGACTTTTCCAAGAAGAGAACCAGAGGAAGAAATAATCATTGTCAGAATCATCATGTTTCTCCTATTCATCAACAAAATCAACAAGTTCCTAATCAGAGGAAAACCCAGTTTGATCCAATTCCAATTACCTATACAGAGTTGTTCCCTATCCTGATGCAGAAGAATTTGGTTCAGACCCGACCTCCACCGAAGGTTCTTGAGAAGATACATTGGTACTACAAAGCTGATTTGACTTGTACCTTTCATCAAGGTGTTCTTGGGCATGACTTGGAGGGTTGCTTTGCTTTGAAGATTGAGGTTCAGAAGTGGTATCTTGTCATTCAAGGACGTTGGTTTTGAAGTTCAAATCAAGCACGTGCCGAAGAGTAAACACGATTGATGGTCACTTTGAGTTTTGAAGGATGTTTTCGGTGATTCAAGTCCAGATGGAAAGCCTTCCCCGATCATTAACTTATTTCTGCTTTTTGTAATTTTTCTTGTTTATCAAAACATTGTTTGCATGTAAGAACTTGTTTGCATCTGTATGATTATCTTAATATAATGAGTATGTTTGTCTTGAAGAAATTCATTCATTTCACTCATATTTGTTTTCAAAATTTAAATTTCTTTTGGCATTATGATACCAACTTGTTGCCCATTCTCTTGCCTAGGCAGAGATTGAAGGGAGGATGATGATCTAAAGAACACAAAATCTCTGGTTGTTTGCTTTTGGATAAAATCTTGCTGATGATGTACAGGCATTGTTTCAAATCCCTAAACACCGGAGATATAAGGAAGATAATCCCTTGCTAACCCCTTTTGAGCCTTTGAAGCAGAAGTTTCTTTTCTATACGAAAAAAACCTTGAATTTTAACCTGGGGCAGGGTAGTTTTTAGTTAATCTGACTGAGTGTTCGAAATTCATAAGGAAGATGTTTTTTTGAAGAGAAACTACGAGGGCTATCTTTCATGTATAATGAAGCCAGAAGATGTGGAATCATAATGTTATCCCTCATTCATCAAGAAACGAGGCAATCACAATCTTCTCAACAAGCAAATACAAGCTAATGTCACACACTTTGTTCAAAAAGTCAAAAATCGAGAAAAAGAAAAAGTCTGCTAAGTCAAAAAACATGAGAACGTGTGACTTAGGCAAAATTAAGGCATCCCGCTGGACTATCAATTCAAAAGAATTAGTTCAGGCAAAAGTTAGGGAAAATAAAAATCACAAAGAAAAGGACTGCAAAGAAAAGTCCTCAGCAAAGAACAAATTGGTGACTACAAACACGAAGACATGAGGGCGGTTTCTACTCCGAAAGCCTCGTCGTTTCCTTGACCGTCACAAAATCCTTTTGAGAGATGAACACTCATGTTGAATTAACTGAACATAGGGTTGGAGAACATCATGAAGAATGGGTGGGCACCAAATATTTTTGAGCCTTAAAATCTTTTTTCTAAAAACCATGAACCAGACCACGTTACAACCTTCAAAAGTCCTAATTGAAGCAAGGTTATTTTGAAAGCATACTTCAATGAGATAGTGTTCCTGACTCCCATGAATGTTCTAAATAGTTATGTTGGTATCATATGTTTTTCCTATACAAAAATAAATGGTGCTTTAACTCGCAAAATTTGTGCGATATCTTTCAAAATCTTCAAGACTTACATAACTGTTGCATTAGAATTTTCATTCTCATTGTAAACTTTTTCTAACTGCAAAACATTTGTTTGATATCAAGGAATCTCACATAAGCACCAGTGATGAGTTTATTCTTTTAAGGCCTGAAACTCTGTTGAGTAATTAGAGAATCATTTCAAGAAAAAATCATATCCATGAGCATGTCAGCTGAAGACCTTAAGCACGAACATGTTGCTTCTCCCAGTTAATGCTTTTCCCAACTTGTTTGCTCGTTTGGGGCAAAAATTCGAAGACTTTGTTGTGCCGACTACAGTCAATCCGGGGCAATCACGTAGAGATTTAATGAATTCCTCTAAGAGTTTGAAGACACCAGAGCATGGTGAATGCCAGGTCTTTTGTAAAATCCTCTTGAGACGATTTCTCCTCATCAACCATATAGCTCGGGGCATTTTAGAGGTAAAGTTATTCGCAAGAATTGTCGTGCAACACGCAGCTCATCAGCAGTAAACTTGGGGCATCCAAAATTGATCCCAGGGGCAATCCAGATTTGTCAAGATATGTTTTTCATACATTATCAGAGGGCGGTGTTCCCAGTATCTCCAGCTAAGCAAGACTTCTTTCCAGCTGGAAACTTTGTTTGTGTTGTTATCCTTTCAACGGATTGTTTGCAATAAAAGACTGGACTTTGAGTTTTCTACCTGAAAATATCTTCCCCTCTATAGATGTTTAAGCTTTGTAAAAGGACTTTGCTCCAATGATGGCTTTTGTTTTTATCTCCAGTAATGTTCCCCTTTTGTTGAGGTTAGCTGAGCGTCGGGTTGCACTGGAACGTCTTATCATCTTCTGTCTATCTCCCCTGTCTGTTTTGTCAGCATATACATGACATTCATTTATTCATTCACACTTGCGTCTTGCACGCACATTTGTATTTGTTGATGCCATTGAGTTCGTACACCTTGGTTATGTCTATTCAAATAACATATTTGATCGTTCCAAATAGAGTGTCAACTTAAGCATAAAGTGTGCCTTCTTTCTAATTCCCCACTGAGTTAACTCTCGTGGAAGAATCTTGCTTTAGCTTTCCTTTTCCATCTCTGGATAGGATAAATCCCCATTTGAGTTATTTCCTCATTGGGTGGAGTCTTGTTTGACTATTTTCTCTCCAGTTTATTCCTGGATTGAGCTTTGTCTCTTGTGAACGATACCCTGTGGATATCTCTAGGCTGTGAAACCTAGATGGAGAGTGCATTTATTTTGCAATATAAATACTTGGTCTCCTCAAGAAGGATTTACTCATGGTTCCCCATTGAAGATGAACTTTATTCCCTAGCAGTGTTATCACAACCTTCTTCTGGAATATCGACATAACAACAAGCGACTGACTCCTTATTTGAGCAGTTTGATTATTTCTGAATTTCTTTATGTTATGACAAATGGCGGTCTCTTCATGAGCAGTTTGCCCATCCTCGATGAAATTATTGGTTCTCACCTCCAGCAATATCTTCACGATATTTTATGGGTATCTTTTTGGGAAACAGCAAGCGGCGGTCTCTTCATGAGCAACTTGTGTGTTACTGTCACCTTTTAAAAACAGCAAGCGGCAGTCTCTTCATGAGACAACTTGTGTGTTATGGATACTCTTGACAAACATCAAGCGACAGTCTCTTCATGAGGCAACTTGTGTGTTATTGTCACCTTCGAAAACGTCAAGCGGCAGTCTCTTCACGAGGCAACTTGTTATGTTATTAACAACTTTAAAAAACAACACGAGGCGGTCTCTTCATGAGCAACTTGTATGTTATTGATACCTTGAAAAAAAAACAACAAGCGGCGGTCTCTTCATGAGCAACTTGTATCTTATTGATACCTTGAAAAAAAAAAAAACAAGCGGCGGTCTCTTCATGAGCAACTTGTGTGTTATTGGTAATTTTGAAAAGAAAACAACAAGCGGCGGTCTCTTCATGGACAACTTGTATGTTATCAACACTTTTAAGAAACAGCAAGCGGCAGTCCCTTCATGGACAACTTGTATGTTATCAACACTTTTTGAAAAACGGCAAGTGGCGGTCTCTTCATGAGCAGCTTGTACGGAAAACGGCAAGTGGCAGACTCTTCATGAGTAGCTTGTGTGCTTCGATATTCTTTGAAGACAACAAGTGGCAGCTTCTTTATGAGCAGCTTGTGGGTTATTGGCAACAAGTGGCAGACTCTTCATGAGCAGCTTGTGTGCTTTAATATTCTTTGAAGACAACAAGTGGCGGTCTCTTCATGAGCAGCTTGTATGTTATTGACACCTTTGAAAAGAAGCAAGTGGCAGCCTCTTTATTTGAGCAGCTTGTGTATCCCCAACAATAATGTCTACTCATCAAATGGCATCCCTTCGGAAAAGTCCCGTGGGGAAGTTTGTTATTTTATCCTTTTCAAGCGATCTTGGTTAAAGAAGAAATGTGTTACCGTTCTTGGTAAAATTCAAAAATCAGAGATGTTTATCTCCAGCCACAATGCTGATGTCAATCATTTTGTTTTCCAGCCACAGTGCTGATGTCAATCATTTTGTTTTCCATCCACAGTGCTAATGTCAATCATTTTGTTTTCCAGCCACAGTGCTGATGTCGATCATTTTGTTTTCCAGCCACAGTGCTGATGTCAATCATTTTCCAGTCTCAGTATTGATGTCCATCATTTCCTTTTCCAGTCTTCGTACTGATGTAAATCATTTCTTTTCCAGTCTCAACACTGATGTAAATCATTCAAGAGTCTCTCACTTGAAGTCTATGACTTTGTTTCCTCAGTGGAGTTACAACCTCTTCCTCTGTGGGATTATTGTAATGTGCTTGGTTTCTCCAGCATAGTCTGTCTCATATGGCGTCATTCCCCATAAAATTCAGAGCATTACATTCATATCATATCATGAACGTAATCGCGGTATCTTAAGGCCAAAAATTGTGTATTCTATATTTAAGTCCCTTCAATCTCGTCGAAATGAAGATCCCAATCTTCATATCTCCAGACAGAAGAAACTTAAATAGGGGCAGCTGTTGTACCCTAATTTTTGACCTAAGATCCCGTATTTATTTTTGCATTTTTAAACATAAGCCAAGGTCACGAAATACGGTCGGTTTTAACGTCTCACCTTCGAGCTTTGACTATGCGAAGATTGTCAAGTGTTTTGAACATTTTTAGCCTATGCATCACTAATTTCTAATCGCATACAAAGGTGTATGTTCATGTTTTCTTTTGTGTCATGTGCAGAGACAGGTCTGAATCAAGAGCATCAGGTGTCGCGCCTCAATTAAGGTTTTGAGTCTCCCAAGCCCGAAGTACGGTTGATTGTGGATTCTCGAAGATTGATTCATCAAGGCACAACCGTTGCACCCTTAATTTCGCCCCTAATTTTTTCAGTCGCACATTCATACCATATTTTGTCATTTGGTCACAATCATTAGTAAATATCTTCATTCATTACATTTGCATCATTTAATCGTGTTTAAGATTGACCAAAAGTCAGTTTAAATCGACATTTCCATTATTCTGTAGTTGAAAAATACCCGACATTTCACTTCATGCATTTTCGTCTGTTTACCCATTTCTTGCATGGCTCCAAGTTGTTTATGTGTCGATAATAAAAATATTCTGGTTTTACAGACAAACTGTTAAAAGCGATTCGACACTATGCGGGAAATTAGCAAGAAAATATTTCAAGTTTTCACCTTTTACCGATCATTTTATGATTCTGCGCTTTGCGTAGATTATGACGGTATGCTCGCTTTATTTTTTGGTACAGTTCGAAGTCTCGTTTTTAACCTTAGACGTCTGTTTAGTCTGATATTTTTATTATTATTTTATTTTTGATTTTTGACTTCTTGAATATTTTTTCTTTAATTTTGTGACATGTAGATTATTTTAATGTGTTCATTTTATTTTTTCGGATATTTTTTCGTCCGTTTTATATCATTTTCGGTCATTTTGGGTCTTTATTTTTTTTATTCATAAAATATTCAAAAAAATCATTTTAAATTGAGTTATTTTTTATAATTTCAGGTTTTATTTTATTTTTGTCATTCAGGGACTTTTTGGTCACAAAAAATATTAATTAGGCTTCGCTTAATTCTCATTGGTCGATAGCATAATTTGCGGATTGATAGAGATTGAATTCTCATTGGTCGAAAGCATGGTTTGCGGATTGATAGAGATTGGTTTATATTGAACGACTTTGATTTATTTTGAAATCATAATATTTCTATTCTTTTTCTATTTAAAGGCTTCATTTTTTTTCTTTGCAAAGGGGGACACAAGACACATCACAAAACAAAAAAAAAACAAACAGTAATCTACTCTCTCTAACCTTTCTATTTGTCTTCTCTCTCTTCCAACCACTCTACCCCACGGCTACCACTCCATCTCTCTCTCGCCGCTGTTAACCCTCAAATCTCTTTCATCTTCGCCGGCGAATCACCATCACCACCTCCGCAGCTCACCGAAAACATCACCCTTCTGCAACGAAACCGAAGCAGCATCAACAACACCTCCGACCCATACACAACTTCTCCAGCCATCACCGGAACACGCCATCAACCCCTTTTGTGACCCTTCGACGCTACAACAACAATAACCTCCATCGACCTGCCTCCACGCGACTACAAACCCCTTTACACCCAACATCCCGTCGTCAAGCGAACCACACAGCTATCACGAAACAGCGTAAACACAAAACTCCATTTTGCTCGGCCAACTTCCCTTTCGGAGCACCCAATGTCATTCAATTTCTGCCATACTCCCTCTGAAGCTGCACGTAAGCTTTCCTTCCTTTTAATTTTGTACTAGTCCACTTGATATTTAGGATATTTTGTTTGATTTTATGTTTAGATTAAGAAAAAACTGTGGAAAGAGGAAGAGTTGATATGATGAAAATCACGTTTTGAAGAAAACCCTTATTACTGTGAGAGTCATCTTTTACTCTTTGTATTTTTATTTAAAATTAAATATGGCATGGTTTTTCTCTTTTCTTTTTATGATTTAGAAATTTTGTTGGATTGGCCCACTGTTTTGTTTTCTAGAGTTTTTATTCATCATGCTTTCTTTTTTTACCTATAATAAAAGATATTTACTTAGAAAGCATTAGTTTTTGTATATATATGTATATATAAAAATGTCATAAGAATTTTTTTTAACTAAAACTTTTTCTTTTACAATATTAAAAATACTAAAAAGGGGTTAGAGTTTCTTTCTTTATCAAAATACAAAAATAATTTTTTTTAATTTTTCAAAATAACTTCTCCTAATTTTGTTGTTAGTTTAGACTATATGTTTGATTTATGTGTTTATTTTCTATTTTGTGAATTCTTTTATTTCTTTGTATGATTATTTCACTTGTCCATTTGTGACATTGGATGACTTTAGATTTGACTCTCATACATGGTTTTAATCCACTTGGATCTGAATACTTATTTTATACGAGATTTTTAGATTATTTATCTGCTATAATGTTTTCATATGTCTGTTGGAGTTTTATCTGATACAGTGATTTTTATCATACTCATTGAGCTTATCCGAACTTTGAGCTTACCTGGGGCAATTTCCTGGCTTGTAATTTATTTTCACTTGATGAGCTTTATCCGATGCTTGGAGTATTATCTGATATTTGGGTTTTTTTATGCTGTCGGCTTGTGATTTATTTTCACCCAAGGTTTGGTATACTCTTAGCTTACTTATTTGTCTGTGGTTTTAATTCCAAGGGAAATGTTTCAACTCAGTTGACTTCATGTCATCAAATACGTCTTCTACAATCGTGCGAATAGCCTCATTCATTTTTTGCTTGTTTACTATTTTGCTAAACTCAAGATAATTTTCCAAAAGACTCCATTTTCAAACCTACCTTTTAAGTCAAAACTTCGACACTAGGTCGTCGCATCTTCAAAATCTCGTCCATACCCATTTTTTAGTCAAACGAACCATTTTAATCAAACAAACAATTTTCACCAAAAAACAAATATTTCAAAAGGTTCCTGCGGAGTACCGCAGATGCATTGGGTGCTAATACCTTCCCATTGTATAACCAACCCCCGAACTCTCGATCTCTTTTAAAAACGCATTGTATTTTTATTACTTTTAAGTATTATTTTACATTGCATATTTTAGGGTTTTATTTCGCTCTTTTCCCTTTTCCCTTGGAAATAATAAAGCGCGGTGGCGACTCTTGCTTTTGTGAGTCAAGTTAATTAATAGCTTGATCTCCGATTTTCACCGCTACAGGAAGGTAGTCTGTTGTCGAGATTTTTTATACTCCAATGGATGGTATCCTTGTCATTATGGAACATAGTCTGTTGTCGATATTTTTTTACTCCAATGGATGGTCGCCTTGTCATTATGGTTTGAACTCTGTTGTCGAGATTTTTGATACTCCAATGGATGGTAGCCTTGTAATTATGGAAGGTAGTCTGTTGTCGAGATTTTTTTTACTCCAATGGATGGTAGCCTTATAATTATGGAAGGTAGTCTGTCGTTGAGATTTCTGTTACTCCAATGGATTGTAGCCTTGTCATTATGGAAGGTAGTCTGTTGTTCAGATTTTTGTTACTCCAATGGATGGTAGCCTTGTCATTATGGAAGGTAGTTTGTTGTCGAGAATATTTTATTCCATTGGATGGTAGGCTTGTCATTATGGAAGGTAGTCTGTTTTTGAGATTTTTGTTATTCCAATGGATGGTAACCTTGTCATTATGGAAGGTAGTATTTTTTCAAGATTTTTTTTACTCCTATGGATGATAGCCTTGTCATTATGGAAGGTAGTCTGTTGTTGAGATTTTTGTTACTCCAATGGATGGTAGCCTTGACATTATGGAAGGTAGTCTGTTGTTGAGATTTTTTTACTCTAATGGGTGGTAGCTTTGTCATTATGGAACATAGCCTGTTGTCGATTTTTTTACTCCAATGGATGGTCGCCTTGTCATTATGGAATGTAGTCTGTTGTCGAGATTTTTGATACTCCAATGGATGGTAGCCTTGTAATTATGGAAGGTAGTCTGTTGTCGAGATTTTTTTACTCCAATGGATGGTAGCCTTATCATTATGGAAGGTAGTCTGTTGTTGAGATTTCTGTTACTCCAATGGATTATAGCCTTGTCATTATGGAAGGTAGTCTGTTGTTCAGATTTTTTTTACTCCAATGGATGGTAGCCTTGTCATTATGGAAGGTAGTTTGTTGTCGAGAATATTTTATTCCATTAGATGGTAGGCTTGTCATTATGGAAGGTAGTCTGTTTTTGAGATTTTTGTTATTCCAATGGATGGTAACCTTGTCATTATGGAAGGTAGTCTGTTGTCGAGATTTTTGTTACTCCAATGGATGGTAGCCTTGTCATTATGGAAGGTAGTTTGTTGTCGAGATTTTGTTACTCCAATGGATGGTAGCCTTGTCATTACGGAAGGTAGTCGGTTGTTAAGATTTTTGTTACTTCAATGGATGGTAGCCTTGTCATTATGGAAGATAGTCTGTTGTCGAGATTTTGTTACTCTAATGGATGGTAGCATTGTCATTATGGAACATAGCCTGTTGTCGATTTTTTTTTTACTCCAATGGATGGTAGCCTTGTCATTATGGAAGGTAGTCTGTTGTCGAGATTGTTTATACTCCAATGGATGGTTGCCTTGTAATTATGGAAGGTAGTCTGTTATCGAGATTTTTTTTACTCCAATGGATGGTAGCCTTGTCATTATGGAAGGTAGTCTGTCGTTGAGATTTCTGTTACTCCAATGGATTATAGCCTTGTCGTTATGGAAGGTAGTCTGTTGTTCAGATTTTTGTAACTCCAATGAATGGTAGCCTTGTCATTATGGAAGGTAGTCTGTTGTCGAGAATATTTTATTCCATTGGATGGTAGGCTTGTCATTATGGAAGGTAGTCTGTTTATGAGATTTTTGTTATTCCAATGGATGGTAACCTTGTCATTATGGAAGGTAGTCTGTTGTCGAGATTTTTGTTACTCCAATGGATGGTAGCCTTGTCATTATGGAAGGTAGTCTGTTGTCGAGATTTTGTTACTCCAATGGATGGTAGCCTTGTCATTACGGAAGGTAGTCGGTTGTTGAGATTTTTGTTACTTCAATGGATGGTAGCCTTGTCATTATGGAAGATAGTCTGTTGTCGAGATTTTGTTACTCTAATGGATGGTAGCCTTGTCATTATGGAACATAGTCTGTTGTCGATATTTTTTTACTCCAATGGATGGTCGCCTTGTCATTATGGTTTGAACTCTGTTGTCGAGATTTTTGATACTCCAATGGATGGTAGCCTTGTAATTATGGAAGGTAGTCTGTTGTCGAGATTTTTTTTACTCCAATGGATGGTAGCCTTATAATTATGGAAGGTAGTCTGTCGTTGAGATTTCTGTTACTCCAATGGATTATAGCCTTGTCATTATGGAAGGTAGTCTGTTGTTCAGATTTTTGTTACTCCAATGGAAGGTAGCCTTGTCATTATGGAAGGTAGTTTGTTGTCGAGAAAATTTTATTCCATTGGATGGTAGGCTTGTCATTATGGAAGGTAGTCTGTTTTTGAGATTTTTGTTATTCCAATGGATGGTAACCTTGTCATTATGGAAGGTAGTATTTTTTCAAGATTTTTGTTACTCCTATGGATGATAGCCTTGTCATTATGGAAGGTAGTCTGTTGTTGAGATTTTTGTTACTCCAATGGATGGTAGCCTTGTCATTATGGAAGGTAGTCTGTTGTTGAGATTTTTTTACTCTAATGGATGGTAGCGTTGTCATTATGGAACATAGCCTGTTGTCGATTTTTTTACTCCAATGGATGGTCGCCTGGTCATTATGGAATGTAGTCTGTTGTCGAGATTTTTGATACTCCAATGGATGGTAGCCTTGTAATTATGGAAGGTAGTCTGTTGTCGAGATTTTTTTACTCGAATGGATGGTAGCCTTATCATTATGGAAGGTAGTCTGTTGTTGAGATTTCTGTTACTCCAATGGATTATAGCCTTGTCATTATGGAAGGTAGTCTGTTGTTCATATTTTTTTTACTCCAATGGATGGTACCCTTGTCATTATGGAAGGTAGTTTGTTGTCGAGAATATTTTATTCCATTAGATGGTAGGCTTGTCATTATGGAAGGTAGTTTGTTGTCGAGAATATTTTATTCCATTGGATGGTAGGCTTGTCATTATGGAAGGTAGTCTGTTTTTGAGATTTTTGTTATTCCAATGGATGGTAACCTTGTCATTATGGAAGGTAGTATTTTTTCCAGATTTTTGTTACTCCTACGGATGATAGCCTTGTCATTATGGAAGGTAGTCTGTTGTTGAGATTTTTGTTACTCCAATGGATGGTAGCCTTGTCATTATGGAAGGTAGTCTGTTGTTGAGATTTTTTTACTCTAATGGATGGTAGCGTTGTCATTATGGAACATAGCCTGTTGTCGATTTTTTTACTCCAATGGATGGTCGCCTTGTCATTATGGAATGTAGTCTGTTGTCGAGATTTTTGATACTCCAATGGATGGTAGCCTTGTAATTATGGAAGGTAGTCTGTTATCGAGATTTTTTTTACTCCAATGGATGGTAGCCTTGTCATTATGGAAGGTAGTCTGTCGTTGAGATTTCTGTTACTCCAATGGATTGTAGCCTTGTCATTATGGAAGGTAGTCTGTTGTTCAGATTTTTGTAACTCCAATGAATGGTAGCCTTGTCATTATGGAAGGTAGTCTGTTGTCGAGAATATTTTATTCCATTGGATGGTAGGCTTGTCATTATGGAAGGTAGTCTGTTTATGAGATTTTTGTTATTCCAATGGATGGTAACCTTGTCATTATGGAAGGTAGTCTGTTGTCGAGATTTTTGTTACTCCAATGGATGGTAGCCTTGTCATTATGGAAGGTAGTCTGTTGTCGAGATTTTGTTACTCCAATGGATGGTAGCCTTGTCATTACGGAAGGTAGTCGGTTGTTGAGATTTTTGTTACTTCAATGGATGGTAGCCTTGTCATTATGGAAGATAGTCTGTTGTCGAGATTTTGTTACTCATATGGATGGTAGCCTTGTCATTATGGAACATAGTCTGTTGTCGATATTTTTTTACTCCAATGGATGGTCGCCTTGTCATTATGGTTTGAACTCTGTTGTCGAGATTTTTGATACTCCAATGGATGGTAGCCTTGTAATTATGGAAGGTAGTCTGTTGTCGAGATTTTTTTTACTCCAATGGATGGTAGCCTTATAATTATGGAAGGTAGTCTGTCATTGAAATTTCTGTTACTCCAATGGATTATAGCCTTGTCATTATAGAAGGTAGTCTGTTGTTCAGATTTTTGTTACTCCAATGGAAGGTAGCGTTGTCATTATGGAAGGTAGTTTGTTGTCGAGAATATTTTATTCCATTGGATGGTAGGCTTGTCATTATGGAAGGTAGTCTGTTTTTGAGATTTTTGTTATTCCAATGGATGGTAACCTTGTCGTTATGAAAGGTAGTATTTTTTCAAGATTTTTGTTACTCCTATGGATGATAGCCTTGTCATTATGGAAGGTAGTCTGTTGTTGAGATTTTTGTTACTCCAATGGATGGTAGCCTTGTCATTATGGAAGGTAGTCTGTTGTTGAGATTTTTTTACTCTAATGGATGGTAGCGTTGTCATTATGGAACATAGCCTGCTGTCGATTTTTTTACTCCAATGGATGGTCGCCTTGTCATTATGGAATGTAGTCTGTTGTCGAGATTTTTGATACTCCAATGGATGGTAGCCTTGTAATTATGGAAGGTAGTCTGTTGTCGAGATTTTTTTACTCCAATGGATGGTAGCCTTATCATTATGGAAGGTAGTCTGTTGTTGAGATTTCTGTTACTCCAATGGATTATAGCCTTGTCATTATGGAAGGTAGTCTGTTGTTCAGATTTTTTTTACTCCAATGGATGGTACCCTTGTCATTATGGAAGGTAGTTTGTTGTCGAGAATATTTTATTCCATTAGATGGTAGGCTTGTCATTATGGAAGGTAGTTTGTTGTCGAGAATATTTTATTCCATTGGATGGTAGGCTTGTCATTATGGAAGGTAGTCTGTTTTTGAGATTTTTGTTATTCCAATGGATGGTAACCTTGTCATTATGGAAGGTAGTATTTTTTCCAGATTTTTGTTACTCCTACGGATGATAGCCTTGTCATTATGGAAGGTAGTCTGTTGTTGAGATTTTTGTTACTCCAATGGATGGTAGCCTTGTCATTATGGAAGGTAGTCTGTTGTTGAGATTTTTTTACTCTAATGGATGGTAGCGTTGTCATTATGGAACATAGCCTGTTGTCGATTTTTTTACTCCAATGGATGGTCGCCTTGTCATTATGGAATGTAGTCTGTTGTCGAGATTTTTGATACTCCAATGGATGGTAGCCTTGTAATTATGGAAGGTAGTCTGTTATCGAGATTTTTTTTACTCCAATGGATGGTAGCCTTGTCATTATGGAAGGTAGTCTGTCGTTGAGATTTCTGTTACTCCAATGGATTGTAGCCTTGT
Organism: Vicia faba; assembly: GCA_948472305.1. Taxonomy (NCBI): domain Eukaryota; kingdom Viridiplantae; phylum Streptophyta; class Magnoliopsida; order Fabales; family Fabaceae; genus Vicia; species Vicia faba. Next base: position 680,645,879 of record OX451739.1, on the reverse strand, counting down.
CATTATGGAAGGTAGTCTGTTGTTCAGATTTTTGTAACTCCAATGAATGGTAGCCTTGTCATTATGGAAGGTAGTCTGTTGTCGAGAATATTTTATTCCATTGGATGGTAGGCTTGTCATTATGGAAGGTAGTCTGTTTATGAGATTTTTGTTATTCCAATGGATGGTAACCTTGTCATTATGGAAGGTAGTCTGTTGTCGAGATTTTTGTTACTCCAATGGATGGTAGCCTTGTCATTATGGAAGGTAGTCTGTTGTCGAGATTTTGTTACTCCAATGGATGGTAGCCTTGTCATTACGGAAGGTAGTTGGTTGTTGAGATTTTTGTTACTTCAATGGATGGTAGCCTTGTCATTATGGAAGATAGTCTGTTGTCGAGATTTTGTTACTCTAATGGATGGTAGCATTGTCATTATGGAACATAGCCTGTTGTCGATTTTTTTTTACTCCAATGGATGGTAGCCTTGTCATTATGGAAGGTAGTCTGTTGTCGAGATTTTTTATACTCCAATGGATGGTAGCCTTGTCATTATGGAACATAGTCTGTTGTCGATATTTTTTTACTCCAATGGATGGTCGCCTTGTCATTATGGTTTGAACTCTGTTGTCGAGATTTTTGATACTCCAATGGATGGTAGCCTTGTAATTATGGAAGGTAGTCTGTTGTCGAGATTTTTTTTACTCCAATGGATGGTAGCCTTATAATTATGGAAGGTAGTATGTCGTTGAGATTTCTGTTACTCCAATGGATTGTAGCCTTGTCATTATGGAAGGTAGTCTGTTGTTCAGATTTTTGTTACTCCAATGGATGGTAGCCTTGTCATTATGGAAGGTAGTTTGTTGTCGAGAATATTTTATTCCATTGGATGGTAGGCTTGTCATTATGGAAGGTAGTCTGTTTTTGAGATTTTTGTTATTCCAATGGATGGTAACCTTGTCATTATGGAATGTAGTATTTTTTCAAGATTTTTGTTACTCCTATGGATGATAGCCTTGTCATTATGGAAGGTAGTCTGTTGTTGAGATTTTTGTTACTCCAATGGATGGTAGCCTTGTCATTATGGAAGGTAGTCTGTTGTTGAGATTTTTTTACTCTAATGGATGGTAGCATTGTCATTATGGAACATAGCCTGTTGTCGATTTTTTTACTCCAATGGATGGTCGCCTTGTCATTATGGAATGTAGTCTGTTGTCGAGATTTTTGATACTCCAATGGATGGTAGCCATGTAATTATGGAAGGTAGTCTGTTGTCGAGATTTTTTTACTCCAATGGATGGTAGCCTTATCATTATGGAAGGTAGTCTGTTGTTGAGATTTCTGTTACTCCAATGGATTATAGCCTTGTCATTATGGAAGGTAGTCTGTTGTTCAGATTTTTTTTACTCCAATGGATGGTAGCCTTGTCATTATGGAAGGTAGTTTGTTGTCGAGAATATTTTATTCCATTAGATGGTAGGCTTGTCATTATGGAAGGTAGTCTGTTTTTGAGATTTTTGTTATTCCAATGGATGGTAACCTTGTCATTATGGAAGGTAGTTTGTTGTCGAGATTTTTGTTACTCCAATGGATTGTAGCCTTGTCATTATGGAAGGTAGTCTGTTGTCGAGATTTTGTTACTCCAATGGATGGTAGCCTTGTCATTACGGAAGGTAGTCGGTTGTTGAGATTTTTGTTACTTCAATGGATGGTAGCCTTGTCATTATGGAAGATAGTCTGTTGTCGAGATTTTGTTACTCTAATGGATGGTAGCATTGTCATTATGGAACATAGCCTGTTGTCGATTTTTTTTTTACTCCAATGGATGGTAGCCTTGTCATTATGGAAGGTAGTCTGTTGTCGAGATTTTTTATACTCCAATGGATGGTTGCCTTGTAATTATGGAAGGTAGTCTGTTATCGAGATTTTTTTTACTCCAATGGATGGTAGCCTTGTCATTATGGAAGGTAATCTGTCGTTGAGATTTCTGTTACTCCAATGGATCGTAGCCTTGTCATTATGGAAGGTAGTCTGTTGTTCAGATTTTTGTAACTCCAATGAATGGTAGCCTTGTCATTATGGAAGGTAGTCTGTTGTCGAGAATATTTTATTCCATTGGATGGTAGGCTTGTCATTATGGAAGGTAGTCTGTTTATGAGATTTTTGTTATTCCAATGGATGGTAACCTTGTCATTATGGAAGGTAGTCTGTTGTCGAGATTTTTGTTACTCCAATGGATGGTAGCCTTGTCATTATGGAAGGTAGTCTGTTGTCGAGATTTTGTTACTCCAATGGATGGTAGCCTTGTCATTACGGAAGGTAGTCGGTTGTTGAGATTTTTGTTACTTCAATGGATGGTAGCCTTGTCATTATGGAAGATAGTCTGTTGTCGAGATTTTGTTACTCTAATGGATGGTAGCATTGTCATTATGGAACATAGCCTGTTGTCGATTTTTTTTTACTCCAATGGATGGTAGCCTTGTCATTATGGAAGGTAGTCTTTTGTCGAGATTTTTTATACTCCAATGGATGGTTGCCTTGTAATTATGGAAGGTAGTCTGTTATCGAGATTTTTTTTACTCCAATGGATGGTAGCCTTGTCATTATGGAAGGTAGTCTGTCGTTGAGATTTCTGTTACTCCAATGGATTGTAGCTTTGTCATTATGGAAGGTAGTCTGTTGTTCAGATTTTTGTAACTCCAATGAATGGTAGCCTTGTCATTATGGAAGGTAGTCTGTTGTCGAGAATATTTTATTTCATTGGATGGTAGGCTTGTCATTATGGAAGGTAGTCTGTTTATGAGATTTTTGTTATTCCAATGGATGGTAACCTTGTCATTATGGAAGGTAGTCTGTTGTCGAGATTTTTGTTACTCCAATGGATGGTAGCCTTGTCATTATGGAAGGTAGTCTGTTGTCGAGATTTTGTTACTCTAATGGATGGTAGCATTGTCATTATGGAACATAGCCTGTTGTCGAATTTTTTTTACTCCAATGGATGGTAGCCTTGTCATTATGGAAGGTAGTCTTTTGTCGAGATTTTTTATACTCCAATGGATGGTTGCCTTGTAATTATGGAAGGTAGTCTGTTATCGAGATTTTTTTTACTCCAATGGATGGCAGCCTTGTCATTATGGAAGGTAGTCTGTCGTTGAGATTTCTGTTACTCCAATGGATTGTAGCCTTGTCATTATGGAAGGTAGTCTGTTGTTCAGATTTTTGTAACTCCAATGAATGGTAGCCTTGTCATTATGGAAGGTAGTCTGTTGTCGAGAATATTTTATTTCATTGGATGGTAGGCTTGTCATTATGGAAGGTAGTCTGTTTATGAGATTTTTGTTATTCCAATGGATGGTAACCTTGTCATTATGGAAGGTAGTCTGTTGTCGAGATTTTTGTTACTCCAATGGATGGTAGCCTTGTCATTACGGAAGGTAGTCGGTTGTTGAGATTTTTGTTACTTCAATGGATGGTAGCCTTGTCATTATGGAAGATAGTCTGTTGTCGAGATTTTGTTACTCTAATGGATGGTAGCATTGTCATTATGGAACATAGCCTGTTGTCGATTTTTTTTTTTACTCCAATGGATGGTAGCCTTGTCATTATGGAAGGTAGTCTGTTGTCGAGATTTTTTATACTCCAATGGATGGTTGCCTTGTAATTATGGAAGGTAGTCTGTTATCGAGATTTTTTTTACTCCAATGGATGGTAGCCTTGTCATTATGGAAGGTAGTCTGTCGTTGAGATTTCTGTTACTCCAATGGATCGTAGCCTTGTCATTATGGAAGGTAGTCTGTTGTTCAGATTTTTGTAACTCCAATGAATGGTAGCCTTGTCATTATGGAAGGTAGTCTGTTGTCGAGAATATTTTATTCCATTGGATGGTAGGCTTGTCATTATGGAAGGTAGTCTGTTTATGAGATTTTTGTTATTCCAATGGATGGTAACCTTGTCATTATGGAAGGTATTCTGTTGTCGAGATTTTTGTTACTCCAATGGATGGTAGCCTTGTCATTATGGAAGGTAGTCTGTTGTCGAGATTTTGTTACTCCAATGGATGGTAGCCTTGTCATTACGGAAGGTAGTCAGTTGTTGAGATTTTTGTTACTTCAATGGATGGTAGCCTTGTCATTATGGAAGATAGTCTGTTGTCGAGATTTTGTTACTCTAATGGATGGTAGCATTGTCATTATGGAACATAGCCTGTTGTCGATTTTTTTTTACTCCAATGGATGGTAGCCTTGTCATTATGGAAGGTAGTCTTTTGTCGAGATTTTTTATACTCCAATGGATGGTTGCCTTGTAATTATGGAAGGTAGTCTGTTATCGAGATTTTTTTTACTCCAATGGATGGTAGCCTTGTCATTATGGAAGGTAGTCTGTCGTTGAGATTTCTGTTACTCCAATGGATTGTAGCCTTGTCATTATGGAAGGTAGTCTGTTGTTCAGATTTTTGTAACTCCAATGAATGGTAGCCTTGTCATTATGGAAGGTAGTCTGTTGTCGAGAATATTTTATTTCATTGGATGGTAGGCTTGTCATTATGGAAGGTAGTCTTTTTATGAGATTTTTGTTATTCCAATGGATGGTAACCTTGTCATTATGGAAGGTAGTCTGTTGTCGAGATTTTTGTTACTCCAATGGATGGTAGCCTTGTCATTATGGAAGGTAGTCTGTTGTCGAGATTTTGTTACTCCAATGGATGGTAGCCTTGTCATTACGGAAGGTAGTCGGTTGTTGAGATTTTTGTTACTTCAATGGATGGTAGCCTTGTCATTATGGAAGATAGTCAGTTGTCGAGATTTTGTTACTCTAATGGATGATAGCCTTGTCATTATGGAACATAGTCTGTTGTCGATATTTTTTTACTCCAATGGATGGTCGCCTTGTCATTATGGTTTGAACTCTGTTGTCGAGATTTTTGATACTCCAATGGATGGTAGCCTTGTAATTATGGAAGGTAGTCTGTTGTCAAGATTTTTTTTACTCCAATGGATGGTAGCCTTATAATTATGAAAGGTAGTCTGTCGTTGAGATTTCTGTTACTCCAATGGATTGTAGCCTTGTCATTATGGAAGGTAGTCTGTTGTTCAGATTTTTGTTACTCCAATGGAAGGTAGCCTTGTCATTATGGAAGGTAGTTTGTTGTCGAGAATATTTTATTCCATTGGATGGTAGGCTTGTCATTATGGAAGGTAGTCTGTTTTCGAGATTTTTTTTATTCCAATGGATGGTAACCTTGTCATTATGGAAGGTAGTATTTTTTCAAGATTTTTGTTACTCCTATGGATGATAGCCTTGTCATTATGGAAGGTAGTCTGTTGTTGAGATTTTTGTTACTCCAATGGATGGTAGCCTTGTCATTATGGAAGGTAGTCTGTTGTTGAGATTTTTTTACTCTAATGGATGGTAGCGTTGTCATTATGGAACATAGCCTGTTGTCGATTTTTTTACTCCAATGGATGGTCGCCTTGTCATTATGGAATGTAGTCTGTTGTCGAGATTTTTGATACTCCAATGGATGGTAGCCTTGTAATTATGGAAGGTAGTCTGTTGTCGAGATTTTTTTACTCCAATGGATGGTAGCCTTATCATTATGGAAGGTAGTCTGTTGTTGAGATTTCTGTTACTCCAATGGATTATAGCCTTGTCATTATGGAAGGTAGTCTGTTGTTCAGATTTTTTTTACTCCAATGGATGGTACCCTTGTCATTATGGAAGGTAGTTTGTTGTCGAGAATATTTTATTCCATTAGATGGTAGGCTTGTCATTATGGAAGGTAGTCTGTTGTCGAGATTTTTATTACTCCAATGGATGGTAGCCTTGTCATTATGGAAGGTAGTCTGTTGTCGAGATTTTGTTACTCCAATGGATGGTAGCCTTGTCATTACGGAAGGTAGTCGGTTGTTGAGATTTTTGTTACTTCAATGGATGGAAGCCTTGTCATTATGGAAGATAGTCTGTTGTCGAGATTTTGTTACTCTAATGGATGGTAGCATTGTCATTATGGAACATAGCCTGTTGTCGATTTTTTTTTTACTCCAATGGATGGTAGCCTTGTCATTATGGAAGGTAGTCTGTTGTCGAGATTTTTTATACTCCAATGGATGGTTGCCTTGTAATTATGGAAGGTAGTCTGTTATCGAGATTTTTTTTACTCCAATGGATGGTAGCCTTGTCATTATGGAAGGTAGTCTGTCGTTGAGATTTCTGTTACTCCAATGGATTGTAGCCTTGTCATTATGGAAGGTAGTCTATTGTTCAGATTTTTGTAACTCCAAAGAATGGTAGCCTTGTCATTATGGAAGGTAGTCTGTTGTCGAGAATATTTTATTCCATTGGATGGTAGGCTTGTCATTATGGAAGGTAGTCTGTTTATGAGATTTTTGTTATTCCAGTGGATGGTAACCTTGTCATTATGGAAGGTAGTCTCTTGTCGAGATTTTTGTTACTCCAATGGATGGTAGCCTTGTCATTATGGAAGGTAGTCTGTTGTCGAGATTTTGTTACTCCAATGGATGGTAGCCTTGTCATTATGGAAGGTAGTCAGTTGTTGAGATTTTTTTACTCTAATGGATGGTAGCGTTGTCATTATGGAACATAGCCTGTTGTCGATTTTTTTACTCCAATGGATGGTCGCCTTGTCATTATGGAATGTAGTCTGTTGTCGAGATTTTTGATACTCCAATGGATGGTAGCCTTGTAATTATGGAAGGTAGTCTGTTGTCGAGATTTTTTTACTCCAATGGATGGTAGCCTTATCATTATGGAAGGTAGTCTGTTGTTGAGATTTCTGTTACTCCAATGGATTATAGCCTTGTCATTATGGAAGGTAGTCTGTTGTTCAGATTTTTTTTACTCCAATGGATGGTACCCTTGTCATTATGGAAGGTAGTTTGTTGTCGAGAATATTTTATTCCATTAGATGGTAGGCTTGTCATTATGGAAGGTAGTCTGTTTTTGAGATTTTTGTTATTCCAATGGATGGTAACCTTGTCATTATGGAAGGTAGTCTGTTGTCGAGATTTTTGTTACTCCAATGGATGGTAGCCTTGTCATTATGGAAGGTAGTCTGTTGTCGAGATTTTGTTACTCCAATGGATGGTAGCCTTGTCATTACGGAAGGTAGTCGGTTGTTGAGATTTTTGTTACTTCAATGGATGGTAGCCTTGTCATTATGGAAGATAGTCTGTTGTCGAGATTTTGTTACTCTAATGGATGGTAGCATTGTCATTATGGAACATAGCCTGTTGTCGATTTTTTTTTACTCCAATGGATGGTAGCCTTGTCATTATGGAAGGTAGTTTGTTGTCGAGATTTTTTATACTCCAATGGATGGTTGCCTTGTAATTATGGAAGGTAGTCTGTTATCGAGTTTTTTTTTACTCCAATGGATGGTAGCCTTGTCATTATGGAAGGTAGTCTGTCGTTGAGATTTCTGTTACTCCAATGGATTGTAGCCTTGTCATTATGGAAGGTAGTCTGTTGTTCAGATTTTTGTAACTCCAATGAATGGTAGCCTTGTCATTATGGAAGGTAGTCTGTTGTCGAGAATATTTTATTCCATTGGATGGTAGGCTTGTCATTATGGAAGGTAGTCTGTTTATGAGATTTTTGTTATTCCAATGGATGGTAACCTTGTCATTATGGAAGGTAGTCTGTTGTCGAGATTTTTGTTACTCCAATGGAAGGTAGTCTGTTTATGAGATTTTTGTTATTCCAATGGATGGTAACCTTGTCATTATGGAAGGTAGTCTGTTGTCGAGATTTTTGTTACTCCAATGGATGGTAGCCTTGTCATTATGGAAGGTAGTCTGTTGTCGAGATTTTGTTACTCCAATGGATGGTAGCCTTGTCATTACGGAAGGTAGTCGGTTGTTGAGATTTTTGTTACTTCAATGGATGGTAGCCTTGTCATTATGGAAGATAGTCTGTTGTCGAGATTTTGTTACTCTAATGGATGGTAGCCTTGTCATTATGGAACATAGTCTGTTGTCGATATTTTTTTAGTCCAATGGATGGTCGCCTTGTCATTATGGTTTGAACTCTGTTGTCGAGATTTTTGATACTCCAATGGATGGTAGCCTTGTAATTATGGAAGGTAGTCTGTTGTCGAGATTTTTTTTACTCCAATGGATGGTAGCCTTATAATTATGGAAGGTAGTCTGTCGTTGAGATTTCTGTTACTCCAATGGATTGTAGCCTTGTCATTATGGAAGGTAGTATGTTGTTCAGATTTTTGTTACTCCAATGGATGGTAGCCTTGTCATTATGGAAGGTAGTTTGTTGTCGAGAATATTTTTTTCCATTGGATGGTAGGCTTGTCATTATGGAAGGTAGTCTGTTTTTGAGATTTTTGTTATTCCAATGGATGGTAACCTTGTCATTATGGAAGGTAGTATTTTTTCAAGATTTTTGTTACTCCTATGGATGATAGCCTTGTCAATATGGAAGGTAGTCTGTTGTTGAGATTTTTGTTACTCCAATGGATGGTAGCCTTGTCATTATGGAAGGTAGTCTGTTGTTGAGATTTTTTTACTCTAATGGATGGTAGCGTTGTCATTATGGAACATAGCCTGTTGTCGATTTTTTTACTCCAATGGATGGTCGCCTTGTCATTATGGAATGTAGTCTGTTGTCGAGATTTTTGATACTCCAATGGATGGTAGCCTTGTAATTATGGAAGGTAGTCTGTTGTCGAGATTTTTTTACTCCAATGGATGGTAGCCTTATCATTATGGAAGGTAGTCTGTTGTTGAGATTTCTGTTACTCCAATGGATTATAGCCTTGTCATTATGGAAGGTAGTCTGTTGTTCAGATTTTTTTTACTCCAATGGATGGTACCCTTGTCATTATGGAAGGTAGTTTGTTGTCGAGAATATTTTATTCCATTAGATGGTAGGCTTGTCATTATGGAAGGTAGTCTGTTTTTGAGATTTTTGTTATTCCAATGGATGGTAACCTTGTCATTATGGAAGGTAGTCTGTTGTCGAGATTTTTGTTACTCCAATGGATGGTAGCCTTGTCATTATGGAAGGTAGTCTGTTGTCGAGATTTTGTTACTCCAATGGATGGTAGCCTTGTCATTACGGAAGGTAGTCGGTTGTTGAGATTTTTGTTACTTCAATGGATGGTAGCCTTGTCATTATGGAAGATAGTCTGTTGTCAAGATTTTGTTACTCTAATGGATGGTAGCATTGTCATTATGGAACATAGCCTGTTGTCGATTTTTTTTTTACTCCAATGGATGGTAGCCTTGTCATTATGGAAGGTAGTCTGTTGTCGAGATTTTTTATACTCCAATGGATGGTTGCCTTGTAATTATGGAAGGTAGTCTGTTATCGAGATTTTTTTTACTCCAATGGATGGTAGCCTTGTCATTATGGAAGGTAGTCTGTCGTTGAGATTTCTGTTACTCCAATGGATTGTAGCCTTGTCATTATGGAAGGTAGTCTGTTGTTCAGATTTTTGTAACTCCAAAGAATGGTAGCCTTGTCATTATGGAAGGTAGTCTGTTGTCGAGAATATTTTATTCCATTGGATGGTAGGCTTGTCATTATGGAAGGTAGTCTGTTTATGAGATTTTTGTTATTCCAATGGATGGTAACCTTGTCATTATGGAAGGTAGTCTCTTGTCGAGATTTTTGTTACTCCAATGGATGGTAGCCTTGTCATTATGGAAGGTAGTCTGTTGTCGAGATTTTGTTACTCCAATGGATGGTAGCCTTGTCATTATGGAAGGTAGTCGGTTGTTGAGATTTTTTTACTCTAATGGATGGTAGCGTTGTCATTATGGAACATAGCCTGTTGTCGATTTTTTTACTCCAATGGATGGTCGCCTTGTCATTATGGAATGTAGTCTGTTGTCGAGATTTTTGATACTCCAATGGATGGTAGCCTTGTAACTATGGAAGGTAGTCTGTTGTCGAGATTTTTTTACTCCAATGGATGGTAGCCTTATCATTATGGAAGGTAGTCTGTTGTTGAGATTTCTGTTACTCCAATGGATTATAGCCTTGTCATTATGGAAGGTAGTCTGTTGTTCATATTTTTTTTACTCCAATGGATGGTACCCTTGTCATTATGGAAGGTAGTTTGTTGTCGAGAATATTTTATTCCATTAGATGGTAGGCTTGTCATTATGGAAGGTAGTCTGTTTTTGAGATTTTTGTTATTCCAATGGATGGTAACCTTGTCATTATGGAAGGTAGTCTGTTGTCGAGATTTTTGTTACTCCAATGGATGGTAGCCTTGTCATTATGGAAGGTAGTCTGTTGTCGAGATTTTATTACTCCAATGGATGGTAGCCTTGTCATTACGGAAGGTAGTCGGTTGTTGAGATTTTTGTTACTTCAATGGATGGTAGCCTTGTCATTATGGAAGATAGTCTGTTGTCGAGATTTTGTTACTCTAATGGATGGTAGCATTGTCATTATTGAACATAGCCTGTTGTCGATTTTTTTTTTACTCCAATGGATGGTAGCCTTGTCATTATGGAAGGTAGTCTGTTGTCGAGATTTTTTATACTCCAATGGATGATTGCCTTGTAATTATGGAAGGTAGTCTGTTATCGAGATTTTTTTTACTCCAATGGATGGTAGCCTTGTCATTATGGAAGGTAGTCTGTCGTTGAGATTTCTGTTACTCTAATGGATTGTAGCCTTGTCATTATGGAAGGTAGTCTGTTGTTCAGATTTTTGTAACTCCAATGAATGGTAGCCTTGTCATTATGGAAGGTAGTCTGTTGTCGAGAATATTTTATTCCATTGGATGGTAGGCTTGTCATTATGGAAGGTAGTCTGTTTATGAGATTTTTGTTATTCCAATGGATGGTAACCTTGTCATTATGGAAGGTAGTCTGTTGTCGAGATTTTTGTTACTCCAATGGATGGTAGCCTTGTCATTATGGAAGGTAGTCTGTTGTCGAGATTTTGTTACTCCAATGGATGGTAGCCTTGTCATTACGGAAGGTAGTCGGTTGTTGAGATTTTTGTTACTTAAATGGATGGTAGCCTTGTCATTATAGAAGATAGTCTGTTGTCGAGATTTTGTTACTCTAATGGATGGTAGCCTTGTCATTATGGAACATAGTCTGTTGTCGATATTTTTTTACTCCAATGGATGGTCTCCTTGTCATTATGGTTTGAACTCTGTTGTCGAGATTTTTGATACTCCAATGGATGGTAGCCTTGTAATTATGGAAGGTAGTCTGTTGTCGAGATTTTTTTTACTCCAATGGATGGTAGCCTTATAATTATGGAAGGTAGTCTGTCGTTGAGATTTCTGTTACTCCAATGGATTGTAGCCTTGTCATTATGGAAGGTAGTCTGTTGTTCAGATTTTTGTTACTCCAATGGATGGTAGCCTTGTCATTATGGAAGGTAGTTTGTTGTCGAGAATATTTTATTCCATTGGATGGTAGGCTTATCATTATGGAAGGTAGTCTGTTTTTGAGATTTTTGTTATTCCAATGGATGGTAACCTTGTCATTACGGAAGGTAGTATTTTTTCAAGATTTTTGTTACTCCTATGGATGATAGCCTTGTCAATATGGAAGGTAGTCTGTTGTTGAGATTTTTGTTACTCCAATGGATGGTAGCCTTGTCATTATGGAAGGTAGTCTGTTGTTGAGATTTTTTTACTCTAATGGATGGTAGCGTTGTCATTATGGAACATAGCCTGTTGTCGATTTTTTTACTCCAATGGATGGTCGCCTTGTCATTATGGAATGTAGTCTGTTGTCGAGATTTTTGTTACTCCAATGGATGGTAGCCTTGTCATTACGGAAGGTAGTCGGTTGTTGAGATTTTTGTTACTTCAATGGATGGTAGCCTTGTCATTATGGAATATAGTCTGTTGTCGAGATTTTGTTACTCTAATGGATGGTAGCATTGTCATTATGGAACATAGCCTGTTGTCGATTTTTTTTTTACTCCAATGGATGGTAGCCTTGTCATTATGGAAGGTAGTCTGTTGTCGAGATTTTTTATACTCCAATGGATGGTTGCCTTGTAATTATGGAAGGTAGTCAGTTATCGAGATTTTTTTTACTCCAATGGATGGTAGCCTTGTCATTATGGAAGGTAGTCTGTCGTTGAGATTTCTGTTACTCCAATGGATTGTAGCCTTGTCATTATGGAAGGTAGTCTGTTGTTCAGATTTTTGTAACTCCAATGAATGGTAGCCTTGTCATTATGGAAGGTAGTCTGTTGTCGAGAATATTTTATTCCATTGGATGGTAGGCTTGTCATTATGGAAGGTAGTCTGTTTATGAGATTTTTGTTATTCCAATGGATGGTAACCTTGTCATTATGGAAGGTAGCCTGTTGTCGAGATTTTTGTTACTCCAATGGATGGTAGCCTTGTCATTATGGAAGGTAGTCTGTTGTCGAGATTTTGTTACTCCAATGGATGGTAGCCTTGTCATTACGGAAGGTAGTCGGTTGTTGAGATTTTTGTTACTTCAATGGATGGTAGCCTTGTCATTATGGAAGATAGTCTGTTGTCGAGATTTTGTTACTCTAATGGATGGTAGCCTTGTCATTATGGAACATAGTCTGTTGTCGATATTTTTTTACTCCAATGGATGGTCTCCTTGTCATTATGGTTTGAACTCTGTTGTCGAGATTTTTGATACTCCAATGGATGGTAGCCTTGTAATTATGGAAGGTAGTCTGTTGTCGAGATTTTTTTTACTCCAATGGATGGTAGCCTTATAATTATGGAAGGTAGTCTGTCGTTGAGATTTCTGTTACTCCAATGGATTGTAGCCTTGTCATTATGGAAGGTAGTCTGTTGTTCAGATTTTTGTTACTCCAATGGATGGTAGCCTTGTCATTATGGAAGGTAGTTTGTTGTCGAGAATATTTTATTCCATTGGATGGTAGGCTTGTCATTATGGAAGGTAGTCTGTTTTTGAGATTTTTTTTATTCCAATGGATGGTAACCTTGTCATTATGGAAGATAGTATTTTTTCAAGATTTTTGTTACTCCTATGGATGATAGCCTTGTCATTATGGAAGGTAGTCTGTTGTTGAATTTTTGTTACTCCAATGGATGGTAGCCTTGTCATTATGGAAGGTAGTCTGTTGTTGAGATTTTTTTACTCTAATGGATGGTAGCGTTGTCATTATGGAACATAGCCTGTTGTCGATTTTTTTACTCCAATGGATGGTCGCCTTGTCATTATGGAATGTAGTCTGTTGTCAAGATTTTTGATACTCCAATGGATGGTAGCCTTGTAATTATAGAAGGTAGTCTGTTGTCGAGATTTTTTTACTCCAATGGATGGTAGCCTTATCATTATGGAAGGTAGTCTGTTGTTGAGATTTCTGTTACTCCAATGGATTATAGCCTTGTCATTATGGAAGGTAGTCTGTTGTTCAGATTTTTTTTACTCCAATGGATGGTAGCCTTGTCATTATGGAAGGTAGTTTGTTGTCGAGAATATTTTATTCCATTAGATGGTAGGCTTGTCATTATGGAAGGTAGTCTGTTTTTGAGATTTTTGTTATTCCAATGGATGGTAACCTTGTCATTATGGAAGGTAGTCTGTTGTCGAGATTTTTGTTACTCCAATGGATGGTAGCCTTGTCATTATGGAAGGTAGTCTGTTGTCGAGATTTTGTTACTCCAATGGATGGTAGCCTTGTCATTACGGAAGGTAGTCGGTTGTTGAGATTTTTGTTACTTCAATGGATGGTAGCCTTGTCATTATGGAAGATAGTCTGTTGTCGAGATTTTGTTACTCTAATGGATGGTAGCATTATCATTATGGAACATAGCCTATTGTCGATTTTTTTTTTACTCCAATGGATGATAGCCTTGTCATTATGGAAGGTAGTCTGTTGTCGAGATTTTTTATACTCCAATGGATGCTTGCCTTGTATTTATGGAAGGTAGTCTGTTATCGAGATTTTTTTTACTCCAATGGATGGTAGCCTTGTCATTATGGAAGGTAGTCTGTCGTTGAGATTTCTGTTACTCTAATGGATTGTAGCCTTGTCATTATGGAAGGTAGTCTGTTGTTCAGATTTTTGTAACTCCAATGAATGGTAGCCTTGTCATTATGGAAGGTAGTCTGTTGTCGAGAATATTTTATTCCATTGGATGGTAGGCTTGTCATTATGGAAGGTAGTCTGTTTATGAGATTTTTGTTATTCCAATGGATGGTAACCTTGTCATTATGGAAGGTAGTCTGTTGTCGAGATTTTTGTTACTCCAATGGATGGTAGCCTTGTCATTATGGAAGGTAGTCTGTTGTCGAGATTTTGTTACTCCAATGGATGGTAGCCTTGTCATTACGGAAGGTAGTCGGTTGTTGAGATTTTTGTTACTTAAATGGATGGTAGCCTTGTCATTATAGAAGATAGTCTGTTGTCGAGATTTTGTTACTCTAATGGATGGTAGCCTTGTCATTATGGAACATAGTCTGTTGTCGATATTTTTTTACTCCAATGGATGGTCTCCTTGTCATTATGGTTTGAACTCTGTTGTCGAGATTTTTGATACTCCAATGGATGGTAGCCTTGTAATTATGGAAGGTAGTCTGTTGTCGAGATTTTTTTTACTCCAATGGATGGTAGCCTTATAATTATGGAAGGTAGTCTGTCGTTGAGATTTCTGTTACTCCAATGGATTGTAGCCTTGTCATTATGGAAGGTAGTCTGTTGTTCAGATTTTTGTTACTCCAATGGATGGTAGCCTTGTCATTATGGAAGGTAGTTTGTTGTCGAGAATATTTTATTCCATTGGATGGTAGGCTTATCATTATGGAAGGTAGTCTGTTTTTGAGATTTTTGTTATTCCAATGGATGGTAACCTTGTCATTACGGAAGGTAGTATTTTTTCAAGATTTTTGTTACTCCTATGGATGATAGCCTTGTCAATATGGAAGGTAGTCTGTTGTTGAGATTTTTGTTACTCCAATGGATGGTAGCCTTGTCATTATGGAAGGTAGTCTGTTGTTGAGATTTTTTTACTCTAATGGATGGTAGCGTTGTCATTATGGAACATAGCCTGTTGTCGATTTTTTTACTCCAATGGATGGTCGCCTTGTCATTATGGAATGTAGTCTGTTGTCGAGATTTTTGTTACTCCAATGGATGGTAGCCTTGTCATTACGGAAGGTAGTCGGTTGTTGAGATTTTTGTTACTTCAATGGATGGTAGCCTTGTCATTATGGAATATAGTCTGTTGTCGAGATTTTGTTACTCTAATGGATGGTAGCATTGTCATTATGGAACATAGCCTGTTGTCGATTTTTTTTTTACTCCAATGGATGGTAGCCTTGTCATTATGGAAGGTAGTCTGTTGTCGAGATTTTTTATACTCCAATGGATGGTTGCCTTGTAATTATGGAAGGTAGTCAGTTATCGAGATTTTTTTTACTCCAATGGATGGTAGCCTTGTCATTATGGAAGGTAGTCTGTCGTTGAGATTTCTGTTACTCCAATGGATTGTAGCCTTGTCATTATGGAAGGTAGTCTGTTGTTCAGATTTTTGTAACTCCAATGAATGGTAGCCTTGTCATTATGGAAGGTAGTCTGTTGTCGAGAATATTTTATTCCATTGGATGGTAGGCTTGTCATTATGGAAGGTAGTCTGTTTATGAGATTTTTGTTATTCCAATGGATGGTAACCTTGTCATTATGGAAGGTAGCCTGTTGTCGAGATTTTTGTTACTCCAATGGATGGTAGCCTTGTCATTATGGAAGGTAGTCTGTTGTCGAGATTTTGTTACTCCAATGGATGGTAGCCTTGTCATTACGGAAGGTAGTCGGTTGTTGAGATTTTTGTTACTTCAATGGATGGTAGCCTTGTCATTATGGAAGATAGTCTGTTGTCGAGATTTTGTTACTCTAATGGATGGTAGCCTTGTCATTATGGAACATAGTCTGTTGTCGATATTTTTTTACTCCAATGGATGGTCGCCTTGTCATTATGGTTTGAACTCTGTTGTCGAGATTTTTGATACTCCAATGGATGGTAGCCTTGTAATTATGGAAGGTAGTCTGTTGTCGAGATTTTTTTTACTCCAATGGATGGTAGCCTTATAATTATGGAAGGTAGTCTGTCGTTGAGATTTCTGTTACTCCAATGGATTGTAGCCTTGTCATTATGGAAGGTAGTCTGTTGTTCAGATTTTTGTTACTCCAATGGATGGTAGCCTTGTCATTATGGAAGGTAGTTTGTTGTCGAGAATATTTTATTCCATTGGATGGTAGGCTTGTCATTATGGAAGGTAGTCTGTTTTTGAGATTTTTTTTATTCCAATGGATGGTAACCTTGTCATTATGGAAGATAGTATTTTTTCAAGATTTTTGTTACTCCTATGGATGATAGCCTTGTCATTATGGAAGGTAGTCTGTTGTTGAATTTTTGTTACTCCAATGGATGGTAGCCTTGTCATTATGGAAGGTAGTCTGTTGTTGAGATTTTTTTACTCTAATGGATGGTAGCGTTGTCATTATGGAACATAGCCTGTTGTCGATTTTTTTACTCCAATGGATGGTCGCCTTGTCATTATGGAATGTAGTCTGTTGTCAAGATTTTTGATACTCCAATGGATGGTAGCCTTGTAATTATAGAAGGTAGTCTGTTGTCGAGATTTTTTTACTCCAATGGATGGTAGCCTTATCATTATGGAAGGTAGTCTGTTGTTGAGATTTTTGTTACTCCAATGGATTATAGCCTTGTCATTATGGAAGGTAGTCTGTTGTTCAGATTTTTTTTACTCCAATGGATGGTAGCCTTGTCATTATGGAAGGTAGTTTGTTGTCGAGAATATTTTATTCCATTAGATGGTAGGCTTGTCATTATGGAAGGTAGTCTGTTTTTGAGATTTTTGTTATTCCAATGGATGGTAACCTTGTCATTATGGAAGGTAGTCTGTTGTCGAGATTTTTGTTACTCCAATGGATGGTAGCCTTGTCATTATGGAAGGTAGTCTGTTGTCGAGATTTTGTTACTCCAATGGATGGTAGCCTTGTCATTACGGAAGGTAGTCGGTTGTTGAGATTTTTGTTACTTCAATGGATGGTAGCCTTGTCATTATGGAAGATAGTCTGTTGTCGAGATTTTGTTACTCTAATGGATGGTAGCATTATCATTATGGAACATAGCCTATTGTCGATTTTTTTTTTACTCCAATGGATGATAGCCTTGTCATTATGGAAGGTAGTCTGTTGTCGAGATTTTTTATACTCCAATGGATGGTTGCCTTGTATTTATGGAAGGTAGTCTGTTATCGAGATTTTTTTTACTCCAATGGATGGTAGCCTTGTCATTATGGAAGGTAGTCTGTCGTTGAGATTTCTGTTACTCCAATGGATTGTAGCCTTGTCATTATGGAAGGTAGTCTGTTGTTCAGATTTTTGTAACTCCAATGAATGGTAGCCTTGTCATTATGGAAGGTAGTCTGTTGTCGAGAATATTTTATTCCATTGGATGGTAGGCTTGTCATTATGGAAGGTAGTCTGTTTATGAGATTTTTGTTATTCCAATGGATGGTAACCTTGTCATTATGGAAGGTAGTCTGTTGTTGAGATTTTTGTTACTCCAATGGATGGTAGCCTTGTCATTATGGAAGGTAGTCTGTTGTCGAGATTTTGTTACTCCAATGGATGGTAGCCTTGTCATTACGGAAGGTAGTCGATTGTTGAGATTTTTGTTACTTCAATGGATGGTAGCCTTGTCATTATGGAAGATAGTCTGTTGTCGAGATTTTGTTACTCTAATGGATGGTAGCCTTGTCATTATGGAACATAGTCTGTTGTCGATATTTTTTTACTCCAATGGATGGTCGCCTTGTCATTATGGTTTGAACTCTGTTGTCGAGATTTTTGATACTCCAATGGATGGTAGCCTTGTAATTATGGAAGGTAGTCTGTTGTCGAGATTTTTTTTACTCCAATGGATGGTAGCCTTATAATTATGGAAGGTAGTCTGTCATTGAGATTTCTATTACTCCAATGGATTGTAGCCTTGTCATTATGGAAGGTAGTCTGTTGTTCAGATTTTTGTTACTCCAATGGATGGTAGCCTTGTCATTATGGAAGGTAGTTTTGTTGTCGAGAATATTTTATTCCATTGGATGGTAGGCTTGTCATTATGGAAGGTAGTCTGTTTTTGAGATTTTTGTTATTCCAATGGATGGTAACCTTGTCATTATAGAAGGTAGTATTTTTTCAAGATTTTTGTTACTCCTATGGATGATAGCCTTGTCATTATGGAAGGTAGTCTGTTGTTGAGATTTTTGTTACTCCAATGGATGGTAGCCTTGTCATTATGGAAGGTAGTCTGTTGTTGAGATTTTTTTACTCTAATGGATGGTAGCGTTGTCATTATGGAACATAGCCTGTTGTCGATTTTTTTACTCCAATGGATGGTCGCCTTGTCATTATGGAATGTAGTCTGTTGTCGAGATTTTTGATACTCCAATGGATGGTAGCCTTGTAATTAGGGAAGGTAGTCTGTTGTCGAGATTTTTTTACTCCAATGGATGGTAGCCTTATCATTATGGAAGGTAGTCTGTTGTTGAGATTTCTGTTACTCCAATGGATTATAGCCTTGTCATTATGGAAGGTAGTCTGTTGTTCGGATTTTTTTTACTCCAATGGATGGTAGCCTTGTCATTATGGAAGGTAGTTTGTTGTCGAGAATATTTTATTCCATTAGATGGTAGGCTTGTCATTATGGAAGGTAGTCTGTTTTTGAGATTTTTGTTATTCCAATGGATGGTAACCTTGTCATTATGGAAGGTAGTCTGTTGTCGAGATTTTTGTTACTCCAATGGATGGTAGCCTTGTCATTATGGAAGGTAGTCTGTTGTCGAGATTTTGTTACTCCAATGGATGGTAGCCTTGTCATTACGGAAGGTAGTCGGTTGTTGAGATTTTTGTTACTTCAATGGATGGTAGCCTTGTCATTATGGAAGATAGTCTGTTGTCGAGATTTTGTTACTCTAATGGATGGTAGCATTGTCATTATGGAACATAGCCTATTGTCGATTTTTTTTTTACTCCAATGGATGATAGCCTTGTCATTATGGAAGGTAGTCTGTTGTCGAGATTTTTTATACTCCAATGGATGGTTGCCTTGTATTTATGGAAGGTAGTCTGTTATCGAGATTTTTTTTACTCCAATGGATGGTAGCCTTGTCATTATGGAAGGTAGTCTGTCGTTGAGATTTCTCTTACTCCAATGGATTGTAGCCTTGTCATTATGGAAGGTAGTCTGTTGTTCAGATTTTTGTAACTCCAATGAATGGTAGCCTTGTCATTATGGAAGGTAGTCTGTTGTCGAGAATATTTTATTCCATTGGATGGTAGGCTTGTCATTATGGAAGGTAGTCTGTTTATGAGATTTTTGTTATTCCAATGGATGGTAACCTTGTCATTATGGAAGGTAGTCTGTTGTCGAGATTTTTGTTACTCCAATGGATGGTATCCTTGTCATTATGGAAGGTAGTCTGTTGTCGAGATTTTGTTACTCCAATGGATGGTAGCCTTGTCATTACGGAAGGTAGTCGGTTGTTGAGATTTTTGTTACTTCAATGGATGGTAGCCTTGTCATTATGGAAGATAGTCTGTTGTCGAGATTTTTTTACTCTAATGGATGGTAGCCTTGTCATTATGGAACATAGTCTGTTGTCGATATTTTTTTACTCCAATGGATGGTCGCCTTGTCATTATGGTTTGAACTCTGTTGTCGAGATTTTTGATACTCCAATGGATGGTAGCCTTGTAATTATGGAAGGTAGTCTGTTGTCGAGATTTTTTTTACTCCAATGGATGGTAGCCTTATAATTATGGAAGGTAGTCTGTCATTGAGATTTCTGTTACTCCAATGGATTGTAGCCTTGTCATTATGAAAGGTAGTCTGTTGTTCAGATTTTTGTTACTCCAATGGATGGTAGCCTTGTCATTATGGAAGGTAGTTTGTTGTCGAGAATATTTTATTCCATTGGATGGTAGGCTTGTCATTATGGAAGGTAGTCTGTTTTTGAGATTTTTGTTATTCCAATGGATGGTAACCTTGTCATTATAGAAGGTAGTATTTTTTCAAGATTTTTGTTACTCCTATGGATGATAGCCTTGTCATTATGGAAGGTAGTCTGTTGTTGAGATTTTTGTTACTCCAATGGATGGTAGCCTTGTCATTATGGAAGGTAGTCTGTTGTTGAGATTTTTTTACTCTAATGGATGGTAGCGTTGTCATTATGGAACATAGCCTGTTGTCGATTTTTTTACTCCAATGGATGGTCGCCTTGTCATTATGGAATGTAGTCTGTTGTCGAGATTTTTAATACTCCAATGGATGGTAGCCTTGTAATTAGGGAAGGTAGTCTGTTGTCGAGATTTTTTTACTCCAATGGATGGTAGCCTTATCATTATGGAAGGTAGTCTGTTGTTGAGATTTCTGTTACTCCAATGGATTATAGCCTTGTCATTATGGAAGGTAGTCTGTTGTTCGGATTTTTTTTACTCCAATGGATGGTAGCCTTGTCATTATGGAAGGTAGTTTGTTGTCGAGAATATTTTATTCCATTAGATGGTAGGCTTGTCATTATGGAAGGTAGTCTGTTTTTGAGATTTTTGTTATTCCAATGGATGGTAACCTTGTCATTATGGAAGGTAGTATTTTTTCGAGATTTTTGTTACTCCAATGGATGATAGGCTTGTCATTATGGAAGGTAGTCTGTTGTTGGGATTTTTGTTACTCCAATGGATGGTAGCCTTGTCATTATGGAAGGTAGTCTGTTGTTGAGATTTTATTACTCTAATGGATGGTAGCCTTGTCATTATGGAACATAGCCTGTTGTCGATTTTTTTTTACTCCAATGGATGGTAGCCTTGTCATTATGGAAGGTAGTCTGTTGTCGAGATTTTTTATACTCCAATGGATGGTTGCCTTGTAATTATGGAAGGTAGTCTGTTATCGATATTTTTTTTACTCCAATGGATGGTAGCCTTGTCATTATGGTAGGTAGTCTATCATTGAGACTTCTGTTACTCCAATGGATTGTAGCCTTGTCATTATGGAAGGTAGTTTGTTGTCGATAATATTTTATTCCATTGGATGGTAAGCTTTTCATTATGGAAGGTAGTCTATTTTTTAGATTTTTGTTATTCCAATGGATGGTAACCTTTTCATTATTGAAGGTAGTATTTTTTCGAGATTTTTGTTACTCCAATGGATGATAGCCTTGTCATTATGGAAGGTAGTCTGTTGTCGAGATTTTTGATACTCCAATGGATGGTAGCCTTGTCATTATGGAAGGTAGGTTGTTGTTTAGATTTTTGTTATTCCAACGGATGGTAACCTTGTCATCATGGAAGGTAGTCTTTTGTTGAGATTTTTGTTACTCCAATGGATGGTAGCCTTGTCATTATGGAAGGTAGTCTATTGTTCATATTTTTATTACTCTAATGGATGGTAGCCTTGTCATTATAGAAGGTAGTCTGTTGTCTAGATTTTGTTACTCCAATGGATGGTAGCCTGGTCATTACAGAAGGTAGTCGATTGTTGAGATTTCTATTACTCCAATGGATGGTAGCCTTGTCATTATGGAAGGTAGTCTGTTGTTCAAGTTTTTGTTATTCCAATGGATGGTAGCCTTGTCATTATGGAAGGTAGTCTCTTGTCGAGATTTTTGTTACTCCAATGGATGATAGCCTTGTCTTTATGGAAGGTAGTCTGTTGTCGAGATTTTTGATACTCCAATGGATGGTAGCCTTGTCATTATGGAAGGTAGTCTGTTGTCGAGATTTTGTTACTCTAATGGATGGTAGCCTTGTCATTATGGAAGGTATTCTGTTGTCGATATTTTTTTACTCCAATGGATGGTAGCCTTGTCATTATGGAAGGAAGTTTGTTGTTGATATTTTTATTACTCCAATGGATGGTAGCCTTGTCATTATGGAAGGTAGTCTGTTGTTTAGATTTTTGTTATTCCAATGGATGGTAACCTTGTCATTATGGAAGGTAGTCTTTTGTCGAGATTTTTGTTACTCCAATGGATGGTAGCCTTACCATTATGGAAGGTTGTGTGTTGTTCAGATTTTTATTACTCCAATGGATGGTAGCCTTGTCATTATAGAAGTTAGTCTCTTGTCAAGATTTTGTTACTCCAATGGATGGTAGCCTGGTCATTACGGAAGGTAGTCGATTAATGAGATTTCTATTACTCCAATGGATGGTAGCCTTGTCATTATGGAAGGTAGTCTATTGTTCATATTTTTGTTACTCCAATGGATGGTAGCCTTGTCATTATGGAAGGTAGTCTATTGTCGAGATTTTTGGTACTCCAATGGATGGTAGCCTTATCATTATGGAAGGTAGTATTTTGTCGAGATTTTTGTTACTCCAATGGATGATAGCCTTGTCATTATGGAAGGTAGTCTGTTGTCGAGATTTTTGATACTCCAATGGATGGTAGCCTTGTCATTATGGAAGGTAGTCTGTTGTCGAGATTTTGTTACTCTAATGGATGGTAACCTTGTCATTATGGAAGGTAGTCTGTTGTCGATATTTTTTTACTCCAATGTATGGTAGCCTTGTCATTATCGAAGGTAGTTTGTTGTCGATATTTTTGTTACTTCAATGGATGGTAGCCTTGTCATTATGGAAGGTAGGTTGTTGTTTAGATTTTTGTTATTCCAATGGATGGTAACCTTGTCATCATGGAAGGTAGTCTTTTGTTGAGATTTTTGTTACTCCAATGGATGGTAGCCTTGTCATTATGGAAGGTAGTCTGTTGTTCAGATTTTTATTACTCTAATGGATGGTAGCCTTTTCATTATATAAGGTAGTCTGTTGTCGAGATTTCGTTACTCCAATGGATGGTAGCCTGGTCATTATGGAAGGTAGTCGATTGTTGAGATTTCTATTACTCCAATGGATGGTAGCCTTGTCATTATGGAAGGTAGTCTCTTGTCGATATTTTTGGTACTCCAATGGATGGTAGCCTTGTCGTTATGGAAGGTAGTATTTTGTCGAGATTTTTGTTACTCCAATGGATGATAGCCTTGTCATTATGGAAGGTAGTCTGTTGTCGAGATTTTTGATACTCCAATGGATGGTAGCCTTGTCATTATGGAAGGTAGTCTGTTGTCGACATTTTGTTACTCTAATGGATGGTAGCCTTGTCATTATGGAAGGTATTCTGTTGTCGATATTTTTTTACTCCAATGGATGGTAGCCTTGTCATTATGGAAGGTAGTTTGTTGTCGATATTTTTGTTACTCCAATGGATGGTAGCCTTGTCATTATGGAAGGTAGTCTGTTGTTTAGATTTTTGTTATTCCAATGGATGGTAAACTTGTCATTATGGAAGGTAGTCTTTTGTCGAGATTTTTGTTACTCCAATGGATGATAGCCTTGTCATTATGGAAGGTAGTCTGTTGTCGAGATTTTTGATACTCCAATGGATGGTAGCCTTGTCATTATGGAAGGTAGTCTGTTGTCGAGATTTTGTTACTCTAATGGATGGTAGCCTTGTCATTATGGAAGGTAGTCTGTTGTCGATATTTTTTTACTCCAATGGATGGTAGCCTTGTCATTATGGAAGGTAGTTTGTTGTCGATATTTTTGTTACTCCAATGGATGGTAGCCTTGTCATTATGGAAGGTAGTCTGTTGTTTAGATTTTTGTTATTCCAATGGATGGTAACCTTGTCATTATGGAAGGTAGTCTTTTGTCGAGATTTTTGTTACTCCAATGGATGGTAGCCTTACCATTATGGAAGGTAGTGTGTTGTTCAGATTTTTATTACTCCAATGGATGGTAGCCTTGTCATTATAGAAGTTAGTCTGTTGTCAAGATTTTGTTACTCCAATGGATGGTAGCCTGGTCATTACGGAAGGTAGTCGATTAATGAGATTTCTATTACTCCAATGGATGGTAGCCTTGTCATTATGGAAGGTAGTCTATTGTTCATATTTTTGTTACTCCAATGGATGGTAGCCTTGTCATTATGGAAGGTAGTCTATTGTCGAGATTTTTGGTACTCCAATGGATGGTAGCCTTGTCATTATGGAAGGTAGTATTTTGTCGAGATTTTTGTTACTCCAATGGATGATAGCCTTGTCATTATGGAAGGTAGTCTGTTGTCGAGATTTTTGATACTCCAATGGATGGTAGCCTTGTCATTATGGAAGGTAGTCTGTTGTCGAGATTTTGTTACTCTAATGGATGGTAACCTTGTCATTATGGAAGGTAGTCTGTTGTCGATATTTTTTTACTCCAATGGATGGTAGCCTTGTCATTATCGAAGGTAGTTTGTTGTCGATATTTTTGTTACTCCAATGGATGGTAGCCTTGTCATTATGGAAGGTAGGTTGTTGTTTAGATTTTTGTTATTCCAATGGATGGCAACCTTGTCATCATGGAAGGTAGTCTTTTGTTGATATTTTTGTTACTCCAATGGATGGTAGCCTTGTCATTATGGAAGGTAGTCTGTTGTTCAGATTTTTATTACTCTAATGGATGGTAGCCTTGTCATTATAGAAGGTAGTCTGTTGTCGAGATTTCGTTACTCCAATGGATGGTAGCCTGGTCATTATGGAAGGTATTCGATTGTTGAGATTTCTATTACTCCAATGGATGGTAGCCTTGTCATTATGGAAGGTAGTCTCTTGTCGAGATTTTTGGTACTCCAATGGATGGTAGCCTTGTCATTATGGAAGGTAGTATTTTGTCGAGATTTTTTTTACTCCAATGGATGATAGCCTTGTCATTATGGAAGGTAGTCTGTTGTCGAGATTTTTGATACTCCAATGGATGGTAGCCTTGTCATTATGGAAGGTAGTCTGTTGTCGACATTTTGTTACTCTAATGGATGGTAGCCTTGTCATTATGGAAGGTATTTTGTTGTCGATATTTTTTTACTCCAATGGATGGTAGCCTTGTCATTATGGAAGGTAGTTTGTTGTCGATATTTTTGTTACTCCAATGGATGGTAGCCTTGTCATTATGGAAGGTAGTCTGTTGTTTAGATTTTTGTTATTCCAATGGATGGTAAACTTGTCATTATGGAAGGTAGTCTTTTGTCGAGATTTTTGTTACTCCAATGGATGATAGCCTTGTCATTATGGAAGGTAGTCTGTTGTCGAGATTTTTGATACTCCAATGGATGGTAGCCTTGTCATTATGGAAGGTAGTCTGTTGTCGAGATTTTGTTACTCTAATGGATGGTAGCCTTGTCATTATGGAAGGTAGTCTGTTGTCGATATTTTTTTACTCCAATGGATGGTAGCCTTGTCATTATGGAAGGTAGTTTGTTGTCGATATTTTTGTTACTCCAATGGATGGTAGCCTTGTCATTATGGAAGGTAGTCTGTTGTTTAGATTTTTGTTATTCCAATGGATGGTAACCTTGTCATTATGGAAGGTAGTCTTTTGTCGAGATTTTTGTTACTCCAATGGATGGTAGCCTTACCATTATGGAAGGTAGTGTGTTGTTCAGATTTTTATTACTCCAATGGATGGTAGCCTTGTCATTATAGAAGTTAGTCTGTTGTCAAGATTTTGTTACTCCAATGGATGGTAGCCTGGTCATTACGGAAGGTAGTCGATTAATGAGATTTCTATTACTCCAATGGATGGTAGCCTTGTCATTATGGAAGGTAGTCTATTGTTCATATTTTTGTTACTCCAATGGATGGTAGCCTTGTCATTATGGAAAGTAGTCTATTGTCGAGATTTTTGGTACTCCAATGGATGGTAGCCTTGTCATTATGGAAGGTAGTATTTTGTCGAGATTTTTGTTACTCCAATGGATGATAGCCTTGTCATTATGGAAGGTAGTCTGTTGTCGAGATTTTTGATACTCCAATGGATGGTAGCCTTGTCATTATGGAAGGTAGTCTGTTGTCGAGATTTTGTTACTCTAATGGATGGTAACCTTGTCATTATGGAAGGTAGTCTGTTGTCGATATTTTTTTACTCCAATGGATGGTAGCCTTGTCATTATCGAAGGTAGTTTGTTGTCGATATTTTTGTTACTCCAATGGATGGTAGCCTTGTCATTATGGAAGGTAGGTTGTTGTTTAGATTTTTGTTATTCCAATGGATGGTAACCTTGTCATCATGGAAGGTAGTCTTTTGTTGAGATTTTTGTTACTCTAATGGATGGTAGCCTTGTCATTATGGAAGGTAGTTTGTTGTTCAGATTTTTATTACTCTAATGGATGGTAGCCTTGTCATTATAGAAGGTAGTCTGTTGTCGAGATTTCGTTACTCCAATGGATGGTAGCCTGGTCATTATGGAAGGTAGTCGATTGTTGAGATTTCTATTACTCCAATGGATGGTAGCCTTGTCATTATGGAAGGTAGTCTCTTGTCGAGATTTTTGGTACTCCAATGGATGGTAGCCTTGTCATTATGGAAGGTAGTATTTTGTCGAGATTTTTGTTACTCCAATGGATGATAGCCTTGTCATTATGGAAGGTAGTCTGTTGTCGAGATTTTTGATACTCCAATGGATGGTAGCCTTGTCATTATGGAAGGTAGTCTGTTGTCGACATTTTGTTACTCTAATGGATGGTAGCCTTGTCATTTTGGAAGGTATTCTGTTGTCGATATTTTTTTACTCCAATGGATGGTAGCCTTGTCATTATGGAAGGTAGTTTGTTGTCGATATTTTTGTTACTCCAATGGATGGTAGCCTTGTCATTATGGAAGGTAGTCTGTTGTTTAGATTTTTGTTATTCCAATGGATGGTAACCTTGTCATTATGGAAGGTAGTCTTTTGTCGAGATTTTTGTTACTCCAATGGATGATAGCCTTGTCATTATGGAAGGTAGTCTGTTGTCGAGATTTTTGATACTCCAATGGATGGTATCCTTGTCATTATGGAAGGTAGTCTGTTGTCGAGATTTTGTTACTCTAATGGATGGTAGCCTTGTCATTATGGAAGGTAGTCTGTTGTCGATATTTTTTTACTCCAATGGATGGTAGCCTTGTCATTATGGAAGGTAGTTTGTTGTCGATATTTTTGTTACTCCAATGGATGGTAGATGTCATTATGGAAGGTAGGTTGTTGTTTAGATTTTTGTTATTCCAATGGATGGTAACCTTGTCATCATGGAAGGTAGTCTTTTGTCGAGATTTTTGTTACTCCAATGGATGGTAGCCTTGTCATTATGG
Organism: Vicia faba; assembly: GCA_948472305.1. Taxonomy (NCBI): domain Eukaryota; kingdom Viridiplantae; phylum Streptophyta; class Magnoliopsida; order Fabales; family Fabaceae; genus Vicia; species Vicia faba. Next base: position 680,618,751 of record OX451739.1, on the reverse strand, counting down.
AAGGTAGTCTGTTGTTCAGATTTTTATTACTCTAATGGATGGTAGCCTTGTCATTATGGAAGGTAGTCTCTTGTCGAGATTTTTGGTACTCCAATGGATGGTAGCCTTGTCATTATGGAAGGTAGTATTTTGTCGAGATTTTTGTTACTCCAATGGATGATAGCCTTGTCATTATGGAAGGTAGTCTGTTGTCGAGATTTTTGATACTCCAATGGATGGTAGCCTTGTCATTATGGAAGGTAGTCTGTTGTCGACATTTTGTTACTCTAATGGATGGTAGCCTTGTCATTTTGGAAGGTATTCTGTTGTCGATATTTTTTTACTCCAATGGATGGTAGCCTTGTCATTATGGAAGGTAGTTTGTTTTCGATATTTTTGTTACTCCAATGGATGGTAGCCTATTCATTATGGAAGGTAGTCTGTTGTTTAGATTTTTGTTATTCCAATGGATGGTAACCTTGTCATTATGGAAGGTAGTCTTTTGTCGAGATTTTTGTTACTCCAATGGATGATAGCCTTGTCATTATGGAAGGTAGTCTGTTGTCGAGATTTTTGATACTCCAATGGATGGTATCCTTGTCATTATGGAAGGTAGTCTGTTGTCGATATTTTGTTACTCTAATGGATGGTAGCCTTGTCATTATGGAAGGTAGTCTGTTGTCGATATTTTTTTACTCCAATGGATGGTAGCCTTGTCATTATGGAAGGTAGTTTGTTGTCGATATTTTTGTTACTCCAATGGATGGTAGCCTTGTCATTATGGAAGGTAGGTTGTTGTTTAGATTTTTGTTATTCCAATGGATGGTAACCTTGTCATCATGGAAGGTAGTCTTTTGTCGAGATTTTTGTTACTCCAATGGATGGTAGCCTTGTCATTATGGAAGGTAGTCTGTTGTCGAGATTTTTGATACTCCAATGGATGGTATCCTTGTCATTATGGAAGGTAGTCTGTTGTCGATATTTTGTTACTCTAATGGATGGTAGCCTTGTCATTATGGAAGGTAGTCTGTTGTCGATATTTTTTTACTCCAATGGATGGTAGCCTTGTCATTATGGAAGGTAGTTTGTTGTCGATATTTTTGTTACTCCAATGGATGGTAGCCTTGTCATTATGGAAGGTAGTCTGTTGTTTAGATTTTTGTTATTCCAATGGATGGTAACATTGTCATTATGGAAGGTAGTCTTTTGTCGAGATTTTTGTTACTCCAATGGATGATAGCCTTGTCATTATGGAAGGTAGTCTGTTGTCGAGATTTTTGATACTCCAATGGATGGTATCCTTGTCATTATGGAAGGTAGTCTGTTGTCGAGATTTTGTTACTCTAATGGATGGTAGCCTTGTCATTATGGAAGGTAGTCTGTTGTCGATATTTTTTTACTCCAATGGATGGTAGCCTTGTCATTATGGAAGGTAGTTTGTTGTCGATATTTTTGTTACTCCAATGGATGGTAGATGTCATTATGGAAGGTAGGTTGTTGTTTAGATTTTTGTTATTCCAATGGATGGTAACCTTGTCATCATGGAAGGTAGTCTTTTGTCGAGATTTTTGTTACTCCAATGGATGGTAGCCTTGTCATTATGGAAGGTAGTCTGTTGTTCAGATTTTTATTACTCTAATGGATGGTAGCCTTGTCATTATGGAAGGTAGTCTCTTGTCGAGATTTTTGGTACTCCAATGGATGGTAGCCTTGTCATTATGGAAGGTAGTATTTTGTCGAGATTTTTGTTACTCCAATGGATGATAGCCTTGTCATTATGGAAGGTAGTCTGTTGTCGAGATTTTTGATACTCCAATGGATGGTAGCCTTGTCATTATGGAAGGTAGTCTGTTGTCGACATTTTGTTACTCTAATGGATGGTAGCCTTGTCATTTTGGAAGGTATTCTGTTGTCGATATTTTTTTACTCCAATGGATGGTAGCCTTGTCATTATGGAAGGTAGTTTGTTGTCGATATTTTTGGTACTCCAATGGATGGTAGCCTTGTCATTATGGAAGGTAGTCTGTTGTTTAGATTTTTGTTATTCCAATGGATGGTAACCTTGTCATTATGGAAGGTAGTCTTTTGTCGAGATTTTTGTTACTCCAATGGATGATAGCCTTGTCATTATGGAAGGTAGTCTGTTGTCGAGATTTTTGATACTCCAATGGATGGTATCCTTGTCATTATGGAAGGTAGTCTGTTGTCGATATTTTGTTACTCTAATGGATGGTAGCCTTGTCATTATGGAAGGTAGTCTGTTGTCGATATTTTTTTACTCCAATGGATGGTAGCCTTGTCATTATGGAAGGTAGTTTGTTGTCGATATTTTTGTTACTCCAATGGATGGTAGCCTTGTCATTATGGAAGGTAGGTTGTTGTTTAGATTTTTGTTATTCCAATGGATGGTAACCTTGTCATCATGGAAGGTAGTCTTTTGTCGAGATTTTTGTTACTCCAATGGATGGTAGCCTTGTCATTATGGAAGGTAGTCTGTTGTTCAGATTTTTATTACTCTAATGGATGGTAGCCTTGTCATTATGGAAGGTAGTCTCTTGTCGAGATTTTTGGTACTCCAATGGATGGTAGCCTTGTCATTATGGAAGGTAGTATTTTGTCGAGATTTTTGTTACTCCAATGGATGATAGCCTTGTCATTATGGAAGGTAGTCTGTTGTCGAGATTTTTGATACTCCAATGGATGGTAGCCTTGTCATTATGGAAGGTAGTCTGTTGTCGACATTTTGTTACTCTAATGGATGGTAGCCTTGTCATTTTGGAAGGTATTCTGTTGTCGATATTTTTTTACTCCAATGGATGGTAGCCTTGTCATTATGGAAGGTAGTTTGTTGTCGATATTTTTGTTACTCCAATGGATGGTAGCCTTGTCATTATGGAAGGTAGTCTGTTGTTTAGATTTTTGTTATTCCAATGGATGGTAACCTTGTCATTATGGAAGGTAGTCTTTTGTCGAGATTTTTGTTACTCCAATGGATGATAGCCTTGTCATTATGGAAGGTAGTCTGTTGTCGAGATTTTTGATACTCCAATGGATGGTATCCTTGTCATTATGGAAGGTAGTCTGTTGTCGAGATTTTGTTACTCTAATGGATGGTAGCCTTGTCATTATGGAAGGTAGTCTGTTGTCGATATTTTTTTACTCCAATGGATGGTAGCCTTGTCATTATGGAAGGTAGTTTGTTGTCGATATTTTTGTTACTCCAATGGATGGTAGATGTCATTATGGAAGGTAGGTTGTTGTTTAGATTTTTGTTATTCCAATGGATGGTAACCTTGTCATCATGGAAGGTAGTCTTTTGTCGAGATTTTTGTTACTCCAATGGATGGTAGCCTTGTCATTATGGAAGGTAGTCTGTTGTTCAGATTTTTATTACTCTAATGGATGGTAGCCTTGTCATTATGGAAGGTAGTCTCTTGTCGAGATTTTTGGTACTCCAATGGATGGTAGCCTTGTCATTATGGAAGGTAGTATTTTGTCGAGATTTTTGTTACTCCAATGGATGATAGCCTTGTCATTATGGAAGGTAGTCTGTTGTCGAGATTTTTGATACTCCAATGGATGGTAGCCTTGTCATTATGGAAGGTAGTCTGTTGTCGACATTTTGTTACTCTAATGGATGGTAGCCTTGTCATTTTGGAAGGTATTCTGTTGTCGATATTTTTTTACTCCAATGGATGGTAGCCTTGTCATTATGGAAGGTAGTTTGTTGTCGATATTTTTGTTACTCCAATGGATGGTAGCCTTGTCATAATGGAAGGTAGTCTGTTGTTTAGATTTTTGTTATTCCAATGGATGGTAACCTTGTCATTATGGAAGGTAGTCTTTTGTCAATATTTTTGTTACTCCAATGGATGATAGCCTTGTCATTATGGAAGGTAGTCTGTTGTCGAGATTTTTGATACTCCAATGGATGGTATCCTTGTCATTATGGAAGGTAGTCTGTTGTCGATATTTTGTTACTCTAATGGATGGTAGCCTTGTCATTATGGAAGGTAGTCTGTTGTCGATATTTTTTTACTCCAATGGATGGTAGCCTTGTCATTATGGAAGGTAGTTTGTTGTCAATATTTTTGTTACTCCAATGGATGGTAGCCTTGTCATTATGGAAGGTAGGTTGTTGTTTAGATTTTTGTTATTCCAATGGATGGTAACCTTGTCATCATGGAAGGTAGTCTTTTGTCAAGATTTTTGTTACTCCAATGGATGGTAGCCTTGTCATTATGGAAGGTAGTCTGTTGTTCAGATTTTTATTACTCTAATGGATGGTAGCCTTGTCATTATGGAAGGTAGTCTCTTGTCGAGATTTTTGGTACTCCAATGGATGGTAGCCTTGTCATTATGGAAGGTAGTATTTTGTCGAGATTTTTGTTACTCCAATGGATGATAGCCTTGTCATTATGGAAGGTAGTCTGTTGTCGAGATTTTTGATACTCCAATGGATGGTAGCCTTGTCATTATGGAAGGTAGTCTGTTGTCGACATTTTGTTACTCTAATGGATGGTAGCCTTGTCATTTTGGAAGGTATTCTGTTGTCGATATTTTTTTACTCCAATGGATGGTAGCCTTGTCATTATGGAAGGTAGTTTGTTGTCGATATTTTTGTTACTCCAATGGATGGTAGCCTTGTCATTATGGAAGGTAGTCTGTTGTTTAGATTTTTGTTATTCCAATGGATGGTAACCTTGTCATCATGGAAGGTAGTCTTTTGTCGAGATTTTTGTTACTCCAATGGATGATAGCCTTGTCATTATGGAAGGTAGTCTGTTGTCGAGATTTTTGATACTCCAATGGATGGTAGCCTTGTCATTATGGAAGGTAGTCTCTTGTCGAGATTTTTGGTACTCCAATGGATGGTAGCCTTGTCATTATGGAAGGTAGTATTTTGTCGAGATTTTTGTTACTCCAATGGATGGTAGCCTTGTCATTATGGAAGGTAGTCTGTTGTCGAGATTTTTGATACTCCAATGGATGGTAGCCTTGTCATTATGGAAGGTAGTCTGTTGTCGACATTTTGTTACTCTAATGGATGGTAGCCTTGTCATTTTGGAAGGTATTCTGTTGTCGATATTTTTTTACTCCAATGGATGGTAGCCTTGTCATTATGGAAGGTAGTTTGTTGTCGATATTTTTGTTACTCCAATGGATGGTAGCCTTGTCATTATGGAAGGTAGTCTCTTGTCGAGATTTTTGGTATTCCAATGGATGGTAACCTTGTCATTATGGAAGGTAGTCTTTTGTCGACATTTTTGTTACTCCACTGGATGATAGCCTTGTCATTATGAAAGGTAGTCTGTTGTCGAGATTTTTGATACTCCAATGGATGGTAGCCTTGTCATTATGGAAGGTAGTCTGTTGTCGATATTTTTTACTCAAATGGATGGTAGCCTTGTCATTATGGAAGGTAGTCTGTTGTCGATATTTTTTTACTCCAATGGATGGTAGCCTTGTCATTATGGAAGGTAGTTTGTTGTCGATATTTTTGTTACTCCAATGGATGGTAGCCTTGTCATTATGGAAGGTAGGTTGTTGTTTAGATTTTTGTTATTCCAATGGATGGTAACCTTGTCATCATGGAAGGTAGTCTTTTGTCGAGATTTTTGTTACTCCAATGGATGGTAGCCTTGTCATTATGGAAGGTAGTCTGTTGTTCAGATTTTTATTACTCTAATGGATGGTAGCCTTGTCATTATGGAAGGTAGTCTCTTGTCGAGATTTTTGGTACTCCAATGGATGGTAGCCTTGTCATTATGGAAGGTAGTATTTTGTCGAGATTTTTGTTACTCCAATGGATGATAGCCTTGTCATTATGGAAGGTAGTCTGTTGTCGAGATTTTTGATACTCCAATGGATGGTAGCCTTGTCATTATGGAAGGTAGTCTGTTGTCGACATTTTGTTACTCTAATGGATGGTAGCCTTGTCATTATGGAAGGTATTCTGTTGTCGATATTTTTTTACTCCAATGGATGGTAGCCTTGTCATTATGGAAGGTAGTTTGTTGTCGATATTTTTGTTACTCCAATGGATGGTAGCCTTGTCATTATGGAAGGTAGTCTGTTGTTTAGATTTTTGTTATTCCAATGGATGGTAACCTTGTCATTATGGAAGGTAGTCTTTTGTCGAGATTTTTGTTACTCCAATGGATGATAGCCTTGTCATTATGGAAGGTAGTCTGTTGTCGAGATTTTTGATACTCCAATGGATGGTAGCCTTGTCATTATGGAAGGTAGTCTGTTGTCGAGATTTTGTTACTCTAATGGATGGTAGCCTTGTCATTATGGAAGGTAGTCTGTTGTCGATATTTTTTTACTCCAATGGATGGTAGCCTTATCATTATGGAAGGTAGTTTGTTGTCGATATTTTTGTTACTCCAATGGATGGTAGCCTTGTCATTATGGAAGGTAGGTTGTTGTCTAGATTTTTGTTATTCCAATGGATGGTAACCTTGTCATCATGGAAGGTAGTCTTTTATCGAGATTTTTGTTACTCCAATGGATGGTAGCCTTGTCATTATGGAAGGTAGTCTGTTGTTCAGATTTTTATTACTCTAATGGATGGTAGCCTTGTCATTATAGAAGGTAGTCTGTTGTCGAGATTTTGTTACTCCAATGGATGGTAGCCTGGTCATTACGGAAGGTAGTCGATTGTTTAGATTTCTATTACTCCAATGGATGGTAGCCTTGTCATTATGGAAGGTAGTCTGTTGTTCAGATTTTTGTTACCCCAATGGATGGTAGCCTTGTCATTATGGAAGGTAGTCTCTTGTCGAGATTTTTGGTACTCCAATGGATGGTAGCCTTGTCATTATGGAAGGTAGTATTTTGTCGAGATTTTTGTTACTCCAATGGATGATAGCCTTGTCATTATGGAAGGTAGTCTGTTGTCGAGATTTTTGATACTCCAATGGATGGTAGCCTTGTCATTATGGAAGGTAGTCTGTTGTCGAGATTTGGTTACTCTAATGGATGGTAGCCTTGTCATTATGGAAGGTATTCTGTTGTCGATATTTTTTTACTCCAATGGATGGTAGCCTTGTCATTATGGAAGTTAGTTTGTTGTCGATATTTTTGTTACTCCAATGGATGGTAGCCTTGTCATTATGGAAGGTAGTCTGTTGTTTAGATTTTTGTTATTCCAATGGATGGAAACCTTGTCATTATGGAAGGTAGTCTTTTGTCAAGATTTTTGCTACTCCAATGGATGGTAGCCTTGCCATTATGGAAGGTAGTGTGTTGTTCAGATTTTTATTACTCCAATGGATGGTAGCCTTGTCATTATAGAAGGTAGTCTGTTGTCGAGATTTTGTTACTCTAATGGATGGTAACCTTGTCATTATGGAAGGTAGTCTGTTGTCGATATTTTTTTACTCCAATGGATGGTAGCCTTGTCATTATCGAAGGTAGTTTGTTGTCGATATTTTTGTTACTCCAATGGATGGTAGCCTTGTCATTATGGAAGGTAGGTTGTTGTTTAGATTTTTGTTATTCCAATGGATGGTAACCTTGTCATCATGGAAGGTAGTCTTTTGTTGAGATTTTTGTTACTCCAATGGATGGTAGCCTTGTCATTATGGAAGGTAGTCTGTTGTTCAGATTTTTATTACTCTAATGGATGGTAGCCTTGTCATTATAGAAGGTAGTCTGTTGTCGAGATTTCGTTACTCCAATGGATGGTAGCCTGGTCATTATGGAAGGTAGTCGATTGTTGAGATTTCTATTACTCCAATGGATGGTAGCCTTGTCATTATGGAAGGTAGTCTCTTGTCGAGATTTTTGGTACTCCAATGGATGGTAGCCTTGTCATTATGGAAGGTAGTATTTTGTCGAGATTTTTGTTACTCCAATGGATGATAGCCTTGTCATTATGGAAGGTAGTCTGTTGTCGACATTTTGTTACTCTAATGGATGGTAGCCTTGTCATTATGGAAGGTATTCTGTTGTCGATATTTTTTTACTCCAATGGATGGTAGCCTTGTCATTATGGAAGGTAGTTTGTTGTCGATATTTTTGTTACTCCAATGGATGGTAGCCTTGTCATTATGGAAGGTAGTCTGTTGTTTAGATTTTTGTTATTCCAATGGATGGTAACCTTGTCATTATGGAAGGTAGTCTTTTGTCGAGATTTTTGTTACTCCAATGGATGATAGCCTTGTCATTATGGAAGGTGGTCTGTTGTTAAGATTTTTGATACTCCAATGGATGGTAGCCTTGTCATTATGGAAGGTAGTCTGTTGTCGAGATTTTGTTACTCTAATGGATGGTAGCCTTGTCATTATGGAAGGTAGTCTGTTGTCGATATTTTTTTACTCCAATGGATGGTAGCCTTGTCATTATGGAAGGTAGTTTGTTGTCGATATTTTTGTTACTCCAATGGATGGTAGCCTTGTCATTATGGAAGGTAGTCTGTTGTCGATATTTTTTTACTCCAATGGATGGTAACCTTGTCATCATGGAAGGTAGTCTTTTGTCGAGATTTTTGTTACTCCAATGGATGGTAGCCTTGTCATTATGGAAGGTAGTCTGTTGTTCAGATTTTTATTACTCTAATGGATGGTAGCCTTGTCATTATGGAAGGTAGTCTCTTGTCGAGATTTTTGGTACTCCAATGGATGGTAGCCTTGTCATTATGGAAGGTAGTATTTTGTCGAGATTTTTGTTACTCCAATGGATGATAGCCTTGTCATTATGGAAGGTAGTCTGTTGTCGAGATTTTTGATACTCCAATGGATGGTAGCCTTGTCATTATGGAAGGTAGTCTGTTGTCGACATTTTGTTACTCTAATGGATGGTAGCCTTGTCATTATGGAAGGTATTCTGTTGTCGATATTTTTTTACTCCAATGGATGGTAGCCTTGTCATTATGGAAGGTAGTTTGTTGTCGATATTTTTGTTACTCCAATGGATGGTAGCCTTGTCATTATGGAAGGTAGTCTGTTGTTTAGATTTTTGTTATTCCAATGGATGGTAACCTTGTCATTATGGAAGGTAGTCTTTTATCGAGATTTTTGTTACTCCAATGGATGATAGCCTTGTCATTATGGAAGGTAGTCTGTTGTCGAGATTTTTGATACTCCAATGGATGGTAGCCTTGTCATTATGGAAGGTAGTCTGTTGTCGAGATTTTGTTACTCTAATGGATGGTAGCCTTGTCATTATGGAAGGTAGTCTGTTGTCGATATTTTTTTACTCCAATGGATGGTAGCCTTGTCATTATGGAAGGTAGTTTGTTGTCGATATTTTTGTTACTCCAATGGATGGTAGCCTTGTCATTATGGAAAGTAGGTTGTTGTTTAGATTTTTTTTATTCCAATGGATGGTAACCTTGTCATCATGGAAGGTAGTCTTTTGTCGAGATTTTTGTTACTCCAATGGATGGTAGCCTTGTCATTATGGAAGGTAGTCTGTTGTTCAGATTTTTATTACTCTAATGGATGGTAGCCTTGTCATTATGGAAGGTAGTCTCTTGTCGAGATTTTTGGTACTCCAATGAATGGTAGCCTTGTCATTATGGAAGGTAGTATTTTGTCGAGATTTTTGTTACTCCAATGGATGATAGCCTTGTCATTATGGAAGGTAGTCTGTTGTCGAGATTTTTGATACTCCAATGGATGGTAGCCTTGTCATTATGGAAGGTAGTCTGTTGTCGACATTTTGTTACTCTAATGGATGGTAGCCTTGTCATTATGGAAGGTATTCTGTTGTCGATATTTTTTTACTCCAATGGATGGTAGCCTTGTCATTATGGAAGGTAGTTTGTTGTCGATATTTTTGTTACTCCAATGGATGGTAGCCTTGTCATTATGGAAGGTAGTCTGTTGTTTAGATTTTTGTTATTCCAATGGATGGTAACCTTGTCATTATGGAAGGTAGTCTTTTGTCGAGATTTTTGTTACTCCAATGGATGATAGCCTTGTCATTATGGAAGGTAGTCTGTTGTCGAGATTTTTGATACTCCAATGGATGGTATCCTTGTCATTATGGAAGGTAGTCTGTTGTCGAGATTTTGTTACTCTAATGGATGGTAGCCTTGTCATTATGGAAGGTAGTCTGTTGTCGATATTTTTTTACTCCAATGGATGGTAGCCTTGTCATTATGGAAGGTAGTTTGTTGTCGATATTTTTGTTACTCCAATGGATGGTAGCCTTGTCATTATGGAAGGTAGGTTGTTGTTTAGATTTTTGTTATTCCAATGGATGGTAACCATGTCATCATGGAAGGTAGTCTTTTGTCGAGATTTTTGTTACTCCAATGGATGGTAGCCTTGTCATTATGGAAGGTAGTCTGTTGTTCAGATTTTTATTACTCTAATGGATGGTAGCCTTGTCATTATAGAAGGTAGTCTGTTGTCGAGATTTTGTTACTCCAATGGATGGTAGCCTGGTCATTACGGAAGGTAGTCGATTGTTTAGATTTCTATTACTCCAATGGATGGTAGCCTTGTCATTATGGAAGGTAGTCTGTTGTTCAGATTTTTGTTACCCCAATGGATGGTAGCCTTGTCAATATGGAAGGTAGTCTCTTGTCGAGATTTTTGGTACTCCAATGGATGGTAGCCTTGTCATTATGGAAGGTAGTATTTTGTCGAGATTTTTGTTACTCCAATGGATGATAGCCTTGTCATTATGGAAGGTAGTCTGTTGTCGAGATTTTTGATACTCCAATGGATGGTAGCCTTGTCATTATGGAAGGTATTCTGTTGTCGAGATTTTGTTACTCTAATGGATGGTAGCCTTGTCATTATGGAAGGTATTCTGTTGTCGATATTTTTTTACTCCAATGGATGGTAGCCTTGTCATTATGGAAGTTAGTTTGTTGTCGATATTTTTGTTACTCCAATGGATGGTAGCCTTGTCATTATGGAAGGTAGTCTGTTGTTTAGATTTTTGTTATTCCAATGGATGGAAACCTTGTCATTATGGAAGGTAGTCTTTTGTCAAGATTTTTTTTACTCCAATGGATGGTAGCCTTGCCATTATGGAAGGTAGTGTGTTGTTCAGATTTTTATTACTCCAATGGATGGTAGCCTTGTCATTATAGAAGGTAGTCTGTTGTCGAGATTTTGTTACTCCAATGGATGGTAGCCTGGTCATTACGGAAGGTAGTCGATTGTTGAGATTTCTATTACTCCAATGGATGGTAGCCTTGTCATTATGGAAGGTAGTCTGTGGTCGATATTTTTTTACTCCAATGGATGGTAGCCTTGTCATTATGGAAGGTAGTTTGTTGTCGATATTTTTGTTACTCCAATGGATGGTAGCCTTGTCATTATGGAAGGTAGGCTGTTGTTTAGATTTTTGTTATTCCAATGGATGGTAACCTTGTCATCATGGAAGGTAGTCTTTTGTCGAGATTTTTGTTACTCCAATGGATGGTAGCCTTGTCATTATGGAAGGTAGTCTGTTGTTCAGATTTTTATTACTCTAATGGATGGTAGCCTTGTCATTATAGAAGGTAGTCTGTTGTCGAGATTTTGTTACTCCAATGGATGGTAGCCTGGTCATTACGGAAGGTAGGCGATTGTTGATATTTCTATTACTCCAATGGATGGTAGCCTTGTCATTATGGAAGGTAGTCTGTTGTTCAAATTTTTGTTACTCCAATGGATGGTAGCCTTGTCATTATGGAAGGTAGTCTCTTGTCGAGATTTTTGTTACTCCAATGGATGGTAGCCTTGTCATTATGGAAGGTAGTATTTTGTCGAGATTTTTGTTACTCCAATGGATGATAGCCTTGTCATTATGGAAGGTAGTCTGTTGTCGAGATTTTTGATACTCCAATGGATGGTAGCCTTGTCATTATGGAAGGTAGTCTGTTGTCGAGATTTTGTTACTCTAATGGATGGTAGCCTTGTCATTATGGAAGGTAGTCTGTTGTCGATATTTTTTTACTCCAATGGATGGTAGCCTTGTCCTTATGGAAGGTAGTTTGTTGTCGATATTTTTGTTACTCCAATGGATGGTAGCCTTGTCATTATGGAAGGTAGTCTGTTGTTTAGATTTTTGTTATTCCAATGGATGCTAACCTTGTCATCATGGAAGGTAGTCTTTTGTCGAGATTTTTGTTAATCCAGTGGATGGTAGCCTTGTCATTATGGAAGGTAGTCTGTTGTTCGGATTTTTATTACTCTAATGGATGGTAGCCTTGTCATTATAGAAGGTAGTTTGTTGTCGAGATTTTGTTACTCCAATGGATGGTAGCCTGGTCATTACGGAAGGTAGTCGATTGTTGAGATTTCTATTACTCCAATGGATGGTAGCCTTGTCATTATGGAAGGTAGTCTGTTGTTCAAATTTTTGTTACTCCAATGGATGGTAGCCTTGTCATTATGGAAGGTAGTCTCTTGTCGAGATTTTTGTTACTCCAATGGCTGGTAGCCTTGTCATTATGAAAGGTAGTATTTTGTCGAGATTTTTGTTACTCCAATGGATGATAGCCTTGTCATTATGGAAGGTAGTCTGTTGTCGAGATTTTTGATACTCCAATGGATGGTAGCCTTGTCATTATGGAAGGTAGTCTGTTGTCGAGATTTTGTTACTCTAATGGATGGTAGCCTTGTCATTATGGAAGGTATTCTGTTGTCGATATTTTTTTAATCCAATGGATGGTAGCCTTGTCATTATGGAAGGTAGTTTGTTGTCGATATTTTTGTTACTCCAATGGATGGTAGCCTTGTCATTATGGAAGGTAGTCTGTTGTTTAGATTTTTGTTATTCCAATGGATGGTAACCTTGTCATTATGAAAGGTAGTCTTTTGTCGAGATTTTTGTTACTCCAATGGATGGTAGCCTTGCCATTATGGAAGGTAGTGTGTTGTTCAGATTTTTATTACTCCAATGGATGGTAGCCTTGTCATTATAGAAGGTAGTCTGTTGTCGAGATTTTGTTACTCCAATGGATGGTAGCCTGGTCATTACGGAAGGTAGTCGATTGTTGAGATTTCTATTACTCCAATGGATGGTAGTCTTGTCATTATGGAAGGTAGTCTATTGTTCATATTTTTGTTACTCCAATGGATGGTAGCCTTGTCATTATGGAAGTTAGTCTATTGTCGAGATTTTTGGTACTCCAATGGATGGTAGCCTTGTCATTATGGAAGGTAGTATTTTGTCGAGATTTTTGTTACTCCAATGGATGATAGCCTTGTCATTATGGAAGGTAGTCTCTTGTCGAGATTTTTGATACTCCAATGGATGGTAGCCTTGTCATTATGGAAGGTAGTTTGTTGTCGAGATTTTGTTACTCTAATGGATGGTAGCCTTGTCATTATGGAAGGTATTCTGTTGTCGATATTTTTTTACTCCAATGGATGGTAGCCTTGTCATTATGGAAGGTAGTTTGTTGTCGATATTTTTGTTACTCCAATGGAAGGTAGCCTTGTCATTATGGAAGGTAGTCTGTTGTTTAGATTTTTGTTATTCCAATGGATGGTAACCTTGTCATTATGGAAGGTAGTCTTTTGTCGAGATTTTTTTTACTCCAATGGATGGTAGCCTTGCCATTATGGAAGGTAGTGTGTTGTTCAGATTTTTATTACTCCAATGGATGGTAGCCTTGTCATTGTAGAAGGTAGTCTGTTGTCGAGATTTTGTTACTCCAATGGATGGTAGCCTGGTCATTACGGAAGGTAGTCGATTGTTGAGATTTCTATTACTCCAATGGATGGTAGTCTTGTCATTATGGAAGGTAGTCTATTGTTCATATTTTTGTTACTCCAATGGATGGTAGCCTTGTCATTATGGAAGGTAGTTTGTTGTCGATATTTTTGTTACTCCAATGGATGGTAGCCTTGTCATTATGGAAGGTAGGCTGTTGTTTAGATTTTTGTTATTCCAATGGATGGTAACCTTGTCATCATGGAAGGTAGTCTTTTGTCGAGATTTTTGTTACTCCAATGGATGGTAGCCTTGTCATTATGGAAGGTAGTCTGTTGTTCAGATTTTTATTACTCTAATGGATGGTAGCCTTGTCATTATAGAAGGTAGTCTGTTGTCGAGATTTTGTTACTCCAATGGATGGTAGCCTGGTCATTACGGAAGGTAGTCGATTGTTGATATTTCTATTACTCCAATGGATGGTAGCCTTGTCATTATGGAAGGTAGTCTGTTGTTCAAATTTTTGTTACTCCAATGGATGGTAGCCTTGTCATTATGGAAGGTAGTCTCTTGTCGAGATTTTTGTTACTCCAATGGATGGTAGCCTTGTCATTATGGAAGGTAGTATTTTGTCGAGATTTTTGTTACTCCAATGGATGATAGCCTTGTCATTATGGAAGGTAGTCTGTTGTCGAGATTTTTGATACTCCAATGGATGGTAGCCTTGTCATTATGGAAGGTAGTCTGTTGTCGAGATTTTGTTACTCTAATGGATGGTAGCCTTGTCATTATGGAAGGTAGTCTGTTGTCGATATTTTTTTACTCCAATGGATGGTAGCCTTGTCCTTATGGAAGGTAGTTTGTTGTCGATATTTTTGTTACTCCAATGGATGGTAGCCTTGTCATTATGGAAGGTAGTCTGTTGTTTAGATTTTTGTTATTCCAATGGATGCTAACCTTGTCATCATGGAAGGTAGTCTTTTGTCGAGATTTTTGTTACTCCAGTGGATGGTAGCCTTGTCATTATGGAAGGTAGTCTGTTGTTCAGATTTTTATTACTCTAATGGATGGTAGCCTTGTCATTATAGAAGGTAGTTTGTTGTCGAGATTTTGTTACTCCAATGGATGGTAGCTGGTCATTACGGAAGGTAGTCGATTGTTGAGATTTCTATTACTCCAATGGATGGTAGCCTTGTCATTATGGAAGGTAGTCTGTTGTTCAAATTTTTGTTACTCCAATGGATGGTAGCCTTGTCATTATGGAAGGTAGTCTCTTGTCGAGATTTTTGTTACTCCAATGGATGGTAGCCTTGTCATTATGGAAGGTAGTATTTTGTCGAGATTTTTGTTACTCCAATGGATGATAGCCTTGTCATTATGGAAGGTAGTCTGTTGTCGAGATTTTTGATACTCCAATGGATGGTAGCCTTGTCATTATGGAAGGTAGTCTGTTGTCGAGATTTTGTTACTCTAATGGATGGTAGCCTTGTCATTATGGAAGGTATTCTGTTGTCGATATTTTTTTAATCCAATGGATGGTAGCCTTGTCATTATGGAAGGTAGTTTGTTGTCGATATTTTTGTTACTCCAATGGATGGTAGCCTTGTCATTATGGAAGGTAGGCTGTTGTTTAGATTTTTGTTATTCCAATGGATGGTAACCTTGTCATCATGGAAGGTAGTCTTTTGTCGAGATTTTTGTTACTCCAATGGATGGTAGCCTTGTCATTATGGAAGGTAGTCTGTTGTTCAGATTTTTATTACTCTAATGGATGGTAGCCTTGTCATTATAGAAGGTAGTCTGTTGTCGAGATTTTGTTACTCCAATGGATGGTAGCCTGGTCATTACGGAAGGTAGTCGATTGTTGATATTTCTATTACTCCAATGGATGGTAGCCTTGTCATTATGGAAGGTAGTCTGTTGTTCAAATTTTTGTTACTCCAATGGATGGTAGCCTTGTCATTATGGAAGGTAGTCTCTTGTCGAGATTTTTGTTACTCCAATGGATGGTAGCCTTGTCATTATGGAAGGTAGTATTTTGTCGAGATTTTTGTTACTCCAATGGATGATAGCCTTGTCATTATGGAAGGTAGTCTGTTGTCGAGATTTTTGATACTCCAATGGATGGTAGCCTTGTCATTATGGAAGGTAGTCTGTTGTCGATATTTTTTTACTCCAATGGATGGTAGCCTTGTCCTTATGGAAGGTAGTTTGTTGTCGATATTTTTGTTACTCCAATGGATGGTAGCCTTGTCATTATGGAAGGTAGTCTGTTGTTTAAATTTTTGTTATTCCAATGGATGCTAACCTTGTCATCATGGAAGGTAGTCTTTTGTCGAGATTTTTGTTACTCCAGTGGATGGTAGCCTTGTCATTATGGAAGGTAGTCTGTTGTTCAGATTTTTATTACTCTAATGGATGGTAGCCTTGTCATTATAGAAGGTAGTCTGTTGTCGAGATTTTGTTACTCCAATGGATGGTAGCCTGGTCATTACGGAAGGTAGTCGATTGTTGAGATTTCTATTACTCCAATGGATGGTAGTCTTGTCATTATGGAAGGTAGTCTATTGTTCATATTTTTGTTACTCCAATGGATGGTAGCCTTGTCATTATGGAAGTTAGTCTATTGTCGAGATTTTTGGTACTCCAATGGATGGTAGCCTTGTCATTATGGAAGGTAGTATTTTGTCGAGATTTTTGTTACTCCAATGGATGATAGCCTTGTCATTATGGAAGGTAGTCTGTTGTCGAGATTTTTGATACTCCAATGGATGGTAGCCTTGTCATTATGGAAGGTAGTTTGTTGTCGAGATTTTGTTACTCTAATGGATGGTAGCCTTGTCATTATGGAAGGTATTCTGTTGTCGATATTTTTTTACTCCAATGGATGGTAGCCTTGTCATTATGGAAGGTAGTTTGTTGTCGATATTTTTGTTACTCCAATGGAAGGTAGCCTTGTCATTATGGAAGGTAGTCTGTTGTTTAGATTTTTGTTATTCCAATGGATGGTAACCTTGTCATTATGGAAGGTAGTCTTTTGTCGAGATTTTTTTTACTCCAATGGATGGTAGCCTTGCCATTATGGAAGGTAGTGTGTTGTTCAGATTTTTATTACTCCAATGGATGGTAGCCTTGTCATTGTAGAAGGTAGTCTGTTGTCGAGATTTTGTTACTCCAATGGATGGTAGCCTGGTCATTACGGAAGGTAGTCGATTGTTGAGATTTCTATTACTCCAATGGATGGTAGTCTTGTCATTATGGAAGGTAGTCTATTGTTCATATTTTTGTTACTCCAATGGATGGTAGCCTTGTCATTATGGAAGGTAGTTTGTTGTCGATATTTTTGTTACTCCAATGGATGGTAGCCTTGTCATTATGGAAGGTAGGCTGTTGTTTAGATTTTTGTTATTCCAATGGATGGTAACCTTGTCATCATGGAAGGTAGTCTTTTGTCGAGATTTTTGTTACTCCAATGGATGGTAGCCTTGTCATTATGGAAGGTAGTCTGTTGTTCAGATTTTTATTACTCTAATGGATGGTAGCCTTGTCATTATAGAAGGTAGTCTGTTGTCGAGATTTTGTTACTCCAATGGATGGTAGCCTGGTCATTACGGAAGGTAGTCGATTGTTGATATTTCTATTACTCCAATGGATGGTAGCCTTGTCATTATGGAAGGTAGTCTGTTGTTCAAATTTTTGTTACTCCAATGGATGGTAGCCTTGTCATTATGGAAGGTAGTCTCTTGTCGAGATTTTTGTTACTCCAATGGATGGTAGCCTTGTCATTATGGAAGGTAGTATTTTGTCGAGATTTTTGTTACTCCAATGGATGATAGCCTTGTCATTATGGAAGGTAGTCTGTTGTCGAGATTTTTGATACTCCAATGGATGGTAGCCTTGTCATTATGGAAGGTAGTCTGTTGTCGAGATTTTGTTACTCTAATGGATGGTAGCCTTGTCATTATGGAAGGTAGTCTGTTGTCGATATTTTTTTACTCCAATGGATGGTAGCCTTGTCCTTATGGAAGGTAGTTTGTTGTCGATATTTTTGTTACTCCAATGGATGGTAGCCTTGTCATTATGGAAGGTAGTCTGTTGTTTAGATTTTTGTTATTCCAATGGATGCTAACCTTGTCATCATGGAAGGTAGTCTTTTGTCGAGATTTTTGTTACTCCAGTGGATGGTAGCCTTGTCATTATGGAAGGTAGTCTGTTGTTCAGATTTTTATTACTCTAATGGATGGTAGCCTTGTCATTATAGAAGGTAGTTTGTTGTCGAGATTTTGTTACTCCAATGGATGGTAGCCTGGTCATTACGGAAGGTAGTCGATTGTTGAGATTTCTATTACTCCAATGGATGGTAGCCTTGTCATTATGGAAGGTAGTCTGTTGTTCAAATTTTTGTTACTCCAATGGATGGTAGCCTTGTCATTATGGAAGGTAGTCTCTTGTCGAGATTTTTGTTACTCCAATGGATGGTAGCCTTGTCATTATGGAAGGTAGTATTTTTTCGAGATTTTTGTTACTCCAATGGATGATAGCCTTGTCATTATGGAAGGTAGTCTGTTGTCGAGATTTTTGATACTCCAATGGATGGTAGCCTTGTCATTATGGAAGGTAGTCTGTTGTCGAGATTTTGTTACTCTAATGGATGGTAGCCTTGTCATTATGGAAGGTATTCTGTTGTCGATATTTTTTTAATCCAATGGATGGTAGCCTTGTCATTATGGAAGGTAGTTTGTTGTCGATATTTTTGTTACTCCAATGGATGGTAGCCTTGTCATTATGGAAGGTAGGCTGTTGTTTAGATTTTTGTTATTCCAATGGATGGTAACCTTGTCATCATGGAAGGTAGTCTTTTGTCGAGATTTTTGTTACTCCAATGGATGGTAGCCTTGTCATTATGGAAGGTAGTCTGTTGTTCAGATTTTTATTACTCTAATGGATGGTAGCCTTGTCATTATAGAAGGTAGTCTGTTGTCGAGATTTTGTTACTCCAATGGATGGTAGCCTGGTCATTACGGAAGGTAGTCGATTGTTGATATTTCTATTACTCCAATGGATGGTAGCCTTGTCATTATGGAAGGTAGTCTGTTGTTCAAATTTTTGTTACTCCAATGGATGGTAGCCTTGTCATTATGGAAGGTAGTCTCTTGTCGAGATTTTTGTTACTCCAATGGATGGTAGCCTTGTCATTATGGAAGGTAGTATTTTGCCGAGATTTTTGTTACTCCAATGGATGATAGCCTTGTCATTATGGAAGGTAGTCTGTTGTCGAGATTTTTGATACTCCAATGGATGGTAGCCTTGTCATTATGGAAGGTAGTCTGTTGTCGAGATTTTGTTACTCTAATGGATGGTAGCCTTGTCATTATGGAAGGTAGTCTGTTGTCGATATTTTTTTACTCCAATGGATGGTAGCCTTGTCCTTATGGAAGGTAGTTTGTTGTCGATATTTTTGTTACTCCAATGGATGGTAGCCTTGTCATTATGGAAGGTAGTCTGTTGTTTAAATTTTTGTTATTCCAATGGATGCTAACCTTGTCATCATGGAAGGTAGTCTTTTGTCGAGATTTTTGTTACTCCAGTGGATGGTAGCCTTGTCATTATGGAAGGTAGTCTGTTGTTCAGATTTTTATTACTCTAATGGATGGTAGCCTTGTCATTATAGAAGGTAGTCTGTTGTCGAGATTTTGTTACTCCAATGGATGGTAGCCTGGTCATTACGGAAGGTAGTCGATTGTTGAGATTTCTATTACTCCAATGGATGGTAGTCTTGTCATTATGGAAGGTAGTCTATTGTTCATATTTTTGTTACTCCAATGGATGGTAGCCTTGTCATTATGGAAGTTAGTCTATTGTCGAGATTTTTGGTACTCCAATGGATGGTAGCCTTGTCATTATGGAAGGTAGTATTTTGTCGAGATTTTTGTTACTCCAATGGATGATAGCCTTGTCATTATGGAAGGTAGTCTGTTGTCGAGATTTTTGATACTCCAATGGATGGTAGCCTTGTCATTATGGAAGGTAGTTTGTTGTCGAGATTTTGTTACTCTAATGGATGGTAGCCTTGTCATTATGGAAGGTATTCTGTTGTCGATATTTTTTTACTCCAATGGATGGTAGCCTTGTCATTATGGAAGGTAGTTTGTTGTCGATATTTTTGTTACTCCAATGGAAGGTAGCCTTGTCATTATGGAAGGTAGTCTGTTGTTTAGATTTTTGTTATTCCAATGGATGGTAACCTTGTCATTATGGAAGGTAGTCTTTTGTCGAGATTTTTTTTACTCCAATGGATGGTAGCCTTGCCATTATGGAAGGTAGTGTGTTGTTCAGATTTTTATTACTCCAATGGATGGTAGCCTTGTCATTGTAGAAGGTAGTCTGTTGTCGAGATTTTGTTACTCCAATGGATGGTAGCCTGGTCATTACGGAAGGTAGTCGATTGTTGAGATTTCTATTACTCCAATGGATGGTAGTCTTGTCATTATGGAAGGTAGTCTATTGTTCATATTTTTGTTACTCCAATGGATGGTAGCCTTGTCATTATGGAAGGTAGTTTGTTGTCGATATTTTTGTTACTCCAATGGATGGTAGCCTTGTCATTATGGAAGGTAGGCTGTTGTTTAGATTTTTGTTATTCCAATGGATGGTAACCTTGTCATCATGGAAGGTAGTCTTTTGTCGAGATTTTTGTTACTCCAATGGATGGTAGCCTTGTCATTATGGAAGGTAGTCTGTTGTTCAGATTTTTATTACTCTAATGGATGGTAGCCTTGTCATTATAGAAGGTAGTCTGTTGTCGAGATTTTGTTACTCCAATGGATGGTAGCCTGGTCATTACGGAAGGTAGTCGATTGTTGATATTTCTATTACTCCAATGGATGGTAGCCTTGTCATTATGGAAGGTAGTCTGTTGTTCAAATTTTTGTTACTCCAATGGATGGTAGCCTTGTCATTATGGAAGGTAGTCTCTTGTCGAGATTTTTGTTACTCCAATGGATGGTAGCCTTGTCATTATGGAAGGTAGTATTTTGTCGAGATTTTTGTTACTCCAATGGATGATAGCCTTGTCATTATGGAAGGTAGTCTGTTGTCGAGATTTTTGATACTCCAATGGATGGTAGCCTTGTCATTATGGAAGGTAGTCTGTTGTCGAGATTTTGTTACTCTAATGGATGGTAGCCTTGTCATTATGGAAGGTAGTCTGTTGTCGATATTTTTTTACTCCAATGGATGGTAGCCTTGTCCTTATGGAAGGTAGTTTGTTGTCGATATTTTTGTTACTCCAATGGATGGTAGCCTTGTCATTATGGAAGGTAGTCTGTTGTTTAGATTTTTGTTATTCCAATGGATGCTAACCTTGTCATCATGGAAGGTAGTCTTTTGTCGAGATTTTTGTTACTCCAGTGGATGGTAGCCTTGTCATTATGGAAGGTAGTCTGTTGTTCAGATTTTTATTACTCTAATGGATGGTAGCCTTGTCATTATAGAAGGTAGTTTGTTGTCGAGATTTTGTTACTCCAATGGATGGTAGCCTGGTCATTACGGAAGGTAGTCGATTGTTGAGATTTCTATTACTCCAATGGATGGTAGCCTTGTCATTATGGAAGGTAGTCTGTTGTTCAAATTTTTGTTACTCCAATGGATGGTAGCCTTGTCATTATGGAAGGTAGTCTCTTGTCGAGATTTTTGTTACTCCAATGGATGGTAGCCTTGTCATTATGGAAGGTAGTATTTTGTCGAGATTTTTGTTACTCCAATGGATGATAGCCTTGTCATTATGGAAGGTAGTCTGTTGTCGAGATTTTTGATACTCCAATGGATGGTAGCCTTGTCATTATGGAAGGTAGTCTGTTGTCGAGATTTTGTTACTCTAATGGATGGTAGCCTTGTCATTATGGAAGGTATTCTGTTGTCGATATTTTTTTAATCCAATGGATGGTAGCCTTGTCATTATGGAAGGTAGTTTGTTGTCGATATTTTTGTTACTCCAATGGATGGTAGCCTTGTCATTATGGAAGGTAGGCTGTTGTTTAGATTTTTGTTATTCCAATGGATGGTAACCTTGTCATCATGGAAGGTAGTCTTTTGTCGAGATTTTTGTTACTCCAATGGATGGTAGCCTTGTCATTATGGAAGGTAGTCTGTTGTTCAGATTTTTATTACTCTAATGGATGGTAGCCTTGTCATTATAGAAGGTAGTCTGTTGTCGAGATTTTGTTACTCCAATGGATGGTAGCCTGGTCATTACGGAAGGTAGTCGATTGTTGATATTTCTATTACTCCAATGGATGGTAGCCTTGTCATTATGGAAGGTAGTCTGTTGTTCAAATTTTTGTTACTCCAATGGATGGTAGCCTTGTCATTATGGAAGGTAGTCTCTTGTCGAGATTTTTGTTACTCCAATGGATGGTAGCCTTGTCATTATGGAAGGTAGTATTTTGTCGAGATTTTTGTTACTCCAATGGATGATAGCCTTGTCATTATGGAAGGTAGTCTGTTGTCGAGATTTTTGATACTCCAATGGATGGTAGCCTTGTCATTATGGAAGGTAGTCTGTTGTCGAGATTTTGTTACTCTAATGGATGGTAGCCTTGTCATTATGGAAGGTAGTCTGTTGTCGATATTTTTTTACTCCAATGGATGGTAGCCTTGTCCTTATGGAAGGTAGTTTGTTGTCGATATTTTTGTTACTCCAATGGATGGTAGCCTTGTCATTATGGAAGGTAGTCTGTTGTTTAGATTTTTGTTATTCCAATGGATGCTAACCTTGTCATCATGGAAGGTAGTCTTTTGTCGAGATTTTTGTTACTCCAGTGGATGGTAGCCTTGTCATTATGGAAGGTAGTCTGTTGTTCAGATTTTTATTACTCTAATGGATGGTAGCCTTGTCATTATAGAAGGTAGTTTGTTGTCGAGATTTTGTTACTCCAATGGATGGTAGCCTGGTCATTACGGAAGGTAGTCGATTGTTGAGATTTCTATTACTCCAATGGATGGTAGCCTTGTCATTATGGAAGGTAGTCTGTTGTTCAAATTTTTGTTACTCCAATGGATGGTAGCCTTGTCATTATGGAAGGTAGTCTCTTGTCGAGATTTTTGTTACTCCAATGGATGGTAGCCTTGTCATTATGGAAGGTAGTATTTTGTCGAGATTTTTGTTACTCCAATGGATGATAGCCTTGTCATTATGGAAGGTAGTCTGTTGTCGAGATTTTTGATACTCCAATGGATGGTAGCCTTGTCATTATGGAAGGTAGTCTGTTGTCGAGATTTTGTTACTCTAATGGATGGTAGCCTTGTCATTATGGAAGGTATTCTGTTGTCGATATTTTTTTAATCCAATGGATGGTAGCCTTGTCATTATGGAAGGTAGTTTGTTGTCGATATTTTTGTTACTCCAATGGATGGTAGCCTTGTCATTATGGAAGGTAGTCTGTTGTTTAGATTTTTGTTATTCCAATGGATGGTAACCTTGTCATTATGAAAGGTAGTCTTTTGTCGAGATTTTTGTTACTCCAATGGATGGTAGCCTTGCCATTATGGAAGGTAGTGTGTTGTTCAGATTTTTATTACTCCAATGGATGGTAGCCTTGTCATTATAGAAGGTAGTCTGTTGTCGAGATTTTGTTACTCCAATGGATGGTAGCCTGGTCATTACGGAAGGTAGTCGATTGTTGAGATTTCTATTACTCCAATGGATGGTAGTCTTGTCATTATGGAAGGTAGTCTATTGTTCATATTTTTGTTACTCCAATGGATGGTAGCCTTGTCATTATGGAAGTTAGTCTATTGTCGAGATTTTTGGTACTCCAATGGATGGTAGCCTTGTCATTATGGAAGGTAGTATTTTGTCGAGATTTTTGTTACTCCAATGGATGATAGCCTTGTCATTATGGAAGGTAGTCTGTTGTCGAGATTTTTGATACTCCAATGGATGGTAGCCTTGTCATTATGGAAGGTAGTTTGTTGTCGAGATTTTGTTACTCTAATGGATGGTAGCCTTGTCATTATGGAAGGTATTCGGTTGTCGATATTTTTTTACTCCAATGGATGGTAGCCTTGTCATTATGGAAGGTAGTTTGTTGTCGATATTTTTGTTACTCCAATGGAAGGTAGCCTTGTCATTATGGAAGGTAGTCTGTTGTTTAGATTTTTGTTATTCCAATGGATGGTAACCTTGTCATTATGGAAGGTAGTCTTTTGTCGAGATTTTTTTTACTCCAATGATGGTAGCCTTGCCATTATGGAAGGTAGTGTGTTGTTCAGATTTTTATTACTCCAATGGATGGTAGCCTTGTCATTGTAGAAGGTAGTCTGTTGTCGAGATTTTGTTACTCCAATGGATGGTAGCCTGGTCATTACGGAAGGTAGTCGATTGTTGAGATTTCTATTACTCCAATGGATGGTAGTCTTGTCATTATGGAAGGTAGTCTATTGTTCATATTTTTGTTACTCCAATGGATGGTAGCCTTGTCATTATGGAAGTTAGTCTATTGTCGAGATTATTGGTACTCCAATGGATGGTAGCCTTGTCATTATGGAAGGTAGTATTTAGTCGAGATTTTTGTTACTCCAATGGATGATAGCCGTGTCATTATGGAAGGTAGTCTGTTGTCGAGATTTTTGATACTCCAATGGATGGTAGCCTTGTCATTATGGAAGGTAGTTTGTTGTCGAGATTTTGTTACTCTAATGGATGGTAGCCTTGTCATTATGGAAGGTATTCTGTTGTCGATATTTTTTTACTCCAATGGATGGTAGCCTTGTCATTATGGAAGGTAGTTTGTTGTCGATATTTTTGTTACTCCAATGGAAGGTAGCCTTGTCATTATGGAAGGTAGTCTGTTGTTTAGATTTTTGTTATTCCAATGGATGGTAACCTTGTCATTATGGAAGGTACTCTTTTGTCGAGATTTTTTTTACACCAATGGATGGTAGCCTTGCCATTATGGAAGGTAGTGTGTTGTTCAGATTTTTATTACTCCAATGGATGGTAGCTTTGTCATTATAGAAGGTAGTCTGTTGTCGAGATTTTGTTACTCCAATGGATGGTAGCCTGGTCATTACGGAAGGTAGTCGATTGTTGAGATTTCTATTACTCCAATGGATGGTAGTCTTGTCATTATGGAAGGTAGTCTATTGTTCATATTTTTGTTACTCCAATGGATGGTAGCCTTGTCATTATGGAAGGTAGTCTATTGTCGAGATTTTTGGTACTCCAATGGATGGTAGCCTTGTCATTATGGAAGGTAGAATTTTGTCGAGATTTTTGTTACTGCAATGGATGATAGCCTTGTCATTATGGAAGGTAGTTTGTTGTCGAGATTTTTGATACTCCAATGGATGGTAGCCTTGTCATTATGGAAGGTAGTCTGTTGTCGAGATTTTGTTACTCTAATGGATGGTAGCCTTGTCATTATGGAAGGTAGTATGTTGTCGAGAATATTTTATTCCATTGGATGGTAGGCTTTTCATTATGGAAGGTAGTCTATTTTTGAGATTTTTGTTATTCCAATGGATGGTAACCTTGTCATTATTGAGGGTAGTATTTTTTCGAGATTTTTGTTACTCGAATGGATGATAGCTTTGTCATTATGGAAGGTAGTCTGTTGTCGAGATTTTTGATACTCCAATGGATGGTAGCCTTGTCATTATGGAAGGTAGTCTGTTGTCGAGATTTTGTTACTCTAATTGATGGTAGCCTTGTCATTATGGAAGGTAGTCTGTTGTCGATATTTTTTTACTCCAATGGATGGTAGCCTTGTCATTATGGAAGGTAGTTTGTTGTCGATATTTTTGTTACTCCAATGGATGGTAGCCTTGTCATTATGGAAGGTAGGTTGTTGTTTAGATTTTTGTTATTCCAATGGATGGTAACCTTGTCATCATGGAAGGTAGTCTTTTGTCGAGATTTTTGTTACTCCAATGGATGGTAGCCTTGCTATTATGGAAGGTAGTGTGTTGTTCAGATTTTTATTACTCCAATGGATGGTAGCCTTATCATTATAGAAGGTAGTCTATTATCGAGATTTTGTTACTCTAATGGATGGTAGCCTGGTCATTACGGAAGGTAGTCGATTGTTGAGATTTCTATTACTCCAATGGATGGTAGCCTTGTCATTATGGAAGGTAGTCTATTGTCGAGATTTTTGGTACTCTAATGGATGGCAGCCTTGTCATTATGGAAGGTAGTATTTTGTCGAGATTTTTGTTACTCCAATGGATGATAGCCTTCTAATTATGGAAGGTAGTCTGTTGTCGAGATTTTTTTTACTCCAATGGATGGTAGCCTTGTCATTATGGAAGGTAGTATTTTGTCGAGATTTTTGTTACTCCAATGGATGGTAGCCTTGTCATTATGGAAGGTATTGTGTTGTTCAGATTTTTATTACTCCAATGGATGGTAGCCTTGTCATTATAGAAGGTAGTCTGTTGTTGAGATTTTGTTACTCCAATGGATGGTAGCCTGGTCATTACGGAAGGTAGTCGATTGTTGAGATTTCTATTACTCCAATGGATAGTAGTCTTGTCATTATGGAAGGTAGTCTGTTGTTCAGATTTTTGTTACTCCAATGGATGGTAGCCTTGTCATTATGGAAGGTAGTCTATTGTCGAGATTTTTGGTACTCCAATGGATGGTAGCCTTGTCATTATGGAAGGTAGTATTTTGTCGAGATTTTTGTTACTCCAATGGATGATAGCCTTGTCATTATGGAAGGTAGTCTGTTGTCGATATTTATGATACTCCAATGGATGGTAGCCTTGTCATTATGGAAGGTAGTTTGTTGTCGATATTTTTGTTACTCCAATGGATGGTAGCCTTGGCATTATGGAAGGATGTCTGTTGTTTAGATTTTTGTTATTATAATGGATGGTAACCTTGTCATTATGGAAGGTAGTCTTTTGTCGAGATTTTTGTTACTCCAATGGATGGTAGCCTTGTCATTGTGGAAGGTAGTGTGTTGTTCAGATTTTTATATCTCCAATGGATGGTAGCCTTGTCATTATAGAAGGTAGTCTGTTGTCGAGATTTTGTTACTCCAATGGATGGTAACCTTGTCATTACGGAAGGTAGTCGATTGTTGAGATTTTTGTTACTCCAATGGATGGAAGCCTTGTCATTATGGAAGGTTGTATTTTGTTGAGATTTTTGTTATTCGAATGAATGGAAGCCTTGTCATTATGGAAGGTAGTTTGTTGTCGATATCTTTGTTACTCCAATGGATGATAACCTTGTCATTATAGAAGGTAGTCTGTTGTCGATATTTTTGTTACTCCAATGGATGGTAGCCTTGTCATTATGGAAGGTAGTATGTTGTCGAGATTTTGTTACTCAAATGGATGTTAGCCTTATCATTATGGAACATAGTCTGTTGTAGATATTATTTTTACTCCAATATATGGTAGCCTTGTCATTATGGAAGGTAGTCTGTTGTCGAGATTTTTGATACTCCAATGGATGGTAGCCTTGTAATTATGGAAGGTAGTCTGTTGTCGAGATTTTTTTTACTCCAATGGATGGTAGCCTTGTAATTATGGAAGGAAGTCTGTCATTGAGATTTCTGTTACTCCAATGGATTGTAGCCTTGTCATTTTAAAAGGTAGTCTTTTGTCGAGAATATTTTATTCCATTGGATGGTTTGTTTGTCATTATGGAAGGTAGTCTGTCTTTGAGATTTTTGTTATTCCAATGGATGGTAACCTTGTAATTATGGAAGGTAGTCTGTTGTCGAGATTTTTGTTACTCCAATGGGTGATAGCCTTGTCATTATGGAAGGTAGTCTGTTGTCGAGATTTTTGATACTCCAATGGATGGT
The DNA here is from genome assembly GCA_948472305.1 of Vicia faba. NCBI lineage: Eukaryota > Viridiplantae > Streptophyta > Magnoliopsida > Fabales > Fabaceae > Vicia > Vicia faba. The sequence goes on along the minus strand of OX451739.1, from coordinate 680,591,338 downwards.
AGCCTTGTCATTATGGAAGGTAGTCTGTTGTCGAGATTTTGTTACTCTAATGGATGGTAGCCTTGTCATTATGGAAGGTAGTTTGTTGTCGATATTTTTTTACTCCAATGGATGGTAGCCTTGTCATTATGGAAGGTAGTTTGTTGTCGATATTTTTGTTACTCCAATGGATGGTAGCCTTGTCATTATGGAAGGTAGTCTGTTGTTTAGATTTTTGTTATTCTAATGGATGGTAACCTTGTCATTATGGAAGGTAGTCTTTTGTCGAGATTTTTGTTACTCCAATGGATGGTAGCCTTGTCATTGTGGAAGCTAGTGTGTTGTTCAGATTTTTATATCTCCAATGGATGGTAGCCTTGTCATTATAGAAGGTAGTCTGTTGTCGAGATTTTGTTACTCCAATGGATGGTAACCTTGTCATTACGGAAGGTAGTCGATTGTTGAGATTTTTGTTTCTCCAATGGATGGAAGCCTTGTCATTATGGAAGGTTGTATTTTGTTGAGATTTTTGTTATTCGAATGGATGGAAGCCTTGTCATTATGGAAGGTAGTTTGTTGTCAATATCTTTGTTACTCCAATGGATGATAGCCTTGTCATTATGGAAGGTAGTCTGTTGTCGATATTTTTGTTACTCCAATGGATGGTAGCCTTGTCATTATGGAAGGTAGTATGTTGTCGAGATTTTGTTACTCAAATGGATGGTAGCCTTATCATTATGGAACATAGTCTGTTGTAGATATTATTTTTACTCCAATGGATGGTAGCCTTGTGATTATGGAAGGTAGTTTGTTGTCGAGATTTTTAATACTCCAATGGATGGTAGCCTTGAATATATGGAAGGTAGTCTGTTGTCGAGATTTTTTTTACTCCAATGGATGGTAGCCTTGTAATTATGGAAGGAAGTCTATCGTTGAGATTTCTGTTACTCCAATGGATTGTAGCCTTGTCATTTTAGAAGGTAGTCTGTTGTCGAGAATATTTTATTCCATTGGATGGTTTGTTTGTCATTATGGAAGGTAGTCTGTTTTTGAGATTTTTGTTATTCCAATGGATGGTAACCTTGTAATTATGGAAGGTAGTCTGTGGTCGAGATTTTTGTTACTCCAATGGGTGATAGCCGTGTCATTATGGAAGGTAGTCTGTTGTCGAGATTTTTGATACTCCAATGGATGGTAGCCTTGTCATTATGGAAGGTAGTCTGTTGTCGAGATTTTGTTACTCTAATGGATGGTAGCCTTGTCATTATGGAAGGTAGTTTGTTGTCGATATTTTTTTACTCCAATGGATGGTAGCCTTATCATTATGGAAGGTAGTTTGTTGTCGATATTTTTGTTACTCCAATGGATGGTAGCCTTGTCATTATGGAAGGTAGTGTGTTGTTTAGATTTTTGTTATTCTAATGGATGGTAACCTTGTCATTATGGAAGGTAGTCTTTTGTCGAGATTTTTATTTACTCCAATGGATGGTAGCCTTGTCATTGTGGAAGGTAGTGTGTTGTTCAGATTTTTATATCTCCAATGGATGGTAGCCTTGTCATTATAGAAGGTAGTCTGTTGTCGAGATTTTGTTACTCCAATGGATGGTAACCTTGTCATTACGGAAGGTAGTCGATTGTTGAGATTTTTGTTTCTCCAATGGATGGAAGCCTTGTCATTATGGAAGGTTGTATTTTGTTGAGATTTTTGTTATTCGAATGGATGGAAGCCTTGTCATTATGGAAGGTAGTTTGTTGTCAATATCTTTGTTACTCCAATGGATGATAGCCTTGTCATTATGGAAGGTAGTCTGTTGTCGATATTTTTGTTACTCCAATGGATGGTAGCCTTGTCATTATGGAAGGTAGTATGTTGTCGAGATTTTGTTACTCAAATGGATGGTAGCCTTATCATTATGGAACATAGTCTGTTGTAGATATTATTTTTACTCCAATGGATGGTAGCCTTGTAATTATGGAAGGAAGTCTGTCATTGAGATTTCTGTTACTCCAATGGATTGTAGCCTTGTCATTTTAAAAGGTAGTCTTTTGTCGAGAATATTTTATTCCATTGGATGGTTTGTTTGTCATTATGGAAGGTAGTCTGTCTTTGAGATTTTTGTTATTCCAATGGATGGTAACCTTGTAATTATGGAAGGTAGTCTGTTGTCGAGATTTTTGTTACTCTAATGGGTGATAGCCTTGTCATTATGGAAGGTAGTCTGTTGTCGATATTTTTGATACTCCAATGGATGGTAGCCTTGTCATTATGGAAGGTAGTCTGTTGTCGAGATTTTGTTACTCTAATGGATGGTAGCCTTGTCATTATGGAAGGTAGTTTGTTGTCGATATTTTTTTACTCCAATGGATGGTAGCCTTGTCATTATGGAAGGTAGTTTGTTGTCGATATTTTTGTTACTCCAATGGATGGTAGCCTTGTCATTATGGAAGGTAGTCTGTTGTTTAGATTTTTGTTATTCTAATGGATGGTAACCTTGTCATTATGGAAGGTAGTCTTTTGTCGAGATTTTTGTTACTCCAATGGATGGTAGCCTTGTCATTGTGGAAGCTAGTGTGTTGTTCAGATTTTTATATCTCCAATGGATGGTAGCCTTGTCATTATAGAAGGTAGTCTGTTGTCGAGATTTTGTTACTCCAATGGATGGTAACCTTGTCATTACGGAAGGTAGTCGATTGTTGAGATTTTTGTTTCTCCAATGGATGGAAGCCTTGTCATTATGGAAGGTTGTATTTTGTTGAGATTTTTGTTATTCGAATGGATGGAAGCCTTGTCATTATGGAAGGTAGTTTGTTGTCAATATCTTTGTTACTCCAATGGATGATAGCCTTGTCATTATGGAAGGTAGTCTGTTGTCGATATTTTTGTTACTCCAATGGATGGTAGCCTTGTCATTATGGAAGGTAGTATGTTGTCGAGATTTTGTTACTCAAATGGATGGTAGCCTTATCATTATGGAACATAGTCTGTTGTAGATATTATTTTTACTCCAATGGATGGTAGCCTTGTGATTATGGAAGGTAGTTTGTTGTCGAGATTTTTAATACTCCAATGGATGGTAGCCTTGAATATATGGAAGGTAGTCTGTTGTCGAGATTTTTTTTACTCCAATGGATGGTAGCCTTGTAATTATGGAAGGAAGTCTATCGTTGAGATTTCTGTTACTCCAATGGATTGTAGCCTTGTCATTTTAGAAGGTAGTCTGTTGTCGACAATATTTTATTCCATTGGATGGTTTGTTTGTCATTATGGAAGGTAGTCTGTTTTTGAGATTTTTGTTATTCCAATGGATGGTAACCTTGTAATTATGGAAGGTAGTCTGTGGTCGAGATTTTTGTTACTCCAATGGGTGATAGCCGTGTCATTATGGAAGGTAGTCTGTTGTCGAGATTTTTGATACTCCAATGGATGGTAGCCTTGTCATTATGGAAGGTAGTCTGTTGTCGAGATTTTGTTACTCTAATGGATGGTAGCCTTGTCATTATGGAAGGTAGTTTGTTGTCGATATTTTTTTACTCCAATGGATGGTAGCCTTATCATTATGGAAGGTAGTTTGTTGTCGATATTTTTGTTACTCCAATGGATGGTAGCCTTGTCATTATGGAAGGTAGTGTGTTGTTTAGATTTTTGTTATTCTAATGGATGGTAACCTTGTCATTATGGAAGGTAGTCTTTTGTCGAGATTTTTATTTACTCCAATGGATGGTAGCCTTGTCATTGTGGAAGGTAGTGTGTTGTTCAGATTTTTATATCTCCAATGGATGGTAGCCTTGTCATTATAGAAGGTAGTCTGTTGTCGAGATTTTGTTACTCCAATGGATGGTAACCTTGTCATTACGGAAGGTAGTCGATTGTTGAGATTTTTGTTTCTCCAATGGATGGAAGCCTTGTCATTATGGAAGGTTGTATTTTGTTGAGATTTTTGTTATTCGAATGGATGGAAGCCTTGTCATTATGGAAGGTAGTTTGTTGTCAATATCTTTGTTACTCCAATGGATGATAGCCTTGTCATTATGGAAGGTAGTCTGTTGTCGATATTTTTGTTACTCCAATGGATGGTAGCCTTGTCATTATGGAAGGTAGTATGTTGTCGAGATTTTGTTACTCAAATGGATGGTAGCCTTATCATTATGGAACATAGTCTGTTGTAGATATTATTTTTACTCCAATGGATGGTAGCCTTGTGATTATGGAAGGTAGTTTGTTGTCGAGATTTTTAATACTCCAATGGATGGTAGCCTTGAATATATGGAAGGTAGTCTGTTGTCGAGATTTTTTTTACTCCAATGGATGGTAGCCTTGTAATTATGGAAGGAAGTCTATCGTTGAGATTTCTGTTACTCCAATGGATTGTAGCCTTGTCATTTTAGAAGGTAGTCTGTTGTCGAGAATATTTTATTCCATTGGATGGTTTGTTTGTCATTATGGAAGGTAGTCTGTTTTTGAGATTTTTGTTATTCCAATGGATGGTAACCTTGTAATTATGGAAGGTAGTCTGTGGTCGAGATTTTTGTTACTCCAATGGGTGATAGCCGTGTCATTATGGAAGGTAGTCTGTTGTCGAGATTTTTGATACTCCAATGGATGGTAGCCTTGTCATTATGGAAGGTAGTCTGTTGTCGAGATTTTGTTACTCTAATGGATGGTAGCCTTGTCATTATGGAAGGTAGTTTGTTGTCGATATTTTTTTACTCCAATGGATGGTAGCCTTATCATTATGGAAGGTAGTTTGTTGTCGATATTTTTGTTACTCCAATGGATGGTAGCCTTGTCATTATGGAAGGTAGTGTGTTGTTTAGATTTTTGTTATTCTAATGGATGGTAACCTTGTCATTATGGAAGGTAGTCTTTTGTCGAGATTTTTATTTACTCCAATGGATGGTAGCCTTGTCATTGTGGAAGGTAGTGTGTTGTTCAGATTTTTATATCTCCAATGGATGGTAGCCTTGTCATTATAGAAGGTAGTCTGTTGTCGAGATTTTGTTACTCCAATGGATGGTAACCTTGTCATTACAGAAGGTAGTCGATTGTTGAGATTTTTGTTTCTCCAATGGATGGAAGCCTTGTCATTATGGAAGGTTGTATTTTGTTGAGATTTTTGTTATTCGAATGGATGGAAGCCTTGTCATTATGGAAGGTAGTTTGTTGTCAATATCTTTGTTACTCCAATGGATGATAGCCTTGTCATTATGGAAGGTAGTCTGTTGTCGATATTTTTGTTACTCCAATGGATGGTAGCCTTGTCATTATGGAAGGTAGTATGTTGTCGAGATTTTGTTACTCAAATGGATGGTAGCCTTATCATTATGGAACATAGTCTGTTGTAGATATTATTTTTACTCCAATGGATGGTAGCCTTGTGATTATGGAAGGTAGTTTGTTGTCGAGATTTTTAATACTCCAATGGATGGTAGCCTTGAAATTATGGAAGGTAGTCTGTTGTCGAGATTTTTTTTACTCCAATGGATGGTAGCCTTGTAATTATGGAAGGAAGTCTATCGTTGAGATTTCTGTTACTCCAATGGATTGTAGCCTTGTCATTTTAGAAGGTAGTCTGTTGTCGAGAATATTTTATTCCATTGGATGGTTTGTTTGTCATTATGGAAGGTAGTCTGTTTTTGAGATTTTTGTTATTCCAATGGATGGTAACCTTGTAATTATGGAAGGTAGTCTGTGGTCGAGATTTTTGTTACTCCAATGGGTGATAGCCGTGTCATTATGGAAGGTAGTCTGTTGTCGAGATTTTTGATACTCCAATGGATGGTAGCCTTGTCATTATGGAAGGTAGTCTGTTGTCGAGATTTTGTTACTCTAATGGATGGTAGCCTTGTCATTATGGAAGGTAGTTTGTTGTCGATATTTTTTTACTCCAATGGATGGTAGCCTTATCATTATGGAAGGTAGTTTGTTGTCGATATTTTTGTTACTCCAATGGATGGTAGCCTTGTCATTATGGAAGGTAGTCTGTTGTTTAGATTTTTGTTATTCTAATGGATGGTAACCTTGTCATTATGGAAGGTAGTCTTTTGTCGAGATTTTTATTTACTCCAATGGATGGTAGCCTTGTCATTGTGGAAGGTAGTGTGTTGTTCAGATTTTTATATCTCCAATGGATGGTAGCCTTGTCATTATAGAAGGTAGTCTGTTGTCGAGATTTTGTTACTCCAATGGATGGTAACCTTATCATTACGGAAGGTAGTCGATTATTGAGATTTTTGTTACTCCAATGGATGGAAGCCTTGTCATTATGGAAGGTTGTATTTTGTTGAGATTTTTGTTATTCGAATGGATGGAAGCCTTGTCATTATGGAAGGTAGTTTGTTGTCGATATTTTTGTTACTCCAATGGATGATAGCCTTGTCATTATGGAAGGTAGTTTGTTGTCGATATTTTTGTTACTCCAATGGATGGTAGCCTTGTCATTATGGAAGGTAGTATGTTGTCGAGATTTTGTTACTCAAATGGATGGTAGCCTTATCATTATGGAACATAGTCTGTTGTAGATATTATTTTTACTCCAATGGATGGTAGCCTTGTCATTATGGAAGGTAGTCTGTTGTCGAGATTTTTGATACTCCAATGGATGGTAGCCTTGAAATTATGGAAGGTAGTCTGTTGTCGAGATTTTTTTTACTCCAATGGATGGTAGCCTTGTAATTATGGAAGGAAGTCTGTCGTTGAGATTTCTGTTACTCCAATGGATTGTAGCCTTGTCATTTTAGAAGGTAGTCTGTTGTCGAGAATATTTTATTCCATTGGATGGTTTGTTTGTCATTATGGAAGGTAGTCTGTTTTTGAGATTTTTGTTATTCCAATGGATGGTAACCTTGTAATTATCGAAGGTAGTCTGTTGTCGAGATTTTTGTTACTCCTATGGATGCTAGCCTTTTTATTATGGAAGGTAGTCTGTTGTCGAGATTTTGGTTATTTCAATGGATGGTAGCCTTGTCATTATGGAAGGTAGTCTGTTGTCGAGATTTTGTTACTCTAATGGATGGTAGCCTAGTCATTATGGAACATAGTCTGTTGTCGATATTTTTTTTACTCCAATGGATGGTAGCCTTGTCATTATGGAAGGTAGTCTGTTGTCGAGATTTTTGATACTCCAATGGATGGTAGCCTTGTAATTATGGAAGGTAGTCTGTTGTCGAGATTTTTTTTACTCCAATGGATGGTAGCCTTGTCATTATGGAAGGTAGTCTGTCGTTGAGATTTCTGTTACTCCAATGGATTGTAGCCTTGTCATTATGGAAGGTAGTCTGTTGTTCAGATTTTTGTTACTCCAATGGATGGTAGCCTTGTCATTATGGAAGGTAGTTTGTTGTCGAGAATATTTTATTCTATTGGATGGTAGGCTTGTCATTATGGAAGGTAGTCTGTTTTTGAGATTTTTGTTATTCCAATGGATGGTAACCTTGTCATTATGGAAGGTAGTATTTTGTCGAGATTTTTTTTACTCCAATGGATGGTATCCTTGTCATTATGGAAGGTAGTCTATTGTCGATATTTTGTTACTCTAATGGATGGTAGCCTTGTCATTATGGAACATAGGCTGTTGTCGATTTTTTTTTACTCCAATGGATGGTAGCCTTGTCATTATGGAAGGTAGTTTGTTGTCGAGATTTTTGATACTCCTATGGATGGTATCCTTGTAATTATGGAAGGTAGTCTATTATCGAGATTTTTTTTACTCCAATGGATTTTAGCCTTGTCATTATGGAAGGTAGTCTTTCGTTGAGATTTCCGTTACTCAAATGGATTGTAGCCTTGTCATTATGGAAGGTAGTCTGTTGTTCGTATTTTTGTTACTCCAATGGATGGTAGCCTTGTCATTTGGAAGGTAGTCTGTTGTCGAGAATATTTTATTCCATTGGATGCAAGGCTTTTCATTATGCAAGGTACTATTTTATCGAGATTTTTGTTACTCCAATGGGAGATATCCTTGTCATTATTGAAGGTAGTCTGTTGTCGAGATTTTTGATACTCCAATGGATGGTAGCCTTGTCATTATGGAAGGTAGTCTGTTGTCGAGATTTTGTTACTCTAATGGATGGTAGCCTTGTCATTATGGAAGGTAGTTTGTTGTCGATATTTTTTTACTCCAATGGATGGTAGCCTTGTCATTATGGAAGGTAGTTTGTTGTCGATATTTTTGTTACTCCAATGGATGGTAGCCTTGTCATTATGGAAGGTAGGCTGTTGTTTAGATTTTTGTTATTCCAATGGATGGTAACCTTGTCATTATGGAAGGTAGTCTGTTGTTCAGATTTTTATTACTCCAATGGATGGTAGCCTTGTCATTATAGAAGGTAGTTTGTTGTCAAGATTTTGTTACTCCAATGGAGGGTAGCCTGGTCATTACGGAAGGTAGTCGATTGTTGAGATTTCTATTACTCCAATGGATGGTAGCCTTCTCATTATGGAAGGTAGTCTATTGTCAAGATTTTTGGTACTCCAATGGATGGTAGCATTGTCAATATGGAAGGTAGTCTATTGTCGAGATTTTTGGTACTCCAATGGATGGTATCCTTGTAATTATGGAAGGTAGTCTGTTGTCGAGATTTTTTTTACTCCAATGGTTGGTAGTCTTGTCATTATGGAAGGTAGTCTGTCGTTGAGATTTCTGTTACTCCAATGGATTGTAGCCTTGTCATTATGAAAGGTAGTATGTTGTTCAGATTTTTGTTACTCCAATGGATGGTAGCCTTGTCATTATATAAGGTAGTCTGTTGTCGAGATTTTTGTCATTCTAATGGATGGTAGCCTTGTCATTATGGAAGGTTGTATTTTGTCGAAATTTTTGTTACTCGAATGGATGGTAGCCTTGTCATTATTGAAGGTAGTTTGTTGTCGATATCTTTATTACTCCAATGGATGATAGCCTTGTCATTATGGAAGGTAGTTTGTTATCGATATTTTTTTTACTCCAATGGATGGTAGTCTTGTCATTATGGAAGGTAGTATGTTGTCGAGATTTTGTTACTCAAATGGATGGTAGCCTTGTCATTATGGAACATAGTCTGTTATCGATATTTCTTTTAGTCCAATGGAAGGTAGCCTTGTCATTATGGAAGGTAGTCTGTTGTCGAGATTTTTGATACTCCAATGGATGGTAGCCTTGTAATTATGGAAGGTAGTCTGTTGTTGAGATTTTTTTTGCTCCAATAGATTGTATCCTTGTCATTTTGGAAGGTAGACTGTTGTCGAGAATATTTTATTCCAGTGGATGGTAGCCTTGTAATTATGGAAGGTAGTCTGTCGTTGAGATTTCTGTTACTCCAATGGATGGTAGCCTTGTCATTACGGAAGGTAGTCGATTGTTGAGATTTTTGTTACTCCAATGGATGGTAGCCTTGTCATTATGGAAGGTAGTCTGTTGTTCAGATTTTTGTTACTCCAATGGATGATAGCCTTGTCATTATGGAAGGTAATCTATTGTCGAGATTTTTGTTATTCCAAAGGATGGTAGCCTTGTCATTATGGAAGGTAGTCTGTTGTCGAGATTTTTTTTACTCCAATGGATTGTAGCCTTGTCATTATGGAAGGTAGTCTGTTATCGAGATTTTGTGACTCTAATGGATGGTAGCCTTGTCATTATGGAAGGTAGACTGTTGTCAATATTTTTTTAGTCTAATGGATGGTAGCCTTGTCATTATGGAAGTTAGTTTGTTACCGATATTTTTGATACTCCAATGGATGTTAGCCTTGTCATTATGGAAGGTAGTCTGTTGTTGATATTTTTGTTATTCCAATAGATGGTAACCTTGTCATTATGGATGGTAGTCTTTTGTCAATATTTTTGTTACTCCAATGGATGGTAGCCTTGTCATTATGGAAGGTAGTCTGTTGTTCAGATTTTTATTACTCCAATGGATGGTAGCTTTGTCATTATAGAAGGTAGTCTGTTGTTGAGATTTTGTTACTCCAATGGATGGTAGCCTTGTAATTACGGAAGGTAGTCGATTGTTGAGATTTCTGTTAGTCCAATGGATGGTAGCCTTGTCATTATGGAAGGTAGTTTGTTGTTCTGATTTTTGTTACTCCAATGGATGATAGCCTTGTCATTATGGAAGGTAATCTATTGTCGAGATTTTTGTTATTCTAATAGATGGTAGCCTTGTCATTATGGAAGGTAGTCTGTTGTCGAGATTTTTTTTACTCCAATGGATGGTAGCCTTGTCATTATGGAAGGTAGTCTGTTGTCGAAATTTTTTTACTCCAATGGATGGTAGCCTTGTCATTATGGAAGGTAGTATGTTGTCGTGATTTTTGATACTCCAATGGATGGTAGCCTTGTCATTATGGAAGGTAGTCTGTTTTTCAGATTTTTATTACTCTAATGGATGGTAGCCTTTTCATTATAGAAGTTAGTTTGTTGTCGAGATTTTGTTACTCCAATGGATGGTAGCCTTGTCATTATGGAAGGTAGTCGATTGTTGAGATTTCTATTACTCCAATGGATGGTAGCCTTTTCATTATGGAAGGTAGTCTGTTGTTCAGATTTTTGTTACTCCAATGGATGATAGCCTTGTCATTATGGAAGGTAGTCTATTGTCGAGATTTTTGTTATTCCAATGGATGGTAGCCTTGTCATTATGGAAGGTAGTCTATTGTCGAGATTTTTGGTACTCCAATGGATGGTAGCCTTGTAATTATGGAAGGTAGTCTGTTGTAGAGATTTTTTTTACTCTAATGGATGGTAGTCTTGTCATTTTGGAAGGTAGTCTGTCGTTGAGATTTCTGTTACTCCAATGGATTGTAGCCTTGTCATTATGAAAGGTAGTCTGTTGTTCAGATTTTTGTTACTCCAATGGATGGTAGCCTTCTAATTATGGAAGGTAGTCTGTTGTCGATATTTTTGTTACTCCAATTGATGATAGCCTTGTCATTAGGGAAGGTAGAATGTTGTCGAGATTTTTGATACTCCAATGGATGATAGCCTTGTCATTACGGAAGGTAGTCTGTTGTTCATATTTTTGTTACTCCAATGGATGATAGCCTTGTCATTATGGAAGGTAGTCTATTGTTGAGATTTTTGTTATTCCAATGGATGGTAGCCTTGTCATTATGGAAGGTAGTCTATTTTCGAGATTTTTGGTACTCCAATGGATGGTAGCCTTGTAATTATGGAAGGTAGTCTGTTCTCGAGATTTTTTTTCTCCAATGGATGGTAGTCTTGTCATTATGGAAGGTAGTATGTCGTTGAGATTTCTGTTACTCCAATGGATTGTAGCCTTGTCATTATGAAAGGTAGTATGTTGTTCAGATTTTTGTTACTCCAATGGATGGTAGCCTTGTCATTATGGAAGGTAGTCTGTTTTCGAGATTTTTTTTATTCCAATGGATGGTAACCTTGTCATTATGGAAGGTAGTATTTTGTCGAGATTTTTGTTACTCTAATGGATGGTAGCCTTGTCATTATTGAAGGTAGTTTGTTGTCGATATCTTTGTTACTCCAATGGATGATAGCCTTGTCATTATGGAAGGTAGTCTGTTGTCGAGATTTTCTTACTCTAATGGATGGTAGCCTTGTCATTATGGAACATAGTCTATTGTCAAAAAAAAAATTTCTCCAATGGATGGTAGCCTTGTCATTATGGAAGGTAGTCTGTTGTCGAGATTTTTGATACTCCAATGGATGGTCGCCTTCTAATTATGGAAGGTACTCTGTTGTCGAGATTTTTTTTACTCCAATGGATGGTAGCCTTGTCATTATGGAAGGTAGTTTGTTATCGATATTATTGTTACTCCAATGGATGGTAGCCTTGACATTATGGAAGGTAGTATGTTGTCGAGATTTTTGATACTCCAATGGATGGTAGCCTTATCATTATGGAAGGTAGTCTGTTGTTCAGATTTTTATTACTCTAATGGATGGTAGCCTTGTCATTATAGAAGGTAGTCTGTTGTCGAGATTTTGTTACTCCAATGGATGGTATCCTTGTCATTACGGAAGGTAGTCAATTGTTGAGATTTCTGTTACTCCAATGGATGGTAGCCTTGTCATTACGGAAGGTAGTCTGTTATTCAGATTTTTGTTACTCCAATGGATGGTAGCCTTGTCATTATGGAAGGTAGTCTATTGTCGAGATTTTTGGTACTCCAATGGATGGTAGCCTTGTAATTATGGAAGGTAGTCTGTTGCCGAGACTTTTTTTTATTCCAATGGATGGTAGCCTTTGTCATTATGGAAGGTAGTCTATTGTCGATATTTTTGGTACTCCAATGGATGGTAGCCTTGTAATTATGGAAGGTAGTCTGTTGTCGAGACTTTTTTTTCTCCAATGGATGGCAGTTTTGTCATTATGGAAGGTAGTCTGTTGTCGAGATTTTCTTACTCTAATGGATGGTAGCCTTGTCATTATGGAACATAGTCTATTGTCAAAATTTTTGTTTCTCCAATGGATGGTAGCCTTGTCATTTTGGAAGGTAGTCTGTTGTCGAGATTTTTGATACTCCAATGGATGGTCGCCTTCTAATTATGGAAGGTAGTCTGTTGTCGAGATTTTTTTTACTCCAATGGATGGCAGCCTTGTCATTATGGAAGGTAGTCTGTTGTCGATATTTTTGTTACTCCAATGGATGGTAGCCTTGTCATTATGGAAGGTAGTATGTTGTCGAGATTTTTGATACTCCAATGGATGGTAGCCTTGTCATTATGGAAGGTAGTCTGTTGTTCAGATTTTTATTACTCTAATGGACGGTAGCCTTGTCATTATAGAAGGTAGTCTGTTGTCGAGATTTTGTTACTCCAATGGATAGTAGCCTTGTCATTACGGAAGGTAGTCGATTGTTGAGATTTCTGTTACTCCAATGAATGGTAGCCTTGTCATTATGGAAGGTAGTCTGTTGTTCAGATTTTTGTTACTCCAATGGATGATAGCCTTGTCATTATGGAAGGTAGTCTATTGTCGAGATTTTTGTTATTCCAATGGATGGTAGCCTTGTAATTATGGAAGGTAGTCCGTTTTAGATATTTTTTTACTCCAATGGATTGTAGCCTTGTAATTATGGAAGGTAGTCTGTCGTTGAGATTTCTGTTACTCCAATGGATTGTAGCCTTGTCATTATGGAAGGTAGTCTGTTGTACAGATTTTTGTTACTCCAATGGATGGTAGCCTTGTCATTATGGAAGGTAGTCTGTTGTTCAGATTTTTATTACTCTAATGGATCATAGCCTTGTCATTATAGAAGGTAGTCTGTTGTCGAGATTTTGTTACTCCAATGGATGGTAGCCTTGTCATTACGGAAGGTAGTCGATTGTTGAGATTTTTGTTACTCCAATGGATGGTAGCCTTGTCATTACGGAAGGTAGTTTGTTGTTCATATTTTTGTTACTCCAGTGGATGATAGCCTTGTCATTATGGAAGGTAGTCTATTGTCGAGATTTTTTTTCTTCCAATGGATGGTAGCCTTGTCATTATGGAAGGTAGTCTATTTTCGAGATTTTTGGTACTCCAATGGATGGTAGCCTTGTAATTATGGAAGGTAGTATGTTCTCGAGATTTTTTTTCTCCAATGGATGGTAGTCTTGTCATTATGGAAGGTAGTCTGTCGTTGAGATTTCTGTTACTCCAATGGATCGTAGCCTTGTCATTATGAAAGGTAGTCTGTTGTCGAGATTTTTGATACTCCAATGGATGGAAGCCTTGTCATTATGGAAGGTTGTATTTTGTTGAGATTTTTGTTATTCGAATGGATGGAAGCCTTGTCATTATGGAAGGTAGTTTGTTGTCAATATCTTTGTTACTCCAATGGATGATAGCCTTGTCATTATGGAAGGTAGTCTGTTGTCGATATTTTTGTTACTCCAATGGATGGTAGCCTTGTCATTATGGAAGGTAGTATGTTGTCGAGATTTTGTTACTCAAATGGATGGTAGCCTTATCATTATGGAACATAGTCTGTTGTAGATATTATTTTTACTCCAATGGATGGTAGCCTTGTAATTATGGAAGGAAGTCTGTCATTGAGATTTCTGTTACTCCAATGGATTGTAGCCTTGTCATTTTAAAAGGTAGTCTTTTGTCGAGAATATTTTATTCCATTGGATGGTTTGTTTGTCATTATGGAAGGTAGTCTGTCTTTGAGATTTTTGTTATTCCAATGGATGGTAACCTTGTAATTATGGAAGGTAGTCTGTTGTCGAGATTTTTGTTACTCTAATGGGTGATAGCCTTGTCATTATGGAAGGTAGTCTGTTGTCGATATTTTTGATACTCCAATGGATGGTAGCCTTGTCATTATGGAAGGTAGTCTGTTGTCGAGATTTTGTTACTCTAATGGATGGTAGCCTTGTCATTATGGAAGGTAGTTTGTTGTCGATATTTTTTTACTCCAATGGATGGTAGCCTTGTCATTATGGAAGGTAGTTTGTTGTCGATATTTTTGTTACTCCAATGGATGGTAGCCTTGTCATTATGGAAGGTAGTCTGTTGTTTAGATTTTTGTTATTCTAATGGATGGTAACCTTGTCATTATGGAAGGTAGTCTTTTGTCGAGATTTTTGTTACTCCAATGGATGGTAGCCTTGTCATTGTGGAAGCTAGTGTGTTGTTCAGATTTTTATATCTCCAATGGATGGTAGCCTTGTCATTATAGAAGGTAGTCTGTTGTCGAGATTTTGTTACTCCAATGGATGGTAACCTTGTCATTACGGAAGGTAGTCGATTGTTGAGATTTTTGTTTCTCCAATGGATGGAAGCCTTGTCATTATGGAAGGTTGTATTTTGTTGAGATTTTTGTTATTCGAATGGATGGAAGCCTTGTCATTATGGAAGGTAGTTTGTTGTCAATATCTTTGTTACTCCAATGGATGATAGCCTTGTCATTATGGAAGGTAGTCTGTTGTCGATATTTTTGTTACTCCAATGGATGGTAGCCTTGTCATTATGGAAGGTAGTATGTTGTCGAGATTTTGTTACTCAAATGGATGGTAGCCTTATCATTATGGAACATAGTCTGTTGTAGATATTATTTTTACTCCAATGGATGGTAGCCTTGTGATTATGGAAGGTAGTTTGTTGTCGAGATTTTTAATACTCCAATGGATGGTAGCCTTGAATATATGGAAGGTAGTCTGTTGTCGAGATTTTTTTTACTCCAATGGATGGTAGCCTTGTAATTATGGAAGGAAGTCTATCGTTGAGATTTCTGTTACTCCAATGGATTGTAGCCTTGTCATTTTAGAAGGTAGTCTGTTGTCGACAATATTTTATTCCATTGGATGGTTTGTTTGTCATTATGGAAGGTAGTCTGTTTTTGAGATTTTTGTTATTCCAATGGATGGTAACCTTGTAATTATGGAAGGTAGTCTGTGGTCGAGATTTTTGTTACTCCAATGGGTGATAGCCGTGTCATTATGGAAGGTAGTCTGTTGTCGAGATTTTTGATACTCCAATGGATGGTAGCCTTGTCATTATGGAAGGTAGTCTGTTGTCGAGATTTTGTTACTCTAATGGATGGTAGCCTTGTCATTATGGAAGGTAGTTTGTTGTCGATATTTTTTTACTCCAATGGATGGTAGCCTTATCATTATGGAAGGTAGTTTGTTGTCGATATTTTTGTTACTCCAATGGATGGTAGCCTTGTCATTATGGAAGGTAGTGTGTTGTTTAGATTTTTGTTATTCTAATGGATGGTAACCTTGTCATTATGGAAGGTAGTCTTTTGTCGAGATTTTTATTTACTCCAATGGATGGTAGCCTTGTCATTGTGGAAGGTAGTGTGTTGTTCAGATTTTTATATCTCCAATGGATGGTAGCCTTGTCATTATAGAAGGTAGTCTGTTGTCGAGATTTTGTTACTCCAATGGATGGTAACCTTGTCATTACGGAAGGTAGTCGATTGTTGAGATTTTTGTTTCTCCAATGGATGGAAGCCTTGTCATTATGGAAGGTTGTATTTTGTTGAGATTTTTGTTATTCGAATGGATGGAAGCCTTGTCATTATGGAAGGTAGTTTGTTGTCAATATCTTTGTTACTCCAATGGATGATAGCCTTGTCATTATGGAAGGTAGTCTGTTGTCGATATTTTTGTTACTCCAATGGATGGTAGCCTTGTCATTATGGAAGGTAGTATGTTGTCGAGATTTTGTTACTCAAATGGATGGTAGCCTTATCATTATGGAACATAGTCTGTTGTAGATATTATTTTTACTCCAATGGATGGTAGCCTTGTGATTATGGAAGGTAGTTTGTTGTCGAGATTTTTAATACTCCAATGGATGGTAGCCTTGAATATATGGAAGGTAGTCTGTTGTCGAGATTTTTTTTACTCCAATGGATGGTAGCCTTGTAATTATGGAAGGAAGTCTATCGTTGAGATTTCTGTTACTCCAATGGATTGTAGCCTTGTCATTTTAGAAGGTAGTCTGTTGTCGAGAATATTTTATTCCATTGGATGGTTTGTTTGTCATTATGGAAGGTAGTCTGTTTTTGAGATTTTTGTTATTCCAATGGATGGTAACCTTGTAATTATGGAAGGTAGTCTGTGGTCGAGATTTTTGTTACTCCAATGGGTGATAGCCGTGTCATTATGGAAGGTAGTCTGTTGTCGAGATTTTTGATACTCCAATGGATGGTAGCCTTGTCATTATGGAAGGTAGTCTGTTGTCGAGATTTTGTTACTCTAATGGATGGTAGCCTTGTCATTATGGAAGGTAGTTTGTTGTCGATATTTTTTTACTCCAATGGATGGTAGCCTTATCATTATGGAAGGTAGTTTGTTGTCGATATTTTTGTTACTCCAATGGATGGTAGCCTTGTCATTATGGAAGGTAGTGTGTTGTTTAGATTTTTGTTATTCTAATGGATGGTAACCTTGTCATTATGGAAGGTAGTCTTTTGTCGAGATTTTTATTTACTCCAATGGATGGTAGCCTTGTCATTGTGGAAGGTAGTGTGTTGTTCAGATTTTTATATCTCCAATGGATGGTAGCCTTGTCATTATAGAAGGTAGTCTGTTGTCGAGATTTTGTTACTCCAATGGATGGTAACCTTGTCATTACAGAAGGTAGTCGATTGTTGAGATTTTTGTTTCTCCAATGGATGGAAGCCTTGTCATTATGGAAGGTTGTATTTTGTTGAGATTTTTGTTATTCGAATGGATGGAAGCCTTGTCATTATGGAAGGTAGTTTGTTGTCAATATCTTTGTTACTCCAATGGATGATAGCCTTGTCATTATGGAAGGTAGTCTGTTGTCGATATTTTTGTTACTCCAATGGATGGTAGCCTTGTCATTATGGAAGGTAGTATGTTGTCGAGATTTTGTTACTCAAATGGATGGTAGCCTTATCATTATGGAACATAGTCTGTTGTAGATATTATTTTTACTCCAATGGATGGTAGCCTTGTGATTATGGAAGGTAGTTTGTTGTCGAGATTTTTAATACTCCAATGGATGGTAGCCTTGAAATTATGGAAGGTAGTCTGTTGTCGAGATTTTTTTTACTCCAATGGATGGTAGCCTTGTAATTATGGAAGGAAGTCTATCGTTGAGATTTCTGTTACTCCAATGGATTGTAGCCTTGTCATTTTAGAAGGTAGTCTGTTGTCGAGAATATTTTATTCCATTGGATGGTTTGTTTGTCATTATGGAAGGTAGTCTGTTTTTGAGATTTTTGTTATTCCAATGGATGGTAACCTTGTAATTATGGAAGGTAGTCTGTGGTCGAGATTTTTGTTACTCCAATGGGTGATAGCCGTGTCATTATGGAAGGTAGTCTGTTGTCGAGATTTTTGATACTCCAATGGATGGTAGCCTTGTCATTATGGAAGGTAGTCTGTTGTCGAGATTTTGTTACTCTAATGGATGGTAGCCTTGTCATTATGGAAGGTAGTTTGTTGTCGATATTTTTTTACTCCAATGGATGGTAGCCTTATCATTATGGAAGGTAGTTTGTTGTCGATATTTTTGTTACTCCAATGGATGGTAGCCTTGTCATTATGGAAGGTAGTCTGTTGTTTAGATTTTTGTTATTCTAATGGATGGTAACCTTGTCATTATGGAAGGTAGTCTTTTGTCGAGATTTTTATTTACTCCAATGGATGGTAGCCTTGTCATTGTGGAAGGTAGTGTGTTGTTCAGATTTTTATATCTCCAATGGATGGTAGCCTTGTCATTATAGAAGGTAGTATGTTGTCGAGATTTTGTTACTCCAATGGATGGTAACCTTATCATTACGGAAGGTAGTCGATTATTGAGATTTTTGTTACTCCAATGGATGGAAGCCTTGTCATTATGGAAGGTTGTATTTTGTTGAGATTTTTGTTATTCGAATGGATGGAAGCCTTGTCATTATGGAAGGTAGTTTGTTGTCGATATTTTTGTTACTCCAATGGATGATAGCCTTGTCATTATGGAAGGTAGTTTGTTGTCGATATTTTTGTTACTCCAATGGATGGTAGCCTTGTCATTATGGAAGGTAGTATGTTGTCGAGATTTTGTTACTCAAATGGATGGTAGCCTTATCATTATGGAACATAGTCTGTTGTAGATATTATTTTTACTCCAATGGATGGTAGCCTTGTCATTATGGAAGGTAGTCTGTTGTCGAGATTTTTGATACTCCAATGGATGGTAGCCTTGAAATTATGGAAGGTAGTCTGTTGTCGAGATTTTTTTTACTCCAATGGATGGTAGCCTTGTAATTATGGAAGGAAGTCTGTCGTTGAGATTTCTGTTACTCCAATGGATTGTAGCCTTGTCATTTTAGAAGGTAGTCTGTTGTCGAGAATATTTTATTCCATTGGATGGTTTGTTTGTCATTATGGAAGGTAGTCTGTTTTTGAGATTTTTGTTATTCCAATGGATGGTAACCTTGTAATTATCGAAGGTAGTCTGTTGTCGAGATTTTTGTTACTCCTATGGATGCTAGCCTTTTTATTATGGAAGGTAGTCTGTTGTCGAGATTTTGGTTATTTCAATGGATGGTAGCCTTGTCATTATGGAAGGTAGTCTGTTGTCGAGATTTTGTTACTCTAATGGATGGTAGCCTAGTCATTATGGAACATAGTCTGTTGTCGATATTTTTTTTACTCCAATGGATGGTAGCCTTGTCATTATGGAAGGTAGTCTGTTGTCGAGATTTTTGATACTCCAATGGATGGTAGCCTTGTAATTATGGAAGGTAGTCTGTTGTCGAGATTTTTTTTACTCCAATGGATGGTAGCCTTGTCATTATGGAAGGTAGTCTGTCGTTGAGATTTCTGTTACTCCAATGGATTGTAGCCTTGTCATTATGGAAGGTAGTCTGTTGTTCAGATTTTTGTTACTCCAATGGATGGTAGCCTTGTCATTATGGAAGGTAGTTTGTTGTCGAGAATATTTTATTCTATTGGATGGTAGGCTTGTCATTATGGAAGGTAGTCTGTTTTTGAGATTTTTGTTATTCCAATGGATGGTAACCTTGTCATTATGGAAGGTAGTATTTTGTCGAGATTTTTTTTACTCCAATGGATGGTATCCTTGTCATTATGGAAGGTAGTCTATTGTCGATATTTTGTTACTCTAATGGATGGTAGCCTTGTCATTATGGAACATAGGCTGTTGTCGATTTTTTTTTACTCCAATGGATGGTAGCCTTGTCATTATGGAAGGTAGTTTGTTGTCGAGATTTTTGATACTCCTATGGATGGTATCCTTGTAATTATGGAAGGTAGTCTATTATCGAGATTTTTTTTACTCCAATGGATTTTAGCCTTGTCATTATGGAAGGTAGTCTTTCGTTGAGATTTCCGTTACTCAAATGGATTGTAGCCTTGTCATTATGGAAGGTAGTCTGTTGTTCGTATTTTTGTTACTCCAATGGATGGTAGCCTTGTCATTTGGAAGGTAGTCTGTTGTCGAGAATATTTTATTCCATTGGATGCAAGGCTTTTCATTATGCAAGGTACTATTTTATCGAGATTTTTGTTACTCCAATGGGAGATATCCTTGTCATTATTGAAGGTAGTCTGTTGTCGAGATTTTTGATACTCCAATGGATGGTAGCCTTGTCATTATGGAAGGTAGTCTGTTGTCGAGATTTTGTTACTCTAATGGATGGTAGCCTTGTCATTATGGAAGGTAGTTTGTTGTCGATATTTTTTTACTCCAATGGATGGTAGCCTTGTCATTATGGAAGGTAGTTTGTTGTCGATATTTTTGTTACTCCAATGGATGGTAGCCTTGTCATTATGGAAGGTAGGCTGTTGTTTAGATTTTTGTTATTCCAATGGATGGTAACCTTGTCATTATGGAAGGTAGTCTGTTGTTCAGATTTTTATTACTCCAATGGATGGTAGCCTTGTCATTATAGAAGGTAGTTTGTTGTCAAGATTTTGTTACTCCAATGGAGGGTAGCCTGGTCATTACGGAAGGTAGTCGATTGTTGAGATTTCTATTACTCCAATGGATGGTAGCCTTCTCATTATGGAAGGTAGTCTATTGTCAAGATTTTTGGTACTCCAATGGATGGTAGCATTGTCAATATGGAAGGTAGTCTATTGTCGAGATTTTTGGTACTCCAATGGATGGTATCCTTGTAATTATGGAAGGTAGTCTGTTGTCGAGATTTTTTTTACTCCAATGGTTGGTAGTCTTGTCATTATGGAAGGTAGTCTGTCGTTGAGATTTCTGTTACTCCAATGGATTGTAGCCTTGTCATTATGAAAGGTAGTATGTTGTTCAGATTTTTGTTACTCCAATGGATGGTAGCCTTGTCATTATATAAGGTAGTCTGTTGTCGAGATTTTTGTCATTCTAATGGATGGTAGCCTTGTCATTATGGAAGGTTGTATTTTGTCGAAATTTTTGTTACTCGAATGGATGGTAGCCTTGTCATTATTGAAGGTAGTTTGTTGTCGATATCTTTATTACTCCAATGGATGATAGCCTTGTCATTATGGAAGGTAGTTTGTTATCGATATTTTTTTTACTCCAATGGATGGTAGTCTTGTCATTATGGAAGGTAGTATGTTGTCGAGATTTTGTTACTCAAATGGATGGTAGCCTTGTCATTATGGAACATAGTCTGTTATCGATATTTCTTTTAGTCCAATGGAAGGTAGCCTTGTCATTATGGAAGGTAGTCTGTTGTCGAGATTTTTGATACTCCAATGGATGGTAGCCTTGTAATTATGGAAGGTAGTCTGTTGTTGAGATTTTTTTTGCTCCAATAGATTGTATCCTTGTCATTTTGGAAGGTAGACTGTTGTCGAGAATATTTTATTCCAGTGGATGGTAGCCTTGTAATTATGGAAGGTAGTCTGTCGTTGAGATTTCTGTTACTCCAATGGATGGTAGCCTTGTCATTACGGAAGGTAGTCGATTGTTGAGATTTTTGTTACTCCAATGGATGGTAGCCTTGTCATTATGGAAGGTAGTCTGTTGTTCAGATTTTTGTTACTCCAATGGATGATAGCCTTGTCATTATGGAAGGTAATCTATTGTCGAGATTTTTGTTATTCCAAAGGATGGTAGCCTTGTCATTATGGAAGGTAGTCTGTTGTCGAGATTTTTTTTACTCCAATGGATTGTAGCCTTGTCATTATGGAAGGTAGTCTGTTATCGAGATTTTGTGACTCTAATGGATGGTAGCCTTGTCATTATGGAAGGTAGACTGTTGTCAATATTTTTTTAGTCTAATGGATGGTAGCCTTGTCATTATGGAAGTTAGTTTGTTACCGATATTTTTGATACTCCAATGGATGTTAGCCTTGTCATTATGGAAGGTAGTCTGTTGTTGATATTTTTGTTATTCCAATAGATGGTAACCTTGTCATTATGGATGGTAGTCTTTTGTCAATATTTTTGTTACTCCAATGGATGGTAGCCTTGTCATTATGGAAGGTAGTCTGTTGTTCAGATTTTTATTACTCCAATGGATGGTAGCTTTGTCATTATAGAAGGTAGTCTGTTGTTGAGATTTTGTTACTCCAATGGATGGTAGCCTTGTAATTACGGAAGGTAGTCGATTGTTGAGATTTCTGTTAGTCCAATGGATGGTAGCCTTGTCATTATGGAAGGTAGTTTGTTGTTCTGATTTTTGTTACTCCAATGGATGATAGCCTTGTCATTATGGAAGGTAATCTATTGTCGAGATTTTTGTTATTCTAATAGATGGTAGCCTTGTCATTATGGAAGGTAGTCTGTTGTCGAGATTTTTTTTACTCCAATGGATGGTAGCCTTGTCATTATGGAAGGTAGTCTGTTGTCGAAATTTTTTTACTCCAATGGATGGTAGCCTTGTCATTATGGAAGGTAGTATGTTGTCGTGATTTTTGATACTCCAATGGATGGTAGCCTTGTCATTATGGAAGGTAGTCTGTTTTTCAGATTTTTATTACTCTAATGGATGGTAGCCTTTTCATTATAGAAGTTAGTTTGTTGTCGAGATTTTGTTACTCCAATGGATGGTAGCCTTGTCATTATGGAAGGTAGTCGATTGTTGAGATTTCTATTACTCCAATGGATGGTAGCCTTTTCATTATGGAAGGTAGTCTGTTGTTCAGATTTTTGTTACTCCAATGGATGATAGCCTTGTCATTATGGAAGGTAGTCTATTGTCGAGATTTTTGTTATTCCAATGGATGGTAGCCTTGTCATTATGGAAGGTAGTCTATTGTCGAGATTTTTGGTACTCCAATGGATGGTAGCCTTGTAATTATGGAAGGTAGTCTGTTGTAGAGATTTTTTTTACTCTAATGGATGGTAGTCTTGTCATTTTGGAAGGTAGTCTGTCGTTGAGATTTCTGTTACTCCAATGGATTGTAGCCTTGTCATTATGAAAGGTAGTCTGTTGTTCAGATTTTTGTTACTCCAATGGATGGTAGCCTTCTAATTATGGAAGGTAGTCTGTTGTCGATATTTTTGTTACTCCAATTGATGATAGCCTTGTCATTAGGGAAGGTAGAATGTTGTCGAGATTTTTGATACTCCAATGGATGATAGCCTTGTCATTACGGAAGGTAGTCTGTTGTTCATATTTTTGTTACTCCAATGGATGATAGCCTTGTCATTATGGAAGGTAGTCTATTGTTGAGATTTTTGTTATTCCAATGGATGGTAGCCTTGTCATTATGGAAGGTAGTCTATTTTCGAGATTTTTGGTACTCCAATGGATGGTAGCCTTGTAATTATGGAAGGTAGTCTGTTCTCGAGATTTTTTTTCTCCAATGGATGGTAGTCTTGTCATTATGGAAGGTAGTATGTCGTTGAGATTTCTGTTACTCCAATGGATTGTAG
Organism: Vicia faba; assembly: GCA_948472305.1. Taxonomy (NCBI): domain Eukaryota; kingdom Viridiplantae; phylum Streptophyta; class Magnoliopsida; order Fabales; family Fabaceae; genus Vicia; species Vicia faba. The sequence continues at coordinate 680,568,115 of OX451739.1, read as the reverse complement.
CCTTGTCATTATGAAAGGTAGTATGTTGTTCAGATTTTTGTTACTCCAATGGATGGTAGCCTTGTCATTATGGAAGGTAGTCTGTTTTCGAGATTTTTTTTATTCCAATGGATGGTAACCTTGTCATTATGGAAGGTAGTATTTTGTCGAGATTTTTGTTACTCTAATGGATGGTAGCCTTGTCATTATTGAAGGTAGTTTGTTGTCGATATCTTTGTTACTCCAATGGATGATAGCCTTGTCATTATGGAAGGTAGTCTGTTGTCGAGATTTTCTTACTCTAATGGATGGTAGCCTTGTCATTATGGAACATAGTCTATTGTCAAAAAAAAAATTTCTCCAATGGATGGTAGCCTTGTCATTATGGAAGGTAGTCTGTTGTCGAGATTTTTGATACTCCAATGGATGGTCGCCTTCTAATTATGGAAGGTACTCTGTTGTCGAGATTTTTTTTACTCCAATGGATGGTAGCCTTGTCATTATGGAAGGTAGTTTGTTATCGATATTATTGTTACTCCAATGGATGGTAGCCTTGACATTATGGAAGGTAGTATGTTGTCGAGATTTTTGATACTCCAATGGATGGTAGCCTTATCATTATGGAAGGTAGTCTGTTGTTCAGATTTTTATTACTCTAATGGATGGTAGCCTTGTCATTATAGAAGGTAGTCTGTTGTCGAGATTTTGTTACTCCAATGGATGGTATCCTTGTCATTACGGAAGGTAGTCAATTGTTGAGATTTCTGTTACTCCAATGGATGGTAGCCTTGTCATTACGGAAGGTAGTCTGTTATTCAGATTTTTGTTACTCCAATGGATGGTAGCCTTGTCATTATGGAAGGTAGTCTATTGTCGAGATTTTTGGTACTCCAATGGATGGTAGCCTTGTAATTATGGAAGGTAGTCTGTTGCCGAGACTTTTTTTTATTCCAATGGATGGTAGCCTTTGTCATTATGGAAGGTAGTCTATTGTCGATATTTTTGGTACTCCAATGGATGGTAGCCTTGTAATTATGGAAGGTAGTCTGTTGTCGAGACTTTTTTTTCTCCAATGGATGGCAGTTTTGTCATTATGGAAGGTAGTCTGTTGTCGAGATTTTCTTACTCTAATGGATGGTAGCCTTGTCATTATGGAACATAGTCTATTGTCAAAATTTTTGTTTCTCCAATGGATGGTAGCCTTGTCATTTTGGAAGGTAGTCTGTTGTCGAGATTTTTGATACTCCAATGGATGGTCGCCTTCTAATTATGGAAGGTAGTCTGTTGTCGAGATTTTTTTTACTCCAATGGATGGCAGCCTTGTCATTATGGAAGGTAGTCTGTTGTCGATATTTTTGTTACTCCAATGGATGGTAGCCTTGTCATTATGGAAGGTAGTATGTTGTCGAGATTTTTGATACTCCAATGGATGGTAGCCTTGTCATTATGGAAGGTAGTCTGTTGTTCAGATTTTTATTACTCTAATGGACGGTAGCCTTGTCATTATAGAAGGTAGTCTGTTGTCGAGATTTTGTTACTCCAATGGATAGTAGCCTTGTCATTACGGAAGGTAGTCGATTGTTGAGATTTCTGTTACTCCAATGAATGGTAGCCTTGTCATTATGGAAGGTAGTCTGTTGTTCAGATTTTTGTTACTCCAATGGATGATAGCCTTGTCATTATGGAAGGTAGTCTATTGTCGAGATTTTTGTTATTCCAATGGATGGTAGCCTTGTAATTATGGAAGGTAGTCCGTTTTAGATATTTTTTTACTCCAATGGATTGTAGCCTTGTAATTATGGAAGGTAGTCTGTCGTTGAGATTTCTGTTACTCCAATGGATTGTAGCCTTGTCATTATGGAAGGTAGTCTGTTGTACAGATTTTTGTTACTCCAATGGATGGTAGCCTTGTCATTATGGAAGGTAGTCTGTTGTTCAGATTTTTATTACTCTAATGGATCATAGCCTTGTCATTATAGAAGGTAGTCTGTTGTCGAGATTTTGTTACTCCAATGGATGGTAGCCTTGTCATTACGGAAGGTAGTCGATTGTTGAGATTTTTGTTACTCCAATGGATGGTAGCCTTGTCATTACGGAAGGTAGTTTGTTGTTCATATTTTTGTTACTCCAGTGGATGATAGCCTTGTCATTATGGAAGGTAGTCTATTGTCGAGATTTTTTTTCTTCCAATGGATGGTAGCCTTGTCATTATGGAAGGTAGTCTATTTTCGAGATTTTTGGTACTCCAATGGATGGTAGCCTTGTAATTATGGAAGGTAGTATGTTCTCGAGATTTTTTTTCTCCAATGGATGGTAGTCTTGTCATTATGGAAGGTAGTCTGTCGTTGAGATTTCTGTTACTCCAATGGATCGTAGCCTTGTCATTATGAAAGGTAGTCTGTTGTCGAGAATATTTTATTCCATTGGATGGTTTGTTTGTCATTATGGAAGGTAGTCTGTTTTTGATATTTTTGTTATTCCAATGGATGGTAACCTTGTAATTATGGAAGGTAGTCTGTTGTCGAGATTTTTGTTACTCCTATGGATGCTAGCCTTGTCATTATGGAAGGTAGTCTGTTGTCGAGATTTTGGTTATTTCAATGGATGGTAGCCTTGTCATTATGGAAGGTAGTCTGTTATCGAGATTTTGTTACTCTAATGGATGGTAGCCTAGTCATTATGGAACATAGTCTGTTGTCGATATTTTTTTTACTCCAATGGATGGTAGCCTTGTCATTATAGAAGGTAGTCTGTTGTCGAGATTTTTGATACTCCAATGGATGGTAGCCTTGTAATTATGGAAGGTAGTCTGTTGTCGAGATTTTTTTTACTCCAATGGATGGTAGCCTTGTCATTATGGAAGGTAGTTTGTCGTTGAGATTTCTGTTACTCCAATGGATTGTAGCCTTGTCATTATGGAAGGTAGTCTGTTGTTCAGATTTTTGTTACTCCAATGGATGGTAGCCTTGTCATTATGGAAGGTAGTTTGTTGTCGAGAATATTTTATTCTATTGGATGGTAGGCTTGTCATTATGGAAGGTAGTCTGTTTTTGAGATTTTTGTTATTCCAATGGATGGTAACCTTGTCATTATGGAAGGTAGTATTTTGTCGAGATTTTTTTTACTCCAATGGATGATAGCCTTGTCATTATGGAAGGTAGTCTGTTGTCGAGATTTTTGTTACTCCAATGGATGGTAGCCTTGTCATTATGGAAGGTAGTCTATTGTCGATATTTTGTTACTCTAATGGATGGTAGCCTTGTCATTATGGAACATAGCCTGTTTTCGATTTTTTTTTACTCCAATGGATGGTAGCCTTGTCATTATGGAAGGTAGTTTGTTGTCGAGATTTTTGATACTCCTATGGATGGTATCCTTGTAAGTATGGAAGGTAGTCTATTATCGAGATTTTTTTTACTCAAATGGATTTTAGCCTTGTCATTATGGAAGGTAGTCTGTCGTTGAGATTTCCGTTACTCAAATGGATTGTAGCCTTGTCATTATGGAAGGTAGTCTGTTGTTCATATTTTTGTTACTCCAATGGATGGTAGCCTTGTCATTTGGAAGGTAGTCTGTTGTCGAGAATATTTTATTCCATTGGATGGTAGGCTTTTCATTATGCAAGGTACTATTTTATCGAGATTTTTGTTACTCCAATGGGAGATATCCTTGTCATTATTGAAGGTAGTCTGTTGTCGAGATTTTTGATACTCCAATGGATGGTAGCCTTGTCATTATGGAAGGTAGTCTGTTGTCGAGATTTTGTTACTCTAATGGATGGTAGCCTTGTCATTATGGAAGGTAGTTTGTTGTCGATATTTTTTTACTCCAATGGATGGTAGCCTTGTCATTATGGAAGGTAGTTTGTTGTCGATATTTTTGTTACTCCAATGGATGGTAGCCTTGTCATTATGGAAGGTAGGCTGTTGTTTAGATTTTTGTTATTCCAATGGATGGTAACCTTGTCATTATGGAAGGTAGTCTGTTGTTCAGATTTTTATTACTCCAATGGATGGTAGCCTTGTCATTATAGAAGGTAGTCTGTTGTCAAGATTTTGTTACTCCAATGGAGGGTAGCCTGGTCATTACGGAAGGTAGTCGATTGTTGAGATTTCTATTACTCCAATGGATGGTAGCCTTGTCATTATGGAAGGTAGTCTATTGTCCAGATTTTTGGTACTCCAATGGATGGTAGCCTTGTCATTATGGAAGGTAGTCTATTGTCGAGATTTTTGGTACTCCAATGGATGGTATCCTTGTAATTATGGAAGGTAGTCTGTTGTCGAGATTTTTTTTACTCCAATGGTTGGTAGTCTTGTCATTATGGAAGGTAGTCTGTCGTTGAGATTTCTGTTACTCCAATGGATTGTAGCCTTGTCATTATGAAAGGTAGTATGTTGTTCAGATTTTTGTTACTCCAATGGATGGTAGCCTTGTCATTATGGAAGGTAGTCTGTTGTCGAGATTTTTGTCATTCTAATGGATGGTAGCCTTGTCATTATGGAAGGTTGTATTTTGTCGAGATTTTTGTTACTCGAATGGATGGTAGCCTTGTCATTATTGAAGGTAGTTTGTTGCCGATATCTTTATTACTCCAATGGATGATAGCCTTGTCATTATGGAAGGTAGTTTGTTATCGATATTTTTGTTACTCCAATGGATGGTAGTCTTGTCATTATGGAAGGTAGTATGTTGTCGAGATTTTGTTACTCAAATGTATGGTAGCCTTGTCATTATGGAACATAGTCTGTTGTCGATATTTCTTTTAGTCCAATGGATGGTAGCCTTGTCATTATGGAAGGTAGTCTGTTGTCGAGATTTTTGATACTCCAATGGATGGTAGCCTTGTAATTATGGAAGGTAGTCTGTTGTTGAGATTTTTTTTGCTCCAATGGATTGTATCCTTGTCATTTTGGAAGGTAGACTGTTGTCGAGAATATTTTATTCCAGTGGATGGTAGCCTTGTAATTATGGAAGGTAGTCTGTCGTTGAGATTTCTGTTACTCCAATGGATGGTAGCCTTGTCATTACGGAAGGTAGTCGATTGTTGAGATTTTTGTTACTCCAATGGATGGTAGCCTTGTCATTATGGAAGGTAGTCTGTTGTTCAGATTTTTGTTACTCCAATGGATGATAGCCTTGTCATTATGGAAGGTAATCTATTGTCGAGATTTTTGTTATTCCAAAGGATAGTAGCCTTGTCATTATGGAAGGTAGTCTGTTGTCGAGATTTTTTTTTACTCCAATGGATTGTAGCCTTGTCATTATGGAAGGTAGTCTGTTGTCGAGATTTTGTGACTCTAATGGATGGTAGCCTTGTCATTATGGAAGGTAGCCTGTTGTCGATATTTTTTTACTCTAATGGATGGTAGCCTTGTCATTATGGAAGTTAGTTTGTTATCGAGATTTTTGATACTCCAATGGATGTTAGCCTTGTCATTATGGAAGGTAGTCTGTTGTTTATATTTTTGTTATTCCAATGGATGGTAACCTTGTCATTATGGATGGTAGTCTTTTGTCAATATTTTTGTTACTCCAATGGATGGTAGCCTTGTCATTATGGAAGGTAGTCTGTTGTTCATATTTTTATTACTCCAATGGATGGTAGCTTTGTCATTATAGAAGGTAGTCTGTTGTCGAGATTTTGTTACTCCAATGGATGGTAGCCTTGTCATTACGGAAGGTAGTCGATTGTTGAGATTTTTTTTACTCTAATGGATGGTAGCCTTGTCATTATGGAAGGTAGTCTGTTGTTCAGATTTTTGTTACTCCAATGGATGATAGCCTTGTCATTATGGAAGGTAATCTATTGTCGAGATTTTTGTTATTCCAAAGGATGGTAGCCTTGTCATTATGGAAGGTAGTCTATTGTCGAGATTTTTTTTACTCCAATGGATTGTAGCCTTGTCATTATGGAAGGTAGTCTGTTGTCGAGATTTTGTGACTCTAATGGATGGTAGCCTTGTCATTATGGAAGGTAGCCTGTTGTCGATATTTTTTTACTCTAATGGATGGTAGCCTTGTCATTATGGAAGTTAGTTTGTTATCGAGATTTTTGATACTCCAATGGATGTTAGCCTTGTCATTATGGAAGGTAGTCTGTTGTTGATATTTTTGTTATTCCAATGGATGGTAACCTTGTCATTATGGATGGTAGTCTTTTGTCAATATTTTTGTTACTCCAATGGATGGTAGCCTTGTCATTATGGAAGGTAGTCTGTTGTTCAGATTTTTATTACTCCAATGGATGGTAGCTTTGTCATTATAGAAGGTAGTCTGTTGTCGAGATTTTGTTACTCCAATGGATGGTAGCCTTGTCATTACGGAAGGTAGTCGATTGTTGAGATTTCTGTTAGTCCAATGGATGGTAGCCTTGTCATTATGGAAGGTAGTTTGTTGTTCTGATTTTTGTTACTCCAATGGATGATAGCCTTGTCATTATGGAAGGTAATCTATTGTCGAGATTTTTGTTATTCTAATAGATGGTAGCCTTGTCATTATGGAAGGTAGTCTGTTGTCGAGATTTTTTTTACTCCATTGGATGGTAGTCTTGTCATTATGGAAGGTAGTCTATCATTGAGAATTCTGTTACACCAATGGATTGTAGCCTTCTCATTATGGAAGGTAGTCTGTTGTCGAGATTTTTGTTATTCCAATGGATGGTAACTTTGTCATTATGGAAGGTAGTCTGTTGTTCATATTTTTATTACTCCAATGGATGGTAGCTTTGTCATTATAGAAGGTAGTCTGTTGTCGAGATTTTGTTACTCCAATGGATGGTAGCCTTGTCATTACGAAAGGTAGTCGATTGTTGAGATTTCTGTTACTCCAATGGATGGTAGCCTTGTCTTTATGGAAGTTAGTTTATTGTTCAGATTTTTGTTACTCCAATGGATGATAGCTTTGTCATTATGGAAGGTAATCTATTGTCGATATTTTTGTTATTCCAATGGATGGTAGCCTTGTCATTATGGAAGGTAGTCTGTTTTCGAGATTTTTTTTACTCCAATGGATTGTAGCCTTGTCATTATGGAAGGTAGTCTGTTGTCGAGATTTTGTGACTCTAATGGATGGTAGCCTTGTCATTATGGAAGCTAGCCTGTTGTCGATATTTTTTTACTCTAATAGATGGTAGCCTTGTCATTATGGAAGGTAGTCTGTTGTCGAGATTTTTGATACTCCAATGGATGGTAGCCTTGTCATTATGGAAGGTAGTCTGTTGTCGATATTTTTGTTATTCCAACGGATGATAACCTTGTCATTATGGATGATAGTCTTTTGTAGATATTTTTGTTACTCCAACGGATGGTAGCCTTGTCATTATGGAAGGTAGTCTGTTGTTCAGATATTTATTACTCCAATGGATGGTAACTTTGTCATTATAGAAGGTAGTCTGTTGTCGAGATTTTGTTACTCCAATGGATGGTAGCCTTGTCATTACGGAAGGTAGTCGATTGTTGAGATTTCTGTTAGTCCAATGGATGGTAGCCTTTGAAGGAAAATTGCGATCAAAACGCAGCGGAATATAAAATTTTCCTTTAGAGATCCTTACGAATGAGCATGGTCAGTGATAGAAAGTTTTACCTCTTGTGGCGATTCAGACTTTTGATGTCGTGATCACGAGCGTTGATGAAGAACAACGCCTCTACTCAGTTCACACGAACAGATCGCTTCCGGTCACAGTGCTAGCTGATCACGAACGGAAACCTTGAGTGAGAGAGAGAGAGAGTCAAAAACGAAAATGCATCAAGTGAAAAAACTTCATCACAAGGGATCTATTTATAGAATCACTCGTGTGGGCTACAAGCTAAAAGCCCAATTAAGGCTATAAGCTAAAAGCCCAATTAAGCTTATGGACATCATACCTTATGATGTACCATATATCACTTATCCACGTGGTACCTTACCACTTTCCGTATTACACTTAAGTGCACCGTACCTTACGGTGTTCCTTATTTATTCTATCTCTCATCAACCTGTCCTTATGTGTGTGACCCTGTAGGTTTTCGCGACATTGGCAATTATATTAAATTACACATTTAATATAATAAACAGTGAGCGGTATCTAGCAACACATCACTGTTACCCAAGTCACGAAAATGTCATGTGATCTGACCAAACCTTTTCCGTGATAATATTTGTGTTGTACAATTACCCTTTTGCCCTCATGTCTATATTGAACACAAGGCATACACTGTGTCACCCTTGTCCAGTTCAATATTGGGCCCTTAGACATTTATCCTGTTATGCAGGATGAGCAAATTCCATCTAGGTCACTCATGTCCCTTAGCATGCTTTGTGAAGTACCCATTAACCATCTTTATAGTCATCCAGTTACGGATGACGTTTGATCAACAATAAAGTACTTGACTCTACATCTAGGGTCCATAGTGGTTTCAGGTCGAAGGGTGGCATACACCATTATCATCATGAGAATAACTTATGACACTTTGCATAACATTCTATGTAGTATTCTCATAACGGGTCAATCCACTATAAATATTACTCCTAATATTCATACCTATGTCAAGACTTGATAACTCCTTATCTATGATCCATGAGATGTGATCATCAATCTATCTTCATAATAATCTTAATGCTTTAATGTTATCCCACTTCACATTAAAGCTTGACTACGGATACTTTAAGAATAGTTTCTTATGTTTAATGGGATCTCATGATTAAGTCACACTTAACATTTCATTAAACCAATAAACCATTCTAGGGACTTTATTATTTTGGAAAACATAATAAAGAAATGCCTTTTATTATTAATAAATAATTCGATACAAGTACCAAAAGCATTGGCCTCTAGGGCTTACACCAACAACCTTGTCATTATGGAAGGTAGTTTGTTGTTCTGATTTTTGTTACTCCAATGGATGATAGCCTTGTCATTATGGAAGGTAATCTATTGTCGAGATTTTTGTTATTCTAATAGATGGTAGCCTTGTCATTATGGAAGGTAGTCTGTTGTCGAGATTTTTTTTACTCCAATGGATGGTAGTCTTGTCATTATGGAAGGTAGTCTATCATTGAGATTTCTGTTACACCAATGGATTGTAGCCTTCTCATTATGGAAGGTAGTCTGTTGTCGAGATTTTTGTTATTCCAATGGATGGTAACTTTGTCATTATGGAAGGTAGTATGTTGTTCATATTTTTATTACTCCAATGGATGGTAGCTTTGTCATTATAGAAGGTAGTCTGTTGTCGAGATTTTGTTACTCCAATGGATGGTAGCCTTGTCATTACGGAAGGTAGTCGATTGTTGAGATTTCTGTTACTCCAATGGATGGTAGCCTTGTCTTTATGGAAGGTAGTTTATTGTTCAGATTTTTGTTACTCCAATGGATGATAGCTTTGTCATTATGGAAGGTAATCTATTGTCGAGATTTTTGTTATTCCAATGGATGGTAGCCTTGTCATTATGGAAGGTAGTCTGTTTTCGAGATTTTTGATACTCCAATGGATGTTAGCCTTGTCATTATGGAAGCTAGTATGTTGTTGATATTTTTGTTATTCCAATGGATGGTAACCTTGTCATTGTGGATGGTAGTCTTTTGTCAATATTTTTGTTACTCCAATGGATGGTAGCCTTGTCATTATGGAAGGTAGTCTGTTGTTCAGATTTTTATTACTCCAATGGATGGTAGCTTTGTCATTATATAAGGTAGTCTGTTGTCGAGATTTTGTTACTCCAATGGATGGTAGCCTTGTCGTTATGGAAGGTAGTCGATTGTTGAGATTTCTGTTAGTCCAATGGATGGTAGCCTTGTAATTATGGAAGGTAGTTTGTTGTTCTGATTTTTGTTACTCCAATGGATGATAGCCTTGTCATTATGGAAGGTAATCTATTGTCGAGATTTTTGTTATTCTAATAGATGGTAGCCTTGTCATTATGGAAGGTAGTCTGTTGTCGAGATTTTTTTTACTCCAATGGATGGTAGTCTTGTCATTATGGAAGGTAGTCTATCATTGAGAATTCTGTTACACCAATGGATTGTAGCCTTCTCATTATGGAAGGTAGTCTGTTGTCGAGATTTTTGTTATTCCAATGGATGGTAACTTTGTCATTATGGAAGGTAGTCTGTTGTTCATATTTTTATTACTCCAATGGATGGTAGCTTTGTCATTATAAAAGGTAGTCTGTTGTCGAGATTTTGTTACTCCAATGGATGGTAGCCTTGTCATTACGGAAGGTAGTCGATTGTTGAGATTTCTGTTACTCCAATGGATGGTAGCCTTGTCTTTATGGAAGGTAGTTTATTGTTCATATTTTTGTTACTCCAATGGATGATAGCTTTGTCATTATGGAAGGTAATTTATTGTCGAGATTTTTGTTATTCCAATGGATGGTAACCTTGTCATTATGGATGGTAGTCTTTTGTCAATATTTTTGTTACTCCAATGGATGGTAGCCTTGTCATTATGGAAGGTAGTCTGTTGTTCAGATTTTTATTACTCAAATGGATGGTAGCTTTGTCATTATGGAAGGTAGTCTGTTGTCGAGAGTTTTGATACTCCAATGGATGGTAGCCTTGTAATTATGCAAGGTAGTCTATTGTAGAGATTTTTGATACTCTAATGGATGGTAGCCTTGTCATTATGGAACGTAGTTTGTTGTCGAGATTTTTGATACTCCAATGGATGGTAGCTTTGTCATTATGGAAGGTAGTCTGTAGTCGATATTTTGTTACTCTAATGGATGGTAGCCTTGTCATTATGGAAGGTAGCCTGTTGTCGATATTTTTGTACTCCAATGGATGGTAGCCTTGTCATTATGGAAGGTAGTCTATTGTTTATATTTTTGTTATTCCAATGGATGGTAACCTTGTCATTATGGAAGGTAGTCTTTTGTCGAGATTTTTGTTACTACAATGGATGTTAGCCTTGTCATTATAGAAGGTAGTCTTATGTCAAGATTTTGTTACTCCAAAGGATGGTAGCCTTGTCATTATGGAAGGTAGTCGATTGTTGAGATTTTTGTTACTCCAATGGATGCTAGCCTTGTCATTATGGAAGGTAGTCTGTTGTTCAGATTTTTGTTACTCCAATGGATGATAGCCTACTCATTATGGAAGGTAATGTATTGTCTAGATTTTTGTTATTCCAATGGATGGTAGCCTTGTCATTATGGAAGGTAGTCTGATGTCGAGATTTTTTTTACTCCAATGAATGGTAGTCTTGTCATTATGGAAGGTAGTCTGTCGTTGAGATTTCTGTTACTACAATGGATTGTAGCCTTGTCATTATGGAAGGTAGTCTGTTGTCGAGATTTTTGTTATTCTAAAGGATGGTAACCTTGTCATTATGGAAGGTAGTATTTTGTCGATATCTTTGTTACTCCAATGGATGATAGCCTTGTCATTATGGAAGGTAGTATGTTGTCGAGATTTTTGATACTCCAATGGATGGTAGCCTTGTAATTATGGAAGGTAGTCTGTTGTAGATATTTTTGATACTCCAATGGATGGTAGCCTTGTCATTATGGAAGGTAGTCTGTTGTCGAGATTTTTGATACTCCAATGGATGGTAGCTTTGTCATTATGGAAGTTAGTCTGTTGTCAAGATTTTTGATACTCCAATGGATGGTAGCCTTGTAATTATGGAAGGTAGTCTGTTGTAGAGATTTTTTTACTCCAATGGATTGTAGCCTTGTAATTATTGAAGGTAGTCTGTCGTTGAGATTTCTGTTACTCCAATGGATTGTAGCCTTGTCATTATGGAAGGTAGTCTACAGTACAGATTTTTGTTACTCCAATGGATGGTAGCCATGTCATTATGGAAGGTAGTCTGTTATCGAGAATATTTTATTCCATTGGATGGTAGGCTTGTCATTATGGAAGGTAGTCTGTTTTTGAGATTTTTGTTATTCCAATGGATGGTAACCTTGTCATTATGGAAGGTAGTATTTTGTCGAGATTTTTGTTACTCCAAGGGATGATAGCCTTGTCATTAAGGAAGGTAGTCTGTTGTTGAGATTTTTGTTACTTCAATGGATGGTAGCCTTGTCATTATGGAAGGTAGTTTGTTGTCGAGATTTTCTTACTCTAATGGATGGTAGCCTTGTCATTATGGAACATAGTTTATTGTCAAAATTTTAGTTTCTCCAATGGATGGTAGTCTTGTCATTATGGAAGGTTGTCTGTTTCGAGATTTTTGATACTCCAATGGATTGTCGCCTTCTAATTATGGAAGGTAGTCTGTTGTCGAGATTTTTTTTACTCCAATGGATGGTAGCCTTGTCATTATGGAAGGTAGTCTGTTGTCGATATTTTTGTTACTCCAATGGATGGTAGCCTTGTCATTATGGAAGGTAGTATGTTGTCGTGATTTTTGATACTCCAATGGATGGTAGCCTTGTCATTATGGAAGGTAGTCTGTTTTTCAGATTTTTATTACTCTAATGGATGGTAGCCTTGTCATTATAGAAGTTAGTTTGTTGCCGAGATTTTGTTACTCCAATGGATTGTAGCCTTGTCATTATGGAAGGTAGTCGATTGTTGAGATTTCTATTACTCCAATGGATGGTAGCCTTTTCATTATGGAAGGTAGTCTGTTGTTCAGATTTTTGTTACTCCAATGGATGATAGCCTTGTCATTATGGAAGGTAGTCTATTGTCGAGATTTTTGTTATTCCAATGGATGGTAGCCTTGTCATTATGGAAGGTAGTCTATTGTCGAGATTTTTGGTACTCCAATGGATGGTAGCCTTGTAATTATGGAAGGTAGTCTGTGGTAGAGATTTTTTTTACTCTAATGGACGGTAGTCTTGTCATTATGGAAGGTAGTCTGTCGTTGAGATTTCTGTTACTCCAATGGATTGTAGCCTTGTCATTATGAAAGGTAGTATGTTGTTCAGATTTTTGTTACTCCAATGGATGGTAGCCTTCTAATTATGGAAGGTAGTCTGTTGTCGATATTTTTGTTACTCCAATTGATGATAGCCTTGTCATTATGGAAGGTATTATGTTGTCGAGATTTTTGATACTCCAATGGATGGTAGCCTTGTCATTATGGAAGGTAGTCTGTTGTTCAGATTTTTATTACTCCAATGGATGGGAGCCTTGTCATTATAGAAGGTAGTATGTTGTCGAGATTTTGTTACTCCAATGGATGGTAGCCTTGTCATTACGGAAGGTAGTCCATTATTGAGATTTCTGTTACTCCAATGGATGGTAACCTTGTCATTATGGAAGGTAGTGTATTGTTCAGATTTTTGTTACTCCGTTGGATGATAGCCTTGTCCTTATGGAAGGTAGTCTGTTGTATAGATTTTTGTTACGCCAATGTATGGTAGCCTTGTCATTATGGAAGGTAGTCTGTTGTCGAGATTTTTTTACTCCAATGGATGGTAGCCTCGTCATTATGGAAGGTCGATCTTAATAAAGTAGGGTATAAAGACGAGCCTTTTATTTTAGCATCACAAGCTCACCAAGTGTTCTATGTCACTGATCCTGCTGATGAAAAGTGGTCTATTGTGTTTCTAAGTAACAAAATAAATGAATCAAATATAGATGTTGAGGATGACCCTTTCTTTAATACTTCACAATCCCTTGAGTCTGAATCAATTATAGATGATATTCTTTATATGAGAAACGATCACAGTGATGGGATTTGGATCAATCCATCATTTTATGTAACTAGAAAACAAAAAAGTAGGAATCCAACTACAAGGAAGAGGAAAAGGCCGACTTAATCTTGTATGGTTTATTTATTTGTTTTTCATTTTTTTATTGTTATTGCTTCTTAATGTTATTCTTGTATGGTATATAACTTTTTAAATTTTTATAGGTGAAATATGGCTTCTATTGATGATGAAAGTGGTTCGTCTAGTAAGAAAACAGTTGGTAAACATGGTGTGACCCGATTGCAAAAAATTCACAAAGCCAAAAGCAATGGAAAGAGAATTGAGGTAAAATAGCTAGAGTTTTATGATACTGTTTACTCTCTTGGCAATTTTCCTTTTACTGAACTATGTATGAGTGATGGTTACATACATGATTATCTTTTATGAGTTAGTTGTTTGAAACTATTTGAATGTTAAACACTATTAGTGAGACTGTTGATTCTTTATTTGCACTTTAATTTTGTTATAGGTTCAATGGAATTCCAGAGGTCAACCAATCAAGCATAATAGCAAGACTTTTGCTAGTTTCATTGGTGTCACAGTTCGTCGGTTAGTTCCAATAAGCTTGGACAATTGGAGCGCGAAAAAAAATAAAGAGGCTGTGGGGGTTTATAAACAAAACATTTGGGATGAAATTGAAGTAACACACTAACTTAAGCTAGTTGTAAAATTTTAATTTCGTTAATCTATCCATTGGGATGTTTAAATAAACTGAACTATGTTTTAATAAACTGAATTATTTGCAGAAAGCTTTTATAATTGGCGAGGAACATCGTGCCTTTGTATATAGAGAAGCTGGAAAGTTGCACAGGGCATTCAGAACAAAAATGGCGAGGTCATATCTAAAAGATAGTAAGGGTGGTTTTGTTAAACATCGTCCGGCCAAATATTCTTTTTGTATAAAACAAGATGATTGGGATAAATTTGTAGCCCAACATATGACTGCAAAGTTTCAGGTAATACTTTTATCACTTGGATATGGATCCTTAAAGTTTTGCATGATTATAGTATTAGTGATAGTGTTGTGGGATGCATTTTTTATAATAAATGCAGAAAGTTAGTGATGAGAATCGAGAAAGAGCGTTAAATCCTCAACATCCCTATAGAAAGTCACGTTTAGGGTGTGCTCGTCTTGAAGCTGATATGGTAAGTATGTGTATAAATGTACTATACAATATTATAAAAAAATTTAATTGCTATGTTAATTTGTAAAAATGTATATACAGGTAGAAGAGTCAGAAGTTGGTGAGATAAACCGTAGTCAAGTGTGGAAGGCTGCCCGCGTCAATAAGAGCGGGGTGATTGATAATGAGAATGTTCAAAGAGTTGTGGATCAATGTGTAAGTCGAATTTTAGATGTGACACTATAGATGTTATTTCCAAAATGCTCACATTATAGATGTGACACTTTTTCTATACTCATCATTGTTACCGAATTTGTATTTTGTTAGTTAGTTTGAAGTCATTAAACTCGATTTTCCTTAATTAATTGAGTCTTTGTGTCTTATTTTGATAGAATAGCCATTAATTGCAACTTGTATCTAACTATTGGTTATTTCTTTTATACTTATCAATGTCAGGAGAAGTTAACAGAAGCTCTATCTGAAGAAGAGAGACAAGACCTTGGTCCCACAAACATATTATTTGAGGCTCTTAATTTCCCAAACTACTCTGGACGTGTTAGGACTTATGGTTTTGGGGTATGTTCTAGGGACATATTACCACGCCAAAATCGCCCCACACAAATGGATTTTGAAAAATTGTATGGCTTTTGTAATTCACTCAAAAGTAGATTGGAGGTGCTAGAGAGAGAAAAGATTGAGAGAGATAAGTTGGATAGAGAGAAGCTAGAGAGGCAACAAACTGAAGAAGTGGAAGAAAGGCAACAACCTAAACAAGTGTCAGAGAGGTTGCAACAACCTGAAAAAGTGGCACAGAGGCAACACCTTGAACAAGTTGTAGAAAGGAATCAACCAGAAAAAGTAGCTGAGAGTCGACTACCTAGTGATAAAGGTTCTTGCAACCCTGGATCATTTGGAAACATTCCCGAGGTAATTGGTTTCTTTATTATCTCTCAAATTCTATATGTTTGTTCTTTCAATAATGATGTTAATCTTTTTATTGATATCTTATTGGTTTAGGGTCTCTTTCCTGTTAATATATATTTATCCTCCCCGAGTCGTTGTTTGGTTGCTCGTGGAAAACTATATAACACCAAAGGTAACACGGTACATGGCATGATGTTACCACCTGGATATGTCAAGGTTAATATCGAAGTTGCTATTGTGCCAAATGCCCCATTTCCTATATCTGTTGAAGATGGAGATGTATCCATGGTTGGTCAAGCAATAGGAACAATTGTGCCATGGCCAACGAAACTTCTTGAATTTGTTGCTGAATGTGAAAAGGTAAATTACTTATAATCAAGTTGCTTGATCGCTACTTGTTTTATTATTTGATCACTAATATTAATTAATACAACTTTTTAAATTCCTGGTCAATCCCAAAACAAAGGTAACAATATTCAACACAGTGTTGAATATTCAGTTTCATCACCCAACAAAAGTAACAAAAAATTCAAAATCGAAGAGTCTCCTAGAGTTGGCGGTTCAGCTGGTATTGCAAATTTACCTTTCCTTGATATGTATGTGAAAAAGATGATGAGGGTTGGATCATTAATTCAAATAAAAATGGAGGAAAGTATATTTGGTGAGGAGTTTTTAGAGCAACTACGTGTAGAGAGTATAAAGGAGATTCTTGATCACAATTGGTTAAGTGCATCTATTATCACTGTATTTTCCAGGTACCTCTATTATTACAAATATTCTCTTATTTGACAAATATATTATTAATATTAATGTTATTTGTATTGTTGACTAATATTCACATTGGTGACAAATATATTAATATCAATTGTTGTTCATTTCTAGGTATTTGTATGACAAGTTTATTAGTCCAAATGGATTAATAAATAAGTTCTCTTTCATATCTCCACATGTATCACGGGAGGATAATCTAGGAAATGGTATAGCAAAAATACTTTTGAAAGATGAGGAGTTCAAGGATAAGATGATTCTTGCACCTTGTAATCTAGGGTGAGATTTATATTCAAAAAGTTATTAAATTAACGAGAAAAAACTCTAATGAATGTGAATCTTTAATGCAATATTTAAATGTTGGGTGCAGGAAACATTGGGTGTTGCTTGTCATCAATCTCAATGCTGAGGTGATATATTACATGGATCCGTTGAATGGTGAGCCAACAAAACATCAAAATTTTAAAAAAAAGTTTGAGAAGTGAGTATAGACTCTTTTAATTTAAAATTTATGTACGTATTATTATTTATATAATTACTCATTTGAAGTTAATTTCATTTTGTTAGCGCTTTGCAAATTTATCGTGCTAATAGTAGTTCTAAAGTACCTAAAGTGTCAAAGTCAAAGAAAATCTCATGGCAAAAAATAAAGGTATGTGTCTAAATTAATGTTATTTTAAAACAATTATGTGGAGTAAAATTAATCGATATAAATTTTTTTTTTGTAGTGGCTCGTCAAATTAATGGCGTTGATTGTGGATACTTTGTAATACGATTTATGAAAGAGGTCATCATGGAAAATGAATTTATGATCCCCACAAATGTACGTGATTTTAATTATTATTATTATTCTTTTGTAAATTAAATTAATATAATTTAATTCTAACACGATTAATTGTTGATGTTTTCATATTTGAAGTACTTTTTTGACCACAAATGTCGTACCTACTCTCATGATAAGTTAACTGAGGTTAAGGAGGATTGGGCTACTTATGTGGTGGATGATGTTTTCGGTGAGTTTTTCCTTGACTTGATACTTGATAAACAAGACAAATATTACTCATGGATTTAGAGTTCAAATGTTTTGACTTAGATGTTTAATTTTAATTTTTGAGTTGGATTTAGAGTTGTCGTATAAATGATTTTAGTATTTTATTGGTTTAGAAGATATGGCACAGAGGTACTGAGTGTTCTTTCTTGGTCTCGAATTTAAATTTTGAAATAGGAAAATACGGAAAAATGACTTATATCTTATTGTATAATTGATTTATAGTTTTCCGTTTCTAATTGAAATTTTTAGATATTCGTAGTAACAATTGTAAGGTGTTTGATATCTAGTTCTGGATCATGAAAAGAAAGTTACACACAATTAAGTGTTTATGTATATTTTGAGAATTTGAATTATATTCTGTTTAGTGTTTATATGCATCTAATAATGGAAATTGTGGTCTATATATTTACAAGTCATGTTCTTGTTAGACTTAATTAGTTCAATTATTGCATTAGTTATATCGATTTATTGTTATTAGTTTATAATAATCATTCCTTATTTTATGCGCTTCTTGTTAGACCCATATTAAATGTTTGATTATTCTTTATATGTTGAATTAGTTTTTATTGTACAATACATAATCAATATTCCTTCTATGATACAGGAAAACAAGAAGCAATTATTTTGCCTAATTAGTGATTGTATCTATGAGTTCAACGCTTTTGGATCATGAAAGGTGGTTACTACATGGGATTGTTTTGTTATCCTTTCTTATTTTTTTGGTGTTTTGTTTAGAGAATTTGATTCTATGTTTTTGGATTTGGATTGAAGTACTCATAGATGGGCATCTACAAATTTGGCTATGCAAACGCCCTCTTAATATTCTATATGTTATGATATTTGGAAACAATAGGATTTGGTAATTTAAAATGTTATTTGGTATTTGATGGATCATAATATATATGCAATGAGTAACTTAAAGCGTTATTTGTGTTGAATTGAATATAGTTATTTTATATTTACACCAAAAAAAATGATTGTGTAAGAAAAAATATTGTACTGTACTTATTAAAAATATTGTACCAAATATGTACCATTTATTAGCACTTTATTTGAAAGCGCTATCAAACATATGTTATATATTAGCGCTTTTTGTTTAGAGTGCTATAAAAAAACAAACAAAAAACATGCAAAATACTGATTTTGATAGCACTTTAATTAAAACGCTATTATAAATTGGTACTTTAATAGCGCTTTTAAAGTGCTATTAAATAAGAAATATTTACAATAGTGGCGCGGTTAATAGCACTTTTAAGCGCTATCAAAAACAAAAAAAAAGCGTTATTAAATAGCTTATTTGGCGTAGTGTAGCCTTGTCATTATGGAAGGTAGTCTGTTGTCGAGATTTTTGATACTCCAATGGATGGTCGCCTTCTAATTATGGAAGGTAGTCTATTGTCGAGATTTTTTTTACTCCAATGGATGGTAGCCTTGTCATTATGGAAGGTAGTTTGTTATCGATATTATTGTTACTCCAATGGATGGTAGCCTTGTCATTATGGAAGGTAGTATGTTGTCGAGATTTTTGATACTCCAATGGATGGTAGCCTTATCATTATGGAAGGTAGTCTGTTGATCAAATTTTTATTACTCTAATGGATGGTAGCCTTGTCATTATAGAAGGTAGTCTGTTGTCGAGATTTTGTTACTCCAATGGATGGTATCCTTGTCATTACGGAAGGTAGTCGATTGTTGAGATTTCTGTTACTCCAATGGATGGTAGCCTTGTCATTATAAAAGGTAGTCTGTTATTCAAATTTTTGTTACTCCAATGGATGGTATCCTTGTCATTATGGAAGGTAGTCTATTGTCGAGATTTTTGGTACTCCAATGGATTGTAGCCTTGTAATTATGGAAGGTAGTCTGTTGCCGAGACTTTTTTTTATTCCAATGGATGGTAGCCTTGTCATTATGGAAGGTAGTCTATTGTCGACATTTTTGGTACTCCAATGGATGGTAGCCTTGTAATTATGGAAGGTAGTCTGTTGTCGAGACTTTTTTTTCTCCAATGGATGGCAGTCTTGTCATTATGGAAGGTAGTCTGTTGTCGAGATTTTCTTACTCTAATGGATGGTAGCCTTGTCATTATGGAACATAGTCTATTGTCAAAAATTTTGTTTCTCCAATGGATGGTAGCCTTGTCATTTTGGAAGGTAGTCTGTTGTCGAGATTTTTGATACTCCAATGGATGGTCGCCTTCTAATTATGGAAGGTAGTCTGTTGTCGAGATTTTTTTTACACCAATGGATGGTAGCCTTGTCATTATGGAAGGTAGTCTGTTGTCGATATTTTTGTTACTCCAATGGATGGTAGCCTTGTCATTATGGAAGGTAGTATGTTGTCGAGATTTTTGATACTCCAATGGATGGTAGCCTTGTCATTATGGAAGGTAGTCTGTTGTTCAGATTTTTATTACTCTAATGGATGGTAGCCTTGTCATTATAGAAGGTAGTCTGTTGTCGAGATTTTGTTACTCCAATGGATAGTAGCCTTGTCATTACGGAAGGTAGTCCATTGTTGAGATTTCTGTTACTCCAATGAATGGTAGCCTTGTTATTATGGAAGGTAGTCTGTTGTTCAGATTTTTGTTACTCCAATGGATGATAGCCTTGTCATTATGGAAGGTAGTCTATTGTCGAGATTTTTGTTATTCCAATGGATGGTAGCCTTGTAATTATGGAAGGTAGTCTGTTGTAGATATTTTTTTACTCCAATGGATTGTAGCCTTGTAATTATGGAAGGTAGTCTGTCGTTGAGATTTCTGTTACTCCAATGGATTGTAGCCTTGTCATTATGGAAGTTAGTCTGTTGTACAGATTTTTGTTACTCCAATGGATGGTAGCCTTGTCATTATGAAAGGTAGTCTATTGTCGAGAATATTTTATTCCATTGGATGGTAGGCTTGTCATTATGGAAGGTAGTCTGTTTTTGAGATTTTTGTTATTCCAATGGATGGTAACCTTGTCATTATGGAAGGTAGTATTTTGTCGAGATTTTTGTTACTCCAATGGATGATATCCTTGCCATTATGGAAGGTAGTCTGTTGTCGAGATTTTTGTTACTTCAATGGATGGTAGCCTTGTCATTATGGAAGGTAGTCTGTTGTCAAGATTTTCTTACTCTAATGGATGGTAGCCTTGTCATTATGGAACATAGTCTTTTGTCAAAAATTTTGTTTCTCCAATGGATGGTAGCCTTGTCATTATGGAAGGTAGTCTGTTGTCGAGATTTTTGATACTCCAATGGATGGTCGCCTTCTAATTATGGAAGGTAGTCTATTGTCGAGATTTTTTTTACTCCAATGGATGGTATCCTTGTCATTATGGAGTGTAGTCTGTTGTCGATATTTTTGTTACTCTAATGGATGGTAGCCTTGTCATTATGGAAGGTAGTATGTTGTCGAGATTTTTGATACTCCAATGGATGGTAGCCTTGTAATTATGGAAGGTAGTTTGTTGTTCAGATTTTTATTACTCTAATGGATGGTAGCCTTGTCATTATAGAAGGTAGTCTGTTGTCGAGATTTTGTTACTCCAATGGATGGTAGCCTTGTCATTACGGAAGGTAGTCGATTGTTGAGATTTCTGTTACTCCAATGGATGGTAGCCTTGTCATTATGGAAGGTACTCTGTTGTTCAGATTTTTGTTACTCCAATGGATGATAGCCTTGTTATTATGGAAGGTAGTCTATTGTCGAGATTTTTGGTACTCCAATGGATGGTAGCCTTGTAATTATGGAAGGTAGTATGTTGTCGAGATTTTTGATACTCCAATGGATGGTCGCCTTCTAATTATGGAAGGTAGTCTATTGTCGAGATTTTTTTTAATCCAATGGATGGTATCCTTGTCATTATGGAATGTAGTCTGTTGTCGATATTTTTGTTACTCTAATGGATGGTAGCCTTGTCATTATGGAAGGTAGTATGTTGTCGAGATTTTTGATACTCCAATGGATGGTAGCCTTGTAATTATGGAAGGTAGTTTGTTGTTCAGATTTTTATTACTCTAATGGATGGTAGCCTTGTCATTATAGAAGGTAGTCTGTTGTCGAGATTTTGTTACTCCAATGGATGGTAGCCTTGTCATTACGGAAGGTAGTCGATTGTTGAGATTTCTGTTACTCCAATGGATGGTAGCCTTGTCATTATGGAAGGTAGTCTGTTGTTCAGATTTTTGTTACTCCAATGGATGATAGCCTTGTTATTATGGAAGGTAGTCTATTGTCGAGATTTTTGGTACTCCAATGGATGGTAGCCTTGTAATTATGGAAGGTAGTATGTTGTCGAGATTTTTTTTACTCCAATGGATGGTAGTCTTGTCATTATGGAAGGTAGTATGTTGTTGAGATTTCTGTTACTCCAATGGATTGTAGCCTTGTCATTATGAAAGGTAGTATGTTGTTCAGATTTTTGTTACTCTAATGGATGGTAGCCTTGTCATTATGGAATTTAGTCTGTTGTCGATATTTTTGTTACTCCAATTGATGATAGCCTTGTCATTATGGAAGGTAGTATGTTGTCGAGATTTTTGATCCTCCAATGGATGGTAGCCTTGTCATTATGGAAGGTAGTCTGTTGTTCAGATTTTTATTACTCCAATGGATGGGAGCCTTGTCATTATAGAAGGTAGTCTGTTGTCGAGATTTTGTTACTCCAATGGATGGTAGCCTTGTCATTATGGAAGGTAGTCCATTGTTGAGATTTCTGTTACTCCAATGGATGGTAGCCTTGTCATTTTGGAAGGTAGTTTGTTGTTCAGATTTTTGTTACTCCAATGGATGATAGCCTTGTCCTTATGGAAGGTAGTCTGTTGTATAGATTTTTGTTACTCTAATGGATGGTAGCCTTGTCATTATGGAAGGTAGTCTGTTGTCGAGAATATTTTATTCCATTGGATGGTAGGCTTGTCATTATGGAAGGTAGTCTGTTTTTGAGATTTTTGTTATTCCAATGGATGGTAACCTTGTCATTATGGAAGGTAGTATTTTGTCGAGATTTTTGTTACTCCAATGGATGATAGCCTTGTCATTATGGAAGGTAGTCTGTTGTCGAGATTTTTGTTACTTCAATGGATGGTAGCCTTGTCATTATGGAAGGTAGTCTGTTGTCGAGATTTTCTTACTCTAATGGATGGTAGCCTTGTCATTATGGAACATAGTCTATTGTCAAAAAAAAATTTTCTCCAATGGATGGTAACCTTGTCATTATGGAAGGTAGTCTGTTGTCGAGATTTTTTTTACTCTATTGGATGGTAGCCTCGGCATTATGGAAGGTAGTTTATTGTCGATATTTTTGTTACTCAAATGGATAGTAGCCTTGTCATTATGGAAGGTAGTATGTTGTCGAGATTTTTGATACTCCAATGGACGGTAGCCTTGTCATTATGGAAGGTAGTCTGTTGTTCATATTTTTATTACTCTAATGGATGGTAGCCTTGTCATTATAGAAGGTAGTCTGTTGTCGAGATTTTGTTACACCAATGGATGGTAGCCTCGTCATTACGGAAGGTAGTCGATTGTTGAGATTTTTGTTACTCCAATGGAAGGTAGCCTTGTCATTACGGAAGGTAGTCTGTTGTTCATATTTTTGTTACTCCAATGGATGATGGCCTTGTAATTATGGAAGGTAGTCTATTGTCGAGATTTTTATTATTCCAATGGATGGTAGCCTTGTCATTATGGAATGTAGTCTATTGTCGAGATTTTTGGTACTCCAATGGATGGTAGCCTTGTAATTATGGAAGGTAGTGTGTTGTAGATATTTTTTTACTCCAATGGATTGTAGCCTTGTCATTATGGAAGGTAGTTTGTTGTACAGATTTTTGTTACTCCAATGGATGGTAGCCTTGTCATTATGGAAGGTAGTCTATTGTCGAGAATATTTTATACCATTGGATGGTAGGCTTGTCATTATGGAAGGTAGTCTGTTTTTGAGATTTTTGTTAATCCAATGGATGGTAACCTTGTCATTATGGAAGGTAGTATTTTGTCGATATTTTTGTTACTCCAATGGATGATAGCCTTGTCATTATGGAAGGTAGTCTGTTGTCGAGATTTTTGTTACTTCAATGGATGGTAGCCTTGTCATTATGGAAGGTAGTCTATTGTCGATATTTTCTTACTCTAATGGATGGTAGCCTTGTCATTATGGAACATAGTCTATTGTCGGAATTTTTTTTCTCCAATGGATGGTAGCCTTGTCATTATGGAAGGTAGTCTGTTGTCGAGATTTTTGATACTCGAATGGATGGTAGCCTTCTAATTATGGAAGGTAGTCTGTTGTTGAGATTAGTTTTACTCCAATGGATGGTAGTCTTGTGATTATGGAAGGTAGTCTGTCGTTGAGATTTCTGTTACTCCAATGGATTGTAGCCTTGTCATTATGAAAGGTAGTATGTTGTTCATATTTTTGTTAGTCCAATGGATGGTAGCCTTGTCATTATGGAAGGTAGTCTGTTGTCGAGATTTTTTTTACTCGAATGGATGGTAGCCTTGTCATTATGGAAGGTAGTCTGTTGTCGATATTTTTGTTACTCCAATTGATGATAGCCTTGTCATTATGGAAGGCAATATCTTGTCGAGATTTTTGATACTCCAATGGATGGTAGCCTTGTCATTATGGAAGGTAGTCTGTTGTTCAGATTTTTATTACTCCAATGGATGGGAGCCTTGTCATTATAGAAGGTAGTCTGTTGTCGAGATTTTGTTACTCCAATGGATGGTAGCCTTGTCATTACGGAAGGTAGTCCATTGTTGAGATTTCTGTTACTCCAATGGATGGTAGCCTTTACATTATGGAAGGTAGTCTGTTGTTCAGATTTTTTTTACTCCAATGGATGATAGCCTTGTCCTTATGGAATGTAGTCTGTTGTATAGATTTTTGTTACTCCAATGGATGGTAGCCTTGTCATTATGGAAGGTAGTATGTTGTCGAGAATATTTTATTCCATTGGATGGTAGGCTTGTCATTATGGAAGGTAGTCTGTTTTTGAGATTTTTGTTATTCCAATGGATGGTAACCTTGTGATTATGGAAGGTAGTATTTTGTCGATATTTTTGTTACTCCAATGGATGATAGCCTTGTCATTATGGAAAGTAGTCTGTTGTCGAGATTTTCTTACTCTAATGGATGGTAGCCTTGTCATTATGGAACATAGTCTATTGTCAAAAAAAAATTTTCTCCAATGGATGGTAGCCTTGTCATTATGGAAGGTAGTATGTTGTCGAGATTTTTGATACTCCAATGGATGGTCGCCTTCTAATTATGGAAGGTAGTCTATTGTCGAGATTTTTTTTAATCCAATGGATGGTATCCTTGTCATTATGGAATGTAGTCTGTTGTCGATATTTTTGTTACTCTAATGGATGGTAGCCTTGTCATTATGGAAGGTAGTATGTTGTCGAGATTTTTGATACTCCAATGGATGGTAGCCTTGTAATTATGGAAGGTAGTTTGTTGTTCAGATTTTTATTACTCTAATGGATGGTAGCCTTGTCATTATAGAAGGTAGTCTGTTGTCGAGATTTTGTTACTCCAATGGATGGTAGCCTTGTCATTACGGAAGGTAGTCGATTGTTGAGATTTCTGTTACTCCAATGGATGGTAGCCTTGTCATTATGGAAGGTAGTCTGTTGTTCAGATTTTTGTTACTCCAATGGATGATAGCCTTGTTATTATGGAAGGTAGTCTATTGTCGAGATTTTTGGTACTCCAATGGATGGTAGCCTTGTAATTATGGAAGGTAGTATGTTGTCGAGATTTTTTTTACTCCAATGGATGGTAGTCTTGTCATTATGGAAGGTAGTATGTTGTTGAGATTTCTGTTACTCCAATGGATTGTAGCCTTGTCATTATGAAAGGTAGTATGTTGTTCAGATTTTTGTTACTCTAATGGATGGTAGCCTTGTCATTATGGAATTTAGTCTGTTGTCGATATTTTTGTTACTCCAATTGATGATAGCCTTGTCATTATGGAAGGTAGTATGTTGTCGAGATTTTTGATCCTCCAATGGATGGTAGCCTTGTCATTATGGAAGGTAGTCTGTTGTTCAGATTTTTATTACTCCAATGGATGGGAGCCTTGTCATTATAGAAGGTAGTCTGTTGTCGAGATTTTGTTACTCCAATGGATGGTAGCCTTGTCATTATGGAAGGTAGTCCATTGTTGAGATTTCTGTTACTCCAATGGATGGTAGCCTTGTCATTTTGGAAGGTAGTTTGTTGTTCAGATTTTTGTTACTCCAATGGATGATAGCCTTGTCCTTATGGAAGGTAGTCTGTTGTATAGATTTTTGTTACTCTAATGGATGGTAGCCTTGTCATTATGGAAGGTAGTCTGTTGTCGAGAATATTTTATTCCATTGGATGGTAGGCTTGTCATTATGGAAGGTAGTCTGTTTTTGAGATTTTTGTTATTCCAATGGATGGTAACCTTGTCATTATGGAAGGTAGTATTTTGTCGAGATTTTTGTTACTCCAATGGATGATAGCCTTGTCATTATGGAAGGTAGTCTGTTGTCGAGATTTTTGTTACTTCAATGGATGGTAGCCTTGTCATTATGGAAGGTAGTCTGTTGTCGAGATTTTCTTACTCTAATGGATGGTAGCCTTGTCATTATGGAACATAGTCTATTGTCAAAAAAAAATTTTCTCCAATGGATGGTAACCTTGTCATTATGGAAGGTAGTCTGTTGTCGAGATTTTTTTTACTCTATTGGATGGTAGCCTCGGCATTATGGAAGGTAGTTTATTGTCGATATTTTTGTTACTCAAATGGATAGTAGCCTTGTCATTATGGAAGGTAGTATGTTGTCGAGATTTTTGATACTCCAATGGACGGTAGCCTTGTCATTATGGAAGGTAGTCTGTTGTTCATATTTTTATTACTCTAATGGATGGTAGCCTTGTCATTATAGAAGGTAGTCTGTTGTCGAGATTTTGTTACACCAATGGATGGTAGCCTCGTCATTACGGAAGGTAGTCGATTGTTGAGATTTTTGTTACTCCAATGGAAGGTAGCCTTGTCATTACGGAAGGTAGTCTGTTGTTCATATTTTTGTTACTCCAATGGATGATAGCCTTGTAATTATGGAAGGTAGTCTATTGTCGAGATTTTTATTATTCCAATGGATGGTAGCCTTGTCATTATGGAATGTAGTCTATTGTCGAGATTTTTGGTACTCCAATGGATGGTAGCCTTGTAATTATGGAAGGTAGTGTGTTGTAGATATTTTTTTACTCCAATGGATTGTAGCCTTGTCATTATGGAAGGTAGTTTGTTGTACAGATTTTTGTTACTCCAATGGATGGTAGCCTTGTCATTATGGAAGGTAGTCTATTGTCGAGAATATTTTATACCATTGGATGGTAGGCTTGTCATTATGGAAGGTAGTCTGTTTTTGAGATTTTTGTTAATCCAATGGATGGTAACCTTGTCATTATGGAAGGTAGTATTTTGTCGATATTTTTGTTACTCCAATGGATGATAGCCTTGTCATTATGGAAGGTAGTCTGTTGTCGAGATTTTTGTTACTTCAATGGATGGTAGCCTTGTCATTATGGAAGGTAGTCTATTGTCGATATTTTCTTACTCTAATGGATGGTAGCCTTGTCATTATGGAACATAGTCTATTGTCGGAATTTTTTTTCTCCAATGGATGGTAGCCTTGTCATTATGGAAGGTAGTCTGTTGTCGAGATTTTTGATACTCGAATGGATGGTAGCCTTCTAATTATGGAAGGTAGTCTGTTGTTGAGATTAGTTTTACTCCAATGGATGGTAGTCTTGTGATTATGGAAGGTAGTCTGTCGTTGAGATTTCTGTTACTCCAATGGATTGTAGCCTTGTCATTATGAAAGGTAGTATGTTGTTCATATTTTTGTTAGTCCAATGGATGGTAGCCTTGTCATTATGGAAGGTAGTCTGTTGTCGAGATTTTTTTTACTCGAATGGATGGTAGCCTTGTCATTATGGAAGGTAGTCTGTTGTCGATATTTTTGTTACTCCAATTGATGATAGCCTTGTCATTATGGAAGGCAATATCTTGTCGAGATTTTTGATACTCCAATGGATGGTAGCCTTGTCATTATGGAAGGTAGTCTGTTGTTCAGATTTTTATTACTCCAATGGATGGGAGCCTTGTCATTATAGAAGGTAGTCTGTTGTCGAGATTTTGTTACTCCAATGGATGGTAGCCTTGTCATTACGGAAGGTAGTCCATTGTTGAGATTTCTGTTACTCCAATGGATGGTAGCCTTTACATTATGGAAGGTAGTCTGTTGTTCAGATTTTTTTTACTCCAATGGATGATAGCCTTGTCCTTATGGAATGTAGTCTGTTGTATAGATTTTTGTTACTCCAATGGATGGTAGCCTTGTCATTATGGAAGGTAGTATGTTGTCGAGAATATTTTATTCCATTGGATGGTAGGCTTGTCATTATGGAAGGTAGTCTGTTTTTGAGATTTTTGTTATTCCAATGGATGGTAACCTTGTGATTATGGAAGGTAGTATTTTGTCGATATTTTTGTTACTCCAATGGATGATAGCCTTGTCATTATGGAAAGTAGTCTGTTGTCGAGATTTTCTTACTCTAATGGATGGTAGCCTTGTCATTATGGAACATAGTCTATTGTCAAAAAAAAATTTTCTCCAATGGATGGTAGCCTTGTCATTATGGAAGGTAGTCTGTTGTCGAGATTTTTGATACTCCAATGGATGGTCGCCTTCTAATTATGGAAGGTAGTCTGTTGTCGAGATTTTTTTTACTCTATTGGATGGTAGCCTCGGCATTATGGAAGGTAGTTTATTGTCGATATTTTTGTTAGTCGAATGGATAGTAGCCTTGTCATTATGGAAGGTAGTATGTTGTCGAGATTTTTGATACTCCAATGGACGGTAGCCTTGTCATTATGGAAGGTAGTCTGTTGTTCATATTTTTATTACTCTAATGGATGGTAGCCTTGTCATTATAGAAGGTAGTCTGTTGTCGAGATTTTGTTACACCAATGGATGGTAGCCTCGTCATTACGGAAGGTAGTCGATTGTTGAGATTTTTCTTACTCCAATGGATGGTAGCCTTGTCATTACGGAAGGTAGTCTGTTGTTCATATTTTTGTTACACCAATGGATGATAGCCTTGTCATTATGGAAGGTAGTCTATTGTCGAGATTTTTATTATTCCAATGGATGGTAGCCTTGTCATTATGGAATGTAGTCTATTGTCGAGATTTTTGGTACTCCAATGGATGGTAGCCTTGTAATTATGGAAGGTAGTGTGTTGTAGATATTTTTTTACTCCAATGGATTGTAGCCTTGTCATTATGGAAGGTAGTTTGTTGTACAGATTTTTGTTACTCCAATGGATGGTAGCCTTGTCATTATGGAAGGTAGTCTATTGTCGAGAATATTTTATACCATTGGATGGTAGGCTTGTCATTATGGAAGGTAGTCTGTTTTTGAGATTTTTGTTAATCCAATGGATGGTAACCTTGTCATTATGGAAGGTAGTATTTTGTCGATATTTTTATTACTCCAATGGATGATAGCCTTGTCATTATGGAAGGTAGTCTGTTGTCGAGATTTGTGTTACTTCAATGGATGGTAGCCTTGTCATTATGGAAGGTAGTCTATTGTCGATATTTTCTTACTCTAATGGATGGTAGCCTTGTCATTATGGAACATAGTCTATTGTCGGAATTTTTTTTCTCCAATGGATGGTAGCCTTGTCATTATGGAAGGTAGTCTGTTGTCGAGATTTTTGATACTCCAATGGATGGTAGCCTTCTAATTATCGAAGGTAGTCTGTTGTTGAGATTAGTTTTACTCCAATGGATGGTAGTCTTGTGATTATGGAAGGTAGTCTGTCGTTGAGATTTCTGTTACTCCAATGGATTGTAGCCTTGTCATTATGAAAGGTAGTATGTTGTTCATATTTTTGTTAGTCCAATGGATGGTAGCCTTGTCATTATGGAAGGTAGTCTGTTGTCGAGATTTTTTTTACTCGAATGGATGGTAGCCTTGTCATTATGGAAGGTAGTCTGTTGTCGATATTTTTGTTACTCCAATTGATGATAGCCTTGTCATTATGGAAGGCAATATGTTGTCGAGATTTTTGATACTCCAATGGATGGTAGCCTTGTCATTATGGAAGGTAGTCTGTTGTTCAGATTTTTATTACTCCAATGGATGGGAGCCTTGTCATTATAGAAGGTAGTCTGTTGTCGAGATTTTGTTACTCCAATGGATGGTAGCCTTGTCATTACGGAAGGTAGTCCATTGTTGAGATTTCTGTTACTCCAATGGATGGTAGCCTTGTCATTATGGAAGGTAGTCTGTTGTTCAGATTTTTTTTACTCCAATGGATGATAGCCTTGTCCTTATGGAATGTAGTCTGTTGTATAGATTTTTGTTACTCCAATGGATGGTAGCCTTGTCATTATGGAAGGTAGTCTGTTGTCGAGAATATTTTATTCCATTGGATGGTAGGCTTGTCATTATGGAAGGTAGTCTGTTTTTGAGATTTTTGTTATTCCAATGGATGGTAACCTTGTGATTATGGAAGGTAGTATTTTGTCGATATTTTTGTTACTCCAATGGATGATAGCCTTGTCATTATGGAAAGTAGTCTGTTGTCGAGATTTTCTTACTCTAATGGATGGTAGCCTTGTCATTATGGAACATAGTCTATTGTCAAAAAAAAATTTTCTCCAATGGATGGTAGCCTTGTCATTATGGAAGGTAGTCTGTTGTCGAGATTTTTGATACTCCAATGGATGGTCGCCTTCTAATTATGGAAGGTAGTCTGTTGTCGAGATTTTTTTTACTCTATTGGATGGTAGCCTCGGCATTATGGAAGGTAGTTTATTGTCGATATTTTTGTTAGTCGAATGGATAGTAGCCTTGTCATTATGGAAGGTAGTATGTTGTCGAGATTTTTGATACTCCAATGGACGGTAGCCTTGTCATTATGGAAGGTAGTCTGTTGTTCATATTTTTATTACTCTAATGGATGGTAGCCTTGTCATTATAGAAGGTAGTCTGTTGTCGAGATTTTGTTACACCAATGGATGGTAGCCTCGTCATTACGGAAGGTAGTCGATTGTTGAGATTTTTGTTACTCCAATGGATGGTAGCCTTGTCATTACGGAAGGTAGTCTGTTGTTCATATTTTTGTTACTCCAATGGATGATAGCCTTGTCATTATGGAAGGTAGTCTATTGTCGAGATTTTTATTATTCCAATGGATGGTAGCCTTGTCATTATGGAATGTAGTCTATTGTCGAGATTTTTGGTACTCCAATGGATGGTAGCCTTGTAATTATGGAAGGTAGTGTGTTGTAGATATTTTTTTACTCCAATGGATTGTAGCCTTGTCATTATGGAAGGTAGTTTGTTGTACAGATTTTTGTTACTCCAATGGATGGTAGCCTTGTCATTATGGAAGGTAGTCTATTGTCGAGAATATTTTATACCATTGGATGGTAGGCTTGTCATTATGGAAGGTAGTCTGTTTTTGAGATTTTTGTTAATCCAATGGATGGTAACCTTGTCATTATGGAAGGTAGTATTTTGTCGATATTTTTGTTACTCCAATGTATGATAGCCTTGTCATTATGGAAGGTAGTCTGTTGTCGAGATTTTTGTTACTTCAATGGATGGTAGCCTTGTCATTATGGAAGGTAGTCTATTGTCGAGATTTTCTTACTCTAATGGATGGTAGCCTTGTCATTATGGAACATAGTCTATTGTCGGAATTTTTTTTCTCCAATGGATGGTAGCCTTGTCATTATGGAAGGTAGTCTGTTGTCGAGATTTTTGATACTCCAATGGATGGTAGCCTTCTAATTATGGAAGGTAGTCTGTTGTTGAGATTTGTTTTACTCCAATGGATGGTAGTCTTGTGATTAAGGAAGGTAGTCTGTCGTTGAGATTTCTGTTACTCCAATGGATTGTAGCCTTGTCATTATGAAAGGTAGTATGTTGTTCATATTTTTGTTAGTCCAATGGATGGTAGCCTTGTCATTAATGAAGGTAGTCTGTTGTCGAGATTTTTTTTACTTGAATGGATGGTAGCCTTGTCATTATGGAAGGTAGTCTGTTGTCGATATTTTTGTTACTCCAATTGATGATAGCCTTGTCATTATGGAAGGTAATATGTTGTCGAGATTTTTGATACTCCAATGGATGGTAGCCTTGTCATTATGGAAGGTAGTATGTTGTTCAGATTTTTATTACTCCGATGGATGGGAGCCTTGTCATTACGGAAGGTAGTCCATTGTTGAGATTTCTGTTACTCCAATGGATAGTAGCCTTGTCATTATGGAAGGTAGTCTCTTGTTCAGATTTTTGTTACTCCAATGGATGATAGCCTTGTCCTTATGGAAGGTAGTCTGTTGTATAGATTTTTGTTACTCCAATGGATGGTAGCCTTGTCATTATGGAAGGTAGTCTGTTGTCGAGAATATTTTATTCCATTGGATGGTAGGCTTGTCATTATGGAAGGTAGTCTGTTTTTGAGATTTTTGTTATTCCAATGGATGGTAACCTTGTGATTATGGAAGGTAGTATTTTGTCGATATTTTTGTTACTCCAATGGATGATAGCCTTGTCATTATGGAAGGTAGTCTGTTGTCGAGATTTTTTTTACTCTAATGGATGGTAGCCTCGTCATTATGGAAGGTAGTCTGTTGTCGATATTTTTGTTACTCCAATGGATATTAGCCTTGTCATTATGGAAGGTAGTATGTTGTTGATATTTTTGATACTCCAATGGACGGTGGCCTTGTTATTATGGAAGGTAGTCTGTTGTTCAGATTTTTATTACTCTAATGGATGGTAGCCTTGTCATTATAGAAGGTAGTCTGTTGTCGAGATTTAGTTACTCCAATGGATGGTAGCCTTGTCATTACGGAAGGTAGTCGATTGTTGAGATTTTTGTTACTCCAATGGATGGTAGCCTTGTCATTATGGAAGGTAGTCTGTTGTCGATATTTTTGTTACTCCAATGGATAGTAGCCTTGTCATTATGGAAGGTAGTATGTTGTCGTGATTTTTGTTATTCCAATGGATGGTAGCCTTGTCATTATGGAAGGTAGTCTATTGTCGAGATTTTTGATACTCCAATGGATGGTAGCCTTGTAATTATAGAAGGTAGTTTGTTGTAGAGATTTTTTTACTCCAATGGATTGTAGCCTTGTAATTATGGAAGGTAGTCTGTCTTTGAGATTTCTGTTACTCCAATGGATTGTAGCCTTGTCATTATGGAAGGTAGTCTGTTGTACAGATTTTTGTTACTCCAATGGATGGTAGCCTTGTCATTATGGAAGGTAGTCTATTGTCGAGAATATTTTATACCATTGGATGGTAGGCTTGTCGTTATGGAAGGTAGTCTGTTTTTGAGATTTTTGTTATTCCAATGGATGGTAACATTGTCATTATGGAAGGTAGTATTTTGTCGAGATTTTTGTTACTCCAATGGATGATAGCCTTGTCATTATGGAAGGTAGTCTGTTGTCGAGATTTTTGTTACTTCAATGGATGGTAGCCTTGTCATTATGGAAGGTCGTCTGTTGTCGAGATTTTCTTACTCTAAGGGATGGTAGCCTTGTCATTATGGAACATAGTCTATTGTCGAAATTTTTTTTTCTCCAATGGATGGTAGCCTTGTCATTATGGAAGGTAGTCTGTTGTCGAGATTTTTGATACTCCAATGGATGGTAGCCTTCAAATTATGGAAGGTAGTCTGTTGTTGAGATTAGTTTTACTCCAATGGATGGTAGACTTGTGATTATGGAAGGTAGTCTGTCGTTGAGATTTCTGTTACTCCAATGGATTGTAGCCTTGTCATTATGAAAAGTAGTATGTTGTTCATATTTTTGTTACTCCAATGGATGGTAGCCTTCTAATTATGGAAGGTAGTCTGTTGTCGAGATTTTTTTTACTCGAATGGATGGTAGCCTTGTCATTATGTAAGGTAGTCTGTTGTCGATATTTTTGTTACTCCAATTGATGATAGCCTTGTCATTATGGAAGGTAGTATGTTGTCGAGATTTTTGATACTCCAATGGATGGTAGCCTTGTCATTATGGAAGGTAGTCTGTTGTTCAGATTTTTATTACTCCAATGGATGGGAGCCTTGTCATTATAGAAGGTAGTCTGTTGTCTAGATTTTGTTACTCCAATGGATGGTAGCCTTGTCATTACGGAAGGTAGTCCATTGTTGAGATTTCTGTTACTCCAATGGATGGTAGCCTTGTCATTATGGAAGGTAGTCTGTTGTTCAGATTTTTGTTACTCCAATGGCTTATAGCCTTGTCCTTATGGAAGGTAGTCTGTTGTATAGATTTTTGTTACTCCAATGGATGGTAGCCTTGTCATTATGGAAGGTAGTCTGTTGTCGAGAATATTTTATTCCATTGGATGGTAGGCTTGTCATTATGGAAGGTAGTCTGTTTTTGAGATTTTTGTTATTCCAATGGATGGTAACCTTGTGATTATGGAAGGTAGTATTTTGTCGAGATTTTTGTTACTCCAATGGATGATAGCCTTGTCATTATGGAAAGTAGTCTGTTGTCGAGATTTTCTTACTCTAATGGATGGTAGCCTTGTCATTATGGAACATAGTCTATTGTCAAAAAAAAAATTTCTCCAATGGATGGTAGCCTTGTCATTATGGAAGGTAGTCTGTTGTCGAGATTTTTGATACTCCAATGGATGGTCGCCTTCTAATTATGGAAGGTAGTCTGTTGTCGAGATTTTTTTTACTCTAATGGATGGTATCCTCGTCATTATGGAAGGTAGTCTGTTATCGATATTTTTGTTACTCCAATGGATAGTAGCCTTGTCATTATGGAAGGTAGTATGTTGTCGAGATTTTTGATACTCCATTGGACGGTAGCCTTGTTATTATGGAAGGTAGTCTGTTGTTCAGATTTTTATTACTCTAATGGATGGTAGCCTTGTCATTATAGAAGGTAGTTTGTTGTCGAGATTTTGTTACTCCAATGGATGGTAGCCTTGTCATTACGGAAGGTAGTCGATTGTTCAGATTTTAGTTACTCCAATGGATGGTAGCCTTGTCATTATGGAAGGTAGTCTGTTGTTCATATTTTTGTTACTCCAATGGATGATAGCCTTGTAATTATGGAAGGTAGTCTATTGTCGAGATTTTTGTTATTCCAATGGATGGTAGCCTTGTCATTATGGAAGGTAGTCTATTGTCGAGATTTTTGATACTCCAATGGATGGTAGCCTTGTAATTATGGAAGGTAGTTTGTTGTAGAGATTTTTTTACTCCAATGGATGGTAGCCTTGTAATTATGGAAGGTAGTCTGTCTTTGAGATTTCTGTTACTCCAATGGATTGTAGCCTTGTCATTATGGAAGGTTGTCTGTTGTACAAATTTTTGTTACTCCAATGGATGGTAGCCTTGTCATTATGGAAGGTAGTCTATTGTCGAGAATATTTTATACCATTGGATGGTAGGCTTGTCATTATGGAAGGTAGTCTGTTTTTGAGATTTTTGTTATTCCAATGGATGGTAACATTGTCATTATGGAAGGTAGTATTTTATCGAGATTTTTGTTACTCCAATGGATGATAGCCTTGTCATTATGGAAGGTAGTCTGTTGTCGAGATTTTTGTTACTTCAATGGATGGTAGCCTTGTCATTATGGAAGGTAGTCTGTTGTCGAGATTTTCAAACTCTAATGGATGGTAGCCTTGTCATTATGGAACATAGTCTATTGTCGAAATTTTTTTTTCTCCAATGGATGGTAGCCTTTTCATTATGGAAGGTAGTCTGTTGTCGAGATTTTTGATACTCCAATGGATGGTAGCCTTCTAATTATGGAAGGTAGTCTGTTGTTGAGATTAGTTTTACTCCAATGGATGGTAGTCTTGTGATTATGGAAGGTAGTCTGTCGTTGAGATTTCTGTTACTCCAATGGATTGTAGCCTTGTCATTATGAAAGGTAGTATGTTATTCATATTTTTGTTACTCCAATGGATGGTAGCCTTCTAATTATGGAAGGTAGTCTGTTGTCGAGATTTTTTTTACTCGAATGGATGGTAGCCTTGTCATTATGGAAGGTAGTCTGTTGTCGAGATTTTTGTTACTCCAATGGATGGTAGCCTTGTCATTATGGAAGGTAGTCTGTTGTTCAGATTTTTATTACTCCAATGGATGGGAGCCTTATCATTATAGAAGGTAGTCTGTTATCGAGATTTTGTTACTCCAATGGATGGTAGCCTTGTCATTACGGAAGGTAGTCCATTGTTGAGATTTCTGTTACTCCAATGGATGGTAGCCTTGTCATTATGGAAGGTAGTCTGTTGTTCAGATTTTTGTTACTCCAATGGATGATAGCCTTGTCATTATGGAAGGTAGTCTGTTGTCGAGAATATTTTATTCCATTGGATGGTAGGCTTGTCATTATGGAAGGTAGTCTGTTTTTGAGATTTTTGTTATTCCAATGGATGGTAACCTTGTGATTATGGAAGGTAGTATTTTGTCGAGATTTTTTTTACTCCAATGGATGATAGCCTTGTCATTATGGAAAGTAGTCTGTTGTCGAGATTTTCTTACTCTAATGGTTGGTAGCCTTGTCATTATGGAACATAGTCTATTGTCAAAAAAAAATTTTCTCCAATGGATGGTAGCCTTGTCATTATGGAAGGTAGTCTGTTGTCGAGATTTTTGATACTCCAATGGATGGTCGCCTTCTAATTATGGAAGGTAGTCTGTTGTCGAGATTTTTTTTACTCTAATGGATGGTAGTCTCGTCATTATGGAAGGTAGTCTGTTGTAGATATTTTTGTTACTCCAATGGATAGTAGCCTTGTCATTATGGAAGGTAGTATGTTGTCGAGATTTTTGATACTCCAATGGATGGTAGCCTTGTCATTATGGAAGGTAGTTTGTTGTTCAGATTTTTATTACTTTAATGGATGGTAGCCTTGTCATTATAGAAGGTAGTCTGTTGTCGAGATTTTGTTATTCCAATGGATGGTAGCCTTGTCATTACGGAAGGTAGTCGGTTGTTGAGATTTCTGTTACTCCAATGGATTGTAGCATTGTCATTATGGAAGGTAGTCTGTTGTACAAATTTTTGTTACTCCAATGGATGGTAGCCTTGTCATTATGGAAGGTAGTCTATTGTCGAGAATATTTTATACCATTGGATGGTAGGCTTGTCATTATGGAAGGTAGTCTGTTTTTGAGATTTTTGTTATTCCAATGGATGGTAACCTTGTCATTATGGAAGGTAGTATTTTGTCGAGATTTTTGTTACTCCAATGGATGATAGCCTTGTCATTATGGAAGGTAGTCTGTTGTCGAGATTTTTGTTACTTCAATGGATGGTAGCCTTGTCATTATGGAAGGTAGTCTGTTGTCGAGTTTTTCTTACTCTAATGGATGGTAGCCTTGTCATTATGGAACATAGTCTATTGTCGAAAGTTTTTTTTTCTCCAATGGATGGTAGCCTTGTCATTATGGAAGGTAGTCTATTGTCGAGATTTTTGATACTCCAATGGATGGTAGCCTTCTAATTATGGAAGGTAGTCTGTTGTTGAGATTATTTTTACTCCAATGGATGGTAGCCTTGTCATTATGGAAGGTAGTATGTCGTTCAGATTTTCGTTACTCCAATGGATTGTAGCCTTGTCATTATGGAAGGTAGTCTGTTCTTCATATTTTTGTTACTCCAATGGATGGTAGCCTTGTCATTATGGAAGGTAGTCTGTTGTCGAGAATATTTTATTCCATTGGATGGTAGGCTTGTCATTATGGAAGGTAGTCTGTTTTTAAGATTTTTGTTATTCTAATGGATGGTAACCTTCTCATTATGGAAGGTAGTCTGTTGTGGAGATTTTGGTTATTCTAATGGATTGTAACCTTGTCATTATGGAAGGTTGTATTTTGTTGAGATTTTTGTTACTCGAATGGATGGTAGCCTTGTCATTATTGAAGGTAGTTTGTTGTCGATATCTTTGTTACTCCAATGGATGATATCCTTGTCATTATGGAAGGTAGTCTGTTGTCGATATTTTTGTTACTCCAATGGATGGTAGCCTTGTCATTATGGAAGGTAGTATGTTGTCGAGATTTTGTTACTCAAATGGATGGTAGCCTTGTCATTATGGAACATAGTCTGTTGTCGATATTTTTACTCCAATGGATGGTAGCCTTGTCAATATGGAAGGTAGTTTGTTGTCGAGATTTTTGATACTCCAATGGATGGTAGCCTTGTAATTATGGAGGGTAGTATGTTGTCGAGATTTTTTTTACTCCAATAGATGGTAGCCTTGTAATTATGTAAGGTAGTCTGTCGTTGAGATTTCTGTTACTCCAATGGATTGTAGCCTTGTCATTTTGGAAGGTAGTCTGTTGTCGAGAATATTTTATTCCATTGGATGGTAGGCTTGTCATTATGGAAGGTAGTCTGTTTTTAAGATTTTTGTTATACCAATGGATGGTAACCTTGTATTTTTGGAAGGTAGTATTTTGTCGAGATTTTTGTTACTCCAATGGATGATAGCCTTGTCATTATGGAAGGTAGTCTGTTGTCGAGATTTTTGATACTCCAATGGATGGTAGCCTTGTCATTATGGAAGGTAGTCTGTTGTCGAGATTTTGTTACACTAATGGATGGTAGCCTTGTCATTATGGAAGGTAGTTTGTTGTCGATATTTTTTTACTCCAATGAATGGTAGCATTGACATTATGGAAGGTTGTCTGTTGTCGAGATTTTTGATACTCCGATGGTTGGTAGCCTTGTCATTATGGAAGGTAGTCTGTTGTTTATATTTTTGTTATTCCAATGGATGGTAACCTTGTCATTATGGAAGGTAGTATTTTGTCTAGATTTTTGTTACTCCAATGGATGGTAGCCTTGTCATTATGGAAGATAGTCTGTTGTCGAGATTTTGTTACTCCAATGGATGGTAGCCTTGTCATTACGGAAGGTAGTCGATTGTTGAGATTTCTGTTACTCCAATGGATGGTAGCCTTGTCATTATGGAAGGTAGTATGTTGTTCAGATTTTTGTTACTCCAATGGATGGTAGCCTTGTAATTATAGAAGGTAGTTTGATGTCGAGGTTTTTATTTACTCCAATGGATGGTAGTCTTGTCATTATGGAAGGTAGTCTGTCGTTGAGATTTATGTTACTCCAATGGATGGTAGCCTTGTCATTATGGAAGGTAGTCTGTTTTCGAGATTTTTGTTATTCTAATGGATGGCTACCTTGTCATTATGGTAGGTTGTATTTTGTCGAGATATTTGTTACTCGAATGGATGGTAGCCTTGTCATTATTGAAGGTAGTTTGTTATTGATATCTTTGTTACTCCAATGGATGATTGCCTTGTCATTTTGGAAGGTAGTCTGTTGTCGATATTTTTGTTACTCCAATGGATGGTAGCCTTGTCATTATGGAAGGTAGTATGTTGTCGAGATTTTGTTACTCAAATGGATGGTAGCCTTGTCATTATTGAACATAATCTGTTGTCAATACTTTTTTTACTCGAATGGATGGTAGCCTTGTCATTATGGAAGGTAGTCTGTTGTCGATATTTCTGTTACTCCAATTGATGATAGCCTTGTCATTATGGAAGGTAGTATGTTGTCGAGATTTTTGATACTCCAATGGATGGTAGCCTTGTCATTATGGAAGGTAGTCTGTTGTTCAGATTTTTATTACTCCAATGGATGGGAGCCTTGTCATTATAGAAGGTAGTCTGTTGTCGAGATTTTGTTACTCCAATGGATGGTAGCCTTGTCATTACGGAAGGTAGTCCATTGTTGAGATTTCTATTACTCCAATGGATGGTAGCCTTGTCATTATGGAAGGTAGTCTGTTGTTCAGATTTTTGTTACTCCAATGGATGATAGCCTTGTCCTTATGGAAGGTAGTCTGTTGTATAGATTTTTGTTACTCCAATGGATGGTAGCCTTGTCATTATGGAAGGTAGTCTGTTGTCGAGAATATTTTATTCCATTGGATGGTAGGCTTGTCATTATGGAAGGTAGTCTATTTTTGAGATTTTTGATATTCCAATGGATGGTAACCTTGTGATTATGGAAGGTAGTATTTTGTCGAGATTTTTGTTACTCCAATGGATGATAGCCTTGTCATTATGGAAAGTAGTCTGTTGTCGAGATTTTCTTACTCTAATGGATGGTAGCCTTGTCATTATGGAACATAGTCTATTGTCAAAAAAAAAATTTCTCCAATGGATGGTAGCCTTGTCATTATGGAAGGTAGTCTGTTGTCGAGATTTTTGATACTCCAATGGATGGTCGCCTTCTAATTATGGAAGGTAGTCTGTTGTCGAAATTTTTTTTACTCTAATGGATGGTAGCCTCGTCATTATGGAAGGTAGTCTGTTGTCGATATTTTTGTTACTCCAATGGATAGTAGCCTTGTCATTATGGAATGTAGTATATTGTCGAGATTTTTGATACTCCAATGGATGGTAGCCTTGTCATTATTGAAGGTAGTCTGTTGTTCAGATTTTTATTACTCTAATGGATGGTAGCCTTGTCATTATAGAAGGTAGTCTGTTGTCGAGATTTTGTTATTCCAATGGATGGTAGCCTTGTCATTACGGAAGGTAGTCGATTGTTGAGATTTCTGTTACTCCAATCGATTGTAACATTGTCATTATAGAAGGTAGTCTGTTGTACAAATTTTTGTTACTCCAATGGATGGTAGCCTTGTCATTATGGAAGGTAGTCTATTGTCGAGAATATTTTATACCATTGGATGGTAGGCTTGTCATTATGGAAGGTAGTCTGTTTTTGAAATTTTTGTTATTCCAATGGATGGTAACCTTGTCATTATGGAAGGTAGTATTTTGTCGAGATTTTTGTTACTCCAATGGATGATAGCCTTGTCATTATGGAAGGTAGTCTGTTGTCGATATTTTTGTTACTTCAATGGATGGTAGCCTTGTCATTATGGAAGGTAGTCTGTTGTCGAGATTTTCTTACTCTAATGGATGGTAGCCTTGTCATTATGGAACATAGTCTATTGTCGAAAGTTTTTTTTTCTCCAATGGATGGTAGCCTTGTCATTACGGAAGGTAGTCTGTTGTCGAGATTTTTGATACTCCATGGATGGTAGCCTTCTAATTATGGAAGGTAGTCTGTTGTTGAGATTATTTTTACTCCAATGGATGGTAGCCTTGTCATTTTGGAAGGTAGTATGTCGTTCAGATTTTCGTTACTCCAATGGATTGTAGCCTTGTCATTATGGAAGGTAGTCTGTTCTTCATATTTTTGTTACTCCAATGGATGGTAGCCTTGTCATTATGGAAGGTAGTCTGTTGTCGAGAATATTTTATTCCATTGGATGGTAGGCTTGTCATTATGGAAGGTAGTCTGTTTTTAAGATTTTTTTTATTCTAATGGATGGTAACCTTCTCATTATGGAAGGTAGACTGTTGTGGAGATTTTTGTTATTCTAATGGATGGTAACCTTGTCATTATAGAAGGTTGTATTTTGTTGAGATTTTTGTTACTCGAATGGATGGTTGCCTTGTAATTATTGAAGGTAGTTTGTTGTCGATATCTTTGTTACTCCAATGGATGATAGCCTTGTCATTATGGAAGGTAGTCTGTTGTCGATATTTTTGTTACTCCAATGGATGGTAGCCTTGTCATTATGGAAGGTAGTATGTTGTCGAGATTTTGTTACTCAAATGGGTGGTAGCCTTGTCATTATGGAACATAGTCTGTTGTCGATATTTTTTTTACTCCAATGGATGGTAGCCTTGTCAATATGGAAGGTAGTTTGTTGTCGAGATTTTTGATACTCCAATGGATGGTAGCCTTGTAATTATGTAAGGTAGTATGTCCTTGATATTTTTGTTACTCCAATGGATTATAGCCTTGCCATTATGGAAGGTAGTCTGTTTTTCATATTTTTGTTACTCCAATGGATGGTAGCCTTGTCATTATGGAAGGTAGTCTGTTGTCGAGAATATTTTATTCCTTTGGATGGTAGGCTTGTCATTATGGAAGGTAGTCTGTTTATAAGATTTTTGTTATTCTAATGGATGGTAACCTTGTCATCATGGAAGGTAGTCTGTTGTGGAGATTTTTGTTATTCTAATGGATGGTTACCTTGTCATTATGGAAGGTTGTATTTTGTCGAGATTTTTGTTACTCGAATGGTTGGTAACCTTGTCATTATGGAAGGTAGTCTGTTGTCGATATTTTTGTTTCTCCAATGGATTGTAGCCTTGTCATTATGGAAGGTAGTATGTTGTCTAGATTTTGTTACTCAAATGGATGGTAGCCTTGTCATTATGGAACATAGTCTGTTGTCGATATTTTTTTACTCCAATGGATGGTAGCCTTGTCAATATGGAAGGTAGTTTGTTGTCGAGATTTTTGATACTCCAATGGATGGTAGCCTTGTAATTATGGAGGGTAGTATGTTGTCGAGATTTTTTTTACTCAAATAGATGGTAGCCTTGTAATTATGTAAGGTAGTCTGTCGTTGAAATTTCTGTTACTCCAATGGATTGTAGCCTTGTCATTTTGGAAGGTAGTCTGTTGTCGAGAATATTTTATTCCATTGGATGTTAGGCTTGTCATTATGGAAGGTAGTCTATTGTTAAGATTTTTGTTATACCAATGGATGGTAACCTTGTATTTATGGAAGGTAGTATTTTGTCGAGATTTTTGTTACTCCAATGGATGATAGCCTTGTCATTATGGAAGGTAGTCTGTTGTCAAGATTTTTGATACTCCAACGGATGGTAGCCTTTTCATTATGGAAGGTAGTCTGTTGTCGAGATTTTGTTACACTAATGGATGGTAGCCTTGTCATTATGGAAGGTAGTCTGTTGTCGATATTTTTTTACTCCAATGGATAGTAGCCTTGACATTATGGAAGGTTGTCTATTGTCGAGATTTTTGATACTCCGATGGTTGGTAGCCTTGTCATTATGGAAGGTAGTCTGTTGTTTATATTTTTGTTATTCCAATGGATGGTAACCTTGTCATTATGGAAGGTAGTATTTTGTCTAGATTTTTGTTACTCCAATGGATGATAGCCTTGTCATTATGGAAGGTAGTCTGTTGTTCAGATTTTTATTACTCCAATGGATTATAGCCTTGTCATTATAGAAGATAGTCTGTTGTCGAGATTTTGTTACTCCAATGGATGGTAGCCTTGTCATTACGGAAGGTAGTCGATTGTTGAGATTTCTGTTACTCCAATGGATGGTAGCCTTGTCATTATGGAAGGTAGTATGTTGTTCATATTTTTGTTACTCCAATGGATGGTAGCCTTATAATTATAGAAGGTAGTCTGTTGTCGAGGTTTTTATTTACTCCAATGGATGGTAGTCTTGTCATTATGGAAGGTAGTCTGTCGTTGAGATTTATGTTACTTCAATGGATGGTAGCCTTGTCATTATGGAAGGTAGTCTGTTTTCGAGATTTTTGTTATTCTAATGGATGGTAACCTTGTCATTATGGAAGGTTGTATTTTGTCGAGATATTTGTTACTCGAATGGATGGTAGCCTTGTCATTATTGAAGGTAGTTTGTTATTGATATCTTTGTTACTCCAATGGATGATTGCCTTGTCATTTTGGAAGGTAGTCTGTTGTCGATATTTTTGTTACTCCAATGGATGGTAGCCTTGTCATTATGGAAGGTAGTATGTTGTCGAGATTTTGTTACTCAAATGGATGGTAGCCTTGTCATTATTGAACATAATATGTTGTCAATACTTTTTTTACTCCAATGGATGGTAGCCTTGTCATTATGGAAGGTAGTCTGTTGTCGAGATTTTTGATACTCCAATGGATGGTAGCCTTCTAATTATGGAAGGTAGTCTGTTGTTGAGATTATTTTTACTCCAATGGATGGTAGCCTTGTCATTATGGAAGGTAGTCTGTCGTTGAGGTTTTTGTTACTCCAATGGATTGTAGCCTTGTCATTATGGAAGGTAGTTTGTTGTTCATATTTTTGTTACTCCAATGGATGGTAGCCTTGTCATTATGGAAGTTAGTCTGTTGTCGAGAATATTTTATTCCATTGGATGGTAGGCTTGTCATTATGGAAGGTAGTCTGTTTTTAAGATTTTTGTTATTCTAATGGATGGTAACCTTGTCATTATGGAAGGTTTTATTTTGTCGAGATTTTTGTTACTCGAATGGATGGTAGCCTTGTCACTATTGAAGGTAGTTTGTTGTCGATATCTTTGTTTCTCCAATGGATGATAGCCTTGTCATTATGGAAGGTAGTCTGTTGTCGATATTTTTGTTACTCCAATGGATGGTAGCCTTGTCATTATGGAAGGTAGTATGTTGT
Organism: Vicia faba; assembly: GCA_948472305.1. Taxonomy (NCBI): domain Eukaryota; kingdom Viridiplantae; phylum Streptophyta; class Magnoliopsida; order Fabales; family Fabaceae; genus Vicia; species Vicia faba. The sequence goes on along the minus strand of OX451739.1, from coordinate 680,524,307 downwards.
CGAGATTTTTGATACTCGAATGGATGGTCGCCTTCTAATTATAGAAGGTAGTCTGTTGTCGATATTTTTGTTACTCCAATGGATAGTAGCCTTGTCATTATGGAAGGTAGTATGTTGTCGAGATTTTTGATACTCCAATGGATGGTAGCCTTGTCATTATGGAACATAGTCTGTTGTCGATATTTTTTTTACTCCAATGGATGGTAGCCTTGTCAATATGGAAGGTAATTTGTTGTCGAGATTTTTGATACTTCAATGGATGGTAGCCTTGTAATTATGGAAGGTAGTCTGTCGTTGATATTTTTGTTACTCCAATGGATTGTAGCCTTGTCATTATGGAAGGTAGTTTGTTGTTCATATTTTTGTTACTCCAATGGATGGTAGCCTTGTCATTATGGAAGGTAGTCTGTTGTCGAGAATATTTTATTCCCTTGGATGGTAGGCTTGTCATTATGGAAGGTAGTCTGTTTTTAAGATTTTTGTTATTCTAATGGATGGTAACCTTGTCATTATGGAAGGTAGTCTGTTGTGGAGATTTTTGTTATTCTAATGGATGGTAACCTTGTCATTATGGAAGGTTGTCTGTTGTTCAGACTTTTGTTACTCCAATGGATGATAGCCTTGTCCTTATGGAAGTTAGTCTGTTGTATAGATTTTTGTTACTCCAATGGATGGTAGCCTTGTCATTATGGAAGGTAGTCTGTTGTCGAGAATATTTTATTCCATTGGATGGTAGGCTTGTCATTATGGAAGGTAGTCTGTTTTTGAGATTTTTGTTATTCCAATGGATGGTAACCTTGTCATTATGGAAGGTAGTATTTTGTCGAGATTTTTGTTACTGCAATGGATGATAGCCTTGTCATTATGGAAGGTAGTTTGTTGTCGAGATTTTATTACTCTAATGGATGGTAGCCTTGTCATTATGGAACATAGTCTATTGTCAAAAATAAATTTTCTCCAATGGATGGTAGCCTTGTCATTATGGAAGGTAGTCTGTTGTCGAGATTTTTGATACTCCAATGGATGGTCGCCTTCTAATTATGGAAGGTAGTCTGTTGTCGATATTTTTGTTACTCCAATGGATAGTAGCCTTGTCATTATGGAAGGTAGTATGTTGTCGAGATTTTTGATACTCCAATGGATGGTAGCCTTGTCATTATGGAATGTAGTCTGTTGTTCAGATTTTTATTACTCTAATGGATGGTAGCCTTGTCATTATAGAAGGTAGTCTGTTGTCGAGATTTTGTTACTCCAATGGATGGTAGCCTTGTCATTACGGAAGGTAGTCGATTGTTGAGATTTCTGTTACTTCAATGGATGGTAGCCTTGTCATTACGGAAGGTAGTCTGTTGTTCATATTTTTGTTACTCCAATGGATGATAGCCTTGTCATTATGGAAGGTAGTCTATTGTCGATATTTTTGTTATTCCAATGGATGGTACCCTTGTCATTATGGAAGGTAGTCTATTGTCGAGATTTTTGGTACTCCAATGGATGGTAGCCTTGTAATTATGGAAGGTAGTCTGTTGTAGAGATTTTTTTACTCCAATGGATGGTAGCCTTGTAATTATGGAAGGTAGTCTGTCTTTGAGATTTCTGTTACTCCAATGGATTGTAGCCTTGTCATTATGGAAGGTAGTCTGTTGTACAGATTTTTGTTACTCCAATGGATGGTAGCCTTGTCATTATGGAAGGTAGTCTATTGTCGAGAATATTTTATACCATTGGATGGTAGGCTTGTCATTATGGAAGGTAGTCGGTTTTTAAGATTTTTGTTATTCTAATGGATGGTAACCTTGTCATTATGGAAGGTAGTATTTTGTCGAGATTTTTGTTACTCCAATGGATGATAGCCTTGTCATTATGGAAGGTAGTCTATTGTCGAGATTTTTGTTACTTCAATGGATGGTAGCTTTGTCATTATGGAAGGTAGTCTGTTGTCGAGATTTTCTTACTCTAATGGATGGTAGCCTTGTCATTATGGAACATAGTCTATTGTCTAAATTTTTTTCTCTCCAATGGATGGTACCCTTGTCATTATGGAAGGTAGTCTGTTGTCGAGATTTTTGATACTCCAATGGATGGTAGCCTTCTAATTATTGAAGATAGTTTGTTGTTGAGATTATTTTTACTCCAATGGATGGTAGCCTTGTCATTATGGAAGGTAGTCTGTCGTTGAGATTTTCGTTACTCCAATGGATTGTCGCCTTATCATTATGGAAGGTAGTCTGCTGTTCATATTTTTGTTACTCCAATGGATGGTAGCCTTGTCATTATGGAAGGTAGTCTGTTGTCGAGAATATTTTATTCCATTGGATGGTAGGCTTGTCATTATGGATGGTAGTCTATTTTTAAGATTTTTGTTATTCTAATGGGTGGTAACCTTCTCATTATGGAAGGTAATCTGTTGTGGAGATTTTTGTTATTCTAATGGATGGTAACCTTGTCATTATGGAAGGTTTTATTTTGTCGAGATTTTTGTTACTCGAATGGATGGTAGCCTTGTCATTATTGAAGGTAGTTTGTTGTCGATATCTTTGTTACTCCAATGGATGATAGCCTTGTCATTGTGGAAGGTAGTCTGTTGTCGATATTTTTGTTACTCCAATGGATGGTAGCCTTGTCATTATGGAAGGTAGTATGTTGTCGAGATTTTGTTACTCAAATGGATGGTAGCCTTGTCATTATGGAACATAGTCTGTTGTCGATATTTTTTTTACTCCAATGGATGGTAGCCTTGTCAATATGGAAGGTAGTTTGTTGTCGAGATTTTTGATACTCCAATGGATGGTAGCCTTGTAATTATGGAAGGTAGTCTGTCATTGATATTTTTGTTACTCCAATGGATTGTAGCCTTGTCATTATGGAAGGTAGTATGTTGTTCATATTTTTTTTACTCCAATGGATGGTAGCCTTGTCATTATGGAAGGTATTCTGTTGTCGAGAATATTTTATTCCATTGGATGGTAGGCTTGTCATTATGGAAGGTAGTCTGTTTTTAAGATTTTTGTTATTCTAATGGATGGTAACCTTGTCATTATGGAAGGTAGTCTGTTGTGGAGATTTTTGTTATTCTAATGGATGGTAACCTTGTCATTATGGAAGGTTGTATTTTGTCGAGATTTTTGTTACTCGAATGGATGGTAGCCTTGTCATTATGGAAGGTAGTCTATTGTCGATATTTTTGTTACTCCAATGGATGGTAGCCTTGTCATTATGGAAGGTAGTATGTTGTCTAGATTTTGTTACTCAAATGGATGGTAGCCTTGTCATTATGGAACATAGTATGCTGTCGATATTTTTTTTCTCCAATGGATGGTAGCCTTGACATTATGGAAGGTTGTCTATTGTCGAGATTTTTGATACTCCAATGGATGGTAGCCTTGTAATTACGGATGGTAGTCTGTCGTTGATATTTTTGTTACTCCAATGGATTGTAGCCTTGTCATTATGGAAGGTAGTATTTTGTCTAGATTTTTGTTACTCCAATGGATGGTAGCCTTGTCATTATGGAAGGTAGTCTGTTGTTCAGATTTTTATTACTCCAATGGATTGTATCCTTGTCATTATAGAAGATAGTCTGTTGTCGAGATTTTGTTACTCCAATGGATGGTGGCCTTGTCATTACGAAAGGTAGTCGATTGTTGAGATTTCTGTTACTCCAATGGATGGTTGCCTTGTAATTATGGAAGGTAGTCTGTTGTTCAGATTTTTGTTACTCCAATGGATGATAGTCTTGTCATTATAGAAGGTAGTCTATTGTCGAGATTTTTTTTATTCCAATGGATGGTAGCCTTGTCATTATTGAAGGTAGTCTATTGTCGAGATTTTTGGTACTCCAATGGATTGTAGCCTTGTAATTATGGAAGGTAGTCTGTTGTCGACGTTTTTATTTACTCCAATGGATGGTAGTCTTGTCATTATGGAAGGTAGTCTGTCGTTGAGATTTATTTTACTCCAATGGATTGTAGCCTTGTCATTATGAATAGAAGTATGTTGTTCAGTTTTTTGTTACTCCAATGGATGGTAGCCTTGTCATTATGGAAGGTAGTCTGTTTTCGAGTTTTTTGTTATTCTAATGGATGGTAACCTTGTCATTATTGAAGGTAGTTTGTTATTGATATCGTTGATACTCCAATGTATGGTAGCCTTGTCATTTTGGAAGGTAGTCTGTTGTCGATATTTTTGTTACTCCAATGGATGGTAGCCTTGTCATTATGGAACATAGTCTGTTGTCAATATTTTTTTTACTCCAATGGATGGTAGCCTTGTCATTATGGAAGGTAGTCTGTTGTCGAGATTTTTGATACTCCAATGGATGGTAGCCTTGTAATTATGGAAGGTAGTCTATTGTCGAGATTTTTTTTACTCCAATGGATGGTAGCCTTGTAATTATGGAAGGTAGTCTGTCGTTGAGATTTCTGTTACTCCAATGGATTGTAGCCTTGTCATTTTGGAAGGTAGTCTGTTGTTGAGAATATTTTATTCCATTGGATGGTAGGCTTGTCATTATGGAAGATAGTCTGTTTTTGAGATTTTTGTTATTCCAATAGATGGTAACCTTGTCATTATGGAAGGTAGTATTTTGTCGTGATTTTTGTTACTCCAATGGATGATAGCCCTGTCATTATCGAAGGTAGTCTATTGTCGAGATTTTTGTTACTTCAATGTATGGTAGCCTTGTCATTATGGATGGTAGTCTGTTGTCGAGATTTTGTTACTTAAATGGATGGTAGCCTTGTCATTATGGAACATAGTCTGTTGTCGATATTTTTTTTACTCCAATGGATGGTAGCCTTGTCAATATGGAAGGTAGTTTGTTGTCGAGATTTTTGATACTCCAATGGATGGTAGCCTTGTAATTATGGAGGGTAGTATGTTGTCGAGATTTATTTTACTCCAATAGATGGTAGCCTTATAATTATGTAAGGTAGTCTGTCGTTGAGATTTCTGTTACTCCAATGGATTGTAGCCTTGTCATTTTGGAAGGTAGTCTGTTGTCGAGAATATTTTATTCCATTGGATGGTAGGCTTGTCATTATGGAAGGTAGTCTGTTTTTAAGATTTTTGTTATACCAATGGATGGTAACCTTGTATTTATGGAAGGTAGTATTTTGTCGATATTTTTGTTACTCCAATGGATGATAGCCTTGTCATTATGGGTGGTAGTCTGTTGTCGAGATTTTTGATACTCCAATGGATGGTAGCCTTGTCATTATGGAAGGTAGTCTATTGTCGAGATTTTGATACTCTAATGGATTGTAGCCTTGTCATTATGCAAGGTAGTCTGTTGTCGATATTTTTTTACTCCAATGGATGGTAGCCTTGACATTATGGAAGGTTGTCTGTTGTCGAGATTTTTGATACTCCAATGGTTGGTAGCCTTGTCATTATGGAAGGTAGTCTGTTGTTTATATTTTTGTTATTCCAATGGATGGTAACCTTGTCATTATGGAAGGTAGTATTTTGTCTAGATTTTATTTACTCCAATGGATGGTAGCCTTGTCATTATGGAAGGTAGTTTGTTGTTCAGATTTTTATTACTCCAATGGATTGTAGCCTTGTCATTATAGAAGATAGTCTATTGTCGAGATTTTGTTACTCCAATGGATGGTAGCCTTGTCATTACGGAATGTAGTCGATTGTTGAGATTTCTGTTACTCCAATGGATGGCAGCCTTGTCACTATGGAAGGTAGTCTGTTGTTCAGATTTTTGTTACTCCAATGGATGATAGTCTTGTCATTATAGAAGGTAGTCTATTGTCGAGATTTTTGTTATTCCAATGGATGGTAGCCTTGTCATTATTGAAGGTAGTCTATTGTCAAGATTTTTGGTATTCCAATGGATGGTAGCCTTGAAATTATGGAAGGTAGTCTGTTGTCGAGGTTTTTATTTACTCCAATGGATGGTAGTCTTGTCATTATGGAAGGTAGTCTGTCGTTGAGATTTATTTTACTCCAATGGATTGTAGCCTTGTCATTATGAATAGAAGTATTTTGTTCAGTTTTTTGTTACTCCAATGGATTGTAGCCTTGTCATTATGGAAGGTAGTCTGTTTTCGAGATTTTTGTTATTCTAATGGATGGTAACCTTGTCATTATGGAAGGTTGTATTTTGTCGAGATATTTGTTACTCGAATGGATGGTAGCCTTGTCATTATTGAAGGTAATTTGTTATTGATATCTTTGTTACTCCAATGGATGATAGCCTTGTCATTTTGGAAGGTAGTCTGTTGTCGATATTTTTGTTACTCCAATGGATGGTAGCCTTGTCATTATGGAAGGTAGTCTGTTGTCGAGATTTTTGATACTCCAATGGATGGTAGCCTTGTAATTATGGAAGGTAGTCTGTTGTCCAGATTTTTTTTACTCCAATGGATGGTAGCCTTGTAATTATGGAAGGTAGTCTATCGTTGAGATTTCTGTTACTCCAATGGATTGTAGCCTTGTCATTTTGGAAGGTAGTCTGTTGTTGAGAATATTTTATTCCATTGGATGGTAGGCTTGTCATTATGGAAGATAGTCTGTTTTTGAGATTTTTGTTATTCCAATGGATGGTAACCTTGTCATTATGGAAGGTAGTATTTTGTCGTGATTTTTGTTACTCCAATGGATGATAGCCCTGTCATTATGGAAGGTAGTCTATTGTCGAGATTTTTGTTACTTCAATGTATGGTAGCCTTGTCATTATGGAAGGTAGTCTGTTGTCGAGATTTTGTTACTCAAATGGATGGTAGCCTTGTCATTATGGAACATAGTCTGTTGTCGATATTTTTGATACTCCAATGGATGGTAGCCTTGTAATTATGGAGGGTAGTATGTTGTCGAGATTTATTTTACTCCAATAGATGGTAGCCTTATAATTATGTAAGGTAGTCTGTCGTTGAGATTTCTGTTACTCCAATGGATTGTAGCCTTGTCATTTTGGAAGGTAGTCTGTTGTCGAGAATATTTTATTCCATTGGATGGTAGGCTTGTCATTATGGAAGGTAGTCTGTTTTTAAGATTTTTGTTATACCAATGGATGGTAACCTTGTATTTATGGAAGGTAGTATTTTGTCGAGATTTTTGTTACTCCAATGGATGATAGCCTTGTCATTATGGGTGGTAGTCTATTGTCGAGATTTTTGATACTCCAATGGATGGTAGCCTTGTCATTATGGAAGGTAGTCTGTTGTCGAGATTTTGTTACTCTAATGGATTGTAGCCTTGTCATTATGCAAGGTAGTCTGTTGTCGATATTTTTTTACTCCAATGGATGGTAGCCTTGACATTATGGAAGGTTGTCTGTTGTCGAGATTTTTGATACTCCAATGGTTGGTAGCCTTGTCATTATGGAAGGTAGTCTGTTGTTTATATTTTTGTTATTCCAATGGATGGTAACCTTGTCATTATGGAAGGTAGTATTTTGTCTAGATTTTATTTACTCCAATGGATGGTAGCCTTGTCATTATGGAAGGTAGTCTGTTGTTCAGATTTTTATTACTCCAATGGATTGTAGCCTTGTCATTATAGAAGATAGTCTGTTGTCAAGATTTTGTTACTCCAATGGATGGTAGCCTTGTCATTACGGAATGTAGTCGATTGTTGAGATTTCTGTTACTCCAATGGATGGCAGCCTTGTCACTATAGAAGGTAGTCTGTTGTTCAGATTTTTGTTACTCCATATGGATGATAGTCTTGTCATTATAGAAGGTAGTCTATTGTCGAGATTTTTGTTATTCCAATGGATGGTAGCCTTGTCATTATTGAAGGTAGTCTATTGTCGAGATTTTTGGTATTCCAATGGATGGTAGCCTTGAAATTATGGAAGGTAGTCTGTTGTCGAGGTTTTTATTTACTCCAATGGATGGTAGTCTTGTCATTATGGAAGGTAGTCTGTCGTTGAGATTTATTTGACTCCAATGGATTGTAGCCTTGTCATTATGAATAGAAGTATTTTGTTCAGTTTTTTGTTACTCCAATGGATTGTAGCCTTGTCATTATGGAAGGTAGTCTATTTTCGAGATTTTTGTTATTCTAATGGATGGTAACCTTGTCATTATGGAAGGTTGTATTTTGTCGAGATATTTGTTACTCGAATGGATGGTAGCCTTGTCATTATTGAAGGTAGTTTGTTATTGATATCTTTGTTACTCCAATGGATGATAGCCTTGTCATTTTGGAAGGTAGTCTGTTGTCGATATTTTTGTTACTCCAATGGATGGTAGCCTTGTCATTATGGAAGGTAGTCTGTTGTCGAGATTTTTGATATTCCAATGGATGGTAGCCTTGTAATTATGGAAGGTAGTCTGTTGTCGAGATTTTTTTTACTCCAATGGATTTGTAGCCTTGTAATTATGGAAGGTAGTCTATCGTTGAGATTTCTGTTACTCCAATGGATTGTAGCCTTGTCATTTTGGAAGGTAGTCTGTTGTTGAGAATATTTTATTCCATTGGATGGTAGGCTTGTCATTATGGAAGATAGTCTGTTTTTGAGATTTTTGTTATTCCAATGGATGGTAACCTTGTCATTATGGAAGGTAGTATTTTGTCGTGATTTTTGTTACTCCAATGGATGATAGCCATGTCATTATGGGAGGTAGTCTGTTGTCGAGATTTTTGTTACTTCAATGGATGGTAGCCTTGTCATTATGGAAGGTAGTCTGTTGTCGAGATTTTGTTACTCTAATGGATGGTAGCCTTGTCATTATGGAACATAGTCTGTTGTCGATTTTTTTTTACTCCAATGGATATAAGCCTTGTCATTATGGAAGGTAGTCTGTTGTCGAGATTTTTGATACTCCAATGGATGGTATCCTTGTAATTATGGAAGGTAGTCTGTTGTCGAGATTTTTTTTACTCCAATGGATGGTAGCCTTGTCATTATGGAAGGTAGTATGTCATTGAGATTTCGTTTACTCCAATGGATTGTAGCCTTGTCTTTATGGAAGGTAGTCTGTTGTTCAGATTTATGTTACTCCAATGGATGGTAGCCTTGTCATAATGGAAGGTAGTTTGTTGTCAAGAATTTTTTATTCCATTGGATGGTAGCCTTGTCATTATGGAAGGTAGTCTGTTGTCGAGATTTTGTTACTCTAATGGATTGTAGCCTTGTCATTATGCAAGGTAGTCTGTTGTCGATATTTTTTTACTCCAATGGATGGTAGCCTTGACATTATGGAAGGTTGTCTGTTGTCGAGATTTTTGATACTCCAATGGTTGGTAGCCTTGTCATTATGGAAGGTAGTCTGTTGTTTATATTTTTGTTATTCCAATGGATGGTAACCTTGTCATTATGGAAGGTAGTATTTTGTCTAGATTTTATTTACTCCAATGGATGGTAGCCTTGTCATTATGGAAGGTAGTCTGTTGTTCAGATTTTTATTACTCCAATGGATTGTAGCCTTGTCATTATAGAAGATAGTCTGTTGTCGAGATTTTGTTACTCCAATGGATGGTAGCCTTTACATTACGGAATGTAGTCGATTGTTGAGATTTCTGTTACTCCAATGGATGGCAGCCTTGTCACTATGGAAGGTAGTCTGTTGTTGAGATTTTTGTTACTCCAATGGATGATAGTCTTGTCATTATAGAAGGTAGTCTATTGTCGAGATTTTTGTTATTCCAATGGATGGTAGCCTTGTCATTATTGAAGGTAGTCTATTGTCGAGATTTTTGTATTCCAATGGATGGTAGCCTTGAAATTATGGAAGGTAGTCTTTTGTCGAGGTTTTTATTTACTCCAATGGATGGTAGTCTTGTCATTATGGAAGGTAGTCTGTCGTTGAGATTTATTTTACTCCAATGGATTGTAGCCTTGTCATTATGAATAGAAGTATTTTGTTCAGTTTTTTGTTACTCCAATGGATTATAGCCTTGTCATTATGGAAGGTAGTCTGTTTTCGAGATTTTTGTTATTCTAATGGATGGTAACCTTGTCATTATGGAAGGTTGTATTTTGTCGAGATATTTGTTACTCGAATGGATGGTAGCCTTGTCATTATTGAAGGTAGTTTGTTATTGATATCTTTGTTACTCCAATGGATGATAGCCTTGTCATTTTGGAAGGTAGTCTGTTGTCGATATTTTTGTTACTCCAATGGATGGTAGCCTTGTCATTATGGAAGGTAGTCTGTTGTCGAGATTTTTGATACTCCAATGGATGGTAGCCTTGTAATTATGGAAGGTAGTCTGTTGTCGAGATTTTTTTTACTCCAATGGATGGTAGCCTTGTAATTATGGAAGGTAGTCTATCGTTGAGATTTCTGTTACTCCAATGGATTGTAGCCTTGTCATTTTGGAAGGTAGTCTGTTGTTGAGAATATTTTATTCCATTGGATGGTAGGCTTGTCATTATGGAAGATAGTCTGTTTTTGAGATTTTTGTTATTCCAATGGATGGTAACCTTGTCATTATGGAAGGTAGTATTTTGTCGTGATTTTTGTTACTCCAATGGATGATAGCCCTGTCATTATGGAAGGTAGTCTGTTGTCGAGATTTTTGTTACTTCAATGGATGGTAGCCTTGTCATTATGGAAGGTAGTCTGTTGTCGAGATTTTGTTACTCTAATGGATGGTAGCCTTGTCATTATGGAACATAGTCTGTTGTCGATTTTTTTTTACTCCAATGGATATAAGCCTTGTCATTATGGAAGGTAGTCTGTTGTCGAGATTTTTGATACTCCAATGGATGGTATCCTTGTAATTATGGAAGGTAGTCTGTTATCGAGATTTTTTTTACTCCAATGGATGGTAGCCTTGTCATTATGGAAGGTAGTATGTCATTGAGATTTCGTTTACTCCAATGGATTGTAGCCTTGTCTTTATGGAAGGTAGTTTGTTGTTCAGATTTATGTTACTCCAATGGATGGTAGCCTTGTCATAATGGAAGGTAGTTTGTTGTCAAGAATTTTTTATTCCATTGGATGGTAGCCTTGTCATTATGGAAGGTAGTCTGTTGTCGAGATTTTTGTTACTCCAATGGATGGTAGCCTTGTCATTATGGAAGGTAGTCTGTTGTCGAGATTTTGTTACTCTAATGGATGGTAGCCTTGTCATTATGGAACATAGCCTGTTGTGGATTTTTTTTTACTCCAATGGATGGTAGCCTTGTCATTATTGAAGGTAGTTTGTTGTCGAGATTTTTGATACTCCAATGGATGGTAGCCTTGTAATTATGGGAGGTAGTCTGTTATCAAGATTTTTTTTACTCCAATGGATGGTAGCCTTGTCATTATGGAAGGTTGTCTGTCGTTGAGATTTCTGTTACTCCACTGGATTGTAGCCTTGTCATTATGAATAGAAGTATGTTGTTCAGATTTTTGTTACTCCAATGGATTGTAGCCTTGTCATTATGGAAGGTAGTCTGTTTTCGAGATTTTTGTTATTCTAATGGATGGTAACCTTGTCATTATGGAAGGTTGTATTTTGTCGAGATATTTGTTACTCGAATGGATGGTAGCCTTGTCATTATTGAACGTAGTTTATTATTGAAATCTTTGTTACTCCAATGGATGATAGCCTTGTCATTTTGGAAGGTAGTCTGTTGTCGATATTTTTGTTACTCCAATGGATGGTAGCCTTGTCATTATGGAAGGTAGTTAGTTGTCGAGATTTTGTTACTCAAATGGATGGTAGCCTTGTCATTATGGAACATAGTCTGTTGTCAATATTTTTTTTACTCCAATGGATGGTATCCTTGTCATTATGGAAGGTAGTCTGTTGTCGAGATTTTTGATAGTCCAATGGATGGTAGCCTTGTCATTATGGAAGGTAGACTATTGTCGAGATTTTTGATACTCCAATGGATGGTCGCCTTGTAATTATGGAAGGTAGTCTGTTGTCGACATTTTTTTTACTCCAATGGATGGTAGCCTTGTCATTATGGAAGGTAGTATGTCGTTGAGATTTCTGTTACTCCAATGGATTGTAGCCTTGTCATTATGGAAGGTATTCTGTTGTTCAGATTTTTGTTACTCCAATGGATGGTAGCCTTGTCATTATGGAAGGTAGTCTGTTGTCGTGATTTTGTTACTCCAATGGATGGTAGCCTTGTCATTATGGAAGGTAGACTATTGTCGAGATTTTTGATACTCCAATGGATGGTCGCCTTGTAATTATGGAAGGTAGTCTATTGTCGACATTTTTTTTACTCCAACGGATGGTAGCCTTGTCATTTTGGAAGGTTGTCTATCATTGAGATTTCTGTTACTCCAATGGATTGTAGCCTTGTCATTATGGAAGGTAGTCTGTTGTTCAGATTTTTGTTACTCCAATGGATGGTAGCCTTATCATTATGGATGGTAGTCTGTTGTCGAGAATATTTTATTCCATTGGATGGTAGGCTTGTCATTATGGAAGGTAGTCTGTTTTTAATATTTTTGTTTTTCCAATGGATGGTAACCTTGTCATTATGGAAGGTAGTATTTTGTCGAGATTTTTGTTACTCCAATGGATGATAGCCTTGTCATTATGGAAGGTAGTCTGTTGTCGAGATTTTTGATACTCCAATGGATGGTATCCTTGTAATTATGGAAGGTAGTCTGTTGTCGAGATTTTTTTTACTCCAATGGATGGTATCCTTGTAATTATGGAAGGTAGTCTGTTGTCGAGATTTTTTTTACTCCAATGGATGGTAGCCTTGTCATTTTGGAAGGTAGTATGTCATTGAGATTTTTGTTACTCCAATGGATTGTAGCCTTGTCATTATGGAAGGTAGTCTGTTGTTTAGATTTATGTTACTCCAATGGATGGTAGCCTTGTCATAATGGAAGGTAGTTTGTTGTCAAGAATTTTTTATTCCATTGGATGGTAGCCTTGTCATTATGAAAGGTAGTCTGTTGTCGAGATTTTGTTACTCTAATGGATTGTAGCCTTGTCATTATGCAAGGTAGTCTGTTGTCGATATTTTTTTACTCCAATGGATGGTAGCCTTGACATTATGGAAGGTTGTCTGTTGTCGAGATTTTTGATACTCCAATGGTTGGTAGCCTTGTCATTATGGAAGGTAGTCTGTTGTTTATATTTTTGTTATTCCAATGGATGGTAACCTTGTCATTATGGAAGGTAGTATTTTGTCTAGATTTTATTTACTCCAATGGATGGTAGCCTTGTCATTATGGAAGGTAGTCTGTTGTTCAGATTTTTATTACTCCAATGGATTGTAGCCTTGTCATTATAGAAGATAGTCTGTTGTCAAGATTTTGTTACTCCAATGGATGGTAGCCTTGTCATTACGGAATGTAGTCGATTGTTGAGATTTCTGTTACTCCAATGGATGGCAGCCTTGTCACTATGGAAGGTAGTCTGTTGTTCAGATTTTTGTTACTCCAATGGATGATAGTCTTGTCATTATAGAAGGTAGTCTATTGTCGAGATTTTTGTTATTCCAATGGATGGTAGCCTTGTCATTATTGAAGGTAGTCTATTGTCGAGATTTTTGGTATTCCAATGGATGGTAGCCTTGAAATTATGGAAGGTAGTCTTTTGTCGAGGTTTTTATTTACTCCAATGGATGGTAGTCTTGTCATTATGGAAGGTAGTCTGTCGTTGAGATTTATTTTACTCCAATGGATTGTAGCCTTGTCATTATGAATAGAAGTATTTTGTTCAGTTTTTTGTTACTCCAATGGATGGTAGCCTTGTCATAATGGAAGGTAGTTTGTTGTCAAGAATTTTTTATTCCATTGGATGGTAGCCTTGTCATTATGAAAGGTAGTCTGTTGTCGAGATTTTGTTACTCTAATGGATTGTAGCCTTGTCATTATGCAAGGTAGTCTGTTGTCGATATTTTTTTACTCCAATGGATGGTAGCCTTGACATTATGGAAGGTTGTCTGTTGTCGAGATTTTTGATACTCCAATGGTTGGTAGCCTTGTCATTATGGAAGGTAGTCTGTTGTTTATATTTTTGTTATTCCAATGGATGGTAACCTTGTCATTATGGAAGGTAGTATTTTGTCTAGATTTTATTTACTCCAATGGATGGTAGCCTTGTCATTATGGAAGGTAGTCTGTTGTTCAGATTTTTATTACTCCAATGGATTGTAGCCTTGTCATTATAGAAGATAGTCTGTTGTCAAGATTTTGTTACTCCAATGGATGGTAGCCTTGTCATTACGGAATGTAGTCGATTGTTGAGATTTCTGTTACTCCAATGGATGGCAGCCTTGTCACTATGGAAGGTAGTCTGTTGTTCAGATTTTTGTTACTCCAATGGATGATAGTCTTGTCATTATAGAAGGTAGTCTATTGTCGAGATTTTTGTTATTCCAATGGATGGTAGCCTTGTCATTATTGAAGGTAGTCTATTGTCGAGATTTTTGGTATTCCAATGGATGGTAGCCTTGAAATTATGGAAGGTAGTCTTTTGTCGAGGTTTTTATTTACTCCAATGGATGGTAGTCTTGTCATTATGGAAGGTAGTCTGTCGTTGAGATTTATTTTACTCCAATGGATTGTAGCCTTGTCATTATGAATAGAAGTATTTTGTTCAGTTTTTTGTTACTCCAATGGATTGTAGCCTTGTCATTATGGAAGGTAGTCTGTTTTCGAGATTTTTGTTATTCTAATGGATGGTAACCTTGTCATTATGGAAGGTTGTATTTTGTCGAGATATTTGTTACTCGAATGGATGGTAGCCTTGTCATTATTGAAGGTAGTTTGTTATTGATATCTTTGTTACTCCAATGGATGATAGCCTTGTCATTTTGGAAGGTAGTCTGTTGTCGATATTTTTGTTACTCCAATGGATGGTAGCCTTGTCATTATGGAAGGTAGTCTGTTGTCGAGATTTTTGATACTCCAATGGATGGTAGCCTTGTAATTATGGAAGGTAGTCTGTTGTCGAGATTTTTTTTACTCCAATGGATGGTAGCCTTGTAATTATGGAAGGTAGTCTATCGTTGAGATTTCTGTTACTCCAATGGATTGTAGCCTTGTCATTTTGGAAGGTAGACTGTTGTTGAGAATATTTTATTCCATTGGATGGTAGGCTTGTCATTATGGAAGATAGTCTGTTTTTGAGATTTTTGTTATTCCAATGGATGGTAACCTTGTCATTATGGAAGGTAGTATTTTGTTGTGATTTTTGTTACTCCAATGGATTATAGCCCTGTCATTATGGAAGGTAGTCTGTTGTCGAGATTTTTGTTACTTCAATGGATGGTAGCCTTGTCATTATGGAAGGTAGTCTGTTGTCGAGATTTTGTTACTCTAATGGATGGTAGCCTTGTCATTATGGAACATAGTCTGTTGTCGATTTTTTTTTACTCCAATGGATATAAGCCTTGTCATTATGGAAGGTAGTCTGTTGTCGAGATTTTTGATACTCCAATGGATGGTATCCTTGTAATTATGGAAGGTAGTCTGTTGTCGAGAATTTTTTTACTCCAATGGATGGTAGCCTTGTCATTATGGAAGGTAGTATGTAATTGAGATTTCGTTTACTCCAATGGATTGTAGCCTTGTCTTTATGGAAGGTAGTCTGTTGTTCAGATTTATGTTACTCCAATGGATGGTAGCCTTGTCATAATGGAAGGTAGTTTGTTGTCAAGAATTTTTTATTCCATTGGATGGTAGCCTTGTCATTATGGAAGGTAGTCTGTTGTCGAGATTTTTGTTACTCCAATGGATGGTAGCCTTGTCATTATGGAAGGTAGTCTGTTGTCGAGATTTTGTTACTCTAATGGATGGTAGCCTTGTCATTATGGAACATAGCCTGTTGTCGATTTTTTTTTAATCCAATGGATGGTAGCCTTGTCATTATTGAAGGTAGTTTGTTGTCGAGATTTTTGATACTCCAATGGATGGTAGCCTTGTAATTATGGGAGGTAGTCTGTTATCAAGATTTTTTTTACTCCAATGGATGGTAGCCTTGTCATTATGGAAGGTTGTCTGTCGTTGAGATTTCTGTTACTCCACTGGATTGTAGCCTTGTCATTATGAATAGAAGTATGTTGTTCAGTTTTTTGTTACTCCAATGGATTGTAGCCTTGTCATTATGGAAGGTAGTCTGTTTTCGAGATTTTTGTTATTCTAATGGATGGTAACCTTGTCATTATGGAAGGTTGTATTTTGTCGAGATATTTGTTACTCGAATGGATGGTAGCCTTGTCATTATTGAACGTAGTTTATTGTTGAAATCTTTGTTACTCCAATGGATGATAGCCTTGTCATTTTGGAAGGTAGTCTGTTGTCGATATTTTTGTTACTCCAATGGATGGTAGCCTTGTCATTATGGAAGGTAGTTAGTTGTCGAGATTTTGTTACTCAAATGGATGGTAGCCTTGTCATTATGGAACATAGTCTGTTGTCAATATTTTTTTTACTCCAATGGATTGTATCCTTGTCATTATGGAAGGTAGTCTGTTGTCGAGATTTTTGATACTCCAATGGATGGTAGCCTTGTCATTATGGAAGGTAGACTATTGTCGAGATTTTTGATACTCCAATGGATGGTCGCCTTGTAATTATGGAAGGTAGTCTGTTGTCGACATTTTTTTTACTCCAATGGATGGTAGCCTTGTCATTATGGAAGGTAGTATGTCGTTGAGATTTCTGTTACTCCAATGGATTGTAGCCTTGTCATTATGGAAGGTATTCTGTTGTTCAGATTTTTGTTACTCCAATGGATGGTAGCCTTGTCATTATGGAAGGTAGTCTGTTGTCGTGATTTTGTTACTCCAATGGAGGTAGCCTTGTCATTATGGAAGGTAGACTATTGTCGAGATTTTTGATACTCCAATGGATGGTCGCCTTGTAATTATGGAAGGTAGTCTATTGTCGACATTTTTTTTACTCCAATGGATGGTAGCCTTGTCATTTTGGAAGGTTGTCTATCATTGAGATTTTTGTTACTCCAATGGATTGTAGCCTTGTCATTATGGAAGGTAGTCTGTTGTTCAGATTTTTGTTACTCCAATGGATGGTAGCCTTGTCATTATGGATGGTAGTCTGTTGTCGAGAATATTTTATTCCATTGGATGGTAGGCTTGTCATTATGGAAGGTAGTCTGTTTTTAATATTTTTGTTTTTCCAATTGATGGTAACCTTGTCATTATGGAAGGTAGTATTTTGTCGAGATTTTTGTTACTCCAATGGATGATAGCCTTGTCATTATGGAAGGTAGTCTGTTGTCGAGATTTTTGATACTCCAATGGATGGTATCCTTGTAATTATGGAAGGTAGTTTGTTGTCGAGATTTTTTTTACTCCAATGGATGGTATCCTTGTAATTATGGAAGGTAGTCTGTTGTCGAGATTTTTTTTACTCCAATGGATGGTAGCCTTGTCATTTTGGAAGGTAGTATGTCATTGAGATTTTTGTTACTCCAATGGATTGTAGCCTTGTCATTATGGAAGGTAGTCTGTTGTTCAGATTTATGTTACTCCAATGGATGGTAGCCTTGTCATAATGGAAGGTAGTTTGTTGTCAAGAATTTTTTATTCCATTGGATGGTAGCCTTGTCATTATGGAAGGTAGTCTGTTGTCGAGATTTTTGTTACTCCAATGGATGGTAGCCTTGTCATTATGGAAGGTAGTCTGTTGTCGAGATTTTGTTACTCTAATGGATGGTAGCCTTGTCATTATGGAACATAGCCTGTTGTCGATTTTTTTTTACTCCAATGGATGGTAGCCTTGTCATTATTGAAGGTAGTTTGTTGTCGAGATTTTTGATACTCCAATGGATGGTAGCCTTGTAATTATGGGAGGTAGTCTGTTATCAAGATTTTTTTTACTCCAATGGATGGTAGCCTTGTCATTATGGAAGGTTGTCTGTCGTTGAGATTTCTGTTACTCCACGGGATTGTAGCCTTGTCATTATGAATAGAAGTATGTTGTTCAGTTTTTTGTTACTCCAATGGATTGTAGCCTTGTCATTATGGAAGGTAGTCTGTTTTCGAGATTTTTGTTATTCTAATGGATGGTAACCTTGTCATAATGGAAGGTTGTATTTTGTCGAGATATTTGTTACTCGAATGGATGGTAGCCTTGTCATTATTGAACGTAGTTTATTATTGAAATCTTTGTTACTCCAATGGATGATAGCCTTGTCATTTTGGAAGGTAGTCTGTTGTCGATATTTTTGTTACTCCAATGGATGGTAGCCTTGTCATTATGGAAGGTAGTTAGTTGTCGAGATTTTGTTACTCAAATGGATGGTAGCCTTGTCATTATGGAACATAGTCTGTTGTCAATATTTTTTTTACTCCAATGGATGGTATCCTTGTCATTATGGAAGGTAGTCTGTTGTCGAGATTTTTGATATTCCAATGGATGGTAGCCTTGTCATTATGGAAGGTAGACTATTGTCGAGATTTTTGATACTCCAATGGATGGTCGCCTTGTAATTATGGAAGGTAGTCTGTTGTCGACATTTTTTTTACTCCAATGGATGGTAGCCTTGTCATTATGGAAGGTAGTATGTCGTTGAGATTTCTGTTACTCCAATGGATTGTAGCCTTGTCATTATGGAAGGTATTCTGTTGTTCAGATTTTTGTTACTCCAATGGATGGTAGCCTTGTCATTATGGAAGGTAGTCTGTTGTCGTGATTTTGTTACTCCAATGGATGGTAGCCTTGTCATTATGGAAGGTAGACTATTGTCGAGATTTTTGATACTCCAATGGATGGTCGCCTTGTAATTATGGAAGGTAGTCTATTGTCGACATTTTTTTTACTCCAATGGATGGTAGCCTTGTCATTTTGGAAGGTTGTCTATCATTGAGATTTTTGTTACTCCAATGGATTGTAGCCTTGTCATTATGGAAGGTAGTCTGTTGTTCAGATTTTTGTTACTCCAATGGATGGTAGCCTTGTCATTATGGATGGTAGTCTGTTGTCGAGAATATTTTATTCCATTGGATGGTAGGCTTGTCATTATGGAAGGTAGTCTGTTTTTAATATTTTTGTTTTTCCAATTGATGGTAACCTTGTCATTATGGAAGGTAGTATTTTGTCGAGATTTTTGTTACTCCAATGGATGATAGCCTTGTCATTATGGAAGGTAGTCTGTTGTCGAGATTTTTGATACTCCAATGGATGGTATCCTTGTAATTATGGAAGGTAGTTTGTTGTCGAGATTTTTTTTACTCCAATGGATGGTATCCTTGTAATTATGGAAGGTAGTCTGTTGTCGAGATTTTTTTTACTCTAATGGATGGTAGCCTTGTCATTTTGGAAGGTAGTATGTCATTGAGATTTTTGTTACTCCAATGGATTGTAGCCTTGTCATTATGGAAGGTAGTCTGTTGTTCAGATTTATGTTACTCCAATGGATGGTAGCCTTGTCATAATGGAAGGTAGTTTGTTGTCAAGAATTTTTTATTCCATTGGATGGTAGCCTTGTCATTATGGAAGGTAGTCTGTTGTCGAGATTTTTGTTACTCCAATGGATGGTAGCCTTGTCATTATGGAAGGTAGTCTGTTGTCGAGATTTTGTTACTCTAATGGATGGTAGCCTTGTCATTATGGAACATAGCCTGTTGTCGATTTTTTTTTACTCCAATGGATGGTAGCCTTGTCATTATTGAAGGTAGTTTGTTGTCGAGATTTTTGATACTCCAATGGATGGTAGCCTTGTAATTATGGGAGGTAGTCTGTTATCAAGATTTTTTTTACTCCAATGGATGGTAGCCTTGTCATTATGGAAGGTTGTCTGTCGTTGAGATTTCTGTTACTCCACGGGATTGTAGCCTTGTCATTATGAATAGAAGTATGTTGTTCAGTTTTTTGTTACTCCAATGGATTGTAGCCTTGTCATTATGGAAGGTAGTCTGTTTTCGAGATTTTTGTTATTCTAATGGATGGTAACCTTGTCATAATGGAAGGTTGTATTTTGTCGAGATATTTGTTACTCGAATGGATGGTAGCCTTGTCATTATTGAACGTAGTTTATTATTGAAATCTTTGTTACTCCAATGGATGATAGCCTTGTCATTTTGGAAGGTAGTCTGTTGTCGATATTTTTGTTACTCCAATGGATGGTAGCCTTGTCATTATGGAAGGTAGTTAGTTGTCGAGATTTTGTTACTCAAATGGATGGTAGCCTTGTCATTATGGAACATAGTCTGTTGTCAATATTTTTTTTACTCCAATGGATGGTATCCTTGTCATTATGGAAGGTAGTCTGTTGTCGAGATTTTTGATATTCCAATGGATGGTAGCCTTGTCATTATGGAAGGTAGACTATTGTCGAGATTTTTGATACTCCAATGGATGGTCGCCTTGTAATTATGGAAGGTAGTCTGTTGTCGACATTTTTTTTACTCCAATGGATGGTAGCCTTGTCATTATGGAAGGTAGTACGTCGTTGAGATTTCTGTTACTCCAATGGATTGTAGCCTTGTCATTATGGAAGGTATTCTGTTGTTCAGATTTTTGTTACTCCAATGGATGGTAGCCTTGTCATTATGGAAGGTAGTCTGTTGTCGTGATTTTGTTACTCCAATGGATGGTAGCCTTGTCATTATGGAAGGTAGACTATTGTCGAGATTTTTGATACTCCAATGGATGGTCGCCTTGTAATTATGGAAGGTAGTCTGTTGTCGACATTTTTTTACTCCAATGGATGGTATCCTTGTAATTATGGAAGGTAGTCTGTTGTCGAGATTTTTTTTACTCCAATGGATGGTAGCCTTGTCATTTTGGAAGGTAGTATGTCATTGAGATTTTTGTTACTCCAATGGATTATAGCCTTGTCATTATGGAAGGTAGTCTGTTGTTCAGATTTTTGTTACTCCAATGGATGGTAGCCTTGTCATTATGGAAGGTAGTCTGTTGTCGAGAATATTTTATTCCATTGGATGATAGGCTTGTCATTATGGAAGGTAGTCTGTTTTTGAGATTTTTTTTATTCCAATGGATGGTAACCTTGTCATTATGGAAGGTAGTATTTTGTCGAGATTTTTGTTACTCCAATGGATGTTAGCCTTGTCATTATGGAAGGTAGTCTGTTGTCGAGATTTTTGTTACTCCAATGGATGATAGCCTTGTCATTAAGGAAGGTAGTCTGTTGTCGAGATTTTTGATACTCCAATGGATGGTAGCCTTGTAATTACGGAAGGTAGTCTGTTGTCGAGATTTTTTTTACTCCAATGGATGGTAGCCTTGTCATTTTGGAAGGTATTATGTCATTGAGATTTTTGTTACTCCAATGGATTATAGCCTTGTCATTATGGAAGGTAGTCTGTTGTTCAGATTTTTGTTACTCCAATGGATGGTAGCCTTGTCATTATGGAAGGTAGTATGTTGTCGAGAATATTTTATTCCATTGGATAATAGGCTTATCATTATGGAAGGTAGTCTGTTTTTGAGATTTTTGTTATTCCAATGGATGGTAAGCTTGTCATTATGGAAGGTAGTATTTTGTCGAGATTTTTGTTACTCCAATGGATGTTAGCCTTGTCATTATGGAAGGTAGTCTGTTGTCAAGATTTTTGTTACTTCAATGGATGGTAGCCTTGTCATTATGGAAGGTAGTCTGTTGTCGAGATTTTTGATACTCCAATGGATGGTAGCCTTGTAATTATGGAAGGTAGTCTGTTGTCGAGATTTTTTTTACTCCAATGGATGGTAGCCTTGTCATTATGGAAGGTTGTCTGTCGTTGAGATTTCTGTTACTCCAATGGATTGTAGCCTTGTCATTATGGAAGGTAGTCTGTTGTTCAGATTTTTGTTACTCCAATGGATGGTAGCCTTGTCATTATGGAAGGTAGTCTGTTGTCGAGAATATTTTATTCCATTGGATGGTAGGCTTGTCATTATGGAAGGTAGTCTGTTTTTAACATTTTTGTTATTCCAATGGATGGTAACCTTGTCATTATGGAAGGTAGTATTTTGTCGAGATTTTGGTTACTCCAATGGATGATAGCCTTGTCATTATGGAAGGTAGTCTGTTGTCGAGCTTTTTGTTACTTCAATGGATGGTAGCCTTGTCATTATGGAAGGTAGTCTATTGTCGAGATTTTTGATACTCCAATGGATGGTAGCCTTGTAATTATGGAAGGTAGTCTTTTGTCGAGATTTTTTTTATTCCAATGGTTGGTAGCCTTGTCATTATGGAAGGTAGTCTGTCGTTGAGATTTTTGTTACTCCAATGGATTGTAGCCTTGTCATTATGGAAGGTAGTCTGTTGTTCAGATTTTTGCTACTCCAATGGATGGTAGCCTTGTCATAATGGAAGGTAGTTTGTTGTCAAGAATTTTTTATTCCATTGGATGGTAGGCTTGTCATTATGGAAGGTAGTCTGTTTTTGAGATTTTTGTTATTCCAATGGATGGTAACCTTGTCATTATGGAAGGTAGTATTTTGTTGAGATTTTTGTTACTCCAATGGATGATAGCCTTGTCATTATGGAAGGTAGTCTGTTGTCGAGATTTTTGTTACTCCAATGGATGGTAGCCTTATCATTATGGAAGGTAGTCAGTTGTCGAGATTTTGTTACTCTAATGTATGGTAGCCTTGTCATTATTGAAGGTAGTTTGTTGTCGAGATTTTTGATACTCCAATGGATGGTAGCCTTGTCATTATGGAAGGTAGTCTATTGTCGAGATTTTTGATACTCCAATAGATGGTAGCCTTGTAATTATGGAAGGTAGTCTGTTGTCGAGATTTTTTTTACTCCAATGGATGGTAGCCTTGTTATTATGGAAGGTAGTCTGTCGTTGAGATTTCTGTTACTCCAATGGATTGTAGCCTTGTCATTATGGAAGGTATTCTTTTATTCAGATTTTTGTTACTCCAATGGATAGTAGCCTTGTCATTATGGAAGGTAGTCTGTTGTCGAGATTTTGTTACTCCAATGGATGGTAGCCTTGTCATTAAGGAAGGTTGTCTGTCATTGAGATTTCTGTTACTCCAATGGATTGTAGCCTTGTCATTATGGAAGGTAGTCTGTTGTTCAGATTTTTGTTACTCCAATGGATGGTAGCCTTGTCATTATGGAAGGTAGTCTGTTGTCGAGATTTTGTTACTCCAATGGATGGTAGCCTTGTCATTATGGAAGGTTGTCTGTCATTGAGATTTCTGTTACTCCAATTGATTGTAGCCTTGTCATTATGGAAGGTAGTCTGTTGTTCAGATTTTTGTTACTCTAATGGATGGTAGCCTTGTCATTATGGAAGGTAGTCTGTTGTCGAGAATATTTTATTCCATTGGATGGTAGGCTTGTCATTATGGAAGGTAGTCTATTTTTAAGATTTTTGTTATTCCAATGGATGGTAACCTTGTCATTATGGAAGGCAGTATTTTGTCGAGATTTTTGTTACGCCAATGGATGATAGCCTTGTCATTATGGAAGGTAGATTGTTGTCGAGATTTTTGATACTCCAATGGATGGTATCCTTGTCATTATGGAAGGTAGTCTGTTGTCGAGAATATTTTATTCCATTGGATGGTAGGCTTGTCATTATGGAAGGTAGTCTGTTTTTAACATTTTTGTTATTCCAATGGATGGTAACCTTGTCATTATGGAAGGTAGTATTTTGTCGAGATCTTGGTTACTCCAATGGATGATAGCCTTGTCATTATGGAAGGTAGTCTGTTGTCGAGCTTTTTGTTACTTCAATGGATGGTAGCCTTGTCATTATGGAAGGTAGTCTATTGTCGAGATTTTTGATACTCCAATGGATGGTAGCCTTGTAATTATGGAAGGTAGTCTTTTGTCGAGATTTTTTTTATTCCAATGGTTGGTAGCCTTGTCATTATGGAAGGTAGTCTGTCGTTGAGATTTTTGTTACTCCAATGGATTGTAGCCTTGTCATTATGGAAGGTATTCTGTTGTTCAGATTTTTGCTACTCCAATGGATGGTAGCCTTGTCATAATGGAAGGTAGTTTGTTGTCAAGAATTTTTTATTCCATTGGATGGTAGGCTTGTCATTATGGAAGGTAGTCTGTTTTTGAGATTTTTGTTATTCCAATGGATGGTAACCTTGTCATTATGGAAGGTAGTATTTTGTTGAGATTTTTGTTACTCCAATGGATGGTAGCCTTGTTATTATGGAAGGTAGTCTGTTGTCAAGATTTCTATTACTCCAATGGATTGTAGCCTTGTCATTATGGAAGGTATTCTTTTGTTCAGATTTTTGTTACTCCAATGGATAGTAGCCTTGTCATTATGGAAGGTAGTCTGTTGTCGAGATTTTGTTACTCCAATGGATGGTAGCCTTGTCATTAAGGAAGGTTGTCTGTCATTGAGATTTCTGTTACTCCAATGGATTGTAGCCTTGTCATTATGGAAGGTAGTCTGTTGTTCAGATTTTTGTTACTCCAATGGATGGTAGCCTTGTCATTATGGAAGGTAGTCTGTTGTCGAGATTTTGTTACTCCAATGGATGGTAGCCTTGTCATTATGGAAGGTTATCTGTCATTGAGATTTCTGTTACTCCAATTGATTGTAGCCTTGTCATTATGGAAGGTAGTCTGTTGTTCAGATTTTTGTTACTCTAATGGATGGTAGCCTTGTCATTATGGAAGGTAGTCTGTTGTCGAGAATATTTTATTCCATTGGATGGTAGGCTTGTCATTATGGAAGGTAGTCTATTTTTAAGATTTTTGTTATTCCAATGGATGGTAACCTTGTCATTATGGAAGGCAGTATTTTGTCGAGATTTTTGTTACGCCAATGGATGATAGCCTTGTCATTATGGAAGGTAGATTGTTGTCGAGATTTTTGATACTCCAATGGATGGTATCCTTGTCATTATGGAAGGTAGTCTGTTGTCGAGAATATTTTATTCCATTGGATGGTAGGCTTGTCATTATGGAAGGTAGTCTGTTTTTAACATTTTTGTTATTCCAATGGATGGTAACCTTGTCATTATGGAAGGTAGTATTTTGTCGAGATCTTGGTTACTCCAATGGATGATAGCCTTGTCATTATGGAAGGTAGTCTGTTGTCGAGCTTTTTGTTACTTCAATGGATGGTAGCCTTGTCATTATGGAAGGTAGTCTATTGTCGAGATTTTTGATACTCCAATGGATGGTAGCCTTGTAATTATGGAAGGTAGTCTTTTGTCGAGATTTTTTTTATTCCAATGGTTGGTAGCCTTGTCATTATGGAAGGTAGTCTGTCGTTGAGATTTTTGTTACTCCAATGGATTGTAGCCTTGTCATTATGGAAGGTATTCTGTTGTTCAGATTTTTGCTACTCCAATGGATGGTAGCCTTGTCATAATGGAAGGTAGTTTGTTGTCAAGAATTTTTTATTCCATTGGATGGTAGGCTTGTCATTATGGAAGGTAGTCTGTTTTTGAGATTTTTGTTATTCCAATGGATGGTAACCTTGTCATTATGGAAGGTAGTATTTTGTTGAGATTTTTGTTACTCCAATGGATGATAGCCTTGTCATTATGGAAGGTAGTCTGTTGTCAAGATTTTTGTTACTCCAATGGATGGTAGCCTTATCATTATGGAAGGTAGTCTGTTGTCGAGATTTTGTTACTCTAATGTATGGTAGCCTTGTCATTATTGAAGGTAGTTTGTTGTCGAGATTTTTGATACTCCAATGGATGGCAGCCTTGTCATTATGGAAGGTAGTCTATTGTCGAGATTTTTGATACTCCAATAGATGGTAGCCTTGTAATTATGGAAGGTAGTCTGTTGTCGAGATTTTTTTTACTCCAATGGATGGTATCCTTGTTATTATGGAAGGTAGTTTGTCGTTGAGATTTCTATTACTCCAATGGATTGTAGCCTTGTCATTATGGAAGGTATTCTTTTGTTCAGATTTTTGTTACTCCAATGGATGGTAGCCTTGTCATTATGGAAGGTAGTCTGTTGTCGAGATTTTGTTACTCCAATGGATGGTAGCCTTGTCATTATGGAAGGTTGTCTGTCATTGAGATTTCTATTACTCCAATGGATTGTAGCCTTGTCATTATGGAAGGTAGTCTGTTGTTCAGATTTTTGTTACTCCAATGGATGGTAGCCTTGTCATTATGGAAGGTAATCTGTTGTCGAGATTTTGTTACTCCAATGGATGGTAGCCTTGTCATTATGGAAGGTTGTCTGTCATTGAGATTTCTGTTACTCCAATTGATTGTAGCCTTTTCATTATGGAAGGTAATCTGTTGTTCAGATTTTTGTTACTCCAATGGATGGTAGCCTTGTCATTATGGAAGGTAGTCTGTTGTCGAGAATCTTTTATTCCATTGGATGGTAGGCTTATCATTATGGAAGGTAGTCTGTTTTTAAGATTTTTGTTATTCCAATGGATGGTAACCTTGTCATTATGGAAGGTAGTATTTTGTCGAGATCTTGGTTACTCCAATGGATGATAGCCTTGTCATTATGGAAGGTAGTCTGTTGTCGAGCTTTTTGTTACTTCAATGGATGGTAGCCTTGTCATTATGGAAGGTAGTCTATTGTCGAGATTTTTGATACTCCAATGGATGGTAGCCTTGTAATTATGGAAGGTAGTCTTTTGTCGAGATTTTTTTTATTCCAATGGTTGGTAGCCTTGTCATTATGGAAGGTAGTCTGTCGTTGAGATTTTTGTTACTCCAATGGATTGTAGCCTTGTCATTATGGAAGGTATTCTGTTGTTCAGATTTTTGCTACTCCAATGGATGGTAGCCTTGTCATAATGGAAGGTAGTTTGTTGTCAAGAATTTTTTATTCCATTGGATGGTAGGCTTGTCATTATGGAAGGTAGTCTGTTTTTGAGATTTTTGTTATTCCAATGGATGGTAACCTTGTCATTATGGAAGGTAGTATTTTGTTGAGATTTTTGTTACTCCAATGGATGATAGCCTTGTCATTATGGAAGGTAGTCTGTTGTCAAGATTTTTGTTACTCCAATGGATGGTAGCCTTATCATTATGGAAGGTAGTCTGTTGTCGAGATTTTGTTACTCTAATGTATGGTAGCCTTGTCATTATTGAAGGTAGTTTGTTGTCGAGATTTTTGATACTCCAATGGATGGCAGCCTTGTCATTATGGAAGGTAGTCTATTGTCGAGATTTTTGATACTCCAATAGATGGTAGCCTTGTAATTATGGAAGGTAGTCTGTTGTCGAGATTTTTTTTACTTCAATGGATGGTAGCCTTGTCATTATGGAAGGTAGTCTGTTGTCGAGATTTTTGATACTCCAATGGATGGTAGCCTTGTAATTATGGAAGGTAGTCTGTTGTCGAGATTTTTTTTACTCCAATGGATGGTAGCCTTGTCATTATGGAAGGTTGTCTGTCGTTGAGATTTCTGTTACTCCAATGGATTGTAGCCTTGTCATTATGGAAGGTAGTCTGTTGTTCAGATTTTTGTTACTCCAATGGATGGTAGCCTTGTCATTATGGAAGGTAGTCTGTTGTCGAGAATATTTTATTCCATTGGATGGTAGGCTTGTCATTATGGAAGGTAGTCTGTTTTTAACATTTTTGTTATTCCAATGGATGGTAACCTTGTCATTATGGAAGGTAGTATTTTGTCGAGATTTTGGTTACTCCAATGGATGATAGCCTTGTC
Organism: Vicia faba; assembly: GCA_948472305.1. Taxonomy (NCBI): domain Eukaryota; kingdom Viridiplantae; phylum Streptophyta; class Magnoliopsida; order Fabales; family Fabaceae; genus Vicia; species Vicia faba. The sequence continues at coordinate 680,496,862 of OX451739.1, read as the reverse complement.
ATTATGGAAGGTAGTCTGTTGTCGAGCTTTTTGTTACTTCAATGGATGGTAGCCTTGTCATTATGGAAGGTAGTCTATTGTCGAGATTTTTGATACTCCAATGGATGGTAGCCTTGTAATTATGGAAGGTAGTCTTTTGTCGAGATTTTTTTTATTCCAATGGTTGGTAGCCTTGTCATTATGGAAGGTAGTCTGTCGTTGAGATTTTTGTTACTCCAATGGATTGTAGCCTTGTCATTATGGAAGGTAGTCTGTTGTTCAGATTTTTGCTACTCCAATGGATGGTAGCCTTGTCATAATGGAAGGTAGTTTGTTGTCAAGAATTTTTTATTCCATTGGATGGTAGGCTTGTCATTATGGAAGGTAGTCTGTTTTTGAGATTTTTGTTATTCCAATGGATGGTAACCTTGTCATTATGGAAGGTAGTATTTTGTTGAGATTTTTGTTACTCCAATGGATGATAGCCTTGTCATTATGGAAGGTAGTCTGTTGTCGAGATTTTTGTTACTCCAATGGATGGTAGCCTTATCATTATGGAAGGTAGTCAGTTGTCGAGATTTTGTTACTCTAATGTATGGTAGCCTTGTCATTATTGAAGGTAGTTTGTTGTCGAGATTTTTGATACTCCAATGGATGGTAGCCTTGTCATTATGGAAGGTAGTCTATTGTCGAGATTTTTGATACTCCAATAGATGGTAGCCTTGTAATTATGGAAGGTAGTCTGTTGTCGAGATTTTTTTTACTCCAATGGATGGTAGCCTTGTTATTATGGAAGGTAGTCTGTCGTTGAGATTTCTGTTACTCCAATGGATTGTAGCCTTGTCATTATGGAAGGTATTCTTTTATTCAGATTTTTGTTACTCCAATGGATAGTAGCCTTGTCATTATGGAAGGTAGTCTGTTGTCGAGATTTTGTTACTCCAATGGATGGTAGCCTTGTCATTATGGAAGGTTGTCTGTCATTGAGATTTCTGTTACTCCAATGGATTGTAGCCTTGTCATTATGGAAGGTAGTCTGTTGTTCAGATTTTTGTTACTCCAATGGATGGTAGCCTTGTCATTATGGAAGGTAGTCTGTTGTCGAGATTTTGTTACTCCAATGGATGGTAGCCTTGTCATTATGGAAGGTTGTCTGTCATTGAGATTTCTGTTACTCCAATTGATTGTAGCCTTGTCATTATGGAAGGTAGTCTGTTGTTCAGATTTTTGTTACTCTAATGGATGGTAGCCTTGTCATTATGGAAGGTAGTCTGTTGTCGAGAATATTTTATTCCATTGGATGGTAGGCTTGTCATTATGGAAGGTAGTCTATTTTTAAGATTTTTGTTATTCCAATGGATGGTAACCTTGTCATTATGGAAGGCAGTATTTTGTCGAGATTTTTGTTACGCCAATGGATGATAGCCTTGTCATTATGGAAGGTAGATTGTTGTCGAGATTTTTGATACTCCAATGGATGGTATCCTTGTCATTATGGAAGGTAGTCTGTTGTCGAGAATATTTTATTCCATTGGATGGTAGGCTTGTCATTATGGAAGGTAGTCTGTTTTTAACATTTTTGTTATTCCAATGGATGGTAACCTTGTCATTATGGAAGGTAGTATTTTGTCGAGATCTTGGTTACTCCAATGGATGATAGCCTTGTCATTATGGAAGGTAGTCTGTTGTCGAGCTTTTTGTTACTTCAATGGATGGTAGCCTTGTCATTATGGAAGGTAGTCTATTGTCGAGATTTTTGATACTCCAATGGATGGTAGCCTTGTAATTATGGAAGGTAGTCTTTTGTCGAGATTTTTTTTATTCCAATGGTTGGTAGCCTTGTCATTATGGAAGGTAGTCTGTCGTTGAGATTTTTGTTACTCCAATGGATTGTAGCCTTGTCATTATGGAAGGTATTCTGTTGTTCAGATTTTTGCTACTCCAATGGATGGTAGCCTTGTCATAATGGAAGGTAGTTTGTTGTCAAGAATTTTTTATTCCATTGGATGGTAGGCTTGTCATTATGGAAGGTAGTCTGTTTTTGAGATTTTTGTTATTCCAATGGATGGTAACCTTGTCATTATGGAAGGTAGTATTTTGTTGAGATTTTTGTTACTCCAATGGATGATAGCCTTGTCATTATGGAAGGTAGTCTGTTGTCAAGATTTTTGTTACTCCAATGGATGGTAGCCTTATCATTATGGAAGGTAGTCTGTTGTCGAGATTTTGTTACTCTAATGTATGGTAGCCTTGTCATTATTGAAGGTAGTTTGTTGTCGAGATTTTTGATACTCCAATGGATGGCAGCCTTGTCATTATGGAAGGTAGTCTATTGTCGAGATTTTTGATACTCCAATAGATGGTAGCCTTGTAATTATGGAAGGTAGTCTGTTGTCGAGATTTTTTTTACTCCAATGGATGGTATCCTTGTTATTATGGAAGGTAGTCTGTCGTTGAGATTTCTATTACTCCAATGGATTGTAGCCTTGTCATTATGGAAGGTATTCTTTTGTTCAGATTTTTGTTACTCCAATGGATGGTAGCCTTGTCATTATGGAAGGTAGTCTGTTGTCGAGATTTTGTTACTCCAATGGATGGTAGCCTTGTCATTATGGAAGGTTGTCTGTCATTGAGATTTCTATTACTCCAATGGATTGTAGCCTTGTCATTATGGAAGGTAGTCTGTTGTTCAGATTTTTGTTACTCCAATGGATGGTAGCCTTGTCATTATGGAAGGTAATCTGTTGTCGAGATTTTGTTACTCCAATGGATGGTAGCCTTGTCATTATGGAAGGTTGTCTGTCATTGAGATTTCTGTTACTCCAATTGATTGTAGCCTTTTCATTATGGAAGGTAATCTGTTGTTCAGATTTTTGTTACTCCAATGGATGGTAGCCTTGTCATTATGGAAGGTAGTCTGTTGTCGAGAATCTTTTATTCCATTGGATGGTAGGCTTGTCATTATGGAAGGTAGTCTGTTTCTAAGATTTTTGTTATTCCAATGGATGGTAACCTTGTCATTATGGAAGGTAGTATTTTGTCGAGATCTTGGTTACTCCAATGGATGATAGCCTTGTCATTATGGAAGGTAGTCTGTTGTCGAGCTTTTTGTTACTTCAATGGATGGTAGCCTTGTCATTATGGAAGGTAGTCTATTGTCGAGATTTTTGATACTCCAATGGATGGTAGCCTTGTAATTATGGAAGGTAGTCTTTTGTCGAGATTTTTTTTATTCCAATGGTTGGTAGCCTTGTCATTATGGAAGGTAGTCTGTCATTGAGATTTTTGTTACTCCAATGGATTGTAGCCTTGTCATTATGGAAGGTATTCTGTTGTTCAGATTTTTGCTACTCCAATGGATGGTAGCCTTGTCATAATGGAAGGTAGTTTGTTGTCAAGAATTTTTTATTCCATTGGATGGTAGGCTTGTCATTATGGAAGGTAGTCTGTTTTTGAGATTTTTGTTATTCCAATGGATGGTAACCTTGTCATTATGGAAGGTAGTATTTTGTTGAGATTTTTGTTACTCCAATGGATGATAGCCTTGTCATTATGGAAGGTAGTCTGTTGTCAAGATTTTTGTTACTCCAATGGATGGTAGCCTTATCATTATGGAAGGTAGTCTGTTGTCGAGATTTTGTTACTCTAATGTATGGTAGCCTTGTCATTATTGAAGGTAGTTTGTTGTCGAGATTTTTGATACTCCAATGGATGGCAGCCTTGTCATTATGGAAGGTAGTCTATTGTCGAGATTTTTGATACTCCAATAGATGGTAGCCTTGTAATTATGGAAGGTAGTCTGTTGTCGAGATTTTTTTTACTCCAATGGATGGTATCCTTGTTATTATGGAAGGTAGTCTGTCGTTGAGATTTCTATTACTCCAATGGATTGTAGCCTTGTCATTATGGAAGGTATTCTTTTGTTCAGATTTTTGTTACTCCAATGGATGGTAGCCTTGTCATTATGGAAGGTAGTCTGTTGTCGAGATTTTGTTACTCCAATGGATGGTAGCCTTGTCATTATGGAAGGTTGTCTGTCATTGAGATTTCTATTACTCCAATGGATTGTAGCCTTGTCATTATGGAAGGTAGTCTGTTGTTCAGATTTTTGTTACTCCAATGGATGGTAGCCTTGTCATTATGGAAGGTAATCTGTTGTCGAGATTTTGTTACTCCAATGGATGGTAGCCTTGTCATTATGGAAGGTTGTCTGTCATTGAGATTTCTGTTACTCCAATTGATTGTAGCCTTTTCATTATGGAAGGTAATCTGTTGTTCAGATTTTTGTTACTCCAATGGATGGTAGCCTTGTCATTATGGAAGGTAGTCTGTTGTCGAGAATCTTTTATTCCATTGGATGGTAGGCTTGTCATTATGGAAGGTAGTCTGTTTTTAAGATTTTTGTTATTCCAATGGATGGTAACCTTGTCATTATGGAAGGTAGTATTTTGTCGAGATTTTTGTTACTCCAATGGATGATAGCCTTGTCATTATGGAAGGTAGTCTGTTGTCGAGATTTTTGATACTCCAATGGATGGTATCCTTGTCATTATGGAAGGTAGTCTGTTGTCGAGAATATTTTATTCCATTGGATGGTAGGCTTGTCATTATGGAAGGTAGTCTGTTTTTAACATTTTTGTTATTCCAATGGATGGTAACCTTGTCATTATGGAAGGTAGTATTTTGTCGAGATTTTGGTTACTCCAATGGATGATAGCCTTGTCATTATGGAAGGTAGTCTGTTGTCGAGCTTTTTGTTACTTCAATGGATGGTAGCCTTGTCATTATGGAAGGTAGTCTATTGTCGAGATTTTTGATACTCCAATGGATGGTAGCCTTGTAATTATGGAAGGTAGTCTTTTGTCGAGATTTTTTTTATTCCAATGGTTGGTAGCCTTGTCATTATGGAAGGTAGTCTGTCGTTGAGATTTTTGTTACTCCAATGGATTGTAGCCTTGTCATTAGGGAAGGTAGTCTGTTGTTAAGATTTTTGCTACTCCAATGGATGGTAGCCTTGTCATAATGGAAGGTAGTTTGTTGTCAAGAATTTTTTATTCCATTGGATGGTAGGCTTGTCATTATGGAAGGTAGTCTGTTTTTGAGATTTTTGTTATTCCAATGGATGGTAACCTTGTCATTACGGAAGGTAGTATTTTGTTGAGATTTTTGTTACTCCAATGGATGATAGCCTTGTCATTATGGAAGGTAGTCTGTTGTCGAGATTTTTGTTACTCCAATGGATGATAGCCTTATCATTATGGAAGGTAGTCTGTTGTCGAGATTTTGTTACTCTAATGTATGGTAGCCTTGTCATTATTGAAGGTAGTTTGTTGTCGAGATTTTTGATACTCCAATGGATGGCAGCCTTGTCATTATGGAAGGTAGTCTATTGTCGAGATTTTTGATACTCCAATAGATGGTAGCCTTGTAATTATGGAAGGTAGTCTGTTGTCGAGATTTTTTTTACTCCAATGGATGGTAGCCTTGTTATTATGGAAGGTAGTCTGTCGTTGAGATTTCTGTTACTCCAATGGATTGTAGCCTTGTCATTATGGAAGGTATTCTTTTGTTCAGATTTTTGTTACTCCAATGGATGGTAGCCTTGTAATTATGGAAGGTAGTCTGTTGTCGAGATTTTGTTACTCCAATGGATGGTAGCCTTGTCATTATGGAAGGTTGTCTGTCATTGAGATTTCTGTTACTCCAATGGATTGTAGCCTTGTCATTATGGAAGGTAGTCTGTTGTTCAGATTTTTGTTACTCCAATGGATGGTAGCCTTTTCATTATGGAAGGTAGTCTGTTGTCGAGATTTTGTTACTCCAATGGATGGTAGCCTTGTCATTATGGAAGGTTGTCTGTCATTGAGATTTCTGTTACTCCAATGGATTGTAGCCTTGTCATTATGGAAGGTAGTCTGTTGTTCAGATTTTTGTTACTCCAATGGATGGTAGCCTTGTCATTATGGAAGGTAGTCTGTTGTCGAGAATATTTTATTCCATTGGATGGTAGGCTTGTCATTATGGAAGGTAGTCTGTTTTTAAGATTTTTGTTATTCCAATGGATGATAGCCTTGTCATTATGGAAGGTAGTTTGTTGTCGAGATTTTTGATACTCCAATGGATGGTAGCCTTGTCATTATGGAAGGTAGATTGTTGTCGAGATTTTTGATACTCCAATGGATGGTATCCTTGTCATTATGGAAGGTAGTCTGTTGTCGAGAATATTTTATTCCATTGGATGGTAGGCTTGTCATTATGGAAGGTAGTCTGTTTTTAACATTTTTGTTATTCCAATGGATGGTAACCTTGTCATTATGGAAGGTAGTATTTTGTCGAGATCTTGGTTACTCCAATGGATGATAGCCTTGTCATTATGGAAGGTAGTCGATTGTCGAGCTTTTTGTTACTTCAATGGATGGTAGCCTTGTCATTATGGAAGGTAGTCTATTGTCGAGATTTTTGATACTCCAATGGATGGTAGCCTTGTAGTTATGGAAGGTAGTCTTTTGTCGAGATTTTTTTTATTCCAATGGTTGGTAGCCTTGTCATTATGGAAGGTAGTCTGTCGTTGAGATTTTTGTTACTCCAATGGATTGTAGCCTTGTCATTATGGAAGGTAGTCTGTTGTTCAGATTTTTGCTACTCCAATGGATGGTAGCCTTGTCATAATGGAAGGTAGTTTGTTGTCAAGAATTTTTTATTCCATTGGATGGTAGGCTTGTCATTATGGAAGGTAGTCTGTTTTTGAGATTTTTGTTATTCCAATGGATGGTAACCTTGTCATTATGGAAGGTAGTATTTTGTTGAGATTTTTGTTACTCCAATGGATGATAGCCTTGTCATTATGGAAGGTAGTCTGTTGTCGAGATTTTTGTTACTCCAATGGATGGTAGCCTTATCATTATGGAAGGTAGTCTGTTGTCGAGATTTTGTTACTCTAATGTATGGTAGCCTTGTCATTATTGAAGGTAGTTTGTTGTCGAGATTTTTGATACTCCAATGGATGGCAGCCTTGTCATTATGGAAGGTAGTCTATTGTCGAGATTTTTGATACTCCAATAGATGGTAGCCTTGTAATTATGGAAGGTAGTCTGTTGTCGAGATTTTTTTTACTCCAATGGATGGTAGCCTTGTTATTATGGAAGGTAGTCTGTCGTTGAGATTTCTGTTACTCCAATGGATTATAGCCTTGTCATTATGGAAGGTATTCTTTTGTTCAGATTTTTGTTACTCCAATGGATGGTAGCCTTGTCATTATGGAAGGTAGTCTGTTGTCGAGATTTTGTTACTCCAATGGATGGTAGCCTTGTCATTATGGAAGGTTGTCTGTCATTGAGATTTCTATTACTCCAATGGATTGTAGCCTTGTCATTATGGAAGGTAGTCTGTTGTTCAGATTTTTGTTACTCCAATGGATGGTAGCCTTGTCATTATGGAAGGTAATCTGTTGTCGAGATTTTGTTACTCCAATGGATGGTAGCCTTGTCATTATGGAAGGTTGTCTGTCATTGAGATTTCTGTTACTCCAATTGATTGTAGCCTTGTCATTATGGAAGGTAATCTGTTGTTCAGATTTTTGTTACTCCAATGGATGGTAGCCTTGTCATTATGGAAGGTAGTCTGTTGTCGAGAATCTTTTATTCCATTGGATGGTAGGCTTGTCATTATGGAAGGTAGTCTGTTTTTAAGATTTTTGTTATTCCAATGGATGGTAACCTTGTCATTATGGAAGGTAGTATTTTGTCGAGATTTTTGTTACTCCAATGGATGATAGCCTTGTCATTATGGAAGGTAGTCTGTTGTCGAGATTTTTGATACTCCAATGGATGGTATCCTTGTCATTATGGAAGGTAGTCTGTTGTCGAGAATATTTTATTCCATTGGATGGTAGGCTTGTCATTATGGAAGGTAGTCTGTTTTTAACATTTTTGTTATTCCAATGGATGGTAACCTTGTCATTATGGAAGGTAGTATTTTGTCGAGATTTTGGTTACTCCAATGGATGATAGCCTTGTCATTATGGAAGGTAGTCTGTTGTCGAGCTTTTTGTTACTTCAATGGATGGTAGCCTTGTCATTATGGAAGGTAGTCTATTGTCGAGATTTTTGATACTCCAATGGATAGTAGCCTTGTAATTATGGAAGGTAGTCTTTTGTCGAGATTTTTTTTATTCCAATGGTTGGTAGCCTTGTCATTATGGAAGGTAGTCTGTCGTTGAGATTTTTGTTACTCCAATGGATTGTAGCCTTGTCATTAGGGAAGGTAGTCTGTTGTTAAGATTTTTGCTACTCCAATGGATGGTAGCCTTGTCATAATGGAAGGTAGTTTGTTGTCAAGAATTTTTTATTCCATTGGATGGTAGGCTTGTCATTATGGAAGGTAGTCTGTTTTTGAGATTTTTGTTATTCCAATGGATGGTAACCTTGTCATTATGGAAGGTAGTATTTTGTTGAGATTTTTGTTACTCCAATGGATGATAGCCTTGTCATTATGGAAGGTAGTCTGTTGTCGAGATTTTTGTTACTCCAATGGATGATAGCCTTATCATTATGGAAGGTAGTCTATTGTCGAGATTTTGTTACTCTAATGTATGGTAGCCTTGTCATTATTGAAGGTAGTTTGTTGTCGAGATTTTTGATACTCCAATGGATGGCAGCCTTGTCATTATGGAAGGTAGTCTATTGTCGAGATTTTTGATACTCCAATAGATGGTAGCCTTGTAATTATGGAAGGTAGTCTGTTGTCGAGATTTTTTTTACTCCAATGGATGGTAGCCTTGTTATTATGGAAGGTAGTCTGTCGTTGAGATTTCTGTTACTCCAATGGATTGTAGCCTTGTCATTATGGAAGGTATTCTTTTGTTCAGATTTTTGTTACTCCAATGGATGGTAGCCTTGTAATTATGGAAGGTAGTCTGTTGTCGAGATTTTGTTACTCCAAGGGATGGTAGCCTTGTCATTATGGAAGGTTGTCTGTCATTGAGATTTCTGTTACTCCAATGGATTGTAGCCTTGTCATTATGGAAGGTAGTCTGTTGTTCAGATTTTTGTTACTCCAATGGATGGTAGCCTTGTCATTATGGAAGGTAGTCTGTTGTCGAGATTTTGTTACTCCAATGGATGGTAGCCTTGTCATTATGGAAGGTTGTCTGTCATTGAGATTTCTGTTACTCCAATGGATTGTAGCCTTGTCATTATGGAAGGTAGTCTGTTGTTCAGATTTTTGTTACTCCAATGGATGGTAGCCTTGTCATTATGGAAGGTAGTCTGTTGTCGAGAATATTTTATTCCATTGGATGGTAGGCTTGTCATTATGGAAGGTAGTCTGTTTTTAAGATTTTTGTTATTCCAATGGATGATAGCCTTGTCATTATGGAAGGTAGTCTGTTGTCGAGATTTTTGATACTCCAATGGATGGTAGCCTTGTCATTATGGAAGGTAGATTGTTGTCGAGATTTTTGATACTCCAATGGATGGTATCCTTGTCATTATGGAAGGTAGTCTGTTGTCGAGAATATTTTATTCCATTGGATGGTAGGCTTGTCATTATGGAAGGTAGTCTGTTTTTAACATTTTTGTTATTCCAATGGATGGTAACCTTGTCATTATGGAAGGTAGTATTTTGTCGAGATCTTGGTTACTCCAATGGATGATAGCCTTGTCATTATGGAAGTTAGTCTGTTGTCGAGCTTTTTGTTACTTCAATGGATGGTAGCCTTGTCATTATGGAAGGTAGTCTATTGTCGAGATTTTTGATACTCCAATGGATGGTAGCCTTGTAATTATGGAAGGTAGTCTTTTGTCGAGATTTTTTTATTCCAATGGTTGGTAGCCTTGTCATTATGGAAGGTAGTCTGTCGTTGAGATTTTTGTTACTCCAATGGATTGTAGCCTTGTCATTATGGAAGGTAGTCTGTTGTTCAGATTTTTGCTACTCCAATGGATGGTAGCCTTGTCATAATGGAAGGTAGTTTGTTGTCAAGAATTTTTTATTCCATTGGATGGTAGGCTTGTCATTATGGAAGGTAGTCTGTTTTTGAGATTTTTGTTATTCCAATGGATGGTAACCTTGTCATTATGGAAGGTAGTATTTTGTTGAGATTTTTGTTACTCCAATGGATGATAGCCTTGTCATTATGGAAGGTAGTCTGTTGTCGAGATTTTTGTTACTCCAATGGATGGTAGCCTTATCATTATGGAAGGTAGTCTGTTGTCGAGATTTTGTTACTCTAATGTATGGTAGCCTTGTCATTATTGAAGGTAGTTTGTTGTCGAGATTTTTGATACTCCAATGGATGGCAGCCTTGTCATTATGGAAGGTAGTCTATTGTCGAGATTTTTGATACTCCAATAGATGGTAGCCTTGTAATTATGGAAGGTAGTCTGTTGTCGAGATTTTTTTTACTCCAATGGATGGTAGCCTTGTTATTATGGAAGGTAGTCTGTCGTTGAGATTTCTGTTACTCCAATGGATTGTAGCCTTGTCATTATGGAAGGTATTCTTTTGTTCAGATTTTTGTTACTCCAATGGATGGTAGCCTTGTCATTATGGAAGGTAGTCTGTTGTCGAGATTTTGTTACTCCAATGGATGGTAGCCTTGTCATTATGGAAGGTTGTCTGTCATTGAGATTTCTATTACTCCAATGGATTGTAGCCTTGTCATTATGGAAGGTAGTCTGTTGTTCAGATTTTTGTTACTCCAATGGATGGTAGCCTTGTCATTATGGAAGGTAATCTGTTGTCGAGATTTTGTTACTCCAATGGATGGTAGCCTTGTCATTATGGAATTTTGTCTGTCATTGAGATTTCTGTTACTCCAATTGATTGTAGCCTTGTCATTATGGAAGGTAATCTGTTGTTCAGATTTTTGTTACTCCAATGGATGGTAGCCTTGTCATTATGGAAGGTAGTCTGTTGTCGAGAATCTTTTATTTCATTGGATGGTAGGCTTGTCATTATGGAAGGTAGTATGTTTTTAAGATTTTTGTTATTCCAATGGATGGTAACCTTGTCATTATGGAAGGTAGTATTTTGTCGAGATTTTTGTTACTCCAATGGATGATAGCCTTGTCATTATGGAAGGTAGTCTGTTGTCGAGATTTTTGATACTCCAATGGATGGTATCCTTGTCATTATGGAAGGTAGTCTGTTGTCGAGAATATTTTATTCCATTGGATGGTAGGCTTGTCATTATGGAAGGTAGTCTGTTTTTAACATTTTTGTTATTCCAATGGATGGTAACCTTGTCATTATGGAAGGTAGTATTTTGTCGAGATTTTGGTTACTCCAATGGATGATAGCCTTGTCATTATGGAAGGTAGTCTGTTGTCGAGCTTTTTGTTACTTTAATGGATGGTAGCCTTGTCATTATGGAAGGTAGTCTATTGTCGAGATTTTTGATACTCCAATGGATGGTAGCCTTGTAATTATGGAAGGTAGTCTTTTGTCTAGATTTTTTTTATTCCAATGGTTGGTAGCCTTGTCATTATGGAAGGTAGTCTGTCGTTGAGATTTTTGTTACTCCAATGGATTGTAGCCTTGTCATTAGGGAAGGTAGTCTGTTGTTAAGATTTTTGCTACTCCAATGGATGGTAGCCTTGTCATAATGGAAGGTAGTTTGTTGTCAAGAATTTTTTATTCCATTGGATGGTAGGCTTGTCATTATGGAAGGTAGTCTGTTTTTGAGATTTTTGTTATTCCAATGGATGGTAACCTTGTCATTATGGAAGGTAGTATTTTGTTGAGATTTTTGTTACTCCAATGGATGATAGCCTTGTCATTATGGAAGGTAGTCTGTTGTCGAGATTTTTGTTACTCCAATGGATGGTAGCCTTATCATTATGGAAGGTAGTCTGTTGTCGAGATTTTGTTACTCTAATGTATGGTAGCCTTGTCATTATTGAAGGTAGTTTGTTGTCGAGATTTTTGATACTCCAATGGATGGTAGCCTTGTCATTATGGAAGGTAGTCTATTGTCGAGATTTTTGATAATCCAATAGATGGTAGCCTTGTAATTATGGAAGGTAGTCTGTTGTCGAGATTTTTTTTACTCCAATGGATGGTAGCCTTGTTATTATGGAAGGTAGTCTGTCGTTGAGATTTCTGTTACTCCAATGGATTGTAGCCTTGTCATTATGGAAGGTATTCTTTTGTTCAGATTTTTGTTACTCCAATGGATGGTAGCCTTGTAATTATGGAAGGTAGTCTGTTGTCGAGATTTTGTTACTCCAATGGATGGTAGCCTTGTCATTATGGAAGGTTGTCTGTCATTGAGATTTCTGTTACTCCAATGGATTGTAGCCTTGTCATTATGGAACGTAGTCTGTTGTTCAGATTTTTGTTACTCCAATGGATGGTAGCCTTTTCATTATGGAAGGTAGTCTGTTGTCGAGATTTTGTTACTCCAATGGATGGTAGCCTTGTCATTATGGAAGGTTGTCTGTCATTGAGATTTCTGTTACTCCAATGGATTGTAGCCTTGTCATTATGGAAGGTAGTCTGTTGTTCAGATTTTTGTTACTCCAATGGATGGTAGCCTTGTCATTATGGAAGGTAGTCTGTTGTCGAGAATATTTTATTCCATTGGATGGTAGGCTTGTCATTATGGAAGGTAGTCTGTTTTTAAGATTTTTGTTATTCCAATGGATGATAGCCTTGTCATTATGGAAGGTAGTCTGTTGTCGAGATTTTTGATACTCCAATGGATGGTATCCTTGTAATTATGGAAGGTAGTCTGTTGTCGAGATTTTTTTTACTCCAATGGATGGTAGCCTTGTCATTATGGAAGGTAGTATGTCATTGAGATTTTTGTTACTCCAATGGATTGTAGCCTTGTCATTATGGAAGGTAGTCTGTTGTTCAGATTTTTGTTACTCCAATGGATGGTAGCCTTGTCATTATGGAAGGTAGTCTGTTGTCGAGAATATTTTATTCCATTGGATGGTAGGCTTGTCATTATGGAAGGTAGTCTGTTTTTAAGATTTTTGTTATTCCAATGGATGGTAACCTTGTCATTATGGAAGGTAGTATTTTGTCGAGATTTTTGTTACTCCAATGGATGATAGCCTTGTCATTATGGAAGGTAGTCTGTTGTCGAGATTTTTGATACTCCAATGGATGGTATCCTTGTAATTATGGAAGGTAGTCTGTTGTTCAGATTATTGTTACTCCAATGGATGGTAGCCTTGTCATTATGGAAGGTAGTCTGTTGTCTAGAATATTTTATTCCATTGGATGGTAGGCTTGTCATTATGGAAGGTAGTCTATTTTTGAGATTTTTGTTATTCCAATGGATGGTAACCTTGTCATTATGGAAGGTAGTATTTTGTTGAGATTTTTGTTACTCCAATGGATGTTAGCCTTGTCATTATGGAAGGTAGTCTGTTGTCGAGATTTTTGTTACTTCAATGGATGGTAGCCTTGTCATTATAGAAGGTAGTCTGTTGTCGAGATTTTTGATACTCCAATGGATGGTAGCCTTGTAATTATGGAAGGTAGTCTCTTGTTGAGATTTTTTTTACTCCAATGGATGGTAGCCTTGTCATTATGGAAGGTAGTCTATCGTTGAGATTTCTGTTACTCCAATGGATTGTAGCCTTGTCATTATGGAAGGTAGTATGTTGTTCAGATTTTTGTTACTCCAATGGATGGTAGCCTTGTCATAATGGAATGTAGTTTGTTGTCACGAATTTTTTATTCCATTGGATGGTAGGCTTGTCATTATGGAAGGTAGTCTGTTTTTGAGATTTTTGTTATTCCAATAGATGGTAACCTTGTCATTATGGAAGGTAGTATTTTGTTGAGATTTTTGTTACTCCAATGGATTGTAGCCTTGTCATTATGGAAGGTAGCCTGTTGTTCAGATTTTTGTTACTCCAATGGATGGTAGCCTTGTCATTATGGAAGGTAGTCTATTGTCGAGAATATTTTATTCCATTGGATGGTAGGCTTGTCATTATGGAACGTAGTCTGTTTTTGAGATTTTTGTTATTCCAATGGATGGTAACCTTGTCATTATGGAAGCTATTATTTTGTCGAGATTTTTGTTACTCCAAAGGATGTTAGCCTTGTCATTATGGAAGGTAGTCTGTTGTCGAGATTTTTGTTACTTCAATGGATGGTAGCCTTGTCATTATGGAAGGTAGTCTGTTGTCGAGATTTTTGATACTCCAATGGATGGTAGCCTTGTAATTATGGAAGGTAGTCTATTGTCGAGATTTTTTTTACTCCAATGGATGGTAGCCTTGTCATTATGGAAGGTAGTCTATCGTTGAGATTTCTGTTACTCCAATGGATTGTAGCCTTGTCATTATGGAAGGTAGTATGTTGTTCAGATTTTTGTTACTCCAATGGATGGTAGATTTGTCATAATGGAAGGTAGTTTGTTGTCAAGAATTTTTTATTCCATTGGATGGTAGGCTTGTCATTATGGAAGGTAGTCTGTTTTTGAGATTTTTGTTATTCCAATGGATGGTAACCTTGTCATTATGGAAGGTAGTATTTTGTTGAGATTTTTTTTACTCCAATGGATGATAGCCTTGTCATTATGGAAGGTAGTCTGTTGTCGAGATTTTTGTTACTCCAATAGATTGTAGCCTTGTCATTATGGAAGGTAGTCTGTTTTCGAGATTTTGTTACTCTAATGGATGGTAGCCTTTTCATTATGGAACAAATCCTGTTGTCGATTTTTTTTTACTCCAATGGATGGTAGCCTTTTCATTATTGAAGGTAGTTTGTTGTCGAGATTTTTGTTATTCCAATGGATGGTAACCTTTCATTATGGAAGGTAGTCTGTTGTCGAGATTTTTTTTACTCCAATGGATGGTAGCCTTGTCATTTTGGAAGGTAGTATGTCATTGAGATTTTTGTTACTCCAATGGATTGTAGCCTTGTCATTATGGAAGGTAGTCTGTTGTTCAGATTTTTGTTACTCCAATGGATGGTAGCCTTGTCATTATGGAAGGTAGTCTGTTGTCGAGAATATTTTATTCCATTGGATGATAGGCTTGTCATTATGGAAGGTAGTCTGTTTTTGAGATTTTTGTTATTCCAATGGATGGTAACCTTGTCATTATGGAAGGTAGTATTTTGTCGAGATTTTTGTTACTCCAATGGATGTTAGCCTTGTCATTATGGAAGGTAGTCTGTTGTCGAGATTTTTGTTACTCCAATGGATGATAGCCTTATCATTATGGAAGGTAGTCTGTTGTCGAGATTTTTGATACTCCAATGGATGGTAGCCTTGTAATTACGGAAGGTAGTCTGTTGTCGAGATTTTTTTTACTCCAATGGATGGTAGCCTTGTCATTTTGGAAGGTAGTATGTCATTGAGATTTTTGTTACTCCAATGGATTGTAGCCTTGTCATTATGGAAGGTAGTCTGTTGTTCAGATTTTTGTTACTCCAATGGATGGTAGCCTTGTCATTATGGAAGGTAGTATGTTGTCGAGAATATTTTATTCCATTGGATAATAGGCTTATCATTATGGAAGGTAGTCTGTTTTTGAGATTTTTGTTATTCCAATGGATGGTAAGCTTGTCATTATGGAAGGTAGTATTTTGTCGAGATTTTTGTTACTCCAATGGATGTTAGCCTTGTCATTATGGAAGGTAGTCTGTTGTCGAGATTTTTGTTACTTCAATGGATGGTATCCTTGTCATTATGGAAGGTAGTCTGTTGTCGAGATTTTTGATACTCCAATGGATGGTAGCCTTGTAATTATGGAAGGTAGTCTGTTGTCGAGATTTTTTTTACTCCAATGGATGGTAGCCTTGTCATTATGGAAGGTTGTCTGTCGTTGAGATTCCTGTTACTCCAATGGATTGTAGCCTTGTCATTATGGAAGGTAGTCTGTTGTTCAGATTTTTGTTACTCCAATGGATGGTAGCCTTGTCATTATGGAAGGTAGTCTATTGTCGAGAATATTTTATTCCATTGGATGGTAGGCTTGTCATTATGAAAGGTAGTCTGTTTTTAACATTTTTGTTATACCAATGGATGGTAACCTTGTCATTATGGAAGGTAGTATTTTGTCGAGATTTTGGTTACTCCAATGGATGATAGCCTTGTCATTATGGAAGGTAGTCTGTTGTCGAGCTTTTTGTTACTTCAATAGATGGTAGCCTTGTCATTATGGAAGGTAGTCTATTGTCGAGATTTTTGATACTCCAATGGATGGTAGCCTTGTAATTATGGAAGGTAGTCTTTTGTCGATATTTTTTTTATTCCAATGGTTGGTAGCCTTGTCATTATGGAAGGTAGTCTGTCGTTGAGATTTTTGTTACTCCAATGGATTGTAGCCTTGTCATTATGGAAGGTAGTCTGTTGTTCAGATTTTTTCTACTCCAATGGATGGTAGCCTTGTCATAATGGAAGGTAGTTTGTTGTCAAGAATTTTTTATTCCATTGGATGGTAGGCTTGTCATTATGGAAGGTAGTCTGTTTTTGAGATTTTTGTTATTCCAATGGATGGTATCCTTGTCATTATGGAAGGTAGTATTTTGTTGAGATTTTTGTTACTCCAATGGATGATAGCCTTGTCATTATGGAAGGTAGTCTGTTGTCGAGATTTTTGTTACTCCAATGGATGGTAGCCTTATCATTATGGAAGGTAGTCTGTTGTCGAGATTTTGTTACTCTAATGTATGGTAGCCTTGTCATTATTGAAGGTAGTTTGTTGTCGAGATTTTTGATACTCCAATGGATGGTAGCCTTGTCATTATGGAAGGTAGTCTATTGTCGAGATTTTTGATACTCCAATGGATGGTAGCCTTGTAATTATGGAAGGTAGTCTGTTGTCGAGATTTTTTTTACTCCAATGGATGGTAGCCTTGTTATTATGGAAGGTAGTCTGTCGTTGAGATTTCTGTTACTCCAATGGATTGTAGCCTTGTCATTATGGAAGGTATTCTGTTGTTCAGATTTTTGTTACTCCAATGGATGGTAGCCTTGTCATTATGGAAGGTAGTCTGTTGTCGAGATTTTGTTACTCCAATGGATGGTAGCCTTGTCATTATGGAAGGTTGTCTGTCATTGAGATTTCTGTTACTCCAATGGATTGTAGCCTTGTCATTATGGAAGGTAGTATGTTGTTCAGATTTTTGTTACTCCAATGGATGGTAGCCTTGTCATTATGGAAGGTAGTCTGTTGTCGAGATTTTGTTACTCCAATGGATGGTAGCCTTGTCATTGTGGAAGGTTGTCTGTCATTGAGATTTCTGTTACTCCAATGGATTGTAGCCTTGTCATTATGGAAGGTAATCTGTTGTTCAGATTTTTGTTACTCCAATGGATGGTAGCCTTGTCATTATGGAAGGTAGTCTGTTGTCGAGAATATTTTATTCCATTGGATGGTAGGCTTGTCATTATGGAAGGTAGTCTGTTTTTAAGATTTTTGTTATTCCAATGGATGGTAACCTTGTCATTATGGAAGGTAGTATTTTGTTGAGATTTTTTTTACTCCAATGGATGATAGCCTTGTCATTATGGAAGGTAGTCTGTTGTCGAGATTTTTGTTACTCCAATAAATTGTAGCCTTGTCATTATGGAAGGTAGTCTGTTTTCGAGATTTTGTTACTCTAATGGATGGTAGCCTTTTCATTATGGAACAAATCCTGTTGTCGATTTTTTTTTACTCCAATGGATGGTAGCCTTTTCATTATTGAAGGTAGTTTGTTGTCGAGATTTTTGTTATTCCAATGGATGGTAACCTTTCATTAATGAAGGTAGTCTGTTGTCGAGATTTTTTTTACTCCAATGGATGGTAGCCTTGTCATTTTGGAAGGTAGTATGTCATTGAGATTTTTGTTACTCCAATGGATTGTAGCCTTGTCATTATGGAAGGTAGTCTGTTGTTCAGATTTTTGTTACTCCAATGGATGGTAGCCTTGTCATTATGGAAGGTAGTCTGTTGTCGAGAATATTTTATTCCATTGGATGATAGGCTTGTCATTATGGAAGGTAGTCTGTTTTTGAGATTTTTGTTATTCCAATGGATGGTAACCTTGTCATTATGGAAGGTAGTATTTTGTCGAGATTTTTGTTACTCCAATGGATGTTAGCCTTGTCATTATGGAAGGTAGTCTGTTGTCGAGATTTTTGTTACTCCAATGGATGATAGCCTTATCATTATGGAAGGTAGTCTGTTGTCGAGATTTTTGATACTCCAATGGATGGTAGCCTTGTAATTACGCAAGGTAGTCTGTTGTCGAGATTTTTTTTACTCCAATGGATGGTAGCCTTGTCATTTTGGAAGGTAGTATGTCATTGAGATTTTTGTTACTCCAATGGATTGTAGCCTTGTCATTATGGAAGGTAGTCTGTTGTTCAGATTTTTGTTACTCCAATGGATGGTAGCCTTGTCATTATGGAAGGTAGTATGTTGTCGAGAATATTTTATTCCATTGGATAATAGGCTTATCATTATGGAAGGTAGTCTGTTTTTGAGATTTTTGTTATTCCAATGGATGGTAAGCTTGTCATTATGGAAGGTAGTATTTTGTCGAGATTTTTGTTACTCCAATGGATGTTAGCCTTGTCATTATGGAAGGTAGTCTGTTGTCGAGATTTTTGTTACTTCAATGGATGGTATCCTTGTCATTATGGAAGGTAGTCTGTTGTCGAGATTTTTGATACTCCAATGGATGGTAGCCTTGTAATTATGGAAGGTAGTCTGTTGTCGAGATTTTTTTTACTCCAATGGATGGTAGCCTTGTCATTATGGAAGGTTGTCTGTCGTTGAGATTTCTGTTACTCCAATGGATTGTAGCCTTGTCATTATGGAAGGTAGTCTGTTGTTCAGATTTTTGTTACTCCAATGGATGGTAGCCTTGTCATTATGGAAGGTAGTCTATTGTCGAGAATATTTTATTCCATTGGATGGTAGGCTTGTCATTATGAAAGGTAGTCTGTTTTTAACATTTTTGTTATACCAATGGATGGTAACCTTGTCATTATGGAAGGTAGTATTTTGTCGAGATTTTGGTTACTCCAATGGATGATAGCCTTGTCATTATGGAAGGTAGTCTGTTGTCGAGCTTTTTGTTACTTCAATGGATGGTAGCCTTGTCATTATGGAAGGTAGTCTATTGTCGAGATTTTTGATACTCCAATGGATGGTAGCCTTGTAATTATGGAAGGTAGTCTTTTGTCGATATTTTTTTTATTCCAATGGTTGGTAGCCTTGTCATTATGGAAGGTAGTCTGTCGTTGAGATTTTTGTTACTCCAATGGATTGTAGCCTTGTCATTATGGAAGGTAGTCTGTTGTTCAGATTTTTTCTACTCCAATGGATGGTAGCCTTGTCATAATGGAAGGTAGTTTGTTGTCAAGAATTTTTTATTCCATTGGATGGTAGGCTTGTCATTATGGAAGGTAGTCTGTTTTTGAGATTTTTGTTATTCCAATGGATGGTATCCTTGTCATTATGGAAGGTAGTATTTTGTTGAGATTTTTGTTACTCCAATGGATGATAGCCTTGTCATTATGGAAGGTAGTCTGTTGTCGAGATTTTTGTTACTCCAATGGATGGTAGCCTTATCATTATGGAAGGTAGTCTGTTGTCGAGATTTTGTTACTCTAATGTATGGTAGCCTTGTCATTATTGAAGGTAGTTTGTTGTCGAGATTTTTGATACTCCAATGGATGGTAGCCTTGTCATTATGGAAGGTAGTCTATTGTCGAGATTTTTGATACTCCAATGGATGGTAGCCTTGTAATTATGGAAGGTAGTCTGTTGTCGAGATTTTTTTTACTCCAATGGATGGTAGCCTTGTTATTATGGAAGGTAGTCTGTCGTTGAGATTTCTGTTACTCCAATGGATTGTAGCCTTGTCATTATGGAAGGTATTCTGTTGTTCAGATTTTTGTTACTCCAATGGATGGTAGCCTTGTCATTATGGAAGGTAGTCTGTTGTCGAGATTTTGTTACTCCAATGGATGGTAGCCTTGTCATTATGGAAGGTTGTCTGTCATTGAGATTTCTGTTACTCCAATGGATTGTAGCCTTGTCATTATGGAAGGTAGTCTGTTGTTCAGATTTTTGTTACTCCAATGGATGGTAGCCTTGTCATTATGGAAGGTAGTCTGTTGTCGAGATTTTGTTACTCCAATGGATGGTAGCCTTGTCATTGTGGAAGGTTGTCTGTCATTGAGATTTCTGTTACTCCAATGGATTGTAGCCTTGTCATTATGGAAGGTAGTCTGTTGTTCAGATTTTTGTTACTCCAATGGATGGTAGCCTTGTCATTATGGAAGGTAGTCTGTTGTCGAGAATATTTTATTCCATTGGATGGTAGGCTTGTCATTATGGAAGGTAGTCTGTTTTTAAGATTTTTGTTATTCCAATGGATGGTAACCTTGTCATTATGGAAGGTAGTATTTTGTCGAGATTTTTGTTACTCCAATGGATGATAGCCTTGTCATTATCGAAGGTAGTCTGTTGTCGAGATTTTTGATACTCCAATGGATGGTATCCTTGTAATTATGGAAGGTAGTCTGTTGTCGAGATTTTTTTTTACTCCAATGGATGGTAGCCTTGTCATTATGGAAGGTAGTATGTCATTGAGATTTTTGTTACTCCAATGGATTGTAGCCTTGTCATTATGGAAGGTAGTCTGTTGTTCAGATTTTTGTTACTCCAATGGATGGTAGCCTTGTCATTATGGAAGGTAGTCTGTTGTCGAGAATATTTTATTCCATTGGATGGTAGGCTTGTCATTATGGAAGGTAGTCTGTTTTTAAGATTTTTGTTATTCCAATGGATGGTAACCTTGTCATTATGGAAGGTAGTATTTTGTCGAGATTTTTGTTACTCCAATGGATGATAGCCTTGTCATTATGGAAGGTAGTCTGTTGTCGAGATTTTTGATACTCCAATGGATGGTATCCTTGTAATTATGGAAGGTAGTCTGTTGTTCAGATTATTGTTACTCCAATGGATGGTAGCCTTGTCATTATGGAAGGTAGTCTGTTGTCTAGAATATTTTATTCCATTGGATGTTAGGCTTGTCATTATGGAAGGTAGTCTATTTTTGAGATTGTTGTTATTCCAATGGATGGTAACCTTGTCATTATGGAAGGTAGTATTTTGTTGAGATTTTTGTTACTCCAATGGATGTTAGCCTTGTCATTATGGAAGGTAGTCTGTTGTCGAGATTTTTGTTACTTCAATGGATGGTAGCCTTGTCATTATAGAAGGTAGTGTGTTGTCGAGATTTTTGATACTCCAATGGATGGTAGCCTTGTAATTATGGAAGGTAGTCTCTTGTTGAGATTTTTTTTTCTCCAATGGATGGTAGCCTTGTCATTATGGAAGGTAGTATATCGTTGAGATTTCTGTTACTCCAATGGATTGTAGCCTTGTCATTATGGAAGGTAGTATGTTGTTCAGATTTTTGTTACTCCAATGGATGGTAGCCTTGTCATAATGGAATGTAGTTTGTTGTCACGAATTTTTTATTCCATTGGATGGTAGGCTTGTCATTATGGAAGGTAGTCTGTTTTTGAGATTTTTGTTATTCCAATAGATGGTAACCTTGTCATTATGGAAGGTAGTATTTTGTTGAGATTTTTGTTACTCCAATGGATTGTAGCCTTGTCATTATGGAAGGTAGCTTGTTGTTCAGATTTTTGTTACTCCAATGGATGGTAGCCTTGTCATTATGGAAGGTAGTCTATTGTCGAGAATATTTTATTCCATTGGATGGTAGGCTTGTCATTATGGAAGGTAGTCTGTTTTTGAGATTTTTGTTATTCCAATGGATGGTAACCTTGTCATTATGGAAGGTAGTATTTTGTCGAGATTTTTGTTACTCCAATAGATGTTAGCCTTGTCATTATGGAAGGTAGTCTGTTGTCGAGATTTTTGTTACTTCAATGGATGGTAGCCTTGTCATTATGGAAGGTAGTCTGTTGTCGAGATTTTTGATACTCCAATGGATGGTAGCCTTGTAATTATGGAAGGTAGTCTATTGTCGAGATTTTTTTTACTCCAATGGATGGTAGCCTTGTCATTATGGAAGGTAGTCTATCGTTGAGATTTCTGTTACTCCAATGGATTGTAGCCTTGTCATTATGGAAGATAGTATGTTGTTCAGATTTTTGTTACTCCAATGGATGGTAGATTTGTCATAATGGAAGGTAGTTTGTTGTCAAGAATTTTTTATTCCATTGGATGGTAGGCTTGTCATTATGGAAGGTAGTCTGTTTTTGAGATTTTTGTTATTCCAATGGATGGTAACCTTGTCATTATGGAAGGTAGTATTTTGTTGAGATTTTTTTTACTCCAATGGATGATAGACATGTCATTATGGAAGGTAGTCTGTTGTCGAGATTTTTGTTACTCCAATAGATTGTAGCCTTGTCATTATGGAAGGTAGTCTGTTTTCGAGATTTTGTTACTCTAATGGATGGTAGCCTTGTCATTATGGAACAAAGCCTGTTGTCGATTTTTTTTTACTCCAATGGATGGTAGCCTTTTCATTATTGAAGGTAGTTTGTTGTCGAGATTTTTGATACTCCAATGGATGGTAGCCTTGTAATTATGGAAGGTAGTCTGTTATCAAGATTTTTTTTACTCCAATGGATGGTAGCCTTGTCATTATGGAAGGTTGTCTGTCGTTGAGATTTCTGTTACTCCAATGGATTGTAGCCTTGTCATTATGGAAGGTAGTTTGTTGTTTAGATTTTTGTTACTCCAATGGATGGTAGCCTTGTCATTATGGAAGGTAGTCTGTTGTCGAGAATATTTTATTCCATTTGATGGTAGGCTTGTCATTATGGAAGGTAGTCTGTTTTTAAGATTTTTGTTATTCCAATGGATGGTAACCTTGTCATTATGGAAGGTAGTATTTTGTCGAGATTTTTGTTACTCCAATGGATGATAGCCTTGTAATTATGGAAGGTAGTCTGTTGTCGAGATTTTTGTTACTTCAATGGATGGTAGCCATGTCATTATGGAAGGTAGTCTATTGTCGAGATTTTTGATACTCCAATGGATGGTAGCCTTGTAATTATGGAAGGTAGTCTGTTGTCGATATTTTTTTTACTCCAATGGATGGTAGCCTTGTCATTATGGAAGGTAGTCTGTCATTGAGATTTCTGTTACTCCAATGGATTGTAGCCTTGTCATTATGGAAGATAGTCTGTTGTTCAGATTTTTGTTACTCCAATGGATGGTAGCCTTGTCATAATGGAAGGTAGTTTGTTGTCAAGAATTTTTTATTCCATTGGATGGTAGGCTTGTCATTATGGAAGGTAGTATGTTTTTGAGATTTTTGTTATTCCAATGGATGGTAACCTTGTCATTCTGGAAGGTAGTATTTTGTTGAGATTTTTGTTACTCCAATGGATGATAGCCTTGTCATTATGGAAGGTAGTCTGTTGTCGAGATTTTTGTTACTCCAATGGATGGTAGCCTTGTCATTATGGAAGGTAGTCTGTTGTCGAGATTTTGTTACTCTAATGGATGGTAGCCTTGTCATTATGGAACATAGTTTGTTGTCGATTTTTTTTACTCCAACGGATGGTAGCCTTTTCATTATTTAAAGTAGTTTGTTGTCGAGAATTTTGATACTCCAATGGATGGTAGCCTTGTAATTATGGAAGGTAGTTTGTTATCAAGATTTTTTTTACTCCAATGGATGGTAGCCTTGTCATTATGGAAGGTTGTCTGTCGTTGAGATTTCTGTTACTCCAATGGATTGTAGCCTTGTCATTATGGAAGGTAGTTTGTTGTTCAGATTTTTGTTACTCCAATGGATGGTAGCCTTGTCATTATGGAAGGTAGTCTGTTGTCGAGAATATTTTATTCCATTGGATGGTAGGCTTGTCATTATGGAAGGTAGTTTGTTTTTAAGATTTTTGTTATTCCAATGGATGGTAACCTTGTCATTATGGAAGGTAGTTTTTTGTCGAGATTTTTGTTACTCCAATGGATGATAGCCTTGTCATTATGGAAGGTAGTCTGTTGTCGAGATTTTTGTTACTTCAATGGATGGTAGCCTTGTCATTATGGAAGGTAGTCTATTGTCGAGATTTTTGATACTCCAATGGATGGTAGCCTTGTAATTATGGAAGGTACTCTGTTGTCGAGATTTTTTTTACTCCAATGGATGGTAGCCTTGTCATTATGGAAGGTAGTCTGTCGTTGAGATTTTTGTTACTCCGATGGATTGTAGCCTTGTCATTATGGAAGGTAGTCTGTTGTTCAGATTTTTGTTACTCCAATGGATGGTAGCCTTGTCATAATGGAAGGTAGTTTGTTGTCAAGAATTTTTTATTCCATTGGATGGTAGGCTTGTAATTATGGAAGGTAGTCTGTTTTTGAGATTTTTGTTATTCCAATGGATGGTAACCTTGTCATTATGGAAGGTAGTATTTTGTTGAGATTTTTGTTACTCCAATGGATGATAGCCTTGTCATTATGGAAGGTAGTCTGTTGTCGAGATTTTTGTTACTCCAATGGATGGTAGCCTTGTCATTATGGAAGGTAGTCTGTTATCGAGATTTTGTTACTCTAATGGATGGTAGCCTTGTCATTATGGAACATAGCCTGTTGTCGATTTTTTTTACTCCAACGGATGGTAGCCTTTTCATTATTTAAGGTAGTTTGTTGTCAAGAATTTTGATACTCCAATGGATGGTAGCCTTGTAATTATGGAAGGTAGTCTGTTATCAAGATTTTTTTACTCCAATGGATGGTAGCCTTGTCATTATGGAAGGTTGTCTATTGTTGAGATTTCTGTTACTCCAATGGATTGTAGTCTTGTCATTATGGAAGGTAGTCTGTTGTTCGGATTTTTGTTACTCCAATGGATGATAGCCTTGTCATTATGGAAGGTAGTCTGTTGTCGAGAATATTTTATTCCATTGGATGGTAGGCTTGTCATTATGGAAGGTAGTGTGTTTTTAAGATTTTTGTTATTCCAATGGATGGTAACCTTGTCATTATGGAAGGTAGTATTTTGTTGAGATTTTTGTTACTCCAATGGATGATAGCCTTGTCATTATGGAAGGTAGTCTGTTGTCGAGATTTTTGTTACTCCAATGGATGGTAGCCTTGTCATTATGGAAGGTAGTCTGTTGTCGAGATTTTGTTACTCTAATGGATGGTAGCCTTGTCATTATGGAACATAGGCTGTTGTCGATTTTTTTTACTCTAATGGATGGTAGCCTTGTCATTATTTAAGCTAGTTTGTTGTCGAGATTTTTGATACTCCAATGGATGGTAGCCTTGTAATTATGAAAGGTAATATGTTATCAAGATTTTTTTTACTCCAATGGATGGTAGCCTTGTCATTATGGAAGGTTGTCTATCGTTGAGATTTCTGTTACTCCAATGGATTGTAGCCTTGTCATTATAGAAGGTAGTGTGTTGTTCAGATTTTTGTTATTCCAATGGATGGTAGCCTTGTGATTATGGAAGGTAGTTTGTTGTCGAGAATATTTTATTCCTTTGGATGGTAGGCTTGTCAATATGAAAGGTAATCTGTTTTTAAGATTTTTGTTATTCCAATGGATGGTAACCTTGTCATTATGGAAGGTAGTATTTTGTCGAGATTTTTGTTACTCCAATGGATGATAGCCTTGTCATTATGGAAGGTAGTATGTTGTCAAGATTTTTGTTACTTCAATGGATGGTAGCCTTGTCATTGTCGAAGGTAGTCTATTGTCCAGATTTTTGATACTCCAATGGATGGTAGCCTTGTCATTATGGAAGGTAGTCTATTGTTCAGATTTTTGTTACTCCAATGGATGGTAGCCTTGTCATAATGGAAGGTAGTTTGTTGTCGAGAATTTTTTATTCCATTGGATGGTAGGCTTGTCATTATGGAAGGTAGTCTGTTTTTGAGATTTTTGTTATTCCAATGGATGGTAACCTTGTCATTATGGAAGGTAGTATTTTTTTGAGATTTTTGTTACTCCAATGGATGATAGCGTTGTCATTATGGAAGGTAGTCTGTTGTCGAGATTTTCGTTACTCCAATGGATGGTAGCCTTGTCATTATGGAAGGTAGTCTGTTGTCGAGATTTTGTTACTCTAATGGATGGTAGCGTTGTCATTATGGAACATAGCCTGTTGTCGATTTTTTTTACTCCAATGGATGGTAGCCTTGTCAATATTTAAGGTAGTTTGTTGTCGAGATTTTTGATACTCCAATGGATGGTAGCCTTGTAATTATGGAAGGTAGTCTGTTATCAAGATTTTTTTTACTCCAATGGATGGTAGCCTTGTCATTATGGAAGGTTGTTTGTCGTTGAGATTTCTGTTACTCTAATGGATTATAGCCTTGTCATTATTGAAGGTAGTCTGTTGTTCAGATTTTTGTTACTCCAATGGATGGTAGCCTTGTCATTATGGAAGGTAGTCTGTTGTCGAGAATATTTTATTCCATTGGATGGTAGGATTGTCATTATGGAAGGTACTTTGTTTTTAAGATTTTTGTTATTCCAATGGATGGTAACCTTGTCATTATGGAAGGTAGTATTTTGTCGAGATTTTTGTTACTCCAATGGATGATAGCCTTATCATTATGGAAGGTAGTCTGTTGTCGAGATTTTTGTTACTTCAATGAATGGTAGCCTTGTCATTATGGAAGGTAGTCTATTGTCGAGATTTTTGATACTCCAATGGATGGTAGCCTTGTAATTATGGAAGGTAGTCTGTTGTCGAGATTTTTTTTACTCCAATGGATGGTAGCTTTGTCATTATTGAAGGTAGTCTGTCGTTGAGATTTTTGTTACTCCAATGGATTGTAGGCTTGTCATTATGGAAGGTAGTCTGTTGTTCAAATTTTTGTTACTCCAATGGATGGTAGCCTTGTCATAATGGAAGGTAGTTTGTTGTCAAGAATTTTTTATTCCATTGGATGGTAGGCTTGTCATTATGGAAGGTAGTCTATTTTTGAGATTTTTGTTATTCCAATGGATGGTAACCTTGTCATTATGGAAGGTAGTATTTTGTTGAGATTTTTGTTACTCCAATGGATAATAGCCTTGTCATTATGGAAGGTAGTCTGTTGTCGAGATTTTTGTTACTCCAATGGATGGTAGCCTTGTCATTATGGAAGGTAGTCTGTTATCGAGATTTTGTTACTCTAATGGATGGTAGCCTTGTCATTATGGAACATAGCCTGTTGTCGATTTTTTTTACTCCAACGGATGGTAGCCTTTTCATTATTTAAGGTAGTTTGTTGTCGAGAATTTTGATACTCCAATGGATGGTAGCCTTGTAATTATGGAAGGTAGTTTGTTATCAAGATTTTTTTTACTCCAATGGATGGTAGCCTTGTCATTATG
The DNA here is from genome assembly GCA_948472305.1 of Vicia faba. Classification (NCBI taxonomy): domain Eukaryota; kingdom Viridiplantae; phylum Streptophyta; class Magnoliopsida; order Fabales; family Fabaceae; genus Vicia; species Vicia faba. The sequence goes on along the minus strand of OX451739.1, from coordinate 680,469,585 downwards.
GAAGGTTGTCTATCGTTGAGATTTCTGTTACTCCAATGGATTGCAGCCTTGTCATTATGGAAGGTAGTCTGTTGTTCGGATTTTTGTTACTCCAATGGATGATAGCCTTGTCATTATGGAAGGTAGTTTGTTGTCGTAAATATTTTATTCCATTGGATGGTAGGCTTGTCATTATTGAAGGTAGTTTGTTTTTAAGATTTTTGTTATTCGAATGGATCGTAACCTTGTCATTATGGAAGGTGGTATTTTGTTGAGATTTTTGTTACTCCAATGGATGATAGCCTTGTCATTATGGAAGGTAGTCTGTTGTCGAGATTTTTTTTACTCCAATGGATGGTAGCTTTGTCATTATTGAAGGTAGTCTGTTGACGAGATTTTGTTACTCTAATGGATGGTAGCCTTGTCATTATGAAACATAGCCTGTTGTCGATTTTTTTTACTCTAATGGATGGTAGCCTTGTCATTATTTAAGCTACTTTGTTGTCGAGATTTTTGATACTTCAATGGATGGTAGCCTTGTAATTATGAAAGGTAATATGTTATCAAGATTTTTTTTACTCCAATGGATGGTAGCCTTGTCATTATGGAAGGTTGTCTATCGTTGAGATTTCTGTTACTCCAATGGATTGCAGCCTTGTCATTATAGAAGGTAGTGTGTTGTTCAGATTTTTGTTACTCCAATGGATAGTAGCCTTGTGATTATGGAAGGTAGTTTGTTGTCGAGAATATTTTATTCTATTGGATGGTAACCTTGTCATTATGGAAGGTAGTATTTTGTCGAGATTTTTGTTACTCCAATGGATGATAGCCTTGTCATTATGGAAGGTAGTCTGTTGTCAAGATTTTTGTTACTTCAATGGATGGTAGCCTTGTCATTGTCGAAGGTAGTCTATTGTCGAGATTTTTGATACTCCAATGGATGGTAGCCTTGTCATTATGGAAGGTAGTCTATTGTTCAGATTTTTGTTACTCCAATGGATGGTAGCCTTGTCATAATGGAAGGTAGTTTGTTGTCGAGAATTTTTTATTCCATTGGATGGTAGGCTTGTCATTATGGAAGGAAGTCTGTTTTTGAGATTTTTGTTATTCCAATGGATGGTAACCTTGTCATTATGGAAGGTAGTATTTTGTTGAGATTCTTGTTACTCCAATGGATGATAGCGTTGTCATTATGGAAGGTAGTCTGTTGTCGAGATTTTTGTTACTCCAATGGATGATAGCCTTGTTATTATGGAAGGTAGTCTATTGTCGAGATTTTTGTTACTCCAATGGATGGTAGCCTTGTAATTATGGAAGGTAGACTATTGTCGAGATTTTGTTAATCTAATGGATGGTAGCCTTGTCATTATGGAACATAGTCTACTATTGATATTTTTTTTACTCCAATGGATGGTAGCCTTGTCATTATGGAAGGTAGTCGGTTGTTGAGATTTCTGTTACTCCAATGGATTGTAGCCTTGTCATTATGAAAGGTAGTATGTTGTTCAGATTTTTGTTTCTCCAATGGATGGTAGCCTTGTCATTATGGAAGGTTGTATGTTGTCGAGATTTTTGTTATTCCAAAGGATGGTAACCTTGTCATTATGGAAGGTAGTATATTGTCGAGATTTTTGTTACTCGAATGGATGGTAGCCTTGTCATTATTGAAGGTAGTTTGTTGTCGATATCTTTGTTACTCCAATGGATGATAGCCTTGTCATTATTGAAGGTAGTCTGTTGTCGATATTTTTGTTAATCCAATGGATGGTAGCCTTGTCATTATGGAAGGTAGTATGTTGTCGAGATTTTGTTACTCGAATGGATAGTAGCCTTGTCATTATGGAACATATTCTGTTGTCGATATTTATTTTTACTCCAATGGATGGTAGCCTTGTCATTATGGAAGGTAGTCTGTTGTACAGATTTTTGTTACTCCAATGGATGGTAGCTTTGTCATTATGGAAGGTAGTTTGTAGTCGAGAATATTTTATTCCATTGGATGGTAAGCTTGTCATTATGGAAGTAGTCTGTTGTCGATTTTTTTTTTACTCCAATGGATGGTAGCCTTGTCATTATGGAAGGTAGTCTGTCTTTGAGATTTCTGTTACTCCAATGGATTGTAGCCTTGTCATTATGGGAGGTAGTCTGTTGTTCATATTTTTGTTACTCCAATGGATGGTAGCCTTGTCATTATGAAAGGTAGTTTGTTGTCGAGAATATTGTATTCCTTTGGATGGTAGGCTTGTCATTATGGAAGGTAGTCTGTTTTTGAGATTTTTGTTATTCCAATGGACGGTATCCTTGTCATTATGGAAGGTAGTATTTTGTCGAGATTTTTGTTACTCCAATGGATGATAGCCTTGTCATTATGGAAGGTAGTCTGTTGTCGAGATTTTTGTTACTCCAATGGATGATAGCCTTGTCATTATGGAAGGTAGTCTGTTGTCAAGATTTTGTTACTCTAATGGATGGTAGCCTTGTCATTATGGAACATAGGTTGTTGTCGATTTTTTTTTACTCCAATGGATGGTAGCCTTGTCATTATGGAAGGTAGTTTGTTGTCGAGATTTTTGATACTCCAATGGATGGTAGCCTTGTCATTATGGAAGGTAGTATGTTGTCGATATTTTGTTACTCTAATGGATGGTAGCCTTATCATTATGGAACATAGTCTATTGTCCATATTTTTTTTACTCCAATAGATGGTAGCCTTGTCATTACGGAAGGTAGTCGGTTGTTGAGATTTCTATTACTCCAATGGATTGTAGCCTTATCATTATGAAAGGTAGTATGTTGTTCAGATTTTTGTTACTCCAATGGATGATAGCCTTGTCATTATGGAAGGTAGTATGTTGTCGAGATTTTTGTTACTCCAATGGATGATATCCTTGTCATTATGGAAGTTAGTCTGTTGTCGAGATTTTGTTACTCTAATTAATGGTAGCCTTGTCATTATGGAACATAGCCTGTTGTCGATTTTTTTTACTCCAATGGATGGTAGCCTGGTCATTATGGAAGGTAGTCTGTTATCGAGATTTTTGATACTCCAATGGATGGTAGCCTTGTCATTATGGAAGGTAGTCTGTTGTCGAGAATATTTTACTCCATTGGATGGTAGCCTTGTCATTATGGAAGGTAGTCTGTTTTTGAGATTTTTGTTATTCCAATGGATGGTAACCTTGTCATTATGGAAGGTAGTCATTTGTCGAGATTTTTGTTACTCCAATGGATGGTAACCTTGTCATTATGGAAGGTAGTCTGTTGTCGAGATTTTGTTACTCCAATGGATGGTAGCCTTGTCATTACGGAAGGTAGTCGGTTGTTGAGATTTTTGTTACTTCAATGGATGATAGCCTTGTCATTATGGAAGGTAGTCTGTTATCGAGATTTTTGTTGCTCCAGTGGATGGTAGCCTTGTCATTATGGAAGGTAGTCTGTTGTCGAGATTTTTGTTACTCCAATGGATGGTAGCCTTGTCATTATGGAAGGTAGTCTGTTGTCGAGATTTTGTTACTCTAATGGATGGTAGCCTTGTCATTATGGAACATAGTCTATTGTCGATATTTTTTTTACTCCAATGGATGGTAGCCTTGTCATTACGGAAGGTAGTCGGTTGTTGAGATTTATGTTACTCCCATGGATTGTAGCCTTGTCATTATGAAAGGTAGTATGTTGTTCAGATTTTTGTTACTCCAATGGATGGTAGCCTTGTCATTATGGAAGGTAGTCTGTTGTCGAGATTTTTGTTATTCCAATGCATGGTAACCTTGTCATTATCGAAGGTAGTATTTTGTCGACATTTTTGTTACTCGAATGGATGGTAGCCTTGTCATTATTGAAGGTAGTTAGTTGTCGATATCTTTGTTACTCCAATGGATGATAGCCTTGTCATTATGGAAGGAAGTCTGTTGTCGATATTTTTGTTACTCCAATGGATGGTAGCCTTGTCATTATGGAAGGTAGTCTGTTGTCGAGATTTTGTTACTCTAATGGATGGTAGCCTTGTCATTATGGAACATAGTCTATTGTCGATATTTTTTTACTCCAATGGATGGTAGCCTTCTCATTACGGAAGGTAGTCGGTTGTTGAGATTTCTGTTACTCCAATGGATTGTAGCCTTGTCATTATGAAAGGTAGTATGTTGTTCAGATTTTTGTTACTCCAATGGATGGTAGCCTTGTCATTATGGAAGGTAGCCTGTTGTCGAGATTTTTGTTATTCCAATGGATGGTAACCTTGTCATTATGGAAGGTAGTATTTTGTCGAGATTTTTGTTACTCGAATGGATGATAGCCTTGTCATTATTGAAGGTAGTTTGTTGTCGATATCTTTGTTACTCCAATGGATGATAGCCTTGTCATTATGGAAGGTAGTCTGTTGATATTTTTGTTACTCCAATGGATAGTAGCCTTGTCATTATGGAAGGTAGTATGTTGTCGAGATTTTGTTACTCAAATGGATGGTAGCCTTTGCATTATGGAACATTGTCTGTTGTCGATATTTATTTTTACTCCAATGGATGGTAGCCTTGTCATTTTGGAAGGTAGTCTGTTGTCGAGAATATTTTATTCCATTGGATGGTAAGCTTGTCATTATGGAAGGTAGTCTGTTTTTGAGATTTTTGTTATTCCAATGGATGGTAACCTTGTCATTATGGAAGTAGTCAGTTGTCGATATTTTTTTTTACTCCAATGGATGGTAGCCTTGTCATTATGGAAGGTAGTCTGTCGTTGAGATTTTTGTTACTCCAATGGATTTTAGCCTTGTCATTATGGGAGGTAGTCTGTTGTTCAAATTTTTGTTACTCCAATGGATGGTAGCCTTGTCATTATGAAAAGTAGTTTGTTGTCGAGAATATTTTATTCCTTTGGATGGTAGGCTTGTCATTATGGAAGGTAGTCTGTTTTTGAGATTTTTGTTATTCCAATGGATGGTAACCTTGTCATTATGGAAGGTAGTATTTTGTCGAGATTTTTGTTACTCTAATGGATGATAGCCTTGTCATTATAGAAGGTAGTTTGTTGTCGATATTTTTGTTACTCCAATGGATGATAGCCTTGTCATTATGGAAGGTAGTCTGTTGTCAAGATTTTGTTACTCTAATGGATGGTAGCCTTGTCATTATGGAACATAGGCTATTGTCGATTTTTTTTTACTCCAGTGGATGGTAGCCTTGTCATTATGGAAGGTAGTCTGTTGACGAGATTTTTGATTATCCAATGGATGGTAGCATTGTCATTATGAAAGGTAGTCTGTTGTCGAGAATATTTTATTCCATTGGATGGTAAGCTTGTCATTATGGAAGGTAGTCTGTTTTTGAGATTTTTGTTATTCCAATGGATGGTAACCTTGTCATTATGGAAGTAGTCTGTTGTCGATATTTTTTTTACTCCAATGGATAGTAGCCTTGTCATTATGGAAGGCAGTCTATCGTTGAGATTTCTGTTACTCCAATGGATTGTAGCCTTGTCATTATGGGAGGTAGTCTGTTGTTCAGATTTTTGTTACTCCAATGGATGGTAGCCTTGTCATTATGAAAGGTAGTTTGTTGTCGAGAATATTTTATTCCTTTGGATGGTAGGCTTGTCATTATTGAAGGTAGTCTGTTGTTGAGATTTTTGTTATTCCAATGGATGGTAACTTTGTCATTATGGAAGGTAGTTTTTTGTCGAGATTTTTGTTACTCCAATGGATGATAGCCTTGTCATTATGGAAGGTAGTCTGTTGTGGAGATTTTTGTTACTCCAATGGATGGTAGCCTTGTCATTATGGAAGGTAGTCTGTTGTCAAGATTTTGTTACTCTAATGGATGGTAGCCTTGTCATTATGGAACATAGCATGTTGTCGAATTTTTTTTTACTCCAATGGATGGTAGCCTTGTCATTATGGAAGTTAGTCTGTTGTCGAGATTTTTGATACTCCAATGGATGGTAGCCTTGTCATTATGGAAGGTAGTTTGTCGTTGAGATTTCTGTTACTCCATTGGATTATAGCCTTGTCATTATGGAAGGTAGTCTGTTGTTCAGATTTTTGTTACTCGAATGGATGGTAGCCTTGTCATTATTGAAGGTAGTTTGTTGTTGATATCTTTGTTACTCCATGGATGATAGCCTTGTCATTATGGAAGGAAGTCTGTTGTCGATATTTTTGTTACTCCAATGGATGGTAGCCTTTTCATTATGGAAGGTAGTCTGTTGTCGAGATTTTGTTACTCTAATGGATGGTAGCCTTGTCATTATGGAACATAGTCTATTGTCGATATTTTTTCTACTCCAATGGATGGTAGCCTTGTCATTACGGAAGGTAGTCGGTTGTTGAGATTTCTGTTACTCCAATGGATTGTAGCCTTGTCATTATGAAAGGTAGTATGTTGTTCAGATTTTTGTTACTCCAATGGATGGTAGCCTTGTCCTTATGGAACATAGTCTATTGTCGATATTTTTTTCACTCCAATGGATGGTAGCCTTGTCATTACGGAAGGTAGTCGGTTGTTGAGATTTCCGTTACTCCAATGGATTGTAGCCTTGTCATTATGAAAGGTAGTATGTTGTTCAGATTTTTGTTACTCCAATGGATGATAGCCTTGTCATTATGGAAGGTAGTCCGTTGTCGAGATTTTTTTACTCCAATGGATGGTAGCCTTGTCATTATTGAAGGTAGTATGTTCTTGAGATTTTGTTACTCTAATGGATGGTAGCCTTGTCATTATGGAACATAGCCTGTTGTAGAATTGTTTTTACTCCAATGGATGGTAGCCTTGTCATTATTGAAGGTAGTCTGTTGTCGAGATTTTTGATACTCCAATGGTTGTTAGCCTTGTAATTATGGAAGGTAGTCTGTTATCGAGATTTTTTTTACTCCAAGGATGGTAGCCTTGTCATTATGGAAGGTAGTCTGTTGTCGAGATTTTGTTACTCTAATGGATGGTAGCCTTGTCATTATGGAACATAGTCTATTTTCGATATTTTTTTTACTCCAATGGATGGTAGCCTTTTCATTACGGAAGGCAGTCGGTTGTTGAGATTTCTGTTACTCCAATGGATTGTTGCCTTGTCATTATGAAAGGTAGTATGTTGTTCAGATTTTTGTTACTCCAATGGATGATAGCCTTGCCATTATGGAAGGTAATTTGATGCTGATATTTTTGTTACTCCAATGGATGGTAGCCTTGTCATTATGGAAGGTAGTATGTTGTCGAGATTTTGTTACTCTAATGGATGGTAGCCTTATCATTATGGAACATAGTCTATTGTCGATATTTTTTTTACTCCAATGGATGGTAGCCTTGTCATTACGGAAGGTAGTCCGTTGTTGAGATTTCTATTACTCCAATGAATTATAGCCTTGTCATTATGAAAGGTAGTATGTTGTTCAGATTTTTGTTACTCCAATGGATGATAGCCTTGTCATTATGGAAGGTAGTCTGTTGTCGAGATTTTTTTTACTCCAATGGATGGTAGCCTTGTCATTATGGAAGGTAGTCTGTTATCGAGATTTTTTTTACTCCAATGGATGGTAGGCTTGTCCTTATGGAATTAAGTATGTCGTTGAGATTTCTGTTACTCCAATGGATTGTAGCCTTGTCATTATGGAAGGTAGTCTGTTGTTCAGATTATTGTTACTCCAATGGATGGTAGCCTTGTAATTATGGAATTTAGTCTGTTGTCGAGAATATTTTATTCCATTGGATGGTAGGCTTGTCATCATGGAAGGTAGTCTGTTTTTGAGATTTTTGTTATTCCAATGGATGGTAACCTTGTCATTATGGAAGGTAGTATTTTTTCGAGATTTTTGTTACTCCAATGGATGATAGCCTTGTCATTATGGAAGGTAGTCTGTTGTCGAGATTTTTGTTACTCCAATGGATGGTAGCCTTGTCATTATGGAAGGTAGTCTGTTGTCGAGATTTTGTTACTCTAATGGATGGTAGCCTTGTCATTATGGAACATAGTCTATTGTCGATATTTTTTTTACTCCAATTGATGGTAGCCTTGTCATTACGGAAGGCAGTCGGTTGTTGAGATTTCTGTTACTTCAATGGATTGTAGCCTTGTCATTATGAAAGGTAGTATGTTGTTCAGATTTTTGTTACTCCTATGGATGATACCCTTGTCATTATGGAAGGTAGTCTGTTGTCGAGATTTTTTTTACTCCAATGGATGGTAGCCTTGTCATTATGGAAGGTAGTCTGTTGTCGAGATTTTGTTACTCTAATGGATGGTAGCCTTGTCATTATGGAACATACCCTTGTAGATTTTTTTTTACTCCAATGGATGGTAGCCTTGTCATTATTGAAGGTAGTATTTTGTCGAGATTTTTGTTACTCCAATGGATGATAGCCTTGTCATTATGGAAGGTAGTCTGCTGTCGAGATTTTTGTTACTCCAATGGATGGTAGCCTTGTCATTATGGAAGGTAGTATGTTGTCGAGATTTTGTTCCTCTAATGGATGGTAGCCTTGTCATTATGGAACATAGTCTATTGTCGATATTTTTTTTACTCCAATGGATGGTAGCCTTGTCATTACGGAAGGTAGTCCGTTGTTGAGATTTCTGTTACTCCAATTAATTGTAGCCTTGTCATTATGAAAGGTAGTATGTTGTTCAGATTTTTGTTACTCCAATGAATGATAGCCTTGTCATTATGGAAGGTAGTCTGTTGTCGAGATTTTTTTTACTCCAATGGATGGTAGCCTTGTCATTATGGAAGGTAGTCTGTTATCGAGATTTTTTTTACTCCAATGGATGGTAGGCTTGTCCTTATGGAATTTAGTATGTCGTTGAGATTTCTGTTACTCCAATGGATTGTAGCCTTGTCATTATGGAAGGTAGTATTTTGTACAGATTTTTGTTACTCCAATGGATGATAGCCTTGTCATTATGGAAGGTAGTCTGTTGTCGAGATTTTTGTTACTCCAATGGATGGTAGCCTTGTAATTATGGAAGGTAGTCTGTTGTCGAGATTTTGTTACTCTAATGGATGGTAGCCTTGTCATTATGGAACATAGTGTATTGTCGATATTTTTTTTACTCCAATGGATGGTAGTCTTGTCATTACGGAAGGTAGTCGGTTGTTTAGATTTCTGTTACTCCAATGGATTGTAGCCTTGTCATTATGAAAGGTAGTATGTTGTTCAGATTTTTGTTACTCCAATGGATGATAGCCTTGTCATTATGGAATGAAGTCTGTTGTCGATATTTTTGTTACTCCGATGGATGGTAGCCTTGTCATTATGGAAGTTAGTCTGTTGTCGAGATTTTGTTACTCTAATGGATGGTAACCTTGTCATTATGGAACATAGTCTATTGTCGATATTTTTTTTTACTCCAATGAATGGTAGCCTTGTCATTACGGAAGGTAGTCGGTTGTTGAGATTTCTGTTACTCCAATGGATTGTAGCCTTGTCATTATGAAAGGTAGTATGTTGTGCAGATTTTTGTTACTCCAATGGATGATAGCCTTGTCATTATGGAAGGTAGTCTGTTGTCGAGATTTTTTTTACTCCAATGGATGGTAGCCTTGTCATTATGGAAGGTAGTCTGTTGTCGAGATTTTGTTACTCTAATGGATGGTAGCCTTGTCATTATGGAACATAGCCTGTTGTAGATTTTTTTTACTCCAATGGATGGTAGCCTTGTCATTATTGAAGGTAGTCTGTTGTGGAGATTTTTGATACTCCAATGGATGGTAGCCTTGTAATTATGGAAGGTAGTCTGTTGTCGATATTTTTTTTACTCTAATGGATGGTAGCCTTGTCATTATGGAAGGTAGTATGTCGTTGAGATTTTTGTTACTCCAATGGATTGTAGCCTTGTCATTATGGGAGGTAGTCTGTTGTTCAAATTTTTGTTACTCCAATGGATGGTAGCCTTGTCATTATGAAAGGTAGTTTGTTGTCGAGAATATTTTATTCCTTTGGATGGTAGGCTTGTCATTAAGGAAGGTAGTCTGTTTTTGAGATTTTTGTTATTCCAATGGATGGTAACCTTGTCATTATGGAAGGTAGTATTTTGTCGAGATTTTTGTTACTCTAATGGATGATAGCCTTGTCATTATAGAAGGTAGTTTGTTGTCGAGATTTTTGTTACTCCAATGGATGATAGCCTTGTCATTATGGAAGGTAGTCTGTTGTCAAGATTTTGTTACTCTAATGGATGGTAGCCTTGTCATTATGGAACATAGGATGTTGTCGATTTTTTTTACTCCAGTGGATGGTAGCCTTGTCATTATGGAAGGTAGTTTGTTGTCGAGATTTTTGATACTCCAATGGATGGTAGCCTTGTCATTATGAAAGGTAGTCTGTTGTCGAGAATATTTTATTCCATTGGATGGTAAGCTTGTCATTATGGAAGGTAGTCTGTTTTTGAGATTTTTGTTATTCCAATGGATGGTAACCTTGTCATTATGGAAGTAGTCTGTTGTCGAGATTTTTTTTACTCCAATGGATAGTAGCCTTGTCATTATGGAAGGCAGTCTATCGTTGAGATTTATGTTACTCCAATGGATTGTAGCCTTGTCATTATGGGAGGTAGTCTGTTGTTCAGATTTTTGTTACTCCAATGGATGGTAGCCTTGTCATTATGAAAGGTAGTTTTTTGTCGAGAATATTTTATTCCTTTGGATGGTAGGCTTGTCATTATTGAAGGTAGTCTGTTGTTGAGATTTTTGTTATTCCAATGGATGGTAACTTTGTCATTATGGAAGGTAGTTTTTTGTCGAGATTTTTGTTACTCCAATGGATGATAGCCTTGTCATTATGGAAGGTAGTCTGTTGTGGAGATTTTTGTTACTCCAATGGATGGTAGCCTTGTCATTATGGAAGGTAGTCTGTTGTCAAGATTTTGTTACTCTAATGGATTGTAGCCTTGTCATTATGGAACATAGCATGTTGTCGAATTTTGTTTTACTCCAATGGATGGTAGACTTGTCATTATGGAAGTTAGTCTGTTGTCGAGATTTTTGATACTCCAATGGATGGTAGCCTTGTCATTATGGAAGGTAGTTTGTCGTTGAGATTTCTGTTACTCCAATGGATTATAGCCTTGTCATTATGGAAGGTAGTCTGTTGTTCATATTTTTGTTACTCGAATGGATGGTAGCCTTGTCATTATTGAAGGTAGTTTGTTGTTGATATCTTTGTTACTCCATGGATGATAGCCTTGTCATTATGGAAGGAAGTCTGTTGTTGATATTTTTGTTACTCCAATGGATGGTAGCCTTTTCATTAGGGAAGGTAGTCTGTTGTCGAGATTTTGTTACTCTAATGGATGGTAGCCTTGTCATTATGGAACATAGTCTATTGTCGATATTTTTTCTACTCCAATGGATGGTAGCCTTGTCATTACGGAAGGTAGTCGGTTGTTGAGATTTCTGTTACTCCAATGGATTGTAGCCTTGTCATTATGAAAGGTAGTATGTTGTTCAGATTTTTGTTACTCCAATGGATGGTAGCCTTGTCCTTATGGAACATAGTCTATTGTCGATATTTTTTTTACTCCAATGGATGGTAGCCTTGTCATTACGGAAGGTAGTCGGTTGTTGAGATTTCCGTTACTCCAATGGATTGTAGCCTTGTCATTATGAAAGGTAGTATGTTGTTCAGATTTTTGTTACTCCAATGGATGATAGCCTTGTCATTATGGAAGGTAGTCCGTTGTCGAGAATTTTTTACTCCAATGGATGGTAGCCTTGTCATTATGGAAGGTAGTATGTTCTTGAGATTTTGTTACTCTAATGGATGGTAGCCTTGTCATTATGGAACATAGCCTGTTGTAGAATTTTTTTTACTCCAATGGATGGTAGCCTTGTCATTATTGAAGGTAGTCTGTTGTCGAGATTTTTGATACTCCAATGGTTGTTAGCCTTGTAATTATGGAAGGTAGTCTGTTATCGAGATTTTTTTTACTCCAAGGATGGTAGCCTTGTCATTATGGAAGGTAGTCTGTTGTCGAGATTTTGTTACTCTAATGGATGGTAGCCTTGTCATTATGGAACATAGTCTATTTTCGATATTTTTTTTACTCCAATGGATGGTAGGCTTTTCATTACGGAAGGCAGTCGGTTGTTGAGATTTCTGTTACTCCAATGGATTGTAGCCTTGTCATTATGAAAGGTAGTATGTTGTTCAAATTTTTGTTACTCCAATGGATGATAGCCTTGCCATTATGGAAGGTAATTTGTTGGCGATATTTTTGTTACTCCAATGGATGGTAGCCTTGTCATTATGGAAGGTAGTATGTTGTCGAGATTTTGTTACTCTAATGCATGGTAGCCTTGTCATTATGGAACATAGTCTATTGTCAATATTTTTTTACTCCAATGGATGGTAGCCTTGTCATTACGGAAGGTAGTCCGTTGTTGAGATTTCTGTTACTCCAATGAATTATAGCCTTGTCATTATGAAAGGTAGTATGTTGTTCAGATTTTTGTTACTCCAATGGATGATAGCCTTGTCATTATGGAAGGTAGTCTGTTGTCGAGATTTTTTTTACTCCAATGGATGGTAGCCTTGTCATTATGGAAGGTAGTCTGTTATCGAGATTTTTTTTACTCCAATGGATGGTAGGCTTGTCCTTATGGAATTAAGTATGTCGTTGAGATTTCTGTTATTCCAATGGATTGTAGCCTTGTCATTATGGAAGGTAGTCTGTTGTTCAGATTTTTGTTACTCCAATGGATGGTAGCCTTGTCATTATGGAATTTAGTCTGTTGTCGAGAATATTTTATTCCATTGGATGGTAGGCTTGTCATCATGGAAGGTAGTCTGTTTTTGAGATTTTTGTTATTCCAATGGATGGTAACCTTGTCATTATGGAAGGTAGTATTTTTTCGAGATTTTTGTTACTCCAATGGATGATAGCCTTGTCATTATGGAAGGTAGTCTGCTGTCGAGATTTTTGTTACTCCAATGGATGGTAGCCTTGTCATTATGGAAGGTAGTCTGTTGTCGAGATTTTGTTACTCTAATGGATGGTAGCCTTGTCATTATGGAACATAGTCTATTTTCGATATATTTTTTACTCCAATGGATGGTAGCCTTGTCATTACGGAAGGCAGTCGGTTGTTGAGATTTCTGTTACTCCAATGGATTGTAGCCTTGTAATTATGAAAGGTAGTATGTTGTTCAGATTTTTGTTACTCCAATGGATGATATCCTTGCCATTATGGAAGGAAATCTGTTGCCGATATTTTTGTTACTCCAATGGATGGTAGCCTTGTCATTATGGAAGGTAGTATGTTGTCGAGATTTTGTTACTCTAATGGATGGTAGCCTTGTCATTATGGAACATAGTCTATTGTCGATATTTTTTTTACTCCAATGGATGGTAGCCTTGTCATTACGGAAGGTAGTCCGTTGTTGAGATTTCTGTTACTCCAATTAATTGTAGCCTTGTCATTATGAAAGGTAGTATGTTGTTCAGATTTTTGTTACTCCAATGGATGATAGCCTTGTCATTATGGAAGGTAGTCTGTTGTCGAGATATTTTTTACTCCAATGGATGGTAGCCTTGTCATTATGGAAGGTAGTCTGTTATCGAGATTTTTTTTACTCCAATGGATGGTAGGCTTGTCCTTATGGAATTTAGTATGTCGTTGAGATTTCTGTTACTAAAATGGATTGTAGCCTTGTCATTATGGAAGGTAGTCTGTTGTTCATATTTTTGTTACTCCAATGGATGGTAGCCTTGTCATTATGGAATTTAGTCTGTTGTCGAGAATATTTTATTCCATTGGATGGTAGGCTTGTCATCATGGAAGGTAGTCTGTTTTTGAGATTTTTGTTATTCCAATGGATGGTAACCTTGTCATTATGGAAGGTAGTATTTTGTACAGATTTTTGTTACTCCAATGGATGATAGCCTTATCATTATGGAAGGTAGTCTGTTGTCGAGATTTTGTTACTCTAATGGATGGTAGCCTTGTCATTATGGAACATAGTCTATTGTCGATATTTTTTTTACTCCAATGGATGGTAGTCTTGTCATTACGGAAGGTAGTCGGTTGTTTAGATTTCTGTTACTCCAATGGATTGTAGCCTTGTCATTATGAAAGGTAGTATGTTGTTCAGATTTTTGTTACTCCAATGGATGATAGCCTTGTCATTATGGAAGGAAGTCTGTTGTCGATATTTTTGTTACTCCAATGGATGGTAGCCTTGTCATTATGGAAGTTAGTCTGTTGTCGAGATTTTGTTACTCTAATGGATGGTAACCTTGTCATTATGGAACATAGTCTATTGTCGTTTACTCCAATGAATGGTAGCCTTGTCATTACGGAAGGTAGTCGGTTGTTGAGATTTCTGTTACTCCAATGGATTGTAGCCTTGTCATTATGAAATGTAGTATGTTGTGCAGATTTTTGTTACTCCAATGGATGATAGCCTTGTCATTATGGAAGGTAGTCTGTTGTCGAGATTTTTTTTACTCCAATGGATGGTAGCCTTGTCATTATGGAAGGTAGTCTGTTGTCGAGATTTTGTTACTCTAATGGATGGTAACCTTGTCATTATGGAACATAGTCTATTGTCGATATTTTTTTTTACTCCAATGAATGGTAGCCTTGTCATTACGGAAGGTAGTCGGTTGTTGAGATTTCTGTTACTCCAATGGATTGTAGCCTTGTCATTATGAAAGGTAGTATGTTGTGCAGATTTTTGTTACTCCAATGGATGATAGCCTTGTTATTATGGAAGGTAGTCTGTTGTCGAGATTTTTTTTACTCCAATGGATGGTAGCCTTGTCATTATGGAAGGTAGTCTGTTGTGGAGATTTTTGATACTCCAATGGATGGTAGCCTTGTAATTATGGAAGGTAGTCTGTTATCGAGATTTTTTTTACTCTAATGGATGGTAGCCTTGTCATTATGGAAGGTAGTATGTCGTTGAGATTTCTGTTCCTCCAATGGATTGTAGCCTTGTCATTATGGAAGGTAGTCTGTTGTCGAGATTTTTTTTACTCCAATGGATGGTAGCCTTGTCATTATGGAAGGTAGTCTGTTGTCGAGATTTTGTTACTCTAATGGATGGTAACCTTGTCATTATGGAACATAGTCTATTGTCGATATTTTTTTTTACTCCAATGAATGATAGCCTTGTCATTACGGAAGGTAGTCGGTTGTTGAGATTTCTGTTACTCCAATGGATTCTAGCCTTGTCATTATGAAAGGTAGTACGTTGTTCAGATTTTTGTTACTCCAATGGATGATAGCCTTGTCATTATGGAAGGTAGTCTGTTGTCGAGATTTTTTTTACTCCAATGGATGGTAGCCTTGTCATTATGGAAGGTAGTCTGTTGTCGAGATTTTGTTACTCTAATGGATGGTAGCCTTGTCATTATGGAACATAGCCTGTTGTATATTTTTTTTTACTCCAATGGATGGTAGGCTTGTCATTATTGAAGGTAGTATTTTGTGGAGATTTTTGATACTCCAATGGATGGTAGCCTTGTCATTATGGAAGGTAGTCTGTTGTCGAGATTTTTGTTACTCCAATGGATGGTAGCCTTGTCATTATGGAAGGTAGTCTGTTATCGAGATTTTGTTACTCTAATGGATGGTAGCCTTGTAATTATGGAACATAGTCTATTGTCGATATTTTTTTTACTCCAATGGATGTAGCCTTGTCATTACGGAAGGCAGTCGGTTGTTGAGATTTCTGTTACTCCATTGGATTGTAGCCTTGTCATTATGAAAGGTAGTATGTTGTTCAGATTTTTGTTACTCCAATGGATGATAGCCTTGTCATTATGGAAGGTAGTCTGTTGTCGAGATTTTTGTTACTCCAATGGATGGTAGCCTTGTCATTATGGAAGGTAGTCTGTTGTCGAGATTTTGTTACTCTAATGGATGGTAGCCTTGTCATTATGGAACATAGTCTATTGTCGATATTTTTTTTACTCCAATGGATGGTAGCCTTGTCATTACGGAAGGCAGTCGGTTGTTGAGATTTCTGTTACTCCAATGGATTGTAGCCTTGTCATTATGAAAGGTAGTATGTTGTTCAGATTTTTGTTACTCCAATGGATGATAGCCTTGTCATTATGGAAGGTAGTCTGTTGTCGAGATTTTTTTTACTCCAATGGATGGTAGCCTTGTCATTATGGAAGGTAGTCTGTTGTCGAGATTTTGTTACTCTAATGGATGGTAGCCTTGTCATTATGGAACATAGTCTATTGTCGATATTTTTTTTACTCCAATGGATGGTAGCCTTGTCATTACGGAAGGCAGTCGGTTGTTGAGATTTCTGTTACTCCAATGGATTGTAGCCTTGTCATTATGAAAGGTTGTATGTTGTTCAGATTTTTGTTACTCCAATGGATGATAGACTTGTCATTATGGAAGGTAGTCTGTTGTCGAGATTTTTTTTACTCCAATGGATGGTAGCCTTGTCATTATGGAAGGTAGTCTGTTATCGAGATTTTTTTTACTCCAATGGATGGTAGGCTTGTCCTTATGGAATTTAGTATGTCGTTGAGATTTCTGTTACTAAAATGGATTGTAGCCTTGTCATTATGGAAGGTAGTCTGTTGTTCAGATTTTTGTTACTCCAATGGAAGGTAGCCTTGTCATTATGGAATTTAGTCTGTTGTCGAGAATATTTTATTCCATTGGATGGTAGGCTTGTCATCATGGAAGGTAGTCTGTTTTTGAGATTTTTGTTATTCCAATGGATGGTAACCTTGTCATTATGGAAGGTAGTATGTTGTTCAGATTTTTGTTACTCCAATGGATGATAGCCTTGTCATTATGGAAGGAAGTCTGTTGTCGATATTTTTGTTACTCCAATGGATGGTAGCCTTGTCATTATGGAAGGTAGTCTGTTGTCGAGATTTTGTTACTCTAATGGATGGTAGCCTTGTCATTATGGAACATAGTCTATTGTCGATATTTTTTTTACTCCAATGGATGGTAGTCTTGTCATTACGGAAGGTAGTCGGTTGTTTAGATTTCTGTTACTCCAATGGATTGTAGCCTTGTCATTATGAAAGGTAGTATGTTGTTCAGATTTTTGTTACTCCAATGGATGATAGCCTTGTCATTATGGAAGGTAGTCTGTTGTCGAGATTTTTTTTACTCCAATGGATGGTAGCCTTGTCATTATGGAAGGTAGTCTGTTGTCGAGATTTTGTTACTCTAATGGATGGTAACCTTGTCATTATGGAACATAGTCTATTGTCGATATTTTTTTTTACTCCAATGAATGGTAGCCTTGTCATTACGGAAGGTAGTCGGTTGTTGAGATTTCTGTTACTCCAATGGATTCTAGCCTTGTCATTATGAAAGGTAGTACGTTGTTCAGATTTTTGTTACTCCAATGGATGATAGCCTTGTCATTATGGAAGGTAGTCTGTTGTCGAGATTTTTTTTACTCCAATGGATGGTAGCCTTGTCATTATGGAAGGTAGTCTGTTGTCGAGATTTTGTTACTCTAATGGATGGTAGCCTTGTCATTATGGAACATAGCCTGTTGTATATTTTTTTTTACTCCAATGGATGGTAGGCTTGTCATTATTGAAGGTAGTATTTTGTGGAGATTTTTGATACTCCAATGGATGGTAGCCTTGTCATTATGGAAGGTAGTCTGTTGTCGAGATTTTTGTTACTCCAATGGATGGTAGCCTTGTCATTATGGAAGGTAGTCTGTTATCGAGATTTTGTTACTCTAATGGATGGTAGCCTTGTAATTATGGAACATAGTCTATTGTCGATATTTTTTTTACTCCAATGGATGTAGCCTTGTCATTACGGAAGGCAATCGGTTGTTGAGATTTCTGTTACTCCAATGGATTGTAGCCTTGTCATTATGAAAGGTAGTACGTTGTTCAGATTTTTGTTACTCCAATGGATGATAGCCTTGTCATTATGGAAGGTAGTCTGTTGTCGAGATTTTTGTTACTCCAATGGATGGTAGCCTTGTCATTATGGAAGGTAGTCTGTTGTCGAGATTTTGTTACTCTAATGGATGGTAGCCTTGTCATTATGGAACATAGTCTATTGTCGATATTTTTTTTACTCCAATGGATGGTAGCCTTGTCATTACGGAAGGCAGTCGGTTGTTGAGATTTCTGTTACTCCAATGGATTGTAGCCTTGTCATTATGAAAGGTAGTATGTTGTTCAGATTTTTGTTACTCCAATGGATGATAGCCTTGTCATTATGGAAGGTAGTCTGTTGTCGAGATTTTTTTTACTCCAATGGATGGTAGCCTTGTCATTATGGAAGGTAGTCTGTTGTCGAGATTTTGTTACTCTAATGGATGGTAGCCTTGTCATTATGGAACATAGTCTATTGTCGATATTTTTTTTACTCCAATGGATGGTAGCCTTGTCATTACGGAAGGCAGTCGGTTGTTGAGATTTCTGTTACTCCAATGGATTGTAGCCTTGTCATTATGAAAGGTTGTATGTTGTTCAGATTTTTGTTACTCCAATGGATGATAGACTTGTCATTATGGAAGGTAGTCTGTTGTCGAGATTTTTTTTACTCCAATGGATGGTAGCCTTGTCATTATGGAAGGTAGTTAGTTGTCGAGATTTTGTTACTCTAATGGATGGTAGCCTTGTCATTATGGAACATAGCCTGTTGTAGATTTTTTTTTACTCCAATGGATGGTAGCCTTGTCATTATTGAAGGTAGTATTTTGTCGAGATTTCTGTTACTCCAATGGATTATAGCCTTGTCAATATGGAAGGTAGTCTGTTGTTCAGATCTTTGTTACTCGAATGGATGGTAGCCTTGTCATTATTGAAGGCAGTTTGTTGTCGATATCTTTGTTACACCAATGTATGATAGCCTTGTCATTATGGAAGGAAGTCTGTTGTCGATATTTTTGTTACTCCAATGGATGGTAGCCTTGTCATAATGCAAGGTAGTCTGTTGTCGAGATTTTGTTACTCTAATGGATGGTAGCCTTGTCATTATGGAACATAGTCTATTATCATTAATTTTTTTACTCCAATGGATGGTAGCCTTGTCATTACGGAAGGTAGTCGGTTGTTGAGATTTCTGTTACTCCAATGGATTGTAGCCTTGTCATTATGAAAGGTAGTATGTTGTTAAGATTTTTCTTACTCCAATGGATGGTAGCCTTGTCATTATGGAAGGTAGTCTGTTGTCGAGATTTTTGTTATTCCAATGGATGGTAACCTTGTCATTATGGAAGGTAGTATTTTGTCGAGATTTTTGTTACTCGAATGGATGGTAGCCTTGTCATTATTGAAGGTAGTTTGTTGTCGATATCTTTGTTACTCCAATGGATGATAGCCTTGTAATTATGGAAGGTAGTTTGTTGTCGATATTTTTGTTACTCCAATGGATGGTAGCCTTGTCATTATGGAAGGTAGTATGTTGTCGAGATTTATTTTTACTCCAATGGATGGTTGCCTTGTCATTATGGAAGGTAGTTTGTTGTACAAATTTTTGTTACTCCAATGGATGGTAGCCTTGTCATTATGGAAGGTAGTCTGTTGTCGAGAATATTTTATTCCATTGGATGGTAGGCTTGTCATTATGGAAGGTAGTCTGTTTTTCAGATTTTGGTTATTCCAATGGATGGTAACCTTGTCATTATGGAAGGTAGTATTTTGTCGAGATTTTTCTTACTCCAATGGATGATAGCCTTGTCATTATGGAAGGAAGTCTGTTGTCGATATTTTTGTTACTCCAATGGATGGTAGCCTTGTCATTATGGAAGGTAGTCTGTTGTCGAGATTTTGTTACTCTAATGGATGGTAGCCTTGTCATTATGGAACATAGTCTATTATCAATATTTTTTTTACTCCAATGGATGGTAGCCTTGTCATTACAGAAGGTAGTCGGTTGTTGAGATTTCTGTTACTCCAATGGATTGTAGCCTTGTCATTATGAAAGGTAGTATGTTGGTCAGATTTTTGTTACTCCAATGGATGATAGCCTTGTCATTATGAAAGGTAGTATGTAGTCGAGATTTTTGTTACTTCAATGGATGGTAGCCTTGTCATTATGGAAGGTAGTCTGTTGTCGAGATTTTGTTACTCTAATGGATGGTAGCCTTGTCATTACGGAATATAGTCTACTGTCGATATTTTTTTTACTCCAATGGATGGTAGCCTTGTCATTATGGAAGGTAGTCTATCATTGAGATTTCTGTTACTCCAATGGATGATAGCTTTGTCATTATGGAAGGTAGTTTGTTGTCAAGATTTTGTTACTCTAATGGATGGTAGCCCTGTCATTATGGAACATAGCCTGTTGTCGATTTTTTTTTACTCCAATGGATGGTAGCCTTGTCATTATGGAAGGTAGTCTGTTGTCGAGATTTTTGATACTCCAATGGATGGTAGCCTTGTAATTGTGGAAGGTAGTCTATTATCGAGATTTTTTTTACTCCAATGGATGGTAGCCTTGTCATTATTGAAGGTAGTTTGTCATTGAGATTTCTGTTACTCCAATGGATTATAGCCTTGTCATTATGGAAGGTAGTCTGTTGTTCAGATCTTTGTTACTCGAATGGATGGTAGCCTTGTCATTATTGAAGGCAGTTTGTTGTCGATATCTTTGTTACACCAATGGATGATAGCCTTGTCATTATGGAAGGAAGTCTGTTGTCGATATTTTTGTTACTCCAATGGATGGTAGCCTTGTCATTATAGAAGGTAGTCTGTTGTCGAGATTTTGTTACTCTAATGGATGGTAGCCTTGTCATTATGGAACATAGCCTGTTGTAGATTTTTTTTTACTCCAATGGATGGTAGCCTTGTCATTATTGAAGGTAGTCTGTTGTCGAGATTTTTGATACTCCAATGGATGGTAGCCTTGTAATTATGGAAGGTAGTCTATTATCGATATTTTTTTTACTCCAATGGATGGTACCCTTGTCATTATGGAAGGTAGTATGTCGTTGAGATTTTTGTTACTCCAATGGATTGTAGCCTTGTCATAATGGAAGGTAGTCTGTTGTTCAGGTTTTGTTACTCCAATGGATGGTAGCCTTGTCATTATAGAAGGTAGTCTGTTGTCGAGAATATTTTATTCCATTGGATGGTAGGCTTGTCATCATGGAACGTAGTCTGTTTTTGAGATTTTTGTTATTCCAATGGATGGTAACCTTGTCATTATGGAAGGTAGTATTTTGTCGAGATTTTTGTTACTCCAATGGATGATAGCCTTGTCATTATGAAAGGTAGTCTGTAGTCGAGATTTTTGTTACTCCAATGGATGGTAGCCTTTTCATTATGGAAGGTAGTCTGTTGTCGAGATTTTGTTACTCTAATGGATGGTAGCCTTGTCATTATGTAATATAGTCTATTGTCGATATTTTTTTTACTCCAATGGATGGTAGCCTTGTCATTATGGAAGGTAGTCTATCATTGAGATTTCTGTTACTCCAATGGATGATAGCCTTGTCATTATGGAAGGTAGTTTGTTGTCAAGATTTTGTTACTCTAATGGATGGTAGCCCTGTCATTATGGAACATAGCCTGTTGTCGATTTTTTTTTACTCCAATGGATGGTAGCCTTGTCATTATGGAAGGTAGTCTGTTGTCGAGATTTCCGATACTCCAATGGATGGTAGCCTTGTAATTGTGGAAGGTAGTCTATTATCGTGATTTTTTTTACTCCAATGGATGGTAGCCTTGTCATTATTGAAGGTAGTTTGTCATTGAGATTTCTGTTACTCCAATGGATTATAGCCTTGTCATTATGGAAGGTAGTCTGTTGTTCAGATCTTTGTTACTCGAATGGATGGTAGCCTTGTCATTATTGAAGGCAGTTTGTTGTCGATATCTTTGTTACACCAATGGATGATAGCCTTGTCATTATGGAAGGAAGTATGTTGTCGATATTTTTGTTACTCCAATGGATGGTAGCCTTGTCATAATGGAAGGTAGTCTGTTGTCGAGATTTTGTTACTCTAATGGATGGTAGCCTTGTCATTATGGAACATAGTCTATTATCAATAATTTTTTTACTCCAATGGATGGTAGCCTTGTCATTACGGAAGGTAGTCGGTTGTTGAGATTTCTGTTACTCCAATGGATTGTAGCCTTGTCATTATGAAAGGTAGTATGTTGTTCAGATTTTTGTTACTCCAATGGATGGTAGCCTGGTCATTATGGAAGGTAGTCTGTTGTCGAGATTTTTGTTATTCCAATGGATGGTAACCTTGTCATTATGGAAGGTAGTATTTTTTCGAGATTTTTGTACTCGAATGGATGGTAGCCTTGTCATTATTGAAGGTAGTTTGTTGTCGATATCTTTGTTACTCCAATGGATGATAGCCTTGTAATTATGGAAGGTAGTTTGTTGTCGATATTTTTGTTACTCCAATGGATGGTAGCCTTGTCATTATGGAAGGTAGTATGTTGTCGAGATTTTGTTACTCGAATTGATGGTAGCCTTGTCATTATGAAACATAGTCTGTTGTCGATATTTATTTTTACTCCAATGGATGGTTGCCTTGTCATTATGGAAGGTAGTTTGTTGTACAAATTTTTGTTACTCCAATGGATGGTAGCCTTGTCATTATGGAAGGTAGTCTATTGTCGAGAATATTTTATTCCATTGGAAGGTAGGCTTGTCATTATGGAAGGTAGTCTGTTTTTCAGATTTTGGTTATTCCAATGGATGGTAACCTTGTCATTATGGAAGGTAGTATTTTGTTGAGATTTTTCTTACTCCAATGGATGATAGCCTTGTCATTATGCAAGGTAGTTTGTTGTTCATATTTTTGTTACTCCAATGGATGGTAGCCTTGTCATTATGGAAGGTAGTCTGTTGTCGAGATTTTTGTTATACCAATGGATTGTACCCTCGTCAGTATGGAAGGTAGTCTTTTGACGAGATTTTTTTTACTCCAATAGATTGTAGCCTTGTCATTATTTAAGGTGGTCTACTGTCGATATCTTTGTTACTCCAATGGTTGATAGCCTTGACATTATGAAAGGTAGTCTCTTGTTCAGATTTTTTTTACTCCAATGGATGGTAGCCTTGTCATTATGGAAGGTAGTCTATTGTCGATATTTTTTTTATTCCAATGGATGGTAGCCTATTCATTATGGAAGTAAGCTTTTAATCGAGATTTTTGTTACTCCAATGGAAGGTAGCCTTGTCATTATGGAAGGTACTCTGTTGTCGAGATTTTTTTTACTCCAATGGATGGTAGCCTTGTCATTATGGAAGGTAGTTTGTTGTCGAGATTTTTGTTACCCCAATGAATGGTAGCCTTGTAATTATGGAAGGTAGTCTGTGGTCGAGATTTTTGTTACTCCAATGGATGGTAGCGTTTTCATTATGGAAGGTAGTTTGTCGTTGATAGTTTCGTTACTCCCATGGATTGTAGCCTTGTCATTATGTAAGGTGGTCTGTCGTTAAGATTTTTGTTACTCCAATGGATAGTAGCCTTGTCATTATGGAAGATAGTTTGTTGTCGAGATTTTTGTTATTCCAATGGATGGTAACCTTGTCAGTATGGAAGGTAGTCTTTTGTCGAGATTTTTGTTACTCCAATGGATGGTAGCCTTGTCATTATTTAAGGTAGTCTATTGTCGATAACTTTGTTACTCTAATGGATGATAGCCTTGTAATTATGAAAGGTAGTCTTTTGTTCAGATTTTTGTTAATCCAATGGATGGTAGCCTTGTCATTATTGAAGGTAGTTTGTCATTGAGATTTCTGTTACTCCAATGGATTATAGCC
Organism: Vicia faba; assembly: GCA_948472305.1. Lineage (NCBI taxonomy): Eukaryota > Viridiplantae > Streptophyta > Magnoliopsida > Fabales > Fabaceae > Vicia > Vicia faba. The sequence goes on along the minus strand of OX451739.1, from coordinate 680,445,932 downwards.
TTGTCATTATGGAAGGTAGTTTGTTGTTCAGATCTTTGTTACTCGAATGGATGGTAGCCTTGTCATTATTGAAGGCAGTTTGTTGTCGATATCTTTGTTACACCAATGGATGATAGCCTTGTCATTATGGAAGGAAGTTTGTTGTCGATATTTTTGTTACTCCAATGGATGGTAGCCTTGTCATTATAGAAGGTAGTCTGTTGTCGAGATTTTGTTACTCTAATGGATGGTAGCCTTGTCATTATGGAACATAGCCTGTTGTAGATTTTTTTTTACTCCAATGGATGGTAGCCTTGTCATTATTGAAGGTAGTCTGTTGTCGAGATTTTTGATACTCCAATGGATGGTAGCCTTGTAATTATGGAAGGTAGTCTATTATCGATATTTTTTTTACTCCAATGGATGGTACCCTTGTCATTATGGAAGGTAGTATGTCGTTGAGATTTTTGTTACTCCAATGGATTGTAGCCTTGTCATAATGGAAGGTAGTCTGTTGTTCAGGTTTTGTTACTCCAATGGATGGTAGCCTTGTCATTATAGAAGGTAGTCTGTTGTCGAGAATATTTTATTCCATTGGATGGTAGGCTTGTCATCATGGAACGTAGTCTGTTTTTGAGATTTTTGTTATTCCAATGGATGGTAACCTTGTCATTATGGAAGGTAGTATTTTGTCGAGATTTTTGTTACTCCAATGGATGATAGCCTTGTCATTATGAAAGGTAGTCTGTAGTCGAGATTTTTGTTACTCCAATGGATGGTAGCCTTGTCATTATGGAAGGTAGTCTGTTGTCGAGATTTTGTTACTCTAATGGATGGTAGCCTTGTCATTATGTAATATAGTCTATTGTCGATATTTTTTTTACTCCAATGGATGGTAGCCTTGTCATTATGGAAGGTAGTCTATCATTGAGATTTCTGTTACTCCAATGGATGATAGCCTTGTCATTATGGAAGGTAGTTTGTTGTCAAGATTTTGTTACTCTAATGGATGGTAGCCCTGTCATTATGGAACAGAGCCTGTTGTCGATTTTTTTTTACTCCAATGGATGGTAGCCTTGTCATTATGGAAGGTAGTCTATTGTCGAGATTTCCGATACTCCAATGGATGGTAGCCTTGTAATTGTGGAAGGTAGTCTATTATCGAGATTTTTTTTACTCCAATGGATGGTAGCCTTGTCATTATTGAAGGTAGTTTGTCATTGAGATTTCTGTTACTCCAATGGATTATAGCCTTGTCATTATGGAAGGTAGTCTGTTGTTCAGATCTTTGTTACTCGAATGGATGGTAGCCTTGTCATTATTGAAGGCAGTTTGTTGTCGATATCTTTGTTACACCAATGGATGATAGCCTTGTCATTATGGAAGGAAGTATGTTGTCGATATTTTTGTTACTCCAATGGATGGTAGCCTTGTCATAATGGAAGGTAGTCTGTTGTCGAGATTTTGTTACTCTAATGGATGGTAGCCTTGTCATTATGGAACATAGTCTATTATGAATAATTTTTTTACTCCAATGGATGGTAGCCTTGTCATTACGGAAGGTAGTCGGTTGTTGAGATTTCTGTTACTCCAATGGATTGTAGCCTTGTCATTATGAAAGGTAGTATGTTGTTCAGATTTTTGTTACTCCAATGGATGGTAGCCTGGTCATTATGGAAGGTAGTCTGTTGTCGAGATTTTTGTTATTCCAATGGATGGTAACCTTGTCATTATGGAAGGTAGTATTTTTTCGAGATTTTTGTTACTCGAATGGATGGTAGCCTTGTCATTATTGAAGGTAGTTTGTTGTCGATATCTTTGTTACTCCAATGGATGATAGCCTTGTAATTATGGAAGGTAGTTTGTTGTCGATATTTTTGTTACTCCAATGGATGGTAGCCTTGTCATTATGGAAGGTAGTATGTTGTCGAGATTTTGTTACTCGAATGGATGGTAGCCTTGTCATTATGGAACATAGTCTGTTGTCGATATTTATTTTTACTCCAATGGATGGTTGCCTTGTCATTATGGAAGGTAGTTTGTTGTACAAATTTTTGTTACTCCAATGGATGGTAGCCTTGTCATTATGGAAGGTAGTCTGTTGTCGAGAATATTTTATTCCATTGGATGGTAGGCTTGTCATTATGGAAGGTAGTCTGTTTTTCAGATTTTGGTTATTCCAATGGATGGTAACCTTGTCATTATGGAAGGTAGTATTTTGTCTAGATTTTTCTTACTCCAATGGATGATAGCCTTGTCATTATGCAAGGTAGTTTGTTGTTCATATTTTTGTTACTCCAATGGATGGTAGCCTTGTCATTATGGAAGGTAGTCTGTTGTCGAGATTTTTGTTATACCAATGGATGGTAACCTCGTCAGTATGGAAGGTAGTCTTTTGTCGAGATTTTTTTTACTCCAATAGATTGTAGCCTTGTCATTATTTAAGGTGGTCTACTGTCGATATCTTTGTTACTCCAATGGATGATAGCCTTGACATTATGAAAGGTAGTCTCTTGTTCAGATTTTTTTTACTCCAATGGATGGTAGCCTTGTCATTATGGAAGGTAGTCTATTGTCGATATTTTTTTTATTCCAATGGATGGTAGCCTATTCATTATGGAAGTAAGCTTTTAATCGAGATTTTTGTTACTCCAATGGATGGTTGCCTTGTCATTATGGAAGGTAGTCTGTTGCCAAGATTTTTGTTACTCCAATAGATGGTAGCATTGTCATTATGGAAGGTAGTCTGTTGTCGAGATTTTGTTACTCTAATGGATGGTAGCCTTGTCAGTATGGAACATAGTCTATTGTCGATTTTTTTTACTCCAATGTATGGTAGCCTTGTCATTATGGAAGGTAGTCTATTGTCAAGATTTTTGATACTCCAATGGATGGTAGCCTTGTAATTATGGAAGTTAGTCTATTATCGAGATTTTTTTTACTCCAATGGATGGTAGTCTTGTCATTATGGAAGGTAGTCTGTCATTGAGATTTCTGTTACTCCAATGGATTATAGCCTTGTCATTATGGAAGGTAGTCTGTTGTTCAGATTTTTGTTACTCCAATGGATGGTAGCCTTGTCATTATGGAAGGTAATCTGTTGTCGAGAATATTTTATTCCATTGGATGGTAAGCTTGTCATTATGGAAGGTAGTCTGTTTTTGAGATTTTTGTTATTCCAATGGATGGTAACCTTGTCATTATGGAAGGTAGTATTTTGTCGAGATTTTTGATACTCCAATGGATGATAGCCTTGCCATTATGGAAGGTAGTCTGTTGTCGAGATTTTTGTTACTCCAATGAAAGGTAGCCTTGTCATTATGGAAGGTAGTCTGTTGTCGAGATTTTGTTAATCCAATGGATGGTAGCCTTGTCATTATTGAAGGTAGTTTGTCATTGAGATTTCTGTTACTCCAATGGATTATAGCCTTGTCATTATGGAAGGTAGTTTGTTGTTCAGATCTTTGTTACTCGAATGGATGGTAGCCTTGTCATTATTGAAGGCAGTTTGTTGTCGATATCTTTGTTACACCAATGGATGATAGCCTTGTCATTATGGAAGGAAGTCTGTTGTCGATATTTTTGTTACTCCAATGGATGGTAGCCTTGTCATTATAGAAGGTAGTCTGTTGTCGAGATTTTGTTACTCTAATGGATGGTAGCCTTGTCATTATGGAACATAGCCTGTTGTAGATTTTTTTTTACTCCAATGGATGGTAGCCTTGTCATTATTGAAGGTAGTCTGTTGTCGAGATTTTTGATACTCCAATGGATGGTAGCCTTGTAATTATGGAAGGTAGTCTATTATCGATATTTTTTTTACTCCAATGGATGGTACCCTTGTCATTATGGAAGGTAGTATGTCGTTGAGATTTTTGTTACTCCAATGGATTGTAGCCTTGTCATAATGGAAGGTAGTCTGTTGTTCAGGTTTTGTTACTCCAATGGATGGTAGCCTTGTCATTATAGAAGGTAGTCTGTTGTCGAGAATATTTTATTCCATTGGATGGTAGGCTTGTCATCATGGAACGTAGTCTGTTTTTGAGATTTTTGTTATTCCAATGGATGGTAACCTTGTCATTATGGAAGGTAGTATTTTGTCGAGATTTTTGTTACTCCAATGGATGATAGCCTTGTCATTATGAAAGGTAGTCTGTAGTCGAGATTTTTGTTACTCCAATGGATGGTAGCCTTGTCATTATGGAAGGTAGTCTGTTGTCGAGATTTTGTTACTCTAATGGATGGTAGCCTTGTCATTATGTAATATAGTCTATTGTCGATATTTTTTTTACTCCAATGGATGGTAGCCTTGTAATTATTGAAGGTAGTCTATCATTGAGATTTCTGTTACTCCAATGGATGATAGCCTTGTCATTATGGAAGGTAGTTTGTTGTCAAGATTTTGTTACTCTAATGAATGGTAGCCCTGTCATTATGGAACAGAGCCTGTTGTCGATTTTTTTTTACTCCAATGGATGGTAGCCTTGTCATTATGGAAGGTAGTCTATTGTCGAGATTTCCGATACTCCAATGGATGGTAGCCTTGTAATTGTGGAAGGTAGTCTATTATCGAGATTTTTTTTACTCCAATGGATGGTAGCCTTGTCATTATTGAAGGTAGTTTGTCATTGAGATTTCTGTTACTCCAATGGATTATAGCCTTGTCATTATGGAAGGTAGTCTGTTGTTCAGATCTTTGTTACTCGAATGGATGGTAGCCTTGTCATTATTGAAGGCAGTTTGTTGTCGATATCTTTGTTACACCAATGGATGATAGCCTTGTCATTATGGAAGGAAGTATGTTGTCGATATTTTTGTTACTCCAATGGATGGTAGCCTTGTCATAATGGAAGGTAGTCTGTTGTCGAGATTTTGTTACTCTAATGGATGGTAGCCTTGTCATTATGGAACATAGTCTATTATGAATAATTTTTTTACTCCAATGGATGGTAGCCTTGTCATTACGGAAGGTAGTCGGTTGTTGAGATTTCTGTTACTCCAATGGATTGTAGCCTTGTCATTATGAAAGGTAGTATGTTGTTCAGATTTTTGTTACTCCAATGGATGGTAGCCTGGTCATTATGGAAGGTAGTCTGTTGTCGAGATTTTTGTTATTCCAATGGATGGTAACCTTGTCATTATGGAAGGTAGTATTTTTTCGAGATTTTTGTTACTCGAATGGATGGTAGCCTTGTCATTATTGAAGGTAGTTTGTTGTCGATATCTTTGTTACTCCAATGGATGATAGCCTTGTAATTATGGAAGGTAGTTTGTTGTCGATATTTTTGTTACTCCAATGGATGGTAGCCTTGTCATTATGGAAGGTAGTATGTTGTCGAGATTTTGTTACTCGAATGGATGGTAGCCTTGTCATTATGGAACATAGTCTGTTGTCGATATTTATTTTTACTCCAATGGATGGTTGCCTTGTCATTATGGAAGGTAGTTTGTTGTACAAATTTTTGTTACTCCAATGGATGGTAGCCTTGTCATTATGGAAGGTAGTCTGTTGTCGAGAATATTTTATTCCATTGAATGGTAGGCTTGTCATTATGGAAGGTAGTCTGTTTTTCAGATTTTGGTTATTCCAATGGATGGTAACCTTGTCATTATGGAAGGTAGTATTTTGTCTAGATTTTTCTTACTCCAATGGATGATAGCCTTGTCATTATGCAAGGTAGTTTGTTGTTCATATTTTTGTTACTCCAATGGATGGTAGCCTTGTCATTATGGAAGGTAGTCTGTTGTCGAGATTTTTGTTATACCAATGGATGGTAACCTCGTCAGTATGGAAGGTAGTCTTTTGTCGAGATTTTTTTTACTCCAATAGATTGTAGCCTTGTCATTATTTAAGGTGGTCTACTGTCGATATCTTTGTTACTCCAATGGATGATAGCCTTGACATTATGAAAGGTAGTCTCTTGTTCAGATTTTTTTTACTCCAATGGATGGTAGCCTTGTCATTATGGAAGGTAGTCTATTGTCGATATTTTTTTTATTCCAATGGATGGTAGCCTATTCATTATGGAAGTAAGCTTTTAATCGAGATTTTTGTTACTCCAATGGATGGTTGCCTTGTCATTATGGAAGGTAGTCTGTTGCCAAGATTTTTGTTACTCCAATGGATGGTAGCATTGTCATTATGGAAGGTAGTCTGTTGTCGAGATTTTGTTACTCTAATGGATGGTAGCCTTGTCAGTATGGAACATAGTCTATTGTCGATTTTTTTTACTCCAATGTATGGTAGCCTTGTCATTATGGAAGGTAGTCTATTGTCGAGATTTTTGATACTCCAATGGATGGTAGCCTTGTAATTATGGAAGTTAGTCTATTATCGAGATTTTTTTTACTCCAATGGATGGTAGTCTTGTCATTATGGAAGGTAGTCTGTTGTCGAGAATATTTTATTCCATTGGATGGTAAGCTTGTCATTATGGAAGGTAGTCTGTTTTTGAGATTTTTGTTATTCCAATGGATGGTAACCTTGTCATTATGGAAGGTAGTATTTTGTCGAGATTTTTGATACTCCAATGGATGATAGCCTTGCCATTATGGAAGGTAGTCTGTTGTCGAGATTTTTGTTACTCCAATGAAAGGTAGCCTTGTCATTATGGAAGGTAGTCTGTTTTCGAGATTTTGTTACTCTAATGGATGGTAGCCTTGTCATTATGGAACATATTCTATTGTCGATATTTTTTTTACTCCAATGGATGGTAGCCTTGTCATTACGGAAGGTAGTCGGTTGTTGAGATTTCTGTTACTCCAATGGATTGTAGCCTTGTCATTATGAAAGGTAGTATGTTGTTCAGATTTTTGTTACTCTAATGGATGGTGGCCTTGTCATTATGGAAGGTAGTCTATTGTCGATATTTTTGTTATTCCAATGGATGGTAACCTTATCATTATGGAAGTTAGTATTTTGTCGAGATTTTTGTTACTCGAATGGATGGTAGCCTTGTCATTATTGAAGGTAGTTTGTTGTCGATATCTTAGTTACTCCAATGGATGATAGCCTTGTCATTATGGAAGGTAGTCTGTTGTCGATATTTTTGTTACTCCAATGGATGGTTGCCTTGTCATTATGGAAGGTAGTCTGTTGTCGAGATTTTTGTTACTCCAATGGATGGTAGCCTTGTCATTATGGAAGGTAGTCTGTTGTCGAGATTTTGTTACTCTAATGGATGGTAGCCTTGTCATTATGGAACATAGTCTATTGTCGATATTTTTTTTACATCAATGGATGGTATCCTTGTCATTACGGAAGGTAGTCGGTTGTTGATATTTCTGTTTCTCCAATGGATTGTAGCCTTGTCATTATGAAAGGTAGTATGTTATTCAGATTTTTGTTACTCCAATGGATGATAGCCTTGTCATTATGGAAGGTAGTCTGTTGTCGAGATTTTTGTTATTCCAATGGATGGTAACCTTGTCATTATGGAAGGTAGTATTTTGTCGAGATTTTTGTTACTCCAATGGATGGTAGCCTTGTCATTATTGAAGGTAGCTTGTTGTCGATATCTTTGTTACTCTAATGGATGAAAGCCTCGTGATTATGGCAAGTAGTCTGTTGTCGATATTTTTGTTACTCCAATGGATGGTAGCCTTGTCAATATGGAAGGCAGTCTGTTGTAGAGATTTTGTTACTCTAATGGATGGTAGCCTTGTCATTATGGAACATAGTCTATTGTCGATATTTTTTTACTCCAATGGATGGTAGCCTTGTCATTACGGAAGGTAGTCGGTTGTTGAGATTTCTGTTACTCCAATGGATGGTAGCCTTGTCATTATGAAAGGTAGTATGTTGTTCAGATTTTTTTTACTTCAATGGATGATAGCCTTGTCATTATGGAAGTTAGTCTTTTGTCGATATTTTTGTTACTCCAATGGATGGTTGCCTTGTCATTATGGAAGGTAGTCTGTTGTTGAGATTTTTGTTATTCCAATGGATGGTAACCTTGTCATTATGGAAGGTAGTATTTTGTCGAGATTTTTGTTAATCGAATGGATGGTAGCCTTGTCATTATTGAAGGTAGTTTGTTGTTGATATCTTTGTTACTCCGATGGATGATAGCCTTGTCATTATGGAACGTAGTCTGTTGTCAATATTTTTGTTACTCCAATGGATGGTTGCCTTGTCATTATGGAAGGTAGTCTGTTGCCAAGATTTTTGTTACTCCAATGGATGGTAGCATTGTCATTATGGAAGGTAGTCTGTTGTCGAGATTTTGTTACTCTAATGGATGGTAGCCTTGTCAGTATAAAACATAGTCTATTGTCGATATTTTTTTTACTCCAATGGATGGTAGCCTTGTCATTATGGAAGGTAGTCTATTGTCGAGATTTTTGATACTCCAATGGATGGTAGCCTTGTAATTATGGAAGTTAGTCTATTATCGAGATTTTTTTTACTCCAATGGATGGTAGTCTTGTCATTATGGAAGGTAGTCTGTCGTTGATATTTCTGTTACTCCAATGGATTATAGCCTTGTCATTATGGAAGGTAGTCTGTTGTTCAGATTTTTGTTACTCCAATGGATGGTAGCCTTGTCATTATGGAAGGTAATCTGTTGTCGAAAATATTTTATTCCATTGGATGGTAAGCTTGTCATTATGGAAGGTAGTCTGTTTTTGAGATTTTTGTTATTCCAATGGATGGTAACCTTGTCATTATGGAAGGTAGTATTTTGTCGAGATTTTTGTTACTCCAATGGATGATAGCCTTGCCATTATGGAAGGTAGTCTGTTGTCGAGATTTTTGTTACTCCAATGGAAGGTAGCCTTGTCATTATGGAAGGTAGTCTGTTGTCGAGATTTTGTTACTCTAATGGATGGTAGCCTTGTCATTATGGAACATATTCTATTGTCGATATTTTTTTTACTCCAATGGATGGTAGCCTTGTCATTACGGAAACTAGTCGGTTGTTGAGATTTCTGTTACTCCAATGGATTGTAGCCTTGTCATTATGAAAGGTAGTCTGTTGTTCAGATTTTTGTTACTCTAATGGATGGTAGCCTTGTCATTATGGAAGGTAGTCTGTTGTCGAGATTTTTGTTACTCCAATGGATGGTAGCCTTGTCATTATGGAAGGTAGTCTGTTGTCGAGATTTTGTTACTCTAATGGATGGTAGCCTTGTCATTATGGAACATAGTCTATTGTCGATATTTTTTTTACTTCAATGGATGGTATCCTTGTCATTACGGAAGGTAGTCGATTGTTGATATTTCTGTTACTCCAATGGATTGTAGCCTTGTCATTATGAAAGGTAGTATGTTATTCAGATTTTTGTTACTCCAATGGATGATAGCCTTGTCATTATGGATGGTAGTCTGTTGTCGAGATTTTTGTTATTCCAATGGATGGTAACCTTGTCATTATGGAAGGTAGTATTTTGTCGAGATTTTTGTTACTCCAATGGATGGTAGCCTTGTCATTATTGAAGGTAGCTTGTTTTCGATATCTTTGTTACTCTAATGGATGAAAGCCTCGTGATTATGGCAAGTAGTCTGTTGTCGATATTTTTGTTACTCCAATGGATGGTAGCCTTGTCAATATGGAAGGCAGTCTGTTGTAGAGATTTTGTTACTCTAATGGATGGTAGCCTTGTCATTATAGAACATAGTCTATTGTCGATATTTTTTTACTCCAATGGATGGTAGCCTTGTCATTACGGAAGGTAGTCGGTTGTTGAGATTTCTGTTACTCCAATGGATGGTAGCCTTGTCATTATGAAAGGTAGTATGTTGTTCAGATTTTTGTTACTTCAATGGATGATAGCCTTGTCATTATGGAAGTTAGTCTTTTGTCGATATTTTTGTTACTCCAATGGATGGTTGCCTTGTCATTATGGAAGGTAGTCTGTTGTTGAGATTTTTGTTATTCCAATGGATGGTAACCTTGTCATTATGGAAGGTAGTATTTTGTCGAGATTTTTGTTAATCGAATGGATGGTAGCCTTGTCATTATTGAAGGTAGTTTGTTGTTGATATCTTTGTTACTCCGATGGATGATAGCCTTGTCATTATGGAACGTAGTCTGTTGTCAATATTTTTGTTACTCCAATGGATGGTTGCCTTGTCATTATGGAAGGTAGTCTGTTGCCAAGATTTTTGTTACTCCAATGGATGGTAGCATTGTCATTATGGAAGGTAGTCTGTTGTCGAGATTTTGTTACTCTAATGAATGGTAGCCTTGTTAGTATAAAACATAGTCTATTGTCGATATTTTTTTTACTCCAATGGATGGTAGCCTTGTCATTATGGAAGGTAGTCTATTGTCGAGATTTTTGATACTCCAATGGATGGTAGCCTTGTAATTATGGAAGTTAGTCTATTATCGAGATTTTTTTTACTCCAATGGATGGTAGTCTTGTCATTATGGAAGGTAGTCTGGCGTTGATATTTCTGTTACTCCAATGGATTATAGCCTTGTCATTATGGAAGGTAGTCTGTTGTTCAGATTTTTGTTACTCCAATGGATGGTAGCCTTGTCATTATGGAAGGTAATCTGTTGTCGAAAATATTTTATTCCATTGGATGGTAAGCTTGTCATTATGGAAGGTAGTCTGTTTTTGAGATTTTTGTTATTCCAATGGATGGTAACCTTGTCATTATGGAAGGTAGTATTTTGTCGAGATTTTTGTTACTCCAATGGATGATAGCCTTGCCATTATGGAAGGTAGTCTGTTGTCGAGATTTTTGTTACTCCAATGGAAGGTAGCCTTGTCATTATGGAAGGTAGTCTGTTGTCGAGATTTTGTTACTCTAATGGATGGTAGCCTTGTCATTATGGAACATATTCTATTGTCGATATTTTTTTTACTCCAATGGATGGTAGCCTTGTCATTACGGAAAGTAGTCGGTTGTTGAGATTTCAGTTACTCCAATGGATTGTAGCCTTGTCATTATGAAAGGTAGTATGTTGTTCAGATTTTTGTTACTCTAATGGATGGTAGCCTTGACATTATGGAAGGTAGTCTGTTCTCGATATTTTTGTTATTCCAATGGATGGTAACCTTATCATTATGGAACTTAGTATTTTGTCGAGATTTTTGTTACTCGAATGGATGGTAGCCTTGTCATTATTGAAGGTAGTTTGTTGTCGATATCTTAGTTACTCCAATGGATGATAGCCTTGTCATTATGGAAGGTAGTCTGTTGTCGATATTTTTGTTACTCCAATGGATGGTTTCCTTGTCATTATGGAAGGTAGTCTGTTGTCGAGATTTTTGTTACTCCAATGGATGGTAGCCTTGTCATTATGGAAGGTAGTCTGTTGTCGAGATTTTGTTACTATAATGGATGGTAGCCTTGTCATTATGGAACATAGTTTATTGTCGATATTTTTTTTACTCCAATGGATGGTATCCTTGTCATTACGGAAGGTAGTCGGTTGTTGATATTTCTGTTACTCCAATGGATTGTAGCCTTGTCATTATGAAAGGTAGTATGTTATTCAGATTTTTGTTACTCCAATGGATGATAGCCTTGTCATTATGGAAGGTAGTCTGTTGTCGAGATTTTTGTTACTCCAATGGATGGTAACCTTGTCATTATGGAAGGTAGTATTTTTGTCGAGATTTTTGTTACTCGAATGGATGGTAGCCTTGTCATTATTGAAGGTAGTTTGTTGTCGATATCTTTGTTACTCCAATGGATGGTTGCCTTGTCATTATGGAAGGTAGTCTGTTGTCGAGATTTTTGTTACTCCAATGGATGGTAGCCTTGTCATTATGGAAGGTAGTCTGTTGTCGAGATTTTGTTACTCTAATGGATGGTAGCCTTGTCATTATGGAAGGTAGTCGGTTGTTGATATTTCTGTTACTCCAATGGATTGTAGCCTTGTCATTATGAAAGGTAGTATGTTGTTCAGATTTTTGTTACTCCAATGGATGATAGCCTTGTTATTATGGAAGGTAGTCTGTTGTCGAGATTTTGTTACTCTAATGGATGGTAGCCTTGTCATTACAGATTTTTGTTACTCTAATGGATGGTAGACTTGTCATTATGGAAGGCAGTCTGTTGAAGAGATTTTTGTTACTCCAATGGATGGTAGCCTTGTCATTATGGAAAGTAGACTATTGTCGAGATTTTTGTTATTCCAATGGATGGTAACCTTATCATTATGGAAGTTAGTATTTTGTCGAGATTTTTGTTACTCGAATGGATGATAGCCTTGTCATTATGGAAGGTAGTCTATTGTCGAGATTTTTGATACTCCAATGGATGGTAGCCTTGTAATTATGGAAGTTAGTCTATTATCGAGATTTTTTTTACTCCAATGGATGGTAGTCTTGTCATTATCGAAGGTAGTCTGTCATTGAGATTTCTGTTACTCCAATGGATTATAGCCTTGTCATTATGGAAGGTAGTCTGTTGTTCAGATTTTTGTTACTCCAATGGATGGTAGCCTTGTTATTATGGAAGGTAATCTGTTGTCGAGAATATTTTATTCCATTGGATGGTAAGCTTGTCATTATGGAAGGTAGTCTGTTTTTGAGATTTTTGTTATTCCAATGGATGGTAACCTTGTCATTATGGAAGGTAGTATTTTGTCGAGATTTTTGTTACTCCAATGGATGATAGCCTTGCCATTATGGAAGGTAGTCTGTTGTCGAGATTTTTGTTACTCCAATGGAAGGTAGCCTTGTCATTATGGAAGGTAGTCTGTTGTCGAGATTTTGTTACTCTAATGGATGGTAGCCTTGTCATTATGGAACATATTCTATTGTCGATATTTTTTTTACTCCAATGGATGGTAGCCTTGTCATTACGGAAGGTAGTCGGTTGTTGAGATTTCTGTTACTCCAATGGATTGTAGCCTTGTCATTATGAAAGGTAGTATGTTGTTCAGATTTTTGTTACTCCAATGGATGATAGCCTTGTCATTATGGAAGGTAGTCTGTTGTCGATATTTTTGTTATTCCAATGGATGGTAACCTTATCATTATGGAAGTTAGTATTTTGTCGAGATTTTTGTTACTCCAATGGATGGTAGCCTTGTCATTATGGAAGGTAGTCTGTTGTCGAGATTTTGTTACTCTAATGGATGGTAGCCTTCTCATTATGGAACATAGTCTATTGTCGATATTTTTTACATCAATGGATGGTATCCTTGTCATTACGGAAGGTAGTCGGTTGTTGATATTTCTGTTACTCCAATGGATTGTAGCCTTGTCATTATGAAAGGTAGTATGTTATTCAGATTTTTGTTACTCCAATGGATGATAGCCTTGTCATTATGGAAGGTAGTTTGTTGTCGATATTTTGTTATTCCAATAGATGGTAGCCTTATCATTATGGAAGGTAGTTTGTTGTCGATATCTTAGTTATTCCAATGGATGGTAACCTTGTCATTATGGAAGGTAGTATTTTGTCGAGATTTTTGTTACTCCAATGGATGGTAGCCTTGTCATTATTGAAGGTAGCTTGTTGTCGATATCTTTGTTACTCTAATGGATGAAAGCCTCGTGATTATGGCAAGTAGTCTGTTGTCGATATTTTTGTTACTCCAATGGATGGTAGCCTTGTCAATATGGAAGGTAGTCTGTTGTAGAGATTTTGTTACTCTAATGGATGGTAGCCTTGTCATTATGGAACATAGTCTATTGTCGATATTTTTTTACTCCAATGGATGGTAGCCTTGTCATTACGGAAGGTAGTCGGTTGTTGAGATTTCTGTTACTCCAATGGATGGTAGCCTTGTCATTATGAAAGGTAGTATGTTGTTCAGATTTTTGTTACTTCAATGGATGATAGCCTTGTCATTATGGAAGGTAGTTTGTTGTCGATATTTTGTTATTCCAATAGATGGTAGCCTTATCATTATGGAAGGTAGTTTGTTGTCGATATCTTAGTTACTCCAATGGATGATAACCTTGTCATTATGGAAGGTCGTCTGTTGTCGATATTTTTGTTACTCCAATGGATGGTTGCCTTGTCATTATGGAAGGTAGTCTGTTGTTGAGATTTTTGTTATTCCAATGGATGGTAACCTTGTCATTATGGAAGGTAGTATTTTGTCGAGATTTTTGTTAATCGAATGGATCGTAGCCTTGTCATTATTGAAGGTAGTTTGTTGTTGATATCTTTGTTACTCCGATGGATGATAGCCTTGTCATTATGGAAGGTAGTCTGTTGTCGATATTTTTGTTACTCCAATGGATGGTTGCCTTGTCATTATGGAAGGTAGTCTGTTGCCATGATTTTTATTACTCCAATGGATGGTAGCATTGTCATTATGGAAGGTAGTCTGTTGTCGAGATTTTGTTACTCTAATGGATGGTAGCCTTGTCAGTATAGAACATAGTCTATTGTCGATATTTTTTTTTACTCCAATGGATGGTAGTCTTGTCATTATGGAAGGTAGTATGTCGTTGATATTTTTGATACTCCAATGGATTATAGCCTTGTCATTATGGAAGGTAGTCTGTTTTTGAGATTTTTGTTATTCCAATGGATGGTAACCTTGTCATTATGGAAGGTAGTATTTTGTCGAAATTTTTGTTACTCCAATGGATGATAGCCTTGCCATTATGGAAGGTAGTCTGTTGTCGAGATTTTTGTTACTCCAATGGAAGGTAGCCTTGTCATTATGGAAGGTAGTCTGTTGTCGAGATTTTGTTACTCTAATGGATGGTAGCCTTGTCATTATGGAACATATTCTATTGTCGATATTTTTTTTACTCCAATGGATGGTAGCCTTGTCATTACGGAAAGTAGTCGGTTGTTGAGATTTCTGTTACTCCAATGGATTGTAGCCTTGTCATTATGAAAGGTAGTATGTTGTTCAGATTTTTGTTACTCTAATGGATGGTAGCCTTGTCATTATGGAAGGTAGTCTGTTGTCGATATTTTTGTTATTCCAATGGATGGTAACCTTATCATTATGGAAGTTAGTATTTTGTCGAGATTTTTGTTACTCGAATGGATGGTAGCCTTGTCATTATTGAAGGTAGTTTGTTGTCGATATCTTAGTTACTCCAATGGATGATAGCCTTGTCATTATGGAAGGTAGTCTGTTGTCGATATTTTTATTACTCCAATGGATGGTTGCCTTGTCATTATGGAAGGTAGTCTGTTGTCGAGATTTTTGTTACTCCAATGGATGGTAGCCTTGTCATTATGGAAGGTAGTCTGTTGTCGAGATTTTGTTACTCTAATGGATGGTAGCCTTGTCATTATGGAACATAGTCTATTGTCGATATTTTTTTTACTCCAATGGATGGTATCCTTGTCATTACGGAAGGTAGTCGGTTGTTGATATTTCTGTTACTCCAATGGATTGTAGCCTTGTCATTATGAAAGGTAGTATGTTATTCAGATTTTTGTTACTCCAATGGATGATAGCCTTGTCATTATGGAAGGTAGTCTGTTGTCGAGATTTTTGTTATTCCAATGGATGGTAACCTTGTCATTATGGAAGGTAGTATTTTTGTCGAGATTTTTGTTACTCGAATGGATGGTAGCCTTGTCATTATTGAAGGTAGTTTGTTGTCGATATCTTTGTTACTCCAATGGATGGTTGCCTTGTCATTATGGAAGGTAGTCTGTTGTCGAGATTTTGTTACTCTAATGGATGGTAGCCTTGTCATTATGGAAGGTAGTCGGTTGTTGATATTTCTGTTACTCCAATGGATTGTAGCCTTGTCATTATGAAAGGTAGTATGTTGTTCAGATTTTTGTTACTCCAATGGATGATAGCCTTGTCATTATGGAAGGTAGTCTGTTGTCGAGATTTTGTTACTCTAATGGATGGTAGCCTTGTCATTACAGATTTTTGTTACTCTAATGGATGGTAGACTTGTCATTATGGAAGGCAGTCTGTTGAAGAGATTTTTGTTACTCCAATGGATGGTAGCCTTGTCATTATGGAAAGTAGACTATTGTCGAGATTTTTGTTATTCCAATGGATGGTAACCTTATCATTATGGAAGTTAGTATTTTGTCGAGATTTTTGTTACTCGAATGGATGGTAGCCTTGTCATTATTGAAGGTAGTTTGTTGTCGAAATCTTAGTTACTCGAATGGATGATAGCCTTGTCATTATGGAAGGTAGTCTGTTGGCGATATTTTTGTTACTCCAATGGATGGTTGCCTTGTCATTATGGAAGGTAGTCTGTTGTCGAGATTTTTGTTTCTCCAATGGATGGTAGCCTTGTCATTATGGAAGGTAGTCTGTTGTCGAGATTTTGTTACTCTAATGGATGGTAGCCTTGTCATTATGGAACATAGTCTATTGTCGATATTTTTTTTACATCAATGGATGGTATCCTTGTCATTACGGAAGGTAGTCGGTTGTTGATATTTCTGTTACTCCAATGGATTGTAGCCTTGTCATTATGAAAGGTAGTATGTTATTCAGATTTTTGTTACTCCAATGGATGATAGCCTTGTCATTATGGAAGGTAGTCTGTTGTCGAGATTTTTGTTATTCCAATGGATGGTAACCTTGTCATTATGGAAGGTAGTATTTTGTCGAGATTTTATTTACTCCAATGGATGGTAGCCTTGTCATTATTGAAGGTAGCTTGTTGTCGATATCTTTGTTACTCTAATGGATGAAAGCCTCGTGATTATGGCAAGTAGTCTGTTGTCGATATTTTTGTTACTCCAATGGATGGTAGCCTTGTCAATATGGAAGGTAGTCTGTTGTAGAGATTTTGTTACTCTAATGGATGGTAGCCTTGTCATTATGGAACATAGTCTATTGTCGATATTTTTTTACTCCAATGGATGGTAGCCTTGTCATTACGGAAGGTAGTCGGTTGTTGAGATTTCTGTTACTCCAATGGATGGTAGCCTTGTCATTATGAAAGGTAGTATGTTGTTCAGATTTTTGTTACTTCAATGGATGATAGCCTTGTCATTATGGAAGGTAGTTTGTTGTCGATATTTTGTTATTCCAATAGATGGTAGCCTTATCATTATGGAAGGTAGTTTGTTGTCGATATCTTAGTTACTCCAATGGATGATAACCTTGTCATTATGGAAGGTAGTCTGTTGTCGATATTTTTGTTACTCCAATGGATGGTTGCCTTGTCATTATGGAAGGTAGTCTGTTGTTGAGATTTTTGTTATTCCAATGGATGGTAACCTTGTCATTATGGAAGGTAGTATTTTGTCGAGATTTTTGTTAATCGAATCGATGGTAGCCTTGTCATTATTGAAGGTAGTTTGTTGTTGATATCTTTGTTACTCCGATGGATGATAGCCTTGTCATTATGGAAGGTAGTCTGTTGTCGATATTTTTGTTACTCCAATGGATGGTTGCCTTGTCATTATGGAAGGTAGTCTGTTGCCAAGATTTTTGTTACTCCAATGGATGGTAGCATTGTCATTATGGAAGGTAGTCTGTTGTCGAGATTTTGTTACTCTAATGGATGGTAGCCTTGTCAGTATAGAACATAGTCTATTGTCAATATTTTTTTTACTCCAATGGATGGTAGCCTTGTCATTATGGAAGGTAGTCTATTGTCGAGATTTTTGATACTCCAATGGATGGTATCCTTGTAATTATAGAAGTTAGTCTATTATCGAGATTTTTTTTACTCCAATGGATGGTAGTCTTGTCATTATGGAAGGTAGTCTGTCGTTGATATTTCTGTTACTCCAATGGATTATAGCCTTGTCATTATGGAAGGTAGTCTGTTGTTCAGATTTTTGTTACTCCAATGGATGGTAGCCTTGTCATTATGGAAGGTAATCTGTTGTCGAAAATATTTTATTCCATTGGATGGTAAGCTTGTCATTATGGAAGGTAGTCTGTTTTTGAGATTTTTGTTATTCCAATGGATGGTAACCTTGTCATTATGGAAGGTAGTATTTTGTCGAGATTTTTGTTACTCCAATGGATGATAGCCTTGCCATTATGGAAGGTAGTCTGTTGTCGAGATTTTTGTTACTCCAATGGAAGGTAGCCTTGTCATTATGGAAGGTAGTCTGTTGTTGAGATTTTGTTACTCTAATGGATGGTAGCCTTGTCATTATGGAACATATTCTATTGTCGATATTTTTTTTACTCCAATGGATGGTAGCCTTGTCATTACGGAAAGTAGTCGGTTGTTGAGATTTCTGTTACTCCAATGGATTGTAGCCTTGTCATTATGAAAGGTAGTATGTTGTTCAGATTTTTGTTACTCTAATGGATGGTGGCCTTGTCATTATGGAAGGTAGTCTGTTGTCAATATTTTTGTTATTCCAATGGATGGTAACCTTATCATTATGGAAGTTAGTGTTTTGTCGAGATTTTTGTTACTCGAATGGATGGTAGCCTTGTCATTATTGAAGGTAGTTTGTTGTCGATATCTTAGTTACTCTAATGGATGATAGCCTTGTCATTATGGAAGGTAGTTTGTTGTCGATATTTTTGTTACTCCAATGGATGGTTTCCTTGTCATTATGGAAGGTAGTCTGTTGTCGAGATTTTTGTTACTCCAATGGATGGTAGCCTTGTCATTATGGAAGGTAGTCTGTTTTCGAGATTTTGTTACTATAATGGATGGTAGCCTTGTCATTATGGAACATAGTCTATTGTCGACATTTTTTTTACTCCAATGGATGGTATCCTTGTCATTACGGAAGGTAGTCGGTTGTTGATATTTCTGTTACTCCAATGGATTGTAGCCTTATCATTATGAAAGGTAGTATGTTATTCAGATTTTTGTTACTCCAATGGATGATAGCCTTGTCATTATGGAAGGTAGTCTGTTGTCGAGATTTTTGTTATTCCAATGGATGGTAACCTTGTCATTATGGAAGGAAGTATTTTTGTCGAGATTTTTGTTACTCGAATGGATGGTAGCCTTGTCATTATTGAAGGTAGTTTGTTGTCGATATCTTTGTTACTCCAATGGATGGTTGCCTTGTCATTATGGAAGGCAGTCTGTTGAAGAGATTTTTGTTACTCTAATGGATGGTAGCCTTGTCATTATGGAAAGTAGACTATTGTCGAGATTTTTGTTACTACAATGTATGGTAGCCTTGTCATTATCGAAAGTAGACTATTGTTGAGATTTTTGTTACTACAATGTATGGTAGCCTTGTCATTGTGAAAGATAGTTTGTTGTCGAGATTTTTGTTATTACAATGTATGGTAGCCTTGTCATTATAGTAGGTAGTCTCTTGTTGATATTTTCATTACTCCAATGGATGGTAGCCTAGTCATTATGGAAGGTAGTCTATTGTCGAGATTTTTGTCACTCCAATGGATGATAGCCTTGTCATTATGGAAGGTAGTATGTTGGCGAGATTTTTGTTACTCCAATGGATGGTAGCCTTGTCATTATTGAAGGTAGATTGTTGTCGAGATTTTTGTTACTCTAATGGATGGTTGCATTGTCATGGAAGGTAGTATGTTGTCAAGATTTTTATTACTCCAAGGGATGGTAGCATTATCATTATGGAAGGTAGTGTGTTGTCGAAATCTTTGTTACTCCAATGGATGGTAGCCTAGTCATTATGGATGGTAGTTTGTTGTAGATATTTTTGTTACTCCAATGGATAGTAGGCTTTTCATTATGTAAGGTAGTTTGTTGTCAATATTTTTGTTACTCCAATGGATGGTAGCCTTATCAATATGGAAGGTAGTTTGTTGTCGATATTTTTGTTATTCCAATGGATGGTAGCCTTATCATTATGGAAGGTAGTCTATTGTCGAGATTTTTGTCACTCCAAATGATGGTAGCCTTGTCATTTTGGAAGGTAGTCTGTTGTCGATATTTTTGGTAGTCCAACGTATGGTAGCCTTGTCATTATGGAAGGTAGCTTATTGTCTATATTTTTGGCACTCCAATGGATGGTAGCCTTGTCAATATGGAAGGTAGTCTGTTGGCGAGATTTTTGTTACTCCAATGGATGGTAGCCTTATCATTATGGAAGGTAGTCTCTTATTGATATTTTAATTACTCCAATGCATGGTAGCCTTGTCATTATGGAAGGTTATCCCTTGTTGATATTTTCATTACTCCAATGGATGGTAGCCTTGTCATTATGGAAGATAGTTTGTTGTCAAAATTTTTGTTACTCCAATGAATGGTACCCTTGTCATTATGGAAGGTAGTCTATTGTCGAGATTTTTGTTACTCCAATGGATGGTAGCATTGTCATTATGGAAAGTAAACTGTTGTCGAGATTTTTGTTAGTATAATGTATGGTAGCCTTGTCATTGTGGAAGGTAGTTTGTTGTCGAGATTTTTGTTATTACAATGTATGGTAGCCTTGTCATTATAGAAGGTAGTCTCTTGTTGATATTTTCATTACTCCAATGGATGGTAGCCTAGTCATTATGGAAGGTAGTCTATTGTCAAGATTTTTGTCACTCTAATGGATGATATCCTTGTCATTATGAAAGGTAGTCTGTTTGCGAGATTTTTGTTACTCCAATGTATGGTAGCCTTGTCATTATGGAAGGTAGTCTCTTGTTGATATTTTCGTTACACCAATGGATGGTAGCCGTGTCATTATGGAAGGTAGTTTGTTGTCGAGAATTTTTTTACTCCAATGGATAGTAGCCTTGTCATTATGGGAGGTAGTATGTTGTTGAGATTTTGTTACTCCAATGGATGGTAGCCTTGTCATCATGGAAGGTAGTCTATTGTCGATATTTTTGTCACTCCAATGGTTGGTAGCCTTATCATTATGGAAGGTAGTCTGTTGTCGATATTTTTATTACTCCAAAGGATGGTAGCCTTGTCATTATGGAAGGTAGTCTCTTGTTGATATTTTCATTACTCCAATGGATGGTAGCCTTGTCATTATGGAAGGTAGTTTGTTGTCAAGATTTTTGTTACTCCAATGGATGGTAGCCTTGTCAATATGGAAGGTAGTCTATTGTCGAGATATTTGTCACTCCAAAGGATGGTAGCATTGTCATTATGGAAGGTAGTCTGTTTTCGATATTTTTGTTACTCCAATGGATGGTAGCCTTGTCATTATGGAAGGTAGTCTATTGTCGAGATTTTTGTCACTCCAATGGATGGTAGCCTTGTCATTATGGAAGGTAGTCTGTTGAAGAGATTTTTGTTACTCCAATGGATGGTATCCTTGTCATTATGGAAAGTAGACTATTGTCGAGATTTTTGTTACTACAATCTATGGTAGCCTTGTCATTATGAAAGATAGTTTGTTGTCGAGATTTTTGTTATTACAATGTATGGTAGCCTTGTCATTATAGAAGGTAGTCTCTTGTTGATATTTTCATTACTCCAATGGATGGTAGCCTAGTCATTATTGAAGGTAGTCTATTGTCGAGATTTTTGTCACTCCAATGGATGATAGCCTTGTCATTATGGAAGGTAGTATGTTGGCGAGATTTTTGTTACTCCAATGGATGATAGCCTTGTCATTATGGAAGGTAGTCTGTTGTCAAGATTTTTGTTACTCCAAGGGATGGTAGCATTATCATTATGGAAGGTAGTGTGTTGTCGAAATCTTTGTTACTCGAATGGATGGTAGCCTAGTCATTATGGATGGTAGTCTATTGTCGAGATTTTTCTCACTCCAATGGATGATAGCCTTGTCATTATGGAAGGTAGTATGTTGGCGAGATTTTTGTTACTTTAGTGGATGGTAGCCTTGTCATTATTGAAGGTAGATTGTTGTCGAGATTTTTGTTACTCTAATGGATGGTAGCCTTGTCATTATGGAAGGTAGTCTGTTGTCAAGATTTTTATTACTCCATGGGATGGTAGCATTATCATTATCGAAGGTAGTGTGTTGTCGAAATCTTTGTTACTCGAATGGATGGTAGCCTAGTCATTATGGATGGTAGTTTGTTGTCGATATTTTTGTTACTCCAATAGATAGTAGGCTTTTCATTATGGAAGGTAGTTTGTTGTCGATATTTTTGTTACTCCAATGGATGGTAGCCTTGTCATTATGGAACGCAGTTTGTTGTCGATATTTTTGTTATTCCAATGGATGGTAGCCTTATCAATATGGAAGGTAGTTTGTTGTCGAGATTTTTGTTATTCCAATGGATAATAGGCTTGTCCTTATGGAAGGTAGTCAGTTGTCGAGATTTTGTTACTCCAATGGATGGTAGCCTTGTCATTATGGAAGGTAGTCTATTGTCGAGATTTTTGTCACTCCAATGGATGGTAGCCTTGTCATTATGGAAGGTAGTCTGTTGAAGAGATTTTTGTTACTCCAATGGATGGTATCCTTGTCATTATGGAAAGTAGACTATTGTCGAGATTTTTGTTACTACAATCTATGGTAGCCTTGTCATTATGAAAGATAGTTTGTTGTCGAGATTTTTGTTATTACAATGTATGGTAGCCTTGTCATTATAGAAGGTAGTCTCTTGTTGATATTTTCATTACTCCAATGGATGGTAGCCTAGTCATTATTGAAGGTAGTCTATTGTCGAGATTTTTGTCACTCCAATGGATGATAGCCTTGTCATTATGGAAGGTAGTATGTTGGCGAGATTTTTGTTACTCCAATGGATGGTAGCCTTGTCATTATTGAAGGTAGATTGTTGTCGAGATTTTTGTTACTCTAATGGATGGTAGCCTTGTCATTATGGAAGGTAGTATGTTGTCAAGATTTTTATTACTCCAAGGGATGGTAGCATTATCATTATGGAAGGTAGTGTGTTGTCGAAATCTTTGTTACTCCAATGGATGGTAGCCTTGTCATTATGGAAGGTAGTCTATTGTCGAGATTTTTGTCACTCCAAAGGATGGTAGCATTGTCATTATGGAAGGTAGTCTGTTCTTGATATTTTTGTTACTCCAATGGATGGTAGCCTTGTAATTATGGAAGGTAGTCTATTGTCGAGATTTTTGTCACTCCAATGGATGATAGCCTTGTCATTATGGAACGTAGTATGTTGGCGAGATTTTTGTTACTCCAGTGGATGGTAGCCTTGTCATTATTGAAGGTAGATTGTTGTCGAGATTTTTGTTACTCTAATGGATGGTAGCCTTGTCATTATGGAAGGTAGTATGTTGTCAAGATTTTTATTACTCCAAGGGATGGTAGCATTATCATTATGGAAGGTAGTGTGTTGTCGAAATCTTTGTTACTCCAATGGATGGTAGCCTTGTCATTATGGAAGGTAGTCTATTGTCGAGATTTTTGTCACTCCAAAGGATGGTAGCATTGTCATTATGGAAGGTAGTCTGTTCTTGATATTTTTGTTACTCCAATGGATGGTAGCCTTGTAATTATGGAAGGTAGTCTATTGTCGTGATTTTTGTCACTCCAATGGATGATAGCCTTGTCATTATGGAAGGTAGTATGTTGGCGAGATTTTTGTTACTCCAGTGGATGGTAGCCTTGTCATTATTGAAGGTAGATTGTTGTCGAGATTTTTGTTACTCTAATGGATGGTAGCCTTGTCATTATGGAAGGTAGTATGTTGTCAAGATTTTTATTACTCCAAGGGATGGTAGCATTATCATTATGGAAGGTAGTGTGTTGTCGAAATCTTTGTTACTCCAATGGATGGTAGCCTTGTCATTATGGAAGGTAGTCTATTGTCGAGATTTTTGTCACTCCAAAGGATGGTAGCATTGTCATTATGGAAGGTAGTCTGTTCTTGATATTTTTGTTACTCCAATGGATGGTAGCCTTGTAATTATGGAAGGTAGTCTATTGTCGTGATTTTTGTCACTCCAATGGATGATAGCCTTGTCATTATGGAAGGTAGTATGTTGGCGAGATTTTTGTTACTCCAGTGGATGGTAGCCTTGTCATTATTGAAGGTAGATTGTTGTCGAGATTTTTGTTACTCTAATGGATGGTAGCCTTGTCATTATGGAAGGTAGTCTGTTGTCAAGATTTTTGTTACTCCAAGGGATGGTAGCATTATCATTATGGAAGGTAGTGTGTTGTCGAAATCTTTGTTACTCGAATGGATGGTAGCCTAGTCATTATGGATGGTAGTCTATTGTCGAGATTTTTCTCACTCCAATGGATGATAGCCTTGTCATTATGGAAGGTAGTATGTTGGCGAGATTTTTGTTACTTTAGTGGATGGTAGCCTTGTCATTATTGAAGGTAGATTGTTGTCGAGATTTTTGTTACTCTAATGGATGGTAGCCTTGTCATTATGGAAGGTAGTCTGTTGTCAAGATTTTTATCACTCCAATGGATGGTAGCCTTGTCATTAAGGAAGGTAGTCTGTTGAAGAGATTTTTGTTACTCCAATGGATGGTATCCTTGTCATTATGGAAAGTAGACTATTGTCGAGATTTTTGTTACTACAATCTATGGTAGCCTTGTCATTATGAAAGATAGTTTGTTGTCGAGATTTTTGTTATTACAATGTATGGTAGCCTTGTCATTATAGAAGGTAGTCTCTTGTTGATATTTTCATTACTCCAATGGATGGTAGCCTAGTCATTATTGAAGGTAGTCTATTGTCGAGATTTTTGTCACTCCAATGGATGATAGCCTTGTCATTATGGAAGGTAGTATGTTGGCGAGATTTTTGTTACTCCAATGGATGGTAGCCTTGTCATTATTGAAGGTAGATTGTTGTCGAGATTTTTGTTACTCTAATGGATGGTAGCCTTGTCATTATGGAAGGTAGTATGTTGTCAAGATTTTTATTACTCCAAGGGATGGTAGCATTATCATTATGGAAGGTAGTGTGTTGTCGAAATCTTTGTTACTCCAATGGATGGTAGCCTTGTCATTATGGAAGGTAGTCTATTGTCGAGATTTTTGTCACTCCAAAGGATGGTAGCATTGTCATTATGGAAGGTAGTCTGTTCTTGATATTTTTGTTACTCCAATGGATGGTAGCCTTGTAATTATGGAAGGTAGTCTATTGTCGAGATTTTTGTCACTCCAATGGATGATAGCCTTGTCATTATGGAACGTAGTATGTTGGCGAGATTTTTGTTACTCCAGTGGATGGTAGCCTTGTCATTATTGAAGGTAGATTGTTGTCGAGATTTTTGTTACTCTAATGGATGGTAGCCTTGTCATTATGGAAGGTAGTATGTTGTCAAGATTTTTATTACTCCAAGGGATGGTAGCATTATCATTATGGAAGGTAGTGTGTTGTCGAAATCTTTGTTACTCCAATGGATGGTAGCCTTGTCATTATGGAAGGTAGTCTATTGTCGAGATTTTTGTCACTCCAAAGGATGGTAGCATTGTCATTATGGAAGGTAGTCTGTTCTTGATATTTTTGTTACTCCAATGGATGGTAGCCTTGTAATTATGGAAGGTAGTCTATTGTCGTGATTTTTGTCACTCCAATGGATGATAGCCTTGTCATTATGGAAGGTAGTATGTTGGCGAGATTTTTGTTACTCCAGTGGATGGTAGCCTTGTCATTATTGAAGGTAGATTGTTGTCGAGATTTTTGTTACTCTAATGGATGGTAGCCTTGTCATTATGGAAGGTAGTCTGTTGTCAAGATTTTTGTTACTCCAAGGGATGGTAGCATTATCATTATGGAAGGTAGTGTGTTGTCGAAATCTTTGTTACTCGAATGGATGGTAGCCTAGTCATTATGGATGGTAGTCTATTGTCGAGATTTTTCTCACTCCAATGGATGATAGCCTTGTCATTATGGAAGGTAGTATGTTGGCGAGATTTTTGTTACTTTAGTGGATGGTAGCCTTGTCATTATTGAAGGTAGATTGTTGTCGAGATTTTTGTTACTCTAATGGATGGTAGCCTTGTCATTATGGAAGGTAGTCTGTTGTCAAGATTTTTATTACTCCATGGGATGGTAGCATTATCATTATCGAAGGTAGTGTGTTGTCGAAATCTTTGTTACTCGAATGGATGGTAGCCTAGTCATTATGGATGGTAGTTTGTTGTCGATATTTTTGTTACTCCAATAGATAGTAGGCTTTTCATTATGGAAGGTAGTTTGTTGTCGATATTTTTGTTACTCCAATGGATGGTAGCCTTGTCATTATGGAACGCAGTTTGTTGTCGATATTTTTGTTATTCCAATGGATGGTAGCCTTATCAATATGGAAGGTAGTTTGTTGTCGAGATTTTTGTTATTCCAATGGATAATAGGCTTGTCCTTATGGAAGGTAGTCAGTTGTCGAGATTTTGTTACTCCAATGGATGGTAGCCTTATCATTATGGAAGGTAGTCTATTGTCGAGATTTTTGTCACTCCAAAGGATGGTAGCCTTGTCATTATGAAAGGTAGTCTGTTGTCGATATTTTTGTTAGTCCAACGGATGTTAGCCTTGTCATTATGGAAGGTAGTCTATTGTCGAGATTTTTGGCACTCCCATGGATGGTAGCCTTGTCATTATGGAAGGTAGTCTGTTAGCGAGATTTTTGTTACTCCAATGGATGGTAGCCTTATCATTATGGAAGGTATTCTCTTGTTGATATTTTCATTACTCCAATGCATGGTAGCCTTGTCATTTTGGAAGGTAGTCTCTTGTTGATATTTTCATTACTCCAATGGATGGTAGCCTTGTCATTATGGAAGGTAGTTTTTTGTCAAGATTTTTGTTACTCCAATGGATGGTAGCCTTGTCATTATGGAAGGTAGTCTATTGTCGAGATTTTTGTTACTCCAATGGATGGTAGCATTGTCATTATGGAAAGTAAAATGTTGTCGAGATTTTTGTGACTACATTGTATGGTAGCCTTGTCATTGTGGAAGGTAGTTTGTTGTCGAGATTTTTGTTATTACAATGTATGGTAGCCTTGTCCTTACAGAAGGTAGTCTCTTGTTGATATTTTCATTACTCCAATGGATGGTAGCCTAGTCATTATGGAAGGTAGTCTATTGTCAAGATTTTTGTCACTCTAATGGATGATATACTTGTCATTATGAAAGGTAGTCTGTTTGTGAGATTTTTGTTACTCCAATGGATGGTAGCCTTGTCATTATGGAAGGTAGTCTCTTGTTGATATTTTCGTTACTCCAATGGATGGTAGCCGTGTCATTATGGAAGGTAGTTTGTTGTCGAGATTTTTGTTACTCCAATGGATAGTAGCCTTGTCATTATGGAAGGTAGTATGTTGTTGAGATTTTGTTACTCCAATGGATGGTAGCCTTGTCATTATGGAAGGTAGTCTATAATCGATATTTTTGTCACTCCAATGGTTGGTAGCCTTGTCATTATGGAAGGTAGTATGTTGTCGATTTTTTTGTTACTCCAATGGATGGTAGCCTTGTCATTATTTAAGGTAGTCTATTGTCGAGATTTTTGTCACTCCTATGGATGGTAGCCTTGTCATTATGGAAGTTACGTTGTTGGAGAGATTTTTGTTACTCCAATGGATGGTAGCCTTGTCATTATGGAAGGTAGTCTCTTGTTGATATTTTCATTACTCCAATGCAAGGTAGCCATGTCATTATGGAAGGTAGTCTGTTGTTGATATTTTCATTACTCCAATGGATGGTAGCCTTGTCATTATGGAAGGTAGTCTGTTGTCGAGATTTTTGTTAATCTAATGGATCCTAGCCTTGTCATTATGGAAGGTAGTATGTTGTCGAGATTTTTGTTACTCTAATGGATGGTAGCCTTGTCATTATGGAAGGTTTTTTGTTGTCATGATTTTTATTACTCCAATGGATAGTAGCCTTGTCATTATGGAAGGTAGTCTGTTGTCGAGATTTTGTTACTCAAATGGATGGTAGCCTTGTCATTATGGAAGGTAGTCTGTTGGCGAGATTTTTGTTACTCCAATGGAGGGTAGCATTGTCATTATGGAAAGTAGACTGTTGTCGAGATTTTTGTTACTCCAATGGATAATAGCCTTGTCCTTATGGAAGGTAGTCTGTTGTCGAAATTTTGTTACTCCAATGGATGGTAGACTTGTCATTATGGAAGGTAGTCTATTGTCGAGATTATTGTCACTCCAAAGGATGGTAGCCTTGTCATTATGGAAAGTAGTCTGTTGTCGATGTTTTTGTTACTCCAATGGATGGTAGCCTTGTCATTATGGAAGGTAGTATATTGTCGAGATTTTTGTCACTCCAATGGATGGTAGCCTTATTATTATGGAAGGTAGTTTGTTGTCGAGATTTTTGTTACTCCAATGGATGGTAGCCTTTTCATTATGGAAGGTAGTCTCTTGTTGATATTTTCGTTTCTCCAATGGATGGTAGCCGTGTCATTATGGAAGGTAGTTTGTTGTCGAGATTTTTGTTACTCCAATGGATAGTAGCCTTGTCATTATGGAAGGTAGTATGTTGTTGAGATTTTGTTACTCCAATGGATGTTAGCCTTGTCATTATGGAAGGTAGTCTATTATCGATATTTTTGTCACTCTAATGTTTGGTAGCCTTTGTCATTATGGAAGGTAGTCTGTTGTCGATATTTTTGTTACACCAATGGATGGTAGCCTTGTCATTATGGAAGGTAGTCTATTGTCGAGATTTTTGTCACTCCAATGGATGGTATCCTTGTCATTATGGAAGTTAGGTTGTTGGCGAGATTTTTGTTACTCCAATGGATGGTAGCCTTGTCATTATGGAAGGTAGTCTCTTGTTGATATTTTCATTACTCCAATGCAAGGTAGGCTTGTCATTATGGGAGGTAGTCTCTTGTTGATATTTTCATTACTCCAATGGATGGTAGCCTTGTCATTATGAAAGGTAGTCCGTTGTCGAGATTTTTGTTACTCTAATGGATCCTAGCCTTGTCATTATGGAAGGTAGTCTGTTGTCGAGATTTTTGTTACTCTAATGGATGGTAGCCTTGTCATTATGGAAGGTTATTTGTTGTCATGATTTTTATTACTCCAATGGATAGTAGCCTTGTCATTATGGAAGGTAGTCTGTTGTCGAGATTTTGTTACTCCAATGGATGGTAGCCTTATCATTATGGAAGGTAGTCTGTTGTCGAGATTTTTGTCACTCCAAAGGATGGTAGCCTTGTCATTATTGAAGGTAGTCTGTTGTCAATATTTGTGTTACTCCAATGGATGGTAGCCTTGTCATTATGGAAGGTAGTGTATTGTCGAGATTTATGTTACTCCAATGGAGGGTAGCCTTGTCATTATGGAAGGTAGTGTATTGTCGAGATTTATGTTACTCCAATGGAGGGTAGCCTTGTCATTATGGAAGGTAGTTTGTTGTCGAGATTTTTGTTACTCAAATGGATAATAGCCTTGTCATTATGGAAGGTAGTCTGTTGTCGAGATTTTTGTCACTCCAAAGGATGGTAGCCTTATCATTATGGAAGGTAGTCTGTTGTCGATATTTTTGTTACTCCAATGGATGGTAGCCTTGTCATTATGGAAGGTAGTCTATTGTCGAGATTTTTGTCACTCCAATGGATGGTAGCCTTGTTATTATGGAAGGTAGTTTGTTGTCGAGATTTTTGTTACTCCAATGGATAATAGCCTTGTCATTATGGAAGGTAGTCTGTTGGCGAGATTTTTGTTACTCTAATGGATGGTAGCCTTTTGATTATGGAAGGTAGTCTCTTGTTGATATTTTCATTACTCTAATGCATTGTAGCCTTGTCATTATGGAAGGTAGTCTCTTGTTGATATTTTCATAAATCCAATGGATGGTAGCCTTGTCATTATGGAAGGTAGTCTGTTGTCGATATTTTTGTTACTCTAATGGATCCTAGCCTTGTCATTATGGAAGGTAGTCTGTTGTCGAGATTTTTGATACTCTAATGGATGGTAGCCTTGTCATTATGGAAGGTAGTTTGTTGTCATGATTTTTGTTACTCCAATGGATAGTAGCCTTGTCATTATGGAAGGTAGTCTGTTGTCGAGATGTTGTTACTCCAATGAATGGTAGCCTTGTCATTATGGAAGGTAGTTTGTTGTCGAGATTTTTGTTACTCTAATGGATGGTAGCCTTGTCATTATGGAAGGTAGTTTGTTGTCGAGATTTTTGTTACTCCAATGGATAGTATCCTTGTCTTTATGGAAGGTAGTTTGTTGTCGAGATTTTTGTTACTCTAATGGATGGTAGCCTTGTCATTATGGAAGGTAGTTTTTTGTCGTGATTTTTATTACTCCATTGGATAGTAGCCTTGTCATTATGGAAGGTAGTCTATTGTCGAGATTTTTGTCACTCCAAAGGATGGTAGCCTTGTCTTTATGGAAGGTAGTGTGTTATCGATATTTTTGTTACTCTAATGGATGGTAGCCTTGTCATTATGGAAGGTAGTCTATTGTCGAGATTTTTGACACTCCAATGTATGGTAGCCTTGTCATTATAGAAGGTAGTCCTTTGGCGAGATTTTTGTTACTCCAATGGATGGTAGCCTTGTCATTATGGAAGGTAGTCTGTTGTCGAGATTTTTATTACTCTAATGGATCCTAGGCTTGTCATTATGGAATGTAGTGTATTTTCGAGATTTTTGTTACTCTAATGGATGGTAGCCTTGTCATTATGGAAGGTAGTTTGTTGTCATGATTTTTGTTACTCCAATGGATAGTAGCCTTGTCATTATGGAAGGTAGTCTGTTGTCGAGATTTTGTTACTCCAATGGATGGTAGCCTTGTCATTATGGAAGGTAGTCTGTTGTCGAGATTTTTGTTACTCCAATGGATGGTAGACTTGTCATTATGGAAGGTAGTCTATTGTCGAGATTTTTGTCACTCCAAAGGATGGTAGCCTTGTCATTATGGAAAGTAGTCTGTTGTCGATATTTTTGTTACTCCAATGGATGGTAGCCTTGTCATTATGGAAGGTAGTCTATTGTCGAGATTTTTGTCACTCCAATGGATGGTAGCCTTGTTATTATGGAAGGTAGTTTGTTGTCGAGATTTTTGTTACTTCAATGGATAATAGCCTTGTCATTATGGAAGGTCTTCTGTTGGCGAGATTTTTGTTACTCCAATGGATGGTAGCCTTTTCATTATGGAAGGTAGTCTTTTGTTGATATTTTCGTTACTCCAATGGAAGGTAGCCGTGTCATTATGGAAGGTAGTTTGTTGTCGAGATTTCTGTTACTCCAATGGATAAGTAGCCTTGT
The DNA here is from genome assembly GCA_948472305.1 of Vicia faba. NCBI lineage: Eukaryota > Viridiplantae > Streptophyta > Magnoliopsida > Fabales > Fabaceae > Vicia > Vicia faba. The sequence continues at coordinate 680,415,063 of OX451739.1, read as the reverse complement.
CATTATGGAAGGTAGTATGTTGTTGAGATTTTGTTACTCCAATGGATGTTATCCTTGTCATTATGGAAGGTAGTCTATTATCGATATTTTTGTCACTCCAATGTTTGGTAGCCTTGTCATTATGGAAGGTAGTCTGTTGTCGATATTTTTGTTACTCCAATGGATGGTAGCCTTGTCATTATGGAAGGTAGTCTATTGTCGAGATTTTTGTCACTCCAATGGATGGTATCCTTGTCATTATGGAAGTTAGGTTGTTGGCGAGATTTTTGTTACTCCAATGGATGGTAGCCTTGTCATTATGGAAGGTTGTTTGATGTCATGATTTTTATTACTCCAATGGATAGTAGCCTTGTCATTATGGAAGGTAGTCTGTTGTCGAGATTTTGTTACTCCAATGGATGGTAGCCTTGTCATTATGGAAGGTAGTCTGTTGTCGAGATTTTGTTACTGCAATGGATGGTAGCCTTGTCATTATGGAAGGTTCCTATTGTCGAGATTTTTGTCACTCCAAAGGATGGTAGCCTGGTCATTATTGAAGGTAGTCTAGTGTCAATATTTTTGTTACTCCAATGGATGGTAGCCTTGTCATTATAGAAGGTAGTGTATTGTCGAGATTTTTGTCACTCCAATGGATGGTAGCCTTGTCATTATGGAAGGTAGTCTGTTGGTGAGATTTTTGTTACTCCAATGGAGGGTAGCATTGTCATTATGGAAAGTAGACTGTTGTCGAGATTTTTGTTACTACAATGGATGGTAGCCTTGTCATTATGGAAGGTAGTTTGTTGTCGAGATTTTTGTTACTCAAATGGATAATAGCCTTGTCATTATGGAAGGTAGTCTGTTGTCGAGATTTTGTTAATCCAATGGATGGTAGACTTGTCATTATGGAAGGTAGTCTATTGTCGAGATTTTTGTCACTCCAAAGGATGGTATCCTTGTCATTATGCAAGGTAGTCTGTTGTCGATATTTTTGTTACTCCAATGGATGGTAGCCTTGTCATTATGGAAGGTAGTCTATTGTCGAGATTTTTGTCACTCCAATGGATGGTAGCCTTGTTATTATGGAAAGTAGTTTGTTGTCGAGATGTTTGTTACTCTAATGGATAATAGCCTTGTCATTATGGAAGGTAGTCTGTTGGCGATATTTTTGTTACTCCAATGGATGGTAGCCTTTTCATTATGGAAGGTAGTCTCTTGTTGATATTTTCATTACTCTAATGCATGGTAGCCTTGTCATTATGGAAGGTAGTCTCTTGTTGATATTTTCATTACTCCAATGGATGGTAGCCTTGTTTTGGAAGGTAGTCTGTTGTCAATATTTTTGTTACTCTAATGGATCCTAGCCTTGTCATTATGGAAGGTAGTCTGTTGTCGAGATTTTTGATACTCTAATGGATGGTAGCCTTGTCATTATGGAAGGTAGTTTGTTGTCATGATTTTTGTTACTCCAATGGATAGTAGCCGTGTCATTATGGAAGGTAGTCTGTTGTCGAGATGTTGTTACTCCAATGAATGGTAGCCTTGTCATGATTTTGGTTACTCTAATGGATGGTAGCCTTGTCATTATGGAAGGTAGTTTGTTGTCGAGATTTTTGTTACTCCAATGGATAGTATCCTTGTCTTTATGGAAGGTAGTCTATTGTCGAGATTTTTGTTACTCTAATGGATGGTAGCCTTGTCATTATGGAAAGTAGTTTGTTGTCAGTATTTTTGTTACTCCAATGGATAGTAGCCTTGTCATTATGGAAGGTAGTCTATTGTCGAGATTTTTGTCACTCCAAAGGATGGTAGCCTTGTCTTTATGGAAGGTAGTGTGTTGTCGATATTTTTGTTACTCTAATGGATGGTAGCCTTGTCATTATGGAAGGTAGTCTATTGTCGAGATTTTTGACACTCCAATGGATGGTAGCCTTGTCATTATGGAAGGTAGTCTGTTGGCGAGATTTTTGTTACTCCAATGGATGGTAGCCTTGTGATTATGGAAGGTAATGTCTTGTTGATATTTCCATTTCTCCAATGCATGGTAGCCTTGTCATTATGGAAGGTAGTCTCTTGTTGATATTTTCATTACTCCAATGGATGGTAGCCTTGTCATTATGGAAGGTAGTTTGTTGTCGAGATTTTTGTTACTCTAATGGATGGTAGCCTTGTCATTATGGAAGGTAGTTTGTTGTCATGATTTTTGTTACTCCAATGGATAGGAGCTTTGTCATTATGGAAGGTAGTCTGTTGTCGAGATTTTGTTACTCTAATGGATGGTAGCCTTGTCATTATGGAAGGTAGTCTGTTGTCGAGATTTTTGTTACTCTAATGGATGGTAGCCTTGTCATTATGGAAGGTAGTTTGTTGTCAAGATTTTTGTTACTCTAATGGATAGTAGCCTTGTCATTATGGAAGGTAGTCTGTTGTCGAGATTTTGTTACTCCAATGGATGGTAGCCTTGTCATTATGGAAGGTAGTCTATTGTCGAGATTTTTCTCACTGCAAAGGATGGTAGCCTTGTCATTATGGAAGGTAGTCTGTTGGCGAGATTTTTGTTACTCCACTAGATGGTAGCCTTGTCATTATGGAAGGTAGTCTATTGTCGACATTTTTGTCACTCCAATGGATGGTAGCCTTGTCATTATGGAAGGTAGTCTGTTGGCGAGGTTTTTGTTACTCCAATGGATGGTAGCCTTGTCATTATGGAAGGTAGTCTCTTGTTTATATTTTCATTACTCTAATGCATGGTAGCCTTGTCATTATGGAAGTTAGTCTCTTGTTGATATTTTCATTACTCCAATGGATGGTAGCCTTGTCATTATGGAAGGTAGTCTGTTGTCGAGATATTTGTTACTCTAATGGATGGTAGCCTTGTCATTATGGAAGGTACTTTGTTGTCATGATTTTTGTTACTCCAATGGATAGTAGCCTTGTAATTATGGAAGGTAGTCTGTTGTCGAGATTTTGTTACTCCAATGGATGGTAGCCTTGTCATAATGGACGGTAGTCTATTGTCGAGATTTTTGTTACTCTAATGGATGGTAGCCTTGTCGTTATGGAAGGTAGTTTTTTGTCGAGATTTTTGTTACTCCAATGGATAGTATCCTTGTCATTATGGAAGGTAGTCTGTTGTCGAGATTTTGTTACTCCATTGGATGGTAGCCTTGTCATTATGGAAGGTAGTCTATTGTCGAGATTTTTGTCACTCCAAAGGATGGTAGCCTTGTCATTATGGATGGTAGTCTGTTGTCGATATTTTTGTTAATCTAATGGATGGTAGCCTTGTCATTATGGAAGGTAGTCTATTGTCGAGATTTTTGTCACTCTAATGGATGGTAGACTTGTCATTATGGAAGGTAGTCTGTTGGCAAGAATTTTGTTACTCCAATGGATGGTAGCCTTGTCATTATGGAAGGTAGTCTCTTGTTGATATTTTCATTTCTACAATGCATGGTAGCCTTGTCATTATGGAAGGTAGTCTCTTGTTGTATTTTCATTACTCCAATGGATGGTAGCCTTGTCGTTATGGAAGGTAGTCTATTGTCGATATTTTTGTTACTCTAATGGGTCCTAGCCTTGTCATTATGGAAGGTAGTCTATTTTCGATATTTTTGACACTCTAATGGATGGTAGCCTTGTCATTATGGAAGGTACTTTGTTGTCATGATTTTTTTTACTCCAATGGATAATAGCCTTGTCATTATGGAAGGTAGTATGTTGTAGATATTTTGTTACTCCAATGGATGGTAGCCTTGTCATTATGGAAGGTAGTCTATTGTCGAGATTTTTTTCACTCTAATGGATGGTAGCCTTGTCATTATGGAAGGTAGTTTGTTGTCGAGATTTTTGTTACTCCAATGGATAGTTGCCTTGTCATTATGGAAGGTAGTCTGTTGTCGAGATATTGTTACTCCAATGGATGGTAGCCTTGTCATTATGGAAGGTACTCTATTGTCGAGATTTTTGTCACTCCAAAGGATGAGAGCCTTGTCACTATGGAAGGTAGTTTGTTGTCGATATTTTTGTTACTCCAATGGATTGTAGCCTTGTCATTATGGAAGGTAGTCTATTGTCGAGATTTTTGTCACTCCAATGGATGGTAGCCTTGTCATTATGGAAGGTAGTCTGTTGGCGAGATTTTTGTTACTCCAATGGATGGTAGCCTTGTCATTATGGAAGGTAGTCTTTTGTTGATATTTTCATTTCTCCTATGCATGGTAGCCTTGTAATTATGGAAGGTAGTCTCTTGTTGATATTTTCATTACTCCAATGGATAGTAGCCTTGTCATTATGGAAGGTAGTCTGTTGTCGAGATTTTTGTTACTCTAATGGATCCTAGCCTTGTCATTATGGAAGGTAGTCCGTTGTCGAGATTTTTGTTACTCTAATGGATGGTAGCCTTGTCATTATGGAAGGTAGTTTGTTGTCATGATTTTTGTTACTCCAATGGATAGTAGCCTTGTCATTATGGAAGGTAGTACGTTGTCGAGATTTTTGTTACTCCAATGGATGGTAGCCTTGTTATTATGGAAGGTAGTCTATTGTCGAGATTTTTGCCACTCCAATGGATGGTAGCCTTGTCATTATGGAAGGTAGTCTGTTGGCGAGATTTTTGTTACTCCAATGGATGGTAGCCTTGTCAGTATGGAAGGTAGTCTGTTGTCGAGATTTTTGTTACTCTAATGGATCGTAGCCTTGTCATTATGGAAGGTTGTCTGTTTTCGAGATTTTTGTTACTGTAATGGATGGTAGCCTTGTCATTATATAACGTAGTCTGTTGTCGATATATTTGTTACTCTAATGGATGGTAGCCTAGTCATTATGGAAGGTAGTCTATTGTCGATATTTTTGTCATTCCAGTGGATGATAGCCTTGTCATTATGGAAGGATGACTGTTGGCGAGATTTTTGTTACTCCAATGGATGGTAGCCTTGTCATTATGGAAGGTAGTCTCTTGTTGATATTTTCGTTACTCCAATGGATGGTAGCCTTGTCATTATGGAAGGTAGACTATTGTCGAGATTTTTGTCACTCCAATGGATGGTAGCCTTGTCATTATGGAAGGTAGTCTGTTGTCGAGATTTTTGTTACTCCAATGGATGGTAGCCTTGTCATTATTGAAGGTAGATTGTTGTCTAGATTTTTGTTACTCTAATAGATGGTAGCCTTGTCATTATGGAAGGTAGTATGTTGTCAAGATTTTTGTTACTCCAAAGGATGGTAGCATTATCATTATGAAAGGTAGTGTGTTGTCGAAATCTTTGTTACTCCAATGGATGGTAACCTTGTCATTGTGGAAGGTAGTCTCTTGTTGATATTTTCATTACTCCAATGGATGGTAGCCTTGTCATTATAGAAGGTAGTCTGTTGTCGAGATTTTTGTTACTCTAATCGATCCTAGCCTTGTCATTATGGAAAGTAGTGTGTTGTCGAGATTTTTGTTACTCTAATGGATGGTAGCCTTGTCATTATGGAAGGTAGTTTGTTGTCATGATTTTTGTTACTCCAATGGATAGTATCCTTGTCATTATGGAAGGTAGTTTGTTGTCGAGATTTTGTTACACCAATGGACGGTAGCCTTGTCAATATGGAAGGTAGTTTGTTGTCGAGATTTTTTTTACTCCAATGGATAGTATCCTTGTCATTATGGAAGGTAGTTTGTTGTCGAGATTTTGTTACACCAATGGACGGTAGCCTTGTCAATATGGAAGGTAGTCTTATTGTTGAGATTTTTGTCACTCCAAAGGATGGTAGCCTTGTCATTATTGAAGGTAGTCTGTTGTCGATATTTTTGTTACTCCAATGGATGGTAGCTTTGTCATTATGGAAGGTAGTCTCTTGTTGATATTTTCATTTCTCCTATGCATGGTAGCCTTGTAATTATGGAAGGTAGTCTCTTGTTGATATTTTCAATTACTCCAATGGATGGTAGCCTTGTCATTATGGAAGGTAGTCTGTTGTCGAGATTTTTGTTACTCTAATGGATCCTAGCCTTGTCATTATGGAAGGTAATCCGTTGTCGAGATTTTTGTTAGTCTAATGGATGGTAGACTTTTCATTATGGAAGGTAATTTGTTGTCATGATTTTTTTTACTCTAATGGATAGTAGCCTTCTCATTATGGAAGGTAGTCTGTCGTCGAGATTTTGTTACTCCAATGGATGGTAGACTTGTCATTATGGAAGGTAGTCTGTTGTCGAGATTTTTGTTACACTAATGGATGGTAGCCTTGTCATTATGGAAGGTAGTTTGTTGTCAAGATTTTTGTCACTCCAAAGGATGGTAGCCTTGTCATTAGGGAAGGTAGTCTATTGTCGATATTTTTGTTACTCCAATGGATGGTAGCCTTGTCATTATGGAAGGTAGTCTATTGTCGAGATTTTTGTCACTCCAATGGATGGTAGCCTTGTCATTATAGAAAGTAGTCTGTTGGCGAGATTTTTGTTACTCCAATGGATGGTAGCCTTGTCATTAGGGAAGGTAGTCTCTTGTTGATATTTTCATTACTCCAATGCATGGTATCCTTGTCATTATGGAAGGTAGGCTCTTGTTGATATTTTCATTACTCCAATGGATGCTAGCCATTTCATTATGGAAGGTAGTCTGTTGGCGAGATTTTTGTTACTCCAATGGATGGTAGCCTTATCATTATGGAAGGTAGTCTCTTGTTGATATTTTCATTACTATACTGCATGGTAGCCTTTTCATTATGGAAGGTAGTCTCTTTTTGTTATTTTCATTACTCCAATGGATGGTAGCCTTGTCATTATGGAAGGTAGTATGTTGTCGAGATTTTTGTTACTCTAATGGATCCTAGCCTTGTCATTATGGAAGGTAGTCTGTTGTCAAGATTTTTGTTACTCTAATGGATGGTAGCCTTGTCATTATGGAAGATAGTTTGTTGTCATGATTTTTGTTACTCCAATGGATAGTATACTGGTCATTATGGAAGGTAGTCTATTGCCGAGATTTTGTTACTCTAATGGATGGTAGCCTTCTCATTATGGAAGGTAGTCTGTTTTCGAGATTTTTGTTACACTAATGGATGGTATCCTTGTCATTATGGAAGGTAGTTTGTTGTCGTGATTTTTGTTACTCCAATGGATAATAGCCTTGTCATTATGGAAGGTAGTCTGTTGTCGAGATTTTGTTACTCCAATAGATGGTAGCCTTGTCATTATGGAAGGTAGTCTATTGTCATTATGGAAGGTAGTTTGTTGTCGAGATTTTTGTTACTCCAATGGATGGTAACCTTGTCATTATGGAAGGTAGTCTATTGTCGAGATTTTGTTACTCCAATGGATGGTAGCCTTGTCATTAAGGAAGGTAGTCTATTGCCGATATTTTTGTTACTCTAATGGATCCTAGCCTTGTCATTATAGAAGGTAGTCTGTTTTCGAGATTTTTGTTACTCTAAAGGATTGTAGCCTTGTCATTATGGAAGGTAGTTTGTTGTCATGATTTTTGTTACTCCAATGGATACTAGCCTTGTCATTATGGAAGGTAGTCTGTTGTCGAGATTTTGTTACTCCATTGGATGGTAGCCTTGTCATTATGGGAGGTAGTCTATTGTTGAGATTTTTGTCACTCTAATGGATGGTAGCCTTGTCTTTATGGAAGGTAGTTTGTTGTCGAGATTTTTGTTACTCCAATGGATGGTAGCCTTGTCATTATGGAAGGTAGTCTATTGTCGATATTTTGTTACTCCAATGGATGGTAGCCTTGTCATTATGGAAGGTAGTCTATTGTCGAGATTTTTGTCACTCCAATGGATGGTAGCCTTGTCATTATGGAAGGTAATATGTTGTCGAGATTTTTTTTACTCTAATGGATGGTAGCCTTGTCATTATGGAAGGTAGTTTGTTGTCGAGATTTTTGTTACTCCAATGTATAGTTGCCTTGTCATTATGGAAGGTAGTCTGTTGTCGAGATTTTTGTTACTCTAATGGATCCTAGCCTTGTCATTATGGAAGGTAGTTTGTTGTCGAGATTTTTGTTACTCTAATGGATCCTAGCCTTGTAATTATGGAAGGTAGTTTGTTGTCATTATTTTTGTTACTCCAATGGATAGTAGCCTTGTCATTATGGAAGGTAATCTGTTGCCGAGATTTTGTTAATATAATGGATGGTAGCCTTGTCATTATGGAAGCTAGTCTGTTTTCGAGATTTTTGTTACACTAATGGATGGTATCCTTGTCATTATGGAAGGTAGTTTGTTGTCATGATTTTTGTTACTCCAATGGATAATAGCCTTGTCATTATGGAAGGTAGTCTGTTGTCGAGATTTTGTTACTCCAATGGATGGTAGCCTTGTCATTATGGAAGGTAGTCTATTGTCGAGATTTTTGTCACTCTAATGGATGGTAGCCTTGTCATTATGGAAGGTAGTTTGTTGTCGAGATTTTTGTTACTCCAATGGATGGTAACCTTGTCATTATGGAAGGTAGTCTATTGTCGAGATTTTGTTACTCCAATGGATGGTAGCCTTGTCATTAAGGAAGGTAGTCTATTGTCGATATTTTTGTCACTCCAAAGGATGGTAGCCTTGTCATTATGGAAGGTAGTCTAATTTCGATATTTTTGTTACTCCAATGGATGGTAGCCTTGTCATTATGGAAGGTAGTCTATTGTCAAGATTTTTGTCACTCTAATGGATGGTAGCCTTGTCATTATGGAAGGTAGTCTGTTGTCGAGATTTTTGTTACTTTAATGGATCCTAGCCTTGTCATTATAGAAGGTAGTCTGTTTTCGAGATTTTTGTTACTCTAATGGATGGTAGCCTTGTCATTATGGAAGGTAGTTTGTTGTCATGATTTTTGTTACTCCAATGGATACTAGCCTTGTCATTATGGAAGGTAGTCTGTTGTCGAGATTTTGTTACACCATTGGATGGTAGCCTTGTCATTATGGGAGGTAGTCTATTGTTGAGATTTTTGTCACTCTAATGGAAGGTAGCCTTGTCATTATGGAAGGTAGTTTGTTGTAGAGATTTTTGTTACTCCAATGGATGGTAGCCTTGTCATTATGGAAGGTAGTCTATTGTCGATATTTTGTTACTCCAATGGATGGTAGCCTTGTCATTATGGAAGGTAGTCTATTGTCAAGATTTTTGTCACTCCAAATGATGGTAGCCTTGTCATTATGGAATGTAGTTTGTTGTCGATATTTTTGTTACTTCAATGGATGGTAGCCTTGTCATTATAGAAGGTAGTCTATTGTCGAGATTTTTGTCACTCCAATGGATGGTAGCCTTGTCATTATGGAAGGTAATCTGTTGTCGAGATTTTCATTACTCCAATGGATGGTAGCCTTGTCATTATGGAAGGTAGTCTGTTGTCGAGATTTTTGTTACTCTAATGGATCCTAGCCTTGTCATTATGGAAGGTAGTCTGTTGTAGAGATTTTTGTTACTCTAATGGATTGTAGCCTTGTCATTATGGAAGGTAGTTTGTTGTAATGATTTTTGTTACTCCAATGGATAGTAGCCTTGTCATTATGGAAGGTAGTCTATTGTCGAGATTTTGTTACACCAATGGATGGTAGACTTGTCATTATGGAAGGTAGTCTGTTATAGAGATTTTTGTTACTCTAATGGATGGTAGCCTTGTCATTATGGTAGGTAGTTTGTTGTAATGATTTTTGTTACTCCAATGGATAGTTGCCTTGTCATTATGGAAGGTAGTCTATTGTCGAGATTTTGTTACTCCAATGGATGGTAGCCTTGTCATTATGGAAGGTAGTCTGTTGTCGAGATTTTTGTTACTCTAATGTATGGCAGCCATGTCATTATGGAAGGTAGTTTGTTGTCGAGATTTTTGTTACTCCAATGGATAGTATCCTTGTCATTATGGAACGCAATCTATTGTCGAGATTTTTGTCACTCTAAAGGATGGTAGCCTTGTCATTATGGAAGGTAGTCTATTGTCGATATTTTTGTTACTCCAATGGATGGTAGCCTTGTCATTATGGAAGGTAGTCTGTTGGCGAGATTTTTGTTACTCCAATGGATGGTAGCCTTGTCATTATGGAAGGTAGTCTCTTGTTGATATTTTCATTTCTCCAATGCATGGTAACCTTGTAATTATGGAAGGTAGTCTCTTGTTGATATTTTCATTACTCCAATGGATGGTAGCCTTGTCATTATGGAAAGTAGTCTGTTGTCGAGATTTTTTTTACTCTAATGGATCCTATCCTTGTCATTATGGAAGGTAGTCTGTTGTCGAGATTTTTGATACTCTAATGGATTGTAGCCTTGTCATTATGGAAGGTAGATTGTTGTCATGATTTTTGTTATTCCAATGGATAGTAGCCTTGTCATTATGGAATGTAGTTTGTTGTCGAGATTTTGTTACTCCAATGGATGGTAGCCTTGTCATTATGGAAGGTAGTCTCTTGTTGATATTTTCATTACTCCAATGCATGGTAGCCTTGTAATTATGGAAGGTAGGCTCTTGTTGATATTTTCATTACTCCAATGGATGGTAGCCTTTTCATTATGGAAGGTAGTCTGTTGTCGAGATTTTTGTTACTCCAATGGATGGTCGCCTTGTCATTATTGGATGTAGTTTGTTGGCGAGATTTTTGTTACTCCAATGGATGGTAGCCTTATCATTATGGAAGGTAGTCTCATGTTGATATTTTCATTACTATAATGCATGGTAGCCTTGTCATTATGGAAGGTAGTCTCTTGTTGATATTTTCAATACTCCAATGGATGGTAGCCTTGTCATTATGGAAGGTAGTCTATTGTCGAGATTTTTGTTACTCTAAAGGATCCTAGCCTTGTCATTAAGGAAGGTAGTCTGTTATCGAGATTTTTATTACTCTAATGGATGGTAGCCTTGTCATTATGGAAGGTAGTTTGTTGTCATGATTTTTGTTACCCCAATGGATAGTAGCCTTGTCATTATGGAAGGTAGTCTGTTGCCGAGATTTTGTTACTCCAATGGATGGTAGCCTTGTCATTATGGAAGGTAGTCTGTTTTCGAGATTTTTATTACACTAATGGATGGTAGCCTTGTCATTATGGAAGGTAGTTTGTTGTCATGATTTTTGTTACTCCAATGGATAATAGCCTTGTCATTATGGAAGGTAGTCTGTTGTCGAGATTTTGTTACTCCAATGGATGGTAGCCTTGTCATTATGGAAGGCTGTCTATTGTCGATATTTTTGTCACTCTAATGGATGGTAGCCTTGTCATTATGGAAGGTAGTTTGTTGTCGAGATTTTTGTTACTCCAATGGATGGTAACCTTGTCATTATGGAAGGTAGTCTATTGTCGAGATTTTGTTACTCCAATGGATGGTAGCCCTTTCATTAAGGAAGGTAGTCTATTCTCAAGATTTTTGTCACTCCAAAAGATGGTAGCCTTGTCATTATGGAAGGTAGTCTATTATCGATATTTTTGTTACTCAATTGGATGGTAGCCTTGTCATTATGGAAGGTAGTCTATTGTCGAGATTTTTGTCACTCCAATGGATGGTAGCCTTGTCATTATGGAAGGTAGTCTGTTGTCGAGATTATTGTTACACTAATGCATCCTAGCCTTGTCATTATGGAAGGTAGTCTGTTTTCGAGATTTTTGTTACTCTAATGGATGGTAGCCTTGTTATTATGGAAGGTAGTTTGTTGTCATGATTTTTGTTACTCCAATGGATACTAGCCTTTTCATTGTGGAAGGTAGTCTGTTGTCGAGATTTTGTTACTCCAATGGATGGTAGCCTTGTCATTATGGAAGGTAGTCTATTGTCAAGATTTTTGTCACTCCAAATGATGGTAGCCTTGTCAATATGGAAGGTAGTTTGTTGTCGATATTTTGTTACTCCAATGGATGGTAGCCTTGTCATTATGGAAGGTAGTCTATTATCAATATTTTTGTCACTCCAATGGATGGTAGCCTTGTCATTATGGAAGGCAGTCTGTTGTCGATATTTTTGTTACTCTAATAGATGGTAGCCTTGTCATTATGGAAGGTAGTTTGTTGTCGAGATTTTTGTTACTCCAATGTATAGTTGCCTTCTCATTATGGAAGGTAGTCTGTTGTCGAGATTTTTGTCACTCCAATGGATGGTAGCCTTGTCATTATGGAAGTTAGTCTCTTGTTGATATTTTCGTTACTCCAATGAATGGTAGCTTTGTCATTATGGAAGGTAGTTTTTTGCCAAAATTTTTGTTACTATAATGGATGGTAGCCTTGTCATTATGGAAGGTAATTTGTTGTTGATATTTTTGTTACTCCAATGGATGGTAGCCTTGTCATTATTGAAGGTAGACTGTTGTCGATATTTTTGTTACTCCAATAGATGGTAGCCTGTTCATTATAGAAGGTAGTCTGTTGTCAAGATTTTTGTTACTCCAACGGATGGTAGCATTATCATTATGGAAGGTAGTGTGTGGTCGAAATCTTTGTTACTCCAATGGATGGTAGCCTTGTCATTATGGAAGGTAGTCTCTTGTTGATATTTTCATTACTCCAATGGATGGTAGCCTTGTCATTATGGAAGGTAGTCTGTTGTCGAGATTTTTGTTACTCTAATGGATCCTAGCCTTGTCATTATGGAAGATAGTCTGTTGTCGAGATTTTTGTTACTCTAATGGATGGTAGCCTTGTCATTATGGAAGGTAGTTTGTTGTAATGATTTTTGTTACTCCAATGGATATTATCCTTGTCATTATGGAAGGTAGTCTATTGTCGAGATTTTTGTCACTCTAATGGATGGTAGCCTTGTCATTATGGAAGGTAGTTTGTTGTCGAGATTTTCATTACTCCAATGGATGGTAGCCTTGTCATTATGGAAGGTAGTCTATTGTCGATATTTTGTTACTCCAATGGATGGTAGCCTTGTCATTATGGAAGGTAGTCTATTGTCGAGATTTTTGTCACTCCAAATGATGGTAGCCTTGTCAATATGGAAGGTAGTTTGTTGTCAATATATTTGTTACTCCAATGGATGGTAGCCTTGTCATTATGGAAGGTAGTCTATTATCAAGATTTTTGTCACTCCAATGGATGGTAGCCTTGTCATTATGGAAGGTAGTTTGTTGTCGAGATTTTTGTTACTCCAATGTATAGTTGCCTTATCATTATGGAAGGTAGTCTGTTGTCGAGATTTTTGTCACTCCAATGGATGGTAGCCTTGTTAATATGGAAGTTAGTCTCTTGTTGATATTTTCGTTACTCCAATGGATGGTAGCCTTGTCATTATGGAAGGTTGTTTTTTGCCAAAATTTTTGTTACTATAATGGATGGTAGCCTTGTCATTATGGAAGGTATTTTGTTGTTGATATTTTTGTTACTCCAATAGATGGTAGCCTTGTCATTATTGAAGGTAGACTGTTGTCGAGATTTTTGTTACTCCAATAGATGGTAGCCTTGTCATTATGGAAGGTAGTCTGTTGTCAAGATTTTTGTTACTCCAAAGGATGGTAGCATTATCATTATGGAAGGTAGTGTGTGGTCGAAATCTTTGTTACTCCAATGGATGGTAGCCTTGTCATTATGGAAGGTAGTCTCTTGTTGATATTTTCATTACTCCAATGGATGGTAGCCTTGTCATTATGGAAGGTAGTCTGTTGTCGAGATTTTTGTTACTCTAATGGATTCTAGCCTTGTCATTATGGAAGGTAGTCTGTTGTCAAGATTTTTGTCACTCTAATGGATGGTAGCCTTGTCATTATGGAAGGTAGTTTGTTGTCGAGATTTTGATTACTCCAATGGATGGTAGCCTTGTCATTATGGAAGGTAGTCTATTGTCGATATTTTGTTACTCCAATGGATGGTAGCCTTGTCATTGTGGAAGGTAGTCTATTGTCGAGATTTTTGTCACTCCAAATGATGGTAGCCTTGTCAATACGAAAGGTAGTTTGTTGTCAATATTTTTGTTACTCCAATTGATGGTAGCCTTGTCATTATGGAAGGTAGTCTATTGTCGAGATTTTTGTCACTCCAATGGATGGTAGACTTGTCATTATGGAAGGTAGTCTGTTGTCGAGATTTTTGTTACTCTAATGGATGGTAGCCTTGTCATTATGGAAGGTAGTTTGTTGTCGAGATTCTTGTTACTCCAATGTATAGTTGCCTTATCGTTATGGAAGGTATTCTGTTGTCGAGATTTTTGTCACTCCAATGGATGGTAGCCTTGTCATTATGGAAGTTAGTCTCTTGTTGATATTTTCGTTACTCCAATGAATGGTAGCTTTGTCATTATGGAAGGTAGTTTTTTGCCAAAATTTTTGTTACTATAATGGATGGTAGCCTTGTCATTATGGAAGGTAATTTGTTGTTGATATTTTTGTTACTCCAATGGATGGTAGCCTTGTCATTATTGAAGGTAGACTGTTGTCGATATTTTTGTTACTCCAATAGATGGTAGCCTGTCCATTATAGAAGGTAGTCTGTTGTCAAGATTTTCGTTACTCCAACGGATGGTAGCATTATCATTATGGAAGGTAGTGTGTGGTCGAAATCTTTGTTACTCCAATGGATGGTAGCCTTGTCATTATGGAAGGTAGTCTCTTGTCGAGATTTTTGTTACTCTAATGGATCCTAGCCTTGTCATTATGGAAGGTAGTCTGTTGTCGAGATTTTTGTTACTCTAATGGATGGTAGCCTTGTCATTATGGAAGGTAGTTTGTTGTAATGATTTTTGTTACTCCAATGGATATTATCCTTGTCATTATGGAAGGTAGTCTATTGTCGAGATTTTTGTCACTCTAATGGATGGTAGCCTTGTCATTATGGAAGGTAGTTTGTTGTCGAGATTTTCATTACTCCAATGGATGGTAGCCTTGTCATTATGGAAGGTAGTCTATTGTCGATATTTTGTTACTCCAATGGATGGTAGCCTTGTCATTATGGAAGGTAGTCTATTGTCGAGATTTTTGTCACTCCAAATGATGGTAGCCTTGTCAATATGGAAGGTAGTTTGTTGTCAATATTTTTGTTACTCCAATGGATGGTAGCCTTGTCATTATGGAAGGTAGTCTATTATCAAGATTTTTGTCACTCCAATGGATGGTAGCCTTGTCATTATGGAAGGCAGTCTGTTGTCGAGATTTTTGTTACTCTAATGGATGGTAAGCCTTGTCATTATGGAAGGTAGTTTGTTGTCGAGATTTTTGTTACTCCAATGTATAGTTGCCTTATCATTATGGAAGGTAGTCTGTTGTCGAGATTTTTGTCACTCCAATGGATGGTAACCTTGTCATTATGGAAGGTAGTCTGTTGTCAAGATTTTTGTTACTCCAAAGGATGGTAGCATTATCATTATGGAAGGTAGTGTGTGGTCGAAATCTTTGTTACTCCAATGGATGGTAGCCTTGTCATTATGGAAGGTAGTCTCTTGTTGATATTTTCATTACTCCAATGGATGGTAGCCTTGTAATTATGGAAGGTAGTCTGTTGTCGAGATTTTTGTTACTCTAATGGATTCTAGCCTTGTCATTATGGAAGGTAGTCTGTTGTCAAAATTTTTGTCACTCTAATGGATGGTAGCCTTGTCATTATGGAAGGTAGTTTGTTGTCGAGATTTTGATTACTCCAATGGATGGTAGCCTTGTCATTATGGAAGGTAGTCTATTGTCGATATTTTGTTACTCCAATGGATGGTAGCCTTGTAGTTGTGGAAGGTAGTCTATTGTCGAGATTTTTGTCACTCCAAATGATGGTAGCCTTGTCAATATGAAAGGTAGTTTGTTGTCAATATTTTTGTTACTCCAATTGATGGTAGCCTTGTCATTATGGAAGGTAGTCTATTGTCGAGATTTTTGTCACTCCAATGGATGGTAGCCTTGTCATTATGGAAGGTAGTCTGTTGTCGAGATTTTTGTTACTCTAATGGATGGTAGCCTTGTCATTATGGAAGGTAGTTTGTTGTCGAGATTCTTGTTACTCCAATGTATAGTTGCCTTATCGTTATGGAAGGTATTCTGTTGTCGAGATTTTTGTCACTCCAATGGATGGTAGCCTTGTCATTATGGAAGTTAGTCTCTTGTTGATATTTTCGTTACTCCAATGGATGGTAGCCTTGTCATTATGGAAGGTAGTTTTTTGCCAAAATTTTTGTTACTCTAATGGATGGTAGCCTTGTCATTTTTGGAAGGTAATTTGTTGTCGAAATTTTTGTTACTCCAATGGATGGTAGCCCTGTCATTATTGAAGGTAGACTGTTGTCGAGATTTTTGTTACTCTAATAGATGGTAGCCTTGTCATTATGAAAGGTAGTCTGTTGTCAAGATTTTTGTTACTGCAACGGATGGTAGCGTTATCATTATGGAAAGTAGTGTGTTGTCGAAATCTTTGTTACTCCAAAGGATGGTAGCCTTGTCATTATGGAAGGTAGTCTCTTGTTGATATTTTCATTACTCCAATGGATGGTAGCCTTGTCATTATAGAAGGTAGTCTATTGTCGAGATTTTGTTACTCCAATGGATAGTAGCCTTGTCATTATCGAAGGTAGTCTGTTGTCGAGATTTTTGTTACTCTAATGTATTGTAGCATTGTCATTATGGAAGGTAGTTTGTTGTCGAGATTTTTGTTACTCCAATGGATAATATCCTTGTCATTATGGAAGGTAGTCTATTGTCGAGATTTTGTTACTCCAATGGATGGTAGCCTTGTCATTATGGAAGGTAGTCTATTGTCGAGATTTTTGTCACTCCAAAGGATGGTAGCCTTGTCATTATGGAATGTAGTCTGTTGTCGATATTTTTGTTACTCCAATGGATGGTAGCCTTGTTATTATGGAAGGTAGTCTATTGTCGATATTTTTGTCACTCCAATGGATGGTAGCCTTGTCATTATGGAAGGTAGTCTGTTGGCGAGATTTTTGTTACTCCAATGGATGGTAGCCTTGTCATTATGGAAGGTAATCTCTTGTTGATATTTTAATTTCTCCAATGCATGGTAGACTTGTAATTATGGAAAGTAGTCTCTTGTTGATATTTTCATTACTCAAATGGATGGTAGCCTTGTCATTATGGAAGGTAGTCTGTTGTCGAGATTTTTGTCACTCCAATGGATGGTAGCCTTGTCATTATGGAAGTTAGTCTCTTGTTGATATTTTCGTTACTCCAATGGATGGTAGCCTTGTCATTATGGAAGGTAGTTTTTTGCCAAAATTTTTGTTACTCTAATGGATGGTAGCCTTGTCATTTTTGGAAGGTAATCTGTTGCCGATATTTTTGTTACTCCAATGGATGGTAGACTTGTCATTATTGAAGGTAGACTGTTGTCGAGATTTTTGTTACTCTAATAGATGGTAGCCTTGTCATTATGGCAGGTAGTCTGTTGTCAAGATTTTTGTTACTCCAACGGATGGTAGCATTATCATTATGGAAGGTAGTGTGTTGTCGAAATCTTTGTTACTCCAATGGATTGTAGCCTTGTCATTATTGAAGGTAGTCTCTTGTTGATATTTTCATTACTCCAATGGATGGTAGCCTTGTCATTATGGAAGGTAGTCTGTTGTCGAGATTTTTGTTACTCTAATGGATCCTAGCCTTGTCATTATGGAAGGTAGTCTGTTGTCGAGATTTTTGTTACTCTAATGGATGGTAGCCTTGTCATTATGGAAGGTAGTTTGTTATCATGATTTTTGTTATTCAAATGGATAGTAGCCTTGTCATTATGGAAGGTAGTCTGTTGTCGAGATTTTATTACTCCAATGGATGGTAGCCTTGTCATTATGGAAGGTAGTCTGTTGTCGAGATTTTTGTTACTCTAATGGATGGTATCCTTGTCATTATGGAAGGTAGTTTGTTGTCGATATTTTTGTCACTCTAAAGGATGGTAGCCTTGTCATTATGGAAGGTAGTCTGTTGTCGATATTTTTGTTACACCAATGAATGGTAGCCTTGTCATTATGGAAGGTAGTCTATTGTCTAGATTTTGTCACTACAACGGATGGTAGCCTTGTCATTATGGAAGGTAGTCTGTTGGCGAGATTTTTGTTACTCCAATGGATGGTAGCCTTGTCATTATGGAAGGTAGTCTCTTGTTGATATTTTCATTACTCCAATGCGTGGTAGCCTTGTCATTATGGAAGTTAGGCTATTGTTGATATTTTCATTACTCCAATGCATGGTAGCCTTGTCATTATGGAAGGTAGTCTGTTGTTGAGATTTTTGTTACTCTAATGGATCGTAGCCTTGTCATTATGGAAGGTTGTCTGTTGTCGAGATTTTTGTTACTGTAATGGATGGTAGCCTTGTCATTAAAGAAGGTAGTCTGTTGTCGATATATTTGTTACTCTAATGGATGGTAGCCTAGTCATTATGGAAGTTAGTCTATTGTCGAGATTTTTGTCATTCCGATGGATGATAGCCTTGTCATTATGGAAGGTAGACTGTTGGCGAGATTTTTAATACTCCAATAGATGGTAGCCTTGTCATTATTGAAGGTAGACTGTTGTCGAGATATTTGTTACTCTAATAGATGGTAGCCTTGTCATTATGGAAGGTAGTCTGTTGTCAAGATTTTTGTTACTCCAACGGATGGTAGCATTATCATTACGGAAGGTAGTGTGTTGTCGAAATCTTTGTTACTCCAATGGATGGTAGCCTTGTCATTATGGAAGGTAGTCTCTTGTTGATATTTTCATTACTCCAATGGATGGTAGCCTTGTCATTATGGAAGGTAGTCTGTTGTCGAGATTTTTGTTACTCTAATGGATCCTAGCCTTGTAATTATGGAAGGTAGTCTATTGTCAAGATTTTTGTTACTCTAATGGATGGTAGCCTTGTCATTATGGAAGGTAGTTTGTTGTCATGATTTTTGTTACTCCAATGGATATTAGCCTTGTCATTATGGAAGTTAGTCTATTGTCGAGATTTGGTTACTCAAATTGATGGTAGCCATGTCATTATTGAAGGTAGTCTGTTGTCTAGATTTTTGTTACTCTAATGTATGGTAGCCTTGTCATTATGGAAGGTAGTCTGTTGTCAATATTTTTGTTACTCTAATGGATAGTATCCTTGTCATTATGGAAGTTAGTCTGTTGTCGAGATTTTGTTACTCCAATGGATGGTAACCTTGTCATTATGGAAGCAAGTCTGTTGTCGAGATTTTTGTCACTCCAATGGATGGTAGCCTTGTCATTATGGAAGGTAGTCTGTTGGCGAGATTTTTGTTACTCCAATGGATGGTAGCCTTGTCATTATGGAAGGTAGTCTCTTGTTGATATTTTTCATTTCTCCAATGCATGGTAGCCTTGTAATTATGGAAGGTAGTCTCTTGTTGATATTTTCATTACTCCAATGGATGGTAGCCTTGTTATTATGGAAGGTAGTCTGTTGTCGAGATTTTTTTTACTCTAACGGGTCCTAGCCTTGTCATTATGGAAGGTAGTTTGTTGTCGAGATTTTTGTTACTCTGATGGATGGTAGCCTTGTCATTATGGAAGGTAGTCTGTTGTCGAGATTTTGTTACTCCAATGGATGGTAGCCTTGTCATTATGGAAGGTAGTCTGTTGTGGAGATTTTTTTTACTCTAATGGATGGTATCCTTGTCATTATGGAAGGTAGTTTGTTGTCGAGATTTTTGTCACTCTAAAGGATGGTAGCCTTGTCATTATGGAAGGTAGTCTGTTGTCGATATATTTGTTACACCAATGGATTGTAGCCTTGTCATTATGGAAGGTAGGCTCTTGTTGATATTTTCATTACTCCAATGGATGGTAACCTTGTCATTATGGAAGGTTGTCTGTTGTCGAGATTTTTTTTACTGTAATGGATGGTAGCCTTGTCATTATAGAAGGTAGTCTGTTGTCGATATATTTGTTACTCTAATGGATGGTAGCCTAGTCATTATGGAAGGTAGTCTATTGTCGAGATTTTTGTCATTCTAAAGGATGGTAGCCTTGTCATTATGGAAGGTAGTCTGTTGTCGATATTTTTGTTACACCAATGAATGGTAGCCTTGTCATTATGGAAGGTAGTCTGTTGGCGAGATTTTTGTTACTCCAATGGATGGTAGCCTTGTCATTATGGAAGGTAGTCTCTTGTTGATATTTTCATTACTCCAATGCGTAGTAGCCTTGTCATTATGGAAGGTAGGCTCTTGTTGATATTTTCATTACTCCAATGGATGGTAACCTTGTCATTATGGAAGGTTGTCTGTTGTCGAGATTTTTTTTACTGTAATGGATGGTAGCCTTGTCATTATAGAAGGTAGTCTGTTGTCGATATATTTGTTACTCTAATGGATGGTAGCCTAGTCATTATGGAAGGTAGTCTATTGTCGAGATTTTTGTCATTCTAAAGGATGGTAGCCTTGTCATTATGGAAGGTAGTCTGTTGTCGATATTTTTGTTACACCAATGAATGGTAGCCTTGTCATTATGGAAGGTAGTCTATTGTCGATATTTTTGTCACTCCAACGGATGGTAGCCTTGTCATTATGGATGGTAGTCTGTTGGCGAGATTTTTGTTACTCCAATGGATGGTAGCCTTGTCATTATGGAAGGTAGTCTCTTGTTGATATTTTAATTACTCCAATGCATGGTAGCCTTGTCATTATGGAAGGTAGGCTCTTGTTGATATTTTCATTACTCCAATGGATGGTAGCCTTGTCATTATGGAAGGTAGTCTGTTGTCGAGATTTTTTTTATTCTAATGGATCGTAGCCTTGTCATTATGGAAGGTAGTTTGTTGTCATCATTTTTGTTACTCCAATGGATGGTATCCTTGTCATTATGGAAGGTAGTTTGTTGTCGAGATTTTTGTCACTCTAAAGGATGATAGCCTTGTCATTATGGAAGGTAGTCTGTTGTCGATATTTTTGTTACACCAATTAATGGTAGCCTTGTCATTATGGAAGGTAGTGTATTGTCGATATTTTTGTCACTCCAACGGATGGTAGCCTTGTCATTATGGAAGGTAGTTTGTTGGAGAGATTTTTGTTACTCCAATGGATGGTAGCCTTGTCATTATGGAAGGTAGTCTCTTGTTGATATTTTAATTACTCCACTGCATGGTAGCCTTGTCATTATGGAAGGTAGGCTCTTGTTGATATTTTCATTACTCCAATGGATGGTAGCCTTGTCATTATGGAAGGTAGTCTGTTGTCGAGATTTTTTTTACTCTAATGGATCGTAGCCTTGTCATTATGGAAGGTTGTCTGTTGTCGAGATTTTTGTTACTGTAATGGATGGTATCCTTGTCATTATGGAAGGTAGTCTGTTGTCGAGATTTTTGTTACTCTAATGGATGGTATCCTTGTCATTATGGAAGGTAGTTTGTTGTCGAGATTTTTGTCACTCTAAAGGATGGTAACCTTGTCATTATGGAAGGTAGTCTGTTGTCGATATTTTTGTTACACCAATGGATGGTAGCCTTGTCATTATGGAAGGTAGTCTATTGTCGAGATTTTTGTCACTCCAATGGATGGTAGCCTTGTCATTATGGAAGGTAGTCTGTTGGCGAGATTTTTGTTACTCCAATGGATGGTAGCCTTGTCATTATGGAAGGTAGTCTCTTGTTGATATTTTCATTACTCCAATGCGTGGTAGCCTTGTCATTATGGAAGGTAGGCTCTTGTTGATATTTTTATTACTCCAATGGATGGTAGCCTTGTCATTATGGAAGGTAGTCTGTTGTCGAGATTTTTGTTACTCTAATGGATCGTAGCCTTGTCATTATGGAAGGTTGTCTGTTGTCGAGATTTTTTTTACTGTAATGGATGGTAGCCTTGTCATTATAGAAGGTAGTCTGTTTTCGATATATTTGTTACTCTAATGGATGGTAGCCTAGTCATTATGGAAGGTAGTCTATTGTCGAGATTTTTGTCATTCCAATGGATGATAGCCTTGTCATTAAGGAAGGTAGACTGTTGGTGATATTTTTGTTACTCCAATAGATGGTAGCCTTGTCATTATTGAAGGTAGACTGTTGTCGAGATTTTTGTTACTCTAATAGATGGTAGCCTTGTCATTAGGGAAGGTAGTCTGTTGTCAAGATTTTTGTTACTCTAACGGATGGTAGCATTATCATTATGGAAGGTAGTGTATTGTCGAAATCTTTTGTTACTCCAATGGATGGTAGCCTTGTCATTATGGAAGGTAGTCTCTTGTTGATATTTTCATTACTCCAATGGATGGTAGCCTTGTCATTATGGAAGGTAGTCTATTGTCGAGATTTTTGTTACTCTAATGGATCCTAGCCTTGTCATTCTGGAAGGTAGTCTGTTGTCGAGATTTTTGTTACTCTAATGGATAGTAGCCTTGTCATTATGGAAGGTAGTTTGTTGTCATGATTTGTGTTACTCCAATGGATATTAGCCTTGTCATTATGGAAGGTAGTCTGTTGTCAAGATTTTGTTATCCAAATGGATGGTTGCCTTGTCATTATGGAAGGTAGTCTGTTGACGAGATTTTTGTTACTCTAATGTATGGTAGCCTTGTCATTATGGAAGGTAGTTTGTTGTCGAGATATTTGTTACTCCAATGGATAGTATCCTTGTCATTATGGAAGTTAATCTATTGTCGAGATTTTGTTACTCCAATGGATGGTAGCCTGTTCATTATGGAAGGTAGTCTATTGTCGAGATTTTTGTCACTCCAAAGGATGGTAGCCTTGTCATTATCGAAGGTAGTCTGTTGTCGATATTTTTGTTACTCCAATGGATGGTATCCTTGTCATTATGGAAGGTAGTCTATTGTCGAGATTTTTGTCACTCCAATGGATGGTAGCCTTGTCATTATGGAAGGTAGTCTGTTGGCGAAATTTTTGTTACTGCAATGGATGGTAGCCTTGTCATTATGGAAGGTAGTCTCTTGTTGATATTTTCATTTCTCCAATGCATGGTAGCCTTGTAATTATGTAAGGTAGTCTGTTGTTGATATTTTCATTACTCCAATGGATGGTAGCCTTGTCAATATGGAAGGTAGTCTGTTGTCGAGATTTTTGTTACTCTAATGGATGGTAGCCTTGTCATTATGGAAGGTAGTTTGTTGTCGAGATTTTTGTCACTCTAAAGGATGGTAACCTTGTCATTATGGAAGGTAGTCTGTTGTCGATATTTTTGTTACACCAATGAATGGTAGCCTTGTCATTATGGAAGGTAGTCTATTGTCGATATTTTTGTCACTCCAACGGATGGTAGCCTTGTCATTATGGAAGGTAGTCTGTTGGCGAGATTTTTGTTACTCCAATGGATGGTAGCCTTGTCATTATGGAAGGTAGTCTCTTGTTGATATTTTAATTACTCCAATGCATGGTAGCCTTGTCATTATGGAAGGTAGGCTCTTGTTGATATTTTCATTACTCCAATGGATGGTAGCCTTGTCATTATGGAAGGTAGTCTGTTGTCGAGATTTTTTTTACTCTAATGGATTGTATCCTTGTCATTATGGAAGGTAGTTTGTTGTCAAGATTTTTGTCACTCTAAAGGATGGTAGCCTTGTCATTATGGAAGGTAGTCTGTTGTCGATATTTTTGTTACACCAATGGATGGTAGCCTTGCCATTATGGAAGGTAGTCTATTGTAGAGATTTTTGTCACTCCAATGGATGGTAGCCTTGTCATTATGGAAGGTAGTCTGTTGGCGAGATTTTTGTTACTCCAATGGATGGTAGCCTTGTCATTATGGAAGGTAGTCTCTTGTTGATATTTTCATTACTCCAATGCGTGGTAGCCTTGTCATTATGGAAGGTAGGCTCTTGTTGATATTTTCATTACTCCAATGGATGGTAGCCTTGTCATTATGGAAGGTAGTCTGTTGTCGAGATTTTTGTTACTCTAATGGATCGTAGCCTTGTCATTATGGAAGGTTGTCTGTTGTCGAGATTTTTTTTACTGTAATGGATGGTAGGCTTGTCATTATAGAAGGTAGTCTGTTGTCGATATATTTGTTACTCTAATGGATGGTAGCCTAGTCATTATGGAAGGTAGTCTATTGTCGAGATTTTTCTCATTCCAATGGATGATAGCCATGTCATTAAGGAAGGTAGATTGTTGGCGAGATTTTTGTTACTCCAATAGATGGTAGCCTTGTCATTATTGAAGGTAGACTATTGTCGAGATTTTTGTTACTCTAATAGATGGTAGCCTTGTCATTATGGAAGGTAGTCTGTTGTCAAGATTTTTGTTACTCCAACGGATGGTAGCATTATCATTATGGAAGGTAGTGTGTTATCGAAATCTTTTGTTACTCCAATGGATGGTAGCCTTGTCATTATGGAAGGTAGTCTCTTGTTGATATTTTCATTACTCCAATGGATGGTAGCCTTGTCATTATGGAAGGTAGTCTGTATTCGAGATTTTTGTTACTCTAATGGATCCTAGCCTTGTCATTCTGGAAGGTAGTCTGTTGTCGAGATTTTTTTTACTCTAATGGATAGTAGCCTTGTCATTATGGAAGGTAGTTTGTTGTCATGATTTTTGTTACTCCAATGGATATTAGCCTTGTCATTATGGAACGTAGTCTGTTGTCGAGATTTTGTTATCCAAATGGATGGTAGCGTTGTCATTATTGAAGGTAGTTTGTTGACGAGATTTTTGTTACTCTAATGTATGGTAGCCTTGTCATTATGGAAGGTAGTTTGTTGTCGAGATTTTTGTTACTCCAATGGATAGTATCCTTGTCATTATGGAAGTTAATCTGTTGTCGAGATTTTGTTACTCCAATGGATGGTAGCCTTGTCATTATGGAAGGTAGTCTGTTGTCGATATTTTTGTTAGTCCAATGGATGGTATCCTTGTCATTATGGAAGGTAGTCTATTGTCGAGATTTTTGTCACTCCAATGGATGGTAGCCTTACCATTATGGAAGGTAGTCTGTTGGTGAAATTTTTGTTACTGCAATGGATGGAAGCCTTGTCATTATGGAAGGTAGTCTCTTGTTGATATTTTCATTTCTCCAATGCATGGTAGCCTTGTAATTATGGAAGGTAGTCTGTTGTTGATATTTTCATTACTCCAATGTAGTGTAGCCTTGTCATTATGGAAGGTAGTCTGTTGTCGAGATTTTTGTTACTCTAATGGATGGTAGCCTTGTCATTATGGAAGGTAGTTTGTTGTCGAGATTTTTGTCACTCTAAAGGATGGTAACCTTGTCATTATGGAAGGTAGTCTGTTGTCGATATTTTTGTTACACCAATGAATGGTAGCCTTGTCATTATGGAAGGTAGTCTATTGTCGATATTTTTGTCACTCCAACAGATGGTAGCCTTGTCATTATGGAAGGTAGTCTGTTGGCGAGATTTTTGTTACTCCAATGGATGGTAGCCTTGTCATTATGGAAGGTAGTCTCTTGTTGATATTTTAATTACTCCAACGCATGGTAGCCTTGTCATTATGGAAGGTAGTCTCTTGTTGATATTTTCATTACTCCAATGGATGGTAGCCTTGTCATTATGGAAGGTAGTCTGTTGTCGAGATTTTTGTTACTCTAATGGATCGTAGCCTTGTCATTATGGAAGGTTGTCTGTTGTCGAGATTTTTTTTACTGTAATGGATGGTAGCCTTGTCATTATAGAAGGTAGTCTGTTGTCGATATATTTGTTACTCTAATGGATGGTAGCCTAGTCATTATGGAAGGTAGTCTATTGTCGAGATTTTTGTCATTCCAATGGATGATAGCCTTGTCATTAAGGAAGGTAGACTGTTGGCGAGATTTTTGTTACTCCAATAGATGGTAGCCTTGTCATTATTGAAGGTAGACTGTTGTCGAGATTTTTGTTACTCTAATAGATGGTAGCCTTGTCATTATGGAAGGTAGTCTGTTGTCAAGATTTTTGATACTCCAACGGATGGTAGCATTATCATTATGGAAGGTAGTGTGTTATCGAAATCTTTTGTTACTCCAATAGATGGTAGCCTTGTCATTATGGAAGGTAGTCTCTTGTTGATATTTTCATTACTCCAATGGATGGTAGCCTTGTCATTATGGAAGGTAGTCTGTTGTCGAGATTTTTGTTACTCTAATGGATCCTAGCCTTGTCATTCTGGAAGGTAGTCTGTTGTCGAGATTTTTGTTACTCTAATGGATAGTAGCCTTGTCATTATGGAAGGTAGTTTGTTGTCATGATTTTTGTTACTCCAATGGATATTAGCTTTGTCAATATGGAAGGTAGTCTGTTGTCGAGATTTTGTTATCCAAATGGATGGTAGCGTTGTCATTATGGAAGGTAGTCTGTTGACGAGATTTTTGTTACTCTAATGTATGGTAGCCTTGTCATTATGGAAGGTAGTTTGTTGTCGAGATTTTTGTTACTCCAATGGATAGTATCCTTGTCATTATGGAAGTTAATATGTTGTCGAGATTTTGGTACTCCAATGGATGGTAGCCTTGTCATTATGGAAGGTAGTCTATTGTCGAGATTTTTGTCACTCCAAAGGATGGTAGCCTTGTCATTATGGAAGGCAGTCTGTTGTCGATATTTTTGTTACTCCAATGGATGGTATCCTTGTCATTATAGAAGGTAGTCTATTGTCGAGATTTTTGTCACTCCAATGGATGGTAGCCTTGTCATTATGGAAGGTAGTCTGTTGGCGAAATTTTTATTACTGCAATGGATGGTAGCCTTGTCATTATGGAAGGTAGTCTCTTGTTGATATTTTCATTTCTCCAATGCATGGTAGCCTTGTAATTATGGAAGGTAGTCTGTTGTTGATATTTTCATTACTCCAATGTAGTGTAGCCTTGTCATTATGGAAGGTAGTCTGTTGTCGAGATTTTTGTTACTATAATGGATGGTAGCCTTGTCATTATGGAAGGTAGTTTGTTGTCGAGATTTTTGTCACTCTAAAGGATGGTAACCTTGTCATTATGGAAGGTAGTCTGTTGTCGATATTTTTGTTACACCAATGAATGGTAGCCTTGTCATTATGGAAGGTAGTCTATTGTCGATATTTTTGTATCTCCAACGGATGGTAGCCTTGTCATTATGGAAGGTAGTCTGTTGTTGAAATTTTTGTTACTCCAATGGACGGTAGCCTTGCCATTATGGAAGGTAGTCTGTTGTCGAGATTTTTGTTACTCTAATGGATGGTAGCCTTGTCATTATGGAAAGTAGTTTGTTGTCGAGATTTTTGTTACTCCAATGGATGGTAGCCTTGTCATTATGGAACGTATTCTGTTGTCGATATTTATGTTACTCCAATGGATTGTAGCCTTGTCATTATGAAAGGTAGTCTGTTGTGGAGATTTTTGTTATTCCATTGGATGGTAGCCTTGTCATTATGGTAGATATTCTGTTGTCGATATCTTTGTTACTCAATGGATGGTAGCCTTGTCATTATGGAAGGTAGTCTGGTGTCGAGATTTTTAATACTCCAATGGATGGTAGCCTTGTTATTATGGAACATAGTCTGTTGTCGATATTTTTATTACTCCAATGGGTGGTAGCCTTGTCATTATGGAAGGTAGTCTGTTGTCGATATTTTTGTTACTCCAATGGATGGTAGCCTTGTCATTATGGAACATAGTTTGTACTCGATATTTATGTTACTCCAATGGATGGTAGCCTTATCATTATGAAAGGTAGTCTGTTATCGAGATTTTTGTTATTCCATTGGGTGGTAGCCTTGTCATTATGGTAGGTAGTCTATTGTCGATATCTTTGTTACTCAATGGATGGTAGCCTTGTCATTACAGAAGGTAGTCTGGTGTCGAGATTTTTGTTACTCCAATGGATGGTAGCCTTGTCATTATGGAAGGTAGTTTGTTGTCGATTTTGGTAACTCCAATGGATGGTAGCCTTGTTATTGTGGAACATAGTCTATTGTCGATATTTTTGTTACTCCAATGGATGGTAGCCTTGTCATTATGGAAAGTAGTCTGTTGTCGAGATTTTTGTTACTCCAATGGATGGTAGCCTTGTCATTATGAAAGGTAGTCTATTGTCGAGATTTTTGTTATTCCATTGGATGGTAGCCTTGTCATTATGGAAGGTACTTTGTTACCGAGTTTTTTGTTAATCCAATGGATGGTTGCCTTGTCATTATGGAAGGTAGTCTGTTGTCGAAATTTTTGTTACTCCAATGGACGGTAGCCTTGCCATTATGGAAGGCAGTCTGTTGTCCAGATTTTTGTAACTACAATGGATGGTAGCCTTGTCATTATTGAAGGTAGTCTGGTGTCGAGATTTTTGTTACTCCAATGGATGGTAGCCTTGTTATTATGGAAGGTAGTCTGTTGTCGAAATTTTTGTTACTCCAATGGATGGTAGCCTTGTCATTATGAAAGGTAGTCTGTTGTCGAGATTTTGGTAACTCCAATGGATGATAGCCTCGTTATTGTGGAACATAGTCTATTGTCGATATTTTTGTTACTCCAATGGACGGTAGCCTTGCCATTATGGAAGGTAGTCTGTTATCGAGATTTTTGTTACTATAATGGATGGTAGCCTTGTTATTATGGAACATAGTCTATTGTCGATATTTTTGTTACTCTAATGGATGGTAGCCTTGTCATTATGGAAGGTACTTTGTTACCGAGTTTTTTGTTAATCCAATGGATGGTTGCCTTGTCATTATGGAAGGTAGTCTGTTGTCGAAATTTTTGTTACTCCAATGGACGGTAGCCTTGCCATTATGGAAGGTAGTCTGTTGTCCAGATTTTTGTAACTACAATGGATGGTAGCCTTGTCATTATTGAAGGTAGTCTGGTGTCGAGATTTTTGTTACTCCAATGGATGGTAGCCTTGTTATTATGGAAGGTAGTCTGTTGTCGAAATTTTTGTTACTCCAATGGATGGTAGCCTTGTCATTATGAAAGGTAGTCTGTTGTCGAGATTTTGGTAACTCCAATGGATGATAGCCTCGTTATTGTGGAACATAGTCTATTGTCGATATTTTTGTTACTCTAATGGATGGTAGCCTTGTCATTATGGAACATAGTCTGTTGTCGATATTTATGTTACAACAATGGATGGTAGCCTTGTAATTATGAAAGGTAGTTTGTTGTCGAGATATTTGTTATTCCTTTGGATGGTAGCCTTGTCATTATGGTAGATATCCTGTTGTCGATATCTTTGTTACTCAATGGATGGTAGCCTTGTCATTATGGAAGGTAGTCTGGTGTCGATATTTTTAATACTCCAATGGATGGTAGCCTTGTTATTATGGAACATAGTCTGTTGTCGATATTTTTATTACTCCAATGGGTGGTAGCCTTGTCATTATGGAAGGTAGTCTGTTGTCGATATTTTTGTTACTCCAATGGATGGTAGCCTTGTCATTATGAAAGGTAGTCTATTGTCGAGATTTTAGTTATTCCATTGGATGGTAGCCTTGCCATTATGGAAGGTAGTTTGTTGTCCAGATTTTTGTAACTACAATGGATGGTAGCCTTGTCATTATTGAAGGTAGTCTGGTGTCGAGATTTTTTGTTACTCCAATGGATGGTAGCCTTGTTATTATGGAAGGTAGTCTGTTGTCGAAATTTTTGTTACTCCAATGGATGGTAGCCTTGTCATTATGAAAGGTAGTCTGTTGTCGAGATTTTGGTAACTCCAATGGATGATAGCCTCGTTATTGTGGAACATAGTCTATTGTCGATATTTTTGTTACTCCAATGGACGGTAGCCTTGCCATTATGGAAGGTAGTCTGTTGTCGAGATTTTTGTTACTATAATGGATGGTAGCCTTGTTATTATGGAACATAGTCTATTGTCGATATTTTTGTTACTCTAATGGATGGTAGCCTTGTCATTATGGAAAGTAGTTTGTTGTCGAGATTTTTGTTACTCCAATGGAATGGTAGCCTTGTCATTATGGAACGTATTCTGTTGTCGATATTTATGTTACTCCAATGGATTGTAGCCTTGTCATTATGAAAGGTAGTCTGTTGTGGAGATTTTTGTTATTCCTTTGGATGGTAGCCTTGTCATTATGGTAGATATTCTGTTGTCGATATCTTTGTTACTCAATGGATGGTAGCCTTGTCATTATGGAAGGTAGTCTGGTGTCGAGATTTTTAATACTCCAATGGATGGTAGCCTTGTTATTATGGAACATAGTCTGTTGTCGATATTTTTATTACTCCAATGGGTGGTAGCCTTGTCATTATGGAAGGTAGTCTGTTGTCGATATTTTTGTTACTCCAATGGATGGTAGCCTTGTCATTATGGAACATAGTTTGTACTCGATATTTATGTTACTCCAATGGATGGTAGCCTTATCATTATGAAAGGTAGTCTGTTATCGAGATTTTTGTTATTCCATTGGGTGGTAGCCTTGACATTATGGTAGGTAGTCTGTTGTCGATATCTTTGTTACTCAATGGATGGTAGCCTTGTCATTACGGAAGGTAGTCTGGTGTCGAGATTTTTGTTACTCCAATGGATGGTAGCCTTGTCATTATGGAAGGTAGTCTGTTGTCGAGATTTTGGTAACTCCAATGGATGGTAGCCTTGTTATTGTGGAACATAGTCTATTGTCGATATTTTTGTTACTCCAATGGATGGTAGCCTTGTCATTATGGAAAGTAGTCTGTTGTCGAGATTTTTGTTACTCCAATGGATGGTAGCCTTGTCATTATGAAAGGTAGTCTATTGTCGAGATTTTTATTATTCCATTGGATGGTAGCCTTGTCATTATGGAAGGTACTTTGTTACCGAGTTTTTTGTTAATCCAATGGATGGTTGCCTTGTCATTATGGAAGGTAGTCTGTTGTCGAAATTTTTGTTACTCCAATGGACGGTAGCCTTGCCATTATGGAAGGTAGTCTGTTGTCCAGATTTTTGTAACTAGAATGGATGGTAGCCTTGTCATTATTGAAGGTAGTCTGGTGTCGAGATTTTTGTTACTCCAATGGATGGTAGCCTTGTTATTATGGAAGGTAGTCTGTTGTCGAAATTTTTGTTACTCCAATGGATGGTAGCCTTGTCATTATGAAAGGTAGTCTGTTGTCAAGATTTTGGTAACTCCAATGGATGATAGCCTCGTTATTGTGGAACATAGTCTATTGTCGATATTTTTGTTACTCCAATGAATGGTAGCCTTGTCATTATGGAACGTAGTCTGTTGTCGATATTTATGTTACAACAATGGATGGTAGCCTTGTAATTATGAAAGGTAGTCTGTTGTCGAGATATTTGTTATTCCGTTGGATGGTAGCCTTGTCATTATGGTAGATATCCTGTTGTCGATATCTTTGTTACTCAATGGATGGTAGCCTTGTCATTATGGAAGGTAGTCTGGTGTCGAGATTTTTAATACTCCAATGGATGGTAGCCTTGTTATTATGGAACATAGTCTGTTGTCGATATTTTTATTACTCCAATGGGTGGTAGCCTTGTCATTATGGAAGGTAGTTTGTTGTCGATATTTTTGTTACTCCAATGGATGGTAGCCTTGTCATTATGGAACATAGTTTGTACTCGATATTTATGTTACTCCAATGGATGGTAGCCTTATCATTATGAAAGGTAGTCTGTTATCGAGATTTTTGTTATTCCATTGGGTGGTAGCCTTGTCATTATGGTAGGTAGTCTGTTGTCGATATCTTTGTTACTCAATGGATGGTAGCCTTGTCATTACGGAAGGTAGTCTGGTGTCGAGATTTTTGTTACTCCAATGGATGGTAGCCTTGTCATTATGGAAGGTAGTCTGTTGTCGAGATTTTGGTAACTCCAATGGATGGTAGCCTTGTTATTGTGGAACATAGTCTATTGTCGATATTTTTGTTACTCCAATGGATGGTAGCCTTGTCATTATGGAAAGTAGTCTGTTGTCGAGATTTTTGTTACTCCAATGGATGGTAGCCTTGTCATTATGAAAGGTAGTCTATTGTCGAGATTTTTGTTATTCCATTGGATGGTAGCCTTGTCATTATGGAAGGTACTTTGTTACCGAGTTTTTTGATAATCCAATGGATGGTTGCCTTGTCATTATGGAAGGTAGTCTGTTGTCGAAATTTTTGTTACTCCAATGGACGGTAGCCTTGCCATTATGGAAGGTAGTCTGTTGTCCAGATTTTTGTAACTACAATGGATGGTAGCCTTGTCATTATTGAAGGTAGTCTGGTGTCGAGAATTTTATTACTCCAATGGATGGTAGCCTTGTTATTATGGAAGGTAGTCTGTTGTCGAAATTTTTGTTACTCCAATGGATGGTAGCCTTGTCATTATGAAAGGTAGTCTGTTGTCGAGATTTTGGTAACTCCAATGGATGATAGCCTCGTTATTGTGGAACATAGTCTATTGTCGATATTTTTGTTACTCCAATGAATGGTAGCCTTGTCATTATGGAACGTAGTCTGTTGTCGATATTTATGTTACAACAATGGATGGTAGCCTTGTAATTATGAAAGGTAGTCTGTTGTCGAGATATTTGTTATTCCGTTGGATGGTAGCCTTGTCATTATGGTAGATATCCTGTTGTCGATATCTTTGTTACTCAATGGATGGTAGCCTTGTCATTATGGAAGGTAGTCTGGTGTCGAGATTTTTAATACTCCAATGGATGGTAGCCTTGTTATTATGGAACATAGTCTGTTGTCGATATTTTTATTACTCCAATGGGTGGTAGCCTTGTCATTATGGAAGGTAGTCTGTTGTCGATATTTTTGTTACTCCAATGGATGGTAGCCTTGTCATTATGGAACATAGTTTGTACTCGATATTTATGTTACTCCAATGGATGGTAGCCTTATCATTATGAAAGGTAGTCTGTTATCGAGATTTTTGTTATTCCATTGGGTGGTAGCCTTGTCATTATGGTAGGTAGTCTGTTGTCGATATCTTTGTTACTCAATGGATGGTAGCCTTGTCATTACGGAAGGTAGTCTGGTGTCGAGATTTTTGTTACTCCAATGGATGGTAGCCTTGTCATTATGGAAGGTAGTCTGTTGTCGAGATTTTGGTAACTCCAATGGATGGTAGCCTTGTTATTGTGGAACATAGTCTATTGTCGATATTTTTGTTACTCCAATGGATGGTAGCCTTGTCATTATGGAAAGTAGTCTGTTGTCGAGATTTTTGTTACTCCAATGGATGGTAACCTTGTCATTATGAAAGGTAGTCTATTGTCGAGATTTTTGTTATTCCATTGGATGGTAGCCTTGTCATTATGGAAGGTACTTTGTTACCGAGTTTTTTGTTAATCCAATGGATGGTTGCCTTGTCATTATGGAAGGTAGTCTGTTGTCGAAATTTTTGTTACTCCAATGGACGGTAGCCTTGCCATTATGGAAGGTGGTCTGTTGTCCAGATTTTTGTAACTACAATGGATGGTAGCCTTGTTATTATGGAAGGTAGTCTGTTGTCGAAATTTTTGTTACTCCAATGGATGGTAGCCTTGT
Source organism: Vicia faba (assembly GCA_948472305.1). Classification (NCBI taxonomy): domain Eukaryota; kingdom Viridiplantae; phylum Streptophyta; class Magnoliopsida; order Fabales; family Fabaceae; genus Vicia; species Vicia faba. The sequence continues at coordinate 680,381,841 of OX451739.1, read as the reverse complement.
CATTATGAAAGGTAGTCTGCTGTCGAGATTTTGGTAACTCCAATGGATGATAGCCTCGTTATTGTGGAACATAGTCTATTGTCGATATTTTTATTACTCTAATGGATGGTAGCCTTGTCATTATGGAACATAGTCTGTTTTCGATATTTATGTTACAACATTGGATGGTAGCCTTGTAATTATGAAAGGTAGTCTGTTGTCGAGATATTTGTTATTCCGTTGGATGGTAGCCTTGTCATTATGGTAGATATCCTGTTGTCGATATCTTTGTTACTCAATGGATGGTAGCCTTGTCATTATGGAAGGTAGTCTAGTGTCGAGATTTTTGTTACTCCAATGGATGGTAGCCTTGGTTTTATGGAATATAGTCTGTTGTCGATATTTTTGTTACTCCAATGGATGGTAGCCTTGTTATTATGGAAGGTAGTCTATTGTCGAGATTTTTGTTAATTCAATGGATGGTTGCCTTGTCATTATGGAACGTAGTCTGTTGTCGATATTTATGTTACTCCAATGGATGGTAGCCTTGTCATTATGAAAGGTAGTCTATTTTCAAGATTTTTGTTATTCCATTGGATGGTAGCCTTGTCATTATGGAAGGTAATTTGTTACCTAGTTTTTTGTTAATCCAATGGATGGTTGCCTTGTCATTATGGAAGGTAGTCTATTGTTGAAATTTTTGTTACTCCAATGGACGGTAGCCTTTCCATTATGGAAGGTAGTCTGTTGTCGAGATTTTGGTAACTATAATGGATGGTAGCCTTGTTATTATGGAACATAGTCTGTTGTCGATATTTTTGTTATTCTAATGGATGGTAGCCTTGTCATTATGGAAAGTAGTTTGTTGTCAAGATTTTTGTTACTCCAATGGATGGTAGCCTTGTCATTATGGAACGTATTCTGTTGTCGATATTTATGTTACTCCAATGGATTGTAGCCTTGTCATTATGAAAGGTAGTCTGTTGTGGAGATTTTTGTTATTCCATTGGATGGTAGCCTTGTCATTATGGTAGATATTCTGTTGTCGAGATTTTTAATACTCCAATGGATGGTAGCCTTGTCATTATGGAAGGTAGTCTGTTGTCGATATTTTTGTTACTCCAATGGATAGTAGCCTTGTCATTATGGAACATAGTTTGTTCTCGATATTTTTGTTACTCCAATGGATGGTAGCCTTATCATTATGAAAGGTAGTCTGTTATCGATATTTTTATTATTCCATTGGGTGGTAGGCTTGTCATTATGGTAGGTAGTTTGTTGTGGATATCTTTGTTACTCAATGGATGGTAGCCTTGTCATTACGGAAGGTAGTCTGGTGTCGAGATTTTTGTTACTCCAATGGATGGTAGCCTTGTCATTATGGAAGGTAGTCTGTTGTCGAGATTTTTAATACTCTAATGGATGGTAGCCTTGTTATTATGGAACATAGTCTGTTGTCGATATTTTTATTACTCCAATGGATGGTAGCCTTGTCATTATGGAAGGTAGTCTGTTGTCGATATTTTTGTTACTCCAATGGATAGTAGCATTGTCATTATGGAACATAGTTTGTTCTCGATATTTATGTTACTCCAATGGATGGTAGCCTTATCATTATGAAAGGTAGTCTGTTATCGAGATTTTTATTATTCCATTGGGTGGTAGCCTTGTCATTATGGTAGGTAGTCTGTTGTTGATATCTTTGTTACTCAATGGATGGTAGCCTTGTCATTATGGAAGGTAGTCTGGTGTCGAGATTTTTGTTACTCCAATGGATGGTAGCCTTGTCATTATGGAAGGTAGTCTGTTGTCAAGATTTTGGTAACTCCAATGGATGTTAGCCTTGTTATTGTGGAACATAGTCTATTGTCGATATTTTTGTTACTCCAATGGATGGTAGCCTTGTCATTATTGAAAGTAGTCTGTTGTCGAGATTTTTGTTACTCACATGGATGGTAGCCTTGTCATTATGAAAGGTAGTCTGTTGTCGAGATTTTTGTTATTCCATTGGATGGTAGCCTTGTCATTATGGAAGGTACTTTGTTACCGAGTTTTTTGTTAATCCAATGGATGGTTGCCTTGTCATTATGGAAGGTAGTCCGTTGTCCAGATTTTTGTAACTACAATGGATGGTAGCCTTGTCATTATGGAAGGTAGTCTGGTGTCGAGATTTTTGTTACTCCAATGGATGGTAGCCTTGTTATTATGGAAGGTAGTCTGTTGTCGAAATTTTTGTTACTCCAATGGATGGTAGCCTTGTCATTATGAAAGGTAGTCTGTTGTCGAGATTTTGGTAACTCCAATGGATGATAGCCTTGTTATTGTGGAAGATAGTCTATTGTCGATATTTTTGTTACTCCAATGGATGGTAGCCTTGTCATTATGGAAAGTAGTCTGTTTTCGAGATTTTTGTTACTCCAATGGATGGTAGCCTTGTCATTATGGAACATAGTCTGTTGTCGATATTTATGTTACACCAATGGATGGTAGCCTTGTAATTATGAAAGGTAGTCTGTTATCGAGATATTTGTTATTCCGTTGGATGGTAGCCTTGTCATTATGGTAGATATTCTGTTGTCAATATCTTTGTTTCTCAATGGATGGTAGCCTTGTCATTATGGAAGGTAGTATAGTGTCGAGATTTTTGTTACTCCAATGGATGGTAGCCTTGGTTTTATGGAATATAGTCTGTTTTTCGATATTTTTGTTACTCCAATGGATGGTAGCCTTGTTAATATGGAAGGTAGTCTATTGTCGAGATTTTTGTTACTCCAATGGATGGTTGCCTTGTCATTATGGAACGTAGTCTGTTGTCGATATTTATGTTACTCGAATGGATGGTAGCCTTGTCATTATGAAAGGTAGTCTGTTTTCAAGATTTTTGTTATTCCAATGGATGGCAGCCCTATCATTATGGAAGGTAGTCTATTGTCGATATTTTGTTACTCCAATGGATGGTAGCCTTGTCATTATGGAAGGTAGTCTGTTGTCGATATTTTTGTAACTCCAATGGATGGTACCCTTGTTATTATGGAACATAGTCTGTTGTCGATATTTTTGTTACTCCAATGAATGATAGCCTTGTCATTACGGAAGGTAGTCTATTGTCGAGATTTTAGTTACTCCAATGGATGGTAGCCTTGTCATTATGGAACGTAGTCTGTTGTCGATATTTATGTTACTCCAATGGATGGTAGCCTTATCATTATGAACGGTAGTCTGTTGTCGAGATTTTTGTTATACCATTGGATGGTAGCCTTGTCATTATGGTAGGTAGTTTGTTGTCGATATCTTTGTTACTCAATGAATGGTAGCCTTGTCATTACGGAAGGTAGTCTGGTGTCGAGATTTTTGTTACTCCAATGGATGGTAGCCTTGTCATTATGGAAGGTAGTCTGTTGTCGAGATTTTGGTAACTCCAATGGATGGTAGCCTTGTTATTGTGGAACATAGTCTATTGTCGATATTTTTGTTACTCCAATGGATGGTAGCCTTGTCATTATGGATAGTAGTCTGTTGTCGAGATTTTTGTTACTCCAATGGATGGTAGCCTTGTCATTATGGAACGTAGTCTGTTGTCGGAATTTATGTTACTCCAATGGATGGTAGCTTTGTCATTATGAAAGGTAGTCTGTTGTCGAGATTTTTGTTATTCCATTGGATTGTAGCCTTGTCATTATGAAAGGTAGTCCGTTGTTGAGATTTTTGTTATTCCGTTGGATTGTAGCCTTGTCATTATGATAGATGTTCTGTTGTCGATATCTTTGTTACTCAATGGATGGTAGCCTTGTTATTATGGAAGGTAGTCTGGTGTTGAGATTTTTGTCACTCCAATGGATGGTAGCCTTGGTTTTATGGAATATAGTCTATTATCGATATTTTTGTTACTCCAATGGATGGTAGCCTTGTTATTATGGAAGGTAGTCTATTGTCGAGATTTTTGTTACTCCAATGGATGGTTGCCTTGTCATTATGGAACGTAGTTTGTTGTCGATATTTATGTTACTCCAATGGATGGTAGCCTTGTCATTATGAAAGGTAGTCTGTTGTCGATATTTTTGTTATTCCATTGGATGGTAGCCTTGTCATTATGGAAGGTACTTTGTTACGGAGTTTTTTGTTAATCCAATGGATGGTTGCCTTGTCATTATGGAAGGTAGTCTGTTGTCGAAATTTTTGTTACTCCAATGGACGGTAGCCTTGCCATTATGGAAGGTAGTCTGTTGTCGAGATTTTTGTAACTCCAATGGATGGTACCCTTGTTATTATGGAACATAGTTTGTTGTCGATATTTTTGTTACTCCAATGGATGGTAGCCTTTTCATTACGGAAGGTAGTCTGTTGTCGAGATTCTGGTTACTCCAATGGATGGTAGCCTTGTCATTATGGAATGTAGTCTGTTGTCGATATTTATGTTACTCCAATGGATGGTAGCCTTATCATTATGAAAGGTAGTCTGTTGTGGAGATTTTTGTTATTCCATTGGATGGTAGCCTTGTCATTATGGTAGGTAGTCTGTTGTCGATATCTTTGTTACTCCAATGGATGGTAGCCTTGTCATTATGGAAGGTAGTTTGTTGTCGATATTTTTGTAACTCCAATGGATGGCACCCTTGTTATTAGGGAACATAGTCTGTTGTCGATATTTTTGTTACTCCATCGGATGGTAGGCTTGTAATTATGGAACATAGTTTGTTCTTGATATTTATGTTACTCCAATGGATGGTAGCCTTATCATTATGAAAGGTAGTCTGTTATCGAGATTTTTGTTATTCCATTGGGTGGTAGCCTTGTCATTATGGTAGGTAGTCTATTGTCGATATCTTTGTTACTCATAGGATGGTAGCCTTGTCATTACGGAAGGTAGTCTGGTGTCGAGATTTTTGTTACTCCAATGGATGGTAGCCTTGTCATTATGGTAGATATTCTGTTTTCGATATCTTTGTTACTCAATGGATGGTAGCCTTGTCATTATGGAAGGTAGTCTGGTGTCGAGATTTTTGTTACTCCTATGGATGGTAGCCTTGTTATTATGGAACATAGTCTGTTGTCGATATTTTTATTACTCCAATGGATGGTAGCCTTGTCATTATGGAAGGTAGTCTGTTGTCGAGATTTTTGTTACTCCAATGGATGGTAGCCTTGTCATTATGGAACATAGTTTGTTCTCGATATTTATGTTACTCCAATGGATGGTAGCCTTATCATTATGAAAGGTAGTCTGTTATCGAGATTTTTGTTATTCCATTGGGTGGTAGCCTTGTCATTATGGTATGTAGTCTGTTGTCGATATCTTTATTACTCAATGGATGGTAGCCTTGTCATTACGGAAGGTAGTCTGGTGTCGAGATTTTTGTTACTCCAATGGATGGTAGCCTTGTCATTATGGAAGGTAGTCTGTTGTCGAGATTTTGGTAACTCCAATGGATGGTAGCCTTGTTATTATGGAACATAGTCTATTGTCGATATTTTTGTTACTCCAATGGATGGTAGCCTTGTCATTATGGAAAGTAGTATGTTGTCGAGATTTTTGTTACTCCAATGGATGGTAGCCTTGTCATTATGGAACATAGTCTGTTGTCGGTATTTATGTTACTCCAATGGATGGTAGCCTTGTCATTATGAAAGGTAGTCTGTTGTCGAGATTTTTGTTATTCCATTGGATTGTAGCCTTTTCATTATGGAAGGTACTTTGTTACAGAGTTTTTTGTTAATCCAATGGATGGTTGCCTTGTCATTATTGAAGGTAGTCTATTGTCGAAATTTTTGTTACTCCAATGGACGGTAGCCTTGCCATTATGGAAGGTAGTCTGTTGTCGAGATTTTTGTAACTACAATGGATGGTAGCCTTGTTATTATGGAACATAGTCTGTTGTCGATATTTTTGTTACTCTAATGGATGGTAGCCTTGTCATTATGGAAAGTAGTCTGTTGTCGAGATTTTTGTTACTCCAATGGATGGTAGCCTTGTCATTATGGAACGTATTCTGTTGTCGATATTTATGTTACTCCAATGGATTGTAGCCTTGTAATTATGAAAGGTAGTCTGTTGTCGAGATTTTTGTTATTCCATTGGATGGTAGCCTTGTCATTATGGTAGATATTCTATTGTCGATATCTTTGTTACTCAATGGATGGTAGCCTTGTCATTATGGAAGGTGGTCTGGTGTCGAAATTTTTGTTACTCCAATGGATGATAGCTTTGTCATTATGGAACATAGTCTGTAGTCGATATTTATGTTACTCCAATGGATTGTAGCCTTGTAATTATGAAAGGTAATCTGTTGTCGAGATTTTTGTTATTCCATTGGATGGTAGCCTTGTCATTATGGAACATAGTCTATTGTCGATATTTTTGTTACTGCAATTGATGGTAGCCTTGTCATTATGAAAGGTAGTCTGTTGTCGAGATTTTTGTTTTTCCATTGGATGGCAGCCTTTTCATTATGTTAGGTAGTCTGTTGTCAATATCTTTCTTACTCAATGGATGGTAGACTTGTCATTATGGAAGGTAGTCTTTCGTTGCGATTTACGTTACTCCCACGGAAGGTAGCCTTGTCATTATGGAAGGTAGACTGTTGTTCAAATTTTTATTACTCCAATGGATGGTAGCCTTGTCATTATGGAAGGTACTCTGTTGTCGAGATTTTTGTTACTCCAATGGATGGTAGCCTTGTTATTGTGGAACATAGTCTATTGTCGATATTTTTGTTACTCCAATGGATGGTAGCCTTGTCATTACGGAAGGTAGTCTGTTGTTCAAATTTTTGTTACTCCAATGGATGGTAGCCTTGTCATTATGGAAGGTAGTTTATTGACGGGATTTTTGTTATTCCATTGGATGGTAGCGTTTTCATTACGGAAGGTAGGTTTTTGTCGAGATTTTTGTTATTCCAATGGATGGTAACCTTGTCATTATGGAAGGTACTCTGTTGTCGATATTTTTGTTACTCCAATGGATGGTACCCTTGTTATTATGGAACATAGTCTGTTGTCGATATTTTTGTTACTCCAATGGATGGTAGCCTTGTCATTACGGAAGGTAGTCTATTGTGGAGATTTTTGTTACTCCAATGAATGGTAGCCTTGTCATTATGAAAGGTAGTCTGTTGTCGAGATTTTTGTTATTCCATTAGATGGTAGCCTTGTCATTATGAAAGGTAGTCTGTTGTCGAGATATTTGTTATTCCATTGGATGGTAGCCTTGTCATTATGGTAGGTATTTTGTTGTCGATATCTTTGTTACTCAATGGATGGTAGCCTTGTCATTATGGAAGGTAGTCTGGTGTCGATATTTTTGTTACTCCAATGGATGGTAGCCTTATTATTATCGAACATGGTCTGTTGTCGATATTTTTGTTACTCCAATGGATGGTTGCCTTGTCATTATGGAAGGTAGTCTATTGTAGAAACTTTTGTTACTCCAATGGATGGTAGCCTTGTCATTATTGAAGGTAGTCTGTTGTCGAGATTCTTGTAACTCCAATAGAGTGTAGCCTTGTTATTATGGAACATAGTCTGTTGACGATATTTTTGTTACTCTAATGGATGGTAGCCTTGTCATTATGGAAAGTAGTCTGTTTTTGAGAGTTTTGTTACTCCAATGGATGGTAGCCTTGTCATTATGGAACGTATTCTGTTGTCGATATTTATGTTACTCCAATGGATTGTAGCCTTGTCATTATGAAAGGTGGTCTGTTGTAGAGATTTTTGTTATTCCATTGGATGGTAGCCTTGTCATTATGGTAGATATTCTGTTGTCGATATCTTTGTTACTCAATGGATGGTAGACTTATAATTATGGAAGGTAGTTTGGTGTCGAGATTTTTGATACTCCAATGGATGGTAGCCTTGTTATTATGGAACATAGTCTGTTGTCGATATTTTTATTACTCCAATGGATGGTAGCCTTGTCATTATGGAAGGTAGTCTATTGTCGAGATTTTTGTTCCTCCAATGGATGGTAGCTTTGTCATTATTGAATATAGTATGTTGTCGATATTTATGTTACTCAAATGGATGGTGCCTTGTCATTATGAAAGGTAGTCTGTTGTAGAGATTTTTTTTCCATTGGATGGTAGCCTTGTCAATATGGAATATAGTCTGTTGTCTATATTTTTGTTACTCCAATGGATGGTAGCCTTGTCATTATGAAAGGTAGTCTGTTGTCGAGATTTTTTTTATTCCATTGGATGGTAGCCTTGTCATTATGTTAGATAGTCTGTTGTCGATATCTTTGTTACTCAATGGATGGTAGACTTGTCATTATGGAAGGTAGTCTTTCGTTGCGATTTACGTTACTCCAATGGATGGTAGCCTTGTCATTATGGAAGGTAGTCTGTTGTTCAGATTTTTGTTACTCCAATGGATGGTAGCCTTGTGATTATGGAAGGTAGTATGTTGTCGATATTTTTTTTACTCTCGTGAATGGTAGCATTGTCATTTTTTGAAGGTAGTCTGTTGTCAATGTCTATGTTACTCCAATGGATGGTAGCCTTGTCATTATGGAAGGTAGTATGTTGTCGATATTTTTGTAACTCCAATGGATGGTAGTCTTGTTATTAGGGAACATAGCCTGTTTTCGATATTTTTGATAATCTAATGGATGGTAGCCTTGTCATTATGGAAGGTAGTTTTTTGTCGAGATTTTTGTTACTCCAGTGGATGGTAGCTTTGTCATTATGGAACATAGTCTATTGTCGATATTTTTGTTACTCCAATGGATGGTAGCCTTGTCATTATGGAAGGTAGTCTGTTTTTGAGATTTTTGTTAATCCAATGGATGGTAGCCTTATCATTATGAAAGGAAGTCTGTCGTCGATATTTATTTACTCCAATGGATGGGAGCCTTGTCATTATGAAAGGTAGTCTGTTGTCGAGATTTTTGTTATTCCATTGGATGGTAGCCTTGTCATTATGGAAGGTAGTCTGTTGTCAAAATTTTTGTTACTCCAATGGATGGTAGCCTTGTCATTATGGAAAGTAGTTTGTTGTCGAGATTTTTGTTACTCCCATGGATGGTAGCCTTGTCATTATGTAACGTAGTTTGTTGTCGATATTTATATTACTCCAATGGATGGTAGCCTTGTCATTATGAAAGGTAGTCTATTGTCAAGATTTTTGTTATTCCATTGGATGGTAGCCTTGTCATCATGGTAGATATTCTGTTGTGGATATTTTTGTTACTCAATGAATGGTAGCCTTGTCATTATGGAAGGTAATCTGGTGTCGAGATTTTTGTTACTCCATTGGACGGTTGCCATGTCATTATGGAAGGTAGTTTGTTGTCGATATTTTTGTTACTCCAATGGATGGTAGCCTTGTCATTATGGAAGGTAGTCTGTTGTCGAGATTTTACTTACTCTAATGGATGGTAGCCTTGTCATTATGGAACATAGTCTGTTGTCGAGATTTTTGTTACTCCAATAGGTGGTAGCCTTGTCATTATGGTAGATATTATGTTGTCGATATCTTTGTTACTCAATGGATGGTAGCCTTGTCATTATGGAAGGTAGTCTGGTGTCGAGATTTTTGTTACTCCAATGGATGGTAGCCTTGTTATTATGGAACATAGTCTGTTGTCGATATTTTTAATACTCCAATGGATGGTAGCCTTCTCATTATGGAAGGTAGTTTGTTGTCGAGATTTTTGTTACTCCAATGGATGATAGCTTTGTCATTATGGAACATGGTCTATTGTCGATATTTATGTTACTCCAATGGATTGTAGCCTTGTAATTATGAAAGGTAGTTTGTTGTCGAGATTTTTGTTATTCCATTGGATGGTAGCCTTGTCATTATGGAACATAGTCTGTTGTCGATATTTTTGTTATTCCAATTGATGGTAGCCTTGTCATTATGAAAGGTAGTCTGTTGTCGATATCTTTGTTACTCAATGGTTGGTAGACTTGTCATTATGGAAGGTAGTCTTTCGTTGCGATTTACGTTACTCCAACGAATGGTAGCCTTGTCATTATGAAAGGTAGTCTGTTGTTCAATTTTTTATTACTCCAATGGATGGTAGCCTTGTCATTATGGAAGGTACTCTGTTGTCGAGATTTTTGTTACTCCAATGGATGGTAGCCTTGTTATTGTTGAACATAGTCTATTGTCGATATTTTTGTTACTCCAATGGATGGTAGCCTTGTCATTATGAAAGGTAGTCTGTTGTCGAGATATTTGTTATTCCATTGGATGGTAGCCTTGTCATTATGGAAGGTAGTCTGGTGTCGAGATTTTTGTTACTCCAATGGAAGGTTGCCTTGTTAATATGGAACATAGTCTGTTGTCGATATTTTTGTTATTCCATTTGATGGTAGCCTTGTCATTATGGAAGTTACTTTGTTACCGAGATTTTTGTTACTCCAATGGATGGTAGCCTTGTCATTATGAAAGGTAGTCTATTTTCGATATTTATGTTACTCTAATGGGTGTTAGCCTTGTCATTATGGAAGGTAGTCTGTTTTCTATATTTTTGTAACTCCAATGGATGGTCCCCTTGTTATTATGGAACATAGTCTCTTGTCGATATTTTTGTTACTCCAATTGATGGTAGCCTTGTCATTACGGAAGGTAGTCTGTTATTGAAATTTTTGTTACTCCAATGGATGGTAGCCTTGTAATTATGGAAGGTAGTCTGTTGACGAGATTTTTGTTATTCCATTGGATGGTAGCCTTTTCATTACGGAAGGTAGGTTTTTGTCGAGATTTTTGTTATTCCAATGGATGGTAACCTTGTCATTATGGAAGGTACTCTGTTGTCGATATTTTTGTTACTCCAATGGATGGTACCCTTGTTATTATGGAACATAGTCTGTTGTCGATATTTTTGTTACTCCAATGGATGGTAGCCTGGTCATTACGGAAGGTAGTCTGTTGTCGAGATTTTTGTTACTCCAATGGATGGTAGCCTTGTCATTATGGAACGTAGTCTGTTGTCGATATTTATGTTACTCCAATGGATGGTAGCCTTACCATTATGAAAGGTAGTCTGTTGTCGAGATTTTTGTTATTCCATCGGATGGTAGCCTTGTCATTACGGGATGTAGTCTATTATCGATATCTTTGTTACTCGATGGATGGTAGCCTTGTCATTATGGAAGGTAGTCTTGTGTCGATATTTTTGTTACTCCAATGTATGGTTGCCTTGTGATTATCGAACATAGTCTGTTGTCGATATTTTTGTTACTCCAATGGATGGTTGCCTTGTCATTATGGAAGGTAGTCTACTGTCGAAATTTTTGTTACTCCAATGGACGGTAGCCTTGTCATTATGGAAGGTAGTCTGTTGTCGAGATTCTTGTAACTCCAATGGATGGTAGCCTTGTTATTATGGAACATAGTCTGTTTACGATATTTTTGTTACTCTAATGGATGGTAGCCTTGTCATTATGGAAAGTAGTCTGTTGTCGAGAGTTTTGTTACTCAAATGGATGGTAGCCTTGTCATTATGTAACGTATTTTGTTGTCGATATTTATGTTACTCCAATGGATTGTAGCCTTGTCATTATGAAAGGTAGTCTGTTTTCTATATCTTTGTAACTCCAATGGATGGTACCCTTGTTATTATGGAACATAGTTTGTTGTCGATATTTTTGTTACTCCAATGGATGGTAGCCTTGTCATTACGGAAGGTAGTCAGTTGTTCAAATTTTTGTTACTCCAATGAATGGTAGCCTTGTCATTATGGAAGGTAATCTGGTGTCGAGATTTTTGTTACACCATTGGACGGTTGCCATGTCATTATGGAAGGTAGTTTGTTGTCGATATTTTTGTTACTCCAATGGATGGTAGCCTTGTCATTATGGAAGGTAGTCTGTTGTCGAGATTTTACTTACTCCAATGGATGGTAGCCTTGTCATTATGGAACATAGTCTGTTGTCGAGATTTTTGTTACTCCAATAGGTGGTAGCCTTGTCATTATGGTAGATATTATGTTGTCGATATCTTTGTTACTCAATGGATGGTAGCCTTGTCATTATGGAAGGTAGTCTGGTGTCGAGATTTTTGTTACTCCAATGGATGGTAGCCTTGTTATTATGGAACATAGTCTATTGTCGATATTTTTATTACTCCAATGGATGGTAGCCTTCTCATTATGGAAGATAGTTTGTTGTCGAGATTTTTGTTACTCCAATGGATGATAGCTTTGTCATTATGGAACATGGTCTATTGTCGATATTTATGTTACTCCAATGGATTGTAGCCTTGTAATTATGAAAGGTAGTTTGTTGTCGAGATTTTTGTTATTCCATTGGATGGTAGCCTTGTCATTATGGAACATAGTCTGTTGTCGATATTTTTGTTATTCCAATTGATGGTAGCCTTGTCATTATGAAAGGTAGTCTGTTGTCGATATCTTTGTTACTCAATGGATGGTAGACTTGTCATTATGGAAGGTAGTCTTTCGTTGCGATTTACGTTACTCCAACGAATGGTAGCCTTGTCATTATGAAAGGTAGTCTGTTGTTCAATTTTTTATTACTCCATTGGATGGTAGCCTTGTCATTATGGAAGGTACTCTGTTGTCGAGATTTTTGTTACTCCAATGGATGGTAGCCTTGTTATTGTTGAACATAGTCTATTGTCGATATTTTTGTTACTCCAATGGATGGTAGCCTTGTCATTATGAAAGGTAGTCTGTTGTCGAGATATTTGTTATTCCATTGGATGGTAGCCTTGTCATTATGGTAGACATTCTGTTGTCAATATCTTTGTTACTCAATGGATGGTAGCCTTGTCATTATGGAAGGTAGTCTGGTGTCGAGATTTTTGTTACTCCAATGGAAGGTTGCCTTGTTAATATGGAACATAGTCTGTTGTCGATATTTTTGTTATTCCATTTGATGGTAGCCTTGTCATTATGGAAGGTACTTTGTTACCGAGATTTTTGTTACTCATATGGATGGTAGCCTTGTCATTATGAAAGGTAGTCTATTTTCGATATTTATGTTACTCTAATGGGTGTTATCCTTGTCATTATGGAAGGTAGTCTGTTTTCTATATTTTTGTAACTCCAATGGATGGTCCCCTTGTTATTATAAAACATAGTCTCTTGTCGATATTTTTGTTACTCCAATGGATGGTAGCCTTGTCATTACGGAAGGTAGTCTGTTATTCAAATTTTTGTTACTCCAATGGATGGTAGCCTTGTCATTATGGAAGGTAGTCTGTTGACGAGATTTTTGTTATTCCATTGGATGGTAGCCTTTTCATTACGGAAGGTAGGTTTTTGTCGAGATTTTTGTTATTCCAATGGATGGTAACCTTGTCATTATGGAAGGTACTCTGTTGTCGATATTTTTGTTACTCCAATGGATGGTACCCTTGTTATTATGGAACATAGTCTTTTGTCGATATTTTTGTTACTCCAATGGATGGTAGCCTGGTCATTACGGAAGGTAGTCTGTTGTCGAGATTTTTGTTACTCCAATGGATGGTAGCCTTGTCATTATGGAACGTAGTCTGTTGTCGATATTTATGTTACTCCAATGGATGGTAGCCTTATCATTATGAAAGGTAGTCTGTTGTCGAGATTTTTGTTATTCCATTGGATGGTAGCCTTGTCATTACGGGAGGTAGTCTATTGTCGATATCTTTGTTACTCGATGGATGGTAGCCTTGTCATTATGGAAGGTAGTCTGGTGTCGATATTTTTGTTACTCCAATGGATGGTTGCCTTGTTATTATCGAACATAGTCTGTTGTCGATATTTTTGTTACTCCAATGGATGGTTGCCTTGTCATTATGGAAGGTAGTCTATTGTCGAAATTTTTTTTACTCCAACGGACGGTAGCCTTGTCATTATGGAAGGTAGTCTGTTGTCGAGATTCTTGTAACTCCAATGGATGGTTGCCTTGTTATTATGGAACATAGTCTGTTTACGATATTTTTGTTACTCTAATGGATGGTAGCCTTGTCATTATGGAAAGTAGTCTGTTGTCGAGAGTTTTGTTACTCAAATGGATGGTAGCCTTGTCATTATGGAACGTATTTTGTTGTCGATATTTATGTTACTCCAATGGATTTTAGCCTTGTCATTACAAAAGGTAGTCTGTTTTCTATATCTTTGTAACTCCAATGGATGGTACCCTTGTTATTATGGAACATAGTTTATTGTCGATATTTTTGTTACTCCAATGGATGGTAGCCTTGTCATTACGGAAGGTAGTCTGTTGTTCAAATTTTTGTTACTCCAATGAATGGTAGCCTTGTCATTATGGAAGGTAGTCTGTTGACGAGATTTTTGTTATTCCATTGGATGGTAGCCTTTTCATTACGAAAGGTAGGTTTTTGTCGAGATTTTTGTTATTCCAATGGATGGTAGCCTTGTCATTATGTTAGGTAGTTTGTTGTCAATATCTTTGTTACTCAATGGATGGTAGACTTGTCATTATGGAAGGTAGTCTTTCATTGCGATTTACGTTACTCCAACGGATGGTAGCCTTGTCATTATGGAAGGTAGACTGTTGTTCAAATTTTTATTACTCCAATGGATGGTATCCTTGTCATTATGGAAGGTACTCTGTTGTCGAGATTTTTGTTACTCCAATGGATGGTAGCCTTGTTATTGTGGAACATAGTCTATTGTCGATATTTTTGTTACTCCAATGGATGGTAGCCTTGTCATTATGAAAAGTAGTATGTTGTCGAGATTTTTGTTACTCCAATGGATGGTAGCCTTGTCATTATGGAACATAGTCTGTTGTTGATATTTATGTTACTCCAATGGATGGTAGCCTTGTCATTATGAAAGGTAGTCTGTTGTCAAGATATTTGTTATACCATTGGATGGTAGCCTTGTCATTATGGTAGACATTCTGTTGTCGATATCTTTGTTACTCAATGCATGGTAGCCTTGTCATTATGGAAGGTAGTCTGGTGTCGAGATTTTTGTTACTCCAATGGATGGATGCCTTGTTAATATGGAACATAGTCTGTTATCGATATTTTTGTTACTCCAAAGGATGGTAGCCTTGTCATTATGGAAGGTAGTCTGTTGTCGAGATTTTTGTTACTCCAATGGATGGTAGCCTTATCATTATGGAACGTAGTATGTTGTCGATATTTATGTTACTCCAATGGATGGTAGCCTTGTCATTATGGAAGGTAGTCTGTTGTCTATATTTTTGTAACTCCGATGGATGGTCCCCTTGTTATTATGGAACATAGTCTGTTGTCGATATTTTTGTTACTCCAATGGATGGTAGCCTTGTTATTACGGAAGGTAGTCTGTTGTTCAAATTTTTGTTACTCCAATGGATGGTAGCCTTGTCATTATGGAAGGTAGTCTGTTGACGAGATTATTGTTATTCCATTGGATGGTAGCCTTTTCATTACGGAAGGTAGGTTTTTGTCGAGATTTTTGTTATTCCAATGGATGGTAACCTTGTCATTATGGAAGGTACTCTGTTGTCGATATTTTTGTTACTCCAATGGATGGTACCCTTGTTATTATGGAACATAGTTTGTTGTCGATATTTTTGTTACTCCAATGGATGGTAGCCTTGTCATTACGGAAGGTAGTCTTTTGTGGAGATTTTTGTTACTCCAATGAATGGTAGCCTTGTCATTAAGGAACGTAGTCTGTTGTCGATATTTATGTTACTCCAATGGATGGTAGCCTTATCATTATGAAAGGTAGTCTGTTGTCGAGATTTTTGTTATTCCATTGGATGGTAGCCTTGTCATTATGGTAGGTATTCTGTTGTCGATATCTTTGTTACTCAATGGATGGTAGCCTTGTCATTATGGAAGGTAGTCTGGTGTCGATATTTTTGTTACTCCAATGGATGGTAGCCTTGTTATTATCGAACATAGTCTGTTGTCAATATTTTTGTTACTCCAATGGATGGGTGCCTTGTCATTATGGAAGGTAGTCTATTGTAGAAATTTTTGTTACTCCAATGGATGGTAGCCTTGTCATTATTGAAGGTAGTCTGTTGTCGAGATTCTTGTAACTCCAATGGAAGGTAGCCTTGTTATTATGGAACATAGTTTGTTGACGATATTTTTGTTACTCTAATGGATGGTAGCCTTGTCATTACGGAAAGTAGTCTGTTTTCGAGAGTTTTGTTACAACAATGGATGGTAGCCTTGTCATTATGGAACGTATTCTATTGTCGATATTTATGTTACTCCAATGGATTGTAGCCTTGTCATTATGAAAGGTGTTCTGTTGTCGAGATTTTTGTTATTCTATTGGATGGTAGCCTTGTCATTATGGTAGATATTCTGTTGTCGATATCTTTGTTACTCAATGGATAGTAGCCTTGTAATTATGGAAGGTACTTTGGCGTCGAGATTTTTGATACTCCAATGGATGGTAGCCTTGTTATTATGGAACATAGTCTATTGTCGATATTTTTATTACTCCAATGGATGGTAGCCTTGTCATTATGGAAGGTAGTCTGTTGACGAGATTTTTGTTATTCCATTGGATGGTAGCCTTTTCATTACGGAAGATAGGTTTTTGTCGAGATTTTTGTTATTCCAATGGATGGTAACCTTGTCATTATGGAAGGTACTCTGTTGTCGATATTTTTGTTACTCCAATGGATGGTACCCTTGTTATTATGGAACATAGTTTGTTGTCGATATTTTTGTTACTCCAATGGATGGTAGCCTTGTCATTACGGAAGGTAGTCTGTTGTGGAGATTTTTGTTACCCCAATGAATGGTAGCCTTGTCATTAAGGAACGTAGTCTGTTGTCGATATTTATGTTACTCCAATGGATGGTAGCCTTATCATTATGAAAGGTAGTCTGTTGTCGAGATTTTTGTTATTCCATTGGATGGTAGCCTTGTCATTATGGTAGGTATTCTGTTGTCGATATCTTTGTTACTCAATGGATGGTAGCCTTGTCATTATGGAAGGTAGTCTGGTGTCGATATTTTTGTTACTCCAATGGATGGTAGCCTTGTTATTATCGAACATAGTCTGTTGTCAATATTTTTGTTACTCCAATGGATGGTTGCCTTGTCATTATGGAAGGTAGTCTATTGTAGAAATTTTTGTTACTCCAATGGATGGTAGCCTTGTCATTATTGAAGGTAGTCAGTTGTCGAGATTCTTGTAACTCCAATGGATGGTAGCCTTGTTATTATGGAACATAGTTTGTTGACGATATTTTTGTTACTCTAATGGATGGTAGCCTTGTCATTATGGAAAGTAGTCTGTTTTCGAGAGTTTTGTTACAACAATGGATGGTAGCCTTGTCATTATGGAACGTATTCTATTGTCGATATTTATGTTACTCCAATGGATTGTAGCCTTGTCATTATGAAAGGTGTTCTGTTGTCGAGATTTTTGTTATTCTATTGGATGGTAGCCTTGTAATTATGGAAGGTACTTTGGTGTCGAGATTTTTGATACTCCAATGGATGGTAGCCTTGTTATTATGGAACATAGTCTATTGTCGATATTTTTAATACTCCAATGGATGGTAGCCTTGTCATTATGGAAGGTAGTCTATTGTCGAGATTTTTGTTACTCCAATGGATGGTAGATTTGTCATTATGGAATATATTCTGTTGTCGATATTTATGTTACTCAAATGGATGGTAGCCTTGTCATTATGAAAGGTAGTCTGTTGTAGAGATTTTTTTTATTCCATTCGATGGTAGCCTTGTCATTATGGAATATAGTCTGTTCTCTATATTTTTGTTACTCCAATGGATGGTAGCCTTGTCATTTTGAAAGGTAGTCTGTTGTCGAGATTTTTGTTATTCTATTGGATGGTAGCCTTTTCATTATGTTAGATAGTCTGTTGTCGATATCTTTGTTACTCAATGGATGGTAGACTTGTCATTATGGAAGGTAGTCTTTCGTTGCGATTTACGTTACTCCAATGGATGGTAGCCTTGTCATTATGGAAGGTAGTCTGTTGTTCAGATTTTTGTTACTCCAATGGATGGTAGTCTTGTGATTATGGAAGGTAGTATGTTGTCGATATTTTTTTTACTCTTGTGGATGGTAGCATTGTCATTTTTTGAAGGTAGTCTGTTGTCGATGTCTATGTTACTCCAATGGATGGTAGCCTTGTCATTATGGAAGGTATTTTGTTGTCGATATTTATGTTACTCCAATGGATGGTACCCTTGTTATTATGGAACATAGTTTGTTGTCGATATTTTTGTTACTCCAATGGATGGTAGCCTTGTCATTACGGAAGGTAGTCTGTTGTTCAAATTTTTGTTACTCCAATGAATGGTAGCCTTGTCATTATGGAAGGTAGTCTGTTGACGATATTTTTGTTATTCCATTGGATGGTAGCCTTTTCATTACGGAAGGTAGGTTTTTGTCGAGATTTTTGTTATTCCAATGGATGGTAGCCTTGTCATTATGTTAGGTAGTTTGTTGTCAATATCTTTGTTACTCAATGGATGGTAGACTTGTCATTATGGAAGGTAGTCTTTCATTGCGATTTACGTTACTCCAACGGATGGTAGCCTTGTCATTATGGAAGGTAGACTGTTGTTCAAATTTTTATTACTCCAATGGATGGTATCCTTGTCATTATCGAAGGTACTCTGTTGTCGAGATTTTTGTTACTCCAATGGATGGTAGCCTTGTTATTGTGGAACATAGTCTATTGTCGATATTTTTGTTACTCCAATGGATGGTATCCTTGTCATTATGGAAAGTAGTATGTTGTCGAGATTTTTGTTACTCCAATGGATGGTAGCCTTGTCATTATGGAACATAGTCTATTGTTGATATTTATGTTACTCCAATGGATGGTAGCCTTGTCATTATGAAAGGTAGTCTGTTGTCGAGATATTTGTTATTCCAATGGATGGTAGCCTTATCAATAAGGTAGACATTCTGTTGTCGAGATCTTTGTTACTCAATGGATGGTAGCCTTGTCATTATGGAAGGTAGTCTGGTGTCGAGATTTTTGTTACTCCAATGGATGGTTGCCTTGTTAATATGGAACATAGTCTATTATCAATATTTTTGTTACTCCAAAGGATGGTAGCCTTGTCATTATGGAAGGTAGTCTGTTGTCGACATTTTTGTTACTCCAATGGATGGTAGCCTTATCATTATGGAACGTAGTATGTTGTCGATATTTATGTTACTCCAATAGATGGTAGCCTTGTCATTATGGAAGGTAGTCTGTTGTTCAGATTTTTGTTACTCCAATGGATGGTAGCCTTTTCATTACGGAAGATAGGTTTTTGTCGAGATTTTTGTTATTCCAATGGATGGTAACCTTGTCATTATGGAAGGTACTCTGTTGTCGATATTTTTGTTACTCCAATGGATGGTACCTTTGTTATTATGGAACATAGTTTGTTGTCGATATTTTTGTTACTCCAATGGATGGTATCCTTGTCATTACGGAAGGTAGTCTGTTGTGGAGATTTTTGTTACTCCAATGAATGGTAGCCTTGTCATTAAGGAACGTAGTCTGTTGTCGATATTTATGTTACTCCAATGGATGGTAGCCTTATCATTATGAAAGGTAGTCTGTTGTCGAGATTTTTGTTATTCCATTGGATGGTAGCCTTGTCATTATGGTAGGTATTCTGTTGTCGATATCTTTGTTACTCAATGGATGGTAGCCTTGTCATTATGGAAGGTGGTCTGGTGTCGATATTTTTGTTACTCCAATGGATGGTAGCCTTGTTATTATCGAACATACTCTGTTGTCAATATTTTTGTTACTCCAATGGATGGTTGCCTTGTCATTATGGAAGGTAGTCTATTTTAGAAATTTTTGTTACTCCAATGGATGGTAGCCTTGTCATTATTGAAGGTAGTCTGTTGTCGAGATTCTTGTAACTCCAATGGATGGTAGCCTTGTTATTATGGAACATAGTTTGTTGACGATATTTTTGTTACTCTAATGGATGGTAGCCTTGTCATTATGGAAAGTAGTCTGTTTTCGAGAGTTTTGTTACAACAATGGATGGTAGCCTTGTCATTATGGAATGTATTCTATTGTCGATATTTATGTTACTCCAATGGATTGTAGCCTTGTCATTATGAAAGGTGTTCTGTTGTCGAGATTTTTGTTATTCTATTGGATGGTAGCCTTGTCATTATGGTAGATATTCTGTTGTCGATATCTTTGTTACTCAATGGATAGTAGCCTTGTAATTATGGAAGGTACTTTGGTGTCGAGATTTTTGATACTCCAATGGATGGTAGCCTTGTTATTATGGAACATAGTCTATTGTCGATATTTTTATTACTCCAATGGATGGTAGCCTTGTCATTATGGAAGGTAGTCTATTGTCGAGATTTTTGTTACTCCAATGGATGGTAGCTTTGTCATTATGGAATATATTCTGTTGTCGATATTTATGTTACTCAAATGGATGGCAGCCTTGTCATTATGAAAGGTAGTCTGTTGTAGAGATTTTTTTTATTCCATTCGATGGTAGCCTTGTCATTATGGAATATAGTTTGTTGTCTATATTTTTGTTACTCCAATGGATGGTAGCCTTGTCATTATGAAAGGTAGTCTGTTGTCGAGATTTTTGTTATTCCATTGGATGGTAGCCTTTTCATTATGTTAGATAGTCTGTTGTCGATATCTTTGTTACTCAATGGATGGTAGACTTGTCATTATGGAAGGTAGTCTTTCGTTGCGATTTACGTTACTCCAATGGATGGTAGCCTTGTCATTATGGAAGGTAGTCTGTTGTTCAGATTTTTGTTACTCCAATGGATGGTAGTCTTGTGATTATGGAAGGTAGTATGTTGTCGATATTTTTTTTACTCTCGTGGATGGTAGCATTGTCATTTTTTGAAGGTAGTCTGTTGTCGATGTCTATGTTACTCCAATGGATGGTAGCCTTGTCATTATGGAAGGTAGTCTGTTGTCGATATTTTTGTAATTCCAATGGATGGTAGTCTTGTTATTAGGGAACATAGGCTGTTTTTGATATTTTTGTTACTCCAATGGATGGTAGCCTTGTCATTATGGAACGTATTTTGTTGTCGATATTTATGTTACTCCAATGGATGGTACCCTTGTTATTATGGAACATAGTTTGTTGTCGATATTTTTGTTACTCCAATGGATGGTAGCCTTGTCATTACGGAAGGTAGTCTGTTGTTCAAATTTTTGTTACTCCAATGAATGGTAGCCTTGTCATTATGGAAGGTAGTATGTTGACGATATTTTTGTTATTCCATTGGATGGTAGCCTTTTCATTACGGAAGGTAGGTTTTTGTCGAGATTTTTGTTATTCCAATGGATGGTAGCCTTGTCATTATGTTAGGTAGTTTGTTGTCAATATCTTTGTTACTCAATGGATGGTAGACTTGTCATTATGGAAGGTAGTCTTTCATTGCGATTTACGTTACTCCAACGGATGGTAGCCTTGTCATTATGGAAGGTAGACTGTTGTTCAAATTTTTATTACTCCAATGGATGGTATCCTTGTCATTATCGAAGGTACTCTGTTGTCGAGATTTTTGTTACTCCAATGGATGGTAGCCTTGTTATTGTGGAACATAGTCTATTGTCGATATTTTTGTTACTCCAATGGATGGTATCCTTGTCATTATGGAAAGTAGTATGTTGTCGAGATTTTTGTTACTCCAATGGATGGTAGCCTTGTCATTATGGAACATAGTCTATTGTTGATATTTATGTTACTCCAATGGATGGTAGCCTTGTCATTATGAAAGGTAGTCTGTTGTCGAGATATTTGTTATTCCATTGGATGGTAGCCTTGTCAATAAGGTAGACATTCTGTTGTCGATATCTTTGTTACTCAATGGATGGTAGCCTTGTCATTATGGAAGGTAGTCTGGTGTCGAGATTTTTGTTACTCCAATGGATGGTTGCCTTGTTAATATGGAACATAGTCTGTTATCAATATTTTTGTTACTCCAAAGGATGGTAGCCTTGTCATTATGGAAGGTAGTCTATTGTCCAGATTTTTGTTACTCCAATGGATGGTAGCCTTATCATTATGGAACGTAGTATGTTGTCGATATTTATGTTACTCCAATGGATGGTAGCCTTGTCATTATGGAAGGTAGTCTGTTGTCTATATTTTTGTAACTCCGATGGATGGTCCCCTTGTTATTATGGAACATAGTCTGTTGTCGATATTTTTGTTACTCCAATGGATGGTAGCCTTGTCATTACGGAAGGTAGTCTGTTGTTCAAATTTTTGTTACTCCAATGGATGGTAGCCTTGTCATTATGGAAGGTAGACTGTTGACGAGATTTTTGTTATTCCATTGGATGGTAGCCTTTTCATTACAAAAGGTAGGTTTTTGTCGAGATTTTTGTTATTCCAATGGATGGTAACCTTGTCATTATGGAAGGTGCTCTGTTGT
The DNA here is from genome assembly GCA_948472305.1 of Vicia faba. NCBI lineage: Eukaryota > Viridiplantae > Streptophyta > Magnoliopsida > Fabales > Fabaceae > Vicia > Vicia faba. Next base: position 680,359,553 of record OX451739.1, on the reverse strand, counting down.
CGATATTTTTGTTACTCCAATGGATGGTACCCTTGTTATTATGGAACATAGTCTGTTGTCGATATTGTTGTTACTCCAATGGATGGTAGCCTTGTCATTACGGAAGGTAGTCTGTTGTGGAGATTTTTGTTACTCCAATGAATGGTAGCCTTGTCATTATGGAACGTAGTCTGTTGTCGATATTTATGTTACTCCAATGGATGGTAGCCTTATCATTATGAAAGGTAGTCTGTTGTCGAGATTTTTGTTATTCCATTGGATGGTAGCCTTGTCATTATGGTAGGTATTCTGTTGTCGATATCTTTAGTACTCAATGGATGGTAGCCTTGTCATTATGGAAGGTAGTCTGGTGTCGATATTTTTGTTACTCCAATGGATGGTAGCCTTGTTATTATCGAACATAGTCTGTTGTCGATATTCTTGTTACTCCAATGGATGGTTGCCTTGTCATTATGGAAGGTAGTCTATTGTAGAAATTTTTGTTACTCCAATGGATGGTAGCCTTGTCATTATTGAAGGTAGTCTGTTGTCGACATTCTTGTAACTCCAATGGATGGTAGCCTTGTTATTATGGAATATAGTTTGTTGACGATATTTTTGTTACTCTAATGGATGGTAGCCTTGTCATTATGGAAAGTAGTCTGTTTTCGAGAGTTTTGTTACTCCAATGGATGGTAGCCTTGTCATTATGGAACGTATTCTATTGTCGATATTTATGTTACTCCAATGGATTGTAGCCTTGTCATTATGAAAGGTGGTCTGTTGTCGAGATTTTTGTTATTCCATTGGATGGTAGCCTTGTCATTATGGTAGATATTCTGTTGTCGATATCTTTGTTACTCAATGGATAGTAGCCTTGTAATTATGGAAGGTACTTTAGTGTCGAGATTTTTGATACTCCAATGGATGGTAGCCTTGTTATTATGGAACATAGTCTGTTGTCGATATTTTTATTACTCCAATGGATGGTAGCCTTGTCATTATGGAAGGTAGTCTATTGTCGAGATTTTTGTTACTCCAATGGATGGTAGCTTTGTCATTATGGAATATAGTTTGTTGTCGATATTTATGTTACTCAAATGGATGGTAGCCTTGTCATTATGAAAGGTAGTCAGTTGTAGAGATTTTTTTTATTCCATTGGATGGTAGCCTTGTCATTATGGAATATAGTCTGTTGTCTATATTTTTGTTACTCCAATGGATGGTAGCCTTGTCATTATGAAAGGTAGTCTGTTGTCGAGATTTTTGTTATTCCATTGGATGGTAGCCTTGTCATTATGTTAGATAGTCTGTTGTCGAAATCTTTGTTACTCAATGGTTGGTAGACTTGTCATTATGGAAGGTAGTCTTTCGTTGCGATTTATGTTACTCCAATGGATGGTAGCCTTGTCATTATGGAAGGTAGTCTGTTGTTCAGATTTTTGTTACTCCAATGGATGGTAGTCTTGTGATTATGGAAGGTAGTATGTTTTCGATATTTTTTTTACTCTCGTGGATGGTAGCATTGTCATTTTTTGAAGGTAGTCTGTTGTCGATGTCTATGTTACTCCAATGGATGGTAGCCTTGTCATTATGGAAGGTAGTCTGTTGTCGATATTTTTGTAATTCCAATGGATGGTAGTCTTGTTATTAGGGAACATAGGCTGTTTTTGATATTTTTGTTACTCCAATGGATGGTAGCCTTGTCATTATGGAACGTATTTTGTTGTCGATATTTATGTTACTCCAATGTATGGTACCCTTGTTATTATGGAACATAGTTTGTTGTCGATATTTTTGTTACTCCAATGGATGGTAGCCTTGTCATTACGGAAGGTAGTCTGTTGTTCAAATTTTTGTTACTCCAATGAATGGTAGCCTTGTCATTATGGAAGGTAGTCTGTTGACGATATTTTTGTTATTCCATTGGATGGTAGCCTTTTCATTACGGAAGGTAGGTTTTTGTCGAGATTTTTGTTATTCCAATGGATGGTAGCCTTGTCATTATGTTAGGTAGTTTGTTGTCAATATCTTTGTTACTCAATGGATGGTAGACTTGTCATTATGGAAGGTAGTCTTTCATTGCGATTTACGTTACTCCAACGGATGGTAGCCTTGTCATTATGGAAGGTAGACTGTTGTTCAAATTTTTATTACTCCAATGGATGGTATCCTTGTCATTATCGAAGGTACTCTGTTGTCGAGATTTTTGTTACTCCAATGGATGGTAGCCTTGTTATTGTGGAACATAGTCTATTGTCGATATTTTTGTTACTCCAATGGATGGTATCCTTGTCATTATGGAAAGTAGTATGTTGTCGAGATTTTTGTTACTCCAATGGATGGTAGCCTTGTCATTATGGAACATAGTCTATTGTTGATATTTATGTTACTCCAATGGATGGTAGCCTTGTCATTATGAAAGGTAGTCTGTTGTCGAGATATTTGTTATTCCATTGGATGGTAGCCTTGTCAATAAGGTAGACATTCTGTTGTCGATATCTTTGTTACTCAATGGATGGTAGCCTTGTCATTATGGAAGGTAGTCTGGTGTCGAGATTTTTGTTACTCCAATGGATGGTTGCCTTGTTAATATGGAACATAGTCTGTTATCAATATTTTTGTTACTCCAAAGGATGGTAGCCTTGTCATTATGGAAGGTAGTCTGTTGTCGAGATTTTTGTTACTCCAATGGATGGTAGCCTTATCATTATGGAACGTAGTATGTTGTCGATATTTATGTTACTCCAATGGATGGTAGCCTTGTCATTATGGAAGGTAGTCTGTTGTCTATATTTTTGTAACTCCGATGGATGGTCCCCTTGTTATTATGGAACATAGTCTGTTGTCGATAGTTTTGTTACTCCAATGGATGGTAGCCTTGTCATTACGGAAGGTAGTCTGTTGTTCAAATTTTTGTTACTCCAATGGATGGTAGCCTTGTCATTATGGAAGGTAGACTGTTGACGAGATTTTTGTTATTCCATTGGATGGTAGCCTTTTCATTACAAAAGGTAGGTTTTTGTCGAGATTTTTGTTATTCCAATGGATGGTAACCTTGTCATTATGGAAGGTGCTCTGTTGTCGATATTTTTGTTACTCCAATGGATGGTACCCTTGTTATTATGGAACATAGTGTGTTGTCGATATTGTTGTTACTCCAATGGATGGTAGCCTTGTCATTACGGAAGGTAGTCTATTGTGGAGATTTTTGTTACTCCAATGAATGGTAGCCTTGTCATTATGGAACGTAGTCTGTTGTCGATATTTATGTTACTCCAATGGATGGTAGCCTTATCATTATGAAAGGTAGTCTGTTGTCGAGATTTTTGTTATTCCATTGGATGGTAGCCTTGTCCTTATGGTAGGTATTCTGTTGTCGATATCTTTAGTACTCAATGGATGGTAGCCTTGTCATTATGGAAGGTAGTCTGGTGTCGATATTTTTGTTACTCCAATGGATGGTAGCCTTGTTATTATCGAACATAGTCTGTTGTCGATATTTTTGTTACTCCAATGGATGGTTGCCTTGTCATTATGGAAGGTAGTCTATTGTAGAAATTTTTGTTACTCCAATGGATGGTAGCCTTGTCATTATTGAAGGTAGTCTGTTGTCGACATTCTTGTAACTCCAATGGATGGTAGCCTTGTTATTATGGAATATAGTTTGTTGACGATATTTTTGTTACTCTAATGGATGGTAGCCTTGTCATTATGGAAAGTAGTCTGTTTTCGAGAGTTTTGTTACTCCAATGGATGGTAGCCTTGTCATTATGGAACGTATTCTATTGTCGATATTTATGTTACTCCAATGGATTGTAGCCTTGTCATTATGAAAGGTGGTCTGTTGTCGAGATTTTTGTTATTCCATTGGATGGTAGCCTTGTCATTATGGTAGATATTTTGTTGTCGATATCTTTGTTACTCAATGGATAGTAGCCTTGTAATTATGGAAGGTACTTTGGTGTCGAGATTTTTGATACTCCAATGGATGGTAGCCTTGTTATTATGGAACATAGTCTGTTGTCGATATTTTTATTACTCCAATGGATGGTAGCCTTGTCATTATGGAAGGTAGTCTATTGTCGAGATTTTTGTTACTCCAATGGATGGTAGCTTTGTCATTATGGAATATAGTTTGTTGTCGATATTTATGTTACTCAAATGGATGGTAGCCTTGTCATTATGAAAGGTAGTCTGTTGTAGAGATTTTTTTTATTCCATTGGATGGTAGCCTTGTCATTATGGAATATAGTCTGTTGTCTATATTTTTGTTACTCCAATGGATGGTAGCCTTGTCATTATGAAAGGTAGTCTGTTGTCGAGATTTTTGTTATTCCATTGGATGGTAGCCTTGTCATTATGTTAGATAGTCTGTTGTCGATATCTTTGTTACTCAATGGATGGTAGACTTGTCATTATGGAAGGTAGTCTTTCGTTGCGATTTACGTTACTCCAATGGATGGTAGCCTTGTCATTATGGAAGGTAGTCTGTTGTTCAGATTTTTGTTACTCCAATGGATGCTAGCCATGTGATTATGGAAGGTAGTATGTTGTCGATATTTTTTTTACTCTCGTGGATGGTAGCCTTGTCATTTTTTGAAGGTAGTCTGTTGTCGATGTCTATGTCACTCCAATGGATGGTAGCCTTGTCATTATGGAAGGTAGTCTGTTGTCGATATTTTTGTAATTCCAATGGATGGTAGTCTTGTTATTAGGGAACATATGTTGTTTTTGATATTTTTGTTACTCCAATGGATGGTAGCCTTGTCATTATGGAAGGTAGTCTGTTGTCGAGATTTTTGTTACTCCAACGGATGGTAGCCTTGTCATTATGGAAGGTAGTATGTTTTCGTGATTTTTGTTAATCCAATGGATGGTAGCCTTATCATTATGAAAGGTAGTCTGTCGTCGATATTTATTTACTCCAATAGTTAGTAGCCTTGTCATTACGGAAGGTAGGTTTTTGTCGAGATTTTTGTTATTCCAATGGATGGTAACCTTGTCATTATGGAAGGTACTCTGTTGTCGATATTTTTGTTACTCCAATGGATGGTACCCTTGTTATTATGGAACATAGTCTGTTGTCGATATTTTAGTTACTCCAAGGATGGTAGCCTGATCATTACGCAAGGTAGTCTGTTGTCGAGATTTTTGTTACTCCAATGGATGGTAGCCTTGTCATTATGGAACGTAGTCTGTTGTTGATATTTATGTTACTCCAATGAATGGTAGCCTTATCATTATGAAAGGTAGTCTATTGTCGAGATTTTTGTTATTCCATTGGATGGTAGCCTTGTCATTACGGGAGGTAGTCTATTGTCGATATCTTTGTTACTCAATGGATGGTAGCCTTGTCATTATGGAAGGTAGTATTGTGTCGATATTTTTGTTACTCCAATGGATGGTGGCCTTGTTATTATCGAACATAGTCTGTTGTCGATATTTTCGTTACTCCTATGGATGGTTGCCTTGTCATTATGGAAGGTAGTCTATTGTCGAAATTTTTGTTACTCCAATGGACGGTAGCCTTGTCATTATGGAAGGTAGTCTGTTGTCGAGATTCTTGTAACTCCAATGGATGGTAGCCTTGTTATTATGGAACATAGTCTGTTTACGATATTTTTGGTACTCTAATGGATGGTAGCCTTGTCATTATGGAAAGTAGTCTGTTGTCGAGAGTTTTGTTACTCCAATGGACGGTAGCCTTGTCATTATGGAACGTATTTTATTGTCGATATTTATGTTACTCCAATGGATTGTAGCCTTGTTATTATGAAAGGTAGTCTGTTTTCTATATTTTTGTTACTCCAATGGATGGTAGCCTTGTCATTACGGAAGGTAGTCTGTTGTTCAAATTTTTGTTACTCCAATGGATGGTAGCCTTGTCATTATGGAAGGTAGTCTGTTGACTATATTTTTGTTATTCCATTGGATGGTAGCCTTTTCATTACGGAAGGTAGGTTTTTGTTGAGATTTTTGTTATTCTAATGGATGGTAACCTTGTCATTATGGAAGTTACTCTGTTGTCGATATTTTTGTTACTCCAATGGATGGTAGCCTTGTTATTATGGAACATAGTCTGTTGTTGATATTTTTGTTACTCCAATGGATGGTAGCCTTGTCATTACGGAAGGTAGTCTGTTGTCGAGATTTTTGTTACTCTAATGGATGGTAGCCTTGTTATTATGGAACATAGTCTGTTGTTGATATTTTTGTTACTCCAATGGATGGTAGCCTTGTCATTACGGAAGGTAGTCTGTTGTCGAGATTTTTGTTACTCTAATGGATGGTAGCATTGTCATTATGGAACATAGTCTGTTGTCGATATTTATGTTACTCCAATGGATGGTAGCCTTATCATTATGAAAGGTAGTCTGTTGTCGAGATTTTTGTTATTCCTTTGGATGGTAGCCTTGTCATTATGGTAGGTAGGCTATTGTCGATATCTTTTTTACTCAATGGATGGTAGCCTTGTCATTATGGAAGGAAGTCTGGTGTCGATATTTTTGTTACTCCAATGGATGGTAACCTTGTTATTATCGAACATAGTCTGTTGTCGATATTTTTATTACTCCAATGGATGGTTTCCTTGTCATTATGGAAGGTAGTCTATTGTCGAAATTTTTGTTACTCCAATGGACGGTAGCCTTGTCATTATGGAAGGTAGTCTGTTGTCGAGATTCTTGTAACTCCAATGGATGGTAGGTTTGTTATTATGGAACATAGTCTGTTTACGATATCTTTGTTACTCTAATGGATGGTAGCCTTGTCATTATGGAAAGTAGTCTGTTGTCGAGAGTTTTGTTACTCCAATGGATGGTAGCCTTTTCATTATGGAACGTATTTTGTTGTCGATATTTATGTTACTTCAATGGATTGTAGCCTTGTCATTATGAAAGGTAGTTTGTTGTCGAGATTTTTGTTATTCCATTGGATGGTAGCCTTGTCATTATGGTAGATATTTTGTTGTCGATATCTTTGTTACTCAATGGATGATAGCCTTGTCATTATGGAAGGTAGTTTGGTGTCGAGATTTTTGTTACTCCAATGGATGGTAGCCTTGTTATTATGGAACATAGTCTGTTGTCGATATTTTTATTACTCCAATGGATGGTAGCCTTGTCATTATTGAAGGTAGTCTATTGTCGAGATTTTTTTCACTCCAATGGATGGTAGCTTTGTCATTATGGAACATAGTCTGTTGTCGATTTTTTTATGTTACTCCAATGGATGGTAGCCTTGTCATTATGAAAGGTAGTCTGTTGTCGAGATTTTTTTTATTCAATTGGATGGTAGCCTTGTCATTATGTTAGATAGTCTGTTGTTGATATCTTTGTTACTCAATGGATGGTAGACTTATCATTATGGAAGGTAGTCTTTCGTTGCGATTTACGTTACTCCAACGGATGGTAGCCTTGTCATTATGGAAGGTAGTCTGTTGTTCAGATTTTTGTTACTCCAATGGATGGTAGACTTTGCATTACGGAAGCTAGGTATTTGTCGAGATTTTTGTTATTCTAATGGATGGTAACCTTGTCATTGTTGAAGGTACTCTGTTGTCGATATTTTTGTTACCCTAGTGGATGGTAGCATTGTCATTTTTTGAAGGTAGTCTGTTGTCGATATCTATGTTACTCCAATGGATGGTAGCCTTGTCATTATGAAAGGTAGTCGGTTGTCGAGAGTTTTGTTATTCCATTGGATGGTAGCCTTGTCATTATGGAAGGTACTTTGTTACCGAGATTTTTGTTACTCCAATGGATTGTAGCCTTGTCATTATGGAACGTATTTTGTTGTCGATATTTATGTTACTCCAATGGATTGTAGCCGTGTCATTATGAAAGGTAGTCTGTTTTCTATATTTTTGTAACTCCAATGGATGGTACCCTTGTTATTATGGAACATAGTTTGTTGTCGATATTTTTGTTACTCCAATGAATTGTAGCCTTGTCATTACGGAAGGTAGTCTGTTGTTCAAATTTTTGTTACTCCAATGGATGGTAGCCTTCTCATTATGGAAGGTAGTCTGTTGACGAGATTTTTGTTATTCCATTGGATGGTAGCCTTTTTATTACGGAAGGTAGGTTTTTGTCGAGATTTTTGTTATTCCAATGGATGGTAACCTTGTCATTATGGAAGGTACTCTGTTGTCGATAATTTTGTTACTCCAATGGATTGTATCCTTGTTATTATGGAACATAGTCTGTTGTCGATATTTTTGTTACTCGAATGGATGGTAGCCTTGTCATTACGGAAGGTAGTCTGTTGTTGAGATTTTTGTTACTCCAATGGATGGTAGCCTTGTCATTATGGAACGTAGTGTGTTGTCGATATTTATGTTACTCCAATGGATGGTAGCCTTATCATTATGAAAGGTAGTTTGTTGTCGAGATTTTTGTTATTCCATTGGGTGGTAGCCTTGTCATTACGGTAGGTAGTCTATTGTCGATATCTTCGTTACTCAATGGATGGTAGCCTTGTCATTATGGAAGGTAGTCTGGTGTCGATATTTTTGTTACTCCAATGGATGGTGGCCTTGTTATTATCGAACATAGTCTGTTGTCGATATTTTTGTTACTCCAATGGATGGTTGCCTTGTCATTATGGAAGGTAGTCTATTGTCGAAATTTTTGTTACTCCAATGGACGGTAGCCTTGTCATTATGGAAGGTAGTCTGTTGTCGAGATTCTTGTAACTCCAATGGATGGTAGCCTTGTTATTATGGAACATAGTCTGTTTACAATATTTTTGTTACTCTAATGGATGGTAGCCTTGTCATTATGGAAAGTAGTCTATTGTCGAGAGTTTTTTTACTCCAATGGATGGTAGTCTTGTCATTATGGAACGTATTTTGTTGTCGATATTTATGTTACTCCAATGGATTGTAGCCTTGTCATTATGAAAGGTAGTCTATTTTCTATATTTTTGTTACTCCAATGGATGGTAGCCTTGTCATTACGGAAGGTAGTCTGTTGTTCAAATTTTTGTTACTCCAATGGATGGTAGCCTTGTCATTATGGAAGGTAGTCTGTTGACGAGATTTTTGTTATTCCATTGGATGGTAGCCTTTTCATTACGGAATGTAGGTTTTTGTCGAGATTTTTGTTATTCCAATGGATGGTAACCTTATCATTATGGAAGTTACTCTGTTGTCGATATTTTTGTTACTCCAATGGATTGTACCCTTGTTATTATGGAACATAGTCTGTTGTCGATATTTTTGTTACTCCAATGGATGGTAGCCTTGTCATTACGGAAGGTAGTCTGTTGCCGAGATTTTTGTTACTCTAATGGATGGTAGCCTTGTCATTATGGAACGTAGTCTGTTGTCGATATTTATGTTACTCCAATGGATGGTAGCCTTATCATTATGAAAGGTAGTCTGTTGTCGAGATTTTTGTTATTCCATTGGATGGTAGGCTTGACATTATGGTAGGTAGGCTATTGTCGATATCTTTTTTACTCAATGGATGGTAGCATTGTCATTATGGTAGGTAGGCTATTGTCGATATCTTTTTTACTCAATGGATGGTAGCCTTGTCATTATGGAAGGTAGTCTGGTGTCGATATTGTTGTTACTCCAATGGATGGTAGCCTTGTTATTATCGAACATAGTCTGTTGTCGATATTTTTATTACTCCAATGGATGGTTGCCTTGTCATTATGGAACGTATTTTGTTGTCGATATTTATGTTACTTCAATGGATTGTAGCCTTGTCATTATGAAAGGTAGTCTGTTGCCGAGATTTTTGTTATTCCATTGGATGGTAGCCTTGTCATTATGGTAGATATTTTGTTGTCGATATCTTTGTTACTCAATGGATGGTAGCCTTGTCATTATGGAAGGTAGTTTGGTGTCGAGATTTTTGTTACTCCAATGGATGGTAGCCTTGTTATTATGGAACATAGTCTGTTGTCGATATTTTTATTACTCCAATGGATGGTGGCCTTGTCATTATTGAAGGTAGTCTGTTGTCGAGATTTTTCTTACACCAATGGATGGTAGCTTTGTCATTATGGAACATAGTCTGTTGTCGATTTTTTTATGTTACTCCAATGGATGGTAGCCTTGTCATTATGAAAGGTAGTCTGTTGTCGAGATTTTTTTTATTCAATTGGATGGTAGCCTTATCATTATATTAGATAGTCTGTTGTCGATATCTTTGTTACTCAATGGATGGTAGACTTATCATTATGGAAGGTAGTCTTTCGTTGCGATTTACGTTACTCCAACGGATGGTAGCCTTGTCATTATGGAAGGTAGTCTGTTGTTCAGATTTTTGTTACTCTAATGGATGGTAGACTTTGCATTACAGAAGCTAGGTATTTGTCGAGATTTTTGTTATTCCAATGGATGGTAACCTTGTCATTGTTGAAGGTACTCTGTTGTCGATATTTTTGTTACCCTAGTGGATGGTAGCATTGTCATTTTTTGAAGGTAGTCTGTTGTCGATATCTATGTTACTCCAATGGATGGTAGCCTTGTCATTATGGAAGGTAGTCTATTGTCGATATTTTTGTAACTCCAATGGATGGTAGTCTTGTTATTAGGAAACATAGTTTGTTGTCGATATTTTTGTTATTCCAATGGATGGTAGCCTTGTCTTTATGGAAGGTAGCTTGTAGTCGAGATTTTTGTTACTCCAATGGATGGTAGCCTTGTCATTATGGAAGGTAGTCTGTTTTCGAGATTTTTGTTAATCCAATGTATGGTAGCCTTATCATTATGAAAGGTACTCTGTCGTCGATATTTATTTACTCCAATGGATGGTAGCCTTGTCATTATAAAAGGTAGTCTGCTGTCGAGATTTTTGTTATTCCATTGGATGGTAGCCTTGTCATTATGGAAGGTAGTCTGTTGTCGAGATTTTTGTAACTTCAATGGATGGTAGCCTTGTTATTGTGGACCATAGTCTATTGTCGAGATTTTTGTTATTCCAATGGATGGTAGCCTTGTCATTATGGAAGGTAGTTTGTTGTTGAAATTTTTGTTACTCCCATGGATGGTAGCTTTGTCATTATGGAAGGTAGTCTGTTATCGATATTTTTGATACTCCAATTGATGATAGCCTTGTTATTAGGGAACATAGACTGTTGTCGATATTTTTGTTACTCCAATGGATGGTAGCCTTGTCTTTATGGAAGGTAGTCTATTGTCGAGAGTTTTGTTACTCCAATGGATGGTAGCCTTGTCATTTTGGAACATAGTCTATTGTCGATATTTTTGTTACTCCAATGGATGGTAGCCTTGTCATTATGAAAGGTAGTCTATTGTCGAGATTTTTGTTACTCCAATGGATGGTAGCCTTGTCATTATGGAAAGTAGTTTGCTGTCGAGATTTTTGTTACTCCAATGGATGGTAGCCTTGTCATTATGTAACGTAGTCTGTTGTCGATATTTATGTTACTCCAATGGATGGTAGCCTTGTCATTATGGAAGGTAATCTGGTGTCGAGATTTTTGTTACTCCAACGGATGCTAGCCTTGTCATTATGGAAGGTAGTCTGTTGTCGATATTTTTTTTACTCGAATGGATGGTAGCCTTGTCATTATTAAAGGTAGTCTGTTGTCGAGATTTTTGTTATTCCATTGAATGGTAGCCAAGTCATTATGGCAGGTAGTCTGTTGTCGATATCTTTGTTACTCATGGATGGTAGCCTTGTCATTATGGAAGGTAGTATTTCATTGAGATTTACGTTACTCTATCGGATGGTAGCCTTGTAATTATTGAAGGTAGTTTGTTGTTCAGATTTTTGTTACTGCAATGGATGGTAGCCTTGTCATTATGGAAGGTAGTCTGTTGTTCAGATTTTTGTTACTCCAATGGACGGTAGCCTTGTCATTATAGAAGGTAGTCTGTTGTCGAGATTTTTATTACTCCAATGGATTGTAGCCTTGTCATTATGGAACGTAGTCTGTTGTCGATATTTATGTTACTCCAATGAATGGTAGCCTTGTCAACATGAAAGGTAGTCTGTTGTCGAGATTTTTGTTATTCCATTGGATGGTAGCCTTGTCATTATGAAAGGTAGTCTGGTCGATATTTTTGTTACTCCAATGGATGTTAGCCTTGTAATTATGCAACATAGTCTGTTGTCGATATTTTTGTTACTTCAAAGGGTGGTAGCCTTGTCATTATGGAAGGTAGTCTGTTGTCGAGATTTTTTTTACTCCAATGGATGGTAGACTTGTCATTATGGAACGTAGTCTGTTGTCGATATTTATGTTACTCCAATGGATGGTAGCCTTGTCATTATTAAAGGTAGTTTGTTGTCGAGATTTTTGTTATTCCATTGGATGGTAGCCTTGTCATTATGGTAGGTAGTCTGTTGTCGATATCTTTGTTACTCAATGGATGGTAGCCTTGTCATTATGGAAGGAAGTATTTCGTTGAGATTTACGTTACTCTAACGGATGGTAGCCTTGTCATTATAGAAGGTAGTATGTTGTTCAGATTTTTGTTACTACAATGGATGGTAGCTTGTCATTATGGAAGGTAGTCTGTTGACGAGATTTTTGTTATTCTATTGGATGGTAGCCTTTTCCTTATGGAAGGTGGTCTGTTGTCAAAAATTTTATTATCCAATGGATGGTAGCCTTGTCATTATGGAAGGTACTCTGTTACCGAGATTTTTGTTACTCCAATGGATGGTAGCCTTATCATTATGGAAGGTAGTCTATTGTCGAGATTTTTGTTATTCCAATGGATGGTAGCCTTGTCATAATGGAAGGTAGTCTGTTATCGAGATTTTTATTACTCCAATGGATGGTAACCTTTTCATTATGGAAGGTAGTCTATTGTCGAGATTTTTGTTACTCCAATGGATGGTAGCCTTTTCATTATGGAAGGTAGTCTTTCGTTTATATTTACGTTACTCCAATGGATGGTAGGCTTGTCATTATGGAAGGTAGTCTATTTTTCAGATTTTTGTTACTCCAATGGATGGTAGCCTTGTCATTATGGAAGGTAGTCTGTTGACGAGATTTGTGTTATTCCATTAAATGGTAGCCTTGTCATTATGGAAGGTAGTTTGTTGTCGAGATTTTTATTATTCCAATGGATCGTAACCTTGTAATTATGGAAGGTACCCTGTTTTCGATATTTTTTTTACTCTAGTGGATGGTAGAATTTTCATTATTGAACGTAGTCTGTTGTCGATATCTTTGTTACTCCAATGGATGGTAGCCTTTTCATTAAGGAAGGTAGTCTGTTGTCGAGATTTTTGTAACTCTAATGGATGTTAGCCTTGTTATTGTGGAACATAGTCTATTGTCGATATTTTTGTTATTCCAATGGATGGTAGCCTTGTCATTATGGAAAGTAGTTTGTTGTCGAGATTTTTGTTACTCCAATGGATGGTAGCCTTGTCATTATGTAACGTAGTCTGTTGTCGATATTTATGTTACTCCAATGGATGGTATCCTTGTCATTATTAAAGGTAGTCCGTTGTCGAGATTTTTGTTATTCCATTGGATGGTAGCCTTGTCATTATGGTAGGTAGTCTGTTGTTGATATCTTTGTTACTCAATGGATGGTAGCCTTGTCATTATGGAAGGAAGTATTTCGTTGAGATTTACGTTACTCTAACAGATGGTAGCCTTGTCATTATAGAAGGTAGTATGTTGTTCAGATTTTTGTTACTACAATGGATGGTAGCTTGTCATTATGGAAGGTAGTTTGTTGACGAGATTTTTGTTATTCTATTGGATGGTAGCCTTTTCCTTATGGAAGGTGGTCTGTTGTCGAAATTTTTATTATCCAATGGATGGTACCCTTGTCATTATGTAAGGTACTCTGTTACCGAGATTTTTGTTACTCCAATGGATGGTAGCCTTATCATTATGGAAGGTAGTCTATTGTCGAGATTTTTGTTATTCCAATGGATGGTAGCCTTGTCATAATGGAAGGTAGTCTGTTGTCGATATTCATGTTACTCCAATTGATGGTAGCCTTGTCATAATGGAAGGTAGTCTATTATCGAGATTTTTATTACTCCAATGGATGGTAACCTTTTCATTATGGAAGGTAGTCTATTGTCGAGATTTTTGTTACTCCAATGGATGGTAGCCTTTTCATTATGGAAGGTAGTCTTTCGTTTATATTTACGTTACTCCAATGGATGGTAGGCTTGTCATTATGGAAGGTAGTATGTTTTTCAGATTTTTGTTACTCCAATGGATGGTAGCCTTGTCTTAATGGAAGGTAGTCTGTTGACGAGATTTGTGTTATTCCATTGGATGGTAGCCTTGTCATTATGGAAGGTAGTTTATTGTCGAGATTTTTATTATTCCAATGGATGGTAAGCTTGTAATTATTGAAGGTACCCTGTTTTCGATTTTTTTTTTATTCTAGTGGATGGTAGCATTTTCATTATTGAACGTAGTCTGTTGTCGATATCTTTGTTACTCCAATGGATGGTAGCCTTTTCATTAAGGAAGGTAGTCTGTTGTCGAGATTTTTGTAACTCCAATGGATGTTAGCCTTGTTATTGTGGAACATAGTCTATTGTCGATATTTTTGTTATTCCAATGGATGGTAGCCTTGTCATTATGGAAAGTAGTTTGTTGTCGAGATTTTTGTTACTCCAATGGATGGTAGCCTTGTAATTATGTAACGTAGTTTGTTGTCGATATTTATGTTACTCCAATGGATGGTATCCTTGTCATTATTAAAGGTAGTCCGTTGTCGAGATTTTTGTTATTCCATTGGATGGTAGCCTTGTCATTATGGTAGGTAGTCTGTTGTTGATATCTTTGTTACTCAATGGATGGTAGCCTTGTCATTATGGAAGGAAGTATTTCGTTGAGATTTACGTTACTCTAACGGATGGTTGCCTTGTCATTATAGAAGGTAGTATGTTGTTCAGATTTTTGTTACTACAATGGATGGTAGCTTGTCATTATGGAAGGTAGTCTGTTGACGAGATTTTTGTTATTCTATTGGATGGTAGCCTTTTCCTTATGGAAGGTCGTCTGTTGTAGAAATTTTTATTATCCAATGGATGGTACCCTTGTCATTATGGAAGGTACTCTGTTACCGAGATTTTTGTTACTCCAATGGATGGTAGCCTTATCATTATGGAAGGTAGTCTATTGTCGAGATTTTTGTTATTCCAATGGATGGTAGCCTTGTCATAATGGAAGGTAGTCTGTTGTTGATATTCATGTTACTCCAATTGATGGTAGCCTTGTCATAATGGAAGGTAGTCTATTATCGAGATTTTTATTACTCCAATGGATGGTAACCTTTTCATTATGGAAGGTAGTCTATTGTCGAGATTTTTGTTCCTCCAATGGATGGTAGCCTTTTCATTATGGAAGGTAGTATTTCGTTTATATTTACGTTACTCCAATGGATGGTAGGCTTGTCATTACGGAAGGTAGTCTGTTGACGAGATTTGTGTTATTCCATTGGATGGTAGCCTTGTCATTATGGAAGGTAGTTTGTTGTCGAGATTTTTATTATTCCAATGGATGGTAACCTTGTAATTATTGAAGGTACCCTGTTTTCGATATTTTTTTTACTCTAGTGGATGGTAGCATTTTCATTATTGAACGTAGTCTGTTGTCGATATCTTTGTTACTCCAATGGATGGTAGCCTTTTCATTAAGGAAGGTAGTCTGTTGTCGAGATTTTTGTAACTCCAATGGATGTTAGCCTTGTTATTGTGGAACATAGTCTATTGTCGATATTTTTGTTATTCCAATGGATGGTAGCCTTGTCATTATGGAAAGTAGTTTGTTGTCGAGATTTTTGTTACTCCAATGGATGGTAGCCTTGTCATTATGTAACGTAGTCTGTTGTCGATATTTATGTTACTCCAATGGATGGTAGCCTTGTCATTATGGAAGGTAATCTGGTGTCGAGATTTTTGTTATTCCAACGGACGCTAGCCTTGTCATTATGGAAGGTAGTCTGTTGTCGAGATTTTTTTTACTCGAATGGATGGTAGCCTTGTCATTATGGAACTTAGTCTGTTGTCGATATTTATGTTACTCCAATGGATGGTAGCCTTGTCATTATTAAAGGTAGTCTATTGTCGAGATTTTTGTTATTCCATTGGATGGTAGCCATTTTCATTATGGTAGGTAGTCTGTTGTCAATATCTTTGTTACTCAATGGATGGTAGCCTTGTCATTATGGAAGGTAGTATTTCATTGAGATTTACGTTACTCTATCGGATGGTAGCCTTGTCATTATAGAAGGTAGTCTGTTGTTCAGATTTTTGTTACTCCAATGGACGGTAGCCTTGTCATTATAGAAGGTAGTCTCTTGTCCAGATTTTTGTTACTCCAATGGATGGTAGCCTTGTCATTATGGAACTTAGTCTGTTGTCGAAATTTATGTTACTCCAATGAATGGTAGCCTTGTCAATATGAAAGGTAGTCTGTTGTCAAGATTTTTGTTATTCCATTGGATGGTAGCCTTGTCATTATGGAAGGTAGTCTGGTGTCGAGATTTTTGTTACTCCAATGGATGTTAGCCTTGTAATTATGGAACATAGTCTGTTGTCGATATTTTTGTTACTTCAATGGATGGTAGCCTTGTCATTATGGAAGGTAGTCTATTCTCAAGATTATTTTTACTCCAATGGATGGTAGCCTTGTCATTATGTAACGTAGTCTGTTGTCGATATTTATGTTACTCCAATGGATGGTAGCCTTGTCATTATGGAAGGTAATCTGGTGTCGAGATTTTTGTTATTCCAACGGACGCTAGCCTTGTCATTATGGAAGGTAGTCTGTTGTCGAGATTTTTTTTACTCGAATGGATGGTAGCCTTGTCATTATGGAACTTAGTCTGTTGTCGATATTTATGTTACTCCAATGGATGGTAGCCTTGTCATTATTAAAGGTAGTCTATTGTCGAGATTTTTGTTATTCCATTGGATGGTAGCCATTTTCATTATGGTAGGTAGTCTGTTGTCAATATCTTTGTTACTCAATGGATGGTAGCCTTGTCATTATGGAAGGTAGTATTTCATTGAGATTTACGTTACTCTATCGGATGGTAGCCTTGTCATTATAGAAGGTAGTCTGTTGTTCAGATTTTTGTTACTCCAATGGACGGTAGCCTTGTCATTATAGAAGGTAGTCTCTTGTCCAGATTTTTGTTACTCCAATGGATGGTAGCCTTGTCATTATGGAACTTAGTCTGTTGTCGAAATTTATGTTACTCCAATGAATGGTAGCCTTGTCAATATGAAAGGTAGTCTGTTGTCAAGATTTTTGTTATTCCATTGGATGGTAGCCTTGTCATTATGGAAGGTAGTCTGGTGTCGAGATTTTTGTTACTCCAATGGATGTTAGCCTTGTAATTATGGAACATAGTCTGTTGTCGATATTTTTGTTACTTCAATGGATGGTAGCCTTGTCATTATGGAAGGTAGTCTATTCTCAAGATTATTTTTACTCCAATGGATGGTAGCCTTGTCATTATGGAACATAGTCTGTTGTCGATATTTATGTTACTCCAATGGATGGTATCCTTGTCTTTATTAAAGGTAGTCCGTTGTCGAGATTTTTGTTATTCCATTGGATGGTAGCCTTGTCATTATGGTAGGTAGTCTGTTGTTGATATCTTTGTTACTCAATGGATGGTAGCCTTGTCATTATGGAAGGAAGTATTTCGTTGAGATTTACGTTACTCTAACGGATGGTAGCCTTGTCATTATAGAAGGTAGTATGTTGTTCATAGTTTTGTTACTACAATGGATGGTAGCTTGTCATTATGGAAGGTAGTCTGTTGACGAGATTTTTGTTATTCTATTGGATGGTAGCCTTTTCCTTATGGAAGGTGGTGTGTTGTCGAAATTTTTATTATCCAATGGATGGTAGCCTTATCATTATGGAAGGTAGTCTATTGTCGAGATTTTTGTTATTCCAATGGATGGTAGCCTTGTCATAATGGAAGGTAGTCTGTTGTCGACATTCATGTTACTCCAATTGATGGTAGCCTTGTCATAAAGGAAGGTAGTCTATTATCGAGATTTTTATTACTCCAATGGATGGTAACCTTTTCATTATGGAAGGTAGTCTATTGTCGAGATTGTTGTTACTCCAATGGATGGTAGCCTTTTCATTATGGAAGGTATTCTTTCGTTGATATTTACGTTACTCCAATGGATGGTAGGCTTGTCATTATGGAAGGTAGTCTGTTTTTCAGATTTTTGTTACTCCAATGGATGGTAGCCTTGTCATTATGGAAGTTAGTCAGTTGACGAGATTTGTGTTATTCCATTGGATGGTAGCCTTGCATTATGGAAGGTAGTTTGTTGTCGACATTTTTATTATTCCAATTGATGGTAACCTTGTAATTATGGAAGGTACCCTGTTTTCGATATTTTTTTTACTCTTGTGGATGGTAGCATTTTCATTATTGAACGTAGTCTGTTGTTGATATCTTTGTTACTCCAATGGATGGTAGCCTTTTCATTAAGGAAGGTAGTCTGTTGTCGAGATTTTTGTAACTCCAATGGATGGTAGCCTTTTCATTATGGTCGGTAGTCTGTTGTCGATATCATTGTTACTCAATGGATGGTAGCCTTGTCACTATGAAAGGTAGTCTGGTGTTGAGATTTTTGTTACTCCAATGGATGGTAGCCTTGACATTATGGAATGTAGTTTGTTGTCGATATTCATGTTACTCCAATGGACGGTAGCCTTGTCATTATGAAAGGTAGTCTGTTGTCGAAATTTTTGTTACTCCCGTGGATGGTAGCCTTGTCATTATGGAAGGTAGCTTGTTGTCGAGATTTTTGTTACTCCAATGGATGGTAGCCTTGTCATTATGGAACATAGTCTGTTGTCGATATTTTTGTTACTCCAATGGATGGTAGCCTTGTAATTATGGAAGGTAGTCTATTTTCGAAATTTTTGTTAATCCAATGTATGGTAGCCTTATCAATATGAAAGGTAGTCTGTCGTCGATATTTATTTACTCCAATGGATGGTAGCCTTGTCATTATGAAAGGTAGTCTGTTGTCAAGATTTTTGTTATTCCATTGGATGGTAGCCTTGTCATTATGGAAGGTAGTCTGTTGTCGAAATTTTTGTTACTCCAATGGATGGTAGCCTTGTCATTATGGAAGGTAGTCTGTTGTCAATACTTTTGTAACTTCAATGGATGGTAACCTTGTTATTGTGGAACATAGTCTATTGTCTAGAATTTTGTTATTCCAATGGATGGTAGCCTTGTCATTATGGAAGGTAGTTTGTTGTCGAAATTTTTGTTACTCCCATGGATGGTAGCCTTGTCATTATGGAAGGTAGTATGTTGTCGATATTTTTGATACTTCAATTGATGATAGCCTTGTTATTAGGGAACATAGACTGTTGTCGATATTTTTGTTACTCCAATGGATGGTAGCCTTGTTTTTATGGAAGGTAGTCTGTTGTCGAGAGTTTTATTACTCCAATGGATGATAGCCTTGTCATTATGGAACATAGTCAATTGTCGATATTGTTGTTACTCCAATCGATGGTAGCCTTGTCATTATGAAAGGTAGTCTGTAGTCGAGATTTTTGTTATTCCATTGGATGGTAGCCTTGTCATTATGGAAGGTAGTCTGTTGTCGAAATTTTTGTTACTCCAATGGATGGTAGCCTTGTCATTATGGAAGGTAGTCTGTTGTCGAGATTTTTGTAACTCCAATGGATGGTAGCCTTTTCATTATGGTCGGTAGTCTGTTGTCGATATCATTGTTACTCAATGGATGGTAGCCTTGTCACTATGAAAGGTAGTCTGGTGTTGAGATTTTTGTTACTCCAATGGATGGTAGCCTTGACATTATGGAATGTAGTTTGTTGTCGATATTCATGTTACTCCAATGGACGGTAGC
The DNA here is from genome assembly GCA_948472305.1 of Vicia faba. Taxonomy (NCBI): domain Eukaryota; kingdom Viridiplantae; phylum Streptophyta; class Magnoliopsida; order Fabales; family Fabaceae; genus Vicia; species Vicia faba. The sequence continues at coordinate 680,339,730 of OX451739.1, read as the reverse complement.
CTTGTCATTATGAAAGGTAGTCTGTTGTCGAAATTTTTGTTACTCCCGTGGATGGTAGCCTTGTCATTATGGAAGGTAGCTTGTTGTCGAGATTTTTGTTACTCCAATGGATGGTAGCCTTGTCATTATGGAACATAGTCTGTTGTCGATATTTTTGTTACTCCAATGGATGGTAGCCTTGTCATTATGGAAGGTAGTCTATTTTCGAAATTTTTGTTAATCCAATGTATGGTAGCCTTATCAATATGAAAGGTAGTCTGTCGTCGATATTTATTTACTCCAATGGATGGTAGCCTTGTCATTATGAAAGGTAGTCTGTTGTCGAGATTTTTGTTATTCCATTGGATGGTAGCCTTGTCATTATGGAAGGTAGTCTGTTGTCGAAATTTTTGTTACTCCAATGGATGGTAGCCTTGTCATTATGGAAGGTAGTCTGTTGTCAATATTTTTGTAACTTCAATGGATGGTAACCTTGTTATTGTGGAACATAGTCTATTGTCCAGAATTTTGTTATTCCAATGGATGGTAGCCTTGTCATTATGGAAGGTAGTTTGTTGTCGAAATTTTTGTTACTCCCATGGATGGTAGCCTTGTCATTATGGAAGGTAGTATGTTGTCGATATTTTTGATACTTCAATTGATGATAGCCTTGTTATTAGGGAACATAGACTGTTGTCGATATTTTTGTTACTCCAATGGATGGTAGCCTTGTCTTTATGGAAGGTAGTCTGTTGTCGAGAGTTTTATTACTCCAATGGATGATAGCCTTGTCATTATGGAACATAGTCAATTGTCGATATTGTTGTTACTCCAATCGATGGTAGCCTTGTCATTATGAAAGGTAGTCTGTAGTCGAGATTTTTGTTATTCCATTGGATGGTAGCCTTGTCATTATGGAAGGTAGTCTGTTGTCGAAATTTTTGTTACTCCAATGGATGGTAGCCTTGTCATTATGGAAGGTAGTCTGTTGTCGAGATTTTTGTAACTCCAATGGATGGTCGCCTTGTTATTGTGGAACATAGTCTATTGTCGATATTTTTGTTACTCCAATGGATGGTAGCCTTGTCATTATGGAAAGTAGTTTGTTGTCGAGATTTTTGTTACTCCAATGGATGGTAGCCTTGTCATTATGTAACGTAGTCTGTTGTCGATATTTATGTTACTCCAATGGATGGTATACTTGTCATTATGGAAGGTAATCTGGTGTCGATATTTTTGTTACTCCAACGGACGCTAGCCTTGTCATTATGGAAGGTAGTATGTTGTCGAGATTTTTTTTACTCGAATGGATGGTAGTCTTGTCATTATGGAACGTAGTCTGTTGTCGATATTTATGTTACTCCAATGGATGGTAGCCTTGTCATTATTAAAGGTAGTCTGTTGTCAAGATTTTTGTTATTCCATAGGATGGTAGCCATGTCATTATGGTAGGTAGTCTGTTGTCGATATCTTTGTTACTCAATGGATGGTAACCTTGTCATTATGGAAGGTAGTATTTCATTGAGATTTATGTTACTCTATCGGATGGTAGCCTTGTCATTATAGAAGGTAGTCTGTTGTTCAGATTTTTGTTACTGCAATGGATGGTAGCCTTGTCATTATGGAAGGTAGTCTGTTGTTCAGATTTTTGTTACTCTAATGGACAAGAGCCTTGTCATTATGGAAGGTAGTCTGCTATCGATATTTTTGTTACTCCAATGGATGGTAGCCTTGTCATTATGGAACATAGTCTGTTGTCGATATTTATGTTACTCCAATGAATGGTAGCCTTATCAATATGAAAGGTAGTCTGTTGTCGAGATTTTTGTTATTCCATTGGATGGTAGCCTTGTCATTATGGAAGGTAGTCTGGTGTCGAGATTTTTGTTACTCGAATGGATGTTAGCCTTGTAATTATGGAACATAGTCTGTTGTCGATATTTTTGTTACTTCATTGGATGGTAGCCTTGTCATTATGGAAGGTAGTCTGTTGTCTAGATTTTTTTTACTCCAATGGATGGTAGCCTTGTCATTATGGAACGTAGTCTGTTGTCGATATTTATGTTACTCCAATGGATGGTAGCCTTGTCATTATTAAAGGTAGTCCGTTGTCGAGATTTTTGTTATTCCATTGGATGGTAGCTTTGTCATTATGGTAGGTAGTCTGTTATCGATATCTTTGTTACTCAATGGATGGTAGCCTTGTCATTATGGAAGGATGTATTTCGTTGAGATTTACGTTACTGTAAGGGATGGTAGCCTTGTCATTATAGAAGGTAGTCTGTTGTTCAGATTTTTATTACTGCAATGGATGGTAGCCTTGTCATTATAGAAGGTAGTCTGTTGACGAGATTTTTGTTATTCTATTGGATGGTAGCCTTTTCCTTATGGAAGGTGGTCTGTTGTCGAAATTTTTATTATACAATGGATGGTAGCCTTGTCATTATGGAAGGTACTCTGTTACCGAGATTTTTGTTACTCCAATGGATGGTAGCCTTATCATTATGGAAGGTAGTCTATTGTCGAGATTTTTGTTATTCCAATGGATGGTAGCCTTGTCATAATGGAAGGTAGTCTGTTGTCGATATTCATGTTACTCCAATTGATGGTAGCCTTGTCATAATGGAAGGTAGTCTATTATCGAGATTTTTATTACTCCAATGGATGGTAACCTTTTCATTATGGAAGGTAGTCTATTGTCGAGATTTTTGTTACTCCAATGGATGGTAGCCTTTTCATTATGGAAGGTATTCTTTCGTTCATATTTACGTTACTCCAATGGATGGTAGGCTTGTCATTATGGAAGGTAGCCTGTTTTTTCAGATTTTTGTTACTCCAATGGATGGTAGCCTTGTCATTATGGAAGGTAGTCTGTTGACGAGATTTATGTTATTCCGTTGGATGGTAGCCTTGTCATTATGGAAGGTAGTTTGTTGTCGAGATTTTTATTATTCTAATGGATGGTAACATTGAAATTATGGAAGGTACCCTCTTTTCGGTATTTTTTTTACTCTAATGGATGGTAGCATTTTCATTATTGAACGTAGTCTGTTGTCGATATCTTTGTTACTCCAATGGATGGTAGCCTTGTCATTAAGGAAGGTAGTCTGTTGTCGAGATTTTTGTAACTCCAATGGATGGTAGCCTTTTCATTATGGTCGGTAGTCTGTTGTCGATATCATTGTTACTCAATGGATGGTAGCCTTGTCATTATGAAAGGTAGTCTGGTGTCGAGATTTTTGTTACTCCAATGGATGGTAGCCTTGTCATTATGGAATGTAGTTTGTTGCCGATATTCATGTTACTCCAATGGACGGTAGCCTTGTCTTTATGAAAGGTAGTCTGTTGTCGAAATTTTTGTTACTCCCATGGATGGTAGCCTTGTCATTATGGAAGGTAGCTTGTTGTCGAGATTTTTGTTACTCCAATGGATGGTAGCCTTGTCATTATGGAACATAGTCTGTTGTCGATATTTTTGTTACTCCAATGGATGGTAGCCATGTCATTATGGAAGGTAGTTTGTTGTTCAGATTTTTGTTACTCGAATGGATTGTAGCCTTGTCATTATGGAACATAGTCTGTTATCGATATTTATGTTACTCCAATGGATGGTAGCCTTATCATTATGAAAGTTAGTCTGTTGTCGATATTTATTTACTCTAATGGATGGTAGCCTTGTCATTATGAAAGGTTGTCTGTTGTCGAGATTTTTGTTATTCCATTGGATAATAGCCTTGTCATTATGGAAGGTAGTCTGGTGTCGAGATTTTTGTTACTCCAACGGATGTTAGCCTTGTAATTATGGAACATAGTCTGTTGTCGATATTTTTGTTACTTCAATGGATGGTAGCCTTGTCATTATGGAAGGTAGTTTGTTGTCGAGATTTTTGTTACTCCGATGGATGGTAACCTTGTAATTATGGAAGGTACCCTGTTTTCGATATTTTTGTTACTCTAGTGGATGGTAGCATTTTCATTATTGAACGTAGTCTGTTGTCGATAACTTTGTTACTCCAATGGATGGTAGCCTTGTCATTAAGGAAGGTAGTCTGTTGTCGAGATTTTTGTAACTCCAATGGATGTTAGCCTTTTCATTATGGTCGGTAGTCTGTTGTCGTTATCATTGTTACTCAATGGATGGTAGCCTTGTCATTATGAAAGGTAGTCTGGTGTCGAGATTTTTGTTACTCCAATGGATGGTAGCCTTTTCATTATGGAATGTAGTTTGTTGTCGATATTCATGTTACTCCAATGGACGGTAGCCTTGTCATTATGAAAGGTAGTCTGTTGTCAACATTTTTGTTATTCCATTGGATGGTAGCCTTGTCATTATTGTAGGTAGTCTGTTGTCGATATCTTTGTTACTCAATGGATGGTAGCCTTGTCATTATGGAAGGTAGTCTTTCGTTGCGATTTACGTTACTCCAACGGATGGTAGCCTTTTCATTATGGAAGGTAGTCTGTTGTTCAAATTTTTGTTACTCCAATGGATTGTAGCCTTGTCATTATGGAACGTAGTCTATTGTCGATATTTATGTTACTCCAATGGATGGTAGCCTTATCATTATGAAAGGTAGTCTGTTGTCGATATTTATTTACTCCAATGGATGGTAGCCTTGTCATTATGAAAGGTAGTCTGTTGTCGAGATTTTTGTTACTCCATTGGATGGTAGCCTTGTCATTATGGAAGGTAGTCTGGTGTCAAGATTTTTGTTACTCCAATGGATGTTAGCCTTGTAATTATGGAACATAGTCTGTTGTCTATATTTTTGTTACTTTAATGGATGGTAGCCTTGTCATTATGGAAGGTATTCTGTTGTCGAGATTTTTTTTACTCCAATGGATGGTAGCCTTGTTATTATGGAACATAGTTTGTTGTCGATATTTATGTTACTCTAATGGATGGCAGCCTTGTCATTATTAAAGGTAGTCCGTTGTCGAGATTTTTGTTTTTCCATTGGATGGTAGCCTTGTCATTATGGAAGGTAGTCTGGTGTCGAGATTTTTGTTACTCAATGGATGTTAGCCTTGTAATTATGGAAGGTATTATTTCGTTGAGATTTACGTTACTCTAACGGATGGTAGACTTGTCATTATAGAAGGTAGTCTATTGTTCCGATTTTTGTTACTTCAATGGATGGTAGCCTTGTCATTATGGAAGGTAGTCTATTGTCGAGATTTTTGTTATTCCAATGGATGGTAGCCTTGTCATAATGGAAGGTAGTCTGTTGTCGATATTCATGTTACTCCAATTGATGGTAGCCTTGTCATAATGGAAGGTAGTCTATTATCGAGATTTTTATTACTCCGATGGATGGTAACCTTTTCATTATGGAAGGTAGTCTATTGTCGAGATTTTTGTTACTCCAATGGATGGTAGCCTTTTCATTATGGAAGGTAGTCTTTCGTTGATATTTACGTTACTCCAATGGATTGTAGGCTTGTCATTATGGAAGGTAGTCTGTTTTTCATATTTTTGTTACTCCAATGGATGGTAGCCTTGTCAATATAGAAGGTAGTCTGTTGACGAGATTTGTGTTATTCTATTGGATGGTAGCCTTGTCATTATGGAAGGTAGTTTGTTGTCGAGATTTTTATTATTCCAATGGATGGTAACCTTGTAATTATGGAAGGTTCCCTGTTTTCGATATTTTTTTTACTCTAGTGGATGGTAGCATTTTCATTATTGAACATAGTCTGTTGTCGATATCTTTGTTACTCCAATGGATGGTAGCCTTGTCATTAAGGAAGGTAGTCTGTTGTCGAGATTTTTGTAACTCCAATGGATGGTAGCCTTTTCATTATGGTCGGTAGTCTGTTGTCGATATCATTGTTACTCAATGGATGGTAGCCTTGTAATTATGATAGGTAGTCTGGTGTTGAGATTTTTGTTACTCCAATGGATGGTAGCCTTGTCATTATGGAATGTAGTTTGTTGTCGATATTCATGTTACTCCAATGGACGGTAGCCTTGTCATTATGAAAGGTAGTCTGTTGTCGACATTTTTGTTATTCCATTGGATGGTAGCCTTGTCATTATGGTAGGTAGTCTGTTGTCGATATCTTTGTTACTCAATGGATGGTAGCCTTGTCATTATGGAAGGTATTCTTTCGTTGCGATTTACGATACTCCAACGGATGGTAGCCTTGTCATTATGGAAGGTAGTCTGTTGTTCAGATTTTTGTTACTCCAATGGATGGTAGCCTTATCATTATGAAAGGTAGTCTGTTGTCGATATTTATTTACTCCAATGGATGGTAGCCTTGTCATTATGAAAGGTAGTCTGTTGTCGAGATTTTTGTTATTCCATTGGATGGTAGCCTTGTCATTATGGAAGGTAGTCTGGTGTCAAGATTTTTGTTACTCCAATGGATGTTAGCCTTGTAATTATGGAACATAGTCTGTTGTCTATATTTTTGTTACTTCAATGGATGGTAGCCTTGTCATTATGGAAGGTATTCTGTTGTCGAGATTTTTTTTACTCCAATGGATGGTAGCCTTGTTATTATGGAACATAGTTTGTTGTCGATATTTATGTTACTCTAATGGATGGCAGCCTTGTCATTATTAAAGGTAGTCCGTTGTCGAGATTTTTGTTATTCCATTGGATGGTAGCCTTGTCATTATGGAAGGTAGTCTGGTGTCGAGATTTTTGTTACTCAATGGATGTTGGCCTTGTAATTATGGAAGGAATTATTTCGTTGAGATTTACGTTACTCTAACGGATGGTAGCCTTGTCATTATAGAAGGTAGTCTATTATTCTGATTTTTGTTACTGCAATGGACGGTAGCCTTTTCATTATGGAAGGTAGTCTGTTGACGAGATTTTTGTTATTCTATTGGATGGTAGCCTTTTCATTATGGAAGGTGGTCTGTTGTCGAAATTTTTATTATCCAATAGATTGTAGCCTTGTCATTATGGAAGGTACTCTATTACCGAGATTTTTGTTACTCCAATGGATGGTAGCCTTATCATTATGGAAGGTAGTCTATTGTCGAGATTTTTGTTATTCCAATGGATGGTAGCCTTGTCATAATGGAAGGTAGTCTGTTGTCGATATTCATGTTATTCCAGTTGATGGTAGCCTTGTCATAATGGAAGGTAGTCTATTATCGAGATTTTTATTACTCCAATGGATGGTAACCTTTTCATTATGGAAGGTAGTCTATTGTCGAGATTTTTGTTACTCCAATGGATGGTAGCCTTTTCATTATGGAAGGTAGTCTTTCGTTGATATTTACGTTACTCCAATGGATTGTAGGCTTGTCATTATGGAAGGTAGTCTGTTTTTCATATTTTTGTTACTCCAATGGATGGTAGCCTTGTCATTATGGAAGGTAGTCTGTTGACGAGATTTGTGTTATTCCATTGGATGGTAGCCTTGTCATTATGGAAGGTAGTTTGTTGTCGAGATTTTTATTATTCCAATGGATGGTAACCTTGTAATTATGGAAGGTTCCCTGTTTTCGATATTTTTTTTACTCTAGTGGATGGTAGCATTTTCATTATTGAACATAGTCTGTTGTCGATATCTTTGTTACTCCAATGGATGGTAGCCTTGTCATTAAGGAAGGTAGTCTGTTGTCGAGATTTTTGTAACTCCAATGGATGGTAGCCTTTTCATTATGGTCGGTAGTCTGTTGTCGATATCATTGTTACTCAATGGATGGTAGCCTTGTCATTATGAAAGGTAGTCTGGTGTTGAGATTTTTGTTACTCCAATGGATGGTAGCCTTGTCATTATGGAATGTAGTTTGTTGTCGATATTCATGTTACTCCGATGGACGGTAGACTTGTCATTATGAAAGGTAGTCTGTTGTCGACATTTTTGTTATTCCATTGGATGGTAGCCTTGTCATTATGTTAGGTAGTTTGTTGTCGATATCTTTGTTACTCAATGGATGGTAGCCTTGTCATTATGGAAGGTAGTCTTTCGTTGCGATTTACGATACTCCAACGGATGGTAGCCTTGTCATTATGGAAGGTAGTCTGTTGTTCAGATTTTTGTTACTCCAATGGATTGTAGCCTTGTCATTATGGAACGTAGTCTATTGTCGATATTTATGTTACTCCAATGGATGGTAGCCTTATCATTATGAAAGGTAGTCTATTGTCGATATTTATTTACTCCAATGGATGGTAGCCTTGTCATTACGAAAGGTAGTCTGTTGTCGAGATTTTTGTTATTCCATTGGATGTTAGCCTTGTCATTATGGAAGGTAGTCTGGTGTCAAGATTTTTGTTACTCCAATGGATGTTAGCCTTGCAATTATGGAACATAGTCTGTTGTCTATATTTTTGTTACTTCAATGGATGGTAGCCTTATCATTATGGAAGGTATTCTGTTGTCGAGATTTTTTTTACTCCAATGGATGGTAGCCTTGTTATTATGGAACATAGTTTGTTGTCGATATTTATGTTACTCTAATGGATGGCAGCCTTGTCATTATTAAAGGTAGTCCGTTGTCGAGATTTTTGTTATTCCATTGGATGGTAGCCTTGTCATTATGGAAGGTAGTCTGGTGTCGAGATTTTTGTTACTCAATGGATGTTAGCCTTGTAATTATGGAAGGAATTATTTCGTTGAGATTTACGTAACTCTAACGGATGGTAGCCTTGTCATTATAGAAGGTAGTCTATTATTCCGATTTTTGTTACTGCAATGGACGGTAGCCTTTTTATTATGGAAGGTAGTCTGTTGACGAGATTTTTGTTATTCTATTGGATGGTAGCCTTTTCATTATGGAAGGTGGTCTGTTGTCGAAATTTTTATTATCCAATAGATTGTAGCCTTGTCATTATGGAAGGTACTCTATTACCGAGATTTTTGTTACTCCAATGGATGGTAGCCTTATCATTATGGAAGGTAGTCTATTGTCGAGATTTTTGTTATTCCAATGGATGGTAGCCTTGTCATAATGGAAGGTAGTCTGTTGTGGATATTCATGTTACTCCAGTTGATGGTAGCCTTGTCATAATGGAAGATAGTCTATTATCGAGATTTTTATTACTCTAATGGATGGTAACCTTTTCATTATGGAAGGTAGTCTATTGTCGAGATTTTTGTTACTCCAATGGATGGTAGCCTTTTCATTATGGAAGGTAGTCTTTCGTTGATATTTACGTTACTCCAATGGATTGTAGGCTTGTCATTATGGAAGGTAGTCTATTTTTCATATTTTTGTTACTCCAATGGATGGTAGCCTTGTCATTATGGAAGGTAGTCTGTTGACGAGATTTGTGTTATTCCATTGGATGGTAGCCTTGTCATTATGGAAGGTAGTTTGTTGTCGAGATTTTTATTATTCCAATGGATGGTAACCTTGTAATTATGGAAGGTTCATTGTTTTCGATATTTTTTTTACTCTAGTGGATGGTAGCATTTTCATTATTGAACATAGTCTGTTGTCGATATCTTTGTTACTCCAATGGATGGTAGCCTTGTCATTAAGGAAGGTAGTCTGTTGTCGAGATTTTTGTAACTCCAATGGATGGTAGCCTTTTCATTATGGTCGGTAGTCTGTTGTCGATATCATTGTTACTCAATGGATGGTAGCCTTGTCATTATGAAAGGTAGTCTGGTGTTGAGATTTTTGTTACTCCAATGGATGGTAGCCTTGTCATTATGGAATGTAGTTTGTTGTCGATATTCATGTTACTCCGATGGACGGTAGACTTGTCATTATGAAAGGTAGTCTGTTGTCGACATTTTTGTTATTCCATTGGATGGTTGCCTTGTCATTATGGTAGGTAGTCTGTTGTCAATATCTTTGTTACTCAATGGATGGTAGCCTTGTCATTATGGAAGGTAGTCTTTCGTTGCGATTTATGATACTCCAACGGATGGTAGCCTTGTCATTATGGAAGGTAGTCTGTTGTTCAGATTTTTGTTACTCCAATGGATTGTAGCCTTGTCATTATGGAACGTAGTCTATTGTCGATATTTATGTTACTCCAATGGATGGTAGCCTTATCATTATGAAAGGTAGTCTGTTGTCGATATTTATTTACTCCAATGGATGGTAGCCTTGTCATTATGAAAGGTAGTCTGTTGTCGAGATTTTTGTTGTTCCATTGGATGGTAGCCTTTTCATTATGGAAGGTAGTTTGGTGTCGAGATTTTTGTTACTCCAATGGATGTTAGCCTTATAATTATGGAACATAGTCTGTTGTCGATATTTTTGTTACTTCAATGGATGGTAGCCTTGTTATTATGGAAGGTATTCTGTTGTCGAGATTTTTTTTACTCCAATGGATGGTAGCCTTGTTATTATGGAACATAGTTTGTTGTCGATATTTATGTTACTCTAATGGATGGCAGCCTTGTCATTATTAAAGGTAGTCTGTTGTCGAGATTTTTGTTATTCCATTGGATGGTAGCCTTGTCATTATGGAAGGTAGTCTGTTGTCGAGATTTTTGTTACTCCAATGGATGTTAGCCTTGTAATTATGGAAGGAATTATTTCGTTGAGATTTACGTTACTCTAACGGATGGTAGCCTTGTCATTATAGAAGGTAGTCTATTGACCCGATTTTTGTTACTGCAATGGACGGTAGCCTTTTCATTATGGAAGGTAGTCTGTTGACGAGATTTTTGTTATTCTATTGGATGGTAGCCTTTTCATTATGGAAGGTGGTTTGTTGTCGAAATTTTTATTATCCAATAGATGGTAGCCTTGTCATTATGGAAGGTACTCTATTACCGAGATTTTTGTTACTCCAATGGATGGTAGCCTTATCATTATGGAAGGTAGTCTATTGTCGAGATTTTTGTTATTCCAATGGATGGTAGCCTTGTCATAATGGAAGGTAGTCTGTTGTGGATATTCATGTTACTCCAGTTGATGGTAGCCTTGTCATAATGGAAGATAGTCTATTATCGAGATTTTTATTACTCTAATGGATGGTAACCTTTTCATTATGGAAGGTAGTCTATTGTCGAGATTTTTGTTACTCCAATGGATGGTAGCCTTTTCATTATGGAAGGTAGTCTTTCGTTGATATTTACGTTACTCCAATGGATTGTAGGCTTGTCATTATGGAAGGTAGTCTATTTTTCATATTTTTGTTACTCCAATGGATGGTAGCCTTGTCATTATGGAAGGTAGTCTGTTGACGAGATTTGTGTTATTCCATTGGATGGTAGCCTTGTCATTATGGAAGGTAGTTTGTTGTCGAGATTTTTATTATTCCAATGGATGGTAACCTTGTAATTATGGAAGGTTCATTGTTTTCGATATTTTTTTTACTCTAGTGGATGGTAGCATTTTCATTATTGAACATAGTCTGTTGTCGATATCTTTGTTACTCCAATGGATGGTAGCCTTGTCATTAAGGAAGGTAGTCTGTTGTCGAGATTTTTGTAACTCCAATGGATGGTAGCCTTTTCATTATGGTCGGTAGTCTGTTGTCGATATCATTGTTACTCAATGGATGGTAGCCTTGTCATTATGAAAGGTAGTCTGGTGTTGAGATTTTTGTTACTCCAATGGATGGTAGCCTTGTCATTATGGAATGTAGTTTGTTGTCGATATTCATGTTACTCCGATGGACGGTAGACTTGTCATTATGAAAGGTAGTCTGTTGTCGACATTTTTGTTATTCCATTGGATGGTTGCCTTGTCATTATGGTAGGTAGTCTGTTGTCAATATCTTTGTTACTCAATGGATGGTAGCCTTGTCATTATGGAAGGTAGTCTTTCGTTGCGATTTATGATACTCCAACGGATGGTAGCCTTGTCATTATGGAAGGTAGTCTGTTGTTCAGATTTTTGTTACTCCAATGGATTGTAGCCTTGTCATTATGGAACGTAGTCTATTGTCGATATTTATGTTACTCCAATGGATGGTAGCCTTATCATTATGAAAGGTAGTCTGTTGTCGATATTTATTTACTCCAATGGATGGTAGCCTTGTCATTATGAAAGGTAGTCTGTTGTCGAGATTTTTGTTGTTCCATTGGATGGTAGCCTTTTCATTATGGAAGGTAGTTTGGTGTCGAGATTTTTGTTACTCCAATGGATGTTAGCCTTATAATTATGGAACATAGTCTGTTGTCGATATTTTTGTTACTTCAATGGATGGTAGCCTTGTTATTATGGAAGGTATTCTGTTGTCGAGATTTTTTTTACTCCAATGGATGGTAGCCTTGTTATTATGGAACATAGTTTGTTGTCGATATTTATGTTACTCTAATGGATGGCAGCCTCGTCATTATTAAAGGTAGTCTGTTGTCGAGATTTTTGTTATTCCATTGGATGGTAGCCTTGTCATTATGGAAGGTAGTCTGTTGTCGAGATTTTTGTTACTCCAATGGATGTTAGCCTTGTAATTATGGAAGGAATTATTTCGTTGAGATTTACGTTACTCTAACGGATGGTAGCCTTGTCATTATAGAAGGTAGTCTATTGACCCGATTTTTGTTACTGCAATGGACGGTAGCCTTTTCATTATGGAAGGTAGTCTGTTGACGAGATTTTTGTTATTCTATTGGATGGTAGCCTTTTCATTATGGAAGGTGGTTTGTTGTCGAAATTTTTATTATCCAATAGATGGTAGCCTTGTCATTATGGAAGGTACTCTATTACCGAGATTTTTGTTACTCCAATGGATGGTAGCCTTATCATTATGGAAGGTAGTCTATTGTCGAGATTTTTGTTATTCCAATGGATGGTAGCCTTGTCATAATGGAAGGTAGTCTGTTGTGGATATTCATGTTACTCCAGTTGATGGTAGCCTTGTCATAATGGAAGATAGTCTATTATCGAGATTTTTATTACTCTAATGGATGGTAACCTTTTCATTATGGAAGGTAGTCTATTGTCGAGATTTTTGTTACTCCAATGGATGGTAGCCTTTTCATTATGGAAGGTAGTCTTTCGTTGATATTTACGTTACTCCAATGGATTGTAGGCTTGTCATTATGGAAGGTAGTCTATTTTTCATATTTTTGTTACTCCAATGGATGGTAGCCTTGTCATTATGGAAGGTAGTCTGTTGACGAGATTTGTGTTATTCCATTGGATGGTAGCCTTGTCATTATGGAAGGTAGTTTGTTGTCGAGATTTTTATTATTCCAATGGATGGTAACCTTGTAATTATGGAAGGTTCATTGTTTTCGATATTTTTTTTACTCTAGTGGATGGTAGCATTTTCATTATTGAACATAGTCTGTTGTCGATATCTTTGTTACTCTAATGGATGGTAGCCTTGTCATTAAGGAAGGTAGTCTGTTGTCGAGATTTTTGTAACTCCAATGGATGGTAGCCTTTTCATTATGGTCGGTAGTCTGTTGTCGATATCATTGTTACTCAATGGATGGTAGCCTTGTCATTATGAAAGGTAGTCTGGTGTTGAGATTTTTGTTACTCCAATGGATGGTAGCCTTGTCATTATGGAATGTAGTTTGTTGTCGATATTCATGTTACTCCGATGGACGGTAGACTTGTCATTATGAAAGGTAGTCTGTTGTCGACATTTTTGTTATTCCATTGGATGGTTGCCTTGTCATTATGGTAGGTAGTCTGTTGTCAATATCTTTGTTACTCAATGGATGGTAGCCTTGTCATTATGGAAGGTAGTCTTTCGTTGCGATTTATGATACTCCAACGGATGGTAGCCTTGTCATTATGGAAGGTAGTCTGTTGTTCAGATTTTTGTTACTCCAATGGATTGTAGCCTTGTCATTATGGAACGTAGTCTATTGTCGATATTTATGTTACTCCAATGGATGGTAGCCTTATCATTATGAAAGGTAGTCTGTTGTCGATATTTATTTACTCCAATGGATGGTAGCCTTGTCATTATGAAAGGTAGTCTGTTGTCGAGATTTTTGTTGTTCCATTGGATGGTAGCCTTTTCATTATGGAAGGTAGTTTGGTGTCGAGATTTTTGTTACTCCAATGGATGTTAGCCTTATAATTATGGAACATAGTCTGTTGTCGATATTTTTGTTACTTCAATGGATGGTAGCCTTGTTATTATGGAAGGTATTCTGTTGTCGAGATTTTTTTTACTCCAATGGATGGTAGCCTTGTTATTATGGAACATAGTTTGTTGTCGATATTTATGTTACTCTAATGGATGGCAGCCTTGTCATTATTAAAGGTAGTCTGTTGTCGAGATTTTTGTTATTCCATTGGATGGTAGCCTTGTCATTATGGAAGGTAGTCTGTTGTCGAGATTTTTGTTACTCCAATGGATGTTAGCCTTGTAATTATGGAAGGAATTATTTCGTTGAGATTTACGTTACTCTAACGGATGGTAGCCTTGTCATTATAGAAGGTAGTCTATTGACCCGATTTTTGTTACTGCAATGGACGGTAGCCTTTTCATTATGGAAGGTAGTCTGTTGACGAGATTTTTGTTATTCTATTGGATGGTAGCCTTTTCATTATGGAAGGTGGTTTGTTGTCGAAATTTTTATTATCCAATAGATGGTAGCCTTGTCATTATGGAAGGTACTCTATTACCGAGATTTTTGTTACTCCAATGGATGGTAGCCTTATCATTATGGAAGGTAGTCTATTGTCGAGATTTTTGTTATTCCAATGGATGGTAGCCTTGTCATAATGGAAGGTAGTCTGTTGTGGATATTCATGTTACTCCAGTTGATGGTAGCCTTGTCATAATGGAAGATAGTCTATTATCGAGATTTTTATTACTCTAATGGATGGTAACCTTTTCATTATGGAAGGTAGTCTATTGTCGAGATTTTTGTTACTCCAATGGATGGTAGCCTTTTCATTATGGAAGGTAGTCTTTCGTTGATATTTACGTTACTCCAATGGATTGTAGGCTTGTCATTATGGAAGGTAGTCTATTTTTCATATTTTTGTTACTCCAATGGATGGTAGCCTTGTCATTATGGAAGGTAGTCTGTTGACGAGATTTGTGTTATTCCATTGGATGGTAGCCTTGTCATTATGGAAGGTAGTTTGTTGTCGAGATTTTTATTATTCCAATGGATGGTAACCTTGTAATTATGGAAGGTTCATTGTTTTCGATATTTTTTTTACTCTAGTGGATGGTAGCATTTTCATTATTGAACATAGTCTGTTGTCGATATCTTTGTTACTCCAATGGATGGTAGCCTTGTCATTAAGGAAGGTAGTCTGTTGTCGAGATTTTTGTAACTCCAATGGATGGTAGCCTTTTCATTATGGTCGGTAGTCTGTTGTCGATATCATTGTTACTCAATGGATGGTAGCCTTGTCATTATGAAAGGTAGTCTGGTGTTGAGATTTTTGTTACTCCAATGGATGGTAGCCTTGTCATTATGGAATGTAGTTTGTTGTCGATATTCATGTTACTCCGATGGACGGTAGACTTGTCATTATGAAAGGTAGTCTGTTGTCGACATTTTTGTTATTCCATTGGATGGTTGCCTTGTCATTATGGTAGGTAGTCTGTTGTCAATATCTTTGTTACTCAATGGATGGTAGCCTTGTCATTATGGAAGGTAGTCTTTCGTTGCGATTTATGATACTCCAACGGATGGTAGCCTTGTCATTATGGAAGGTAGTCTGTTGTTCAGATTTTTGTTACTCCAATGGATTGTAGCCTTGTCATTATGGAACGTAGTCTATTGTCGATATTTATGTTACTCCAATGGATGGTAGCCTTATCATTATGAAAGGTAGTCTGTTGTCGATATTTATTTACTCCAATGGATGGTAGCCTTGTCATTATGAAAGGTAGTCTGTTGTCGAGATTTTTGTTGTTCCATTGGATGGTAGCCTTTTCATTATGGAAGGTAGTTTGGTGTCGAGATTTTTGTTACTCCAATGGATGTTAGCCTTATAATTATGGAACATAGTCTGTTGTCGATATTTTTGTTACTTCAATGGATGGTAGCCTTGTTATTATGGAAGGTATTCTGTTGTCGAGATTTTTTTTACTCCAATGGATGGTAGCCTTGTTATTATGGAACATAGTTTGTTGTCGATATTTATGTTACTCTAATGGATGGCAGCCTTGTCATTATTAAAGGTAGTCTGTTGTCGAGATTTTTGTTATTCCATTGGATGGTAGCCTTGTCATTATGGAAGGTAGTCTGTTGTCGAGATTTTTGTTACTCCAATGGATGTTAGCCTTGTAATTATGGAAGGAATTATTTCGTTGAGATTTACGTTACTCTAACGGATGGTAGCCTTGTCATTATAGAAGGTAGTCTATTGACCCGATTTTTGTTACTGCAATGGACGGTAGCCTTTTCATTATGGAAGGTAGTCTGTTGACGAGATTTTTGTTATTCTATTGGATGGTAGCCTTTTCATTATGGAAGGTGGTTTGTTGTCGAAATTTTTATTATCCAATAGATGGTAGCCTTGTCATTATGGAAGGTACTCTATTACCGAGATTTTTGTTACTCCAATGGATGGTAGCCTTATCATTATGGAAGGTAGTCTATTGTCGAGATTTTTGTTATTCCAATGGATGGTAGCCTTGTCATAATGGAAGGTAGTCTGTTGTGGATATTCATGTTACTCCAGTTGATGGTAGCCTTGTCATAATGGAAGATAGTCTATTATCGAGATTTTTATTACTCTAATGGATGGTAACCTTTTCATTATGGAAGGTAGTCTATTGTCGAGATTTTTGTTACTCCAATGGATGGTAGCCTTTTCATTATGGAAGGTAGTCTTTCGTTGATATTTACGTTACTCCAATGGATTGTAGGCTTGTCATTATGGAAGGTAGTCTATTTTTCATATTTTTGTTACTCCAATGGATGGTAGCCTTGTCATTATGGAAGGTAGTCTGTTGACGAGATTTGTGTTATTCCATTGGATGGTAGCCTTGTCATTATGGAAGGTAGTTTGTTGTCGAGATTTTTATTATTCCAATGGATGGTAACCTTGTAATTATGGAAGGTTCATTGTTTTCGATATTTTTTTTACTCTAGTGGATGGTAGCATTTTCATTATTGAACATAGTCTGTTGTCGATATCTTTGTTACTCCAATGGATGGTAGCCTTGTCATTAAGGAAGGTAGTCTGTTGTCGAGATTTTTGTAACTCCAATGGATGGTAGCCTTTTCATTATGGTCGGTAGTCTGTTGTCGATATCATTGTTACTCAATGGATGGTAGCCTTGTCATTATGAAAGGTAGTCTGGTGTTGAGATTTTTGTTACTCCAATGGATGGTAGCCTTGTCATTATGGAATGTAGTTTGTTGTCGATATTCATGTTACTCCGATGGACGGTAGACTTGTCATTATGAAAGGTAGTCTGTTGTCGACATTTTTGTTATTCCATTGGATGGTTGCCTTGTCATTATGGTAGGTAGTCTGTTGTCAATATCTTTGTTACTCAATGGATGGTAGCCTTGTCATTATGGAAGGTAGTCTTTCGTTGCGATTTATGATACTCCAACGGATGGTAGCCTTGTCATTATGGAAGGTAGTCTGTTGTTCAGATTTTTGTTACTCCAATGGATTGTAGCCTTGTCATTATGGAACGTAGTCTATTGTCGATATTTATGTTACTCCAATGGATGGTAGCCTTATCATTATGAAAGGTAGTCTGTTGTCGATATTTATTTACTCCAATGGATGGTAGCCTTGTCATTATGAAAGGTAGTCTGTTGTCGAGATTTTTGTTGTTCCATTGGATGGTAGCCTTTTCATTATGGAAGGTAGTTTGGTGTCGAGATTTTTGTTACTCCAATGGATGTTAGCCTTATAATTATGGAACATAGTCTGTTGTCGATATTTTTGTTACTTCAATGGATGGTAGCCTTGTTATTATGGAAGGTATTCTGTTGTCGAGATTTTTTTTACTCCAATGGATGGTAGCCTTGTTATTATGGAACATAGTTTGTTGTCGATATTTATGTTACTCTAATGGATGGCAGCCTTGTCATTATTAAAGGTAGTCTGTTGTCGAGATTTTTGTTATTCCATTGGATGGTAGCCTTGTCATTATGGAAGGTAGTCTGTTGTCGAGATTTTTGTTACTCCAATGGATGTTAGCCTTGTAATTATGGAAGGAATTATTTCGTTGAGATTTACGTTACTCTAACGGATGGTAGCCTTGTCATTATAGAAGGTAGTCTATTGACCCGATTTTTGTTACTGCAATGGACGGTAGCCTTTTCATTATGGAAGGTAGTCTGTTGACGAGATTTTTGTTATTCTATTGGATGGTAGCCTTTTCATTATGGAAGGTGGTTTGTTGTCGAAATTTTTATTATCCAATAGATGGTAGCCTTGTCATTATGGAAGGTACTCTATTACCGAGATTTTTGTTACTCCAATGGATGGTAGCCTTATCATTATGGAAGGTAGTCTATTGTCGAGATTTTTGTTATTCCAATGGATGGTAGCCTTGTCATAATGGAAGGTAGTCTGTTGTGGATATTCATGTTACTCCAGTTGATGGTAGCCTTGTCATAATGGAAGATAGTCTATTATCGAGATTTTTATTACTCTAATGGATGGTAACCTTTTCATTATGGAAGGTAGTCTATTGTCGAGATTTTTGTTACTCCAATGGATGGTAGCCTTTTCATTATGGAAGGTAGTCTTTCGTTGATATTTACGTTACTCCAATGGATTGTAGGCTTGTCATTATGGAAGGTAGTCTATTTTTCATATTTTTGTTACTCCAATGGATGGTAGCCTTGTCATTATGGAAGGTAGTCTGTTGACGAGATTTGTGTTATTCCATTGGATGGTAGCCTTGTCATTATGGAAGGTAGTTTGTTGTCGAGATTTTTATTATTCCAATGGATGGTAACCTTGTAATTATGGAAGGTTCATTGTTTTCGATATTTTTTTTACTCTAGTGGATGGTAGCATTTTCATTATTGAACATAGTCTGTTGTCGATATCTTTGTTACTCCAATGGATGGTAGCCTTGTCATTAAGGAAGGTAGTCTGTTGTCGAGATTTTTGTAACTCCAATGGATGGTAGCCTTTTCATTATGGTCGGTAGTCTGTTGTCGATATCATTGTTACTCAATGGATGGTAGCCTTGTCATTATGAAAGGTAGTCTGGTGTTGAGATTTTTGTTACTCCAATGGATGGTAGCCTTGTCATTATGGAATGTAGTTTGTTGTCGATATTCATGTTACTCCGATGGACGGTAGACTTGTCATTATGAAAGGTAGTCTGTTGTCGACATTTTTGTTATTCCATTGGATGGTTGCCTTGTCATTATGGTAGGTAGTCTGTTGTCAATATCTTTGTTACTCAATGGATGGTAGCCTTGTCATTATGGAAGGTAGTCTTTCGTTGCGATTTATGATACTCCAACGGATGGTAGCCTTGTCATTATGGAAGGTAGTCTGTTGTTCAGATTTTTGTTACTCCAATGGATTGTAGCCTTGTCATTATGGAACGTAGTCTATTGTCGATATTTATGTTACTCCAATGGATGGTAGCCTTATCATTATGAAAGGTAGTCTGTTGTCGATATTTATTTACTCCAATGGATGGTAGCCTTGTCATTATGAAAGGTAGTCTGTTGTCGAGATTTTTGTTGTTCCATTGGATGGTAGCCTTTTCATTATGGAAGGTAGTTTGGTGTCGAGATTTTTGTTACTCCAATGGATGTTAGCCTTATAATTATGGAACATAGTCTGTTGTCGATATTTTTGTTACTTCAATGGATGGTAGCCTTGTTATTATGGAAGGTATTCTGTTGTCGAGATTTTTTTTACTCCAATGGATGGTAGCCTTGTTATTATGGAACATAGTTTGTTGTCGATATTTATGTTACTCTAATGGATGGCAGCCTTGTCATTATTAAAGGTAGTCTGTTGTCGAGATTTTTGTTATTCCATTGGATGGTAGCCTTGTCATTATGGAAGGTAGTCTGTTGTCGAGATTTTTGTTACTCCAATGGATGTTAGCCTTGTAATTATGGAAGGAATTATTTCGTTGAGATTTACGTTACTCTAACGGATGGTAGCCTTGTCATTATAGAAGGTAGTCTATTGACCCGATTTTTGTTACTGCAATGGACGGTAGCCTTTTCATTATGGAAGGTAGTCTGTTGACGAGATTTTTGTTATTCTATTGGATGGTAGCCTTTTCATTATGGAAGGTGGTTTGTTGTCGAAATTTTTATTATCCAATAGATGGTAGCCTTGTCATTATGGAAGGTACTCTATTACCGAGATTTTTGTTACTCCAATGGATGGTAGCCTTATCATTATGGAAGGTAGTCTATTGTCGAGATTTTTGTTATTCCAATGGATGGTAGCCTTGTCATAATGGAAGGTAGTCTGTTGTGGATATTCATGTTACTCCAGTTGATGGTAGCCTTGTCATAATGGAAGATAGTCTATTATCGAGATTTTTATTACTCTAATGGATGGTAACCTTTTCATTATGGAAGGTAGTCTATTGTCGAGATTTTTGTTACTCCAATGGATGGTAGCCTTTTCATTATGGAAGGTAGTCTTTCGTTGATATTTACGTTACTCCAATGGATTGTAGGCTTGTCATTATGGAAGGTAGTCTATTTTTCATATTTTTGTTACTCCAATGGATGGTAGCCTTGTCATTATGGAAGGTAGTCTGTTGACGAGATTTGTGTTATTCCATTGGATGGTAGCATTGTCATTATGGAAGGTAGTTTGTTGTCGAGATTTTTATTATTCCAATGGATGGTAACCTTGTAATTATGGAAGGTTCATTGTTTTCGATATTTTTTTTACTCTAGTGGATGGTAGCATTTTCATTATTGAACATAGTCTGTTGTCGATATCTTTGTTACTCCAATGGATGGTAGCCTTGTCATTAAGGAAGGTAGTCTGTTGTCGAGATTTTTGTAACTCCAATGGATGGTAGCCTTTTCATTATGGTCGGTAGTCTGTTGTCGATATCATTGTTACTCAATGGATGGTAGCCTTGTCATTATGAAAGGTAGTCTGGTGTTGAGATTTTTGTTACTCCAATGGATGGTAGCCTTGTCATTATGGAATGTAGTTTGTTGTCGATATTCATGTTACTCCGATGGACGGTAGACTTGTCATTATGAAAGGTAGTCTGTTGTCGACATTTTTGTTATTCCATTGGATGGTTGCCTTGTCATTATGGTAGGTAGTCTGTTGTCAATATCTTTGTTACTCAATGGATGGTAGCCTTGTCATTATGGAAGGTAGTCTTTCGTTGCGATTTATGATACTCCAACGGATGGTAGCCTTGTCATTATGGAAGGTAGTCTGTTGTTCAGATTTTTGTTACTCCAATGGATTGTAGCCTTGTCATTATGGAACGTAGTCTATTGTCGATATTTATGTTACTCCAATGGATGGTAGCCTTATCATTATGAAAGGTAGTCTGTTGTCGATATTTATTTACTCCAATGGATGGTAGCCTTGTCATTATGAAAGGTAGTCTGTTGTCGAGATTTTTGTTGTTCCATTGGATGGTAGCCTTTTCATTATGGAAGGTAGTTTGGTGTCGAGATTTTTGTTACTCCAATGGATGTTAGCCTTATAATTATGGAACATAGTCTGTTGTCGATATTTTTGTTACTTCAATGGATGGTAGCCTTGTTATTATGGAAGGTATTCTGTTGTCGAGATTTTTTTTACTCCAATGGATGGTAGCCTTGTTATTATGGAACATAGTTTGTTGTCGATATTTATGTTACTCTAATGGATGGCAGCCTTGTCATTATTAAAGGTAGTCTGTTGTCGAGATTTTTGTTATTCCATTGGATGGTAGCCTTGTCATTATGGAAGGTAGTCTGTTGTCGAGATTTTTGTTACTCCAATGGATGTTAGCCTTGTAATTATGGAAGGAATTATTTCGTTGAGATTTACGTTACTCTAACGGATGGTAGCCTTGTCATTATAGAAGGTAGTCTATTGACCCGATTTTTGTTACTGCAATGGACGGTAGCCTTTTCATTATGGAAGGTAGTCTGTTGACGAGATTTTTGTTATTCTATTGGATGGTAGCCTTTTCATTATGGAAGGTGGTTTGTTGTCGAAATTTTTATTATCCAATAGATGGTAGCCTTGTCATTATGGAAGGTACTCTATTACCGAGATTTTTGTTACTCCAATGGATGGTAGCCTTATCATTATGGAAGGTAGTCTATTGTCGAGATTTTTGTTATTCCAATGGATGGTAGCCTTGTCATAATGGAAGGTAGTCTGTTGTGGATATTCATGTTACTCCAGTTGATGGTAGCCTTGTCATAATGGAAGATAGTCTATTATCGAGATTTTTATTACTCTAATGGATGGTAACCTTTTCATTATGGAAGGTAGTCTATTGTCGAGATTTTTGTTACTCCAATGGATGGTAGCCTTTTCATTATGGAAGGTAGTCTTTCGTTGATATTTACGTTACTCCAATGGATTGTAGGCTTGTCATTATGGAAGGTAGTCTATTTTTCATATTTTTGTTACTCCAATGGATGGTAGCCTTGTCATTATGGAAGGTAGTCTGTTGACGAGATTTGTGTTATTCCATTGGATGGTAGCCTTGTCATTATGGAAGGTAGTTTGTTGTCGAGATTTTTATTATTCCAATGGATGGTAACCTTGTAATTATGGAAGGTTCATTGTTTTCGATATTTTTTTTACTCTAGTGGATGGTAGCATTTTCATTATTGAACATAGTCTGTTGTCGATATCTTTGTTACTCCAATGGATGGTAGCCTTGTCATTAAGGAAGGTAGTCTGTTGTCGAGATTTTTGTAACTCCAATGGATGGTAGCCTTTTCATTATGGTCGGTAGTCTGTTGTCGATATCATTGTTACTCAATGGATGGTAGCCTTGTCATTATGAAAGGTAGTCTGGTGTTGAGATTTTTGTTACTCCAATGGATGGTAGCCTTGTCATTATGGAATGTAGTTTGTTGTCGATATTCATGTTACTCCGATGGACGGTAGACTTGTCATTATGAAAGGTAGTCTGTTGTCGACATTTTTGTTATTCCATTGGATGGTTGCCTTGTCATTATGGTAGGTAGTCTGTTGTCAATATCTTTGTTACTCAATGGATGGTAGCCTTGTCATTATGGAAGGTAGTCTTTCGTTGCGATTTATGATACTCCAACGGATGGTAGCCTTGTCATTATGGAAGGTAGTCTGTTGTTCAGATTTTTGTTACTCCAATGGATTGTAGCCTTGTCATTATGGAACGTAGTCTATTGTCGATATTTATGTTACTCCAATGGATGGTAGCCTTATCATTATGAAAGGTAGTCTGTTGTCGATATTTATTTACTCCAATGGATGGTAGCCTTGTCATTATGAAAGGTAGTCTGTTGTCGAGATTTTTGTTGTTCCATTGGATGGTAGCCTTTTCATTATGGAAGGTAGTTTGGTGTCGAGATTTTTGTTACTCCAATGGATGTTAGCCTTATAATTATGGAACATAGTCTGTTGTCGATATTTTTGTTACTTCAATGGATGGTAGCCTTGTTATTATGGAAGGTATTCTGTTGTCGAGATTTTTTTTACTCCAATGGATGGTAGCCTTGTTATTATGGAACATAGTTTGTTGTCGATATTTATGTTACTCTAATGGATGGCAGCCTTGTCATTATTAAAGGTAGTCTGTTGTCGAGATTTTTGTTATTCCATTGGATGGTAGCCTTGTCATTATGGAAGGTAGTCTGTTGTCGAGATTTTTGTTACTCCAATGGATGTTAGCCTTGTAATTATGGAAGGAATTATTTCGTTGAGATTTACGTTACTCTAACGGATGGTAGCCTTGTCATTATAGAAGGTAGTCTATTGACCCGATTTTTGTTACTGCAATGGACGGTAGCCTTTTCATTATGGAAGGTAGTCTGTTGACGAGATTTTTGTTATTCTATTGGATGGTAGCCTTTTCATTATGGAAGGTGGTTTGTTGTCGAAATTTTTATTATCCAATAGATGGTAGCCTTGTCATTATGGAAGGTACTCTATTACCGAGATTTTTGTTACTCCAATGGATGGTAGCCTTATCATTATGGAAGGTAGTCTATTGTCGAGATTTTTGTTATTCCAATGGATGGTAGCCTTGTCATAATGGAAGGTAGTCTGTTGTGGATATTCATGTTACTCCAGTTGATGGTAGCCTTGTCATAATGGAAGATAGTCTATTATCGAGATTTTTATTACTCTAATGGATGGTAACCTTTTCATTATGGAAGGTAGTCTATTGTCGAGATTTTTGTTACTCCAATGGATGGTAGCCTTTTCATTATGGAAGGTAGTCTTTCGTTGATATTTACGTTACTCCAATGGATTGTAGGCTTGTCATTATGGAAGGTAGTCTATTTTTCATATTTTTGTTACTCCAATGAATGGTAGCCTTGTCATTATGGAAGGTAGTCTGTTGACGAGATTTGTGTTATTCCATTGGATGGTAGCCTTGTCATTATGGAAGGTAGTTTGTTGTCGAGATTTTTATTATTCCAATGGATGGTAACCTTGTAATTATGGAAGGTTCATTGTTTTCGATATTTTTTTTACTCTAGTGGATGGTAGCATTTTCATTATTGAACATAGTCTGTTGTCGATATCTTTGTTACTCCAATGGATGGTAGCCTTGTCATTAAGGAAGGTAGTCTGTTGTCGAGATTTTTGTAACTCCAATGGATGGTAGCCTTTTCATTATGGTCGGTAGTCTGTTGTCGATATCATTGTTACTCAATGGATGGTAGCCTTGTCATTATGAAAGGTAGTCTGGTGTTGAGATTTTTGTTACTCCAATGGATGGTAGCCTTGTCATTATGGAATGTAGTTTGTTGTCGATATTCATGTTACTCCGATGGACGGTAGACTTGTCATTATGAAAGGTAGTCTGTTGTCGACATTTTTGTTATTCCATTGGATGGTTGCCTTGTCATTATGGTAGGTAGTCTGTTGTCAATATCTTTGTTACTCAATGGATGGTAGCCTTGTCATTATGGAAGGTAGTCTTTCGTTGCGATTTATGATACTCCAACGGATGGTAGCCTTGTCATTATGGAAGGTAGTCTGTTGTTCAGATTTTTGTTACTCCAATGGATTGTAGCCTTGTCATTATGGAACGTAGTCTATTGTCGATATTTATGTTACTCCAATGGATGGTAGCCTTATCATTATGAAAGGTAGTCTGTTGTCGATATTTATTTACTCCAATGGATGGTAGCCTTGTCATTATGAAAGGTAGTCTGTTGTCGAGATTTTTGTTGTTCCATTGGATGGTAGCCTTTTCATTATGGAAGGTAGTTTGGTGTCGAGATTTTTGTTACTCCAATGGATGTTAGCCTTATAATTATGGAACATAGTCTGTTGTCGATATTTTTGTTACTTCAATGGATGGTAGCCTTGTTATTATGGAAGGTATTCTGTTGTCGAGATTTTTTTTACTCCAATGGATGGTAGCCTTGTTATTATGGAACATAGTTTGTTGTCGATATTTATGTTACTCTAATGGATGGCAGCCTTGTCATTATTAAAGGTAGTCTGTTGTCGAGATTTTTGTTATTCCATTGGATGGTAGCCTTGTCATTATGGAAGGTAGTCTGTTGTCGAGATTTTTGTTACTCCAATGGATGTTAGCCTTGTAATTATGGAAGGAATTATTTCGTTGAGATTTACGTTACTCTAACGGATGGTAGCCTTGTCATTATAGAAGGTAGTCTATTGACCCGATTTTTGTTACTGCAATGGACGGTAGCCTTTTCATTATGGAAGGTAGTCTGTTGACGAGATTTTTGTTATTCTATTGGATGGTAGCCTTTTCATTATGGAAGGTGGTTTGTTGTCGAAATTTTTATTATCCAATAGATGGTAGCCTTGTCATTATGGAAGGTACTCTATTACCGAGATTTTTGTTACTCCAATGGATGGTAGCCTTATCATTATGGAAGGTAGTCTATTGTCGAGATTTTTGTTATTCCAATGGATGGTAGCCTTGTCATAATGGAAGGTAGTCTGTTGTGGATATTCATGTTACTCCAGTTGATGGTAGCCTTGTCATAATGGAAGATAGTCTATTATCGAGATTTTTATTACTCTAATGGATGGTAACCTTTTCATTATGGAAGGTAGTCTATTGTCGAGATTTTTGTTACTCCAATGGATGATAGCCTTTTCATTATGGAAGGTAGTCTTTCGTTGATATTTACGTTACTCCAATGGATTGTAGGCTTGTCATTATGGAAGGTAGTCTATTTTTCATATTTTTGTTACTCCAATGGATGGTAGCCTTGTCATTATGGAAGGTAGTCTGTTGACGAGATTTGTGTTATTCCATTGGATGGTAGCCTTGTCATTATGGAAGGTAGTTTGTTGTCGAGATTTTTATTATTCCAATGGATGGTAACCTTGTAATTATGGAAGGTTCATTGTTTTCGATATTTTTTTTACTCTAGTGGATGGTAGCATTTTCATTATTGAACATAGTCTGTTGTCGATATCTTTGTTACTCCAATGGATGGTAGCCTTGTCATTAAGGAAGGTAGTCTGTTGTCGAGATTTTTGTAACTCCAATGGATGGTAGCCTTTTCATTATGGTCGGTAGTCTGTTGTCGATATCATTGTTACTCAATGGATGGTAGCCTTGTCATTATGAAAGGTAGTCTGGTGTTGAGATTTTTGTTACTCCAATGGATGGTAGCCTTGTCATTATGGAATGTAGTTTGTTGTCGATATTCATGTTACTCCGATGGACGGTAGACTTGTCATTATGAAAGGTAGTCTGTTGTCGACATTTTTGTTATTCCATTGGATGGTTGCCTTGTCATTATGGTAGGTAGTCTGTTGTCAATATCTTTGTTACTCAATGGATGGTAGCCTTGTCATTATGGAAGGTAGTCTTTCGTTGCGATTTATGATACTCCAACGGATGGTAGCCTTGTCATTATGGAAGGTAGTCTGTTGTTCAGATTTTTGTTACTCCAATGGATTGTAGCCTTGTCATTATGGAACGTAGTCTATTGTCGATATTTATGTTACTCCAATGGATGGTAGCCTTATCATTATGAAAGGTAGTCTGTTGTCGATATTTATTTACTCCAATGGATGGTAGCCTTGTAATTATGAAAGGTAGTCTGTTGTCGAGATTTTTGTTGTTCCATTGGATGGTAGCCTTTTCATTATGGAAGGTAGTTTGGTGTCGAGATTTTTGTTACTCCAATGGATGTTAGCCTTATAATTATGGAACATAGTCTGTTGTCGATATTTTTGTTACTTCAATGGATGGTAGCCTTGTTATTATGGAAGGTATTCTGTTGTCGAGATTTTTTTTACTCCAATGGATGGTAGCCTTGTTATTATGGAACATAGTTTGTTGTCGATATTTATGTTACTCTAATGGATGGCAGCCTTGTCATTATTAAAGGTAGTCTGTTGTCGAGATTTTTGTTATTCCATTGGATGGTAGCCTTGTCATTATGGAAGGTAGTCTGTTGTCGAGATTTTTGTTACTCCAATGGATGTTAGCCTTGTAATTATGGAAGGAATTATTTCGTTGAGATTTACGTTACTCTAACGGATGGTAGCCTTGTCATTATAGAAGGTAGTCTATTGACCCGATTTTTGTTACTGCAATGGACGGTAGCCTTTTCATTATGGAAGGTAGTCTGTTGACGAGATTTTTGTTATTCTATTGGATGGTAGCCTTTTCATTATGGAAGGTGGTTTGTTGTCGAAATTTTTATTATCCAATAGATGGTAGCCTTGTCATTATGGAAGGTACTCTATTACCGAGATTTTTGTTACTCCAATGGATGGTAGCCTTATCATTATGGAAGGTAGTCTATTGTCGAGATTTTTGTTATTCCAATGGATGGTAGCCTTGTCATAATGGAAGGTAGTCTGTTGTGGATATTCATGTTACTCCAGTTGATGGTAGCCTTGTCATAATGGAAGATAGTCTATTATCGAGATTTTTATTACTCCAATGGATGGTAACCTTTTCATTATGGAAGGTAGTCTATTGTCGAGATTTTTGTTACTCCAATGGATGGTAGCCTTTTCATTATGGAAGGTAGTCTTTCGTTGATATTTACGTTACTCGAATGGATTGTAGGCTTGTCATTATGGAAGGTAGTCTGTTTTTCATATTTTTGTTACTCCAATGGATGGTAGCCTTGTCATTATGGAAGGTAGTCTGTTGACGAGATTTGTGTTATTCAATTGGATGGTAGCCTTGTCATTATGGAAGGTAGTTTGTTGTCGAGATTTTTATTATTCCAATGGATGGTAACCTTGTAATTATGGAAGGTTCCCTATTTTCGATATTTTTTTTACTCTAGTGGATGGTAGCATTTTCATTATTGAACATAGTCTGTTGTCGATATCTTTGTTACTCCAATGGATGGTAGCCTTGTCATTTAGGAAGCTAGTCTGTTGTCGAGATTTTTGTAACTCCAATGGATGGTAGCCTTTTCATTATGGTCAGTAGTCTGTTGTCGATATCATTGTTACTCAATGGATGGTAGCCTTGTCATTATGAAAGGTAGTCTGGTTTTGAGATTTTTGTTACTCCAATGGATGGTAGCCTTGTCATTATGGAATGTAGTTTGTTGTCGATATTCATGTTACTCCAATGGACGGTAGCCTTGTCATTATGAAAGGTAGTTTGTTGTCGACATTTTTGTTATTCCATTGGATGGTAGCCTTGTCATTATGGTAGGTAGTCTGTTGTCGATATCTTTGTTACTCAATGGATGATAGCCTTGTCATTATGGAAGGTAGTCTTTCGTTGTGATTTACGATACTCCAACGGATGGTAGCCTTGTCATTATGGAAGGTAGTATGTTGTTCAGATTTTTGTTACTCCAATGGATTGTAGCCTTGTCATTATGGAACGTTGTCTATTGTCGATATTTATGTTACTCCAATGGATGGTAGCCTTATCATTATGAAAGGTAGTCTGTTGTCGATATTTATTTACTCCAATGGATGGTAGCCTTGTCATTATGAAAGGTAGTTTGGTGTCGAGATTTTTGTTACTCCAATGGATGGTAGCCTTGTCATTATGGTAGGTATTCTGTTGTCGAGATTTTTTTTACTCCAATGGATGGTAGCCTTGTTATTATGGAACGTAGTCTATTGTCGATATTTATGTTACTCCAATGGATGGTAGCCTTGTCATTATGAAAGGTAGTCTGTTGTCGAGATTTTTGATATTCCATTGGATGGTAGCCTTGTCATTATGGAAGGTAGTCTGGTGTCGAGATTTTTGTTACTCCAATGGATGTTAGCCTTGTAATTATGGAACATAGTTTGTTGTCGATATTTTTGTTACATCAATGGATGGTAGCCTTGTCATTATGGAAGGTAGTCTGTTTTCGAGATTTTTTTTACTTCAATTGATGGTAGCCTTGTCATTATGGAACGTAGTCTGTTGTCGATATTTATGTTACTCCAATGGATGGTAGCATTGTCATTATTAAAGGGAATCTGTTGTCAAGATTTTTGTTATTCCATTGGATGGTAGCCTTGTCATTATGGAAGGTAGTCTGTTGTCGAAATTTTTGTTACTCCAATGGATGGTAGCCTTGTCATTATGGAAGGTAGTATGTTGTCTATATTTTTGTAACTTTAATGGATGGTAGCCTTGTTATTGTGGAACATAGTCTATTGTTGATATTTTTGTTACTCCAATGGATGGTAGCCTTCTCATTATGGAAATTAGTTTGTTGTCGAGATTTTTGTTACTCCAATGGATGGTAGCCTTGTCATTATGTAACGTAGTCTGTTGTCGATATTTATGTTACTCCAATGGATGGCAGCCTTGTCATTATGGAAGGTAATCTGGTGTCGAGATTTTTGTTACTCCAACGGACGCTAGCCTTGTAATTATGGAAGGTAGTCTGTTGTCAAGATTTTTTTTACTCGAATGAATGCTAGCCTTGTCATTATGGAACATAGTCTGTTGGCGATATTTATGTTACTCCAATGGATGGTAGCCTTGTCATTATTAAAGGTAGTCTGTTGTCGAGATTTTTGTTATTCCATCGGATGGTAGCCATGTCATTATGGTAGGTAGTCTGTTGTCGATATCTTTATTACTTAATGGATGGTAGCCTTTTCATTATGGAAGGAAGTATTTCATTGAGATTTACGTTACTCTAACGGATGGTAGCCTTGTCATTATAGAAGGTAGTCTATTGTTCATATTTTTGTTACTGCAATGGATGGTAGCCTTGTCATTATGGAAGGTAGTCTGTTGTTCAGATTTTTGTTACTCCAATGGATGGTAGCCTTGTCATTATGGAAGGTAGTCTGTTGTCGAGATTTTTGTTACTCCAATGGATGGTAGCCTTGTCATTATGGAACGTAGTCTGCTGTCGATATTTATGTTACTCTAATGAATGGTAGCCATGTCAATATCAAAGGTAGTCTGTTGTCGAGATTTTTTTTACTCCAATGGATGGTAGCCTTGTCATTATGGAACGTAGTTTGTTGTCGATATTTATGTTACTCCAATGGATGGTAGCCTTGTCATTATTAAAGGTAGTCCGTTGTCGAGATTTTTGTTATTCCATTGGATGGTAGCCTTGTTATTATGGTAGGTAGTTTGTTGTCGATATCTTTGTTACTAAATGGATGGTAGCCTTGTCATTATGTAAGGAAGTATTTCGTTGAGATTTACGTTACTCTAACGGATGGTAGCCTTGTCATTTTAGAAGGTAGTTTGTTGTTCAGATTTTTGTTACTGCAATAGATGGTAGCCTTGTCATTATGGAAGGTAGTCTATTGACGAGATTTTTGTTATTCTATTGGATGGTAGCCTTTTCATTATGGAAGGTGGTCTGTTGTCGAAATTTTTATTATCCAATGGATGGTAGCCTTGTCATTATGGAAGGTACTCTGTTACCGAGAATTTTGCTACTCCAATGGATGGTAGCCTTGTCATAATGGAAGGTAGTTTGTTGTCGATATTCATGTTACCCCAATTGATGGTAGCCTTGTCATAATGGAAGGTAGTCTATTATCGAGATTTTTGTTACTCCAATGGATGGTAGCCTTTTCATTATGGAAGGTAGTCTTTCATTGATATTTACGTTACTCCAACAGATAGTAGGCTTGTCATTATGGAAGGTAGTCTGTTTTTTAGATTTGTGTTACTCCAATGGATGGAAGCCTTGTCATTATGGAAGGTAGTCTGATGACGAGATTTGTGTTATTCCATTGGATGGTAGCCTTGTCATTATGGAAGGTAGTTTTTTGTCGAGATTTTTATTATTCCAATGGATGGTAACCTTGTAATTATGGAAGGTACCCTGTTTTCGATATTTTTTGTACTCTAGTGGAGGGTAGCATTTTCATTATTGAACATAGTCTGTTGTCGATATCTATGTTACTCCAATGGATGGTAGCCTTGTCATTATGGTAGGTAGTCTGTTGTCGAGATTTTTGTAACTCCAATGGATGGTAGCCTTTTCATTATGGTCGGTAGCCTGTTGTCTATATCATTGTTACTCAATGGATGGTAGCCTTGTCATTATGAAAGGTAGTCTGGTGTCGAGATTTTTGGTACTCCAATGGATGGTAGCCTTATGATTATGGAATGTAGTTTGTTGTCGATATTCATGTTACTCCAATGGATGGTAGCCTTGTCATTATGAAAGGTAGTCTGTTGTCGACATTTTTGTTATTCCTTTGGATGGTAGCCTTGTCATTATGGTAGGTAGTCTGTTGTCGATATCTTTGTTACTCAATGGATGGGAGCCTAGTCATTATGGAAGGTAGTCTTTCGTTGCGATTTACATTACTCTAACGGATGGTAGCCTTTTCATTATGGAAGGTGGTATGTTGTTCAGATTTTTGTTACTCCAATGGATGGTAGCCTTGTCATTATGTAACGTAGTCTGTTGTCGATATTTATGTTACTCCAATGGATGGTAGCCTTGTCATTATGAAAGGTACTCTGTTGTCGAGATTTTTCTTATTTCATTGGATGGTAGCCTTGTCATTATGGTAGATATTCTGTTGTCGATATTTTTATTACTCAAAGGATGGTAGCCTTGTCATTATGGAAGGTAATCCGGTGTTAAGATTTTCGTTACTCCAACAGACGGTAGCCTTGTCATTATGGAAAGTAGTCTGTTGGCGATATTTATGTTACTCCAATGGATTGTAGCCTTGTCATTATTAAAGGTAGTCTATTGTCGAGATTTTTTTTATTCTATTGGATGGTAGCCATGTCATTATGGTAGGTAGTCTGTTGTCGATATCTTTGTTACTCAATGGATTGTAGCCTTGTCATTATTGAAGGTAGTATTTCATTGAGATTTACGTTACTCTAACGGATGGTAGCCTTGTCATTATAAAAGGTAGTCTGTTGTTCAGATTTTTGTTACTGTAATGGATGGTAGCCTTGTCATTATGGAAGGTAGTCTGTTGTTCAGATTTTTGTTACTCCAATGGATGTTAGCCTTGTCATTATGGAAGGTAGTCTGTTGTCGAGATTTGTGTTACTCCAATGGATGGTAGCCTTATCATTATGAAACGTAGTCTATTGTCGATATTTATGTTACTCCAATGAATGGTAGCCTGGTAATTATGGAACATAGTCTGTTGTCGATATTTTTGTTAATACAATGGATGGTAGCCTTGTCATTATGGAAGGTAGTCTGTTGTCGTGATTTCTTTTACTCTAATGGATGGTAGCCTTGTCATTATGGAACGTAGTTTGTTGTCGATATTTATGTTACTCCAATGGATGGTAGCCTTGTCATTATTAAAGGTAGTCCGTTGTCCAGATTTTTGTTATTCCATTGGATGGTAGCCTTGTCATTATGGTAGGTAGTCTGTTGTCGATATCTTTGTTACTCAATGTATGGTAGCCTTGTCATTATGGAAGGAAGTATTTCGTTGAGATTTACGTTACTCTAACGGATGGTAGCCTTGTCATTATAGAAGGTAGTCTGTTGTTCAGATTTTTGTTACTGCAATAGATGGTTGCCTTGTCATTATGGAAGGTAGTCTATTGACGAGATTTTTTTTATTCTATTGGATGGTAGCCTTTTCATTATGGAAGGTGGTCTGTTGTCGAAATTTTTATTATCCAATGGATGGTAGCCTTGTCATTTGGAAGGTACTCTGTTACCGAGAATTTTGCTACTCCAATGGATGGTAGCCTTGTCATTATGGAAGGTAGTTTATTGCGAGATTTTTGTTACTCCAATGGATGGTAGCCTTGTCATAATGGAAGGTAGTTTGTTGTCGATATTCATGTTACTCCAATTGATGGTAGCCTTGTCATAATGGAAGGTAGTCTATTATCGAGATTTTTGTAACTCCAATGGATGGTAGCCTTGTTATTATGGTCGGTAGTCTGTTGTCGATATCATTGTTACTCAATTGATGGTAGACTTGTCATTATGAAAGGTAGTCTGGTGTCGAGATTTTTGTTACACCAATGGATGGTAGCCTTGTCATTATGCAATGTAGTTTGTTGTCGATATTCATGTTACTCCAATTGACGTTAGCCTTGTCATTATGAAAGGTAGTCTGTTGTCGACATTTTTGTTATTCCATTGGATGGTAGCCTTGTCATTATGGTAGGTAGTCTGTTATCGATATCTTTGTTATTCAATGGATGGTAGCCTTTTCATTATGGAAGGTAGTCTTTCGTTGCGATTTACGTTACTCCAACGGATGGTAGCCTTGTCATTATGGAAGGTAGTCTGTTGTTCAGATTTTTGTTACTCCAATGGATGGTAGCCTTGTCATTATGGAAGGTAGTCTATTGACGAGATTTTTGTTATTCCATTGGATGGTAGCCTTTTAATTATGGAAGGTCGTTTGTTGTCGAGATTTTTGTTACTCCAATGGATGGTAGCCTTGTCATTATGGAAGTTAGTATATTGTTGAGATTTTTGTTACTCCAATGGATGGTAGCCTTGTTATTATGGAACGTATTCTATTGTCGATATCATTCTTACTCAATGGATGGTAGCCTAGTCATTATGGAAGGTAGTTTGGTGTCGATATTTTTGTTACTCCAATGGATGGTAGACTTGTGATTATGGAAGGTAGTCTGTTGTCGATATACATGTAACTCCAATTGATGGTAACCTTGTCATTATGGAAGGTAGTCTGTTATCGAGATTTTTGTTACTTTAATGGATGGTAGCCTTTTCATTATGGAAGGTAGTCTATTGTCGAGATTTTTGTTACTCCAATGGATGGTAGCCTTTTCATTATGGAAGGTAGTCTTACGTTGATATTTACGTTACTCTAACGGGTGGTAGGCTTGTCACTAGGGAAGGTAGTCTGTTGTTCAGATTTTTGTTACTCCAATGGATGGTAGCCCTGTCATTATGGAAGGTAGTTTGTTGACGAGATTTGTGTTATTCCATTGGATGGTAGCCTTGTCATTATGGAACGTAGTTTGTTGTCGAGATTTTTATTATTCCAATGGATGGTGACCTTGTCATTATGGAAGGTACCCTAGTGTAGATATTTTTGTTACTCTAGTGGATGGTAGCATTGTCATTATTGAACGTAGTCTGTTGTCGATATCTTTGTTACTCCAATGGTTGGTAGTCTTGTCATTATGGAAGGTAGTCTGTTGTCAAGATTTTTGTTATTCCCTTGGATGGTAGCCTTTTTATTACGGATGGTAGTTTTTTGTTGAGAATTTTATTATTCCAATGGATGGTAACCTTGTCATTATGGAAGGTACCCTGTTGTCGATATTTTTGGTACTCTAGTGGACGATAGCATTGTCATTATTGAAGGTAGTCTATTGTCGATATCTTTGTTACCCTAATGGATGGTAGCCTTGTCATTAAGGAAGGTAGTTTGTTGTCGATATTTTTGTAACTCCAATGGATGGTAGCCTTGACATTATGGTCGGTAGTTTGTTGTCGATATCATTGTTACTCAATGGATGGTAGCCTTGTCATTATGAAAGGTAGTCTGGTGTTGAGATTTTTGTTACTCCAATGGATGGTAGCCTTGTCATTATGGAATGTAGTTTGTTGTCGATATTCATGTTACTCCAATGGACGGTAGACTTTTCATTATGAAAGGTAGTCTGTTGTCGACATTTTTGTTATTCCATTGGATGGTAGCCTTGTCATTATGGTAGGTATTCTGTTGTCGATATCTTTGTTAATCAATGGATGGTAGCCTTGTCATTATGGAAGGTAGTCTTTCGTTGCGATTTACGTTACTCCAACGGATGGTAGCCTTGTCATTCGGGAAGGTAGTCTGTTGTTCAGATTTTTGTTACTCCAATGGATGGTAGCCTTGTCATTATGGAAGGTAGTCTGTTGACGAGATTTTTTATATTCCATTGGATGGTAGCCTTTTCATTATGGAAGGTAGTCTGTTGTTGAGATTTTTGTTACTCCAATGGATGGTAGCCTTGTTATTATGGAACGTATTCTTTTGTCAATATTTTTGTTACTCCAATGGATGGTAGCCTTGTCATTATGAAAGCTACTTTGTTGTCGAGATTTTTGTTATTCCATTGGATGGTAGCCTTTTCAATATGGTAGGTAGTCTATTGTCGATATCATTCTTACTCAATCGATGGTAGCCTAGTCATTATGGAAGGTAGTCTGGTGTCGATATTTTTGTTACTCTAATGGATGGTAGACTTGTGATTATGGAAGGTAGTCTGTTGTCGATATTCATGTTACTCCAATTGATGGTAGCCTTGTCATTATGGAAGGTAGTTTATTATCGAGATTTTTGTTACTCCAATGGAGGGAAGCCTTTTCATTATGGAAGGTAGTCTATTGTCGAGAATTTTGTTACTCCAATGGATGGTAGCCTTTTCATTATGGAAGGTGGTCTTTCTTAGATATTTACGTTACTCCAACGGATGGTAGGCTTGTCACTATGGAAGGTAGTCTGTTTTTCAGATTTTTGTTACTCCAATGGATGGTAGCGTTGTCGTGGTAGTCTGTTGACGAGATTTGTGTTATTCCATTGGATGGTAGCCTTGTCATTATGGAACGTAGTTTGTTGTCGAGATTTTTATTATTCCAATGGATCGTGACCTTGTCATTATGGAAGGTACCCAATTGTCGATATTTTTATTACTCTAGTGGATGGTAGCATTGTCATTATTGAACGTAGTCTGTTGTCGATATCTTTGTTACTCCAATGGTTGGTAGCCTTGTCATTATGGAAGGTAGGTTGTTGTCAACATTTTTGTTATTCCATTGGATGGTAGCCTTTTGATTACGGAAGGTAGTTTTTTGTTGAGAATTTTATTATTCCAATGGATAGTAACCTTGTCATTATGGAAGGTACCCTGTTGTTGATATTTTTGTTACTCTAGTGGACGGTAGCATTGTCATTATTGAAGGTAGTCTGTTGTCGATATCTTTGTTACCCCAATGGATGGTAGCCTTGTCATCAAGGAAGGTAGTCTATTGTCGATATTTTTTAACTCCAATGGATGGTACCCTTGTAATTATGGTCGGTAGTCGGTTGTCGATATCATTGTTACTCAAAGGATGGTAGCCTTGTCATTATGAAAGGTAGTCTGGTGTCGAGATTTTTGTTACTCCAATGGATGGTAGCCTTGTCATTATGGAACATAGTCTGTTGTTGATATTCATGTTACTCCAATGGATGGTAGCCTTTTCATTATGAAAGGTAGTTTGTTGTCGAAATTTTTGTTATTCCATTGGATGGTAGCCTTGTCATTATGGTAGGTAGTCTGTTGTCGATATCTTTGTTACTCAATGGTTGGTAGCCTTGTCATTATGGAAGGTAGTCTTTCCTTGTGATTTACGTTACTCCAACGGATGGTATCCTTGTCATTATGGAAGGTAGTCTATTACAGATTTTTGTTACTCCAATCGATGGTAGCCTTGTCATTTTGGAAGGTAGTCTGTTGACGAGATTTTTGTTATTCCATTGGATGGTAGCCTTTTCATTATGGAAGGTACTCTGTTGTCGAGATTTTTGTTACTCCAATGGATGGTAGCCTTGTCATTATGGAAGGTAGTCTATTGTTGAGATTTTTGTTACTCCAATGGATGGTAGCCTTGTTATTATGGAACGTAGTCTGTTGTCAATATTTTTGTTACTCCAATGGATGGTAGCCTTGTCATTATGAAAGCTAGTTTGTTGTCGTGATTTTTGTTATTCCATTGGATGGTAGCCTTATCAATATGGTAGGTAGTTTGTTGTCGATAGCATTCTTACTCAATGGATGGTAGCCTAGTCATTATGGAAGGTAGTTTGGTGTCGATATTTTTGTTACTCCAATGGATGGTAGACTTGTCATTATGGAAGGTAGTCTGTTGTCGATATTCATGTTACTCAAATTGATGGTAGCCTTATCATTATGGAAGGTAGTCTATTATCGAGATTTTTGTTACTCCAATGGATGGAAGCCTTTTCATTATGGAAGGTAGTCTATTGTCGAGAATTTTGTTACTCCAATGGATGGTAGCCTTTTCATTATAAAAGGTAGTCTTTCTTTGATATTTACGTTACTCCAACGGATGGTAGGCTTGTCACTATGGAAGGTAGTCTGTTTTTCAGAATTTTGTTACTCCAATGGATGGTAGCATTATCATTATGGATGGTAGTCTGTTGACGAGATTTGTGTTATTCCATTGGATGGTAGCCTTGTCTTTATGGAACGTAGTTTGTTGTCGAGATTTTTATTATTCCAATGGATCGTGACCTTGTCATTATAGAAGGTACCCTATTGACGATATTTTTATTACTCTAGTGGAAGGTAGCATTGTCATTATTGAACGTAGTCTGTTGTCGATATCTTTGTTACTCCAATGGTTGGTAGCCTTGTCATTATGGAAGGTAGGCTGTTGTCAACATTTTTGTTATTCCATTGGATGGTAGCCTTTTGATTACAGAAGGTAGTTTTTTGTTGAGAATTTTATTATTCCAATGGATGGTAACCTTGTCATTATGGAAGGTACCCTGTTGTTGATATTTTTGTTACTCTAGTGGACGGTAGCATTGTCATTGTTGAAGGTAGTCTGTTGTCGATATCTTTGTTACCCCAATGGATGGTAGCCTTGTCTTCAAGGAAGGTAGTCTATTGTCGATATTTTTGTAACTCCAATGGATGGTACCCTTGTCATTATGGTCGGTAGTCTGTTGTCGATATCATTGTTACTCAATGGATGGTAGCCTTGTCATTATGAAAGGTAGTCTGGTGTCGAGATTTTTGTTACTCCAATGGATGGTAGCCTTGTCATTATGGAACATAGTCTGTTGTCGATATTCATGTTACTCCAATGGACGGTAGCCTTTTCATTATGAAAGGTAGTTTGTTGTCGAAATTTTTGTTATTCCATTGGATGGTAGCCTTGTCATTATGGTAGGTAGTCTGTTGTCGATATCTTTGTTACTCAATGTATGGTAGCCTTGTCATTATGGAAGGTAGTCTTTCGTTGTGATTTACGTTACTCCAACGGATGGTAGCCTTGTCATTATGGAAGGTAGATTTTTGTTACTCCAATCGATGGTAGCCTTGTCATTTTGGAAGGTAGTCTGTTGTCGAGATTTTTGTTACTCCAATGGATGGTAGCCTTGTCATTATGGAAGGTAGTCTATTGTCGAGATTTTTGTTACTCCAATGGATGGTAGCCTTGTCATTATGGAAGGTAGTCTATTGTTGAGATTTTTGTTACTCCAATGGATGGTAGCCTTGTTATTATGGAACGTAGTCTGTGGTCAATATTTTTGTTACTCCAATGGATGGTAGCCTTGTCATTATGAAAGTTCGTTTGTTGTCGTGATTTTTGTTATTCCATTGGATGGTAGCCTTATCAATATGGTAGGTAGTCTGTTGTCGATAGCATTCTTACTCAATGGATGGTAGCCTAGTCATTATGGAAGGTAGTCTATTGTCGAGAATTTTGTTACTCCAATGGATGGTAGCCTTTTCATTATGGAAGGTAGTCTTTCTTTGATATTTACGTTACTCCATCGGATGGTAGGCTTGTCACTATGGAAGGTAGTCTGTTTTTCAGATTTTTGTTACTCCAATGGATGGTAGCGTTGTCATTATGGATGGTAGTCTGTTGACGAGATTTGTGTTATTCCATTGGATGGTAGCCTTGTCATTATGGAACGTAGTTTGTTGTCGAGAATTTTATTATTCCAATGGATCGTGACCTTGTCATTATGGAAGGTACCCTATTGTCGATATTTTTATTACTCTAGTGGATGGTAGCATTGTCATTATTGAACGTAGTCTGTTGTCGATATCTTTGTTACTCCAATGGTTGGTAGCCTTGTCATTATGGAAGGTAGGTTGTTGTCAACATTTTTGTTATTCCATTGGATGGTAGCCTTTTGATTACGGAAGGTAGTTTTTTGTTGAGAATTTTATTATTCCAATGGATGGTAACCTTGTCATTATGGAAGGTACCCTGTTGTTGATATTTTTGTTACTCTAGTGGACGGTAGCATTGTCATTATTGAAGGTAGTCTGTTGTCGATATCTTTGTTACCCCAATGGATGGTAGCCTTGTCATCAAGGAAGGTAGTCTATTGTCGATATTCATGTTACTCCAATGGACGGTAGCCTTTTCATTATGAAAGGTAGTTTGTTGTCAAAATTTTTGTTATTCCATTGGATGGTAGCCTTGTCATTATGGTAGGTAGTCTGTTTGTCGATATCTTTGTTACTCAATGGATGGTAGCCTTGTCATTTTGGAAGGTAGTCTTTCCTTGTGATTTACGTTACTACAACGGATGGTAGCCTTGTCATTATGGAAGGTAGTCTATTACAGATTTTTGTTACTCCAATGGATGGTAGCCTATCATTTTGGAAGGTAGTCTATTGACGAGATTTTTGTTATTCCATTGGATGGTAGCCTTTTCATTATGGAAGGTAGTCTGTTGTCGAGATTTTTGTTACTCCAATGGATGGTAGCCTTGTCATTATGGAAGGTAGTCTATTGTTGAGATTTTTGTTACTCCAATGGATGGTAGCCTTGTTATTATGGAACGTAGTCTATTGTCAATATTTTTGTTACTCCAGTGGATGGTAGCCTTGTCATTATGAAAGTTCATTTGTTGTCGTGATTTTTGTTATTCCATTGGATGGTAGCCTTATCAATATGGTAGGTAGTCTGTTGTCGATAGCATTCTTACTCAATGGATGGTAGCCTAGTCATTATGGAAGGTAGTCTGGTGTCGATATTTTTGTTACTCCAATGGATGGTAGACTTGTCATTATGGAAGGTAGTCTGTTGTCGATATTCATGTTACTCTAATTGATGGTAGCCTTATCATTATGGAAGGTAGTCTGTTATCGAGATTTTTGTTACTCCAATGGATGATAGCCTTTTCATTATGGAAGGTTGTCTATTGTCGAGATTTTTGTTACTCCAATGGATGGTAGCCTTTTCCTTATGGAAGGTAGTCTTTCGTTGATATTTATGTTACTCCAACAGATGGTAGGCTTGTCATTATGGAAGGTAGTCTGTTGTTCAGATTTTTGTTACTCCAATGGATGGTACCCTTGTAATTATGGAAGGTAGTCTGTTGACGAGATTTGTGTTATTCCATTGGATGGAAGCCTTGTCATTATGGAAGGTAGTTTCTTATCGAGATTTTTATTATTCCAATGGATGGTGACCTTGTTATTTTGGATGGTAGCATTGTCATTATTGAACGTAGTTTGTTGTCGATATCTTTGTTACTCGAATGGTTGGTAGCCTTGTCATTATGGAAGGGAGTTTGTTGTTGAGATTTTTGTTATTCCATTGGATGGTAGCCTTTTAATTACGGAAGGTAGTTTTTTGTTGAGAATTTTATTATTCCAATGGATTTTTACCTTGTCATTATGGAAGGTACCCTGTTGTTGATATTTCTGTTACTCTAGTGGACGGTAGCATTGTCATTATTGAAGGAAGTCTGTTGTCGATATCTTTGTTACTCCAATGGATGGTAGCCTTGTCATTATGGAAAGTAGTCTGTTGTCGATATTTTTGTAACTCCAATGGATGGGTGCCTTGTTATTATGGAACATAGTCTGTTGTCGATATTTTTGTTACTCCAATGGATGGTAGCCTTGTCATTATGGAAGGTAGTCTGTTGTCGAGATTTTTGTTACTCTAATGGATGGTAGCCTTTTCATTAAGGAACGTAGTCTATTGTCGATATTTATGTTACTCCAATATATGGTAGCCTTGTCAATATGGTAGGTAGTCTATTGTCGATATCATTGTTACTCAATGGATGGTAGCCTAGTCATTATGGAAGGTAGTCTGGTGTCGATATTTTTGTTACTCCAATGGATGGTAGACTTGTGATTATGGAAGGTAGTCTATTATCGATATTCATGTTACTCCAATTGATGGTAGCCTTGTCATTATGGAAGGTAGTCTGTTATCGAGATTTTTGTTACTCCAATTGATGGTAGCCTTTTCATTATGGAAGGTAGTCTTTCATTGATATTTACGTTACTCCAATGGATGGTAGGCTTGTCACTATGGAAGGTAGTCTGTTGTTCAGATTTTTGTTACTCCAATGGATGGCAGCGTTGTCATTATGGATAGTAGTCTGTTGACGAGATTTGTGTTATTCCATTGGATGGTAGCCTTGTCATTATGGAACGTAGTTTGTTGTCAAGATTTTTATTATTACAATGGATGGTGACCTTGTCATTATGGAAGGTACCCTATTGTCGATATTTTTATTACTCTAGTGGATGGTAGCATTGTCATTATTGAACGTAGTCTGCTGTCGATATCT
Source organism: Vicia faba (assembly GCA_948472305.1). NCBI lineage: Eukaryota > Viridiplantae > Streptophyta > Magnoliopsida > Fabales > Fabaceae > Vicia > Vicia faba. The sequence continues at coordinate 680,298,131 of OX451739.1, read as the reverse complement.
TTGTTACTCCAATGGTTGGTAGCCTTGTCATTATGGAAGGTAGTCTGTTGTCGAGATTTTTGTTATTCCATTGGATGGTAACCTTTTGATTACGGAAGGTAGTTTTTTGTTGAGAATTTTATTATTCCAATGGATGGTAACCTTGTCATTATGGAAGGTACCCTGTTGTTGATATTTTTGTTACTCTAGTGGACGGTAGTATTGTAATTATTGAAGGTAGTCTTTTGTCGATATCTTTGTTACTCCAATGGATGGTATCCTTGTCATTATGGTAGGTAGTCTGTTGTCGACATTTTTGTAACTCCAATGGATGGTAGCCTTGTTATTATGGAGCATAGTCTGTTGTCGATATTTTTGTTACTCCAATGGATGGTAGCCTTGTCGTTATGGAAGGTAGTCTGTTGTCGAGATTTTTGTTATTCCAATGGATGGTAGCCTTGTCATTATTGAACGTAGTCTATTGTTTATATTTATGTTACTCCAATGGATGGTAGCCTTGTCAATATGGTAGGTAGTCTGTTGTCGATATCATTCTTACTCACGGGATGGTAGCCTAGTCATTATGGAAGGTAGTCTGGTGTCGATATTTGTGTTACTCCAATGGATGGTAGACTTGTGATTATGGAAGGTAGTCTATTATCGATATTCATGTTACTCCAATTGATGGTAGCCTTGTCATTATGGAAGGTAGTTTGTTATCGAGATTTTTGTTACTCCAATGGATGGTAGCCTTTTCATAATGGACGTAAGTCTATTGTCGATATTTTTTTTACTCCAATGGATGGTAGCCTTTTCATTATGGAAGGTAGTCTTTCGTTGATATTTACGTTACTCCAACGGATGCTAGGCTTGTCACTATGGAAGGTAGTCTGTTGTTCAGATTTTTGTTACTCCAATGGATGGTAGCGTTGTCATTATGGAAGGTAATCTGTTGACGAGATTTGTGTTATTCCTTGGGATGGTAGCCTTGTCATTATGGAACGTAGTTTCTTGTCTAGATTTTTATTATTACAATGGATGGTGACCTTGTCATTATGGAAGGTACCCTGTTGTCGATATTTTTGTTACTCTAGTGGATGGTATCATTGTCATTATTGAACATAGTCTGTTGTTGATATCTTTGTTACTCCATTGGTTGGTAGCCTTGTCATTATGGAAGGTAGTCTGTTGTAGAGATTTTTGTTATTCCATTGGATGGTAGCCTTTTGATTATGGAAGGTAGTTTTTTGTTGAGAATTTTATTATTCCAATGGATGGTGACCTTGTCATTATGGAAGGTACCCGGTTGTCGATATTTTTGTTACTCTAGTGGATGGTAGCATTGTCATTATTGAATGTAGTTTGTTGTCGATATCTTTGTTACTCCAATGGTTGGTAGCCTTGTCATTATGGAAGGTAGTCTGTTGTCGAGATTTTTGTTATTCCATTGGATGGTAACCTTTTGATTACGGAAGGTAGTTTTTTGTTGAGAATTTTATTATTCCAATGGATGGTAACCTTGTCATTATGGAAGGTACCCTGTTGTTGATATTTTTGTTACTCTAGTGGACGGTAGCATTGTCATTATTGAAGGTAGTCTTTTGTCGATATCTTTGTTACTCCAATGGATGGTATCCTTGTCATTATGGAAGGTAGTCTGTTGTCGACATTTTTGTAACTCCAATGGATGGTAGCCTTGTTATTATGGAGCATAGTCTGTTGTCGATATTTTTGTTACTCCAATGGATGGTAGCCTTGTCGTTATGGAAGGTAGTCTGTTGTCGAGATTTTTGTTATTCCAATGGATGGTAGCCTTGTCATTATTGAACGTAGTCTATTGTTTATATTTATGTTACTCCAATGGATGGTAGCCTTGTCAATATGGTAGGTAGTCTGTTGTCGATATCATTCTTACTCACGGGATGGTAGCCTAGTCATTATGGAAGGTAGTCTGGTGTCGATATTTGTGTTACTCCAATGGATGGTAGACTTGTGATTATGGAAGGTAGTCTATTATCGATATTCATGTTACTCCAATTGATGGTAGCCTTGTCATTATGGAAGGTAGTTTGTTATCGAGATTTTTGTTACTCCAATGGATGGTAGCCTTTTCATAATGGACGTAAGTCTATTGTCGAGATTTTTGTTACTCCAATGGATGGTATCCTTTTCATTATGGAAGGTAGTCTTTCGTTGATATTTACGTTACTCCAACGGATGCTAGGCTTGTCACTATGGAAGGTAGTATGTTGTTCAAATTTTTGTTACTCCAATGGATGGTAGCGTTGTCATTATGGAAGGTAATCTGTTGACGAGATTTGTGTTATTCCATTGGATGGTAGCCTTGTCATTATGGAACGTAGTTTCTTGTCTAGATTTTTATTATTACAATGGATGGTGACCTTGTCATTATGGAAGGTACCCTGTTGTCGATATTTTTGTTACTCTAGTGGATGGTATCATTGTCATTATTGAACATAGTTTGTTGTTGATATCTTTGTTACTCCATTGGTTGGTAGCCTTGTCATTATGGAAGGTAGTCTGTTGTAGAGATTTTTGTTATTCCATTGGATGGTAGCCTTTTGATTATGGAAGGTAGTTTTTTGTTGAGAATTTTATTATTCCAATGGATGGTGACCTTGTCATTATGGAAGGTACCCGGTTGTCGATATTTTTGTTACTCTAGTGGATGGTAGCATTGTCATTATTGAATGTAGTTTGTTGTCGATATCTTTGTTACTCCAATGGTTTGTAGCCTTGTCATTATGGAAGGTAGTCTGTTGTCGAGATTTTTGTTATCCCATTGGATGGTAGCCTTTTAATTACGGAAAGTAGTTTTTTGTTAAGAATTTTATTATTCCAATGGATGGTAACCTTGTTATTATGGAAGGTACCCTGTTGTTGATATTTTTGTTACTCTAGTGGACGGTAGCATTGTCATTATTGAAGGAAGTCTGTTGTCGATATCTTTGTTACTCCAATGGATGGTATCCTTCTCATTATGGAAGGTAGTCTGTTATCGAGATTTTTGTAACTCCAATGGATGGTAGCCTTGTTATTATGGAAAATAGTCTGTTGTCGATATTTTTGTTACTCCAATGGATGGTAGCCTTGTCGTTATGGAAGGTAGTCTGTTGTCGAGATTTTTGTTACTCCAATGGATGGTAGCCTTGTCATTATCGAACGTAGTCTATTGTTGATATTTATGTTACTCCAATGGATGGTAGCCTTGTCAATATGGTAGGTAGTCTGTTGTCGATATCATTCTTACTCACGGGATGGTAGCCTAGTCATTATGGAAGGTAGTCTGGTGTCGATATTTTTGTTACTCCAATGGATGGTAGACTTGTGATTATGGAAGGTAGTCTATTGTCGATATTCATGTTACTCCAATTGATGGTAGCCTTGTAATTATGGAAGGTAGTTTGTTATCGAGATTTTTGTTACTCCAATGGATGGTAGCCTTTTCATAATGGAAGTAAGTCTATTGTCGAGATTTTTGTTACTCCAATGGATGGAAGCCTTTTCATTATGGAAGGTAGTCTTTCGTTGATATTTATGTTACTCCAACGGATGCTAGGCTTGTCACTATGGAAGGTAGTCTGTTGTTCAGATTTTTGTTACTCCAATAGATGGTAGCGTTGTCATTATGGAAGGTAATCTGTTGACGAGATTTGTGTTATTCCATTGGATGGTAGCCTTTTCATTATGGAACGTAGTTTGTTGTCTAGATTTTTATTATTACAATGGATGGTGACCTTGTCATTATGGAAGGTACCCTGTTGTCGATATTTTTGTTACTCTAGTGGATGGTATCATTTTCATTATTGAACATAGTATGTTGTTGATATCTTTGTTACTCAATTGGTTGGTAGCCTTGTCATTATGGAAGGTAGTCTGTTGTCGAGATTTTTGTTATTCCATTGGATGGTAGCCTTTTGATTATGGAAGGTAGTTTTTTGTTGAGAATTTTATTATTCCAATGGATGGTAACCTTGTCATTATGGAAGGTACCCTGTTGTTGATATTTTTGTTACTCTAGTGGACGGTAGCATTGTCATTATTAAAGGTAGTTTGTTGTCGATATCTTTGTTACCCCAATGGATGGTAGCCTTGTCATTAAGGAAGGTAGTCTGTTGTCGATATTTTTGTAACTCCAATGGATGGTAGCCTTCTCATTATGGTCAGTAGTTTGTTGTTGATATTTTTGTTACTCCAATGGATGGTAGCCTTGTCGTTATGGAAGGTAGTCTGTTGTCGAGATTTTATTTACTCCAATGGATGGTAGCCTTGTCATTATCGAACGTAGTCTATTGTCGATATTTATGTTACTCCAATGGATGGTAGCCTTGTCAATATGGTAGGTAGTCGGTTGTCGATATCATTCTTACTCACGAGATGGTAGCCTAGTCATTATGGAAGGTAGTCTGGTGTCGATATTTTTGTTACTCCAATGGATGGTAGACTTGTGATTATGGAAGCTAGTTTATTGTCGATATTCATGTTACTCCAATTGATGGTAGACCTGTCATTATGGAAGGTAGTCTATTATCGAGATTTTTGTTACTCCAATGGATGGTAGCCTTTTCATTATGGAAGGCAGTCTTTCGTTGATATTTACGTTACTCCAACGGATGCTAGGCTTGTCACTATGGAAGGTAGTCTGTTCTTCAGATTTTTGTTACTCCAATGGATGGTAGCGTTGTCATTATGGAAGGTAATTTGTTGACGAGATTTGTGTTATTCCATTGGATGGTAGCCTTGTCATTATGGAACGTAGTTTGTTGTCTAGATTTTTATTATTACAATGGATGATGACCTTGTCATTATGGAAGGTCCCCTATTGTCGATATTTTTGTTACTCTAGTGGATGGTAGCATTGTCATTATTGAACGTAGTGTGTTGTTGATATCTTTGTTACTCCAATGGTTGGTAGCCTTGTCATTATGGAAGGTAGTCTGTTGTCGATATTTTTGTTATTCCATTGTATGGTAGCCTTTTGATTACGGAAGGTAGTTTTTTGTTGAGAATTTTATTATTCCAATGGATGGTAACCTTGTCATTATGGAAGGTACCCTGTTGTTGATATTTTTGTTACTCTAGTGGACGGTAGCATTGTCATTATTGAAGGTAGTTTGTTGTCGATATCTTTGTTACCCCAATGGAAGGTAGCCTTGTCATTAAGTAAGGTAGTCTGTTGTCGATATTTTTGTAACTCCAATGGATGGTAGCCTTGTCATTATGAAAGGTAGTCTAGTGTCGAGATTTTTGTTACTCCAATGGATGGTAGCCTTGTCATTATGGAACGTAGTCTGTTGTCGATATTCATGTTACTCCAATGAACGGTAGCCTTTTCATTATGAAAGGTAGTCTGTTGTCGACATTTTTGTTATTCCATTGGATGGTAGCCTTGTCATTATGGAAGGTAGTTTGTTATCGAGATTTTTATTATTCCAATGGATGGTGACCTTGTCATTATGGAAGGTACCCTGTTGTCGATATTTTTGTTACTCTAGTGGATGGTAGCATTGTCATTATTGAACGTAGTCTGTTGTCGATATCTTTGTTACTCCAATGGTTGGTAGCCTTGTCATTATGGAAGGTAGTCTGTTGTTGAGATTTTTGTAACTCCAATGGATGGTAGCCTTGTTATTATGGAACATAGTCTGTTGTCGATATTTTTGTTACTCCAATGGATGGTAGCCTTGTCGTTATGGAAAGTAGTCTGTTGTCGAGATTTTTGTTACTCCAATGGATGGTAGCCTTGTCAATATTGAACATAGTCTATTGTCGATATTTATGTTACTCCAATGGATGGTAGCCTTGTCAATATGGTAGGTAGTCTGTTGTCGATATCATTCTTACTCATGGGATGGTAGCCTAGTCATTATGGAAGGTAGTCTGGTGTCGATATTTTTGTTACTCCAATGGATGGTAGACTTGTGATTATGGAAGGTAATCTATTGTCGATATTCATGTTACTCCAATTGATGGTAGACCTGTCATTATGGAAGGTAGTCTATTATCGAGATTTTTGTTACTCCAATGGATGGTAGCCTTTTCATTATGGAAGGTAGTCTATTGTCGAGATTTTTGTTACTCCAATGGATGGTAGCCTTGTCATTATGGAACGTAGTCTGTTGTCGATATTCATGTTACTCCAATTAACGGTAGCCTTTTCATTATGAAAGGTAGTCTGTTGTCGACATTTTTGTTATTCCATTGGATGGAAGCCTTGTCATTATGGAAGGTAGTTTGTTATCGAGATTTTTATTATTCCAATGGATGGTGACCTTGTTATTATGGAAGGTACCCTGTTGTCGATATTTTTGTTACTCTAGTGGATGGTAGCATTGTCATTATTGAACGTAGTCTGTTGTCGATATCTTTGTTACTCCAATGGTTGGTAGCCTTGTCATTATGGAAGGTAGTTTGTTGTCGAGATTTTTGTTATTTCATTGGATGGTAGCCTTTTAATTACGGAAAATAGTTTTTTGTTAAGAATTTTATTACTCCAATGGATGGTAACCTTGTCATTATGGAAGGTACCCTGTTGTTGTTATTTTTGTTACTCTAGTGGACGGTAGCATTGTCATTATTGAAGGAAGTCTGTTGTCGATATCTTTGTTACTCCAATGGATGGTAGCCTTGTCATTATGGAAGGTAGTCTGTTGTCGAGATTTTTGTAACTCCAATGGATGGTAGCCTTGTTATTATGGAACATAGTCTGTTGTCGATATTTTTGTTACTCCAATGGATGGTAGCCTTGTCGTTATGGAAGGTAGTCTGTTGTCGAGATTTTTGTTACTCCAATGGATGGTAGCCTTGTCATTCTTGAACATAGTCTATTGTCGATATTTATGTTACTCCAATGGATGGTAGCCTTGTCAATATGGTAGGTAGTTTGTTGTCGATATCATTCTTACTCATGGGATGGTAGCCTAGTCATTATGGAAGGTAGTCTGGTGTCGATATTTTTGTTACTCCAATGGATGGTAGACTTGTGATTATGGAAGGTAATCTTTTGTCGATATTCATGTTATTCCAATTGATGGTAGACCTATCATTATGGAAGGTAGTCTATTATCGAGATTTTTGTTACTCCAATGGATGGTAGCCTTTTCATTATGGAAGGTAGTCTATTGTCGAGATTTTTGTTACTCCAATGGATGGTAGCCTTTTCATTATGGAACGTAGTCTGTTGTCGATATTCATGTTACTCCAATTAACGGTAGCCTTTTCATTATGAAAGGTAGTCTGTTGTCGACATTTTTGTTATTCCATTGGATGGTAGCCTTGTCATTATGGAAGGTAGTTTGTTATCGAGATTTTTATTATTCCAATGGATGGTGACCTTGTTATTATGGAAGGTACCCTGTTGTCGATATTTTTGTTACTCTAGTGGATGGTAGCATTGTCATTATTGAACGTAGTCTGTTGTCGATATCTTTGTTACTCCAATGGTTGGTAGCCTTGTCATTATGGAAGGTAGTCTGTTGTCGAGATTTTTGTTATTCCATTGGATGGTAGCCTTTTAATTACGGAAAATAGTTTTTTGTTAAGAATTTTATTATTCCAATGGATGGTAACCTTGTCATTATGGAAGGTACCCTGTTGTTGTTATTTTTGTTACTCTAGTGGACGGTAGCATTGTCATTATTGAAGGAAGTCTGTTGTCGATATCTTTGTTACTCCAATGGATGGTAGCCTTGTCATTATGGAAGGTAGTCTGTTGTCGAGATTTTTGTAACTCCAATGGATGGTAGCCTTGTTATTATGGAACATAGTCTGTTGTCGATATTTTTGTTACTCCAATGGATGGTAGCCTTGTCGTTATGGAAGGTAGTCTGTTGTCGAGATTTTTGTTACTCCAATGGATGGTAGCCTTGTCATTCTTGAACATAGTCTATTGTCGATATTTATGTTACTCCAATGGATGGTAGCCTTGTCAATATGGTAGGTAGTCTGTTGTCGATATCATTCTTACTCATGGGATGGTAGCCTAGTCATTATGGAAGGTAGTCTGGTGTCGATATTTTTGTTACTCCAATGGATGGTAGACTTGTGATTATGGAAGGTAATCTTTTGTCGATATTCATGTTACTCCAATTGATGGTAGACCTATCATTATGGAAGGTAGTCTATTATCGAGATTTTTGTTACTCCAATGGATGGTAGCCTTTTCATTATGGAAGGTAGTCTATTGTCGAGATTTTTGTTACTCCAATGGATGGTAGCCTTTTCATTATGGAACGTAGTCTGTTGTCGATATTCATGTTACTCCAATTAACGGTAGCCTTTTCATTATGAAAGGTAGTCTGTTGTCGACATTTTTGTTATTCCATTGGATGGTAGCCTTGTCATTATGGAAGGTAGTTTGTTATCGAGATTTTTATTATTCCAATGGATGGTGACCTTGTTATTATGGAAGGTACCCTGTTGTCGATATTTTTGTTACTCTAGTGGATGGTAGCATTGTCATTATTGAACGTAGTCTGTTGTCGATATCTTTGTTACTCCAATGGTTGGTAGCCTTGTCATTATGGAAGGTAGTCTGTTGTCGAGATTTTTGTTATTCCATTGGATGGTAGCCTTTTAATTACGGAAAATAGTTTTTTGTTAAGAATTTTATTATTCCAATGGATGGTAACCTTGTCATTATGGAAGGTACCCTGTTGTTGTTATTTTTGTTACTCTAGTGGACGGTAGCATTGTCATTATTGAAGGAAGTCTGTTGTCGATATCTTTGTTACTCCAATGGATGGTAGCCTTGTCATTATGGAAGGTAGTCTGTTGTCGAGATTTTTGTAACTCCAATGGATGGTAGCCTTGTTATTATGGAACATAGTCTGTTGTCGATATTTTTGTTACTCCAATGGATGGTAGCCTTGTCGTTATGGAAGGTAGTCTGTTGTCGAGATTTTTGTTACTCCAATGGATGGTAGCCTTGTCATTCTTGAACATAGTCTATTGTCGATATTTATGTTACTCCAATGGATGGTAGCCTTGTCAATATGGTAGGTAGTCTTTTGTCGATATCATTCTTACTCATGGGATGGTAGCCTAGTCATTATGGAAGGTAGTCTGGTGTCGATATTTTTGTTACTCCAATGGATGGTAGACTTGTGATTATGGAAGGTAATCTTTTGTCGATATTCATGTTACTCCAATTGATGGTAGACCTATCATTATGGAAGGTAGTCTATTATCGAGATTTTTGTTACTCCAATGGATGGTAGCCTTTTCATTATGGAAGGTAGTCTATTGTCGAGATTTTTGTTACTCCAATGGATGGTAGCCTTTTCATTATGGAACGTAGTCTGTTGTCGATATTCATGTTACTCCAATTAACGGTAGCCTTTTCATTATGAAAGGTAGTCTGTTGTCGACATTTTTGTTATTCCATTGGATGGTAGCCTTGTCATTATGGAAGGTAGTTTGTTATCGAGATTTTTATTATTCCAATGGATGGTGACCTTGTCATTATGGAAGGTACCCTGTTGTCGATATTTTTGTTACTCTAGTGGATGGTAGCATTGTCATTATTGAACGTAGTCTGTTGTCGATATCTTTGTTACTCCAATGGTTGGTAGCCTTGTCATTATGGAAGGTAGTCTGTTGTCGAGATTTTTGTTATTCCATTGGATGGTAGCCTTTTAATTACGGAAAATAGTTTTTTGTTAAGAATTTTATTATTCCAATGGATGGTAACCTTGTCATTAGGGAAGGTACCCTGTTGTTGTTATTTTTGTTACTCTAGTGGACGGTAGCATTGTCATTATTGAAGGAAGTCTGTTGTCGATATCTTTGTTACTCCAATGGATGGTAGCCTTGTCATTATGGAAGGTAGTCTGTTGTCGAGATTTTTGTAACTCCAATGGATGGTAGCCTTGTTATTATGGAACATAGTCTGTTGTCGATATTTTTGTTACTCCAATGGATGGTAGCCTTGTCGTTATGGAAGGTAGTCTGTTGTCGAGATTTTTGTTACTCCAATGGATGGTAGCCTTGTCATTATTGAACATAGTCTATTGTCGATATTTATGTTACTCCAATGGATGGTAGCCTTGTCAATATGGTAGGTAGTCTTTTGTCGATATCATTCTTACTCATGGGATGGTAGCCTAGTCATTATGGAAGGTAGTCTGGTGTCGATATTTTTGTTACTCCAATGGATGGTAGACTTGTGATTATGGAAGGTAATCTTTTGTCGATATTCATGTTACTCCAATTGATGGTAGACCTATCATTATGGAAGGTAGTCTATTATCGAGATTTTTGTTACTCCAATGGATGGTAGCCTTTTCATTATGGAAGGTAGTCTGTTGTCGAGATTTTTGTTACTCCAATGGATGGTAGCCTTTTCATTATGGAACGTAGTCTGTTGTCGATATTCATGTTACTCCAATTAACGGTAGCCTTTTCATTATGAAAGGTAGTCTGTTGTCGACATTTTTGTTATTCCATTGGATGGTAGCCTTGTCATTATGGAAGGTAGTTTGTTATCGAGATTTTTATTATTCCAATGGATGGTGACCTTGTCATTATGGAAGGTACCCTGTTGTCGATATTTTTGTTACTCTAGTGGATGGTAGCATTGTCATTGTTGAACGTAGTCTGTTGTCGATATCTTTGTTACTCCAATGGTTGGTAGCCTTATCATTATGGAAGGTAGTCTGTTGTCGAGATTTTTGTTATTCCATTGGATGGTAGCCTTTTAATTACGGAAAATAGTTTTTTGTTAAGAATTTTATTATTCCAATGGATGGTAACCTTGTCATTATGGAAGGTACCCTGTTGTTGTTATTTTTGTTACTCTAGTGGACGGTAGCATTGTCATTATTGAAGGAAGTCTGTTGTCGATATCTTTGTTACTCCAATGGATGGTAGCCTTGTCATTATGGAAGGTAGTCTGTTGTCGAGATTTTTGTAACTCCAATGGATGGTAGCCTTGTTATTATGGAACATAGTCTGTTGTCGATATTTTTGTTACTCCAATTGATGGTAGCCTTGTCGTTATGGAAGGTAGTCTGTTGTCGAGATTTTTGTTACTCCAATGGATGGTAGCCTTGTCATTATTGAACATAGTCTATTGTCGATATTTATGTTACTCCAATGGATGGTAGCCTTGTCAATATGGTAGGTAGTCTGTTGTCGATATCATTCTTACTCATGGGATGGTAGCCTAGTCATTATGGAAGGTAGTCTGGTGTCGATATTTTTGTTACTCCAATGGATGGTAGACTTGTGATTATGGAAGGTAATGTTTTGTCGATATTCATGTTACTCCAATTGATGGTAGACCTATCATTATGGAAGGTAGTCTATTATCGAGATTTTTGTTACTCCAATGGATGGTAGCCTTTTCATTATGGAAGGTAGTCAATTGTCGAGATTTTTGTTACTCCAATGGATGGTAGCCTTTTCATTATGGCAGGTTGTCTGTTGTTCAGATTTTTGTTACTCCAATGGATGGTAGCGTTGTCATTATGGAAGGTAATCTGTTGATGAGATTTGTGTTATTCCATTGGATGGTAGCCTTGTCATTATGGAACGTAGTTTGTTGTCTAGATTTTTATTATTACAATGGCTGGTGACCTTGTCATTATGGAAGGTCCCCTGTTGTCGATATTTTTATCACTCTAGTTGATGGTAGCATTGTCATTGTTGAACGTAGTCTGTTGTTGATATCTTTGTTACTCCAATGGTTGGTTGCCGTGTCATTATGGAAGGTAGTCTGTTGTCGAGATTTTTGTAATTCCATTAGATGGTAGCCTTTTGATTACGGAAGGTAGTTTTTTGTTGAGAATTTTATTATTCCAATGGATGGTAACCTTGTCATTATGGAAGGTACCCTGTTGTTGATATTTTTGTTACTCTAGTGGACGGTAGCATTGTCATTATTAAAGGAAGTTTGTTGTCGATATCTTTGTTACTCCAATGGATGGTAGCCTTGTCATTATGGAAGGTAGTCTGTTGTCGAGATTTTTGTTACTCCAATGGATGGTAGCCTTGTCATTATCGAACTTAGTCTATTGTCGATATTTATGTTACTCCAATGGATGGTAGCCTTGTCAATATGGTAGGTAGTCTGTTGTTCAAATTTTTGGTACTCCAATGGATGGTAGCCTTGTCATTATGGAAGGTAGTCTGTTGCTCAAATTTTTGTTACTCCAATGGATGGTAGCCTTGTCATAATGGAAGGTAGTCTATTGAGGAGATTTTCATTATTCCATTGGATGGTAGCCTTTTCATTATGGAAGGTAGTCTGTTGTCGAAATTTTTGTTACTCCAATGGATGGTAGCCTTGTCATTATGGAAGGTAGTCCGTTGTCGAGATTTTTGTAACTCTAATGGATGGTAGCCTTGTTATTATGGAACATAGTCTGTTGTCGATATTTTTGTTACTCTAATGGAAGGTAGCCTTGTTATTATGGAACGTAGTCTGTTGTTGAGATTTTTGTTACTCCAATGGATGGTAGCCTTATTATTATGGAACATAGTTTTTTTCAATATTTTTGTTACTCCAATGGATGGTAGCCTTCTCATTATGAAAGCTAGTTTGTTGTTGACATTTTTGTTATTCCATTGGATGGTAGCCTTGTCATTATGGTAGGTAGTTTGTTGTCGATATCTTTGTGACTCAATGTATTGTAGGCTTGTCATTATGGAAAGTAGTCTGGTGTCGAAATTTTTGTTACTCCAATGGATGGTAGACTTGTCATTATGGAAGGTAGTTTGTTGTCGATATTCATGTTACTCCAATGGATGGTAGCCATATCTTTATGGAAGTTAGTCTATTGTCGAAATTTTTGTTACTCCAATGGATGGTACACTTGTCATTATGGAAGGTAGTCTGTTGCTGATATTATTTGTTACTCCAATGGATGATAGCCTTGTCATTATGGAAGGTACTCTGTTACCGAGATTTTTGTTACTCTAATGGATGGTAACCTTGTCATTATGGAAGGTAGTCTATTGTCGAGATTTTTGTTACACCAATGGATGGTAGCCTTGTAATTATAGAAGGTAGTCTTTCGTTGAGAGTTACATTACTCCAACGGATGGTAGCCTTGTCATCATGGAAGGTAGTCTGTTGTTCAAATTTTTGTTACTCCAATGGATGGTAGCCTTGTCATTATGGAAGGTAGTCTGTTGTTCAAATTTTTGTTACTCCAATGGATGGTAGCCTTGTCATTATGGAAGGTAGTCTGTTGTCAAGATTTTTTTAACTACAATGGATGGTAGCCTTGTTATTATGGAAGATAGTCTGTTGTTGATATTTTTGTTACTCCAATGGATGGTAGCCTTGTTATTATGGAACGTAATTTGTTGTTGAGATTTTTGTTACTCCAATGGATGGTAGCCTTGTTATTATGGAATGTAGTTTGTTTCAATATTTTTGGTACTCCAATGGATGGTAGCCTTGTCGTTATGAAAGCTTGTTTTTTGTTGACATTTTTGTTATTCCATTGGATGGTAGCCTTGTCATTATGGTAGGTAGTTTGTTGTCGATATCTTTGTGACTCAATGGATGGTAGGCTTTTCATTATGGAAAGTAGTCTGGTGTCGAAATTTTTGTTACTCCAATGGATGGTAGAGTTGTCATTATGGAAGGTAGTCTGTTGTCGATATTCATGTTACTCCAATGGATGGTAGCCTTATCTTTATGGAAGTTAGTCTATTGTCGAGATTTTTGTTACTCCAATGGATGGTACACTTGTCATTATGGAAGGTAGTCTGTTGTTGATATTATTTGTTACTCCAATGGATGATAGCCTTGTCATTATGGAAGGTACTCTATTACCGAGATTTTTGTTACTCTAATGGATGGTAACCTTGTCATTATGGAAGGTAGTCTATTGTCGAGATTTTTGTTACTCCAATGGATGGTGGCCTTGTCATTATAGAAGGTAGTCTTTCGTTGAGATTTACGTTACTCCAACGGATGGTAGCCTTGTCATCATGGAAGGTAGTCTGTTGTTCAAATTTTTGTTACTCCAATGGATGGTAGCCTTGTCATTATGGAAGGTAGTCTGTTGTTCAAATTTTTGTTACTCCAATGGATGGTAGCCTTGTCATTATGGAAGTTAGTTTATTGACGAGATTTTCGTTATTCCATTGGATGGTAGCCTTTTCATTATGGAAGGTAGTCTGTTGTCGAGATTTTTGTTACTCCAATGGATGGTAGCCTTGTCTTTATGGAAGGTAGTCTATTGACAAGATTTTTGTTATTCCATTTGATGTTAGCCTTTCCATTATGGAAGGTAGTCTGTTGTCGAGATTTTTGTTACTCCAATGGATGGTAGCCTTGTCATTATTGAAGGTAGTCCGTTGTCGAGATTTTTGTAACTCTAATGGATGGTAGCCTTGTTATTATGGAACATAGTCTGTTGTCGATATTTTTGTTAGTCTAATGGATGGTAGCCTTGTCATTATGGAAGGTAGTCTGTTGTCGCATTTTTTGTAACTCCAATGGATGGTAGCCTTGTTATTATTGAAGATAGTCTGTTGTTGAGATTTTTGTTACTCCAATGGATGGTAGCCTTGTTATTATGGAACATAGTCTGTTGTTGAGATTTTTGTTACTCAAACGGATGGTAGCCTTGTTATTATGGAACGTAGTCTGTTTCAATATTTTTGTTACTCCAATGGATGGTAGTCTTGTCATTATGAAAGCTAGTTTGTTGTTGACATTTTTGTTATTCCATTGGATGGTAGCCTTGTAATTATGGTAGGTAGTTTGTTGTCGATATCTTTGTGACTCAATGGATGGTAGGCTTGTCATTATGGAAAGTAGTCTGGTGTCGAAATTTTTGTTACTCCAATGGATGGTAGACTTGTCATTTTGGAAGGTAGTCTGTTGTCGATATTCATGTTACTCCAATGGATGGTAGCCTTATCTTTATGGAAGTTAGTCTATTGTCGAGATTTTTGTTACTCCAATGGATGGTACACTTGTCATTATGGAAGGTAGTCTGTTGTTTATATTATTTGTTACTCCAATGGATGATAGCCTTGTCATTATGGAAGGTACTCTGTTACCGAGATTTTTGTTACTCTAATGGATGGTAACCTTGTCATTATGGAAGGTAGTCTATTGTCGAGATTTTTGTTACTCCAATGGATGGTAGCCTTGTCATTATAGAAGGTAGTCTTTCGTTGAGATTTACGTTACTCCAACGGATGGTAGCCTTGTCATCATGGAAGGTAGTCTGTTGTTCAAACTTTTGTTACTCCAATGGATGGTAGCCTTGTCATTATGGAAGGTAGTCTGTTGTTCAAATTTTTGTTACTCCAATGGATGGTAGCCTTGTCATTATGGAAGTTAGTCTATTGACGAGATTTTCGTTATTCCATTGGATGGTAGCCTTTTCATTATGGAAGGTAGTCTGTTGTCGAGATTTTTGTTACTCCAACGGATGGTAGCCTTGTCATTATGGAAGGTAGTCTGTTGACGAGATTTTTGTTATTCCATTGGATGGTAGCCTTTCCATTATGGAAGGTAGTCTGTTGTCGAGATTTTTGTTACTCCAATGGATGGTAGCCTTGTCATTATTGAAGGTAGTCCGTTGTCGAGATTTTTGTAACTCTAATGGATGGTAGCCTTGTTATTATAGAACGTAGTCTGTTGTCGATATTTTTGTGACTCTAGTGGATGGTAGCCATGTCATTATGGAAGGTAGTCTGTTGTCGAGATTTTTTTAACTCCAATGGATGGTAGTCTTGTTATTATGGAAGATAGTCCGTTGTTGAGATTTTTGTTACTCCAATGGATGGTAGCCTTGTTATTATTGAACGTAGTCTATTGTTGAGATTTTTCTTACTCCAATGGACGGTAGCCTTGTTATTATGGAACGTAGTTTGTTTCAATATTTTTGTTACTCCAATGGATGGTAGCCTTGTCATTATGAAATCTAGTTTGTTGTTGACATTTTTGTTATTCCATTGGATGGTATCCTTGTCATTATGGTAGGTAGTTTGTTGTCGATATCTTTGTGACTCAATGGATGGTAGGCTTGTCATTATGGAAAGTAGTCTAGTGTCGAAATTTTTGTTACTCCAATGGATGGTAGACTTGTCATTATGGATGGTAGTCTGTTGTCGATATTCATGTTACTCCAATGGATGGTAGCCTTATCTTTATGGAAGTTAGTCTATTGTCGAGATTTTTGTTACTCCAATGGATGGTACACTTGTTATTATGGAAGGTAGTTTGTTGTTGATATTATTTGTTACTCCAATGGATGATAGCCTTGTCATTATGGAAGGTACTCTGTTACCGAGATTTTTGTTACTCTAATGGATGGTAACCTTGTCATTATGGAAGGTAGTCTATTATCGAGATTTTTTTACTCCAATGGATGGTAGCCTTGTCATTATAGAAGGTAGTCTTTCTTTGAGATTTACGTTACTCAAACGGATGGTAGCCTTGTCATCCTGGAAGGTAGTCTGTTGTTCAAATTTTTGTTACTCCAATGGATGGTAGCCTTGTCATTATGGAAGGTAGTCTGTTGTTCAAATTTTTGTTACTCCAATGGATGGTAGCCTTGTCATTATGGAAGGTAGTCTATTGACGAGATTTTCGTTATTCCATTGGATGGTAGCCTTTTCATTATGGAAGGTAGGCTGTTGTCGATATTTTTGTTACTCCAATGGATGGTAGCCTTGTCATTATGGAAGGTAGTCTGTTTACGAGATTTTTGTTATTCCATTGGATGGTAGCCTTTCCATTATAGAAGGTAGTCTATTGTCGAGATTTTTGTTACTCCAATGGATGGTAGCCTTGTCATTATTGAAGGTAGTCCGTTGTCGAGATTTTTGTAACTCTAATGGATGGTAGCCTTGTTATTATGGAACATAGTCTGTTGTCGATATTTTTGTTACTCTAATGGATGGTAGCCTTGTCATTATGGAAGGTAGTCTGTTGTCGAGATTTTTGTAACTCCAATGGATGGTAGCCTTGTTAATATTGAAGATAGTCTGTTGTTGAGATTTTTGTTACTCCAATGGATGGTAGCCTTGTTATTATGGAATGTAGTCTGTTGTTGAGATTTTTGTTACTCCAATGGATGGTAGCCTTGTTATTATGGAACGTAGTCTGTTTCAATATTTTTGTTACTCCAATGGATGGTAGCCTTGTCATTATGAAAGCTAGTTTGTTGTTGACATTTTTGTTATTCCATTGGATGGTAGCCTTGTCATTATGGTAGGTAGTTTGTTGTCAATATCTTTGTGACTCAATGAATGGTATCCTTGTCATTATGGAAGGTAGTCTGGTGTTGAGATTTTCGTTACTCCAATGGATGGTTGCCTTGTCATTATGGAAGTTAGTCTATTGTCAAGATTTTTGTTACTCCAATGGATGGTAGCCTTGTCTTTATGGAAGTTAGTCTATTGTCGAGATTTTTGTTACTCCAATGGATGGTAGACTTGTCATTATGGAAGGTAGTTTGTTGTTGATATTTTTGTTACTCCAATGGATGATAGCCTTGTCATTATGGAAGATACTCTGTTACCGAGATTTTTGTTACTCTAATGGATGGTAACCTTGTCATTATGGAAGGTAGTCTATTATCGAGATTTTTGTTACTCCAATGGATGGTAGCCTTGTCATTATAGAAGGTAGTCTTTCGTTGAGATTTACGTTACTCAAACGGATAGTAGCCTTGTCATCCTGGAAGGTAGTCTGTTGTTCAAATTTTTGTTACTCCAATGGATGGTAGCCTTGTCATTATGGAAGGTAGTCTGTTGTTCAAATTTTTGTTACTCCAATGGATGGTAGCCTTGTCATTATGGAAGGTAGTCTATTGACGAGATTTTCGTTATTCCATTGGATGGTAGCCTTTTCATTATGGAAGGTAGGCTGTTGTCGATATTTTTGTTACTCCAATGGATGGTAGCCTTGTCATTATGGAAGGTAGTCTGTTTACGAGATTTTTGTTATTCCATTGGATGGTAGCCTTTCCATTATAGAAGGTAGTCTGTTGTCGAGATTTTTGTTACTCCAATGGATGGTAGCCTTGTCATTATTGAAGGTAGTCCGTTGTCGAGATTTTTGTAACTCTAATGGATGGTAGCCTTGTTATTATGGAACATAGTCTGTTGTCGATATTTTTGTTACTCTAATGGATGGTAGCCTTGTCATTATGGAAGGTAGTCTGTTGTCGAGATTTTTGTAACTCCAATGGATGGTAGCCTTGTTAATATTGAGGATAGTCTGTTGTTGAGATTTTTGTTACTCCAATGGATGGTAGCCTTGTTATTATGGAACGTAGTTTGTTGTTGAGATTTTTGTTACTCCAATGGATGGTAGCCTTGTTATTATGGAATGTAGCCTGTTTCAATATTTTTGTTACCCAATGGATGGTAGCCTTGTCATTATGAAAGCTAGTTTGTTGTTGACATTTTTGTTATTCCATTGGATGGTAGCCTTGTCATTATGGTAGGTAGTTTGTTGTCGATATCTTTGTGACTCAATGGATGGTATCCTTGTCATTATGGAAGGTAGTCTGGTGTTGTGATTTTTGTTACTCCAATGGATGGTTGCCTTGTCATTATGGAAGTTAGTCTATTGTCAAGATTTTTGTTACTCCAATGGATGGTAGCCTTGTCTTTATGGAAGTTAGTCTATTGTCGAGATTTTTGTTACTCCAATGGATGGTAGACTTGTCATTATGGAAGGTAGTTTGTTGTTGATATTTTTGATACTCCAATGGATGGTAGCCTTGTCATTATGGAAGGTACTCTGTTACCGAGATTTTTGTTACTCTAATGGATGGTAGCCTTGTCATTATGGAAGGTAGTCTATTGACGAGATTTTCGTTATTCCATTGGATGGTAGCCTTTTCATTATGGAAGGTAGTCTATTGTCGATATTTTTGTTACTCCAATGGATGGTAGCCTTGTCATTATGGAAGGTAGTCTGTTGACGAGATTTTTGTTATTCCATTGGATGGTAGCCTTTCCATTATGGAAGGTAGTCTGTTGTCGAGATTTTTGTTACTCCAATGGATGGTAGCCTTGTCATTACTGAAGGTAGTCCGTTGTCGAGATTTTTGTAACTCTAATGGATGGTAGCCTTGTTATTATGGAACATAGTCTGTTGTCGATATTTTTGTTACTCTAATGGATGGTAGCCTTGTCATTATGGAAGGTAGTCTGTTGTCGATATTTTTGTAACTCCAATGGATGGTAGCCTTGTTAATATTGAAGATAGTCTGTTGTTGAGATTTTTGTTACTCCAATGGATGGTAGCCTTGTTATTATGGAACGTAGTCTGTTGTTGAGATTTTTGTTACTCCAATGGATGGTAGCCTTGTTATTATGGAACGTAGTCTGTTTCAATATTTTTGTTACTCCAATGGATGGTAGCCTTGTCATTATGAAAGCTAGTTTGTTGTTGACATTTTTGGTATTCCATTGGATGGTAGCCTTGTCATTATGGTAGGTAGTTTGTTGTCGATATCTTTGTGACTCAATGAATGGTATCCTTGTCATTATGGAAGGTAGTCTGGTGTTGAGATTTTCGTTACTCCAATGGATGGTTGCCTTGTCATTATGGAAGTTAGTCTATTGTCAAGATTTTTGTTACTCCAATGGATGGTAGCCTTGTCTTTATGGAAGTTAGTCTATTGTCGTGATTTTTGTTACTCCAATGGATGGTAGACTTGTCATTATGGAAGGTAGTCTGTTGTTGATATTTTTGTTACTCCAATGGATGGTAGCCTTGTCATTTTGGAAGGTACTCTGTTACCGAGATTTTTGTTACTCTAATGGATGGTAACCTTGTCATTATGGAAGGTAGTCTATTGTCGAGATTTTTGTTACTCCAATGGATGGTAGCCTTGTCATTATAGAAGGTAGTCTTTTGTTGAGATTTACATTACTCCAACGGATGGTAGCCTTGTCATTATGGAAGGTAGTCTGTTGTTCAAATTTTTGGTACTCCAATGGATGGTAGCCTTGTCATTATGGAAGGTAGTTTGTTTCTCAAATTTTTGTTACTCCAATGTATGGTAGCCTTGTCATTATGGAAGGTAGTCTATTGACGAGATTTTCGTTAGACCATTGGATGGTAGCCTTTTCATTATGGAAGGTAGTCTGTTGTCGAGATTTTTGTTACTCCAATGGATGGTAGCCCTGTCATTATGGAACGTAGTCTGTTGACGAGATTTTTGTTATTCCATTGGATGGTAGCCTTTCCATTATGGAAGGTTGTCTATTGTCAAGATTTTTGTTACTCCAATGGATGGTAGCCTTGTCATTATTGAAGGTAGTCCGTTATCGAGATTTTTGTAACTCTAATGGATGGTAGCCTTGTTATTATGGAACATAGTCTGTTGTCGATATTTTTGTTACTCTAGTGGATGGTAGCCATGTCATTATGGAAGGTAGTCTGTTGTCGAGATTTTTTTAATTCCAATGGATGGTAGCCTTGTTATTATGGATGATAGTCTGTTGTTGATATTTTTGTTACTCCGATGGATGGTAGCCTTGTTATTATGGAACATAGTCTATTGTTGAGATTTTTGTTACTCCAATGGATGTTAGCCTTGTTATTATGGAACGTAGTTTGTTTCAATATTTTTGTTACTCCAATGCATGGTAGCCTTGTCATTATGAAAGCTAGTTTGTTGTTGACATTTTTGTTATTCCATTGGATGGTAGCCTTGTCATTATGGTAGGTAGTTTGTTGTCGATATCTTTGTGACTCAATGGATGGTAGGCTTGTCATTATGGAAAGTAGTCTGGTGTCGAAATTTTCGTTACTCCAATGGATGGTAGACTTGTCATTATGGAAGGTAGTCTGTTGTCGATATTCATGTTACTCCAATGGATGGTAGCCTTATCTTTATGGAAGTTAGTCTATTTTCGAGATTTTTGTTACTCCAATGGATGGTACACTTGTCATTATGGAAGGTAGTCTGTTGTTGATATTATTTGTTACTCCAATGGATGATAGCCTTGTCATTATGGAAGGTACTCTGTTATCGAGCTTTTTGTTACTCTAATGGATGGTAACCTTGTCATTATGGAAGGTAGTCTATTGTCGAGATTTTTGTTACTCCAATGGATGGTAGCCTTGTCATTATAGAAGGTAGTCTTTCGTTGAGTTTTACGTTACTCCAATGGATGGTAGCCTTGTCATCATGGAAGGTAGTCTTTTGTTCAAATTTTTGTTACTCTAATGGATGGTAGCCTTGTCATTATGGAAGGTAGTCTATTGTTCAAATTTTTGTTACTCCAATGGATGGTAGCCTTGTCATTATGGAAGGTAGTCTATTGACGAGATTTTTGTTATTCCATTGGATGGTAGCCTTTCCATTATGGAAGGTAGTCTGTTGTCGAGATTTTTGTTACTCCAATGGATGGTAGCCTTGTCATTATTTAAGGTAGTCCGTTGTCGAGATTTTTGTAACTCTAATGGATGGTAGCCTTGTTATTATGGAACATAGTCTGTTGTCGATATTTTTGTTATTCTAATGGATGGTAGCCTTGTCATTATGGAAGGTAGTCTGTTGTCGAGATTTTCGTAACTCCAATGGATGGTAGCCTTGTTAATATTGAAGATAGTCTGTTGTTGAGATTTTTGTTACTCCAATGGATGGTAGCCTTGTTATTATGGAACGTAGTCTGTTGTTGATATTTTTGTTACTCCAATGGATGGTAGCCTTGTTATTATGGAACGTAGTCTGTTTCAATATTTTTGTTACTCCAATGAATGGTAGCCTTGTCATTATGAAAGCTAGTTTGTTGTTGACATTTTTGTTATTCCATTGGATGGTAGCCTTGTCATTATGGTAGGTAGTTTGTTGTCGATATCTTTGTGACTCAATGAATGGTATCCTTGTCATTATGGAAGGTAGTCTGGTGTTGAGATTTTCGTTACTCCAATGGATGGTTGCCTTGTCATTATGGAAGTTAGTCTATTGTCAAGATTTTTGTTACTCCAATGGATGGTAGCCTTGTCTTTATGGAAGTTAGTCTATTGTCGTGATTTTTGTTACTCCAATGGATGGTAGACTTGTCATTATGGAAGGTAGTCTGTTGTTGATATTTTTGTTACTCCAATGGATGGTAGCCTTGTCATTATGGAAGGTACTCTGTTACCGAGATTTTTGTTACTCTAATGGATGGTAATCTTGGCATTATGGAAGGTAGTCTATTGTCGAGATTTCTGTTGCTCCAATGGATGGTAGCCTTGTCATTATAGAAGGTAGTCTTTTGTTGAGATTTACATTACTCCAACGGATGGTAGCCTTGTCATTATGGAAGGTAGTCTGTTGTTCAAATTTTTGGTACTCCAATGGATGGTAGCCTTGTCATTATGGAAGGTAGTTTGTTGCTCAAATTTTTGTTACTCCAATGTATGGTAGCCTTGTCATTATGGAAGGTAGTCTATTGACGAGATTTTCGTTAGACCATTGGATGGTAGCCTTTTCATTATGGAAGGTAGTCTGTTGTCGAGATTTTTGTTACTCCAATGGATGGTAGCCCTGTCATTATGGAAGGTAGTCTGTTGACGAGATTTTTGTTATTCCATTGGATGGTAGCCTTTCCATTATGGAAGGTTGTCTGTTGTCAAGATTTTTGTTACTCCAATGGATGGTAGCCTTGTCATTATTGAAGGTAGTCCGTTATCGAGATTTTTGTAACTCTAATGGATGGTAGCCTTGTTATTATGGAACATAGTCTGTTGTCGATATTTTTGTTACTCTAGTGGATGGTAGCCATGTCATTATGGAAGGTAGTCTGTTGTCGAGATTTTTTTAATTCCAATGGATGGTAGCCTTGTTATTATGGATGATAGTCTGTTGTTGATATTTTTGTTACTCCGATGGATGGTAGCCTTGTTATTATGGAACGTAGTCTATTGTTGAGATTTTTGTTACTCCAATGGATGTTAACCTTGTTATTATGGAACGTAGTTTGTTTCAATATTTTTGTTACTCGAATGCATGGTAGCCTTGTCATTATGAAAGCTAGTTTGTTGTTGACATTTTTGTTATTCCATTGGATGGTAGCCTTGTCATTATGGTAGGTAGTTTGTTGTCGATATCTTTGTGACTCAATGGATGGTAGGCTTGTCATTATGGAAAGTAGTCTGGTGTCGAAATTTTTGTTACTCCAATGGATGGTAGACTTGTCATTATGGAAGGTAGTCTGTTGTCGATATTCATGTTACTCCAATGGATGGTAGCCTTATCTTTATGGAAGTTAGTCTATTTTCGAGATTTTTGTTACTCCAATGGATGGTACACTTGTCATTATGGAAGGTAGTCTGTTGTTGATATTATTTGTTACTCCAATGGATGATAGCCTTGTCATTATGGAAGGTACTCTGTTATCGAGATTTTTGTTACTCTAATGGATGGTAACCTTGTCATTATGGAAGGTAGTCTATTGTCGAGATTTTTGTTACTCCAATGGATGGTAGCCTTGTCATTATAGAAGGTAGTCTTTCGTTGAGTTTTACGTTACTCCAATGGATGGTAGCCTTGTCATCATGGAAGGTAGTCTTTTGTTCAAATTTTTGTTACTCTAATGGATGGTAGCCTTGTCATTATGGAAGGTAGTCTGTTGTTCAAATTTTTGTTACTCCAATGGATGGTAGCCTTGTCATTATGGAAGGTAGTCTATTGACGAGATTTTTGTTATTCCATTGGATGGTAGCCTTTCCATTATGGAAGGTAGTCTGTTGTCGAGATTTTTGTTACTCCAATGGATGGTAGCCTTGTCATTATTGAAGGTAGTCCGTTGTCGAGATTTTTGTAACTCTAATGGGAAGTAGCCTTGTTATTATGGAACATAGTCTGTTGTCGATATTTTTGTTATTCTAATGGATGGTAGCCTTGTCATTATGGAAGGTAGTCTGTTGTCGAGATTTTCGTAACTCCAATGGATGGTAGCCTTGTTATTATGGAACATAGTCTGTTGTCGATATTTTTGTTACTCTAATGGATGGTAGCCTAGTCATTATGGAAGGTAGTCTGTTGTAGAGATTTTTGTAACTCTAATGGATGGTAGCCTTGTTATTATTGAAGATAGTCTGTTGTTGAGATTTTTGTTACTCCAATGGATGGTAGCCTTGTTATTATGGAACGTAGTCTGTTGTTGAGATTTTTGTTACTCCAATGGATGGTAGACTTGTTATTAGGGAACGTAGTCTGTTTCAATATTTTTGTTACTCCAATGGATGGTAGCCTTGTCATTATGAAAGCTAGTTTGTTGTTGACATTTTTGTTATTCCATTGGATGGTTGCCTTGTCATTATGGTAGGTAGTTTGTTGTCGATATCCTTGTGACTCAATGGATGGTATCCTTGTCATTATGGAAGGTAGTCTTGTGTTGAGATTTTTGTTACTCCAATGGATGGTTGCCTTGTCATTATGGAAGTTAGTCTATTGTCAAGATTTTTGATACTCCAATGGATGGTAGCCTTGTTTTTATGGAAGTTAGTCTATTGTCGAGATTTTTGTTACTCCAATGGATGGTAGACTTGTCATTATGGAAGGTAGTCTGTTTACGAGATTTTTGTTATTCCATTGGATGGTAGCCTTTCCATTATAGAAGGTAGTCCGTTGTCGAGATTTTTGTAACTCTAATGGATGGTAGCCTTGTTATTATGGAACATAGTCTGTTGTCGATATTTTTGTTATTCTAATGGATGGTAGCCTTGTCATTATGGAAGGTAGTCTGTTGTCGAGATTTTCGTAACTCCAATGGATGGTAGCCTTGTTAATATTGAAGATAGTCTGTTGTTGAGATTTTTGTTACTCCAATGGATGGTAGCCTTGTTATTATGGAACGTAGTCTGTTGTTGATATTTTTGTTACTCCAATGGATGGTAGCCTTGTTATTATGGAACGTACTCTGTTACCGAGATTTTTGTTACTCTAATGGATGGTAACCTTGTCATTATGGAAGGTAGTCTATTGTTGAGATTTTTGTTACTCCAATGGATGGTAGCCTTGTCATTATAGAAGGTAGTCTTTCATTGAGATTTACGTTACTCCAACGGATGGTAGCCTTGTCATTATGGAAGGTAGTCTGTTGTTCAAATTTTTGGTACTCCAATGGATGGTAGCCTTGTCATTATGGAAGGTAGTCTGTTGCTCAAAATTTTGTTACTCCAATGGATGGTAGCCTTGTAATTATGGAAGGTAGTCTGTTGACGAGATTTTTGTTATTCCATTGGATGGTAGCCTTTCCATTATGGAAGGTAGTCTGTTGTCTATATTTTTGTTACTCCAATGTATGGTAGCCTTGTCATTATGGAAGGTAGTCTGTTGTCGAGATTTTTGTTGTTCCAATGGATGGTAGCCTTGTCATCATGGAACGTAGTCTGTTGTCGATATTTATGTTACTCCAATGGATGGTAGCCTTCTCATTATGAAAGGTTGTCTGTTGTCGAGTTTCTTTTATTCCATTGGATGGTAGCCTTGTCATTATGGTAGGTTATCTGTTGTCGATACCTTTGTTACTCAATGGATGGTATCCTTGTCATTATGGAAGGTAGTCTGGTGTTGAGATTTTTGTTACTCCAATGGATGGTTGCCTTGTCATTATGGAAGTTAGTCTATTGTCGAGATTTTTGTTACTCCAATGGATGGTAGCTTTGTCTTTATGGAAGTTAGTCTATTGTCGAGATTTTTGTTACTCCAATGGATGGTAGACTTGTCATTATGGATGGTAGTCTGTTGTTGATATTTTTGTTACTCCAATGGATGGAAGCCTTGTCATTATGGAAGGCAGTCTTTCGTTGAGATTTAAGTTACTCCAACGGATGGTAGCCTTGTCATTTTGGAAGGTAGTCTGTTGTTCCAATTTTTGTTACTCCAATGGATGGTAGCCTTGTCATTATGGAAGGTAGCCTATTGACGATATTTTTGTTATTCCATTGGATGGTAGCCTTTTCATTATGGAAGGTAGTCTGTTGTCCATATTGTTGTTACTCCAATGGATGGTAGCCTTGTCATTATGGAAGGTAGTCTGTTGACGAGATTTTTGTTATTCCATTGGATGGTAGCCTTTCCATTATGGAAGGTAGTCCGTTGTCGAGATTTTTGTTACTCCAATGGATTGTAGCCTTGTCATTATTAAAGGTAGTCCATTGTCGAGATTTTTGTAACTCTAATGGATGGTAGCCTTGTTATTATGGAACTTAGTCTAATGTTGACATTTTTGTCACTCAAATGGATGGTAGCCTTGTTATTATGGAACGTAGCGTGTTGTTGAGATTTTTGTTACTCCAATGGATGGTAGCCTTGTTATTATGGAACGTAGTCTGTTTCAATATTTTTGTTACTCCAATGGATGGTAGCCTTGTCGTTATGAAAGCTAGTTTGTTGTTGACAATTTTGTTATTCCATTAGATGGTAGCCTTGTCATTATGGTAGATAGTTTGTTGTCGATATCTTTGTGACTCAATGGATGGTAGCCTTATCATTATGGAAAGTAGTCTGGTGTCAAAATTTTTGTTACTCCAATGGATGGTAAACTTGTCATTATGGAAGGTAATCTGTTGTCGATATTCATGTTACTCCAATGGATGGTAGCCTTGTCTTTATGGAAGTTAGTCTATTGTCGAGATTTTTGTTACTCCAATGGATGGTAGACTTGTCATTATAGAAGGTAGTATGTGGTTGATATTATTTGTTACTCCAATCGATGGTAGCCTTGTCATTATGGAAGGTACTCTGTTACCGAGATTTTTGTTACTCTAATGGATGGTAACCTTGTCATTATGGAAGGTAGTCTATTGTCGAGATTTTTGTTACTCCAATGGATGGTAGCCTTGTCATTATAGAAGGTAGTCTTTCGTTGAGATGTACGTTACTCCAACGGATGTTAGCCTTGTCATTATGCAAGGTAGTCTGTCGTTCAAATTTTTGTTACTCCAATGGATGGTAGCCTTGTCATTATGGAAGGTAGTCTGTTGTTCAAATTTTTGTTACTCCAATGGATGGTAGCCTTGTCGTTATGGAAGGTAGTCTATTGACGAGATTTTCGTTATTCCATTGAATGGTAGCCTTTTCATTATGGAAGGTAGTCTGTTGTTAAGATATTTGTTACTCCAATGGATGGTAGCCTTGTCATTATTGAAGGTAGTCTGTTGTCGAGATTTTTGTAACTCCCATGTATGGTAGCCTTGTTATTATGGAAGGTACCCTGTTGTCGATATTTTTGTTACTCTAGTGGATGGTAGCATTCTCATTATGGAAGGTAGTATGTTGTTCAAATTTTTTTACTCCAATGGATGGTAACCTTGTCATTATGGAAGGTAGTCTGTTGACGAGATATTTGTTATTCCATTGGATGGTAGCCTTTCCACTATGGAAGGTAGTATGTAGTCCACATTTTTGTTACTTCAATGGATGGTAGCCTTGTCATTATTGAAGGTAGTTCGTTGTAGAGATTTTTGTCACTCTAATGGATGGTAGCCTTGTTATTATGGAACATAGTCTGTTGTCGATATTTTTGTTACTCCAATTGATGGTAGCCATGTCATTATGGAAGGTAGTCTGTTGTCTAAATTTTTGTAACTCCAATGGATCATAGCCTTGTTATTATGGAAGAGAGTCTGTTGTCGATATTTTTATTACTCTAATGTATGGTAGCCTTGTCATTATGGAAGGTAGTATCTTGTCGAGATTTTTGTTAGTCCAATGGATAGTAGCCTTGTCATCATGGAACGTAGTCTGTTGTCGATATTTAGGTTACTCCAATGGATGGTAGCCTTGTCATTATGCAAGGTTGTCTGTTGTCAAGATTTTTCTTATTCCATTGGATGGTAGCCTTGTCATTATGGTAGGTTGTCTGTTGTCGATATCTTTGTTACTCAATGGATCGTATCCTTGTCATTATGGAAGGTAATCTGGTGTTCAGATTTTTGTTACTCCAATGGATGGTTGCCTTGTCATTATGGAAGTTAGTCTATTGTCGAGATTTTTGTTACTCCAATGGATGGTAGACTTGTCATTAAGGAAGGTAGTCTATTGTTGATATTTTTGTTACTCCAATGGATGGTAGCCTTGTCATTATGGAAGGTAGTCTGTTGACGAGATTTTTGTTACTCTAATGGATGGTAACCTTGTCATTATGGAAGGTAGTCTATTGTCGAGATTTTTGTTACTCCAATGGATGGTAGCCTTGTCATTATGGAAGGTAGTCTTTTGTTGAGATTTATGTTACTCCAACGGATGGTAGCCTTGTCATTATGGAGGGTAGTATGTTGTTCAAATTTTTGTTACTCCAATGGATGGTAGCCTGTTCATTATGAAAGGTAGTCTATTGACGAGATTTTTGTTATTCCATGGGATGGTAGCCTTTTCATTATGGAAGGTAGTCTGTTGTCCATATTTTTGTTACTCCAATGGATGGTAACCTTGTCATTATTGAAGGTAGTCTGTTGTCGAGATTTTTGTAACTCCAATATATGGTAGCCTTGTTATTATGGATGGTACCCTGTTCTCGATATTTTTGTTATTCCATTGGATGGTAGCCTTTCCATTATGGAAGGTAGTCTGTTGTCCAGATTTTTGTTACTCCAATGGATGGTAGCCTTGTCATTATTGAAGGTAGTCCGTTGTCGAGATTTTTGTAACTCTAATGGATGTTAGCCTTGTTATTATGGAACATAGTCTGTTGTCGATATTTTTGTTACTCTAATGGATGGTAGCCTTGTCATTATGGAAGGTAGTCTGTTGTCGATATTTTTGTAACTCCAATTGATGGTAGCCTTGTTATTATGGAAGTTAGTCTGTTGTTGAGATTTTTGTTACTCCAATAGATGGTAGCCTTGTTATTATGGAACGTAGTCTGTTGTTGAGATTTTTGTTACTCCAATGGATGGTAGCCTTGTTATTATGGAACGTAGTCTGTTTCAATATTTTTGTTACTCCAATGGATGGTAGCCTTGTCATTATAAAAGCTAGTTTGTTGTTGACATTTTTGTTATTCCATTGGATGGTAGCCTTGTCATTATGGTAGGTAGTTTGTTGTCGATATCTTTGTGACTCAATGGATGGTATCCTTGTCATTATGGAAGGTAGTCTGGTGTTGAGATTTTTGTTGCTCCAATGGATGGTTGCCTTGTCATTATGGAAGTTACTCTATTATCGAGTTTTTTATTACTCCAATGGATGGTAGCATTGTCTTTATGGAAGTTAGTCTATTGTCGAGATTTTTGTTACTCCAATGGATGGTAGACTTGTCATTATTGAAGGTAGTCTGGTTTTGATATTTTTGTTACTCCAATGGATGGTAGCCTTGTCATTATGGAAGGTACTTTGTTACCGAGATTTTTGTTACTCTAATGGATTGTAACCTTGTCATTATGGAAGGTAGTCTTTCATTGAGATTTATGTTACTCCAATGGATGGTAGCCTTGTCATTATGGAAGGTAGTTTGTTCTAAAAAAATTTGTTACTCCAATGGATGGTAGCCTTGTCATTATGGAAGGTAGTCTATTGACGAGATTTTTGTTATTCCATTGGATGGTAGCCTTTTCATTATGGAAGGTAGTTTGTTGTCGATATTTTTATTACTTCAATGGTTGGTAGCCTTGTCATTATTGAAGGTAGTCTGTTGTCGAGATTTTTGTAACTCTAATGGATGGTAGCCTTGTTATTATGGAACATAGTCTGTTGTCGATATTTTTGTTTCTCCAATCGATGGTAGCCTTGTCATTATGGATGGTAGTCTGTTGTCGAGATTTTTGTAACTCCAATGGATGGTAGCCTTGTTATTTTGGAAGAGAGTCTGTTGTCGATATTTTTGTTACTCCAATGTATGGTAGCCTTGTCATTATGGAAGGTAGTCTATTGTCGAGATTTTTGTTACTCCAATGGATGGTAGCCTTGTCATTATGGAAGGTAGTCTATTGTCTAGATTTTTGTTAGTCCAATGGATGGTAGCCTTGTCATCATGGAACGTAGTCTGTTGTCGATATTTATGTTACTCCAATGGATGATTGCCTTGTCATTATGAAAGGTTGTCTGTTGTCGAGATGTTTTTTATTCCATTGGATGGTAGCCTTGTCATTATGGTAGGTTGTCTGTTGTCGATATCTTTGTTACTCAATGGATGGTATCCTTGTCATTATGGAAGGTAGTCTGGTGTTGAGATTTTTGTTACTCCAATGGATGGTTGCCTTGTCATTATGGAAGTTAGTCTATTGTCGAGATTTTTGTTACTCCAATGGATGGTAGCCTTGTCTTTATGGAAGTTAGTCTATTTTCAAGATTTTTGTTACTCCAATGGATGGTAGACTTGTCATTAAGGAAGGTAGTCTGTTGTTGATATTTTTGTTACTCCAATGGATGGTAGCCTTGTCATTATGGAAGGTACTCTATTACTGAGATTTTTGTTACTCTAATGGATGGTAACCTTGTCATTATGGAAGGTAGTCTATTGTCGAGATTTTTGTTACTCCAATGGATGGTAGCCTTGTCATTATGGAAGGTAGTCTTTCGTTGAGATTTACGTTACTCCAACGGATGGTAGTCTTGTCATTATGGAATGTAGTATGTTGTTTAAATTTTTGTTACTCCAATGGATGGTAGCCTGTTCTTTATGGAAGGTAGTCTATTGACGAGATTTTTGTTATTCCATGGGATGGTAGCCTTTTCATTATGGAAGGTAGTCTGTTGTCCATATTTTTGTTACTCCAATGGATGGTAACCTTGTCATTATTGAAGGTAGTCCGTTGTCGAGATTTTTGTAACTCCAATATATGGTAGCCTTGTTATTATGGATGGTACCCTGTTCTCGATATTTTTGTTATTCCATTGGATGGTAGCCTTTCCATTATGGAAGGTAGTCTGTTGTCGAGATTTTTGTTACTCCAATGGATGGTAGCCTTGTCATTATTGAAGGTAGTCCGTTGTCGAGATTTTTGTAACTCTAATGGATGTTAGCCTTGTTATTATGGAACATAGTCTGTTGTCGATATTTTTGTTACTCTAATGGATGGTAGCCTTGTCATTATGGAAGGTAGTCTGTTGTCGATATTTTTGTAACTCCAATTGATGGTAGCCTTGTTATTATGGAAGTTAGTCTGTTGTTGAGATTTTTGTTACTCCAATGGATGGTAGCCTTGTTATTATGGAACGTAGTCTGTTGTTGAGATTTTTGTTACTCCAATGGATGGTAGCCTTGTTATTATGGAACGTAGTCTGTTTCAATATTTTTGTTACTCCAATGGATGGTAGCCTTGTCATTATAAAAGCTAGTTTGTTGTTGACATTTTTGTTATTCCATTGGATGGTGGCCTTGTCATTATGGTAGGTAGTTTGTTGTCGATATCTTTGTGACTCAATGGATGGTATCCTTGTCATTATGGAAGGTAGTCTGGTGTTGAGATTTTTGTTACTCTAATGGATGGTTGCCTTGTCATTATGGAAGTTAGTCTATTATCGAGTTTTTTATTACTCCAATGGATGGTAGCATTGTCTTTATGGAAGTTAGTCTATTGTCGAGATTTTTGTTACTCCAATGGATGGTAGACTTGTCATTATTGAAGGTAGTCTGGTTTTGATATTTTTGTTACTCCATTGGATGGTAGCCTTGTCATTATGGAAGGTACTTTGTTACCGAGATTTTTGTTACTCTAATGGATTGTAACCTTGTCATTATGGAAGGTAGTCTTTCATTGAGATTTATGTTACTCCAATGGATGGTAGCCTTGTCATTATGGAAGGTAGTTTGTTCTAAAAAATTTTGTTACTCCAATGGATGGTAGCCTTGTCATTATGGAAGGTAGTCTATTGACGAGATTTTTGTTATTCCATTGGATGGTAGCCTTTTCATTATGGAAGGTAGTTTGTTGTCGATATTTTTATTACTCCAATGGTTGGTAGCCTTGTCATTATTGAAGGTAGTCTGTTGTCGAGATTTTTGTAACTCTAATGGATGGTAGCCTTGTTATTATGGAACATAGTCTGTTGTCGATATTTTTGTTACTCCAATCGATGGTAGCCTTGTCATTATGGATGGTAGTCTGTTGTCGAGATTTTTGTAACTCCAATGGATGGTAGCCTTGTTATTTTGGAAGAGAGTCTGTTGTCGATATTTTTGTTACTCCAATGTATGGTAGCCTTGTCATTATGGAAGGTAGTCTATTGTCGAGATTTTTGTTACTCCAATGGATGGTAGCCTTGTCATTATGGAAGGTAGTTTATTGTCTAGATTTTTGTTAGTCCAATGGATGGTAGCCTTGTCATCATGGAACGTAGTCTGTTGTCGATATTTATGTTACTCCAATGGATGGTTGCCTTATCATTATGAAAGGTTGTCTGTTGTCGAGATGTTTTTTATTCCATTGGATGGTAGCCTTGTCATTATGGTAGGTTGTCTGTTGTCGATATCTTTGTTACTCAATGGATGGTATCCTTGTCATTATGGAAGGTAGTCTGGTGTTGAGATTTTTGTTACTCCAATGGATGGTTGCCTTGTCATTATGGAAGTTAGTCTATTGTCGAGATTTTTGTTACTCCAATGGATGGTAGCCTTGTCTTTATGGAAGTTAGTCTATTTTCAAGATTTTTGTTACTCCAATGGATGGTACACTTGTCATTAAGGAAGGTAGTCTGTTGTTGATATTTTTGTTACTCCAATGGATGGTAGCCTTGTCATTATGGAAGGTACTCTATTACTGAGATTTTTGTTACTCTAATGGATGGTAACCTTGTCATTATGGAAGGTAGTCTATTGTCGAGATTTTTGTTACTCCAATGGATGGTAGCCTTGTCATTATGGAAGGTAGTCTTTCGTTGAGATTTACGTTACTCCAACGGATGGTAGTCTTGTCATTATGGAAGGTAGTATGTTGTTTAAATTTTTGTTACTCCAATGGATGGTAGCCTGTTCTTTATGGAAGGTAGTCTATTGACGAGATTTTTGTTATTCCATGGGATGGTAGCCTTTTCATTATGGAAGGTAGTCTGTTGTCCATATTTTTTTTTACTCCAATGGATGGTAACCTTGTCATTATTGAAGGTAGTCTGTTGTCGAGATTTTTGTAACTCCAATGTATGGTAGCCTTGTTATTATGGATGGTACCCTGTTCTCGATATTTTTGTTACTATAGTGGATGGTAGCATTCTCATTATGGAAGGTAGTATGTTGTTCAAATTTTTTTTACTCCAATGGATGGTAGCCTTGTCATATGGAACGTAGTCTGTTGACGAGATTTTTGTTATTCCATTGGATGGTAGCCTTTCCATTATGGAAAGTAGTCTGTTGTCGAGATTTTTGTTACTCCAATGGATGGTAGCCTTGTCATTATGGTAGGTAGTTTGTTGTCGATATCGTTGTGACTCAATGGATGGTATCCTTATTATTATGGAAGGTAGTCTGGTGTTGAGATTTTTGTTACTCCAATGGATGGTTGCCTTGTCATTATGGAAGTTAGTCTATTATTGAGATTTTTGTTACTCCAATGGATGGTAGCCTTGTCTTTATGGAAGTTAGTCTATTCTCGAGATTTTTGTTACTCCAATGGATGGTAGACTTGTCATTATGGAAGGTAGTCTGTTTTTGATATTTTTGTTACTCCAATTGATGGTAGCCTTGTCATTATGGAAGGTACTTTGTTACCGAGATTTTTGTTACTCTAATGGATGGTAACCTTGTCTTTATAGAAGGTAGTCTATTGTTATTTTTGTTACTCCAATGGATGGTAGCCTTGTCATTATGGAAGGTAGTCTTTCATTGAGATTTATGTTACTCCAACGGATGGTAGCCTTGTCATTATGGAAGGTAGTTTGTTGTAAAAAAATTTGTTACTCCAATGGATGGTAGCCTTGTTATTTTGGAAGAGAGTCTGTTATCGATATTTTTGTTACTCCAATGTATGGTAGCCTTGTCATTATGGAAGGTAGTCTATTGTCGAGATTTTTGTTACTCCAATGGATGGTAGCCTTGTCATTATGGAAGGTAGTCTATTGTCTAGATTTTTGTTTGTCCAATGGATGGTAGCCTTGTCATCATGGAACGTAGTCTGTTGTCGATATTTATGTTACTCCAATGGATGGTAGCCTTGTCATTATGAAAGGTTGTCTGTTGTCTAGATTTTTTTTATTCCATTGGATGGTAGCCTTGTCATTATGGTAGGTAGTCTGTTGTCGATATCTTTGTTACTCAATGGATGGTAGCCTTGTCATTATGGAAGGTAGTCTGGTGTTGAGATTTTTGTTACTCCAATGGATGGTTGCCTTGTCATTATGGAAGTTAGTCTATTGTCGAGATTTTTGTTACTCCAATGGATGGTAACCTTATCTTTATGGAAGTTAGTCTATTGTCGAGATTTTAGTTACTCCAATGGATGATAGAGTTGTCATTATGGAAGTAGTCTATTGTTGAGATTTTAGTTACTCCAATGGATGATAGAGTTGTCATTATGGAAGGTAGTCTATTGTCGAGATTTTTGTTACTCCAATGGATGGTAGCCTTGTCATTATGGAAGGTAGTCTTTCGTTGAGATTTACGTTACTCCAACGGATGGTAGCCTTGTCATTATGGAAGGTAGTTTGTTGTTCAAATTTTTGTTACTCCAATGGATGGTAGCCTTGTCATTATGGAAGGTAGTCTATTGACAAGATTTTTGTTATTCCATTCGATGGTAGCCTTTTCATTATGGAAGGTAGTCTGTTGTCGATATTATTGTTACTCCAATGGATGGTAGCCTTGTCATTATTGAAGGTAGTCTGTTGTCGAGATTTTTGTAACTCCAATGTATGGTAGCCTTGTTATTATGGAAGGTACCCTGTTGTCGATATTTTTATTACTCTAGTGGATGGTAGCATTCTTATTATGGAAGGTAGTATGTTGTTCAAATTTTTGTTACTCCAATGGATGGTAGCCTTTTCATTATGGAAAGGTAGTCTGTTGACGAGATTCTTGTTATTCCATTGGATGGTAGCCTTGTCATTATGGAAGGTAGTCTTTCATTGAGATTTACGTTACTCCAACGGATGGTAGCCATGTCATTATGGAAGGTAGTCTGTTGTTCAAATTTTTGTTACTCCAGTGGATGGTAGCCTTGTCATTATGGAAGGTAGTCTATTGACAAGATTTTTGTTATTCCATTGGATGGTAGCCTTTTCATTATGGAAGGTAGTCTGTTGTCGATATTTTTGTTACTCCAATGGATGGTAGCCTTGTCATTATTGAAGGTAGTCTGTTGTCGAGATTTTTGTAACTCCAATGTATGGTAGCCTTGTTATTATGGAAGGTACCCTGTTGTCGATATTTTTATTACTCTAGTGGATGGTAGCATTCTCATTATGGAAGGTAGTATGTTGTTCAAACTTTTTTTACTCCAATGGATGGTAGCCTTGTCATTATGGAACGTAGTCTGTTGACGAGATTTTTGTTATTCCATTGGATGGTAGCCTTTCCATTATGGATGGTAGTCTGTTGTCGAGATTTTTGTTACTCCAATGGATGGTAGCCTTGTCATTATTGAAGGTAGTCCGTTGTAGAGATTTTTGTAACTCAAATGGATGGTAGCCTTGTTATTATGGAACATAGTCTGTTGTCGATATTTTTGTTACTCAAATTGATAGTAGCCTTGTCATTTCTTGCGATTTACGTTACTCCAATGGATGGTAGCCTAGTCATTACGGAAGGTAGTCCATTATTCAGATTTTCGTTACTTGAATGGATGGTTGCCTTGTAATTATGGAAGGTAGTTTGTTGACGAGATTTTTGTTATTTCATTGGATGGTAGCCTTTTCATTATGGAAGGTAGTTTGTCGTCGAGATTTTTGTTACTCCAATGGATGGTAGCCTTATCATTATGGAAGGTAGTCTGTTGTTGAGATTTTTGTTACTCCAATGGATGGTAGCCTTGTTATTATGGAACGTAGTTTGTTGTCAATATTTTTCTTACTCCAATGGATGGTAGCCTTGTCATTATGAAAGCTAGTTTTTTGTTGAGATTTTTGTTATTCCATTGGATCGTAGCCTTGTCATTATGGTAGGTAGTTTGTTGTCGATATCTTTGTGACTCAATGGATGGTAGCCTTGTCCTTATGGAAAGTCGTCTGGTGTCGAAATTTTTGTTACTCCAATGGATGATAGACTTGTCATTATGGAAGGTAGTCTATTGTCGATATTCATGTTACTCCAATGGATGGTAGCCTTGTTATTATGGAAGGTAGTCTGTGATCGAGATTTTTGGTACTCCAATGGATGGTAGCCTTGTCATTATGGAAGGTAGTCTATTGTCGAGATTTTTGTTACTCCAATGGATGGTAGCCTTTTCATTATGGAAGTTAGTCTTTCATTGAGATTTACGTGGTTGCAACGGATGGTAGCCTTGTCATTATGGAAGGTAGTTTGTTGTTCAAATATTTGTTACTCCAATGGATGGTAGCCTTGTCATTATGGAAGGTAGTCTGTTGACGACATTTTTGTTATTCCATTGGATGGTAGCCTTTTCATTATGGAAGGTAGTCAGTTGTCGAGATTTTTGTTACTTCAATGGATGGAAGCCTTGTCATTATTTAAGGTAGTCTGTTGTCGAGATTTTTGTAACTCTAATGGATGGTAGCCTTGTTATTATGGAACATAGTTTGTTGTCGATATTTTTGTTACTCCAATGGATGGTAGACTTGTCATTATGGAAAGTAGTCTGTTGTGGATATTTTTGTTACTCCAATGGATGGTAGCCTTGTCATTATGAAAGGTAGTTGTTTTCGAGACTTTTGTTATTCCATTTAATGGTAGCCTTTTCATTATGGTAGGTAGTCTGTTGTCGATATCTTTGTTACACAATGGATGGTAGCCTTGTCATTATGGAAGGTAGTTCGGTGTCGATATTTTTGTTACTCCAATGGATGGTAGCCTTGTCATTATGAAAGCTAGTTTGTTGTTGAGATTTTTGTTATTCCATTGGATGGTAGCCTTGTCATTATGGTAGGTAGTTTGTTGTCGATATCTTTGGGACTCAATGGATGGTAGCCTTGTCATTATGGAAAGTAGTCTGGTGTCGAAAGTTTTTTTACTCTAATAGATGGTAGCGTTGTCATTATGGAAGGTAGTCTGTTATCGAGATTTTTGGTACTCTAATGGATGGTAGCCTTGTCATTATGGAAGGTAGTGTATTGTCGAGATTTTTGTTACTCCTATGGATGGTAGCCTTTTCATTATGGAAGTTAGTATTTCATTGAGATTTACGTTATTCGAACGGATGGGAGCGTTGTCACTTTGGAAGGTAGTTTGTTGTTCAAATATTTGTTACTCCAATGGATGGTAGCCTTTTCATTATGGAAGGTAGTCTGTTGACGACATTTTTGTTATTCCATTGGATGGTAGCCTTTCCATTATGGAAGGTAGTCTGTTGTCGAGATTTTTGTTACTCCAATGGATGGTAGCCTTGTCATTATTGAAGGTAGTCCGTTGTAGAGATTTTTGTAACTCTAATGGATGGTAGCCTTGTTATTATGGAACATAGTCTGTTTTCGATATTTTTATTACTCCAATTGATAGTAACCTTGTCATTATGGAAGGTAGTCTGTTGTCGAGATTTTTGTAACTCCAATGGATGGTAGCCTTGTTATTATGGAAGACAGTCTGTTGTCGATATTATTGTTACTCCAATGTATGGTAGCCTTGTCATTATGGAAGGTAGTCCGTTGTCGATATTTTTGTTACTCCAATGTATGGTATCCTTGTCATTATGGAAGGTAGTTTGTTGTCAAGATTTTTGTTACTCCAATGGATGGTAGCCTTGTCATTATGGAACGTAGTCTGTTGTCGATATTTATGTTACTCCAATGGATGGTAGCCTTGTCATTATTGAAGGCAGCCTTGTCATTATGGTAGGTAGTCTGTTGTCAATATCTTTGTTACTCAATGGATGGTAGCCTTGTCATTATGGAAGGTAGTCTGGTGTCGAGATTTTTGTTACTCCAATGGATTGTAGCCTTGTTATTATGGAACATAGTCTGCTGTCGATATTTTTGTTACTCCAATGAAAGGTAGCCTTTTCATTATAAAAGGTAGTCTGTTGTCGAGATTTTTGTTACTCCAATGGATGGTAGCCTTGTCATTATGGAACATAGTCTGTTGTCAATATTTATGTTACTCCAATGGATGGTAGCCTTCTCATTATGAAAGGTAGTCTATTGTCGAGATTTTTATTATTCCATTGAATGGTAGCCTTGTCATTATGGTATGTAGTCTGTTGTCGATATCTTTGTTACTCAATGGATGGTAGCCTTGTCATTACGGAAGGTAGTATTTCCTTGCGATTTACGTTACTCCAATGGATGGTAGCCTAGTCATTATGGAAGGTAGTCTGTTATTCAGATTTTCGTTACTCGAATGGAAGGTTGCCTTGCCATTATGGAAGGTAGTCTGTCGTCGAGATTTTTGTTACTCCAATGGATGGTAGCCTTGTCAATATGGAAGGTAGTCTGTTGTTGAGATTTTTGTTATTCCAACGGATAGTAGCCTTGTTATTATGGAACGTAGTTGGTTGTCAATATATTTGTTACTCCAATGGATGGTAGCCTTGTCATTATGAAAGCTAGTTTGTTGTTGAGATTTTTGTTATTCCATTGGATGGTAGCCTTGTCATTACGGTAGGTAGTTTGTTGTCGATATCGTTGTGACTCAATGGATGGTAGCCTTGTCATTATGGAAAGTAGTCTGGTGTCGAAATTTTTGTTACTCCAATGAATGATAGACTTGTCATTATGGAAGGTAGTCTGTTGTCCATATTCATGTTACTCCAATGGATGGTAGCCTTGTTATTATGTAAGGTAGTCTGTGATCGAGATTTTTGGTACTCCAATGGATGGTAGCCTTGTCATTATGGAAGGTAGTCTATTGTCAAGATTTTTGTTACTCCAATGGATGGTAGCCTTTTCATTATGGATGTTAGTCTTTCATTGAGATTTACGTGGTTCCAACGGATGGTAGCCTTGTCATTATGGAAGGTAGTTTGTTGTTCAAATATTTGTTACTCCAATGGATTGTAGCCTTGACATTATGGAAGGTAGTCTGTTGACGAAATTTTCGTTATTTCATTGGATGGTAGCATTTTCATAATGGAAGGTAGTCAGTTGTCGAGATTTTTGTTACTTCAATGGATGGAAGACTTGTCATTATTGAAGGTAGTCTGTTGTCGATATTTTTGTAACTCTAATGGATGGTAGCCTTGTTATTATGGAACATAGTTTGTTGTCGATATTTTTGTTACTCAAATGGGTGGTAGACTTGTCATTATGGAAAGTAGTCTCTTGTTGATATTTTTGTTACTCCAATGGATGGTAGCCTTCTTATTATGGAAGGTAGTTTGGTGTCGATATTTTTGTTACTCCAATGGATGGTAGCCTTGTCATTATGAAAGCTAGTTTGTTGTTGAGATTTTTGTTATTCCATTGGATGGTAGCCTTGTCATTATGGTAGGTAGTTTGTTGTCGATATCTTTGTGACTCAATGGATGGTAGCCTTGTCCTTATGGAAAGTAGTCTGGTGTCGAAATTTTTGTTACTCCAATGGATGATAGACTTGTCATTATGGAAGGTAGTCTGTTGTCGATATTCATGTTACTCCAATGGACGGTAGCCTTGTTTTTATGGAAGGTAGTCAGTGATCGAGATTTTTGGTATTCCAATGGATGGTAGCCTTGTCATTATGGAAGGTAGTCTATTGTCGAGATTTTTGTTACTCCAATGGATGGTAGCCTTTTCATTATGGAAGTTAGTCTTTCATTGATATTTACGTGGTTCCAACGGATGGTAGCCTTGTCATTATGGAAGGTAGTTTGTTGTTCAAATATTTGTTACTCCAATGGATGGTAGCCTTGTCATTATGGAAGGAAGTTTGTTGACGAAATTGTTGTTATTCCATTGGATGGTAGCCTTTTCATTATGGATGGTAGTCTGTTGTCGAGAGTTTTGTTACTTCAATGGATGGAAGCCTTGTCATCATTGAAGGTAGTCTGTTGTCGAGATTTTTGTAACTCTAATGGATGGTAGCCTTGTTATTAAGGAACATAGTTTGTTGTCGATATTTTTGTTACTCCAATGGATGGTAGAATTGTCATTATGGAAAGTAGTCTATTGTTGAGATTTTTGTTACTCCAATGGATGATAGCCTTGTTATTATGGAACATATTTTGTTGTTAATATTTTTGTTACTCCAATGGATGGTAGCCTTGTCATTATGAAAGGTATTTTTTTTCGAGACTTTTGTTATTCCATTTAATGGTAGCCTTGTCATTATGGTAGGTAGTCTGTTGTCGATATCATTGTTACTCAATGGATGGTAGCCTTGTCATTATGGAAGGTAGTTCGGTGTCGATATTTTTGTTACTCCAATGGATGGTAGCCTTGTCATTATGGAAGGTAGTATGTGGTTGATTTTATTTGTTACTCCAATTGATGGTAGCCTTGTCATTATGGAAGGTACTCTGTTACCGAGATTTTTGTTACTCGAATGGATGGTAACCTTGTCATTATGGAAGGTAGTCTATTGTCTAGATTTTTGTTACTCCAATGTATGGTAGCCTTGTCATTATAGAAGGTAGTCTTTCGTTGAGATGTACGTTACTCCAACGGATGTTAGCCTTGTCATTATGCATGGTAGTCTGTTGTTCAAATTTTTATTACTCCAATGGATGGTAGCCTTGTCATTATGGAAGGTAGTCTGTTGTTCAAATTTTTGATACTCCAATGGACGGTAGCCTTGTAATTATGGAAGGTAGTCTGTTGACGATATTTTTGTTATTCCATTGCATGGTAGCCTTTCCATTATGGAAGGTAGTCTGTTGTCGAGATTTTTGTTACTCCAATGGATGGTAGCCTTGTCATTATGGTAGGTAGTTTGTTGTCGATATCTTTGTGACTCAATGGATGGTAGCCTTATCATTATGGAAAGTAGTCTGGTGTCAAAATTTTTTTTACTCCAATGGATGGTAAACTTGTCATTATGGAAGGTAATCTGTTGTCGATATTCATGTTACTCCAATGGATGGTAGCCTTGTCTTTATGGAAGTTAGTCTATTGTCGAGATTTTTGTTACTCCAATGGATGGTAGACTTGTTATTATGGAAGGTACTCTGATACCGAGATTTTTGTTACTCTAATGGATGGTAACCTTGTCATTTTGGAAGGTAGTCTATTGTCGAGATTTTTGTTACTCCAATGGATGGTAGCCTTGTCATTATGGAAGGTAGTTTGTTGTAAAAAAATTTGTTACTCCAATGGATGGTAGCCTTGTTATTTTGGAAGAGAGTCTGTTATCGATATTTTTGTTACTCCAATGTATGGTAGCCTTGTCATTATGGAAGGTAGTCTATTGTCGAGAATTTTGTTACTCCAATGGATGGTAGCCTTGTCATTATGGAAGGTAGTCTATTGTCTAGATTTTTGTTAGTCCAATGGATGGTAGCCTTGTCATCATGGAACGTAGTCTGTTGTCGATATTTATGTTACTCCAATGGATGGTAGCCTTGTCATTATAAAAGGTTGTCTGTTGTCGAGATTTTTTTTATTCCATTGGATGGTAGCCTTGTCATTATGGTAGGTAGTCTGTTGTCGATATCTTTTTTACTCAATGGATGGTAGCCTTGTCATTATGGAAGGTAGTCTGGTGTTGAGATTTTTGTTACTCCAATGGATGGTTGCCTTGTCATTATGGAAGTTAGTCTATTGTCGAGATTTTTGTTACTCCAATGGATGGTAGCCTTATCTTTATGGAAGTTAGTCTATTGTCGAGATTTTAGTTACTCCAATGGATGATAGAGTTGTCATTATGGAAGTAGTCTGTTGTTGATATTTTTGTAACTCCAATTGATGGTAGCCTTGTCATTATGGAAGGTAGTCTATTGTCGAGATTTTTGTTACTCCAATGGATGGTAGCCTTGTCAATATGGAAGGTAGTCTTTCGTTGAGATTTACGTTACTCCAACGGATGGTAGCCTTGTCATTATGGAAGGTAGTCTGTTGTTCAAATTTTTGTTACTCCAGTGGATGGTAGCCTTGTCATTATGGAAGGTAGTCTATTGACAAGATTTTTTTTATTCCATTGGATGGTAGCCTTTTCATTATGGAAGGTAGTCTGTTGTCGATATTTTTGTTACTCCAATGGATGGTAGCCTTGTCATTATTGAAGGTAGTCTGTTGTCGAGATTTTTGTAACTCCAATGTATGGTAGCCTTGTTATTATGGAAGGTACCCTGTTGTCGATATTTTTATTACTTTAGTGGATGGTAGCATTCTCATTATGGAAGGTAGTATGTTGTTCAAATTTTTGTTATTCCAATGGATGGTAGCCTTGTCATTATGGAAAGGTAGTCTGTTGACGAGATTTTTGTTATTCCATTGGATGGTAGCCTTTCCATTATGGATGGTAGTCTGTTGTCGAGATTTTTGTTACTCCAATGGATGGTAGCCTTGTGATTATTGAAGGTAGTCCGTTGTAGAGATTTTTGTAACTCAAATGGATGGTAGCCTTGTTATTATGGAACGTAGTCTGTTGTCGATATTTTTGTTACTCAAATTGATAGTAGCCTTGTCATTATGGAAGGTAGTCTGTTGTCGAGATTTTTGTAACTCCAATGGATGGTAGCCTTGTTATTATGGAAGAGAGTTTGTTGTCGATATTTTTGTTACTCCAATGGATGGTAGCCTTGTCATTATTGAAGGTAGTCTGTTATCGATATTTTTGTAACTCCAATGTATGGTAGCCTTGTCATTATGGAAGGTAGTCTGCTGTCGATATTTTTGTTACTCCAATGTATGGTATCCTTGTCATTACGGAAGGTAGTCTTTCCTTGCGATTTACGTTACTCCAATGGATGGTAGCCTAGTCATTACGGAAGGTAGTCCATTATTCAGATTTTCGTTACTTGAATGGATGGTTGCCTTATCATTATGGAAGGTAGTTTGTTGACGAGATTTTTGTTATTTCATTGGATGGTAGCCTTTTCATTATGGAAGGTAGTTTGTCGTCGAGGTTTTTGTTACTCCAATAGATGGTAGCCTTATCATTATGGAAGGTAGTCTGTTGTTGAGATTTTTGTTACTCCAATGGATGGTAGCCTTGTTATTATGGAACGTAGTTTGTTGTCAATATTTTTGTTACTCCAATGGATGGTAGCCTTGTCATTATGAAAGCTAGTTTTTTGTTGAGATTTTTGTTATTCCATTGGATGGTAGCCTTGTCATTATGGTAGGTAGTTTGTTGTCGATATCTTTGTGACTCAATGGATGGTAGCCTTGTCCTTATGGAAAGTAGTCTGGTGTCGAAATTTTTGTTACTCCAATGGATGATAGACTTGTCATTATGGAAGGTAGTCTGTTGTCGATATTCATGTTACTCCAATGGATGGTAGACTTGTCATTATGGAAGGTAGTCTGTTATCGAGATTTTTGGTACTCCAATGGATGGTAGCCTTGTCATTATGGAAGGTAGTCTATTGTCGAGATTTTTGTTACTCCAATGGATGGTAGCCTTTTCATTATGGAAGTTAGTCTTTCATTGAGATTTACGTGGTTCCAACGGATGGTAGCCTTGTCATTATGGAAGGTAGTTTGTTGTTCAAATATTTGTTACTCCAATGGATGGTAGCCTTTTCATTATGGAAGGTAGTCTGTTGACGATATTTTTGTTATTCCATTGCATGGTAGCCTTTCCATTATGGAAGGTAGTCTGTTGTCGAGATTTTTGTTACTCCAATGGATGGTAGCCTTGTCATTATGGTAGGTAGTTTGTTGTCGATATCTTTGTGACTCAATGGATGGTAGCCTTATCATTATGGAAAGTAGTCTGGTGTCAAAATTTTTTTTACTCCAATGGATGGTAAACTTGTCATTATGGAAGGTAATCTGTTGTCGATATTCATGTTTCTCCAATGGAT
The DNA here is from genome assembly GCA_948472305.1 of Vicia faba. Taxonomy (NCBI): domain Eukaryota; kingdom Viridiplantae; phylum Streptophyta; class Magnoliopsida; order Fabales; family Fabaceae; genus Vicia; species Vicia faba. Next base: position 680,254,270 of record OX451739.1, on the reverse strand, counting down.
GGTAGCCTTGTCTTTATGGAAGTTAGTCTATTGTCGAGATTTTTGTTACTCCAATGGATGGTAGACTTGTCATTATGGAAGGTAGTATGTGGTTGATATTATTTGTTACTCCAATCGATGGTTGCCTTGTCATTATGGAAGGTACTCTGATACCGAGATTTTTGTTACTCTAATGGTTGGTAACCTTGTCATTTTGGAAGGTAGTCTATTGTCGAGATTTTTGTTACTCCAATGGATGGTTGCCTTGTCATTATGGAAGGTAGTTTGTTGTAAAAAAATTTGTTACTCCAATGGATGGTAGCCTTGTTATTTTGGAAGAGAGTCTGTTATCGATATTTTTGTTACTCCAATGTATGGTAGCCTTGTCATTATGGAAGGTAGTCTATTGTCGAGAATTTTGTTACTCCAATGGATGGTAGCCTTGTCATTATGGAAGGTAGTCTATTGTCTAGATTTTTGTTAGTCCAATGGATGGTAGCCTTGTCATCATGGAACGTAGTCTGTTGTCGATATTTATGTTACTCCAATGGATGGTAGCCTTGTCATTATGAAAGGTTGTCTGTTGTCGAGATTTTTTTTATTCCATTGGATGGTAGCCTTGTCATTATGGTAGGTAGTCTGTTGTTGAGATTTTTGTTACTCCAATGGATGGTTGCCTTGTCATTATGGAAGTTAGTCTATTGTCGAGATTTTTGTTACTCCAATGGATGGTAGCCTTATCTTTATGGAAGTTAGTCTATTGTCGAGATTTTAGTTACTCCAATGGATGATAGAGTTGTCATTATGGAAGTAGTCTGTTGTTGATATTTTTGTAACTCCAATGGATGGTAGCCTTGTCATTATGGAAGGTAGTCTATTGTCGAGATTTTTGTTACTCCAATGGATGGTAGCCTTGTCATTATGGAAGGTAGTGTTTCGTTGAGATTTACGTTACTCCAACGGATGGTAGCCTTGTCATTATGGAAGGTAGTCTGTTGTTCAAATTTTTGTTATTCCAATGGATGGTAGCCTTGTCATTATGGAAAGGTAGTCTGTTGACGAGATTTTTGTTATTCCATTGGATGGTAGCCTTTCCATTATGGATGGTAGTCTGTTGTCGAGATTTTTGTTACTCCAATGGATGGTAGCCTTGTCATTATTGAAGGTAGTCCGTTGTAGAGATTTTTGTAACTCAAATGGATGGTAGCCTTGTTATTATGGAAAGTAGTCTGTTGTCGATATTTTTGTTACTCAAATTGATAGTAGCCTTGTCATTATGGAAGGTAGTCTGTTGTCGAGATTTTTGTAACTCCAATGGATGGTAGCCTTGTTATTATGGAAGAGAGTTTGTTGTCGATATTTTTGTTACTCCAATGGATGGTAGCCTTGTCATTATTGAAGGTAGTCTGTTATCGATATTTTTGTAACTCCAATGTATGGTAGCCTTGTCATTATGGAAGGTAGTCTGCTGTCGATATTTTTGTTACTCCAATGTATGGTATCCTTGTCATTACGGAAGGTAGTCTTTCCTTGCGATTTACGTTACTCCAATGGATGGTAGCCTAGTCATTACGGAAGGTAGTCCATTATTCAGATTTTCGTTACTTGAATGGATGGTTGCCTTATCATTATGGAAGGTAGTTTGTTGACGAGATTTTTGTTATTTCATTGGATGGTAGCCTTTTCATTATGGAAGGTAGTTTGTCGTCGAGGTTTTTGTTACTCCAATAGATGGTAGCCTTATCATTATGGAAGGTAGTCTGTTGTTGAGATTTTTGTTACTCCAATGGATGGTAGCCTTGTTATTATGGAACGTAGTTTGTTGTCAATATTTTTGTTACTCCAATGGATGGTAGCCTTGTCATTATGAAAGCTAGTTTTTTGTTGAGATTTTTGTTATTCCATTGGATGGTAGCCTTGTCATTATGGTAGGTAGTTTGTTGTCGATATCTTTGTGACTCAATGGATGGTAGCCTTGTCATTATGGAAGGTAGTCTGTTGACGACATTTTTGTTATTGCATTGGATGGTAGCCTTTCCATTATGGAAGGTAGTCTGTTGTCGAGATTTTTGTTACTCCAATGGATGGTAGCCTTGTCATTATTGAAGGTAGTCCGTTGTAGAGATTTTTGTAACTCTAATGGATGGTAGCCTTGTTATTATGGAACATAGTCTGTTTTCGATATTTTTGTTACTCCAATTGATAGTAGCCTTGTCATTATGGAAGGTAGTCTGTTGTCGATATCTTTGTTACTAAATGGATGGTAGCCTTGTCATTATGGAAGGTAGTTTGGTGTCGAGATTTTTGTTACTCCAATGGATTGTAGCCTTGTTATTATGGAACATAGTCTGCTGTCGATATTTTTGTTACTCCAATGAAAGGTAGTCTGATGTCGAGATTTTTGTTACTCCAATGGATGGTAGCCTTGTCATTATGGAACATAGTCTGTTGTCAATATTTATGTTACTCCAATGGATGGTAGCCTTCTCATTATGAAAGGTAGTCTATTGTCGAGATTTTTATTATTCCATTGAATGGTAGCCTTGTCATTATGGTAGGTAGTCTGTTGTCGATATCTTTGTTACTCAATGGATGGTAGCCTTGTCATTACGGAAGGTAGTATTTCCTTGCGATTTACGTTACTCTAATGGATGGTAGACTAGTCATTATGGAAGGTAGTCTGTTATTCAGATTTTCATTACTCGAATGGAAGGTTGCCTTGCCATTATGGAAGGTAGTCTGTCGTCGATATTTTTGTTACTCCAATGGATGGTAGCCTTGTCAATATGGAAGGTAGTCTGTTGTTGAGATTTTTGTTACTCCAACGGATAGTAGCCTTGTTATTACGGTAGGTAGTTTGTTGTCGATATCGTTGTGACTCAATGGATGGTAGCCTTGTCATTATGGAAAGTAGTATGGTGTCGAAATTTTTGTTACTCCAATGGATGATAGACTTGTCATTATGGAAGGTAGTCTGTTGTCGATATTCATGTTACTCCAATGGATTATAGCCTTGTTATAATGTAAGGTAGTCTGTGATCGAGATTTTTGGTACTCCAATGGATGGTAGCCTTGTCATTATGGAAGGTAGTCTATTGCCAAGATTTTTCTTACTCCAATGGATGGTAGCCTTTTCATTATGGAAGTTAGTCTTTCATTTAGATTTATGAGGTTCCAACGGATGGTAGCCTTGTCATTATGGAAGGTAGTTTGTTGTTCAAATATTTGTTACTCCAACGGATGGTAGCCTTGTCATTATGGAAGGTAGTCTGTTGACGAAATTTTCGTTATTTCGTTGGATGGTAGCCTTTTCATTATGGAAGGTAGTCAGTTGTCGATATTTTTGTTACTCCAATGGATGGAAGCCTTGTCATTATTGAAGGTAGTCTGTTGTCGATATTTTTGTAACTCTAATGGATGGTAGCCTTGTTATTATGGAACATAGTTTGTTGTCGATATTTTTGTTACTCCAATGGATGGTAGACTTGTCATTATGGAAAGTAGTCTCTTGTTGATATTTTTGTTACTCCAATGGATGGTAGCCTTCTTATTATGGAACGTATTCTGTTGTCGATATTTTTGTAACTCCAATGGATGGTAGCCTTGTCATTATGAAAGGTAGTTGTTTTCAAGACTTTTGTTATTCCATTGAATGGTAGCATTGTCATTATGGTAAGTAGTCTGTTGTCGATATCTTTGTTACACAATGGATGGTAGCCTTGTCATTATGAAAGGTAGTTTGGTGTCGATATTTTTGTTACTCCAATGGATGGTAGCCTTGTCATTATGAAAGCTAGTTTGTTGTTGAGATTTTTGTTATTCCATTGGATGGTAGCCTTGTCATTATGGTAGGTAGTTTGTTGTCGATATCTTTGTGACTCAATGGATGGTAGCCTTGTCCTTATGGAAAGTAGTCTGGTGTCGAAATTTTTGTTACTCCAATGGATGATAGACTTGTCATTATGGAAGGTGGTCTGTTGTCGATATTCATGTTACTCCAATGGATGGTAGCCTTGTTATTATGGAAGGTAGTCTGTGATCGAGATTTTTGGTATTCCAATGGATGGTAGCCTTGTCATTATGGAAGGTAGTCTATTGTCGAGATTTTTGTTACTCCAATGGATGGTAGCCTTTTCATTATGGAAGTTAGTCTTTCATTGATATTTACGTGGTTCCAACGGATGGTAGCCTTGTCATTATGGAAGGTAGTTTGTTGTTCAAATATTTGTTACTCCAATGGATGGTAGCCTTGTAATTTTGGAAGGTAGTTTGTTGACGAAATTTTTGTTATTCCATTGGATGGTAGCCTTTTCGTTATGGAAGGTAGTCTGTTGTCGAGATTTTTGTTACTTCAATGGATGGAAGCCTTGTCATCATTGAAGGTAGTCTGTTGTCGAGATTTTTGTAACTCTAATGGATGGTAGCCTTGTTATTAAGGAACATAGTTTTTTGTCGATATTTTTGTTACTCCAATGGATGGTAGAATTGTCATTATGGAAAGTAGTCTATTGTTGAGATTTTTGTTACTCCAATGGATGGTAGCCTTGTTATAATGGAACATATTTTGTTGTTAATAATTTTGTTACTCCAATGGATGGAAGCCTTGTCATTATGAAAGGTATTTGTTTTCGAGACTTTTGTTATTCCATTTAATGGTAGCCTTGTCATTATGGTAGGTAGTCTGTTGTCGATATCATTGTTACTCAATGGATGGTAGCCTTGTCATTATGGAAGGTAGTTCGGTGTCCATATTTTTGTTACTCCAATGGATGGTAGCCTTGTCATTATGGAAGGTAGTATGTGGTTGATTTTATTTGTTACTCCAATCGATGGTAGCCTTGTCATTATGGAAGGTACTCTGTTACCGAGATTTTTGTTACTCTAATGGATGGTAACCTTGTCATTATGGAAGGTAGTCTATTGTCTAGATTTTTGTTACTCCAATGTATGGTAGCCTTGTCATTATAGAAGGTTGTCTTTCGTTTAGATGTACGTTACTCCAACAGATGTTAGCCTTGTCATTATGCAAGGTAGTCTGTTGTTCAAATTTTTATTACTCCAATGGATGGTAGCCTTGTCATTATGGAAGGTAGTTTGTTGTTCAAATTTTTGATACTCCAATGGATGGTAGCCTTGTCGTTATGGAAGGTAGTCTATTGACGAGATTTTCGTTATTCCATTGAATGGTAGCCTTTTCATTATGGACGGTAGTCTGTTGTCGAGATTTTTGTTACTCCAATGGATGGTAGTCTTGTCATTATTGAAGGTAGTCTGTTGTCGAGATTTTTGTAACTCCAATGCATGGTAGCCTTGTTAATATGGAAGGTACCCTGTTGTCGATATTTTTGTTACTCTAGTGGATGGTAGCATTCTCATTATGAAAGGTAGTATGTTGTTCAAATTTTTGTTACTCCTATGGACGGTAGCCTTGTAATTATGGAAGGTAGTCTGTTGACGAGATTTTTGTTATTCCATTGCATGGTAGCCTTTCCATTATGGAAGGTAGTCTGTTGTCGAGATTTTTGTTACTCCAATGGATGGTAGCCTTGTCATTATGGTAGGTAGTTTATTGTCGATATCTTTGTGACTCAATGGATGGTAGCCTTATCATTATGGAAAGTAGTCTGGTGTCAAAAATTTTGTTACTCCAATGGATGGTAAACTTGTCATTATGGAAGGTAATCTGTTTTCGATATTCATGTTACTCCAATGGATGGTAGCCTTTTCTTTATGGAAGTTAGTCTATTGTCGAGATTTTTGTTACTCCAATGGATGGTAGACTTTTCATTATGGAAGGTAGTATGTGGTTGATATTATTTCTTACTCCAATCGATGGTAGCCTTGTCATTATGGAAGGTACTCTGATACCGAGATTTTTGTTACTCTAATGGATGGTAACCTTCTCATTCTAGAAGGTAGTCTATTATCGAGATTTTTGTTACTCCAATGGATGGTAGCCTTGTCATTATAGAAGGTAGTCTTTCGTTGAGATTTACGTTACTCCAACGGATGATAGCCTTGTCATTATGCAAGGTAGTCTGTTGTTCAAATTTTTGTTACTCCAATGGATGGTAGCCTTGTCATTATGGAAGGTAGTCTATTGTTCAAATTTTTGTTACTCCAATGGATGGTAGCCTTGTCGTTATGGAAGGTAGTCTATTGACGAGATTTTCGTTATTCCATTGAATGGTAGCCTTTTCATTATGGAAGGTAGTCTGTTGTCGAGATTTTTGTTACTCCAATGGATGGTAGCCTTGTCATTATTGAAGGTAGTTTGTTGTCGAGATTTTTGTAACTCCAATGTATGGTAGCCTTGTTATTATGGAAGGTACCCTGTTGTCGATATTTTTGTTACTCTAGTGGATGGAAGCATTCTCATTATGGAAGGTAGTATGTTGTTCAAATTTTTGTTACTCCAATGGATGGTAGCCTTGTCATTATCGAAGGTAGTATGTTGACAAGATTTTTGTTATTCCATTGGATGGTAGCCTTTCCATTATGGAAGGTAGTCTATAGTCGAGATTTTTGTTACTCCAATGGATGGTAGCCTTGTCATTAATGAAGGTAGTCCGTTGTAGAGATTTTTGTCACTCTAATTGATGGTAGCCTTGTTATTATGGAACATAGTCTGTTGTCGATATTTTTGTTACTCCAATTGATGGTAGCCTTGTCATTATGGAAGGTAGTCTATTGTCTAAATTTTTGTAACTCCAATGGATCGTAGCCTTGTTATTATGGAAGAGAGTCTGTTGTCGATATTTTTGTTACTCTAATGTATGGTAGCCTTGTCATCATGGAACATAGTCTGTTGTCGATATTTAGGTTACTCCAATGGATGGTAGCCTTGTCATTATGAAAGGTTTTCTGTTGTCAAGATTTTTTTTATTCCATTGGATGGTAGCCTTGTCATTATGGTATGTTGTCTGTTGTCGATATCTTTGTTACTCAATGGATCTTATCCTTGTCATTATGGAAGGTAGTCTGGTGTTAAGATTTTTGTTACTCCAATGGATGGTTGCCTTGTCATTATGGAAGTTAGTCTATTGTCGAGATTTTTGTTACTCCAATGGATGGTAGCCTTGTCTTTATGGAAGTTAGTCTATTTTCGAGATTTTTGTTACTTCAATGGATGATAGACTTGTCATTAAGGAAGGTAGTCTGTTGTTGATATTTTTGTTACTCCAATGGATGGTAGCCTTGTCATTATGGATGGTAGCATTCTCATTATGGAAGGTAGTATGTTGTTCAAATTTTTTTACTCCAATGGATGGTAGCCTTGTCGTTATGGAACGTAGTCTGTTGACGAGATTTTTGTTATTCCATTGGATGGTAGCCTTTCCATTATGGAAGGTTGTCTGTTGTCGAGATTTTTGTTACTCCAATGGATGGTAGCCTTGTCATTATTAAAGGTAGCCTGTTGTCGAGATTTTTGTAACTCTAATGAATGGTAGCCTTGTTATTATGGAACATAGTCTGTTGTCGATATTTTTGTTACTCTAATGGATGGTAGCCTTGTCATTATGGAAGGTAGTCTGTTGTCGGGATTTTTGTAACTCCAATGGATGGTACCCTTATTATTATGGAAGTTAGTCTGTTGTTGAGATTTTTGTTACTCCAATGGATGGTAGCCTCGTTATTATGGAACGTAGTCTGTTGTTGAGATTTTTGTTACTCCAATGGATGGTAGCCTTGTTATTATGGAACATAGTCTGTTTCAATATTTTTGTTACTCCAATGGATGGTAGCCTTGTCATTATAAAAGCTAGTTTGTTGTTGACATTTTTGTTATTCCATTGGATGGTAGCCTTGTCATTATGGTAGGTAGTTTGTTGTCGATATCTTTGTAACTCAATGGATGGTATCCTTGTTATTATGGAAGGTAGTCTGGTGTTGAGATTTTTGTTACTCCAATGGATGGTTGCCTTGTCATTATGGAAGTTAGTCTATTGTCGAGATTTTTGTTACTCCAATGGATGGTAGCCTTGTCTTTATGGAAGTTAGTCTATTGTCGAGATTTTTGTTACTCCAATGGATGGTAGACTTGTCATTATGGAAGGTAGTCTTTCATTGAGATTTATGTTACTCCAACGGATGTTAGCCTTGTCATTATGGAAGGTAGTTTGTTATAAAAAAATTTTTTATTCCATTGGATAGTAGCCTTTTCATTATGGAAGGTAGTCTGTTGTCGATATTTTTGTTACTCCAATGGATGGTAGCCTTGTCATTATTGAAGGTAGTCTGTTGTCGAGATTTTTGATACTCTATTGGATGGTAGACTTTCCATTATGGATGGTAGACTGTTGTCGAGATTTTTGTTACTCCAATGGGTTGTAGCCTTGTCATTATTGAAGGTAGTCCGTTGTAGAGATTTTTGTAACTCAAATGGATGGTAGCCTTTTTATTATGGAACATAGTCTGTTGTCAATATTTTTGTTACTCAAATTGATAGTAGCCTGGTCATTATGGAAGGTAGTTTGTTGTAGAGATTTTTGTAACTCAAATGGATGGTAGCCTTTTTATTATGGAACATAGTCTGTTGTCAATATTTTTGTTACTCAAATTGATAGTAGCCTGGTCATTATGGAAGGTAGTTTGTTGTCGAGATTTTTGTAACTCCAATGGATCGTAGCCTTGTTATTATGGAAGAGAGTTTGTTGTCGATATTTTTGTTACTCCAATGTATGGTAGCCTTGTCATTATGGAAGGTAGTCCATTGTCGATATTTTTGTTACTCCAATGTATGGTATCCTTGTCATTATGGAAGGTAGTTTGATGTCAAGATTTTTGTTACTCCAATGGATGGTAGCCTTGTCATTATGGAATGTAGTCTGTTGTCGATATTTATGTTACTGAATGGATCGTAGCCTTGTCATTACGGAAGGTAGTCTTTCCTTGCGATTTACGTTATTCCAATGGATGGTAGCCTAGTCATTATGGAAGGTTGTCCATTATTCAGATTTTCGTTACTCGAATGGATGGTTGCTTTGTCATTATGGAAGGTAGTTTGTTGACGAGATTTTTGTTATTTCATTGGATGGTAGCCTTTTCATTATGGAAGGTAGTTTGTCGTCGAGATTTTTGTTACTCCAATGGATGGTAGCCTTATCATTATGGAAGGTAGTCTGTTGTTGAGATTTTTGTTACTCCAATGGATGGTAGCCTTGTTATTATGGAACGTAGTTTGTTGTCAATATTTTTGTTACTCCAATGGATGGTAGCCTTGTCATTATGAAAGCAATTTTGTTGTTGAGATTTTTGTTATTCCATTGGATGGTAGCCTTGTCATTATGGTAGGTAGTTTGTTGTCGATATCTTTGTGACTCAATGGATGGTAGCCTTGTCCTTATGGAAAGTAGTCTGGTGTCTAAATTTTTGTTACTCCAATGGATGGTAGCCTTGTCATTATGAAAGCAAGTTTGTTGTTGAGATTTTTGTTATTCCATTGGATGGTAGCCTTGTCATTATGGTAGGTAGTTTGTTGTCGATATCTTTGTGACTCAATGGATGGTAGCCTTGTCCTTATGGAAAGTAGTCTGGTGTCTAAATTTTTGTTCCGCCAATGGATGATAGACTTGTCATTATGGAAGGTAGTCTGTTGTCGATATTCATGTTACTCCAATGGATGGTAGCCTTGTCATTATGGAAGGTAGTCTATTGTCGAGATTTTTGTTACTCCAATGGATGGTAGCCTTTTCATTATGGAAGTTAGTCTGTCATTGAGATTTACGTGGTTCCAACGGATGGTAGCCTTGTCATTATGGAAGGTAGTTTGTTGTTCAAATATTTGTTACTCCAATGGATGGTAGCCTTGTCATTATGGAAGGTAGTCTGTTGACGACATTTTTGTTATTCCATTGGATGGTAGCCTTTTCATTATGGAAGGTAGTCAGTTGTCGAGATTTTTGTTACTTCAATAGATGGAAGCCTTGTCATTATTGAAGGTAGTATGTTGTCGATATTTTTGTAACTCTAATGGATGGTAGCCTTGTTATTATGGAACATAGTTTGTTTTTGATATTTTTGTTACTCCAATGGATGGTAGACTTGTCATTATGGAAAGTAGTCTGTTGTTGATATTTTTGTTACTCCAATGGATGGTAGCCTTCTTATTATGGAACGTATTCAGTTGTCAATATTTTTGTTACTCCAATGGATGGTAGCTTTGTCATTATGAAAGGTAGTTGTTTTTGAGACTTTTGTTATTCCATTTAATGGTAGCCTTGTCATTATGGTAGGTAGTCTGTTGTCGATATCTTTGTTACACAATGGATGGTAGCCTTGTCATTATGGAAGGTAGTTCGGTGTCGATATTTTTGTTACTCCAATGGATGGTAGCCTTGTCATTATGAAAGCTAGTTTGTTGTTGAGATTTTTGTTATTCCATTGGATGGTAGCCTTGTCATTATGGTAGTTAGTTTGTTGTCGATATCTTTTGGACTCAATGGATGGTAGCCTTTGCATTATGGAAAGTAGTCTGGTGTCGAATGTTTTTTTACTCTAATGGATGGTAGACTTGTCATTATGGAAGGTAGTCTGTTATCAAAATTTTTGGTACTCCAATGGATGGTATCCTTGTCATTATGGAAGGTAGTGTATTATTGAGATTTTTGTTACTCCAATGGATGGTAGCCTTTTCATTATGGAAGTTAGTATTTCATTGAGATTTACGTTATTCCAACGGATGGGAGCCTTGTCATTATGGAAGGTAGTTTGTTGTTCAAATATTTGTTACTCCAATGGATGGTAGCCTTTTCATTATGGAAGGTAGTCTGTTGACGACATTTTTATTATTCCATTGGATGGTAGCCTTTCCATTATGGAAGGTAGTCTGTTGTCGAGATTTTTGTTACTCCAATGGATGGTAGCCTTGTCATTATTGAAGGTAGTCCGTTGTAGAGATTTTTGTAACTCTAATGGATTGTAGCCTTGTTATTATGAAAGGTAGTCTATTGTCGAGATTTTTATTATTCCATTGAATGGTAGCCTTGTCATTATGGTAGGTAGTTTGTTGTCGATATCTTTGTTACTAAATGGATGGTAGCCTTGCATTACGGAAGGTAGTATTTCCTTGCGATTTACGTTACTCCAATGGATGGTAGCCTAGTCATTATGGAAGGTAGTCTGTTATTCAGATTTTCGTTACTCGAATGGATGGTTGCCTTGCCATTATAGAAGGTAGTTTGTTGACGATATTTTAGTTATTTCATTGGATGGTAGCCTTTTCATTATGGAAAGTAGTCTGTCGTCGAGATTTTTGTTACTCCAATGGATGGTAGCCTTGTCATTATGGAAGGTAGTCTGTTGTTGAGATTTTTGTTACTCCAATGGATGGTAGCCTTGTTATTATGGAACGTAGTTTGTTGTCAATATTTTTGTTACTCCAATGGATGGTAGCCTTGTCATTATGAAAACTAGTTTGTTGTTGAGATTTTTGTTATTCCATTGGATGATAGCCTTGTCTTTATGGTAGATAGTTTGTTGTCGATATCGTTGTGACTCAATGGATGGTAGCCTTGTCATTATGGAAAGTAGTCTGGTGTCGAAATTTTTGTTACTCCAATGGATGATAGACTTGTCATTATGGAAGGTAGTCTGTTGTCGTTATTCATGTTACTCCAATGGATGGTAGCCTTGTTATTATGTAAGGTAGTCTGTGATCGAGATTTTTGGTACTCCAATGGATGGTAGCCTTGTCATTATGGAAGGTAGTCTATTGTCGAGATTTTTGTTACTCCAATGGATGGTAGCCTTTTCATTATGGAAGTTAGTCTTTCATTGAGATTTACATGGTTCCAACGGATGGTAGCCTTGTCATTATGGAAGGTAGTTTGTTGTTCAAATATTTGTTACTCCAATGGATGGTAGCCTTGTCATTATGGAAGGTAGTCTGTTGACGACATTTTCGTTATTCCATTGGATGGTAGCCTTTTCATCATGGAAGGTATTCAGTTGTCGAGATTTTTGTTACTTCAATGGATGGAAGCCTTGTCATTATTGAAGGTAGTCTGTTGTCAAGATTTTTGTAACTCTAATGGATGGTAGCCTTGTTATTATGGAACATAGTTTGTTGTCGATATTTTTGTTACTCCAATGGATGGTAGACTTGTCATTATGGAAAGTAGTCTGTTGTTGATATTTTTGTTACTCTAATGGATGGTAGCCTTCTTCTTATGGAACGTATTCTGTTGTCGATATTTTTGTAACTCCAATGGATGTTAGCCTTGTCATTATGAAAGGTAGTTGTTTTCGAGACTTTTGTTATTCCATTGAATGGTAGCCTTGTCATTATGGTAGGTAGTCTGTTGTCGATATCTTTGTTACGCAATGGATGGTAGCCTTGTCATTATGGAAGGTAGTTTGGTGTCGATATTTTTATTACTCCAATGGATGGTAGCGTTGTCATTATGAAAGCTAGTTTGTTATTGAGATTTTTGTTATTCCATTGGATGGTAGCCTTGTCATTATTGTAGGTAGTTTGTTGTCAATATATTTTGGACTCAATGGATGTTAGCCTTGTCATTATGGAAAGTAGTCTGGTGTCGAAATTTATGTTACTCTAATGGATGGTAGACTTGTCATTATGGAAGGTAGTCTGTTGTCGATATTCATGTTACTCCAATGGATGGTAGCCTTGTCAATATGGAAGGTAGTCTGTTATCGAGATTTTTGGTACTCCAATGGATGGTAGCCTTGTCATTATGGAAGGTAGTGTATTGTCGAGATTTTTGTTACTCCAATGGATGGTAGCCTTTTCATTATGGAAGTTAGTATTTCATTGAGATTTATGTTATTCCAACGGATGGGAGCCTTGTCATTATGGAAGGTAGTTTGTTGTTCAAATATTTGTTACTCCAATTGATGGTAGCCTTGTCATTATGGAAGGTAGTCTGTTGATGACATTTTTGTTATTCCATTGGATGGTAGCCTTTTCATTATGGAAGGTAGTCTGTTGTCGAGATTTTTGTTACTTCAATGGATGGAAGCCTTGTCATCATTGAAGGTAGTCTATTGTCGAGATTTTTGTAACTCTAATGGATGGTAGCCTTGTTATTAAGGAACATAGTTTGTTGTCGATATTTTTGTTAGTCCAATGGGTGTTAGACTTGTCATTATGGAAAGTAGTCTATTGTTGAGATTTTTGTTAGTCCAATGGATGGTAGCCTTGTTATTATGGAACGTATTCTGTTGTCAATATTTTTGTTACTCCAATGGAAGGTAGCCTTGTCTTTATGAAAGGTAGTTGTTTTCGAGACTTTTGTTATTCCATTGAATGGTAGCCTTGTCATTATGGTAGGTAGTCTGTTGTCGATATCTTTGTTACTCAATGGATGGTAGCCTTGTCATTATGGAAGGTAGTTTGGTGTCGAGATTTTTGTTACTCCAATGGATGGTAGCCTTGTCATTATGAAAGCTAGTTTGTTGTTGAGATTTTTGTTATTCCATTGGATGGTAGCCTTGTTATTATGGAAGGTAGTTTGTCATCGAGAATTTTGGTACTCCAATGGATGGTAGCCTTGTCATTATGGAAGGTAGTCTATTGTAGAGATTTTTATTACTCCAATGGATGGTAGCCTTTTCATTATGGAAGTTAGTCTTTTATTGAGATTTATGTTATTCCAACGGATGGTAGCCTTGTCATTATGGAAGGTAGTTTGTTGTTCAAATATTTGTTACTCCAATGTATGATAGCCTTGTCATTATGGAATGTAGTCTGTTGACAACATTTTTGTTATTCCATTGGATGGTAGTCTTTTCATTATTGAAGGTAGTTTGTTGTCGAGATTTTTGTTACTTCATTGGATGGAAGCCTTGTCATCATTGAAGGTAGTCTGTTGTCGAGATTTTTGTAACTCTAATGGATGGTAGCCTTTTTATTAAGGAACATAGTTTGTTGTCGATATTTTTGTTACTCCAATGGAAGGTATACTTGTCATTATGGAAAGTTGTCTATTGTTGATATTTTTGTTACTCCAATGGATGGTAGCCTTGTTATTATGGAACGTATTATGTTGTCAATATTTTTGTTACTCCAATGGATGGTAGACTTGTCATTATGAAAGGTAGTTGTTTTCGAGACTTTTGTTATTCCATTTAATGGTAGCCTTGTCATTATGGTAGGTAGTCTATTGTCGATATCTTTGTTACTCAATGGATGGTAGCCTTGTCATTATGGAAGGTAGTTCGGTGTCGAGATTTTTGTTACTCCAATGGATGGTAGACTTGTCATTATGGAAGGTAGTCTGTTGTCGATATTCATGTTACTCCAATGGATGGTAGCCTTGTCATTATGGAAGGTAGTCTGTTATCGAGATTTTTGTTACTCCAATGGATGGTAGTCTTGTCATTATGGAAGTTAGTCTATTGTTGAGATATTTGTTACTCCAATGGATGGTAGCCTATTCATTATGGAAGGTAGTCTGTTGTCGAGATTTTTGTAACTCCAATGTATAGTAGCCTTGTTATTATGGATGGTACCCTGTTCTCGATATTTTTGTTACTCTAGTGGATGGTAGCATTCTCATTATGGAAGGTAGTATGTTGTTCAAATTTTTTTACTCCAATGGATCGTAGCCTTGTCGTTATGGAACGTAGTCTGTTGACGAGATTTTTGTTATTCCATTGGATGGTAGCCTTTCCATTATGGAAGGTAGTCTGTTGTCGAGATTTTTGTTACTCCAATGGATGGTAGCCTTGTCATTATTAAAGGTAGTCTGTTGTCGAGATTTTTGTAACTCTAATGAATGGTAGCCTTGTTATTATGGAACATAGTCTGTTGTCGATATTTTTGTTACTCTAATGGATGGTAGCCTTGTCATTATGGAAGGTAGTCTATTGTCGGGATTTTTGTAACTCCAATGGATGGTACCCTTATTATTATGGAAGTTAGTCTGTTGTTGAGATTTTTGTTACTCCAATGGATGGTAGCCTTGTTATTATGGAACGTAGTCTGTTGTTGAGATTTTTGTTACTCCAATGGATGGTAGCCTTGTTATTATGGAACGTAGTCTGTTTCAATATTTTTGTTACTTCAATATCTTTGTAACTCAATGGATGGTATCCTTGTTATTATGGAAGGTAGTCTGGTGTTGAGATTTTTGTTACTCCAATGGATGGTTGCCTTGTCATTATGGAAGTTAGTCTATTGTTGAGATTTTTGTTACTCCAATGGATGGTAGCCTTGTCTTTATGGAAGTTAGTCTATTGTCGAGATTTTTGTTACTCCAATGGATGGTAGACTTGTCATTATGGAAGGTAGTCTGTTTTTGATATTTTAGTTACTCCAATGGATGGTAGCCTTGTCATTATGGAAAGTACTTTGTTACCAAGATTTTTGTTACTCTAATGGATGGTAACCTTGTCATTATAGAAGGTAGTCTATTGTCGAGATTTTTGTTACTCCAACAGATGTTAGCCTTGTCATTATGGAAGGTAGTTTGTTATAAAAAAATTTTTTATTCCATTGGATGGTAGCCTTTTCATTATGGAAGGTAGTCTGTTGACGATATTTTTGTTACTCCAATGGATGGTAGCCTTGTCATTATTGAAGGTAGTCTGTTGTCGAGATTTTTGTTACTCTATTGGATGGTAGCCTTTCCATTATAGAAGGTAGTCTATTGTCGAGATTTTTGTTACTCCAATGGGTTGTAGCCTTGTCAGTATTGAAGGTAGTCCGTTGTAGAGATTTTTGTAACTCAAATGGATGGTAGCCTTTTTATTATGGAACATAGTCTGTTGTCAATATTTTTGTTACTCAAATTGATAGTAGCCTGGTCATTATGGAAGGTAGTCTATTGTCGAGATTTTTGTAACTCCAATGGATGGTAGCCTTGTTATTATGGAAGAGAGTTTGTTGTCGATATTTTTGTTACTCCAATGTATGGTAGCCTTGTCATTATGGAAGGTAGTCCATTGTCGATATTTTTGTTACTCAAATGTATGGTATCCTTGTCATTATGGAAGGTAGTTTGATGTCAAGATTTTTGTTACTCCAATGGATGGTAGCCTTGTCATTATGGAATGTAGTCTGTTGTCGATATTTATGTTACTCAATGGATCGTAGCCTTGTCATTACGGAAGGTAGTCTTTCCTTGCGATTTACGTTATTCCAATGGATGGTAGCCTAGTCATTATGGAAGGTTGTCCATTATTCAGATTTTCGTTACTCGAATGGATGGTTGCCTTGTCATTATGGAAGGTAGTCTGTTGACGAGATTTTTGTTATTTCATTGGATGGTAGCCTTTTCATTATGGAAAGTAGTTTGTCGTCGAGATTTTTGTTACTCCAATGGATGGTAGCCTTATCATTATGGAAGGTAGTCTGTTGTTGAGCTTTTTGTTACTCCAATGGATGGTAGCCTTGTTATTATGGAACGTAGTTTGTTGTCAATATTTTTGTTACTCCAATGGATGGTAGCCTTGTCATTATGAAAGCAAGTTTGTTGTTGAGATTTTTGTTATTCCATTGGATGGTAGCCTTGTCATTATGGTAGGTAGTTGTCTATATCTTTGTGACTCAATGGATGGTAGCCTTGTCCTTATGGAAAGTAGTCTGGTGTCTAAATTTTTGTTACTCCAATGGATGGTAGCCTTGTCATTATGAAAGCAAGTTTGTTGTTGAGATTTTTGTTATTCCATTGGATGGTAGCCTTGTCATTATGGTAGGTAGTTTGTTGTCGATATCTTTGTGACTCAATTGATGGTAGCCTTGTCCTTATGGAAAGTAGTCTGGTGTCTAAATTTTTGTTACTCCAATGGATGATAGACTTGTCATTATGGAAGGTAGTTTGTTGTCGATATTCATGTTACTCCAATGGATGGTAGCCTTGTTATTATGGAAGGTAGTCTGTGATCGAGATTTTTGGTACTCCAATGGATGGTAGCCTTGTCATTATGGAAGGTAGTCTATTGTCGAGATTTTTGTTACTCCAATGGATGGTAGCCTTGTCATTATGGAAGGTAGTTTGTTGTTCAAATATTTGTTACTCCAATGGATGGTAGCCTTGTCATTATGGAAGGTAGTCTGTTGACGACATTTTTGTTATTCCATTGGATGGTAGCCTTTTCATTATGGAAGGTAGTCAGTTGTCGAGATTTTTGTTACTTCAATGGATGGAAGCCTTGTCATTATTGAAGGTAGTCTGTTGTCGAGATTTTTGTAACTCTAATGGATGGTAGCCTTGTTATTATGGAACATAGTTTGTTGTTGATATTTTTGTTACTCCAATGGATGGTAGACTTGTCATTATGGAAAGTAGTCTGTTGTTGATATTTTTGTTACTCCAATGGATGGTAGCCTTCTTATTATAGAACGTATTATGTTGTCGATATTTTTGTTACTCCAATGGATGGTAGCCTTGTCATTATGGTAGGTAGTCTGTTGTCGATATCTTTGTTACACAATGGATGGTAGCCTTGTCATTATGGAAGGTAGTTCGGTGTCGATATTTTTGTTACTCCAATGGATGGTAGCCTTGTCATTATGAAAGCTAGTTTGTTGTTGAGATTTTTGTTATTCCATTGGATGGTAGCCTTGTCATTATGGTAGGTAGTTTGTTGTCGATATCTTTTGGACTCAATGGATGGTAGCCTTTGCATTATGGAAAGTAGTCTGGTGTCGAAAGTTTTTTTACTCTAATGGATGGTAGACTTGTCATTATGGAAGGTAGTCTGTTATCAAGATTTTTGGTACTCCAATGGATGGTATCCTTGTCATTATGGAAGGTAGTGTATTGTTGAGATTTTTGTTACTCCAATGGATGGTAGCCTTTTCATTATGGAAGTTAGTATTTCATTGAGATTTACGTTATTCCAACGGATGGGAGCCTTGTCATTATGGAAGGTAGCTTGTTGTTCAAATATTTGTTACTCCAATGGATGGTAGCCTTTTCATTATGGAAGGTAGTTTGTTGACGACATTTTTGTTATTCCATTGGATAGTAGCCTTTCCATTATGGAAGGTAGTCTGTTGTCGAGATTTTTGTTACTCCAATGGATGGTAGCCTTGTCATTATTGAAGGTAGTCCGTTGTAGAGATTTTTGTAACTCTAATAGATTGTAGCCTTGTTATTATGAAAGGTAGTCTATTGTCGAGATTTTTATTATTCCATTGAATGGTAGCCTTGTCATTATGGTAGGTAGTCTGTTGTCGATATCTTTGTTACTCAATGGATGGTAGCCTTGTCATTACGGAAGGTAGTATTTCCTTGCGATTTACGTTACTCCAATGGATGGTAGCCTAGTCATTATGAAAGGTAGTCTGTTATTCAGATTTTCGTTACTCGAATGGATGGTTGCCTTGCCATTATAGAAGGTAGTCTGTTGACGAGATTTTAGTTATTTCATTGGATGGTAGCCTTTTCATTATGGAAGGTAGTCTGTCGTCGAGATTTTTGTTACTCCAATGGATGGTAGCCTTGTCATTATGGAAGGTAGTCTGTTGTTGAGATTTTTGTTTCTCCAATGGATGGTAGCCTTGTTATTATGGAACGTAGTTTGTTGTCAATATTTTTGTTACTCCAATGGATGGTAGCCTTGTCATTATGAAAGCTAGTTTGTTGTTGAGATTTTTGTTATTCCATTGGATGGTAGCCTTGTAATTATGGTAGATAGTTTGTTGTCGATATCGTTGTGACTCAATGGATGGTAGTGTTGGCTCCTAAATTCGACACCTTTGTTTTGATTGATGGCAGCTATTAAAAGCTGAAAGATGCTTTCGACTGGCTAAGCCTGTCGAAGTGCCCGTCGAAAGATGGCAAATACTTAGAAGATTTCTTCCAAGGAAGAAGGCCGATTGCCTTCGACGTCGAAGGAGTTTTCGTCGAAGATGTCTCTTGACGAACGTGTTCGATGGTCCAGAGTGGAGCAGTTTGAAATTCAAAGCGTTGGAGGGAAAACGGTTTCCAGCAGTTACTACGTGCAAACGTGCAAGGATCTGGAGCGTCGAGCATGGAGAACGTGCCAAGTGGCTTAATCTCGAAGCAGTGTAACTGCCCGACGGTTACTTGGAATATTTTAGTATAAATAGGAGTAGACATGTAGTTTCTCGCGTGTGTTCACAAATAGATACATAGTCACTCATTTAGATTCAAGTACCCAGTGTGAGCGAAAGAATTGTTGAGAAATGTATGTGTGAAACACCAATTTTATCAATTAAAAGTCATTTACTTTTCCAGTATTTTACATGCTTTTCCCCTTTAAATTCCTGTCGAACCTTTACTTTAAAGCCTTGTTTATTTTACTAAGCCTTTCCTTTATGCAATTTACTTGAAACATTTTACTTAAAGCCTTATCCACATTAATCAAACTTCAAAATCAACCTATGTCCATAGGATCAATCTGATCGATCCTGCGAGTAACCAAATAAGTAACCATTTGGAGGATCAGCGGTTGTTTACCAAAACCCAAGGTAAACAAATTGGCACACCCGGTGGGACTGTGTGTTGATTGTTGAAAAATAATCTCATCTTTTCGAATTGTATGTTATTGAGGAGTGGTAGAATATACACCAACGATAACAATACTGCCAGAAGAAGGGAAGAGATGGCGAATCCGCCAAACAATAATGAAATCCCACAAACGAGTGTGGGAGCAACGGTTAATATGACCGTAAGTGAAGCGACGAATGTTGGTTCGACACCAGCAGTGTCAGTCACAACCACGGGGCCAATAACTTCGTTTTCAGGCCCCAGAATACCTTTGGGAACTCCCCCTCCAAGGGGAAATATAGGCACAAGGCCTGTGGTTCCCCCAGGATTTATTCCATTCTATGGTATGCCAACTTCTGAAGTGGCAAGTCTGACGAATGCTGCGTCCACTTATTCAGACCCTTTCGTGAGTGCCTCTTCGCCACTCCAAGGCTCTGGAGTAGGCATGGCGAATAGAAATAGGACCCAACTCTTAGGAGGAACGTCCCAAGTAGCCCATGGCCTTACAAACGCCTCGACAGCAGTCTTGAGCCAACAGATGGACGAAAGCAACCATGATATGGTGCAAATGTTGGCACAAACTTTGAGTACAGTGCTAAATCCTCTAATACAAAATACTACTCAATCGAATCAGCAAGTTACAGCGCAAATGACGCGCTTGGCTGATTTCTTTGGAGTACCCCCACCTATTCGACAGCCCCAAAGGGCACAAACAAGAGGAAATCAGGGGATATTTGTAGAGGAAGAAACTACCATTAATCAGGCTCAACAGCCTGTAGAACAACCTGTCGAAGAACCTAGGGTAATAGCCCCAGAGGTAAGGTTAGTTAACAGAAACCAAAATGCTGACGAAGTGGTTCAGCATATCCAACACCAAAACATGGGTTTGGAAAATAATCTGGCAACCATGATCGAAAGGATCATGAATCAGAATGGAATGAACATGGGTTTTCGAAGGCCCAACTTTACATCTCCATTGTCAGAATACGTATTACAAACGGATTTACCTCCTAGGAGCAAAGTCCCCAAATTTACTAAGTTCTCTGGGGACACGACAGAATCCACTGTCGAACATGTGGCGAGGTATTTGATCGAAGCAGGAGATATTTCAAATAATGAAAACCTAAAGATCAAATACTTCCCAAGTTCCTTAACCAAGAACGCTTTTACTTGGTTCACAACTCTACCCCCCAATTCGATCCACAATTGGACCCAGTTGGAAAGATTGTTCCATGAACAATTCTATATGGGGCAAACCAAGATAAGCCTGAAAGAACTGGCGAGTGTGAAGAGACGTTTCACTGAACCTATAGACGAATATCTGAATAGGTTTAGATTGCTTAAGGCGAGATGTTTTACACAAGTGCCAGAACATGAGCTGGTCGAAATAGCCGCAGGTGGTCTAGATTATTCCATTAGGAAGAAGCTAGATACCCAGTACCTGAGAGACATGGCCCAACTGGCCGATAGAGTTCGACAAGTCGAACGCCTCAAAGCTGAAAAAGCTAAGGCAACGAAAACTCACAAGAGAGAGAGAATAGCGTACGTTGAGATGGACGACGACGACCTAGAATCCTTCGACGATACTTTAACTGTCGAAGAAGGAGAAGTCGATTTAGCAGAACTAAAACAAGGGCCACCATACTCTTGTAAACAGTTAGTCCCCTCAAATGGGAAAAATCCCATTGGTCCAGACAGGACCAACGATAGGTTCCCAAAAAAGACTTATAGTTTTGACATCACAAAATGTGATGAAATATTCGACTTGCTAGTTAAAGATGGCCAAATGATAGTACCCCCTGGGGTAAAAGTGCCTCCTCTTGATCAAAGAAAGAAGAGAGGTTTTTGCAAATATCATAATTTTGTGGGCCATAAAACTTCTCAATGTTTTCTTTTCAGGAATCTTGTGCAAGACGCTATTGAGGAAGGGAGATTAAAGTTTGCTGACAAATCCCCCATGGCTGTCGACTCCAATCCACTGAAGGCTGAAGCCCACTATGCAGAACCCTCTGAGGTGAACATGATATAGGCAACCAGGATCCAGTCGAAGAAGCCAGGTATTACCATGGTCGATGTCTCAAAGGACCACATCAACATGCCAATCTTTGGCAGTTTTTCTGGAAATTTATCCAGGAAGACAATTGAGGCTGTCCAGAAAGCGGTCGAAGACCCGAAGTCGAAGACTGCTGAAGCACAAAAAATTGGACCAAAGCCCAGTTCCCACTTGGCCACTGTACAAGGCCAGACGGAGAATCTGGAGACCCAAATGAAGCAATTGACTCTTGCTACTAAAGATACCATGAATATCAACATGGTTGAGCTTTCTGACCCTAAAGCTTCAGAAGAAGCCATAAGGCAAGAGCAGGCAAATAAAACGGCTTTCCCTAGGGAAAACGAAAACTTGGCAGATTTTTTACAAAGATGCCAGAAGAAGAAATCAGAGGTGATGCTGTGTCCAAGATGCAGTTCTATCTTTGATAAAAAAGCTGCTGAGCATATACAAGGCGTAAGAGCAGCGAACAAGAGAAGGGAGAATGCTGACCTTCGACATGATCCCAGAAGGGGTTCTAATCAAGACAAGAGGCCATTGACTTTTAGGCCTCCAACAAATGTACCAGTAGACACTTGGTACAAAACATCTGGCCGGAAAAGGCCAAGTGAAGAGAAATGGCATTCTTTCAAAGTGCCAAGAGGTTCCTCTTTAATTCAGAAGAAAGAGCCTCAAGTTGCTGCACCCAAGGTTGCTCAAGTGTCCAGCAACTACAAGGGAAAAAATCCTATGTCGAGATCCCAATGGAGGAGATATCAAAGAAGGCGAAAAGCTGAAAGGGAGGCTGCCAACGAACCTAAGGCGGAAACTAGTTCGAATGTGCCTCAAAGGAAACAAAGAAAGCCTCTTGAGAGAGAACCAGTTACCAACAGGCTAGTTTGGCCTAACCAAAGTGAAGTCGAAGACGAAGATGATGCTGAGTCCGACGATACTCTGGATATAATGGTGAATATTGTTTCAGTACTGCCTAGGGAATTCAATCGACAGGTAGAAGTCGAAGCCAGTGATTGGGAGGTGGAACAAGAAATGGCCAGACATAGGCCAGTGTGCTATTTTGTCATGGACAATGGCACTACAGAGGAACAAAATGGCTTCTTCGAGCCACCTACAGAGGCGATGAAGAATCACCTCAAACCTTTGTTCATAAGGGCTAAGCTCGAAGAGACCACTGTGAACAAAATATTGGTCGACTGTGGGGCCACTATCAATATTATCCCTCATTCTATGCTAAGGAAGATTGGCAAAAGGGATGAAGAAATCAAACCCCACAATATGGTCCTGTCCAACTATGAGGGAGGCATTGGGACCACCATGGGAGTGATCCAGCTAGACATAAAAGTTGGGTCGATCCTTCGACCAACCATGTTCATGGTCATATCGGCCAAACCTAACTACAACCTTTTGTTAGGTCGTGAGTGGATTCATGGTGTTGGCGCTGTGCCTTCATCGATGCATCAAAGACTGCTGCTATGGCGTCCAGATGGGATGGTCGAAAACATAGAGGCGGATCAAAGTTACTACCTTGGCGAAGTGAATCACTTGGGTGTAACAGATTTCGACAAAAACTTGGCTCACATAGGGCCATGTCCAACACCTGACTTCGACATGGCGCCTGCGCCAAACACCTTTTGTTCCCTATACCTGCATCCTGAGCATGGTTTCCAATGGGACAGAGAAGACTTGTCCCACATAGACTTCAGTGGGCTAACAGATATCCAACCAACTGGTTGGGGAAGTGAATTCAGTGATAATGACTGAGTCACAATCTCTGAAGCGAATTTCGGCTTATGTGGCCGAAACCAAGATGATAACGGCTCTCGAAGCCGAAGTAAAGTACATGGCCACACAGGCCAATGATCAACAATTATCTGCTGTTGGCCCAGGAAAGGATTTCGATCCAAGACCTCCTGATATCGTGCCAGATGAAATGCAGGAACAGAGGCTCGACGCCATCTATGACGATGAGCCTTTGGGCTTCGAAAAGGATCCCTTGGCGAACAACATTAAGATGTTAGCACAAGACCCTTTAGAAGAAATCAACTTGGGCGAAGGATCAGAGAATAGGCCAACTTACATCAGCGCCAAAATTGATCCAGAACTTAGGTTGGAAGTAATCCAATTGCTGAAAGAGTTTAAAGATTGTTTTGCATGGGATTATGACGAAATGCCTGGTCTCGACAGAGGATTGGTAGAACTTCAGTTGCCAATCAAACCTGGAAAGAAGCCAATCAAGCAAAATCCAAGACGCTTCGCTCCAGAAATATTGTCGAAGATCAAAACGGAGGTCGAAAGACTTCTGAAATGCAAATTCATCCGTGTTACAAGGTATGTCGAATGGATTGCAAATATTGTGCCAGTAATTAAGAAAAATGGCACATTAAGGGTGTGCATAGATTTCAGAGATTTGAATGCTGCCACCCCCAAAGATGAATATCCTATGCCTGTGGCGGAAATGCTAGTCGATTCTGCCGCTGGCTACGAATACCTGAGTATGCTCGATGGTTATTCAGGATATAATCAAATATTCATTGCTGAAGAGGATGTGTCGAAAACAGCTTTTCGATGCCCAGGGGCCTTAGGCACTTACGAATGGGTAGTGATGCCTTTTGGCCTAAAAAACGCTGGGGCAACCTACCAGCGAGCAATGAATACTATCTTCCATGATTTTATTAACACTTTTATGCAAGTTTATATTGATGATATTGTTATAAAATCTGTTTCCAGGAAGAGTCATATTGACCACCTTCGACAATCATTCGAAAGAATGAGAGAACATGGTCTGAAGATGAACCCTTTGAAGTGTGCGTTCTGTGTGAAAGCTGGAGATTTCTTGGGTTTCGTTGTCCACAAGAAAGGAATCGAAATAAATCAGAACAAGACGAAGGCAATTTTGGAAGCGAAAGCGCCATCGAATAAGAAGGAATTGCAATCTCTCTTAGGCAAGATAAATTTCTTGAGAAGGTTTATATCTAACCTAAGTGGGAAAGCTCAGGCCTTTTCACCCTTACTTCGACTGAATAAAGAGGGGTTCGAATGGGGGCAAGAGCAACAAGAAGCCTTCGACAAAATCAAAGGGTACCTCACTAAGCCACCTATTTTGGTGCCTCCTTGTAGTAATAGGAGTATGAGATTGTACATAGCTGCATCTGACAAAACTCTGGGAAGTATGTTAGCCCAAGAGGATGAGAATGGAGTCGAAAGACCCATTTATTATCTCAGTCGAGTTTTGAATGATGCAGAAACTAGATATAGCGAAGTTGAAAAATTGTGTCTATGTCTGTATTTCTCTTGTACAAAACTCAAGCAATACATAAAACCAGTTGATGTTTATGTTTCATCTCATTTTGATGTTTTCAAATATATGTTGTCGAAACCTATCTTGCATAGTCGAATTGGCAAGTGGGCATTAGCATTGACTGAATACTCCTTGACCTTTATGCCTCTTAAGGCAGTAAAAGGACAAGTGGTTGCAGACTTCATAGTCGACCACTCAATTCAAGTCGAGGATATTAATTATGTGGAGATAGAACCTTGGAAATTCTACTTCGATGGTTCCAGCCATAAAAATGGAACAGGAGTAGGAGTCTTGATTATTTCTCCAGATAAAATTCCAACAACATTCAAGTACCAAATCGAAGGTTCTTGTTCGAACAACGAGGCTGAGTATGAAGCTCTAATTACTGGCCTTGAAATATTGTTGGAATTGGGGGCAACTCGAGTCGAAATAATGGGAGACTCAGAGTTAGTCATCAAGCAAGTCACAAAGGAGTATAAATGCATAAGAGAGAATCTCATTATGTACTTTGTGATAGCAAATCGTTTATTGAAACAATTTGAAAGTGTCAATATTCGACACATACCCAGAGTCGAAAATCAAATAGCCAATGACTTGGCACAAATTGCATCAGGGTATAAGATTTCAAAAACGAGATTACAAAGAGCAATCGAAGTTCGAGAAAAGATAAAAGCAACTTGTCTATCACCATCAGACTTGGAATCGACGAGGCTAGGATATGCTGATCACTAAAACTTCGAGATTTCGTTCATTGATAATTTGTCAGAGCAAGATTGGAGGAAACCCATTGTGGACTATCTTCAAAATCCAGGAGCTCCGACAGAACGAAAAACAAAATACAGGGCGTTGAGTTTCGTACTCATGGGTAATGAGTTATTCAAGAAGACGCCTGAAGGGGTGTTGCTGAAATGTTTAAGTGAAACTGAAGCATACATAGCCCTTTCGACTACACATGCTGGGGCATGTGGGGCTCACCAAGCAGGCCATAAGATGAAATGGTTGTTGTTTCGACAAGGACTATATTGGCCCACTATGCTGAAAGATTGTGTTGAGTTTGCCAAAGGTTGCCAAGAGTGTCAAGTTCATACAGGCATCCAGCATGTACCAGCAAGCGAACTTCACTCGATAGTGAAGCCTTGGCCCTTTCGAGGATGGGCGTTGGATCTCATTGGAGAGATTCGACCAGCATCATCAAAGAGTCAGAAATACATATTGGTAGGCATTGATTATTTTACTAAGTGGATCGAAGCTGTCCCTTTAGTCAATGTAGACCAAGAAAATGTCATTGAATTCATTCAAAAGAACATTATATTTAGGTATGGAATCCCTGAGACAATAACAACTGATCAAGGTTCAGTTTTCACTGGTCGAAAGATGCAGGAATTTGCTCAGGAAACAGGTTTCAAACTCCTAACATCCACGCCTTACTATGCACAGGCGAATGGTCAAGTCGAAGCAGCTAACAAAGTGGTGATTGGCTTGATAAAGAAACATGTTGGGAAGAAACCAAAGAATTGGCATAAGACGTTAGACCAGATTTTATGGGCTTGTCGAACGTCCCCAAAAGAAGCCACTGGTACAACACCATATAGGCTAACTTTTGGCCATGATGCAGTATTGCCAGCTGAAATTTGTCTTCAATCTGCAAGAGTTCAGAGGCATTATGATATTCCTTCTGAGGTTTATTGGAATATGATGTTAGATGAACTGGTGGATTTAGACGAAGAGAGACTACACGCTCTCGACTTACTCAGGCTTCAGAAGAAAAGAGTAGAAGACTCTTATAATAGAAAGGTAAAACCTAAGGTATTTTTGCCTGAAGATTTAGTTTGGAAGGTAATTCTTCCCATGGATCGACGGGATCGAAGCATGGGGAAATGGTCACCCAAATGGGAAGGACCCTTCAGAGTTATCCAAACTTTTTCTGGTGGAGCCTATGAGGTCGAAGAGATAAGCGGTGATAAAAGGCTCTTGAGAGTAAATGGTAAATATTTGAAAAAATATAACCCTATACTTCAAGAGATAAAAATAAAACAATAAAAGAACAAACTAAATTAACCATAAAAATGCCAAAATGGAAATTTTTATTAATTTCAGCCAAGATGGCAATTGTTGTCGAAAACGATTACAGAAGATGGTTACAAAAGAGAATCAATCAAAAGGAAAGAGAATTCTTGAGTCGAAGATACTTGGCATACTGCAGCTCCAACCTCTTTTTGCACCAAGATTTTTCTTGCACCAGTTTGGCAATTTGAGCGTCGAGGCTTTGAGCCCTCTCAGCGAATTCCAGGCCTTGCTTGATCTCAGTCTGGCTCTCAGCGTCTGGGATGGTCGAAAGAATTTCCTCCTGGAGTACAGTGTTGGCGTTTATCTTCGCCTCTATCTCTGCAATTTGTGCTCAGAAGGAGACATTCTCTCGCTCAATAGCATCGACCCTTTCCTGTGCAGACGCTTTCTGTTTCGACAACTCGGCAATTCGAGAGGTCGAATCTGAGACAGCAGTCCACGCAGATGAGCTTTCGCCATGCAGCACTTCGAGCTGACTGTTAAAAGTTCGTTGGCGCCTGTAATCCGCTGAGACTTGATCAATCATAGAATGTAATTCCATGATTAAGTCTGAGATTTCTGGGGCTACAGCTTCGAAGTCAACAGCATTCAAAACCTCTTTTAAGCATGATGGAGCAGTGGGGTCCCCCTCTAAAGTCTTCATTAAATCTCTCTTGAAGAACTGGGCCTTAACCTTCGCCAACGCATCATCAAGAGGAGAAGTTTCAGTAGATTTCCCCGACAGGGTAGGAATTTCCTGACTAGTGTCGGAAGAACTCTTACTCTCGATGATTGCATTGAGGTAGCTGACAGGGTCAGTTTGTTTCAAGATTTCCAAGTCTTCTTTTGACCTGTGTTTTGAGGAGGTGACCCTTGCCATAGTATTATCTTGAACTTGAGGCTGTTGAATGCTGAGTGCCTCGTTTGGTTGCTCTTCGACTTGGACTGAGGCGGCACTAGCGTCGACTTGTGGTTCTTCGTTAACATCACCTTGGGGTCCTTCGCCAGCGTCATTTTGTGGTTCTTCGCTAGCGTCACCCTGGTGTTCTTCGCCAGTACCACCTTGGTGCTCTTCGTCAACAGCATCTTGATTCTTTTCGCCATTGCCTTGGTCTCTTCCTTCAGGATTCTCTTCTGACAACAAGTCCACCACAGGAACCGTTTCTGGCTGTGTTTCCTCCACCATGGGTTCTTCTGTTGTCTTCTCCACTGTTTCAGCATTGGCCTCATTCTCAGTGTGGGCTTCGTCATTGCCCAAATCTTTTTCCTGAGGCCTGCTGAGGTCAGCAGATTCTAGAGTTTCTGAAGTCCTTGGTGGAGAACTTTCAGTAGTATCCTGAAAAAGAGAAAGAAGACAAATCTTCAGATGTCGAAAGAGACTTAATCGAATACCGGTATCTATGCCTAAAACATAGATTACCTGTGGATTAACTTCAGCCCCAGGGCTGGAATTGTCACTTTCGACAGGCTTTGTAAGAAGAGCGTTCAGTTCCTCCTCAGTTGGCTCCTCGATGATCACTGCAGGTGGCCTAGGCTTTCTCACAGCGACCTTTATTCTGACGGTTCGACCTTCAGGAGCAGGAGTAGGAACAGAAGCGTCCTTCGTTAACTTTCGCCTCTTTAAGGGAGTAGGAGGGGAATCACTGTCGTCATCACTCCCCGATTCGACCACCAATGCTGCCCTTTTCTTGGGCGAAGGGGCCTAGAAAACCAATGGGAATTCGATTGAATAATTACGTCGAAAATAAAAAATCGAAAGCCAGAATGAAAATGAAGAAAATCTGGTTACCGATGCAGGAGGCCTCCTCGAAGAGCCTTCCCCCTGTTGGTTGCCTGTTGTCTTCGCCGGCGCTATAGTCTTCGCCGGCGGTGGAGGTTTTGTCGAAGGGACTCCTCCTTGTGGGCCTTCTGTAGCCTTCTTGGCTAGGGGTTTTCGAACAACTGAAAGCGAAAAGGAAAGTTAACAGGCTAACAGTCGAAGAGAAAGATAAAAAGTAATGTGAGAGCATGAACTTACATTTCTTTACTTTGTCCAACACAAGGACAAAAGACTTCTGCAACTCTGCCAGGAAGTCCTTCTCGTCGAAGAAGTACTCAGCATAATAGCTTCTCCACCACTCCTCAAAGGATGGTGAGCAAAGGAAATTAAGCTGGTAGTTAAACAGCGAGAGGATTGTTCGACCAGCATATCTTCCGATATGCTTGATGGCAGCTTCTTCTGTATAATCGTTGCAGAAGTACAACATTGACTTCTCTCTTTGAAAAATGGGAGAAGGCAGGGTTTGGATGATACCAAACTGGCGAGATACCAGATTTGGTTGATAGGCAAGCAGACTCAAATGAGTCTTAGAACTCTTAAATCGAAGAGGCATGATCCTGGGTGTCAGGAACGCCTCCCAAAGTACAGTGTGCTCATCGACGTTGGGACCACTCGACTCCTTTGGGTGTGGCCTTGTGAACCATGCTGGCCCCACCTTCCGTTGAGCAAATGGAGCCATAGTTGAAACAAATTCCTTCCTTCGAGCGAACATCAGAACGAAGTTAGTGAAGGTTTGTTGGAACTCCAGCCCATCTTCCACAGGTGTCAGTAGAGCCAGCCTAATTCCTTCGATACGTCTATTAGCTATCGCTGGGGCTTGTTCATTTATCTGAATCTTCTTGGGTAAGAAAGATTCGAAAGTGGCGTTGAGCCACAGTTGAAGTAGCCAGAAAGGCCCAGCGAGTAGCAAACTGTTCCTATCTTCGACATGTTTCAAGAGAGTAACCCCATTGCTGATTGAGTCATAAAGACTGGCCAGAATTAGTTCTGCCAAACAGATGTTTTGGCGGTGATGCAGTTGGGTGGCAAGAGTGACCATCTTTTTGGTCACTTGTAGAGATTTCGAGCAAAACACAAAGCGAGTTAGCCATAAGGCTAGAAACGCTATGTGTTCGACATCCGACACTGAATCCGTCGACCTGTCGTGATAATGGTTGATAAAGGTGGTGTATGTTGGCTTGGTCTCAGAGAAGCCAATTTGGTCCTCCGACA
Source organism: Vicia faba (assembly GCA_948472305.1). Lineage (NCBI taxonomy): Eukaryota > Viridiplantae > Streptophyta > Magnoliopsida > Fabales > Fabaceae > Vicia > Vicia faba. The sequence goes on along the minus strand of OX451739.1, from coordinate 680,224,445 downwards.
TCTCTTCCGGGTCGAAGTAATCTCCGGTTGGTCGAAGGCCAGTGATGGCCGCTACGTCGAAGAGTGTGGGGGTTAACATCCCACATGGAAGGTGAAAGGTGAAGTGAGAGTAATCCCAAAACAACAGCGAAGCTATAAGCATCTCTGGGGAGTAGTTTAAGCCTGTCTTCGACAGCATTACTAGGTCAAAGATTCCCATTTCCTTCCAGACTGGAGTTTGATGTTTCTCCAACTTTGTTAGCCAAGCAACATAGTCAGAGGTCAGATTAGGGCAAGACCTGAAGACCCTAACACTTCTGTTGAAGAAACGGAGGTCGATCTTCTCGTGTGTAGGGTCTTCGTTGTCTTCTGCGTCCTTCTTGGCGCATGCTACTGGCTTGAGTTTCTCGACGATGGGGAAATAGCTCTTGATCTTCAGAGCTTCAGAGATGCTTGGGTTCATGGGTCCAGACATTGCGAAGATCTGGTTGGAGTATCCAACCGGGATCATCAAGTGACGCGAGTAAGCGTCGCGAACGGAGATGTCAGAAGGTTCAGGGACCCTTCGTTTCCCTGTGGAGTTCACTACCGGAGCAGTAACAAAGACCTTGGGCTTAACAAGTTGTTCAGTTGGTGCGTTAGTCTTGGGGGCAGTAGAAGCAGAGGCCATTGTTGAGGATGAAGATGAAGTGAAAAAGGAAGAGTTTTTCTGCAAAGAGAGCAAGTTTGTATGAAAGCAAGGGAGTTTGAGGGCTAGTTTGCGTAAAAAGTCCCACAATGGGATATTCACTACTATTTATAGTAGTGGGAGAAATTCCCAATAACGAGGACATTAAATGTCATTTAATGCTGCAGGAATTAGTGGGACGCGTGGCAGCATCCTGTTGTTTTGGCCGTTTCTGCAGAAACAGAGAGACGCAGCGTGCGTCCTCGTTTTTGGGATTTGTCATAATGACAAATTCTGAAGTGACGTTTGGTACTGCACGCCGTACTGAAAGTGACGTCCTAGGATCAAATCAATGATGGTTTCTTGGGATTGCCAATAGTTGGTAAAAAGCAACAAAAAGTGCACAAGTTAACTTGTGACTAAGCGTGGAAAAAACAGGTGTCGAATGGCGTTTTCAAAGAATGCCTTTTTCTTTCAGAGTCGAAATAAGGCATTCTTGGGGGGCAATTTGTTGGCTCCTAAATTCGACACCTTTGTTTTGATTGATGGCAGCTATTAAAAGCTGAAAGATGCTTTCGACTGGCTAAGCCTGTCGAAGTGCCCGTCGAAAGATGGCAAATACTTAGAAGATTTCTTCCAAGGAAGAAGGCCGATTGCCTTCGACGTCGAAGGAGTTTTCGTCGAAGATGTCTCTTGACGAACGTGTTCGATGGTCCAGAGTGGAGCAGTTTGAAATTCAAAGCGTTGGAGGGAAAACGGTTTCCAGCAGTTACTACGTGCAAACGTGCAAGGATCTGGAGCGTCGAGCATGGAGAACGTGCCAAGTGGCTTAATCTCGAAGCAGTTTAACTGCCCGACGGTTACTTGGAATATTTTAGTATAAATAGGAGTAGACATGTAGTTTCTCGCGTGTGTTCACAAATAGATACATAGTCACTCATTTAGATTCAAGTACCCAGTGTGAGCGAAAGAATTGTTGAGAAATGTATGTGTGAAACACCAATTTTATCAATTAAAAGTCATTTACTTTTCCAGTATTTTACATGCTTTTCCCCTTTAAATTCCTGTCGAACCTTTACTTTAAAGCCTTGTTTATTTTACTAAGCCTTTCCTTTACGCAATTTACTTGAAACATTTTACTTAAAGCCTTATCCACATTAATCAAACTTCAAAATCAACCTATGTCCATAGGATCAATCTGATCGATCCTGCGAGTAACCAAATAAGTAACCATTTGGAGGATCAGCGGTTGTTTACCAAAACCCAAGGTAAACAGGTAGCCTTGTCATTATGGAAAGTAGTCTGGTGTCGAAATTTTTGTTACTCCAATGGATGATAGACTTGTCATTATGGAAGGTAGTCTGTTGTCGTTATTCATGTTACTCCAATGGATGGAATCCTTGTTATTATGTAAGGTAGTCTGTGATCGAGATTTTTGGTACTCCAATGGATGGTAGCCTTGTCATTATGGAAGGTAGTCTATTATCGATATTTTTGTTACTCCAATGGATGGTAGCCTTTTCATTATGGAAGTTAGTCTTTCATTGAGATTTACGTGGTTCCAACGGATGGTAGCCTTGTCATTATGGAAGGTAGTTTGTTGTTCAAATATTTGTTACTCTAATGGATGGTAGCCTTGTCATTATGGAAGGTAGTCTGTTGACGACATTTTCGTTATTCCATTGGATGGTAGCCTTTTCATTATGCAAGGTAGTCAGTTGTCGATATTTTTGTTACTTCAATGGATGGAAGCCTTGTCATTATTGAAGGTAGTTTGTTGTCGAGATTTTTGTAACTCTAATGGATGGTAGCCTTGTTATTATGGAACATAGTTTGTTTTCGATATTTTTGTTACTCCAATGGATGGTAGACTTGTCATTATGGAATGTATTCTGTTGTCGATATTTTTGTAACTCCAATGGATGTTAGCCTTGTCATTATGAAAGGTAGTTGTTTTCGAGACTTTTGTTATTCCATTGAATGGTAGCCTTGTCATTATGGTAGGTAGTCTGTTGTCGATATCTTTGTTACACAATGGATGATAGCCTTGTCATTATGGAAGGTAGTTTGGTGTCGATATTTTTATTACTCCAATCGATGGTAGCGTTGTCATTATTGTAGGTAGTTTGTTGTCAATATATTTTGGACTCAATGGATGTTAGCCTTGTCATTATGGAAAGTAGTCTGGTTTCGAAATTTTTGTTACTCTAATGGATGGTAGACTTGTCATTATGGAAGGTAGTCTGTTGTCGATATTCATGTTACTCCAATGGATGGTAGCCTTGTCAATATGGAAGGTAGTCTGTTTTCGAGATTTTTGGTACTCCAATGGATGGTAGCCTTGTCATTATGGAAGGTAGTGTATTGTCGAGATTTTTGTTACTCCAATGGATGGTAGCCTTTTCATTATGGAAGTTAGTATTTCATTGAGATTTATGTTATTCCAACGGATGGGAGCCTTGTCATTATGGAAGGTAGTTTATTGTTCAAATATTTGTTACTCTAATTGATGGTAGCTTTGTCATTATGGAAGGTATTCTGTTGACGACATTTTTGTTATTCCATTGGATGGTAGCCTTTTCATTATGGAAGGTAGTCTGTTGTCGAGATTTTTGTTACTTCAATGGATGGAAGCCTTGTCATCATCGAAGGTAGTCTGTTGTCGAGATTTTTGTAACTCTAATGGATGGTATCCTTGTTATTAAGGAACATAGTTTGTTGTCGATATTTTTGTTACTCCAATGGATGTTAGACTTGTCATTATGGAAAGTAGTCTATTGTTGAGATTTTTGTTACTCCAATGGATGGTAGCCTTGTTATTATGGAACGTATTCTGTTGTCAATATTTTTGTTACTCCAATGGAAGGTAGCCTTGTCATTATGAAAGGTAGTTGTTTTCGAGACTTTTGTTATTCCATTGAATGGTAGCCTTATCATTATGGTAGGTAGTCTGTTGTCGATATCTTTGTTACTCAATGGATGGTAGCCTTGTCATTATGGAAGGTAGTTCGGTGTCGAGATTTTTGTTACTCCAATGGATGGTAGCCTTGTCATTATGAAAGCTAGTTTGTTGTTGAGATTTTTGTTATTCCATTGGATGGTAGCCTTGTTATTATGGAAGGTAGTCTGTGATCGAGAATTTTGGTACTCCAATGGATGGTAGCCCTGTCATTATGGAAGGTAGTCTATTGTAGAGATTTTTGTTACTCCAATGGATGATAGCCTTTTCATTATGGAAGTTAGTCTTTTATTGAGATTTATGTTATTCCAACGGATGGTAGCCTTGTCTTTATGGAAGGTAGTTTGTTGTTCAAATATTTGTTACTCCAATGTATGATAGCCTTGTCATTATGGAATGTAGTCTGTTGACAACATTTTTGTTATTCCATTGGATGGTAGCCTTTTCATTATTTAAGGTAGTCTGTTGTCGAGATTTTTGTTACTTCATTGGATGGAAGCCTTGTCATCATTGAAGGTAGTCTGTTGTCGAGATTTTGTAACTCTAATGGATGGTAGCCTTTTTATTAAGGAACATAGTTTGTTGTCGATATTTTTGTTACTTCAATGGAAGGTATACTTGTCATTATGGAAAGTAGTCTATTGTTGATATTTTTGTTACTCCAATGGATGGTAGCCTTGTTATTATGGAACATATTATGTTGTCAATATTTTTGTTACTCCAATGGATGGTAGAGTTGTCATTATGAAAGGTAGTTGTTTTCGAGACTTTTGTTATTCCATTTAATGGTAGCCTTGTCATTATGGAAGGTAGTTCGGTGTCGAGATTTTTGTTACTCCAATGGATGGTAGACTTGTCATTATGGAAGGTAGTCTGTTGTCGATATTCATGTTACTCCAATGGATGGTAGCCTTGTCATTATGGAAGGTAGTTCGGTATCGAGATTTTTGTTACTCCAATGGATGGTAGACTTGTCATTATGGAAGGTAGTCTGTTGTCGATATTCATGTTACTCCAACGGATGGTAGCCTTGTCATTATGGAAGGTAGTCTGTTATCGAGATTTTTGTTACTCCAATGGATGGTAGTCTTGTCATTATGGAAGGTAGTCTATTGTTGAGATATTGGTTACTCCAATGGATGGTAGCCTTTTCATTATGGAAGGTAGTCTTTCATTGAGATTTATGTTACTCCAACGGATAGTAGACTTGTCAATATGGAAGGTAGTCTGTTGTTTTGATTTTTGTTACTCCAATGGATGGTAGCCTTATCATTATGAAAGGTAGTCTGTTGACGAGATTTTTGTTATTCCATTGGATGGTAGCCTTTTCATTATGGAAGGTAGTTTGTTGTCGAGATTTTTATTATTCCAAGGGATGGTAACCTTGTCATTATGGAAGGTACCCTGTTGTCGATATTTTTGTTACTCTAGTGGATGGTACATTGTCATTATTGAAGGTAGTCTGTTATCGATATTTTATTACTCCAATGGATGGTAGCCTTGTCATTATGGAAGGTAGTCTGCTGTCGAGATTATTGTAACTCCAATGGATGGTAGCCTTGTCATTATGGAAGGTAGTCTGTTGTCGAGATTTTTATTACTCCAATGGATGGTAGCCTTGTCATTATGGAACATAGTCTATTGTCGATATTTATGTTACTCCAATGGATTGTAGCCTTGTCATTATGTAAGGTAGTATGTTGTCGAGATTGTTGTTATTCCATTGGATGGTAGCCTTGTCATTATGGTAGGTAGTCTGTTGTCGATATTTATGTTACTCAAATGAATGGTAGCCTTGTCATTATGAAAGGTAGTATGTTGTCGAGATTTTTGTTATTCCATTGGATGGTAGCCTTTTCATTATGGTAGGTATTCTGTTGTCGATATCTTTATTACTCAATGAATGGTACCCTTGTCATTATGGAAGGTAGTCTGTTGTTGATATTTTTGTTACTCCAATGGATGGTAGCCTTGCCATTATAGAAGGTAGTATATTGTCGAGATTTTTGTTATTCCATTGGATGGTAGCCTTGCAATTATGGTAGGTAGTCTGTTGTCGATATATTTATTACTCAATGGATGGTAGCCTTGTCATTATCAAAGGTAGTCTTTTGTTGTGATTTACGTTACTCCAACGGATGGTAGCCTTGTTATTATGGAAGGTAGTCTGTTGTTCAGATTTTTGTTACTCCAATGGATGGAAGCCTTGTCATTATGGAAGGTAGTCTGTTGACGAGATTTTTGTTATTCCATTGGATGATAGTCTTTTCATTATGGAATGTAGTCTGTTGTCGATATTTTTGTTACTCCAATGGATGGTAGCCTTGTCATTAGGGAAGGTAGTCTGTTGACGAGATTTTTGTTATTCCATTGGATGGTAGCCTTGTCATTATGGAAGGTAGTATGTTATTGAGATTTTTGTTACTCCAATGGATGGCAGCCTTATTATTATGGAACATAGTCTGTTGTCAATATTTTTGTTACTCCAATGGATGGTAGCCTTGTCATTATGAAAGTTAGTTTATTGTCGAGATATTTTTTATTCCATGGGATGGTAGCCTTGTCATTATGGTAGGTAGTCTATTATCGATATCATGCTTACTCAATGGATGGTAGCCTTGTCATTATTGAAGGTAGTCTGGTGTCGAGATTTTTGTTACCCCAATGGATGGTAGACTTGTGATTATGGAAGGTAGTCTATTGTCGATATTCATGTTACTCCAATTGATGGTAGCCTTGTCATTATGGAAGGTTGTCTGTTATCGAGATTTTTGTTACTCCAATGGATGGTAGCCTTTTCATTATGGAAGATAGTCTATTGTCGAGATTTTTGTTACTCCAATGGATGGTAGCCTTTTCATTATAGAAGGTAGTCTTTCGTTGACATTTACGTTACTCCAACGGATGGTAGGCTTGTCATTATGGAAGGTAGTCTGTTGTTCAGATTTTTATTACTCCAATGGATGGTAACCTTCTCATTATAAAAAGGTAGTTTGTTGTCGAGATATTTGTTACTCCAATGGATGGTAGCCTTTTCATTGTGGAAGGTAGTATGTCGTTGAGATTTCAAATACTCCACTGGATGGTAACCTTGTCATTATGGAAGGTACCCTGTTGTCGATATTTTTGTTACTCTAGTGGATGCTAGCATTGTCATTATTGAAGGTAGTCTGTTGTCGATATCTTTGTTATTCAATTGGAAGGTAGCCTTGTCATTATGAAAAGTAGTCTGTTGTCGAGATTTTTGTTACTCAAACGGATGGTAGCCTTGTCATTATGAAAGGTAGTCTGTTGTCGATATCTTTCTTATTCAATGGATGGTAGCCTTGTCATTATGGAAAGTAGTCTGGTTTCGAAATTTTTGTTACTCCAATGGATGATAGACTTGTCATTATGGAAGGTAGTCTATTGTCGATATTCATGTAACTCCAATGGATGGTAGCCTTATTATTATGGAAGGTAGTCTGTGATCGAGATTTTTGGTACTCCAATGGATGGTAGCCTTTTCATTATGAAAGGTAGTCTATTGGCGAGATTTTTGTTACTCCAATGGATGGTAGCCTTTTCATTATGGAAGTTAGTCTTTCATTGAGATTTAAGTTACTCCAACGGATGGTAGCCTTGTCTTTATGGAAGGTAGTTTGTTGTTCAAATATTTGTTACTACAATGGATGGTAGCCTTGTCATTATGGAATGTAGTCTGTTGACAACATTTTTGTTATTCCATTGGATGGTAGCCTTTCCATTATGGAAGGTAGTCTGTTGTCGATATTTTTGTTACTTCATTGGATGGAAGCTTGTCATCATTGAAGGTAGTCTGTTGTCGAGATTTTTGTAACTCTAATGGATGGTAGCCTTTTTATTAAGGAACATAGTTTGTTGTCGATATTTTTGTTACTCCAATGGAAGGTATACTTGTCATTATGGAAAGTAGTCTATTGTTGATATTTTTGTTACTCCAATGGATGGTAGCCTTGTTATTATGAAACGTATTATGTTGTCAATATTTTTGTTACTCCAATGGATGGTAGCCTTGTCATTATGAAAGGTAGTTGTTTTCGAGACTTTTGTTATTCCATTTAATGGTAGCCTTGTCATTATGGTAGGTAGTCTGTTGTCGATATCTTTGTTACTCAATGGATGGTAGCCTTGTCATTATGGAAGGTAGTTCTGTGTCGAGATTTTTGTTACTCCAATGGATGGTAGACTTGACATTATGGAAGGTAGTCTGTTGTCGATATTCATGTTACTCCAATGGATGGTAGCCTTGTCATTATGGAAGGTAGTCTGTTATCGTGATTTTTGTTACTCCAATGGATGGTAGTCTTGTTGAGATTTTTGTTACTCCAATGGATGGTAGCCTTTTCATTATGGAAGGTAGTCTTTCATTGAGATTTACGTTACTCCAACGGATGGTAGCCTTGTCAATATGGAAGGTAGTCTGTTGTTTTGATTTTTGTTACTCCAATGGATGGTAGCCTTATCATTATGAAAGGTAGTCTGTTGACGAGATTTTTGTTATTCCATTGGATCGTAGCCTTTTCATTATGTAAGGTAGTTTGTTGTCGAGATTTTTATTATTCCAAGGGATGGTAACCTTGTCATTATGGAAGGTACCCTGTTGTCGATATTTTTGTTACTCTAGTGGATGGTAGCCTTGTCATTATGTAAGGTAGTATGTTGTCGAGATTGTTGTTATTCCATTGGATGGTAGCCTTGTCATTATGGAAGGTAGTCTGCTGTCAATATTTTATTACTCCAATGGATGGTAGCCTTGTCATTATGGAAGGTAGTCTGCTGTCGAGATTATTGTAACTCCAATGAATGGTAGTCTTGTTATTATGGAACATAGTCTGTTGTCGATATTTTTGTTACACCAATGGATGGTAGCCTTGTCATTATGGAAGGTAGTCTATTGTCGAGATTTTTATTACTCCAATGGCTGGTAACCTTGTCATTATGGAACGTAGTCTGTTGTCGATATTTATGTTACTCCAATGGATTGTAGCCTTGTCATTATGTAAGGTAGTATGTTGTCGAGATTGTTGTTATTCCATTGGATGGTAGCCTTGTCATTATGTAAGGTAGTATGTTGTCGAGATTTTTGTTATTCCATTGGATGGTAGCCTTGTCATTATGATAGGTAGTCTGTTGTCGATATTTTTGTTACTCCAATGGATGGTAGCCTTTTCATTATGGAAGTTAGTCTTTCATTGAGATTTACGTTATTCCAACGGATGGTAGCCTTGTCAATATGGAAGGTAGTTTGTTGTTCAAAAATTTGTTACTCCAATGTATGGTAGCCTTGTCATTATGGAATGTAGTCTGTTGACAACATTTTTGTTATTCCATTGGATGGTAGCCTTTTCATTATGGAAGGTAGTCTGTTGTCGAGATTTTTGTTACTTCATTGGATGGAAGCCTTGTCATCATTGAAGGTAGTCTGTTGTCGAGATTTTTGTAACTCTAATGGATGGTAGCCTTTTTATTAAAGAACATAGTTTGTTGTCGATATTTTTGTTACTCAAATGGAAGGTATACTTGTTATTATGGAAAGTAGTCTATTGTTGATATTTTTGTTACTCCAATGGATGGTAGCCTTGTCATTATGGAACGTATTTTGTTGTCAATATTTTTGTTACTCCAATGGATGGTAGCCTTGTCATTATGGAAGGTAGTCTGTTGTCGAGATTTTTATTACTCCAATGGATGGTAGCCTTGTCATTATGGAAAGTAGTCTGTACTCGATATTTATGTTACTCCAATGGATTGTAGCCTTGTCATTATGTAAGGTAGTATGTTGTCGAGATTGTTGTTATTCCATTGGATGGTAGCCTTGTCATTATGGTAGGTAGTCTGTTGTCGATATTTATGTTACTCAAATGAATGGTAGCCTTGTCATTATGAAAGGTAGTATGTTGTCGAGATTTTGGTTATTCCATTGGATGGTAGCCTTGTCATTATGGAAGGTAGTCTTTTGTCGAGATTTTTATTACTCCAATGGATGGTATCCTTGTCATTATGGAACGTAGTCTATTGTCGATATTTATGTTACTCCAATGGATTGTAGCCTGGTCATTATGTAAGGTAGTATGTTGTCGAAATTGTTGTTATTCCATTGGATGGTAGCCTCGTCATTATGGTAGGTAGTCTGTTGTCGATATTTATGTTACTCCAATGGATTGTAGCCTTGTCATTATGTAAGGTAGTATGTTGTCGAGATTGTTGTTATTCCATTGGATGGTAGCCTTATCATTAAGGTAGGTAGTCTGTTGTCGATATCTTTGTTACTCAATGGATGGTTGCCTTGTCATTATGGAAGGTAGTTCGGTGTCGAGATTTTTGTTACTCCAATGGATGGTAGCCTTGTCATTATGAAAGCTAGTTTGTTGTTGAGATTTTTGTTATTCCATTGGATGGTAGCCTCGTTATTATGGAAGGTAGTCTGTGATCGAGATTTTTTGTACTCCAATGGATGGTAGCCTTGTCATTATGGAAGGTAGTCTATTGTAGAGATTTTTGTTACTCTAATGGATGGTAGCCTTTTCATTATGGAAGTTAGTCTTTCATTGAGATTTACGTTATTCCAACGGATGGTAGCCTTGTCAATTGGAAGGTAGTTTGTTGTTCAAATATTTGATACTCCAATGGATGGTAGCCTTGTCATTATGGAAGGTAGTCTGTTGACGACATTTTTGTTATTCCATTGGATGGTAGCCTTTTCATTATGGAAGGTAGTCTGTTGTCGAGATTTTGGTTACTTCAATGGATGGAAGCCTTGTCATTATTGAAGGTAGTCTGTTGTCGAGATTTTTGTAACTCTAATGGATGGTAGCCTTGTTATTATGGAACATAGTTTGTTGTCGATATTTTTGTTACTCCAATGGATGGTAGACTTCTCATTATGGAAAGTAGTCTATTTTTGATATTTTTGTTACTCCAATGGATGGTAGCCTTGTTATTATGGAACATATTCTGTTGTCAATATTTTTGTTACTCCAATGGATGGTAGCCTTGTCAATATGAAAGGTAGTTGTTTTCGAGACTTTTGTTATTCCATTTAATTGTAGCCTTGTCATTATGCTAGGTAGTCTGTTGTCGATATCTTTGTTACTCAATGGATGGTAGCCTTGTCATTATGGAAGTTAGTTCGGTGTCGAGATTTTTGTTATTCCAATGGATGGTAGACTTGTCATTATGGAAGGTAGTCTGTTGTCGATATTCATGTTACTCCAATAGATGGTAGCCTTATCATTATGGAAGGTAGTCTGTTATCGAGATTTTTGTTCCTCCAATGGATGGTAGTCTTCTCATTATGGAAGGTAGTCTATTGTTGAGATTTTTGTTACTCCAATGGATGGTAGCCTTTTCATTATGGAAGGTAGTCTTTCATTGATATTTACGTTACTCCAACGGATGGTAGCCTTGTCAATATGGAAGGTAGTCTGTTGTTCAGATTTTTGTTACTCCAACGGATGGTAGCCTTAACATTATGAAAGGTAGTCTGTTGACGAGATTTTTGTTATTCCATTGGATGGTAGCCTTTTCATTATGTAAGGTAGTTTGTTGTCGAGATTTTTATTATTCCAAGGGATGGTAACCTTGTCATTATGGAAGGTACCTTGTTGTCGATATTTTTGTTACTCTAGTGGATGGTACATTGTCATTATCTAAGGTAGTCTGTTATCAATATTTTATTACTCCAATGGATGGTAGCCTTGTCATTATGGAAGGTAGTCTGCTGTCGAGATTATTGTAACTCCAATGAATGGTAGCCTTGTTATTATGGTACATAGTCTGTTGTCGATATTTTTGTTACACCAATGGATGGTAGCCTTGTCATTATGGAAGGTAGTCTGTTGTCGAGATTTTTATTACTCCGATGGATGATAGTCTTTTCATTATGGAATGTAGTCTGTTGTCAATATTTTTGTTACTCCAATGGATGGTAGCCTTGTCATTAGGGAAGGTATTCTGTTGACGAGATTTTTGTTATTTCATTGGATTGTAGCCTTGTCATTGTGGAAGGTAGTATGTTGTTGAGATTTTTGTTACTCCAATGGATGGTAGCCTTATTATTATGGAACATAGTCTGTTGTCAATATTTTTGTTACTCCAATGGATGGTAGCCTTGTCATTATGAAAGTTAGTTTATTGTCGAGATTTTTTTTATTCCATGGGATGGTAGCCTTGTCATTATGGTAGGTAGTCAGTTATCGATATCATGCTTACTCAATGGATGGTAGCCTTGTCATTATGGAAGGTAGTCTGGTGTCGAGATTTTTGTTACCCCAATGGATGGTAGACTTGTGATTATGGAAGGTAGTCTATTATCGATATTCATGTTACTCCAATTGATGGTAGCCTTGTCATTATGGAAGGTTGTCTGTTATCGAGATTTTTGTTACTCCAATGGATGGTAGCCTTTTCATTATGGAAGGTAGTCTATTGTCGAGATTTTTGTTACTCCAATGGATGGTAGCCTTTTCATTATAGAAGGTAGTCTTTCGTTGATATTTACGTTACTCCAACGGATGGTAGGCTTGTCATTATGGAAGGTAGTCTGTTGTTCAGATTTTTATTACTCCAAAGGATGGTAACCTTCTCATTATAAAAAGGTAGTCTGTTGTCGAGATATTTGTTACTCCAATGGATGGTAGCCTTTTCATTGTGGAAGGTAGTATGTCGTTGAGATTTCAAATACTCCACTGGATGGTAACCTTGTCATTATGGAAGGTACCCTGTTGTCGATATTTTTGTTACTCTAGTGGATGCTAGCATTGTCATTATTGAAGGTAGTCTGTTGTCGATATCTTTGTTATTCAATTGGAAGCTAGCCTTGTCATTATGAAAAGTAGTCTGTTGTCGAGATTTTTGTTACTCAAACGGATGGTAGCCTTGTCATTATGAAAGGTAGTCTGTTGTCGATATCTTTGTTATTCAATGGATGGTAGCCTTGTCATTATGGAAAGTAGTCTGGTTTTGAAATTTTTGTTACTCCAATGGATGATAGACTTGTCATTATGGAAGGTAGTCTATTGTCGATATTCATGTTACTCCAATGGATGGTAGCCTTGTTATTATGGAAGGTAGTCTGTGATCGAGATTTTCGGTACTCCAATGGATGGTAGCCTTGTCATTATGAAAGGTAGTCTATTGTCGAGATTTTTGTTACTCCAATGGATGGTAGCCTTTTCATTATGGAAGTTAGTCTTTCATTGAGATTTACATTATTCCAACGGATGGTAGCCTTGTCATTATGGAAGGTAGTTTGTTGTTCAAATATTTGATACTCCAATGAATGGTAACCTTGTCATTATGGAAGGTAGTCTGTTGATGACATTTTTGTTATTCCATTGGATGGTAGCCTTTTCATTATGGAAGGTAGTCTGTTGTCGAGATTTTGGTTACTTCAATGGATGGAAGCCTTGTCATTATTGAAGGTAGTCTGTTGTCGAGATTTTTGTAACTCTAATGGATGGTAGCCTTGTTATTATGGAACATAGTTTGTTGTGGTTATTTTTGTTACTCCAATGGATGGTAGACTTGTCATTATGGAAATTAGTCTATTTTTGATATTTTTGTTACTCCAATGGATGGTAGCCTTCTTATTAAGGAACGTATTCTTATGTCGATATTTTTGTTACTCCAATGGCTGGTAGTCTTGTCATTATTAAAGGTAGTTGTTTTCGAGACTTTTGTTATTCCATTGAATGGTAGCCTTGTCATTATTGTAGGTAGTCTGTTGTCGATATCTTTGTTACTCAATGGATGGTAGCCTTGTCATTATGGAAGGTAGTTCGGTGTCGAGATTTTTGTTACTCCAATGGATGGTAGCCTTGTCATTATGAGAGCTAGTTTGTTGTTGAGATTTTTGTTATTCCATTGGATGGTAGCCTTGTTATTATGGAAGGTAGTCTGTGATCGATAATTTTGGTACTCCAATGGATGGTAGCCTTGTCATTATGGAAGGTAGTCTATTGTAGAGATTTTTGTTACTCCAATGGATGGTAGCCTTTTCATTATGGAAGTTAGTCTTTTATTGAGATTTATGTTATTCCAACAGATGGTAGCCTTGTCATTATGGAAGGTAGTTTGTTGTTCAAATATTTGTTACTCCAACGTATGGTAGCCTTTTCATTATGGAATGTAGTCTGTTGACAACATTTTTGTTATTCCATTGGATGGTAGCCTTTTCATTATGGAAGGTAGTATGTTGTCGAGATTTTTGTTACTACATTGGATGGAAGCCTTGTCATCATTGAAGGTAGTCTGTTGTCGAGATTTTTGTAACTCTAATGGATGGTAGCCTTTTTATTAAGGAACAAAGTTTGTTGTCGATATTTTTGTTACTCCAATGGAAGGTATACTTGTCATTATGGAAAGTAGTCTATTGTTGATATTTTTGTTACTCCAATGGATGGTAGCCTTGTTATTATGGAACGTATTATGTTGTCAATATTTTTGTTACTCCAATAGATGGTAGCCTTGTCATTATGAAAGGTAGTTGTTTTCGAGACTTTTGTTATTCCATTTAATGGTAGCCTTGTCATTATGGAAGGTAGTTCTGTGTCGAGATTTTTGTTACTCCAATGGATGGTAGACTTGTCATTATGGAAGGTAGTCTGTTGTCGATATTCATGTTACTCCAATGGATGGTAGCCTTGTCATTATGGAATGTAGTCTGTTATCGAGATTTTTGTTACTCCAATGGATGGTAGTCTTGTCACTATGGAAGGTAGTCCATTGTTGAGATTTTTGTTACTCCAATGGATGGTAGCCTTTTCATTATGGAAGGTAGTCTTTCATTGAGATTTACGTTACTCCAACGGATGGTAGCCTTGTCAATATGGAAGGTAGTCTGTTGTTTTGATTTTTGTTACTCCAATGGATGGTAGCCTTATCATTATGAAAGGTAGTCTGTTGACGAGATTTTTGTTATTCCATTGGATGGTAGCCTTTTCATTATGTAAGGTAGTTTGTTGTCGAGATTTTTATTATTCCAAGGGATGGTAACCTTGTCATTATGGAAGGTACCCTGTTGTCGATATTTTTGTTACTCTAGTGGATGGTACATTGTCATTATTGAAGGTAGTCTGTTATCAATATTTTATTACTCCAATGGATGGTAGCCTTGTCATTATGGAAGGTAGTCTGCTGTCGAGATTATTGTAACTCCAATGAATGGTAGCCTTGTTATTATGGAACATAGTCTGTTGTCGATATTTTTGTTACACCAATGGATGGTAGCCTTGTCATTATGGAAGGTAGTCTGTTGTCGAGTTTTTTATTACTCCAATGGATGGTAGCCTTGTCATTATGGAACGTAGTCTGTTGTCGATATTTATGTTACTCCAATGGATTGTAGCCTTGTCATTATGTAAGGTAGTATGTTGTCGAGATTGTTGTTATTCCATTGGATGGTAGCCTTGTCATTATGTAAGGTAGTATGTTGTCGAGATTGTTGTTATTCCATTGGATGGTAGCCTTGTCATTATGGTAGGTAGTCTGTTGTCGATATTTATGTTACTCAAATGAATGGTAGCCTTGTCATCATGAAAGGTAGTATGTTGTCGAGATTTTTGTTATTCCATTGGATGGTAGCCTTTTCATTATGGTAGGTATTCTGTTGTCGATATCTTTATTACTCAATGAATGGTAGCCTTGTCATTATAGAAGGTAGTTCGGTGTCGAGATTTTTGTTACTCCAATGGATGGTAGACTTGTCATTATGAAAGGTAGTCTGTTGTCGATATTCATGTTACTCCAATGGATGGTAGCCTTTTCATTATGGAATGTAGTCTGTTATCGAGATTTTTGTTACTCCAATGGATGGTAGTCTTGTCACTATGGAAGGTAGTCCATTGTTGAGATTTTTGTTACTCCAATGGATGGTAGCCTTTTCATTATGGAAGGTAGTCTTTCATTGAGATTTACGTTACTCCAACGGATGGTAGCCTTGTCAATATGGAAGGTAGTCTGTTGTTTTGATTTTTGTTACTCCAATGGATGGTAGCCTTATCATTATGAAAGGTAGTCTGTTGACGAGATTTTTGTTATTCCATTGGATGGTAGCCTTGTCATTATGGAAGGTAGTTCGGTGTCGAGATTTTTGTTACTCCAATGGATGGTAGCCTTGTCATTATGAAAGCTAGTTTGTTGTTGAGATTTTTGTTATTCCATTGGATGGTAGCCTTGTCATTATGGAAGGTAGTCTATTGTAGAGATTTTATTTACTCCAATGGATGGTAGCCTTTTCATTATGGAAGTTAGTCTTTCATTGAGATTTACGTTATTCCAACGGATGGTAGCCTTGTCATTATGGAAGGTAGTTTGTTGTTCAAATATTTGTTACTCCAATGTATGGTAGCCTTGTCGTTATGGAATGTAGTCTGTTGACAACATTTTTGTTATTCCATTGGATGGTAGCCTTTTCATTATGGAAGGTAGTCTGTTGTCGAGATTTTTGTTACTTCATTGGATGGAGGCCTTGTCATCATTGAAGGTAGTCTGTTGTCGAGATTTTTGAAACTCTAATGGATGGTAGCCTTTTTATTCAGGAACATAGTTTGTTGTCGATATTTTTGTTACTCCAATGGAAGGTATACTTGTCATTATGGAAAGTAGTCTATTGTTGATATTTTTGTTACTCCAATGGATGGTAGCCTTGTTATTATGGAACGTATTCTGTTGTCAATATTTTTGTTACTCCAATGGATGGTAGCCTTGTCATTAATGGTAGCCATGTCATTATGGTAGGTAGTCTGTTGTCGATATCTTTGTTACTTAATGGATGGTAGCCTTGTCATTATGGAAGGTAGTTCGGTGTCGAGATTTTTGTTACTCAAATGGATGGTAGACTTGTCATTATGGAAGGTAGTCTGTTGTCGATATTCATGTTACTCCAATGGATGGTAGCCTTGTCATTATGGAAGGTAGTCTGTTATCGAGATTTTTGTTACTCCAATGGATGGTAGTCTTGTCATTATGGAAGGTAGTCTATTGTTGATATTTTTGTTACTCCAATGGATGGTAGCCTTTTCATTATGGAAGGTAGTCTTTCATTGAGATTTACGTTACTCCAACGGATGGTAGCCTTGTCAATATGGAAGGTAGTTTGTTGTTCTGATTTTTGTTACTCCAATGGATGGTAGCCTTATCATTATGAAAGGTAGTCTGTTGACGAGATATTTGTTATTCCATTGGATGGTAGCCTTTTCATTATGGAAGGTAGTTTGTTGTCGAGATTTTTATTATTCCAAGGGATGATAACCTTGTCATTTTGGAAGGTACCCTGTTGTCGATATTTTTGTTACTCTAGTGGATGGTACATTGTCATTATTGAAGGTAGTTTGTTATCGATATTTTATTATTCCAATGGATGGTAGCCTTTTCATTATGGAAGGTAGTCTGCTGTCGAGATTATTGTAACTCCAATGGATGGTAGCCTTGTTATTATGGAACATAGTCTGTTGTCGATATTTTTGTTACACCAATGGATGGTAGCCTTGTCATTATGGAAGGTAGTCTGTTGTCGAGATTTTTATTACTCCAATGGATGGTAGCCTTGTCCTTATGGAACGTAGTCTGTTGTCGATATTTATGTTACTCCAATGGATTGTAGCCTTGTCATTATGTAAGGTAGTATGTTGTCGAGATTGTTGTTATTCCATTGGATGGTAGCCTTGTCATTATGGTAGGTAGTATGTTGTCGATATTTATGTTACTCAAATGAATGGTAGCCTTGTCATTATGAAAGGTAGTCTTTTGTCGAGATTTTTGTTATTCCATTGGATGGTAGCCTTTTCATTATGGTAGGTATTCGGTTGTCGATATCTTTATTACTCAATGAATGGTAGCCTTGTCATTATGGAAGGTAGTCTGTTGTTGATATTTTTGTTACTCCAATGGATGGTAGCCTTGCCATTATAGAAGGTAGTATATTGTCGAGATTTTTGTTATTCCATTGGATGGTAGCCTTGCAATTATGGTAGGTAGTCTGTTGTCGATATCTTTATTACTCAATGGATGGTAGCCTTGTCATTATCGAAGGTAGTCTTTTGTTGTGATTTACGTTACTCCAACGGATGGTAGACTTGTCATTATGGAAGGTAGTCTGTTGTTCAGATTTTTGTTACTCCAATGGATGGAAGCCTTGTCATTATGGAAGGTAGTTTGTTGACGAGATTTTTGTTATTCCATGGATGGTAGTCTTTTCATTATGGAATGTAGTCTGTTGTCGAGATTTTGGTTACTCCAATGGATGGCAGCCTTGTCATTAGGGAAGGTAGTTTGTTGACGAGATTTTTGTTATTCCATTGGATGGTAGCCTTGTCATTATGGAAGGTAGTATGTTGTTGAGATTTTTGTTACTCCAATGGATGGTAGCCTTATTATTATGGAACATAGTCTGTTGTCAATATTTTTGTTACTCCAATGGATGGTAGCCTTGTCATTAAGAAAGCTAGTTTGTTGTCAAGATTTTATTTATTCCATTGGATGGTAGCCTTGTCATTATGGTAGGTAGTCTGTTATCGATATCATTGTTACTCAATGGATGGTAGCCTTGTCATTATGGAAGGTAGTCTGGTGTCAAGATTTTTGTTAGTCCAATGGATGGTAGACTTGTGATTATGGAAGGTAGTCTATTGTCGATATTCATGTTACTCCAATTGATGGTAGCCTTGTCATTATGGAAGGTTGTCTGTTATCGAGATTTTTGTTACTCCAATGGATGGTAGCCTTTTCATTATGGAAGGTAGTCTATTGTCGAGATTTTTGTTACTCCAATGGATGGTAGCCTTTTCATTATAGAAGGTAGTCTTTCGTTGATATTTACGTTACTCCAACGGATGGTAGGCTTGTCATTATGGAAGGTAGTCTGTTGTTCAGATTTTTATTACTCCAATGGATGGTAACCTTCTCATTATAACAAGGTAGTCTGTTGTCGAGATATTTGTTACTCCAATGGATGGTAGCCTTTTCATTGTGGAAGGTACCCTGTTGTCGATATTTTTGTTACTCTAGTGGATGGTACATTGTCATTATTGAAGGTAGTCCGTTATCGATATTTTATTACTCCAATGGATGGTAGCCTTGTCATTATGGAAGGTAGTCTGCTGTCGAGATTATTGTAACTCCAATGGATGGTAGCCTTGTTATTATGGAACATAGTCTGTTGTCGATATTTTTGTTACACCAATGGATGGTAGCCTTGTCATTATGGAAGGTAGTCTGTTGTCGAGATTTTTCTTTCTCCAATGGATGGTAGCCTTGTCATTATGGAACGTAGTCTGTAGTCGATATTCATGTTACTCCAATTGATGGTAGCCTTGTCATTATGGAAGGTTGTCTCTTATCGAGAGTTTTGTTACTCCAATGGATGGTAGCCTTTTCATTATGGAAGGTAGTCTATTGTCGAGATTTTTGTTACTCCAATGGATGGTAGCCTTTTCATTATAGAAGGTAGTCTTTCGTTGATATTACCGTTACTCCAACGGATGGTAGGCTTGTCATTATGGAAGGTAGTCTGTTGTTCAGATTTTTATTACTCCAATGGATGGTAACCTTCTCATTATAAAAAGGTAGACTGTTGTCGAGATATTTGTTACTCCAATGGATGGTAGCCTTTTCATTGTGGAAGGTACCCTGTTGTCGATATTTTTGTTACTCTAGTGGATGGTACATTGTCATTATTGAAGGTAGTCTGTTATCGATATTTTATTACTCCAATGGATGTTAGCCTTGTCATTATGGAAGGTAGTCTGCTGTAGAGATGATTGTAACTCCAATGGATGGTAGCCTTGTTATTATGGAACATAGTCTATTGTCGATATTTTTGTTACACCAATGGATGGTAGCCTTGCCATTATGGAAGGTAGTCTGTTCTCGAGATTTTTATTACTCCAATGGATGGTAGCCTTGTCATTATGGAACATAGTCTGTTGTCGATATTTATGTTACTCCAATGGATTGTAGCCTTGTCATTATGTAAGGTAGTATGTTGTCGAGATTGTTGTTATTCCATTGGATGGTAGCCTTGTCATTATGGTAGGTAGTCTGTTGTCGATATTTATGTTACTCAAATGAATGGTAGCCTTGTCATTATGAAAGGTAGTCTGTTGTCGAGATTTTTGTTATTCCATTGGATGGTAGCCTTTTCATTATGGTAGGTATTTTGTTGTCAATATCTTTATTACTCAATGAATGGTAGCCTTGTCATTATGGAAGGTAGTTTGTTGTTGATATTTTTGTTACTCCAATGGATGGTAGCCTTGCCATTATAGAAGGTAGTATATTGTCGAGATTTTTTTTATTCCATTGGATGGTAGCCTTGCAATTATGGTAGGTAGTCTGTTGTCGATATCTTTATTACTCAATGGATGGTAGCATTGTCATTATCGAAGGTAGTCTTTTGTTGTGATTTACGTTACTCCAACGGATGATAGCCTTGTCATTATGGAAGGTAGTCTGTTGTTCAAATTTTTGTTACTCCAATGGATGGAAGCCTTGTCATTATGGAAGGTAGTCTGTTGACCAGATTTTTGTTATTCCGTTGGATGGTAGTCTTTTCATTATGGAATGTAGTCTGTTGTCGAGATTTTTGTTACTCCAATGGATGGTAGCCTTGTCATTAGGGAAGGTAGTCTGTTGACGAGATTTTTGTTATTCCATTGGATGGTAGCCTTGTCATTATGGAAGGTACTATGTTGTTGAGATTTTTGTTACTCCAATGGATGGTAGCCTTATTATTATGGAACATAGTATGTTGTCAATATTTTTGTTACTCCAATGGATGGTAGCCTTGTCATTATGAAAGCTAGTTTGTTGTCAATATTTTTTTTATTCCATTGGATGGTAGCCTTGTCATTATGGTAGGTAGTCTGTTATCGATATCATTGTTACTCAATGGATGGTAGCCTTGTCATTATGGAAGGTAGTCTGGTGTCGAGATTTTTGTTACTCCAAGGGATGGTAGACTTGTGATTATGGAAGGTAGTCTATTGTCGATATTCATGTTACTCCAATTGATGGTAGCCTTGTCATTATGGAAGGTTGTCTCTTATCGAGATTTTTGTTACTCCAATGGATGGTAGCCTTTTCATTATGGAAGGTAGTCTATTGTCGAGATTTTTGTTACTCCAATGGATGGTAGCCTTTTCATTATAGAAGGTAGTCTTTCGTTGATATTTACGTTACTCCAACGGATGGTAGGCTTGTCATTATGGAAGGTAGTCTGTTGTTCAGATTTTTATTACTCCAATGGATGGTAACCTTCTCATTATAAAAAGGTAGACTGTTATCGAGATATTTGTTACTCCAATGCATGGTAGCCTTTTCATTATGGAAGGTACCCTGTTGTCGATATTTTTGTTAATCTAGTCGATGGTACATTGTCATTATTGAAGGTAGTCTGTTATCGATATTTTATTACTCCAATGGATGTTAGCCTTGTCATTATGGAAGGTAGTCTGCTGTAGAGATTATTGTAACTCCAATGGATGGTAGCCTTGTTATTATGGAACATAGTCTATTGTCGATATTTTTGTTACACCAATGGATGGTAGCCTTGCCATTATGGAAGGTAGTCTGTTGTCGAGATTTTTATTACTCCAATGGATGGTAGCCTTGTCATTATGGAACATAGTCTGTTGTCGATATTTATGTTACTCCAATGGATTGTAGCCTTGTTATTATGTAAGTTAGTATGTTGTCGAGATTGTTGTTATTCCATTGGATGGTAGCCTTGTCATTATGGTAGGTAGTCTGTTGTCGATATTTATGTTACTCAAATGAATGGTAGCCTTGTCATTATGAAAGGTAGTCTGTTGTCGAGATTTTTGTTATTCCATTGGATGGTAGCCTTTTCATTATGGTAGGTATTTTGTTGTCAATATCTTTATTACTCAATGAATGGTAGCCTTGTCATTATGGAAGGTAGTCTGTTGTTGATATTTTTGTTACTCCAATGGATGGTAGCCTTGCCATTATAGAAGGTAGTATATTGTCAAGATTTTTTTTATTCCATTGGATGGTAGCCTTGCAATTATGGTAGGTAGTCTGTTGTCGATATCTTTATTATTCAATGGATGGTAGCATTGTCATTATCGAAGGTAGTCTTTTGTTGTGATTTACGTTACTCCAACGGATGGTAGCCTTGTCATTATGGAAGGTAGTCTGTTGTTCAGATTTTTGTTACTCCAATGGATGGAAGCCTTGTCATTATGGAAGGTAGTCAGTTGACCAGATTTTTGTTATTCCATTGGATGGTAGTCTTTTCATTATGGAATGTAGTCTGTTGTCGAGATTTTTGTTACTCCAATGGATGGTAGCCTTGTCATTAGGGAAGGTAGTCTGTTGACGAGATTTTTGTTATTCCATTGGATGGTAGCCTTGTCATTATGGAAGGTACTATGTTGTTGAGATTTTTGTTACTCCAATGGATGGTAGCCTTATTATTATGGAACATAGTATGTTGTCAATATTTTTGTTACTCCAATGGATGGTAGCCTTGTCATTATGAAAGCTAGTTTGTTGTCAAGATTTTTTTTATTCCATTGGATGGTAGCCTTGTCATTATGGTAGGTAGTCTGTTATCGATATCATTGTTACTCAATGGATGGTAGCCTTGTCATTATGGAAGGTAGTCTGGTGTCGAGATTTTTGTTACTCCAATGGATGGTAGACTTGTGATTATGGAAGGTAGTCTATTGTCGATATTCATGTTACTCCAATTGATGGTAGCCTTGTCATTATGGAAGGTTGTCTCTTATCGAGATTTTTGTTACTCCAATGGATGGTAGCCTTTTCATTATGGAACGTAGTCTATTGTCGAGATTTTTGTTACTCCAATGGATGGTAGCCTTTTCATTATAGAAGGTAGTCTTTCGTTGATATTTACGTTACTCCAACGGATGGTAGGCTTGTCATTATGGAAGGTAGTCTGTTGTTCAGATTTTTATTACTCCAACGGATGGTAACCTTCTCATTATAAAAAGGTAGTCTGTTGTCGAGATATTTGTTACTCCAATGGATGGTAGCCTTTTCATTGTGGAAGGTACCCTGTTGTCGATATTTTTGTTACTCTAGTGGATGGTACATTGTCATTATTGAAGGTAGTCTGTTATCGATATTTTATTACTCCAATGGATGTTAGCCTTGTCATTATGGAAGGTAGTCTGCTGTAGAGATTATTGTAACTCCAATGGATGGTAGCCTTGTTATTATGGAACATAATCTATTGTCGATATTTTTGTTACACCAATGGATGGTAGCCTTGCCATTATGGAAGGTAGTCTGTTGTCGAGATTTTTATTACTCCAATGGATGGTAGCCTTGTCATTATGGAACATAGTTTGTTGTCGATATTTATGTTACTCCAATGGATTGTAGCCTTGTCATTATGTAAGGTAGTATGTTGTCGAGATTGTTGTTATTCCATTGGATGGTAGCCTTGTCATTATGGTAGGTAGTCTGTTGTCGATATTTATGTTACTCAAATGAATGGTAGCCTTGTCATTATGAAAGGTAGTCTGTTGTCGAGATTTTTGTTATTCCATTGGATGGTAGCCTTTTCATTATGGTAGGTATTTTGTTGTCAATATCTTTATTACTCAATGAATGGTAGCCTTGTCATTATGGAAGGTAGTTTGTTGTTGATATTTTTGTTACTCCAATGGATGGTAGCCTTGCCATTATAGAAGGTAGTATATTGTCGAGATTTGTTTTATTCCATTGGATGGTAGCCTTGCAATTATGGTAGGTAGTCTGTTGTCGATATCTTTATTACTCAATGGATGGTAGCATTGTCATTATCGAAGGTAGTCTTTTGTTGTGATTTACGTTACTCCAACGGATGGTAGCCTTGTTATTATGGAAGGTAGTCTGTTGACAAGATTTTTGTTATTCCATTGGATGGTAGTCTTTTCATTATGGAATGTAGTCTGTTGTCGAGATTTTTGTTACTCCAATGGATGGTAGCCTTGTCATTAGGGAAGGTAGTCTGTTGACGAGATTTTTGTTATTCCATTGGATGGTAGCCTTGTCATTATGGACGGTAGTATGTTGTTGAGATTTTTGTTACTCCAATTGATGGTAGCCTTATTATTATGGAACATAGTATGTTGTCAATATTTTTGTTACTCCAATGGATGGTAGCCTTGTCATTATGAAAGCTAGTTTGTTGTCAAGATTTTTTTTATTCCATTGGATGGTAGCCTTGTCATTATGGTAGGTAGTCTGTTATCGATATCATTGTTACTCAATGGATGGTAGCCTTGTCATTATGGAAGGTAGTCTGGTGTCGAGATTTTTGTTACTCCAATGGATGGTAGACTTGTGATTATGGAAGGTAGTCTATTGTCGATATTCATGTTACTCCAATTGATGGTAGCCTTGTCATTATGGAAGGTTGTCTATTATCGAGATTTTTGTTACTCCAATGGATGGTAGCCTTTTCATTATGGAAGGTAGTCTATTGTCGAGATTTTTGTTACTCCAATGGATGGTAGCCTTTTCATTATAGAAGGTAGTCTTTCGTTGATATTTACGTTACTCCAACGGATGGTAGGCTTGTCATTATGGAAGGTAGTCTGTTGTTCAGATTTTTATTACTCCAATGGATGGTAACCTTCTCATTATAAAAAGGTAGTCTGTTGTCGAGATATTTGTTACTCCAATGGATGGTAGCCTTTTTATTATGGAAGGTAGTCTGTCGTTGAGATTTCAAATACTCCATTGGATGGTAACCTTGTCATTATGGAAGGTACCCTGTTGTCGATATTTTTGTTACTCTAGTGGATGCTAGCATTGTCATTATTGAAGGTAGTCTGTTGTTGATATCTTTGTTATTCAATTGGATGGTAGCCTTGTCATTATGAAAAGTACTCTGTTGTCGAGATTTTTGTTACTCAAATGGATGGTAGCCTTGTCATTATTAAAGGTAGTCTGTTGTCGATATCTTTGTTATTCAATCGATGGTAGCCTTGTCATTATGGAAGGTAGTTCGGTGTCGATATTTTTGTGACTCCAATGGATTGTAGACTTGTCATTATGGAAGGTAGTCTATTGTCGATATTCATGTTACTCCAATGGATGGTAGCCTTGTCATTATGGAAGGTAGTTTGTTATCGAGATTTTTGTTACTCCAACGGATGGTAGTCTTGTCATTATAGAAGGTAGTCTATTGTCGAGATTTTTGTTACTCCAATGGATGGTATCGTCTTCATTATGGAAGGTAGTCTTTCATTGATATTTACGTTACTCCAACAGATGGTAGCCTTGTCAATATGGAAGGTAGTCTGTTGTTCAGATTTTTGTTACTCCAATGGATGGTAGCCTTATCATTATGAACGGTAGTTTGTTGACGAGATTTTTGTTATTCCATTGGATGGTAGCCTTTTCATTATGGAAGGTAGTTTGTTGTCAAGATTTTTATTATTCCAAGGGATGGTAACATTGTCATTATGGAAGGTACCCTGTTGTCGATATTTTTAATACTCTAGTGGATGGTACATTGTCATTATTGAAGGTAGTATGTTGTCGATATCTTTGTAACTCCAATGGATGGTAGCCTTGTCATTATGAAAAGTAGTCTGTTGTCGAGATTTTTGTTACTCAAACGGATGGTAGCCTTGTCATTATAGAAGGTAGTATATTGTCGAGATTTTTGTTATTCCATTGGATGGTAGCCTTGCAATTATGGTAGGTAGTCTATTGTCGATATCTTTATTACTCAATGGATAGTAGCCTTGTCATTATCGAAGGTAGTCTTTTGTTGTGATTTACGTTACTCCAACGGATGGTAGCCTTGTCGTTATGGAAGGTAGTCTGTTGTTCAGATTTTTGTTACTCCAATGGATGGAAGCCTTGTCATTATGGAAGGTAGTCTGTTGACAAGATTTTTGTTATTCCATTGGATGGTAGTCTTTTCATTATGGAATGTAGTCTGTTGTCGAGATTTTTGTTACTCCAACGGATGGTATCGTTGTCATTAGGGAAGGTAGTCTGTTGATGAGATTTTTGTTATTCCATTGGATGGTAGCCTTGTCATTATGGAAGGTAGTATGTTGTTGAGATTTTTGTTACTCCAGTGGATGGTAGCCTTATTATTATGCAACATAGTCTGTTTTCAATATTTTTGTTACTCCAATGGATGGTAGCCTTGTCATTATGAAAGCTAGTTTGTTGTCCAGATTTTTTTTATTCCATTGGATGGTAGCCTTGTCATTATGGTAGGTAGTCTGTTATCGATATCATTGTTACTCAATGGATGGTAGCCTTGTCATTATGGAAGGTAGTCTGGTGTCGAGATTTTTATTACTCCAATGGATGGTAGACTTGTGATTATGGAAGGTAGTCTATTATCGATATTCATGTTACTCCAATTGATGGTAGCCTTGTCATTATGGAAGGTTGTTTGTTATCGAGATTTTTGTTACTCCAATGGATGGTAGCATATTCATTATGGAAGGTAGTCTATTGTCGAGATTTTTGTTACTCAAATGGATGGTAGCCTTTTCATTATAGAAGGTAGTCTTTCGTTGATATTTACGTTACTCCAACGGATGGTAGGCTTGTCATTACGAAAGGTAGTTTGTTGTTAAGATTTTTATTACTCCAATGGATGGTAACCTTCTCATTATAAAAAGGTAGTTTGTTGTCGAGATATTTGTTACTCCAATGCATGGTAGCCTTTTCATTGTGGAAGGTAGTCTGTTATTGAGATTTCAAATACTCCACTGGATGGTAAACTTGTCATTATGGAAGGTACCTTGTTGTTGATATTTTTGTTACTCTAGTGGATGCTAGCATTGTCATTCTTGAAGGTAGTCTGTTGTCGATATCTTTGTTATTCAATTGGATGGTAGCCTTGTCATTATGAAAAGTAGTCTGTTGTCGAGATTTTTGTTACTCAAACGGATGGTAGCCTTGTCATTATGAAAGATAGTTCGGTGTCGAGATTTTTGTTACTCCAATGGATGGTAGACTTGTCATTATGGAAGGTAGTCTATTGTCGATATTCATGTTACTCCAATGGATGGTAGCCTTGTCATTATGGAAGGTAGTCTGTTATCGAGATTTTTGTTACTCCAATGGATGGTAGTTTTGTCATTATGGAAGGTAGTCTATTGTCGAGATTTTTGTTACTCCAATGGATGGTAGCCTTTTCATTATGTAAGGTAGTCTTTCATTGAGATTTACGTTACTCCAACGGATGGTAGCCTTGTCAATATGGAAGGTAGTCTGTTGTTCAGATTTTTGTTACTCCAATGGATGGTAGCCTTATCATTATGAACGGTAGTTTGTTGACGAGATTTTTGTTATTCCATTGGATGGTAGCCTTTTCATTATGGAAGGTAGTTTGTTGTCGAGATTTTTATTATTCCAAGGGATGGTAACCTTGTCATTATGGAAGGTACCCTGTTGTCGATATTTTTGTTACTCTAGTGGATGGTACATTGTCATTATTGAAGGTAGTCTGTTGTCGATATCTTTGTTACTCCAATGGATGGTAGCCTTGTCATTATGGAAGGTAGTCTGTTGTCGAGATTATTGTAACTCCAATGGATGGTAGCCTTGTTATTATGGAACATAGTCTGTTGTCGATATTTTTGTTACACCAATGGATGGTAGCCTTGTCATTATGGAAGGTAGTCTGTTGTCGAGATTTTTATTACTCCAATGGATGGTAGCCTTGTCATTATGGAACGTAGTTTGTTGTCGATATTTATGTTACTCCAATGGATGGTAGCCTTGTCATTATGTAAGGTCGTTTGTTGTCGAGATTTTTGTTATTCCAATTGATGGTAGCCATGTCATTATGGTAGGTAGTCTGTTGTCGATATGTATGTTACTCAAATGAATGGTAGCCTTGTCATTATGAAAGGTAGTCTGTTGTCGAGATTTTTGTTATTCCATTAGATGGTAGCCTTTTCATTATGGTAGGTAGTCTGTTGTCGATATCTTTGTTACTCAATGGATGGTAGCCTTGTCATTATGGAAGGTAGTCTGTTGTCGATATTTTTGTTACTCCGATGGATGGTAGCCTTGCCATTATAGAAGGTAGTCTGTTATCGAGATTTTTGTTACTCCAATGGATGGTAGCCTTGTCATTATGGAATGTAGTCTGTTGTCGATATTTATGTTACTCCAATGGATGGTGGCCTTGTCATTATGAAAGGTAGTCTATTGTCGAGATTTTTGTTATTCCATTGGATGGTAGCCTTGTAATTATGGTAGGTATTCTGTTGTCGATATCTTTGTTACTCAATGGCTGGTAGCCTTGTCATTATAGAAGGTAGTCTTTTGTTGCGATTTATCTTACTCCAACGGATGGTAGTCTTGTCATTATGGAAGGTAGTCTGTTGTTCAGATTTTTGTTACTCCAATGGATGGTAGCCTTGTCATTATGGAAGGTAGTCTATTGACGATATTTTTGTTATTCCATTGGATGGTAGCCTTTTCATTATGGAAGGTAGTCTGTTGTCGAGATTTTTGTTACTCCAATGGATGGTAGCCTTGTCATTAGGGAAGGTAGTCTGTTGACGAGATTTTTGTTATTCCATTAGATGGTAGTCTTGTCGATATGGAAGGTAATATGTTGTTGAGATTTTTGTTACTCCAATGGATGGTAGCCTTATTATTATGGAACGTAGTATG
This sequence comes from Vicia faba, assembly GCA_948472305.1. NCBI lineage: Eukaryota > Viridiplantae > Streptophyta > Magnoliopsida > Fabales > Fabaceae > Vicia > Vicia faba. Next base: position 680,196,180 of record OX451739.1, on the reverse strand, counting down.
TTGTCAATATTTTTGTTACTCCAATGGATGGTAGCCTTGTCATTATGAAATCTAGTTTGTTGTCGAGATTTTTGTTATTCCATTGGATGGTAGCCTTGTCATTATGGAAGGTAGTCTGTTATCGATATCATTGTTACTCAATGGATGGTAGCCTTGTCATTATGGAAGGTAGTCTGGTGTCGAGATTTTTGTTACTCCAATGGATGGTAGACTAGTGATTATGGAAGGTAGTCTGTTGTCGATATTCATGTTACTCCAATTGATGGTAGCCTTGAAATTATGGAAGGTTGTCTGTTATCGAGATTTTTGTTACTCCAATGGATGGTAGCCTTTTCATTATGGAAGGTAGTCTATTGTCGAGATTTTTGTTACTCTAATGGATGGTAGCCATTTCATTATAGAAGGTAGTCTTTCGTTGATATTTATGTTACTCCAACATATGGTAGGCTTGTCATTATTGATGGTAGTCTGTTATTCAGAATTTTGTTACTCCAAGGGATGGTAACCTTTTCATTATAAAAAGGTAGTCTGTTGTCGAGATATTTGTTACTCCAATGGATGATAGCCTTTTAAATATGGAAGATAGTCTGTCGTTGAGATTTCAAATACTCCACTGGATGGTAACCTTGTCATTATGGAAGGTACCCTGTTGTCGTAATTTTTGTTACTCTAGTGGATGCTAGCATTGTCATTATTGAAGGTAGTGTATTGTCAATATCTTTGTTATTCAATTGGATGGTAGCCTTGTCATTATGAAAGGTAGTCTATTGTCGAGATTTTTGTTACTCCAACGGATGGTAGCCTTGTCATTATGGAAGGTAGTCTGTTGTCGACATTTTTGTTACTCCAATGGATGGTAGCCTTGTCATTATGGAAGGTAGTCTTTCGTTGAGATTTACGTTACTCCAACGGATGGTAGCCTTGTCATTATGGAAGGTAGTCTGTTATCGAGATTTTTGTTACTCCAATGGATGGTAGCCATTTCATTATGGAAGGTAGTCTATTGTCGAGATTTTTGTTACTCCAATGGATGGTAGCCTTTTCATTATGGAAGGTAGTCTTTCGTTGATATTTACATTACTCCAACGGATGGTAGGCTTGTCATTATGGAAGGTAGTATGTTGTTCAGATTTTTGTTACTCCAATGGATGGTAGCCTTGTCATTATGGAAGGTAGTTTGTTGTCGAGATTTTTGTTACTCTAGTGGCTGGTAGCATTGTCATTATTGAAGGTAGTCTATTGTCAATATCTTTGTTACTCCAATGGTTGGTAGCCTTGTCATGATGGAAGGTAGTTTGTTGTCGATATTTTTGTAACTCCAATGGATGGTAGCCTTGTTATTATGAAACATAGTCTGTTGTCGATATTTTTGTTACTCCAATGGATGGTAACCTTGTCATTATAGAAGGTACCCTATTGTCGATATTTTTGTTACTCTAGTGGCTGGTAGCATTGTCATTATTGAAGGTAGTCTATTGTCGATATCTTTGTTACTCCAATAGTTGGTAGCCTTGTCATGATGGAAGGTAGTTTGTTGTCGATATTTTTGTAACTCCAATGGATGGTAGCCTTGTTATTATGAAACATAGTTTGTTGTCGATATTTTTGTTACTCCAATGGATGGTAGCCTTGTCATTATGGAATGTAGTATGTTGTCGAGATTTTTGTTACTCCAATGGATGGTAGCCTTGTCATTATGGAACGTAGTCTGTTGTCGATATTTATGTTACTCTAATGGATGGTAGCATTGTCATTATGAAAGGTAGTCTGTTGTCGATATTTTTGTATTTCTATTGGATGGTAGCCTTGTCATTATGGTAGGTAGTCTGTTGTCGATATCTTTGTTACTCAATGGATGGTAGCCTTGTTATTATGGAAGGTAGTACGTTGTCGAGATTTTTGTTACTCCAATGGATGGTAGCCTTCTCATTATGGAAGGTAGTCTTTCGTTGAGATTTACGTTACTCCAACGGATGGTAGCCTTGTCATTATGGAAGGTAGTCTGTTGTTTAAATTTTTGTTACTCCAATGGATGGTAGCCTTGTCATTATGGAAGGTAGTCTATTGACAAGATTTTTATTATTCCATTGGATGATAGCCTTTTCATTATGGAAGGTAGTCTGTTGTCGAGATTTTTGTTACTCTATTGGATGATTGCCTTGTCATTATTGAAGGTAGTCTGTTGTCAAGATTTTTATAACTCCAATGTATGGTAACTTATTATTATGGAAGGTAGTCTGTTGTTGAGATCTTTGTTACTCCAATGGAAGGTAGCCTTGTTATTATGGAACGTAGTCTGTTGTCGATTTTTTTCTTACTCCAATGGATGATAGCCTTGTCATTATGGAAGGTAGTCTGTTGTTTAGATTTTTGTTACTCCAAAGGATGGTAGCCTTGTTATTATGGAACGTAGTCTGTTGTCGATATTTTTGTTACTCCAATGGATGGTAGCCTTTTCATTATGAAAGGTAGTTTGTTGTCGTGACTTTTTTTATTCCATTGGATGGTAGCCTTGTCATTATGGTAGGTAGTTTGTTGTCGATATCTTTGTTACTCAATGGATGCTAGCCTTGTCATTATGGAAGGTCGTTTGTTGTCGAGATTTTTGTTACTCCAATGGATGGTAGCCTTGCAATTATGGAAGGTAGTCTATTGTTGAGATTTTTGTTACTCCAGTGGATGGTAGCCTTTTCATTATGGAAGGTAGTCTTTCATTAAGATTTTTTTTACTCCAATGAATGGTAGCCTTGTCATTATGGATGGTAGTGTATTATTCAGATTTTTGTTACTCCACTGGATGGTAGCCTTGTCATTATGGAAGGTAGTTTGTTGACGAGATTTTTGTTATTCCAATGGATGGTAGCCTTGTCATTATGGAAGGTAGTTTGTTGTCGAGAGTTTTATTAATCCAATGGATGGTAACATTGTCATTATAAAAGGTAGTGTGTTGTTGAGATTTTAGTTACTCCAATGGATGGTAACCTTTTCATTATAAAAAGGTAGTTTGTTGTCGAGATATTTGTTACTCCAATGGATGGTAGCCTTGTTATTCATTGTGGAAGGTAGTCTGTCATTGAGATTTCAAATACTCCACTGGATGATAACCTAGTCATTATGGAAGGTACCTTGTTGTCGATATTTTTGTTACTCTAGTGGATGCTAGCATTGTCATTATTGAAGGTAGTCTGTTGTCGATATCTTTGTTATTCAATTGTATGGTAGCTTTGTAATTATGAAAGGTAGTATGTTGTCGAGATTTTTGTTACTCCAATGGATGGTAGCCTTGTCATCATGGAAGGTAGTCTTTCGTTGAGATTTACGTTACTCCAATGGATGGTAGCCTTGTCATTATGGAAGGTAGTCTGTTATCGAGATTTTTGTTACTCCAATGGATGGTAGCCTTGTCATTATAGAAGGTAGCCTATTGTCGAGATTTTTGTAACTCCAATGTATGGTAGCCTTGTTATTATGGAAGGTAGTCTGTTTTGATATCTTTGTTACTCTAATGGATGGTAGCCTTTTTATTATGAAACATAGTTTGTTGTCGATTTTTTTCTTACTCCAATGGATGGTATCCTTGTCATTATGGAAGGTAGTCTGTTGTTGAGATTTTTGTTACTCCAATAGATGGTAGCCTTGTTATTATGGAACATAGTCTATTGTCGATATTTTTGTTACTCCAATGGATTGTAGCCTTTTCATTATGAAAGGTAGTTTGTTGTTGAGATTTTTGTTATTCCATTGGATGGTAGCCTTGTCATTATGAAAGGTAGTCTATTGACGAGATTTTTGTTATTCCATTGGATGGTAGCCTTTTCATTATGGAAGGTAGTCTGTTGTCGAGATTTTTGTTACTCCATTGGATGGTAGCCTTGTCATTAGGGAAGGTAGTCTGTTGACGAGAATTTTGTTATTCCATTAGATGGTAGCCTTGTCATTATGGAAGGTAATATGTTGTTGAGATTTTTGTTACTCCAATGGATGGTAGCCTTATTATTATGGAATGTAGTCTGTTGTCAATATTTTTGTTACTCCAATGGACGGTAGCCTTGTCATTATGAAATCTAGTTTGTTGTTGAGATTTTTGTTATTCCATTGGATGGTAGCCTTGTCATTATGGTAGGTAGTCTGTTATCGATATCATTGTTACTCAATGGATGGTAGCCTTGTCATTATGGAAGGTAGTCTGGTGTCGAGATTTTTGTTACTCCAATGGATGGTAGACTAGTGATTATGGAAGGTAGTCTGTTATTGATATTCATGTTGCTCCAATTGATGGTAGCCTTGTCATTATAGAAGGTAGTCTTTCATTGATATTTACGTTACTCACCCGAATGGTAGGCTTTTCATTATGGATGGTAGTCTGTTATTCAGATTTTTGTTACTCCAAGGGATGGTAACCTTTTCATTATAAAAAGGTAGTATGTTGTCGAGATATTTGTTACTCCAATGGATGGTAGCCTTTTAATTGTGGAAGGTAGTCTGTCGTTGAGATTTCAAATACTCCACTGGATGGTAACCTTGTCATTATGGAAGGTACCCTGTTGTCGATATTTTTGTTACTTTAGTGGATGCTAGCATTGTCATTATTGATGGTAGTCTATTGTCGATATCTTTGTTATTCAATTGGATGGTAGCCTTGTCATTATGAAAGGTAGTCTATTGTCGAGATTTTTGTTACTCCAACGGATGGTAGGCTTGTCATTATGGAAGGTAGTCTATTGTCAAGATTTTTGTTACTCCAATGGATGGTAGCCTTGTCATTATGGAAGGTAGTCTTTCATTGAGATTTACGTTACTCCAACGGATGGTAGCCTTGTCATTATGGAAGGTAGTCTGTTATCGAGATTTTTGTTACTCCAATGGATGGTAGCTTTATGATTATTGAAGGTAGCATGTTGTCGAGATTTTCGTAACAGCAATGTATGGTAGCCTTGTTATTATGGAAGGAAGTCTATTGTTGATATTTTTGTTACTCAAATGGATGATAGCTTTGTTATTATGGAAGGTAGTTTGTTGTCGATATTCATGTTACTCTAATTGATGGTAGCCTTTTCATTATGGTAGGTAGTCTTTCGTTGATATTTACATTACTGCAACAAATGGTAGGCTTGTCATTATGGAAGATAGTATGTTGTTCAGATTTTTGTTACTCCAATGGATGGTAGCCTTTTCATTATGGAAGGTAGTCTGTTGACGAGATTTGTGTTATTTTATTCGATGGTAGCCTTGTCATTATGGAAGGTAGTTTGTTGTCGAGATTTTTATTATTCCAATGGATGGTAACCTTGTCATTATGGAAGGTACCCTGTTGTCAATATTTTTGTTACTCTAGTGGCTGGTAGCATTGTCATTATTGAAGGTAGTCTGTTGTCGATATCTTTGTTACTCCAATGGTTGGTAGCCTTGTCATGATGGAAGGTAGTCTGTTGTCGATATTTTTGTAACTCCAATGGATGGTAGCCTTGTTATTATGAAACATAGTCTGTTGTCGATATTTTTGTTACTCCAAGGGATGGTAGCCACGTCATTATGGAAGGTAGTATGTTGTCGAGATTTTTGTTACTCCAATGGATGGTAGCCTTCTCATTATGGAAGGAAGTCTTTCATTGAGATTTACGTTACTCCAACGGATGGTAGCCTTGTCATTATGGAAGGTAGTCTGTTGTTCCAATTTTTGGTACTCCAATGGATGGTAGCCTTGTCATTATGGAAGGTAGTCTATTGACAAGATTTTTATTATTCCATTGGATGATAGCCTTTTCATTATGGAAGGTAGTCTGTTGTCGAGATTTTTGTTACTCCAATGGATGGTAGTCTTCTCATTATTGAAGGTAGTCTGTTGTCGAGATTTTTATAACTCCAATGTATGGTAACCTTATTATTATGGAAGGTAGTCTGTTGTTGAGATTTTTGTTACTCCAATGGAAGGTAGCCTTGTTATTATGGAATGTAGTCTGTTGTCGATTTTTTTCTTACTCCAATGGATGATAGCCTTGTCATAATGGAAGGTAGTCTGTTGTTTAGATTTTTGTTACTCCAAAGGATGGTAGCCTTGTTATTATGGAACGTAGTCTGTTGTCGATATTTTTGTTACTCCAATGGATGGTAGCCTTTTCATTATGAAAGGTAGTTTGTTGTCGTGACTTTTTTTATTCCATGGGATGGTAGCCTTGTCATTATGGTAGGTAGTTTGTTGTCGATATCTTTGTTACTTAATGGATGGTAGCCTTGTCATTATGGAAGGTCGTCTGGTGTCGAGATTTTTGTTACTCCAATGGATGGTAGACTTGTCATTATGGAATGTAGTATGTTGTCAATATTCATGTTACTCCAATGGATGGTAGCCTTGTCATTATGGAAGGTAGTCTATTGTTGAGATTTTTGTTACTCAAGTGGATGGTAGCCTTTTCATTATGGAAGGTAGTCTTTCATTAAGATTTTTTTTACTCCAACGGATGGTAGCCTTGTCATTATGGATGGTAGTCTATTATTCAGATTTTTGTTACTCCGCTGGATGGTAGCCTTGTCATTATGGAAGGTAGTTTGCTGACGAGATTTTTGTTATTCCATTGGATGGTAGCCTTGTCATTATGGAAGGTAGTTTGTTGTCGAGATTTTTGTTACTCCAATGGATGGTAGCCTTTTCATTATGGAAGGTAGTCTATTGTCGAGATTTTTGTTACTCCAATGGATGGTAGCCATTTCATTATAGAAGGTAGTCTTTCGTTGATATTTACGTTACTCCAACGAATGGTAGGCTTGTCATTATGGATGGTAGTCTTATATTCAGATTTTTGTTACTCCAAGGGATGGTAACCTTTTCATTATAAAAAGGTAGTATGTTGTCGAGATATTTGTTACTCCAATGGATGGTAGCCTTTTAATTGTGGAAGGTAGTCTGTCGTTGAGATTTCAAATACTCCACTGGATGGTAACCTTGTCATTATGGAAGGTACCCTGTTGTCGATATTTTTGTTACTCTAGTGGATGCTAGCATTGTCATTATTGAAGGTAGTCTATTGTCGATATCTTTGTTATTCAATTGGATGGTAGCCTTGTCATTATGAAAGGTAGTCTATTGTCGAGATTTTTTTTACTCCAACGGATGGTAGCCTTGTCATTATGGAAGGTAGTCTATTGTCGAGATTTTTGTTACTCCAATGGATGGTAGCCTTGTCATTATGGAAGGTAGTCTTTCGTTGAGATTTACGTTACTCCAACAGATGGTAGCCTTGTCATTATGGAAGGTAGTCTGTTATCGAGATTATTGTTACTCCAATGGATGGTAGCCTTATGATTATTGAAGGTCGCCTGTTGTCGAGATTTTCGTAACTCCAATGTATGGTAGCCTTGTTATTATGGAAGGTAGTCTGTTGTTGATATTTTTGTTACTCCAATGGATGATAGCCTTGTTATTATGGAAGGTAGTTTGTTGTCGATATTCATGTTACTCTAATTGATGGTAGCCTTGTTATTATGGAAGGTAGTCTGTTATCGAGATTTTTGTTACTCCAATGGATGGTAGCCTTTTCATTATTGAAGGTAGTCTATTGTCGAGATTTTTGTTACTCCAATGGATGGTAGCCTTTTCATTATGGAAGGTAGTCTTTCGTTGATATTTACATTACTCCATCAGATGGTAGGCTTGTCATTATGGAAGGTAGTATGATGTTCAGATTTTTGTTACTCCAATGGATGGTAGCCTTTTCATTATGGAAGGTAGTCTGTTGACGAGATTTGTGTTATTCTATTGGATGGTAGCCTTGTCATTATGGAAGGTAGTTTGTTGTCGAGATTTTTATTATTCCAATGGTTGGTAGCCTTGTCATGATGGAAGGTAGTCTGTTGTCGATATTTTTGTAACTCCAATGGATGGTAGCCTTGTCATCATTAAAGGTAGTCTTTCGTTGAGATTTACGTTACTCCAATGGATGGTAGCCTTGTCATTATGGAAGGTAGTCTGTTATCGAGATTTTTGTTACTCCAATGGATGGTAGCCTTGTCATTATAGAAGGTAGCCTGTTGTCGAGATTTTTGTAACTCCAATGTATGGTAGCCTAGTTATTATGGAAGGTAGTCTGTTGTTGATATCTTTGTTACTCCAATGGATGGTAGCCTTGTTATTATGAAACATAGTCTGTTGTCGATTTTTTTCTTACTCCAATGGATGGTAGCCTTGTCATTATGGAAGGTAGTCTGTTGTTGAGATTTTTGTTACTCCAATAGATGGTAGCCTTGTTATTATGGAACATAGTTTATTGTCGATATTTTTGTTACTCCAATGGATTGTAGCCTTTTCATTATGAAAGGTAGTTTGTTGTTGAGATTTTTGTTATTCCATTGGATGGTAGCCTTGTCATTATGAAAGGTAGTCTATTGACGAGATTTTTGTTATTCCATTGGATGGTAGCCTTTTCATTATTGAAGGTAGTCTGTTGTCGCGATTTTTGTTACTCCAATGGATGGTAGCCTAGTCATTAGGGAAGGTAGTCTGTTGACGAGATTTTTGTTATTCCATTAGATGGTAGCTTGTCATTATGGAAGGTAATATGTTGTTGAGATTTTTGTTACTCCAATGGATGGTAGCCTTATTATTATGGAACGTAGTCTGTTGTGAATATTTTTGTTACTCCAATGGATGGTAGCCTTGTCATTATGAAATCTAGTTTGTTGTCGAGATTTTTGTTATTCCATTGGATGGTAGCCTTGTCATTATGGTAGGTAGTATGTTATCGATATCATTGTTACTCAATGGATGGTAGCCTTGTCATTATGGAAGGTAGTCTGGTGTCGAGATTTTTGTTACTCCAACGGATGGTAGACTAGTGATTATGGAAGGTAGTCTGTTGTCGATATTCATGTTATTCCAATTGATGGTAGCCTTGTCATTATGAAAGGTTGTCTGTTATCGAGATTTTTGTTACTCCAATGGATGGTAGCCTTTTCATTATGGAAGGTAGTCTATTGTCGAGATTTTTGTTACTCCAATGGATGGTAGCCATTTCATTATAGAAGGTAGTCTTTCGTTAATATTTACGTTACTCCAACGAATGGTAGGCTTGTCATTATGGATGGTAGTCTGTTATTAGGATTTTTGTTACTCCAAGGGATGGTAACCTTTTCATTATAAAAAGGTAGTCTGTTGTCGAGATATTTGTTACTCCAATGGATGGTAGCCTTTTAATTGTGTAAGGTAGTCTATCGTTGAGATTTCAAATACTCCACTGGATGGTAACCTTGTCATTATGGAAGGTACCCTGTTGTCGATATTTTTGTTACTCTAGTGGATGCTAGCATTGTCATTATTGAAGGTAGTCTATTATCGATATCTTTGTTATTCAATTGGATGGTAGCCTTGTCATTATGAAAGGTAGTCTATTGTCGAGATTTTTGTTACTCCAATGGATGGTAGCCTTATTATTATGGAAGGTATTCTATTGTCGAGATTTTTGTTACTCCAATGGATGGTAGCCTTGTCATTACGGAAGGTAGTCTTTCGTTGAGATTTACGTTACTCCAATGGATTGTAGCCTTGTCATTATGGAAGGTAGTCTATTATCGAGATTTTTGTTACTCCAATGGATGGTAGCTTTATGATTATTGAAGGTAGCCTGTTGTCGAGATTTTCGTAACTCCAATGTATGGTAGCCTTGTTATTATGGAAGGTAGTCTGTTGTTGATATTTTTGTTACTCCAATGGATGATAGCCTTGTTATTATGGAAGGTAATTTGTTGTCGATATTCATGTTACTCTAATTGATGGTAGCCTTGTCATTATGGAAGGTAGTCTGTGTTCGAGATTTTTGTTACTCCAATGGATGGTAGCCTTTTCATTATGGAAGGTAGTCTATTGTCGAGATTTTTCTTACTCCAATGGTTGGTAGCCTTTTCATTATGGAAGGTAGTCTTTCGTTGATATTTACATTACTCCATCAGATGGTAGGCTTGTCATTATGGAAGGTAGTATTTTGTTCAGATTTTTGTTACTCCAATAGATGGTAGCCTTTTCATTATGGAAGGTAGTCTGTTGACGAGATTTGTGTTATTCTATTGGATGGTAGCCTTGTCATTATGGAATGTAGTTTGTTGTCGAGATTTTTATTATTCCAATGGATGGTAACCTTGTCATTATGAAAGGTACCATGTTGTCGATATTTTTGTTACTCTAGTGGCTGGTAGCATTGTCATTATTAAAGGTAGTCTGTTGTCGATATCTTTGTAACTCCAATGGTTGGTAGCCTTGTCATGATGAAAGGTAGTCTGTTGTCGATATTTTTGTAACTCCAATGGATAGTAGCCTTGTCATCATGGAAGGTAGTCTTTCGTTGAGATTTACGTTACTCCAATGGATGGTAGCCTTGTCATTATGGAAGGTAGTCTATTATCGAGATTTTTGTTACTCCAATGGATGGTAGCCTTGTCATTATAGAAGGTAGCCTGTTGTCGAGATTTTTGTAACTCCAATGTATGGTAGCCTAGTTATTATGGAATGTAGTCTGTTGTTGATATCTTTGTTACTCCAATGGATGGTAGCCTTGTTATTATGAAACATAGTCTGTTGTCGATTTTTTTCTTACTCCAATGGATGGTAGCCTTGTCATTATGGAAGGTAGTCTGTTGTTGAGATTTTTGTTACTCCAATAGATGGTAGCCTTGTTATTATGGAACATAGTTAATTGTCGATATTTTTGTTACTCCAATGGATTGTAGCCTTTTCATTATGAAAGGTAGTTTGTTTTTGAGATTTTTGTTATTCCATTGGATGTTAGCCTTGTCATTATGAAAGGTAGTCTATTGACGATATTTTTGTTATTCCATTGGATGGTAGCCTTTTCATTATGGAAGGTAGTCTGTTGTCGAGATTTTTGTTACTCCAATGGATGGTAGCCTTGTCATTAGGGAAGGTAGTCTGTTGACGAGATTTTTGTTATTCCATTAGATGGTAGCCTTGTCATTATGGAAGGTAATATGTTGTTGAGATTTTTGTTACTCCATTGGATGGTAGCCTTGTTATTATGGAACGTAGTCTGTTGTCAATATTTTTGTTACTCCAATGGATGGTAGCCTTGTCATTATGAAATCTAGTTTGTTGTCGAGATTTTTGTTATTCCATTGAATGGTAGTCTTGTCATTATGGTAGGTAGTCTGTTATCGATATCATTGTTACTCAATAGATGGTAGCCTTGTCATTATGAAAGGTAGTCTGGTGTCGAGATTTTTGTTACTCCAATGGATGGTAGACTAGTGATTATGGAAGGTAGTTTGTTGTCGATATTCATGTTATTCCAATTGATGGTAGCCTTTTCATTATGGAAGGTTGTCTGTTATCGAGATTTTTTTTACTCCAATGGATGGTAGCCTTTTCATTATGGAAGGTAGTCTATTGTCGATATTTTTGTTACTCCAATGGATGGTAGCCATTTCATTATAGAAGGTAGTCTTTCGTTGATATTTACGTTACTCTAACGAATGGTAGGCTTGTCATTATGGATGGTAGTCTGTTATTCAGATTTTTGTTACTCCAAGGGATGGTAACCTTTTCATTATAAAAAGGTAGTCTGTTGTCGAGATATTTGTTACTCCAATGGATGGTAGCCTTTTAATTGTGGAAGGTAGTCTATCGTTGAGATTTCAAATACTCCACCGGATGGTAACCTTGTCATTATGGAAGGTACCCTGTTGTCGATATTTTTGTTACTCTAGTGGATGCTAGCATTGTCATTATTGAAGGTAGTCTATTGTCGATATCTTTGTTATTCAATTGGATGGTAGCCTTGTCATTATGAAAGGTAGTCTATTGTCGAGATTTTTGTTACTCCAACCGATGGTAGCCTTGTCATTATGGAAGGTAGTCTTTCGTTGAGATTTACGTTACTCCAACGGATGGTAGCCTTGTCATTATGGAAGGTAGTCTGTTATCGAGATTTTTGTTACTCCAATAGATGGTAGCTTTATGATTATTGAAGGTAGCCTGTTGTCGAGATTTTCGTAACTCCAATGTATGGTAGCCTTGTTATTATGGAAGGTATTCTGTTGTTGATGTTTTTGTTACTCCAATGGATGATAGCCTTGTTATTATGGAAGGTAGTTTGTTGTCGATATTCATGTTAATCTAATTGATGGTAGCCTTGTCATTATGGAAGGTAGTCTGTTATCGAGATTTTTGTTACTCCAATGGATGGTAGCCTTTTCATTATGGAAGGTAGTCTATTGTCGAGATTTTTGTTACTCTAATGGATGGTAGCCTTTTCATTATGGAAGGTAGTCTTTCGTTGATATTTACATTACTCCAACGAATGGTAGGCTTGTCATTATGGAAGACAGTATGTTGTTCAGATTTTTGTTACTCCAATGGATGGTAGCCTTTTCATTATGGAAGGTAGCCTGTTGACGAGATTTGTGTTATTTTATTGGATGGTAGCCTTGTCATTATGGAAGGTAGTTTGTTGTCGAGATTTTTATTATTCCAATGGTTGGTAGCCTTGTCATGATGGAAGGTAGTCTGTTGTCGATATTTTTGTAACTCCAATGGATGGTAGCCTTGTCATCATTAAAGGTAGTCTTTCGTTGAGATTTACGTTACTCCAATGGATGGTAGCCTTGTCATTATGGAAGGTAGTCTGTTATCGAGATTTTTGTTACTCCAATGGATGGTAGCCTTGTCATTATAGAAGGTAGCCTGTTGTCGAGATTTTTGTAACTCCAATGTATGGTAGCCTAGTTATTATGGAAGGTAGTCTGTTGTTGATATCTTTGTTACTCCAATGGATGGTAGCCTTGTTATTATGAAACATAGTCTGTTGTCGATTTTTTTCTTACTCCAATGGATGGTAGCCTTGTCATTATGGAAGGTAGTCTGTTGTTGAGATTTTTGTTACTCCAATAGATGGTAGCCTTGTTATTATGGAACATAGTTTATTGTCGATATTTTTGTTACTCCAATGGATTGTAGCCTTTTCATTATGAAAGGTAGTTTGTTGTTGAGATTTTTGTTATTCCATTGGATGGTAGCCTTGTCATTATGAAAGGTAGTCTATTGACGAGATTTTTGTTATTCCATTGGATGGTAGCCTTTTCATTATTGAAGGTAGTCTGTTGTCGCGATTTTTGTTACTCCAATGGATGGTAGCCTAGTCATTAGGGAAGGTAGTCTGTTGACGAGATTTTTGTTATTCCATTAGATGGTAGCTTGTCATTATGGAAGGTAATATGTTGTTGAGATTTTTGTTACTCCAATGGATGGTAGCCTTATTATTATGGAACGTAGTCTGTTGTGAATATTTTTGTTACTCCAATGGATGGTAGCCTTGTCATTATGAAATCTAGTTTGTTGTCGAGATTTTTGTTATTCCATTGGATGGTAGCCTTGTCATTATGGTAGGTAGTATGTTATCGATATCATTGTTACTCAATGGATGGTAGCCTTGTCATTATGGAAGGTAGTCTGGTGTCGAGATTTTTGTTACTCCAACGGATGGTAGACTAGTGATTATGGAAGGTAGTCTGTTGTCGATATTCATGTTATTCCAATTGATGGTAGCCTTGTCATTATGAAAGGTTGTCTGTTATCGAGATTTTTGTTACTCCAATGGATGGTAGCCTTTTCATTATGGAAGGTAGTCTATTGTCGAGATTTTTGTTACTCCAATGGATGGTAGCCATTTCATTATAGAAGGTAGTCTTTCGTTAATATTTACGTTACTCCAACGAATGGTAGGCTTGTCATTATGGATGGTAGTCTGTTATTAGGATTTTTGTTACTCCAAGGGATGGTAACCTTTTCATTATAAAAAGGTAGTCTGTTGTCGAGATATTTGTTACTCCAATGGATGGTAGCCTTTTAATTGTGTAAGGTAGTCTATCGTTGAGATTTCAAATACTCCACTGGATGGTAACCTTGTCATTATGGAAGGTACCCTATTGTCGATATTTTTGTTACTCTAGTGGATGCTAGCATTGTCATTATTGAAGGTAGTCTATTATCGATATCTTTGTTATTCAATTGGATGGTAGCCTTGTCATTATGAAAGGTAGTCTATTGTCGAGATTTTTGTTACTCCAATGGATGGTAGCCTTATTATTATGGAAGGTATTCTATTGTCGAGATTTTTGTTACTCCAATGGATGGTAGCCTTGTCATTACGGAAGGTAGTCTTTCGTTGAGATTTACGTTACTCCAATGGATTGTAGCCTTGTCATTATGGAAGGTAGTCTATTATCGAGATTTTTGTTACTCCAATGGATGGTAGCTTTATGATTATTGAAGGTAGCCTGTTGTCGAGATTTTCGTAACTCCAATGTATGGTAGCCTTGTTATTATGGAAGGTAGTCTGTTGTTGATATTTTTGTTACTCCAATGGATGATAGCCTTGTTATTATGGAAGGTAATTTGTTGTCGATATTCATGTTACTCTAATTGATGGTAGCCTTGTCATTATGGAAGGTAGTCTGTGTTCGAGATTTTTGTTACTCCAATGGATGGTAGCCTTTTCATTATGGAAGGTAGTCTATTGTCGAGATTTTTCTTACTCCAATGGTTGGTAGCCTTTTCATTATGGAAGGTAGTCTTTCGTTGATATTTACATTACTCCATCAGATGGTAGGCTTGTCATTATGGAAGGTAGTATTTTGTTCAGATTTTTGTTACTCCAATAGATGGTAGCCTTTTCATTATGGAAGGTAGTCTGTTGACGAGATTTGTGTTATTCTATTGGATGGTAGCCTTGTCATTATGGAATGTAGTTTGTTGTCGAGATTTTTATTATTCCAATGGATGGTAACCTTGTCATTATGAAAGGTACCATGTTGTCGATATTTTTGTTACTCTAGTGGCTGGTAGCATTGTCATTATTAAAGGTAGTCTGTTGTCGATATCTTTGTAACTCCAATGGTTGGTAGCCTTGTCATGATGAAAGGTAGTCTGTTGTCGATATTTTTGTAACTCCAATGGATAGTAGCCTTGTCATCATGGAAGGTAGTCTTTCGTTGAGATTTACGTTACTCCAATGGATGGTAGCCTTGTCATTATGGAAGGTAGTCTATTATCGAGATTTTTGTTACTCCAATGGATGGTAGCCTTGTCATTATAGAAGGTAGCCTGTTGTCGAGATTTTTGTAACTCCAATGTATGGTAGCCTAGTTATTATGGAATGTAGTCTGTTGTTGATATCTTTGTTACTCCAATGGATGGTAGCCTTGTTATTATGAAACATAGTCTGTTGTCGATTTTTTTCTTACTCCAATGGATGGTAGCCTTGTCATTATGGAAGGTAGTCTGTTGTTGAGATTTTTGTTACTCCAATAGATGGTAGCCTTGTTATTATGGAACATAGTTAATTGTCGATATTTTTGTTACTCCAATGGATTGTAGCCTTTTCATTATGAAAGGTAGTTTGTTTTTGAGATTTTTGTTATTCCATTGGATGTTAGCCTTGTCATTATGAAAGGTAGTCTATTGACGATATTTTTGTTATTCCATTGGATGGTAGCCTTTTCATTATGGAAGGTAGTCTGTTGTCGAGATTTTTGTTACTCCAATGGATGGTAGCCTTGTCATTAGGGAAGGTAGTCTGTTGACGAGATTTTTGTTATTCCATTAGATGGTAGCCTTGTCATTATGGAAGGTAATATGTTGTTGAGATTTTTGTTACTCCATTGGATGGTAGCCTTATTATTATGGAACGTAGTCTGTTGTCAATATTTTTGTTACTCCAATGGATGGTAGCCTTGTCATTATGAAATCTAGTTTGTTGTCGAGATTTTTGTTATTCCATTGGATGGTAGTCTTGTCATTATGGTAGGTAGTCTGTTATCGATATCATTGTTACTCAATAGATGGTAGCCTTGTCATTATGAAAGGTAGTCTGGTGTCGAGATTTTTGTTACTCCAATGGATGGTAGACTAGTGATTATGGAAGGTAGTTTGTTGTCGATATTCATGTTATTCCAATTGATGGTAGCCTTTTCATTATGGAAGGTTGTCTGTTATCGAGATTTTTTTTACTCCAATGGATGGTAGCCTTTTCATTATGGAAGGTAGTCTATTGTCGATATTTTTGTTACTCCAATGGATGGTAGCCATTTCATTATAGAAGGTAGTCTTTCGTTGATATTTACGTTACTCTAACGAATGGTAGGCTTGTCATTATGGATGGTAGTCTGTTATTCAGATTTTTGTTACTCCAAGGGATGGTAACCTTTTCATTATAAAAAGGTAGTCTGTTGTCGAGATATTTGTTACTCCAATGGATGGTAGCCTTTTAATTGTGGAAGGTAGTCTATCGTTGAGATTTCAAATACTCCACCGGATGGTAACCTTGTCATTATGGAAGGTACCCTGTTGTCGATATTTTTGTTACTCTAGTGGATGCTAGCATTGTCATTATTGAAGGTAGTCTATTATCGATATCTTTGTTATTCAATTGGATGGTAGCCTTGTCATTATGAAAGGTAGTCTATTGTCGAGATTTTTGTTACTCCAACCGATGGTAGCCTTGTCATTATGGAAGGTAGTCTTTCGTTGAGATTTACGTTACTCCAACGGATGGTAGCCTTGTCATTATGGAAGGTAGTCTGTTATCGAGATTTTTGTTACTCCAATAGATGGTAGCTTTATGATTATTGAAGGTAGCCTGTTGTCGAGATTTTCGTAACTCCAATGTATGGTAGCCTTGTTATTATGGAAGGTATTCTGTTGTTGATGTTTTTGTTACTCCAATGGATGATAGCCTTGTTATTATGGAAGGTAGTTTGTTGTCGATATTCATGTTAATCTAATTGATGGTAGCCTTGTCATTATGGAAGGTAGTCTGTTATCGAGATTTTTGTTACTCCAATGGATGGTAGCCTTTTCATTATGGAAGGTAGTCTATTGTCGAGATTTTTGTTACTCTAATGGATGGTAGCCTTTTCATTATGGAAGGTAGTCTTTCGTTGATATTTACATTACTCCAACGAATGGTAGGCTTGTCATTATGGAAGACAGTATGTTGTTCAGATTTTTGTTACTCCAATGGATGGTAGCCTTTTCATTATGGAAGGTAGCCTGTTGACGAGATTTGTGTTATTTTATTGGATGGTAGCCTTGTCATTATGGAAGGTAGTTTATTGTCGAGATTTTTATTATTCCAATGGATGGTAACCTTGTCATTATGGAAGGTACCCTGTTGTCAATATTTTTGTTACTCTAGTGGCTGGTAGCATTGTCATTATTGAAGGTAGTCTGTTGTCGATATCTTTGTTACTCCAATGGTTGGTAGCCTTGTCATGATGGAAGGTAGTCTGTTGTCGATATTTTTGTAACTCCAATGGATGGTAGCCTTGTTATTATGAAACATAGTCCGTTGTCGATATTTTTGTTACTCCAATGGATGGTAGCCTTGTCATTATGGAAGGTAGTATGTTGTCGAGATTTTTGTTACTCCAAGGGATGGTAGCCTTGTCATTATGGAAGGTAGTATGTTGTCGAGATTTTTGTTACTCCAATGGATGGTAGCCTTCTCATTATGGAAGGTGGTCTTTCGTTGAGATTTATGTTACTCCAACGGATGGTAGCCTTGTCATTATGGAAGGTAGTCTGTTGTTCAAATTTTTGGTACTCCAATGGATGGTAGCCTTGTCATTATGGAAGGTAGTTTGTTGTCATTATTGAAGGTAGTTTGTTGTCGAGATTTTTCTTACTCCAATTGATGATAGCCTTGTCATTATGGAAGGTAGTCTGTTGTTTAGATTTTTGTCACTCCAAAGGATGGTAGCCTTGTTATTATGGAACGTAGTCTGTTGTCGATATTTTTGTTACTCCAATGGATGGTAGCCTTTTCATTATGAAAGCTAGTTTATTGTCGTGACTTTTTTTATTCCATGGGATGGTAGCCTTGTCATTATGGTAGGTAGTTTGTTGTCGATATCTTTGTTACTCAATGGATGGTAGCCTTGTCATTATGGAAGGTCGTCTGGTGTCGAGATTTATGTTACTCCAATGGATGGTAGAATTGTCATTATGGAATGTAGTATGTTGTCAATATTCATGTTACTCCAATGGATGGTAGCCTTGTCATTATGGAAGGTAGTGTATTGTTGATATTTTTGTTACTCAAGTGGATGGTAGCCTTTTCATTATGGAAGGTAGTCTTTCATTAAGATTTTTTTTACTCCAACGGATGGTAGCCTTGTCATTATGGATGGTAGTCTATTATTCATATTTTTGTTACTCCCATGGATGGTAGCCTTGTCATTATGGAAGGTTGTTTGTTGAAGAGATTTTTGTTATTCCATTGGATGGTAGCCTTGTCATTATGGAAGGTAGTTTGTTGTCGAGATTTTTGTTACTCCAATGGATGGTAGCCTTTTCATTATGGAAGGTAGTCTATTGTTGAGATTTTTGTTACTCCAATGGATGGTAGCCATTTCATTATAGAAGGTAGTCTTTCGTTGATATTTACGTTACTCCAACGAATGGTAGGCTTGTCATTATGATTGGTAGTCTGTTATTCAGATTTTTGTTACTCCAAGGGATGGTAACCTTTTCATTATAAAAAGGTTGTCTGTTGTCGAGATATTTGTTACGCCAATGGATGGTAGCCTTTTAATTGTGGAAGGTAGTCTGTCGTTGAGATTTCAAATACTCCACTGGATGGTAACCTTGTCATTATGGAAGGTACCCTATTGTTGATATTTTTGTTACTCTAGTGGATGCTAGCATTGTAATTATTGAAGGTAGTTTATTGTCGATATATTTGTTATTCAATTGGATGGTAGCCTTGTCATTATGAAAGGTAGTCTATTGTCGAGATTTTTGTTACTCCAATGGATGGTAGCCTTATGATTATTGAAGGTAGCCTGTTGTCGAGATTTTCGTAACTCCAATGTATGGTAGCCTTGTTATTATGGAAGGTAGTCTGTTGTTGATATTTTTGTTACTCCAATGGATTATAGCCTTGTTATTATGGAAGGTAGTTTGTTGTCGATATTCATGTTACTCTAATTGATGGTAGCCTTGTCATTATGGAAGGTAGTCTTTTATCGAGATTTTTGTTACTCTAATGGATGGTAGCCTTTTCATTATGGAAGGTAGTCTATTGTCGAGATTTTTGTTACTCCAATGGATGGTAGCCTTTTCATTATGGAAGGTAGTCTTTCGTTGATATTTACATTACTCCAACGGATGGTAGGCTTGTCATTATGGAAGGTAGTATGTTGTTCAGATTTTTGTTACTCCAATGGATGGTAGCCTTTTCATTATGGAAGGTAGTCTGTTGACGAGATTTGTGTTATTCTATTGGATGGTAGCCTTGTCATTATGGAAGGTAGTTTATTGTCGAGATTTTTATTATTCCAATGGATGGTAACCTTGTCATTATGGAAGGTACCCTGTTGTCGATATTTTTGTTACTCTAGTGGCTGGTAGCATTGTCATTATTGAAGGTAGTCTGTTGTCGATATCTTTGTTATTCCAATGGTTGGTAGCCTTGTCATGATGGAAGGTAGTTTGTTGTCGATATTTTTGTAACTCCAATGGATGGTAGCCTTGTTATTATGAAACATAGTCTGTTGTCGATATTTTTGTTACTCCAATGGATGGTAGCCTTGTCATTATGGAATGTAGTATGTTGTCGAGATTTTTGTTACTCCAAGGGATGGTAGCCTTGTCATTATGGAACGTAGTCTGTTGTCGATATTTATGTTACTCTAATGGATGGTAGCCTTGTCATTATGGTAGGTAGTCTGTTGTCGATATCTTTGTTACTCAATGGATGGTAGCCTTGTTATTATGGAAGGTAGTATGTTGTCGAGATTTTTGCTACTCCAACGGATGGTAGCCTTGTCATTATGGAATGTAGTCTGTTGTTCAAATTTTTGTTACTCCAATGGTTGGTAGCCTTGTCATTATGGGAGGTAGTCTATTGACAAGATTTTTATTATTCCATTGGATGATAGCCTTTTCATTATGGAAGGTAGTCTGTTATCGAGATTTTTGTTACTCCAATGGATGGTAGCCTTGTCATTATAGAAGGTAGCCTGTTGTCGAGATTTTTGTAACTCCAATGTATGGTAGCCTAGTTATTATGGAAGGTAGTCTGTTGTTGATATCTTTGTTACTCCAATGGATGGTAGCCTTGTTATTATTAAACATAGTCTGTTGTCGATTTTTTTCTTACTCCAATGGATGGTAGCCTTGTCATTATGGAAGGTAGTCTGTTGTTGAGATTTTTGTTACTCCAATAGATGGTAGCCTTGTTATTATGGAACATAGTTTATTGTCGATATTTTTGTTACTCCAATGGATTGTAGCCTTTTCATTATGAAAGGTAGTTTGTTGTTGAGATTTTTGTTATTCCATTGGATGGTAGCCTTGTCATTATGAAAGGTAGTCTATTGACGAGATTTTTGTTATTCCATTGGATGGTAGCCTTTTCATTATGGAAGGTAGTGTGTTGTCGAGATTTTTGTTACTCCAATGGATGGTAGCCTTGTCATTAGGGAAGGTAGTCTGTTGACGAGATTTTTGTTATTCCATTAGATGGTAGCCTTGTCATTATGGAAGGTAATATGTTGTTGAGATTTTTGTTACTCCAATGGATGGTAGCCTTATTATTATGGAACGTAGTCTGTTGTCAATATTTTTGTTACTCCAATGGATGGTAGCCTTGTCAGTATGAAATCTAGTTTGTTGTCGAGATTTTTGTTATTCCATTGGATGGTAGCCTTGTCATTATGGTAGTTAGTCTGTTATCGATATCATTGTTACTCAATGGATCGTAGCCTTGTCATTATGGAAGGTAGTCTGGTGTCGAGATTTTTGTTACTCCAATGGATGGTAGACTAGTGATTATGGAAGGTAGTCTGTTGTCGATATTCATGTTATTCCAATTGATGGTAGCCTTGTCATTATGGAAGGTTGTCTGTTATCGAGATTTTTGTTACTCCAATGGATGGTAGCCTTTTCATTATGGAAGGTAGTATATTTTCGAGATTTTTGTTACTCCAATGGATGGTAGCCATTTCGTTATAGAAGATAGTCTTTCATTGATATTTACGTTACTCCAACGAATGGTAGGCTTGTCATTATGGATGGTAGTCTGTTATTCAGATTTTTGTTACTCCAAGGGATGGTAACCTTTTCATTATAAAAAGGTAGTCTGTTGTCGAGATATTTGTTACTCCAATGGATGGTAGCCTTTTAATTGTGCAAGGTAGTCTATCGTTGAGATTTCAAATACTCCACTGGATGGTAACCTTGTCATTATGGAAGGTACCCTGTTGTCGATATTTTTGTTACTCTAGTGGATGCTAGCATTGTCATTATTGAAGGTAGTCTATTGTCGATATCTTTGTTATTCAATTGGATGGTAGCCTTGTCATTATGAAAGGTAGTCTATTGTCGAAATTTTTGTTACTCCAACGGATGGTAGCCTTGTCATTATTGAAGGTAGTCTATTGTCGAGATTTTTGTTACTCCAATGGATGGTAGCCTTGTCATTACGGAAGGTAGTCTTTCGTTGAGATTTACGTTACTCCAATGGATTGTAGCCTTGTCATTATGGAAGGTAGTCTATTATCGAGATTTTTGTTACTCCAATGGATGGTAGCTTTATGATTATTGAAGGTAGCCTGTTGTCGAGATTTTCGTAACTCCAATGTATGGTAGCCTTGTTATTATGGAAGGTAGTTTGTTGTCGATATTCATGTTACTCTAATTGATGGTAGCCTTGTCATTATGGAAGGTAGTCTGTTATCGAGATTTTTGTTACTCCAATGGATGGTAGCCTTTTCATTATGGAAGGTAGTCTATTGTCGAGATTTTTCTTACTCCAATGGTTGGTAGCCTTTTCATTATGGAAGGTAGTCTTTCGTTGATATTTACATTACTCCATCAGATGGTAGGCTTGTCATTATGGAAGGTAGTATTTTGTTCAGATTTTTGTTACTCCAATGGATGGTAGCCTTTTCATTATGGAAGGTAGTCTGTTGACGAGATTTGTGTTATTATATTTGATGGTAGCCTTGTCATTATGGAAGGTAGTTTGTTGTCGAGATTTTTTTATTCCAATGGATGGTAACCTTGTCATTATGAAAGGTACCCTGTTGTCGATATTTTTGTTACTCTAGTGGCTGGTAGCATTGTCATTATTAAAGGTAGTCTGTTGTCGATATCTTTGTTACTCCAATGGTTGGTAGCCTTGTCATGATGAAAGGTAGTCTGTTGTCGATATTTTTGTAACTCCAATGGATAGTAGCCTTGTCATCATGGAAGGTAGTCTTTCGTTGAGATTTACGTTTCTCCAATGGATGGTAGCTTGTCATTATGGAAGGTAGTCTATTATCGAGATTTTTGTTACTCCAATGGATGGTAGCCTTGTCATTATAGAAGGTAGCCTGTTGTCGAGATTTTTGTAACTCCAATGTATGGTAGCCTAGTTATTATGGAATGTAGTCTGTTGTTGATATCTTTGTTACTCCAATGGATGGTAGCCTTGTTATTATGAAACATAGTCTGTTGTCGATTTTTTTCTTACTCCAATGGATGGTAGCCTTGTCATTATGGAAGGTAGTCTGTTGTTGAGATTTTTGTTACTCCAATAGATGGTAGCCTTGTTATTATGGAACATAGTTTATTGTCGATATTTTTGTTACTCCAATGGATTGTAGCCTTTTCATTATGAAAGGTAGTTTGTTGTTGAGATTTTTGTTATTCCATTGGATGGTAGCCTTGTCATCATGAAAGGTAGTCTATTGACGAGATTTTTGTTATTCCATTGGATGGTAGCCTTTTCATTATGGAAGGTAGTCTGTTGTCGAGATTTTTGTTACTCCAATGGATGGTAGCCTTGTCATTAGGGAAGGTAGTCTGTTGACGAGATTTTTGTTATTCCATTAGATGGTAGCCTTGTCATTATGGAAGGTAATATGTTGTTGATATTTTTTTTACTCCATTGGATGGTAGCCTTATTATTATGGAACGTAGTTTGTTGTCAATATTTTTGTTACTCCAATGGATGGTAGCCTTGTCATTATGATAGGTAGTCTGTTATCGATATCATTGTTACTCAATAGATGGTAGCCTTGTCATTATGAAAGGTAGTCTGGTGTCGAGATTTTTGTTACTCCAATGGATGGTAGACTAGTGATTATGGAAGGTAGTTTGTTGTCGATATTCATGTTATTCCAATTGATGGTAGCCTTGTCATTATGGAAGGTTGTCTGTTATCGAGATTTTTTTACTCCAATGGATGGTAGCCTTTTCATTATGGAAGGTAGTCTATTGTCGAGATTTTTGTTACTCCAATGGATGGTAGCCATTTCATTATAGAAGGTAGTCT
The DNA here is from genome assembly GCA_948472305.1 of Vicia faba. NCBI lineage: Eukaryota > Viridiplantae > Streptophyta > Magnoliopsida > Fabales > Fabaceae > Vicia > Vicia faba. Next base: position 680,172,859 of record OX451739.1, on the reverse strand, counting down.
TTCGTTGATATTTACGTTACTCTAACGAATGGTAGGCTTGTCATTATGGATGGTAGTCTGTTATTCAGATTTTTGTTACTCCAAGGGATGGTAACCTTTTCATTATAAAAAGGTAGTTTGTTGTCGAGATATTTGTTACTCCAATGGATGTTAGCCTTTTAATTGTGGAAGGTAGTCTATCGTTGAGATTTCAAATACTCCACCGGATGGTAACCTTGTCATTATGGAAGGTACCCTGTTGTCGATATTTTTGTTACTCTAGTGGATGCTAGCATTGTCATTATTGAAGGTAGTCTATTGTCGATATCTTTGTTATTCAATTGGATGGTAGCCTTGTCATTATGAAAGGTAGTCTATTGTCGAGATTTTTGTTACTCCAACGGATGGTAGCCTTGTCATTATGGAAGGTAGTCTTTCGTTGAGATTTACGTTACTCCAACGGATGGTAGCCTTGTCATTATGGAAGGTAGTCTGTTATCGAGATTTTTGTTACTCCAATAGATGGTAGCTTTATGATTATTGAAGGTAGTCTGTTGTTGATGTTTTTGTTACTCCAATGGATGATAGCCTTGTTATTATGGAAGGTAGTTTGTTGTCGATATTCATGTTAATCTAATTGATGGTAGCCTTGTCATTATGGAAGGTAGTCTGTTATCGAGATTTTTGTTACTCCAATGGATGGTAGCCTTTTCATTATGGAAGGTAGTCTATTGTCGAGTTTTTGTTACTCCAATGGATGGTAGCCTTTTCATTATGGAAGGTAGTCTTTCGTCGATATTTACATTACTCCAACGAATGGTAGGCTTGTCATTATGGAAGATAGTATGTTGTTCAGATTTTTGTTACTCCAATGGATGGTAGCCTTTTCATTATGGAAGGTAGCCTGTTGACGAGATTTGTGTTATTCTATTGGATGGTAGCCTTGTCATTATGAAAGGTAGTTTATTGTCGAGATTTTTATTATTCCAATGGATGGTAACCTTGTCATTATGGAAGGTACCCTGTTGTCGATATTTTTGTTACTCTAGTGGCTGGTAGCATTGTCATTATTGAAGGTAGTATGTTGTCGATATCTTTGTTACTCCAATGGTTGGTAGCCTTGTCATGATGGAAGGTAGTCTGTTGTCGATATTTTTGTAACTCCAATGGATGGTAGCCTTGTTATTATGAAACATAGTCTGTTGTCGATATTTTTGTTACTCCAATGGATGGTAGCCTTGTCATTATGGAATGTAGTATGTTGTCGAGATTTTTGTTACTCCAAGGGATGGTAGCCTTGTCATTATGGAACGTAGTCTGTTGTCGATATTTATGTTACTCTAATGGATGGTAGCCTTGTCATTATGGTAGGTAGTCTGTTGTCGATATCTTTATTACTCAATGGATGGTAGCCTTGTTATTATGGAAGGTAGTATGTTGTCGAGATTTTTGCTACTCCAACGGATGGTAGCCTTGTCATTATGGAATGTAGTCTGTTGTTCAAATTTTTGTTACTCCAATGGTTGGTAGCCTTGTCATTATGGAAGGTAGTCTATTGACAAGATTTTTATTATTCCATTGGATGATAGCCTTTTCATTATGGAAGGTAGTCTGTTGTCGAGATTTTTGTTACTCCAATGGATGGTAGTCTTGTCATTATTGAAGGTAGTCTGTTATCGAGATTTTTATAACTCCAATGTATGGTAACCTTATTATTATGGAAGGTAGTCTGTTGTTGAGATTTTCATATCTTTGTTACTCCAATGGAAGGTAGCCTTGTTATTATGGAACGTAGTCTGTTGTCGATTTTTTTCTTACTCCAATGGATGATAGCCTTGTCATTATGGAAGCTAGTCTGTTGTTTAGATTTTTGTTACTCCAAAGGATGGTAGCCTTGTTATTATGGAACGTAGTCTGTTGTCGATATTTTTGTTACTCCAATGGATGGTAGCCTTTTCATTATGAAAGGTAGTTTGTTGTCGTGACTTTTTTATTCCATGGGATGGTAGCCTTGTCATTATGGTAGGTAGTTTGTTGTCGATATCTTTGTTACTCAATGGATGGTAGCCTTGTCATTCTGGAAGGTCGTCTGGTGTCGAGATATTTGTTACTCCAATGGATGGTAGACTTGTCATTATGGAATGTAGTATGTTGTCAATATTCATGTTACTCCAATGGATGGTAGCCTTGTCATTATGGAAGGTAGTCTATTGTTGAGATTTTTGTTACTCAAGTGGATGTTAGCCTTTTCATTATGCAAGGTAGTCTTTCATTAAGATTTTTTTTACTCCAACGGATGGTAGCCTTGTCATTATGGATGGTAGTCTATTATTCAGATTTTTGTTACTCCACTGGATGGTAGCCTTGTCATTATGGAAGGTAGTTTGTTGACGAGATTTTTGTTATTCCATTGGATGGTAGCCTAGTCATTATGGAAGGCAGTTTGTTGTCGAGAGTTTTATTAATCCAATGGATGGTTACCTTGTCATTATAAAAGGTAGTCTGTTGTTGAGATTTTGGTTACTCCAATGGATGGTAACCTTTTCATTATAAAAAGGTAGTCTGTTGTCGAGATATTTGTTACTCCAGTGGATCGTAGCCTTGTTATTCATTGTGGAAGGTAGTCTGTCGTTGAGATTTCAAATACTCCACTGGATGGTAACCTTGTCAATATGGAAGGTACCCTGTTGTCGATATTTTTGTTACTCTAGTGGATGCTAGCATTGTCATTATTGAAGGTAGTCTGTTGTCGATATCATTGTTATTCAATTGTATGGTAGCCTTGTCATTATGAAAGGTACTACGTTGTCGAGATTTTTGTTACTCCAACGGATGGTAGCCTTGTCATCATGGAAGGTAGTCTTTCGTTGAGATTTACGTTACTCGAACGGATGGTAGCCTTGTCATTATGGAAGGTAGTCTGTTATCGAGATTTTTGTTACTCCAATGGATGGTAGCCTTGTCATTATAGAAGGTAGCCTGTTGTCGATATTTTTGTAACTCCAATGTATGGTAGCCTTGTTATTAGGGAAGGTAGTCTGTTGTTGATATCTTTGTTACTCCAATGGATGGTAGCCTTGTTATTATGAAACATAGTCTGTTGTCAATTTTTTTCTTACTCCAATGGATGGTAGCCTTGTCATTATGGAAGGTAGTCTGTTGTTGAGATTTTTGTTACTCCAATAGATGGTAGCCTTGTTATTATGGAACATAGTCTATTGTCGATATTTTTGTTACTCCAATGGATAGTAGCCTTTTCATTATTAAAGGTAGTTTGTTGTTGAGATTTTTGTTATTCCATTGGATGGTAGCCTTGTCATTATGGAAGGTAGTCTGGTGTCAAGATTTTTGTTACTCCAATGGATGGTAGACTTGTCATTATGGAAGGTAGTTTGTTGTTAATATTCATGTTACTCCAATGGATGGTAGACTTGTCATTATGGAAGGTAGTCTGTTGTCAATATTCATGTTACTCCAATGGATGGTAGCCTTGTCATTATGGAAGGTAGTCTGTTATCGAGATTTTTGTTACTCCAATGGATGGTAGCTTTGTCATTATGGAAGGTAGTCTATTGTCATGATTTTTGTTACTCCAATGGATGGTAGCCTTTTCATTTTGGTAGGTAGTCTTTCATTGATATTTACGTTACTCCAACGAATGGTAGCCTTGTCATTATGGACGCTAGTCTGTTGTTGAGATTTTTCTTACTCCAATGGATGGTAACCTTTTCATTATAAAATGGTAGTCTGTTGTCGAGATATTTGTTACTTCAATGGATGGTAGCCTTTTCATTGTGGAAGGTAGTTTTCTGTTTAGATTTCAAATACTCCACTGGATGGTAACCTTTTCATTATGGAAGGTACCCTGTTGTCGATATTTTTGTTACTCTAGTGGATGCTAGCATTGTCATTATGAAGGTTGTGTGTTGTCGAGATTTTTGTTATTCAATTGGATGGTAGCTTTGTTATTATGGAACATAGTCCATTGTCGATATTTTTGTTACTCCAATGGATGGTAGCCTTGTCATTATGGAAGGTAGTCTATTGTTGAGATTTTTGTTACTCCAATCAATGGTAGCCTTGTCATTATGGAAGGTAGTCTTTCGTTGAGCTTTACATTACTCCAACACGTGGTAGCCTTGTAATTATGGAAGGTAGTATGTTGTTCAAATTTTTGTTACTCCAAAGGATGGTAGCCCTGTTATTATGGAATGTAGTCTATTGACGAGATTTTTGTTATTCCATTGGATGGTAGCCTTTTCATTATAGAAGGTAGTCTGTTATCGAGATTTTTGTTACTCCAATGGATGATAGCCTTGTCATTATGGATGGTAGTCTGTTGTCGAGATTTTTGTAACTCCAATGTATGGTAGCCTTGTTATTATGGAAGGTAGTCTGTTGTTGAGATTTTTTGTTACTGCAATGGATGGTAGCCTTGTTATTATGGAACGTAGTCTGTTTTCGATTTTTTTCGTACTCCAATGGATGGTAGCCTTGTCATTATTGAAGGTAGTCTGTTGTTGAGATTTATGTTACTCCAATGGATGCTTGCCTTGTTATTATGGAATATAGTCCATTGTCAAAATATTTGTTACTCCAATGGATGGTAGCCTTGTCATTATAAAAGGTAGTCTATTGTCGATATTTTTGTTATTCCATTGGATGGTAGCCTTGTCATTATGGTAGGAAGTCTGTTGTCGATATATTTGTTACTCAATGGATGGTAGCCTTATCATTATGGAAGGTAGTCTTGTGACGATATTTTTGTTACTCCAATGTATGGTAGTCTTGTCATTATGAAAGTCAGTCTATTGTCGAGATTTTTGTTACTCCAATGGATGGTAGCCTTGTCATTATGGAAGGTAGTGTGTTGTTGAGATTTTTGTTACTCCAATGGATGCTAGCCTTGTTATTATGGAATGTAGTCTGTTGTCGATATTATTGTTACTCCAATGGATGGTATCCTTTTCATTATGAAAGGTAGTTTGTTGTCGAGATTTTTGTTATTCCATTGGATGGTAGCCTTGTCATTATGGAAGGTAGTCTGATGTCTAGATTTTTGTTACTCCAATGGATGGTAGACTTGTCATTATGGAAGGTAGTCTGTTGTCAATATTCATGTTACTCCAATGGATGGTAGCCTTGTCATTATGGAAGGTATTCTGTTATCAAGATTTTTGTTACTCCAATGGATAATAGCCTTGTCATTATGGAAGGTAGTCTATTGTCGAGATTTTTATTACTCCAATGGATGGTAGCCTTTTAATTATAAAAAGGTAGTCTGTTGTCGAGATATTTGTTACTTCAATGGATGGTAGACTTTTCATTGTGAAAGGTAGTCTGCCGTTTAGATTTCAAATACTCCACTGGATGGTAACCTTGTCATTATGGAAGGTACCCTGTTGTCTATATTTTTGTTACTCTAATGGATGCTAGCATTTCATTATGAAAGGTTGTCTGTTGTCGAGATTTTTTTTATTCAATTGGATGGTAGCCTTGTTATTATGGAACATAGTCCGTTGTCGATATTTTTGTTATTCAATTGGATGGTAGCCTTGTCATTATGGAAGGTAGTATATTGTCGAGATTTTTGTTACTCCAATAGATGGTAGCCTTGTCATTATGGAAGGTAGTCTTTCGTTTAGATTTATGTTACTCCAACGGGTGGTAGCCTTGTCATTATGGAAGGTAGTATGTTGTTCAAATTTTTGTTACTCTAAAGGACCGTAGCCTTGTGATTATGGAATGTAGTCTATTGACGAGATTTTTGTTATTCCATTGGATGGTAGACTTTTCATTATGGAAGGTAGTTTGTGGTCGAAATTTTTGTAACTCCAATGTATGGTAGCCTTGTTATTATGGAAAATAGTCTGTTGTCAATTTTTTTCTTACTCCAATGGATGGTAGCCTTGTCATTATGGAAGGTAGTCTGGTGTCTAGATTTTTGTTACTCCAATGGATCGTATACTTGTCATTATGGAAGGTAGTTTGTTGTCAATATTCATGTTACTCCAATGGACGGTAGCCTTGTCATTATGGAAGGTAGTTTGTTATCGAGATTTTTGTTACTCCAATGGATGGTAGCCTTGTCATTATGGAAGGTAGTCTATTGTCGAGATTTTTGTTACTCCAATGGATGGTAGCCTTTTAATTATGGAAGGTAGTCTTTCATTGAAATTTACGTTACACCAACGGATGGTAGACTTGTTATTATGGATGGTAGTCTGTTGTTCATATTTTTGTTACTCCACTGGATGGTAGCCTTGTCATTATGGAAGGTAGTCTGTTGTCGAGATTTTTGTAACTCCAATGGATGGTAGCCTTGTTATTATGGAACATAGTTTGTTGTCGATATTTTTGTTACTCCAATGGATGGTAGCCTTGTCATTATTGAAGGTAGTCTATTGTTCAGATTTTTGTTACTCCAATGGATGGTATCCTTTTCATTATGAAAGGTAGTTTGTTGTCGAGATTTTTGTTATTCCATTGGATGGTAGCCTTGTCATTATGGTAGGTAGTCTATTGTCGGTATCTTTGTTACTCAATGGATGGTAGCCTTGTCATTATGGAAGGTAGTCTGGTGTCTAGATTTTTGTTACTCCAATGGATGGTAGACTTGTCATTATGGAAGGTAGTCTGTTGTCAATATTCATGTTACTCAAATGGACGGTAGCCTTGTCATTATGAAAGGTAGTGCGTTATCGAGATTTTTGTTACTCCAATGGATCGTAGCCTTGTCATTATGGAAGGTAGTCTATTGTCGAGATTTTTGTTACTCCAATGGATGGTAGCATTTTCATTATGGAAGGTTGTCTTTCATTGAGATTTACGTTACTCCAACGAATGGTAGCCTTGTCATTTTGGATGGTAGTCTGTTGTTCAGATTTTTGTTACTCCAGGGGATGGTACCTCTGCCATTATGGAAGGTAGTCTGTTGTCGAGATTTTTGTTATTGAATTGGATGGTAGCCTTGTCATTATGGAAGGTAGTTTGTTGTCGAGAGTTTTATTATTCCAATGTATGGTAACCTTGTCATTATGGAAGGTAGTCTATTTTTGAGATTTTTGTTACTCCAATGGATGGTAACCTTTTCATTATAAAAAGGTAGTCTGTTGTCGAGATATTTGTTACTTCAATGGATGATAGCCTTTTCATTGTGGAAGGTAGTCTGCCGTTGAGATCTCAAATACTCCACTGGATGGTAACCTTGTCATTATGGAAGGTACCCTGTTGTCGATATCTTTGTTACTTCAATGGATGGTAGCCTTGTCATTATATAAGTTTTTCTGTTGTAGAGATTTTTGTTATTCAATTGGATGGTAGCCTTGTTATTATGGAACATAGTCCGTTGTTGATATTTTTGTTACTCCAATAGATGGTAGCCTTGTCATTACGGAAGGTAGTCTGTTGTCGAGATTTTTGTTACTCCAATCGATGGTAGCCTTGTCATTATGGAAGGTAGGCTTTCTATGAGATTTACGTTACTCCAACGAGTGGTATCCTTGTCATTATGGAAGGTAGTATGTTGTTCAAATTTTTGTTACTCCAAGGGATGGTAGCCTTGTCGTTATGGAATGTAGTCTATTGACGAGAGTTTTGTTATTCCATTGGATGGTAGCCTTTTCATTATTGAAGGTAGTCTGTTATCGAGATTTTTGTTACTCTAATGGATGGTAGCCATGTCATTATTGAAGGTAGTCTGTTGTTGAGATTTTTGTTACTCCATTGGATGGTAGCCTTGTTATTATGGAACGTAGTCTGTTGTCGATTTTTTTCTTACTCTAATGGATGGTACCCTTGTCATTATGGAAGGTACTTTGTTGTTGAGATTTTTGTTACTCCAATTGATGGTTGCCTTATTATTATGGAACGTAGTCTGTTGTCGATATTTTTCTTAGTCCAATGGATGGTAGCCTTTTCATTATGAAAGGTAGTTTGTTGTCGAGATTTTTGTAATTCCATTGGATAGTAGCCTAGTCATTATGGTAGGTAGTATGTTGTCGATATCTTTGTTACTTAATGGATGGTAGCCTTGTCATTATGGAAGGTAGTCTGGTGTCGAGATATTTGTTACTCCAAAGGATGGTAGACTTGTTATTAAGGAACATAGTCTGTTGTCGATATTTTTGTTATTCCAATGGATGGTAGCCTTGTCATTATGGATTGCAGTATGTTGTTGAGATTTTAGTTATTCCAATGGATGGTTGTCTTGTTATTATGGAACGTAGTCCGTTGTCTTTATTTTTGTTACTCCAATGGATGGTAGCCTTGTCATTATGAAAGGTAGTCTATTGTCAATTTTTTTTTTATTCCATTGGATGGTAGACTTGTCATTATGGTAGGTAGTCTGTTGTCGATATCTTTGTTACTCAATGGATGGTAGCCTTGTCATTATGGAAGGTAGTCTTGTGTCAAGATTTTTGTTACTCCAATGGATGGTAGTCTTGTCATTATGGAAGTTAGTCTATTGTCGAGATTTTTGTTACCCCAATGGATGGTAGCCTTTTCATTATGGAAGGTAGTCTGGTATCGATATTTTTGTTACTCCAATGGATGGTAGCCTTGTCATTATTGAAGGTAGTCTGTTGTCGAGATTTTTTGTAACTCCAATGTATGGTAGCCTTGTTATTATGGAAGGTAGTCTATTGTTGAGATTTTTGTTACTCCAATGGATGGTAGCCTTGTTAATATGGAACATAGTCTGTTGTCGATTTTTTTCTTACTCCAATGGATGGTAGCCTTGTCATTATGGAAGGTAGTCTATTGTTGAGATTTTTGTTACTCCAATGGATGGTTGCCTTTTTATTATGGAACATAGTCTGTTGTCGATATTTTTCTTACTCCAATGGATGGTAGCCTTTTCATTATGAAAGGTAGTTTGTTGTCTTAATTTTTGTAATTCCATTGGATGGTAGCCTTGTGATTATGGTAGGTAGTCTGTTGTTGATATCTTTGTTACTTAATGGATGGTAGCCTTGTCATTATGGAAGGTAGTCTGGTGTCGAGATATTTATTACTCCAATGGATGGTAGACTTGTCATTATAGAAGGTAGTTTGTTGTCAATATTCATGTTACTCCAATAGATGGTAGCCTTGTCATTATGGAAGGTAATCTGTTATCGAGATTTTTGTTACTCCAATGGATGGTAGCCTTGTCATTATGGAAGGTAGTCTATTGTCGATATTTTTATTACTCCAATGGATGGTAGCCTTTTCATTATGGAAGGTAATCTTTCATTGAGATTTACGTTACTCCAACGGATGGTAGCCTTGTCATTATGGATGGTAGTCTGTTGTTCATATATTTGTTACTCTAGTGGATGGTAGCCTTGTAATTATGGAAGGTAGTCTATTGTTGAGATTTTTTTAACTCTAATGGATGGTAGCCTTGTTATTAAGGAACATAGTCTGTTGTCGATATATTTGTTATTCCAATGGATGGTAGCCTTGTCATTATGGAATGTAGTCTGTTGTTGAGATTTTTGTTATTCCAATGGATGGTTGTCTTGTTATTATGGAACGTAGTCCGTTGTCGATATTTTTGTTACTCCAATGGATGGTAGCCTTGTCATTATGAAAGGTAGTCTATTGTCGATTTTTTTGTTATTCCATTGGATGGTTGCCTTGTCAATATGGTAGGTAGTCTGTTGTCGATATCTTTGTTACTCAATGGATGGTAGCCATGTCATTATGGAAGGTAGTCTTGTGTCAAGATTTTTGTTACTCCAATGGATGGTAGTCTTGTCATTATGGAAGTTAGTCTATTGTCAAGATTTTTGTTACTCCAATGGATGGTAGGCTTGTCATTATTTAAGGTAATTTGTTGTTGAGATTTTTTGTAACTCCAATGTATGGTAGCCTTTTCATTATGAAAGGTAGTTTGTTGTCTTAATTTTTGTAATTCCATTGGATGGTAGCCTTGTGATTATGGTAGGTAGTCTGTTGTTGATATCTTTGTTACTTAATGGATGGTAGCCTTGTCATTATGGAAGGTAGTCTGGTGTCGAGATATTTATTACTCCAATGGATGGTAGACTTGTCATTATAGAAGGTAGTTTGTTGTCAATATTCATGTTACTCCAATAGATGGTAGCCTTGTCATTATGGAAGGTAATCTGTTATCGAGATTTTTGTTACTCCAATGGATGGTAGCCTTGTCATTATGGAAGGTAGTCTATTGTCGATATTTTTATTACTCCAATGGATGGTAGCCTTTTCATTATGGAAGGTAATCTTTCATTGAGATTTACGTTACTCCAACGGATGGTAGCCTTGTCATTATGGATGGTAGTCTGTTGTTCATATATTTGTTACTCTAGTGGATGGTAGCCTTGTAATTATGGAAGGTAGTCTATTGTTGAGATTTTTTTAACTCTAATGGATGGTAGCCTTGTTATTAAGGAACATAGTCTGTTGTCGATATATTTGTTATTCCAATGGATGGTAGCCTTGTCATTATGGAATGTAGTCTGTTGTTGAGATTTTTGTTATTCCAATGGATGGTTGTCTTGTTATTATGGAACGTAGTCCGTTGTCGATATTTTTGTTACTCCAATGGATGGTAGCCTTGTCATTATGAAAGGTAGTCTATTGTCGATTTTTTTGTTATTCCATTGGATGGTTGCCTTGTCAATATGGTAGGTAGTCTGTTGTCGATATCTTTGTTACTCAATGGATGGTAGCCATGTCATTATGGAAGGTAGTCTTGTGTCAAGATTTTTGTTACTCCAATGGATGGTAGTCTTGTCATTATGGAAGTTAGTCTATTGTCAAGATTTTTGTTACTCCAATGGATGGTAGGCTTGTCATTATTTAAGGTAATTTGTTGTTGAGATTTTTTGTAACTCCAATGTATGGTAGCCTTTTCATTATGAAAGGTAGTTTGTTGTCTTAATTTTTGTAATTCCATTGGATGGTAGCCTTGTGATTATGGTAGGTAGTCTGTTGTTGATATCTTTGTTACTTAATGGATGGTAGCCTTGTCATTATGGAAGGTAGTCTGGTGTCGAGATATTTATTACTCCAATGGATGGTAGACTTGTCATTATAGAAGGTAGTTTGTTGTCAATATTCATGTTACTCCAATAGATGGTAGCCTTGTCATTATGGAAGGTAATCTGTTATCGAGATTTTTGTTACTCCAATGGATGGTAGCCTTGTCATTATGGAAGGTAGTCTATTGTCGATATTTTTATTACTCCAATGGATGGTAGCCTTTTCATTATGGAAGGTAATCTTTCATTGAGATTTACGTTACTCCAACGGATGGTAGCCTTGTCATTATGGATGGTAGTCTGTTGTTCATATATTTGTTACTCTAGTGGATGGTAGCCTTGTAATTATGGAAGGTAGTCTATTGTTGAGATTTTTTTAACTCTAATGGATGGTAGCCTTGTTATTAAGGAACATAGTCTGTTGTCGATATATTTGTTATTCCAATGGATGGTAGCCTTGTCATTATGGAATGTAGTCTGTTGTTGAGATTTTTGTTATTCCAATGGATGGTTGTCTTGTTATTATGGAACGTAGTCCGTTGTCGATATTTTTGTTACTCCAATGGATGGTAGCCTTGTCATTATGAAAGGTAGTCTATTGTCGATTTTTTTGTTATTCCATTGGATGGTTGCCTTGTCAATATGGTAGGTAGTCTGTTGTCGATATCTTTGTTACTCAATGGATGGTAGCCATGTCATTATGGAAGGTAGTCTTGTGTCAAGATTTTTGTTACTCCAATGGATGGTAGTCTTGTCATTATGGAAGTTAGTCTATTGTCAAGATTTTTGTTACTCCAATGGATGGTAGGCTTGTCATTATTTAAGGTAATTTGTTGTTGAGATTTTTTGTAACTCCAATGTATGGTAGCCTTGTTATTATGGAAGGTAGTCTGTTGTTGAGATTTTTGTTACTCCAATGGATGGTAGCCTTGTTATTATGGAACGTAGTCTGTTATCGATTTTTTTCTTACTCCAATGGATGGTTGCCTTGTTATTATGGAACATAGTCTGTTGTCGATATTTTTCTTACTCCAATGGATGGTAGCCTTTTCATTATGAAAGGTAGTTTGTTGTCGTGATTTTTGTAATTCCATTGGATGGTAGCCTTGTGATTATGGTAGGTAGTTTGTTGTTGATATCTTTGTTACTCAATGGATGGTAGCCTTGTCATTATGGAAGGTAGTCTGGTGTCCATATATTTCTTACTCCAATGGATGGTAGACTTGTCATTATAGAAGGCAGTCTGTTGTCAATATTCATGTTACTCCAATAGATGGTAGCCTTGTCATAATGGAAGGTAGTCTGTTGTCGATATTTTTGTTACTCCAATGGATGGTAGCCTTTTCATTATGGAAGGTAGTCTATTGTCGAGATTTTTATTACTCCAATGGATGGTAGCCTTTTCATTATGGAAGGTAGTCTTTCGTTGAGACTTACGTTACTCCAACGGATGGTAGCCTTGTCATTATGGATGGTAGTCTGTTGTTCATATTTTTGTTACTCCCCTGGATGGTAGCCTTTTCATTATGGAAGGTAGTCTGTTATCGAGATTTTTGTTACTCCAATGGATGGTAGCCTTGTCATTATTGAAGGTAGTCTGTTGTCGAGATTTTTTGTAACTCCAATGTATGGTAGCCTTGTTATTATGGAAGGTAGTCTGTTGTTGAGATTTTTGTTACTCCAATGGATTGTAGCCTTGTTATTATGGAACGTAGTCTGTTGTCGATATTTTTCTTACTCCAATGGATGGTAGCCTTGTCATTATGAAAGTTAGTTTGTTTTCGAGATTTTTGTAATTCCATTGGATGTTAGCATTGTCATTATGGAAGGTAGTCTATTGTTGAGATTTTTGTTACTCCAATGGATGGTTGCCTTGTTATTATGGAACGTAGTCTGTTGTCGATATTTTTCTTACTCCAATGGATGGTAGCCTTTTCATTATGAAAGGTAGTTTGTTGTCGAGATTTTTGTAATTCCATTGGATGGTAGCATTGTCATTATGGTAGGAAGTATGTTGTCGATATCTTTGTTACTCAATGGATGGTAGCCTTGTCATTATAGAAGGTAGTCTGGTGTCGAGATATTTCTTACTCCAATGGATGGTAGACTTGTCATTATAGAAGGTAGTCTGTTGTCAATATTCATGTTACTCCAATGGATGGTAGCCTTGTCATAATGGAAGGTAGTCTGTTATCCATATTTTTGTTAATCCAATGGATGGTAGCCTTGTCATTATGGAAGGTAGTCTATTGTCGAGATTTTTATTACTCTAATGGATGGTAGCCTTTTCATTATGGAAGGTAGTCTTTCGTTGAGACTTACGTTACTCCAACGGATGGTAGCCTTGTCATTATGGATGGTAGTCTGTTGTTCATATTTTTGTTACTCTCCTGGATGGTAGCCTTTTCATTATGGAAGGTAGTCTGTTATCGAGATTTTTGTTACTCCAATGGATGGTAGCCTTGTCATTATTGAAGGTAGTCTGTTGTTGAGATTTTTGTTACTCCAATGGATTGTAGCCTTGTTATTATGGAACGTAGTCTGTTGTCGATTTTTTTCTTACTCCAATGGATGGTAGCCTTGTCATTATGGAAGGTAGTCTATTGTTGAGATTTTTGTTACTCCAATGGATGGTTGCCTTGTTATTATGGAACGTAGTCTGTTGTCGATATTTTTCTTACTCCAATGGATGATAGCCTTTTCATTATGAAAGGTAGTTTGTTTTCGAGATTTTTGTAATTCCATTGGATGGTAGCATTGTCATTATGGTAGGAAGTATGTTGTCGATATATTTGTTACTCAATGGATGATAGCCTTGTCATTATAGAAGGTAGTCTGGTGTCGAGATATTTCTTACTCCAATGGATGGTAGACTTGTCATTATAGTAGGTAGTCTGTTGTCAATATTCATGTTACTCCAATTGATGGTAGCCTTATCATAATGGAAGGTAGTCTGTTATCGATATTTTTGTAACTCCAATGGATGGTAGCCTTGTCATTATGGAAGGTAGTCTATTGTCGAGATTTTTATTACTCCAATGGATGGTAGCCTTTTCATTATGGAAGGTAGTCTTTCATTTAGATTTATGTTACTCCAACGGATGGTAGCCTTGTCATTATGGATGGTAGTCTGTTGTTCATATTTTTGTTACTCCACTGTATGGTAGCCTTGTCATTATGGAAGGTAGTCTGTTGTCGTGATTTTTGTAACTCCAATGGATGGTAGCCTTGTTATTAAGGAACATAGTATGTTGTCGATATTTTTATTATTACAATGGATGGTAGCCTTGTCATTATGGAATGTAGTCTGTTGTTGAGATTTTTGTTATTCCAATGGATGATTGCCTTGTTATTATGGAACGTAGTCCGTTGTCGATATTTTTGTTACTCAAATGGATGGTAGCCTTGTCATTGTGAAAGGTAGTCTATTATCTATTTTTTTATTATTCCATTGGATGGTAGCCTTGTCATTATGGTAGGTAGTCTGTTGTCGTTATCTTTGTTACTCAATAGATGGTAGCCTTGTCATTATGGAAGGTAGTCTTGTGTCAAGATTTTTGTTACTCCAATGGATGGTAGTCTTGTCATTATGGAAGTTAGTCTATTGTCGAGATTTTTGTTACTCCAATGGATGGTAGCCTTTTCATTATGGAAGGTAGTTTGTTATCGATATTTTTGTTACTCCAATGGATGGTAGCCTAGTCATTATTGAAGGTAGTCTGTTGTCGAGATTTTTTGTAACTCCAATGTATGGTAGCCTTGTTATTATGGAAGGTAGTCTGTTGTTGAGATTTTTTTTACTCCAATGGATGGTAGCCTTGTTATTATGGAACGTAGTCTGTTGTCAATTTTTTTCTTACTCCAATGGATGGTAGCCTTGTCATTATGGAAGGTAGTCTATTGTTGAGATTTTTGTTACTCCAATGGATGGTTGCCTTGTTATTATGGAACGTAGTCTATTGTCGATATTTTTCATACTCCAATGGATGGTAGCCTTTTCATTATGAAAGGTAGTTTGTTGTCGAGATTTTTGTAATTTCATTGGATGGTAGCATTGTCATTATGGTAGGAAGTATGTTGTCGATATCTTTGTTACTCAATGGATGGTAGCCTTGTCATTATAGAAGGGAGTTTGGTGTCGAGATATTTCTTACTCCAATGGATGGTAGACTTGTCATTATAGAAGGTAGTCTGTTGTCAATATTCATGTTACTCCAATAGATGGTAACCTTGTCATAATGGAAGGTAGTCTGTTATCGATATTTTTGTTACTCCAATGGATGGTAGCCTTGTCATTATGGAAGGTAGTCTATTGTCGAGATTTTTATTACTCCAATGGATGGTAGCCTTTTCATTATGGAGGGTAGTCTTTCGTTGAGATTTACGTTACTCCAATGGATGGTAGCCTTGTCATTATGGATGGTAGTCTGTTGTTCATATTTTTGTTACTCCACTGGATGGTAGCCTTTTCATTATGAAAGGTAGTCTGTTATCGCGATTTTTGTTACTCCAATGGATGGTAGCCTTGTCATTATTGAAGGTAGTCTGTTGTCGATATTTTTTGTAACTCCAATGTATGGTAGCCTTGTTATTATGGAAGGTAGTCTGTTGTTGAGATTTTTGTTACTCCAATGGATGGTAGCCTTGTTATTATGGAACGTAGTTTGTTGTCGATTTTTTTCTTACTCCAATGGATGGTAGCCTTGGCATTATGGAAGGTAGTCTATTGTTGAGATTTTTGTTACTCCAATGGATGGTTGCCTTGTTATTATGGAACGTAGTCTGTTGTCGATATTTTTCTTACTCCAATGGATGGTAGCCTTTTCATTATGAAAGGTAGTTTGTTGTCGAGATTTTTGTAATTCCATTGGATGGTAGCATTGTCATTATGGTAGGAAGTATGTTGTCGATATCTTTGTTACTCAATGGATGGTAGCCTTGTCATTATAGAAGGTAGTCTGGTGTCGATATATTTCTTACTCCAATGGATGGTAGACTTGTCATTATAGAAGGTAGTCTGTTGTCAATATTCATGTTACTCCAATAGATGGTAGCCTTGTCATAATGGAAGGTAGTCTGTTATCGATATTTTTGTTACTCCAATGGATGGTAGCCTTGTCATTATGGAAGGTAGTCTATTGTCGATATTTTTATTACTCCAATGAATGGTAGCCTTTTCATTATGGAAGGTAGTCTTTCGTTGAGATTTACGTTACTCCAACGGATGGTAACCTTGATATTATGGATGGTAGTCTGTTGTTCATATATTTGATACTCCACTGGATTGTAGCCTTTTCATTATGGAAGGTAGTCTGTTATCGAGATATTTGTTACTCCAATGGATGGTAGCCTTGTCATTATTGAAGGTAGTCTGTTGTCGAGATTTTTTGTAACTCCAATGTATGGTAGCCTTGTTATTATGGAAGGTAGTCTGTTGTTGAGATTTTTTTTACTCCAATGGATGGTAGCCTTGTTATTATGGAACGTAGTCTGTTGTCAATTTTTTTCTTACTCCAATGGATGGTAGCCTTGTCATTATGGAAGGTAGTCTATTGTTGAGATTTTTGTTACTCCAATGGATGGTTGCCTTGTTATTATGGAACGTAGTCTATTGTCGATATTTTTCATACTCCAATGGATGGTAGCCTTTTCATTATGAAAGGTAGTTTGTTGTCGAGATTTTTGTAATTTCATTGGATGGTAGCATTGTCATTATGGTAGGAAGTATGTTGTCGATATCTTTGTTACTCAATGGATGGTAGCCTTGTCATTATAGAAGGGAGTTTGGTGTCGAGATATTTCTTACTCCAATGGATGGTAGACTTGTCATTATAGAAGGTAGTCTGTTGTCAATATTCATGTTACTCCAATAGATGGTAACCTTGTCATAATGGAAGGTAGTCTGTTATCGATATTTTTGTTACTCCAATGGATGGTAGCCTTGTCATTATGGAAGGTAGTCTATTGTCGAGATTTTTATTACTCCAATGGATGGTAGCCTTTTCATTATGGAGGGTAGTCTTTCGTTGAGATTTACGTTACTCCAATGGATGGTAGCCTTGTCATTATGGATGGTAGTCTGTTGTTCATATTTTTGTTACTCCACTGGATGGTAGCCTTTTCATTATGAAAGGTAGTCTGTTATCGCGATTTTTGTTACTCCAATGGATGGTAGCCTTGTCATTATTGAAGGTAGTCTGTTGTCGATATTTTTTGTAACTCCAATGTATGGTAGCCTTGTTATTATGGAAGGTAGTCTGTTGTTGAGATTTTTGTTACTCCAATGGATGGTAGCCTTGTTATTATGGAACGTAGTTTGTTGTCGATTTTTTTCTTACTCCAATGGATGGTAGCCTTGGCATTATGGAAGGTAGTCTATTGTTGAGATTTTTGTTACTCCAATGGATGGTTGCCTTGTTATTATGGAACGTAGTCTGTTGTCGATATTTTTCTTACTCCAATGGATGGTAGCCTTTTCATTATGAAAGGTAGTTTGTTGTCGAGATTTTTGTAATTCCATTGGATGGTAGCATTGTCATTATGGTAGGAAGTATGTTGTCGATATCTTTGTTACTCAATGGATGGTAGCCTTGTCATTATAGAAGGTAGTCTGGTGTCGATATATTTCTTACTCCAATGGATGGTAGACTTGTCATTATAGAAGGTAGTCTGTTGTCAATATTCATGTTACTCCAATAGATGGTAGCCTTGTCATAATGGAAGGTAGTCTGTTATCGATATTTTTGTTACTCCAATGGATGGTAGCCTTGTCATTATGGAAGGTAGTCTATTGTCGATATTTTTATTACTCCAATGAATGGTAGCCTTTTCATTATGGAAGGTAGTCTTTCGTTGAGATTTACGTTACTCCAACGGATGGTAACCTTGATATTATGGATGGTAGTCTGTTGTTCATATATTTGATACTCCACTGGATTGTAGCCTTTTCATTATGGAAGGTAGTCTGTTATCGAGATATTTGTTACTCCAATGGATGGTAGCCTTGTCATTATTGAAGGTAGTCTGTTGTCGAGATTTTTTGTAACTCCAATGTATGGTAGCCTTGTTATTATGGAAGGTAGTCTGTTGTTGAGATTTTTTTTACTCCAATGGATGGTAGCCTTGTTATTATGGAACGTAGTCTGTTGTCAATTTTTTTCTTACTCCAATGGATGGTAGCCTTGTCATTATGGAAGGTAGTCTATTGTTGAGATTTTTGTTACTCCAATGGATGGTTGCCTTGTTATTATGGAACGTAGTCTATTGTCGATATTTTTCATACTCCAATGGATGGTAGCCTTTTCATTATGAAAGGTAGTTTGTTGTCGAGATTTTTGTAATTTCATTGGATGGTAGCATTGTCATTATGGTAGGAAGTATGTTGTCGATATCTTTGTTACTCAATGGATGGTAGCCTTGTCATTATAGAAGGGAGTTTGGTGTCGAGATATTTCTTACTCCAATGGATGGTAGACTTGTCATTATAGAAGGTAGTCTGTTGTCAATATTCATGTTACTCCAATAGATGGTAACCTTGTCATAATGGAAGGTAGTCTGTTATCGATATTTTTGTTACTCCAATGGATGGTAGCCTTGTCATTATGGAAGGTAGTCTATTGTCGAGATTTTTATTACTCCAATGGATGGTAGCCTTTTCATTATGGAGGGTAGTCTTTCGTTGAGATTTACGTTACTCCAATGGATGGTAGCCTTGTCATTATGGATGGTAGTCTGTTGTTCATATTTTTGTTACTCCACTGGATGGTAGCCTTTTCATTATGAAAGGTAGTCTGTTATCGCGATTTTTGTTACTCCAATGGATGGTAGCCTTGTCATTATTGAAGGTAGTCTGTTGTCGATATTTTTTGTAACTCCAATGTATGGTAGCCTTGTTATTATGGAAGGTAGTCTGTTGTTGAGATTTTTGTTACTCCAATGGATGGTAGCCTTGTTATTATGGAACGTAGTTTGTTGTCGATTTTTTTCTTACTCCAATGGATGGTAGCCTTGGCATTATGGAAGGTAGTCTATTGTTGAGATTTTTGTTACTCCAATGGATGGTTGCCTTGTTATTATGGAACGTAGTCTGTTGTCGATATTTTTCTTACTCCAATGGATGGTAGCCTTTTCATTATGAAAGGTAGTTTGTTGTCGAGATTTTTGTAATTCCATTGGATGGTAGCATTGTCATTATGGTAGGAAGTATGTTGTCGATATCTTTGTTACTCAATGGATGGTAGCCTTGTCATTATAGAAGGTAGTCTGGTGTCGATATATTTCTTACTCCAATGGATGGTAGACTTGTCATTATAGAAGGTAGTCTGTTGTCAATATTCATGTTACTCCAATAGATGGTAGCCTTGTCATAATGGAAGGTAGTCTGTTATCGATATTTTTGTTACTCCAATGGATGGTAGCCTTGTCATTATGGAAGGTAGTCTATTGTCGATATTTTTATTACTCCAATGAATGGTAGCCTTTTCATTATGGAAGGTAGTCTTTCGTTGAGATTTACGTTACTCCAACGGATGGTAACCTTGATATTATGGATGGTAGTCTGTTGTTCATATATTTGATACTCCACTGGATTGTAGCCTTTTCATTATGGAAGGTAGTCTGTTATCGAGATATTTGTTACTCCAATGGATGGTAGCCTTGTCATTATTGAAGGTAGTCTATTGTCGAGATTTTTTGTAACTCCAATGTATGGTAGCCTTGTTATTATGGAAGGTAGTCTATTGTTGAGATTTTTGTTACTCCAATGGATGGTAGCCTTGTTATTATGGAACGTAGTTTGTTGTCGATTGTTTTCTTACTCCAATGGATGGTAGCCTTGTCATTATGGAAGGTAGTCTATTGTTGAGATTTTTGTTACTCCAATGGATGGTTGCCTTGTTATTATGGAACGTAGTCTGTTGTCGATATTTTTCTTACTCCAATGGATGGTAGCCTTTTCATTATGAAAGGTAGTTTGTTGTCGAGAATTTTGTAATTTCATTGGATGGTAGCATTGTCATTATGGTAGGAAGTATGTTGTCGATATCTTTGTTACTCAATGGATGGTAGCCTTGTCATTATTGAAGGTAGTCTGGTGTCGAGATATTTCTTACTCCAATGGATGGTAGACTTGTCATTATAGAAGGTAGTCTGTTGTCAATATTCATGTTACTCCAATAGATGGTAGCCTAGTCATAATGGAAGGTAGTCTGTTATCGATATTTTTGTTACTCCAATGGATGGTAGCCTTATCATTATGGAAGGTAGTCTATTGTCGAGATTTTTATTACTCTAATGGATGGTAGCCTTTTCATTATGGAAGGTTGTCTTTCATTTAAATTTACGTTACTCCAACGGATGGTAGCCTTGTCATTATGGATGGTAGTCTGTTGTTCATATTTTTGTTACTCCACTGGATGGTAGCCTTGTCATTATGGAAGGTAGTCTGTTGTCGAGATTTTTGTAATTCCAATTGATGGTAGCCTTGTTATTTAGGAACATAGTATGTTGTCGATATTTTTATTATTCCAATGGAGGGTAGCCTTGTAATTATGGAATGTAGTCTGTTGCTGAGATTTTTGTTATTCCAATGGATGGTTGTCTTGTTATTATGGAACGTAGTCCGTTGTCGATATTTTTGTTACTCAAATGGATGGTAGCCTTGTCATTGTGAAAGGTAGTCTATTGTCGATTTTTTTGTTATTCCATTGGATGGTAGCCTTGTCATTATGGTAGGTAGTCTGTTGTCGTTATCTTTGTTACTCAATAGATGGTAGCCTTGTCATTATGGAAGGTAGTCTTGTGTCATGATTTTTGTTACTCCAATGGATGGTAGTCTTGTCATTATGGAAGTTAGTCTATTATCGAGATTTTTGTTACTCCAATGGATGGTAGCCTTTTCATTATGGAAGGTAGTCTGTTATCGAGATTTTTGTTACTCCAATGGATGGTAGCCTTGTCATTATTGAAGGTAGTCTGTTGTCGAGATTTTTTGTAACTCCAATGTATGGTAGCCTTGTTATTATGGAAGGTAGTCTGTTGTTGAGATTTTTGTTACTCCAATGGATGGTAGCCTTGTTTATATGGAACATAGTCTGTTGTTAATTTTTTTCTTACTCCAATGGATGGTAGCCTTGTCATTATGGAAGGTAGTCTATTGTTGAGATTTTTGTTACTCCAATGGATGGTTGCCTTGTTATTATGGAACGTAGTCTGTTGTCGATATTTTTCTTACTCCAATGGATGGTAGCCTTTTCATTATGAAAGGTAGTTTGTTGTCGAGATTTTTGTAATTCCATTGGATGGTAGCATTGTCATTATGGTAGGAAGTATGTTGTCGATATCTTTGTTACTCAATGGATGGTAGCCTTGTCATTATAGAAGGTAGTTTGGTGTCGAGATATTTCTTACTCCAATGGATGGTAGACTTGTCATTATAGAAGGTAGTCTGTTGTCAATATTCATGTTACTCCAATAGATGGTAGCCTTGTCATAATGGAAGGTAGTCTGTTATCGATATTTTTGTTACTCCAATGGATGGTAGCCTTGTCATTATGGAAGGTAGTCTATTGTCGAGATTTTTATTACTCCAATGGATGGTAGCCTTTTCATTATGGAGGGTAGTCTTTCGTTGAGATTTACGTTACTCCAACGGATGGTATCCTTGTCATTATGGATGGTAGTCTGTTGTTCATATTTTTGTTACTCCACTGGATGGTAGCCTTTTCATTATGGAAGGTAGTATGTTATCGCGATTTTTGTTACTCCAATGGATGGTAGCCTTGTCATTATTAAAGGTAGTCTGTTGTCGATATTTTTTGTAACTCCAATGTATGGTAGCCTTGTTATTATGGAAGGTAGTCTGTTGTTGAGATTTTTGTTACTCCAATGGATGGTAGCCTTGTTATTATGGAACGTAGTTTGTTGTCGATTTTTTTCTTACTCCAATGGATGGTAGCCTTGGCATTATGGAAGGTAGTCTATTGTTGAGATTTTTGTTACTCCAATGGATGGTTGCCTTGTTATTATGGAACGTAGTCTGTTGTCGATATTTTTCTTACTCCAATGGATGGTAGCCTTTTCATTATGAAAGGTAGTTTGTTGTCGAGATTTTTGTAATTCCATTGGATGGTAGCATTGTCATTATGGTAGGAACTATGTTGTCGATATCTTTGTTACTCAATGGATGGTAGCCTTGTCATTATAGAAGGTAGTCTGGTGTCGAGATATTTCTTACTGCAATGGATGGTAGACTTGTCATTATAGAAGGAAGTCTGTTATCAATATTCATGTTACTCCAATAGATGGTAGCCTTGTCATAATGGAAGGTAGTCTGTTATCGATATTTTTGTTACTCCAATGGATGGTAGCCTTGTCATTATGGAAGGTAGTCTATTGTCGAGATTTTTATTACTCCAATGGATGGTAGCCTTTTCATTATGGAAGGTAGTCTTTCGTTGAGATTTACGTTACTCCAACGAATGGTAACCTTGATATTATGGATGGTAGTCTGTTTAACATATTTTTTTTTATCCACTGGATTGTAGCCTTTTCATTATGGAAGGTAGTCTGTTATCGAGATATTTGTTACTCCAATGGATGGTAGCCTTGTCATTATTGAAGGTAGTCTGTTGTCGAGAGTTTTTGTAACTCCAATGTATGGTAGCCTTGTTATTATGGAAGGTAGTCTGTTGTTGAGATTTTTGTTACTCCAATGGATGGTAGCCTTTTCATTATGAAAGGTAGTTTGTTGTCGAGATTTTTGTAATTCCATTGGATGGTAGCATTGTCATTATGGTAGGAAGTATGTTGTCGATATCTTTGTTACTCAATGGATGGTAGCCTTGTCATTATAGAAGGTAGTCTGGTGTCGAGATATTTCTTACTGCAATGGATGGTAGACTTGTCATTATAGAAGGAAGTCTGTTATCAATATTCATGTTACTCCAATAGATGGTAGCCTTGTCATAATGGAAGGTAGTCTGTTATCGATATTTTTGTTACTCCAATGGATGGTAGCCTTGTCATTATGGAAGGTAGTCTATTGTCGAGATTTTTATTACTCCAATGGATGGTAGCCTTTTCATTATGGAAGGTAGTCTTTCGTTGAGATTTACGTTACTCCAACGAATGGTAACCTTGATATTATGGATGGTAGTCTGTTTAACATATTTTTTTTTATCCACTGGATTGTAGCCTTTTCATTATGGAAGGTAGTCTGTTATCGAGATATTTGTTACTCCAATGGATGGTAGCCTTGTCATTATTGAAGGTAGTCTATTGTCGAGAGTTTTTGTAACTCCAATGTATGGTAGCCTTGTTATTATGGAAGGTAGTCTGTTGTTGAGATTTTTGTTACTCCAATGGATGGTAGCCTTTTCATTATGAAAGGTAGTTTGTTGTCGAGATTTTTGTAATTCCATTGGATGGTAGCATTGTCATTATGGTAGGAAGTATGTTGTCGATATCTTTGTTACTCAATGGATGGTAGCCTTGTCATTATAGAAGGTAGTCTGGTGTCGAGATATTTCTTACTCCAATGGATGGTAGACTTGTCATTATAGAAGGAAGTCTGTTATCAATATTCATGTTACTCCAATAGATGGTAGCCTTGTCATAATGGAAGGTAGTCTGTTATCGATATTTTTGTTACTCCAATGGATGGTAGCCTTGTCATTATGGAAGGTAGTCTATTGTCGAGATTTTTATTACTCCAATGGATGGTAGCCTTTTCATTATGGAAGGTAGTCTTTCGTTGAGATTTACGTTACTCCAACGAATGGTAACCTTGATATTATGGATGGTAGTCTGTTGTTCATATTTTTTTTTATCCACTGGATTGTAGCCTTTTCATTATGGAAGGTAGTCTGTTATCGAGATATTTGTTACTCCAATGGATGGTAGCCTTGTCATTATTGAAGGTAGTCTGTTGTCGAGATTTTTTGTAACTCCAATGTATGGTAGCCTTGTTATTATGGAAGGTAGTCTGTTGTTGAGATTTTTGTTACTCCAATGGATGGTAGCCTTGTTATTATGGAACGTAATCTGTTGTCGATTTTTTTCTTACTCCAATGGATGATAGCCTTGTCATTATGGAAGGTAGTCTATTGTTGAGATTTTTGTTACTCCAATGGATGGTTGCCATGTTATTATGGAACGTAGTCTGTTGTCGATATTTTTCTTACTCCAATGGATGGTAGCCTTTTCATTATGAAAGGTAGTTTGTTTTCGAGATTTTTGTAATTCCATTGGATGGTAGCATTGTCATTATGGTAGGAAGTATGTTGTCGATATCTTTGTTACTCAATGGATGGTAGCCTTGTCATTATAGAAGGTAGTCTGGTGTCGAGATATTTCTTACTCCAATGGATGGTAGACTTGTCATTATAGAAGGTAGTATGTTGTCAATATTCATGTTACTCCAATAGATGGTAGCCTTGTCATAATGGAAGGTAGTCTGTTATCGATATTTTTGTTACTCCAATGGATGGTAGCCTTGTCATTATGGAAGGTAGTCTATTGTCGAGATTTTTATTACTCCAATGAATGGTAGCCTTTTCATTATGGGAGGTAGTCTTTCGTTGAGATTTACGTTACTCCAACGGATGGTAACCTTGATATTATGGATGGTAGTCTGTTGTTCATATTTTTGTTACTCCACTGGATTGTAGCCTTTTCATTATGGAAGGTAGTCTGTTATCGAGATATTTATTACTCCAATGGATGGTAGCCTTGTCATTATTGAAGGTAGTCTGTTGTCGAGATTTTTTGTAACTCCAATGTATGGTAGCCTTGTTATTATGGAAGGTAGTCTGTTGTTGAGATTTTTGTTACTCCAATGGATGGTAGCCTTGTTATTATGGAACGTAGTCTGTTGTCGATTTTTTTCTTACTCCAATGGATGGTAGCCTTGTCATTATGGAAGGTAGCCTATTGTTGAGATTTTTGTTACTCCAATGGGTGGTTGCCTTGTTATTATGGAACGTAGTCTGTTCTCGATATTTTTCTTACTCCAATGGATGGTAGCCTTTTCATTATGAAAGGTAGTTTGTTTTCGAGATTTTTGTAATTCCATTGGATGGTAGCATTGTCATTATGGTAGGAAGTATGTTGTCGATATCTTTGTTACTCAATGGATGGTAGCCTTGTCATTATTGAAGGTAGTCTGGTGTCGAGATATTTCTTACTCCAATGGATGGTAGACTTGTCATTATAGAAGGTAGTCTGTTGTCAATATTCATGTTACTCCAATAGATGGTAGCCTTGTCATAATGGAAGGTAGTCTGTTATCGATATTTTTGTTACTCCAATGGATGGTAGCCTTGTCATTATGGAAGGTAGTCTATTGTCGAGATTTTTATTACTCTAATGGATGGTAGCCTTTTCATTATGGAAGGTTGTCTTTCATTTAAATTTACGTTACTCCAACGGATGGTAGCCTTGTCATTATGGATGGTAGTCTGTTGTTCATATTTTTGTTACTCCACTGGATGGTAGCCTTGTCATTATGGAAGGTAGTCTGTTGTCGAGATTTTTGTAACTCCAATTGATGGTAGCCTTGTTATTAAGGAACATAGTATGTTGTCGATATTTTTATTATTCCAATGGATGGTAGCCTTGTCATTATGGAATGTAGTCTGTTGCTGAGATTTTTGTTATTCCAATGGATGGTTGTCTTGTTATTATGGAACGTAGTCCGTTGTCGATATTTTTGTTACTCAAATGGATGGTAGCCTTGTCATTGTGAAAGGTAGTCTATTGTCGATTTTTTTGTTATTCCATTGGATGGTAGCCTTGTCATTATGGTAGGTAGTCTGTTGTCGTTATCTTTGTTACTCAATAGATGGTAGCCTTGTCATTATGGAAGGTAGTCTTGTGTCATGATTTTTGTTACTCCAATGGATGGTAGTCTTGTCATTATGGAAGTTAGTCTATTATCGAGATTTTTGTTACTCCAATGGATGGTAGCCTTTTCATTATGGAAGGTAGTCTGTTATCGATATTTTTGTTACTCCAATGGATGGTAGCCTTGACATTTTTGAAGGTAGTCTGTTGTCGAGGTTTTTTGTAACTCCAATGTATGGTAGCCTTGTTATTATGGAAGGTAGTCTGTTGTTGAGATTTTTGTTACTCCAATGGATGGTAGCCTTGTTATTATGGAACGTAGTCTGTTGTTAATTTTTTTCTTACTCCAATGGATGGTAGCCTTGTCATTATGGAAGGTAGTCTATTGTTGAGATTTTTGTTACTCCAATGGATGGTTGCCTTGTTATTATGGAACGTAGTCTGTTGTCGATATTTTTCTTACTCCAATGGATGGTAGCCTTTTCATTATGAAAGGTAGTTTGTTGTCGAGATTTTTGTAATTCCATTGGATGGTAGCATTGTCATTATGGTAGGAAGTATGTTGTCGATATCTTTGTTACTCAATGGATGGTAGCCTTGTCATTATAGAAGGTAGTATGGTGTCGAGATATTTCTTACTCCAATGGATGGTAGACTTGTCATTATAGAAGGTAGTCTGTTGTCAATATTCATGTTACTCCAATAGATGCTAGCCTTGTCATAATGGAAGGTAGTCTGTTATCGATATTTTTTTTACTCCAATGGATGGTAGCCTTGTCATTATGGAAGGTAGTCTATTGTCGAGATTTTTATTACTCTAATGGATGGTAGCCTTTTCATTATGGAAGGTTGTCTTTCATTTAAATTTACGTTACTCCAACGGATGGTAGCCTTGTCATTATGGATGGTAGTCTGTTGTTCATATTTTTGTTACTCCACTGGATGGTAGCCTTGTCATTATGGAAGGTAGTCTGTTGTCGAGATTTTTGTAACTCCAATTGATGGTAGCCTTGTTATTAAGGAACATAGTATGATGTCGATATTTTTATTATTCCAATGGATGGTAGCCTTGTCATTATGGAATGTAGTCTGTTACTGAGATTTTTGTTATTCCAATGGATGGTTGTCTTGTTATAATGGAACGTAGTCCGTTGTCGATATTTTTGTTACTCAAATGGATGGTAGCCTTGTCATTGTGAAAGGTAGTCTATTGTCGATTTTTTTGTTATTCCATTGGATGGTAGCCTTGTCATTATGGTAGGTAGTCTGTTGTCATTATCTTTGTTACTCAATAGATGGTAGCCTTGTCATTATGGAAGGTAGTCTTGTGTCATGATTTTTGTTACTCCAATGGATGGTAGTCTTGTCATTATGGAAGTTAGTCTATTATCGAGATTTTTGTTACTCCAATGGATGGTAGCCTTTTTATTATGGAAGGTAGTCTGTTATCGAGATTTTTGTTACTCCAATGGATGGTAGCCTTGTCATTATTGAAGGTAGTCTGTTGTCGAGATTTTTTGTAACTCCAATGTATGGTAGCCTTGTTATTATGGAAGGTAGTCTGTTGTTGAGATTTTTGTTACTCCAATGGATGGTAGCCTTGTTATTATGGAACGTAGTCTGTTGTTAATTTTTTTCTTACTCCAATGGATGGTAGCCTTGTCATTATGGAAGGTAATCTATTGTTGAGATTTTTGTTACTCCAATGGATGGTTGCCTTGTTATTATGGAACGTAGTCTGTTGTCGATATTTTTCTTACTCCAATGGATGGTAGCCTTTTCATTATGAAAGGTAGTTTGTTGTCGAGATTTTTGTAATTCCATTGGATGGTAGCATTGTCATTATGGTAGGAAGTATGTTGTCGATATCTTTGTTACTCAATGGATGGTAGCCTTGTCATTATAGAAGGTAGTATGGTGTCGAGATATTTCTTACTCCAATGGATGGTAGACTTGTCATTATAGAAGGTAGTTTGTTGTCAATATTCATGTTACTCCAATAGATGCTAGCCTTGTCATAATGGAAGGTAGTCTGTTATCGATATTTTTTTTACTCCAATGGATGGTAGCCTTGTCATTATGGAAGGTAGTCTATTGTCGAGATTTTTATTACTCCAATGGATGGTAGCCTTTTCATTATGGAAGGTAGTCTTTCATTGAGATTTACGTTACTCCAACGGATGGTAGCCTTGTCATTATGGATGGTAGTCTGTTGTTCATATTTTTGTTACTCCACTGGATGGTAGCCTTGTCATTATGGAAGGTAGTCTGTTGTCGAGATTTTTGTAACTCCAATTGATGGTAGCCTTGTTATTAAGGAACATAGTATGATGTCGATATTTTTATTATTCCAATGGATGGTAGCCTTGTCATTATGGAATGTAGTCTATTGCTGAGATTTTTGTTATTCCAATGGATGGTTGTCTTGTTATAATGGAACGTAGTCCGTTGTCGATATTTTTGTTACTCAAATGGATGGTAGCCTTGTCATTGTGAAAGGTAGTCTATTGTCGATTTTTTTGTTATTCCATTGGATGGTAGCCTTGTCATTATGGTAGGTAGTCTGTTGTCGTTATCTTTGTTACTCAATAGATGGTAGCCTTGTCATTATGGAAGGTAGTCTTGTGTCATGATTTTTGTTACTCCAATGGATGGTAGTCTTGTCATTATGGAAGTTAGTCTATTATCGAGATTTTTGTTACTCCAATGGATGGTAGCCTTTTTATTATGGAAGGTAGTCTGTTATCGAGATTTTTGTTACTCCAATGGATGGTGGCCTTGTCATTATTGAAGGTAGTCTGTTGTCGAGATTTTTTGTAACTCCAATGTATGGTAGCCTTGTTATTATGGAAGGTAGTCTGTTGTTGAGATTTTTGTTACTCCAATGGATGGTAGCCTTGTTATTATGGAACGTAGTCTGTTGTTAATTTTTTTCTTACTCCAATGGATGGTAGCCTTGTCATTATGGAAGGTAATCTATTGTTGAGATTTTTGTTACTCCAATGGATGGTTGCCTTGTTATTATGGAACGTAGTCTGTTGTCGATATTTTTCTTACTCCAATGGATGGTAGCCTTTTCATTATGAAAGGTAGTTTGTTGTCGAGATTTTTGTAATTCCATTGGATGGTAGCATTGTCATTATGGTAGGAAGTATGTTGTCGATATCTTTGTTACTCAATGGATGGTAGCCTTGTCATTATAGAAGGTAGTATGGTGTCGAGATATTTCTTACTCCAATGGATGGTAGACTTGTCATTATAGAAGGTAGTTTGTTGTCAATATTCATGTTACTCCAATAGATGCTAGCCTTGTCATAATGGAAGGTAGTCTGTTATCGATATTTTTTTTACTCCAATGGATGGTAGCCTTGTCATTATGGAAGGTAGTCTATTGTCGAGATTTTTATTACTCCAATGGATGGTAGCCTTTTCATTATGGAAGGTAGTCTTTCATTGAGATTTACGTTACTCCAACGGATGGTAGCCTTGTCATTATGGATGGTAGTCTGTTGTTCATATTTTTGTTACTCCACTGGATGGTAGCCTTGTCATTATGGAAGGTAGTCTGTTGTCGAGATTTTTGTAACTCCAATTGATGGTAGCCTTGTTATTAAGGAACATAGTATGATGTCGATATTTTTATTATTCCAATGGATGGTAGCCTTGTCATTATGGAATGTAGTCTGTTGCTGAGATTTTTGTTATTCCAATGGATGGTTGTCTTGTTATAATGGAACGTAGTCCGTTGTCGATATTTTTGTTACTCAAATGGATGGTAGCCTTGTCATTGTGAAAGGTAGTCTATTGTCGATTTTTTTGTTATTCCATTGGATGGTAGCCTTGTCATTATGGTAGGTAGTCTGTTGTCGTTATCTTTGTTACTCAATAGATGGTAGCCTTGTCATTATGGAAGGTAGTCTTGTGTCATGATTTTTGTTACTCCAATGGATGGTAGTCTTGTCATTATGGAAGTTAGTCTATTATCGAGATTTTTGTTACTCCAATGGATGGTAGCCTTTTTATTATGGAAGGTAGTCTGTTATCGAGATTTTTGTTACTCCAATGGATGGTAGCCTTGTCATTATTGAAGGTAGTCTGTTGTCGAGATTTTTTGTAACTCCAATGTATGGTAGCCTTGTTATTATGGAAGGTAGTCTGTTGTTGAGATTTTTGTTACTCCAATGGATGGTAGCCTTGTTATTATGGAACGTAGTCTGTTGTTAATTTTTTTCTTACTCCAATGGATGGTAGCCTTGTCATTATGGAAGGTAGTCTATTGTTGAGATTTTTGTTACTCCAATGGATGGTTGCCTTGTTATTATGGAACGTAGTCTGTTGTCGATATTTTTCTTACTCCAATGGATGGTAGCCTTTTCATTATGAAAGGTAGTTTGTTGTCGAGATTTTTGTAATTCCATTGGATGGTAGCATTGTCATTATGGTAGGAAGTATGTTGTCGATATCTTTGTTACTCAATGGATGGTAGCCTTGTCATTATAGAAGGTAGTATGGTGTCGAGATATTTCTTACTCCAATGGATGGTAGACTTGTCATTATAGAAGGTAGTCTGTTGTCAATATTCATGTTACTCCAATAGATGCTAGCCTTGTCATAATGGAAGGTAGTCTGTTATCGATATTTTTTTTACTCCAATGGATGGTAGCCTTGTCATTATGGAAGGTAGTCTATTGTCGAGATTTTTATTACTCCAATGGATGGGAGCCTTTTCATTATGGAAGGTAGTCTTTCATTGAGATTTACGTTACTCCAACGGATGGTAGCCTTGTCATTATGGATGGTAGTCTGTTGTTCATATTTTTGTTACTCCACTGGATGGTAGCCTTTTCATTATGGAAGGTAGTCTGTTATCGATATTTTTGTTACTCCAATGGATGGTAGCCTTGACATTATTGAAGGTAGTCTGTTGTCGAGGTTTTTTGTAACTCCAATGTATGGTAGCCTTGTTATTATGGAAGGTAGTCTGTTGTTGAGATTTTTGTTACTCCAATGGATGGTAGCCTTGTTATTATGGAACGTAGTCTGTTGTCGATTTTTTTCTTACTCCAATGGATGGTAGCCTTGTCATTATGGAAGGTAGTCTATTGTTGAGATTTTTGTAACTCCAATGGATGATTGCCTTGTTATTATGGAACATAGTCTGTTGTCGATATTTTTCTTACTCTAATGGATGGTAGCCTTTTCATTATGAAAGGTAGTTTGTTGTCGAGATTTTTGTAATTCCATTGGATGGTAGCATTGTCATTATGGTAGGAAGTATGTTGTCGATATCTTTGTTACTCAATGGATGGTAGCCTTGTCATTATAGAAGGTAGTCTGGTGTCGAGATATTTCTTACTCCAATGGATGGTAGACTGGTCATTATAGAAGGTAGTCTGTTGTCAATATTCATGTTACTCCGATAGATGGTAGCCTTGTCATAATGGAAGGTAGTGTGTTATCGATATTTTTGTTACTCCAATGGATGGTAGCCTTGTCATTATGGAAGGTAGTCTATTGTCGAGATTTATATTACTCCAATGGATGGTAGCCTTTTCATTATGGAAGGTAGTCTTTCATTGAGATTTACGTTACTCCAACGGATGGTAGCCTTGTCATTATGGATGGTAGTCTGTTGTTCATATTTTTGTTACTCCACTGGATGGTAGCCTTTTCATTATGGAAGGTAGTCTGTTATCGATATTTTTGTTACTCCAATGGATGGTAGCCTTGTCATTATTGAAGGTAGTCTGTTGTCGAGGTTTTTTGTAACTCAAATGTATGGTAGCCTTGTTATTATGGAAGGTAGTCTGTTGTTGAGATTTTTGTTACTCCAATGGATGGTAGCCTTGTTATTATGGAACGTAGTCTGTTGTCGATTTTTTTCTTACTCCAATGGATGGTAGCCTTGTCATTATGGAAGGTAGTCTATTGTTGAGATTTTTGTAACTCCAATGGATGGTTGCCTTGTTATTATGGAACATAGTCTGTTGTCGATATTTTTCTTACTCCAATGGATGGTAGCCTTTTCATTATGAAAGGTAGTTTGTTGTCGAGATTTTTGTAATTCCATTGGATGGTAGCATTGTCATTATGGTAGGAAGTATGTTGTCGATATCTTTGTTACTCAATGGATGGTAGCCTTGTCATTATAGAAGGTAGTCTGGTGTCGAGATATTTCTTACTCCAATGGATGGTAGACTGGTCATTATAGAAGGTAGTCTGTTGTCAATATTCATGTTACTCCGATAGATGGTAGCCTTGTCATAATGGAAGGTAGTCTGTTATCGATATTTTTGTTACTCCAATGGATGGTAGCCTTGTCATTATGGAAGGTAGTCTATTGTCGAGATTTTTATTACTCCAATGGATGGTAGCCTTTTCATTATGGAAGGTAGTCTATCATTGAGATTTACGTTACTCCAACGGATGGTAGCCTTGTAATTATGGATGGTAGTCTGTTGTTCATATTTTTGTTACTCTACTGGATGGTAGCCTTTTCATTATGGAAGGTAGTCTGTTATCGAGATTTTTGTTACTCCAATGGATGGTAGCCTTGTCATTATTGAAGGTAGTCTGTTGTCGAGGTTTTTTGTAACTCCAATGTATGGTAGCCTTGTTATTATGGAAGGTAGTCTGTTGTTGAGATTTTTGTTACTCCAATGGATGGTAGCCTTGTTATTATGGAATGTAGTATGTTGTCGATTTTTTTCTTACTCCAATGGATGGTAGCCTTGTCATTATGGAAGGTAGTCTATTGTTGAGATTTTTGTAACTCCAATGGATGGTTGCCTTGTTATTATGGAACATAGTCTGTTGTCGATATTTTTCTTACTCCAATGGATGGTAGCCTTTTCATTATGAAAGGTAGTTTGTTGTCGAGATTTTTGTAATTCCATTGGATGGTAGCATTGTCATTATGGTAGGAAGTATGTTGTCGATATCTTTGTTACTCAATGGATGGTAGCCTTGTCATTATAGAAGGTAGTATGGTGTCAAGATATTTCTTACTCCAATGGATGGTAGACTTGTCATTATAGAAGGTAGTCTGTTGTCAATATTCATGTTACTCCAATAGATGCTAGCCTTGTCATAATGGAAGGTAGTCTGTTATCGATATTTTTTTTACTCCAATGGATGGTAGCCTTGTCATTATGGAAGGTAGTCTATTGTCGAGATTTTTATTACTCCAATGGATGGTAGCCTTTTCATTATGGAAGGTAGTCTTTCATTGAGATTTACGTTACTCCAACGGATGGTAGCCTTGTCATTATGGATGGTAGTCTGTTGTTCATATTTTTGTTACTCCACTGGATGGTAGCCTTTTCATTATGGAAGGTAGTCTGTTATCGATATTTTTGTTACTCCAATGGATGGTAGCCTTGACATTATTGAAGGTAGTCTGTTGTCGAGGTTTTTTGTAACTCCAATGTATGGTAGCCTTGTTATTATGGAAGGTAGTCTGTTGTTGAGATTTTTGTTACTCCAATGGATGGTAGCCTTGTTATTATGGAACGTAGTCTGTTGTCAATTTTTTTCTTACTCCAATGGATGGTAGCCTTGTCATTATGGAAGGTAGTCTATTGTTGAGATTTTTGTAACTCCAATGGATGATTGCCTTGTTATTATGGAACATAGTCTGTTGTCGATATTTTTCTTACTCCAATGGATGGTAGCCTTTTCATTATGAAAGGTAGTTTGTTGTCGAGATTTTTGTAATTCCATTGGATGGTAGCATTGTCATTATGGTAGGAAGTATGTTGTCGATATCTTTGTTACTCAATGGATGGTAGCCTTGTCATTATAGAAGGTAGTCTGGTGTCGAGATATTTCTTACTCCAATGGATGGTAGACTGGTCATTATAGAAGGTAGTCTGTTGTCAATATTCATGTTACTCCGATAGATGGTAGCCTTGTCATAATGGAAGGTAGTGTGTTATCGATATTTTTGTTACTCCAATGGATGGTAGCCTTGTCATTATGGAAGGTAGTCTATTGTCGAGATTTATATTACTCCAATGGATGGTAGCCTTTTCATTATGGAAGGTAGTCTTTCATTGAGATTTACGTTACTCCAACGGATGGTAGCCTTGTCATTATGGATGGTAGTCTGTTGTTCATATTTTTGTTACTCCACTGGATGGTAGCCTTTTCATTATGGAAGGTAGTCTGTTATCGATATTTTTGTTACTCCAATGGATGGTAGCCTTGTCATTATTGAAGGTAGTCTGTTGTCGAGGTTTTTTGTAACTCCAATGTATGGTAGCCTTGTTATTATGGAAGGTAGTCTGTTGTTGAGATTTTTGTTACTCCAATGGATGGTAGCCTTGTTATTATGGAACGTAGTCTGTTGTCGATTTTTTTCTTACTCCAATGGATGGTAGCCTTGTCATTATGGAAGGTAGTCTATTGTTGAGATTTTTGTAACTCCAATGGATGGTTGCCTTGTTATTATGGAACATAGTCTGTTGTCGATATTTTTCTTACTCCAATGGATGGTAGCCTTTTCATTATGAAAGGTAGTTTGTTGTCGAGATTTTTGTAATTCCATTGGATGGTAGCATTGTCATTATGGTAGGAAGTATGTTGTCGATATCTTTGTTACTCAATGGATGGTAGCCTTGTCATTATAGAAGGTAGTCTGGTGTCGAGATATTTCTTACTCCAATGGATGGTAGACTGGTCATTATAGAAGGTAGTCTGTTGTCAATATTCATGTTACTCCGATAGATGGTAGCCTTGTCATAATGGAAGGTAGTGTGTTATCGATATTTTTGTTACTCCAATGGATGGTAGCCTTGTCATTATGGAAGGTAGTCTATTGTCGAGATTTATATTACTCCAATGGATGGTAGCCTTTTCATTATGGAAGGTAGTCTTTCATTGAGATTTACGTTACTCCAACGGATGGTAGCCTTGTCATTATGGATGGTAGTCTGTTGTTCATATTTTTGTTACTCCACTGGATGGAAGCCTTTTCATTATGGAAGGTAGTCTGTTATCGATATTTTTGTTACTCCAATGGATGGTAGCCTTGTCATTATTGAAGGTAGTCTGTTGTCGAGGTTTTTTGTAACTCCAATGTATGGTAGCCTTGTTAATATGGAAGGTAGTCTGTTGTTGAGATTTTTGTTACTCCAATGGATGGTAGCCTTGTTATTATGGAACGTAGTCTGTTGTCGATTTTTTTCTTACTCCAATGGATGGTAGCCTTGTCATTATGGAAGGTAGTCTATTGTTGAGATTTTTGTAACTCCAATGGATGGTTGCCTTGTTATTATGGAACATAGTCTGTTGTCGATATTTTTCTTACTCCAATGGATGGTAGCCTTTTCATTATGAAAGGTAGTTTGTTGTCGAGATTTTTGTAATTCCATTGGATGGTAGCATTGTCATTATGGTAGGAAGTATGTTGTCGATATCTTTGTTACTCAATGGATGGTAGCCTTGTCATTATAGAAGGTAGTCTGGTGTCGAGATATTTCTTACTCCAATGGATGGTAGACTGGTCATTATAGAAGGTAGTCTGTTGTCAATATTCATGTTACTCCGATAGATGGTAGCCTTGTCATAATGGAAGGTAGTCTGTTATCGATATTTTTGTTACTCCAATGGATGGTAGCCTTGTCATTATGGAAGGTAGTCTATTGTCGAGATTTTTATTACTCCAATGGATGGTAGCCTTTTCATTATGGAAGGTAGTCTATCATTGAGATTTACGTTACTCCAACGGATGGTAGCCTTGTAATTATGGATGGTAGTCTGTTGTTCATATTTTTGTTACTCCACTGGATGGTAGCCTTTTCATTATGGAAGGTAGTCTGTTATCGAGATTTTTGTTACTCCAATGGATGGTAGCCTTGTCATTATTGAAGGTAGTCTGTTGTCGAGGTTTTTTGTAACTCCAATGTATGGTAGCCTTGTTATTATGGAAGGTAGTCTGTTGTTGAGATTTTTGTTACTCCAATGGATGGTAGCCTTGTTATTATGGAACGTAGTCTGTTGTCGATTTTTTTCTTACTCCAATGGATGGTAGCCTTGTCATTATGGAAGGTAGTCTATTGTTGAGATTTTTGTAACTCCAATGGATGGTTGCCTTGTTATTATGGAACATAGTCTGTTGTCGATATTTTTCTTACTCCAATGGATGGTAGCCTTTTCATTATGAAAGGTAGTTTGTTGTCGAGATTTTTGTAATTCCAATGGATGGTAGCATTGTCATTATGGTAGGAAGTATGTTGTCCGTATCTTTGTTACTTAATGGATGGTAGCCTTGTCATTATAGAAGGTAGTCTGGTGTCGAGATATTTCTTACTCCAATGGATGGTAGACTTGTCATTATAGAAGGTAGTCTGTTGTCAATATTCATGTTACTCCAATAGATGGTAGCCTTGTCATAATGGAAGGTAGTATGTTATCGATATTTTTGTTACTCCAATGGATGGTAGCCTTGTCATTATGGAAGGTAGTCTATTGTCGAGATTTTTATTACTCCAATGGATGGTAGCCTTTTCATTATGGAAGGTAGTCTTTCGTTTAGATTTACGTTACTCCAACGGATGGTAGCCTTGTCATTATGGATGGTAGTCTGTTGTTCATATTTTTGTTACTCCACTGGATGGTAGCCTTGTCATTATGGAAG
The DNA here is from genome assembly GCA_948472305.1 of Vicia faba. Taxonomy (NCBI): domain Eukaryota; kingdom Viridiplantae; phylum Streptophyta; class Magnoliopsida; order Fabales; family Fabaceae; genus Vicia; species Vicia faba. The sequence goes on along the minus strand of OX451739.1, from coordinate 680,136,406 downwards.
GTAGTCTGTTGTCGAGATTTTTGTAACTCCAATGGATGGTAGCCTTGTTATTAAGGAACATAGTATGTTGTCGATATTTTTATTATTCCAATGGATGGTAGCCTTGTCATTATGGAATGTAGTCTGTTGCTGAGATTTTTGTTACTCCAATGGATGGTAGCCTTGTTATTAAAGAACGTAGTCTGTTGTCGATTTTTTTCTTACTCCAATGGATGGTAGCCTTGTCATTATGGAAGGTAGTCTATTGTTGAGATTTTTGTAACTTCAATGGATGGTTGCCTTGTTATTATGGAACATAGTCTGTTGTCGATATTTTTCTTACTCCAATGGATGGTAGCCTTTTCATTATGAAAGGTAGTTTGTTGTCGAGATTTTTGTAATTCCATTGGATGGTAGCATTGTCATTATGGTAGGAAGTATGTTGTCGATATCTTTGTTACTCAATGGATGGTAGCCTTGTCATTATAGAAGGTAGTCTGGTGTCGAGATATTTCTTACTCCAATGGATGGTAGACTGGTCATTATAGAAGGTAGTCTGTTGTCAATATTCATGTTACTCCGATAGATGGTAGCCTTGTCATAATGGAAGGTAGTCTGTTATCGATATTTTTGTTACTCCAATGGATGGTAGCCTTGTCATTATGGAAGGTAGTCTATTGTCGAGATTTTTATTACTCCAATGGATGGTAGCCTTTTCATTATGGAAGGTAGTCTATCATTGAGATTTACATTACTCCAACGGATGGTAGCCTTGTAATTATGGATGGTAGTCTGTTGTTCATATTTTTGTTACTCCACTAGATGGTAGCCTTTTCATTATGGAAGGTAGTCTGTTATCGAGATTTTTGTTACTCCAATGGATGGTAGCCTTGTCATTATTGAAGGTAGTCTGTTGTCGAGATTTTTTGTAACTCCAATGTATGGTAGCCTTGTTATTATGGAAGGCCGTCTGTTGTTGAGATTTTTGTTACTCCAATGGATGGTAGCCTTGTTATTATGGAACGTAGTCTGTTGTCGATTTTTTTCTTACTCCAATGGATGGTAGCCTTGTCATTATGGAAGGTAGTCTATTGTTGAGATTTTTGTTACTCCAATGGATGGTTGCCTTGTTATTATGGAACGTAGTCTGTTGTCGATATTTTTCTTACTCCAATGGATGGTAGCCTTTTCATTATGAAAGGTAGTTTGTTTTCGAGATTTTTGTAATTCCATTGGATGGTAGCATTGTCATTATGGTAGGAAGTATGTTGTCGATATCTTTGTTACTCAATGGATGGTAGCCTTGTCATTATAGAAGGTAGTCTGGTGTCGAGATATTTCTTACTCCAATGGATGGTAGACTGGTCATTATAGAAGGTAGTCTGTTGTCAATATTCATGTTACTCCGATAGATGGTAGCCTTGTCATAATGGAAGGTAGTCTGTTATCGATATTTTTGTTACTCCAATGGATGGTAGCCTTGTCATTATGGAAGGTAGTCTATTGTCGAGATTTTTATTACTCCAATGGATGGTAGCCTTTTCATTATGGAAGGTAGTCTATCATTGAGATTTACGTTACTCCAACGGATGGTAGCCTTGTAATTATGGATGGTAGTCTGTTGTTCATATTTTTGTTACTCCACTAGATGGTAGCCTTTTCATTATGGAAGGTAGTCTGTTATCGAGATTTTTGTTACTCCAATGGATGGTAGCCTTGTCATTATTGAAGGTAGTCTGTTGTCGAGATTTTTTGTAACTCCAATGTATGGTAGCCTTGTTATTATGGAAGGCCGTCTGTTGTTGAGATTTTTGTTACTCCAATGGATGGTAGCCTTGTTATTATGGAACGTAGTCTGTTGTCGATTTTTTTCTTACTCCAATGGATGGTAGCCTTGTCATTATGGAAGGTAGTCTATTGTTGAGATTTTTGTTACTCCAATGGATGGTTGCCTTGTTATTATGGAACGTAGTCTGTTGTCGATATTTTTCTTACTCCAATGGATGGTAGCCTTTTCATTATGAAAGGTAGTTTGTTTTCGAGATTTTTGTAATTCCATTGGATGGTAGCATTGTCATTATGGTAGGAAGTATGTTGTCGATATCTTTGTTACTCAATGGATGGTAGCCTTGTCATTATTGAAGGTAGTCTGGTGTCGAGATATTTCTTACTCCAATGGATGGTAGACTTGTCATTATATAAGGTAGTCTGTTGTCAATATTCATGTTACTCCAATAGATGCTAGCCTTGTCATAATGGAAGGTAGTCTGTTATCGATATTTTTTTTACTCCAATGGATGGTAGCCTTGTCATTATGGAAGGTAGTCTATTGTCGAGATTTTTATTACTCTAATGGATGGTAGCCTTTTCATTATGGAAGGTTGTCTTTCATTTAAATTTACGTTACTCCAACGGATGGTAGCCTTGTCATTATGGATGGTAGTCTGTTGTTCATATTTTTGTTACTCCACTGGATGGTAGCCTTGTCATTATGGAAGGTAGTCTGTTGTCGAGATTTTTGTAACTCCAATGGATGGTAGCCTTGTTATTAAGGAACATAGTATGTTGTCGATATTTTTATTATTCCAATGGATGGTAGCCTTGTCATTATGGAATGTAGTCTGTTGCTGAGATTTTTGTTACTCCAATGGATGGTAGCCTTGTTATTAAAGAACGTAGTCTGTTGTCGATTTTTTTCTTACTCCAATGGATGGTAGCCTTGTCATTGTGGAAGGTAGTCTATTGTTGAGATTTTTGTTACTCCAATGGATGGTTGCCTTGTTATTATGGAACGTAGTCTGTTGTCGATATTTTTCTTACTCCAATGGATGGTAGCCTTTTCATTATGAAAGGTAGTTTGTTGTCGAGATTTTTGTAATTCCATTGGATGGTAGCATTGTCATTATGGTAGGAAGTATGTTGTCGATATCTTTGTTACTCAATGGATGGTAGCCTTGTCATTATAGAAGGTAGTATGGTGTCGAGATATTTCTTACTCCAATGGATGGTAGACTTGTCATTATAGAAGGTAGTCTGTTGTCAATATTCATGTTACTCCAATAGATGCTAGCCTTGTCATAATGGAAGGTAGTCTGTTATCGATATTTTTTTTACTCCAATGGATGGTAGCCTTGTCATTATGGAAGGTAGTCTATTGTCGAGATTTTTATTACTCTAATGGATGGTAGCCTTTTCATTATGGAAGGTTGTCTTTCATTTAAATTTACGTTACTCCAACGGATGGTAGCCTTGTCATTATGGATGGTAGTCTGTTGTTCATATTTTTGTTACTCCACTGGATGGTAGCCTTGTCATTATGGAAGGTAGTCTGTTGTCGAGATTTTTGTAACTCCAATTGATGGTAGCCTTGTTATTAAGGAACATAGTATGATGTCGATATTTTTATTATTCCAATGGATGGTAGCCTTGTCATTATGGAATGTAGTCTGTTGCTGAGATTTTTGTTATTCCAATGGATGGTTGTCTTGTTATAATGGAACGTAGTCCGTTGTCGATATTTTTGTTACTCAAATGGATGGTAGCCTTGTCATTGTGAAAGGTAGTCTATTGTCGATTTTTTTGTTATTCCATTGGATGGTAGCCTTGTCATTATGGTAGGTAGTCTGTTGTCGTTATCTTTGTTACTCAATAGATGGTAGCCTTGTCATTATGGAAGGTAGTCTTGTGTCATGATTTTTGTTACTCCAATGGATGGTAGTCTTGTCATTATGGAAGTTAGTCTATTATCGAGATTTTTGTTACTCCAATGGATGGTAGCCTTTTTATTATGGAAGGTAGTCTGTTATCGAGATTTTTGTTACTCCAATGGATGGTAGCCTTGTCATTATTGAAGGTAGTCTGTTGTCGAGATTTTTTGTAACTCCAATGTATGGTAGCCTTGTTATTATGGAAGGTAGTCTGTTGTTGAGATTTTTGTTACTCCAATGGATGGTAGCCTTGTTATTATGGAACGTAGTCTGTTGTTAATTTTTTTCTTACTCCAATGGATGGTAGCCTTGTCATTATGGAAGGTAGTCTATTGTTGAGATTTTTGTTACTCCAATGGATGGTTGCCTTGTTATTATGGAACGTAGTCTGTTGTCGATATTTTTCTTACTCCAATGGATGGTAGCCTTTTCATTATGAAAGGTAGTTTGTTGTCGAGATTTTTGTAATTCCATTGGATGGTAGCATTGTCATTATGGTAGGAAGTATGTTGTCGATATCTTTGTTACTCAATGGATGGTAGCCTTGTCATTATAGAAGGTAGTATGGTGTCGAGATATTTCTTACTCCAATGGATGGTAGACTTGTCATTATAGAAGGTAGTCTGTTGTCAATATTCATGTTACTCCAATAGATGCTAGCCTTGTCATAATGGAAGGTAGTCTGTTATCGATATTTTTTTTACTCCAATGGATGGTAGCCTTGTCATTATGGAAGGTAGTCTATTGTCGAGATTTTTATTACTCCAATGGATGGTAGCCTTTTCATTATGGAAGGTAGTCTTTCATTGAGATTTACGTTACTCCAACGGATGGTAGCCTTGTCATTATGGATGGTAGTCTGTTGTTCATATTTTTGTTACTCCACTGGATGGTAGCCTTTTCATTATGGAAGATAGTCTGTTATCGATATTTTTGTTACTCCAATGGATGGTAGCCTTGACATTATTGAAGGTAGTCTGTTGTCGAGGTTTTTTGTAACTCCAATGTATGGTAGCCTTGTTATTATGGAAGGTAGTCTGTTGTTGAGATTTTTGTTACTCCAATGGATGGTAGCCTTGTTATTATGGAACGTAGTCTGTTGTCGATTTTTTTCTTACTCCAATGGATGGTAGGCTTGTCATTATGGAAGGTAGTCTATTGTTGAGATTTTTGTAACTCCAATGGATGATTGCCTTGTTATTATGGAACATAGTCTGTTGTCGATATTTTTCTTACTCCAATGGATGGTAGCCTTTTCATTATGAAAGGTAGTTTGTTGTCGAGATTTTTGTAATTCCATTGGATGGTAGCATTGTCATTATGGTAGGAAGTATGTTGTCGATATCTTTGTTACTCAATGGATGGTAGCCTTGTCACTATAGAAGGTAGTCTGGTGTCGAGATATTTCTTACTCCAATGGATGGTAGACTGGTCATTATAGAAGGTAGTCTGTTGTCAATATTCATGTTACTCCGATAGATGGTAGCCTTGTCATAATGGAAGGTAGTGTGTTATCGATATTTTTGTTACTCCAATGGATGGTAGCCTTGTCATTATGGAAGGTAGTCTATTGTCGAGATTTATATTACTCCAATGGATGGTAGCCTTTTCATTATGGAAGGTAGTCTTTCATTGAGATTTACGTTACTCCAACGGATGGTAGCCTTGTCATTATGGATGGTAGTCTGTTGTTCATATTTTTGTTACTCCACTGGATGGTAGCCTTTTCATTATGGAAGGTAGTCTGTTATCGATATTTTTGTTACTCCAATGGATGGTAGCCTTGTCATTATTGAAGGTAGTCTGTTGTCGAGGTTTTTTGTAACTCCAATGTATGGTAGCCTTGTTATTATGGAAGGTAGTCTGTTGTTGAGATTTTTGTTACTCCAATGGATGGTAGCCTTGTTATTATGGAACGTAGTCTGTTGTCGATTTTTTTCTTACTCCAATGGATGGTAGCCTTGTCATTATGGAAGGGAGTCTATTGTTGAGATTTTTGTAACTCCAATGGATGGTTGCCTTGTTATTATGGAACATAGTCTGTTGTCGATATTTTTCTTACTCCAATGGATGGTAGCCTTTTCATTATGAAAGGTAGTTTGTTGTCGAGATTTTTGTAATTCCATTGGATGGTAGCATTGTCATTATGGTAGGAAGTATGTTGTCGATATCTTTGTTACTCAATGGATGGTAGCCTTGTCATTATAGAAGGTAGTCTGGTGTCGAGATATTTCTTACTCCAATGGATGGTAGACTGGTCATTATAGAAGGTAGTCTGTTGTCAATATTCATGTTACTCCGATAGATGGTAGCCTTGTCATAATGGAAGGTAGTCTGTTATCGATATTTTTGTTACTCCAATGGATGGTAGCCTTGTCATTATGGAAGGTAGTCTATTGTCGAGATTTTTATTACTCCAATGGATGGTAGCCTTTTCATTATGGAAGGTAGTCTATCATTGAGATTTACGTTACTCCAACGGATGGTAGCCTTGTAATTATGGATGGTAGTCTGTTGTTCATATTTTTGTTACTCCACTGGATGGTAGCCTTTTCATTATGGAAGGTAGTCTGTTATCGAGATTTTTGTTACTCCAATGGATGGTAGCCTTGTCATTATTGAAGGTAGTCTGTTGTCGAGGTTTTTTGTAACTCCAATGTATGGTAGCCTTGTTATTATGGAAGGTAGTCTGTTGTTGAGATTTTTGTTACTCCAATGGATGGTAGCCTTGTTATTATGGAACGTAGTCTGTTGTCGATTTTTTTCTTACTCCAATGGATGGTAGCCTTGTCATTATGGAAGGTAGTCTATTGTTGAGATTTTTGTAACTCCAATGGATGGTTGCCTTGTTATTATGGAACATAGTCTGTTGTCGATATTTTTCTTACTCCAATGGATGGTAGCCTTTTCATTATGAAAGGTAGTTTGTTGTCGAGATTTTTGTAATTCCAATGGATGGTAGCATTGTCATTATGGTAGGAAGTATGTTGTCCGTATCTTTGTTACTCAATGGATGGTAGCCTTGTCATTATAGAAGGTAGTCTGGTGTCGAGATATTTCTTACTCCAATGGATGGTAGACTTGTCATTATAGAAGGTAGTCTGTTGTCAATATTCATGTTACTCCAATAGATGGTAGCCTTGTCATAATGGAAGGTAGTATGTTATCGATATTTTTGTTACTCCAATGGATGGTAGCCTTGTCATTATGGAAGGTAGTCTATTGTCGAGATTTTTATTACTCCAATGGATGGTAGCCTTTTCATTATGGAAGGTAGTCTTTCGTTTAGATTTACGTTACTCCAACGGATGGTAGCCTTGTCATTATGGATGGTAGTCTGTTGTTCATATTTTTGTTACTCCACTGGATGGTAGCCTTGTCATTATGGAAGGTAGTCTGTTGTCGAGATTTTTGTAACTCCAATGGATGGTAGCCTTGTTATTAAGGAACATAGTATGTTGTCGATATTTTTATTATTCCAATGGATGGTAGCCTTGTCATTATGGAATGTAGTCTGTTGCTGAGATTTTTGTTACTCCAATGGATGGTAGCCTTGTTATTAAAGAACGTAGTCTGTTGTCGATTTTTTTCTTACTCCAATGGATGGTAGCCTTGTCATTATGGAAGGTAGTCTATTGTTGAGATTTTTGTAACTTCAATGGATGGTTGCCTTGTTATTATGGAACATAGTCTGTTGTCGATATTTTTCTTACTCCAATGGATGGTAGCCTTTTCATTATGAAAGGTAGTTTGTTGTCGAGATTTTTGTAATTCCATTGGATGGTAGCATTGTCATTATGGTAGGAAGTATGTTGTCGATATCTTTGTTACTCAATGGATGGTAGCCTTGTCATTATAGAAGGTAGTCTGGTGTCGAGATATTTCTTACTCCAATGGATGGTAGACTGGTCATTATAGAAGGTAGTCTGTTGTCAATATTCATGTTACTCCGATAGATGGTAGCCTTGTCATAATGGAAGGTAGTCTTTTATCGATATTTTTGTTACTCCAATGGATTGTAGCCTTGTCATTATGGAAGGTAGTCTATTGTCGAGATTTTTATTACTCCAATGGATGGTAGCCTTTTCATTATGGAAGGTAGTCTATCATTGAGATTTACGTTACTCCAACGGATGGTAGCCTTGTAATTATGGATGGTAGTCTGTTGTTCATATTTTTGTTACTCCACTAGATGGTAGCCTTTTCATTATGGAAGGTAGTCTGTTATCGAGATTTTTGTTACTCCAATGGATGGTAGCCTTGTCATTATTGAAGGTAGTCTGTTGTCGAGATTTTTTGTAACTCCAATGTATGGTAGCCTTGTTATTATGGAAGGCCGTCTGTTGTTGAGATTTTTGTTACTCCAATGGATGGTAGCCTTGTTATTATGGAACATAGTCTGTTGTCGATTTTTTTCTTACTCCAATGGATGGTAGCCTTGTCATTATGGAAGGTAGTCTATTGTTGAGATTTTTGTTACTCCAATGGATGGTTGCCTTTTTATTATGGAACGTAGTCTGTTGTCGATATTTTTCTTACTCCAATGGATGGTAGCCTTTTCATTATGAAAGGTAGTTTGTTTTCGAGATTTTTGTAATTCCATTGGATGGTAGCATTGTCATTATGGTAGGAAGTATGTTGTCGATATCTTTGTTACTCAATGGATGGTAGCCTTGTCATTATTGAAGGTAGTCTGGTGTCGAGATATTTCTTACTCCAATGGATGGTAGACTTGTCATTATATAAGGTAGTCTGTTGTCAATATTCATGTTACTCCAATAGATGGTAGCCTTGTCATAATGGAAGGTAGTCTGTTATCGATATTTTTGTTACTTCAATGGATGGTAGCCTTGTCATTATGGAAGGTAGTCTATTGTCGAGATTTTTATTACTCCAATGGATGGTAGCCTTTTCATTATGGAAGGTTGTCTTTCGTTTAGATTTACGTTACTCCAACGGATGGTAGCCTTCTCATTACGGATGGTAGTCTGTTGTTCATATTTTTGTTACTCCACTGGATGGTAGCCTTTTCATTATGGAAGGTAGTCTGTTATCGAGATTTTTGTTACTCCAATGGATGGTAGCCTTGTCATTATTGAAGGTAGTCTGTTGTCGAGGTTTTTTGTAACTCCAATGTATGGTAGCCTTGTTATTATGGAAGGTAGTCTGTTGTTGAGATTTTTGTTACTCCAATGGATGGTAGCCTTGTTATTATGGAACGTAGTATGTTGTCGATTTTTTTCTTACTCCAATGGATGGTAGCCTTGTCATTATGGAAGGTAGTCTATTGTTGAGATTTTTGTAACTCCAATGGATGGTTGCCTTGTTATTATGGAACATAGTCTGTTGTCGATATTTTTCTTACTCCAATGGATGGTAGCCTTTTCATTATGAAAGGTAGTTTGTTGTCGAGATTTTTGTAATTCCAATGGATGGTAGCATTGTCATTATGGTAGGAAGTATGTTGTCCATATCTTTGTTACTCAATGGATGGTAGCCTTGTCATTATAGAAGGTAGTCTGGTGTCGAGATATTTCTTACTCCAATGGATGGTAGACTTGTCATTATAGAAGGTAGTCTGTTGTCAATATTCATGTTACTCCAATAGATGGTAGCCTTGTCATAATGGAAGGTAGTATGTTATCGATATTTTTGTTACTCCAATGGATGGTAGCCTTGTCATTATGGAAGGTAGTCTATTGTCGAGATTTTTATTACTCCAATAGATGGTAGCCTTTTCATTATGGAAGGTAGTCTTTCGTTTAGATTTACGTTACTCCAACGGATGGTAGCCTTGTCATTATGGATGGTAGTCTGTTGTTCATATTTTTGTTACTCCACTGGATGGTAGCCTTGTCATTATGGAAGGTAGTCTGTTGTCGAGATTTTTGTAACTCCAATGGATGGTAGCCTTGTTATTAAGGAACATAGTATGTTGTCGATATTTTTATTATTCCAATGGATGGTAGCCTTGTCATTATGGAATGTAGTCTGTTGCTGAGATTTTTGTTACTCCAATGGATGGTAGCCTTGTTATTAAGGAACGTAGTCTGTTGTCGATTTTTTTCTTACTCCAATGGATGGTAGCCTTGTCATTATGGAAGGTAGTCTATTGTTGAGATTTTTGTAACTCCAATGGATGGTTGCCTTGTTATTATGGAACATAGTCTGTTGTCGATATTTTTCTTACTCCAATGGATGGTAGCCTTTTCATTATGAAAGGTAGTTTGTTGTCGAGATTTTTGTAATTCTATTGGATGGTAGCATTGTCATTATGGTAGGAAGTATGTTGTCGATATCTTTGTTACTCAATGGATGGTAGCCTTGTCATTATAGAAGGTAGTCTGGTGTCGAGATATTTCTTACTCCAATGGATGGTAGACTGGTCATTATAGAAGGTAGTCTGTTGTCAATATTCATGTTACTCCGATAGATGTTAGCCTTGTCATAATGGAAGGTAGTCTGTTATCGATATTTTTGTTACTCCAATGGATGGTAGCCTTGTCATTATGGAAGGTACTCTATTGTCGAGATTTTTATTACTCCAATGGATGGTAGCCTTTTCATTATGGAAGGTAGTCTATCATTGAGATTTACGTTACTCCAACGGATGGTAGCCTTGTAATTATGGATGGTAGTCTGTTGTTCATATTTTTGTTACTCCACTGGATGGTAGCCTTTTCATTATGGAAGGTAGTCTATTATCGAGATTTTTGTTACTCCAATGGATGGTAGCCTTGTCATTATTGAAGGTAGTCTGTTGTCGAGATTTTTTGTAACTCCAATGTATGGTAGCCTTGTTATTATGGAAGGCAGTCTGTTGTTGAGATTTTTGTTACTCCAATGGATGGTAGCCTTGTTATTATGGAACGTAGTCTGTTGTCGATTTTTTTCTTACTCCAATGGATGGTAGCCTTGTCATTATGGAAGGTAGTCTATTGTTGAGATTTTTGTTACTCCAATGGATGGTTGCCTTGTTATTATGGAACGTAGTCTGTTGTCGATATTTTTCTTACTCCAATGGATGGTAGCCTTTTCATTATGAAAGGTAGTTTGTTTTCGAGATTTTTGTAATTCCATTGGATGGTAGCATTGTCATTATGGTAGGAAGTATGTTGTCGATATCTTTGTTACTCAATGGATGGTAGCCTTGTCATTATTGAAGGTCGTCTGGTGTCGAGATATTTCTTACTCCAATGGATGGTAGACTTGTCATTATAGAAGGTAGTATGTTGTCAATATTCATGTAACTCCAATAGATGGTAGCCTTGTCATAATGGAAGGTAGTTTGTTATCGATATTTTTGTTACTTCAATGGATGGTAGCCTTGTCATTATGGAAGGTAGTCTATTGTCGAGATTTTTATTACTCCAATGGATGGTAGCCTTTTCATTATGGAAGGTTGTCTTTCGTTTAGATTTACGTTACTCCAACGGATGGTAGCCTTGTCATTATGGATGGTAGTCTGTTGTTCATATTTTTGTTACTCCACTGGATGGTAGCCTTTTCATTATGGAAGGTAGTCTGTTATCGAGATTTTAGTTACTCCAATGGATGGTAGCCTTGTCATTATTGAAGGTAGTCTGTTGTCGAGGTTTTTGTTACTCCAATGGATGGTAGCCTTGTTATTATGGAACGTAGTATGTTGTCGATTTTTTTCTTACTCCAATGGATGGTAGCCTTGTCATTATGGAAGGTAGTCTATTGTTTAGATTTTTGTTACTTCAATGGATGGTTGCCTTGTTATTATGGAACATACTCTGTTGTCGATATTTTTCTTACTCCAATGGATGGTAGCCTTTTCATTATGAAAGGTAGTTTGTTGTCGAGATTTTTGTAATTCCAATGGATGGTAGCATTGTCATTATGGTAGGAAGTATGTTGTCCATATCTTTGTTACTCAATGGATGGTAGCCTTGTCATTATAGAAGGTAGTCTGGTGTCGAGATATTTCTTACTCCAATGGATGGTAGACTTGTCATTATAGAAGGTAGTCTGTTGTCAATATTCATGTTACTCCAATAGATGGTAGCCTTGTCATAATGGAAGGTAGTATGTTATCGATATTTTTGTTACTCCATTGGATGGTAGCCTTGTCATTATGGAAGGTAGTCTATTGTCGAGATTTTTATTACTCCAATGGATGGTAGCCTTTTCATTATGGAAGGTTGTCTTTCGTTTAGATTTACGTTACTCCAACGGATGGTAGCCTTGTCATTACGGATGGTAGTCTGTTGTTCATATTTTTGTTACTCCACTGGATGGTAGCCTTGTCATTATGGAAGGTAGTATGTTGTCGAGATTTTTGTAACTCCAATGGATGGTAGCCTTGTTATTAAGGAACATAGTATGTTGTCGATATTTTTATTATTCCAATGGATGGTAGCCTTGTCATTATGGAAGGTAGTCTGTTGTCGAGATTTTTGTTATTCCAATGGATGGTTGTCTTGTTATTATGGAACGTAGTCCATTGTCGATATTTTTGTTACTCAAATGGATGGTAGCCTTGTCATTGTGTAAGGTAGTCTATTGTCGATATTTTTGTTATTCCATTGGAGGGTAGCCTTGTCATTATGGTAGGTAGTCTGTTGTCGTTATCTTTGTTACTCAATAGATGGTAGCCTTGTCATTATGGAAGGTAGTCTTGTGTCAAGATTTTTGTTACTCCAATGGATGGTAGTCTTGCCATTATGGAAGTTAGTCTATTGTCGAGATTTTTGTTACTCCAATGGATGGTAGCCTTTTCATTATGGAAGGTAGTCTGTTATCGAGATTTTTGTTACTCCAATGGATGCTAGCCTTGTCATTATTGAAGGTAGTCTGTTGTCGAGATTTTTTGTAACTCCAACGTATGGTAGCCTTGTTATTATGAAAGGTAGTCTGTTGTTGAGATTTTTGTTACTCCAATGGATGGTAGCCTTGTTATTATGGAACGTAGTCTGTTGTTAATTTTTTTCTTACTCCAATGGATGGTAGCGTTGTCATCATGGAAGGTAGTCTATTGTTGAGATTTTTGTTACTCCAATGGATGGTTGCCTTGTTATTATGGAACGTAGTCTGTTGTCGATATTTTTCTTACTCCAATGGATGGTAGCCTTTTCATTATGAAAGGTAGTTTGTTGTCGAGATTTTTGTAATTCCATTGGATGGTAGCATTGTCATTATGGTAGGAAGTATGTTGTCGATATCTTTGTTACTCAATGGATGGTAGCCTTGTCATTATAGAAGGTAGTCTGGTGTCTAGATATTTCTTACTCCAATGGATGGTAGACTTTTCATTATAGAAGGTAGTCTGTTGTCAATATTCATGTTACTCCAATAGATGGTAGCCTTGTCATAATGGAAGGTAGTCTGTTATCGATATTTTTGTTACTCCAATGGATGGTAGCCTTGTCATTATGGAAGGTAGTCTATTGTCGAGATTTTTATTACTCCAATGGATGGTAGCCTTTTCATTATGGAAGGTAGTCTTTCATTGAGATTTACGTTACTCCAACGGATGGTAGCCTTGTCATTATGGATGGTAGTCTGTTGTTCATATTTTTGTTACTCCACTGGATGGTAGCCTTTTCATTATGGAAGGTAGACTGTTGTCCAGATTTTTGTAACTCCAATGGATGGTAGCCTTGTCATTATTGAAGGTAGTCTGTTGTCGAGGTTTTTTGTAACTCCAACGTATGGTAGCCTTGTTATTATGGAAGGTAGTCTGTTGTTGAGATTTTTGTTACTCCAATGGATGGTAGCCTTGTTATTATGGAACGTAGTCTGTTGTCGATTTTTTTCTTACGCCAATGGATGGTAGCCTTGTCATTATGGAAGGTAGTCTATTGTTGAGATTTTTGTTACTCCAATGGATGGTTGCCTTGTTATTATGGAACATAGTCTGTTGTCGATATTTTTCTTACTCCAATGGATGGTAGCCTTTTCATTATGAAAGGTAGTTTGTTGTCGAGATTTTTTGTAATTCCATTGGATGATAGCATTGTCATTATGGTAGGAAGTATGTTGTCGATATCTTTGTTACTTAATGGATGGTAGCCTTGTCATTATAGAAGGTAGTCTGGTGTCGAGATATTTCTTACTCCAATGGATGGTAGACTTGTCATTATAGAAGGTAGTCTGTTGTCAATATTCATGTTACTCCAATAGATGGTAGCCTTGTCATAATGGAAGGTAGTCTGTTATCGATATTTTTGTTACTCCAATGGATGGTAGCCTTGTCATTATGGAAGGTAGTCTATTGTCGAGATTTTTATTACTCCAATGGATGGTAGCCTTTTCATTATGGAAGGTTGTCTTTCGTTTAGATTTACGTTACTCCAACGGATGGTAGCCTTGTCATTATGGATGGTAGTCTGTTGTTCATATTTTTGTTACTCCACTGGATGGTAGCCTTGTCATTATGGAAGGTAGTCTGTTGTCGAGATTTTTGTAACTCCAATGGATGGTAGCCTTGTTATTAAGGAACATAGTATGTTGTCGATATTTTTATTATTCCAATGGATGGTAGCCTTGTCATTATGGAATGTAGTCTATTGTTGAGATTTTTGTTATTCCAATGGATGGTTGTCTTGTTATTATGGAACGTAGTCCGTTGTCGATATTTTTGTTACTCAAATGGATGGTAGCCTTGTCATTGTGAAAGGTAGTCTATTGTCGATTTTTTTGTTATTCCTTTGGATGGTAGCCTTGTCATTATGGTAGGTAGTCTGTTGTCGTTATCTTTGTTACTCAATAGATGGTAGCCTTGTCATTATGGAAGGTAGTCTTGTGTCAAGATTTTTGTTACTCCAATGGATGGTAGTCTTGTCATTATGGAAGTTAGTCTATTGTCGAGATTTTTGTTACTCCAATGGATGGTAGCCTTTTCATTATGGAAGGTAGTCTGTTATCGAGATTTTTGTTACTCCAATGGATGGTAGCCTTGTCATTATTGAAGGTAGTCTGTTGTCGAGATTATTTGTAACTCCAATGTATGGTAGCCTTGTTATTATGGAAGGTAGTCTGTTGTTGAGATTTTTGTTACTCCAATGGATGGTAGCCTTGTTATTATGGAACGTAGTCTGTTGTTAATTTTTTTTTTACTCCAATGGATGGTAGCCTTGTCATTATGGAAGGTAGTCTATTGTTGAGATTTTTGTTACTCTAATGGATGGTTGCCTTGTTATTATGGAACGTAGTCTGTTGTCGATATTTTTCTTACTCCAATGGATGGTAGCCTTTTCATTATGAAAGGTAGTTTGTTGTCGAGATTTTTGTAATTCCATTGGATGGTAGCATTGTCATTATGGTAGGAAGTATGTTGTCGATATCTTTGTTACTCAATGGATGGTAGCCTTGTCATTATAGAAGGTAGTCTGGTGTCTAGATATTTCTTACTCCAATGGATGTTAGACTTGTCATTATAGAAGGTAGTCTGTTGTCAATATTCATGTTACTCCAATAGATGGTAGCCTTGTCATAATGGAAGGTAGTCTGTTATTGATATTTTTGTTACTCCAATGGATGGTAGCCTTGTCATTATGGAAGGTAGTCTATTGTCGAGATTTTTATTACTCTAATGGATGGTAGCCTTTTCATTATGGAAGGTAGTCTTTCATTGATATTTACGTTACTCCAACGGATGGTAGCCTTGTCATTATGGATGGTAGTCTGTTGTTCATATTTTTGTTACTCCACTGGATGGTAGCCTTTTCATTATGGAAGTTAGTCTGTTATCGAGATTTTTGTTACTCCGATGGATGGTAGCCTTGTCATTATTGAAGGTAGTCTGTTGTCGAGGTTTTTTGTAACTCCAACGTATGGTAGCCTTGTTATTATGGAAGGTAGTCTGTTGTTGAGATTTTTGTTACTCCAATGGATGGTAGCCTTGTTATTAAGGAACATAGTATGTTGTCGATATTTTTATTATTCCAATGGATGGTAGCCTTGTCATTATGGAATGTAGTCTGTTGTTGAGATTTTTGTTATTCCAATGGATGGTTGTCTTGTTATTATGGAACGTAGTCCGTTGTCGATATTTTTGTTACTCAAATGGATGGTAGCCTTGTCATTGTGAAAGGTAGTCTATTGTCGATTTTTTTGTTATTCCATTGGATGGTAGCCTTGTCATTATGGTAGGTAGTCTGTTGTCGTTATCTTTGTTACTCAATAGATGGTAGCCTTGTCATTATGGAAGGTAGTCTTGTGTCAAGATTTTTGTTACTCCAATGGATGGTAGTCTTGTCATTATGGAAGTTAGTCTATTGTCGAGATTTTTGTTACTCCAATGGATGGTAGCCTTTTCATTATGGAAGGTAGTCTGTTATCGAGATTTTTGTTACTCCAATGGATGGTAGCCTTGTCATTATTGAAGGTAGTCTGTTGTCGAGATTTTTTGTAACTCCAATGTATGATAGCCTTGTTATTATGGAAGGTAGTCTGTTGTTGAGATTTTTGTTACTCCAATGGATGGTAGCCTTGTTATTATTGAACGTAGTCTGTTGTTAATTTTTTTTTTACTCCAATGGATGGTAGCCTTGTCATTATGGAAGGTAGTCTATTGTTGAGATTTTTGTTACTCTAATGGATGGTTGCCTTGTTATTATGGAACGTAGTCTGTTGTCGATATTTTTCTTACTCCAATGGATGGTAGCCTTTTCATTATGAAAGGTAGTTTGTTGTCGAGATTTTTGTAATTCCATTGGATGGTAGCATTGTCATTATGGTAGGAAGTATGTTGTCGATATCTTTGTTACTCAATGGATGGTAGCCTTGTCATTATAGAAGGTAGTCTGGTGTCTAGATATTTCTTACTCCAATGGATGTTAGACTTGTCATTATAGAAGGTAGTCTGTTGTCAATATTCATATTACTCCAATAGATGGTAGCCTTGTCATAATGGAAGGTAGTCTGTTATTGATATTTTTGTTACTCCAATGGATGGTAGCCTTGTCATTATGGAAGGTAGTCTATTGTCGAGATTTTTATTACTCTAATGGATGGTAGCCTTTTCATTATGGAAGGTAGTCTTTCATTGATATTTACATTACTCCAACGGATGGTAGCCTTGTCATTATGGATGGTAGTCTGTTGTTCATATTTTTGTTACTCCACTGGATGGTAGCCTTTTCATTATGGAAGTTAGTCTGTTATCGAGATTTTTGTTACTCCGATGGATGGTAGCCTTGTCATTATTGAAGGTAGTCTGTTGTTGAGGTTTTTTGTAACTCCAACGTATGGTAGCCTTGTTATTATGGAAGGTAGTCTGTTGTTGAGATTTTTGTTACTCCAATGGATGGTAGCCTTGTTATTATGGAACGTAGTCTGTTGTCGATTTTTTTCTTACTCCAATGGATGGTAGCCTTGTCATTATGGAAGGTAGTCTATTGTTGAGATTTTTGTTACTCCAATGGATGGTTGCCTTGTTATTATGGAACATAGTATGTTGTCGATATTTTTCTTACTCCAATGGATGGTAGCCTTTTCATTATGAAAGGTAGTTTGTTGTCGAGATTTTTGTAATTCCATTGGATGGTAGCATTGTCATTATGGTAGGAAGTATGTTGTAGATATCTTTCTTACTCAATGGATGGTAGCCTTGTCATTATAGAAGGTAGTCTGGTGTCTAGATATTTCTTACTCCAATGGATGGTAGACTTGTCTTTATAGAAGGTAGTCTGTTGTCAATATTCATGTTACTCCAATAGATGGTAGCCTTGTCATAATGGAAGGTAGTCTGTTATCGATATTTTTGTTACTCCAATGGATGGTAGCCTTGTCATTATGGAAGGTAGTCTATTGTCAAGATTTTTATTACTCCAATGGATGGTAGCCTTTTCATTATGGAAGGTAGTCTTTCGTTGAGATTTACGTTACTCCAACGGATGGTAGCCTTGTAATTATGGATGGTAGTCTGTTGTTCATATTTTTGTTACTCCACTGGATGGTAGCCTTTTTGTTATGGAAGGTAGTCTATTATCGAGATTTTTGTTACTCCAATGGATGGTAGCCTTGTCATTATTGAAGGTAGTCTGTTGTCGAGATTTTTTGTAACTCCAATGTATGGTAGCCTTGTTATTATGGAAGGTAGTCTGTTGTTGAGATTTTTGTTACTCCAATGGATGGTAGCCTTGTTATTATGGAACGTAGTCTGTTGTCGATTTTTTTCTTACTCCAATGGATGGTAGCCTTGTCATTATGGAAGGTAGTCTATTGTTGAGATTTTTGTTACTCCAATGGATGGTTGCCTTGTTATTATGGAACGTAGTCTGTTGTCGATATTTTTCTTACTCCAATGGATGGTAGCCTTTTCATTATGAAAGATAGTTTGTTTTCGAGATTTTTGTAATTCCATTGGATGGTAGCATTGTCATTATGGTAGGAAGTATGTTGTCGATATCTTTGTTACACAATGGATGGTAGTCTTGTCATTATAGAAGGTAGTCTGGTGTCTAGATATTTCTTACTCCAATGGATGGTAGACTTTTCATTATAGAAGGTAGTCTGTTGTCAATATTCATGTTACTCCAATAGATGGTAGCCTTGTCATAATGGAAGGTAGTCTGTTATCGATATTTTTGTTACTCCAATGGATGGTAGCCTTGTCATTATGGAAGGTAGTCTATTGTCGAGATTTTTATTACTCCAATGGATGGTAGCCTTTTCATTATGGAAGGTAGTCTTTCATTGAGATTTACGTTACTCCAACGGATGGTAGCCTTGTCATTATGGATGGTAGTCTGTTGTTCATATTTTTGTTACTCCACTGGATGGTAGCCTTTTCATTATGGAAGGTAGTCTATTATCGAGATTTTTGTTACTCCGATGGATGGTAGCCTTGTCATTATTGAAGGTAGTCTGTTGTCGAGGTTTTTTGTAACTCCAACGTATGGTAGCCTTGTTATTATGGAAGGTAGTCTGTTGTTGAGATTTTTGTTACTCCAATGGATGGTAGCCTTGTTATTATGGAACGTAGTCTGTTGTCGATTTTTTTCTTACGCCAATGGATGGTAGCCTTGTCATTATGGAAGGTAGTCTATTGTTGAGATTTTTGTTACTCCAATGGATGGTTGCCTTGTTATTATGGAACATAGTCTGTTGTCGATATTTTTCTTACTACAATGGATGGTAGCCTTTTCATTATGAAAGGTAGTTTGTTGTCGAGATTTTTTGTAATTCCATTGGATGGTAGCATTGTCATTATGGTAGGAAGTATATTGTCGATATCTTTGTTACTCAATGGATGGTAGCCTTGTCATTATAGAAGGTAGCCTGGTGTCGAGATATTTCTTACTCCAATGGATGGTAGACTTGTCATTATAGAAGGTAGTCTGTTGTCAATATTCATGTTACTCCAATAGATGGTAGCCTTGTCATAATGGAAGGTAGTCTGTTATCGATATTTTTGTTACTCCAATGGATGGTAGCCTTGTCATTATGGAAGGTAGTCTATTGTCGAGATTTTTATTACTCCAATGGATGGTAGCCTTTTCATTATGGAAGGTTGTCCTTCGTTTAGATTTACGTTACTCCAACGGATGGTAGCCTTGTCATTATGGATGGTAGTCTGTTGTTCATATTTTTGTTACTCCACTGGATGGTAGCCTTGTCATTATGGAAGGTAGTCTGTTGTCGAGATTTTTGTAACTCCAATGGATGGTAGCCTTGTTATTAAGGAACGTAGTATGTTGTCGATATTTTTATTATTCCAATGGATGGTAGCCTTGTCATTATGGAATGTAGTCTGTTGTTGAGATTTTTGTTATTCCAATGGATGGTTGTCTTGTTATTATGGAACGTAGTCCGTTGTCGATATTTTTGTTACTCAAATGGATGGTAGCCTTGTCATTGTGAAAGGTAGTCTATTGTCGATTTTTTTGTTATTCCATTGGATGGTAGCCTTGTCATTATGGTATGTAGTCTGTTGTCGTTATCTTTGTTACTCAATAGATGGTAGCCTTGTCATTATGGAAGGTAGTCTTGTGTCATGATTTTTGTTACTCTAATGGATGGTAGTCTTGTAATTATGGAAGTTAGTCTATTATCGAGATTCTTGTTACTCCAATGGATGGTAGCCTTTTCATTATGGAAGGTAGTTTATTATTGAGATTTTTGTTACTCCAATGGATGGTAGCCTTGTCATTATTGAAGGTAGTCTGTTGTCGAGATTTTTTGTAACTCCAATGTATGGTAGCCTTGTTATTATGGAAGGTAGTCTGTTGTTGAGATTTTTGTTACTCCAATGGATGGTAGCCTTGTTATTATGGAACGTAGTCTGTTGTTAATTTTTTTCTTACTCCAATGGATGGTAGCCTTGTCATTATGGAAGGTAGTCTATTGTTGAGATTTTTGTTACTCCAATGGATGGTTGCCTTGTTATTATGGAACGTAGTCTGTTGTCGATATTTTTCTTACTCCAATGGATGGTAGCCTTTTCATTATGATAGGTAGTTTGTTGTCGAGATTTTTGTAATTCCATTGGATGGTAGCATTGTCATTATGGTAGGAAGTATGTTGTCGATATCTTTGTTACTCAATGGATGGTAGCCTTGTCATTATAGAAGGTAGTATGGTGTCGAGATATTTCTTACTCCAATGGATGGTAGACTTGTCATTATAGAAGGTAGTCTGTTGTCAATATTCATGTTACTCCAATAGATGGTAGCCTTGTCATAATGGAAGGTAGTCTGTTATCGATATTTTTGTTACTCCAATGGATGGTAGCCTTGTCATTATGAAAGGTAGTCTATTGTCGAGATTTTTATTACTCCAATGGATGGTAGCCTTTTCATTATGGAAGGTAGTCTTTCATTGAGATTTACGTTACTCCAACGGATGGTAGCCTTGTCATTATGGATGGTAGTCTGTTGTTCATATTTTTGTTACTCCACTGGATGGTAGCCTTTTCATTATGGAAGGTAGTCTATTATCGAGATTTTTGTTACTCCAATGGATGGTAGCCTTGTCATTATTGAAGGTAGTCTGTTGTCGAGGTTTTTTGTAACTCCAATGTATGGTAGCCTTGTTATTATGGAAGGTAGTCTGTTGTTGAGATTTTTGTTACTCCAATGGATGGTAGCCTTGTTATTATGGAACGTAGTCTGTTGTCGATTTTTTTCTTACTCCAATGGATGGTAGCCTTGTCATTATGGAAGGTAGTCTATTGTTGAGATTTTTGTTACTCCAATGGATGATTGCCTTGTTATTATGGAACATAGCCTGTTGTCGATATTTTTCTTACTCCAATGGATGGTAGCCTTTTCACTATGAAAGGTAGTTTGTTGTCGAGATTTTTGTAATTCCATTGGATGGTAGCATTGTCATTATGGTAGGAAGTATGTTGTCGATATCTTTGTTACTCAATGGATGGTAGCCTTGTCATTATAGAAGGTAGTCTGGTGTCGAGATATTTCTTACTCCAATGGATGGTAGACTGGTCATTATAGAAGGTAGTTTGTTGTCAATATTCATGTTACTCCGATAGATGGTAGCCTTGTCATAATGGAAGGTAGTCTGTTATCGATATTTTTGTTACTCCAATGGATGGTAGCCTTGTCATTATGGAAGGTAGTCTATTGTCGAGATTTTTATTACTCCAATGGATGGTAGCCTTTTCATTATGGAAGGTAGTCTTTCGTTGAGATTTACGTTACTCCAACGGATGGTAGCCTTGTAATTATGGATGGTAGTCTGTTGTTCATATTTTTGTTACTCCACTGGATGGTAGCCTTTTCATTATGGAAGGTAGTCTGTTATCGAGATTTTTGTTACTCCAATGGATGGTAGCCTTGTCATTATTGAAGGTAGTCTGTTGTCGAGATTTTTTGTAACTCCAATGGATGGTAGCCTTGTTATTATGGAAGGTAGTCTGTTGTTGAGATTTTTGTTACTCCAATGGATGGTAGCCTTGTTATTATGGAACGTAGTCTGTTGTCGATTTTTTTCTTACTCCAATGGATGGTAGCCTTGTCATTATGGAAGGTAGTCTATTGTTGAGATTTTTGTTACTCCAATGGATGGTTGCCTTGTTATTATGGAACATAGTCTGTTGTCGATATTTTTCTTACTCCAATGGATGGTAGCCTTTTCATTATGAAAGGTAGTTTGTTGTCGAGATTTTTGTAATTCCATTGGATGGTAGCATTGTCATTATGGTAGGAAGTATGTTGTCTATATCTTTGTTACTCAATGGATGGTAGCCTTGTCATTATAGAAGGTAGTCTGGTGTCGAGATATTTCTTACTCCAATGGATGGTAGACTGGTCATTATAGAAGGTAGTCTGTTGTCAATATTCATGTTACTCCGATAGATGGTAGCCTTGTCATAATGGAAGGTAGTCTGTTATCGATATTTTTGTTACTCCAATGGATGGTAGCCTTGTCATTATGGAAGGTAGTCTATTGTCGAGATTTTTATTACTCCAATGGATGGTAGCCTTTTCATTATGGAAGGTAGTCTTTCGTTGAGATTTACGTTACTCCAACGGATGGTAGCCTTGTAATTATGGATGGTAGTCTGTTGTTCATATTTTTGTTACTCCACTGGATGGTAGCCTTTTCATTATGGAAGGTAGTCTGTTATCGAGATTTTTGTTACTCCAATGGATGGTAGCCTTGTCATTATTGAAGGTAGTCTGTTGTCGAGGTTTTTTGTAACTCCAACGTATGGTAGCCTTGTTATTATGGAAGGTAGTCTGTTGTTGAGATTTATGTTACTCCAATGGATGGTAGCCTTGTTATTATGGAACGTAGTCTGTTGTCGATTTTTTTCTTACGCCAATGGATGGTAGCCTTGTCATTATGGAAGGTAGTCTATTGTTGAGATTTTTGTTACTCCAATGGATGGTTGCCTTGTTATTATGGAACGTAGTCTGTTGTCGATATTTTTCTTACTACAATGGATGGTAGCCTTTTCATTATGAAAGGTAGTTTGTTGTCGAGATTTTTTGTAATTCCATTGGATGGTAGCATTGTCATTATGGTAGGAAGTATGTTGTCGATATCTTTGTTACTCAATGGATGGTAGCCTTGTCATTATAGAAGGTAGTCTGGTGTCGAGATATTTCTTACTCCAATGGATGGTAGACTTGTCATTATAGAAGGTAGTCTGTTGTCAATATTCATGTTACTCCAATAGATGGTAGCCTTGTCATAATGGAAGGTAGTCTGTTATCGATATTTTTGTTACTCCAATGGATGGTAGCCTTGTCATTATGGAAGGTAGTCTATTGTCGAGATTTTTATTACTCCAATGGATGGTAGCCTTTTCATTATGGAAGGTTGTCCTTCGTTTAGATTTACGTTACTCCAACGGATGGTAGCCTTGTCATTATGGATGGTAGTCTGTTGTTCATATTTTTGTTACTCCACTGGATGGTAGCCTTGTCATTATGGAAGGTAGTCTGTTGTCGAGATTTTTGTAACTCCAATGGATGGTAGCCTTGTTATTAAGGAACGTAGTATGTTGTCGATATTTTTATTATTCCAATGGATGGTAGCCTTGTCATTATGGAATGTAGTCTGTTGTTGAGATTTTTGTTATTCCAATGGATGGTTGTCTTGTTATTATGGAACGTAGTCCGTTGTCGATATTTTTGTTACTCAAATGGATGGTAGCCTTGTCATTGTGAAAGGTAGTCTATTGTCAATTTTTTTGTTATTCCATTGGATGGTAGCCTTGTCATTATGGTATGTAGTCTGTTGTCGTTATCTTTGTTACTCAATAGATGGTAGCCTTGTCATTATGGAAGGTAGTCTTGTGTCATGATTTTTGTTACTCTAATGGATGGTAGTCTTGTAATTATGGAAGTTAGTCTATTATCGAGATTCTTGTTACTCCAATGGATGGTAGCCTTTTCATTATGGAAGGTAGTTTATTATTGAGATTTTTGTTACTCCAATGGATGGTAGCCTTGTCATTATTGAAGGTAGTCTGTTGTCGAGATTTTTTGTAACTCCAATGTATGGTAGCCTTGTTATTATGGAAGGTAGTCTGTTGTTGAGATTTTTGTTACTCCAATGGATGGTAGCCTTGTTATTATGGAACGTAATCTGTTGTTAATTTTTTTCTTACTCCAATGGATGGTAGCCTTGTCATTATGGAAGGTAGTATATTGTTGAGATTTTTGTTACTCCAATGGATGGTTGCCTTGTTATTATGGAACGTAGTCTGTTGTCGATATTTTTCTTACTCCAATGGATGGTAGCCTTTTCATTATGATAGGTAGTTTGTTGTCGAGATTTTTGTAATTCCATTGGATGGTAGCATTGTCATTATGGTAGGAAGTATGTTGTCGATATCTTTGTTACTCAATGGATGGTAGCCTTGTCATTATAGAAGGTAGTATGGTGTCGAGATATTTCTTACTCCAATGGATGGTAGACTTGTCATTATAGAAGGTAGTCTGTTGTCAATATTCATGTTACTCCAATAGATGGTAGCCTTGTCATAATGGAAGGTAGTCTGTTATCGATATTTTTGTTACTCCAATGGATGGTAGCCTTGTCATTATGAAAGGTAGTCTATTGTCGAGATTTTTATTACTCCAATGGATGGTAGCCTTTTCATTATGGAAGGTAGTCTTTCATTGAGATTTACGTTACTCCAACGGATGGTAGCCTTGTCATTATGGATGGTAGTCTGTTGTTCATATTTTTGTTACTCCACTGGATGGTAGCCTTTTCATTATGGAAGGTAGTCTATTATCGAGATTTTTGTTACTCCAATGGATGGTAGCCTTGTCATTATTGAAGGTAGTCTGTTGTCGAGGTTTTTTGTAACTCCAATGTATGGTAGCCTTGTTATTATGGAAGGTAGTCTGTTGTTGAGATTTTTGTTACTCCAATGGATGGTAGCCTTGTTATTATGGAACGTAGTCTGTTGTCGATTTTTTTCTTACTCCAATGGATGGTAGCCTTGTCATTATGGAAGGTAGTCTATTGTTGAGATTTTTGTTACTCCAATGGATGGTTGCCTTGTTATTATGGAACATAGCCTGTTGTCGATATTTTTCTTACTCCAATGGATGGTAGCCTTTTCACTATGAAAGGTAGTTTGTTGTCGAGATTTTTGTAATTCCATTGGATGGTAGCATTGTCATTATGGTAGGAAGTATGTTGTCGATATCTTTGTTACTCAATGGATGGTAGCCTTGTCATTATAGAAGGTAGTCTGGTGTCGAGATATTTCTTACTCCAATGGATGGTAGACTGGTCATTATAGAAGGTAGTCTGTTGTCAATATTCATGTTACTCCGATAGATGGTAGCCTTGTCATAATGGAAGGTAGTCTGTTATCGATATTTTTGTTACTCCAATGGATGGTAGCCTTGTCATTATGGAAGGTAGTCTATTGTCGAGATTTTTATTACTCCAATGGATGGTAGCCTTTTCATTATGGAAGGTAGTCTTTCGTTGAGATTTACATTACTCCAACGGATGGTAGCCTTGTAATTATGGATGGTAGTCTGTTGTTCATATTTTTGTTACTCCACTGGATGGTAGCCTTTTCATTATGGAAGGTAGTCTGTTATCGAGATTTTTGTTACTCCAATGGATGGTAGCCTTGTCATTATTGAAGGTAGTCTGTTGTCGAGATTTTTTGTAACTCCAATGGATGGTAGCCTTGTTATTATGGAAGGTAGTCTGTTGTTGAGATTTTTGTTACTCCAATGGATGGTAGCCTTGTTATTATGGAACGTAGTCTGTTGTCGATTTTTTTCTTACTCCAATGGATGGTAGCCTTGTCATTATGGAAGGTAGTCTATTGTTGAGATTTTTGTTACTCCAATGGATGGTTGCCTTGTTATTATGGAACATAGCCTGTTGTCGATATTTTTCTTACTCCAATGGATGGTAGCCTTTTCACTATGAAAGGTAGTTTGTTGTCGAGATTTTTGTAATTCCATTGGATGGTAGCATTGTCATTATGGTAGGAAGTATGTTGTCGATATCTTTGTTACTCAATGGATGGTAGCCTTGTCATTATAGAAGGTAGTCTGGTGTCGAGATATTTCTTACTCCAATGGATGGTAGACTGGTCATTATAGAAGGTAGTCTGTTGTCAATATTCATGTTACTCCGATAGATGGTAGCCTTGTCATAATGGAAGGTAGTCTGTTATCGATATTTTTGTTACTCCAATGGATGGTAGCCTTGTCATTATGGAAGGTAGTCTATTGTCGAGATTTTTATTACTCCAATGGATGGTAGCCTTTTCATTATGGAAGGTAGTCTTTCGTTGAGATTTACGTTACTCCAACGGATGGTAGCCTTGTAATTATGGATGGTAGTCTGTTGTTCATATTTTTGTTACTCCACTGGATGGTAGCCTTTTCATTATGGAAGGTAGTCTGTTATCGAGATTTTTGTTACTCCAATGGATGGTAGCCTTGTCATTATTGAAGGTAGTCTGTTGTCGAGATTTTTTGTAACTCCAATGGATGGTAGCCTTGTTATTATGGAAGGTAGTCTGTTGTTGAGATTTTTGTTACTCCAATGGATGGTAGCCTTGTTATTATGGAACGTAGTCTGTTGTCGATTTTTTTCTTACTCCAATGGATGGTATCCTTGTCATTATGGAAGGTAGTCTATTGTTGAGATTTTTGTTACTCCAATGGATGGTTGCCTTGTTATTATGGAACATAGCCTGTTGTCGATATTTTTCTTACTCCAATGGATGGTAGCCTTTTCACTATGAAAGGTAGTTTGTTGTCGAGATTTTTGTAATTCCATTGGATGGTAGCATTGTCATTATGGTAGGAAGTATGTTGTCGATATCTTTGTTACTCAATGGATGGTAGCCTTGTCATTATAGAAGGTAGTCTGGTGTCGAGATATTTCTTACTCCAATGGATGGTAGACTGGTCATTATAGAAGGTAGTCTGTTGTCAATATTCTTGTTACTCCGATAGATGGTAGCCTTGTCATAATGGAAGGTAGTCTGTTATCGATATTTTTGTTACTCCAATGGATGGTAGCCTTGTCATTATGGAAGGTAGTCTATTGTCGAGATTTTTATTACTCCAATGGATGGTAGCCTTTTCATTATGGAAGGTAGTCTTTCGTTGAGATTTACGTTACTCCAACGGATGGTAGCCTTGTAATTATGGATGGTAGTCTGTTGTTCATATTTTTGTTACTCCACTGGATGGTAGCCTTTTCATTATGGAAGGTAGTCTGTTATCGAGATTTTTGTTACTCCAATGGATGGTAGCCTTGTCATTATTGAAGGTAGTCTGTTGTCGAGATTTTTTGTAACTCCAATGGATGGTAGCCTTGTTATTATGGAAGGTAGTCTGTTGTTGAGATTTTTGTTACTCCAATGGATGGTAGCCTTGTTATTATGGAACGTAGTCTGTTGTCGATTTTTTTCTTACTCCAATGGATGGTAGCCTTGTCATTATGAAAGGTAGTCTATTGTTGAGATTTTTGTTACTCCAATGGATGGTTGCCTTGTTATTATGCAACATAGTCTGTTGTCGATATTTTTCTTACTCCAATGGATGGTAGCCTTTTCATTATGAAAGGTAGTTTGTTG
This sequence comes from Vicia faba, assembly GCA_948472305.1. NCBI lineage: Eukaryota > Viridiplantae > Streptophyta > Magnoliopsida > Fabales > Fabaceae > Vicia > Vicia faba. The sequence continues at coordinate 680,109,202 of OX451739.1, read as the reverse complement.
TCGAGATTTTTGTAATTCCATTGGATGGTAGCATTGTCATTATGGTAGGAAGTATGTTGTCTATATCTTTGTTACTCAATGGATGGTAGCCTTGTCATTATAGAAGGTAGTCTGGTGTCGAGATATTTCTTACTCCAATGGATGGTAGACTGGTCATTATAGAAGGTAGTCTGTTGTCAATATTCATGTTACTCCGATAGATGGTAGCCTTGTCATAATGGAAGGTAGTCTGTTATCGATATTTTTGTTACTCCAATGGATGGTAGCCTTGTCATTATGGAAGGTAGTCTATTGTCGAGATTTTTATTACTCCAATGGATGGTAGCCTTTTCATTATGGAAGGTAGTCTTTCGTTGAGATTTACGTTACTCCAACGGATGGTAGCCTTGTAATTATGGATGGTAGTCTGTTGTTCATATTTTTGTTACTCCACTGGATGGTAGCCTTTTCATTATGGAAGGTAGTCTGTTATTGAGATTTTTGTTACTCCAATGGATGGTAGCCTTGTCATTATTGAAGGTAGTCTGTTGTCGAGATTTTTTGTAACTCCAATGTATGGTAGCCTTGTTATTATGGAAGGTAGTCTGTTGTTGAGATTTTTGTTACTCCAATGGATGGTAGCCTTGTTATTATGGAACGTAGTCTTTTGTCGATTTTTTTCTTACTCCAATGGATGGTAGCCTTATCATTATGGAAGGTAGTATATTGTTGAGATTTTTGTTACTCCAATGGATGGTTGCCTTGTTATTATGGAACGTAGTCTGTTGTCGATATTTTTCTTACTCCAATGGATGGTATCCTTTTCATTATGAAAGGTAGTTTGTTTTCGAGATTTTTGTAATTCCATTGGATGGTAGCATTGTCATTATGGTAGGAAGTATGTTGTCGATATCTTTGTTACTCAATGGATGGTAGCCTTGTCATTATTGAAGGTAGTCTGGTGTCGAGATATTTCTTACTCCAATGGATGGTAGACTTGTCATTATAGAAGGTAGTCTGTTGTCAATATTCATGTTACTCCAATAGATGGTAGCCTTGTCATAATGGAAGGTAGTCTGTTATCGATATTTTTGTTACTCCAATGGATGGTAGCCTTGTCATTATGGAAGGTAGTCTATTGTCGAGATTTTTATTACTCCAATGGATGGTAGCCTTTTCATTATGGAAGGTTGTCTTTCGTTTAGATTTACGTTACTCCAACGGATGGTAGCCTTGTCATTACGGATGGTAGTCTGTTGTTCATATTTTTGTTACTCCACTGGATGGTAGCCTTGTCATTATCGAAGGTAGTCTGTTGTCGAGATTTTTGTAACTCCAATGGATGGTAGCCTTGTTATTAAGGAACATAGTATGTTGTCGATATTTTTATTATTCCAATGGATGGTAGCCTTGTCATTATGGTAGGTAGTCTGTTGTTGAGATTTTTGTTATTCCAATGGATGGTTGTCTTGTTATTATGGAACGTAGTCCGTTGTCGATATTTTTGTTACTCAAATGGATGGTAGCCTTGTCATTGTGAAAGGTAGTCTATTGTCGATTTTTTTGTTATTCCATTGGACGGTAGCCTTGTCATTATGGTAGGTAGTCTGTTGTCGTTATCTTTGTTACTCAATAGATGGTAGCCTTGTCATTATGGAAGGTAGTCTTGTGTCAAGATTTTTATTACTCCAATGGATGGTAGTCTTGCCATTATGGAAGTTAGTCTATTGTCGAGATTTTTGTTACTCCAATGGATGGTAGCCTTTTCATTATGGAAGGTAGTCTGTTATCGAGATTTTTGTTACTCCAATGGATGGTAGCCTTGTCATTATTGAAGGTAGTCTGTTGTCGAGATCTTTTGTAACTCCAACGTATGGTAGCCTTGTTATTATGGAAGGTAGTCTGTTGTTGAGATTTTTGTTACTCCAATGGATGGTAGCCTTGTTATTATGGAACGTAGCATGTTGTTAATTATTTTCTTACTCCAATGGATGGTAGCGTTGTCATTATGGAAGGTAGTCTATTGTTGAGATTTTTGTTACTCCAATGGATGGTTGCCTTGTTATTATGGAACGTAGTCTGTTGTCGATATTTTTCTTACTCCAATGGATGGTAGCCTTTTCATTATGAAAGGTAGTTTGTTGTCGAGATTTTTGTAATTCCATTGGATGGTAGCATTGTCATTATGGTAGGAAGTATGTTGTCGATATCTTTGTTACTCAATGGATGGTAGCCTTGTCATTATAGAAGGTAGTCTGGTGTCTAGATATTTCTTACTCCAATGAATGGTAGACTTGTCATTATAGAAGGTAGTCTGTTGTCAATATTCATGTTACTCCAATAGATGGTAGCCTTGTCATAATGGAAGGTAGTCTGTTATCGATATTTTTGTTACTCCAATGGATGGTAGCCTTGTCATTATGGAAGGTAGTCTATTGTCGAGATTTTTATTACTCCAATGGATGGTAGCCTTTTCATTATGGAAGGTAGTCTTTCATTGAGATTTACGTTACTCCAACGGATGGTAGCCTTGTCATTATGGATGGTAGTCTGTTGTTCATATTTTTGTTACTCCACTGGATGGTAGCCTTGTCATTATCGAAGGTAGTTTGTTGTCGAGATTTTTGTAACTCCAATGGATGGTAGCCTTGTTATTAAGGAACATAGTATGTTGTCGATATTTTTATTATTCCAATGGATGGTAGCCTTGCCATTATGGAATGTAGTCTGTTGTTGAGATTTTTGTTATTCCAATGGATGGTTGTCTTGTTATTATGGAACGTAGTCCGTTGTCGATATTTTTGTTACTCAAATGGATGGTAGCCTTGTCATTGTGAAAGGTAGTCTATTGTCGATTTTTTTGTTATACCCTTTGGATGGTAGCCTTGTCATTATGGTAGGTAGTCTGTTGTCGTTATCTTTGTTACTCAATAGATGGTAGCCTTGTCATTATGGAAGGTAGTCTTGTGTCAAGATTTTTGTTACTCCAATGGATGGTAGTCTTGTCATTATGGAAGTTAGTCTATTGTCGAGATTTTTGTTACTCCAATGGATGGTAGCCTTTTCATTATGGAAGGTAGTCTGTTATCGAGATTTTTGTTACTCCAATGGATGCTAGCCTTGTCATTATTGAAGGTAGTCTGTTGTCGAGATTTTTTGTAACTCCAATGTATGGTAGCCTTGTTATTATGGAAGGTAGTCTGTTGTTGAGATTTTTGTTACTCCAATGGATGGTAGCCTTGTTATTATGGAACGTAGTCTGTTGTTAATTTTTTTCTTACTCCAATGGATGGTAGCGTTGTCATTATGGAAGGTAGTCTATTGTTGAGATTTTTGTTACTCCAATGGATGGTTGCCTTGTTATTATGGAACGTAGTCTGTTGTCGATATTTTTCTTACTCCAATGGATGGTAGCCTTTTCATTATGAAAGGTAGTTTGTTGTCGAGATTTTTGTAATTCCATTGGATGGTAGCATTGTCATTATGGTAGGAAGTATGTTGTCGATATCTTTGTTACTCAATGGATGGTAGCCTTGTCATTATAGAAGGTAGTCTGGTGTCTAGATATTTCTTACTCCAATGGATGGAAGACTTTTCATTATAGAAGGTAGTCTGTTGTCAATATTCATGTTACTCCAATAGATGGTAGCCTTGTCATAATGGAAGGTAGTCTGTTATCGATATTTTTGTTACTCCAATGGATGGTAGCCTTGTCATTATGGAAGGTAGTCTATTGTCGAGATTTTTATTACTCCAATGGATGGTAGCCTTTTCATTATGGAAGGTAGTCTTTCATTGAGATTTACGTTACTCCAACGGATGGTAGCCTTGTCATTATGGATGGTAGTCTGTTGTTCATATTTTTGTTACTCCACGGGATGGTAGCCTTTTCATTATGGAAGGTAGTCTGTTATCGAGATTTTTGTTACTCCGATGGATGGTAGCCTTGTCATTATTGAAGGTAGTTTGTTGTCGAGGTTTTTTGTAACTCCAACGTATGGTAGCCTTGTTATTATGGAAGGTAGTCTGTTGTTGAGATTTTTGTTACTCCAATGGATGGTAGCCTTGTTATTATGGAACGTAGTCTGTTGTCGATATTTTTCTTACTCCAATGGATGGTAGCCTTTTCATTATGAAAGGTAGTTTGTTGTCGATATTTTTTGTAATTCCATTGGATGGAAGCATTGTCATTATGGTAGGAAGTATGTTGTCGATATCTTTGTTACTTAATGGATGGTAGCCTTGTCATTATAGAAGGTAGTCTGGTGTCGAGATATTTCTTACTCCAATGGATGGTAGACTTGTCATTATAGAAGGTAGTCTGTTGTCAATATTCATGTTACTCCAATAGATGGTAGCCTTGTCATAATGGAAGGTAGTCTGTTATCGATATTTTTGTTACTCCAATGGATGGTAGCCTTGTCATTATGGAAGGTAGTCTATTGTCGAGATTTTTATTACTCCAATGGATGGTAGCCTTTTCATTAAGGAAGGTTGTCTTTCGTTTAGATTTACGTTACTCCAACGGATGGTAGCCTTGTCATTATGGATGGTAGTCTGTTGTTCATATTTTTGTTACTCCACTGGATGGTAGCCTTGTCATTATGGAAGGTAGTCTGTTGTCGAGATTTTTGTAACTCCAATGGATGGTAGCCTTGTTATTAAGGAACATAGTATGTTGTCGATATTTTTATTATTCCAATGGATGGTAGCCTTGTCATTATGGAATGTAGTCTGTTGTTGAGATTTTTGTTATTCCAATGGATGGTTGTCTTGTTATTATGGAACGTAGTCCGTTGTCTATATTTTTGTTACTCAAATGGATGGTAGCCTTGTCATTGTGAAAGGTAGTCTATTGTCGATTTTTTTGTTATTCCATTGGATGGTAGCCTTGTCATTATGGTAGGTAGTCTGTTGTCGTTATGTTTGTTACTCAATAGATGGTAGCCTTGTCATTATGGAAGGTAGTCTTGTGTCAAGATTTTTGTTACTCCAATGGATGGTAGTCTTGTCATTATGGAAGTTAGTCTATTGTCGAGATTTTTGTTACTCCAATGGATGGTAGCCTTTTCATTATGGAAGGTAGTCTGTTATCGAGATTTTTATTACTCCAATGGATGGTAGCCTTGTCATTATTGAAGGTAGTCTGTTGTCGAGATTTTTTGTAACTCCAATGTATGGTAGCCTTGTTATTATGGAAGGTAGTCTGTTGTTGAGATTTTTGTTACTCCAATGGATGGTAGCCTTGTTATTATGGAACGTAGTTTGTTGTTAATTTTTTTCTTACTCCAATGGATGGTAGCCTTGTCATTATGGAAGGTAGTCTATTGTTGAGATTTTTGTTACTCTAATGGATGGTTGCCTTGTTATTATGGAACGTAGTCTGTTGTCGATATTTTTCTTACTCCAATGGATGGTAGCCTTTTCATTATGAAAGGTAGTTTGTTGTCGAGATTTTTGTAATTCCATTGGATGGTAGCATTGTCATTATGGTAGGAAGTATGTTGTCGATATCTTTGTTACTTAATGGATGGTAGCCTTGTCATTATAGAAGGTAGTCTGGTGTCGAGATATTTCTTACTCCAATGGATGGTAGACTTGTCATTATAGAAGGTAGTCTGTTGTCAATATTCATGTTACTCCAATAGATGGTAGCCTTGTCATAATGGAAGGTAGTCTGTTATCGATATTTTTGTTACTCCAATGGATGGTAGCCTTGTCATTATGGAAGGTAGTCTATTGTCGAGATTTTTATTACTCCAATGGATGGTAGCCTTTTCATTATGGAAGGTTGTCTTTCGTTTAGATTTACGTTACTCCAACGGATGGTAGCCTTGTCATTATGGATGGTAGTCTGTTGTTCATATTTTTGTTACTCCACTGGATGGTAGCCTTGTCATTATGGAAGGTAGTCTGTTGTCGAGATTTTTGTAACTCCAATGGATGGTAGCCTTGTTATTAAGGAACATAGTATGTTGTCGATATTTTTATTATTCCAATGGATGGTAGCCTTGTCATTATGGAATGTAGTCTGTTGTTGAGATTTTTGTTATTCCAATGGATGGTTGTCTTGTTATTATGGAACGTAGTCCGTTGTCTATATTTTTGTTACTCAAATGGATGGTAGCCTTGTCATTGTGAAAGGTAGTCTATTGTCGATTTTTTTGTTATTCCATTGGATGGTAGCCTTGTCATTATGGTAGGTAGTCTGTTGTCGTTATGTTTGTTACTCAATAGATGGTAGCCTTGTCATTATGGAAGGTAGTCTTGTGTCAAGATTTTTGTTACTCCAATGGATGGTAGTCTTGTCATTATGGAAGTTAGTCTATTGTCGAGATTTTTGTTACTCCAATGGATGGTAGCCTTTTCATTATGGAAGGTAGTCTGTTATCGAGATTTTTATTACTCCAATGGATGGTAGCCTTGTCATTATTGAAGGTAGTCTGTTGTCGAGATTTTTTGTAACTCCAATGTATGGTAGCCTTGTTAGTATGGAAGGTAGTCTGTTGTTGAGATTTTTGTTACTCCAATGGATGGTAGCCTTGTTATTATGGAACGTAGTTTGTTGTTAATTTTTTTCTTACTCCAATGGATGGTAGCCTTGTCATTATGGAAGGTAGTCTATTGTTGAGATTTTTGTTACTCTAATGGATGGTTGCCTTGTTATTATGGAACGTAGTCTGTTGTCGATATTTTTCTTACTCCAATGGATGGTAGCCTTTTCATTATGAAAGGTAGTTTGTTGTCGAGATTTTTGTAATTCCATTGGATGGTAGCATTGTCATTATGGTAGGAAGTATGTTGTCGATATCTTTGTTACTCAATGGATGGTAGCCTTGTCATTATAGAAGGTAGTCTGGTGTCTAGATATTTCTTACTCCAATGGATGGTAGACTTGTCATTATAGAAGGTAGTCTGTTGTCAATATTCATGTTACTCCAATAGATGGTAGCCTTGTCATAATGGAAGGTAGTCTGTTATTGATATTTTTGTTACTCCAATGGATGGTAGCCTTGTCATTATGGAAGGTAGTCTATTGTCGAGATTTTTATTACTCGAATGGATGGTAGCCTTTTCATTATGGAAGGTAGTCTTTCATTGATATTTGCGTTACTCCAACGGATGGTAGCCTTGTCATTATGGATGGTAGTCTGTTGTTCATATTTTTGTTACTCCACTGGATGGTAGCCTTTTCATTATGGAAGTTAGTCTGTTATCGAGATTTTTGTTACTCCGATGGATGGTAGCCTTGTCATTATTGAAGGTAGTCTGTTGTCGAGGTTTTTTGTAACTCCAACGTATGGTAGCCTTGTTATTATGGAAGGTAGTCTGTTGTTGAGATTTTTGTTACTCCAATGGATGGTAGCCTTGTTATTATGGAACGTAGTCTGTTGTCGATTTTTTTCTTACTCCAATGGATGGTAGCCTTGTCATTATGGAAGGTAGTCTATTGTTGAGATTTTTGTTACTCCAATGGATGGTTGCCTTGTTATTATGGAACATAGTCTGTTGTCGATATTTTTCTTACTCCAATGGATGGTAGCCTTTTCATTATGAAATGTAGTTTGTAGTCGAGATTTTTGTAATTCCATTGGATGGTAGCATTGTCATTATGGTAGGAAGTATGTTGTAGATATCTTTCTTACTCAATGGATGGTAGCCTTGTCATTATAGAAGGTAGTCTGGTGTCGAGATATTTCTTACTCCAATGGATGGTAGACTTGTCATTATAGAAGGTAGTCTGTTCTCAATATTCATGTTACTCCAATAGATGGTAGCCTTGTCATAATGGAAGGTAGTCTGTTATCGATATTTTTGTTACTCCAATGGATGGTAGCCTTGTCATTATGGAAGGTAGTCTATTGTCGAGATTTTTATTACTCCAATGGATGGTAGCCTTTTCATTATGGAAGGTAGTCTTTCGTTGAGATTTACGTTACTCCAACGCATGGTAGCCTTGTCATTATGGATGGTAGTCTGTTGTTCATATTTTTGTTACTCCACTGGATGGTAGCCTTTTCATTATGGAAGGTAGTCTGTTATCGAGATTTTTGTTACTCCGATGGATGGTAGCCTTGTCATTATTGAAGGTAGTCTGTTGTCGAGGTTTTTTGTAACTCCAACGTATGGTAGCCTTGTTATTATGGAAGGTAGTCTGTTGTTGAGATTTTTGTTACTCCAATGGATGGTAGCCTTGTTATTATGGAACGTAGTCTGTTGTCGATTTCTTTCTTACGCCAACGGATGGTAGCCTTGTCATTATGGATGGTAGTTTGTTGTTCATATTTTTGTTACTCCAATGGATGGTTGCCTTGTTATTATGGAACGTAGTCTGTTGTCGATATTTTTCTTACTCCAATGGATGGTAGCCTTTTCATTATGAAAGGTTGTTTGTTGTCGAGATTTTTGTAATTCCATTGGATGGTAGCATTGTCATTATGGTAGGAAGTATGTTGTAGATATCTTTGTTACTCAATGAATGGTAGCCTTGTCATTATAGAAGGTAGTCTGGTGTCGAGATATTTCTTACTCCAATGGATGGTAGACTTGTCATTATAGAAGGTAGTCTGTTGTCAATATTCATGTTACTCCAATAGATGGTAGCCTTGTCATAATGGAAGGTAGTCTGTTATCGATATTTTTGTTACTCCAATGAATGGTAGCCTTGTCATTATGGAAGGTAGTCTATTGTCGAGATTTTTATTACTCCAATGGATGGTAGCCTTTTCATTATGGAAGGTAGTCTTTCGTTGAGATTTACGTTACTCCAACAGATGCTAGCCTTGTCATTATGGATGGTAGTCTGTTGTTCATATTTTTGATACTCCACTGGATTGTAGCCTTGTCATTATGGAAGGTATTCTGTTGTCGAGATTTTTGTAACTCCAATGGATGGTAGCCTTGTTATTAAGGAACAAAGTATGTTGTCGATATTTTTATTATTCCAATGGATGGTACCCTTGTCATTATGGAATGTAGTATGTTGTTGAGATTTTTGTTATTCCAATGGATGGTAGTCTTGTTATTATGGAACGTAGTCCATTGTCTATATTTTTGTTACTCAAATGGATGGTAGCCTTGTCATTGTGAAAGGTAGTCTATTGTCGATTTTTTTGTTATTCCATTGGATGGTAGCCTTGTCATTATGGTAGGTAGTCTATTGTCGATATCTTTGTTACTCAATGGATGGTAGCCTTGTCATTATAGAAGGTAGTCTTGTGTCAAGATTTTTGTTACTCCAATGGATGGTAGTCTTGTAATTATGGAAGTTAGTCTATTGTCGAGATTTTTGTTACTCCAATGGATGGTAGCCTTTTCATTATGGAAGGTAGTCTGTTATCGAGATTTTTGTTACTCCAATGGATGGTAGCCTTGTCAGTATTGAAGGTAGTTTGTTGTCGAGATTTTTTTTGTAACTCCAATATATGGTAGCCTTGTTATTATGGAAGGTAGTCTGTTGTTGAGATTTTTGTAACTCCAATGGATGGTAGCCTTGTTATTATGGAACGTAGTCTGTTGTCGATTTTTTTCTTACTCCAATGGATGGTAGCCTTGTCATTATTAAAGGTAGTCTGTTATTGAGATTTTTGTTACTCCAATGGATGGTTGCCTTGTTATTATGGATCATAGTCTGTTGTCGATATTTTTCTTACTCCAATGGATGGTAGCCTTTTCATTATGAAAGGTAGTTTGTTGTCGATATTTTTGTAATTCCATTGGATGGTAGCGTTGTCATTATGGTAGGATGTATGTTGTCGATATCTTTGTTACTCAATGGATGGTAGCCTTGTCATTGTGGAAGGTAGTCTATTGTCGAGAAATTTCTTACTACAATGGATTGTAGACTTGTCATTATAGAAGGTAGTCTGTTGTCAATATTCATGTAACTCCAATAGATGGTAGCCTTGTCATTATGGAAGGTAGTCTGTTATCGAGATTTTTGTTACTCCATTGGATGGTAGCCATGTCATTATGGAAGGTAGTCTATTGTCGAGATTTTTATCACTCCGATGGATGGTAGCCTTTTCATTATGGAAGGTAGTCTGTTATCGATATTTTTGTTATTCCATTGGATGGTAGCCTTGTCATTATGGTAGGTAGTTTGTTGTCGATATCTTTGTTACTCAATGGATGGTAGCCTTGTCATTATGGAAGGTAGTCTGGTGTCGAGATATTTGTTACTCCAATGGATGGTAGACTTGTCATTATGGAAGGTAGTCTGTTGCCAATATTCATGTTACTCCAATGGATGGTAGCCTTGTCATTATGGAAAGTAGTATGTTATCGAGATTTTTGTTACTCCAATGGATAATAGCCTTGTCATTATGGAGGGTAGTCTATTGTCGAGATTTTTATTACTCCAATGGATGGTAGCCTTTTCATTATGGAAGGTAGTCTTCAGTTGAGATTTACGTTACTCCAACGGATGGTAGCCTTGTCATTATTGATGGTAGTCTGTTGTTCATATTTTTGTTACTCCACTGGATGGTAACCTTGTCATTTTGGAAGGTAGTATGTTGTTGACATTTTTGTTAGTCTAATGGATGGTATCCCTTTCATTATAAAAAGGTAGTTTGTTGTCGAGATATTTGTTACTCCAATGGATGGTAGCCTTGTAATTATGGAAGGTAGTCTATCGTTGAGATTTCTAATACTCCAATGGATGGTAACCTTGTCATTATGGAAGGTACCCTATTGTCGATATTTTTGTTACTCTAGTGGATGATAAACTACCTTGATAGCCAATGGATGAACAACAGACTACCTTCCATAATGACAAACTACCTTGTCATTATGGAAGGTAATTTGTTGTTAAGATTTTTGTTACTCTAATGGATGGTAGCCTTGTCATTATTGAAGGTAGTTTGTTGTCGAGATTTTTATTTTCCTAATGGATGGTAACCTTGTCATTATTGATGGTAGCCTTGTCATTATGGAAGGTAGTCTGTTGTTCAGATTTTTGTTACTCCAATGGATGGTAGCCTTGTCATTATGGAAGGTAGTTTATTATCGAGATTTTTGTTACTCTAATTGATGGTAGCCTTTACATTACTCAACATGGTATATTGTCGATATTTTTGTTACTCCAATAGATGGTAGCCTTGTCATTATTGAAGTTAGTCTAGTGTCGATATTTTTGTTACTCCAACGGATGGTAGCCTTGTCATTATGGAAGGTAGTCTGTTGTTCAGATTTTTGTTACTCCAACGGATGGTAACCTTGTCATTATGGAAGGTAGTCAGTTGACGAGATTTTTGTTATTCCATTGGATGATAGCCTTGTCATTATGGAAGGTAGCCTGGTGTCAAGATTTTCGTTACTCCAAGGGACGGTAGCCTTGTCATTATGGAAGGTAATCTGTTGACGAGATATTTGTTACTCCAATGGATGGTAGCCTTGTGATTATGGAACATGTTATATTGTCGATATTTTTGTTACTCCAATGTATTATAGTCTTATCATTATGGAAGTTAGTCTATTGTCGAGAATTTTTTTACTCCAATGTATGGTAGCCTTGTTTTTATGGAACGTAGTCTGTTGTCAATATTTTTGTTACTCCAATGGATGGTAGCCTTGTCATTGTGAAAGGTAGTATGTTGTCGAGATTTTTTTTATTCCATTGTATGGTAGCCTTGTCATTATGGTAGTTAGTCTGTTGTCGATATCTTTGTTATTCCATTGTATGGTAGCCTTGTCACTATGGTAGGTAGTCTGTTTTCGATATCTTTGTTACTCAATGGATGGTAGCCTTGTCATTATGGAAGGTAGTCTAGTGTCGAGATTTTTCTTACTCCAATGGATGGTATCCTTGTAGTTATGGAACATTGTCTGTTAATGATATTTTTGTTACTCCAATGGATGGTAGCCTTGTCATTATTGAAGGTAGTCTGTTGTCGAGATTTTTGTTACTCAAATGGATGGTAGCCTTGTTATTATGGAACATGGTATATTGTCGATATTTTTGTTACTCCAATAGATGGTAGCCTTGTCATTATTGAAGTTAGTCTATCGTCGAAATTTTTGTTACTCCAACAGATGGTAGCCTTGTCATTACGGAAGGTAGTCTGTTGTTCAGAGTTTTGTTACTCCAATGGATGGTAGCCTTGTTGTTATGGAACATTGTTTGTTAATGATATTTTTGTTACTCCAATGTATGGTAGCCTTGTCATTATGGAAGGTAGTTTGTTGTCAAAATTTTTGTTACTCCAACGGATGGTAGCCTTGTCATTATGGAAGGTAGTCCATTGTCGATATTTTTGTTACTCCAATGGATTGTAGCCTTGTCATCGTGCAAGGTAGTCTGTTGTCGAGATTTTTGTTATTTGATTTTATGGTATCCTTGTCATTATGGTAGTATGGTGTTGAGATTTTTGTTACTCCAATGGATGGTAGCCTTGTCATTATGGAACATAGTCTGTTGACGATATTTTTTTTACTCCAACGGATGGTAGCCTTGTCATTATGGAAGGTAATCTGTTGTTCATATTTTTGTTACTCCAATGGATGGTAGTCTTGTCATTATGGAAGGTAGTTTGTTGTCGAGATTTTTATTATTCTAATGGATGGTAACCTTGTCATGTTGGATGGTAGCCTTGTTGTTATGGAAGGTAGTCTATTGTTCAGATTTTTGTTACTCCAATAGATGGTAGCCTTGTCACTATGGAAGGTAGTCTATTATCGAGATTTTTGTTACTCCAATGGATGGTAGCCTTGTCATTAGGGAACATGGTATATTGTCGATATTTTTGTTACTCCAATAGATGGTTGCCTAGTCATTATTGAAGTTAGTCTATCATCGATATTTTTGTTACTCCAACGGATGGTAGCCTTGTCATTACGGAAGGTAGTCTGTTGTTCATATTTTTGTTACTCCAATGGATGGTAGCCTTGTTGTTATGGAACATTGTCTGTTAACGATATTTTTGTTACTCCAATGTATGGTAGCCTTGAAATTATGGAACATAGTCTGTTGTCGATATTTTTGTTATTCCAATGGATGGTAGCCTTGTCATTATTAAAGGTAGTCTATTGTCGAGATTTTTGTTATTCCATTGTATGGTAGTCTTGTCATTATGGTAGGTAGTCTATTGTCGATATCTTCGTTACTCAATGGATAATAGCCTTGTCATTATGGAAGGTAGAATGGTGTGGAGATTTTTGTTACTCCAATGTATGGTAGCCTTGTCATTATGGAAGGTAGTCTGTTGTCGAGATCTTTGTTACTCCAATGGATGGTAGCCTTGTCATTATGAAACATGGTATATTGTCGATATTTTTGTTACTCCAATGGATGGTAGCCTTGTCATTATGGAAGTTAGTCTATTTTCGAGATTTTTGTTACTCCAACGGATGGTAGCCTTATCATTATAAAAGGAAATATGTTGTTCATATTTTTGTTACTCCAATGGATGGTAGCCTTGTCATTATGGAAGGTAGTTTGTTGTCGAGATTTTTATTATTCTAATGGATGGTAACCTTGTCGTTATGGATGGTAGCCTTGTTATTATGGAAGGTAGTCTGTAGTTCAGATTTTTGTTACTCCAATAGATGGTAGCCTTGTCATTATGGAAGGTAGTCTATTATCGAGATTTTTGTTACTCCAATGGATGGTAGCCTTGTCATTATGGAACGTGGTATATTGTCGATATTTTTGTTACTCCAATAGATGGTAGCCTTGTCATTATTGAAGTTAGTCTATCGTAGATATTTTTGTTACTCCAACGGATGGTAGCCTTGTCATTACGGAAGGTAGTCTATTGTTCATATATTTGTTACTCCAATGTATGGTAGCCTTGTTGTTATGGAACATTGTCTGTTAACGATATTTTTTTTACTCCAATGTATGGTAGCCTTGAAATTATGGAACATAGTCTGTTGTCGATATTTTTGTTATTCCAATGGATGGTAGTCTTGTCATTATTAAAGGTAGTCTGTTGTCGATATTTTTGTTATTCCATTGTATGGTAGTCTTGTCATTATGGTAGGTAGTCTGTTGTCGATATCTTCGTTACTCAATGCGTTGTAGCCTTGTCATTATGGAAGGTAGTCTTGTGTCGAGATTTTTGTTACTCCAATGTATGGTAGCCTTATCATTATGGAAGGTAGTCTGTTGTCGAGATCCATGTTACTTCAATGGATGGTAGCCTTTTCATTATGAAACATGGTATATTGTCGATATTTTTGTTACTCCAATGGATGGTAGCCTTCTCATTATGGAAGTTAGTCTATTGTCGAGATTTTTGTTACTCCAACGGATGGTAGCCTTATCATTATGGAAGGAAATCTATTGTTCATATTTTTGTTACTCCAATGGATGGTAGCCTTGTTGTTATGGAACATTGTTTGTTAATGATATTTTTGTTACTCCAATGTATGGTAGCCTTGTCATTATGGAAGGTAGTTTGTTGTCAAAATTTTTGTTACTCCAACGGATGGTAGCCTTGTCATTATGGAAGGTAGTCCGTTGTCGATATTTTTGTTACTCCAATGGATTGTAGCCTTGTCATCGTGCAAGGTAGTCTGTTGTTGAGATTTTTGTTATTCGATTGTATGGTATCCTTGTCATTATGGTAGGTAGTTTGTTGTCGATATCTTTGTTACTCAATGGATGGTAGCCATGTCATTATGGAAGGTAGTATGGTGTTGAGATTTTTGTTACTCCAATGGATGGTAGCCTTGTCATTATGGAACATAGTCTGTTGATGATATTTTTTTTACTCAAACGGATGGTAGCCTTGTCATTATGGAAGGTAATCTGTTGTTCATATTTTTGTTACTCCAATGGATGGTAGTCTTGTCATTATGGAAGGTAGTTTGTTGTCGAGATTTTTATTATTCTAATGGATGGTAACCTTGTCATGTTGGATGGTAGCCTTGTTATTATGGAAGGTAGTCTATTGTTCATATTTTTGTTACTCCAATAGATGGTAGCCTTGTCATTATGGAAGATGGTATATTGTCGATATTTTTGTTACTCCAATAGATGGTTGCCTAGTCATTATTGAAGTTAGTCTATCATCGATATTTTTGTTACTCCAACGGATGGTAGCCTTGTCATTACGGAAGGTAGTCTGTTGTTCATATTTTTGTTACTCCAATGGATGGTAGCCTTGTTGTTATGGAACATGGTATTTTGTTACTCCAATGGATATTAGCCTTGTCATTATTGAAGTTATTCTATTGTCGATATTGTTGTTACTCCAACGGATGGTAGCCTTGTCATTATGGAGGTAGTTTGTTGTCGAGATTTTTCTTACTCCAATGGATGGTAGCCTTGTTGTTATGGAACATTGTCTATTAACGATATTTTTGTTACTCAATTGGATGGTAGCCTTGTCATTATTGAAGGTAGTCTGTTGTCGAGATTTTGGTTACTCCATAGGATGGTAGCCTTGTTATTATGGAACATAGTCTGTTGTTGATATTTTTGTTACTCCAATGGATGGTAGCCTTGTCATCATCCAAGGTAGTATGTTGTCGAGATTTTTGTTATTCCATTGGATGGTAGCCTTGTCACTATGGTAGGTAGTCTGTTGTCGATATCTTTGTTACTCAATGGATGGTATCCTTGTCATTATCGAAGGTAGTCTGGTGTTGAGATTTTTGTTACTCCAATGGATGGTAGCCTTGTCATTATGGAAGGTAGTCTGTTGTCGAGATTTTTGTTACTCCAATGGATGGTAACCTTGTCATTATGGAACATGGTATATTGTCGATATTTTTGTTACTCCAATGGATGGTAGCCTTGTCATTATGGAAGTTAGTCTGTTGTCGATATTTTTGTTACTCCAATGGATGGTAGCCTTGTCATTTTTGAAGGTAGTCTGTTGTCAAGATTTTTGTTACTCCAATCGATGGTAGCCTTGTCATTGTGCAAGGTATACTGATGTCGAGATTTTTGTTATTCCATTGTATGGTAGCCTTGTCATTATGGTAGGTAGTCTGTTGTCGATATCTTTGTTACTGATTGGATGGTAGCCTTGTCATTATTGAAGTTAGTCTATTGTCGAGATTTTTTTTACTCCAACGGATGGTAGCCTTGTCATTACGGAAGGTAATATGTTGTTCAGATTTTTGTTACTCTAATGGATGGTAGCCTTGTCATTATGGAAGGTAGTTTGTTGTCGAGATTTTTATTTTTCTAAAGGATGGTAACCTTGTCAATATGGATGGTAGCCTTGTCATTATGGAAGGTAGTCTGCTGTTCATATTTTTGTTACTCCAATAGATGGTAGCCGTGTCATTATGGAAGGTAGTCTATTATCGAGATTTTTGTTACTATAACAGATGGTATGCTTATCATTACGGAACATGGTATATTATCGATATTTTTGTTACTCCAATGGATGGTATCCTTGTCATTATTGAAGTTAGTCAATTATCGATATTTTTGTTACTCCAACGAATGGTAGCCTGGTCATTATGGAAGGTAGTCAATTGTTCATATTTTTGTTACTTCAATGGATGGTAGCCTTGTCATTATGGAAGGTATTCTGTTGACGAGATTTTTGTTATTCCATTGGATGGTAGCCTTGTCATTATGAAAGGTAGTTTGTTGTCGATATTTTTAATATTCCAATGGATGGTAACGTTGTCATTATGGAAGGTATCCTGTTGTCGATATTTTTGTTATTCCATTGGATGGTAGATTTGTTATTATGGAACGTAGTCTGTTGTCGATATTTTTGTTACTCCAATGGATGGTAGCCTTGTGATTATGGTATGTAGTCTGGTGTTGAGATTTTTGTTACTCCAAGGGATGGTAGCCTTGTCATTATGGAAAGTCATCTGTTGTCGAGATTTTTGTTACTCCAATGGATGGTAGCCTTGTGATTATGGAATGTGGTATATTGTCGATATTTTTGTTACTCCATTGTATGGTAGTCTTGTCATTATGGAAGTTAGTCTGTTGTCGAGAATTTTGTTACTCCAATGGATGGTAGCCTTGTTATTATGGAACATAGTCTGTTGTCGATATTTTTGTTACTCCAATGGATGGTAGCCTTGTCATTGTGAAAGGTAGTATGTTGTCGAGATTTTTTTTATTCCATTGTATGGTAGCCTTGTCATTATGGTAGTTAGTCTGTTGTCGATATCTTTGTTATTCCATTGTATGGTAGCCTTGTCACTATGGTAGGTAGTCTGTTTTCGATATCTTTGTTACTCAATGGATGGTAGCCTTGTCATTATGGAAGGTAGTCTAGTGTCGAGATTTTTCTTACTCCAATGGATGGTATCCTTGTAGTTATGGAACATTGTCTGTTAATGATATTTTTGTTACTCCAATGGATGGTAGCCTTGTCATTATTGAAGGTAGTCTGTTGTCGAGATTTTTGTTACTCAAATGGATGGTAGCCTTGTTATTATGGAACATGGTATATTGTCGATATTTTTGTTACTCCAATAGATGGTAGCCTTGTCATTATTGAAGTTAGTCTATCGTCGAAATTTTTGTTACTCCAACAGATGGTAGCCTTGTCATTACGGAAGGTAGTCTGTTGTTCAGAGTTTTGTTACTCCAATGGATGGTAGCCTTGTTGTTATGGAACATTGTTTGTTAATGATATTTTTGTTACTCCAATGTATGGTAGCCTTGTCATTATGGAAGGTAGTTTGTTGTCAAAATTTTTGTTACTCCAACGGATGGTAGCCTTGTCATTATGGAAGGTAGTCCATTGTCGATATTTTTGTTACTCCAATGGATTGTAGCCTTGTCATCGTGCAAGGTAGTCTGTTGTCGAGATTTTTGTTATTTGATTTTATGGTATCCTTGTCATTATGGTAGTATGGTGTTGAGATTTTTGTTACTCCAATGGATGGTAGCCTTGTCATTATGGAACATAGTCTGTTGACGATATTTTTTTTACTCCAACGGATGGTAGCCTTGTCATTATGGAAGGTAATCTGTTGTTCATATTTTTGTTACTCCAATGGATGGTAGTCTTGTCATTATGGAAGGTAGTTTGTTGTCGAGATTTTTATTATTCTAATGGATGGTAACCTTGTCATGTTGGATGGTAGCCTTGTTGTTATGGAAGGTAGTCTATTGTTCAGATTTTTGTTACTCCAATAGATGGTAGCCTTGTCACTATGGAAGGTAGTCTATTATCGAGATTTTTGTTACTCCAATGGATGGTAGCCTTGTCATTAGGGAACATGGTATATTGTCGATATTTTTGTTACTCCAATAGATGGTTGCCTAGTCATTATTGAAGTTAGTCTATCATCGATATTTTTGTTACTCCAACGGATGGTAGCCTTGTCATTACGGAAGGTAGTCTGTTGTTCATATTTTTGTTACTCCAATGGATGGTAGCCTTGTTGTTATGGAACATTGTCTGTTAACGATATTTTTGTTACTCCAATGTATGGTAGCCTTGAAATTATGGAACATAGTCTGTTGTCGATATTTTTGTTATTCCAATGGATGGTAGCCTTGTCATTATTAAAGGTAGTCTATTGTCGAGATTTTTGTTATTCCATTGTATGGTAGTCTTGTCATTATGGTAGGTAGTCTATTGTCGATATCTTCGTTACTCAATGGATAATAGCCTTGTCATTATGGAAGGTAGAATGGTGTGGAGATTTTTGTTACTCCAATGTATGGTAGCCTTGTCATTATGGAAGGTAGTCTGTTGTCGAGATCTTTGTTACTCCAATGGATGGTAGCCTTGTCATTATGAAACATGGTATATTGTCGATATTTTTGTTACTCCAATGGATGGTAGCCTTGTCATTATGGAAGTTAGTCTATTTTCGAGATTTTTGTTACTCCAACGGATGGTAGCCTTATCATTATAAAAGGAAATATGTTGTTCATATTTTTGTTACTCCAATGGATGGTAGCCTTGTCATTATGGAAGGTAGTTTGTTGTCGAGATTTTTATTATTCTAATGGATGGTAACCTTGTCGTTATGGATGGTAGCCTTGTTATTATGGAAGGTAGTCTGTAGTTCAGATTTTTGTTACTCCAATAGATGGTAGCCTTGTCATTATGGAAGGTAGTCTATTATCGAGATTTTTGTTACTCCAATGGATGGTAGCCTTGTCATTATGGAACGTGGTATATTGTCGATATTTTTGTTACTCCAATAGATGGTAGCCTTGTCATTATTGAAGTTAGTCTATCGTAGATATTTTTGTTACTCCAACGGATGGTAGCCTTGTCATTACGGAAGGTAGTCTATTGTTCATATATTTGTTACTCCAATGTATGGTAGCCTTGTTGTTATGGAACATTGTCTGTTAACGATATTTTTTTTACTCCAATGTATGGTAGCCTTGAAATTATGGAACATAGTCTGTTGTCGATATTTTTGTTATTCCAATGGATGGTAGTCTTGTCATTGTTAAAGGTAGTCTGTTGTCGAGATTTTTGTTATTCCATTGTATGGTAGTCTTGTCATTATGGTAGGTAGTCTGTTGTCGATATCTTCGTTACTCAATGCGTTGTAGCCTTGTCATTATGGAAGGTAGTCTTGTGTCGAGATTTTTGTTACTCCAATGTATGGTAGCCTTATCATTATGGAAGGTAGTCTGTTGTCGAGATCCATGTTACTTCAATGGATGGTAGCCTTTTCATTATGAAACATGGTATATTGTCGATATTTTTGTTACTCCAATGGATGGTAGCCTTCTCATTATGGAAGTTAGTCTATTGTCGAGATTTTTGTTACTCCAACGGATGGTAGCCTTATCATTATGGAAGGAAATCTATTGTTCATATTTTTGTTACTCCAATGGATGGTAGCCTTGTTGTTATGGAACATTGTTTGTTAATGATATTTTTGTTACTCCAATGTATGGTAGCCTTGTCATTATGGAAGGTAGTTTGTTGTCAAAATTTTTGTTACTCCAACGGATGGTAGCCTTGTCATTATGGAAGGTAGTCCGTTGTCGATATTTTTGTTACTCCAATGGATTGTAGCCTTGTCATCGTGCAAGGTAGTCTGTTGTTGAGATTTTTGTTATTCGATTGTATGGTATCCTTGTCATTATGGTAGGTAGTTTGTTGTCGATATCTTTGTTACTCAATGGATGGTAGCCATGTCATTATGGAAGGTAGTATGGTGTTGAGATTTTTGTTACTCCAATGGATGGTAGCCTTGTCATTATGGAACATAGTCTGTTGATGATATTTTTTTTACTCAAACGGATGGTAGCCTTGTCATTATGGAAGGTAATCTGTTGTTCATATTTTTGTTACTCCAATGGATGGTAGTCTTGTCATTATGGAAGGTAGTTTGTTGTCGAGATTTTTATTATTCTAATGGATGGTAACCTTGTCATGTTGGATGGTAGCCTTGTTATTATGGAAGGTAGTCTATTGTTCATATTTTTGTTACTCCAATAGATGGTAGCCTTGTCATTATGGAAGATGGTATATTGTCGATATTTTTGTTACTCCAATAGATGGTTGCCTAGTCATTATTGAAGTTAGTCTATCATCGATATTTTTGTTACTCCAACGGATGGTAGCCTTGTCATTACGGAAGGTAGTCTGTTGTTCATATTTTTGTTACTCCAATGGATGGTAGCCTTGTTGTTATGGAACATGGTATTTTGTTACTCCAATGGATATTAGCCTTGTCATTATTGAAGTTAGTCTATTGTCGATATTGTTGTTACTCCAACGGATGGTAGCCTTGTCATTATGGAGGTAGTTTGTTGTCGAGATTTTTCTTACTCCAATGGATGGTAGCCTTGTTGTTATGGAACATTGTCTATTAACGATATTTTTGTTACTCAATTGGATGGTAGCCTTGTCATTATTGAAGGTAGTCTGTTGTCGAGATTTTGGTTACTCCATAGGATGGTAGCCTTGTTATTATGGAACATAGTCTGTTGTTGATATTTTTGTTACTCCAATGGATGGTAGCCTTGTCATCATCCAAGGTAGTATGTTGTCGAGATTTTTGTTATTCCATTGGATGGTAGCCTTGTCACTATGGTAGGTAGTCTGTTGTCGATATCTTTGTTACTCAATGGATGGTATCCTTGTCATTATCGAAGGTAGTCTGGTGTTGAGATTTTTGTTACTCCAATGGATGGTAGCCTTGTCATTATGGAAGGTAGTCTGTTGTCGAGATTTTTGTTACTCCAATGGATGGTAACCTTGTCATTATGGAACATGGTATATTGTCGATATTTTTGTTACTCCAATGGATGGTAGCCTTGTCATTATGGAAGTTAGTCTGTTGTCGATATTTTTGTTACTCCAATGGATGGTAGCCTTGTCATTTTTGAAGGTAGTCTGTTGTCAAGATTTTTGTTACTCCAATCGATGGTAGCCTTGTCATTGTGCAAGGTATACTGATGTCGAGATTTTTGTTATTCCATTGTATGGTAGCCTTGTCATTATGGTAGGTAGTCTGTTGTCGATATCTTTGTTACTGATTGGATGGTAGCCTTGTCATTATGGAAGTTAGTCTATTGTCGAGATTTTTTTTACTCCAACGGATGGTAGCCTTGTCATTACGGAAGGTAATATGTTGTTCAGATTTTTGTTACTCTAATGGATGGTAGCCTTGTCATTATGGAAGGTAGTTTGTTGTCGAGATTTTTATTTTTCTAAAGGATGGTAACCTTGTCAATATGGATGGTAGCCTTGTCATTATGGAAGGTAGTCTGCTGTTCATATTTTTGTTACTCCAATAGATGGTAGCCGTGTCATTATGGAAGGTAGTCTATTATCGAGATTTTTGTTACTATAACAGATGGTATGCTTATCATTACAGAACATGGTATATTATCGATATTTTTGTTACTCCAATGGATGGTATCCTTGTCATTATTGAAGTTAGTCAATTATCGATATTTTTGTTACTCCAACGAATGGTAGCCTGGTCATTATGGAAGGTAGTCAATTGTTCATATTTTTGTTACTTCAATGGATGGTAGCCTTGTCATTATGGAAGGTATTCTGTTGACGAGATTTTTGTTATTCCATTGGATGGTAGCCTTGTCATTATGAAAGGTAGTTTGTTGTCGATATTTTTAATATTCCAATGGATGGTAACGTTGTCATTATGGAAGGTATCCTGTTGTCGATATTTTTGTTATTCCATTGGATGGTAGATTTGTTATTATGGAACGTAGTCTGTTGTCGATATTTTTGTTACTCCAATGGATGGTAGCCTTGTGATTATGGTATGTAGTCTGGTGTTGAGATTTTTGTTACTCCAAGGGATGGTAGCCTTGTCATTATGGAAAGTCATCTGTTGTCGAGATTTTTGTTACTCCAATGGATGGTAGCCTTGTGATTATGGAATGTGGTATATTGTCGATATTTTTGTTACTCCATTGTATGGTAGTCTTGTCATTATGGAAGTTAGTCTGTTGTCGAGAATTTTGTTACTCCAATGGATGGTAGCCTTGTTATTATGGAACATAGTCTGTTGTCGATATTTTTGTTACTACAATGGATGGCAGCCTAGTCATTATGAAAGGTAGTCTATTGTCGAGATTTTTGTTACTCCAATGCATTGTAGCCTTGTTATTATGGAACGTAGTCTGTTGTCGATATTTTTGTTACTCCAATGGATGGTAGCCTTGTCATTGTGAAAGGTAGTATGTTTTCGAGATTTTTGTTATTCCATTGTATGGTAGCCTTGTCATTATGGTAGTTAGTCTGTTGTCGATATCTTTGTTACTCAATGGATGGTAGCCTTTTCATTATTGAAGGTAGTCTGGTGTCGAGATTTTTGTTACTCCAATGGATGGTAGCCTTGTCATTATGAAAGGTAGTCTATTGTCGAGGTTTTTCTTACTCCAATGGATGGTAGCCTTGTTGTTATGGAACATTGTTTGTTAACGATATTTTTGTTACTCCAATGGATGGTAGCCTTGTCATTATTGGAGGTAGTCTGTTGTCGAGATTTTTGTTACTCTAATGGATGGTAGCCTTGTTATTATGGAACACTATCTGTTGTTGATATTTTTGTTACTCCAATGGATGGTAGCCTTGTCATCATGCAAGGTAGTCTGTTGTCAAGATTTTTGTTATTCCATTGTATGGTAGCCTTGTTATTATGATAGGTAGTCTGTTGTCGATATCTTTGCTATTCAATGGAAGGTAGCCTTTTCATTATGGAAGTTAGTCTATTGTCGATATTTTTGTTACTCCAACGGATGGTAGCCTTGTCATTATGGAAGGTAGTATGTTGTCGAGATTTTTTTTACTCCAATGGATGGTAGCCTTATTGTTATGGAACATTGTCTGGTAACGATATTTTTTTACTCCTTTGTGGAATTATCCTTGCACAATACCCTAATATCCTGGTGGCAAGAGATACAGCCTGCAAAAGAGCTCTTGCCCTTGGCTTGCACTACAAACTGTTTCAGGGATCTCATGCTCCAGATATTGTCATAACATCATCTGAGACATCGTCTGTGAAGACCCAGTCCAAGACATCTGATGTCATAGCTGTTTTAAAATAGACCTGCAAAGAGCTGGATGCTAGGAAAAAGACCCTAGAAATCCTAATTGCCAGGTTAGAAAAGGAGGAAGCTGAAGGAAACAGAAGGGAAGAAGGTGTAGAAGCTGAAGGTCATCTCAATATTGAAGAAACTAGCTCCTCTGAGTCTGATGACAGTGCTTAAAGGTTGGTTGTTGTTTGGTGGTGTTGCTGGTTGGTGCTGGTACCTGGTGGAGTTTGGAAGTGTGTTCATTTTTTTTTTCTCTGCTGCTGCTCTTATTACTTTTTTCTGGATAACTGTATAATTTTTATGAACATGTATCTTTGGCCCATTTGTGGATAAAGAGGGGGAGAATATTTTGGTACTTGCTTAATTAGAAATTCTATTTTTCTGCAGTCATTTCTTTCTGCTGCTATCTATCTCTGATTACTTAGGGTCTTTAGCCAAAAATCTGCCAAAGGGGGAGTTTGTAGTTGTTTAGTTATTGGGTTGCATTTTTGGTAAAACCCAAGTGTATGTGTGAATGTCATGACTGATGTCATAACATTCTAGTTTAGTTTGTACTGTTTCATTAGGTACCTTTGCAGAAAAATATTGTCATTCAGGTACTGATGTTTATAAGTGTGTATCTGAGCATTTTGCAAAATGATCACATTTTCCTAAATCAGTAGACAGGTTTTTTCAGATGTCATAACAGATGTTAAGACATCCTGTTCTGAACTAACAGGTTTGCAGTTTGGTTAATTCTGAGTTTTTTCAGGAAAATGACTCAGTCTTTCCAGAACAGCATCCTGCGTTTTCTTTGGGTTAACCTAGCTCAACCCTAACCTGGTTGATAAAGTCTTGTGACCTAGTCTTAAGGTCAAATGGAATTAACCCTAGCTTTTTGTGGAAACCCTAACTGAAGATGCAGCTGCTATATATTCAACAGAGCTGCTGTTTTGCAAGTAATCCCTTTTTGGTCAGAAGATCATTTGTAAACTGTATAGGTTTAATTATTTTACTTCAAGCAATTATCATTGTGATAAGTGACTTGGAATAGGTTTTTAATTGTAAGGGTTGTGTAGCACTCAAAGCTTTGAAGCAAGAGTGTTTGAATGTTTCTTGACTAAAGCTGTGAAGCAGAGTCAAGTTAGGTGTGTGTATCACTCAAAGCTGTGAAGTAAGAGTTGTTGTGTTGCTTGATTAAAAAGCTGTGAAGCTTAATCAAGTGCATGTTTTTGAAGAGTGTCTTCATCAATTCATTAGTCAAATTGTTTTATTTATCACTGCTGTAATTGAGGGGGAGTGAGTAGGAACTCAGGTTTAAGTTGTACTTAGATTGAAATTGCATTGGGTAGGTCTTAAGTGAAGGAGATAAACTGGTTGGTTTATTCCTGAATTAACATCTCTTATAGTGGATTTCCTCCCTGGCTTGGTAGCCCTCAAAGTAGGTGTTGTTGCACACTGAACTGGGTAAACAATTGACTGTGTTCTTTACTGTTTTTGTATTTACTGTCTTATAGAAAGTCAGATACGTGTCATAACATTAAACGTGACATTGAGTATCTGCAGCCAGAATTTCAAGTTTGTTGTCAAAATATTTGTTACCCCAATGGATGGTAGCGTTGTCATTATGGAAGGTAGTCTGTTGTCGAGATTTTTGTAACTCCAATGGATGGTAGCCTTGGTATTAATGAACATAGTCTGTTGTCGAGATTTTTGATACTCCAATGGAAGGTAGCCTTTTAATTATGTAACGTAGTATGTTGTCGATATTTTTGTTACTCCAATGGATGGTAGCCTTGTCATTATGAAAGGTAGTTTGTTGTCGAGATTTTTGTTATTCCATTGGATGGTAGCCTTGTCATTATCGAACGAAGTCTGTAGTCGATATTTTTGTTACTCCAATGGATGGTAGCATTTTCATTATGGAAGATAGTCAGTTGTCAATATTTTTCTTACTCCAATGGATGGTAGCCTTGTCATTATGGAAGGTAGTCTATTGTCGATATTTTTATTACTCCAATGGATGGTAGCCTTGTCATTATGGATGGTAGTATGTTGTTGATACTTTTGTTACTCCAATGGATTATAGTATTTTCATTATAAAAAGTCAGTTTGTTGTCGAAATATTTGTTACCCCAATGGATGGTAGCCTTGTCATTATGAAAGGTAGTCGGTTGTCGAGATTTTTGTTACTCCAATGGATGGTAGCCTTGTCATTATGGAACATGGTATATTGTCGATATTTTTGTTACTCCAACGGATGGTAGCCTTGTCATTATGGAAGTTAGTCTATTGTCGAGATTTTTTTTACTCTAATGGATGGTAGACTTGTCATTATGGAAGGTAGTCTGTTGTAGATATTCATGTTACTCAATTTGATGGTAGCCTTGTCATTATGGAAGGTAGTCTGTTATCGAGATTTTTGTTACCCCTTTGGATGGTAGCCTTGTCATTATGGAAAGTAGTCTATTGTCGAGAATTTTGTTACTCCAATGGATGGTAGCCTTGTCATTATTGAAGTTAGTCGATTGTCGATATTTTTGTTACTCCAATGGATGGTAGCCTTATCATTATGGAAGGTAGTCTGTTTTTCAAATTTTTGTTACTCCAATGGATGGTAGCCTTGTGATTATGGAAGGTAGTCTATTCACGAGATTTTTGTTATTCCATTGGAGGGTAGCATAGTCATTATGGAAGGTAGTCTATTGTTGAGATTTTTATTATTCCAATGGATGGTAACGTTGTCATTTTTGAAGGTAACCTGTTGTCGATAATTTTGTTACTCTAGTGGATGGTAGAATTTTCATTATAGTAGGTAGTCTTTCGTTGAGACTTACGTTACTCCAGCGGATCGTTGCCTGGTCATTATGGAAGGTAGTGTGTTGTTCAGATTTTTGTTACTGCAATGGATGGTAGCCTTGTCATTAACGAAGGTAGTCTGTTGATGAGATTTTTGTTATTCCATTGGATGGTAGCCTTGTCATTATGGAAAGTAGCATGTTGTCGATATTTTTGTTACTCTAGTGGATGGTAGCATTGTCATTATGGAAGGTAGTTTATTATCGATATCTTTGTTACTCTAATGGATGGTAGCCTTTTCATTATGGAAGGTAGTCTGTTGACGAGATTTTGGTTATTCCAATGGATGGTAACCTTGTCATTATGGAAGGTAGCATGTTGTTGATATTTTTGTTTCTCTAGTGGATGGTAGCCTTGTCATTATGGAAGTTAGTCTATTGTCGAGAATTTTGTTACTCCAAAGGATTGTAGCCTTGTCATTATTGAAGTTAGTCTATTGTCGAGATTTTTGTTACTCCAACAGATGATAGCCTTGTCATCATGGAAGGTAGTATGTTGTTTAGATATTTGTTACTCCAATGGATGGTAGCCTTGTCATTATGGAAGGTAGTCTGTTGACGAGATTTTTGTTATTCCAGTTGACGGTAGCCTTGTCATTATGGAAGGTAGTTTGTTGTCGAGATTTTTATTATTCTAATGGATGGTAACCTTGTCATTATGGAAGGTAGCCTGTTGTCGATATTTTTGTTACTCTAGTGGATGGTAGCATTGTCATTATGGAAGGTAGTTTGTTGTTGATATCTTTGTTACTCCAATGGATGCTAGCATTGTCATTAT
Organism: Vicia faba; assembly: GCA_948472305.1. Taxonomy (NCBI): domain Eukaryota; kingdom Viridiplantae; phylum Streptophyta; class Magnoliopsida; order Fabales; family Fabaceae; genus Vicia; species Vicia faba. The sequence continues at coordinate 680,082,180 of OX451739.1, read as the reverse complement.
GGAAGGTAGTCTGTTGTCGAGATTTTTGTAACTCCAATGGATGGTAGCCTTGGTATTATTGAACATAGTCTGTTGTCGAGATTTTTGATACTCCAATGGAAGGTAGCCTTTTAATTATGTAACGTAGTATGTTGTCAATATTTTTGTTACTCCAATGGATGGTAGCCTTATCATTATGAAAGGTAGTCTGTTGTCGAGATTTTTGTTATTCCATTGGATGGTAGCCTTGTCATTATGGAAAAAGTCTGTTGTCGATATTTTTGTTACTCCAATGGATGGTAGGCTTTTCATTGTGGAAGAGAGTCAGTTGTAAATATTTTTCTTACTCCAATGGATGGTAGCCTTGTCATTATGGAAGGTAGTCTGTTGTCGATATTTTTATTACTCCAGTGGATGGTAGCCTTGTCATTATGGAATATAGTATATTGTTGATACTTTTGTTACTCCAATGAATGATAGCCTTTTCATTATAAAAAGTTAGTTTGTTGTCAAAATATTTGTTACCCCAATGGATGGTAGCGTTGTCATTATGGAAGGTAGTCTGTTGTCGAGATTCTTTGTTACTCCAATGGATGGTAGCCTTGTAATTATGGAACATGGTATATTGTCGATATTTTTGTTACTCCAATGGATGGTAGCCTTGTCATTATGGAATCTAGTCTATTGTCGAGATTTTTGTAACTCTAATGGATGGTAGACTTGTCATTATGGAAGGTAGTTTGTTGTAGATATTCATGTTACTACAATGGATGGTGGCCTTGTCATTATGGAAGGTAGTCTGTTATCATGATTTTTGTTACCCCAATGGATGGTAGCCTTGTCATTATGGAAAGTAGTCTATTGTCGAGAATTTTTTTACTCCAATGGATGGTAGCCTTGTCATTATTGAAGTTAGTCTATTGTCGATATTTTTGTTACTTCAATGGATGGTAGTATTATCATTATGGAAGGTAGTCTATTTTTCAAATTTTTGTTACTCCAATGGATGGTAGCCTTTTTATTATGGAAGGTAGTCTGTTATGGAGATTTTTGTTACTCCAATGAATGGTAGCCTTGTCATTATGGAAGTTAGTCTATTTTCGAGATTTTTGTTACTCAAACAGATGGTAGCTTTGTCATTATGGAAGGTAGTCTGTTGTTCATATATTTGTTACTCCAATTGATGATAGCCTTGTCATGATGGAAGGTAGTTTGTTGACGAGATTTTTGTTATTCCAATTGATGGTAGCCTTGTCATTAGGGAAGGTAATTTGTTGTCGAGATTTTTATTATTCCAATGGATGGTAGACTTTGTATTATGGAACATAGTCTGTTGTCGATATCTTTGTTACTCCAATGGATGGTAGCATTGTCATTATGTAAGGTAGTCTGTTGTCGAGATTTTTGTAACTCCAATGGATGGTAGCCTTGGTATTATGGAACATAGTCTGTTATCGATATTTTTGTTACTCCAATCGATAGTAGCCTTGTCATTATGGAAGGTAGTCTGTTGTCGAGATTTTTGATACTCCAATGGATGTTAGCCTTATCATTATGGAACGTAGTCTGTTGCCGATATTTTTTTTACTCTAGTGGATGGTAGCCTTGTCATTATGAAAGGTAGTCTATTGTCGAGATTTTTTTTATTCCATTGGATGGTAGCCTTGTCATTATGGAACGAAGTCTGTTGTCGATATTTTTAGTACTCCAATGGATGGTAGCCTTTTCATTATGGAAGATAGTCAGTTGTCAATATTTTTCTTACTCCAATGGATGGTAGCCTTGTCATTATGGAAGGTTGTCTGTTGTCGATATTTTTATTACTCCAATGGATGGTAGCCTTGTCATTATGGAAGGTAGTCTGTTGTTGAAACTTTTGTTACTCCAATGGATGATAGCCTTTTCATTATGAAAAGTTAGTTTGTTGTCAAAATATTTGTTACCCCAATGGATGGTAGCCTTGTCATTATGGAAGTTAGTTTGTTGTCGAGATTTTTGTTACTCCAATGGATGGTGGCCTTGTCATTTTGGAAGCTAGTCTATTGTCGAGATTTTTGTTACTCTAATGAATGGTAGACTTGTCATTATAGAAGGTAGTCTATTGTAGATATTCATGTTATTCCAATGGATGGTAGCCTTGTCATTATGGAAGGTAGTCTGTTATGTAGATTTTTGCTACCCCTATGGATGGTAGCCTTGTCATTATGGAAGGTAGTCTGTTGTCGGTATTTTTATTACTCCAATGGATGGTAGCCTTGTCATTATGGATGGTAGTCTGTTGTTGATACTTTTGTTACTCCAATGGATTATAGTCTTTTCATTATAAAAAGTTAGTTTGTTGTCGAAATATTTGTTACCCCAATGGATGGTAGCCTTGTCATTATGAAAGGTAATCAGTTGTCGAGATTTTTGTTACTCCAATGGATGGTAGCCTTGTCATTATGGAACATGGTATGTTGTCGATATTTTTGTTACTCCAATGGATGGTAGCCTTGTCATTATGGAAGCTAGTCTATTGTCGAGATTTTTGTTACTCTAATGGATGGTAGACTTGTCATTATGGAAGGTAGTATGTTGTAGATATTCATGTTACTCAATTGGATGGTAGCCTTGTCATTATGGAAGGTAGTCTATTATCGAGATTTTTGTTACCCCAATGGATGGTAGCCTTGTCATTATGGAAAGTAGTCTATTGTCGAGAATTTTGTTAATCCAATGGATGGTAGCCTTGTCATTATTGAAGTTAGTCGATTGTCGATATTTTTGTTACTCCAATGGATGGTAGCCTTATCATTATGGAAGGTAGTCTATTTTTCAAATTTTTGTTACTCCAATGGATGGTAGCCTTGTCATTATGGAAGGTAGTCTGTTCACGAGATTTTTGTTATTCCATTGGAGGGTAGCATTGTCATTATGGAAGGTAGTCTATTGGTGAGATTTTTATTATTCTAATGGATGGTAACCTTGTCATTATGGAAGGTAACCTGTTGTCGATAATTTTGTTACTCTAGTGAATTGTAGAATTTTCATTATAGTAGGTAGTCTTTCGTTGAGACTTACGTTACTCCAGCGGATGGTTGCCTTGTCATTATGGAAGGTAGTGTGTTGTTCAGATTTTTGTTACTGCAATGGATGGTAGCCTTGTCATTAACAAAGGTAGTCTGTTGATGAGATTTTTGTTATTCCATTGGATGGTAGCCTTCTCATTATGGAAAGTAGCATGTTGTCGATATTTTTGTTACTCTAGTGGATGGTAGCATTGTCATTATGGAAGGTAGTCTATTATCGATATCTTTGTTACTCTAATCTATGGTAGCCTTTTGATTATGGAAGGTAGTCTGTTGACGAGATTTTGGTTATTCCAATGGATGGTAACCTTGTCATTATGGAAGGTAGCCTATTGTTGATATTTTTGTTTCTCTAGTGGATGGTAGCCTTGTCATTATGGAAGTTAGTCTATTGTCGAGAATTTTGTTACTCCAAAGGATTGTAGCCTTGTCATTATTGAAGTTAGTTTATTGTCGAGATTTTTGTTACTCAAACAGATGATAGCCTTGTCATCATGGAAGGTAGTATGTTGTTGATATCTTTGTTACTCCAATGGATGGTAGCCTTGTCATTATGGAAGGTAGCCTGTTGTCGATATTTTTGTTACTCTAGTGGATGGTAGCATTGTCATTATGGAAGGTAGTTTGTTGTTGATATCTTTGTTACTCCAATGGATGGTAGCATTGTCATTATGGAAGGTAGTCTGTTGTCGAGATTTTTGTAACTCCATTGGATGGTAGCCTTGGTATTATTGAACATAGTCTGTTGTCGAGATTTTTGATACTCCAATGGAAGGTAGCCTTTTAATTATGTAACGTAGTATGTATCAATATTTTTGTTACTCCAATGGATGGTAGCCTTATCATTATGAAAGGTAGTCTATTGTCGAGATTTTTGTTATTCCATTGGATGGTAGCCTTGTCATTATGGAACAAAGTCTGTTGTCGATATTTTTGTTACTCCAATGGATGGTAGGCTTTTCATTGTGGAAGATAGTCAGTTGTCAATATTTTTCTTACTCCAATGGATGGTAGCATTGTCATTATGGAAGGTAGTCTGTTGTCGATATTTTTATTACTCCAATGGATGGTAGCCTTTTCATTATGGAAGATAGTCAGTTGTCAATATTTTTCTTACTCCAATGGATGGTAGCCTTGTCATTATGGAAGGTAGTCTATTGTCGATATTTTTTTTACTCCAATGGATGGTAGCCTTGTCATTATGGAAGGTAGTCTGTTGTTGATACTTTTGTTACTCCAATGGATGATAGCCTTTTCATTATGAAAAGTTAGTTTCTTGTCAAAATATTTGTTACCCCAATGGATGGTAGCCTTGTCATTATGGAATGTAGTTTGTTGTCGAGATTTTTGTTACTCCAATGGATGGTAGACTTGTCATTATGGAAGGTAGTCTATTGTAGATATTCATGTTATTCCAATGGATGGTAGCCTTGTCATTATGGAAGGTAGTGTGTTATGTAGATTTTTGTTACCCTAATGGATGGTAACTTTGTCATTATGGAAAGTAGTCTATTGTCGAGAATTTTGTTACTCCAATGGATGGTAGACTTGTCATTATTGAAGTTAGTCTATTGTCGATATTTTTGTTACTTCAATGGATGGTAGCCTTATCATTATGGAAGGTAGTATGTTTTTCAAATTTTTGTTACTCCAATGGATGGTAGCCTTGTCATTATGGAAGGTAGTTTGTTGTCGAGATTTTTATTATTCTAATGGATGGTAACCTTGTCATTATGGAAGGTAGCATGTTGTCTATATTTTTGTTACTATAGTGGATGGTAGAATTTTCATTATAGAAGGTAGTCTTTCATTGAGATTTACGTTACTCCAACGGATGGTAGCCTTGTCATTATGGAAGGTAGTGTGTTATTCATATTTTTGTTACTGCAATGGATGGTAGCCTTGTCATTATCGAAGGTAGTCTGTTGATGAGATTTTTGTTATTCCATTGGATGGTAGCCTTTTCATTATGGAAGTTAGCCTGTTGTCGATATTTTTGTTACTCTAGTGGATGGTAGCATTATCATTATGGAACGTAGTTTGTTGTCAATATCTTTGTTACTCCAATGGATGGTAGCCTTTTCATTATGGAAGGTAGTATGTTGACGAGATTTTTGTTATTCCAATGGATGGTAACCTTGTCATTAAGGAAGGTAGCCTGTTGTCGATATTTTTGTTACTCTAGTGGATGGTAGAATTATCATTATCGAAGGTAGTTTGTTGACGAGATTTTTGTTATTCCATTGGATGGTAGCCTTATCATTTTGGAAGGTAGTTTATTGTCGAGATTTTTATTATTCAATTCGATGGTAACCTTGTAATTATTGAAGGCAGCATGTTGTCGATATTTTTGTTACTCTAGTGGATGGTAGCATTGTCATTATGGAAGGTAGTATGTTGTCGAGATTTTTGTTATTCCATTGGATGGTAGCCTTGTCATTATCGAACATAGTCTGTTGTTGATATTTTTGTTACTCCAATGGATTGTAGCCTTTTCATTATGGAAGATAGTCAGTTGTCAAGATTTTTCTTACTCCAATTCATGGTAGCCTTGTCATTATGGAACGTTGTCTGTGGTCGATATCTTTGATACTCGCATGGATGGTATCCTTGTCATTATGAAAGGTAGTGTATTGTCGATATTTTTGTTATTCCATTGGATGGTAGCCTTGTCATTATGGTAGGTAGTCTGTTGTCGATATCTTTGTTACTCAATGGATGGTAGCCTTGTCATTATTGAAGGTTGTCTGGTGTCGAGATTTTTGTTACACCAATGGATGGTAGCCTTAGCATTATAGAAGGTAGTCTGTTGTCGAGATTTTTGTTACTCCAATGGACTGTAGATTTATCATTATGGAAGGTAGTCTGTTGTAGATATTCATGTTACTCCAATGGATGGTATCCTTGTTAATATGGAAGGTTGTCTGTTATCGAGATTTTTGTTACTCCAATGGATGGTTGCCTTTTCATTATGTAAGGTAGTCTATTGTCGAGATTTTTTTAACTCCAATGGATGGTATCCTTGTTATTATGGAACATAGTCTGTTGTCGATATTTTTGTTACTCAAATGGATGGTTGCCTTGTCATTATGGAAGGTAGTATTTCGTTGATATTTACGTTACTCCAACGGATGGTAGCCTTATCATTATGGAAGGTAGTGTGTTGTCGATTTTTTTGTTACTCCAATGGATGGTAGCATTGTCATTATGAAACGTAGTATGTTATCGAGTTTTTTGTTATTCCATTGGATGGTAGCCTTGTTATTATGCAACGTAGTCTGTTGTCGATATTTTTGTTACTCCAATGGATGGTAACCTTTTCATTATGGAAGATAGTCAGTTATCTAGATTTTTATTACTCCAATGGATGGAAGCCTTGTCATTATGGAAGGTAGTCTGTTGTCGATATTTTTATTACTCCAATGGATGGTAGCCTTGTCATTATGGAAGGTAGACTGTTGTTGAGATTTTTGTTACTCCAATGGATGGTAGCCTTTTCGTTATAAAAAGGTAGTCTGTTGTCGAGATATTTGTTACCCCAATGGATGGTAGCTTTGTCATTATGGAAGGTAGTCTGTCGTTGAGATTTTTGATACTCTAATGGATGGTAGGCTTGTCATTATGGAAGGTAGTCTGTTGTCGAGTTTTTTGTTACTCCAATGGATGGTAGCGTTGTCATTATGGAACATGGTATATTATCGATATTTGTGTTACTCCAATGGAAGTTAGTCTATTGTCGATATTTTTATTACTCCAATGGATGGTAGACTTATCATTATGAAAGGTAGTCTATTGTCGATATTCATGTTACTCCAATGGATGGTAGCCTTGATAATATGGAAGGTAGTCTGTTATCAAGATTTTATTTACTCCAATGGATGGTAGCCTTGTCATTATGGAAGGTAGTCTATTGTCGAGATTTTTGTTACTCCAATGGATGGTAGCCTTGTCATTATGGAAGATAGTCTTCCAGTCAGATTTACGTTACTCCAACGGATGGTAGCCTTGTCATTATGGATGGTATTCTGTTAACGAGATTTTTGTTTTTCCATTGGATGGTAACCTTGTCATTATGGAAGGTAGCCTATGGTCGATATTTTTGTTACTCTAGTGGATGGTAGCGTTATCATTATGGAAGGTAGTCTGTTGTCGATACCTTTGTTACTCCAATGTATGGTAGCCTTCTCATTATGGAAGGTATTCTGTTATCGATATTTTTGTAACTCCAATGGATGGTAACCTTGTCATTATGGAAGGTAGTCTGTTGTTCAGATTTTTGTTACTCCAATGGATGGTAGCCTTGTCATTATGGAAGGTAGTCTGTTGTCGACATTTTTGTTACTCCAATGGATGGTAGTCTTGTCATTATGAAAGGTAGTATGTTGTCGAGATTTTTGTTATTCCATTGGATGGAAGCCTTGTCATTATGGTAGGTAGTCTGTTGTCGATATCTTTGTTACTCAATGGATGGTAGCCTTATCATTATGGAAGGTAGTCTGTTGTCGAGATTATTGTTACTCCAATGGATGAAAGCCTTGTCATTATGGAAGTTAGTCTAATGTCGAGATTTTTGTTACTCCAATGGATGGTAGCCTTGTCATTATGGAAGGTAGTCTTTCGTTGAGATTTACGTTACTCCAACGGATGGTAGCCTTGTCATTATGGAAGGTAGTGTGTTTTTCATATTTTAATTACACCAAAGGATGGTAGCCTTCTCATTATCGAAGGTAGTCTGTTGATGAAATTTTTGTTATTCCATTGGATGGTAGCCTTATCATTATGGAAGGTAGTCTTTCATTGAGATTTACGGTACTCCAACGGATGGTAGCCTTGTCATTATGGAAGGTAGTGTGTTTTTCATATTTTAATTACACCAAAGGATGGTAGCCTTCTCATTATCGAAGGTAGTCTATTGATGCGATTTTTGTTATTCCATTAGATGGTAGCCTTATCATTATGGAAGGTAGTTTGTTGTCGAAATTTTTATTATTCCAATGGATGGTAACCTTGTCATTATGGAAGGTAGATTGTTGTCAATATTTTTGTTACTCTAGTAGATGGTAGCATTGTCATTATAGAAAGTAGTCTGTTGTCGATATCTATGTTACTCCAATTGATGGTATCCTTGTCATTATGGAAGGTAGTCTGTTGTCGAGATATTTGTAACTCCAATGGATGGTAGCCTTGTTATTTTGGAACATAGTCTGTTGTTGATATTTTTTTACTGCAATGGATGGTAGCCTTGTCATTATGGAAGGTAGTCTGTTGTCGAGATTTTTGTTATTCCATTGGATGGTAGCCTTGTCATTATGGAAGGTAGTCTGTTGTTGAGATATTTGTTACTCCAATGGATGGTAGCCTTTTCATTGTAAAAAGGTAGTCTGTTGTCGAGATATTTGTTACTCCAATGGATGGTAGCCTTGTTATTATGGAATGTAGTCCGTTGTCGATATTTTTGTTACTCCAATGGATGGTAGCCTTTTTATTATGGAACGTGGTATATTGTCGATATTTTTGTTACTCTAATGGATAGTAGACTTGTCATTATGGAACTTAGTCTATTGTCGAGATTTTTGTTACTCCAATGGATGGTAGACTTGTCATTATGGAAGGTAGTATGTTGTCGATATTTTTGTTACTCCAATGGATGGTAGCCTTGTCATTATCGAAGGAAGCCTATTGTCGAGGTTTTTGTTACTCAAATGGATGGTAGCTTTGTCATTATGGAAGGTAGTCTTTCGTTGAGATTTACGTTACTCCAACGGATGGTAGCCTTGTAATTATGGAAGGTAGTCTATTGTTTAGATTTTTTTTACTCCTATGGATGGTAGCCTTGTCATTATGGAAGGTAGTCTATTGACAAGATTTTTGTTATTCCCTTGGATGGTAGCCTTGTCATTATGGAAGGTAGCCTATTGTCGATATTTTTGTTACTCTAGTGGATGGTAGCATTGTCATTATGGAAGGTAGTCTGTTGACGAGATTTTTGTTATTCAATTGAATGGTAGCCTTATCATTTTGGAAGGTAGTTTGGTGTCGAGATTTTTGTTAATCCAATGGATGGTAGCCTTGTCATTATGGAAGATAGTCTGTTGTCGAGATTTTTTTAACTACAATGGATGGTAGCCTTGTTATTATGGAACAAAGTCTGGTGTCAATTTTTTGTTACTCCAATGGATGGTAGCCTTGTCATTATGGAAGGTAGTCTGTTGTCGAGATATTTGTTACTCCAGTGGATGGTAGCCTTGTCATTATGGAACTTAGTCTTTTGTCGATATTTTTGTTACTCCAATGGATAGTAGCCTTGTCATTATGAAAGGTAGTCTATTGTCGAGAATTTTTTTATTCCATTGGATGGTAGCCTTGTCATTAGGGTAGGTAGTTTGTTGACGATATCTTTGTTACTCAATGGATTGTAGCCTTGTCATTATGGAAGGTAGTTTGTTGTTCATATTTTTGTTACTCAATTGGATGGTAGCCTTGTCATTATGGAAGGTAGTATGTTGACGAGATTATTGTTATTTCATTGGATGGTAGCCTTGTCATTATGGTAAATAGTTTGTTGTCGATATCTTTGTTACTCAATGGATGGTGGCCTTGTCATTATGGAAGGTAGTATGGTGTGGAGATTTCTGTTACTCCAATGTATGGTAACCTTGTCATTATGGAAGGTAGTCTATTTTCGATATTTTTCTTACTCCAATGGATGGTAGCCTTGTCATTATGGAAGGTAGTCTGTTATCGAGATTTTTGTTGCTCGTATGGATGGTAGCCTTGACATTATAGAACATGGTATATTGTCGATATTTTGTTACTCCAATGGATGGTAGCCTTGTCATTATGGATGCTAGTCTATTGTCGAGATTTTTGTTACTCCAATTGATGGTAGACTTGTCATTATGAAAGGTAGTCTGTTGTAGATATTCATGTTACCCCAATGGATGGTAGCCTTGTCATTATGGAAAGTAGTCTATTGTCGAGAATTTTGTTACTCCAATGGATGGTAGCCTTGTCATTATTGAAGTTAGTCTATTGTCGAGATTTTTGTTACTCCAACGGATGGTAGCCTTGTCATTATGGAAGGTAGTTTGTTGTTCAGATTTTTGTTACTCCAATGGATGTTAGCCTTGTCATTATGGAAGGTAGTCTGTTGACGAGATTTTTGTTATTCCAATTGATGGTAGCCTTGTCATTATGGAAGGTAGTTTGTTGTCGAGATTTTTATTATTCCAATGGATTGTAACCTTGTCCTTATGGAAGGTAGCCTGTTGTCGAAATTTTTGTTACTCTAGTGGATGGTAGCATTGTCATTATGGAAGGTAGTCTGTTGTCGATATCTTCGTTACTCCAATGGATGGTAGCATTGTCATTATGGAAGGTATTTTGTTGTCGAGATTTTGGTAACTCCAATGGATGGTAGCCTTGTCATTATGGAATGTAGTATGTTGTCGATATTTTTGTTACTCCAATGGATGGTAGCCTTGTCATTATGAAAGGTAATCTGTTGTCGAGATTTATGTTATTCCATTGGATGGTAGCCTTGTCATTATGGAACGAAGTCAATTGTCGATATTTTTGTTAATCCAATGGATTATAGCCTTTTCATTATGGAAGATAGTCGGTTGATTGCATTTTTCTTACTCCAATAGATGGTATCCTTGTCATTATGGAAGGTAGTCTTTTGTCGATATTTTTATTACTCCAATGGATGGTAGCTTTGTCATTATGGAAGGTAGTCTGTTGTTTAGATTTTTGTTACTCCAATGGATGGTAGCCTTGTCATTATGGAAGGTAGTCTATTGAAGAGATTTATGTTATTCCATTGGAGGGTAGCCTTGTCATTATGGAAGGTAGTCTGTTGTTGAGATTTTTATTATTCCAATGGATGGAAACGTTGTCATGATGGAAGGTATCCTGTTGTCGATATTTTTGTTACTCTAGTGGATGGTAGCATTGTCATTATGGAAGGTAGTCTTTCATTGAGATTTACGTTACTCCAATAGATGGTAGCCTTGTCATAATGGAAGGTAGTGTGTTGTTCATATTTTTGTTACTCCAATGGATGGTTTCCTTGTCATTATCGAAGGTAGTCTATTGACGAGATTTTTTTTATTCAATTGGATGGTAGCCTTGTCATTATGGAAGGTAGCCTGTTGTCAATATTTTTGTTACTCTAGTGGCTGGTAGTATTGTCATTATGGAAGGTAGTCTGTTGTCAATATCTTTGTTACTCCAATGGATGGTAGCCTTGTCATTATGGAATGTAGTCTGTTGACGAGATATTTGTTACTCCAGTGGATGGTAGCCTTGTCATTATGGAACTTAGTCTTTTGTCGATATTTTTGTTACTCCAATGGATAGTAGCCTTGTCATTATGAAAGGTAGTCTATTGTCGAGAATTTTTTTATTCCATTGGATGGTAGCCTTGTCATTAGGGTAGGTAGTTTATTGACGATATCTTTGTTACTCAATGGATTGTAGCCTTGTCATTATGGAAGGTAGTTTGTTGTTCATATTTTTGTTACTCAATTGGATGGTAGCCTTGTCATTATGGAAGGTAGTATGTTGACGAGATTATTGTTATTTCATTGGATGGTAGCCTTGTCATTATGGTAAATAGTTTGTTGTCGATATCTTTGTTACTCAATGGATGGTGGCCTTGTCATTATGGAAGGTAGTATGGTGTGGAGATTTCTGTTACTCCAATGTATGGTAACCTTGTCATTATGGAAGGTAGTCTATTTTCGATATTTTTCTTACTCCAATGGATGGTAGCCTTGTCATTATGGAAGGTAGTCTGTTATCGAGATTTTTGTTGCTCGTATGGATGGTAGCCTTGACATTATAGAACATGGTATATTGTCGATATTTTGTTACTCCAATGGATGGTAGCCTTGTCATTATGGATGCTAGTCTATTGTCGAGATTTTTGTTACTCCAATTGATGGTAGACTTGTCATTATGAAAGGTAGTCTGTTGTAGATATTCATGTTACCCCAATGGATGGTAGCCTTGTCATTATGGAAAGTAGTCTATTGTCGAGAATTTTGTTACTCCAATGGATGGTAGCCTTGTCATTATTGAAGTTAGTCTATTGTCGAGATTTTTGTTACTCCAACGGATGGTAGCCTTGTCATTATGGAAGGTAGTTTGTTGTTCAGATTTTTGTTACTCCAATGGATGTTAGCCTTGTCATTATGGAAGGTAGTCTGTTGACGAGATTTTTGTTATTCCAATTGATGGTAGCCTTGTCATTATGGAAGGTAGTTTGTTGTCGAGATTTTTATTATTCCAATGGATTGTAACCTTGTCCTTATGGAAGGTAGCCTGTTGTCGAAATTTTTGTTACTCTAGTGGATGGTAGCATTGTCATTATGGAAGGTAGTCTGTTGTCGATATCTTCGTTACTCCAATGGATGGTAGCATTGTCATTATGGAAGGTATTTTGTTGTCGAGATTTTGGTAACTCCAATGGATGGTAGCCTTGTCATTATGGAATGTAGTATGTTGTCGATATTTTTGTTACTCCAATGGATGGTAGCCTTGTCATTATGAAAGGTAATCTGTTGTCGAGATTTATGTTATTCCATTGGATGGTAGCCTTGTCATTATGGAACGAAGTCAATTGTCGATATTTTTGTTAATCCAATGGATTATAGCCTTTTCATTATGGAAGATAGTCGGTTGATTGCATTTTTCTTACTCCAATAGATGGTATCCTTGTCATTATGGAAGGTAGTCTTTTGTCGATATTTTTATTACTCCAATGGATGGTAGCTTTGTCATTATGGAAGGTAGTCTGTTGTTTAGATTTTTGTTACTCCAATGGATGGTAGCCTTGTCATTATGGAAGGTAGTCTATTGAAGAGATTTATGTCATTCCATTGGAGGGTAGCCTTGTCATTATGGAAGGTAGTCTGTTGTTGAGATTTTTATTATTCCAATGGATGGAAACGTTGTCATGATGGAAGGTATCCTGTTGTCGATATTTTTGTTACTCTAGTGGATGGTAGCATTGTCATTATGGAAGGTAGTCTTTCATTGAGATTTACGTTACTCCAATAGATGGTAGCCTTGTCATAATGGAAGGTAGTGTGTTGTTCATATTTTTGTTACTCCAATGGATGGTTTCCTTGTCATTATCGAAGGTAGTCTATTGACGAGATTTTTTTTATTCAATTGGATGGTAGCCTTGTCATTATGGAAGGTAGCCTGTTGTCAATATTTTTGTTACTCTAGTGGCTGGTAGTATTGTCATTATGGAAGGTAGTCTGTTGTCAATATCTTTGTTACTCCAATGGATGGTAGCCTTGTCATTATGGAATGTAGTCTGTTGACGAGATTTTTGTTATTACAATGGATGATAAACTTGTCATTATGGAAGGTAGCCTGTTGTCGATATTTTTGTTACTCTTATGGATGGTAGCATCATCATTATCGAAGGTAGTCTGTTGACGAGATTTTTGTTATTCCATTGTATGGTAGCCTTGTCATTTTGGAAGGTAGTTTGTTGTCCAGATTTTTATTATTCCAATGGATGGTAACCTTGTAAATATGGAAGGTAGCATGTTGTCGATATTTTTGTTACTCTAGTGGATAATAGCATTGTCATTATGGAAGGTAGTCTATTGTCAAGATTTTTGTTATTCCATTGGATGGTAGCCTTGTCATTACGAAACGTAGTCTGTTGTCGATATTTTTGTTACTCCAATGGATTGTAGCCTTTTCATTATGGAAGATAGTCAGTTGTCAATATTTTTCTTACTCCAATGGATGGTAGCCTTGTCATTATGGAACGTAATCTGTGGTCGATATTTTTGATACTCCGATGAATGGTAGCCTTGTCATTATGAAAGTTAGTTTGTTGTCGAGATTTTTGTTATTCCATTGGATGGTTGCCTTGTCATTAGGGTAGGTAGTTTGTTGACGATATCTTTGTTACTCAATGGATTGTAGCCTTGTCATTATGGAAGGTAGTCCGTTGTTCAGATTTTTGTTACTCCATTGGATGGTAGCCTTGTCATTATGGAAGGTAGTATGTTGGCGACATTTTTGTTATTCCATTGGATGGTAGCCTTGTCATTATGGTAGATAGTTTGTTGTCCATATCTTTGTTACTCATTGGATGGTAGCTTTGTCATTATGGAAGGTAGTTTGTTGTTCAGATTTTTGTTACTCCATTGGATGGTAGCCTTGTCATTATGGAAGGTAGTATGTTGGCGAGATTTTTGTTATTCCATTGGATGGTAGCCTTGTCATTATGGTAGATAGTTTGTTGTCCATATCTTTGTTACTCAATGGATGGTAGCCTTGTCATTATGGAAGGTAGAATGGTGTGGAGATTTCTGTTTATGGAAGGTAGTCTATTGTCGATATTTTTCTTACTCCAATGGATGGTAGCCTTGTCATTATGGAAGGTAGTCTGTTATCGAGATTTTTTTTACTCCTATGGATGGTAGCCTTGACATTATGTAAGGTAGTTTATTGTCGATATTTTTCTTACTCCAATGCATGGTAGCCTTGTCATTATGGAAGGTAGTCTATTTTTCGAGATTTTTGTTACTCGTATGGATGGTAGCCTTGTCATTATGGAACATGGTATATTGTCGATATTTTTGTTACTCCAATGGATCGTAGCCTTGTCATTATGGATGCTAGTCTATTGTCGAGATTTTTGTTACTCCAAGGGATGGTAGACTTATCATTATGAAAGGTAGTTTGTTGTAGATATTCATGTCACTCTAGTGGATGGTAGCATTTTCATTATGGAAGTTAGTCTGTTATTGATATCTTTGTTACTCCAATGGATGGTAGCATTATCATTATGGAAGGTTGTCTTTTGTCGAGATTTTTGTAACTCCAATGGATGGTAGCCTTGCCATTATGGAATGTAGTATGCTGTCAATATTTTTGTTACTCCAATGGATGGTAGCCTTGTCATTATGAAAGGTAGTCTGTTGTCGAGATTTATGTTATTCCATTGGATGGTAGCCTTGTCATTATGGAACGAAGTCTGTTGTCGAGATTTTTGTTAATCCAACAGATTGTAGCCTTTTTATTATGGAAGATAGTCAGTTGTCAACATTTTTCTTACTCCAATGGAAGTCATTATGGAAGGTAGTCTGTTGTCGATATTTTTATTACTCCAATGGATGGTAGCCTTGTCATTATGCAAGGTAGTCTATTGTTGATACTTTTGTTACTCCAATAGATGGTAGCCTTTTCATTATAAAAAGTTAGTTTGTTGTCGAAATATTTGTTACCCCAATGGATGGTAGCCTTGTCATTATCGAAGGTAGTCTGTCGTTGAGATTTTTGATACTCCAATGGATGGTAGCCTTGTCATTATGGAAGGTAGTCTGTTGTCGAGATTTTTGTTACTCCAATGGATTGTAGCCTTGTCATTATGGAACATGCTATATTGTCGATATTTTTGTTACTCCAATGGATGGTAGCCTTGTAATTATGGAAGCTAGTCTATTGTCGAGATTTTTGTTACTCCAATGGGTGGTAGATTTGTCATAATGGAAGGTAGTCTGTTGTAGATATTCATGTTACTCCAATGGATGGTAGCCTTGTCATTATGGAAGGAAGTCTGTTATCGAGATTTTTGTTACCCCAATGGATGGTAGTGTTGTCATTATGGAAGGTAGTCTATTGTCGAGAATTTTGTTACTCCAATGGATGGTAGCCTTGTCATTTTTGAAGTTAGTCTATTGTCGAGATTTTTGTTACTCCAACGGATGGTAGCCTTGTCATTATGGAAGGTACTCTCTTGTTCAGATTTTTGTTACTCCAATGGATGGTAGCCTTGTCATTATGGAAGGTAGTCTATTGAAGAGATTTCTGTTATTCCATTGAAGGGTAGCCTTGTCAATATGGAAGGTAGTCTGTTGTCGGGATTTTTATTATTCCAATGGATGGAAACATTGTCATTATGGAAGGTATCCTGTTGTCGATATTTTTGTTACTCTAGTGGATGGTAGCATTGTCATTATGGAAGGTAGTCTTTCATTGAGATTTACGTTACTCCAACGGATGGTAGCCTTGTCATTATGGAAGGTAGTGTGTTGTTCATATTTTTGTTACTCCAATGGATGGTAGCCTTGTCATTATCGAAGGTAGTCTGTTGACGAGATTTTTGTTATTCAATTGGATGGTAGCCTTGTCATTATGGAAGGTAGCCTTTTGTCAATATTTTTGTTACTCTAGTGGATGGTAGCATTGTCATTATGGAAGGTAGTCTGTTGTCGATATCTTTGTTACTCCAATGGATGTTAGCCTTGTCATTACGGAAGGTAGTCTGTTGACGAGATTTTTGTTATTCCAATGGATGGTAACCTTGTCATTATGGAAGGTAGCTTGTTGTCAATATTTTAGTTACTCTAGTGGATGTTAGCATCGTCATTATCGAAGGTAGTCTGTTGTTGATACTTTTGTTACTCCAATGGATGGTAGACTTTTCATTATAAAAAGTTAGTTTGTTGTCGAAATATTTGTTACCCCAATGGATGGCAGCCTTGTCATTATGGAAGGTAATCTGTCGTTGAGATTTCTGATACTCCAATGGATGGAAGCCTTGTCATTATGGAAGGTAGTCTATTGTCGAGATTTTTGTTACTCCAAATGATAGTAGCCTTGTCATTATGGAACATGGTATATTGTCGATATTTTTATTACTCCAATGGATGGTAGCCTTGTCATTATGGAAGCTTGTCTATTGTCGAGATTTTTGTTACTCCAATGGATGGTTGATTTGTCATAATATAAGGTAGTCTGTTGTAGATATTCATGTTACTCCAATGGATGGTAGCCTTGTCATTATGTAAGGTAGTCTGTAATCGAGATTTTTCTTACCCCAATGGATGGTAGCCTTGTCATTATGGAAAGTAGTCTATTGACGAGATTTTTTGTTATTCCAATGGATGGTAACCTTGTCATTATGGAAGTTTGCCTGTTGTCGATATTTTTGTTACTCTAATGGATGGTAGCATCGTCATTATCGAAGGTAGTCTGTTGACGAGATTTTTGTTATTCCATTGGATTGTAGCCTTGTCATTTTGGAAGGTAGTTTGTTTTCCAGATTTTTATTATTCTAATGGATGGTAACCATGTAAATATGGAAGGTAGCATGCTGTCGATATTTTTGTTACTCTAGTGGATGGTAGCATTGTCATTATGGAAGGTAGTCTATTGTCGAGATTTTTGTTATTCCATTGGATGGTAGCCTTGTCATTACGAAACGTAGTCTATTGTCGATATTTTTGTTACTCCAATGGATTGTATCCTTTTCATTATGGAAGATAGTCATTTGTCAATATTTTTCTTACTCCAATGGATGGTAGCCTTGTCATTATGGAACGTAGTCTGTGGTCGATATTTTTGATACTCCGATGAATAGTAGCCTTCTCATTATGAAAGGTAGTTTGTTGTCAAGATTTTTGTTATTCCATTAGATGGTAGCCTTGTCATTAGGGTAGGTAGTTTGTTCATGATATCTTTGTTACTCAATGGATTGTAGCCTTGTCATTATGGAAGGTAGTCTGTTGTTCAGATTTTTGTTACTCCATTGGATGGTAGCCTTGTCATTATGGAAGGTAGTATGTTGACGAGATTTTTGTTATTCCATTGGATGGTAGCCTTGTCATTATGGTAGATAGTTTGTTGTCGATATCTTTGTTACTCAATGGATGGTAGCCTTGTCATTATGGAAGGTAGTATGGTGTGGAGATTTCTGTTACTCCAATGTATGGTAAACTAGTCATTATGGAAGGTAGTCTATTGTCGATATTTTTCTTACTCCAATGGATGGTAGCCTTGTAATTTTGGAAGGTAGTCTGTTATCGAGATTTTTGTTACTCCTATGGATGGTAGCCTTGACATTATGTAAGGTAGTTTATTATCGATATTTTTATTACTCCAATGGATGGTAGCCTTGTCATTATGGAGGGTAGTCTGTTATCGAGATTTTTGTTACTTGTATGGATGGTAGCCTTGTCATTATGGAACATGTTATATTGTCGATATTTTTTTTACTCCAAGGGATGGTAGCCTTGTCATTATGGATGCTAGTCTATTGTCGAGATTTTTGTTTTTCCAATGGTAGCCTTGTCACTACAGAAGCTAGTTCGTTGTATGGATGGTAGCGATGTCATTATTGAAAGGTAGTTCATTGTGGATATTTTGTTACGATAATGGATGGTAGCATTGTCATTATTGAAAGTAGTTTGTTGTTGGGATTTTGGTACTCTAATAGATGGTAGCCTTGTCATTACGGAAGCTAGTTCGTTGTTGAGATTTTGTTACTCTAAGGAATGGTAGCCTTGTCATTATGGAAGGTAGTTTGTTGTTGGGATTTTGTTACTCAAATGGATGGTAGCCTTGTCATTACGGAAGCTAGTTCGTTGTTGAGATTTTGTTACTCTAATGGATGGTAGCCTTGTCATTATGGAAGTTAGTTCGTTGTTAGGATTTTGTTACTCAAATGGATGGTAGCATAATCATTATGGAATGTAGTTTGTTGTTGGGATTTTGGTACTGAAATGGATGGTAGCCTTGTCATTATGGAAGGTAGTTTGTTGTTGATATTTTGTTACTCCAATGGATGGTAGCCTTGTCATTATGGAAGGTAGTTTGTTATTGAGATTTTGTTACTCCAATGGATGGTAGCCTTGTCATTATGGAATGTAGTTCATTGTTGAGATTTTGTTACTCCATTGGATGGTAGACTTGTCATTATGGAAGGTAAATTATTTTTTAGATTTTATTACTCCAATGGATGGTAGTGATGTCATTATAGAAGGTAGTTCGCTGTGAAGATTTTGTTACTCTAATGGATGGTAGCATTGTCATTATGGAAGGTAGTTCGTTGTTGGGATTTTGGTACTCAAATGGATGGTAGCCTTGTCATTACGGAAGCTAGTTCCTTGTTGAGACTTTGTTACTCTAATGGATGGTAGCCTTGTCATTATGGAAGGTAGTTCGTTGTTGAGATTTTGTTACTCCAATGGATGGTAGCCTTGTCATTATGGAATGTAGTTCATTGTTGAGGTTTTGTTAATCTAATGGATGGTAGCCTTTTCATCACGGCTAGTAGTTCATTGTTGAGTTTTTGTTAGTCTAATGCATGGTAGACTTTTCATTATGGTAGGTAGTTGATTGATGAGATTTTATTACTCCAATGGATGGTAGCCTTGTCATTATGGAAGGTAAATTGTTGTTGAGATTGTGTTACTCCAATGGATGGTAGCTATGTACTTATGGAAGGTAGTTTGTTGTTTATAATTTGTTACTCCAATGGATGTTAGTGATGTCATTAAGGAAGGTAGTTCATTGTGGAGATTTTGTTACTCTAATGGATGGTAGCATTGTCATTATTGAAAGTAGTTTGTTGTTGGGATTATGGTACTCTAATAGATGGTAGCCTTGTCATTACGGAAGCTAGTTCGTTGTTGAGATTTTGTTAATCTAATGAATGGTAGCCTTGTCATTATGGAAGGTAGTTCGTTGTTGGGATTTTGTTACTCAAATGTGTGGTACCCTTGTCATTACGGAAGCTAGTTCATTGTTGAGATTTTGTTACTCTTATGGATGATAGCCTTGTAATTATGGAAGGTAGTTCGTTGTTAGGAATTTTTTAACTCAAATGGATGGTAGCCTGGTCATTATGGAAGGTAGTTCGTTGTTGGGATTATGATACTCAAATGGATGGTTGCCTTGTCATTATGGAAGGTAGTTCATTTTTGAGATTTTATTACTCCAATGGATGGTAGCCTTGTCATTATGAAAGGTAGTTCGTTGTTGAGATTTTGTTTCTCCAATGGATGGTAGCCTTGTCATTATGGAATGTAGTTCATTGATGAGTTTTTGTTACTCTAATAGATGGTAGCCTTATCATTATGGAAGGTAGTTCGTTGTTAGGATTTTGTTACTCAAATGGATGGTAGCCTGGTCATTATGGAAGGTAGTTCGTTGTTGAGATTTTGTTACTCCATTGGATGGTAGCCTTGTCATTATGGAAGGTAAATTGTTGTTCAGATTCTGTTACTCAAATGGATGTTAGCTATGTCCTTATGGAAGGTAGTTCATTGTTGAGATTTTGTTACTCTAATGGATGGTAGCCTTGTCATTACAGAAGGTAGTTCGTTGTTGAGATTTTGTTACTCCATTGGATTATAGCCGTGTCATTATGGAAGGTAAATCATTGTTTAGATTTTGTTACTCCAATGGATGGTAGCGATGTCATTATGGAAGGTAGTTCGTCATGGAGATTTTTTTACTGTAATGGATGGTAGCATTGTCATTATTGAAGGTAGTTTGTTGTTGGGATTTTGGTACTCTAATAGATGGTAGCCTTGTCATTACAGAAGGTAGTTCGTTGTTGAGATTTTGTTACTCCATTGGATGGTAGCCTTGTCATTATGGAAGGTAAATCATTATTTATATTTTGTGACTCCAATGGATGGTAGCGATGTCATTATGGAAGGTAGTTCGTTGTTGAGATTTTGGTACTACATTGGATGGTAGCCTTGTCATTATGGAAGTTAAATCATTGTTTAGATTTTGGTACTCCAATGGATGGTAGCGATGTCATTATGGAAGGTAGTTCATTGTGGATATTTTGTTACGATAATGGATGGTAGCATTGTCATTATTGAAAGTAGTTTGTTGTTGGGATTTTGCTACTCTAATAGATGGTAGCCTTGTCATTACGGAAGCTAGTTCGTTGTTGAGATTTTGTTACTCTAAGGAATGGTAGCCTTGTCATTATGGAAGGTAGTTTGTTGTTGGGATTTTGTTACTCAAATGGATGGTAGCCTTGTCATTACGGAAGCTAGTTCGTTGTTGAGATTTTGTTACTCTAATGGATGGTAGCCTTGTCATTATGGAAGTTAGTTCGTTGTTAGGATTTTGTTACTCAAATGGATGGTAGCATAATCATTATGGAATGTAGTTTGTTGTTGGGATTTTGGTACTGAAATGGATGGTAGCCTTGTCATTATGGAAGGTAGTTTGTTGTTGATATTTTGTTACTCCAATGGATGGTAGCCTTGTCATTATGGAAGGTAGTTTGTTATTGAGATTTTGTTACTCCAATGGATGGTAGCCTTGTCATTATGGAATGTAGTTTATTGTTGAGATTTTGTTACTCCATTGGATGGTAGACTTGTCATTATGGAAGGTAAATTATTGTTTAGATTTTATTACTCCAATGGATGGTAGTGATGTCATTATAGAAGGTAGTTCGCTGTGAAGATTTTGTTACTCTAATGGATGGTAGCATTGTCATTATGGAAGGTAGTTCGTTGTTGGGATTTTGGTACTCAAATGGATGGTAGCCTTGTCATTACGGAAGCTAGTTCCTTGTTGAGACTTTGTTACTCTAATGGATGGTAGCCTTCACATTATGGAAGGTAGTTCGTTGTTGAGATTTTGTTACTCCAATGGATGGTATCCTTGTCATTATGGAATGTAGTTCATTGTTGAGGTTTTGTTAATCTAATGGATGGTAGCCTTTTCATCACGGCTGGTAGTTCATTGTTGAGTTTTTGTTACTCTAATGCATGGTAGACTTTTCATTATGGTAGGTAGTTGATTGATGAGATTTTATTACTCCAATGGATGGTAGCCTTGTCATTATGGAAGGTAAATTGTTGTTGAGATTGTGTTACTCCAATGGATGGTAGCTATGTCCTTATGGAAGGTAGTTCATTGTTTAGATTTTGTTACTCCAATGGATGGTAGCGATGTCATTATGGAAGGTAGTTCGTTGTGGAGATTTTGTTATTATAATGGATGGTAGCATTGTGATTATTGAAAGTAGTTTGTTGTTGGGATTTTGGTACTCTAATAGATGGTAGCGTTGTCATTACGGAAGCTAGTTCGTTGTTGAGATTTTGTTACTCTAAGGAATGGTAGCCTTATCATTATGGAAGGTAGTTCGTTGTTGGGATTTTGTTACTCAAATGGATGGTAGCCTTGTCATTACGGAAGCTAGTTCGTTGTTGAGATTTTGTTACTCTAATGGATGGTAGCCTTGTCATTATGGAAGGTAGTTCATTGTTAGGATTTTGTTACTCAAATGGATGGTAGCCTAGTCATTATTGAATGTAGTTTGTTGTTGGGATTTTGGTACTCAAATGGATGGTAGCCTTGTCATTATGGAAGGTAGTTTGTTGTTGATATTTTGTTACTCCAATGGATGGTAGCCTTGTCATTATGGAAGGTAGTTTGTTATTGAGATTTTGTTACTCCAATGGATGGTAGCCTTGTCATTATGGAATGTAGTTCATTGATGAGTTTTTGTTACTCTAATAGATGGTAGCCTTGTCATTATGGAAGGTAGTTCGTTGTTAGGATTTTGTTACTCAAATGGATGGTAGCCTGGTCATTATGGAAGGTAGTTTGTTGTTGAGATTTTGTTACTCCATTGGATGGTAGCCTTGTCATTATGGAAGGAAAATTGTTGTTGAGATTCTGTTACTCCAATGGATGTTAGCTATGCCCTTATGGAAGGTAGTTCGTTGTTGATATTTTGTTGCTCTAATGGATGGTAGAGATGTCCTTATGGAAGGTAGTTCATTGTTGATATTTTGTTACTCTAATAGATGGTAGCCTTGTCATTACGGAAGGTAGTTCGTTGTTGAGATTTTGTTACTCCATTGGATTGTAGCCTTGTCATTATGGAAGGTAAATCATTGTTTAGATTTTGTTACTCCAATGGATGGTAGCGATGTTATTATGGAAGGTAGTTCGTTGTGGAGATTTTGTTACTGTAATGGATGGTAGCATTGTCATTATTGAAGGTAGTTTGTTGTTTGGATTTTGGTACTCTAATAGATGGTAGCCTTTTCATTACGGAAGGTAGTTCGTTGTTGAGATTTTGTTACTCCATTGGATGGTAGCCTTGTCATTATGGAAGGTAAATCATTATTTAGATTTTGTTACTCCAATGGATGGTAGCGATGTCCTTATGGAATGTAGTTCGTTGTGGAGATTTTGTTACTCCATTGGATGGTAGCCTTGTCATTATGGAAGTTAAACCATTGTTTAGATTTTGTTACTCCAATAGATGGTAGGGATGTCATTATGGAAGGTAGTTCATTGTGGAGATTTTGTTACTCTAATGGATGGTAGCATTGTCATTATTCAAAGTAGTTTGTTGTTGGGATTTTGGTACTCTAATAGAATGTAGCATTGTCATTATGGAAGCTAGTTCGTTGTTAAGATTTTGTAACTCTAAGGAATGGTAGCCTTTTCATTATGGAAGGTAGTTCGTTGTTGGGATTTTATTACTCAAATGGATGGTAGCCTTGTCATTACAGAAGCTAGTTCATTGTTGAGATTTTGTTAGCCTAATGGATGGTAGCCTTGTCATTATGGAAGGTAGTTCGTTGTTAGGATTTTGTTACTCAA
Source organism: Vicia faba (assembly GCA_948472305.1). Taxonomy (NCBI): domain Eukaryota; kingdom Viridiplantae; phylum Streptophyta; class Magnoliopsida; order Fabales; family Fabaceae; genus Vicia; species Vicia faba. Next base: position 680,058,718 of record OX451739.1, on the reverse strand, counting down.
ATGGATGGTAGCCTGGTCATTATGGAAGGTAGTTCGTTGTTGGGATTTTGTTACTCCATTGGATGGTAGACTTGTCATTATGGAAGGTAAACCATTGTTTAGATTTTGTTACTCCAATGGATGGTAGCGATGTCATTATGGAAGGTAGTTCGTTGTGAAGATTTTGTTACTCTAATGGATGGTAGCATTGTCATTATGGAAGGTAGTTTGTTGTTTGGATTTTGGTACTCTAATGGATGGAAGCCTTGTCATTACGGAAGCTAGTTCATTGTTGAGATTTTGTTACTCTAATGGATGGTAGCCTTGTCATTATGGAAGCTAGTTCGTTGTTGAGATTTTGTTACTCCAATGGATGGTAGCCTTGTCATTATGGAATGTAGTTCATTGTTGAGGTTTTGTTAATCTAATGGATGGTAGCCTTTTCATCACAGCTGGTAGTTCATTGTTGAGTTTTTGTTACTCTAATGCATGGTAGACTTGTCATTATGGTAGGTAGTTGATTGATGAGATTTTATTACTCCAATGGATGGTAGCCTTGTCATTATGGAAGGTAAATTGTCGTTGAGATTTTGTTACTCCAATGGACGGTAGCTATGTCCTTATGGAAGGTAGTTCGTTGTTTAGATTTTGTTACTCCAATGGATGGTAGCCTGGTCATTATGGAAGGCAGTTTGTTGTTGAGATTTTGTTAGTTCAATGGATGGTAGCCTTGTCAATATGGAAGGTAGTTCGTTGGTTAGATTTTGTTACTCTAATTTATGGTAGCCTTGTCATCATTGAAGGTAGTTTATTGTTGAGATTTTTTTACTTTAATGGATGGTAGGCTTGTCATTATGGAAGGTAGTTCATTGTTGAGATTTTGTTACTCCATTGGATGGTAGCCTTGTCAATATGGAAGGTAAATTGTTGTTGAGATTTTGTTACTCCAATGGATGTTAGCTATGTCCTTATGGAAGGTAGTTCGTTGTTGATATTTTGTTACTCCAACGGATGGTAGCGATGTCATTATGGAAGGTAGTTCATTGTTGAGTTTTTATTACTCTAATGCATGGTAGCCTTGTCATTATGGAAGGTAAATTGTTGTTGAGATTTTGTTACTCCAATGGATGGTAGCTATGTCCTTATGGAAGGTAGTTCGTTGTTTAGATTTTTTTACTCCAATGGATGGTAGCGATGTCATTATGGAAGGTAGTTCGTTGTGGAGATTTTGTTACTCTAATGGATGGTAGCATTGTCATTATTGAAAGTAGTTTGTTGTTGGGATTTTGGTACTCTAATAGATGGTAGCCTTGTCATTACGGAAGCTAGTTCGTTGTTGAGATTTTGTTACTCAAAGGAATGGTAGCCTTGTCATTATGGAAGCTAGTTCGTTGTTGGGATTTTGTTACTCAAATGGATGGTAGCCTTGTCATTACGGAAGCTAGTTCGTTGTTGAGATTTTGTTACTCTAATGGATGGTAGCCTTGTCATTATAGAAGGTAGTTTGTTGTTAGGATTTTGTTACTCAAATGAATGGTAGCCTTGTCATTATGGAAGCTAGTTCGTTGTTGGGATTTTGTTACTCAAATGGATGGTAGCCTTGTCATTACGGAAGCTAGTTCGTTGTTGAGATTTTGTTACTCTAATGGATGGTAGCCTTGTCATTATGGAGGGTAGTTTGTTGTTAGGATTTTGTTACTCAAATGGATGGTAGCCTTGTCATTACGGAAGCTAGTTCATTGTTGAGATTTTGTTACTCTAATGGATGGTAGCCTTGTCATTATGGAAGGTAGTTTGTTGTTAGGATTTTGTTACTCAAATGGATGGTAGCCTGGTCATTATGGAAGGTAGTTCGTTGTTGGGATTTTGGTACTCAAATGGGTGGTAGCCTTGTCATTATGGAAGGTAGTTTGTTGTTGACATTTTGTTACTCGAATGGATGGTAGCCTTGTCATTATGGAAGGTAGTTTGTTGTTGATATTTTGTTACTCCAATGGATGGTAGCCTTGTCATTATGGAATGTAGTTCATTGTTGAGATTTTGTTACTTCATTGGATGGTAGCCTTGTCATTATGGAAGGTAAATCATTGTTTAGATTTTTTTACTCCAATGGATTGTAGCGATGTCATTATGGAAGGTTGTTCGTTGTGAAGATTTTGTTACTCTAATGGATGGTAGCATTGTCATTATGGAAGGTAGTTCGTTGTTGGGATTTTGGTACTCTAATGGATGGAAGCCTTGTCATTACGGAAGCTAGTTCGTTGTTGAGATTTTGTTACTCTAATGGATGGTAGCCTTGTCATTATGGAAGGTAGTTCGTTGTTGAGATTTTGTTACTCCATTGGATGGTAGCTATGTCCTTATGGAAGGTAGTTCGTTGTTTAGATTTTGTTACTCCAATGGTTGGTAGCGATGTCATTATGGAAGGTAGTTCGTTGTGGAGATTTTGTTACTATAATGGATGGTAGCATTGTCATTATTGAAAGTAGTTTGTTGTTGTGAATTTGGTACTCTAATAGATGTTAGCCTTGTCATTACGGAATCTAGTTCGTTGTTGAGATTTTGTTACTCTAATGAATGGAACCTTGTCATTATGGAAGGTAGTTCGTTGTTGGGATTTTGTTACTGAAATGGGTGGTAGCCTTGTCATTACGGAAGCTAGTTCATTGTTAAGATTTTGTTACTTTAATGGATGGTAGCCTTGTCCTTATGGAATGTAGTTAATTGTTAAGATTTTGTCACTCTAATGGATGGTAGCCTTGTCATTACAGATGGTAGTTCATTGATGAGGTTTTTTTACTCTAATGGTTGGTAGCGATGTCATTATGGAAGGTAGTTCATTGTTGGGATTTTGTTACTCCATTGGATGGTAGCCTTGTCATTATGGAAGGTAAATCATTGTTTAGATTTTGTTACTCCAATGGATGGTAGCGATGTCATTATGTAAGGTAGTTCGTTGTGAAGATTTTGTTACTCTAATGGATGGTAGCATTGTCATTATGGAAGGTAGTTCGTTGTTGGGATTTTTGTACTCTAATGGATGGAAGCCTTTTCATTACGGAAGCTAGTTCGTTGTTGAGATTTTGTTACTCTAATGGATGGTAGCCTTTTCATTATGGAAGGTAGTTCATTGTTGAGATTTTGTTACTCCAATGGATTGTAGCCTTGTCATTATGGAATGTTGTTCATTGCTGAGATTTTGTTACTCCATTGGATGGTACCTATGTCCTTATGGAAGGTAGTTCGTTGTTTAGATTTTGTTACTCCAATGGTTGGTAGCGATGTCATTATGGAAGGTAGTTCGTTGTGGACATTTTGTTACTATAATGGATGGTAGCATTGTCATTATTGAAAGTAGTTTGTTTTCGGGAATTTGAAACTCTAATAGATGGTAGCCTTGTCATTACGGAAGCTAGTTTGTTGTTGAGATTTTGTAACTCTAATGAATGGTAGCCTTGTCATTATGGAAGGTAGTTTTTTGTTGGGATTTTGTTACTCAAATGGGTGGTAGCCTTGTCATTACAGAAGCTATTTTGTTGTTAAGATTTTGTTACTCTAATGGATGGTAGCCTTGTCATTATGGAAGGTAGTTCTTTGTTAGGATTTTGTTACTCAAATGGATGGTAGCCTGGTCATTATGGAAGGTAGTTTGTTGTTAGGCTTTTGGTACTCAAATGGATGGTAGCCTTGTCATTATGGAAGGTAGTTTGTTGTTGAGATTTTGTTACTCGAATGGATGGTAGCCTTGTCATTATGGAAGGTAGTTTGTTGTTGAGATTTTGTTACTCCAATGGATGGTAGCCTTGTCATTATGGAATGTAGTTCATTGTTGAGATTTTGTTACTCCATTGGATGGTAGCCTTGTCATTATGGAAGGTAAATCATTGTTTAGATTTTGTTACTCCAAAGGATGGTACCGATGTCATTATGGAAGGTAGTTCGTTGTGAAAATTTTGTTACTCTAATGGATGGTAGAATTATCATTATGGAAGGTAGTTCGTTGTTGGGATTTTGGTACTCTAATGGATGGAAGCCTTTTAATTACGGAAGCTAGTTCGTTGTTGAGATTTTGTTACTCTAATGGATGGTAGCCTTGTCATTATGGAAGGTAGTTCATTGTTGAGATTTTGTTACTCCAATGGATTGTAGCCTTGTCATTAGGGAATGTTGTTCATTGTTGAGATTTTGTTACTCCATTGGATGGTAGCTATGTCCTTATGGAAGGTAGTTCGTTGTTTAGATTTTGTTACTCCAATGGTTGGTAGCGATGTCATTATGGAAGGTAGTTCGTTGTGGAGATTTTGTTACTCTAATGGATGGTAGCATTGTGATTATTGAAAGTAGTTTGTTGTTGGGATTTTGGTAATCTAATAGATGGTAGCCTTGTCATTACGGAAGCTAGTTCGTTGTTGAGATTTTGTTACTCTAAGGAATGGTAGCCTTGTCATTATGGAAGCTAGTTCGTTGTTGAGATTTTGTTACTCTAATGGATTGTAGCCTTGTAATTATGGAAGGTAGTTCGTTGTTAGGATTTGGTTACTCAAATGGTTGGTAGCCTGGTCATTATGGAAGGTAGTTCATTGTTGGGATTTTGGTACTCAAATGGATGGTAGCCTTGTCATTATGGAAGGTAGTTTGTTGTTGAGATTTTGTTACTCGAATGGATGGTAGCCTTGTCATTATGGAAGGTAGTTTGTTGTTGAGATTTTGTTACTCCAATGGATAGTAGCCTTGTCATTATGGAATGTAGTTCATTGTTGAGATTTTGTTACTCCATTGGATGGTAGCCTTGTCATTATGGAAGGTAAATCATTGTTTAGATTTTTTTACTCCAATGGATGGTAGCGATGTCATTATGGAAGGTAGTTCGTTGTGAAGATTTTGTTACTCTAATGGATGGTAGCATTGTCATTATGGAAGGTAGTTCGTTGTTGGGATTTTGGTACTCTAATGGATGGTAGCCTTGTCATTATGGAAGGTAAATTGTCGTTGAGATTTTGTTACTCCAATGGACGGTAGCTATGTCCTTATGGAAGGTAGTTCGTTGTTTAGATTTTGTTACTCCAATGGATGGTAGCCTGGTCATTATGGAAGGCAGTTTGTTGTTGAGATTTTGTTAGTTCAATGGATGGTAGCCTTGTCAATATGGAAGGTAGTTCGTTGGTTAGATTTTGTTACTCTAATTTATGGTAGCCTTGTCATCATTGAAGGTAGTTTATTGTTGAGATTTTTTTACTTTAATGGATGGTAGGCTTGTCATTATGGAAGGTAGTTCATTGTTGAGATTTTGTTACTCCATTGGATGGTAGCCTTGTCAATATGGAAGGTAAATTGTTGTTGAGATTTTGTTACTCCAATGGATGTTAGCTATGTCCTTATGGAAGGTAGTTCGTTGTTGATATTTTGTTACTCCAACGGATGGTAGCGATGTCATTATGGAAGGTAGTTCATTGTTGAGTTTTTATTACTCTAATGCATGGTAGCCTTGTCATTATGGAAGGTAAATTGTTGTTGAGATTTTGTTACTCCAATGGATGGTAGCTATGTCCTTATGGAAGGTAGTTCGTTGTTTAGATTTTTTTACTCCAATGGATGGTAGCGATGTCATTATGGAAGGTAGTTCGTTGTGGAGATTTTGTTACTCTAATGGATGGTAGCATTGTCATTATTGAAAGTAGTTTGTTGTTGGGATTTTGGTACTCTAATAGATGGTAGCCTTGTCATTACGGAAGCTAGTTCGTTGTTGAGATTTTGTTACTCAAAGGAATGGTAGCCTTGTCATTATGGAAGCTAGTTCGTTGTTGGGATTTTGTTACTCAAATGGATGGTAGCCTTGTCATTACGGAAGCTAGTTCGTTGTTGAGATTTTGTTACTCTAATGGATGGTAGCCTTGTCATTATAGAAGGTAGTTTGTTGTTAGGATTTTGTTACTCAAATGAATGGTAGCCTTGTCATTATGGAAGCTAGTTCGTTGTTGGGATTTTGTTACTCAAATGGATGGTAGCCTTGTCATTACGGAAGCTAGTTCGTTGTTGAGATTTTGTTACTCTAATGGATGGTAGCCTTGTCATTATGGAGGGTAGTTTGTTGTTAGGATTTTGTTACTCAAATGGATGGTAGCCTTGTCATTACGGAAGCTAGTTCATTGTTGAGATTTTGTTACTCTAATGGATGGTAGCCTTGTCATTATGGAAGGTAGTTTGTTGTTAGGATTTTGTTACTCAAATGGATGGTAGCCTGGTCATTATGGAAGGTAGTTCGTTGTTGGGATTTTGGTACTCAAATGGGTGGTAGCCTTGTCATTATGGAAGGTAGTTTGTTGTTGACATTTTGTTACTCGAATGGATGGTAGCCTTGTCATTATGGAAGGTAGTTTGTTGTTGATATTTTGTTACTCCAATGGATGGTAGCCTTGTCATTATGGAATGTAGTTCATTGTTGAGATTTTGTTACTTCATTGGATGGTAGCCTTGTCATTATGGAAGGTAAATCATTGTTTAGATTTTTTTACTCCAATGGATTGTAGCGATGTCATTATGGAAGGTTGTTCGTTGTGAAGATTTTGTTACTCTAATGGATGGTAGCATTGTCATTATGGAAGGTAGTTCGTTGTTGGGATTTTGGTACTCTAATGGATGGAAGCCTTGTCATTACGGAAGCTAGTTCGTTGTTGAGATTTTGTTACTCTAATGGATGGTAGCCTTGTCATTATGGAAGGTAGTTCGTTGTTGAGATTTTGTTACTCCATTGGATGGTAGCTATGTCCTTATGGAAGGTAGTTCGTTGTTTAGATTTTGTTACTCCAATGGTTGGTAGCGATGTCATTATGGAAGGTAGTTCGTTGTGGAGATTTTGTTACTATAATGGATGGTAGCATTGTCATTATTGAAAGTAGTTTGTTGTTGTGAATTTGGTACTCTAATAGATGTTAGCCTTGTCATTACGGAATCTAGTTCGTTGTTGAGATTTTGTTACTCTAATGAATGGAACCTTGTCATTATGGAAGGTAGTTCGTTGTTGGGATTTTGTTACTGAAATGGGTGGTAGCCTTGTCATTACGGAAGCTAGTTCATTGTTAAGATTTTGTTACTTTAATGGATGGTAGCCTTGTCCTTATGGAATGTAGTTAATTGTTAAGATTTTGTCACTCTAATGGATGGTAGCCTTGTCATTACAGATGGTAGTTCATTGATGAGGTTTTTTTACTCTAATGGTTGGTAGCGATGTCATTATGGAAGGTAGTTCATTGTTGGGATTTTGTTACTCCATTGGATGGTAGCCTTGTCATTATGGAAGGTAAATCATTGTTTAGATTTTGTTACTCCAATGGATGGTAGCGATGTCATTATGTAAGGTAGTTCGTTGTGAAGATTTTGTTACTCTAATGGATGGTAGCATTGTCATTATGGAAGGTAGTTCGTTGTTGGGATTTTTGTACTCTAATGGATGGAAGCCTTTTCATTACGGAAGCTAGTTCGTTGTTGAGATTTTGTTACTCTAATGGATGGTAGCCTTTTCATTATGGAAGGTAGTTCATTGTTGAGATTTTGTTACTCCAATGGATTGTAGCCTTGTCATTATGGAATGTTGTTCATTGCTGAGATTTTGTTACTCCATTGGATGGTACCTATGTCCTTATGGAAGGTAGTTCGTTGTTTAGATTTTGTTACTCCAATGGTTGGTAGCGATGTCATTATGGAAGGTAGTTCGTTGTGGACATTTTGTTACTATAATGGATGGTAGCATTGTCATTATTGAAAGTAGTTTGTTTTCGGGAATTTGAAACTCTAATAGATGGTAGCCTTGTCATTACGGAAGCTAGTTTGTTGTTGAGATTTTGTAACTCTAATGAATGGTAGCCTTGTCATTATGGAAGGTAGTTTTTTGTTGGGATTTTGTTACTCAAATGGGTGGTAGCCTTGTCATTACAGAAGCTATTTTGTTGTTAAGATTTTGTTACTCTAATGGATGGTAGCCTTGTCATTATGGAAGGTAGTTCTTTGTTAGGATTTTGTTACTCAAATGGATGGTAGCCTGGTCATTATGGAAGGTAGTTTGTTGTTAGGCTTTTGGTACTCAAATGGATGGTAGCCTTGTCATTATGGAAGGTAGTTTGTTGTTGAGATTTTGTTACTCGAATGGATGGTAGCCTTGTCATTATGGAAGGTAGTTTGTTGTTGAGATTTTGTTACTCCAATGGATGGTAGCCTTGTCATTATGGAATGTAGTTCATTGTTGAGATTTTGTTACTCCATTGGATGGTAGCCTTGTCATTATGGAAGGTAAATCATTGTTTAGATTTTGTTACTCCAAAGGATGGTACCGATGTCATTATGGAAGGTAGTTCGTTGTGAAAATTTTGTTACTCTAATGGATGGTAGAATTATCATTATGGAAGGTAGTTCGTTGTTGGGATTTTGGTACTCTAATGGATGGAAGCCTTTTAATTACGGAAGCTAGTTCGTTTTTGAGATTTTGTTACTCTAATGGATGGTAGCCTTGTCATTATGGAAGGTAGTTCATTGTTGAGATTTTGTTACTCCAATGGATTGTAGCCTTGTCATTAGGGAATGTTGTTCATTGTTGAGATTTTGTTACTCCATTGGATGGTAGCTATGTCCTTATGGAAGGTAGTTCGTTGTTTAGATTTTGTTACTCCAATGGTTGGTAGCGATGTCATTATGGAAGGTAGTTCGTTGTGGAGATTTTGTTACTCTAATGGATGGTAGCATTGTGATTATTGAAAGTAGTTTGTTGTTGGGATTTTGGTAATCTAATAGATGGTAGCCTTGTCATTACGGAAGCTAGTTCGTTGTTGAGATTTTGTTACTCTAAGGAATGGTAGCCTTGTCATTATGGAAGCTAGTTCGTTGTTGAGATTTTGTTACTCTAATGGATTGTAGCCTTGTCATTATGGAAGGTAGTTCGTTGTTAGGATTTTGTTACTCAAATGGTTGGTAGCCTGGTCATTATGGAAGGTAGTTCATTGTTGGGATTTTGGTACTCAAATGGATGGTAGCCTTGTCATTATGGAAGGTAGTTTGTTGTTGAGATTTTGTTACTCGAATGGATGGTAGCCTTGTCATTATGGAAGGTAGTTTGTTGTTGAGATTTTGTTACTCCAATGGATAGTAGCCTTGTCATTATGGAATGTAGTTCATTGTTGAGATTTTGTTACTCCATTGGATGGTAGCCTTGTCATTATGGAAGGTAAATCATTGTTTAGATTTTTTTACTCCAATGGATGGTAGCGATGTCATTATGGAAGGTAGTTCGTTGTGAAGATTTTGTTACTCTAATGGATGGTAGCATTGTCATTATGGAAGGTAGTTCGTTGTTGGGATTTTGGTACTCTAATGGATGGTAGCCTTGTCATTATGGAAGGTAAATCATTGTTTAGATTTTTTTACTCCAATAGATGGTAGCGATGTCATTATGGAAGGTAGTTCGTTGTGAAGATTTTGTTACTAATGGATGGTAGCATTTTCATTATGGAAGGTAGTTCGTTGTTTGGATTTTGGTACTCCAATAGATGTTAGCTATGTCCTTATGGAAGGTAGTTCGTTGTTGAGATTTTTTTACTGTAATTGATGGTAGCCTTGTCATTATGGAAGGTAGTTCGTTGTTGAGATTTTGTTACTCCATTGGATGGTAGCTATGTCCTTATGGAAGGTAGTTCGTTGTTTAGATTTTGTTACTCCAATGGTTGGTAGAGATGTCATTATGGAAGGTAGTTCGTTGTGGAGATTTTGTTACTATAATGGATGGTAGCATTGTCATTATTGAAAGTAGTTTGTTGTTTGGAATTTGGTACTCTAATAGATGGTAGCCTTGTCATTACGGAAGCTAGTTCGTTGTTGAGATTTTGTTACTCTAATGAATGGTAACCTTGTCATTATGGAAGGTAGTTTGTTGTTGGGATTTTGTTACTCAAATGGGTGGTAGCCTTGTCATTACGGAAGCTAGTTCGTTGTTAAGATTTTGTTACTTTAATGGATGGTAGCCTTGTCATTATGGAATGTAGTTCATTGTTGAGATTTTGTTACTCTAATGGATGGTAGCCTTGTCATTACAGATGGTAGTTCATTGATGAGGTTTTTTTACTCTAATAGTTGGTAGCGATGTCATTATGGAAGGTAGTTCATTGTTGGGATTTTGTTACTCCATTGGATGGTAGCCTTGTCATTATGCAAGTTAAATCATTGTTTAGATTTTGTTACTCCAATGGATGGTAGCGATGTCATTATGGAAGGTAGTTCGTTGTGGAGATTTTGTTACTCTAATGGATGGTAGCATTGTCATTATTGAAAGTAGTTTGTTGTTGGGATTTCGGTACTCTAATAGATGATAGCCTTGTCATTACGGAAACTAGTTCATTGTTGAGATTTTGTTACTCTAAGGAATGGTAGCCTTGTCATTATGGAAGCTAGTTCGTTGTTGGGATTTTGTTACTCATATGGATGGTAGCGTTGTCATTACGGAAGCTAGTTCATTGTTGAGATTTTGTTTCTCTAATGGATGGTAGCCTTGTCATTATGGAAGGTAGTTTGTTATTAGGATTTTGTTACCCAAATGGATGGTAGCCTTCTCATTATGGATGCTAGTTCGTTGTTGATATTTTGTTACTCTAATGGATGGTAGCCTTGTCATTATGGAAGGTAGTTCATTGTTAGGATTTTGTTACTCAAATATATGGTAGCCTGGTCATTATGGAAGGTAGTTCGTTGTTGGGATTTTATTACTCCAATGGATGGTGGCCTTGTCATTATGGAATGTAGTTCATTGTTGAGATTTTGTTACTCCATTGGATGGTAGCCTTGTCATTATGGAAGGTAAATCATTGTTTAGATTTTGTTACTCCAATGGATGGTAGCGATGTCATTATGGAAGGTAGTTCGTTGTGAAGATTTTGTTACTCTAATGGATGGTAGCATTGTCATTATGGAAGGTAGTTCGTTGTTGGGATTTCTGTACTCTAATGGATGAAAGCCTTGTCATTACGGAAGCTAGTTCGTTGTTGAGATTTTTTTACTCTAATGGATGGTAGCCTTGTCATTATTGAAGGTAGTTCGTTGTTGAGATTTTGTTACTCCAATGGATGGTAACCTTGTCATTATGGAATGTAGTTCATTGTTGAGGTTTTGTTACTCTAATGGATGGTAACCTTTTCATCACAGATCGTAGTTCATTGTTGAGTTTTTGTTACTCTAATGCATGGTAGCCTTGTCATTATCGAAGGTAGTTCATTGATGAGATTTCATTACTCCAATGGATGGTAGCCTTGTCATTATGGAAGGTAAATTATTGTTGAGATTTTGTTACTCCAATGGATGGTAGCTTTGTCCTTATGGAAGGTAGTTCGTTATTTATATTTTGTTACTCCAATGGATGGTAGCGATGTCAATATGGAAGGTAGTTCGTTGTGGAGATTTTGTTACTATAATGGATGGTAGCATTGTCATTATTGAAAGTAGTTTGTTGTTGGGATTTTAGTACTCTAATAGATGGTAGCCTTGTCATTATGGAAGGTAGTTCGTTGTTGAGATTTTGTTACACCATTGGATGGTAGCCTTGTCATTATGGAAGGTAAATCATTATTTAGATTTTGTTACTCCAATGGATGGTAGCGATGTCATTATGGAAGGTAGTTCACTGTTGAGATTTTGTTACTCCATTGGATGGTAGCCGTGTCATTATGGAAGGTAAATCATTGTTTAGATTTTGTTACTCCAATGGATGGTAGCGATGTCATTATGGAAGGTAGTTCGTTGTGGAGATTTTGTTACTTTAATGGATGGTAGCATTGTCATTATTGAAGGTAGTTTGTTGTTGGGATTTTGGTACTCTAATAGATGGTAGCCTTGTCATTACGGAAGGTAGTTCGTTGTTGAGATTTTGTTACTCCATTGGATGGTAGCCTTGTCATTATGGAAGGTAAATCATTATTTAGATTTTGTTACTCCAATGGATGGTAGCGATGTCATTATGGAAGGTAGTTCACTGTTGAGATTTTGTTACTCCATTGGATGGTAGCCTTGTCATTATGGAAGGTAAATCATTGTTTAGATTTTGTTACTCCAATGGATGGTAGCGATGTCATTATGGAAGGTAGTTTGTTGTGAAGATTTTGTTACTCTAATGGATGGTAGCATTGTCATTATGGAAGGTAGTTTGTTGGTGGGATTTTGGTACTCTAATGGATGGAAGCCTTGTCATTACGGAAACTAGTTCTTTGTTGAGGTTTTGTTACTCTAATGGATGGTAGCCTCTTCATTATGGAAGGTAGTTTGTTGTTGAGATTTTGTTACTCCAATGGATTGTAGCCTTGTCATTATGGAATGTAGTTCATTGTTGAGGTTTTGTTACTCTAATGAATGGTAGCCTTTTCATCACAGATGGTAGTTCATTGTTAAGTTTTTGTTACCCTAATGCATGGTAGCCCTGTCATTATGGAAGGTAGTTTATTGATGAGAATTTATTACTCGAATGGATGGTAGCCTCGTCATTATGGAAGGTAAGTTGTTGTTGAGATTTTGTTACTCCAATGGATGGTAGCTATGTCCTTATGGAAGGTAGTTCGTTGTTTAGATTTTGTTACTCCAATGGATGGTAGCGATGTCATTATGGAAGGTAGTTCGTTGTTGGGATTTTGTTACTCAAATGGATGGTAGCCTGGTCATTATGGAAGGTAGTTAATTGTTGGGATTTTGGTACTCAAATGGATGGTAGCCTTGTCATTATGGAAAGTAGTTCATTATTGAGATTTTGTTACTCCAATGGATGGTAACCTTGTCATTATGGAAGGTAGTTCGTTGTTGAGATTTTGTTACTCTAATGGATGGTAGCCTTGTCATTATGGAATGTAGTTCATTGTTGAGATTTTGTTTCTCTAATGGATGGTAGCCTTGTCATTTCAGATGGTAGTTCATTGATGAGTATTTGTTACTCTAATAGATGGTAGCCTTGTCATTATGGAAGGAAGTTCGTTGTTGGGATTTTGTTACTGTAGTGGATGGTAGCCTTGTCATTATGGAAGGTAGTTCGTTGTTGGGATTTTGTTACTTTAATGGATGGTAGCCTTGTCATTAAGGAAGGTAGTTCGTTGTTTAGATTTTGTTACTCCAATGGATGGTAACCTTGTCATTATAGAAGGCAGTTTGTTGTTGTGATTTTGTTAGTTCAATGGATGGTAGCCTTGTCAATATGGAAGGTAGTTCGTTGTTGAGATTTTGTTACTCCAATTGATGGTAGCCTTGTCATTATGTAAGGTAGTTTGTTGTTGAGATTTTTTTACTTTAATGGATGGTAGCCTTGTCATTATGGAAGTTAAATTGTTGTTGAGATTCTGTTACTCCAATGGATGTTAGCTATGTCCTTATGGAAGGTAGTTCGTTGTTGAGATTTTTTTACTGTAATGGATGGTAGCCTTGTCATTACGGAAGGTAGTTCGTTGTTGAGATTTTGTTACTCCATTTGATGGTAGCCTTGTCATTATGGAAGATAAATCATTGTTTAGATTTTGTTACTCCAACGGATGGTAGCGACGTCATTATGGAAGGTAGTTCGTTGTGGAGATTTTGTTACTTTAATGGATGGTAGCATTGTCATTATTGAAGGTAGTTTGTTGTTGGGATTTTGGTACTCTAATATATGGTAGCCTTGTCATTATGAAAGGTAGTTCGTTGTTGAGATTTTGTTACTCCATTGGATGGTAGCCTTGTCATTATGGAAGGTAAATCATTATTTAGATTTTGTTACTCCAATGGATGGTAGCGATGTCATTATGGAGGGCAGTTCACTGTTGAGATTTTGTTACTCCATTGAATGGTAGCCTTGTCATTATGGAAGGTAAATCATTGTTCAGATTTTGTTACTCCAATGGATGGTAGCGATGTCATTATGGAAGGTAGTTCGTTGTGGATATTTTGTTACTCTAATGGATGGTAGCATTATCATTATTGAAAGTAGTTTGTTGTTGGGATTTTGGTAATCAAATAGATGGTAACCTTGTCATTATGGAAGGTAGTTTGTTGTTGAGATTTTGTTACTCCAATGGATGGTAGCATTGTCATTATGGAAGGTAGTTCGTTGTTGATATTTTGTTACTCCAATGGATGGTAGCCTTGTCATTATGGAATGTAGTTCATTGTTGAGATTTTGTTACTCCATTGGATGGTAGACTTGTCATTATGGAAGGTAAATCATTGTTTAGATTTTGTTACTCCAATGGATGGTAGCGATTTCATTATGGAAGGTAGTTAGTTGTGAAGATTTTGTTACTCTAATGGATGGTAGCATTGTCATTATGGAAGGTAGTTTGTTGTTGGGATTTTGGTACTCTAATGGATGGTAGCCTTTTCATCACGGGTGGTAGTTCATTGTTGAGTTTTTGTTACTCTAATGCATGGTAGCCTTGTCATTATGGAAGGTAGTTCATTGATGAGATTTTATTACTCTAATGGATGGTAGCCTTGTCATTATGGAAGGTAAATTGTTTTTGAGATTTTGTTACTCCAATGGATGTTAACAATGTCATGATGGAAGGTAGTTCGTTGTGGAGATTTTGTGACTATAATGGATGGTAGCATTGTCAATATTGAAAGTAGTTTGTTGTTGATATTTTGGTACTCTAATAGATGGTAGCCTTGTAATTACGGAAGCTAGTTCGTTGTTGAGATTTTGTTACTCTAATATATGGTAGCCTTGTCATTATGGAAGGTAGTTCGTTGATGGGATTTTGTTACTCAAATGGGTGGTAGCCTTGTCATTACGGAAGCTAGTTCGTTGTTGAGATTTTGTTACTCTAATAGATGGTAGCCTTGTCATTATGGAAGGTAGTTTGTTGTTAGGATTTTGTTACTCAAATGGATGGTAGCCTGGTCATTATGGAAGGTAGTTCGTTGTTTAGATTTTGTTACTCCAATGGATGGTAGCGATGTCATTATGGAAGGTAGTTTGTTGTGGAGATTTTGTTACTATAATGGATGGTAGCATTATCATTATTGAAAATAGTTTGTTGTTGGGAATTTGGTACTCTAATAGATGGTAGCCTTGTCATTACGGAAGGTAGTACGTTGTTGAGATTTTGTTACTCTAATGAATGGTAGCCTTGTCATTATGGAAGGTAGTTCGTTGTTGGGATTTTGTTACTCAAATGGGTGGTAGACTTGTCATTACGGAAGATAGTTCATTGTGATGATTTTTTTACTCTAATGGATGGTAGCCTTGTCATTATGGAAGGAAGTTCGTTGTTAGGATTTTGTTACTCAAATGGATGGTAGCCTGGTCATTATGGAAGGTAGTTCATTGTTGGGATTTTGTTACTCCATTGGATGGTAGCCTTGTCATTATGGAAGGTAGTTCATTGTTGAGATTTTGTTACTCCAATGGATGGTAGCCTTGTCATTATGGAATATAGTTCATTGTTGAGGTTTTGTTACTCCAATGGATGGTAGCCTTGTCATTATGGAATGTAGTTCATTGTTGAGATTTTGTTACTCTAATGGATGGTAGCTTTGTCATTACAGATGGTAGTTCATTGAGGAGTATTTGTTACTCTAATGGATGGTAGCCTTGTCATTATGGAAGGTAAATCATTGTTTAGATTTTGTTACTCCAATGGATGGTAGCGATGTCATTATGGAAAGTAGTTCGTTGTGAAGATTTTGTTACTCTAATGGATGGTAGCATTGTCATTATGGAAGGTAGTTTGTTGTTGGGATTTTGGTACTCTAATGGATGGTAGCCTTTTCATCACGGGTGGTAGTTCATTGTTGAGTTTTTGTTACTCTAATGCATGGTAGCCTTGACATTATGGAAGGTAGTTCATTGATGAGATTTTATTACTCTAATGGATGGTAGCCTTGTCATTATGGAAGGTAAATTGTTGCTGAGATTTTGTTACTCCAATGGATGTTAACAATGTCATGATGGAAGGTAGTTCGTTGTGGAGATTTTGTGACTATAATGGATGGTAGCATTGTCAATATTGAAAGTAGTTTGTTGTTGATATTTTGGTACTCTAATAGATGGTAGCCTTGTAATTATGGAAGCTAGTTCGTTGTTGAGATTTTGTTACTCTAATGAATGGTAGCCTTGTCATTATGGAAGGTAGTTCGTTGATGGGATTTTGTTACTCAAATGGGTGGTAGCCTTGTCATTACGGAAACTAGTTCGTTGTTGATATTTTGTTACTCTAATGGATGGTAGCCTTGTCATTATGGAAGTTAGTTTGTTGTTAGGATTTTGTTACTTAAATGGATGGTAGCCTGGTCATTATGGAAGGTAGTTCGTTGTTTAGATTTTGTTACTCCAATGGATGGTAGCGATGTCATTATGGAAGGTAGTTCGTTGTGGAGATTTTGTTACTATAATGGATGGTAGCATTATCATTATTGAAAATAGTTTGTTGTTGGGAATTTGGTACTCTAATAGATGGTAGCCTTGTCATTACGGAAGCTAGTACGTTGTTGAGATTTTCTTACTCTAATGAATGGTAGCCTTGTCATTATGGAAGGTAGTTCGTTGTTGGGATTTTGTTACTCAAATGGGTGGTAGCCTTGTCATTACGGAAGCTAGTTCATTGTGAATATTTTTTTACTCTAATGGATGGTAGCCTTGTCATTATGGAAGGAAGTTCGTTGTTAGGATTTTATTACTCAAATGGATGGTAGCCTGGCCATTATGGAAGGTAGTTCATTGTTGGGATTTTGTTACTCCATTGGATGGTAGCCTTGTCATTATGGAAGGTAGTTCATTGTTGAGATTTTGTTACTCCAATGGATGGTAGCCTTGTCATTATGGAATATAATTCATTGTTGAGGTTTTGTTACTCCAATGGCTGGTAGCTTTGTCATTACAGATGGTAGTTCATTGAGGAGTATTTGTTACTCTAATGGATGGTAGCCTTGTCATTATGGAAGGTAGTTCGTTGTTAGGATTTTGTTACTCTAATGGATGTTAGCCTTGTCATTATGGAAGGTAGTTCATTGTTGGGATTTTGTTACTTTAATGGATGGTAGCCTTGTCATTACGGAAGGTAGTTCGTTGTTTATATTTTGTTACTCCAATGGATGGTAACCTTGTCATTATGGAAGGCAATTTGTTGTTGAGATTTTCTTAGTTCAATGGATGGTAGCCTTGTAAATATGGAAGGTAGTTTGTTGTTGAGATTTTATTACTCCAATTGATGGTAGGCTTATCATTATGGAAGGTAGTTTGTTGTTGAGATTTTTTTACTTTAATGGATGGTAGCCTTGTCTTTATGGAAGTTAAATTGTTGTTGAGATTCTGTTACTCCAATGGATGTTAGCTATGTCCTTATGGAAGGTAGTTCGTTGTTGATATTTTGTCACTCTAATGGATGGTAGAGATATCCTTATGGAAGGTAGTTCGTTGTTGAGATTTTGTTACTTTAATGGATGGTAGCCTTGTCATTACGGAAGGTAGTTCGTTGTTGAGATTATGTTACTCCATTGGATGGTAACCTTGTCATTATGGAAGATAAATCATTGTTTAGATTTTGTTACTCCAATGGATGGTAGCGATGTCATTATGGAAGGTAGTTCGTTGTGGAGATTTTGTTACTTTAATGGATGGTAGCATTGTCATTATTGAAGGTAGTTTGTTGTTGGGATTTTGTTACTCTAATAGATGGTAGCCTTGTCATTACGAAAGGTAGTTCGTTGTTGAGATTTTGTTACTCCATTGGATGGTAGCCTTGTCATTATGGAAGGTAAATCATTGTTTAGATTTTGTTACTCCAATGGATGGTAGCGATGTCATTATGGAAGGTAGTTCACTGTTGAGATTTTGTTACTCCATTGGATGGTAGCCTTGTCATTATAGAAGGTAAATCATTGTTTAGATTTTGTTACTCCAATGGATGGTAGCGATGTCATTATGGAAGGTAGTTCGTTGTGGAGATTTTGTTACTCTAATGGATGGTAGCATTGTCATTATTGAAAGTAGTTTGTTGTTGGGATTTTGGTATTCTAATGGATGGTAGCCTTGTCATTACGGAAGCTAGTTCGTTGTTGAGATTTTGTTACTCTAAGGAATGGTTGCCTTGTCATTATGGAAGGTAGTTCGTTGTTGGGATTTTGTTACTCAAATGGATGGTAGCCTTGTCATTACGGAAACTAGTTCGTTGTTGAGATTTTATTACTCTAATGGATGGTAGCCTTGTCATTATGGAAGGTAGTTCGTTGTTAGGATTTTATTACTTAAATGGATGGTAGTGTGGTCATTATGGAAGGTAGTTCGTTGTTGGGATTTTGTTACTCAAATGGGTGGTAGCCTTGTCATTACGGAAGCTAGTTCATTGTTAAGATTTTTTTACTCTAATGGATGGTAGCCTTGTCATTATGGAAGGAAGTTCGTTGTTAGGATTTTGTTACTCAAATGGTTGGTAGCCTGGTCATTATGGAAGGTAGTTCATTGTTGGGATTTTGGAACTCAAATGGATGGTAGCCTTGTCATTATGGAAGGTAGTTCATTGTTGAGATTTTGTTCCTCCAATGGATGGTAGCCTTGCCATTATGGAATATAGTTCATTGTTGAGGTTTTGTTACTCCAATGGATGATAGCCTAGTCATTATGGAATGTAGTTCATTGTTGAGATTTTGTTACTTTAATGGATGGTAGCTTTGTCATTACAGATGGTAGTTCATTGAGGAGTATTTGTTACTCTAATGGATGGTAGCCTTGTCATTATGGAAGGTAGTTCATTGTTAGGATTTTGTTACTCTAATGGATTTTATCCTTGTCATTATGGAAGGTAGTTCATTGTTGGGATTTTGTTACTTTAATGGATGGTAGCCTTGTCATTAAGGAAGGTAGTTCGTTGTTTAGATTTTGTTACTCCAATGGATGGTAACCTTGTCATTATGGAAGGCAATTTGTTGTTGAGATTTTGTTAGTTCAATGGATGGTAGCCTTGTCAATATGGAAGGTAGTTTGTTGTTGAGATTTTGTTACTCCAATTGATGGTAGCCTTGTCATTATGGAAGGTAGTTTGTTGTTGAGATTTTTTTACTTTAATGGATGGTAGCCTTGTCATTATGGAAGTTAAATTGTTGTTGAGATTCTGTTACTCCAATGGATGTTAGCTATGTCCTTATGGAAGGTAGTTCGTTGTTGATATTTTGTCACTCTAATGGATGGTAGAGATATCCTTATGGAAGGTAGTTCGTTGTTGATATTTTGTTACTATAATGGATGGTAGCCTTGACATTACGGAAGGTAGTTTGTTGTTGAGATTTTGTTACTCCATTGGATGGTAACCTTGTCATTATGGAAGATAAATCATTGTTTATATTTTGTTACTCCAATGGATGGTAGCGATGTCATTATGGAATGTAGTTCGTTGTGGAGATTTCGTTACTTTAATGGATGGTAGCCTTGTCATTATGGAAGGTAGTTCGTTATTGAGATTTTCTTACTCTAATGGATGGTAGCCTTGTCATTATGGAATATAGTTCATTGTTGAAGTTTTGTTACTCTAATGGATGGTAGCCTTTTCATCACGGGTGGTAGTTCATTGTTGAGTTTTTGTTACTCTAATGCATGGTAGCCTTGTCATTATGGAAGGTAGTTCATTGATGAGATTTTATTACTCTAATGGATGGTAGCCTTGTCATTGTGGAAGGTAAATTGTTGCTGAGATTTTGTTACTCCAATGGATAGTAACGATGTCATGATGGAAGGTTGTTCGTTGTGGAGATTTTGTAACTATAATGGATGGTAGTTCGTTGTTTGTATTTTGGTACTCAAATGGATGGTAGCCTTGTCATTATGGAAGGTAGTTCATTGTTGAGATTTTGTTACTCCAATGGATGGTAGCCTTGTCATTATGGAAGGTAGTTCGTTGTTTAGATTTTGTTACTCCAATGGATGGTAGCCTTGTCATTATGGAATGTAGTTCATTGTTGAGATTTTGTTACTCTAATGGATGTTAGCCTAGTCATTATAGATGGTAGTTCATTGATGAGTTTTTGTTACTCTAATAGATGGTAGCCTTGTCATTATGGAAGGTAGTTTGTTGTTGGGATTTTGTTACTCTAATGTATGGTAGCCTTGTCATTATGGAAGGTACTTATTTGCTTGGATTTTGTTACTTTAATGGATGGTAGCCTTGTCATTAAGGAAGGTAGTTCGTTGTTGAGATTTTCTTACTCCAATGGATGGTAGCCTTGTCATTATGGAAGGCAGTTTTTTGTTGAGATTTTGTTAGTTCAATGGATGGTAGCCTTGTCAATATGGAAGGTAGTTCGTTGTTGAGATTTTGTTACTCCATTGGATGTAGCCTTTTCATTATGGAAGGTAAATTGTTGTTGAGATTCTGTTACCCCAATGGATGTTAGCTATGTCCTTATGCAAGGTAGTTTGTTGTTGATATTTTGTTACTCTAATGGATGGTAGAGATGTCCTTATGGAAGGTAGTTCATTGTTGATATTTTTTTACTCTAATGGATGGTATCCTTGTCATTACAAAAGGTAGTTTGTTGTTGAGATTTTGTTACTCCAATGGATGGTAGCCTTGTAATTATGGAATATAGTTCATTGTTGAGGTTTTGTTACTCTAATGGATGGTAGCCTTTTCATCGCGGGTGGTAGTTCATTGTTGAGTTTTTATTACTCTAATGCATGGTAGCCTTGTCATTATGGAAGGTAGTTCATTGATGAGATTTTATTACTCCAATGGATGGTAGCCTTGTCATTATGGAACGTAAATTGTTGCTGAGATTTTGTTACTCCAATGGATGGTAGCTATGTCCTTATGGAAGGTAGTTCATTATTTAGATTTTGTTACTCTAATGGAAGGTAACGATGTCATTATGGAAGGTAGTTCGTTATGGAAATTTTGTGACTATAATAGATGGTAGCATTGTCAATATTGAAAGTAGTTTGTTGTTGGGATTTTGGTACTCTAATAGATGGTAGACTTGTAATTACAGAAGCTAGTTCGTTGTTGAGATTTTGTTACTCTAATGAATGGTAGCCTTGTCATTATGGAAGGTAGTTCTTTGATGGGATTTTGTTACTCAAATGGGTGGTAGCCTTGTCATTATGGAAGTTAGTTCGTTGTTGAGATTTTGTTACGTTAATGGATGGTAGCCTTGTCATTATGGAAGTTAGTTTGTTGTTAGGATTTTGTTACTCAAATGGATGGTAGCCTGGTCATTATGGAAGGTAGTTCATTGTTTGTATTTTGGTACTCAAATGGATGGTAGCCTTGTCATTATGGAAGGTAGTTCATTGTTAAGATTTTGTTACTCTAATGGATGGTAGCCTTGTCAATATTGAAAGTAGTTTGTTGTTGAGATTTTGGTACTCTAATAGATGGTAGCCTTGTAATTACGGAAGCTAGTTCGTTGTTGTGATTTTCTTACTCTAATGAATAGTAGCCTGGTCATTATGGAAGGTAGTTCGTTGATGGGATTTTGTTACTCAAATGGGTGGTAGCCTTGTCATTACGGAAGCTAGTTCGTTTTTGAGATTTTGTTAGTCTAATGGATGTTAGCCTTGTCATTATGGAAGGTAGTTCGTTGTTAGGATTTTGTTACTCAAATGGATCGTAGCCTGGTCATTATGGAAGGTAGTTAATTGTTTGGATTTTGGTACTCAAATGGATGGTAGCCTTGTCATTATGGAAGGTAGTTTGTTGTTGAGATTTTGTTACTCCAATGGATGGTAGCCTTGTCATTATGGAATGTAGTTCATTGTTGAGATTTTGTTACTCTAATGGATGTTAGCCTAGTCATTACAGATGGTAGTTCATTGATGAGTTTTTGTTACTCTAATAGATGGTAGCCTTGTCATTATGGAAGGTAGTTCGTTATTGGGATTTTCTTTCTCTAATGTATGGTAGCCTTGTCATTATGGAAGGGACTTAGTTGTTTGGATTTTGTTACTTTAATGGATGGGAGCCTTGTCATTAAGGAAGGTAGTTCGTTGTTGGGATTTTGTTACTTTAATGGATGGTAACTTTGTCATTAAGGAAGGTAGTTCGTTGTTTAGATTTTGTTACTGCAATAGATGGTAACCTTGTCATTATGGAAGGCAGTTTGTTGTTGAGATTTTGTTAGTTCAATGGATGGTAGCCTTGTCAATATGGAAGGTAGTTTGTTGTTGAGATTTTGTTACTCCAATTGATGGTAGCCTTGTCATTATGGAAGGTAGTTTGTTGTTGAGATTTTTTTACTTTAATGGATGGTAGCCTTGTCATTATGGAAGTTAAATTGTTGTTGAGATTCTGTTAATCCAATGGATGTTAGCTATGTCCTTATGGAAGGTAGTTCATTGTTGATATTTTGTCACTCTAATGGATGGTAGAGATATCCTTATGGAAGGTAGTTCGTTGTTGAGATTTTGTTACTGTAATGGATGGTAGCCTTGTCATTACAGAAGGTTGTTCGTTGTTGAGATTTTGTTACTCCATTGGATGGTAGCCTTGTCATTATGGAAGATAAATCATTTTTTAGATTTTGTTACTCCAATGGATGGTAGCGATGTCATTATGGAAGGTAGTTCATTGTGGAGATTTTGTTACTCTAATGGATGGTAGCATTGTCATTATTGAAGGTAGTTTGTTGTTGGGATTTTGGTACTCTAATAGATGGTAGCCTTGTCATTACGGAAGGTAGTTCGTTGTTGAGATTCTGTTACTCCATTGGATGGTAGCCTTGTCATTATGTAAGGTAAATCATTATTTAGATTTTGTTACTCCAATGGATGGTAGCGATGTCATTATGGAAGGTAGTTCACTGTTGAGATTTTTTTACTCCATTGCATGGTAGCCTTGTCATTATGGAAGGTAAATCATTGTTTAGATTTTGTTACTCCAATGGATGGTAGCGATGTCATTATGGAAGATGGTTCGTTGTGGAGATTTTGTTACTCTAATGGATGGTAGCATTGTCATTATTGAAAGTAGTTTGTTGTTGGGATTTTGGTACTCTAATGGATGGTAGCCTTGTCATTACGGAAGCTAGTTTGTTGTTGAGATTTTGTTACTCTAAGGAATGGTAGCCTTGTCATTATGGAAGGTAGTTCATTGTTGGGATTTTGTTACTCAAATGGATGGTAGCCTTGTCATTACGGAAGCTAGTTCGTTGTTGAGATTTTATTACTCTAATGGGTGGTAGCCTTGTCATTATGGAAGGTAGTTCGTTGTTAGGATTTTGATACTCAAATGGATGGTAGCCTGTTCATTATGGAAGGTAGTTCGTTGTTGGGATTTTGGTACTCAAATGGATGGTAGCCTTGTCATTATGGAAGGTAGTTTGTTGTTGAGATTTTGTTACTCCAATGGATGGTAGCCTTGTCATTATGGAAGGTAGTTCGTTGTTGAGATTTTCTTACTCCAATGGATGGTAGCCTTGTCATTATGGAAGGCAGTTTTTTGTTGAGATTTTGTTAGTTCAATGGATGGTAGCCTTGTCAATATGGAAGGTAGTTCGTTGTTGAGATTTTGTTACTCCATTGGATGTAGCCTTTTCATTATGGAAGGTAAATTGTTGTTGAGATTCTGTTACCCCAATGGATGTTAGCTATGTCCTTATGCAAGGTAGTTTGTTGTTGATATTTTGTTACTCTAATGGATGGTAGAGATGTCCTTATGGAAGGTAGTTCATTGTTGATATTTTGTTACTCTAATGGATGGTATCCTTGTCATTACAAAAGGTAGTTTGTTGTTGAGATTTTGTTACTCCAATGGATGGTAGCCTTGTAATTATGGAATATAGTTCATTGTTGAGGTTTTGTTACTCTAATGGATGGTAGCCTTTTCATCGCGGGTGGTAGTTCATTGTTGAGTTTTTATTACTCTAATGCATGGTAGCCTTGTCATTATGGAAGGTAGTTCATTGATGAGATTTTATTACTCCAATGGATGGTAGCCTTGTCATTATGGAACGTAAATTGTTGCTGAGATTTTGTTACTCCAATGGATGGTAGCTATGTCCTTATGGAAGGTAGTTCATTATTTAGATTTTGTTACTCTAATGGAAGGTAACGATGTCATTATGGAAGGTAGTTCGTTATGGAAATTTTGTGACTATAATAGATGGTAGCATTGTCAATATTGAAAGTAGTTTGTTGTTGGGATTTTGGTACTCTAATAGATGGTAGACTTGTAATTACAGAAGCTAGTTCGTTGTTGAGATTTTGTTACTCTAATGAATGGTAGCCTTGTCATTATGGAAGGTAGTTCTTTGATGGGATTTTGTTACTCAAATGGGTGGTAGCCTTGTCATTATGGAAGTTAGTTCGTTGTTGAGATTTTGTTACGTTAATGGATGGTAGCCTTGTCATTATGGAAGTTAGTTTGTTGTTAGGATTTTGTTACTCAAATGGATGGTAGCCTGGTCATTATGGAAGGTAGTTCGTTGTTTGTATTTTGGTACTCAAATGGATGGTAGCCTTGTCATTATGGAAGGTAGTTCATTGTTAAGATTTTGTTACTCTAATGGATGGTAGCCTTGTCAATATTGAAAGTAGTTTGTTGTTGAGATTTTGGTACTCTAATAGATGGTAGCCTTGTAATTACGGAAGCTAGTTCGTTGTTGTGATTTTCTTACTCTAATGAATGGTAGCCTGGTCATTATGGAAGGTAGTTCGTTGATGGGATTTTGTTACTCAAATGGGTGGTAGCCTTGTCATTACGGAAGCTAGTTCGTTTTTGAGATTTTGTTAGTCTAATGGATGTTAGCCTTGTCATTATGGAAGGTAGTTCGTTGTTAGGATTTTGTTACTCAAATGGATCGTAGCCTGGTCATTATGGAAGGTAGTTAATTGTTTGGATTTTGGTACTCAAATGGATGGTAGCCTTGTCATTATGGAAGGTAGTTTGTTGTTGAGATTTTGTTACTCCAATGGATGGTAGCCTTGTCATTATGGAATGTAGTTCATTGTTGAGATTTTGTTACTCTAATGGATGTTAGCCTAGTCATTACAGATGGTAGTTCATTGATGAGTTTTTGTTACTCTAATAGATGGTAGCCTTGTCATTATGGAAGGTAGTTCGTTATTGGGATTTTCTTTCTCTAATGTATGGTAGCCTTGTCATTATGGAAGGGACTTAGTTGTTTGGATTTTGTTACTTTAATGGATGGGAGCCTTGTCATTAAGGAAGGTAGTTCGTTGTTGGGATTTTGTTACTTTAATGGATGGTAACTTTGTCATTAAGGAAGGTAGTTCGTTGTTTAGATTTTGTTACTGCAATAGATGGTAACCTTGTCATTATGGAAGGCAGTTTGTTGTTGAGATTTTGTTAGTTCAATGGATGGTAGCCTTGTCAATATGGAAGGTAGTTTGTTGTTGAGATTTTGTTACTCCAATTGATGGTAGCCTTGTCATTATGGAAGGTAGTTTGTTGTTGAGATTTTTTTACTTTAATGGATGGTAGCCTTGTCATTATGGAAGTTAAATTGTTGTTGAGATTCTGTTAATCCAATGGATGTTAGCTATGTCCTTATGGAAGGTAGTTCATTGTTGATATTTTGTCACTCTAATGGATGGTAGAGATATCCTTATGGAAGGTAGTTCGTTGTTGAGATTTTGTTACTGTAATGGATGGTAGCCTTGTCATTACAGAAGGTTGTTCGTTGTTGAGATTTTGTTACTCCATTGGATGGTAGCCTTGTCATTATGGAAGATAAATCATTTTTTAGATTTTGTTACTCCAATGGATGGTAGCGATGTCATTATGGAAGGTAGTTCATTGTGGAGATTTTGTTACTCTAATGGATGGTAGCATTGTCATTATTGAAGGTAGTTTGTTGTTGGGATTTTGGTACTCTAATAGATGGTAGCCTTGTCATTACGGAAGGTAGTTCGTTGTTGAGATTCTGTTACTCCATTGGATGGTAGCCTTGTCATTATGTAAGGTAAATCATTATTTAGATTTTGTTACTCCAATGGATGGTAGCGATGTCATTATGGAAGGTAGTTCACTGTTGAGATTTTTTTACTCCATTGCATGGTAGCCTTGTCATTATGGAAGGTAAATCATTGTTTAGATTTTGTTACTCCAATGGATGGTAGCGATGTCATTATGGAAGATGGTTCGTTGTGGAGATTTTGTTACTCTAATGGATGGTAGCATTGTCATTATTGAAAGTAGTTTGTTGTTGGGATTTTGGTACTCTAATGGATGGTAGCCTTGTCATTACGGAAGCTAGTTTGTTGTTGAGATTTTGTTACTCTAAGGAATGGTAGCCTTGTCATTATGGAAGGTAGTTCATTGTTGGGATTTTGTTACTCAAATGGATGGTAGCCTTGTCATTACGGAAGCTAGTTCGTTGTTGAGATTTTATTACTCTAATGGGTGGTAGCCTTGTCATTATGGAAGGTAGTTCGTTGTTAGGATTTTGATACTCAAATGGATGGTAGCCTGTTCATTATGGAAGGTAGTTCGTTGTTGGGATTTTGGTACTCAAATGGATGGTAGCCTTGTCATTATGGAAGGTAGTTTGTTGTTGAGATTTTGTTACTCCAATGGATGGTAGCCTTGTCATTATGGAAGGTAGTTCGTTGTTGATATTTTGTTACTCCAATGGATGGTAGCCTTGTCATTATGGAAGTTAGTTCGTTGTTGAGATTTCGTTACTCCATTGGATGGTAGCCTTGTA
The DNA here is from genome assembly GCA_948472305.1 of Vicia faba. Classification (NCBI taxonomy): domain Eukaryota; kingdom Viridiplantae; phylum Streptophyta; class Magnoliopsida; order Fabales; family Fabaceae; genus Vicia; species Vicia faba. The sequence goes on along the minus strand of OX451739.1, from coordinate 680,032,105 downwards.
ATCACGGAAGGTAAATCATTGTTTAGATTTTGTTACTCCAATGGATGGTAGCGATGTCAATATGGAAGGTAGTTCGTTGTGAAGATTTTGTTACTCTAATGGATGGTAGCATTGTCATTATGGAAGGTAGTTTGTTGTTGGGATTTTGGTACTCTAATGGATGGAAGCCTTGTCATTTCGGAAGCTAGTTCGTTGTTGAGATTTTGATAGTCTAATGGATGGTAGCCTTGTCATTATGGAAGGTAGTTCGTTGTTGAGATTTTCTTACTCCAATGGATTGTAGCCTTGTCATTATGGAATATAGTTCATTGTTGAAGTTTTGTTACTCTAATGGATGGTAGCCTTTTCATCACGGGTGGTAGTTCATTATTGAGTTTTTATTACTCTAATGCATGGTAGCCTTGTCATTATGGAAGATAAATCATTGTTTAGATTTTGTACCTCCAATGGATGGTAGCGATGTCATTATGGAAGGTAGTTCATTGTGGAGATTTTGTTACTCTAATGGATGGTATCATTGTCATTATTGAAGGTAGTTTGTTGTTGGGATTTTGGTACTCTAATAGATGGTAGCCTTGTCATTACGGAAGGTAGTTCGTTGTTGAGATTTTGTTACTCCATTGGATGGTAGCCTTGTCATTATGGAATGTAAATCATTGTTTAGATTTTGTTACTCCATTGGATGGTAGCGATGCCATTATGGAAGGTAGTTCACTGTTGAGATTTTTTTACTCCATTGGATGGTAGCCTTGTCATTATGGAAGGTAAATCATTGTTTAGATTTTGTTACTCCAATGGATGGTAGCGATGTCATTATGGAAGATAGTTCGTTGTGGAGATTTTGTTACTCTAATGGATGGTAGCATTGTCATTATTGAAAGTAGTTTGTTGTTGGGATTTTGGTACTCTAATGGATGGTAGCCTTGTCATTACGGAAGCTAGTTTGTTGTTGAGATTTTGTTACTCTAAGGAATGGTAGCCTTGTCATTATGGAAGGTAGTTCATTGTTGGGATTTTGTTACTCAAATGGATGGTAGCCTTGTCATTACGGAAGCTAGTTCGTTGTTGAGATTTTATTACTCTAATGGGTGGTAGCCTTGTCATTATGGAAGGTAGTTCGTTGTTAGGATTTTGATGCTCAAATGGATGGTAGCCTGTTCATTATGGAAGGTAGTTCGTTGTTGGGATTTTGGTACTCAAATGGATGGTAGCCTTGTCATTATGGAAGGTAGTTCGTTGTTGATATTTTGTTACTCCAATGGATGGTAGCCTTGTCATTATGGAATGTAGTTCATTGTTGAGATTTCGTTACTCCATTGGATGGTAGCCTTGTCATCACGGAAAATAAATCATTGTTTAGATTTTGTTACTTCAATGGATGGTAGCGATGTCATTATGGAAGGTAGTTCCTTATGGAGATTTTGTTACTCTAATGGATGGTAGCATTGTCATTATTGAAGGTAGCCTGTTGTTGGGATTTTGGTACTCTATTAGATGGTAGCCTTGTCATTACGGAAGGTAGTTCGTTGTTGAGATTTTGTTACTCCATTGGATGGTAGCCTTGTCATTATGGAAGGTAAATCATTATTTAGATTTTGTTACTCCAATGGATGGTAGCGATGTCATTATGGAAGGTAGTTCATTGTTGAGATTTTGTTACTCCATTGGATGGTAGCCTTGTCATTATGGAAGGTAAATCATTGTTTAGATTTTGTTACTCCAATGGATGGTAGCGATGTCATTATGGAAGATAGTTTGTTGTGGAGATTTTGTTACTCTAATGGACGGTAGCATTGTCATTATTGAAAGTAGTTTGTTGTTGGGATTTTGGTACTCTAATAGATGGTAGCCTTGTCATTACGTAAGCCAGTTCGTTGTTGAGATTTTGTTACCCTAATGAATGGTATCCCTGTCATTATGGAAGGTAGTTCGTTGTGGAGATTTTGTTACTCTAATGGATGGTAGCCTTGTCATTATGGAAGGTAGTTCGTTGTTAGGATTTTGTTACTCAAATGGATGGTAGCCTGGTCATTATGGAAGGTAGTTCGTTGTTGATATTTTGTTACTCCAATGGATGGTAGCCTTGTCATTATGGAATGTATTTCATTATTGAGATTTTGTTACTCCATTGGATGGTAGCCTTGTCATTATGGAAGGTAAATCATTGTTTAGATTTTGTTACTCCAATGGATGGTAGCGATGTCATTATGGAAGGTAGTTCATTGTGAAGATTTTGTTACTCTAATGGATTGTAGCATTGTCATTATGGAAGGTAGTTTGTAGTTGGGATTTTGGAACTCTAATGGATGGAAGCCTTGTCATTACGGAAGCTAGTTCGTTGTTGAGATTTTGATAGTCTAATGGATGGTAGCCTTGTCATTATGGAAGGTAGTTCATTGTTGAGATTTTGTTACTCCAATGGATGGTAGCCTTGTCATTATGGAATATAGTTCATTGTTGAGGTTTTGTTAATCTAATGGATGGTAGCCTTTTCATCACGGGTGGTAGTTCATTGTTGAGTTTTTGTTACTCTAATGCATGGTAGCCTTGTCATTATGGAAGGTAGTTCATTGATGAGATTTTATTACTCGAATGGATGGTAGCCTTGTCATTATGGAAGGAAAATTGTTGCTGAGATTTTGTTACTCCAATGGATGGTAGCTATGTCCTTATGGAAGGTAGTTCATTATTTAGATTTTGTTGCTCTAATGGATGGTAACGATGTCATTATGGAAGGTAGTTCGTTGTGGAGATTTTGTTACTATAATGGATGGTAGCATTGTCAATATCGAAAGTAGTTTGTTGTTGGGATTTTGGTACACTAATAGATGGTAGCCTTGTAATTACGGAATCTAGTTCATTGTTGAGATTTTGTTACTTTAATGGATGGTAGCCTTGTCATTATGGAAGGTAGTTCATTGTTAGGATTTTGTTACTCAAATGGATGGTAGCCTGGTCATTATGGAAGGTAGTTCGTTGTGTAGATTTTGGTACTCAAACGGATGGTAGCCTTGTCATTATGGAAGGTAGTTCATTGTTGAGATTTTGTTACTCCAATGGATGGTAGCCTTGTCATTACGGAAGGTAGTTCGTTGTTTAGATTTTGTTACTCCAATGGATGGTAGCCTTGTCATTATGGAATGTAGTTCATTGTTGAGATTTTGTTACTCTAATGGATGTTAGCCTAGTCATTACAGATGGTAGTTCATTGATGAGTTTTTGTTACTCTAATAGATGGTAGCCTTGTCATTATGGAAGGTAGTTCGTTGTTGAGATTTTGTTACTCCATTGGATGGTAGCCTTGTAATTATTGAAGGTAAATCATTGTTTAGATTTTGGTACTCCAATGAATGGTAGCCTTGTCATTGCGGAAGGTAGTTCATTGTAGAGATTTTGTTACTCCATTGGATGGTAGCCTTGTCATTATGGAAGGTAAATCATTGCTTAGATTTTGTTACTCCAATGGATGGTAGCGATGTCATTATGGAAGGTATTTCGTTGTTGAGATTTTTTACACCATTGGATGGTAGCCTTGTAATTATGGAAGGTAAATCATTGTTTAGATTTTGTTACTCCAATGGATGGTAGCGATGTCATTATGGAAGGTAGTTCGTTGTGGAGATTTTGTTACTCTAATGGATGGTAGCATTGTCATTATTGAAAGTAGTTTGTTGTTGGGATTTTGGTACTCTAATAGATGGTAGCCTTGTCATTACGGAAGCCAGTTCGTTGTTGAGATTTTGTTACCCTAAGGAATGGGTAGCCTTGTCATTATGGAAGGTAGTTCGTTGTTGGGATTTTATTACTCTAATGGATGGTAGCCTTGTCATTATGGAAGGTAGTTCGTTGTTAGGATTTTGTTACTCAAATGGATGTTATCCTGGTCATTATGGAAGGTAGTTTGTTGTTGGGATTTTGGTACTCAAATGGATGGTAGCCTTGTCATTATGGAAGGTAGTTTGTTATTGAGATTTTGTTACTCCAATGGATGGTAGCCTTGTCATTATGGAATGTAGTTTGTTGTTGATATTTTGTTACTCCAATGGATGGTAGCCTTGTCATTATGGAATGTAGTTCATTGTTGAGATTTTGTTACTCTAATAAATGGTAGCCTTGTCATTATGGAAGGTAGTTTGTTGTTGGGATTTTGTTACTCTAATGTATGCTAGCCTTGTCATTATGGAAGGTACTTAGTTGTTTGGATTTTGTTACTTTAATGGATAGTAGCCTTGTCATTAAGGAAGGTAGTTCGTTGTTGAGATTTTCTTACTTCAATGGATGGTAGCCTTGTTAATATGGAAGGTAGTTCGTTGTTGATATTTTGTTACTCTAATGGATGGTAGAGATGTCCTTATGGAAGGTAGTTCGTTGTTGAGATTTTGTTACTCTAATGGATGGTAGCCTTGTCATTACAAAAGGTAGTTCGTTGTTGAGATTTTGTTACTCCATTGGATGGTAGCCTTGTCATTATGGAAGGTAAATTGTTGTTGAGATTCTGTTACTCCAGTGGATGGTAGCGATGTCATTATGGAAGGTAATTCGTTGTGGAGATTTTGTTACATTAATGGATGGTAGCATTGTCATTATTGAAGGTAGTTTGTTGTTGGGATTTTGGTACACTAATAGATGGTAGCCTTTTCATTACAGAAGGTAGTTCATTGTTGAGATTTTGTTACTCCATTGGACGGTAGCCTTGTCATTATGGAAGGTAAATCATTGTTTAGATATTGTTACTCCAATGGATGGTAGCGATGTCATTATGGAAGGTAGTTCGTTGTTGAGATTTTGTTACTCCATTGGATGGTAGCATTGTAATTATGGAAGGTAAATCATTGTTTAGATTTTGTTACTCCAATGGATAGTGGCGATGTCATTATAGAAGGTAGTTCGTTGTGGAGATTTTGTTACTCTAATGGATGGTAGCATTGTCATTACGGAAGCCAGTTGGTTGTTAAGATATTGTTACTCTAATGAATGGTATACTTGTCATTATGGAAGGTAGTTCGTTATTGAGATTTTATTACTCTAATGGATCGTAGCCTTGTCATTATGGAAGGTAGTTCGTTGTTCGGATTTTGTTACTCAAATGGATGATAGCCTTGTCATTATGGAAGGTAGTTTGTTGTTGGGATTTTGGTACTCAAATGGATGGTAGCCTTGTCATTATTGAAGGTAGTTTGTTGTTGAGATTTTGTTACTCCAATGGATGGTAGCCTTTTCATTATGGAAGGTAGTTCGTTGTTGATATTTTGTTACTCCAATGGATGTTAGCCTTGTCATTATGGAATATAGTTCATTGTTGAGATTTTGTTACTCCATTTGATGGTAGCCTTGTCATTATGGAAGGTAAGTCATTGTTTAGATTTTGTTACTCCAATGGATGGTAGCGATGTCATTATGGAAGGTATTTCGTTGTGAAGATTTTGTTACTCTAATGAATGATAGCATTATCATTATGGAAGGTAGTTTGTTGTTGGGATTTTGGTACTCTAATGGATGGAAGCCTTGTCATTACGGAAGCTAGTTCGTTGTTGAGATTTTGATATTCTAATGAATGGTAGCCTTGTCATTATGGAATGTAGTTCATTGTTGAGATTTTGTTACTCCAATGGATGGTAGCCTTGTCATTATGGAACATAGTTCATTGTTGAGGTTTTGTTACTCTAATGGATGGTAGCCTTTTCATCACGGGTGGTAGTTCATTGTTGAGTTTTTGTTAATCTAATGCATGGTAGCCTTGTCATTATGGAAGGTAGTTCATTGATGAGATTTTATTACTCGAATGGATGGTAGCCTTGTCATTATGGAAGGTAAATTGTTGCTGAGGTTTTGTTACTCCAATGGATGGTAGCTATGTCCTTATGGAAGGTAGTTTGTTATTTAGATTTTGTTACTCTAATTGATGGTAACGATGTCATTATGGAAGGTAGTTCGTTGTGGAGATTTTGTGACTATAATGGATGGTAGAATTGTCAATAGTGAAAGTAGTTTGTTGTTGGGATTTTGGTACTCTAATATATGGTAGCCTTGTAATTACGGAAGCTAGTTCGTTGTTGATATTTTGTTACTCTAATGAATGGTAGCCTTTTCATTATGTAAGGTAGTTCATTGATGGGATTTTGTTACTCAAATGGGTGGTAGCCTTGTCATTATGGAAGCTAGTTCGTTGTTGAGATTTTGTTACTCTAATGGATGGTAGCCTTGTCATTATGGAAGGTAGTTCATTGTTAGGATTTTGTTACTCTAATGGATGGTAACAATGTCATTATGGAAGGTAGTTTGTTATGGAGATTTTGTGACTATAATGGATTGTAGCATTGTCAATATTGAAAGTAGTTTGTTGTTGGGATTTTGGTACTCTAATAGATGGTAGCCTTGTAATTACGGAAGCTAGTTCGTTGTTGAGATTTTGTTACTCTAATGAATGGTAGCCTTGTCATTATGGAATGTAGTTCAATGTTGAGATTTTGTTACTCTAATGGATGTTAGCCTAGTCATTACAGATGGTAGTTCATTGATGAGTTTTTGTTACTCTAATAGATGGTAGCCTTGTCATTATTGAAGGTAGTTCATTGTTGAGATTTTATTACTCCATTGGATGGTAGCCTTGTAATTATTGAAGGTAAATCATTGTTTAGATTTTGTTACTCCAATGGATTGTAGCGATGTCATTATGGATGGTAGTTCGTTGTGGAGATTTTGTTACTCTAATGGATGGTAGCATTGTCATTATTGAAAGTAGTTTGTTGTTAGGATTTTGGTACTCTAATAGATGGTAGCCTTGTCATTACGGAAGCCAGTTCATTGTTGAGATTTTGTTACTCTAATGAATGGTATCCTTGTCATTATGGAAGGTAGTTCGTTTTTGAGATTTTATTACTCTAATGGATGGTAGCCTTGTCATTATGTAAGGTAGTTCGTTGTTAGGATTTTGTTACTCAAATGGATGGTAGCCTGGTCATTATGGAAGGTAGTTAGTTGTTGGGATTTTGGTACTCAAATGGATGGTAGCCTTGTCATTATGGAAGGTAGTTTGTTGTTGATATTTTGTTAATCTAATAGATGGTAGCCTTGTCATTATGGAAGGTAGTTCGTTGTTGATATTTTGTTACTCTAATGGATGGTAGCCTTGTCATTATGGAATGTAGTTCATTGTTGAGATTTTGTTACTCCATTGGATGGTAGCCTTGTCATTATGGAAGGTAGTTTGTTGTTGATATTTTGTTACTCCAATAGATGGTAGCCTTGTAATTATTGAAGGTAGTTCGTTGTTGATATTTTGTTACTCTAATGGATGGTAGCCTTGTCATTATGGAATGTAGTTCATTGTTGAGATTTTGTTACTCCATTGGATGGTAGCCTTGTCATTATGGAAGGTAAATCATTGTTTAGATTTTGTTACTCCAATGGATGGTAGCGATGTCATTATGGAAGGTAGTCAGTTGTGAAGATTTTGTTACTATAATGGATCGTAGCATTGTCATTATGGAAGGTAGTTTGTTGTTGGGATTTTGGTACTCTAATGGATGGAATCCTTGTTATTAAGGAAGCTAGTTCGTTGTTGAGATTTTGATAGTCTAATGGATGGTAGCCTTGTCATTATGGAAGGTAGTTCGTTGTTGAGATTTTGTTACTTCAATGGATGGTAGCCTTGTCATTATGGAATATAGTTCATTGTTGAGGTTTTGTTACTCTAATGGATGGTAGCCTTTTCATCACGGGTGGTAGTTCATTGTTGAGTTTTTGTTAATCTAATGCATGGTAGCCTTGTCATTATGGAAGGTAGTTCATTGATGAGATTTTATTACTCGAATGGATGGTAGCCTTGTCATTATGGAAGGTAAATTGTTGCTGAGGTTTTGTTACTCCAATGGATGGTAGCTATGTCCTTATGGAAGGTAGTTTGTTATTTAGATTTTGTTACTCTAATTGATGGTAACGATGTCATTATGGAAGGTAGTTCGTTGTGGAGATTTTGTGACTATAATGGATGGTAGAATTGTCAATAGTGAAAGTAGTTTGTTGTTGGGATTTTGGTACTCTAATATATGGTAGCCTTGTAATTACGGAAGCTAGTTCGTTGTTGATATTTTGTTACTCTAATGAATGGTAGCCTTGTCATTATGTAAGGTAGTTCATTGATGGGATTTTGTTACTCAAATGGGTGGTAGCCTTGTCATTATGGAAGCTAGTTCGTTGTTGAGATTTTGTTACTCTAATGGATGGTAGCCTTGTCATTATGGAAGGTAGTTCATTGTTAGGATTTTGTTACTCTAATGGATGGTAACAATGTCATTATGGAAGGTAGTTTGTTATGGAGATTTTGTGACTATAATGGATGGTAGCATTGTCAATATTGAAAGTAGTTTGTTGTTGGGATTTTGGTACACTAATAGATGGTAGCCTTGTAATTACGGAAGCTAGTTCGTTGTTGAGATTTTGTTACTCTAATGAATGGTAGCCTTGTCATTATGGAATGTAGTTCAATGTTGAGATTTTGTTACTCTAATGGATGTTAGCCTAGTCATTACAGATGGTAGTTCATTGATGAGTTTTTGTTACTCTAATAGATGGTAGCCTTGTCATTATTGAAGGTAGTTCATTGTTGAGATTTTATTACTCCATTGGATGGTAGCCTTGTAATTATTGAAGGTAAATCATTGTTTAGATTTTGTTACTCCAATGGATTGTAGCGATGTCATTATGGATGGTAGTTCGTTGTGGAGATTTTGTTACTCTAATGGATGGTAGCATTGTCATTATTGAAAGTAGTTTGTTGTTAGGATTTTGGTACTCTAATAGATGGTAGCCTTGTCATTACGGAAGCCAGTTCATTGTTGAGATTTTGTTACTCTAATGAATGGTATCCTTGTCATTATGGAAGGTAGTTCGTTTTTGAGATTTTATTACTCTAATGGATGGTAGCCTTGTCATTATGTAAGGTAGTTCGTTGTTAGGATTTTGTTACTCAAATGGATGGTAGCCTGGTCATTATGGAAGGTAGTTCGTTGTTGGGATTTTGGTACTCAAATGGATGGTAGCCTTGTCATTATGGAAGGTAGTTTGTTGTTGATATTTTGTTACTCCAATAGATGGTAGCCTTGTCATTATGGAAGGTAGTTCGTTGTTGATATTTTGTTACTCTAATGGATGGTAGCCTTGTCATTATGGAATGTAGTTCATTGTGGAGATTTTGTTACTCCATTGGATGGTAGCCTTGTCATTATGGAAGGTAGTTTGTTGTTGATATTTTGTTACTCCAATAGATGGTAGCCTTGTCATTATGGAAGGTAGTTCGTTGTTGATATTTTGTTACTCTAATGGATGGTAGCCTTGTCATTATGGAATGTAGTTCATTGTTGAGATTTTGTTACTCCATTGGATGGTAGCCTTGTCATTATGGAAGGTAAATCATTGTTTAGATTTTGTTACTCCAATGGATGGTAGCGATGTCATTATGGAAGGTAGTCAGTTGTGAAGATTTTGTTACTCTAATGGATGGTAGCATTGTCATTATGGAAGGTAGTTTGTTGTTGGGATTTTGGTACTCTAATGGATGGAATCCTTGTTATTACGGAAGCTAGTTCGTTGTTGAGATTTTGATAGTCTAATGGATGGTAGCCTTGTCATTATGGAAGGTAGTTCGTTGTTGAGATTTTGTTACTCCAATGGATGGTAGCCTTGTCATTATGGAATATAGTTCATTGTTGAGGTTTTGTTACTCTAATTGATGGTAGCCTTTTCATCACGGGTGGTAGTTCACTGTTGAGTTTTTGTTACTCTAATGCATGGTAGCCTTGTCATTATGGAAGGTAGTTCATTGATTAGATTTTATTACTCCAATGAATGGTAGCCTTGTCATTATGGAAGGTAAATTGTTGCTGAGATTTTGTTACTCCAATGAATGGTAGCTATGTCCTTATGGAAGGTAGTTCGTTATTTAGATTTTGTTACTCTAATGGATGGTAACGATGTCATTATGGAAGGTAGTTCGTTTTTGAGATTTTATTACTCTAATGGATGGTAGCCTTGTCATTATGTAAGGTAGTTCGTTGTTAGGATTTTGTTACTCAAATGGATGGTAGCCTGGTCATTATGGAAGGTAGTTTGTTGTTGGGTTTTTGGTACTCAAATGGATGGTAGCCTTGTCATTATGGAAGGTAGTTTGTTTTTGATATTTTGTTACTCCAATAGATGGTAGCCTTGTCATTATGGAAGGTAGTTCGTTGTTGATATTTTGTTACTCTAATGGATGGTAGCCTTGTCATTATGGAATGTAGTTCATTGTTGAGATTTTGTTACTCCATTGGATGGTAGCCTTGTCATTATGGAAGGTAAATCATTGTTTAGATTTTGTTACTCCAATGGATGGTAGCGATGTCATTATGGAAGGTAGTCGGTTGTGAAGATTTTGTTACTCTAATGGATGGTAGCATTGTCATTATGGAAGGTAGTTTGTTGTTGGGATTTTGGTACTCTAATGGATGGAATCCTTGTTATTACGGAAGCTAGTTCGTTGTTGAGATTTTTATAGTCTAATGGATGGTAGCCTTGTCATTATGGAAGGTAGTTCGTTGTTGAGATTTTGATACTCCAATGGATGGTAGCCTTGTCATTATTGAATATAGTTCATTGTTGAGGTTTTGTTACTCTAATTGATGGTAGCTTTTTCATCACGGGTGGTAGTTCATTGTTGAGTTTTTGTTACTCTAATGCATGGTAGCCTTGTCATTATGGAAGGTAGTTCATTGATTAGATTTTATTACTTCAATGAATGGTAGCCTTATCATTATGGAAGGTAAATTGTTGCTGAGATTTTGTTACTCCAATGGATGGTAGCTATGTCCTTATGGAAGGTAGTTTGTTATTTAGATTTTGTTACTCTAATGGATGGTAACGATGTCATTATGGAAGGTAGTTTGTTTTTGATATTTTATTACTCTAATGGATGGTAGCCTTGTCATTATGTAAGGTAGTTCGTTGTTAGGATTTTGTTACTCAAATGGATGGTAGCCTGGTCATTATGGAAGGTAGTTCGTTGTTGGGATTTTGGTACACAAATGGATGGTAGCCTTGTCATTATGGAAGGTAGTTCGTTGTTGATATTTTGTTACTCCAATGGATGGTAGCCTTGTCATTATGGAATGTAGTTCATTGTTGAGATTTTGTTACTCCATTGGATGGTAGCCTTGTCATTATGGAAGGTAAATCAATGTTTAGATTTTGTTACTCCAATGGATGGTAGCGATGTCATTATGGAAGGTAGTCGGTTGTGAAGATTTTGTTACTCTAATGGATGGTAGCATTGTCATTATGGAAGGTAGTTTGTTGTTGGGATTTTGGTAGTCTAATGGATGGAATCCTTGTCATTATGGAAGCTAGTTCGTTGTTGAGATTTTGATAGTCTAATGGATGGTAGCCTTGTCATTATGGAAGGTAGTTCGTTGTTGAGATTTTGTTACTCAAATGGATGGTAGCCTTGTCATTATGGAATATAGTTCATTGTTAAGGTTTTGTTAGTCTAATTGATGGTAGCCTTTTCATCACGGGTGGTAGTTCATTGTTGAGTTTTTGTTACTATAATGCATGGTAGCCTTGTCATTATGGAAGGTAGTTCATTGATTAGATTTTATTACTCCAATGAATGGTAGCCTTGTCATTATGGAAGGTAAATTGTTGCTGAGATTTTGTTACTCCAATGGATGGTAGCTATGTCCTTATGGAAGGTAGTTCGTTATTTAGATTTTGTTACTCTAATGGATGGTAACGATGTCATTATGGAAGGTAGTTTGTTGTGGAGATTTTGTGACTATAATGGATGGTAGCATTGTCAATATTGAAAGTAGTTTGTTGTTGGGATTTTGGTACTCTAATAGATGGTAGCCTTGTAATTACGGAAGCTAGTTCGTTGTTGAGATTTTGTTACTCTAATGAATGGTAGCCTTGTCATTATGGAAGGTAGTTCACTGATGGGATTTTTTTACTCAAATGGGTGGTAGCCTTGTTATTATGGAAGCTAGTTCGTTCTTGAGATTTTGTTACTCTAATGGATTGTAGCCTTGTCATTATGGAAGGTAGTTCGTAGTTAGGATTTTGTTACTCAAATGGATGGTAGCCTTGTCATTATGGAAGGTAGTTCGTTGTTTGGATTTTGGTACTCAAATGGATGGTAGCCTTGTCATTATGGAAGGTAGTTTGTTGTTGAGATTTTGATACTCCAATGGATGGTAGCCTTGTCATTATGGAAGGTAGTTCGTTGTTTAGATTTTGTTACTCCAATGGATGGTAGCCTTGTCATTATGGAATGTAGTTCATTGTTGAGATTTTGTTACTCTAATGGATGTTAGCCTAGTCATTACATATGGTAGTTCATTGATGAGTTTTTGTTACTCTAATAGATGGTAGCCTTGTCATTATGGAAGGTAGTTCGTTGTTGAGATTTTGTTACTTCATTGGATGGTAGCCTTTTAATTATTGAAGGTAAATCATTGTTTAGATTTTGTTACTCTAATGGATGGTAGCGTTGTCATTATGGAAGGTAGTCCGTTGTGGAGATTTTGTTACTCTAATGGATGGTAGCATTGTCATTATTGAAAGTAGTTTGTTGTTGGGATTTTGGTACTCTAATAGATGGTAGCCTTGTCATTACGGAAGCCAGTTCGTTGTTGAGATTTTGTTACTCTAATGAATGGTATCCTTGTCATTGTGGAAGGTAGTTTATTGTTGAGATTTTATTACCCTAATGGATGGTAGCCTTGTCATTATGGAAGGTAGTTCGTTGTTAGGATTTTGTTACTCAAATGGATGGTAGCCTGGTCATTATGGAAGGTAGTTCATTGTTGGGATTTTGGTACTCAAATGTATGGTAGCCTTGTCATTATGGAAGGTAGTTTGTTGTTGAGATTTTGTTACTCCAATGGATGGTAGCCTTGTCATTATGGAAGATAGTTCGTTGTTGATATTTTGTTACTCCAATGGATGGTAGCCTTGTCATTATGGAATGTAGTTCATTGTTGAGATTTTGTTACTCCATTGTATGGTAGCCTTGTCATTGTTGAAGGTAAATCATTGTTTAGATTTTGTTACTCCAATGGATGGTAGAGATGTCATTATGGAAGGTAGTTCGTTGTGAAGATTTTTTTACTCTAATGGATGGTAGCATTGTCATTATGGAAGGTAGTTTGTTGTTGGGATTTTGGTACTCTAATTGATAGAAGCCTTGTCATTGTGGAAGCTAGTTCGTTGTTGAGATTTTGATAGTCTAATGGATGGTAGCCTTGTCATTATGGAATATAGTTCATTGTTGAGGTTTTGTTACTCTAATGGATGGTAGCCTTTTCATCACGGGTGGTAGTTCATTGTTGAGTTTTTGTTACTCTAATGCATGGTAGCCTTGTCATTATGGAAGGTAGTTCATTGATGAGATTTTATTACTCGAATGGATGGTAGCCTTATCATTATGGAAGGTAAATTGTTGCTGAGATTTTGTTACTCCAATGGATGGTAACTATGTCCTTATGGAAGGTAGTTCATTATTTAGATTTTGTTACTCTAATGGATGGTAACAATGTCATTATGGAAGGTAGTTCGCTGTGGAGATTTTGTGACTATAATGGATGGTAGCATTGTCAATGTTGAAAGTAGTATGTTGTTGGGATTTTGGTACTTTAATAGATGGTAGCCTTGTAATTACAGAAGCTAGTTCGTTGTTGAGATTTTGTTTCTCTAATGAATGGTAGCCTTGTCATTATGGAAGGTAGTTCGTTGATGGGATTTTGTTACTCAAATGGGTGGAAGCCTTGTCATTATGGAAGCTAGTTCGTTGTTGAGATTTTGTTACTCTAATGGATGGTATCTTTGTCATTATGGAAGGTACTTCGTTGTTAGGATTTTGTTACTCAAATGAACGGTAGCCTGGTCATTATGGAAGGTAGTTCGTTGTTTGGATTTTGGTACTCAAATGGATGGTAGCCTTGTCATTATGGAAGGTAGTTCGTTGTTGAGATTTTGTTACTCCAATGGATGGTAGCCTTGTCATTATGGAAGGTAGTTCGTTGTTTAGATTTTGTTACTCCAATGGATGGTAGCCTTGTCATTATGGAATGTAGTTCATTGTTGAGATTTTGTTACTCTAATGGATGTTAGCCTAGTCATTACGGATGGTATTTCATTGATGAGTTTTTGTTACTCTAATAGATGGTAGCCTTGTCATTATGGAAGGTAGTTCGTTGTTGAGATTTTGTTACTCCATTGGATGGTAGCCTTGTAATTATTGAAGGTAAATCATTGTTAAGATTTTGTTACTCCAATGGATGGTAGCGATGTCGTTATGGACGGTAGTTTGTTGTGGAGATTTTGTTACTCTAATGGATGGTAGCATTGTCATTATTGAAAGTAGTTTGTTGTTAGGATTTTGGTACTCTAATAGATGGTAGCCTTGTCATTACGGAAGCCAGTTCGTTGTTGAGATTTTGTTACTCTAATGAATGGTATCCTTGTCATTATGGAAGGTAGTTCTTTGTTGAGATTTTATTACTCTAATGGATTGTAGCCTTGTCATTATGGAAGGTAGTTTGTTGTTAGGATTTTGTTACTCAAATGGATGGTAGCCTGGTCATTATGGAAGGTAGTTCATTGTTGGGATTTTGGTACTCAAATGGATGGTAGCCTTGTCATTATGGAAGGTAGTTTGTTGTTAAGATTTTGTTACTCCAATAGATGGTAGCCTTGTCATTATGGAAGGTAGTTCGTTGTTGATATTTTGTTACTCCAATGGATGGTAGCCTTGTCATTATGGAATGTAGTTCATTGTTGAGATTTTGTTACTCCATTGGATGGTAGCCTTGTCATTATGGAAGGTAAATCATTGTTTAGATTTTGTTACTCCAATGGATGGTAGCGATGTCATTATGGAAGGTAGTTCGTTGTGATGATTTTGTTACTTTAATGGATGGTAGCATTGTCATTATGGAAGGTAGTTTGTTGTTGGGATTTTGGTACTCTAATGGATGGAATCCCCTTCATTATGGAATATAGTTCATTGGTGAGGGTTTGTTACTCTAATTGATTGTAGCCTTTTCCTCACTGGTGGTAGTTCATTGTTGAGTTTTTGTTACTCTAATGCATGGTAGCCTTGTCATTATGGAAGGTAGTTCATTGATTAGATTTTATTACTCCAATGGATGGTAGCCTTGTCATTATGGAAGGTAAATTGTTGCAATAATTTTGTTACTCCAATGGATGGTAGCTAAGTCCTTATGGAAGGTAGTTCGTTATTTTGATTTTGTTACTCCAATGGATGGTAACGATGTCATTATGGAAGGTAGTTCATTGTGGAGATTTTGTGACTATAATGGATGGTAGCATTGTCAATATTGAAAGTAGTTTTTTGTTGGGATTTTGGTACTCTAATAGATGGTAGCCTTGTAATTACGGAAGCTAGTTCGTTGTTGAGATTTTGTTACTCTACTGAATGGTAGCCTTGTCATTATGCAAGGTAGTTCAATGATGGGATTTTGTTCCTCAAATGGGTGGTAGCCTTTTCATTATGGAAGCTAGTTCGTTGTTGAGATTTTATTACTCTAATGGATGGTAGCCTTGTCATTATGGAAAGTAGTTCATTGTTTGGATTTTGGTACTCAAATGGATGGTAGCCTTGTCATTATGGAAGGTAGTTCATTGTTGAGATTTTGTTACTCCAATGGATGGTAGCCTTGTCATTATGGAAGGTAGTTCGTTGTTTAGTTTTTGTTACTCCAATGGATGGTAGCCTTTTAATTTTTGAAGATAAATCATTGTTTAGATTTTGTTACTCCAATGGATGGTAGCGATGTTATTATGGAAGGTAGTTCGTTGTTGATATTTTGTTACTCCAATGGATGGTAGCCTTGTCATTATGGAATGTAGTTCATTGTTGAGATTTTGTTACTCCATTGGATGGTAGCGATGTCATTATGGAGGGTAAATCATTGTTTAGATTTTGTTACTCCAATGGATGGTAGCGATGCCATTATGGAAGGTAGTTCGTTATGAAGATTTTGTTACTCTAATGGATGGTAGCATTGTCATTATGGAAAGTAGTTTGTTGTTGGGATTTTGGTACTCTAATGGATGGAAGCCTTGTCATTACGGAAGCTAGTTCATTGTTGAGATTTTGATAGTCTAATGGATGGTAGCCTTGTCATTATGGAAGGTAGTTTGTTGTTGAGATTTTGTTATTCCAATGGATGGTAGCCTTGTCATTATGGAATATAGTTCATTGTTGTGGTTTTGTTACTCTAATGGATGGTAGCCTTTTCATCACGGGTGGTAGTTCATTGTTGTGTTTTGTTACTCTAAGGCATGGTAGCCTTGTCATTATGGAAGGTAGTTCATTGATGTGATTTTATTACTCTAATGGATGGTAGCCTTGTCATTATGGAAGGTAAATAGTTGCTGAGATTTTGTTACTCCAATGGATGGTAACGATGTCATGATGGAAGGTAGTTCGTTGTGGAGATTTTGTGACTATAATGGATGGTAGCATTGTCAATATTGGAAGTAGTTTGTTGTTGGGATTTTGGTACTCTAATAGATGGTAGCCTTGTAATTACAGAAGCTAGTTCGTTGATGGGACTTTGTTACTCAAATGGGTGGTAGCCTTGTCATTACGGAAGCTAGTTCGTTGTTGAGATTTTGTTACTCTAATGGATGGTAGCCTTGTCATTATGGAAGGTAGTTCGTTGTTAGGACTTTGTTACTCAAATGGATGGTAGCCTAGTCATTATGGAAGGTAGTTCGTTGTTTGTATTTTGGTACTCAAATGGATGTTAGCCTAGTCATTACATATGGTAGTTCATTGATGAGTTTTTGTTACTCTAATAGATGGTAGCCTTGTCATTATGGAAGGTAGTTTGTTGTTGAGATTTTTTTACTCCATTGGATGGTAGCCTTTTAATTATTGAAGGTAAATCATTGTTTAGATTTTGTTACTCCAATGGATGGTAGCGACGTCATTATGGAAGGTACTTCGTTGTGGAGATTTTGTTACTCTAATAGATGGTAGCATTGTCATTACTGAAAGTAGTTTGTTGTTGGGATCTTGGTACTCTAATAGATGGTAGCCTTGTCATTACGGAAGCCAGTTCGTTGTTGAGATTTTGTTACTCTAATGAATGGTATCCTTGTCATTGTGGAAGGTAGTTTGTTGTTGAGATTTTATTACCCTAATGGATGGTAGCCTTGTCATTATGGAAGGTAGTTCGTTGTTAGGATTTTGTTACTCAAATGGATGGTAGCCTGGTCATTATGGAAGGTAGTTTGTTGTTGGGATTTTTGTACTCAAATGGATGGTAGCCTTGTCATTATGGAAGGTAGTTTGTTGTTGATATTTTGTTACTCCAATAGATGGCAGCCTTGTCATAATGGAAGGTAGTTCGTTGTTGATATTTTGTTACTCCAATGGATGGTAGCCTTGTCATTATGGAATGTAGTTCATTGTTGAGATTTTGTTACTCCATTGGATGGTAGCCTTGTCATTATGGAAGGTAAATCATTGTTTAGATTTTGTTACTCCAATGGATGGTAGCGATGTCATTATGGAAGGTAGTTCGTTGTGAAGATTTTATTACTCTAATGGATGGTAGCATTGTCATTATGGAAGGTAGTTTGTTGTTGGGATTTTGGTACTCTAATGGATGGAATCCTTGTCATTACGGAAGCTAGTTCGTCGTTGAGATTTGGATAGTCTAATGGATGGTAGCCTTGTCATTATGGAAGGTAGTTCGTTGTTGAGATTTTGTTACTCCAATCGATGGTAGCCTTGTCATTATGGAATATAGTTCATTGTTGAGGTTTTGTTAATCTTATGGATTGTAGCCTTTTCATCACGAGTGGTAGTTCATTGTTGAGTTTTTGTTACTCTAATGCATGGTAGCCTTGTCATTATGAAAGGTAGTTCATTGATGAGATTTTATTACTCGAATGGATGGTAGCCTTGTCATTATGAAAGGTAAATTGTTGCTGAGATTTTGTTACTCCATTGGATGGTAGCCTTGTCATTATGGAAGGTAAATTGTTGTTGAGATTCTGTTACTCCAATGGATGTTAGCTATGTCTTTATGGAAGGTAGTTCGTTGTTGATATTTTGTTACTCTAATGGATGGTAGCGATGTCCTTATGGAAGGTAGTTTGTTGTTGAGATTTTGTTACTCTAATGAATGGTAGCCTTGTCATTACGGAAGGTAGTTCATTGTTGAGATTTTCTTACTCCATTGGATGGTAGCCTTGTCATTATGGAAGGTAGTTCGTTGTTGGCATTTTGTTACTCAAATGGATGGTAGCCTTGTCATTACGGAAGCTAGTTCAATGTTGAAATTTTGTTAATCTAATGGATGGTAGCCTTGTCATTATAGAAGGTAGTTCATTGTTAGGATTTTATTACTCAAATGGATGGTAGCCTGGTCATTATGGAAGGTAGTTCGTTGTTGGGATTTTGGTACTCAAATGGATGGTAGCCTTGTCATTATGGAAGGTAGTTTGTTGAGATTTTGTTACTCCATATGATTGTAGCCTTGTCATTATAGAATGTAGTTCGTTGTTGATATTTTGTTACTCTAATGGATGGTAGAGATGTCCTTATAGAAGGTAGTTCGTTGTTGAAATTTTGTTACTCTAATGGATGGTAGCCTTGTCATTACAAAAGGTAGTTCGTTGTTGAGATTTTGTTACTCCATTGGATGGTAGCCTTGTCATTATGGAAGGTAAATCATTGTTTAGATTTTTTTACTCCAATGGATGGTAGCGATGTCATTATGGAAGGTAGTTCGTTGTGGAGATTTTGTTACTCTAATGGATGGTAGCATTGTCATTATTGAAGGTAGTTTGTTGTTGGGATTTTGGTACTTTAATAGATGGTAGCCTTGTCATTACGGAAGGTAGTTCATTGTTGAGATTTTGTTACTCCATTGGATGGTAGCGTTGTCATTATGGAAAATAAATCATTGTTTAGATTTTTTTACTCCAATGGATGGTAGCAATGACATTATGGAAGGTAGTTCGTTGTTGAGATTTTGTTAGTCCATTGGATGGTAGCCTTGTCATTATGGAAGGTAAATCATTGTTTAGATTTTGTTACTCCAATGGTTGGTAGCGATGTCATTATGGAAGGTATTTTATTGTGGAGATTTTGTTACTCTAATGGATGGTAGCATTGTCATTATTGAAAGTAGTTTGTTTTGGGATTTTGGTACTCTAATAGATGGTAGCCTTGTCATTACGGAAGCCAGTTCGTTGTTGAGATTTTGTTACTCTAATGAATGGTATCCTTGTCATTGTGGAAGGTAGTTTGTTGTTGAGATTTTATTACCCTAATGGATGGTAGCCTTGTCATTATGGAAGGTAGTTCGTTGTTAGGATTTTGTTACTCAAATGAATGGTATCCTTGTCACTATGGAAGGTAGTTCGTTGTTGGGATTTTGTTACTCAAATGGATGGTAGAATTGTCATTACAGAAGCTAGTTCATTGTTGAGATTTTGTTACTCTAATGGATGGTAGCCTTATCATTATGGAAGGTAGTTCGTTGTTGGGATTTTGGTACTCAATGTATGGTAGCCTTGTCATTATGGAAGGTAGTTCGTTGTTGAGATTTTGTTACTCCAATGGATGGTAGCCTTGTCAGTATGGAAGGTAGTTCGTTGTTGAGATTTTGTTACTCCAACCGATGGTAGCCTTGTCATTATGGAATATAGTTCATTGTTGAGGTTTTGTTACTCTTATGGATTGTAGCCTTTTCATCACGAGTGGTAGTTCATTGTTGAGTTTTTGTTACTCTAATGCATGGTAGCCTTGTCATTATGAAAGGTAGTTCATTGATGAGATTTTATTACTCGAGTGGATGGTAGCCTTGTCATTATGAAAGGTAAATTGTTGCTGAGATTTTGTTACTCCATTGGATGGTAGCCTTGTCACTATGGAAGGTAAATTGTTGTTGAGATTCTGTTACTCCAATGGATGTTAGCTATGTCTTTATGGAAGGTAGTTCGTTGTTGATATTTTGTTACTCTAATGGATGGTAGCGATGTCCTTATGGAAGGTAGTTTGTTGTTGAGATTTTGTTACTCTAATGAATGGTAGCCTTGTCATTACGGAAGGTAGTTCATTGTTGAGATTTTCTTACTCCATTGGATGGTAGCCTTGTCATTATGGAAGGTAGTTCGTTGTTGGCATTTTGTTACTCAAATGGATGGTAGCCATGTCATTACGGAAGGTAGTTTGTTGTTGAGATTTTGTTACTCCATATGATTGTAGCCTTGTCATTATGGAAGGTAAATTGTTGTTGAGATTCTGTTACTCCAACGGATGTTAGCTATGTCATTATGGAATGTAGTTCGTTGTTGATATTTTGTTACTCTAATGGATGGTAGAGATGTCCTTATAGAAGGTAGTTCGTTGTTGAAATTTTGTTACTCTAATGGATGGTAGCCTTGTCATTATGGAAGGTAAATCATTGTTTAGATTTTTTTACTCCAATGGATGGTAGCGATGTCATTATGGAAGGTAGTTCGTTGTGGAGATTTTGTTACTCTAATGGATGGTAGCATTGTCATTATTGAAGGTAGTTTGTTGTTGGGATTTTGGTACTTTAATAGATGGTAGCCTTGTCATTACGGAAGGTAGTACGTTGTTGAGATTTTGTTACTCCATTGGATGGTAGCCTTGTCATTATGGAAGGTAAATCATTGTTTAGATTTTGTTACTCCAATGGTTGGTAGCGATGTCATTATGGAAGGTAGTTCATTGTGGAGATTTTGTTACTCTAATGGATGGTAGCATTGTCATTATTGAAAGTAGTTTGTTTTGGGATTTTGGTACTCTAATAGATGGTAGCCTTGTCATTACGGAAGCCAGTTCGTTGTTGAGATTTTGTTACTCAAATGAATGGTATCCTTGTCACTATGGAAGGTAGTTCGTTGTTGGGATTTTGTTACTCAAATGGATGGTAGAATTGTCATTACATAAGCTAGTTCATTGTTGAGATTTTGTTACTCTAATGGATGGTAGCCTTATCATTATGAAAGGTAGTTCGTTGTTGGGATTTTGGTACTCAAATGTATGGTAGCCTTGTCATTATGGAAGGTAGTTCGTTGTTGAGATTTTGTTACTCCAATGGATGGTAGCCTTGTCATTATGGAAGGTAGTTCGTTGTTGAGATTTTGTTACTCCAATGGATGGTAGCCTTGTCATTATGGAAGGTAGTTCGTTGTTGAGATTTTGTTAATCCAATGGATGGTAGCCTTGTCATTATGGAACGTAGTTCATTGTTGAGATTTTGTTACTCTAATGGATGGTAGCCTTGTCATTACGGATGGTAGTTCATTGATTAGTTTTTGTTACACTATTAGATGGTAGACTTGTCATTATGGAAGGTAGTTCGTTGTTGGGATTTTGTTACTCTAATGGATAATAGCTTTGTCATTATGGAAGGTAGTTCAATCTTGGGATTTTGTTACTCCAATGGATGGTGGCCTTGTCATTATGGAAGGTAGTTCGTTGTTGAGATTTTGTTACTCCAATGGATGGTAGCCTTGTCATTATGGAAGGTAGTTCGTTGTTGAGATTTTGTTACTCCATTGGATGGTAGCCTTGTCATTATGGAAGGTAAATTGTTGTTGAGATTCTGTTACTCCAATAGATGTTAGCTATGTCCTTATGGAAGGTAGTTTGTTGTTGATATTTTGTTACTCTAATGGATGGTAGCGATGTCCTTATAGAAGGTAGTTCGTTGTTGAGATTTTGTTACTCTAATGGATGTTAGCCTTGTCATTACAGAAGGTAGTTTGTTGTTGAGATTTTGTTACTCCATTGGATGGTAGCCTTGTCATTATGGAAGGTAAATCAATGTTTAGATTGTTTTACTCCAATGGATGGTAGCGATGTCATTATGGAAGGTAGTTCGTTGTGGAGATTTTGTTACTCAATTGGATGGTAACATTGTCATTATTGAAAGTAGTTTGTTGTTGGGATTTTGGTACTCTAATAGATGTTAGCCTTGTCATTACGGAAGCTAGTTCGTTGTTGAGATTTTTTTACTCTAATGAATGGTAGCCTTTTCATTATGGAAGGTAGTTCGTTGTTGGCATTTTGTTACTCAAATGGATGGTAGCCTTGTCATTACAGAAGCTAGTTCAATGTTGAGATTTTCTAAATCTAATGGATGGTAGCCTTGTCATTATGGAAGGTAGTTTGTTGTTAGGATTTTTTTACTCAAATGGATGTTAGCCTTGTCATTATGGAAGGTAGTTCGTTGTTGAGATTTTGTTACTCCAATGGATGGTAACATTCTCATTATTGAAAGTAGTTTGTTGTTGGGATTTTGGTACTCTAATAAATGTTAGCCTTGTCATTACGGAAGCTAGTTCGTTGTTAGGATTTTGTTACTCAAATGGATGGTAGCCTGGTCATTATGGAAGGTAGTTCGTTGTTGGGATTTTGTTACTCAAATGGATGGTAGCCTTGTCATTATGGAAGGTAGTTCGTTGTTGAGATTTTGTTACTCCCATGGATGATAGCCTTGTCATTATGGAAGGTAGTTCGTTGTTGAGATTTTGTTACTCCAATGGATGGTAGCCTTGTCATTATGGAATGTAGTTCATTGTTGAGATTTTGTTACTCTAATGGATGGTAGCCTTGTCATTATGGAAGGTAGTTCGTTGTTGAGATTTTGTTACTCCAATGGATGGTAGCCTTGTCATTATGGAAGGTAGTTCGTTGTTGAGATTTTGTTACTCCAATGGATGGTAGCCTTGTCATTATGGAATGTAGTTCATTGTTGAGATTTTGTTACTCTAATGGATGGTAGCCTTGTCATTACGGATGGTAGTGCATTGATGAGTTTTTGTTACTCTAATAGATGGTAGCCTTGTCATTATGGAAGGTAGTTCGTTGTTGGTATTTTGTTAATCTAATGGATGGTAGCCTTGTCATTATAGAAGGTAGGTCGTTGTTTGGATTTTGTTACTTTAATGGATGGTAGCCTTGTCATTATGGAAGGTAATTAATTGTTGAGATTTTGTTACTCCAATGGATGGTAGCCTTGTAATTATGGAAGGCAGTTTGTTGTTGAGATTTTGTTAGTTCAATGGATGGTAGCCTTGTCAATATGGAAGGTAGTTTGTTGTTGAGATTTTGTTACTCCAATTGATGGTATCCTTTTCATTATGGATGGTAGTTTATTGTTGAGATTTTTTTACTTTAATCGATGGAAGCCTTGTCATTATGGAAGGTAGTTCGTTGTTTAGATATTGTTACTCCATTGGATGGTAGCCTTGTCATTATGGAAGGTAAATTGTTGTTGAGATTTTGTTAATCCAATAGATGTTAGCTATGTCCTTATGGAAGGTAGTTCGTTGTTGATATTTTGTTACTCTAATGGATGGTAGAGATGTCCTTATGGAAGGTAGTTCGTTGTTGAGATTTTGTTACTCTAATGGATGGTAGCCTTGTCATTACAGAATGTAGTTCGTTGTTGAGATTTTGTTACTCCATTGGATGGTAGCCTTGTCATTATGGAAGGTAAATCATTGTTTAGATTTTTTTATTCCAATGGATGGTAGCGATGTCATTATGGAAGGTAGTTCGTTGTGGATCTTTTATTACTCTAATGGATGGTAGCATTGTCATTATTGAAAGTAGTTTGTTGTTGGGATTTTGGTACTCTAATAGATGTTAGCCTTGTCATTACGGAAGCTAGTTCGTTGTTCAGATTTTGTTACTCTAACGAATGGTAGCCTTGTCATTATGGAAGGTAGTTCGTTGTTGGCATTTTGTTACTCAAATGGATGGTAGCCTTGTCATTACGGAAGCTAGTTCAATGTTGAGATTTTGTTAATCTAATGGATGGTAGCCTTGTCATTATGGAAGGTAGTTCGTTGTTAGGATTTTGTTACTCAAATGGATGGTAGCCTGGTAATTATGGAAGGTAGTTCATTGTTGGGATTTTGGTACTCAAATGGATTGTAGCCTTGTCATTATGGAAGGTAGTTCGTTGTTGAGATTTTGTTACTCCCATGGATGGTAGCCTTGTCATTATGGAAGGTAGTTCGTTGTTGAGATTTTGTTACTCCAATGGATGGTAGCCTTGTCATTATGGAATGTAGTTCATTGTTGAGATTTTGTTACTCTAATGGATGGTAGCCTTGTCATTATGGAAGGTAGTTCGTTGTTGAGATTTTGTTACTCCAATGGATGGTAGCCTTGTCATTATGGAAGGTAGTTCGTTGTTGAGATTTTGTTACTCCAATGGATGGTAGCCTTGTCATTATGGAATGTAGTTCATTGTTCAGATTTTGTTACTCTAATGGATGGTTGCCTTGTCATTATGGATGGTAGTGCATTGATGAGTTTTTGTTACTCTAATAGATGGTAGCCTTGTCATTATGGAAGGTAGTTCGTTGTTGGTATTTTGTTACTCTAATGGTTGGTAGCCTTGTCATTATGGAAGGTAGTTCGTTGTTTGGATTTTGTTACTTTAATGGATGGTAGCCTTGTCATTATGGAAGGTAGTTCATTGTTGAGATTTTGTTACTCCAATGTATGGTATCCTTGTAATTATGGAAGGCAGTTTGTTGTTGAGATTTTGTTAGTTCAATGGATGGTAGCCTTGTCAATATGGAAGGTAGTTTGTTGTTGAGATTTTGTTACTCCAATTGATGGTAGCCTTTTCATTATGAAAGGTAGTTTATTGTTAAGATTTTTTTACTTTAATGGATGGAAGCCTTGTCATTATGGAAGGTAGTTCATTGTTGAGATTTTTTACTCCATTGGATGGTAGCCTTGTCATTATGGAAGGTAAATTGTTGTTGAGATTCTGGTACTCCAATGTATGTTACCTATGTCTTTATGGAAGGTAGTTCGTTGTTGATATTTTGTTACTCTAATGGATGGTAGCGATGTCCTTATGGAAGGTAGTTTGTTGTTGAGATTTTGTTACTCTAATGAATGGTAGCCTTGTCATTACGGAAGGTAGTTCATTGTTGAGATTTTCTTACTCCATTGGATGGTAGCCTTGTCATTATGGAAGGTAGTTCGTTGTTGGCATTTTGTTACTCAAATGGATGGTAGCCTTGTCATTACGGAAGCTAGTTCAATGTTGAGATTTTGTTAATCTAATGGATGGTAGCCTTGTCATTATAGAAGGTAGTTCATTGTTAGGATTTTGTTACTCAAATGGATGGTAGCCTGGTCATTATGGAAGGTAGTTCGTTGTTGGGATTTTGGTACTCAAATGGATGGTAGCCTTGTCATTATGGAAGGTAGTTCGTTGTTTATATTTTGTTACTCCAATGGATGGTAGCCTTGTCATTATGGAAGGTAGTTCATTGTTGAGATTTTGTTACTCCAATGGATGGTAGCCTTGTCATTATGGAATGTAGTTCATTGTTGAGATTTTGTTACTCTAATGGATGGTAGCCTTGTCATTACGGATGGTAGTGGGTTGATGAGTTTTTGTTACTCTAATAGATGGTAGCCTTGTCATTATGGAAGGTAGTTCGTTGTTGGTATTTTGTTACTCTAATGGATGGTAGCCTTGTCATTATGGAAGGTAGTTCGTTGTTTAGATTTTGTTACTTTAATGGATGGTCGCCTTGTCATTATGGAAGGTACTTCATTGTTGAGATTTTGTTACTCCAATGGATGGTAGCTTTGTCATTATGGAAGGCACTTTGTTGTTGAGATTTTATTACTTCAGTGGATGGTAGCCTTGTCAATATGGAAGGTAGTTCGTTGTTGAGATTTTGTTACTCCAATTGATGTTAGCCTTTTCATTTTGGAAGATAGTTTGTTGTTGAGAGTTTTTTCACTTTAATGGATGGAAGCCTTGTCATTATGGAAGGTAGTTCGTTGTTGAGATTTTGTTACTCCATTGGATGGTAGCCTTGTCATTATGGAAGGTAAATTATTGTTGAGATTCTATTACTCCAATGGATGTTAGCTATGTCTTTATGGAAGGTAGTTTGTTGTTGATATTTTGTTACTCTAATGGATGGTAGCAATGTCCTTATGGAAGGTAATTTATTGTTGAGATTTTGTTACTCTAATGGATGGTAGCCTTGTCATTACGGAAGGTAGTTCGTTGTTGAGATTTTCTTACTCCATTGGATGGTAGCCTTGTCATTATGGAAGGTAGTCTATTGTCGATATCTTTGTTACTCCAATGGATGATAGCCTATTCATTATGCAAGGTAGTCTGTTGTTCATATTTTTGTTACTCCAATGGATGGTAGCCTTGTCATTATGGAAGGTAGTCTATTGTCGAGATTTTTGTTATTCCAATGGATGGTAGCCTTATCATTATGGAAGGTATTCTTTTATCGAGATTTCTGTTACTCCAATGGATGGTTGCCTTGTCATTATGGAAGGTAGTCTGTTGTCTACATTTTTGTTACCCCAATGGATGTAGCCTTCTCATTATAGAAGGTCGTCTGTTGTCGAGATTTTTGTTACCCCAATGGATGGTAGCCTTGTAATTATAGAAGGTAGTCTGTTTTCGAGATTTTTGTTACCCCAATGGATGGTATCCTTGTCATTATGGAAGTTAGTTTGTCGTTGATATTTTTGTTACTCCAATGGATTGGTCCCTTGTCATTATGTAAGGTAGTCTGTTGTTCAAATTTTTGTTACTCTAGTGGATGGTAGCCTTGTAATTATGAAAGATAGTCTATTGTCAATATAACTTACTCCAATGAATGGTAGCCTTGTCAATATGTAAGGTAGTCTGTCGTTAAGATTTTTGTTACTCCAATGGATTATAGCCTTGTCAATATGGAAGGTAGTCTATTGGTCAGATTTTTGTTACTCCAATGGATGGTAGCCTTGTCATTATGGAAGGCCCTTATTGTCGAAATTTTTTAAACTTCAATGGATGGTAGCCTTGTCATTATGGAAGGTAGTCTATTGTCTAGATTTTTGTTACCCCAATGGATGGTAGCATTGTCATTATGGAAGGTAGTTTGTTGTTGGGATTTTGGTACTCTAATGGATGGAATCCCCTTCATTATGGAATATAGTTCATTGGTGAGGGTTTGTTACTCTAATTGATTGTAGCCTTTTCCTCACTGGTGGTAGTTCATTGTTGAGTTTTTGTTACTCTAATGCATGGTAGCCTTGTCATTATGGAAGGTAGTTCATTGATTAGATTTTATTACTCCAATGGATGGTAGCCTTGTCATTATGGAAGGTAAATTGTTGCAATAATTTTGTTACTCCAATGGATGGTAGCTAAGTCCTTATGGAAGGTAGTTCGTTATTTTGATTTTGTTACTCCAATGGATGGTAACGATGTCATTATGGAAGGTAGTTCATTGTGGAGATTTTGTGACTATAATGGATGGTAGCATTGTCAATATTGAAAGTAGTTTTTTGTTGGGATTTTGGTACTCTAATAGATGGTAGCCTTGTAATTACGGAAGCTAGTTCGTTGTTGAGATTTTGTTACTCTACTGAATGGTAGCCTTGTCATTATGCAAGGTAGTTCAATGATGGGATTTTGTTCCTCAAATGGGTGGTAGCCTTTTCATTATGGAAGCTAGTTCGTTGTTGAGATTTTATTACTCTAATGGATGGTAGCCTTGTCATTATGGAAAGTAGTTCATTGTTTGGATTTTGGTACTCAAATGGATGGTAGCCTTGTCATTATGGAAGGTAGTTCATTGTTGAGATTTTGTTACTCCAATGGATGGTAGCCTTGTCATTATGGAAGGTAGTTCGTTGTTTAGTTTTTGTTACTCCAATGGATGGTAGCCTTTTAATTTTTGAAGATAAATCATTGTTTAGATTTTGTTACTCCAATGGATGGTAGCGATGTTATTATGGAAGGTAGTTCGTTGTTGATATTTTGTTACTCCAATGGATGGTAGCCTTGTCATTATGGAATGTAGTTCATTGTTGAGATTTTGTTACTCCATTGGATGGTAGCGATGTCATTATGGAGGGTAAATCATTGTTTAGATTTTGTTACTCCAATGGATGGTAGCGATGCCATTATGGAAGGTAGTTCGTTATGAAGATTTTGTTACTCTAATGGATGGTAGCATTGTCATTATGGAAAGTAGTTTGTTGTTGGGATTTTGGTACTCTAATGGATGGAAGCCTTGTCATTACGGAAGCTAGTTCATTGTTGAGATTTTGATAGTCTAATGGATGGTAGCCTTGTCATTATGGAAGGTAGTTTGTTGTTGAGATTTTGTTACTCCAATGGATGGTAGCCTTGTCATTATGGAATATAGTTCATTGTTGTGGTTTTGTTACTCTAATGGATGGTAGCCTTTTCATCACGGGTGGTAGTTCATTGTTGTGTTTTGTTACTCTAAGGCATGGTAGCCTTGTCATTATGGAAGGTAGTTCATTGATGTGATTTTATTACTCTAATGGATGGTAGCCTTGTCATTATGGAAGGTAAATAGTTGCTGAGATTTTGTTACTCCAATGGATGGTAACGATGTCATGATGGAAGGTAGTTCGTTGTGGAGATTTTGTGACTATAATGGATGGTAGCATTGTCAATATTGGAAGTAGTTTGTTGTTGGGATTTTGGTACTCTAATAGATGGTAGCCTTGTAATTACAGAAGCTAGTTCGTTGATGGGACTTTGTTACTCAAATGGGTGGTAGCCTTGTCATTACGGAAGCTAGTTCGTTGTTGAGATTTTGTTACTCTAATGGATGGTAGCCTTGTCATTATGGAAGGTAGTTCGTTGTTAGGACTTTGTTACTCAAATGGATGGTAGCCTAGTCATTATGGAAGGTAGTTCGTTGTTTGTATTTTGGTACTCAAATGGATGTTAGCCTAGTCATTACATATGGTAGTTCATTGATGAGTTTTTGTTACTCTAATAGATGGTAGCCTTGTCATTATGGAAGGTAGTTTGTTGTTGAGATTTTTTTACTCCATTGGATGGTAGCCTTTTAATTATTGAAGGTAAATCATTGTTTAGATTTTGTTACTCCAATGGATGGTAGCGACGTCATTATGGAAGGTACTTCGTTGTGGAGATTTTGTTACTCTAATAGATGGTAGCATTGTCATTACTGAAAGTAGTTTGTTGTTGGGATCTTGGTACTCTAATAGATGGTAGCCTTGTCATTACGGAAGCCAGTTCGTTGTTGAGATTTTGTTACTCTAATGAATGGTATCCTTGTCATTGTGGAAGGTAGTTTGTTGTTGAGATTTTATTACCCTAATGGATGGTAGCCTTGTCATTATGGAAGGTAGTTCGTTGTTAGGATTTTGTTACTCAAATGGATGGTAGCCTGGTCATTATGGAAGGTAGTTTGTTGTTGGGATTTTTGTACTCAAATGGATGGTAGCCTTGTCATTATGGAAGGTAGTTTGTTGTTGATATTTTGTTACTCCAATAGATGGCAGCCTTGTCATAATGGAAGGTAGTTCGTTGTTGATATTTTGTTACTCCAATGGATGGTAGCCTTGTCATTATGGAATGTAGTTCATTGTTGAGATTTTGTTACTCCATTGGATGGTAGCCTTGTCATTATGGAAGGTAAATCATTGTTTAGATTTTGTTACTCCAATGGATGGTAGCGATGTCATTATGGAAGGTAGTTCGTTGTGAAGATTTTATTACTCTAATGGATGGTAGCATTGTCATTATGGAAGGTAGTTTGTTGTTGGGATTTTGGTACTCTAATGGATGGAATCCTTGTCATTACGGAAGCTAGTTCGTCGTTGAGATTTGGATAGTCTAATGGATGGTAGCCTTGTCATTATGGAAGGTAGTTCGTTGTTGAGATTTTGTTACTCCAATCGATGGTAGCCTTGTCATTATGGAATATAGTTCATTGTTGAGGTTTTGTTAATCTTATGGATTGTAGCCTTTTCATCACGAGTGGTAGTTCATTGTTGAGTTTTTGTTACTCTAATGCATGGTAGCCTTGTCATTATGAAAGGTAGTTCATTGATGAGATTTTATTACTCGAATGGATGGTAGCCTTGTCATTATGAAAGGTAAATTGTTGCTGAGATTTTGTTACTCCATTGGATGGTAGCCTTGTCATTATGGAAGGTAAATTGTTGTTGAGATTCTGTTACTCCAATGGATGTTAGCTATGTCTTTATGGAAGGTAGTTCGTTGTTGATATTTTGTTACTCTAATGGATGGTAGCGATGTCCTTATGGAAGGTAGTTTGTTGTTGAGATTTTGTTACTCTAATGAATGGTAGCCTTGTCATTACGGAAGGTAGTTCATTGTTGAGATTTTCTTACTCCATTGGATGGTAGCCTTGTCATTATGGAAGGTAGTTCGTTGTTGGCATTTTGTTACTCAAATGGATGGTAGCCTTGTCATTACGGAAGCTAGTTCAATGTTGAAATTTTGTTAATCTAATGGATGGTAGCCTTGTCATTATAGAAGGTAGTTCATTGTTAGGATTTTATTACTCAAATGGATGGTAGCCTGGTCATTATGGAAGGTAGTTCGTTGTTGGGATTTTGGTACTCAAATGGATGGTAGCCTTGTCATTATGGAAGGTAGTTTGTTGAGATTTTGTTACTCCATATGATTGTAGCCTTGTCATTATAGAATGTAGTTCGTTGTTGATATTTTGTTACTCTAATGGATGGTAGAGATGTCCTTATAGAAGGTAGTTCGTTGTTGAAATTTTGTTACTCTAATGGATGGTAGCCTTGTCATTACAAAAGGTAGTTCGTTGTTGAGATTTTGTTACTCCATTGGATGGTAGCCTTGTCATTATGGAAGGTAAATCATTGTTTAGATTTTTTTACTCCAATGGATGGTAGCGATGTCATTATGGAAGGTAGTTCGTTATGGAGATTTTGTTACTCTAATGGATGGTAGCATTGTCATTATTGAAGGTAGTTTGTTGTTGGGATGTTGGTACTTTAATAGATGGTAGCCTTGTCATTACGGAAGGTAGTTCATTGTTGAGATTTTGTTACTCCATTGGATGGTAGCGTTGTCATTATGGAAAATAAATCATTGTTTAGATTTTTTTACTCCAATGGATGGTAGCAATGACATTATGGAAGGTAGTTCGTTGTTGAGATTTTGTTAGTCCATTGGATGGTAGCCTTGTCATTATGGAAGGTAAATCATTGTTTAGATTTTGTTACTCCAATGGTTGGTAGCGATGTCATTATGGAAGGTATTTTATTGTGGAGATTTTGTTACTCTAATGGATGGTAGCATTGTCATTATTGAAAGTAGTTTGTTTTGGGATTTTGGTACTCTAATAGATGGTAGCCTTGTCATTACGGAAGCCAGTTCGTTGTTGAGATTTTGTTACTCAAATGAATGGTATCCTTGTCACTATGGAAGGTAGTTCGTTGTTGGGATTTTGTTACTCAAATGGATGGTAGAATTGTCATTACAGAAGCTAGTTCATTGTTGAGATTTTGTTACTCTAATGGATGGTAGCCTTATCATTATGGAAGGTAGTTCGTTGTTGGGATTTTGGTACTCAATGTATGGTAGCCTTGTCATTATGGAAGGTAGTTCGTTGTTGAGATTTTGTTACTCCAATGGATGGTAGCCTTGTCAGTATGGAAGGTAGTTCGTTGTTGAGATTTTGTTACTCCAACCGATGGTAGCCTTGTCATTATGGAATATAGTTCATTGTTGAGGTTTTGTTACTCTTATGGATTGTAGCCTTTTCATCACGAGTGGTAGTTCATTGTTGAGTTTTTGTTACTCTAATGCATGGTAGCCTTGTCATTATGAAAGGTAGTTCATTGATGAGATTTTATTACTCGAGTGGATGGTAGCCTTGTCATTATGAAAGGTAAATTGTTGCTGAGATTTTGTTACTCCATTGGATGGTAGCCTTGTCACTATGGAAGGTAAATTGTTGTTGAGATTCTGTTACTCCAATGGATGTTAGCTATGTCTTTATGGAAGGTAGTTCGTTGTTGATATTTTGTTACTCTAATGGATGGTAGCGATGTCCTTATGGAAGGTAGTTTGTTGTTGAGATTTTGTTACTCTAATGAATGGTAGCCTTGTCATTACGGAAGGTAGTTCATTGTTGAGATTTTCTTACTCCATTGGATGGTAGCCTTGTCATTATGGAAGGTAGTTCGTTGTTGGCATTTTGTTACTCAAATGGATGGTAGCCATGTCATTACGGAAGGTAGTTTGTTGTTGAGATTTTGTTACTCCATATGATTGTAGCCTTGTCATTATGGAAGGTAAATTGTTGTTGAGATTCTGTTACTCCAACGGATGTTAGCTATGTCATTATGGAATGTAGTTCGTTGTTGATATTTTGTTACTCTAATGGATGGTAGAGATGTCCTTATAGAAGGTAGTTCGTTGTTGAAATTTTGTTACTCTAATGGATGGTAGCCTTGTCATTATGGAAGGTAAATCATTGTTTAGATTTTTTTACTCCAATGGATGGTAGCGATGTCATTATGGAAGGTAGTTCGTTGTGGAGATTTTGTTACTCTAATGGATGGTAGCATTGTCATTATTGAAGGTAGTTTGTTGTTGGGATTTTGGTACTTTAATAGATGGTAGCCTTGTCATTACGGAAGGTAGTACGTTGTTGAGATTTTGTTACTCCATTGGATGGTAGCCTTGTCATTATGGAAGGTAAATCATTGTTTAGATTTTGTTACTCCAATGGTTGGTAGCGATGTCATTATGGAAGGTAGTTCATTGTGGAGATTTTGTTACTCTAATGGATGGTAGCATTGTCATTATTGAAAGTAGTTTGTTTTGGGATTTTGGTACTCTAATAGATGGTAGCCTTGTCATTACGGAAGCCAGTTCGTTGTTGAGATTTTGTTACTCAAATGAATGGTATCCTTGTCACTATGGAAGGTAGTTCGTTGTTGGGATTTTGTTACTCAAATGGATGGTAGAATTGTCATTACATAAGCTAGTTCATTGTTGAGATTTTGTTACTCTAATGGATGGTAGCCTTATCATTATGAAAGGTAGTTCGTTGTTGGGATTTTGGTACTCAAATGTATGGTAGCCTTGTCATTATGGAAGGTAGTTCGTTGTTGAGATTTTGTTACTCCAATGGATGGTAGCCTTGTCATTATGGAAGGTAGTTCGTTGTTGAGATTTTGTTACTCCAATGGATGGTAGCCTTGTCATTATGGAAGGTAGTTCGTTGTTGAGATTTTGTTAATCCAATGGATGGTAGCCTTGTCATTATGGAACGTAGTTCATTGTTGAGATTTTGTTACTCTAATGGATGGTAGCCTTGTCATTACGGATGGTAGTTCATTGATTAGTTTTTGTTACACTATTAGATGGTAGACTTGTCATTATGGAAGGTAGTTCGTTGTTGGGATTTTGTTACTCTAATGGATAATAGCTTTGTCATTATGGAAGGTAGTTCAATCTTGGGATTTTGTTACTCCAATGGATGGTGGCCTTGTCATTATGGAAGGTAGTTCGTTGTTGAGATTTTGTTACTCCAATGGATGGTAGCCTTGTCATTATGGAAGGTAGTTCGTTGTTGAGATTTTGTTACTCCATTGGATGGTAGCCTTGTCATTATGGAAGGTAAATTGTTGTTGAGATTCTGTTACTCCAATAGATGTTAGCTATGTCCTTATGGAAGGTAGTTCGTTGTTGATATTTTGTTACTCTAATGGATGGTAGCGATGTCCTTATAGAAGGTAGTTCGTTGTTGAGATTTTGTTACTCTAATGGATGTTAGCCTTGTCATTACAGAAGGTAGTTTGTTGTTGAGATTTTGTTACTCCATTGGATGGTAGCCTTGTCATTATGGAAGGTAAATCAATGTTTAGATTGTTTTACTCCAATGGATGGTAGCGATGTCATTATGGAAGGTAGTTCGTTGTGGAGATTTTGTTACTCAATTGGATGGTAACATTGTCATTATTGAAAGTAGTTTGTTGTTGGGATTTTGGTACTCTAATAGATGTTAGCCTTGTCATTACGGAAGCTAGTTCGTTGTTGAGATTTTTTTACTCTAATGAATGGTAGCCTTTTCATTATGGAAGGTAGTTCGTTGTTGGCATTTTGTTACTCAAATGGATGGTAGCCTTGTCATTACAGAAGCTAGTTCAATGTTGAGATTTTCTAAATCTAATGGATGGTAGCCTTGTCATTATGGAAGGTAGTTTGTTGTTAGGATTTTTTTACTCAAATGGATGTTAGCCTTGTCATTATGGAAGGTAGTTCGTTGTTGAGATTTTGTTACTCCAATGGATGGTAACATTCTCATTATTGAAAGTAGTTTGTTGTTGGGATTTTGGTACTCTAATAAATGTTAGCCTTGTCATTACGGAAGCTAGTTCGTTGTTAGGATTTTGTTACTCAAATGGATGGTAGCCTGGTCATTATGGAAGGTAGTTCGTTGTTGGGATTTTGTTACTCAAATGGATGGTAGCCTTGTCATTATGGAAGGTAGTTCGTTGTTGAGATTTTGTTACTCCCATGGATGATAGCCTTGTCATTATGGAAGGTAGTTCGTTGTTGAGATTTTGTTACTCCAATGGATGGTAGCCTTGTCATTATGGAATGTAGTTCATTGTTGAGATTTTGTTACTCTAATGGATGGTAGCCTTGTCATTATGGAAGGTAGTTCGTTGTTGAGATTTTGTTACTCCAATGGATGGTAGCCTTGTCATTATGGAAGGTAGTTCGTTGTTGAGATTTTGTTACTCCAATGGATGGTAGCCTTGTCATTATGGAATGTAGTTCATTGTTGAGATTTTGTTACTCTAATGGATGGTAGCCTTGTCATTACGGATGGTAGTGCATTGATGAGTTTTTGTTACTCTAATAGATGGTAGCCTTGTCATTATGGAAGGTAGTTCGTTGTTGGTATTTTGTTAATCTAATGGATGGTAGCCTTGTCATTATAGAAGGTAGGTCGTTGTTTGGATTTTGTTACTTTAATGGATGGTAGCCTTGTCATTATGGAAGGTAATTAATTGTTGAGATTTTGTTACTCCAATGGATGGTAGCCTTGTAATTATGGAAGGCAGTTTGTTGTTGAGATTTTGTTAGTTCAATGGATGGTAGCCTTGTCAATATGGAAGGTAGTTTGTTGTTGAGATTTTGTTACTCCAATTGATGGTATCCTTTTCATTATGGATGGTAGTTTATTGTTGAGATTTTTTTACTTTAATCGATGGAAGCCTTGTCATTATGGAAGGTAGTTCGTTGTTTAGATATTGTTACTCCATTGGATGGTAGCCTTGTCATTATGGAAGGTAAATTGTTGTTGAGATTTTGTTAATCCAATAGATGTTAGCTATGTCCTTATGGAAGGTAGTTCGTTGTTGATATTTTGTTACTCTAATGGATGGTAGAGATGTCCTTATGGAAGGTAGTTCGTTGTTGAGATTTTGTTACTCTAATGGATGGTAGCCTTGTCATTACAGAATGTAGTTCGTTGTTGAGATTTTGTTACTCCATTGGATGGTAGCCTTGTCATTATGGAAGGTAAATCATTGTTTAGATTTTTTTATTCCAATGGATGGTAGCGATGTCATTATGGAAGGTAGTTCGTTGTGGATCTTTTATTACTCTAATGGATGGTAGCATTGTCATTATTGAAAGTAGTTTGTTGTTGGGATTTTGGTACTCTAATAGATGTTAGCCTTGTCATTACGGAAGCTAGTTCGTTGTTCAGATTTTGTTACTCTAACGAATGGTAGCCTTGTCATTATGGAAGGTAGTTCGTTGTTGGCATTTTGTTACTCAAATGGATGGTAGCCTTGTCATTACGGAAGCTAGTTCAATGTTGAGATTTTGTTAATCTAATGGATGGTAGCCTTGTCATTATGGAAGGTAGTTCGTTGTTAGGATTTTGTTACTCAAATGGATGGTAGCCTGGTAATTATGGAAGGTAGTTCATTGTTGGGATTTTGGTACTCAAATGGATTGTAGCCTTGTCATTATGGAAGGTAGTTCGTTGTTGAGATTTTGTTACTCCCATGGATGGTAGCCTTGTCATTATGGAAGGTAGTTCGTTGTTGAGATTTTGTTACTCCAATGGATGGTAGCCTTGTCATTATGGAAGGTAGTTCGTTGTTGAGATTTTGTTACTCCAATGGATGGTAGCCTTGTCATTATGGAATGTAGTTCATTGTTGAGATTTTGTTACTCTAATGGATGGTTGCCTTGTCATTATGGATGGTAGTGCATTGATGAGTTTTTGTTACTCTAATAGATGGTAGCCTTGTCATTATGGAAGGTAGTTCGTTGTTGGTATTTTGTTACTCTAATGGTTGGTAGCCTTGTCATTATGGAAGGTAGTTCGTTGTTTGGATTTTGTTACTTTAATGGATGGTAGCCTTGTCATTATGGAAGGTAGTTCATTGTTGAGATTTTGTTACTCCAATGTATGGTATCCTTGTAATTATGGAAGGCAGTTTGTTGTTGAGATTTTGTTAGTTCAATGGATGGTAGCCTTGTCAATATGGAAGGTAGTTTGTTGTTGAGATTTTGTTACTCCAATTGATGGTAGCCTTTTCATTATGAAAGGTAGTTTATTGTTAAGATTTTTTTACTTTAATGGATGGAAGCCTTGTCATTATGGAAGGTAGTTCATTGTTGAGATTTTTTACTCCATTGGATGGTAGCCTTGTCATTATGGAAGGTAAATTGTTGTTGAGATTCTGGTACTCCAATGTATGTTACCTATGTCTTTATGGAAGGTAGTTCGTTGTTGATATTTTGTTACTCTAATGGATGGTAGCGATGTCCTTATGGAAGGTAGTTTGTTGTTGAGATTTTGTTACTCTAATGAATGGTAGCCTTGTCATTACGGAAGGTAGTTCATTGTTGAGATTTTCTTACTCCATTGGATGGTAGCCTTGTCATTATGGAAGGTAGTTCGTTGTTGGCATTTTGTTACTCAAATGGATGGTAGCCTTGTCATTACGGAAGCTAGTTCAATGTTGAGATTTTGTTAATCTAATGGATGGTAGCCTTGTCATTATAGAAGGTAGTTCATTGTTAGGATTTTGTTACTCAAATGGATGGTAGCCTGGTCATTATGGAAGGTAGTTCGTTGTTGGGATTTTGGTACTCAAATGGATGGTAGCCTTGTCATTATGGAAGGTAGTTCGTTGTTTATATTTTGTTACTCCAATGGATGGTAGCCTTGTCATTATGGAAGGTAGTTCATTGTTGAGATTTTGTTACTCCAATGGATGGTAGCCTTGTCATTATGGAATGTAGTTCATTGTTGAGATTTTGTTACTCTAATGGATGGTAGCCTTGTCATTACGGATGGTAGTGGGTTGATGAGTTTTTGTTACTCTAATAGATGGTAGCCTTGTCATTATGGAAGGTAGTTCGTTGTTGGTATTTTGTTACTCTAATGGATGGTAGCCTTGTCATTATGGAAGGTAGTTCGTTGTTTAGATTTTGTTACTTTAATGGATGGTCGCCTTGTCATTATGGAAGGTACTTCATTGTTGAGATTTTGTTACTCCAATGGATGGTAGCTTTGTCATTATGGAAGGCACTTTGTTGTTGAGATTTTATTACTTCAGTGGATGGTAGCCTTGTCAATATGGAAGGTAGTTCGTTGTTGAGATTTTGTTACTCCAATTGATGTTAGCCTTTTCATTTTGGAAGATAGTTTGTTGTTGAGAGTTTTTTTACTTTAATGGATGGAAGCCTTGTCATTATGGAAGGTAGTTCGTTGTTGAGATTTTGTTACTCCATTGGATGGTAGCCTTGTCATTATGGAAGGTAAATTATTGTTGAGATTCTATTACTCCAATGGATGTTAGCTATGTCTTTATGGAAGGTAGTTTGTTGTTGATATTTTGTTACTCTAATGGATGGTAGCAATGTCCTTATGGAAGGTAATTTATTGTTGAGATTTTGTTACTCTAATGGATGGTAGCCTTGTCATTACGGAAGGTAGTTCGTTGTTGAGATTTTCTTACTCCATTGGATGGTAGCCTTGTCATTATGGAAGGTAGTCTATTGTCGATATCTTTGTTACTCCAATGGATGATAGCCTATTCATTATGCAAGGTAGTCTGTTGTTCATATTTTTGTTACTCCAATGGATGGTAGCCTTGTCATTATGGAAGGTAGTCTATTGTCGAGATTTTTGTTATTCCAATGGATGGTAGCCTTATCATTATGGAAGGTATTCTTTTATCGAGATTTCTGTTACTCCAATGGATGGTTGCCTTGTCATTATGGAAGGTAGTCTGTTGTCTACATTTTTGTTACCCCAATGGATGTAGCCTTCTCATTATAGAAGGTCGTCTGTTGTCGAGATTTTTGTTACCCCAATGGATGGTAGCCTTGTAATTATAGAAGGTAGTCTGTTTTCGAGATTTTTGTTACCCCAATGGATGGTATCCTTGTCATTATGGAAGTTAGTTTGTCGTTGATATTTTTGTTACTCCAATGGATTGGTCCCTTGTCATTATGTAAGGTAGTCTGTTGTTCAAATTTTTGTTACTCTAGTGGATGGTAGCCTTGTAATTATGAAAGATAGTCTATTGTCAATATAACTTACTCCAATGAATGGTAGCCTTGTCAATATGTAAGGTAGTCTGTCGTTAAGATTTTTGTTACTCCAATGGATTATAGCCTTGTCAATATGGAAGGTAGTCTGTTGGTCAGATTTTTGTTACTCCAATGGATGGTAGCCTTGTCATTATGGAAGGCCCTTATTGTCGAAATTTTTTAAACTTCAATGGATGGTAGCCTTGTCATTATGGAAGGTAGTCTATTGTCTAGATTTTTGTTACCCCAATGGATGGTAGCATTGTCATTATGGAAGGTAGTCTGTTTTCGAGATTTTTGTTACCCCAATGGATGGTAGCCTTGTAATTATGGAAGGTAGTTAGTTGTCGAGATTTTTGTTACTCTAATAGATGGTAGCCTTGTCATTGTGGAAGGTATTTTGTCATTCAGATTTTTGTTACTCCAATGGATTGTAGCCTTGTCATTATGTAAGGTAGTCTGTTGTGCATATTTTTGTTACTCCAATGGATGGTAGCCTTGTCATTATGGAAGATAGTCTGTTGTCGAGATTTTTGTTATTCCAATGGATGGTAACCTTGTCAGTATGGAAGGTTGTCTTTTGTCGAGATTTTTGTTACTCCAATGGATGGTAGCCTTGTCATTATTTAAGGTAGTCTATTTTCGTTATCTTTGTTACTCCAATGGAGGATAGCCTTTTCATTATGCAAGGTAGTCTATTGTTCAGATTTTCGTTACTCCAACGGATGGTAGGCTTGTCATTATGGAAGGTAGTCTTTTGTCGAGACTTTTGTTAATCCAATGGATGGTAGCGTTATCATTATGGAAGGTAGTTTTTTATTGAGATTTTTGTTACTCTAATGGATGGTAGCCTTGTCATTATGGAAGTTATTCTTTTATTGAGATTTTTGTTACCCCAATGGATGGTAGCATTGTCATTATGGAAGGTAGTCTGTTGTCGAGATTTTTGTTACCCCAATGGATGGTAGCCTTGTAATTATGGAAGGTAGTTTGTTGTCGAGATTTTTGTTACTCTAATAGATGGTAGCCTTGTCATTGTGGAAGGTATTTTGTCATTCAGATTTTTGTTACTCCAATGGATTGTAGCCTTGTCATTATGTAAGGTAGTCTGTTGTGCAGATTTTTGTTACTCCAATGGATGGTAGCCTTGTCATTATGGAAGAAGGTCTGTTGTCGAGATTTTTGTTATTCCAATGGATGGTAACCTTGTCAGTATGGAAGGTTGTCTTTTGTCGAGATTTTTGTTACTCCAATGGATGGTAGCCTTGTCATTATTTAAGGTAGTCTATTTTCAATATCTTTGTTACTCCAATGGATGATAGCCTTTTCATTATGCAAGGTAGTCTATTGTTCAGATTTTTGTTACTCCAACGGATGGTAGCCTTGTCATTATGGAAGGTAGTCTTTTGTCGAGACTTTTGTTAATCCAATGGATGGTAGCGTTATCATTATGGAAGGTAGTTTTTTATTGAGATTTTTGTTACTCTAATGGATGGTAGCCTTGTCATTATGGAAGTTATTCCTTTATTGAGATTTTTGTTACCCCAATGGATGGTAGCATTGTCATTATGGAAGGTAGTCTGTTGTCGAGATTTTTGTTACCCCAATGGATGGTAGCCTTGTAATTATGGAAGGTAGTTTGTTGTCGAGATTTTTGTTACTCTAATAGATGGTAGCCTTGTCATTGTGGAAGGTATTTTGTCATTCAGATTTTTGTTACTCCAATGGATTGTAGCCTTGTCATTATGTAAGGTAGTCTGTTGTGCAGATTTTTGTTACTCCAATGGATGGTAGCCTTGTCATTATGGAAGATAGTCTGTTGTCTAGATTTTTGTTATTCCAATGGATGGTAACCTTGTCAGTATGGAAGGTTGTCTTTTGTCGAGATTTTTGTTACTCCAATGGATGGTAGCCTTGTCATTATTTAAGGTAGTCTATTTTCGATATCTTTGTTACTCCAATGGATGATAGCCTTTTCATTATGCAAGGTAGTCTATTGTTCAGATTTTTGTTACTCCAACGGATGGTAGCCTTGTCATTATGGAAGGTAGTCTTTTGTCGAGACTTTTGTTAATCCAATGGATGGTAGCGTTATCATTATGGAAGGTAGTTTTTTATTGAGATTTTTGTTACTCTAATGGATGGTAGCCTTGTCATTATGGAAGTTATTCTTTTATTGAGATTTTTGTTACCCCAATGGATGGTAGCATTGTCATTATGGAAGGTAGTCTGTTGTCGAGATTTTTGTTACCCCAATGGATGGTAGCCTTGTAATTATGGAAGGTAGTTTGTTGTCGAGATTTTTGTTACTCTAATAGATGGTAGCCTTGTCATTGTGGAAGGTATTCTGTCATTCAGATTTTTGTTACTCCAATGGATTGTAGCCTTGTCGTTATGTAAGGTAGTCTGTTGTGCAGATTTTTGTTACTCCAATGGATGGTAGCCTTGTCATTATGGAAGATAGTCTGTTGTCGAGATTTTTGTTATTCCAATGGATGGTAACCTTGTCAGTATGGAAGGTAGTCTTTTGTCGAGATTTTTGTTACTCAAATGGATGGTAGCCTTGTCATTATTTAAGGTAGTCTATTTTCGATATCTTTGTTACTCCAATGGATGATAGCCTTTTCATTATGCAAGGTAGTCTATTGTTCAGATTTTTGTTACTCCAACGGATGGTAGCCTTGTCATTATGGAAGGTACTCTATTGTCGAGACTTTTGGTAATCCAATGGATGGTAGCCTTATCATTATGGAAAGTAGTTTTTTATTGAGATTTTTGTTACTCTAATGGATGGTAGCCTTGTCATTATGGAAGTTATTCTTTTATTGAGATTTTTGTTACCCCAATGGATGGTAGCATTGTCATTATTGAAGGTAGTATGTTGTCGATATCTTTGGTACTCCAATGGATGCTAGCCTTGTAATTATTTAAGGTAGTTTGTTGTCGAGATTTTTGTTACTTCAATGGATGGTAGCCTTGTCATTATGGAAGGTAGTCTGTTGTTGATATTTTTGTTATTCCAATGGATGGTAACCTTGTCATTATGGAAGGTAGTCTTTTGTCGAGATTTTTGTTACTCCAATGGATGGTAGCCTTGTCATTATGGAAGGTAGTCTGTTGTTGATATTTTTGTTATTCCAATGGATGGTAACCTTATCATTATGGAAGGTAGTCTTTTGTCGAGATTTTTGTTACTCCAATGGATAGTAGCCTTGTCAATGTGGAAGGTAGTTTGTCATTGAGATTTTTGTTACTCCAATGGATTATAGCCTTGTCATTATGTAAGGTAGTCTGTTGTGCAGATTTTTGTTACTCCAATGGATGGTAGCCTTGTCATTATGGAAGATAGTCTGTTGTCGAGATTTTTGTTATTCCAATGGATGGTAACCTTTTCATTATGGAAGGTAGTATTTTGTTGAGATTTTTGTTACTCCAATGGATCGTAACCTTGTCATTATTGAAGGTAGACTATTTTCGATAACTTTGTTACTCCAATGGATGATAGCCTTATCATTATGGAAGGTAGTCTATTATCGAGATTTTTATTACCCTAATGGATGGTAGCCTTGTAATTATGGAAGGTAGTGTGTTGTCAATATTTTTGTTACTCTAATAGATGGTAGCCTTGTCATTGTGGAAGGTTGTTTGTCATTGAGATTTTTGTTACTCCAATGGATTGTAGCCTTGTCATTATGTAAGGTAGTCTGTTGTGCAGATTTTTGTTACTCCAATGGATGGTAGCCTTGTCATTATGGAAGATAGTCTGTTGTCGATATTTTACTTATTCCAATGGATGGTAACCTTGTCATTATGGAAGGTAGTCTTTTGTTGAGATTTTTGTTACTCCAATGGATCGTAGCCTTGTCATTATTGAAGGTAGTCTGTTGTCGATATCTTTGGTACTCCAATGGATGCTAGCCTTGGAATTATGGAAGGTAGTTTGTTGTCGAGATTTTTGTTACTTCAATGGATGGTAGCCTTGTCATTATGGAAGGTAGTCTGTTGTTGATATTTTTGTTATTCCAATGGATGGTAACCTTGTCATTATAGAAGGTAGTCTTTTGTCGAGATTTTTGTTACTCCAATGGATGGTAGCCTTGTCGTTATGGAAGGTA
The DNA here is from genome assembly GCA_948472305.1 of Vicia faba. NCBI lineage: Eukaryota > Viridiplantae > Streptophyta > Magnoliopsida > Fabales > Fabaceae > Vicia > Vicia faba. The sequence goes on along the minus strand of OX451739.1, from coordinate 679,989,507 downwards.
GTCTATTGTTGATATTTTTGTTACTCCAATGGATGGTAACCTTGTGATTATGGAAGGTAGTCTATTGTCATGATTTTTCTTACTCCAATAGATAGTAGCCTTGTCATTGTGGAAGGTAGTTTGTCATTGAGATTTTTGTTACTCCAATGGATTATAGCCTTGTCATTATGTAAGGTAGTCTATTGTGCAGATTTTTGTTACTCCAATGGATGGTAGCCTTGTAATTATGGAAGATAGTCTGTTGTCGAGATTTTTGTTATTCCAATGGATGGTAACCTTGTCATTATGGAAGGTAGTCTTTTGTTGAGATTTTTGTTACTCCAATGGATCGTAACCTTGTCATTATTGAAGGTAGACTATTTTCGATATCTTTGTTACTCCAATGGATGATAGCCTTATCATTATGGAAGGTAGTCTATTGTCGAGATTTTTATTACCCTAATGGATGGTAGCCTTGTAATTATGGAAGGTAGTCTGTTGTCAAGATTTTTGTTACTCCAATAGATGCTAGCCTTGTCATTGTGGAAGGTTGTTTGTCATTGAGATTTTTGTTACTCCAATTGATTGTAGCCTTATCATTACGTAAGGTAGTCTGTTGTGCAGATTTTTGTTACTCCGATGGATGGTAGCCTTGTCATTATGGAAGATAGTCTGTTGTCGATATTTTTCTTATTCTAATGGATGGTAACCTTGTCATTATGGAAGGTAGTCTTTTGTTGAGATTTTTGTTACTCCAATGGATCGTAGCCTTGTCATTATTGAAGGTATTCTTTTGTCGATATTTTTTTTACTCCAATGGATGGTAGCCTTGTCATTATGAAAGGTAGTCTGTTGTCGAGATTTTTCTTACCCCAATGGATGGTAGCCTTGTCATTGTGGAAGATAGTTTGTCATTGAGATTTTTGTTACTCCAATTGATTGTAGCCTTGTCATTATGTCAGGTAGTCTGTTTTCGATATCTTTGTTACTCCAATGGATGATAGCCTTGTCATTATGCAAGGTAGTCTGGTTTTCAGCTTTTTGTTACCCCAATGGATGGTAGCCTTGTCATTATAGAAGGTAGTCTATTGTCGAGACTTTTGTTATTCCAATGGATGGTAGCCTTATCATTATGGAAGGTAGTTTTTTATCGAGATTTTTATTACTCCAATGGATGGTAGCCTTGTCATTATGGAAGGTAGTCTGTTGTCGATATTTTTGTTAACCCAATGGATGGTAGCCTTGTAATTATGGAAGGTAGTCTGTTGTGGATATTTATGTTACTCTAATGGATGGTAGCCTTGTCATTATGGAAGGTAGTCTGTCATTGAGATTTCTGTTACTCCAATGGATTGTAGCCTAGTCATTATGTAAGGTAGTCTGTGTTCAGATTTTTGTTACTCCAATGGATGGTAGCCTTGTCATTAGCGAAGATAGTATGTTGTCGAGATTTTTGTTATTCCAATGGATGGTAACCTTGTCAATATGGAAGATAGTCTTTTTTCGTGATTTTTGTTACTCCAATGGATGGTAGCCTTATCATTATTGAAGGTAGTCTATTGTCGATATATTTTTTACTCCAATGGATGATAGCCTTGTCATTATGCAAGGTAGTTTGTTGTTCATATTTTTGTTACTCCAATGGATGGTAGCCTTGTCATTATGGAAGGTAGTCTATTGTTGAGATTTTTGTTATTCTAATGGATGGTAGCCTTATCATTATGGAAGGTAGTCTTTAATCGAGATTTTTGTTACTCCAATGGATGGTAGCCTTGTCATTATGGAAGGTAGTCTGTTGTCTACATTTTTGTTACCCCAATGGATGTAGCCTTCTCATTATAGAAGGTCGTCCGTTGTCGAGATTTTTGTTACCCCAATGGATGGTAGCCTTCTAATTATAGAAAGTAGTCTGTTGTCGAGATTTTTGTTACTCCAATGGATTGTATCCTTGTCATTATGGAAGGTAGTTAATCGTTGATATTTTTGTTACTCCAATTGATTGTATCCTTGTCATTATGTAAGGTTGTTTAAAGTTCAGATTTTTGTTATTCCAGTGGATGGTATCATTGTAATTTTGAAAGATAATCTGTTGTCAATATTTTTCTTACTCCAATGAATGATAGACTTGTCAATATGGAAGCTAGTATGTCGTTAAGATTTATGTTACTCTATTGGATTATAGCCTTGTCAATATGGAAGGTAGTCTGTTGTTCAGATTTTTATTACTCCAATGGATGGTAGCCTTGTCATTATGGAAGGTAGTTTGTTGTCGAGATATTTGTTACCCCAATGGTTGGTAGCCTTGTAATTATGGAAGGTAGTCTGTTGTCGAATTTTTGTTACTCCAATAGATGGTAGCCTTGTCATTGTGGAAGGTAGTTTGTCATTGAGATTTTTGTTACTCCAATGGATTGTAGCCTTGTCATTATGTAAGGTGGTATGTTGTGCAGATTTTTGTTACTCCAATGGATGGTAGCCTTGTCATTATGGAAGATAGTCTGTTGTCGAGATTTTTGTTATTCCAATGGATGGTAACCTTGTCAGTATGAAAAGTAGTCTTTTATCGAGATTTTTGTTACTCCAATGGATGGTAGCCTTGTCATTATGGAAGGTAGTCTGTTGTCTACATTTTTGTTACCCCAATGGTTGTAGCCTTCTCATTATAGAAGGTCGTCCATTTGTGGAGATTTTTGTTACCCCAATGGATGGTAGCCTTGTAATTATAGAAGGTAGTCTATTGTCGAGATTTTTGTTACTCCAATGGATGATATCCTTGTCATTATGGAAGGTAGTTTATCGTTGATATTTTTGTTATTCCAATGGATTATATCCTTTTCATTATGTAAGGTAGTCTGTTGTTCAAATTATTGTTACCCCAGTGGATGGTAGCCTTGTAATTATGAAAGATAGTTTGTTGTCAATATTTTTCTTACTCCAATGAATGGTAGCCTTGTCAATATGGAAGGTAGTCAGTCGTTAAGATTTTTGTTACTCCAATGGATTATAGCCTTGTCAATATGGAAGGTAGTCTGTTGTTCAGATTTTTGTTACTCCAATGGATGGTAGCCTTGTCATTATGGAAGGTAGTCTATTGTAAAGATTTTTGTTACCCCAATGGATGGTAGCCTTGTCATTATGGAAGGTAGTCTGTTGTCGAGATATTTGTTACCCCAATGGATGGTATCCTTGTAATTATGGAAGGTAGTCTGTTGTTGAATTTTTGTTACTCCAATAGATGGTAGCCTTGTCATTATGGAAGGAAGTTTGTCATTGAGATTTTTGTTACTCCAATAGATTGTAGCCTTGTCATTATGTAAGGTAGTCTGTTGTGTAGATTTTTGTTACTCCAATGGATGGTAGCCTTGTCATTATGGAAGATAGTCTGTTGTCGAGATTTTTGTTATTCCAATGGATGGTAACCTTGTCAGTAAGGAAGGTAGTCTTTTGTCGAGATTTTTGTTACTCCAATGGATGGTAGCCTTGTCATTATTTAAGGTAGTCTATTTTCGATTTCTTTGTCACTCCAATGGATGATAGCCTTGTCATTATGCAAGGTAGTCTATTGTTCATATTTTTGTTACTCCAATGGATGGTATCCTTGTCATTATGGAAGGTAGTCTATTGTCGAGACTTTTGTTATTCCAATGGATGGTAGCCTTATCATTATGGAAGGTTGTTTTTTATCGATATTTTTGGTACTCCAATGGATGGTAGCCTTGTCATTTTGGAAGGTAGTCTTTTGTCGAGATTTTTGTTACACCAATGGATGGTATCCTTGTCATTATTGAAGGTAGTCTGTTGTCGATATCTTTGTTACACCAATGGATAATAGCCTTGTCATTATGCCAGGTTGTCTGTTGTTCTTATTTTTGTTACTCAAATGGATGGTAGCCTTGTCATTATGGAAGGTAATATTTTTTCGAGATTTTTGTTACTCCAATGGATGGTAGCCTTGTCATTATAAAAGGTAGTCTGTTATCGATATCTTTGTTACTCTAATGGATGATAGCCTTGTCATTACGGAAGGTAGTCTATTGTCGAGATTTTTTTTACTCTAATGGATGGTAGCCTTGTCATTATGGAAGGTAGTCTGTTGTCGAGCATTTTGTTAACCCAATGGATGGTAGCCTTGTAATTATGGAAGGTAGTATTTTGTCGAGAGTTTTGTTACTCCAATGGATGGTAGCCTTGTCATTATGGAACATAGTCTGTCGTTGAGATTTCTGTTACTCCAATGGATTGTAGCCTAGTCATTATGTAAGTTAGTCTGTTGTTCAGATTTTTGTTATTCCAATGGATGGTAACCTTGTCATTATGGAAGGTATTCTTTTGTCGAGATTTTTGTTACTCTAATGGATCGTAGCCTTGTCATTATTGAAGGTAGTTTGTTGTCGATATCTTTGTTACTCCAATGGATGATAGCCTTGTCATTATGGAAGGTAGTTTGTCGTTGAGATTTCTGTTACTCCAATGGATTGTAGCCTAGTCATTATGTAAGGTAGTTTGTGTTCAGATTTTTGTTACTCCAATGGATGGTAGCCTTGTCATTAGGGAAGATAGTCTATTGTCGATATTTTTGTTATTCCAATGCATGGTAACCTTGTCAGTATGGAAGATAGTCTTTTCTCGTGATTTTTGTTACTCCAATGGATGGTAGCCTTGTCATTATTGGAGGTAGTCTATTGTCGATATCTTTGTTACTAAAATGGATGATAGCCTTGTAATTCTGCAAGGTAGTATGTTGTTCATATTTTTGTTACTCCAATGGATGGTAGCCTTGTCATTATGGAAGGTAGTCTATTGTCGAGATTTTTGTTATTCCAATGCATGGTAGCCTTATCATTATGGAAGGTAGTCTTTTATCGAGATTTTTATTACTCCAATGGATGGTAGCCTTGTCATTATGGAAGGTAGTCTGTTGTCTACATTTTTGTTACCCTAATGGATGTAGCCTTGTCATTATAGAAGGTCGTCTGTTGTCGAGATTTTTGTTACCCTAATGGATGGTAGCCTTGTAATTATAGAAGGTAGTCTGTTGTCGAGATTTTTGTTACTCCAATAGATGGTATCCTTGTCATTATGGAAGGTAGTTTGTCGTTGATATTTTTGTTACTCCAATGGATTGTAGCCTTGTCATTATGTAAGGTAGTCTGTTGTTCAGATTTTTGTTACTCCAGTGGATGGTAGCCTTGTAATTATGAAAGATAGTCTGTTGTCAATATTTTTCTTACTCCAATGAATGGTAGCCTTGTCAATATGGAAGGTAGTCTGTCGTTATGATTTTTGTTACTCCAATGGCTTATAGCCTTGTCAATATGGAAGGTAGTCTGTTGTTCAGATTTTTGTTACTCCAATGGATGGTAGCCTTGCATTATGGAAGGCACTTATTGTCGATATTTTTTATACTTCAATGGATGGTAGCCATGTCATTACGGAAGGTAGTCTGTTGTCAAGATTTTTGTTACCCCGATGGATGGTAGCCTTGTCATTATGGAAGGTAGTCTGTTGTCGAGATTTTTGTTACCCTAATGGATGGTAGCCTTGTAATTATGGAAGGTAGTCTGTTGTCGAGATTTTTTTTACTCTAATAGATGGTAGCCTTGTCATTGTGGAAGGTAGTTTGTCATTGAGATTTTTGTTACTCCAATGGATTGTAGCCTTGTCATTATGTAAGGTAGTCTGTTGTGCAAATTTTTGTTACTCCAATAAATGGTAGCCTTGTCATTATGGAAGATAGTTTGTTGTCGAGATTTTTTTTATTCCAATGGATGGTAACCTTGTCAGTATGGAAGGTAGTCTTTTGTCGAGATTTTTGTTACTCCAATGGATGGTAGCCTTGTCATTATTTAAGTTAGTCTATTTTCGATATCTTTGTTACTCCAATGGATGATAGCCTTGTCATTATGCAAGGTAGTCTATTGTTCAGATTTTTGTTACTCCAATGGATGGTAGCCTTTTCATATGGAAGGTAGTCTATTGTCGAGACTTTTGTTATTCCAATGGATGGTAGCCTTATCATTATGGAAGGTAGTTTTTTATCAAGATTTTTGTTACTCCAATGGATGGTAGCCTTGTCATTATGGAAGGTAGTCTTTTGTCGAGATTTTTGTTACTCCAATGGATGGTAGCCTTGTCATTATTGAAGGTAGTCTGTTGTCGATATCTTTGTTACTCCAATGGATGATAGCCTTGTCATTATGCAAGGTAGTCTATTGTTCAGATTTTTGTTACTCCAATGGAAGGTATCCTTGTCATTATGGAAGGTAGTCTATTGTCGAGACTTTTGTTATTCCAATGGATGGTAGCCTTATCATTATGGAAGGTAGTTTATTATCGATATTTTTGTTACTCCAATGGATGGTAGCCTTGTCATTATGGAAGGTAGTCTTTTGTCGAGATTTTTGTTACTCCAATGAATGGTATCGTTGTCATTATTGAAGGTAGTCTGTTGTCGATATCATTGCTACTCCAATGGATAATAGCCTTGTCATTATGCAAGGTTGTCTTTTGTTCTTATTTTTGTTACTCAAATGGATGGTAGCCTTGTCATTATGGAAGGTAGTATTTTTTCGAGATTTTTGTTACTCCAATGGATGGTAGCCTTGTCATTATTAAAGGTAGTCTCTTATCGATATCTTTGTTACTCTAATGGATGATAGCCTTGTCATTACGGAAGGTAGTCTATTGTCGAGATTTTTTTTACTCTAATGGATGGTAGCCTTGTCACTATGCAAGGTAGTCTGTTGTCGAGCATTTTGTTAACCCAATGGATGGTAGCCTTGTAATTATGGAAGGTAGTCTGTTGTCGAGATTTTTGTTACTCCAATGGATGGTAGCCTTGTCATTATGGAACATAGTCTGTCGTTGAGATTTCTGTTACTCCAATGGATTGTAGCCTAGTCATTATGTAAGTTAGTCTGTTGTTCATATTTTGGTTATTCCAATGGATGGTAACCTTGTCATTATGGAAGGTATTCTTTTGTCGAGATTTTTGTTACTCTAAAGGATCGTAGCCTTGTCATTATTGAAGGTAGTTTGTTGTCGATATCTTTGTTACTCCAATGGATGATAGCCTTGTCATTATGGAAGGTAGTTTGTCGTTGAGATTTCTGTTACTGCAATGGATTGTAGCCTAGTCATTATGTAAGGTAGTTTGTTTTCTGATTTTTGTTACTCCAATGGATGGTAGCCTTTTCATAAGGGAAGATAGTCTATTGTCGATATTTTTGTTATTCCAATGGATGGTAACCTTGTCAGTATGGAAGATAGTCTTTTGTCGTGATTTTTGTTACTCCAATGGATGGTAGCCTTGTCATTATTGAAGGTAGTCTATTGTCGATATCTTTGTTACTCCAATGGATGATAGCCTTGTAATTATGCAAGGTAGTATGTTGTTCATATTTTTGTTACTCCAATGGCTGGTAGCCTTATCATTATGGAAGGTAGTTTGTCGTTGATATTTTTGTTACTCCAATGGATTGTAGCCTTGTCATTATGTAAGGTAGTCTCTTGTTCAGATTTTTGTTACTCCAATGGACGGTAGCCTTGTAATTATGAAAGATAGTCTGTTGTCAATATTTTTCTTACTCCAATGAATGGTAGCCTTGTCAATATGGAAGGTAGTCTGTCGTTATGATTTTTGTTACTCCAATGGTTTATAGCCTTGTCAATATGGAAGGTAGTCTGTTGTTCAGATTTTTGTTACTCCAATGGATGGTAGCCTTGTCATTATGGAAGACACTTATTGTGGATATTTTTTATACTTCAATGGATGGTAGCCATGTCATTACGGAAGGTAGTCTGTTGTCAAGATTTTTGTTACACCAATGGATGGTAGCCTTGTCATTATGCAAGGTAGTCTGTTGTCGAGATTTTTGTTACCCTAATGGATGGTAGCCTTGTAATTATGGAAGGTAGTCTGTTGTCGAGATTTTTGTTACTCCAATAGATGGCAGCCTTGTCATTATGGAAGGTAGCTTGTCATTGATATTTGTGTTACTCCAATGGATTGTAGCCTTGTCATTATGTAAGGTAGTCTGTTGTGCAAATTTTTGTTACTCCAATGGATGGTAGCCATGTCATTATGGAAGATAGTCTGTTGTCGAGATCTTTGTTACTCTAATGGATGATAGCCTTGTCATACGGAAGGTAGTCTATTGTCGAGATTTTTGTTACTCCAATGGATGGTAGCCTTGTTATTATGGAAGGCAGTATGTCATTGAGATTTATGTTACTCCAATGGATTGTAGCCTAGTCATTATGTAAGGTAGTCTGTTGTTCAGATTTTGGTTATTCCAATGGATGGTAACCTTGTCATTATTGAAGGTATTCTGTTGTCGATATCTTTGTTACTCCAATGGATGATAGCCTTGTCATTATGGAAGGTAGTCTGTCGTTGAGATTTCTGTTACTCCAATGGATTGTAGCCTAGTCATTATGTAAGGTAGTATGTGTTCAGATTTTTGTTACTCCAATGGATGGTAGCCTAGTCATTAGGGAAGATAGTCTATTGTCGAGATTTTTGTTATTCCAATGGATGATAGCCTTGTCATTATGGAAGGTAGTCTGTTGTTGATATCTTTGTTACTCCAATGAATGGTAGCCTTGTCATTATTGAAGGTAGTCTGTTGTCGAGATTTTTGTTACCCCATTGGATGGTAGCCTTGTAATTATGGAAGGTAGTCTGTTGTCGAGATTTTTGTTACTCCAATAGATGGTAGCCTTGTCATTAAGGAATGTAGGTTGTCGTTGTGATTTTTGTTACTCCAATGGATTGTAACCTTGTCATTATGTAAGGTAGTCTATTGGGCAGATTTTTTTTATTCCAATGGATGGTAGCCTTGTCATTATGGAAGATAGTTTGTTACCGAGATTTTTGTTATTCCAATGGATGGTAACCTTGTCAGTATGGAAGCTAGTCTTTTGTCTACATTTTTGTTACTCCAATGGATTGTAGCCGTGTCATTATTAAAGGTAGTCTATTGTCGATATCTTTGTTACTCCAATGGATGATAGCCTTGTCATTATGCAAGGTAGTCTGTTGTTCAGATTTTTGTTACCCTAATGGATGGTAGCCTTATCATTATGGAAGGTAGTCTATTGTCGATACTTTTGTTATTCCAATGGATGGTAGCCTTATCATTATGGAAGGTAGTTTTTTATCGACATTTTTGTTACTCCAATGGATGCTAGCCTTGTTATTATGGAAGGTATTATTTTGTCGAGATTTTTGTTACTCCAATGGATGGTAGCCTTGTCATTATTGAAGGTAGTCTGTTGTCGAATTCTTTGTTACTCCAATGGATGATAGCCTTGTCAATATGGAAGGTAGTCTGTTGATGATATCTTTGTTACTCCAATGGATGGTAGCCTTGTCATTATGGAAGGTAGTCTATTGTCGAGATTATTGTTACCCCAATGGATGGTAGCCTATTAATTATGGAAGGTAGTCTGTTGTCGAGATTTTTGTTACTCCAATAGATGGTAGCCTTGTCATTATGGAAGGTAGTTTGTTGTTGTGATTTTTTCTACTCCAATGGATTGTAACCTTGTCATTATGTAAGGTAGTCTATTGTGCAAATTTTTGTTACTCCAATGGATGGTAGCCTTGTCATTATGGAAGGTAGTCTATTGTCGAGAATTTTGTTATTCCAATAGATGGTAGCCTTATCATTATGGAAGGTATTTTTTATCGACATTTTTGTTACTCCAATGGATGGTAGCCTTGTTATTCTGGAAGGTATTCTTTTGTCGAGATTTTTGTTACTCCAATGGATGGTAGCCTTGTCATTATTGAAGGTAGTCTGTTGTCGATATCTTTGTTACACCAATGAATGATAGCCTTGTCATTATGCAAGGTAGTCTGTTGTTCATATTTTTGTTAATCCAATAGATGGTAGCCTTATCATTATGGAAGGTAATATTTTTTCGAGATTTTTGTTACTCTAATGGATGGTAACCTTGTCATTATTGAAGGTAGTCTATTATCGATATCTTTGTTACTCCAATGGATGGTAGCCTTGTAATTATGGAAGGTAGTTTATTGTCGATATTTTTGTTACTCCAATGGATGGTAGCCTTGTCATTATGGAAAGTAGTATGTCGTTGAGATTTCTGTTACTCCAATGGATTGTAGCCTAGTCATTATGTAAGGTAGTCTGTGTTCAGATTTTTGTTAATCCAATGGATGGTAACTTGTCATTATGGAAGATAGTCTGTTGTCGAGATTTTTGTTATTCCAATGGATGGTAACCTTGTCAGTATGGAAGGTAGTCTTTTGTCGAGATTTTTGTTACTCCAATGGATGGTAGCCTTGTCATTATTAAAGGTAGTCTATTGGCGATATCTTTGTTACTCCAATGGATGATAGCGTTGTCATTATGCAAGGTAGTCTATTGTTCAGATTTTTGTTACTTCATTGGAAGGTAGCCTTGTCATTATGGAAGGTAGTTTATTGTCGAGAATTTTGTTATTCCAATAGATGGTAGCCTTATCATTATGGAAGGTATTTTTTTATCGACATTTTTGTTACTCCAATGGATGGTAGCCTTGTTATCATGGAAGGTATTCTTTTGTCGAGATTTTTGTTACTCCAATGGATGGTAGCCTTGTCATTATTGAAGGTAGTCTGTTGTCGATATCTTTGTTACTCCAGTGGATGATAGCCTTGTCTTTATGCAAGGTAGTCTGTTGTTCATATTTTTGTCACTCCAATGGATGGTAGCCTTATCATTATGGAAGGTAATATTTTTTCGAGATTTTTGTTACTCCAAGGAATGGTAGCCTTGTCATTATTGGAGGTAGTCTATTATCGATATCTTTGTTACTCCAATGGATGGTAGCCTTGTAATTATGGAAGGTAGTTTGTTGTCGATACTTTTGTTACTCCAATGGATTGTAACCTTGTCAGTATGGAAGGTAGTCTTTTGTCGAGATTTTTGTTATTCCAATGGATGGTAGCCTTGTCATTATGGAATGTAGTCTATTGTCGAGATTTTTTTTACTCAAATGGATGGTAGCCTTGTCATTATGGAAGGTAGTTTGTTGTCGATGTTTTTGTAATCCCAATGTATGGTAGCCTTGTAATTATGGAAGGTAGTCTGTTTTCAAGATTTTTGTAACTCCAATGGATGGTAGCCTTTTCATTGTGGAAGGTAGTCTGTCGTTGAGATTTCTGTTACTCCAATGGATTGTAGCCTAGTCATTATGTAAGGTAGTCTGTTGTTCAGATTTTTGTTACTCCAATGGATGGTAGCCTTGTCATTATGGAAGATAGTCTGTGGTCGAGACTTTTTTTATTCCAATGGATGGTAACCTTGTCAGTATGGAAGGTATTCTTTTGTCAAGATTTTTGTTACTCCAATGGATGGTAGCCTTGTCATTAATGAAGGTAGTCTATTGTCGATATCTTTGTTACTCCAATGGATGATAGCCTTGTCATTATGCAAGGTAGTCTGTTGTTCAGATTTTTGTTACTCCAATGAATGGTAGCCTTGTCATTATGGAAGATAGTCTGTTGTCGAGATTTTTGTTATTCCAATGGATGGTAACCTTGTCAGTATGGAAGGTATTCTTTTATTGAGATATTTGTTACTCCAATGGATGGTAGCCTTGTCATTATTGAAGGTAGTCTATTGTCGATATCTTTGTTAGTCCAATGGATGATAGCCTTGTCATTATGCAAGGTAGTCTGTTGTTCATATTTTTGTTACTCTAGTGTATGTTAGCCTTGTCATTATGGAAGGTAGTTTTTTTTTCGTTATTTTTGTTACTCCAATGAATGGTAGCCTTGTCAATATGGAAGGTAGTCTGTTGTTAAGATTTTTGTTACTTCGTTGGATTATAGCCTTGTCATTATGGAAGGTAGTATGTTGTTCAGATTTTTGTTACTCCAATGGATGGTAGCCTTGTCATTATGGAAGCTAGTCTGTTGTCGAGATTTTTGTTATTCTATTGTATGGTAGCCTTGTCATTACGGAAGGCACTTATTGTCGATATTTTTGATACTCCAATGGATGGTAGCCTAGCATTACGGAAGGTAGTCTATTGTCAACATTTTTGTTACCCCAATGGATGGTAGCCTTGTAATTATGGAAGGTAGTCTGTTGTCAAAATTTTTGTTACTCCAATGGATGGTAGCCTTGTCATTATGGAAGGTATTATGTTGTTGAGATTTCTGTTACTCCAATGGATTGTAGCCTTGTCATTATGGAAGGTAGTTTGTTGTTCAGATTTTTGTTACTCCAATGGATGGTAGCCTTGTCATTATGGAAGGTAATATTTTTTCGAGATTTGTGTTACTCCAATGGATGGTAGCCTTGTCATTATAGAAGGTAGTTTGTTATCTATATCTTTGTTACTCCAATGGATGATAGCCTTGTCATAATGGAAGGTAGTCTATTGTCGAGATTTTTTTTACTCAAATGGATGGTAGCCTTGTCATTATGGAAGGTAGTTTGTTGTCGATATTTTTGTTAATCCCAATGTATGGTAGCCTTGAAATTATGGAAGGTAGTCTGTTGTCAAGATTTTTGTAACTCCAATGGATGGTAGCCTTTTCATTATGGAAGGTAGTCTGTCGTTGAGATTTCTATTACTCCAATGGATTGTAGCCTAGTCATTATGTAAGGTAGTCAGTTGTTGAAATTTTTGTTACTCCAATGAATGGTAGCCTTGTCATTATGGAAGATAGTCTGTTGTCGAGATTTATGTTATTCCAATGGATGGTAACCTTGTCAGTATGGAAGGTATTCTTTTGTCGAGATTTTTGTTACTCCAATGGATAGTAGCCTTGTCATTATTGAAGGTAGTCTATTGTCGATATCTTTGTTACTCCAACAGATGATAGCCTTGTCATTATGCATGGTAGTCTGTTGTTCAGATTTTTGTTACTCTAATGGATGGTAGCCTTGTCATTATGGAAGGTAGTGTGTTGTTCAGATTTTTGTTACTCCAATCGATGGTAGCCTTGTCATTATGGAAGGTAATATTTTTTCGGGATTTTTGTTACTCCAATGGATGGTAGCCTTGTCATTATTGAAGGTAGTTTGTTATCGATATCTTTGTTACTCCAATGGATGATAGCCTTGTCATTATGGAAGGTAGTCTATTGTCGAGATTTTTTTACTCAAATGGATGGTAGCCTTGTCATTATGGAAGGTAGTTTGTTGTCGATATTTTTGTAATCCCAATGTATGGTAGCCTTGTAATTATGGAAGGTAGTCTTTTGTCAAGATTTTTGTAACTCCAATGGATGGTAGCCTTTTCATTATGGAAGGTAGTCTGTCGTTGAGATTTCTGTTACTCCAATGGATTATAGCCTAGTCATTATGTAGGGTAGTCTGTTGTTCAGATTTTTGTTACTCCAATGGATGATAGCCTTGTCATTATGGAAGATAGTCTGTTGTCGAGATTTTTGTTATTCCAATGGATGGTAACCTTGTCAGTATGGAAGGTATTCTTTTGTCGAGATTTTTGTTACTCCAATGGATAGTAGCCTTGTCATTATTGAAGGTAGTCTATTGTCGATATCTTTGTTACTCCAACAGATGATAGCCTTGTCATTATGGAAGGTAGTCTGTTGTTAAGATTTTTGTTACTCCAATGGATTATAGCCTTGTCATTATGGAAGGTAGTTTGTTGTTCAGATTTTTGTTACCCCAATGGATGGTAGCCTTGTCATTATGGAAGGTAGTCTGTTGTCGAGATTTTTGTTATTCTATTGGATGGTAGCCTTGTCATTACGGAAGGCACTTATTATCGATATCTATGATACTCCATTGGATGGTAGCCTTTCCATTACGGAAGGTAGTCTGTTGTCAACATTTTTGTTACCCCAAAGGACGGTAGCCTTGTAATTTTGGAAGGTAGTCTGTTGTCGAGACTTTTGTTACTCTAATGGATGGTAGCCTTTTCATTATGGTAGGTAGTCTATTGTTGAGATTTCTGTTACTCCAATGGATTGTAGCCTTCTCATTATGGAAGGTTGTTTGTTGTCGAGATTTTTGTTACTCTATTGGATGGTAGCCTTGTCATTATGGAAGGCAGTCTGATTTCGAGATTTTTGTTACTCCAATGGATGTTAGCCTTGTCATTATTGAAGGTATTATGTTGTCGATATTTTTGTTACTCCAATGGATGGTAGCCTTGTCATTATGGAAGGTAGTCTATTGTCGAGATTTTTGTTACTCCAATGGATGGTAGCCTTCTTATTATGGAAGGTTGTTTGTTGTCGAGATTTTTGTTACTCTAATGGATGGTAGCGTTGTCATTATGGAAGGCAGTCTGTTTTCGAGATTTTTGTTACTCCAATTGATGGTAGCCTTGTCATTATGGAAGGTATTCTGTTGTCGATATTTTTGTTACTCCAATGAATGGTAGCCTTGTCATTATGGAAGGTAGTATGTTGTCGATATCTTTGTTACTCCAATGGATTATAGCCTTGTCATTATGGAAGGTAGTCTATTTGTCGAGATTTTTGTTACTCCGATGGATGCTAGCCTTGTCATTATGGAAGGTAGTTTGTCGTTGTGATTTATGGCACTCTAACGGATGGTAGTTTTGTCACTATGGAAGGTAGTCTTTTGTTCATATTTGTGTTACTCCAATGGATGGTAGCCTTGTCATTATGGAAGGTAGTCTATTGTCGGGATTTTGGTTACTACAATGGATGGTAGCCTTGTCATTATGGAACATAGTCTATTGTAGATATTTTTGTTACTCCAATGCATGGTAGCCTTGTCATTATGGAAGGTAGTCTTTTGTCGAGGTCGTTGTTACTCCAATGGATGGTAGAATTATCATTATGGAAGGTTGTCTGTTGTCGATATTTTTGTTACTCCAATGAATGGTAGCCTTGTCATTATGGAAGGTAGTCTGTTATCGAGATTTTTGTTATTCCAATGGATGCTAGCCTTGTTATTATGGAAGGTAGTTTGTCGTTGTGATTTATGGCACTCCAATGGATGGTATCCTTGTCACTATGGAAGGTAGTTTGTTATTCATATTTTTGTTACTCCAATGGATGTTAGCCTTGTCATTATAGAAGGTAGTCCATTGTCGGGATTTTGGTTACTACATTGGATGGTAGCCTTTTCATTATGGAACATAGTCTATTGTAAATATTTTTGTTACTCCATTGCATGGTAGCCTTGTCATTATGGAAGGTAGTCTGTTGACGAGATTTTTGTTACTCCAATGGATGGTAGCATTATCATTATTGAAGGTAGTTTGTTGTTGATATTTTTGTTACTCCAATGCATGGTAGCCTTGTCATTATGGAAGGTAGTATGTCTTTGTGATTTCTGTCACTCCAATGGATGGTAGCCTTGTCACTATGGAAGGTAGTTTATTGTTCATATTTTTGTTACTCCAATGGATGGTAGCCTTGTCATTAAGGAAAGTAGTCTATTGTCAAGATATTTGTTACTGCAATGGATGGTAGCCTTGTCATTTTGGAACGTTGTCTGTTGTCGAGATATTTGTTACTACAATGGATGCTAGCCTTGTCATTATAGAAGGTAGTCTGTCGTTGTGATTTATGTCACTCCAATTGGTGGTAGCCTTATCACTATGGAAGGTAGTTTGTTGTTCGTATTTTTTTTACTCCAATGGACGGTAGCCTTGTCATTAATGAAGGTAGTCTATTGTCGAGATTTTTGTTACTCAAATGGATGGTAGCCTTCTCATTATGGAAGGTTGTTTGTTGTCGAGATTTTTGTTACTCTAATGGATGGTAGCCTTGTCATTATGGAAGGCAGTCTGATTTCGAGATTTTTGTTACTCCAATGGATGTTAGCCTTGTCATTATTGAAGGTATTATGTTGTCGATATTTTTGTAAGTCCAATGAATGGTAGCCTTGTCATTATGGAAGGTAGTATGTTGTCGATATCTTTGTTACTCCAATTGATTGTAGCCTTGTCATTATGGAAGGTAGTCTATTTTGTCTAGATTTTTGTTACTCCGATGGATGCTAGCCTTGTCATTATGGAAGGTAGTTTGTCGTTGTGATTTATGGCACTCCAACGGATATTAGTTTTGTCACTATGGAAGGTAGTCTTTTGTTCATATTTTTGTTATTCCAATGGGTGGTAGCCTTGTCATTATGAAAGGTAGTCTATTGTCGGGATTTTCGTTACTACAATGGATGGTAGCCTTGTCATTATGGAACATAGTCTACTGTAGATATTTTTGTTACTCCAATGCATGGTAGCCTTATCATTATGGAAGGTAGTCTGTTGACGAGATTTTTGTTACTCCAATGGATGGTAGAATTATCATTATGGAAGGTTGTCTGTTGTCGATATTTTTGTTACTCCAATGGATGGTAGCCTTGTCATTATTGAAGGTAGTATGTTATCGATATCTTTGTTACTCAAATGGATTGTAGCCTTGTCATTATGGAATGTAGTATGTTCTCGAGATTTTTGTTACTCCAATGGATGGTATCATGGTCATTATGAATAGCAGTCTGTTGTCGAGAATTTTGTTACTCCAATGGAAGGTAGCCTTGTCACTATGGAAGGTAGTCTGTTGTTGTGATTTCTGTCACTCCAATGGAAGGTAGCCTTGTCACTATGGAAGGTAGTCTTTTCATTATGGAAGGTAGTCTATTGTCGAGATTTTTGTTACTCCAATGGATGGTAGCATTATCATTATGGATGGTTGTCTATTTTCGAGATTTTTGTCACTCCAATGGATGGTAGCCTTGTCATTATCGGAGGTAGTCTTATTTCGAGATTTTTGTTACTCCAATGGATGTTAGCCTTGTCACTATGGAAGGTAGTCAATTGTTCATATTTTTTTACTCCAATAGATGGTAGCCTTGTCATTATGGAAGGTAGTTTGTTGTCGAAATTTTTGTTATTCCAATGGATGGTAGCCTTGTCATTATGGAAGGTAGTCTGTTGTCGAGATTTTTGTTAATTCAACGGATGGTAGCCTTGTCATTATGGAAGGTTATTTGTTGTCGAGATTTTTGTTACTCCAATGGAGGGTAGCCTTGTCATTATGGAAGGTATTCTGTCGTTGTGATTTATGTCACTCCAATGGATGGTAGCCTTGCCACTATGGATGGTAGTCTGTTGTTCATATTTTTGTTACTCCAATGGATGGTAGCCTTGTCATTATTGAAGGTTGTCTATTATCGAGATTTTTGTTACTCTAATGGATGGTAGCCTTGTCATTATGGAAGGCAGTCTGATTTTGAGATTTTTGTTACTCCAATGGATGGTAGCCTTGTCATTATGGAAGGTAGTCTGTTGTCGATATTTTTGTTACTCGAATGGATGGTAGCCTTGTCATTATGGAAGGTAGTATGTCGTTGTAATTTCTGTCACTCCAATGGATGGTAGCCTTGTCAATATGGAAGGTAGTTTATTGTTCATATTTTTGTTACTCCAATGGATGGTAGTCTTGTCATTATGGAAGGTTGTCTATTGTCTAGATATTTGTTACTCCAATGGATGGTAGCCTTGTCATTTTGGAAGGTTGTCTGTTGTCGAGATTTTTTTTACTCCAATGGATGCTATCCTTGTCATTATAGAAGGTAGTCTGTCGTTGTGATTTATGTCACTCCAATTGGTGGTAGCCTTGTCACTATGGAAGGTAGTTTGTTGTTCGTATTTTTGTTACTCCAACGGACGGTAGCCTTGTCATTATGGAAGGTAGTCTATTGTCGAGATTTTTGTTACTCCAATGGATGGTAGCATTCTTATTATGGAAGGTTGTTTGTTGTCGAGATTTTTGTTACTCTAATGGATGGTAGCCTTGTCATTATGGAAGGCAGTCTGATTTCAAGATTTTTGTTACTCCAATGGATGTTAGCCTTGTCATTATGGAAGGTATTATGTTGTCGATATTTTTGTTACTCCAATGAATGGTAGCCTTGTCATTATGGAAGGTAATATGTTGTCGATATCTTTGTTACTCCAATGGATTGTAGCCTTGTCATTATGGAAGGTAGTCTATTTGTCGAGATTTTTGTTACTCCGATGGATGCTAGCCTTGTCATTTTGGAAGGTAGTTTGTCGTTGTGATTTATGGCACTCCAACGGATATTAGTTTTGTCACTATGGAAGGTAGTCTTTTGTTCATATTTTTGTTACTCCAATGGATGGTAGCCTTGTCATTATGGAACATAGTCTATTGTAGATATTTTTGTTACTCCAATGCATGGTAGCCTTGTCATTATGGAAGGTAGTCTGTTGTCGAGATTTTTGTTACTCCAATGGATGGTAGAATTATCATTATGGAAGGTTGTCTATTGTCGATATTTTTGTTACTCCAATGGATGGTAGCCTTGTCATTATTGAAGGTAGTATGTTATCGACATCTTTGTTACTCCAATGGATTGTAGCCTTGTCATTATGGAATGTAGTATGTTCTCGAGATTTTTGTTACTCCAATGGATGGTATCATTGTCATTATGGATAGGAGTCTGTTGTCGAGAATTTTGTTACTCCAATGGATGGTAGCCTTGTCATTATGGAACATAGTCTGTTGTCGATGTTTTTGTTACTCCAATGGATGCTAGCCTTCTCATTATGGAAGGTAGTCTGTTGTTGTGATTTCTGTCACTCCAATGGAAGGTAGCCTTGTCACTATGGAAGGTAGTTTGTTGTTCATATTTTTGTTACTCCAATGGATGGTAGCCTTTTCATTATGGAAGGTAGTCTATTGTCGAGATTTTTGTTACTCCAATAGATGGTAGCATTATCATTATGGATGGTTGTCTATTTTCGAGATTTTTGTCACTCCAATGGATGGTAGCCTTGTCATTATCGGAGGTAGTCTTATTTCGAGATTTTTGTTACTCCAATGGATGTTAGCCTTGTCACTATGGAAGGTAGTCAATTGTTCATATTTTTTTACTCCAATAGATGGTAGCCTTGTCATTATGGAAGGTAGTTTGTTGTCGAAATTTTTGTTATTCCAATGGATGGTAGCCTTGTCATTATGGAAGGTAGTCTGTTGTCGAGATTTTTGTTAATTCAACGGATGGTAGCCTTGTCATTATGGAAGGTTATTTGTTGTCGAGATTTTTGTTACTCCAATGGATGGTAGCCTTGTCATTATGGAAGGTATTCTGTCGTTGTGATTTATGTCACTCCAATGGATGGTAGCCTTGCCACTATGGATGGTAGTCTGTTGTTCATATTTTTGTTACTCCAATGGATGGTAGCCTTGTCATTATTGAAGGTTGTCTGTTATCGAGATTTTTGTTACTCTAATGGATGGTAGCCTTGTCATTATGGAAGGCAGTCTGATTTCGAGATTTTTGTTACTCCAATGGATGGTAGCCTTGTCATTATGGAAGGTAGTCTGTTGTCGATATTTTTGTTACTCCAATGGATGGTAGCCTTGTCATTATGGAAGGTAGTATGTCGTTGTAATTTCTGTCACTCCAATGGATGGTAGCCTTGTCAATATGGAAGGTAGTTTATTGTTCATATTTTTGTTACTCCAATGGATGGTAGTCTTGTCATTATGGAAGGTAGTCTATTGTCTAGATATTTGTTACTCCAATGGATGGTAGCCTTGTCATTTTGGAAGGTTGTCTGTTGTCGAGATTTTTGTTACTCCAATGGATGCTATCCTTGTCATTATAGAAGGTAGTCTGTCGTTGTAATTTATGTCACTCCAATTGGTGGTAGCCTTGTCACTATGGAAGGTAGTTTGTTGTTCGTATTTTTGTTACTCCAATGGACGGTAGCCTTGTCATTATGGAAGGTAGTCTATTGTCGAGATTTTTGTTACTCCAATGGATGGTAGCATTGTTATTATGGAAGGTTGTTTGTTGTCGAGATTTTTGTTACTCTAATGGATGGTAGCCTTGTCATTATGGAAGGCAGACTGATTTCAAGATTTTTGTTACTCCAATGGATGTTAGCCTTGTCATTATGGAAGGTATTATGTTGTCGATATTTTTGTTACTCCAATGAATGGTAGCCTTGTCATTATGGAAGGTAGTATGTTGTCGATATCTTTGTTACTCCAATGGATTGTAGCCTTGTCATTATGGAAGGTAGTCTATTTGTCGAGATTTTTGTTACTCCGATGGATGCTAGCCTTGTCATTTTGGAAGGTAGTTTGTCGTTGTGATTTATGGCACTCCAACGGATATTAGTTTTGTCACTATGGAAGGTAGTCTTTTGTTCATATTTTTGTTACTCCAATGGATGGTAGCCTTGTCATTATGGAACATAGTCTATTGTAGATATTTTTGTTACTCCAATGCATGGTAGCCTTGTCATTATGGAAGGTAGTCTGTTGTCGAGATTTTTGTTACTCCAATGGATGGTAGAATTATCATTATGGAAGGTTGTCTATTGTCGATATTTTTGTTACTCCAATGGATGGTAGCCTTGTCATTATGGAAGGTATTCTGTCGTTGTGATTTATGTCACTCCAATGGATGGTAGCCTTGCCACTATGGATGGTAGTCTGTTGTTCATATTTTTGTTACTCCAATGGATGGTAGCCTTGTCATTATTGAAGGTTGTCTATTATCGAGATTTTTGTTACTCTAATGGATGGTAGCCTTGTCATTATGGAAGGCAGTCTGATTTCGAGATTTTTGTTACTCCAATGGATGGTAGCCTTGTCATTATGGAAGGTAGTCTGTTGTCGATATTTTTGTTACTCCAATGGATGGTAGCCTTGTCATTATGGAAGGTAGTATGTCGTTGTAATTTCTGTCACTCCAATGGATGGTAGCCTTGTCAATATGGAAGGTAGTTTATTGTTCATATTTTTGTTACTCCAATGGATGATAGTCTTGTCATTATGGAAGGTAGTCTATTGTCTATATATTTGTTACTCCAATGGATGGTAGCCTTGTCATTTTGGAAGGTTGTCTGTTGTCGAGATTTTTTTTACTCCAATGGATGCTTTCCTTGTCATTATAGAAGGTAGTCTGTCGTTGTGATTTATGTCACTCCAATTGGTGGTAGCCTTGTCACTATGGAAGGTAGTTTGTTGTTCGTATTTTTGGTACTCCAACGGACGGTAGCCTTGTCATTATGGAAGGTAGTCTATTGTCGAGATTTTTGTTACTCCAATGGATGGTAGCATTGTTATTATGGAAGGTTGTTTGTTGTCGAGATTTTTGTTACTCTAATGGATGGTAGCCTTGTCATTATGGAAGGCAGTCTGATTTCAAGATTTTTGTTACTCCAATGGATGTTAGCCTTGTCATTATGGAAGGTAGTATGTTGTCGATATCTTTGTTACTCCAATGGATTGTAGCCTTGTCATTATGGAAGGTAGTCTATTTGTCGAGATTTTTGTTACTCCGATGGATGCTAGCCTTGTCATTTTGGAAGGTAGTTTGTCGTTGTGATTTATGGCACTCCAACGGATATTAGTTTTGTCACTATGGAAGGTAGTCTTTTGTTCATATTTTTGTTACTCCAATGGATGGTAGCCTTGTCATTATGGAACATAGATATTTTTGTTACTCTAATGGATGGTAGCCTTGTCATTATGGAAGGTAGTCTGTTGTCGAGATTTTTGTTACTCCAATGGATGGTAGAATTATCATTATGGAAGGTAGTCTGTTGTCGATATTTTTGTTACTCCAATGGATGGTAGCCTTGTCATTATGGAAGGTATTCTGTCGTTGTGATTTATGTCACTCCAATGGATGGTAGCCTTGCCACTATGGATGGTAGTCTGTTGTTCATATTTTTGTTACTCCAATGGATGGTAGCCTTGTCATTATTGAAGGTTGTCTATTATCGAGATTTTTGTTACTCTAATGGATGGTAGCCTTGTCATTATGGAAGGCAGTCTGATTTCGAGATTTTTGTTACTCCAATGGATGGTAGCCTTGTCATTATGGAAGGTAGTCTGTTGTCGATATTTTTGTTACTCCAATGGATGGTAGCCTTGTCATTATGGAAGGTAGTATGTCGTTGTAATTTCTGTCACTCCAATGGATGGTAGCCTTGTCAATATGGAAGGTAGTTTATTGTTCATATTTTTGTTAGTCCAATGGATGGTAGTCTTGTCATTATGGAAGGTAGTCTATTGTCTAGATATTTGTTACTCCAATGGATGGTAGCCTTGTCATTTTGGAAGGTTGTCTGTTGTCGAGATTTTTTTTACTCCAATGGATGCTATCCTTGTCATTATAGAAGGTAGTCTGTCGTTGTGATTTATGTCACTCCAATTGGTGGTAGCCTTGTCACTATGGAAGGTAGTTTGTTGTTCGTATTTTTGTTACTCCAACGGACGGTAGCCTTGTCATTATGGAAGGTAGTCTATTGTCGAGATTTTTGTTACTCCAATGGATGGTAGCATTCTTATTATGGAAGGTTGTTTGTTGTCGAGATTTTTGTTACTCTAATGGATGGTAGCCTTGTCATTATGGAAGGCAGTCTGATTTCAAGATTTTTGTTACTCCAATGGATGTTAGCCTTGTCATTATGGAAGGTATTATGTTGTCGATATTTTTGTTACTCCAATGAATGGTAGCCTTGTCATTATGGAAGGTAGTATGTTGTCGATATCTTTGTTACTCCAATGGATTGTAGCCTTGTCATTATGGAAGGTAGTCTATTTGTCGAGATTTTTGTTACTCCGATGGATGCTAGCCTTGTCATTTTGGAAGGTAGTTTGTCGTTGTGATTTATGGCACTCCAACGGATATTAGTTTTGTCACTATGGAAGGTAGTCTTTTGTTCATATTTTTGTTACTCCAATGGATGGTAGCCTTGTCATTATGGAACATAGTCTATTGTAGATATTTTTGTTACTCCAATGCATGGTAGCCTTGTCATTATGGAAGGTAGTCTGTTGTCGAGATTTTTGTTACTCCAATGGATGGTAGAATTATCATTATGGAAGGTTGTCTATTGTCGATATTTTTGTTACTCCAATGGATGGTAGCCTTGTCATTATTGAAGGTAGTATGTTATCGACATCTTTGTTACTCCAATGGATTGTAGCCTTGTCATTATGGAATGTAGTATGTTCTCGAGATTTTTGTTACTCCAATGGATGGTATCATTGTCATTATGGATAGGAGTCTGTTGTCGAGAATTTTGTTACTCCAATGGATGGTAGCCTTGTCATTATGGAACATAGTCTGTTGTCGATGTTTTTGTTACTCCAATGGATGCTAGCCTTCTCATTATGGAAGGTAGTCTGTTGTTGTGATTTCTGTCACTCCAATGGAAGGTAGCCTTGTAACTATGGAAGGTAGTTTGTTGTTCATATTTTTGTTACTCCAATGGATGGTAGCCTTTTCATTATGGAAGGTAGTCTATTGTCGAGATTTTTGTTACTCCAATAGATGGTAGCATTATCATTATGGATGGTTGTCTATTTTCGAGATTTTTGTCACTCCAATGGATGGTAGCCTTGTCATTATCGGAGGTAGTCTTATTTCGAGATTTTTGTTACTCCAATGGATGTTAGCCTTGTCACTATGGAAGGTAGTCAATTGTTCATATTTTTTTACTCCAATAGATGGTAGCCTTGTCATTATGGAAGGTAGTTTGTTGTCGAAATTTTTGTTATTCCAATGGATGGTAGCCTTGTCATTATGGAAGGTAGTCTGTTGTCGAGATTTTTGTTAATTCAACGGATGGTAGCCTTGTCATTATGGAAGGTTATTTGTTGTCGAGATTTTTGTTACTCCAATGGATGGTAGCCTTGTCATTATGGAAGGTATTCTGTCGTTGTGATTTATGTCACTCCAATGGATGGTAGCCTTGCCACTATGGATGGTAGTCTGTTGTTCATATTTTTGTTACTCCAATGGATGGTAGCCTTGTCATTATTGAAGGTAGTCTGTTATCGAGATTTTTGTTACTCTAATGGATGGTAGCCTTGTCATTATGGAAGGCAGTCTGATTTCGAGATTTTTGTTACTCCAATGGATGGTAGCCTTGTCATTATGGAAGGTAGTCTGTTGTCGATATTTTTGTTACTCCAATGGATGGTAGCCTTGTCATTATGGAAGGTAGTATGTCGTTGTAATTTCTGTCACTCCAATGGATGGTAGCCTTGTCAATATGGAAGGTAGTTTATTGTTCATATTTTTGTTACTCCAATGGATGGTAGTCTTGTCATTATGGAAGGTAGTCTATTGTCTAGATATTTGTTACTCCAATGGATGGTAGCCTTGTCATTTTGGAAGGTTGTCTGTTGTCGAGATTTTTTTTACTCCAATGGATGCTATCCTTGTCATTATAGAAGGTAGTCTGTCGTTGTGATTTATGTCACTCCAATTGGTGGTAGCCTTGTCACTATGGAAGGTAGTTTGTTGTTCGTATTTTTGTTACTCCAACGGACGGTAGCCTTGTCATTATGGAAGGTAGTCTATTGTCGAGATTTTTGTTACTCCAATGGATGGTAGCATTCTTATTATGGAAGGTTGTTTGTTGTCGAGATTTTTGTTACTCTAATGGATGGTAGCCTTGTCATTATGGAAGGCAGTCTGATTTCAAGATTTTTGTTACTCCAATGGATGTTAGCCTTGTCATTATGGAAGGTATTATGTTGTCGATATTTTTGTTACTCCAATGAATGGTAGCCTTGTCATTATGGAAGGTAGTATGTTGTCGATATCTTTGTTACTCCAATGGATTGTAGCCTTGTCATTATGGAAGGTAGTCTATTTGTCGAGATTTTTGTTACTCCGATGGATGCTAGCCTTGTCATTTTGGAAGGTAGTTTGTCGTTGTGATTTATGGCACTCCAACGGATATTAGTTTTGTCACTATGGAAGGTAGTCTTTTGTTCATATTTTTGTTACTCCAATGGATGGTAGCCTTGTCATTATGGAACATAGTCTATTGTAGATATTTTTATTACTCCAATGCATGGTAGCCTTGTCATTATGGAAGGTAGTCTGTTGTCGAGATTTTTGTTACTCCAATGGATGGTAGAATTATCATTATGGAAGGTTGTCTATTGTCGATATTTTTGTTACTCCAATGGATGGTAGCCTTGTCATTATTGAAGGTAGTATGTTATCGACATCTTTGTTACTCCAATGGATTGTAGCCTTGTCATTATGGAATGTAGTATGTTCTCGAGATTTTTGTTACTCCAATGGATGGTATCATTGTCATTATGGATAGGAGTCTGTTGTCGAGAATTTTGTTACTCCAATGGATGGTAGCCTTGTCATTATGGAACATAGTCTGTTGTCGATGTTTTTGTTACTCCAATGGATGCTAGCCTTCTCATTATGGAAGGTAGTCTGTTGTTGTGATTTCTGTCACTCCAATGGAAGGTAGCCTTGTAACTATGGAAGGTAGTTTGTTGTTCATATTTTTGTTACTCCAATGGATGGTAGCCTTTTCATTATGGAAGGTAGTCTATTGTCGAGATTTTTGTTACTCCAATAGATGGTAGCATTATCATTATGGATGGTTGTCTATTTTCGAGATTTTTGTCACTCCAATGGATGGTAGCCTTGTCATTATCGGAGGTAGTCTTATTTCGAGATTTTTGTTACTCCAATGGATGTTAGCCTTGTCACTATGGAAGGTAGTCAATTGTTCATATTTTTTTACTCCAATAGATGGTAGCCTTGTCATTATGGAAGGTAGTTTGTTGTCGAAATTTTTGTTATTCCAATGGATGGTAGCCTTGTCATTATGGAAGGTAGTCTGTTGTCGAGATTTTTGTTAATTCAACGGATGGTAGCCTTGTCATTATGGAAGGTTATTTGTTGTCGAGATTTTTGTTACTCCAATGGATGGTAGCCTTGTCATTATGGAAGGTATTCTGTCGTTGTGATTTATGTCACTCCAATGGATGGTAGCCTTGCCACTATGGATGGTAGTCTGTTGTTCATATTTTTGTTACTCCAATGGATGGTAGCCTTGTCATTATTGAAGGTAGTCTGTTATCGAGATTTTTGTTACTCTAATGGATGGTAGCCTTGTCATTATGGAAGGCAGTCTGATTTCGAGATTTTTGTTACTCCAATGGATGGTAGCCTTGTCATTATGGAAGGTAGTCTGTTGTCGATATTTTTGTTACTCCAATGGATGGTAGCCTTGTCATTATGGAAGGTAGTATGTCGTTGTAATTTCTGTCACTCCAATGGATGGTAGCCTTGTCAATATGGAAGGTAGTTTATTGTTCATATTTTTGTTACTCCAATGGATGGTAGTCTTGTCATTATGGAAGGTAGTCTATTGTCTAGATATTTGTTACTCCAATGGATGGTAGCCTTGTCATTTTGGAAGGTTGTCTGTTGTCGAGATTTTTTTTACTCCAATGGATGCTATCCTTGTCATTATAGAAGGTAGTCTGTCGTTGTGATTTATGTCACTCCAATTGGTGGTAGCCTTGTCACTATGGAAGGTAGTTTGTTGTTCGTATTTTTGTTACTCCAACGGACGGTAGCCTTGTCATTATGGAAGGTAGTCTATTGTCGAGATTTTTGTTACTCCAATGGATGGTAGCATTCTTATTATGGAAGGTTGTTTGTTGTCGAGATTTTTGTTACTCTAATGGATGGTAGCCTTGTCATTATGGAAGGCAGTCTGATTTCAAGATTTTTGTTACTCCAATGGATGTTAGCCTTGTCATTATGGAAGGTATTATGTTGTCGATATTTTTGTTACTCCAATGAATGGTAGCCTTGTCATTATGGAAGGTAGTATGTTGTCGATATCTTTGTTACTCCAATGGATTGTAGCCTTGTCATTATGGAAGGTAGTCTATTTGTCGAGATTTTTGTTACTCCGATGGATGCTAGCCTTGTCATTTTGGAAGGTAGTTTGTCGTTGTGATTTATGGCACTCCAACGGATATTAGTTTTGTCACTATGGAAGGTAGTCTTTTGTTCATATTTTTGTTACTCCAATGGATGGTAGCCTTGTCATTATGGAACATAGTCTATTGTAGATATTTTTGTTACTCCAATGCATGGTAGCCTTGTCATTATGGAAGGTAGTCTGTTGTCGAGATTTTTGTTACTCCAATGGATGGTAGAATTATCATTATGGAAGGTTGTCTATTGTCGATATTTTTGTTACTCCAATGGATGGTAGCCTTGTCATTATTGAAGGTAGTATGTTATCGACATCTTTGTTACTCCAATGGATTGTAGCCTTGTCATTATGGAATGTAGTATGTTCTCGAGATTTTTGTTACTCCAATGGATGGTATCATTGTCATTATGGATAGGAGTCTGTTGTCGAGAATTTTGTTACTCCAATGGATGGTAGCCTTGTCATTATGGAACATAGTCTGTTGTCGATGTTTTTGTTACTCCAATGGATGCTAGCCTTCTCATTATGGAAGGTAGTCTGTTGTTGTGATTTCTGTCACTCCAATGGAAGGTAGCCTTGTAACTATGGAAGGTAGTTTGTTGTTCATATTTTTGTTACTCCAATGGATGGTAGCCTTTTCATTATGGAAGGTAGTCTATTGTCGAGATTTTTGTTACTCCAATAGATGGTAGCATTATCATTATGGATGGTTGTCTATTTTCGAGATTTTTGTCACTCCAATGGATGGTAGCCTTGTCATTATCGGAGGTAGTCTTATTTCGAGATTTTTGTTACTCCAATGGATGTTAGCCTTGTCACTATGGAAGGTAGTCAATTGTTCATATTTTTTTACTCCAATAGATGGTAGCCTTGTCATTATGGAAGGTAGTTTGTTGTCGAAATTTTTGTTATTCCAATGGATGGTAGCCTTGTCATTATGGAAGGTAGTCTGTTGTCGAGATTTTTGTTAATTCAACGGATGGTAGCCTTGTCATTATGGAAGGTTATTTGTTGTCGAGATTTTTGTTACTCCAATGGATGGTAGCCTTGTCATTATGGAAGGTATTCTGTCGTTGTGATTTATGTCACTCCAATGGATGGTAGCCTTGCCACTATGGATGGTAGTCTGTTGTTCATATTTTTGTTACTCCAATGGATGGTAGCCTTGTCATTATTGAAGGTAGTCTGTTATCGAGATTTTTGTTACTCTAATGGATGGTAGCCTTGTCATTATGGAAGGCAGTCTGATTTCGAGATTTTTGTTACTCCAATGGATGGTAGCCTTGTCATTATGGAAGGTAGTCTGTTGTCGATATTTTTGTTACTCCAATGGATGGTAGCCTTGTCATTATGGAAGGTAGTATGTCGTTGTAATTTCTGTCACTCCAATGGATGGTAGCCTTGTCAATATGGAAGGTAGTTTATTGTTCATATTTTTGTTACTCCAATGGATGGTAGTCTTGTCATTATGGAAGGTAGTCTATTGTCTAGATATTTGTTACTCCAATGGATGGTAGCCTTGTCATTTTGGAAGGTTGTCTGTTGTCGAGATTTTTGTTACTCCAATGGATGCTATCCTTGTCATTATAGAAGGTAGTCTGTCGTTGTGATTTATGTCACTCCAATTGGTGGGAGCCTTGTCACTATGGAAGGTAGTTTGTTGTTCGTATTTTTGTTACTCCAATGGACGGTAGCCTTGTCATTATGGAAGGTAGTCTATTGTCGAGATTTTTGTTACTCCAATGGATGGTAGCATTCTTATTATGGAAGGTTGTTTGTTGTCGAGATTTTTGTTACTCTAATGGATGGTAGCCTTGTCATTATGGAAGGCAGTCTGATTTCAAGATTTTTGTTACTCCAATGGATGTTAGCCTTGTCATTATGGAAGGTATTATGTTGTCGATATTTTTGTTACTCCAATGAATGGTAGCCTTGTCATTATGGAAGGTAGTATGTTGTCGATATCTTTGTTACTCCAATTGATTGTAGCCTTGTCATTATGGAAGGTAGTCTATTTGTCTAGATTTTTGTTACTCCGATGGATGCTTGCCTTGTCATTATGGAAGGTAGTTTGTCGTTGTGATTTATGGCACTCCAACGGATATTAGTTTTGTCACTATGGAAGGTAGTCTTTTGTTCATATTTTTGTTATTCCAATGGATGGTAGCCTTGTCATTATGAAAGGTAGTCTATTGTCGGGATTTTCGTTACTACAATGGATGGTAGCCTTGTCATTATGGAACATAGTCTACTGTAGATATTTTTGTTACTCCAATGCATGGTAGCCTTATCATTATGGAAGGTAGTCTGTTGACGAGATTTTTGTTACTCCAATGGATGGTAGAATTATCATTATGGAAGGTTGTCTGTTGTCGATATTTTTGTTACTCCAATGGATGGTAGCCTTGTCATTATTGAAGGTAGTATGTTATCGACATCTTTGTTACTCAAATGGATTGTAGCCTTGTCATTATGGAATGTAGTATGTTCTCGAGATTTTTGTTACTCCAATGGATGGTATCATTGTCATTATGAATAGCAGTCTGTTGTCGAGAATTTTGTTACTCCAATGGAAGGTAGCCTTGTCACTATGGAAGGTAGTCTGTTGTTGTGATTTCTGTCACTCCAATGGAAGGTAGCCTTGTCACTATGGAAGGTAGTTTGTTGTTCATATTTTTGTTACTCCAATGGATGGTAGCCTTTTCATTATGGAAGGTAGTCTATTGTCGAGATTTTTGTTACTCCAATGGATGGTAGCATTATCATTATGGATGGTTGTCTATTTTCGAGATTTTTGTCACTCCAATGGATGGTAGCCTTGTCATTATCGGAGGTAGTCTTATTTCGAGATTTTTGTTACTCCAATGGATGTTAGCCTTGTCACTATGGAAGGTAGTCAATTGTTCATATTTTTTTACTCCAATAGATGGTAGCCTTGTCATTATGGAAGGTAGTTTGTTGTCGAAATTTTTGTTATTCCAATGGATGGTAGCCTTGTCATTATGGAAGGTAGTCTATTGTCGAGATTTTTGTTAATTCAACGGATGGTAGCCTTGTCATTATGGAAGGTTATTTGTTGTCGAGATTTTTGTTACTCCAATGGATGGTAGCCTTGTCATTATGGAAGGTATTCTGTCGTTGTGATTTATGTCACTCCAATGGATGGTAGCCTTGCCACTATGGATGGTAGTCTGTTGTTCATATTTTTGTTACTCCAATGGATGGTAGCCTTGTCATTATTGAAGGTTGTCTATTATCGAGATTTTTGTTACTCTAATGGATGGTAGCCTTGTCATTATGGAAGGCAGTCTGATTTCGAGATTTTTGTTACTCCAATGGATGGTAGCCTTGTCATTATGGAAGGTAGTCTGTTGTCGATAATTTTGTTACTCCAATGGATGGTAGCCTTGTCATTATGGAAGGTAGTATGTCGTTGTAATTTCTGTCACTCTAATGGATGGTAGCCTTGTCAATATGGAAGGTAGTTTATTGTTCATATTTTTGTTACTCCAATGGATGGTAGTCTTGTCATTATGGAAGGTAGTCTATTGTCTAGATATTTGTTACTCCAATGGATGGTAGCCTTGTCATTTTGGAAGGTTGTCTGTTGTCGAGATTTTTGTTACTCCAATGGATGCTATCCTTGTCATTATAGAAGGTAGTCTGTCGTTGTGATTTATGTCACTCCAATTGGTGGTAGCCTTGTCACTATGGAAGGTAGTTTGTTGTTCGTATTTTTGTTACTCCAATGGACGGTAGCCTTGTCATTATGGAAGGTAGTCTATTGTCGAGATTTTTGTTACTCCAATGGATGGTAGCATTGTTATTATGGAAGGTTGTTTGTTGTCGAGATTTTTGTTACTCTAATGGATGGTAGTCTTGTCATTATGGAAGGCAGTCTGATTTCAAGATTTTTGTTACTCCAATGGATGTTAGCCTTGTCATTATGGAAGGTATTATGTTGTCGATATTTTTGTTACTCCAATGAATGGTAGCCTTGTCATTATGGAAGGTAGTATGTTGTCGATATCTTTGTTACTCCAATGGATTGTAGCCTTGTCATTATGGAAGGTAGTCTATTTGTCGAGATTTTTGTTACTCCGATGGATGCTAGCCTTGTCATTTTGGAAGGTAGTTTGTCGTTGTGATTTATGGCACTCCAACGGATATTAGTTTTGTCACTATGGAAGGTAGTCTTTTGTTCATATTTTTGTTACTCCAATGGATGGTAGCCTTGTCATTATGGAACATAGTCTATTGTAGATATTTTTGTTACTCCAATGCATGGTAGCCTTGTCATTATGGAAGGTAGTCTGTTGTCGAGATTTTTGTTACTCCAATGGATGGTAGAATTATCATTATGGAAGGTTGTCTATTGTCGATATTTTTGTTACTCCAATGGATGGTAGCCTTGTCATTATTGAAGGTAGTATGTTATCGACATCTTTGTTACTCCAATGGATTGTAGCCTTGTCATTATGGAATGTAGTATGTTCTCGAGATTTTTGTTACTCCAATGGATGGTATCATTGTCATTATGGATAGGAGTCTGTTGTCGAGAATTTTGTTACTCCAATGGATGGTAGCCTTGTCATTATGGAACATAGTCTGTTGTCGATGTTTTTGTTACTCCAATGGATGCTAGCCTTCTCATTATGGAAGGTAGTCTGTTGTTGTGATTTCTGTCACTCCAATGGAAGGTAGCCTTGTCACTATGGAAGGTAGTTTGTTGTTCATATTTTTGTTACTCCAATGGATGGTAGCCTTTTCATTATGGAAGGTAGTCTATTGTCGAGATTTTTGTTACTCCAATGGATGGTAGCATTATCATTATGGATGGTTGTCTATTTTCGAGATTTTTGTCACTCCAATGGATGGTAGCCTTGTCATTATCGGAGGTAGTCTTATTTCGAGATTTTTGTTACTCCAATGGATGTTAGCCTTGTCACTATGGAAGGTAGTCAATTGTTCATATTTTTTTACTCCAATAGATGGTAGCCTTGTCATTATGGAAGGTAGTTTGTTGTCGAAATTTTTGTTATTCCAATGGATGGTAGCCTTGTCATTATGGAAGGTAGTCTGTTGTCGAGATTTTTGTTAATTCAACGGATGGTAGCCTTGTCATTATGGAAGGTTATTTGTTGTCGAGATTTTTGTTACTCGAATGGATGGTAGCCTTGTCATTATGGAAGGTATTCTGTCGTTGTGATTTATGTCACTCCAATGGATGGTAGCCTTGCCACTATGGATGGTAGTATGTTGTTCATATTTTTGTTACTCCAATGGATGGTAGCCTTGTCATTATTGAAGGTTGTCTGTTATCGAGATTTTTGTTACTCTAATGGATTGTAGCCTTGTCATTATGGAAGGCAGTCTGATTTCGAGATTTTTGTTACTCCAATGGATGGTAGCCTTGTCATTATGGAAGGTAGTCTGTTGTCGATATTTTTGTTACTCCAATGGATGGTAGCCTTGTCATTATGGAAGGTAGTATGTCGTTGTAATTTCTGTCACTCCAATGGATGGTAGCCTTGTCAATATGGAAGGTAGTTTATTGTTCATATTTTTGTTACTCCAATGGATGGTAGTCTTATCATTATGGAAGGTAGTCTATTGTCTAGATATTTGTTACTCCAATGGATGGTAGCCTTGTCATTTTGGAAGGTTGTCTGTTGTCGAGATTTTTGTTACTCCAATGGATGCTATCCTTGTCATTATAGAAGGTAGTCTGTCGTTGTGATTTATGTCACTCCAATTGGTGGGAGCCTTGTCACTATGGAAGGTAGTTTGTTGTTCGTATTTTTGTTACTCCAATGGACGGTAGC
Source organism: Vicia faba (assembly GCA_948472305.1). NCBI lineage: Eukaryota > Viridiplantae > Streptophyta > Magnoliopsida > Fabales > Fabaceae > Vicia > Vicia faba. The sequence goes on along the minus strand of OX451739.1, from coordinate 679,956,961 downwards.
CTTGTCATTATGGAAGGTAGTCTATTGTCGAGATTTTTGTTACTCCAATGGATGGTAGCATTCTTATTATGGAAGGTTGTTTGTTGTCGAGATTTTTGTTACTCTAATGGATGGTAGCCTTGTCATTATGGAAGGCAGTCTGATTTCAAGATTTTTGTTACTCCAATGGATGTTAGCCTTGTCATTATGGAAGGTATTATGTTGTCGATATTTTTGTTACTCCAATGAATGGTAGCCTTGTCATTATGGAAGGTAGTATGTTGTCGATATCTTTGTTACTCCAATGGATTGTAGCCTTGTCATTATGGAAGGTAGTTTGTCGTTGTGATTTATGGCACTCCAACGGATATTAGTTTTGTCACTATGGAAGGTAGTCTTTTGTTCATATTTTTGTTACTCCAATGGATGGTAGCCTTGTCATTATGGAACATAGTCTATTGTAGGTATTTTTGTTACTCCAATGCATGGTAGCCTTGTCATTATGGAAGGTAGTCTGTTGTCGAGATTTTTGTTACTCCAATGGATGGTAGAATTATCATTATGGAAGGTTGTCTATTGTCGATATTTTTGTTACTCCAATGGATGGTAGCCTTGTCATTATTGAAGGTAGTATGTTATCGACATCTTTGTTACTCCAATTGATTGTAGCCTTGTCATTATGGAATGTAGTATGTTCTCGAGATTTTTGTTACTCCAATGGATGGTATCATTGTCATTATGGATAGGAGTCTGTTGTCGAGAATTTTGTTACTACAATGGATGGTAGCCTTGTCATTATGGAACATAGTCTGTCGTCGATGTTTTTGTTACTCCAGTGGATGTTAGCCTTCTCATTATGGAAGGTAGTCTGTTGTTGTGATTTCTGTCACTCCAATGGAAGGTAGCCTTGTCACTATGGAAGGTAGTTTGTTGTTCATATTTTTGTTACTCCAATGGATGGTAGCCTTATCATAATGGAAGGTAGTCTATTGTCGAGATTTTGGTTACTCCAATGGATGGTAGCATTATCATTATGGATGGTTGTTTATATTCGAGATTTTTGTTACTCCAATGGATGGTAGCCTTGTCATTATGGGAGGTAGTCTGTTTTCAAGATTTTTGTTACTCCAATGGATGTTAGCCTTGTCACTATGTAAGGTAGTCAATTGTTCATATTTTTGTTACTCCAATGGATGGTAGCCTTGTCATTATGGAAGGTAGTTTGTTGTCGAGATTTTTGTTATTCCAATGGATGGTAGCCTTGTCATTATAGAAGGTAGTCTGTTGTCGAGATTTTTGTTAATTCAACGGATGGTAGCCTTGTCATTATGGAAGGTTATTTGTTGTCGAGATTTTTGTTACTCCAATGGATGGTAGCCTTGTCATTATGGAACGTTGTTTGTTCTCGAGATTTTTGTTACTCTAATGGATGGTAGCCTTGTCATTATGGAAGGAAGTCTGATTTCGAGATTTTTGTTACTCCAATGGATGGTAGCCTTGTCATTATGGATGGTTGTGTGTTGTCGATATTTTTGTTACTCTAATGGATGGTAGCCTTGTGCTTATGGAAGGCAGTCTGTTTTCGAGATTTTTGTTACTCCAATGGATGGTAGCTTTGTCATTATGGAAGGTAGTCTGTTGTCAATATTTTTGTTACTCCAATGAATCGTAGACTTGTCATTATAGAAGGTTGTTTGTTATCGAGATTTTTGATACTCTAATGGATGGTAGCCTTGTCATTATGGAAGGTAGTTTGTTGTCGATATTTTTGTTATTCCAATGGCTGGTAGCCTTGCCATTATGGAAGGTAGTTTGTTGTCGAGATTTTTCTTACTCCAATGGATGGTAGAATTATCATTATGGAAGGTAGTCTGTTGTCGAGATTTTTGTTACTCCAATGGATGGTAGAATTATCATTATGGAAGGTAGTATGTTGTCGAAATTTTTGTTACTCCAATGGATGGTAGAATTATCATTATGGAAGGTAGTATGTTGTCGAAATTTTTGTTACTCTAGTGGATGGTAGCCTTGTCATTATTGAAGGTAGTATGTTATCGAGATTTTTGATACTCTAATGGATGGTAGCCTTGTCATTATGGAAGGGAGTCTGTTGTCGATATTTTTGTTATTCCAATGGATGGTAGCCTTGCCATTATGGAAGGTAGTTTGTTGTCGAGATTTTTGTTACTCCAATGGATGGTAGAATTATCATTATGGAAGGTAGTCTGTTGTCGAGATTTTTGTTACTCCAATGGATGGTAGAATTATCATTATGGAAGGTAGTATGTTGTCGAAATTTTTGTTACTCTAGTGGATGGTAGCCTTGTCATTATTGAAGGTAGTATGTTATCGATATCTTTGTTACTCCAATGGATTGTAGCCTTGTCATTATGGAAGGGAGTCTGTTGTCGATATTTTTTTTACTCCAATGGATGGTATCATTGTAATTATGGATAGCAGTCTATTGTCGAGAATTTTGTTACTCCAATGGATGGTAGCCTTGTCATTATGGAACGTAGTATGTTGTCGATATCTTTGTTACTCCAATGGATTGTAGCTTTGTCATTATGGAAGGTAGTCTATTTGTCGAGATTTCTGTCACTCCAATGGATGCTAGCCTTGTCATTATGGAAGGTAGTTTGTCGTTGTGAATTATGGCACTCCAACGGATGGTAGTTTTGTCACTATGGAATGTATTCTTTTGTCCATATTTTTGTTACTCCAATGGATGGTAGCCTTGTCATTATGGAAGGTAGTCTATTGTCGGGATTTTGGTTACTACAATGGATGGTAGCCTTGTCATTATGGAACATAGTCTATTGTAGATATTTTTGTTACTCCAATGCATGGTAGCCTTGTCATTATGGAAGGTAGTCTGTTGTCGAGATTTTTGTTACTCCAATGGATGGCAGAATTATCATTATTGAAGGTTGTCTGTTGTCGATATTTTTGTTACTCCAATGGATGGTAGCCTTGTAGTTATTGAAGGTAGTATGTTATCGACATCTTTGTTACTCCAATGGATTGTAGCCTTGTCATTATGGAATGTAGTATGTTCTCGAGATTTTTGTTACTCCAATGGATGGTATCATTGTCATTATGGATAGCAGTCTGTTGTCGAGAATTTTGTTACTCCAATGGATGGTAGCCTTTGTCATTATGGAACATAGTTTGTTGTTGTGATTTCTGTCACTCCAATGGAAGGTAGCCTTGTCACTATGGAAGGTAGTTTGTTGTTCATATTTTTGTTACTCCAATGGATGGTAGCCTTATCCTTATGGAAGGTCGTCTATTGTCGAGATTTTTGTTACTCCAATGGATGGTAGCATTGTCATTATGGATGGTTGTCTATTATCGAGATTTTTGTTACTTCAATGGATGGTAGCCTTGTCGTTATGGGAGGTAGTCTATTTTCGAGATTTTTGTTAATCCAATGGATGTTAGCCTTGCACTATGGAAGGTAGTCAATTGTTCATATTTTTGTTACTCCAATGGATGGTAGCCTTTTCATTATGGAAGGTAGTTTGTTGTCGAGATTTTTGTTATTCCAATGGATGGTAGCCTTGCCATTATGGAAGGTAGTCTGTTGTCGAGATTTTTGTTACTCCAATGGATGGCAGAATTATCATTATTGAAGGTTGTCTGTTGTCGATATTTTTGTTACTCCAATGGATGGTAGCCTTGTAGTTATTAAAGGTAGTATGTTATCGACATCTTTGTTACTCCAATGGATTGTAGCCTTGTCATTATGGAATGTAGTATGTTCTCGAGATTTTTGTTACTCCAATGGATGGTATCATTGTCATTAAGGATAGCAGTCTATTGTCGAGAATTTTGTTACTCCAATGGATGGTAGCCTTGTCATTATGGAACATAGTCTGTTGTTGTGATTTCTGTCACTCCAATGGAAGGTAGCCTTGTCACTATGGAAGGTAGTTTGTTGTTCATATTTTTGTTACTCCAATGGATGGTAGCCTTATCCTTATGGAAGGTAGTCTATTGTCGAGATTTTTGTTACTCCAATGGATGGTAGCATTGTCATTATGGATGGTTGTCTATTATCGAGATTTTTGTTACTTCAATGGATGGTAGCCTTGTCGTTATGGGAGGTAGTCTGTTTTCGAGATTTTTGTTAATCCAATGGATGTTAGCCTTGCACTATGGAAGGTAGTCAATTGTTCATATTTTTGTTACTCCAATGGATGGTAGCCTTGTCATTATGGAAGGTAGTTTGTTGTCGAGATTTTTGTTATTCCAATGGATGGTAGCCTTGCCATTATGGAAGGTAGTCTGTTGTCGAGATTTTTGTTACTCCAATGGATGGCAGAATTATCATTATTGAAGGTTGTCTGTTGTCGATATTTTTGTTACTCCAATGGATGGTAGCCTTGTAGTTATTGAAGGTAGTATGTTATCGACATCTTTGTTACTCCAATGGATTGTAGCCTTGTCATTATGGAATGTAGTATGTTCTCGAGATTTTTGTTACTCCAATGGATGGTATCATTGTCATTAAGGATAGCAGTCTATTGTCGAGAATTTTGTTACTCCAATGGATGGTAGCCTTGTCATTATGGAATGTAGTATGTTCTCGAGATTTTTGTTACTCCAATGGATGGTATCATTGTCATTATGGATAGGAGTCTGTTGTCGAGAATTTTGTTACTCCAATGGATGGTAGCCTTGTCATTATGGAACATAGTCTGTTGTCGATGTTTTTGTTACTCCAATGGATGCTAGCCTTCTCATTATGGAAGGTAGTCTGTTGTTGTGATTTCTGTCACTCCAATGGAAGGTAGCCTTGTCACTATGGAAGGTAGTTTGTTGTTCATATTTTTGTTACTCCAATTGATGGTAGCCTTTTCATTATGGAAGGTAGTCTATTGTCGAGATTTTTGTTACTCCAATGGATGGTAGCATTATCATTATGGATGGTTGTCTATTTTCGAGATTTTTGTCACTCCAATGGATGGTAGCCTTGTCATTATCGGAGGTAGTCTTATTTCGAGATTTTTGTTACTCCAATGGATGTTAGCCTTGTCACTATGGAAGGTAGTCAATTGTTCATATTTTTTTACTCCAATAGATGGTAGCCTTGTCATTATGGAAGGTAGTTTGTTGTCGAAATTTTTGTTATTCCAATGGATGGTAGCCTTGTCATTATGGAAGGTAGTCTGTTGTCGAGATTTTTGTTAATTCAACGGATGGTAGCCTTGTCATTATGGAAGGTTATTTGTTGTCGAGATTTTTGTTACTCGAATGGATGGTAGCCTTGTCATTATGGAAGGTATTCTGTCGTTGTGATTTATGTCACTCCAATGGATGGTAGCCTTGCCACTATGGATGGTAGTATGTTGTTCATATTTTTGTTACTCCAATGGATGGTAGCCTTGTCATTATTGAAGGTTGTCTGTTATCGAGATTTTTGTTACTCTAATGGATTGTAGCCTTGTCATTATGGAAGGCAGTCTGATTTCGAGATTTTTGTTACTCCAATGGATGGTAGCCTTGTCATTATGGAAGGTAGTCTGTTGTCGATATTTTTGTTACTCCAATGGATGGTAGCCTTGTCATTATGGAAGGTAGTATGTCGTTGTAATTTCTGTCACTCCAATGGATGGTAGCCTTGTCAATATGGAAGGTAGTTTATTGTTCATATTTTTGTTACTCCAATGGATGGTAGTCTTATCATTATGGAAGGTAGTCTATTTTCTAGATATTTGTTACTCCAATGGATGGTAGCCTTGTCATTTTGGAAGGTTGTCTGTTGTCGAGATTTTTGTTACTCCAATGGATGCTATCCTTGTCATTATAGAAGGTAGTCTGTCGTTGTGATTTATGTCACTCCAATTGGTGGGAGCCTTGTCACTATGGAAGGTAGTTTGTTGTTCGTATTTTTGTTACTCCAATGGACGGTAGCCTTGTCATTATGGAAGGTAGTCTATTGTCGAGATTTTTGTTACTCCAATGGATGGTAGCATTCTTATTATGGAAGGTTGTTTGTTGTCGAGATTTTTGTTACTCTAATGGATGGTAGCCTTGTCATTATGGAAGGCAGTCTGATTTCAAGATTTTTGTTACTCCAATGGATGTTAGCCTTGTCATTATGGAAGGTATTATGTTGTCGATATTTTTGTTACTCCAATGAATGGTAGCCTTGTCATTATGGAAGGTAGTATGTTGTCGATATCTTTGTTACTCCAATGGATTGTAGCCTTGTCATTATGGAAGGTAGTTTGTCGTTGTGATTTATGGCACTCCAACGGATATTAGTTTTGTCACTATGGAAGGTAGTCTTTTGTTCATATTTTTGTTACTCCAATGGATGGTAGCCTTGTCATTATGGAACATAGTCTATTGTAGGTATTTTTGTTACTCCAATGCATGGTAGCCTTGTCATTATGGAAGGTAGTCTGTTGTCGAGATTTTTGTTACTCCAATGGATGGTAGAATTATCATTATGGAAGGTTGTCTATTGTCGATATTTTTGTTACTCCAATGGATGGTAGCCTTGTCATTATTGAAGGTAGTATGTTATCGACATCTTTGTTACTCCAATTGATTGTAGCCTTGTCATTATGGAATGTAGTATGTTCTCGAGATTTTTGTTACTCCAATGGATGGTATCATTGTCATTATGGATAGGAGTCTGTTGTCGAGAATTTTGTTACTACAATGGATGGTAGCCTTGTCATTATGGAACATAGTCTGTCGTCGATGTTTTTGTTACTCCAGTGGATGTTAGCCTTCTCATTATGGAAGGTAGTCTGTTGTTGTGATTTCTGTCACTCCAATGGAAGGTAGCCTTGTCACTATGGAAGGTAGTTTGTTGTTCATATTTTTGTTACTCCAATGGATGGTAGCCTTATCATAATGGAAGGTAGTCTATTGTCGAGATTTTGGTTACTCCAATGGATGGTAGCATTATCATTATGGATGGTTGTTTATATTCGAGATTTTTGTTACTCCAATGGATGGTAGCCTTGTCATTATGGGAGGTAGTCTGTTTTCAAGATTTTTGTTACTCCAATGGATGTTAGCCTTGTCACTATGTAAGGTAGTCAATTGTTCATATTTTTGTTACTCCAATGGATGGTAGCCTTGTCATTATGGAAGGTAGTTTGTTGTCGAGATTTTTGTTATTCCAATGGATGGTAGCCTTGTCATTATGGAAGGTAGTCTGTTGTCGAGATTTTTGTTAATTCAACGGATGGTAGCCTTGTCATTATGGAAGGTTATTTGTTGTCGAGATTTTTGTTACTCCAATGGATGGTAGCCTTGTCATTATGGAACGTTGTTTGTTCTCGAGATTTTTGTTACTCTAATGGATGGTAGCCTTGTCATTATGGAAGGCAGTCTGATTTCGAGATTTTTGTTACTCCAATGGATGGTAGCCTTGTCATTATGGATGGTTGTGTGTTGTCGATATTTTTGTTACTCTAATGGATGGTAGCCTTGTGCTTATGGAAGGCAGTCTGTTTTCGAGATTTTTGTTACTCCAATGGATGGTAGCTTTGTCATTATGGAAGGTAGTCTGTTGTCAATATTTTTGTTACTCCAATGAATCGTAGACTTGTCATTATAGAAGGTTGTTTGTTATCGAGATTTTTGATACTCTAATGGATGGTAGCCTTGTCATTATGGAAGGTAGTTTGTTGTCGATATTTTTGTTATTCCAATGGATGGTAGCCTTGCCATTATGGAAGGTAGTTTGTTGTCGAGATTTTTGTTACTCCAATGGATGGTAGAATTATCATTATGGAAGGTAGTCTGTTGTCGAGATTTTTGTTACTCCAATGGATGGTAGAATTATCATTATGGAAGGTAGTATGTTGTCGAAATTTTCGTTACTCCAATGGATGGTAGAATTATCATTATGGAAGGTAGTATGTTGTCGAAATTTTTGTTACTCTAGTGGATGGTAGCCTTGTCATTATTGAAGGTAGTATGTTATCGAGATTTTTGATACTCTAATGGATGGTAGCCTTGTCATTATGGAAGGGAGTCTGTTGTCGATATTTTTGTTATTCCAATGGATGGTAGCCTTGCCATTATGGAAGGTAGTTTGTTGTCGAGATTTTTGTTACTCCAATGGATGGTAGAATTATCATTATGGAAGGTAGTCTGTTGTCGAGATTTTTGTTACTCCAATGGATGGTAGAATTATCATTATGGAAGGTAGTATGTTGTCGAAATTTTTGTTACTCTAGTGGATGGTAGCCTTGTCATTATTGAAGGTAGTATGTTATCGATATCTTTGTTACTCCAATGGATTGTAGCCTTGTCATTATGGAAGGGAGTCTGTTGTCGATATTTTTTTTACTCCAATGGATGGTATCATTGTAATTATGGATAGCAGTCTATTGTCGAGAATTTTGTTACTCCAATGGATGGTAGCCTTGTCATTATGGAACGTAGTATGTTGTCGATATCTTTGTTACTCCAATGGATTGTAGCTTTGTCATTATGGAAGGTAGTCTGTTTGTCGAGATTTCTGTCACTCCAATGGATGCTAGCCTTGTCATTATGGAAGGTAGTTTGTCGTTGTGAATTATGGCACTCCAACGGATGGTAGTTTTGTCACTATGGAATGTATTCTTTTGTCCATATTTTTGTTACTCCAATGGATGGTAGCCTTGTCATTATGGAAGGTAGTCTATTGTCGGGATTTTGGTTACTACAATGGATGGTAGCCTTGTCATTATGGAACATAGTCTATTGTAGATATTTTTGTTACTCCAATGCATGGTAGCCTTGTCATTATGGAAGGTAGTCTGTTGTCGAGATTTTTGTTACTCCAATGGATGGCAGCCTTTGTCATTATGGAACATAGTTTGTTGTTGTGATTTCTGTCACTCCAATGGAAGGTAGCCTTGTCACTATGGAAGGTAGTTTGTTGTTCATATTTTTGTTACTCCAATGGATGGTAGCCTTATCCTTATGGAAGGTAGTCTATTGTCGAGATTTTTGTTACTCCAATGGATGGTAGCATTGTCATTATGGATGGTTGTCTATTATCGAGATTTTTGTTACTTCAATGGATGGTAGCCTTGTCGTTATGGGAGGTAGTCTATTTTCGAGATTTTTGTTAATCCAATGGATGTTAGCCTTGCACTATGGAAGGTAGTCAATTGTTCATATTTTTGTTACTCCAATGGATGGTAGCCTTGTCATTATGGAAGGTAGTTTGTTGTCGAGATTTTTGTTATTCCAATGGATGGTAGCCTTGCCATTATGGAAGGTAGTCTGTTGTCGAGATTTTTGTTACTCCAATGGATGGCAGAATTATCATTATTGAAGGTTGTCTGTTGTTGATATTTTTGTTACTCCAATGGATGGTAGCCTTGTAGTTATTAAAGGTAGTATGTTATCGACATCTTTGTTACTCCAATGGATTGTAGCCTTGTCATTATGGAATGTAGTATGTTCTCGAGATTTTTGTTACTCCAATGGATGGTATCATTGTCATTAAGGATAGCAGTCTATTGTCGAGAATTTTGTTACTCCAATGGATGGTAGCCTTGTCATTATGGAACATAGTCTGTTGTTGTGATTTCTGTCACTCCAATGGAAGGTAGCCTTGTCACTATGGAAGGTAGTTTGTTGTTCATATTTTTGTTACTCCAATGGATGGTAGCCTTATCCTTATGGAAGGTAGTCTATTGTCGAGATTTTTGTTACTCCAATGGATGGTAGCATTGTCATTATGGATGGTTGTCTATTATCGAGATTTTTGTTACTTCAATGGATGGTAGCCTTGTCGTTATGGGAGGTAGTCTGTTTTCGAGATTTTTGTTAATCCAATGGATGTTAGCCTTGCACTATGGAAGGTAGTCAATTGTTCATATTTTTGTTACTCCAATGGATGGTAGCCTTGTCATTATGGAAGGTAGTTTGTTGTCGAGATTTTTGTTATTCCAATGGATGGTAGCATTGCCATTATGGAAGGTAGTCTGTTGTCGAGATTTTTGTTACTCCAATGGATGGCAGAATTATCATTATTGAAGGTTGTCTGTTGTCGATATTTTTGTTACTCCAATGGATGGTAGCCTTGTAGTTATTGAAGGTAGTATGTTATCGACATCTTTGTTACTCCAATGGATTGTAGCCTTGTCATTATGGAATGTAGTATGTTCTCGAGATTTTTGTTACTCCAATGGATGGTATCATTGTCATTAAGGATAGCAGTCTATTGTCGAGAATTTTGTTACTCCAATGGATGGTAGCCTTGTCATTATGGAACATAGTCTGTTGTTGTGATTTCTGTCACTCCAATGGAAGGTAGCCTTGTCACTATGGAAGGTAGTTTGTTGTTCATATTTTTGTTACTCCAATGGATGGTAGCCTTATCCTTATGGAAGGTAGTCTATTGTCGAGATTTTTGTTACTCCAATGGATGGTAGCATTGTCATTATGGATGGTTGTCTATTATCGAGATTTTTGTTACTTCAATGGATGGTAGCCTTGTCGTTATGGGAGGTAGTCTGTTTTCGAGATTTTTGTTAATCCAATGGATGTTAGTCTTGCACTATGGAAGGTAGTCAATTGTTCATATTTTTGTTACTCCAATGGATGGTAGCCTTGTCATTATGGCAGGTAGTTTGTTGTCGAGATTTTTGTAATTCCAATGAATGGTAGCCTTGCCATTATGGAAGGTAGTCTGTTGTCGATATTTTTTTTAATTCAACGGATGGTAGCCTTGTCATTATGGAAGGTTATTTGTTGTCGATATTTTTGTTACTCCAATGGATGGTAGCCTTGTCATTATGGAAGGTAGTCTGTCAATGTGATTTATGTCACTCCAATGGATGGTAGCCTTGCCACTATGGATGGTAGTCTGTTGTTCATATTTTTGTTACTCCAACGGATGGTAGCCTTGTCATAATGGAAGGTTTTCTGTACTCGAGATTTTTGTCACTCTAATGGATGGTAGCCTTGTCATTATGGAAGGCAGTCTGATTTCGAGATTTTTGTTACTCCAATGGATGGCAGCCTTGTCATTATGGAAGGTAGTCTGTTGTCGATATTTTTGTTACTCCAATGAATGGTAGCCTTTTCATTATGGAAGGTAATATGTTGTTCGTATTTTTGTTACTCCAATGGATGGTAGCCTTGTCATTATGGAAGGTAGTCTATTGTCGAGATTTTTGTTACTCCAATGGATGGTAGCCTTCTCATTATGGATGGTTGTTTGTTGTCAAGATTTTTGTTACTCTAATGGATGGTAGCCTTGTCATTATGGAAGGCAATCTGTTTTTGAGATTTTTGTTACTCAAATGGATGGTAGCTTTGTCATTATGGAAGGTAGTCTGTTGTCGATATTTTTGTTGCTCCAATGAATGGTAGCCTTATCATTATAGAAGGTAGTATTTTGTCGATATCTTTGTTACTCCAATGGATTATAGCCTTGTCATTATGGAACGTAGTCTATTGTCGAGATTTTTGTTACTCCGATGGATGCTAGCCTTTTCATTATGGAAGGTAGTTTGTCGTTGTGATTTATGGCACTCCAATGGATGGTAGCTTTGTCACTATGGTAGGTAGTCTGTTGTTCATATTTTTGTTAATCCAATGGATGGTAGACTTGTCATTATGGAACATAGTCTATTGGAGATATTTTTGTTACTCCAATGCATGGTAGCCTTGTCATTATGGAAGGTAGTCTGTTGTGAAGATTTTTGTTACTCCAATGGATGGTATCATTGTCAATATGGATAGCAGTCTGTTGTCGAGAATTTTGTTACTCCAATGGATGTTAGCCTTGTCATTATGGAACATAGTCTGTTGTCGATGTTTTTGTTACTCCAATGGATGCTAGCTTGTCATTATGGAAGGTAATATATTGTTCGTATTTTTATTTTACTCCAATGGATGGTAGCCTTGTCATTATGGAAGTCAGTCTATTGACGAGATTTTTGTTACTCCAAGGGATGGTAGCCTTCTCATTATGGAAGGTTGTTTGTTGTCGTGATTTTTGATACTCTAATGGATGGTAGCCTTGTCATTATGGTAGGTAGTCTTTTTTCGAGATTTTTGTTACTCCAATGGATGGTAGCCTTGTCATTATGGAAGGTAGTCTGTTGTTGATATTTTTGTTAGTCTAATGAATGGTAGCCTTGTCATTATGGAAGGTAGTATGTTGTCGATATCTTTGTTACTCCAATGGATTGTAGCCTTGTCATTATGGAAGGTAGTTTGTCGTTGTGATTTATGGCACTCCAACGGATGGTAGCTTTGTCACTATGGAAGGTAGTCTGTTGTTCATATTTTGTTACTCCAATGGATGGTAGCCTTGTCATTATGGAATGTATTCTGTTGTCGATGTTTTTGTTACTCCAATGGATGCTAGCATTGTCATTATGGAAGGTAGTCTGTTGTTGTGATTTCTGTCACACCAATGGAAGGTAGCCTTGTTAGTATGGAAGGTAGTTTGTTGTTCATATTTTTGTTACTCCAATGGATGGTAGCCTTATCATTATGGAAGGTAGTCTATTGTCGAGATTTTTGTTACTCCAATGGATGGCAGCATTATCATTATGGATGGTTGTCTATTTTCGAGATTTTGTTACTCCAATGGATGGTAGCCTTGTCATTATGGGAGGTAGTTTGTTTTCGATATTTTTGTTACTCCAATGGATGATAGCCTTGTCACTATGGAAGGTAGTCAATTGTTCATATTTTTGTTACTCCAATGGATGGTAGCCTTGTCATTATGGAAGGTAGTTTGTTGTCGAGATTTTTGTTATTCCAATGGATGGTAGCATTGTCATTATGGAAGGTAGTTTGTTATCGAGATTTTTGTTAATTTAACGGATGGTAGCCTTGTCATTATGGAAGGTTATTTGTTGTCGAGATTTTTGTTACTCCAAAGGATGCTAGCCTTGTCACTATGGATGGTAGTCTGTTGTTCATATTTTTGTTACTCCACTGGATGGTAGCCTTGTCATTATGGAAGGTTGTCCGTTCACGATATTTTTGTTACTCTAATGGATGGTAGCCTTGTCATTATGGAAGGCAGTCTGTTTTCGAGATTTTTGTTACTCCAATGGCTGGTAGCCTTTTCATTATGGAACGTAGTCTGTTTTCAATATTTTTATTACTCCAATGAATGGTAGCCTTGTCATTATGGAAGGTAATATGTTGTTCGTATTTTTGTTACTCCAATGGATGGTAGCCTTGTCATTATGGAAGGTAGTCTATTTTAGAGAATTTTGTTACTCCAATGGATGGTAGCCTTCTCATTATGGAAGGTTGTTTGTTGTCGAGATTTTTGTTACTCTAATAGATGGTAGCCTTGTCATTATGGAAGGCAGTCTGTTTTCGAGATTTTTGTTACTCCATTGGATGGTAGCCTTGTCATTATGGAAGGTAGTCTGTTGTCTATATTTTTGTTACTCCAATGAATGGTAGCCTTGTCATTATGGAAGGTAGTATGTTGTCGATATCTTTGTTACTCCAACGGATTGTAGCCTTGTCATTATTGAAGGTAGTCTATTGTCGAGATTTTTGTTATTCCAATGGATGGTATCCTTGTCATTATGGAAGGTAGTCTATTGTCGAGATTTTTGTTACTCCAATTCATGGTAGCCTTGTCATTATGGAAGGTAGTCTGTTGTCGAGATTTTTGTTACTCCAATGGATGGTATCATTGTCATTATGGATAGCAGTCTGTTGTTGAGAATTTTGTTACTCCAATGGATGTTAGCCTTGTCATTATGGAAGGTAGTCTGTTGTCGATATTTTTGTTACTCCAATGAATGGTAGCCTTGTCATTATGGAAGGTAATATTCTGTTCGTATTTTTGTTACTCCAATGGATGGAAGCCTTGTCATTATGGAAGTCAGTCTATTGTCGAGATTTTTGTTACTCCAATGGATGGTAGCCTTCTCATTATGGAAGGTTGTTGGTTGTCAAGATTTTTGTTACTCTAATGGATGGTAGCGTTGTCATTATGGAAGGCTGTATGTTTTCAATATTTTTGTTACTCCAATGGATGGTAGCCTTGTCATTATGGAAGGTAGTATGTTGTCGATATCTTTGTTACTCCAATGGATTGTAGCCTTGTCATTATGGAAGGTAGTCTGTTGTCGAGATTTTTGTTACACCATTGGATGGTATCATTGTCATTATGGATAACAGTCTGTTGTCGAGAATTTTGTTACTCCAATAGATGGTAGCCTTGTCATTATGGAACGTAGTCTGTTGTCTATATTTTTGTTACTCCAATGAATGGTAGCCTTGTCATTATGGAAGGTAATCTGTTGTCGAGATTTTTTTTACTCCAATGGATGGTAGAATTATCATTATGGTAGGTTGTCTGTTGTCGATATTTTTGTTACTCCAATGGATGGTAGCCTTGTCATTATTGAAGGTAGTATGTTATCGATATCTTTGTTACTCCAATGGATTGTAGCCTTGTCATTATGGAATGTAGTCTTTTGTCGAGATTTTTGTTACTCCAATGGATGGTATCATTGTCAATATGGATAGCAGTCTGTTGTCGAGAATTTTGTTACTCCAATGGATGGTAGCCTTGTCATTATGGAACGTAGTCTGTTGTCGATGTTTTTGTTACTCCAATGGATGCTAGCATTGTCATTATGGAAGGTAATATGTTGTTGTGATTTCTGTCACTCCAATGGAAGGTAGCCTTGTCAGTATGGAAGGTAGTTTGTTGTTCATATTTTTGTTACTCCAATGGATGGTAGCCTTATCATTATGGAAGGTAGTCTATTATCGAGATTTTTGTTACTCCAATGGATGGTAGCATTATCATTATGGATTGTTGTCTATTTTCGAGATTTTTGTTACTCCAATGGATGGAAGCCTTGTCATTATGGGAGGTAGTCTGTTTTCGAGATTTTTGTTACTCCAATGGATGTTAGCCTTGTCACTATGGAAGGTAGTCAATTGTTCATATTTTTGTTACTGCAATGGATGGTAGCCTTGTCATTATGGAAGGTAGTCTGTTGTCGATATTTTTGTTATTCCAATGAATGGTAGCCTTGTCATTTTGGAAGGTAATATGTTGTCGAGATTTTTTTTAATTCAACGGATGGTAGCCTTGTCATTATGGAAGGTTATTTGTTGTCGAGATTTTTTTTACTTCAATGGATGCTAGCCTTGTCATTATGGAAGGTAGTTTGTCGTTGTGATTTATCTCACTCCAATGGATGGTAGCCTTGCCACTATGGATGGTAGTCTGTTGTTCATATTTTTGTTACTCCACTAGATGGTAGACTTGTCATTATGGAAGGTTGTCTGTTCTCGAGATTTTTGTTACTCTAATTGATGGTAGCCTTGTCATTATGGAAGGCAGTCTGTTTTCGAGATTTTTGTTACTCCAATGGATGGTAGCCTTGTCATTATGGAACATAGTCTGTTGTCAATATTTTTGTTACTCCAATGAATGGTAGCCTTGTCATTATGGAAGGTAATATGTTGTTCGTATTTTTGTTACTCCAATGGATGGTAGCCTTGTCATTATGGAAGGTAGTTTATTGTTGAGATTTTTGTTACTCCAATGGATGGTAGCCTTGTCATTATGGAAGGTTGTTTGTTGTCGAGATTTTTGTTACTCTAATAGATGGTAGCCTTGTCATAATGGAAGGCAGTCTGTTTTCGAGATTTTTGTTACTCCATTGGATGGTAGCCTTGTCATTATGGAAGGCAGTCTGTTTTCGAGATTTTTGTTACTCCATTGGATGGTAGCCTTGTCATTATGGAAGGTAGTCTGTTGTCGATATTTTTGTTACTCCAATGAATGGTAGCCTTGTCATTATGGAAGGTAGTATGTTGTCGATATCTTTGTTACTCCAACGGATTGTAGCCTTGTCATTATTGAAGGTAGTCTATTGTCGAGATTTTTGTTATTCCAATGGATGGTATCCTTGTCATTATGGAAGGTAGTCTATTGTCGAGATTTTTGTTACTCCAATTCATGGTAGCCTTGTCATTATGGAAGGTAGTCTGTTGTCGAGATTTTTGTTACTCCAATGGATGGTATCATTGTCATTATGGATAGCAGTCTGTTGTTGAGAATTTTGTTACTCCAATGGATGTTAGCCTTGTCATTATGGAAGGTAGTCTGTTGTCTATATTTTTGTTACTCCAATGAATGGTTGCCTTGTCATTATGGAAGGTAATATTCTGTTCGTATTTTTGTTACTCCAATGGATGGAAGCCTTGTCATTATGGAAGTCAGTCTATTGTCGATATTTTTGTTAATCCAATGGATGGTAGCCTTCTCATTATGGAAGGTTGTTGGTTGTCAAGATTTTTGTTACTCTAATGGATGGTAGCGTTGTCATTATGGAAGGCTGTATGTTTTCAATATTTTTGTTACTCCAATGGATGGTAGCCTTGTCATTATGGAAGGTAGTATGTTGTCGATATCTTTGTTACTCCAATGGATTGTAGCCTTGTCATTATGGAAGGTAGTCTGTTGTCGAGATTTTTGTTACACCATTGGATGGTATCATTGTCATTATGGATAACAGTCTGTTGTCGAGAATTTTGTTACTCCAATAGATGGTAGCCTTGTCATTATGGAACGTAGTCTGTTGTCTATATTTTTGTTACTCCAATGAATGGTAGCCTTGTCATTATGGAAGGTAATCTGTTGTCGAGATTTTTTTTACTCCAATGGATGGTAGAATTATCATTATGGTAGGTTGTCTGTTGTCGATATTTTTGTTACTCCAATGGATGGTAGCCTTGTCATTATTGAAGGTAGTACGTTATCGATATCTTTGTTACTCCAATGGATTGTAGCCTTGTCATTATGGAATGTAGTCTGTTGTCGAGATTTTTGTTACTCCAATGGATGGTATCATTGTCAATATGGATAGCAGTCTGTTGTCGAGAATTTTGTTACTCCAATGGATGGTAGCCTTGTCATTATGGAACGTAGTCTGTTGTCGATGTTTTTGTTACTCCAATGGATGCTAGCATTGTCATTATGGAAGGTAGTATGTTGTTGTGATTTCTGTCACTCCAATGGAAGGTAGCCTTGTCAGTATGGTAGGTAGTTTGTTGTTCATATTTTTGTTACTCCAATGGATGGTAGCCTTATCATTATGGAAGGTAGTCTATTATCGAGATTTTTGTTACTCTAATGGATGGTAGCATTATCATTATGGATTGTTGTCTATTTTCGATATTTTTGTTACTCCAATGGATGGAAGCCTTGTCATTATGGGAGGTAGTCTGTTTTCGAGATTTTTGTTACTCCAATGGATGTTAGCCTTGTCACTATGGAAGGTAATCAATTGTTCATATTTTTGTTACTCCAATGGATGGTAGCCTTGTCATTATGGAAGGTAGTCAGTTGTCGATATTTTTGTTATTCCAATGAATGGTAGCCTTGTCATTTTGGAAGGTAATATGTTGTCGAGATTTTTTTTTAATTCAACGGATGGTAGCCTTGTCATTATGGAAGGTTATTTGTTGTCGAGATTTTTTTTACTCCAATGGATGCTAGCCTTGTCATTATGGAAGGTAGTCTGTCGTTGTGATTTATCTCACTCCAATGGATGGTAGCCTTGCCACTATGGATGGTAGTCTGTTGTTCATATTTTTGTTACTCCACTAGATGGTAGACTTGTCATTATGGAAGGTTGTCTGTTCTCGAGATTTTTGTTACTCTAATGGATGGTAGCCTTATCATTATGGAAGGCAGTCTGTTTTCGAGATTTTTGTTACTCCAATGGATGGTAGCCTTGTCATTATGGAACATAGTCTGTTGTCAATATTTTTGTTACTCCAATGAATGGTAGCCTTGTCATTATGGAAGGTAATATGTTGTTCGTATTTTTGTTACTCCAATGGATGGTAGCCTTGTCATTATGGAAGGTAGTTTATTGTTGAGATTTTTGTTACTCCAATGGATGGTAGCCTTCTCATTATGGAAGGTTGTTTGTTGTCGAGATTTTTGTTACTCTAATAGATGGTAGCCTTGTCATAATGGAAGGCAGTCTGTTTTCGAGATTTTTGTTACTCCATTGGATGGTAGCCTTGTGATTATGGAAGGCAGTCTGTTTTCGAGATTTTTGTTACTCCATTGGATGGTAGCCTTGTCATTATGGAAGGTAGTCTGTTGTCGATATTTTTGTTACTCCAATGAATGGTAGCCTTGTCATTATGGAAGGTAGTATGTTGTCGATATCTTTGTTACTCCAATGGATTATAGCCTTGTCATTATGGAAGGTAGTCTATTGTCGAGATTTTTGTTACTCCAATGGATGGTATCCTTGTCATTATGGAAGGTAGTATGTTGTCGAGATTTTTGTTACTCAAATTCATGGTAGCCTTGTCATTATGGAAGGTAGTATGTTGTCGAGATTTTTGTTACTCCAATGGATGGTATCATTGTCATTATGGATAGCATTCTGTTGTTGAGAATTTTGTTACTAATATTGATGGTAGCCTTGTCATTATGGAAGGTAGTCTGTTGTCGATATTTTTGTTACTCCAATGAATGGTAGCCTTGTCATTATGGAAGGTAATATGTTGTTCGTATTTTTGTTACTCCAATGGATGGTAGCCTTGTCATTATGGAAGTCAGTCTATTGTCAAGATTTTTGTTACTCCAATGGATGGTAGCCTTCTCATTATGGAAGGTTGTTTGTTGTCAAGATTTTTGTTACTCTAATGGATGGTAGCCTTGTCATTATGGAAGGCTGTATGTTTTCAATATTTTTGTTACTCCAATGGATGGTAGCCTTGTCATTATGGAAGGTAGTATATTGTCGATATCTTTGTTACTCCAATGGATTGTAGCCTTGTCATTATGGAAGGTAGTCTGTTGTCAAGATTTTTGTTACTCCATTGGATGGTATCATTGTCATTATGGATAACAGTCTGTTGTCGAGAATTTTTTTACTCCAATGGATGATAGCCTTGTCATTATGGAACATAGTCTGTTGTCTATATTTTTGTTACTCCAATGAATGGTAGCCTTGTCATTATGGAAGGTAGTCTGTTGTCGAGACTTTTTTTACTCCAATGGATGGTAGAATTATCATTATGGTAGGTTGTCTGTTGTCGATATTTGTGTTACTCCAATGGATGGTAGTCTTGTCATTATTGAAGGTAGTATGTTATCGATATCTTTGTTACTCCAATGGATTGTAGCCTTGTCATTATGGAATGTAGTCTGTTGTCGAGATTTTTGTTACTCCAATGGATGGTATCATTGTCAATATGGATATCAGTCTGTTGTCGAGAATTTTGTTACTCCAATGGATGGTAGCCTTGTCATTATGGAACGTAGTCTGTTGTCGATGTTTTTGTTAGTGCAATGGATGCTAGCATTGTCATTATGGAAGGTAGTCTGTTGTTGTGATTTCTGTCACTCCAATGGAAGGTAGCCTTGTCAGTATGGAAGGTAGATTGTTGTTCATATTTTTGTTACTCCAATGGATGGTAGCCTTATCATTATGGAAGGTAGTCTATTGTCGAGATTTTTGTTACTCCAATGGATGGTAGCATTATCATTATGGATTGTTGTCTATTTTCGAGATTTTTTTTACTCCAATGGATGGAAGCCTTGTCATTATGGGAGGTAGTCTGTTTTCGAGATTTTTGTTACTCCAATGGATGTTAGCCTTGTCACTATGGAAGGTAGTCAATTGTTCATATTTTTGTTACTCCAATGGATGGTAGCCTTGTCATTATGGAAGGTAGTCTGTTGTCGATATTTTTGTTATTCCAATGAATGGTAGCCTTGTCATTTTGGAAGGTAATATGTTGTCGAGATTTTTTTTTATTCAACGGATGGTAGCCTTGTCATTATGGAGGGATATTTGTTGTCGAGATTTCTGTTACTCCAATGGATGCTAGCCTTGTCATTATGGAAGGTAGTCTGTCGTTGTGGTTTATCTCACTCCAATGGATGGTAGCCTTGCTACTATGGATGGTAGTCTGTTGTTCATATTTTTGTTACTCCACTGGATGGTAGACTTGTCATTATGGAAGGTTGTCTGTTCTCGAGATTTTTGTTACTCTAATGGATGGTAGCCTTGTCATTATGGAAGGCAGTCTGTTTTCGAGATTTTTGTTACTCCAATGGATGGTAGCCTTGTCATTATGGAACATAGTCTGTTGTCAATATTTTTGTTACTCCAATGAATGGTAGCCTTGTCATTATGGAAGGTAATATGTTGTTCGTATTTTTGTTACTCCAATTGATGGTAGCCTTGTCATTATGGAAGGTAGTTTATTGTCGAGATTTTTGTTACTCCAATGGATGGTAGCCTTCTCATTATGGAAGATTGTTTGTTGTCGAGATTTTTGTTACTCTAATAGATGGTAGCCTTGTCATTATGGAAGGCAGTCTGTTTTCGAGATTTTTGTTACTCCATTGGATGGTAGCCTTGTCATTATGGAAGGTAGTCTGTTGTCGATATTTTTGTTACTCCAATGAATGGTAGCCTTGTCATTATGGAAGGTAGTATGTTGTCGATATCTTTGTTACTCCAATGGATTATAGCCTTGTCATTATGGAAGGTAGTCTATTGTCGAGATTTTTGTTACCCCAATGGATGGTATCCTTGTCATTATGGAAGGTAGTATGTTGTCGAGATTTTTGTTACTCAAATTCATGGTAGCCTTGTCATTATGGAAGGTAGTCTGTTATCGAGATTTTTGTTACTCCAATGGATGGTATCATTGTCATTATGGATAGCAGTCTGTTGTTGAGAATTTTGTTACTCATATGGATGGTAGCCTTGTCATTATGGAAGGTAGTCTGTTGTCGATATTTTTGTTACTCCAATGAATGGTAGCCTTGTCATTATGGAAGGTAATATGTTGTTCGTATTTTTTTTACTCCAATGGATGGTAGCCTTGTCTTTATGGAAGTCAGTCTATTGTCAAGATTTTTGTTACTCCAATGGATGGTAGCCTTCTCATTATGGAAGGTTGTTTGTTGTCAAGATTTTTGTTACTCTAATGGATGGTAGCCTTGTCATTATGGAAGGCTGTATGTTTTCAATATTTTTGTTACTCCAATGGATGGTAGCCTTGTTATTATGGAAGGTAGTCTGTTGTCGATATTTTTGTTACTCCAATGGATGGTAGCCTTGTCATTATGCAAGGTAGTATATTGTCGATATCTTTATTACTCCAATGGATTGTAGCCTTGTCATTATGGAAGGTAGTCTGTTGTCAAGATTTTTGTTACTCCATTGGATGGTATCATTGTCATTATGGATAACAGTCTGTTGTCGAGAATTTTGTTACTCCAATGGATGGTAGCCTTGTCATTATGGAACGTAGTCTGTTGTCTATATTTTTGTAACTCCAATGAATGGTAGCCTTGTCATTATGGAAGGTAGTCTGTTGTCGAGACTTTTTTGACTCCAATGGATGGTAGAATTATCATTATGGTAGGTTGTCTGTTGTCGATATTTGTGTTACTCCAATGGATGGTAGCCTTGTCATTATTGAAGGTAGTATGTTATCGATATCTTTGTTACTCCAATGGATTGTAGCCTTGTCATTATGGAATGTAGTCTGTTGTCGAGATTTTTGTTACTCCAATGGATGGTATCATTGTCAATATGGATAGCAGTCTGTTGTCAAGAATTTTGTTACTCCAATGGATGGTAGCCTTGTCATTATAGAATGTAGTCTGTTGTCGATGTTTTTGTTACTCCAATGGATTCTAGCATTGTCATTATGGAAGGTAGTCTGTTTTTGTGATTTCTATCACTCCAATGGAAGGTAGCCTTGTCAGTATGGAAGGTAGATTGTTTTTCATATTTTTGTTACTCCAATGGATGGTAGCCTTATCATTATGGAAGGTAGTCTATTGTCGAGATTTGTGTTACTCCAATGGATGGTAGCATTATCATTATGGATTGTTGTCTATTTTCGAGATTTTTGTTACTCCAATGGATGGAAGCCTTGTCATTATGGGAGGTAGTCTGTTTTCGAGATTTTTGTTACTCCAATGGATGTTAGCCTTGTCACTATGGAAGGTAGTCAATTGTTCATATTTTTGTTACTCCAATGGATGGTAGCCTTGTCATTATGGAAGGTAGTCTGTTGTCGATATTTTTGTTATTCCAATGAATGGTAGCCTTGTCATTTTGGAAGGTAATATGTTGTCGAGATTTTTTTTAATTCAACGGATGGTAGCCTTGTCATTATGGAAGGATATTTGTTGTCGAGATTTTTGTTACTCCAATGGATGCTAGCCTTGTCATTATGGAAGGTAGTCTGTCGTTGTGATTTATCTCACTCCAATGGATGGTAGCCTTGCCATTATGGATGGTAGTCTGTTGTTCATATTTTTGTTACTCCACTGGATGGTAGACTTGTCATTATGGAAGGTTGTCTGTTCTCGAGATTTTTGTTACTCTAATGGATGGTAGCCTTGTCATTATGGAAGGCAGTCTGTTTTCGAGATTTTTGTTACTCCAATGGATGGTAGCCTTGTCATTATGGAACATAGTCTGTTGTCAATATTTTTGTTACTCCAATGAATGGTAGCCTTGTCATTATGGAAGGTAGTATGTTGTCGATATCTTTGTTACTCCAATGGATTATAGCCTTGTCATTATGGAAGGTAGTCTATTGTCGAGATTTTTGTTACTCCAATGGATGGTATCCTTGTCATTATGGAAGGTAGTATGTTGTCGAGATTTTTGTTACTCAAATTCATGGTAGCCTTGTCATTATGGAAGGTTGTCTGTTGTCGAGATTTTTGTTACTCCAATGGATGGTATCATTGTCATAATGGATAGCAGTCTGTTGTTGAGAATTTTGTTACTCATATGGATGGTAGCCTTGTCATTATGGAAGGTAGTCTGTTGTCGATATTTTTGTTACTCCAATGAATGGTAGCCTTGTCATTATGGAAGGTAATATGTTGTTCGTATTTTTGTTACTCCATTGGATGGTAGCCTTGTCATTATGGAAGTCAGTCTATTGTCAAGATTTTTGTTACTCCAGTGGATGGTAGCCTTCTCATTATGGAAGTTTGTTTGTTGTCAAGATTTTTGTTACTCTAATGGATGGTAGCCTTGTCATTATGGAAGGCTGTATGTTTTCAATATTTTTGTTACTCCAATGGATGGTAGCCTTGTCATTATGGAAGGTAGTATGTTGTCGATATTTTTGTTACTCCAATGGATGGTAGCCTTGTCATTATGGAAGGTAGTATATTGTCGATATCTTTGTTACTCCAATGGATTGTAGCCTTGTCATTATGGAAGGTAGTCTGTTGTCGAGATTTTTGTTACTCCATTGGATGGTATCATTGTCATTATGGATAACAGTCTGTTGTCGAGAATTTTGTTACTCCAATGGATGGTAGCCTTGTCATTATGGAACGTAGTCTGTTGTCTATATTTTTGTTACTCCGATGAATGGTAGCCTTGTCAATATGGAAGGTAGTCTGTTGTCGAGACTTTTTTTACTCCAATGGATGGTAGAATTATCATTATGGTAGGTTGTCTGTTGTCCATATTTTTGTTACTCCAATGGATGGTAGCCTTGTCATTATTGAAGGTAGTATGTTATCGATATCTTTCTTACTCCAATGGATTGTAGCCTTGTCATTATGGAATGTAGTCTGTTGTCGAGATTTTTGTTACTCCAATGGAGGTATCATTGTCAATATGGATAGTAGTCTGTTGTCGAGAATTTTGTTACTCCAATGGATGGTAGCCTTGTCATTATGGAACGTAGTCTGTTGTCGATGTTTTTGTTACTCCAATGGATGCTAGCATTGTCATTATGGAAGGTAGTCTGTTGTTGTGATTTCTGTCACTCCAATGGAAGGTAGCCTTGTCAGTATGGAAGGTAGATTGTTGTTCATATTTTTGTTACTCCAATAGATGGTAGCCTTATCATTATGGAAGGTAGTCTATTGTCGAGATTTTTGTTACTCCAATGGATGGTAGCATTATCATTATGGATTGTTGTCTATTTTCAAGATTTTTGTTACTCCAATGGATGGTAGCCTTGTCATTATGGGAGGTAGTCAGTTTTCGAGATTTTTGTTACTCCAATGGATGTTAGCCTTGTCACTATGGAAGGTAGTCAATGGTTCATATTTTTGTTACTCCAATGGATGGTAGCCTTGTCATTATGGAAGGTAGTCTGTTGTCGATATTTTTGTTATTCCAATGAATGGTAGCCTTGTCATTTTGGAAGGTAATATGTTGTCGAGATTTTTTTTAATTTAACGGATGGTAGCCTTGTCATTATGGAAGGTTATTTGTTGTCGAGATTTTTGTTACTCCAATGGATGCTAGCCTTGTTATTATGGAAGGTAGTCTGTCGTTGTGATTTATGTCACTCCAATGGATGGTAGCCTTGCCACTATGGATGGTAGTCTGTTGTTCATATTTTTGTTACTCCACTGGATGGTAGCCTTGTCATTATGGAAGGTTGTCTGTTCTCGAGATTTTTGTTACTCTAATGGATGGTAGCCTTGTCATTATGGAAGGCAGTCTGTTTTCGAGATTTTTGTTACTCCATTGGATGGTAGCCTTGTCATTATGGAAGGTAGTCTGTTGTCGATATTTTTGTTACTCCAGTGAATGGTAGCCTTGTCATTATGGAAGGTAGTATGTTATCGATATCTTTGTTACTCCAATGGATTATAGCCTTGTCATTATGGAAGGTAGTCTATTGTCGAGATTTTTGTTACTCCAATGGATGGTATCCTTGTCATTATGGAAGGTAGTATGTTGTCGAGATTTTTGGTACTCCAATTCATGGTAGCCTTGTCATTATGGAAGGTAGTCTGTTGTCGAGATTTTTGTTACTCCAATGGATGGTATCATTGTCATTATGGATAGCAGTCTGTTGTTGAGAATTTTGTTACTCATATGGATGGTAGCCTTGTCATTATGGAAGGTAGTCTGTTGTCGATATTTTTGTTACTCCAATGAATGGTAGACTTGTCATTATGGAAGGTAATATGTTGTTCGTATTTTTGTTACTCCAATGGATGGTAGCCTTGTCATTATGGAAGTCAGTCTATTGTCCAGATTTTTGTTACTCCAATGGATGGTAGCCTTCTCATTATGGAAGGCAGTCTGTTTTCGAGATTTTTGTTACTCCATTGGATGTTAGCCTTGTCATTATGGAAGGTAGTCTGTTGTCGATATTTTTGTTACTCCAGTGAATGGTAGCCTTGTCATTATGGAAGGTAGTATGTTGTCGATATCTTTGTTACTCCAATGGATTATAGCCTTGTCATTATGGAAGGTAGTCTATTGTCGAGATTTTTGTTACTCCAATGGATGGTATCCTTGTCATTATGGAAGGTAGTATGTTGTCGAGATTTTTGTTACTCCAATTCATGGTAGCCTTGTCATTATGGAAGGTAGTCTGTTGTCGAGATTTTTGTTACTCCAATGGATGGTATCATTCGCATTATGGATAACAGTCTGTTGTCGAGAATTTTGTTACTCCAATGGATGGTAGCCTTGTCATTATGGAACGTAGTCTGTTGTCTATATTTTTGTTACTCCAATGAATGGTAGCCTTATCATTATGGAAGGTAGTCTTTTGTCGAGATTTTTTTATTCCAATGGATTGTAGAATTATCATTATGGTAGGTTGTCTGTTGTCGATATTTTTGTTACTCTAATGGATGGTAGCCTTGTCATTATTAAAGGTAGTATGTTATCGATATCTTTGTTACTCCAATGGATTGTAGCCTTGTCATTATGGAATGTAGTCTGTTGTCGAGATTTTTGTTACTCCAATGGATGGTATCATTGTCAATATGGATAGCAGTTTGTTGTCGAGAATTTTGTTACTCCAATGGATGGTAGCCTTGTCATTATGGAACGTAGTCTGTTGTCAATGTTTTTGTTACTCCAATTTATGCTAGCATTGTCATTATGGAAGGTAGTCAGTTGATGTGATTTCTGTCACACCAATGGAAGGTAGCCTTGTTAGTATGGAAGGTAGTTTGTTGTTCATATTTTTGTTACTCCAATGGATGGTAGCCTTATCATTATGGAAGGTAGTCTATTGTCGAGATTTTTGTTACTCCAATGGATGGTAGCATTATCATTATGGATGGTTGTCTATTTTCGAGATTTTGTTACTCCAATGTATGGTAGCCTTGTCATTATGGGAGGTAGTTTTTTTTCGAGATTTTTGTTACTCCAATGGATGATAGCCTTGTCACTATGAAAGGTAGTCAATTGTTCATATTTTTGTTACTCCAATGGATGGTAGCCTTGTCATTATGGAAGGTAGTTTGTTGTCGAGATTTTTGTTATTCCAATGGATGGTAGCAATGTCATTATGGAAGGTAGTTTGTTGTCGAGATTTTTGTTAATTCACAGATGGTAGCCTTGTCATTATGGAAGGTTATTTGTTGTCGAGATTTTTGTTACTCCAATGGATGCTAGCCTTGTCACTATGGATGGTAGTCTGTTGTTCATATTTTTGTTACTCCACTGGATGGTAGCCTTGTCATTATGGAAGGTTGTCTGTTCTCGAGATTTTTGTTACTCTAATGGATGGTAGCCTTGTCATTATGGAAGGCATTCTGTTTTCGAGATTTTTGTTACTCCAATGGATGGTAGCCTTGTCATTATGGAACGTAGTCTGTTGTCAATATTTTTATTACTCCAATGAATGGTAGCCTTGTCATTATGGAAGGTAATATGTTATTCGTATTTTTGTTACTCCAATGGATGGTAGCCTTGTCATTATGGAAGGTAGTCTATTGTCGAGATTTTTGTTACTCCAATGGATGGTAGCCTTCTCTTTATGGAAGGTTGTTTGTTGTCGAGATTTTTGTTACTCTAATAGATGGTAGCCTTGTCATTATGGAAGGCAGTATGTTTTCGAGATTTTTGTTACTCCATTGGATGGTAGCCTTGTCATTATGGAAGGTAGTTTGTTGTCTATATTTTTGTTACTCCAATGAATGGTAGCCTTGTCATTATGGAAGGTAGTATGTTGTCGATATCTTTGTTACTCTAATGGATTGTAGCCTTGTCATTATTGAAGGTAGTCTATTGTCGAGATTTTTGTTATTCCAATGGATGGTATCCTTGTCATTATAGAAGGTAGTCTGTTGTCGAGATTTTTGTTACTCCAATTCATGTTAGCCTTGTCATTATGGAAGGTAGTCTGTTGTCGATATTTTTGTTACTCCAATGGATGGTATCATTGTCATTATGGATAGCAGTCTGTTGTTGAGAATTTTGTTACTCCAATGGATGTTAGCCTTGTCATTATGGAAGGTAGTTTGTTGTCGATATTTTTGTTACTCCAATGAATGGTAGCCTTGTCATTATGGAAGGTAATATGTTGTTCGTATTTTTGTTACTCCAATGGATGGAAGCCTTGTCATTATGGAAGTCAGTCTATTGTCAAGATTTTTGTTACTCCAATGGATTGTAGCCTTCTCATTATGGAAGGTTGTTTGTTGTCAAGATTTTTGTTACTCTAATGGATGGTAGCCTTGTCATTATGGAAGGTTGTCTGTTCTCGAGATTTTTGTTACTCTAATGGATGGTAGCCTTGTCATTATGCAAGGCAGTCTGTTTTCGAGATTTTTGTTACTCCAATGGATGGTAGCGTTGTCATTATGGAACATAGTCTGTTGTCAATATTTTTGTTACTCCAATGAATGGTAGCCTGGTCATTATGGAAGGTAATATGTTGTTCGTATTTTTGTTACTCCAATGGATGGTAGCCTTGTCATTATGGAAGGTAGTTTATTGTCGAGATTTTTCTTACTCCAATGGATGGTAGCCTTCTCATTATGGAAGGTTGTTTGTTGTCGAGATTTTTGTTACTCTAATGGATAGTAGCCTTGTCATTATGGAAGGCAGTCTGTTTTCGAGATTTTTGTTACTCCATTGGATGGTAGCCTTGTCATTATGGAAGGTAGTCTGTTGTCGATATTTTTATTACTCCAATGAATGGTAGCCTTGTCATTATGGAAGGTAGTATGTTGTCGATATCTTTGTTACTCCAATGGATTATAGCCTTGTCATTATGGAAGGTAGTCTATTGTCGAGATTTTTGTTACTCCAATGGATGGTATCCTTGTCATTATGGAAGGTAGTATGTTATCGAGATTTTTGTTACTCAAATTCATGGTAGCCTTGTCATTATGGAAGGTAGTCTGTTGTCGAGATTTTTGTTACTACAATGGATGGTATCATTGTCATTATGGATAGCAGTCAGTTGTTGAGAATTTTGTTACCCATTTGGATGGTAGCCTTGTCATTATGGAAGGTAGTCTGTTGTCGATATTTTTGTTACTCCAATGAATGGTAGCCTTGTCATTATGGAAGGTAATATGTTGTTCGTATTTTTTTTACTCCAATGGATGGTAGCCTTGTCATTATGGAAGTCAGTCTATTGTCAAGATTTTTGTTACTCCAATGGATGGTATCCTTCTCATTATGGAAGGTTGTTTGTTGCCAAGATTTTTGTTACTCTAATGGATGGTAGCCTTGTCATTATGGAAGGCTGTATGTTTTCAATATTTTTGTTACTCCAATGGATGGTAGCCTTGTCATTATGGAAGGTAGTCTGTTGTCGATATTTTTCTTACTCCAAATGATGGTAGCCTTGTCATTATGGAAGGTAGTATATTGTCGATATCTTTGTTACTCCAATGGATTGTAGCCTTGTCATTATGGAAGGTAGTCTGTTGTCGAGCAATTTTTTACTCCAATGGATGGTAGAATTATCATTATGGTAGGTTGTCTGTTGTCGATATTTTTGTTACTCCAATGGATCGTAGCCTTGTCATTATTGAAGGTAGTATGTTATCGATATCTTTGATACTCCAATGGATTGTAGCCTTGTCATTATGGAATCTAGTCTGTTGTCGAGATTTTTGTTACTCCAATGGATGGTATCATTGTCAATATGGATAGCAGTCTGTTGTCGAGAATTTTGTTACTCCAATGGATGGTAGCCTTGTCATTATTGAACGTAGTCTGTTGTCGATGTTTTTGTTACTCCAATGGATGCTAGCATTGTCATTATGGAAGGTAGTCTGTTGTTGTGATTTCTGTCACTCCAACGGAAGGTAGCCTTGTCAGTATGGAAGGTAGTTTGTTGTTCATATTTTTGTTACTCCAATGGATGGTAGCCTTATCATTATGGAAGGTAGTCTATTATCGAGATTTTTGTTACTCGAATGGATGGTAGCATTATCATTATGGATTGTTGTCTATTTTCGAGATTTTTGTTACTCCAATGGATGGAAGCCTTGTCATTATGGGAGGTAGTCTGTTTTCAAGATTTTTGTTACTCCAATGGATGTTAGCCTTGTCACTATGGAAGGTAGTCAATTGTTCATATTTTTGTTACTCCAATGGATGGTAGCCTTGTCATTATGGAAGGTAGACTGTTGTCGATATTTTTGTTATTCCAATGAATGGTAGCCTTGTCATGTTGGAAGGTAATATGTTGTCGAGATTTTTTTTAATTCAACGGATGGTAGCCTTGTCATTATGAAAGGTTATTTGTTGTCGAGATTTTTGTTACTCCAATGGATGCTAGCCTTGTCATTATGGAAGGTAGTCTGTCGTTGTGATTTATCTCACTCCAATGGATGGTAGCCTTGCCACTATGGATGGTAGTCTGTTGTTCATATTTTTGTTACTCCATTGGATGGTAGACTTGTCATTATGGAAGGTTGTCTGTTCTCGAGATTTTTGTTACTCTAATGGATGGTAGCCTTGTCATTATGGAAGGCAGTCTGTTTTCGAGATTTTTGTTACTCCAATGGATGGTAGCCTTGTCATTATGGAACATAGTCTGTTATCAATATTTTTGTTACTCCAATGAATGGTAGCCTTGTCATTATGGAAGGTAATATGTTCGTATTTTTGTTACTCCAATGGATGGTAGCCTTGTCATTATGGAAGGTTGTTTGTTGTCGAGATTTTTGTTACTCTAATGGATAGTAGCCTTGTCATTATGGAAGGCAGTCTGTTTTCGAGATTTTTGTTACTCCAATGGATGGTAGCCTTGTCATTATGGAACGTAGTCTGTTGTCTATATTTTTGTTACTCCAATGAATGGTATCCTTTTCATTATGGAAGGTAGTCTGTTGTCGAGATTTTTTTTACTCCAATGGATGGTAGAATTATCATTATGGTAGGTTGTCTGTTGTCGATATTTTTGTTACTCCAATGGATGGTAGCCTTGTCATTATTGAAGGTAGTATGTTATCGATATCTTTGTTACTCCAATGGATTGTAGCCTTGTCATTATGGAATGTAGTCTGTTGTCGAGATTTTTGTTACTCCAATGGATGGTATCATTGTCAATATGGATAGCTGTCTGTTGTTGAGAATTTTGTTACTCCAATGGATGGTAGCCTTGTCTTTATGGAACGTAGTCTGTTGTCGATGTTTTTGTTGCTCCAATGGATGCTAGCATTGTGATTATGGAAGGTAGTCTGTTGTTGTGATTTCTGTCACTCCAATGGAAGGTAGCCTTGTCAGTATGGAAGGTAGATTGTTGTTCATATTTTTGTTACTCCAATGGATGGTAGCCTTATCATTATGGAAGGTAGTCTATTGTCGAGATTTTTGTTACTCCAATGGATGGTAGCATTATCATTATGGATTGTTGTCTATTTTCGATATTTTTGTTACTCCAATGGATGGTAGCCTTGTCATTATGGGAGGTAGTCTGTTTTCGAGATTTTTGTTACTCCAATGGATGTTAGCCTTGTCACTATGGAAGGTAGTCAATGGTTCATATTTTTGTTACTCCAATGGATGGTAGCCTTGTCATTATGGAAGGTAGTTTGTTGTCGATATTTTTGTTATTCCAATGAATGGTAGCCTTGTCATTTTGGAAGGTAATAAGGTGTCGAGATTTTTTTTAATTCAACGGATGGTAGCCTTGTCATTATGGAAGGTTATTTGTTGTCGAGTTTTTTGTTACTCCAATGGATGCTAGCCTTGTCATTATGGAAGGTAGTATGTCGATGTGATTTATGTCACTCCAATGGATGGTAGCCTTGCCACTATGGAGGGTAGTCTGTTGTTCATATTTTTGTTACTCCACTGGATGGTAGCCTTGTGATTATGGAAGGTTGTCTGTTCTCGAGATTTTTGTTACTCTAATGGATGGTAGCCTTGTCATTATGGAAGGCAGTCTGTTTACGAGATTTTTGTTACTCCAATGGATGGTAGCCCTTTCATTATGGAAAATAGTCTGTTGTCAATATTTTTGTTACTGTAATGGATGGTAGTCTTGTCATTATGGAAGGCAGTCTGTTTTCGAGATTTTTGTTACTCCATTGGATGGTAGCCTTGTCATTATGGAAGGTAGTCTGTTGTCGATATTTTTGTTACTCCAATGGAGGGTACCCTTGTCATTATAGAAGGTAGTATGTTGTCGATATCTTTGTTACTCCAATGGATTATAGCCTTGTCATTATGGAAGGTAGTCTATTGTCGAGATTTTTGTTACTCCAATGGATGGTATCCTTGTCATTATGGAAGGTAGTATGTTGTCGAGATTTTTGTTACTCCAATTCATGGTAGCCTTATCATTATGGAAGGTAGTCTGTTGTCGAGATTTTTGATACTCCAATGGATGGTATCATTGTCATTATGGATAGCAGTCTGTTGTTGAGAATTTTGTTACTCATATGGATGGTAGCCTTGTCATTATGGAAGGTAGTCTGTTGTCGATATTTTTGTTACTCCAATGAATGGTAGACTTGTCATTATGGAAGGTAATATGTTGTTTGTATTTTTGTTACTCCAATGGATGGTAGCCTTGTCATTATGGAAGCTAGTCTATTGTCCAGATTTTTGTTACTCCAATGGATGGTAGCCTTCTCATTATGGAAGGTTGTTTGTTGTCAAGATTTTTGTTACTCTAATGGATGGTAGCCTTGTCATTATGGAAGGCTGTATGTTTTCAATATTTTTGTTACTCCAATGGATGGTAGCCTTGTCATTATGGAAGGTAGTCTGTTGTCGATATTTTTGTTACTCCAATGAATGGTAGCCTTGTCATTATGGAAGGTAGTATATTGTCGATATCTTTGTTACTCCAATGGATTGTAGCCTTGTCATTATGGAAGGTAGTCTGTTGTCGAGATTTTTGTTACTCTAATGGATGGTATCATTGTCATTATGGATAACAGTCTATTGTCGAGAATTTTGTTACTCCAATGGATGGTAGCCTTGTCATTATGGAACGTAGTCTGTTGTCTATATTTTTGTTACTCCAATGAATGGTAGCGTTGTCATTATGGAAGGTAGTCTGTTGTCGAGATTTTTTTTACTCCAATGGATGGTAGAATTATCATTATGGTAGGTTGTCTGTTGTCGATATTTTTGTTACTCCAAAGGATGGTAGCCTTGTCATTATTGAAGGTAGTATGTTATCGATATCTTTGTTACTCCAATGGATTGTAGCCTTGTCATTATGGAATGTAGTCTGTTGTCGAGATTTTTGTTACTCCAATGGATGGTATCATTGTCAATATGGATAGCAGTCTGTTGTCGAGAATTTTGTTACTCTAATGGATGGAAGCCTTGTCATTATGGAACGTAGTCTGTTGTCGATGTTTTTGTTACTCCAATGGATGCAAGCATTGTGATTATGGAAGGTAGTCTGTTGTTGTGATTTCTGTCACTCCAATGGAAGGTAGCCTTGTCAGTATGGAAGGTAGATTGTTGTTCATATTTTTGTTACTCCAATGGATGGTAGCCTTATCATTATGGAAGGTAGTCTATTGTCGAGATTTTTGTTACTCCAATAGATGGTAGCATTATCATTATGGATTGTTGTCTATTTTCGATATTTTTGTTACTCCAATGGATGGTAGCCTTGTCATTATGGGAGGTAGTCTGTTTTTGAGATTTTTGTTACTCCAATGGATGTTAGCCTTGTCACTATGGAAGGTAGTCAATGGTTCATATTTTTGTTACTCCAATGGATGGTAGCCTTGTCATTATGGAAGCTAGTCTGTTGTCGATATTTTTGGTTATTCCAATGAATGGTAGCCTTGTCATTTTGGAAGGTAATCTGTTGTCGAGATTTTTTTTAATTCAACGGATGGTAGCCTTGTCATTATGGAAGGTTATTTGTTGTCGAGTTTTTTGTTACTCCAATGGATGCTAGCCTTGTCATTTTGGAAGGTAGTATGTCGATGTGATTTATGTCACTCCAATGGATGGTAGCCTTGCCACTATGGAGGGTAGTCTGTTGTTCATATTTTTTTTACTCCACTGGATGGTAGCCTTGTGATTATGGAAGGTTGTCTGTTCTCGAGATTTTTGTTACTCTAATGGATGGTAGCCTTGTCATTATGGAAGGCAGTCTGTTTACGAGATTTTTGTTACTCCAATGGATGGTAGCCTTGTCATTATGGAAAATAGTCTGTTGTCAATATTTTTGTTACTGTAATGGATGGTAGCCTTGTCATTATGAAAGGCAGTCTGTTTTCGAGATTTTTGTTACTCCATTGGATGGTAGCCTTGTCATTATGGAAGGTAGTCTGTTGTCGATATTTTTGTTACTCCAATGGATGGTAGCCTTGTCATTATGGAAGGTAGTATGTTGTCGATATCTTTGTTACTCCAATGGATTATAGCCTTGTCATTATGGAAGGTAGTCTATTGTCGAGATTTTTGTTACTCCAATGGATGGTATCCTTGTCATTATGGAAGGTAGTATGTTGTCGAGATTTTTGTTACTCCAATTCATGGTAGCCTTGTCATTATGGAAGGTAGTCTGTTGTCGAGATTTTTGATACTCCAATGGATGGTATCATTGTCATTATGGATAGCAGTCTGTTGTTGAGAATTTTGTTACTCATATGGATGGTAGCCTTGTCATTATGGAAGGTAGTCTGTTGTCGATATTTTTGTTACTCCAATGAATGGTAGACTTGTCATTATGGAAGGTAATATGTTGTTCGTATTTTTGTTACTCCAATGGATGGTAGCCTTGTCATTATGGAAGCCAGTCTATTGTCCAGATTTTTGTTACTCCAATGGATGGTAGCCTTCTCATTATGGAAGGTTGTTTGTTGTCAAGATTTTTGTTACTCTAATGGATGGTAGCCTTGTCATTATGGAAGGCTGTATGTTTTCAATATTTTTGTTACTCCAATGGATGGTAGCCTTGTCATTATGGAAGGTAGTCTGTTGTCGATATTTTTGTTACTCCAATGAATGGTAGCCTTGTCATTATGGAAGGTAGTATATTGTCGATATCTTTGTTACTCCAATGGATTGTAGCCTTGTCATTATGGAAGGTAGTCTGTTGTCGAGATTTTTGTTACTCCAATGGATGGTATCATTGTCATTATGGATAACAGTCTATTGTCGAGAATTTTGTTACTCCAATGGATGGTAGCCTTGTCATTATGGAACGTAGTCTGTTGTCTATATTTTTGTTACTCCAATGAATGGTAGCGTTGTCATTATGGAAGGTAGTCTGTTGTCGAGATTTTTTTTACTCCAATGGATGGTAGAATTATCATTATGGTAGGTTGTCTGTTGTCGATATTTTTGTTACTCCAAAGGATGGTAGCCTTGTCATTATTGAAGGTAGTATGTTATCGATATCTTTGTTACTCCAATGGATTGTAGCCTTGTCATTATGGAATGTAGTCTATTGTCGAGATTTTTGTTACTCCAATGGATGGTATCATTGTCAATATGGATAGCAGTCTGTTGTCGAGAATTTTGTTACTCTAATGGATGGAAGCCTTGTCATTATGGAACGTAGTCTGTTGTCGATGTTTTTGTTACTCCAATGGATGCAAGCATTGTGATTATGGAAGGTAGTCTGTTGTTGTGATTTCTGTCACTCCAATGGAAGGTAGCCTTGTCAGAATGGAAGGTAGATTGTTGTTCATATTTTTGTTACTCCAATGGATGGTAGCCTTATCATTATGGAAGGTAGTCTATTGTCGAGATTTTTGTTACTCCAATAGATGGTAGCATTATCATTATGGATTGTTGTCTATTTTCGATATTTTTGTTACTCCAATGGATGGTAGCCTTGTCATTATGGGAGGTAGTCTGTTTTTGAGATTTTTGTTACTCCAATGGATGTTAGCCTTGTCACTATGGAAGGTAGTCAATGGTTCATATTTTTGTTACTCCAATGGATGGTAGCCTTGTCATTATGGAAGCTAGTCTGTTGTCGATATTTTTGGTTATTCCAATGAATGGTAGCCTTGTCATTTTGGAAGGTAATATGTTGTCGAGATTTTTTTTAATTCAACTGATGGTAGCCTTGTCATTATGGAAGGTTATTTGTTGTCGAGTTTTTTGTTACTCCAATGGATGCTAGCCTTGTCATTTTGGAAGGTAGTATGTCGATGTGATTTATGTCACTCCAATGGATGGTAGCCTTGCCACTATGGAGGGTAGTCTGTTGTTCATATTTTTTTTACTCCACTGGATGGTAGCCTTGTGATTATGGAAGGTTGTCTGTTCTCGAGATTTTTGTTACTCTAATGGATGGTAGCCTTGTCATTATGGAAGGCAGTCTGTTTACGAGATTTTTGTTACTCCAATGGATGGTAGCCTTGTCATTATGGAAAATAGTCTGTTGTCAATATTTTTGTTACTGTAATGGATGGTAGCCTTGTCATTATGAAAGGCAGTCTGTTTTCGAGATTTTTGTTACTCCATTGGATGGTAGCCTTGTCATTATGGAAGGTAGTCTGTTGTCGATATTTTTGTTACTCCAATGGATGGTAGCCTTGTCATTATGGAAGGTAGTATGTTGTCGATATCTTTGTTACTCCAATGGATTATAGCCTTGTCATTATGGAAGGTAGTCTATTGTCGAGATTTTTGTTACTCCAATGGATGGTATCCTTGTCATTATGGAAGGTAGTATGTTGTCGAGATTTTTGTTACTCCAATTCATGGTAGCCTTGTCATTATGGAAGGTAGTCTGTTGTCGAGATTTTTGTTACTCCAATGTATGGTATCATTGTCATTATGGATAGCAGTCTGGTGTTGAGAATTTTGTTACTTATATGGATGGTAGCCTTGTCATTATGGAAGGTAGTCTGTTGTCGATATTTTTGTTACTCCAATGAATGGTAGACTTGTCATTATGGAAGGTAATATGTTGTTCGTATTTTTGTTACTCCAATGGATGGTAGCCTTGTCATTATGGAAGCCAGTCTATTGTCCAGATTTTTGTTACTCCAATGGATGGTAGCCTTCTCATTATGGAAGGTTGTTTGTTGTCAAGATTTTTGTTACTCTAATGGATGGTAGCCTTCTCATTATGGAAGGCTGTATGTTTTCAATATTTTTGTTACTCTAATGGATGGTAGCCTTGTCATTATGGAAGGTAGTCTGTTGTCGATATTTTTGTTACTCCAATGAATGGTAGCCTTGTCATTATGGAAGGTAGTATATTGTCGATATCTTTGTTACTCCAATGGATTGTAGCCTTGTCATTATGGAAGGTAGTATGTTGTCAAGATTTTTGTTACTCCAATGGATGGTATCATTGTCATTATGGATAACAGTCTATTGTCGAGAATTTTGTTACTCCAATGGATGGTAGCCTTGTCATTATGGAACGTAGTCTGTTGTCTATATTTTTGTTACTCCAATGAATGGTAGCCTTGTCATTATGGAAGGTAGTCTGTTGTCGAGATTTTTTTTACTCCAATGGATGGTAGAATTATCATTATGGTAGGTTGTCTGTTGTCGATATTTTTGTTACTCCAATGGATGGTAGCCTTGTCATTATGGAATGTAGTCTGTTGTCGAGATTTTTGTTACTCCAATGGATGGTATCTATGTCAATATGGATAGCAGTCTGTTGTCGAGAATTTTGTTACTCCAATGGATGGTAGCCTTGTCGTTATGGAACGTAGTCTGTTGTCGATGTTTTTGTTACTCCAATGGATGCTAGCATTGTCATTATGGAAGGTAGTCTGTTGTTGTGATTTCTGTCACTCCAATGGAAGGTAGCCTTGTCAGTATGGAAGGTAGATTGTTGTTCATATTTTTGTTACTCCAATGGATGGTAGCCTTATCATTATGGAGAGTAGTCTATTGTCGAGATTTTTGTTACTCCAATGGATGGTAGCATTATCATTATGGATTGTTGTCTATTTTCGATATTTTTGTTACTCCAATGGATGGTAGCCTTGTCATTATGGGAGGTAGTCTGTTTTCGAGATTTTTGTTACTCCAATGGATGTTAGCCTTGTCACTATGGAAGGTAGTCAATGGTTCATATTTTTGTTACTCCAATGGATGGTAGCCTTGTCATTATGGAAGGTAGTCTGTTGTCGATATTTTTGTTATTCCAATGAATGGTAGCCTTGTCATTTTTGAAGGTAATATGTTGTCGAGATTTTTTTTAATTCAACGGATGGTAGCCTTGTCATTATGGAAGGTTATTTGTTGTCGAGTATTTTGTTACTCCAATGGATGCTAGCCTTGTCATTATGGAAGGTAGTTTGTCGTTGTGATTTATGTCACTCCAATGGATGGTAGCCTTGCCACTATGGATGGTAGTCTGTTGTTCATATTTTTGTTACTCCACTGGATGGTAGCCTTGTCATTATGGAAGGTTGTCTGTTCTCGAGATTTTTGTTACTCTAATGGATGGTAGCCTTGTCATTATGGAAGGCAGTCTGTTTACGAGATTTTTGTTACTCCAATGGATCGTAGCCTTGTCATTATGGAAAATAGTCTATTGTCAATATTTTTGTTACTCTAATGAATGGTAGCCTTGTCATTATGGAAGGTAATATGTTGTTCGTATTTTTGTTACTCCAATGGATGGTAGCCTTGTCATTATGGAAGGTAGTCTATTGTCGAGATTTTTGTTACTCCAATGGATGGTAGCCTTCTCATTATGGAAGGTTGTTTGTTGTCGAGATTTTTGTTACTCTAATGGATGGTAGCCTTGTCATTATGGAAGGCAGTCTGTTTTCGAGATTTTTGTTACTCCATTGGATGGTAGCCTTCTCATTATGGAAGGTTGTTTGTTGTCGAGATTTTTGTTACTCTAATGGATGGTAGCCTTGTCATTATGGAAGGCAGTCTGTTTTCGAGATTTTTGTTACTCCATTGGATGGTAGCCTTGTCATTATGGAAGGTAGTCTGTTGTCGATATTATTGTTACTCCAATGAATGAGAGCCTTGTCATTATGGAATGTAATCTGTTGTCGAGATTTTTGTTACTCCAATGGATGGTATCATTGTCATTATGGATAGCAGTCTGTTGTTGAGAATTTTGTTACTCCAATGGATGGTAGCCTTGTTATTATGGAAGGTAGTCTGTTGTCGATATTTTTGTTATTCCAATGAATGGTAGCCTTGTCATTATGGAAGGTAATATGTTGTTCGTATTTTTGTTACTCTAATGGATGGTAGCCTTGTCATTATGGAAGTTAGTCTATTGTCGAGATTTTTGTTACTCCAATGGATGGTAGCCTTCTCATTATGGAAGGTTGTTTGTTGTCATGATTTTTGTTACTCTAATGGATGGTAGCCTTGTCATTATGGAAGGCTGTATGTTTTCAATATTTTTGTTACTCCAATGAATGGTAGCCTTGTCATTATGGAAGGTAGTATATTGTCGATATCTTTGTTACTCCAATGGATTGTAGCCTTGTCATTATGGAAGGTTGTCTGTTGTCGAGATTTATGTTATTCCATTGGATGGTATCATTGTCATTATGGATAACAGTCTGTTGTCGATATTTTTGTTACTCCAATGGATGCTATCTTGGTCATTATGGAAGGCAATATGTTGTTCGTATTTTTGTTACTCCAATGGATGGTAGCCTTGTCATTATGGAAGGTAGTTTGTTGTCGAGATTTTTTTTACTCCAATGGATGGTAGAATTATCATTATGGTAGGTTGTCTGTTGTTGATATTTTTATTACTCCAATGGATGATAGCCTTATCATTATTGAAGGTAGTATGTTATCGATATCTTTGTTACTCCAATGGATTGTAGCCTTGTCATTATGGAACGTAGTCTTTTGTCGAGATTTTTGTTACTCCAATGGATGGTATCATTGTCAATATGGATAGCAGTCTGTTGTCGAGAATTTTGTTACTCCAATGGATGGTAGCCTTGTCATTATGGAACGTAGTTTGTTGTCGATGTTTTTGTTACTCCAATGGATGCTAGCATTGTCATTATGGATGGTAGTCTGTTGTTGTGATTTCTGTCACTCCAATGGAAGGTAGCCTTGTCAGTATGGAAGGTAGTTTGTTGTTCATATTTTTGTTACTCCAATGGATGGTATCCTTATCATTATGGAAGGTAGTCTATTGTCGAGATTTTTGTTACTCCAAAGGATGGTAGCATTATCATTATGGTTGTTGTCTATTTTCGAGATTTTTGTTACTCCAATGGATGGTAGCCTTGTCATTATGGGAGGTAGTCTGTTTTCGAGATTTTTGTTACTCCAATGGATGTTAGCCTTGTCACTATGGAAGGTAGTCAATTGTTAATTTTTTTGTTACTCCAATGGATGGTAGCCTTGTCATTATGGAAGGTAGTCTGTTGTCGATATTTTTGTTATACCAATGAATGGTAGCCTTGTCATTTTGGAAGGTAATCTATGGTCGAGATTTTTGTTACTTCAATGGATGGTAGCCTTCTCATTATGGAAGGTTGTTTGCTCTCGAGATTTTTGTTACTCTAATTGATGGTAGCCTTGTCATTATGGAAGGTAGTTTGTTTTCGAGATTTTTGTTACTCCAATGGATGGTAGCCTCATCATTATGGAAGGTAGTCTGTTGTCAATATTTTTGTTACTCCAATGAATGGTAGCCTTATCATTATGGAAGGTAGTATGTTGTCGATATCTTTGTTACTCCAATGGATTGTAGCCTTGTCATTATGGAAGGTAGTCTATTTTCCATATTTTTGTTACTCCGATGGATGCTAGCCTTTTCATTATGGAAGGTAGTTTGTCGTTGTGATTTATGGCACTCCAATGGATGGTAGCTTTGTCACTATGGAAGGTAGTATGTTGTTCATATTTTTGTTACTCTAATGGATGGTAGCCTTGTCATTATGGAAGGTAGTCTGTTGTTTGTATTTTTGTTACTCCAATGGATGGTAGAATTATCATTATGGAAGGTAGTCTGTTTTTCGATATTTTTGTTACTCCAATGGATTGTAGCCTTGTCAGTATTGAAGGTAGTATGTTATCGATATCTTTGTTACTCCAATGGATTGTAGCCTTGTCATTATGGAAGGTAGTCTATTGTCGAGATTTTTGTTACTCCAATGGATGGTATTATTGTCATTATGGATAGCAGTCTGTTGTCGAGATTTTTGTTACTCCAATGGATGGTAGCCTTGTCATTATGAAAGGTAGTCTGTTGTCGATATTTTTGTTACTCCAATGGATGCTATCTTGGTCATTATGGAAGGCAATATGTTGTTCGTATTTTTGTTACTACAATGGATGGTAGCCTTGTCATTATGGAAGTCAGTCTATTGTCGAGATTTTTGTTACTCTAATGGATGCTAGCCTTCTCATTCAGGAAGGTTGTTTGTTGTCAAGATTTTTGTTACTCTAATGGATGGTAGCCTTGTCATTATGGAAGGCAATCTGTTTTCGAGATTTTTATTACTCCAATGGATGGTAGCCTTGTCATTATGGAAGGTAGTCTGTTGTCAATATTTTTGTTACTCTAATGAATGGTAGCCTTGTCATTATGGAAGGTAATATGTTGTCGATATCTTTGTTACTCCAATGGATTGTAGCCTTGTCATTATGGAAGGTAGTCTATTGTCGAGATTTTTGTTACTCCGATGGATGCTAGCCTTGTCATTATGGAAGGTAGTTTGTCGTTGTAATTTATGGCACTCCAACGGATGGTAGCTTTGTCACTATGGAAGGTAGTCTGTTGTTGTGATTTCTGTCACTCCAATGGAAGTTAGCCTTGTCATTATGGAAGGTAGTCTATTGTCGGGATTTTGGTTACTACAATGGATGGTAGGCTTGTCGTTATGGAAGGTAGTCTGTTGTCGAGATTTTTGTTACTCCAATGGATGGTAGAATTATCATTATGGTAGGTTGTCTGTTGTCGATATTTTTGTTACTCAAATGGATGGTAGCCTTGTCATTATTGAAGGTAGTCTGTTGTTGTAATTTTTGTCACTCCAATGGAAGGTATCCTTGTGACTATGGAAGGTAGTTAGTTGTTCATATTTTTGTTACTCCAATGGATGGTAGCCTTATCATTATGGAAGGTAGTCTACTGCCGAGATTTTTGTTACTCCAATGGATGGTAGCATTATCATTATGGATGGTTGTCTATTTTTGAGATTTTTGTTACTCCAATGGATGGTAGCCTTGTCATTATGGGAGGTAGTATGTTTTCGAGATTTTTGTTACTCCAATGGATGGTAGCCTTGTCACTATGGAAGGTAGTCAATTGGTCATATTTTTCTTACTCCAATGGATGGTAGCCTTGTCATTATGGAAGGTTTTCTGTTCTCGAGATTTTTGTTACTCTAATGAATGGTAGCCTTGTCATTATGGAAGGCAGTCTGATTTCGAGATTTT
This sequence comes from Vicia faba, assembly GCA_948472305.1. NCBI lineage: Eukaryota > Viridiplantae > Streptophyta > Magnoliopsida > Fabales > Fabaceae > Vicia > Vicia faba. The sequence goes on along the minus strand of OX451739.1, from coordinate 679,915,454 downwards.
TGTTACTCCAATGGATGGTAGCCTTGTCATTATGGAAGGTAGTCTGTTGTCGATATTTTTGTTACTCCAATGGATGGTAGCCTTGTCATTATGGAAGGTAATATGTTGTTCGTATTTTTGTTACTCCAATGGATGGTAGCCTTGTAATTATGGAAGGTAGTCTATTGTCGAGATTTTTGTTACTCCAATGGATGGTATCCTTCTCATTATGGAAGGTTGTTTGTTGTCGAGATTTTTGTTACTCTAATGGATGGTAGCCTTTTCATTATGGAAGGCAGTCTGGTTCCGAGATTTTTGTTACTCCAATGGATGGTAGCCTTGTCATTATGGAAGGTAGTCTGTTGTCGATATTTTTGTTACTCCAATGAATGGCAGCCTTGTCATTATGGAAGGTAGTCAATTGTTCATATTTTTATTACTCCAATGGATGGTAGCCTTGTCATTATGGAAGGTAGTTTGTTGTCGAGATTTTTGTTATTCCAATGGATGGTAGCCTTTTCATTATGGAAGGTAGTCTGTTGTCGAGATTTTTGTTAATTCAACGGATGGTAGCCTTGTCATTATGGAAGGTTATTTGTTGTCGAGATTTTTGTTACTCCAATGTATGGTTGCCTTGTCATTATGGAAGGTAGTCTATTGTCGAGAATTTTGTTACTCCAATGGATGGTAGCCTTGTCATTATGGAAGGTTATATGTTGTTCGTATTTTTGTTACTCCAATGGATGGTAGCCTTGTCATTATGGAAGGTAGTCTATTGTCGAGATATTTGTTACTCCAATGGATGGTAGCCTTCTCATTATGGAAGGTTGTTTATTGTCGAGATTTGTGTTGCTCTAATGGGTGGTAGACTTTTCATTATGGAAGGCAGTCTGTTTCCGAGATTTTTGTTACTCCAATGGATGGTAGCCTTGTCATTATGGAAGGTAGTCTATTGTCGATATTTTTGTTACTCCAATGAATGGCAGCCTTGTCATTATGGAAGGTAGTCAATTGTTCATATTTTGATTACTCCAATGGATGGTAGCCTTGTCATTATGGAAGGTAGTTTGTTGTCGAGATTTTTGTTATTCTAATGGATGGTAGCCTTGTCATTATGGAAGGTAGTCTATTGTCGTGATTTTTGTTAATTCAACAGATGGTAGCCTTGTCATTATGGAAGGTTATTTGTTGTCGAGAATTTTGTTACTCCAATGGATGGTAGCCTTCTCATTATGGAAGGTTGTTTGTTGTCGAGATTTTTGTTACTCTAATGGATGGTAGCCTTGTCATTATGGAAGGAAGTCTGTTTTCGAGATTTTTGTTACTCCAATGGATGGTAGCCTTGTCATTATGGAAGGTAGTCTGTTTTCAATATTTTTGTTACTCCAATGAATAGTAGCCTTATCATTATGGAAGGTAGTCTATTGTCGATATTTTAGTTACTCCAATGGATTGTAGCCTTGTCATTATTGAAGGTAGTATGTTATCGATATCTTTGTTACTCCAATGGATTGTAGCCTTGTCATTATGGAAGGTAGTCTATTGTCGAGATTTTTGTTACTCCAATGGATGGTATTATTGTCATTATGGATAGCAGTCTGTTGTCGAGATTTTTGTTACTCCAATGGATGGTAGCCTTGTCATTATGGAAGGTAGTCTGTTGTCGATATTTTTGTTACTCCAATGGATGCTATCTTGGTCATTATGGAAGGCAATATGTTGTTCGTATTTTTGTTACTCCAATGGATGGTAGCCTTGTCATTATGGAATTCAGTCTATTGTCGAGATTTTTGTTACTCTAATGGATGCTAGCCTTCTCATTATGGAAGGTTGTTTGTTGTCAAGATTTTTGTTACTCTGATGGATGCTAGCCTTGTCATTATGGAAGGTAGTTTGTCGTTGTGATTTATTGCACTCCAACGGATGGTAGCTTTGTCACTATGGAAGGTAGTCTGTTGTTGTGATTTCTGTCACTCCAATGGAAGGTAGCTTTGTCACTATGGAAGGTAGTCTGTTGTTCATATTTTTGTTACTCCAATGGATGGTAGCCTTGTCATTATGGAAGGTAGTCTATTGTCGGGATTTTGGTTACTACAATGGATGGTAGGCTTGTCATTATGGAAGGTAGTCTGTTGTCGAGATTTTTGTTACTCCAATGGATGGTAGAATTATCATTATGGTAGGTTGTCTGTTGTCGATATTTTTGTTACTCAAATGGATGGTAGCCTTGTCATTATTGAAGGTAGTCTGTTGTTGTAATTTTTGTCACTCCAATGGAAGGTATCCTTGTGACTATGGAAGGTAGTTAGTTGTTCATATTTTTGTTACTCCAATGGATGGTAGCCTTATCATTATGGAAGGTAGTCTATTGCCGAGATTTTTGTTACTTCAATGGATGGTAGCATTATCATTATGGATGGTTGTCTATTTTTGAGATTTTTGTTACTCCAATGGATGGTAGCCTTGTCATTATGGGAGGTAGTATGTTTTCGAGATTTTTGTTACTCCAATGGATGATAGCCTTGTCACTATGGAAGGTAGTCAATTGTTCATATTTTTCTTACTCCAATGGATGGTAGCCTTGTCATTATGGAAGGTTTTCTGTTCTCGAGATTTTTGTTACTCTAATGAATGGTAGCCTTGTCATTATGGAAGGCAGTCTGATTTCGAGATTTTTGTTACTCCAATGGATGGTAGCCTTGTCATTATGGAAGGTAGTCTGTTGTCGATATTTTTGTTACTCTAATGGATGGTAGCCTTGTCATTATGGAAGGTAATATGTTGTTCGTATTTTTGTTACTCCAATGGATGGTAGCCTTGTAATTATGGAAGGTAGTCTATTGTCGAGATTTTTGTTACTCCAATGGATGGTATCCTTCTCATTATGGAAGGTTGTTTGTTGTCGAGATTTTTGTTACTCTAATGGATGGTAGCCTTTTCCTTATGGAAGGCAGTCTGTTTCCGAGATTTTTGTTACTCCAATGGATGGTAGGCTTGTCATTATGGAAGGTAGTCTGTTGTCGATATTTTTGTTACTCCAATGAATGGCAGCCTTGTCATTATGGAAGGTAGTCAATTGTTCATATTTTTATTACTCCAATGGATGGTAGCCTTGTCATTATGGAAGGTAGTTTGTTGTCGAGATTTTTGTTATTCCAATGGATGGTAGCCTTTTCATTATGGAAGGTAGTCTGTTGTCGAGATTTTTGTTAATTCAACGGATGGTAGCCTTGTCATTATGGAAGGTTATTTGTTGTCGAGATTTTTGTTACTCCAATGGATGGTAGCCTTGTCATTATGGAAGGTAGTCTATTGTCGAGATTTTTGTTACTCCAATGGATGCTAGCCTTTTCATTATGGAAGGTAGTCTGTTGTTGTGATTTCTTTCACTCCAATGGAAGGTAGTTTGTCACTATGTAAGGTAGTCTGTTGTTCATATTTTTGTTACTATAATGGATGGTAGCCTTGTCATTATGGAAGGTAGTCTATTGTCGGGATTTTGGTTACTACAATGGATGGTAGGCTTGTCATTATGGAACATAGTCTATTGTAGATTTTTTTTTACTCCAATGCATGGTAGCCTTGTCATTATTGAAGGTAGTCTGTTGTCGAGATTTTTGTTACTCCAATGGATGGTAGAATTATCATTATGGTAGGTTGTCTGTTGTCGATATTTTTGTTACTCCAATGGATGGTAGCCTTGTCATTATTGAAGGTAGTATGTTATCGATATCTTTGTTACTCCAATGGATGGTAGCCTTGTCATTATGGAATGTAGTTTGTTGTCGAGATTTTTGTTACTCCAATGGATGGTATGATTGTCATTATGGATAGCAGTCTGTCGTCCAAAATTTTGTTACTCCAATGGATGGTAGACTTCTCATTATGGAAGGTTGTTTGTTGTCGATATTTTTATTACTCTAATGGATGGTAGCCTTGTCATTATGGAAGGCAGACGGTTCTCGAGATTTCTGTTAGCCCAATGGATGGTAGCCTTGTCATTTTGGAAGGTAGTCTGTTGTGAATATTTTTGTTACTCCAATGAATGGTAGCCTTATCATTATGGAAGGTATTATGTTGTTGATATCTTTGTTACTCCAATGGATTGTAGCCTTGTCATTATGTAAGGTAGTCTATTGGCGAGATTTTTTTTACTCTGATGGATGCTAGCCTTTTCATTATGGAAGGTAGTTTGTCGTTGTGATTTATGGCACTCCAATGGATGGTAGCTTTGTCACTATGGAAGGTAGTCTGTTGTTCATATTTTTGTTACTCCAATGGATGGTAGCCTTGTCATTATGGAAGGTAGTCTGTTGTCGGGATTTTGGTTACTCCAATGGATGGTAGAATTATCATTATCGATGGTTGTCTATTTTCTAGATTTTTGTTACTCCAATGGATAATAGCCTTGTCATTATGGAATGTAGTATGTTGTCGAGATTTTTGTTACTCCAATGGATGGTATGATTGTCATTATGGATAGCAGTCTGTTTTCTAAAATTTTGTTACTCCAATGGATGGTAGCCTTGTCATTATGAAACGTAGTTTGTTGTCGATGTTTTTGTTACTCCAATGGATGCTAGCCTTGTCATTATGGAAGGTAGTCTATTGTTGTGATTTCTGTAACTCCAATGGAAGGTATCCTTGTCACTAGTGAAGGTAGTTTGTTCTTCATATTTTTGTTACTCCAATGGATGGTATCCTTATCATTATGGAAGGTAATCTATTGTCGAGATTTTTGTTACTCCATTGGATGGTAGCATTATCATTATGGATGGTTGTCTATTTTCTAGATTTTTGTTACTCCAATGGATGGTAGCCTTGTCATTATGGGAGGTAGTCTGTTTTCGAGATTTTTGTTACTCCAATGGATGTTAGCCTTGTCACTATGGAAGGTAGTCAATTGTTCATATTTTTGTTACTCCAATGGCTGGTAGCATTATCATTATGGATGGTTGTCTATTTTCTAGATTTTTGTTACTCCAATGGATTGTAGCCTTGTCATTATGGGAGGTAGTCTGTTTTTGAGATTTTTGTTACTCCAATGGATGGTAGCCTTGTCATTATGGAAGGTAGTTTGTGGTCGAGATTTTTGTTATTCTAATGGATGGTAGCCTTGTCATTATGGAAGGTAGTCTGTTGTCGAGATTTTTGTTAATTCAATGGATGGTAGCCTTTTCATTATGGAAGGTTATTTGTTGTCGAGATTTTTGTTACTCCAATGGATGCTATCCTTGTCATTATGGAAGATAGTTTGTCGTTGTGATTTCTGTCACTCCAATGGATGGTAGCCTTGCCACTATGGATGGTAGTCTGTTGTTCATATTTTTGTTAATCTAATGGATGGTAGCCTTGTCATTATGGAAGGTTGTCTGTTCTCGAGATTTTTGTTACTCTAATGGATGGTAGCCTTGTCATTATGGAAGGCAGTCTAATTTCGGGATTCTTGTTACTCCAATGGATGGTAGCCTTGTCATTATGGAAGGTAGTCTGTTGTCGATATTTTTGTTACTCTAATGAATGGCATCCTTGTCATTATGGAAGGTAGTCAATTGTTCATATTTTTGTTACTCCAATGGATGGTAGCCTTGTCATTATGGAAGGTAGTTTGTTGTCGAGATTTTTGTTATTCCAATGGATGGCAGCCTTATCATTATGGAAGGTAGTCTGTTGTCGAGATTTTTGTTAATTCAACGGATGGTAGCCTTGTCATTATGGAAGGTTATTTGGTGTCGAGATTTTTGTTACTCCAATGGATGGTAGCCTTGTCATTATGGAAGGTAGTCTATTGTCGAGATTTTTGTTACTCCAATGGATGGTAGCCTTCTCATTATGGAAGGTTGTTTGTTGTCGAGATTTTTGTTACTCTAATGGATGGTAGCCTTGTCATTATGGAAGGCAGTCTGTTTTCGAGAATTTTGTTAGCCCAATGGATGGTAGCCTTATCATTTTGGAAGGTAGTCTGTTGTCAATATTTTTGTTACTCCAATGAATGGTAGCCTTGTCATTATGGAAGGTAGTATGTTGTTGATATCTTTGTTACTCCAATGGATTGTAGCATTGTCATTATGGAAGGTAGTCTATTGGCGAGATTTTTTTTACTCCGATGGATGCTAACCTTTTCATTATGGAAGGTAGTTTGTCGTTGTGATTTATGGCACTCCAATGGATGATAGCTTTGTCACTATGGAAGGTAGTCTGTTGTTCATATTTTTGTTACTCTAATGGATGGTAGCCTTGTCATTATGGAAGGTAGTCTATTGTCGGGATTTTGGTTACTCCAATAGAAGTTAGAATTATCATTATGGAAGGTAGTCTGTTGTCGATATTTTTGTTACTCCAATGGATGGTAGCCTTGTCATTATTGAAAGTAGTATGTTATCGATATCTTTGTTACTCCAATGGATTGTGACCTTGTCATTATGGAAGGTAGTCTATTGTCGAGATTTTTGTTACTCCAATGCATGGTATCATTGTCATTATGGATAGCAGTCTGTTGTCGAGAAATTTATTACTCCAATGGATGTTAGCCTTGTCATTATGGAACGTAGTCTGTTGTCGATGTTTTTGTTACTCCAATGGATGCTAGCCTTTTCATTATGGAAGGTAGTCTGTTGTTGTGATTTCTGTCACTCCAATGGAAGGTAGCTTTGTCACTATGGAAGGTAGTTTGTTGTTCATATTTCTGTTACTCCAATGGATGGTAGCCTTGTCATTATGGAAGGTAGTCTATTGTCGGGATTTTGGTTACTACAATGGATGGTAGGCTTGTTATTATGGAACATAGTCTATTGTAGATATTATTTTTACTCCAATGCATGGTAGCCTTGTCATTATGGAAGGTAGTCTGTTGTCGAGATTTTTGTTACTCCAATGGATGGTAGAATGATCATTAATGGTAGGTTGTCAGTTGTCGATATTTTTGTTACTCCAATGGATGGTAGCCTTGTCATTATTGAAGGTAGTATGTTATCGATATCTTTGTTACTCCAATGGATTGTAGCCTTGTCATTATGGAATGTAGTTTGTTGTCGAGATTTTTGTTACTCCAATGGATGGTATGATTGTCATTATGGATAGCAGTCTGTTGTCCAAAATTTTGTTACTCCAATGGATGGTAGCCTTGTCATTATGGAACGTAGTCTGTTGTCGATGTTTTTGTTACTCCAATGGATGCTAGCCTTGTCATTATGGAAGGTAGTCTGTTGTTATGATTTCTGTCACTCCAATGGAAGGTATCCTTGTCACTATGGAAGGTAGTTTGTTGTTCATAATTTTGTTACTCCAATGGATGGTAGCCTTCTCATTATGGAAGGTTGTTTGTTGTCGAGATTTTTGTTACTCTAATGGATGGTAGCCTTGTCATTATGGAAGGCAGTCGGTTTTCGAGATTTTTGTTAACCCAATGGATGGTAGCCTTGTCATTTTGGAAGGTAGTTTGTTGTCAATATTTTTGTTACTCCAATGAATGGTAGCCTTGTCATTATGGAAGGTAGTATGTTGTTGATATCTTTGTTACTCCAATGGATTGTAGCCTTGTCATTATGGAAGGTAGTCTATTGGCGAGATTTTTTTACACCGATGGATGGTAGCCTTTTCATTATGGAAGGTAGTTTGTCGTTGTGATTTATGGCACTCCAATGGCTGGTAGCTTTGTCACTATGGAAGGTAGTCTGTTGTTCATATTTTTGTTACTCCAATGGATGGTAGCCTTGTCATTATGGAAGGTAGTCTGTTGTTGGGATTTTGGTTACTCCAATGGATGGTAGAATTATCATTATGGATGGTTGTCTATTTTCTAGATTTTTGTTACTCCAATGGATGGTAGCCTTTTCATTATTGAAGGTAGTATGTTATCGATATCTTTGTTACTCCAATGGATTGTAGCCTTGTCATTATGGAATGTAGTCTGTTGTCGACATTTTTGATACTCCAATGGATGGTATGATTGTCATTATGGATAGCAGTTTGTTGTCTAAAATTTTGTTACTCCAATGGATAGTAGCCTTGTCATTATGGAACGTAGTCTGTTGTCGATGTTTTTGTTACTCCAATGGATGCTAGCCTTGTCATTATGGAAGGTAGTCTGTTGTTGTGATTTCTGTCACTCCAAAGGAAGGTATCCTTGTCACTATGGAAGGTAGTTTGTTGTTCATATTTTTATTACTCCAATGGATGGTAGCCTTATCATTATGGAAGGTAATCTATTGTCGAGATTTTTGTTACTCCAATGGATGGTAGCATTATCATTATGGATGGTTGTCTATTTTCTAGATTTTTGTTACTCCAATGGATGGTAGCCTTGTCATTATGGGAGGTAGTCTGTTTTCGAGATTTTTGTTACTTCAATGGATGTTAGCCTTGTCACTATGGAAGGTAGTCAATTGTTCATATTTTTGTTACTCCAATAGATGGTAGCCTTGTCATTATGGAAGGTAGTTTGTGGTCGAGATTTTTGTTATTCCAATGGATGGTAGCCTTGTCATTATGGAAGGTAGTCTGTTGTCGAGATTTTTGTTAATTCAATGGATGGTAGCCTTGTCATTATGGAAGGTTATTTGTTCTCGAGATTTTTGTTACTCCAATGGATGCTATCCTTGTCATTATGGAAGTTAGTCTGTCGTTGTGCTTTCTGTCACTCCAATGGATGGTAGCCTTGCCACTATGGATGGTAGTCTGTTGTTCATATTTTTGTTACTCTAATGGATGGTAGCCTTGTCATTAGGGAAGGTTGTCTGTTCTCGAGATTTTTGTTACTCTAATGGATGGTAGCCTTGTCATTATGGAAGGCAGTCTGATTTCGAGATTTTTGTTACTCCAATGGATGGTAGCCTTGTCATTATGGAAGGTTGTCTGTTGTTGATATTTTTGTTACTCCAATCAATGGAAGCCTTGTCATTATGGAAGGTAGTCAATTGTTCATATTTTTGTTACTCCAATGGATGGTAGCCTTGTCATTATGGAATGTAGTTTGTTGTCGAGATTTTTGTTATTCCAATGGATGGTAGCCTTGTCATTATGGAAGGTAGTCTATTGTCGAGATTTTTGTTAATTCAACGGATGGTAGCCTTGTCATTATGGAAGGTTATTTGTTGTCGAGATTTTTGTTACTCTAATGGATGGTAGCCTTGTCATTATGGAAGGCAGTCTGTTTTCGAGATTTTTGTTAGCCCAATGGATGGTAGCCTTGTCATTTTGGAAGGTAGTCTGTTGTCAATATTTTTGTTACTCCAATGAATGGTAGCCTTGTCATTATGGAAGGTAGTATGTTGTTGATATCTTTGTTACTCCAATGGATTGTAGCATTGTCATTATGGAAGGTAGTCTATTGGCGAGATTTTTTTTACTCTGATGGATGCTAGCCTTTTCATTATGGAAGGTAGTTTGTCGTTGTGATTTATGGCACTCCAATGGATGATAGCTTTGTCACTATGGAAGGTAGTCTGTTGTTCATATTTTTGTTACTCTAATGAATGGTAGCCTTGTCATTATGGAAGGTAGTCTATTGTCGGGATTTTGGTTACTCCAATGGATGGTAGAATTATCATTATGGAAGGTAGTCTGTTGTCGATATTTTTGTTACTCCAATGGATGGTAGCCTTGTCATTATTGAAGGTAGTATGTTATCAATATCTTTGTTACTCCAATGGATTGTGGCCTTGTCATTATGGAAGGTAATCTGTTGTCGAGATTTTTGTTACTCCAATGGATGGTATCATTGTCATTATGGATAGCAGTCTGTTGTCGAGAATTTTGTTACTCCAATGGATTGTAGCCTTGTCATTATGGAACATAGTCTGTTGTCGATGTTTTTGTTACTCCAATGGATGCTAGCCTTTTCATTATGGAAGGTAGTCTGTTGTTGTGATTTTTGTCACTCCAATGGAAGGTAGTTTGTCACTATGGAAGGTAGTCTGTTGTTCATATTTTTGTTACTCTAATGGATGGTAGCCTTGTCATTATGGAAGGTAGTCTATTGTCGGCATTTTGGTTACTACAATGGATGGTAGACTTGTCATTATGGAAGGCAGTCGGTTTTCAAGATTTCTGTTAGCCCAATGGATGGTAGCCTTGTCATTTTGGAAGGTAGTCTGTTGTCAATATTTTTGTTACTCCAATGAATGGTAGCATTGTCATTATGGAAGGTAGTATGTTGTTGATATCTTTGTTACTCCAATGGATTGTAGCCTTGTCATTATGGAAGGTAGTCTATTGGCGATATTTTTTTTACTCTGATGGATGCTAGCCTTTTCATTATGGAAGGTAGTTTGTCGTTGTGATTTATGGCACTCCAATGGATGGTAGCTTTGTCACTATGGAAGGTAGTCTGTTGTTCATATTTTTGTTACTCCAATGGATGGTAGCTTTATCATTATGGAAGGTAGTCTGTTGTCGGTATTTTGGTTACTCCAATGGATGGTAGAATTATCATTATGGATGGTTGTCTATTTTCTAGATTTTTGTTACTCCAATGGATTGTAGCCTTGTCATTATGGAATGTAGTATGTTGTCGAGATTTTTGTTACTCCAATGGATGATATGATTGTCATTATGGATAGCAGTCTGTTTTCTAAAATTTTGTTACTCCAATGGATGGTAGCCTTGTCATTATGGAACGTAGTCTGTTGTCGATGTTTTTGTTACTCCAATGGATGCTAGCCTTGTTATTATGGAAGGTAGTATGTTGTTGTGATTTCTGTAACTCAAATGGAAGGTATCCTTGTCACTATGGAAGGTAGTTTGTTGTTCATATTTTTGTTACTCCAATGGATGGTATCCTTATCATTATGGAAGGTAATCTATTGTCGAGAATTTTGTTACTCCAATGGATGGTAGCATTATGATTATGGATGGTTGTCTATTTTCTAGATTTTTGTTACTCCAATGGATAGTAGCCTTGTCATTATGGGAGGTAGTCAATTGTTCATATTTTTGTTACTCCAATGGATGGTAGCCTTGTCATTATGGAAGGTAGTTTGTGGTCCAGATTTTTGTTATTCCAATGGATGGTAGCCTTGTCATTATGGAAGGTAGTCTGTTGTCGAGATTTTTGTTAATTCAATGGATGGTAGCCTTGTCATTATGGAAGGTTATTTGTTGTCGAGATTTTTGTTACTCCAATGGATGCTATCCTTGTCATTATGGAAGTTAGTTTGTCGTTGTGATTTCTGTCACTCCAATGGATGGTAGCCTTGCCACTATGGATGGTAGTCTGTTGTTCATATTTTTGTTACTCTAATGGATGGTAGCCTTGTCATTATGGAAGGTTGTCTGTTCTCGAGATTTTTGTTACTCTAATGGATGATAGCCTTGTCATTATGGAAGGCAGTCTGATTTTGAGATTTTTGTTACTCCAATGGATGGTAGCCTTGTCATTATGGAAGGTAGTCTGTTGTCGATATTTTTGTTACTCCAATGAATGGAAGCCTTGTCATTATGGAAGGTAGTCAATTGTTCATATTTTTGTTACTCCAATGGATGGTAGCCTTGTCATTATGGAAGGTAGTTTGTTGTCGAGATTTTTGTTATTCCAATGGATGGTAGCCTTATCATTATGGAAGGTAGTCTATTGTCGAGATTTTTGTTAATTCAACGGATGTTAGCCTTGTCATTATGGAAGGTTATTTGTTGTCGAGATTTTTGTTACTCCAATGGATGGTAGCCTTGTCATTATGGAAGGTAGTCTATTATCGAGATTTTTGTTACTCCAATGGAGGGTAGCCTTCTCATTATGGAAGGTTGTTTGTTGTCGAGATTTTTGTTACTCTAATGGATGGTAGCCTTGTCATTATGGAAGGCAGTCTGTTTTCGAGATTTTTGTTAGCCCAATGGATGGTAGCCTTGTCATTTTGGAAGGTAGTTTGTTGTCAATATTTTTGTTACTCCAATGAATGGTAGCCTTGTCATTATTGAAGGTAGTATGTTGTTGATATCTTTGTTACTCCAATGGATTGTAGCATTGTCATTATGGAAGGTAGTCTATTGGCGAGATTTTTTTTACTCCGATGGATGCTAGCCTTTTCATTATGGAAGGTAGTTTCTCGTTGTGATTTATGGCATTCCAATGGATGATAGCTTTGTCACTATGGAAGGTAGTCTGTTGTCGATATTTTTGTTACTCCAATGGATGGTAGCCTTGTCATTATTGAAGGTAGTATGTTATCGATATCTTTGTTACTCCAATGGATTGTGGCCTTGTCATTATGGAAGGTAGTCTATTGTCGAGATTTTTGTTACTCCAATGCATGGTATCATTGTCATTATGGATAGCAGTCTGTTGTCGAGAATTTTGTTACTCCAATGGATGGTAGCCGTGTCATTATGGAAGGTAGTCTGTTGTTGTGATTTCTGTCACTCCAATGGAAGGTAGCTTTGTCACTATGGAAGGTAGTCTGTTGTTCATATTTTTGTTACTCCAATGGATGGTAGCCTTGTCATTATGGAAGGTAGTCTATTGTCGGGATTTTGGTTACTACAATGGATGGTAGGCTTGTTATTATGGAACATAGTCTATTGTAGATATTTTTTTTACTCCAATGCATGGAAGCCTTGTCATTATGGAAGGTAGTCTGTTGTCGAGATTTTTGTTACTCTAATGGATGGTAGAATTATCATTATGGTAGGTTGTCAGTTGTCGATATTTTTGTTACTCCAATGGATGGTAGCCTTGTCATTATTGAAGGTAGTATGTTATCGATATCTTTGTTACTCCAATGGATTGTAGCCTTGTCATTATGGAATGTAGTCTGTTGTTGAGATTTTTGTTACTCCAATGGATGGTATTATTGTCATTATGGATAGCAGTCTGTTGTCCAAAATTTTGTTACTCCAATGGATGGTAGCCTTGTCATTATGGAACGTAGTCTGTTGTCGATGTTTTTGTTACTCCAATGGATGTTATCCTTGTCATTATGGAAGGTAGTCTGTTGTTGGGATTTCTGTCACTCCAATGGAAGGTATCCTTGTCACTATGGAAGGTAGTTTGTTGTTCATATTTTTGTTACTCCAATGGATGGTAGCCTTATCATTATGGAAGGTAATCTATTGTCGAGATTTTTGTTACTCCAATGGATGGTAGCATTATCATTATGGATGGTTGTCTATTTTCTAGATTTTTGTTACTCCAATGGATGGTAGCTTTTTCATTATGGGAGGTAGTCTGTTTTCGAGATTTTTGTTACTCCAATGGATGTTAGCCTTGTCACTATGGAAGGTAGTCTGTTGTCGAGATTTTTGTTAATTCAATGGATGGTAGCCTTGTCATTATTTAAGGTTATTTGTTGTCGAGATTTTTGTTACTCCAATGGATGCTATCCTTGTCATTATGGAAGTTAGTCTGTCGTTGTGATTTATGTCAATCCAATGGATGGTAGCGTTGCCACTATGGATGGTAGTCTGTTGTTCATATTTTTGTTACTCCAATGGATGGTAGCCTTGTCATTATGGAAGGCAGTCTAATTTCTAGATTTTTGTTACTCCAATGGATGGTAGCCTTGTCATTATGGAAGGTAGTCTGTTGTCGAGATTTTTGTTAATTCAACGGATGGTAGCCTTGTCATTATGGAAGGTTATTTGTTGTCGAGATTTTTGTTACTCCAATGGATGGTAGCTTTGTCATTATGGAAGGTAGTCTATTGTCGAGATTTTTGTTACTCCAATGGATGGTAGCCTTCTCATTATGGAAGGTTGTTTGTTGTCGAGAATTTTGTTACTCTAATGGATGGTAGCCTTTTCATTATGGAAGGCAGTCTGTTTCCGAGATTTTTGTTACTCCAATGGATGGTAGCCTTGTCATTATGGAAGGTAGTCTGTTGTCGATATTTTTGTTACTCCAATGAATGGTAGCCTTGTCATTATGGAAGGTAGTATGTTGTTGATATCTTTGTTACTCCAATGAATGGTAGCCTTGTCATTATGGAAGGTAGTGTATTGGCGAGATTTTTTTTACTCCGATGGATGCTAGCCTTTTCATTATGGAAGTTAGTCTGTCGTTGTGATTTATGGCACTCCAATGGATGATAGCTTTGTCACTATGGAAGGTAGTTTGTTGTTCATATTTTTGTTATTCTAATGGATGGTAGCCTTGTCATTATGGAAGATAGTCTATTGTCGGGATTTTGGTTACTCCAATGGATGGTAGAATTATCATTATGGAAGGTAGTATGTTGTCGATATTTTTGTTACTCCAATGGATGGTAGCCTTGTCATTATTGAAGGTAGTATGTTATCGATATCTTTGTTACTCCAATGGATTGTGGCCTTGTCATTATGGAAGGTAGTCTATTGTCGAGATTTTTGTTACTCCAATGGATGGTATCATTGTCATTATGGATAGCAATCTGTTGTCGAGAATTTTGTTACTCCAATGGATGGTAGCCTTGTCATTATGGAACGTAGTTTGTTGTCGATGTTTTTGTTACTCCAATGGATGCTAGCCTTTTCATTATGGAAGGTAGTCTGTTGTTGTGATTTCTGTCACTCCAATGGAAGGTAGCTTTGTCAATATGGAACGTAGTCTGTTGTTCATATTTTTGTTACTCCAATGGATGGTAGCCTTGTCATTATGGAAGGTAGTCTATTGTCGGGATTTTGGTTACTACAATGGATGGTAGGCTTGTTATTATGGAACATAGTCTATTGTAGATATTTTTTTTACTCCAATGCATGGTAGCCTTGTCATTATGGAAGGTAGTCTGTTGTCGAGATTTTTGTTACTCCAATGGATGGTAGAATTATCATTATGGTAGGTTGTCAGTTGTCGAAATTTTTGTTACTCCAATGGATGGTAGCCTTGTCATTATTGAAGGTAGTATGTTATCGATATCTTTGTTACTCCAATGGATTGTAGCCTTGTCATTATGGAATGTAGTCTGTTGTCGAGATTTTTGTTACTCCAATGGATGGTATGATTGTCATTATGGATAGCAGTCTGTTGTCCAAAATTTTGTTACTCCAATGGATGGTAGCCTTGTCATTATGGAATGTAGTCTGTTGTCGATGTTTTTGTTACTCCAATGGATGCTAGCATTGTCATTATGGAAGGTAGTCTGTTGTTGTGATTTCTGTCACTCCAATGGAAGGTATCCTTGTCACTATGGAAGGTAGTTTGTTGTTCATATTTTTGTTACTCCAATGGATGGTAGCCTTATCATTATGGAAGGTAATCTATTGTCGAGACTTTTGTTACTCCAATGGATGGTAGCATTATCATTATGGATGGTTGTCTATTTTCTAGATTTTTGTTACTCCAATGGATGGTAGCTTTTTCATTATGGGAGGTAGTCTGTTTTCGAGATTTTTGTTACTCCAATGGATGTTAGCCTTGTCACTATGGAAGGTAGTCTGTTGTCGAGATTTTTGTTAATTCAATGGATGGTAGCCTTGTCATTATGTAAGGTTATTTGTTGTCGAGATTTTTGTTACTCCAATGGATGCTATCCTTGTCATTATGGAAGTTAGTCTGTCGTTGTGATTTATGTCAATCCAATGGATGGTAGGCTTGCCACAATGGATGGTAGTCTGTTGTTCATATTTTTGTTACTCCAATGGATGGTAGCCTTGTCATTATGGAAGGTTGTCTGTTCTCGATATTTTTGTTACTCTAATGGATGGTAGCCTTGTCATTATGGAAGGCAGTCTAATTTCTAGATTTTTGTTACTCCAATGGATGATAGCCTTGTCATTATGGAAGGTAGTCTGTTGTCGAGATTATTGTTAATTCAACGGATGGTAGCCTTGTCATTATGGAAGGTTATTTGTTGTCGAGATTTTTGTTACTCGAATGGATGGTAGCTTTGTCATTATGGAAGGTAGTCTATTGTCGAGATTTTTGTTACTCCAATGGATGGTAGCCTTCTCATTATGGAAGGTTGTTTGTTATCGAGAATTTTTTTACTCTAATGGATGGTAGCCTTTTCATTATGGAAGGCAGTCTGTTTCCGAGATTTTTGTTACTCTAATGGATGGTAGCCTTGTCATTATGGAAGGTAGTCTGTTGTCGATATTTTTGTTACTCCAATGAATGGTAGCCTTGTCATTATGGAAGGTAGTATGTTGTTGATATCTTTGTTACTCCAATGGATTGTAGCCTTGTCATTATGGAAGGTAGTCTATTGGCGAGATTTTTTTTACTCCGATGGATGCTAGCCTTTTCATTATGGAAGGTAGTTTGTCGTTGTGATTTATGGCACTCCAATGGATGATAGCTTTGTCACTATGGAAGGTAGTCTGTTGTTCATATTTTTGTTACTCTAATGGATGGTAGCCTTGTCATTATGGAAGATAGTCTATTGTCGGGATTTTGGTTACTCCAATGGATGGTAGAATTATCATTATGGAAGGTAGTCTGTTGTCGATATTTTTGTTACTCCAATGGATGGTAGCCTTGTCATTATTGAAGGTAGTATGTTATCGATATCTTTGTTACTCCAATGGATTGTGGCCTTGTCATTATGGAAGGTAGTCTATTGTCGAGATTTTTGTTACTCCAATGGATGGTATGATTGTCATTATGGATAGCAGTCTGTTGTCCAAAATTTTGTTATTCCAATGAATGCTAGCCTTGTCATTATGGAACGTAGTCTGTTGTCGATGTTTTTGTTACTCCAATGGATGCTAGCCTTGTCATTATGGAAGGTAGTCTGTTGTTGTGATTTATGTCACTCCATTGGAAGGTATCCTTGTCACTATGGAAGGTAGTTTGTTGTTCATATTTTTGTTACTCCAATGGATGGTAGCCTTACCATTATGGAAGGTAATCTATTGTCGAGATTTTTGTTACTCCAATGGATGGTAGCATTATCATTATGGATGGTTGTCTATTTTCTAGATTTTTGTTACTCCAATGGATGGTAGCTTTTTCATTATGGGAGGTAGTCTGTTTTCGAGATTTTTGTTACTCCAATGGATGTTAGCCTTGTCACTATGGAAGGTAGTCTGTTGTCGAGATTTTTGTTAATTCAATGGATGGTAGCCTTGTCATTATGTAAGGTTATTTGTTGTCGAGATTTTTGTTACTCCAATGGATGCTGTCCTTGTCATTATGGAAGTTAGTCTGTCGTTGTGATTTATGTCAATCCAATGGATGGTAGCCTTGCCACTATGGATGGTAGTCTGTTGTTCATATTTTTGTTACTCCCATGGATGGTAGCCTTGTCATTATGGAAGGTTGTCTGTTCTCGAGATTTTTGTTACTCTAATGGATGGTACCCTTGTCATTATGAAAGGCAGTCTAATTTCTAGATTTTTGTTACTCCAATGGATGGTAGCCTTGTCATTATGGAAGGTAGTCTCTTGTCGAGATTTTTGTAAATTCAACGGATGATAGCCTTGTCATTATGGAAGGTTATTTGTTGTCGAGATTTTTGTTACTCCAATGGATGGTAGCTTTGTCATTATGGAAGGTAGTCTATTGTCGAGATTTTTGTTACTCCAATGGATGGTAGCCTTCTCATTATGGAAGGTTGTTTGTTGTCGAGAATTTTGTTACTCTAATGGATGGTAGCCTTTTCATTATGGAAGGCAGTCTGTTTCCGAGATTTTTGTTACTCCAATGGATGGTAGCCTTGTCATTATGGAAGGTAGTCTATTGTCGATATTTTTGTTACTCCAATGAATGGTAGCCTTGTCATTATGGAAGGTAGTATGTTGTTGATATCTTTGTTACTCCAATGGATTGTAGCCTTGTCATTATGGAAGGTAGTCTATTGGCGAGATTTTTTTTACTCCGATGGATGCTAGCCTTTTCATTATGGAAGGTAGTTTGTCGTTGTGATTTATGGCACTCCAATGGATGATAGCTTTGTCACTATGGAAGGTAGTCTGTTGTTCATATTTTTGTTACTCTAATGGATGGTAGCCTTGTCATTATGGAAGATAGTCTATTGTCGGGATTTTGGTTACTCCAATGGATGGTAGAATTATCATTATGGAAGGTAGTCTGTTGTCGATATTTTTGTTACTCCAATGGATGGTAGCCTTGTCATTATTGAAGGTAGTATGTTATCGATATCTTTGTTACTCCAATGGATTGTGGCCTTGTCATTATGGATGGTAGTCTATTGTCGAGATTTTTGTTACTCCAATGGATGGTATGATTGTCATTATGGATAGCAGTCTGTTGTCCAAAATTTTGTTATTCCAATGGATGCTAGCCTTGTCATTATGGAACGTAGTCTGTTGTCGATGTTTTTGTTACTCCAATGGATGCTAGCCTTGTCATTATGGAAGGTAGTCTGTTGTTGTGATTTATGTCACTCCATTGGAAGGTATCCTTGTCACTATGGAAGGTAGTTTGTTGTTCATATTTTTGTTACTCCAATGGATGGTAGCCTTACCATTATGGAAGGTAATCTATTGTCGAGATTTTTGTTACTCCAATGGATGGTAGCATTATCATTATGGATGGTTGTCTATTTTCTAGATTTTTGTTACTCCAATGGATGGTAGCTTTTTCATTATGGGAGGTAGTCTGTTTTCGAGATTTTTGTTACTCCAATGGATGTTAGCCTTGTCACTATGGAAGGTAGTCTGTTGTCGAGATTTTTGTTAATTCAATGGATGGTAGCCTTGTCATTATGTAAGGTTATTTGTTGTCGAGATTTTTGTTACTCCAATGGATGATGTCCTTGTCATTATGGAAGTTAGTCTGTCGTTGTGATTTATGTCAATCCAATGGATGGTAGCCTTGCCACTATGGATGGTAGTCTGTTGTTCATATTTTTGTTACTCCCATGGATGGTAGCCTTGTCATTATGGAAGGTTGTCTGTTCTCGAGATTTTTGTTACTCTAATGGATGGTACCCTTGTCATTATGAAAGGCAGTCTAATTTCTAGATTTTTGTTACTCCAATGGTAGGTAGCCTTGTCATTATGGAAGGTAGTCTCTTGTCGAGATTTTTGTAAATTCAACGGATGATAGCCTTGTCATTATGGAAGGTTATTTGTTGTCGAGATTTTTGTTACTCCAATGGATGGTAGCTTTGTCATTATGGAAGGTAGTCTATTGTCGAGATTTTTGTTACTCCAATGGATGGTAGCCTTCTCATTATGGAAGGTTGTTTGTTGTCGAGAATTTTGTTACTCTAATGGATGGTAGCCTTTTCATTATGGAAGGCAGTCTGTTTCCGAGATTTTTGTTACTCCAATGGATGGTAGCCTTGTCATTATGGAAGGTAGTCTATTGTCGATATTTTTGTTACTCCAATGAATGGTAGCCTTGTCATTATGGAAGGTAGTATGTTGTTGATATCTTTGTTACTCCAATGGATTGTAGCATTGTCATTATGGAAGGTAGTCTATTGGCGAGATTTTTTTTACTCCGATGGATGCTAGCCTTTTCATTATGGAAGGTAGTTTGTCGTTGTGATTTATGGCACTCCAATGGGTCATAGCTTTGTCACTATTGAGGTAGTTTGTAGTTCATATTTTTGTTATTCTAATGGATGGTAGCCTTGTCATTATGGAAGATAGTCTATTGTCAGGATTTTGGTTACACCAATGGATGGTAGAATTATCATTATGTAAGGTAGTCTGTTGTCGATATTTTTGTTACTCCAATGGATGGTAGCCTTGTCATTATTGATGGTAGTATGTTATCGATATCTTTGTTACTCCAGTGGATTGTGGCCTTGTCATTATGGAAGTTAGTCTATTGTCGAGATTTTTGTTACTCCAATGGATGGTATCATTGTCATTATGGATAGCAATCTGTTGTCGAGAATTTTGTTACTCCAATGGATGGTAGCCTTGTCATTATGGAACGTAGTCTGTTGTCGATGTTTTTGTTACTCCAATGGATGCTATCCTTTTCATTATGGAAGGTAGTCTATTGTTGTGATTTCTGTCACTCCAATGGAAGGTAGCTTTGTCACTATGGAAGGTAGTCTGTTGTTCATATTTTTGTTACTCCAATGGATGGTAGCCTTGTCATTATGGAAGGTAGTCTATTGTCGGGATTTTGGTTACTACAATGGATGGTAGGCTTGTCATTATGGAACATAGTCTATTGTAGATATTTTTTTATTCCAATGCATGGTAGCCTTGTCATTATGGAAGGTAGTCTGTCGTCGAGATTTTTGTTACTCCAATGGATGGAAGAATTATCATTATGGTAGGTTGTCTGTTGTCGATATTTTTGTTACTCCAATGTATGGTAGCCTTGTCATTATTGAAGGTAGTATGTTATCGATATCTTTGTTACTCCAATGGATTGTAGCCTTGTCATTATGGAATGTAGTCTGTTGTCGAGATTTTTGTTACTCCAATGGATGGTATGATTGTCATTATGGATAGCAGTCTGTTGTCCAAAATTTTGTTACTCTAATGGATGGTAGCCTTGTCATTATGGAACGTAGTCTGTTGTCGATGTTTTTGTTACTCCAATGGATGCTAGCCTTGTCATTATGGAAGGTAGTCTGTTGTTGTGATTTCTGTCACTCCAATGGAAGGTATCCTTGTCACTATGGAAGGTAGTTTGTTGTTCATATTTTTGTTACTCCAATGGATGGTAGCCTTATCATTATGGAAGGTAATCTATTGTCGAGATTTTTGTTACTCCAATGGATGGTAGCATTATCATTATGGATGGTAGTCTATTTTCTAGATTTTTGTTACACCAATGGATGGTAGATTTGTCATTATGGGAGGTAGTCTATTTTCGAGATTTTTGTTACTCCAATGGATGTTAGCCTTGTCACTATGGAAGGTAGTCTGTTGTCGAGATTTTTGTTAATTCAATGGATGGTAGCCTTGTCATTATGTAAGGTTATTTGTTGTCGAGATTTTTGTTACTCCAATGGATGCTATCCTTGTCATTATGGAAGTTAGTCTGTCGTTGTGATTTATGTCAATCCAATGGATGGTAGCCTTGCCACTATGGATGGTAGTCTGTTGTTCATATTTTTGTTACTCCAATGGATGGTAGCCTTGTCATTAAGGAAGGTTGTCTGTTCTCGAGATTTTTGTTACTCTAATGGATGGTAGCCTTGTCATTATGGAAGGCAGTCTAACTTCAAGATTTTTGTTACTCCAATGGATGGTAGCCTTGTCATTATGGAAGGTAGTCTGTTCTCGATATTTTTGTTACTCCAATGAATGGTAGCCTTGTCATTATGGAAGGTAATATGTTGTTCGTATTTTTGTTACTCCAATGGATGGTAGCCTTGCCACTATGGAAAGTAGTCTATTGTCGAGATTTTTGTTACTCCAATGGATGGTAGCCTTCTCATTATGGAAGGCTGTTTGTTGTCGAGATTTTTGTTACTCTAATGGATGATAGCCTTTTCATTATGGAAGGCAGTCTATTTCCGAGAGTTTTGTTACTCCAATGGATGGTAGCCTTGTCATTATGGAAGGTAGTCTGTTGTCGATATTTTTGTTACTCCAATGAATGGCAGCCTTGTCATTATGGAAGGTAGTCAATTGTTCATATTTTTGTTACTCCAATGGATAGTAGCCTTGTCATTATGGAAGGTAGTCTGTTGTCGAGATTTTTGTTAATTCAACGGATGGTAGCCCTGTCATTATGGAAGGTTATTTGTTGTCGAGATTTTTGTTACTCCAATGGATGGTAGCCTTGTCATTATGGAAGGTAGTCTATTGTCGAGATTTTTGTTACTCCAATGGATGGTAGCCTTCTCATTATGGAAGGTTGTTTGTTGTCGAGATTTTTGTTACTCTAATGGATGGTAGCCTTGTCATTATGGAAGGCAGTCTGTTTTCAAGATTTTTGTTAGTCCAATGGATGGTAGCCTTGTCATTATGGAAGGTAGTCTGTTGTCAAAATTTTTGTTACTCCAATGAATGGTAGCCTTGTCATTATGGAAGGTAGTATGTTGTCGATATCTTTGTTACTCCAATGGATTGTAGCCTTGTCATTATGGCAGGTAGTCTATTGGCGAGATTATTGTTACTCCGATGGATGCTAGCCTTGTCATTATGGAAGGTAGTCTGTCGTTGTGATTTCTATCACTCCAATGGATGGTAGCCTTGTCACCAAGGAAGGTAGTCTGTTGTTCATATTTTTGTTACTCCAATTGAAGGTAGCCTATTCATTATGGAAGGTAGTCTATTATCGATATTTTTGTTACTCCAATGGATGGTAGCCTTGTAATTAGGGAACATAGTCTGTTGTCGAGATTTGTGTTACTACAATGGATGGTAGCCTTGTCATTATGGAAGGTAGTCTATTGTCGAGATTTTTGTTACTCCAATGGATGGTATCCTTGTCATTATGGAAGGTAGTTTGTTGTCGAGAATTTAGTTACTCCAATGGATTGTAGCCTTGTCATTATGGAACATAGTCTGTTGTCGATAATTTTGTTACTCCAATGGATGGTAGCCTTGTCATTATGAAAGGTAGTTTGTTGTCGAGATTTTTGTTATTACAATGGATGGTAGCCTTTTCATTATGGGAGGTAGTCTGTTGTCGATATTTTTGTTACTCCAATGGATGGTAGCCTTGTCATTATGGAATGTAGTTTGTCGTCGAGATTTTTGTTACTTCAACGGATGGTAGCCTTGTCATTATGAAAGGTAGTTTTTTGTCGAGATTTTTTTTACTCCAATGGATGCTAGCCTTGTCATTATGGAAGGTAGTCTGACGTTGTGATTTCTGACACTCCAATGGATGGTAGCCTTGTCATTATGGAAGGTAGTCCGTTGTCGAGATTTTTGTTACTTCAATGGATTGTAGCCTTGTCATTATAGAAGGTTGTTTATTGTCAAGATTTTTGTTACTCCAATGGATGCTAGCCTTGTAATTATGGAAGGTAGTCTGTCATTGTGATTTCTGTCACTCCAATGGATGGTAGCCTTGTTACTATGGAAGGTAGTCTGTTGTTGAGATTTTTGTTACTCCAATGGATGGTATCCTTGTCCTTATGGAAGGTAGTCTATTGTCGAGATTTTTGTTACTCCAATGGATTGTAGCCTTGTCATTATGGAAGGTTGTCTGTTGTCGAGATTTTTGCTACTCTAATGGATGGTAGCCTTGTTATTATGGATGGTAGTCTGTTTTCGAGATTTTTGTTACTCCAGTGGATGGTAGCCTTGTAATTGGGGAACGTAGTTTGTTGTCCAGATTTTTGTTACTACAATGGATGGTAGCCTTGCCACTATGGAAGGTAGTCTATTGTCGAGATTTTTGTTACTCCAATGGATGGTAGCCTTCTCATTGTGGAAGGCTGTTTGTTGTCGAGATTTTTGTTACTCTAATGGATGGTAGCCTTTTCATTATGGAAGGCAGTCTGTTTCCGAGATTTTTGTTACTCCAATGGATGGTATCTTTGTCATTATGGAAGGTAGTATGTTGTCGATATTTTTGTTACTCTAATGAATGGCAGCCTTGTCATTATGGAAGGTAGTCAATTGTTCATATTTTTGTTACTCCAATGGATGGTAGCCTTGTCATTATGGAAGGTAGTTTGTTGTCGAGATTTTTGTTATTCCAATGGATGGTAGCCTTGTCATTATGGAAGGTAGTCTGTTATCGAGATTTTTGTTAATTCAACGGATGGTAGCCCTGTCATTATGGAAGGTTATTTGTTGTCGAGATTTTTGTTACTCCAATGGATGGTTGCATTGTCATTATGGAAGGTAGTCTATTGTCGAGATTTTCGTTACTCCAATGGATGGTAGCCTTCTCATTATGGAAGGTTGTTTATTGTCGAGATTTTTGTTACTCTAATAGATGGTAGCCTTGTCATTATGGAAGGCAGTCTGTTTTCAAGATTTTTGTTAGTCCTATGGATGGTAGCCTTGTCATTATGGAAGGTAGTCTGTTGTCAATATTTTTGTTACTCTAATGAATGGTAGCCTTGTCATTATGGAAGGTAGTATGTTGTCGATATCTTTGTTACTCCAATGGATTGTAGCCTTGTCATTATGGCAGGTAGTCTATTGGCGAGATTTTTGTTACTCCGATGGATGCTAGCCTTGTCATTATGGAAGGCAGTCTGTCGTTGTGATTTCTATCACTCCAATGGATGGTAGCCTTGTCACTAAGGAAGGTAGTCTATTTTTCATATTTTTGTTACTCCAATTGAAGGTAGCCTATTCATTATGGAAGGTAGTCTATTGTCGAGATTTTTGTTACTCCAATGGATGGTAGCCTTGTAATTAGGGAACATAGTATGTTGTCGAGATTTGTGTTACTACAATGGGTGGTAGCCTTGTCATTATGAAAGGTAGTCTATTGTCGAGATTTTTGTTACTCCAATGGATGGTATCCTTGTCATTATGGAAGGTAGTCTGTTGTCCAGAATTTTGTTACTCCAATGGATTGTAGCCTTGTCATTATGGAACATAGTATGTTGTCGATAATTTTGTTACTCCAATGGATGGTAGCCTTGTCATTATGGAAGGTAGTTTGTTGTCGAGATTTTTGTTATTACAATGGATGGTAGCCTTTTCATTATGGGGGGTAGTCTGTTGTCGATATTTTTGTTACTCCAATGGATGGTAGCCTTGTCATTATGGAATGTAGTGTGTCGTCGAGATTTTTGTTAATTCAATGGATGGTAGCCTGGTCATTATGAAAGGTAGTTTGTTGTCGAGATTTTTTTTACTCCAATGGATGCTAGCCTTGTCATTATGGAAGATAGTCTGACGTTGTGATTTCTGACACTCCAATGGATGGTAGCCTTGTCATTATGGAAGGTAGTCCATTGTCGAGATTTTTGTTACTTCAATGGATTGTAGCCTTGTCATTATAGAAGGTAGTTTGTTGTCGAGATTTTTGTTACTCCAATGGATGCTAGCCTTGTCATTATGGAAGGTAGTCTGTCATTGTGATTTCTGTCACTCCAATGGATGGTAGCCTTGTCAATATGGAAGGTAGTCTGTTGTTTATATTTTTGTTACTCCAATGGAAGGTAGCCTTGTCATTATGGAAGGTAGTCTATTATCTACATTTTTGTTACTCCAATGGATTGTAGCCTTGTCATTATGGATGGTAGTCTATCGTCGAGATTTTTGTTACTTCAATGGATGGTAGCCTTGTCATTATGGAAGGTAGTTTGTTGTGGAGATTTTTGTTATTCCAATGGATGCTAGCCTTGTCATTATGGAAGGTAGTCTGTCATTGTGATTTTTGTCACTCCAATGGATGGTAGCCTTGTCATTATGGAAGGTAGTCTGTTGTTCATATTTTTGTTACTCCAATTGAAGGTAGCCTTTGTCATTATGGAAGGGAGTCTATTGTCGAGATTTTTTTTACTCCAATGGATGGTAGCCTTGTCATTATAAAAGGTAGTCTGTCGTCGATATTTTTGTTACTTCAATGGATGGTAGCCTTGTCAATATGGAAGTTAGTTTGTAGTCGAGATTTTTGTTATTCCAATGGATGTTAGCCTTGTCATTATGGAAGGTAGTCTGTCGTTGTGATTTCTGTCACTCCAATGGATAGTAGCCTTGTCACTATGAAAGGTAGTTTGTTATTCATATTTTTGTTATTAAAATCGAAGGTAGCCTTGACATTATGGAAGGTAGTCTATTGTCGTGATTTTTGTTACTCCAATAGATGGTAGCCTTGTCATTATGGAAGGTTGTCTGTTGTCGAGATTTTTGTTACTATAATGGATGGTAGCCTTGTTATTATGGATGGTAGTCTGTTTTCAAGATTTTTGTTACTCCAGTGGATGGTAGCCTTGTAATTAGGGAACGTAGTCTGTTGTCCAGATTTTTGTTACTGCAATGGATGGTAGCCTTGTCATTATGGAAGGTAGTCTATTGTCGAGATTTTTGTTACTCCAATGAATGGTAGCCTTTTCATTATGGAAGGTAGTCTATCGTCGAGATTTTTGTTACTTCAAGGGATGGTAGCCTTGTCATTATGGAATGTAGTCTGTCATCGAGATTTTTTTTACTTCAATGGATGGTAGCTTTGTCATTATGGAAGATAGTCTGTTGTTGTGATTTCTGTCACTCCAATGGAAGGTATCCTTGTCACTATGGAAGGTAGTTTGTTGTTCATATTTTGTTACTCCAATGGATGGTAGCCTTATCATTATGGAAGGAAATCTATTGTCGAGATTTTTGTTACTCCAATGGATGGTAGCATTATCATTATGGATGGTTGTCTATTTTCAAGATTTTTGTTACTCCAATGGATGGTAGCTTTGTCATTATGGGAGGTAGTCTGTTTTCGAGATTTTTGTTACTCCAATGGATGTTAGCCTTGTCACTATGGAAGGTAGTCTGTTGTCGAGATTTTTGTTAATTCAATGGATGGTAGCCTTGTCATTATGTAAGGTTATTTGTTGTCGAGATTTTTGTTACTCCAATGGATGCTATCCTTGTCATTATGGAAGTTAGTCTGTCGTTGTGATTTATGTCAATCCAATGGATGGTAGCCTTGCCACTATGGATGGTAGTCTGTTGTTCATATTTTTGTTACTCTAATGGATGGTAGCCTTGTCATTATGGAAGGCAGTCTAATTTCGAGATTTTTGTTACTCCAATGGATGGTAGCCTTGTCATTATGGAAGGTAGTCTGTTGTCGATATTTTTGTTACTCCAATGAATGGTAGCCTTGTCATTATGGAAGGTAATATGTTATTCGTATTTTTGTTACTCCAATGGATGGTAGCCTTGCCACTATGGAAGGTAGTCTATTGTCGAGATTTTTGTTACTCCAATGGATGGTATCCTTGTCATTATGGAAGGTAGTCTGTTGTCGATATTTTTGTTACTCTAATGAATGGCAGCCTTGTCATTATGGAAGGTAGTCAATTGTTCATATTTTTGTTACTCCAATGGATGGTAGCCTTGTCATTATGGAAGGTAGTTTGTTGTCGAGATTTTTGTTATTCCAATGGATGGTAGCCTTGTCATTATGGAAGGTAGTCTATTGTCGAGATTTTTGTTAATTCAACGGATGGTAGCCTTGTCATTATGGAAGGTAGTCTATTGTCGAGATTTTGTTACTCTAATGGATGGTAGCCTTGTCATTATGGAAGGCAGTCTGTTTTCAAGATTTTTGTTAGTCCAATGGATGGTAGCCTTGTCATTATGGAAGGTAGTCTGTTGTCAATATTTTTGTTACTCCAATGAATGGTAGCCTTGTCATTATGGAAGGTAGTATGTTGTCGATATCTTTGTTACTCCAATGGATTATAGCCTTGTCATTATGGCAGGTAGTCTGTTGGCGAGATTTTTGTTACTCCGATGGATGCTAGCCTTGTCATTATGGAAGGTAGTCTGTCGTTGTGATTTCTATCACTCCAATGGATGGTAGCCTTGTCACTAAGGAAGGTAGTCTGTTGTTCATATTTTTGTTACTCCAATTGAAGGTAGCCTATTCATTATGGAAGGTAGTCTATTGTCGAGATTTTTGTTACTCCAATGGATGGTAGCCTTGTAATTAGGGAACATAGTCTGTTGTCGAGATTTGTGTTACTACAATGGATGGTAGCCTTGTCATTATTGAAGGTAGTCTATTGTCGAGATTTTTGTTACTCCAATGGATGGTATCCTTGTCATTATGGAAGGTAGTCTGTTGTCGAGAATTTTGTTACTCCAATGGATTGTAGCCTTGTCATTATGGAACATAGTCTGTTGTCGATAATTTTGTTACTCCAATGGATGGTAGCCTTGTCATTATGAAAGGTAGTTTGTTGTCGAGATTTTTGTTATTATAATGGATGGTAGCCTTTTCATTATGGGAGGTAGTCTGTTGTCGATATTTTTGTTACTCCAATGGATGGTAGCCTTGTCATTATGGAATGTAGTGTGTCGTCGAGATTTTTGTTACTTCAATGGATGGTAGCCTTGTCATTATGAAAGGTAGTTTTTTGTCGAGATTTTTTTTACTCCAATGGATGCTAGCCTTGTCATTATGGAAGGTACTCTGACGTTGTGATTTCTGACACTCCAATGGATGGTAGCCTTGTCATTATGGAAGGTAGTCCGTTGTCGAGATTTTTGTTACTTCAATGGATTATAGCCTTGTCATTATAGAAGGTAGTTTGTTGTCGAGATTTTTGTTACTCCAATGGATGCTAGCCTTGTCATTATGGAAGGTAGTCTGTCATTGTGATTTCTGTCACTCCAATGGATGGTTGCCTTGTCACTATGGAAGGTAGTCTGTTGTTCATATTTTTGTTACTCCAATGGAAGGTAGCCTTGTCATTATGGAAGGTAGTCTATTATCTAGATTTTTGTTACTCTAATGGATTGTAGCCTTGTCATTATGGATGGTAGTCTGTCGTCGAGATTATTGTTACTTCAATGGATGGTAGCCTTGTCATTATGGAAGTTAGTTTGTTGTGGAGATTTTTGTTACTCCAATGGATGCTAGCCTTGTCATTATGGAAGGTAGTCTTTCGTTGTGATTTCTGTCACTCCAATGGATGGTAGCCTTGTCATTATGGAAGGTAGTCTGTTGTTCATATTTTTGTTACTCCAATTGAAGGTAGCCTTTCTCATTATGGAAGGGAGTCTATTGTCGAGATTTTTGTTACTCCAATGGATGGTAGCCTTGTCATTATAAAAGGTAGTCTGTCATCGAGATTTTTGTTACTTCAATGGATGGTAGCCTTGTCATTATGGAAGGTAGTTTGTTGTCGAGATTTTTGTTATTCCAATGGATGCTAGCCTTGTCATTATGGAAGGTAGTCTGTCATTGTGATTTCTGTCACTCCAATGGATGGTAGCCTTGTCACTATGGAAGGTAGTCTCTTATTCATATTTTTGTTACTAAAATCGAAGGTAGCCTTGTCATTATGGAAGGTAGTCTATTGTCGAGATTTTTGTTACTCCAATAGATGGTAGCCTTGTCATTATGGAAGGTTGTCTGTTGTCGAGATTTTTGTTACTCTAATTGATGGTAGCCTTGTTATTATGGATGGTAGTCTGTTTTCGAGATTTTTGTTACTCCAGTGGATGGTAGCCTTGTAATTAGGGAACGTAGTCTGTTGTCCAGATTTTTGTTACTACAATGGATTCTAGCCTTGTCATTATGGAAGGTAGTCTGACATTGTGATTTCTGTCAATCCAATGGACGGTAGCCTTGTCATTATAAACGGTAGTTTGTTGTCGAGATTTTTGTTACTCCAATGGATTCTAGCCTTGTCATTATGGAAGGTAGTCTGACATTGTGATTTCTGTCAATCCAATGGACGGTAGCCTTGTCATTATAAATGGTAGTTTGTTGTCGAGATTTTTTTTACTCCAATGGATGCTAGCCTTGTCATTATGGAAGGTAGTTTGACATTGTGATTTCTATCACTCCAATGGATGGTAGCCTTGTCATTATGGAAGGTAGTTTGTTGTCGAGATTTTTGTTACTCCAATGGATGCTTGCCTTGTCATTATGGAAGGTAGTATGTCGTTGAGATTTCTGTCACTCCAATGGATGGTAGCCTTGTCACTATGGAAGGTAGTCTGTTGTTCATATTTGT
The DNA here is from genome assembly GCA_948472305.1 of Vicia faba. Lineage (NCBI taxonomy): Eukaryota > Viridiplantae > Streptophyta > Magnoliopsida > Fabales > Fabaceae > Vicia > Vicia faba. The sequence goes on along the minus strand of OX451739.1, from coordinate 679,886,076 downwards.
GTTACTCCGATGGAAGGTAGCCTTGTCATTATGGAAGATAGTCTATTATCTAGATTTTTGTTACTCCAATGGATTGTAGCCTTGTCATTATTTATGGTAGTCTGTCGTCGAGATTTTTGTTACTTCAATGGATGCTAGCCTTGTCATTATGGAAGGTAGTTTGTTGTGGAGATTTTTGTTACTCTAATGGATGCTAGCCTTGTCATTATGGAAGGTAGTCTGTCGTTGTGATTTCTGTCACTCCAATGGATGGTAGCCTTGTCATTATGGAAGGTAGTCTGTTGTTCATATTTTTGTTACTCCAATTGAAGGTAGCCTTTCTCATTATGGAAGGGAGTCTATTGTCGAGATTTTTGTTACTCCAATGGATGGTAGCCTTGTCATTATAAAAGGTAATTTGTCATCGTGATTTTTGTTACTTCAATGGATGGTAGCCTTGCATTATGGAAGGTAGTTTGTTGTCGAGATTTTTGTTATTCCAATGGATGCTAGCTTTGTCATTATGGAAGGTAGTCTGTCGTTGTGATTTCTGTCACTCCAATGGATGGTAGCCTTGTCACTATGGAAGGTAGTCTGTTGTTCGTATTTTTGTTACCCCAATTGAAGGTAGCCTTTCTCATTATGGAAGGGGGTCTATTGTCGAGATTTTTGTTACTCCAATGGATGGTAGCCTTGTCATTATGGAAGGGTGTCTGTTGTCGAGATTTTTGTTACTCTAATAATTGGTAGCCTTGTTATTATGGATGGTAGTCTGTTTTCGAGATTTTTATTACTCCAGTGGATGGTAGCCTTGTAATTAGGGAACGTAGTCTGTTGTCCAGATTTTTGTTACTACAATGGATGGTAGCCTTGTCATTATGGAAGGTAGTCTATTGTCGAGATTTTTGTTACTCCAATGAATGGTAGCCTTGTCATTATGGAAGGTAGTCTATCGTCGAGATTATGTTACTTCAAGGGATGGTAGCCTTGTCATTATGGAATGTAGTTTGTCGTCGAGATTTTTTTTACTTCAATGGATGGTAGCTTTGTCATTATGGAAGGTAGTTTGTTGTATAGATTTTTGTTACTCCAATGGATTCTAGCCTTGTCATTATGGAAGGTAGTCTGACGTTGTGATTTCTGTCAATCCAATGGATGGTAGCCTTGTCATTATAAAAGGTAGTTTGTTGTCGAGATTTTTTTTACTCCAATGGATGCTAGCCTTGTCATTATGGAAGGTAGTCTGACGTTGTGATTTCTATCACTCCAATGGATGGTAGCCTTGTCACTATGGAAGGTAGTCCGTTGTCGAGATTTTTGTTACTTCAATGGATTGTAGCCTTGTCATTATAGAAGGTAGTTTGTTGTCGATATTTTTGTTACTCCAATGGATGCTAGCCTTGTCATTATGGAAGGTAGTATGTCGTTGAGATTTGTCACTCCAATGGATGGTAGCCTTGTCACTATGGAAGGTAGTCTGTTGTTCATATTTTTGTTACTCCAATGGAAGGTAGCCTTGTCATTATGGAAGGTAGTCTATTATCTAGATTTTTGTTACTCCAATGGATTGTAGCCTTGTCATTATTGATGGTAGTCTGTCGTCGAGATTTTTGTTACTTCAATGGATGGTAGCCTTGTCATTATGGAAGGTAGTTCGTTGTGGTGATTTTTGTTACTCCAATGTATGCTAGCCTTGTCATTATGGAAGGTAGTCTGTCGTTGTGATTTGTCACTCCAATGGATGGTAGCCTTGTCATTATGGAAGGTAGTCTATTGTCGAGATTTTTGTTACTCCAATGAATGGTAGCCTTTGCATTATGGAAGGTAGTCTATCGTCGAGATTTTTGTTACTTCAAGGGATGGTAGCCTTGTCATTATGGAAGGTAGTTTGTAGTCGAGATTTTTGTTACTCCAATGGATGGTAGCCTTGTCATGATGGAATGTAGTCTATCATCGAGATTTTTGTTACTTCAATGGATGGTAGCCTTGTCATTATGCAAGGTAGTTTGTTGTCGAGATTTATGTTACTCCAATGGATTCTAGCCTTGTCATTATGGAAGGTCGTCTGACATTGTGATTTCTGTCACTCAATTGGATGGTAGCCTTGTCATTATAAAAGGTAGTTTGTTTTCGAGATTTTTTTTACTCCAATGGATGCTAGCCTTGTCATTATGGAAGGTAGTCTGACATTGTCATTTCTGTCACTCCAATGGATGGTAGCCTTGTCACTATGGAAGGTAGTTTGTTGTCGAGGTTTTTGTTACTCCAATGGATGCTAGCCTTGTCATTATGGAAGGTAGTCTGTCGTTGTGATTTCTGTCACTCTAATGGATGGTAGCCTTGCCACTATGGAAGGTAGTCTGTTGTTCATATTTTTGTTACTCCAATGGAAGGTAGCCTTGTCATTATGGAAGGTAGTCTATTATCTAGATTTTTGTTACTCCAATGGATTGTAGCCTTGTCATTATGGACGGTAGTCTGTCGTCGAGATTTTTGTTACTTCAATGGATGGTAGCCTTGTCATTATGGAAGGTAGTTTGTTGTGCAGATTTTTGTTACTCCAATGGATGCTAGCCTTGACATTATGGAAGGTAGTCTGTCGTTGTGATTTCTGTCACTGAAATGGATGGTAGCCTTGTCATTATGGAAGGTAGTCTGTTGTTCATATTTTTGTTACTCCAATTGAAGGTAGCCTTTCTCATTATGGAAGGTAGTCTATTATCGAGATTTTTGTTACTCCAATGGATGGTAGCCTTGTCATTATAGAAGGTAGTCTATCGTCGAGATTTTTGTTACTTCAATGGATGGTAGCCTTGTCATTATGAAAGGTAGTTTGTTGTCGAGATTTTTGTTATTCCAATGGATGCTAGCCTTGTCATTATATAAGGTAGTCTGTCGTTGTGATTTCTGTCACTCCAATGGATGGTAGCCTTGTCACTATAGAAGGTAGTCTGTTATTCATATTTTTGTTACTAAAATCGAAGGTAGTCAATTGTCGAGATTTTTGTTACTCTAATGGATGGTAGCCTTGTCATTATGGAAGGTAGTCTATTGTCGAGATTTTTGTTACTCCAATGAATGGTAGCCTTGTCATTATGGAAGGTAGTCTATCGTCGAGATTTTTGTTACTTCAAGGGATGGTATCCTTGTCATTATGGAGGGTAGTCTGTTGTTCATATTTTTGTTACTCCAATGGATGGTAGCCTTGTCATTATGGAAGGTAGTCTATTGTCTAGATTTTTGTTACTCCAATGGATGGTAGCCTTGCCATTATGGAAGGTAGTCTATTGTCGAGATTTTTGTTACTCCAATTTATGGTAGCCTTGTCATTATAGAAGGTAGTCTGTCGTCGAGATTTTTGTTACTTCAATGGATGGTAGCCTTGTCATTATGGAAGGTAGTTTGTTGTCGAGATTTTTGTTACTCCAATGGATGCTATCCTTGTCATTATGGAAGTTAGTCTGTCGTTGTGATTTCTGTCACTCCAATGGATGGTAGCCTTGTCACTATGGAAGGTAGTCTGTTATTCATATTTTTGTTACTACAATGGAAGGTAGCCTTGTCATTATGGAAGGTAGTCTATTGTCGAGATTTTTGTTACTCCAATAGATGGTAGCCTTGTCATTATGGAAGGTTGTCTGTTGTCGAGATTTTTGTTACTCTAATGGATGGTAGCCTTGTTATTATGGATGGTAGTCTATCGTCGAGATTTTTGTTACTTAAAGGGATGGTAGACTTGTCATTATGGAAGGTAGTTTGTTGTCGAGATTTTTGTTACTCCAATGGATGGTAGCCTTGTCATTATGGAATGTTGTCGGTCGTCGAGATTTTTGTTACTACAATGGATGGTAGCCTTGTCATTATGGAAGGTAGTTTGTTGTCGAGATTTTTGTTACTCCAATGGATGGTAGCCTTGTCATTATAAAAGGTAATTTGTCATCGTGATTTTTGTTACTTCAATGGATGGTAGCCTTGCATTATGGAAGGTAGTTTGTTGTCGAGATTTTTGTTATTCCAATGGATGCTAGCTTTGTCATTATGGAAGGTAGTCTGTCGTTGTGATTTCTGTCACTCCAATGGATGGTAGCCTTGTCACTATGGAAGGTAGTCTGTTGTTCGTATTTTTGTTACCCCAATTGAAGGTAGCCTTTCTCATTATGGAAGGGGGTCTATTGTCGAGATTTTTGTTACTCCAATGGATGGTAGCCTTGTCATTATGGAAGGGTGTCTGTTGTCGAGATTTTTGTTACTCTAATAATTGGTAGCCTTGTTATTATGGATGGTAGTCTGTTTTCGAGATTTTTATTACTCCAGTGGATGGTAGCCTTGTAATTAGGGAACGTAGTCTGTTGTCCAGATTTTTGTTACTACAATGGATGGTAGCCTTGTCATTATGGAAGGTAGTCTATTGTCGAGATTTTTGTTACTCCAATGAATGGTAGCCTTGTCATTATGGAAGGTAGTCTATCGTCGAGATTATGTTACTTCAAGGGATGGTAGCCTTGTCATTATGGAATGTAGTTTGTCGTCGAGATTTTTTTTACTTCAATGGATGGTAGCCTTGTCATTATGGAAGGTAGTTTGTTGTATAGATTTTTGTTACTCCAATGGATTCTAGCCTTGTCATTATGGAAGGTAGTCTGACGTTGTGATTTCTGTCAATCCAATGGATGGTAGCCTTGTCATTATAAAAGGTAGTTTGTTGTCGAGATTTTTTTTACTCCAATGGATGCTAGCCTTGTCATTATGGAAGGTAGTCTGACGTTGTGATTTCTATCACTCCAATGGATGGTAGCCTTGTCACTATGGAAGGTAGTCCGTTGTCGAGATTTTTGTTACTTCAATGGATTGTAGCCTTGTCATTATAGAAGGTAGTTTGTTGTCGATATTTTTGTTACTCCAATGGATGCTAGCCTTGTCATTATGGAAGGTAGTATGTCGTTGAGATTTGTCACTCCAATGGATGGTAGCCTTGTCACTATGGAAGGTAGTCTGTTGTTCATATTTTTGTTACTCCAATGGAAGGTAGCCTTGTCATTATGGAAGGTAGTCTATTATCTAGATTTTTGTTACTCCAATGGATTGTAGCCTTGTCATTATTGATGGTAGTCTGTCGTCGAGATTTTTGTTACTTCAATGGATGGTAGCCTTGTCATTATGGAAGGTAGTTCGTTGTGGTGATTTTTGTTACTCCAATGTATGCTAGCCTTGTCATTATGGAAGGTAGTCTGTCGTTGTGATTTGTCACTCCAATGGATGGTAGCCTTGTCATTATGGAAGGTAGTCTATTGTCGAGATTTTTGTTACTCCAATGAATGGTAGCCTTTGCATTATGGAAGGTAGTCTATCGTCGAGATTTTTGTTACTTCAAGGGATGGTAGCCTTGTCATTATGGAAGGTAGTTTGTAGTCGAGATTTTTGTTACTCCAATGGATGGTAGCCTTGTCATGATGGAATGTAGTCTATCATCGAGATTTTTGTTACTTCAATGGATGGTAGCCTTGTCATTATGCAAGGTAGTTTGTTGTCGAGATTTATGTTACTCCAATGGATTCTAGCCTTGTCATTATGGAAGGTCGTCTGACGTTGTGATTTCTGTCACTCAATTGGATGGTAGCCTTGTCATTATAAAAGGTAGTTTGTTGTCGAGATTTTTTTTACTCCAATGGATGCTAGCCTTGTCATTATGGAAGGTAGTCTGACATTGTCATTTCTGTCACTCCAATGGATGGTAGCCTTGTCACTATGGAAGGTAGTTTGTTGTCGAGGTTTTTGTTACTCCAATGGATGCTAGCCTTGTCATTATGGAAGGTAGTCTGTCGTTGTGATTTCTGTCACTCTAATGGATGGTAGCCTTGCCACTATGGAAGGTAGTCTGTTGTTCATATTTTTGTTACTCCAATGGAAGGTAGCCTTGTCATTATGGAAGGTAGTCTATTATCTAGATTTTTGTTACTCCAATGGATTGTAGCCTTGTCATTATGGACGGTAGTCTGTCGTCGAGATTTTTGTTACTTCAATGGATGGTAGCCTTGTCATTATGGAAGGTAGTTTGTTGTGCAGATTTTTGTTACTCCAATGGATGCTAGCCTTGACATTATGGAAGGTAGTCTGTCGTTGTGATTTCTGTCACTGAAATGGATGGTAGCCTTGTCATTATGGAAGGTAGTCTGTTGTTCATATTTTTGTTACTCCAATTGAAGGTAGCCTTTCTCATTATGGAAGGTAGTCTATTATCGAGATTTTTGTTACTCCAATGGATGGTAGCCTTGTCATTATAGAAGGTAGTCTATCGTCGAGATTTTTGTTACTTCAATGGATGGTAGCCTTGTCATTATGAAAGGTAGTTTGTTGTCGAGATTTTTGTTATTCCAATGGATGCTAGCCTTGTCATTATATAAGGTAGTCTGTCGTTGTGATTTCTGTCACTCCAATGGATGGTAGCCTTGTCACTATAGAAGGTAGTCTGTTATTCATATTTTTGTTACTAAAATCGAAGGTAGTCAATTGTCGAGATTTTTGTTACTCTAATGGATGGTAGCCTTGTCATTATGGAAGGTAGTCTATTGTCGAGATTTTTGTTACTCCAATGAATGGTAGCCTTGTCATTATGGAAGGTAGTCTATCGTCGAGATTTTTGTTACTTCAAGGGATGGTATCCTTGTCATTATGGAGGGTAGTCTGTTGTTCATATTTTTGTTACTCCAATGGATGGTAGCCTTGTCATTATGGAAGGTAGTCTATTGTCTAGATTTTTGTTACTCCAATGGATGGTAGCCTTGCCATTATGGAAGGTAGTCTATTGTCGAGATTTTTGTTACTCCAATTTATGGTAGCCTTGTCATTATAGAAGGTAGTCTGTCGTCGAGATTTTTGTTACTTCAATGGATGGTAGCCTTGTCATTATGGAAGGTAGTTTGTTGTCGAGATTTTTGTTACTCCAATGGATGCTATCCTTGTCATTATGGAAGTTAGTCTGTCGTTGTGATTTCTGTCACTCCAATGGATGGTAGCCTTGTCACTATGGAAGGTAGTCTGTTATTCATATTTTTGTTACTACAATGGAAGGTAGCCTTGTCATTATGGAAGGTAGTCTATTGTCGAGATTTTTGTTACTCCAATAGATGGTAGCCTTGTCATTATGGAAGGTTGTCTGTTGTCGAGATTTTTGTTACTCTAATGGATGGTAGCCTTGTTATTATGGATGGTAGTCTATCGTCGAGATTTTTGTTACTTAAAGGGATGGTAGACTTGTCATTATGGAAGGTAGTTTGTTGTCGAGATTTTTGTTACTCCAATGGATGGTAGCCTTGTCATTATGGAATGTTGTCGGTCGTCGAGATTTTTGTTACTACAATGGATGGTAGCCTTGTCATTATGGAAGGTAGTTTGTTGTCGAGATTTTTGTTACTCCAATGGATGCTAGCCACGTCATTATAGAAGGTAGTATGACCTTGTGATTTCTGTCACTCCAATGGATGGTAGCCTTGTAACTATGGAAGGTAGTCTGTTGTCGAGATTTTTGTTACATCAATGGATGGTAGCCTTGTCATTATAGAAGGTAGTTTGTTGTCGAGATTTTTGTTACTCTAATGGATGCTAGCCTTGTCATTATGGAAGGTAGTCTGTCGTTGTGATTTCTATCACTCCAATGGATGGTAGACTTGTCACTATGGAAGGTAGTTTGTTATTCATAATTTTGTTACTACAATGGAAGGTAGCCTTGTCATTATGGAAGGTAGTCTATTGTCGAGATTTTTGTTACTCCAATAGATGGTAGCCTTGTCATTATGGAAGGTTGTCTGTTGTCGAGATTTTTGTTACTTTAATGGATGGTAGCCTTGTTATTATGGATGGTAGTCTGTTTTCTCGATTTTTGTTACTGCAATGGATTGTAGCCTTGTAATTAGGCAACATAGTATGTTGTCGAGATTTGTGTTACTATAATGGATGGTAGCCTTGTCATTATGGAAGGTAGTCTATTGTCGAGATTTTTGTTACTCCAATGAATGGTAGCCTTGTCATTATGGAAGGTAGTCTATCGTCGAGATTTTTGTTACTTCAAGGGATGGTAGCCTTGTCATTATGGAAGGTAGTTTGTTTTCGAGATTTTTGTTACTCCAATGGATGGTAGCCTTGTCATTATGGAATGTATTCTGTCGTCGAGATTTTTGTTACTTCAATGGATGGTAGCCTTGTCATTATGGAAGGTAGTTTGTTGTCGATATTTTTGTTACTTCAAGGGATGGTAGCCTTGTCACTATTGAATGTAGTCTGACGTTGTGATTTCTGTCACTCCAATGGATGGTAGCCTTGTCCCTATGGAAGGTAGTCCGTTGTCGAGATTTTTTTTACTTCAATGGATGGTAGCCTTGTAATTATAGAAGGTAGTTTGTTGTCGATATTTTTGTTACTCCAATGGATGCTAGCCTTGTCATTATGGAAGGTAGTCTGTCGTTGTGATTTCTGTCACTCCAATGGATGGTAGCCTTGTCACTATGGAAGGTAGTCTGTTGTTCATATTTTTGTTACTCCAATGGAAGGTAGCCTTGTCATTATGGAAGGTAGTCTATTGTCTAGATTTTTGTTACTCCAATGGATGGTAGCCTTGTCATTATGGATGGTAGTCTGTTGTCGAGATTTTTGTTACTTCAATGGATGGTAGCCTGGTCATTATGGAAGGTAGTTTGTTGTGGAGATTTTTGTTACTCCAATGGATGCTAGCCTAGTCATTATGGAAGGTAGTCTATCGTTGTGATTTCTGTCACTCCAATGGATGGTAGCCTTGTCATTATGGAAGGTAGTCTGTTGTTCATATTTTTGTTACTCCAATTGAAGGTAGCCTATTCATTATGGAAGGTAGTCTATTGTCGAGATTTTTGTTACTCCAATGGATGGTAGCCTTGTAATTAGGGAACATAGTCTGTTGTCGAGATTTGTGTTACTATAATGGATGGTAGCCTTGTCATTATGGAAGGTAGTCTATTGTCGAGAATTTTGTTACTCCAATGAATGGTAGCCTTGTCATTATGGAAGGTAGTCTATCGTCGAGATTTTTGTTACTTCAAGGGATGGTAGCCTTGTCATTATGGAAGGTAGTTTGTTGTCGAGATTTTTGTTACTCCAATGGATGGTAGCCTTGTCATTATGGAATGTAGTCTGTCGTCAAGATTTTTGTTACTTCAATGGATGATAGCCTTGTTATTATGGAAGGTAGTTTGTTGTCGAGATTTTTGTTACTTTAAGGGATGGTAGCCTTGACACTATTGAATGTAGTCTGACGTTGTGATTTCTGTCACTCCAATGGATGTTACCCTTGCCACTATGGAAGGTAGTCTGCTGTCGAGATTTTTGTTACTTCAATGGATGGTAGCCTTGTCATTATAGAAGGTAGTTTGTTGTCGAGATTTTTGTTACTCCAATGGATGCTACCCTTGTCATTATGGAAGGTAGTCTGTCGTTGTGATTTCTGTCACTCCAATGGATGGTAGCCTTGTCATTATGGAAGGTAGTCTGTTGTTCATATTTTTGTTACTCCAATTGAAGGTAGCCTATTCATTATGGAAGGTAGTCTATTGTCGAGATGTTTGTTACTCCAATGGATGGTAGCCTTCTAATTAGGGAACATAGTCTGTTGTCGAGATTTGTGTTACTACAATGGATGGTAGCCTTGTCATTATGGAAGGTAGTCTATTGTCGATATTTTTGTTTCTCCAATGGATGCTAGCCTTGTCATTATGGAAGGTAGCATGTCGTTGAGATTTCTGTCACTCCAATGGATGGTAGCCTTGTAACTATGGAAGGTAGTATGTTGTTCATATTTTTGTTACTCCAATGGAAGGTAGCCTTGTCATTATGGAAGGTAGTCTATTGTCTAGATTTTTGTCACTCCAATGGATGGTAGACTTGTCATTCTGGATGGTAGTCTGTCGTCGAGATTTTTGTTACTTCAATGGATGGTAGCCTTGTCATTATGGAAGGTAGTTTGTTTTCGAGATTTTTGTTACTCCAATGGATGGTAGCCTTGTCATTATGGAATGTAGTCTGTCGTCGAGATTTTTGTTACTTCAATGGATGGTAGCCTTGTCATTATGGAAGGTAGTTTGTTGTCGATATTTTTGTTACTTCAAGGGATGGTAGCCTTGTCACTATTGAATGTAGTCTGACGTTGTGATTTCTGTCACTCCGATGGATGGTAGCCTTGTCCCTATGGAAGGTAGTCTGTTGTCGAGATTTTTTTTACTTCATTGGATGGTAGCCTTGTAATTATAGAAGGTAGTTTGTTGTCGATATTTTTGTTACTCCAATGGATGCTAGCCTTGTCATTATGGAAGGTAGTGTGTCGTTGTGATTTCTGTCACTCCAATGGATGGTAGCCTTGTCACTATGGAAGGTACTCTGTTGTTCATATTTTTGTTACTCCAATGGAAGGTAGCCTTGTCATTATGGAAGGTAGTCTATTGTCTAGATTTTTGTTACTCCAATGGATGGTAGCCTTGTCATTATGGATGGTAGTCTGTTGTCGAGATTTTTGTTACTTCAATGGATGGTAGCCTTGTCATTATGGAAGGTAGTTTGTTGTGGAGATTTTTGTTACTCCAATGGATGCTAGCCTTGTCATTATGGAAGGTAGTCTATCGTTGTGATTTCTGTCACTCCAATGGATGGTAGCCTTGTCATTATGGAAGGTAGTCAGTTGTTCATATTTTTGTTACTCCAATTGAAGGTAGCCTATTCATTATGGAAGGTAGTCTATTGTCGATATTTTTGTTACTCCAATGGATGGTAGCCTTGTAATTAGGGAACATAGTCTGTTGTCGAGATTTTTGTTACTATAATGGATGGTAGCCTTCTCATTATGGAAGGTAGTCTATTGTCGAGAATTTTTTTACTCCAATGAATGGTAGCCTTGTCATTATGGAAGGTAGTCTATCGTCGAGATTTTTGTTACTTCAAGGGATGGTAGCCTTGTCATTATGGAAGTTAGTTTGTTGTCGAGATTTTTGTTACTCCAATGGATGGTAGCCTTGTCATTATGGAATGTAATCTGTCGTCAAGATTTTTGTTACTTCAATGGATGATAGCCTTGTTATTATGGAAGGTAGTTTGTTGTCGAGATTTTTGTTACTTCAAGGGATGGTAGCCTTGTCACTATTGAATGTAGTATGACGTTGTGATTTCTGTCACTCCAATGGATGTTAGCCTTGCCACTATTGAAGGTAGTCTACTGTCGAGATTTTTGTTACTTCAATGGATGGTAGCCTTGTCATTATAGAAGGTAGTTTGTTGTCGAGATTTTTGTTACTCCAATGGATGCTAGCCTTGTCATTATGGAAGGTAGTCTGTCGTTGTGATTTCTGTCACTCCAATGGATGGTAGCCTTGTCATTATGGAAGGTAGTCTGTTGTTCATATTTTTGTTACTCCAATTGAAGGTAGCCTATTCATTATAGAAGGTAGTCTATTGTCGAGATGATTGTTACTCCAATGGATGGTAGCCTTCTAATTAGGGAACATAGTTTGTTGTCGAGATTTGTGTTACTACAATGGATGGTAGCCTTGTCATTATGGAAGGTAGTCTATTGTCGATATTTTTGTTTCTCCAATGGATGCTAGCCTTGTCATTATGGAAGGTAGCATGTCGTTGAGATTTCTGTCACTCCAATGGATGGTAGCCTTGTCACTATGGAAGGTAGTATGTTGTTCATATTTTTTTTACTCCAATGGAAGGTAGCCTAGTCATTATGGAAGGTAGTCTATTGTCTAGATTTTTGTTACTCCAATGGATGGTAGCCTTGTCATTCTGGATGGTAGTCTGTCGTCGAGATTTTTGTTACTTCAAGGGATGGTAGCCTTGTCATTATGGAAGGTAGTTTGTTTTCGAGATTTTTGTTACTCCAATGGATGGTAGCCTTGTCATTATGGAATGTAGTCTGTCGTCGAGATTTTTGTTACTTCAATGGATGGTAGCCTTGTCATTATGGAAGGTAGTTTGTTGTCGATATTTTTGTTACTTCAAGGGATGGTAGCCTTGTCACTATTGAATGTAGTCTGACATTGTGATTTCTGTCACTCCAATGGATGGTAGCCTTGTCCCTATGGAAGGTAGTCTGTTGTCGAGATTTTTTTTACTTCAATGGATGGTAGCCTTGTAATTATAGAAGGTAGTTTGTTGTCGATATTTTTGTTACTCCAATGGATGCTAGCCTTGTCATTATGGAAGGTAGTCTGTCGTTGTGATTTCTGTCACTCCAATGGATGGTAGCCTTGTCACTATGGAAGGTACTCTGTTGTTCATATTTTTGTTACTCCAATGGAAGGTAGCCTTGTCATTATGGAAGGTAGTCTATTGTCTAGATTTTTGTTACTCCAATGGATGGTAGCCTTGTCATTATGTATGGTAGTCTGTTGTCGAGATTTTTGTTACTTCAATGGATGGTAGCCTTGTCATTATGGAAGGTAGTTTGTTGTGGAGATTTTTGTTACTCCAATGGATGCTAGCCTTGTCATTATGGAAGGTAGTCTGTCATTGTGATTTACGTCACTCCAATGGATGGTAGCCTTGTCATTATGGAAGGTAGTCTGTTGTTCATATTTTTGTTACTCCAATTGAAGGTAGCCTATTCATTATGGAAGGTAGTCTATTGTCGAGATTTTTGTTACTCCAATGGATGGTAGCCTTGTAATTAGGGAACATAGTCTGTTGTCGAGATTTGTCTTACTATAATGGATGGTAGCCTTGTCATTATGGAAGGTAGTCTATTGTCGAGAATTTTGTTACTCCAATGAATGGTAGCCTTTTCATTATGGAAGGTAGTCTATTGTCGAGATTTTTGTTACTTCAAGGGATGGTAGCCTTGTCATTATGGAAGGTAGTTTGTTGTCGAGATTTTTGTTACTCCAATGGATGGTAGCCTTGTCATTATGGAATGTAGTCTGTCGTCAAGATTTTTGTTACTTCAATGGATGATAGCCTTGTTATTATGGAAGGTAGTTTGTTGTCGAGATTTTTGTTACTTCAAGGGATGGTAGCCTTGTCACTATTGAATGTAGTCTGACGTTGTGATTTCCGTCACTCCAATGGATGTTAGCCTTGCCACTATGGAAGGTAGTCTGCTGTCGAGATTTTTGTTACTTCAATGGATGGTAGCCTTGTCATTATAGAAGGTAGTTTGTTGTCGAGATTTTTGTTACTCCAATGGATGCTAGCCTTGTCATTATGGAAGGTAGTCTGTCGTTGTGATTTCTGTCACTCCAATGGATGGTAGCCTTGTCATTATGGAAGGTAGTCTGTTGTTCATATTTTTGTTACTCCAATTGAAGGTAGCCTATTCATTATGGAAGGTAGTCTATTGTCGAGATGATTGTTACTCCAATGGATGGTAGCCTTCTAATTAGGGAACATAGTTTGTTGTCGAGATTTGTGTTACTACAATGGATGGTAGCCTTGTCATTATGGAAGGTAGTCTATTGTCGATATTTTTGTTTCTCCAATGGATGCTAGCCTTGTCATTATGGAAGGTAGCATGTCGTTGAGATTTCTGTCACTCCAATGGATGGTAGCCTTGTCACTATGGAAGGTAGTATGTTGTTCATATTTTTGTTACTCCAATGGAAGGTAGCCTTGTCATTATGGAAGGTAGTCTATTGTCTAGATTTTTGTTACTCCAATGGATGGTAGCCTTGTCATTCTGGATGGTAGTCTGTCGTCGAGATTTTTGTTACTTCAAGGGATGGTAGCCTTGTCATTATGGAAGGTAGTTTGTTTTCGAGATTTTTGTTACTCCAATGGATGGTAGCCTTGTCATTATGGAATGTAGTCTGTCGTCGAGATTTTTGTTACTTCAATGGATGGTAGCCTTGTCATTATGGAAGGTAGTTTGTTGTCGATATTTTTGTTACTTCAAGGGATGGTAGCCTTGTCACTATTGAATGTAGTCTGACATTGTGATTTCTGTCACTCCAATGGATGGTAGCCTTGTCCCTATGGAAGGTAGTCTGTTGTCGAGATTTTTTTTACTTCAATGGATGGTAGCCTTGTAATTATAGAAGGTAGTTTGTTGTCGATATTTTTGTTACTCCAATGGATGCTAGCCTTGTCATTATGGAAGGTAGTCTGTCGTTGTGATTTCTGTCACTCCAATGGATGGTAGCCTTGTCACTATGGAAGGTACTCTGTTGTTCATATTTTTGTTACTCCAATGGAAGGTAGCCTTGTCATTATGGAAGGTAGTCTATTGTCTAGATTTTTGTTACTCCAATGGATGGTAGCCTTGTCATTATGTATGGTAGTCTGTTGTCGAGATTTTTGTTACTTCAATGGATGGTAGCCTTGTCATTATGGAAGGTAGTTTGTTGTGGAGATTTTTGTTACTCCAATGGATGCTAGCCTTGTCATTATGGAAGGTAGTCTGTCATTGTGATTTACGTCACTCCAATGGATGGTAGCCTTGTCATTATGGAAGGTAGTCTGTTGTTCATATTTTTGTTACTCCAATTGAAGGTAGCCTATTCATTATGGAAGGTAGTCTATTGTCGAGATTTTTGTTACTCCAATGGATGGTAGCCTTGTAATTAGGGAACATAGTCTGTTGTCGAGATTTGTCTTACTATAATGGATGGTAGCCTTGTCATTATGGAAGGTAGTCTATTGTCGAGAATTTTGTTACTCCAATGAATGGTAGCCTTTTCATTATGGAAGGTAGTCTATTGTCGAGATTTTTGTTACTTCAAGGGATGGTAGCCTTGTCATTATGGAAGGTAGTTTGTTGTCGAGATTTTTGTTACTCCAATGGATGGTAGCCTTGTCATTATGGAATGTAGTCTGTCGTCAAGATTTTTGTTACTTCAATGGATGATAGCCTTGTTATTATGGAAGGTAGTTTGTTGTCGAGATTTTTGTTACTTCAAGGGATGGTAGCCTTGTCACTATTGAATGTAGTCTGACGTTGTGATTTCCGTCACTCCAATGGATGTTAGCCTTGCCACTATGGAAGGTAGTCTGCTGTCGAGATTTTTGTTACTTCAATGGATGGTAGCCTTGTCATTATAGAAGGTAGTTTGTTGTCGAGATTTTTGTTACTCCAATGGATGCTAGCCTTGTCATTATGGAAGGTAGTCTGTCGTTGTGATTTCTGTCACTCCAATGGATGGTAGCCTTGTCATTATGGAAGGGAGTCTGTTGTTCATATTTTTGTTACTCCAATTGAAGGTAGCCTATTCATTATGGAAGGTAGTCTATTGTTGAGATGTTTGTTACTCCAATGGATGGTAGCCTTCTAATTAGGGAACATAGTCTGTTGTCGAGATTTGTGTTACTACAATGGATGGTAGCCTTGTCATTATGGAAGGTAGTCTATTGTCGATATTTTTGTTTCTCCAATGGATGCTATCCTTGTCATTATGGAAGGTAGCATGTCGTTGAGATTTCTGTCACTCCAATGGATGGTAGCCTTGTCACTATGGAAGGTAGTATGTTGTTCATATTTTTGTTACTCCAATGGAAGGTAGCCTTGTCTATGGAAGGTAGTCTATTGTCTAGATTTTTGTTACTCCAATGGATGGTAGCCTTGTCATTCTGGATGGTAGTCTGTCGTCGAGATTTTTGTTACTTCAATGGATGGTAGCCTTGTCATTATGGAAGGTAGTTTTTTGTGGAGATTTTTGTTACTCCAATGGATGCTAGCCTTGTCATTATGGAAGGTAGTCTGTCGTTGTGATTTCTGTCACTCCAATGGATGGTAGCCTTGTCATTATGGAAGGTAGTCAGTTGTTCATATTTTTGTTACTCCAATTGAAGGTAGCCTATTCATTATGGAAGGTAGTCTATTGTCAAGATTTTTGTTACTCCAATGGATGAAAGCCTTGTAATTAGGGAACATAGTCTGTAGTCGAGATTTGTGTTACTACAATGGATGGTAGCCTTGTCATTATGGAAGGTAGTCTGTTGTCAAGATTTTTGTTACTACAATGAATGGTAGCCTTATCATTATGGAAGGTAGTCTATCGTCGAGATTTTTGTTACTTCAAGGGATGGTAGCCTTGTCATTATGGAAGGTAGTTTGTTGTCGAGATTTTAGTTACTCCAATGGATGGTAGGCTAGTCATTATGGAATGTAGTCTGTCGTCGAGATTTTAGTTACTTCAATGGATGATAGCCTTGTCATTATGGAAGGTAGTCTGACGTTGTGATTTCTGTCACTCCAATGGATGGTAGCCTTGTCACTATGGAAGGTAGTCTGTTGTCGAGATTTTTGTTACTTCAATGGATGGTAGCCTTGTCATTATAGAAGGTAGTTTGTTGTCGAGATTTTTGTTACTCCAATGGATGCTAGCCTTGTCATTATGGAAGGTAGTTTGTCGTTGTGATTTCTGTCACTCCAATGGATGGTAGCCTTGTCACTATGGAAGGTAGTATGTTGTTCATATTTTTTTTACTCCAATGAAAGGTAGCCTTGTCATTATGGAAGGTAGTGTATTGTCTGGATTTTTGTTACTCTAATGGATGGTTGCCTTGTCATTATGGATGGTAGTCTGTCGTCGAGATTTTTGTTACTTCAAACGATGGTAGCCTTGTCATTATGGAAGGTAGTTTGTTGTGGAGATTTTTGTTACCCCAATGGATGCTAGCCTTGTCATTATGGAAGGTAGTCTATCGTTGTGATTTCTGTCACTCCAATGGATGGTAGCCTTGTCATTATGGAACGTAGTCTGTTGTTCATATTTTTGTTACTCCAATTGAAGGTAGCCTATTCATTATGGAAGGTAGTCTATTGTCGAGATTTTTGTTACTCCAATGGATGGTAGCCTTATCATTATGGAAGGGAGTCTGTTGTCGAGATTTTTGTTACTCCAATGGATGGTAGCCTTGTCATTATGGTAGGTAGTTTGTTGTCGATATTTTTGTTACTCCAATGGATGCTAGCCTTGTCATTATGGAAGGCAGTCTTTCGTTGTGATTTCTGTCACTCCAATGGATGGTAGCCTTGTCACTATGGAAGGTAGTTTGTTGTTCATATTTTAGTTACTCCAATGGATGGTAGCCTTGTCATTATGGAAGGTAGTCTATTGTTGAGATTTTTGTTACTCCAATAGATGGTAGCCTTGTCATTATGGAAGGTTGTCTGTTGTCGAGATTTTTGTTACTCTAATGGATGGTAGCCTTGTTATTATGGATGGTAGTCTGTTTTCGAGATTTTTGTTACTCCAATGGATGATAGCCTTGTAATTAGGGAACGTAGTCTGTTGTCGAGATTTTTGTTACTACAATTGATGGTAGCCTTATCATTATGGAAGGTAGTCTATTGTCGATATTTTGGTTTATCCAATGAATGGTAGCCTTGTCATTATGGAAGGTAGTCTATCGTCGATATTTTTGTTACTTCAAGGGATGGTAGCCTTTTCATTATGGAAGGTAGTTTGTTGTCAAGATTTTTGTTTCTCCAATGGATGGTAGCCTTGTCATTATGGAAGGTTATCTGTTGTTCATATTTTTGTTACTCCAATTGAAGGTAGCCTATTCATTATGGAAGGTAGTCTATTGTCGAGATTTTTGTTACTCCAATGGATGGTAGCCTTGTCATATAGAAGGGAGTCTGTCGTCGAGATTTTTTTTACTTCAATGGATGGTAGCCTTGTCATTATGGAAGGTAGTTTGTTGTCGAGATTTTTGTTACTCTAATGGAATGTAGCCTTGTCATTATGGAAGGTAGTCTGTTGTTGTGATTTCTGTCACTCCAATGGATGGTATACTTGTCATTATGGAAGGTAGTCTGTTATTAATATTTTTGTTACTACAATGGAAGGTAGCCTTGTCATTATGGAAGGTAGTCTATTGTCGAGATTTTTGTTACTCCAATAGATGGAAGCCTTGTCATTATGGAAGGTTGTCTGTTGTCGAGATTTTTGTTACTCTAATGGATGGTAGTCTGTTTTCGAAATTTTGGTTACTCCAATGGATGGTACCCTTGTAATTAGGAAACGTAGTCTGTTGTCGAGATTTTTGTTACTACAATGGATGGTAGCCTTATCATTATGGAAGGTAGTCTATTGTCGAGATTTTTGTTACTCCAATGAATGGTAGCCCTGTCATTATGGAAGGTAGTCTATCGTCAAGATTTTTGTTACTTCAAGGGATGGTAGCCTTGTCATTATGGAAGGTAGGTTGTTGTCAAGATTTTTGTTACTCCAATGGATGGTAGCCTTGTCATTATGGAAGGTTGTCTGTTGTCGAGGTTTTTGTTACTCTAACGGATGGTAGCCTTGTTATTATGGATGGTTGTCTGTTGTCGAGATTTTTGTTACTCTAATGGATGGTAGCCTTGTTATTATTGATGGTAGTCTAATTTCAAGATTTTTGTTACTCCAATGGATGGTAGCCTTGTAATTAGGGAAGGTAGTCTGTTGTCGAGATTTTTGTTACTACAATGGATGGTATCCTAGTCATTATGGAAGGTAGTATGTTCTCGATATTTTTGTTATTCCAATAGATGGTATCCTTGTCATTATGGAAGATAGCCTGTTTTCGAGATGTTTGATACTCCAATGGATGGTAGACTTATCATTATGGAAGGTAGAATGTTGTCGAGATTTTTGTCATTCCATTGGATGGTAGCCTTGTCATTAGGGAAGGTAGTCTGTTCTCGAGATTTTTGTTATTCCAATAGATGGTAGCCTTGTCATTATGGAAGGTAGTCTGTTGCCGAGATTTTTGTTACTCCAATGGATGGTATCCTTGTCATTAATGGAAGGTAGTCTGTTGTCGAGAATTTTGTTACTCCAATGGATTGTAGCCTTATCATTATGGAACATAATCTGTTGTCGATGTTTTTATTACTCCAATGGATGGTAGCCTTGTAATTATCGAAGGTAGTTTGTTGTCGAGATTTGTGTTATTCCAATGGATGGTATACTTGTCATTATGGAAGGTAGTCTGTTCTCGAGATTTTTCTTATTCGAATAGATGGTATCCTTGTCATTATGGAAAGTAGTCTGTTGTCGAGATTTTTGTTACTCCAATGGATGGTAGACTGATCATTATGGAAGGTAGAATGTTGTCGAGATTTTTGTCATTCCATTGGATGATAGCCTTGTCATTATGGAAGGTAGTCTGTTCTCGAGATTTTTGTTATTCCAATAGATGATAGCCTTGTAATTATGCAAGGTAGTCTATTGTCGAGATTTTTGTTACTCCAATGGATGCTAGCCTTGTCATTATGCAAGGTAGTATGTCGTTGTGATTTCGGTCACTCCAATGGATGGTAGCCTTGTTACTATGGAAGGTAGTCTATTGTTCATATTTTTGTTACTCCAATGGATGGTATCCTTGTCATTATGGAAGGTAGTCTGTTGTCGAGATTTTTGTTACTTCAATGGATGGTAGCCTTGTCATTATGGAAGGTTGTCTGTTGTCGAGATTTTTGCTACTCCAATGGATGCTAGCCTTGTCATTATGGATGGTAGTCTGTTTTCGAGATTTTTGTTACTCCAATGGATGGTAACCTTGTAATTAGGGAAGGTAGTCTGGTGTCGAGATTTTTGTTACTACAATGGATGGTAGCCTTGTCATTATGGAAGGTAGTTTGTTCTCGACATTTTTGTTATTCCAATAGATGGTATCCTTGTCATTATGGAAGGTAGTTTGTTGTCGAGATTTTTGTTACTCCAATGGATGGTAGACTTATCATTATGGAAGGTAGAATGTTGTCGAGATTTTTGTCATTCCATTGGATGGTAGCCTTGTCATTATGGAAGGTAGTCTGTTCTCGAGATTTTTGTTATTCCAAAAGATGGTAGCCTTGTCATTATGGAAGGTAGTCTGTTGCAGAGATTTTTGTTACTCCAATGGATGGTATCCTTGTCATTAATGGAAGGTATTTTGTTGTCGAGAATTTTGTTACTCCAATGGATTGTAGCCTTGTCATTATGGAACATAGTCTGTTGTCGATGTTTTTTTTACTCCAATGGATGGTAGCCTTTACATTATGGAAGGTAGTTTGTTGTCGAGACTTTTGTTATTCCAATGGATGGTAGCCTTGTAATTATGGAAGGTAGTCTGTTGTCGATATTTTTGTTACTTCGATGGATGGCAGCCTTGTCATTATGGAATGTAGTCTGTCGTCGAGATTTTTGTTACTTCAATTGATGGTAGCCTTGTCATTATGGAAGGTAGTTTGTTGTCGAGATTTTTGTTACTCCAATGAATGCTAGCCTTATCATTATGGAAGGTAGTCTGTCGTTGTGATTTCTGTCACTCCAATGGATGGTAGCCTTGTAACTATGGAAGGTAGTCTATTGTTCATATTTTTGTTACTCCAATGGAAGGTAGCCTTGTCATTATGGAAGGTAGTTTGTCGTCGAGATTTTTGTTACTTCAATGGATGGTAGCCTTGTCATTATGGAAGGTAGTTTGTTGTGGAGATTTTTGTTACTCCAATGGAGGGTAGCCTTGTCATTATGGAAGGTAGTTTGTTGTGGAGATTTTTGTTACTCCAATGGATGCTAGCCTTCTAATTATGGAAGGTAGTCTATCGTTGTGATTTCTGTCACTCCAATGGATGGTAGCCTTGTCATCATGGAAGGTAGTATGTTGTTCATATTTTTGTTACTCCAATGGAAGGTAGCCTTGTCATTATGGAAAGTAGTCTATTGTCGAGATTTTTGTTACTACAATGGAAGGTAGCCTTGTAATTATGGAAGGTAGTCTATTGTCGAGATTTTTATTACTCTAATGGATGGTAGCCTTGTTATTATGGATGGTAGTCTGTTTTCGAGATTTTTGTTACTCCAACGGATGGTAGCCTTGTAATTAGGGAACATAGTCAGTTGTCGAGATTTTTGTTACTACAATTGATGGTAGCCTTATCATTATGGAAGGTAGTCTATTGTCGAGATTTTTGTTACTTCAAGGGATGGTAGCCTTGTCATTATGGAAGGTAGTTTGTTGTCAAGATTTTTGTTACTCCAATGGATGGTAGCCTTGTCATTATGGAAGGTTGTCTGTTGTCGAGGTTTTTGTTACTCTAACGGATGGTAGCCTTGTTATTATGGATGGTTGTCTGTTGTCGAGATTTTTGTTACTCTAATGGATGGTAGCCTTGTTTTTATTGATGGTAGTCTGATTTCAAGATTTTTTTTACTCCAATGGATGGTAGCCTTGTAATTAGGGAAGGTAGTCTGTTGTCGAGATTTTTGTTACTACAATGGATGGTATCCTAGTCATTATGGAAGGTAGTATGTTCTCGATATTTTTGTTATTCCAATAGATGGTATCCTTGTCATTATGGAAGATAGCCTGTTTTCGAGATGTTTGTTACTCCAATGGATGGTAGACTTATCATTATGAAAGGTAGTCTGTTGCAGAGATTTTTGTTATTCCAATAAATGGTATCCTTGTCATTAATGGAAGGTAGTTTGTTGTCGAGAATTTTGTTACTCCAATGGATTGTAGCCTTGTCATTATGGAACATAGTCTGTTGTCGATGTTTTTGTTACTCCAATGGATGGTAGCCTTGACATTATGGAAGGTAGTTTGTTGTCGAGATTTTAGTTATTCCAATGGATGGTAGCCTTGTAATTATGGAAGGTAGTCTGTTATCGATATTTTTGTTACTCCGATTGATGGTAGCCTTGTCATTATGGATGTAGTCTGTCGTCGAGATTTTTGTTACTTCAATGGATGGTAGCCTTTTCATAATGGAAGGTAGTTTTTTATCGAGACATTTGTTACTCCAATGGATGCTAGCCTTGTCATTATGGAAGGTAGTCTAACGTTGTGATTTCTGTCACTCTAATAGATGGTAGCCTTGTAACTATGGAAGGTAGTCTGTTGTCGAGATTTTTGTTACTTCAATGGATGGTAGCCTTGTCATTATGGAAGGTAGTCTCACGTTGTGATTTCTGTCACTCCAATGGATGGTAGCCTTGTAACTATGGAAGGTAGTCTGTTGTCGAGATTTTTGTTACTCCAATGGATGCTAGCCTTATCATTATGGAAGGTAGTCCATCGTTGTGATTTCTGTCACTCCAATGGATGGTAGCCTTGTCATTATGGAAGGTAGTCTGTTGTTCATATTTTTGTTACTCGAATGGAAGGTAGCTTTGTCATTATGGAAGGTAGTCTATTGTCGAGATTTTTGTTACTACAAAAGAAGGTAGCCTTGTCATTATGGAAGGTAGTCTATTGTCGAGATTTTTGTTACTCCAATGGATGGTAGCCTTGTCATTATGGAAGGTTGTCTGTTGTCGAGGTTTTTGTTACTCTAACGGATGGTAGCCTTGTTATTATGGATGGTTATCTGTTGTCGAGATTTTTGTTACTCTAATGGATGGTAGCCTTGTTATTATTGATGGTAGTCTGATTTCAAGATTTTTGTTACTCCAATGGATGGTAGCCTTGTAATTAGGGAAGGTAGTCTGTTGTCGAGATTTTTGTTACTACAATGGATGGTATCCTAGTCATTATGGAAGGTAGTATGTTCTCGATATTTTTGTTATTCCAATAGATGGTATCCTTGTCATTATGGAAGATAGCCTGTTTTCGAGATGTTTGATACTCCAATGGATGGTAGACTTATCATTATGGAAGGTAGAATGTTGTCTAGATTTTTGTCATTCCATTGGATGGTAGCCTTGTCATTAGGGAAGGTAGTTTGTTCTCGAGATTTTTGTTATTCCAATAGATGGTAGCCTTGTCATTATGGAAGGTAGTCTGTTGCCGAAATTTTTGTTACTCCAATGGATGGTATCCTTGTCATTAATGGAAGGTAGTCTGTTGTCGAGAAATTTGTTACTCCAATGGATTGTAGCCTTATCATTATGGAACATAGTCTGTTGTTGATGTTTTTATTACTCCAATGGATGGTAGCCTTGTCATTATGGAAGGTAGTTTGTTGTCGAGATTTGTGTTATTCCAATGGATGGTAGCCTTGTCATTATGGAAGGTAGTCTGTTCTCGAGATTTTTCTTATTCCAATAGATGGTATCCTTGTAATTATGGAAAGTAGTCTGTTGTCGATATTTTTGTTACTCCAATGGATGGTAGACTTATCATTATGGAAGGTAGAATGTTGTCGAGATTTTTGTCATTCCATTGGATGGTAGCCTTGTCATTATGGAAGGTAGTCTGTTCTCGAGATTTTTGTTATTCCAATAGATGATAGCCTTGTAATTATCCAAGGTAGTCTATTGTCGAGATTTTTGTTACTCCAATGGATGCTAGCCTTGTCATTATGGAAGGTAGTATGTCGTTGTGATTTCTGTCACTCCAATGGATGGTAGCCTTGTTACTATGGAAGGTAATCTATTGTTCATATTTTTGTTACTCCAATGGATGGTATCCTTGTCATTATGGAAGGTAGTCTGTTGTCGAGATTTTTGTTACTTCAATGGATGGTAGCCTTGTCATTATGGAAGGTTGTCTGTTGTCGATATTTTTGTTACTCCAATGGATGCTAGCCTTGTCATTATGGATGGTAGTCTGTTTTCGAGATTTTTGTTACTCCAATGGATGGTAGCCTTGTAATTAGGGAAGGTAGTCTGTTGTCGATATTTTTGTTACTACAATGGATGGTAGCCTTGTCATTATGGAAGGTAGTTTGTTCTCGAGATTTTTGTTATTCCAATAGATGGTATCCTTGTCATTATGGAAGGTAGTCTATTGTCGAGATTTTTGTTACTCCAATGGATGGTAGACTTATCATTATGGAAGGTAGAATGTTGTCGAGATTTTTGTCATTCCATTGGATGGTAGCCTTGTCATTATGGAAGGTAGTTTGTTCTCGAGCTTTTTGTTATTCCAAAAGATGGTAGCCTTGTCATTATGGAAGGTAGTCTGTTGCAGAGATTTTTGTTATTCCAATGGATGGTATCCTTGTCATTAATGGAAGGTAGTTTGTTGTCGAGAATTTTGTTACTCCAATGGATTGTAGCCTTGTCATTATGGAACATAGTCTGTTGTCGATGTTTTTGTTACTCCAATGGATGGTAGCCTTGACATTATGGAAGGTAGTTTGTTGTCGAGATTTTTGTTATTCCAATGGATGGTAGCCTTGTAATTATGGAAGGTAGTCTGTTGTCGATATTTTTGTTACTCCGATGGATGGTAGCCTTGTCATTATGGAATGTAGTCTGTCGTCGAGATTTTTGTTACTTCAATGGATGGTAGCCTTTTCATAATGGAAGGTAGTTTTTTATCGAGATTTTTGTTACTCCAATGGATGCTAGCCTTGTCATTATGGAAGGTAGTCTAACGTTGTGATTTCTGTCACTCTAATAGATGGTAGCCTTGTAACTATGGAAGGTAGTCTGTTGTCGAGATTTTTGTTACTTCAATGGATGGTAGCCTTGTCATTATGGAAGGTAGTCTGACATTGTGATTTCTGTCACTCCAATGGATGGTAGCCTTGTAACTATGGAAGGTAGTCTGTTGTCGAGATTTTTGTTACTCCAATGGATGCTAGCCTTATCATTATGGAAGGTAGTCCATCGTTGTGATTTCTGTCACTCCAATGGATGGTAGCCTTGTCATTATGGAAGGTAGTCTGTTGTTCATATTTTTGTTACTCCAATGGAAGGTAGCTTTGTCATTATGGAAGGTAGTCTATTGTCGAGATTTTTGTTACTACAAAAGAAGGTAGCCTTGTCATTATGGAAGGTAGTCTATTGTCGAGATTTTTATTACTCTAATGGATGTTAGCCTTGTTATTATGGATGGTAGTCTGTTTTAGAGATTTTTGTTACTCCAACGTATGGTAGCCTTGTAATTAGGGAACATAGTCTATTGTCGAGATTTTTGTTACTACAATGGATGGTAGCCTTATCATTATGGAAGGTAGTCTATTGTCGAGATTTTTGTTACTCCAATGGATGGTAGCCTTGTCATTATGGTAGGTAGTTTGTTGTCGAGATTTTTGTTACTCCAATGGATGCTAGCCTTGTCATTATGGAAGGCAGTCTGTGGTTGTGATTTCTGTCACTCCAATGGATGGTAGCCTTGTCACTATGGAAGGTAGTCTGTTGTTCATATTTTTGTTACTCCAATGGATGGTATCCTTGTCATTATGGAAGGTAGTCTGTTGTTGATATTTTTGTTACATCAATGGATGGTAGCCTTGTCATTATGGAAGGTTGTCTGTTGTCGAGATTTTTGGTACTCCAATGGATGCTAGACTTGTCATTATGGATGGTAGTCTGTTTTCAAGATTTTTGTTACTCCAATGGATGGTAACCTTGTAATTAGGGAAGGTAGTCTGTTGTCGAGATTTTCGTTACTACAATGGATGGTAGCCTTGTCATTATGGAAGGTAGTTTGTTCTCGAGATTTTTGTTATTCCAATAGATGGTATCCTTGTCATTATGAAAGGTAGTCTGTTGTCGAGATTTTTGTTACTCCAATGGATGGTAGACTTATCATTATGGAAGGTAGAATGTTGTCGAGATTTTTGTCATTCCATTGGATGGTAGCCTTGTCATTATGGAAGGTAGTCTGTTCTCGAGATTTTTGTTATTCCAAAAGATGGTAGCCTTGTCATTATGGAAGGTAGTCTGTTGCAGAGATTTTTGTTACTCCAATGCATGGTATCCTTGTCATTAATGGAAGGTATTTTGTTGTCGAGAATTTTGTTACTCCAATGGATTGTAGCCTTGTCATTATGGAACATAGTCTGTTGTCGATGTTTTTGTTACTCCAATGGATGGTAGCCTTTACATTATGGAAGGTAGTTTGTTGTCGAGACTTTT
This sequence comes from Vicia faba, assembly GCA_948472305.1. Classification (NCBI taxonomy): domain Eukaryota; kingdom Viridiplantae; phylum Streptophyta; class Magnoliopsida; order Fabales; family Fabaceae; genus Vicia; species Vicia faba. The sequence goes on along the minus strand of OX451739.1, from coordinate 679,860,361 downwards.
GTTATTCCAATGGATGGTAGCATTGTAATTATGGAAGGTAGTCTGTTGTCGATATTTTTGTTACTTCGATGGATGGTAGCCTTGTCATTATGGAATGTAGTCTGTCGTCGAGATTTTTGTTACTTCAATGGATGGTAGCCTTGTCATTATGGAAGGTAGTATGTTGTGGAGATTTTTGTTACTCCAATGGATGGTAGCCTTGTCATTATGGAAGGTAGTTTGTTGTGGAGATTTTTGTTACTCCAATGGATGCTAGCCTTCTCATTATGGAAGGTAGTCAATCGTTGTGATTTCTGTCACTCCAATGGATGGTAGCCTTATCATTATGGAAGGTAGTATGTTGTTCATATTTTTGTTACTCCAATGGAAGGTAGCCTTGTCATTATGGAAAGTAGTCTATTGTCGAGATTTTTGTTACTACAATGGAAGGTAGCCTTGTCATTATGGAAGGTAGTCTATTTTTGAGATTTTTATTACTCTAATGGATGGTAGCCTTCTTATTATGGATGGTAGTCTATTTTTGAGATTTTTGTTACTCCAACGGATGGTAGCCTTGTAATTAGGGAACATAGTATGTTGTCAAGATTTTTGTTACTACAATGGATGGTAGCCTTATCATTATGGAAGGTAGTCTATTGTCGAGATTTTTGTTACTTCAATGGATGGTAGCCTTTTCATTATGTATGGTAGTCTGTTGTTCATATTTTTGTTACTCCAATGGAAGGTAGCTTTGTCATTATGGAAGGTAGTCTATTGTCGAGATTTTTGTTACTACAAAAGAAGGTAGCCTTGTCATTATGGAAGGTAGTCTATTGTCGAGATTTTTATTACTCTAATGGATGGTAGCCTTGTTATTATGGATGGTAGTCTGTTTTCGAGATTTTTGTTACTCCAACGTATGGTAGCCTTGTAATTAGAGAACATAGTCTGTTGTCGAGATTTTTGTTACTATAATGGATGGTAGCCTTATCATTATGGAAGGTAGTCTATTGTCGAGATTTTTGTTACTCCAATGGATGGTAGCCTTGTCATTATGGTAGGTAGTTTGTTGTCGAGATTTTTGTTACTCCAATGGATGCTAGCCTTGTCATTATGGAAGGCAGTCTGTCGTTGTGATTTCTGTCACTCCAATGGATGGTAGCCTTGTCACTATGGAAGGTAGTCTGTTGTTCATATTTTTGTTACTCCAATGGATGGTATCCTTGTCATTATGGAAGGTAGTTTGTTGTTGAGATTTTTGTTACTTCAATGGATGGTAGCCTTGTCATTATGGAAGGTTGTCTGTTGTCGAGATTTTTGGTACTCCAATGGATGCTAGACTTGTCATTATGGATGGTAGTCTGTTTTCGAGATTTTTGTTACTCCTATGGATGGTAACCTTGTAATTAGGGAAGGTAGTCTGTTGTCGTGATTTTCGTTACTACAATGGATGGTAGCCTTGTCATTATGGAAGGTAGTTTGTTCTCGAGATTTTTGTTATTCCAATAGATGGTATCCTTGTCATTATGAAAGGTAGTCTGTTGTCGAGATTTTTGTTACTCCAATGGATGGTAGACTTATCATTATGGAAGGTAGAATGTTGTCGAGATTTTTGTCATTCCATTGGATGGTAGCCTTGTCATTATGGAAGGTAGTCTGTTCTCGAGATTTTTGTTATTCCAAAAGATGGTAGCCTTGTCATTATGGAAGGTAGTCTGTTGCAGAGATTTTTGTTACTCCAATGCATGGTATCCTTGTCATTAATGGAAGGTATTTTGTTGTCGAGAATTTTGTTACTCCAATGGATTGTAGCCTTGTCATTATGGAACATAGTCTGTTGTCGATGCTTTTGTTACTCCAATGGATGGTAGCCTTTACATTATGGAAGGTAGTTTGTTGTCGAGACTTTTGTTATTCCAATGGATGGTAGCCTTGTAATTATGGAAGGTAGTCTGTTGTCGATATTTTTGTTACTTCGATGGATGGTAGCCTTGTCATTATGGAATGTAGTCTGTCGTCGAGATTTTTGTTACTTCAATGGATGGTAGCCTTGTCATTATGGAAGGTAGTTTGTTGTCGAGATTTTTGTTACTCCAATGGATGCTAGCGTTATCATTATGGAAGGTAGTCTGTCGTTGTGATTTCTGTCACTCCAATGGATGGTAGCCTTGTCACTATGGAAGGTAGTGTATTGTTCATATTTTTGTTACTCCAATGGAAGGTAGCCTTGTCATTATGGAAGGTAGTTTGTCGTCGAGATTTTTGTTACTTCAATGGATGGTAGCCTTGTCATTATGGAAGGTAGTATGTTGTGGAGATTTTTGTTACTCCAATGGATGGTAGCCTTGTCATTATGGAAGGTAGTTTGTTGTGGAGATTTTTGTTACTCCAATGGATGCTAGCCTTCTCATTATGGAAGGTAGTCTATCGTTGTGATTTCTGTCACTCCAATGGATGGTAGCCTTATCATTATGGAAGGTAGTATGTTGTTCATATTTTTGTTACTCCAATGGAAGGTAGCCTTGTCATTATGGAAAGTAGTCTATTGTCGAGATTTTTGTTACTACAATGGAAGGTAGCCTTGTCATTATGGAAGGTAGTCTATTTTCGAGATTTTTATTACTCTAATGGATGGTAGCCTTCTTATTATGGATGGTAGTCTATTTTTGAGATTTTTGTTACTCCAACGGATGGTAGCCTTGTAATTAGGGAACATAGTATGTTGTCAAGATTTTTGTTACTACAATGGATGGTAGCCTTATCATTATGGAAGGTAGTCTATTGTCGAGATTTTTGTTACTTCAATGGATGGTAGCCTTGTCATTATGGAAGGTAGTCTGTTGTTCATATTTTTGTTACTCCAATGGAAGGTAGCTTTGTCATTATGGAAGGTAGTCTATTGTCGAGATTTTTGTTACTACAAAAGAAGGTAGCCTTGTCATTATGGAAGGTAGTCTATTGTCGAGATTTTTATTACTCTAATGGATGGTAGCCTTGTTATTATGGATGGTAGTCTGTTTTCGAGATTTTTGTTACTCCAACGTATGGTAGCCTTGTAATTAGAGAACATAGTCTGTTGTCGAGATTTTTGTTACTACAATGGATGGTAGCCTTATCATTATGGAAGGTAGTCTATTGTCGAGATTTTTGTTACTCCAATGGATGGTAGCCTTGTCATTATGGTAGGTAGTTTGTTGTCGAGATTTTTGTTACTCCAATGGATGCTAGCCTTGTCATTATGGAAGGCAGTCTGTCGTTGTGATTTCTGTCATTCCAATGGATGGTAGCCTTGTCACTATGGAAGGTAGTCTGTTGTTCATATTTTTGTTACTCCAATGGATGGTATCCTTGTCATTATGGAAGGTAGTCTGTTGTTGAGATTTTTGTTACTTCAATGGATGGTAGCCTTGTCATTATGGAAGGTTGTCTGTTGTCGATATTTTTGGTACTCCAATGGATGCTAGCCTTGTCATTATGGATGGTAGTCTGTTTTTGAGATTTTTGTTACTCCAATGGATGGTAACCTTGTAATTAGGGAAGGTAGTCTGTTGTCGAGATTTTTGTTACTACAATGGATGGTAGCCTTGTCATTATGGAAGGTAGTTTATTCTCGAGATTTTTGTTATTCCAATAGATGGTATCCTTGTCATTATGGAAGGTAGTCTGTTGTCGATATTTTTGTTACTCCAATGGATGGTAGACTTATCATTATGGAAGGTAGAATGTTGTCGAGATTTTTGTCATTCCATTGGATGGTAGCCTTGTCATTATGGAAGGTAGTCTGTTCTAGAGATTTTTGTTATTCCAAAAGATGGTAGCCTTGTCATTATGGAAGGTAGTCTGTTGCAGAGATTTTTGTTACTCCAATGGATGGTATCCTTGTCATTAATGGAAGGTATTTTGTTGTCGAGAATTTTGTTACTCCAATGGATTGTAGCCTTGTCATTATGGAACATAGTCTGTTGTCGATGTTTTTGTTACTCCAATGGATGGTAGCCTTTACATTATGGAAGGTAGTTTGTTGTGGAGACTTTTGTTATTCCAATGGATGGTAGCCTTGTAATTATGGAAGGTAGTCTGTTGTCGATATTTTTGTTACTTCGATGGATGGTAGCCTTGTCATTATGGAATGTAGTCTGTCGTCGAGATTTTTGTTACTTCAATGGATGGTAGCCTTGTCATTATGGAAGGTAGTTTGTTGTCGAGATTTTTGTTACTCCAATGGATGCTAGCCTTATCATTATGGAAGGTAGTCTGTCGTTGTGATTTCTGTCACTCCAATGGATGGTAGCCTTGTCACTATGGAAGGTAGTCTATTGTTCATATTTTTGTTACTCCAATGGAAGGTAGCCTTGTCATTATGGAAGGTAGTTTGTCGTCGAGATTTTTGTTACTTCAATGGATGGTAGCCTTGTCATTATGGAAGGTAGTTTGTTGTGGAGATTTTTGTTACTCCAATGGATGGTAGCCTTGTCATTATGGAAGGTAGTTTGTTGTGGAGATTTTTGTTACTCCAATGGATGCTAGCCTTCTCATTATGGAAGGTAGTCTATCGTTGTGATTTCTGTCACTCAAATGGATGGTAGCCTTATCATTATGGAAGGTAGTATGTTGTTCATATTTTTGTTACTCCAATGGAAGGTAGCCTTGTCATTATGGAAAGTAGTCTATTGTCGAGATTTTTGTTACTACAATGGAAGGTAGCCTTGTCATTATGGAAGGTAGTCTATTTTCGAGATTTTTATTACTCTAATGGACTGTAGCCTTCTTATTATGGATGGTAGTCTATTTTTGAGATTTTTGTTACTCCAACAAATGGTAGCCTTGTAATTAGGGAACATAGTATGTTGTCAAGATTTTTGTTACTACAATGGATGGTAGCCTTATCATTATGGAAGGTAGTCTATTGTCGAGATTTTTGTTACTCCAATGGATGGTAGCCTTGTCATTATGGTAGGTAGTTTGTTGTCGAGATTTTTGTTACTCCAATGGATGCTAGCCTTGTCATTATGGAAGGCAGTCTGTCGTTGTGATTTCTGTCACTCCAATGGATGGTAGCTTTGTCAATATGGAAGGTAGTCTATTGTTCATATTTTTGTTACTCCAATGGATGGTATCCTTGTCATTATGGAAGGTAGTCTGTTGTTGAGATTTTTGTTACTTAAATGGATGGTAGCCTTGTCATTATGGAAGGTTGTCTGTTGTCGAGATTTTTGGTACTCCAATGGATGCTAGCCTTGTCATTATGGATGGTAGTCTGTTTTCGAGATTTTTGTTACTCCAATGGATGGTAGCCTTGTCATTAAGGAAGGTAGTTTGTTCTCGAGATTTTTTTTATTCTAATAGATGGTATCCTTGTCATTATGGAAGGTAGTCTGTTGTCGAGATTTTTGTTACTCCAATGGATGGTAGACTTATCATTATGGAAGGTAGAATGTTGTCGAGATTTTTGTCATTCCATTGGATGGTAGCCTTGTCATTATGGAAGGTAGTCTGTTCTCGAGATTTTTGTTATTCCAAAAGATGGTAGCCTTGTCATTATGGAAGGTAGTTTGTTGCAGAGATTTTTGTTACTCCAATGGATGGTATCCTTGTCATTAATGGAAGGTATTTTGTTGTCGAGAATTTTGTTACTCCAATGGATTGTAGCCTTGTCATTATGGAACATAGTCTGTTGTCGATGTTTTTGTTACTCCAATGGATGGTAGCCTTTACATTATGGAAGGTAGTTTGTTGTTGAGACTTTTGTTATTCCAATGGATGGTAGCCTTGTAATTATGGAAGGTAGTCTGTTGTCGATATTTTTGTTACTTCGATGGATGGTAGCCTTGTCATTATGGAATGTAGTCTGTCGTCGAGATTTTTGTTACTTCAATGGATGGTAGCCTTGTCATTATGGAAGGTAGTTTGTTGTCGAGATTTTTGTTACTCCAATGGATGCTAGCCTTATCATTATGGAAGGTAGTCTGTCGTTGTGATTTCTGTCACTCCAATGGATGGTAGCCTTATCATTATGGAAGGTAGTATGTTGTTCATATTTTTGTTACTCCAATGGAAGGTAGCCTTGTCATTATGGAAAGTAGTCTATTGTCGAGATTTTTGTTACTACAATGGAAGGTTGCCTTGTCATTATGGAAGGTAGTCTATTTTCGAGATTTTTATTACTCTAATGGATGGTAGCCTTCTTATTATGGATGGTAGTCTATTTTTGAGATTTTTGTTACTCCAACGGATGGTAGCCTTGTAATTAGGGAACATAGTATGTTGTCAAGTTTTTTGTTACTACAATGGATGGTAGCCTTATCATTATGGAAGGTAGTCTATTGTCGAGATTTTTGTTACTCCAATGGATGGTAGCCTTGTCATTATGGTAGGTAGTTTGTTGTCGAGATTTTTGTTACTCCAATGGATGCTAGCCTTGTCATTATGGAAGGTAGTTTGTCGTTGTGATTTTTGTCACTCCAATGGATGGTAGCCTTGTCACTATGGAAGGTAGTCTGTTGTTCATATTTTAGTTACTCCAATGGATGGTATCCTTGTCATTATGGAAGGTTGTCTGTTGTCGAGATTTTTGTTACTCCAATGGATGCTAGCCTTGTCATTATGGATGGTAGTCTGTTTTCGAGATTTTTGTTACTCCAATGGATGGTAGTCTGTTTTCGAGATTTTTGTTACTCCAATGGATGGTAGCCTTGTAATTAGGGAAGGTAGTCTGTTGTCGAGATTTTTGTTACTATAATGGATGGTAGCCTTGTCATTATGGAAGGTAGTTTGTTCTTGAGATTTTTGTTATTCCAATAGATGGTATCCTTGTCATTATGGAAGGTAGTCTGTTGTCGAGATTTTTGTTACTCCCATGGATGGTAAACTTATCATTATGGAAGGTAGAATGTTGTCGAAATTTTTGTCATTCCATTGGATGGTAGCCTTGTCATTATGGAAGGTAGTTTGTTGTCTAGATTTTTGTTATTCCAATGGATGGTAGCCTTGTAATTATGGAAGGTAGTCTGTTGTCGATATTTTTGTTACTCCGATGGATGGTAGCCTTGTCATTATGGAATGTAGTTTGTTGTGGAGATTTTTGTTACTCCAATGGATGCTAGCCTTCTCATTATGGAAGGTAGTCTATCGTTGTGATTTCTGTCACTCCAATGGATGGTAGCCTTATCATTATGGAAGGTAGTATGTTGTTCATATTTTTGTTACTCCAATGGAAGGTAGCCTTGTCATTATGGAAAGTAGTCTATTGTCGAGATTTTTGTTACTACAATGGAAGGTTGCCTTGTCATTATGGAAGGTAGTCTATTTTCGAGATTTTTATTACTCTAATGGATGGTAGCCTTCTTATTATGGATGGTAGTCTATTTTTGAGATTTTTGTTACTCCAACGGATGGTAGCCTTGTAATTAGGGAACATAGTATGTTGTCAAGTTTTTTGTTACTACAATGGATGGTAGCCTTATCATTATGGAAGGTAGTCTATTGTCGAGATTTTTGTTACTCCAATGGATGGTAGCCTTGTCATTATGGTAGGTAGTTTGTTGTCGAGATTTTTGTTACTCCAATGGATGCTAGCCTTGTCATTATGGAAGGTAGTTTGTCGTTGTGATTTTTGTCACTCCAATGGATGGTAGCCTTGTCACTATGGAAGGTAGTCTGTTGTTCATATTTTAGTTACTCCAATGGATGGTATCCTTGTCATTATGGAAGGTTGTCTGTTGTCGAGATTTTTGTTACTCCAATGGATGCTAGCCTTGTCATTATGGATGGTAGTCTGTTTTCGAGATTTTTGTTACTCCAATGGATGGTAGTCTGTTTTCGAGATTTTTGTTACTCCAATGGATGGTAGCCTTGTAATTAGGGAAGGTAGTCTGTTGTCGAGATTTTTGTTACTATAATGGATGGTAGCCTTGTCATTATGGAAGGTAGTTTGTTCTTGAGATTTTTGTTATTCCAATAGATGGTATCCTTGTCATTATGGAAGGTAGTCTGTTGTCGAGATTTTTGTTACTCCCATGGATGGTAAACTTATCATTATGGAAGGTAGAATGTTGTCGAAATTTTTGTCATTCCATTGGATGGTAGCCTTGTCATTATGGAAGGTAGTTTGTTGTCTAGATTTTTGTTATTCCAATGGATGGTAGCCTTGTAATTATGGAAGGTAGTCTGTTGTCGATATTTTTGTTACTCCGATGGATGGTAGCCTTGTCATTATGGAATGTAGTTTGTCGTCGAGATTTTTGTTACTTCAATGGATGGTAGCCTTGTCATAATGGAAGGTAGTTTTTTGTCGAGATTTTTGTTACTCCAATGGATGCTAGCCTTATCATTATGGAAGGTAGTCTGACATTGTGATTTCTGTCACTCCAATGGATGGTAGCCTTGTAACTATGGAAGGTAGTCTGTTGTCGAGATTTTTGTTACTTCAATGGATGGTAGCCTTGTCATTATGGAAGGTAGTTTGTTGTCGAGATTTTTGTTACTCCAATGGATGCTAGCCTTATCATTATGGAAGGTAGTCTGTCGTTGTGATTTCTGTCACTCCAATGGATGGTAGCCTTGTCACTATGGAAGGTAGTCTGTTGTTCATATTTTTGTTACTTCAATGGAAGGTATCCTTGTCATTATGGAAGGTAGTATATTGTCTAGATTTTTGTTACTCCAATGGATGGTAGCCTTGTCATTATGGAAGGTAGTCTGTCGTCGAGATTTTTGTTACTTCAATGGATGGTAGCCTTGTCATTATGGAAGGTAGTTTGTTGTGGAGATTTTTGTTACTCCAATGGATGCTAGCCTTGTCATTATGGAAGGTAGTCTATCGTTGTGATTTCTGTCACTCCAATGGATGGTAGCCTTGTCATTATGGAAGGTAGTCTGTTGTTCATATTTTTGTTACTCCAATGGAAGGTAGCCTTGTCATTATGGAAGGTTGTCTATTGTCGAGATTTTTGTTACTCCAATGGATGGTAGCCTTGTCATTATGGAAGGTAGTCTGTCGTCGAGATTTTTGATACTTCAATGGATGGTACCCTTGTCGTTATGGAAGGTGGTTTGTTATCGATATTTTTGTTACTCCAATGGATGCTAGCCTTGTCATTATGGATGGTAGTCTTTCGTTATGATTTCTGTCACTCCAATGGATGGTACCTTGTCACTATGGAAGGTAGTCTGTTGTTCATATTTTTGTTACTCCAATGGAAGGTAGCCTTGTCATTATGGAAGGTAGTATATTGTCTAGATTTTTGTTACTCCAATGGATGGTAGCCTTGTCATTATGGAAGGTAGTCCGTCATCGATATTTTTGTTGCTTCAATGGATGGTAGCCTTGTCATTATGCAAGGTAGTCTGTCGTCGAGATTTTTGATACTTCAATGGATGGTACCCTTGTCATTATGGAAGGTAGTTTGTTGTCGAGATTTTTGTTACTCCAATGGATGCTAGCCTTGTCATTATGGAAGGTAGTCTTTCGTTGTGATTTCTGTCACTCCAATGGATGGTAGCTTTGTCACTATGGAAGGTAGTCTGTTGTTCATATTTTTGTTACTCCAATGGAAGGTAGCCTTGTCATTATGGAAGGTAGTATATTGTCTAGATTTTTGTTACTCCAATGGATGGTAGGCTTGTCATTATGGAAGGTAGTCTGTCGTCGATATTTTTGTTACTTCAATGGATGGTAGCCTTGTCATTATCGAAGGTAGTTTGTTGTGGAGATTTTTGTGACTCCAATGGATGCTAGCCTTGTCATTATGGAAGGAAGTCTATCATTTTGATTTCTGTCACTCTAATGGATGGTAGCCTTGTCATTATGGAAGGTAGTCTGTTGTTCATATTTTTGTTACTCCAATGGAAGGTAGCCTTGTCATTATGGAAGGTTGTCTATTATCGAGATTTTTGTTACTCCAATGGATGATAGCCTTGTCATTATGGAAGGTAGTCTGTCGTCGAGATTTTTTATACTTCAATGGATGGTAGCCTTGTCATTATGGAAGGTACTTTGTTGTCGAGATTTTTGTTACTCCAATGGATGTTATCCTTGTCATTATGAATTGTAGTCTGTCGTTGTGATTTCTGTCACTCCAATGGATGGTAGCCTTGTCACTATGGAAGGTAGTATGTTGTTCATATTTTTGTTACTCCAATGGAAGGTAGCCTTGTCATTATGGAAGGTAGTCTATTGTCGAGATTTTTGTTACTCCAATGAATGGTAGCCTTGTCATTATGGAAGGTTGTTTGTTGTCGAGATTTTTGTTACTCTAATGGATGGTAGCCTTGTTATTATGGATGGTAGTCGGTTTTTGAGATTTTTGTTACTCCAATGGATGGTAGCCTTTTAATTAGAGAAGGTAGTCTGTTGTCGAGTTTTTTGTTACTAAAATGGATGGTAGCCTTGTCATTATGGAAGGTAGTCTGTTCTCGAGATTTTTGTTATTCCAATAGATGTTATCCTTGTCATTATGCAATGTATTCTGTTGTCGAGATTTTTGTTACTGCAATGGATGGTAGACTTATCATTATGGAAGGTAGAAAGTTGTCGAGATTTTTGTCATTCAATTGGATGGTAGCCTTGTCATTATGGAAGGTAGTTTTTTCTCGAGATTTTTGTTATTCCAATAGATGGTAGCCTTGTCATTATGGAAGGTAGTCTGTTGCCGAGATTTTTGTTACTCCAATGGATGGTATCCTTGTCATTAATGGAAGGTAGTTTGTTGTCGAGAATTTTGTTACTCCAATGGATTGTAGCCTTGTCATTATGGAACATAGTCTGTTGTCGATGTTTTTGTTACTCCAATGGATGGTAGCCTTGTCATTATGGAAAGTAGTTTGTTGTCAAGATTTTTGTTATTCCAATGGATGGTAGCCTTGTAATTATGGAAGGTAGTCAGTTGTCGATATTTTTGTTACTCCAATGGATGGTAGCCTTGTCATTATGGAATGTAGTCTGTCGTCGAGATTTTTGTTACTTCAATGGATGGTAGCCTTGTCATTATGGAAGGTAGTTTGTTGTCGAGATTTTTGTTACTCCAATGGATGCTAGCCTTATCATTATGGAAGGTAGTCTGTCGTTGTGATTTCTGTCACTCCAATGGATGGTAGCCTTGTCACTATGGAAGGTAGTCTATTGTTCATATTTTTGTTACTCCAATGGAAGGTAGCCTTGTCATTATGGAAGGTAGTTTGTCGTCGAGATTTTTGTTACTTCAATGGATGGTAGCCTTGTCATTATGGAAGGTAGTTTGTTGTGGAGATTTTTGTTACTCCAATGGATGGTAGCCTTGTCATTATGGAAGGTAGTTTGTTGTGGATATTTTTGTTACTCCAATGGATGCTAGCCTTCTCATTATGGAAGGTAGTCTATCGTTGTGATTTCTGTCACTCCAATGGATGGTAGCCTTATCATTATGGAAGGTAGTATGTTGTTCATATTTTTGTTACTCCAATGGAAGGTAGCCTTGTCATTATGGAAAGTAGTCTATTGTCGAGATTTTTGTTACTACAATGGAAGGTTGCCTTGTCATTATGGAAGGTAGTCTATTTTCGAGATTTTTATTACTCTAATGGATGGTAGCCTTCTTATTAGTGATGGTAGTCTATTTTTGAGATTTTTGTTACTCCAACGGATGGTAGCCATGTAATTAGGGAACATAGTATGTTGTCAAGTTTTTTGTTACTACAATGGATGGTAGCCTTATCATTATGGAAGGTAGTCTATTGTCGAGATTTTTGTTACTCCAATGGATGGTAGCCTTGTCATTATGGTAGGTAGTTTGTTGTCGAGATTTTTGTTACTCCAATGGATGCTAGCCTTGTCATTATGGAAGGTAGTTTGTCGTTGTGATTTCTGTCACTCCAATGGATGGTAGCCTTGTCACTATGGAAGGTAGTCTGTTGTTCATATTTTAGTTACTCCAATGGATGGTATCCTTGTCATTATGGAAGGTTGTCTGTTGTCGAGATTTTTGTTACTCCAATGGATGCTAGCCTTGTCATTATGGATGGTAGTCTGTTTTCGAGATTTTTGTTACTCTAATGGATGGTAGCCTTGTTATTATGGATGGTAGTCTGTTTTTGAGATTTTTGTTACTCCAATGGATGGTAGCCTTTTAATTAGAGAAGGTAGTCTGTTGTCGAGTTTTTTGTTACTAAAATGGATGGTAGCCTTGTCATTATGGAAGGTAGTCTGTTCTCGAGATTTTTGTTATTCCAATAGATGTTATCCTTGTCATTATGCAATGTATTCTGTTGTCGAGATTTTTGTTACTGCAATGGATGGTAGACTTATCATTATGGAAGGTAGAAAGTTGTCGAGATTTTTGTCATTCAATTGGATGGTAGCCTTGTCATTATGGAAGGTAGTTTTTTCTCGAGATTTTTGTTATTCCAATAGATGGTAGCCTTGTCATTATGGAAGGTAGTCTGTTGCCAAGATTTTTGTTACTCCAATGGATGGTATCCTTGTCATTAATGGAAGGTAGTTTGTTGTCGAGAATTTTGTTACTCCAATGGATTGTAGCCTTGTCATTATGGAACATAGTCTGTTGTCGATGTTTTTGTTACTCCAATGGATGGTAGCCTTGTCATTATGGAAAGTAGTTTGTTGTCAAGATTTTTGTTATTCCAATGGATGGTAGCCTTGTAATTATGGAAGGTAGTCAGTTGTCGATATTTTTGTTACTCCAATGGATGGTAGCCTTGTCATTATGGAATGTAGTCTGTCGTCGAGATTTTTGTTACTTCAATAGATGGTAGCCTTGTCATTATGGAAGGTAGTTTTTTGTCGAGATTTTTGTTACTCCAATGGATGCTAGCCTTGTCATTATGGAAGGTAGTCTGACGTTATGATTTTTGTCACTCCAATGGATGGTAGCCTTGTAAGTATGGAAGGTAGTTTGTTGTCGAAATTTTTGTTACTTCAATGGATGGTAGCCTTGTCATCATGGAAGGTAGTTTTTTGTCGAGATTTTTGTTACTCCAATGGATTCTAGCCTTATCATTATGGAAGGTAGTCTTTTGTTGTGATTTCTGTCACTCCAATGGATGGTAGCCTTGTCACTATGGAAGGTAGTCTGTTGTTCATATTTTTGTTACTCCAATGGAAGGTAGCCTTGTCATTATGGAAGGTAGTCTATTGTCTAGATTTTTGTTACTCCAATGGAAGGTAGCCTTGTCATTATGGAAGGTAGTCTATTGTCGAGATTTTTGTTACTCCAATGAATGGTAGCCTTGTCATTATGAAAGGTTGTTTGTTGTCGAGATTTTTGTTACTCTAATGGATGGTAGCCTTGTTATTATGGATGGTAGTCTGTTTTTGAGATTTTTGTTACTCCAATGGATGGTAGCCTTTTAATTAGGGAAGGTAGTCTGTTGTCGAGTTTTTTGTTACTAAAATGGATGGTAGCCTTGTCATTATGGAAGGTAGTCTGTTCTCGAGATTTTTGTTATTCCAATAGATGTTATCCTTATCATTATGGAAGGTATTCTGTTGTCGAGATTTTTGTTACTCCAATGGATGGTATCCTTGTCATTAATGGAAGGTAGTTTGTTGTCGAGAATTTTGTTACTCCAATGGATTGTAGCCTTGTCATTATGGAACATAGTCTGTTGTCGATGTTTTTGTTACTCCAATGGATGGTAGCCTTGTCATTATGGAAAGTAGTTTGTTGTCAAGATTTTTGTTATTCCAATGGATGGTAGACTTGTAATTATGGAAGGTAGTCAGTTGTCGATATTTTTGTTATTCCAATGGATGGTAGCCTTGTCATTATGGAAGGTAGATTGTTGTCGAGATATTTGTTATTCCATTGGATGGTAGCCTTGTCATTATGGAAGGTAGAAAGTTGTCGAGATTTTTGTCTTTCAATTGGATGGTAGCCTTGTCATTATGGAAGGTAGTTTTTTCTCGAGATTTTTGTTATTCCAATAGATGGTAGCCTTGTCATTATGGAAGGTAGTCTGTTGCCGAGATTTTTGTTACTCCAATGGATGGTATCCTTGTCATTAATGGAAGGTAGTTTGTTGTCGAGAATTTTGTTACTCCAATGGATTGTAGCCTTGTCATTATGGAACATAGTCTGTTGTCGATGTTTTTGTTACTCCAATGGATGGTAGCCTTGTCATTATGGAAAGTAGTTTGTTGTCAAGATTTTTGTTATTCCAATGGATGGTAGCCTTGTAATTATGGAAGGTAGTCAGTTGTCGATATATTTGTTATTCCAATGGATGGTAGCCTTGTCATTATGGAATGTAGTCTGTCGTCGAGATTTTTGTTACTTCAATAGATGGTAGCCTTTTCATTATGGAAGGTAGTTTTTTGTAGAGATTTTTGTTACTCCAATGGATGCTAGCCTTGTCATTATGGAAGGTAGTCTGACGTTATGATTTCTGTCACTCCAATGGATGGTAGCCTTGTAAGTATGGAAGGTAGTTTGTTGTCGAGATTTTTGTTACTCTAATGGATGGTAGCCTTGTCATTATGGAAGGTAGTTTTTTGTCGATATTTTTGTTACTCCAATGGATTCTAGCCTTATCATTATGGAAGGTAGTCTTTCGTTGTGATTTCTGTCACTCCAATGGATGGTAGCCTTGTCACTATGGAAGGTAGTCTGTTGTTCATATTTTTGTTACTCCAATGGAAGGTAGCCTTGTCATTATGGAAGGTAGTCTATTGTCTAGATTTTTGTTACTCCAATGGATGGTAGCCTTGTCATTACGGAAGGTAGTCCGTCATCGATATTTTTGTTGCTTCAATGGATGGTAGCCTTGTCATTATGGAAGGTAGTTTGCTGTGGAGATTTTTGTTACTCCAATGGATGCTAGCCTTGTCATTATGGAAGGTAGTCTATCGTTGTGATTTCTGTCACTCCAATGGATGGTAGCCTTGACATTATGGAAGGTAGTCTGTTGTTCATATTTTTCTTACTCTGATTGAAGGTAGCCTTGTCATTATGGAAGGTTGTCTATTGTCGAGATTTTTGTTACTCCAATGGATGGTAGCCTTGTTATTATGGAAGGTAGTCTTTCGTCGAGATTTTTGATACTTTAATGGATGGTAGCCTTGTCATTATGGAAGGTAGTTTGTTGTTGATATTTTTGTTACTCTAATGGATGCTAGCCTTGTCATGATGGATGGTAGTTTGTCGTTGTGATTTCTGTCACTCCAATGGATGGTAGCCTTGTCACTATTGAAGGTAGTCTGTTGTATATATTTTTGTAACTCCAATGGAAGTTAGCCTTGTCATTATGGAAGTTAGTCTGTCGTCGAGATTTTTGATACTTCAATGGATGGTAGCCTTGTCATTATGGAAGTTAGTTTGTTGTCAAGATTTTTGTTACTCCAATGGATGCTAGCCTTGTCATGATGGATGGTAGTCTGTCATTGTGATTTCTGTCACTCCAATGGATGGTAGCCTTGTCACTATGGAAGGTAGTCAGTTGTACATATTTTTGTAACTCCAATGGAAGTTAGCCTTGTCATTATGGAAGGTTGTATATTGTCGAGATTTTTGTTACTCCAATGGATGGTAGCCTTGTCATTATGGAAGGTTGTCTGTTGTCGAGATTTTTGTTACTCTAATGGATGGTAGCCTTGTTATTATGGATGGTAGTATGTTTTCGAGATTTTTGTTTCTCCAATGGATGGTAACCTTGTAATTAGGGAAGGTAGTTTGTTGTAGATATTTTTGTTACTACAATGGATGGTAGCCTTGTCATTATGGAAGGTAGTCTGTTGTCGAGATTTTTGTTATTCCAATAGATGGTATCGTTGTCATTATGGAAGGTAGTCTATTGTCGAGATTTTTGTTACTCCAATGGATGGTAGACTTATCATTATGGAAGTCAGAATGTTGTCGATATTTTTGTCATTCCATTGGATGGTAGCCTTGTCATTGATGAAGGTAGTCTGTTCTCAAGATTTTTGTTATTCCAATAGATGGTAGCCTTGTCATTATGGAAGGTAGTCTGTTGCCGAGATTTTTGTTACTCCAATGGATGGTATCCTTGCAATTATGGAAGGTAGTCGGTTGTCGAGAATTTTGTTATTCCAATGGATGGTAGCATTGTAATTATGGAAGGTAGTCTGTTGTCGAGATTTTTGTTACTTCACAGGATGGTAACCTTGTCATTATGGATGGTAGTTTGTTGTCGAGATTTTTGATACTCCAATGGATGCTATCCTTGTCATTATAGAAGGTAGTCTGTCGTTGTGATTTCTGTCACTCCAATGAATGGTAGCCTAGTCACTACGGAAGGTAGTATGTTGTTCTTATTTTTGTTACTCCAATGGAAGGTAGCCTTGTCATTATGGAAGGTAGTCTATTGTCGAGATTTTTGTTACTCCAATGGATGGTAGCCTTGTCATTATGGAAGGTTGTCTGTTATGGAGATTTTTGTTACTCTAATGGATGGTAGCCTTGTTATTATGGATGGTAGTCTGTTTTCGAGATTTTTGTTTCTCCAATGGATGGTAACCTTGTAATTAGGGAAGGTAGTTTGTTGTCGATATTTTTGTTACTACAATGAATGGTAGCCTTGTCATTATGGAAGGTAGTTTGCTGTCGTGATTTTTGTTATTCCAATAGATGGTAGCCTTGTCATTATGGAAGCTAGTCTATTGTCGAGATTTTTGTTACTCCAATGGATGGTATCCTTGTCATTAATGGAAGGTAGGTTGTTGGCGAGATTTTTGTTATTCCAATGGATGGTAGCCTTGTAATTATGGAAGGTAGTCTGTTGTCGATATTTTTGTTACTCCAATGGATGGTAGCCTTGTCATTATGGAATGTAGTATGTCGTCGAGATTTTTGTTACTTCAATAGATGGTAGCCTTGTCATTATGGAAGGTAGTATGTCGTCGAGATTTTTGTTACTCTAATGGATGCTAGCCTTGTCATTATGGAAGGTAGTCTGACGTTGTGATTTCTGTCACTCCAATGGATGGTAGCCTTGTAACTATTGAAGGAAGTATGTTGTCGATATTTTTGTTACTTCAATGGATGGTAGCCTTGTCATTATTGAAGGTAGTTTTTTGTCGATATTTTTGTTACTCCAATGGCTGCTAGCCTTATCATTATGGAAGGTAGTCTGTCGTTGTGATTTCTGTCACTACAATGGATGGTAGCCTTGTCAATATGGAAGGTAGTCAGTTGTTCATATTTTTGTTACTCCAATGGAAGCTTGCCTTGTCATTATGGAAGGTAGTCTATTGTCTAGATTTTTGTTACTCCAATGGATGGTAGCCTTGTCATTATGGAAGGTAGTCCGTCGTCGAGATTTTTGTTACTCCAATGGATGGTAGCCTTTTCATTATGGAAGGTAGTCTATCATTGTGATTTATGTCACTCCAATGGATGGTAGCCTTGACATTATGGAAGGTAGTCTGTTGTTCATATTTTTGTTACTCTGATTGAAGGTAGCCTTGTCATTATGGAAGGTTGTCTATTGTCGAGATTTTTGTTACTCCAATGGATGGTAGCCTTGTCATTATGGAAGGTAGTATGTCGTCGAGATTTTTGATACTTCAATGGATGGTAGCCTTGTCATTATGGAAGGTACTTTGTTGTTGAGATTTTTGTTACTCCAACGGATGCTAGCCTTGTCATGATGGATGGTAGTCTGTCGTTGTGATTTTTGTCACTCCAATGGATGGTAGCCTTGTCACTTTGGAAGGTAGTCTGTTGTTCATATTTTTGTTACTCTAATGGAAGGTAGCCTTGTCATTATGGAAGGTAGTCTATTTTCTAGATTTTTGTTACTCCAATGGACGGTAGCCTTGTCATTATGGAAGGTAGTCCGTCGTCGAGATTTTTGTTACTTCAATGGAAGGTAGGCTTGTCATTATGGAAGGTAGTTTGTTGTGGAGATTTTTGTTACTCCAATGGATATTGGCCTTGTCATTATGGAAGGTAGTCTATCGTTGTGATTTCTGTCACTCCAATGGATGCTAGCTTTGTCATTATGGAAGGTAGTCTGTCGTTGTGATTTTTGTCACTCCAATGGATGGTAGCCTTGCCACTATGGAAGGTAGTCTGTTGTTCATATTTTTGTTACTCCAATGGATTGTAGCCTTGTCATTATGGAAGGTAGTCTATTGTTGAGATTTTTCTTACTCCAATGGATTGTAGCCTTGTCATTATGGAAGGTTGTCTGTTGACGAGATTTTTGTTATTCCAATGGATGGTAGCCTTGTCATTCTGGAAGGTAGTCTGTTTTCAATATTTTTGTTACTCCAATGGACGGTTTCCTTGTCATTATGGAAGTTAGTTTATTTACGAGATCTTTGTTACTCCAATGGATGGTAACCTCGTCATTATGGAAGGTAGTCTGTCATTGTGATTTCTGTCAATCCAATGGATGGTAGCCTTGTCTTTATGTAAGGTTGTTTATTGTCGTGATTTTTGTTATTCCATTGGATGGTTTACTTGTCATTAAAGAAGGTAGTCTGTTCTCGAGATTTTTGTTATTCCAATAGATGGTATCTTTGTCATTATGGAAGGTAGTCTGTTGTCGAGATTTTTGTTACTTCAATGGATGGTAGCCTTGTCATTATGGAAGGTAGTCTGTTGCCGAGATTTTTGTTACTCCAATTGATGGTATCCTTGTTAATAATGGAAGGTTGGTTGTTGGCGAGATTTTTGTTATTCCAATGGATGGTAGCCTTGTAATTATGGAAGGTAGTCTGTTGTCGATATTTTTGTTACTCCAATGGATGGTAGCCTTGTTATTATAGAATGTAGTCTGTCGTCGAGATTTTTGTTACTTCAATGGATGGTAGCCTTGTCATTATGGAAGGTATTATGTTGTCGAGATTTTTGTTACTCCAATGGATTCTAGCCTTGTCATTATGGAAGGTAGTCTGACGTTGTGATTTATGTCACTCCAATGGATGGTAGCCTTGTAACTATGGAAGGTAGTCTGTTGTCGATATTTTTGTTACATCAATGGATGGTAGCCTTGTCATTATAGAAGGTAGTTTTTTGTCGAGATTTTTGTTACTGCATTGGATTCTAGCCTTATCATTATGGAAGGTAGTCTGTCGTTGTGATTTTAGTCACTCCAATGGATGGTAGCCTTGTCACTATGGAAGGTAATCAGTTGTACATATTTTTGTTACTTCAATGGAAGGTAGCCTTATCATTATGGAAGGTAGTCTATTGTCTAGATTTTTGTTACTCCAATGGATGGTAGCCTTGTCATTATGGAAGCTAGTCCGTCAGCGAGACTTTTGTTACTTCAATGGATGGTAGCCTTGTCATTATGGAAGGTAGTTTGTTGTGGAGATTTTTGTTACTCCAATGGATGCTAGCCTTGTCATTATGGAAGGTAGTCTATCATTGTGATTTCTTTCACTCTAATTGATGGTAGCCTTGACATTATGGAAGGTAGTCTATTGTTCGTATTTTTGTTACTCTGATTGAAGGTAGCCTTGTCCTTATGGAAGGTTATCTATTGTCGAGATTTTTGATACTTCAATGGATGGTAGCCTTGTCATTATGGAAGGTAGTTTGTTGTTGAGATTTTTGTTACTCCAACAGATGCTAGCCTTGTCATGATGGATGGTAGTCTGTCGTTGTGATTTCTTGTCACTATGGAAGGTAGTTTGTTGTTCATATTTTTGTTACTCCAATGGAAGGTAGCCTTGTCATTATGGAAGGTAGTCTATTGTCGAGATTTTTGTTACTCCAATGGATGGTAGCCTTGTCATTATGGAAGGTTGTCTGTTGTCGAGATTTTTGTTTCTCCAATGGATGGTAACCTTGTAATTAGGGAAGGTAGTCTGTTGTCGATATTTTTGTTACTACAATGGATGGTAGCCTTGTCATTATGGAAGGTAGTATGTTGTCGAGATTTTTGTTATTCCAATAGATGGTAGCCTTGTCATTATGGAAGGTATTCTATTGTCGAGATTTTTGTTACTACAATGGATGGTAGACTTGTCATTATGGAAGGTAATATGTTGTCTAGATTTTGGTTATGCCAATGGATGGTAGCATTGTAATTATGGAAGGTAGTTTGTTGTCGAGATTTTTGTCACTTCAATGGATGGTATCCTTGTCATTATGGATGGTAGTTTGTTGTCGAGATTTTTGTTACTCCAATGGATTCTATCCTTGCCATTATAGAAGGTAGTTTATTGTTGTGATTTCTGTCACTCCAATGGATGGTAGCCATGTCACTATGGAAGGTAGTCTGTTATTTATATTTCTGTCACTCCAATGGATGGTAGCCTTCTCATTATGGAAGGTAGTCTATTGTCAAGATTTTTGTTACTCCAATGGATGGTAGCCTTGTCATTATGGAAGGTTGTCTATTGTTGTGATTTTTGTTACTCTGATGGATGGTAGCCTTGTCATTATGGAAGGTAGTCTGACGTTGTGATTTCTGTCACTCCAATGGATGGTAGCCTTGTAACTATGGAAGGTAGTCTGTTGTCGATATTTTTGTTACATCAATGGATGGTAGCCTTGTCATTATAGAAGGTAGTTTTTTGTCGAGATTTTTGTTACTGCATTGGATGCTAGCCTTATCATTATGGAAGGTAGTCTGTCGTTGTGATTTTAGTCACTCCAATGGATGGTAGCCTTGTCACTATGGAAGGTAATCAGTTGTACATATTTTTGTTACTTCAATGGAAGGTAGCCTTATCATTATGGAAGGTAGTCTATTGTCTAGATTTTTGTTACTCCAATGGATGGTAGCCTTGTCATTATGGAAGCTAGTCCGTCAGCGAGATTTTTGTTACTTCAATGGATGGTAGCCTTGTCATTATGGAAGGTAGTTTGTTGTGGAGATTTTTATTACTCCAATGGATGCTAGCCTTGTCATTATGGAAGGTAGTCTATCATTGTGATTTCTTTCACTCTAATTGATGGTAGCCTTGACATTATGGAAGGTAGTCTGTTGTTCATATTTTTGTTACTCTGATTGAAGGTAGCCTTGTCCTTATGGAAGGTTATCTATTGTCGAGATTTTTGTTACTTCAATGGATGGTAGCCTTGTCATTATGGAAGGTAGTGTGTTGTCGAGATTTTTGTTACTCCAATGGATGCTAGCCTTGTCATTATGGAAGGTAGTTTTTCGTTGTGATTTATGTCACTCCAATGGATGGTAGCCTTGTCACTATGGAAGGTAGTCTGTTGTTCATAATTTTGTTACTCCAATGGATTGTAGCCTTGTCATTATGGAAGGTAGTCTATTGTCGAGATTTTTGTTACTCAAATGGATGGTTGCCTTGTCGTTATGGAAGGTTGTCTGTTGTTGAGATTTTTGTTACTCTAATGGATGGTATCCTTGTCATTTTGGAAGGTAGTCTATTTTCGAGATTTTTGTTACTCCAATGGATGGTAGCCTTGTCATTATGGAAGGTAGTCTGTTGTCGAGATTTTTGTTACTACAGTGGAAGGTAGCCTTGTCAATATGGAAGTTAGTCTGTTGTCGAGATTTTGGTTACTAAAATGGATGGTAGCCTTGTAATTATTGAACATAGTCTTTTGTAGATAATTTTGTTACTCAAATGGATGGTAGCCTTGTCAATATGGAAGGTAGTCGGTTGTCTAGATTTTTGTTACTCCAATGGATGGTAGCATTATCATTATGGTAGGTAGTCCGTAATGGATATCTTTGTTACTCCAATGGATGGTAGCCTAGTCATTATAAAAGGTAGTTTGTTGTCGAGAATTTTGTTACTCCAATGGATGGTAGCCCTGTCATCATGGAAGGTAGTCTGTTGCCGAGATTTTTGTTACTCAAATGGATGGTATCCTTGTCATTATGGATGGTAGTCTATTATCGATAATTTTGTTACTACAATGGATGGTAGCCTTGTCATTATGGAAGGTAGTCTGTTCTCGAGATTTTTGTTATTCCAATAGATGGTATCCTTGTCATCATGGAAGGTAGTCTGTTGCCGAGATTTTTGTTACTCAAATGGATGGTATCCTTGTCATTATGGAAGGTAGTCTGTTGTCGAGAATTTTGTTACTCCATTGGATTGTAGCCTTGTCATTATGAAACATAGTCTGTTGTCGATGTTTTTGTTACTCCAATGGATGGTAGCCTTGTCATTATGGAAGGTAGTTTGTTGTCGAGATATTTGTTACTCCAATGGATGCTAGCCTTGTCATTATGGAAGGTAATATGTCGTTTTGATTTCTGTCACTCCAATGGATGGTAGCCTTGTCACTATGGAAGGTAGTCTGTTGTTCATATTTTTGTTACTCCAATGGATGATAGCCTTGTCATTTTGGAAGGTAGTCTGTTTTCGAGATTTTTGTTACTCCAATGGATGGTAGCCTAGTAATTATGCAAGGTAGTTTGTTGTCGAGATTTTTGTTACTATAGTGGATGGTAGCCTTGTCATTATGGAAGGTAGTGTGTTGTCGAGATTTTTGTTACTAAAATGGATGGTAGCCCTGTAATTATGGAACATAGTCTATTGTAGATATTTTTGTTACTCAAATGGATGGTAGCCTTGTCATTATGGATGGTAGTCGGTTGTCGATATTTTTGTTACTCCAATGGATGGTAGCATAAGCATTATGGAAAGTAGTCCGTTTTCGATATCTTTGTTACTCCAATGGATGGTAGCCTAATCATTATAGAAGGTAGTTTGTTGTCGAGATTTTTGTTACTCCAATGGATGGTAGCCTTGTCGTTAGGGAAGGTTGTCTGTTTGTCGATAATTTTGTTACTCCAATAGATGGTAGCCTTGTCATTATGGAAAGTAGTCTGTTCAAGATTTTTGTTACTCTAATGGATGGTAGCCTTATCATTATGGAAGGTAGTCTGTTGTCAATATTTTTGTTACTCCAATGGATGGTATCCTTGTCATTATGTAAGGTAGTCTGTTGTCGAGATTTTTGTTACTCCAATGGATGGTAGCCTTGTCATTATGGAAGGTTGTCTGTTTTCGAGATTTTTATTACTCTAATGGATGGTAGCCTTGTTATTATGGATGGTAGTCTGTTTTTGATATTTTTGTTACTCCAATGGATGTTAGCCTTGTAATTAGGGAAAGTAGTCTATTGTCGATATTTTTGTTACTACAATGGATGGTAGCCTTGTCATTATGGAAGATAGTTTATTCTCGAGATTTTTGTTATTCCAATAGATGGTATCCTTGTCGTTATGGAAGGTAGTCTATTGTCGAGATTTTTGTTACTCCAATGGATGGTAGGCTTCTCATTATGGAAGGTACAATGTTGTTGAGATTTTTGTCATTCCATTGGATGGTATCCTTGTCATTATGGAAGGTAGTCTGTTCTCAAAATTTTTGTTATTCCAATAGATGGTAGCCTTGTCATTATGGAAGGTAGTCTGTTGCCAAGATTTTTGTTACTCCAATGGATGGTATCATTATCATTATGGAAGGTAGTCTGTTGTCGAGATTTTTGTTACTCCAATGGATGCTAGCCTTGTCATTATGGAAGGTAATATGTCGTTTTGATTTCTGTCACTCCAATGGATGGTAGCCTTGTCACTATGGAAGGTAGTCTGTTGTTCATATTTTTGTTACTCCAATGGAATGTAGACTTGTCATTATGAAAGGTAGTCTATTGTCGATATTTTTGTTACTCCAATGGATGGTAGCCTTGTCATTTTGGAAGGTAGTCTGTTTTCGAGATTTTTGTTACTCCAATGGATGGTAGCCTAGTCATTATGGAAGGTAGTCTGTTGTCGAGATTTTTGTTACTATAGTGGATGGTAGCCTTGTCATTATGGAAGGTAGTGTGTTGTCGAGATTTTTGTTACTAAAATGGACGGTAGCCCTGTAATTATGGAACATAGTCTATTGTAGATATTTTTGTTACTCAAATGGATGGTAGCCTTGTCATTATGGATGGTAGTCGGTTGTCGATATTTTTGTTACTCCAATGGATGGTAGCATTATCATTATGGAAGGTAGTCCGTTTTTGATATCTTTGTTACTCCAATGGATGGTAGCCTAGTCATTATAGAAGGTAGTTTGTTGTCGAGATTTTTGTTACTCCAATGGATGGTAGCCTTGTCTTTAGGGAAGGTTGTTTGTTTGTCGATAATTTTGTTACTCCAATAGATGGTAGCCTTGTCATTATGGAAAGTAGTCTGTTCAAGATTTTTGTTACTCTAATGGATGGTAGCCTTATCATTTGGAAGGTAGTCTGTTGTCAATATTTTTGTTACTCCAATGGATGGTATCCTTGTCATTATGTAAGGTAATCTGTTGTCGAGATTTTTGTTACTCCAATGGATGGTAGCCTTGTCATTATAGAAGGTTGTCTGTTTTCGAGATTTTTGTTACTCTAATGGATGGTAGCCTTGTTATTATGGATGGTAGTCTTTTTTTGATATTTTTGTTACTCCAATGGATGTTAGCCTTGTAATTAGGGAAAGTAGTCTATTGTCGATATTTTTGTTATTACAATGGATGGTAGCCTTGTCATTATGGAAGATAGTTTATTCTCGAGATTTTTGTTATTCCAATAGATGGTATCCTTGTCATTATGGAAGGTAGTCTGTTGTCGAGATTTTTGTTACTCCAATGGATGGTAGACTTCTCATTATGGAAGGTAGAATGTTGTTGAGATTTTTGTCATTCCATTGGATGGTAGCCTTGTAATTATGGAAGGTAGTTTGTTCTCAAATTTTTTGTTATTCCAATAGATGGTAGCCTTGTCATTATGGAAGGTAGTCTGTTGCCGAGATTTTTGTTACTCCAATGGATGGTATCATTATCATTATGGAAGGTAGTCTGTTGTCGAGAATTTTGCTACTCCATTGGATTGTAGCCTTGTCATTATGGAACATAGTCTGTTGTCGATGTTTTTGTTACTCCAATGGATGGTAGCCTTGTCATTATGGAAGGTTGTCTATTGTTGATATTTTTGTTACTCCAATGGATTGTAGCCTTGTCATTATGGAAGGTAGTTTGTCGTAGAGATTTTTGTTACTTCAATGGATGGTAACCTTGTCATTATGGAAGGTAGTGTGTTGTCGAGATTTTTGTTACTCCAACGGATGCTAGACTTGTCATTATGGAAGGTAGTTTGTCATTGTGATTTCTGTCACTCCAATGGATGGTAGCCTTGTCACTATGGAAGGTAGTCTGTTGTTCATATTTTTGTTACTCCAATGGATTGTAGCCTTGTCATTATGGAAGGTAGTCTATTGTCGAGATTTTTGTTACTCCAATGGATGTTTGCCTTTTCGTTATGGAAGGTAATCTGTTGTTGAGATTTTTGTTACTCTAATGGATGGTAGCCTTGTCATTTTGGAAGGTAGTTTGTTGTCGAGATTTTTGTTACTCCAATGAATGGTAGCCTTGTCGTTATAGAAGGTAGTTTGTTGTCAAGATTTTTGTTACTCCAGTGAATTGTATCATTATCATTATGGATGTTAGTCTATTATCGATAATTTTATTACTACAATGGATGGTAGCCTTGTCATTATGGAAGGTAGTCTATTCTCGAGATTTTTGTTATTCCAATAGATGGTATCCTTGTCATCATGGAAGGTAGTATGTTGTCGAGATTTTTGTTACTCCAATGGATGGTAGCCTTGTCATTATGGAAGGTAGTCTGTTGTCGAGATTTTGTTACTCCAATGGATGGTAGCCTTGTCGTTATAGAAGGTAGTTTGTTGTCAAGATTTTTGTTACTCCAGTGAATTGTATCATTATCATTATGGATGTTAGTCTATTATCGATAATTTTGTTACTACAATGGATGGTAGCCTTGTCATTATGGAAGGTAGTCTGTTCTCGAGATTTTTGTTATTCCAATAGATGGTATCCTTGTCATCATGGAAGGTAGTATGTTGTCGAGATTTTTGTTACTCCAATGGATGGTAGACATCTCATTATGGAAGGTAGAATGTTGTTGAGATTTTTGTCATTCCATTGGATGGTAGCCTTGTCATTATGGAAGGTAGTCTGTTCTCAAAAATTTTGTTATTCCAATAGATGGTAGCCTTGTCATTATGGAAGGTAGTCTGTTGCCGAGATTTTTGTTACTCAATTGGATGGTGTCCTTGTCATTATGGAAGGTAGTCTGTTATCGAGAATTTTGTTACTCCATTGGATTGTAGCCTTGTCATTATGAAACATAGTCTGTTGTCGATGTTTTTGTTACTCCAATGGATGGTAGCCTTGTCATTATGGAAGGTAGTTTGTTGTCAAGATTTTTGTTATTCCAATGGATGGTAGCCTGGTCATTATGGAAGGTAGTCTGTTGTCGATATTTTTGTTACTCCAATGGATTGTAGCCTTGTCATTATGGAACGTAGTCTGTCGTCGAGATTTTTGTTACTTCAATGGATGTTAGCCTTGTCATTATGAAAGGTAGTTTGTCGTCGAGATTTTTGTTACTCCAATGGATGCTAGCCTTGTCATTATGGAAGGTAGTCTGTCGTTGTGATTTCTGTCACTCCAATGGATGGTAGCCTTGTCACCATGGAAGGTAGTCTGTTGTTCATATTTTTGTTACTCCAATGGATTGTAGACTTGTCATTATGGAAGGTAGTCTATTGTCGAGATTTTTTTACTCCAATGGATGGTAGCCTTGTCATTATGGAAGATTGTCTGTTGTTGAGATTTTTGTTACTCTAATGGATGGTAGCCTTTTCGTTTTAGAAGGTAGTCTGTTTTCGAGATTTTTGTTACTCCAATGGATGGTAGCCTAGTCATTATGGAAAGTAGTCTGTTGTCGAGATTTTTGTTACTATAGTAGATGGTAGCCTTGTCATTCTGGAAGGTAGTCCGTTGTCGAGATTTTTGTTACTAAAATGGATGGTAGCCTTGTAATTATGGAACATAGTCTATTGTAGATATTTTTGTTACTCAAATGGATGGTAGCCTTGTCATTATGGAAGGTAGTCGGTTGTCTAGATTTTTGTTACTCCAATGGATGGTAGCATTATCATTATGGAAGGTAGTCCGTTCTCGATATCTTTGTTACTCCAATGGATGGTAGCCTAGTCATTATAGAAGGTAGTTTTTTGTCGAGATTTTTGTTACTCCAATGGATGGTAGCCTTGTCGTTATAGAAGGTAGTTTGTTGTCAAGATTTTTGTTACTCCAATGAATTGTATCATTATCATTATGGATGGTAGTCTATTATCGATAATTTTGTTACTACAATGGATGGTAGCCTTGTCATTATGGAAGGTAGTCTGTTCTCGAGATTTTTGTTATTCCAATAGATGGTATCCTTGTCATCATGGAAGGTAGTCTGTTGTCGAGATTTTTGTTACTCCAATGGATGGTAGACATCTCATTATGGAAGGTAGAATGTTGTTGAGATTTTTGTCATTCCATTGGATGGTAGCCTTGTCATTATGGAAGGTAGTCTGTTCTCAAAATTTTTGTTATTCCAATAGATGGTAGCCTTGTAATTATGGAAGGTAGTCTGTTGCCGAGATTTTTGTTACTCAATTGGATGGTGTCCTTGTCATTATGGAAGGTAGTCTGTTATCGAGAATTTTGTTACTCCATTGGATTGTAGCCTTGTCATTATGAAACATAGTCTGTTGTCGATGTTTTTGTTACTCCAATGGATGGTAGCCTTGTCATTATGGAAGGTAGTTTGTTGTCAAGATTTTTGTTATTCCAATGGATGGTAGCCTGGTCATTATGGAAGGTAGTATGTTGTCGATATTTTTGTTACTCCAATGGATTGTAGCCTTGTCATTATGGAATGTAGTCTGTCGTCGAGATTTTTGTTACTTCAATGGATGTTAGCCTTGTCATTATGAAAGGTAGTTTGCCGTCGAGATTTTTGTTACTCCAATGGATGCTAGCCTTGTCATTATGGAAGGTAGTCTGTCGTTGTGATTTCTGTCACTCCAATGGATGGTAGCCTTGTCACCATGGAAGGTAGTCTGTTGTTCATATTTTTGTTACTCCAATGGATTGTAGACTTGTCATTATGGAAGGTAGTCTATTGTCGAGATTTTGTTACTCCAATGGATGGTAGCCTTGTCATTATGGAAGGTTGTCTGTTGTTGAGATTTTTGATACTCTAATGGATGGTAGCCTTTTCGTTTTAGAAGGTAGTCTGTTTTCGAGATTTTTGTTACTCCAATGGATGGTAGCCTAGTCATTATGGAAGGTAGTCTGTTGTCGAGATTTTTGTTACTAAAATGGATGGTAGCCTTGTAATTATGGAACATAGTCTATTGTAGATATTTTTGTTACTCAAATGGATGGTAGCCTTGTCATTATAGAAGGTAGTCGGTTGTCTAGATTTTTGTTACTCCAATGGATGGTAGCATTATCATTATGGAAGGTAGTCCGTTCTCGATATCTTTGTTACTCCAATGGATGGTAGCCTAGTCATTATAGAAGGTAGTTTTTTGTCGAGATTTTTGTTACTCCAATGGATGGTAGCCTTGTCGTTATAGAAGGTAGTTTGTTGTCAAGATTTTTGTTACTCCAATGAATTGTATCATTATCATTATGGATGGTAGTCTATTATCGATAATTTTGTTACTACAATGGATGGTAGCCTTGTCATTATGGAAGGTAGTCTGTTCTCGAGATTTTTGTTATTCCAATAGATGGTATCCTTGTCATCATGGAAGGTAGTCTGTTGTCGAGATTTTTATTACTCCAATGGATGGTAGACTTCTCATTATGGAAGGTAGAATGTTGTTGAGATTTTTGTCATTCCATTGGATTATAGCCTTGTCATTAAGGAAGGTAGTCTGTTCTGAAAAATTTTGTTATTCCAATAGATGGTAGCCTTGTCATTAAGGAAGGTAGTCTGTTGCCAAGATTTTTGTTACTCAAATGGATGGTGTCCTTGTCATTATGGAATGTAGTCTGTTGTCGAGATTTTTGTTACTCCATTGGATTGTAGCCTTATCATTATGAAACATAGTCTGTTGTCGATGTTTTTGTTACTCCAATGAATGGTAGCCTTGTCATTATGGAAGGTAGTTTGTTGTCAAGATTTTTGTTATTCCAATGGATGGTAGCCTTGTCATTATGGAAGGTAGTCTGTTGTCGATATTTTTGTTACTCCAATGGATTGTAGCCTTGTCATTATGGAAGGTAGTCTGTCGTCGAGATTTTTGTTACTCCAATGGATGGTAGCCTTGTCATTATGGAATGTAGTGCGTTCTCGATATCATTGTTACTCCAATGGATGCTAGCCTTGTCATTATAGAAGGTAGTTTGTTGTCGAGATTTTTGTTACTCCAATGGATGGTAGCCTTGTCGTTATAGAAGGTAGTTATGTTATCAAGATTTTTGTTACTCCAGTGAATTGTATCATTATCATTATGGATGTTAGTCTACTATCAATAATTTTGTTACTACAATGGATGGTAGCCTTGTCATTATGGAAGGTAGTCTGTTCTCGAGATTTTTGTTATTCCAATAGATGGTATCCTTGTCATCATGGAAGGTAGTCTGTTGTCGAGATTTTTGTTACTCCAATGGATGGTAGACTTCTCATTATGGAAGGTAGAATGTTGTCGAGATTTTTGTTACTCCAATGGATGGTAGCCTTGTCGTTATAGAAGGTAGTTTGTTGTCAAGATTTTTGTTACTCCAGTGAATTGTATCATTATCATTATGGATGTTAGTCTATTATCGATAATTTTGTTACTACAATGGATGGTAGCCTTGTCATTATGGAAGGTAGTCTGTTCTCGAGATTTTTGTTATTCCAATAGATGGTATCCTTGTCATCATGGAAGGTAGTATGTTGTCGAGATTTTTGTTACTCCAATGGATGGTAGACATCTCATTATGGAAGGTAGAATGTTGTTGAGATTTTTGTCATTCCATTGGATGGTAGCCTTGTCATTATGGAAGGTAGTCTGTTCTCAAAAATTTTGTTATTCCAATAGATGGTAGCCTTGTCATTATGGAAGGTAGTCTGTTGCCGAGATTTTTGTTACTCAAATGGATGGTGTCCTTGTCATTATGGAAGGTAGTCTGTTATCGAGAATTTTGTTACTCCATTGGATTGTAGCCTTGTCATTATGAAACATAGTCTGTTGTCGATGTTTTTGTTACTCCAATGGATGGTAGCCTTGTCATTATGGAAGGTAGTTTGTTGTCAAGATTTTTGTTATTCCAATGGATGGTAGCCTAGTCATTATGGAAGGTAGTCTGTTGTCGATATTTTTGTTACTCCAATGGATTGTAGCCTTGTCATTATGGAACGTAGTCTGTCGTCGAGATTTTTGTTACTTCAATGGATGTTAGCCTTGTCATTATGAAAGGTAGTTTGTCGTCGAGATTTTTTTTACTCCAATGGATGCTAGCCTTGTCATTATGGAAGGTAGTCTGTCGTTGTGATTTCTGTCACTCCAATGGATGGTAGCCTTGTCACCATGGAAGGTAGTCTGTTGTTCATATTTTTGTTACTCCAATGGATTGTAGACTTGTCATTATGGAAGGTAGTCTATTGTCGAGATTTTGTTACTCCAATGGATGGTAGCCTTGTCATTATGGAAGGTTGTCTGTTGTTGAGATTTTGGTTACTCTAATGGATGGTAGCCTTTTCGTTTTAGAAGGTAGTCTATTTTCGAGATTTTTGTTACTCCAATGGATGGTATCCTAGTCATTATGGAAGGTAGTCTGTTGTCGAGATTTTTGTTACTATAGTAGATGGTAGCCTTGTCATTATGGAAGGTAGTCCGTTGTCGAGATTTTTGTTACTAAAATGGATGGTAGCCCTGTAATTATGGAACATAGTCTATTGTAGATATTTTTGTTACTCAAATGGATGGTAGCCTTGTCATTATGGAAGGTAGTCGGTTGTCTAGATTTTTGTTACTCCAATGGATGGTAGCATTATCATTATGGAAGGTAGTCCGTTCTCGATATCTTTGTTACTCCAATGGATGGTAGCCTAGTCATTATAGAAGGTAGTTTTTTGTCGAGATTTTTGTTACTCCAATGGATGGTAGCCTTGTCGTTATAGAAGGTAGTTTGTTGTCAAGATTTTTGTTACTCCAATGAATTGTATCATTATCATTATGGATGGTAGTCTATTATCGATAATTTTGTTACTACAATGGATGGTAGCCTTGTCATTATGGAAGGTAGTCTGTTCTCGAGATTTTTGTTATTCCAATAGATGGTATCTTTGTCATCATGGAAGGTAGTCTGTTGTCGAGATTTTTGTTACTCCAATGGATGGTATCCTTGTCATTATGGAAGGTAGTCTGTTGTCGAGGAATTTTTTACTCCATTGGATTGTAGCCTTGTCATTATGAAACATAGTTTGTTGTCGATGTTTTTGTTACTCCAATGGATGGTAGCCTTGTCATTATGGAAGGTAGTTTATTGTCAAGCTTTTTGTTATTCCAATGGATGGTAGCCTTGTCATTATGGAAGGTAGTCTGTTGTCGATATTTTTGTTACTCCAATGGATTGTAGCCTTGTCATTATGGAAGGTAGTCTGTCGTCGAGATTTTTCTTACTTCAATGGATGTTAGCCTTGTCATTATGGAAGGTAGTTTGTTGTCGAGATTTTTGTTATTCTAATGGATGATAGCCTTGTCATTATGGAAGGTAGTGTTTTGTCGAGATTTTTGTTATTCCAATGGATGGTAGCCTTGTCATTATGGAAGGTAGTTTTTTGTCGAGATTTTTGTTACTCCAATGGATGGTAGCCTTGTCATTATGGAAGGTAGTCGGTCTTTGAGATTTGTGTTACTCCAACGGATGGTAGCCTTGTCATTATGGAAGGTAGTCTATTGTTCATATTTTTTCTACTCCAATCGATGATAGACTTGTCATTATGCAAAGTAGTCTGTTATCATGATTTTTGATACTCCAATGGGTTGTAGCCTTGTAATTATGGAAGGTAGTATGTTGTCGAGATTTTTGTTACTCCAATGGATGGTAGCGTTGTCATTGTGGAAGGTAGTCTGTCGTTGATATTTCTGTTACACCAATGGATTCTAGCCTTGTAATTATGGAAGGTAGTCTGTTGTTAAGATTTTTGTTACTCCAATGGATTGTAGCCTTGTCATAATGGAAGGGAGTCTGTTGTCGAGATTTTTGTTATTCCAATGGATGGTAACCTTATTATCATGGAAGGTAGTCTTTTGTCGAGATTTTTTTATTCCATTGGATGGTAGCCTTGTCATTGTGGAAGGTAGTCTGTCGTTGAGATTTCTCTTACTCCAATGGATTGTAGCCTTCTCATTATGGAAGGTAGTATGTTGTTCAGATTTTTGTTACTCGAATGGATTGTAGCCATGTCATTATGGAAGGTAGTTTGTTGTCGAGAATTTTATATTCCATTGGATGGTAGACTTGTCATTCTGGAAGGTAGTCTGTTGTCAAGATTTTTGTTACTCCAATGGATGGTAGCCTTGTCATTATGGAAGGTAGTCTTTTGTCGAGATTTTTGTTATTCCAATGGATGGTAGCCTTGTTATAATGGAAGGAAGTTTTTTGTCGAGATTTTTGTTACTCCAATGGATGGTAGCCTTGTCATTATGGAAGGTAGTCTGTAGTCGAGATTTTTGTTATTCCAATGGATGGTAGCCTTCTCATTAAGGAAGGTAGTTTTTTGTCAAGATTTTTGTTACTCCAATGGATGGTAGCCTTGTCATTATGGAAGGTAGTCTGTTGTCAAAATTTTTGTTACCCCAATGGATGTAGCCTTGTCATTATGGAAGGTAGTCTGTTGTCGAGATATTTGTTATTCCAATGGATGGTAACCATGTCATTATGGAAGGTAGTCTGTTGTCGAGATTTTTGTTATTCCAATGGATGGTAGCCTTCTCATTAAGGAAGGTAGTTTTTTGTCAAGATTTTTGTTACTCCAATGGATTGTAGCCTTGTCATTATGGAAGGTAGTCTGTCGTCGAGATTTTTCTTACTTCAATGGATGTTAGCCTTGTCATTATGGAAGGTAGTTTGTTGTCGAGATTTTTGTTATTCTAATGGATGCTAGCCTTGTCATTATGGAAGGTAGTGTTTTGTCGAGATTTTTGTTATTCCAATGGATGGTAGCCTTGTCATTATGGAAGGTAGTTTTTTGTCGAGATTTTTGTTACTCCAATGGATGGTAGCCTTGTCATTATGGAAGGTAGTCGGTCTTTGAGATTTGTGTTACTCCAACGGATGGTAGCCTTGTCATTATGGAAGGTAGTCTATTGTTCATATTTTTTCTACTCCAATCGATTATAGACTTGTCATTATGCAAAGTAGTCTGTTATCATGATTTTTGATACTCCAATGGGTTGTAGCCTTGTAATTATGGAAGGTAGTATGTTGTCGAGATTTTTGTTACTCCAATGGATGGTAGCGTTGTCATTGTGGAAGGTAGTCTGTCGTTGATATTTCTGTTACACCAATGGATTGTAGCCTTGTAATTATGGAAGGTAGTCTGTTGTTAAGATTTTTGTTACTCCAATGGATTGTAGCCTTGTCATAATGGAAGGGAGTCTGTTGTCGAGATTTTTGTTATTCCAATGGATGGTAACCTTATTATCATGGAAGGTAGTCTTTTGTCGAGATTTTTTTATTCCATTGGATGGTAGCCTTGTCATTGTGGAAGGTAGTCTGTCGTTGAGATTTCTCTTACTCCAATGGATTGTAGCCTTCTCATTATGGAAGGTAGTATGTTGTTCAGATTTTTGTTACTCGAATGGATTGTAGCCATGTCATTATGGAAGGTAGTTTGTTGTCGAGAATTTTATATTCCATTGGATGGTAGACTTGTCATTCTGGAAGGTAGTCTGTTGTCAAGATTTTTGTTACTCCAATGGATGGTAGCCTTGTCATTATGGAAGGTAGTCTTTTGTCGAGATTTTTGTTATTCCAATGGATGGTAGCCTTGTTATTATGGAAGGAAGTTTTTTGTCGAGATTTTTGTTACTCCAATGGATGGTAGCCTTGTCATTATGGAAGGTAGTCTGTTGTCGAGATTTTTGTTATTCCAATGGATGGTAGCCTTCTCATTAAGGAAGGTAGTTTTTTGTCAAGATTTTTGTTACTCCAATGGATGGTAGCCTTGTCATTATGGAAGGTAGTCTGTTGTCAAAATTTTTGTTACCCCAATGGATGTAGCCTTGTCATTATGGAAGGTAGT
This sequence comes from Vicia faba, assembly GCA_948472305.1. Taxonomy (NCBI): domain Eukaryota; kingdom Viridiplantae; phylum Streptophyta; class Magnoliopsida; order Fabales; family Fabaceae; genus Vicia; species Vicia faba. The sequence goes on along the minus strand of OX451739.1, from coordinate 679,826,345 downwards.
CTGTTGTCGAGATATTTGTTATTCCAATGGATGGTAACCATGTCATTATGGAAGGTAGTCTGTTGTCGAGATTTTTGTTATTCCAATGGATGGTAGCCTTCTCATTAAGGAAGGTAGTTTTTTGTCAAGATTTTTGTTACTCCAATGGATGGTAGCCTTGTCATTATGGAAGGTAGTCTGTTGTCTAAATTTTTGTTACCCCAATGGATGTAGCCTTGTCATTATGGAAGGTAGTCTGTTGTCGAGATATTTGTTATTCTAATGGATGGTACCCTTGTCATTATGGAAGGTAGTGTTTTGTCGAGATTTTTGTTATTCTAATGGATGGTAGCCTTGTCATTATGGAAGGTAGTTTTTTGTCGAGATTTTTGTTACTCCAATGGATGGTAGCCTTGTCATTATGGAAGGTAGTCGGTCTTTGAGATTTGTGTTACTCCAATGGATGGTAGCCTTGTCATTGTGGAAGGTAGTCTATTGTTCATATTTTTTCTACTCCAATCGATGATAGACTTGTCATTATGCAAAGTAGTCTGTTATCATGATTTTTGATACTCCAATGGGTTGTAGCCTTGTAATTATGGAAGGTAGTATGTTGTCGAGATTTTTGTTACTCCAATGGATGGTAGCCTTGTCATTGTGGAAGGTAGTCTGTCGTTGATATTTCTGTTACACCAATGGATTGTAGCCTTGTAATTATGGAAGGTAGTCTGTTGTTAAGATTTTTGTTACTCCAATGGATTGTAGCCTTGTCATAATGGAAGGGAGTCTGTTGTCGAGATTTTTGTTATTCCAATGGATGGTAACCTTATTATTATGGAAGGTAGTCTTTTGTCGAGATTTTTTTATTCCATTGGATGGTAGCCTTGTCATTGTGGAAGGTAGTCTGTCGTTGAGATTTCTCTTACTCCAATGGATTGTAGCCTTCTCATTATGGAAGGTAGTATGTTGTTCAGATTTTTGTTACTCGAATGGATTGTAGCCTTTTCATTATGGAAGGTAGTTTGTTGTCGAGAATTTTATATTCCATTGGATGGTAGACTTGTCATTCTGGAAGGTAGTATGTTGTCAAGATTTTTGTTACTCCAATGGATGGTAGCCTTGTCATTATGGAAGGTAGTCTTTTGTCGAGATTTTTGTTATTCCAATGGATGGTAGCCTCGTTATTATGGAAGGTAGTTTTTTGTCGAGATTTTTGTTACTCCAATGGATGGTAGCCTTGTCATTATGGAAGGTAGTCTGTTGTCGAGATTTTTGTTATTCCAATGGATGGTAGCCTTCTCATTAAGGAAGGTAGTTTTTTGTCAAGAATTTTGTTACTCCAATGGATGGTAGCCTTGTCATTATGGAAGGTAGTCTGTTGTCGAAATTTTTGTTACCCCAATGGATGTAGCCTTGTCATTATGGAAGGTAGTCTGTTGTCGAGATATTTGTTATTCTAATGGATGGTACCCTTGTCATTATGGAAGGTAGTGTTTTGTCGAGATTTTTGTTATTCCAATGGATGGTAGCCTTGTCATTATGGAAGGTAGTTTTTTGTCGAGATTTTTGTTACTCCAATGGATGGTAGCCTTGTCATTATGGAAGGTAGTCGGTCTTTGAGATTTGTGTTACTCCAATGGATGGTAGCCTTGTCATTATGGAAGGTAGTCTATTGTTCATATTTTTTCTACTCCAATCGGTGATAGACTTGTCATTATGCAAAGTAGTCTGTTATCATGATTTTTGATACTCCAATGGGTTGTAGCCTTGTAATTATGGAAGGTAGTATGTTGTCGAGATTTTTGTTACTCCAATGGATGGTAGCCTTGTCATTGTGGAAGGTAGTCTGTCGTTGATATTTCTGTTACACCAATGGATTGTAGCCTTGTAATTATGGAAGGTAGTCTGTTGTTAAGATTTTTGTTACTCCAATGGATTGTAGCCTTGTCATAATGGAAGGGAGTCTGTTGTCGAGATTTTTGTTATTCCAATGGATGGTAACCTTATTATTATGGAAGGTAGTCTTTTGTCGAGATTTTTTTATTCCATTGGATGGTAGCCTTGTCATTGTGGAAGGTAGTCTGTCGTTGAGATTTCTCTTACTCCAATGGATTGTAGCCTTCTCATTATGGAAGGTAGTATGCTGTTCAGATTTTTGTTACTCGAATGGATTGTAGCCTTGTCATTATGGAAGGTAGTTAGTTGTCGAGAATTTTTTATTCCATTGGATGGTAGACTTGTCATTCTGGAAGGTAGTCTGTTGTCAAGATTTTTGTTACTCCAATGGATGGTAGCCTTGTCATTATGGAAGGTAGTCTTTTGTCGAGATTTTTGTTATTCCAATGGATGGTAGCTTTGTTATTATGGAAGGTAGTTTTTTGTCGAGATTTTTGTTACTCCAATGGATGGTAGTCTTGTCATTATGGAAGGTAGTCTGTTGTCGAGATTTTTGTTATTCCAATGGATGGTAGCCTTCTCATTAAGGAAGGTAGTTTTTTGTCAAGATTTTTGTTACTCCAATGGATGGTAGCCTTGTCATTATGGAAGGTAGTCTGTTGTCGAAATTTTTGTTACCCCAATGGATGTAGCCTTGTCATTATGGAAGGTAGTCTGTTGTCGAGATATTTGTTATTCCAATGGATGGTAACCATGTCATTATGGAAGGTAGTCTATTGTCGAGATTTTTGTTATTCCAATGGATGGTAGCCTTCTCATTAAGGAAGGTAGTTTTTTTCAAGATTTTTGTTACTCCAATGGATGGTAGCCTTGTCATTATGGAAGGTAGTCTGTTGTCGAAATTTTTGTTACCCCAATGGATGTAGCCTTGTCATTATGGAAGGTAGTCTGTTGTCGAGATATTTGTTATTCTAATGGATGGTACCCTTGTCATTATGGAAGGTAGTGTTTTGTCGAAATTTTTGTTATTCCAATGGATGGTAGCCTTGTCATTATGGAAGGTAGTTTTTTGTCGAGATTTTTGTTACTCCAATGGATGGTAGCCTTGTCATTATGGAAGGTAGTCGGTCTTTGAGATTTGTGTTACTCCAATGGATGGTAGCCTTGTCATTATGGAAGGTAGTCTATTATTCATATTTTTTCTACTCCAATCGATGATAGACTTGTCATTATGCAAAGTAGTCTGTTATCATGATTTTTGATACTCCAATGGGTTGTAGCCTTGTAATTATGGAAGGTAGTATGTTGTCGAGATTTTTGTTACTCCAATGGATGGTAGCCTTGTCATTGTGGAAGGTAGTCTGTCGTTGATATTTTTGTTACACCAATGGATTGTAGCCTTGTAATTATGGAAGGTAGTCTGTTGTTAAGATTTTTGTTACTCCAATGGATTGTAGCCTTGTCATAATGGAAGGGAGTCTGTTGTCGAGATTTTTGTTATTCCAATGGATGGTAACCTTATTATTATTGAAGGTAGTCTTTTGTCGAGATTTTTTTATTCCATTGGATGGTAGCCTTGTCATTGTGGAAGGTAGTCTGTCGTTGAGATTTCTCTTACTCCAATGGATTGTAGCCTTCTCATTATGGAAGGTAGTATGTTGTTCAGATTTTTGTTACTCGAATGGATTGTAGCCTTGTCATTATGGAAGGTAGTTTGTTGTCGAGAATTTTTTATTCCATTGGATGGTAGACTTGTCATTCTGGAAGGTAGTCTGTTGTCAAGATTTTTGTTACTCCAATGGATGGTAGCCTTGTCATTATGGAAGGTAGTCTTTTGTCGAGATTTTTGTTATTCCAATGGATGGTAGCCTTGTTATTATGGAAGGTAGTTTTTTGTCGAGATTTTTGTTACTCCAATGGATGGTAGCCTTGTCATTATGGAAGGTAGTCTGTTGTCGAGATTTTTGTTATTCCAATGGATGGTAGCCTTCTCATTAAGGAAGGTAGTTTTTTGTCAAGATTTTTGTTACTCCAATGGATGGTAGCCTTGTCATTATGGAAGGTAGTCTGTTGTCGAAATTTTTGTTACCCCAATGGATGTAGCCTTGTCATTATGGAAGGTAGTCTGTTGTCGAGATATTTGTTATTCCAATGGATGGTAACCATGTCATTATGGAAGGTAGTCTGTTGTCGAGATTTTTGTTATTCCAATGGATGGTAGCCTTCTCATTAAGGAAGGTAGTTTTTTGTCAAGATTTTTGTTACTCCAATGGATGGTAGCCTTGTCATTATGGAAGGTAGTCTGTTGTCGAAATTTTTGTTACCCCAATGGATGTAGCCTTGTCATTATGGAAGGTAGTCTGTTGTCGAGATATTTGTTATTCTAATGGATGGTACCCTTGTCATTATGGAAGGTAGTGTTTTGTCGAGATTTTTGTTATTCCAATGGATGGTAGCCTTGTCATTATGGAAGGTAGTTTTTTGTCGAGATTTTTGTTACTCCAATGGATGGTAGCCTTGTCATTATGGAAGGTAGTTTTTTGTCGAGATTTTTGTTACTCCAATGGATGGTAGCCTTGTCATTATGGAAGGTAGTCGGTCTTTGAGATTTGTGTTACTCCAATGGATGGTAGCCTTGTCATTATGGAAGGTAGTCTATTGTTCATATTTTTTCTACTCCAATCGATGATAGACTTGTCATTATGCAAAGTAGTCTGTTATCATGATTTTTGATACTCCAATGGGTTGTAGCCTTGTAATTATGGAAGGTAGTATGTTGTCGAGATTTTTGTTACTCCAATGGATGGTAGCCTTGTCATTGTGGAAGGTAGTCTGTCGTTGATATTTCTGTTACACCAATGGATTGTAGCCTTGTCATTATGGAAGGTAGTCTGTTGTTAAGATTTTTGTTACTCTAATGGATTGTAGCCTTGTAATAATTGAAGGGAGTCTGTTGTCGAGATTTTTGTTATTCCAATGGATGGTAACCTTATTATTATGGAAGGTAGTCTTTTGTCGAGATTTTTTTATTCCATTGGATGGTAGCCTTATGATTGTGGAAGGTAGTCTATCGTTGAGATTTCTGTTACTCCAATGGATTGTAGCCTTCTCATTATGGAAGGTAGTATGTTGTTCAGATTTTTGTTACTCCAATGGATTGTAGCCTTGTCATTATGGAAGGTAGTTTGTTGCCGAGAATTTTTTATTCCATTATATGGTAGACTTGTCATTATGGAAGGTAGTCTTTTGTCGAGATTTTTGTTATTCCAATGGATGGTAGCCTTGTTATTATGGAAGGTAGTTTTTTGTCAAGATTTTTGTTACTCCAATGGATTGTAGCCTTGTCATTATGGAAGGTAGTTTGTTGTCGAGATTTTTGTTATTCCAATGGATGGTAGCCTTCTCATTAAGGAAGGTAGTTTTTTGTCAAGATTTTGGTTACTCCAATGGATGGTAGCCTTGTCATTATGGAAGGTAGTCTGTTGTCGAAATTTTTGTTACCCCAATGGATGTAGCCTTGTCATTATGGAAGGTAGTCTGTTGTCGAGATATTTGTTATTCTAATGGATGGTACCCTTGTCATTATGGAAGGTAGTGTTTTGTCGAGATTTTTGTTATTCCAATGGATGGTAGCCTTGTCATTATGGAAGGTAGTTTTTTGTCGAGATTTTTGTTACTCCAATGGATGGTAGCCTTGTCATTATGGAAGGTAGTTTTTTGTCGAGATTTTTGTTACTCCAATGGATGGTAGCCTTGTCATTATGGAAGGTAGTCGGTCTTTGAGATTTGTGTTACTCCAATGGATGGTAGCCTTGTCATTATGGAAGGTAGTCTATTGTTCATATTTTTTCTACTCCAATCGATGATAGACTTGTCATTATGCAAAGTAGTCTGTTATCATGATTTTTGATACTCCAATGGGTTGTAGCCTTGTAATTATGGAAGGTAGTATGTTGTCGAGATTTTTGTTACTCCAATGGATGGTAGCCTTGTCATTGTGGAAGGTAGTCTGTCGTTGATATTTCTGTTACACCAATGGATTGTAGCCTTGTCATTATGGAAGGTAGTCTGTTGTTAAGATTTTTGTTACTCTAATGGATTGTAGCCTTGTAATAATTGAAGGGAGTCTGTTGTCGAGATTTTTGTTATTCCAATGGATGGTAACCTTATTATTATGGAAGGTAGTCTTTTGTCGAGATTTTTTTATTCCATTGGATGGTAGCCTTATGATTGTGGAAGGTAGTCTGTCGTTGAGATTTCTGTTACTCCAATGGATTGTAGCCTTCTCATTATGGAAGGTAGTATGTTGTTCAGATTTTTGTTACTCCAATGGATTGTAGCCTTGTCATTATGGAAGGTAGTTTGTTGCCGAGAATTTTTTATTCCATTGGATGGTAGACTTGTCATTATGGAAGGTAGTCTTTTGTCGAGATTTTTGTTATTCCAATGGATGGTAGCCTTGTTATTATGGAAGGTAGTTTTTTGTCAAGATTTTTGTTACTCCAATGGATTGTAGCCTTGTCATTATGGAAGGTAGTTTGTTGTCGAGATTTTTGTTATTCCAATGGATGGTAGCCTTCTCATTAAGGAAGGTAGTTTTTTGTCAAGATTTTGGTTACTCCAATGGATGGTAGCCTTGTCATTATGGAAGGTAGTCTGTTGTCGAAATTTTTGTTACCCCAATGGATGTAGCCTTGTCATTATGGAAGGTAGTCTGTTGTCGAGATATTTGTTATTCTAGTGGATGGTACCCTTGTCATTATGGAAGGTAGTGTTTTGTCGAGATTTTTGTTATTCCAATGGATGGTAGCCTTGTCATTATAGGAGGTAGTTTTTTGTCGAGATTTTTGTTACTCCAATGGATGGTAGCCTTGTCATTATGGAAGGTAGTCGGTCTTTGAGATTTGTGTTACTCCAATGGATGGTAGCCTTGTCATTATGGAAGGTAGTCTATTATTCATATTTTTTCTACTCCAATCGATGATAGACTTGTCATTATGCAAAGTAGTCTGTTATCATGATTTTTGATACTCCAATGGGTTGTAGCCTTGTAATTATGGAAGGTAGTATGTTGTCGAGATTTTTGTTACTCCAATGGATGGTAGCCTTGTCATTGTGGAAGGTAGTCTGTCGTTGATATTTTTGTTACACCAATGGATTGTAGCCTAGTAATTATGGAAGGTAGTCTGTTGTTAAGATTTTTGTTACTCCAATGGATTGTAGCCTTGTCATAATGGAAGGGAGTCTGTTGTCGAGATTTTTGTTATTCCAATGGATGGTAACCTTATTATTATTGAAGGTAGTCTTTTGTCGAGATTTTTTTATTCCATTGGATGGTAGCCTTGTCATTGTGGAAGGTAGTCTGTCGTTGAGATTTCTCTTACTCCAATGGATTGTAGCCTTCTCATTATGGAAGGTAGTATGTTGTTCAGATTTTTGTTACTCGAATGGATTGTAGCCTTGTCATTATGGAAGGTAGTTTGTTGTCGAGAATTTTTTATTCCATTGGATGGTAGACTTGTCATTCTGGAAGGTAGTCTGTTGTCAAGATTTTTGTTACTCCAATGGATGGTAGCCTTGTCATTATGGAAGGTCGTCTTTTGTCGAGATTTTTGTTATTCCAATGGATGGTAGCCTTGTTATTATGGAAGGTAGTTTTTTGTCGAGATTTTTGTTACTCCAATGGATGGTAGCCTTGTCATTATGGAAGGTAGTCTGTTGTCGAGATTTTTGTTATTCCAATGGATGGTAGCCTTCTCATTAAGGAAGGTAGTTTTTTGTCAAGATTTTTGTTACTCCAATGGATGGTAGCCTTGTCATTATGGAAGGTAGTCTGTTGTCGAAATTTTTGTTACTCCAATGGATGGTAGCCTTGTCATTATGGAAGGTAGTCGGTCTTTGAGATTTGTGTTACTCCAATGGATGGTAGCCTTGTCATTATGGAAGGTAGTCTATTGTTCATATTTTTTCTACTCCAATCGATGATAGACTTGTCATTATGCAAAGTAGTCTGTTATCATGATTTTTGATACTCCAATGGGTTGTAGCCTTGTAATTATGGAAGGTAGTATGTTGTCGAGATTTTTGTTACTCCAATGGATGGTAGCCTTGTCATTGTGGAAGGTAGTCTGTCGTTGATATTTCTGTTACACCAATGGATTGTAGCCTTGTCATTATGGAAGGTAGTCTGTTGTTAAGATTTTTGTTACTCTAATGGATTGTAGCCTTGTAATAATTGAAGGGAGTCTGTTGTCGAGATTTTTGTTATTCCAATGGATGGTAACCTTATTATTATGGAAGGTAGTCTTTTGTCGAGATTTTTTTATTCCATTGGATGGTAGCCTTATGATTGTGGAAGGTAGTCTGTCGTTGAGATTTCTGTTACTCCAATGGATTGTAGCCTTCTCATTATGGAAGGTAGTATGTTGTTCAGATTTTTGTTACTCCAATGGATTGTAGCCTTGTCATTATGGAAGGTAGTTTGTTGCCGAGAATTTTTTATTCCATTGGATGGTAGACTTGTCATTATGGAAGGTAGTCTTTTGTCGAGATTTTTGTTATTCCAATGGATGGTAGCCTTGTTATTATGGAAGGTAGTTTTTTGTCAAGATTTTTGTTACTCCAATGGATTGTAGCCTTGTCATTATGGAAGGTAGTTTGTTGTCGAGATTTTTGTTATTCCAATGGATGGTAGCCTTCTCATTAAGGAAGGTAGTTTTTTGTCAAGATTTTGGTTACTCCAATGGATGGTAGCCTTGTCATTATGGAAGGTAGTCTGTTGTCGAAATTTTTGTTACCCCAATGGATGTAGCCTTGTCATTATGGAAGGTAGTCTGTTGTCGAGATATTTGTTATTCTAGTGGATGGTACCCTTGTCATTATGGAAGGTAGTGTTTTGTCGAGATTTTTGTTATTCCAATGGATGGTAGCCTTGTCATTATAGGAGGTAGTTTTTTGTCGAGATTTTTGTTACTCCAATGGATGGTAGCCTTGTCATTATGGAAGGTAGTCGGTCTTTGAGATTTGTGTTACTCCAATGGATGGTAGCCTTGTCATTATGGAAGGTAGTCTATTATTCATATTTTTTCTACTCCAATCGATGATAGACTTGTCATTATGCAAAGTAGTCTGTTATCATGATTTTTGATACTCCAATGGGTTGTAGCCTTGTAATTATGGAAGGTAGTATGTTGTCGAGATTTTTGTTACTCCAATGGATGGTAGCCTTGTCATTGTGGAAGGTAGTCTGTCGTTGATATTTTTGTTACACCAATGGATTGTAGCCTAGTAATTATGGAAGGTAGTCTGTTGTTAAGATTTTTGTTACTCCAATGGATTGTAGCCTTGTCATAATGGAAGGGAGTCTGTTGTCGAGATTTTTGTTATTCCAATGGATGGTAACCTTATTATTATTGAAGGTAGTCTTTTGTCGAGATTTTTTTATTCCATTGGATGGTAGCCTTGTCATTGTGGAAGGTAGTCTGTCGTTGAGATTTCTCTTACTCCAATGGATTGTAGCCTTCTCATTATGGAAGGTAGTATGTTGTTCAGATTTTTGTTACTCGAATGGATTGTAGCCTTGTCATTATGGAAGGTAGTTTGTTGTCGAGAATTTTTTATTCCATTGGATGGTAGACTTGTCATTCTGGAAGGTAGTCTGTTGTCAAGATTTTTGTTACTCCAATGGATGGTAGCCTTGTCATTATGGAAGGTCGTCTTTTGTCGAGATTTTTGTTATTCCAATGGATGGTAGCCTTGTTATTATGGAAGGTAGTTTTTTGTCGAGATTTTTGTTACTCCAATGGATGGTAGCCTTGTCATTATGGAAGGTAGTCTGTTGTCGAGATTTTTGTTATTCCAATGGATGGTAGCCTTCTCATTAAGGAAGGTAGTTTTTTGTCAAGATTTTTGTTACTCCAATGGATGGTAGCCTTGTCATTATGGAAGGTAGTCTGTTGTCGAAATTTTTGTTACTCCAATGGATGGTAGCCTTGTCATTATGGAAGGTAGTCGGTCTTTGAGATTTGTGTTACTCCAATGGATGGTAGCCTTGTCATTATGGAAGGTAGTCTATTGTTCATATTTTTTCTACTCCAATCGATGATAGACTTGTCATTATGCAAAGTAGTCTGTTATCATGATTTTTGATACTCCAATGGGTTGTAGCCTTGTAATTATGGAAGGTAGTATGTTGTCGAGATTTTTGTTACTCCAATGGATGGTAGCCTTGTCATTGTGGAAGGTAGTCTGTCGTTGATATTTCTGTTACACCAATGGATTGTAGCCTTGTCATTATGGAAGGTAGTCTGTTGTTAAGATTTTTGTTACTCTAATGGATTGTAGCCTTGTAATAATTGAAGGGAGTCTGTTGTCGAGATTTTTGTTATTCCAATGGATGGTAACCTTATTATTATGGAAGGTAGTCTTTTGTCGAGATTTTTTTATTCCATTGGATGGTAGCCTTATGATTGTGGAAGGTAGTCTATCGTTGAGATTTCTGTTACTCCAATGGATTGTAGCCTTCTCATTATGGAAGGTAGTATGTTGTTCAGATTTTTGTTACTCCAATGGATTGTAGCCTTGTCATTATGGAAGGTAGTTTGTTGCCGAGAATTTTTTATTCCATTGGATGGTAGACTTGTCATTATGGAAGGTAGTCTTTTGTCGAGATTTTTGTTATTCCAATGGATGGTAGCCTTGTTATTATGGAAGGTAGTTTTTTGTCAAGATTTTTGTTACTCCAATGGATTGTAGCCTTGTCATTATGGAAGGTAGTTTGTTGTCGAGATTTTTGTTATTCCAATGGATGGTAGCCTTCTCATTAAGGAAGGTAGTTTTTTGTCAAGATTTTGGTTACTCCAATGGATGGTAGCCTTGTCATTATGGAAGGTAGTCTGTTGTCGAAATTTTTGTTACCCCAATGGATGTAGCCTTGTCATTATGGAAGGTAGTCTGTTGTCGAGATATTTGTTATTCTAATGGATGGTACCCTTGTCATTATGGAAGGTAGTGTTTTGTCGAGATTTTTGTTATTCCAATGGATGGTAGCCTTGTCATTATGGAAGGTAGTTTTTTGTCGAGATTTTTGTTACTCCAATGGATGGTAGCCTTGTCATTATGGAAGGTAGTTTTTTGTCGAGATTTTTGTTACTCCAATGGATGGTAGCCTTGTCATTATGGAAGGTAGTCGGTCTTTGAGATTTGTGTTACTCCAATGGATGGTAGCCTTGTCATTATGGAAGGTAGTCTATTGTTCATATTTTTTCTACTCCAATCGATGATAGACTTGTCATTATGCAAAGTAGTCTGTTATCATGATTTTTGATACTCCAATGGGTTGTAGCCTTGTAATTATGGAAGGTAGTATGTTGTCGAGATTTTTGTTACTCCAATGGATGGTAGCCTTGTCATTGTGGAAGGTAGTCTGTCGTTGATATTTCTGTTACACCAATGGATTGTAGCCTTGTCATTATGGAAGGTAGTCTGTTGTTAAGATTTTTGTTACTCTAATGGATTGTAGCCTTGTAATAATTGAAGGGAGTCTGTTGTCGAGATTTTTGTTATTCCAATGGATGGTAACCTTATTATTATGGAAGGTAGTCTTTTGTCGAGATTTTTTTATTCCATTGGATGGTAGCCTTATGATTGTGGAAGGTAGTCTATCGTTGAGATTTCTGTTACTCCAATGGATTGTAGCCTTCTCATTATGGAAGGTAGTATGTTGTTCAGATTTTTGTTACTCCAATGGATTGTAGCCTTGTCATTATGGAAGGTAGTTTGTTGCCGAGAATTTTTTATTCCATTGGATGGTAGACTTGTCATTATGGAAGGTAGTCTTTTGTCGAGATTTTTGTTATTCCAATGGATGGTAGCCTTGTTATTATGGAAGGTAGTTTTTTGTCAAGATTTTTGTTACTCCAATGGATTGTAGCCTTGTCATTATGGAAGGTAGTTTGTTGTCGAGATTTTTGTTATTCCAATGGATGGTAGCCTTCTCATTAAGGAAGGTAGTTTTTTGTCAAGATTTTGGTTACTCCAATGGATGGTAGCCTTGTCATTATGGAAGGTAGTCTGTTGTCGAAATTTTTGTTACCCCAATGGATGTAGCCTTGTCATTATGGAAGGTAGTCTGTTGTCGAGATATTTGTTATTCTAATGGATGGTACCCTTGTCATTATGGAAGGTAGTGTTTTGTCGAGATTTTTGTTATTCCAATGGATGGTAGCCTTGTCATTATGGAAGGTAGTTTTTTGTCGAGATTTTTGTTACTCCAATGGATGGTAGCCTTGTCATTATGGAAGGTAGTTTTTTGTCGAGATTTTTGTTACTCCAATGGATGGTAGCCTTGTCATTATGGAAGGTAGTCGGTCTTTGAGATTTGTGTTACTCCAATGGATGGTAGCCTTGTCATTATGGAAGGTAGTCTATTGTTCATATTTTTTCTACTCCAATCGATGATAGACTTGTCATTATGCAAAGTAGTCTGTTATCATGATTTTTGATACTCCAATGGGTTGTAGCCTTGTAATTATGGAAGGTAGTATGTTGTCGAGATTTTTGTTACTCCAATGGATGGTAGCCTTGTCATTGTGGAAGGTAGTCTGTCGTTGATATTTCTGTTACACCAATGGATTGTAGCCTTGTCATTATGGAAGGTAGTCTGTTGTTAAGATTTTTGTTACTCTAATGGATTGTAGCCTTGTAATAATTGAAGGGAGTCTGTTGTCGAGATTTTTGTTATTCCAATGGATGGTAACCTTATTATTATGGAAGGTAGTCTTTTGTCGAGATTTTTTTATTCCATTGGATGGTAGCCTTATGATTGTGGAAGGTAGTCTGTCGTTGAGATTTCTGTTACTCCAATGGATTGTAGCCTTCTCATTATGGAAGGTAGTATGTTGTTCAGATTTTTGTTACTCCAATGGATTGTAGCCTTGTCATTATGGAAGGTAGTTTGTTGCCGAGAATTTTTTATTCCATTGGATGGTAGACTTGTCATTATGGAAGGTAGTCTTTTGTCGAGATTTTTGTTATTCCAATGGATGGTAGCCTTGTTATTATGGAAGGTAGTTTTTTGTCAAGATTTTTGTTACTCCAATGGATTGTAGCCTTGTCATTATGGAAGGTAGTTTGTTGTCGAGATTTTTGTTATTCCAATGGATGGTAGCCTTCTCATTAAGGAAGGTAGTTTTTTGTCAAGATTTTGGTTACTCCAATGGATGGTAGCCTTGTCATTATGGAAGGTAGTCTGTTGTCGAAATTTTTGTTACCCCAATGGATGTAGCCTTGTCATTATGGAAGGTAGTCTGTTGTCGAGATATTTGTTATTCTAGTGGATGGTACCCTTGTCATTATGGAAGGTAGTGTTTTGTCGAGATTTTTGTTATTCCAATGGATGGTAGCCTTGTCATTATAGGAGGTAGTTTTTTGTCGAGATTTTTGTTACTCCAATGGATGGTAGCCTTGTCATTATGGAAGGTAGTCGGTCTTTGAGATTTGTGTTACTCCAATGGATGGTAGCCTTGTCATTATGGAAGGTAGTCTATTATTCATATTTTTTCTACTCCAATCGATGATAGACTTGTCATTATGCAAAGTAGTCTGTTATCATGATTTTTGATACTCCAATGGGTTGTAGCCTTGTAATTATGGAAGGTAGTATGTTGTCGAGATTTTTGTTACTCCAATGGATGGTAGCCTTGTCATTGTGGAAGGTAGTCTGTCGTTGATATTTTTGTTACACCAATGGATTGTAGCCTAGTAATTATGGAAGGTAGTCTGTTGTTAAGATTTTTGTTACTCCAATGGATTGTAGCCTTGTCATAATGGAAGGGAGTCTGTTGTCGAGATTTTTGTTATTCCAATGGATGGTAACCTTATTATTATTGAAGGTAGTCTTTTGTCGAGATTTTTTTATTCCATTGGATGGTAGCCTTGTCATTGTGGAAGGTAGTCTGTCGTTGAGATTTCTCTTACTCCAATGGATTGTAGCCTTCTCATTATGGAAGGTAGTATGTTGTTCAGATTTTTGTTACTCGAATGGATTGTAGCCTTGTCATTATGGAAGGTAGTTTGTTGTCGAGAATTTTTTATTCCATTGGATGGTAGACTTGTCATTCTGGAAGGTAGTCTGTTGTCAAGATTTTTGTTACTCCAATGGATGGTAGCCTTGTCATTATGGAAGGTCGTCTTTTGTCGAGATTTTTGTTATTCCAATGGATGGTAGCCTTGTTATTATGGAAGGTAGTTTTTTGTCGAGATTTTTGTTACTCCAATGGATGGTAGCCTTGTCATTATGGAAGGTAGTCTGTTGTCGAGATTTTTGTTATTCCAATGGATGGTAGCCTTCTCATTAAGGAAGGTAGTTTTTTGTCAAGATTTTTGTTACTCCAATGGATGGTAGCCTTGTCATTATGGAAGGTAGTCTGTTGTCGAAATTTTTGTTACCCCAATGGATGTAGCCTTGTCATTATGGAAGGTAGTCTGTTGTCGAGATATTTGTTATTCCAATGGATGGTAACCATGTCATTATGGAAGGTAGTCTGTTGTCGAGATTTTTGTTATTCCAATGGATGGTAGCCTTCTCATTAAGGAAGGTAGTTTTTTGTCAAGATTTTTGTTACTCCAATGGATGGTAGCCTTGTCATTATGGAAGGTAGTCTGTTGTCGAAATTTTTGTTACCCCAATGGATGTAGCCTTGTCATTATGGAAGGTAGTCTGTTGTCGAGATATTTGTTATTCTAATGGATGGTACCCTTGTCATTATGGAAGGTAGTGTTTTGTCGAGATTTTTGTTATTCCAATGGATGGTAGCCTTGTCATTATGGAAGGTAGTTTTTTGTCGAGATTTTTGTTACTCCAATGGATGGTAGCCTTGTCATTATGGAAGGTAGTCGGTCTTTGAGATTTGTGTTACTCCAATGGATGGTAGCCTTGTCATTATGGAAGGTAGTCTATTGTTCATATTTTTTCTACTCCAATCGATGATAGACTTGTCATTATGCAAAGTAGTCTGTTATCATGATTTTTGATACTCCAATGGGTTGTAGCCTTGTAATTATGGAAGGTAGTATGTTGTCGAGATTTTTGTTACTCCAATGGATGGTAGCCTTGTCATTGTGGAAGGTAGTCTGTCGTTGATATTTCTGTTACACCAATGGATTGTAGCCTTGTCATTATGGAAGGTAGTCTGTTGTTAAGATTTTTGTTACTCTAATGGATTGTAGCCTTGTAATAATGGAAGGGAGTGTGTTGTCGAGATTTTTGTTATTCCAATGGATGGTAACCTTATTATTATGGAAGGTAGTCTTTTGTCAAGATTTTTTTATTCCATTGGATGGTAGCCTTGTCATTGTAGAAGGTAGTCTGTCGTTGAGATTTCTCTTACTCCAATGGATTGTAGCCTTCTCATTATGGAAGGTAGTATGTTGTTCAGATTTTTGTTACTCGAATGGATTGTAGCCTTGTCATTATGGAAGGTAGTTTGTTGTCGAGAAATTTTTATTCCATTGGATGGTAGACTTGTCATTCTGGAAGGTAGTCTGTTGTCAAGATTTTTGTTACTCCAATGGATGGTAGCCTTGTCATTATGGAAGGTAGTTTTTTGTCGAGATTTTTGTTACTCCAATGGATTGTAGCCTTGTCATTATGGAAGGTAGTCTGTTGTCGAGATTTTTGTTATTCCAATGGATGGTAGCCTTCTCATTAAGGAAGGTAGTTTTTTGTCGAGATTTTGGTTACTCCAATGGATGGTAGCCTTGTCATTATGGAAGGTGGTCTGTTGTCGAAATTTTTGTTACCCCAATGGATGTAGCCTTGTCATTATGGAAGGTAGTCTGTTGTCGAGAGATTTGTTATTCCAATGGATGGTAAGCTTGTTATTATGGAAGGTAGTCTTTTGTCGAGATTTTTGTTATTCCAATGGATGGTAGCCTTGTCATTATGGAAGGTAGTTTTTTGTCGAGATTTTTGTTACTCCAATGGATGGTAGCCTTGTCATTATGGAAGGTAGTCTGTTGTCGAGATTTTTGTTATTCCAATGGATGGTAGCCTTCTCATTATGGAAGGTTGTTTTTTGTCGAGATTTTTGTTACTCTAATGGATGGTAGCCTTGTCATTATGGAAGGTAGTCGGTCGTTGAGATTTGTGTTACTCCAATGAATAGTAGCCTTTTAATTATGGAAGGTAGTCTATTGTTCATATTTTTTCTACTCCAATCGATGATAGCCTTGTCATTGTGGAAAGTAGTCTGCTATCGTGATTTTTGATACTCCAACGGGTGGTAGCCTTGTAATTATGGAAGGTAGTATGTTGTCGAGATTTTTGTTACTCCAATGGATGGTAGCCTTGTCATTGTGGAAGGTAGTCTGTCGTTGATATTTCTGTTACACCAATGGATTGTAGCCTTGTAATTATGGAAGGTAGTCTGTTGTTAAGATTTTTGTTACTCCAATGGATTGTAGCCTTGTCATAATGGAAGGGAGTCTGTTGTCGAGATTTTTTTTATTCCAATGGATGGTAACCTTATTATTATGGAAGGTAGTCTTTTGTCGAGATTTTATTATTCCATTGGATGGTAGCCTTGTCATTGTGGAAGGTAGTCTGTCGTTGAGATTTCTGTTACTCCAATGGATTGTAGCCTTCTCATTATGGAAGGTAGTAAGTTGTTCAGATTTTTGTTACTCCAATGGATTGTAGCCTTGTTATTATGGAAGGTAGTTTTTTGTCGAGATTTTTGTTACTCCAATGGATGGTAGCCTTGTCATTATGGAAGGTAGTCTGTTGTCGACATTTTTGTTATTCCAATGGATGGTAGCCTTCTCATTAAGGAAGGTAGTTTTTTGTCAAGATTTTTGTTACTCCAATGGATGGTAGCCTTGTCATTATGGAAGGTAGTCTGTTGTCGAAATTTTTGTTACCCCAATGGATGTAGCCTTGTCATTATGGAAGGTAGTCAATTGTCAAGAGATTTGTTATTCCAATGGATGGTAACCTTGTCATTATGGAAGGTAGTCTTTTGTCGAGATTTTTGTTATTCCAATGGATGGTAGCCTTGTCATTATGGAAGGTAGTTTTTTGTCGAGATTTTTGTTACTCCAATGGATGGTAGCCTTGTCATTATGGAAGGTAGTCTGTTGTCGAGATTTTTGTTATTCCAATGGATGGTAGCCTTCTCATTAAGGAAGGTTGTTTTTTGTCGAGATTTTTGTTACTCCAATGGATGGTAGCCTTGTCATTATTGAAGGTAGTCGATCGTTGAGATTTGTGTTACTCCAATGGATGGTAGCCTTTTCATTATGGAAGGTAGTCTATTGTTCATATTTTTTCTACTCCAATCGATGATAGCCTTGTCATTGTGGAAAGTAGTCTGTTATCGTGATTTTTGATACTCCAATGGGTGGTAGCCTTGTAATTATGGAAGGTAGTATGTTGTCGATATTTTTGTTACTCCAATGGATGGTAGCCTTGTCATTGTGGAAGGTAGTTTGTCGTTGATATTTCTGTTACACCAATGAATTATAGCCTTGTCATTATGGAAGGTAGTCTATTGTTAAGATTTTTGTTACTCCAATGGATTGTAGCCTTGTCATAATGGAAGGGAGTCTGTTGTCGAGATTTTTGTTATTCCAATCGATGGTAACCTTGTTATTATGGAAGGTAGTCTTTTGTCGAGATTTTTTTATTCCATTGGATGGTAGACTTTTCATTATGGAAGGTAGTCAGTTGTCGAGATATT
This sequence comes from Vicia faba, assembly GCA_948472305.1. Lineage (NCBI taxonomy): Eukaryota > Viridiplantae > Streptophyta > Magnoliopsida > Fabales > Fabaceae > Vicia > Vicia faba. The sequence continues at coordinate 679,808,733 of OX451739.1, read as the reverse complement.
TGTTATTCCAATGGATGGTAACCTTCTCATTATGGAAGGTAGTCTTTTGTCGATATTTTTGTTATTCCAATGGATGGTAGCCTTGTCATTATGGAAGGTAGTTTTTTGTCGAGATTTTTGTTACTCCAATGGATGGTAGCCTTGTCATTATGGAAGGTAGTCAGTTGTCGACATTTTTGTTATTCCAATGGATGGTAGCCTTCTCATTAAGGAAGGTAGTTTTTTGTCAAGATTTTTGTTACTCCAATGGATGGTAGCCTTGTCATTATGGAAGGTAGTCTGTTGTCGAAATTTTTGTTACCCCAATGGATGTAGCCTTGTCATTATGGAAGGTAGTCAATTGTCAAGAGATTTGTTATTCCAATGGATGGTAAGCTTGTTATTATGGAAGGTAGTCTTTTGTCGAGATTTTTGTTATTCCAATGGATGGTAGCCTTGTCATTATGGAAGGTAGTTTTTTGTCGAGATTTTTGTTACTCCAATGGATGGTAGCCTTGTCATTATGGAAGGTAGTCTGTTGTCGAGATTTTTGTTATTCCAATGATGGTAGCCTTCTCATTAAGGAAGGTTGTTTTTTGTCGAGATTTTTGTTACTCCAATGGATGGTAGCCTTGTCATTATGGAAGGTAGTCGGTCGTTGAGATTTGTGTTACTCCAATGGATGGTAGCCTTTTCATTATGGAAGGTAGTCTATTGTTCATATTTTTCTACTCCAATCGATGATAGCCTTGTCATTGTGGAAAGTAGTCTGTTGTCGTGATTTTTGATACTCCAATGGGTGGTAGCCTTGTAATTATGGAAGGTAGTATGTTGTCGAGATTTTTGTTACTCCAATGGATTGTAGCCTTGTCATTGTTGAATGTAGTCTGTCGTTGATATTTCTGTTACACCAATGGATTGTAGCCTTGTCATTATCGAAGGTAGTCTGTTGTTAAGATTTTTGTTACTCCAATGGATTGTAGCCTTGTCATAATGGAAGGGAGTCTGTTGTCGAGATTTTTGTTATTCCAATGGATGGTAACCTTGTTATTATGGAAGGTAGTCTTTTGTCGAGATTTTTTTATTCCATTGGATGGTAGACTTGTCATTATGGAAGGTAGTCAGTTGTCGAGATATTTGTTATTCCAATGGATGGTAACCTTGTCATTATGGAAGGTAGTCTTTTGTCGATATTTTTGTTATTCCAATGGATGGTAGCCTTGTCTTTATGGAAGGTAGTTTTTTGTCGAGATTTTTTTTACTCCAATGGATGGTAGCCTTGTCATTATGGAAGGTAGTCTGTTGTCGACATTTTTGTTATTCCAATGGATGGTAGCCTTCTCATTAAGGAAGGTAGTTTTTTGTCAAGATTTTTGTTACTCCAATGGATGGTAGCCTTGTCATTATGGAAGGTAGTCTGTTGTCGAAATTTTTGTTACCCCAATGGATGTAGCCTTGTCATTATGGAAGGTAGTCAATTGTCAAGATATTTGTTTATTCCAATGGATGGTTACCTTGTCATTATTGAAGGTAGTCTTTTGTCAAGATTTTTGTTATTCCAATGGATGGTAGCCTTGTCATTATGGAAGGTAGTTTTTGGTCGAGATTTTTGTTACTCCAATGGATGGTAGCCTTGTCATTATGGAAGGTAGTCTGTTGTCGAGATTTTTGTTATTCCAATGGATGGTAGCCTTCTCATTAAGGAAGGTTGTTTTTTTTCGAGATTTTTGTTACTCCAATGGATGGTAGCCTTGTCATTATGGAAGGTAGACGGTCGTTGAGATTTGTGTTACTCCAATGGATGGTAGCCTTTTCATTATGGAAGGTAGTCTATTGTTCATATTTTTTCTACTCCAATCGATGATAGCCTTGTCATTATGGAAAGTAGTCTGTTGTCGTGATTTTTGATACTCCAATGGGTGGTATCCTTGTAATTATGGAAGGTAGTCTGTTGTCGAGATTTTTGTTACTCCAATGGATGGTAGCCTTGCCATTGTGGAAGGTATTCTGTCGTTGATATTTCTGTTACACCAATGGATTGTAGCCTTGTCATTATGGAAGGTAGTCTGTTGGTAAGATTTTTGTTACTCCAATGGATTGTAGCCTTGTCATTATGGAAGGGAGTCTGTTGTCGAGATTTTTGATATTCCAATGGATAGTAACCTTGTTATTATGGAAGGTAGTCTTTTGTTGAGATTTCTTTATTCCATTGGATGGTAGACTTGTCATTATGGAAGGTAGTCAATTGTCGAGATATTTGTTATTCCAATGGATGGTAACCTTGTCATTATGGAAGGTAGTCTTTTGTCGAGATTTTTGTTATTCCAATGGATGGTAGCCTTATCATTATGGAAGGTAGTTTTTTGTCGAGATTTTTGTTACTCCAATGGATGGTAGCCTTGTCATTATGGAAGGTAGTCTGTTGTCGACATTTTTGTTATTCCAATGGCTGGTAGACTTCTCATTAAGGAAGGTAGTTTTTTGTCAAGATTTTTGTTACTCCAATGGATGGTAGCCTTGTCATTATGGAAGGTAGTCTGTTGTCGAAATTTTTGTTACCCCAATGGATGTAGCCTTGTCATTATGGAATGTAGTCAATTGTCAAGATATTTGTTATTCCAATGGATGGTAACCTTGTCATTATGGAAGGTAGTCTTTTGTCGAGATTTTTGTTATTCCAATGGATGGTTGACTTGTCATTATGGAAGGTAGTTTTTGTTGAGATTTTTGTTACTCCAATGGATGGTAGCCTTGTCATTATGGAAGGTAGTCTGTTGTCGAGATTTTTATTATTCCAATGGATGGTAGCCTTCTCATTAAGGAAGGTTGTTTTTTGTCGAGATTTTTGTTACTCCAATGGGTGGTAGCCTTGTCATTGTGGAAGGTAGTCTGTTGTCGATATTTCTGTTACTCCAATGGATGGTAGCCTTTTCATTATGGAAGTTAGTATATTATTAAGATTTTTGTTACTCCAATGGATTGTAGCCTTGTCATTATGTAAGGGAGTCTGTTGTCGAGATTTTTGTTATTCCAATGGATGGTAACCTTGTTATTATGGAAGGTAGTCTTTTGTCGAGATTTTTTTATTCCATTGGATGGTAGACTTGTCATTATGGAAGGTAGTCTGTTATCGAGATATTTGTTATTCCAATGGATGGTAACCTTGTCATTATGGAAGTTAGTCTTTTGTCGAGATTTTTGTTATTCGAATGGATGGAAGCCTTGTCATTATGGAAGGTAGTTTTTTGTCGAGATTTTTGTTACTCCAATGGATGGTAGCCTTGTCATTATGGAAGTTAGTCTGTTGTCGAGATTTTTGTTATTCCAATGGATGGTAGCCTTCTCTTTAAGAAAGGTAGTTTTTTGTCAAGATTTTTGTTACTCCAATGGATGGTAGCCTTGTCATTATGGAAGTTAGTCGATCGTTGAGATTTGTGTTACTCCAATGGATGGTAGCCTTTTCATTATGGAAGGTAGTCTATTGTTCATATTTTTGCTACTCCAATCGATGATAGCCTTGTCATTATGGAAAGTAGTCTGTTGTCGTGATTTTTGATACTTCAATGGGTGGTAGCCTTGTAATTATGGAAGGTAGTCTGTTGTCGATATTTTTGTTACTCCAATGGATGGTAGCCTTGTCATTGTGGAAGGTAGTCTGTCGTTGATATTTCTGTTACACCAATGGATTGTAGCCTTGTAATTATGGAAGGTAGTATATTGTTAAGATTTTTGTTACTCCAATGGATTGTAGCCTAGTCATTATGTAAGGGAGTCTGGTTTGGAGATTTTTGTTATTCCAATGGATGGTAACCTTGTTATTATGGAAGGTAGTCTTTTGTCGAGATTTTTTTATTCCATTGGATGGTAGACTTGTCATTATGGAAGGTAGTCTGTTGTCGAGATATTTGTTATTCCAATGGATGGTAACCTTGTCATTATGGAAGTTAGTCTTTTGTCGAGATTTTTGTTATTCCAATGGATGGAAGCCTTGTCATTATGGAAGGTAGTTTTTTGTCGAGATTTTTGTTACTCCAATGGATGGTAGCCTTGTCATTATGGAAGTTAGTCTGTTGTCGAGATTTTTGTTATTCCAATGGATGGTAGTCTTCTCATTAAGAAAGGTTGTTTTTTGTCAAGATTTTTGTTACTCCAATGGATGGTAGCCTTGTAATTATGGAAGGTAGTCTGTTGTCGAAATTTTTGTTACCCCAATGGATGTAGCCTTGTCATTATGGAAGGTAGTCTATTGTCGAGATATTAGTTATTCCAATGGATGGTAACCTCGTCATTATGGAAGGTAGTCTTTTGTCGAGATATTTGTTATTCCAATGGATGGTAGCCTTGTCATTATGGAAGTTAGTCTGTTGTCGAGATTTTTGTTATTCCAATGGATGGTAGCCTTCTCATTAAGAAAGGTAGTTTTTTGTCAAGATTTTTGTTACTCCAATGGATGGTAGCCTTGTCATTATGGAAGTTAGTCGATCGTTGAGATTTGTGTTACTCCAATGGATGGTAGCCTTTTCATTATGGAAGGTAGTCTATTGTTCATATTTTTGCTACTCCAATCGATGATAGCCTTGTCATTATGGAAAGTAGTCTGTTGTCGTGATTTTTGATACTGCAATGGGTGGTAGCCTTGTAATTATGGAAGGTAGTCTGTTGTCGATATTTTTCTTACTCCAATGGATGGTAGCCTTGTCATTGTGGAAGGTAGTCTGTCGTTGATATTTCTGTTACACCAATGGATTGTAGCCTTGTAATTATGGAAGGTAGTATATTGTTAAGATTTTTGTTACTCCAATGGATTGTAGCCTAGTCATTATGTAAGGGAGTCTGTTGTGGAGATTTTTGTTATTCCAATGGATGGTAACCTTGTTATTATGGAAGGTAGCCTTTTGTCGAGATTTTTTTATTCCATTGGATGGTAGACTTGTCATTATGGAAGGTAGTCTGTTGTCGAGATATTTGTTATTCCAATGGATGGTAACCTTGTCATTATGGAAGTTAGTCTTTTGTCGAGATTTTTGTTATTCCAATGGATGGAAGCCTTGTCATTATGGAAGGTAGTTTTTTGTCGAGATTTTTGTTACTCCAATGGATGGTAGCCTTGTCATTATGGAAGTTAGTCTGTTGTCGAGATTTTTGTTATTCCAATGGATGGTAGCCTTCTCATTAAGAAAGGTAGTTTTTTGTCAAAATTTTTGTTACTCTAATGGATGGTAGCCTTGTAATTATGGAAGGTAGTCTGTTGTCGAAATTTTTGTTACCCCAATGGATGTAGCCTTGTCATTATGGAAGGTAGTCTATTGTCGAGATATTTGTTATTCCAATGGATGGTAACCTCGTCATTATGGAAGGTAGTCTTTTGTCGAGATTTTTGTTATTCCAATGGATGGTAGCCTTGTCATTATGGAAGGTAGTCTTTTGTCGAGATTTTTGTTATTCCAATGGATGGTAACCTTGTCATTATGGAAGGTAGTCTGTTGTCGAGATTTTTGTTATTCCAATGGATGGTAGCCTTCTCATTAAGGAAGGTTGTTTTTTGTCGAGATTTTTGTTACTCCAATGGATGGTAGCCTTGTCATTATGGAAGGTAGTCGGTCGTTGAGATTTGTGTTACTCCAATGGATGGTAGCCTTTTCATTATGGAAAGTATTGTGTTGTCGTGATTTTTGATACTCCAATGGGTGGTAGCCTTGTCATTGTGGAAGGTAGTCTGTTGTCGATATTTCTGTTACTCCAATGGATGGTAGCCTTGTCATTATGGAAGGTAGTATATTATTAAGATTTTTGTTACTCCAATGGATTGTAGCCTTGTCATTATGTAAGGGAGTCTGTTGTCGAGATTTTTGTTATTCCAATGGATGGTAACCTTGTTATTATGGAAGGTAGTCTTTTGTCGAGATTTTTTTATTCCATTGGATGGTAGACTTGTCATTATGGAAGGTAGTCTGTTATCGAGATATTTGTTATTCCAATGGATGGTAACCTTGTCATTATGGAAGTTAGTCTTTTGTCGAGATTTTTGTTATTCGAATGGATGGAAGCCTTGTCATTATGGAAGGTAGTTTTTTGTCGAGATTTTTGTTACTCCAATGGATGGTAGCCTTGTCATTATGGAAGTTAGTCTGTTGTCGAGATTTTTGTTATTCCAATGGATGGTAGCCTTCTCATTAAGAAAGGTAGTTTTTTGTCAAGATTTTTGTTACTCCAATGGATGGTAGCCTTGTCATTATGGAAGTTAGTCGATCGTTGAGATTTGTGTTACTCCAATGGATGGTAGCCTTTTCATTATGGAAGGTAGTCTATTGTTCATATTTTTGCTACTCCAATCGATGATAGCCTTGTCATTATGGAAAGTAGTCTGTTGTCGTGATTTTTGATACTCCAATGGGTGGTAGCCTTGTAATTATGGAAGGTAGTCTGTTGTCGATATTTTTGTTACCCCAATGGATGGTAGCCTTGTCATTGTGGAAGGTAGTCTGTCGTTGATATTTCTGTTACACCAATGGATTGTAGCCTTGTAATTATGGAAGGTAGTATATTGTTAAGATTTTTGTTACTCCAATGGATTGTAGCCTAGTCATTATGTAAGGGAGTCTGTTCTGGAGATTATTGTTATTCCAATGGATGGTAACCTTGTTATTATGGAAGGTAGTCTTTTGTCGAGATTTTTTTATTCCATTGGATGGTAGACTTGTCATTATGGAAGGTAGTTTGTTGTCGAGATATTTGTTATTCCAATGGATGGTAACCTTGTCATTATGGAAGTTAGTCTTTTGTCGAGATTTTTGTTATTCCAATGGATGGAAGCCTTGTCATTATGGAAGGTAGTTTTTTGTCGAGATTTTTGTTACTCCAATGGATGGTAGCCTTGTCATTATGGAAGTTAGTCTGTTGTCGAGATTTTTGTTATTCCAATGGATGGTAGCCTTCTCATTAAGAAAGGTTGTTTTTTGTCAAGATTTTTGTTACTCCAATGGATGGTAGCCTTGTAATTATGGAAGGTAGTCTGTTGTCGAAATTTTTGTTACCCCAATGGATGTAGCCTTGTCATTATGGAAGGTAGTCTATTGTCGAGATATTTGTTATTCCAATGGATGGTAACCTCGTCATTATGGAAGGTAGTCTTTTGTCGAGATATTTTTTATTCCAATGGATGGTAGCCTTGTCATTATGGAAGTTAGTCTGTTGTCGAGATTTTTGTTATTCCAATGGATGGTAGCCTTCTCATTAAGAAAGGTAGTTTTTTGTCAAGATTTTTGTTACTCCAATGGATGGTAGCCTTGTCATTATGGAAGTTAGTCGATCGTTGAGATTTGTGTTACTCCAATGGATGGTAGCCTTTTCATTATGGAAGGTAGTCTATTGTTCATATTTTTGCTACTCCAATCGATGATAGCCTTGTCATTATGGAAAGTAGTCTGTTGTCGTGATTTTTGATACTCCAATGGGTGGTAGCCTTGTAATTATGGAAGGTAGTTTGTTGTCGATATTTTTGTTACTCCAATGGATGGTAGCCTTGTCATTGTGGAAGGTAGTCTATCGTTGATATTTCTGTTACACCAATGGATTGTAGCCTTGTAATTATGGAAGGTAGTATATTGTTAAGATTTTTGTTACTCCAATGGATTGTAGCCTAGTCATTATGTAAGGGAGTCTGTTGTGGAGATTTTTGTTATTCCAATGGATGGTAACCTTGTTATTATGGAAGGTAGTCTTTTGTCGAGATTTTTTTATTCCATTGGATGGTAGACTTGTCATTATGGAAGGTAGTTTTTTGTCGAGATATTTTTTACTCCAATGGATGGTAACCTTGTCATTATGGAAGTTAGTCTTTTGTCGAGATTTTTGTTATTCCAATGGATGGAAGCCTTGTCATTATGGAAGGTAGTTTTTTGCCGAGATTTTTGTTACTCCAATGGATGGTAGCCTTGTCATTATGGAAGTTAGTCTGTTGTCGAGATTTTTGTTATTCCAATGGATGGTAGCCTTCTCATTAAGAAAGGTTGTTTTTTGTCAATATTTTTGTTACTCCAATGGATGGTAGCCTTGTAATTATGGAAGGTAGTCCGTTGTCGAAATTTTTGTTACCCCAATGGATGGAGCCTTGTCATTATGGAAGGTAGTCTATTGTCGAGATATTTGTTATTCCAATGGATGGTAACCTCGTCATTATGGAAGGTAGTCTTTTGTCGAGATTTTTGTTATTCCAATGGATGGTAGCCTTGTCATTATGGAAGTTAGTCTGTTGTCGAGATTTTTGTTATTCCAATGGATGGTAGCCTTCTCATTAAGAAAGGTAGTTTTTTGTCAAGATTTTTGTTACTCCAATGGATGGTAGCCTTGTCATTATGGAAGTTAGTCGATCGTTGAGATTTGTGTTACTCCAATGGATGGTAGCCTTTTCATTATGGAAGGTAGTCTATTGTTCATATTTTTGCTACTCCAATCGATGATAGCCTTGTCATTATGGAAAGTAGTCTGTTGTCGTGATTTTTGATACTCCAATGGGTGGTAGCCTTGTAATTATGGAAGGTAGTCTGTTGTCGATATTTTTGTTACTCCAATGGATGGTAGCCTTGTCATTGTAGAAGGTAGTCTGTCGTTGATATTTCTGTTACACCAATGGATTGTAGCCTTGTAATTATGGAAGGTAGTATATTGTTAAGATTTTTGTTACTCCAATGGATTGTAGCCTAGTCATTATGTAAGGGAGTCTGTTGTGGAGATTATTGTTATTCCAATGGATGGTAAACTTGTTATTATGGAAGGTAGTCTTTTGTCGAGATTTTTTTATTCCATTGGATGGTAGACTTGTCATTATGGAAGGTAGTTTGTTGTCGAGATATTTGTTATTCCAATGGATGGTAACCTTGTCATTATGGAAGTTAGTCTTTTGTCGAGATTTTTGTTATTCCAATGGATGGAAGCCTTGTCATTATGGAAGGTAGTTTTTTGTCGAGATTTTTGTTACTCCAATGGATGGTAGCCTTGTCATTATGGAAGTTAGTCTGTTGTCGAGATTTTTGTTATTCCAATGGATGGTAGCCTTCTCATTAAGAAAGGTTGTTTTTTGTCAAGATTTTTGTTACTCCAATGGATGGTAGCCTTGTAATTATGGAAGGTAGTCTGTTGTCGAAATTTTTGTTACCCCAATGGATGTAGCCTTGTCATTATGGAAGGTAGTCTATTGTCGAGATATTTGTTATTCCAATGGATGGTAACCTCGTCATTATGGAAGGTAGTCTTTTGTCGAGATATTTTTTATTCCAATGGATGGTAGCCTTGTCATTATGGAAGTTAGTCTGTTGTCGAGATTTTTGTTATTCCAATGGATGGTAGCCTTCTCATTAAGAAAGGTAGTTTTTTGTCAAGATTTTTGTTACTCCAATGGATGGTAGCCTTGTCATTATGGAAGTTAGTCGATCGTTGAGATTTGTGTTACTCCAATGGATGGTAGCCTTTTCATTATGGAAGGTAGTCTATTGTTCATATTTTTGCTACTCCAATCGATGATAGCCTTGTCATTATGGAAAGTAGTCTGTTGTCGTGATTTTTGATACTCCAATGGGTGGTAGCCTTGTAATTATGGAAGGTAGTTTGTTGTCGATATTTTTGTTACTCCAATGGATGGTAGCCTTGTCATTGTGGAAGGTAGTCTGTCGTTGATATTTCTGTTACACCAATGGATTGTAGCCTTGTAATTATGGAAGGTAGTATATTGTTAAGATTTTTGTTACTCCAATGGATTGTAGCCTAGTCATTATGTAAGGGAGTCTGTTGTGGAGATTTTTGTTATTCCAATGGATGGTAACCTTGTTATTATGGAAGGTAGTCTTTTGTCGAGATTTTTTTATTCCATTGGATGGTAGACTTGTCATTATGGAAGGTAGTTTTTTGTCGAGATATTTTTTACTCCAATGGATGGTAACCTTGTCATTATGGAAGTTAGTCTTTTGTCGAGATTTTTGTTATTCCAATGGATGGAAGCCTTGTCATTATGGAAGGTAGTTTTTTGTCGAGATTTTTGTTACTCCAATGGATGGTAGCCTTGTCATTATGGAAGTTAGTCTGTTGTCGAGATTTTTGTTATTCCAATGGATGGTAGCCTTCTCATTAAGAAAGGTTGTTTTTTGTCAATATTTTTGTTACTCCAATGGATGGTAGCCTTGTAATTATGGAAGGTAGTCTGTTGTCGAAATTTTTGTTACCCCAATGGATGGAGCCTTGTCATTATGGAAGGTAGTCTATTATCGAGATATTTGTTATTCCAATGGATGGTAACCTCGTCATTATGGAAGGTAGTCTTTTGTCGAGATTTTTGTTATTCCAATGGATGGTAGCCTTGTCATTATGGAAGTTAGTCTGTTGTCGAGATTTTTGTTATTCCAATGGATGGTAGCCTTCTCATTAAGAAAGGTAGTTTTTTGTCAAGATTTTTGTTACTCCAATGGATGGTAGCCTTGTCATTATGGAAGTTAGTCGATCGTTGAGATTTGTGTTACTCCAATGGATGGTAGCCTTTTCATTATGGAAGGTAGTCTATTGTTCATATTTTTGCTACTCCAATCGATGATAGCCTTGTCATTATGGAAAGTAGTCTGTTGTCGTGATTTTTGATACTCCAATGGGTGGTAGCCTTGTAATTATGGAAGGTAGTCTGTTGTCGATATTTTTGTTACTCCAATGGATGGTAGCCTTGTCATTGTAGAAGGTAGTCTGTCGTTGATATTTCTGTTACACCAATGGATTGTAGCCTTGTAATTATGGAAGGTAGTATATTGTTAAGATTTTTGTTACTCCAATGGATTGTAGCCTAGTCATTATGTAAGGGAGTCTGTTCTGGAGATTATTGTTATTCCAATGGATGGTAACCTTGTTATTATGGAAGGTAGTCTTTTGTCGAGATTTTTTTATTCCATTGGATGGTAGACTTGTCATTATGGAAGGTAGTTTGTTGTCGAGATATTTGTTATTCCAATGGATGGTAACCTTGTCATTATGGAAGTTAGTCTTTTGTCGAGATTTTTGTTATTCCAATGGATGGAAGCCTTGTCATTATGGAAGGTAGTTTTTTGTCGAGATTTTTGTTACTCCAATGGATGGTAGCCTTGTCATTATGGAAGTTAGTCTGTTGTCGAGATTTTTGTTATTCCAATGGATGGTAGCCTTCTCATTAAGAAAGGTTGTTTTTTGTCAAGATTTTTGTTACTCCAATGGATGGTAGCCTTGTAATTATGGAAGGTAGTCTGTTGTCGAAATTTTTGTTACCCCAATGGATGTAGCCTTGTCATTATGGAAGGTAGTCTATTGTCGAGATATTTGTTATTCCAATGGATGGTAACCTCGTCATTATGGAAGGTAGTCTTTTGTCGAGATATTTTTTATTCCAATGGATGGTAGCCTTGTCATTATGGAAGTTAGTCTGTTGTCGAGATTTTTGTTATTCCAATGGATGGTAGCCTTCTCATTAAGAAAGGTAGTTTTTTGTCAAGATTTTTGTTACTCCAATGGATGGTAGCCTTGTCATTATGGAAGTTAGTCGATCGTTGAGATTTGTGTTACTCCAATGGATGGTAGCCTTTTCATTATGGAAGGTAGTCTATTGTTCATATTTTTGCTACTCCAATCGATGATAGCCTTGTCATTATGGAAAGTAGTCTGTTGTCGTGATTTTTGATACTCCAATGGGTGGTAGCCTTGTAATTATGGAAGGTAGTCTGTTGTCGATATTTTTGTTACTCCAATGGATGGTAGCCTTGTCATTGTAGAAGGTAGTCTGTCGTTGATATTTCTGTTACACCAATGGATTGTAGCCTTGTAATTATGGAAGGTAGTATATTGTTAAGATTTTTGTTACTCCAATGGATTGTAGCCTAGTCATTATGTAAGGGAGTCTGTTCTGGAGATTATTGTTATTCCAATGGATGGTAACCTTGTTATTATGGAAGGTAGTCTTTTGTCGAGATTTTTTTATTCCATTGGATGGTAGACTTGTCATTATGGAAGGTAGTTTGTTGTCGAGATATTTGTTATTCCAATGGATGGTAACCTTGTCATTATGGAAGTTAGTCTTTTGTCGAGATTTTTGTTATTCCAATGGATGGAAGCCTTGTCATTATGGAAGGTAGTTTTTTGTCGAGATTTTTGTTACTCCAATGGATGGTAGCCTTGTCATTATGGAAGTTAGTCTGTTGTCGAGATTTTTGTTATTCCAATGGATGGTAGCCTTCTCATTAAGAAAGGTTGTTTTTTGTCAAGATTTTTGTTACTCCAATGGATGGTAGCCTTGTAATTATGGAAGGTAGTCTGTTGTCGAAATTTTTGTTACCCCAATGGATGTAGCCTTGTCATTATGGAAGGTAGTCTATTGTCGAGATATTTGTTATTCCAATGGATGGTAACCTCGTCATTATGGAAGGTAGTCTTTTGTCGAGATATTTTTTATTCCAATGGATGGTAGCCTTGTCATTATGGAAGTTAGTCTGTTGTCGAGATTTTTGTTATTCCAATGGATGGTAGCCTTCTCATTAAGAAAGGTAGTTTTTTGTCAAGATTTTTGTTACTCCAATGGATGGTAGCCTTGTCATTATGGAAGTTAGTCGATCGTTGAGATTTGTGTTACTCCAATGGATGGTAGCCTTTTCATTATGGAAGGTAGTCTATTGTTCATATTTTTGCTACTCCAATCGATGATAGCCTTGTCATTATGGAAAGTAGTCTGTTGTCGTGATTTTTGATACTCCAATGGGTGGTAGCCTTGTAATTATGGAAGGTAGTTTGTTGTCGATATTTTTGTTACTCCAATGGATGGTAGCCTTGTCATTGTGGAAGGTAGTCTGTCGTTGATATTTCTGTTACACCAATGGATTGTAGCCTTGTAATTATGGAAGGTAGTATATTGTTAAGATTTTTGTTACTCCAATGGATTGTAGCCTAGTCATTATGTAAGGGAGTCTGTTGTGGAGATTTTTGTTATTCCAATGGATGGTAACCTTGTTATTATGGAAGGTAGTCTTTTGTCGAGATTTTTTTATTCCATTGGATGGTAGACTTGTCATTATGGAAGGTAGTTTTTTGTCGAGATATTTTTTACTCCAATGGATGGTAACCTTGTCATTATGGAAGTTAGTCTTTTGTCGAGATTTTTGTTATTCCAATGGATGGAAGCCTTGTCATTATGGAAGGTAGTTTTTTGTCGAGATTTTTGTTACTCCAATGGATGGTAGCCTTGTCATTATGGAAGTTAGCCTGTTGTCGAGATTTTTGTTATTCCAATGGATGGTAGCCTTCTCATTAAGAAAGGTTGTTTTTTGTCAATATTTTTGTTACTCCAATGGATGGTAGCCTTGTAATTATGGAAGGTAGTCTGTTGTCGAAATTTTTGTTACCCCAATGGATGGAGCCTTGTCATTATGGAAGGTAGTCTATTGTCGAGATATTTGTTATTCCAATGGATGGTAACCTCGTCATTATGGAAGGTAGTCTTTTGTCGAGATTTTTGTTATTCCAATGGATGGTAGCCTTGTCATTATGGAAGTTAGTCTGTTGTCGAGATTTTTGTTATTCCAATGGATGGTAGCCTTCTCATTAAGAAAGGTAGTTTTTTGTCAAGATTTTTGTTACTCCAATGGATGGTAGCCTTGTCATTATGGAAGTTAGTCGATCGTTGAGATTTGTGTTACTCCAATGGATGGTAGCCTTTTCATTATGGAAGGTAGTCTATTGTTCATATTTTTGCTACTCCAATCGATGATAGCCTTGTCATTATGGAAAGTAGTCTGTTGTCGTGATTTTTGATACTCCAATGGGTGGTAGCTTTGTAATTATGGAAGGTAGTCTGTTGTCGATATTTTTGTTACTCCAATGGATGGTAGCCTTGTCATTGTAGAAGGTAGTCTGTCGTTGATATTTCTGTTACACCAATGGATTGTAGCCTTGTAATTATGGAAGGTAGTATATTGTTAAGATTTTTGTTACTCCAATGGATTGTAGCCTAGTCATTATGTAAGGGAGTCTGTTGTGGAGATTATTGTTATTCCAATGGATGGTAAACTTGTTATTATGGAAGGTAGTCTTTTGTCGAGATTTTTTTATTCCATTGGATGGTAGACTTGTCATTATGGAAGGTAGTTTGTTGTCGAGATATTTGTTATTCCAATGGATGGTAACCTTGTCATTATGGAAGTTAGTCTTTTGTCGAGATTTTTGTTATTCCAATGGATGGAAGCCTTGTCATTATGGAAGGTAGTTTTTTGTCGAGATTTTTGTTACTCCAATGGATGGTAGCCTTGTCATTATGGAAGTTAGTCTGTTGTCGAGATTTTTGTTATTCCAATGGATGGTAGCCTTCTCATTAAGAAAGGTTGTTTTTTGTCAAGATTTTTGTTACTCCAATGGATGGTAGCCTTGTAATTATGGAAGGTAGTCTGTTGTCGAAATTTTTGTTACCCCAATGGATGTAGCCTTGTCATTATGGAAGGTAGTCTAATGTCGAGATATTTGTTATTCCAATGGATGGTAACCTCGTCATTATGGAAGGTAGTCTTTTGTCGAGATATTTGTTATTCCAATGGATGGTAGCCTTGTCATTATGGAAGTTAGTCTGTTGTCGAGATTTTTGTTATTCCAATGGATGGTAGCCTTCTCATTAAGAAAGGTAGTTTTTTGTCAAGATTTTTGTTACTCCAATGGATGGTAGCCTTGTCATTATGCAAGTTAGTCGATCGTTGAGATTTGTGTTACTCCAATGGATGGTAGCCTTTTCATTATGGAAGGTAGTCTATTGTTCATATTTTTGCTACTCCAATCGATGATAGCCTTGTCATTATGGAAAGTAGTCTGTTGTCGTGATTTTTGATACTCCAATGGGTGGTAGCCTTGTAATTATGGAAGGTAGTTTGTTGTCGATATTTTTGTTACTCCAATGGATGGTAGCCTTGTCATTGTGGAAGGTAGTCTGTCGTTGATATTTCTGTTACACCAATGGATTGTAGCCTTGTAATTATGGAAGGTAGTATATTGTTAATATTTTTGTTACTCCAATGGATTGTAGCCTAGTCATTATGTAAGGGAGTCTGTTGTGGAGATTTTTGTTATTCCAATGGATGGTAACCTTGTTATTATGGAAGGTAGTCTTTTGTCGAGATTTTTTTATTCCATTGGATGGTAGACTTGTCATTATGGAAGGTAGTTTTTTGTCGAGATATTTGTTACTCCAATGGATGGTAACCTTGTCATTATGGAAGTTAGTCTTTTGTCGAGATTTTTGTTATTCCAATGGATGGAAGCCTTGTCATTATGGAAGGTAGTTTTTTGTCGAGATTTTTGTTACTCCAATGGATGGTAGCCTTGTCATTATGGAAGTTAGTCTGTTGTCGAGATTATTGTTATTCCAATGGATGGTAGCCTTCTCATTAAGAAAGGTTGTTTTTTGTCAATATTTTTGTTACTCCAATGGATGGTAGCCTTGTAATTATGGAAGGTAGTCTGTTGTCGAAATTTTTGTTACCCCAATGGATGTAGCCTTGTCATTATGGAAGGTAGTCTATTGTCGAGATATTTGTTATTCCAATGGATGGTAACCTCGTCATTATGGAAGGTAGTCTTTTGTCGAGATTTTTGTTATTCCAATGGATGGTAGCCTTGTCATTATGGAAGTTAGTCTGTTGTCGAGATTTTTGTTATTCCAATGGATGGTAGCCTTCTCATTAAGAAAGGTAGTTTTTTGTCAAGATTTTTGTTACTCCAATGGATGGTAGCCTTGTCATTATGGAAGTTAGTCGATCGTTGAGATTTGTGTTACTCCAATGGATGGTAGCCTTTTCATTATGGAAGGTAGTCTATTGTTCATATTTTTGCTACTCCAATCGATGATAGCCTTGTCATTATGGAAAGTAGTCTGTTGTCGTGATTTTTGATACTCCAATGGGTGGTAGCCTTGTAATTATGGAAGGTAGTCTGTTGTCGATATTTTTGTTACTCCAATGGATGGTAGCCTTGTCATTGTGGAAGGTAGTCTGTCGTTGATATTTCTGTTACACCAATGGATTGTAGCCTTGTAATTATGGAAGGTAGTATATTGTTAAGATTTTTGTTACTCCAATGGATTGTAGCCTAGTCATTATGTAAGGGAGTCTGTTGTGGAGATTTTTGTTATTCCAATGGATGGTAACCTTGTTATTATGGAAGGTAGCCTTTTGTCGAGATTTTTTTATTCCATTGGATGGTAGACTTGTCATTATGGAAGGTAGTCTGTTGTCGAGATATTTGTTATTCCAATGGATGTTAACCTTGTCATTATGGAAGTTAGTCTTTTGTCGAGATTTTTGTTATTCCAATGGATGGAAGCCTTGTCATTATGGAAGGTAGTTTTTTGTCGAGATTTGTGTTACTCCAATGGATGGTAGCCTTGTCATTATGGAAGTTAGTCTGTTGTCGAGATTTTTGTTATTCCAATGGATGGTAGCCTTCTCATTAAGAAAGGTAGTTTTTTGTCAAGATTTTTGTTACTCCAATGGATGGTAGCCTTGTAATTATGGAAGGTAGTCTGTTGTCGAAATTTTTGTTACCCCAATGGATGTAGCCTTGTCATTATGGAAGGTAGTCTATTGTCGAGATATTTGTTATTCCAATGGATGGTAACCTCGTCATTATGGAAGGTAGTCTTTTGTCGAGATTTTTGTTATTCCAATGGATGGTAGCCTTGTCATTATGGAAGGTAGTCTTTTGTCGAGATTTTTGTTATTCCAATGGATGGTAACCTTGTCATTATGGAAGGTAGTCTGTTGTCGAGATTTTTGTTATTCCAATGGATGGTAGCCTTCTCATTAAGGAAGGTTGTTTTTTGTCGAGATTTTTGTTACTCCAATGGATGGTAGCCTTGTCATTATGGAAGGTAGTCGGTCGTTGAGATTTGTGTTACTCCAATGGATGGTAGTCTTTTCATTATGGAAAGTATTGTGTTGTCGTGATTTTTGATACTCCAATGGGTGGTAGCCATGTCATTGTGGAAGGTAGTCTGTTGTCGATATTTCTGTTACTCCAAAGGATGGTAGCCTTGTCATTATGGAAGGTAGTATATTATTAAGATTTTTGTTACTCCAATGGATTGTAGCCTTGTCATTATGTAAGGGAGTCTGTTGTCGAGATTTTTGTTATTCCAATGGATGGTAACCTTGTTATTATGGAAGGTAGTCTTTTGTCGAGATTTTTTTATTCCATTGGATGGTAGACTTGTCATTATGGAAGGTAGTCTGTTATCGAGATATTTGTTATTCCAATGGATGGTAACCTTGTCATTATGGAAGTTAGTCTTTTGTCGAGATTTTTGTTATTCGAATGGATGGAAGCCTTGTCATTATGGAAGGTAGTTTTTTGTCGAGATTTTTGTTACTCCAATGGATGGTAGCCTTGTCATTATGGAAGTTAGTCTGTTGTCGAGATTTTTGTTATTCCAATGGATGGTAGCCTTCTCATTAAGAAAGGTAGTTTTTTGTCAAGATTTTTGTTACTCCAATGGATGGTAGCCTTGTCATTATGGAAGTTAGTCGATCGTTGAGATTTGTGTTACTCCAATGGATGGTAGCCTTTTCATTATGGAAGGTAGTCTATTGTTCATATTTTTGCTACTCCAATCGATGATAGCCTTGTCATTATGGAAAGTAGTCTGTTGTCGTGATTTTTGATACTCCAATGGGTGGTAGCCTTGTAATTATGGAAGGTAGTCTGTTGTCGATATTTTTGTTACTCCAATGGATGGTAGCCTTGTCATTGTGGAAGGTAGTCTGTCGTTGATATTTCTGTTACACCAATGGATTGTAGCCTTGTAATTATGGAAGGTAGTATATTGTTAAGATTTTTGTTACTCCAATGGATTGTAGCCTAGTCATTATGTAAGGGAGTCTGTTGTGGAGATTATTGTTATTCCAATGGATGGTAACCTTGTTATTATGGAAGGTAGTCTTTTGTCGAGATTTTTTTATTCCATTGGATGGTAAACTTGTCATTATGGAAGGTAGTTTGTTGTCGAGATATTTGTTATTCCAATGGATGGTAACCTTGTCATTATGGAAGTTAGTCTTTTGTCGAGATTTTTGTTATTCCAATGGATGGAAGCCTTGTCATTATGGAAGATAGTTTTTTGTCGAGATTTTTGTTACTCCAATGGATGGTAGCCTTGTCATTATGGAAGTTAGTCTGTTGTCGAGATTTTTGTTATTCCAATGGATGGTAGCCTTCTCATTAAGAAAGGTTGTTTTTTGTCAAGATTTTTGTTACTCCAATGGATGGTAGCCTTGTAATTATGGAAGGTAGTCTGTTGTCGAAATTTTTGTTACCCCAATGGATGTAGCCTTGTCATTATGGAAGGTAGTCTATTGTCGAGATATTTGTTATTCCAATGGATGGTAACCTCGTCATTATGGAAGGTAGTCTTTTGTCGAGATATTTGTTATTCCAATGGATGGTAGCCTTGTCATTATGGAAGTTAGTCTGTTGTCGAGATTTTTGTTATTCCAATGGATGGTAGCCTTCTCATTAAGAAAGGTAGTTTTTTGTCAAGATTTTTGTTACTCCAATGGATGGTAGCCTTGTCATTATGGAAGTTAGTCGATCGTTGAGATTTGTGTTACTCCAATGGATGGTAGCCTTTTCATTATGGAAGGTAGTCTATTGTTCATATTTTTGCTACTCCAATCGATGATAGCCTTGTCATTATGGAAAGTAGTCTGTTGTCGTGATTTTTGATACTCCAATGGGTGGTAGCCTTGTAATTATGGAAGGTAGTTTGTTGTCGATATTTTTGTTACTCCAATGGATGGTAGCCTTGTCATTGTGGAAGGTAGTCTGTCGTTGATATTTCTGTTACACCAATGGATTGTAGCCTTGTAATTATGGAAGGTAGTATATTGTTAAGATTTTTGTTACTCCAATGGATTGTAGCCTAGTCATTATGTAAGGGAGTCTGTT
The DNA here is from genome assembly GCA_948472305.1 of Vicia faba. Classification (NCBI taxonomy): domain Eukaryota; kingdom Viridiplantae; phylum Streptophyta; class Magnoliopsida; order Fabales; family Fabaceae; genus Vicia; species Vicia faba. Next base: position 679,789,782 of record OX451739.1, on the reverse strand, counting down.
GTGGAGATTTTAGTTATTCCAATGGATGGTAACCTTGTTATTATGGAAGGTAGTCTTTTGTCGAGATTTTTTTATTCCATTGGATGGTAGACTTGTCATTATGGAAGGTAGTTTTTTGTCGAGATATTTGTTACTCCAATGGATGGTAACCTTGTCATTATGGAAGTTAGTCTTTTGTCGAGATTTTTGTTATTCCAATGGATGGAAGCCTTGTCATTATGGAAGGTAGTTTTTTGTCGAGATTTTTGTTACTCCAATGGATGGTAGCCTTGTCATTATGGAAGTTAGTCTGTTGTCGAGATTTTTGTTATTCCAATGGATGGTAGCCTTCTCATTAAGAGAGGTTGTTTTTTGTCAATATTTTTGTTACTCCAATGGATGGTAGCCTTGTAATTATGGAAGGTAGTATGTTGTCGAAATTTTTGTTACCCCAATGGATGTAGCCTTGTCATTATGGAAGGTAGTCTATTGTCGAGATATTTGTTATTCCAATGGATGGTAACCTCGTCATTATGGAAGGTAGTCTTTTGTCGAGATTTTTGTTATTCCAATGGATGGTAGCCTTGTCATTATGGAAGTTAGTCTGTTGTCGAGATTTTTGTTATTCCAATGGATGGTAGCCTTCTCATTAAGAAAGGTAGTTTTTTGTCAATATTTTTGTTACTCCAATGGATGGTAGCCTTGTCATTATGGAAGTTAGTCGATCGTTGAGATTTGTGTTACTCCAATGGATGGTAGCCTTTTCATTATGGAAGGTAGTCTATTGTTCATATTTTTGCTACTCCAATCGATGATAGCCTTGTCATTATGGAAAGTAGTCTGTTGTCGTGATTTTTGATACTCCAATGGGTGGTAGCCTTGTAATTATAGAAGGTAGTCTGTTGTCGATATTTTTGTTACTCCAATGGATGGTAGCCTTGTCATTGTGGAAGGTAGTCTGTCGTTGATATTTCTGTTACACCAATGGATTGTAGCCTTGTAATTATGGAAGGTAGTATATTGTTAAGATTTTTGTTACTCCAATGGATTGTAGCCTAGTCATTATGTAAGGGAGTCTGTTGTGGAGATTTTAGTTATTCCAATGGATGGTAACCTTGTTATTATGGAAGGTAGTCTTTTGTCGAGATTTTTTTATTCCATTGGATGGTAGACTTGTCATTATGGAAGGTAGTTTTTTGTCGAGATATTTGTTACTCCAATGGATGGTAACCTTGTCATTATGGAAGTTAGTCTTTTGTCGAGATTTTTGTTATTCCAATGGATGGAAGCCTTGTCATTATGGAAGGTAGTTTTTTGTCGAGATTTTTGTTACTCCAATGGATGGTAGCCTTGTCATTATGGAAGTTAGTCTGTTGTCGAGATTTTTGTTATTCCAATGGATGGTAGCCTTCTCATTAAGAGAGGTTGTTTTTTGTCAATATTTTTGTTACTCCAATGGATGGTAGCCTTGTAATTATGGAAGGTAGTATGTTGTCGAAATTTTTGTTACCCCAATGGATGTAGCCTTGTCATTATGGAAGGTAGTCTATTGTCGAGATATTTGTTATTCCAATGGATGGTAACCTCGTCATTATGGAAGGTAGTCTTTTGTCGAGATTTTTGTTATTCCAATGGATGGTAGCCTTGTCATTATGGAAGTTAGTCTGTTGTCGAGATTTTTGTTATTCCAATGGATGGTAGCCTTCTCATTAAGAAAGGTAGTTTTTTGTCAATATTTTTGTTACTCCAATGGATGGTAGCCTTGTCATTATGGAAGTTAGTCGATCGTTGAGATTTGTGTTACTCCAATGGATGGTAGCCTTTTCATTATGGAAGGTAGTCTATTGTTCATATTTTTGCTACTCCAATCGATGATAGCCTTGTCATTATGGAAAGTAGTCTGTTGTCGTGATTTTTGATACTCCAATGGGTGGTAGCCTTGTAATTATAGAAGGTAGTCTGTTGTCGATATTTTTGTTACTCCAATGGATGGTAGCCTTGTCATTGTGGAAGGTAGTCTGTCGTTGATATTTCTGTTACACCAATGGATTGTAGCCTTGTAATTATGGAAGGTAGTATATTGTTAAGATTTTTGTTACTCCAATGGATTGTAGCCTAGTCATTATGTAAGGGAGTCTGTTGTGGAGATTTTTGTTATTCCAATGGATGGTAACCTTGTTATTATGGAAGGTAGCCTTTTGTCGGGATTTTTTATTCCATTGGATGGTAGACTTGTCATTATGGAAGGTAGTCTGTTGTCGAGATATTTGTTATTCCAATGGATGGTAACCTTGTCATTATGGAAGTTAGTCTTTTGTCGAGATTTTTGTTATTCCAATGGATGGAAGCCTTGTCATTATGGAAGGTAGTTTTTTGTCGAGATTTTTGTTACTCCAATGGATGGTAGCCTTGTCATTATGGAAGTTAGTCTGTTGTCAAGATTTTTGTTATTCCAATGGATGGTAGCCTTCTCATTAAGAAAGGTAGTTTTTTGTCAAGATTTTTGTTACTCCAATGGATGGTAGCCTTGTAATTATGGAAGGTAGTCTGTTGTCGAAATTTTTGTTACCCTAATGGATGTAGCCTTGTCATTATGGATGGTAGTCTGTTGTCGAGATATTTGTTATTCCAATGGATGGTAACCTCGTCATTATGGAAGGTAGTCTTTTGTCGAGATTTTTGTTATTCCAATGGATGGTAGCCTTGTCATTATGGAAGGTAGTCTTTTGTCGAGATTTTTGTTATTCCAATGGATGGTAACCTTGTCATTATGGAAGGTTGTCTGTTGTCGAGATTTTTGTTATTCCAATGGATGGTAGCCTTCTCATTAAGGAAGGTTGTTTTTTGTCGAGATTTTTGTTACTCCAATGGATGGTAGCCTTGTCATTATGGAAGGTAGTCGGTCGTTGAGATTTGTGTTACTCCAATGGATGGTAGCCTTTTCATTATGGAAAGTAGTGTGTTGTCGTGATTTTTGATACTCCAATGGGTGGTAGCCTTGTCATTGTGGAAGGTAGTCTGTTGTCGATATTTTTGTTACTCCAATGGATGGTAGCCTTGTCATTATGGAAGGTAGTATATTATTAAGATTTTTGTTACTCCAATGGATTGTAGCCTTGTCATTATGTAAGGGAGTCTGTTGTCGAGATTTTTGTTATTCCAATGGATGGTAACCTTGTTATTATGGAAGGTAGTCTTTTGTCGAGATTTTTTTATTCCATTGGATGGTAGACTTGTCATTATGGAAGGTAGTCTGTTATCGAGATATTTGTTATTCCAATGGATGGTAACCTTGTCATTATGGAAGTTAGTCTTTTGTCGAGATTTTTGTTATTCGAATGGATGGAAGCCTTGTCATTATGGAAGGTAGTTTTTTGTCGAGATTTTTGTTACTCCAATGGATGGTAGCCTTGTCATTATGGAAGTTAGTCTGTTGTCGAGATTTTTGTTATTCCAATGGATGGTAGCCTTCTCATTAAGAAAGGTAGTTTTTTGTCAAGATTTTTGTTACTCCAATGGATGGTAGCCTTGTCATTATGGAAGTTAGTCGATCGTTGAGATTTGTGTTACTCCAATGGATGGTAGCCTTTTCATTATGGAAGGTAGTCTATTGTTCATATTTTTGCTACTCTAATCGATGATAGCCTTGTCATTATGGAAAGTAGTCTGTTGTCGTGATTTTTGATACTCCAATGGGTGGTAGCCTTGTAATTATGGAAGGTAGTCTGTTGTCGATATTTTTGTTACTCCAATGGATGGTAGCCTTGTCATTGTGGAAGGTAGTCTGTCGTTGATATTTCTGTTACACCAATGGATTGTAGCCTTGTAATTATGGAAGGTAGTATATTGTTAAGATTTTTGTTACTCCAATGGATTGTAGCCTAGTCATTATGTAAGGGAGTCTGTTGTGGAGATTTTTGTTATTCCAATGGATGGTAACCTTGTTATTATGGAAGGTAGTCTTTTGTCGAGATTTTTTTATTCCATTGGATGGTAGACTGTCATTATGGAAGGTAGTCTGTTGTCGAGATATTTGTTATTCGAATGGATGGTAACCTTGTCATTATGGAAGTTAGTCTTTTGTCGAGATTTTTGTTATTCCAATGGATGGAAGCCTTGTCATTATGGAAGGTAGTTTTTTGTCGAGATTTTTGTTACTCCAATGGATGGTAGCCTTGTCATTATGGAAGTTAGTCTGTTGTCGAGATTTTTGTTATTCCAATGGATGGTAGCCTTCTCATTAAGAAAGGTTGTTTTTTGTCAAGATTTTTGTTACTCCAATGGATGGTAGCCTTGTAATTATGGAAGGTAGTCTGTTGTCGAAATTTTTGTTACCCCAATGGATGTAGCCTTGTCATTATGGAAGGTAGTCTATTGTCGAGATATTTGTTATTCCAATGGATGGTAACCTCGTCATTATGGAAGGTAGTCTTTTGTCGAGATATTTGTTATTCCAATGGATGGTAGCCTTGTCATTATGTAAGTTAGTCTGTTGTCGAGATTTTTGTTATTCCAATGGATGGTATCCTTCTCATTAAGAAAGGTAGTTTTTTGTCAAGATTTTTGTTACTCCAATGGATGGTAGCCTTGTCATTATGGAAGTTAGTCGATCGTTGAGATTTGTGTTACTCCAATGGATGGTAGCCTTTTCATTATGGAAGGTAGTCTATTGTTCATATTTTTGCTACTCCAATCGATGATAGCCTTGTCATTATGGAAAGTAGTCTGTTGTCGTGATTTTTGATACTCCAATGGGTGTTAGCCTTGTAATTATGGAAGGTAGTCTGTTGTCGATATTTTTGTTACTCCAATGGATGGTAGCCTTGTCATTGTGGAAGGTAGTCTGTCGTTGATATTTCTGTTACACCAATGGATTGTAGCCTTGTAATTATGGAAGGTAGTATATTGTTAAGATTTTTGTTACTCCAATGGATTGTAGCCTAGTCATTATGTAAGGGAGTCTGTTGTGGAGATTTTTGTTATTCCAATGGATGGTAACCTTGTTATTATGGAAGGTAGCCTTTTGTCGAGATTTTTTTATTCCATTGGATGGTAGACTTGTCATTATGGAAGGTAGTCTATTGTCGAGATATTTGTTATTCCAATGGATGGTAACGTTGTCATTATGGAAGTTAGTCTTTTGTCGAGATTTTTGTTATTCCAATGGATGGAAGCCTTGTCATTATAGAAGGTAGTTTTTTGTCGAGATTTTTGTTACTCCAATGGATGGTAGCCTTGTCATTATGGAAGTTAGTCTGTTGTCGAGATTTTTGTTATTCCAATGGATGGTAGCCTTCTCATTAAGAAAGGTAGTTTTTTGTCAAGATTTTTGTTACTGCAATGGATGGTAGCCTTGTAATTATGGAAGGTAGTCTGTTGTCGAAATTTTTGTTACCCTAATGGATGTAGCCTTGTCATTATGGAAGGTAGTCTATTGTCGAGATATTTGTTATTCCAATGGATGGTAACCTCGTTATTATGGAAGGTAGTCTTTTGTCGAGATTTTTGTTATTCCAATGGATGGTAGCCTTGTCATTATGGAAGGTAGTCTTTTGTCGAGATTTTTGTTATTCCAATGGATGGTAACCTTGTCATTATGGAAGGTAGTCTGTTGTCGAGATTTTTGTTATTCCAATGGATGGTAGCCTTCTCATTAAGGAAGGTTGTTTTTTGTCGAGATTTTTGTTACTCCAATGGATGGTAGCCTTGTCATTATGGAAGGTAGTCGGTCGTTGAGATTTGTGTTACTCCAATGGATGGTAGCCTTTTCATTATGGAAAGTAGTGTGTTGTCGTGATTTTTGATACTCCAATGGGTGGTAGCCTTGTCATTGTGGAAGGTAGTCTGTTGTCGATATTTTTGTTACTCCAATGGATGGTAGCCTTGTCATTATGGAAGGTAGTATATTATTAAGATTTTTGTTACTCCAATGGATTGTAGCCTTGTCATTATGTAAGGGAGTCTGTTGTCGAGATTTTTGTTATTCCAATGGATGGTAACCTTGTTATTATGGAAGGTAGTCTTTTGTCGAGATTTTTTTATTCCATTGGATGGTAGACTTGTCATTATGGAAGGTAGTCTGTTATCGAGATATTTGTTATTCCAATGGATGGTAACCTTGTCATTATGGAAGTTAGTCTTTTGTCGAGATTTTTGTTATTCGAATGGATGGAAGCCTTGTCATTATGGAAGGTAGTTTTTTGTCGAGATTTTTGTTACTCCAATGGATGGTAGCCTTGTCATTATGGAAGTTAGTCTGTTGTCGATATTTTTGTTATTCCAATGGATGGTAGCCTTCTCATTAAGAAAGGTAGTTTTTTGTCAAGATTTTTGTTACTCCAATGGATGGTAGCCTTGTCATTATGGAAGTTAGTCGATCATTGAGATTTGTGTTACTCCAATGGATGGTAGCCTTTTCATTATGGAAGGTAGTCTATTGTTCATATTTTTGCTACTCCAATTGATGATAGCCTTGTCATTATGGAAAGTAGTCTGTTGTCGTGATTTTTGATACTCCAATGGGTGGTAGCCTTGTAATTATGGAAGGTAGTCTGTTGTCGATATTTTTGTTACTCCAATGGATGGTAGCCTTGTCATTGTGGAAGGTAGTCTGTCGTTGATATTTCTGTTACACCAATGGATTGTAGCCTTGTAATTATGGAAGGTAGTATATTGTTAAGATTTTTGTTACTCCAATGGATTGTAGCCTAGTCATTATGTAAGGGAGTCTGTTGTGGAGATTTTTGTTATTCCAATGGATGGTAACCTTGTTATTATGGAAGGTAGTCTTTTGTCGAGATTTTTTTATTCCATTGGATGGTAGACTTGTCATTATGGAAGGTAGTCTGTTGTCGAGATATTTGTTATTCCAATGGATGGTAACCTTGTCATTATGGAAGTTAGTCTTTTGTCGAGATTTTTGTTATTCCAATGGATGGAAGCCTTGTCATTATGGAAGGTAGTTTTTTGTCGAGATTTTTGTTACTCCAATGGATGGTAGCCTTGTCATTATGGAAGTTAGTCTGTTGTCGAGATTTTTGTTATTCCAATGGATGGTAGCCTTCTCATTAAGAAAGGTTGTTTTTTGTCAAGATTTTTGTTACTCCAATGGATGGTAGCCTTGTAATTATGGAAGGTAGTCTGTTGTCGAAATTTTTGTTACCCCAATGGATGTAGCCTTGTCATTATGGAAGGTAGTCTATTGTCGAGATATTTGTTATTCCAATGGATGGTAACCTCGTCATTATGGAAGGTAGTCTTTTGTCGAGATATTTGTTATTCCAATGGATGGTAGCCTTGTCATTATGGAAGTTAGTCTGTTGTCGAGATTTTTGTTATTCCAATGGATGGTAGCCTTCTCATTAAGAAAGGTAGTTTTTTGTCAAGATTTTTGTTACTCCAATGGATGGTAGCCTTGTCATTATGGAAGTTAGTCGATCGTTGAGATTTGTGTTACTCCAATGGATGGTAGCCTTTTCATTATGGAAGGTAGTCTATTGTTCATATTTTTGCTACTCCAATCGATGATAGCCTTGTCATTATGGAAAGTAGTCTGTTGTCGTGATTTTTGATACTCCAATGGGTGGTAGCCTTGTAATTATGGAAGGTAGTCTGTTGTCGATATTTTTGTTACTCCAATGGATGGTAGCCTTGTCATTGTGGAAGGTAGTCTGTCGTTGATATTTCTGTTACACCAATGGATTGTAGCCTTGTAATTATGGAAGGTAGTATATTGTTAAGATTTTTGTTACTCCAATGGATTGTAGCCTAGTCATTATGTAAGGGAGTCTGTTGTGGAGATTTTTGTTATTCCAATGGATGGTAACCTTGTTATTATGGAAGGTAGCCTTTTGTCGAGATTTTTTTATTCCATTGGATGGTAGACTTGTCATTATGGAAGGTAGTCTGTTGTCGAGATATTTGTTATTCCAATGGATGGTAACCTTGTCATTATGGAAGTTAGTCTTTTGTCGAGATTTTTGTTATTCCAATGGATGGAAGCCTTGTCATTATGGAAGGTAGTTTTTTGTCGAGATTTTTGTTACTCCAATGGATGGTAGCCTTGTCATTATGGAAGTTAGTCTGTTGTCGAGATTTTTGTTATTCCAATGGATGGTAGCCTTCTCATTAAGAAAGGTAGTTTTTTGTCAAGATTTTTGTTATTCCAATGGATGGTAGCCTTGTAATTATGGAAGGTAGTCTGTTGTCGAAATTTTTGTTACCCCAATGGATGTAGCCTTGTCATTATGGAAGGTAGTCTATTGTCGAGATATTTGTTATTCCAATGGATGGTAACCTCGTCATTATGGAAGGTAGTCTTTTGTCGAGATTTTTGTTATTCCAATGGATGGTAGCCTTGTCATTATGGAAGGTAGTCTTTTGTCGAGATTTTTGTTATTCCAATGGATGGTAACCTTGTCATTACGGAAGGTAGTCTTTTGTAGAAATTTTTGTTATTCCAATGGATGGTAGCCTTGTCATTATGGAAGGTAGTTTTTTGTCGAGATTTTTGTTACTCCAATGGGTGGTAGCCTTGTCATTATGGAAGGTAGTCTGTTTTCGAGATTTTTGTTATTCCAATGGATGATAGCCTTCTCATTAAGGAAGGTAGTTTTTTGTCGAGATTTTTGTTACTCCAATGGATGGTAGCCTTGTCATTAAGGAAGGTAGTCGATCATTGAGATTTATGTTACTCCAATGGATGGTAGCCTTTTAATTATGGAAGGTAGTCTATTGTTCATATTTTTGCTACTCCAATCGATGATAGCCTTGTCATTATGGAAAGTAGTCTGTTGTCGTGATTTTTTATACTCCAATGGGTGGTAGCCTTGTAATTATGGAAGGTAGTTTGTTGTCGATATTTTTGTTACTCCAATGGATGGTAGCCTTGTCATTGTGGAAGGTAGTTTGTCGTTTATATTTCTGTTACACCAATGGATTGTAGCCTTGTCATTATGGAAGGTAGTCTATTGTTAAGATTTTTGTTACTCCAATGGATTGTAGCCTTGTCATTATGGAAGGGAGTCTGTTTTCGAGATTTTTGTTATTCCAATGGATGGTAACCTTCTTATTATGGAAGGTAGTCTTTTGTCGAGATTTTTTTATTCCATTGGATGGTAGACTTGTCATTATGGAAGGTAGTCTGTTGTCGAGATATTTGTTATTCCAATGGATGGTAACCTTGTCATTATGGAAGTTAGTCTTTTGTCGAGAATTTTGATATTCCAATTGATGGTAGCCTTGTCATTATGGAAGGTAGTTTTTTGTCGAGATTTTTGTTACTCCAATGGATGGTAGCCTTGTCATTATGGAAGTTAGTCTGTTGTCGAGATTTTTGTTATTCCAATGGATGGTAGCCTTCTCATTAAGAAAGGTAGTTTTTTGTCAAGATTTTTGTTACTCCAATGGATGGTAGCCTTGTAATTATGGAAGGTAGTCTGTTGTCGAAATTTTTGTTACCCCAATGGATGTAGCCTTGTCATTATGGAGGGTAGTCTATTGTCGAGATATTTGTTATTCCAATGGATGGTAACCTCGTCATTATGGAAGGTAGTCTTTTGTCGAGATTTTTGTTATTCCAATGGATGGTAGCCTTGTCATTATGGAAGGTAGTCTTTTGTCGAGATTTTTGTTATTCCAATGGATGGTAACCTTGTCATTATGGAAGGTAGTCTTTTGTAGAGATTTTTGTTATTCCAATGGATGGTAGCCTTGTCATTATGGAAGGTAGTTTTTTGTCGAGATTTTTGTTACTCCAATGGATGGTAGCCTTGTCATTATGGAAGGTAGTCTGTTTTCGAGATTTTTGTTATTCCAATGGATGATAGCCTTCTCGTTAAGGAAGGTAGTTTTTTGTCGAGATTTTTGTTACTCCAATGGATGGTAGCCTTGTCATTATGGAAGGTAGTCGATCGTTGAGATTTATGTTACTCCAATGGATGGTAGCCTTTTCATTATGGAAGGTAGTCTATTGTTCATATTTTTGCTACTCCAATCGATGATAGCCTTGTCATTATGGAAAGTAGTCTGTTGTCGTGATTTTTGATACTCCAATGGGTGGTAGCCTTGTAATTATGGAAGGTAGTCTGTTGTCGATATTTTTGTTACTCCAATGGATGGTAGCCTTCTCATTAAGAAAGGTAGTTTTTTGTCAAGATTTTTGTTACTCCAATGGATGGTAGCCTTGTAATTATGGAAGGTAGTATGTTGTCGAAATTTTTGTTACCCCAATGGATGTAGCCTTGTCATTATGGAAGGTAGTCTATTGTCGCGATATTTGTTATTCCACTGGATGGTAACCTCGTCATTATGGAAGGTAGTCTTTTGTCGATATTTTTGTTATTCCAATGGATGGTAGCCTTGTCATTATGGAAGATTGTTTTTTGTCGAGATTTTTGTTACTCCAATGGATGGTAGCCTTGTCATTATGGAAGGTAGTCTATGGTCAAGATTTTTGTTATTCCAATGGATGGTAGCCTTCTCATTAAGGAAGGTAGTTTTTTGTCGAGATTTTTGTTACTCCAATGGATGGTCGCCTTCATTATGGAAGGTAGTCGATCATTGAGATTTGTGTTACTCCAATGGATGGTAGCCTTTTCATTATGGAAGGTAGTCTGTTGTTCATATTTTTGCTACTCCAATCGATGAAAGCCTTGTCATTATGAAAAGTAGTCTGTTGTCGTGATTTTTGATACTCCAATGGGTGGTAGCCTTGTAATTATGGAAGGTAGTCTGTTGTCGAGATTTTTGTTACTCCAATGGATGGTAGCCTTGTCATTGTGGAACGTAGTTTGTCGTTGATATTTATGTTACACCATTGGATTGTAGCCTTGTCATTATGGAAGGTAGTCTATTGCTCATATTTTTGCTACTCCAATCGATGATAGCCTCGTCATTATGGAAAGTAGTCCGTTGTCGTGATTTTTGATACTTCAATCGGTGGTAGCCTTGTAATTATGGAAGGTAGTCTGTTGTCGAGATTTTTGTTACTCCAATGGATGGTAGCCTTGTCATTATGGAAGGTAGTTTGTCGTTGATATTTTTGTTACACCAATGGATTGTAGCCTTGTCATTATGGAAGGTAGTCTGTTGTTAATATTTTTGTTACTCCAATGGATTGTAGCCTTGTCATTATGGAAGGTAGTCTGTTGTCGAGAATTTTTTATTCCATTGGATGGTAGACTTGTCATTATGGAAGGTAGCCTGTTGTCGAGATATTTGTTATTCCAATGGATGGTAACCTTGTCATTATGGAAGTTAGTCTTTTGTCGAGAATTTTGATATTCCAATTGATGGTAGCCTTGTCATTATGGAAGGTAGTTTTTTGTCGAGATTTTTGTTACTCCAATGGATGGTAGCCTTGTCATTATGGAAGTTAGTCTGTTGTCGAGATTTTTGTTATTCCAATGGATGGTAGCCTTCTCATTAAGAAAGGTAGTTTTTTGTCAAGATTTTTGTTACTCCAATGGATGGTAGCCTTGTAATTATGGAAGGTATTCTGTTGTCGAAATTTTTGTTACCCCAATGGATGTAGCCTTGTCATTATGGAGGGTAGTCTATTGTCGAGATATTTGTTATTCCAATGGATGGTAACCTCGTCATTATGGAAGGTAGTCTTTTGTCGAGATTTTTGTTATTCCAATGGATGGTAGCCTTGTCATTATGGAAGGTAGTCTTTTGTCGAGATTTTTGTTATTCCAATGGATGGTAACCTTGTCATTATGGAAGGTAGTCTTTTGTAGAGATTTTTGTTATTCCAATGGATGGTAGCCTTGTCATTATGGAAGGTAGTTTTTTGTCGAGATTTTTGTTACTCCAATGGGTGGTAGCCTTGTCATTATGGAAGGTAGTCTGTTTTCGAGATTTTTGTTATTCCAATGGATGATAGCCTTCTCGTTAAGGAAGGTAGTTTTTTGTCGAGATTTTTGTTACTCCAATGGATGGTAGCCTTGTCATTAAGGAAGGTAGTCGATCATTGAGATTTATGTTACTCCAATGGATGGTAGCCTTTTAATTATGGAAGGTAGTCTATTGTTCATATTTTTGCTACTCCAATCGATGATAGCCTTGTCATTATGGAAAGTAGTCTGTTGTCGTGATTTTTTATACTCCAATGGGTGGTAGCCTTGTAATTATGGAAGGTAGTTTGTTGTCGATATTTTTGTTACTCCAATGGATGGTAGCCTTGTCATTGTGGAAGGTAGTTTGTCGTTTATATTTCTGTTACACCAATGGATTGTAGCCTTGTCATTATGGAAGGTAGTCTATTGTTAAGATTTTTGTTACTCCAATGGATTGTAGCCTTGTAATTATGGAAGGGAGTCTGTTTTCGAGATTTTTGTTATTCCAATGGATGGTAACCTTCTTATTATGGAAGGTAGTCTTTTGTCGAGATTTTTTTATTCCATTGGATGGTAGACTTGTCATTATGGAAGGTAGTCTGTTGTCGAGATATTTGTTATTCCAATGGATGGTAACCTTGTCATTATGGAAGTTAGTCTTTTGTCGAGAATTTTGATATTCCAATTGATGGTAGCCTTGTCATTATGGAAGGTAGTTTTTTGTCGAGATTTTTGTTACTCCAATGGATGGTAGCCTTGTCATTATGGAAGTTAGTCTGTTGTCGAGATTTTTGTTATTCCAATGGATGGTAGCCTTCTCATTAAGAAAGGTAGTTTTTTGTCAAGATTTTTGTTACTCCAATGGATGGTAGCCTTGTAATTATGGAAGGTAGTCTGTTGTCGAAATTTTTGTTACCCCAATGGATGTAGCCTTGTCATTATGGAGGGTAGTCTATTGTCGAGATATTTGTTATTCCAATGGATGGTAACCTCGTCATTATGGAAGGTAGTCTTTTGTCGAGATTTTTGTTATTCCAATGGATGGTAGCCTTGTCATTATGGAAGGTAGTCTTTTGTCGAGATTTTTGTTATTCCAATGGATGGTAACCTTGTCATTATGGAAGGTAGTCTTTTGTAGAGATTTTTGTTATTCCAATGGATGGTAGCCTTGTCATTATGGAAGGTAGTTTTTTGTCGAGATTTTTGTTACTCCAATGGATGGTAGCCTTGTCATTATGGAAGGTAGTCTGTTTTCGAGATTTTTGTTATTCCAATGGATGATAGCCTTCTCGTTAAGGAAGGTAGTTTTTTGTCGAGATTTTTGTTACTCCAATGGATGGTAGCCTTGACATTATGGAAGGTAGTCGATCGTTGAGATTTATGTTACTCCAATGGATGGTAGCCTTTTCATTATGGAAGGTAGTCTATTGTTCATATTTTTGCTACTCCAATCCATGATAGCCTTGTCATTATGGAAAGTAGTCTGTTGTCGTGATTTTTGATACTCCAATGGGTGGTAGCCTTGTAATTATGGAAGGTAGTCTGTTGTCGATATTTTTGTTACTCCAATGGATGGTAGCCTTCTCATTAAGAAAGGTAGTTTTTTGTCAAGATTTTTGTTACTCCAATGGATGGTAGCCTTGTAATTATGGAAGGTAGTCTGTTGTCGAAATTTTTGTTACCCCAATGGATGTAGCCTTGTCATTATGGAAGGTAGTCTATTGTCGCGATATTTGTTATTCCACTGGATGGTAACCCCGTCATTATGGAAGGTAGTCTTTTGTCGATATTTTTGTTATTCCAATGGATGGTAGCCTTGTCATTATGGAAGATAGTTTTTTGTCGAGATTTTTGTTACTCCAATGGATGGTAGCCTTGTCATTATGGAAGGTAGTCTATGGTCAAGATTTTTGTTATTCCAATGGATGGTAGCCTTCTCATTAAGGAAGGTAGTTTTTTGTCGAGATTTTTTTTACTCCAATGGATGGTAGCCTTCATTATGGAAGGTAGTCGATCGTTGAGATTTGTGTTACTCCAATGGATGGTAGCCTTTTCATTATGGAAGGTAGTCTGTTGTTCATATTTTTGCTACTCCAATCGATGAAAGCCTTGTCATTATGAAAAGTAGTCTGTTGTCGTGATTTTTGATACTCCAATGGGTGGTAGCCTTGTAATTTTGGAAGGTAGTCTGTTGTCGAGATTTTAGTTACTCCAATGGATGGTAGCCTTGTCATTGTGGAACGTAGTTTGTCGTTGATATTTATGTTACACCATTGGATTGTAGCCTTGTCATTATGGAAGGTAGTCTATTGCTCATATTTTTGCTACTCCAATCGATGATAGCCTCGTCATTATGGAAAGTAGTCCGTTGTCGTGATTTTTGATACTTCAATCGGTGGTAGCCTTGTAATTATGGAAGGTAGTCTGTTGTCGAGATTTTTGTTACTCCAATGGATGGTAGCCTTGTCATTATGGAAGGTAGTTTGTCGTTGATATTTCTGTTACACCAATGGATTGTAGCCTTGTCATTATGGAAGGTAGTCTGTTGTTAATATTTTTGTTACTCCAATGGATTGTAGCCTTGTCATTATGGAAGGTAGTCTGTTGTCGAGAATTTTTTATTCCATTGGATGGTAGACTTGTCATTATGGAAGGTAGCCTGTTGTCGAGATATTTGTTATTCCAATGGATGGTAACCTTGTCATTATGGAAGTTAGTCTTTTGTCGAGAATTTTGATATTCCAATTGATGGTAGCCTTGTCATTATGGAAGGTAGTTTTTTGTCGAGATTTTTGTTACTCCAATGGATGGTAGCCTTGTCATTATGGAAGTTAGTCTGTTGTCGAGATTTTTGTTATTCCAATGGATGGTAGCCTTCTCATTAAGAAAGGTAGTTTTTTGTCAAGATTTTTGTTACTCCAATGGATGGTAGCCTTGTAATTATGGAAGGTAGTCTGTTGTCGAAATTTTTGTTACCCCAATGGATGTAGCCTTGTCATTATGGAGGGTAGTCTATTGTCGAGATATTTGTTATTCCAATGGATGGTAACCTCGTCATTATGGAAGGTAGTCTTTTGTCGAGATTTTTGTTATTCCAATGGATGGTAGCCTTGTCATTATGGAAGGTAGTCTTTTGTCGAGATTTTTGTTATTCCAATGGATGGTAACCTTGTCATTATGGAAGGTAGTCTTTTGTAGAGATTTTTGTTATTCCAATGGATGGTAGCCTTGTCATTATGGAAGGTAGTTTTTAGTCGAGATTTTTGTTACTCCAATGGATGGTAGCCTTGTCATTATGGAAGGTAGTCTGTTTTCGAGATTTTTGTTATTCCAATGGATGATAGCCTTCTCGTTAAGGAAGGTAGTTTTTTGTCGAGATTTTTGTTACTCCAATGGATGGTAGCCTTGTCATTATGGAAGGTAGTCGATCGTTGAGATTTATGTTACTCCAATGGATGGTAGCCTTTTCATTATGGAAGGTAGTCTATTGTTCATATTTTTTCTACTCCAATCGATGATAGCCTTGTCATTATGGAAAGTAGTCTGTTGTCGTGATTTTTGATACTCCAATGGGTGGTAGCCTTGTAATTATGGAAGGTAGTCTGTTGTCGATATTTTTGTTACTCCAATGGATGGTAGCCTTCTCATTAAGAAATGTAGTTTTTTGTCAAGATTTTTGTTACTCCAATGGATGGTAGGCTTGTAATTATGGAAGGTAGTCTGTTGTCGAAATTTTTGTTACCCCAATGGATGTAGCCTTGTCATTATGGAAGGTAGTCTATTGTCGCGATATTTGTTATTCCACTGGATGGTAACCCCGTCATTATGGAAGGTAGTCTTTTGTCGATATTTTTGTTATTCCAATGGATGGTAGCCTTGTCATTATGGAAGATACTTTTTTGTCGAGATTTTTGTTACTCCAATGGATGGTAGCCTTGTCATTATGGAAGGTAGTCTATGGTCAAGATTTTTGTTATTCCAATGGATGGTAGCCTTCTCATTAAGGAAGGTAGTTTTTTGTCAAGATTTTTGTTACTCCAATGGATGGTAGCCTTCATTATGGAAGGTAGTCGATCGTTGAGATTTGTGTTACTCCAATGGATGGTAGCCTTTTCATTATGGAAGGTAGTCTGTTGTTCATATTTTTGCTACTCCAATCGATGAAAGCCTTGTCATTATGAAAAGTAGTCTGTTGTCGTGATTTTTGATACTCCAATGGGTGGTAGCCTTGTAATTATGGAAGGTAGTCTGTTGTCGAGATTTTTGTTACTCCAATGGATGGTAGCCTTGTCATTGTGGAACGTAGTTTGTCGTTGAAATTTATGTTACACCATTGGATTATAGCCTTGTCATTATGGAAGGTAGTCTATTGCTCATATTTTTGCTACTCCAATCGATGATAGCCTCGTCATTATGGAAAGTAGTCCGTTGTCGTGATTTTTGATACTTCAATCGGTGGTAGCCTTGTAATTATGGAAGGTAGTCTGTTGTCGAGATTTTTGTTACTCCAATGGATTGTAGCCTTGTCATAATGGAAGGTAGTTTGTCGTTGATATTTCTGTTACACCAATGGATTGTAGCCTTGTCATTATGGAAGGTAGTCTGTTGTTAATATTTTTGTTACTCCAATGGATTGTAGCCTTGTCATTATGGAAGGTAGTCTGTTGTCGAGAATTTTTTATTCCATTGGATGGTAGACTTGTCATTATGGAAGGTAGCCTGTTGTCGAGATATTTGTTATTCCAATGGATGGTAACCTTGTCATTATGAAAGGTAGTCTTTTGTCGAGATTTTTGTTATTCCAATGGATGGTAGCCTTGTCTTTATGGAAGGTAGTTTTTTGTCGAGATTTTTGTTACTCCAATGAATGGAAGCCTTGTCATTATGGAAGGTAGTCTGTTGTCGAGATTTTTGTTATTCCAATGGATGGTAGCCTTCTTATTAAGGAAAGTAGTTTTTTGTCAAGATTTTTGTTACTCCAATGGATGGTAGCCTTGTCATTATGGAAGGTAGTCTGTTGTCGATATTTTTGTTACTCCAATGAATGGTAGCCTTGTCATTATGGAAGGTAGTATGTCGTTGAGATTTCTGTTACTCCAATGGATTGTAGCCTTCTCATTATGGAAGGTAGTCTGTTGTTCCGATTTTTAATATTCCAATGGATTGTAGCCTTGTCATTATGGAAGGTAGTCTGTTGTCGAGAAATTTTTATTCCATTGGATGGTAGCCTTGTCATTATGGAAGGTAGTCTGTTGTCGAGATTTTTGTTATTCCAATGGATGGTAACCTTCTTATTATGGAAGGTAGTCTTTTGTCGAGATTTTTTTATTCCATTGGATGGTAGACTTGTCATTATGGAAGGTAGTCTGTTGTCGAGATATTTGTTATTCCAATGGATGGTCACCTTGTCATTATGGAAGTTAGTCTTTTGTCGAGATTTTTGTTATTCCGATGGATGGTAGCCTTGTCATTATGGAAGGTAGTTTTTTGTCGAGATTTTTGTTACTCCAATGGATGGTAGCCTTGTCATTATGGAAGGTAGTCTGTTGTCGATATTTTTGTTATTCCAATGGATGGTAGCCTTCTCATTAAGAAAGGTAGTTTTTTGTCGAGACATTTGTTATTCCACTGGATGGTACCCTTGTCATTATGGAAGGTAGTCTTTTGTCGATATTTTTGTTATTCCAATGGATGGTAGCCTTGTCATTATGGAAGATAGTTTTTTGTCGAGATTTTTGTTACTCCAATGGATGGTAGCCTTGTCATTATGGAAGGTAGTCTATTGTCAAGATTTTTGTTATTCCAATGGATGGTAGCCTTCTCATTATGGAAGGTAGTTTTTTGTCGAGATTTTTGTTACTCCAATGGATTGTAGCCTTGTCATTATGGAAGGTAGTCGATCGTTGAGATTTGTGTTACTCCAATGGATGGTAGCCTTTTCATTATGGAAGGTAGTCTGTTGTTCATATTTTTGCTACTCCAATCGATGATAGCCTTGTCATTATGGAATGTAGTCTGTTGTCGAGATTATTGTTACTCCAATGGATGGTAGCCTTGTCATTATGGAAGGTAGTCTGTCGTTGATATTTCTGTTACACCAATGGATTGTATCCTTGTCATTATGGAAGGTAGTTTATTGTTAAGATTTTTGTTACTCCAATGGATTGTAGCCTTGTCATAATGGAAGGTAGTCTGTTGTCGAGAATTTTTTATTCCATTGGATGGTAGACTTGTCATTATGGAAGGTAGTCTGTTGTCGAGATATTTGTTATTCCAATGGATGGTAACCTTGTCATTATGGAAGGTAGTCTTTTGTCGAGATTTTTGTTATTCCAATGGATGGTAGCCTTGTCATTATGGAAGGTAGTTTTTTGTCGAGATTTTTGTTACTCCAATGAATGGTAGCCTTGTCATTATGGAAGGTAGTATGTTGTCGAGATTTTTGTTATTCCAATGGATGGTAGCAGCCTTCTCATTAAGGAAAGTAGTTTTTTGTCAAGATTTTTGTTACTCCAATGGATGGTAGC
Organism: Vicia faba; assembly: GCA_948472305.1. Classification (NCBI taxonomy): domain Eukaryota; kingdom Viridiplantae; phylum Streptophyta; class Magnoliopsida; order Fabales; family Fabaceae; genus Vicia; species Vicia faba. The sequence continues at coordinate 679,771,436 of OX451739.1, read as the reverse complement.
CTTGTCATTATGGAAGGTAGTCTGTTGTCGATTTTTTTGTTACTCTAATAAATGGTAGCCTTGTCATTATGGAAGGTAGTATGTCGTTGAGATTTCTGTTACTCCAATGGATTGTAGCCTTCTCATTATGGAAGGTAGTCTGTTGTTCAGATTTTTGTTACTCCAATGGATTGTAGCCTTGTCATTATGGAAGGTAGTCTGTTGTCGAGAATTTTTTATTCCATTGGATGGTAGCCTTGTCATTATGGAAGGTAGTCTGTTGTCGAGATTTTTGATTTTCCAATGGATGGTAGCCTTCTCATTACGGAAGGTTGTTTTTTGTTGAGATTTTTGTTACTCCAATGGATGGTAGCCTTGTCATTATGGAAGGTAGTCGGTCGTTGAGATTTGTGTTACTCCAATGGATGGTAGCCTTTTCATTATGGAAAGTAGTGTGTTGTTGTGATTTTTGATACTCCAATGGGTGGTAGCCTTGTCATTGTGGAAGGTAGTCTGTTGTCGATATTTCTGTTACTCCAATGGATGGTAGCCTTGTCATTATGGAAGGTAGTATATTATTAAGATTTTTGTTACTCCAATGGATTGTAGCCTTGTCATTATGTAAGGGAGTCTGTTGTCGAGATTTTTGTTATTCCAATGGATGGTAACCTTGTTATTATGGAAGGTAGTCTTTTGTCGAGATTTTTTTATTCCATTGGATGGTAGACTTGTCATTATGGAAGGTAGTCTGTTATCGAGATATTTGTTATTCCAATGGATGGTAACCTTGTCATTATGGAAGTTAGTCTTTTGTCGAGATTTTTGTTATTCGAATGGATGGAAGCCTTGTCATTATGGAAGGTAGTTTTTTGTCGAGATTTTTGTTACTCCAATGGATGGTAGCCTTGTCATTATGGAAGTTAGTCTGTTGTCGAGATTTTTGTTATTCCAATGGATGGTAGCCTTCTCATTAAGAAAGGTAGTTTTTTGTCAAGATTTTTGTTACTCCAATGGATGGTAGCCTTGTCATTATGGAAGTTAGTCGATCGTTGAGATTTGTGTTACTCCAATGGATGGTAGCCTTTTCATTATGGAAGGTAGTCTATTGTTCATATTTTTGCTACTCCAATCGATGATAGCCTTGTCATTATGGAAAGTAGTATGTTGTCGTGATTTTTGATACTCCAATGGGTGGTAGCCTTGTAATTATGGAAGGTAGTCTGTTGTCGATATTTTTGTTACTCCAATGGATGGTAGCCTTGTCATTGTGGAAGGTAGTCTGTCGTTGATATTTCTGTTACACTAATGGATTGTAGCCTTGTAATTATGGAAGGTAGTATATTGTTAAGATTTTTGTTACTCCAATGGATTGTAGCCTAGTCATTATGTAAGGGAGTCTGTTGTGGAGATTTTTGTTATTCCAATGGATGGTAACCTTGTTATTATGGAAGGTAGTCTTTTGTCGAGATTTTTTTATTCCATTGGATGGTAGACTTGTCATTATGGAAAGTAGTCTGTTGTCGAGATATTTGTTATTCCAATGGATGGTAACCTTGTCATTATGGAAGTTAGTCTTTTGTCGAGATTTTTGTTATTCGAATGGATGGAAGCCTTGTCATTATGGAAGGTAGTTTTTTGTCGAGATTTTTGTTACTCCAATAGATGGTAGCCTTGTCATTATGGAAGTTAGTCTGTTGTCGAGATTTTTGTTATTCCAATGGATGGTAGCCTTCTCATTAAGAAAGGTAGTTTTTTGTCAAGATTTTTGTTACTCCAATGGATGATAGCCTTGTCATTATGGAAGTTAGTCGATCGTTGAGATTTGTGTTACTCCAATGGATGGTAGCCTTTTCATTATGGAAGGTAGTCTATTGTTCATATTTTTGCTACTCCAATCGATGATAGCCTTGTCATTATGGAAAGTAGTCTGTTGTCGTGATTTTTGATACTCCAATGGGTGGTAGCCTTGTAATTATGGAAGGTAGTCTGTTGTCGATATTTTTGTTACTCCAATGGATGGTAGCCTTGTCATTGTGGAAGGTAGTCTGTCGTTGATATTTCTGTTACACCAATGGATTGTAGCCTTGTAATTATGGAAGGTAGTATATTGTTAAGATTTTTGTTACTCCAATGGATTGTAGCCTAGTCATTATGTAAGGGAGTCTGTTGTGGAGATTTTTGTTATTCCAATGGATGGTAACCTTGTTATTATGGAAGGTAGTCTTTTGTCGAGATTTTTTTATTCCATTGGATGGTAGACTTGTCATTATGGAAGGTAGTTTGTTGTCGAGATATTTGTTATTCCAATGGATGGTAACCTTGTCATTATGGAAGTTAGTCTTTTGTCGAGATTTTTGTTATTCCAATGGATGGAAGCCTTGTCATTATGGAAGGTAGTATTTTGTCGAGATTTTTGTTACTCCAATGGATGGTAGCCTTGTCATTATGGAAGTTAGTCTGTTGTCGAGATTTTTGTTATTCCAATGGATGGTAGCCTTCTCATTAAGAAAGGTTGTTTTTTGTCAAGATTTTTGTTACTCCAATGGATGGTAGCCTTGTAATTATGGAAGGTAGTCTGTTGTCGAAATTTTTGTTACCCCAATGGATGTAGCCTTGTCATTATGGAGGGTAGTCTATTGTCGAGATATTTGTTATTCCAATGGATGGTAACCTCGTCATTATGGAAGGTAGTCTTTTGTCGAGATTTTTGTTATTCCAATGGATGGTAGCCTTGTCATTATGGAAGGTAGTCTTTTGTCGAGATTTTTGTTATTCCAATGGATGGTAACCTTGTCATTATGGAAGGTAGTCTTTTGTAGAGATTTTTGTTATTCCAATGGATGGTAGCCTTGTCATTATGGAAGGTAGTTTTTAGTCGAGATTTTTGTTACTCCAATGGATGGTAGCCTTGTCATTATGGAAGGTAGTCTGTTTTCGAGATTTTTGTTATTCCAATGGATGATAGCCTTCTCGTTAAGGAAGGTAGTTTTTTGTCGAGATTTTTGTTACTCCAATGGATGGTAGCCTTGTCATTATGGAAGGTAGTCGATCGTTGAGATTTATGTTACTCCAATGGATGGTAGCCTTTTCATTATGGAAGGTAGTCTATTGTTCATATTTTTTCTACTCCAATCGATGATAGCCTTGTCATTATGGAAAGTAGTCTGTTGTCGTGATTTTTGATACTCCAATGGGTGGTAGCCTTGTAATTATGGAAGGTAGTCTGTTGTCGATATTTTTGTTACTCCAATGGATGGTAGCCTTCTCATTAAGAAAGGTAGTTTTTTGTCAAGATTTTTGTTACTCCAATGGATGGTAGGCTTGTAATTATGGAAGGTAGTCTGTTGTCGAAATTTTTGTTACCCCAATGGATGTAGCCTTGTCATTATGGAAGGTAGTCTATTGTCGCGATATTTGTTATTCCACTGGATGGTAACCCCGTCATTATGGAAGGTAGTCTTTTGTCGATATTTTTGTTATTCCAATGGATGGTAGCCTTGTCATTATGGAAGATAGTTTTTTGTCGAGATTTTTGTTACTCCAATGGATGGTAGCCTTGTCATTATGGAAGGTAGTCTATGGTCAAGATTTTTGTTATTCCAATGGATGGTAGCCTTCTCATTAAGGAAGGTAGTTTTTTGTCAAGATTTTTGTTACTCCAATGGATGGTAGCCTTCATTATGGAAGGTAGTCGATCGTTGAGATTTGTGTTACTCCAATGGATGGTAGCCTTTTCATTATGGAAGGTAGTCTGTTGTTCATATTTTTGCTACTCCAATCGATGAAAGCCTTGTCATTATGAAAAGTAGTCTGTTGTCGTGATTTTTGATACTCCAATGGGTGGTAGCCTTGTAATTATGGAAGGTAGTCTGTTGTCGAGATTTTTGTTACTCCAATGGATGGTAGCCTTGTCATTGTGGAACGTAGTTTGTCGTTGAAATTTATGTTACACCATTGGATTATAGCCTTGTCATTATGGAAGGTAGTCTATTGCTCATATTTTTGCTACTCCAATCGATGATAGCCTCGTCATTATGGAAAGTAGTCCGTTGTCGTGATTTTTGATACTTCAATCGGTGGTAGCCTTGTAATTATGGAAGGTAGTCTGTTGTCGAGATTTTTGTTACTCCAATGGATTGTAGCCTTGTCATAATGGAAGGTAGTTTGTCGTTGATATTTCTGTTACACCAATGGATTGTAGCCTTGTCATTATGGAAGGTAGTCTGTTGTTAATATTTTTGTTACTCCAATGGATTGTAGCCTTGTCATTATGGAAGGTAGTCTGTTGTCGAGAATTTTTTATTCCATTGGATGGTAGACTTGTCATTATGGAAGGTAGCCTGTTGTCGAGATATTTGTTATTCCAATGGATGGTAACCTTGTCATTATGAAAGGTAGTCTTTTGTCGAGATTTTTGTTATTCCAATGGATGGTAGCCTTGTCTTTATGGAAGGTAGTTTTTTGTCGAGATTTTTGTTACTCCAATGAATGGAAGCCTTGTCATTATGGAAGGTAGTCTGTTGTCGAGATTTTTGTTATTCCAATGGATGGTAGCCTTCTTATTAAGGAAAGTAGTTTTTTGTCAAGATTTTTGTTACTCCAATGGATGGTAGCCTTGTCATTATGGAAGGTAGTCTGTTGTCGATATTTTTGTTACTCCAATGAATGGTAGCCTTGTCATTATGGAAGGTAGTATGTCGTTGAGATTTCTGTTACTCCAATGGATTGTAGCCTTCTCATTATGGAAGGTAGTCTGTTGTTCCGATTTTTAATATTCCAATGGATTGTAGCCTTGTCATTATGGAAGGTAGTCTGTTGTCGAGAAATTTTTATTCCATTGGATGGTAGCCTTGTCATTATGGAAGGTAGTCTGTTGTCGAGATTTTTGTTATTCCAATGGATGGTAACCTTCTTATTATGGAAGGTAGTCTTTTGTCGAGATTTTTTTATTCCATTGGATGGTAGACTTGTCATTATGGAAGGTAGTCTGTTGTCGAGATATTTGTTATTCCAATGGATGGTCACCTTGTCATTATGGAAGTTAGTCTTTTGTCGAGATTTTTGTTATTCCGATGGATGGTAGCCTTGTCATTATGGAAGGTAGTTTTTTGTCGAGATTTTTGTTACTCCAATGGATGGTAGCCTTGTCATTATGGAAGGTAGTCTGTTGTCGATATTTTTGTTATTCCAATGGATGGTAGCCTTCTCATTAAGAAAGGTAGTTTTTTGTCGAGACATTTGTTATTCCACTGGATGGTACCCTTGTCATTATGGAAGGTAGTCTTTTGTCGATATTTTTGTTATTCCAATGGATGGTAGCCTTGTCATTATGGAAGATAGTTTTTTGTCGAGATTTTTGTTACTCCAATGGATGGTAGCCTTGTCATTATGGAAGGTAGTCTATTGTCAAGATTTTTGTTATTCCAATGGATGGTAGCCTTCTCATTATGGAAGGTAGTTTTTTGTCGAGATTTTTGTTACTCCAATGGATTGTAGCCTTGTCATTATGGAAGGTAGTCGATCGTTGAGATTTGTGTTACTCCAATGGATGGTAGCCTTTTCATTATGGAAGGTAGTCTGTTGTTCATATTTTTGCTACTCCAATCGATGATAGCCTTGTCATTATGGAATGTAGTCTGTTGTCGAGATTATTGTTACTCCAATGGATGGTAGCCTTGTCATTATGGAAGGTAGTCTGTCGTTGATATTTCTGTTACACCAATGGATTGTATCCTTGTCATTATGGAAGGTAGTTTATTGTTAAGATTTTTGTTACTCCAATGGATTGTAGCCTTGTCATAATGGAAGGTAGTCTGTTGTCGAGAATTTTTTATTCCATTGGATGGTAGACTTGTCATTATGGAAGGTAGTCTGTTGTCGAGATATTTGTTATTCCAATGGATGGTAACCTTGTCATTATGGAAGGTAGTCTTTTGTCGAGATTTTTGTTATTCCAATGGATGGTAGCCTTGTCATTATGGAAGGTAGTTTTTTGTCGAGATTTTTGTTACTCCAATGAATGGTAGCCTTGTCATTATGGAAGGTAGTATGTTGTCGAGATTTTTGTTATTCCAATGGATGGTAGCAGCCTTCTCATTAAGGAAAGTAGTTTTTTGTCAAGATTTTTGTTACTCCAATGGATGGTAGCCTTGTCATTATGGAAGGTAGTCTGTTGTCGATTTTTTTGTTACTCTAATAAATGGTAGCCTTGTCATTATGGAAGGTAGTATGTCGTTGAGATTTCTGTTACTCCAATGGATTGTAGCCTTCTCATTATGGAAGGTAGTCTGTTGTTCAGATTTTTGTTACTCCAATGGATTGTAGCCTTGTCATTATGGAAGGTAGTCTGTTGTCGAGAATTTTTTATTCCATTGGATGGTAGCCTTGTCATTATGGAAGGTAGTCTGTTGTCGAGATTTTTGATTTTCCAATGGATGGTAGCCTTCTCATTACGGAAGGTTGTTTTTTGTTGAGATTTTTGTTACTCCAATGGATGGTAGCCTTGTCATTATGGAAGGTAGTCGGTCGTTGAGATTTGTGTTACTCCAATGGATGGTAGCCTTTTCATTATGGAAAGTAGTGTGTTGTTGTGATTTTTGATACTCCAATGGGTGGTAGCCTTGTCATTGTGGAAGGTAGTCTGTTGTCGATATTTCTGTTACTCCAATGGATGGTAGCCTTGTCATTATGGAAGGTAGTATATTATTAAGATTTTTGTTACTCCAATGGATTGTAGCCTTGTCATTATGTAAGGGAGTCTGTTGTCGAGATTTTTGTTATTCCAATGGATGGTAACCTTGTTATTATGGAAGGTAGTCTTTTGTCGAGATTTTTTTATTCCATTGGATGGTAGACTTGTCATTATGGAAGGTAGTCTGTTATCGAGATATTTGTTATTCCAATGGATGGTAACCTTGTCATTATGGAAGTTAGTCTTTTGTCGAGATTTTTGTTATTCGAATGGATGGAAGCCTTGTCATTATGGAAGGTAGTTTTTTGTCGAGATTTTTGTTACTCCAATGGATGGTAGCCTTGTCATTATGGAAGTTAGTCTGTTGTCGAGATTTTTGTTATTCCAATGGATGGTAGCCTTCTCATTAAGAAAGGTAGTTTTTTGTCAAGATTTTTGTTACTCCAATGGATGGTAGCCTTGTCATTATGGAAGTTAGTCGATCGTTGAGATTTGTGTTACTCCAATGGATGGTAGCCTTTTCATTATGGAAGGTAGTCTATTGTTCATATTTTTGCTACTCCAATCGATGATAGCCTTGTCATTATGGAAAGTAGTATGTTGTCGTGATTTTTGATACTCCAATGGGTGGTAGCCTTGTAATTATGGAAGGTAGTCTGTTGTCGATATTTTTGTTACTCCAATGGATGGTAGCCTTGTCATTGTGGAAGGTAGTCTGTCGTTGATATTTCTGTTACACTAATGGATTGTAGCCTTGTAATTATGGAAGGTAGTATATTGTTAAGATTTTTGTTACTCCAATGGATTGTAGCCTAGTCATTATGTAAGGGAGTCTGTTGTGGAGATTTTTGTTATTCCAATGGATGGTAACCTTGTTATTATGGAAGGTAGTCTTTTGTCGAGATTTTTTTATTCCATTGGATGGTAGACTTGTCATTATGGAAAGTAGTCTGTTGTCGAGATATTTGTTATTCCAATGGATGGTAACCTTGTCATTATGGAAGTTAGTCTTTTGTCGAGATTTTTGTTATTCGAATGGATGGAAGCCTTGTCATTATGGAAGGTAGTTTTTTGTCGAGATTTTTGTTACTCCAATAGATGGTAGCCTTGTCATTATGGAAGTTAGTCTGTTGTCGAGATTTTTGTTATTCCAATGGATGGTAGCCTTCTCATTAAGAAAGGTAGTTTTTTGTCAAGATTTTTGTTACTCCAATGGATGATAGCCTTGTCATTATGGAAGTTAGTCGATCGTTGAGATTTGTGTTACTCCAATGGATGGTAGCCTTTTCATTATGGAAGGTAGTCTATTGTTCATATTTTTGCTACTCCAATCGATGATAGCCTTGTCATTATGGAAAGTAGTCTGTTGTCGTGATTTTTGATACTCCAATGGGTGGTAGCCTTGTAATTATGGAAGGTAGTCTGTTGTCGATATTTTTGTTACTCCAATGGATGGTAGCCTTGTCATTGTGGAAGGTAGTCTGTCGTTGATATTTCTGTTACACCAATGGATTGTAGCCTTGTAATTATGGAAGGTAGTATATTGTTAAGATTTTTGTTACTCCAATGGATTGTAGCCTAGTCATTATGTAAGGGAGTCTGTTGTGGAGATTTTTGTTATTCCAATGGATGGTAACCTTGTTATTATGGAAGGTAGTCTTTTGTCGAGATTTTTTTATTCCATTGGATGGTAGACTTGTCATTATGGAAGGTAGTTTGTTGTCGAGATATTTGTTATTCCAATGGATGGTAACCTTGTCATTATGGAAGTTAGTCTTTTGTCGAGATTTTTGTTATTCCAATGGATGGAAGCCTTGTCATTATGGAAGGTAGTATTTTGTCGAGATTTTTGTTACTCCAATGGATGGTAGCCTTGTCATTATGGAAGTTAGTCTGTTGTCGAGATTTTTGTTATTCCAATGGATGGTAGCCTTCTCATTAAGAAAGGTTGTTTTTTGTCAAGATTTTTGTTACTCCAATGGATGGTAGCCTTGTAATTATGGAAGGTAGTCTGTTGTCGAAATTTTTGTTACCCCAATGGATGTAGCCTTGTCATTATGGAAGGTAGTCTATTGTCGAGATATTTGTTATTCCAATGGATGGTAACCTCGTCATTATGGAAGGTAGTCTTTTGTCGAGATATTTGTTATTCCAATGGATGGTAGCCTTGTCATTATGGAAGTTAGTCTGTTGTCGAGATTTTTGTTATTCCAATGGATGGTAGCCTTCTCATTAAGAAAGGTAGTTTTTTGTCAAGATTTTTGTTACTCCAATGGATGGTAGCCTTGTCATTATGGAAGTTAGTCGATCGTTGAGATTTGTGTTACTCCAATGGATGGTAGCCTTTTCATTATGGAAGGTAGTCTATTGTTCATATTTTTGCTACTCCAATCGATGATAGCCTTGTCATTATGGAAAGTAGTCTGTTGTCGTGATTTTTGATACTCCAATGGGTGGTAGCCTTGTAATTATGGAAGGTAGTCTGTTGTCGATATTTTTGTTACTCCAATGGATGGTAGCCTTGTCATTGTGGAAGGTAGTCTGTCGTTGATATTTCTGTTACACCAATGGATTGTAGCCTTGTAATTATGGAAGGTAGTATATTGTTAAAATTTTTGTTACTCCAATGGATTGTAGCCTAGTCATTATGTAAGGGAGTCTGTTGTGGAGATTTTTGTTATTCCAATGGATGGTAACCTTGTTATTATGGAAGGTAGCCTTTTGTCGAGATTTTTTTATTCCATTGGATGGTAGACTTGTCATTATGGAAGGTAGTCTGTTGTCGAGATATTTGTTATTCCAATGGATGGTAACCTTGTCATTATGGAAGTTAGTCTTTTGTCGAGATTTTTGTTATTCCAATGGATGGAAGCCTTGTCATTATGGAAGGTAGTTTTTTGTCGAGATTTTTGTTACTCCAATGGATGGTAGCCTTGTCATTATGGAAGTTAGTCTGTTGTCGAGATTTTTGTTATTCCAATGGATGGTAGCCTTCTCATTAAGATAGGTAGTTTTTTGTCAAGATTTTTGTTACTCCAATGGATGGTAGCCTTGTAATTATGGAAGGTAGTCTGTTGTCGAAATTTTTGTTACCCCAATGGATGTAGCCTTGTCATTATGGAAGGTAGTCTATTGTCGAGATATTTGTTATTCCAATGGATGGTAACCTCGTCATTATGGAAGGTAGTCTTTTGTCGAGATTTTTGTTATTCCAATGGATGGTAGCCTTGTCATTATGGAAGGTAGTCTTTTGTCGAGATTTTTGTTATTCCAATGGATGGTAACCTTGTCATTATGGAAGGTAGTCTTTTGTAGAAATTTTTGTTATTCCAATGGATGGTAGCCTTGTCATTATGGAAGGTAGTTTTTTGTCGAGATTTTTGTTACTCCAATGGATGGTAGCCTTGTCATTATGGAAGGTAGTCTGTTTTCGAGATTTTTGTTATTCCAATGGATGATAGCCTTCTCATTAAGGAAGGTAGTTTTTTGTCGAGATTTTTGTTACTCCAATGGATGGTAGCCTTGTCATTAAGGAAGGTAGTCGATCGTTGAGATTTATGTTACTCCAATGGATGGTAGCCTTTTCATTATGGAAGGTAGTCTATTGTTCATATTTTTGCTACTCCAATCGATGATAGCCTTGTCATTATGGAAAGTAGTCTGTTGTCGTGATTTTTTATACTCCAATGGGTGGTAGCCTTGTAATTATGGAAGGTAGTTTGTTGTCGATATTTTTGTTACTCCAATGGATGGTAGCCTTGTCATTGTGGAAGGTAGTTTGTCGTTTATATTTCTGTTACACCAATGGATTGTAGCCTTGTCATTATGGAAGGTAGTCTATTGTTAAGATTTTTGTTACTCCAATGGATTGTAGCCTTGTCATTATGGAAGGGAGTCTGTTGTCGAGATTTTTGTTATTCCAATGGATGGTAACCTTCTTATTATGGAAGGTAGTCTTTTGTCAAGATTTTTTTATTCCATTGGATGGTAGACTTGTCATTATGGAAGGTAGTCTGTTGTCGAGATATTTGTTATTCCAATGGATGGTAACCTTGTCATTATGGAAGTTAGTCTTTTGTCGAGAATTTTGATATTCCAATTGATGGTAGCCTTGTCATTATGGAAGATAGTTTTTTGTCGAGATTTTTGTTACTCCAATGGATGTTAGCCTTGTCATTATGGAAGTTAGTCTGTTGTCGAGATTTTTGTTATTCCAATGGATGGTAGCCTTCTCATTAAGAAAGGTAGTTTTTTGTCAAGATTTTTGTTATTCCAATGGATGGTAGCCTTGTAATTATGGAAGGTAGTCTGTTGTCGAAATTTTTGTTACCCCAATGGATGTAGCCTTGTCATTATGGAGGGTAGTCTATTGTCGAGATATTTGTTATTCCAATGGATGGTAACCTCGTCATTATGGAAGGTAGTCTTTTGTCGAGATTTTTGTTATTCCAATGGATGGTAGCCTTGTCATTATGGAAGGTAGTCTTTTGTCGAGATTTTTGTTATTCCAATGGATGGTAACCTTGTCATTATGGAAGTTAGTCTTTTGTCGAGATTTTTGTTATTCCAATGGATGGAAGCCTTGTCATTATGGAAGGTAGTTTTTTGTCGAGATTTTTGTTACTCCAATGGATGGTAGCCTTGTCATTATGGAAGTTAGTCTGTTGTCGATATTTTTGTTATTCCAATGGATGGTAGCCTTCTCATTAAGAAAGGTTGTTTTTTGTCAAGATTTTTGTTACTCCAATGGATGGTAGCCTTGTAATTATGGAAGGTAGTCTGTTGTCGAAATTTTTGTTACCCCAATGGATGTAGCCTTGTCATTATGGAAGGTAGTCTATTGTCAAGATATTTGTTATTCCAATGGATGGTAACCTCGTCATTATGGAAGGTAGTCTTTTGTCGAGATATTTGTTATTCCAATGGATGGTAGCCTTGTCATTATGGAAGTTAGTCTGTTGTCGAGATTTTTGTTATTCCAATGGATGGTAGCCTTCTCATTAAGAAAGGTAGTTTTTTGTCAAGATTTTTGTTACTCCAATGGATGGTAGCCTTGTCATTATGGAAGTTAGTCGATCGTTGAGATTTGTGTTACTCCAATGGATGGTAGCCTTTTCATTATGGAAGGTAGTCTATTGTTCATATTTTTGCTACTCCAATCGATGATAGCCTTGTCATTATGGAAAGTAGTCTGTTGTAGTGATTTTTGATACTCCAATGGGTGGTAGCCTTGTAATTATGGAAGGTAGTCTGTTGTCGATATTTTTGTTACTCCAATGGATGGTAGCCTTGTCATTGTGGAAGGTAGTCTGTCGTTGATATTTCTGTTACACCAATGGATTGTAGCCTTGTAATTATGGAAGGTAGTATATTGTTAAAATTTTTGTTACTCCAATGGATTGTAGCCTAGTCATTATGTAAGGGAGTCTGTTGTGGAGATTTTTGTTATTCCAATGGATGGTAACCTTGTTATTATGGAAGGTAACCTTTTGTCGAGATTTTTTTATTCCATTGGATGGTAGACTTGTCATTATGGAAGGTAGTGTGTTGTCGAGATATTTGTTATTCCAATGGATGGTAACCTTGTCATTATGGAAGTTAGTCTTTTGTCGAGATTTTTGTTATTCCAATGGATGGAAGCCTTGTCATTATGGAAGGTAGTTTTTTGTCGAGATTTTTGTTACTCCAATGGATGGTAGCCTTGTCATTATGGAAGTTAGTCTGTTGTCGAGATTTTTGTTATTCCAATGGATGGTAGCCTTCTCATTAAGAAAGGTAGTTTTTTGTCAAGATTTTTGTTACTCCAATGGATGGTAGCCTTGTAATTATGGAAGGTAGTCTGTTGTCGAAATTTTTGTTACCCCAATGGATGTAGCCTTGTCATTATGGAAGGTAGTCTATTGTCGAGATATTTGTTATTCCAATGGATGGTAACCTCGTCATTATGGAAGGTAGTCTTTTGTCGAGATTTTTGTTATTCCAATGGATGGTAGCCTTGTCATTATGGAAGGTAGTCTTTTGTCGAGATTTTTGTTATTCCAATGGATGGTAACCTTGTCATTATGGAAGGTAGTCTTTTGTAGAAATTTTTGTTATTCCAATGGATGGTAGCCTTGTCATTATGGAAGGTAGTTTTTTGTCGAGATTTTTGTTACTCCAATGGATGGTAGCCTTGTCATTATGGAAGGTAGTCTGTTTTCGAGATTTTTGTTATTCCAATGGATGATAGCCTTCTCATTAAGGAAGGTAGTTTTTTGTCGAGATTTTTGTTACTCCAATGGATGGTAGCCTTGTCATTAAGGAAGGTAGTCGATCGTTGAGATTTATGTTACTCCAATGGATGGTAGCCTTTTCATTATGGAAGGTAGTCTATTGTTCATATTTTTGCTACTCCAATCGATGATAGCCTTGTCATTATGGAAAGTAGTCTGTTGTCGTGATTTTTTATACTCCAATGGGTGGTAGCCTTGTAATTATGGAAGGTAGTTTGTTGTCGATATTTTTGTTACTCCAATGGATGGTAGCCTTGTCATTGTGGAAGGTAGTTTGTCGTTTATATTTCTGTTACACCAATGGATTGTAGCCTTGTCATTATGGAAGGTAGTCTATTGTTAAGATTTTTGTTACTCCAATGGATTGTAGCCTTGTCATTATGGAAGGGAGTTTGTTGTCGAGATTTTTGTTATTCCAATGGATGGTAACCTCGTCATTATGGAAGGTAGTCTTTTGTCGAGATTTTTTTATTCCATTGGATGGTAGACTTGTCATTATGGAATGTAGTCTGTTGTCGAGATATTTGTTATTCCAATGGATGGTAACCTTGTCATTATGGAAGTTAGTCTTTTGTCGAGATTTTTGTTATTCCAATGGATGGAAGCCTTGTCATTATGGAAGGTAGTTTTTTGTCGAGATTTTTGTTACTCCAATGGATGGTAGCCTTGTCATTATGGAAGTTAGTCTGTTGTCGAGATTTTTGTTATTCCAATGGATGGTAGCCTTCTCATTAAGAAAGGTTGTTTTTTGTCAAGATTTTTGTTACTCCAATGGATGGTAGCCTTGTAATTATGGAAGGTAGTCTGTTGTCGAAATTTTTGTTACCCCAATGGATGTAGCCTTGTCATTATGGAAGGTAGTCTATTGTCGAGATATTTGTTATTCCAATGGATGGTAACCTCGTCATTATGGAAGGTAGTCTTTTGTCGAGATATTTGTTACTCCAATGGATGGTAGCCTTGTCATTATGGAAGGTAGTCTGTTTTCGAGATTTTTGTTATTCCAATGGATGATAGCCTTCTCATTAAGGAAGGTAGTTTTTTGTCGAGATTTTTGTTACTCCAATGGATGGTAGCCTTGTCATTAAGGAAGGTAGTCGATCGTTGAGATTTATGTTACTCCAATGGATGGTAGCCTTTTCATTATGGAAGGTAGTCTATTGTTCATATTTTTGCTACTCCAATCGATGATAGCCTTGTCATTATGGAAAGTAGTCTGTTGTCGTGATTTTTTATACTCCAATGGGTGGTAGCCTTGTAATTATGGAAGGTAGTTTGTTGTCGATATTTTTGTTACTCCAATGGATGGTAGCCTTGTCATTGTGGAAGGTAGTTTGTCGTTTATATTTCTGTTACACCAATGGATTGTAGCCTTGTCATTATGGAAGGTAGTCTATTGTTAAGATTTTTGTTACTCCAATGGATTGTAGCCTTGTCATTATGGAAGGGAGTTTGTTGTCGAGATTTTTGTTATTCCAATGGATGGTAACCTCGTCATTATGGAAGGTAGTCTTTTGTCGAGATTTTTTTATTCCATTGGATGGTAGACTTGTCATTATGGAATGTAGTCTGTTGTCGAGATATTTGTTATTCCAATGGATGGTAACCTTGTCATTATGGAAGTTAGTCTTTTGTCGAGATTTTTGTTATTCCAATGGATGGAAGCCTTGTCATTATGGAAGGTAGTTTTTTGTCGAGATTTTTGTTACTCCAATGGATGGTAGCCTTGTCATTATGGAAGTTAGTCTGTTGTCGAGATTTTTGTTATTCCAATGGATGGTAGCCTTCTCATTAAGAAAGGTTGTTTTTTGTCAAGATTTTTGTTACTCCAATGGATGGTAGCCTTGTAATTATGGAAGGTAGTCTGTTGTCGAAATTTTTGTTACCCCAATGGATGTAGCCTTGTCATTATGGAAGGTAGTCTATTGTCGAGATATTTGTTATTCCAATGGATGGTAACCTCGTCATTATGGAAGGTAGTCTTTTGTCGAGATATTTGTTACTCCAATGGATGGTAGCCTTGTCATTATGGAAGGTAGTCTGTTTTCGAGATTTTTGTTATTCCAATGGATGATAGCCTTCTCATTAAGGAAGGTAGTTTTTTGTCGAGATTTTTGTTACTCCAATGGATGGTAGCCTTGTCATTAAGGAAGATAGTCGATCGTTGAGATTTATGTTACTCCAAAGGATGGTAGCCTTTTCATTATGGAAGGTAGTCTATTGTTCATATTTTTGCTACTCCAATCGATGATAGCCTTGTCATTATGTAAAGTAGTCTGTTGTCGTGATTTTTTATACTCCAATGGGTGGTAGCCTTGTAATTATGGAAGGTAGTTTGTTGTCGATATTTTTGTTACTCCAATGGATGGTAGCCTTGTCATTGTGGAAGGTAGTTTGTCGTTTATATTTCTGTTACACCAATGGATTGTAGCCTTGTCATTATGGAAGGTAGTCTATTGTTAAGATTTTTGTTACTCCAATGGATTGTAGCCTTGTCATTATGGAAGGGAGTCTGTTGTCGAGATTTTTGTTATTCCAATGGATGGTAACCTCGTCATTATGGAAGGTAGTCTTTTGTCGAGATTTTTTTATTCCATTGGATGGTAGACTTGTCATTATGGAAGGTAGTCTGTTGTCGAGATATTTGTTATTCCAATGGATGGTAACCTTGACATTATGGAAGTTAGTCTTTTGTCGAGATTTTTGTTATTCCAATGGATGGAAGCCTTGTCATTATGGAAGGTAGTTTTTTGTCGAGATTTTTGTTACTCCAATGGATGGTAGCCTTGTCATTATGGAAGTTAGTCTGTTGTCGACATTTTTGTTATTCCAATGGATGGTAGCCTTCTCATTAAGAAAGGTAGTTTTTTGTCAAGATTTTTGTTACTCCAATGGATGATAGCCTTGTCATTATGGAAGTTAGTCGATCGTTGAGATTTGTGTTACTCCAATGGATGGTAGCCTTTTCATTATGGAAGGTAGTCTATTGTTCATATTTTTGCTACTCCAATCGATGATAGCCTTGTCATTATGGAAAGTAGTCTGTTGTCGTGATTTTTGATACTCCAATGGGTGGTAGCCTTGTAATTATGGAAGGTAGTCTGTTGTCGATATTTTTGTTACTCCAATGGATGGTAGCCTTGTCATTGTGGAAGGTAGTCTGTCGTTGATATTTCTGTTACACCAATGGATTGTAGCCTTGTAATTATGGAAGGTAGTATATTGTTCAGATTTTTGTTACTCCAATGGATTGTAGCCTAGTCATTATGTAAGGGAGTCTGTTGTGGAGATTTTTGTTATTCCAATGGATGGTAACCTTGTTATTATGGAAGGTAGCCTTTTGTCGAGATTTTTTTATTCCATTGGATGGTAGACTTGTCATTATGGAAGGTAGTCTGTTGTCGAGATATTTGTTATTCCAATGGATGGTAACCTTGTCATTATGGAAGTTAGTCTTTTGTCGAGATTTTTGTTATTCCAATGGATGGAAGCCTTGTCATTATGGAAGGTAGTTTTTTGTCGAGATTTTTGTTACTCTAATGGATGGTAGCCTTGTCATTATGGAAGTTAGTCTGTTGTCGAGATTTTTGTTATTCCAATGGATGGTAGCCTTCTCATTAAGAAAGGTTGTTTTTTGTCAAGATTTTTGTTACTCCAATGGATGGTAGCCTTGTAATTATGGAAGGTAGTCTGTTGTCGAAATTTTTGTTACCCCAATGGATGTAGCCTTGTCATTATGGAAGGTAGTCTATTGTCGAGATATTTGTTATTCCAATGGATGGTAACCTCGTCATTATGGAAGGTAGTCTTTTGTCGAGATATTTGTTACTCCAATGGATGGTAGCCTTGTCATTATGGAAGGTAGTCTGTTTTCGAGATTTTTGTTATTCCAATGGATGATAGCCTTCTCATTAAGGAAGGTAGTTTTTTGTCGAGATTTTTGTTACTCCAATGGATGGTAGCCTTGTCATTAAGGAAGATAGTCGATCGTTGAGATTTATGTTACTCCAAAGGATGGTAGCCTTTTCATTATGGAAGGTAGTCTATTGTTCATATTTTTGCTACTCCAATCGATGATAGCCTTGTCATTATGTAAAGTAGTCTGTTGTCGTGATTTTTTATACTCCAATGGGTGGTAGCCTTGTAATTATGGAAGGTAGTTTGTTGTCGATATTTTTGTTACTCCAATGGATGGTAGCCTTGTCATTGTGGAAGGTAGTTTGTCGTTTATATTTCTGTTACACCAATGGATTGTAGCCTTGTCATTATGGAAGGTAGTCTATTGTTAAGATTTTTGTTACTCCAATGGATTGTAGCCTTGTCATTATGGAAGGGAGTCTGTTGTCGAGATTTTTGTTATTCCAATGGATGGTAACCTCGTCATTATGGAAGGTAGTCTTTTGTCGAGATTTTTTTATTCCATTGGATGGTAGACTTGTCATTATGGAAGGTAGTCTGTTGTTGAGATATTTGTTATTCCAATGGATGGTAACCTTGACATTATGGAAGTTAGTCTTTTGTCGAGATTTTTGTTATTCCAATGGATGGAAGCCTTGTCATTATGGAAGGTAGTTTTTTGTCGAGATTTTTGTTACTCCAATGGATGGTAGCCTTGTCATTATGGAAGTTAGTCTGTTGTCGAGATTTTTGTTATTCCAATGGATGGTAGCCTTCTCATTAAGAAAGGTAGTTTTTTGTCAAGATTTTTGTTACTCCAATGGATGATAGCCTTGTCATTATGGAAGTTAGTCGATCGTTGAGATTTGTGTTACTCCAATGGATGGTAGCCTTTTCATTATGGAAGGTAGTCTATTGTTCATATTTTTGCTACTCCAATCGATGATAGCCTTGTCATTATGGAAAGTAGTCTGTTGTCGTGATTTTTGATACTCCAATGGGTGGTAGCCTTGTAATTATGGAAGGTAGTCTGTTGTCGATATTTTTGTTACTCCAATGGATGGTAGCCTTGTCATTGTGGAAGGTAGTCTGTCGTTGATATTTCTGTTACACCAATGGATTGTAGCCTTGTAATTATGGAAGGTAGTATATTGTTAAGATTTTTGTTACTCCAATGGATTGTAGCCTAGTCATTATGTAAGGGAGTCTGTTGTGGAGATTTTTGTTATTCCAATGGATGGTAACCTTGTTATTATGGAAGGTAGCCTTTTGTCGAGATTTTTTTATTCCATTGGATGGTAGACTTGTCATTATGGAAGGTAGTCTGTTGTCGAGATATTTGTTATTCCAATGGATGGTAACCTTGTCATTATGGAAGTTAGTCTTTTGTCGAGATTTTTGTTATTCCAATGGATGGAAGCCTTGTCATTATGGAAGGTAGTTTTTTGTCGAGATTTTTGTTACTCCAATGGATGGTAGCCTTGTCATTATGGAAGTTAGTCTGTTGTCGAGATTTTTGTTATTCCAATGGATGGTAGCCTTCTCATTAAGAAAGGTAGTTTTTTGTCAAGATTTTTGTTACTCCAATGGATGGTAGCCTTGTAATTATGGAAGGTAGTCTGTTGTCGAAATTTTTGTTACCCCAATGGATGTAGCCTTGTCATTATGGAAGGTAGTCTATTGTCGAGATATTTGTTATTCCAATGGATGGTAACCTCGTCATTATGGAAGGTAGTCTTTTGTCGAGATTTTTGTTATTCCAATGGATGGTAGCCTTGTCATTATGGAAGGTAGTCTTTTGTCGAGATTTTTGTTATTCCAATGGATGGTAACCTTGTCATTATGGAAGGTAGTCTTTTGTAGAAATTTTTGTTATTCCAATGGATGGTAGCCTTGTTATTATGGAAGGTAGTTTTTTGTCGAGATTTTTGTTACTCCAATGGATGGTAGCCTTGTCATTATGGAAGGTAGTCTGTTTTCGAGATTTTTGTTATTCCAATGGATGATAGCCTTCTCATTAAGGAAGGTAGTTTTTTGTCGAGATTTTTGTTACTCCAATGGATGGTAGCCTTGTCATTAAGGAAGGTAGTCGATCGTTGAGATTTATGTTACTCCAATGGATGGTAGCCTTTTCATTATGGAAGGTAGTCTATTGTTCATATTTTTGCTACTCCAATCGATGATAGCCTTGTCATTATGGAAAGTAGTCTGTTGTCGTGATTTTTTATACTCCAATGGGTGGTAGCCTTGTAATTATGGAAGGTAGTTTGTTGTCGATATTTTTGTTACTCCAATGGAAGGTAGCCTTGTCATTGTGGAAGGTAGTTTGTCGTTTATATTTCTGTTACACCAATGGATTGTAGCCTTGTCATTATGGAAGGTAGTCTATTGTTAAGATTTTTGTTACTCCAATGGATTGTAGCCTTGTCATTATGGAAGGGAGTCTGTTGTCGAGATTTTTGTTATTCCAATGGATGGTAACCTTCTTATTATGGAAGGTAGTCTTTTGTCGAGATTTTTTTATTCCATTGGATGGTAGACTTGTCATTATGGAAGGTAGTCTTTTGTCGAGATATTTGTTATTCCAATGGATGGTAACCTTGTCATTATGGAAGTTAGTCTTTTATCGAGAATTTTGATATTCCAATTGATGGTAGCCTTGTCATTATGGAAGATAGTTTTTTGTCGAGATTTTTGTTACTCCAATGGATGTTAGCCTTGTCATTATGGAAGTTAGTCTGTTGTCGAGATTTTTGTTATTCCAATGGATGGTAGCCTTCTCATTAAGAAAGGTAGTTTTTTGTCAAGATTTTTGTTATTCCAATGGATGGTAGCCTTGTAATTATGGAAGGTAGTCTGTTGTCGAAATTTTTGTTACCCCAATGGATGTAGCCTTGTCATTATGGAGGGTAGTCTATTGTCGAGATATTTGTTATTCCAATGGATGGTAACCTCGTCATTATGGAAGGTAGTCTTTTGTCGAGATTTTTGTTATTCCAATGGATGGTAGCCTTGTCATTATGGAAGGAAGTCTTTTGTCGAGATTTTTGTTATTCCAATGGATGGTAACCTTGTCATTATGGAAGTTAGTCTTTTGTCGAGATTTTTGTTATTCCAATGGATGGAAGCCTTGTCATTATGGAAGGTAGTTTTTTGTCGAGATTTTTGTTACTCCAATGGATGGTAGCCTTGTCATTATGGAAGTTAGTCTGTTGTCGAGATTTTTGTTATTCCAATGGATGGTAGCCTTCTCATTAAGAAAGGTTGTTTTTTGTCAAGATTTTTGTTACTCCAATGGATGGTAGCCTTATAATTATGGAAGGTAGTCTGTTGTCGAAATTTTTGTTACCCCAATGGATGTAGCCTTGTCATTATGGAAGGTAGTCTATTGTCAAGATATTTGTTATTCCAATGGATGGTAACCTCGTCATTATGGAAGGTAGTCTTTTGTCGAGATATTTGTTATTCCAATGGATGGTAGCCTTGTCATTATGGAAGTTAGTCTGTTGTCGAGATTTTTGTTATTCCAATGGATGGTAGCCTTCTCATTAAGAAAGGTAGTTTTTTGTCAAGATTTTTGTTACTCCAATGGATGGTAGCCTTGTCATTATGGAAGTTAGTCGATCGTTGAGATTTGTGTTACTCCAATGGATGGTAGCCTTTTCATTATGGAAGGTAGTCTATTGTTCATATTTTTGCTACTCCAATCGATGATAGCCTTGTCATTATGGAAAGTAGTCTGTTGTAGTGATTTTTGATACTCCAATGGGTGGTAGCCTTGTAATTATGGAAGGTAGTCTGTTGTCGATATTTTTGTTACTCCAATGGATGGTAGCCTTGTCATTGTGGAAGGTAGTCTGTCGTTGATATTTCTGTTACACCAATGGATTGTAGCCTTGTAATTATGGAAGGTAGTATATTGTTAAGATTTTTGTTACTCCAATGGATTGTAGCCTAGTCATTATGTAAGGGAGTCTGTTGTGGAGATTTTTGTTATTCCAATGGATGGTAACCTTGTTATTATGGAAGGTAGCCTTTTGTCGAGATTTTTTTATTCCATTGGATGGTAGACTTGTCATTATGGAAGGTAGTGTGTTGTCGAGATATTTGTTATTCCAATGGATGGTAACCTTGTCATTATGGAAGTTAGTCTTTTGTCGAGATTTTTGTTATTCCAATGGATGGAAGCCTTGTCATTATGGAAGGTAGTTTTTTGTTGAGATTTTTGTTACTCCAATGGATGGTAGCCTTGTCATTATGGAAGTTAGTCTGTTGTCGAGATTTTTGTTATTCCAATGGATGGTAGCCTTCTCATTAAGAAAGGTAGTTTTTTGTCAAGATTTTTGTTACTCCAATGGATGGTAGCCTTGTAATTATGGAAGGTAGTCTGTTGTCGAAATTTTTGTTACCCCAATGGATGTAGCCTTGTCATTATGGAAGGTAGTCTATTGTCGAGATATTTGTTATTCCAATGGATGGTAACCTCGTCATTATGGAAGGTAGTCTTTTGTCGAGATTTTTGTTATTCCAATGGATGGTAGCCTTGTCATTATGGAAGGTAGTCTTTTGTCGAGATTTTTGTTATTCCAATGGATGGTAACCTTGTCATTATGGAAGGTAGTCTTTTGTAGAAATTTTTGTTATTCCAATGGATGGTAGCCTTGTCATTATGGAAGGTAGTTTTTTGTCGAGATTTTTGTTACTCCAATGGATGGTAGCCTTGTCATTATGGAAGGTAGTCTGTTTTCGAGATTTTTGTTATTCCAATGGATGATTGCCTTCTCATTAAGGAAGGTAGTCGATCGTTGAGATTTATGTTACTCCAATGGATGGTAGCCTTTTCATTATGGAAGGTAGTCTATTGTTCATATTTTTGCTACTCCAATCAATGATAGCCTTGTCATTATGGAAAGTAGTCTGTTGTCGTGATTTTTTATACTCCAATGGGTGGTAGCCTTGTAATTATGGAAGGTAGTTTGTTGTCGATATTTTTGTTACTCCAATGGATGGTAGCCTTGTCATTGTGGAAGGTAGTTTGTCGTTTATATTTCTGTTACACCAATGGATTGTAGCCTTGTCATTATGGAAGGTAGTCTATTGTTAAGATTTTTGTTACTCCAATGGATTGTAGCCTTGTCATTATGGAAGGGAGTCTGTTGTCGAGGCTTTTGTTATTCCAATGGATGGTAACCTCGTCATTATGGAAGGTAGTCTTTTGTCGAGATTTTTTTATTCCATTGGATGGTAGACTTGTCATTATGGAAGGTAGTCTGTTGTCGAGATATTTGTTATTCCAAAGGATGGTAACCTTGTCATTATGGAAGTTAGTCTTTTGTCGAGATTTTTGTTATTCCAATGGATGGAAGCCTTGTCATTATGGAAGGTAGTTTTTTGTCGAGATTTTTGTTACTCCAATGGATGGTAGCCTTGTCATTATGGAAGTTAGTCTGTTGTCGAGATTTTTGTTATTCCAATGGATGGTAGCCTTCTCATTAAGAAAGGTTGTTTTTTGTCAAGATTTTTGTTACTCCAATGGATGGTAGCCTTGTAATTATGGAAGGTAGTCTGTTGTCGAAATTTTTGTTACCCCAATGGATGTAGCCTTGTCATTATGGAAGGTAGTCTATTGTCGAGATATTTGTTATTCCAATGGATGGTAACCTCGTCATTATGGAAGGTAGTCTTTTGTCGAGATATTTGTTACTCCAATGGATGGTAGCCTTGTCATTATGGAAGGTAGTCTGTTTTCGAGATTTTTGTTATTCCAATGGATGATAGCCTTCTCATTAAGGAAGGTAGTTTTTTGTCGAGATTTTTGTTACTCCAATGGATGGTAGCCTTGTCATTAAGGAAGGTAGTCGATCGTTGAGATTTATGTTACTCCAATGGATGGTAGCCTTTTCATTATGGAAGGTAGTCTATTGTTCATATTTTTGCTACTCCAATCGATGATAGCCTTGTCATTATGTAAAGTAGTCTGTTGTCGTGATTTTTTATACTCCAATGGGTGGTAGCCTTGTAATTATGGAAGGTAGTTTGTTGTCGATATTTTTGTTACTCCAATGGATGGTAGCCTTGTCATTGTGGAAGGTAGTTTGTCGTTTATATTTCTGTTACACCAATGGATTGTAGCCTTGTCATTATGGAAGGTAGTCTATTGTTAAGATTTTTGTTACTCCAATGAATTGTAGCCTTGTCATTATGGAAGGGAGTCTGTTGTCGAGATTTTTGTTATTCCAATGGATGGTAACCTCGTCATTATGGAAGGTAGTCTTTTGTCGAGATTTTTTTATTCCATTGGATGGTAGACTTGTCATTATGGAAGGTAGTCTGTTGTCGAGATATTTGTTATTCCAATGGATGGTAACCTTGACATTATGGAAGTTAGTCTTTTGTCGAGATTTTTGTTATTCCAATGGATGGAAGCCTTGTCATTATGGAAGGTAGTTTTTTGTCGAGATTTTTGTTACTCCAATGGATGGTAGCCTTGTCATTATGGAAGTTAGTCTGTTGTCGAGATTTTTGTTATTCCAATGGATGGTAGCCTTCTCATTAAGAAAAGTTGTTTTTTGTCAAGATTTTTGTTACTCCAATGGATGGTAGCCTTGTAATTATGGAAGGTAGTCTGTTGTCGAAATTTTTGTTACCCCAATGGATGTAGCCTTGTCATTATGGAAGGTAGTCTATTGTCGAGATATTTGTTATTCCAATGGATGGTAACCTCGTCATTATGGAAGGTAGTCTTTTGTCGAGATACTTGTTATTTCAATGGATGGTAGCCTTGTCATTATGGAAGTTAGTCTGTTGTCGAGATTTTTGTTATTCCAATGGATGGTAGCCTTCTCATTAAGAAAGGTAGTTTTTTGTCAAGATTTTTGTTACTCCAATGGATGGTAGCCTTGTCATTATGGAAGTTAGTCGATCGTTGAGATTTGTGTTACTCCAATGGATGGTAGCCTTTTCATTATGGAAGGTAGTCTATTGTTCATATTTTTGCTACTCCAATCGATGATAGCCTTGTCATTATGGAAAGTAGTTTGTTGTCGTGATTTTTGATACTCCAATGGGTGGTAGCCTTGTAATTATGGAAGGTAGTCTGTTGTCGATATTTTTGTTACTCCAATGGATGGTAGCCTTGTCATTGTGGAAGGTAGTCTGTCGTTGATATTTCTGTTACACCAATGGATTGTAGCCTTGTAATTATGGAAGGTAGTATATTGTTAAGATTTTTGTTACTCCAATGGATTGTAGCCTAGTCATTATGTAAGGGAGTCTGTTGTGGAGATTTTTGTTATTCCAATGGATGGTAACCTTGTTATTATGGAAGGTAGCCTTTTGTCGAGATTTTTTTATTCCATTGGATGGTAGACTTGTCATTATGGAAGGTAGTCTGTTGTCGAGATATTTGTTATTCCAATGGATGGTAACCTTGTCATTATGGAAGTTAGTCTTTTGTCGAGATTTTTGTTATTCCAATGGATGGAAGCCTTGTCATTATGGAAGGTAGTTTTTTGTCGAGATTTTTGTTACTCCAATGGATGGTAGCCTTGTCATTATGGAAGTTAGTCTGTTGTCGAGATTTTTGTTATTCCAATGGATGGTAGCCTTCTCATTAAGAAAGGTAGTTTTTTGTCAAGATTTTTGTTACTCCAATGGATGGTAGCCTTGTAATTATGGAAGGTATTCTGTTGTCGAAATTTTTGTTACCCCAATGGATGTAGCCTTGTCATTATGGAAGGTAGTCTATTGTCGAGATATTTGTTATTCCAATGGATGGTAACCTCGTCATTATGGAAGGTAGTCTTTTGTCGAGATTTTTGTTATTCCAATGGAAGGTAGCCTTGTCATTATGGAAGGTAGTCTTTTGTCGAGATTTTTGTTATTCCAATGGATGGTAACCTTGTCATTATGGAAGGTAGTCTTTTGTAGAAATTTTTGTTATTCCAATGGATGGTAGCCTTGTCATTATGGAAGGTAGTTTTTTGTCGAGATTTTTGTTACTCCAATGGATGGTAGCCTTGTCATTATGGAAGGTAGTCTGTTTTCGAGATTTTTGTTATTCCAATGGATGATAGCCTTCTCATTAAGGAAGGTAGTTTTTTGTCGAGATTTTTGTTACTCCAATGGATGGTAGCCTTGTCATTAAGGAAGGTAGTCAATCGTTGAGATTTATGTTACTCCAATTGATGGTAGCCTTTTCATTATGGAAGGTAGTCTATTGTTCATATTTTTGCTACTCCAATCAATGATAGCCTTGTCATTATGGAAAGTAGTCTGTTGTCGTGATTTTTTATACTCCAATGGGTGGTAGCCTTGTAATTATGGAAGGTAGTTTGTTGTCGATATTTTTGTTACTCCAATGGATGGTAGCCTTGTCATTGTGGAAGGTAGTTTGTCGTTTATATTTCTGTTACACCAATGGATTGTAGCCTTGTCATTATGGAAGGTAGTCTATTGTTAAGATTTTTGTTACTCCAATGGATTGTAGCCTTGTCATTATGGAAGGGAGTCTGTTGTCGAGGCTTTTGTTATTCCAATGGATGGTAACCTCGTCATTATGGAAGGTAGTCTTTTGTCGAGATTTTTTTATTCCATTGGATGGTAGACTTGTCATTATGGAAGGTAGTCTGTTGTCGAGATATTTGTTATTCCAAAGGATGGTAACCTTGTCATTATGGAAGTTAGTCTTTTGTCGAGATTTTTGTTATTCCAATGGATGGAAGCCTTGTCATTATGGAAGGTAGTTTTTTGTCGAGATTTTTGTTACTCCAATGGATGGTAGCCTTGTCATTATGGAAGTTAGTCTGTTGTCGAGATTTTTGTTATTCCAATGGATGGTAGCCTTCTCATTAAGAAAGGTTGTTTTTTGTCAAGATTTTTGTTACTCCAATGGATGGTAGCCTTGTAATTATGGAAGGTAGTCTGTTGTCGAAATTTTTGTTACCCCAATGGATGTAGCCTTGTCATTATGGAAGGTAGTCTATTGTCGAGATATTTGTTATTCCAATGGATGGTAACCTCGTCATTATGGAAGGTAGTCTTTTGTCGAGATATTTGTTACTCCAATGGATGGTAGCCTTGTCATTATGGAAGGTAGTCTGTTTTCGAGATTTTTGTTATTCCAATGGATGATAGCCTTCTCATTAAGGAAGGTAGTTTTTTGTCGAGATTTTTGTTACTCCAATGGATGGTAGCCTTGTCATTAAGGAAGGTAGTCGATCGTTGAGATTTATGTTACTCCAATGGATGGTAGCCTTTTCATTATGGAAGGTAGTCTATTGTTCATATTTTTGCTACTCCAATCGATGATAGCCTTGTCATTATGTAAAGTAGTCTGTTGTCGTGATTTTTTATACTCCAATGGGTGGTAGCCTTGTAATTATGGAAGGTAGTTTGTTGTCGATATTTTTGTTACTCCAATGGATGGTAGCCTTGTCATTGTGGAAGGTAGTTTGTCGTTTATATTTCTGTTACACCAATGGATTGTAGCCTTGTCATTATGGAAGGTAGTCTATTGTTAAGATTTTTGTTACTCCAATGAATTGTAGCCTTGTCATTATGGAAGGGAGTCTGTTGTCGAGATTTTTGTTATTCCAATGGATGGTAACCTCGTCATTATGGAAGGTAGTCTTTTGTCGAGATTTTTTTATTCCATTGGATGGTAGACTTGTCATTATGGAAGGTAGTCTGTTGTCGAGATATTTGTTATTCCAATGGATGGTAACCTTGACATTATGGAAGTTAGTCTTTTGTCGAGATTTTTGTTATTCCAATGGATGGAAGCCTTGTCATTATGGAAGGTAGTTTTTTGTCGAGATTTTTGTTACTCCAATGGATGGTAGCCTTGTCATTATGGAAGTTAGTCTGTTGTCGAGATTTTTGTTATTCCAATGGATGGTAGCCTTCTCATTAAGAAAAGTTGTTTTTTGTCAAGATTTTTGTTACTCCAATGGATGGTAGCCTTGTAATTATGGAAGGTAGTCTGTTGTCGAAATTTTTGTTACCCCAATGGATGTAGCCTTGTCATTATGGAAGGTAGTCTATTGTCGAGATATTTGTTATTCCAATGGATGGTAACCTCGTCATTATGGAAGGTAGTCTTTTGTCGAGATACTTGTTATTTCAATGGATGGTAGCCTTGTCATTATGGAAGTTAGTCTGTTGTCGAGATTTTTGTTATTCCAATGGATGGTAGCCTTCTCATTAAGAAAGGTAGTTTTTTGTCAAGATTTTTGTTACTCCAATGGATGGTAGCCTTGTCATTATGGAAGTTAGTCGATCGTTGAGATTTGTGTTACTCCAATGGATGGTAGCCTTTTCATTATGGAAGGTAGTCTATTGTTCATATTTTTGCTACTCCAATCGATGATAGCCTTGTCATTATGGAAAGTAGTTTGTTGTCGTGATTTTTGATACTCCAATGGGTGGTAGCCTTGTAATTATGGAAGGTAGTCTGTTGTCGATATTTTTGTTACTCCAATGGATGGTAGCCTTGTCATTGTGGAAGGTAGTCTGTCGTTGATATTTCTGTTACACCAATGGATTGTAGCCTTGTAATTATGGAAGGTAGTATATTGTTAAGATTTTTGTTACTCCAATGGATTGTAGCCTAGTCATTATGTAAGGGAGTCTGTTGTGGAGATTTTTGTTATTCCAATGGATGGTAACCTTGTTATTATGGAAGGTAGCCTTTTGTCGAGATTTTTTTATTCCATTGGATGGTAGACTTGTCATTATGGAAGGTAGTCTGTTGTCGAGATATTTGTTATTCCAATGGATGGTAACCTTGTCATTATGGAAGTTAGTCTTTTGTCGAGATTTTTGTTATTCCAATGGATGGAAGCCTTGTCATTATGGAAGGTAGTTTTTTGTCGAGATTTTTGTTACTCCAATGGATGGTAGCCTTGTCATTATGGAAGTTAGTCTGTTGTCGAGATTTTTGTTATTCCAATGGATGGTAGCCTTCTCATTAAGAAAGGTAGTTTTTTGTCAAGATTTTTGTTACTCCAATGGATGGTAGCCTTGTAATTATGGAAGGTATTCTGTTGTCGAAATTTTTGTTACCCCAATGGATGTAGCCTTGTCATTATGGAAGGTAGTCTATTGTCGAGATATTTGTTATTCCAATGGATGGTAACCTCGTCATTATGGAAGGTAGTCTTTTGTCGAGATTTTTGTTATTCCAATGGAAGGTAGCCTTGTCATTATGGAAGGTAGTCTTTTGTCGAGATTTTTGTTATTCCAATGGATGGTAACCTTGTCATTATGGAAGGTAGTCTTTTGTAGAAATTTTTGTTATTCCAATGGATGGTAGCCTTGTCATTATGGAAGGTAGTTTTTTGTCGAGATTTTTGTTACTCCAATGGATGGTAGCCTTGTCATTATGGAAGGTAGTCTGTTTTCGAGATTTTTGTTATTCCAATGGATGATAGCCTTCTCATTAAGGAAGGTAGTTTTTTGTCGAGATTTTTGTTACTCCAATGGATGGTAGCCTTGTCATTAAGGAAGGTAGTCAATCGTTGAGATTTATGTTACTCCAATTGATGGTAGCCTTTTCATTATGGAAGGTAGTCTATTGTTCATATTTTTGCTACTCCAATCGATGATAGCCTTGTCATTATGGAAAGTAGTCTGTTGTCGTGATTTTTTATACTCCAATGGGTGGTAGCCTTGTAATTATGGAAGGTAGTTTGTTGTCGATATTTTTGTTACTCGAATGGATGGTAGCCTTGTCATTGTGGAAGGTAGTTTGTCGTTTATATTTCTGTTACACCAATGGATTGTAGCCTTGTCATTATGGAAGGTAGTCTATTGTTAAGATTTTTGTTACTCCAATGGATTGTAGCCTTGTCATTATGGAAGGGAGTCTGTTGTCGAGATTTTTGTTATTCCAATGGATGGTAACCTTCTTATTATGGAAGGTAGTCTTTTGTCGAGATTTTTTTATTCCATTGGATGGTAGACTTGTCATTATGGAAGGTAGTCTGTTGTCGAGATATTTGTTATTCCAATGGATGGTAACCTTGTCATTATGGAAGTGAGTCTTTTGTCGAGAATTTTGATATTCCAATTGATGGTAGCCTTGTCATTATGGAAGATAGTTTTTTGTCGAGATTTTTGTTACTCCAATGGATGTTAGCCTTGTCATTATGGAAGTTAGTCTGTTGTCGAGATTTTTGTTATTCCAATGGATGGTAGCCTTCTCATTAAGAAAGGTAGTTTTTTGTCAAGATTTTTGTTACTCCAATGGATGGTAGCCTTGTAATTATGGAAGGTAGTCTGTTGTCGAAATTTTTGTTACCCCAATGGATGTAGCCTTGTCATTATGGAGGGTAGTCTATTGTCGAGATATTTGTTATTCCAATGGATGGTAACCTTGTCATTATGGAAGGTAGTCTTTTGTAGAGATTTTTGTTATTCCAATGGATGGTAGCCTTGTCATTATGGAAGGTAGTTTTTTGTCGAGATTTTTGTTACTCCAATGGATGGTAGCCTTGTCATTATGGAAGGTAGTCTATTTTCAAGATTTTTGTTATTCCAATGGATGATAGCCTTCTCGTTAAGGAAGGTTGTTTTTTGTCGAGATTTTTGTTACTCCAATGGATGGTAGCCTTGTCATTATGGAAGGTAGTCGATCGTTGAGATTTATGTTACTCCAATGGATGGTAGCCTTTTCATTATGGAAGGTAGTCTATTGTTCATATTTTTGCTACTCCAATCGATGATAGCCTTGTTATTATGGAAAGTAGTCTGTTGTCGTGATTTTTGATACTCCAATGGGTGGTAGCCTTGTAATTATGGAAGGTAGTCTGTTGTCGATATTTTTGTTACTCCAATGGATGGTAGCCTTCTCATTAAGAAAGGTAGTTTTTTGTCAAGATTTTTGTTACTCCAATGGATGGTAGCCTTGTAATTATGGAAGGTAGTCTGTTGTCGAAATTTTTGTTACCCCAATGGATGTAGCCTTGTCATTATGGAAGGTAGTCTATTGTCGCGATATTTGTTATTCCACTGGATGGTAACCTCGTCATTATGGAAGGTAGTCTTTTGTCGATATTTTTGTTATTCCAATGGATGGTAGCCTTGTCATTATGGAAGATAGTTTTTTGTCGAGATTTTTGTTACTCCAATGGATGGTAGCCTTGTCATTATGGAAGGTAGTCTATGGTCAAGATTTTTGTTATTCCAATGGATGGTAGCCTTCTCATTAAGGAAGGTAGTTTTTTGTCGAGATTTTTGTTACTCCAATGGATGGTAGCCTTCATTATGGAAGGTAGTCGATCGTTGAGATTTGTGTTACTCCAATGGATGGTAGCCTTTTCATTATGGAAGGTAGTCTGTTGTTCATATTTTTGCTACTCCAATCGATGATAGCCTTGTCATTATGGAAAGTAGTCTGTTGTCGTGATTTTTTATACTCCAATGGGTGGTAGCCTTGTAATTATGGAAGGTAGTTTGTTGTCGATATTTTTGTTACTCCAATGGATGGTAGCCTTGTCATTGTGGAAGGTAGTTTGTCGTTTATATTTCTGTTACACCAATGGATTTTAGCCTTGTCATTATGGAAGGTAGTCTATTGTTAAGATTTTTGTTACTCCAATGGATTGTAGCCTTGTCATTATGGAAGGGAGTCTGTTGTCGAGATTTTTGTTATTCCAATGGATGGTAACCTTCTTATTATGGAAGGTAGTCTTTTGTCGAGATTTTTTTATTCCATTGGATGGTAGACTTGTCATTATGGAAGGTAGTCTGTTGTCGAGATATTTGTTATTCCAATGGATGGTAACCTTGTCATTATGGAAGTTAGTCTTTTGTCGAGAATTTTGATATTCCAATTGATGGTAGCCTTGTCATTATGGAAGGTAGTTTTTTGTCGAGATTTTTGTTACTCCAATGGATGGTAGCCTTGTCATTATGGAAGTTAGTCTGTTGTCGAGATTTTTCTTATTCCAATGGATGGTAGCCTTCTCATTAAGAAAGGTAGTTTTTTGTCAAGATTTTTGTTACTCCAATGGATGGTAGCCTTGTAATTATGGAAGGTAGTCTGTTGTCGAAATTTTTGTTACCCCAATGGATGTAGCCTTGTCATTATGGAAGGTAGTCTATTGTCGCGATATTTGTTATTCCACTGGATGGTAACCTCGTCATTATGGAAGGTAGTCTTTTGTCGATATTTTTCTTATTCCAATGGATGGTAGCCTTGTCATTATGGAAGATAGTTTTTTGTCGAGATTTTTGTTACTCCAATGGATGGTAGCCTTGTCATTATGGAAGGTAGTCTATGGTCAAGATTTTTGTTATTCCAATGGATGGTAGCCTTCTCATTAAGGAAGGTAGTTTTTTGTCGAGATTTTTGTTACTCCAATGTATGGTAGCCTTCATTATGGAAGGTAGTCGATCGTTGAGATTTGTGTTACTCCAATGGATGGTAGCCTTTTAATTATGGAAGGTAGTCTGTTGTTCATATTTTTGCTACCCCAATCGATGATAGCCTTGTTATTATGAAAAGTAGTCTGTTGTCGTGATTTTTGATACTCCAATGGGTGGTGACCTTGTAATTATGGAAGGTAGTCTGTTGTCGAGATTTTTGTTACTCAAATGGATGGTAGCCTTGTCATTGTGGAACGTAGTTTGTCGTTGATATTTATGTTACACCATTGGATTGTAGCCTTGTCATTATGGAAGGTAGTCTATTGCTCATATTTTTGCTACTCCAATCGATGATAGCTTCGTCATTATGGAAAGTAGTCCGTTGTCGTGATTTTTGATACTTCAATCGGTGGTAGCCTTGTAATTATGGAAGGTAGTCTGTTGTCGAGATTTTTGTTACTCCAATGGATGGTAGCCTTGTAATTATGGAAGGTAGTCTGTTGTCGAGATTTTTGTTATTCCAATGGATGGTAGCCTTCTCATTAAGAAAGGTAGTTTTTTGTCAAGATTTTTGTTACTCCAATGGATGGTAGACTTGTAATTATGGAAGGTAGTCTGTTGTCGAAATTTTTGTTACCCCAATGGATGTAGCCTTGTCATTTTGGAAGGTAGTTTATTGTCGAGACATTTGTTATTCCACTGGATGGTACCCTTGTCATTATGGAAGGTAGTCTTTTGTCGATATTTTTGTTATTCCAATGGATGGTAGCCTTGTCATTATGGAAGATAGTTTTTTGTCGAGATTTTTGTTACTCCAATGGATGGTAGCCTTGTCATTATGGAAGGTAGCCTATTGTCAAGATTTTTGTTATTCCAATGGATGGTAGCCTTCTCATTATGGAAGGTAGTTTTTTGTCGAGATTTTTGTTACTCCAATGGATGGTAGCCTTGTCATTATGGAAGGTAGTCTGTTGTTCATATTTTTGCTACTCCAATCGATGATAGCCTTGTCATTACGGAAAGTAGTCCGTTGTCGTGATTTTTGATACTTCTATCGGTGATAGCCTTGTAATTATTGAAGGTAGTCTGTTGTCGAGATTATTGTTACTCCAATGGATGGTAGCCTTGTCATTATGGAAGGTAGTCTGTCGTTGATATTTCTGTTACACCAATGGATTGTATCCTTGTCATTATGGAAGGTAGTTTGTTGTTAAGATTTTTGTTACTCCAATGGATTGTAGCCTTGTCATTATGGAAGGTAGTCTGTTGTCGAGAATTTTTTATTCCATTGGATGGTAGCCTTGTCATTATGGAAGGTAGTCTGTTGTCGAGATATTTGTTATTCCAATGGATGGTAACCTTGTCATTATGGAAGGTAGTCTTTTGTCGAGATTTTTGTTATTCCAATGGATGGTAGACTTCTCATTAAGGAAGGTAGTTTTTTGTCGAGATTTTTGTTACTCCAATGAATGGTAGCCTTGTCATTATGGAAGGTAGTCAGTCGTTGAGATTTGTGTTACTCCAATGGATGGTAGGCTTTTCATTATTGAAGGTAGCGTATTGTCGAGATTTTTGTTATTCCAATGGATGGTAGCCTTCTTATTAAGGAAAGTAGTCTGTTGTCAAGATTTTTGTTACTCCAATGGATGGTAGCCTTGTCATTATGGAAGGTAGTCTGTTGTCGATATTTTTGTTACTCCAATGAATGGTAGCCTTGTCATTATGGAAGGTAGTATGTCGTTGAGATTTCTGTTACTCCAATGGATTATAGCCTTCTCATTATGGAAGGTAGTCTGTTGTTCAGATTTTTAATATTCCAATGGATTGTAGCCTTGTCATTATGGAAGGTAGTCTGTTGTCGAGAAATTTTTATTCCATTGGATGGTAGCCTTGTCATTATGGAAGGTAGTCTGTTGTCGAGATATTTGTTATTCCAATGGATGGTAACCTTGTCATTATGGAAGTTAGTCTTTTGTCGAGATTTTTGTTATTCCGATGGATGGTAGCCTTGTCATTATGGGAGGTAGTTTTTTGTCGAGATTTTTGTTACTCCAATGGATGGTAGCCTTGTCATTATGGAAGGTAGTCTGTTGTCGAGATTTTTGTTATTCCAATGGATGGTAGCCTTCTCATTAAGAAAGGTAGTTTTTTGTCAAGATTTTTGTTACTCCAATGGATGGTAGCCTTGTAATTATGGAAGGTAGTCTGTTGTCGAAATTTTTGTTACCCCAATGGATGTAGCCTTGTCATTTTGGAAGGTAGTTTATTGTCGAGACATTTGTTATTCCACTGGATGGTACCCTTGTCATTATGGAAGGTAGTCTTTTGTCGATATTTTTGTTATTCCAATGGATGGTAGCCTTGTCATTATGGAAGATAGTTTTTTGTCGAGATTTTTGTTACTCCAATGGATGGTAGCCTTGTCATTATGGAAGGTAGTCTATTGTCAAGATTTTTGTTATTCCAATGGATGGTAGCCTTCTCATTATGGAAGGTAGTTTTTTGTTGAGATTTTTGTTACTCCAATGGATGGTAGCCTTATCATTATGGAAGGTAGTCGATTGTTGAGATTTGTGTTACTCCAATGGATGGTAGCCTTTTCATTATGGAAGGTAGTCTGTTGTTCATATTTTTGCTACTCCAATCGATGATATCCTTGTCATTATGGAAAGTAGTCCGTTGTCGTGATTTTTGATACTCCTATCGGTGATAGCCTTGTAATTATTGAAGGTAGTCTGTTGTCGAGATTATTGTTACTCCAATGGATGGTAGCCTTGTCATTATGGAAGGTAGTCTGTCGTTGATATTTCTGTTACACCAATGGATTGTATCCTTGTCATTATGGAAGGTAGTTTGTTGTTAAGATTTTTGTTACTCCAATGGATTGTAGCCTTGTCATAATGGAAGGTAGTCTGTTGTCGAGAATTTTTTATTCCATTGGATGGTAGACTTGTCATTATGGAAGGTAGTCTGTTGTCGAGATATTTGTTATTCCAATGGATGGTAACCTTGTCATTATGGAAGGTAGTCTTTTGTCGAGATTTTTGTTATTCCAATGGATGGTAGCCTTGTCATTATGGAAGGTAGTTTTTTGTCGAGATTTTTGTTACTCCAATGGATGTTAGCCTTGTCATTATGGAAGTTAGTCTGTTGTCGAGATTTTTGTTATTCCAATGGATGGTAGCCTTCTCATTAAGAAAGGTAGTTTTTTGTCAAGATTTTTGTTACTCCAATGGATGGTAGCCTTGTAATTATGGAAGGTAGTCTGTTGTCGAAATTTTTGTTACCCCAATGGATGTAGCCTTGTCATTATGGAGGGTAGTCTATTGTCGAGATATTTGTTATTCCAATGGATGGTAACCTTGTCATTATGGAAGGTAGTCTTTTGTAGAGATTTTTGTTATTCCAATGGATGGTAGCCTTGTCATTATGGAAGGTAGTTTTTTGTCGAGATTTTTGTTACTCCAATGGATGGTAGCCTTGTCATTATGGAAGGTAGTCTATTTTCAAGATTTTTGTTATTCCAATGGATGATAGCCTTCTCGTTAAGGAAGGTTGTTTTTTGTCGAGATTTTTGTTACTCCAATGGATGGTAGCCTTGTCATTATGGAAGGTAGTCGATCGTTGAGATTTATGTTACTCCAATGGATGGTAGCCTTTTCATTATGGAAGGTAGTCTATTGTTCATATTTTTGCTACTCCAATCGATGATAGCCTTGTTATTATGGAAAGTAGTCTGTTGTCGTGATTTTTGATACTCCAATGGGTGGTAGCCTTGTAATTATGGAAGGTAGTCTGTTGTCGATATTTTTGTTACTCCAATGGATGGTAGCCTTCTCATTAAGAAAGGTAGTTTTTTGTCAAGATTTTTGTTACTCCAATGGATGGTAGCCTTGTAATTATGGAAGGTAGTCTGTTGTCGAAATTTTTGTTACCCCAATGGATGTAGCCTTGTCATTATGGAAGGTAGTCTATTGTCGCGATATTTGTTATTCCACTGGATGGTAACCTCGTCATTATGGAAGGTAGTCTTTTGTCGATATTTTTGTTATTCCAATGGATGGTAGCCTTGTCATTATGGAAGATAGTTTTTTGTCGAGATTTTTGTTACTCCAATGGATGGTAGCCTTGTCATTATGGAAGGTAGTCTATGGTCAAGATTTTTGTTATTCCAATGGATGGTAGCCTTCTCATTAAGGAAGGTAGTTTTTTGTCGAGATTTTTGTTACTCCAATGGATGGTAGCCTTCATTATGGAAGGTAGTCGATCGTTGAGATTTGTGTTACTCCAATGGATGGTAGCCTTTTCATTATGGAAGGTAGTCTGTTGTTCATATTTTTGCTACTCCAATCGATGATAGCCTTGTCATTATGGAAAGTAGTCTGTTGTCGTGATTTTTTATACTCCAATGGGTGGTAGCCTTGTAATTATGGAAGGTAGTTTGTTGTCGATATTTTTGTTACTCCAATGGATGGTAGCCTTGTCATTGTGGAAGGTAGTTTGTCGTTTATATTTCTGTTACACCAATGGATTTTAGCCTTGTCATTATGGAAGGTAGTCTATTGTTAAGATTTTTGTTACTCCAATGGATTGTAGCCTTGTCATTATGGAAGGGAGTCTGTTGTCGAGATTTTTGTTATTCCAATGGATGGTAACCTTCTTATTATGGAAGGTAGTCTTTTGTCGAGATTTTTTTATTCCATTGGATGGTAGACTTGTCATTATGGAAGGTAGTCTGTTGTCGAGATATTTGTTATTCCAATGGATGGTAACCTTGTCATTATGGAAGTTAGTCTTTTGTCGAGAATTTTGATATTCCAATTGATGGTAGCCTTGTCATTATGGAAGGTAGTTTTTTGTCGAGATTTTTGTTACTCCAATGGATGGTAGCCTTGTCATTATGGAAGTTAGTCTGTTGTCGAGATTTTTCTTATTCCAATGGATGGTAGCCTTCTCATTAAGAAAGGTAGTTTTTTGTCAAGATTTTTGTTACTCCAATGGATGGTAGCCTTGTAATTATGGAAGGTAGTCTGTTGTCGAAATTTTTGTTACCCCAATGGATGTAGCCTTGTCATTATGGAAGGTAGTCTATTGTCGCGATATTTGTTATTCCACTGGATGGTAACCTCGTCATTATGGAAGGTAGTCTTTTGTCGATATTTTTCTTATTCCAATGGATGGTAGCCTTGTCATTATGGAAGATAGTTTTTTGTCGAGATTTTTGTTACTCCAATGGATGGTAGCCTTGTCATTATGGAAGGTAGTCTATGGTCAAGATTTTTGTTATTCCAATGGATGGTAGCCTTCTCATTAAGGAAGGTAGTTTTTTGTCGAGATTTTTGTTACTCCAATGTATGGTAGCCTTCATTATGGAAGGTAGTCGATCGTTGAGATTTGTGTTACTCCAATGGATGGTAGCCTTTTAATTATGGAAGGTAGTCTGTTGTTCATATTTTTGCTACCCCAATCGATGATAGCCTTGTTATTATGAAAAGTAGTCTGTTGTCGTGATTTTTGATACTCCAATGGGTGGTGACCTTGTAATTATGGAAGGTAGTCTGTTGTCGAGATTTTTGTTACTCAAATGGATGGTAGCCTTGTCATTGTGGAACGTAGTTTGTCGTTGATATTTATGTTACACCATTGGATTGTAGCCTTGTCATTATGGAAGGTAGTCTATTGCTCATATTTTTGCTACTCCAATCGATGATAGCTTCGTCATTATGGAAAGTAGTCCGTTGTCGTGATTTTTGATACTTCAATCGGTGGTAGCCTTGTAATTATGGAAGGTAGTCTGTTGTCGAGATTTTTGTTACTCCAATGGATGGTAGCCTTGTAATTATGGAAGGTAGTCTGTTGTCGAGATTTTTGTTATTCCAATGGATGGTAGCCTTCTCATTAAGAAAGGTAGTTTTTTGTCAAGATTTTTGTTACTCCAATGGATGGTAGACTTGTAATTATGGAAGGTAGTCTGTTGTCGAAATTTTTGTTACCCCAATGGATGTAGCCTTGTCATTTTGGAAGGTAGTTTATTGTCGAGACATTTGTTATTCCACTGGATGGTACCCTTGTCATTATGGAAGGTAGTCTTTTGTCGATATTTTTGTTATTCCAATGGATGGTAGCCTTGTCATTATGGAAGATAGTTTTTTGTCGAGATTTTTGTTACTCCAATGGATGGTAGCCTTGTCATTATGGAAGGTAGCCTATTGTCAAGATTTTTGTTATTCCAATGGATGGTAGCCTTCTCATTATGGAAGGTAGTTTTTTGTCGAGATTTTTGTTACTCCAATGGATGGTAGCCTTGTCATTATGGAAGGTAGTCTGTTGTTCATATTTTTGCTACTCCAATCGATGATAGCCTTGTCATTACGGAAAGTAGTCCGTTGTCGTGATTTTTGATACTTCTATCGGTGATAGCCTTGTAATTATTGAAGGTAGTCTGTTGTCGAGATTATTGTTACTCCAATGGATGGTAGCCTTGTCATTATGGAAGGTAGTCTGTCGTTGATATTTCTGTTACACCAATGGATTGTATCCTTGTCATTATGGAAGGTAGTTTGTTGTTAAGATTTTTGTTACTCCAATGGATTGTAGCCTTGTCATTATGGAAGGTAGTCTGTTGTCGAGAATTTTTTATTCCATTGGATGGTAGCCTTGTCATTATGGAAGGTAGTCTGTTGTCGAGATATTTGTTATTCCAATGGATGGTAACCTTGTCATTATGGAAGGTAGTCTTTTGTCGAGATTTTTGTTATTCCAATGGATGGTAGACTTCTCATTAAGGAAGGTAGTTTTTTGTCGAGATTTTTGTTACTCCAATGAATGGTAGCCTTGTCATTATGGAAGGTAGTCAGTCGTTGAGATTTGTGTTACTCCAATGGATGGTAGGCTTTTCATTATTGAAGGTAGCGTATTGTCGAGATTTTTGTTATTCCAATGGATGGTAGCCTTCTTATTAAGGAAAGTAGTCTGTTGTCAAGATTTTTGTTACTCCAATGGATGGTAGCCTTGTCATTATGGAAGGTAGTCTGTTGTCGATATTTTTGTTACTCCAATGAATGGTAGCCTTGTCATTATGGAAGGTAGTATGTCGTTGAGATTTCTGTTACTCCAATGGATTATAGCCTTCTCATTATGGAAGGTAGTCTGTTGTTCAGATTTTTAATATTCCAATGGATTGTAGCCTTGTCATTATGGAAGGTAGTCTGTTGTCGAGAAATTTTTATTCCATTGGATGGTAGCCTTGTCATTATGGAAGGTAGTCTGTTGTCGAGATATTTGTTATTCCAATGGATGGTAACCTTGTCATTATGGAAGTTAGTCTTTTGTCGAGATTTTTGTTATTCCGATGGATGGTAGCCTTGTCATTATGGGAGGTAGTTTTTTGTCGAGATTTTTGTTACTCCAATGGATGGTAGCCTTGTCATTATGGAAGGTAGTCTGTTGTCGAGATTTTTGTTATTCCAATGGATGGTAGCCTTCTCATTAAGAAAGGTAGTTATTTGTCAAGATTTTTGTTACTCCAATGGATGGTAGCCTTGTAATTATGGAAGGTAGTCTGTTGTCGAAATTTTTGTTACCCCAATGGATGTAGCCTTGTCATTTTGGAAGGTAGTTTATTGTCGAGACATTTGTTATTCCACTGGATGGTACCCTTGTCATTATGGAAGGTAGTCTTTTGTCGATATTTTTGTTATTCCAATGGATGGTAGCCTTGTCATTATGGAAGATAGTTTTTTGTCGAGATTTTTGTTACTCCAATGGATGGTAGCCTTGTCATTATGGAAGGTAGTCTATTGTCAAGATTTTTGTTATTCCAATGGATGGTAGCCTTCTCATTATGGAAGGTAGTTTTTTGTTGAGATTTTTGTTACTCCAATGGATGGTAGCCTTATCATTATGGAAGGTAGTCGATTGTTGAGATTTGTGTTACTCCAATGGATGGTAGCCTTTTCATTATGGAAGGTAGTCTGTTGTTCATATTTTTGCTACTCCAATCGATGATATCCTTGTCATTATGGAAAGTAGTCCGTTGTCGTGATTTTTGATACTCCTATCGGTGATAGCCTTGTAATTATTGAAGGTAGTCTGTTGTCGAGATTATTGTTACTCCAATGGATGGTAGCCTTGTCATTATGGAAGGTAGTCTGTCGTTGATATTTCTGTTACACCAATGGATTGTATCCTTGTCATTATGGAAGGTAGTTTGTTGTTAAGATTTTTGTTACTCCAATGGATTGTAGCCTGTTCATAATGGAAGGTAGTCTGTTGTCGAGAATTTTTTATTCCATTGGATGGTAGACTTGTCATTATGGAAGGTAGTCTGTTGTCGAGATATTTGTTATTCCAATGGATGGTAACCTTGTCATTATGGAAGGTAGTCTTTTGTCGAGATTTTTGTTATTCCAATGGATGGTAGCCTTGTCATTATGGAAGGTAGTTTTTTGTCGAGATTTTTGTTACTCCAATGAATGGTAGCCTTGTCATTATGGAAGGTAGTCTGTTGTCGAGATTTTTGTTATTCCAATGGATGGTAGCAGCCTTCTCATTAAGGAAAGTAGTTTTTTGTCAAGATTTTTGTTACTCCAATGGATGGTAGCCTTGTCATTATGGAAGGTAGTCTGTTGTCGATATTTTTGTTACTCTAATAAATGGTAGCCTTGTCATTATGGAAGGTAGTATGTCGTTGAGATTTCTGTTACTCCAATGGATTGTAGCCTTCTCATTATGGAAGGTAGTATGTTGTTCAGATTTTTGTTACTCCAATGGATTGTAGCCTTGTCATTATGGAAGGTAGTCTGTTGTCGAGAATTTTTTATTCCATTGGATGGTAGCCTTGTCATTATGGAAGGTAGTCTGTTGTCGAGATATTTGTTATTCCAATGGATGGTAACCTTGTCATTATGGAAGGTATTCTTTTGTCGATATTTTAGTTATTCCAATGGATGGTAGACTTCTCATTAAGGAAGGTAGTTTTTTGTCGAGATTTTTGTTACTCCAATGGGTTGTAGCCTTGTCATTATGGAAGGTAGTCAGTCGTTGAGATTTGTGTTTCTCCAATGGATGGTAGGCTTTTCATTATTGAAGGTAGCGTGTTGTTCATATTTTTGCTACTCCAATCGGTGATAGCCTTTTCATTATGGAAAGTAGTCTGTTGTCGTGATTTTTGATACAACAATGGGTGGTAGCCTTGTAATTATGAAAGGTAGTCTATTGTCAAGATTTTTGTTACTCCAATGGATGGTAGCCTTGTCATTATGGAAGGTAGTCTGTCGTTGATATTTCTGTTACACCAATGGATTGTAGCCTTGTCATTATAGAAGGTAGTTTGTTGTTAAGATTTTTGTTACTCCAATGGATTGTAGCCTTATCATTATGGAAGGGAGTCTGTTGTCGAGATTTTTGTTATTCCAATGGATGGTAACCTTGTTATTATGGAAGGTAGTCTTTTGTAGAGATTTTTTTATTCCATTGGATGGTAGCCTTGTCATTGTGGAAGGTAGTATGTCGTTGAGATTTCTGTTACTCCAATGGATGGTAGCCTTGTCATTATGGAAGGTAGTCTATTGTCAAGATTTTTGTTATTCCAATGGATGGTAGCCTTCTCATTATGGAAGGTAGTTTTTTGTCGAGATTTTTGTTACTCCAATGGATGGTAGCCTTGTCATTATGGAAGGTAGTCGATCGTTGAGATTTGTGTTACTCCAATGGATGGTAGCCTTTTCATTATGGAAGGTAGTCTGTTGTTCATATTTTTGCTACTCCAATCGATGATAGCCTTGTCATTATGGAAAGTAGTCCGTTGTCGTGATTTTTGATACTCCTATCGGTGATAGCCTTGTAATTATTGAAGGTAGTCTGTTGTCGAGATTATTGTTACTCCAATGGATGGTAGCCTTGTCATTATGGAAGGTAGTCTGTCGTTGATATTTCTGTTACACCAATGGATTGTATCCTTGTCATTATGGAAGGTAGTTTGTTGTTAAGATTTTTGTTACTCCAATGGATTGTAGCCTTGTCATAATGGAAGGTAGTCTGTTGTCTAGAATTTTTTATTCCATTGGATGGTAGACTTGTCATTATGGAAGGTAGTCTGTTGTCGAGATATTTGTTATTCCAATGGATGGTAACCTTGTCATTATGGAAGGTAGTCTTTTGTCGAGATTTTTGTTATTCCAATGGATGGTAGCCTTGTCATTATGGAAGGTAGTTTTTTGTCGAGATTTTTGTTACTCCAATGAATGGTAGCCTTGTCATTATGGAAGGTAGTCAATTGTCGAGATTTTTGTTATTCCAATGGATGGTAGCAGCCTTCTCATTAAGGAAAGTAGTTTTTTGTCAATATTTTTGTTACTCCAATGGATGGTAGCCTTGTCATTATGGAAGGTAGTCTGTTGTCGATATTTTTGTTACTCTAATAAATGCTAGCCTTGTCATTACGGAAGGTAGTATGTCGTTGAGATTTTTGTTACTCCAATGGATTGTAGCCTTCTCATTATGGAAGGTAGTATGTTGTTCAGATTTTTGTTACTCCAATGGATTGTAGCCTTCTCATTATGGAAGGTAGTCTGTTGTCGAGAATTTTTTATTCCATTGGATGGTAGCCTTGTCATTATGGAAGGTAGTCTGTTGTCGAGATATTTGTTATTCCAATGGATGGTAACCTTGTCATTATGGAAGGTAGTCTTTTGTCGAGATTTTAGTTATTCCAATGGATGGTAGACTTCTCATTAAGGAAGGTAGTTTTTTGTCGAGATTTTTGTTACTCCAATGGGTTGTAGCCTTGTCATTATGGAAGGTAGTCAGTCGCTGAGATTTGTGTTACTCCAATGGATGGTAGGCTTTTCATTATTGAAGGTAGCGTGTTGTTCATATTTTTTCTACTCCAATCGATGATAGCCTTTTCATTATGGAAAGTAGTCTGTTGTCATGATTTTTGATACAACAATGGGTGGTAGCCTTGTAATTATGAAAGGTAGTCTATTGTCAAGATTTTTGTTACTCCAATGGATGGTAGCCTTGTCATTATGGAAGGTAGTCTGTTGTCAATATTTTTGTTACTCCAATGAATGGTAGCCTTGTCATTATGGAAGGTAGTATGTCGTTGAGATTTCTGTTACTCCAATGGATTGTAGCCTTCTCATTATGGAAGGTAGTCTGTTGTCGAGAAATTTTTATTCCATTGGATGGTAGCCTTGTCATTATGGAAGGTAGTCTGTTGTCGAGATATTTGTTATTCCAATGGATGGTAACCTTGTCATTATGGAAGTTAGTCTTTTGTCGAGATTTTTGTTATTCCGATGGATGGTAGCCTTGTCATTATGGAAGGTAGTTTTTTGTCGAGATTTTTGTTACTCCAATGGATGGTAGCCTTGTCATTATGAAAGGTAGTCTGTTGTCGAGATTTTTGTTATTCCAATGGATGGTAGCCTTCTCATTAAGAAAGGTAGTTTTTTGTCAAGATTTTTGTTACTCCAATGGATGGTAGCCTTGTAATTATGGAAGGTAGTCTGTTGTCGAAATTTTTGTTACCCCAATGGATGTAGCCTTGTCATTTTGGAAGGTAGTTTATTGTCGAGACATTTGTTATTCCACTGGATGGTACCCTTGTCATTATGGAAGGTAGTCTTTTGTCGATATTTTTGTTATTCCAATGGATGGTAGCCTTGTCATTATGGAAGATAGTTTTTTGTCGAGATTTTTGTTACTCCAATGGATGGTAGCCTTGTCATTATGGAAGGTAGTCTATTGTCAAGATTTTTGTTATTCCAATGGATGGTAGCCTTCTCATTATGGAAGGTAGTTTTTTGTCGAGATTTTTGTTACTCCAATGGATGGTAGCCTTGTCATTATGGAAGGTAGTCGATCGTTGAGATTTGTGTTACTCCAATGGATGGTAGCCTTTTCATTATGGAAGGTAGTCTGTTGTTCATATTTTTGCTACTCTAATCGATGATAGCCTTGTCATTATGGAAAGTAGTCCGTTGTCGTGATTTTTGATACTCCTATCGGTGATAGCCTTGTAATTATTGAAGGTAGTCTGTTGTCGAGATTATTGTTACT
The DNA here is from genome assembly GCA_948472305.1 of Vicia faba. Taxonomy (NCBI): domain Eukaryota; kingdom Viridiplantae; phylum Streptophyta; class Magnoliopsida; order Fabales; family Fabaceae; genus Vicia; species Vicia faba. The sequence continues at coordinate 679,728,161 of OX451739.1, read as the reverse complement.
CAAATGGATGGTAGCCTTGTCATTATGGAAGGTAGTCTATCGTTGATATTTCTGTTACACCAATGGATTGTATCCTTGTCATTATGGAAGGTAGTTTGTTGTTAAGATTTTTGTTACTCCAATGGATTGTAGCCTTGTCATAATGGAAGGTAGTCTATTGTCGAGAATTTTTTATTCCATTGGATGGTTGACTTGTCATTATGGAAGGTAGTCTGTTGTCGAGATATTTGTTATTCCAATGGATGGTAACCTTGTCATTATGGAAGGTAGTCTTTTGTCGAGATTTTTGTTATTCCAATGGATGGTAGCCTTGTCATTATGGAAGGTAGTTTTTTGTCGAGATTTTTGTTACTCCAATGAATGGTAGCCTTGTCATTATGGAAGGTAGTCTGTTGTCGAGATTTTTGTTATTCCAATGGATGGTAGCAGCATTCTCATTAAGGAAAGTAGTTTTTTGTCAAGATTTTTGTTACTCCAATGGATGGTAGCCTTGTCATTATGGAAGGTAGTCTGTTGTCGATATTTTTGTTACTCTAATAAATGGTAGCCTTGTCATTATGGAAGGTAGTATGTCGTTGAGATTTCTGTTACTCCAATGGATTGTAGCCTTCTCATTATGGAAGGTAGTATGTTGTTCAGATTTTTGTTACTCCAATGGATTGTAGCCTTGTCATTATGGAAGGTAGTCTGTTGTCGAGAATTTTTTATTCCATTGGATGGTAGCCTTGTCATTATGGAAGGTAGTCTGTTGTCGAGATATTTGTTATTCCAATGGATGGTAACCTTGTCATTATGGAAGGTAGTCTTTTGTCGAGATTTTAGTTATTCCAATGGATGGTAGACTTCTCATTAAGGAAGGTAGTTTTTTGTCGAGATTTTTGTTACTCCAATGGGTTGTAGCCTTGTCATTATGGAAGGTAGTCAGTCGTTGAGATTTGTGTTACTCCAATGGATGGTAGTCTTTTCATTATTGAAGGTAGCGTGTTGTTCATATTTTTGCTACTCCAATCGATGATAGCCTTTTCATTATGGAAAGTAGTCTGTTGTCGTGATTTTTGATACAACAATGGGTGGTAGCCTTGTAATTATGAAAGGTAGTCTATTGTCAAGATTTTTGTTACTCCAATGGATGGTAGCCTTGTCATTATGGAAGGTAGTCTGTCGTTGATATTTCTGTTACACCAATGGATTGTAGCCTTGTCATTATAGAAGGTAGTTTGTTGTTAAGATTTTTGTTACTCCAATGGATTGTAGCCTTATCATTATGGAAGGGAGTCTGTTGTCGAGATTTTTGTTATTCCAATGGATGGTAACCTTGTTATTATGGAAGGTAGTCTTTTGTCGAGATTTTTTTATTCCATTGGATGGTAGCCTTGTCATTGTGGAAGGTAGTATGTCGTTGAGATTTCTGTTACTCCAATGGATTGTAGCCTTCTCATTATGGAAGGTAGTCTGTTGTTCAGATTTTTGTTACTCCAATGGATTGTAGCCTTGTCATTATGGAAGGTAGTCTGTTGTCGAGAATTTTTTATTCCATTGGATGGTAGACTTGTCATTATGGAAGGTAGTCTATTGTCGAGATATTTGTTATTCCAATGGATGGTAACCTTGTCATTATGGAAGGTAGTCTTTTGTCGAGATTTTTGTTATTCCAATGGATGGTAGCCTTGTCATTATAGAAGGCCGTATGTTGTTGAGATTTCTGTTACTCCAATGGATTGTAGCCTTGTCATTATGGAAGGGAGTCTGTTGTCGTGATTTTTGTTATTCCAATGGATGGTAACCTTGTTATTATGAAAGGTAGTCTTTTGTTGAGATTTTTGTTACTCCAATGGATGGTAGCCTTGTCATTATTGAAGGTAGTCTATTGTCGATATCTCTATTAATCCAATGGATGGTAGCCTTGTCATTTTGAAAGGTAGTCTGTTGTTCAGATTTTTGTTACTTCAATGGATGATAGCCTTGTCATTATAGAAGGTACTCTATTGTCGAGATTTTTGTTATTCCAATGGATGGTAGCCATGTCATTATTGAAGGTAGTCTGTTTTCGAGATTTTTGATACTCCAATGGATGGTAGCCTTGTAATTATAGAAGGTGGTCTGTTGTCGAGATTTTTGTTACTCTAATAGATGGTAGCCTTGTCATGGTGGAAGGTAGTCTGTCGTTGAGATTTCTGTTACTCCAATGGATTGTAGCCTTCTAATTATGGAAGGTAGTCTGTTGTTCAGATTTTTGTTACTCCAATGGATTGTAGCCTTCTCATTATGGAAGGTAGTCTGTTTTCGAGAATTTTTTATTCCATTAGATGGTAGCCTTGTCATTATGGAAGGTAGTCTATTATTGAGATATTTGTTATTCTAATGGATGGTAACCTTGTCATTATGGAAGGTAGTGTTTTGTCGAGATTTTTGTTATTTCAATGGATGGTAGCCTTGTCATTATGGAAGGTAGTTTTTTGTCGAGATTTTTGTTACTCCATTGGATGGTAGCCTTGTCATTGTGGAAGGTAGTCTGTTGTCGAGATTTTTGTTATTCCAATGGATGGTAGCCTTCTCATTAAGGAAGGTAGTTTTTTGTCGAGATTTTTGTTACTCCAATGGATGGTAGCCTTGTCATTATGGAAGGTAGTCTATTATCGATATTTTTGTTACTCCAATGAATGGTAGCCTTGTCGTTATGGAAGGTAGTATGTCGTTGAGATATTTGTTACTCCAATAGATTGTAGCCTTCTTATTATGGAAGGTAGTCTGTTAATCAGATTTTTGTTACTCCAATGGATTGTAACCTTGTCATTATGGAAGGTAGTCTGTTGTCGAGAATTTTTTATTCCATTGGATGGTAGCCTTGTCATTATGGAAGGTAGTCTATTGTCGAGATATTTGTTATTCCAGTGGATGGTAACCTTGTCATTATGGAAGGTAGTCTTTGTTCGATATTTTTGTTATTCTAATGGATGGTAGCCTTGTCATTATGGAAGGTAGTCTGTTGTCGAGATTTTTGTTACCCCAATGCATGTACCCTTGTCATTATTAAAGGTAGTCTGTTGTCGATATTTTTGTTACTCCAATGAATGGTAGCCTTGTCATTATGGAACGCAGTCTGTTGTCGAGATTTTTGCTACTCCAATGGATGGTAACCTTGTTATTATGGAAGGTAGTCTTTTGTCGAGATTTTTGTTACTCCAATGGAAGGTAGCCTTGTCATTATTTAAGGTAGTCTGTTGTCGATATCTCTATTACTCCAATGGATGATAGCCTTGTCAATATGGAAGGTAGTCGATCGTTGAGATTTCTGTTACTCCAATGGATGGTAGCCTTGTCATTATGAAAGGTAGTCTGTTATTCAGATTTTTGTTACTTCAATGGATGATAGCCTTCTCATTTTGGAAGGTACTCTATTGTCGAGATTTTGGTTATTCCAATGGATGGTAGCCTTGTCATTATTGAAGGTAGTCTGTTTTCGAGATTTTTGATACTCCAATGGATGGTAGCCTTGTAATTATACAAGGTGGACTGTTGTCGAGATTTTTGTTACTCTAATAGATGGTAGCCTTGTCATTGTGGAAGGTAGTCTGTCATTGAGATTTTTGTTATTCCAATGGATGGTAGCCTTCTCATTAAGGAATGTAGTTTTTTGTCGAGATTTTTGTTACTCTAATGGATGGTAGCCTTGTCATTATGGAAGGTAGTCTATTGTCGATATTTTAGTTACTCCAATGAATGGTAGCCTTGTCATTATGGAAGGTAGTATGTCGTTGAGATTTCTGTTACTCCAATCGATTGTAGCCTTCTCATTATGGAAGGTAGTCTGTTTTCGAGAATTTTTTATTCCATTAGATGGTAACCTTGTCATTATGGAAGGTAGTCTGTTGTTGATATATTTGTTATTCCAATGGATGGTAACCTTGTCATTATGGAAGGTAGTGTTTTGTCGAGATTTTTGTTATTTAAATGGATGGTAGCCTTGTCATTATGGAAGGTAGTTTTTTGTCGAGATTTTTGTTACTCCAATGGATGGTAGCCTTATCATTATGGAAGGTAGTCGGTCGTTGAGATTTGTGTTACTCCAATGGATGGTAGGCTTTTCATTATGGAAGGTAGTCTGTTGTTCATATTTTTGCTACTCCAATCGATGATAGCCTTTTCATTATGGAAAGTAGTCTGTTGTCGTGATTTTTGATACAACAATGGGTGGTAGCCTTGTAATTATGAAAGGTAGTCTATTGTCGAGATTTTTGTTACTCCAATGGATGGTAGCCTTGTCATTATGGAAGGTAGTCTGTCGTTGATATTTCTGTTACACCAATGGATTGTAGCCTTCTCATTATGGAAGGTAGTCTGTTGTTCAGATTTTTGTTACTCCAATGGATTGTAGCCTTGTCATTATGGAAGGTAGTCTGTTGTCGAGAATTTTTTATTCCATTGGATGGTAGACTTGTCATTATGGAAGGTAGTCTGTTGTCGAGATATTTGTTATTCCAATGGATGGTAGCCTTGTCATTGTGGAAGGTAGTCTTTTGTCGAGATTTTTGTTATTCCAATGGATGGTATCCTTGTCATTATGGAAGGTAGTCTTTTGTTGAGATTTTTGTTACTCCAATGGAAGGTAGCCTTGTCATTATTTAAGGTAGTCTGTTGTCGATATCTTTATTACTCCAATGGATGATAGCCTTGTCAATATGGAAGGTAGTCGATCGTTGAGATTTCTGTTACTCCAATGGATGGTAGCCTTGTCATTATGAAAGGTAGTCTATTGTTCATATTTTTGTTACTTCAATGGATGATAGCCTTGTCATTTGGAAGGTACCCTATTGTCGAGATTTTGGTTATTCCAATGGATGGTAGCCTTGTCATTATTGAAGGTAGTCTGTTTTCGAGATTTTTGATAATCCAATGGATGGTAGCCTTGTAATTATGGAAGGTGGTCAATTGTCGAGATTTTTGTTACTCTAATTGATGGTAGACTTGTCATTGTGGAAGGTAGTCTGTCGTTGAGATTTCTGTTACTCCAATGGATTGTAGCCTTCTCATTATGGAAGGTAGTCTGTTGTTCAGATTTTTTTTACTCCAATGGATTGTAGCCTTCTCATTATGGAAGGTAGTCTGTTTTCGAGAATTTTTTATTCCATTAGATGGTAGCAATGTCATTATGGAAGGTAGTCTGTTGTTGAGATATTTGTTATTCCAATGGATGGTAACCTTGTCATTATGGAAGGTAGTGTTTTGTCGAGATTTTTGTTATTTCAAGTGATGGTAGCCTTGTCATTATGGAAGGTAGTTTTTTGTCGAGATTTTTGTTACTCCAATGGATGGTAGCCTTGTCATTATGGAAGGTAGTCTGTTGTCCAGATTTTTGTTATTCCAATGGATGGTAGCATTCTCATTAAGGAAGGTAGTTTTTTGTCGAGATTTTTGTTACTCCAATGGATGGTAGCCTTGTCATTATGGAAGGTAGTCTATTGTCGATATTTTTGTTACTCCAAAGAATGGTAGCCTTGTTATTATGGAAGTTAGTATGTCGTTGAGATTTCTATTACTCCATGGGATTGTAGGCTTCTTATTATGGAAGGTAGTCTGTTGTTCAGATTTTTGTTACTCCAATGGATTGTAACCTTGTCATTATGGAAGGTAGTCTGTTGTCAAGAATTTTTTATTCCATTGGATGGTAGCCTTGTCATTATGGAAGGTAGTCTGTTGTCGAGATATTTGTTATTCCAATGGATGGTAACCTTGTCATTATGGAAGGTAGTCTTTTGTCGAGATTTTTGTTATTCCAATGGATGGTAGCCTTGTCATTATGGAAGGTAGTTTTTTGTCGAGATTTTTGTTACTCCAATGGATGGTAGCCTTATAATTATGGAAGGTAGTGTGTTGTCGAGATTTTTGTTATTCCAATGGATGGTAGCCTTTTCATTAAGGAAGGTAGTTTTTTGTCGAGATTTTTGTTACTCCAATGGATGGTAGCCTTGTCATTATGGTAGGTAGTCTGTTGTCGAGATTTTTGTTACCCCAATGGATGTAGCCTTGTCATTATTGAAGGTAGTCTGTTGTCGATATTATTGTTACTCCAATGAATGGTAGCCTTGTCATTATGGAAGGTAGTATGTCGTTCAGATTTCTGTTACACCAATGGATTGTAGCCTTGTCATTATGGAAGGTAGTCTATTGTTAAGATTTTTGTTACTCCAATGGATTGTAGCATAGTCATTATGGAAGGGAGTCTGTTGTCGAGATTTTTGTTATTCAAATGGATGGTAACCTTGTTATTATGGAAGGTAGTCTTTTGTCGAGATTTTTTTATTCCATTGGATGGTAGACTTGTCATTAGGGAAGGTAGTCTGTTGTCGAGATTTTTGTTATTCCAATGGATGGTAACCTTGTTATTATGGAAGGTAGTCTTTTGTCGAGATTTTTTTATTCCATTGGATGGTAGCCTTGTCATTGTGGACGGTAGTATGTCGTTGAGATTTCTGTTACTCTAATGGATTGTAGCCTTCTCATTGTGGAAGGTAGTTTGTTGTTCAGATTTTTTTTACTCCAATGGATTGTAGCCTTTTCATAATCGAAGGTAGTCTGTTGTCGAGAATTTTTTATTCCATTGGATGGTAGACTTGTCATTATGGAAGGTAGTCTGTTGTCGAGATATTTGTTATTCCAATGGATGGTAACCTTGTCATTTTGGAAGGTAGTCTTTTGTCGAGATTTTTGTTATTCCAATGGATGGTATCCTTGTCATTATGGAAGGTAGTTTTTTGTCGAGATTTTTGTTACTCCAATGGATGGTAGCCTTGTCATTATAGAAGGTAGTATGTTGTTGAGATTTCTGTTACTCCAATGGATTGTAGCCTTGTCATTATGGAACACAGTCTGTTGTCGAGATTTTTGCTATTCCAATGGATGGTAACCTTGTTATTATGGAAGGTAGTCTTTTGTTGAGATTTTTGTTACTCCAATGGAAGGTAGCCTTGCCATTATTGAAGGTAGTCTGTTGTCGATATCTCTATTACTCCAATGGATGATAGCCTTGTCAATATGGAAGGTAGTCGATCTTTGAGATTTCTGTTACTCCAATGGATGGTAGCCTTGTCATTATGAAAGGTAGTCTATTGTTCAGATTTTTGTTACTTCAATGGATGATAGCCTTGTCATTTGGAAGGTACTCTATTGTCGAGATTTTGGTTATTCCAATGGATGGTAGCCTTGTAAGTATGGAAGGTGGTCTGTTGTCGAGATTTTTGTTACTCTAATAGATGGAAGACTTGACATTGTGGAAGGTAGTCTGTCATTGAGATTTCTGTTACTCCAATGGATTGTAGCCTTCTCATTATGGAAGGTAGTCTGTTGTTCAGATTTTTTTTACTCCAATGGATTGTAGCCTTCTCATTATGGAAGGTAGTCTGTTTTCGAGAATTTTTTATTCCATTAGATGGTAGCCATGTCATTATGGAAGGTAGTCTGTTGTTGAGATATTTGTTATTCCAATGGATGGTAACCTTGTCATTATGGAAGGTAGTGTTTTGTCGAGATTTTTGTTATTTCAAGTGATGGTAGCCTTGTCATTATGGAAGGTGGTTTTTTGTCGAGATTTTTGTTACTCCAATGGATGGTAGCCTTGTCATTATGGAAGGTAGTCTATTGTCCAGATTTTTGTTATTCCAATGGATGGTAGCCTTCTCATTAAGGAAGGTAGTTTTTTGTCGAGATTTTTGTTACTCCAATGGATGGTAGCCTTGTCATTATGGAAGGTAGTCTATTGTCGATATTTTTTTTACTCCAATGAATGGTAGCCTTGTCATTATGGAAGGTAGTATGTCGTTGAGATTTCTGTTACTCCAATGGATTGTAGGCTTCTTATTATGGAAGGTAGTCTGTTGTTCAGATTTTTGTTACTCCAATGGATTGTAACCTTGTCATTATGGAAGGTAGACTGTTGTCGAGAATTTTTTATTCCATTGGATGGTAGCCTTGTCATTATGGAAGGTAGTCTGTTGTCGAGATATTTGTTATTCCAATGGATGGTAACCTTGTCATTATGGAAGGTAGTGTTTTGTCGAGATTTTTGTTATTTCAAGTGATGGTAGCCTTGTCATTATGGAAGGTAGTTTTTTGTCGAGATTTTTGTTACTCCAATGGATGGTAGCCTTGTCATTATGGAAGGTAGTCTGTTGTCCAGATTTTTGTTATTCCAATGGATGGTAGCATTCTCATTAAGGAAAGTAGTTTTTTGTCGAGATTTTTGTTACTCCAATGGATGGTAGCCTTGTCATTATGGAAGGTAGTCTATTGTCGATATTTTTGTTACTCCAAAGAATGGTAGCCTTGTTATTATGGAAGTTAGTATGTCGTTGAGATTTCTATTACTCCATGGGATTGTAGGCTTCTTATTATGGAAGGTAGTCTGTTGTTCAGATTTTTGTTACTCCAATGGATTGTAACCTTGTCATTATGGAAGGTAGTCTGTTGTCAAGAATTTTTTATTCCATTGGATGGTAGCCTTGTCATTATGGAAGGTAGTCTGTTGTCGAGATATTTGTTATTCCAATGGATGGTAACCTTGTCATTATGGAAGGTAGTCTTTTGTCGAGATTTTTGTTATTCCAATGGATGGTAGCCTTGTCATTATGGAAGGTAGTTTTTTGTCGAGATTTTTGTTACTCCAATGGATGGTAGCCTTATAATTATGGAAGGTAGTGTGTTGTCGAGATTTTTGTTATTCCAATGGATGGTAGCCTTTTCATTAAGGAAGGTAGTTTTTTGTCGAGATTTTTGTTACTCCAATGGATGGTAGCCTTGTCATTATGGTAGGTAGTCTGTTGTCGAGATTTTTGTTACCCCAATGGATGTAGCCTTGTCATTATTGAAGGTAGTCTGTTGTCGATATTTTTGTTACTCCAATGAATGGTAGCCTTGTCATTATGGAAGGTAGTATGTCGTTCAGATTTCTGTTACACCAATGGATTGTAGCCTTGTCATTATGGAAGGTAGTCTATTGTTAAGATTTTTGTTACTCCAATGGATTGTAGCATAGTCATTATGGAAGGGAGTCTGTTGTCGAGATTTTTGTTATTCAAGTGGATGGTAACCTTGTTATTATGGAAGGTAGTCTTTTGTCGAGATTTTTTTATTCCATTGGATGGTAGACTTGTCATTAGGGAAGGTAGTCTGTTGTCGAGATTTTTGTTATTCCAATGGATGGTAACCTTGTTATTATGGAAGGTAGTCTTTTGTCGAGATTTTTTTATTCCATTGGATGGTAGCCTTGTCATTGTGGACGGTAGTATGTCGTTGAGATTTCTGTTACTCTAATGGATTGTAGCCTTCTCATTGTGGAAGGTAGTTTGTTGTTCAGATTTTTTTTACTCCAATGGATTGTAGCCTTTTCATAATCGAAGGTAGTCTGTTGTCGAGAAGTTTTTATTCCATTGGATGGTAGACTTGTCATTATGGAAGGTAGTCTGTTGTCGAGATATTTGTTATTCCAATGGATGGTAACCTTGTCATTTTGGAAGGTAGTCTTTTGTCGAGATTTTTGTTATTCCAATGGATGGTAGCCTTGTCATTATGGAAGGTAGTTTTTTGTCGAGATTTTTGTTACTCCAATGGATGGTAGCCTTGTCATTATAGAAGGTAGTATGTTGTTGAGATTTCTGTTACTCCTATGGATTGTAGCCTTGTCATTATGGAACACAGTCCGTTGTCGAGATTTTTGCTATTCCAATGGATGGTAACCTTGTTATTATGGAAGGTAGTCTTTTGTTGATATTTTTGTTACTCCAATGGAAGGTAGCCTTGCCATTATTGAAGGTAGTCTGTTGTCGATATCTCTATTACTCCAATGGATGATAGCCTTGTCAATATGGAAGGTAGTCGATCGTTGAGATTTCTGTTACTCCAATGGATGGTAGTCTTGTCATTATGAAAGGTAGTCTATTGTTCATATTTTTGTTACTTCAATGGATGATAGCCTTGTCATTTGGAAGGTACTCTATTGTCGAGATTTTGGTTATTCCAATGGATGGTAGCCTTGTAAGTATGGAAGGTGGTTTGTTGTCGAGATTTTTGTTACTCTAATAGATGGAAGACTTGACATTGTGGAAGGTAGTATGTCATTGAGATTTCTGTTACTCCAATGGATTGTAGCCTTCTCATTATGGAAGGTAGTCTGTTGTTCAGATTTTTTTTACTCCAATGGATTGTAGCCTTCTCATTATGGAAGGTAGTCTGTTTTCGAGAATTTTTTATTCCATTAGATGGTAGCCATGTCATTATGGAAGGTAGTCTGTTGTTGAGATATTTGTTATTCCAATGGATGGTAACCTTGTCATTATGGAAGGTAGTTTTTTGTCGAGATTTTTGTTACTCCAATGGATGGTAGCCTTGTCATTATGGAAGGTAGTCTATTGTCGATATTTTTTTTACTCCAATGAATGGTAGCCTTGTCATTATGGAAGGTAGTATGTCGTTGAGATTTCTGTTACTCCAATGGATTGTAGGCTTCTTATTATGGAAGGTAGTCTGTTGTTCAGATTTTTGTTACTCCAATGGATTGTAACCTTGTCATTATGGAAGGTAGTCTGTTGTCGAGAATTTTTTATTCCATTGGATGGTAGCCTTGTCATTATGGAAGGTAGTCTGTTGTCGAGATATTTGTTATTCCAATGGATGGTAACCTTGTCATTATGGAAGGTAGTCTTTTGTCGAGATTTTTGTTATTCCAATGGATGGTAGCCTTGTCATTATGGAAGGTAGTTTTTTGTCGAGATTTTTGTTACTCCAATGGATGGTAGCCTTATCATTATGGAAGGTAGTGTGTTGTCGAGATTTTTGTTATTCCAATGGATGGTAGCCTTTTCATTAAGGAAGGTAGTTTTTTGTCGAGATTTTTGTTACTCCAATGGATGGTAGCCTTGTCATTATGGTAGGTAGTCTGTTGTCGAGATTTTTGTTACCCCAATGGATGTAGCCTTGTCATTATTGAAGGTAGTCTGTTGTCGATATTTTTGTTACTCCAATGAATGGTAGCCTTGTCATTATGGAAGGTAGTATGTCGTTCAGATTTCTGTTACACCAATGGATTGTAGCCTTGTCATTATGTAAGGTAGTCTATTGTTAAGATTTTTGTTACTCCAATGGATTGTAGCCTTGTCATTATGGAAGGTAATCTATTGTCGAGATTTTGGTTATTCCAATGGATGGTAGCCTTGTCATTATTAAAGGTAGTCTGTTTTCGAGATTTTTGATACTCCAATGGATCGTAGCCTTGTAATTATGGAAGGTGGTCTGTTGTCGAGATTTTTGTTACTCTAATAGATGGTAACCTTGTCATTGTGGAAGGTAGTCTGTCGTTGAGATTTCTGTTACTCCAATGGATTGTAGCCTTCTAATTATGGAAGGTAGTCTGTTGTTCAGATTTTTGATACTCCAATGGATGGTAGCCTTGTCATTATGGAAGGTAGTCTGTTGTCGAGATTTTTGTTATTCCAATGGATGGTAGCCTTCTCATTAAGAAAGGTAGTTTTTTGTCAAGATTTTTGTTACTCCAATGGATGGTAGCCTTGTAATTATGGAAGGTAGTCTGTTGTCGAAATTTTTGTTACCCCAATGGATGTAGCCTTGTCATTATGGAAGGTAGTCTATTGTAGAGATATTTGTTATTCCAATGGATGGTAACCTCGTCATTATGGAAGGTAGTCTTTTGTCGAGATTTTTGTTATTCCAATGGATGGTAGCCTTGTCATTATGTAAGATAGTTTTTTGTCGAGATTTTTGTTACTCCAATGGATGGTAGCCTTGTCATTATGGAAGGTAGTCTGTTGTCAAAATGTTTGTTATTCCAATGGATGGTAGCCTTCTCATTAAGGAAGGTAGTTTTTTGTCGAGATTTTTGTTACTCCAATGGATGGTAGCCTTGTCATTATTGAAGGTAGTCGGTCATTGAGATTCGTGTTACTCCAATGGATGGTAGCCTTTTCATTATGGAAGGTAGTCTGTTGTGCAAATTTTTGCTACTCCAATCGATTATAGCCTTTTGATTATGGAAAGTAGTCTGTTGTCGAGATTTTTGTTACTCCAATGGATGGTAGCCTTGTCATTGTGGAAGGTAGTTTGTCGTTGATATTTATGTTACACCATTGGATTGTAGCCTTGTCATTATGCAAGGTAGTCTATTGTTCATATTTTTGCTACTCCAATCGATGATAGCCTTGTCATTATGGAAAGTAGTCTGTTGTCGTGATTTTTGATACTCCAATCGGTGGTAGCCTTGTAATTATGGAAGGTAGTCTATTGTCGAGATTTTTGGTACTCTAATGGATGGTAGCCTTGTCATTATGGAAGGTAGTCTGTCGTTGATATTTCTGTTACACCAATGGATTGTAGCCTTGTCATTATGGAAGGTAGTTTGTTGTTAAGATTTTTGTTACTCCAATGGATTGTAGCCTTGTCATTATGGAAGGTAGTCTGTGTTCGAGAATTTTTTATTCCATTGGATAGTAGACTTGTCATTATGGAAGGTAGTCTGTTGTCGAGATATTTGTTATTCCAATGGATGGTAACCTTGTCATTATGGAAGGTAGTCTTTTGTCGAGATTTTTGTTATTCCAATGGATGGTAGCCTTGTCATTATGGAAGGTAGTTTTTTGTTGAGATTTTTGTTACTCCAATGAATGGTAGCCTTGTCATTATGGAAGGTAGTCTGTTGTCGACATTTTTGTTATTCCAATGATGGATGGTAGCCTTCTCATTAAGGAAGGTAGTTTTTTGACAAGATTTTTGTTACTCCAATGGATGGTAGCCTTCTCATTATGGAAGGTAGTCTGTTGTCGAAATTTTTGTTACCCCAGTGGATGTAGCCTTGTCATTATGGAAGGTAGTCTGTTGTCGATATTTTTGTTACTCCAATGAATGGTAGCCTTGTCATTATGGAAGGTAGTATGTCGTTGAGATTTCTGTTACTCCAATGGATTTTAGCCTTCTCATTATGGAAGGTAGTCTGTTGTTAAGATTTTTGTTACTCCAATGGATTGTAGCCTTGTCATTATGGAAGGTAGTCTGTTGTCGAGAATTTTTTATTCCATTGGATGGTAGCCTTGTCATTATGGAAGGTAGTCTGTTGTCGAGATATTTGTTATTCCAATGGATGGTAACCTTGTCATTATGGAAGGTAGTCTTTTGTCGAGATTTTTGTTATTCCAATGGATGGTAGACTTCTCATTAAGGAAGGTAGTTTTTTATCGAGATTTTTGTTACTCCAATGGATGGTAGCCTTGTCATTATGGAAGGTAGTCGGTCGTTGAGATTTGTGTTACTCCAATGGATGGTAGGATTTTCATTATGGAAGGTAGTCTGTTGTTCATATTTTTGCTACTACAATCGATGATAGCCTTTTCATTATGGAAAGTAGTCTGTTGTCGTGATTTTTGATACAACAATGGGTGGTAGCCTTGTAATTATGGAAGGTAGTCTATTTTCGAGATTTTTGTTACTCCAATGGATGGTAGCCTTGTCATTGTGGAAGGTAGTATGTTGTTGATATTTATGTTACACCAATGGATTGTAGCCTTGTCATTATAGAAGGTAGTCTGTTGTTAAGATTTTTGTTACTCCAATGGATTGTAGTCTTATCATTATGGAAGGGAGTCTGTTGTCGAGATTTTTGTTATTCCAATGGATGGTAACCTTGTTATTATGGAAGGTAGTCTTTTGTCGAGATTTTTTTATTCCATTGGATGGTAGCCTTGTCATTATGGAAGGTAGCCTGTCATTGAGATTTCTGTTACTCCAATGGATTGTAGCCTTCTCATTATGGAAGGTAGTCTGTTGTTCAGATTTTTGTTACTCCAATGGATTGTAGCCTTGTTATTATGGAAGGTAGTCTGTTGTCGAGAATTTTTTATTCCATTGGATGGTAGACTTGTCATTATGGAAGGTAGTCTGTTGTCGAGATATTTGTTATTCCAATGGATGGTAACCTTGTCATTATGGAAGGTAGTCTTTTGTCGAGATTTTTTTTATTCCAATGGATGGTAGCCTTGTCATTATGGAAGGTAGTTTTTTATCGAGATTTTTGTTACTCCAATGCATGGTAGCCTTGTCATTTTAGAATGTAGTATGTCGTTGAGATTTCTGTTACTCCAATGGATTGTAGCCTTGTCATTATGGAAGGGAGTCTGTTGTCGTGATTTTTGTTATTCCAATGGATGGTAACCTTGTTATTATGAAAGGTAGTCTTTTGTTGAGATTTTTGTTACTTCAATGGAAGGTAGCCTTGTCATTATTGAAGGTAGTCTATTGTCGATATCTCTATTACTCCAATAGATGGTAGCCTTGTCATTATGAAAGGTAGTCTGTTGTTCAGATTTTTGTTACTTCAATGGATGATAGCCTTGTCATTATGGAAGGTACTCTATTTTCAAGATTTTGGTTATTCCAATGGATGGTAGCCTTGTCATTATTGAAGGTAGTCTATTTTCGAGATTTTTGATACTTCAATGGATGGTAGCCTTGTAATTATGGAAGGTGGTCTGTTGTCGAGATTTTTGTTACTCTAATAGATGGTAGCCTTGTCATTGTGGAAGGTAGTCTGTCGTTGAGATTTCTGTTACTCCAATGGATTGTAGCTTTCTAATTATGGAAGGTAGTCTGTTGTTCAGATTTTAGTTACTCCAATGGATTGTAGCCTTCTCATTATGGAAGGTAGTTTGTTTTCGAGAATTTTTTATTCCATTAGATGGTAGCCTTGTCATTATGGAAGGTAGTCTATTGTTGAGATATTTGTTATTCCAATGGATGGTAACCTTGTCATTATGGAAGGTAGTGTTTTGTCGAGATTTTTGTTATTTCAATGGATGGTAGCCTTGTCATTACGGAAGGTAGTTTTTTGTCGAGATTTTTGTTACTCCAATGGATGGTAGCCTTGTCATTGTGGAAGGTAGTCTGTTGTCGAGATTTTTGTTATTCCAATGGATGGTAGCCTTCTCATTAAGGAAGGTAGTTTTTTGTCGAGATTTTTGTTACTCCAATGGATGGTAGCCTTTTCATTATGGAAGGTAGTCTATTGTCGATATTTTTGTTACTCCAATGAATGGTAGCCTTGTCGTTATGGAAGGTAGTATGTCGTTGAGATTTCTGTTACTCCAATAGATTGTAGCCTTCTTATTATGGAAGGTAGTCTGTTATTCAGATTTTTGTTACTCCAATGGATCGTAACCTTGTCATTATGGAAGGTAGTCTGTTGTCGAGATTTTTGTTATTCCAATGCATGGTAACATTGTCATTATAGAAGGTAGTCTTTTGTCGAGATTTTTGTTATTCTAATGGATGGTAGCCTTGTCATTATGGAAGGTAGTTTTTTGTCGAGATTTTTGTTACTCCAATGGATGGTAGCCTTGTCATTATGGAAGGTAGTGTGTTGCCGAGATTTTTGTTATTCCAATGGATGGTAGCCTTCTCATTAAGGAAGGTAGTTTCTTGTCGAGATTTTTGTTACTCCAATGGATGGTAGCCTTGTCATTATGGAAGGTAGTCTGTTGTCGAGATATTTGTTATTCCAATGCATGGTAACATTGTCATTATAGAAGGTAGTCTTTTGTCGAGATTTTTGTTATTCTAATGGATGGTAGCCTTGTCATTATGGAAGGTAGTTTTTTGTCGAGATTTTTGTTACTCCAATGGATGGTAGCCTTGTCATTATGGAAGGTAGTGTGTTGCCGAGATTTTTGTTATTCCAATGGATGGTAGCCTTCTCATTAAGGAAGGTAGTTTCTTGTCGAGATTTTTGTTACTCCAATGGATGGTAGCCTTGTCATTATGGAAGGTAGTCTGTTGTCGAGATTTTTGTTACCCCAATGGATGTAGCCTTGTCATTATTGAAGGTAGTTTGTTGTCGATATTTTTGTTACTCCAATGAATGGTAGCCTTGTCATTATGGAAGGTAGTATGTCGTTCAGATTTCTGTTACTCCAATGGATTGTAGCCTTGTCATTATGGAACGCAGTCCGTTGTCGAGATTTTTGCTACTCCAATGGATGGTAACCTTGTTATTATGGAAGGTAGTCTTTTGTCGAGATTTTTGTTACTCCAATGGAAGGTAGCCTTGTCATTATTGAAGGTAGTCTGTTGTCGATATCTCTATTACTCTAATGGATGATAGCCTTGTCAATATGGAAAGTAGTCGATCGTTGAGATTTCTGTTACTCCAATGGATGGTAGCCTTGTTATTATGAAAGGTAGTCTGTTATTCAGATTTTTGTTACTTCAATGGATGATAGCCTTGTCATTTTGGAAGGTACTCTATTGTCGAGATTTTGGTTATTCCAATGGATGGTAGCGTTGTCATTATTGAAGGTAGTCTGTTTTCGAGATTTTTGATACTCCAATGGATGGTAGCCTTGTAATTATGGAAGGTGGACTGTTGTCGAGATTTTTGTTACTCTAATAGATGGTAGCCTTGTCAATGTGGAAGGTAGTCTGTCATTGAGATTTTTGTTATTCCAATGGATGGTAACCTTCTCATTAAGGAAGGTAGTTTTTTGTCGAGATTTTTGTTACTCCAATGGATGGTAGCCTTGTCATTATGGAAGGTAGTCTATTGTCGATATTTTTGTTACTCCAATGAATGGTAGCCTTGTCGTTATGGAAGGTAGTATGTCGTTGAGATTTCTGTTACTCCAATGGATTGTAGCCTTCTTATTATGGAAGGTAGTCTGTTGTTCAGATTTTTGTTACTCCAATGGATTGTAACCTTGTCATTATGGAAGGTAGTCTATTGTCGAGAATGTTTTATTCCATTGGATGGTAGCCTTGTCATTATGCAAGGTAGTTTGTTGTCGAGATATTTGTTATTCCAATGGATGGTAACCTTGTCATTATGGAAGGTAGTCTTTTGTCGAGATTTTTGTTATTCTAATGGATGGTAGCCTTGTCATTATGGAAGGTAGTTTTTTGTCGAGATTTTTGTTACTCCAATGGATGGTAGTGTTGTCATTATGGAAGGTAGTGTGTTGTCGAGATTTTTGTTACCCCAATGGATGTAGCCTTGTCATTATTGAAGGTAGTCTATTGTCGATATTTTTGTTACTCCAGTGAATGGTAGCCTTGTCATTATGGAAGGTAGTATGTCGTTCAGATTTCTGTTACTCCAATGGATTGTAGCCTTGTCATTATGGAACGCAGTCAGTTGTCGAGATTTTTGCTATTCCAATGGATGGTAACCTTGTTATTATGGAAGGTAGTCTTTTGTCGAGATTTTTGTTACTCCAATGGAAGGTAGCCTTGACATTATTGAAGGTAGTCTGTTGTCGATATCTCTAGTACTCCAATGGATGATAGCCTTGTCAATTTTGAAGGTACTCTATTGTCGAGATTTTGGTTATTCCAATGGATGGTAGCCTTGTCATTATTGAAGGTAGTCTGTTTTCGATATTTATGATACTCCAATGGATGGTAGCCTTGTAATTATGGAAGGTGGACTGTTGTTGAGATTTTTGTTACCCTAATAGATGGTAGCCTTGTCATTGTGGAAGGTAGTCTGTCATTCAGATTTATGTTATTCCAATGGATGGTAGCCTTCTTATTAAGGAAGGTAGTTTTTTGTCGAGATTTTTGATACTCCAATGGATGGTAGCCTTGTCATTATGGAAGGTAGTCTATTGTCGATATTTTTGTTACTCCAATGAACGGTAGCCTTGTCGTTATGGAAGGTAGTTTGTTTTCGAGATATTTGTTATTCCAATGATTGGTAACCTTGTCATTATGAAAGGTAGTCTTTTGTCGATATTTTTGTTACTCCAATGGATGGTAGCCTTGTCATTATGGAAGGTAGTCAGTTGTCGACATTTTTGTTACCCCAATGGATGTAGCCTTGTCATTATGGAAGGTAGTCTTTTGTCGATATTTTTGTTACTCCAATGAATGGTAGCCTTGTCATTATGGAAGGTAGTCTGACATTGAGATTTCTGTTATTCCAATGGATTGTAGCCTTGTCATTATGGAAGGGAGTCTATTGTCGATATTTTTGCTATTCTAATGGATGGTAACCTTGTTATTATGGAAGGTAGTCTTTTGTTGAGATTTTAGTTACTCCAATGGATTGTAGCCTTGTCATTATGGAAGGGAGTCAGTTGTCGATATTTTTGTTATTCTAATGGATGGTAACCTTGTTATTATGGAAGATAGTCTTTTGTCGAGATTTGTGTTACTCCAATGGTTGGTAGCCTTGTCATTATGGAAGGTAGTCTGTCGTTGAGATTTATATTACTCCAATGGATAATAGCCTTGTCATTATGGAAGGGAGTCTGTTATCGAGATTTTGTTATTCCAATGGATGGTAACCTTTTTATTATAGAAGGTAGTCTTTTGTCAAGATTTTTATTACTACAATGGATGGTTGCCTTGTCATTATTGAAGGTAGTCTGTTGTCGATATCTCTGTTACTCCAATGGATGAAATCCTTGTCATTATGCAAGGTAGTCTGTTGTTCAGATATTTGTTACTCCAATGGATGGTAGCCTTGTCATTATGAAAGGTAGTCTATTGTCGAGATTAATGTTATTCCAATGGATGGTAGCCTTGTCATTATGGAAGGTAGTCGGTCGTTGAGATTTGTGTTACTCCAATGGATGGTAGCCTTTTCATTATGGAAGGTAGTTTGTTGTTCATATTTTTGCTACTCCAATCGATGATAGCCTTGTCATTATGGACGGTAGTCTGTTTTCGTGATTTTTGATACTCCAATGGGTGGTAGCCTTGTAATTATGGAAGGTAGTCTGTTGTCGAGATTTTTGTTACTCTAATGGATGTTAGCCTTGTCATTATGGAAGGTAGTCTGTCGTTGAGATTTCTGTTACACCAATGGATTGTAGCCTTGTCATTATGGAAGGTAGTCTATTGTTCAGATTTTTGTTACTCCAATGGATTGTAGCCTTGTCATTTTGGAAGGTAGTCTGTTGTCGAGATATTTGTTATTCTAGTGGATGGTAACCTTGTCATTATGGAAGGTAGTCTTTTGTCGAGATTTTTGTTATTCCAATGGATGGTAGCCTTCTCATTAAGGAAGTTAGTTTTTTGTCGAGATTTTTATTACTCCAAAGGATAGTAGCCTTGTCATTATGGAAGGTAGTCTATTATCGATATCTCTGTTACTCCAATGGATGAAATCCTTGTCGTTATGCAAGGTAGTCTGTTGTTCAGATATTTGTTACTCCAATGGATGGTAGCCTTGTCATTATGGAAGGGAGTATGTTGTCGAGATTTTTGTTATTCTAATGGATGGTAACCTTGTTATTATGGAAGGTAGTCTATTGTCGAGATTTTTGTTACTCCAATGGATTGTAGCCTTGTCATTATGGAAGGTAGTCAGTTGTCGATATTTTTGTTATTCCAATGGATGGTAACCTTTTTATTATGGAAGATAGTCTTTTGTCGAGATTTGTGTTACTCCAATGGTTGGTAGCCTTGTCATTATTGAAGGTAATATGTTGTCGATATCTCTGTTACTCCAATGGATGAAAGCCTTGTCATTATGCAAGGTAGTTTGTTGTCGAAATTTTTGTTATTCCAATGGATGGTAAACTTGTTATTATGGAAGGTAGTCTTTTGTCGTGATTTTTGTTACTCCAATGGACGATAGCCTTGTCATTATTGAAGGTAGTACGTTGTCGATATCTCTGTTACTCCAATGGATGAAAGCCTTGTCATTATGCAAGGTAGTCTGTTGTTCAGATATTTGTTACTCCAATGGATGGTAGCCTTGTCATTATGAAAGGTAGTCCATTGTCGAGATTTTTGTTATTTCAATGGATGGTAGCCTTGTCATTATGGAAGGTAGTCGGTCGTTGAGATTTGTGTTACTCCAATGGATGGTAGCCTTTTCATTATGGAAGGTAGTTTGTTGTTCATATTTTTGCTACTCCAATCGATGATAGCCTTGTAATTATGGAAGGTAGTTTGTTGTCTAGATTTTTGTTACTCCAATGGATGGTAGCCTTGTCATTATGGAAGGTAGTCTGTCATTGAGATTTCTGTTACACCAATGGATTGTAGCCTTGTCATTATGGAAGGTAGTCTGTTGTTCAGATTTTTGTTACTCCAATGGATTGTAGCCTTGTCATTTTGGAAGGTAGTCTGTTGTCGAGAATTTTTTATTCCATTGGATGGTAGCCTTGTCATTTTGGAAGGTAGTCTGTTGTCGAGATATTTGTTATTCCAATGGATGTTAACCTTGTCATTATGGAAGGTAGTCTTTTGTCGAGATTTTTGTTATTCCCATGGATGGTAGACTTCTCATTAAGGAAGTTAGTTTTTTGTCGAGATTTTTGTTACTCCAATGGATGGTAGCCTTTTCATTATGGAAGGTAGTCTATTGTCGATATCTTTGTTACTCCAATGGATGAAAGCCTTGTCATTATGCAAGGTAGTCTGTTGTTCAGATATTTGTTACTCCAATGGATGGTAGCCTTGTCATTATGGAAGGGAGTATGTTGTCGAGATTTTTGTTATTCTAATGGATGGTAACCTTCTTATTATGGAAGGTAGTCTTTTGTTGAGATTTTTGTTACTCCAATGGATTGTAGCCTTGTCATTAAGGAAGGGAGTCAGTTGTCGATATTTTTGTTATTCTAATGGATGGTAACCTTGTTATTATGGAAGATAGTCTTTCGTCGAGATTTGTGTTACTCCAATGGTTGGTAGCCTTGTCATTATTGAAGGTAGTCTGTTGTCGATATATCTGTTACTCCAATGGATGAAAGCCTTGTCATTATGCAACATAGTCTGTTGTCGAGAATTTTTTATTACAATGGATGGTAACCTTGTTATTATGGAAGGTAGTCTTTTGTCGAGATTTTTGTTACTCCAATGGATGGTAGCCTTGTCATTATTGAAGGTAGTCTGTTGTCGATATCTCTGTTACTCCAATGGATGAAAGCCTTGTCATTATGCAAGGTAGTCTGTTGTTCAGATATTTGTTACTCCAATGGATGGTAGCCTTGTCATTATGAAAGGTAGTATATTGTCGAGATTTTTGTTATTCCAATGGATGGTAGCCTTGTCATTATGGAAGGTAGTCGGTTGTTCAGATTTGTGTTACTCCAATGGATGGTAGACTTTTCATTATGGAAGGTAGTCGATCGTTGAGATTTCTGTTACTCCAATGGATGGTAGCCTTGTCATTATGAAAGGTAGTCTGTTGTTCAGATTTTTGATACTTCAATTGATGATAGCCTTGTCATTTTGGAAGGTACTCTATTGTCGAGATTTTGGTTATTCCAATGGATGGTAGCCTTGTCATTATTGAAGGTAGTCTGTTTTCGAGATTTTTGATAATCCAATGGATGATAGCCTTGTAATTATGGAAGGTGGTCTGTTGTCGATATTTTTGTTACTCTAATAGATGGTAGCCTTGTCATTGTGGAAGGTAGTTTGTCATTGAGATTTCTGTTACTCCAATGGATTGTAGCCTTCTCATTATGGAAGGTAGTCTGTTGTTCATATTTTTGTTACTACAATGGATTGTTGCTTTCTCATTATGGAAGGTAGTCTGTTTTCGAGAATTTTTTATTCCATTGGATGGTAGCCTTGTCATTATGGAAGGTAGTTTGTTTTCGAGATATTTGTTATTCCAATGATTGGTAACCTTGTCATTATGGAAGGTAGTCTTTTTTCAAGATTTTTGTTACTCCAATGGATGGTAGCCTTGTCATAATGGAAGGTAGTCAGTTATCGAGATTTTTGTTACCCCAATGGATGTAGCCTTGTCATTATGGAAGGTAGTATGTTGTAAATATTTTTGTTACTCCAATGAATGGTAGCCTTGTCATTATGGAAGGTAGTCTGTCGTTGAAATTTCTATTACTCCAATGGATTATAGCCTTGCCATTATGGAAGGGAGTCTGTTGTCGAGATTTTTGTTATTCCAATGGATGGTAACCTTGTTATTATGGAAGGTAGTCTTTTGTCGAGATTTTTGTTACTCCAATGGATGGTAGCCTTGTCATTATGGAAGTTTGTATGTTGTCGATATCTTTGTTACTACAATGGATGGTAGCCTTTACATTATGGAAGGTAGTCTGTTGTCGAGAGTTTTTTTACTCCAATGGATGGTAGCCTTGTCATTATGGAAGATAGTCTATTGTCGATATTTTTATTACTCCATTGGATGAAAGCCTTGTCATTATGCAAGGTAGTCTATTGTTCAGATATTTGTTACTCCAATGGATGGTAGCCTTGTCATTATGAAAGGTAGTCTATTGTCGAGATTTTTGTTATTCCAATGGATGGTAGCCTTGTCATTATGGAAGGTAGTCGGTCGTTAAGATTTGTGTTACTCCAATGGATGGTAGCCTTTTCATTATGGAAGGTAGTTTGTTGTTCATATTTTTGCTACTCCAATCGATGATAGCCTTGTCATTATGGAAGGTAGTCTGTTGTCGTGATTTTTGATACTCCAATGGGTGGTAGCCTTGTATTTATGGAAGGTAGTCTGTTGTCGAGATTTTTGTTACTCCAATGGATGGTAGCCTTGCCATTATGGAAGGTAGTCTGTCGTTGAGATTTCTGATACACCAATGGATTGTAGCCTTGCCATTATGGAAGGTAGTCGGTCGTTAAGATTTGTGTTACTCCAATGGATGGTAGCCTTTTCATTATGGAAGGTAGTTTGTTGTTCATATTTTTGCTACTCCAATCGATGATAGCCTTGTCATTATGGAAGGTAGTCTGTTGTCGTGATTAGTGATACTCCAATGGGTGGTAGCCTTGTATTTATGGAAGGTAGTCTGTTGTCGAGATTTTTGTTACTCCAATGGATGGTAGCCTTGCCATTATGGAAGGTAGTCTGTCGTTGAGATTTCTGATACACCAATGGATTGTAGCCTTGTCATTATGGAAGGTAGTCTGTTGTTCAGATTTTTGTTACTCGAATGGATTGTAGCCTTGTCATTATGGAAGGTAGTCTGTTGTCGAGATTTTTTTATTCCATTGGATGGTAACCTTGTCATTATGGAAGGTAGTCTGTTGTTGAGATATTTGTTACTCCAATGGATGGTAGCCTTGTCATTATGGAAGGTAGTCTGTTGTCGAGATTTTTGTTACCCCAATGGATATAGCCTTGTCATTATTGAAGGTAGTCTGTTGTTGATATTTTTGTTACTCCAATGAATGGTAGCCTTGTCATTATGGAAGGTAGTATATCGTTGAGATTTATGTTACTCCAATGGATTGTAGCCTTGTCATTATGGAAGGGAGTCAATTGTCGAGATTTTTGTTATTCCAATGGATGGTAACCTTGTTATTATGGAAGGTAGTCTTTTGTCGAGATTTTTGTTACTCCAATGGATGGTAGCCTTGTCATTATGGAAGTTTGTATGTTGTCGATATCTTTGTTACTACAATGGATGGTAGCCTTTACATTATGGAAGGTAGTCTGTTGTCGAGAGTTTTTTTACTCCAATGGATGGTAGCCTTGTCATTATGGAAGATAGTCTATTGTCGATATTTTTATTACTCCATTGGTTGGAAGCCTTGTCATTATGGAAGGTTGTATGTTGTCGATATCTTTGTTACTCCAATGGATGGTAGCCTTGTCATTATGGAAGGTAGTCTGTTGTCGAGATTTTTGTTACAACAATGGATGGTAGCCTTGTCATTATGGAAGCTAGTCTCTTGTTGATATTTTTGTTACTCTAATGGATGGTAGCCTTGTCATTATGGAAGGTAGTCTATTGTCGATATCTTTGTTACTCCAATGGATGAAAGCCTTGTCATTATGCAAGGTAGTCTGTTGTTCAGATATTTGTTACTCCAATGGATGGTAGCCTTGTCATTATGGAAGGGAGTATGTTGTCGAGATTTTTGTTATTCTAATGGATGGTAACCTTGTTATTATGGAAGGTAGTCTTTTGTTGAGATTTTTGTTACTCCAATGGATTGTAGCCTTGTCATTAAGGAAGGGAGTCAGTTGTCGATATTTTTGTTATTCTAATGGATGGTAACCTTGTTATTATGGAAGATAGTCTTTCGTCGAGATTTGTGTTACTCCAATGGTTGGTAGCCTTGTCATTATTGAAGGTAGTCTGTTGTCGATATATCTGTTACTCCAATGGATGAAAGCCTTGTCATTATGCAACATAGTCTGTTGTCGAGAATTTTTTATTACAATGGATGGTAACCTTGTTATTATGGAAGGTAGTCTTTTGTCGAGATTTTTGTTACTCCAATGGATGGTAGCCTTGTCATTATTGAAGGTAGTCTGTTGTCGATATCTCTGTTACTCCAATGGATGAAAGCCTTGTCATTATGCAAGGTAGTCTGTTGTTCAGATATTTGTTACTCCAATGGATGGTAGCCTTGTCATTATGAAAGGTAGTATATTGTCGAGATTTTTGTTATTCCAATGGATGGTAGCCTTGTCATTATGGAAGGTAGTCGGTTGTTCAGATTTGTGTTACTCCAATGGATGGTAGACTTTTCATTATGGAAGGTAGTCGATCGTTGAGATTTCTGTTACTCCAATGGATGGTAGCCTTGTCATTATGAAAGGTAGTCTGTTGTTCAGATTTTTGATACTTCAATTGATGATAGCCTTGTCATTTTGGAAGGTACTCTATTTTCGAGATTTTGGTTATTCCAATGGATGGTAGCCTTGTCATTATTGAAGGTAGTCTGTTTTCGAGATTTTTGATAATCCAATGGATGATAGCCTTGTAATTATGGAAGGTGGTCTGTTGTCCATATTTTTGTTACTCTAATAGATGGTAGCCTTGTCATTGTGGAAGGTAGTCTGTCATTGAGATTTCTGTTACTCCAATGGATTGTAGCCTTCTCATTATGGAAGGTAGTCTGTTGTTCATATTTTTGTTACTACAATGGATTGTTGCTTTCTCATTATGGAAGGTAGTCTGTTTTCGAGAATTTTTTATTCCATTGGATGGTAGCCTTGTCATTATGGAAGGTAGTTTGTTTTCGAGATATTTGTTATTCCAATGATTGGTAACCTTGTCATTATGGAAGGTAGTCTTTTTTCAAGATTTTTGTTACTCCAATGGATGGTAGCCTTGTCATAATGGAAGGTAGTCAGTTATCGAGATTTTTGTTACCCCAATGGATGTAGCCTTGTCATTATGGAAGGTAGTATGTTGTCAATATTTTTGTTACTCCAATGAATGGTAGCCTTGTCATTATGGAAGGTAGTCTGTCGTTGAAATTTCTATTACTCCAATGGATTATAGCCTTGCCATTATGGAAGGGAGTCTGTTGTCGAGATTTTTGTTATTCCAATGGATGGTAACCTTGTTATTATGGAAGGTAGTCTTTTGTCGAGATTTTTGTTACTCCAATGGATGGTAGCCTGGTCATTATTGAAGGTAGTCTGTTGTCGATATCTCTGTTACTCGAATGGATGAAAGCCTTGTCATTATGCAAGGTAGTCTGTTGTTCAGATATTTGTTACTCCAATGGATGGTAGCCTTGTCATTATGGAAGGTAGTCTATTATCGATATCTCTGTTACTCCAATGGATGAAAGCCTTGTCATTATGCAAGGTAGTCTATTGTTCAGATATTTGTTACTCCAATGGATGGTAGCCTTGTCATTATGAAAGGTAGTCTATTGTCGAGATTTTTGTTATTCCAATGGATGGTAGCCTTGTCATTATGGAAGGTAGTCGGTCGTTAAGATTTGTGTTACTCCAATGGATGGTAGCCTTTTCATTATGGAAGGTAGTTTGTTGTTCATATTTTTGCTACTCCAATCGATGATAGCCTTGTCATTATGGAAGGTAGTCTGTTGTCGTGATTTTTGATACTCCAATGGGTGGTAGCCTTGTATTTATGGAAGGTAGTCTGTTGTCGAGATTTTTGTTACTCCAATGGATGGTAGCCTTGCCATTATGGAAGGTAGTCTGTCGTTGAGATTTCTGATACACCAATGGATTGTAGCCTTGTCAATATGGAAGGTAGTCTGTTGTTCAGATTTTTGTTACTCCAATGGATTGTAGCCTTGTCATTATGGAAGGTAGTCTGTTGTCGAGATTTTTTTATTCCATTGGATGGTAACCTTGTCATTATGGAAGGTAGTCTGTTGTTGAGATATTTGTTACTCCAATGGATGGTAGCCTTGTCATTATGGAAGGTAGTCTGTTGTCGAGATTTTTGTTACCCCAATGGATATAGCCTTGTCATTATTGAAGGTAGTCTGTTGTTGATATTTTTGTTACTCCAATAAATGGTAGCCTTGTCATTATGGAAGGTAGTATATCGTTGAGATTTATGTTACTCCAATGGATTGTAGCCTTGTCATTATGGAAGGGAGTCAATTGTCGAGATTTTTGTTATTCCAATCGATGGTAACCTTGTTATTATGGAAGGTAGTCTCTTGTCGAGATTTTTGTTACTCCAATGGATGGTAGCCTTGTCATTATGGAAGTTTGTATGTTGTCGATATCTTTGTTACTACAATGGATGGTAGCCTTTACATTATGGAAGGTAGTCTGTTGTCGAGAGTTTTTTTACTCCAATGGATGGTAGCCTTGTCATTATGGAAGATAGTCTATTGTCGATATTTTTATTACTCCATTGGTTGGAAGCCTTGTCATTATGGAAGGTTGTATGTTGTTGATATCTTTGTTACTCCAATGGATGGTAGCCTTGTCATTATGGAAGGTAGTCTGTTGTCGAGATTTTTGTTACAACAATGGATGGTAGCCTTGTCATTATGGAAGCTAGTCTCTTGTTGATATTTTTGTTACTCTAATGGATGGTAGCCTTGTCATTATGGAAGGTTGTCTGTTGTCCAAATTTTTCTTACACTAATGGATGGTAGCCTTGTAATTATGGTAAGTAGTCTGTTGTCAAGATTTTTGTTACTGCAACAGATAGTAGCCTTCTCATTATGGAAGGTTGTATTTTGTTAATATTTTTGTCACTCCAATGGATGGTAGCCTTGTCATTATGGAAGGTTGTATGTTGTCGATATTTTTGTTACTCCAATGGATGGTATCCTTGTCATTATGGAAGGTTGTATGTTGTCGATATCTTTGTTACTCCAATGGATGGTATCCTTGTCATTATGGAAGGTAGTTTGTTGTCGAGATTTTTGTTACTCCAATGGATGGTAGCCTTGTCATTATGGAAGCTAGTCTCTTGTTGATATTTTTGTTACTCCAATGGATGGTAGCCTTGTCATTATGATAGGTTGTTTGTTGTCGAGAGGTTTGTTACTACAATGGATGGTAGCCTTGTCATTATGGAAGATAGTCTATTGTTGATATTTTTATTACTCCATTGGATGGAAGCCTTGTCTTTATGGAAGGTTGTATGTTGTCGATATCTTTGTTACTCTAATGGATGGTAGCCTTGTCATTGTGGAACGTAGTCTGTTATTGATATTTTTGATACTCCAATGGATGGTAGCCTTGTCATTATGGAAGGTTGTATGTTGTCGATATCTTTGTTACTCCAATGGATGGTAGCCTTGTCATTATGGAAGGTTGTATGTTGTCGATATCTTTGTTACTCCAATGGATGGTAGCCTTGTCATTGTGGAACGTAGTCTGTTGTCGATATTTTTGTTACTCCAATGGATGGTAGCCTTGTCATTATGGAAGTTTGTATGTTGTCGATATCTTTGTTACTACAATGGATGGTAGCCTTTACATTATGGAAGGTAGTCTGTTGTCGAGAGTTTTTTTACTCCAATGGATGGTAGCCTTGTCATTATGGAAGATAGTCAATTGTCGATATTTTTATTACTCCATTGGTTGGAAGCCTTGTCATTATGGAAGGTTGTATGTTGTCGATATCTTTGTTACTCCAATGGATGGTAGCCTTGTCATTATTGAAGGTAGTATGTTGTCGATATCTCTATTACTCCAATGGATGATAGCCTTGTCATTATGGAAGGTAGTCGATCATTGAGATTTCTGTTACTCCAATGGATGGTAGCCTTGTCATTATGAAAGGTAGTCTGTTGTTCAGATTTTTGTTACTTCAATGGATGATAGCCTTGTCATTATGGAAGGTACTTTATTGTCGATATTTTGGTTATTCCAATGTATGGTAGCCTTGTCATTATTGAAAGTAGTCTATTGTCGAGATTTTTGATAGTCCAATGGATGGTAGCCTTGAAATTATGGAAGGTGGTCTGTTGTCGAGATTTTTGTTACTCTAATAGATTGTAGCCTTGTCATTGTGGAATGTAGTCTGTCGTTGAGAATTCTGTTACTCCAATGGATTGTAGCCTTCTCATTATGGAAGGTAGTCTGTTGTTCAGATTTTTGTTACTCTAATGGATTGTAGCCTTGTCATTATGAAAGGTAGTCTGTTGTCGAGAATTTTTTATTCCATTGGATGGTAGCCTTGTCATTATGAAAGGTAGTCTATTGTCGAGATATTTGTTATTTCAATGGATGGTAACCTTGTCATTATGGAAGGTAGTCTTTTGACGAGATTTTTGTTATTCCAATGGATGGTAGCCTTGTCATTATGGAAGGTAGTTTTTTGTCGAGATTTTTGTTACTCCAATGGATGGTAGCCTTGTCATTATGGAAGGTAGTCTGTTGTCGAGATTTTTGTTATTCCAATGGATGGTAGCCTTCTCATTAAGGAAGGTAGTTTTTTGTCGAGATTTTTGTTACTCCAATGGATGGTAGCCTTGTCATAATGAAAGGTAGTCTGTTGTTCAGATTTTTGTTACTTCAATGGATGATAGCCTTGTCATTATGGAAGGTAGTTTGTTGTCGATATTTTTGTTACTCCAATGAATGGTAGTCTTGTCATTATGGAAGGTAGTATGTCTTTGAGATTTCTGATACTCCAATGGGTGGTAGCCTTGAAATTATGGAAGGTAGTCTGTTGTCGAGATTTTTGTTATTCCAATGGATGGTAACCTTGTTATTATGGAAGGGAGTTTGTTGCCGAGATTTTTGTTACTCCAATGGAAGGTAGCCTTGTCATTATTGAAGGTAGTCTGTTGTCGATATCTCTATTACTCCAATGGATGATAGCCTTGTCATTATGGAAGGTAGTCGATCGTTGAGATTTTTGTTACTCCAATGGATGGTAGCCTTGTCATTATGAAAGGTAGTCTGTTGTTCAGATTTTTGTTACTTCAATGGATGATAGCCTTGTCATTATGGAAGGTACTCTATTGTCGATATTTTGGTTATTCCAATGTATGGTAGCCTTGTCATTATTGAAAGTAGTCTATTGTCGAGATTTTTGATACTCCAATGGATGGTAGCCTTGTAATTATGGAAGGTGGTCTGTTGTCAAGATTTTTGTTATTCCAATGGATTGTAACCTTGTTATTATGGAAGGGAGTTTGTTGCCGAGATTTTTGTTACTCCAATGGAAGGTAGCCTTGTCATTATTGAAGGTAGTCTGTTGTCGATATCTCTATTACTCCAATGGATGATAGCCTTGTCATTATGGAAGGTAGTCGATCGTTGAGATTTCTGTTACTCCAATGGATGGTAGCCTTGTCATTATGAAAGGTAGTTTGTTGTTCAAATTTTTGTTACTTCAATGGATGATAGCCTTGTCATTATGGAAGGTACTTTATTGTCGATATTTTGGTTATTCCAATGTATGGTAGCCTTGTCATTATTGAAAGTAGTCTATTTTCGAGATTTTTGATACTCCAATGGGTGGTAGCCTTGAAATTATGAAAGGTAGTCTGTTGTCGAGATTTTTGTTATTCCAATGGATGGTAACCTTGTTATTTTGGAAGGGAGTTTGTTGCCGAGATTTTTGTTACTCCAATGGAAGGTAGCCTTTTCATTATTGAAGGTAGTCTGTTGTCGATATCTCTATTACTCCAATGGATGATAGCCTTGTCATTATGGAAGGTAGTCGATCATTGAGATTTTTGTTACTCCAATGGATGGTAGCCTTGTCATTATCAAAGGTAGTCTGTTGTTCAGATTTTTGTTACTTCAATGGATGATAGCCTTGTCATTATGGAAGGTACTCTATTGTCGATATTTTGGTTATTCCAATGTATGGTAGCCTTGTCATTATTGAAAGTAGTCTATTGTCGAGATTTTTGATACTCCAATGGATGGTAGCCTTGAAATTATGGAAGGTGGTCTGTTGTCGAGATTTTTGTTATTCCAATGGATGATAACCTTGTTATTATGGAAGGTAGTCTTTTGTCGAGATTTTTGTTACTCCTATGGAAGGTAGCCTTGTCATTATTGAAGGTAGTTTGTTTTCGATATCTCTATTACTCCAATGGATGATAGTCTTGTCATTATGGAAGGTAGTCGATCGTTGAGATTTCTGTTACTCCAATGGATGGTAGCCTTGTCATTATGAAAGGTAGTCTGTTGTCGAGATTTTTGTTACCCCAATGAATGTAGCCTTGTCATTATGGGAGGTAGTCTGTTGTCTATATTTTTGTTACTTCAACAAATGGTAGCCTTGTCATTATGGAAAGTAGTATGTCGTTGAGATTTCTGTTACTCCAATGGAATGTAGCCTTGTAATTATGGAAGGGAGTCTGTTGTCGAGATTTTTGTTATACCAATGGATGTTAACCTTGTTATTATGGAAGGTAGTCTTTTGTCGAGATTTTTGTTACTCTAATGGAAGGTAGCGTTGTCATTATGGAAGGTAGTCTTTTGTCGAGATTTTTGTTATTCCAATGGATGGTAGCCTTCTCATTAAGGAAGGAACTTTTTTGTCGAGATTTTTGTTACTCCAATGGATGGTAGCCTTGTCATTATTGAAGGTAGTCTGTTGTCGAGATTTTTGTTACCCCAATGGATGTAGCCTTGTCATTATTGAAGGCAGTTTGTTGTCGATATTTTTGTTTCTCCAATGAATGGTAGCCTTGTCATTATGGAAGGTAGTATGTCGTTGAGATTTCTGTTACTCCAATGGATTGTAGCCTTGTTATTATGGAAGGTAGTCTTTTGTCGAGATTTTTGGTACTCCAATGGAAGGTAGCTATGTCATTATTGAAGGTAGTCTGTTGTCGATATCTTTATTACTCCAATGGATGATAGCCTTGTCATTATGGAAGGTAGTCGATCGTTGATATTTTTGTTACTCCAATGGATGGTAGCCTTGTCATTATGAAAGGTAGTCTGTTGTCGAGATTTTTGTTACCCCAATGGATGTAGCATTGTCATTATGGAAGGTAGTCTGTTGTCGATATTTTTGTTACTCCAATGAATGGTAGCCTTGTCATTATGGAACGTAGTATGTCGTTAAGATTTCTGTTACTCCAATGGATTGTAGCCTTGTCATTATGGAAGGGAGTCTGTTGTCGAGATTTTGGTTATTCCAATGGATGGTAGCCTTGTAATTATGGAAGGTAGTATGTTGTCAAGACTTTTGTTACTCCAATGGATGGTAGCCTTGTCATTGTGGAAGGTAGTCTGTCGTTGAGATTTCAGTTACTCCAATGGATGGTAGCCTTGTAATTATGGAAGGTAGTATGTTGTCAAGACTTTTGTTACTCCAATGGATGGTAGCCTTGTCATTGTGGAAGGTAGTCTGTCGTTGAGATTTCAGTTACTCCAGTGGATTATAGCCTTGTCATTATGGAAGGTAGTCTGTTGTTCAGATTTTTGTTACTCCACTGGATTATAGCCTTATCATTATGGAAGGTAGTATGTTGTCGAGAATTTTTTATTCCATTGGATGTAAGCCTTGTCATTATGGAAGGTAGTCTATTGTCGAGATATTTGTTATTCCAATGGATGGTAACCTTGTCATAATGGAAGGTAGTCTTTTGTCGAGATTTTTGTTATTCCAATGGATGGTAGCCTTGTCATTATGGAAGGTAGTTTTTTGTCATGATTTTTGTTACTCCAATGGATGGTAGCCTTGTTAGTATTAAAGATAGTCTGTCGTTAAGATTTCTGTTACTCCAATGGATTGTAGCCTTGTCATTATGGAAGGGAGTCTATTGTCGAGATTTTTGTTATTCCAATGGATGGTAACCTTGTTATTATGGAAGGTAGTCTTTTGTTGAGATTTCTGTTACTCCAATGGATGGTAGCCTTGTCATTATTGAAGGTAGTCTGTTGTCGATAACTCTGTTACGCCAATGGATGATAGCCTTGTCATTATGCAAGGTAGTCTATTGTTCAGATATTTGTTACTCCAATGGATGGTAGCCTTGTCATTAATAAAGGTAGTCTATTATCGGGATTTTTGTTATTCCAATGGATGGTAGCCTTGTCATTATGGAAGGTAGTTGGTCGTTGAGATTTGAGTTACTCCAATGGATGGTAGCCTTTTCATTATGGAAGGTAGTCTATTGTTCATATTTTTGCTACTCCAATCGAATATAGCCTTATCATTATGGAAGGGAGTCTGTTGTCGTCATTTTTGATACTCCAATGGGTGGTAGCGTTTTAATTATGGAAGGTAGTCTATTGTCGAGATTTTTGTTACTCCAATGGATGGTAGCCTTGTCATTATGAAAGGTAGTCTGTTGACGAGATTTTTTATACTTTAATGGATGGTAGCCTTGTAATTATGGAAGGTTCTCTGTTTTCGAGATTTTTGTTACTCTAATAGATGGTAGCCTTGTCATTGTGCAAGGTAGTCTGGCGTTGAGATTTCTGTTACTCCAATGGATTGTAGCCTTGTAATTATGGAAGGTAGTCTGTTGTCCGGATTTTTGTTACTCCAACGGATGGTAGCCTTGTCATTATGAAAGATAGTCTTTTGTTCAGATTTTTGTTACTTCAATGGATGATAGCCTTGTCATTATGGAAGCTACTCTATTGTCGAGATTTTGGTTATTCTAATGGATGGTAGCCTTGTCATTATTGAAGGTAGTCTATTGTCGAGATTTTTGATACTCCAATGGATGGTAGCCTTGTCATTATGAAAGATAGTCTGTTGTCGAGATTTTTGATACTCCAATGGATGGTAGCCTTGTAATTATGGAAGGTTCTCTGTTGTCGAGATTTTTGTTACTCTAATAGATGGTAGCCTTGTCATTGTGGAAGGTAGTCTGTCATTGAGATTTCTGTTACTCCAATGGATTGTAGCCTTGTAATTATGGAAGGTAGTCTGTTGTCGAGATATTTGTTATTCCAATGGATGGTAACCTTGTCATAATGGAAGGTAGTCTTTTGTCGAGATTTTTGTTATTCCAATGGATGGTAGCCTTGTCATTATTAAAGGTAGTCTGTCGTTAATATTTCTGTTACTCTAATGGATTGTAGCCTTGTCATTATGGAAGGGAGTCTATTGTCGAGATTTTTGTTATTCCAATGGATGGTAACCTTGTTATTATGGAAGGTATTCTTTTGTTGAGATTTGTGTTACTCCAATGGATTTTAGTCTTGTCATTATGGAAGGGAGTCTGTTGTCGATATTTTTGTTATTCCAATGGATGTTAACCTTGTTATTATGGAAGGTATTCTTTTGACAAGATTTGTGTTACTCCAATAGTGGGTAGACTTATCATTATGGAAGGTAGTCTGTCGTTGAGATTTCGGTTACTCTAATGGATTATAGCCTTGTCATTATGGAAGGGAGTCTGTTGTCGAGATTTTTGTTATTCCAATGGATGGTAACTTTGTTATTAGGGAAGGTAGTATTTTGTTGATATTTTTGTTACTCCAATGGATGGTAGCCTTGTCATTATTGAAGGTAGTCTGTTGTCGATAACTCTGTTACTCCAATGGATGATAGCCTTGTCATTATGCAAGGTAGTCTGTTGTTCGGATATTTGTTACTCCAACGGATGGTAGCCTTGTCATTATTAAAGGTAGTCTATTATCGAGATTTTTGTTATTCCATTGGATGGTAGCCTTGTCATTATGGAAGGTAGTTGGTCGTTGAGATTTGAGTTACTCCAATGGATGGTAGCCTTTTCATTATGGAAGGTAGTCTATTGTCGAGATTTTTGATACTCCAATGGATGGTAGCCTTGTAATTATGGAAGGTTCTCTGTTGTCGAGATTTTTGTTACTCTAATAGATGGTAGCCTTGTCATTGTGCAAGGTATTCTGTCGTTGAGATTTCTGTTACTCCAATGGATTGTAGCCTTGTAATTATGGAAGGTAGTCTGTTGTCCAGATTTTTGTTACTCCAACGGATGGTAGCCTTGTCATTATGAAAGGTAGTCTGTTGTTCAGATTTTTGTTACTTCAATGGATGATAGCCTTGTCATTATGGAAGGTACTCTATTGTCGAGATTTTGGTTATTCTAATGGATGGTAGCCTTGTCATTATTGAAGGTAGTCTGTTGTCGAGATTTTTGATACTCCAATGGATGGTAGCCTTGATATTATGGAAGGTTGTCTGCTGTCAAGATTTTTGTTACTCTAATAGATGGTAGCCTTGTCATTGTGGAAGGTAGTTTATCGATGAGATTTCTGTTACTCCAATGGATTGTAGCCTTGTCATTATGGAAGGTAGTCTGTTGTTCAGATTTTTGTTACTCTACTGGATTATAGCCTTATCATTATGGAAGGTAGTATGTTGTCGAGAATTTTTTATTCCATTGGATGGTAGCCTTGTCATTATGGAAGGTAGTCTGTTGTCGAAATATTTGTTATTCCAATGGATGGTAACCTTGTCATAATGGAAGGTAGTCTTTTGTCGAGATTTTTGTTATTCCAATGGATGGTAGCCTTGTCATTATGGAAGGTAGTTTTTTTGTCGTGATTTTTGTTACTCCAATGGATGGGAGCCTTGTCATTATTAATGGTAGTCTGTCGTTAAGATTTATGTTACTCCAATGGATTGTAGCCTTGTCATTATGGAAGGGAGTCTATTGTCGAGATTTTTGTTATTCCAATGGATGGTAACCTTGTTATTATGGAAGGTAGTCTTTTGTTGAGATTTCTGGTACTCCAATGGATTTTAGTCTTGTCATTATGGAAGGGAGTCTGTTGTCGATATTTTTGTTATTCCAATGGATGGTAACCTTGTTATTATGGAAGGTAGTCTTTTGTCGAGATTTGTGTTACTCCAATGGTGGGTAGACTTATCATTATGGAAGGTAGTATGTCGTTGAGATTTCTGTTACTCCAATGGATTATAGCCTTGTCATTATGGAAGGGAGTCTGTTGTCGAGATTTTTCTTATTCCAATGGATGGTAACCTTGTTATTATGGAAGGTAGTATTTTGTTGATATTTTTGTTACTCCAATGGATGGTAGCCTTGTCATTATTGAAGGTAGTCTGTTGTCGATAACTCTGTTACTCCAATGGATGATAGCCTTGTCATTATGCAAGGTAGTCTGTTGTTCAGATATTTGTTACTCCAATGGATGGTAGCCTTGTCATTATTAAAGGTAGCCTATTATCGAGATTTTTGTTATTCCAATGGATGGTATCCTTGTCATTATGTAAGGTAGTTGGTCGTTGAAATTTGAGTTACTCCAATGGATGGTAGCCTTTTCATTATGGAAGGTAGTCTATTGTTCATATTTTTGCTACTCCAATCGAATATAGCCTTATCATTATGGAAGGGAGTCTGTTGTCGTCATTTTTGATACTCCAATGGGTGGTAGCCTTGTAATTATGGAAGGTAGTCTGTTGTCGAGATTTTTGTTACTCCAATGGATGGTAGCCTTGTCATTCTGAAAGGTAGTCTATTGTCGAGATTTTTGATACTCCAATGGATGGTAGCCTTGTAATTATGGAAGGTTCTCTGTTGTCGAGATTTTTGTTACTCTAATAGATTGTAGCCTTGTCATTGTGGAAGGTAGTCTGTCGTTGAGATTTCTGTTACTCTAATGGATTGTAGCCTTGTAATTATGGAAGGTAGTCTGTTGTCCAGATTTTTGTTACTCCAAAGGATGGTAGCCTTGTCATTATGAAAGGTAGTCTGTTGTTTAAATTTTTGTTACTTCAATGGATGATAGCCTTGTCATTATGGAAGGTACTCTATTGTCGAGATTTTGGTTATTCCAATGGATGGTAGCCTTGTCATTATTGAAGGTAGTCTGTTGTCGAGATTTTTGATACTCCAATGGATGGTAGCTTGTAATTATGGAAGGTTGTCTGTTGTCAAGATTTTTGTTACTCTAATAGATGGTAGCCTTGTCATTGTGGAAGGTACTCTATCAATGAGATTTCTGTTACTCCAATGGATTGTAGCCTTGTCATTATGGAAGGTAGTCTGTTGTTCAGATTTTTGTTACAACAATGGATTGTAGCCTTGTCATTATGGAAGGTAGTATGTTGTCGAGAATTTTTTATTCCATTGGATGGTAGCCTTGTCATTATAGAAGGTAGTCTGTTGTCGAAATATTTGTTATTCCAATGGATGGTAACCTTGTCATTATGGAAGGTAGTCTTTTGTCGAGATTTTTGTTATTCCAATGGATGGTAGCCTTGTCATTATGGAAGGTAGTTTTTTGTTGATATTTCTGTTACTCCAATGGATTGTAGCCTTGTCATTATGGAAGGGAGTCTTTTGTCGAGATTTTTGTTACCCCAATGGATGTAGCTTTATCATTATGGAAGGTAGTCTATTTTCAATATTTTTGTTACTCCAATGAATGGTAGCCTTGTCATTATGGAAGGTAGTCTGACGTTGAGATTTCTGTTACTTCAATGGATTGTAGCCTTGTCATTATGGAAGTGAGTCCTTTGTTGAGATTTTTGTTATTCCAATGGATGATAACCTTGTTATTATGGAAGGTAGTCTTTTGTTGATATTTCTGTTACTCCAATGGATTGTAGCCTTGTGATTATGGAAGGGAGTCTTTTGTCGAGATTTTTGTTATTCCAATGGATGGTAACCTTGTTATTATAGAAGGTAGTCTTTTGTCGAGATTTGTGTTACTCCAATGATTGGTTGCCTTGTCATTATAGAAGGTAGTCTGTCGTTGAGATTTTTGTTACTCCAATGGATTATAACCTTGTCATTATGGAAGGGTGTCTGTTGTCGAGATTTTTGTTATTCCAATGGATGGTAACTTTGTTATTATGGAAGGTAGTCTTTTGTCGAGATTTTTATTACTCAAATGGATGGTAGCCTTGTCATTATTGAAGGTAGTCTGTTGTCGATATCTCTGTTACTCCAATGGATGATAGCCTTGTCATTATGCAAGGTAGTCTGTTGTTCAGATATTTGTTACTCCAATGGATGGTAGCCTTGTCATTATGAAATGCAGTCTATTGTTGAGATTTTTTTATTCCAATGGATGGTAGCCTTGTCATTATGGAAGGTAGTCGGTCGTTGAGATTTGTGTTACTCCAATGGATGGTAGCCTTTTCATTATGGAAGGTAGTTTGTTGTTCATATTTTTGCTACTCCAATCGATGATAGCCTTGCCATTATGGAAGGTAGTCTATTGTCGAGATTTTTGTTACTCCAATGGATGGTAGCCTTGCCATTGTGGAAGGTAGTCTGTCGTAGAGATTTCAGTTATTCCAATGGATTATAGCCTTGTCATTATGGAAGGTAGTCTGTTGTTCAGGTTTTTGTTACTCCAATGGATTGTAGCCTTGTCATTATGGAAGGTAGTCTATTGTCGAGAATTTTTGATTCCATTGGATGGTAGACTTGTCATTATGGAAGGTAGTCTGTGGTCGAGATTTTTGATATTCTAATGGATGGTAGCCTTGTCATTATGGAAGGTAGTTTTTTGTCGAGATTTTTGTTACTACAATCGATGGTACCCTTGTCATTATGGAAGGTATTCTGTTGTCAAGATTTTTGTTACCCTAATTAATGTAGCATTGTCATTATGGAAGGTAGTCTATTGTCGATATTTTTGTTACTCCAAAGAATGGTAGCCTTGTAATTATGCAAGGTACTTTGTTGTTCATATTTTTGTTACTCCAATGGATGGTAGCCTTGTCATTATGGAAGGGAGTCTGTTGTCGAGATTTTTGTTATTCCAATGGATGGTAACCTTGTTATTATGGAAGGTAGTCTTTTGTTGAGATTTCTGTTACTCCAATGGATTTTAGTCTTGTCATTATTGAAGGGAGTCTGTTGTTGATATTTTTGTTATTCCAATTGATGGTAACCTTGTTATTATGGAAGGTAGTCTTTTGTCGAGATTTGTGTTACTCCAATGGTGGGTAGACTTATCATTATGGAAGGTAGTCTGTCGTTGAGATTTCTGTTTCTCCAATGGATTATAGCCTTGTCATTATGGAAGGGAGTCTATTGTCGAGATTTCTGTTACTCCAATGGATTGTAGCCTGTTCATTATGGAAGGTAGTATTTTGTTGATATTTTTGTTACTCCAATGGATGGTAGCCTTGTCATTATTGAAGGTAGTCTGTTGTCGATAACTCTGTTACTCTAATGGATGATAGCCTTGTCATTATGCAAGGTAGTCTGTTGTTCAGATATTTGTTACTCCAATGGATGGTAGCCTGGTCATTATTAAAGGTAGTTTATTATCGAGATTTTTGTTATTCCAATGGATGGTAGCCTTGTCATTATGGAAGGTAGTTGGTCGTTGAGATTTGAGTTACTCCAATGGATGGTAGCCTTTTCATTATGGAAGGTAGTCTATTGTTCATATTTTTGCTACTCCAATCGAATATAGCCTTATCATTATGGAAGGGAGTCTGTTGTCGTCATTTTTGATACTCCAATGGGTGGTAGCCTTGTAATTACGGAAGGTAGTCTGTTGTCGAGATTTTTGTTACTCCAATGGATGGTAGCCTTGTCATTATGAAAGGTAGTCTATTGTCGAGATTTTTGATACTCCAATGGATGGTAGCCTTGTAATTATGGAAGGTTCTCTGTTGTCGAGATTTTTGTTACTCTAATAGATTGTAGCCTTGTCATTGTGGAAGGTAGTCTGTCGTTGAGATTTCTGTTACTCCAATGGATTGTAGCCTTGTAATTATGGAGAGTAGTCTGTTGTCCAGATTTTTGTTACTCCAAAGGATGATAGCCTTGTCATTATGAAAGGTAGTCTGTTGTTTAGATTTTTGTTACTTCAATGGATGATAGCCTTGTCATTATGGAAGGTACTCTATTGTCGAGATTTTTGTTATTCCAATGGATGGTAGCCTTGTCATTATTGAAGGTAGTCTGTTGTCGAGATTTTTGATACTCCAATGGATGGTAGCCTTGTAATTATGGAAGGTTGTCTGTTGTCAAGATTTTTGTTACTCTAATAGATGGTAGCCTTATCATTCTGGAAGGTAGTCTATCGATGAGATTTCTGTTACTCCAATGGATTGTAGCCTTGTAATTATGGAAGGTAGTCTGTTGTTCAGATTTTTGTTACTCCAATGGATTGTAGCCTTGTCATTATGGAAGGTAGTCTGTTGTCGAGAATTTTTTATTCCATTGGATGGTAGCCTTGTCATTATGGACGGTAGTCTGTTTTCGAGATATTTGTTATTCCGATGGATGGTAACCTTGTCATTATGGAAGGTAGTCTTTTGTCGAGATTTTTGTTATTCCAATGGATGGTAGCCTTGTCATTATGGAAGGTAGTTTTTTGTTGATATATCTGTTACTCCAATGGATTGTAGCCTTGTCATTATGGAAGGGAGTCTTTTGTCGAGATTTTTGTTACCCCAATGGATGTAGCTTTGTCATTATGGAAGGTAGTCTATTTTCGATATTTTTGTTACTCCAATGAATGGTAGCCTTGTCATTATGGAAGGTAGTCTGACGTTGAGATTTCTGTTACTCCAATGGATGATAACCTTGTTATTATGGAAGGTAGTCTTTTGTTGATATTTCTGTTACTCCAATGGATTGTAGCCTTGTCATTATGGAAGGGAGTCTTTTGTCGAGATTTTTGTTATTCCAATGGATGGTAACCTTGTTATTATAGAAGGTAGTCTTTTGTCGAGATTTGTGTTACTCCAATGATTGGTTGCCTTGTCATTATAGAAGGTAGTATGTCGTTGAGATTTTTGTTACTCCAATGGATTATAACCTTGTCATTATGGAAGGGTGTCTGTTGTCGAGATTTTTGTTATTCCAATGGATGGTAACTTTGTTATTATGGAAGGTAGTCTTTTGTCGAGATTTTTATTACTCAAATGGATGGTAGCCTTGTCATTATTGAAGGTAGTCTGTTGTCGATATCTCTGTTACTACAATGGATGATAGCCTTGTCATTATGCAAGGTAGTCTGTTGTTCACATATTTGTTACTCCAATGGATGGTAGCCTTGTCATTATGAAATGCAGTCTATTGTTGAGATTTTTTTTATTCCATTGGATGGTAGCCTTGTCATTATGGAAGGTAGTCAGTCGTTGAGATTTGTGTTACTCCAATGGATGGTAGCCTTTTCATTATGGAAGGTAGTTTGTTGTTCATATTTTTTCTACTCCAATCGATGATAGCCTTGCCATTATGGAAGGTAGTCTATTGTCGAGATTTTTGTTACTCCAATGGATGGTAGCCTTGCCATTGTGGAAGGTAGTCTATCGTAGAGATTTCAGTTATTCCAATGGATTGTAGCCTTGTCATTATGGAAGGTAGTCTGTTGTTCAGGTTTTTGTTACTCCAATGGATTGTAGCCTTGTCATTATGGAAGGTAGTCTGTTGTCGAGAATTTTTGATTCCATTGGATGGTAGCGTTGTCATTATGGAAGGTAGTCTGTGGTCGAGATTTTTGATATTCTAGTGGATGGTAGCCTTGTCATTATGGAAGGTCGTTTTTTGTCGAGATTTTTGTTACTCCAATCGATGGTACCCTTGTCATTATGGAAGGTATTCTGTTGTCAAGATTTTTGTTACCCTAATTAATGTAGCATTGTCATTATGGAAGGTAGTCTATTGTCGATATTTTTGTTACTCCAATGAATGGTAGCCTTGTCATTATGCAAGGTACTATGTTGTTCATATTTTTGTTACTCCAATGGATGGTAGCCTTGTCATTATGGAAGGGAGTCTGTTGTCGAGATTTTTGTTGTTCCAATGGATGGTAACCTTGTTATTATGGAAGGTAGTCTTTTGTTGAGATTTCTGTTACTCCAATGGATTTTAGTCTTGTCATTATTGAAGGGAGTCTGTTGTTGATATTTTTGTTATTCCAATTGATGGTAACCTTGTTATTATGGAAGGTAGTCTTTTGTCGAGATTTGTGTTACTCCAATGGTGGGTAGACTTATCATTATGGAAGGTAGTCTGTCGTTGAGATTTCTGTTACTCCAATGGATTATAGCCTTGTCATTATGGAAGCGAGTCTGTTGTCGAGATTTTTGTTATTCCAATGGATGGTAACCTTGTTATTATGGAAGGTAGTATTTTGTTGATATTTTTGTTACTCCAATGGATGGTAGCCTTGTCATTATTGAAGGTAGTCTGTTGTCGATAACTTTGTTACTCCAATGGATGGTAGCCTTGTTATTATTAAAGGTAGTCTATTATCGAGATTTTTGTTATTCCAATGGATGGTAGCCTTATCATTATGGAAGGTAGTTGGTCGTTGAGATTTGAGTTACTCCAATGGATGGTAGCCTTTTCATTATGGAAGGTAGTCTATTGTTCATATTTTTGCTACTCCAATCGAATATAGCCTTATCATTATGGAAGGGAGTCTGTTGTCGTCATTTTTGATACTCCAATGGGTGGTAGCCTTGTAATTACGGAAGGTAGTCTGTTGTCGAGATTTTTGTTACTCTAATGGAT
Source organism: Vicia faba (assembly GCA_948472305.1). NCBI lineage: Eukaryota > Viridiplantae > Streptophyta > Magnoliopsida > Fabales > Fabaceae > Vicia > Vicia faba. The sequence goes on along the minus strand of OX451739.1, from coordinate 679,686,617 downwards.
GGTAGCCTTGTCATTATGAAAGGTAGTCTATTGTCGAGATTTTTGATACTCCAATGGATGGTAGCCTTGTAATTATGGAAGGTTCTCTGTTGTCGAGATTTTTGTTACTCTAATAGATTGTAGCCTTGTCATTGTGGAAGGTAGTCTGTCGTTGAGATTTCTGTTACTCCAATGGATTGTAGTTTTGTAATTATGGAAGGTAGTCTGTTGTCCAGATTTTTGTTACTCCAAAGGATGGTAGCCTTGTCATTATGAAAGGTAGTCTGTTGTTTAGATATTTGTTACTTCAATGGATGATAGCCTTGTCATTGTGGAAGGTACTCTATTGTCGAGATTTTGGTTATTCCAATGGATGGTAGCCTTGTCATTATTGAAGGTAGTCTGTTGTCGAGATTTTTGATACTCCAATGGATGGTAGCCTTGTAATTAGGAAGGTTGTCTGTTGTCAAGATTTTTGTTACTCTAATAGATGGTAGCATTGTCATTGTGGAAGGTAGTCTATCAATGAGATTTCTGTTACTCCAATGGATTGTAGCCTTGTCATTATGGAAGGTAGTTTGTTGTTCAGATTTTTGTCACTCGAATGGATTGTAGCCTTGTCATTATGGAAGGTAGTCAGTCGTTGAGATTTGTGTTACTCCAATGGATGGTAGCCTTTTCATTATGGAAGGTAGTTTGTTGTTCATATTTTTGCTACTCCAATCGATGTTAGCCTTGCCATTATGGAAGGTAGTCTATTGTCGAGATTTTTGTTACTCCAATGGATGGTAGCCTTGCCATTGTGGAAGGTAGTCTATCGTAGAGATTTCAGTTATTCCAATGGATTGTAGCCTTGTCATTATGGAAGGTAGTCTGTTGTTCAGGTTTTTGTTACTCCAATGGATTGTAGACTTGTCATTATGGAAGGTAGTCTGTTGTCGAGAATTTTTGATTCCATTGGATGGTAGCCTTGTCATTATGGAAGGTAGTCTGTGGTCGAGATTTTTGATATTCTAGTGGATGGTAGCCTTGTCATTATGGAAGGTAGTTTTTTGTCGAGATTTTTGTTACTCCAATCGATGGTACCCTTGTCATTATGGAAGGTATTCTGTTGTCAAGATTTTTGTTACCCTAATTAATGTAGCATTGTCATTATGGAAGGTAGTCTATTGTCGATATTTTTGTTACTCCAATGAATGGTAGCCTTGTCATTATGCAAGTTACTATGTTGTTCATATTTTTGTTACTCCAATGGATGGTAGCCTTGTCATTATGGAAGGGAGTCTGTTGTCGAGATTTTTGTTATTCCAATGGATGGTAACCTTGTTATTATGGAAGGTAGTCTTTTGTTGAGATTTCTGTTACTCCAATGGATTTTAGTCTTGTCATTATTGAAGGGAGTCTGTTGTTGATATTTTTGTTATTCCAATTGATGGTAACCTTGTTATTATGGAAGGTAGTCTTTTGTCGAGATTTGTGTTACTCCAATGGTGGGTAGACTTATCATTATGGAAGGTAGTCTGTCGTTGAGATTTCTGTTACTCCAATGGATTATAGCCTTGTCATTATGGAAGCGAGTCTGTTGTCGAGATTTTTGTTTTTCCAATGGATGGTAACCTTGTTATTATGGAAGGTAGTATTTTGTTGATATTTTTGTTACTCCAATGGATGGTAGCCTTGTCATTATTGAAGGTAGTCTGTTGTCGATAACTTTGTTACTCCAATGGATGGTAGCCTTGTTATTATTAAAGGTAGTCTATTATCGAGATTTTTGTTATTCCAATGGATGGTAGCCTTATCATTATGGAAGGTAGTTGGTCGTTGAGATTTGAGTTACTCCAATGGATGGTAGCCTTTTCATTATGGAAGGTAGTCTATTGTTCATATTTTTGCTACTCCAATCGAATATAGCCTTATCATTATGGAAGGGAGTCTGTTGTCGTCATTTTTGATACTCCAATGGGTGGTAGCCTTGTAATTACGGAAGGTAGTCTGTTGTCGAGATTTTTGTTACTCTAATGGATGGTAGCCTTGTCATTATGAAAGGTAGTCTATTGTCGAGATTTTTGATACTCCAATGGATGGTAGCCTTGTAATTATGGAAGGTTCTCTGTTGTCGAGATTTTTGTTACTCTAATAGATTGTAGCCTTGTCATTGTGGAAGGTAGTCTGTCGTTGAGATTTCTGTTACTCCAATGGATTGTAGTTTTGTAATTATGGAAGGTAGTCTGTTGTCCAGATTTTTGTTACTCCAAAGGATGGTAGCCTTGTCATTATGAAAGGTAGTCTGTTGTTTAGATATTTGTTACTTCAATGGATGATAGCCTTGTCATTGTGGAAGGTACTCTATTGTCGAGATTTTGGTTATTCCAATGGATGGTAGCCTTGTCATTATTGAAGGTAGTCTGTTGTCGAGATTTTTGATACTCCAATGGATGGTAGCCTTGTAATTAGGAAGGTTGTCTGTTGTCAAGATTTTTGTTACTCTAATAGATGGTAGCATTGTCATTGTGGAAGGTAGTCTATCAATGAGATTTCTGTTACTCCAATGGATTGTAGCCTTGTCATTATGGAAGGTAGTTTGTTGTTCAGATTTTTGTCACTCGAATGGATTGTAGCCTTGTCATTATGGAAGGTAGTCAGTCGTTGAGATTTGTGTTACTCCAATGGATGGTAGCCTTTTCATTATGGAAGGTAGTTTGTTGTTCATATTTTTGCTACTCCAATCGATGTTAGCCTTGCCATTATGGAAGGTAGTCTATTGTCGAGATTTTTGTTACTCCAATGGATGGTAGCCTTGCCATTGTGGAAGGTAGTCTATCGTAGAGATTTCAGTTATTCCAATGGATTGTAGCCTTGTCATTATGGAAGGTAGTCTGTTGTTCAGGTTTTTGTTACTCCAATGGATTGTAGACTTGTCATTATGGAAGGTAGTCTGTTGTCGAGAATTTTTGATTCCATTGGATGGTAGCCTTGTCATTATGGAAGGTAGTCTGTGGTCGAGATTTTTGATATTCTAGTGGATGGTAGCCTTGTCATTATGGAAGGTAGTTTTTTGTCGAGATTTTTGTTACTCCAATCGATGGTACCCTTGTCATTATGGAAGGTATTCTGTTGTCAAGATTTTTGTTACCCTAATTAATGTAGCATTGTCATTATGGAAGGTAGTCTATTGTCGATATTTTTGTTACTCCAATGAATGGTAGCCTTGTCATTATGCAAGTTACTATGTTGTTCATATTTTTGTTACTCCAATGGATGGTAGCCTTGTCATTATGGAAGGGAGTCTGTTGTCGAGATTTTTGTTATTCCAATGGATGGTAACCTTGTTATTATGGAAGGTAGTCTTTTGTTGAGATTTCTGTTACTCCAATGGATTTTAGTCTTGTCATTATTGAAGGGAGTCTGTTGTTGATATTTTTGTTATTCCAATTGATGGTAACCTTGTTATTATGGAAGGTAGTCTTTTGTCGAGATTTGTGTTACTCCAATGGTGGGTAGACTTATCATTATGGAAGGTAGTCTGTCGTTGAGATTTCTGTTACTCCAATGGATTATAGCCTTGTCATTATGGAAGCGAGTCTGTTGTCGAGATTTTTGTTTTTCCAATGGATGGTAACCTTGTTATTATGGAAGGTAGTATTTTGTTGATATTTTTGTTACTCCAATGGATGGTAGCCTTGTCATTATTGAAGGTAGTCTGTTGTCGATAACTTTGTTACTCCAATGGATGGTAGCCTTGTTATTATTAAAGGTAGTCTATTATCGAGATTTTTGTTATTCCAATGGATGGTAGCCTTATCATTATGGAAGGTAGTTGGTCGTTGAGATTTGAGTTACTCCAATGGATGGTAGCCTTTTCATTATGGAAGGTAGTCTATTGTTCATATTTTTGCTACTCCAATCGAATATAGCCTTATCATTATGGAAGGGAGTCTGTTGTCGTCATTTTTGATACTCCAATGGGTGGTAGCCTTGTAATTACGGAAGGTAGTCTGTTGTCGAGATTTTTGTTACTCTAATGGATGGTAGCCTTGTCATTATGAAAGGTAGTCTATTGTCGAGATTTTTGATACTCCAACGGATGGTAGCCTTGTAATTATGGAAGGTTCTCTGTTGTCGAGATTTTTGTTACTCTAATAGATTGTAGCCTTGTCATTGTGGAAGGTAGTCTGTCGTTGAGATTTCTGTTACTCCAATGGATTGTAGTTTTGTAATTATGGAAGGTAGTCTGTTGTCCAGATTTTTGTTACTCCAAAGGATGGTAGCCTTGTCATTATGAAAGGTAGTCTGTTGTTTAGATATTTGTTACTTCAATGGATGATAGCCTTGTCATTGTGGAAGGTACTCTATTGTCGAGATTTTGGTTATTCCAATGGATGGTAGCCTTGTCATTATTGAAGGTAGTCTGTTGTCGAGATTTTTGATACTCCAATGGATGGTAGCCTTGTAATTAGGAAGGTTGTCTGTTGTCAAGATTTTTGTTACTCTAATAGATGGTAGCATTGTCATTGTGGAAGGTAGTCTATCAATGAGATTTCTGTTACTCCAATGGATTGTAGCCTTGTCATTATGGAAGGTAGTTTGTTGTTCAGATTTTTGTCACTCGAATGGATTGTAGCCTTGTCATTATGGAAGGTAGTCAGTCGTTGAGATTTGTGTTACTCCAATGGATGGTAGCCTTTTCATTATGGAAGGTAGTTTGTTGTTCATATTTTTGCTACTCCAATCGATGTTAGCCTTGCCATTATGGAAGGTAGTCTATTGTCGAGATTTTTGTTACTCCAATGGATGGTAGCCTTGCCATTGTGGAAGGTAGTCTATCGTAGAGATTTCAGTTATTCCAATGGATTGTAGCCTTGTCATTATGGAAGGTAGTCTGTTGTTCAGGTTTTTGTTACTCCAATGGATTGTAGACTTGTCATTATGGAAGGTAGTCTGTTGTCGAGAATTTTTGATTCCATTGGATGGTAGCCTTGTCATTATGGAAGGTAGTCTGTGGTCGAGATTTTTGATATTCTAGTGGATGGTAGCCTTGTCATTATGGAAGGTAGTTTTTTGTCGAGATTTTTGTTACTCCAATCGATGGTACCCTTGTCATTATGGAAGGTATTCTGTTGTCAAGATTTTTGTTACCCTAATTAATGTAGCATTGTCATTATGGAAGGTAGTCTATTGTCGATATTTTTGTTACTCCAATGAATGGTAGCCTTGTCATTATGCAAGTTACTATGTTGTTCATATTTTTGTTACTCCAATGGATGGTAGCCTTGTCATTATGGAAGGGAGTCTGTTGTCGAGATTTTTGTTATTCCAATGGATGGTAACCTTGTTATTATGGAAGGTAGTCTTTTGTTGAGATTTCTGTTACTCCAATGGATTTTAGTCTTGTCATTATTGAAGGGAGTCTGTTGTTGATATTTTTGTTATTCCAATTGATGGTAACCTTGTTATTATGGAAGGTAGTCTTTTGTCGAGATTTGTGTTACTCCAATGGTGGGTAGACTTATCATTATGGAAGGTAGTCTGTCGTTGAGATTTCTGTTACTCCAATGGATTATAGCCTTGTCATTATGGAAGCGAGTCTGTTGTCGAGATTTTTGTTTTTCCAATGGATGGTAACCTTGTTATTATGGAAGGTAGTATTTTGTTGATATTTTTGTTACTCCAATGGATGGTAGCCTTGTCATTATTGAAGGTAGTCTGTTGTCGATAACTCTGTTACTCCAATGGATGATAGCCTTGTCATTATGCAAGGTAGTCTGTTGTTCAGATATTTGTTACTCCAATGGATGGTAGCCTTGTCATTATTAAAGGTAGTCTATTATCGAGATTTTTGTTATTCCAATGGATGGTAGCCTTATCATTATGGAAGGTAGTTGGTCGTTGAGATTTGAGTTACTCCAATGGATGGTAGCCTTTTCATTATGGAAGGTAGTCTATTGTTCATATTTTTGCTACTCCAATCGAATATAGCCTTATCATTATGGAAGGGAGTCTGTTGTCGTCATTTTTGATACTCCAATGGGTGGTAGCCTTGTAATTACGGAAGGTAGTCTGTTGTCGAGATTTTTGTTACTCCAATGGATGGTAGCCTTGTCATTATGAAAGGTAGTCTATTGTCGAGATTTTTGATACTCCAATGGATGGTAGCCTTGTAATTATGGAAGGTTCTCTGTTGTCGAGATTTTTGTTACTCTAATAGATTGTAGCCTTGTCATTGTGGAAGGTAGTCTGTCGTTGAGATTTCTGTTACTCCAATGGATTGTAGTTTTGTAATTATGGAAGGTAGTTTGTTGTCCAGATTTTTGTTACTCCAAAGGATGGTAGCCTTGTCATTATGAAAGGTAGTATGTTGTTTAGATTTTTGTTACTTCAATGGATGATAGCCTTGTCATTGTGGAAGGTACTCTATTGTCGAGAATTTTTTATTCCATTGGATGGTAGCCTTGTCATTATGGAAGGTAGTCTGTGGTCGAGATTTTTGATATTCTAGTGGATGGTAGCCTTGTCATTATGGAAAGTAGTTTTTTGTCGAGATTTTTGTTACTCCAATCAATGGTACCCTTGTCATTATGGATGGTATTCTGTTGTCAAGATTTTTGTTACCCTAATTAATGTAGCATTGTCATTATAGAAGGTAGTCTATTGTCGATATTTTTGTTACTCCAATGAATGGTAGCCTTGTCATTATGCAAGGTACTATGTTGTTCATATTTTTGTTACTCCAATGGATGGTAGCCTTGTCATTATGGAAGGGAGTCTGTTGTCGAGATTTTTGTTATTCCAATGGATGGTAACCTTGTTATTATGGAAGGTAGTCTTTTGTTGAGATTTCTGTTACTCCAATGGATTTTAGTCTTGTCATTATTGAAGGGAGTCTGTTGTTGATATTTTTGTTATTCCAATTGATGGTAACCTTGTTATTATGGAAGGTAGTCTTTTGTCGAGATTTGTGTTACTCCAATGGTGGGTAGACTTATCATTATGGAAGGTAGTCTGTCTTTGAGATTTCTGTTACTCCAATGGATTATAGCCTTGTCATTATGGAAGCGAGTCTGTTGTCGAGATTTTTGTTATTCCAATGGATGGTAACCTTGTTATTATGGAAGGTAGTATTTTGTTGATATTTTTGTTACTCCAATGGATGGTAGCCTTGTCATTATTGAAGGTAGTCTGTTGTCGATAACTCTGTTACTCCAATGGATGATAGCCTTGTCATTATGCAAGGTAGTCTGTTGTTCAGATATTTGTTACTCCAATGGATGGTAGCCTTGTCATTATTAAAGGTAGTCTATTATCGAGATTTTTGTTATTCCAATGGATGGTAGCCTTATCATTATGGAAGGTAGTTGGTCGTTGAGATTTGAGTTACTCCAATGGATGGTAGCCTTTTCATTATGGAAGGTAGTCTATTGTTCATATTTTTGCTACTCCAATCGAATATAGCCTTATCATTATGGAAGGGAGTCTGTTGTCGTCATTTTTGATACTCCAATGGGTGGTAGCCTTGTAATTACGGAAGGTAGTCTGTTGTCGAGATTTTTGTTACTCCAATGGATGGTAGCCTTGTCATTATGAAAGGTAGTCTATTGTCGATATTTTTGATACTCCAATGGATGGTAGCCTTGTAATTATGGAAGGTTCTCTGTTGTCGAGATTTTTGTTACTCTAATAGATTGTAGCCTTGTCATTGTGGAAGGTAGTCTGTCGTTGAGATTTTTGTTACTCCAATGGATTGTAGTTTTGTAATTATGGAAGGTAGTCTGTTGTCCAGATTTTTGTTACTCCAAAGGATGGTAGCCTTGTCATTATGAAAGGTAGTCTGTTGTTTAGATTTTTGTTACTTCAATGGATGATAGCCTTGTCATTGTAGAAGGTACTCTATTGTCGAGATTTTGGTTATTCCAATGGATGGTAGCCTTGTCATTATTGAAGGTAGTCTGTTGTCGAGATTTTTGATACTCCAATGGATGGTAGCCTTGTAATTATGGAAGGTTGTCTGTTGTCAAGATTTTTGTTACTCTAATAGATGGTAGCATTGTCATTGTGGAAGGTAGTCTATCAATGAGATTTCTGTTACTCCAATGGATTGTAGCCTTGTCATTATAGAAGGTAGTATGTCGTTGAGATTTTTGTTACTCCAATGGATTATAACCTTGTCATTATGGAAGGGTGTCTGTTGTCGAGATTTTTGTTATTCCAATGGATGGTAGCCTTGTCATTATTGAAGGTAGTCTGTTGTCGATATCTCTGTTACTACAATGGATGATAGCCTTGTCATTATGCAAGGTAGTCTGTTGTTCACATATTTGTTACTCCAATGGATGGTAGCCTTGTCATTATGAAATGCAGTCTATTGTTGAGATTTTTTTTATTCCATTGGATGGTAGCCTTGTCATTATGGAAGGTAGTCAGTCGTTGAGATTTGTGTTACTCCAATGGATGGTAGCCTTTTCATTATGGAAGGTAGTTTGTTGTTCATATTTTTGCTACTCCAATCGATGATAGCCTTGCCATTATGGAAGGTAGTCTATTGTCGAGATTTTTGTTACTCCAATGGATGGTAGCCTTGCCATTGTGGAAGGTAGTCTATCGTAGAGATTTCAGTTATTCCAATGGATTGTAGCCTTGTCATTATGGAAGGTAGTCTGTTGTTCAGGTTTTTGTTACTCCAATGGATTGTAGCCTTGTCATTATGGAAGGTAGTCTGTTGTCGAGAATTTTTGATTCCATTGGATGGTAGCCTTGTCATTATGGAAGGTAGTCTGTGGTCGAGATTTTTGATATTCTAGTGGATGGTAGCCTTGTCATTATGGAAGGTAGTTTTTTGTCGAGATTTTTGTTACTCCAATCGATGGTACCCTTGTCATTATGGAAGGTATTCTGTTGTCAAGATTTTTGTTACCCTAATTAATGTAGCATTGTCATTATGGAAGGTAGTCTATTGTCGATATTTTTGTTACTCCAATGAATGGTAGCCTTGTCATTATGCAAGGTACTATGTTGTTCATATTTTTGTTACTCCAATGGATGGTAGCCTTGTCATTATGGAAGGGAGTCTGTTGTCGAGATTTTTGTTGTTCCAATGGATGGTAACCTTGTTATTATGGAAGGTAGTCTTTTGTTGAGATTTCTGTTACTCCAATGGATTTTAGTCTTGTCATTATTGAAGGGAGTCTGTTGTTGATATTTTTGTTATTCCAATTGATGGTAACCTTGTTATTATGGAAGGTAGTCTTTTGTCGAGATTTGTGTTACTCCAATGGTGGGTAGACTTATCATTATGGAAGGTAGTCTGTCGTTGAGATTTCTGTTACTCCAATGGATTATAGCCTTCTCATTATGGAAGCGAGTCTGTTGTCGAGATTTTTGTTATTCCAATGGATGGTAACCTTGTTATTATGGAAGGTAGTATTTTGTTGATATTTTTGTTACTCCAATGGATGGTAGCCTTGTCATTATTGAAGGTAGTTTGTTGTCGATAACTTTGTTACTCCAATGGATGATAGCCTTGTCATTATGCAAGGTAGTCTGTTGTTCAGATATTTGTTACTCCAATGGATGGTAGCCTTGTCATTATTAAAGGTAGTCTATTATCGAGATTTTTGTTATTCCAATGGATGGTAGCCTTATCATTATGGAAGGTAGTTGGTCGTTGAGATTTGAGTTACTCCAATGGATGGTAGCCTTTTCATTATGGAAGGTAGTCTATTGTTCATATTTTTGCTACTCCAATCGAATATAGCCTTATCATTATAGAAGGGAGTCTGTTGTCGTCATTTTTGATACTCCAATGGGTGGTAGCCTTGTAATTACGGAAGGTAGTCTGTTGTCGAGATTTTTGTTACTCTAATGGATGGTAGCCTTGTCATTATGAAAGGTAGTCTATTGTCGAGATTTTTGATACTCCAATGGATGGTAGCCTTGTAATTATGGAAGGTTCTCTGTTGTCGAGATTTTTGTTACTCTAATAGATTGTAGCCTTGTCATTGTGGAAGGTAGTCTGTCGTTGAGATTTCTGTTACTCCAATGGATTGTAGTTTTGTAATTATGGAAGGTAGTCTGTTGTCCAGATTTTTGTTACTCCAAAGGATGGTAGCCTTGTCATTATGAAAGGTAGTCTGTTGTTTAGATATTTGTTACTTCAATGGATGATAGCCTTGTCATTGTGGAAGGTACTCTATTGTCGAGATTTTGGTTATTCCAATGGATGGTAGCCTTGTCATTATTGAAGGTAGTCTGTTGTCGAGATTTTTGATACTCCAATGGATGGTAGCCTTGTAATTAGGAAGGTTGTCTGTTGTCAAGATTTTTGTTACTCTAATAGATGGTAGCATTGTCATTGTGGAAGGTAGTCTATCAATGAGATTTCTGTTACTCCAATGGATTGTAGCCTTGTCATTATGGAAGGTAGTCTGTTGTTCAGATTTTTGTCACTCGAATGGATTGTAGCCTTGTCATTATGGAAGGTAGTCAGTCGTTGAGATTTGTGTTACTCCAATGGATGGTAGCCTTTTCATTATGGAAGGTAGTTTGTTGTTCATATTTTTGCTACTCCAATCGATGATAGCCTTGCCATTATGGAAGGTAGTCTATTGTCGAGATTTTTGTTACTCCAATGGATGGTAGCCTTGCCATTGCGGAAGGTAGTCTATCGTAGAGATTTCAGTTATTCCAATGGATTGTAGCCTTGTCATTATGGAAGGTAGTCTGTTGTTCAGGTTTTTGTTACTCCAATGGATTGTAGCCTTGTCATTATGGAAGGTAGTCTGTTGTCGAGAATTTTTGATTCCATTGGATGGTAGCCTTGTCATTATGGAAGGTAGTCTGTGGTCGAGATTTTTGATATTCTAGTGGATGGTAGCCTTGTCATTATGGAAGGTAGTTTTTTGTCGAGATTTTTGTTACTCCAATCGATGGTACCCTTGTCATTATGGAAGGTATTCTGTTGTTAAGATTTTTGTTACCCTAATTAATGTAGCATTGTCATTATGGAAGGTAGTCTATTGTCGATATTTTTGTTACTCCAATGAATGGTAGCCTTGTCATTATGCAAGGTACTATGTTGTTCATATTTTTGTTACTCCAATGGATGGTAGCCTTGTCATTATGGAAGGGAGTCTGTTGTCGAGATTTTTGTTATTCCAATGGATGGTAACCTTGTTATTATGGAAGGTAGTCTTTTGTTGAGATTTCTGTTACTCCAATGGATTTTAGTCTTGTCATTATTGAAGGGAGTTTGTTGTTGATATTTTTGTTATTCCAATTGATGGTAACCTTGTTATTATGGAAGGTAGTCTTTTGTCGAGATTTGTGTTACTCCAATGGTGGGTAGACTTATCATTATGGAAGGTAGTCTGTCGTTGAGATTTTTGTTACTCCAATGGATTATAGCCTTGTCATTATGGAAGCGAGTCTGTTGTCGAGATTTTTGTTTTTCCAATGGATGGTAACCTTGTTATTATGGAAGGTAGTATTTTGTTGATATTTTTGTTACTCCAATGGATGGTGGCCTTGTCATTATTGAAGGTAGTCTGTTGTCGATAACTCTGTTACTCCAATGGATGATAGCCTTGTCATTATGTAAGGTAGTCTGTTGTTCAGATATTTGTTACTCCAATGGATGGTAGCCTTGTCATTATTAAAGGTAGTCTATTATCGAGATTTTTGTTATTCCAATGGATGGTAGCCTTATCATTATGGAAGGTAGTTGGTCGTTGAGATTTGAGTTACTCCAATGGATGGTAGCCTTTTCATTATGGAAGGTAGTCTATTGTTCATATTTTTGCTACTCCAATCGAATATAGCCTTATCATTATGGAAGGGAGTCTGTTGTCGTCATTTTTGATACTCCAATGGGTGGTAGCCTTGTAATTACGGAAGGTAGTCTGTTGTCGAGATTTTTGTTACTCCAATGGATGGTAGCCTTGTCATTATGAAAGGTAGTCTATTGTCGAGATTTTTGATACTCCAATGGATGGTAGCCTTGTAATTATGGAAGGTTCTCTGTTGTCGAGATTTTTGTTACTCTAATAGATTGTAGCCTTGTCATTGTGGAAGGTAGTCTGTCGTTGAGATTTCTGTTACTCCAATGGATTGTAGTTTTGTAATTATGGAAGGTAGTCTGTTGTCCAGATTTTTGTTACTCCAAAGGATGGTAGCCTTGTCATTATGAAAGGTAGTCTGTTGTTTAGATTTTTGTTACTTCAATGGATGATAGCCTTGTCATTGTGGAAGGTACTCTATTGTCGAGAATTTTTTATTCCATTGGATGGTAGCCTTGTCATTATGGAAGGTAGTCTGTGGTCGAGATTTTTTATATTCTAGTGGATGGTAGCCTTGTCATTATGGAAGGTAGTTTTTTGTCGAGATTTTTGTTACTCCAATCGATGGTACCCTTGTCATTATGGAAGGTATTCTGTTGTCAAGATTTTTGTTACCCTAATTAATGTAGCATTGTCATTATGGAAGGTAGTCTGTTGTTTAGATTTTTGTTACTCCAATGAATGGTAGCCTTGTCATTATGCAAGGTACTATGTTGTTCATATTTTTGTTACTCCAATGGATTGTAGCCTTGTCATTATGGAAGGGAGTCTGTTGTCGAGATTTTTGTTATTCCAATGGATGGTAACCTTGTTATTATGGAAGGTAGTCTTTTGTTGAGATTTCTGTTACTCCAATGGATTTTAGTCTTGTCATTATTGAAGGGAGTCTGTTGTTGATATTTTTGTTATTCCAATTGATGGTAACCTTGTTATTATGGAAGGTAGTCTTTTGTCGAGATTTGTGTTACTCCAATGGTGGGTAGACTTATCATTATGGAAGGTAGTATGTCTTTGAGATTTCTGTTACTCCAATGGATTATAGCCTTGTCATTATGGAAGCGAGTCTGTTGTCGATATTTTTGTTATTCCAATGGATGGTAACCTTGTTATTATGGAAGGTAGTATTTTGTTGATATTTTTGTTACTCCAATGGATGGTAGCCTTGTCATTATTGAAGGTAGTCTGTTGTCGATAACTCTGTTACTCCAATGGATGATAGCCTTGTAATTACGGAAGGTAGTCTGTTGTCGAGATTTTTGTTACTCCAATGGATGGTAGCCTTGTCATTATTAAAGGTAGTCTATTATCGAGATTTTTGTTATTCCAATGGATGGTAGCCTTATCATTATGGAAGGTAGTTGGTCGTTGAGATTTGAGTTACTCCAATGGATGGTAGCCTTTTCATTATGGAAGGTAGTCTATTGTTCATATTTTTGCTACTCCAATCGAATATAGCCTTATCATTATGGAAGGGAGTCTGTTGTCGTCATTTTTGATACTCCAATGGGTGGTAGCCTTGTAATTACGGAAGGTAGTCTGTTGTCGAGATTTTTGTTACTCCAATGGATGGTAGCCTTGTCATTATGAAAGGTAGTCTATTGTCGAGATTTTTGATACTCCAATGGATGGTAGCCTTGTAATTATGGAAGGTTCTCTGTTGTCGAGATTTTTGTTACTCTAATAGATTGTAGCCTTGTCATTGTGGAAGGTAGTCTGTCGTTGAGATTTCTGTTACTCCAATGGATTGTAGTTTTGTAATTATGGAAGGTAGTCTGTTGTCCAGATTTTTGTTACTCCAAAGGATGGTAGCCTTGTCATTATGAAAGGTAGTCTGTTGTTTAGATTTTTGTTACTTCAATGGATGATAGCCTTGTCATTGTAGAAAGTACTCTATTGTCGAGATTTTGGTTATTCCAATGGATGGTAGCCTTGTAATTATGGAAGGTTGTCTGTTGTCGAGATTTTTGTTACTCTAATAGATGGTAGCATTGTCATTGTGGAAGGTAGTCTATCAATGAGATTTCTGTTACTCCAATGGATTGTAGCCTTGTCATTATAGAAGGTAGTCTGTTGTTCAGATTTTTGTCACTCGAATGGATTGTAGCCTTGTCATTATGGAAGGTAGTCAGTCGTTGAGATTTGTGTTACTCCAATGGATGGTAGCCTTTTCCTTATGGAAGGTAGTATGTTTTCGAGATATTTGTTATTCCAATGGATGGTAACCTTGTCATTATGGAAGGTAGTCTTTTGTCGAGATTTTTGTTATTCCAATGGATGGTTGCCTTGTCATTATGGAAGGTAGTTTTTTGTTGATATTTCTGTTACTCCAATGGATTGTAGCCTTGTCATTATGGAAGGGAGTCTTTTGTCGAGATTTTTGTTACCCCAATGGAAGTAGCTTTCTCATTATGGAAGGTAGTCTATTTGTCGATATTTTTGTTACTCCAATGAATGGTAGCCTTGTCATTATGGAAGGTAGTCTGACGTTGAGATTTCTGTTACTTCAATGGATTGTAGCCTTGTCATTATGGAAGGGAGTCCGTTGTTGAGATTTTTGTTATTCCAATGGATGATAACCTTGTTATTATGGAAGGTAGTCTTTTGTTGATATTTCTGTTACTCCAATGGATTGTAGCCTTGTCATTATGGAAGGGAGTCTTTTGTCGAGATTTTTGTTATTCCAATGGATGGTAAACTTGTTATTATAGAAGGTAGTCTTTTGTCGAGATTTGTGTTACTCCAATGAATGGTTGCCTTGTCATTATAGAAGGTAGTCTGTCGTTGAGATTTCTGTTACTCCAATGGATTATAACCTTGTCATTATGGAAGGGTGTCTGTTGTCGAGATTTTTGTTATTCCAATCGATGGTAACTTTGTTATTATGGAAGGTAGTCTTTTGTCGAGATTTTTATTACTCAAATGGATGGTAGCCTTGTCATTATTGAAGGTAGTTTGTTGTCGATATCTTTGTTACTCCAATGGATGATAGCCTTGTCATTATGCAAGGTAGTATGTTGTTCAGATATTTGTTACTCCAATGGATGGTAGCCTTGTCATTATGAAATGTAGTCTATTGTTGAGATTTTTTTTATTCCAATGGATGGTAGCCTTGTCATTATGGAAGGTAGTCGGTCGTTGAGATTTGTGTTACTCCAGCGGATGGTAGCCTTTTCATTATGGAAGGTAGTTTGTTGTTCATATTTTTGCTACTCCAATCGATGATAGCCTTGCCATTATGGAAGGTAGTCTATTGTCGAGATTTTTGTTACTCCAATGGATGCTAGCCTTGTCATTGTGGAAGGTAGTCTGTCGTAGATATTTCAGTTATTCCAATGGATTGTAGCCTTGTCATTATGGAAGGTAGTCTGTTGTTCAGGTTTTTCTTACTCCAATGGATTGTAGCCTTGTCATTATGGAAGGTAGTCTGTTGTCAAGAATTTTTGATTCCATTGGATGGTAGTCTTGTCATTATGGAAGGTAGTCTGTGGTCGAGATTTTTGATATTCTAATGGATGGTAGCCTTGTCATTATGGAAGGTAGTTTTTTGTCGAGATTTTTGTTACTCCAATCGATGGTACCCTTGTCATTATGGAAGGTATTCTGTTGTCGAGATTTTTGTTACCCTAATTAATGTAGCATTATCATTATGGAAGGTAGTCTATTGTCGATATTTTTGTTACTCCAATGAATGGTAGCCTTGTCATTATGCAAGGTACTCTGTTGTTCATATTTTTGTTACTCCAATGGACGGTAGCCTTGTCATTATGGAAGGGAGTCTGTTGTCGAGATTTTTGTTATTCCAATGGATGGTAACCTTGTTATTATGGAAGGTAGTCTTTTGTCGATATTTTTGTTACTCCAATGGAAGGAAGCCTTGTCATTATTAAAGGTAGTCTGTTGTCAATATCTCTATTACTCCAATGGATTATAGCCTTATCATTATGGAAGGTAGTCTGTTGTCATGAATTTTTTATTCCATTGGATGGTAGCCTTGTCATTATGGAAGTTAGTCTGTTGTCGAGATATTTGTTATTCCAATGGATGGTAACCTTGTCATTATGGAAGGTAGCCTTTTGTCGAGATTATTGTTATTCCAATGGATGGTGGTCTTTTCATTAAGGAAGTTAGTTTTTGGTCGAGATTTTTGTTACTCCAATGGATGTAGCCTTGTCATTATGGAAGGTAGTCTGTTGTCGAGATTTTTGTTACCCCAATGGATGTAGCCTTGTCATTATTGAAGGTAGTCTGTTGTTGATATTTTTGTTACTCCAATTAATGGTAGCCTTGTCATTATCGAAGGTAGTTTGTCGTTGAGATTTCTGTTACTCCAATGGAATGTAGCCTTATCATTATGGAAGGGAGTCTGTTGTCGAGATTATTGTTATTCCAATAGATGGTAACCTTGTTATTATGGAAGGTAGTCTTTTGTCGAGATTTTTGTTACTCCAATGGAAGGTAGCCTTGTCATTATTGAAGGTAGTATGTTGTCGATACCTCTATTACTCCAATGGATGATAGCCTTGTCATTATGGAAGGTAGTCGATCGTTGAGATTTCTGTTACTCCAATGGATGGTAGCCTTGTCATTATGAAAGGTAGTCTGTTGTCGAGATTTTTGTTACCCGAATGGATGTAGCCTTGTCATTATGGAATGTAGTCTGTTGTCGATATTTTTGTTACTCCAATGAATGGTAGCCTTGTCATTATGGAAGGTAGTATGTTGTTAAGATTTCTGTTACTCCAATGGATTGTATCCTTTTCATTATGGAAGGGAGTCTCTTGTCGAGATTTTTGTTATTCCAATGGATGGTAACCTTGTTATTATGGAAGGTAGTCTTTTGTCGAGATTTTTGTTACTCCAATGGAAGGTAGCCTTGTCATTATTGAAGATAGTCTGTTGTCGATATCTCTATTACTCCATTGGACGATAGCCTTGTCATTATGGAAGGTAGTCGATCGTTAATATTTCTGTTACTCCAATAGATGGTCGCCTTGTGATTATGAAAGGTAGTTTGTTGTTCAGATTTTTGTTACTTCAATGGATGATAGCCTTGTCATTATGGAAGGCAGTTGATCGTTAAGATTTCTGTTACTCCAATGGATGGTAGCCTTGTGATTATGAAAGGTAGTTTGTTGTTCAGATTTTTGTTACTTCAATGGATGATAGCCTTGTCATTATGGAAGGTACTTTATTGTCGATATTTTTTTTATTCCAATGGATGGTAGCCTTGTTATTATTGAAGGTACTCTGTTGTCGATATTTTTGATACTCCAATGGAGGGTAGCCTTGTAATTATGGAAGGTAGTCTGCTGTCGAGATTTTTGTTACTCTAATAGATGGTATCCTTGTCATTGTGTAAGGTAGTCTGTCGTTGAGATTTCACTCCAATGGTTTGTAGCCTTCTCATTATGGAAGGTAGTCTGTTGTTCAAATTTTTTTTACTCCAATGGATTGTAGCCTTTTTATTATGGAAGGTAGTCTGTTGTCGAGAATTTTTTATTCCATTGGATGTTAGCCTTGTCATTATGGAAGGTAGTCTGTTATTGAGATATTTGTTATTCCAATGGATGGTAACCTTGTGATAATGGAAGGTAGTCTTTTGTCGAGATTTTTGTTATTCCAATGGATGGTAGCCTTGTCATTATGGAAGGTAGTTTTTTGTCGTGATTTTTGTTACTCCAATGGATGGTATCCTTGTCATTATGGAAGGTAGTCTATCATTGAGATTTCCGTTACTCCAATGGATTGTAGCCTTGTCATTATGGAAGGGAGTTTATTGTCTAGATTTTTGTTATTCCAATGGATGGTAACCTTGTTATTATGGAAGGTAGTCTTTTGTCAAGATTTCTGTTACTCCAATGGATTATAGCCTTGTCATTATGGAAGGGAGTATGTTGTCGAGATTTTTGTTATTCCAATGGATGATAACCTTGTTATTATGGAAGGTAGTATTTTGTTGATATTTTTGTTACTCCAATGGATGATAGCCTTGTCATTATGAAAGGGAGTCTATTATCGAGATTTTTGTTATTCCAATGGATGGTAGCCTTGTAATTATGGAAGGTAGTCGGTCGTTGAGATTTGAGTTACTCCAATGGATGGTAGCCTTTTCATTATTGAAGGTAGTCTGTTTTCGAGATTTGTGATACTCCAATGGGTGGTAGCCTTGTATATATGGAAGGTAGTCTGTTGTCAAGATTTTTGTTACTCCAATGGATGGTAGCCTTGTCATTGTGGAAGGTAGTCTGTCGTTGAGATTTCTATTACTCCAGTGGATTGTAGCCTTGTCATTATGGAAGGTAGTTTGTTGTTCAAATTTTTGTTACTCCACTAGATTGTAGCCTTATCATTATGGAAGGTAGTCTGTTGTCGAGAATTTTTTATTCCATTGGATGGTAGCCTTGTCATTATGGATGGTAGTCTGTTGTCGAGATATTTGTTATTCCAATGGATGGTAACCTTGTCATTATGAAAGGTAGTCTTTTGTCGACATTTTTGTTATTCCAATGGATGGTAGTCTTCTCATTAAAGAAATTAGTTTTTTGTCGAGATTTTTGTTACTCCAATGGATGGTAGCCTTGTCATTATGGAAGGTAGTCTGTTGTCGAGATTTTTGTTACCCCAATGGATGTAGCCTTGTCATTATTGAAGGTCGTCTGTTGTTGATATTTTTGTTACTCCAATGAATGGTAGACTTGTCATTATGGAAGGTAGTTTGTCGTTGAGATTTCTGTTACTGCAATGGATTGTAGCCTTGTCATTATTGAAGGGAGTCTGTTGTCGAGATTATTGTAATTCCAATGGATGGTAACCTTGTTATTATGGAAGGTAGTCTTTTGTCGAGATTTTTGTTACTCAAATGGATGGTAGCCTTGTCATTATTGAAGGTAGTATGTTGTCGATATCTCTGTTACTACATTGGATGATAGACTTGTCATTATGCAAGGTAGTCTATTGTTCAGATATTTGTTACTCCAATGGATGGTAGCCTTGTCATTATGAAATGTAGTCTATTGTTGAGATTTTTTTTATTCCAATGGATGGTAGCCTTGTCATTATGGAAGGTAGTCGGTCATTGAGATTTGTGTTACTCCAATGGATGGTAGCCTTTTCATTATGGAAGGTAGTTTGTTGTTCATATTTTTTCTACTCCAATCGATGATAGCCTTGCCATTATGGAAGGTAGTCTATTGTCGAGATTTTTGTTACTCCAATGGATGGTAGCCTTGTCATTGTGGAAGGTAGTCTGTCATTGAGATTTCAGTTACTCCAATGGATTGTAGCCTTTTCATTATGGAAGGGAGTCTGTTGTCGAGATTTTTGTTATTCCAATGGATGGTAACCTTGTTATTATGGAAGGTAGTCTTTTGTCGATATTTTTGTTACTCCAATGGAAGGAAGCCTTGTCATTATTAAAGGTAGTCTGTTGTCAATATCTCTATTACTCCAATGGATTATAGCCTTATCATTATGGAAGGTAGTCTGTTGTCATGAATTTTTTATTCCATTGGATGGTAGCCTTGTCATTATGGAAGTTAGTCTGTTGTCGAGATATTTGTTATTCCAATGGATGGTAACCTTGTCATTATGGAAGGTAGCCTTTTGTCGAGATTATTGTTATTCCAATGGATGGTGGTCTTCTCATTAAGGAAGTTAGTTTTTGGTCGAGATTTTTGTTACTCCAATGGATGTAGCCTTGTCATTATGGAAGGTAGTCTGTTGTCGAGATTTTTGTTACCCCAATGGATGTAGCCTTGTCATTATTGAAGGTAGTCTGTTGTTGATATTTTTGTTACTCCAATTAATGGTAGCCTTGTCATTATGGAAGGTAGTTTGTCGTTGAGATTTCTGTTACTCCAATGGAATGTAGCCTTATCATTATGGAAGGGAGTCTGTTGTCGAGATTATTGTTATTCCAATAGATGGTAACCTTGTTATTATGGAAGGTAGTCTTTTGTCGAGATTTTTGTTACTCCAATGGAAGGTAGCCTTGTCATTATTGAAGGTAGTATGTTGTCGATACCTCTATTACTCCAATGGATGATAGCCTTGTCATTATGGAAGGTAGTCGATCGTTGAGATTTCTGTTACTCCAATGGATGGTAGCCTTGTCATTATGAAAGGTATTCTGTTGTCGAGATTTTTGTTACCCGAATGGATGTAGCCTTGTCATTATGGAATGTAGTCTGTTGTCGATATTTTTGTTACTCCAATGAATGGTAGCCTTGTCATTATGGAAGGTAGTATGTTGTTAAGATTTCTGTTACTCCAATGGATTGTATCCTTTTCATTATGGAAGGGAGTCTCTTGTCGAGATTTTTGTTATTCCAATGGATGGTAACCTTGTTATTATGGAAGGTAGTCTTTTGTCGAGATTTTTGTTACTCCAATGGAAGGTAGCCTTGTCATTATTGAAGATAGTCTGTTGTCGATATCTCTATTACTCCATTGGACGATAGCCTTGTCATTATGGAAGGTAGTCGATCGTTAATATTTCTGTTACTCCAATAGATGGTCGCCTTGTGATTATGAAAGGTAGTTTGTTGTTCAGATTTTTGTTACTTCAATGGATGATAGCCTTGTCATTATGGAAGGCAGTTGATCGTTAAGATTTCTGTTACTCCAATGGATGGTAGCCTTGTGATTATGAAAGGTAGTTTGTTGTTCAGATTTTTGTTACTTCAATGGATGATAGCCTTGTCATTATGGAAGGTACTTTATTGTCGATATTTTTTTTATTCCAATGGATGGTAGCCTTGTTATTATTGAAGGTACTCTGTTGTCGATATTTTTGATACTCCAATGGAGGGTAGCCTTGTAATTATGGAAGGTAGTCTGCTGTCGAGATTTTTGTTACTCTAATAGATGGTATCCTTGTCATTGTGTAAGGTAGTCTGTCGTTGAGATTTCACTCCAATGGTTTGTAGCCTTCTCATTATGGAAGGTAGTCTGTTGTTCAAATTTTTTTTACTCCAATGGATTGTAGCCTTTTTATTATGGAAGGTAGTCTGTTGTCGAGAATTTTTTATTCCATTGGATGGTAGCCTTGTCATTATGGAAGGTAGTCTGTTATTGAGATATTTGTTATTCCAATGGATGGTAACCTTGTGATAATGGAAGGTAGTCTTTTGTCGAGATTTTTGTTATTCCAATGGATGGTAGCCTTGTCATTATGGAAGGTAGTTTTTTGTCGTGATTTTTGTTACTCCAATGGATGGTATCCTTGTCATTATGGAAGGTAGTCTATCGTTGAGATTTCCGTTACTCCAATGGATTGTAGCCTTGTCATTATGGAAGGGAGTTTATTGTCTAGATTTTTGTTATTCCAATGGATGGTAACCTTGTTATTATGGAAGGTAGTCTTTTGTCAAGATTTCTGTTACTCCAATGGATTATAGCCTTGTCATTATGGAAGGGAGTATGTTGTCGAGATTTTTGTTATTCCAATGGATGATAACCTTGTTATTATGGAAGGTAGTATTTTGTTGATATTTTTGTTACTCCAATGGATGATAGCCTTGTCATTATGAAAGGGAGTCTATTATCGAGATTTTTGTTATTCCAATGGATGGTAGCCTTGTAATTATGGAAGGTAGTCGGTCGTTGAGATTTGAGTTACTCCAATGGATGGTAGCCTTTTCATTATTGAAGGTAGTCTGTTTTCGAGATTTGTGATACTCCAATGGGTGGTAGCCTTGTATATATGGAAGGTAGTCTGTTGTCAAGATTTTTGTTACTCCAATGGATGGTAGCCTTGTCATTGTGGAAGGTAGTCTGTCGTTGAGATTTCTATTACTCCAGTGGATTGTAGCCTTGTCATTATGGAAGGTAGTTTGTTGTTCAAATTTTTGTTACTCCACTAGATTGTAGCCTTATCATTATGGAAGGTAGTCTGTTGTCGAGAATTTTTTATTCCATTGGATGGTAGCCTTGTCATTATGGATGGTAGTCTGTTGTCGAGATATTTGTTATTCCAATGGATGGTAACCTTGTCATTATGAAAGGTAGTCTTTTGTCGACATTTTTGTTATTCCAATGGATGGTAGTCTTCTCATTAAAGAAATTAGTTTTTTGTCGAGATTTTTGTTACTCCAATGGATGGTAGCCTTGTCATTATGGAAGGTAGTCTGTTGTCGAGATTTTTGTTACCCCAATGGATGTAGCCTTGTCATTATTGAAGGTCGTCTGTTGTTGATATTTTTGTTACTCCAATGAATGGTAGACTTGTCATTATGGAAGGTAGTTTGTCGTTGAGATTTCTGTTACTGCAATGGATTGTAGCCTTGTCATTATTGAAGGGAGTCTGTTGTCGAGATTATTGTAATTCCAATGGATGGTAACCTTGTTATTATGGAAGGTAGTCTTTTGTCGAGATTTTTGTTACTCAAATGGATGGTAGCCTTGTCATTATTGAAGGTAGTATGTTGTCGATATCTCTGTTACTACATTGGATGATAGACTTGTCATTATGCAAGGTAGTCTATTGTTCAGATATTTGTTACTCCAATGGATGGTAGCCTTGTCATTATGAAATGTAGTCTATTGTTGAGATTTTTTTTATTCCAATGGATGGTAGCCTTGTCATTATGGAAGGTAGTCGGTCATTGAGATTTGTGTTACTCCAATGGATGGTAGCCTTTTCATTATGGAAGGTAGTTTGTTGTTCATATTTTTTCTACTCCAATCGATGATAGCCTTGCCATTATGGAAGGTAGTCTATTGTCGAGATTTTTGTTACTCCAATGGATGGTAGCCTTGTCATTGTGGAAGGTAGTCTGTCATTGAGATTTCAGTTACTCCAATGGATGGTAGCCTTTTCATTATGGAAGGTAGTTTGTTGTTCATATTTTTTCTACTCCAATCGATGATAGCCTTGCCATTATGGAAGGTAGTCTATTGTCGAGATTTTTGTTACTCCAATGGATGGTAGCCTTGTCATTGTGGAAGGTAGTCTGTCATTGAGATTTCAGTTACTCCAATGGATTGTAGCCTTTTCATTATGGAAGGGAGTCTGTTGTCGAGATTTTTGTTATTCCAATGGATGGTAACCTTGTTATTATGGAAGGTAGTCTTTTGTCGACATTTTTGTTACTCCAATGGAAGGTAGCCTTGTCATTATTGAAGGTAGTCTGTTGTCGATATCTCTATTACTCTAATGGATGATAGCCTTGTCATTATGGAAGGTAGTCGATCGTTAAGATTTCTATTACTCCAATGGATGGTAGCCTTGTGATTATGAAAGGTAGTTTGTTGTTCAGATTTTTGTTACTTCAATGGATGATAGCCTTGTCATTATGGAAGGTACTTTATTGTCGAGATTTTGGTTATTCCAATGGATGGTAGCCTTGTCATTATTGAAGGTACTCTGTTGTCGAGATTTTTGATACTCCAATGGATTGTAGCCTTGTAATTATGGAAGGTGGTATGTTGTCAATATTTTATTACTCTAATAGATGGTATCCTTGTCATTGTGTAAGGTAATCTGTCGTTGAGATTTCTGTTACTCCAGTGGATTGTAGCCTTCTCATTATGGAAGGTAGTCTGTTGTTCAGATTTTTTTTACTCCAATGGATTGTAGCCTTGTCATTATGGAAGGTACTCTGTGGTCGAGAATTTTTTATTCCATTGGATGGTAGCCTTGTCATTATGGAAGGTAGTCTGTTATTGAGATATTTGTTATTCCAATGGATGGTAACCTTGTGACAATGAAAGGTAGTCTTTTGTCGAGATTTTTGTTATTCCAATGGATGGTAGCCTTGTCATTATGGTAGGTAGTTTTTTGTCGTGATTTTTGTTACTCTAATGGATGGTAGCCTTGTCATTATTGAAGGTAGTATGTTGTCGATATCTCTGTTACTACAATGGATGATAGCCTTGTCATTATGCAAGGTAGTCTATTGTTCAGATATTTGTTACTCCAATGGATGGTAGCCTTGTCATTATGAAATGTAGTCTATTGTGGAGATTTTTTTTATTCCAATGGATGGTAGCCTTGTCATTATGGAAGGTAGTCGGTCATTGAGATTTGTGTTACTCCAATGGATGGTAGCCTTTTCATTATGGAAGGTAGTTTGTTGTTCATATTTTTTCTACTCCAATCGATGATAGCCTTGCCATTATGGAAGGTAGTCTATTGTCGAGATTTTTGTTACTCCAATGGATGGTAGCCTTGTCATTGTGGAAGGAAGTCTGTCATTGAGATTTCAGTTACTCCAATGGATTGTAGCCTTTTCATTATGGAAGGGAGTCTGTTGTCGAGATTTTTGTTATTCCAATGGATGGTAACCTTGTTATTATGGAAGGTAGTCTTTTGTCGACATTTTTGTTACTCCAATGGAAGGTAGCCTTGTCATTATTGAAGGTAGTCTGTTGTCGATTTCTCTATTACTCTAATGGATGATAGCCTTGTCATTATGGAAGGTAGTCGATCGTTAAGATTTCTATTACTCCAATGGATGGTAGCCTTGTGATTATGAAAGGTAGTTTGTTGTTCAGATTTTTGTTACTTCAATGGATGATAGACTTGTCATTATGGAAGGTACTTTATTGTCGAGATTTTGGTTATTCCAATGGATGGTAGCCTTGTCATTATTGCAGGTACTCTGTTGTCGAGATTTTTGATACTCCAATGGATGGTAGCCTTGTAATTATGGAAGGTGGTATGTTGTCGAGATTTTTGTTACTCTAATAGATGGTATCCTTGTCATTGTGTAAGGTAGTCTGTCGTTGAGATTTCTGTTACTCCAGTGGATTATAGCCTTCTCATTATGGAAGGTAGTCTGTTGTTCAGATTTTTTTTACTCCAATGGATTGTAGCCTTGTCATTATGGAAGGTACTCTGTTGTCGAGAATTTTTTATTCCATTGGATGGTAGCCTTGTCATTATGGAAGGTAGTCTGTTATTGAGATATTTGTTATTCCAATGGATGGTAACCTTGTGATAATGAAATGTAGTCTTTTGTCGAGATTTTTGTTATTCCAATGGATGGAAGCCTTGTCATTATGGAAGGTAGTTTTTTGACGTGATTTTTGTTACTCCAATGGATGGTAGCCTTGTCATTATGGAAGGTAGTCTGTCGTTGAGATTTCTATTACTCCAATGGATTGTAGCCTTGTCATTATTGAAGGGAGTTTATTGTCGAGATTTTTGTTATTCCAATGAATGGTAACCTTGTTATTATGGAATGTAGTCTTTTGTTGAGATTTCTGTTACTCCAATGGATTTTAGCCTTGTCATTATGGAAGGGAGTCTGTTGTCGATTTTTTTGTTATTCCAATGGATGGTAACCTTGTTATTATGGAAGGTAGTCTTTTGTCGAGATTTCTGTTACTCCAATGGTCGGTAGCCTTATTATTATGGAAGGTAATCTATCGTTGAGATTTCTGTTACTCCAATGGATTATAGCCTTGTCATTATGGAAGGGAGTCTGTTGTTGAGATTTTTGTTATTCCAATGGATGGTAACCTTGTTATTATGGAAGGTAGTATTTTGTTGATATTATTGTTACTCCAATGTATGGTAGCCTTATCATTATTGATGGTTGTCTGTTGTCGATAACTCTGTTACTCCAATGGATGATAGCCTTGTCATTATGAAAGGTAGTCTGTTATCGAGATTTTTGTTATTCCAATGGATGGTAGCCTTGTCATTATGGAAGGTAGTCGGTCATTGAGATTTGAGTTACTCCAATAGATGGTAGCCTTTTCATTATGGAAGGTAGTCTATTGTTCATATTTTTGCTACTCCAATCGATGATAGCCTTGTCATTATGGAAGGTAGTCTGTTGTCGTGATTTTTGATACTCCAATGGGTGGTAGCCTTGTCATTATGGAAGGTACTCTATTGTCGAGATTTTGGTTATTCCAATGGATGGTAGCCTTGTCATTATTGAAGGTAGTCTGTTGTCGATATTTTTGGTACTCCAATGGATGGTAGCCTTGTAATTATGGAAGGTTGTCTGTTGTCAAGATTTTTGTTACTCTAATAGATGATAGCCTTGTCATTGTGGAAGGTAGTCTATCGATGAGATTTCTGTTACTCCAATGGATTGTAGCCTTGTCATTATGGAAGGTAGTCTGTTGTCGAGAATTTTTTATTCCATTGGATGGTAGCCTTGTCATTATGGAAGGTAGTCTGTTGTCGAGATTTTTGTTATTCCAATGGATGGTAACCTTGTCATTATGGAAGGTAGTCTTTTGTCGAGATTTTTGTTATTCCAATGGATGGTAGCCTTGTCATTATGGAAGGTAGTTTTTTGTCGAGATTTTTGTTACTCCAATGGATGGTAGCCTTGTCATTATGGAAGGTAGTCTGTTGTCGAGATTTTTGGTACCCCAATGGATGTAGCTTTGTCATTATGGAAGGTAGTCTATTGTCGATATTTTTGTTACTCCAATGAATGGTAGCCTTGTCATTATGGAAGGTAGTCTGACATTGAGATTTCTGTTACTTCAATGGATTGTAGCCTTGTCATTATGGAAGGGAGTCGGTTGTCGAGATTTTTGTTATTCCAATGGATGGTAACCTTGTTATTATGGAAGGTAGTCTTTTGTTAAGATTTCTGTTACTCCAATGGATTGTTGCCTTGTCATTATGGAAGGGAGTCTGTTGTCGAGATTTTTGTTATTCCAATGGATGGTAACCTTGTTATTATGGAAGGTAGTCTTTTGTTGAGATTTGTGTTACTCCAATGATTGGTAGCCTTGTGATTATAGAAGGTAGTTTGTCGTTGAGATTTCTCTTACTCCAATGGATTATAGCCTTGTCATTATTGAAGGGTGTTTGTTGTTGAGATTTTTGTTATTCCAATGGATGGTAACCTTGTTATTATGGAAGGTAGTCTTTTGATGAGATTTTTGTTACTCAAATGGATTGTAGCCTTGTCATCATTGAATGTAGTCTGTTGTCGATATCTCTATTATTCCAATGGATGATAGCCTTGTCATTATGCAAGGTAGTCTGTTGTTAAGATATTTGTTACTCCAATGGATGGTAGCCTTGTCATTATGAAATGTAGTCTATTGTTGAGATTTTTTTTATTCCAATGGATGGTAGCCTTGTCATTATGGAAGGTAGTCGGTCGTTGAGATTTGTTTTACTCCAATGGCTGGTAGCCTTTTCATTATGGAAGGTAGTTTGTTGTTCATATTTTTGCTACTCCAATCGATGATAGCCTTGCCATTATGGTAGGTAGACTATTGTCGAGATTTTTGTTACTCCAATGGATGGTAGCCTTGTCATTGTGGAAGGTAGTCTGTCGTTGAGATTTCAACTACTTCAATGGATTGTAGCCTTGTCATTATGGGAGGTAGTCTGTTGTTTAGGTTTTTGTTACTCCAATGGATTGTAGCCCTGTCATTATGGATGGTAGTCTGTTGTCGAGAATTTTTTATTTTATTGGATGGTAGCCTTGTCATTATGGAAGGTAGTCTGTTGTCGAGATTTTTTGTCGAGATTTTTGTTATTCCAATGGACGGTAGGCTTGACATTATGGAAGGTAGTTTTTTGTCGATATTTTTGTTACTCCAATCGATGGTACCCTTGTCATTATTGAAGGTATTTTGTTGTCGAGATTTTTGTTACCCCAATGAATGTAGCATTGTCATAATGGAAGGTAGTCTGTTGTCGATATTTTTGTTACTCCAATGAATGGTAGCCTTGTTATTATGCAAGGTACTCTGTTGTTCATTTTTTGTTACTCCAATGGATGGTAGCCTTGTCATTATGGAACGGAGTCTGTTGTCGAGATTTTTGTTACTCCAATGGAAGGTAGCCTTGTCATTATGGAAGGTAGTCGATCGTTGAGATTTCTGTTACTCCAATGGATGGTAGCCTTGTCATTATGAAAGGTAGTCTGTTGTTCAGATTTTTGTTACTTCAATGGATGATAGCCTTGTCATTATGGAAGGTACTCTATTGTCGAGATTTGTGTTATTCCAATGGATGGTAGCCTTGTCATTATTGAAGGTAGTCTGTTGTCGAGATTTTTAATACTCCAATGGATGGTAGCCTTGTAATTATGGAAGGTGGTCTGTTGTCGAGATTTTTGTTACTCTAATAGATGGTAGCCTTGCCATTATGGAAGGTAGTTTGTTATTCAGATTTTTGTTACTCCAATGGATTGTAGCCTTGTCATTATGGAAGGTAGTAAGTTGTCGTGAATTTTTTATTCCATTGAATGGTAGCCTTGTCATTATGGAAGGTAGTCTGTTGTCGAGATATTTGTTATTCCAATGGATGGTAACCTTGTCATTATGGAAGGTAGTCTTTTGTCGAGATTTTTGTTATTCCAATGGATGTTATCCTTTTCATTATGGAAGGAAGTTTTTTGTCAATATTTTTGTTACTCCAATGGATGGTAGCCTTGTCATTATGGAAGGTAGTCTGTTGTTGAGATTTTTTTTACCCTAATGGATGTAGCTTTGTCATTATGGAAGGTAGTCTATTGTCGATATTTTTTTTACTCCAATGAATGGTAGCCTTGTCATTATGGAAGGTAGTCTGACGTTGAGAGTTCTGTTACTCCAATAGATTGTAGCCTTGTCATTATGGAAGGGAGTCTATTGTCGAGATTTTTGTTATTCCAATGGATGGTAACCTCGTTATTATGGAAGGTAGTCTTTTGTTGATATTTCTGTTACTCCAATGGATTGTAGCCTTGTCATTATGGAAGGGAGTCTGTTGTCGAGATTTTTGTTATTCCAATGGATGCTAACCTTGTTATTATGGAAGGTAGTCTTTTGTCAAGATTTGTGTTTCTCCAATGGTTGGTAGCCTTGTCATTATAGAAGGTAGTCTGTCGTTGATATTTCTGTTTCTCCAATGGATTATAGCCTTGTCATTATTGAAGGGTGTCTGTTGTCGAGATTTTTGTTATTCCAATGGATGGTAACCTTGTTATTATGGAAGGTAGTCTTTTGTCGAGATTTTTGTTACTCAAATGGATGGTAGCCTTGTCATTATTGAAGGTAGTCTGTTGTCGATATCTCTATTATTCCAATGGATGGTAGCCTTGTCATTATGGAAGGTAGTTTTTTGTCGAGATTTTTGTTACTCCAATCGATGGTACCCTTGTCATTATGGAAGGTATTTTGTTGTCGAGATTTTTGTTACCCTAATGAATGTAACATTGTCATAATGGAAGGTAGTCTGTTGTCGATATTTTTGTTACTCCAATGAATGGTAGCCTTGTCATTATGAAAGGTACTCTGTTGTTCATATTTTTGTTACTCCAATGGATGGTAGACTTATCGTTATGGAAGGGAGTCTGTTGTCGAGATTTTTGTTATTCCAATTGATGGTAACCTTGTTATTATGGAATGTAGTCTTTTGTCGAGATTTTTGTTACTCCAATGGAAGGAAGCCTTGTCATTATTGAAGGTAGTATGTTGTCAATATCTCTATTACTCCAATGGACGATAGCCTTGTCATTATGCAAAGTAGTCTGTTGTTCATATTTTTGTTACTCCAATGGATGGTAGCCTTGTCATTATAGAAGGTAGTCTATTGTCAAGATTTTTGTTATTCCACTGGATGGTAGCCTTGTCATTAAGGAAGGTAGTCGATCGTTGAGATTTCGGTTACTCAAATGGATGGTAGCCTTGTCATTATGAAAGGTATTTGTTGTTCAGATTTTTGTTACTTCAATGGTTGATAGCCTTGTCATTATGGAAGGTACTCTATTGTCGAGATTTTGGTTATTCCAATGGATGATAGCCTTGTCATTATTG
Source organism: Vicia faba (assembly GCA_948472305.1). Taxonomy (NCBI): domain Eukaryota; kingdom Viridiplantae; phylum Streptophyta; class Magnoliopsida; order Fabales; family Fabaceae; genus Vicia; species Vicia faba. The sequence goes on along the minus strand of OX451739.1, from coordinate 679,657,080 downwards.
AAGGTAGTCTGTTGTCGAGAATTTTGATACTCCAATGGATGGTAGCCTTGTAATTATTGAAGGTGGTCTGTTGTCGAGTTTTTTGTTACTCTAATAGATGGTAGCCTTGTCATTGTGGAAGGTAGTCTATCGTTGAGATTTCTGTTACTCCTATGGATTGTAGCCTTGTCATTATGGAAGGTAGTTAGTTGTCGTGAATTTTTTATTCCATTGGATGGTAGCCTTGTCATTATGGAAGGTAGTATGTTGTCGAGATATTTGTTATTCCAATGGATGGTAACCTTGTCATTATGGAAGGTAGTCTTTTGTCGAGATTTTTGTTATTCCAATGGATGGAAGCCTTGTCATTATGGAAGGTAGATTTTTATCGAGATTTTTGTTAATCCAATGGATGGTAGCCTTGTCATTATGGAAGGTAGTCTGTTGTCGAGATTTTTTTTACCCCAATGGATGTAGCTTTGTCATTGTGGAAGGTAGTCTATTGTCGATATTTTTGTTACTCCAATGAATGGTAGCCTTGTCATTATGGAAGGTAGTCTGACGTTGAGATTTCTGTTACTCCAATGGATTGTAGCCTTGTCATTATGGAAGGGAGTCTATTGTTGAGAATTTTGTTATTCCAATGGATGGTAACCTTGTTATTATGGAAGGTAGTCTTTTGTTGATATTTCTGTTAATCCAATGGATTGTAGCCTTGTCATTATGGAAGGGAGTCTTTTGTCGAGATTTTTGTTATTCCAATGGATGGTAACCTTGTTATTATGGAAGGTAGTCTTTTATCGAGATTTGTGTTACTCCAATGGTTGGTAGACTTGTCATTATAGAAGGTAGTATGTCGTTGATATTTCTGTTACTCCAATGGATTATAGCCTTGTCATTATGGAAGGGTGTCTGTTGTCGAGATTTTTGTTATTCCAATTGATGGTAACCTTGTTATTATGGAAGGTAGTCTTTTGTCGAGATTTTTGTTACTCAAATGGATGGTAGCCTTGTGATTATTTATATCTCTGTTACTCCAATGGATGATAGCCTTGTCATTATGCAAGGTAGTCTGTTGTTCAGATATTTGTTACTCTAATGGATGGTAGCCTTGTCATTATGAAAGGTAGTCTATTGTCGAGTTTTTGTTATTCCAATGGATGGTAGCCTTGTCATAATGGATAGTAGTCGGTCGTTGAGATTTGTGTTACTCCAATGGATGGTAGCCTTTTCATTATGGAAGGTAGTCTGTTGTTTATATTTTTGCTACTCTAATCGATGATAGCCTTGTCATTATGGAAGGTAGTCGATCGTTGAGATTTCTGTTACTCTAATGGATGGTAGCCTTGTCATTATGAAAGGTAGTATGTAGTTCATATTTTTGTTACTTCAATGGATGATAGCCTTGTCATTTTGGAAAGTACTCTATTGTCGAGATTTGTGTTATTCCAATGGATGGTAGCCTTGTCATTATGGAAGGTAGTCTGTTGTCGAGATTTTTGATACTCCAATGGATGGTAGCCTTGTAATTATGGAAGGTGGTATGTTTTCGAGATTTTTGTTACTCTAATAGATGGTAGCCTTGTCATTGTGGAAGGTAGTCTATCATTGAGATTTCTGTTACTCTTATGGATTGTAGCCTTGTCATTATGGAAGGTAGTTAGTTGTCGTGAATTTTTTATTCCATTGGATGGTAGCCTTGTCATTATGGAAGGTAGTCTATTGTCGAGATATTTGTTATTCCAATGGATGGTAACCTTGTCATTATGGAAGGTAGTCTTTTGTAGAGATATTTGTTATTCCAATGGATGGAGACCTTGTCATTATGGAAGGTAGTTTTTTGTCGAGATTTTTGTTACTCCAATGGATGGTAGCCTTGTAATTATGGAAGGTAGTCTGTTGTCGAGATTTTAGTTACCCCAATGGATGTAGCTTTGTCATTGTGGAAGGTAGTCTATTGTCGATATTTTTGTTACTCCGATGAATGGTAGCCTTGTCATTATGGAACGTAGTCTGACGTTGAGATTTCTGTTACTCCAATGGATTGTAGCCTTGCCATTATGGAAGGGAGTCTGTTGTTGAGATTTTTGTTATACCAATGGATGGTAACCTTTATATTATGAAAGGTAGTTTGTTGTTCATATTTTTGTTACTTCAATGGTTGATAGCCTTGTCATTATGGAAGGTACTCTATTGTCGAGATTTTGGTTATTCCAATGGATGGTAGCCTTGTCATTATTGAAGGTAGTCTGTTGTCGAGAATTTTGATACTCCAATGGATGGTAGCCTTGTAATTATGGAAGGTGGTCTGTTGTCGAGATTTTTGTTACTCTAATAGATGGTAGCCTTGTCATTGTGGAAGGTAGTCTATCGTTGAGATTTCTGTTACTCCGATGGATTGTAGCCTTGTCATTATGGAAGGTAGTTAGTTGTCGTGAATTTTTTATTCCATTGGATGGTAGCCTTGTCATTATGGAAGGTATTCTGTTGTCGAGATATTTGTTATTCCAATGGATGGTAACCTTGTCATTATGGAAGGTAGTCTTTTGTCGAGATTTTTGTTATTCCAATGGATGGAAGCCTTGTCATATGGAAGGTAGTTTTTTATCGAGATTTTTGTTAATCCAATGGATGGTAGCCTTGTCATTATGGAAGGTAGTCTGTTGTCGAGATTTTTTTTACCCCAATGGATGTAGCTTTGTCATTGTGGAAGGTAGTCTATTGTCGATATTTTTGTTACTCCAATGAATTGTAGCCTTGTCATTATGGAAGGTAGTCTGACGTTGAGATTTCTGTTACTCCAATGGATTGTAGCCTTGTCATTATGGAAGGGAGTCTGTTGTTGAGAATTTTGTTATTCCAATGGATGGTAACCTTGTTATTATGGAAGGTAGTCTTTTGTTGATATTTTTGTTAATCCAATGGATTGTAGCCTTGTCATTATGGAAGGGAGTCTGTTGTCGAAATTTTTGTTATTCCAATGGATGGTAACCTTGTTATTATGGAAGGTAGTCTTTTATCGAAATTTGTGTTACTCCAATGGTTGGTAGCCTTGTCATTATAGAAGGTAGTCTGTCGTTGATATTTCTGTTACTCCAATGGATTATAGCCTTGTCATTATGGAAGGGTGTCTGTTGTCGAGATTTTTGTTATTCCAATGGATGGTAACCTTGTTATTATGGAAGGTAGTCTTTTGTCGAGATTTTTGTTACTCAAATGGATGGTATCCTTGTGATTATTTATATCTCTGTTACTCCAATGGATGATAGCCTTGTCATTATGCAAGGTAGTCTGTTGTTCAGATATTTGTTACTCTAATGGATTGTAGCCTTGTCATTATGAAAGGTAGTCTATTGTCGAGTTTTTGTTATTCCAATGGATGGTAGCCTTGTCATAATGGATAGTAGTCGGTCGTTGAGATTTGTGTTACTCCAATGGATGGTAGCCTTTTCATTATGGAAGCTAGTTTGTTGTTTATATTTTTGCTACTCCAATCGATGATAGCCTTGTCATTATGGAAGGTAGTCTGTTGTCGAGATATTTGTTATTCTAATGGATGGGAACCTTGTCATTATGGAAGGTAATCTTTTGTCGAGATTTTTGTTATTCCAATGGATGGTAGCCTTGTCATTATGGAAGGTAGTTTTTTGTCGAGATTTTTGTTACTCCAATCGATGGTACCCTTGTCATTATGGAAGGTAGTCTATTGTCGAGATTTTTGTTACCCCAATGAATGTAGCATTGTCATTATGGAAGGTAGTCTATTGTCGATATTTTTGTTACTCCAATGAATGGTAGCCTTATCATTATGCAAGGTAGTTCGTTGTTCATATTTTTGTTACTCTAATGGATGGAAGCCTTGTCATTATGGAAGGGAGTTTGTTGTCGAGATTTTTGTTATTCCAATGGATGGTAACCGTGTTATTATGGAAGGTAGTCTTTTGTCGAGATTTTTGTTACTCCAATGGAAAGTAGCCTTGTCATTATTGAAGGTAGTTTGTTGTCAATAACTCTATTACTCCCATGGATGATAGCCTTCTCATTATGCAAGGTAGTCTATTGTTCATATTTTTGTTACTCCAATGGATGGTAGCCTTGTCATTATAGAAGGTAGTCTGTTGTCAAGATTTTTGTTACTCCAATGGATTGTAGCCTTGCCATTATGGAAGGGAGTCTGTTGTTGAGATTTTTGTTATACCAATGGATGGTAACCTTTATATTATGAAAGGTAGTTTGTTGTTCATATTTTTGTTACTTCAATGGTTGATAGCCTTGTCATTATGGAAGGTACTCTATTGTCGAGATTTTGGTTATTCCAATGGATGGTAGCCTTGTCATTATTGAAGGTAGTCTGTTGTCGAGAATTTTGATACTCCAATGGATGGTAGCCTTGTAATTATGGAAGGTGGTCTGTTGTCGAGATTTTTGTTACTCTAATAGATGGTAGCCTTGTCATTGTGGAAGGTAGTCTATCGTTGAGATTTCTGTTACTCCGATGGATTGTAGCCTTGTCATTATGGAAGGTAGTTAGTTGTCGTGAATTTTTTATTCCATTGGATGGTAGCCTTGTCATTATGGAAGGTATTCTGTTGTCGAGATATTTGTTATTCCAATGGATGGTAACCTTGTCATTATGGAAGGTAGTCTTTTGTCGAGATTTTTGTTATTCCAATGGATGGAAGCCTTGTCATATGGAAGGTAGTTTTTTATCGAGATTTTTGTTAATCCAATGGATGGTAGCCTTGTCATTATGGAAGGTAGTCTGTTGTCGAGATTTTTTTTACCCCAATGGATGTAGCTTTGTCATTGTGGAAGGTAGTCTATTGTCGATATTTTTGTTACTCCAATGAATTGTAGCCTTGTCATTATGGAAGGTAGTCTGACGTTGAGATTTCTGTTACTCCAATGGATTGTAGCCTTGTCATTATGGAAGGGAGTCTGTTGTTGAGAATTTTGTTATTCCAATGGATGGTAACCTTGTTATTATGGAAGGTAGTCTTTTGTTGATATTTTTGTTAATCCAATGGATTGTAGCCTTGTCATTATGGAAGGGAGTCTGTTGTCGAAATTTTTGTTATTCCAATGGATGGTAACCTTGTTATTATGGAAGGTAGTCTTTTATCGAAATTTGTGTTACTCCAATGGTTGGTAGCCTTGTCATTATAGAAGGTAGTCTGTCGTTGATATTTCTGTTACTCCAATGGATTATAGCCTTGTCATTATGGAAGGGTGTCTGTTGTCGAGATTTTTGTTATTCCAATGGATGGTAACCTTGTTATTATGGAAGGTAGTCTTTTGTCGAGATTTTTGTTACTCAAATGGATGGTATCCTTGTGATTATTTATATCTCTGTTACTCCAATGGATGATAGCCTTGTCATTATGCAAGGTAGTCTGTTGTTCAGATATTTGTTACTCTAATGGATTGTAGCCTTGTCATTATGAAAGGTAGTCTATTGTCGAGTTTTTGTTATTCCAATGGATGGTAGCCTTGTCATAATGGATAGTAGTCGGTCGTTGAGATTTGTGTTACTCCAATGGATGGTAGCCTTTTCATTATGGAAGCTAGTTTGTTGTTTATATTTTTGCTACTCCAATCGATGATAGCCTTGTCATTATGGAAGGTAGTCTGTTGTCGAGATATTTGTTATTCTAATGGATGGGAACCTTGTCATTATGGAAGGTAATCTTTTGTCGAGATTTTTGTTATTCCAATGGATGGTAGCCTTGTCATTATGGAAGGTAGTTTTTTGTCGAGATTTTTGTTACTCCAATCGATGGTACCCTTGTCATTATGGAAGGTAGTCTATTGTCGAGATTTTTGTTACCCCAATGAATGTAGCATTGTCATTATGGAAGGTAGTCTATTGTCGATATTTTTGTTACTCCAATGAATGGTAGCCTTATCATTATGCAAGGTAGTTCGTTGTTCATATTTTTGTTACTCTAATGGATGGCAGCCTTGTCATTATGGAAGGGAGTTTGTTGTCGAGATTTTTGTTATTCCAATGGATGGTAACCGTGTTATTATGGAAGGTAGTCTTTTGTCGAGATTTTTGTTACTCCAATGGAAAGTAGCCTTGTCATTATTGAAGGTAGTTTGTTGTCAATAACTCTATTACTCCCATGGATGATAGCCTTCTCATTATGCAAGGTAGTCTATTGTTCATATTTTTGTTACTCCAATGGATGGTAGCCTTGTCATTATAGAAGGTAGTCTGTTGTCAAGATTTTTGTTATTCCACTGGATGGTAGCCTTGTCATTATGGAAGGTAGTCGATCGTTGAGATTTCTGTTACTCCAATGGATGGTAGCCTTGTCATTATGAAAGGTAGTCTGTTGTTCAGATTTTTGTTACTTCAATGGATGATAGCCTTGTCATTATGGAAGGTACTCTATTGTCGAGATTTTGGTTATTCCAATGGATGGTAGTCTTGTCATTATTGAAGGTAGTCTGTTGTCGAGATTTTTGATACTCCAATGGATGGTAGCCTTGTAATTATGGAAGGTGGTCTGTTGTCGAGATTTTTGTTACTCTAATAGATGGTAGCCTTGTCATTGTGGAAGGTAGTCTATCGTTGAGATTTCTGTTACTCCGATGGATTGTAGCCTTGTCATTATGGAAGGTAGTTAGTTGTCGTGAATTTTTTATTCCATTGGATGGTAGCCTTGTCATTATGGAAGGTATTCTGTTGTCGAGATATTTGTTATTCCAATGGATGGTAACCTTGTCATTATGGAAGGTAGTCTTTTGTCGAGATTTTTGTTATTCCAATGGATGGAAGCCTTGTCATATGGAAGGTAGTTTTTTATCGAGATTTTTGTTAATCCAATGGATGGTAGCCTTGTCATTATGGAAGGTAGTCTGTTGTCGAGATTTTTTTTACCCCAATGGATGTAGCTTTGTCATTGTGGAAGGTAGTCTATTGTCGATATTTTTGTTACTCCAATGAATTGTAGCCTTGTCATTATGGAAGGTAGTCTGACGTTGAGATTTCTGTTACTCCAATGGATTGTAGCCTTGTCATTATGGAAGGGAGTCTGTTGTTGAGAATTTTGTTATTCCAATGGATGGTAACCTTGTTATTATGGAAGGTAGTCTTTTGTTGATATTTTTGTTAATCCAATGGATTGTAGCCTTGTCATTATGGAAGGGAGTCTGTTGTCGAAATTTTTGTTATTCCAATGGATGGTAACCTTGTTATTATGGAAGGTAGTCTTTTATCGAAATTTGTGTTACTCCAATGGTTGGTAGCCTTGTCATTATAGAAGGTAGTCTGTCGTTGATATTTCTGTTACTCCAATGGATTATAGCCTTGTCATTATGGAAGGGTGTCTGTTGTCGAGATTTTTGTTATTCCAATGGATGGTAACCTTGTTATTATGGAAGGTAGTCTTTTGTCGAGATTTTTGTTACTCAAATGGATGGTATCCTTGTGATTATTTATATCTCTGTTACTCCAATGGATGATAGCCTTGTCATTATGCAAGGTAGTCTGTTGTTCAGATATTTGTTACTCTAATGGATTGTAGCCTTGTCATTATGAAAGGTAGTCTATTGTCGAGTTTTTGTTATTCCAATGGATGGTAGCCTTGTCATAATGGATAGTAGTCGGTCGTTGAGATTTGTGTTACTCCAATGGATGGTAGCCTTTTCATTATGGAAGCTAGTTTGTTGTTTATATTTTTGCTACTCCAATCGATGATAGCCTTGTCATTATGGAAGGTAGTCTGTTGTCGAGATATTTGTTATTCTAATGGATGGGAACCTTGTCATTATGGAAGGTAATCTTTTGTCGAGATTTTTGTTATTCCAATGGATGGTAGCCTTGTCATTATGGAAGGTAGTTTTTTGTCGAGATTTTTGTTACTCCAATCGATGGTACCCTTGTCATTATGGAAGGTAGTCTATTGTCGAGATTTTTGTTACCCCAATGAATGTAGCATTGTCATTATGGAAGGTAGTCTATTGTCGATATTTTTGTTACTCCAATGAATGGTAGCCTTATCATTATGCAAGGTAGTTCGTTGTTCATATTTTTGTTACTCTAATGGATGGCAGCCTTGTCATTATGGAAGGGAGTTTGTTGTCGAGATTTTTGTTATTCCAATGGATGGTAACCGTGTTATTATGGAAGGTAGTCTTTTGTCGAGATTTTTGTTACTCCAATGGAAGGTAGCCTTGTCATTATTGAAGGTAGTTTGTTGTCAATAACTCTATTACTCCCATGGATGATAGCCTTCTCATTATGCAAGGTAGTCTATTGTTCATATTTTTGTTACTCCAATGGATGGTAGCCTTGTCATTATAGAAGGTAGTCTGTTGTCAAGATTTTTGTTATTCCACTGGATGGTAGCCTTGTCATTATGGAAGGTAGTCGATCATTGAGATTTCTGTTACTCCAATGGATGGTAGCCTTGTCATTATGAAAGGTAGTCTGTTGTTCAGATTTTTGTTACTTCAATGGATGATAGCCTTGTCATTATGGAAGGTACTCTATTGTCGAGATTTTGGTTATTCCAATGGATGGTAGTCTTGTCATTATTGAAGGTAGTCTGTTGTCGAGATTTTTGATACTCCAATGGATGGTAGCCTTGTAATTATGGAAGGTGGTCTGTTGTCGAGATTTTTGTTACTCTAATAGATGGTAGCCTTGTCATTGTGGAAGGTAGTCTATCGTTGAGATTTCTGTTACTCCGATGGATTGTAGCCTTGTCATTATGGAAGGTAGTTAGTTGTCGTGAATTTTTTATTCCATTGGATGGTAGCCTTGTCATTATGGAAGGTATTCTGTTGTCGAGATATTTGTTATTCCAATGGATGGTAACCTTGTCATTATGGAAGGTAGTCTTTTGTCGAGATTTTTGTTATTCCAATGGATGGAAGCCTTGTCATATGGAAGGTAGTTTTTTATCGAGATTTTTGTTAATCCAATGGATGGTAGCCTTGTCATTATGGAAGGTAGTCTGTTGTCGAGATTTTTTTTACCCCAATGGATGTAGCTTTGTCATTGTGGAAGGTAGTCTATTGTCGATATTTTTGTTACTCCAATGAATTGTAGCCTTGTCATTATGGAAGGTAGTCTGACGTTGAGATTTCTGTTACTCCAATGGATTGTAGCCTTGTCATTATGGAAGGGAGTCTGTTGTTGAGAATTTTGTTATTCCAATGGATGGTAACCTTGTTATTATGGAAGGTAGTCTTTTGTTGATATTTTTGTTAATCCAATGGATTGTAGCCTTGTCATTATGGAAGGGAGTCTGTTGTCGAAATTTTTGTTATTCCAATGGATGGTAACCTTGTTATTATGGAAGGTAGTCTTTTATCGAAATTTGTGTTACTCCAATGGTTGGTAGCCTTGTCATTATAGAAGGTAGTCTGTCGTTGATATTTCTGTTACTCCAATGGATTATAGCCTTGTCATTATGGAAGGGTGTCTGTTGTCGAGATTTTTGTTATTCCAATGGATGGTAACCTTGTTATTATGGAAGGTAGTCTTTTGTCGATATTTTTGTTACTCAAATGGATGGTATCCTTGTGATTATTTATATCTCTGTTACTCCAATGGATGATAGCCTTGTCATTATGCAAGGTAGTCTGTTGTTCAGATATTTGTTACTCTAATGGATTGTAGCCTTGTCATTATGAAAGGTAGTCTATTGTCGAGTTTTTGTTATTCCAATGGATGGTAGCCTTGTCATAATGGATAGTAGTCGGTCGTTGAGATTTGTGTTACTCCAATGGATGGTAGCCTTTTCATTATGGAAGCTAGTTTGTTGTTTATATTTTTGCTACTCCAATCGATGATAGCCTTGTCATTATGGAAGGTAGTCTGTTGTCGAGATATTTGTTATTCTAATGGATGGGAACCTTGTCATTATGGAAGGTAATCTTTTGTCGAGATTTTTGTTATTCCAATGGATGGTAGCCTTGTCATTATGGAAGGTAGTTTTTTGTCGAGATTTTTGTTACTCCAATCGATGGTACCCTTGTCATTATGGAAGGTAGTCTATTGTCGAGATTTTTGTTACCCCAATGAATGTAGCATTGTCATTATGGAAGGTAGTCTATTGTCGATATTTTTGTTACTCCAATGAATGGTAGCCTTATCATTATGCAAGGTAGTTCGTTGTTCATATTTTTGTTACTCTAATGGATGGCAGCCTTGTCATTATGGAAGGGAGTTTGTTGTCGAGATTTTTGTTATTCCAATGGATGGTAACCGTGTTATTATGGAAGGTAGTCTTTTGTCGAGATTTTTGTTACTCCAATGGAAGGTAGCCTTGTCATTATTGAAGGTAGTTTGTTGTCAATAACTCTATTACTCCCATGGATGATAGCCTTCTCATTATGCAAGGTAGTCTATTGTTCATATTTTTGTTACTCCAATGGATGGTAGCCTTGTCATTATAGAAGGTAGTCTGTTGTCAAGATTTTTGTTATTCCACTGGATGGTAGCCTTGTCATTATGGAAGGTAGTCGATCGTTGAGATTTCTGTTACTCCAATGGATGGTAGCCTTGTCATTATGAAAGGTAGTCTGTTGTTCAGATTTTTGTTACTTCAATGGATGATAGCCTTGTCATTATGGAAGGTACTCTATTGTCGAGATTTTGGTTATTCCAATGGATGGTAGTCTTGTCATTATTGAAGGTAGTCTGTTGTCGAGATTTTTGATACTCCAATGGATGGTAGCCTTGTAATTATGGAAGGTGGTCTGTTGTCGAGATTTTTGTTACTCTAATAGATGGTAGCCTTGTCATTGTGGAAGGTAGTCTATCGTTGAGATTTCTGTTACTCCGATGGATTGTAGCCTTGTCATTATGGAAGGTAGTTAGTTGTCGTGAATTTTTTATTCCATTGGATGGTAGCCTTGTCATTATGGAAGGTATTCTGTTGTCGAGATATTTGTTATTCCAATGGATGGTAACCTTGTCATTATGGAAGGTAGTCTTTTGTCGAGATTTTTGTTATTCCAATGGATGGAAGCCTTGTCATATGGAAGGTAGTTTTTTATCGAGATTTTTGTTAATCCAATGGATGGTAGCCTTGTCATTATGGAAGGTAGTCTGTTGTCGAGATTTTTTTTACCCCAATGGATGTAGCTTTGTCATTGTGGAAGGTAGTCTATTGTCGATATTTTTGTTACTCCAATGAATTGTAGCCTTGTCATTATGGAAGGTAGTCTGACGTTGAGATTTCTGTTACTCCAATGGATTGTAGCCTTGTCATTATGGAAGGGAGTCTGTTGTTGAGAATTTTGTTATTCCAATGGATGGTAACCTTGTTATTATGGAAGGTAGTCTTTTGTTGATATTTTTGTTAATCCAATGGATTGTAGCCTTGTCATTATGGAAGGGAGTCTGTTGTCGAAATTTTTGTTATTCCAATGGATGGTAACCTTGTTATTATGGAAGGTAGTCTTTTATCGAAATTTGTGTTACTCCAATGGTTGGTAGCCTTGTCATTATAGAAGGTAGTCTGTCGTTGATATTTCTGTTACTCCAATGGATTATAGCCTTGTCATTATGGAAGGGTGTCTGTTGTCGAGATTTTTGTTATTCCAATGGATGGTAACCTTGTTATTATGGAAGGTAGTCTTTTGTCGATATTTTTGTTACTCAAATGGATGGTATCCTTGTGATTATTTATATCTCTGTTACTCCAATGGATGATAGCCTTGTCATTATGCAAGGTAGTCTGTTGTTCAGATATTTGTTACTCTAATGGATTGTAGCCTTGTCATTATGAAAGGTAGTCTATTGTCGAGTTTTTGTTATTCCAATGGATGGTAGCCTTGTCATAATGGATAGTAGTCGGTCGTTGAGATTTGTGTTACTCCAATGGATGGTAGCCTTTTCATTATGGAAGCTAGTTTGTTGTTTATATTTTTGCTACTCCAATCGATGATAGCCTTGTCATTATGGAAGGTAGTCTGTTGTCGAGATATTTGTTATTCTAATGGATGGGAACCTTGTCATTATGGAAGGTAATCTTTTGTCGAGATTTTTGTTATTCCAATGGATGGTAGCCTTGTCATTATGGAAGGTAGTTTTTTGTCGAGATTTTTGTTACTCCAATCGATGGTACCCTTGTCATTATGGAAGGTAGTCTATTGTCGAGATTTTTGTTACCCCAATGAATGTAGCATTGTCATTATGGAAGGTAGTCTATTGTCGATATTTTTGTTACTCCAATGAATGGTAGCCTTATCATTATGCAAGGTAGTTCGTTGTTCATATTTTTGTTACTCTAATGGATGGCAGCCTTGTCATTATGGAAGGGAGTTTGTTGTCGAGATTTTTGTTATTCCAATGGATGGTAACCGTGTTATTATGGAAGGTAGTCTTTTGTCGAGATTTTTGTTACTCCAATGGAAGGTAGCCTTGTCATTATTGAAGGTAGTTTGTTGTCAATAACTCTATTACTCCCATGGATGATAGCCTTCTCATTATGCAAGGTAGTCTATTGTTCATATTTTTGTTACTCCAATGGATGGTAGCCTTGTCATTATAGAAGGTAGTCTGTTGTCAAGATTTTTGTTATTCCACTGGATGGTAGCCTTGTCATTATGGAAGGTAGTCGATCGTTGAGATTTCTGTTACTCCAATGGATGGTAGCCTTGTCATTATGAAAGGTAGTCTGTTGTTCAGATTTTTGTTACTTCAATGGATGATAGCCTTGTCATTATGGAAGGTACTCTATTGTCGAGATTTTGGTTATTCCAATGGATGGTAGTCTTGTCATTATTGAAGGTAGTCTGTTGTCGAGATTTTTGATACTCCAATGGATGGTAGCCTTGTAATTATGGAAGGTGGTTTGTTGTCGAGATTTGTGTTACTCTAATAGATGGTAGCCTTGTCATTGTGGAAGGTAGTATGTCGTTTAGATTTCTGTTACTCCAACGGATTGTAGCCTTGTCATTATGGAAGGTAGTTTGTTGTTCAGATTTTTGTTACTCTAATGGATTGTAGCCTTGTCATTATGGAAGGTAGTCAGTTGTCGTGAATTTTTTATTCCATTGGATGGTAGCCTTGTCATTATGGAAGGTAGTCTGTTGTCGAGATATTTGTTATTCTAATGGATGGGAACCTTGTCATTATGGAAGGTAATCTTTTGTCGAGATTTTTGCTATTCCAATGGATGGTAGCCTTGTCATTATGGAAGGTAGTTTTTTGTCGAGATTTTTGTTACTCCAATCGATGGTACCCTTGTCATTATGGAAGGTAGTCTATTGTCGAGATTTTTGTTACCCCAATGAATGTAGCATTGTCATTTTGGAAGGTAGTCTATTGTCGATATTTTTGTTACTCCAATGAATGGTAGCCTTATCATTATGCAAGGTAGTTCGTTGTTCAGATTTTTGTTACTCTAATGGATGGCAGCCTTGTCATTATGGAAGGGAGTCTGTTGTCGAGATTTTTGTTATTCCAATGGATGGTAACCTTGTTATTATGGAAGGTAGTCTTTTGTCGAGATTTTTGTTACTCCAATGGAAGGTAGCCTTGTCATTATTGAAGGTAGTTTGTTGTCAATAACTCTATTACTCCCTTGGATGATAGCCTTGTCATTATGCAAGGTAGTCTATTGTTCATATTTTTGTTACTCCAATGGATTGTAGCCTTGTCATTATGAAAGGTAGTTTGTTGTTCAGATTTTTGTTACCACAATGGATGATAGCCTTGTCATTATGGAAGGTAGTCTATTGTCGAGATTTTTGTTACTCCAATGGATGGTAGCCTTGTCATTGTGGAAGGTAGTCTGTCATTGATATTTCTGTTACTCTAATGGATTGTAGCCTTGTCATTATGGAAGATAGTGTGTTGTTCAAGTTTTTGTTACTCCAATGGATTGTAGCCTTGTCATTATGGAAGGTAGTCAGTTGTCGTGAATTTTTTATTCCATTGGATGGTAGCCTTGTCATTATGGAAGGTAGTCTGTTGTCGAGATATTTGTTATTCTAATGGATGGGAACCTTGTCATTATGGAAGGTAATCTTTTGTCGAGATTTTTGTTATTCCAATGGATGGTAGCCTTGTCATTATGGAAGGTAGTTTTTTGTCGAGATTTTTGTTACTCCAATCGATGGTACCCTTGTCATTATGGAAGGTAGTCTATTGTCGAGATTTTTGTTACCCCAATGAATGTAGCATTGTCATTATGGAAGGTAGTCTATTGTCGATATTTTTGTTACTCCAATGAATGGTAGCCTTATCATTATGCAAGGTAGTTCGTTGTTCATATTTTTGTTACTCTAATGGATGGCAGCCTTGTCATTATGGAAGGGAGTCTGTTGTCGAGATTTTTGTTATTCCAATGGATGGTAACCTTGTTATTATGGAAGGTAGTCTTTTGTCGAGATTTTTGTTACTCCAATGGAAGGTAGCCTTGTCATTATTGAAGGTAGTTTGTTGTCAATAACTCTATTACTCCCATGGATGATAGCCTTGTCATTATGCAAGGAAGTCTATTGTTCATATTTTTGTTACTCCAATGGATGGTAGCCTTGTCATTATGGAAGGTAGTCGATCGTTGAGATTTCTGTTACTCCAATGGATGGTAGCCTTGTCATTATGAAAGGTAGTCTGTTGTTCAGATTTTTGTTACTTCAATGGATGATAGCCTTGTCATTATGGAAGGTACTCTATTGTCCAGATTTTGGTTATTCCAATGGATGGTAGTCTTGTCATTATTGAAGGTAGTCTGTTGTCGAGATTTTTGATACTCCAATGGATGGTAGCCTTGTAATTATGGAAGGTGGTTTGTTGTCGAGATTTGTGTTACTCTAATAGATGGTAGCCTTGTCATTGTGGAAGGTAGTATGTCGTTTAGATTTCTGTTACTCCAACGGATTGTAGCCTTGTCATTATGGAAGGTAGTTTGTTGTTCAGTTTTTTGTTACTCCAATGGATTGTAGCCTTGTCATTATGGAAGGTAGTCAGTTGTCGTGAATTTTTTATTCCATTGGATGGTAGCCTTGTCATTATGGAAGGTAGTCTGTTGTCGAGATATTTGTTATTCTAATGGATGGTAACCTTGTCATTATGGAAGGTAGTCTTTTGTCGAGATTTTTGTTATTCCAATGGATGGTATCCTTCTCATTATGGAAGGTAGTTTTTTGTCGAGATTTTTGTTACTCCAATGGATGGTAGCCTTGTCACCATGGAAGGTAGTCTGTTGTCGAGATTTTTGTTACACAAATGGATGTAGCCTTGTCATTATGGAAGGTAGTTTGTTGTCGATATTTTTGTTACTCCAATGAATGGTAGCCTTGTCATTATGGAAGGTAGTATGTCGTTAAGATTTCTGTTACTCCAATGGATTATAGCCTTGTAAATATGGAAGGGAGTCTGTTGTCGAGATTTTTGTTATTCCAATGGATGGTAACCTTGTTATTATAGAAGGTAGTCTGTTGTCGAGATTTTTGTTACTCTAATTGAAGGTATCCTTGTCATTATTGAAGGTAGTCTGTTGTCCATATCTCTATTACTCCAATGGATGATAGCCTTGTCATTATGTAAGGTAGTCTGTTTTTCATATTTTTGTTACTCCAATGGATGGTAGTCTTGTCATTATAGAACGTAGTCGATCATTGAGATTTCTGTTACTCCAATGGATGGTAGCCTTGTCATTATGAAAGGTAGTCTATTGTTCATATTTTGGTTGCTTCAATGGATGAGAGCCTTGTCATTATGGAAGGTACTCTGTTGTCGAGATTTTTGTTAATCCAATGGATGGTAGCCTTGTCATTATGGAAGGTAGTTTGTTGTCGACATATTTGTTATTCCAATGGATTGTAACCTTGTCATTATGGAAGGTATTCTTTTGTCGAGATTTTTTTTATTCCAATGGATGGTAGTCTTCTCATTATGGAAGGAAGTTTTTTGTCGAGATTTTTGTTACTCGAATGGATGGTTGCCTTGTCATTATGGAAGGTAGTTTGTTGTCGAGATTTTTGTTACACCAATGGATGTAGCATTGTCATTATGGAAGGTAGTCTGTTGTCGATATCTCTGTTACTCTAATAGATGATAGCCTTGTCATTATGCAAGGTAGTCTATTGTTCAGATATTTGTTACTCTAATGGATGGTAGCCTTGTAATTATGAAAGGTAGTCTATTGTCGAGATTTTTGTTATTCCAATGGATGGTAGCCTTGTCATTATGGAAGGTAGTCGATCGTTGAGATTTGTGTTACTCCAATGGATGGTAGCCTTTTCATTATGGAAGGTAGGCTGTTGTTCATATTTTTGCTACTCCAATCAATGATAGCCTTGTCATTATGGAAGGTAGTCTATTGTCGAGATTTTTGTTACTCTGATGGATGGTAGCCTTGTCATTGTGGAAGGTAGTCTGTCATTGATATTTCTGTTACTCCAATGGATTGTAGCCTTGTCATTATGGAAGGTTGTATGTTGTTCAGGTTTTTGTTACTCCAATGGATTGTATCCTTGTCATTATGGAAGGTAGTCTGTTGTCGAGAATTTTTTATTCCATTGGATGGTAGCCTTGTCATTATGGAAGGTAGTCTATTGTCGAGATTTTTGTTATTCCAATGGATGGTAGCCTTGTCATTATGGAAGGTAATTTTTTGTCGAGATTTTTGTTACTCCAATCGATGGTACCCTTGTCATTATGGAAGGTAGTCTGTTGTCGAGATTTTTGTTACCCTAATGAATGTAGCATTGTCATTATGGAAGGTAGTCTGTTGTCGATATTTTTGTTACTCCAATGAATGGTAGCCTTGTCATTATGCAAGGTAGTTTGTTGTTCATATTTTTGTTACTCTAATGGATGGTAG
Source organism: Vicia faba (assembly GCA_948472305.1). Classification (NCBI taxonomy): domain Eukaryota; kingdom Viridiplantae; phylum Streptophyta; class Magnoliopsida; order Fabales; family Fabaceae; genus Vicia; species Vicia faba. The sequence goes on along the minus strand of OX451739.1, from coordinate 679,640,302 downwards.
CCTTGTCATTATGGAAGGGAGTCTGTTGTCGAGATTTTTGTTATTCCAATGGATGGTAACCTTGTTATTATGGAAGGTAGTCTTTTGTCGAGATTTTTGTTACTCAAATGGAAGGTAGCCTTGTCATTATTGAAGGTAGTTTGTTGTCAATATCTCTATTACTCCAATGGATGATAGCCTTGTCATTATGCAAGGTAGTCTATTGTTCATATTTTTGTTACTCCAATGGATGGTAGCCTTGTCATTATAGAAGTTAGTCTGTTGTCAAGATTTTTGTTATTCCACTGGATGGTAGCCTTGTCATTATGGAAGGTAGTCGATCGTTGAGATTTCTGTTACTCCAATGGATGGTAGCCTTGTCATTATGAAAGGTAGTCTATTGTTCAGATTTTTGTTACCTCAATGGATGATAGCCTTGTCATTATGGAAGGTACTCTATTGTCGAGATTTTGGTTATTCCAACGGATGGTAGCCTTGTCATTATTGAAGGTAGTCTGTTGTCGAGATTTTTGATACTCCAATGCATGGTAGCCTTGTAATTATGGAAGGTGGTCTGTTGCCGAGATTTTTGTTACTCTAATAGATGGTAGCCTTGCCATTGTGGAAGGTAGTCTGTCGTTGAGATTTCTGTTACTCCAATGGATTGTAGCCTTGTCATTATGGAAGGTAGTTTGTAGTTCAGATTTTTGTTACTACAATGGATTATAGCCTTGTCATTATGGAAGGTAGTCAGTTGTCGTGAATTTTTTATTCCATTGGATGGTAGCCTTGTCATTATGGAAGGTAGTCTGTTGTCGAGATATTTGTTATTCCAATGGATGGTAACCTTGTCATTATGGAAGGTAGTCTTTTGTCGAGATTTTTGTTATTCTAATGGATGGTTTCCTTCTCATTATGGAAGGTAGTTTTTTGTTGAGATTTTTGTTACTCCAATGGATGGTAGCCTTGTCATTATGGAAGGTAGTCTGTTGTCGATATTTTTGTTACTCCAATGAATGGTAGCCTTGTCATTATGGAAGGTAGTATGTCATTGAGATTTCTGTTACTCCAATGGATTATAGCTTTGTCATTATGGAAGGGAGTCTGTTGTCGAGATTTTTGTTATTCCAATGGATGGTAACCTTCTTATTATAGAAGGTAGTCTTTTGTCAAGATTTTTGTTACTCCAATTGAAGGTATCCTTGTCATTATTGAAGGTAGTCTGTTGTCCATATCTCTATTACTCCAATGGATGATAGCCTTGGCATTATGCAAGGTAGTTTGTTGTTCATATTTTTGTTACTCCAATGGATGGTAGCCTTGTCATTATAGAAGGTAGTCGATCATTGAGATTTTTGTTACTCCAATGGATGGTAGCTTTGTCATTATGAAAGGTAGTCTGTTGTTCAGATTTTTATTGCTTCAATGGATGAGAGCCTTGTCATTATGGAAGGTACTCTATTGTCGAGATTTTTGTTATTCCAATGGATGGTAGCCTTGTCATTATGGATATTAGTATGTTGTTGACATATTTGTTATTCCAATGGATTGTAACCTTGTCATTATGGAACGTAGTCTTTTGTCGAGATTTTTGTTATTCCAATGGATTGTAGTCTTCTCATTATGGAAGGTAGTTTTTTGTCGAGATTTTTGTTACTCGAATGGATGGTAGCCTTGTCATTATGGAATGTAGTCTGTTGTCAAGATTTTTGTTACACCAATGGATGTAGCGTTGTCATTATGGAAGGTAGTCTGTTGTCGATATTTTTGTTACTCCAATGAATGGTAGCCTTGTCATTATGGAATGTAGTATGTCGTTGAGATTTCTGTTACTCCAATGGATTATAGCATTGTCATTATGGAAGGGAGTCTGTTGTTGATATTTTTGTTATTCCAATTGATGGTAACCTTGTTATTATGGAAGGTAGTCTTTTGTCGAAAATTTTGTTACTCCGATGGAAGGTAGCCTTTTCATTATTGAAGGTAGTCTGTTGTCGATATCTCTATTACTCCAATGGATAATAGCCTTGTCATTGTGCAAGGTATTATGTTGTTCATATTTTTGTCACTCCAATGTATGGTAGCTTTGTCATTTTAGAAGGTAGTTTATTTTCAAGATTATTTTTATTCCACTGGATGGTAGCCTTGTCATTATGGAAGGTAGTTGATTGTTGAGATTTCTGTTACTCCAATGGATGGTAGCCTTGTCATTATGAAAGGTAGTTTGTTGTTCCGACTTTTGTTACTTCAATGGATGATAGCCTTGTCATTATGGAAGGTACTCTATTTTCGAGATTTTGGTTATTCCAATGGATGGTAGCCTTGTCATTATGGAAGGTAGTCTGTTGTCGAGATATTTGTTATTCTAATGGATGGGAACCTTGTCATTATGGAAGGTAACCTTTTGTCGAGATTTTTGTTATTCCAATGGATGGTAGCCTTGTCATTATGGAAGGTAGTTTTTTGTCGAGATTTTTGTTACTCCAATCGATGGTACCCTTGTCATTATGGAAGGTAGTCTATTGTCGAGATTTTTGTTACTCCAATGAATGGTAGCCTTATCATTATGCAAGGTAGTTCGTTGTTCATATTTTTGTTACTCTAATGGATGGCAGCCTTGTCATTATGGAAGGGAGTTTGTTGTCGAGATTTTTGTTATTCCAATGGATGGTAACCGTGTTATTATGGAAGGTAGTCTTTTGTCGAGATTTTTGTTACTCCAATGGAAGGTAGCCTTGTCATTATTGAAGGTAGTTTGTTGTCAATAACTCTATTACTCCCATGGATGATAGCCTTGTCATTATGCAAGGTAGTCTATTGTTCATATTTTTGTTACTCCAATGGATGGTAGCCTTGTCATTATAGAAGGTAGTCTGTTGTCAAGATTTTTGTTATTCCACTGGATGGTAGCCTTGTCATTATGGAAGGTAGTCGATCGTTGAGATTTCTGTTACTCCAATGGATGGTAGCCTTGTCATTATGAAAGGTAGTATGTTGTTCAGATTTTTGTTACTTCAATGGATGATAGCCTTGTCATTATGGAAGGTTTTCTATTGTCGAGATTTTGGTTATTCCAACGGATGGTAGTCTTGTCATTATTGAAGGTAGTCTGTTGTCGAGATTTTTGATACTCCAATGGATGGTAGCCTTGTAATTATGGAAGGTGGTCTGTTGTCGAGATTTGTGTTACTCTAATAGATGGTAGCCTTGTCATTGTGGAAGGTAGTATGTCGTTTAGATTTCTGTTACTCCAACGGATTGTAGCCTTGTCATTATGGAAGGTAGTTTGTTGTTCAGATTTTTGTTACTCCAATGGATTGTAGCCTTGTCATTATGGAAGGTAGTCAGTTGTCGTGAATTTTTTATTCCATTGGATGGTAGCCTTGTCATTATGGAACGTAGTCTGTTGTCGAGATATTTGTTATTCTAATGGATGGGAACCTTGTCATTATGGAAGGTAATCTTTTGTCGAGATTTTTGCTATTCCAATGGATGGTAGCCTTGTCATTATGGAAGGTAGTTTTTTGTCGAGATTTTTGTTACTCCAATCGATGGTACCCTTGTCATTATGGAAGGTAGTCTATTGTCGATATTTTTGTTACCCCAATGAATGTAGCATTGTCATTATGGAAGGTAGTCTATTGTCGATATTTTTGTTACTCCAATGAATGGTAGCCTTATCATTATGCAAGGTAGTTCGTTGTTCATATTTTTGTTACTCTAATGGATGGCAGCCTTGTCATTATGGAAGGGAGTCTGTTGTCGAGATTTTTGTTATTCCAATGGATGGTAACCTTGTTATTATGGAAGGTAGTCTTTTGTCGAGATTTTTGTTACTCCAATGGAAGGTAGCCTTGTCATTATTGAAGGTAGTTTGTTGTCAATAACTCTATTACTCCCATGGATGATAGCCTTGTCATTATGCAAGGTAGTCTATTGTTCATATTTTTGTTACTCCAATGGATGGTAGCCTTGTCATTATAGAAGGTAGTCTGTTGTCAAGATTTTTGTTATTCCACTGGATGGTAGCCTTGTCATTATGGAAGGTAGTCGATCGTTGAGATTTCTGTTACTCCAATGGATGGTAGCCTTGTCATTATGAAAGGTAGTCCGTTGTTCAGATTTTTGTTACTTCAATGGATGATAGCCTTGTCATTATGGAAGGTACTCTATTGTCGAGATTTTGGTTATTCCAATGGATGGTAGTCTTGTCATTATTGAAGGTAGTCTGTTGTCGAGATTTTTGATACTCCAATGGATGGTAGCCTTGTAATTATGGAAGGTGGTTTGTTGTCGAGATTTGTGTTACTCTAATAGATGGTAGCCTTGTCATTGTGGAAGGTAGTATGTCGTTTAGATTTCTGTTACTCCAACGGATTGTAGCCTTGTCATTATGGAAGGTAGTTTGTTGTTCAGTTTTTTGTTACTCCAATGGATTGTAGCCTTGTCATTATGGAAGGTAGTTAGTTGTCATGAATTTTTTATTCCATTGGATGGTAGCCTTGTCATTATGGAAGGTAGTCTGTTGTCGAGATATTTGTTATTCTAATGGATGGTAACCTTGTCATTATGGAAGGTAGTCTTTTGTCGAGATTTTTGTTATTCCAATGGATGGTATCCTTCTCATTATGGAAGGTAGTTTTTTGTCGAGATTTTTGTTACTCCAATGGATGGTAGCCTTGTCACCATGGAAGGTAGTCTGTTGTCGAGATTTTTGTTACACAAATGGATGTAGCCTTGTCATTATGGAAGGTAGTTTGTTGTCGATATTTTTGTTACTCCAATGAATGGTAGCCTTGTCATTATGGAAGGTAGTATGTCGTTAAGATTTCTGTTACTCCAATGGATTATAGCCTTGTAAATATGGAAGGGAGTCTGTTGTCGAGATTTTTGTTATTCCAATGGATGGTAACCTTGTTATTATAGAAGGTAGTCTGTTGTCGAGATTTTTGTTACTCTAATTGAAGGTATCCTTGTCATTATTGAAGGTAGTCTGTTGTCCATATCTCTATTACTCCAATGGATGATAGCCTTGTCATTATGTAAGGTAGTCTGTTTTTCATATTTTTGTTACTCCAATGGATGGTAGTCTTGTCATTATAGAACGTAGTCGATCATTGAGATTTCTGTTACTCCAATGGATGGTAGCCTTGTCATTATGAAAGGTAGTCTATTGTTCATATTTTGGTTGCTTCAATGGATGAGAGCCTTGTCATTATGGAAGGTACTCTGTTGTCGAGATTTTTGTTAATCCAATGGATGGTAGCCTTGTCATTATGGAAGGTAGTTTGTTGTCGACATATTTGTTATTCCAATGGATTGTAACCTTGTCATTATGGAAGGTATTCTTTTGTCGAGATTTTTTTTATTCCAATGGATGGTAGTCTTCTCATTATGGAAGGAAGTTTTTTGTTGAGATTTTTGTTACTCGAATGGATGGTTGCCTTGTCATTATGGAAGGTAGTTTGTTGTCGAGATTTTTGTTACACCAATGGATGTAGCATTGTCATTATGGAAGGTAGTCTGTTGTCGATATCTCTGTTACTCTAATAGATGATAGCCTTGTCATTATGCAAGGTAGTCTATTGTTCAGATATTTGTTACTCTAATGGATGGTAGCCTTGTAATTATGAAAGGTAGTCTATTGTCGAGATTTTTGTTATTCCAATGGATGGTAGCCTTGTCATTATGGAAGGTAGTCGATCGTTGAAATTTGTGTTACTCCAATGGATGGTAGCCTTTTCATTATGGAAGGTAGGCTGTTGTTCATATTTTTGCTACTCCAATCAATGATAGCCTTGTCATTATGGAAGGTAGTCTATTGTCGAGATTTTTGTTACTCTGATGGATGGTAGCCTTGTCATTGTGGAAGGTAGTCTGTCATTGATATTTCTGTTACTCCAATGGATTGTAGCCTTGTCATTATGGAAGGTTGTATGTTGTTCAGGTTTTTGTTACTCCAATGGATTGTATCCTTGTCATTATGGAAGGTAGTCTGTTGTCGAGAATTTTTTATTCCATTGGATGGTAGCCTTGTCATTATGGAAGGTAGTCTATTGTCGAGATTTTTGTTATTCCAATGGATGGTAGCCTTGTCATTATGGAAGGTAATTTTTTGTCGAGATTTTTGTTACTCCAATCGATGGTACCCTTGTCATTATGGAAGGTAGTCTGTTGTCGAGATTTTTGTTACCCTAATGAATGTAGCATTGTCATTATGGAAGGTAGTCTGTTGTCGATATTTTTGTTACTCCAATGAATGGTAGCCTTGTCATTATGCAAGGTAGTTTGTTGTTCATATTTTTGTTACTCTAATGGATGGTAGCCTTGTCATTATGGAAGGGAGTCTGTTGTCGAGATTTTTGTTATTCCAATGGATGGTAACCTTGTTATTATGGAAGGTAGTCTTTTGTCGAGATTTTTGTTACTCAAATGGAAGGTAGCCTTGTCATTATTGAAGGTAGTTTGTTGTCAATATCTCTATTACTCCAATGGATGATAGCCTTGTCATTATGCAAGGTAGTCTATTGTTCATATTTTTGTTACTCCAATGGATGGTAGCCTTGTCATTATAGAAGGTAGTCTGTTGTCAAGATTTTTGTTATTCCACTGGATGGTAGCCTTGTCATTATGGAAGGTAGTCGATCGTTGAGATTTCTGTTACTCCAATGGATGGTAGCCTTGTCATTATGAAAGGTAGTCTATTGTTCAGATTTTTGTTACCTCAATGGATGATAGCCTTGTCATTATGGAAGGTACTCTATTGTCGAGATTTTGGTTATTCCAACGGATGGTAGCCTTGTCATTATTGAAGGTAGTCTGTTGTCGAGATTTTTGATACTCCAATGCATGGTAGCCTTGTAATTATGGAAGGTGGTCTGTTGCCGAGATTTTTGTTACTCTAATAGATGGTAGCCTTGCCATTGTGGAAGGTAGTCTGTCGTTGAGATTTCTGTTACTCCAATGGATTGTAGCCTTGTCATTATGGAAGGTAGTTTGTAGTTCAGATTTTTGTTACTCCAATGGATTATAGCCTTGTCATTATGGAAGGTAGTCAGTTGTCGTGAATTTTTTATTCCATTGGATGGTAGCCTTGTCATTATGGAAGGTAGTCTGTTGTCGAGATATTTGTTATTCCAATGGATGGTAACCTTGTCATTATGCAAGGTAGTCTTTTGTCGAGATTTTTGTTATTCTAATGGATGGTTTCCTTCTCATTATGGAAGGTAGTTTTTTGTTGAGATTTTTGTTACTCCAATGGATGGTAGCCTTGTCATTATGGAAGGTAGTCTGTTGTCGATATTTTTGTTACTCCAATGAATGGTAGCCTTGTCATTATGGAAGGTAGTATGTCATTGAGATTTCTGTTACTCCAATGGATTATAGCCTTGTCATTATGGAAGGGAGTCTGTTGTCGAGATTTTTGTTATTCCAATGGATGGTAACCTTCTTATTATAGAAGGTAGTCTTTTGTCAAGATTTTTGTTACTCCAATTGAAGGTATCCTTGTCATTATTGAAGGTAGTCTATTGTCCATATCTCTATTACTCCAATGGATGATAGCCTTGGCATTATGCAAGGTAGTTTGTTGTTCATATTTTTGTTACTCCAATGGATGGTAGCCTTGTCATTATAGAAGGTAGTCGATCATTGAGATTTTTGTTACTCCAATGGATGGTAGCCTTGTCATTATGAAAGGTAGTCTGTTGTTCAAATTTTTATTGCTTCAATGGATGAGAGCCTTGTCATTATGGAAGGTACTCTATTGTCGAGATTTTTGTTATTCCAATGGATGGTAGCCTTGTCATTATGGATATTAGTATGTTGTTGACATATTTGTTATTCCAATGGATTGTAACCTTGTCATTATGGAACGTAGTCTTTTGTCGAGATTTTTGTTATTCCAATGGATTGTAGTCTTCTCATTATGGAAGGTAGTTTTTTGTCGAGATTTTTGTTACTCGAATGGATGGTAGCCTTGTCATTATGGAATGTAGTCTGTTGTCAAGATTTTTGTTACACCAATGGATGTAGCGTTGTCATTATGGAAGGTAGTCTGTTGTCGATATTTTTGTTACTCCAATGAATGGTAGCCTTGTCATTATGGAATGTAGTATGTCGTTGAGATTTCTGTTACTCCAATGGATTATAGCATTGTCATTATGGAAGGGAGTCTGTTGTTGATATTTTTGTTATTCCAATTGATGGTAACCTTGTTATTATGGAAGGTAGTCTTTTGTCGAAAATTTTGTTACTCCGATGGAAGGTAGCCTTTTCATTATTGAAGGTAGTCTGTTGTCGATATCTCTATTACTCCAATGGATAATAGCCTTGTCATTGTGCAAGGTATTATGTTGTTCATATTTTTGTCACTCCAATGTATGGTAGCTTTGTCATTTTAGAAGGTAGTTTATTTTCAAGATTATTTTTATTCCACTGGATGGTAGCCTTGTCATTATGGAAGGTAGTTGATTGTTGAGATTTCTGTTACTCCAATGGATGGTAGCCTTGTCATTATGAAAGGTAGTTTGTTGTTCCGACTTTTGTTACTTCAATGGATGATAGCCTTGTCATTATGGAAGGTACTCTATTTTCGAGATTTTGGTTATTCCAATGGATGGTAGCCTTGTCATTATGGAAGGTAGTCTGTTGTCGAGATATTTGTTATTCTAATGGATGGGAACCTTGTCATTATGGAAGGTAACCTTTTGTCGAGATTTTTGTTATTCCAATGGATGGTATCCTTGTCATTATGGAAGGTAGTTTTTTGTCGAGATTTTTGTTACTCCAATCGATGGTACCCTTGTCATTATGGAAGGTAGTCTATTGTCGAGATTTTTGTTACTCCAATGAATGGTAGCCTTATCATTATGCAAGGTAGTTCGTTGTTCATATTTTTGTTACTCTAATGGATGGCAGCCTTGTCATTATGGAAGGGAGTTTGTTGTCGAGATTTTTGTTATTCCAATGGATGGTAACCGTGTTATTATGGAAGGTAGTCTTTTGTCGAGATTTTTGTTACTCCAATGGAAGGTAGCCTTGTCATTATTGAAGGTAGTTTGTTGTCAATAACTCTATTACTCCCATGGATGATAGCCTTGTCATTATGCAAGGTAGTCTATTGTTCATATTTTTGTTACTCCAATGGATGGTAGCCTTGTCATTATAGAAGGTAGTCTGTTGTCAAGATTTTTGTTATTCCACTGGATGGTAGCCTTGTCATTATGGAAGGTAGTCGATCGTTGAGATTTCTGTTACTCCAATGGATGGTAGCCTTGTCATTATGAAAGGTAGTATGTTGTTCAGATTTTTGTTACTTCAATGGATGATAGCCTTGTCATTATGGAAGGTTTTCTATTGTCGAGATTTTGGTTATTCCAACGGATGGTAGTCTTGTCATTATTGAAGGTAGTCTGTTGTCGAGATTTTTGATACTCCAATGGATGGTAGCCTTGTAATTATGGAAGGTGGTCTGTTGTCGAGATTTGTGTTACTCTAATAGATGGTAGCCTTGTCATTGTGGAAGGTAGTATGTCGTTTAGATTTCTGTTACTCCAACGGATTGTAGCCTTGTCATTATGGAAGGTAGTTTGTTGTTCAGATTTTTGTTACTCCAATGGATTGTAGCCTTGTCATTATGGAAGGTAGTCAGTTGTCGTGAATTTTTTATTCCATTGGATGGTAGCCTTGTCATTATGGAACGTAGTCTGTTGTCGAGATATTTGTTATTCTAATGGATGGGAACCTTGTCATTATGGAAGGTAATCTTTTGTCGAGATTTTTGCTATTCCAATGGATGGTAGCCTTGTCATTATGGAAGGTAGTTTTTTGTCGAGATTTTTGTTACTCCAATCGATGGTACCCTTGTCATTATGGAAGGTAGTCTATTGTCGATATTTTTGTTACCCCAATGAATGTAGCATTGTCATTATGGAAGGTAGTCTATTGTCGATATTTTTGTTACTCCAATGAATGGTAGCCTTATCATTATGCAAGGTAGTTCGTTGTTCATATTTTTGTTACTCTAATGGATGGCAGCCTTGTCATTATGGAAGGGAGTCTGTTGTCGAGATTTTTGTTATTCCAATGGATGGTAACCTTGTTATTATGGAAGGTAGTCTTTTGTCGAGATTTTTGTTACTCCAATGGAAGGTAGCCTTGTCATTATTGAAGGTAGTTTGTTGTCAATAACTCTATTACTCCCATGGATGATAGCCTTGTCATTATGCAAGGTAGTCTATTGTTCATATTTTTGTTACTCCAATGGATGGTAGCCTTGTCATTATAGAAGGTAGTCTGTTGTCAAGATTTTTGTTATTCCACTGGATGGTAGCCTTGTCATTATGGAAGGTAGTCGATCGTTGAGATTTCTGTTACTCCAATGGATGGTAGCCTTGTCATTATGAAAGGTAGTCCGTTGTTCAGATTTTTGTTACTTCAATGGATGATAGCCTTGTCATTATGGAAGGTACTCTATTGTCGAGATTTTGGTTATTCCAATGGATGGTAGTCTTGTCATTATTGAAGGTAGTCTGTTGTCGAGATTTTTGATACTCCAATGGATGGTAGCCTTGTAATTATGGAAGGTGGTTTGTTGTCGAGATTTGTGTTACTCTAATAGATGGTAGCCTTGTCATTGTGGAAGGTAGTATGTCGTTTAGATTTCTGTTACTCCAACGGATTGTAGCCTTGTCATTATGGAAGGTAGTTTGTTGTTCAGATTTTTGTTACTCCAATGGATTGTAGCCTTGTCATTATGGAAGGTAGTCAGTTGTCGTGAATTTTTTATTCCATTGGATGGTAGCCTTGTCATTATGTAAGGTAGTCTGTTGTCGAGATATTTGTTATTCTAATGGATGGTAACCTTGTCATTATGGAAGGTAGTCTTTTGTCGAGATTTTTGTTATTCCAATGGATGGTATCCTTCTCATTATGGAAGGTAGTTTTTTGTCGAGATTTTTGTTACTCCAATGGATGGTAGCCTTGTCACCATGGAAGGTACTCTGTTGTCGAGATTTTTGTTACACAAATGGATGTAGCCTTGTCATTATGGAAGGTAGTTTGTTGTCGATATTTTTGTTACTCTAATGAATGGTAGCCTTGTCATTATGGAAGGTAGTCTGTTGTCAAGATTTTTGTTATTCCACTGGATGGTAGCCTTGTCATTATGGAAGGTAGTCGATCGTTGAGATTTCTGTTACTCCAATGGATGGTAGCCTTGTCATTATGAAAGGTAGTCTGTTGTTCAGATTTTTGTTACTTCAATGGATGATAGCCTTGTCATTATGGAAGGTACTCTATTGTCGAGATTTTGGTTATTCCAATGGATGGTAGTCTTGTCATTATTGAAGGTAGTCTGTTGTCGAGATTTTTGATACTCCAATGGATGGTAGCCTTGTAATTATGGAAGGTGGTTTGTTGTCGAGATTTGTGTTACTCTAATATATGGTAGCCTTGTCATTGTGGAAGGTAGTATGTCGTTTAGATTTCTGTTACTCCAACGGATTGTAGCCTTGTCATTATGGAAGATAGTCTGTTATTCAAGTTTTTGTTACTCCAATGGATTGTATCCTTGTCATTATGGAAGGTAGTCTGTTGTCGAGAATTTTTTATTCCATTGGATGGTAGCCTTGTCATTATGGAAGGTAGTCTATTGTCTAGATATTTGTTATTCCAATGGATGGGAACCTTGTCATTATGGAAGGTAATCTTTTGTCGAGATTTTTGTTATTCCAATGGATGGTAGCCTTGTCATTATGGAAGGTAGTTTTTTGTCGAAATTTTTGTTACTCCAATCGATGGTACCCTTGTCATTATGGAAGGTAGTCTGTTGTCGAGATTTTTGTTACCCCAATGAATGTAGCATTGTCATTATGGAAGGGAGTCTGTTGTCGATATTTTTGTTACTCCAATGAATGGTAGCCTTGTCATTATGCAATGTAGTTTGTTGTTCATATTTTTGTTACTCTAATGGATGGCCGCCTTGTCATTTTGGAAGGGAGTCTGTTGTCGAGATTTTTGTTATTCCAATGGATGGTAACCTTGTTATTATGGAAGGTAGTCTTTTGTCGAGATTTTTGTTACTCCAATGGAAGGTAGCCTTGTCATTATTGAAGGTAGTTTGTTGTCAATAACTCTATTACTCCCATGGATGATAGCCTTGTCATTATGCAAGGTAGTCTATTGTTCATATTTTTGTTACTCCAATGGATGGTAGCCTTGTCATTATAGAAGGTAGTCTGTTGTCAAGATTTTTGTTATTCCACTGGATGGTAGCCTTGTCATTATGGAAGGTAGTCGATCGTTGAGATTTTTGTTACTCCAATGGATGGTAGCCTTGTCATTATGAAAGGTAGTCTGTTGTTCAGATTTTTGTTACTTCAATGGATGATAGCCTTGTCATTATGGAAGGTACTCTATTGTCGAGATTTTGGTTATTCCAATGGATGGTAGTCTTGTCATTATTGAAGGTAGTCTGTTGTCGAGATTTTTGATACTCCAATGGATGGTAGCCTTGTAATTATGGAAGGTGGTTTGTTGTCGAGATTTGTGTTACTCTAATAGATGGTTGCCTTGTCATTGTGGAAGGTAGTATGTCGTTTAGATTTCTGTTACTCCAACGGATTGTAGCCTTGTCATTATGGAAGGTAGTTTGTTGTTCAGATTTTTGTTACTCCAATGGATTGTAGCCTTGTCATTATGGAAGGTAGTCAGTTGTCGTGAATTTTTTATTCCATTGGATGGTAGCCTTGTCATTATGGAAGGTAGTCTGTTGTCGAGATATTTGTTATTCTAATGGATGGTAACCTTGTCATTATGGAAGGTAGTATTTTGTCGAGATTTTTGTTATTCCAATGGATGGTATCCTTCTCATTATGGAAGGTAGTTTTTTGTCGAGATTTTTGTTACTCCAATGGATGGTAGCCTTGTCACCATGGAAGGTAGTCTGTTGTCGAGATTTTTGTTACACAAATGGATGTAGCCTTGTCATTATGGAAGGTAGTTTGTTGTCGATATTTTTGTTACTCCAATGAATGGTAGCCTTGTCATTATGGAAGGTAGTATGTCGTTAAGATTTCTGTTACTCCAATGGATTATAGCCTTGTAAATATGGAAGGGAGTCTGTTGTCGAGATTTTTGTTATTCCAATGGATGGTAACCTTGTTATTATAGAAGGTAGTCTGTTGTCGAGATTTTTGTTACTCTAATTGAAGGTATCCTTGTCATTATTGAAGGTAGTCTGTTGTCCATATCTCTATTACTCCAATGGATGATAGCCTTGTCATTATGTAAGGTAGTTTGTTGTTCATATTTTTGTTACTCCAATGGATGGTAGTCTTGTCATTATAGAACGTAGTCGATCATTGAGATTTTTGTTACTCCAATGGATGGTAGCCTTGTCATTATGAAAGGTAGTCTATTGTTCATATTTTGGTTGCTTCAATGGATGAGAGCCTTGTCATTATGGAAGGTACTCTGTTGTCGAGATTTTTGTTATTCCAATGGATGGTAGCCTTGTCATTATGGAAGGTAGTTTGTTGTCGACATATTTGTTATTTCAATGGATTGTAACCTTGTCATTATGGAAGGTATTCTTTTGTCGAGATTTTTTTTATTCCAATGGATGGTAGTCTTCTCATTATGGAAGGTAGTTTTTTGTCGTGATTTTTGTTACTCGAATGGATGGTTGCCTTGTCATTATGGAAGGTAGTTTGTTGTCGAGATTTTTGTTACACCAATGGATGTAGCGTTGTCATTATGGAAGGTAGTCTGTTGTCGATATCTCCGTTACTCTAATAGATGATAGCCTTGTCATTATGCAAGGTAGTCTATTGTTCAGATATTTGTTACTCTAATGGATGGTAGCCTTGTCATTATGAAAGGTAGTCTATTGTCGAGATTTTTGTTATTCCAATGGATGGTAGCCTTGTCATTATGGAAGGTAGTCGGTCGTTGAGATTTGTGTTACTCCAATGGATGGTAGCCTTTTCATTATGGAAGGTAGGCTGTTGTTCATATTTTTGCTACTCCAATCAATGATAGCCTTGTCATTATGGAAGGTAGTCTATTGTCGAGATTTTTGTTACTCTGATGGATGGTAGCCTTGTCATTGTGGAAGGTAGTCTGTCATTGATATTTATGTTACTCCAATGGATTGTAGCCTTGTCATTATGGAAGGTTGTATGTTGTTCCGGTTTTTGTTACTCCAATGGATTGTATCCTTGTCATTATGGAAGGTAGTCTGTTGTCGAGAATTTTTTATTCCATTGGATGGTAGCCTTGTCATTATGGAAGGTAGTCTATTGTCGAGATTTTTGTTATTCCAATGGATGGTAGCCTTGTTATTATGGAAGGTAATTTTTTATCGAGATTTTTGTTACTCCAATCGATGGTACCCTTGTCATTATGGAAGGTAGTCTGTTGTCGAGATTTTTGTTACCCCAATGAATGTAGCATTGTCATTATGGAAGGTAGTCTGTTGTCGATATTTTTGTTACTCCAATGAATGGTAGCCTTGTCATTATGCAATGTAGTTTGTTGTTCATATTTTTGTTACTCTAATGGATGGCAGCCTTGTCATTTTGGAAGGGAGTCTGTTGTCGAGATTTTTGTTATTCCAATGGATGGTAACCTTGTTATTATGGAAGGTAGTCTTTTGTCGAGATTTTTGTTACTCCAATGGAAGGTAGCCTTGTCATTATTGAAGGTAGTTTGTTGTCAATAACTCTATTACTCCCATGGATGATAGCCTTGTCATTATGCAAGGTAGTCTATTGTTCATATTTTTGTTACTCCAATGGATGGTAGCCTTGTCATTATAGAAGGTAGTCTGTTGTCAAGATTTTTGTTATTCCACTGGATGGTAGCCTTGTCATTATGGAAGGTAGTCGATCGTTGAGATTTCTGTTACTCCAATGGATGGTAGCCTTGTCATTATGAAAGGTAGTCTCTTGTTCAGATTTTTGTTACTTCAATGGATGATAGCCTTGTCATTATGGAAGGTACTCTATTGTCGAGATTTTGGTTATTCCAATGGATGGTAGTCTTGTCATTATTGAAGGTAGTCTGTTGTCGACATTTTTGATACTCCAATGGATGGTAGCCTTGTAATTATGGAAGGTGGTTTGTTGTCGAGATTTGTGTTACTCTAATAGATGGTAGCCTTGTCATTGTGGAAGGTAGTATGTCGTTTAGATTTCTGTTACTCCAACGGATTGTAGCCTTGTCATTATGGAAGGTAGTTTGTTGTTCAGATTTTTGTTACTCCAATGGATTGTAGCCTTGTCATTATGGAAGGTAGTCAGTTGTCGTGAATTTTTTATTCCATTGGATGGTAGCCTTGTCATTATGGAAGGTAGTCTGTTGTCGAGATATTTGTTATTCTAATGGATGGTAACCTTGTCATTATGGAAGGTAGTCTTTTGTCGAGATTTTTGTTATTCCAATGGATGGTATCCTTCTCATTATGGAAGGTAGTTTTTTGTCGAGATTTTTGTTACTCCAATGGATGGTAGCCTTGTCACCATGGAAGGTAGTCTGTTGTCGAGATTTTTGTTACACAAATGGATGTAGCCTTGTCATTATGGAAGGTAGTTTGTTGTCGATATTTTTGTTACTCCAATGAATGGTAGCCTTGTCATTATGGAAGGTAGTATGTCGTTAAGATTTCTGTTACTCCAAAAAATTATAGCCTTGTAAATATGGAAGGGAGTCTGTTGTCGAGATTTTTGTTATTCCAATGGATGGTAACCTTGTTATTATAGAAGGTAGTCTGTTGTCGAGATTTTTGTTACTCTAATTGAAGGTATCCTTGTCATTATTGAAGGTAGTCTGTTGTCCATATCTCTATTACTCCAATGGATGATAGCCTTGTCATTATGTAAGGTAGTTTGTTGTTCATATTTTTGTTACTCCAATGGATGGTAGTCTTGTCATTATAGAACGTAGTCGATCATTGAGATTTCTGTTACTCCAATGGATGGTAGCCTTGTCATTATGAAAGGTAGTCTATTGTTCATATTTTGGTTGCTTCAATGGATGAGAGCCTTGTCATTATGGAAGGTACTCTGTTGTCGAGATTTTTGTTATTCCAATGGATTGTAACCTTGTCATTATGGAAGGTATTCTTTTGTCGAGATTTTTTTTATTCCAATGGATGGTAGTCTTCTCATTATGGAAGGTAGTTTTTTGTCGAGATTTTTGTTACTCGAATGGATGGTTGCCTTGTCATTATGGAAGGTAGTTGGTTGTCGAGATTTTTGTTACACCAATGGATGTAGCGTTGTCATTATGGAAGGTAGTCTGTTGTCGATATCTCTGTTACTCTAATAGATGATAGCCTTGTCATTATGCAAGGTAGTCTATTGTTCAGATATTTGTTACTCTAATGGATGGTAGCCTTGTCATTATGAAAGGTAGTCTATTGTCGAGATTTTTGTTATTCCAATGGATGGTAGCCTTGTCATTATGGAAGGTAGTCGGTCGTTGAGATTTGTGTTACTCCAATGGATGGTAGCCTTTTCATTATGGAAGGAAGGCTGTTGTTCATATTTTTGCTACTCCAATCAATGATAGCCTTGTCATTATGGAAGGTAGTCTATTGTCGAGATTTTTGTTACTCTGATGGATGGTAGCCTTGTCATTGTGGAAGGTAGTCTGTCATTGATATTTATGTTACTCCAATGGATTGTAGCCTTGTCATTATGGAAGGTTGTATGTTGTTCCGGTTTTTGTTACTCCAATGGATTGTAACCTTGTCATTATGGAAGGTAGTCTGTTGTCGAGAATTTTTTATTCCATTGGATGGTAGCCTTGTCATTATGGAAGGTAGTCTATTGTCGAGATTTTTGTTATTCCAATGGATGGTAGCCTTGTCATTATGGAAGGTAATTTTTTGTCGAGATTTTTGTTACTCCAATCGATGGTACCCTTGTCATTATGGAAGGTAGTCTGTTGTCGAGATTTTTGTTACCCCAATGAATGTAGCATTGTCATTATGGAAGGTAGTCTGTTGTCGATATTTTTGTTACTCCAATGAATGGTAGCCTTGTCATTATGCAAGGTAGTTTGTTGTTCATATTTTTGTTACTCTAATGGATGGTAGCCTTGTCATTATGGAAGGGAGTCTGTTGTCGAGATTTTTGTTATTCCAATGGATGGTAACCTTGTTATTATGGAAGGTAGTCTTTTGTCGAGATTTTTGTTACTCCAATGGAAGGTAGCCTTGTCATTATTGAAGGTAGTTTGTTGTCAATATCTCTATTACTCCAATGGATGATAGCCTTGTCATTATGCAAGGTAGTCTATTGTTCATATTTTTGTTACTCCAATGGATGGTAGCCTTGTCATTATAGAAGGTAGTCTATTGTCAAGATTTTTGTTTATCCACTGGATGGTAGCCTTGTCATTATGGAAGGTAGTCGATCGTTGAGATTTCTTTTACTCCAATGGATGGTAGCCTTGTCATTATGAAAGGTAGTCTATTGTTCAGATTTTTGTTACTTCAATGGATGATAGCCTTGTCATTATGGAAGGTACTCTATTGTCGAGATTTTGGTTATTCCAATGGATGGTAGCCTTGTCATTATTGAAGGTAGTCTGTTGTCGAGATTTTTGATACTCCAATGGATGGTAGCCTTGTAATTATGGAAGGTGGTGTGTTGCCGAGATTTTTGTTACTCTAATAGATGGTAGCCTTGTCATTGTGGAAGGTTGTCTGTCGTTGAGATTTCTGTTACTCCAATGGATTGTAGCCTTGTCATTATGGAAGGTAGTTTGTAGTTCAGATTTGTGTTACTCCAATGGATTATAGCCTTGTCATTATGGAAGGTAGTCAGTTGTCGTGAATTTTTTATTCCATTGGATGGTAGCCTTGTCATTATGGAAGGTAGTCTGTTGTCGAGATATTTGTTATTCCAATGGATGGTAACCTTGTCATTATGGAAGGTAGTCTTTTGTCGAGATTTTTGTTATTCTAATGGATGGTTTCCTTCTCATTATGGAAGGTAGTTTTTTGATGAGATTTTTGTTACTCCAATGGATGGTAGCCTTGTCATTATGGAAGGTAGTCTGTTGTCGATATTTTTGTTACTCCAATGAATGGTAGCCTTGTCATTATGGAAGGTAGTATGTCATTGAGATTTCTGTTACTCCAATGGATTATAGCCTTGTCATTATGGAAGGGAGTTTGTTGTCGAGATTATTGTTATTCCAATGGATGGTAACCTTGTTATTATAGAAGGTAGTCTTTTGTCAAGATTTTTGTTACTCCAATTGAAGGTATCCTTGTCATTATTGAAGGTAGTCTGTTGTCCATATCTCTATTACTCCAATGGATGATAGCCTTGGCATTATGCAAGGTAGTTTGTTGTTCATATTTTTGTTACTCCAATGGATGGTAGCCTTGTCATTATAGAAGGTAGTCGATCATTGAGATTTCTATTACTCCAATGGATGGTAGCCTTGTCATTATGAAAGGTAGTCTGTTGTTCAGATTTTTATTGCTTCAATGGATGAGAGCCTTGTCATTATGGAAGGTACTCTATTGTCGAGATTTTTGTTATTCCAATGGATGGTAGCCTTGTCATTATGGATATTAGTCTGTTGTCGACATATTTGTTATTCCAATGGATTGTAACCTTGTCATTATGGAACGTAGTCTTTTGTCGAGATATTTGTTATTCCAATGGATTGTAGTCTTCTCATTATGGAAGGTAGTTTTTTGTCGAGATTTTTGTTACTCGAATGGATGGTAGCCTTGTCATTATGGAATGTAGTCTGTTGTCAAGATTTTTGTTACACCAATGGATGTAGCGTTGTCATTATGGAAGGTAGTCTGTTGTCGATATTTTTGTTACTCCAATGAATGGTAGCCTTGTCATTATGGAATGTAGTATGTCGTTGAGATTTCTGTTACTCCAATGGATTATAGCATTGTCATTATGGAAGGGAGTCTGTTGTTGATATTTTTGTTATTCCAATTGATGGTAACCTTGTTATTATGGAAGGTAGTCTTTTGTCGAAAATTTTGTTACTCCGATGGAAGGTAGCCTTTTCATTATTGAAGGTAGTCTGTTGTCGATATCTCTATTACTCCAATGGATGATAGCCTTGTCATTGTGCAAGGTATTCTGTTGTTCATATTTTTGTCACTCCAATGTATGGTAGCTTTGTCATTTTAGAAGGTAGTTTATTTTCAAGATTATTTTTATTCCACTGGATGGTAGCCTTGTCATTATGGAAGGTAGTTGATTGTTGAGATTTCTGTTACTCCAATGGATGGTAGCCTTGTCATTATGAAAGGTAGTTTGTTGTTCCGAATTTTGTTACTTCAATGGATGATAGCCTTGTCATTATGGAAGGTACTCTATTTTCGAGATTTTGGTTATTCCAATGGATGGTAGCCTTGTCATTATTGAAGGTAGTCTGTTGTCGAGATTTTTGTTACTCCAATAGATGGTAGCCTTGTCATTATGGAAGGTAATTTGTCGTTGAGATTTCTGTTACTCCAATGGATTGTAGCTTTGTCATTATGGAAGGTAGTTAGTTGTTCAGATTTTTGTTACTCCAGTGGATGATAGCCTTGTCATTATGGAAGGTAGTCTGTTGTCGAAAACTTTTTTATTCCATTGGATGGTAGCCTTGTCATTATGGAAGGTAGTCTTTTGTCGAGATTTTTGTTATTCCAATGGATGGTAGCCTCCTCATTATGGAAGGTAGTTTTTTGTCGAGATTTTTGTTACTCGAATGGATGGTAGCCTTGTCATTATGGAAGGTAGTATATTGTCGATATTTTTGTTACTCCAATGAATTGTAGCCTTGTCATTATGGAAGGTAGTATGTCGTTGAGATTTCTGTTACTCCAATGGATTATAGCCTTGTCATTATGGAAGGGAGTCTATTGTCGAGATTTCTGTTACTCCAATGGATTATAGCCCTGTCATTATGGAAGGGAGTATGTTGTCGAGATTTTTGTTATTCTAATGGATGGTAACCTTCTTATTATGGAAGGTATTCTGTTGTCGAGAATTTTGTTACTCCAATCGATGGTACCCGTGTCATTATGGAAGGTAGTGTGTTGTCGATATTTCTGTTACCCCAATGAATGTAGCATAGTCATTATGGAAGGTAGTCTGTTGTCGATATTTTTGTTACTCCAATGAATGGTAGCCTTGTCATTATGCAAGGTAGTCTGTTGTTCATATTTTTGTTACTCCAATGGAAATTAGCCTTATCGTTATTGAAGGTAGTCTGTTGTCGATATCTCTATTACTCCAATGGACGATAGCCTTATCATTATGCAAGGTAGTTTGTTGTTTATATTTTTGTTACACTAATGGATGGTAGCCATGTCATTATTGTAGGTAGTCTATTGTCAAGATTTTTGTTATTCCACTGGATGGTAGCCTTGTCATTATGGAAGGTAGTCGATCGTTGAGATTTCTGTTACTCCAATGGATGGTAGCCTTGTAATTATGAAAGGTAGTTTGTTGTTCAGATTTTTGTTACTTCAATGGATGATAGCCTTGTCATTATGGAAGGTACTCTATTGTTGAGATTTTGGTTATTCCAATGGATGGTAGCCTTGTCATTATTGAAGGTAGTCTGTTGTCGTGATTTTTGATACTCCAATGGATGGTAGTCTTGTAATTATGGAAGGTGGTCTGTTGTCGAGATTTTTGTTACTCTAATAGATGGTAGCCTTGTCATTATGAAAGGTAGTTTGTCGTTGAGATTTATATTACTCCAATGGATTGTAGCTTTATCATTATGGAAGGTAGTCAGTTGTTCAGATTTTTTTTACTCCAATGGATGGTAGCCTTGTCATTATGGAAGGTAGTTTGTTGTCTAAATTTTTTTTATTCCATTGGATGGTAGCCTTGTCATTATGGAAGGTAGTCTATTGTCGAGATTTTTGTTATTCTAATGGATGGTAACCTTGACATTATGGAAGGTAGTCTTTTTTCAAGATTTTTGTTATTCCAATGGATGGTAGCCTTCTCATTATGGAAGGTAGTTTTTTGTCTAGATTTTTGTTACTCCAATGGATGGTAGCCTTGTCATTATGGAAGTTAGTTTGTTTTCGAGATTTTTTTTACTCCAATGGATGTAGCCTTGTCATTATGGAAGGTAGTCTAATGTCGATATTTTTGTTACTCCAATGAATTGTAGCCTTGTCATTATGGAAGGTAGTATGTCGTTGAGTTTTATGTTATTCCAATGGATTATAGCCTTGTCATTATGGAAGGTAGTCAGTTGTTCAAATTTTTGTTACTCCAATGGATGGTAGCCTTGTCATTATGGAAGGTAGTCTGTTGTCAACAAAAATTTTATTCCATTGGATGGTAGCATTGTCATTATGGAAGGTAGTCTATTGTCGAGATTTTTGTTATTCTAATGGATGGTAACCTTGACATTATGGAAGGTAGTCTTTTGTCGAGATTTTTATTACTCCAGTGAATGGTAGCCTTGTCATTATTGAAGGTAGTCTGTTGTCGTTATTTTTTATACTCCAATGGATGGTAGCCTTGTCATTATTGAAGATAGTCTTTTTTCGAGATTTTTAATACTCCAATGGATGGTAGCCTTGTAACTATGGAAGGTGGTCTGTTGTCGAGATTTTTGTTACTCTAATAGATGGTAGCCTTGTCATTGTGGAAGGTAGTCTGTCGTTGAGATTTCTGTTACTCCAATGGATTGTAGCCTTGTCATTATATAAGGTAGTCTGTTGTTCAAATTTTTGTTACTCCAATGGAAGGTAGCCTTGTAATTATGGAAGGTAGTCTATTGTCGAGATATTTGTTATTTCAATTAATGGTAACCTTGTCATTATGGAAGGTAGTCTTTTGTCGAGATTTTAGTTATTCCAATGGATGGTAGCCTTCTCATTATGGAAGGTAGTTTTTTGTCGAGATTTTTGTTACTCCAATGGATGGTATCCTTGTCATTATGGAAGGTAGTCTATTGTCGAGATTTTTGTTACTCCAATGAATTGTAGCCTTGTCATTATGGAAGGTAGTATGTCATTGAGATTTCTTTTACTCCAATGGATTGTAGCTTTGTCATTATGGAAGATAGTCAGTTGTTCAGATTTTTGTTACTCCAATGGATGGTTGCCTTGTCAATATGGAAGGTATTCTGTTTTCGAAAATTTTTTTATTCCATTGTATTGTAGCCTTGTCATTATGGAAGGTAGTCTATTGCCGAGATTTTTGTTCTTCTAATGGATGGTAACCTTGACATTATGGAAGGTAGTATTTTGTCGACATTTTTATTATTCCATTGGATGGTAGCCTTGTCATTATGGAAGGTAGTCTATTGTCGAAATTTTTGTTATTCTAATGGATGGTAACCTTATCATTATGGAAGGTAGTCTTTTGTCGAGATTTTTGATACTCCAATGGATGGTAGCCTTGTAACTATGGAATGTGGTCTGTTGTCTAGATTTTTGTTACTCTAATGGATGATAGCCTTGTCATTACGCAAGGTAGTCTGTTGTTCCGATTTTTGTTAATCCAATGGATTGTAGCCTTGTCATTATAGAAGGTAGTCTGTTGTTCAAATTTTTGTTACTCCAATGGAAGGTATCCTTGTCATTATGGAAGGTAGTTTGTTGTCGAGATATTTGTTATTCCAATGGATGGTAACCTTGTCATCATGGAAGGTAGTCTTTTGTCGATATTTTTATTATTCCAATGGATGGTAGCCTTCTCATTTTGGAAGGTGGTTTTTTGTCGAGATTTTTAATACTCCAATGGATGATAGCCTTCTCATTATGGAAGGTAGTATGTTGTCGAGATTTTTGTTAACCCAATGGATGTAGCCTTGTCATTATGGAAGGTAGTCTATTGTTGAGATTTTATGTTACTCCAATGGATAGTAGCCTTGTCATTATTGAAGGTAGTCTGTTGTCGATATCTCTGTTACTCCAATGGATGATAGCCTTGTCATTATGGAAGGTAGTCAGTTGTTGATATTTTTGTTACTCTAATGGATGGTAGCCTTATAATTATAGAAGGTAGTCTATTGTCAAAAAATTTGTTATTCCACTGGATGGAAGCCTTGTCATTATTGAAGGTAGTCGATTGTTGAGATTTCTGTTACTCCAATGGATGGTAGCCTTGTCATTATGAAAGGTAGTCTACTGTTCAGATATTTGTTACTTCAAAGGATGATAAACTTGTCATTATGGAAGGTAGTTTGTCGTTGAGATTTTAGATACTCCAATGGATTGTAGCCTTGTCATTATGGAAGGGAGTCTGTTGTCGAGATTTTTTTTATTCCAATCGATGGTAACCTTGTTATTATGGAAGGTAGTCTTTTGTCGAGTATTTAATTACCCCAATGGATAGTAGCCTTGTCATTATTGAAGGTAGTCTGTTGACGATATCTCTGTTACTCTAATGGATGATAGACTTGTCATTATTGAAGGTAGTCTGTTGTTGATATTTTTGTTACTCCAATGGATGGTAGCCTTATCATTATAAAAGGTAGTCTATTGTCTAGATTTTTGTTATTCCACTGGATGGAAGCCTTGTCATTATGGAAGGTAGTCGATCGTGAGATTTCTATTACTTCAATGGATGGTAGCCTTGTCATTTTGAAAGGTAGTCTGTTGTTGAGATTTTTGTTACTCCAATGGATAGTAGTCTTGTCATTATTGAAGGTAGTCTGTTGTCGATATCTCTGTTACTCCAATGGATGATAACCTTGTACTTATTGAAGGTAGTCTGTTGTTGATATTTTTGTTACTCCAATGGATGGTAGCCTTATCACTATAGAAGGTAGTCTATTGTCAAGATTTTTGTTATTCCACTGAATGGAAGCCTTGTCATTATGGAAGGTAGTCGATCGTTGAGATTTTTGTTAATCCAATGGATGGTAGCCTTGTCATTATGAAAGGTAGTTTGTTGTTCATATATTTGTTACTTCAAAGGATGATAGCCTTGTCATTATGGAAGGTACTCTATTGTCGAGATTTTGGTTATTCCAATGGAGGGTAGCCTTGTCATTATGGAAGGTAGTTTGTTGTCGAGATTTTTGATACTCCAATGGATGGTAGCCTTGTAATTATGGAATGTGGTGTATTGTCGAGATTTTTGTTACTATAATAGATGGTAGCCTTGTCATTATGGAAGGTAGTCTGTCATTGAAATTTCTGTTACTCCAATGGATTGTAGCCTTGTCATTATGGAAGGTAGTTTGTTGTTCAGATTTTTGTTACTCCAATGGATGGTAGCCTTGTCATTATGGAAGGTAGTCTGTTTTCGAGATTTTTGTTACCCCAATGGATGTAGCCTTGTAATTATGGAAGGTAGTCTGTTGTCGATCTTTTTGTTACTCCAATGAATGGTAGCCTTGTCATTATGGAAGGTAGTCTGTCGTTGAGATTTTTGATACTCCAATGGATTATAGCCTTATCATTATGGAAGGTAGTCTGTTGTTCAGATTTTTGTTACTCCAATATATTGTACCCTTGTCATTATGGAAGGTAGTCTTTTGTCGAGATTTTTGTTACTCCAATGGATGGTAGCCTTGTCATTATTGAAGGTAGTCTGTTATCGAAATCTTTGTTACTCCAATGGATGATAGCCTTTTCATTATGCAAGGTAGTCTGTTGTTCAGATTTTTGTTACTCCAATGGATGGTAGCCTTGACATTATGGAAGGTAGTCAGTTGTTGAGATTTCTGTTACTCCAATGGATTGTAGCCTTGTCTTTATGGAAGGTAGTCAGTTGTCGAGATAGTTGTTATTCCAATGGATGGTAACCTTGTCATTATGGAAGGTAGTCTTTTGTCGAGATTTTGGTTATTCCAATGGGTGGTAGCCTTCTCATTATGGAAGGTAGTCTTTTGTCGAGATTTTTGTTATTCCAATGGATGGTAGCCTTGTCATTATGGAAGGTAGTCGATCGTGAGATTTCTATTACTTCAATGGATGGTAGCCTTGTCATTTTGAAAGGTAGTCTGTTGTTGAGATTTTTGTTACTCCAATGGATAGTAGTCTTGTCATTATTGAAGGTAGTCTGTTGTCGATATCTCTGTTACTCCAATGGATGATAACCTTGTACTTATTGAAGGTAGTCTGTTGTTGATATTTTTGTTACTCCAATGGATGGTAGCCTTATCACTATAGAAGGTAGTCTATTGTCAAGATTTTTGTTATTCCACTGAATGGAAGCCTTGTCATTATGGAAGGTAGTCGATCGTTGAGATTTTTGTTAATCCAATGGATGGTAGCCTTGTCATTATGAAAGGTAGTTTGTTGTTCATATATTTGTTACTTCAAAGGATGATAGCCTTGTCATTATGGAAGGTACTCTATTGTCGAGATTTTGGTTATTCCAATGGAGGGTAGCCTTGTCATTATGGAAGGTAGTTTGTTGTCGAGATTTTTGATACTCCAATGGATGGTAGCCTTGTAATTATGGAATGTGGTCTATTGTCGAGATTTTTGTTACTATAATAGATGGTAGCCTTGTCATTATGGAAGGTAGTCTGTCATTGAAATTTCTGTTACTCCAATGGATTGTAGCCTTGTCATTATGGAAGGTAGTTTGTTGTTCAGATTTTTGTTACTCCAATGGATGGTAGCCTTGTCATTATGGAAGGTAGTCTGTTTTCGAGATTTTTGTTACCCCAATGGATGTAGCCTTGTAATTATGGAAGGTAGTCTGTTGTCGATCTTTTTGTTACTCCAATGAATGGTAGCCTTGTCATTATGGAAGGTAGTCTGTCGTTGAGATTTTTGATACTCCAATGGATTATAGCCTTATCATTATGGAAGGTAGTCTGTTGTTCAGATTTTTGTTACTCCAATATATTGTACCCTTGTCATTATGGAAGGTAGTCTTTTGTCGAGATTTTTGTTACTCCAATGGATAGTAGCCTTGTCATTATTGAAGGTAGTCTGTTGTCGATATCTCTGTTACTCTAATAGATGGTAGCCTTGTCATTATGGAAGGTAGTTTGTCATTGAGATTTCTGTTACTCCAATGTATTGTAGCCTTGTCATTATGGAAGGTAGTCTGTTGTTCAGATTTTTATTACTCCAATGGATGGTAGCCTTGTCATTATGGAAGGTAGTCTATTATCGAGATTTTTGTTATTCTAAGGGATGGTAACCTTGTCATTATGGAAGGTAGTCTTTTGTCGAGATTTTTATTACTCCAATGGATGGTAGCCTTGTCATTATTGAAGGTAGTCTGTTGTCGAAATCTTTGTTACTCCAATGGATGATAGCCTTTTCATTATGCAAGGTAGTCTGTTGTTCAAATTTTTGTTACTCCAATGGATGGTAGCCTTGACATTATGGAAGGTAGTCAGTTGTTGAGATTTCTGTTACTCCAATGGATTGTAGCCTTGTCTTTATGGAAGGTAGTCAGTTGTCGAGATAGTTGTTATTCCAATGGATGGTAACCTTGTCATTATGGAAGGTAGTCTTTTGTCGAGATTTTGGTTATTCCAATGGGTGGTAGCCTTCTCATTATGGAAGGTAGTCTTTTGTCGAGATTTTTGTTATTCCAATGGATGGTAGCCTTGTCATTATGGAAGGTAGTCTGTTGTCGAGATTTTTGTTACCCCAATGGATGTAGCCTTGTCATTATGGAAGGTAGTCTGTTGTCGATATTTTTGTTACTCCAATGAATGGTAGCCTTGTCATTATGGAAGGTACTCTATTGTCGAGATTTTGGTTATTCCAATGGATGGTAGTCTTGTCATTATTGAAGGTAGTCTTTTGTCCATATCTCTGTTACTCCAATGGATGATAGCCTTGTCATTATGCAAGGTAGTTTGTTGTTCACATTTTTGTTACTCCAATGGATGGTAGCCTTGTCATTATGGAAGGTAATTTGTTGTCGAGATTTTTGATACTCCAATGGATGGTAGCCTTGTAATTATGGAATGTGGTCTATTGTCGAGATTTTTGTTACTATAATAGATGGTAGCCTTGTCATTATGGAAGGTAGTTTGTCATTGAGATTTTTGTTACTCCAATGTATTGTAGCCTTGTCATTATGGAAGGTAGTCTGTTGTTCAGATTTTTGTTACTCCAATGGATGGTAGCCTTGTCATTATGGAAGGTAGTCTATTATCGAGATTTTTGTTATTCTAAGGGATGGTAAACTTATCATTATGGAAGGTAGTCTTTTGTCGAGATTTTTATTACTCCAATGGATGGTAGCCTTGTCATTATTGAAGGTAGTCTGTTGTCGATATCTTTGTTACTCCAATGGATGATAGCCTTGTCATTATGCAAGGTAGTCTGTTGTTCAGATTTTTGTTACTCCAATGGATGGTAGCCTTGTCATTATGGAAGGTATTCTATTGTCAAGATTTTTTTTATTCCAATGGATGGTAGCCTTGTCAATATGGAAGGTAGTCAGTCGTTGAGATTTCTGTTACTCCAATGGATTGTAGCCTTGTCTTTATGGAAGGTAGTTAGTTGTCGAGATAGTTGTTATTCCAATGGATGGTAACCTTGTCATTATGGGAGGTAGTCTTTTGTCGAGATTTTGGTTATTCCAATGGGTGGTAGCCTTCTCATTATGGAAGGTAGTCTTTTGTCGAGATTTTTGTTATTCCAATGGATGGTAGCCTTGTCATTATGGAAGGTAGTCTGTTGTCGAGATTTTTGTTACCCCAATGGATGTAGCCTTGTCATTATGGAAGGTAGTCTGTTGTCGATATTTTTGTTACTCCAATGAATGGTAGCCTTGTCATTATGGAAGGTACTCTATTGTTGAGATTTTGGTTATTCCAATGGATGGTAGTCTTGTCATTATTGAAGGTGGTCTTTTGTCGATATCAGTGTTACTCCAATGGATGATAGCCTTGTCATTATGCAAGGTAGTTTGTTGTTCACATTTTTGTTACTCCAATGGATGGTATCCTTTTCATTATGGAAGGTAGTCTATTGTCGAGATTTTTGTTATTTCAATGGATGGTAGCCTTGTCATTATGGAAGGTAGTCGGTCGTTGAGATTTCTGTTACTCCAATGGATGGTAGCCTTGCAATTATGAAAGGTAGTCTGTTGTTCAGATTTTTTTTACTTCAATGGATGATAGCCTTGTCATTATAGAAGGTACTCTATTGTCGAGATTTTGGTTATTCGAATGGATGGTAGCTTTGTCATTATGGAAGGTAGTCTATTGTTGAGATAATTGATACTCCAATGGATGGTAGCCTTGTAATTATGGAAGGTAGTCTGTTGTCGAGATTTTTGTTACTCCAATAGATGGTAGCCTTGTCATTATGGAAGGTAGTCTTTTGTCGAGATTTTTGTTACTCCAATGGATGGTATCCTTGTCTTTATGGAAGGTAGTCTGTTGTCGAGATTTTTGTTACCCCAATGGATGTAGCCTTGTCATTATGGAAGGTAGTCTGTTGTCGATATTTTTGTTACTCCAATGAATGGTAGCCTTGTCATTATGGAAGGTACTCTATTGTTGAGATTTTGGTTATTCCAATGGATGGTAGTCTTGTCATTATTGAAGGTGGTCTTTTGTCGATATCAGTGTTACTCCAATGGATGATAGCCTTGTCATTATGCAAGGTAGTTTGTTGTTCACATTTTTGTTACTCCAATGGATGGTATCCTTTTCATTATGGAAGGTAGTCTATTGTCGAGATTTTTGTTATTTCAATGGATGGTAGCCTTGTTATTATGGAAGGTAGTCGGTCGTTGAGATTTCTGTTACTCCAATGGATGGTAGCCTTGCAATTATGAAAGGTAGTCTGTTGTTCAGATTTTTTTTACTTCAATGGATGATAGCCTTGTCATTATAGAAGGTACTCTATTGTCGAGATTTTGGTTATTCGAATGGATGGTAGCTTTGTCATTATGGAAGGTAGTCTATTGTTGAGATAATTGATACTCCAATGGATGGTAGCCTTGTAATTATGGAAGGTAGTCTGTTGTCGAGATTTTTGTTACTCCAATAGATGGTAGCCTTGTCATTATGGAAGGTAGTCTTTTGTCGAGATTTTTGTTACTCCAATGGATGGTATCCTTGTCTTTATGGAAGGTAGTCTGTTGTCGAGATTTTTGTTACCCCAATGGATGTAGCCTTGTCATTATGGAAGGTAATCTGTTGTCGATATTTTTGTTACTCCAATGAATGGTAGCCTTGTCATTATGGAAGGTACTCTATTGTCGAGATTTTGGTTATTCCAATGGATGGTAGCCTTGTCATTATGGAAGGTAGTCTGTTATCAAGATTTTTGATACTCCAATGGATGGTAGCCTTGTAATTATGGAAGGGTGTCTGTTGTCAAGATTTTTGTTACTCTAATAGATACTAGCCTTGTCATTATGGAAGGTAGTCTGTGATTGAGATTTCTGTTACTCCAATGGATTGTAGCCTTGTCATTATGGAAGGTAGTCTGTTGTTCAGATTTTTCTTATTCCAATGGATGGTAACCTTGTCATTATGGAAGATAGTCTGTTGTCGAGATTTTTGTTACCCCAATGGATGTAACCTTGTCATTATGGAAGGTAGTTTGTTGTCGATCTTTTTGTTACTCCAATGAATGGTAGCCTTGTCATTATGGAAGGTAGTCTGTCGTTGAGATTTTTGATACTCCAATGGATTGTAGCCTTATCATTATGGAAGGGAGTCTGTTGTCGAGATTTTTGTTATTCCAATGGATGGTAACCTTGTTATTATGGAAGGTAGTCTTTTGTCGAGATTTATGTTACTCCAATGGATAGTAGCCTTGTCATTATTGAAGGTAGTCTATTATCGATATCTCTGTTACTCCAATGGATGATAGCCTTGTCATTATTGAAGGTAGTCAGTTGTTGATATTTTTATTACTCCAATGGATGGTAGCCTTATCATTATAGAAGGTAGTCTATTGTCAATATTTTTGTTATTCCTATGGATGGAAGCCTTGTCATTATTGAAGGTAGTCGATTGTTGATATTTCTGTTACTCCAATGGATGGTAGCCTTGTCATTATGAAAGGTACTCTATTGTTCAGATATTTGTTACTTCAAAGGATGATAGCCTTGTCATTATGGAAGGTACTGTATTGTCGAGATTTTGGTTATTCCAATGGATGGTAGCATTGTCATTATGGAAGGTAGTCTGTTGACGAGATTTTTGATACTCCAATGGATGGTAGCCTTGTAATTATGGAAGGTGGTTTGTTGTCGAGATTTTTGTTACTCTAATAGATGGTAGCCTTGTCATTATGGAAGGTAGCATGTCATTGAGATTTCTGTTACTCCCATGGATTGTAGCCTTGCCATTATGGAAGTTAGTCTATTGTTCAGATTTTTGTTACTCCAATGGATGGTAGCCTTGTCATTATGGAAGGTAGTTTTTTGTCAATCTTTTTGTTACTCGAATGAATGGTAGCCTTGTCATTATGGAAGGTAGTTTGTCATTGAGATTTTTGATACTCCAATGGATTGTAGCCTTATCATTATGGTAGGTAGTCTGTTGTTCAGATTTTTGTTACTCCAATGGATGGTAGCCTTGTCATTATGGAAGGTAGTCTATTGTCGAGATTTTTGTTACCCCAATGGATGTAGCGTTGTCATTATGGAAGGTAGTCTGTTTTCGATATTTTTGTTACTCCAGTGTATGGTAGCCTTGTCATTATGGAATGTAGTTTGTCATTGAGATTTTTGTTACTGTAATGGATTGTAGCCTTGTCATTATGGAAGGGAGTCTGTTGTCGAGATATTTGTTATTCCAATGGATGGTAACCTTGTTATTATGGAAGGTAGTCTTTTGTCGAGATTTTTATTACTCCAATGGATAGTATCCTTGTCATTATTGAAGGTAGTCTGTTGACGATATCTCTGTTACTCTAATGGATGATAGCCTTATCATTATTGAAGGTAGTCTGTTGTTGATATTTTTGTTACTCCAATGGATGGTAGCCTTGTCATTATGGAAGGTAGTCTACTGTCGGGATTTTTGTTATTCCAATGGATGGTAGCCTTGTCATTATGGAAGGTAGTCGGTCGTTGAGATTTCTGATACTCCAATGGATGGTAGCCTTGAGATTATGAAAGGTAGTCTTTTGTCGAGATTTTTGTTACTCCAATGGATGGTATCCTTGCCATTATGGAAGGTAGTCTGTTGTCGAGATTTTTGTTACCCCTGTGGATGTAGCCTTGTCATTATGGAAGGTAGTCTGTTGTCGATATTTTTGTTACTCCAATGAATGATAGCCTTGTCATTATGGAAGGTACTCTATTGTCGAGATTTTGTTTATTCCAATGGATGG
Source organism: Vicia faba (assembly GCA_948472305.1). Lineage (NCBI taxonomy): Eukaryota > Viridiplantae > Streptophyta > Magnoliopsida > Fabales > Fabaceae > Vicia > Vicia faba. The sequence goes on along the minus strand of OX451739.1, from coordinate 679,609,077 downwards.
TAGCCTTGTCATTATGGAAGGTAGTCTGTTGTCAAGATTTTTGATACTCCAATGGATGGTAGCCTTGTAATTATGGAAGGGTGTGTGTTGTCGAGATTTTTATTACTCTAATAGATAGTAGCCTTGTCATTATGGAAGGTAGTCTTTGATTGAGATTTCTGTTACTCCAATGGATTGTAGCCTTGTCATTATGGAAGGTTGTCTGTTGTTCAGATTTTTGTTACTCCAATGGATGGTAGCCTTGTCATTATGGAAGGTAGTCTATTGTCGAGATTTTTATTACTCCAATAGATGGTAGCCTTGTCATTATTGAAGGTAGTCTGTTGTCGATATGTTTGTTACTCCAATGGATGATAGCCTTGTCATTATGGAAGGTAGTCTGTTGTCGATATTTTTGTTACTCCAATGAATGGTAGCCTTGTCATTATGGAAGGTACTCTATTATCGAGATTTTGGTTATTCGAATGGATGGTAGCTTTGTCATTATGGAAGGTAGTCTTTTGTCGAGATAATTGATACTCCAATGGATGGTAGCCTTGTAATTATGGAAGGTAGTCTGTTGTCGAGATTTTTGTTACTCCAATAAATGGTAGCCTTGTCATTATGGAAGGTAGTCTTTTGTCGAGATTTTTGTTACTCCAATGGATGGTATCCTTGTCATTATGGAAGGTAGTCTGTGGTCGAGATTTTTGTTACCCCAATGGATGTAGCCTTGTCATTATGGAAGGTAGTCTGTTGTCGATATTTTTGTTACTCCAATGAATGGTAGCCTTGTCATTATGGAAGGTACTCTATTGTCGAGATTTTGGTTATTCCAATGGATGGTAGCTTTGTCATTATGGAAGGTAGTCTGTTATCAAGATTTTTGATACTCCAATGGATGGTAGCCTTGTAATTATGGAAGGGTGTCTGTTGTCGAGATTTTTGTTACTCTAATAGATGGTAGCCTTGTCATTATGGAAGGAAGTCTGTGATTGAGAATTCTGTTACTCCAATGGATTGTAGCCTTGTCATAATGGAAGGTATTCTGTTGTTCAGATTTTTGTTACTCCAATGGATGGTAGCCTTGTCATTATGGAAGGTAGTCTATTGTCGAGATTTTTATTACTCCAATGGATGGTAGCCTTGTCATTATGGAATGTAGTCTGTTGTCGATATCTTTGTTACTCCAATGGATGATAGCCTTGTCATTATGCAAGGTAGTCTATTGTTCAGATTTTTGTTACTCCAATGGATGGTAGCCTTGTCATTTTGGAAGGTATTCTATTGTCAAGATTTTTTTATTCCAATGGATGGTAGCCTTGTCATTATGGAAGGTAGTCAGTCGTTGAGATTCTTGTTACTCCAATGGATGGTAACATTGTCATTATGGAAGGTAGTCTTTTGTTCAAGATTTTTGTTATACCAATGGATGGTAGCCTTGTCATTATGGAAGGTAGTCTGTTGTCGAGATTTTTGTTACCCAAATGGATGTAGCCTTATCATTATGGAAGGTAGTCTGTTGTCGATATTTTTGTTACTCCAATGAATGGTAGCCTTGTCATTATGGAAGGTAGTCTGTTGTCGATATTTTTGTTACTCCAATGAATGGTAGCCTTGTCATTAAGGAATGTAGTCAGTTGTCGAGATTTTTGTTATTCCAATGGATGGTAACCTTATCATTATGGAAGGTAGTCTTTTGTCGAGATTTTTGTTACTCCAATGGATGGTAGCCTTGTCATTATTGAAGGTAGTCTTTTGTCGATATCTCTGTTACTCCAATGGATTATAGCCATGTCATTATGCAAGGTAGTCTGTTGTTTACATTTTTGTTACTCCAATGGATGGTAGCCTTGTCATTATGGAAGGTAGTCTATTGTCGGGATTTTTGTTATTCCAATGGATGGTAGCCTTGTCATTATGGAAGGTAGTCGGTCGTTGAGATTTCTGTTACTCTAATGGATGGTAGCCTTGCCATTATTGAAGGTAGTCTGTTGTCGATATTTTTGTTACTCCAATGAATGGTAGCCTTGTCATTATGGAAGGTACTCTATTGTCGAGATTTTGGTTATTCCAATGGATGGTAGAATTGTCATTATGGAAGGTAGTCTGTTGTCAAGATTTTTGATACTCCAATGGATGGTAGCTTTGTAATTATGGAAGGGTGTCTGTTGTCGAGATTGTTGTCACTCTAATAGATGGTAGCCTTGTCATTATGGAAGGTAGTCTGTGATTGAGATTTCTGTTACTCCAATGGATTGTAGCCTTGTCATTATAGAAGGTAGTCTGTTGTTCAGATTTTTGTTACTCCAATGGATGGTAGCCTTGTCATTATTGAAGGTAGTCTATTGTGGAGATTTTTGTTATTCTAAGGGATGGTAACCTTGTCATTATGGAAGGTAGTCTTTTGTCGAGATTTTTATTACTCCAATGGATGGTAGCCTTGTCATTATTGAAGGTAGTCTGTTACCGATATCTTTGTTACTCCAATGGATGATAGCCTTGTCATTATGCAAGGTACTCTGTTGTTCATATTTTTGTTACTCCAATGGATGGTAGCCTTGTCATTATGGAAGGTATTCTATTGTCAAGATTTTTTTTATTCCAATGGATTGTAGCCTTGTCATTATGGAAGGTAGTCAGTCGTTGAGATTTTTGTTACTCCAATGGATGGTAACGTTGTCATTATGGAAGGTAGTCTTTTGTTCGAGATTTTTGTTATACCAATGGATGGTAGCCTTGTCATTATGGAAGGTAGTCTGTTGTCGAGATTTTTGTTACCCACATGGATGTAGCCTTGTCATTATGGAAGATAGTCTGTTATCGATATTTTTGTTACTCCAATGAATGGTAGCCTTGTCATTATGGAATGTAGTCAGTTGTCGAGATTTTTGTTATTCCAATGGATGGTAACCTTATCATTATGGAATGTAGTCTTTTGTCGATATTTTTGTTAATCCAATGGATGGTAGCCTTGTCATTATTGAAGGTAGTCTTTTGTCGATATCTTTGTTACTCCAATGGATTATAGCCTTGTCATTATGCAAGGTACTCTATTGTTTACATTTTTGTTACTCAAATGGATGGTAGCCTTGTCATTATGGAAGGTAGTCTATTGTCTAGATTTTTGTTATTCCAATGGATGGTAGCCTTGTCATTATGGAAGGTAGTCAGTCGTTGAGATTTCTGTTACTCCAATGGATGGTAGCCTTTCAATTAAGAGAGGTAGTCTATTGTTTAGATTTTTTTTACTTCAATGGATGATAGCCTTGTCATTATGGAAGGTAGTCTGTTTTCGAGATAATTGATACTCCAATGGAAGGTAGCCTTGTAATTATGGAAGGTAGTCTGTTGTCGAGATTATTGTTACTCTAATAGATGGTAGCCTTGTCATTATGGAAGGTAGTTTGTTGTTGAGATTTATGTTACTCCAATGAATTGTAGCCTTGTCATTATGGAAGTTAGTATGTTGTTCAGATTTTTGTTATTCCAATGGATGGTAGCCTCGTCATTATGGAAGGTAGTCTATTGTCGAAATTTTTTTTATTCCATTGGATGGTAGCTTTGTCATTATGGAAGGTAGTCTGTTGTCGAGATTTTTGTTATTCCAATGGATGGTAACCTTGTCATTATGGAAGGTAGTCTTTTGTCGAGATTTTTGTTACTCCAATTGATGGTGGCCTTGTCATTATTGAAGGTAGTATGTTGTCGATATCTTTGTTACTCCAATGGATGATAGCCTTGTCATTATGCAAGTTAATCTATTGTTCAGATTTTTGTTACTCCAATTGATGGTAGCCTTGTCATTATGGAAGGTAGTCTATTGTGAATATTTTTGTTATTCCAATTGATGGTAGCCTTGTCATTATGGTAGGTAGTCGGTCGTTAAAATTTCTGTTACTCCAATGGATGGTAGTTTTGTAATTATGGAAAGTAGTCTGTTGTTCAGATTTTTGTTACTCTAATGGATGATAGCCTTGTCATTATGGAAGGAAGTCTGTTGTCGAAATTTTTGATACTCCAATGGGTGGTAGCCTTGTGATTATGGAAGGTAGTCTGTTGTCGAGATTTTTGTTACTCCAATGGATGGTAGCCTTGTCATTATGGAAGGTAGTCTATCGTTGAGATTTCTGTCACTCTAATGGATTATAGCTTTATCATTAAGGAAGGTAGTCTTTTGTTCATATTTTTGTTACTCCAATGGATTGTTGCCTTGTCTTTATGGAAGGTAGTCTTTTGTCGAGATTTTTGTTATTCCAATGGATGGTAGCCTTCTCATTATGGAAGGTAGTCTTTTGTCGAGATTTTTGTTACTCCAATGGATGGTATCCTTGTCATTATTGAAGGTAGACTGTTGTCGAGATTTTTGTTACCCCAATGGATGTAGCCTTGTCATTATGGAAGGTAGTTTGTTGTCGATATTTTTGTTACTCCAATGAATGGTAGCCTTGTCATTATGGAATGTAGTCTGCTGTAGAGATTTTTGTTATTCCAATGGATGGTAACCTTGTCATTATGGAAGGTAGTCTTTTGTCGAGATTTTTGTTACTCCAATGGATGGTAGCCTTGTCATTATTGAAGGTAGTCTTTTGTCGATATCTCTGTTAATCCAATGGATGATAGCCTTGTCATTATGCAAGGTAGTCTGTTGTTCACATTTTTGTTTTTCCAATGGATGGTAGCCTTGTCATTATGGTAGGTAGTCTATTGTCGAGATTTTTATTATTCCAATGTATGGTAGCCTTGTCATTATGGAAGGTAGTCTTTTGTCGAGATTTTTATTACTCCAATGGATGGTAGCCTTGTCATTATTGAAGGTAGTCTGTTGCCGATATCTTTGTTACTCCAATGGATGATAGCCTTGTCATTATGCAAGGTACTCTGTTGTTCAGATTTTTGTTACTCCAATGGATGGTAGCCTTGTCATTATTGAAGGTATTCTATTGTCAAGATTTTTTTTATTCCAATGGATTGTAGCCTTGTCATTATGGAAAGTAGTCAGTCGTTGAGATTTTTGTTACTCCAATGGATGGTAATGTTGTCATTATGGAAGGTAGTCTTTTGTTCATTATTTTTGTTATACCAATGGATGGTAGCCTTGTCATTATGGAAGGTAGTCTGTTGTCGAGATTTTTGTTACCCACATGGATGTAGCCTTGTCATTATGGAAGGTAGTCTGTTGTCGATATTTTTGTTACTCCAATGAATGGTAGCCTTGTCATTATGGAATGTAGTCAGTTGTCGAGATTTTTGTTATTCCAATGGATGGTAACCTTATCATTATGGAAGGTAGTCTTTTGTCGAGATTTTTGTTACTCCAATGGATGGTAGCCTTGTCATTATTGAAGGTAGTCTTTTGTCGATATCTCTGTTACTCCAATGGATTATAGCCTTGTCATTATGCAAGGTACTCTGTTGTTTACATTTTTGTTACTCCAATGGATGGTAGCCTTGTCATTATGGAAGGTAGTCTATTGTCTAGATTTTTGTTATTCCAATGGATGGTAGCCTTGTCATTATGGAAGGTAGTCAGTCGTTGAGATTTCTGTTACTCCAATGGATGGTAGCCTTTCAATTAAGAAAGGTAGTCTATTGTTTAGATTTTTTTTACTTCAATGGATGATAGCCTTGTCATTATGGAAGGTAGTCTGTTGTCGAGATAATTGATACTCCAATGGAAGCTAGCCTTATAATTATGGAAGGTAGTCTGTTGTCGAGATTTTTGTTACTCTAATAGATGGTAGCCTTGTCATTATGGAAGGTAGTTTGTTGTTGAGGTTTTTGTTACTCCAATGAAATGTAGCCTTGTCATTCTGGAAGTTAGTATGTTGTTCAGATTTTTGTTATTCCAATGGATGGTAGCCTTGTCATTATGGAAGGTAGTCTATTGTCGAAATATTTTTTATTCCATTGGATGGTAGCTTTGTCATTATGGAAGGTAGTCTGTTGTCGAGATTTTTGTTATTCCAATGGATGGTAACCTTGTCATTATGGAAGGTAGTCTTTTGTCGAGATTTTTGTTACTCCAATTGATGGTGGCCTTGTCATTATTGAAGGTAGTATGTTGTCGATATCTCTGTTACTCCAATGGATGATAGCCTTGTCATTATGCAAGGTAATCTATTGTTCATATTTTTGTTACTCCAATTGATGGTAGCCTTGTCATTACGGAAGGTAGTCTATTGTGAATATTTTTGTTATTCCAATTGATGGTAGCCTTGTCATTATGGTAGGTAGTCGATCGTTAAAATTTCTGTTACTCCAATGGATGGTAGTCTTGTCATTATGGAAGGTAGTCTGTTGTTCAGATTTTTGTTACTCTAATGGATGATAGCCTTGTCATTATGGAAGGAAGTCTGTTGTCGAAATTTTTGATACTCCAATGGGTGGTAGCCTTGTGATTATGGAAGGTAGTCTGTTGTCGAGATTTTTGTTACTCCAATGGATGGTAGCCTTGTCATTATGGAAGGTAGTCTGTCGTTGAGATTTCTGTCACTCTAATGGATTATAGCTTTATCATTAAGGAAGGTAGTCTTTTGTTCAGATTTTTGTTACTCCAATGGATTGTTGCCTTGTCTTTATGGAAGGTAGTCTTTTGTCGAGATTTTTGTTATTCCAATGGATGGTAGCCTTCTCATTATGGAAGGTAGTCTTTTGTCGAGATTTTTGTTACTCCAAATGATGGTATCCTTGTCATTATGGAAGGTAGATTGTTGTCGATATTTTTGTTACCCCAATGGATGTAGCCTTGTCATTATGGAAGTTAGTTTGTTGTCGATATTTTTGTTACTCCAATGAATGGTAGCCTTGTCATTATGGAATGTAGTCTGTTGTCGAGATTTTTGTTATTCCAATGGATGGTAACCTTGTCATTATGGAAGGTAGTCTTTTGTTGAGATTTTTGTTACTCCAATGGATGGTAGCCTTGTCATTATTGAAGTTAGTCTTTTATCGACATCTCTTTTAATCCAATGGATGATAGCCTTGTCATTATGCAAGGTAGTCTGTTGTTCAGATTTTTGTTACTCTAATGGATGATAGCCCTGTCATTATGGAAGGAAGTCTGTTGTCGAAATTTTTGATACTCCAATGGGTGGTAGCCTTGTGATTATGGAAGGTAGTCGGTCGTTAAAATTTCTGTTACTCCAATGGATGGTAGTCTTGTCATTATGGAAGGTAGTCTGTTGTTCATATTTTTGTTACTCTAATGGATGATAGCCTTGTCATTATGGAAGGAAGTCTGTTGTCGAAATTTTTGATACTCCAATGGGTGGTAGCCTTGTGATTATGGAAGGTAGTCTGTTGTCGAGATTTTTGTTACTCCAATGGATGGTAGCCTTGTCATTATGGAAGGTAGTCTGTCGTTGAGATTTCTGTCACTCTAATGGATTATAGCTTTATCATTAAGGAAGGTAGTCTTTTGTTCAGATTTTTGTTACTCCAATGGATTGTAGCCTTGTCTTTATGGAAGGTAGTCTTTTGTCGAGATTTTTGTTATTCCAATGGATGGTAGCCTTCTCATTATGGAAGGTAGTCTTCTGTCGAGATTTTTGTTACTCCAATGGATGGTATCCTTGTCATTATGGAAGGTAGACTGTTGTCGAGATTTTTGTTACCCCAATGGATGTAGCCTTGTCATTATGGAAGGTAGTTTGTTGTCGATATTTTTGTTACTCCAATGAATGGTAGCCTTGTCATTATGGAATGTAGTCTCTTGTCGAAATTTTTGTTATTCCAATGGATGGTAACCTTGTCATTATGGAAGGTAGTCTTTTGTTGAGATTTTTGTTACTCCAATGGATGGTAGCCTTGTCATTATTGAAGGTAGTCTTTTGTCGATATCTCTGTTAATCCAATGGATGATAGCCTTGTCATTATGCAAGGTAGTCTGTTGTTCACATTTTTGTTACTCCAATGGATGGTAGCCTTGTCATTATGGAAGGTAGTCTATTGTCGAGATTTTTATTATTCTAATGTATGGTAGCCTTGTCATTATGGAAGGTAGTCTGTTGTTGAGATATTTGTTACTCCAATGGATTGTAGCCTTGTCTTTATGGGAGGTAGTCAGTTGTCGAGATTTTGGTTATTCTAATGGATGGTAGCCTTCTCATTATGGAAGGTAGTCTTTTGTCAAGATTTTTGTTATTACAATGGATGGTAGCCTTGTCATTATGGAAGGTAGTCTATTGTCGAGATTTTTATTACTCCAATGGATGGTAGCCTTGTCATTATGGAATGTAGTTTGTTGTCGATATCTTTGTTACTCCAATGGATGATAGCCTTGTCATTATGCAAGGTAGTCTGTTGTTCAGATTTTTGTTACTCCAATGGATGGTAGCCTTGTCATTATGGAAGGTATTCTATTGTTAAGATTTTTTTTATTCCAATGGATGGTAGCCTTGTCATTATGGAAGGTAGTCAGTCGTTGAGATTCTTGTTACTCCAATGGATGGTAACGTTGTCATTATGGAAGGTAGTCTTTTGTTCAAGATTTTTGTTATACCAATGGATGGTAGCCTTGTCATTATGGAAGGTAGTCTGTTGTCGAGATTTTTGTTACCCAAATGGATGTAGCCTTATCATTATGGAAGGTAGTCTGTTGTCGATATTTTTGTTACTCCAATGAATGGTAGCCTTGTCATTATGGAAGGTAGTCTGTTGTCGATATTTTTGTTACTCCAATGAATGGTAGCCTTGTCATTATGGAATGTAGTCAGTTGTCGAGATTTTTGTTATTCCAATGGATGGTAACCTTATCATTATGGAAGGTAGTCTTTTGTCGAGATTTTTGTTACTCCAATGGATGGTAGCCTTGTCATTATTGAAGGTAGTCTTTTGTCGATATCTCTGTTACTCCAATGGATTATAGCCTTGTCATTATGCAAGGTAGTCTGTTGTTTACATTTTTGTTACTCCAATGGATGGTAGCCTTGTCATTATGGAAGTTGTCTATTGTCGGGATTTTTGTTATTCCAATGGATGGTAGCCTTGTCATTATGGAAGGTAGTCGGTCGTTGAGATTTCTGTTACTCCAATGGATGGTAGCCTTGCCATTATTGAAGGTAGTCTGTTGTCGATATTTTTGTTACTCCAATGAATGGTAGCCTTGTCATTATGGAAGGTACTCTATTGTCGAGATTTTGGTTATTCCAATGGATGGTAGACTTGTAATTATGGAAGGTAGTCTGTTGTCAAGATTTTTGATACTCCAATGGATGGAAGCTTTGTAATTATGGAAGGGTGTCTATTGTCGAGATTGTTGTTACTCTAATAGATGGTAGCCTTGTCATTATGGAAGGTAGTTTGTGATTGAGATTTCTGTTACTCCAATGGATTGTAGCCTTGTCATTATATAAGGTAGTCTTTTGTTCAGATTTTTGTTACTCCAATGGATGGTAGCCTTGTCATTATTGAAGGTAGTCTATTGTCGAGATTTTTGTTATTCTAAGGGATGGTAACCTTGTCATTATGGAAGGTAGTCTTTTGTCGAGATTTTTATTACTCCAATGGATGGTAGCCTTGTCATTATTGAAGGTAGTCTGTTGTCGATATCTTTGTTACTCCAATGGATGATAGCCTTGTCATTCTGCAAGGTACTCTGTTGTTCAGATTTTTGTTACTCCAATGGATGGTAGCCTTGTCATTATGGAAGGTATTCTATTGTCAAGATTTTTTTTATTCCAATGGATGGTTGCCTTGTCATTATGGAAGGTAGTCTGTCGTTGAGATTTTTGTTACTCCAATGGATGGTAACGTTGTCATTATGGAAGGTAGTCTTTTGTTCAAGATTTTTGTTATACCAATGGATGGTAGCCTTTTCATTATGGAAGGTAGTCTGTTGTCGAGATTTTTGTTACCCACATGGATGTAGCCTTGTCATTATGGAAGGTAGACTTTTGTCGATATTTTTGTTACTCCAATGAATGGTAGCCTTGTCATTATGGAATGTAGTCAGTTGTCGAGATTTTTGTTATTCCAATGGATGGTAACCTTATCATTATGGAAGGTAGTCTTTTGTCGAGATTTTTGTTACTCCAATGGATGGTAGCCTTGTCATTATTGAAGGTAGTCTTTTGTCGATATCTCTGTTACTCCAATGGATTATAGCGTTGTCATTATGCAAGGTAGTCTGTTGTTCACATTTTTGTTACTCCAATGGATGGTAGCCTTGTCACTATGGAAGGTAGTCTATTGTCGAGATTTTTATTATTCCAATGTATGGTAGCCTTGTCATTATGGAAGGTAGTCTGTTGTCGAGATATTTGTTACTCCAATGGATTGTAGCCTTGTCTTTATGGGAGGTAGTCAGTTGTCGAGATTTTGGTTATTCTAATGGATGGTAACCTTCTCATTATGGAAGGTAGTCTTTTGTCAAGATTTTTGTTATTCCAATGGATGGTAGCCTTGTCATTATGGAAGGTAGTTTATTGTCGAGATTTTTATTACTCCAATGGATGGTAGCCTTGTCATTATGGAATGTAGTCTGTTGTCGATATCTTTGTTACTCCAATGGATGATAGCCTTGTCATTATGCAAGGTAGTCTGTTGTTCAGATTTTTGTTACTCCAATGGATGGTAGCCTTGTCATTATGGAAGGTATTCTATTGTTAAGATTTTTTTTATTCCAATGGATGGTAGCCTTGTCATTATGGAAGGTAGTCAGTCGTTGAGATTCTTGTTACTCCAATGGATGGTAACATTGTCATTATGGAAGGTAGTCTTTTGTTCAAGATTTTTGTTATACCAATGGATGGTAGCCTTGTCATTATGGAAGGTAGTCTGTTGTCGAGATTTTTGTTACCCACATGGATGTAGCCTTGTCATTATGGAAGGTAGTCTTTTGTCGATATTTTTGTTACTCCAATGAATGGTAGCCTTGTCATTATAGAATGTAGTCAGTTGTCGAGATTTTTGTTATTCCAATGGATGGTAACCTTATCATTATGGAAGGTAGTCTTTTGTCGAGATTTTTTTTACTCCAATGGATGGTAGCCTTGTCATTATTGAAGGTAGTCTTTTGTCGATATCTCTGTTACTCCAATGGATTATAGCCTTGTCATTATGCAAGGTAGTCTGTTGTTCACATTTTTGTTACTCCAATGGATGGTAGCCTTGTCATTATGGAAGGTAGTCTATTGTCGAGATTTTTATTATTCCAATGTATGGTAGCCTTGTCATTTTGGAAGGTAGTCTTTTGTCGAGATTTTTGTTACTCCAATGGATGGTAGCCTTGTCATTATTGAAGGTAGTCTTTTGTCGATATCTCTGTTACTCCAATGGATTATAGCCTTGTCATTATGCAAGGTACTCTGTTGTTTACATTTTTGTTACTCCAATGGATGGTAGCCTTGTCATTATGGAAGGTAATCTATTGTCTAGATTTTTGTTATTCCAATGGATGGTAGCCTTGTCATTATGGAAGGTAGTCAGTCGTTGAGATTTCTGTTACTCCAATGGATGGTAGCCTTTCAATTAAGAAAGGTAGTCTATTGTTTAGATTTTTTTTTACTTCAATGGATGATAGCCTTGTCATTATGGAAGGTAGTCTGTTGTCGAGATAATTGATACTCCAATGGAAGCTAGCCTTATAATTATGGAAGGTAGTCTGTTGTCGAGATTTTTGTTACTCTAATAGATGGTAGCCTTGTCATTATGGAAGGTAGTTTGTTGTTGAGGTTTCTGTTACTCCAATGAAATGTAGCCTTGTCATTCTGGAAGTTAGTATGTTGTTCAGATTTTTGTTATTCCAATGGATGGTAGCCTTGTCATTATGGAAGGTAGTCTATTGTCGAAATTTTTTTTATTCCATTGGATGGTAGCTTTGTCATTATGGAAGGTAGTCTGTTGTCGAGATTTTTGTTATTCCAATGGATGGTAACCTTGTCATTATGGAAGGTAGTCTTTTGTCGAGATTTTTGTTACTCCAATTGATGGTGGCCTTGTCATTATTGAAGGTAGTATGTTGTCGATATCTCTGTTACTCCAATGGATGATAGCCTTGTCATTATGCAAGGTAATCTATTGTTCAGATTTTTGTTACTCCAATTGATGGTAGCCTTGTCATTATGGAAGGTAGTCTATTGTGAATATTTTTGTTATTCCAATTGATGGTAGCCTTGTCATTATGGTAGGTAGTCGATCGTTAAAATTTCTGTTACTCCAATGGATGGTAGTCTTGTCATTATGGAAGGTAGTCTGTTGTTCAGATTTTTGTTACTCTAATGGATGATAGCCTTGTCATTATGGAAGGAAGTCTGTTGTCGAAATTTTTGATACTCCAATGGGTGGTAGCCTTGTGATTATGGAAGGTAGTCTGTTGTCGAGATTTTTGTTACTCCAATGGATGGTAGCCTTGTCATTATGGAAGGTAGTCTGTCGTTGAGATTTCTGTCACTCTAATGGATTATAGCTTTATCATTAAGGAAGGTAGTCTTTTGTTCAGATTTTTGTTACTCCAATGGATTGTTGCCTTGTCTTTATGGAAGGTAGTCTTTTGTCGAGATTTTTGTTATTCCAATGGATGGTAGCCTTCTCATTATGGAAGGTATTTTTTTGTCGAGATTTTTGTTACTCCAAATGATGGTATCCTTGTCATTATGGAAGGTAGATTGTTGTCGATATTTTTGTTACCCCAATGGATGTAGCCTTGTCATTATGGTAGGTAGTTTGTTGTCGATATTTTTGTTACTCCAATGAATGGTAGCCTTGTCATTATGGAATGTAGTCTGTTGTCGAGATTTTTGTTATTCCAATGGATGGTAACCTTTTCATTATGGAAGGTAGTCTTTTGTTGAGATTTTTGTTACTCCAATGGATGGTAGCCTTGTCATTATTGAAGTTAGTCTTTTATCGATATCTCTGTTAATCCAATGGATGATAGCCTTGTCATTATGCAAGGTAGTCTGTTGTTCAGATTTTTGTTACTCTAATGGATGATAGCCCTGTCATTATGGAAGGAAGTCTGTTGTCGAAATTTTTGATACTCCAATGGGTGGTAGCCTTGTGATTATGGAAGGTAGTCGGTCGTTAAAATTTCTGTTACTCCAATGGATGGTAGTCTTGTCATTATGGAAGGTAGTCTGTTGTTCATATTTTTGTTACTCTAATGGATGATAGCTTTGTCATTATGGAAGGAAGTCTGTTGTCGAAATTTTTGATACTCCAATGGGTGGTAGCCTTGTGATTATGGAAGGTAGTCTGTTGTCGAGATTTTTGTTACTCCAATGGATGGTAGCCTTGTCATTATGGAAGGTAGTCTGTCGTTGAGATTTCTGTCACTCTAATGGATTATAGCTTTATCATTAAGGAAGGTAGTCTTTTGTTCAGATTTTTGTTACTCCAATGGATTGTAGACTTGTCTTTATGGAAGGTAGTCTTTTGTCGAGATTTTTGTTATTCCAATGGATGGTAGCCTTCTCATTATGGAAGGTAGTCTTCTGTCGAGATTTTTGTTACTCCAATGGATGGTATCCTTGTCATTATGGAAGGTAGACTGTTGTCGAGATTTTTGTTACCCCAATGGATGTAGCCTTGTCATTATGGAAGGTAGTTTGTTGTCGATATTTTTGTTACTCCAATGAATGGTAGCCTTGTCATTATGGAATGTAGTCTCTTGTCGAAATTTTTGTTATTCCAATGGATGGTAACCTTGTCATTATGGAAGGTAGTCTTTTGTTGAGATTTTTGTTACTCCAATGGATGGTAGCCTTGCCATTATTGAAGGTAGTCTTTTGTCGATATCTCTGTTAATCCAATGGATGATAGCCTTGTCATTATGCAAGGTAGTCTGTTGTTCACATTTTTGTTACTCCAATGGATGGTAGCCTTGTCATTATGGAAGGTAGTCTATTGTCGAGATTTTTATTATTCTAATGTATGGTAGCCTTGTCATTATGGAAGGTAGTCTGTTGTCGAGATATTTGTTACTCCAATGGATTGTAGCCTTGTCTTTATGGGAGGTAGTCAGTTGTCGAGATTTTGGTTATTCTAATGGATGGTAGCCTTCTCATTATGGAAGGTAGTCTTTTGTCAAGATTTTTGTTATTACAATGGATGGTAGCCTTGTCATTATGGAAGGTAGTCTATTGTCGAGATTTTTATTACTCCAATGGATGGTAGCCTTGTCATTATGGAATGTAGTTTGTTGTCGATATCTTTGTTACTCCAATGGATGATAGCCTTGTCATTATGCAAGGTAGTCTGTTGTTCAGATTTTTGTTACTCCAATGGATGGTAGCCTTGTCATTATGGAAGGTATTCTATTGTTAAGATTTTTTTTATTCCAATGGATGGTAGCCTTGTCATTATGGAAGGTAGTCAGTCGTTGAGATTCTTGTTACTCCAATGGATGGTAACGTTGTCATTATGGAAGGTAGTCTTTTGTTCAAGATTTTTGTTATACCAATGGATGGTAGCCTTGTCATTATGGAAGGTAGTCTGTTGTCGAGATTTTTGTTACCCAAATGGATGTAGCCTTATCATTATGGAAGGTAGTCTGTTGTCGATATTTTTGTTACTCCAATGAATGGTAGCCTTGTCATTATGGAAGGTAGTCTGTTGTCGATATTTTTGTTACTCCAATGAATGGTAGCCTTGTCATTATGGAATGTAGTCAGTTGTCGAGATTTTTGTTATTCCAATGGATGGTAACCTTATCATTATGGAAGGTAGTCTTTTGTCGAGATTTTTGTTACTCCAATGGATGGTAGCCTTGTCATTATTGAAGGTAGTCTTTTGTCGATATCTCTGTTACTCCAATGGATTATAGCCTTGTCATTATGCAAGGTAGTCTGTTGTTTACATTTTTGTTACTCCAATAGATGGTAGCCTTGTCATTATGGAAGTTGTCTATTGTCGGGATTTTTGTTATTCCAATGGATGGTAGCCTTGTCATTATGGAAGGTAGTCGGTCGTTGAGATTTCTGTTACTACAATGGATGGTAGCCTTGCCATTATTGAAGGTAGTCTGTTGTCGATATTTTTGTTACTCCAATGAATGGTAGCCTTGTCATTATGGAAGGTACTCTATTGTCGAGATTTTGGTTATTCCAATGGATGGTAGACTTGTAATTATGGAAGGTAGTCTGTTGTCAAGATTTTTGATACTCCAATGGATGGAAGCTTTGTAATTATGGAAGGGTGTCTATTGTCGAGATTGTTGTTACTCTAATAGATGGTAGCCTTGTCATTATGGAAGGTAGTCTGTGATTGAGATTTCTGTTACTCCAATGGATTGTAGCCTTGTCATTATATAAGGTAGTCTTTTGTTCATATTTTTGTTACTCCAATGGATGGTAGCCTTGTCATTATTGAAGGTAGTCTATTGTCGAGATTTTTGTTATTCTAAGGGATGGTAACCTTGTCATTATGGAAGGTAGTCTTTTGTCGAGATTTTTATTACTCCAATGGATGGTAGCCTTGTCATTATTGAAGGTAGTCTGTTGTCGATATCTTTGTTACTCCAATGGATGATAGCCTTGTCATTCTGCAAGGTACTCTGTTGTTCAGATTTTTGTTACTCCAATGGATGGTAGCCTTGTCATTATGGAAGGTATTCTATTGTCAAGATTTTTTTTATTCCAATGGATGGTTGCCTTGTCATTATGGAAGGTAGTCTGTCGTTGAGATTTTTGTTACTCCAATGGATGGTAACGTTGTCATTATGGAAGGTAGTCTTTTGTTCAAGATTTTTGTTATACCAATGGATGGTAGCCTTGTCATTATGGAAGGTAGTCTGTTGTCGAGATTTTTGTTACCCACGTGGATGTAGCCTTGTCATTATGGAAGGTAGTCTTTTGTCGATATTTTTGTTACTCCAATGAATGGTAGCCTTGTCATTATGGAATGTAGTCAGTTGTCGAGATTTTTGTTATTCCAATGGATGGTAACCTTATCATTATGGAAGGTAGTCTTTTGTCGAGATTTTTGTTACTCCAATGGATGGTAGCCTTGTCATTATTGAAGGTAGTCTTTTGTCGATATCTCTGTTACTCCAATGGATTATAGCGTTGTCATTATGCAAGGTAGTCTGTTGTTCACATTTTTGTTACTCCAATGGATGGTAGCCTTGTCACTATGGAAGGTAGTCTATTGTCGAGATTTTTATTATTCCAATGTATGGTAGCCTTGTCATTATGGAAGGTAGTCTGTTGTCGAGATATTTGTTACTCCAATGGATTGTAGCCTTGTCTTTATGGGAGGTAGTCAGTTGTCGAGATTTTGGTTATTCTAATGGATGGTAACCTTCTCATTATGGAAGGTAGTCTTTTGTCAAGATTTTTGTTATTCCAATGGATGGTAGCCTTGTCATTATGGAAGGTAGTTTATTGTCGAGATTTTTATTACTCCAATGGATGGTAGCCTTGTCATTATGGAATGTAGTCTGTTGTCGATATCTTTGTTACTCCAATGGATGATAGCCTTGTCATTATGCAAGGTAGTCTGTTGTTCAGATTTTTGTTACTCCAATGGATGGTAGCCTTGTCATTATGGAAGGTATTCTATTGTTAAGATTTTTTTTATTCCAATGGATGGTAGCCTTGTCATTATGGAAGGTAGTCAGTCGTTAAGATTCTTGTTACTCCAATGGATGGTAACGTTGTCATTATGGAAGGTAGTCTTTTGTTCAAGATTTTTGTTATACCAATGGATGGTAGCCTTGTCATTATGGTAGGTAGTCTGTTGTCGAGATTTTTGTTACCCACATGGATGTAGCCTTGTCATTATGGAAGGTAGTCTTTTGTCGATATTTTTGTTACTCCAATGAATGGTAGCCTTGTCATTATGGAATGTAGTCAGTTGTCGAGATTTTTGTTATTCCAATGGATGGTAACCTTATCATTATGGAAGGTAGTCTTTTGTCGAGATTTTTTTTACTCCAATGGATGGTAGCCTTGTCATTATTGAAGGTAGTCTTTTGTCGATATCTCTGTTACTCCAATGGATTATAGCCTTGTCATTATGCAAGGTAGTCTGTTGTTCACATTTTTGTTACTCCAATGGATGGTAGCCTTGTCATTATGGAAGGTAGTCTATTGTCGAGATTTTTATTATTCCAATGTATGGTAGCCTTGTCATTTTGGAAGGTAGTCTGTTGTCGAGATATTTGTTACTCCAATGGATTGTAGCCTTGTCTTTATGGGAGGTAGTCAGTTGTCGAGATTTTGGTTATTCTAATGGATGGTAGCCTTCTCATTATGGAAGGTAGTCTTTTGTCAAGATTTTTGTTATTCCAATGGATGGTAGCCTTGTTATTATGGAAGGTAGTCTATTGTCAAGATTTTTATTACTCCAATGGATGGTAGCCTTGTCATTATGGAATGTAGTCTGTTGTCGATATCTTTGTTACTCCAATGGATGATAGCCTTGTCATTATGCAAGGTAGTCAGTTGTTCATATTTTTGTTACTCCAATGGATGGTAGCCTTGTCATTATGGAAGGTATTCTATTGTTAAGATTTTTTTTATTCCAATGGATGGTAGCCTTGTCATTATGGAAGGTAGTCAGTCGTTGAGATTCTCGTTACTCCAATGGATGGTAACGTTGTCATTATGGAAGGTAGTCTTTTGTTCAAGATTTTTGTTATACCAATGGATGGTAGCCTTGTCATTATGGAAGGTAGTCTGTTGTCGAGATTTTTGTTACCCAAATGGATGTAGCCTTATCATTATGGAAGGTAGTCTGTTGTCGATATTTTTGTTACTCTAATGAATGGTAGCCTTGTCATTATGGAATGTAGTCAGTTGTCGAGATTTTTGTTATTCCAATGGATGGTTACCTTATCATTATGGAAGGTAGTCTTTTGTCGAGATTTTTGTTACTCCAATGGATGGTAGCCTTGTCATTATTGAAGGTAGTCTTTTGTCGATATCTCTGTTACTCCAATGGATTATAGCCTTGTCATTATGCAAGGTAGTCTGTTGTTTACACTTTTGTTACTCCAATGGATGGTAGCCTTGTCATTATGGAAGTTGTCTATTGTCGGGATTTTTGTTATTCCAATGGATGGTAGCCTTGTCATTATGGAAGGTAGTCGGTATGAGATTTCTGTTACTCCAATGGATGGTAGCCTTGCCATTATTGAAGGTAGTCTGTTGTCGATATATTTGTTACTCCAATGAATGGTAGCCTTGTCATTATGGAAGGTACTCTATTGTCGAGATTTTGGTTATTCCAATGGATGGTAGACTTGTCATTATGGAAGGTAGTCTGTTGTCAAGATTTTTGATACTCCAATGGATGGAAGCTTTGTAATTATGGAAGGGTGTCTATTGTCGAGATTGTTGTTACTCTAATAGATGGTAGCCTTGTCATTATGGAAGGTAGTCTGTGATTGAGATTTCTGTTACTCCAATGGATTGTAGCCTTGTCATTATAGAAGGTAGTCTGTTGTTCAGATTTTTGTTACTCCAATGGATGGTAGCCTTGTCATTATTGAAGGTAGTCTATTGTCGAGATTTTTGTTATTCTAAGGGATGGTAACCTTGTCATTATGGAAGGTAGTCTTTTGTCGAGATTTTTATTACTCCAATGGATGGTAGCCTTGTCATTATTGAAGGTAGTCTATTGTCGATATCTTTGTTACTCCAATGGATGATAGCCTTGTCATTCTGCAAGGTACTCTGTTGTTCAGATTTTTGTTACTCCAATGGATGGTAGCCTTGTCATTATGGAAGGTATTCTATTGTCAAGATTTTTTTTATTCCAATGGATGGTAGCCTTATCATTATGGAAGGTAGTCAGTCGTTGAGATTTTTGTTACTCCAATGGATGGTAACGTTGTCATTATGGAAGGTAGTCTTTTGTTCAAGATTTTTGTTATACCAATGGATGGTAGCCTTGTCATTATGGAAGGTAGTCTGTTGTCGAGATTTTTGTTACCCACATGGATGTAGCCTTGTCATTATGGAAGGTAATCTGTTGTCGATATTTTTGTTACTCCAATGAATGGTAGCCTTGTCATTATGGAATGTAGTCAAGTGTCGAGATTTTTGTTATTCCAATGGATGGTAACCTTATCATTATGGAAGGTAGTCTTTTGTCGAGATTTTTGTTACTCCAATGGATGGTAGCCTTGTCATTATTGAAGGTAGTCTTTTGTCGATATCTCTGTTACTCCAATGGATTATAGCCTTGTCATTATGCAAGGTACTCTGTTGTTTACATTTTTGTTACTCCAATGGATGTAGCCTTGTCACTATGGAAGGTAGTCAGTCATTGAGATTTCTGTTACTCCAATGGATGGTAGCCTGGCAATTAAGAAAGGTAGTCTATTGTTTAGATTTTTTTTACTTCAATGGATGATAGCCTTGTCATTATGGAAGGTAGTCTGTTGTCGAGATAATTGATACTCCAATGGAAGGTAGCCTTGTAATTATGGAAGGTAGTCCATTGTCGAGATTTTTGTTACTCTAATAGATGGTAGCCTTGTCATTATGGAAGGTAGTTTGTTGTTGAGATTTCTGTTACTCCAATGAATTGTAGCCTTGTCATTATGGAAGTTAGTATGTTGTTCAGATTTTTGTTATTCCAATGGATGGTAGCCTTGTCATTATGGAAGGTAGTCTATTGTCGAAAATTTTTTTATTCCATTGGATGGTAGCTTTGTCATTATGGAAGGTAGTCTGTTGTCGAGATTTTTGTTATTCCAATGGATGGTAACCTTGTCATTATGGAAGGTAGTCTTTTGTCGAGATTTTTGTTACTCCAATGGATGGTGGCCTTGTCATTATTGAAGGTAGTATGTTGTCGATATCTCTGTTACTCCAATGGATGATAGCCTTGTCATTATGCAAGTTAATCTATTGTTCAGATTTTTGTTACTCTAATTGATGGTAGCCTTGTCATTATGGAAGGTAGTCTATTGTGAATATTTTTGTTATTCCAATTGATGGTAGCCTTGTCATTATGGTAGGTAGTCGGTCGTTAAAATTTCTGATACTCCAATAGATGGTAGTCTTATCATTATGGAAGGTAGTCTGTTGTTCAGATTTTTGGTACTCTAATGGATGATAGCCTTGTCATTATGGAAGGAAGTCTGTTGTCGAAATTTTTGATACTCCAATGGGTGGTAGCCTTGTGATTATGGAAGGTAGTCTGTTGTCGAGATTTTTGTTACTCCAATGGATGGTAGCCTTGTCATTATTGAAGGTAGTCTGTCGTTGTGATTTTTGTCACTCTAATGGATTATAGCTTTATCATTAAGGAAGGTAGTCTTTTGTTCAGATTTTTGTTACTCCAATGGATTGTTGCCTTGTCTTTATGGAAGGTAGTCTTTTGTCGAGATTTTTGTTATTCCAATGGATGGTAGCCTTCTCACTATGGAAGGTAGTCTTTTGTCGAGATTTTTGTTACTCTAATGGATGGTATCCTTGTCATTATGGAAGGTAGACTGTTGTCGAGATTTTTGTTACCCCAATGGATGTAGCCTTGTCATTATGGAAGGTAGTTTGTTGTCGATATTTTTGTTACTCCAATGAATGGTAGCCTTGTCATTATGGAATGTAGTTTGTTGTCGAGATTTTTGTTATTCCAATGGATGGTAACCTTGTCATTATGGAAGGTAGTCTTTTGTCGAGATTTTTGTTACTCCAATGGATGGTAGCCTTGTCATTATAGAAGGTAGTTTTTTGTCGATATCTCTGTTAATCCAATGGATGATAGCCTTGTCATTATGGAAGGTAGTCTATTGTCGAAATATTTGTTACTCCAATGGATTGTAGCCTTGTCTTTATGGGAGGTAGTCTGTTGTCGAGATTTTGGTTATTCCAATGGATGGTAGCCTTCTCATTATGGAAGGTAGTCTTTTGTCAGAGATTTTTGTTTTTCCAATGGATGGTAGCCTTCTCATTATGGAAGGTAGTCTTTTGTCGAGATTATTGTTACTCCAATTGATGGTAGCCTTGTCATTATGGAAGGTAGTCTGTTGTCGAGATTTTTGTTACCCCAATGGATGTAGCCTTGTCATTATGGAAGGTAGTTTATTGTCGATATTTTTGTTACTCCAATGAATGGTAGCCTTGCCATTATGGAATGTAGTCTGTTGTCGAGATTTTTGTTATTCCAATGGATGGTAACCTTTTCATTATGGAAGGTAGTCTGTTGTCGAAATATTTGTTACTCCAATGGATTGTAGCCTTGTCTTTATGGGAGGTAGTCTGTTGTCAAGATTTTGGTTATTCCAATGGATGGTAGCCTTCTCATTATGGAAGGTAGTATTTTTTCGAGATTTTAGTTTTTCCAATGGATGCTAGCCTTCTCATTATGGAAGGTAGTCTTTTGTCGAGATTATTGTTACTCCAATTGATGGTAGCCTTGTCATTATGGAAGGTAGTTTGTTGTCGAGATTTTTGTTACCCCAATGGATGTAGCCTTGTCATTATGGAAGGTAGTTTGTTGTCGATATTTCTGTTACTCCAATGAATGGTAGCCTTGTCATTATGGAATGTAGTCTGTTGTCGAGATTTTTGTTATTCCAATGGATGGTAACCTTGTCATTATGGAAGGTAGTCTTTTGTCGAGATTTTTGTTACTCCAATGGATGGTAGCCTTGTCATTATTGAAGGTACTCTTTTGTCGATATCTCTGTTAATCAAATGGATGATAGCCTTGTCATTATGGAAGGTAGTTTGTTGTCGAAATATTTGTTACTCCAATGGATTGTAGCCTTGTCTTTATGGGAGGTAGTCTGTTGTCGAGATTTTGGTTATTCCAATGGATGGTAGCCTTATCATTATGGAAGGTAGTCTTTTGTCGAGATTTTTGTTACTCCAATGGATGGTAGCCTTGTCATTATTGAAGGTAGTCTTTTGTCGATATCTCTGTTAATCCAATGGATGATAGCCTTGTCATTATGCAAGGTAGTCTGTTGTTCACATTTTTGTTACTCCAATGGATGGTAGCCTTGTCATTATGGAAGGTAGTCTATTGTCGAGATTTTTATTATTCCAATGGATGGTAGCCTTGTCATTATTGAAGGTAGTCTGTTGTCGAGATATTTGTTACTCCAATGGATTGTAGCCTTGTCTTTATGGAAGGTAGTCTGTTGAAGAGATTTTGGTTATTCTAATGGATGGTATCCTTCTCATTATGGAAGGTAGTCTTTTTTCGAGTTTTTGGTTATTCCAATGGATGGTAGCCTTGTCATTATGGAAGGTAGTCTGTTGTCGAGATTTTTGTTACCCCAATGGATGTAGCCTTGTCATTATGGAAGGTAGTTTGTTGTCGATATTTTTGTTACTCCAATGAATGGTAGCCTTGTCATTATGGAATGTAGTCTGTTGTCGAGATTTTTTGTTATTCCAATGGATGGTAAGCTTGTCATTATGGAAGGTATACTTTTGTCGAGATTTTTGTTACTCCAATGGATGGTGGCCTTGTCACTATGGAAGGTAGTCTATTGTCGAGATTTTTGTTATTCCAATGGATGGTAACCTTGTCATTATGGAAGGTAGTCTGTTGTCGAGATATTTGTTACTCCAATGCATTGTAGCCTTGTCTTTATGGAAGGTAGTCTGTTGTCGAGATTTTGGTTATTCTAATGGATGGTAGCCTTCTCATTATGGAAGGTAGTCTTTTGTCGAGATTTTTGTTATTCCAATGGATGGTAGCCTTCTCATTATGGAAGGTAGTCTTTTGTTGAGATATTTGTTACTCCAATGGATGGTAGCCTTGTCATTATGGAAGGTAGTCTGTTGTCGAGATTTTTGTTACCCTAATGGATGTAGCCTTGTCATTATGGAAGGTAGTTCGTTGTCGATATTTTTGTTACTCCAATGAATGGTAGCCTTGTCATTATGGAATGTAGTCTGTTATCGAGATTTTTGTTATTCCAACTGATGGTAACCTTGTCATTATGGAAGGTAGTCTTTTGTCGAGATTTTTGTTACTCCAATGGATGGTAGCCTTGTCATTATTGAAGGTAGTCTTTTGTCGATATCTCTGTTAATCCAATGGATGATAGCCTTGTCATTATGGAAGGTAGTCTATTGTCGAAATATTTGTTACTCCAATGGATTGTAGCCTTGTCTTTATGGGAGGTAGTCTGTTGTCGAGA
The DNA here is from genome assembly GCA_948472305.1 of Vicia faba. Taxonomy (NCBI): domain Eukaryota; kingdom Viridiplantae; phylum Streptophyta; class Magnoliopsida; order Fabales; family Fabaceae; genus Vicia; species Vicia faba. Next base: position 679,586,045 of record OX451739.1, on the reverse strand, counting down.
TTTTGGTTATTCTAATGGATGGTAGCCTTCTCATTATGGAAGGTAGTCTTTTGTCAGAGATTTTTGTTTTTCCAATGGATGGTAGCCTTCTCATTATGGAAGGTAGTCTTTTGTCGAGATTATTGTTACTCCAATTGATGGTAGCCTTGTCATTATGGAAGGTAGTCTGTTGTCGAGATTTTTGTTACCCCAATGGATGTAGCCTTGTCATTATGGAAGGTAGTTTGTTGTCGATATTTTTGTTACTCCAATGAATGGTACCCTTGTCATTATGGAATGTAGTCTGTTGTCGAGATTTTTGTTATTCCAATGGATGGTAGCCTTGTCATTATGGAAGGTAGTCTGTTGTCGAGATTTTTGTTACCCCAATGGATGTAGCCTTGTCATTATGGGAGGTAGTTTGTTGTTAATATTTTTGTTACTCCAATGAATGGTAGCCTTGTCATTATGGAATGTAGTCTGTTGTCGAGATTTTTGTTATTCCAATGGATGGTAACCTTATCATTATGGAAGGTAGTCTTTTGTCAAGATTTTTGTTACTCCAATGGATGGTAGCCTTGTCATTATTGAAGGTAGTCTTTTGTCGATATCTCTGTTAATCCAATGGATGATAGCCTTATCATTATGGAAGGTAGTTTATTGTCGAGATTTTTGTTATTCCAATGGATGGTAGACTTGTCATTATGGAAGGTAGTCTGTTGTCGAGATATTTGTTACTCCAATGCATTGTAGCCTTGTCTTTATGGAAGGTAGTCTGTTGTCGAGATTTTGGTTATTCTAATGGATGGTAGCCTTCTCATTATGGAAGGTAGTATTTTGTTAGAGATTTTTGTTTTTCCAATGGATGGTAGCCTTCTCATTATGGAAGGTAGTCTTTTGTCGAGATTATTGTTACTCCAATTGATGGTAGCCTTGTCATTATGGAAGGTAGTCTGTTGTCGAGATTTTTGTTACCCCAATGGATGTAGCCTTGTCATTATGGAAGGTAGTTTGTTGTCGATATTTTTTTTACTCCAATGAATGGTACCCTTGTCATTATGGAATGTAGTCTGTTGTGGAGATTTTTGTTATTCCAATGGATGGTAGCCTTCTCATTATGGAAGGTAGTCTTTTGTTGAGATATTTGTTACTCCAATGGATGGTAGCCTTGTCATTATGGAAGGTAGTCTGTTGTCGAGATTTTTGTTACCCCAATGGATGTAGCCTTGTCATTATGGAAGGTAGTTTGTTGTCGATATTTTTGTTACTCCAATGAATGGTAGCCTTGTCATTATGGAATGTAGTCTGTTGTCGAGATTTTTGTTATTCCAATGGATGGTAACCTTGTCATTATGGAAGGTAGTCTTTTGTCGAGATTTTTGTTACTCCAATGGATGGTAGCCTTGTCATTATTGAAGGTAGTCTTTTGTCGATATCTCTGTTAATAAAATGGATGATAGCCTTGTCATTATGGAAGGTAGTTTGTTGTCGAAATATTTGTTACTCCAGTGGATTGTAGCCTTGTCTTTATGGGAGGTAGTCTGTTGTCGAGATTTTGGTTATTCCAATGGATGGTAGCCTTCTCATTATGGAAGGTAGTCTTTTGTCGAGATTTTTGTTACTCCAATGGATGGTAGCCTTGTCATAATTGAAGGTAGTCTTTTGTCGATATCTCTGTTAATAAAATGGATGGTAGCCTTGTCTTTATGGAAGGTAGTCTGTTGTCGAGATTTTGGTTATTCTAATGGATGGTAGCCTTCTCATTATGGAAGGTAGTCTTTTGTCGAGATTTTTGTTATTCCAATGGATGGTAGCCTTCTCATTATGGAAGGTAGTCTTTTGTTGAGATATTTGTTACTCCAATGGATGGTAGACTTGTCATTATGGAAGGTAGTCTGTTGTCGAGATTTTTGTTACCCCAATGGATGTAGCCTTGTCATTATGGAAGGTAGTTTGTTGTCGATATTTTTGTTACTCCAATGAATGGTAGCCTTGTCATTATGGAATGTAGTCTGTTGTCGAGATTTTTGTTATTCCAATGGATGGTAACCTTGTCATTATGGAAGGTAGTCTTTTGTCGAGATTTTTGTTACTCCAATGGATGGTAGCCTTGTCATTATTGAAGGTAGTCTTTTGTCGATATCTCTGTTAATCCAATGGATGATAGCCTTGTCATTATGCAAGGTAGTCTGTTGTTCACATTTTTGTTACTCCAATTGATGGTAGCCTTGTCATTATGGAAGGTAGTCTATTGTCGAGATTTTTGTTATTCCAATGGATGGTAGCCTTGTCATTATGGAAGGTAGTCTGTTGTCGAGATATTTGTTACTCCAATGGATTGTAGCCTTGTCTTTATGGAAGGTAGTCTGTTGTCGAGATTTTGGTTATTCCAATGGATGGTAGCCTTCTCATTATGGAAGGTAGTCTTTTGTCGAAATATTTGTTACTCCAGTGGATTGTAGCCTTGTCACTATGGAAGGTAGTCTGTTGTCGAGATTTTTGTTACCCCAATGGATGTGACCTTGTCATTATGGAAGGTAGTCTGTTGTCGATATTTTTGTTACTCCAATGGATGGTAGCCTTGTCATTATTGAAGGTAGTCTTTTGTCGATATCTCTGTTAATCCAATGGATGATAGCCTTGTCATTATGCAAGGTAGACTGTTGTTCACATTTTTGTTACTCCAATGGATGGTAGCCTTCTCATTATGGAAGGTAGTCTATTGTCGAGATTTTTATTATTCCAATGGATGGTAGCCTTCTCATTATTTAAGGTAGTCTGTTGTCGAGATATTTTTTACTCCAATGGATTGTAGCCTTGTCTTTATGGGAGGTAGTCTGTTGTCGAGATTTTGGTTATTCTAATGGATGGTAGCCTTCTCATTATGGAAGGTAGTCTTTTGTTGAGATATTTGTTACTCCAATGGATGGTAGCCTTGTCATTATGGAAGGTAGTCTGTTGTCGAGATTTTTGTTACCCCAATGGATGTAGCCTTGTCATTATGGAAGGTAGTTTGTTGTCGATATTTTTGTTACTCCAATGAATGGTAGCCTTGTCATTATGGAATGTAGTCTGTTGTCGAGATTTTTGTTATTCCAATGGATGGTAACCTTATCATTATGGAAGGTAGTCTGTTATCGAGATTTTTGTTATTCCAATGGATGGTAACCTTGTCATTATGGAAGGTAGTCTGTTGTCGAGATATTTGTTACTCCAATGCATTGTAGCCTTGTCTTTATGGAAGGTAGTCTGTTGTCGAGATTTTGGTTATTCTAATGGATGGTAGCCTTCTCATTATGGAAGGTAGTCTTTTGTCGAGAATTTTGTTATTCCAATGGATGGTAGCCTTCTCATTATGGAAGGTAGTCTTTTGTTGAGATATTTGTTACTCCAATGGATGGTAGCCTTGTCATTATGGAAGGTAGTCTGTTGTCGAGATTTTTGTTACCCTAATGGATGTAGCCTTGTCATTATGGAAGGTAGTTCGTTGTCGATATTTTTGTTACTCCAATGAATGGTAGCCTTGTCATTATGGAATGTAGTCTGTTATCGAGATTTTTGTTATTCCAATGGATGGTAACCTTGTCATTATGGAAGGTAGTCTTTTGTCGAGATTTTTGTTACTCCAATGGATGGTAGCCTTGTCATTATTGAAGGTAGTCTTTTGTCGATATCTCTGTTAATCCAATGGATGATAGCCTTGTCATTATGGAAGGTAGTCTATTGTCGAAATATTTGTTACTCCAATGGATTGTAGCCTTGTCTTTATGGGAGGTAGTCTGTTGTCGAGATTTTGGTTATTCTAATGGATGGTAGCCTTCTCATTATGGAAGGTAGTCTTTTGTCAGAGATTTTTGTTTTTCCAATGGATGGTAGCCTTCTCATTATGGAAGGTAGTCTTTTGTCGAGATTATTGTTACTCCAATTGATGGTAGCCTTGTCATTATGGAAGGTAGTCTGTTGTCGAGATTTTTGTTACCCCAATGGATGTAGCCTTGTCATTATGGAAGGTAGTTTGTTGTCGATATTTTTGTTACTCCAATGAATGGTACCCTTGTCATTATGGAATGTAGTCTGTTGTCGAGATTTTTGTTATTCCAATGGATGGTAGCCTTGTCATTATGGAAGGTAGTCTGTTGTCGAGATTTTTGTTACCCCAATGGATGTAGCCTTGTCATTATGGGAGGTAGTTTGTTGTTAATATTTTTGTTACTCCAATGAATGGTAGCCTTGTCATTATGGAATGTAGTCTGTTGTCGAGATTTTTGTTATTCCAATGGATGGTAACCTTATCATTATGGAAGGTAGTCTTTTGTCAAGATTTTTGTTACTCCAATGGATGGTAGCCTTGTCATTATTGAAGGTAGTCTTTTGTCGATATCTCTGTTAATCCAATGGATGATAGCCTTATCATTATGGAAGGTAGTTTATTGTCGAGATTTTTGTTATTCCAATGGATGGTAGACTTGTCATTATGGAAGGTAGTCTGTTGTCGAGATATTTGTTACTCCAATGCATTGTAGCCTTGTCTTTATGGAAGGTAGTCTGTTGTCGAGATTTTGGTTATTCTAATGGATGGTAGCCTTCTCATTATGGAAGGTAGTATTTTGTTAGAGATTTTTGTTTTTCCAATGGATGGTAGCCTTCTCATTATGGAAGGTAGTCTTTTGTCGAGATTATTGTTACTCCAATTGATGGTAGCCTTGTCATTATGGAAGGTAGTCTGTTGTCGAGATTTTTGTTACCCCAATGGATGTAGCCTTGTCATTATGGAAGGTAGTTTGTTGTCGATATTTTTTTTACTCCAATGAATGGTACCCTTGTCATTATGGAATGTAGTCTGTTGTGGAGATTTTTGTTATTCCAATGGATGGTAGCCTTCTCATTATGGAAGGTAGTCTTTTGTTGAGATATTTGTTACTCCAATGGATGGTAGCCTTGTCATTATGGAAGGTAGTCTGTTGTCGAGATTTTTGTTACCCCAATGGATGTAGCCTTGTCATTATGGAAGGTAGTTTGTTGTCGATATTTTTGTTACTCCAATGAATGGTAGCCTTGTCATTATGGAATGTAGTCTGTTGTCGAGATTTTTGTTATTCCAATGGATGGTAACCTTGTCATTATGGAAGGTAGTCTTTTGTCGAGATTTTTGTTACTCCAATGGATGGTAGCCTTGTCATTATTGAAGGTAGTCTTTTGTCGATATCTCTGTTAATAAAATGGATGATAGCCTTGTCATTATGGAAGGTAGTTTGTTGTCGAAATATTTGTTACTCCAGTGGATTGTAGCCTTGTCTTTATGGGAGGTAGTCTGTTGTCGAGATTTTGGTTATTCCAATGGATGGTAGCCTTCTCATTATGGAAGGTAGTCTTTTGTCGAGATTTTTGTTACTCCAATGGATGGTAGCCTTGTCATAATTGAAGGTAGTCTTTTGTCGATATCTCTGTTAATAAAATGGATGGTAGCCTTGTCTTTATGGAAGGTAGTCTGTTGTCGAGATTTTGGTTATTCTAATGGATGGTAGCCTTCTCATTATGGAAGGTAGTCTTTTGTCGAGATTTTTGTTATTCCAATGGATGGTAGCCTTCTCATTATGGAAGGTAGTCTTTTGTTGAGATATTTGTTACTCCAATGGATGGTAGCCTTGTCATTATGGAAGGTAGTCTGTTGTCGAGATTTTTGTTACCCCAATGGATGTAGCCTTGTCATTATGGAAGGTAGTTTGTTGTCGATATTTTTGTTACTCCAATGAATGGTAGCCTTGTCATTATGGAATGTAGTCTGTTGTCGAGATTTTTGTTATTCCAATGGATGGTAACCTTGTCATTATGGAAGGTAGTCTTTTGTCGAGATTTTTGTTACTCCAATGGATGGTAGCCTTGTCATTATTGAAGGTAGTCTTTTGTCGATATCTCTGTTAATCCAATGGATGATAGCCTTGTCATTATGCAAGGTAGTCTGTTGTTCACATTTTTGTTACTCCAATTGATGGTAGCCTTGTCATTATGGAAGGTAGTCTATTGTCGAGATTTTTGTTATTCCAATGGATGGTAGCCTTGTCATTATGGAAGGTAGTCTGTTGTCGAGATATTTGTTACTCCAATGGATTGTAGCCTTGTCTTTATGGAAGGTAGTCTGTTGTCGAGATTTTGGTTATTCCAATGGATGGTAGCCTTCTCATTATGGAAGGTAGTCTTTTGTCGAAATATTTGTTACTCCAGTGGATTGTAGCCTTGTCACTATGGAAGGTAGTCTGTTGTCGAGATTTTTGTTACCCCAATGGATGTGACCTTGTCATTATGGAAGGTAGTCTGTTGTCGATATTTTTGTTACTCCAATGGATGGTAGCCTTGTCATTATTGAAGGTAGTCTTTTGTCGATATCTCTGTTAATCCAATGGATGATAGCCTTGTCATTATGCAAGGTAGACTGTTGTTCACATTTTTGTTACTCCAATGGATGGTAGCCTTCTCATTATGGAAGGTAGTCTATTGTCGAGATTTTTATTATTCCAATGGATGGTAGCCTTCTCATTATTTAAGGTAGTCTGTTGTCGAGATATTTTTTACTCCAATGGATTGTAGCCTTGTCTTTATGGGAGGTAGTCTGTTGTCGAGATTTTGGTTATTCTAATGGATGGTAGCCTTCTCATTATGGAAGGTAGTCTTTTGTTGAGATATTTGTTACTCCAATGGATGGTAGCCTTGTCATTATGGAAGGTAGTCTGTTGTCGAGATTTTTGTTACCCCAATGGATGTAGCCTTGTCATTATGGAAGGTAGTTTGTTGTCGATATTTTTGTTACTCCAATGAATGGTAGCCTTGTCATTATGGAATGTAGTCTGTTGTCGAGATTTTTGTTATTCCAATGGATGGTAACCTTATCATTATGGAAGGTAGTCTTTTGTCGAGATTTTTGTTACTCCAATGGATGGTAGCCTTGTCATTATTGAAGGTAGTCTTTTGTCGATATCTCTGTTAATCCAATGGATGATAGCCTTATCATTATGGAAGGTAGTTTATTGTCGAGATTTTTGTTATTCCAATGGATGGTAGCCTTGTCATTATGGAAGGTAGTCTGTTGTCCAGATATTTGTTACTCCAATGCATTGTAGCCTTGTCTTTATGGAAGGTAGTCTGTTGTCGAGATTTTGGTTATTCTAATGGATGGTAGCCTTCTCATTATGGAAGGTAGTCTTTTATCGAGATTTTTGTTATTCCAATGGATGGTAGCCTTCTCATTATGGAAGGTAGTCTTTTGTTGAGATATTTGTTACTCCAATGGATGGTAGCCTTGTCATTATGGAAGGTAGTCTGTTGTCGAGATTTTTGTTACCCCAATGGATGTAGCCTTGTCATTATGGAAGGTAGTTTGTTGTCGATATTTTTGTTACTCCAATGAATGGTAGCCTTGTCATTATGGAATGTAGTCTGTTGTCGAGATTTTTGTTATTCCAATGGATGGTAACCTTGTCATTATGGAAGGTAGTCTTTTGTCGAGATTTTTGTTACTCCAATGGATGGTAGCCTTGTCATTATTGAAGGTAGTCTTTTGTCGATATCTCTGTTAATCCAATGGATGATAGCCTTGTCATTATGGAAGGTAGTCTGTTGTCGAAATATTTGTTACTCCAATGGATTGTAGTCTTGTCTTTATGGGAGGTAGTCTGTTGTCGAGATTTTGGTTATTCCAATGGATGGTAGCCTTCTCATTATGGAAGGTAGTCTTTTGTCGAGATTTTTGTTATTCCAATGGATGGTAGCCTTCTCATTATGGAAGGTAGTCTTTTGTCGAGATTTTTGTTACTCCAATTGATGGTAGCCTTGTCATTATGGAAGGTAGTCTGTTGTCGAGATTTTTGTTACCCCAATGGATGTAGCCTTGTTATTATGGAAGGTAGTTTGTTGTCGATATTTTTGTTACTCCAATGAATGGTAGCCTTGTCATTATGGAATGTAGTCTGTTGTCGAGATTTTTGTTATTCCAATGGATGGTAACCTTGTCATTATGGAAGGTAGTCTTTTGTCGAGATTTTTGTTACTCCAATGGATGGTAGCCTTGTCATTATTGAAGGTAGTCTTTTGTCGATATCTCTGTTAATCCAATGGATGATAGCCTTGTCATTATGCAAGGTAGTCTGTTGTTCACATTTTTGTTACTCCAATGGATGGTAGCCTTGTCATTATGGAAGGTAGTCTATTGTCGAGATTTTTGTTATTCCAATGGATGGTAGCCTTGTCATTATGGAAGGTAGTCTGTTGTCGAGATATTTGTTACTCCAATGGATTGTAGCCTTGTCTTTATGGAAGGTAGTCTGTTGTCGAGATTTTGGTTATTCCAATGGATGGTAGCCTTCTCATTATGGAAGGTAGTCTTTTGTCGAGATTTTTGTTACTCCAATGGATGGTAGCCTTGTCACTATGGAAGGTAGTTTGTTGTCGAGATTTTTGTTACCCCAATGGATGTGACCTTGTCATTATGGAAGGTAGTCTGTTGTCGATATTTTTGTTACTCCAATGGATGGTAGCCTTGTCATTATTGAAGGTAGTCTTTTGTCGATATCTCTGTTAATCCAATGGATGATAGCCTTGTCATTATGCAAGGTAGACTGTTGTTCACATTTTTGTTACTCCAATGGATGGTAGCCTTCTCATTATGGAAGGTAGTCTATTGTCGAGATTTTTATTATTCCAATGGATGGTAGCCTTGTCATTATTGAAGGTAGTCTGTTGTCGAGATATTTGTTACTCCAATGGATTGTAGCCTTGTCTTTATGGGAGGTAGTCTGTTGTCGAGATTTTGGTTATTCTAATGGATGGTAGCCTTCTCATTATGGAAGGTAGTCTTTTGTTGAGATATTTGTTACTCCAATGGATGGTAGCCTTGTCATTATGGAAGGTAGTCTGTTGTCGAGATTTCTGTTACCCCAATGGATGTAGCCTTGTCATAATGGAAGGTAGTTTGTTGTCGATATTTTTGTTACTCCAATGAATGGTAGCCTTGTCATTATGGAATGTAGTCTGTTGTCGAGATTTTTGTTATTCCAATGGATGGTAACCTTATCATTATGGAAGGTAGTCTTTTGTCGAGATTTTTGTTACTCCAATGGATGGTAGCCTTGTCATTATTGAAGGTAGTCTTTTGTCGATATCTCTGTTAATCCAATGGATGATAGCCTTATCATTATGGAAGGTAGTTTATTGTCGAGATTTTTGTTATTCCAATGGATGGTAGCCTTGTCATTATGGAAGGTAGTCTGTTGTCGAGATATTTGTTACTCCAATGCATTGTAGCCTTGTCTTTATGGAAGGTAGTCTGTTGTCGAGATTTTGGTTATTCTAATGGATGGTAGCCTTCTCATTATGGAAGGTAGTCTTTTGTCGAGATTTTTGTTATTCCAATGGATGGTAGCCTTCTCATTATGGAAGGTAGTCTTTTGTTGAGATATTTGTTACTCCAATGGATGGTAGCCTTGTCATTATGGAAGGTAGTCTGTTGTCGAGATTTTTGTTACCCCAATGGATGTAGCCTTGTCATTATGGAAGGTAGTTTGTTGTCGATATTTTTGTTACTCCAATGAATGGTAGCCTTGTCATTATGGAATGTAGTCTGTTGTCGAGATTTTTGTTATTCCAATGGATGGTAACCTTGTCATTATGGAAGGTAGTCTTTTGTCGAGATTTTTGTTACTCCAATGGATGGTAGCCTTGTCATTATTGAAGGTAGTCTTTTGTCGATATCTCTAGTAATCCAATGGATGATAGCCTTGTCATTATGGAAGGTAGTCTGTTGTCGAAATATTTGTTACTCCAATGGATTATAGTCTTGTCTTTATGGGAGGTAGTCTGTTGTCGAGATTTTGGTTATTCCAATGGATGGTAGCCTTCTCATTATGGAAGGTAGTCTTTTGTCGAGATTTTTGTTATTCCAATGGATGGTAGCCTTCTCATTATGGAAAGTAGTCTTTTGTCGAGATTTTTGTTACTCCAATTGATGGTAGCCTTGTCATTATGGAAGGTAGTCTGTTGTCGAGATTTTTGTTACCCCAATGGATGTAGCCTTGTCATTATGGAAGGTAGTTTGTTGTCGATATTTTTGTTACTCCAATGAATGGTAGCCTTGTCATTATGGAATGTAGTCTGTTGTCGAGATTTTTGTTATTCCAATGGATGGTAACCTTGTCATTATGGAAGGTAGTCTTTTGTCGAGATTTTTGTTACTCCAATGGATGGTAGCCTTGTCATTATTGAAGGTAGTCTTTTGTCGATATCTCTGTTAATCCAATGGATGATAGCCTTGTCATTATGCAAGGTAGTCTGTTGTTCACATTTTTGTTACTCCAATGGATGGTAGCCTTGTCATTATGGAAGGTAGTCTATTGTCGAGATTTTTGTTATTGCAATGGATGGTAGCCTTGTCATTATGGAAGGTAGTCTGTTGTCGAGATATTTGTTACTCCAATGGATTGTAGCCTTGTCTTTATGGAAGGTAGTCTGTTGTCGAGATTTTGGTTATTCCAATGGATGGTAGCCTTCTCATTATGGAAGGTAGTCTTTTGTCGAGATTTTTGTTACTCCAATGGATGGTAGCCTTGTCACTATGGAAGGTAGTTTGTTGTCGAGATTTTTGTTACCCCAATGGATGTGACCTTGTCATTATGGAAGGTAGTCTGTTGTCGATATTTTTGTTACTCCAATGGATGGTAGCCTTGTCATTATTGAAGGTAGTCTTTTGTCGATATCTCTGTTAATCCAATGGATGATAGCCTTGTCATTATGCAAGGTAGACTGTTGTTCACATTTTTGTTACTCCAATGGATGGTAGCCTTCTCATTATGGAAGGTAGTCTATTGTCGAGATTTTTATTATTCCAATGGATGGTAGCCTTGTCATTATTGAAGGTAGTCTGTTGTCGAGATATTTGTTACTCCAATGGATTGTAGCCTTGTCTTTATGGGAGGTAGTCTGTTGTCGAGATTTTGGTTATTCTAATGGATGGTAGCCTTCTCATTATGGAAAGTAGTCTTTTATTGAGATATTTGTTACTCCAATGGATGGTAGCCTTGTCATTATGGAAGGTAGTCTGTTGTCGAGATTTTTGTTACCCCAATGGATGTAGCCTTGTCATAATGGAAGGTAGTTTGTTGTCGATATTTTTGTTACTCCAATGAATGGTAGCCTTGTCATTATGGAATGTAGTCTGTTGTCGAGATTTTTGTTATTCCAATGGATGGTAACCTTATCATTATGGAAGGTAGTCTTTTGTCGAGATTTTTGTTACTCCAATGGATGGTAGCCTTGTCATTATTGAAGGTAGTCTTTTGTCGATATCTCTGTTAATCCAATGGATGATAGCCTTATCATTATGGAAGGTAGTTTATTGTCGAGATTTTTGTTATTCCAATGGATGGTAGCCTTGTCATTATGGAAGGTAGTCTGTTGTCGAGATATTTGTTACTCCAATGCATTGTAGCCTTGTCTTTATGGAAGGTAGTCTGTTGTCGAGATTTTGGTTATTCTAATGGATGGTAGCCTTCTCATTATGGAAGGTAGTCTTTTGTCGAGATTTTTGTTATTCCAATGGATGGTAGCCTTCTCATTATGGAAGGTAGTCTTTTGTTGAGATATTTGTTACTCCAATGGATGGTAGCCTTGTCATTATGGAAGGTAGTCTGTTGTCGAGATTTTTGTTACCCCAATGGATGTAGCCTTGTCATTATGGAAGGTAGTTTGTTGTCGATATTTTTGTTACTCCAATGAATGGTAGCCTTGTCATTATGGTATGTAGTCTATTGTCGAGATTTTTGTTATTCCAATGGATGGTAACCTTGTCATTATGGAAGGTAGTCTTTTGTCGAGATTTTTGTTACTCCAATGGATGGTAGCCTTGTCATTATTGAAGGTAGTCTTTTGTCGATATCTCTAGTAATCCAATGGATGATAGCCTTGTCATTATGGTAGGTAGTCTGTTGTCGAAATATTTGTTACTCCAATGGATTGTAGTCTTGTCTTTATGGGAGGTAGTCTGTTGTCGAGATTTTGGTTATTCCAATGGATGGTAGCCTTCTCATTATTGAAGGTAGTCTTTTGTCGAGATTTTTGTTATTCCAATGGATGGTAGCCTTCTCATTATGGAAGGTAGTCTTTTGTCGAGATTTTTGTTACTCCAATTGATGGTAGCCTTGTCATTATGGAAGGTAGTCTGTTGTCGAGATTTTTGTTACCCCAATGGATGTAGCCTTGTCATTATGGAAGGTAGTTTGTTGTCGATATTTTTGTTACTCCAATGAATGGTAGCCTTGTCATTATGGAATGTAGTCTGTTGTCGAGATTTTTGTTATTCCAATGGATGGTAACCTTGTCATTATGGAAGGTAGTCTTTTGTCGAGATTTTTGTTACTCCAATGGATGGTAGCCTTGTCATTATTGAAGGTAGTCTTTTGTCGATATCTCTGTTAATCCAATGGATAATAGCCTTGTCATTATGCAAGGTAGTCTGTTGTTCACATTTTTGTTACTCCAATGGATGGTAGCCTTGTCATTATGGAAGGTAGTCTATTGTCGAGATTTTTGTTATTCCAATGGATGGTAGCCTTGTCATTATGGAAGGTAGTCTGTTGTCGAGATATTTGTTACTCCAATGGATTGTAGCCTTGTCTTTATGGAAGGTAGTCTGTTGTCGAGATTTTGGTTATTCCAATGGATGGTAGCCTTCTCATTATGGAAGGTAGTCTTTTGTCGAGATTTTTGTTACTCCAATGGATGGTAGCCTTGTCACTATGGAAGGTAGTTTGTTGTCGAGATTTTTGTTACCCCAATGGATGTGACCTTGTCATTATGGAAGGTAGTCTGTTGTCGATATTTTTGTTACTCCAATCGATGGTAGCCTTGTCATTATGGAAGGTACTCTATTGTCGAGATTTTGGTTATTCTAATGGATGGTAGCCTTGTCATTATTGAAGGTAGCCTTTTGTCGATATCTCTTTTACTCCAATGGATGATAGCCTTGTCATTATGCAAGGTAGTCTTTTGTTCACATTTTTGTTACTCCAATGGATGGTAGCCTTGTCATTAATGAAGGTAGTCTTTTGTCGATATCTCTGTTAATCCAATAGATGATAGCCTTGTCATTATGGAAGGTAGTCTGTTGTCGAAATATTTGTTACTCCAATGGATTGTAGCCTTGTCTTTCTGGGAGGTAGTCTGTTGTCGAGATTTTCGTTATTCCAATGGATGGTAGCCTTCTCATTATGGAAGGTAGTCTTTTGTCAAGATTTTTGTTATTCCAATGGATGGTAGCCTTCTCATTATGGAAGGTAGTCTTTTGTCGAGATTTTTGTTACTCCAATTGATGGTAGCCTTGTCATTATGGAAGGTAGTCTGTTGTCGAGATTTTTGTTACCCTAATGGATGTAGCCTTGTCATTATGGAAGGTAGTTTGTTGTCGATATTTTTGTTACCCCAATGAATGGTAGCCTTGTCATTATGGAATGTAGTCTGTTGTCGAGATTTTTGTTATTCCAATGGATGGTAACCTTGTCATTATGGAAGGTAGTCTTTTGTCGAGATTTTTGTTACTCCAATGGATGGTAGCCTTGTCATTATTGAAGGTAGTCTTTTGTCGATATCTCTGTTAATCCAATGGATGATAGCCTTGTCATTATGCAAGGTAGTCTGTTGTTCACATTTTTGTTACTCCAATGGATGGTAGCCTTGTCATTATGGAAGGTAGTCTATTGTCGAGATTTTTGTTATTCCAATGGATGGTAGCCTTGTCATTATGGAAGGTAGTCTGTTGTCGAGATATTTGTTACTCCAATGGATTGTAGCCTTGTCTTTATGGAAGGTAGTCTGTTGTCGAGATTTTGGTTATTCCAATGGATGGTAGCCTTCTCATTATGGAAGGTAGTCTTTTGTCGAGATTTTTGTTACTCCAATGGATGGTAGCCTTGTCACTATGGAAGGTAGTTTGTTGTCGAAATTTTTGTTACCCCAATGGATGTGACCTTGTCATTATGGAAGGTAGTCTGTTGTCGATATTTTTGTTACTCCAATGGATGGTAGCCTTGTCATTATGGAAGGTACTCTATTGTCGAGATTTTGGTTATTCCAATGGATGGTAGCCTTGTCATTATTGAAGGTAGCCTTTTGTCGATATCTCTTTTACTCCAATGGATAATAGCCTTGTCATTATGCAAGGTAGTCTTTTGTTCACATTTTTGTTACTCCAATGGATGGTAGCCTTGTCATTAATGAAGGTAGTCTTTTGTCGATATCTCTGTTAATCCAATAGATGATAGCCTTGTCATTATGGAAGGTAGTCTGTTGTCGAGATATTTGTTACTCCAATGGATTGTAGCCTTGTCTTTATGGGAGGTAGTCTGTTGTCGAGATTTTGGTTATTCCAATGGATGGTAGCCTTCTCATTATGGAAGGTAGTTTTTGTCAAGATTTTTGTTATTCCAATGGATGGTAGCCTTCTCATTATGGAAGGTAGTCTTTTGTCGAGATTTTTGTTACTCCAATTGATGGTAGCCTTGTCATTATGGAAGGTAGTCTGTTGTCGAGATTTTTGTTACCCCAATGGATGTAGCCTTGTCATTATGGAAGGTAGTTTGTTGTCGATATTTTTGTTACTCCAATGAATGGTAGCCTTGTCATTATGGAATGTAGTCTGTTGTCGAGATTTTTGTTATTCCAATGGATGGTAACCTTGTCATTATGGAAGGTAGTCTTTTGTCGAGATTTTGTTACTCCAATGGATGGTAGCCTTGTCATTATTGAAGGTAGTCTGTTGTCGATATCTCTGTTAATCCAATGGATTGTAGACTTGTCTTTATGGGAGGTAGTCTGTTGTCGAGATTTTGGTTATTCCAATGGATGGTAGCCTTCTCATTATGGAAGGTAGTCTTTTGTCGAGATTTTTGTTATTCCAATGGATGGTAGCCTTCTAATTATGGAAGGTAGTCTTTTGTCGAGATATTTGTTACTCCAATGGATGGTAGCCTTGTCATTATGGAAGGTAGTCTGTTGTCGAGATTTTTGTTACCCCAATGGATGTAGCCTTGTCATTATGGAAGGTAGTTTGTTGTCGATATTTTTGTTACTCAAATGAATGGTAGCCTTGTCATTATGGGATGTAGTCTGTTGTCGAGATTTTTGTTATTCCAATGGATGGTAACCTTGTCATTATGGAAGGTAGTCTTTTGTTGAGATTTTTGTTACTCCAATGGATGGTAGCCTTGTCATTATTGAAGGTAGTCTTTTGTCGATATCTCTGTTAATCCAATGGATGATAGCCTTGTCATTATGGAAGGTAGTATGTTGTCGAAATATTTGTTACTCCAATGGATTGTAGTCTTGTCTTTATGGGAGGTAGTCTGTTGTCGAGATTTTGGTTATTCCAATGGATGGTAGCCTTCTCATTATGGAAGGTAGTCTTTTGTCGAGATTTTTGTTATTCCAATGGATGGTAGCCTTCTCATTATGGAAGGTAGTCTTTTGTCGAGATTTTTGTTACTCCAATTGATGGTAGCCTTGTCATTATGGAAGGTAGTCTGTTGTCGAGATTTTTGTTACCCCAATGGATGTAGCCTTGTCATTATGGTAGGTAGTTTGTTGTCGATATTTTTGTTACTCCAATGAATGGTAGCCTTGTCATTATGGAATGTAGTCTGTTGTCAAGATTTTTGTTATTCCAATGGATGGTAACCTTGTCATTATGGAAGGTAGTCTTTTGTCGAGATTTTTGTTACTCCAATGGATGGTAGCCTTGTCATTATTGAAGGTAGTCTTTTGTCGATATCTCTGTTAATCCAATGGATGATAGCCTTGTCATTATGCAAGGTAGTCTGTTGTTCACATTTTTGTTACTCCAATGGATGGTAGCCTTGTCATTATGGAAGGTAGTCTATTGTCGAGATTTTTGTTATTCCAATGTATGGTAACCTTGTCATTATGGAAGGTAGTCTGTTGTCGAGATATTTGTTACTCCAATGGATTGTAGCCTTGTCTTTATGGAAGGTAGTCTGTAGTCGAGATTTTGGTTATTCCAATGGATGGTAGCCTTCTCATTATGGAAGGTAGTCTTTTGTTGAGATTTTTGTTACTCCAATGGATGGTAGCCTTGTCACTATGGAAGGTAGTTTGTTGTCGAGATTTTTGTTACCCCAATGGATGTGACCTTGTCATTATGGAAGGTAGTCTGTTGTCGATACTTTTGTTACTCCAATGGATGGTAGCCTTGTCATTATGGAAGGTACTCTATTGTCGAGATTTTGGTTATTCCAATGGATGGTAGCCTTGTCATTATTGAAGGTAGCCTTTTGTCGATATCTCTTTTACTCCAATGGATGATAGCCTTGTCATTATGCAAGGTAGTCTTTTGTTCACATTTTTGGTACTCCAATGGATGGTAGCCTTGTCATTAATGAAGGTAGTCTTTTGTCGATATCTCTGTTAATCCAATAGATGATAGCCTTGTCATTATGGAAGGTAGTCTGTTGTCGAAATATTTGTTACTCCAATGGATTGTAGCCTTGTCTTTATGGGAGGTAGTCTGTTGTCGAGATTTTGGTTATTCCAAATGATGGTAGCCTTCTCATTATGGAAGGTAGTTTTTGTCAAGATTTTTGTTATTCCAATGGATGGTAGCCTTCTCATTATGGAAGGTAGTCTTTTGTCGAGATTTTTGTTACTCCAATGGATGGTAGCCTTGTCATTATTGAAGGTAGTCTTTTGTCGATATCTCTGTTAATCCAATGGATGATAGCCTTGTCATTATGCAAGGTAGTCTGTTGTTCACATTTTTGTTACTCCAATGGATGGTAGCCTTCTCATTATGGAAGGTAGTCTTTTGTCGAGATTTTTGTTATTCCAATGGATGGTAGCCTTCTCATTATGGAAGGTAGTCTTTTGTTGAGATATTTGTTACTCCAATGGATGGTAGCCTTGTCATTATGGAAGGTAGTCTGTTGTCGAGATTTTTGTTACCCCAATGGATGTAGCCTTGTCATTATGGAAGGTAGTTTGTTGTCGATATTTTTGTTACTCCAATGAATGGTAGCCTTGTCATTATGGGATGTAGTCTGTTGTCGAGATTTTTGTTATTCCAATGGATGTTAACCTTGACATTATGGAAGGTAGTCTTTTGTCGAGATTTTTGTTACTCCAATGGATGGTAGCCTTGTCATTATTGAAGGTAGTCTTTTGTCGATATCTCTGTTAATCCAATGGATGATAGCCTTGTCATTATGGAAGGTAGCCTGTTGTCGAAATATTTGTTACTCCAATGGATTGTAGCCTTGTCTTTATGGGAGGTAGTCTGTTGTCGAGATTTTGGTTATTCCAATGGATGGTAGCCTTCTCATTATGGAAGGTAGTCTTTTGTCGAGATTTTTGTTATTCCAATGGATGGTAGCCTTGTCATTATGGAAGGTAGTCTGTTGTCGAAATATTTGTTACTCCAATGGATTGTAGCCTTGTCTTTATGGGAGGTAGTCTGTTGTCGAGATTTTGGTTATTCCAATGGATGGTAGCCTTCTCATTATGGAAGGTAGTCTTGTGTCGAGATTATTGTTACTCCAATTGATGGTAGCCTTGTCATTATGGAAGGTAGTCTGTTGTCGAGATTTTTGTTACCGCAATGGATGCAGCCTTGTCATTATGGAAGGTAGTTTGTTGTCGATATTTTTGTTACTCCAATGAATGGTAGCCTTGTCATTATGGAATGTAGTCTGTTGTCGAGATTTTTGTTATTCCAATGGATGGTAACCTTGTCATTATGGAAGGTAGTCTTTTGTCGAGATTTTTGTTACTCCAATGGATGATAGCCTTGTCATTATTGAAGGTAGTCTTTTGTCGATATCTCTGTTAATCCAATGGATGATAGCCTTGTCATTATGCAAGGTAGTCTGTTGTTCACATTTTTGTTACTCCAATGGATGGTAGCCTTGTCATTATGGAGGGTAGTCTATTGTCGAGATTTTTGTTATTCCAATGGATGGTAGCCTTGTCATTATGGAAGGTAGTCTGTTGTCGAGATATTTGTTACTCCAATGGATTGTAGCCTTGTCTTTATGGAAGGTAGTCTGTTGTCGAGATTTTGGTTATTCCAATGGCTGGTAGCCTTCTCATTATGGAAGGTAGTCTTTTGTCGAGATTTTTGTTACTCCAATGGATGGTAGTCTTGTCACTATGGAAGGTAGTTTGTTGTCGAGATTTTTGTTACCCCAATGGATGTGACCTTGTCATTATGGAAGGTAGTCTGTTGTCGATATTTTTGTTACTCCAATGGATGGTAGCCTTGTCATTATGGAAGGTACTCTATTGTCGAGATTTTGGTTATTCCAATGGATGGTAGCCTTGTCATTATTGAAGGTAGCCTTTTGTCGATATCTCTTTTACTCCAATGGATGATAGCCTTGTCATTATGCAAGGTAGTCTGTTGTTCACATTTTTGTTACTCTAATGGATGGTAGCCTTGTCATTATGGAAGGTAGTCTATTGTCGAGATTTTTGTTATTTCAATGGATGGTAGCCTTGTCATTATGGAAGGTAGTCTATTGTCGAGATATTTGTTACTCCAATGGATTGTAGCCTTGTCTTTATGGAAGGTAGTTTGTTGTCGAGATTTTGGTTATTCCAATGGATGGTAGCCTTCTCATTATGGAAGGTAGTCTTTTGTCGAGATTTTGGTTATTCCAATGGATGGTAGCCTTCTCATTATGGAAGGTAGTCTTTTGTCAAGATTTTTGTTACTCCAATGGATGGTAGCCTTGTCATTATGGAAGGTAGTCTGTTGTCGAGATTTTTGTTACCCCAATGGATGTAGCCTTGTCATTACGGAAGGTAGTCTGTTGTCGGTATTTTTGTTACTCCAATGAATGGTAGCCTTGTGATTATGGAAGGTACTCTATTGTCTAGATTTTCGTTATTCCAATGGATGGTAGCCTTGTCATTATTGAAGGTAGTCTTTTGTCGATATCTCTGTTACTCCAATGGATGATAGCCTTGTCATTATGCAAGGTAGTCTGTTGTTCACATTTTTGTTACTCCAATGGATGGTAGCCTTGTCATTATGGAAGGTAGTCTGTTGTCGAGATATTTGTTACTCCAATGGATTGTAGCCTTGTCTTTATGGAAGATAGTATGTTGTCGAGATTTTGGTTATTCCAATGGATGGTAGCCTTGTCATTATGGAAGGTAGTCTTTTGTCGAGATTTTGGTTATTCAAATGGATGGTAGCCTTCTCATTATGGAAGGTGGTCTTTTGTCGAGATTTTTGTTACTCCAATGGATGGTAGCCTTGTCATTATGAAAGGTAGTCTGTTGTCGAGATTTTTGTTACTCCAATGGATTGTAGCCTTGTCTTTATGGGAGGTAGTCTGTTGTCGAGATTTTGGTTATTCCAAATGATGGTAGCCTTCTCATTATGGAAGGTAGTTTTTGTCAAGATTTTTGTTATTCCAATGGATGGTAGCCTTCTCATTATGGAAGGTAGTCTTTTGTCGAGATTTTTGTTACTCCAATGGATGGTAGCCTTGTCATTATTGAAGGTAGTCTTTTGTCGATATCTCTGTTAATCCAATGGATGATAGCCTTGTCATTATGCAAGGTAGTCTGTTGTTCACATTTTTGTTACTCCAATGGATGGTAGCCTTCTCATTATGGAAGGTAGTCTTTTGTCGAGATTTTTGTTATTCCAATGGATGGTAGCCTTCTCATTATGGAAGGTAGTCTTTTGTTGAGATATTTGTTACTCCAATGGATGGTAGCCTTGTCATTATGGAATGTAGTCTGTTGTCGAGATTTTTGTTACCCCAATGGATGTAGCCTTGTCATTATGGAAGGTAGTTTGTTGTCGATATTTTTGTTACTCCAATGAATGGTAGCCTTGTCATTATGGGATGTAGTCTGTTGTCGAGATTTTTGTTATTCCAATGGATGTTAACCTTGACATTATGGAAGGTAGTCTTTTGTCGAGATTTTTGTTACTCCAATGGATGGTAGCCTTGTCATTATTGAAGGTAGTCTTTTGTCGATATCTCTGTTAATCCAATGGATGATAGCCTTGTCATTATGGAAGGTAGCCTGTTGTCGAAATATTTGTTACTCCAATGGATTGTAGCCTTGTCTTTATGGGAGGTAGTCTGTTGTCGAGATTTTGGTTATTCCAATGGATGGTAGCCTTCTCATTATGGAAGGTAGTCTTTTGTCGAGATTTTTGTTATTCCAATGGATGGTAGCCTTGTCATTATGGAAGGTAGTCTGTTGTCGAAATATTTGTTACTCCAATGGATTGTAGCCTTGTCTTTATGGGAGGTAGTCTGTTGTCGAGATTTTGGTTATTCCAATGGATGGTAGCCTTCTCATTATGGAAGGTAGTCTTGTGTCGAGATTATTGTTACTCCAATTGATGGTAGCCTTGTCATTATGGAAGGTAGTCTGTTGTCGAGATTTTTGTTACCGCAATGGATGCAGCCTTGTCATTATGGAAGGTAGTTTGTTGTCGATATTTTTGTTACTCCAATGAATGGTAGCCTTGTCATTATGGAATGTAGTCTGTTGTCGAGATTTTTGTTATTCCAATGGATGGTAACCTTGTCATTATGGAAGGTAGTCTTTTGTCGAGATTTTTGTTACTCCAATGGATGATAGCCTTGTCATTATTGAAGGTAGTCTTTTGTCGATATCTCTGTTAATCCAATGGATGATAGCCTTGTCATTATGCAAGGTAGTCTGTTGTTCACATTTTTGTTACTCCAATGGATGGTAGCCTTGTCATTATGGAGGGTAGTCTATTGTCGAGATTTTTGTTATTCCAATGGATGGTAGCCTTGTCATTATGGAAGGTAGTCTGTTGTCGAGATATTTGTTACTCCAATGGATTGTAGCCTTGTCTTTATGGAAGGTAGTCTGTTGTCGAGATTTTGGTTATTCCAATGGCTGGTAGCCTTCTCATTATGGAAGGTAGTCTTTTGTCGAGATTTTTGTTACTCCAATGGATGGTAGTCTTGTCACTATGGAAGGTAGTTTGTTGTCGAGATTTTTGTTACCCCAATGGATGTGACCTTGTCATTATGGAAGGTAGTCTGTTGTCGATATTTTTGTTACTCCAATGGATGGTAGCCTTGTCATTATGGAAGGTACTCTATTGTCGAGATTTTGGTTATTCCAATGGATGGTAGCCTTGTCATTATTGAAGGTAGCCTTTTGTCGATATCTCTTTTACTCCAATGGATGATAGCCTTGTCATTATGCAAGGTAGTCTGTTGTTCACATTTTTGTTACTCTAATGGATGGTAGCCTTGTCATTATGGAAGGTAGTCTATTGTCGAGATTTTTGTTATTTCAATGGATGGTAGCCTTGTCATTATGGAAGGTAGTCTATTGTCGAGATATTTGTTACTCCAATGGATTGTAGCCTTGTCTTTATGGAAGGTAGTTTGTTGTCGAGATTTTGGTTATTCCAATGGATGGTAGCCTTCTCATTATGGAAGGTAGTCTTTTGTCGAGATTTTGGTTATTCCAATGGATGGTAGCCTTCTCATTATGGAAGGTAGTCTTTTGTCAAGATTTTTGTTACTCCAATGGATGGTAGCCTTGTCATTATGGAAGGTAGTCTGTTGTCGAGATTTTTGTTACCCCAATGGATGTAGCCTTGTCATTACGGAAGGTAGTCTGTTGTCGGTATTTTTGTTACTCCAATGAATGGTAGCCTTGTGATTATGGAAGGTACTCTATTGTCTAGATTTTCGTTATTCCAATGGATGGTAGCCTTGTCATTATGCAAGGTAGTCTGTTGTTCACATTTTTGTTACTCCAATGGATGGTAGCCTTGTCATTATGGAAGGTAGTCTGTTGTCGAGATATTTGTTACTCCAATGGATTGTAGCCTTGTCTTTATGGAAGATAGTATGTTGTCGAGATTTTGGTTATTCCAATGGATGGTAGCCTTGTCATTATGGAAGGTAGTCTTTTGTCGAGATTTTGGTTATTCAAATGGATGGTAGCCTTCTCATTATGGAAGGTGGTCTTTTGTCGAGATTTTTGTTACTCCAATGGATGGTAGCCTTGTCATTATGAAAGGTAGTCTGTTGTCGAGATTTTTGTTACCCCAATGGATGTAGCCTTGTCATTATGGAAGGTAGTCTGTTGTCGATATTATTGTTACTCCAATGAATGGTAGCCTTGTCATTATGGAAGGTAGTTTGTTGTCGAGATATTTGTTACTCCAATGCATTGTAGCCTGGTCTTTATGGAAGGTAGTCTATTGTCGAGATTTTGGTTATTCTAATGGATGGTAGCCTTCTCATAATGGAAGGTAGTCTTTTGTCGAGATTTTGGTTATTCCAATGGATGGTAGCCTTCTCATTATGGAAGGTAGTCTTTTGTCAAGATTTTTGTTACTCCAATGGATGGTAGCCTTGTCATTATGGAAGGTAGTCTGTTGTCGAGATTTTTGTTACCCCAATGGAAGTAGCCTTGTCATTACGGAAGGTAGTCTGTTGTCGGTATTTTTGTTACTCCAATGAATGGTAGCCTTGTCATTATGGAAGGTACTCTATTGTCTAGATTTTCGTTATTCCAATGGATGGTAGCCTTGTCATTATTGAAGGTAGTCTTTTGTCGATATCTCTGTTACTCCAATGGATGATAGCCTTGTAATTATGCAAGGTAGTCTGTTGTTCACATTTTTGTTACTCCAATGGATGGTAGCCTTGTCATTATGGAAGGTAGTCTGTTGTCGAGATATTTGTTACTCCAATGGATTGTAGCCTTGTCTTTATGGAAGATAGTATGTTGTCGAGATTTTGGTTATTCCAATGGATGGTAGCCTTGTCATTATGGAAGGTAGTCTTTTGTCGAGATTTTGGTTATTCAAATGGATGGTAGCCTTCTCATTATGGAAGGTAGTCTTTTGTCGAGATTTTTGTTACTCCAATGGATGGTAGCCTTGTCATTATGAAAGGTAGTCTGTTGTCGAGATTTTTGTTACCCCAATGGATGTAGCCTTGTCATTATGGAAGGTAGTATGTTGTCGATATTTTTGTTACTCCAATGAATGGTAGCCTTGTCATTATGGAAGGTAGTTTGTTGTCGAGATATTTGTTACTCCAATGCATTGTAGCCTTGTCATTATGGAAGGTAGTCTGTTGTCGATATTTTTGTTACTCCAATGAATGGTAGCCTTGTCATTATGGAATGTAGTCTGTTGTCGAGATTATTGTTACTCCAATTGATGGTAGCCTTGTCATTATGGAAGGTAGTCTGTTGTCGAGATTTTTGTTACCGTAATGGATGTAGCCTTGTCATTATGGAAGGTAGTTTGTTGTCGATATTTTTGTTACTCCAATGAATGGAAGCCTTGTCATTATGGAATGTAGTCTGTTGTCGAGATTTTTGTTATTCCAATGGATGGTAGCCTTGTCATTATGGAAGGTTGTCTGTTGTCGAGATATTTGTTACTCCAATGCATTGTAGCCTTGTCTTTATGGAAGGTAGTCTGTTGTCGAGATTTTCATTATTCTAATGGATGGTAGCCTTCTCATTATGGAAGGTAGTCTTTTGTCGAGATTTTGTTATTCCAAGGGATGGTAGCCTTCTCATTATGGAAGGTAGTCTTTTGTCGAGATATTTGTTACTCCAATGGATGGTAGCCTTGTCATTATGGAAGGTAGTCTGTTGTCGAGATTTTTGTTACCCCAATGGATGGTAGCCTTCTCATTATGGAAGGTAGTCTTTTGTGGAGATATTTGTTACTCCAATGGATGGTAGCCTTGTCATTATGGAAGGTAGTCTTTTGTCGAGATTTTTGTTACTCCAATGGATGGTAGCCTTGTCATTATGGAAGGTAGTCTGTTATCGAGATTTTTGTTACCTAAATGGATGTAGCGTTGTCATTATGGAATGTAGTCTGTTGTCGAGATTTTTGTTATTCCAATGGATGGTAACCTTGTCATTATGGAAGGTAGTCTTTTGTCGAGATTTTTGTTACTCCAATGGATGATAGCCTTGTCATTATGCAAGGTAGTCTGTTGTTCACATTTTTGTTACTCCAATGCATTGTAGCCTTGTCATTAAGGAAGGTAGTCTATTGTCGAGATTTTTGTTATTCCAATGGATGGTAGCCTTTTTATTATGGAAGGTAGTCTGTTGTCGAGATATTTGTTACTCCAATGGATTGTAGCCTTGTCTTTATGGAAGGTAGTATGTTGTCGAGATTTTGGTTATTCCAATGGATGGTAGCCTTCTCATTATGGAAGGTAGTCTTTTGTCGAGATTTTTGTTACTCCAATGGATGATAGCCTTGTCATTATGAAAGGTAGTCTGTTGTCGAGATTTTTGTTACCCCAATGGATGTAGCCTTGTCATTATGGAAGGTAGTCTGTTGTCGATATTTTTGTTACTCCAATGAATGGTAGCCTTGTCATTATGGAAGGTAGTCTGTTGTCGAGATATTTGTTACTCCAATGCATTGTAGCCTTGTCATTATGGAAGGTAGTCTGTTGTCGATATTTTTGTTACTCCAATGAATGGTAGCCTTGTCATTATGGAATGTAGTCTGTTGTCGAGATTATTGTTACTCCAATTGATGGTAGCCTTGTCATTATGGAAGGTAGTCTGTTGTCGAGATTTTTGTTACCGCAATGGATGTAGCCTTGTCATTATGGAAGGTAGTTTGTTGTCGATATTTTTGTTACTCCAATGAATGGAAGCCTTGTCATTATGGAATGTAGTCTGTTGTCGAGATTTTTGTTATTCCAATGGATGGTAGCCTTGTCATTATGGAAGGTTGTCTGTTGTCGAGATATTTGTTACTCTAATGCATTGTAGCCTTGTCTTTATGGAAGGTAGTCTGTTGTCGAGATTTTGGTTATTCTAATTGATGGTAGCCTTCTCATTATGGAAGGTAGTCTTTTGTCGAGATTTTGTTATTCCAAGGGATGGTAGCCTTCTCATTATGGAAGGTAGTCTTTTGTCGAGATATTTGTTACTCCAATGGATGGTAGCCTTGTCATTATGGAAGGTAGTCTGTTGTCGAGATTTTTGTTACCCCAATGGATGGAAGCCTTCTTATTATGGAAGGTAGTCTTTTGTCGAGATATTTGTTACTCCAATGGATGGTAGCCTTGTCATTATGGAAGGTAGTCTGTTGTCGAGATTTTTGTTACCCCAATGGATGGTAGCCTTCTCATTATGGAAGGTAGTCTTTTGTCGAGATATTTGTTACTCCAATGGATGGTAGCCTTGTCATTATGGAAGGTAGTCTTTTGTCGAGATTTTTGTTACTCCAATGGATGGTAGCCTTGTCATTATGGAAGGTAGTCTGTTATCGAGATTTTTGTTACCTAAATGGATGTAGCGTTGTCATTATGGAATGTAGTCTGTTGTCGAGATTTTTGTTATTCCAATGGATGGTAACCTTGTCATTATGGAAGGTAGTCTTTTGTCGAGATTTTTGTTACTCCAATGGATGATAGCCTTGTCATTATGCAAGGTAGTCTGTTGTTCACATTTTTGTTACTCCAATGCATTGTAGCCTTGTCATTAAGGAAGGTAGTCTATTGTCGAGATTTTTGTTATTCCAATGGATGGTAGCCTTTTTATTATGGAAGGTAGTCTGTTGTCGAGATATTTGTTACTCCAATGGATTGTAGCCTTGTCTTTATGGAAGGTAGTATGTTGTCGAGATTTTGGTTATTCCAATGGATGGTAGCCTTCTCATTATGGAAGGTAGTCTTTTGTCGAGATTTTGGTTATTCCAATGGATGGTAGACTTCTCATTATGGAAGGTAGTCTTTTGTCGAGATTTTTGTTACTCCAATGGATGATAGCCTTGTCATTATGAAAGGTAGTCTGTTGTCGAGATTTTTGTTACCCCAATGGATG
Source organism: Vicia faba (assembly GCA_948472305.1). Lineage (NCBI taxonomy): Eukaryota > Viridiplantae > Streptophyta > Magnoliopsida > Fabales > Fabaceae > Vicia > Vicia faba. The sequence goes on along the minus strand of OX451739.1, from coordinate 679,560,173 downwards.
TAGCCTTGTCATTATGGAAGGTAGTCTGTTGTCGATATTTTTGTTACTCCAATGAATGGTAGCCTTGTCATTATGGAAGGTAGTCTGTTGTCGAGATATTTGTTACTCCAATGCATTGTAGCCTTGTCATTATGGAAGGTAGTCTGTTGTCGATATTTTTGTTACTCCAATGAATGGTAGCCTTGTCATTATGGAATGTAGTCTGTTGTCGAGATTATTGTTACTCCAATTGATGGTAGCCTTGTCATTATGGAAGGTAGTCTGTTGTCGAGATTTTTGTTACCGCAATAGATGTATCCTTGTCATTATGGAAGGTAGTTTGTTGTCGATATTTTTGTTACTCCAATGAATGGAAGCCTTGTCATTATGGAATGTAGTCTGTTGTCGAGATTTTTGTTATTCCAATGGATGGTAGCCTTGTCATTATGGAAGGTTGTCTGTTGTCGAGATATTTGTTACTCCAATGCATTGTAGCCTTGTCTTTATGGAAGGTAGTCTGTTGTCGAGATTTTGGTTATTCTAATTGATGGTAGCCTTCTCATTATGGAAGGTAGTCTTTTGTCGAGATTTTGTTATTCCAAGGGATGGTAGCCTTCTCATTATGGAAGGTAGTCTTTTGTCGAGATATTTGTTACTCCAATGGATGGTAGCCTTGTCATTATGGAAGGTAGTCTGTTGTCGAGATTTTTGTTACCCCAATGGATGGTAGCCTTCTCATTATGGAAGGTAGTCTTTTGTCGAGATATTTGTTACTCCAATGGATGGTAGCCTTGTCATTATGGAAGGTAGTCTTTTGTCGAGATTTTTGTTACTCCAATGGATGGTAGCCTTGTCATTATGGAAGGTAGTCTGTTATCGAGATTTTTGTTACCTAAATGGATGTAGCGTTGTCATTATGGAATGTAGTCTGTTGTCGAGATTTTTGTTATTCCAATGGATGGTAACCTTGTCATTATAGAAGGTAGTCTTTTGTCGAGATTTTTGTTACTCCAATGGATGATAGCCTTGTCATTATGCAAGGTAGTCTGTTGTCGAGATATTTGTTACTCCAATGGATTGTAGCCTTGTCTTTATGGAAGGTAGTATGTTGTCGAGATTTTGGTTATTCCAATGGATGGTAGCCTTCTCATTATGGAAGGTAGTCTTTTGTCGAGATTTTGGTTATTCCAATGGATGGTAGCCTTCTCATTATGGAAGGTAGTCTTTTGTCGAGATTTTTGTTATTCCAATGGATGGTAGCCTTCTCATTATGGAAGGTAGTCTTTTATCGAGATTTTTGTTACTCCAATGGATGGTAGGCTTGTCATTATGGAAGGTAGTCTGTTGTCGAGATTTTTGTTACCTAAATGGATGTAGCGTTGTCATTATGGAAGGTAGTCTGTTGTCGAGATTTTTTTTATTCCAATGGATGGTAACCTTGTCATTATGGAAGGTAGTCTTTTGTCGAGATTTTTGTTACTCCAATGGATGGTAGCCTTGTCATTATTGAAGGTATTCTTTTGTCGATATCTCTGTTAATCCAATGGATGATAGCCTTCTCATTACGCAAGGTAGTCTGTTGTTCACATTTTTGTTACTCCAATGGATGGTAGCCTTGTCATTATGGAAGGTAGTCTATTGTCGAGATTTTTGTTATTTCAATGGATGGTAGCCTTGTCATTATGGAAGGTAGTCTATTATCGAGATATTTGTTACTCCAATGGATTGTAGCCTTGTCTTTATGGAAGGTAGTCTGTTGTCGAGATTTTGGTTATTCCAATGGATGGTAGCCTTCTCATTATGTAAGGTAATCTTTTTTCGAGATTTTGGTTATTCCAATGGATGGTAGCCTTCTCATTATGGAAGGTAGTCTTTTGTCGAGATTTTTGTTACTCCAATGGATGGTAGCCTTGTCATTATGGAAGGTAGTCTGTTGTTGAGATTTTTGTTACCCCAATGGATGTAGCCTTGTCATTATGGAAGGTAGTCTGTTGTCGGTATTTTTGTTACTCCAATGAATGGTAGCCTTGTCATTATGGAAGGTACTCTATTGTCTAGATTTTCGTTATTCCAATGGATGGTAGCCTTGTCATTATTGAAGGTAGTCTTTTGTCGATATCTCTGTTACTCCAATGGATGATAGCTTTGTCATTATGCAAGGTAGTTTGTTGTTCACATTTTTGTTACTCCAATGGATGGTAGCCTTGTCATTATGGAAGGTAGTCTTTTGTCGAGATATTTGTCACTCCAATGGATTGTAGCCTTGTCTTTATTGAAGATAGTATGTTGTCGAGATTTTGGTTATTCCAATGGATGATAGCCTTCTCATTATGGAAGGTAGTCTTTTGTCGAGATTTTGGTTATTCAAATGGATGGTAGCCTTCTCATTATGGAAGGTAGTCTTTTGTCGAGATTTTTGTTACTCCAATGGATGGTAGCCTTGTCATTATGGAAGGTAGTCTATTGTCAAGATTTTTGTTACCCCAATGGATGTAGCCTTGTCATTATGGAAGGTAGTCTGTTGTCGATATTTTTGTTACTCCAATGAATGGTAGCCTTGTCATTATGGAAGGTACTCTATTGTCGATATTTTGGTTATTCCAATGGATGGTAGCCTTGTCATTGTTGAAGGTAGTCTTTTGTCGATATCTCTGTTACTCCAATGGATGATAGCCTTGTCATTATGCAAGGTATTATGTTGTTCACATTTTTGTTACTCCAATGGATGATAGCCTTGTCATTATGGAAGGTAGTCTATTGTCGAGATTTTTGTTATTCCAATGGATGGTAGCCTTGTCATTATGGAAGGTAGTCTATTGTGAATATTTTTGTTATTCCAATGGATGGTAGCCTTGTCATTATGGTAGGTATTCGGTCGTTGAAATTTCTGTTACTCCAATGGATGGTAGTCTTGTCATTATGGAAGGTACTCTGTTGTTCATATTTTTGTTACTCCAATGGATGTAGCATTGTCATTATTGAAGGTAGTCTTTTGTCGATATCTTTGTTACTCTAATGGATGGTAACGTTGTCATTATGGAAGGTAGTCTGTTGTTCACATATTTGTTACTCCAATGGATGGTAGCCTTGTCATTATGGAAGGTAGTTTGTTGTCGAGATATTTGTTATTCCAATGGATGGTAGCCTTGTCATTATGGAAGGTAGTCTGTTGTCGAGATATTTGTTACTCAAATGGATTGTAGCCTTGTCTTTATGGAAGGTAGTATGTTGTCGAGATTTTGGTTATTCCAATGGATGGTAGCCTTCTCATTATGGAAGGTAGTCTTTTGTCGGGATTTTTGTTACTCCTATGGATGGTAGCCTTGTCATTATGGAAGGTAGTCTGTTGTCGAGATTTTTTTTACCCCAATGGATGTAGCCTTGTCATTACGGAAGGTAGTCTGTTATCGGTATTTTTGTTACTCCAATGAATGGTAGCCTTGTCATTATGGAAGGTACTCTATTGTCTAGATTTTCGTTATTCCAATGGATTGTAGCCTTGTCATTATTGAAGGTAGTCTTTTGTCGATATCTCTGTTACTCCAATGGATGATAGCCTTGTCATTATGCAAGGTAGTTTGTTGTTCACATTTTTGTTACTCCAATGGATGGTAGCCTTGTCATTATGGAAGGTAGTCTGTTGTCGAGATATTTGTTACTCCAATGGATTGTAGCCTTGTCTTTATGGAAGATAGTATGTTGTCGAGATTTTGGTTATTCCAATGGATGATAGCCTTCTCATTATGGAAGGTAGTCTTTTGTCGAGATTTTGGTTATTCAAATGGATGGTAGCCTTCTCATTATGGAAGGTAGTCTTTTGTCGAGATTTTTGTTACTCCAATGGATGGTAGTCTTGTCATTATGGAAGGTAGTCTGTTGTCGAGATTTTTGTTACCCCAATGGATGTAGCCTTATCATTATGGAAGGTAGTCTGTTGTCGATATTTATGTTACTCCAATGAATGGTAGCCTTGTCATTATGGAAGGTACTCTATTGTCGAGATTTTGGTTATTCCAATGGATGGTAGCCTTGTCATTGTTGAAGGTAGTCTTTTGTCGATATCTCTGTTACTCCAATGGATGATAGCCTTGTCATTATGCAAGGTATTATGTTGTTCACATTTTTGTTACTCCAATGGATGGTAGCCTTGTCATTATGGAAGGTAGTCTGTTGTCGAGATTTTTGTTACCCCAATGGATGTAGCCTTGTCATTACGGAAGGTAGTCTGTTGTCGGTATTTTTGTTACTCCAATGAATGGTAGCCTTGTCATTATGGAAGGTACTCTATTGTCTAGATTTTCGTTATTCCAATGGATGGTAGCCTTGTCATTATTGAAGGTAGTCTTTTGTCGATATCTCTGTTACTCCAATGGATGATAGCCTTGTCATTATGCAAGGTAGTTTGTTGTTCACATTTTTGTTACTCCAATGGATGGTAGCCTTGTCATTATGGAAGGTAGTCTTTTGTCGAGATATTAGTCACTCCAATGGATTGTAGCCTTGTCTTTATGGAAGATAGTATGTTGTCGAGATTTTGGTTATTCCAATGGATGATAGCCTTCTCATTATGGAAGGTAGTCTTTTGTCGAGATTTTGGTTATTCAAATGGATGGTAGCCTTCTCATTATGGAAGGTAGTCTTTTGTCGAGATTTTTGTTTCTCCAATGGATGGTAGCCTTGTCATTATGGAAGGTAGTCTATTGTCGAGATTTTTGTTACCCCAATGGATGTAGCCTTGTCATTATGGAAGGTAGTCTGTTGTCGATATTTTTGTTACTCCAATGAATGGTAGCCTTGTCATTATGGAAGGTACTCTATTGTCGAGATTTTGGTTATTCCAATGGATGGTAGCCTTGTCATTGTTGAAGGTAGTCTTTTGTCGATATCTCTGTTACTCTAATGGATGATAGCCTTGTCATTATGCAAGGTATTATGTTGTTCACATTTTTGTTACTCCAATGGATGGTAGCCTTGTCATTATGGAAGGTAGTCTATTGTCGAGATTTTTGTTATTCCAATGGATGGTAGCCTTGTCATTATGGAAGGTAGTCTATTGTGAATATTTTTGTTATTCCAATGGATGGTAGCCTTGTCATTATGGTAGGTAGTCGGTCGTTGAAATTTCTGTTACTCCAATGGATGGTAGTCTTGTCATTATGGAAGGTACTCTGTTGTTCATATTTTTGTTACTCCAATGGATGTAGCATTGTCATTATTGAAGGTAGTCTTTTGTCGATATCTCTATTACTCTAATGGATGGTAACATTGTCATTATGGAAGGTAGTCTGTTGTTCACATATTTGTTACTCCAATGGATGGTAGCCTTGTCATTATGGAAGGTAGTCTGTTGTCGAGATATTTGTTATTCCAATGGATGGTAGCCTTGTCATTATGGAAGGTAGTCTGTTTTCGAGATATTTGTTACTCCAATGGATTGTAGCCTTGTCTTTATGGAAGGTAGTATGTTGTCGAGATTTTCGTTATTCCAATGGATGGTAGCCTTCTCATTATGGAAGGTAGTCTTTTGTCGAGATTTTTGTTACTCCTATGGATGGTAGCCTTGTCATTATGGAAGGTAGTCTGTTGTCGAGATTTTTGTTACCCCAATGGATGTAGCCTTGTCATTACGGAAGGTAGTCTGTTGTCGGTATTTTTGTTACTCCAATGAATGGTAGCCTTGTCATTATGGAAGGTACTCTATTGTCTAGATTTTCGTTATTCCAATGGATTGTAGCCTTGTCATTACTGAAGGTAGTCTTTTGTCGATATCTCTGTTACTCCAATGGATGATAGCCTTGTCATTATGCAAGGTAGTTTGTTGTTCACTTTTTTGTTACTCCAATGGATGGTAGCCTTGTCATTATGGAAGGTAGTTTGTTGTCGAGATATTTGTTACTCCAATGGATTGTAGCCTTGTCTTTATGGAAGATAGTATGTTGTCGAGATTTTGGTTATTCCAATGGATGATAGCCTTCTCATTATGGAAGGTAGTCTTTTGTCGAGATTTTGGTTATTCAAATGGATGGTAGCCTTCTCATTATGGAAGGTAGTCTTTTGTCGAGATTTTTGTTACTCCAATGGATGGTAGCCTTGTCATTATGGAAGGTAGTCTGTTGTCGAGATTTTTGTTACCCCAATGGATGTAGCCTTGTCATTATGGAAGGTAGTCTGTTGTCGATATTTTTGTTACTCCAATGAATGGTAGCCTTGTCATTATGGAAGGTACTCTATTGTCGAGATTTTGGTTATTCCAATGGATGGTAGCCTTGTCATTGTTGAAGGTAGTCTTTTGTCGATATCTCTGTTACTCCAATGAATGATAGCCTTGTCATTATGCAAGGTATTATGTTGTTCACATTTTTGTTACTCCAATGGATGGTAGCCTTGTCATTATGGAAGGTAGTCTATTGTCGAGATTTTTGTTATTCCAATGGATGGTAGCCTTGTCATTATGGAAGGTAGTCTATTGTGAATATTTTTGTTATTCCAATGGATGGTAGCCTTGTCATTATGGTAGGTAGTCGGTCGTTGAAATTTCTGTTACTCCAATGGATGGTAGTCTTGTCATTATGGAAGGTACTCTGTTGTTCATATTTTTGTTACTCCAATGGATGTAGCATTGTCATTATGGAAGGTAGTCTTTTATCGATATCTCTGTTACTCCAATGGATGGTAACGTTGTCATTATGGAAGGTAGTCTGTTGTTCACATATTTGTTACTCCAATGGATGGTATCCTTGTCATTATGGAAGGTAGTCTGTTGTCGAGATATTTGTTATTCCAATGGATGGTAGCCTTGTCATTATGGAAGGTAGTCTGTTGTCGAGATATTTGTTACGCCAATGGATTGTAGCCTTGTCTTTATGGAAGGTAGTATGTTGTCGAGATTTTGGTTATTCCAATGGATGGTAGCCTTCTCATTATGGAAGGTAGTCTTTTGTCGAGATTTTTGTTACTTCAATGGATGGTAGCCTTGTCATTATGGAAGGTAGTCTGTTGTCGAGATTTTTGTTACCCCAATGGATGTAGCCTTGTCATTACGGAAGGTAGTATGTTGTCGGTATTTTTGTTACTCCAATGAATTGTAGCCTTGTCATTATGGAAGGTACTCTATTGTCTAGATTTTCGTTATTCCAATGGATGGTAGCCTTGTCATTATTGAAGGTAGTCTTTTGTCGATATCTCTGTTACTCCAATGGATGATAGCCTTGTCATTATGCAAGGTAGTCTGTTGTTCACATTTTTGTTACTCCAATGGATGGTAGCCTTGTCATTATGGAAGGTAGTCTGTTGTCGAGATTTTTGTTATTCCAATGGATGGTAGCCTTGTCATTATGGAAGGTAGTCTATTGTGAATATTTTTGTTATTCCAATGGATGGTAGCCTTGTCATTATGGTAGGTAGTCGGTCGTTGAAATTTCTGTTACTCCAATGGATGGTAGTCTTGTCATTATGGAAGGTACTCTGTTGTTCATATTTTTCTTACTCCATTGGATGTTAGCCTTGTCATTATGGAAGGTAGTATGTTATCGAATTTTTTGATACTCCAATGGGTGGTAGCCTTGTGATTATGGAAGGTAGTCTGTTGTCGATATTTTTGTTACTCCAATGGATGGTAGCCTTGTCATTAAGGAAGGTAGTCTGTTGTTCAGATTTTTGTTGCTCCAATGGATTGTAGCCTTGTCTTTATGGAAGGTAGTCTATTTTCGAGATATTTGTTATTCCAATGGATGGTAACCTTGTCATTATGGAAGGTAGTCTTTTCTCGAGATTTTGGTTATTCCAATGGATGGTAGCCTTCTCATTATGGAAGGTAGTCTTTTGTCGTGATTTTTGTTTCTCCAATGGATGGTATCCTTGTCATTATGGAAGGTAGTCTGTTGTCGAGATTTTTTTACCCCAATGGATGTAGCATTGTCATTATGGAAGGTAGTCTTTTGTCGATATCTCTGTTACTCCAATGGATTGTAACATTGTCATTATGGAAGGTAGTCTGTTGTCGATATTTTTGTTACTCCAATGAATGGTAGCCTTGTCATTATGGAAGGTACTCTATTGTCGAGATTTTGGTTATTCCAATGGATGGTAGCCTTGTCATTGTTGAAGGTAGTCTTTTGTCGATATCTCTGTTACTCCAATGGATGATAGCCTTGTCATTATGCAAGGTAGTATGTTGTCGATATTTTGGTTATTCCAATGGATGGTAGCCTTCTCATTATGGAAGGTAGTCTTTTGTCGAGATTTTTGTTACTCCAATGGATGGTAGCCTTGTCATTATGGAAGGTAGTCTATTGTCGAGATTTTGGGTACCCCAATGGATGTAGCCTTGTCATTACGGAAGGTAGTCTGTTGTCGATATTTTTGTTACTCCAATGAATGGTAGCCTTGTCATTATAGAAGGTACTCTATTGTCTAGATTTTGGTTATTCCAATGGATGGTAGCCTTGTCATTATTGAAGGTAGTCTTATGTCGATATCTCTGTTACTCCAATGGATGATAGCCTTGTCATTATGCAAGGTAGTCTGTTGTTCACATTTTTGTTACTCCAATGGATGGTAGCCTTGTTATTATGGAAGGTAGTCTATTGTCGAGATTTTTGTTATTCCAATGGATGGTAGCCTTGTCATTATGGAAGGTAGTCTGTTGTCGAGATATTTGTTACTCCAATGGATTGTAGCCTTGTCTTTATGGAAGGTAGTATGTTGTCGAGATTTTGGTTATTCCAATGGATGGTAGCCTTCTCATTATGGAAGGTAGTCTTTTGTCGAGATTTTGGTTATTCAAATGGATGGTAGCCTTCTCATTATGGAAGGTAGTCTTTTTTCGAGATTTTTGTTACTCCAATGGATGGTAGCCTTGTCATTATGGAAGGTAGTCTGTTGTCGAGATTTTTGTTACCCCAATGGATGTAGCCTTGTCATTATGGAAGGTAGTTTGTTGTCGATATTTTTGTTACTCCAATGAATGGTAGCCTTGTCACTATGGAAGGTACTCTATTGTCGAGATTTTGGTTATTCCAATGGATGGTAGCCTTGTCATTGTTGAAGGTAGTCTTTTGTCGATATCTATGTTACTCGATTGGATGATAGCCTTGTCATTATGCAAGGTATTATGTTGTTCACATTTTTGTTACTCCAATGGATGGTAGCCTTGTCATTATGGAAGGTAGTCTATTGTCGAGATTTTTGTTATTCCAATGGATGGTAGCCTTGTCATTATGGAAGGTAGTCTATTGTGAATATTTTTGTTATTCTAATGGATGGTAGCCCTGTCATTATGGTAGGTAGTCGGTCGTTGAAATTTTTGTTACTCCAATTGATGGTAGTCTTGTCATTATGGAAGGTACTCTGTTGTTCATATTTTTGTTACTACAATGGATGTTATCCTTGTCATTATGGAAGGTAGTATGTTGTCGAAATTTTTGATACTCCAATGGGTGGTAGCCTTGTGATTATGGAAGGTAGTTTGTTGTCGATATTTTTGTTACTCCAATGGATGGTAGCCTTGTCATTAAGGAAGGTAGTCTGTTGTTCAGATTTTTGTTACTCCAATGGATTGTAGCCTTGTCTTTATGGAAGGTAGTCTATTTTCGAGATATTTGTTATTCCAATGGATGGTAACCTTGTCATTATGGAAGGTAGTCTTTTGTCGAGATTTTGGTTATTCCAATGGATGGTAGCCTTCTCATTATGGAAGGTAGTCTTTTGTCGTGATTTTTGTTACTCCAATGGATGGTATCCTTGTCATTATGGAAGGTACTCTGTTGTCGAGATTTTTGTTACCCCAATGGATGTAGCATTGTCATTATGGAAGGTAGTCTTTTGTCGATATCTCTGTTACTCCAATGGATTGTAACATTGTCATTATGGAAGGTAGTCTGTTGTTTACATTTGTGTTACTCCAATGGATGGTAGCGTTGTCATTATGGAAGGTAGTCTATTGTCGATATTTTTGTTATTCCAATGGATGGTAGCCTTTTCATTATGGAAGGTAGTCTGTTGTCGAGATATTTGTTACTCCAATGGATTGTAGCCTTGTCTTTATGGAAGGTAGTATGTTGTCGAGATTTTGGTTATTCCAATGGATGGTAGCCTTCTCATTATGGAAGGTAGTCTTTTGTCGAGATTTTGGTTATTCCAATGGATGGTAGCCTTCTCATTATGGAAGGTAGTCTTTTGTCGAGATTTTTGTTACTCTAATGGATGGTAGCCTTGTCATTATGGAAGGTAGTATGTTGTCGAGATTTTTGTTACCCCAATGGATGTAGCCTTGTCATTATGGAAGGTAGTTTGTGGTCGATATTTTTGTTACTCCAATGAATGGTAGCCTTGTCATTATGGAAGATACTCTATTGTCGAGATTTTTGTTATTCCAATGGATGGTAGCCTTGTCATTATTGAAGGTATCCTTTTGTCGATATCTCTGTTACTCCAATGGATGATAGCCTTGTCACTATGCAAGGTAGTCTGTTGTTCACATTTTTGTTACTCCAATGGATGGTAGCCTTGTCATTATGGAAGGTAGTTTATTGTCGAGATTTTTGTTATTCCAATGGATGGTAGCCTTGGCATTACGGAAGGTAGTCTGTTGTCGAGATATTTGTTACTCCAATGGATTGTAGCCTTGTCTTTAGGGAAGGTAGTCTGTTGTCAAGATTTTGGTTATTCCAATGGATGGTAGCCTTCTCATTATGGAAGGTAGTCTTTTGTCGAGATTTTGGATATTCCAACGGATGGTAGCCTTCTCATTATGGAAGGTAGTCTTTTGTCGAGATTTTTGTTACTCCGATGGATGGTAGCCTTGTCATTATGGAAGGTAGTCTGTTGTCGAGATTTTTGTTACCCCAATGGATGTAGCCTTGTCATTATGAAAGGTAGTCTGTTGTCGATATTTTTGTTACTCCAATGAATGGTAGCCTTGTCATTATGGAAGGTACTCTATTGTCTAGATTTTCGTTATTCCAATGGATGGTAGCCTTGTCATTATTGAAGGTAGTCTTTTGTCGATATCTCTGTTACTCCAATGGATGATAGCCTTGTCATTATGCAAAGTAGTCTGTTGTTCACATTTTTGTTACTCCAATGGATGGTAGCCTTGTCATTATGGAAGGTAGTCTATTGTCGAGATTTTTGTTATTCCAATGGATGGTAGCCTTGTCATTATGGAAGGTAGTCTGTTGTCGAGATATTTGTTACACCAATGGATTGTAGCCTTGTCTTTATGGAAGGTAGTATGTTGTCGAGATTTTGGTTATTCTAATGGATGGTAGCCTTCTCATTATGGAAGGTAGTCTTTTGTCGAGATTTTGGTTATTCAAATGGATGGTAGCCTTCTCATTATGGAAGGTAGTCTTTTGTCGAGATTTTTGTTACTCCAATGGATGGTAGCCTTGTCATTATGGAAGGTAGTCTGTTGTCGATATTTTTTTTACTCCAATGAATGGTAGCTTTGTCATTATGGAAGGTAGTCTATTGTCGAGATTTTTGTTATTCCAATGGATGGTAACCATGTCATTATGGAAGGTAGTCTTTTGTCGAGATTTTTGTTACTCCAATGGATGGTAGCCTTGTCATTATTGAAGGAAGTATGTTGTCGATATCTCTGTTACTCCAACGGCTGATAGTCTTGTCATTATGCAAGGTAATCTATTGTTCAGATTTTTGTTACTCCAATTGATGGTAGCCTTGTCATTATGGAAGGTAGTCTATTATGAATATTTTTGTTATTCCAATGGATGGTAGCCTTGTCATTATGGTAGGTAGTATGTTGTTCAGATTTTTGTTACTCTAATGGATGATAGCCTTGTCATTATGGACGGTAGTCTGTTGTCGAAATTTTTGATACTCCAATGGGTGGTAGCCTTGTGATTATGGAAGGTAGTCTGTTGTCGATATTTTTGTTACTCCAATGGATGGTAGCCTTCATATTATGGAAGGTAGTCTGTTGTTGAGATTTCTGTCACTCTAATGGATTGTATTTTTTTATTAAGGAAGGTAGTCTTTTGTTCAGATTTTTGTTACTCCAATGGATTGTAACCTTGTCTTTATGGAAGGTAGTTTGTTGTCGAGATATTTTTTATTCCAATGGATGGTAACCTTGTCATTATGGAAGGTAGTCTTTTGTCAAAATTTTTGTTATTCCAATGGATGGTAGCCTTCTCATTATGGAAGGTAGTCTTTTGTCGAGATTTTTGTTACTCCAATGGATGGTAGCCTTATCATTATGGAAGGTAGTCTGTTGTCGAGATTTTTGTTACCCCAATGGATGTAGCCTTGTCATTATGGAAGGTAGTTTGTTGTCGATATTTTTGTTACTCCAATGAATGGTAGCCTTGTCATTATGGAATGTAGTCTGTTGTCGAGATTTTTGTTATTCCAATGGATGGTAACCTTGTCATTATAGAAGGTAGTCTTTTGTCGAGGTTTTTGTTACTCCAATGGATGGTAGCCTTGTCATTATTGAAGGTAGTCTTTTGTCGATATCTCTGTTACTCCAATGGATGATAGCCTTGTCATTATGCAAGGTAGTCTATTGTTCACATTTTTGTTACTCCAATGGATGGTAGCCTTGTCATTATGGAAGGTAGTCTATTGTCGAGATTTTTGTTATTCCAATGGATGGTAGCCTTGTCATTATGGAAGGTAGTCTGTCGTTGAGATTTCTATTAGTCCAATGGATCGTAACCTTGTCATTATGGAAGTTAGTATGTTGTTCAGATTTTTGTTACTTCAATGGATGATAGCGTTGTCATTATGGAAGGTACTCTATTGTCGAGATTTTGGTTATTCGAATGGATGGTAGCTTTGTCATTATGGAAGGTAGTCCGTTGTCGAGATAATTGATACTCCAATGGATGGTAGCCTTGTAATTATGGAAGGTAGTCTGTTGTCGAGATTTTTGTTACTCCAATAGATGGTAGCCTTGTTATTATGGAAGGTAGTCTGTCGTTGAGATTTCTGTTACTCCAATGGATTGTAGCCTTGTAATTATGGAAGGTTATCTATTGTTAGATTTGTGTTACTCCAATGGATGGTAACCTTATCATTATGGAAGGTAGTCAGTTTTCGAAATTTTTTTTATTCCGTTGGATGGTAGCCTTGTCATTATGGAAGGTAGTCAGTTGTCGAGGTTTTTGTTATTCCAATGGATGGTAACCTTTTCATTATTGAAGGTAGTTTGTTGTCGATATCTCTGTTACTCCAATGGATGATAGCCTTGTCATTATGCAAGGTAATCTATTGTTCAGTTTTTTGTAACTCCAATGGATGGTAGCCTTGTCATTATGGAAGGTAGTCTATTGTCGATATTTTTGTTATTCCAATGGATGTTAGCCTTGTCATTATGGTAGGTAGTCGGTCGTTGAAATTTCTGTTACTCATATGAATGGTAGTCTTGTCATTATGGAAGGTAGTCTGTTGTTCAGATTTTTGTTACTCCAATGGATGATAGCCTTGTCATTATGGAAGGTAGTATGTTGTCGAAATTTTTAATACTCCAATGGGTGGTAGCCTTGTGATTATGGAAGGTAGTTTGTTGTCGAGATTTTTGTTACTCCAATGGATGGTAGCCTTGTCATTATAGAAGGTAGTCTATTGTCGAGATTTTTGTTACCCCAATGGATGTAGCCTTGTCATTATGGAAGGTAATCTGTTGTCGATATTTTTGTTACTCCAATGAATGGTAGCCTTGTCATTATGGAATGTAGTTTGTTGTCGAGATTTTTGTTATTCCAATGGATGGTAACCTTGCCATTATGGAAGGTAGTCTTTTGTCGAGATTTTTGTTACACCAATGGATGGTAGCCTTGTCATTATTGAAGGTAGTCTTTTGTCGATATCACTGTTACTCCAATGGATGATAGCCTTGTCAATATGCAAGGTAGTATGTTGTTCACATTTTTGTTACTCCGATGGATGTTAGCCTTGTCATTATGGAAGGTAGTCTATTGTCGAGATTTTAGTTATTCCAATGGATGGTAGCCTTGTCATTATGGAAGGTAGTCGGTCGTTGAGATTTCTGTTACTCCAATGGATGGTAGCCTTGTGATTATGAAAGGTAGTCTGTTGTTAAGATTTTTGTTACTTCAATGGATGGTAGCCTTGTCGTTATGGAAGGTAGTTTGTTGTCGAAAATTTTTTTATTCCATTGGATGGTAGCTTTGTCATTATGGAAGGTAGTCTGTTGTCGAGATTTTTGTTATTCCAATGGATGGTAACCTTGTCATTATGGAAGGTAGTCTTTTGTCGAGATTTTTGTTACTCCAATGGTAGCTAGGCTTGTCATTATTGTAGGTAGTATGTTGTCCATATCTCTGTTACTCCAATGGATGATAGCCTTGTCATTATGCAAGGTAATCTATTGTTCAGATTTTTGTTACTTCAATTGTTGGTAGCCTTGTCATTATGGAAGGTAGTCTATTGTGAATATTTTTGTTATTCCAATGGATGGTAGCCTTGTCATTATGGTAGGTAGTCTGTTGTTCATATTTTTGTTACTCCAATGGATGATAGCCTTGTCATTATGGAAGGTAGTCTGTTGTCGAAATTTTTGATACTCCAATGGGTGGTAGCCTTGTAATTATGGAAGGTAGTCCGTTGTCGAGATTTTTGTTACTCCAATGGATGGTAGCCTTGTCATTATAGAAGGTAGTCTGTCGTTGAGATTTCTGTCACTCTAATGGATTGTAGCCTTGTCATTAAGGAAGGTAGTCTGTTGTTCAGATTTTTGTTACTCCAATGGATTGTAGCCTTGTCTTTATGGAAGGTAGTCTGTTGTCGAGATATTTGTTATTCCAATGGATGGTAACCTTGTCATTATTGAAGGTAGTCTTTTGTCGAGATTTTTGTTATTCCAATGGATGGTAGCCTTCTCATTATGGAAGGTAATTTTTTGTCGAGATTTTTGTTACTCCAATGGATGGTAGCCATGTCATTTTGGAAGGTAGTCTGTTGTCGAGATTTTTGTTACCCCAATGGATGTAGCCTTGTCATTATGGAAGGTAATCTGTTGTCGATATTTTTGTTACTCCACTGAATGGTAGCCTTGTCATTATGGAATGTAGTCTGTTGTCGAGATTTTTGTTATTCCAATGGATGGTAACCTTGCCATTATGGAAGGTAGTCTTTTGTCGAGATTTTTGTTACTCCAATGGATGGTAGCCTTGTCATTATTGAAGGTAGTCTTTTGTTGATATCAGTGTTACTCCAATGTATGATAGCCTTGTTAATATGCAAGGTAGTCTGTTGTTCACATTTTTGTTACTCCGATGGATGTTAGCCTTGTCATTATGGAAGGTAGTCGGTCGTTGAGATTTCTGTTACCCCAATGGATGGTGGCCTTGTGATTATGAAAGGTAGTCTATTGTTCAGATTTTTGTTACTTCATTGGATGATAGCCTTGTCATTATGGAAGGTACTCTATTGTCGAGATTTTGGTTATTCGAATGGATGGTAGCTTTGTCATTATGGAAGGTAGTCTGTTGTCGAGATAATTGATACTCCAATGGATGGTAGCCTTGTAATTATGGAAGGTAGTCTGTTGTCGAAATTTTTGTTACTCCAATAGATGGTAGCCTTGTCATTATGGAAGGTAGTCTGTCGTTGAGATTTCTGTTACTCCAATGAATTGTAGCCTTGTCATTATGGAAGGTAGTATGTTGTTCAGATTTTTGATACTCCAATGGATGGTAGCCTTGTTATTATGGAAGGTAGTCTGTTGTCAAAATTTTTTTTATTCCATTGGATGGTAGCTTTGTCATTATGGAAGGTAGTCTGTTGTCGAGATTTTTGTTATTCCAATGGATGGTAACCTTGTCATTATGGAAGGTAGTCTTTTGTCGAGATTTTTGTTACTCCAATGGTAGCTAGGCTTGTCATTATTGAAGGTAGTATGTTGTCGATATCTCTGTTACTCCAATGGATGATAGCCTTGTCATTATGCAAGGTAATCTATTGTTCAGATTTTTGTTACTCCAATTGTTGGTAGCCTTGTCATTATGGAAGGTAGTCTATTGTGAATATTTTTGTTATTCCAATGGATGGTAGCCTTGTCATTATGGTAGGTAGTCTGTTGTTCAGATTTTTGTTACTCCAATGGATGATAGCCTTGTCATTATGGAAGGTAGTCTGTTGTCGAAATTTTTGATACTCCAATGGGTGGTAGCCTTGTAATTATGGAAGGTAGTCTGTTATCGAGATTTTTGTTACTCCAATGGATGGTAGCCTTGTCATTATAGAAGGTAGTCTGTCGTTGAGATTTCTGTCACTCTAATGGATTGTAGCCTTGTCATTAAGGAAGGTAGTCTGTTGTTCAAATTTTTGTTACTCCAATGGATTGTAGCCTTGTCTTTATGGAAGGTAGTCTGTTGTCGAAAATTTTTTTATTCCATTGGATGGTAGCTTTGTCATTATGGAAGGTAGTCTGTTGTCGAGATTTTTGTTATTCCAATGGATGGTAACCTTGTCATTATGGAAGGTAGTCTTTTGTCGAGATTTTTGTTACTCCAATGGATGGTAGCCTTGTCATTTTGGAAGGTAGTCTGTTGTCGAGATTTTTGTTACCCCAATGGATGTAGCCTTGTCATTATGGAAGGTAATCTGTTGTCGATATTTTTGTTACTCCACTGAATGGTAGCCTTGTCATTATGGAATGTAGTCTGTTGTCGAGATTTTTGTTATTCTAATGGATGGTAACCTTGCCATTATGGAAGGTAGTCTTTTGTCGAGATTTTTGTTACTCCAATGGATGGTAGCCTTGTCATTATTGAAGGTAGTCTTTTGTTGATATCAGTGTTACTCCAATGTATGATAGCCTTGTTAATATGCAAGGTAGTCTGTTGTTCACATTTTTGTTACTCCGATGGATGTTAGCCTTGTCATTATGGAAGGTAGTCGGTCGTTGAGATTTTTGTTACCCCAATGGATGGTAGCCTTGTGATTATGAAAGGTAGTCTATTGTTCAGATTTTTGTTACTTCAATGGATGATAGCCTTGTCATTATGGAAGGTACTCTATTGTCGAGATTTTGGTTATTCGAATGGATGGTAGCTTTGTCATTATGGAAGGTAGTCTGTTGTCGAGATAATTGATACTCCAATGGATGGTAGCCTTGTAATTATGGAAGGTAGTCTGTTGTCGAGATTTTTGTTACTCCAATAGATGGTAGCCTTGTCATTATGGAAGGTAGTCTGTCGTTGAGATTTCTGTTACTCCAATGAATTGTAGCCTTGTCATTATCGAAGGTAGTATGTTGTTCAGATTTTTGATACTCCAATGGATGGTAGCCTTGTTATTATGGAAGGTAGTCTGTTGTCGAAAATTTTTTTATTCCATTGGATGGTAGCTTTGTCATTATGGAAGGTAGTCTGTTGTCGAGATTTTTGTTATTCCAATGGATGGTAACCTTGTCATTATGGAAGGTAGTCTTTTGTCGAGATTTTTGTTACTCCAATGGATGGTAGCCTTGTCATTTTGGAAGGTAGTCTGTTGTCGAGATTTTTGTTACCCCAATGGATGTAGCCTTGTCATTATGGAAGGTAATCTGTTGTTGATATTTTTGTTACTCCAATGAATGGTAGCCTTGTCATTATGGAATGTAGTCTGTTGTCGAGATTTTTGTTATTCTAAAGGATGGTGACCTTGCCATTATGGAAGGTAGTCTTTTGTCGAGATTTTTGTTACTCCAATGGCTGGTAGCCTTGTCATTATTGAAGGTAGTCTTTTGTTGATATCAGTGTTACTCCAATGGATGATAGCCTTGTTAATATGCAAGGTAGTCTGTTGTTCACATTTTTGTTACTCCGATGGATGTTAGCCTTGTCATTATGGAAGGTAGTCTATGGTCGAGATTTTAGTTATTCCAATGGATGGTAGCCTTGTCATTATGGAAGGTAGTCGGTCGTTGAGATTTCTGTTACCCCAATGGATGGTAGCCTTGTGATTATGAAAGGTAGTCTATTGTTCAGATTTTTGTTACTTCAATGGATGATAGCCTTGTCATTATGGAAGGTACTCTATTGTCGAGATTTTGGTTATTCGAATGGATGGTAGAATTGTCATTATGGAAGGTAGTCTGTTGTCGAGATAATTGATACTCCAATGGATGGTAGCCTTGTAATTATGGAAGGTAGTCTGTTGTCGAGATTTTTGTTACTCCAATAGATGGTAGCCTTGTCATTATGGAAGGTAGTCTGTCGTTGAGATTTCTGTTACTCCAATGAAATGTAGCCTTGTCATTATGGAAGGTAGTATGTTGTTCAGATTTTTGTTACTCCAATGGATGGTAGCCTTGTTATTAAGGAAGGTAGTCTGTTGTCGAAAATTTTTTTATTCCATTGGATGGTAGTTTTGTCATTATGGAAGGTAGTTTGTTGTCGAGATTTTTGTTATTCCAATGGATGGTAACCTTGTCATTATGGAAGGTAGTCTTTTGTCGAGATTTTTGTTACTCCAATGGATGGTAGACTTGTCATTATTGAAGGTAGTCCGTCGTTGAGATTTATGTTACTCCAATGGATGGTAGTCTTGTCATTATGGAAGGTAGTCTGTTTTTTAGATTTTTGTTACTCCAATGGATGATAGCCTTGTCATTATGGAAGGTAGTTTGTTGTCTAAAAATTAGATACTCCAATGGGTGGTAGACTTTTGATTATGGAAGGTAGTCTGTTGTCGAGATTTTTGTTACTCCACTGGATGGTAGCCTTGTCATTTTTGAAGGTAGTATGTCGTTGAGATTTCTATTACTCTAATGGATTGTAGCCTTGTCATTATGAAAGGTAGTCTGTTGTTCAGATTTTTGTTACTCCAATGGATTGTAGCCTTGTCATTATGGAAGGTAGTCTGTTGTCGAGATATTTGTTATTCCAATGGATGGTAACCTTGTCATTATTGAAGGTAGTCTTTTGTCGAGATTTTTGTTATTCCAATGGATGGTAGCCTTGTCATTTTGGAAGGTAGTTTTTTGTGGAGATTTTTGTTACTCCAAGGGATGGTAGCCTTGTCATTATGAAAGGTAGTCTGTTGTTGAGATTTTTGTTACCCCAATGGATGCATCCTTGTCATTATGGAAGTTTGTCTGTTGTCGATATTTTTGTTACTCCAATGAATGATAGTCTTGTCATTATGCAAGGTAGTCTTTTGTTCACATTTTTTTTACTCCAATGGATGGTAGCCTTGTCATTATAAAAAGTTAGTCTATTGTCGAGATTTTTGTTATTCCAATGGATGGTAGCCTTGTCATTATGGAAAGTAGTTGGTCGTTGAGATTTTTGTTACTCCAATGGATGGTAGCCTTGTCATTATGAAAGGTAGTATGTTGTTCAGAGTTTTGTTACTTAAATGGATGATAGCCTTATCATTATGGAAGGTACTCTATTGTCGAGATTTTGGTTATTCCAATGGATGGTAGCCTTGTCATTATGGAAGGTAGTCTGTTGTCGAGATTTTTGATACTCCAATGGATGGTAGCCTAGGTATTATTGAAGGTAGTCTGTTGTCGAGATTTTTGTTACTCCAATATATGGTAGCCTTGTCATTATGCAAGGTAGTCTGTCGTTGAGATTTCTGTTACTCCAATGGATTGTAGCCTTGTCATTATGGAAGGTAGTATGTTGTTCATATTTTTGTTACTCCAATGGATGGTAGCCTTGTCCTTATGGAAGGTGGTCTATTGTCGAAAAAATTTTTATACCATTGGATGGTAGCTTTGTCATTATGGAATGTAGTCTGTTATCGAGATTTTTGTTATTCCAATGGATGGTAACCTTGTCATTATGGAAGGTAGTCTTTTTTCGAGATTTTTGTTACTCCAATGGATGGTGGCCTTGTCATTATTTAAGGTAGTCTTTTGTCGATATCTCTATTACTCCAATGGATGATAGCCTTTTCTTTATTCAAGGTAGTCTGTTGTTCACATTTTTGTTACTCCAATGGATGGTACCCTTGACATTATGGAAGGTATTCTATTGTCGAGATTTTTGTTATTCCAATGGATGGTAGCCTTGTCATTATGGAAGGTAGTCGGTCGTTGAGATTTCTGTTACTCCAATGGATGGTAGCCTTGTCATTATGAAAGGTAGTCTGTTGTTCAGATTTTTGTTACTTCAATGGATGATAGCCTTGTCATTATGGAAGGTACTCTATTGTCGAGATTTGGGTTATTCGAATGGATGGTAGCCTTGTCATTATGGAAGGTAGTTTGTTTTCGAGATAATTGATACTCCAATGGATGGTAGCCTTGTAATTATGGAAGGTAGTCTTTTGTCGATATTTTTTTTACTCCAATAGATGGTAGACTTGTCATTATGGAAGGTAGTCTTTCGTTGAGATTTCTATTACTCCAATGGAATGTAACCTTGTCATTATGGAAGTTAGTATGTTGTTCAAATTTTTGTTACTCCAATGGATGGTAGCCTTGTCATTATGGAATGTAGTCTGTTGTCGAAATTTTTTTTATTCCATTTGATGGTAGCCTTGTCATTATGGAAGGTAGTCTGTTGTCGAGATTTTTGTTATTCCAATGGATGGTAACCTTGTCATTATGGAAGGTAGTCTTTTGTTGAGATTTTTGTTATTCCAATGGATGGTAGCCTTGTCATTTTGGAAGGTAGTTTTTTGTCAAGATTTTTGTTACTTCAAGGGATGGTAGCCTTGTCATTATGAAAGGTAGTCTGCTGTTGAGATTTTTGTTACCCCAATGGATGTAGCCTTGTCATTATGGAAGGTAGGCTTTTGTGGAGATTTTTGTTATTCCAATGTATGGTAACCTTGTCATTTTGGAAGGTAGTTTTTTGTCAAGATTTTTTGTTACTTCAAGGGATGGTAGCCTTGTCATTATGAAAGGTAGTCTTTTGTCGATATCTCTGTTACTCCAATGGATGATAGCCTTGTCATTATGCAAGGTAGTCTTTTGTTCACATTTTTTTTACTCCAATGGATGTTAGCCTTGTCATTATAAAAAGGTAGTCTATTGTCGAGATTTTTTTTATTCCAATGGATGGTAGCCTTGTCATTATGGAAGGTAGTCGGTCGTTGAGATTTCTGTTACTCCAATGGATGGTAGCCTTGTCATTATGAAAGGTAGTCTGTTGTTCAGAGTTTTGTTACTCAAATGGATGATAGCCTTATTATTATGGAAGGTACTCTATTGTCGAGATTTTGGTTATTCGAATGGATGGTAGCCTTGTCATTATGGAAGGTAGTCAGTTGTCGAGATTTTTGATACTCCAATGGATGGTAGCCTTGTTATTATTGAAGGTAGTCTGTTGTCGAGATTTTTGTTACTCCAATAGATGGTAGCCTTGTCATTATGGAAGGAAGTCTATCGTTGGAATTTCTGTTACTCCAATGGATTGTAGCCTTGTCATTATGGAAGGTAGTATGTTGTTCAAATTTTTGTTACTCCAATGGATTGTAGCCTTGTCATTATGGAAGGTAGTCTATTGTCGAGATTTTATTTATTCCAATGGATGGTAGCCTTGTCATTATGGAAGGTATTTTTTTGTCGAGATTTTTGTTATTCTAATGGATGGTAGCCTTGTCATTATGGAAGGTAGTCTGCTGTCGAGATTTTTGTTACCCCAATGGATGTAGCCTTGTCATTATGGAAGGTAGTCTGTTGTCGATATTTTTGTTACTCCAATGAATGGTAGCCTTGTCATTATGGAAGTTAGTTTGTTGTTGAGATTTCTGTTACTCCAATGGATTGTAGCCTTGTCATTATGGAAGGGAGTCTTTTGTCGAGATTTTTGTTATTCCAATGGATGGTAACCTTGTTATTATGGAAGGTAGTCTTTTATCGAGATTTGTGTTACTCCAATGGATGGTAGCCTTGTCATTATGGAAGGTAGTCTGTCGTTGAGATTTCTGTTACTCCAATGGATTATAGCCTTATCATTAATGAAGGGAGTCTGTTGTCGAGATTTTTTTTTATTCTAATGGATGGTAACCTTGTTATTATGGAAGGTAGTCTATTGTCGAGATTTTTGTTACACCAATGGATGATAGCCTTGTCATTATGCAAGGTAGTCTGTTGTTCACATTTTTGTTACTCCAATGGATGGTACCCTTGACATTATGGAAGGTAGTGTATTATCGAGATTTTTGTTATTCCAATGGATGGTAGCCTTGTCATTATGGAAGGTAATCGGTCGTTGAGATTTCTGTTACTCCAATGGATGGTAGCCTTGTCATTATGAAAGGTAGTCTATTGTTCAGATTTTTGTTACTTCAATGGATGATAGCCTTGTCATTATGGAAGGTACTCTATTGTCGAGATTTGGGTTATTCGAATGGAAGGTCGCCTTGTCATTATGGAAGGTAGTCTGTTGTCGAGATAATTGATACTCCAATGGATGGTAGCCTTGTAATTATGGAAGGTAGTCTTTTGTCGAGATTTTTGTTACTACAATAGATGGTAGCCTTGTCATTATGGAAGGTAGTCTGTCGTTGAGATTTCTATTACTCCAATGGATTGTATCCTTGTCATTATGGAAGTTTTTATGTTGTTCAAATTTTTTTTACTCCAATGGATGGTAGCCTTGTCATTATGGAAGGTAGTCTGTTGTCGAGATTTTTGTTATTCCAATGGATGGTAACCTTGTCATTATGGAAGGTAGTCTTTTGTCGAGATTTTTGTTACTCCAATGGATGGTAGCATTGTCATTATTGAAGGTAGTATGCTGTCGATATCTCTGTTACTCCAATGGATGATAGCCTTGTCATTATGCAAGGTAGTCTGTTGTTCGGATTTTTGTTACTCCAATGGATGGTAGCCTTGTCATTACGGTAGGTAGTCGGTCGTTGAGATTTCTGTTACTCCAATGGATGGTAGTCTTGACATTATGGAAGGTAGTCTATTGTCAAAATATTTGGTACTCCAATGGGTGGTATCCTTGTGACTATGAAAGGTAGTCTATTGTCGAGATTTTATTTATTCCAATGGAGGGTAGCATTGTCATTATGGAAGTTAGTCTTTTGTCGAGATTTTAGTTACTCCAATGGATGGTATCCTTGTCATTATGGATGGTAGTCTGTTTTCGAGATTTTTGTTACCCCAATGGATGTAGCCTTGTAATTATGGAAGGTAGTCTGTTGTCGATATTTTTGTTATTCTAATGAATGGTAGCCTTGTCGTTATGGAAGGTACTCTATTGTCGAGATTTTGGTTATTCCAATGGATGGTAGCCTTGTCATTATGGAAGGTAGTTTGTCGTTGAGATTTCTGTTACTCCAACGGATTGTAGCCTTGTCATTACAAAAGGGAGTGTGTTGTCGAGATTTTTTTTATTCCAATGGATGGTAACCTTGTTATTATGGAAGGTAGTCTTTTGTCGAGATTTGTGTTACTCTAATGGATGGTAGCCTTGTCATTATGGAAGGTAGTCTGTCATTGAGATTTTTGTTAATCCAATGGATTATAGAGTTATCATTAATGAAGGGAGTCTATTGTCTAGATTTTTTTTATTCCAATGGATGGTAACCTTGTTCTTATGGAAGGTAGTCTTTTGTCGAGATTTTTGTTACACCAATTGATGATAGCCTTGTCATTATTGAAGGTAGTTTGTTATCAATATCTCTGTTACTCACAATGGATGTTAGCCTTGTCATTATGCAAGGTAGTTTGTTGTTCATATATTTGTTACTCCAATGGATGGTAGCCATGTCATTATGGAAGGTAGTTTATTATCGAGATTTTTGTTATTCCAATGGATGGTAGCCTTGTCATTATGGAAGGTAGTCGGTCGTTGAGATTTCTGTTACTCCAATGGATGGTAGCCTTGTCATTATGGAAGGTAGTCTGTTGTTTAGACTTTTGGTACTCCAATAGATGATAGCCTTGTCATTATGGAGGTAGTCTGTTGTCGAGATTTTTGATACTCCAATGGGTGGTAGCCTTGTAATTATGGAAGGTAGTGTGTTGTCGAGATTTTTGTTACTCAATGGAATGTAGCCTTGTCATTATGGAAGGTAGTATGTCGTTGAGATTTCTGTTACTCCAATGGATTGTAACCTTGTCATTATGGAAGGTAGTCTGTTGTTCATATTTTTGTACTCCAATGGATTGTAGCCTTGTCATTATGGAAGGTAGTCTATTGTCGAGATTTTATTTATTCCAATGGATGGTAGCCTTGTCATTATGGAAGGTAGTCTTTTGTCGAGATTTTTGTTATTCTAATGGATGGTAGCCTTGTCATTATAGAAGGTAGTCTGCTGTCGAGATTTTTGTTACCCCAATCGATGTAGCCTTGTCATTATGGAAGGTAGTCTGTTGTCAATATTTTTGTTACTCTAATGAATGGTAGCCTTGTCCTTATGGAAGTTAGTTTGTTGTTGAGATTTTTGTTACTCCAATGGATAGTAGCCTTGTCATTATGGAAGGGAGTTTGTTGTCGAGATTTTTGTTATTCTAATGGATGGTAGCCTTGTCATTATGGAAGGTAGTCTGTCGTCGAGATTTTTGTTACACCAATTGATGGTAGCCTTGTCATTATTGAATGTAGTTTGTTGTCAATATCTCTGTTACTCCAATGGATGATAGCCTTGTCATTATGAAAGGTAGTCCGTTGTTTAGACTTTTGTTACTCCAATAAATGATAGCCTTGTCATTATGGAGGTAGTTTGTTGTCGAGATTTTTGATACTCCAATGGGTGGTAGCATTATAATTATGGAAGGTAGTCTGTTGTCGAGATTTTTGTTACTCAATGGAATGTAGCCTTGTCATTATGGAAGGTGTTCTGTCGTTGATATTTCTGTTACTCCAATGGATTGTAGCCTTGACATTATGCAAGGTAGTCTGTTGTTCATATTTTTGTTACTCCAATGAATGGTAGCCTTGTCATTATGGAAGGGAGTCTGTTGTCTAGATTTTTGTTATTCCAATGGATAGTAACCTTGTTATTATGGAAGGTAGTCTGTCGTTGAGATTTCTGTTACTCCAATGGAATATAGCCTTATCATTAATGAAAGGGGTCTGTTGTCGCGATTTTTTTTATTCCAATGGATGGTAACCTTGTTATTATGAAAGGTAGTCTTTTGTCGAGATTTTTGTTACACCAATTGATGGTAGCCATGTCATTATTGAAGGTAGTCAGTTGTCAACATCTCTGTTACTCCAATGGATGATAGCCTTGTCATTATGCAAGGTAGTCTGTTGATCATATATTTGTTAATCCAATGGATGGTAGCCTTGTCATTATGGAAGGTAGTCTATTGTCGAGATTTTTTTTATTCCAATGGATGGTAGACTTATCATTACGGTAGGTAGTCGGTCGTTGAGATTTCTGTTACTCCAATGGATGGTAGTCTTGTCATTATGGAAGGTAGTCTGTGGTTCAGATTTTTGTTACTCCAATGGATGATAGCCTTGTCATTATGGAAGGTAGTCTGTTGTCAAAATTTTTGATACTCTAATGGGTGGTAGCCTTGTGATTCTGAAAGGTAGTCTGTTATCGAGATTTTTGTTACTCGAATGGATGGTAGCCTTATAATTATTGAAGGTAGTCTTTCGTTGAAATTTCTATTACTCTAATGTATTGTAACCTTGTCATTATGGAAGGTAGTCTGTTGTTCAATTTTTTGTTACTCCAATGGATTGTAGCCTTGTCATTATGGAAGGTAGTTTGTTGTCGAGAATTTTTTATTCCATTGGATGGTAGCCTTGTCATTTTTGAAGGTAGTCTGCTGTCGAGATATTATTTATTCCAACGGATGGTAACCTTGTAATTATGAAACGTAGTGTTTTGTCGATATTTTTGTTACTCCAATGAATGTAGCCTTGTCATTATGGAAGGTAGTCTGTTGTCGATATATTTGTTACTCCAATGAATGGTCACCTTGTCATTTTGGAAGGTAGTCTGTCGTTGAGATTTCTGTTACTCTATTGGATTATAGCCTTGTCATTATGGAAGGGAGTCGGTTGTCGAGATTTTTGTTATTCCAATGGATGGTAACCTTTTTATTATGGAAGGTAGTATTTTGTCATGATTTTTGTTACTCCTATGGATGGTAGCCTTCTCATTATTGAAGGTAGTCTATTGTCGATATCTCTGTTACTCCAATGGATGATAGCCTTGTCATTATGCAAGGTTGTCTATTGTTCATATTTTTGTTACTTAAATGGATGATAGCCTTGTCATTATGGAAGGTACTCTATTGTCGAGATTTTAGTTATTCTAGTGGATGGTATCCTTTTTATTATGGAAGGTAGTCTATTGTCGATATTTTTCATACTCCAATGGATGGTAACCTTGTAATTATGGAAGGTTGTTTGTTGACGAGATTTTTATTACTCCAATAGATGGTAGCCTTATCATTATGGAAGGTAGTCTGTCGTTGGATTTCTATTACTCTAATGGATTGTAGCCTTGTCATTATGGAAGGTAGTCTGTTGTCGATATTTTTATTACTCCAATAAATGGCAGCCTTGTCATTATTGAAGGTAGTTTGTTGTTGATATCTCCGTTACTCGAATGGATAATAGCCTTGTCATTATGCAAGGTAGTCTATTGTTCATATTTTTGTTACTCCAATGGATGGTAGCCTTGTCATTATGGAAGGTAGTCTGTTGTCGATATTTTTGTTACTCCAATGGATGGTAGCCTTGTCATTATGGAAGGTAGTTTGTCGTTGAGATATCTGTTACTCCAATGGATTGTAGCCTTGTCATTTTGGAAGGGAGCCTGTTATCGAGATTTTTGTTATTCCAATGGATGGTAACCTTGTTATTATGGAAGGTAGTCTTTTATCGAGATTTGTGTTACTCCAATGGATGGTAGCCTTGTCATTATGGAAGGTAGTCTGTCGTTGAGATTTCTGTTACTCCAATGGATTATAGCCTTGTCATTATTGAAGGGAGTCTGTTGTCGAGATTTTTTTATTCCAATGGATGGTAACCTTGTTATTATGGAAGGTAGTCTTTTGTCGAGATTTTTGTTACACCAATTGATGGTAGCCTTGTCATTATTGAAGGTAGTCTGTTGTCAATATCTCTGTTACTCCAATGGATGATAGCCTTGTCATTATGCAAGGTAGTCTGTTTTTCAGATATTTGTTACTCCAATGGATGGTAGCCATGTCATTATGGAAGGTAGTCTATCATCGAGATTTCTGTTACTCCAATGGATGGAAGCCTTGTCATTATGGAAGGTAGTATGTTGTTTAGACTTTTGTTACTCCAATAGATGATAGCCTTGTCATTATGGAAGGTAGTCTCTTGTCGAGATTTTTGATACTCCCATGGGTGGTAGCCTTGTAATTATGGAAGGTAGTCTGTTGTCGATATTTTGGTTACTCAATGGATGGTAGCCTTGTCATTATGGAAGGTAGTATGTCGTTGAGATTTCTGTTACTCCAATGGATAGTAACCTTGTCATTATGGAAGGTAGTCTGTTGTTCAGATTTTTGTTACTCCAATGGATTGTAGCCTTGTCATTATGGAAGGTAGTCTGTTGTCGAGAATTTTTTTTTCCATTGGATGGTAGCCTTGTCGTTTTGGAAGGTAGTCTGTTGTCGAGATATTTGTTATTCCAATGGCTGGTAACCTTGTAATTATGGAATGTAGTCTTTTGTCGAGATTTTTGTTATTCCAATGGATGGTAGCCTTCTCATTATGGAAGGTAGTTTTTTGTCGATATTTTTGTTACTCCAATGGATGGTAGCCTTGTCATTATAGAAGGTAGTTTTTTGTCGAGATTTTTGTTATCCCAATGGATGTAGCCTTGTCATTATGGAAGATAGTTTGTTGTCGATATATTTGTTACTCCAATGAATGGTAGCCTTGTCACTATGGAAGGTAGTCTGTCGTTGATATTTGTGTTACTCCAATGGATTATAGCCTTGCCATTATGTAAGGGAATCTGTTGTCGAGATTTTTGTTATTCCAATGGATGGTAACCTTGTTTTTATGGAAGGTAGTCTTTTGTCGAGATTTTTGTTACTCCAATGAATGGTAGCCTTCTCATTATTGAAGGTAGTCTATTGTTCAGATTTTTGTTACTTCAATGGATGATAGCCTTATCATTATGGAAGGTACTCTATTGTCGAGATTTTAGTTATTCCAATGGATGGTATCCTTTTTATTATGGAAGGTAGTTTGTTGTCGATATTTTTCATTCTCCAATGGATGGTAACCTTTAAATTATGGAAGGTGGTTTGTTGACGAGATTATAGCCTTGTCATTATGGAAGGTAGTCTGTTGTTTAGATTTTTGTTACTCAAATGGATGGTAGCCTTGTCATTATGGAAGGTGGTCTGTTGTTGAGATTTTTATTACTCCAATGGATGGTAGCCTTGTCATTATTGAAGGTAGTCTGTTGTCGATATCTCTGTTACTCCAATGGATGATAGCCTTGTCATTATGCAAGGTAATCTGTTGTTCAGATTTTTGTTACTCCAATGGATGATAGCCTTGTCATTATGGAAGGTATTCTATTGTTGAGATTTTTGTTATTTCAATGGATGGTAGACTTGTCATTATGGAAGGTAGTCGGTCATTGAGATTTTTGTTGCTCCAATGGATGGTAACCTTGTCATTATGGAAGGTAGTCTTTTGTCGAGATTTTTGTTATTCTAATGGATGGTAACCTTGGCATTATGGAAGGTAGTCTTTTGTCGTGATTTTTATTACTCCAAGGGATGGTAGCCTTGTCTTTATTGAAGGTAGTTTGTTGTCGATATCTATGTTAATCCAATGGATGATAGCCTTGTCATTATGAAAGGTAGATTGTTGTTCAGATTTTTGTTACTCCAATGGATGGTAGCCTTGTCATTATGGAAGGTATTCTATTGTCGAGAATTTTGTTATTCCAATGGATGGTAGCCTTGTCATTATGTATGGTAGTCTATCGTTGAGATTTCTGTTAGTCAATTGGATGGTAACCTTGTCATTATGGAAGGTAGTCTTTTGTCGAGATTTTTGTTATTCCAATGGATGGTAGCCTTCTCATTATGGAAGGTAGTTTTTTGTCGAGATTTTTTTTACTCCAATGGATGGTAACCTTGTCATTATGGAAGGTAGTCTGTTGTCGAGATTTTTGTTACCCCAATGGATGTAGCCTTGTCATTTTGGAAGGTTGTCTGTTGTCGAGATTTTTGTTACTCCAATGTATGGTAGCATTGTAATCATGGAAGGTAGTCTATTGTCGAGATATTTGTTATTCCAATGGATGGTAACCTTGTCATTATGGAAGGTAGTCTTTTGTCGAGATTTTTGTTATTCCAATGGATGTTAGCCTTCTCATTATGGAAGGTAGTTTTTTGTCGAGATTTTTGTTACTCAAATGGATGGTAGCCTTGTCATTATGGAAGGTGGTCTGTTGTTGAGATTTTTATTACTCCAATGGATGGTAGCCTTGTCATTATTGAAGGTAGTCTGTTGTCGATATCTCTGTTATTCCAATGGATGATAGCCTTGTCATTATGCAAGGTAGTCTGTTGTTCAGATTTTTGTTACTCCAATGGATGATAGCCTTGTCATTATGGAAGGTAGTCTATTGTTGAGATTTTTGTTATTTCAATGGATGTTAGCCTTGTCATTATGGAAGGTAGTCGGTCATTGAGATTTCTGTTACTCCAATGGATGGTAACCTTGTCATTATGAAAGGTAGTCTTTTGTCGAGATTTTTGTTATTCCAATGGATTGTAACCTTGTCATTATGGAAGGTAGTCTTTTGTCGTGATTTTTATTACTCCAATGGATGGTAGCCTTGTCATTATTGAAGGTAGTCTGTTGTCGATATCTATGTTACTCCAATGGATGATAGCCTTGTCATTATGTAAGGTAGTCTATTGTTCAGATTTTTGTTACTCCAATGGATGGTAGCCTTGTCATTATGGAAGGTATTCTATTGTCGAGATTTTTGTTATTCCAATGGATGGTAGCCTTGTCATTTTGGAAGGTAGTCGGTCATTGAGATTTTTGTTACTCCAATGGATGGTAACCTTGTCATTATGAAAGGTAGTCTTTTGTCGAGATTTTTGTAATTCCAATGGATGGTAGCCTTCTCATTATGGAAGGTAGTTATTTGTCGAGATTTTTGTTACTCAAATAGATGGTAGACTTTTCATTATGGAAGGTATTCTGTGGTCGAAATTATTGATAGCCCAATGGATGTAGCCTTGTCATTATGGAAGGTAGTTTGTTGAAGATATTTTTGTTACTCCAATGAATGGTAGCCTTGTCATTATGTAAGGTAGTCTATCGTTGAGATTTTTGTTAGTCAAATGGATGGTAACCTTGTCATTATGGAAGGTAGTCTTTTGTCGAAATTTTTGTTATTCCAATGGATGGTAGCCTTCTCATTATAGAAGGTATTTTTTTGTCAAGATTTTTGTTACTCCAATGGATGGTAGCCTTGTGATTATGGAAGGTAGTCTGTTGTCGAGATTTTTGTTACCCCAATGGATGTAGCTTTGTCATTATGGAAGGTAGTCTGTTGTCGATATTTTTGTTACACCAATGAATGGTAGCCTTGTCATTATGGAAGGTAGTCTATCGTTGAGATTTTTGTTACTCCAATGGATTGTGTCCTTGTCATTATGGAAGGGAGTCTATTGTCGAGATTTTAGTTATTCCAATTGATGGTATCCTTTTTATTATGGAAGGTAGTCTGTTGTCGATATTTTTCATACTCCAATGGATGGTAACCTTTAAATTATGGAAGGTGGTTTGTTGAGTGAGTTTTAATACTCCAATAGATGGTAGCCTTGTCATAATGGAAGGTAGTCTGTCGTTGAGATTTCTGTTACTCCAATGGATTATAGCCTTGTCATTATAGAAGGTAGTCTGTTGTTTAGATTTTTGTTACCTTAATGGATGGTAGCCTTGTCATTATGGAAGGTAGTCTGTTGTTGAGATTTTTATTACTCCAATGGATGGTAGCCTTGTCATTATTGAAGGTAGTCTGTTGTCGATATCTCTGTTACTCCAATGGATGATAGCCTTGTCATTATGCAAGGTAGTCTGTTGTTCAGATTTTTGTTACTCCAATGGATGGTAGCCTTGTCATTATGGAAGGTATTCTATTGTTGAGATTTTTGTTATTTCAATGGATGGTAGCCTTGTCATTATGGAAGGTAGTCGGTCATTGAGATTTCTGTTGCTCCAATGGATGGTAACCTTGTCATTATGGAAGGTAGTCTTTTGTCGTGATTTTTATTACTCCAAGGGATGGTAGCCTTGTCGTTATTGAAGGTAGTCTGTTGTCGATATCTATGTTAATCCAATGGATGATAGCCTTGTCATTATGCAAGGTAGTCTATTGTTCAGATTTTTGTTACTCCAATGGATGGTAGCCTTGTCATTATGGAAGGTATTCTATTGTCGAGATTTTTGTTATTCCAATGGATGGTAGCCTTGTCATTATGAAAGGTTGTCTGTTGTCGATATTTTTGTTACACCAATGAATGGTAGCCTTGTCATTATGGAAGGTAGTCTATCATTGAGATTTTTGTTACTCCAATGGATTGTATCCTTGTCATTATGGAAGGGATTCTATTGTCGAGATTTTAGTTATTCCAATTGATGGTATCCTTTTTATTATGGAAGATAGTCTGTTGTCGATATTTTTCATACTCCAATGGATGGTAACCTTTAAATTATGGAAGGTGGTTTGTTGACGAGATTTTTAATACTCCAATAGATGGTAGCCTTGTCATTATGGAAGGTAGTCGGTCGTTGAGATTTCTGTTACTCCAATGGATGGTAGCCTTATCATTATGAAAGGTAGTCTGTTGTTCAGATTTTTGTTACTTCAATGGATGATAGCCTTGCCATTATGTAAGGTACTCTATTGTCGAGATTTTGGTTATTCCAATGGATGGTAGCCTTGTCATTATGCAAGGTAATCTGTTGTCGAGATTTTTGATACTCCAATGGATGGTAGCCTTGTAATTATGGAAGGTGGTCTTTTGATGATATTTTTGTTACTCCAATAGATGCTAGCCGTTTCATTATGGAAGATAGTCTGTCGTTGAGATTTTTGTTACTCCAATGGATTGTAGCCTTGTCATTATGGAAGGTAGCCTGTTGTTCATATTTTTGTTACTCCAATGGATGGTAGCCTTGTAATTATGGAAGGTAGTTTGTTGTCGAAATTTTTTTTATTCCATTGGATGGTAGCCTTATCATTATGGAAGGTAGTCTGTTGTCGAGATTTTTGTTACCCCAATGGATGTAGCCTTGTCATTATGGAAGGTTGTCTGTTGTCGAGATTTTTGTTACTCCAATGTATGGTAGCCTTGTCATCATGGAAGGTAGTCTATTGTCGAGATATTTGTTATTCCAATGGATGGTAACCTTGTCATTATGGAAGGTATTCTGTTGTCGAGATTTTTGTTATTCCAATGGATGGTAGCCTTAATTATGGAAGGTAGTTTTTTGTCGAGATTTTTGTTACTCCAATTGATGGTAGCCTTGTGATTATGGAAGGTAGTCTGTTGTCGAGATTTTTGTCACCCCATGGGATGTAGCCTTGTCATTATGGAAGGTAGTCTGTTGTCGATATTTTTGTTACACCAATGAATGGTAGCCTTGTCATTATGGAAGGTAGTCTATCGTTGAGATTTCTGTTACTCCAATGGATTGTATCCTTGTCATTATGGAAGGGAGTCTGTTGTCGAGATTTTTGTTATTCCAATGGATGGTAACCTTGTTTTTATGGAAGGTAGTCTTTTGTCGAGATTTTTGTTACTCCAATGGATGGTAGCCTTGTCATTATTGAAGGTAGTATATTTTTTATATCTTTGTTACTCCAATGGATGATAGCCTTATCATTATGCAAGGTAGTATGTTGTTCATATTTTTGTTACTCCAATGGATGGTAGCCTTGTCATTATAGAAGGTAGTCTATTGTCAAGATTTTTGTTATTATGGTAGCCTTGTCATTATGGAAGGTAGTATGTTGTCGATATTTTTGTTACACTAATGAATGGTAGCCTTGTCATTATGGAAGGTAGTCTATCGTTGAGATTTCTGTTACTCCAATGGATTGTATCCTTGTCATTATGGAAGGGAGTCTATTGTCGAGATTTTAGTTATTCCAATTGATGGTATCCTTTTTATTATGGAAGGTAGTCTATTGTCGATATTTTTCATACTCCAATGGATGGTAACCTTTAAATTATGGAAGGTGGTTTGTTGACGAGATTTTTAATACTCTAATAGATGGTAGCCTTGTCATTATGGAAGGTAGTATATCGTTGAGATTTC
This sequence comes from Vicia faba, assembly GCA_948472305.1. NCBI lineage: Eukaryota > Viridiplantae > Streptophyta > Magnoliopsida > Fabales > Fabaceae > Vicia > Vicia faba. Next base: position 679,526,991 of record OX451739.1, on the reverse strand, counting down.
TGTTACTCCAATGGTTTATAGCCTTGTCATTATGGAAGGTAGTCTGTTGTTTAGATTTTTGTTACTCTAATGGATGGTAGCCTTGTCATTATGGAAGGTAGTCTGTTGTTGAGATTTTTGTTATTCCAATGGATGGTAGCCTTGTCATTATTGAAGGTAGTCTATTTTCGATATCTTTGTTACTCCAATGGATGATAGCCTTGTCATTATGCAAGGTAGTCTGTTGTTCATATTTTTGTTACTACAATGGATGGTAGCCATGTCATTATAGAAGGTAGTTTATTGTCAAGATTTTTGTTATTCCACTGGATGGTAGCCTTGTTATTATGGAAGGTAGTCGGTCGTTGAGATTTCTGTTACTCCAATGGATGGTAGCCTTATCATTATGAAAGGTAGTCTGTTGTTAAGATTTTTGTTACTTCAATGGATGATAGCCTTGTCATTATGGAAGGTACTCTATTGTCGAGATTTTGGTTATTCCAATGGATGGTAGCCTTGTCATTATGGAAGGTAGTCTGTTGTCGAGATTTTTGATACTCCAATGGATGGTAGCCTTGTAATTATGGAAGGTGGTCTTTTGACGATATTTTTGTTACTCCAATAGATGCTAGCCATTTCATTATGGAAGGTAGTCTGTCGTTGAGATTTTTGTTACTCCAATGGATTGTAGCCTTGTCATTATGGAAGGTAGCCTGTTGTGCAGATTTTTGTTACTCCAATGGATGGTAGGCTTGTCATTAGGGAAGGTAGTCTGTTGTCGAAAATTTTTTTATTCCATTGGATGGTAGCCTTGTCATTATGGAAGGTAGTCTATTGTCGAGATTTTTGTTATTCCAATGGATGGTAACCTTGTCATTATGGAAGGTAGTCTTTTGTCGAGATTTTTATTACTCCAATGGATGGTAGCCTTGTCATTATTGAAGGTAGTCTGTTGTCCATATCTCTGTTACTCCAATGGATGATAGCCTTGTCATTATGCACGGTAGTCTGTTGTTCAGATTTTTGATACTCCAGTGGATGGTAGCCTTGTCATTATGGAAGGTATTCAATTGTCGAGATTTTTGTTATTCCAATGGATGGTAGCCTTGTCATTATGGAAGGTAGTCGGTCGTTGAGATTTCTGTTACACCAATGGATGGTAACCTTGTCATTATGGAAGGTAGTATTTTGTTGAGATGTTTTTTATTCCAATGGATGGTAGGCTTCTCATTATGGAAGGTAGTTTTTTATCGTGATTTTTGGTACTCCAATGGATGGTAGCCTTGTGATTATGGAAGGTAGTCTGTTGTCGAGATTTTTGTTACCCCAATGGATGTAGCCTTATCATTATGGAAGGTTGTCTGTTGTCGATATTTTTGTTACACCTATGAATGGTAGCCTTGTCATTATGAAAGGTAGTCTATCGTTGAGATTTCTATTACTCAAATGGATTGTATCCTTGTCATTATGGAAGGGAGTCTGTTGTCGAGATTTTTGTTATTCCAATGGATGGTAACCTTGTTTTTATGGAAGGTAGTCTTTTGTCGAGATTTTTGTTACTCCAATGGATGGTAGCCTTGTCATTATTGAAGGTAGTCTATTTTCGATATCTTTGTTACTCCAATGGATGATAGCCTTGTCATTATGCAAGGTAGTTTGTTGTTCATATTTTTGTTACTCCAATGGATGGTAGCCTTGTCATTATAGAAGGTAGTCTATTGTCAAGATTTTTGTTATTCCACTGGATGGTAGCCTTTTCATTATGGAAGGTAGTCGGTCGTTGATATTTCTGTTACTCCAATGGATGGTAGCCTTATCATTATGAAAGGTAGTCTGTTGTTCAGATTTTTGTTACTTTAATGGATGATAGCCTTGTCATTATGGAAGGTACTCTATTGTCGAGATTTTGGTTATTCCAATGGATGGTAGCCTTGTCATTATGGAAGGTAGTCTGTTGTCGAGATTTTTGATACTCCAATGGATGGTAGCCTTGTAATTATGGAAGTTGGTCTTTTGACGATATTTTTGTTACTCCAATAGATGCTAGCCATTTCATTATGGAAGGTAGTCTGTCGTTGAGATTTTTGTTACTCCAATGGATTGTAGCCTTGTCATTATGGAAGGTAGCCTGTTGTGCAGATTTTTGTTACTCCAATGGATGGTAGGCTTGTCATTAGGGAAGGTAGTCTGTTGTCGAAAATTTTTTTATTCCATTGGATGGTAGCCTTGTCATTATGGAAGGTAGTCTATTGTCGAGATTTTTGTTATTCCAATGGATGGTAACCTTGTCATTATGGAAGGTAGTCTTTTGTCGAGATTTTTATTACTCCAATGGACGGTAGCCTTGTCATTATTGAAGGTAGTCTGTTGTCCATATCTCTGTTACTCCAATGGATGATAGTCTTGTCATTATGCAAGGTAGTCTGTTGTTCAGATTTTTGTTACTCCAGTGGATGGTAGCCTTGTCATTATGGAAGGTATTCTATTGTCGAGATTTTTGTTATTCCAATGGATGGTAGCCTTGTCATTACGGAAGGTAGTCGGTCGTTGAGATTTCTGTTACACCAATGGATGGTAACCTTGTCATTATGGAAGGTAGTCTTTTGTCGAGATGTTTTTTATTCCAATGGATGGTAGGCTTCTCATTATGGAAGGTAGTTTTTTGTCGAGATTTTTGTTACTCCAATGGATGGTAGCCTTGTCATTATGGAAGGTAGTCTGTTGTCGAGATTTTTGTTACCCCAATGGATGTAGCCTTGTCATTATGGAAGGTAACCTATTGTTGATATTTTTGTTACTCCAATGAATGGTAGCCTTGTCATTATGGAAGATAGTCTGTCGTTGAGATTATTGTTAGTCCAATGGATTGTAGCCTTGTCATTATGGAAGGGAGTCTGTTGTCGAGATTTTTGTTATTCCAATGGATGGTAACCTTGTTATTATGGAAGGTAGTCTTTTGTCGAGATTTTTGTTACTCCATGGATGGTAGCCTTGTCATTATTGAAGGTAGTCTGTTTTCAATATCTTTGTTACTCCAATGGATGATAGCCTTGTCATTATGCAAGGTAGTATGTTGTTTATATTTTTGTTACTCCAATGGATGGTAGCCTTGTCATTATAGAAGGTAGTCTATTGTCAAGATTTTTGTTATTCCACTGGATGGTAGCCTTGTCATTATGGAAGGTAGTCGCTCGTTGAGATTTTTGTTACTCCAGTAGATGGTAGCCTTATCATTATGAAAGGTAGTCTGTTGTTCAAATTTTTGTTACTTCAATGGATGATAGCCTTTTCATTATGGAAGGTACTCTATTGTCGAAATTTTGGTTATTCCAATGGATGGTAGCCTTGTCATTATGGAAGGTAGTCTGTTGTCGAGTTTTTTGATACTCCAATGGATGGTAGCCTTGTAATTATGGAAGGTGGTCTTTTGACGATATTTTTGTTACTCCAATAGATGCTAGCCATTTCATTATGGAAGGTGGTTTGTTGTCGAGGTTTTTGTTACTCCAATAGATGGTAGCCTTGTTAGTATGGAAGGTAGTCTTTCGTTGAGATATTTGTTACTCTAATGGATTGTAGCCTTGTCATTATGGAAGGTAGTCTGTTGTTCAAATTTTTGTTACTCCAATGGATGGTAGCCTTGTCATTATGGAAGGTAGTCTGTTGTCGAGATTTTTGATACTCCAATGGATGGTAGCCTTGTAATTATGGAAGGTGGTCTTTTGACGATATTTTTGTTACTCCAATAGATGCTAGCCATTTTATTATGGAAGGTGGTCTGTTGTCGAGGTTTTTGTTACTCCAATAGATGGTAGCCTTGTCATTATGGAAGGTAATCTTTCGTTGAGATTTTTGTTACTCTAATGGATTGTAGCCTTGTCATTATGGAAGGTAGTCTGTTGTTCAAATTTTTGTTACTCCAATGGATGGTAGCCTTGTCATTATGGAAGGTAGTCTTTTGTCGAGAGTTTTATTACTCCAATGGATGGTAGCCTTGTCATTATTGAAGGTAGTCTGTTGTCCATATCTCTGTTACTCCAATGGATGATAGCCTTGTCATTATGCAAGGTAGTCTGCTGTTCAGATTTTTGATACTCCATTGGATGGTAGCCTTGTCATTATGGAAGGTATTCAATTGTCGAGATTTTTGTTATTCCAATGGATGGTAGCTCTGTCATTATGGAAGGTAGTCAGTCGTTGAGATTTCTGTTACACCAATGGATGGTAGCCTTGTCATTATTGAAGGTAGTCTATTTTCGATATCTTTGTTACTCCAATGGATGATAGCCTTGTCATTATGCAAGGTAGTTTGTTGTTCATATTTTTGTTACTCCAATGGATGGTAGCCTTGTCATTATAGAAGGTAGTCTATTGTCAAGATTTTTGTTATTCCACTGGATGGTAGCCTTTTCATTATGGAAGGTAGTCGGTCGTTGATATTTCTGTTACTCCAATGGATGGTAGCCTTATCATTATGAAAGGTAGTCTGTTGTTCAGATTTTTGTTACTTTAATGGATGATAGCCTTGTCATTATGGAAGGTACTCTATTGTCGAGATTTTGGTTATTCCAATGGATGGTAGCCTTGTCATTATGGAAGGTAGTCTGTTGTCGAGATTTTTGATACTCCAATGGATGGTAGCCTTGTAATTATGGAAGTTGGTCTTTTGATGATATTTTTGTTACTCCAATAGATGCTAGCCATTTCATTATGGAAGGTAGTCTGTCGTTGAGATTTTTGTTACTCCAATGGATTGTAGCCTTGTCATTATGGAAGGTAGCCTGTTGTGCAGATTTTTGTTACTCCAATGGATGGTAGGCTTGTCATTAGGGAAGGTAGTTTGTTGTCGAAAATTTTTTTATTCCATTGGATGGTAGCCTTGTCATTATGGAAGGTAGTCTATTGTCGAGATTTTTGTTATTCCAATGGATGGTAACCTTGTCATTATGGAAGGTAGTCTTTTGTCGAGATTTTTATTACTCCAATGGACGGTAGCCTTGTCATTATTGAAGGTAGTCTGTTGTCCATATCTCTGTTACTCCAATGGATGATAGTCTTGTCATTATGCAAGGTAGTCTGTTGTTCAGATTTTTGTTACTCCAGTGGATGGTAGCCTTGTCATTATGGAAGGTATTCTATTGTCGAGATTTTTGTTATTCCAATGGATGGTAGCCTTGTCATTACGGAAGGTAGTCGGTCGTTGAGATTTCTGTTACACCAATGGATGGTAACCTTGTCATTATGGAAGGTAGTCTTTTGTCGAGATGTTTTTTATTCCAATGGATGGTAGGCTTCTCATTATGGAAGGTAGTTTTTTGTCGAGATTTTTGTTACTCCAATGGATGGTAGCCTTGTCATTATGGAAGGTAGTCTGTTGTCGAGATTTTTGTTACCCCAATGGATGTAGCCTTGTCATTATGGAAGGTAATCTATTGTTGATATTTTTGTTACTCCAATGAATGGTAGCCTTGTCATTATGGAAGATAGTCTGTCGTTGAGATTATTGTTAGTCCAATGGATTGTAGCCTTGTCATTATGGAAGGGAGTTTGTTGTCGAGATTTTTGTTATTCCAATGGATGGTAACCTTGTTATTATGGAAGGTAGTCTTTTGTCGAGATTTTTGTTACTCCATGGATGGTAGCCTTGTCATTATTGAAGGTAGTCTGTTTTCAATATCTTTGTTACTCCAATGGATGATAGCCTTGTCATTATGCAAGGTAGTATGTTGTTTATATTTTTGTTACTCCAATGGATGGTAGCCTTGTCATTATAGAAGGTAGTCTATTGTCAAGATTTTTGTTATTCCACTGGATGGTAGCCTTGTCATTATGGAAGGTAGTCGCTCGTTGAGATTTTTGTTACTCCAATAGATGGTAGCCTTATCATTATGAAAGGTAGTCTGTTGTTCAAATTTTTGTTACTTCAATGGATGATAGCCTTTTCATTATGGAAGGTACTCTATTGTCGAAATTTTGGTTATTCCAATGGATGGTAGCCTTGTCATTATGGAAGGTAGTCTGTTGTCGAGTTTTTTGATACTCCAATGGATGGTAGCCTTGTAATTATGGAAGGTGGTCTTTTGACGATATTTTTGTTACTCCAATAGATGCTAGCCATTTCATTATGGAAGGTGGTCTGTTGTCGAGGTTTTTGTTACTCCAATAGATGGTAGCCTTGTTAGTATGGAAGGTAGTCTTTCGTTGAGATATTTGTTACTCTAATGGATTGTAGCCTTGTCATTATGGAAGGTAGTCTGTTGTTCAAATTTTTGTTACTCCAATGGATGGTAGCCTTGTCATTATAGAAGGTAGTCTGTTGTCGAGATTTTTGATACTCCAATGGATGGTAGCCTTGTAATTATGGAAGGTGGTCTTTTGACGATATTTTTGTTACTCCAATAGATGCTAGCCATTTTATTATGGATGGTGGTCTGTTGTCGAGGTTTTTGTTACTCCAATAGATGGTAGCCTTGTCATTATGGAAGGTAATCTTTCGTTGAGATTTTTGTTACTCTAATGGATTGTAGCCTTGTCATTATGGAAGGTAGTCTGTTGTTCAAATTTTTGTTACTCCAATGGATGGTAGCCTTGTCATTATGGAAGGTAGTCTTTTGTCGAGAGTTTTATTACTCCAATGGATGGTAGCCTTGTCATTATTGAAGGTAGTCTGTTGTCCATATCTCTGTTACTCCAATGGATGATAGCCTTGTCATTATGCAAGGTAGTCTGCTGTTCAGATTTTTGATACTCCATTGGATGGTAGCCTTGTCATTATGGAAGGTATTCAATTGTCGAGATTTTTGTTATTCCAATGGATGGTAGCTCTGTCATTATGGAAGGTAGTCGGTCGTTGAGATTTCTGTTACACCAATGGATGGTAACCTTGTCATTATGGAAGGTAGTCTTTTGTTGAGATGTTTTTTATTCCAATGGATGGTAGGCTTCTCATTATGGAAGGTAGTTTTTTGTCGAGATTTTTGTTACTCCAATGGATGGTAGCCTTGTGATTATGGAAGGTAGTCTGTTGTCGAGATTTTTGTTACCCCAACGGATGTAGCCTTGTCATTATGGAAGGTAGTCTATTGTCGATATTTTTGTTACTCCAATGAATGGTAGCCTTGTTATTATGGAAGGTAGTATGTCGTTGAGATTTCTGTTAGTCCAATGGTTTGTAGAATTGTCATTATGGAAGGGAGTCTGTTGTCAAGATTTTTGTTATTCCAATGGATGGTAACCTTGTCATTATGAAAAGTTGTTTGTTGTTCAGATTTTTGTTACTTTAATGGATGATAGCCTTGTCATTATGGAAGGTACTCTATTGTCGAGATTTTGGTTATTCCAATGGATGGTAGCCTTGTCATTATGGAAGGTAGTCTGTTGTCGAGATATTTGATACTCCAATGGATGGTAGCCTGGTAATTATGGAAGGTAGTCTGTTGTCGAGATTTTTGTTATTCCAATGGATGGAAACCTTGTCATTATGGAAGGTAGTCTTTTGTCGAGATTTTTATTACTCCAATGGATGGTAGCCTTGTCATTATTAAAGGTAGTCTGTTGTCCATATCTCTGTTACTCCAATGGATGATAGTCTTGTCATTATGCAAGGTAGTCTGTTGTTCAGTTTTTTGTTACTCCAATGGATTGTAGCCTTGTCATTATGGAAGGTATTCTATTGTCGAGATTTTTGTTATTCCAATGGATGGAAACCTTGTCATTATGGAAGGTAGTCAGCCGTTGAGATTTCTGTTACTCCAATGGATGGTAACCTTGTCATTATGGAAGGTAGCCTTTTGTCGAGATGTTTTTTATTTCAATGGATGGTAGCCTTGTCATTATTAAAGGTATTCTGTTATCGATATCTTTGTTACTCCAATGGATGATAGCCTTGTCATTATGCAAGGTAGTCTGTTGTTCATATTTTTGATACTACAATGAATGGTAGCCTTGTCATTATGGAAGGTAGTTGGTCATTGAGATTTCTGTTAGTCCAATGGATTGTAGCCTTGTCATTATGGAAGGGAGTCTGTTGTCGAGATATTTTTATTCCAATGGATGGTAACCTTGTTATTATGGAAGGTAGTCTTTTTTCGAGATTTTGGTTACTCCAATGGATGGTAGCCTTGTCATTATTGAAGGTAGTCTGTTGTCGATATCTCTGTTACTCCAATGGGTGATAGGCTTGTCATCTTGTAAGGTAGTCTGTTGTTCATATTTTTGTTACTCCAATTGATGGTAGCCTTATCATTATAGAAGGTAGTCTATTGTCAAGATTTTTGTTATTCCAATCGATGGTAGCCTTGTCATTATGGAAGGTAGTCGTTCTTTGAGATTTTTGTTACTTTAATGGATGATAGCCTTGTCATTATGAAAGGTAGTCTGTTGTTCAGATCTTTGTTACTTCAATGGATGATAGCCTTGTCATTATGGAAGGTACTCTATTGTCGAGATTTTGGTTATTCCAATGGATGGTAGCATTGTCATTATGGAAGGTAGTCTGTTGTCGAGAATTTTGATACTCCAATGGATGATAGCCTGGTAATTATGGAAGGTGGTCTCTTGTCGAGATTTTTGTTACTCTAATAGATGGTAGCCTTATCATTATGGAAGGTAGTTTGTCGTTGAGATTTTTGTTACTCCAACGGATTGTGGCCTTGTCATTATGGAAGGTTATTTGTTGTCAAAAAAATTTTTATTCCGTTGATTGGTAGCTTTGTAATTATGGAAGGTAGTCTATTGTAGAGATTTTTTTATTCCAATGGATGGTAATCTTGTCATTATGGAAGGTAGTCTTTTTTCGAGATTTTTATTACTCCAATGGATGGTATCCTTTTCATTATTGAAGGTAGTTTGTTGTCGTTATCTCTGTTACTCCAATGGATGATAGCTTTGTCATTCCGCAAGGTAGTCTGTTGTTCTGATTTTTATTACTCCAATGGATGGTAGCCTTGTCATTGTGGAAGGTACTCTATTGTCCATATTTTGGTTATTCCAATGGATGATAGCCTTGTCATTATGGAAGGTAGTCTGTTGTCGAGATTTTTGATACTCCAATGGATGGTAGCCTTGTAATTATGGAAGGTGGTCTTTTGACGATATTTTTGTTACTCCAATAGATGCTAGTCATTTCATTATGGAAGGTGGTCTGTTGTCGAGATTTTTGTTACTCCAATAGATGGTAGCCTTGTCATTATGGAAGGTAGTCTTTCGTTGAGATTTTTGTTACTCTAATGGATTGTAGCCTTGTCATTAAGGAAGGTAGTCTGTTGTTCAAATTTTTGTTACTGCAATGGATGGTAGCCTTGTCATTATGGAAGGTAGTCTTTTGTCTAGAGTTTTATTACTCCAATGGATGGTAGCCTTGTCATTATTGAAGGTAGTCTGTTCTCCATATCTCTGTTACTCCAATGGATGATATCCTTGTCATTATGCAAGGTAGTCTGCTGTTTAGATTTTTGATACTCCAGTGGATGGTAGACTTGTCATTATGGAAGGTATTCAATTGTCGAGATTTTTGTTATTCCAATGGATGGTAGCCTTGTGATTATGGAAGGTAGTCTGTTGTCGAGATTTTTGTTACCCCAATGGATGATAGCCTTGTCATTATGGAAGGTAGTCTATTGTCGATATTTTTGTTACTCCAATGAATGGTAGCCTTGTCATTATGGAAGGTAGTCTGTCGTTGAGATTTCTGTTAGTCCAATGGATTGTAGCATTGTCATTATGGAAGGGAGTCTGTTGTCAAGATTTTTGTTATTCCAATGGATGGTAACCTTGTCATTATGAAAAGTTGTTTGTTGTTCAGATTTTTGTTACTTTAATGGATGATAGCCTTGTCATTATGGAAGGTACTCTATTGTCGAGATTATGGTTATTCCAATGGATGGTAGCCTTGTCATTATGGAAGGTAGTCTGTTGTCGAGATTTTTGATACTCCAATGGATGGTAGCCTGGTAATTATGGAAGGTGGTCTGTTGTCGAGATTTTTGTTACTCCAATAGATGGTAGCCTTGTCATTATGGAAAGTAGTCTTTCGTTGAGATTTTTGTTACTCTAATGGATTGTAGCCTTGTCATTATGGAAGGTAGTCTGTTGTTCAAATTTTTGTTACTCCAATGGATGGTAGCCTTGTCATTAAGGAAGGTAGTCTGTTGTCGAAAAAAAATTTATTCCATTGGATGGTAGCCTTGTTATTATGGAAGGTTGTCTATTGTCGAGATTTTTGTTATTCTAATGGATGGAAACCTTGTCATTATGGAGGGTAGTCTGCTGTCGATATTTTTGTTAGTCCAATAGATGGTAGCCTTGTCATTATGGACGGTAGTCTGTTGTGGAGGTTTTTGTTATTCCAATGGATGGTAGCCTTCTCATTATGGAAGGTAGTTTTTTTTCGAGATTTTTGTTACTCCAATGGATGGTAGCGTTGTCATTATAGAAGGTAGTATGTTGTCAAGATTTTTCTTACCCCAATGGTTGTAGCCTTGTCATTATGAAAGGTAGTCTGTTGTCGCGATTTTTTAACTCCAATGAATGGTAACCTTGTCATTATGGAAGGTAGTCTGTCGTTGAGATTTCTGTTACTCCAATGGATTGTAGCCTTGTTATTATGGTAGGTAGTTTGTTGTTCAGATTTTTCGTACGCCAATGGATGGTAACCTTGTCATTATAGAAGGTAGTATTTTATCGAGATTTTTGTTACTCCAATGGATGGTAGCCTTGTCTTTATTGAAGGTAGTCTGTTGTCGATATCTTTGTTACTCCAATGGATGATAGCCTTATCATTATGGAAGGTAGTCTATTGTCGAGATTTTTGTTACTCCAATGGATGGTAGACTTGTCATTATGGAAGGTAGTCTGTTGTCGAGACTTTGTTAATCCAATGGATGGTAGCCTTGTCATTATGGAAGGTAGTCTGTTTTCGAATTTTTTTTTATTCCATTGGTTTGTTGCCTTGTTATTATGGAAGGTAGTTTGTTGTCGAGATTTTTGTTATTCCTATGGATGGTAACCTTGTTATTATGGAAGGTAGACTATTGTCGAGATTTTTGTTATTCCAATGGATGGTAGCATTGTTATTATGGAATGTAGTCGGTCGTTGTGATTTTTGTTACTCCAATGAATGGTAACCTTATCATTATGGAAGGTAGTCTGTTGTTCAGATTTTTTTTACTCCAATGGATGGTACACTTGTCATTATGGACGGTAGTCTGTTGTCGAATTTTTTTTTATTCCATTGGATGTTAGCCTTGTCATTATGGAAGGTAGTCTATTGTGGAGGTATTTGTTATTCCAATGGATGGTAGCCTTCTCATTATGGAAGGTAGTTTTTTTTCGAGATTTTTTTTACTCCAATGGGTGATATCCTTGTCATTATGGAAGGTAGTCTGTTGTCGAGATTTTTGATACTCCAATGGGTGGTAGCCTTGTAATTTTGGAAGGTTGTCTGTTGTCGTGATTTTTGTTACTCCAATGGATGGTAGCCTTTCATTATGGAAGGTAGTCTGTTGTCGAGATATTTGTTATTCCAATGGATGTTAACCTTGTCATTATGGAAGGTAGTCTTTTGTCGAGATTTTTGTTATTCCAATGGATGGTAGCCTTCTCATTATGGAAGGTAGTCTGTTGTCGAGATTTTTGATACCCCAATGGATCTAGCCTTATCATTGTGGAAGGTAGTCTGTTGTTGATATTTTTGTTACACCAATGAATGGTAGTCTTGTCATTATGGAAGGTAGTCTGTCGTTGAGATTTCTGTTACTCCAATGGATTTTAGCCTTGTCATTATGGAAAGGAGTCTGTTGTCGAGATTTTTGTTATTCCAATGGATGGCTACCTTGTTATTATATAAGGTAGTCTTTTGTCGAGATTTTTGTTACTCCAATGGATGGTAGCCTTGTCATTATTGAAGGTAACTTGTTATTGATATTTTTGTTACTCCAATGAATGGTAGCCTTGTCATTATAGAAAGTATTCTATTGTCAAGATTTTTTTTATTCCACGGGATGGTAGCCTTCTCATTATGGAAGGTAGTCGGTCGTTGAGATTTCTGTTACTCCAATGGATGGTAGCCTTGTCATTATGAAAGGTAGTCTATTGTTCAGATTTTTGTTGCTTCAATGGATGATAGCCTTGTCATTATGGTAGGTACTCTATTGTAGAGATTTTTGTTATTCCAGTGATGGTAGCCTTGTCATTATGGAAGGTAGTCTGTTGTCGAGATTTTTGATACTCCAATGGATGGTAGCCTTGTAATTATGGAAGGTGGTCTATTGTCGAGATTTTTGTTACTCCAATAGATGGTAGCCTTGTCATTATGGAAGGTAGTCTGTCGTTAATATTTTTGTTTCTCCAATGGATTGTAGCCTTGTCATTATGGAAGTTAGTTTGTTATTCAGATTTTTGTTACTCCAATGGATGGTAGCCTTGTCATTATGGAAGGTAGTCTGTTGTCGAAATGATTTTTATTCCATTGGATGGTAGCCTTGTCATTATGGAAGGTAGTCTGTTGTGGAGATTTTTGTTATTCCAATGGATGGTAGCCTTCTTATTATGGAAGGTAGTTTTTTGTCGATATTTTTGTTACTCCAATGGATGGTAGCTTTGTCATTATAGAAGGTAGTCCGTTGTCAAGATTTTTGTTACCCCAATGGCTGTAGCCTTGTCATTTTGGAAGGTAGTCTGTTGTCGAAATTTTTTTTATTCCATTGGTTTGTAGCATTGTCATTATGGAAGGTAGTTTGTTGTTGAGATTTTTGTTATTCCAATGGATGGTAGCCTTGCCATTATTGAAGGTAGTCTATTGTTGATATCTTTGTTACTCCAATGGATAATAGCCTTGTCATTATGGAAGGTAGTCTTTCGTTGAGATTTTTGTTACTCCAACGGATGGTAGCCTTGTCATTATGGAAGGTAGTCTATTGTCAAGATTTTAGTTATTCCAATCGATGGTAGCCTTGTCATTATGGCAGGTAGTCGGTCTTTGAGATTTTTGTTACTTCAATGGATGATAGCCTTGTCATTATGAAAGGTAGTCTGTTGTTCAGATTTTTGTTACTTCCATGGATGATAGCCTTGTCATTATGGAAGGTACTCTATTGTCTAGATTTTGGTTATTCCAATGGATCGTAGCCTTGTCATTATGGAAGGTAGTCTGTTGTCGAGATTTTTGATACTCCAATGGATGGTAGCCTTGTAATTATGGAAGGTGGTCTCTTGTCGAGATTTTTGTTACTCCAATAGATGGTAGCGTTGTCATTATGGAAGGTAGTTTGTCGTTGAGATTTTTGTTACTCCAATGGATGGTAGCCTTGTCATTATGGAAGGTAGTCTGTTGTCAAAATTTTTTTTATTCCGTTGATTGGGAGCCTTGTAATTATGGAAGGTAGTCTATTGTCGAGATTTTTGTTACACTAATGGATGGTAGCCTTGTCATTATGGAAGGTAGTCTGTTGTTGAGATTTTTATTACTCCTATGTATGGTAGCCTTGTCATTATTGAAGGTAGTCTGTTGTCGATATCTTTGTTACTCCAATGGATGATAGCCTTGTCATTCTGCAAGGTAGTATGTTGTTCTGATTTTTATTACTCCAATGGATGGTAGCCTTGTCATTTTGGAAGGTAGTCTGTTGTCGAGATATTTGTTATTCCAATGGATGGTAACCTTGTCATTATGGAAGGTAGTCTTTTGTCGAGATTTTTGTTATTCCAATGGATGGTAGCCTTCTCATTATGGAAGTTAGTTTTTTGTCGAGATTTTTGTTACTCCAAAGGATGGTAGCCTTGTCATTATGGAAGGTAGTCTGTTGTCGAGATTTTTGATACCCCAATGGATCTAGCCTTATCATTGTGGAAGGTAGTCTGTTGTTGATATTTTTGTTACACCAATGAATGGTAGTCTTGTCATTATGGAAGGTAGTCTGTCGTTGAGATTTCTATTACTCCAATGGATTTTAGCCTTGTCATTATGGAAAGGAGTCTGTTGTCGAGATTTTTGTTATTCCAATGGATGGAAACCTTGTTATTATATAAGGTAGTCTTTTGTCGAGATTTTTGTTACTCCAATGGATGGTAGCCTTGTCATTATTGACGGTAACTTGTTATCGATATTTTTGTTACTCCAATGAATGGTAGCCTTGTCATTATAGAAAGTATTCTATTGTCAAGATTTTTTTTATTCCACGGGACGGTAGCCTTCTCATTATGGAAGGTAGTCGGTCGTTGAGATTTCTGTTAGTCCAATGGATGGTAGCCTTGTCATTATGAAAGGTAGTTTATTGTTCAGATTTTTGTTGCTTCAATGGATGATAGCCTTGTCATTATGGTAGGTACTCTATTGTAGAGATTTTTGTTATTCCAGTGATGGTAGCCTTGTCATTATGGAAGGTAGTCTGTTGTCGAGATTTTTGATACTCCAATGGATGGTAGCCTTGTAATTATGGAAGGTGGTCTATTGTCGAGATTTTTGTTACTCCAATAGATGGTAGCCTTGTCATTATGGAAGGTAGTCTGTCGTTGAGATTTTTGTTACCCCAATGGATTGTAGCCTTGTCATTATGGAAGTTAGTTTGTTATTCAGATTTTTGTTACTCCAATGGATGGTAGCCTTGTCATTATGGAAGGTAGTCTGTTGTCGAAATGTTTTTTATTCCATTGGATGGTAGCCTTGTCATTATGGAAGGTAGTCTGTTGTGGAGATTTTTGTTATTCCAATGGATGGTAGCCTTCTTATTATGGAAGGTAGTTTTTTGTCGATATTTTTGTTACTCCAATGGATGGTAGCTTTGTCATTATAGATGGTAGCCCGTTGTCAAGATTTTTGTTACCCCAATGGCTGTAGCCTTGTCATTTTGGAAGGATGTCTGTTGTCGAAATTTTTTTTATTCCATTGGTTTGTAGCCTTGTCATTATGGAAGGTAGTTTGTTGTTGAGATTTTTGTTATTCCAATGGATGGTAGCCTTGCCATTATTGAAGGTAGTCTATTGTTGATATCTTTGTTACTCCAATGGATAATAGCCTTGTCATTATGGAAGGTAGTCTTTCGTTGAGATTTTTGTTACTCCAACGGATGGTAGCCTTGTCATTATGGAAGGAAGTCTATTGTCAAGATTTTAGTTATTCCAATCGATGGTATCCTTGTCATTATGGCAGGTAGTCGGTCTTTGAGATTTTTGTTACTTCAATGGATGATAGCCTTGTCATTATGAAAGGTAGTCTGTTGTTCATATTTTTGTTACTTCCATGGATGATAGCCTTGTCATTATGGAAGGTACTCTATTGTCTAGATTTTGGTTATTCCAATGGATCGTAGCCATGTCATTATGGAAGGTAGTCTGTTGTCGAGATTTTTGATACTCCAATGGATGGTAGCCTTGTAATTATGGAAGGTGGTCTCTTGTCGAGATTTTTGTTACTCCAATAGATGGTAGCGTTGTCATTATGGAAGGTAGTTTGTCGTTGAGATTTTTGTTACTCCAATGGATGGTAGCCTTGTCATTATGGAAGGTAGTCTGTTGTCAAAATTTTTTTTATTCCGTTGATTGGTAGCCTTCTAATTATGGAAGGTAGTCTATTGTCGAGATTTTTGTTACTCTAATGGATGGTAGCCTTGTCATTATGGAAGGTAGTCTGTTGTTGAGATTTTTATTACTCCTATGTATGGTAGCCTTGTCATTATTGAAGGTAGTCTGTTGTCGATATCTTTGTTACTCCAATGGATGATAGCCTTGTCATTCTGCAAGGTAGTATGTTGTTCTGATTTTTATTACTCCAATGGATGGTAGCCTTGTCATTTTGGAAGGTATTCTATTGTCGAGATTTTTGTTATTCCAATGGATGGTAGCCTTGTCATTATGGAAGGTAGTCGTTCCTTGAGATTTCTTATACTCCAATGGATGGTAGCCTTGTCATTATGAAAGGTAGTTTGTTGTTCAAATTTTTGTTACTTCAATGGATGATAGCCTTGTCATTTTGGAAGGTACTCTATTGTCCATATTTTGGTTATTCCAATGGATGATAGCCTTGACATTATGGAAGGTAGTCTGTTGTCGATATTTTTGATACTCCAATGGATGGTAGACTTGTAATTATGGAAGGTAGTCTGCTGTTGAGATTTTTGTTAGTCCAATAGATGGTAGCCTTGTCATTATGGAAGGTAGTCTGTCGTTGAGATCTCTGTTACTCCAATGGGTTGTAGCCTTGTCATTATGGAAGGTAGTCTGTTGTTCAGATTTTAGTTACTCCAATGGATGGTAGCCTTGTCATTATGGAAGGTAGTATGTTGTCGAAAATTTTTTTATTCCATTGGTTTGTAGCCTTTTCATTATGGAAGGTAGTTTGTTGTCGAGATTTTTGTTATTCCAATGGATGGTAACCTTGTCATTATGGAAGGTAGTCTTTAGTCGAGATTTTCGTTACTCCAATGGATGGTAGCCTTGTCATTATTGATGGTAGGTTGTTATCGATAAGTTTGTTACTCCAATGGATGATAGCCTTGTCATTATGCAAGGTAGTCTATTGTTCAAATTTTTGTTACTCTAATGGGTGGTAGCCTTGTCATTATGGAAGGTAGTCTATTGTCGAGATTTTTGTTATTCCAATGGATGGTAGCATTGTAATTATGGAATGTAGTCGGTCGTTGATATTTTTGTTACTCCAATGGATGGTAGCCTTGTCATTAAGAAAGGTAGTGTATTGTTCAGATTTTTGTTACTCCAATGGATGATAGCCTTGTCATTATGGAAGGTAGTCTATAGTCGAGATTTTTGATACTCCAATGGGTGGTAGCCTTGTAATTATGGAAGGTTGTCTGTTGTCGAGATTTTTGTTACTCCAATGGATGGTAGCCTTGTCATTATGGAAGGTAGTCTGTTGTCGAGATATTTGTTATTCCAATGGAGAGTAGCCTTGTCATTATGGAAGGTAGTCTTTTGTCGAGATTTTTGTTATTCCAATGGATGGTATCCTTCTCTTTATGGAAGTTAGTTTTTTGTCGAGATTTTTGTTACTCCAATGGATGATAGCCTTGTAATTATGGAAGGTAGTATGTTGTCGAGATTTTTGTTACCCCAATGGATCTAGCCTTATCATTGTGGAAGGTAGTCTGTTGTTGATATTTTTGTTACATCAATGAATGGTAGCCTTGTCATTATGGAAGGTAGTCTGTTGTTGAGATTTTTGTTACTCCAATTGATTGTAGCCTTGTCAATATGGAAGGGAGTCTGTTGTCGAGATTTTTGTTATTCCAATGGATGGTAACCTTATTATTATATAAGGTAGTCTTTTGTCGAAATTTTTGTTACTCCAATGGATGGTAGCCTTTTCATTATTGACGGTAGTCTGTTATCGATATCTTTGTTACTCCAATGGATGGTAGCCTTGTCATTATTGAAGTTAGTCTGCTATCGATATTTTTGTTACTCCAATGAATGGTAGCCTTGTCATTATAGAAGGTATTATATTGTCAAGATTTTTTTTATTCCACGGGATGGTAGCCTTGTCATTATGGAAGGTAGTCGGTCGTTGAGATTTCTGTTACTCCAATGGATGGTAGCCTGGTCATTATGAAAGGTAGTCTATTGTTCATATTTTTGTTGCTTCAATGGATGATAGCCTTGTCATTATGGTAGGTACTCCATTGTAGAGATTTTAGTTATTCCAGTGATGGTAGCCTTGTCATTATGGAAGGTAGTTTGTTGTCGAGATTTTTGATACTCCAATGGATGGTAGCCTTGTAATTATGGAAGGTGGGCTATTGTCGAGATTTTTGTTACTCCAATAGATGGTAGCCTTGTCATTATGGAAGGTAGTCTGTCGTTGAGATTTTTGTTACTACAATGAATGGTAACCTTGTCATTATGGAAGGTAGTCTGTTGTTCAAATTTTTGTTACTCCAATGGATGGTAGCCTTGTCATTATGGAAGGTAGTCTGTTGTCGAAAATTTTTTTATTCCATTGGATGTTAGCCATGTCATTATGGAAGGTAGTCTGTTGTGGAGGTTTTTGTTATTTCAATGGATGGTAGCCTTCTCATTATGGAAGGTAGTTTTTTGTCGAGATTTTTGTTACTCCAATGGATGGTAGCGTTGTCATTATAGAAGGTAGTATGTTGTCAAGATTTTTGTTACCCCAATGGTTGTAGCCTTGTCATTATGAAAGGTAGTCTGTTGTCGCGATTTTTTAACTCCAATGGATTGTAGCCTTGTTATTATGGTAGGTAGTTTGTTGTTCAGATTTTTCTTACACCAATGGATGGTAACCTTGTCATTATAGAAGGTAGTATTTTATCGAGATTTTTGTTACTCCAATGGATGGTAGCCTTGTCTTTATTGAAGGTAGTCTGTTGTCGATATATTTGTTACTCCAATGGATGATAGCCTTATCATTATGGAAGGTAGTCTATTGTCGAGATTTTTGTTACTCCAATGGATGGTAGCCTTGTAATTATGGAAGGTTGTCTGTTGTCGGGATTTTTGTTACTCCAATGGATGGTAGCCTTGTCATTATGGAATTTAGTCTGTTGTCGAAATTTTTTTTATTCCATTGGTTTGTTGCCTTGTCATTATGGAAGGTAGTTTGTTGTCGAGATTTTTGTTATTCCAATGGATGGTAACCTTTTCATTATGGAAGGTAGTCTATTGTTGGGATTTTTGTTATTTCAATGGATGGTAGCATTGTAATTATGGAATGTAGTCGGTCGTTGATATTTTTGTTACTCCAATGGATGGTAGCCTTGTCATTATGGAAGGTAGTCTATTGTTTAGATATTTGTTACTCCAATGGATGATAGGCTTGTCATTATGGAAGGTAGTCTGTTGTCGAGATTTTTGATACTCCAATGGGTGGTAGCCTTGTAATTTTGGAAGGTTGTCTGTTGTCGAGATTTTTGTTACTCTAATGGATGGTAGCCTTGTCATTATGGAAGGTAGTCTTTTGTCGAGATTTTTGTTATTCCAATGGATGGTAGCCTTCTCATTATGGAAGTTAGTTTTTTGTCGAGATTTTTGTTACTCCAATGGATGGTAGCCTTGTCATTATGGAAGGTAGTCTGTTGTCGAGATTTTTAATACCCCAATGGATCTAGCCTTATCATTGTGGAACTTAGTCTGTTGTTGATATTTTCGTTACACCAATGAATGGTAGCCTTGTCATTATGGAAGGTAGTCTGTCGTTGAGATTTTTGTTACTCCAATGGATTGTAGCCTTGTCATTATGGAAAGGAGTCTGTTGTCGAGATTTTTGTTATTCGAATGGATGGTAACCTTGTTATTATATAAGGTATTCTTTTGTCGAGATTTTTGTTACTCCAATGGATGGTAGCCTTGTCATTATTGAAGGTAGTTTATTATCGATATTTTTGTTACTCCAATGAATGGTAGCCTTGTCATTATAGAAGGTATTTTATTGTCAAGATTTTTTTTTATTCCATGGGACGGTAGCCTTGTCAATATGGAAGGTAGTCGGTCGTTGAGATTTCTGTTACTCCAATGGATGGTAGCCTTGTCATTATGAAAGGTATTCTATTGTTCATATTTTTGTTGCTTCAATGGATGATAGCCTTGCCATTATGGTAGGTACTCTATTGTAGATATTTTTGTTATTCCAGTGATGGTAGCCTTGTCATTATGGAAGGTAGTCTGTTGTCGAGATTTTTGATACTCTAATGGATGGTAGCCTCGTAATTATTGAAGGTGGTCTATTGTCGAGATTTTTGTTACTCCAATAGATGGTAGCCTTGTCATTATGGAAGGTAGTATGTCGTTGAGTTTTTTGTTACTCCAATGGATTGTAGCCTTGTCATTATGGAAGTTAGTCTGTTGTTCAGATTTTTGTTACTCCAATGGATGGTAGCCTTGTCATTATGGAAGGTAGTCTGTTGTCAAAAAAATTTTTATTTCATTGGATGGTAGCCTTGACATTATGGAAGGTAGTCTGTTGTGGAGATTTTTGTTATTCCAATGGATGGTAGCCTTCTTATTATGGAAGGTAGTTTTTTGTCAATATTTTTGTTACTCCAATGGATGGTAGCGTTGTCATTATAGAATGTAGTCCGTTGTCAAGATTTTTGTTACCCCAATGGGTGTAGCCTTGTCATTATGAAAGGTGGTCTGTTGTCGAGATTTTTTAACTCTTATGGATGGTAGCCTTGTAATTATGAAAGGTAGTATGTTCTCGATATTTTTGTTAATCCATTGGATGGTAGCCTTGTCATTATAGAAGGTAGTATGTTGTTGAGATTTTTGTTATTCCAATGGATGGTAACCTTGTTATTATGGAAGGTAGTCTTTTGTCGAGATTTTTTTTACTCAAATGGATGGTAGCCTTGTCATTATTGAAGGTAGTCTGTTGACGATATCTTTGTTACTCCAATGGATGAATGCCTTGTCATTAAGGAAGGTAGTCTGTTGTTGAGATTTTTGTTACTCCAATGGATGGTAGCCTTGTCATTATGGAAGGTAGTCTTTTGTCGAGATTTTGTTAATACAATGGATGGTAGCCTTGTCATTATGGAAGGTAGTCTGTTGTCGAAATTTTTTTTATTCCATTGGTTTGTAGCCTTGTCATTATGGAAGGTAGTTTGTTGTCGAGATTTTTGTTATTCCAATGGATGGTAACCTTGTCATTATGAAAGGTAGTCTGTTGTCGAGATTTTTGTTACTCAAATGGATGGTAGCCTTGTCTTTATGGAAGGTAGTCTGTCGTTGAGATTTTTGTTACTCCAATGGATGATAGCCTTGTCATTATGGAAGGTAGTCTGTTGTCGATATTTTTGTTACTTCAATGGATGGTAGCGTTGTCAATATAGAAGGTAGTCTATTGTCGAGATTTTTGTTACCCCAATGGATGTAGCCTTGTCATTATGGAAGGTAGTCTGTTGTCGAGATTTTTTTACTCCAATGAATGGTAGCCTTGTCATTATTGAAGGTAGTCTGTCATTGAGATTTCTATTACTCCAATGGATTGTATCCTTGTCATTATGGAAGGTAGTTCGTTCTTCAGATTTTTGTTACTCCAATGGATGATAGCCTTGTTATTATGGAAGGTAGTATTTTATCGAGATTTTCATTACTCCAATGGATGGTAGCCTTGTCATTATTGAAGGTAGTTTATTATCGATATTTTTGTTACTCCAATGAATGGTAGCCTTGTCATTATAGAAGGTATTTTATTGTCAAGATTTTTTTTTATTCCATGGGACGGTAGCCTTGTCAATATGGAAGGTAGTCGGTCGTTGAGATTTCTGTTACTCCAATGGATGGTAGCCTTGTCATTATGAAAGGTATTCTATTGTTCATATTTTTGTTGCTTCAATGGATGATAGCCTTGTCATTATGGTAGGTACTCTGTTGTAGATATTTTTGTTATTCCAGTGATGGTAGCCTTGTCATTATGGAAGGTAGTCTGTTGTCGAGATTTTTGATACTCCAATGGATGGTAGCCTCGTAATTATTGAAGGTGGTCTATTGTCGAGATTTTTGTTACTCCAATAGATGGTAGCCTTGTCATTATGGAAGGTAGTATGTCGTTGAGTTTTTTGTTACTCCAATGGATTGTAGCCTTGTCATTATGGAAGTTAGTCTGTTGTTCAGATTTTTGTTACTCCAATGGATGGTAGCCTTGTCATTATGGAAGGTAGTCTGTTGTCAAAAATTTTTTTATTTCATTGGATGGTAGCCTTGACATTATGGAAGGTAGTCTGTTGTGGAGATTTTTGTTATTCCAATGGATGGTAGCCTTCTTATTATGGAAGGTAGTTTTTTGTCAATATTTTTGTTACTCCAATGGATGGTAGCATTGTCATTATAGAATGTAGTCCGTTGTCAAGATTTTTGTTACCCCAATGGTTGTAGCCTTGTCATTATGAAAGGTAGTCTGTTGTCGAGATTTTTTAACTCTTATGGATGGTAGCCTTATCATTATGAAAGGTAGTATGTTCTCGATATTTTTGTTAATCCATTGGATGGTAGCCTTGTCATTATGGAAGGTAGACTGTTGTTGAGATTTTTGTTATTCCAATGGATGGTAACCTTGTTATTATGGAAGGTAGTCTTTTGTCGAGATTTTTTTTACTCAAATGGATGGTAGCCTTGTCATTATTGAAGGTAGTTTGTTGACGATATCTTTGTTACTCCAATGGATGAATGCCTTGTCATTAAGGAAGGTAGTCTGTTGTTGAGATTTTTGTTACTCCAATGGATGGTAGCCTTGTCATTATGGAAGGTAGTCTTTTGTCGAGATTTTGTTAATACAATGGATGGTAGCCTTGTCATTATGGAAGGTAGTCTGTTGTCGAAAATTTTTTTATTCCATTGGTTTGTAGCCTTGTCATTATGGAAGGTAGTTTGTTGTCGAGATTTTTGTTATTCCAATGGATGGTAACCTTGTTATTATGGAAGGTAGTCTTTTGTCGAGATTTTTGTTTCTCCAATGGATGGTAGCCTTGCCATTATTGAAGGTAGTCTATTGTTGATATCTTTGTTACTCCATTGGATAATAGCCTTGTCATTATGGAAGGTAGTCTTTCATTGAGATTTTTGTTACTCCAACGGATGGTAGCCTTGTCATTATGGAAGGTAGTCTGTTGTTCAGATTTTTCTTAGTCTAATGGATGGTAGCCTTATCATTACGGAAGGTAGTCTGTTGTCGAGAGTTTTTTTATTCCATTGGATTTTAGCCTTGTCATTATGAAAGGTAGTCTATTGTCGAGATTTTTATTATTCCAATGGATGGTAACCTTGTCATTATGGAAGGTAGTCTTTTGTCGAGATTTTTATTACTCCAATGGATGGTAGCCTTGTCATTATTAAAGGTAGTCTGTTGTCCATATCTCTGTTACTCCAGTGGATGATAGCCTTGTCATTATGCAAGGTAGTCTGTTGTTCAGATTTTTGTTACTCCAATGGATGGTAGCCTTGTCATTATGGAAGGTATTCTATTGTCGAGATTTTTGTTATTTCAATGGATGGTAACCTTGTCATTATGGAAGGTAGTCGGTCGTTGAGATTTCTGTTACTCCAATGGATGGTAACCTTGTCATTATGGAAGGTAGTCTTTTGTCGACATGTTTTTTATTACAATGGATGGTAGCCTTGTCATTATTAAAGGTATTCTGTTATCGATATCTTTGTTACTCCAATGGATGATAGCCTTGTCATTATGCAAGGTAGTCTGTTGTTCATATTTTTGTTACTACAATGAATGGTAGCCTTGTCATTATGGAAGGGAGTCTGTTGTCAAGATTTTTGTTATTCCAATGGATGGTAACCTTGTTATTATGGAAGGTAGTCTTTTTTGGAGATTTATGTTACTCCAATGGATGGTAGCCTTGTCATTATTGAAGGTAGTCTGTTGTCGATATCTCTGTTACTCCAATGGGTGATAGGCTTGTCATCATGCAAGGTAGTCTGTTGTTCATATTTTTGTTACTCCAAATGATGGTAGCCTTGTCATTATAGAAGGTAGTCTATTGTCAAGATTTTTGTTATTCCAATCGATGGTAGCCTTGTCATTATGGAAGGTAGTCGGTCTTTGAGATTTTTGTTACTTCAATGGATGATAGCCTTGTCATTATGAAAGGTAGTCTGTTGTTCAGATTTTTGTTACTTCAATGGATGATAGCCTTGTCATTATGGAAGGTACTCTATTGTCTAGATTTTGGTTATTCCAATGGATGGTAGCCTTGTCATTATGGAAGGTAGTCTGTTGTCGAGATTTTTGATACTCCAATGGATGGTTGCCTGGTAATTATGGAAGGTGGTCTCTTGTCGAGATTTTTGTTACTCCAATAGATGGTAGCCTTGTCATTATGGAAGGTAGTTTTTCGTTGAGAGTTTTATTACTCCAACGGATGGTAACCTTGTCATTATGGAAGGTAGTCTGTTGTCAAAAATTTTTTTATTCCGTTGATTGGTAGGCTTGTAATTATGGAAGGTAGTCTATTGTCGAGATTTTTGTTATTCCAATAGATGGTAACCTTGTCATTATGGAAGGTAGTCTTTTTTCGAGAATTTTATTACTCCAATGGATGGTATCCTTGTCATTATTGAAGGTAGTCTGTTGTCGATAACTCTGTTACTCCAATGGATGATAGCCTTGTCATTCCGCAAGGTAGTCTGTTGTTCTGATTTTTATTACTCCAATGGATGGTAGCCTTGTCATTTTGGAAGGTATTCTATTGTCGAGATTTTTGTTATTCCAATGGATGGTAGCCTTGTCATTATGGAAGGTAGTCGTTCCTTGAGATTTCTTTTACTCCAATGGATGGTAGCCTTGTCATTATGAAAGGTAGTTTGTTGTTCAAATTTTTGTTACTTCAATGGATGATAGCCTTGTCATTATGGAAGGTACTCTATTGTCCAGATTTTGGTTATTCCAATGGATGATAGCTTTGTCATTATGGAACGTAGTCTGTTGTCGATATTTTTGATACAACAATGGATGGTAGACTTGTAATTATGGAAGGTAGTCTGATGTTGAGATTTTTGTTAGTCCAATAGATGGTAGCCTTGTCATTATGGAAGGTAGTCTGTCGTTGAGATCTTTGTTACTCCAATGGATTGTAGCCTTGTCATTATGGAAGGTAGTCTGTTGTTCAAATTTTAGTTACTCCAATGGATGGTAGCCTTGTCGATATGGAAGGTAGTATGTTGTCGAAATTTTTTTTATTCCATTGGTTTGTAGCCTTGTCATTATGGAAGGTAGTTTGTTGTCGAGATTTTTGTTATTCCAATGGATGGTAACCTTGTCATTATGGAAGGTAGTCTTTAGTCGAGATTTTCGTTACTCCAATGGATGGTAGCCTTGTCATTATTGATGGTAGGTTGTTATCGATAACTTTGTTACTCCAATGGATGATAGCCTTGTCATTATGCAAGGTAGTCTATTGTTCAAATTTTTGTTACTCTAATGGATGGTCGCCTTGTCATTATGGAAGGTAGTCTATTGTCGAGATTTTTGTTATTCCAATCAATGGTAGCATTGTAATTATGGAATGTAGTCGGTCGTTGATATTTCTGTTACTCCAATGGATGGTAGCCTTGTCATTATGGAAGGTAGTGTATTGTTCAGATTTTTGTTACTCCAATGGATGATAGCCTTGTCATTATGGAAGGTAGCCTGTTGTCGAGATTTTTGATACTCCAATGGGTGGTAGCCTTGTAATTATGGAAGGTTGTCTGTTGTCGAGATTTTTGTTACTCCAATGGATGGTAGCCTTGTCATTATGGAAGGTAGTCTGTTGTCGAGATATTTGTTATTCCAATGGATGGTAACCTTGTCATTATGGAAGGTAATCTTTTGTCGAGATTTTTGTTATTCCAACGGATGGTAGCCTTCTCATTATGGAAGTTAGTTTTTTGTCGAGATTTTTGTTACTCCAATGGATGGTAGCCTTGTCATTATGGAAGGTAGTTTGTTGTCGATATTTTTGATACCCCAATGGATCTAGCCTTATCATTGTGGAAGGTAGTCCGTTGTTGATATTTTTGTTACACCAATGAATGGTAGCCTTTTCATTATGGAAGGTAGTATGTCGTTGAGATTTCTGTTACTCCAATGGATGGTAACCTTGTTATTATATAAGGTAGTCTTTTGTCGAGATTTTTGTTACTCCAATGGATGGTAGCCTTGTCATTATTGAAGGAAGTTTGTTATCGAAATTTTTGTTACTCCAATGAATGGTAGCCTTGTCATTATAGAAGGTATTCTATTGTCATGATTTTTTTTATTCCACGGGATGGTAGCCTTGTCATTATGGAAGGTAGTCGGTCATTGAGATTTCTGTTACTCTAATGGATGGTAGCCTTGTAATTATGAAAGGTAGTCTATTGTTCAGATTTTTGTTGCTTCAATGGATGATAGCCTTGTCATTATGGTAGGTACTCTATTGTAGATATTTTGGTTATTCCAGTGATGGTAGCCTTGTCATTATGGAAGGTAGTCTGTTGTCGAGATTTTTGATACTCCAATGGATGGTAGCCTTGTAATTATGGAAGGTGGTCTATTGTCGAGATTTTTGTTACTCCAACAGATGGTAGCCTTGTCATTATGGAAGGTAGTCTGTCATTGTGATTTTTGTTACTCCAATGGATTGTAGCCTTGTCATTATGGAAGGTAGTCTATTGTTGAGATTTTTGTTACTCCAATGGATGGTAGCCTTGTCATTATGGAAGGTAGTCTTTTGTCGAGATTTTTGTTACTCCAATGGACGGTAGCCTTGTAATTATGAAAGGTAGTATGTCGTTGAGATTTCTATTACTCCAATGGATGTAGCCTTGTCATTAGGGAAGGTATTTTGTTGTTCAGATTTTTGTTACTCCAATGGATGCTAGCCTTGTCATTATGGAAAATAGTATGTTGTCTAGATTTTTGTTACTCTAATGAATGGTAGCCTTGTCATTATGGAAGGTAGTCTGTCATTGAGATTTCTGTTACTCCAATAGATGGTAGCCTTTTTGTTATGGAAGGTAGTCTGTTGTCGAGATTTTTGTTACTCAAATGGATGGTAGCCTTGTCATTATGGAAGGTAGTCTGTTGTTCAGATTTTTCTTACTCTAATGGATGGTAGCCTTATCATTACAAAAGGTAGTCTGTTGTCGAGAGTTTTTTTATTCCATTGGATTTTGGCCTTGTCATTATGAAAGGTAGTCTGTTGTCGAGATTTTTGTTATTCCAATGGATGGTAACCTTGTCATTATGGAAGGTAGTCTGTTGTCGAGATTTTTGTTACTCAAATGGATGGTAGCCTTGTCTTTATGGAAGGTAGTCTGTCGTTGAGATTTTTGTTACTCCAATGGATGATAGCCTTGTCATTATGGAAGGTAGTCTGTTGTCGATATTTTTGTTACTTCAATGGATGGTAGCGTTGTCAATATAGAAGGTAGTCTATTGTCGAGATTTTTGTTACCCCAATGGATGTAGCCTTGTCATTATTGAAGGTAGTCTGCCATTGAGATTTCTATTACTCCAAGGGATTGTATCCTTGTCATTATGGAAGGTAGTTCGTTCTTCAGATTTTTGTTACTCCAATGGATGATAGCCTTGTTATTATGGAAGGTAGTATTTTATCGATATTTTCGTTACTCCATAGGATGGTAGCCATGTCATTATGAAAGGTAGTCTATTGTTCAGATTTTTGTTGCTTCAATGGATGATAGCCTTGTCATTATGGTAGGTACTCTATTGTAGATATTTTTGTTATTCCAGTGATGGTAGCCTTGTCATTATGGAAGGTAGTCTGTTGTCGAGATTTTTGATACTCCAATGGATGGTAGCCTCGTAATTATGGAAGGTGGTCTATTGTCGAGATTTTTGTTGCTCCAATAGATGGTAGCCTTGTCATTATGGAAGGTAGTATGTCGTTGAGTTTTTTGTTACTCCAATGGATTGTAGCCTTGTCATTATGGAAGTTAGTCTGTTGTTCAGATTTTTGTTACTCCAATGGATGGTAGCCTTGTCATTATGGAAGGTAGTCTGTTGTCGAAATTTTTTTTATTCCATTGGATGGTAGCCTTGACATTATGGAAGGTAGTCTGTTGTGGAGATTTTTGTTATTCCAATGGATGGTAGCCTTCTTATTATGGAAGGTAGTTTTTTGTCAATATTTTTGTTACTCCAATGGATGGTAGCGTTGTCATTATAGAATGTAGTCCGTTGTCAAGATTTTTGTTACCCCAATGGTTGTAGCCTTGTCATTATGAAAGGTAGTCTGTTGTCGTGATTTTTTAACTCTTATGGATGGTAGCCTTGTCATTATGAAAGGTAGTATGTTCTCGATATTTTTGTTAATCCATTGGATGGTAGCCTTGTCATTATGGAAGGTAGTCTGTTGTTGAGATTTTTGTTATTCCAATGGATGGTAACCTTGTTATTATGGAAGGTAGTCTTTTGTCGAGATTTTTTTTACTCAAATGGATGGTAGCCTTGTCATTATTGAAGGTAGACTGTTGACGATATCTTTGTTACTCCAATGGATGAATGCCTTGTCATTAAGGAAGGTAGTCTGTTGTTGAGATTTTTGTTACTCCAATGGATGGTAGCCTTGTCATTATGGAAGGTAGTCTTTTGTCGAGATTTTGTTAATACAATGGATGGTAGCCTTGTCATTATGGAAGGTAGTCTGTTGTCGAAATTTTTTTTATTCCATTGGTTTATAGCCTTGTCATTATGGAAGGTAGTTTGTTGTCGAGATTTTTGTTATTCCAATGGATGGTAACCTTGTCATTATGGAAGGTAGTCTGTTGTCGAGATTTTTGTTACTCAAATGGATGGTAGCCTTGTCTTTATGGAAGGTAGTCTGTCGTTGAGATTTTTGTTACTCCAATGGATGATAGCCTTGTCATTATGGAAGGTAGTCTGTTGTCGATATTTTTGTTACTTCAATGGATGGTAGCGTTGTCAATATAGAAGGTAGTCTATTGTCGAGATTTTTGTTACCCCAATGGATGTAGCCTTGTCATTATGGAAGGTAGTCTGTTGTCGAGATTTTTTTACTCCAATGAATGGTAGCCTTGTCATTATTGAAGGTAGTCTTTCATTGAGATTTCTATTACTCCAATGGATTGTATCCTTGTCATTATGGAAGGTAGTTCGTTCTTCAGATTTTTGTTACTCCAATGGATGATAGCCTTGTTATTATGGAAGGTAGTATTTTATCGAGATTTTCATTACTCCAATGGATGGTAGCCTTGTCATTATGAAAGGTAGTCTATTGTTCAGATTTTTGTTGCTTCAATGGATGATAGCCTTGTCATTATGGTAGGTACTCTATTGTAGATATTTTTGTTATTCCAGTGATGGTAGCCTTGTCATTATGGAAGGTAGTCTGTTGTCGAGATTTTTGATACTCCAATGGATGGTAGCCTCGTAATTATGGAAGGTGGTCTATTGTCGAGATTTTTGTTGCTCCAATAGATGGTAGCCTTGTCATTATGGAAGGTAGTATGTCGTTGAGTTTTTTGTTACTCCAATGGATTGTAGCCTTGTCATTATGGAAGTTAGTCTGTTGTTCAGATTTTTGTTACTCCAATGGATGGTAGCCTTGTCATTATGGAAGGTAGTCTGTTGTCGAAATTTTTTTTATTCCATTGGATTGTAGCCTTGACATTATGGAAGGTAGTCTGTTGTGGAGATTTTTGTTATTCCAATGGATGGTAGCCTTCTTATTATGGAAGGTAGTTTTTTGTCAATATTTTTGTTACTCCAATGGATGGTAGCGTTGTCATTATAGAATGTAGTCTGTTGTCAAGATTTTTGTTACCCCAATGGTTGTAGCCCTGTCATTATGAAAGGTAGTCTGTTGTCGAGATTTTTTAACTCTTATGGATGGTAGCCTTGTCATTATGCAAGGTAGTATGTTCTCGATATTTTTGTTAATCCATTGGATGGTAGCCTTGTAATTATGGAAGGTAGTCTGTTGTTGAGATTTTTGTTATTCCAATGGATGGTAACCTTGTTATTATGGAAGGTAGTCTTTTGTCGGGATTTTTTTTACTCAAATGGATGGTAGCCTTGTCATTATTGAAGGTAGTCTGTTGACGATATCTTTGTTACTCCAATGGATGAATGCCTTGTCATTAAGGAAGGTAGTCTGTTGTTGAGATTTTTGTTACTCCAATGGATGGTAGCCTTGTCATTATGGAAGGTAGTCTTTTGTCGAGATTTTGTTAATACAATGGATGGTAGCCTTGTCATTATGGAAGGTAGTCTGTTGTCAAAAATTTTTTTATTCCATTGGTTTGTAGCCTTGTGATTATGGAAGGTAGTTTGTTGTCGAGATTTTTGTTATTCCAATGGATGGTAACCTTGTCATTATGGAAGGTAGTCTGTTGTCGAGATTTTTGTTACTCAAATGGATGGTAACCTTGTCTTTATGGAAGGTAGTCTGTCGTTGAGATTTTTGTTACTCCAATGGATGATAGCCTTGTCATTATGGAAGGTAGTCTGTTGTCGATATTTTTGTTACTTCAATGGATGGTAGCGTTGTCAATATAGAAGGTAGTCTATTGTCGAGATTTTTGTTACCCCAATGGATGTAGCCTTGTCATTATGGAAGGTAGTTTGTTGTCGAGATTTTTTTACTCCAATGAATGGTAGCCTTGTCATTATTGAAGGTAGTCTGTCATTGAGATTTCTATTACTCCAATGGATTGTATCCTTGTCATTATGGAAGGTAGTTTGTTCTTCAGATTTTTGTTACTCCAATGGATGATAGCCTTGTTATTATGGAAGGTAGTATTTTATCGAGATTTTCGTTACTCCAATGGATGGTAGCATTGTCATTATGAAAGGTAGTCTATTGTTCAGATTTTTGTTGCTTCAATGGATGATAGCCTTGTCATTATGGTAGGTACTCTATTGTAGATATTTTTGTTATTCCAGTGATGGTAGCCTTGTCATTATGGAAGGTAGTCTGTTGTCGAGATTTTTGATACTCCATAGGATGGTAGCCTCGTAATTATGGAAGGTGGTCGGTTGTCGAGATTTTTGTTGCTCCAATAGATGGTAGCCTTGTCATTATGGAAGGTAGTATGTCGTTGAGTTTTTTGTTACTCCAATGGATTGTAGCCTTGTCATTATGGAAGTTAGTCTGTTGTTCAGATTTTTGTTACTCCAATGGATGGTAGCCTTGTCATTATGGAAGGTAGTCTGTTTTCGAAATTTTTTTTATTCCATTGGATGGTAGCCTTGACATTATGGAAGGTAGTCTGTTGTGGAGATTTTTGTTATTCCAATGGATGGTAGCCTTCTTATTATGGAAGGTAGTTTATTGTCAATATTTTTGTTACTCCAATGGATGGTAGCGTTGTCATTATAGAATGTAGTCCGTTGTCAAGATTTTTGTTACCCCAATGGGTGTAGCCTTGTCATTATGAAAGGTGGTCTGTTGTCGAGATTTTTTAACTCTTATGGATGGTAGCCTTGTAATTATGAAAGGTAGTATGTTCTCGATATTTTTGTTAATCCATTGGATGGTAGCCTTGTCATTATAGAAGGTAGTATGTTGTTGAGATTTTTGTTATTCCAATGGATGGTAACCTTGTTATTATGGAAGGTAGTCTTTTGTCGAGATTTTTTTTACTCAAATGGATGGTAGCCTTGTCATTATTGAAGGTAGTCTGTTGACGATATCTTTGTTACTCCAATGGATGAATGCCTTGTCATTAAGGAAGGTAGTCTGTTGTTGAGATTTATGTTACTCCAATGGATGGTAGCCTTGTCATTATGGAAGGTAGTCTTTTGTCGAGATTTTGTTAATACAATGGATGGTAGCCTTGTCATTATGGAAGGTAGTCTGTTGTCGAAATTTTTTTTATTCCATTGGTTTGTAGCCTTGTCATTATGGAAGGTAGTTTGTTGTCGAGATTTTTGTTATTCCAATGGATGGTAACCTTGTCATTATGAAAGGTAGTCTGTTGTCGAGATTTTTGTTACTCAAATGGATGGTAGCCTTGTCTTTATGGAAGGTAGTCTGTCGTTGAGATTTTTGTTACTCCAATGGATGATAGCCTTGTCATTATGGAAGGTAGTCTGTTGTCGATATTTTTGTTACTTCAATGGATGGTAGCGTTGTCAATATAGAAGGTAGTCTATTGTCGAGATTTTTGTTACCCCAATGGATGTAGCCTTGTCATTATGGAAGGTAGTCTGTTGTCGAGATTTTTTTACTCCAATGAATGGTAGCCTTGTCATTATTGAAGGTAGTCTGTCATTGAGATTTCTATTACTCCAATGGATTGTATCCTTGTCATTATGGAAGGTAGTTCGTTCTTCAGATTTTTGTTACTCCAATGGATGATAGCCTTGTTATTATGGAAGGTAGTATTTTATCGAGATTTTCATTACTCCAATGGATGGTAGCCTTGTCATTATGAAAGGTAGTCTATTGTTCAGATTTTTGTTGCTTCAATGGATGATAGCCTTGTCATTATGGTAGGTACTCTATTGTAGATATTTTTGTTATTCCAGTGATGGTAGCCTTGTCATTATGGAAGGTAGTCTGTTGTCGAGATTTTTGATACTCCAATGGATGGTAGCCTCGTAATTATGGAAGGTGGTCTATTGTCGAGATTTTTGTTGCTCCAATAGATGGTAGCCTTGTCATTATGGAAGGTAGTATGTCGTTGAGTTTTTTGTTACTCCAATGGATTGTAGCCTTGTCATTATGGAAGTTAGTCTGTTGTTCAGATTTTTGTTACTCCAATGGATGGTAGCCTTGTCATTATGGAAGGTAGTCTGTTGTCGAAATTTTTTTTATTCCATTGGATGGTAGCCTTGACATTATGGAAGGTAGTCTGTTGTGGAGATTTTTGTTATTCCAATGGATGGTAGCCTTCTTATTATGGAAGGTAGTTTTTTGTCAATATTTTTGTTACTCCAATGGATGGTAGCGTTGTCATTATAGAATGTAGTCCGTTGTCAAGATTTTTGTTACCCCAATGGTTGTAGCCCTGTCATTATGAAAGGTAGTCTGTTGTCGAGATTTTTTAACTCTTATGGATGGTAGCCTTGTCATTATGAAAGGTAGTATGTTCTCGATATTTTTGTTAATCCATTGGATGGTAGCCTTGTAATTATGGAAGGTAGTCTGTTGTTGAGATTTTTGTTATTCCAATGGATGGTAACCTTGTTATTATGGAAGGTAGTCTTTTGTCGAGATATTTTTTACTCAAATGGATGGTAGCCTTGTAATTATTGAAGGTAGTCTGTTGACGATATCTTTGTTACTCCAATGGATGAATGCCTTGTCATTAAGGAAGGTAGTCTGTTGTTGAGATTTTTGTTACTCCAATGGATGGTAGCCTTGTCATTATGGAAGGTAGTCTTTTGTCGAGATTTTGTTAATACAATGGATGGTAGCCTTGTCATTATGGAAGGTAGTCTGTTGTCGAAATTTTTTTTATTCCATTGGTTTGTAGCCTTGTCATTATGGAAGGTAGTTTGTTGTCGAGATTTTTGTTATTCCAATGGATGGTAACCTTGTCATTATGGAAGGTAGTCTGTTGTCGAGATTTTTGTTACTCAAATGGATGGTAGCCTTGTCTTTATGGAAGGTAGTCTGTCGTTGAGATTTTTGTTACTCCAATGGATGATAGCCTTGTCATTATGGAAGGTAGTCTGTTGTCGATATTTTTTTACTCCAATGAATGGTAGCCTTGTCATTATTGAAGGTAGTCTGTCATTGAGATTTCTATTACTCCAATGGATTGTATCCTTGTCATTATGGAAGGTAGTTTGTTCTTCAGATTTTTGTTACTCCAATGGATGATAGCCTTGTTATTATGGAAGGTAGTATTTTATCGAGATTTTCGTTACTCCAATGGATGGTAGCATTGTCATTATGAAAGGTAGTCTATTGTTCAGATTTTTGTTGCTTCAATGGATGATAGCCTTGTCATTATGGTAGGTACTCTATTGTAGATATTTTTGTTATTCCAGTGATGGTAGCCTTGTCATTATGGAAGGTAGTCTGTTGTCGAGATTTTTGATACTCCATAGGATGGTAGCCTCGTAATTATGGAAGGTGGTCTGTTGTCGAGATTTTTGTTGCTCCAATAGATGGTAGCCTTGTCATTATGGAAGGTAGTATGTCGTTGGGTTTTTTGTTACTCCAATGGATTGTAGCCTTGTCATTATGGAAGTTAGTCTGTTGTTCAGATTTTTGTTACTCCAATGGATGGTAGCCTTGTCATTATGGAAGGTAGTCTGTTTTCGAAATTTTTTTTATTCCATTGGATGGTAGCCTTGACATTATGGAAGGTAGTCTGTTGTGGAGATTTTTGTTATTCCAATGGATGGTAGCCTTCTTATTATGGAAGGTAGTTTATTGTCAATATTTTTGTTACTCCAATGGATGGTAGCGTTGTCATTATAGAATGTAGTCCGTTGTCAAGATTTTTGTTACCCCAATGGGTGTAGCCTTGTCATTATGAAAGGTGGTCTGTTGTCGAGATTTTTTAACTCTTATGGATGGTAGCCTTGTAATTATGAAAGGTAGTATGTTCTCGATATTTTTGTTAATCCATTGGATGGTAGCCTTGTCATTATAGAAGGTAGTATGTTGTTGAGATTTTTGTTATTCCAATGGATGGTAACCTTGTTATTATGGAAGGTAGTCTTTTGTCGAGATTTTTTTTACTCAAATGGATGGTAGCCTTGTCATTATTGAAGGTAGTCTGTTGACGATATCTTTGTTACTCCAATGGATGAATGCCTTGTCATTAAGGAAGGTAGTCTGTTGTTGAGATTTATGTTACTCCAATGGATGGTAGCCTTGTCATTATGGAAGGTAGTCTTTTGTCGAGATTTTGTTAATACAATGGATGGTAGCCTTGTCATTATGGAAGGTAGTCTGTTGTCGAAATTTTTTTTATTCCATTGGTTTGTAGCCTTGTCATTATGGAAGGTAGTTTGTTGTCGAGATTTTTGTTATTCCAATGGATGGTAACCTTGTCATTATGAAAGGTAGTCTGTTGTCGAGATTTTTGTTACTCAAATGGATGGTAGCCTTGTCTTTATGGAAGGTAGTCTGTCGTTGAGATTTTTGTTACTCCAATGGATGATAGCCTTGTCATTATGGAAGGTAGTCTGTTGTCGATATTTTTGTTACTTCAATGGATGGTAGCGTTGTCAATATAGAAGGTAGTCTATTGTCGAGATTTTTGTTACCCCAATGGATGTAGCCTTGTCATTATGGAAGGTAGTCTGTTGTCGAGATTTTTTTACTCCAATGAATGGTAGCCTTGTCATTATTGAAGGTAGTCTGTCATTGAGATTTCTATTACTCCAATGGATTGTATCCTTGTCATTATGGAAGGTAGTTCGTTCTTCAGATTTTTGTTACTCCAATGGATGATAGCCTTGTTATTATGGAAGGTAGTATTTTATCGAGATTTTCATTACTCCAATGGATGGTAGCCTTGTCATTATGAAAGGTAGTCTATTGTTCAGATTTTTGTTGCTTCAATGGATGATAGCCTTGTCATTATGGTAGGTACTCTATTGTAGATATTTTTGTTATTCCAGTGATGGTAGCCTTGTCATTATGGAAGGTAGTCTGTTGTCGAGATTTTTGATACTCCAATGGATGGTAGCCTCGTAATTATGGAAGGTGGTCTATTGTCGAGATTTTTGTTGCTCCAATAGATGGTAGCCTTGTCATTATGGAAGGTAGTATGTCGTTGAGTTTTTTGTTACTCCAATGGATTGTAGCCTTGTCATTATAGAAGTTAGTCTGTTGTTCAGATTTTTGTTACTCCAATGGATGGTAGCCTTGTCATTATGGAAGGTAGTCTGTTGTCGAAATTTTTTTTATTCCATTGGATGATAGCCTTGACATTATGGAAGGTAGTCTGTTGTGGAGATTTTTGTTATTCCAATGGATGGTAGCCTTCTTATTATGGAAGGTAGTTTTTTGTCAATATTTTTGTTACTCCAATGGATGGTAGCGTTGTCATTATAGAATGTAGTCCGTTGTCAAGATTTTTGTTACCCCAATGGTTGTAGCCCTGTCATTATGAAAGGTAGTCTGTTGTCGAGATTTTTTAACTCTTATGGATGGTAGCCTTGTCATTATGAAAGGTAGTATGTTCTCGATATTTTTGTTAATCCATTGGATGGTAGCCTTGTAATTATGGAAGGTAGTCTGTTGTTGAGATTTTTGTTATTCCAATGGATGGTAACCTTGTTATTATGGAAGGTAGTCTTTTGTCGAGATATTTTTTACTCAAATGGATGGTAGCCTTGTCATTATTGAAGGTAGTCTGTTGACGATATCTTTGTTACTCCAATGGATGAATGCCTTGTCATTAAGGAAGGTAGTCTGTTGTTGAGATTTTTGTTACTCCAATGGATGGTAGCCTTGTCATTATGGAAGGTAGTCTTTTGTCGAGATTTTGTTAATACAATGGATGGTAGCCTTGTCATTATGGAAGGTAGTCTGTTGTCGAAATTTTTTTTATTCCATTGGTTTGTAGCCTTGTCATTATGGAAGGTAGTTTGTTGTCGAGATTTTTGTTATTCCAATGGATGGTAACCTTGTCATTATGGAAGGTAGTCTGTTGTCGAGATTTTTGTTACTCAAATGGATGGTAGCCTTGTCTTTATGGAAGGTAGTCTGTCGTTGAGATTTTTGTTACTCCAATGGATGATAGCCTTGTCATTATGGAAGGTAGTCTGTTGTCGATATTTTTGTTACTTCAATGGGTGGTAGCGTTGTCAATATAGAAGGTAGTCTATTGTCGAGATTTTTGTTACCCCAATGGATGTAGCCTTGTCATTATGGAAGGTAGTCTGTTGTCGAGATTTTTTTACTCCAATGAATGGTAGCCTTGTCATTATTGAAGGTAGTCTGTCATTGAGATTTCTATTACTCCAATGGATTGTATCCTTGTCATTATGGAAGGTAGTTCGTTCTTCAGATTTTTGTTACCCTAATGGATTGTAGCTTTGTAATTATGGAAGGTACTTTGTTGTCGCGATTTTTGTTACTCTAATGGATGGTAGCCTTGTCAATATTGAAGGTATTCTGTTGTGGATATTTTTGTTACTCCAATGGATTATGGCCTTGTCATTATTGAAGGTAGACTATTGTCGAGATTTTTGTTACTCTAATGGATTGTAGCCTTGTCATTATGGAAGGTAGTCTGTTGTCTAGATTTTTTGTTACTCCAATGGATGTTAGCCTTATCATTATGGAAGTTAGTCTCTTGTTGATATTTTTGTTACTCCAATGGATGGTAGCCTTGTCATTATAGAAGGTTGTCTGTTGTCGAGATTTTTGTGACTCCAATGGATGGTATCCTTGTCATTATGGAAGGTAGTCTGTCTATGTGATTTCCGTTACTCCATTAGATGGTAGCCTTGTCATTATATAAGATAGTATGTTGACGATAACTTTGTTACTACAATGGATGGTATCCTTGTCATTATGGAAGGTAGTCTGTTGACGAGATTTTTGTTACTCCAATGGATGGTATCCGTGTCATTACGGAAGGTAGTCTGTTGTCGATATTTTCGTTACTTCAATGGATGGTAGCCTTGTCATTATGGAAGGTAGTATGGTTTCGAGATATTTGTTACTCTAATGGATGGTAGCTTTGTAATTATGGAAGGTAGTTTGTTGTCGAGATTTTTGTTACTCTAATGGATGGTAGCTTTATCATTATGGAAGGTAGTTTGTTGTTGAGGTTTTTGTTACTCCAATGGATTTTGGCCTTGCCATTATGGAAGGTAGACTGT
Organism: Vicia faba; assembly: GCA_948472305.1. Lineage (NCBI taxonomy): Eukaryota > Viridiplantae > Streptophyta > Magnoliopsida > Fabales > Fabaceae > Vicia > Vicia faba. The sequence goes on along the minus strand of OX451739.1, from coordinate 679,489,784 downwards.
TGTCGAGATTTTTGTTACTCCAATGGATTGTAGCCTTGACATTATGGAAGGTAGTTTATTGTCTAGATTTTTTATTACATTAATGGATGTTAGCCTTATCATTATGGAAGGCAGTCTCTTGTTGATATTTTTGTTACTCCAATGGATTGTAGCCTTCTCATTATAGAAGGTAGTCTGTTGTCGAGATTCTTGTGACTCCAATTGATGGTAGCCTAGTCATTATGGAAAGTAGTATGTCGTTGTGATTTATGTTACTCCAATAGATGGAAGCCTTGTCATTATAGAAGATAGTATGTTGTCGATAACTTTGTTACTCCAATGGACGGTATCCTTGTCATTATGGATGATAGTCTATTGTCGAGTGTTTTATTACTCCAATTTATTGTAGCCTTATCATTATGGAAGGTGGTTTGTTGTCGAGATTATTGTTACTCCAATAGATGGTAGCCTTGTCATTATGGAAGGTAGTATGTTGTCGATATCTTTGTTACTCTAATGGATGGTAGCCTTGTCATTATGGAAAGTAGTATGTTGTGCAGATTTATGTTACTCTAATGGATGGTAGACTTGTCATTATGGAAGGTAGTCTGTTTTCCATTTTTTTGTTTTTCCATTGGATGGTAGCCTTGTCATTATGGAAGGTAGTATGTTCTCGATATTTTTGTTATTCCAATAGATGGTAGCCTTGTCATTATGGAAAGTAGACTTTTGTCGAGATTTTTGTTACTACAATGTATGGTAGCCTTGTCATTGTGGAAGGTAGTTTGTTGTCGATATTTTTGTTAATATAATGTATGGTAGCCTTGTGATTATAGAAGGCAGTCTGTTGTTGATATCTTTGTTAGTCTAATGGATGGTAGCCTTGTCATTATGCAAGGTAGTATGGTTTCGAGATTTTTGTTACCCTAATGGATTGTAGCTTTATAATTATGGAAGGTAGTTTGTTGTCGCGATTTTTGTTACTCTAATGGATGGTAGCCTTGTCAATATGGAAGGTAGTATGTTGTGGATATTTTAGTTACCTCAATGGATTGTGGCCTTGTCATTATTGAAGGTAGACTGTTGTCGAGATTTTTGTTACTCTAATGGATTGTAGCCTTGTCATTATGGAAGGTAGTCTGTTGTCTAGATTTTTTGTTACTCCAATGGATGTTAGCCTTATCATTATGGATGGTAGTCTCTTGTTGATATTTTTGTTACTCCAATGGATGGTAGCCTTGTCATTATAGAAGGTTGTCTGTTGTCGATATTTTTGTGACTCCAATGGATGGTAGCCTTGTCATTATGGAAGGTAGTTTGTCTATGTGATTTTCGTTACTCCATTAGATGGTAGCCTTGTCATTATATAAGATAGTATGTTGACGATAACATTGTTACTCCAATGGATGGTAGTCTATTGTCGAGTGTTTTGTTACTCCAATGGATTGTAGCCTTGTCAGTATGGAAGGTAGTCTGTTGTCGAGATTATTGTTACTCCAATGGATGGTAGCCTTGTCATTATGGAAGGTAGTATGTTGTCGATATCTTTTTTACTATAATGGATGGTAGCCTTGTCATTATGGAAAGTAGTCTGTTGTGCGGAGATATGTGACTCCAATGGATGGTAGACATGTAATTATGGAAGGTAGTCTGTTGTCTAGATTTTTGTTTTTCCATTGGATGCTAGACTTGTCATTATGGAAGGTAGTCTGTTCTCGATATTTTTGTTATTCCAATAGATGGTTGCCTTGTCATTATGGAAAGTAGACTTTTGTCGAGATTTTTGTTACTACAATGTATGGTAGCCTTGTCATTATGGAAGGTAGTTTGTTGTCGAGATTTTTTTTAATACAATGTATGGTAGCCTTGTCATTATAGAAGGCAGTCTGTTGTTGATATCTTTGTTAGTCTAATGGATGGTAGCCTTGTCATTATGGAAGGTAGTCCATTGTCGAGATTTTTGTCACTCCAATGGATGGTAGCCTTGTAAATACGGAAGGTAGTCTGTTGGCGAGATTTTTGATACTCCAATGGATGGTAGCCTTGTCATTATGGAAGGTAGTCTCTTGTTGATATTTTCGTTACTCCAATGGATGGTAGCCTTGTCATTATGCAAGGTAGTATGGTTTCAAGATTTTTGTTACTCTAATGGATGGTAGCTTTGTAATAATGGAAGGTAGTTTGTTGTCGAGATTTTTGTTACTCTAATGGATGGAAGCCTTGTCATTATGGTAGCAAGTCTGTTGTGGAGATTTTTGTTACTCCAATGGCTTATGGACCTATCATTATTGAAGGTAGACTGTTGTCGAGATTTTTGTTACTCCAATGGATTGTAGCCTTGTCATTATGGAAGGTAGTCTGTTGTCTAGATTTTTCTTACTCCAATGGATGTTAGCCTTATCATTATGGAAGGTAGTCTGTTGTCCAGATTTTTGTTTTTCCATTGAATGGTAGCCTTGTCATTATGGAAGGTTGTCTGTTGTCGAGATTTTTGTGACTCCAATGGATGGTAGCCTTGTCATTATGGAAGGTTGTCTGTCGTTGTGATTTCCGTTACTCCATTAGATGGTAGCCTTGTCATTATATAAGATAGTATGTTGACGATAACTTTATTACTAAAATGGATGGTGTCCTTGTCATTATGGATGGTAGTCTAATGGTTAGTGTTTTGTTACTCCAATGGATTGTAGCCTTGTCATTATGGAAGGTAGTCTGTTGTCGAGATTATTGTTAATCCAATGGATGGTAGCCTTGTCATTATGGAAGGTAGTATGTTGTCGATATCTTTGTTACTCTAATGGATGGTAGCCTTGTCATTATGGAAAGTAGTATGTTGTGCAGAGATATGTTACTCCAATGGATGGTAGACTTGTCATTATGGAAGGTAGTCTGTTGTCCAGATTTTTGTTTTTCCATTGGATGGTAGCCTTGTCATTATGGAAGGTAGTTTGTTCTCAATATTTTTGTTATTCCAATAGATGGTAGCCTTGTCATTATCAAAAGTAGACTATTGTCGATATTTTTGTTACTATAATGTATGGTAGCCTGGTCATTATGGAAGGTAGTTTGTTGTCGAGATTTTTGTTATTACAATGTATGGTAGCCTTGTCATTATAGAAGGAAGTCTGTTGTCGATATCTTTGTTACTCTAATGGATGGTAGCCTTGTCATTATGGAAGGTAGTCCATTGTCGAGATTTTTGTCACTCTAATGGATGGTAGCCTTGTCATTATGGAAGGTAGTCTCTTGTTGATATTTTCGTTACTCCAATGGATGGTAGCCTTGTCATTATGCAAGGTAGTATGGTTTCAAGATTTTTGTTACCTTAATGGATGGTAGATTTGTAATTATGGAAGGTAGTTTGTTGTCGAGATTTTTTTTACTCTAATGGATGGTGGCCTTGTCATTATGGAAGGTAGTCTGTTGTGGACATTTTTGTTACTCCAATGGATTGTGGCCTTGTCATTATTGAAGGTAGACTATTGTCGAAATTATTGTTACTCCAATGGATGGTAGCCTTGTCATTATGGAAGGTAGTATGTAATCGATATCTTTGTTATTCTAATGGATGGTAGCCTTGTCATTATGGAAAGTAGAATGTTGTGCAGAGATATGTTACTCCAATGGATGGTAGACTTGTCATTATGGAAGGTAGTCTGTTGTCCAGATTTTTTTTATTCCATTGGATGGTAGCCTTGTCATTATGGAAGGTAGTCTGTTCTCGATATTTTTGTAATTCCAATAGATGGTAGCCTTGTCATTATCGAATGTAGACTATTGTCGAGATTTTTGTTACTACAATGTATGGTAGCCTTGTCATTATGGAAGGTAGTTTGTTGTCGAGATTTTTGTTATTATAATGTATGGTAGCCTTGTTATTATAGAAGGCAGTCTTTTGTCGATATCTTTGTTACTCTAATGGATGGTAGCCTTGTCATTATGGAAGGTAGTCCATTGTCGTGATTTTTGTCACTCCAATGGATGGTAGCCTGGTAATTACGGAAGGTAGTGTGTTGGCGAGATTTTTGATACTCCAATGGATGGTAGCCTTGTCATTATGTAAGGTAGTCTCTTGTTGATATTTTCGTTACTCCAATGGATGGTAGCCTTGTCATTATGCAAGGTAGTATGGTTTCGAGATTTTTGTTACCCTAATGGATGGTAGCTTTGTAATAATGGAAGGTAGTTTGTTGTCGAGATTTTTGTTACTCTAATGGATGGAAGCCTTGTCATTATGGAAGGAAGTCTGTTGTGGAGATTTTTGTTACTCCAATGGATTATGGACCTATCATTATTGAAGGTAGACTGTTGTCGAGATTTTTGTTACTCCAATGGATTGTAGCCTTGTCATTATGGAAGGTAGTCTGTTGTCTAGATTTTTTGTTACTCCAATGGATGTTATCCTTATCATTATGGAAGGTAGTCTCTTGTTGATATTTTTGTTACTCCAATGGATGGTAGCCTTGTCATTATAGAAGATTGTCTGTTGTCGAGATTTTTGTGACTCCAATGGATGGTAGCCTTGTCATTATGGAAGGTTGTCTGTCGTTGTGATTTCCGTTACTCCATTAGATGGTAGCCTTGTCATTATATAAGATAGTATGTTGACGATAACTTTATTACTCCAATGGATGGTATCCTTGTCATTATGGATGGTAGTCTATTGTCGAGTGTTTTGTTACTCCAATGGATTGTAGCCTTGTCATTATGGAAGGTAGTCTGTTGTCGAGATTATTGTTACTCCAATGGATGGTAGCCTTGTCATTATGGAAGGTAGTATGTTGTCGATATTTTGTTACTCTAATGGATGGTAGCCTTGTCATTATGGAAAGTAGTATGTTGTGCAGAGATATGTTACTCCAATGGATGGTAGACTTGTCATTATGGAAGGTAGTCTGTTGTCCATATTTTTGTTTTTCCATTGGATGGTAGCCTTGTCATTATGGAAGGTAGTATGTTCTTGATATTTTTGTTATTCCAATAGATGGTAGCCTTGTCATTATCAAAAGTAGACTATTGTCGAGATTTTTGTTACTATAATGTATGGTAGCCTGGTCATTATGGAAGGTAGTTTGTTGTCGAGATTTTTGTTATTACATTGTATAATAGCCTTGTCATTATAGAAGGAAGTCTGTTGTCGATATCTTTGTTACTCTAATGGATGGTAGTCTTGTCATTATGGAAGGTAGTCCATTGTCGAGATTTTTGTCACTCCAATGGATGGTAGCCTTGTCATTATGGAAGGTAGTCTCTTGTTAATATTTTTGTTACTCCAATGGATGGTAGCCTTGTCATTATGAAAGGTAGTATGGTTTCAAGATTTTTGTTACCTTAATGGATGGTAGATTTGTAATTATGGAAGGTAGTTTGTTGTCGAGATTTTTGTTACTCTAATGGATGGTGGCCTTGTCATTATAGAAGGTAGTCTGTTGTGGAGATTTTTGTTACTTCAATGGATTGTGGCCTAGTCATTATTGAAGGTAGATTGTTGTCGAGATTTTTGTTACTCCAATGGATTGTAGCCTTATCATTATGGAAGGTAGTCTGTTGTCTAGATTTTTTTTTACTCCAATGAATGTTAGCCTTATCATTATGGAAGGTAGTCTCTTGTTGATATTTTTGCTACTCCAATGGATGGTAGCCTTGTCATTATTGAAGGTAGTCTGTTGTCGAAATTTTTGTGACTCCAATGGATGGTAGCCTTGTCATTATGGAAGGTAGTATGTCCTTGTGATTTCGGTTACTCCAATAGATGGTAGCCTTGTAATTATAGAAGATAGTATGTTGTCGATAACTTTTTTACTCCAGTGGATAGTATCCTTGTCATTATGGATGGTAGTCTATTGTCGAGTGTTATGTAACTCCAATGGATTGTAGCCTTGTCATTATGGAAAGTAGTCTGTTGTCGAGATTATTGTTACTCCTATGGATGGTAGCCTTGTCATTATGGAAGGTAGTATGTTGTCGATATTTTGTTACTCTAATGGATGGTAGCCTTGTCATTATGGAAAGTAGTATGTTGTGCAGAGATATGTTACTCCAATGGATGGTAGACTTGTCATTATGGAAGGTAGTCTGTTGTCCATATTTTTGTTTTTCCATTGGATGGTAGCCTTGTCATTATGGAAGGTAGTATGTTCTTGATATTTTTGTTATTCCAATAGATGGTAGCCTTGTCATTATCAAAAGTAGACTATTGTCGAGATTTTTGTTACTATAATGTATTGTAGCCTGGTCATTATGGAAGGTAGTTTGTTGTCGAGATTTTTGTTATTACAATGTATAATAGGCTTGTCATTATAGAAGGAAGTCTGTTGTCGATATCTTTGTTACTCTAATGGATGGTAGCCTTGTCATTATGGAAGGTAGTCCATTGTCGAGATTTTTGTCACTCCAATGGATGGTAGCCGTGTCATTATGGAAGGTAGTCTCTTGTTAATATTTTTGTTACTCCAATGGATGGTAGCCTTGTCATTATGCAAGGTAGTATGGTTTCAAGATTTTTGTTACCTTAATGGATGGTAGATTTGTAATTATGGAAGGTAGTTTGTTGTCGAGATTTTTGTTACTCTAATGGATGGTGGCCTTGTCATTATGGAAGGTAGTCTGTTGTGGAGATTTTTGTTACTTCAATGGATTGTGGCCTAGTCATTATTGAAGGTAGATTGTTGTCGAGATTTTTGTTACTCTAATGGATTGTAGCCTTATCATTATGGAAGGTAGTCTGTTGTCTAGATTTTTTTTTACTCCAATGAATGTTAGCCTTATCATTATGGAAGGTAGTCTCTTGTTGATATTTTTGCTACTCCAATGGATGGTAGCCTTGTCATTATTGAAGGTAGTCTGTTGTCGAAATTTTTGTGACTCCAATGGATGGTAGCCTTGTCATTATGTAAGGTAGTATGTCCTTGTGATTTCGGTTACTCCAATAGATGGTAGCCTTGTAATTATAGAAGATAGTATGTTGTCGATAACTTTTTTACTCCAGTGGATAGTATCCTTGTCATTATGGATGGTAGTCTATTGTCGAGTGTTATGTAACTCCAATGGATTGTAGCCTTGTCATTATGGAAGGTAGTCTGTTGTCGAGATTATTGTTACTCCTATGGATGGTAGCCTTGTCATTATGGAAGGTAGTATGTTGTCGATATTTTGTTACTCTAATGGATGGTAGCCTTGTCATTATGGAAAGTAGTATGTTGTGCAGAGATATGTTACTCCAATGGATGGTAGACTTGTCATTATGGAAGGTAGTCTGTTGTCCATATTTTTGTTTTTCCATTGGATGGTAGCCTTGTCATTATGGAAGGTAGTATGTTCTTGATATTTTTGTTATTCCAATAGATGGTAGCCTTGTCATTATCAAAAGTAGACTATTGTCGAGATTTTTGTTACTATAATGTATGGTAGCCTGGTCATTATGGAAGGTAGTTTGTTGTCGAGATTTTTGTTATTACAATGTATAATAGCCTTGTCATTATAGAAGGAAGTCTGTTGTCGATATCTTTGTTACTCTAATGGATGGTAGCCTTGTCATTATGGAAGGTAGTCCATTGTCGAGATTTTTGTCACTCCAATGGATGGTAGCCTTGTCATTATGGAAGGTAGTCTCTTGTTAATATTTTTGTTACTCCAATGGATGGTAGCCTTGTCATTATGCAAGGTAGTATGGTTTCAAGATTTTTGTTACCTTAATGGATGGTAGATTTGTAATTATGGAAGGTAGTTTGTTGTCGAGATTTTTGTTACTCTAATGGATGGTGGCCTTGTCATTATGGAAGGTAGTCTGTTGTGGAGATTTTTGTTACTTCAATGGATTGTGGCCTAGTCATTATTGAAGGTAGATTGTTGTCGAGATTTTTGTTACTCCAATGGATTGTAGCCTTATCATTATGGAAGGTAGTCTGTTGTCTAGATTTTTTTTTACTCCAATGAATGTTAGCCTTATCATTATGGAAGGTAGTCTCTTGTTGATATTTTTGCTACTCCAATGGATGGTAGCCTTGTCATTATTGAAGGTAGTCTGTTGTCGAAATTTTTGTGACTCCAATGGATGGTAGCCTTGTCATTATGGAAGGTAGTATGTCCTTGTGATTTCGGTTACTCCAATAGATGGTAGCCTTGTAATTATAGAAGATAGTATGTTGTCGATAACTTTTTTACTCCAGTGGATAGTATCCTTGTCATTATGGATGGTAGTCTATTGTCGAGTGTTATGTAACTCCAATGGATTGTAGCCTTGTCATTATGGAAGGTAGTCTGTTGTCGAGATTATTGTTACTCCTATGGATGGTAGCCTTGTCATTATAGAAGGTAGTATGTTGTCGATATCTTTGTTATTCTAATGGATGGTAGCCTTGTCATTATGGAATGTAGAATGTTGTGCAGAGACATGTTACTCCAATGTGTGGTAGACTTGTCATTATGGAAGGTAGTCTGTTGTCCAGATTTTTTTTATTCCATTGGATGGTAGCCTTGTCATTATGGAAGGTAGTCTGTTCTCGATATTTTTGTTATTCCAATAGATGGTAGCCTTGTCATTATGGAATGTAGACTATTGTCGAGATTTTTGTTACTACAATGTATGGTAGCCTTGTCATTATGGAAGGTAGTTTGTTGTCGAGATTTTTGTTATTACAATGTATGGTAGCCTTGTTATTATAGAAGGCAGTCTTTTGTCGATATCTTTGTTACTCTAATGGATGGTAGCCTTGTCATTATGGAAGGTAGTCCATTGTCGTGATTTTTGTCACTCCAATGGATGGTAGCCTGGTAATTACGGAAGGTAGTCTGTTGGCGAGATTTTTGATACTCCAATGGATGGTAGCCTTGTCATTATGTAAGGTAGTCTCTTGTTGATATTTTCGTTACTCCAATGGATGGTAGCCTTGTCATTATGCAAGGTAGTATGGTTTCGAGATTTTTGTTACCCTAATGGATGGTAGCTTTGTAATAATGGAAGGTAGTTTGTTGTCGAGATTTTTGTTACTCTAATGGATGGAAGCCTTGTCATTATGGAAGGAAGTCTGTTGTGGAGATTTTTGTTACTCCAATGGATTATGGACCTATCATTATTGAAGGTAGACTGTTGTCGAGATTTTTGTTACTCCAATGGATTGTAGCCTTGTCATTATGGAAGGTAGTATGTTGTCTAGATTTATTGTTACTCCAATGGATGTTAGCCTTATCATTATGGAAGGTAGTCTCTTGTTGATATTTTTGTTACTCCAATGGATGGTAGCCTTGTCATTATAGAAGATTGTCTGTTGTCGAGATTTTTGTGACTCCAATGGATGGTAGCCTTGTCATTATGGAAGGTTGTCTGTCGTTGTGATTTCCGTTACTCCATTAGATGGTAGCCTTGTCATTATATAAGATAGTATGTTGACGATAACTTTATTACTCCAATGGATGGTATCCTTGTCATTATGGATGGTAGTCTATTGTCGATTGTTTTGTTACTCCAAAGGATTGTAGCCTTCTCATTATGGAAGGTAGTCTGTTGTCGAGATTATTGTTACTCCAATGGATGGTAGCCTTGTCATTATGGAAGGTAGTATGTTGTCGATATTTTGTTACTCTAATGGATGGTAGCCTTGTCATTATGGAAAGTAGTATGTTGTGCAGAGATATGTTACTCCAATGGATGGTAGACTTGTCATTATGGAAGGTAGTTTGTTGTCCATATTTTTGTTTTTCCATTGGATGGTAGCCTTGTCATTATGGAAGGTAGTATGTTCTTGATATTTTTGTTATTCCAATAGATGGTAGCCTTGTCATTATCAAAAGTAGACTATTGTCGAGATTTTTGTTACTATAATGTATGGTAGCCTGGTCATTATGGAAGGTAGTTTGTTGTCGAGATTTTTGTTATTACAATGTATAATAGCCTTGTCATTATAGAAGGAAGTCTGTTGTCGATATCTTTGTTACTATAATGGATGGTAGCCTTGTCATTATGGAAGGTAGTCCATTGTCGAGATTTTTGTCACTCCAATGGATGGTAGCCTTGTCATTATGGAAGGTAGTCTCTTGTTAATATTTTCGTTACTCCAATGGATGGTAGCCTTGTCATTATGCAAGGTAGTATGGTTTCAAGATTTTTGTTACCTTAATGGATGGTAGATTTGTAATTATGGAAGGTAGTTTGTTGTCGAGATTTTTGTTACTCTAATGGATGGTGGCCTTGTCATTATGGAAGGTAGTCTGTTGTGGATATTTTTGTTACTTCAATGGATTGTGGCCTTGTCATTATTGAAGGTAGATTGTTGTCGAGATTTTTGTTACTCCAATGGATTGTAGCCTTGTCATTATGGAAGGTAGTCTGTTGTCTAGATTTTTTGTTACTCCAATGGATGTTAGCCTTATCATTATGGAAGGTAGTCTCTTGTTGATATTTTTGTTACTCCAATGGATGGTAGCCTTGTCATTATAGAAGGTTGTCTGTCGTTTTGATTTCCGTTACTCCATTAGATGGTAGCCTTGTCATTATATAAGATAGTATGTTGACGATAACTTTATTACTCCAATGGATGGTATCCTTGTCATTATGGATGGTAGTCTGTTGTCGAGTGTTTTGTTACTCCAATGGATTGTAGCCTTGTCATTATGGAAGGTAGTCTGTTGTCGAGATTATTGTTACTCCAATGGATGGTAGCCTTGTCATTATGGAAGGTAGTATGTTGTCGATATTTTGTTACTCTAATGGATGGTAGCCTTGTCATTATGGAAAGTAGTATGTTGTGCAGAGATATGTTACTCCAATGGATGGTAGACTTGTCATTATGGAAGGTAGTCTGTTGTCCAGATTTTTGTTTTTCCATTGGATGGTAGCCTTGTCATTTGGAAGGTAGTTTGTTCTTGATATTTTTGTTATTCCAATAGATGGTAGCCTTGTCATTATCAAAAGTAGACTATTGTCGAGATTTTTGTTACTATAATGTATGGTAGCCTGGTCATTATGGAAGGTAGTTTGTTGTCGAGATTTTTGTTATTACAATGTATGGTAGCCTTGTCATTATAGAAGGAAGTCTGTTGTCGATATCTTTGTTACACTAATGGATGGTAGCCTTGTCATTATGGAAGGTAGTCCATTGTCGAGATTTTTGTCACTCCAATGGATGGTAGTCTTGTCATTATGGAAGGTAGTCTCTTGTTGATATTTTCGTTACTCCAATGGATGGTAGCCTTGTCATTATGCAAGGTAGTATGGTTTCAAGATTTTTGTTACCTTAATGGATGGTAGATTTGTAATTATGGAAGGTAGTTTGTTGTCGAGATTTTTGTTACTCTAATGGATGGTAGCCTTGTCATTATGGAAGGTAGTCTGTTGTGGAGATTTTTGTTACTTCAATGCATTGTGGCCTTGTCATTATTGAAGGTAGACTGTTGTCGAGATTTTTGTTACTCCAATGGATTGTAGCCTTATCATTATTGAAGGTAGTCTGTTGTCTAGATTTTTTTTTACTCCAATGAATGTTAGCCTTATCATTATGGAAGGTAGTCTCTTGTTGATATTTTTGTTACTCCAATGGATGGTAGCCTTGTCATTATTGAAGGTAGTCTGTTGTCGAAATTTTTGTGACTCCAATGGATGGTAGCCTTGTCATTGTGGAAGGTAGTCTGTCCTTGTGATTTCTGTTACTCCAATAGATGGTAGCCTTGTAATTATAGAAGATAGTATGTTGTCGATAACTTTTTTACTCCAGTGGATGGTATCCTTGTCATTATGGATGGTAGTCTATTGTCAAGTGTTATCTAACTCCAATGGATTGTAGCCTTGTCATTATGGAAGGTAGTCTTTTGTCGAGATTATTGTTACTCCTATGGATGGTAGCCTTGTCATTATGGAAAGTAGTATGTTGTGCAGAGATATGTTACTCCAACGGATGGTAGACTTGTCATTATGGAAGGTAGTCTGTTGTCCAGATTTTTTTTATTCCATTGGATGGTAGCCTTGTCATTATGGAAGGTAGTCTGTTCTCGATATTTTTGTTATTCCAATAGATGGTAGCCTTGTCATTATGGAATGTAGACTATTGTCGAGATTTTTGTTACTACAATGTATGGTAGCCTTGTCATTATGGAAGGTAGTTTGTTGTCGAGATTTTTGTTATTACAATGTATGGTAGCCTTGTTATTATAGAAGGCAGTCTTTTGTCGATATCTTTGTTACTCTAATGGATGGTAGCCTTGTCATTATGGAAGGTAGTCCATTGTCGTGATTTTTGTCACTCCAATGGATGGTAGCCTGGTAATTACGGAAGGTAGTCTATTGGCGAGATTTTTGATACTCCAATGGATGGTAGCCTTGTCATTATGGAAGGTAGTCTCTTGTTGATATTTTCGTTACTCCAACGGATGGTAGCCTTGTAATTATGCAAGGTAGTATGGTTTCGAGATTTTTGTTACCCTAATGGATGGTAGCTTTGTAATAATGGAAGGTAGTTTGTTGTCGAGATTTTTGTTACTCTAATGGATGGTAGCCTTGTCATTATGGAAGGTAGTCTGTTGTGGAGATTTTTGTTACTTCAATGGATTATGGACCTATCATTATTGAAGGTAGACTGTTGTCGAGATTTTTCTTACTCCAATGGATTGTAGCCTTGTCATTATGGAAGGTAGTCTGTTGTCTAGATTTTTTGTTACTCCAATGGATGTTAGCCGTATCATTATCGAAGGTAGTCTCTTGTTGATATTTTTGTGACTCCAATGGATGGTAGCCTTGTCATTATAGAAGATAGTATGTTGTCGATAACTTTGTTACTCCAGTGGATGGTATCCTTGTCATTATGGATGGTAGTCTATTGTCGAGTGTTATGTAACTCCAATGGATTGTAGCCTTGTCATTATGGAAGGTAGTATGTTGTCGATATCTTTGTTACTCTAATGGATGGTAGCCTTGTCATTATGGAAAGTAGAATGTTGTGCAGAGATATGTTACTCCAATGGATGGTAGACTTGTCATTATGGAAGGTAGTCTGTTGTCCAGATTTTTGTTTTTCCATTGGATGGTAGCCTTGTCATTATAGAAGGTAGCTTGTTCTCGATATTTTTGTTATTCCAATAGATGGTAGCCTTGTCATTATCAAAAGTAGACTATTGTCGAGATTTTTGTTACTATAATGTATGGTAGCCTGGTCATTGTGGAAGGTAGTTTGTTGTCGAGCTTTTTGTTATTACAATGTATGGTAGTCTTGTCATTATAGAAGGAAGTATGTTGTCGATATCTTTGTTACTCTAATGGATGGTTGCCTTGTCATTATGGAAGGTAGTCCATTGTCGAGATTTTTGTCACTCCAATGGATGGTAGCCTTGTCATTATGGAAGGTAGTCTCTTGTTGATATTTTCGTTACTCCAATGGATGGTAGCCTTGTCATTATGCAAGGTAGTATGGTTTCGAGATTTTTGTTACCCTAATGGATGGTAGATTTGTAGGTATGGAAGGTAGTTTGTTGTTGTGATTTTTGTTACTCTAATGGATGGTAGCCTTGTCATTTTGGAAGGTAGTCTGTTGTGGAGATTTTTGTTACTTCATTGGATTGTGGCCTTGTCATTATTGAAGGTAGACTGTTGTCGATATTTTTGTTTCTCCAATGGATTGTAGCCTTATCATTATGGAATGTAGTCTGTTGTCTAGATTTTTTTTACTCCAATGAATGTTAGCCTTATCATTATGGAAGGTAGTCTCTTGTTGATATTTTTGTTACTCGAATGGATGGTAGCCTTGTCATTATTGAAGGTAGTCTGTTGTCGAAATTTTTGTGACTCCAATGGATGATAGCCTTGTCATTATGGAAGGTAGTCTGTCGTTGTGATTTCTATTACTCCAATAGATGGTAGCCTTGTCATTATAGAAGATAGTATGTTGTCGATATTTTTTTTTAATCCAGTGGATAGTATCCTTGTCATTATGGATGGTAGTCTATTGTCGAGTGTTATGTAACTCCAGTGGATTGTAGCCTTGTCATTATGGAAGGTAGTATGTTGTCGAGATTATTGTTACTCCAATGGATGGTAGCCTTGTCATTATGGAAGGTAGTATGTTGTCGATATCTTTGTTACTCTAATGGATGGTAGCCTTGTCATTATGGAAAGTAGAATGTTATGCAGAGATATGTTACTCCAATGAATGGTAGACTTGTCATTATGGAAGGTAGTCTGTTGTCCACATCTTTGTTTTTCCATTGGATGGTAGCCTTGTCATTATGGAAGGTAGTCTGTTCTCGATATTTTTGTTATTCCAATAGATGGTAGCCTTGTCATTATGGAAAGTAGACTATTGTCGAGATTTTTGTTACTATAATGTATGGTAGCCTTGTCATTATAAAAGGAAGTATGTTCTTGATAAGTTTGTTACTCTAATGGATGGTAGCCTTGTCATTATGGAAGGTAGTCCATTGTCGAGATTTTTGTCACTCCAATGGATGGTAGCTTTGTAATTATGGAAGGTAGTCTGTTGGCGAGATTTTTGTTACTCTAATGGATGGTAGCCTTGTCATTATGGAAGGTAGTATCTTGTTGATATTTTCGTTACTCCAATGGATGGTAGCCTTGTCATTATAGAAAGTAGTATCGTTTCGAGATTTTTGTTGCCCTAATGGATGGTAGCTTTGTAATTATGGAAGGTACTTTTTTGTCGAGATTTTTGTTACTCTAATGGATGATAGCCTTGTCATTATGGAAGGTTGTCTGTTGTGGAGATTTTTATTACTCCAATGTATTGTGGCCTTGTCATTATTGAAGGTAGACTGTTGTCGAGATTTTTGTTACTCCAATGGATTGTAGCCTTGTCATTATGGAAGGTAGTCTGTTGTCTAGATTTTTTGTTACTCCAATGGATGTTAGCCTTATCATTATGGAAGTTATTCTCTTGTTGATATTTTTGTTACTCCAATGGATGGTAGCCTTGTCATTAAAGAAGGTACTCTGTTGTCGAGATTTTTGTTACTATAATGTATGGTAGCCTTGTCAGTATGGAAGGTAGTTTGTTGTCGAGATTTTTGTTATTACAATGTATGGTAGCCTTGTCATTATAGAAGGAAGTCTGTTGTCGATATCTTTGTTACTCTAATGGATGGTAGCCTTGTCATTATGGAAGGTAGTCCATTGTCGAGATTTTTGTCACTCCAATGGATGGTAGCCTTGTAATTATGGAAGGTACTCTGTTGGCGAGATTTTTGTTACTCTAATGGATGGTAGCCTTGTCATTATGGAAGGTAGTATCTTGTTGATATTTTCGTTACTCCAATGGATGGTAGCCTTGTCATTATAGAAAGTAGTATCGTTTCGAGATTTTTGTTACCCTAATGGATGGTAGCTTTATAATTATGGAGGGTAGTTTGTTGTCGAGATTTTTGTTACTCTAATGGATGGTAGCCTTGTCATTTTGGAAGGTAGTCTGTTGTGGAGATTTTTGTTACTTCATTGGATTGTGGCCTTGTCATTATTGAAGGTAGACTGTTGTCGATATTTTTGTTTCTCCAATGGATTGTAGCCTTATCATTATGGAATGTAGTCTGTTGTCTAGAATTTTTTTACTCCAATGAATGTTAGCCTTATCATTATGGAAGGTAGTCTCTTGTTGATATTTTTGTTACTCGAATGGATGGTAGCCTTGTCATTATTGAAGGTAGTCTGTTGTCGAAATTTTTGTGACTCCAATGGATGATAGCCTTGTCATTATGGAAGGTAGTCTGTCGTTGTGATTTCTATTACTCCAATAGATGGTAGCCTTGTCATTATAGAAGATAGTATGTTGTCGATATTTTTTTTTAATCCAGTGGATGGTATCCTTGTCATTATGGATGGTAGTCTATTGTCGAGTGTTATGTAACTCCAGTGGATTGTAGCCTTGTCATTATGGAAGGTAGTATGTTGTCGAGATTATTGTTACTCCAATGGATGGTAGCCTTGTCATTATGGAAGGTAGTATGTTGTCGATATCTTTGTTACTCTAATGGATGGTAGCCTTGTCATTATGGAAAGTAGAATGTTATGCAGAGATATGTTACTCCAATGAATGGTAGACTTGTCATTATGGAAGGTAGTCTGTTGTCCAGATTTTTGTTTTTCCATTGGATGGTAGCCTTGTCATTATGGAAGGTAGTCTGTTCTCGATATTTTTGTTATTCCAATAGATGGTAGCCTTGTCATTATGGAAAGTAGACTATTGTCGAGATTTTTGTTACTATAATGTATGGTAGCCTTGTAATTATAGAAGGAAGTATGTTCTTGATAAGTTTGTTACTCTAATGGATGGTAGCCTTGTCATTATGGAAGGTAGTCCATTGTCGAGATTTTTGTCACTCCAATGGATGGTAGCTTTGTAATTATGGAAGGTAGTCTGTTGGCGAGATTTTTGTTACTCTAATGGATGGTAGCCTTGTCATTATGGAAGGTAGTATCTTGTTGATATTTTTGTTACTCCAATGGATGGTAGCCTTGTCATTATAGAAAGTAGTATCGTTTCGAGATTTTTGTTGCCCTAATGGATGGTAGCTTTGTAATTATGGAAGGTACTTTTTTGTCGAGATTTTTGTTACTCTAATGGATGATAGCCTTGTCATTATGGAAGGTTGTCTGTTGTGGAGATTTTTATTACTCCAATGTATTGTGGCCTTGTCATTATTGAAGGTAGACTGTTGTCGAGATTTTTGTTACTCCAATGGATTGTAGCCTTGTCATTATGGAAGGTAGTCTGTTGTCTAGATTTTTTGTTACTCCAATGGATGTTAGCCTTATCATTATGGAAGTTATTCTCTTGTTGATATTTTTGTTACTCCAATGGATGGTAGCCTTGTCATTAAAGAAGGTACTCTGTTGTCGAGATTTTTGTTACTATAATGTATGGTAGCCTTGTCAGTATGGAAGGTAGTTTGTTGTCGAGATTTTTGTTATTACAATGTATGGTAGCCTTGTCATTATAGAAGGAAGTTTGTTGTCGATATCTTTGTTACTCTAATGGATGGTAGCCTTGTCATTATGGAAGGTAGTCCATTGTCGAGATTTTTGTCACTCTAATGGATGGTAGCCTTGTAATTATGGAAGGTACTCTGTTGGCGAGATTTTTGTTACTCTAATGGATGGTAGCCTTGTCATTATGGAAGGTAGTATCTTGTTGATATTTTCGTTACTCCAATGGATGGTAGCCTTGTCATTATAGAAAGTAGTATCGTTTCGAGATTTTTGTTACCCTAATGGATGGTAGCTTTATAATTATGGAGGGTAGTTTGTTGTCGAGATTTTTGTTACTCTAATGGATGGTAGCCTTGTCATTATGGAAGGTAGTCTGTTGTGGAGATTTTTGTTACTCCAATGCATTGTGGCCTTGTCATTATTAAAGGTAGACTGTTGTCAAGATTTTTGTTACTCCAATGGATTGTAGCCTTGTCATTATAGAAGGTAGTCTGTTGTCTAGATTTTTTGTTACTCCAATGGATGTTAGCCTTATCATTACAAAAGGTATTCTCTTGTTGATATTTTTGTTACTCCAATGGATGGTAGCCTTGTCATTATAGAAGTTAGTCTGTTGTCGAGATTTTTTTGACTCCAATGGATGGTAGCCTTGTCATTATGGAAGGTAGTATGTCGTTGTGATTTATGTTACTCCATTCGATGGTAGCCTTGTCATTATATAAGATAGTCTGTTGATGATAACTTTGTTACTCCAATGGATGGTATCCTTGTCATTATGGATGGTTGTCTATTGTCGAGTGTTTTGTTACTCCAATGGATTGTAGCCTTGTCATTATGGAAGTTAGTCTGTTGTCGAGATTATTGTTACTCCAATGGATGGTAGCCTTGTCATTATGGAAGGTAGTATGTTGTCGATATCTTTGTTACTCTAATGGATGTTAGCCTTGTCACTATGGAAAGTAGTATGTTGTGCAGAGATATGTTACTCCAATGGATGGTAGACTTGTCATTATGGAAGGTAGTCTGTTGTCCAGATTTTTGTTTTTCCATTGGATGGTAGCCTTGTCATTATGGAAGGTAGTATGTTCTCGATATTTTTGTTATTCTAATAGATGGTAGCCTTGTCATTATGGAAAGTAGACTATTGTCGAGATTTTTGTTACTACAATGTATGGTATCCTTGTCATTGTGGAAGGTAGTTTGTTGTCGAGATTTTTGTTCTTACAATGTATGGTAGCCTTGTCATTATAGAAGGCAATCTGTTGTCGATATCTTTGTTACTCTAATGGATGGTAGCCTTGTCATTATGGAAGGTAGTCCATTGTCCAGATTATTGTCACTCCAATGGATGGTAGCCTTGTAATTACGGAAGGTAGTCTGGCGGTGAGATTTTATTTACTCCAATGGATGGTAGCCTTGTCATTATGGAAGGTAGTCTCTTGTTGATATTTTCGTTACTCCAATGGATGGAAGCCTTGTCATTATGCAAGGTAGTATGGTATCGAGATTTTTGTTACCCTAATGGATGGTAGCTTTGTAATTATGGAAGGTAGTTTGTTGTCGAGATTTTTGTTACTCTAATTGATGGTAGCCTTGTCATTATGGAAGGTAGTCTGTAGTGGAGATTTTTCTTACTTCAATGGATTGTGGCCTTGACATTATTAAATGTAGACTGTTGTCGAGATTTTTGTTACTCCAATGGATTGTAGCCTTATCATTATGGAAGGTAGTCTCTTGTTGATATGTTTGTTACTCCAATGGATGGTAGCCTTGTCATTATAGAAGGTAGTGTGTTGTCGAGATGTTTGTGACTCCAATGGATGGTAGCCTTGTCATTATGGAAGGTAGTCTGTCGTTGTGATTTCCGTTAATCCAATAGATGGTAGCCTTGTCATTATAGAAGATAGTATGTCGTCGATAACTTTGTTACTCTAATGGATGGTATCCTTGTCGTTATGGATGGTAGTCTATTGTCGAGTGTTATGTTACTCCAATGGATTGTAGCCTTGTCATTATAGAAGGTAGTCTGATGTCGAGATTATTGTTACTCTAATGAATGGTAGCCTTGTCATTATGGAAGGTAGTTTGTTGTCCAAATTTTTGTTTTTCCATTGGATGGTAGCCTTGTCATTATGGAAGGTAGTTTGTTCTCGATATTTTTGTTATTCCAATAGATGGTAGCCTTGTCATTTTGGAAAGTAGACTATTGTCGAGATTTTTGTTACTATAATGTATGGTAGCCTTGTCATTGTGGAAGGTAGTTTTTTATCGAGATTTTTGTTATTACAATGTATGGTAGCCTTGTCATTATAGAAGGTAGTCTCTTGTCGATATCTTCGGTACTCCAATGGATGGTAGCCTTGTCATTATGGAAGGTTGTATGGTTTCGATAGTTTTGTTACCCTAATGGATGGTAGCTTTGTAATTATGCAAGGTAGTTTGTTGTCGATATTTTTGTTACTCTAATGGATGGTAGCCTTCTCATTATGGAAGGTAGTCTATTGTGGAGATTTTTTTTACTCCAATGGATTGTGGCCTTGTCATTATTGAAGGTAGAATGTTGTCGAGATTTTTGTTACTCCAATGGATTGAATCCTTGTCATTATAGAAGGTAGTCTGTTTTCTAGATTTTTTGTTACTCCAATGGATGTTAGCCTTATCATTATTGAAGGTAGTCTCTTGTTGATATTTTGTTACTCCAATGGATGGTAGCCTTGTCATTATAGAAGGTAGTCTAGTTGTCGAGATTTTTGTGACTCCAATGGATGGTAGCCTTGTCATTATGGAAGTTAGTCTGTCGTTGTGATTTTTGTTACTCCAATAGATGGTAGCCTTGTCATTATAGAAGATAGTATGTTGTCGATAACTTTGTTACTCCAATGGATGGTATCCTTGTCATTATGGATGGTAGTCTATTGTCGAGTGTTTTGTTACTCCAATGGATTGTAGCCTTGTCATTATTTAAGGTAGTCTGTTGTCGAGATTATTGTTACTCCAAAGGATGGTAGCCTTGTCATTATGGAAGGTAGTATGTTGTCGATATCTTTGTTACTCTAATGGATGTTAGCCTTGTTATTATGGAAAGTAGTATGTTGTGCAGACATATGTTACTCCAATGGATGGTAGACTTGTCATTATGGAAGGTAGTCTGTTGTCCAGATTTTTGTTTTTCCATTGGATGGTAGCCTTGTCATTATGGAAGGTAGTCTGTTCTCGATATTTTTGTTATTCCAATTGATGGTAGCCTTGTCATTATGGAAAGTAGACTATTGTCGAGATTTTTGTTACTATAATGTATGGTAGCCTTGTCATTGTGGAAGGTAGTTTGTTGTCGAGATTTTTGTTATTACAATGTATGGAAGCCTTGTCATTATAGAAGGAAGTATGTTGTCAATATCTCTGTTACTCTAATGGATGGTAGCCTTGTCATTATGGAAGGTAGTCCATTGTCAAAATTATTGTCACTCCAATGGATGGTAGCCTTGTAATTATGGAACATAGTCTGTTGGAGAGATTTTTGTTACTCTATTGGATGGTAGCCTTGTCATTATGGAAGGTAGTCTCTTGTTGATATTTTCGTTACTCCACTGGATGGTAGCCTTGTCATTATGGAAGGTAGTATGGTTTCGAGATTATTGTTACCCTAATGGATGGTAGCTTTGTAATTATGGAAGGTAGTTTTTTGTCGAGATTTTTGTTACTCTAATGGATGGTAGCCTTGTCATTATGTAAGGTAGTCTGTTGTGGAGATTTTTGTTACTCCAATGGATTGTGGCCATGTCATTATTGAAGGTAGACTGTTGTCGAGATTTTTGTTACTCCAATGGATTGTAGCCTTTTCATTATGGAAGGTAGTCTATTGTCTATATTTTTTGTTACTCCAATGGATGTTAGCCTTATCATTATGGAAGGTAGTCTCTTGTTGATATTTTTGTTACTCCCATAGATGGTAGCCTTGTTGTTATAGAAGGTAGTTTGTTGTCGAGATTTTTGTGACTCCAATGGATGGTAGCCTTGTCATTATGGAAGGTAGTCTGTCGTTGTGATTTCTGTTACTCTAATAGATGGTAGCCTTGTCATTATAGAAGATAGTATTTTGTCGATAACTTTGTTACTCCAATGGATGGTATCCTTGTCATTATGGATGGTAGTCTATTGTCGAGTGTTTTGTTACTCAAATGGATTGTAGCCTTGTCATTATGGAAGGTAGTCTGTTGTCGAGATTTTTTGTGACTCCAATGGATGGTAGCCTTGTCATTATTGAAAGTAGTATGTTGTGCAGAGATATGTTACTCCAATGGATGGTAGACTTGTCATTATGGAAGGTAGTCTATTGTCCAAATTTTTGTTTTTCCATTGGATGGTAGCCTTGTCATTATGGAAGGTAGTCTGTTCTCGATATTTTTGTTATTCCAATTGATGGTAGCCTTGTCATTATGGAAAGCAGACTATTGTCGAGATTTTTGTTACTAGAATATATGGTAGCCTTGTCATTGTGGAAGGTAGTTTGTTGTCGAGATTTTTGTTATTACAATATATGGTAGCCTTGTCATTATAGAAGGCAATCTGTTGTCGATATCTTTGTTACTCTAATGGATGGTAGCCTTGTCATTATGGAAGGTAGTCCATTGTCCAGATTTTTGTCACTCTAATGGATGGTAGCCTTGTAATTACGGAAGGTAGTCTGTTGGCGAGATTTTTGTTACTCCAATGGATGGTAGCCTTGTCATTATGGAAGGTAGTCCATTGTCCAGATTTTTGTCACTCCAATGGATGGTAGCCTTGTAATTACGGAAGGTAGTCTGTTGGCGAGATTTTTGTTACTCCAATGGATGGTAGCCTTGTCATTATGGAAGGTAGTCTGTTGTCCAGATTTTTGTTTTTCCATTGGATGGTAGCCTTGTCATTATGGAAGGTAGTCTGTTCTCGATATTTTTGTTATTCCAATTGATGGTAGCCTTGTCATTATGGAAAGTAGACTATTGTCGAGATTTTTGTTACTATAATGTATGGTAGCCTTGTCATTGTGGAAGGTAGTTTGTTGTCGAGATTTTTGTTATTACAATGTATGGTAGCCTTGTCATTATAGAAGGAAGTATGTTGTCAATATCTCTGTTACTCTAATGGATGGTAGCCTTGTCATTATGGAAGGTAGTCCATTGTCGAAATTATTGTCACTCCAATGGATGGTAGCCTTGTAATTATGGAATGTAGTCTGTTTGAGAGATTTTTGTTACTCTATTGGATGGTAGCCTTGTCATTATGGAAGGTAGTCTCTTGTTGATATTTTCGTTACTCCACTGGATGGTAGCCTTGTCATTATGGAAGGTAGTATGGTTTCGAGATTATTGTTACCCTAATGGATGGTAGCTTTGTAATTATGGAAGGTAGTTTTTTGTCGAGATTTTTGTTACTCTAATGGATGGTAGCCTTGTCATTATGTAACGTAGTCTGTTGTGGAGATTTTTGTTACTCCAATGGATTGTGGCCATGTCATTATTGAAGGTAGACTGTTGTCGAGATTTTTGTTATTCCAATGGATTGTAGCCTTTTCATTATGGAAGGTAGTCTATTGTCTATATTTTTTGTTACTCCAATGGATGTTAGCCTTATCATTATGGAAGGTAGTCTCTTGTTGATATTTTTGTTACTCCAATGGATGGTAGCCTTGTCGTTATAGAAGGTAGTTTGTTGTCGAGATTTTTGTGACTCCAATGGATGGTAGCCTTGTCATTATGGAAGGTAGTCTGTCGTTGTGATTTCTGTTACTCCAATAGATGGTAGCCTTGTCATTATAGAAGATAGTATTTTGTCGATAACTTTGTTACTCTAATGGATGGTATCCTTGTCATTATGGATGATAGTCTATTGTCGAGTGTTTTGTTACTCAAATGGATTGTAGCCTTGTCATTATGGAAGGTAGTCTGTTGTCGAGATTTTTTGTGACTCCAATGGATGGTAGCCTTGTCATTATTGAAAGTAGTATGTTGTGCAGAGATATGTTACTCCAATGGATGGTAGACTTGTCATTATGGAAGGTAGTCTATTGTCCAAATTTTTGTTTTTCCATTGGATGGTAGCCTTGTCATTATGGAAGGTAGTCTGGTCACGATATTTTTGTTATTCCAATAGATGGTAGCCTTGTCATTATGGAAAGCAGACTATTGTCGAGATTTTTGTTACTACAATGTATGGTAGCCTTGTCATTGTGGAAGGTAGTTTGTTGTCGAGATTTTTGTTATTACAATGTATGGTAGCCTTGTCATTATAGAAGGCAATCTGTTGTCGATATCTTTGTTACTCTAATGGATGGTAGCCTTGTCATTATGGAAGGTAGTCCATTGTCCAGATTTTTGTCACTTCAATGGATGGTAGCCTTGTAATTACGGAAGGTAGTCTGTTGGCGAGACTATTGTTACTCCAAAGGATGGTAGCCTTGTCATTATGGAAGGTAGTATGTTGTCGATATCTTTGTTACTCTAATGGATGTTAGCCTTGTTATTATGGAAAGTAGTATGTTGTGCAGACATATGTTACTCCAATGGATGGTAGACTTGTCATTATGGAAGGTAGTATGTTGTCCAGATTTTTGTTTTTCCATTGGATGGTAGCCTTGTCATTATGGAAGGTAGTCTGTTCTCGATATTTTTGTTATTCCAATTGATGGTAGCCATGTCATTATGGAAAGTAGACTATTGTCGAGATTTTTGTTACTATAATGTATGGTAGCCTTGTCATTGTGGAAGGTAGTTTGTTGTCGAGAATTTTGTTATTACAATGTATGGAAGCCTTGTCATTATAGAAGGAAGTATGTTGTCAATATCTCTGTTACTCTAATGGATGGTAGCCTTGTCATTATGGAAGGTAGTCCATTGTCAAAATTATTGTCACTCCAATGGATGGTAGCCTTGTAATTATGGAACATAGTCTGTTGGAGAGATTTTTGTTACTCTATTGGATGGTAGCCTTGTCATTATGGAAGGTAGTCTCTTGTTGATATTTTCGTTACTCCACTGGATGGTAGCCTTGTCATTATGGAAGGTAGTATGGTTTCGAGATTATTGTTACCCTAATGGACGGTAGCTTTGTAATTATGGAAGGTAGTTTTTTGTCGAGATTTTTGTTACTCTAATGGATGGTAGCCTTGTCATTATGTAAGGTAGTATTTTGTGGAGATTTTTGTTACTCCAATGGATTGTGGCCATGTCATTATTGAAGGTAGACTGTTGTCGAGATTTTTGTTACTCCAATGGATTGTAGCCTTTTCATTATGGAAGGTAGTCTATTGTCTATATTTTTTGTTACTCCAATGGATGTTAGCCTTATCATTATGGAAGGTAGTCTCTTGTTGATATTTTTGTTACTCCCATAGATGGTAGCCTTGTCGTTATAGAAGGTAGTTTGTTGTCAAGATTTTTGTGACTCCAATGGATGGTAGCCTTGTCATTATGGAAGGTAGTCTGTCGTTGTGATTTCTGTTACTCCAATAGATGGTAGCCTTGTCATTATAGAAGATAGTATTTTGTCGATAACTTTGTTACTCCAATGGATGGTATCCTTGTCATTATGGATGGTAGTCTATTGTCGAGTGTTTTGTTACTCGAATGGATTGTAGCCTTGTCATTATGGAAGGTAGTATGTTGTCGAGATTTTTTGTGACTCCAATGGATGGTAGCCTTGTCATTATTGAAAGTAGTATGTTGTGCAGAGATATGTTACTCCAATGGATGGTAGACTTGTCATTATGGAAGGTAGTCTATTGTCCAAATTTTTGTTTTTCCATTGGATGGTAGCCTTGTCATTATGGAAGGTAGTCTGGTCACGATATTTTTGTTATTCCAATAGATGGTAGCCTTGTCATTATGGAAAGCAGACTATTGTCGAGATTTTTGTTACTACAATGTATGGTAGCCTTGTCATTGTGGAAGGTAGTTTGTTGTCGAGATTTTTGTTATTACAATGTATGGTAGCCTTGTCATTATAGAAGGCAATCTGTTGTCGATATCTTTGTTACTCTAATGGATGGTAGCCTTGTCATTATGGAAGGTAGTCCATTGTCCAGATTTTTGTCACTTCAATGGATGGTAGCCTTGTCATTATGGAAGGTAGTCTCTTGTTGATATTTTCGTTACTCCAATGGATGGAAGCCTTGTCATTATGCAAGGTAGTATGGTTTTGAGATTTTTGTTACCCTAATGGATGGTAGCTTTATAATTATGGAAGGTAGTTTGTTGTCGAGATTTTTGTTACTCTAATGGATGGTAGCCTTGTCATTATGGAAGGTAGTCTGTTGTGGAGATTTTTGTTACTTCAATGGATTGTGGCCTTGACATTATTGAAGGTAGACTGTTGTCGAGATTTTTGCTACTCCAATGGATTGTAGCCTTGTCATTATGGAAGGTAGTCTGTTGTCTAGATTTTTTGTTACTCCAATGGATGTTAGCCTTATCATTATGGAAGGTAGTCTCTTGTTGACATTTTTGTTACTCCAATGGATGGTAGCCTTGTCATTATAGAAGGTTGTCTGTTGTCGAGATGTTTGTGACTCCAATGGATGGTAGCCTTGTCATTATGGAAGGTAGTCTGTCGTTGTGATTTCCGTTACTCCAATAGATGGTAGCCTTGTCATTATAGAAGATAGTATGTCGTCGATAACTTTGTTACTCTAATGGATGGTATCCTTGTCATTATGGATGGTAGTCTATTGTCGAGTGTTATGTTACTCCAATGGATTGTAGCCTTGTAATTATGGAAGGTAGTCTGTTGTCGAGATTATTGTTACTCTAATGGATGGTAGCCTTATCATTATGGAAGGTAGTTTTTTTGTCCAGATTTTTGTTTTTCCATTGGATGGTAGCCTTGTCATTATGGAAGGTAGTATCTTCTAGAAAATTTTGTTATTCCAATAGATGGTAGCCTTGTCATTATGGAAAGTAGACTATTTTCCAGTATTTTTGGTACTATAATGTATTGAAATTCTGGCTACAGATACTCAATGTCACGTCCAATGTTATGACACCGTATCTGACTTACTATGTGACAGTAAAGACAAAAGCAGTAAATAACACAATCAATTGTTTACCCAGTTCAGTGTGCAACAACACCTACTCTGGGGGCTACCAAGCCAGGGAGAGAATCCACTATAAGAGATGTTAATTCAGGAATAAACCAACCAGTTTATCTCCTTCACTTAAGACCTACCCAATGCAATTCTAATCTAAGTACAACTTAAACCTGAGTTCCTACTCACTCCCCCTCAATCACAGCAGTGATACATAAACCAATTTGACTTAAGAATTGATGAAGACACTCTTCAAAACACCCACTTGATTAAGCTTCACAGCTTTTTAATCAAGTAACACAATCACTCGTGCTTCACAGCTTTGAGTGATGTACACAACTAACTTGACTCTGCTTCACAGCTTTAGTCAAGTAACATTCAAACACTCTTGCTTCAAAGCTTTGAGTGTTACACAACCCTTACAATTGAAACCTATTCCAAGGCACTTATCACAATGATAATTGCTTGGAGTACAATAAACAAATCTATACAGATTACAAAAATTGATCTTCTAATCAATCAGCAGGGATACCTTGAAAAACCGCAGCTCTGTTGAATATATAGCTGCTGCAACTTCAGTTAGGGTTTCCAAAAACCTAGGGTTAATTCCGTTTGACCCAAAGACCAGGTCACAGTACTTTATTGATCAGGTTAGGATTGAGCTAGGTTACTCCTCAGAAAACGCAGGATTCTGTTTAGAAGGGACTGAGTTATTTCCTGAAAAAACTCAGACTTATCCAATCCTGCAATCCTGTTAGTTCAGAACAGGATGTCATAACATCTGTTATGACATCTGAGAAAACCTGTCTACTGATTAGCAAAATGTGATCATTTTGCAAACATGCTCAGATACACACTTATAAACATCAGTATTTGAATTACAATATTTTTCTGCACATGTACCTATTGAGTTAGTACAACCTGAACTAGAATGTTATGACATCAGTCATGACATTCACACATACACTTGGGATTTACCAAAAATGCAAGCCAATACCTAAACACCTACAAACTCCCCCTTTGGCAGATTTTTGGCTAAAGTCCCTAAACAATCAGAGATAGATAGATAGCAGCAGAAATAAGTTACAGCAGAAAAATATAGTGTCAAGTACTAATTAAGCAGTACCAAAAATATTCTCCCCCACTTTAGCCACAAATGGGCCAAAGATTATATGTTTATAAAGTTATACAGTTATCCAACACAAAATAATGAGATCAGTAGCACACACTTCCAAACACCACCAGAAATCAGCAATCATCCTTCAAGTACTGTCATCAGATCCAGAGGATTCAGGCTTCTTTCTTTTCTTGTGAGCAATGTCAGCATTTTTCTCTTTGTTTGATGTCTCAACATTCTTAGAGACATTTGGATTTGTTTCAGCATTTGAGTTTTCTTGGTTCAGAGGAACAGAAATGCCAGGAACTGAGTGGTTCTCGTTCAGAATTCGTGAAACAATTTTTGCTATTGCTTGATTAACATAGGCTGTCCCTTCCCTATTTGCAATTTCAGGGGGAACTGAAGAGGAAGGATGAGATGGATTACCTGTATGTCTTGTTCTCAATTCTTTGGCCTTGGTGGGGTTAGTTCTATGAGAACAGATCTCCAGAACATCAGAGTCCAGACAGGGAGAGATTGTTCCAGAATCTTGATCAGAGGAAGAGGATGAGATGGTCGTATTGGATGATGATGGCGTTTGAGACATTTTGTCAGTTTTGAAGGACCAACAGCAAATGAGAAGAAATTCATGATTGAGAGACTGAGTTTTGATGAGGAGACGAGAGAGGAAGGAAGCAAAGGAGTGCCTATTCAACTTCTTAAAAGAATTGTAGAAAATGAGAAAATACAATTTTAAACCAATCAGAACAGGCATAAGTCCTTTGGTCTTTGTTTTAAGCAAAATTAATTGCTACAATTCCTCATGTTGACAAATACCCAGCTTACCCCTTAAGTTTTCAAATTGGTTTGCATCCAAAGCCTTGGTAAAAATGTCAGCCAGCTGTAGCTCAGTGGCAACATGTTCCAATTTGATTGTCTTCTCTTCTACAAGGTCTCTAATAAAGTGATGTCGTATGTCAATATGTTTGGTCCTGCTATGCTGAATGGGATTCTTGGATATGTTGATTGTACTCAGATTGTCACAGTACAATGTCATAACATCTTGTGTGACATTATACTCAGTGAGCATCTGTTTCATCCATAACATTTGAGAGCAGCTACTACCAGCTGCAATATATTCAGCTTCAGCAGTGGAAAGAGACACACAATTCTGTTTCTTGCTGAACCAGGAAACCAGATTACTTCCCAAAAAGAAACATCCTCCAGAGGTGCTTTTTCTATCATCAGCACTACCAGCCCAATCAGCATCACAGTAACCAGTCAGAGTCGGTTCACAGCCATGAGGATACAACAATCCATAGTTGTAAGTACCACTTACATACTTCAAAATTCTCTTCACTTGATTGATATGACTGACTTTGGGATCAGCTTGGTATCTAGCACAATCTCCAACTGCAAAGGCAATATCAGGTCTGCTGGCAGTTAAGTACAACAAGCTTCCTATCATGCTTCTGTACAGACTTTGATCCACCTTAACCCCACTTGAATCTTTGGAGAGCTTTAAATGAGTAGGAGCAGGAGTCCTTTTGTGACTTGCATTCTCCATACCAAACTTCTTTACAATATTCTTAGCATACTTGCTTTGAGATAAGAAGATTGAGTCCTCCATCTGTGAGACTTGTAGTCCAAGAAAATAAGTTAGTTCTCCCATGAGACTCATTTCAAATTCAGCCTGCATCTGGTCAGCAAAGTGTTTAACCATATGTTCTGACATTCTGCCAAACACTATGTCATCAACATATATTTGGGCAACCATCAACTTCCCTCCTTCAGTTTTGACAAATAGAGTTTTGTCCAAGCCTCCTTTTCTGTAGCCTTTGTCTGAGAGAAACTTTGTTAACCTGTCATACCATGCTCTAGGAGCTTGTTTCAGCCCATATAGAGCTTTTCTCAATTTGTAGACATGATCAGGATGAGTTGGATCCACAAAACCTTTAGGTTGTTCCACATAAGCTTCCTCATTTAAGTACCCATTTAGACAGGCACTTTTCACATCCATCTGAAATAACTTGAACTTCAGAAGACAAGCAATTGACAACAAGAGTCTGATTGATTCCAACCTGGCTACAGGTGCAAAGGATTCATCAAAGTCAACCCCTTCAACCTGGGTGTATCCTTGAGCAACAAGTCTCGCCTTATTTCTGGTGACAACTCCTTCAGCATCTGATTTGTTCTTGAATATCCATTTTGTCCCAATGATGTTAGTTCCTTCAGGTCTAGGAACCAGTTCCCATACTTCATGTTGCTTGAATTGGTTCAGTTCATCTTGCATTGCACCAATCCAATATTCATCAGTTAAGGCTTCCTTGACATTTCTTGGTTCTATTTTGGACACAAAACAAGAATTTGAGATGATTTCTCTAGATCTTGTGATGACTCCACTATTGGGATCTCCTATGATGAGCTCTTTTGGATGATCCTTCTGAATTCTGATGGAAGGAGTCTTGCTAGCTTCCTTTGATTCAGATTCTGCTGTGGTGGAGTTGGGTAGATCATCCTGTTGGGTTGAAGTCTCAAAGAATGTCTCAACAGTACAAGGAACATCTATTTCTTCATGATAGTCATCAATTATGACATTTATTGATTCCATCATGGTTTTGGTTCTGGAGTTGAATACTCTATAAGCTCTGCTGTTTGAGGAGTATCCTAGAAATATGCCTTCATCACTTTTGGAGTCCAGTTTTCTTCTCTGTTCACGATCAGACAGGATATAGCATTTGCTGCCAAACACATGGAAGTACTTCACAGTTGGTTTTCTTCCTTTCCAGAGTTCATATATGGTGGATGAGGTTCCCTTTCTCAAGGTGACCCTGTTATGAACATAGCAAGCTGTATTCATAGCTTCAGCCCAAAAATACATAGGAAGTCTTTTGGCATGTAACATTGCTCTGGCAGATTCTTGTATGGTCCTGTTTTTTCTTTCCACAACTCCATTTTGCTGAGGTGTTATGGGAGAAGAAAACTCATGAGTGATTCCTTCTGAAGCACAGAAGTCATCAAACTTGCTGTTTTCAAATTCCTTGCCATGATCACTTCTGATTCTGACAATACATCCTTCCTTCTCTCTTTGAATTCTCTTGCACAGTTCTCTAAAGACTTCAAATGCATCTGATTTTTCCCTAATGAAATTAATCCAGGTGAATCTGGAGAAATCATCCACAACCACATAGGCATATCTTTTACCACCAAGGCTCTCTACTTGCATTGGTCCCATCAGATCCATATGGAGGAGTTCTAGAACCTTAGAGGTGGTCAGATGTCTTGACTTTGGATGTGACATCCTTGTCTGCTTACCCACCTGACATTCACCACAAACTCTTCCTTCATCAATTAGCAGTTTTGGAATCCCTCTGACTGCCTCCAAGGAGATAATCCTCTTCATACCCGTTAGGTGAAGATGGCCAAGTTTTTGGTGCCACAGTTTCACCTTTTTTTCTTCTTTTGCAATGGAACACACATATGAGAAATTGGTGTTCTCAGCCTCCCATAAGTAACAGTTGTCTTTGGATCTGACTCCTTTCATTACTATCTCTTGTTTGTCATTGATTACAAGGCATTCAGATTTTGAGAAATTGACCTTGAATCCTAGATCACACAGTTGACTGATACTAATGAGATTAGCGGTCAGTCCTTTCACCAGCAGTACTTCATTTAGACTTGGAACTCCAGGGCAGTTCAAATCACCAACTCCTTTGATTTCACCTTTAGCCCCATCTCCAAAGGTCACAAAACTGGTGGTGTGAGGCTTAACATTATTGAGGAGGTTCTTGATTCCAGTCATATGTCTGGAACAT
Source organism: Vicia faba (assembly GCA_948472305.1). Taxonomy (NCBI): domain Eukaryota; kingdom Viridiplantae; phylum Streptophyta; class Magnoliopsida; order Fabales; family Fabaceae; genus Vicia; species Vicia faba. Next base: position 679,458,915 of record OX451739.1, on the reverse strand, counting down.
CCACTGTCAAAGTACCAGTCTTCCTTTGCAGAGACCCTCAGGGAAGTGTGAGCTATCAGTGCAGTAGCCTTTTTCTTCCATTGAGGAGCATGTGGTACCTTTTTATACTTAGGTTTGACACCTGAGTTCTGATTAGGGTATCCATGTAATCTGAAGCAGAAACGCTTTATGTGGCCATATCTACCACAATGATGACATTTCCATCTTTGGTACCTTTTCCTCATATGTTTCTGTTCCTGATGTCGAGAGTTGTGTTGAGACATCTGTTTTGACATTTGCCTACCAGAACTAGATTTCGTTGCTTTCATAAATCCTAGACCAGATTTATTTCCCACATTTTGTCCAATCTGTAGGATCTCTTCTAATTTGTCAGTTCCATTTGTCAACATCTTGACAGATTTGGTCATTTGATTCAGTTGTGAGTTCAGCAATTGAACTTCTCCTTCTAGATGACTTATAGTTTCAAGGTTTGCCCGTTTTTCAGCCTCCATCTTTATGATGAGTTTTGATTGTTTCTCATTCTGCACACAAACTTCAGTACTTCTGATACACAATTCCTTGTACGTTTCAGCCAGTTCTTCAAAAGTCACCTCTTCATCACTGATGTCACTTTCAGAGGTACAAACACCAGTTAAAGCAGTAACTCGTTTGGCAGTCTCTTCTTCAGAATTACTTTCTGAATCACAGTCAGACCAAGTAACTGTCATTCCTTTTTGTTTCTTAAGAAAGGTAGGACATTCAGCTCGAATATGCCCATATCCTTCACAACCATGGCATTGAATTCCTCTGCCTTGAACTCCCTTCTCGTCTGACCTTGGTCTTCTGCTGGAACTGTCAATGTTAGAGGAAATGTTATGAACATTAGACCTTGACTTTGGATCTATTCTTTTGATGAGTTTGTTGAACTGTCTTCCTAGCATGGCTATAGCTTCTGAAATGTTTTCTTCACCATTAGTGTTGGACATAAGTGATATGCTCTTGTTCTTTTTGACATCATCATTAGTGATTCCCATCTCAAAAGTCTGAAGAGACCCAATAAGTTCATCTACTTTCAACTTGCTAATGTCCTGGGCTTCCTCTATGGCAGTCACCTTCATTGCAAATCTTTTAGGCAAGGATCTGAGAATCTTCCTCACCAGTTTTTCTTCTGACATTTTTTCTCCCAGTGCTCCTGAGGTGTTGGCAATCTCCAAGATGTTCATGTGAAACTCATGAATGGTTTCATCTTCCATCATTTTTAGATTCTCAAACTTAGTGGTCAATATCTGAAGCCTTGACATTTTTACTTTGGAAGTTCCCTCATGAGTAGTTTTGAGAGTGTCCCAAACTTCCTTGGCCAGTTCATATTGATGAACTAATCTGAAAATATTTCTATCAATTCCATTGAACAAGGCATTTAGAGCTTTGGAATTTCCCAGGGCTAGCTCATCTTCTTCTTTACTCCAATCTTCCTCAGGCTTCAGACTGATTGTCCCATCTTCCTCAGTTATGGTGGGATGAATCCATCCTTTGTCAGCAGCTCTCCAAGCCTTTTTGTCCAGAGATTTTAGGAAGGCAATCATACGAGGTTTCCAGTAGTCATAATTAGTTCCATCCAGAATGGGTGGTCTATTTCTAAAAACTCCTTCTTTGTCCATAGTGCCAGAAAGTGATATCCCTAGATCTCACCCAGTAATACAGGCAGGGTGCCTGCTCTGATGCCAATTGAAATTCTGGCTACAGATACTCAATGTCACGTCCAATGTTATGACACCGTATCTGACTTACTATGTGACAGTAAAGACAAAAGCAGTTAATAACACAGTCAATTGTTTACCCAGTTCAGTGTGCAACAACACCTACTCTAGGGGCTACCAAGCCAGGGAGAGAATCCACTATAAGAGATGTTAATTCAGGAATAAACCAACCAGTTTATCTCCTTCACTTAAGACCTACCCAATGCAATTCTAATCTAAGTACAACTTAAACCTGAGTTCCTACTCACTCCCCCTCAATCACAGCAGTGATACATAAACCAATTTGACTTGAGAATTGATGAAGACACTCTTCAAAACACCCACTTGATTAAGCTTCACAGCTTTTTAATCAAGTAACACAATCACTCGTGCTTCACAGCTTTGAGTGATGTACACAACTAACTTGACTCTGCTTCACAGCTTTAGTCAAGTAACATTCAAACACTCTTGCTTCAAAGCTTTGAGTGTTACACAACCCTTACAATTGAAACCTATTCCAAGGCACTTATCACAATGATAATTGCTTGGAGTACAATAAACAAATCTATACAGATTACAAAAATTGATCTTCTAATCAATCAGCAGGGATACCTTGAAAAACCGCAGCTCTGTTGAATATATAGTTGCTGCAACTTTAGTTAGGGTTTCCAAAAACCTAGGGTTGATTCCGTTTGACCCAAAGACCAGGTCACAGTACTTTATTGATCAGGTTAGGATTGAGCTAGGTTACTCCTCAGAAAACGCAGGATTCTGTTTAGAAGGGACTGAGTTATTTCCTGAAAAAACTCAGACTTATCCAATCCTGCAATCCTGTTAGTTCAGAATAGGATGTCATAACATCTGTTATGACATCTAAGAAAACCTGTCTACTGATTAGCAAAATGTGATCATTTTGCAAACATGCTAAGATACACACTTATAAACATCAGTATTTGAATTACAATATTTTTCGGCACATGTACCTATTGAGTTAGTACAACCTGAACTAGAATGTTATGACATCAGTCATGACATTCACACATACACTTGGGATTTACCAAAAATGCAAGCCAATACCTAAACACCTACATGTATGGTAGCCTTGTCATTATGGAAGGTAGTTTGTTGTCGAGATTTTTGTTATTACAATGTATGGTAGCCTTGTCATTATAGAAGGCATTCTGTAGTTGATATCTTTCTTACTCTAATGGATGGTAGCCTTTTCATTATGGAAGGTAGTCCATTGTCGAGATTTTTGTCACTCCAATGGATGGTAGCCTTGTAATTACGGAAGGTAGTCTGTTGGAGAGATTTTTGTTACTCCAATGGATGGTAGCCTTGCCATTATGGAAGGTAGTCTCTTGTTGATATTTTCGTTACTCCAATGGATGGTAGCCTTGTCATTATGCAAGTGTAGTATGGTTTCGAGATTTTTGTTACCCTAATGGATGGTAGCTTTGTCATTATGGAAGGTAGTTTGTTGTCAAGATTTTTGTTACTCTAATGGATGGTAGCCTTGTCATTATGTAAGGTAGTCTGTTGTGGAGATTTTTGTTACTTAAATTAATTGTGGCCTTGTCATTATTGAAGATAGATTGTTGTCGAGATTTTTGTTACTCCAAAGGATTGTATCATTGTCATTATGGTGAAGGTAGTTTGTTGTCTACTTTTTTTGTTACTCCAATGGTTGTTAGCCTTATCATTATGGAAGGTAGTCTCTTGTTGATATTTTTGTTACTCCAATGGATGGTAGCCTTGTCATTATAGAAGGTAGTCTATTGTCGAGTTTTTATGACTCCAATGGATGGTAGCCTTGTTATTATGGAAGGTAGTCTGTCGTTGTGATTTCCATTACTCCAATAGATGGTAGCCTTGTCATTATAGAAGATAGTATGTTGTCAATAACTTTGTTACTCCAATGAATGGCATCCTTGTCATTATGGATGGTAGTCTATTGTCGAGTGTTTTGTTACTCCAATGGATTGCAGCCTTGTCATTATGGAAGGTAGTCTGTTGTCGAGATTATTGTTACTCCAATAGATGGTAGCCTTGTCATTATGGAAGGTAGTTTGTTGTCCAGATTTTTGTTTTTCCATTGGATGGTAGCCTTGTCATTATGGAAGGTAGTATGTTCTCGAAATTTTTGTTATTCCAATAGATGGTAGCCTTGTCATTATGAAAAGTAGACTATTTTCCAGTATTTTTGGTACTATAATGTATGGTAGCCTTGTCATTGTGGAAGGTAGTTTGTTGTCGAGATTTTTGTTATTTCAATGTATGGTAGCCTTGTCATTATAGAAGGCATTCTGTAGTCGATATCTTTGTTACTCTAATGGATGGTAGCCTTATCATTATGGAAGGTAGTCCATTGTCGAGATTTTTGTCACTCCAATGGATGGTAGCCTTGTAATTACGGAAGGTTATCTGTTGGAGAGATTTTTGTTACTCCAATGGATGGTAGCCTTGTCATTATGGAAGGTAGTCTCTTGTTTATATTTTCGTTACTCCAATGGATGGTAGCCTTGTCATTATGCAAGGTAGTATGGTTTCGAGATTTATGTTACCCTAATGGATGGTAGCTTTGTAATTATGGAAGGTAGTTGGTTGTCGAGATTTTTGTTACTCTAATGGATGGTAGCCTTGTCATTATGGAAGGTAGTCTGTTGTGGAGATTTTTGTTACTTAAATGGATTGTGGCCTTGTCATTATTGAAGATAGACTATTGTCGAGATTTTTGTTACTCCAAAGGATTGTATCATTGTCATTATGGAAGGTAGTTTGTTGTCTAGATTTTTTGTTACTCCAATGGATGTTAGCCTTATCATTATGGAAGGTAGTCTCTTGTTGATATTTTTGTTACTCCAATGGATGGTAGCCTTGTCATTATAGAAGGTAGTCTGTTGTCGAGTTTTTATGACTCCATTGGATGGTAGCCTTGTCATTATGGAAGGTAGTCTGTCGTTGTGATTTCCATTACTCCAATAGATGGTAGCCTTGTCATTATAGAAGATAGTATGTTGTCAATAACTTTGTTACTCCAATGGATGGCATCCTTGTCATTATGGATGGTAGTCTATTGTCGGGTGTTTTATTACTCCAATGGATTGTAGCCTTGTCATTATGGAAGGTAGTCTGTTGTCGAGATTATAGTTACTCCAATGGATGGTAGCCTTGTCATTATGGAAGGTAGTATGTTGTCGATATCTTTGTTACTCTAATGGATGGTAGCCTTGTCATTATGGAAAGTAGTAAGTTGTGCAGAGATATGTTACTCAAATGTATGGTAGCCTTGTCATTATAGAAGGAAGTCTATTGTCGATATCTTTGTTACTCTAATGGATGGTAGCCTTGTCATTATGGAAGGTAGTCCATTGTCAAGATTTTTGTCACTCCAATGGATGGTAACCTTGTAATTATGGAAGGTAGTCTCTTGGCGAGATTTTTGTTACTCCAATGGATGGTAGCCTTGTCATTATGGAAGGTAGTCTCTTGTTGATATTTTCATTACTCCAATGGATGGTAGCCTTGTCATTATGGAAGGTAGTATGGTTTCGAGATTTTCGATACCCTAATGGTTGGTAGCTTTGTAATTATGGAAGGTAGTTTGTTGTCGAGATTTTTGTTATTCTAATGGATGGTAGCCTTGTCATTATGGAAGGTAGTCTGTTGTAGAGATTTTTGTTACTCCAATGGATTGTGGCCTTGTCATTATGGAAGGTAGACTGTTGTCGAGATTTTTGTTACTCCAATGGATTGTAGCCTTGTCATTATGGAAGGTAGTCTGTTGACTAGATTTTTTGTTACTCCAATGGATGTTAGCCTTATCAATATGGAAGGTAGTCTCTTGTTGATATTTTTGTTACTCCAATGGATGGTGGCCTTTTCATTATAGAAGGTAGTCTGTTGTCGAGATCTTTGTGACTCCAATGGATGGTAGCCTTGTCATTATGGAAGGTAGTTTGTCGTTGTGATTTCCGTTACTCCAGTAGATGCTAGCCTTGTCATTATAGAAGATAGTATGTTGTCGATAACTTTGTTACTCCAATGGATGGTATCCTTGTCATTACGGATGGTAGTCTGTTGTCGAGTGTTTTGTTACTCCAATGGATTGTAGCCTTGTCATTATGGAAGGTAGTCTGTTGTCGAGATTATTGTTACTCCAATGGATGGTGGCCTTGTCATTATGGAAGGTAGTATGTTGTCGATATCTTTGTTACTCTAATGGATGGTAGCCTTGTCATTATGGAAAGTAGTATGTTGTGCAAAGATATGTTACTCCAATGGATGGTAGACTTGTCATTATGGAAGGTAGTCTGTTGTCCAGATTTTTGTTTTTCCATTGGACGGTAGCCTTGTCATTATGGAAGGTAGTATGTTCTCGATATTTTTGTTATTCCAAAAACTGGTAGCCTTGTCACTATGGAAAGTAGACTATTGTCAAGATTTTTGTTACTACAATGTATGGTAGCCTTGTCATTGTGGAAGGTAGTCTATTCTTGATATTTTTGTTATTCCAATAGATGATAGCCTTGTCATAATGAAAGGTAGTCTGTTGTCAAAATTTTTGTTACTCCAATGGATGGTAGCCTTGTCATTATGGAACGTAGTATGTTGTTGATATCTTTGTTACTTCAATGGATTGTGGCCTTGACATTATTGAAGGTAGACTGTTTTCGAGATTTTTGCTACTCCAATGGATTGTAGCCTTGTCATTATGGAAGGTAGTCAGTTGTCTAGATTTTTTGTTACTCCAATGGATGTTAGCCTTATCATTATGGAAGGTAGTCACTTGTTGACCTTTTTGTTACTCCAATGGATGGTAGCCTTGTCATTATAGAAGGTAGTCTGTTGTCGAGATGTTTGTGACTCCAATGGATGGTAGCCTTGTCATTATGGAAGGTAGTTTGTCGTTGTGATTTCCGTTACTCCAATAGATGGTAGCCTTGTCATTATAGAAGATAGTATGTCGTCGATAACTTTGTTACTCTAATGGATGGTATCCTTGTCATTATACATGGTAGTCTATTGTCGAGTGTTATGTTACTCCAATGGATTGTAGCTTTGTAATTATGGAAGGCAGTCTGTTGTCGAGATTATTGTTACTCCAATGGATGGTAGCCTTGTCATTATGGAAGGTAGTTTGTTGTCCAGATTTTTGTTTTTCCATTGGATGGTAGCCTTGTCATTATGGAAGGTAGTATCTTGTCGAAAATTTTTTTATTCCAATAGATGGTAGCCTTGTCATTATCTAAAGTAGACTATTTTCCAGTATTTTTGGTACTATAATGTATGGTAGCCCTGTCATTGTGGAAGGTAGTTTGTTGTCGAGATTTTTGTTATTACAATGTATGGTAGCCTTGTCATTATAGAAGGCATTCTGTAGTCGATATCTTTCTTACTCTAATGGATGGTAGCCTTTTCATTATGGAAGGTAGTCCATTGTCGAGATTTTTGTCACTCCAATGGATGGTAGCCTTGTAATTACGGAAGGTAGTCTGTTGTCGAGATTTTTGTTACTCCAATGGATTGTAGCCTTGTCATTATGGAAGGTAGTCTGTTGTCTAGATTTTTTGTTACTCCAATGGATGTTAGCCTTATCATTATGGAAGGTAGTCTCTTGTTGACCTTTTTGTTACTCCAATGGATGGTAGCCTTGTCATTATAGAAGGTAGTCTGTTGTCGAGATGTTTGTGACTCCAATGGATTGTAGCCTTGTCATTATGGAAGGTAGTTTGTCGTTGTGATTTCCGTTACTCCAATAGATGGTAGCCTTGTCATTATAGAAGATAGTATGTCGTCGATAACTTTGTTACTCTAATGGATGGTATCCTTGTCATTATGGATGGTAGTCTATTGTCGAGTGTTATGTTACTCCAATGGATTGTAGCTTTGTAATTATGGAAGGCAGTCTGTTGTCGAGATTATTGTTACTCCAATGGATGGTAGCCTTGTCATTATGGAAGGTAGTTTGTTGTCCAGATTTTTGTTTTTCCATTGGATGGTAGCCTAGTCATTATGGAAGGTAGTATCTTGTCGAAAATTTTTTTATTCCAATAGATGGTAGCCTTGTCATTATCTAAAGTAGACTATTTTCCAGTATTTTTGGTATTATAATGTATGGTAGCCTTGTCATTGTGGAAGGTAGTTTGTTGTCGAGATTTTTGTTATGACAATGTATGGTAGCCTTGTCATTATAGAAGGCATTCTGTAGTCGATATCTTTCTTACTCTAATGGATGGTAGCCTTTTCATTATGGAAGGTAGTCCATTGTCGAGATTTTTGTCACTCCAATGGATGGTAGCCTTGTAATTACGGAAGGTAGTCTGTTGGAGAGATTTTTGTTACTCCAATGGATGGTAGCCTTGTCATTATGCAAGTGTAGTATGGTTTCGAGATTTTTGTTACCCTAATGGATGGTAGCTTTGTCATTATGGAAGGTAGTTTGTTGTCAAGATTTTTGTTACTCTAATGGATGGTAGCCTTGTCATTATGGAAGGTAGTCTGTTGTGGAGATTTTTGTTACTTAAATGGATTGTGGCCTTGTCATTATTGAAGATAGATTGTTGTCGAGATTTTTGTTACTCCAAAGGATTGTATCATTGTCATTATGGTTGAAATTCTGGCTGCAGATACTCAATGTCACGTTCAATGTTATGACACCGTATCTGACTTACTATATGACAGTAAATACAAAAGCAATAAAGAACACAGTCAATTGTTTACCCAGTTCAGTGTGCAACAACACCTACTCTGGGGGCTACCAAGCCAGGGAGGAAATCCACTATAAGAGATTTTAATTCAGGAATAAACCAACCAGTTTATCTCCTTCACTTAAGACCTACCCAATGCAATTCCAATCTAAGTACAACTTAAACCTGAGTTCCTACTCACTCCCCCTCAATCACAGCAGTGATACATAAACCAATTTGACTTAAGAATTGATGAAGACACTCTTCAAAAACAAACACTTGATTAAGCTTCACAGCTTTTTAATCAAGCAACACAATCACTCTTGCTTCACAGTTTTGAGTGATGTACACAACAATCTTGACTCTGCTTCACAGCTTTAGTCAAGGAACATTCAAACACTCTTGCTTCAAAGTTTAGAGTGCTACACAACCCTTACAATTAGAAACCTATTCCAAGGCACTTATCACAATGATAATTGCTTGGAGTAAAATAATCAAATCTATACAGATTACAAATGATGTTCTGATCAATAAAATCCATCCTTGAAAAACAGCAGCTCTGTTGAATATATAGCAGCTGCAACTTCAGCTAGGGTTTCCAAAAACCTAGGGTTAATTCTGTTTGACCTAAAGACCAGGTCACAGGACTTTATTAACCAGGTTAGGGTTGAGCTAGGTTACCCCTCAGAAATCGCAGGATTCTGTTCAGGAAGGACTGAGTTATTTCCTGAAAAAACTCAGACTTATCCAATCCTGCAATCCTGTTAGTTCAGAACAGGATGTCATAACATCTGTTATGACATCTGAGAAAAACTGTCTACTAATTTAGCAAAATGTGATCATTTTGCAAAATGCTCAGATACACACTTATAAACATCAGTATTTGAATTACAATATTTTTCTGCAAAGGTACCTAATGAGTCAGTACAAACTGAACTAGAATGTTATGACATCAGTCATGACATTCACACATACACTTGGGATTTACCAAAAATGCAAGCCAATACCTAAACACCTACAAACTCCCCTTTTGGCAGATTTTTGGCTAAAGACCCTAAACAATCAGAGATAGATAGCAGCAGAAATAAGTGACAGCAGAAAAATAGAATGTCAAGTACTAATTAAGTAAGTACCAAAATATTCTCCCCCTCTTTAGCCATAAATGGGCCAAAGATACAGTTCCAAAACAAAAATAATAAGATCAGCAGCAGAAAACAACAGAATACACTTCCAAACTCCACCAGATATCAGCAACCAACCTTCAAGCACTATCATCAGATCCAGAGTATTCAGGCTTCTTTCTTTTCTTGTGAGCAATGTCAGCATTCTTCTCTTTGTTTGATGTCTCAACATTCTTAGAGACATCTGGATTTGTTTCAGCATTTGAGCTTTCTTGGTTCAGAGGAACAGAAATGCCAGGAACTGAGTGGTTCTCGTTCAGAATTCTTGAAACAATTTTTGCTATTGCTTGATTAACATAGGTTGTCCCTTCCTTATTTGCAATTTCAGGGGGAACTGAAGAAGAAGGATGAGATGGATTACCAGAGGCAGAAGCTTGGGGTTTTCCTACATGTCTTGTTCTCAACTCTTTGACCTTGGTGGGGTTAGTTCCCACTTTTCTATGAGAGGAGATCTCCAGAACGTCAGAGTCCAGACAAGAAGAGATTGTCCCAGAATCTTGATCAGAGGAAGAGGTTGAAATGGTCGTATTGGATGATGATGGTGTTTGAGACATGTTGACAGTTTTAGAGGACCAACAGCAACTGAGGAGAAATTTCTGATTGAGAGACTGGGTTTTGATGAGGAGACGAGAGAGGAAGGAAGCAAGGGAGTTTCTATTCAACTTCTTAAAAAAATTGTAGGAAATGAGAAAATACAATTTTAAACCAATCAGAACAGGCATAAGTCCTTTGATCCTTGTTTTAAGCAAAATTAATTGCTACAATTCCTCATGTTGGCAAATACCCAGCTTACCCCTTAAGTTTTCAAATTGGTTTGCATCCAAAGCCTTGGTAAAAATGTCAGCCAGCTGTAGCTCAGTGGCAACATGTTCCAATTTGATTGTCTTCACTTCTACAAGGTCTCTGATAAAGTGATGTCGTATGTCAATATGTTTGGTCCTGCTATGCTGAATGGGATTCTTGGATATGTTGATTGTACTCAGATTGTCACAGTACAATGTCATAACATCTTGTGTGACATTATACTCAGTGAGCATCTGTTTCATCCATATCATTTGAGAGAAGCTACTACCAGCTGCAATGTATTCAGCTTCAGCAGTTGAAAGAGTCACACAATTCTGTTTCTTGCTGAACTAGGAAACCAGATTACTTCCCAAAAAGAAACATCCTCCAGAGGTGCTTTTTCTATCATCAGCACTACCAGCCCAATCAGCATCACAGTAGCCAGTCAGAGCTGGTTCACAGCCATGAGTATACATCAATCCATAGTTGTAAGTACCATACTTCAAAATTCTCTTCACTTGATTGATATGACTGACTTTGGGATCAGCTTGGTATCTAGCACAAACTCCAACTGCAAAGGCAATATCAGGTCTGCTGGCATTTAAGTACAACAAGCTTCCTATCATGCTTTTGTATAGACTTTGATCCACCTTAACCCCACTTGAATCTTTGGAAAGCTTTAGATGAGTAGGAGCAGGAGTCCTTTTGTGACTTGCATTCTCCATACCAAACTTCTTTACAATATTCTTAGCATACTTGCTTTGAGATAAGAAGATTGAGTCCTCCATCTGTGAGACTTGTAGTCCAAGAAAATAAGTTAGTTCTCCCATGAGACTCATTTCAAATTCAGCCTGCATCTGGTCAGCAAAGTGTTTAACCATATGTTCTGACATTCCTCCAAACACTATGTCATCAACATATATTTGGGCAACCATCAACTTCCCTCCTTCAGTTTTGACAAAGAGAGTTTTGTCCAAGCCTCCTTTTCTGTAGCCTTTGTCTGAGAGAAACTTTGTTAACCTTTCATACCATGCTCTAGGAGCTTGTTTCAGGCCATATAGAGCTTTTCTCAGTTTGTAGACATGATCAGGATGGGTTGGATCCACAAAACCTTTAGGTTGTTCCACATAAGCTTCCTCATTTAAGTACCCATTTAGAAAGACACTTTTCACATCCATCTGAAATAACATGAACTTCAGAAGACAAGCAATTGACAACAAGAGTCTGATTGATTCCAATCTGGCTACAGGTGCAAAGGTTTCATCAAAATCAACCCCTTCAACCTGGGTGTATCCTTGAGCAACAAGTCTTGCCTTATTTCTGGTGACAACTCCTTCAGCATCTGACTTGTTCTTGAATATCCATTTTGTCCCAATGATGTTAGTTCCTTCAGGTCTAGGAACCAGTTCCCAAACTTCATGTTGCTTGAATTGGTTCAGTTCATCTTGCATTGCACCAATCCAATATTCATCAGTTAAGGCTTCCTTGACATTTCTTGGTTCCATTTTGGACACAAAACAAGAGTTTGAGATGATTTCTCTAGATCTTGTGATGACTCCACTATTGGGATCTCCTATGATGAGCTCTTTTGGATGATCCTTCTGAACTCTGATGGAAGGAATCTTGCTAGCTTCCTTTGATTCAGATTCTGTTGTGGTGGAGTTGGGTAGGTCATCCTGTTGGGTTGAAGTCTCAAAGAATGTCTCAACAGTACAAGGAACATCTATTTCTTCATGATAGTCATCAATTACAACATTTATTGATTCCATCATGGTTTTGGTTCTGGAGTTGAATACTCTATAAGCTCTGCTGTTTGAGGAGTATCCTAGAAATATGCCTTCATCACTTTTGGGGTCCAGTTTTCTTCTTTGTTCACGATCAGACAGAATATAGCATTTGCTACCAAACACATGGAAGTACTTCACAGTTGGTTTTCTTCCTTTCCAGAGTTCATATATGGTGGATGAGGTTCCCTTTCTCAAGGAGACCCTGTTATGAACATAGCAAGCTGTATTCATAGCTTCAGCCCAAAAATACATAGGAAGTCTTTTGGCATGTAACAGTGCTCTGGCAGATTCTTGTATGGTCCTGTTTTTTCTTTCCACAACTCCATTTTGCTGAGGTGTTATGGGAGAAGAAAACTCATGACTGATTCCTTCTGAAGCACAGAAGTCATCAAACTTGCTGTTTTCAAATTCCTTGCCATGATCACTTCTGATTCTGACAATACATCCTTCCTTCTCTCTTTGAATTCTCTTGAACAGTTCTATAAAAACTTCAAATGCATCTGATTTTTCCCTAATGAAATTAATCTAGGTGAATCTGGAAAAATCATCCACAACCACATAGGCATATCTTTTACCACCAAGACTCTCTACTTGCATTGGTCCCATCAGATCCATATGGAGGAGTTCTAGAACCTTAGAGGTGGTCAAATGTCTTGACTTTGGGTGTGGCATCCTCGTCTGCTTACCAACTTGACATTCACCACAAACTCTTCCTTCATTAATTTGCAGTTTTGGAATCCCTCTGACTGCCTCCAAGGAGATAATCCTCTTCATACCCCTTAGATGAAGATGGCCAAGTTTTTGGTGCCACAGTTTCACCTCTTTTTCTTCCTTTGCAATGGAACACACAGATGAGAAATTAGTGTTCTCAGCCTCCCACAAGTAACAGTTGTCTTTGGATCTGACTCCTTTCATTACTATCTCTTGTTTGTCATTGATTACAAGGCATTCATATTTTGAGAAATTGACCTTGAATCCTAGATCACACAGTTGACTGATACTAATGAGATTAGCGGTCAGTCCTTTCACCAGCAGTACTTCATTTAGACTTGGAACTCCAGGGCAGTCCAAATCACCAACTCCTTTGATTTCACCTTTATCCCCATCTCCAAAGGTCACAAAACTGGTGGTGTGAGGCTTAACATTATTGAGGAGGTTCTTGATTCCAGTCATATGTCTGGAACATCCACTGTGAAAGTACCAGTCTTCCTTTGCAGAGACCCTCAGGGAAGTGTGAGCTATCAGTGCAGTAGCCTTTTTCTTCCATTGAGGAGCATGTGGTACCTTTTTAGACTTAGGTTTGACACATGAGTTCTGATTAGGGTATCCATGTAATCTGAAGCAGAAGGGTTTTATGTGGCCATATCTACCACAATGATGACATTTCCATCTTTGGTACCTTTTCCTCATATGTTTCTGTTCCTGATGTCGAGAGTTGTGTTGAGACATCTGTTTTGACATTTGCTTACCAGAACCAAATTTCGTTGCTTCCATAAATCCTAGACCAAATTTATTTCCCACATTTTGTCCAACCTGTAGGATCTCTTCCAATTTGTCTGTCCCATTTGTCAACAACTTGACAGATTTGGTCATTTGATTTAGTTGTGAGTTCAGCAATTGAACTTTTCCTTCTAGATGACTTATAGTTTCAAGGTTTACCCTTTTTTCAGCCTCCATCTTTATGATGAGTTTTGATTGTTTCTCATTCTGCACACAGACTTCAGTACTTCTGATACACAATTCTTTGTAAGTATCAGCCAGTTCTTCAAAAGTCACCTCTTCATAACTGATGTCACTTTCAGAGGTACAAACACCAGTTAAAGCAGTAACTCGTTTGGCAGTCTCTTCTTCAGAATTACTTTCTGAATCACAGTCAGACCAAGTAACTATCATTCCTTTTTGTTTCTTAAGAAAGGTAGGACATTCAGCTCGAATATGCCCATATCCTTCACAACCATGGCATTGAATTCCTCTGCCTTGAACTCCCTTCTCTTCTGACCTTGGTCTTCTGCTGGAACTGTCAATGTTAGAGGGAATGTTATGAACATTAGACCTTGACTTTGGATCTTTTCTTTTGATGAGTTTGTTGAACTGTCTTCCAAGCATGGCTACAGCTTCTGAAATGTTTTCTTCAACATCAGTGTTGGACATCAGAGCTATGCTCTTGTTCTTTTTGACACCATTATCAGTGATTCCCATCTCAAAAGTCTGAAGAGACCCAATAAGTTCATCCACTTTCAACTTGCTAATGTCCTGGGCTTCCTCTATGGCAGTTACCTTCATTGCAAATCTTTTAGGCAAGGATCTGAGAATCTTCCTCACCAGTATTTCTTCTGACATTTTTTCTCCCAGTGCTCCTGAGGTGTTGGCAATCTCCAAGATGTTCATGTGAAACTCATGAATGGTTTCATCTTCCATCATTTTTAGATTCTCAAACTTAGTGGTCAACATCTGAAGCCTTGACATTTTTACTTTGGAAGTGCCCTCATGAGTAGTTTTGAGAGTGTCCCAAACTTCCTTGGCCAGTTCATATTGATGTACTAGTCTGAAAATGTTTCTATCAATTCCATTGAACAAGGCATTTAAAGCTTTTGAATTTCCCAGAGCTAACTCATCTTCTTCTTTACTCCAATCTTCCTCAGGCTTCAGACTGATTGTCCCATCTATCTCAGTTATGGTGGGATGAATCCATCCTTTGTCAGCAGCTCTCCAAGCCTTTTTGTCCAGAGATTTTAGGAAGGCAATCATACGAGGTTTCCAGTAGTCATAATTGGTTCCGTCCAGAATGGGTGGTCTATTTCCAAAAACTCCTTCTTTGTCCATAGTGCTAGAAAGTGATATCCTTAGATCTCACCCAGTAATACAGGCAGGGTGCCTGCTCTGATACCAATTGAAATTCTGGCTGCAGATACTCAATGTCACGTTCAATGTTATGACACCGTATCTGACTTACTATATGACAGTAAATACAAAAGCAATAAAGAACACAGTCAATTGTTTACCCAGTTCAGTGTGCAACAACACCTACTCTGGGGGCTACCAAGCCAGGGAGGAAATCCACTATAAGAGATTTTAATTCAGGAATAAACCAACCAGTTTATCTCCTTCACTTAAGACCTACCCAATGCAATTCCAATCTAAGTACAACTTAAACCTGAGTTCCTACTCACTCCCCCTCAATCACAGCAGTGATACATAAACCAATTTGAATTAAGAATTGATGAAGACACTCTTCAAAAACAAACACTTGATTAAGCTTCACAGCTTTTTAATCAAGCAACACAATCACTCTTGCTTCAAAGTTTTGAGTGATGTACACAACAATCTTGACTCTGCTTCACAGCTTTAGTCAAGGAACATTCAAACACTCTTGCTTCAAAGCTTAGAGTGCTACACAACCCTTACAATTAGAAACCTATTCCAAGGCACTTATCACAATGATAATTGCTTGGAGTACAATAATCAAATCTATACAGATTACAAATGATCTTCTGATCAATAAAAGCCATCCTTGAAAAACAGCAGCTCTGTTGAATATATAGCAGTTGCAACTTCAGTTAGGGTTTCCAAAAACCTAGGGTTAATTCCGTTTGACCTAAAGACCAGGTCACAAGACTTTATTAACCAGGTTAGGGTTGAGCTAGGTTACCCCTCAGAAATCGCAGGATTTTGTTCAGGAAGGACTGAGTTATTTCCTGAAAAAACTCAGACTTATCCAATCCTGCAATCCTGTTAGTTCAGAACAGGATGTCATAACATCTGTTATGACATCTGAGAAAAACTGTCTACTGATTTAGCAAAATTTGATCATTTTGCAAAATGCTCAGATACACACTTATAAACATCAGTATTTGAATTACAATATTTTTCTGCAAAGGTACCTAATGAGTCAGTACAAACTGAACTAGAATGTTATGACATCAGTCATGACATTCACACATACACTTGGGATTTACCAAAAATGCAAGCCAATACCTAAACACCTACAATGGTGAAGGTAGTTTGTTGTCTAGTTTTTTTATTACTCCAATGGATGTTAGCCTTATCATTATGGAAGGTAGTCTCTTGTTGATATTTTTGTTACTCCAATGGATGGTAGCCTTGTCATTATAGAAGGTAGTCTGTTGTCGAATTTTTATGACTCCAATGGATGGTAGCCTTGTTATTATGGAAGGTAGTCTGTCATTGTGATTTCCATTACTCCAATAGATGGTAGCCTTGTCATTATAGAAGATAGTATGTCGTCGATAACTTTGTTACTCTAATGGATGGTATCCTTGTCATTATGGATGGTAGTCTATTGTCGAGTGTTATGTTACTCCAATGGATTGTAGCCTTGTCATTATGCAAGGTAGTCTGTTGTCGAGATTATTGTTACTCCAATGGATGGTAGCCTTGTCATTATGGAAGGTAGTTTGTTGTCCAGATTTTTGTTTTTCCAATGGATGGTAGCCTTGTCATTATGGAAGGTAGTATGTTCTCGAAATTTTTGTTATTCCAATAGATGGTAGGCTTGTCATTATGAAAAGTAGACTATTTTCCAGTATTTTTGGTACTATAATGTATGGTAGCCTTGTCATTGTGGAAGGTAGTTTGTTGTCGAGATTTTTGTTATTTCAATGTATGGTAGCCTTGTCATTATAAAAGGCATTCTGTAGTCGATATCTTTCTTACTCTAATGGATGGTAGCCTTGTCATTATGGAAGGTAGTCCATTGTCGAGATTTTTGTCACTCCAATGGATGGTAGCCTTGTAATTACGGAAGGTAGTCTGTTGGAGATATTTTTGTTACTCCAATGGATGGTAGCCTTGTCATTATGGAAGGTAGTCTCTTGTTGATATTTTCGTTACTCCAATGGATGGTAGCCTTGTCATTATGCAAGGTAGTATGGTTTCGAGATTTTTGTTACCCTAATGGATGGTAGCTTTGTAATTATGGAAGGTAGTTTGTTGTCGAGATTTTTGTTACTCTAATGGATGGTAGCCTTGTCATTATGGAAGGTAGTCTGTTGTGGAGATTTTTGTTACTTAAATGGATTGTGGCCTTGTCATTATTGAAGATAGACTATTGTCGAGATTTTTCTTACTCCAAAGGATTTTATCATTGTCATTATGGAAGGTAGTTTGTTGTCTAGATTTTTTGTTACTCTAATGGATGTTAGCCTTATCATTATGGAAGGTAGTCTCTTGTTGATATTTTTGTTACTCCAATGGATGGTAGCCTTGTCATTATAGAAGGTAGTCTGTTGTCGAGTTTTTATGACTCCAATGGATGGTAGCCTTGTTATTATGGAAGGTAGTCTGTCGTTGTGATTTCCATTACTCCAATAGATGGTAGCCTTGTCATTATAGAAGATAGTATGTCGTCGATAACTTTGTTACTCTAATGGATGGTATCCTTGTCATTATGGATGGTAGTCTATTGTCGAGTGTTATGTTACTCCAATGGATTGTAGCCTTGTCATTATGCAAGGTAGTCTGTTGTCGAGATTATTGTTACTCCAATGGATGGTAGCCTTGTCATTATGGAAGGTAGTTTGTTGTCCATATTTTTGTTTTTCCATTGGATGGTAGCCTTGTCATTATGGAAGGTAGTATGTTCTCGAAATTTTTGTTATTCCAATAGATGGTAGCCTTGTCATTATGAAAAGTAGACTATTTTCCAGTATTTTTGGTAAGATAATGGATGGTAGCCTTGTTATTGTGGAAGGTAGTTTGTTGTCGAGATTTTTGTTATTTCAATGTATGGTAGCCTTGTCATTATAGAAGGCATTTTGTAGTCGATATCTTTGTTACTATAATGGATGGTAGCCTTGTCATTATGGAAGGTAGTCCATTGTCGAGATTTTTGTCACTCCAATGCATGGTAGCCTTGTAATTACGGAAGGTAGTCTGTTGGAGAGATTTTTGTTACTCCAATGGATGGTAGCCTTATCATTATGGAAGGTAGTCTCTTGTTGATATTTTCGTTACTCCAATGGATGGTAGCCTTGTCATTATGCAAGGTAGTATGGTTTCGAGATTTTTGTTACCCTAATGGATGGTAGCTTTGTAATTATGGAAGGTAGTTTGTTGTCGAGATTTTTGTTACTCTAATGGATGGTATCCTTGTCATTATGGAAGGTAGTCTGTTGTGGAGATTTTTGTTACTTAAATGGATTGTGGCCTTGTCATTATTGAAGATAGACTATTGTCGAGATTTTTGTTACTCCAAAGGATTGTATCATTGTCATTATGGAAGGTAGTTTGTTGTCTTGATTTTTTGTTACTCCAATGGATGTTAGCCTTATCATTATGGAAGGTAGTCTCTTGTTGATATTTTTGTTACTCCAATGGATGGTAGCCTTGTCATTATAGAAGGTAGTCTGTTGTCGAGTTTTTATGACTCTAATGGATGGTAGCCTTGTCATTATGGAAGGTAGTCTGTCGTTGTGATTTCCATTACTCCAATAGATGGTAGCCTTGTCATTATAGAAGATAGTATGTTGTCAATAACTTTGTTACTCCAATGGATGGCATCCTTGTCATTATGGATGGTAGTCTATTGTCGGGTGTTTTGTTACTCCAATGGATTGTAGCCTTGTCATTATGGAAGGTAGTCTATTGTCGAGATTATTGTTACTCCAATGGATGGTAGCCTTGTCATTATGGAAGGTAGTATGTTGTCGATATCTTTGTTACTCTAATGGATGGTAGCCTTGTCATTATGGAAAGTAGTAAGTTGTGCAGAGATATGTTACTCCAATGTATGGTAGCCTTGTCATTATAGAAGGAAGTCTGTTGTCGATATCTTTGTTACTCTAATGGATGGTAGCCTTGTCATTATGGAAGGTAGTCCATTGTCAAGATTTTTGTCACTCCAATGGATGGTAACCTTGTAATTATGGAAGGTAGTCTCTTGGCGAGATTTTTGTTACTCCAATGGATGGTAGCCTTGTCATTATGGAAGGTAGTCTCTTGTTGATATTTTCATTACTCCAATGGATGGTAGCCTTGTCATTATGGAAGGTAGTTTGTCGTTGTGATTTCCGTTACTCCAGTAGATGCTAGCCTTGTCATTATAGAAGGTAGTTTGTTGTCGAGATTTTTGTTATTCTAATGGATGGTAGCCTTGTCATTATGGAAGGTAGTCTGTTGTGGAGATTTTTGTTACTCCAATGGATTGTGGCCTTGTCATTATGGAAGGTAGACTGTTGTCGAGATTTTTGTTACTCCAATGGATTGTAGCCTTGTCATTATGGAAGGTAGTCTGTTGTCTAGATTTTTTGTTACTCCAATGGATGTGAGCCTTATCAATATGGAAGGTAGTCTCTTGTTGATATTTTTGTTACTCCAATGGATGGTGGCCTTTTCATTATAGAAGGTAGTCTGTTGTTGAGATCTTTGTGACTCCAATGGATGGTAGCCTTGTCATTATGGAAGGTAGTTTGTCGTTGTGATTTCCGTTACTCCAGTAGATGCTAGCCTTGTCATTATAGAAGATAGTATGTTGTCGATAACTTTGTTACTCCAATGGATGGTATCCTTGTCATTACGGATGGTAGTCTGTTGTCGAGTGTTTTGTTACTCCAATGGATTCTAGCCTTGTCATTATGGAAGGTAGTCTGTTGTCGAGATTATTGTTACTCCAATGGATGGTAGCCTTGTCATTATGGAAGGTAGTATGTTGTCGATATCTTTGTTACTCTAATGGATGGTAGCCTTGTCATTATGGAAAGTAGTATGTTGTGCAGAGATATGTTACTCCAATGGATGGTAGACTTGTCATTATGGAAGGTAGTCTGTTGTCCAGATTTTTGTTTTTCCATTGGACGGTAGCCTTGTCATTATGGAAGGTAGTATGTTCTCCATATTTTTGTTATTCCAAAAAATGGTAGCCTTGTCACTATGGAAAGTAGACTATTGTCGAGATTTTTGTTACTACAATGTATGGTAGCCTTGTCATTGTGGAAGGTAGTCTATTCTTGATATTTTTGTTATTCCAATAGATGATAGCCTTGTCATTATGAAAGGTAGTCTGTTGTCAAAATTTTTGTTACTCCAATGGATGGTAGCCTTGTCATTATGGAACGTAGTATGTTGTTGATATCTTTGTTACTCCAATGGATTGTTGCCTTGTCATTATGGAAGGTATATTGTTGTCGAGATTTTTGTTACTCCAATCTATTGTAGCCTTGTCATTATGGAAGGTATTCTGTGGTCTAGATTTTTTGTTACTCCAATGGATGTTAGCCTTATAATTATGGAAGGTAGTCTTTTGTTGATATTTTTGTTACTCCAACGGATGGTAGCCTTGTCATTATATTAGGTAGTCTGTTGTCGAAATTTTTGTGACTCCAATGGATGGTAGCCTTGTCATTATAGAAGGTAGTTTGTCGTTGTTATTTCTGTTACTCCAATAGATGGTAGCTTTGTCATTATAGAAGATAGTATGTTGTCGATAACATTGTTACTCCAATGGATGGTATCCTTGTCATCATAGATGGTAGTCTATTGTCGAGTGTTTTGTTACTCCAATGGATTGTAGCCTTTTCAATCGCATCGTATCGGTTCCATCTTCACATATAGGACACGTTTTTTCACATTTAATGCTATACCCGAATAGATTTCCGTAGGCTGGAAAATCGTTAATTGTTCCAAACAACATCACCGTTCTCCCACAAAATCTTCAAATCTTCGATTAAAGGTTCCAAATATACGTCTATGTCATTTCCTGGTTGTTTAGGCC
Source organism: Vicia faba (assembly GCA_948472305.1). Taxonomy (NCBI): domain Eukaryota; kingdom Viridiplantae; phylum Streptophyta; class Magnoliopsida; order Fabales; family Fabaceae; genus Vicia; species Vicia faba. The sequence continues at coordinate 679,438,032 of OX451739.1, read as the reverse complement.
CAGAAATTAACATAGATAACATTATGTACTTACGCTTCATACATAGCCACGGAGGTAGGTTAGAAATCATAAGAATAATAGGCCATGTGCTATGCGAGATACTTTGAATACCGTGTGGGTTCATTCCATCAGTAGACAATGGAAAGCAAAGGTTTCTTGCTTCTTTTCCAAATTCAGGATAATCATTTTTAATTTTCTCCCACTGTGGTGAATCTTCCGGATGTCGAAACTTTCCATTAACAATTCTTTCATCTGTATGCCAAGTTAAGTGTCTTGAATCGGTTTCACTATGATACATCAGTCTAAATCTCGTAATTATAGGAAAATACCATAAGACTTTTGCCAGAGACATCTTTTTCTTATATCGAGGGGCACCGCATTTAGGACACTCATTTAACGATGCATACTCGTTTTGAAACAAAACACAATCTTTTGGACAGGCATGTATCTTGTCATAGCTCATGCCAATAGAGTACAACATCTTTTTGGCCTCATACGTTCGATTGGGGAGAACATTATCCTCTGGTAGCATATCTTTCATAAGGGCTAATAACTCTGTGAAACTTTTATCCGACCATCCATTGCCCGCCTTTAAGTTGTACAACTTTAATACCACAGACAATATTGTGAATTTTGTACAACCATTATACAACGGTTTCTGTGCATCACTTACAAACCTCTCGAACATTTTAGGACAATCATTAAGATCTTCTTCAAGCGCTTCTGCAATCTCTTCAACTCGATCATAATCGTATGTATTTGTGCCATTGTTGTTTGAAGCATAGGTCATATTATCCCTCGATTCATCATTCCTTTCACTTTTCTCACCATGCATATTCCAACATGTATAACTTCTATCAATTCCATACCGTATTAAATGTGATGCCAACTGAACCGCGTCAACCCGATTCCCATTACAGCAACACAAACAAGGACATGTCATTCGACTGGGGTCTTTGGCGTGCGCAACAGAAAACTTAATGAATTCCGATACCCTGTTCTCGTACTCTTTCAACAATCGATTGGAATACATCCATGTCTTATCCATGGTTTACGGTTTCTGAGTCAATCTGAGCTAAATGATAAATTCGAAAACAAAACTAATACTCAAAACTTGAACTTTCTCTTGCACAACCATATAACAAAACCAATACTCAAAACTTTTCACTAAATTCATTTCATTCTATCAACTACTTTAGTACACAAGTATAATACATTCCTACCAAGAAAAGAGACGAGTAGAACACATAAACAAGAAACCATCATTGCTCAAAATCAATTATAAAAAGCACACGAAAAAAACAATATATTAATAGATTTAATAATATGGCTACCTTTATTAAATATTTTGTTACGCCCTCTATTATTTCTCTCTTAGCTTGTTTTACCAATGCACAACTTGTTAATGTAAAATTAAAAATAACTGAAGCACATATTTTAAAATAACTGATATTTAATTGGACCATGAAAGTGTTGGGTAAAATTAAAAACAAAAAAAAAACAAAAGAAATTGGTGCTTCCTTCTAATATTTTTTACTCTTACTGATACAGGATAGATTGAATAGCTTAAATCAAGGAGGACCGAGGCAAAGGGAAGAAGCTTTAGCTGCCTTAAACTCTGCCTTCAGTTCATCAACCAGAACTAAAGTTGTTACACCTAGGAAATCTCCAAGAGATCAAGGATCATAAAGAGCAGTTGCAGTAACTGCTCTTTCTAACGTTCTCACTGCTGAAAAGAAGAAACAATCACCTGACAGTTCTCCTGTGGCAAGCGGCAGTCCTGTTGTTGAAAGTAACACTCCCTATGAGATATATTGGTCTTGTTTTCTTTTCTAAAAATCAAACGAGTAACTTCTGACGATTTGACACATTTGAGTTCTCTCTATAGATGCTAAAAGTGAAACTGCCCCTTCGGAATCAGAAGGTCCTGAAGAAGTTACAGAAACCAAGGAGGCAGAGGAATCTCTAGTTTAGGGTTTTTTCGTGAAGAAAATCTGACTGAGAATACAAAAGTGATAAGAATTGTGTTTTGATATTTATTATAAAACTACCTACTAAAGCGCTTTTAAAAGCACTTTCTAAAGGTCATCTATAACAGCACTTTTACATCAAAAAGCGCTTTCGTAGAACATCCTATAGCAGCGCTTTTATAAGCGCTTTCTAAAGGCCAGCTTTAGCAGCGCTTTGGAAAAGCTCTTTCTAAGGCTGACCTTTAGCAGCGCTTTTGAAAAGCGCTTTCTTAAGGTACCCTCTGAAAGGCCAGCTTTAGCAGCGCTTCCCAAAAAGCGCTTTCTAAGGGTGACCTTGAGAAGTGCTTTTGAAAAGAGCTTTCTTAAGGAACCCTTTGAAAGCCCTTTTTTAAGCGAATTTTTTTAAAAACCTACCACAACGCTTTTTTCCAATAGCGCTTTCTTTTATGTGCTGCTAAAACTTATTTTTGGCGTAGTGATTGTCATTATGGAAGGTAGTCTATTGTCGAGATTTTTGTTATTCCATTGGATGGTAGCCTTGTCATTATGGAAGGTAGTTTTTGTCGATATTTTTGTTAGTCCAATGGATGGTATCCTTATCATTATGGAAGGTAGTCTATTGTCGAGATTTTTGTTACCCCAATGGATGGTAGCCTTGTAATTATGGAAGGTAGTTTGTTGTAGTGATTTTTGTTACTCGAATTGATGGTAGCCTTTTCATTATGGAAGGTAGTCTTTCTATGAGATTTCTATTACTCCAATAGATTGTAGCCTAGTCATTATGGAAGGTAGTCTGTTATTCAGATTTTTGTTACTCCAATAGATGGTAGCCTTGTCATTATGAAAGATAATATGTTATCGATATTTTTATTATTCCATTGGATGGAAGCCTTGTCAATATGGAAGGTAGTCTATTGTCAAGATTTTTGTTATTCCAAAGGATGGTAACCTTGTCATTATGGAATGTAGTATTTTGTCAAGATTTTTTTACTCAAATGGATGGTAGCCTTGTCATTATTAAAGGTATTCTGTTGTCGATATCTATGTTACTCCAACGGATGATAGCCTTGTCGTTATGGAAGGTAGTCTGTTGTTGAGATTTTTGTTACTCCAATGGATGGTAGCGTTGTCATTATAGAAGGTAGTCTGTTGTCGAGATTTTTGTTCAATTGATGGTAGCCTTATCATTATGGAAGGTTGTCTATTGTCGAGATTTTTGTTACTCCAATGGATTGTAGCCTTATCATTATGGAAGGTAGTCTGTTGTCGAGATTTTTGTTACTCCAATGGATGGTAGCCTTGTCATTATGGAAGGTACTCTATTGTCAAAAATTTTGTTACTCCAATGGATGGTAGCCTTGTCATTATACAATGTAGGCAGTTGTACAGATTTTTCTTATTCCAATAGATGGTAGCCTTATCATTATAGAAGGTACTCTATTGTCAAAAAAGTTGTTACTCCAATAGATGGTAGCATTGTCATTATGCAAGGTAGTCAGTTGTTTTGATTTTTGTTACTCCAATGGATTGTAGCCTTGTAATTATGGAAGGTAGTCTATTGTCGAGGTTTTTGTTACCCCAATGGATGTAGCCTTGTCATTATGGAAGGTAGTCTGTTGTCGACATTTTTGTTACTCCAATGAATGGTAGCCTTGTCATTATGGAAGGTAGTCTGTCATTGAGATTTCTGTTACTCCAATGGATTGTAGCCTTGTCATTTTGGAAGGTAGTTTGTTCTTCAAATTTTTGTTACTCCAATGGATGGTAGCCTTGTGATTATGGAATGTAGTATGTTGTCGAGATTTTTGTTATTCCAATGGATGGTAGCCTTGTCATTATGGAATGTAGTCTGTTGTCGAGATTTTTGATATTCCAATGGATGGTAACCTTGTCATTATGAAAGGTAGTAATTTGTAGTGATTTTTGTTACTCCAATGGATGATAGCCTTGTCATTATGGAAGGTAGTCTATTGTCGTGATTTTTGTTACTCCAATGGATGGTAGCCTTGTCATTATGGAAGGTAGTCTGTTGTCTAGATTTTTGATATTCCAATGGATGGTAACCTTGTCATTATGAAAGGTAGTATTTTGTAGTGATTTTTGTTACTCCAATGGATGATAGCCTTGTCATTATGGAAGGTAGTCTATTGTCGAGATTTTTGTTACTCCAATGGATGGTAGCCTTGTCATTATGGAAGGTAGTCTATTATTGAGATTTTTGTTATTCCAATGGATGTTAGCCTTGTCATTATGGAAGGTAGTCTGTCGTTGAGATTTCTGTTTCTCCAATGGATGGTAGCCTTGTCATTATTCAAGGTAGTTTGTTGTCGATATCTTTGTTACTCCAATGGATGATAGCCTTGTCATTATGGAAGGTTGTTTGTTGTTAAGATTTTTGTTACTCCAATGGATGGTAGCCTTGTCTTTGTAGAAGGTAGTCTGTTGTCGAGATTTTTGTTATTCGAATGGATGGTAACCTTGTCATTATGGAAGGTAGTTTTTTGTCGAGATTTTTTTTACTCCAATGGATGGTAGCCTTGTCATTATTGAAGATAGTCTGTTGTCGATATCTTTGTTATTCTAATGAATGGTAGGCTTGTCATTAAAGAACATAGTCTGTTGTTGATATTTTTGTTACTTCAATGGATGGTAGCCTTGTCATTATGGAAGGTACTCTATTGTCGAAATTCTTGTTACTACAATGGATGGTAGCCTTGTCATTATGGAAGGTAGTCGGTTGTACATATTTTTGTTATTTCAATAGATGGTAGCCTTATGATTAGGGAAGGTACTCTATTGTCAAAACTTTTGTTACTCCAATGGATGGTAGCCTTGTCATTATGCAAGTTAGTCGGTTGTTCTAATTTTTTTTATTCCATTGGATGGTAGCCTTGTCATCATAGAAGGTAGTCTGTTGTCGAGATTTTTGTTATTCCAATGAATGGTAACCTTGTCATTATGGAAGTTAGTCTTTTATCGATATCTTTGTTACTCCAATGGATGATAGCCTTGTCATTATGCAAGGTAGTCTGTTGTTCATATTTTTGTTACTCCATTGGATGGTAGCCTTGTCATTATGCAAGGTAGTCGGTTGTTCTGAATTTTGTTACTCCAATGGATTGAAGCCTTGTCATTATGGAAGATAATATATTGTCGAGATTTTTGTTATTTCAATTGATGGTAGCCTTGTCATTATGGAAGGTAGTTTTTTTTCGAGATTTTTGTTACTCCAATGGATGGTAGCCTTGTCATTATGGAAGGTAGTGTGTTGTCGAGATTTTTGTTACCCCAATGGATGGTAGCCTTGTCATTATGGAAGGTAGTCTGTTGTAGAAATTTTTGTTACCCTAATGGATGTAGCCTTGTCATTATTGAAGGTAGTCTGTTGTCGAGATTTTTTTTATTTCATTGGATGGTAGCCATTTCATCATGGAAGGTAGTCTATTGTCGAGATTTTTGTTATTCCAACAAATGGTAGCCTTGTCATTATGGAACGTAGTTTATCTTTGGGATTTCTGTTACTCAAATGGATTGTAGCCTTGTCATTATGGAAGGTAGTCTATTGTTCAGAATTTTGTTACTCAAATGAAAGGTAGCCTTGTCATTATGAAATGTAGTATGTTGTCGATATTTTTGTTATTCCATTGGATGGTAGCGTTGTCATTATGCAAGGAAGTTTGTTGTTCAGATTTTTGTTACTCCAATGGATGGTAACCTTGTCATTATAGAAGGTAGTATTTTGTCGAGATTTTTGTTACTCAAATGGATGGTAGCCTTGTCATTATTCAAGGTAGTCTGTTGTCGATATCTTTGTTACTCTAATGGATGATAGCGTTGTCATTATGGAAGGTAGTCTATTGTCGAGATTTTTGTTACTCTAATGGATGGTAGCCTTGTCATTATAGAAGGTAGTTTGTTGTCGAGATTTTTTTTATTTCATTGGATGGTAGCCTTGTCATCATGGAAAGTAGTCTGTTGTCGAGATTTTTGTTATTCCACTGAATGGTAACCTTGTCATTATGGAAGTTAGTCTTTTGTCGATATCATTGTTACTCCATTGGATGATACCCTTGTCATTATGCAAGGTAGTATGTGGTTCATATTTTTGTTACTCCATTGGATGGTAGCCTTATCATTATGCAAGGTAGTCGGTTGTTCTGATTTTTGTTACTCCAATGGATGGTAGTCTATTGTCGAGATTTTTTTTATTTCAATTGATGGTAGCCTTATCATTATGGAAGGTAGTTTTTTGTCGAGATTTTTGTTACTCCAATGGATGGTAGCCTTGTCATTATGGAAGGTAGTTTGTTGTCGAGATTTTTGTTACCCCAATGGATGGTAGCCTTGTCATTATGGAAGGTAGTCTATTGTTCATATTTTTGTTACTCCAATGGAAGGTAGCCTTGTCATTATGAAATGTAGTATGTTGTCGATATTTTTGTTATTCCATTGGATGGTAGCCTTGTCATTATGCAAGGAAGTCTGTTGTTCAGATTTTTGTTACTCCAATGGATGGTAACCTTGTCATTATGAAAGGTAGTCTTTTGTCGAGATTTTTGTTACTCAAATGGATGGTAGCCTTGTCATTATTCAAGGTAGTCTGTTGTCGATATCTTTGTTACTCCAATGGATGGTAGCCTTGTCATTATGGAAGGTTGTTTATTGTCGAGATTTTTGTTACCCCAATGGATGGTAGCCTTGTCATTATGGAACGTAGTCTGTTGTTGAGATTTTTGTTACTCCAATGAATGGTAGCCTTGTCATTATGGAAGGTAGTTTGTCTTTGGGATTTATGTTACTCCAATGGATTGTAGCCATGTCATTATGGAAAGTAGTCTATTGTTCAGATTTTTGTTATTCCATTGGATGGTAGCCTTGTCATTATGCAAGGAAGTATGTTGTCGAGATTTTTTTTATTCCATTGGATGGTAACCTTGTCATCATGGAAGGTAGTCTTTTGTCGAGATTTTTGTTATTCCAATGAATGGTAACCTTGTCATTATGGAAGTTAGTCTTTTGTCGATATCTTTGTTACTCCAATGGATGATAGCCTTGTCATTATGCAAGGTAGTCTGTTGTTCATATTTTTGTTACTCCATTGGATGGTAGCCTTGTCATTATGGAAGGTAGTCTATTGTCGATATTTTTGTTATTCTAATGGATGGTAGCCATCTCATTATGGAAGGTAGTTTTTTGTTGAGATTTTTGTTACTCCAATGGATGGTAGCCTTGCCATTATGGAAGGTAGTTTGTTGTCCAGATTTTTGTTACACCAATAGATGGTTACCTTGTCATTATGGAAGGTAGTCTTTTGTCGAAATTTTTGTTACCCCAATGGATGTTGCCTTGTCATTATGGAAGGTAGTCTGTTGTCGACCTTTTTGTTACTCCAATGAATGGTAGCCTTGTCATTATGGAAGGTAGTCTGTCGTTGAGATTTCTGTTACTCCAATGGATTGTAGCCTTGTGATAATGGAAGGTAGACTGTTGTCGAGATTTTTATTATTCCAATGTATGGTAGCCTTGTCATTATTCAAGGTAGTCTGTTGTCGAGATTTTTGTTATTCCAATGGATGGTAACCTTCTCATTATAAAAGGTAGTATTTTGTAGAGATTTTTGTTACTCCAATGGATGATAGCCTTGTCATTATGGAAGGTAATTTGTTGTTGAGATTTTTGTTACTCCAATGGATGGTAACGTTGTCATTATGAAAGGTAGTATTTTGTAGAGATTTTTGTTATTCTAAAGGATGATAGCCTTGTCATTATGGAAGATAGTCTGTTGTTCAGATTTTAGTTACTCCAATGGATGTTAACCTTGTCATTATGGAAGGTAGTCTTATGTTGAGATTTTTGTTACTCAAATGGACGGTAGCCTTGTCATTATTCAAAGTAGTCTGTTGTCGATATCTTTGTTACTCCAATGGATGATAGCCTTGTCATTATGGAAGGTAGTCTGTTGTCGAGATTTTTGTTACTCCAATGGATGGTAGCCTTGTCATTATGGAAGGTAGTCTGTTGTCGAGATTTTTTTCATTCCATTGGATTGTAGCCTTGTCATCATGGAAGGTAGTATATTTTCGAGATTTTTGTTATTCCAATGAATGGTAACCTTGTCATTATGGAAGTTAGTCTTTAGTCGATATCTCTGTTACTCCAATGGATGATAGCCTTGTCATTATGCAAGGTAGTCTGTTGTTCATATTTTTGTTACTCCATTGGATGGTAGCCTTGTCATTATGAAAGGTAGTTTGTTGACGAGATTTTTGTTACTCCAATGGATGGTAGCCTTGTCATTATGGAAGGTAGTTTGTTGTCGAGATTTTTGTTACCCCAATGGATGGTAGCCTTTTCATTATGGAAGGTAGTCTATTGTTCATATTTTTGTTACTCAAATGGAAGGTAGCCTTGTCATTATGAAATGTAGTATGTTGTCGATATTTTTGTTATTCCATTGGATGGTAGCCTTGTCATTATGTAAGGAAGTCTGTTGTTCAGATTTTTGTTACTCCAATGGATGGTAACCTTGTCATTATGAAAGGTAGTCTTTTGTCGAGATTTTTGTTACTCAAATGGATGGTAGCCTTGTCATTATGGAAGGTAGTTTTTTGTCGAGATTTTTGTTACCCCAATGGATGGTAGCCTTGTCATTATGGAAGGTACTCTGTTGTCGAGATTTTTCTTATTCCAATGGATGGTAACCTTGTCATTATGAAAGGTAGTATTTTGTAGATATTTTTGTTACTCCAATGGATGATAGCCTTGTCATTATGGAAGGTAGTCTATTGTCGATATTTTTGTTACTCCAATGGATGGTAGCCTTGCCATTATGGAAGGTAGTTTGTCTTTGGTATTTCTGTTACTCTAATGGATGATGCCTTGTCATTATGGAAGGTAGTGTGTTGTTCAGATTTTTGTTACTCCAATGGATGGTAACCTTGTCATTATGGAAGGTAGTCTTTTGTCGAGATTTTTGTTACTCAAATGGATGGTAGCCTTGTCATTATTCAAGGTAGTCTGTTGTCGATATCTTTGTTACTCCAATGGATGATATCCTTGTCATTATGGAAGGTAGTCTGTTTTCGAGATTTTTGTTACTCCATTGGATGGTAGCCTTGTCATTATGGAAGGTATTCTCTTGTCGAGATTTTTTTTATTCCATTGGATTGTAGCCTTGTCATCATGGAAGTTAGTCTCTTGTCGAGATTTTTGTTATTCCAATGAATGGTAACATTGTCATTATGGAAGTTAGTCTTTTGTCGATATCTTTGTTACTCCAATGGATGATAGCCTTGTCATTATGCAAGGTAGTTTGTTGTTCATATTTTTGTTACTCCATTGGATGGTAGCGTTGTCATTATGGAAGGTAGTCTATTGTCGAGATTTTTGTTATTCCAATGGATGGTAGCCTTCTCATTATGGAAGGTTGTTTTTTGTTGAGATTTTTGTTACTCCAATGGATGGTAGCCTTGCCATTATGGAAGGTAATTTGTTGTCAAGATTTTTGTTACCCCAATAGATGGTAACCTCGTCATTATGGAAGGTAGTCTGTTGTAGAAATTTTTATTACCCCAATGGATGTAGCCTTGTCATTAAGGAAGGTAGTCTGTTGTTGAGATTTTTGTTATTCTAATGGATGGTAACCTTTTCATTATGAAAGGTAGTATTTTGTAGTGATTTTTGTTACTCCAATGGATGATAGCCTTGTCATTATGGAAGGTAGTCTGTTGTCGATATTTTTGTTACTCCAATGAATGGTACCCTTGTAATTATGGAAGGTAGGTTGTCTTTGGGATTTTTTTTACTCCAATGGATTGTAGCCTTGTCATTATGGAAGGTAGTCTGTTGTTCAGATTTTTGTTACTCCAATGGAAGGTAGCCTTGTCATTATGAAATGTAGTATGTTGTCGATATTTTTGTTACTCCAATGGATGGTAGTCTTTCCATTATGGAAGGTAGTTTGTTGTCAAGATTTTTGTTGCCCCAATTGATGGAAACCTTGTCATTATAGAAGGTAGTCTGTTTTTGAAATTTTTGTTACCCCAATGGATGTAGCCTTGTCATTATGAAAGGTAGTCTGTCGTTGAGATTTCTGTTACTCCAATGGATTGTAGCCTTGTGATTATGGAAGATAGACTATTGTCGAGATTTTTATTATTCCAATGGATGGTAGCCTTGTCATTATGGAAGGTAGTCTGTTGTCGAGATTTTTTAAATTCTAATGGATGGTAACCTTGTCATTATGAAAGGTAGTATTTTGTAGAGATTTTTGTTACTCAAATGGATGATAGCCTTGTCATTATGGAAGGTAGTCTATTATCGATATTTTTGTTACTCCAATGGATGGTAGCCTTGGCATTATGGAAGGTAGTTTATCTTTGGGAATTCTATTACTCTAATGGATGATAGCCTTGTCATTATGGAAGGTAGTCTTTTGTTGAGATTTTTGTTACTCAAATGGCTGGTAGCCTTGTCATTATTCAAGGTAGTCTGTTGTCGATATCTTTGTTACTCCAATGGATGATAGCCTTGTCATTATGGAAGGTAGTCTGTTGTCGAGATTTTTGTTACTCCAATGGATGGTAGTCTTGTCATTATGGAAGGTAGTCTGTTGTCGAGAGTTTTTTTATTCCATTGGATTGTAGCCTTGTCATCATGGAAGGTAGTCTATTGTCGAGATTTTTGTTATTCCAATGAATGGTAACCTTGTCATTATGGAAGTTAGTCTTTTGTCGATATCTCTGTTACTCCATTGGATGATAGCCTTGTCATTATGCAAGGAAGTTTGTTGTTCATATTTTTGTTACTCCATTGGAAGGTAGCCTTGTCATTAAGGAAGGTAGTGTATTGTCGAGATTTTTGTCAGTCCAATGGATGGTAGCCTTCTCATTATGGAAGGTTGTTTTTTGTTGAGATTTTTGTTACTCCAATGGATGGTAGCCTTGCCATTATGGAAGGTAGTTTGTTGTCAAGATTTTTGTTGCCCTAATTGATGGTAACCTTGTCATTATGGAAGGTAGTTTGTTGTCGAAATTTTTGTTACCCCAATGGATGTAGCCTTGTCATTATGAAAGGTAGTCTGTTGTCGACATTTTTGTTACTCCAACGAATGGTAGCCTTGTCATTATGGAAGGTAGTCTATCATTGAGATTTCTGTTACTCCAATGGATTGTAGCCTTGTGATTATGGAAGGTAGACTGTTGTCGTGATTTTTATTTTTCCAATGGATGGTTGCCTTGTCATTATGGAAGGTAGTCCGTTGTCGAGATTTTTGTTATTCCAGTGGATGGTAACCTTGTCATTATGAAAGGTAGTATTTTGTAGAGATTTTTGTTACTCCAATGGATGATAGCCTTGTCATTATGGAAGGTAGTCTATTGTCGATATTTTTGTTACTCCAATGGATGGTAGCCTTGTCATTATGGAAGGTAGTTTGTCTTTGGGATTTCTGTTACTCTAATGGATGATAGCATTGTCATTATGGAAGGTAGTCTGTTGTTCAGATTTTTGTTACTCCAATGGAAGGTAGCCTTGTCATTATGAAATGTAGTATGTTGTCGATATTTTTGGTTATTCCATTGGATGATAGCCTTTTCATTATGCAAGGAGGTCTGTTGTTCAAATTTTTGTTACTCCAATGGATGGTAACCTTGTCATTATGGAAGGTAGTCCATTGTCGAGATTTTTTTTACTCAAATGGATGGTAGCCTTGTCATTATTCAAGGTAGTCTGTTGTCGACATCTTTGTTACTCCAATGGATGATAGCCTTGTCATTATGGAAGGTTGTCTGTTGTCGAGATTTTTGTTACTACAATGGATGGTAGCCTTGTCATTATGGAAGGTAGTCTATTGTCGAGATTTTTGTTAGTCCAATGGATGGTAGCCTTCTCATTATGGAAGGTTGTTTTTTGTTGAGATTTTTGTTACTCCAATGGATGGTAGGCTTGCCATTATGGAAGGTAGTTTGTTGTCAAGATTTTTGTTGCCCCAATAGATGGTAACCTTATCATTATGGAAGGTAGTCTGTTGTCGAAATTTTTGTTACCCCAATGGATGTAGCCTTGTCGTTATGAAAGGTAGTCTGTTGTCGACATTTTTGTTACTCCAACGAATGGTAGCCTTGTCATTATGGAAGGAAGTCTGTCGTTGAGATTTCTGTTAATCCAATGGATTGTAGCCTTGTGATTATGGAAGGTAGACTGTTGTCGAGATTTTTATTATTCCAATGGATGGTAGCCTTGTCATTATGGAAGGTAGTCTGTTGTCGAGATTTTTGTTATTCCAATGGATGGTAACCTTGTCATTATGAAAGGTAGTATTTTGTAGAGATTTTTGTTACTCCAATGGATGATAGCCTTGTCATTATGGAAGGTACTCTGTTGTAGATATTTTTGTTACTCCAATGGATGGTAGCCTTGTTATTATGGAAGGTAGTTTGTCTTTGGGATTTTTGTTACTCTAATGGATGATAGCCTTGTCATTATGGAAGGTAGTCTGTTGTTCAGATTTTTGTTACTCCAATGGATGGTAACCTTGTCATTATGGAAGGTAGTCTTTTGTCGAGATTATTGTTACTCAAATGAATGGTAGCCTTGTCATTATTCAAGGTAGTCTATTGTCGATATCTTTGTTACTCCAATGGATGATAACCTTGCCCATATAGAAGGTAGTCTGTTTTCGAGATTTTTGTTACTCCAATGGATGGTAGCCTTGTCATTATGGAAGGTAGTCTCTTGTCGAGATTTTTTTTATTCCATTGGATTGTAGCCTTGTCATCATGGAAGTTAGTCTCTTGTCGGGATTTTTGTTATTCCAATGAATGGTAACCTTGTCATTATGGAAGTTAGTCTTTTGTCGATATCTCTTTTACTCCAATGGATGATAGCCTTGTCATTATGCAAGGTAGTCTGTTGTTCATATTTTTGTTACTCCATTGGATGGTAGCCTTGTCATTATGGAAGGTAGTGTATTGTCGAGATTTTTGTTAGTCCAATGGATGGTAGCCTTCTCATTATGGAAGGTTGTTTTTTGTTGAGATTTTTGTTACTCCAATGGATGGTAGCCTTGCCATTATGGAAGGTAGTTTGTTGTCAAGATTTTTGTTTCCCCAATTGATGGTAACCTTGTCATTATGGAAGGTAGTCTGTTGTAAAATTTTTGTTACCCCAATGGATGTAGCCTTATCATTATGAAAGGTAGTTTGTTGTCGACATTTTTGTTACTCCAACGAATGGTAGCCTTGTCATTATGGAAGGTAATCTGTCGTTGAGATTTCTGTTACTCCAATGAATTGTAGCCTTGTGATTATGGAAGGTAGACTATTGTCGAGATTTTTATTATTCCAATGGATGGTAGCCTTGTCATTATGGAAGGTAGTCTGTTGTCGAGATTTTTGTTATTCCAATGGATGGTAACCTTGTCATTAAGAAAGGTAGTATTTTGTAGAGATTTTTGTTACTCCAATGGATGATAGCCTTGTCATTATGGAAGGTAGTCTATTGTCGATATTTTTGTTACTCCAATGGATGGTAGCCTTGTCATTATGGAAGGTAGTTTGTTTTTGGGATTTCTGTTACTCTATTGGATGATAGCCTTGTCATTATGGAAGGTAGTCTGTTGTTCAGATTTTTGTTACTCCAATGGATGGTAACCTTGTCATTATGGAAGATAGTCTTTTGTCGAGATTATATTTACTCAAATGGATGGTAGCCTTGTCATTATTCAAGGTAGTCTGTTGTTGATATCTTTGTTACTCCAATGGATGATAGCCTTGTCATTATGGAAGGTAGTCTGTTGTCGAGATTTTTGTTACTCCAATGAATGGTAACCTATTCATTATGGAAGTTAGTCTTTTGTCGATATCTCTGTTACTCCAATGGATGATAGTCTTGTCATTATGCAAGGTTGTCTGTTGTTCATATTTTTGTTACTCCATTGGATGGTAGCCTTGCCATTATGGAAGGTAGTGTATTGTCGAGATTTTTGTTAGTCCAATGGATGGTAGCCTTCTCATTATGGAAGGTTGTTTTTTGTTGAGATTTTTGTTACTCCAATGGATGGTAGCCTTGCCATTTTGGAAGGTAGTTTGTTGTCAAGATTTTTGTTGCCCCAATTGATGGTAACCTTGTCATTATGGAAGGTAGTCTGTTGTAAAATTTTTGTTACCCCAATGGATGTAGCCTTATCATTATGAAAGGTAGTTTGTTGTCGACATTTGTGTTACTCCAACAAATGGTAGCCTTGTCATTATGGAAGGTAGTCTATCGTTGAGATTTCTGTTACTCCAATGGATTGTAGCCTTGTGATTATGGAAGGTAGACTATTGTCGAGATTTTTATTATTCCAATGGATGGTAGCCTTGTCATTATGGAAGGTAGTCTGTGGTCGAGATTTTTGTTATTCCAATGGATGGTAACCTTGTCATTAAGATAGGTAGTATTTTGTAGAGATTTTTGTTACTCCAATGGATGATAGCCTTGTCATTATGGAAGGTAGTCTATTGTCGATATTTTTGTTACTCCAATGGATGGTAGACTTTTCATTATGGAAGGTAGTTTATCTTTGGGATTTCTGTTACTGTAATGGATGATAGCCTTGTCATTATGGAAGGTAGTCTGTTGTTAAGATTTTTGTTACTCCAATGGATGGTAACCTTGTCATTATGGAAGGTAGTCATTTGTCGAGATTTTTGTTACTCAAATGGATGGTAGCCTTGTCATTATTCAAGGTAGTCTGTTGTCGATATCTTTGTTACTCCAATGGATGATAGCCTTGTCATTATGGAAGGTAGTCTGTTGTCGAGATTTTTGTTACTCCAATGGATGGTAGCCTTGTCATTATGGAAGGTAGTCTCTTGTCGACATTTTTTTATTCCATTGGATTGTAGCCTTGTCATCATGGAAGGTAGTCTGTTGTTGAGATTTTTGTTATTCCAATGAATGGTAACCTTGTCATTATGGAAGTTAGTCTTTTTTCGATATCTTTATTACTCCAATGGATGATAGCCTTGTCATTATGCAAGGTAGACTGTTGTTCATATTTTTGTTACTCCATTGGATGGTAGCCTTGTCATTATGGAAGGTAGTCTATTGTCAAGATTTTTGTTAGTCCAATGGATGGTAGCCTTCTCATTATGGAAGGTTGTTTTTTGTTGAGATTTTTGTTACTCCAATGGATGGTAGGCTTGCCATTATGGAAGGTAGTTTGTTGTCAAGATTTTTGTTGCCCCAATAGATGGTAACCTTTTCATTATGGAAGGTAGTCTGTTGTCGAAATTTTTGTTACCCCAATGGATGTAGCCTTGTCATTATGAAAGGTAGTCTGTTGTCGACATTTTTGTTACTCCAACGAATGGTAGCCTTGTCATTATGGAAGGTAGTCTGTCGTTGAGATTTCTTTTACTCCAATGTATTGTAGCCTTGTGATTATGGAAGGTAGACTGTTGTCGAGATTTTTATTATTCCAATGGATTGTAGCCTTGTCATTATGGAAGGTAGTCTGTTGTCGAGATTTTTGTTATTCCAATGGATGGTAACCTTGTCATTATGAAAGGTAGTATTTTGTAGAGATTTTTGTTACTCCAATGGATGATAGCCTTGACATTATGGAAGGTAGTCTGTTGTAGATATTTTTGTTACTCCAATGGATGGTAGCCTTGTCATTATGGAAGGTAGTTTGTCTTTGGGATTTCTGTTACTGTAATGGATGATAGCCTTGTCATTATGGAAGGTAGTCTATTGTTCAGATTTTTCTTACTCCAATGGATGGTAACCTTGTCATTATGGAAGGTAGTCATTTGTCGAGATTTTTGTTACTCAAATGGATGGTAGCCTTGTCATTATTCAAGGTAGTCTGTTGTCGATATCTTTGTTACTCCAATGGATGATAGCCTTGTCATTATGGAAGGCAGTCTGTTGTCGAGATTTTTGTTACTCCAATGGATGGTAGCCTTGTCATTTTGGAAGGTAGTCTCTTCTCGAGATTTTTTTTATTCCATTGGATTGTAGCCTTGTCATCATGGAAGTTAGTATCTTGTCGGGATTTTTGTTATTCCAATGAATGGTAACCTTGTCATTATGGAAGTTAGTCTTTTGTCGATATCTCTGTTACTCCAATGGATGATAGCCTTGTCATTATGCAAGGTTGTCTGTTGTTCATATTTTTGTTACTCCATTGGATGGTATCCTTGTCATTGTGGAAGGTAGTGTATTGTCGACATTTTTGTTAGTCCAATGGATGGTAGCCTTCTCATTATGGAAGGTTGTTTTTTGTTGAGATTTTTGTTACTCCAATGGATGGTAGCCTTGCCATTATGGAAGGTAGTTTGTTGTCAATATTTTTGTTGCCCCAATTGATGGTAACCATGTCATTATGGAAGGTAGTCTGTTGTAAAATTTTTGTTACCCCAATGGATGTAGCCTTGTCATTATGAAAGGTAGTTTGTTGTCGACATTTTTGTTACACCAACGAATGGTAGCCTTGTCATTATGCAAGGTAGTCTATCGTTGAGATTTCTGTTACTCCAATGGATTGTAGCCTTTAGATTATGGAAGGTAGACTATTGTCGAGATTTTTATTATTCCAATGGATTGTAGCCTTGTCATTATGGAAGGTAGTCTGTTGTCGAGATTTTTGTTATTCCAATGGATGGTAACCTTGTCATTAAGAAAGGTAGTATTTTGTAGAGATTTTTGTTACTCCAATGGATGAGAGCCTTGTCATTATGGAAGGTAGTCTATTGTCGATATTTTTGTTACTCCAATGGATGGTAGCCTTGTCATTATGGAAGGTAGTTTGTCTTTGGGATTTCTGTTACTCTAATGGATGATAGCCTTGTCATTATGGAAGGTAGTCTGTTGTTCAGATTTTTGTTACTCCAATGGATGGTAACCTTGTCATTATGGAAGGTAGTCTTTTGTCGAGATTATTGTTACTCAAATGGATGGTAGCCTTGTCATTATTCAAGGTAGTCTGTTGTCGATATCTTTGTTACTCCAATGGATGATAGCCTTGTCATTATGGAAGGTAGTCTGTTGTCGAGATTTTTGTTACTCCAATGGATGGTAGCCTTGTCATTATGGAAGGTAGTCTCTTGTCGACATTTTTTTTATTCCATTGGATTGTACCCTTGTCATCATGGAAGTTAGTCTCTTGTCGGGATTTTTGTTATTCCAATGAATGGTAACCTTGTCATTATGGAAGTTAGTCTTTTGTCGATATCTCTGTTACTCCAATGGATGATAGTCTTGTCATTATGCAAGGTTGTCTGTTGTTCATATTTTTGTTACTCCATTGGATGGTAGCCTTGTCATTATGGAAGGTAGTGTATTGTCGAGATTTTTGTTAGTCCAATGGATGGTAGCTTTCTCATTATGGAAGGTTGTTTTTTGTTGAGATTTTTGTTACTCCAATGGATGGTAGCCTTTCCATTTTGGAAGGTAGTTTGTTGTCAAGATTTTTGTTGCCCCAATTGATGGTAACCTTGTCATTATGGAAGGTAGTCTGTTGTAAAATTTTTGTTACCCCAATGGATGTAGCCTTATCATTATGAAAGGTAGTTTGTTGTCGACATTTTTGTTACTCCAACAAATGGTAGCCTTGTCATTATGGAAGGTAGTCTATCGTTGAGATTTCTGTTACTCCAATGGATTGTAGCCTTGTGATTATGGAAGGTAGACTATTGTCGAGATTTTTATTATTCCAATGGATGGTAGCCTTGTCATTATGGAAGGTAGTCTGTGGTCGAGATTTTTGTTATTCCAATGGATGGTAACCTTGTCATTAAGAAAGGTAGTATTTTGTAGAGATTTTTGTTACTCCAATGGATGATAGCCTTGTCATTATGGAAGGTAGTCTATTGTCGATATTTTTGTTACTCCAATGGATGGTAGACTTTTCATTATGGAAGGTAGTTTATCTTTGGGATTTCTGTTACTGTAATGGATGATAGCCTTGTCATTATGGAAGGTAGTCTATTGTTAAGATTTTTGTTACTCCAATGGATGGTAACCTTGTCATTATGGAAGGTAGTCATTTGTCGAGATTTTTGTTACTCAAATGGATGGTAGCCTTGTCATTATTCAAGGTAGTCTGTTGTCGATATCTTTGTTACTCCAATGGATGATAGCCTTGTCATTATGGAAGGTAGTCTGTTGTCGAAATTTTTGTTACTCCAATGGATGGTAGCCTTGTCATTATGGAAGGTAGTCTCTTGTCGACATTTTTTTTATTCCATTGGATTGTAGCCTTGTCATCATGGAAGGTAGTCTGTTGTCGAGATTTTTGTTATTCCAATGAATGGTAACCTTGTCATTATGGAAGTTAGTCTTTTTTCGATATCTTTATTACTCCAATGGATGATAGCCTTGTCATTATGCAAGGTAGTCTGTTGTTCATATTTTTGTTACTCCATTGGATGGTAGCCTTGTCATTATGGAAGGTAGTCTATTGTCAAGATTTTTGTTAGTCCAATGGATGGTAGCCTTCTCATTATGGAAGGTTGTTTTTTGTTGAGATTTTTGTTACTCCAATGGATGGTAGGCTTGCCATTATGGAAGGTAGTTTGTTGTCAAGATTTTTGTTGCCCCAATAGATGGTAACCTTTTCATTATGGAAGGTAGTCTGTTGTCGAAATTTTTGTTACCCCAATGGATGTAGCCTTGTCATTATGAAAGGTAGTCTGTTGTCGACATTTTTGTTACTCCAACGAATGGTAGCCTTGTCATTATGGAAGGTAGTCTGTCGTTGAGATTTCTTTTACTCCAATGGATTGTAGCCTTGTGATTATGGCAGGTAGACTGTTGTCGAGATTTTTATTATTCCAATGGATTGTAGCCTTGTCATTATGGAAGGTAGTCTGTTGTCAAGATTTTTGTTATTCCAATGGATGGTAACCTTGTCATTATGAAAGGTAGTATTTTGTAGAGATTTTTGTTACTCCAATGGATGATAGCCTTGACATTATGGAAGGTAGTATGTTGTAGATATTTTTGTTACTCCAATGGATGGTAGCCTTGTCATTATGGAAGGTAGTTTGTCTTTGGGATTTCTGTTACTGTAATGGATGATAGCCTTGTCATTATGGAAGGTAGTCTATTGTTCAGATTTTTGTTACTCCAATGGATGGTAACCTTGTCATTATGGAAGGTAGTCATTTGTCGAGATTTTTGTTACTCAAATGGATGGTAGCCTTGTCATTATTCAAGGTAGTCTGTTGTCGATATCTTTGTTACTCCAATGGATGATAGCCTTATCATTATGGAAGGTAGTCTGTTGTCGAGATTTTTGTTACTCCAATGGATGGTAGCCTTGTCATTTTGGAAGGTAGTCTCTTGTCGAGATTTTTTTTATTCCATTGGATTGTAGCCTTGTCATCATGGAAGTTAGTATCTTGTCGGGATTTTTGTTATTCCAATGAATGGTAACCTTGTCATTATGGAAGTTAGTCTTTTGTCGATATCTCTGTTACTCCAATGGATGATAGCCTTGTCATTATGCAAGGTTGTCTGTTGTTCATATTTTTGTTACTCCATTGGATGGTATCCTTGTCATTATGGAAGGTAGTGTATTGTCGACATTTTTGTTAGTCCAATGGATGGTAGCCTTCTCATTATGGAAGGTTGTTTTTTGTTGAGATTTTTGTTACTCCAATGGATGGTAGCCTTGCCATTATGGAAGGTAGTTTGTTGTCAATATTTTTGTTGCCCCAATTGATGGTAACCTTGTCATTATGGAAGGTAGTCTGTTGTAAAATTTTTGTTACCCCAATGGATGTAGCCTTGTCATTATGAAAGGTAGTTTGTTGTCGACATTTTTGTTACACCAACGAATGGTAGCCTTGTCATTATGCAAGGTAGTCTATCGTTGAGATTTCTGTTACTCCAATGGATTGTAGCCTTTAGATTATGGAAGGTATACTATTGTCGAGATTTTTATTATTCCAATGGATGGTAGCCTTGTCATTATGGAAGGTAGTCTGTGGTCGAGATTTTTGTTATTCCAATGGATGGTAACCTTGTCATTAAGAAAGGTAGTATTTTGTAGAGATTTTTGTTACTCCAATGGATGATAGCCTTGTCATTATGGAAGGTAGTCTATTGTCGATATTTTTGTTACTCCAATGGATGGTAGACTTTTCATTATGGAAGGTAGTTTATCTTTGGGATTTCTGTTACTGTAATGGATGATAGCCTTGTCATTATGGAAGGTAGTCTATTGTTAAGATTTTTGTTACTCCAATGGATGGTAACCTTGTCATTATGGAAGGTAGTCATTTGTCGAGATTTTTGTTACTCAAATGGATGGTAGCCTTGTCATTATTCAAGGTAGTCTGTTGTCGATATCTTTGTTACTCCAATGGATGATAGCCTTGTCATTATGGAAGGTAGTCTGTTGTCGAAATTTTTGTTACTCCAATGGATGGTAGCCTTGTCATTATGGAAGGTAGTCTCTTGTCGACATTTTTTTTATTCCATTGGATTGTAGCCTTGTCATCATGGAAGGTGGTCTGTTGTCGAGATTTTTGTTATTCCAATGAATGGTAACCTTGTCATTATGGAAGTTAGTCTTTTTTCGATATCTTTATTACTCCAATGGATGATAGCCTTGTCATTATGCAAGGTAGTCTGTTGTTCATATTTTTGTTACTCCATTGGATGGTAGCCTTGTCATTATGGAAGGTAGTCTATTGTCAAGATTTTTGTTAGTCCAATGGATGGTAGCCTTCTCATTATGGAAGGTTGTTTTTTGTTGAGATTTTTGTTACTCCAATGGATGGTAGGCTTGCCATTATGGAAGGTAGTTTGTTGTCAAGATTTTTGTTGCCCCAATAGATGGTAACCTTTTCATTATGGAAGGTAGTCTGTTGTCGAAATTTTTGTTACCCCAATGGATGTAGCCTTGTCATTATGAAAGGTAGTCTGTTGTCGACATTTTTGTTACTCCAACGAATGGTAGCCTTGTCATTATGGAAGGTAGTCTGTCGTTGAGATTTCTTTTACTCCAATGGATTGTAGCCTTGTGATTATGGAAGGTAGACTGTTGTCGAGATTTTTATTATTCCAATGGATTGTAGCCTTGTCATTATGGAAGGTAGTCTGTTGTCAAGATTTTTGTTATTCCAATGGATGGTAACCTTGTCATTATGAAAGGTAGTATTTTGTAGAGATTTTTGTTACTCCAATGGATGATAGCCTTGACATTATGGAAGGTAGTCTGTTGTAGATATTTTTGTTACTCCAATGGATGGTAGCCTTGTCATTATGGAAGGTAGTTTGTCTTTGGGATTTCTGTTACTGTAATGGATGATAGCCTTGTCATTATGGAAGGTAGTCTATTGTTCAGATTTTTGTTACTCCAATGGATGGTAACCTTGTCATTATGGAAGGTAGTCATTTGTCGAGATTTTTGTTACTCAAATGGATGGTAGCCTTGTCATTATTCAAGGTAGTCTGTTGTCGATATCTTTGTTACTCCAATGGATGATAGCCTTATCATTATGGAAGGTAGTCTGTTGTCGAGATTTTTGTTACTCCAATGGATGGTAGCCTTGTCATTTTGGAAGGTAGTCTCTTGTCGAGATTTTTTTTATTCCATTGGATTGTAGCCTTGTCATCATGGAAGTTAGTATCTTGTCGGGATTTTTGTTATTCCAATGAATGGTAACCTTGTCATTATGGAAGTTAGTCTTTTGTCGATATCTCTGTTACTCCAATGGATGATAGCCTTGTCATTATGCAAGGTTGTCTGTTGTTCATATTTTTGTTACTCCATTGGATGGTATCCTTGTCATTATGGAAGGTAGTGTATTGTCGACATTTTTGTTAGTCCAATGGATGGTAGCCTTCTCATTATGGAAGGTTGTTTTTTGTTGAGATTTTTGTTACTCCAATGGATGGTAGCCTTGCCATTATGGAAGGTAGTTTGTTGTCAATATTTTTGTTGCCCCAATTGATGGTAACCTTGTCATTATGGAAGGTAGTCTGTTGTAAAATTTTTGTTACCCCAATGGATGTAGCCTTGTCATTATGAAAGGTAGTTTGTTGTCGACATTTTTGTTACACCAACGAATGGTAGCCTTGTCATTATGCAAGGTAGTCTATCGTTGAGATTTCTGTTACTCCAATGGATTGTAGCCTTTAGATTATGGAAGGTAGACTATTGTCGAGATTTTTATTATTCCAATGGATGGTAGCCTTGTCATTATGGAAGGTAGTCTGTTGTCGAGATTTTTGTTATTCCAATGGATGGTAACCTTGTCATTAAGAAAGGTAGTATTTTGTAGAGATTTTTGTTACTCCAATGGATGATAGCCTTGTCATTATGGAAGGTAGTCTATTGTCGAGATTTTTGTTACTCCAATGGATGGTAGCCTTGCCATTTTGGAAGGTAGTTTGTTGTCAAGATTTTTGTTGCCCCAATTGATGGTAACCTTGTCATTATGGAAGGTAGTCTGTTGTAAAATTTTTGTTACCCCAATGGATGTAGCCTTATCATTATGAAAGGTAGTTTGTTGTCGACATTTTTGTTACTCCAACAAATGGTAGCCTTGTCATTATGGAAGGTAGTCTATCGTTGAGATTTCTGTTACTCCAATGGATTGTAGCCTTGTGATTATGGAAGGTAGACTATTGTCGAGATTTTTATTATTCCAATGGATGGTAGCCTTGTCATTATGGAAGGTAGTATGTGGTCGAGTTTTTGTTATTCCAATGGATGGTAACCTTGTCATTAAGAAAGGTAGTATTTTGTAGAGATTTTTGTTACTCCAATGGATGATAGCCTTGTCATTATGGAAGGTAGTCTATTGTCGATATTTTTGTTACTCCAATGGATGGTAGACTTTTCATTATGGAAGGTAGTTTATCTTTGGGATTTCTGTTACTGTAATGGATGATAGCCTTGTCATTATGGAAGGTAGTCTGTTGTTAAAATTTTTGTTACTCCAATGGATGGTAACCTTGTCATTATGGAAGGTAGTCATTTGTCGAGATTTTTGTTACTCAAATGGATGGTAGCCTTGTCATTATTCAAGGTAGTCTGTTGTCGATATCTTTGTTACTCCAATGGATGATAGCCTTGTCATTATGGAAGGTAGTCTGTTGTCGAGATTTTTGTTACTCCAATGGATGGTAGCCTTGTCATTATGGAAGGTAGTCTCTTGTCGACATTTTTTTTATTCCATTGGATTGTAGCCTTGTCATCATGGAAGGTAGTCTGTTGTCGAGATTTTTGTTATTCCAATGAATGGTAACCTTGTCATTATGGAAGTTAGTCTTTTTTCGATATCTTTATTACTCCAATGGATGATAGCCTTGTCATTATGCAAGGTAGTCTGTTGTTCATATTTTTGTTACTCCATTGGATGGTAGCCTTGTCATTATGGAAGGTAGTCTATTGTCAAGATTTTTGTTAGTCCAATGGATGGTAGCCTTCTCATTATGGAAGGTTGTTTTTTGTTGAGATTTTTGTTACTCCAATGGATGGTAGGCTTGCCATTATGGAAGGTAGTTTGTTGTCAAGATTTTTGTTGCCCCAATAGATGGTAACCTTTTCATTATGGAAGGTAGTCTGTTGTCGAAATTTTTGTTACCCCAATGGATGTAGCCTTGTCATTATGAAAGGTAGTCTGTTGTCGACATTTTTGTTACTCCAACGAATGGTAGCCTTGTCATTATGGAAGGTAGTCTGTCGTTGAGATTTCTTTTACTCCAATGGATTGTAGCCTTGTGATTATGGAAGGTAGACTGTTGTCGAGATTTTTATTATTCCAATGGATTGTAGCCTTGTCATTATGGAAGGTAGTCTGTTGTCGAGATTTTTGTTATTCCAATGGATGGTAACCTTGTCATTATGAAAGGTAGTATTTTGTAGAGATTTTTGTTACTCCAATGGATGATAGCCTTGACATTATGGAAGGTAGTCTGTTGTAGATATTTTTGTTACTCCAATGGATGGTAGCCTTGTCATTATGGAAGGTAGTTTGTCTTTGGGATTTCTGTTACTGTAATGGATGATAGCCTTGTCATTATGGAAGGTAGTCTATTGTTCATATTTTTGTTACTCCAATGGATGGTAACCTTGTCATTATGGAAGGTAGTCATTTGTCGAGATTTTTGTTACTCAAATTGATGGTAGCCTTGTCATTATTCAAGGTAGTCTGTTGTCGATATCTTTGTTACTCCAATGGATGATAGCCTTGTCATTATGGAAGGTAGTCTGTTGTCGAGATTTTTGTTACTCCAATGGATGGTAGCCTTGTCATTTTGGAAGGTAGTCTCTTGTCGAGATTTTTTTTATTCCATTGGATTGTAGCCTTGTCATCATGGAAGTTAGTATCTTGTCGGGATTTTTTGTTATTCCAATGAATGGTAACCTTGTCATTATGGAAGTTAGTCTTTTGTCGATATCTCTGTTACTCCAATGGATGATAGCCTTGTCATTATGCAAGGTTGTCTGTTGTTCATATTTTTGTTACTCCATTGGATGGTATCCTTGTCATTATGGAAGGTAGTGTATTGTCGACATTTTTGTTAGTCTAATGGATGGTAGCCTTCTCATTTTGGAAGGTTGTTTTTTGTTGAGATTTTTGTTACTCCAATGGATGGTAGCCTTGCCATTATGGAAGGTAGTTTGTTGTCAATATTTTTGTTGCCCCAATTGATGGTAACCTTGTCATTATGGAAGGTAGTCTGTTGTAAAATTTTTGTTACCCCAATGGATGTAGCCTTGTCATTATGAAAGGTAGTTTGTTGTCGACATTTTTGTTACACCAACGAATGGTAGCCTTGTCATTATGCAAGGTAGTCTATCGTTGAGATTTCTGTTACTCCAATGGATTGTAGCCTTTAGATTATGGAAGGTAGACTATTTTCGAGATTTTTATTATTCCAATGGATGGTAGCCTTGTCATTATGGAAGGTAGTCTGTTGTCGAGATTTTTGTTATTCCAATGGATGGTAACCTTGTCATTAAGAAAGGTAGTATTTTGTAGAGATTTTTGTTACTCCAATGGATGATAGCCTTGTCATTATGGAAGGTAGTCTATTGTCGATATTTTTGTTACTCCAATGGATGGTATCCTTGTCATTATGGAAGGTAGTTTGTCTTTGGGATTTCTGTTACTCTAATGGATGATAGCCTTGTCATTATGGAAGGTAGTCTGTTGTTCAGATTTTTGTTACTCCAATGGATGGTAACCTTGTCATTATGGAAGGTAGTCTTTTGTCGAGATTATTGTTACTCAAATGGATGGTAGCCTTGTCATTATTCAAGGTAGTCTGTTGTCGATATATTTGTTACTCCAATGGATGATAGCCTTGTCATTATGGAAGGTAGTCTGTTGTCGAGATTTTTGTTACTCCAATGGATGGTAGCCTTGTCATTATGGAAGGTAGTCTCTTGTCGACATTTTTTTTATTCCATTGGATTGTAGCCTTGTCATCATGGAAGTTAGTCTCTTGTCGGGATTTTTGTTATTCCAATGAATGGTAACCTTGTCATTATGGAAGTTAGTCTTTTTTCGATATCTTTATTACTCCAATGGATGATAGCCTTGTCATTATGCAAGGTAGTCTGTTGTTCATATTTTTGTTACTCCATTGGATGGTAGCCTTGTCATTATGGAAGGTAGTCTATTGTCAAGATTTTTGTTAGTCCAATGGATGGTAGCCTTCTCATTATGGAAGGTTGTTTTTTGTTGAGATTTTTGTTACTCCAATGGATGGTAGGCTTGCCATTATGGAAGGTAGTTTGTTGTCAAGATTTTTGTTGCCCCAATAGATGGTAACCTTTTCATTATGGAAGGTAGTCTGTTGTCGAAATTTTTGTTACCCCAATGGATGTAGCCTTGTCATTATGAAAGGTAGTCTGTTGTCGACATTTTTGTTACTCCAACGAATGGTAGCCTTGTCATTATGGAAGGTAGTCTGTCGTTGAGATTTCTTTTACTCCAATGGATTGTAGCCTTGTGATTATGGAAGGTAGACTGTTGTCGAGATTTTTATTATTCCAATGGATTGTAGCCTTGTCATTATGGAAGGTAGTCTGTTGTCGAGATTTTTGTTATTCCAATGGATGGTAACCTTGTCATTATGAAAGGTAGTATTTTGTAGAGATTTTTGTTACTCCAATGGATGATAGCCTTGACATTATGGAAGGTAGTCTGTTGTAGATATTTTTGTTACTCCAATGGATGGTAGCCTTGTCATTATGGAAGGTAGTTTGTCTTTGGGATTTCTGTTACTGTAATGGATGATAGCCTTGTCATTATGGAAGGTAGTCTATTGTTCATATTTTTGTTACTCCAATGGATGGTAACCTTGTCATTATGGAAGGTAGTCATTTGTCGAGATTTTTGTTACTCAAATTGATGGTAGCCTTGTCATTATTCAAGGTAGTCTGTTGTCGATATCTTTGTTACTCCAATGGATGATAGCCTTGTCATTATGGAAGGTAGTCTGTTGTCGAGATTTTTGTTACTCCAATGGATGGTAGCCTTGTCATTTTGGAAGGTAGTCTCTTGTCGAGATTTTTTTTATTCCATTGGATTGTAGCCTTGTCATCATGGAAGTTAGTATCTTGTCGGGATTTTTGTTATTCCAATGAATGGTAACCTTGTCATTATGGAAGTTAGTCTTTTGTCGATATCTCTGTTACTCCAATGGATGATAGCCTTGTCATTATGCAAGGTTTTCTGTTGTTCATATTTTTGTTACTCCATTGGATGGTATCCTTGTCATTATGGAAGGTAGTGTATTGTCGACATTTTTGTTAGTCTAATGGATGGTAGCCTTCTCATTATGGAAGGTTGTTTTTTGTTGAGATTTTTGTTACTCCAATGGATGGTAGCCTTGTCATTATGGAAGGTAGTTTGTTGTCAATATTTTTGTTGCCCCAATTGATGGTAACCTTGTCATTATGGAAGGTAGTCTGTTGTCGAAATTTTTGTTACCCCAATGGATGTAGCCTTGTCATTATGAAAGGTAGTTTGTTGTCGACATTTTTGTTACACCAACGAATGGTAGCCTTGTCATTATGCAAGGTTGTCTGTCGTTGGGATTTCTGTTACTCCAATGGATTGTAGCCTTGTGATTATGGAAGGTAGACTGTTGTCGAGATTTTTATTATTCCAATGGATTGTAGCCTTGTCATTATGGAAGGTAGTCTGTTGTCGAGATTTTTGTTATTCCAATGGATGGTAACCTTGTCATTATGAAAGGTAGTATGTTTTAGAGATTTTTGTTACTCCAATGGATGATAGCCTTGTCATTATGGAAGGTAGTCAGTTGTAGATATTTTTGTTACTCCAATGGATGGTAGCCTTGTCATTATGGAAGGTAGTTTGTCTTTGGGATTTCTGTTACTCCAATGGATGATAGCCTTGTCATTATGGAAGGTAGTCAGTTGTTGAGATTTTTGTTACTCCAATGGATGGTAGCCTTGTCATTTTTGAAGGTAGTCTCTTGTCGTGATTTTTTTTATTCCATTCGATTGTAGCCTTGTCATCATGGAAGTTAGTCTCTTGTCGGGATTTTTGTTATTCCAATGAATGGTAACCTTGTCATTATGGAAGTTAGTCTTTTGTCGATATCTCTGTTACTCCAATGGATGATAGCCTTGTCATTATGCAAGTTAGTCTGTTGTTCATATTTTTGTTACTCCATTGGATGGTAGCCTATTCATTATGGAAGGTAGTGTATTGTAGAGATTTTTGTTACTCCAATGGATGATAGCCTTCTCATTATGGAAGGTTGTTTTTTGTTGATATTTTTGTTACTCCAATGGATGGTAGCCTTGCCATTATGAAAGGTAGTTTGTTGTCAAGATTTTTGTTGCCCCAATTGATGGTAACCTTGTCATTATGGAAGGTAGTCTGTTGTAAAAATTTTGTTACCCCAATGGATGTAGCCTTATCATTATCAAAGGTAGTTTATTGTCGACATTTTTGTTACTCCAACGAATGGTAGCCTTGTAATTATGGAAGGTAGTCTATCGTTGAGATTTCTGTTACTCCAATGGATTGTAGCCTTGTGATTATGGAAGGTAGACTATTGTCGAGATTTTTATTATTCCAATGGATGATAGCCTTGTCATTATGGAAGG
The DNA here is from genome assembly GCA_948472305.1 of Vicia faba. NCBI lineage: Eukaryota > Viridiplantae > Streptophyta > Magnoliopsida > Fabales > Fabaceae > Vicia > Vicia faba. The sequence continues at coordinate 679,409,961 of OX451739.1, read as the reverse complement.
TAGTCTATTGTCGATATTTTTGTTACTCCAATGGATGGTAGACTTGTCATTATGGAAGGTAGTTTATCTTTGGGATTTCTGTTACTCTAATGGATGATAGCCTTGTCATTATGGAAGGTAGTTTGTTGTTCATATTTTTGTTACTCCAATGGATGATAACCTTGTCATTATGGAAGGTAGTCATTTGTCGAGATTTTTGTTACTCAAATGAATGGTAGCCTTGTCATTACTCAAGGTAGTCTGTTGTCGATATCTTTGTTACTCCAATGGATGATAGCCTTGTCATTATGGAAGGTAGTCTGTTGTCGAGATTTTTGTTACTCCAATGGATGGTAGCCTTGTCATTATGGAAGGTAGTCTCTTGTCGACATTTTATTTATTCCATTGGATTGTAGCCTTGTCATCATGGAAGGTTGTCTGTTGTCGAGATGTTTGTTATTCCAATGAATGGTAACCTTGTCATTATGGAAGTTAGTCTTTTTTCGATATCTTTGTTTCTCTAATGGATGATAGCCTTGTCATTATGCAAGAAAGTCTGTTGTTCATATTTTTGTTACTCCATTGGATGGTAGCCTTGTCATTATGGAAGGTAGTCTATTATCGAGATTTTTGTTAGTCCAATGGATGGTAGCCTTCTCATTATGGAAGGTTGTTTTTTGTTGAGATTTTTGTTACTCCAATGGATGGTAGGCTTGCCATTATGGAAGGTAGTTTGTTGTCAAGATTTTTGTTTCCCCAATAGATGGTAACCTTATCATTATGGAAGGTAGTCTGTTGTCGAAATTTTTGTTACCCCAATGGATGTAGCCTTGTCATTATGAAAGGTAGTTTGTTGTCGACATTTTTGTTACTCCAACAAATGGTAGCCTTGTCATTATGGAAGGTAGTCTGTCGTTGAGATTTCTGTTACTCCAATGGATTGTAGCCTTGTGATTATGGAAGGTAGACTGTTGTCGAGATTTTTATTATTCCAATGGATTGTAGCCTTGTCATTATTGAAGGTAGTCTGTTGTCGAGATTTTTGTTATTCCAATGGATGGTAACCTTGTCATTATGAAAGGTAGTATTTTGTAGGGATTTTTGTTACTACAATGGATGATAGCCTTGTCATTATGGAAGGTAGTCTGTTGTAGATATTTTTGTTACTCCAATGGATGGTAGCCTTGTCATTATGGAAGGTAGTTTGTCTTTGGGATTTCTGTTACTCTAATGGATGATAGCCTTGTCATTATGGAAGGTAGTCAGTTGTTCAGATTTTTGTTACTGCAATGGATGGTAACCTTGTCATTATGGAAGGTAGTCTTTTGTCGAGATTATTGTTACTCAAATGGATGGTAGCCTTGTCATTATTCAAGGTAGTCTGTTGTCGATATCTTTGTTACTCCAATGGATGATAGCCTTGTCATTATGGAAGGTAGTCTGTTGTCGATATTTTTGTTACTCCAATGGATGGTAGACTTGTCATTATGGAAGGTTGTTTATCTTTGGGATTTCTGTTACTCTAATGGATCATAGCCTTGTCATTATGGAAGGTAGTCTGTTGTTCAAATTTTTGTTACTCCAATGGATGGTAACCTTGTCATTATGGAAGGTAGTCATTTGTCGAGATTTTTGTTACTCAAATGAATGGTAGCCTTGTCATTACTCAAGGTAGTCTGTTGTCGATATCTTTGTTACTCCAATGGATGATAGCCTTGTCATTATGGAAGGTAGTCTGTTGTCGAGATTTTTGTTACTCCAATGGATGGTAGCCTTGTCATTATGGAAGGTAGTCTCTTGTCGACATTTTATTTATTCCATTGGATTGTAGCCTTGTCATCATGGAAGGTAGTCTGTTGTCGAGATTTTTGTTATTACAATGAATGGTAACCTTGTCATTACGGAAGTTAGTCTTTTTTCGATATCTCTGTTACTCCAATGGATGATAGTCTTGTCATTATGCAAGGTAGTCTGTTGTTCATATATTTGTTACTCCATTGGATGGTAGCCTTGTCATTATGGAAGGTAGTCTATTGTCGAGATTTTTGTTAGTCCAATGGATGGTAGCCTTCTCATTATGGAAGGTTGTTTTTTGTTGAGATTTTTGTTACTCCAATGGATGGTAGGCTTGCCATTATGGAAGGTAGTTTGTTGTCAAGATTTTTGTTGCCCCAATAGATGGTAACCTTATCATTATGCAAGGTAGTCTGTTGTCGAAATTTTTGTTAGTCCAATGGATGGTAGCCTTCTCATTATGGAAGGTTGTTTTTTGTTGAGATTTTTGTTACTCCAATGGATGGTAGGCTTGCCATTATGGAAGGTAGTTTGTTGTCAAGATTTTTGTTGCCCCAATAGATGGTAACCTTATCATTATGCAAGGTAGTCTGTTGTCGAAATTTTTGTTACCCCAATGGATGTAGCCTTGTCATTATGAAAGGTATTTTGTTGTCGACATTTTTGTTACTCCAACGAATGGTAGCCTTGTCATTATGGAAGGTAGTCTGTCGTTGAGATTTCTGTTACTCCAATGGATTGTAGCCTTGTGATTATGGAAGGTAGACTGTTGTCGATATTTTTATTATTCCAATGGATTGTAGCCTTGGCATTATTGAAGGACGTCTATTGTCGAGATTTTTGTTATTCCAATGGATGGTAACCTTGTCATTATGAAAGGCAGTATTTTGTAGAGATTTTTGTTACTCCAATGGATGGTAGCCTTGTCATTATGGAAGGTAGTCTATTGCCGATATTTTTGTTACTCCAATGGATGGTAGCCTTGTCATTATGGAAGGTAGTTTATCTTTGGGATTTCTGTTACTCTAATGGATGATAGCCTTGTCATTATGGAAGGTAGTCTGTTGTTCAGATTTTTGTTACTCCAATGGATGGTAACCTTGTCATTATGGAAGGTAGTCTTTTGTCGAGATTTTTGTTACTCAAATGGATGGTAGCCTTGTCATTATTCAAGATAGTCTGTTGTCGATATCTTTGTTACTCCAATGGGTGATAGCCTTGTCATTATGGAAGGTACTCTGTTGTCGAGATTTTTGTTACTCGAATGGTTGGTAGCCTTGTCATTATGGAAGGTAGTCTCTTATCGACATTTTTTTAATTCCATTGGATTGTAGCCTTGTCATCATGGAAGTTAGTCTCTTGTCGAGATTTTTGTTATTCCAATGAATGGTAACCTTGTCATTATGGAAGTTAGTCTTTTGTCGATATCTTTGTTACTTTAATGGATGATAGCCTTGTCATTATGCAAGGTAGTCTGTTGTTCATATTTTTGTTACTCCATTGGATGGGAGCCTATTCATTATGGAAGGTAGTCTATTGTCGAGATTTTTGTTATTCTAATGGATGGTAGCCTTCTCATTATGGAAGGTTGTTTTTTGTTGAGATATTTGTTACTCCAATGGATGGTAGCCTTGCCATTATGGAAGGTAATTTGTTGTCAAGATTTTTGTTACCCCAATAGATGGTAACCTTGTCATTATGGAAGGTAGTCTGTTGTAGAAATTTTTATTACCCCAATGGATGTAGCCTTGTCATTATGGAAGGTAGTATGTTGTCGACATTTTTGTTACTCCAACGAATGGTAGCCTTGTCATTATGGAAGGTAGTCTGTCGTTGAGATTTTTGTTACTCCAATGGATTGTAGCCTTGTGATTATGGAAGGTAGTGTGTTGTCGATATCTTTGTTACTCCAATGGATGATAGCCTTGTCATTATGGAAGGTTGTCTGTTGTCGAGATTTTTGTTACTCCAATGGATGGTAGCCTTGCCATTATGGAAGGTAGTATGTTGTTAAGATTTTTGTTATTCCAATGGATGGTAACCTTATCATTATAAAAGGTAGTATTTTGTAGAGATTTTTGTTACTCCAATGGATGTTAGCCTTGTCATTATGGATGGTAATTTGTTGTCCAGATTTTTGTTACTCCAATGGATGGTAACCTTGTCATTATGAAAGGTAGTTTGTTGTCGACATTTTTGTTACTCCAACGAATGGTAGCCTTGTCATTATGGAAGGTAGTCTATCATTGAGATTTCTGTTACTCCAATGGATTGTAGCCTTGTGATTATAGAAGGTAGACTATTGTCGATATTTTTATTATTCCAATGGATGGTAGCCTTGTCATTATGGAAGGTAGTCTGTTGTCGAGATTTTTATTATTCCAATGGATGGTAACCTTGTCATTATGAAAGGTAGTATTTTGTAGAGATTTTTGTTACTCCAAAGGATGATAGCCTTGTCATTATGGAAGGTAGTCTATTGTCGATATTTTTGTTACTCCAATGGATGGTAGCCTTGTCATTATGGAAGGTAGTTTATCTTTGGGATTTCTGTTACTCTTATGGATGATAGCCTTCTCATTATGGAAGGTTGTTTTTTGTTGAGATATTTGTTACTCCAATGGATGGTAGCCTTGCCATTGTGGAAGGGAATTTGTTGTCAAGATTTTTGTTACCCCAATAGATGGTAACCTTGTCATTATGGAAAGTAGTTTGTTGTAGAAATTTTTATTACCCCAATGGATGTAGCCTTGTCATTATGGAAGGTAGCATGTTGTCGACATTTTTGTTACTCCAACGAATGGTAGCCTTGTCATTATGGAAGGTAGTCTATCGTTGAGATTTCTGTTACTCCAATGGATTGTAGCCTTGTGATTATGGAAGGTAGTCTGTTTTCGATATCTTTGTTACTCCAATGGATGATAGCCATGTCATTATGGAAGGTTGTCTGTTGTCGAGATTTTTGTTACTCCAATGGATGGTAGCCTTGTCATTATGGAAGGTAGTCTGTTGTCGAGATTTTTTTTATTCCATTGGATGGTAGCCTTGTCATCATGGAAGGTAGTCTGTGGTCGAGATTTATGTTATTCCAATGAATGGTAACCTTGTCATTATGAAAGTTAGTCTGTTGTTCATATTTTTGTTACTCCAATGGATGGTAGCCTTGCCATTATGAAAGGTAGTCTGTTGTTCATATTTTTGTTACTCCATTGGATGATAGCCTTGTCATTCTGGAAGGTAGTCTATTGTGGAGATTTTTGTTATTCCAATGGATGGTAGCCTTCTCATTATGGAAGGTAGTTTTTTATTGAGATTTTTGTTACTCCAATGGATGGTAGCCTTGCCATTATGGAAGGTAGTATGTTGTTAAGATTTTTGTTATTCCAATGGATGGTAACCTTGTCATTATAAAAGGTAGTATTTTGTAGAGATTTTTGTTACTCCAATGGATGTTAGCCTTGTCATTATGGAAGGTAATTTGTTGTCCAGATTTTTGTTACTCCAATGGATGGTAACCTTTTCATTATGAAAGGTAGTTTGTTGTCGACATTTTTGTTACTCCAACGAATGGTAGCCTTGTCATTATGGAAGGTAGTTTATCTTTGGGATTTCTGTTACTCTAATGGATGATAGCCTTGTCATTATGGAAGGTAGTCTGTTGTTCAGATTTTTGTTACTCCAATGGATGGTAACCTTGTCATTATGGAAGGTAGTCTTTTGTCGAGATTTTTGTTACTCAAATGGATGGTAGCCTTGTCATTATTCAAGATAGTCTGTTGTCGATATCTTTGTTACTCCAATGGGTGATAGCCTTGTCATTATGGAAGGTACTCTGTTGTCGAGATTTTTGTTACTCGAATGGTTGGTAGCCTTGTCATTATGGAAGGTAGTCTCTTATCGACATTTTTTTAATTCCATTGGATTGTAGCCTTGTCATCATGGAAGTTAGTCTCTTGTCGAGATTTTTGTTATTCCAATGAATGGTAACCTTGTCATTATGGAAGTTAGTCTTTTGTCGATATCTTTGTTACTTTAATGGATGATAGCCTTGTCATTATGCAAGGTAGTCTGTTGTTCATATTTTTGTTACTCCATTGGATGGGAGCCTATTCATTATGGAAGGTAGTCTATTGTCGAGATTTTTGTTATTCTAATGGATGGTAGCCTTCTCATTATGGAAGGTTGTTTTTTGTTGAGATATTTGTTACTCCAATGGATGGTAGCCTTGCCATTATGGAAGGTAATTTGTTGTCAAGATTTTTGTTACCCCAATAGATGGTAACCTTGTCATTATGGAAGGTAGTCTGTTGTAGAAATTTTTATTACCCCAATGGATGTAGCCTTGTCATTATGGAAGGTAGTATGTTGTCGACATTTTTGTTACTCCAACGAATGGTAGCCTTGTCATTATGGAAGGTAGTCTGTCGTTGAGATTTTTGTTACTCCAATGGATTGTAGCCTTGTGATTATGGAAGGTAGTGTGTTGTCGATATCTTTGTTACTCCAATGGATGATAGCCTTGTCATTATGGAAGGTTGTCTGTTGTCGAGATTTTTGTTACTCCAATGGATGGTAGCCTTGCCATTATGGAAGGTAGTATGTTGTTAAGATTTTTGTTATTCCAATGGATGGTAACCTTATCATTATAAAAGGTAGTATTTTGTAGAGATTTTTGTTACTCCAATGGATGTTAGCCTTGTCATTATGGATGGTAATTTGTTGTCCAGATTTTTGTTACTCCAATGGATGGTAACCTTGTCATTATGAAAGGTAGTTTGTTGTCGACATTTTTGTTACTCCAACGAATGGTAGCCTTGTCATTATGGAAGGTAGTCTATCATTGAGATTTCTGTTACTCCAATGGATTGTAGCCTTGTGATTATAGAAGGTAGACTATTGTCGATATTTTTATTATTCCAATGGATGGTAGCCTTGTCATTATGGAAGGTAGTCTGTTGTCGAGATTTTTATTATTCCAATGGATGGTAACCTTGTCATTATGAAAGGTAGTATTTTGTAGAGATTTTTGTTACTCCAAAGGATGATAGCCTTGTCATTATGGAAGGTAGTCTATTGTCGATATTTTTGTTACTCCAATGGATGGTAGCCTTGTCATTATGGAAGGTAGTTTATCTTTGGGATTTCTGTTACTCTTATGGATGATAGCCTTCTCATTATGGAAGGTTGTTTTTTGTTGAGATATTTGTTACTCCAATGGATGGTAGCCTTGCCATTGTGGAAGGGAATTTGTTGTCAAGATTTTTGTTACCCCAATAGATGGTAACCTTGTCATTATGGAAAGTAGTTTGTTGTAGAAATTTTTATTACCCCAATGGATGTAGCCTTGTCATTATGGAAGGTAGCATGTTGTCGACATTTTTGTTACTCCAACGAATGGTAGCCTTGTCATTATGGAAGGTAGTCTATCGTTGAGATTTCTGTTACTCCAATGGATTGTAGCCTTGTGATTATGGAAGGTAGTCTGTTTTCGATATCTTTGTTACTCCAATGGATGATAGCCATGTCATTATGGAAGGTTGTCTGTTGTCGAGATTTTTGTTACTCCAATGGATGGTAGCCTTGTCATTATGGAAGGTAGTCTGTTGTCGAGATTTTTTTTATTCCATTGGATGGTAGCCTTGTCATCATGGAAGGTAGTCTGTGGTCGAGATTTATGTTATTCCAATGAATGGTAACCTTGTCATTATGAAAGTTAGTCTGTTGTTCATATTTTTGTTACTCCAATGGATGGTAGCCTTGCCATTATGAAAGGTAGTCTGTTGTTCATATTTTTGTTACTCCATTGGATGATAGCCTTGTCATTCTGGAAGGTAGTCTATTGTGGAGATTTTTGTTATTCCAATGGATGGTAGCCTTCTCATTATGGAAGGTAGTTTTTTATTGAGATTTTTGTTACTCCAATGGATGGTAGCCTTGCCATTATGGAAGGTAGTATGTTGTTAAGATTTTTGTTATTCCAATGGATGGTAACCTTGTCATTATAAAAGGTAGTATTTTGTAGAGATTTTTGTTACTCCAATGGATGTTAGCCTTGTCATTATGGAAGGTAATTTGTTGTCCAGATTTTTGTTACTCCAATGGATGGTAACCTTTTCATTATGAAAGGTAGTTTGTTGTCGACATTTTTGTTACTCCAACGAATGGTAGCCTTGTCATTATGGAAGGTAGTTTATCGTTGAGATTTCTGTTACTCCAATGGATTGTAGCCTTGTCATTATGGAAGGTAGTATTTTGTAGAAATTTTTGTTACTCCAATGGATGATAGCCTTGTCATTATGGAAGGTAGTCTATTGTCGATATTTTTGTTACTCCAATGGATGGTAGCCTTGTCATTATGGAAGGTAGTTTATCTTTGGGATTTCTGTTACTCTAATGGATGATAGCCTTTTCATTATGGAAGGTAGTCTGTTGTTCAGATTTTTGTTACTCCAATGGATGGTAACCTTGTCATTATGGAAGGTAGTCTTTTGTCGAGATTTTTGTTACTCAAATGGATTGTAGCCTTATTCAAGATAGTTTGTTGTCGATATCTTTGTTACTCCAATGGATGATAGCCTTGTCATTATGGAAGGTAGTCTGTTGTCGAGATTTTTGTTACTCCAATGGTTGGTAGCCTTGTCATTATGGAAGGTAGTCTCTTGTCGACATTTTTTTATTCCATTGGATTGTAGCCTTGTCATCATGGAAGTTAGTCTCTTGTCGAGATTTTTGTTATTCCAATGGATGGTAACCTTGTCATTATGGAAGTTAGTCTTTTATCGATATCTTTGTTACTCCAATGGATGATAGCCTTGTCATTATGCAAGGTAGTCTGTTGTTCATATTTTTGTTACTCCATTGGATGGGAGCCTATTCATTATGGAAGGTAGTCTATTGTCGAGATTTTTGTCATTCCAATGAATGGTAGCCTTCTCATTATGCAAGGTTGTTTTTTGTTGAGATATTTGTTACTCCAATGGATGGTAGCCTTGCCATTATGGAAGGTAATTTGTTGTCAAGATTTTTGTTACCCTAATAGATGGTAACCTTGTCATTATGGAAGGTAGTCTGTTGTAGAAATTTTTATTACCCCAATGGATGTAGCCTTGTCATTATGGAAGGTAGTATGTTGTCGACATTTTTGTTACTCCAACGAATGGTAGCCTTGTCATTATGGAAGGTAGTCTGTCGTTGAGATTTCTGTTACTCCAATGGATTGTAGCCTTGTGATTATGGAAGATAGTCTGTTGTCGATATCTTTGTTACTCCAATGGATGATAGCCTTGTCATTATGGAAGGTTGTCTGTTGTCGAGATTTTTGTTACTCCAGTGGATGGTATCCTTGTCATTATGGAAGGTAGTCTATTGTCGAGATTTTTTTAATCCATTGGATGGTAGCCTTGTCATCATGGAAGGTAGTTTGTGGTCGAGATTTATGTTATTCCAATGAATGGTAACCTTGTCATTATGAAAGTTAGTTTGTTGTTCATATTTTTGTTACTCCAATGGATGGTAGCCTTGTCATTATGCAAGGTAGTCTGTTGCTCATATTTTTGTTACTCCATTGGATGATAGCCTGGTCATTCTGGAAGGTAGTCTATTGTCGAGATTTTTGTTATTCCAATGGATGGTAGCCCTCTCATTATGGAAGGTAGTTTTTTATTGAGATTTTTGTTACTCCAATGGATGGTAGCCTTGCCATTATGGAAGGTAGTATGTTGTTAAGATTTTTGTTATTCCAATGGATGGTAACCTTATCATTATAAAAGGTAGTATTTTGTAGAGATTTTTGTTACTCCAATGGATGTTAGCCTTGTCATTATGGAAGGTAATTTGTTGTCCAGATTTTTGTTACTCCAATGGATGATAGCCTTGTCATTATGGAAGGTAGTCTGTCATTGATATTTCTGTTACTCCAATGGATTGTAGCCTTGTGATTATGGAAGGTAGACTATTGTCGAGATTTTTATTATTCCAATGGATGGTAGCCTTGTCATTATGGAAGGTAGTCTGTTGTCGAGATTTTTGTTATTCTAATGGATGTTAACCTTTTCAATATGAAAGGTAGTATTTTGTAGAGATTTTTGTTACTCCAATGGATGATAGCCTTGTCATTATGGAAGGTAGTCTGTTGTCGATATTTTTGTTACTCCAATGAATGGTAGCCTTGTAATTATGGAAGGTAGTTTGTCTTTGGGATTTTTGTTACTCCAATGGATTGTAGCCTTGTCATTATGGAAGGTAGTCTGTTGTTCAGATTTTTGTTACTCCAATGGAAGGTAGCCTTGTCATTATGAAATGTAGTTTGTTGTCGATATTTTTGTTATTCCATTTGATAGTAGCCTTGTCATAATGCAAGGAAGTCTGTTGTTCATATTTTTGTTACTCCAATGGATGGTAACCTTGTCATTATGGAAGGTAGTCTTTTGACGAGATTTGTTTTACTCAAATGGATGGTAGCCTTGTAATTATTCAAGGTATACTGTTGTCGATATCTTTGTTACTCCAATGGATGATAGCCTTGTCATTATGGAAGGTTGTTTGTTGTCGAGATTTTTGTTACTCCAATGGATGGTAGCCTTGTCATTATGGAAGGTAGTATGTTGTCGAGATTTTTGTTACTCCAATGGATGGTAGCCTTGTCATTATGCAAGTTAGTCTGTTGTTCATATTTTTGTTACTCCATTGGATGATAGCCTTGTCATTCTGGAAGGTAGTCTATTGTCGAGATTTTTGTTATTCCAACGGATGGTAGCCTTCTCATTATGGAAGGTAGTTTTTTATTGAGATTTTTGTTACTCCAATGGATGGTAGCCTTGCCATTATGGAAGGTAGTATGTTGTTAAGATTTTTGTTATTCCAATGGATGGTAACCTTGTCATTATAAAAGGTAGTATTTTGTGGAGATTTTTGTTACTCCAATGGATGTTAGCCTTGTCATTATGGAAGGTAATTTGTTGTCCAGATTTTTGTTACTCCAATGGATGGTAACCTTGTCATTATGAAAGGTAGTATTTTGTAGATATTTTTGTTACTCCAATGGATGATAGCCTTGTCATTATCGAAGGTAGTCTGTTTTTCAGATTTTTGTTACTCTTATGGATGGTAACCTTGTCATTATGGAAGGTAGTCTTTTGTCGTGATTTTTGTTACTCAAATGGATGGTAGCCTTGTCATTATTCAAGGTAGTCTGTGGTCGATATCTTTGTTACTCTAATGGATGATAGCCTTGTCATTATAGAAGGTAGTCTGTTGTCGAGATTTTTGTTACTCCAATGGATGGTAGCCTTGTCATTATGGAACGTAGTCTGTTGTCGAGATTTTTTTATTCCATTGGATTGTAGCCTTGTCATCATGGAAGGTAGTATGTTGTCGAGATTTTTGTTATTCCAATGAATGGTAACCTTGTCATTATGGAAGTAAGTCTTTTGTCGATATCTTTGTTACCCCAATGGATGATAGCCTTGTCATTATGGAAGGTAGTCTGTTGTTCATATTTTTGTTACTCCATTGGATGGTAGCCTTGTCATTATGGAAGGTAGTCTATTGTCGAGATTTTTGTTAGTCCAATGGATGGTAGCCTTCTAATTATGGAAGGTTATTTTTTGTTGAGATTTTTGTTACTCCAATGGATGGTAGGCTTGCCATTATGGAAGGTAGTTTGTTGTCAAGATTTTTGTTGCCCCAATAGATGGTAACCTTGTCATTATGGAAGGTAGTCTGTTGTTGAAATTTTTGTTACCCCAATGGATGTAGCCTTGTCATTATGAAAGGTAGCCTGTTGTCGACATTTTTGTTACTCCAACGAATGGTAGCCTTGTCATTAGGGAAGGTAGTCTGTGATTGATATTTCTGTTACTCCAATGGATTGTAACCTTGTGATTATGGAAGGTAGACTATTGTCGAGATTTTTATTATTCCAATGGATGGTAGCCTTGTCATTATGGAAGGTAGTCTGTTGTCGAGATTTTTGTTATTCCAATGGATGGTAACCTTTTCATTATGAAAGGTAGTCTGTCTTTGGGATTTTTACTCCAATGGATTGTAGCCTTGTCATTATGGAATGTAGTCTGTTGTTCAGATTTTTGTTACTCCAATGGAAGGTAGCCTTGTCATTATGAAATGTAGTTTGTTGTCGATATTTTTGTTATTCCATTGGATAGTAGCCTTGTCATTATGCAAGGAAGTCTGTTGTGAAGATTTTTGTTACTCCAATGGATGGTAACCTTGTCATTATGGAAGGTAGTCTTTTGTCGAGATTTTTTTTACTCAAATGGATGGTAGCCTTGTCATTATTCAAGGTAGTCTGTTGTCGATATCTTGGTTACTCCAATGGATGATAGCCTTGTCATTATGGAAGGTTGTCTATTGTCGAGATTTTTATTACTCCAATGGATGGTAGCCTTGTCATTATGGAAGGTAGTCTGTTGTCGAGATTTTTTTTATTCCATTGGATGGTAGTGTTGTCATCATGGAAGGTAGTTTGTGGTCGAGATTTATGTTATTCCAATGAATGGTAACCTTGACATTATGGAAGTTAGTCTTTTGTCGATATCTTTGTTACTCCAATGGATGGTAGCCTTGTCATTATGCAAGGTAGTCTGTTGTTCATATTTTAGTTACTCCATTGGATGGTAGCCTTGTCATTATGGAAGGTAGTCTATTGTCGAGATTTTTGTTAGTCCAATGGATGGTAGCCTTCTCATTATGGAAGGTTGTTTTTTGTTGAGATTTTTGTCACTCCAATGGATGGTAGGCTTGCCATTATGGAAGGTAGTTTGTTGTCAAGATTTTTGTTGCCCCAATAGATGGTAACCTTGTCATTATGGAAGGTAGTCTGTTGTTGAAATTTTTGTTACCCCAATGGATGTAGCCTTGTCATTATGAAAGGTAGTCTGTTGTCGACATTTTTGTTACTCCAACGAATGGTAGCCTTGTCATTATGGAAGGTAGTCTATGATTGATATTTCTGTTACTCCAATGGATGGTAGCCTTGTCATTATGGAAGTTAGTCTGTTGTCGAGATTTTTGTTATTCCTATGGATGGTAACCTTTTCATTATGAAAGGTAGTATTTTGTAGAGATTTTTGTTACTCCAATGGATGATAGCCTTGTCATTATGGAAGGTAGTCTGTTGTCGATATTTTTGTTACTCCAATGAATGGTAGCCTTGTAATTATGGAAGGTAGTTTGTCTTTGGGATTTTTGTTACTCCAATGGATTGTAGCCTTGTCATTATGGAATGTAGTCTGTTGTTCAGATTTTTGTTACTCCAATGGAAGGTAGCCTTGTCATTATGAAATGTAGTTTGTTGTCGATATTTTTGTTATTCCATTGGATGGTAGCCTTGTCATTATGCAAGGAAGTCTATTGTTCAGATTTTTGTTACTCCAATGGATGGTAACCTTGTCATTATGGAAGGTAGTCTGTTTTCGAGATTTTTTTTACTCAAATGGATGGTAGCCTTGTCATTATTCAAGGTAGTATGTTGTCGATATCTTTGTTACTCCAATGGATGATAGCCTTGTCATTATGGAAGGTTGTCTACTGTCGAGATTTTTGTTACTCCAATGGATGGTAACCTTGTCATTACGGAAGGTAGTCTGTTGTCGAGATTTTTTTTATTCCATTGGATTTTAGCCTTGTCATCATTGAAGGTAGTCTGTTGTCGAGATTTTTGTTATTCCAATGAATGGTAACCTTGTCATTATGGAAGTTAGTCTTTTGTCGATATCTTTGTTACTCCAATGGATGATAGCCTTTTCATTATGCAAGATAGTCTGTTGTTCATATTTTTGTTACTCGATTGGATGGTAGCCTTGTCATTATGGAAGGTAGTATATTGTCGAGATTTTTGTTATTCCAATGGATGGTAGCCTTCTCATTATGGAAGGTAGTTATTTATTGAGATTTTTGTTACTCCAATGGATGGTAGCCTTGTCATTATGGAAGGTAGTCTGTTGTCAAGATTTTTGTTATTCCAATGGATGGTAACCTTGTCATTATAAAAGATAGTATTTTGTAGAGATTTTTGTTACTCCAATGGATGTTATCGTTTTCATTATGGAAGGTAATCTATTGTCGAGATTTTTGTTACTCCAATGGATGGTAACCTTGTCATTATGAAAGGTAGTATTTTGTAGAGATTTTTGTTACTCTAATGGATGATAGCATTGTCATTATGGAAGGTAGTCTGTTGTTCAGAATTTTGTTACTCCAATGGATGGTAACCTTGTCATTATGGAAGGTAGTCTTTTGTCGATATTTTTGTTACTCAAATGGATGGTAGCCTTGTCATTATTCAAGGTAGTTTGTTGTCGATATCTTTGTTACTCCAATGGATGATAGCCTTGTCATTATGGAAGGTAGTCTGTTGTCGAGATTTTTGTTACTCCAATGGATGGTAACCTTGTCATTATGGAAGGTAGTCTGTTGTCGAAATTTTTTTTATTCCATTGGATTGTAGTCTTGTCATCATGGAAGGTAGTCTGTTGTCGAGATTTTTGTTATTCCAATGAATGGTAACCTTGTCATTATGGAAGTTAGTCTTTTGTCGATATCTTTGTTACTCCAATGGATGATAGCCTTTTCATTATCCAAGGTAGTCTGTTGTTCATATTTTTGTTACTCCATTGGATGGTAGCCTTGTCATTATGGAAGGTAGTCTATTGTCGAGATTATTGTTAGTCCAATGGATGGTAGCCTTCTCATTATGGAAGGTTGTTTTTTGTTGAGATTTTTGTTACTCCAATGGATGGTAGCCTTTCCGTTATGGAAGGTAGTTTGTTGTCAAGATTTATGTTGCCCCAATAGATGGTAACCTTGTCATTATGGAAGGTAGTTTGTTGTCGAAATTTTTGTTACCCCAATGGATGTAGCCTTGTCATTATGAAAGGTGGTCTGTTGTCGAAATTTTTGTTACTCCAACGAATAGTAGCCTTGTCATTATGGAAGGTAGTCTGTCGTTGAGATTTTTGTTACTCCAATGGATTGTAGCCTTGTCATTATGGAAGGTAGTCTGTTGTCGAGATTTTTGTTACTCCAATGGATGGTAACCTTGTCATTATGGAAGGTAGTCTGTTGTCGAAATTTTTTTTATTCCATTGGATTGTAGCCTTGTCATCATTGAAGGTAGTCTGTTGTCGAGATTTATGTTATTCCAATGAATGGTAACCTTGTCATTATGGAAGTTAGTCTTTTGTCGATATCTTTGTTACTCCAATGGATGAAAGCCTTGTCATTATGCAAGGTAGTCTGTTGTTCATATTTTTGTTACTCCATTGGATGGTAGCCTTGTCATTATGGAAGGTAGTATATTGTCGAGATTTTTGTTATTCCAATGGATGGTAGCCTTCTCATTATGGAAGGTAGTTTTTTATTGAGATTTTTGTTACTCCAATGGATGGTAACCTTGCCATTATGGAAGGTAGTTTGTTGTCAAGATTTTTGTTATTCCATTGGATGGTAACCTTGTCATTATAAAAGGTAGTATTTTGTAGAGATTTTTGTTACTCCAATGGATGTTAGCCTTGTCATTATGGAAGGTAATCTGTTGTCGAGATTTTTGTTACTCCAATGGATGGTAACCTTGTCATCATGAAAGGTAGTATTTTGTAGATATTTTTGTTACTCTAATGGATGATAGCGTTGTCATTATGGAAGGTAGTCTGTTGTTCGGATTTTTGTTACTCCAATGGATGGTAAACTTGTCATTATGGAAGGTAGTCTTTTGGCGAGATTTTAGTTACTCAAATGGATGGTAGCCTTGTCATTATTCAAGGTAGTCTGTTGCCGATATCTTTGTTACTCCAATGGATGATAGCCTTGTCATTATGGAAGGTAGTCTGTTGTCGAGATTTTTGTTACTCCAATGGATGGTAACCTTGTCATTATGGAAGGTAGTCTGTTGTCGAAATTTTTTTTATTCCATTGGATTGTAGCCTTGTCATCATGGAAGGTAGTCTGGTGTCGAGATTTATGTTATTCCAATGAATGGTAACCTTGTCATTATGGAAGTTAGTCTTTTGTCGATATCTTTGTTACTCCAGGATGATAGCCTTGTCATTATGCAAGGTAGTCTATTGTTCATATTTTTGTTACTCCATTGGATGGTAGCCTTGTCATTATGGAAGGTAGTCTATTGTCGAGATTTTTGTTATTCTAATGGATGGTAGCCTTCTCATTATGGAAGGTTGTTTTTTGTTGAGATTTTAGTTACTCCAATGGATGGTAGCCTTGCCATTATGGAAGGTAGTTTGTTGTCAAGATTTTTGTTACCCCAATAGATGGTAACCATGTCATTATGGAAGGTAGTCTCTTATCGAAATTTTTGTTACCCCAATGGATGTAGCCTTGTCATTATGGAAGGTAGTCTGTTGTCGACATTTTTGTTACTCCAACGAATGGTAGCCTTGTCATTATGGAAGGTAGTCTGTCGTTGAGATTTCTGTTACTCCAATGGATTGTAGCCTTGTGATTATGGAAGGTAGACTGTTGTCGAGATTTTTATTATTCCAATGGATGGTAGCCTTGTCATTATGGAAGGTAGTCAGTTGTCGATATTTTTGTTACTCCAATGGCTGGTAGCCTTGTCATTAAGGAAGGTAGTTTGTCTTTGGGATTTTTGTTACTCCAATGGATTGTAGCCTTGTCATTATGCAAGGAAGTCTGTTGTTCAGATTTTTGTTCCTCCAATGGATGGTAACCTTGTCATTATGGAAGGTAGTCTGTTTTCGAGATTTTTGTTACTCAAATGGATGGTAGCCTTGTCATTATTCAAGGTAGTATGTTATCGATATCTTTGTTACTCCAATGGATTATAGCCTTGTCATTATGGAAGGTTGTTTGTTGTCGAGATTTTTGTTACTCCAATGGATGGTAGCCTTGTCATTATGGAAGGTAGTCTGTTGTTGAGATTTTTTTTATTCCATTGGATGGTAGCCTTGTCATCATGGAAGGTAGTATGTGGTCGAGATTTATGTTATTCCAATGAATGGTAACCTTGTCATTATGGAAGTTAGTCTTTTGTCGATATCCTTGTTACTCCAATGGATGATAGCCTTGTCTTTATGCAAGGTAGTTTGTTGTTCATATTTTTGTTACTCCATTGGATGGTAGCCTTGTCATTATGGAAGGTAGTATATTGTCGAGATTTTTGTTATTCCAATGGATGGTAGCCTTCTCATTATGTAAGGTAGTTTTTTATTGAGATTTTTGTTACTCCAATGGATGGTAGCCTTGCCATTATGGAAGGTAGTCTGTTGTCAGGACTTTTGTTATTCCAATGGATAGTAACCTTGTCATTATAAAGGTAGTATTTTGTAGAGATTTTTGTTACTCTTATGGATGTTAGCCTTGTCATTATGGAACGTAATCTGTTGTCGAGATTTTTGTTACTCCAATGGATGGTAACCTTGTCATTATGAAAGGTAGTATTTTGTAGAGATTTTTGTTACTCTAATGGATGATAGCATTGTGATTATGGAAGGTAGTCTGTTGTTCATATTTTTGTTAATCCAATGGATGGTAACCTTGTCATTATGGAAGGTAGTCTTTTGTCGAGATTTTTGTTACTCAAATGGATGGTAGGCTTGTCATTATTCAAGATAGTCTGTTTTCGATATCTTTGTTACTCCAATGGATGATAGCCTTTTCATTATGCAAGGTAGTCTGTTGTTCATATTTTTGTTACTCCATTGGATGGTAGCCTTGTCATTATGGAAGGTAGTATATTTTCGAGATTTTTGTTATTCCAATGGATGGTAGCCTTCTCATTATGGAAGGTAGTTTTTTATTGAGATTTTTATTACTCCAATGGTTGGTAGCCTTGCCATTATGGAAGGTAGTCTGTTGTCAAGATTTTTGTTATTCCAATGGATGGTAACCTTGTCATTATAAAAGGTAGTATTTTGTAGAGATTTTTGTTACTCCAATGGATGTTAGCCTTTTCATTATGGAAGGTAATCTGTTGTCGAGATTTTTGTTACTCCAATGGATGGTAACCTTGTCATTATGAAAGGTAGTAGTTTGTAGAGATTTTTGTTACTCTAATGGATGATAGCTTTGTCATTATGGAAGGTAGTCTGTTGTTCAGAATTTTGTTACTCCAATGGATGGTAACCTTGTCATTATGGAAGGTAGTCTTTTGTCGAGATTTTTGTTACTCAAATAGATGGTACCCTTGTCATTATTCAAGGTAGTTTGTTTTCGATATCTTTGTTACTCCAATGGATGATAGCCTTGTCATTATGGAAGGTAGTCTGTTGTCGAGATTATTGTTACTCCAATGGATGGTAACCTTGTCATTATGGAAGGTATTATGTTGTCGATATTTTTGTTAGTCCAATGGATTGTAGCCTTCTCATTATGGAAGGTTGTTTTTTGTCGAGATTTTTGTTACTCCAATAGATGGTAGGCTTTCCATTATGGAAGGTAGTTTGTTGTCAAGATTTTTGTTGCCCCAATAGATGGTAACCTTTTCATTATGGAAGGTAGTCTGTTGTCGAAATTTTTGTTACCCCAATGGATGTAGCCTTGTCATTATGAAAGGTAGTCTGTTGTCGACATTTTTGTTACTCCAACAAATGGTAGCCTTGTCATTATGGAAGGTAGTATGTCGTTAAGATTTTTGTTACTCCAATGGATGGTAGCCTTGCCATTATGGAAGGTAGTCTGTTGTCGACATTTTTATTATTCCAATGTATGGTAACCTTGTCATTATGGAAGGTAGTCTGTTGTCGAGATTTTTGTTACTCTAATGGATGTTAGCCTTGTCATTATGGAAGGTAATCTGTTGTCGAGATTTTTGTTACTCCAATGGATGGTAACCTTGTAATTATGAAAGGTAGTATTTTGTAGAGATTTTTGTTATTCTAATGGATGATAGCGTTGTCATTATGGAAGGTAGTCTGTTGTTCATATTTTTGTTAATCCAATGGATGGTAACCTTGTCATTATGGAAGGTAGTCTTTTATCGAGATTTTTGTTACTCAAATGGATGGTAGCCTTGTCATTATTCAAGGTAGTCTGTTGTCGATATCTTTGTTACTCCAATGGATTATAGCCTTTTCATTATGCAAGGTAGTCTGTTGTTCATATTTTTGTTACTCCATTGGATGGTAGCCTTGTCATTATGGAAGGTAGTATATTGTCGAGATTTTTGTTATTCCAATGGATGGTAGCCTTCTCATTATGGAAGGTAGTTTTTTATTTAGATTTTTGTTACTCCAATGGATGGTAGCCTTGCCCTTATGGAAGGTAGTGTGTTGTCAAGATTTTTGTTTTTCCAATGGATGGTAACCTTGTCATTATAAAAGGTAGTATTTTGTAGAGATTTTTGTTACTCCAATTGATGTTAGCCTTTTCATTATGGAAGGTAATCTGTTGTCGAGATTTTTGTTACTCCAATGGATGGTAACCTTGTCATTATGAAAGGTAGTATTTTGTAGATATTTTTGTTACTCTAATAGATGATAACGTTGTCATTATGGAAGGTAGTCTGTTGTTCAGAATTTTGTTACTCCAATGGATGGTAACCTTGTCATTAAGGAAGGTAGTCTTTTGTCGAGATTTTTGTTACTCAAATGGATGGTAGCCTTGTCATTATTCACAGTAGTTTGTTGTCGATATCTTTGTTACTCCAATGGATGATAGCCTTGTCATTATGGAAGGTAGTCTGTTGTCGAGATTTTTGTTACTCCAATGGATGGTAACCTTGTCATTATGGAAGGTAGTCTGTTGTTGAGATTTTTTTTATTCCATTGGATTGTAGCCTTGTCATCATGGAAGGTAGTCTGTTGTCGAGATTTTTGTTATTCCTATGAATGGTAACCTTGTCATTATGGAAGTTAGTCTTTTGTCGATATCTTTGTTACTCCAATGGATGATAGCCTTTTCATTATGCAAGATAGTCTGTTGTTCATATTTTTGTTACTCCATTGGATGGTAGCCTTGTCATTATGGAAGGTAGTATATTGTCGAGATTTTTGTTATTCCAATGGATGGTAACCTTCTCATTATGGAAGGTAGTTTTTTATTGAGATTTTTGTTACTCCAATGGATGGTAGCCTTGCCATTATGGAAGGTAGTCTGTTGTCAGGACTTTTGTTATTCCAATGTATAGTAACCTTGTCATTATAAAAGGTAGTATTTTGTAGAGATTTTTGTTACTCTAGTGGATGTTAGCCTTGTCATTATGGAAGGTAATTTGTTGTCGAGATTTTTGTTACTCCGATGGATGGTAACCTTGTCATTATGAAAGGTAGTATTTTGTAGAGATTTTTGTTACTCTAATGGTTGATAGCGTTGTCATTATGGAAGGTAGTTTGTTGTTCATATTTTTGTTAATCCAATGGATGGTAACCTTGTCATTATGGAAGGTAGTCTTTTGCCGAGATTTTTGTTACTCAAATGGATGGTAGCCTTGTCATTATTCAAGGTAGTCTGTTGTCGATATCTTTGTTACTCCAATGGATTATAGCCTTTTCATTATGCAAGGTAGTCTGTTGTTCATATTTTTGTTACTCCATTGGATGGTAGCCTTGTCATTATGGGAGGTAGTATATTGTCGAGATTTTTGTTATTCCAATGGATGGTAGCCTTCTCATTATGGAAGGTAGTTTTTTATTGAGATTTTTGTTACTCCAATGGATGGTAGCCTTGCCATTATGGAAGGTAGTCTGTTGTCAAGATTTTTGTTATTCCAATGGATGGTAACCTTATCATTATAAAAGGTAGTATTTTGTAGAGATTTTTGTTACTCCAATGGATGTTAGCCTTTTCATTATGGAAGGTAATCTGTTGTCGAGATTTTTGTTACTCCAATGGATGGTAACCTTGTCATTATGAAAGGTAGTAGTTTGTAGAGATTTTTTTTACTCTAATGGATGATAGCTTTGTCATTATGGAAGGTAGTCTGTTGTTCAGAATTTTGTTACTCCAATGGATGGTAACCTTGTCATTAAGGTAGGTAGTCTTTTGTCGAGATTTTTGTTATTCAAATGGATGGTAGCCTTGTCATTTTTCAAGGTAGTTTGTTGTCGATATCTTTGTTACTCCAATGGATGATAGCCTTGTCATTATGGAAGGTAGTCTGTTGTCGAGATTTTTGTTACTCCAATGGATGGTAACCTTGTCATTATGGAAGGTAGTCTGTTGTTGAGATTTTTTTTATTCCATTGGATTGTAGCCTTGTCATCATGGAAGGTAGTCTGTTGTCGAGATTTTTGTTATTCCATTGAATGGTAACCTTGTCATTATGGAAGTTAGTCTTTTGTCGATATCTTTGTTACTCCAATGGATGATAGCCTTTTCATTATGCAAGATAGTCTGTTGTTCATATTTTTGTTACTCCATTGGATGGTAGCCTTGTCATTATGGAAGGTAGTATATTGTCGAGATTTTTGTTATTCCAATGGATGGTAACCTTCTCATTATGGAAGGTAGTTTTTTATTGAGATTTTTGTTACTCCAATGGATGGTAGACTTGCCATTATGGAAGGTAGTCTGTTGTCAGGACTTTTGTTATTCCAATGTATAGTAACCTTGTCATTATAAAAGGTAGTATTTTGTAGAGATTTTTGTTACTCTAATGGATGTTAGCCTTGTCATTATGGAAGGTAATCTGTTGTCGAGATTTTTTGTACTCCAATGGATGGTAACCTTGTCATTATGAAAGGTAGTATTTTGTAGAGATTTTTGTTACTCTAATGGATGATAGCATTGTCATTATGGAAGGTAGTTTGTTGTTCATATTTTTGTTAATCCAATGGATGGTAACCTTGTCATTATGGAAGGTAGTCTTTTGTCGAGATTTTTGTTACTCAAATGGATGGTAGCCTTGTCATTATTCAAGGTAGTCTGTTGTCGATATCTTTGTTACTCCAATGGATTATAGCCTTTTCATTATGGAAGGTAGTCTGTTGTTCATATTTTTGTTACTCCATTGGATGGTAGCCTTGTCATTATGGAAGGTAGTATATTGTCGAGATTTTTGTTATTCCAATGGATGTTAGCCTTCTCATTATGGAAGGTAGTTTTTTATTGATATCTTTGTTACTCCAATGGATGGTAGCCTTGCCATTATGGAAGGTAGTCTGTTGTCAAGATTTTTGTTATTCCAATGGATGGTTACCTTGTCATTATAAAAGGTAGTATTTTGTAGAGATTTTTGTTACTCCAATGGATGTTAGCCTTTTCATTATGGAAGGTAATCTGTTGTCGAGATTTTTGTTACTCCAATGGATGGTAACCTTGTCATTATGAAAGGTAGTAGTTTGTAGAGATTTTTGTTACTCTAATGGATGATAGCTTTGTCATTATGGAAGGTAGTCTGTTGTTCAGAATTTTGTTACTCCAATGGATGGTAACCTTGTCATTATGGAAGGTAGTCTTTTGTCGAGATTTTTTTTACTCAAATGGATGGTAGCCTTGTCATTATTCAAGGTAGTTTGTTTTCGATATCTTTGTTACTCCAATGGATGATAGCCTTGTCATTATGGAAGGTAGTCTGTTGTCGAGATTATTGTTACTCCAATGGATGGTAACCTTGTCATTATGGAAGGTAGTCTGTTGTCGATATTTTTGTTAGTCCAATGGATGGTAGCCTTCTCATTATGGAAGGTTGTTTTTTGTTGAGATTTTTGGTACTCCAATGGATGGTAGGCTTTCCATTATGGAAGGTAGTTTGTTGTCAAGATTTTTGTTGCCCCAATAGATGGTAACCTTGTCATTATGGAAGGTAGTCTGTTGTCGAAATTTTTGTTACCCCAATGGATGTAGCCTTGTCATTATGAAAGGTAGTCTGTTGTCGACATTTTTGTTACTCCAACAAATGGTAGCCTTGTCATTATGGAAGGTAGTATGTCGTTGAGATTTCTGTTACTCCAATGGATGGTAGCCTTGCCATTATGAAAGGTAGTCTGTTGTCGAGCTTTTTATTATTCCAATGTATGGTAACCTTGTCGTTATGGAAGGTAGTCTGTTGTCGAGATTTTTGTTACTCTAATGGATGTTAGCCTTGTCATTATGGAAGGTAGTCTTTTGTTCATATTTTTGTTAATCCAATGGATGGTAACCTTGTCATTATGGAAGGTAGTCTGTTGTCAGGACTTTTGTTATTCCAATGTATAGTAACCTTGTCATTATAAAAGGTAGTATTTTGTAGAGATTTTTGTTACTCCAATGGATGGTAACCTTGTCATTATGAAAGGTAGTATTTTGTAGAGATTTTTGTTACTCTAATGGATGATAGCGTTGTCATTATGGAAGGTAGTTTGTTGTTCATATTTTTGGTAATCCAATGGATGGTAACCTTGTCATTATGGAAGGTAGTCTTTTGCCGAGATTTTTGTTACTCAAATGGATGGTAGCCTTGTCATTATTCAAGGTAGTCTGTTGTCGATATCTTTGTTACTCCAATGGATTATAGCCTTTTCATTATGCAAGGTAGTCTGTTGTTCATATTTTTGTTACTCCATTGGATGGTAGCCTTGTCATTATGGAAGGTAGTATATTGTCGAGATTTTTGTTATTCCAATGGATGGTAGCCTTCTCATTATGGAAGGTAGTTTTTTATTGAGATTTTTGTTACTCCAATGGATGGTAGCCTTGCCATTATGGAAGGTAGTCTGTTGTCAAGATTTTTGTTATTCCAATGGATGGTAACCTTGTCATTATAAAAGGTAGTATTTTGTAGAGATTTTTGTTACTCCAATGGATGTTAGCCTTTTCATTATGGAAGGTAATCTGTTGTCGAGATTTTTGTTACTCCAATGGATGGTAACCTTGTCATTATGAAAGGTAGTATTTTGTAGAGATTTTTGTTACTTTAATGGATGATAGCATTGTCATTATGGAAGGTAGTCTGTTGTTCAGAATTTTGTTACTCCAATGGATGGTAACCTTTTCATTATGGAAGGTAGTCTTTTGTCGAGATTTTTGTTACTCAAATGGATGGTAGCCTTGTCATTATTCAAGGTAGTTTGTTGTCGATATCTTTGTTACTCCAATGGATGATAGCCTTGTCATTATGGAAGGTAGTCTGTTGTCGAGATTTTTGTTACTCCAATGGATGGTAACCTTGTCATTATGGAAGGTAGTTTGTTGTCGAGATTTTTTTTATTCCATTGGATTGTAGTCTTGTCATCATGGAAGGTAGTCTGTTGTCGAGATTTTTGTTATTCCAATGAATGGTAACCTTGTCATTATGGAAGTTAGTCTTTTGTCGATATCTTTGTTACTCCAATGGATGATAGCCTTTTCATTATGCAAGGTAGTCTGTTGTTCATATTTTTGTTACTCCATTGGATGGTAGCCTTGTCATTATGGAAGGTAGTCTATTGTCGAGATTTTTGTTAGTCCAATGGATGGTAGCCTTCTCATTATGGAAGGTTGTTTTTTGTTGAGATTTTTGTTACTCCAATGGATGGTAGCCTTTCCGTTATGGAAGGTAGTTTGTTGTCAATATTTTTGTTGCCCCAATAGATGGTAACCTTGTCATTATGGAAGGTAGTCTGTTGTCGAAATTTTTGTTACCCCAATGGATGTAGCCTTGTCATTATGAAAGGTGGTCTGTTGTCGACATTTTTGTTACTCCAACGAATAGTAGCCTTGTCATTATGGAAGGTAGTCTGTCATTGAGATTTTTGTTACTCCAATGGATTGTAGCCTTGTCATTATGGAAGGTAGTCTGTTGTCGAGATTTTTGTTTCTCCAATGGATGGTAACCTTGTCATTATGGAAGGTAGTCTGTTGTCGAAAATTTTTTTATTCCATTGGGTTGTAGCCTTGTCATCATGGAAGGTAGTCTGTTGTCGAGATTTATGTTATTCCAATGAATGGTAACCTTGTCATTATGGAAGTTAGTCTTTTGTCGATATCTTTGTTACTCAAATGGATGATAGCCTTGTCATTATGCAAGGTAGTATGTTGTTCATATTTTTGTTACTCCATTGGATGGTAGCCTTGTCATTATGGAAGGTAGTATATTGTCGAGATTTTTGTTATTCCAATGGATGGTAGCCTTCTCATTATGGAAGGTAGTTTTTTATTGAGATTTTTGTTACTCCAATGGATGGTAGCCTTGCCATTATGTAAGGTAGTTTGTTGTCAAGATTTTTGTTATTCCATTGGATGGTAACCTTGTCATTATTCAAGGTAGTCTGTTGCCGATATCTTTGTTACTCCAATGGATGATATCCTTGTCATTATGGAAGGTATTCTGTTGTCGAGATTTTTGTTACTCCAATGGATGGTAACCTTGTCATTATGGAAGGTAGTCTGTTGTCGAGATTTTTTTATTCCATTGGATTGTAGCCTTGTCATCATGGAAGGTAGTCTGTTGTTGAGATTTTTGTTAATCCAATGAATGGTAACCTTGTCATTATGGAAGTTAGTCTTTTGTCGATATATTTGTTACTCCAATGGATGATAGCCTTGTCATTATGCAAGGTAGTCTGTTGTTCATATTTTTGTTACTCCATTGGATGGTAGCCTTCTCATTATAGAAGGTAGTATATTGTCGAGATTTTTGTTAGTCCAATGGATGGTAACCTTCTCATTATGGAAGGTTGTTTTTTGTTGAGATTTTTGTTACTCCAATGGATGGTAGCCTTGCCATTATGGAAGGTAGTTTGTTGTCAAGATTTTTGTTGCCCCAATAGATGGTAACCTTGTCATTATGGAAGGTAGTCTGTTGTCGAAATTTTTGTTACCCCAATGGATGTAGCCTTGTCATTATGAAAGGTGGTCTGTTGTCGACATTTTTGTTACTCCAACGAATAGTAGCCTTGTCATTATGGAAGGTAGTCTATCGTTGAGATTTTTGTTACTCCAATGGATTGTAGCCTTGTGATAACGGAAGGTAGACTGTTTTCGAGATTTTTATAATTCCAATGGATGGTAGCCTTGTCATTATGGAAGGTAGTCTGTTGTCGAGATTTTTTTTATTCCAATGAATGGTAACCTTTTCATAATGAAAGGTAGTATTTTGTAGAGATTTTTGTTACTCCAATGGATGGTAGCCTTGTCATTATGGAAGGTAGTCTGTTGTCGATATTTTTGTTACTCCAATGGATGGTAGCCTTGTCATTATGGGAGGTAGTCTGTTGTCGAGATTTTTGTTACTCCAATGGATGGTAACCTTGTCATTATGGAAGGTAGTCTGTTGTCGAGAATTTTGTTACTCCAATGGATGGTAACCTTGTCATTATGGAAGGTAGTCTGTTGTCGAGATTTTTTTTATTCCATTGGATTGTAGCCTTGTCATCATGGAAGGTAGTATTTTGTCGAGATTTTTGTTATTCCAATGAATGGTAACCTTGTCATTATGGAAGTTAGTCTTTTGTCGATATCTTTGTTACTCCAATGGATGATAGGCTTTTCATTATGCAAGGTAGTCTGTTGTTCATATTATTGTTACTCCATTGGATGGTAGCCTTGTCATTATGGAACGTAGTCTATTGTCGAGATTTTTGTTAGTCCAATGGATGGTAGCCTTCTCATTATGGAAGGTTGTTTTTTGTTGATATTTTTGTTACTCCAATGGATGGTAGCCTTACCGTTATGGAAGGTAGTTTGTTGTCAAGATTTTTGTTGCCCCAATAGATGGTAACCTTGTCATTATGGAAGGTAGTCTGTTGTCGAAATTTTTGTTACCCCAATAGATGTAGCCTTGTCATTATGAAAGGTGGTCTGTTGTCGACATTTTTGTTACTCCAACAAATAGTAGCCTTGTCATTATGGAAGGTAGTCTGTCATTGAGATTTTTGTTACTCCAATGGATTGTAGCCTTGTCATTATGGAAGGTAGTCTGTTGTCGAGATTTTTGTTACTCCAATGGATGGTAGCCTTGTCATTATGGAAGGTAGTCTGTTGTCGAGATTTTTTTTATTCCATTGGATTGTAGCCTTGTCATCATGGAAGGTAGTCTGTTGTCGAGATTTATGTTATTCCAAAGAATGGTAACCTTGTCATTATTGAAGTTAGTCTTTTGTCGATATCTTTGTTACTCCAATGGATGATAGCCTTGTCATTATGCAAGGTAGTCTGTTGTTCATATTTTTGTTACTCCATTGGATGGTAGCCTTGTCATTATGGAAGGTAGTATATTGTCGAGATTTTTGTTATTCCAATGAATGGTAGCCTTCTCATTATGGAAGGTAGTTTTTTATTGAGATTTTTGTTACTCTAATGGATGGTAGCCTTGCTATTATGGAAGGTAGTCTGTTGTCAAGATTTTTGTTATTCCAATGGATGGTAACCTTGTCATTATAAAAGGTAGTATTTTGTAGAGATTTTTGTTACTCCAATGGATGTTAGCCTTGTCATTATGGAAGGTAATCTGTTGTCGAGATTTTTGTTACTCCAATGGATGGTAACCTTGTCATTAAGAAAGGTAGTATTTTGTAGAGATTTTTGTTACTTTAATGGATGATAGCATTGTCATTATGGAAGGTAGTCTGTTGTTCAGATTTTTTTTACTCCAATGGATGGTAACCTTGTCATTATGGAAGGTAGTCTTTTGGCGAGATTTTTGTTACTCAAATGGATGGTAGCCTTGTCATTATACAAGGTAGTCTGTTGCCGATATCTTTGTTACTCCAAAGGATGATAGCCTTGTCATTATGGAAGGTAGTCTGTTGTCGAGATTTTTGTTACTCCAATGAATGGTAACCTTGTCATTATTTAAGGTAGTATGTTGTCGAGATTTTTTTTATTCCATTGGATTGTAGCCTTGTCATCATGGAAGGTAGTCTGTTGTCGAGATTTTTGTTATTCCAATGAATGGTAACCTTGTCATTATGGAAGTTAGTCTTTTGCCGATATCTTTGTTACTCCAATGGATGATAGCCTTTTCATTATGCTAGGTAGTCTGTTGTTCATATTTTTGTTACTCCATTGGATGGTAGCCTTGTCATTATGGAAGGTAGTCTATTGTCGAGATTTTTGTTAGTCCAATGGATGGTAGCCTTCTCATTATGGAAGGTTGTTTTTTGTTGAGATTCTTGTTACTCCAATGGATGGTAGCCTTTCCGTTATGGAAGGTAGTTTGTTGTCAAGATTTTTGTTGCCCCAATAGATGGTAACCTTGTCATTATGGAAGGTAGTCTGTTGTCGAAATTTTTGTTACCCCAAATGATGTAGCCTTGTCATTATGAAAGATGGTCTGTTGTCGATATTTTTGTTACTCCAACGAATAGTAGCCTTGTCATTATGGAAGGTAGTCTATCGTTGAGATTTTTGTTACTCCAATGGATAGTAGCCTTGTGATAATGGAAGGTAGACTGTTTTCGAGATTTTTATTATTCCAATGGATGGTAGCCTTGTCATTATGGAAGGTAGTCTGTTGTCGAGATTTTTGTTATTCCAATGAATGGTAACCTTTTCATAATGAAAAGTAGTATTTTGTATAGATTTTTGTTACTCCAATGGATGGTAGCCTTGTCATTATGGAAGGTAGTCTGTTGTCGATATTTTTGTTACTCCAATGGATGGTAGCCTTGTCATTATGGAAAGTAGTTTGTCTTTGGGATTTTTGTTACTCTAATGGATGATAGCCTTGTCATTATGGAAGGTAGTCTATTGTTCAGATTTTTGTTACTCCATTGGATTGTAGCCTTGTCATCATGGAAGGTAGTCTGTTGTCGAGATTTTTGTTATTCCAATGAATGGTAACCTTGTCATTATGGAAGTTAGTCTTTTGTCAATATCTTTGTTACTTCAATGGATGATAGCCTTGTCATTATTGAAGGTAGTCTGTTGTCGAGATTTTTGTTACTCCAATGGATGGTAACCTTGTCATTATGGAAGGTAGTCTGTTGTCGAGATTTTTTTATTCCATTGGATTGTAGCCTTGTCATCATGGAAGGTAGTCTGTTGTCGAGATTTTTGTTATTCCAATGAATGGTAACCTTGTAATTATGGAAGTTAGTCTTTTGTCGATATCTTTGTTACTCCAATGGATGACATCCTTTTCATTATGCAAGGTAGTCTATTGTTCATATTTTTGTTACTCCATTGGATGGTAGCCTTGTCATTATGGAAGGTAGTCTATTGTCGAGATTTTTGTTAGTCCAATGGATGGTAGCCTTCTCATTATGGAAGGTTGTTTTTTGTTGAGATTTTTGTTACTCCAATGGATGGTAGCCTTTCCGTTATGGAAGGTAGTTTGTTGTCAAGATTTTTGTTGCCCCAATAGATGGTAACCTTGTTATTATGGAAGGTAGTCTGTTGTCGAAATTTTTGTTACCCCAATGGATGTAGCCTTGTCATTATGAAAGGTGGTCTGTTGTCGACATTTTTGTTACTCCAACAAATAGTAGCCTTGTCATTATGGAAGGTAGTCTTTCGTTGAGATTTTTGTTACTCCAATGGATTGTAGCCTTGTCATTATGGAAGGTAGTCTGTTGTCGAGATTTTTGTTACTCCAATGGATGGTAACCTTGTCATTATGGAAGGTAGTCTATTGTCGAGATTTTTTTTATTCCATTGGATTGTAGCCTTGTCATCATGGAAGGTAGTCTGTTGTCGAGATTTATGTTATTCCAATGAATGCTAACCTTGTCATTATGGAAGTTAGTCTTTTGTCGATATCTTTGTTACTCCAATGGATGATAGCCTTGTCATTATGCAAGGTAGTCTGTTGTTCATATTTTTGTTACTCCATTGGATGGTAGCCTTGTCATTATGGAAGGTAATCTGTTGTCGAGATTTTTGTTACTCCAATGGATGGTAACCTTGTCATTATGAAAGGTAGTATTTTGTAGAGATTTTTGTTACACTAATGGATGATAGCGTACTCATTATGGAAGGTAGTATGTTGTTCAGATTTTTGTTACTCCAATGGATGGTAACCTTGTCATTATGGAAGGTAGTCTTATGTCGAGATTTTTGTTACTCAAATGGATGGTAGCCTTGTCATTATTCAAGGTAGTCTGTTGTCGATATCTTTGTTACTCCAATGGATGATAGACTTGTCATTATGGAAGGTAGTCTGTTGTCGAGATTTTTGTTACTCCAATGGATGGTAACCTTGTCATTATGGAAGGTAGTCTGTTGTCGAGATTTTTTTATTCCATTGGATTGTAGCCTAGTCATCATGGAAGGTAGTCTGTTGTCGAGATTTTTGTTATTCCAATGAATGGTAACCTTGTCATTATGGAAGTTAGTCTTTTGTCAATATCTTTGTTACTTCAATGGATGATAGCCTTATCATTAAGGAAGGTAGTCTGTTGTCGAGATTTTTATTACTCCAAAGGATGGTATCCTTGTCATTATGGAAGGTAGTCTGTTGTCGAGATTTTTTTTATTCCATTGGATTGTAGCCTTGTCATCATGGAAGGTAGTCTGTTGTCGAGATTTTTGTTATTCCAATGAATGGTAACCTTGTCATTATGGAAGTTAGTCTTTTGTCGATATCTTTGTTACTCCAATGGATGATAGCCTTTTCATTATGCAAGGTAGTCTGTTGTTCATATTATTGTTACTCCATTGGATGGTAGCCTTGTCATTATGGAAGGTAGTCTATTATCGAGATTTTTGTTAGTCCAATGGATGGTAGCCTTCTCATTATGGAAGGTTGTTTTTTGTTGATATTTTTGTTACTCCAATGGATGGTAGCCTTTCCATTATGGAAGGTAGTTTGTTGTCAAGATTTTTGTTGCCCCAATAGATGGTAACCTTGTCATTATGGAAGGTAGTCTATTGTCGAAATTTTTGTTACCCCAATGTATAGTAACCTTGTCATTATAAAAGGTAGTATTTTGTAGAGATTTTTGTTACTCTAATGGATGTTAGCCTTGTCATTATGGAAGGTAATCTGTTGTCGAGATTTTTGTTACTCCAATGGATGGTAACCTTGTCATTATGAAAGGTAGTATATTGTCGAGATTTTTGTTATTCCAATGGATGTTAGCCTTCTCATTATGGAAGGTAGTTTTTTATTGAGATTTTTGTTACTCCAATGGATGGTAGCCTTGCCATTATGGAAGGTAGTCTGTTGTCAAGATTTTTGTTATTCCAATGGATGGTTACCTTGTCATTATAAAAGGTAGTATTTTGTAGAGATTTTTGTTACTCCAATGGATGTTAGCCTTTTCATTATGGAAGGTAATCTGTTGTCGAGATTTTTGTTACTCCAATGGATGGTAACCTTGTCATTATGAAAGGTAGTAGTTTGTAGAGATTTTTGTTACTCTAATGGATGATAGCTTTGTCATTATGGAAGGTAGTCTGTTGTTCAGAATTTTGTTACTCCAATGGATGGTAACCTTGTCATTATGGAAGGTAGTCTTTTGTCGAGATTTTTTTTACTCAAATGGATGGTAGCCTTGTCATTATTCAAGGTAGTTTGTTTTCGATATCTTTGTTACTCCAATGGATGATAGCCTTGTCATTATGGAAGGTAGTCTGTTGTCGAGATTATTGTTACTCCAATGGATGGTAACCTTGTCATTATGGAAGGTAGTCTGTTGTCGATATTTTTGTTAGTCCAATGGATGGTAGCCTTCTCATTATGGAAGGTTGTTTTTTGTTGAGATTTTTGGTACTCCAATGGATGGTAGGCTTTCCATTATGGAAGGTAGTTTGTTGTCAAGATTTTTGTTGCCCCAATAGATGGTAACCTTGTCATTATGGAAGGTAGTCTGTTGTCGAAATTTTTGTTACCCCAATGGATGTAGCCTTGTCATTATGAAAGGTAGTCTGTTGTCGAGATTTTTGTTACTCCAACAAATGGTAGCCTTGTCATTATGGAAGGTAGTATGTCGTTGAGATTTCTGTTACTCCAATGGATGGTAGCCTTGCCATTATGGAAGGTAGTCTGTTGTCGAGATTTTTATTATTCCAATGTATGGTAACCTTGTCGTTATGGAAGGTAGTCTGTTGTCGAGATTTTTGTTACTCTAATGGATGTTAGCCTTGTCATTATGGAAGGTAATCTGTTGTCGAGATTTTTATTATTCCAATGTATGGTAACCTTGTCGTTATGGAAGGTAGTCTGTTGTCGAGATTTTTGTTACTCTAATGGATGTTAGCCTTGTCATTATGGAAGGTAGTCTTTTGTTCATATTTTTGTTAATCCAATGGATGGTAACCTTGTCATTATGGAAGGTAGTCTGTTGTCAGGACTTTTGTTATTCCAATGTATAGTAACCTTGTCATTATAAAAGGTAGTATTTTGTAGAGATTTTTGTTACTCCAATGGATGGTAACCTTGTCATTATGAAAGGTAGTATTTTGTAGAGATTTTTGTTACTCTAATGGATGATAGCGTTGTCATTATGGAAGGTAGTTTGTTGTTCATATTTTTGGTAATCCAATGGATGGTAACCTTGTCATTATGGAAGGTAGTCTTTTGCCGAGATTTTTGTTACTCAAATGGATGGTAGCCTTGTCATTATTCAAGGTAGTGTGTTGTCGATATCTTTGTTACTCCAATGGATTATAGCCTTTTCATTATGCAAGGTAGTTTGTTGTTCATATTTTTGTTACTCCATTGGATGGTAGCCTTGTCATTATGGAAGGTAGTATATTGTCGAGATTTTTGTTATTCCAATGGATGGTAGCCTTCTCATTATGGAAGGTAGTTTTTTATTGAGATTTTTGTTACTCCAATGGATGGTAGCCTTGCCATTATGGAAGGTAGTCTGTTGTCAAGATTTTTGTTATTCCAATGGATGGTAACCTTGTCATTATAAAAGGTAGTATTTTGTAGAGATTTTTGTTACTCCAATGGATGTTAGCCTTTTCATTATGGAAGGTAATCTGTTGTCGAGATTTTTGTTACTCCAATGGATGGTAACCTTGTCATTATGAAAGGTAGTATTTTGTAGAGATTTTTGTTACTTTAATGGATGATAGCATTGTCATTATGGAAGGTAGTCTGTTGTTCAGAATTTTGTTACTCCAATGGATGGTAACCTTTTCATTATGGAAGGTAGTCTTTTGTCGAGATTTTTGTTACTCAAATGGATGGTAGCCTTGTCATTATTCAAGGTAGTTTGTTGTCGATATCTTTGTTACTCCAATGGATGATAGCCTTGTCATTATGGAAGGTAGTCTGTTGTCGAGATTTTTGTTACTCCAATGGATGGTAACCTTGTCATTATGGAAGGTAGTTTGTTGTCGAGATTTTTTTTATTCCATTGGATTGTAGTCTTGTCATCATGGAAGGTAGTCTGTTGTCGAGATTTTTGTTATTCCAATGAATGGTAACCTTGTCATTATGGAAGTTAGTCTTTTGTCGATATCTTTGTTACTCCAATGGATGATAGCCTTTTCATTATGCAAGGTAGTCTGTTGTTCATATTTTTGTTACTCCATTGGATGGTAGCCTTGTCATTATGGAAGGTAGTCTATTGTCGAGATTTTTGTTAGTCCAATGGATGGTAGCCTTCTCATTATGGAAGGTTGTTTTTTGTTGAGATTTTTGTTACTCCAATGGATGGTAGCCTTTCCGTTATGGAAGGTAGTTTGTTGTCAATATTTTTATTGCCCCAATAGATGGTAACCTTGTCATTATGGAAGGTAGTCTGTTGTCGAAATTTTTGTTACCCCAATGGATGTAGCCTTGTCATTATGAAAGGTGGTCTGTTGTCGACATTTTTGTTACTCCAACGAATAGTAGCCTTGTCATTATGGAAGGTAGTCTGTCATTGAGATTTTTGTTACTCCAATGGATTGTAGCCTTGTCATTATGGAAGGTAGTCTGTTGTCGAGATTTTTGTTTCTCCAATGGATGGTAACCTTGTCATTATGGAAGGTAGTCTGTTGTCGAAAATTTTTTTATTCCATTGGGTTGTAGCCTTGTCATAATGGAAGGTAGTCTGTTGTCGAGATTTATGTTATTCCAATGAATGGTAACCTTGTCATTATGGAAGTTAGTCTTTTGTCGATATCTTTGTTACTCAAATGGATGATAGCCTTGTCATTATGCAAGGTAGTATGTTGTTCATATTTTTGTTACTCCATTGGATGGTAGCCTTGTCATTATGGAAGGTAGTATATTGTCGAGATTTTTGTTATTCCAATGGATGGTAGCCTTCTCATTATGGAAGGTAGTTTTTTATTGAGATTTTTGTTACTCCAATGGATGGTAGCCTTGCCATTATGTAAGGTAGTTTGTTGTCAAGAATTTTGTTATTCCATTGGATGGTAACCTTGTCATTATTCAAGGTAGTCTGTTGCCGATATCTTTGTTACTCCAATGGATGATATCCTTGTCATTATGGAAGGTATTCTGTTGTCGAGATTTTTGTTACTCCAATGGATGGTAACCTTGTCATTATGGAAGGTAGTCTGTTGTCGAGATTTTTTTATTCCATTGGATTGTAGCCTTGTCATCATGGAAGGTAGTCTGTTGTTGAGATTTTTGTTAATCCAATGAATGGTAACCTTGTCATTATGGAAGTTAGTCTTTTGTCGATATATTTGTTACTCCAATGGATGATAGCCTTGTCATTATGCAAGGTAGTCTGTTGTT
Source organism: Vicia faba (assembly GCA_948472305.1). Lineage (NCBI taxonomy): Eukaryota > Viridiplantae > Streptophyta > Magnoliopsida > Fabales > Fabaceae > Vicia > Vicia faba. Next base: position 679,375,709 of record OX451739.1, on the reverse strand, counting down.
CATATTTTTGTTACTCCATTGGATGGTAGCCTTGTCATTATAGAAGGTAGTATATTGTCGAGATTTTTGTTAGTCCAATGGATGGTAACCTTCTCATTATGGAAGGTTGTTTTTTGTTGAGATTTTTGTTACTCCAATGTATGGTAGCCTTGCCATTATGGAAGGTAGTTTGTTGTCAAGATTTTTGTTGCCCCAATAGATGGTAACCTTGTCATTATGGAAGGTAGTCTGTTGTCGAAATTTTTGTTACCCCAATGGATGTAGCCTTGTCATTATGAAAGGTGGTCTGTTGTCGACATTTTTGTTACTCCAACGAATAGTAGCCTTGTCATTATGGAAGGTAGTCTATCGTTGAGATTTTTGTTACTCCAATGGATTGTAGCCTTGTGATAACGGAAGGTAGACTGTTTTCGAGATTTTTATAATTCCAATGGATGGTAGCCTTGTCATTATGGAAGGTAGTCTGTTGTCGAGATTTTTTTTATTCCAATGAATGGTAACCTTTTCATAATGAAAGGTAGTATTTTGTAGAGATTTTTGTTACTCCAATGGATGGTAGCCTTGTCATTATGGAAGGTAGTCTGTTGTCGATATTTTTGTTACTCCAATGGATGGTAGCCTTGTCATTATGGGAGGTAGTCTGTTGTCGAGATTTTTGTTACTCCAATGGATGGTAACCTTGTCATTATGGAAGGTAGTCTGTTGTCGAGAATTTTGTTACTCCAATGGATGGTAACCTTGTCATTATGGAAGGTAGTCTGTTGTCGAGATTTTTTTTATTCCATTGGATTGTAGCCTTGTCATCATGGAAGGTAGTATTTTGTCGAGATTTTTGTTATTCCAATGAATGGTAACCTTGTCATTATGGAAGTTAGTCTTTTGTCGATATCTTTGTTACTCCAATGGATGATAGCCTTTTCATTATGCAAGGTAGTCTGTTGTTCATATTTTTGTTACTCCATTGGATGGTAGCCTTGTCATTATGGAAGGTAGTCTATTGTCGAGATTTTTGTTAGTCCAATGGATGGTAGCCTTCTCATTATGGAAGGTTGTTTTTTGTTGAGATTTTTGTTACTCCAATGGATGGTAGCCTTTCCGTTATGGAAGGTAGTTTGTTGTCAATATTTTTATTGCCCCAATAGATGGTAACCTTGTCATTATGGAAGGTAGTCTGTTGTCGAAATTTTTGTTACCCCAATGGATGTAGCCTTGTCATTATGAAAGGTGGTCTGTTGTCGACATTTTTGTTACTCCAACGAATAGTAGCCTTGTCATTATGGAAGGTAGTCTGTCATTGAGATTTTTGTTACTCCAATGGATTGTAGCCTTGTCATTATGGAAGGTAGTCTGTTGTCGAGATTTTTGTTTCTCCAATGGATGGTAACCTTGTCATTATGGAAGGTAGTCTGTTGTCGAAAATTTTTTTATTCCATTGGGTTGTAGCCTTGTCATCATGGAAGGTAGTCTGTTGTCGAGATTTATGTTATTCCAATGAATGGTAACCTTGTCATTATGGAAGTTAGTCTTTTGTCGATATCTTTGTTACTCAAATGGATGATAGCCTTGTCATTATGCAAGGTAGTATGTTGTTCATATTTTTGTTACTCCATTGGATGGTAGCCTTGTCATTATGGAAGGTAGTATATTGTCGAGATTTTTGTTATTCCAATGGATGGTAGCCTTCTCATTATGGAAGGTAGTTTTTTATTGAGATTTTTGTTACTCCAATGGATGGTAGCCTTGCCATTATGTAAGGTAGTTTGTTGTCAAGAATTTTGTTATTCCATTGGATGGTAACCTTGTCATTATTCAAGGTAGTCTGTTGCCGATATCTTTGTTACTCCAATGGATGATATCCTTGTCATTATGGAAGGTATTCTGTTGTCGAGATTTTTGTTACTCCAATGGATGGTAACCTTGTCATTATGGAAGGTAGTCTGTTGTCGAGATTTTTTTATTCCATTGGATTGTAGCCTTGTCATCATGGAAGGTAGTCTGTTGTTGAGATTTTTGTTAATCCAATGAATGGTAACCTTGTCATTATGGAAGTTAGTCTTTTGTCGATATATTTGTTACTCCAATGGATGATAGCCTTGTCATTATGCAAGGTAGTCTGTTGTTCATATTTTTGTTACTCCATTGGATGGTAGCCTTGTCATTATAGAAGGTAGTATATTGTCGAGATTTTTGTTAGTCCAATGGATGGTAACCTTCTCATTATGGAAGGTTGTTTTTTGTTGAGATTTTTGTTACTCCAATGTATGGTAGCCTTGCCATTATGGAAGGTAGTTTGTTGTCAAGATTTTTGTTGCCCCAATAGATGGTAACCTTGTCATTATGGAAGGTAGTCTGTTGTCGAAATTTTTGTTACCCCAATGGATGTAGCCTTGTCATTATGAAAGGTGGTCTGTTGTCGACATTTTTGTTACTCCAACGAATAGTAGCCTTGTCATTATGGAAGGTAGTCTATCGTTGAGATTTTTGTTACTCCAATGGATTGTAGCCTTGTGATAACGGAAGGTAGACTGTTTTCGAGATTTTTATAATTCCAATGGATGGTAGCCTTGTCATTATGGAAGGTAGTCTGTTGTCGAGATTTTTTTTATTCCAATGAATGGTAACCTTTTCATAATGAAAGGTAGTATTTTGTAGAGATTTTTGTTACTCCAATGGATGGTAGCCTTGTCATTATGGAAGGTAGTCTGTTGTCGATATTTTTGTTACTCCAATGGATGGTAGCCTTGTCATTATGGGAGGTAGTCTGTTGTCGAGATTTTTGTTACTCCAATGGATGGTAACCTTGTCATTATGGAAGGTAGTCTGTTGTCGAGAATTTTGTTACTCCAATGGATGGTAACCTTGTCATTATGGAAGGTAGTCTGTTGTCGAGATTTTTTTTATTCCATTGGATTGTAGCCTTGTCATCATGGAAGGTAGTATTTTGTCGAGATTTTTGTTATTCCAATGAATGGTAACCTTGTCATTATGGAAGTTAGTCTTTTGTCGATATCTTTGTTACTCCAATGGATGATAGGCTTTTCATTATGCAAGGTAGTCTGTTGTTCATATTATTGTTACTCCATTGGATGGTAGCCTTGTCATTATGGAAGGTAGTCTATTGTCGAGATTTTTGTTAGTCCAATGGATGGTAGCCTTCTCATTATGGAAGGTTGTTTTTTGTTGATATTTTTGTTACTCCAATGGATGGTAGCCTTACCGTTATGGAAGGTAGTTTGTTGTCAAGATTTTTGTTGCCCCAATAGATGGTAACCTTGTCATTATGGAAGGTAGTCTGTTGTCGAAATTTTTGTTACCCCAATAGATGTAGCCTTGTCATTATGAAAGGTGGTCTGTTGTCGACATTTTTGTTACTCCAACAAATAGTAGCCTTGTCATTATGGAAGGTAGTCTGTCATTGAGATTTTTTTTACTCCAATGGATTGTAGCCTTGTCATTATGGAAGGTAGTCTGTTGTCGAGATTTTTGTTACTCCAATGGATGGTAGCCTTGTCATTATGGAAGGTAGTCTGTTGTCGAGATTTTTTTTATTCCATTGGATTGTAGCCTTGTCATCATGGAAGGTAGTCTGTTGTCGAGATTTATGTTATTCCAAAGAATGGTAACCTTGTCATTATTGAAGTTAGTCTTTTGTCGATATCTTTGTTACTCCAATGGATGATAGCCTTGTCATTATGCAAGGTAGTCTGTTGTTCATATTTTTGTTACTCCATTGGATGGTAGCCTTGTCATTATGGAAGGTAGTATATTGTCGAGATTTTTGTTATTCCAACGAATGGTAGCCTTCTCATTATGGAAGGTAGTTTTTTATTGAGATTTTTGTTACTCTAATGGATGGTAGCCTTGCTATTATGGAAGGTAGTCTGTTGTCAAGATTTTTGTTATTCCAATGGATGGTAACCTTGTCATTATAAAAGGTAGTATTTTGTAGAGATTTTTGTTACTCCAATGGATGTTAGCCTTGTCATTATGGAAGGTAATCTGTTGTCGAGATTTTTGTTACTCCAATGGATGGTAACCTTGTCATTAAGAAAGGTAGTATTTTGTAGAGATTTTTGTTACTTTAATGGATGATAGCATTGTCATTATGGAAGGTAGTCTGTTGTTCAGATTTTTTTTACTCCAATGGATGGTAACCTTGTCATTATGGAAGGTAGTCTTTTGGCGAGATTTTTGTTACTCAAATGGATGGTAGCCTTGTCATTATACAAGGTAGTCTGTTGCCGATATCTTTGTTACTCCAAAGGATGATAGCCTTGTCATTATGGAAGGTAGTCTGTTGTCGAGATTTTTGTTACTCCAATGAATGGTAACCTTGTCATTATTTAAGGTAGTATGTTGTCGAGATTTTTTTTATTCCATTGGATTGTAGCCTTGTCATCATGGAAGGTAGTCTGTTGTCGAGATTTTTGTTATTCCAATGAATGGTAACCTTGTCATTATGGAAGTTAGTCTTTTGCCGATATCTTTGTTACTCCAATGGATGATAGCCTTTTCATTATGCTAGGTAGTCTGTTGTTCATATTTTTGTTACTCCATTGGATGGTAGCCTTGTCATTATGGAAGGTAGTCTATTGTCGAGATTTTTGTTAGTCCAATGGATGGTAGCCTTCTCATTATGGAAGGTTGTTTTTTGTTGAGATTTTTGTTACTCCAATGGATGGTAGCCTTTCCGTTATGGAAGGTAGTTTGTTGTCAAGATTTTTGTTGCCCCAATAGATGGTAACCTTGTCATTATGGAAGGTAGTCTGTTGTCGAAATTTTTGTTACCCCAAATGATGTAGCCTTGTCATTATGAAAGATGGTCTGTTGTCGATATTTTTGTTACTCCAACGAATAGTAGCCTTGTCATTATGGAAGGTAGTCTATCGTTGAGATTTTTGTTACTCCAATGGATAGTAGCCTTGTGATAATGGAAGGTAGACTGTTTTCGAGATTTTTATTATTCCAATGGATGGTAGCCTTGTCATTATAGAAGGTAGTCTGTTGTCGAGATTTTTGTTATTCCAATGAATGGTAACCTTTTCATAATGAAAAGTAGTATTTTGTAGAGATTTTTGTTACTCCAATGGATGGTAGCCTTGTCATTATGGAAGGTAGTCTATTGTCGATATTTTTGTTACTCCAATGGATGGTAGCCTTGTCATTATGGAAAGTAGTTTGTCTTTGGGATTTTTGTTACTCTAATGGATGATAGCCTTGTCATTATGGAAGGTAGTCTATTGTTCAGATTTTTGTTACTCCATTGGATTGTAGCCTTGTCATCATGGAAGGTAGTCTGTTGTCGAGATTTTTGTTATTCCAATGAATGGTAACCTTGTCATTATGGAAGTTAGTCTTTTGTCAATATCTTTGTTACTTCAATGGATGATAGCCTTGTCATTATTGAAGGTAGTCTGTTGTCGAGATTTTTGTTACTCCAATGGATGGTAACCTTGTCATTATGGAAGGTAGTCTGTTGTCGTGATTTTTTTATTCCATTGGATTGTAGCCTTGTCATCATGGAAGGTAGTCTGTTGTCGAGATTTTTGTTATTCCAATGAATGGTAACCTTGTAATTATGGAAGTTAGTCTTTTGTCGATATCTTTGTTACTCCAATGGATGACAGCCTTTTCATTATGCAAGGTAGTCTATTGTTCATATTTTTGTTACTCCATTGGATGGTAGCCTTGTCATTATGGAAGGTAGTCTATTGTCGAGATTTTTGTTAGTGCAATGGATGGTAGCCTTCTCATTATGGAAGGTTGTTTTTTGTTGAGATTTTTGTTACTCCAATGGATGGTAGCCTTTCCGTTATGGAAGGTAGTTTGTTGTCAAGATTTTTGTTGCCCCAATAGATGGTAACCTTGTTATTATGGAAGGTAGTCTGTTGTCGAAATTTTTGTTACCCCAATGGATGTAGCCTTGTCATTATGAAAGGTGGTCTGTTGTCGACATTTTTGTTACTCCAACAAATAGTAGCCTTGTCATTATGGAAGGTAGTCTTTCGTTGAGATTTTTTTTACTCCAATGGATTGTAGCCTTGTCATTATGGAAGGTAGTATGTTGTCGAGATTTTTGTTACTCCAATGGATGGTAACCTTGTCATTATGGAAGGTAGTCTATTGTCGAGATTTTTTTTATTCCATTGGATTGTAGCCTTGTCATCATGGAAGGTAGTCTGTTGTCGAGATTTATGTTATTCCAATGAATGCTAACCTTGTCATTATGGAAGTTAGTCTTTTGTCGATATCTTTGTTACTCCAATGGATGATAGCCTTGTCATTATGCAAGGTAGTCTGTTGTTCATATTTTTGTTACTCCATTGGATGGTAGCCTTGTCATTATGGAAGGTAATCTGTTGTCGAGATTTTTGTTACTCCAATGGATGGTAACCTTGTCATTATGAAAGGTAGTATTTTGTAGAGATTTTTGTTACACTAATGGATGATAGCGTTCTCATTATGGAAGGTAGTATGTTGTTCAGATTTTTGTTACTCCAATGGATGGTAACCTTGTCATTATGGAAGGTAGTCTTATGTCGAGATTTTTGTTACTCAAATGGATGGTAGCCTTGTCATTATTCAAGGTAGTCTGTTGTCGATATCTTTGTTACTCCAATGGATGATAGACTTGTCATTATGGAAGGTAGTCTGTTGTCGAGATTTTTGTTACTCCAATGGATGGTAACCTTGTCATTATGGAAGGTAGTCTGTTGTCGAGATTTTTTTATTCCATTGGATTGTAGCCTTGTCATCATGGAAGGTAGTCTGTTGTCGAGATTTTTGTTATTCCAATGAATGGTAACCTTGTCATTATGGAAGTTAGTCTTTTGTCAATATCTTTGTTACTTCAATGGATGATAGCCTTATCATTAAGGAAGGTAGTCTGTTGTCGAGATTTTTATTACTCCAAAGGATGGTATCCTTGTCATTATGGAAGGTAGTCTGTTGTCGAGATTTTTTTTATTCCATTGGATTGTAGCCTTGTCATCATGGAAGGTAGTCTGTTGTCGAGATTTTTGTTATTCCAATGAATGGTAACCTTGTCATTATGGAAGTTAGTCTTTTGTCGATATCTTTGTTACTCCAATGGATGATAGCCTTTTCATTATGCAAGGTAGTCTGTTGTTCATATTATTGTTACTCCATTGGATGGTAGCCTTGTCATTATGGAAGGTAGTCTATTATCGAGATTTTTGTTAGTCCAATGGATGGTAGCCTTCTCATTATGGAAGGTTGTTTTTTGTTGATATTTTTGTTACTCCAATGGATGGTAGCCTTTCCATTATGGAAGGTAGTTTGTTGTCAAGATTTTTGTTGCCCCAATAGATGGTAACCTTGTCATTATGGAAGGTAGTCTGTTGTCGAAATTTTTGTTACCCCAATGGATATAGCCTTGTCATTATGAAAGGTGGTCTGTTGTCGACATTTTTGTTACTCCAACGAATAGTAGCCTTGTCATTATGGAAGGTAGTCTGTCGTTGAGATTTTTGTTACTCCAATGGATTGTAGCCTTGTCATTATGGAAGGTAGTCTGTTGTCGAGATTTTTGTTACTCCAATGGATGGTAACCTTGTCATTATGGAAGGTAGTCTGTTGTCGAGATTTTTTTTATTCCATTGGATTGTAGCCTTGTCATCATGGAAGGTAGTCTGTTGTCGAGATTTATGTTATTCCAATGAATGGTAACCTTGTCATTAAGGAAGTTAGTCTTTTGTCGATATCTTTGTTACTCCAATGGATGATAGCCTTGTCATTATGCAAGGTAGTCTGTTGTTCATATTTTTGTTACTCCATTGGATGGTAGCCTTGTCATTATGGAAGGTAGTATATTGTCGAGATTTTTGTTATTCCAATGGATGGTAGCCTTCTCATTATGGAAGGTAGTTTTTTATTGAGATTTTTGTTACTCTAATGGATGGTAGCCTTGCTATTATGGAAGGTAGTCTGTTGTCAAGATTTTTGTTATTCCAATGGATGGTAACCTTGTCATTATAAAAGGTAGTATTTTGTAGAGATTTTTCTTATTCCAATGGATGTTAGCCTTGTCATTATGGAAGGTAATCTGTTGTCGAGATTTTTGTTACTCCAATGGATGGTAACCTTGTCATTAAGAAAGGTAGTATTTTGTAGAGATTTTTGTTACTTTAATGGATGATAGCGTTGTCATTATGGAAGGTAGTCTGTTGTTCAGATTTTTTTTACTCCAATGGATGGTAACCTTGTCATTATGGAAGGTAGTCTTTTGGCGAGATTTTTGTTACTCAAATGGATGGTAGCCTTGTCATTATTCAAGGTAGTTTGTTGCCGATATCTTTGTTACTCCAATGGATGATAGCCTTGTCATTATGGAAGGTAGTCTGTTGTCGAGATTTTTGTTACTCCAATGGATGGTAACCTTGTCATTATTTAAGGTAGTATGTTGTCGAGATTTTTTTTATTCCATTGGATTGTAGCCTTGTCATCATGGAAGGTAGTCTGTTGTCGAGATTTTTGTTATTCTAATGAATGGTAACCTTGTCATTATAGAAGTTAGTCTTTTGCCGATATCTTTGTTACTCCAATGGATGATATCCTTTTCATTATGCTAGGTAGTCTGTTGTTCATATTTTTGTTACTCCATTGGATGGTAGCCTTGTCATTATGGAAGGTAGTCTATTATCGAGATTTTTGTTAGTCCAATGGATGGTAACCTTCTCATTATGGAAGGTTGTTTTTTGTTGAGATTTTTGTTACTCCAATGGATGGTAGCCTTTCCGTTATGGAAGGTAGTTTGTTGTCAAGATTTTTGTTGCCCCAATAGATGGTAACCTTGTCATTATGGAAGGTAGTCTGTTGTCGAAATTTTTGTTACCCCAAATGATGTAGCCTTGTCATTATGAAAGATGGTCTGTTGTCGATATTTTTGTTACTCCAACGAATAGTAGCCTTGTCATTATGGAAGGTAGTCTATCGTTGAGATTTTTGTTACTCCAATGGATAGTAGCCTTGTGATAATGGAAGGTAGACTGTTTTCGAGATTTTTATTATTCCAATGGATGGTAGCCTTGTCATTATGGAAGGTAGTCTGTTGTCGAGATTTTTGTTATTCCAATGAATGGTAACCTTTTCATAATGAAAGGTAGTATTTTGTAGAGATTTTTGTTACTCCAATGGATGGTAGCCTTGTCATTATGGAAGGTAGTCTGTTGTCGATATTTTTGTTACTCCAATGGATGGTAGCCTTGTCATTATGGAAAGTAGTTTGTCTTTGGGATTTTTGTTACTCTAATGGATGATAGCCTTGTCATTATGGAAGGTAGTTTGTTGTTCAGATTTTTGTTACTCCATTGGATTGTAGCCTTGTCATCATGGAAGGTAGTCTGTTGTCGAGATTTTTGTTATTCCAATGAATGGTAACCTTGTCATTATGGAAGTTAGTCTTTTGTCGATATCTTTGTTACTTCAATGGATGATAGCCTTGTCATTATTGAAGGTAGTCTATTGTCGAGATTTTTGTTACTCCAATGGATGGTAACCTTGTCATTATGGAAGGTAGTCTGTTGACGAGATTTTTTTATTCCATTGGATTGTAGCCTTGTCATTATGGAAGGTAGTTTGTTGTCGAGATTTTTGTTATTCCAATGAATGGTAACCTTGTCATTATGGAAGTTAGTCTTTTGTCGATATCTTTGTTACTCCAATGGATGATAGCCTTTTCATTATGCAAGGTAGTCTATTGTTCATATTTTTGTTACTCCATTGGATGGTAGCCTTGTCATTATGGAAGGTAGTCTATTGTCGAGATTTTTGTTAGTCCAATGGATGGTAGCCTTCTCATTATGGAAGGTTGTTTTTTATTGAGATTTTTGTTACTCCAATGGATGGTAGCCTTTCCGTTATGGAAGGTAGTTTGTTGTCAAGATTTTTGTTGCCCCAATAGATGGTAACCTTGTAATTTTGGAATGTAGTCTGTTGTCGAAATTTTTGTTACCCCAATGGATGTAGCCTTGTCATTATGAAAGGTGGTCTGTTGTCGACATTTTTGTTACTCCAACAAATAGTAGCCTTGTCATTATGGAAGGTAGTCTGTCGTTGAGATTTTTGTTACTCCAATGGATTGTAGCCTTGTCATTATGGAAGGTAGTCTGTTGTCGAGATTTTTTTTACTCCAATGGATGGTAACCTTGTCATTATGGAAGGTAGTCTATTGTCGAGATTTTTTTTATTCCATTGGATTGTAGCCTTGTCATCATGGAAGGTAGTCTGTTGTCGAGATTTATGTTATTCCAATGAATGCTAACCTTGTCATTATGGAAGTTAGTCTTTTGTCGATATCTTTGTTACTCCAATGGATGATAGCCTTGTCATTATGCAAGGTAGTCTGTTGTTCATATTTTTGTTACTCCATTGGATGGTAGCCTTGTCATTATGGAAGGTAATCTGTTGTCGAGATTTTTGTTACTCCAATGGATGGTAACCTTGTCATTATGAAAGGTAGTATTTTGTGGAGATTTTTGTTACTCTAATGGATGATAGCGTTCTCATTATGGAAGGTAGTACGTTGTTCAGATTTTTGTTACTCCAATGGATGGTAACCTTGTCATTATGGAAGGTAGTCTTATGTCGAGATTTTTGTTACTCAAATGGATGGTAGCCTTGTCATTATTCAAGGTAGTCTGTTGACGATATCTTTGTTACTCCAATGGATGATAGACTTGTCATTATGGAAGGTAGTCTGTTGTCGAGATTTTTGTTACTCCAATGGATGGTAACCTTGTCATTATGGAAGGTAGTCTGTTGTCGAGATTTTTTTATTCCATTGGATTGTAGCCTTGTCATCATGGAAGGTAGTCTGTTGTCGAGATTTTTGTTATTCCAATGAATGGTAACCTTGTCATTATGGAAGTTAGTCTTTTGTCAATATCTTTGTTACTTCAATGGATGATAGCCTTATCATTAAGGAAGGTAGTCTGTTGTCGAGATTTTTGTTACTCCAATGGATGGTATTCTTGTCATTATGGAAGGTAGTCTGTTGTCGAGATTTTTTTTATTCCATTGGATTGTAGCCTTGTCATCATGGAAGGTAGTCTGTTGTCGAGATTTTTGTTATTCCAATGAATGGTAACCTTGTCATTATGGAAGTTAGTCTTTTGTCGATATCTTTGTTACTCCAATGGATGATAGCCTTTTCATTATGCAAGGTAGTCTGTTGTTCATATTTTTGTTACTCCATTGGATGGTAGCCTTGTCATTATGGAAGGTAGTCTATTATCGAGATTTTTGTTAGTCCAATGGATGGTAGCCTTCTCATTATGGAAGGTTGTTTTTTGTTGAGATTTTTGTTACTCCAATGGATGGTAGCCTTTCCATTATGGAAGGTAGTTTGTTGTCAAGATTTTTGTTGCCCCAATAGATGGTAACCTTGTCATTATGGAAGGTAGTCTGTTGTCGAAATTTTTGTTACACCAATGGATATAGCCTTGTCATTATGAAAGGTGGTCTGTTGTCGACATTTTTGTTACTCCAACGAATAGTAGCCTTGTCATTATGGAAGGTAGTCTGTCGTTGAGATTTTTGTTACTCCAATGGATTGTAGCCTTGTCATTATGGAAGGTAGTCTGTTATCGAGATTTTTGTTACTCCAATGGATGGTAACCTTGTCATTATGGAAGTTAGTCTTTTGTCGATATCTTTGTTACTCCAATGGATGATAGCCTTGTCATTATGCAAGGTAGTCTGTTGTTCATATTTTTGTTACTCCATTGGATGGTAGCCTTGTCATTATGGAAGGTAGTCTATTATCGAGATTTTTGTTAGTCCAATGGATGGTAGCCTTCTCATTATGGAAGGTTGTTTTTTGTTGAGATTTTTGTTACTCCAATGGATGGTAGCCTTTCCATTATGGAAGGTAGTTTGTTGTCAAGATTTTTGTTGCCCCAATAGATGGTAACCTTGTCATTATGGAAGGTAGTCTGTTGTCGAAATTTTTGTTACACCAATGGATATAGCCTTGTCATTATGAAAGGTGGTCTGTTGTCGACATTTTTGTTACTCCAACGAATAGTAGCCTTGTCATTATGGAAGGTAGTCTGTCGTTGAGATTTTTGTTACTCCAATGGATTGTAGCCTTGTCATTATGGAAGGTTGTCTATTGTCGAGATTTTTGTTACTCCAATGGATGGTAACCTTGTCATTATGGAAGTTAGTCTTTTGTCGATATCTTTGTTACTCCAATGGATGATAGCCTTGTCATTATGCAAGGTAGTCTGTTGTTCATATTTTTGTTACTCCATTGGATGGTATCCTTGTCATTATGGAAGGTAGTATATTGTCGAGATTTTTGTTATTCCAATGGATGGTAGCCTTCTCATTATGGAAGGTAGTTTTTTATTGAGATTTTTATTACTCCAATGGATGGTAGCCTTGCCATTATGGAAGGTAGTCTTTTGTCAAGATTTTTGTTATTCCATTGGATGGTAACCTTGTCATTATAAAAGGTAGTATTTTGTAGAGATTTTTGTTACTCCAATGGATGTTAGCCTTATCATTATGGAAGGTAATCTATTGTCGAGATTTTTGTTACTCCAATGGATGGTAACCTTGTCATTATGAAAGGTAGTATTTTGTAGAGATTTTTGTTACTCTAATGGATGATAGCGTTGTCATTATGGAAGGTAGTATGTTGTTCAGATTTTTGTTACTCCAATGGATGGTAACCTTGTCATTATGGAAGGTACTCTTTTGTCGAGATTTATGTTACTCAAATGGATGGTAGCCTCGTCATTATTCAAGGTAGTCTGTTGTCGAGATTTTTGTTACTCCAATGGATGGTATCCTTGTCATTATGGAAGGTAGTCTGTTGTCGAGATTTTTTTTATTCCATTGGATTGTAGCCTTGTCATCATAGAAGGTAGTCTGTTGTCGAGATTTTTGTTATTCCAATGAATGGTAACCTTGACATTATGGAAGTTAGTCTTTTGTCGATATCTTTGTTACTCCAATGGATGATAGCCTTTTCATTATGCAAGGTAGTTTGTTGTTCATATTTTTGTTACTCCATTGGATGGTAGCCTTGTCATTATGGAAGGTAGTCTATTGTCGAGATTTTTGTTAGTCCAATGGATGGTAGCCTTCTCATTATGGAAGGTTGTTTTTTGTTGAGATTTTTGTTACTCCAATGGATGGTAGCCTTTCCATTATGGAAGGTAGTTTGTTGTCAAGATTTTTGTTGCCGCAATAGATGGTAACGTTGTCATTATGGAAGGTAGTCTGTTGTCGAAATTTTTGTTACCCCAATGGATATAGCCTTGTCATTATGAAAGGTGGTCTATTGTCGACATTTTTGTTACTCCAACGAATAGTAGCCTTGTCATTATGGAAGGTAGTCTGTCGTTGAGATTTTTGTTACTCCAATGGATTGTAGCCTTGTCATTATGGAAGGTAGTCTGTTGTCGAGATTTTTGTTACTCCAATGGATGGTAACCTTGTCATTATGGAAGGTAGTCTGTTGTCGAGATTTTTTTTATTCCATTGGATTGTAGCCTTGTCATCATGGAAGGTAGTCTGTTGTCGAGATTTATGTTATTCCAATGAATGGTAACCTTGTCATTATAGAAGTTAGTCTTTTGTCGATATCTTTGTTACTCCAATGGATGATAGCCTTGTCATTATGCAAGGTAGTCTGTTGTTCATATTTTTGTTACTCCATTGGATGGTAGCCTTGTCATTATGGAAGGTAGTATATTGTCGAGATTTTTGTTATTCCAATGGATGGTAGCCTTCTCATTATGGAAGGTAGTTTTTTATTGATATTTTTATTACTCCAATGGATGGTAGCCTTGCCATTATGGAAGGTAGTCTGTTGTCAAGTTTTTTGTTATTCCATTGGATGGTAACCTTGTCATTATAAAAGGTAGTATTTTGTAGAGATTTTTGTTACTCCAATGGATGTTAGCCTTGTCATTATGGAAGGTAATCTGTTGTCGAGAGTTTTGTTACTCCAAAGGATGGTAACCTTGTCATTATGAAAGGTAGTATTTTGTAGAGATTTTTGTTACTCTAATGGATGATAGCGTTGTCATTATGGAAGGTAGTCTGTTGTTCCGATTTTTGTTACTCCAATGGATGGTAACCTTGTCATTATGGAATGTAGTCTTTTGTCGAGATTTTTGTTACTCAAATGGATGGTAGCCTTGTCATTATTCAAGGTAGTCTGTTGTCGATATCTTTGTTACTCCAATGGATGATAGCCTTGTCATTATGGAAGGTAGTCTGTTGTCGAGATTTTTCTTACTCCAATGGATGGTAACCTTGTCATTATGGAAGGTAGTCTATTGTCGAGATTTTTTTTTTCCATTGGTTTGTAGCCTTGTCATCATGGAAGGTAGTCTGTTGTCGAGATTTTTGTTATTCCAATGAATGGTAACCTTGTCATTATGGAAGTTAGTCTTTTGTCGATATCTTTGTTACTCCAATGGATGATAGCCTTGTCATTATGCAAGGTAGTCTGTTATTCAAATTTTTGTTAGTCCATTGGATGGTAGCCTTGTCATTATGGAAGGTAGTCTATTGTCGAGATTTTTGTTAGTCCAATGGATGGTAGCCTTCTCATTATGGAAGGTTGTTTTTTGTTGAGTTTTTTGGTCCTCCAATGGATGGTAGCCTTTCCGTTATGGAAGGTAGTTTGTTGTCAAGATTTTTGTTGCCCCAATAGATGGTAACCTTGTCATTATGGAAGGTAGTATGTTGTCGAAATTTTTGTTACCCCAATGGATGTAGTCTTGTCATTATGGAAGGTGGTCTGTTGTCGAGATTTTTTTTATTCCATTGGATTGTAGCCTTGTCATCATGGAAGGTAGTCTGTTGTCGAGATTTATGTTATTCCAATGAATGGTAACCTTGTCATTATGGAAGTTAGTCTTTTGTCGATATCTTTGTTACTCCAATGGATGATTGCCTTGTCATTATGCAAGGTAGTCTGTTGTTCATATTTTTGTTAGTCCATTGGATGGTAGCCTTGTCATTATGGAAGGTAGTCTATTGTCGAGATTTTTGGTAGTCCAATGGATGGTAGCCTTCTCATAATGGAAGGTTGTTTTTTGTTGAGATTTTTGTTACTCCAATGGATGGTAGCCTTTCCATTATGGAAGGTAGTTTGTTGTCATGATTTTTGTTGTCCCAATAGATGGTAACCTTGTCATTATGGAAGGTAGTATGTTGTTGAAATTTTTGTTACCCCAATGGATGTAGCCTTGTCATCATGAAAGGTGGTCTGTTGTCGACATTTTTGTTACTCCAACGAATAGTAGCCTTGTCATTATCGAAGGTAGTCTTTCGTTGAGATTTTAGTTACTCCAATGGATCGTAGCCTTGTGATTATGGAAGGTAGACTATTTTCGAGATTTTTATTATTCCAATGGATGGTAGCCTTGTCATTATGGAAGGTAGTCTGTTGTCTAGATTTTTGTTATTCCAATGGATGGTAACATTTTCATTATGAAAGGTAGTATTTTGTAGAGATTTTTGTTACTCCAATGGATGGTAGCCTTGTCATTATGGAAGGTAGTTTGTTGTCGATATTTTTGTTACTCCAATGGATGGTAGCCTTGTCATTATGGAAAGTAGTTTGTCTTTGGGATTTTTGTTACTCTAATGGATGATAGCCTTGTCATTATGGAAGGTAGTCTGTTGTTCAGATTTTTGTTACTCCATTGGATTGTAGCCTTGTCATCATGGAAGGTAATCTGTTGTCGAGATTTTTGATATTCCAATGAATGGTAACCTTGTCATTATGGAAGTTAGTCTTTTGTCGATATCTTTGTTACTTCAATGGATGATAGCCTTGTCATTCTGGAAGGTAGTCTGTTGTCGATATTTTTGTTACTCCAATGGATGGTAGCCTTGTCATTATTGAAGGTAGTCTGTTGTCGAGATTTTTGTTACTCCAATGGATGGTATCCTTTTCATTACGGAAGGTAGTCTGTTGTCGAAATTTTTTTATTCCATTGGATTGTAGCCTTGTCATCATGGAAGGTAGTCTATTGTCGAGATTTTTGTTATTCCAATGAATGGTAACCTTTTCATTATGGAAGTTAGTCTTTTGTCGATATCTTTGTTACTCCAATGGATGATAGCCTTGTCATTATGCAAGGTAGTCTGTTGTTCATATTTTTGTTACTCCATTGGATGGTAGCCATGTCATTATGGAAGGTAGTTTATTGTCGAGATTTTTGTTAGTCCAATGGATGGTATCCTTCTCATTATGGAAGGTTGTTTTTTGTTGAGATTTTTGTTACTCCAATGGATGGTAGCCTTGCCAATATGGAAGGTAGTTTGTTGTCAAGATTTTTGTTGCCCCAATACATGCTAACATTGTCATTATGGAAGGTAGTCTATTGTCGAAATTTTTGTTACCCCAATGGATGTGGCCTTGTCATTATGAAAGGTGGTCTGTTGTCGACATTTTTGTTACTCCAACAACTAGTAGCCTTGTCATTATGGAAGGTAGTCTGTCATTGAGATTTTTGTTACTCCAATGGATTGTAGCCTTGTGATTATGGAAGGTAGACTGTTTTCGAGATTTTTATTATTCCAATGGAATGTAGCCTTGTCATTATGGAAGGTAGTCTGTTGTTGAGATTTTTGTTATTCCAATGGATGGTAACCTTTTTATTATGAAAGGTAGTATTTTGTAGAGATTTTTGTTACTCCAATGGATGGTAGCCTTGTCATTATGGAAGGTAGTCTGTTGTCGATATTTTTGTTACTCCAATGGATGGTAGCCTTGTCATTATGGAAAGTAGTTTGTCTTTGGGATTTTTTTTACTCTAATGGATGATAGCCTTGTCATTATGGAAGGTAGTCTGTCATTGAGATTTTTGTTACTCCAATGGATTGTAGCCTTGTGATTATGGAAGGTAGACTGTTTTCGAGATTTTTATTATTCCAATGGAATGTAGCCTTGTCATTATGGAAGGTAGTTTGTTGTTGAGATTTTTGTTATTCCAATGGATGGTAACCTTTTTATTATGAAAGGTAGTATTTTGTAGAGATTTTTGTTACTCCAATGGATGGTAGCCTTGTCATTATGGAAGGTAGTCTGTTGTCGATATTTTTGTTACTCCAATGGATGGTAGCCTTGTCATTATGGAAAGTAGTTTGTCTTTGGGATTTTTTTTACTCTAATGGATGATAGCCTTGTCATTATGGAAGGTAGTCTGTCATTGAGATTTTTGTTACTCCAATGGATTGTAGCCTTGTGATTATGGAAGGTAGACTGTTTTCGAGATTTTTATTATTCCAATGGAATGTAGCCTTGTCATTATGGAAGGTAGTTTGTTGTTGAGATTTTTGTTATTCCAATGGATGGTAACCTTTTTATTATGAAAGGTAGTATTTTGTAGAGATTTTTGTTACTCCAATGGATGGTAGCCTTGTCATTATGGAAGGTAGTCTGTTGTCGATATTTTTGTTACTCCAATGGATGGTAGCCTTGTCATTATGGAAAGTAATTTGTCTTTGGGATTTTTTTTACTCTAATGGATGATAGCCTTGTCATTATGGAAGGTAGTCTGTTGTTCAGATCTTTGTTACTCTAATGGATGATAACCTTGTCATTATGGAAGGTAGTCTTTTGTCGAGATTTTTGTTACTCAAATGGATGGTAGCCTTGTCATTATTCAAGGTAGATTGTTGTTGATATCTTTATTACTCCAATGGATGATAGCCTTGTCATTATGGAAGGTAGTCTATTGTCGAGATTTTTGTTACTCCAATGGATGGTAGACTTGACATTATGGAAGGTAGTCTGTTGTCGAGATTTTTTTAATCCATTGGATCGTAGCCTTATCATCATGATAGGTAGTCTGTTGTCGAGATTTTTGTTATTCCAATGAATGGTAACCTTGTCATTATGGAAGTTAGTCTTTTGTCGATATCATTGTTACTTCAATGGATGATAGCCTTGTCATTATGGAAGGTAGTCTATTGTCGAAATTTTTGTTACTCCAATGGATGGTAGCCTTGTCATTACGGAAGGTAGTTTGACTTTGGGGTTTTTGTTACTCCAATGGATTGTAGCCTTGTCATTATGGAAGGTAGTCTGTTGTTCAGATTTTTGTTACTCCAATGGAAGGTAGCCTTGTCATTATGAAATGTAGTATGTTGTCGAGATTTTTATTATTCCATTGGATGGTAGCCTTGTCATTATGCAAGGAAGTCTGTTGTTCTGATTTTTGTTCCTCCAATGGATGGTAACCTTGTCATTATGGAAGGTAGTCTTTTTTCGAGATTTTTGTTACTCCAATGGATGGTAGCCTTGTCATTATTCAAGGTAGTGTGTTGTCGATATCTTTGTTACTCCAATGGATGATAGCCTTGTCATTATGAAAGGTAGTATGTGGTCAAGATTTATGTTATTCCAATGTATGGTAACCTTGTCATTATGGAAGTTAGTCTTTTGTCGATATCTTTGTTACTCCAATGGATGATAGCCTTGTCATTATGCAAGGTAGTCTTATGTTCATATTTTTATTACTCCATTGGATGGTAGCCTTGTTATTATTGAAGGTAGTATATTGTCGAGATTTTTGTTATTCTAATGGATGGTAGCCTTCTCATTATGGAAGGTAGTTTTTTATTGATATTTTTGTTACTCCAATGGATGGTAGCCTTGCCATTATGGAAGGTAATCTGTTGTCAAGATTTTTGTTATTCCAATGGATGGTAACCTTGTCATTATAAAAGGTAGTATTTTGTAGAGATTTTTGTTACTCCAATGGATGTTAGCCTTGTCATTATGGAAGGTAATCTGTTATCGAGATTTTTGTTACACCAATGGATGGTAACCTTGTCATTATGAAAGGTAGTATTTTGTAGAGATTTTTGTTACTCTAATGGATGATAGCTTTGTCATTATGGAAGGTAGTCTGTTGTTCAGATTTTTGTTAATCCAATTGATGATAACCTTGTCATTATGGAATGTACTCTTTTGTCGAGATTTTTGTTACTCAAATGGATGCTAGCCTTGTCATTATTCAAGGTAGTTTTTTGTCGATATCTTTGTTACTCCAATGGATGGTAGCCTTGTCATTATGGAAGGTAGTCTATTGTCGAGATTTTTTTTATTCCATTGGATTGTAGCCTTGTCATCATGGAAGGTAGTCTGTTGTCGAGATTTTTGTTATTCCAATGAATGGTAACCTTGTCATTATGGAAGTTAGTCTTATGTCGATATCTTTGTTACTCCAATGGATGATAGCCTTGTCATTATGCAAGGTAGTCTGTTGTTCATATTTTTGTTACTCCATTGGATGTTAGCCTTGTCATTATGGAAGGTAGTCTATTGTCGAGATTTTTGTTATTCCAATGGATGGTAGCCTTCTCATTATGGAAGGTTGTTTTTTGTTGAGATTTTTGTTACTCCAATGGATGGTAGCCTTGCCATTATGGAAGGTAGTTTGTTGTCAAGATTTTTGTTACCCCAATAGATGGTAACCTTGTCATTATGGAAGGTTGTCTGTTGTCGAAATATTTGTTACCCCAATGGATGTAGCCTTGTCATTATGGAAGGTAGTCTGTTGTCGACATTTTTGTTACTCCAACGAATGGTAGCCTTGTCATTATGGAAGGTAGTCTGTCGTTGAGATTTCTGTTACTCCAATGGATTGTAGCCTTGTGATTATGGAAGGTAAATTGTTGTCGAGATTTTTATTATTCCAATGGATGGTAGCCTTGTCATTATGAAAGGTGATATGTTGTCGAGATTTTTGTTATTCAAATGGATGGTAACCTTTTCATTATGAAAGGTAGTATTTTGTAGATATTTTTGTTACTACAATGGATGATAGCCTTGTCATTATGGAAGGTAGTCTGTTGTCGATATTTTTGTTACTCCAATGGATGGTAGCCTTGTCATTATGGAAGGTAGTTTGACTTTAGGATTTCTGTTACTCCAATGGATTGTAGCCTTGTCATTATGGAAGGTAGTATGTTCTTCAGATTTTTGTTACTCCAATGGAAGGTAGCCTTGTCATTATGAAATGTAGTATGTTGTCGATATTTTTGTTATTCCATTGGATGGTAGCCTTGTCATTATGCAAGGAAGTCTGTTGTTCAGATTTTTGTTACTCCAATGGATGGTAACCTTGTCATATGGAAGGTAGTCTGTTGTCGAGATTTTTGTTATTCCAATGGATGGTAACCTTTTTATTATGAAAGGTAGTATTTTGTAGAGATTTTTGTTACTCCAATGGATGGTAGCCTTGTCATTATGGAAGGTAGTCTGTTGTCGATATTTTTGTTACTCCAATGGATGGTAGCCTTGTCATTATGGAAAGTAGTTTGTCTTTGGGATTTTTTTTACTCTAATGGATGATAGCCTTGTCATTATGGAAGGTAGTCTGTGGTTCAGATCTTTGTTACTCTAATGGATGATAACCTTGTCATTATGGAAGGTAGTCTTTTGTCGAGATTTTTGTTACTCAAATGGATGGTAGCCTTGTTATTATTCAAGGTAGATTGTTGTTGATATCTTTGTTACTCCAATGGATGATAGCCTTGTCATTATGGAAGGTAGTCTATTGTCGAGATTTTTGTTACTCCAATGGATGGTAGCCTTGACATTATGGAAGGTAGTCTGTTGTCGAGATTTTTTTAATCCATTGGATCGTAGCCTTGTCATCATGGAAGGTAGTCTGTTGTCGAGATTTTTGTTATTCCAATGAATGGTAACCTTGTCATTATGGAAGTTAGTCTTTTGTCGATATCTTTGTTACTTCAATGGATGATATCCTTGTCATTATGGAAGGTAGTCTATTGTTGATAATTTTGTTACTCCAATGGATGGTAGCCTTGTCATTACGGAAGGTAGTTTGACTTTGGGGTTTTTGTTACTCCAATGGATTGTAGCCTTGTCATTATGGAAGGTAGTCTGTTGTTCAGATTTTTGTTACTCCAATAGAAGGTAGCCTTGTCATTATAAAATGTAGTATGTTGACGATATTTTTATTATTCCATTGGATGGTAGCCTTATCATTATGCAAGGAAGTCTGTTGTTCAGATTTTTCTTCCTCCAATGGATGGTAACCTTGTCATTATGGAAGGTAATCTTTTTTCTAGATTTTTGTAACTGCAATGGATGGTAGCCTTGTCATTATTCAAGGTAGTGTGTTGTCGATATCTTTGTTACTCCAATGGATGATAGCCTTGTCATTATGAAAGGTAGTATGTGGTCGAGATTTATGTTATTCCAATGTATGGTAACCTTTTCATTATGGAAGTTAGTCTTTTGTCGATATCTTTGTTACTCCAATGGATGATAGCCTTGTCATTATGCAAGGTAGTCTTATGTTCATATTTTTGTTACTCCATTGGATGGTAGCCTTGTTATTATGGAAGGTAGTATATTGTCGAGATTTTTGTTATTCCAATGGATGGTAGCCTTCTCATTATGGAAGGTAGTTTTTTATTGATATTTTTGTTACTCCAATGGATGGTAGCCTTGCCATTATTGAAGGTAGTCTGTTGTCAAGATTTTTGTTATTCCAATGGATGGTAACCTTGTCATTATAAAAGGTAGTATTTTGTAGAGATTTTTGTTACTCCAATGGATGTTAGCCTTGTCATTATGTAAGGTAATCTGTTATCGAGATTTTTGTTACACCAATGGATGGTAACCTTGTCATTATGAAAGGTAGTATTTTGTAGAGATTTTTGTTACTCTAATGGATGATAGCCTTGTCATTATGGAAGGTAGTCTGTTGTTCAGATTTTTGTTACTCCAATTGATGATAACCTTGTCATTATGGAATGTACTCTTTTGTCGAGATTTTTGTTAGTCAAATGGATGCTAGCCTTGTCATTATTCAAGGTAGTTTGTTGCCGATATCTTTGTTACTCCAATGGATGGTAGCCTTGTCATTATGGAAGGTAGTCTATTGTCGAGATTTTTTTTATTCCTCTGGATTGTAGCCTTGTCATCATGGAAGGTAGTCTGTTGTCGAGATTTTTGTTATTCCAATGAATGGTAACCTTGTCATTATGGAAGTTAGTCTTATGTCGATATCTTTGTTACTCCAATGGATGGTAGCCTTGTCATTATGCAAGGTAGTCTATTGTTGATATTTTTGTTACTCCATTGGATGTTAGCCTTGTCATTATGGACGGTAGTCTATTGTCGAGATTTTTCTTATTCCAATGGATGGTAGCCTTCTCATTATGGAAGGTTGTTTTTTGTTGAGATTTTTGTTACTCCAATGGATGGTAGCCTTGCCATTATGGAAGGTAGTTTGTTGTCAAGATTTTTGTTACCCCAATAGATGGTAACCTTGTCATTATGGAAGGTTGTCTGTTGTCGAAATTTTTGTTACCCCAATGGATGTAGCCTTGTCATTATGGAAGGTAGTTTGTTGTCGACATTTTTGTTACTCCAACGAATGGTAGCCTTGTCATTATGGAAGGTAGTCTGTCGTTTAGATTTCTGTTACTCCAATGGATTGTAGCCTTGTGATTATGGAAGGTAAATTGTTGTCGAGATTTTTATTATTTCAATGGATGGTAGCCTTGTCATTATGGAAGGTGATATGCTGTCGAGATTTTTGTTATTCAAATGGATGGTAACCTTTTCATTATGAAAGGTAGTATTTTGTAGATATTTTTGTTACTACAATGGATGATAGCCTTGTCAATATGGAAGGTAGTCTGTTGTCGATATTTTTGTTACTCCAATGGATGGTAACTTTGTCATTATGGAAGGTAGTTTGACTTTAGGATTTCTGTTACTCCAATGGATTGTAGCCCTGTCATTATGGGAGGTAGTCTGTTGTTCAGATTTTTGTTACTCCAATGGAAGGTAGCCTTGTCATTATGAAATGTAGTATGTTGTTGATATTTTTGTTATTCCATTGGATGGTAGCCTTGTCATTATGCAAGGAAGTCTGTTGTTCAGATTTTTGTTACTCCAATGGATGGTAACCTTGTCATTAGGGAAGGTAGTCTTTTGTCGAGATTTTTGTTACTCAAATGGATGGTAGCCTTCTCATTATTCAAGGTAGTCTGTTGTTGATATCTTTGTTACTCTAATGGATGATAGCCTTGTCATTATGGAAGGTAGTCTGTTGTCGAGATTTTTGTTACTCCAATGGATGGTAGCCTTGTCATTATGGAAGGTAGTATGTTGTCGAGATTTTTTTTATTCGATTGGATGGTAGCCTTGTCATCATGGAAGGTAGTCTGTGGTCGAGATTTATGTTATTCCAATGAATGGTAACCTTGTCATTATGGAAGTTAGTCTTTTGTCGATATATTTGTTACTCTAATGGATGATAGCCTTGTCATTATGGAAGGTAGTCTGTTGTTCAGATTTTTGTTACTCCATTGGATGGTAACCTTATCATTATGGAAGGTAGTCTTTTGTTGAGATTTTTGTTACACAAATGGATGGTAGCCTTGTCCTTATTCAAGGTAGTTTGTTGTTGATATCTTTGTTACTCCAATGGATGATAGCCTTGTCATTATGGAAGGTAGTCTGTTGTCGAGATTTTTGTTACTCCAAGGATGGTAGCCTTGGCATTATGGAAGGTAGTCTATTGTCGAGATTTTTTTAATCCATTGCATTGTAGCCTTGTCATCATGGAAGGTAGTATGTTGTCGAGATTTTTGTTATTCCAATGAATGGTAACCTTGTCATTATGGAAGTTAGTCTTTTGTCGATATCTTTGTTACTCCAATGGATGATAGCCTTGTCATTATGCAAGGTAGTCTATTGTTCATATTTTTGTTACTCCATTGGATGGTAGCCTTGTAATTATGGAAGGTAGTCTATTGTCAAGATTTTTGTTAGTCCAATGGATGGTAGCCCTCTCATTATGGAAGGTTGCCCCAATAGATGGTAACCTTGTCATTATGGAAGGTAGTCTGTTGTCGAAATTTTTGTTACCCCAATGGATGTAGCCTTGTCATTATGGAAGGTAGTCTGTTGTCGACATTTTTGTTACTCCAACGATTGGTAGCCTTGTCATTATGGAAGGTAGCCTGTCGTTGAGATTTTTGTTACTCCAATGGATTGTAGCCTTGTGATTATGGAAGGTAGATTGTTATCGATATTTTTTTTATTCCAATGGATGGTAGCCTTGTCATTATGGAAGGTAGTCTGTTGTTGATATTTTTGTTACTCCATTGGATGGTAGCCTTGTCATTATGGAAGGTAGTTTGTCTTTGGGATTTCTGTTACTCTAATGGATGAAAACCTTGTCATTATGGAAGGTAGTCTGTTGTTCGGTTTTTTTTTACTCCAATGGATGGTAACCTTGTCATTATGGAAGGTAGTCTTTTGTCGAGATTTTTGTTACTCAAATGGATGGTAGCCTTGTCATTATTCAAGGTAGTCTGTTGTCGATATCTTTGGTACTCCAATGGATTATAGCCTTGTCATTATGGAAGGTAGTTTGTTGTCGAGATTTTTGTTACTCCAATGGATGGTAGCGTTGTCATTATGGAAGGTAGTATGTTGTCGAGATTTTTTTTATTCCATTGGATGGTAGCCTTGTTATCATGGAAGGTAGTCTGTGGTCGAGATTTATGGTATTCCAATGAATGGTAACCTTGTCATTATGGAAGTTAGTCTTTTGTCGATATCTTTGTTACTCCAATGGATGATAGCCTTGTCATTATGAAAGGTAGTATGTTATTCATATTTTTGTTACTCCATTGGATGGTAGCCTTGTCATTATGGAAGGTAGTCTATTGTCGAGATTTTTTTTATTCCTCTGGATTGTAGCCTTGTCATCATGGAAGGTAGTCTGTTGTCGAGATTTTTGTTATTCCAATGAATGGTAACCTTGTCATTATGGAAGTTAGTCTTATGTCGATATCTTTGTTACTCCAATGGATGATAGCCTTGTCATTATGCAAGGTAGTCTATTGTTCATATTTTTGTTACTCCATTGGATGTTAGCCTTGTCATTATGGAAGGTAGTCTATTGTCGAGATTTTTGTTATTCCAATGGATGGTAGCCTTCTCATTATGGAAGGTTGTTTTTTGTTGAGATTTTTGTTACTCCAATGGATGGTAGCCTTGCCATTATGGAAGGTAGTTTGTTGTCAAGATTTTTGTTACCCCAATAGATGGTAACCTTCTCATTATGGAAGGTTTTTTGTTGTCGAAATTTTTGTTACCCCAATGGATGTAGCCTTGTCATTATGGAAGGTAGTCTGTTGTCGACATTTTTGTTACTCCAACGAATGGTAGCCTTGTCATTATGGAAGGTAGTCTGTCGTTGAGATTTCTGTTACTCCAATGGATTGTAGCCTTGTGATTATGGAAGGTAAATTGTTGTCGAGATTTTTATTATTCCAATGGATGGTAGCCTTGTCATTATGGAAGGTGATATGCTGTCGAGATTTTTGTTATTCAAATGGATGGTAACCTTTTCATTATGAAAGGTAGTATTTTGTAGATATTTTTGTTACTACAATGGATGATAGCCTTGTCATTATGGAAGGTAGTCTGTTGTCGATATTTTTGTTACTCCAATGGATGGTAGCCTTGTCATTATGGAAGGTAGTTTGTCTTTAGGATTTCTGTTACTCCAATGGATTGTAGCCCTGTCATTATGGGAGGTAGTCTGTTGTTCAAATTTTTGTTACTCCAATGGATGGTAGCCTTGTCATTATGAAATGTAGTATGTTGTCGATATTTTTGTTATTCCATTGGATGGTAGCCTTGTCATTATGCAAGGAAGTCTGTTGTTCAGATTTTTGTTACTCCAATGGATGGTAACCTTGTCATTATGGAAGGTAGTCTTTTGTCGAGATTTTTGTTACTCAAATGGATGGTAGCCTTCTCATTATTCAAGGTAGTCTGTTGTTGATATCTTTGTTACTCTAATGGATGATAGCCTTGTCATTATGGAAGGTAGTCTGTTGTCGAGATTTTTGTTACTCCAATGGATGGTAGCCTTGTCATTATGGAAGGTAGTCTGTTGTCGAGATTTTTTTTATTCGATTGGATGGTAGCCTTGTCATCATGGAAGGTAGTCTGTGGTCGAGATTTATGTTATTCCAATGAATGGTAACCTTGTCATTATGGAAGTTAGTCTTTTGTCGATATATTTGTTACTCCAATGGATGATAGCCTTGTCATTATGCAAGGTAGTCTGTTGTTCATATTTTTGTTACTCCATTGGATGGTAGCCTTGTCATTATGGAAGGTAATCTGTTGTCGAGATTTTTGTTACTCCAATGGATGGTAACCTTGTCATTATGAAAGGTAGTATTTTGTAGAGATATTTGTTACTCTAATGGATGATAGCCTTGTCATTATGGAAGGTAGTCTGTTGTTCAGATTTTTGTTACTCCATTGGATGGTAACCTTATCATTATGGAAGGTAGTCTTTTGTTGAGATTTTTGTTACACAAATGGATGGTAGCCTTGTCATTATTCAAGGTAGTTTGTTGTTGATATCTTTGTTACTCCAATGGATGATAGCCTTGTCATTATGGAAGGTAGTCTGTTGTCGAGATTTTTGTTACTCCAAGGATGGTAGCCTTGGCATTATGGAAAGTAGTCTATTGTCGAGATTTTTTTAATCCATTGCATTGTAGCCTTGTCATCATGGAAGGTAGTATGTTGTCGAGATTTTTGTTATTCCAATGAATGGTAACCTTGTCATCATGGAAGTTAGTCTTTTGTCGATATCTTTGTTACTCCAATGGATGATAGCCTTGTCATTATGCAAGGTAGTCTATTGTTCATATTTTTGTTACTCCATTGGATGGTAGCCTTGTAATTATGGAAGGTAGTCTATTGTCAATATTTTTGTTAGTCCAATGGATGGTAGCCCTCTCATTATGGAAGGTTGCCCCAATAGATGGTAACCTTGTCATTATGGAAGGTAGTCTGTTGTCGAAATTTTTGTTACCCCAATGGATGTAGCCTTGTCATTATGGAAGGTAGTCTGTTGTCGACATTTTTGTTACTCCAACGATTGGTAGCCTTGTCATTATGGAAGGTAGCCTGTCGTTGAGATTTTTATTACTCCAATGGATTGTAGCCTTGTGATTATGGAAGGTAGATTGTTATCGATATTTTTTTTATTCCAATGGATGGTAGCCTTGTCATTATGGAAGGTAGTCTGTTGTTGATATTTTTGTTACTCCATTGGATGGTAGCCTTGTCATTATGGAAGGTAGTTTGTCTTTGGGATTTTTGTTACTCTAATGGATGAAAACCTTGTCATTATGGAAGGTAGTCTGTTGTTCGGTTTTTTTTTACTCCAATGGATGGTAACCTTGTCATTATGGAAGGTAGTCTTTTGTCGAGATTTTTGTTACTCAAATGGATGGTAGCCTTGTCATTATTCAAGGTAGTCTGTTGTCGATATCTTTGGTACTCCAATGGATTATAGCCTTGTCATTATGGAAGGTAGTTTGTTGTCGAGATTTTTGTTACTCCAATGGATGGTAGCGTTGTCATTATGGAAGGTAGTATGTTGTCGAGATTTTTTATATTCCATTGGATGGTAGCCTTGTTATCATGGAAGGTAGTCTGTGGTCGAGATTTATGGTATTCCAATGAATGGTAACCTTGTCATTATGGAAGTTAGTCTTTTGTCGATATCTTTGTTACTCCAATGGATGATAGCCTTGTCATTATGAAAGGTAGTATGTTATTCATATTTTTGTTACTCCATTGGATGGTAGCCTTGTCATTATGGAAGGTAGTTTATTGTCGAGATTTTTTTTATTCCTCTGGATTGTAGCCTTGTCATCATGGAAGGTAGTCTGTTGTCGAGATTTTTGTTATTCCAATGAATGGTAACCTTGTCATTATGGAAGTTAGTCTTATGTCGATATCTTTGTTACTCCAATGGATGATAGCCTTGTCATTATGCAAGGTAGTCTATTGTTCATATTTTTGTTACTCCATTGGATGTTAGCCTTGTCATTATGGAAGGTAGTCTATTGTCGAGATTTTTGTTATTCCAATGGATGGTAGCCTTCTCATTATGGAAGGTTGTTTTTTGTTGAGATTTTTGTTACTCCAATGGATGGTAGCCTTGCCATTATGGAAGGTAGTTTGTTGTCAAGATTTTTGTTACCCCAATAGATGGTAACCTTCTCATTATGGAAGGTTTTCTGTTGTCGAAATTTTTGTTACCCCAATGGATGTAGCCTTGTCATTATGGAAGGTAGTCTGTTGTCGACATTTTTGTTACTCCAACGAATGTTAGCCTTGTCATTATGGAAGGTAGTCTGTCGTTGAGATTTCTGTTACTCCAATGGATTGTAGCCTTGTGATTATGGAAGGTAAATTGTTGTCGAGATTTTTATTATTCCAATGGATGGTAGCCTTGTCATTATGGAAGGTGATATGCTGTCGAGATTTTTGTTATTCAAATGGATGGTAACCTTTTCATTATGAAAGGTAGTATTTTGTAGATATTTTTGTTACTACAATGGATGATAGCCTTGTCATTATGGAAGGTCGTCTGTTGTCGATATTTTTGTTACTCCAATGGATGGTAGCCTTGTCATTATGGAAGGTAGTTTGACTTTAGGATTTATGTTACTCCAATGGATTGTAGCCCTGTCATTATGGGAGGTAGTCTGTTGTTCAGATTTTTGTTACTCCAATGGAAGGTAGCCTTGTCATTATGAAATGTAGTATGTTGTCGAGATTTTTGTTATTCCATTGGATGGTAGCCTTGTCATTATGCAAGGAAGTCTGTTGTTCAGATTTTTGTTACTCCAATGGATGGTAACCTTGTCATTATGGAAGGTAGTCTTTTGTCGAGATTTTTGTTACTCAAATGGATGGTAGCCTTCTCATTATTCAAGGTAGTCTGTTGTTGATATCTTTGTTACTCCAATGGATGATAGCCTTGTCATTATGGAAGGTAGTCTGTTGTCGAGATTTTTGTTACTCCAATGGATGGTAGCCTTGTCATTATGGAAGGTAGTCTGTTGTCGAGATTTTTTTTATTCGATTGGATGGTAGCCTTGTCATCATAGAAGGTAGTCTGTGGTCGAGATTTATGTTATTCCAATGAATGGTAACCTTGTCATTATGGAAGTTAGTCTTTTGTCGATATATTTGTTACTCCAATGGATGATAGCCTTGTCATTATGCAAGGTAGTCTGTTGTTCATATTTTTGTTACTCCATTGGATGGTAGCCTTGTCATTATGGAAGGTAATCTGTTGTCGAGATTTTTGTTACTCCAATGGATGGTAACCTTGTCATTATGAATGGTAGTATTTTGTAGAGATTTTTGTTACTCTAATGGATGATAGCCTTGTCATTATGGAAGGTAGTCTGTTGTTCAGATTTTTGTTACTCCATTGGATGGTAACCTTATCATTATGGAAGGTAGTCTTTTGTTGAGATTTTTGTTACACAAATGGATGGTAGCCTTGTCATTATTCAAGGTAGTTTGTTGTTGATATCTTTGTTACTCCAATGGATGATAGCCTTGTCATTATGGATGGTAGTGTGTTGTCGAGATTTTTGTTACTCCAAGGATGGTAGCCTTGGCATTATGGAAGGTAGTCTATTGTCGAGATTTTTTTAATCCATTGCATTGTAGCCTTGTCATCATGGAAGGTAGTATGTTGTCGAGATTTTTGTTATTCCAATGAATGGTAACCTTGTCATTATGGAAGTTAGTCTTTTGTCGATATCTTTGTTACTCCAATAGATGATAGCCTTGTCATTATGCAAGGTAGTCTATTGTTCATATTTTTGTTACTCCATTGGATGGTAGCCTTGTAATTATAGAAGGTAGTCTATTGTCAAGATTTTTGTTAGTCCAATGGATGGTAGCCCTCTCATTATGGAAGGTTGCCCCAATAGATGGTAACCTTGTCATTATGGAAGGTAGTCTGTTGTCGAAATTTTTGTTACCCCAATGGATGTAGCCTTGTCATTATGGAAGGTAGTCTGTTGTCGACATATTTGTTACTCCAACGATTGGTAGCCTTGTCATTATGGAAGGTAGCCTGTCGTTGAGATTTCTGTTACTCCAATGGATTGTAGCCTTGTAATTATGGAAGGTAGATTGTTATCGATATTTTTTTATTCCAATGGATGGTAGCCTTGTCATTATGGAAGGTAGTCTGTTGTCGATATTTTTGTTACTCCATTGGATGGTAGCCTTGTCATTATGGAAGGTAGTTTGTCTTTCGGATTTCTGTTACTCTAATGGATGAAAACCTTGTCATTATGGAAGGTAGTCTGTTGTTCGGTTTTTTTTTACTCCAATGGATGGTAACCTTGTCATTATTGAAGGTAGTCTTTTGTCGAGATTTTTGTTACTCAAATGGATGGTAGCCTTGTCATTATTCAAGGTAGTCTGTTGTCGATATCTTTGGTACTCCAATGGATTATAGCCTTGTCATTATGGAAGGTAGTTTGTTGTCGAGATTTTTGTTACTCCAATGGATGGTAGCCTTGTCATTATGGAAGGTAGTATGTTGTCGAGATTTTTTTTATTCCATTGGATGGTAGCCTTGTTATCATGGAAGGTAGTCTGTGGTCGAGATTTATGGTATTCCAATGAATGGTAACCTTGTCATTATGGAAGTTAGTCTTTTGTCGATATCTTTGTTACTCCAATGGATGATAGCCTTGTCATTATGAAAGGTAGTATGTTATTCATATTTTTGTTACTCCATTGGATGGTAGCCTTGTCATTATGGAAAGTAGTCTATTGTCGAGATTTTTGTTACTCCAATGGATGGTAACCGTGTCATTATGAAAGGTAGTATTTTGTAGAGATTTTTGTTACTCCAATGGATGGTAGCCTTGCCATTATCGAAGGTAGTTTGTTGTCAAGATTTTTGTTACCCCAATATATGGTAACCTTGTCATTATGGAAGGTAGTCTGTTGTCGAAATTTTTGTTACCCCAATGGATGTAGCCTTGTCATTATGGAAGGTATTCTGTTGTCGACATTTTTGTTACTCTAACGAATGGTAGCCTTGTCATTATGGAAGGTAGTCTGTCGTTGAGATTTCTGTTACTCCAATGGATTGTAGCCTTGTGATTATGGAAGGTCGACTGTTGTCGAGATTTTTATTATTCCAATGGATGGTAGCCTTGTCATTATGGAAGGTAGTCTGTTGTCGAGATTTTTGTTATTCCAATGGATGGTAGCCTTCTCATTATGGAAGGTTGTTTTTTGTTGAGATTTTTGTTACTCCAATGGATGGTAGCCTTGTCATTATGGAAGGTAGTTTGTCTTTGGGATTTCTATTACTCCAATGGATTGTAGCCTTGTCATTATGGAAGGTAGTCTATTGTTCAGATTTTTGTTACTCCAATGGAAGGTAGCCTTGTCATTATGAAATGTAGTATGTTGTCGATATTTTTGTTATTCCATTGGATGGTAGCCTTGTCATTATGCAAGGAAGTCTGTTGTTCAGATTTTTTTTACTCCAATGGATGGTAACCTTATAATTATGGAAGGTAGTCTTTTGTCGAGATTTTTGTTACTCAAATGGATGGTAGCCTTGTCATTATTCAAGGTAGTTTTTTGTCGATATCTTTGTTACTCCAATGGATGATAACCTTGTCATTATGGAAGGTAGTCTGTTGTCGAGATTTTCTTTATTCCATTGGATGGTAGCCTTGTCATCATGTAAGGTAGTCTGTGGTCGAGATTTATGTTATTCTAATGAATGGTAACCTTGTTATTATGGAAGTTAGTCTTTTGTCAATATCTTTGTTACTCCAATGGATGATAGCCTTGTCATTATGCATGGTAGTCTGTTGTTCATATTTTTGTTACTCCATTGGATGGTAGCCTTGCCATTATTGAAGGTAGTTTGTTGTCAATATTTTTGTTATTCCAATGGATGGTAACCTTGTCATTATAAAAGATAGTATTTTGTAGAGATTTTTGTTACTCCAATGAATTATAGCTTTGTCATTATGGAAGGTAATCTGTTGTCCAGATTTTTGTTACTCCAATGGATGGTAACCTTGTCATTATGAAAGGTAGTATTTTGTAGAGATTTTTGTTACTCTAATGGATGATAGCCTTGTCATTATGGAAGGTAGTCTGTTGTTCAGATTATTATTACTCCAATGGATGGTAACCTTGTCATTATGGAAGGTAGTCTTTTGTCGAGATTTTTGT
Organism: Vicia faba; assembly: GCA_948472305.1. NCBI lineage: Eukaryota > Viridiplantae > Streptophyta > Magnoliopsida > Fabales > Fabaceae > Vicia > Vicia faba. The sequence goes on along the minus strand of OX451739.1, from coordinate 679,343,590 downwards.
TACTCAAATGGATGGTAGCCTTGTCATTATTCAAGGTAGTCTGTTGTGGATATCTTTGTTACTCCAATGGATGATAGCCTTGTCATTATGCAAGGTAGTCTGTTGTCGAGATTTTTGTTACTCCAATGGATGGTAGCCTTGTCATCATGGAAGTTAGTCTTTTGTCGATATCTTTGTTACTCCAATTGATGATAGCCTTGTCATTATGGAAGGTAGTATGTTGTCGAGATTTTTGTTATTCCAATGGATGGTAACCTTGTCATTATGAAAGGTTGTATTTTGAAGAGATTTTTGTTACTCTAATGGATGATAGCCTTGTCATTATGGAAGGTAGTCTGTTGTCGATATTTTTGTTACTACAATGGATGGTAGCCTTGTCATTATGGAAGGTAGTTTGTCTTTGGGATTTCTTTTACTCTAATGGATGATAGCCTTGTCATTATGGAAGGTAGTCTGTCGTTCAGATTTTTGTTACTCCAATGGATGGTAACCTTGTCATTATGGAAGGTAGTCTGTTGTCGAGATTTTTGTTACTCCAATGGATGGTAGCGTTGTCATTATGGAAGGTAGTCTATTGTCGAGATTTTTTTTATTCCATTGGATTGTAGCCTTGTCATCATGGAAGGTAGTCTGTTGTCGAGATTTTTGTTATTACAATGAATGGTAACCTTGTCATTATGGAAGTTAGTCTTTTGTCGATATCTTGAATGGTAACCTTGGCATTATGCAAGGTAGTCTGTTGTTCATATTTTTGTTACTCCATTGGATGGTAGCCTTGTCATTATGGAACGTAGTCTTTTGTCGAGATTTTTGTTAGTCCAATGGATGGTAGCCTTCTCATTATGGAAGGTTCTTTTTTGTTGATATTTTTGTTACTCCAATGGATGGTAGCCTTGCCATTATGGAAGGTAGTTTGTTGTCAAGATTTTTGTTGCCCCAATAGATAGTAACCTTGTCATTATGGAAGGTAGTCTGTTGTCGAAATTATTGTTACCCCAATGTATGTAGCCTTGTCATTATGAAAGGTAGTCTGTTGTCGACATTTTTGTTACTCCAATGAATGTTAGCCTTGTCATTATGGAAGGTAGTCTGTCGTTGAGATTTATGTTACTCCAATGGATTGTAGCCTTGTGATTATGGAAGGTAGATTGTTGTCGAGATTTTTATTATTCCAATGGATGGTAGCCTTGTCATTATGGAAGGTAGTTTGTTGTCGAGATTTTTGTTATACCAATGGATGGTAACCTTGTCATTATGAAAGGTAGTATTTTGTAGAGATTTTTGTTCCTCCAATGGATGATAGCCTTGTCATTATGGAAGGTAGTCTGTTATCGATATTTTTGTTACTCCAATGGATGCTAGCCTTGTCATTATGGAAGGTAGTATTTGGTAGAGATTTTTGTTACTCTAATGGATGATAGCCTTGTCATTATGGAAGGTAGTCTGTTGTTCAGATTTTTATTATTCCAATGGATGGAAGCCTTGTCATTATGGAAGGTAGTCTGTTGTCGAGATTTTTGTTATTCCAATGATTGGTAACCTTGTCATTATGAAAGGTAGTTTGTCTTTGGGATTTCTGTTACTCTAATGGATGATAGCCTTGTCATTATGGAAGGTAGTCTGTCGTTCAGATTTTTGTTACTCCAATGGATGGTAACCTTGTCATTATGGAAGGTAGTCTTTTGTCGAGATTTTTGTTACTCAAATGGATGGTAGCCTTGTCATTATTCATGGTAGTCTGTTGTCGATATCTTTGTTACTACAATGGATGATAGCCTTGTCATTATGGAAGGTAGTCTATTTTCGAGATTTTTGTTACTCCAATGGATGGTAGCGTTGTCATTATGCAAGGTAGTCTGATGTCGAGATTTTTTTTATTCCATTGGATTGTAGCCTTGTCATCATGGAAGGTAGTTTGTTATCGAGATTTTTGTTATTCCAATGAACGGTAACCTTGTCATTATGGAAGTTAGTCTTTTGTCGATATCTTTTTTACTCCAATGGATGATAGCCTTGTCATTATGCAAGGTAGTTTGTTGTTCGTATTTTTGTTACTCCATTGGATGGTAGCCTTGTCATTATGGAAGGTAGTCTATTGTCGAGATTTTTGTTATTCCAATGGATGGTAGCCTTCTCATTATGAAAGGTTGTTTTTTGTTGAGATTTTTTTTACTCCAATGGATGGTAGCCTTGCCATTATGGAAGGTAGTTTGTTGTCAAGATTTTTGTTATTCCAATGGATGGTAACCTTGTCATTATAAAAGGTAGTATTTTGTAGAGATTTTTGTTACACCAATGGATTATAGCCTTGTCATTATGGAAGGTAATCTGTTGCCAAGATTTTTGTTACTCCAATGGATGGTAACCTTGTCATTATGAAAGGTAGTATTTGTAGAGATTTTTGTTACTCTAATGGATGATAGCCTTGTCATTATGGAAGGTAGTTTGTTGTTCAGATTATTGCTACTCCAATGGTTGGTAACCTTGTCGTTATGGAAGGTAGTCTTTTGTCGAGATTTTTGTTACTCAAATGGATGGTAGCCTTGTCATTATTAAAGGTACTCTGTTGTCGATATCTTTGTTACTCCAATGGATGATAGCCTTGTCATTATGGAAGGTAGTCTGTTGTCGAGATTTTTGTTACTCCAATGGATGATAGCCTTGTCATTATGGAAGGTAGTCTGTTGTCGAGATTTTTGTTACTCCAATGGATGGTAGCCTTGTCATCATGGAAGTTAGTCTTTTGTCGATATCTTTGTTACTCCAATTGATGATAGCCTTGTCATTATGCAAGGTAGTCTGTTGTTCATATTTTTGTTACTCCATTGGATGGTAGCCTTGTCATTATGGAAGGTAGTCTATTGTCGAGATTTTTGTTACTCCAATGGATGGTAGCCTTCTCATTATGGAAGGTTATTTTTTGTTGAGATTTTGGTTACTCCAATGGATGGTAGCCTTGCCATTATCGAAGGTAGTTTGTTGTCAAGATTTTTTTTACCCCAATAGATGGTAACCTTGTCATTATGGAAGGTAGTCTGTTTTCGAAATTTTTGTTACCCCAATGGATGTAGCCTTGTCATTATGGAAGGTAGTCTGTTGTCGACATTTTTGTTACTCCAACGAATGGTAGCCTTGTCATTATGGAAGGTAGTCTGTCGTTGAGATTTCTGTTACTCCAATGGATTGTAGCCTTGTGATTATGGAAGGTAGACTATGGTCGAGATTTTTATTATTCCAATGGATGGTAGCCTTGTCATTATGGAAGGTAGTCTGTTGTCGAGATTTTTGTTATTCCAATGATTGGAAACCTTGTCATTATGAAAGGTTGTATTTTGTAGAGATTTTTGTTACTCCAATGGATGATAGCCTTGTCATTATGGAAGGTAGTCTGTTGTCGATATTTTTGTTACTCCAATGGATGGTAGCCTTGTCATTATGGAAGGTAGTTTGTCTTTGGGATTTCTGTTACTCTAATGGATGATAGCCTTGTCATTATGGAAGGTAGTCTGTCGTTCATATTTTTGTTACTCCAATGGATGGTAACCTTGTAATTATGGAAGGTAGTCTTTTGTCGAGATTTTTGTTACTCAAATGGATGGTAGCCTTGTAATTATTCAAGGTAGTCTGTTGTCGATATCTTTGTTACTACAATGGATGATAGCCTTGTCATTATGGAAGGTAGTCTGTTGTCGAGATTTTTGTTACTCCAATGGATGGTAGCGTTGTCATTATGGAAGGTAGTCTGATGTCGAGATTTTTTTATTCCATTGGATTGTAGCCTTGTCATCATGGAAGGTAGTCTGTTGTCGAGATTTTTGTTATTCCAATGAACGGTAACCTTGTCATTATGGAAGTTAGTCTTTTGTCGATATCTTTTTTACTCCAATGGATGATAGCCTTGTCATTATGCAAGGTAGTCTGTTGTTCGTATTTTTGTTACTCCATTGGATGGTAGCCTTGTCATTATGGAAGGTAGTCTATTGTCGAGATTTTTGTTATTCCAATGGATGGTAGCCTTCTCATTATGGAAGGTTGTTTTTTGTTGAGATTTTTTTTACTCCAATGGATGGTAGCCTTGCCATTATGGAATGTAGTCTGTTGTCAAGATTTTTGTTATTCCAATGGATGGTAACCTTGTCATTATAAAAGGTAGTATTTTGTAGAGATTTTTGTTACACCAATGGATTATAGCCTTGTAATTATGGAAGGTAATCTGTTGTCGAGATTTTTGTTACTCCAATGGATGGTAACCTTTTCATTATGAAAGGTAGTATTTGGTAGAGATTTTTGTTACTCTAATGGATGATAGCCTTGTCATTATGGAAGGTAGTGTGTTGTTCAGATTAATGTTACTCCAATGGTTGGTAACCTTGTCATTATGGAAGGTAGTCCTTTGTCGAGATTTTTGTTACTCAAATGGATGGTAGCCTTATCATTATTCAAGGTAGTTTGTTGTCGATATCTTTGTTACTCCAATGGATGATAGCCTTGTCATTATGGAAGGTAGTCTGTTGTCGAGATTTTTGTTACTCCAATGGATGGTAGCCTTGTCATCATGGAAGTTAGTCTTTTGTCGATATCTTTGTTACTCCAATTGATGATAGCCTTGTCATTATGCAAGGTAGTCTGTTGTTCATATTTTTGTTACTCCATTGGATGGTAGCCTTGTCATTATGGAAGGTAGTCTATTGTCGAGATTTTTGTTACTCCAATGGATGGTAGCCTTCTCATTATGGAAGGTTATTTTTTGTTGAGATTTTGGTTACTCCAATGGATGGTAGCCTTGCCATTATCGAAGGTAGTTTGTTGTCAAGATTTTTGTTACCCCAATAGATGGTAACCTTGTCATTATGGAAGGTAGTCTGTTTTCGAAATTTTTGTTACCCCAATGGATGTAGCCTTGTCATTATGGAAGGTAGTCTGTTGTCGACATTTTTGTTACTCCAACGAATGGTAGCCTTGTCATTATGGAAGGTAGTCTGTCGTTGAGATTTCTGTTACTCCAATGGATTGTAGCCTTGTGATTATGGAAGGTAGACTATGGTCGAGATTTTTATTATTCCAATGGATGGTAGCCTTGTCATTATGGAAGGTAGTCTGTTGTCGAGATTTTTGTTATTCCAATGATTGGAAACCTTGTCATTATGAAAGGTTGTATTTTGTAGAGATTTTTGTTACTCCAATGGATGATAGCCTTGTCATTATGGAAGGTAGTCTATTGTCGATATTTTTGTTACTCCAATGGATGGTAGCCTTGTCATTATGGAAGGTAGTTTGTCTTTGGGATTTCTGTTACTCTAATGGATGATAGCCTTGTCATTATGGAAGGTAGTCTGTCGTTCAGATTTTTGTTACTCCAATGGATGGTAACCTTGTAATTATGGAAGGTAGTCTTTTGTCGATATTTTTGTTACTCAAATGGATGGTAGCCTTGTAATTATTCAAGGTAGTCTGTTGTCGATATCTTTGTTACTACAATGGATGATAGCCTTGTCATTATGGAAGGTAGTCTGTTGTCGAGATTTTTGTTACTCCAATGGACGGTAGCGTTGTCATTATGGAAGGTAGTCTGATGTCGAGATTTTTTTATTCCATTGGATTGTAGCCTTGTCATCATGGAAGGTAGTCTGTTGTCGAGATTTTTGTTATTCCAATGAACGGTAACCTTGTCATTATGGAAGTTAGTCTTTTGTCGATATCTTTTTTACTCCAATGGATGATAGCCTTGTCATTATGCAAGGTAGTCTGTTGTTCGTATTTTTGTTACTCCATTGGATGGTAGCCTTGTCATTATGGAAGGTAGTCTATTGTCGAGATTTTTGTTATTCCAATGGATGGTAGCCTTCTCATTATGGAAGGTTGTTTTTTGTTGAGATTTTATTTACTCCAATGGATGGTAGCCTTGCCATTATGGAATGTAGTCTGTTGTCAAGATTTTTGTTATTCCAATGGATGGTAACCTTGTCATTATAAAAGGTAGTATTTTGTAGAGATTTTTGTTACACCAATGGATTATAGCCTTGTAATTATGGAAGGTAATCTGTTGTCGAGATTTTTGTTACTCCAATGGATGGTAACCTTTTCATTATGAAAGGTAGTATTTGGTAGAGATTTTTGTTACTCTAATGGATGATAGCCTTGTCATTATGGAAGGTAGTGTGTTGTTCAGATTAATGTTACTCCAATGGTTGGTAACCTTGTCATTATGGAAGGTAGTCCTTTGTCGAGATTTTTGTTACTCAAATGGATGGTAGCCTTATCATTATTCAAGGTAGTTTGTTGTCGATATCTTTGTTACTCCAATGGATGATAGCCTTGTCATTATGGAAGGTAGTCTGTTGTCGAGATTTTTGTTACTCCAATGGATGGTAGCCTTGTCATCATGGAAGTTAGTCTTTTGTCGATATCTTTGTCACTCCAATTGATGATAGCCTTGTCATTATGCAAGGTAGTCTGTTGTTCATATTTTTGTTACTCCATTGGATGGTAGCCTTGTCATTATGGAAGGTAGTCTATTGTCGAGATTTTTGTTACTCCAATGGATGGTAGCCTTCTCATTATGGAAGGTTATTTTTTGTTGAGATTTTGGTTACTCCAATGGATGGTAGCCTTGCCATTATCGAAGGTAGTTTGTTGTCAAGATTTTTGTTACCCCAATAGATGGTAACCTTGTCATTATGGAAGGTAGTCTGTTTTCGAAATTTTTGTTACCCCAATGGATGTAGCCTTGTCATTATGGAAGGTAGTCTGTTGTCGACATTTTTGTTACTCCAACGAATGGTAGCCTTGTCATTATGGAAGGTAGTCTGTCGTTGAGATTTCTGTTACTCCAATGGATTGTAGCCTTGTGATTATGGAAGGTAGACTATGGTCGAGATTTTTATTATTCCAATGGATGGTAGCCTTGTCATTATGGAAGGTAGTCTGTTGTCGAGATTTTTGTTATTCCAATGATTGGAAACCTTGTCATTATGAAAGGTTGTATTTTGTAGAGATTTTTGTTACTCCAATGGATGATAGCCTTGTCATTATGGAAGGTAGTCTATTGTCGATATTTTTGTTACTCCAATGGATGGTAGCCTTGTCATTATGGAAGGTAGTTTGTCTTTGGGATTTCTGTTACTCTAATGGATGATAGCCTTGTCATTATGGAAGGTAGTCTGTCGTTCAGATTTTTGTTACTCCAATGGATGGTAACCTTGTAATTATGGAAGGTAGTCTTTTGTCGATATTTTTGTTACTCAAATGGATGGTAGCCTTGTAATTATTCAAGGTAGTCTGTTGTCGATATCTTTGTTACTACAATGGATGATAGCCTTGTCATTATGGAAGGTAGTCTGTTGTCGAGATTTTTGTTACTCCAATGGATGGTAGCGTTGTCATTATGGAAGGTAGTCTGATGTCGAGATTTTTTTATTCCATTGGATTGTAGCCTTGTCATCATGGAAGGTAGTCTGTTGTCGAGATTTTTGTTATTCCAATGAACGGTAACCTTGTCATTATGGAAGTTAGTCTTTTGTCGATATCTTTTTTACTCCAATGGATGATAGCCTTGTCATTATGCAAGGTAGTCTGTTGTTCGTATTTTTGTTACTCCATTGGATGGTAGCCTTGTCATTATGGAAGGTAGTCTATTGTCGAGATTTTTGTTATTCCAATGGATGGTAGCCTTCTCATTATGGAAGGTTGTTTTTTGTTGAGATTTTTTTTACTCCAATGGATGGTAGCCTTGCCATTATGGAATGTAGTCTGTTGTCAAGATTTTTGTTATTCCAATGGATGGTAACCTTGTCATTATAAAAGGTAGTATTTTGTAGAGATTTTTGTTACACCAATGGATTATAGCCTTGTAATTATGGAAGGTAATCTGTTGTCGAGATTTTTGTTACTCCAATGGATGGTAACCTTTTCATTATGAAAGGTAGTATTTGGTAGAGATTTTTGTTACTCTAATGGATGATAGCCTTGTCATTATGGAAGGTAGTGTGTTGTTCAGATTAATGTTACTCCAATGGTTGGTAACCTTGTCATTATGGAAGGTAGTCCTTTGTCGAGATTTTTGTTACTCAAATGGATGGTAGCCTTATCATTATTCAAGGTAGTTTGTTGTCGATATCTTTGTTACTCCAATGGATGATAGCCTTGTCATTATGGAAGGTAGTCTGTTGTCGAGATTTTTGTTACTCCAATGGATGGTAGCCTTGTCATCATGGAAGTTAGTCTTTTGTCGATATCTTTGTTACTCCAATTGATGATAGCCTTGTCATTATGCAAGGTAGTCTGTTGTTCATATTTTTGTTACTCCATTGGATGGTAGCCTTGTCATTATGGAAGGTAGTCTATTGTCGAGATTTTTGTTACTCCAATGGATGGTAGCCTTCTCATTATGGAAGGTTATTTTTTGTTGAGATTTTGGTTACTCCAATGGATGGTAGCCTTGCCATTATCGAAGGTAGTTTGTTGTCAAGATTTTTGTTACCCCAATAGATGGTAACCTTGTCATTATGGAAGGTAGTCTGTTTTCGAAATTTTTGTTACCCCAATGGATGTAGCCTTGTCATTATGGAAGGTAGTCTGTTGTCGACATTTTTGTTACTCCAACGAATGGTAGCCTTGTCATTATGGAAGGTAGTCTGTCGTTGAGATTTCTGTTACTCCAATGGATTGTAGCCTTGTGATTATGGAAGGTAGACTATGGTCGAGATTTTTATTATTCCAATGGATGGTAGCCTTGTCATTATGGAAGGTAGTCTGTTGTCGAGATTTTTGTTATTCCAATGATTGGAAACCTTGTCATTATGAAAGGTTGTATTTTGTAGAGATTTTTGTTACTCCAATGGATGATAGCCTTGTCATTATGGAAGGTAGTCTATTGTCGATATTTTTGTTACTCCAATGGATGGTAGCCTTGTCATTATGGAAGGTAGTTTGTCTTTGGGATTTCTGTTACTCTAATGGATGATAGCCTTGTCATTATGGAAGGTAGTCTGTCGTTCAGATTTTTGTTACTCCAATGGATGGTAACCTTGTAATTATGGAAGGTAGTCTTTTGTCGATATTTTTGTTACTCAAATGGATGGTAGCCTTGTAATTATTCAAGGTAGTCTGTTGTCGATATCTTTGTTACTACAATGGATGATAGCCTTGTCATTATGGAAGGTAGTCTGTTGTCGAGATTTTTGTTACTCCAATGGATGGTAGCGTTGTCATTATGGAAGGTAGTCTGATGTCGAGATTTTTTTATTCCATTGGATTGTAGCCTTGTCATCATGGAAGGTAGTCTGTTGTCGAGATTTTTGTTATTCCAATGAACGGTAACCTTGTCATTATGGAAGTTAGTCTTTTGTCGATATCTTTTTTACTCCAATGGATGATAGCCTTGTCATTATGCAAGGTAGTCTGTTGTTCGTATTTTTGTTACTCCATTGGATGGTAGCCTTGTCATTATGGAAGGTAGTCTATTGTCGAGATTTTTGTTATTCCAATGGATGGTAGCCTTCTCATTATGGAAGGTTGTTTTTTGTTGAGATTTTTTTTACTCCAATGGATGGTAGCCTTGCCATTATGGAATGTAGTCTGTTGTCAAGATTTTTGTTATTCCAATGGATGGTAACCTTGTCATTATAAAAGGTAGTATTTTGTAGAGATTTTTGTTACACCAATGGATTATAGCCTTGTAATTATGGAAGGTAATCTGTTGTCGAGATTTTTGTTACTCCAATGGATGGTAACCTTTTCATTATGAAAGGTAGTATTTGGTAGAGATTTTTGTTACTCTAATGGATGATAGCCTTGTCATTATGGAAGGTAGTGTGTTGTTCAGATTAATGTTACTCCAATGGTTGGTAACCTTGTCATTATGGAAGGTAGTCCTTTGTCGAGATTTTTGTTACTCAAATGGATGGTAGCCTTATCATTATTCAAGGTAGTTTGTTGTCGATATCTTTGTTACTCCAATGGATGATAGCCTTGTCATTATGGAAGGTAGTCTGTTGTCGAGATTTTTGTTACTCCAATGGATGGTAGCCTTGTCATCATGGAAGTTAGTCTTTTGTCGATATCTTTGTTACTCCAATTGATGATAGCCTTGTCATTATGCAAGGTAGTCTGTTGTTCATATTTTTGTTACTCCATTGGATGGTAGCCTTGTCATTATGGAAGGTAGTCTATTGTCGAGATTTTTGTTACTCCAATGGATGGTAGCCTTCTCATTATGGAAGGTTATTTTTTGTTGAGATTTTGGTTACTCCAATGGATGGTAGCCTTGCCATTATCGAAGGTAGTTTGTTGTCAAGATTTTTGTTACCCCAATAGATGGTAACCTTGTCATTATGGAAGGTAGTCTGTTTTCGAAATTTTTGTTACCCCAATGGATGTAGCCTTGTCATTATGGAAGGTAGTCTGTTGTCGACATTTTTGTTACTCCAACGAATGGTAGCCTTGTCATTATGGAAGGTAGTCTGTCGTTGAGATTTCTGTTACTCCAATGGATTGTAGCCTTGTGATTATGGAAGGTAGACTATGGTCGAGATTTTTATTATTCCAATGGATGGTAGCCTTGTCATTATGGAAGGTAGTCTGTTGTCGAGATTTTTGTTATTCCAATTATTGGAAACCTTGTCATTATGAAAGGTTGTATTTTGTAGAGATTTTTGTTACTCCAATGGATGATAGCCTTGTCATTATGGAAGGTAGTCTATTGTCGATATTTTTGTTACTCCAATGGATGGTAGCCTTGTCATTATGGAAGGTAGTTTGTCTTTGGGATTTCTGTTACTCTAATGGATGATAGCCTTGTCATTATGGAAGGTAGTCTGTCGTTCAGATTTTTGTTACTCCAATGGATGGTAACCTTGTAATTATGGAAGGTAGTCTTTTGTCGATATTTTTGTTACTCAAATGGATGGTAGCCTTGTAATTATTCAAGGTAGTCTGTTGTCGATATCTTTGTTACTACAATGGATGATAGCCTTGTCATTATGGAAGGTAGTCTGTTGTCGAGATTTTTGTTACTCCAATGGATGGTAGCGTTGTCATTATGGAAGGTAGTCTGATGTCGAGATTTTTTTATTCCATTGGATTGTAGCCTTGTCATCATGGAAGGTAGTCTGTTGTCGAGATTTTTGTTATTCCAATTAACGGTAACCTTGTCATTATGGAAGTTAGTCTTTTGTCGATATCTTTTTTACTCCAATGGATGATAGCCTTGTCATTATGCAAGGTAGTCTGTTGTTCGTATTTTTGTTACTCCATTGGATGGTAGCCTTGTCATTATGGAAGGTAGTCTATTGTCGAGATTTTTGTTATTCCAATGGATGGTAGCCTTCTCATTATGGAAGGTTGTTTTTTGTTGAGATTTTTTTTACTCCAATGGATGGTAGCCTTGCCATTATGGAATGTAGTCTGTTGTCAAGATTTTTGTTATTCCAATGGATGGTAACCTTGTCATTATAAAAGGTAGTATTTTGTAGAGATTTTTGTTACACCAATGGATTATAGCCTTGTAATTATGGAAGGTAATCTGTTGTCGAGATTTTTGTTACTCCAATGGATGGTAACCTTTTCATTATGAAAGGTAGTATTTGGTAGAGATTTTTGTTACTCTAATGGATGATAGCCTTGTCATTATGGAAGGTAGTGTGTTGTTCAGATTAATGTTACTCCAATGGTTGGTAACCTTGTCATTATGGAAGGTAATCTTTTGTCGAGATTTTTGTTACTCAAATGGATGGTAGCCTTATCATTATTCAAGGTAGTTTGTTGTCGATATCTTTGTTACTCCAATGGATGATAGCCTTGTCATTATGGAAGGTAGTCTGTTGTCGAGATTTTTGTTACTCCAATGGATGCTAGCCTTGTCATCATGGAAGTTAGTCTTTTGTCGATATCTTTGTTACTCCAATTGATGATAGCCTTGTCATTATGCAAGGTAGTCTGTTGTTCATATTTTTGTTACTCCATTGGATGGTAGCCTTGTCATTATGGAAGGTAGTCTATTGTCGAGATTTTTGTTACTCCAATGGATGGTAGCCTTCTCATTATGGAAGGTTATTTTTTGTTGAGATTTTGGTTACTCCAATGGATGGTAGCCTTGCCATTATCGAAGGTAGTTTGTTGTCAAGATTTTTGTTACCCCAATAGATGGTAACCTTGTAATTATGGAAGGTAGTCTATTTTCGAAATTTTTGTTACCCCAATGGATGTAGCCTTGTCATTATGGAAGGTAGTCTGTTGTCGACATTTTTGTTACTCCAACGAATGGTAGCCTTGTCATTATGGAAGGTAGTCTGTCGTTGAGATTTCTGTTACTCCAATGGATTGTAGCCTTGTGATTATGGAAGGTAGACTATGGTCGAGATTTTTATTATTCCAATGGATGGTAGCCTTGTCATTATGGAAGGTAGTCTGTTGTCGAGATTTTTGTTATTCCAATGATTGGAAACCTTGTCATTATGAAAGGTTGTATTTTGTAGAGATTTTTGTTACTCCAATGGATGATAGCCTTGTCATTATGGAAGGTAGTCTATTGTCGATATTTTTGTTACTCCAATGGATGGTAGCCTTGTCATTATGGAAGGTAGTTTGTCTTTGGGATTTCTGTTACTCTAATGGATGATAGCCTTGTCATTATGGAAGGTAGTCTGTCGTTCAGATTTTTGTTACTCCAATGGATGGTAACCTTGTAATTATGGAAGGTAGTCTTTTGTCGATATTTTTGTTACTCAAATGGATGGTAGCCTTGTAATTATTCAAGGTAGTCTGTTGTCGATATCTTTGTTACTACAATGGATGATAGCCTTGTCATTATGGAAGGTAGTCTGTTGTCGAGATTTTTGTTACTCCAATGGATGGTAGCGTTGTCATTATGGAAGGTAGTCTGATGTCGAGATTTTTTTATTCCATTGGATTGTAGCCTTGTCATCATGGAAGGTAGTCTGTTGTCGAGATTTTTGTTATTCCAATTAACGGTAACCTTGTCATTATGGAAGTTAGTCTTTTGTCGATATCTTTTTTACTCCAATGGATGATAGCCTTGTCATTATGCAAGGTAGTCTGTTGTTCGTATTTTTGTTACTCCATTGGATGGTAGCCTTGTCATTATGGAAGGTAGTCTATTGTCGAGATTTTTGTTATTCCAATGGATGGTAGCCTTCTCATTATGGAAGGTTGTTTTTTGTTGAGATTTTTTTTACTCCAATGGATGGTAGCCTTGCCATTATGGAATGTAGTCTGTTGTCAAGATTTTTGTTATTCCAATGGATGGTAACCTTGTCATTATAAAAGGTAGTATTTTGTAGAGATTTTTGTTACACCAATGGATTATAGCCTTGTAATTATGGAAGGTAATGTGATGTCGAGATTTTTGTTACTCCAATGGATGGTAACCTTTTCATTATGAAAGGTAGTATTTGGTAGAGATTTTTGTTACTCTAATGGATGATAGCCTTGTCATTATGGAAGGTAGTGTGTTGTTCAGATTAATGTTACTCCAATGGTTGGTAACCTTGTCATTATGGAAGGTAGTCTTTTGTCGAGATTTTTGTTACTCAAATGGATGGTAGCCTTGTCATTATTCAAGGTAGTCTGTTGTTGATATCTTTGTTACTCCAATGGATGATAGCCTTGTCATTATGGAATGTAGTCTGTTGTCGAGATTTTTGTTACTCCAATGGATGATAGCCTTATCATCATGGAAGTTAGTCTTTTGTCGATATCTTTGTTACTCCAATGGATGATAGCCTTGTCATTATGCAAGGTAGTCTGTTGTTCATATTTTTGTTACTCCATTGGATGGTAGCCTTGTCATTATGGAAGGTAGTCTATTGTCGAGATTTTTGTTACTCCAATGGATGGTAGCCTTGTCATTATGGAAGGTTATTTTTTGTTGAGATTTTGGTTACTCCAATGGATGGTAGCCTTGCCATTATCGAAGGTAGTTTGTTGTCAAGATTTTTGTTACCCCAATAGATGGTAACCTTGTCATTATGGAAGGTAGTCTGTTTTCGAAATTTTTGTTACCCCAATGGATGTAGCCTTGTCATTATGGAAGGTAGTATGTTGTCGACATTTTTGTTACTCCAACGAATGGTAGCCTTGTCATTATGGAAGGTAGTCTGTCGTTGAGATTTCTGTTACTCCAATGGATTGTAGCCTTGTGATTATGGAAGGTAGACTATGGTCGAGGTTTTTATTATTCCAATGGATGGTAGCCTTGTCATTATGGAAGGTAGTCTGTTGTCGAGATTATTGTTATTCCAATGATTGGTAACCTTGTCATTATGAAAGGTTGTATTTTGTAGAGATTTTTGTTACTCCAATGGATGATAGCCTTGTCATTATGAAAGGTAGTCTGTAGTCGATATTTTTGTTACTCCAATGAATGGTAGCCGTGTCATTATGGAAGATAGTTTGTCTTTGGGATTTCTGTTACTCTAATGGATGATAGCCTTGTCATTATGGAAGGTAGTCTGTCGTTCAGATTTTTGTTACTCCAATGGATGGTAACCTTGTCATTATGGAAGGTAGTCTTTTGTCGAGAGTTTTGTTACTCAAATGGATGGTAGCCTTGTCATTATTCAAGGTAGTCTGTTGTCGATATCTTTGTTACTACAATGGATGATAGCCTTGCCATTTTGGAAGGTAGTCTGTTGTCGAGATTTTTGTTACTCCAATGGATGGTAGCATTGTCATTATGGAAGGTAGTCTGTTGTCGAGATTTTTTTTATTCCATTGGATTGTAGCCTTGTCATCATGGAAGGTAGTCTGTTGTCGAGATTTGTGTTATTCCAATGAACGGTAACCTTGCCATTATGGAAGTTAGTCTTTTTTCGATATCTTTATTACTCCAATGGATGATAGCCTTGTCATTATGCAAGGTAGTTTGTTGTTCGTATTTTTGTTACTCCATTGGATGGTAGCCTTGTCATTATGGAAGGTAGTCTATTGTCGAGATTTTTGTTATTCCAATGGATGGTAGCCTTCTCATTATGGAAGGTTGTTTTTTTTTGAGATTTTTTTTACTCCAATGGATGGTAGCCTTGCCATTATGGAAGGTAGTCTGTTGTCAAGATTTTTGTTATTCCAATGGATGGTAACCTTGTCATTATAAAAGGTAGTATTTTGTAGATATTTTTGTTACACCAATGGATTATAGCCTTGTCATTATGGAAGGTAATCTGTTGTCGAGATTTTTGTTACTCCAATGGATGGTAACCTTGTCATTATGAAAGGTAGTATTTTGTAGAGATTTTTGTTACTCTAATGGATGATAGCCTTGTCATTATGGAAGGTAGTCTGTTGTTCAGATTATTGTTACTCTAATGGATGGTAACCTTGTCATTATGGAAGGTAGTCTTTTGTCGAGATTTTTGTTACTCAAATGGATGGTAGCCTTGTCATTATTCAAGGTAGTCTGTTGTCGATATCTTTGTTACTCCAATGGATGATAGCCTTGTCATTATGGAAGGTAGTCTGTTGTCGAGATTTTTGTTACTCCAATGGATGATAGCCTTGTCATTATGGAAGGTAGTCTGTTGTCGAGATTTTTGTTACTCCAATGGATGGTAGCCTTCTCATTATGGAAGGTTGTTTTTTGTTGAGATTTTGGTTACTCCAATGGATGGTAGCCTTGCCATTATCGAAGGTAGTTTGTTGTCAAGATTTTTGTTACCCCAATATATGGTAACCTTGTCATTATGGAAGGTAGTCTGTTTTCGAAATTTTTGTTACCCCAATGGATGTAGCTTTGTCATTATGGAAGGTAGTCTATTGTAGAGATTTTTTTTACTCCAACGAGTGGTAGCCTTGTCATTATGGAAGGTAGTCTGTCGTTGAGATTTCTGTTACTCCAATGGATTGTAGCCTTGTGATTATGGAAGGTAGACTATTGTTGAGATTTTTATTATTCCAATGGATGGTAGCCTTGTAATTATGGAAGGCAGTCTGTTGTCGAGATTTTTGTTATTCCAATGGATGGTAACCTTGTCATTATAAAAGGTTGTATTTTGTAGAGATTTTTGTTACTCCAATGGATGATAGCCTTGTCATTATGGAAGGTATTTTGTTTTTGGGATTTCTGTTACTCTAATGGATGATAGCCTTGTCATTATGGAAGGTAGCCTGTCGTTCAGATTTTTGTTACTCAAATGGATGGTAGCCTTGTCATTATTCAAGGTAGTCTGTTGTCGATATCTTTGTTACTACAATGGATGATAGCCTTGTCATTATGGAAAGTAGTATGTTGTCGAGATTTTTGTTACACCAATGGATGGTAGCCTTGTCATTATGGAAGGTATTCTGTCGTTGAGATTTCTGTTACTCTAATGGATTGTAGCCTTGTTATTAGGGAAGGTAGACTGTTGTCGAGATTTTTATTATTCCAATGGATGGTAGCCTTGTCATTATGGAAGGTAGTCTGTTGTCGAGATTTTTGTTATTCCAATGGATGGTAACCTTGTCATTATGAAAGGTAGTATTTTGTAGAGATTTTTGTTACTCCAATGGATGATAGCCTTGTCATTATGGAAGGTAGCTTGTTGTCGATATTTTTGTTACTCCAATGGATTGTAGCCTTGTCATTATGGAAGCTAGATTGTCTTTTGGATTTTTGTTACTCTAATGGATGATAGCTTTGTCATTATGGAAGGTAGTCTGTTGTTCAGATTTTTGTTACTCCAATGGATGGTAACCTTGTCATTATGGAAGGTAGTCTTTTGTCGCGATTTTTGTTACTCAAATGGATGGTAGCCTTGTGATTATTCAAGGTAGTCTGTTGTCGATATCTTTGTTACTACAATGGATGGTAGCCTTGTCATTATGGAAGGTAGTCTGTTGTCGAGATTTTTGTTACTCCAATGGATGGTAGCCTTGTCATTATGGAAGGTTGTCTTTTGTCGAGATTTTTTTTATTCCATTGGATTGTAGCCTTGTCATCATGGAAGGTAGTCTGTTGTCGAGATTTTTGTTAGTCCAATGAACGGTAACCTTGTAATTACGGAAGTTAGTCTTTTGTCAATATCTTTGTTACTCCAATGGATGATAGCCTTGTCATTATGCAAGGTAGTCTTTTGTTCGTATTTTTGTTACTCCATTGGATTGTAGCCTTGTCATTATGGAAGGTAGTCTATTGTCGAGATTTTTGTTATTCCAATGGATGGTAGCCTTCTCATTATGGAAGGTTGTTTTTTGTTGAGATTTTTGTTACTCCAATGGATGGTAGCCTTGCGATTATGGAAGGTAGTTCGTTGTCAAGATTTTTGTTACCCCAATAGATGGTAGCCTTCTCATTATGGAATGTAGTCTGTTGTCGAAATTTTTGTTACCCCAATGGATGTAGCCTTGTCATTATGGAAGGTAGTCTGTTGTCGACATTTTTGTTAATCCAACGAATGGTAGCCTTGTCATTATGGAAGGTAGTCTGTCGTTGATATTTCTGTTACTCCAATGGATTGTAGCCTTGCGATTATGGAAGGTAGACAATTGTCGAGATTTTTATTATTCCAATGGATGGTAGGCTTGTCATTATGGAAGGTAATTTGTTGTCGAGATTTTTGTTATTCCAATGGATGGTAACCTTTTAATTATGAAAGGTAGTATTTTCTAGAGATTTTTGTTACTCCAATGGATGATAGCCTTGTCATTATGGAAGGTAGTCTGTAATCGATATTTTTGTTACTCCAATGGATGGTATCCTTGTCATTATGGAAGGTAGTTTGTCTTTGGGATTTCTGTTACTCCAATGGATTGTAGCCTTGTCATTATGGAAGGTAGTCTGTTGTACAGATTATTGTTACTCCAATGGAAGGTAGCCTTGTCATTATGAAATGTAGTATGTTGTCGATATTTTGGTTATTCCATTGGATGGTAGCCTTGTCATTATGAAAAGAAGTCTGTTGTTCAGATTTTTGTTACTCCAATGGATGGTAACCTTGTCATTATGGAAGGTAGTCTTTTGTCGTGATTTTTGTTACTCAAATGGATGGTAGCCTTGTCATTATTCAAGGTAGTCTGTTGTCGATATCTTTGTTACTCCAATGGATGATAGCCTTTTCATTATGGAATGTAGTCTATTGTCGAGATTTTTGTTAGTCCAATGGATGATAGCCTTGTCATTATGCAAGGTAGTCTGTTGATCATATTTTTGTTACTCCATTGGATGGAAGCCTTGTCATTATGGAAGGTAGTCTATTGTTGAGATTTTTGTTATTCCAATGAATGGTAACCTTGTCATTATGGAAGGTAGTTTTTTATTGAGATTTTTGTTACTCCAATGGATGGTAGCCTTGCCATTATGGAAGGTAGTCTGTTGTCAAGATTTTTTTACCCCAATAGATGGTAACCTTTTCAATATGGAAAGTAGTCTGTTGTCGAAATTTTTGTTACCCCAATGGATGTAGCCTTGTCATTATGGAAGGTAGTCTATTGTCGACATTTTTGTTACTCCAATGAATGGTAGCCTTGTCATTATGGAAGGTAGTCTGTTGTCGAGATTTTTTTTATTCCAATGTATGGTAACATTGTCATAATGAAAGGTAGTATTTTGTAGAGATTTTTGTTACTCCAATGGATGATAGCCTTGTCATTATGGAAGGTAGTCTGTTGTCGATATTTTTGTTACTCCAATGGATGGTAGCCTTGTCATTAGGAAAGGTAGTCTATTATCTAGATTTTTGTTATTCCAATGGATGTTATCCTTGTAATTATGGAAGGTAGTTTTTTGTCGAGATTTTTGTTACTCCAATGGATGGTAGCCTTGTCATTATGGAAGGTAGTCTATTGTGGAGATTTTTGTTACTCCAATGGATGATAGCCTTGTCATTATGGAAGGTAGTCTGTTGTCTAGAATTTTGTTACTCCAATGGATGGTAGCCTTGTCATTATGGAAGGTAGTCTATTTTCGAGATTTTTGTTATTCCAATAGATGGTAGCCTTGTCATTATGGAAGGTAGTCTGTTGTCGAGATTTTAGTTACTACAATGGATGGTAGCCTTGTCATTATGGAAGGTAGTCTATTTTCGAGATTTTTGTTATTCCAATATATGGTAGCCTTGTCATTATGGAAGGTAGTCTATTGTCGATATCTTTGTTACTCCAATGGAAGAAAGCCTTGTCATTATGCAAGCTAGTCTGTCGTTGAGATTTCTGTTACTCCAATGGATTGTAGCCTTGTCATTATAGAAGGTAGTCTGTGATTCAGAATTTTGTTACTCCAATAGATGGTAGCCTTGTCATTATGAAAGGTAGTATGTTGTCGATATTTTTGTTATTCCATTGGATGGTAGCCTTGTCATTATGGAAGGTAGTCTATGGTCGAGATTTTTGTAGCTCCGATGGATGGTAGCCTTGTCATTATGGAAGGTAGTTTGTTGTTGATATTTTTGTTACCCCAATGGATGGTATCCTTGTTATTATGGAAGGTAGTTTGTTGTCGAGATTTTTGTTACTCCAATGAATGGTAACCTTGTCATTATGAAATGTAGTATGTTTTCAATATTTTTGTTATTCCATTGGATGGTAGCCTTGTCATTATGCAAGGTAGTCTGTAGTACAAATTTTTGTTCCTCCAATGGATGATAATCTTGTCATTATGGAAGGTAGTCTTTTGTCTAGATTTTTGTTACTCAAATGGATGGAAGCCTTGTCATAATTCAAGGTAGTCTGTTGTCGATATCTTTTTTACTCCAATGGATTATAGCCTTGTCATTATGCAAGGTAGTCTGTTGTCGAGATTTTTGTTACTCAAATGGATGGTAGCCTGGCCATTCTGCAAGGTAGTCGGTTGTTCTGGTTTTTTTTTTACTCCAATGGATGGTAGAGTTGTCATTATGGAAGGTAGTTTTTTGTCAAGATTTTTCTTGCTCCAATGGATGGTAGCCTTGTCATTATGGAAGGTAGTTTGTTGTTGATATCTTTGTTACTCCAATGATTGGTACCCTTGTCATTATGGAAGGTAGTCTGTTGTCGAGATTTTTGTTACTCCAATGAATGGTAGCTTTGTAATTATGGAAGGTAGTCTGTCTTTGAGATTTCTGTTACTCCAATGGATTGTAGCCTTGTCATTATGGAAGGTAGTCTATTGTTTAGATTTTTGTTACTACAATGGAAGGTAGCCTTGTCATTATGAAATGTTATATGTTGTCAATATTTTTGTTATTCCATTGGATGGTAGCCTTGTCATTATGATAGGTAGTCTGTTGTTCAGATTTTTCTTAACCCAATGGATGGTAGCCTTGTCAAGATTTTTATTATTCAAATGGATGGTAGCCTTGTCATTATTCAAGGTAGGCTATTGTCGATATCTTTGTTACTCCAATGGATGATAGCCTTGTCATTATGGACGATAGTCTGTTGTCGAGATTTTTGTTACTCCAATGGATGGTAGCCTTGTCATTATGGAAGGTTGTCTGTTGTCGAGATTTTTTTTATTCCATATGATGGTAGCTTTGTCATTATGGATAGTAGTCTGTTGTCGAGATTTTTTTTACTCCAATGAATGGTAGCCTTGTCATTATGGAAGGTAGTCTATGTTTGAGATTTCTGTTACTCCAATGGATTGTAGCCTTGTCATTATGGAAGGTCGTCTTTTGTCTAGATTTTTGTTACTCAAATGGATGGTAGCCTTGTCATTATTCAAGGTAGTCTGTTGTCAATATCTTTGTTACTCTAATGGATGATAGCCTTGTCATTATGGAAGGTAGTCTATTGTCGAGATTTTTGTTACTCCAATGGATGGTAGCCTTGTCATTATGGAAGGTAGTTTGTTGTTGATATTTTTGTTACTCTAACGGATGGTAGGCTTGTCATTATAGAACATAGTCTGTTGTTGATATTTTTGTTACTCCAATGGATGGTAGCCTTGTCATTATGGAAGGTACTCTATTGTCGAAATTTTGGTTACTCCAATGGATGGTAGCCTTGTCATTATGCAAAGTAGTCGGTTGTTCAGATTTTTGTCACTCCAATAGATGGTAGCCTTGTCATTATGGAAGGTACTCTTTTTTAGAAATTTTTGTTACTCCATTGGATGGTAGCCTTGTCATTATGCAAGGTAGTCGGTTGTTCTTATTTTTGTTACTCCAATGGATGGTAGCCTTGTCATTATGGATAGTAGTCTTTTGTCGAGATTTTTGTTATTCCAATTGATGGTAGCCTTGTCATTATGGAAGGTAGTTTTTTGTCAAAATTTTTGTTGCTCTAGTGGATGGTAGCCTTGTCATTATGGAAACTAGTTTGTTGTCGATATGTTTGTTACCCCAATGGATGGTAGCCTTGTCATTATTGAAGGTAGTCTCTTGTCGTGATTTTTGTTACTCCAATGAATGGTAGCCTTGTTATTATGGAAGGTTGTCTATCTTTGAGATTTCTGTTACTCCAATGGTCTGTAGCCTTGTCATTATGGAAGGTAGTCTATTGTTTAGATTTTTGTGACTACAATGGAAGGTAGCCTTGTCATTATGAAATCTTATATGTTGTCGATATTTTTGTTATTCCATTGGATGGTAGCCTTGTCATTATGATAGGTAGTCTGTTGTTCAGATTTTTGTTACTCCAATGGATGGTAGCCTTGTCAAGATTTTCATTATTCAAATGGTTGGTAGCCTTGTCATTATTCAAGGTAGTCTATTGTCGATATCTTTGTTACTCCAATGGATGATAGCCTTGTCATTATGGAAGGAAATCTGTTGTCCAGATTTTTGTTACTCCAATGGATGGTAGCTTTGTCATTATGGAAGGTTGTCTGTTGTCGAGATTTTTTTTATTCCACTGGATGGTAGCTTTGTCATTATGGAAAGTAGTCTGTTGTCGAGATTTTTGTTATTCCAATGGATGATAACCTTGTCATTATGGAAGTTAGTCTTTTGTCGATTTCTTTGTTACTCCAACGGATGATAGCCTTGTCATTATGCAAGGTAGTCTGTTGTTCATATTTTTGTTACTCCAATGGATGGTAGCCTTGTCATTATGAAAGGTAGTCTGTTGTCGAGATTATTGTTACTCTAATGAATGGTAGCCTTGTCATTATGGAAGGTAGTATGTTGTTGAGATTTCTATTACTCCAATGGATTGTAGCCTTGTCATTATGGAAGGTAGTCTATTGTCGAGATTTTTGTTACTCCAATGGATGATAGCCTTGTCATTATGGAAGGTATTCTATTGTCGAGATTTTTGTTACTCCAATGGATGATAGCCTTTTCATTATGGAAGGTAGTCTATTGTCTAGATTTTTGTTAATCCAATGGATGGTAGCCTTGTCATTATGGAAGGTAGTCTATTGTCAAGAATTTTGTTATTCCAATGGATGGTAGCCTTGTCATTATGGAAGGTAGTTTGTTGTCGAGATTTTTGTTACTCCAATGGATTGTAGCCTTGTCATTATGGAAGGTAGTCTATTGTCAAGAATTTTGTTATTCCAATGGATGGTAGCCTTGTTATTACGGAAGGTAGTTTTTTGTCGATATTTTTGTTACTCCAATGGATGGTAGCCTTTTCATTATGGAATGTAGTCTGTCGTTGATATTTTTTGTTACTCCAATGGATAGTAGCGTTTTCATTATGGAAGGTAGTCCGTTATTCAGATTTTTGTTACTCTATTGGAGGAAAGCCTTGTCATTTTGGAAGGTAGTCTTTTGTCGAGATTTTTTTTACTCCAATGAATGGTAGCCTTGTCATTATGGAAGGTAGTCTATTTTCAAGATTTGTTTTACTCCAATGGATGGTAGCCTTGTCATTATGGAAGGTAGTCTGTTGTCACGATTTTGTTACTCCAATGGAGGGTAGCCTTGTCATTATGGAAGTTACTCTATTTTCGAAATTTTCATTACTTCAATGGATGGTAGCCTTGTCATTATGCAAGGTTTTCGGTTGTTCTGATTTTTGTTACACCAATAGATAGTATCCTTGTCATTATGGAAGTTACTCTATTGTCGAAATTTTTGTTTCTCCAATGGATGGTAGCCTTGTCATTATGCAAGGTAGTCGGTTGTTCTGATGTTTGTTACTCCAATGGATGGTAGCCTTGTCATTATGGAAGGTAGTCTAATGTCGTGATTTTTGTTATTCCAATTAATGGTAGCCTGGTCATTATGGAAGGTAGTTTGTTATTGAGATTTTTGTTACCCAATGGATGGTAGCTTTGTCATTATGGAAGGTAGTCTGTTGTCGAGATTTTTGTTACTCCGATGAATGGTAGCCTTGTCATTATGGAAGATAGTCTATCTTTGAGATTTCTATTACTCCAATGGATTGTAGCCTTGTCATTATGGAAGGTAGTCTGTAGTACAGATTTTTGTTACTCCAATGGATGGTAGCCTTGTCATTATAAAATGTAGTATGTTGTTGATATTTATGTTATTCCAATGGACGGTAGCCTTGTCATTATGCAAGGTAGTTTGTTGTTCAAATTTTTTTTCCTCCAATGGATGGTAGCCTTGTCATTATGGAAGGTAGTCTTTTGTCTAGATTTTTGTTACTCAAATGGATGATAGCCTTGACATTATTCAAGGTAGTCTGTTGTCGACATCTTTGTTACTCCAATGGATGATAGCCTTGTCATTATGGAAGGTAGTCTATTGTCGAGATTTTTGTTACTCCAATGGATGGTAGCCTTGTCATTATGGAAGGTATTCTATTGTCGAGATTTTTTTATTCCATTGGATGGTAGCCTTGTCATAATGGAAGGTAGTTTGTTGTCGAGATTTATGTTATTCCAATGAATGGTAACCTTGTCATTATGGAAGTTAGTCTTTTGTCGATATCTTCGTTACTTCAATGGATGATAGCCTTGTCATTATGCAAGGTAGTTTGTTGTTCATATTTTTGTCAGTCCAATGGATGGTAGCCTTGACGTTATGCAAGGTAGTCTGTTGTTCTGATTTTTGTTACTACAATGGATGGTAGCCTTGTCATAATGGAAGGTAGTTTGTTGTCACGATTTTTGTTATTCCAATTGATGGTAGCCTTGTCATTATGGAAGGTAGTCTCTTGTCTAAATTTTTGTTACTCAAATGGATGGTAGCCTTGTCATTATTCAATTTAGTTTGTTGTCTATATCTTTGTTACTCCAATGGATGATAGCCTAGTCGTTATGGAAGGTAGTCTATTGTCGAGATTTTTGATACTCCAATGGATGATAGCCTTGTCATTATGGAAGGTAGTCTGTTGTCGAGATTTTTGTTACTCCAATGGATGGTAGCCTTGTCATCATGGAAGTTAGTCTTTTGCCGATATCTTTGTTACTCCAATGGATGATAGCCTTGTCATTATGCAAGGTAGTCTGTTGTTCATATTTTTGTTACTCCATTGGATGGTAGCCTTGTCATTATGGAAGGTAGTCTATTGTCAATATTTTTGTTACTCCAATGGATGGTAGCCTTCTCATTATGGAAGGTTATTTTTTGTTGAGATTTTGGTTACTCCAATGGATGGTAGCCTTGCCATTATCGAAGGTAGTTTGTTGTCAAGATTTTTGTTACCCCAATAGATGGTAACCTTGTCATTATGGAAGGTAGTCTGTTTTCGAAATTTTTGTTACCCCAATGGATGTAGCCTTGTTATTATGGAAGGTAGTCTGTTGTCGACATTTTTGTTACTCCAACGAATGGTAGCCTTGTCATTATGGAAGGTAGTCTGTCGTTGAGATTTCTGTTACTCCAATGGATTGTAGCCTTGTGATTATGGAAGGTAGACTATGGTCGAGATTTTTATTATTCCAATGGATGGTAGCCTTGTCATTATGGAAGGTAGTCTGTTGTCGATTTCTTTTTATTCCAATGGATGGTAACCTTGTCATTATGAAAGGTTGTATTTTGTAGAGATTTTTGTTACTCCAATGGATGATAGCCTTGTCATTATGGAAGGTAGTCTGTTGTCGATATTTTTGTTACTCTAATGGATGGTAGCCTTGTTATTATGGAAGGTAGTTTGTCTTTGGGATTTCTGTTACTCTAATGGATGATAGCCTTGTCATTATGGAAGGTAGTCTGTCGTTCAGATTTTTGTTACTCCAATGGATTGTAACCTTGTCATTATGGAAGGTAGTCTTTTGTCGAGAGTTTTGTTACTCAAGTGGATGGTAGCCTTGTCATTATTCAAGGTAGTCTGTTGTCGATATCTTTGTTACTACAATGGATGATAGCCTTGTCATTTTGGAAGGTAGTCTGTTGTCGAGATTTTTGTTACTCCAATGGATGGTAGCATTGTCATTATGGAAGGTAGTCTGTTGTCGAGATTTTTTTTATTCCATTGGATTGTAGCCTTGTCATCATGGAAGGTAGTCTGTTGTCGAGATTTTTGTTATTCCAATGAACGGTAACCTTGTCATTATGGAAGTTAGTCTTTTTTCGATATCTTTGTTACTCCAATGGATGATAGCCTTGTCATTATGCAAGGTAGTTTGTTGTTCGTATTTTTGTTACTCCATTGGATGGTAGCCTTGTCATTATGGAAGGTAGTCTATTGTCGAGATTTTTGTTATTCCAATGGATGGTAGCCTTCTCATTATGGAAGGTAGTCTGTTGTCAAGATTTTTGTTATTCCAATGGATGGTAACCTTGTCATTATAAAAGGTAGTATTTTGTAGATATTTTTGTTACACCAATGGATTATAGCCTTGTCATTATGGAAGGTAATCTGTTGTCGAGATTTTTGTTACTCCAATGGATGGTAACCTTGTCATTATGAAAGGTAGTATTTTATAGAGATTTTTGTTACTCTAATGGATGATAGCCTTGTCATTATGGAAGGTAGTCTGTTGTTCAGATTATTGTTACTCCAATGGATGGTAACCTTGTCATTATGGAAGGTAGTCTTTTGTCGAGATTTTTGTTACTCAAATGGATGGTAGCCTTGTCATTATTCAAGGTAGTCTGTTGTCGATATCTTTGTTACTCCAATGGATGATAGCCTTGTCATTATGGAAGGTAGTCTGTTGTCGAGATTTTTGTTACTCCAATGGATGATAGCCTTGTCATTATGGAAGGTCGTCTGTTGTCGAGATTTTTGTTACTCCAATGGATGGTAGCCTTCTCATTATGGAAGGTTGTTTTTTGTTGAGATTTTGGTTACTCCAATGGATGGTAGCCTTGCCATTATCGAAGGTAGTTTGTTGCCAAGATTTTTGTTACCCCAATATATGGTAACCTTGTCATTATGGAAGGTAGTCTGTTTTCGAAATTTTTGTTACCCCAATGGATGTAGCCTTGTCATTATGGAAGGTAGTCTATTGTAGAGATTTTTTTTACTCCAACGAGTGGTAGCCTTGTCATTATGGAAGGTAGTCTGTCGTTGAGATTTCTGTTACTCCAATGGATTGTAGCCTTGTGATTATGGAAGGTAGACTATTTTTGAGATTTTTATTATTCCAATGGATGGTATCCTTGTCATTATGGAAGGTAGTCTGTTGTCGAGATTTTTGTTATTCCAATGGATGGTAACCTTGTCATTATAAAAGGTTGTATTTTGTAGAGATTTTTGTTACTCTAATGGATGATAGCCTTGTCATTATGGAAGGTATTTTGTTTTTGGGATTTCTGTTACTCTAATGGATGATAGCCTTGTCATTATGGAAGGTAGTCTGTCATTCAGATTTTTGTTACTCCAATGGATGGTAACCTTGTCATTATGGAAGGTAGTCTTTTGTTGATATTTTTGTTACTCAAATGGATGGTAGCCTTGTCATTATTCAAGGTAGTCTGTTGTCGATATCTTTGTTACTACAATGGATGATAGCCTTGTCATTATGGAAGGTAGTATGTTGTCGAGATTTTTGTTACACCAATGGATGGTAGCCTTGTCATTATGGAAGGTATTCTGTCGTTGAGATTTCTATTACTCTAATGGATTGTAGCCTTGTTATTAGGGAAGGTAGACTGTTGTCGAGATTTTTATTATTCCAATGGATGGTAGCCTTGTCATTATGGAAGGTAGTCTGTTGTCGAGATTTTTGTTATTCCAATGGATGGTAACCTTGTCATTATGAAAGGTAGTATTTTGTAGAGATTTTTGTTACTCCAATGGATGATAGCCTTGTCATTATGGAAGGTAGCTTGTTGTCCATATTTTTGTTACTCCAATGGATGGTAGCCTTGTCATTATGGAAGCTAGATTGTCTTTGGGATTTTTGTTACTCTAATGGATGATAGCCTTGTCATTTTGGAAGGTAGTCTGTTGTTCAGATTTTTTTTACTCCAATGGATGGTAACCTTGTCATTATGGAAGGTAGTCTTTTGTCGCGATTTTTGTTACTCAAATGGATGGTAGCCTTGTGATTATTCAAGGTAGTCTATTGTCGATATCTTTGTTACTACAATGGATGGTAGCCTTGTCATTATAGAAGGTAGTCTGTTGTCGAGATTTTTGTTACTCCAATGGATGGTAGCCTTGTCATTATGGAAGGTAGTCTTTTGTCGAGATTTTTTTTATTCCATTGGATTGTAGCCTTGTCATCATGGAAGGTAGTTTGTTGTCGAGATTTTTGTTAGTCCAATGAACGGTAACCTTGTAATTACGGAAGTTAGTCTTTTGTCAACATCTTTGTTACTCCAATGGATGATAGCCTTGTCATTATGCAAGGTAGTATTTTGTTCGTATTTTTGTTACTCCATTGGATTGTAGCCTTGTCATTATGGAAGGTAGTCTATTGTCGAGATTTTTGTTATTCCAATGGATGGTAGCCTTCTCATTATGGAAGGTTGTTTTTTGTTGAGATTTTTGTTACTCCAATGGATGGTAGCCTTGCGATTATGGAAGGTAGTTCGTTGTCAAGATTTTTGTTACCCCAATAGATGGTAACCTTGTCATTATGGAATGTAGTCTGTTGTCGAAATTTTTGTTACCCCAATGGATGTAGCCTTGTCATTATGGAAGGTAGTCTGTTGTCGACATTTTTGTTAATCCAACGAATGGTAGCCTTGTCATTATGGAAGGTAGTTTGTCGTTGATATTTCTGTTACTCCAATGGATTGTAGCCTTGCGATTATGGAAGGTAGACAGTTGTCGAGATTTTTATTATTCCAATGGATGGTAGGCTTGTCATTATGGAAGGTAATTTGTTGTCGAGATTTTTGTTATTCCAATGGATGGTAACCTTTTAATTATGAAAGGTAGTATTTTCTAGAGATTTTTGTTACTCCAATGGATGATAGCCTTGTCATTATGGAAGGTAGTCTGTAATCGATATTTTTGTTACTCCAATGGATGGTATCCTTGTCATTATGGAAGGTAGGTTGTCTTTGGGATTTCTGTTACTCCAATGGATTGTAGCCTTGTCATTATGGAAGGTAGTCTGTTGTACAGATTATTGTTACTCTAATGGAAGGTAGCCTTGTCATTATGAAATGTAGTATGTTGTCGATATTTTGGTTATTCCATTGGATGGTAGCCTTGTCATTATGAAAAGAAGTCTGTTTTTCAGATTTTTGTTACTCCAATGGATGGTAACCTTGTCATTATGGAAGGTAGTCTTTTGTCGTGATTTTTGTTACTCAAATGGATGGTAGCCTTGTCATTATTCAAGGTAGTCTGTTGTCGATATCTTTGTTACTCCAATGGATGATAGCCTTTTCATTATGGAATGTAGTCTATTGTCGAGATTTTTGTTAGTCAAATGGATGATAACCTTGTCATTATGCAAGGTAGTCTGTTGATCATATTTTTGTTACTCCATTGGATGGAAGCCTTGTCATTATGGAAGGTAGTCTATTGTTGAGATTTTTTTTATTCCAATGAATGGTAACCTTGTCATTATGCAAGGTAGTTTTTTATTGAGATTTTTGTTACTCCAATGGATGGTAGCCTTGCCATTATGGAAGGTAGTCTGTTGTCAAGATTTTTTTTACCCCAATAGATGGTAACCTTTTCATTATGGAAGGTAGTCTATTGTCGAAATTTTTGTTACCCCAATGGATGTAGCCTTGTCATTATGGAAGGTAGTCTATTGTAGACATTTTTGTTACTCCAATGAATGGTAGCCTTGTCATTATGGAAGGTAGTCTGTTGTCGATATTTTTTTTATTCCAATGTATGGTAACATTGTCATAATGAAAGGTAGTATTTTGTTCGTATTTTTGTTACTCCATTAGATTGTAGCCTTGTCATTATGGAAGGTAGTCTATTGTCGAGATTTTTGTTATTCCAATGGATGGTAGCCTTCTCATTATGGAAGGTTGTTTTTTGTTGAGATTTTTGTTACTCCAATGGATGGTAGCCTTGCGATTATGGAATGTAGTTCGTTGTCAAGATTTTTGTTACCCCAATAGATGGTAACCTTGTCATTATGGAATGTAGTCTGTTGTAGAAATTTTTGTTACCCCAATGGATGTAGCCTTGTCATTATGGAAGGTAGTCTGTTGTCGACATTTTTGTTAATCCAACGAATGGTAGCCTTGTCATTATGGAAGGTAGTCTGTCGTTGATATTTCTGTTACTCCAATGGATTGTAGCCTTGCGTTTATGGAAGGTAGACAGTTGTCGAGATTTTTATTATTCCAATGGATGGTAGGCTTGTCATTATGGAAGGTAATTTGTTGTCGAGATTTTTGTTATTCCAATGGATGGTAACCTTTTAATTATGAAAGGTAGTATTTTCTAGAGATTTTTGTTACTCCAATGGATGATAGCCTTGTCATTATGGAAGGTAGTCTGTAATCGATATTTTTGTTACTCCAATGGATGGTATCCTTTTAATTATGGAAGGTAGTTTGTCTTTGGGATTTCTGTTACTCCAATGGATTGTAGCCTTGTCATTATGGAAGGTAGTCTGTTGTACAGATTTTTGTTACTCCAATGGATGATAGCCTTGTCATTATGGAAGGTAGTCTGTTGTCGATATTTTTGTTACTCCAATGGATGGTAGCCTTGTCATTAGGAAAGGTAGTCTATTATCTAGATTTTTGTTATTCCAATGGATGTTATCCTTGTAATTATGGAAGGTAGTTTTTTGTCGAGATTTTTGTTACTCCAATGGATGGTAGCCTTGTCATTATGGAAGGTAGTCTATTGTCGAGATTTTTGTTACTCCAATGGATGATAGCCTTGTCATTATGGAAGGTAGTCTGTTGTCTAGAATTTTGTTACACCAATGGATGGTAGCCTTGTCATTATGGAAGGTAGTCTATTTTCGAGATTTTTGTTATTCCAATAGATGGTAGCCTTGTCATTATGGAAGGTAGTCTGTTGTCGAGATTTTAGTTACTACAATGGATGGTAGCCTTGTCATTATGGAAGGTAGTCTATTTTCGAGATTTTTGTTATTCCAATATATGGTAGCCTTGTAATTATGGAAGGTAGTCTATTGTCGATATCTTTGTTACTCCAATGGAAGATAGCCTTGTCATTATGCAAGCTAGTCTGTCGTTGAGATTTCTGTTACTCTAATGGATTGTAGCCTTGTCATTATAGAAGGTAGTCTGTGATTCAGAATTTTGTTACTCCAATAGATGGTAGCCTTGTCATTATGAAAGGTAGTATGTTGTCGATATTTTTGTTAGTCCAATGAACGGTAACCTTGTAATTACGGAAGTTAGTCTTTTGTCAACATCTTTGTTACTCCAATGGATGATAGCCTTGTCATTATGCAAGGTAGTATTTTGTTCGTATTTTTGTTACTCCATTGGATTGTAGCCTTGTCATTATGGAAGGTAGTCTATTGTCGAGATTTTTGTTATTCCAATGGATGGTAGCCTTCTCATTATGGAAGGTTGTTTTTTGTTGAGATTTTTGTTACTCCAATGGATGGTAGCCTTGCGATTATGGAAGGTAGTTCGTTGTCAAGATTTTTGTTACCCCAATAGATGGTAACCTTGTCATTATGGAATGTAGTCTGTTGTCGAAATTTTTGTTACCCCAATGGATGTAGCCTTGTCATTATGGAAGGTAGTCTGTTGTCGACATTTTTGTTAATCCAACGAATGGTAGCCTTGTCATTATGGAAGGTAGTTTGTCGTTGATATTTCTGTTACTCCAATGGATTGTAGCCTTGCGATTATGGAAGGTAGACAGTTGTCGAGATTTTTATTATTCCAATGGATGGTAGGCTTGTCATTATGGAAGGTAATTTGTTGTCGAGATTTTTGTTATTCCAATGGATGGTAACCTTTTAATTATGAAAGGTAGTATTTTCTAGAGATTTTTGTTACTCCAATGGATGATAGCCTTGTCATTATGGAAGGTAGTCTGTAATCGATATTTTTGTTACTCCAATGGATGGTATCCTTGTCATTATGGAAGGTAGGTTGTCTTTGGGATTTCTGTTACTCCAATGGATTGTAGCCTTGTCATTATGGAAGGTAGTCTGTTGTACAGATTATTGTTACTCTAATGGAAGGTAGCCTTGTCATTATGAAATGTAGTATGTTGTCGATATTTTGGTTATTCCATTGGATGGTAGCCTTGTCATTATGAAAAGAAGTCTGTTTTTCAGATTTTTGTTACTCCAATGGATGGTAACCTTGTCATTATGGAAGGTAGTCTTTTGTCGTGATTTTTGTTACTCAAATGGATGGTAGCCTTGTCATTATTCAAGGTAGTCTGTTGTCGATATCTTTGTTACTCCAATGGATGATAGCCTTTTCATTATGGAATGTAGTCTATTGTCGAGATTTTTGTTAGTCAAATGGATGATAACCTTGTCATTATGCAAGGTAGTCTGTTGATCATATTTTTGTTACTCCATTGGATGGAAGCCTTGTCATTATGGAAGGTAGTCTATTGTTGAGATTTTTTTTATTCCAATGAATGGTAACCTTGTCATTATGCAAGGTAGTTTTTTATTGAGATTTTTGTTACTCCAATGGATGGTAGCCTTGCCATTATGGAAGGTAGTCTGTTGTCAAGATTTTTTTTACCCCAATAGATGGTAACCTTTTCATTATGGAAGGTAGTCTATTGTCGAAATTTTTGTTACCCCAATGGATGTAGCCTTGTCATTATGGAAGGTAGTCTATTGTAGACATTTTTGTTACTCCAATGAATGGTAGCCTTGTCATTATGGAAGGTAGTCTGTTGTCGATATTTTTTTTATTCCAATGTATGGTAACATTGTCATAATGAAAGGTAGTATTTTGTTCGTATTTTTGTTACTCCATTAGATTGTAGCCTTGTCATTATGGAAGGTAGTCTATTGTCGAGATTTTTGTTATTCCAATGGATGGTAGCCTTCTCATTATGGAAGGTTGTTTTTTGTTGAGATTTTTGTTACTCCAATGGATGGTAGCCTTGCGATTATGGAATGTAGTTCGTTGTCAAGATTTTTGTTACCCCAATAGATGGTAACCTTGTCATTATGGAATGTAGTCTGTTGTAGAAATTTTTGTTACCCCAATGGATGTAGCCTTGTCATTATGGAAGGTAGTCTGTTGTCGACATTTTTGTTAATCCAACGAATGGTAGCCTTGTCATTATGGAAGGTAGTCTGTCGTTGATATTTCTGTTACTCCAATGGATTGTAGCCTTGCGTTTATGGAAGGTAGACAGTTGTCGAGATTTTTATTATTCCAATGGATGGTAGGCTTGTCATTATGGAAGGTAATTTGTTGTCGAGATTTTTGTTATTCCAATGGATGGTAACCTTTTAATTATGAAAGGTAGTATTTTCTAGAGATTTTTGTTACTCCAATGGATGATAGCCTTGTCATTATGGAAGGTAGTCTGTAATCGATATTTTTGTTACTCCAATGGATGGTATCCTTTTAATTATGGAAGGTAGTTTGTCTTTGGGATTTCTGTTACTCCAATGGATTGTAGCCTTGTCATTATGGAAGGTAGTCTGTTGTACAGATTTTTGTTACTCCAATGGATGATAGCCTTGTCATTATGGAAGGTAGTCTGTTGTCGATATTTTTGTTACTCCAATGGATGGTAGCCTTGTCATTAGGAAAGGTAGTCTATTATCTAGATTTTTGTTATTCCAATGGATGTTATCCTTGTAATTATGGAAGGTAGTTTTTTGTCGAGATTTTTGTTACTCCAATGGATGGTAGCCTTGTCATTATGGAAGGTAGTCTATTGTCGAGATTTTTGTTACTCCAATGGATGATAGCCTTGTCATTATGGAAGGTAGTCTGTTGTCTAGAATTTTGTTACACCAATGGATGGTAGCCTTGTCATTATGGAAGGTAGTCTATTTTCGAGATTTTTGTTATTCCAATAGATGGTAGCCTTGTCATTATGGAAGGTAGTCTGTTGTCGAGATTTTAGTTACTACAATGGATGGTAGCCTTGTCATTATGGAAGGTAGTCTATTTTCGAGATTTTTGTTATTCCAATATATGGTAGCCTTGTAATTATGGAAGGTAGTCTATTGTCGATATCTTTGTTACTCCAATGGAAGATAGCCTTGTCATTATGCAAGCTAGTCTGTCGTTGAGATTTCTGTTACTCTAATGGATTGTAGCCTTGTCATTATAGAAGGTAGTCTGTGATTCAGAATTTTGTTACTCCAATAGATGGTAGCCTTGTCATTATGAAAGGTAGTATGTTGTCGATATTTTTGTTATTCCATTGGATGGTAGCCTTGTCATTATGGAAGGTAGTCTATTGTCGAGATTTTTGTAGCTCCGATGGATGGTAGCCTTGTCATTATGGAAGGTAGTTTCTTGTTGATATTTTTGTTACCCCAATGGATGGTATCCTTGTTATTATGGAAGGTAGTTTGTTGTCGAGATTTTTGTTACTCCAATGAATGGTAACCTTGTCATTATGAAATGTAGTATGTTTTCAATATTTTTGTTATTCCATTTGATGGTAGCCTTGTCATTATGCAAGGTAGTCTGTAGTACAAATTTTTGTTCCTCCAATGGATGATAATCTTGTCATTATGGAAGGTAGTCTTTTGTCTAGATTTTTGTTACTCAAATGGATGGAAGCCTTGTCATAATTCAAGGTAGTCTGTTGTCTATATCTTTGTTACTCCAATGGATTATAGCCTTGTCATTATGCAAGGTAGTCTGTTGTCGAGATTTTTGTTACTCAAATGGATGGTAGCCTTGCCATTCTGCAAGGTAGTCGGTTTTTCTGGTTTTTTTTTTACTCCAATGGATGGTAGAGTTGTCATTATGGAAGGTAGTTTTTTGTCAAGATTTTTCTTGCTCCAATGGATGGTAGCCTTGTCATTATGGAAGGTAGTTTGTTGTTGATATCTTTGTTACTCCAATGATTGGTACCCTTGTCATTATGGAAGGTAGTCTGTTGTCGAGATTTTTGTTACTCCAATGAATGGTAGCTTTGTAATTATGGAAGGTAGTCTGTCTTTGAGATTTCTGTTACTCCAATGGATTGTAGCCTTGTCATTATGGAAGGTAGTCTATTGTTTAGATTTTTGTTACTACAATGGAAGGTAGCCTTGTCATTATGAAATGTTATATGTTGTCAATATTTTTGTTATTCCATTGGATGGTAGCCTTGTCATTATGATAGGTAGTCTGTTGTTCAGATTTTTCTTAACCCAATGGATGGTAGCCTTGTCAAGATTTTTATTATTCAAATGGATGGTAGCCTTGTCATTATTCAAGGAAGTCTATTGTCGATATCTTTGTTACTCCAATGGATGATAGCCTTGTCATTATGGACGGTAGTCTGTTGTCGAGATTTTTGTTACTCCAATGGATGGTAGCCTTGTCATTATGGAAGGTTGTCTGTAGTCGAGATTTTTTTTATTCCATATGATGGTAGCTTTGTCATTATGGAAAGTAGTCTGTTGTCGAGATTTTTGTTACTCCAATGAATGGTAGCCTTGTCATTATGGAAGGTAGTCTATGTTTGAGATTTCTGTTACTCCAATGGATTGTAGCCTTGTCATTATGGAAGGTAGTCTTTTGTCTAGATTTTTGTTACTCAAATGGATGGTAGCCTTGTCATTATTCATGGTAGTCTGTTGTCAATATCTTTGTTACTCTAATGGATGATAGCCTTGTCATTATGGAAGGTAGTCTGTTGTCGAGATTTTTGTTACTCCAATGGATGGTAGCCTTGTCATTATGGAAGGTAGTTTGTTGTCACGATTTTGTTACTCTAACGGATGGTAGGCTTGTCATTATAGAACATAGTCTGTTGTTGATATTTTTGTTACTCCAATGGATGGTAGCCTTGTCATTATGGAAGGTACTCTATTGTCGAAATTTTGGTTACTCCAATGGATGGTAGCCTTGTCATTATGCAAGGTAGTCGGTTGTAAAGATTTTTGTCACTCCAATAGATGGTAGCCTTGTCATTATGGAAGGTACTCTTTTTTAGAAATTTTTGTTACTCCATTGGATGGTAGCCTTGTCATTATGCAAGGTAGTCGGTTGTTCTTATTTTTGTTACTCCAATGGATGGTAGCCTTGTCATTATGGATAGTAGTCTTTTGTCGAGATTTTTGTTATTCCAATTGATGGTAGCCTTGTCATTATGGAAGGTAGTTTTTTGTCAAAATTTTTGTTGCTCTAGTGGATGGTAGCCTTGTCATTATGGAAAGTAGTTTGTTGTCGATATGTTTGTTACCCCAATGGATGGTAGCCTTGTCATTATGGAAGGTAGTCTCTTGTCGTGATTTTTGTTACTCCAATGAATGGTAGCCTTGTTATTATGGAAGGTTGTCTATCTTTGAGATTTCTGTTACTCCAATGGATTGTAGCCTTGTCATTATGGAAGGTAGTCTATTGTTTAGATTTTTGTGACTACAATGGAAGGTAGCCTTGTCATTATGAAATCTTATATGTTGTCGATATTTTTGTTATTCCATTGGATGGTAGCCTTGTCATTATGATAGGTAGTCTGTTGTTCAGATTTTTGTTACTCCAATGGATGGTAGCCTTGTCAAGATTTTCGTTATTCAAATGGTTGGTAGCCTTGTCATTATTCAAGGTAGTCTATTGTCGATATCTTTGTTACTCCAATGGATGATAGCCTTGTCATTATGGAAGGAAGTCTGTTGTCCAGATTTTTGTTACTCCAATGGATGGTAGCCTTGTCATTATGGAAGGTTGTCTGTTGTCGAGATTTTTTTTATTCCACTGGATGGTAGCTTTGTCATTATGGAAAGTAGTCTGTTGTCGAGATTTTTGTTATTCCAATGGATGATAACCTTGTCATTATGGAAGTTAGTCTTTTGTCGATTTCTTTGTTACTCCAACAGATGATAGCCTTGTCATTATGCAAGGTAGTCTGTTGTTCATATTTTTGTTACTCCAATGGATGGTAGCCTTGTCATTATGAAAGGTAGTCTGTTGTCGAGATTATTGTTACTCTAATGAATGGTAGCCTTGTCATTATGGAAGGTAGTATGTTGTTGAGATTTCTATTACTCCAATGGATTGTAGCCTTGTCATTATGGAAGGTAGTCTATTGTCGAGATTTTTGTTACTCCAATGGATGATAGCCTTGTCATTATGGAAGGTATTCTATTGTCGAGATTTTTTTTACTCCAATGGATGATAGCCTTTTCATTATGGAAGGTAGTCTATTGTCGAGATTTTTGTTAATCCAATGGATGGTAGCCTTGTCATTATGGAAGGTAGTCTATTGTCAAGAATTTTGTTATTCCAATGGATGGTAGCCTTGTCATTATGGAAGGTAGTTTGTTGTCGAGATTTTTGTTACTCCAATGGATTGTAGCCTTGTCATTATAGAAGGTAGTCTATTGTCAAGAATTTTGTTATTCCAATGGATGGTAGCCTTGTTATTACGGAAGGTAGTTTTTTATCGATATTTTTGTTACTCCAATGGATGGTAGCCTTTTCATTATGGAATGTAGTCTGTCGTTGATATTTTTTGTTACTCCAATGGATAGTAGCATTTTCATTATGGAAGGTAGTCCGTTATTCAGATTTTTGTTACTCTATTGGAGGGTAGCCTTGTCATTTTGGAAGGTAGTCTTTTGTTGAGATTTTTTTTACACCAATGAATGGTAGCCTTGTCATTATGGAAGGTAGTCTGTTTTCAAGATTTTTTTTACTCCAATGGATGGTAGCCTTCTCATTATTGAAGGTAGTCTGTTGTCACGATTTTGTTACTCCAATGGATGGTAGCCTTGTCATTATGGAAGTTACTCTATTGTCGAAATTTTCATTACTCCAATGGATGGTAGCCTTGTCATTATGCAAGGTTTTCGGTTGTTCTGATTTTTGTTACTCCAATAGATGGTATCCTTGTCATTATGGAAGTTACTCTATTGTCGAAATTTTTGTTTCTCCAATGGATGGTAGCCTTGTCATTATGCAAGGTAGTCGGTTGTTCTGATTTTTGTTACTCCAATGGATGGTAGCCTTGTCATTATGGAAGGTAGTCTAATGTCGTGATTTTTGTTATTCCAATTAATGGTAGCCTGGTCATTATGGAAGGTAGTTTGTTATTGAGATTTTTGTTACCCAATGGATGGTAGCTTTGTCATAATGGAAGGTAGTCTGTTGTCGAAATTTTTGTTACTCCGATGAATGGTAGCCTTGTCATTATGGAAGGTAGTCTATCTTTGAGATTTCTATTACTCCAATGGATTGTAGCCTTGTCATTATGGAAAGTAGTCTGTAGTACAGATTTTTGTTACTCCAATGGATGGTAGCCTTGTCATTATAAAATGTAGTATGTTGTCGATATTTATGTTATTCCAATGGACGGTAGCCTTTTTATTATGCAAGGTAGTTTGTTGTTCAGATTTTTTTTCCTCCAATGGATGGTAACCTTTTCATTATGGAAGGTAGTCTTTTGTCTAGATTTTTGTTACTCAAATGGATGATAGCCTTGACATTATTCAAGGTAGTCTGTTGTCGACATCTTTGTTACTCGAATGGATGATTGCCTTGTCATTATGGAAGGTAGTCTATTGTCGAGATTTTTGTTACTCCAATGGATGGTAGCCTTGTCATTATGGAAGGTATTCTATTGTCGAGATTTTTTTATTCCATTGGATGGTAGCCTTGTCATAATGGAAGGTAGTTTGTTGTCGAGATTTATGTTATTCCAATGAATGGTAACCTTGTCATTATGGAAGTTAGTCTTTTGTCGATATCTTTGTTACTTCAATGGATGATAGCCTTGTCATTATGCAAGGTAGTCTGTTGTTCATATTTTTGTCATCCAATGGATGGTAGCCTTGAGGTTATGCAAGGTAGTCTGTTGTTCTGATTTTTGTTACTACAATGGATGGTAGCCTTGTCATTATGGAAGGTAGTTTGTTGTCACGATTTTGTTACTCTAATGGATGGTAGGCTTGTCATTATAGAACATAGTCTGTTGTTGATATTTTTGTTACTCCAATGGATGGTAGCCTTGTCATTATGGAAGGTACTCTATTGTCGAAATTTTGGTTACTCCAATGGATGGTAACCTTGTCATTATGCAAGGTAGTCGGTTGTTCAGATTTTTGTCACTCCAATAGATGGTAGCCTTGTCATTATGGAAGGTACTCTTATTTAGAAATTTTTGTTACTCCATTGGATGGTTGCCTTGTCATTTTGTAAGGTAGTCAGTTGTTCTTATTTTTGTTACTCCAATGGATGGTAGCCTTGTCATTATGGATAGTAGTCTTTTGTCGAGATTTTTGTTATTCCAATTGATGGTAGCCTTGTCATTATGGAAGGTAGTTTTTTGTCAAAATTGTTGTTGCTCCAGTGCATGGTCGCCTTATCATTATGGAAAGTAGTTTGTTGTCGATATTTTTGTTACCCCAATGGATGGTAGCCTTGTCATTATGGAAGGTAGTCTATTGTCGAGATTTTTGTTACTCCACTGAATGGTAGCCTTGTTATTATGGAAGGTTATCTATCTTTGAGATTTCTGTTACTCCAATGGATTGTAGCCTTGTCATTATGGAAGGTAGTCTATTGTTTAGATTTTTGTTACTACAATGGAAGGTAGCCTTATCATTATGAAATCTTATATGTTGTCGATATTTTTGTTATTCCATTGGATGGTAGCCTTGTCATTATGATAGGTAGTCTGTTGTTCAGATTTTTGTTACTCCAATGGATGGTAGCCTTGTCAAGATTTTCGTTATTCAAATGGTTGGTAGCCTTGTCATTATTCAAGGTAGTCTATTGTCGATATCTTTGTTACTCCAATGGATGATAGCCTTGTCATTATGGAAGGAAGTCTGTTGTCCAGATTTTTGTTACTCCAATGGATGGTAGCCTTGTCATTATGGAAGGTTGTCTGTTGTCGAGATTTTTTTTATTCCATTGGATGGTAGCTTTGTCATTATGGAAAGTAGTCTGTTGTCGAGATTTTTGTTATTCCAATGGATGGTAACCTTGTCATTATGGAAGTTAGTCTTTTGTCGATTTCTTTGTTACTCCAACGGATGATAGCCTTGTCATTATGCAAGGTAGTCTGTTGTTCATATTTTTGTTACTCCAATGGATGGTAGCCTTGTCATTATGAAAGGTAGTCTGTTGTCGAGATTATTGTTACTCTAATGAATGGTAGCCTTGTCATTATGGAAGGTAGTATGTTGTTGAGATTTCTATTACTCCAATGGATTGTAGCCTTGTCATTATGGAAGGTAGTCTATTGTCGAGATTTTTGTTACTCCAATGGATGATAGCCTTGTCATTATGGAAGGTATTCTATTGTCGATATTTTTGTTACTCCAATGGATGATAGCCTTTTCATTATGGAAGGTAGTCTATTGTCGAGAATTTTGTTAATCCAATGGATGGTAGCCTTGTCATTATGGAAGGTAGTCTATTGTCAAGAATTTTGTTATTCCAATGGATGGTAGCCTTGTCATTATGGAAGGTAGTCTGTTGTCGAGATTTTTGTTACTCCAATGGATTGTAGCCTTGTCATTATGGAAGGTAGTCTATTGTCAAGAATTTTGTTATTCCAATGGATGGTAGCCTTGTTATTACAGAAGGTAGTTTTTTGTCGATATTTTTGTTAATCCAATGGATGGTAGCCTTTTCATTATGGAATGTAGTCTGTTGTTGATATTTTTTGTTACTCCAATGGATAGTAGCGTTGTCATTATGGAAGGTAGTCCGTTATTCAGATTTTTGTTACTCCATTGGAGGGTAGCCTTGTCATTTTGGAAGGTAGTCTTTTGTCGAGATTTTTTTTACTCCAATGAATGGTAGCCTTGTCATTATGGAAGGTAGTCTGTTTTCAAGATTTTTTTTACTCCAATGGATGGTAGCCTTCTCATTATTGAAGGTAGTCTGTTGTCACGATTTTGTTACTCCAATGGATGGTAGCCTTGTCATTATGGAAGTTACTCTATTGTCGAAATTTTTGTTTCTCCAATGGATGGTAGCCTTGTCATTATGCAAGGTAGTCGGTTGTTCTGATTTTTGTTACTCCAATGGATGGTAGCCTTGTCATTATGGAAGGTAGTCTAATGTCGTGATTTTTGTTATTCCAATTAATGGTAGCCTGGTCATCAGGGAAGGTAGTTTGTTATTGAGATTTTTGTTACCCAGTGGATGGTAGCTTTGTCATTATGGAAGGTAGTCTGTTGTCGAGATTTTTGTTACTCCGATGAATGGTAGCCTTGTCATTATGGAAGGTAGTCTATCTTTGAGATTTCTATTACTCCAATGGATTGTAGCCTTGTCATTATAAAATGTAGTATGTTGTCGATATTTATGTTATTCCATTGGACGGTAGCCTTGTCATTATGGAAGGTAGTCTTTTGTCTAGATTTTTGTTACTCAAATGGATGATAGCCTTGACATTATTCAAGGTAGTCTGTTGTCGACATCTTTGTTACTCCAATGGATGATAGCCTTTTCATTATGGAAGGTAGTCTATTGTCGAGATTTTTGTTACTCCAATGGATGGTAGCCTTGTCATTATGGAAGGTATTCTATTGTCGAGATTTTTTTATTCCATTGGATGGTAGCCTTGTCATAATGGAAGGTAGTTTGTTGTCGAGATTTATGTTATTCCAATGAATGGTAACCTTGTCATTATGGAAGTTAGTCTTTTGTTGATATCTTCGTTACTTCAATGGATGATAGCCTTGTCATTATGCAAGGTAGTCTGTTGTTCATATTTTTGTCAGTCCAATGGATGGTTGCCTTGACGTTATGCAAGGTATTCTGTTGTTCTGATTTTTGTTACTCCATTGGATGGTAGCTTTATGATAATGGAAGGTAGTCTATTGTCAAAATTTTTGTTATTCCAAATGATGGTAGCCTTGTCATTATGGAAGGTAATCTCTTGTCTAAATTTTTGTTACTCAAATGGATGGTAGCCTTGTCATTATTCAATGTAGTCTGTTGTCTATATCTTTGTTACTCCAATGGATGATAGCCTAGTCGTTATGGAAGGTAGTCTATTATCGAGATTTTTGTTACTCCATTGGATGGTAGCCTTGTCATTATGGAAGGTAGTCTGTTGTCGAGATTTTTTTTATTCCATTGGATGGTAGCCTTGTCATTATGGAAGGTAGTCTGTTGTCGAGATTTTTGTTATTCCAATGGATGGTACCCTTGTCATTAAGGAAGTTAGTCTTTTGTCGATATCTTTGTTACTCCAATGGATGACAACCTTTTCATTATGCAAGGTAGTCTGTTGTTCATATTTTTGTCAGTCCAATGGATGGTAGCCTTGTCATTATAGAAGGTAGTTTATTGTCGAGATTTTTTTTTATTCCAATGGATGGCAACCTTCTCATTATGGAAGGTATTTTTTTGTCTAGATATTATCTACTCCATTGGATGGTAGCCTTGCCATTATGGAAGGTAGTCTGCTGTCAAGATTTTTGTTACCCCAATAGATGGTAACCTTGTCATTATGGAAGGTAGTTTTATGTTAAGATTTTTGTTAATCCAAAGGATGGTAGCCTTGTCAATATGCAAGGTAGTCTATTGTCGAGATTGTTTTATTCCAATGGATGGTAGCCTTGTCTTTATAGAAGGTAGTTTTTTGTCGAGACTTTAATTACTCCAATGGATGGTAGCATTGTCATTACGAAAGGTAGTCTGTTGTCGAGATTTTGGTTACTCTAATGAATGGTAGCCTTGTCATTATGGAAGGTAGTCTATCATTGAGAATTTTGTTACTCTAATGGATTGTAGCCTTGTCATTATGGATTGTAGTTTATTCTTTAAATTTTTGTTACTCCAATGGATGGTAGCCTTGTGATTATGGAATGTAGACTATTATCGAGATTTTTGTTACTCCAATGGATGGTAGCATTGTCATTATGGAAGGTAGTCTGTTGTCGAGATTTTAGTTATTCCAATGGATGGTAACCTTGTCACTATGGAAGGTAGTTTTTGGTATAGATTTTTGTTACTCTGATGGATGGTAGCCTTGTCATTATGGAAGGTAGTCTATTGCCGAGATTTTTGTTACTCCAATGGATGATAGCCTTGTCATTATGGAAGGTAGTCTGTTGTCGAGATTTTTGTTACTCAAATGGATGGTAGCCTTGTCATTATGGAAGGTAGTCTATTATCGAGATTTTTGTTATTCCAATGGATGGTAGCGCTGTCATTATGGAAGGTAGTCTATTGTAGAGATTTTTGTTACTCCAATGGATGATATGGGAGGTAGTCTATTGTCGAGATTTTTGTTATTCCAATGGATGGTAGCCTTGTCATTATGGAAGGTAGTCTACTGTCGAGATTTTTTTTATTCCAATGGATGGTAGCGTTGTTATTATGGAAGGTAGTCTATTGTCGAGATTTTTGTTACTCCAATGGATGATAGCCTTGTCATTATGGAAGGTAGTCTATTGTCGAGATTTTTGTTATTCCAATGGATGGTAGCCTTGTCATTATGGAAGGTAGTCTATTGTCGAGATTTTTGTTATTCCAATGGATGGTAGCGTTGTTATTATGGAAGTTAGTCTATTGTCGAGATTTTTGTTACTCAAATGGTAGATAGCCTTGTCATTATGGAAGGTAGTCTATTGTCGAGATTTTTGTCAGTCCAATGGATGGTAGCACTGTCATTATGGAAGGTAGTCTATTGTAGAGATTTTTGTTACTCCAATGGATGATATGGGAGGTAGTCTATTGTCGAGATTTTTGTTATTCCAATGGATGGTAGCCTTGTCATTATGGAAGGTAGTCTATTGTCGAGTTTTTTGTTATTCCAATGGATGGTAGCATTGTTATTATGGAAGGTAGTCTATTGTCGAGATTTTTGTTACTCCAATGGATGATAGCCTTGTCATTATGGAAGGTAGTCTATTGTCGAGATTTTTGTTATTCCAATGGATGGTAGCCTTGTCATTATGGAAGGTAGTCTATTGTCGAGATTTTTGTTATTCCAATGGATGGTAGCGTTGTTATTATGGAAGTTAGTCTGTTGTCGAGATTTTTGTTACTCCAATGGTAGATAGCCTTGTCATTATGGAAGGTAGTCTATTGTCGAGATTTTTGTCAGTCCAATGGATGGTAGCCTTGTCATTATGGAAGGTAGTTTATTGTCGAGATTTTTTTTTATTCCAATGGATGGCAACCTTCTCATTATGGAAGGTATTTTTTTGTCTAAATATTATCTACTCCAATGGATGGTAGCCTTGCCATTATGGAAGGTAGTCGGCTGTCAAGATTTTTGTTACCCCAATAGATTGTAACCTTGTCATTATG
This sequence comes from Vicia faba, assembly GCA_948472305.1. Lineage (NCBI taxonomy): Eukaryota > Viridiplantae > Streptophyta > Magnoliopsida > Fabales > Fabaceae > Vicia > Vicia faba. The sequence goes on along the minus strand of OX451739.1, from coordinate 679,300,082 downwards.
GAAGGTAGTTTTTTGTTAAGATTTTTGTTAATCCAATGGATGGTAGCCTTGTCAATATGGAAGGTAGTCTATTGTCGAGATTGTTTTATTCCAATGGATGGTAGCCTTGTCTTTATGGAAGGTAGTTTTTTGTCGAGACTTTAATTACTCCAATGGATGGTAGCATTGTCATTAGGGAAGGTAGTTTGTTGTCGAGATTTTGGTTACTCTAATGAATGGTAGCCTTGTCATTATGGAAGGTAGTCTATCATTGAGAATTCTGTTACTCTAATGGATTGTAGCATTGTCATTATGGATGGTAGTTTATTCTTTAAATTTTTGTTACTCCAATTGATGGTAGCATTGTGATTATGGAAGGTAGACCATTATCGAGATTTTTGTTACTCCAATGGATGGTAGCATTATCATTATGGAAGGTAGTCTGTTTTCGAGATTTTAGTTATTCCAATGGATGGTAACCTTGTCATTATGGAAGGTAGTTTTTTGTATAGATTTTTGTTACTCTGATGGATGGTAGCCTTGTCATTATGGAAGGTAGTCTATTGCCGATATTTTTGTTACTCCAAAGGATGATAGCCTTGTCATTATGGAAGGTAGTCTGTTGTCGAGATTTTTGTTACTCAAATGGATGGTAGCCTTGTCATTATGGAAGGTAGTCTATTGTCGAGATTTTTGTTATTCCAATGGATGGTAGCGCTGTCATTATGGAAGGTAGTCTATTGTAGAGATTTTTGTTACTCCAATGGATGATAGCCTTGTCATTATTGGAGGTAGTCTATTGTCGAGATTTTTGTTATTCCTATGGATGGTAGCGCTGTTATTATGGAAGGTAGTCTATTGTCGAGATTTTTGTTACTCCAATGGATGATAGCCTTGTCATTATGGAAGGTAATCTATTGTCGAGATTTTTTTTACTCCAATGGATGGTAGCCTTGTGATTATGGAAGGTAGAGTGTTGTCGAGATTTTTGTTAGTCCATTGGATGGTAGCCTTGTCATTATGGAAGGTAGTCTGTTGTCGAGATTTTTGTTATTCCAATGGATGGTAAACTTGTCATTATGGAAGTTAGTCTTTTGTCCATATCTTTGTTACTCCAATGGATGACAACCTTGTCATTATGCAAGGTAGTCTGTTGTTCATATTTTTGTCAGTCCAATGGATGGTAGCCTTGTCATTATGGAAGGTAGTTTATTGTCGAGATTTTTTTTTATTCCAATGGATGGCAGCCTTCTCATTATGGAAGGTATTTTTTTGTCTAGATATTATCTACTCCAATTGATGGTAGCCTTGCCATTATGAAAGGTAGTCTGCTGTCAAGATTTTTGTTACCCCAATAGATGGTATCCTTGTCATTATGGAAGGTAGTTTTTTGTTAAGATTTTTGTTACTCCAATGGATGGTAGCCTTGTCAATATGGAAGGTAGTCTATTGTCGAGATTGTTTTGTTCCAATGGATGGTAGCCTTGTCTTTATGGAAGGTAGTTTTTTGTCGAGACTTTAATTACTCCAATGGATGGTAGCACTGTCATTATGGAAGGTAGTCTATTGTCGAGATTTTTGTTATTCCAATGGATGATAGCCTTGTCATTATGGAAGGTAGTCTGTTGTCGAGATTTTTGTTACTCAAATGGATGGTAGCCTTGTCATTATGGAAGGTAGTCTATTGTCGAGATTTTTGTTATTCCAATGGATGGTAGCACTGTCATTATGGAAGGTAGTCTATTGTAGAGATTTTTGTTACTCAAATGGATGATAGTCTTGTCATTATGGAAGGTAGTCTATTGTCGAGGTTTTTTTTATTCCAATGGATGGTAGCCTTGTCATTATGGAAGGTAGTCTATTGTCAAGATTTTTGTTATTCCAATAGATGGTAGCATTGATATTATGGAAGGTAGTCTATTGTCGAGATTTTTGTTACTCCAATGGATGATAGCCTTGTCATTATGGAAGGTAGTCTATTGTCGAGATTTTTTTTTACTCCAATGGATGGTAGCCTTGTGATTATGGAAGGTAGATTGTTGTCGAGATTTTTGTTAGTCCATTGGATGGTAGCCTTGTCATTATGGAAGGTAGTCTTTTGTCGAGATTTTTGTTATTCCAATAAATGGTAGACTTGTCATTATGGAAGGTAGTCTATGTTTGAGATTTTTGTTACTCCAATGGATGATAGCCTTATCATTATGGAAGGTAGTCCATTGTCGATATCTTTGTTACTCCAATTGATGGTAGCCTGGTCATTATGGATGGTAGTCTGTTGTCGATATCTTTGTTACTCCAATGGATGATAGCCTTGTCATTATGGAAGATAGTCTGTTGTCGAGATTTTTGTTACTCCAATGGATGGTAGCCTTGTCATTTTGGAAGGTAGTCTGTTGTCACGATTTTGTTACTCTAATGGATGGTAGGATTGTCATTATAGAACAAAGTCTGTTGTTGATATTTTTGTTACTCCAATGGATGGTAGCCTTGTCATTATGGAAGGTACTCTATTGTCGAAATTTTTTTTACTCCAATGGATGGTAGCCTTGTCTATGCAAGGTAGTCGATTGTTCTGATTTTTGTTACTCCAATGGATGGTAGCCTTTTCAATATGGAAGGTAGTTTTTTGTCGAAATTTTTGTTACCCCAATGGATGGTAGCCTTGTCATTATGGAAGGTAGTCTATTGTCGAGATTTTTGTTACTCCAATGAATGGTAGCCTTGTCATTATGGAAGGTAGTCTATTGTCGAGATTTTTGTTATTCCAATGGATGGTAGCGCTGTCATTATGGAAGGTAGTCTATTGTCGATATTTTTGATACTCCAATGGATGATAGCCTTGTCATTATGGAAGGTAGTCTATTGTCGAGATTTTTGTTACTCCAATGATTCGTAGCCTTGTCATTATGGAAGGTAGTCTATTATCGAGATTTTTGTTATTCCAATGGATGGTAGCCTTGTCATTATGGAAGGTAGTCTATTGTCGAGATTTTTGTTATTCCAATGGATGGTAGCGTTGTCATTATGGAAGGTAGTCTATTGTCGAGATTTTTGTTACTCCAATGGATGATAGCCTTGTCATTATGGAAGGTAGTCTATTGTCGAGATTTTTTTTACTCTAATGGATGGTAGCCTTGTCATTATGGAAGGTAGTCTATTGTCAAGATTTTTATTATTCCAATTGATGGTAGCCTTGTCATTATGGAAGGTAGTTTTTTTTCGAAATTTTTGTTGCTCGAATGGATGGTAGCCATTTCATTATGGGAGGTAGTTTGTCTTTGAGATTTTTTTACTCCAATGGATGGTGGCCTTGTCATTATGCAACGTAGTCGGTTGTTCAGATTTTTGTAACTCCAATGGATGGTAGCCTTGTCATTATGGAATGTAGTATTTTGTCGATATTTTTGTTATTCCATTTTATGGTAGCCTTGTCATTATGCAAGGTAGTCTGTTGTTTTTATTTTTGTTACTCAAATGGATGGTAGACTTGTCATTATTCAAGGTAGTCTATTGTCGATATCTTTGTTACTCCAATGGATGATAGCCTTGTCATTATGGAAGGTAGTCTGTTGTCGAGATTTTTTTTATTCCATTGGATGGTAGCCTTGTCATTATTGAAGGTAGTATATTGTCGAGATTTTTGTTATTCCAATGGATGGTAACCTTGTCATTATGCAAGGTAGTTTATTGTTCATATTTTTGTTACTCCAATGGATGGTGGCCTTGTCATTATGGAAGGTAGTCTGTTGTCGAGATTTTTGTTATTCCAATGGTTTGTAACCTTGTCATTATGGAAGTTAGTCTTTTTTCGATATCTTTGTTACTCCAATGGATGATAGCCTGGTCATTATGCAAGGTAGTCTGTTGTTCATATTTTTGTTACTCCAATGGATGGTAGCCTTGTCATTATGGAAGGTAGTCTATTATCGAGATTTTTGTTATTCCAATGGATGGTAGCCTTCTCGTTATGGAAGGTAGTTTGTTGTCGAGATTTATGTTATTCCAATGAATGGTAACCTTGTCATTATGGAAGTTAGTCTTTTGTCGATATCTTTGTTACTTCAATGGATGATAGTCTTGTCATTATGCAAAGTAGTCTGTTGTTCATATTTTTGTCAGTCCAATGGATGGTAGCCTTGTCGTTATGCATGGTAGTCTGTTGTTCTGATTTTTGTTACTCCAATGGATGGTAGACTTATCATAATGGAAGGTAGTCTATTGTCGAGATTTTTGTTATTCCAATTGATGGTAGCCTTGTCATCATGGAAGTTAGTCTATTGTCTAAATTTTTGTTACTCAAATGGATGGTAGCCTTGTCATTATTCATGGTAGTCTGTTGTCTATATCTTTGTTACTCCAATGGATGATAGCCTAGTCATTATGGAAGGTAGTCTATTGTCGAGATTTTTGTTACTCCATTGGATGGTAGCCTTGTCATTATGGAAGGTAGTCTGTTGTCGAGATTTTTTTTATTCCTTTGGATGGTAGCCTTGTCTTTATGGAAGGTAGTCTGTTGTTGAGATTTTTGTTATTCCACTGGATGGTACCCTTGTCATTATGGAAGTTTGTCTTTTGTCGATATCTTTGTTACTCCAATGGATGACAACCTTGTCATTATGCAAGGTAGTCTGTTGTTCATATTTTTGTCAGTCCAATGGATGGTAGCCTTGTAATTATGGAAGGTAGTTTATTGTCGATATTTTTTTTATTCCAATGGATGGCAGCCTTCTCATTATGGAAGGTATTTTTTTGTCTAGATATTATCTACTCCAATGCTTGGTAGCCTTGCAATTATGGAAGGTAGTCTGCTGTCAAGATTTTTGTTACCCCAATAGATGGTAACCTTGTCTTTATGGAAAGTAGTTTTTTGTTAAGATTTTTGTTACTCCAATGGATGGTAGCCTTGTCAATATGGAAGGTAGTCTATTGTCGAGATTGTTTTATTCCAATGGATGGTAGCCTTGTCTTTATGGAAGGTAGTTTTTTGTCGAGACTTTAATTACTCCAATGGATGGTAGCGTTGTCATTACGGAAGGTAGTCTGTTGTCGAGATTTTTGTTAGTCTAATGAATGGTAGACTTGTCATTATGGAAGGTAGTCTATCATTGAGAACTCTGTTACTCTAATGGATTGTATCCTTGTCATTATGGATGGTAGTTTGTTCTTTATATTTTTGTTACTCCAATGGATGGTAGCCATGTGATTATGGAAGGTAGACTATTATCGAGATTTTTGTTACTCCAATGGATGGTAGCATTGTCATTATGGAAGGTAGTCTGTTGTCGAGATTTTAGTTATTCCAATGGATGGTAACCTTGTCATTATGGAAGGTAGTTTTTTGTAGAGATTTTTGTTACTCCAATGGATGGTAGCCTTGTCATTATGGAAGGTAGTCTATTTCCGAGATTTTTGTTACTCCAATGGATGATAGCCTTGTCATTATGGAAGGTAGTCTGTTGTCGAGATTTTTGTTACTCAAATGGATGTTAGCCTTGTCATTATGGAAGGTAGTCTATTGTCGAGATTTTTGTTATTCCAATGGATGGTAGGGCTGTCATTATGGAAGGTAGTCTATTGTAGATATTTTTGTTACTCCAATGGATGATAGCCTTGTCATTATGGAAGGTAGTCTATTGTCGAGATTTTTGTTATTCCAATGGATGGTAGCCTTGTCATTATGGAAAGTAGTCTATTGTCGAGATTTTTGTTATTCCAATGGATGGTAGCGTTGTTATTATGGAAGGTAGTCTATTGTCGAGATTTTTGTTACTCCAATGGATGATAGCCTTGTCATTATGGAAGGTAGTCTATTGTCGAGATTTTTTTTACTTCAATGGATGGTAGCCTAGTCATTATGGATGGTAGTCTGTTGTCGATATCTTTGTTACTCCAATGGATGATAGCCTTGTCATTATGGAAAGTAGTCTGTTGTCGATATTTTTGTTACTCCAATGGATGGTAGCCTTGTCATTATGGAAGGTAGTCTGTTGTCATGATTTTGTTACTCTAATGGATGGTAGGATTGTCATTATAGAACAAAGTTTGTTCTTGATATTTTTGTTACTCCAATGGATGGTAGCCTTGTCATTATGGAAGGTACTCTATTGTCGAAATTTTTGTTACTCCAATGAATGGTAGCCTTGTCTATGCAAGGTAGTCGATTGTTCTGATTTTTGTTACTCCAATGGATGGTAGCCTTTTCATTATGGAAGGTAGTCTATTGTCGAGTTTTTTGTTATTCCAATGGATGGTAGCACTGTCATTATGGAAGGTAGTCTGTTGTCGATATTTTGTTACTCCAACGGATGATAGCCTTGTCATTATTGAAGGTAGTCTATTGTCGAGATTTTTTTTACTCCAATGATTCGTAGCCTTGTCATTATGGAAGGTAGTCTATTATCGAGATTTTTGTTATTCCAATGGATTGTAGCCTTGTCATTATGGAAGGTAGTCTATTGTCGAGATTTTTGTTATTCCAATGGATGGTAGCGCTGTCATTATGGAAGGTAGTCTATTGTAGAGATTTTTGTTACTCCAATGGATGATAGCCTTGTCATTATGGAAGGTAGTCTATTGTCGAGATTTTTGTTATTCCAATGGATGGTAGCCTTGTCTTTATGGAAGGTAGTCTATTGTCGAGATTTTTGTTATTCCAATGGATGGTAGCGTTGCTATTATGGAAGGTAGTCTATTGTCGAGATTTTTGTTACTCCAATGGATGATAGCCTTGTCATTATGGAAGGTAGTCTATTGTCGAGATTTTTTTTACTCCAACTGATGGTAGCCTTGTGATTATGGAAGGCAGACTGTTGTCGAGATTTTTGTCAGTCCATTGGATGGTAGCCTTGTCATTATGGAAGGTAGTCTGTTGTCGAGATTTTTGTTATTCCAATGGATGGTAACCTTTTCATTATGGAAGTTTGTCTTTTGTCGATATCTTTGTTACTCCAATGGATGACAACCTTGTCATTATGCAAGGTAGTCTGTTGTTCATATTTTTGTCAGTCCAATGGATGGTAGCCTTGTAATTATGGAAGGTAGTTTATTGTCGAGATTTTTTTTTATTCCAATGGATGGCAGCCTTCTCATTATGGAAGGTATTTTTTTGTCTAGATATTATCTACTCCAATGGATGGTAGCCTTGCAATTATGGAAGGTAGTCTGCTGTCAAGATTTTTGTTACCCCAATAGATGGTAGCCTTGTCAATATGGAAGGTAGTCTATTGTCGAGATTGTTTTATTCCAATGGATGGTAGCCTTGTCTTTATGGAAGGTAGTTTTTTGTCGAGACTTTAATTACTCCAATGGATGGTAGCGTTGTCATTACGGAAGGTAGTCTGTTGTCGAGATTTTTGTTAATCTAATGAATGGTAGCCTTGTCATTATGGAAGGTAGTCTATCATTGAGAACTCTGTTACTCTAATGGATTGTATCCTTGTCATTATGGATGGTAATTTGTTCTTTATATTTTTGTTACTCCAATGGATGGTAGCCATGTGATTATGGAAGGTAGACTATTATCGAGATTTTTGTTACTCCAATGGATGGTAGCATTGTCATTATGGAAGGTAGTCTGTTGTCGAGATTTTAGTTATTCCAATGGATGGTAACCTTGTCATTATGGAAGGTAGTTTTTTGTAGAGATTTTTGTTACTCCAATGGATGGTAGCCTTGTCATTATGGAAGGTAGTCTATTTCCGAGATTTTTGTTACTCCAATGGATGATAGCCTTGTCATTATTGAAGGTAGTCTGTTGTCGAGATTTATGTTACTCAAATGGATGTTAGCCTTGTCATTATGGAAGGTAGTCTATTGTCGAGATTTTTGTTATTCCAATGGATGGTAGGGCTGTCATTATGGAAGGTAGTCTATTGTAGAGATTTTTGTTACTCCAATGGATGATAGCCTTGTCATTATGGAAGGTAGTCTATTGTCGAGATTTTTGTTATTCCAATGGATGGTAGCCTTTTCATTATGGAAGGTAGTCTATTGTCGAGATTTTTGTTATTCCAATGGATGGTAGCGTTGTTATTATGGAAGGTAGTCTATTGTCGAGATTTTTGTTACTCCAATGGATGATAGCCTTGTCATTATGGAAGGTAGTCTATTGTCGAGATTTTTTTTACTCCAATGGATGGTAGCCTTGTGATTATGGAAGGTAGACTCTTGTCGAGATTTTTGTTAGTCCATTGGATGGTAGCCTTGTCATTATGGAAGGTAGTCTGTTGTCGAAATTTTTGTTATTCCAATGGATGGTAACCTTGTCATTATGGAAGGTACTATTTTGTCGAGATTTTTGTTACTCCAATGGATGATAGCCTTATCATTATGGAAGGTAGTCCATTGTCGATATCTTTGTTACTCCAATGGATGGTAGCCTAGTCATTATGGATGGTAGTCTGTTGTCGATATCTTTGTTACTCCAATGGATGATAGCCTTGTCATTATGGAAAGTAGTCTGTTGTCGAGATTTTTGTTACTCCAATGGATGATAGCCTTGTCATTATGGAAGGTAGTCTGTTGTCATGATTTTGTTACTCTAATGGATGGTAGGATTGTCATTATAGAACAAAGTTTGTTCTTGATATTTTTGTTACTCCAATGGATGGTAGCCTTGTCATTATGGAAGGTACTCTATTGTAGAAATTTTTGTTACTCCAATGGATGGTAGCCTTGTCTATGCAAGGTAGTCGATTGTTCTGATTTTTGTTACTCCAATGGGTGGTAGCCTTTTCATTATGGAAGGTAGTCTATTTTCGAGATTTTTGTTATTCCAATGGATGGTAGCGCTGTCATTATGGAAGGTAGTCTGTTGTCGATATTTTTGTTACTCCAATGGATGATAGCCTTGTCATTATGGAAGGTAGTCTATTGTCGAGATTTTTGTTACTCCAATGATTCGTAGCCTTGTCATTATGGAAGGTAGTCTATTATCGAGATTTTTGTTATTCCAATGGATGGTAGCCTTATCATTATGGAAGGTAGTCTATTGTCGAGATTTTTGTTATTCCAATGGATGGTAGCGTTGTCATTATGAAAGGTAGTCTATTGTCGAGATTTTTGTTATTCCAATGGATGGTAGCGCTGTCATTATGGAAGGTAGTCTATTTTAGAGATTTTTGTGACTCCAATGGATGATAGCCTTGTCATTATGGAAGGTAGTCTATTGTCGAGATATTTGTTATTCCAATGGATGGTAGCCTTGTCTTTATGGAAGGTAGTCTATTGTCGAGATTTTTGTTATTCCAATGGATGGTAGCATTGTTATTATGGAAGGTAGTCTATTGTCGAGATTTTTGTTACTCCAATGGATGATAGCCTTGTCATTATGGAAGGTAGTCTATTGTCGAGATTTTTTTTACTCCAACTGATGGTAGCCTTGTGATTATGGAAGGTAGACTGTTGTCGAGATTTTTTTTACTCCATTGGATGGTAGCCTTGTCATTATGGAAGGTAGTCTGTTGTCGAGATTTTTGTTATTCCAATGGATGATAACCTTGTCATTATGGAAGTTAGTCTTTTGTCCATATCTTTGTTACTCCAATGGATGACAACCTTGTCATTATGCAACGTAGTTTGTTGTTCATATTTTTGTCAGTCCAATTGATGGTAGCCTTGTCATTATGGAAGGTAGTTTATTGTCGAGATTTTTTTTTATTCCAATAGATGGGAGCCTTCCCATTATGGAAGGTATTTTTTTGTCTAGATATTATCTACTCCAATGGATGGTAACCTTGCCATTATGGAAGGTAGTCTGCTGTCAAGATTTTTTTTACCCCAATAGATGGTAACCTTGTCATTATGGAAGGTAGTTTTTTGTTAAGATTTTTGTTACTCCAATGAATGGTAGCCTTGTCAATATGGAAGGTAGTCTATTGTCGAGATTGTTTTATTCCAATGGATGGTAGCCTTGTCTTTGTGGAAGGTAGTTTTTTGTCGAGACTTTAATTATTCCAATGGATGGTAGCGTTGTCATTACAGAAGGTAGTCTGTTGTCGAGATTTTGGTTACTATAATGAATGGTAGACTTGTCATTATGGAAGGTAGTCTATCATTGAGAGCTCATTTACTCTAATGGATTGTATCCTTGTCATTATGGATTGTAGTTTGTTCTTTAAATTTTTGTTACTCCAATGGATGGTAGCCTTGTGATTATGGAAGGTAGACTATTATCGAGATTTTTGTTACTCCAATGGATGGTAGCATTGTCATTATGGAAGGTAGTCTATTGTCGAGATTTTAGTTATTCCAATGGATTGTAACCTTGTCATTATGGAAGGTAGTTTTTTGTAGATATTTTTGTTACTCCAATGGATGGTAGCCTTGTCATTATGGAAGGTAGTCTATTGCCGAGATTTTTGTTACTCCAATGGATGATAGCCTTGTCATTATGGAAGGTAGTCTGTTGTCGAGATTTTTGTTACTCAAATGGATGGTAGCCTTGTCATTATAGAAGGTAGTCTATTGTCGAGATTTTTGTTATTCCAATGGATGGTAGCGCTGTCATTATGGAAGGTAGTCTATTGTAGAGATTTTTGTTACTCCAATGGATGATAGCCTTGTCATTATGGAAGGTAGTCTATTGTCGAGATTATTGTTATTCCAATGGATGGTAGCCTTGTCATTATGGAAGGTAGTCTATTGTCAAGATTTTTGTTATTCCAATGGATGGTAGCGTTGTTATTATGGAAGGTAGTCTATTGTCGAGATTTTTGTTACTCCAATGGATGATAGCCTTGTCATTATGGAAGGTAGTCTATTGTCGAGATTTTTTTTACTCCAATGGATGGTAGCCTTGTGATTATGGAAGGTAGACTGTTGTCAAGATTTTTGTTAGTCCATTGGATGGTAGCCTTGTCATTATGGAAGGTAGTCTGTTGTCGAGATTTTTGTTATTCCAATGGATGGTAACCTTGTCATTATGGAAGGTAGTATTTTGTCGAGATTTTTGTTACTCCAATGGATGATAGCCTTATCATTATGGAAGGTAGTCCATTGTCGATATCTTTGTAACTCCAATGGATGGTAGCCTAGTCATTATGGATGGTAGTCTGTTGTCGATATCTTTGTTACTCCAATGGATGATAGCCTTGTCATTATGGAAAGTAGTCTGTTGTCGAGATTTTTGTTACTCCAATGGATGGTAGCCTTGTCATTATGGAAGGTAGTATGTTGTCATGATTTTGTTACTCTAATGGATGGTAGGATTGTCATTATAGAACAAAGTTTGTTGTTGATATTTTTGTTACTCCAATGGATGGTAGCCTTGTCATTATGGAAGGTACTCTATTGTCGATATTTTTGTTACTCCAATGGATGGTAGCCTTGTCTATGCAAGGTAGTCGATTGTTCTGATTTTTGTTATTCCAATGGATGGTAGCGCTGTCATTATGGAAGGTAGTCTATTGTCGATATTTTTGTTACTCCAATGGATGATAGCCTTGTCATTATGGAAGGTAGTCTATTGTCGAGATTTTTGTTACTCCAATGATTCGTAGCCTTGTCATTATGGAAGGTAGTCTATTATCGAGATTTTTGTAATTCCAATGGATGGTAGCCTTGTCATTATGGAAGGTAGTCTATTGTCGAGATTTTTGTTATTCCAATGGATGGTAGCGTTGCCATTATGAAAGGTAGTCTATTGTCGAGATTTTTGTTACTCCAATGGATGATAGCCTTGTCATTATGGAAGGTAGTCTATTGTCGAGATTTTTGTTATTCCAATTAATGGTAGCCTTGTCATTATGGAAGGTAGTTTTTTGTCGAAATTTTTGTTGCTTGAATGGATGGTAGCCATTTCATTATGGAAGCTAGTTTGTCTTTGAGATTTTTGTTACTCCAATGGATGGTGGCCTTGTCATTATGCAACGTAGTCGGTTGTTAAGATTTTTGTTACTCCAAGTGATGGTAGCCTTGTCATTATGGAATGTAGTATTTTGTCGATATTTTTGTTATTCCATTTTATGGTAGCCTTGTCATTATGCAAGGTAGTCTGTTGTTTTGATTTTTGTTACTCAAATGGATGGTAGACTTGTCATTATTCAAGGTAGTCTGTTGTAAATATCTTTGTTACTCCAATGGATGATAGCCTTGTTATTATGGAAGGTAGTCTGTTGTCGAGATTTTTTTTTCCATTGGATGGTAGCCTTGTCATTATTGAAGATAGTTTATTGTCGAGATTTTTGTTATTCCAATGGATGGTAACCTTGTCATTATGCAAGGTAGTTTGTTGTTCATATTTTTGTTACTCCAATGGATGGTAGCCTTGTCATTATGGAAGGTAGTCTGTTGTCGAGATTTTTGTTATTCCAATGGTTTGTAACCTTGTCATTATGGAAGTTAGTCTTTTGTCGATATCTTTGTTACTCCAATGGATGATAGCCTGATCATTATGCACGGTAGTCTGTTGTTCATATTTTTGTTACTCTAATGGATGGTAGCCTTGTCATTATGGAAGGTAGTCTATTATCGAGATTTTTGTTATTCCAATGGATGGTAGCCTTCTTGTTATGGAAGGTAGTTTTTTGTCGAGATTTTTTTTACTCCAATGGATGGTAGCCTTGCCATTATGGAAGGTAGTCTGTTCTCAAGATTTTTGTTACTCCAATGGATGGTAGCCTTGTCAATATGGAAGGTAGTCTATTGTCGAGATATTTTTAATCCAATGGATGTTAGCCTTGTCATTATAGAAGGTAGTTTTTTGTCTTGATTTTAATTACTCCAATGGATGGTAGCATTGTCATTACGAAAGGTAGTTTGTTGTCGAGATTTTTGTTACCCCAATGGATGTAGCCTTGACATTATGGAAGGTAGTCTGTTGTCGAGAATTTTGTTACTCCAATGAATGGTAGCCTTGTCATTATAGAAGGTAGTCTATTGTCGAGATTTTTGTTACTCCAATGGATGATAGCCTTGTCATTATGGAAGGTAGTCTATTGTCGAGATTTTTGATACCCCAATGATTCGTAGCCTTGTCATTATGGAAGGTAGTCTATTGTCGAGATTTTTGTTACCCCAATGGATGGTAACCTTGTCATTTTGGAAGGTAGTCTATTGTCGAGATTTTTGTTACTCCAATGAATGGTAGCCTTGTCATTATGGAAGGTAGTCTATTGTCGAGATTTTTGTTATTCCAATGGATGTTAGCGCTGTCATTATGGAAGGTAGTCTATTGTCGATATTTTTGTTACTCCAATGGATGATAGCCTTGTCATTATGGAAGGTAGTCTATTGTCGAGAGTTTTGTAACTCCAACGATTCGTAGCCTTGTCATTATGGAAGGTAGTCTATTATCTAGATTTTTGTTATTCCAATGGATGGTAGCCTTGTCATTATGGAAGGTAGTCTATTGTCGAGATTTTTGTTACTCCAATGGATGATAGCCTTGTCATTATGGATGGTAGTCTATTGTCGAGATTTTTTTTACTCCAATGGATGGTAGCCTTGTCATTATGGAAGGTAGTCTATTGTCGAGATTTTTGTTATTCCAATTGATGGTAGCCTTGTCATTATGGAAGGTAGTTTTTTGTCGAAATTTTTGTTGCTCGAATGGATGGTAGCCATTTCATTATTGAATGTAGTTTGTCTTTGAGATTTTTGTTACTCCAATGGATGGTGGCCTTGTCATGATGCAACGTAGTCGGTTGTTCAGATTTTTGTTACTCCAATGGATGGTCGCCTTGTCATTATGGAATGTAATATTTTGTCGATATTTTTGTTATTCCATTTTATGGTAGCCTTGTTATTATGCAAGGTAGTCTGTTGTTCAGATTTTTGTTACTCAAATGGATGGTTGACTTGTCATTATTCAAGGTAGTTTGTTGTCGATATCTTTGTTACTCCAATGGATGACATCCTTGTCATTATGGAAGGTAGTCTGTTGTCGAGATTTTTGTTATTCCCATGGATGGTAACCTTGTCATTATGCAAGGTAGTTTGTTGTTCATATTTTTGTTACTCCAATGGATGGTAGCCTTGTCATTATGGAAGGTAGTCTGTTGTCGAGATTTTTGTTATTCCAATGGTTTGTAACCTTGTCATTATGGAAGTTAGTCTTTTGTCGATATCTTTGTTACTCCAATGGATGATAGCCTTGTCATTATGCAAGGTAGTCTGTTGTTCACACTTTTGTTACTCCAATGGATGGTAGCCTTGTCATTATGGAAGGTAGTCTATTATCGAGATTTTTGTTATTCCAATGGATGGTAGCCTTCTTGTTATGGAAGGTAGTTTTTTGTCGAGATTTTTTTTACTCCAATGGATGGTAGCCTTGCCATTATGGAAGGTAGTCTGTTCTCAAGATTTTTGTTACTCCAATGGATGGTAGCCTTGTCAATATGGAAGGTGGTCTATTGTCGAGATATTTTTAATCCAATGGATGGCAGCCTTGTCATTATGGAAGGTAGTTTTTTGTCTTGATTTTAATTACTCCAATGGATGGTAGCATTGTCATTACGAAAGGTAGTTTGTTGTCGAGATTTTTGTTACCCCAATGGATGTAGCCTTGACATTATGGAAGGTAGTCTGTTGTCGAGAATTTTGTTACTCCAATGAATGGTAGCCTTGTCATTATGGAAGGTAGTCTATTGTCGAGATTTTTGTTACTCCAATGGATGATAGCCTTGTCATTATGGAAGGTAGTCTATTGTCGATATTTTTGATACCCCAATGATTCGTAGCCTTGTCATTATGGAAGTTAGTCTATTGTCGAGATTTTTTTTACCCCAATGGATGGTAACCTTGTCAAATTGGAAGGTAGTCTATTGTCGAGATTTTTGTTACTCCAATGAATGGTAGCCTTGTCATTATGGAAGGTAGTCTATTGTCGAGATTTTTGTTATTCCAATGGATGGTAGCGCTATCATTATGGAAGGTAGTCTATTGTCGATATTTTTGTTACTCCAATGGATGATAGCCTTGTAATTATGGAAGGTAGTCTATTGTCGAGAGTTTTGTAACTCCAATGATTCGTAGCCTTGTCATTATGGAAGGTAGTCTAATGTCGAGATTTTTTTTATTCCAATGGATGGTAGCCTTGTCATTATGGAAGGTAGTCTATTGTCGAGATTTTTGTTATTCCAATGGATGGTAGCGTTGTCATTATGGAAGGTAGTCTATTGTCGAGATTTTTGTTACTCCAATGGATGATAGCCTTGTCATTATGGAAGGTAGTCTATTGTCGAGATTTTTTTTACTCCAATGGATGGTAGCCTTGTCATTATGGAAGGTAGTCTATTGTCGAGATTTTTGTTATTCCAATTGATGGTAGCCTTGTCATTATGAAAGGTAGTTTTTTGTCGAAATTTTTGTTGCTCGAATGGATGGTAGCCATTTCATTATGGAATGTAGTTTGTCTTTGATATTTTTGTTACTCCAATGGATGGTGGCCTTGTCATGATGCAACGTAGTCGGTTGTTCAGATTTTTGTTACTCCAATGGATGGTAGCCTTGTCATTATGGAATGTAATATTTTGTCGATATTTTTGTTATTCCATTTTATGGTAGCCTTGTTATTATGCAAGGTAGTCTGTTGTTCAGATTTTTGTTACTCAAATGGATGGTAGACTTGTCATTATTCAAGGTAGTTTGTTGTCGATATCTTTGTTACTCCAATGGATGACAACCTTGTCATTATGGAAGGTAGTCTGTTGTCGAGATTTTTTTTATTCCATTGGATGGTAGCCTTGTCATTATTGAAGGTAGTATATTGTCGAGATTTTTGTTATTCCCATGGATGGTAACCTTGTCATTTTGCAAGGTAGTTTGTTGTTCATCTTTATGTTACTCCAATGGATGGTAGCCTTGTCATTATGGAAGGTAGTCTGTTGTCGAGATTTTTGTTATTCCAATGGTTTGTAACCTTGTCATTATGGAAGTTAGTCTTTTGTCGATATCTTTGTTACTCCAATGGATGATAGCCTTGTCATTATGCAAGGTAGTCTGTTGTTCATACTTTTGTTACTCCAATGGATGGTAGCCTTGTCATTATGGAAGGTAGTCTATTATCGAGATTTTTGTTATTCCAATGGATGGTAGCCTTCTCGTTATGGAAGTTAGTTTTTTGTCGAGATTTTTTTTACTCCAATGTATGGTAGCCTTGCCATTATGGAAGGTATTCTGTTGTCAAGATTTTTGTTACTCCAATGGATGGTAGCCTTGTCATTATGGAAGGTAGTCTATTGTCGAGATATTTTTAATCCAATGGATGGTAGCCTTGTCATTATGGAAGGTAGTTTTTATTCTTGATTTTAATTACTCCAATGGATGGTAGCATTATCATTACGAAAGGTAGTCTGTTGTCGAGATTTTTGTTACCCCAATGGATGTAGCCTTGTCATTATGGAAGGTAGTCTGTTGTCGAGATTTTTGTTACTCCAATGAATGGTAGCCTTGTCATTATGGAAGGTAGTTTGTTGTCAAGATTTTTGTTACCCCAATGGATGGTAGCCTTGTCATTATGGAAGGTAGTCTGTTGTCGAGATTTTTGTTACTCCAATGAATGGTAGCCTTGTCATTATGGAAGGTAGTCTATTGTCGAGATTTTTGTTACTCCAATGGATGATAGCCTTGTCATTATGGAAGGTAGTCTATTGTCGAGATTTTTGATACCCCAATGATTCGTAGCCTTGTCATTATGGAAGGTAGTCTATTGTCGAGATTTTTGTTACCCCAATGGATGGTAGCCTTGTCATTTTGGAAGGTAGTCTATTGTCGAGATTTTTGTTACTCCAATGAATGGTAGCCTTGTCATTATTGAAGGTAGTCTATTGTCGAGATTTTTGTTATTCCAATGGATGGTAGCGCTGTCATTATGGAAGGTAGTCTATTGTCGATATTTTTGTTACTCCAATGGATGATAGCCTTGTCATTATGGAAGGTATTCTATTGTCGAGATTTTTGTTACTCCAATGGATGATATCCTTGTCATTATGGAAGGTAGTCTATTGGCGAGATTTTTGTTATTCTAATTAATGGTAGCCTTGTCATTATGGAAGGTAGTTTTTTGTCGAAATTTTTGTTTCTTGAATGGATGGTAACCATTTCATTATGGAAGCTAGTTTGTCTTTGAGATTTTTGTTACTCCAATGGATGGTGGCCTTGTCATTATGCAACGTAGTCGGTTATTCAGATTTTTGTTACTCCAATGGATGGTAGCCTTGTCATTATGCAAGGTAGTCTGTTGTTTTGATTTTTGTTACTCAAATGGATGGTAGACTTGTCATTATTCAAGGTAGTCTGTTGTCGATATCTTTTTTACTCCAATGGATGATAGCCTTGTCATTATGGAAGGTAGTCTGTTGTTGAGATTTTTTTTATTCCATTGGATGGTAGCCTTGTCATTATGGAAGTTAGTCTTTTGTCGATATCTTTGTTACTCCAATGGATGATAGCCTGGTCATTATGCAAGGTAGTCTGTTGTTCATATTTTTGTTACTCCAATGGATGGTAGCCTTGTCATTATGGAAGGTAGTCTATTATCGAGATTTTTGTTATTCCAATGGATGGTAGCCTTCTAGTTATGGAAGGTAGTTTTTTGTCGAGATTTTTTTTACTCCAATGGATGGTAGCCTTGCCATTATGGAAGGTAGTCCGTCGTCAAGATTTTTGTTACTCCAATGGATGGTAGCCTTGTCAATATGGAAGGTAGTTTATTGTCGAGATATTTTTAATCCAATGGATGGTAGCCTTGTCATTATGGAAGGTAGTTTTTTGTCTTGATTTTAATTACTCCAATGGATGGTAGCATTGTCATTACGGAAGGTAGTCTGTTGTCGAGATTTTTGTTACCCCAATGGATGTAGCCTTGTCATTATGGAAGGTAGTCTGTTGTCGAGATTTTTGTTACTCCAATCAATGGTAGCCTTGTCATTATGGAAGGTAGTCTATTGTCGAGATTTTTGTTACTCCAATGGATGATAGCCTTGTCATTATGGAAGGTAGTCTATTGTCGAGATTTTTGATACCCCAATGATTTGTAGCCTTGTCATTATGGAAGGTAGTCTATTGTCGAGATTTTTGTTACCCCAATGGATGGTAGCCTTGTCATTTTGGAAGGTAGTCTAATGTCGAGATTTTTGTTACTCCAATGAATTGTAGCCTTGTCATTATTGAAGGTAGTCTATTGTCTAGATTTTTGTTATTCCAATGGATGGTAGCGCTGTCATTATGCAAGGTATTCTATTGTCGAGATTTTTGTTATTCCAATTGATGGTAGCCTTGTCATTATGGAAGGTAGTCTGTTGTCGAGATTTTTGTTATTCCAATGGTTTGTAACCTTGTCATTATGGAAGTTAGTCTTTTGTCGATATCTTTGTTACTCCAATGGATGATAGCCTTGTCATTATGAAAGGTAGTCTGTTGTTCATACTTTTGTTACTCCAATGGATGGTAGCCTTGTCATTATGGAAGGTAGTCTATTATGGAGATTTTTGTTATTCCAATGGATGGTAGCCTTCTCGTTATGGAAGGTAGTTTTTTGTCGAGATTTTTTTTACTCCAATGGATGGTAGCCTTGCCATTATGGAAGGTAGTCTGTTGTCAAGATTTTTGTTACTCCAATGGATGGTAGCCTTGTCAATATGGAAGGTAGTCTATTGTCGAGATATTTTTAATCCAATGGATGGTAGCCTTGTCATTATGGAAGGTAGTTTTTTGTCTTGATTTTAATTACTCCAATGGATGGTAGCGTTATCATTACGAAAGGTAGTCTGTTGTCGAGATTTTTGTTACCCCAATGGATGTAGCCTTGTCATTATGGAAGGTAGTCTGTTGTCGAGATTTTTGTTACTCCAATGAATGGTAGCCTTGTCATTATGGAAGGTAGTTTGTTGTCAAGATTTTCGTTACCCCAATGGATGGTAGCCTTGTCATTATGGAAGGTAGTCTGTTGTCAAGATTTTTGTTACTCCAATGAATGGTAGCCTTGTCATTATTGAAGGTAGTCTATTGCCGAGATTTTTGTTACTCCAATGGATGATAGCCTTGTCATTATGGAAGGTAGTCTATTGTCGAGATTTTTGTTACTCTAATGGATGATAGCCTTGTCATTATAGAAGGTATTCTATTGTCGAGATTTTTGATACCCCAATTATTCGTAGCCTTGTCATTATGGAAGGTAGTCTATTGTCGAGATTTTTGTTATTCCAATGGATGGTAGCCTTGTCATTATGGAAGGTAGTCTATTGTCGAGATTTTTGTTATTCCAATGGATGGTAGCGTTGTCATTATGGAAGGGAATCTATTGTCGAGATTTTTGTTACTCCAATGGATGATAGCCTTGTCATTATGGAAGGTAGTCTATTGTCGAGATTTTTTTTACTCCAATGGATGGTAGCCTTGTCATTATGGAAGGTAGTCTATTGTCGAGACTTTTGTTATTCAAATGGATGGTAGCCTTGTCATTATGGAAGGTAGTTTTTTGTCTTGAATTTAATTACTCCAATGGATGGTAGCGTTGTCATTATGGAAGGTAGTCTATTGTCGAGATTTTTTTTACCCCAATTAATGTATCCTTGTCATTATGGAAGGTAGTCTGTTGTCGAGATTTTTGTTACTCCAATGAATGGTAGCCTTGTCATTATGGAAGGTAGTTTGTTGTCAAGATTTTTGTTACCCCAATGGATGGTAGCCTTGTCATTATGGAAGGTAGTCTGTTGTCGAGATTTTAGTTACTCCAATGAATGGTACCCTTGTCATTATGGAAGGTAGTCTATTGCCGAGATTTTTGTTACACCAATGGATGATAGCCTTGTCATTATGGAAGGTAGTCTATTGTCGAGATATTTGATACCCCAATGATTCGTAGCCTTGTCTTTATGGAAGGTAGTCTATTGTCGAGATTTTTGTTATTCCAATGGATGGTAGCCTTGTCATTATGGAAGGTAGTCTATTGTCGAAATTTTTTTTACTCCAATGGATGGTAGCCTTGTCATTATGGAAGGTAGTCTATTGTCGAGATTTTTGTTATTCCAATGGATGGTAGCCTTGTCATTATGGAAGGTAGTTTTTTGTCGAGATTTTTGTTACTCCAATGGATGGTAGCCTTGTCATTACAAAAGGTAGTCTATTGTCGAGATTTTTGTTACCCTAATGGATATAGCCTTGTCATTATGGAAGGTAGTCTGTTGTCGAGATTTTTGTTACTCCAATGGATGTAGCCTTGTCATTATGGAAGGTAGTTTGTTCTTCAAATTTTTGTTACTCCAATGGATGATAGCCTTGTGATTATGGAAGGTAGACTATTGTCGATATTTTTGTTAGTCCATTGGATGGTAGCCTTGTCATTATGGAATGTAGTCTGTTGTCGAAAATTTTGTTATTCCACTGGATGGTAACCTTGTCATTATGGAAGGTAGTATTTTGTCGGTATTTTTGTTACTCCAATGGATGATAGCCTTATCATTATGGAAGGTAGTCTATTGTCGATATCTTTGTTACTCCAATGGATGGTAGCCTTGTCATTATGGATGGTAATCTGTTGTCGATATCTTTGTTACTCCAATGGATGATAGCCTTGTCATTATGGAAGGTAGTCTGTTGTCGAGATTTTTGTTACTCCAATGGATGGTAGCCTTGTCATTATGGAAGGTAGTCTATTGTCACGATTTTGTTACTCTAACAGATGGTAGGATTGTCATTATAGAACATAGTCTGTTGTTGATATTTTTGTTACCCCAATGGATGGTAGCCTTGTCATTATGGAAGGTAGTCTATTGTCGAGATTTTTGTTACCCTAATGGATGTAGCCTTGTCATTATAGAAGGTAGTCTCTTGTCGAGATTTTTGTTACTCCAATGGATGTAGCCTTGTCATTATGGAAGGTAGTTTGTTCTTCAAATTTTTGTTACTCCAATGGATGGTAGCCTTGTGATTATGGAAGGTAGAGTATTGTCGAGATTTTTGTTAGTCCATTGGATGGTAGCCTTGTCATTATGGAAGGTAGTCTGTTGTCACGATTTTGTTAAATTAACGGATGGTAGGATTGTCATTATAGAACATAGTCTGTTGTTGATATTTTTGTTACCCCAATGGATTGTAGCCTTGTCATTATGGAAGGTAGTCTATTGTCGATATTTTTATTACTCCAATGCATGGTAGCCTTGTCATTATGGAAGGTAGTCTATTGTCGAGATTTTTGTTCCTCCAATGAGTCGTAGCCTTGTCATTATGGAAGGTAGTCTATTATCGAGATTTTTGTTATTACAATGGATGGTAGCCTTGTCATTATGGAAGGTAGTCTATTGTCAAGATTTTTGTTATTCCAATTGATGGTAGCGTTGTCATTATTGAAGGTAGTCTATTGTCGAGTTTTTTGTTACTCCAATGGATGATAGCCTTGTCATTATGGAAGGTAGTCTATGTCGAGATTGTTTTTACTCCAATGGATGGTAGCCTTGTCATTATGGAAGGTAGTCTATTGTCGAGATTTTTGTTATTCCAATTGATGGTAGCATTGTCATTATGGAAGGTAGTTTTTTGTCAAAATTTTTGTTGCTCGAATGGATGGTAGCCATTTCATTATGGAAGGTAGTTTGTCTTTGAGATTTTTGTTACTCCAATGGATGGTGGCCTTGTCATTATGCAACCTAGTCGGTTGTTCAGATTTTTGTTACTCTAATGGATGGTAGCCTTGTCATTATGGAATGAAGTATTTTGTCGATATTTTTGTTATTCCATTTTATGGTAGCCTTATCATTATGCAAGGTAGTTTGTTGTTCAGATTTTTGTTACTCAAATGGATGGTAGACTTGTCATTATTCAAGGTAGTCTGTTGTCGATATCTTTGTTACTCCAATGGATGATAGCCTTGTCATTATGGAAGGTGGTCTGTTGTCGAGATTTTTTTTATTCCATTGGATGGTAGCTTTGTCATTATTGAAGGTAGTCTATTGTTGAGATTTTTGTTATTCCAATGGATGGTAGCCTTGTCATTATGGAAGGTAGTTTTTTGTCTTGATTTTAATTACTCCAATGGATGGTAGCGTTGTCATTATGGAAGGTAGTCTGTTGTCGAGATTTTTGTTACTCCAATGAATGGTAGCCTTGTCATTATGGAAGGTAGTATTTTGTCGGTATTTTTGTTACTCCAATGGATGATAGCCTTATCATTATGGAAGGTAGTCTATTGTCGATATCTTTGTTACTCCAATGGATGGTAGCCTTGTCATTATGGATGGTAATCTGTTGTCGATATCTTTGTTACTCCAATGGATGATAGCCTTGTCATTATGGAAGGTAGTCTGTTGTCGAGATTTTTGTTACTCCAATGGATGGTAGCCTTGTCATTATGGAAGGTAGTCTATTGTCACGATTTTGTTACTCTAACAGATGGTAGGATTGTCATTATAGAACATAGTCTGTTGTTGTTATTTTTGTTACCCCAATGGATGGTAGCCTTGTCATTATGGAAGGTAGTCTATTGTCGATATTTTTGTTACTCCAATGCATGGTAGCCTTGTCATTATGGAAGGTAGTCTATTGTCGAGATTTTTGTTCCTCCAAAGAGTCGTAGCCTTGTCATTATGGAAGGTAGTCTATTATCGAGATTTTTGTTACTCCAATGGATGTAGCCTTGTCATTATGGAAGGTAGTTTGTTCTTCAAATTTTTGTTACTCCAATGGATGGTAGCCTTGTGATTATGGAAGGTAGACTATTGTCGATATTTTTGTTAGTCCATTGGATGGTAGCCTTGTCATTATGGAAGGTAGTCTGTTGTCACGATTTTGTTAATCTAACGGATGGTAGGATTATCATTATAGAACATAGTCTGTTGTTGATATTTTTGTTACCCCAATGGATGGTAGCCTTGTCATTATGGAAGGTAGTCTATTGTCGATATTTTTGTTACTCCAATGCATGGTAGCCTTGTCATTATGGAAGGTAGTCTATTGTCGAGATTTTTGTTCCTCCAAAGAGTCGTAGCCTTGTCATTATGGAAGGTAGTCTATTATCGAGATTTTTGTTACTCCAATGGATGTAGCCTTGTCATTATGGAAGGTAGTTTGTTCTTCAAATTTTTGTTACTCCAATGGATGGTAGCCTTGTGATTATGGAAGGTAGACTATTGTCGATATTTTTGTTAGTCCATTGGATGGTAGCCTTGTCATTATGGAAGGTAGTCTGTTGTCGAAAATTTTGTTATTCCACTGGATGGTAACCTTGTCATTATGGAAGGTAGTATTTTGTCGGTATTTTTGTTACTCCAATGGATGATAACCTTATCATTATGGAAGGAGTCTATTGTCGATATCTTTGTTACTCCAATGGATGGTAGCCTTGTCATTATGGATGGTAATCTGTTGTCGATATCTTTGTTACTCCAATGGATGATAGCCTTGTCATTATGGTAGGTAGTCTATTGTCGAGATTTTTGTTACTCCAATGGATGGTAGCCTTGTCATTACGGAAGGTAGTCTATTGTCACGATTATGTTACTCTAACAGATGGTAGGATTGTCATTATAGAACATAGTTTGTTGTTGATATTTTTATTACCCCAATGGATGGTAGCCTTGTCATTATGGAAGGTAGTCTATTGTCGAGATTTTTGTTACCCTAATGGATGTAGCCTTGTCATTATAGAAGGTAGTCTCTTGTCGAGATTTTTGTTACTCCAATGGATGTAGCCTTGTCATTATGGAAGGTAGTTTGTTCTTCAAATTTTTGTTACTCCAATGGATGGTAGCCTTGTGATTATGGAAGGTAGAGTATTGTCGAGATTTTTGTTAGTCCATTGGATGGTAGCCTTGTCATTATGGAAGGTAGTCTGTTGTCACGATTTTGTTAATCTAACGGATGGTAGGATTGTCATTATAGAACATAGTCTGTTGTTGATATTTTTGTTACCCCAATGGATGGTAGCCTTGTCATTATGGAAGGTAGTCTATTGTCGATATTTTTGTTACTCCAATGCATGGTAGCCTTGTCATTATGGAAGGTAGTCTATTGTCGAGATTTTTGTTCCTCCAATGAGTCGTAGCCTTGTCATTATGGAAGGTAGTCTATTATCGAGATTTTTGTTATTACAATGGATGGTAGCCTTGTCATTATGGAAGGTAGTCTATTGTCAAGATTTTTGTTATTCCAATTGATGGTAGCGTTGTCATTATTGAAGGTAGTCTATTGTCGAGATTTTTGTTACTCCAATGGATGATAGCCTTGTCATTATGGAAGGTAGTCTATGTCGAGATTGTTTTTACTCCAATGGATGGTAGCCTTGTCATTATGGAAGGTAGTCTATTGTCGAGATTTTTGTTATTCCAATTGATGGTAGCATTGTCATTATGGAAG
Organism: Vicia faba; assembly: GCA_948472305.1. NCBI lineage: Eukaryota > Viridiplantae > Streptophyta > Magnoliopsida > Fabales > Fabaceae > Vicia > Vicia faba. Next base: position 679,275,815 of record OX451739.1, on the reverse strand, counting down.
GTAGTTTTTTGTCAAAATTTTTGTTGCTCGAATGGATGGTAGCCATTTCATTATGGAAGGTAGTTTGTCTTTGAGATTTTTGTTACTCCAATGGATGGTGGCCTTGTCATTATGCAACCTAGTCGGTTGTTCAGATTTTTGTTACTCTAATGGATGGTAGCCTTGTCATTATGGAATGAAGTATTTTGTCGATATTTTTGTTATTCCATTTTATGGTAGCCTTATCATTATGCAAGGTAGTTTGTTGTTCAGATTTTTGTTACTCAAATGGATGGTAGACTTGTCATTATTCAAGGTAGTCTGTTGTCGATATCTTTGTTACTCCAATGGATGATAGCCTTGTCATTATGGAAGGTGGTCTGTTGTCGAGATTTTTTTTATTCCATTGGATGGTAGCTTTGTCATTATTGAAGGTAGTCTATTGTTGAGATTTTTGTTATTCCAATGGATGGTAGCCTTGTCATTATGGAAGGTAGTTTTTTGTCTTGATTTTAATTACTCCAATGGATGGTAGCGTTGTCATTATGGAAGGTAGTCTGTTGTCGAGATTTTTGTTACTCCAATGAATGGTAGCCTTGTCATTATGGAAGGTAGTATTTTGTCGGTATTTTTGTTACTCCAATGGATGATAGCCTTATCATTATGGAAGGTAGTCTATTGTCGATATCTTTGTTACTCCAATGGATGGTAGCCTTGTCATTATGGATGGTAATCTGTTGTCGATATCTTTGTTACTCCAATGGATGATAGCCTTGTCATTATGGAAGGTAGTCTGTTGTCGAGATTTTTGTTACTCCAATGGATGGTAGCCTTGTCATTATGGAAGGTAGTCTATTGTCACGATTTTGTTACTCTAACAGATGGTAGGATTGTCATTATAGAACATAGTCTGTTGTTGTTATTTTTGTTACCCCAATGGATGGTAGCCTTGTCATTATGGAAGGTAGTCTATTGTCGATATTTTTGTTACTCCAATGCATGGTAGCCTTGTCATTATGGAAGGTAGTCTATTGTCGAGATTTTTGTTCCTCCAAAGAGTCGTAGCCTTGTCATTATGGAAGGTAGTCTATTATCGAGATTTTTGTTACTCCAATGGATGTAGCCTTGTCATTATGGAAGGTAGTTTGTTCTTCAAATTTTTGTTACTCCAATGGATGGTAGCCTTGTGATTATGGAAGGTAGACTATTGTCGATATTTTTGTTAGTCCATTGGATGGTAGCCTTGTCATTATGGAAGGTAGTCTGTTGTCACGATTTTGTTAATCTAACGGATGGTAGGATTATCATTATAGAACATAGTCTGTTGTTGATATTTTTGTTACCCCAATGGATGGTAGCCTTGTCATTATGGAAGGTAGTCTATTGTCGATATTTTTGTTACTCCAATGCATGGTAGCCTTGTCATTATGGAAGGTAGTCTATTGTCGAGATTTTTGTTCCTCCAAAGAGTCGTAGCCTTGTCATTATGGAAGGTAGTCTATTATCGAGATTTTTGTTACTCCAATGGATGTAGCCTTGTCATTATGGAAGGTAGTTTGTTCTTCAAATTTTTGTTACTCCAATGGATGGTAGCCTTGTGATTATGGAAGGTAGACTATTGTCGATATTTTTGTTAGTCCATTGGATGGTAGCCTTGTCATTATGGAAGGTAGTCTGTTGTCGAAAATTTTGTTATTCCACTGGATGGTAACCTTGTCATTATGGAAGGTAGTATTTTGTCGGTATTTTTGTTACTCCAATGGATGATAACCTTATCATTATGGAAGGAGTCTATTGTCGATATCTTTGTTACTCCAATGGATGGTAGCCTTGTCATTATGGATGGTAATCTGTTGTCGATATCTTTGTTACTCCAATGGATGATAGCCTTGTCATTATGGTAGGTAGTCTATTGTCGAGATTTTTGTTACTCCAATGGATGGTAGCCTTGTCATTACGGAAGGTAGTCTATTGTCACGATTATGTTACTCTAACAGATGGTAGGATTGTCATTATAGAACATAGTTTGTTGTTGATATTTTTATTACCCCAATGGATGGTAGCCTTGTCATTATGGAAGGTAGTCTATTGTCGAGATTTTTGTTACCCTAATGGATGTAGCCTTGTCATTATAGAAGGTAGTCTCTTGTCGAGATTTTTGTTACTCCAATGGATGTAGCCTTGTCATTATGGAAGGTAGTTTGTTCTTCAAATTTTTGTTACTCCAATGGATGGTAGCCTTGTGATTATGGAAGGTAGAGTATTGTCGAGATTTTTGTTAGTCCATTGGATGGTAGCCTTGTCATTATGGAAGGTAGTCTGTTGTCACGATTTTGTTAATCTAACGGATGGTAGGATTGTCATTATAGAACATAGTCTGTTGTTGATATTTTTGTTACCCCAATGGATGGTAGCCTTGTCATTATGGAAGGTAGTCTATTGTCGATATTTTTGTTACTCCAATGCATGGTAGCCTTGTCATTATGGAAGGTAGTCTATTGTCGAGATTTTTGTTCCTCCAATGAGTCGTAGCCTTGTCATTATGGAAGGTAGTCTATTATCGAGATTTTTGTTATTACAATGGATGGTAGCCTTGTCATTATGGAAGGTAGTCTATTGTCAAGATTTTTGTTATTCCAATTGATGGTAGCGTTTTCATTATTGAAGGTAGTCTATTGTCGAGATTTTTGTTACTCCAATGGATGATAGCCTTGTCATTATGGAAGGTAGTCTATGTCGAGATTGTTTTTACTCCAATGGATGGTAGCCTTGTCATTATGGAAGGTAGTCTATTGTCGAGATTTTTGTTATTCCAATTGATGGTAGCATTGTCATTATGGAAGGTAGTTTTTTGTCAAAATTTTTGTTGCTCGAATGGATGGTAGCCATTTCATTATGGAAGGTAGTTTGTCTTTGAGATTTTTGTTACTCCAATGGATGGTGGCCTTGTCATTATGCAACCTAGTCGGTTGTTCAGATTTTTGTTACTCTAATGGATGGTAGCCTTGTCATTATGGAATGAAGTATTTTGTCGATATTTTTGTTATTCCATTTTATGGTAGCCTTATCATTATGCAAGGTAGTTTGTTGTTCAGATTTTTGTTACTCAAATGGATGGTAGACTTGTCATTATTCAAGGTAGTCTGTTGTCGATATCTTTGTTACTCCAATGGATGATAGCCTTGTCATTATGGAAGGTGGTCTGTTGTCGAGATTTTTTTTATTCCATTGGATGGTAGCTTTGTCATTATTGAAGGTAGTCTATTGTTGAGATTTTTGTTATTCCAATGGATGGTAGCCTTGTCATTATGGAAGGTAGTTTTTTGTCTTGATTTTAATTACTCCAATGGATGGTAGCGTTGTCATTATGGAAGGTAGTCTGTTGTCGAGATTTTTGTTACTCCAATGAATGGTAGCCTTGTCATTATGGAAGGTAGTATTTTGTCGGTATTTTTGTTACTCCAATGGATGATAGCCTTATCATTATGGAAGGTAGTCTATTGTCGATATCTTTGTTACTCCAATGGATGGTAGCCTTGTCATTATGGATGGTAATCTGTTGTCGATATCTTTGTTACTCCAATGGATGATAGCCTTGTCATTATGGAAGGTAGTCTGTTGTCGAGATTTTTGTTACTCCAATGGATGGTAGCCTTGTCATTATGGAAGGTAGTCTATTGTCACGATTTTGTTACTCTAACAGATGGTAGGATTGTCATTATAGAACATAGTCTGTTGTTGTTATTTTTGTTACCCCAATGGATGGTAGCCTTGTCATTATGGAAGGTAGTCTATTGTCGATATTTTTGTTACTCCAATGCATGGTAGCCTTGTCATTATGGAAGGTAGTCTATTGTCGAGATTTTTGTTCCTCCAAAGAGTCGTAGCCTTGTCATTATGGAAGGTAGTCTATTATCGAGATTTTTGTTACTCCAATGGATGTAGCCTTGTCATTATGGAAGGTAGTTTGTTCTTCAAATTTTTGTTACTCCAATGGATGGTAGCCTTGTGATTATGGAAGGTAGACTATTGTCGATATTTTTATTAGTCCATTGGATGGTAGCCTTGTCATTATGGAAGGTAGTCTGTTGTCACGATTTTGTTAATCTAACGGATGGTAGGATTATCATTATAGAACATAGTCTGTTGTTGATATTTTTGTTACCCCAATGGATGGTAGCCTTGTCATTATGGAAGGTAGTCTATTGTCGATATTTTTGTTACTCCAATGCATGGTAGCCTTGTCATTATGGAAGGTAGTCTATTGTCGAGATTTTTGTTCCTCCAAAGAGTCGTAGCCTTGTCATTATGGAAGGTAGTCTATTATCGAGATTTTTGTTACTCCAATGGATGTAGCCTTGTCATTATGGAAGGTAGTTTGTTCTTCAAATTTTTGTTACTCCAATGGATGGTAGCCTTGTGATTATGGAAGGTAGACTATTGTCGATATTTTTGTTAGTCCATTGGATGGTAGCCTTGTCATTATGGAAGGTAGTCTGTTGTCGAAAATTTTGTTATTCCACTGGATGGTAACCTTGTCATTATGGAAGGTAGTATTTTGTCGGTATTTTTGTTACTCCAATGGATGATAGCCTTATCATTATGGAAGGAGTCTATTGTCGATATCTTTGTTACTCCAATGGATGGTAGCCTTGTCATTATGGATGGTAATCTGTTGTCGATATCTTTGTTACTCCAATGGATGATAGCCTTGTCATTATGGTAGGTAGTCTATTGTCGAGATTTTTGTTACTCCAATGGATGGTAGCCTTGTCATTACGGAAGGTAGTCTATTGTCACGATTATGTTACTCTAACAGATGGTAGGATTGTCATTATAGAACATAGTTTGTTGTTGATATTTTTGTTACCCCAATGGATGGTAGCCTTGTCATTATGGAAGGTAGTCTATTGTCGAGATTTTTGTTACCCTAATGGATGTAGCCTTGTCATTATAGAAGGTAGTCTCTTGTCGAGATTTTTGTTACTCCAATGGATGTAGCCTTGTCATTATGGAAGGTAGTTTGTTCTTCAAATTTTTGTTACTCCAATGGATGGTAGCCTTGTGATTATGGAAGGTAGAGTATTGTCGAGATTTTTGTTAGTCCATTGGATGGTAGCCTTGTCATTATGGAAGGTAGTCTGTTGTCACGATTTTGTTAATCTAACGGATGGTAGGATTGTCATTATAGAACATAGTCTGTTGTTGATATTTTTGTTACCCCAATGGATGGTAGCCTTGTCATTATGGAAGGTAGTCTATTGTCGATATTTTTGTTACTCCAATGCATGGTAGCCTTGTCATTATGGAAGGTAGTCTATTGTCGAGATTTTTGTTCCTCCAATGAGTCGTAGCCTTGTCATTATGGAAGGTAGTCTATTATCGAGATTTTTGTTATTACAATGGATGGTAGCCTTGTCATTATGGAAGGTAGTCTATTGTCAAGATTTTTGTTATTCCAATTGATGGTAGCGTTGTCATTATTGAAGGTAGTCTATTGTCGAGATTTTTGTTACTCCAATGGATGATAGCCTTGTCATTATGGAAGGTAGTCTATGTCGATATTGTTTTTACTCCAATGGATGGTAGCCTTGTCATTATGGAAGGTAGTCTATTGTCGAGATTTTTGTTATTCCAATTGATGGTAGCATTGTCATTATGGAAGGTAGTTTTTTGTCAAAATTTTTGTTGCTCGAATGGATGGTAGCCATTTCATTATGGAAGGTAGTTTGTCTTTGAGATTTTTGTTATTCCAATGGATGGTGGCCTTGTCATTATGCAACCTAGTCGGTTGTTCAGATTTTTGTTACTCTAATGGATGGTAGCCTTGTCATTATGGAATGTAGTATTTTGTCGATATTTTTGTTATTCCATTTTATGGTAGCCTTATCATTATGCAAGGTAGTCTGTTGTTCATATTTTTGTTACTCAAATGGATGGTAGACTTGTCATTATTTAAGGTAGTCTGTTGTCGATATCTTTGTTACTCCAATGGATGATAGCCTTGTCATTATGGAAGGTGGTCTGTTGTCGAGATTTTTTTTATTCCATTGGATGGTAGCTTTGTCATTATTGAAGGTAGTCTATTGTTGAGATTTTTGTTATTCCAATGGATGGTAGCCTTGTCATTATGGAAGGTAGTTTTTTGTCTTGATTTTAATTACTCCAATGGATGGTAGCCTTGTCATTATGGAAGGTAGTCTGTTGTCGAGATTTTTGTTACTCCAATGAATGGTAGCCTTGTCATTATGGAAGGTAGTTTGTTGTCAAGATTTTTGTTACCCCAATGGATGGTAGCCTTGTCATTATGGAAGGTAGTCTGTTGTCGAGATTTTTGTTACTCCAATGAATGGTACCCTTGTCATTTTGGAAGGTAGTCTATTGTCGAGATTTTTGTTACTCCAATGGATGATAGCCTTGTCATTATGGAAGGTAGTCTATTGTCGAGATTTTTGTTACTCCAATGGATGATAGCCTTGTCATTATGGAAGGTAGTCTATTGTCGAGATTTTTGATACCCCAATGATTCGTAGCCTTGTCGTTATTGAAGGTAGTCTATTGTCGAGATTTTTGTTATTCCAATGGATGGTAGCCTTGTCATTATGGAAGGTAGTCTATTGTCGAGATTTTTTTTACTCCAATGGATGGTAGCGTTGTCATTACAGAAGGTAGTCTATTGTCGAGATTTTTGTTATTCCAATGGATGGTAGCGTTGTCATTATGGAAGGTAGTCTGTTGTCGAGATTTTTGTTACTCCAATGAGTGGTAGCCTTGTCATTATGGAAGGTAGTTTGTTGTCAAGATTTTTGTTACCCCAATGGATGGTAGCCTTATCATTATGGAAGGTAGTCTGTTGTCGAGATTTTTGTTACTCCAATGAATGGTACCCTTGTCATTTTGGAAGGTAGTCTATTGTCGAGATTTTTGTTACTCCAATGGATGATAGCCTTGTCATTATGGAAGGTAGTCTATTGTCGAGATTTTTGTAACTCCAATGGATGATAGCCTTGTCATTATGGAAGGTAGTCTATTGTCGAGATTTTTGATACCCCAATGATTCATAGCCTTGTCGTTATGGAAGGTAGTCTATTGTCGAGATTTTTGTTATTCCAATGGATGGTAGCCTTGTCATTATGGAAGGTAGTCTATTGTCGAGGTTTTTGTTATTCCAATGGATGGTAGCCTTGTCATTATGGAAGGTAGTTTTTTGTCGAGATTTTTGTTACTCCAATGGATGGTAGCCTTGTCAGTACAGAAGGTAGTCTATTGTCGAGATTTTTGTTACCCTAATGGATGTAGCCTTGTCATTATGGAAGGTAGTCTGTTGTCGAGCTTTTTGTTACTCCAATGGATGTAGCCTTGTCATTATGGAAGGTAGTTTATTCTTCAATTTTTTGTTACTCCAATGGATGGTAGCCTTGTGATTATGGAAGGTAGACTATTGTCGAGATTTTTGTTAGTCCATTGGATGGTAGCCTTGTCATTATGGAAGGTAGTCTGTTGTCGAGAATTTTGTTATTCCAATGGATGGTAACCGTGTCATTATGGAAGGTAGTATTTTGTCGATATTTTTGTTACTCCAATGGATGATAGCCTTATCATTATGGAAGGTAGTCTATTGTCGATATCTTTGTTACTCCAATGGATGGTAGCCTTGTCATTATGGATGGTAGTCTGTTGTTGATATTTTTGTTACCCCAATGGATGGTAGTCTTGTCATTATGGAAGGTAGTCTATTGTCGAGATTTTTGTTACCCTAATGGATGTAGCCTTGTCATTATGGAAGGTAGTCTGTTGTCGAGATTTTTGTTACTCCAATGGATGTAGCCTTGTCATTATGGAAGGTAATTTGTTCTTCAAATTTTTGTGACTCCAATGGATGGTAGCCTTGTGATTATGGAAGGTAGACTATTGTGGAGATTTTTGTTAGTCCATTGGATGGTAGCCTTGTCATTATGGAAGGTAGTCTGTTGTCACGATTTTGTTACTCTAACGGATGGTAGGATTGTCATTATAGAACATAGTCTGTTGTTGATATTTTTGTTACCCCAATGGATGGTAGCCTTGTCATTATGGAAGGTAGTCAATTGTCGAGATTTTTGTTACTCCAATGCATGGTAGCCTTGTCATTATGGAAGGTAGTCTATTGTCGATATTTTTGTTACTCCAATGGATGATAGCCTTGTCGTTATGGAGGGTAGTCTATTGTCGAGATTTTTGTTACTCCAATGAGTCGTAGCCTTGTCATTATGGAAGGTAGTCTATTGTCGAGATTTTTGTTATTCCAATGGATGGTAGCCTTGTCATTATTCAAGGTTGTTTTTTGTCTTGATTTTAATTACTCCAATGGATGGTAGCGTTGTCATTATGGAAGGTAGTCTGTTGTCGAGATTTTTGTTACTCCAATGAATGGTATCCTTGTCATTATGGAAGGTAGTTTGTTGTCAAGATTTTTGTTACCCCAATGGATGGTAGCCTTGTCATTATGGAAGGTAGTCTGTTGTCGAGATTTTTGTTACTCCAATGAATGGTACCCTTGTCATTTTGGAAGGTAGTTTATTGTCGAGATTTTTGTTACTCCAGTGGATGATAGCCTTGTCATTATGGAAGGTATTCTATTGTCGAGATATTTGTTACTCCAATGGATGATAGCCTTGTCATTATGGAAGGTAGTCTATTGTCGAGATTTTTGATACCCCAATGATTCGTAGCCTTGTCGTTATGGAAGGTAGTCTTTTGTCGAGATTTTTGTTATTCCAATGGATGGTAGCCTTGTCATTATGGAAGGTAGTCTATTGTCGAGATTTTTTTTACTCCAATGGATTGTAGCCTTGTCATTATAGAAGGTAGTTTTTTGTCGAGATTTTTGTTACTCCAATGGATGGTAGCCTTGTCATTACAGAAGGTAGTCTATTGTCGAGATTTTTGTTACACTAATCGATGTAGCCTTGTCATTATGGAAGGTAGTCTGTTGTCGAGATTTTTGTTACTCCAATGGATGTAGCCTTGTCATTATGGAAGGTAGTTTATTCTTCAATTTTTTGTTACTCCAATGGATGGTAGCCTTGTGATTATGGAAGGTAGACTATTGTCGAGATTTTTGATACCCCAATTATTCGTAGCCTTGTCATTATGGAAGGTAGTCTATTGTCGAGATTTTTGTTATTCCAATGGATGGTAGCCTTGTGATTATGGAAGGTAGACTATTGTCGATATTTTTGTTAGTCCATTGGATGGTAGCCTTGTCATTATGGAAGGTAGTCTTATGTCGAAAATTTTGTTATTCCACTGGATGGTAACCTTGTCATTATGGAAGGTAGTATTTTGTCGGTATTTTTTTTACTCCAATGGATGATAGCCTTATCATTATGGAAGGTAGTCTATTGTCGATATCTTTGTTACTCCAATGGATGGTAGCCTTGTCATTATGGATGGTAATCTGTTGTCGATATCTTTGTTACTCCAATGGATGATAGCCTTGTCATTATGGTAGGTAGTCTATTGTCGAGATTTTTGTTACTCCAATGGATGGTAGCCTTGTCATTACGAAAGGTAGTCTATTGTCACGATTATGTTACTCTAACAGATGGTAGGATTGTCATTATAGAACATAGTTTGTTGTTGATATTTTTGTTACCCCAATGGATGGTAGCCTTGTCATTATGGAAGGTAGTCTATTGTCGAGATTTTTGTTACCCTAATGGATGTAGCCTTGTCATTATAGAAGGTAGTCTCTTGTCGAGATTTTTGTTACTCCAATGGATGTAGCCTTGTCATTATGGAAGGTAGTTTGTTCTTCAAATTTTTGTTACTCCAATGGATGGTAGCCTTGTGATTATGGAAGGTAGAGTATTGTCGAGATTTTTGTTAGTCCATTGGATGGTAGCCTTGTCATTATGGAAGGTAGTCTGTTGTCACGATTTTGTTAATCTAACGGATGGTAGGATTGTCATTATAGAACATAGTCTGTTGTTGATATTTTTGTTACCCCAATGGATGGTAGCCTTGTCATTATGGAAGGTAGTCTATTGTCGATATTTTTGTTACTCCAATGCATGGTAGCCTTGTCATTATGGAAGGTAGTCTATTGTCGAGATTTTTGTTCCTCCAATGAGTCGTAGCCTTGTCATTATGGAAGGTAGTCTATTATCGAGATTTTTGTTATTACAATGGATGGTAGCCTTGTCATTATGGAAGGTAGTCTATTGTCAAGATTTTTGTTATTCCAATTGATGGTAGCGTTGTCATTATTGAAGGTAGTCTATTGTCGAGATTTTTGTTACTCCAATGGATGATAGCCTTGTCATTATGGAAGGTAGTCTATGTCGATATTGTTTTTACTCCAATGGATGGTAGCCTTGTCATTATGGAAGGTAGTCTATTGTCGAGATTTTTGTTATTCCAATTGATGGTAGCATTGTCATTATGGAAGGTAGTTTTTTGTCAAAATTTTTTTTGCTCGAATGGATTGTAGCCATTTCATTATGGAAGGTAGTTTGTCTTTGAGATTTTTGTTACTCCAATGGATGGTGGCCTTGTCATTATGCAACCTAGTCGGTTGTTCAGATTTTTGTTACTCAAATGGATGGTAGACTTGTCATTATTCAAGGTAGTCTGTTGTCGATATCTTTGTTACTCCAATGGATGATAGCCTTGTCATTATGGAAGGTGGTCTGTTGTCGAGATTTTTTTTATTCCATTGGATGGTAGCTTTGTCATTATTGAAGGTAGTCTATTGGTGAGATTTTTGTTATTCCAATGGATGGTAGCCTTGTCATTATGGAAGGTAGTTTTTTGTCTTGATTTTAATTACTCCAATGGATGGTAGCCTTGTCATTATGGAAGGTAGTCTGTTGTCGAGATTTTTGTTACTCCAATGAATGGTAGCCTTGTCATTATGGAAGGTAGTTTGTTGTCAAGATTTTTGTTAGCCCAATGGATGGTAGCCTTGTCATTATGGAAGGTAGTCTGTTGTCGAGATTTTTGTTACTCCAATGAATGGTACCCTTGTCATTTTGGAAGGTAGTCTATTGTCGAGATTTTTGTTACTCCAATGGATGATAGCCTTGTCATTATGGAAGGTAGTCTATTGTCGAGATTTTTGTTACTCCAATGGATGATAGCCTTGTCATTATGGAAGGTAGTCTATTGTCGAGATTTTTGATACCCCAATGATTCGTAGCCTTGTCGTTATTGAAGGTAGTCTATTGTCGAGATTTTTGTTATTCCAATGGATGGTAGCCTTGTCATTATGGAAGGTAGTCTATTGTCGAGATTTTTTTTACTCCAATGGATGGTAGCGTTGTCATTACAGAAGGTAGTCTATTGTCGAGATTTTTGTTATTCCAATGGATGGTAGCTTTGTCATTATGGAAGGTAGTCTGTTGTCGAGATTTTTGTTACTCCAATGAATGGTAGCCTTGTCATTATGGAAGGTAGTTTGTTGTCAAGATTTTTGTTACCCCAATGGATGGTAGCCTTATCATTATGGAAGGTAGTCTGTTGTCGAGATTTTTGTTACTCCAATGAATGGTACCCTTGTCACTTTGGAAGGTAGTCTATTGTCGAGATTTTTGTAACTCCAATGGATGATAGCCTTGTCATTATGGAAGGTAGTCTATTGTCGAGATTTTTGATACCCCAATGATTCATAGCCTTGTCGTTATGGAAGGTAGTCTATTGTCGAGATTTTTGTTATTCCAATGGATGGTAGCCTTGTCATTATGGAAGGTAGTCTATTGTCGAAATTTTTTTTACTCCAATGGATGGTAGCCTTGTCATTATGGAAGGTAGTCTATTGTCGAGGTTTTTGTTATTCCAATGGATGGTAGCCTTGTCATTATGGAAGGTAGTTTTTTGTCGAGATTTTTGTTACTCCAATGGATGGTAGCCTTGTCATTACAGAAGGTAGTCTATTGTCGAGATTTTTGTTACCCTAATGGATGTAGCCTTGTCATTATGGAAGGTAGTCTGTTGTCGAGATTTTTGTTACTCCAATGGATGTAGCCTTGTCATTATGGAAGGTAGTTTATTCTTCAATTTTTTGTTACTCCAATGGATGGTAGCCTTGTGATTATGGAAGGTAGACTATTGTCGAGATTTTTGTTAGTCCATTGGATGGTAGCCTTGTCATTATGGAAGGTAGTCTGTTGTCGAGAATTTTGTTATTCCAATGGATGGTAACCGTGTCATTATGGAAGGTAGTATTTTGTCGATATTTTTGTTACTCCAATGTATGATAGCCTTATCATTATGGAAGGTAGTCTATTGTCGATATCTTTGTTACTCCAATGGATGGTAGCCTTGTCATTATGGATGGTAGTCTGTTGTCGAGATTTTTGTTACTCCAATGTATGGTAGCCTTGTCATTATGGAAGGTAGTCTGTTGTCACGATTTTGTTACTCTAACGGATGGTAGGATTGTCATTATAGAACATAGTCTGTTGTTGATATTTTTGTTACCCCAATGGATGGTAGTCTTGTCATTATGGAAGGTAGTCTATTGTCGAGATTTTTGTTACCCTAATGGATGTAGCCTTGTCATTATGGAAGGTAGTCTGTTGTCGAGATTTTTGTTACTCCAATGGATGTAGCCTTGTCATTATGGAAGGTAATTTGTTCTTCAAATTTTTGTGACTCCAATGGATGGTAGCCTTGTGATTATGGAAGGTAGACTATTGTGGAGATTTTTGTTAGTCCATTGGATGGTAGCCTTGTCATTATGGAAGGTAGTCTGTTGTCACGATTTTGTTACTCTAACGGATGGTAGGATTGTCATTATAGAACATAGTCTGTTGTTGATATTTTTGTTACCCCAATGGATGGTAGCCTTGTCATTATGGAAGGTAGTCAATTGTCGAGATTTTTGTTACTCCAATGCATGGTAGCCTTGTCATTATGGAAGGTAGTCTATTGTCGATATTTTTGTTACTCCAATGGATGATAGCCTTGTCGTTATGGAAGGTAGTCTATTGTCGAGATTTTTGTTACTCCAATGAGTCGTAGCCTTGTCATTATGGAAGGTAGTCTATTGTCGAGATTTTTGTTATTCCAATGGATGGTAGCCTTGTCATTATGGAAGGTTGTTTTTTGTCTTGATTTTAATTACTCCAATGGATGGTAGCGTTGTCATTATGGAAGGTAGTCTGTTGTCGAGATTTTTGTTACTCCAATGAATGGTATCCTTGTCATTATGGAAGGTAGTTTGTTGTCAAGATTTTTGTTACCCCAATGGATGGTAGCCTTGTCATTATGGAAGGTAGTCTGTTGTCGAGATTTTTGTTACTCCAATGGATGGTAGCGTTGTCATTACAGAAGGTAGTCTATTGTCGAGATTTTTGTTACTCCAGTGGATGATAGCCTTGTCATTATGGAAGGTATTCTATTGTCGAGATATTTGTTACTCCAATGGATGATAGCCTTGTCATTATGGAAGGTAGTCTATTGTCGAGATTTTTGATACCCCAATGATTCGTAGCCTTGTCGTTATGGAAGGTAGTCTATTGTCGAGATTTTTGTTATTCCAATGGATGGTAGCCTTGTCATTATGGAAGGTAGTCTATTGTCGAGATTTTTTTTACTCCAATGGATTGTAGCCTTGTCATTATAGAAGGTAGTTTTTTGTCGAGATTTTTGTTACTCCAATGGATGGTAGCCTTGTCATTACAGAAGGTAGTCTATTGTCGAGATTTTTGTTACCCTAATCGATGTAGCCTTGTCATTATGGAAGGTAGTCTGTTGTCGAGATTTTTGTTACTCCAATGGATGTAGCCTTGTCATTATGGAAGGTAGTTTATTCTTCAATTTTTTGTTACTCCAATGGATGGTAGCCTTGTGATTATGGAAGGTAGACTATTGTCGAGATTTTTGATACCCCAATTATTCGTAGCCTTGTCATTATGGAAGGTAGTCTGTTGTCGAAAATTTTGTTATTCCAATGGATGGTAGCCTTGTCATTATGGAAGGTAGTCTATTGTCGAGATTTTTGTTATTCAAATGGATGGTAGCCTTGTCATTATGGAAGGTAGTCTATTGTCGATATCTTTGTTACTCCAATATATGGTAGACTTGTCATTATGGATGGTAGTCTGTTGTCGAGATTTTTGTTACTCCAATGGATGGTAGCCCTGTCATTATGGAAGGTAGTCTGTTGTCACGATTTTGTTACTCTAACGGATGGTAGGATTGTCATTATAGAACATAGTCTGTTGTTGATATTTTTGTTACCCCAATGGATGGTAGCCTTGTCATTATGGAAGGTAGTCTATTGTCGAGATTTTTGTTACCCTAATGGATGTAGCCTTGTCATTATGGAAGGTAGTCTGTTGTCGAGATTTTTGTTACTCCAATAGATGTAGCCTTGTCATTATGGAAGGTAGTCTGTTGTCAGGATTTTTGTTACTCCAATGGATGTAGCCTTGTCATTATGGAAGGTAGTCTATTGTCGAGATTTTTGTTACCCTAATGGATGTAGCCTTGTCATTATGGAAGGTAGTCTGTTGTCGAGATTTTTGTTACTCCAATGGATGTAGCCTTGTCAATATGGAAGGTAGTTTGTTCTTCAAATTTTTGTGACTCCAATGGATGGTAGCCTTGTGGTTATGGAAGGTAGTCTATTGTCGAGATTTTTGTTACTCCAATGAGTCGTAGCCTTGTCATTATGGAAGGTAGTCTATTATCGAGATTTTTGTTATTCCAATTGATGGTAGCCTTGTCATTATGGAAGGTAGTCTATTGTCGAGATTTTTGTTATTCCAATTGATGGTAGCGTTGTCATTATTGAAGGTAGTCTATTGTCGAGATTTTTGTTACTCCAATGGATGATAGCCTTGTCATTATGGAAGGTAGTCTATGTCGAGATTTATTTTACTCCAATGGATGGTAGCGTTGTCATTACAGAAGGTAGTCTATTGTCGAGATTTTTGTTATTCCAATTGATGGTAGCCTTGTCATTATGGAAGGTAGTTTTTTGTCAAAATTTTTGTTGCTCGAATGGATGGTAGCCATTTCATTATGGAAGATAGTTTGTCTTTGAGATTTTTGTTACTCCAATGGATGGTGGCCTTGTCATTATGCAACGTAGTCGTTTGTTCAGATTTTTGTTACTCCAATGGATGGTAGCCTTGTCATTATGAAATGTAGTATTTTGTCGATATTTTTGTTATTCCATTTTATGGTACCCTTGTCATTATGCAAGGTAGTCTATTGTTCAGATTTTTGTTACTCAAATGGATGGTAGACTTGTCATTATTCAAGGTAGTCTGTTGTCGATATCTTTGTTACTCCAATGGATGATAGCCTTGTCATTATGGAAGGTGGTCTGTTGTCGAGATTTTTTTTATTCCATTGGATGGTAGCCTTGTCATTATTGAAGGTAGTCTATTGTTGAGATTTTTGTTATTCCAATGGATGGTAACCTTGTCATTATGCAAGGTAGTTTGTTGTTCATATTTTTGTTACTCCAATGGATGGTAGCCTTGTCATTATGGAAGGTAGTCTATTGTCGAGATTTTTGTTATTCCAATGGTTTGTAACCTTGTCATTATGGAAGTTAGTATTTTGTCGATATCTTTGTTACTCCAATGGATGATAGCCTTGTCATTATGCAAGGTAGTCTGGTATTCATATTTTTGTTACTCCAATGGATGGTAGCGTTGTCATTATGGAAGGGAGTCTATTGTCGAGACTTTTGTTACTCCAATGGATGATAGCCTTGTCATTATGGAAGGTAGTCTATTGTCGAGATTTTTTTTACTCCAATGGAAGGTAGCCTAGTCATTATGGAAGGTAGTCTATTGTCGAGATTTTTTTTACTCCAATGGATGGTAGCCTTTTCATTATGGAAGGAAGTCTATTGTTAAGATTTTTGTTATTCCAATGGATGGTAGCCTTGTTATTATGGAAGGTAGTTTTTTGTCGAGATTTTTTTTACCCGAATGGATGGTAGCCTTGTCATTACAAAAGGTAGTCTATTGTCGAGAATTTTGTTACCCTAATGGATGTAGACTTGTCATTATGGAAGGTAGTCTATTGTCGAGATATTTGTTACTCCAATGGATGGTAGCCTTGTCATTATGGAAGGTAGTCTGTTGTCACAATTTTGTTACTCTAACGGATGGTAGGATTGTCATTATAGAACATAGTCTATTGTTGATATTTTTGTTACCCCAATGGATGGTAGCCTTGTCATTATGGAAGGTAGTCTATTGTCGAGATTTTTGTTACCCTAATGGATGTAGCCTTGTCATTATGGTAGGTAGTTTGTTGTCGAGATTTTTGTTACTCGAATGGATGTAGCCTTGTCATCATGGAAGGTAGTTTGTTCTTCAAATTTTTGTTACTCCAATGGATGGTAGCCTTGTGATTATGGAAGGTAGACTATTGTGGAGATTTTTGTTAGTCCATTGGATGGTAGCCTTGTCATTATGGAAGGTAGTCTGTTGTCACGATTTTGTTACTCTAACGGATGGTAGGATTGTCATTATAGAACATAGTCTGTTGTTGATATTTTTTTTACCCCAATGGATGGTAGCCTTGTCATTATGGAAGGTAGTTTATTGTCGAGATTTTTGTTACTCCAATGAATGGTAGCCTTGTCATTATGGAAGGTAGTCTATTGTCGATATTTTTGTTACTCCAATGGATGATAGCCTTGTCATTATGGAAGGTAGTCTATTGTCGAGATTTTTGTTACCCTAATGGATGTAGCCTTGTCATTATGGAAGGTAGTCTGTTGTCGAGATTTTTGTTACTCCAATGAATGGTACCCTTGTCATTATGGAAGGTAGTCTATTGCCGAGATTTTTGTTACTCCAATGGATGATAGCCTTGTCATTATGGAAGGTAGTCTATTGTCGAGATTTTTGTTACTCCAATGGATGATAGCTTTGTCATTATGGAAGTTAGTCTATTGTCGAGATTTTTGATACCCTAATAATTTGTAGCCTTGTCATTATGGAAGGTAGTCTATTGTCGAGATTTTTGTTCTTCCAATGGATGGTAGCCTTGTCATTATGGAAGGTAGTCTATTGTCGATATTTTTGTTATTCCAATGGATGGTAGCATTGTCATTATGGAAGGTAGTCTATTGCCGAGATTTTTGTTACTCCAATGGATGATAGCCTTGTCATTATGGAAGGTAGTCTATTGTCGAGATTTTTTTACTCCAATGGATGGTAGCATTTTCATTATGGAAGGAAGTCTATTGTCAAGATTTTTGTTATTCCAATGGATGGTAGCCTTGTTATTATGGAAGGTAGTTTTTTGTCGATATTTTTGTTACTCCAATGGATGGTAGCCTTGTCATTACAAAAGGTAGTCTATTGTTGAGATTTTTGTTACCTTAATGGATGTAGACTTGTCATTATGGAAGGTAGTCTGTTGTCGAGATTTTTGTTACTCCAATGCATGAAGCCTTGTCATTATGGAAGGTAGTTTGTTCTTCAAATTTTTGTTACTCCAATGGATGGTAGCCTTGTGATTATGGAAGGTAGACTATTGTCGAGATTTTTGTTAGTCCATTGGATGGTAGCCTTGTCATTATGGAAGGTAGTCTGTTGTCGAGATTTTTTTTACTCCAATGGATGGTAGCCTTGTCATTCTGGAAGGTAGTCTGTTGTCACGATTTTGTTACTCTAATGGATGGTAGGATTCTCATTATAGAACATAGTCTGTTGTTGATATTTTTGTTACTCCAATGGATGGTAGCCTTGTCATTATCGAAGATAGTCTGTTGTCAATATCTTTGTTACTCCAATGGATGATAGCCTTGTCATTATGGAAGGTAGTCTATTTTCGAGATTTTTGTTATTCCAATGGATGGTAGCGTTGTCATTATGGAAGGTAGTCTATTGTCGAGATTTTTGTTACTCCAATGGATGATAGCCTTGTCATTATGGAAGGTAGTCTATTGTCGAGATTTTTTTTACTCCAATTTATGGTAGCCTTGTCATTATGGAAGGAAGTCTATTGTCGAGATTTTTGTTATTCCAATGGATGGTATCCTTGTCATTATGGAAGGTAGTTTTTGTCGATATCATTGTTACTCCAATGGATGGTAGCCTTGTCATTATGGAAGGTAGTTTGTTGTCGATATTTTTGTTACTCCAATGGATGGTAGCCTTGTCATTATGGAAGGTAGTATGTTGTCACGATTTTGTTACTCTAATTGATGGTAGGATTGTCATTATAGAACATAGTCTATTGTTGATATTTTTGTTTCTCCAATGGATGATAGCCTTGTTATTATTGAAGGTATTCTATTATCAAAATTTTTCTTACTCCAATGGATGGTACCCTTGTCTATGCAAGGTAGTCGATTGTTCTGATTTTTGTTACTCTAACGAATGGTAGCCTTGTCATTATAGAAGGTAGTCTATTGTCGAGATTTTTGATATTCCAATTGATGGTAGCCTTGTCATTATGGAAGGTAGTTTTTTGTCAAAAATTTTGTTGCTCCAATGGATGGTAGCCTTGTCATTATGGAAGGTAGTTTGTTGTCAAGATTTTTGTTACCCCAATCGATGGTAGCCTTGTCATTATGGAAGGTAGTCTGTTGTCGAGATTTTTGTTACTCCAATGAAGGGTAGCCTTGTCATTATGGAAGGTAGTTTGCCTTTGAGATTTTTGTTACTCCAATGGATGGTGGCCTTGTCATTATGTAAGGTAGTCGGTTGTTCAGATTTTTGTTACTCCAATGGATGGTAGTCTTGTCATTATGAAATGTAGTATGTTGTCGATATTTTTGTTATTCCATTTGATGGTAGCCTTATCATTATGCAAGGTAGTCTGTTGTTCCGATTTTTGTTACTCAAATGGATGGTAGACTTGTCATTATTCAAGGTAGTCTGTTGTCGATATCATTGTTATTCCAATGGATGGTAGATTTGTCATTATGGAAGGTAATCTATTGTCGAGATTTTTGTTATTCCAATGGATGGTAGCCTTGTCATTATGCAAGGTAGTTTGTTGTTCATATTTTTGTTACTCCAATGGATGGTAGCCTTGTCATTATGGAAGGTAGTCTATTGTCGAGATTTTTTTTACTCCAATGGTTTGTAACCTTGTCATTATGGAAGTTAGTCTTCTGTCGATATCTTTGTTACTTCAATGGATGATAGCCTTGTCATTATGCAAGGTAGTCAGTTGTTCATATTTTTGTTACTCCAATGAATGGTAGCCTTGTCATTATGGAAGGTAGTCTATTGTCGAGATTTTTGTTATTCCAATGGATGGTAGCCTTCTCGTTATGGAAGGTAGTTTTTTGTCGAGATTTTTTTTACTCTAATGGATGGTAGGCTTGCCATTATGGAAGGTAGTCTGTTGTAAAGATTTTTGTTACTCCCATGGATGGTAGCCTTGTCAATATGGAAGGTAGTCTATTGTCAAGATTTTTATAATCCAATGGATGGTAGCCTTGTCATTATGGAAGGTAGTTTTTTGTCTTGATTTTAATTACTCCAATGGATGGTAGCCTTGTCATTATGTAAGGTAGTCTATTGTCGAGATTTTTTTTACTCCAATGGATGGTAGCCTTGTCATTATGGAAGGTAGTCTATTGTCGAGATTTTTGTTATTCCAATGGATGGTAACCTTGTCATTATGCAAGGTAGTTTGTTGTTCATATTTTTGTTACTACAATGGATAATAGCCTTGTCATTATGGAAGGTAGTCTGTTGTCGAGATTTTTGTTATTCCAATAGTCTGTAACCTTGTCATTATGGAAGTTAGTCTTCTGTCGATATCTTTGTTACCCCAATGGATGATATCCTTGTCATTATGCAAGGTAGTCTGTTGTTCATATTTTTGTTACTCCAATGGATGGTAGCCTTGTCATTATGGAAGGTAGTCTATTGTCGAGATTTTTGTTATTCCAATGGATGGTAGCCTTCTCGTCATGGAAGGTAGTTTTATGTCGAGATTTTTTTTACTCTAATGGATGGTAGCCTTGCCATTATGGAAGGTAGTCTGTTGTCAAGATTTTTGTTACTCCCATGGATGATAGCCTTGTCAATATGGAAGGTAGTCTATTGTCATGATATTTTTAATCCAATGGATGGTAGCCTTGTCATTATGGAAGGTAGTTTTTTGTCTTGATTTTAATTACTCCAATGGATGATAGCCTTGTCATTATGGAAGGTAGTCTATTGTCGAGATTTTTTTTACTCCAATGGATGGTAGCCTTATCATTATGGAGGGAAGTCTATTGTCGAGATTTTTTTTATTCCAATGGATGGTATCCTTGTCATTATGGAAGGTAGTTTTTTGTCGATATCATTGTTACTCCAATGGATAGTAGCCTTGTCATTATGGAAGGTAGTCTGTTGTCGAGATTTTTGTTACACCAATGGATGGTAGCCTTGTCATTATGGAAGGTAGTCTGTTGTCACGATTTTGTTACTCTAATGGATGGTAGGATTGTCATTATAGAACATAGTCTGTTGTTGATATTTTTGTTACTCCAATGGATGGTAGCCTTGTCATAATGGAAGGTACTCTATTGTCGAAATTTTTCTTACTCCAATGGATGGTAGCCTTGTCATTATCGAAGATAGTCTGTTGTCGATATCATTGTTACTCCAATGGATGATAGCCTTGTCATTATGGAAGGTAGTCTGTTGTCGAGATTTTTGTTACTCCAATGGATGGTAGCCTTGTCATTATGGAAGGTAGTCTGTTGTCACGATTTTTTTACTCTAATGGATGGTAGGATTGTCATTATAGAACATAGTCTCTTGTTGATGTTTTTGTTACTCCAATGGATGGTAGCCTTGTCATTACGGAAGGTAGTCTGTTGTCGAGATTTTTGTTACCCCAATGGATGTAGCCTTGTCGTTATGGAAGGTTGTCTGTTGTCGAGATTTTTGTTACTCCAATGAATGGTAGCCTTGTCATTATTGAAGGTAGTCTATCGTTCTGATAACTCTTACTCCAATGGATGATAGCCTTGTCATTATGGAAGGTAGTTTGTTCTTCAAATTTTTGTTACTCCAATGGATGGTAGCCTTGTCATTATGGAAGGTAGTCTGTTGTCGAGATTTTTTTTACTCCAATTGATGGTAGCCTTGTCATTATGGAAGGTAGTTTGTCGTTGAGATTTTTGTTATTCCAATGGATTGTAGCCCTATAATTATGTAAGGTGGTATGTTGTTCATATTTTTGTTACTCCGATGGATGGTAGCCTTGTCATTATGGAAGATAATTTGTTATCGAGATTTTTGTTATTCCAATGGATGGTAACCTTGTTAGTATGGAAGGTAGTCTTTTGTCGAGATTTTTGTTACTCCAGTGGATGATAGCCTTGTCATTATGCATGGTAGTCTGTTTTTCAGATTTTTTTTACTCCATTGGATGGTAGCCTTGTCATTATGGAAGGTAGTCTAATGTCGAGATTTTTGTTATTCCAATGGATGGTAGCCTTATCATTATGGATGGTAGTTTTTTATCGAGATTTTTGTTACTTCAATGGATGATAGCCTTATCATTATGGAAGGTAGTCTATTGTCGATATGTTTGTTAATCCAATGGATTGTAGCCTTATCATTATGGAAGGTAGTTTTTTATGGGGATTTTTGTTACTCCAATGGATGGTAGCCTTGTCATTATGGAAGGTAGTCTGTTGTCACGATTTTGTTACTCTAATTGATGGTAGGATTGTCATTATAGAACATAGTCTGTTGTTGATATTTTTCTTTCTCCAATGGATGATAGCCTTGTTATTATTGAAGGTATTCTATTGTCAAAATTTTTCTACTCCAATGGATGGTAGCCTTGTCTATGCAAGGTAGTCGATTGTTCTGATTTTTGTTACTCTAATGAATGGTAGCCTTGTCATTATAGAAGGTAGTCTATTATCGAGATTTTTGATATTCCAATTGATGGTAGCCATGTCATTATGGAAGGTAGTTTTTTGTCAAAATTTTTGTTGCTCCAATGGATGGTAGCCTTGTCATTATGGAAGGTAGTTTGTTGTCAAGATTTTTGTTACCCCAATCGATGGTAGCCTTGTCATTATGGAAGGTAGTCTATTGTCGAGATTTTTGTTACTCCAATGAATGGTAGCCTTGTCATTATGGAAGGTAGTTTTCCTTTGAGATTTTTGTTACTCCAATGGATGGTGGCCTTGTCATTATGTAAGGTAGTCGGTTGTTCAGATTTTTGTTACTCCAATGGATGGTAGTCTTGTCATTATGAAATGTAGTATGTTGTCGATATTTTTGTTATTCCATTTGATGGTAGCCTTGTCATTATGCAAGGTAGTCTGTTGTTCCGGTTTTTGTTACTCAAATGGATGGGAGACTTGTCATTATTCAAGGTAGTCTGTTGTCGATATCATTGTTACTCCAATGGATGATAGCCTTGTCATTATGGAAGGTAGTCTATTGCGAGATTTTTGTTATTCTAATGGATGGTAACCTTGTCATTATGCAAGGTAGTTTGTTGTTCATATTTTTGTTACTACAATGGATAATAGCCTTGTCATTATGGATGGTAGTCTGTTGTCGATATTTTTGTTATTCCAATGGTTTGTAACCTTGTCATTATGGAAGTTAGTCTTCTGTCGATATCTTTGTTACTCCAATGGATGATAGCCTTGTCATTATGCAAGGTAGTGGGTTTTTCATATTTTTGTTACTCCAATGAATGGTAGCCTTGTCATTATGGAAGGTAGTCTATTGTCGAGATTTTTGTTATTCCAATGGATGGTAGCCTTCTCGTTATGGAAGGTAGTTTTTTGTCGAGATTTTTTTTACTCCAATGGATTGTAGCCTTGCCATTATGGAAGGTAGTCTGTTGTAAAGATTTTTTTTACTCCCATGGATGGTAGCCTTGTCAATATGGAAGGTAGTCTATTGTCAAGATTTTTATAATCCCATGGATGGTAGCCTTGTCATTATGGAAGGTAGTTTTTTGTCTTGATTTTAATTACTCCAATGGATGGTAGCCTTGTCATTATGGAAGGTAGTCTATTGTCGAGATTTTTTTTACTCCAATTGATGGTAGCCTTGTCATTATGGAAGGTAGTCTATTGTCGAGATTTTTGTTATTCCAATGGATGGTAACCTTGTCATTATTCAAGGTAGTTTGTTGTTCATATTTTTGTTACTACAATGGATAATAGCCTTGTCATTATGGAAGGTAGTCTGTTGTCGAGATTTTTGTTATTCAAATTGTCTGTAACCTTGTCATTATGGAAGTTAGTCTTCTGTCGATATCTTTGTTACCCCAATGGATGATATCCTTGTCATTATGCAAGGTAGTCTGTTGTTCATATTTTTGTTACTCCAATGGATGGTAGCCTTGTCATTATAGAAGGTAGTCTATTGTCGAGATTTTTGTTATTCCATTGGATGGTAGCCTTCTCGTTATGGAAGGTAGTTTTTTGTCGAGATTTTTTTTACTCCAATGGATGGTAGCCTTGCCATTATGGAAGGTAGTCTGTTGTCAAGATTTTTGTAACTCCCATGGATGATAGCCTTGTCAATATGGAAGGTAGTCTAATGTCATGATATTTTTAATCCAATGGATGGTAGCCTTGTCATTATGGAAGGTAGTTTTTTGTCTTGATTTTAATTACTCCAATGGATGATAGCCTTGTCATTATGGAAGGTAGTCTATTGTCGTGATTTTTTTTACTCCAATGGATGGTAGCCTTGTCATTATGGAGGGAAGTCTATTATCGAGATTTTTTTTATTCCAATGGATGGTATCCTTGTCATTATGGAAGGTAGTTTTTTGGCGATATCATTGTTACTCCAATGGATGGTAGCCTTGTCATTATGGAAGGTAGTCTGTTGTCGAGATTTTTGTTACTCCAATGGATGGTAGCCTTGTCATTATGGAAGGTAGTCTGTTGTCACGATTTTGTTACTCTAATGGATGGTAGGATTGTCATTATAGAACATAGTTTGTTGTTGATATTTTTGTTACTCCAATGGATGGTAGCCTTGTCATAATGAAAGGTACTCTATTGTCGAAATTTTTCTTACTCCAATGGATGGTAGCCTTGTCATTATCGAAGATAGTCTGTTGTCGATATCATTGTTACTCCAATGGATGATAGCCTTGTCATTATGGAAGGTAGTCTGTTGTCGAGATTTTTGTTACTCCAATTGATGGTAGCCTTGTCATTATGGAAGGTAGTCTGTTGTCACGATTTTGTTACTCTAATGGATGGTAGGATTGTCATTATAGAACATAGTCTCTTGTTGATATTTTTTTTACTCCAATGGATGGTAGCCTTGTCATTATGGAAGGTAGTCTGTTGTCGAGATTTTTGTTACCCCAATGGATGTAGCCTTGTCATTATAGAAGGTTGTCTGTTGTCGAGATTTTTGTTACTCCAATGAATGGTAGCCTTGTCATTATGGAAGGTAGTCTATCGTTCTGATAACTCTTACTCCAATGGATGATAGCCTTGTCATTATGGAAGGTAGTTTGTTCTTCAAATTTTTGTTACTCCAATGGATGGCAGCCTTGTCATTATGGAAGGTAGTTTGTCGTTGAGATTTTTGTAACTCCAATGGATTGTAGCCCTATAATTATGTAAGGTGGTATGTTGTTCAGATTTTTGTTACTCCAATGGATGGTAGCCTTGTCATTATGGAAGATAATTTGTTGTCGAGATTTTTGTTATTCCAATGGATGGTAACCTTGTCAGTATGGAAGGTAGTCTTTTGTCAAGATTTTTGTTACTCCAATGGATGGTAGCCTTGTCATTATGGAAGGTAGTCTATTGTCGATATCTTTGTTATTCCAATGGATGATAGCCTTGTCATTATGCATGGTAGTCTGTTTTTCAGATTTTTTTTACTCCATTGGATGGTAGCCTTGTCATTATGGAAGGTAGTCTAATGTCGAGTTTTTGTTATTCCAATGGATGGTAGCCTTATCATTATGGATGGTAGTTTTTTATCGAGATTTTTATTACTTCAATGGATGATAGCCTTATCATTATGGAAGGTAGTCTATTGTCGATATGTTTGTTAATCCAATGGATTGTAGCCTTATCATTATGGAAGGTAGTTTTTTATGGAGATTTTTGTTACTCCAATGGATGGTAGCCTTGTCATTATGGAAGGTAGTCTGTTGTTGAGATTTTTGTTATTCCAATTGATGGTAGCCTTGTCATTATGTAAGGTAGTCTATTGTTCAAATTTTTGTTACTCCAATGGATGGTAGCCTTGTCATTATGGAAGATAGTCTGTTGTCGATATTTTTGTTACCCCAATGGATGGTAGCCTTGTAATTATGGAAGGTAGTCTGTTGTCGAGATTTTTGTTACTCCAATGGATGGTAGCCTTGTCATTATGGAAGGTAGTCTGTCGTTGATATTTTTGTTACTCCAATGGATTGTAGCCTTGTCATTATGGAAGGTAGTCTATTGTTCATATTTTTGTTACTCCAATGGATGGTAGCCTTGTCATTATGGAAGATAGTTTGTAATCGAGATTTTTGTTACTCCAATGGATGGTAGCCTTGTCATTATGGAAGGTAGTCTATTGTTCAGATTTTTGTTACTCCAATGGATGGTAGCCTTGTCATTATCGAAGTTAGTTTGTAGTCGAGATTTTTGTTATTCCAATGGATGGTAACCTTGTCAGTATGAAAGGTAGTCTTTTGTCGAGATTTTTGTTACTCCAATGGATGGTATCCTTGTAATTATGGATGGTAGTCTGTTGTCGAGATTTTAGTTACTCCAATGGATGGTAGCCTTGTCATTATTGAAGGTAGTCTATTGTCGATATCTTTGTTACTCCAATGGATGATAGCCTTGTCATTGTGTAAGGTAGTCGGTTGTTCATATTTCTGTTACTCCAATGGATGGTAGCCTTATCATTATGGAAGGTATTCTATTGTCGAGAATTTTTTTATTCCATTGGATGGTAGCCTTTTCATTATTGAAGGTAGTCTATTGTCGAGTTTTTTGTTATTCCAATGGATGGTAGCCTTATCATTATGGAAGGTAGGTTTTTATTGAGATTTTTGTTACTCCAATGGATGGTAGCCTTGTCATTATGGAAGGTAGTCTATTGTCGAGATTTTTGTTATTCCAATGGATGGTAACCTTGTCAGTATGGAAGGTAGTCTTTTGTCGAGATTTTTGTTACTCCATT
Organism: Vicia faba; assembly: GCA_948472305.1. NCBI lineage: Eukaryota > Viridiplantae > Streptophyta > Magnoliopsida > Fabales > Fabaceae > Vicia > Vicia faba. Next base: position 679,249,722 of record OX451739.1, on the reverse strand, counting down.
GGATGGTAGCCTTGTCATTATTTAAGGTAGTCTATTGTCGATATCTTTATTACTCCATTCGATGATAGCCTTGTCATTATGCAAGGTAGTCTTTTGTTCATATTTTTGTTACTCCAATGGATGGTAGCCTTGTCATTATGGAAGGTAGTCTGTTGTCGAGATATTTTTTACTACAATGGATGGTAGCCATGTCATTATAGAAGGTAGTCTATTGTCGATATTTTTGTTACCCCAATGGATGGTATCCTTGTCATTATGGAAGGTAGTCTGTCATTGAGATTTTTGTTACTCCAATGGATTGTAGCCTTGTCATTATGTAAGGTAGTCTGTTGTTCAGATTTTTGGTACTCCAATGGATGGTAGCCTTGTCATTATGGAAGATAGTCTGTAGTCGAGATTTTTGTTTTTCCAATGGATGGTAACCTTGTCAGTATGGAAGGTAGTCTTTTGTCGAGATTTTAGTTACTCTAATGGATGGTAGCCTTGTCATTATTGAAGGTAGTCTATTGTGATATCTTTGTTACTCTCATGGATGATAGCCTTATCATTATGCAAGGTAGTCTGTTGTTCGTATTTTTGTTATTCCAATGGATGGTAACCTTGTCATTATGGAAGGTAGTCTATTGTCGAGATTTTTGTTACTCCAATGGATGATAGCCTTGTCATTATGGAAGGTTGGTTTTTATCAAGATTTTTGTTACTCCAATGGATGGTAGCCTTGTCATTATGGAAGGTAGTCTATTGTCGAGATTTTTGTTATTCCAATGGATGGTAACCATTTCAGTATGGAAGGTAGTCTTTTGTCGAGATTTTTGTTATTCCGATGGATGGTAACCATTTCAGTATGGAAGGTAGTCTTTTGTCGAGATTTTTGTTACTCCGATGGATTGTAGCCTTGTCATTATTGAAGGTAGTCTATTGTCGATATCTTTGTTACTCCAATGGATGGTAGCCTTGTCATTATGGAAGGTAGTCTGTTGTCGAGAAATTTTTTATTCCATTGGATGGTAGCCTTTTCATTATGGAAGTTAGTCTATTGTCGAGATTTTTGTTATTCCAATGGATGGTAGCCTTATCATTATGGAAGGTAGGTTTTTATCGAGATTTTTGTTATTCCAATGGAATGTAGTTTATTGTAGAGATTTTTGTTATTCCAATGGATGGTAACCTTGTCAGTATGGAAGGTAGTCTTTTGTCGAGATTTTTGTTATTCCAATGGATGGTAGCCTTGTCATTATTTAAGGTAGTCTATTTTCGATATCTTTGTCACTCCAATGGATGATAGCCTTGTCATTATGCAAGGTAGTCTGTTGTTCATATTTATGTTACTCCAATGGATGGTAGCCTCGTCATTATGGACGGTAGTCTGTTGTCGATATTTTTTTTACTACAATGGATGGTAGTATTGTCATTATGGAAGGTAGTCTGTTGTCAATATTTTTGTTACCCCAATGGATGGTAGCCTTGTAATTATGGAAGGTAGTCTGTTGTCGAGATTTTTGTTACTCCAATGGATGGTAGCCTTGTATTTATGGAAGGTAGTGTGTCGTTGAGATTTTTGTTACTCTAATGGATTGTAGCCTTGTCATTATGTAAGGTAGTCTGTTGTTCAGATTTTTGTTACTCCTATGGATGGTATCCTTGTCATTATGGAAGATAGTCTGTAGTCGAGATTTTTGTTATTCTAATGGATGGTAACCTTGTCAGTATGGAAGGTAGTCTTTTGTCGAGATTTTTGTTACTCCAATGGATGGTAGCCTTGTCATTATTGAAGGTAGTCTATTGTCGATATCTTTGGTACTCCAATGGATGATAGCCTTGCCATTATGCAAGGTAGTCTGTTGTTCATATTTTTTTTACTCCAATGGATGGTAGCCTTGTCATTATGGATGGTAGTCTGTTGTCGAGATTTTTTTTACTCCAATGGATGGTAGCCTTGTCATTATGGAAGATAGTCTGTTGTCGATATTTTTGTTACCCCAATGGATGGTAGCCTTGTAATTATGAAAGGTAGTCTGTTGTCGAGATTTTTGTTACTCCAATGGATTGTAGCCTTGTCATTATGGAAGGTAGTCTGTTGTTCAGATTTTTATTAGTCCAATGGATGGTAGCCTTGTGATTATGGAAGGTAGTCTGTTGTCGATATTTTTTTTACTACAATGGATGGTAGCCTTGTCATTATGGAAGGTAGTTTGTTGTCATTATTTTTGTTACCCCAATGGATGGTAGCCTTGTAATAATGGAAGGTAGTCTATTGTCGAGATTTTTGTTACTCCAATGGATGGTAGCCTTGTCATTATGGAAGATAGTCTGTAGTCGAGATTTTTGTTATTCCAATGGATGGTAACCTTCTCAGTATTGAAGGTAGTCTTTTGTCAAGATTTTGGTTACTCCAACGGAAGGTAGCCTTGTAATTATGGAAGATAGTCTGTTGTCGAGATTTTTGTTACTCCAATGGATGGTAGCCTTGTCATTATGGAAGGTAGTCTATGGTTGAGATTTTTGTTACTCCAATGGATTGTAGCCTTGTCATTATGTAAGGTAGTCTATTGTTCAAATTTTTGTTACTCCAATGGATGGTAGCCTTGTCATTATGGAAGATAGTCTGTTGTCGATATTTTTGTTACCCCAATGGATGGTAGCCTTGTAATTATGGAAGGTAGTATGTTGTCGAGATTTTTGTTACTCCAATGGATGGTAGCCTTGTCATTATGGAAGGTAGTCTGTCGTTGAGATTTTTGTTACTCCAATGGATTGTAGCCTTGTCATTATGGAAGGTAGTCTATTGTTCAGATTTTTGTTACTCCAATGGATGGTAGCCTTGTCATTATGGAAGATAGTCTGTTATCGAGATTTTTGTTATTCCAATGGATGGTAACCTTGTCATTATGGAAGATAGTCTGTAGTCGAGATTTTTGTTATTCCAATGGATGGTAACCTTGTCAGTATGGAAGGTAGTCTTTTGTCGAGATTTTTGTTACTCCAATGGATGGTAGCCTTGTCATTATTAAAGGTAGTCTATTGTCGATATCTTTGGTACTCCAATGGATGATAGCCTTGTCATTATGCAAGGTAGTATGCTGTTCATATTTTTGTTAACCCAATGGATGGTAGCCTTGTAATTATGGAAGGTAGTCTGTTGTCGAGATTTTTGTTACTCCAATGGATTGTAGCCTTGTCATTATGGAAGGTAGTCTGTTGTTCAGATTTTTGTTACTCCAATGGATGATAGCCTTGTCATTATGGAAGGTAGTCTGTTTTCGATATTTTTTTACTACAATGGATGGTAGCCTTGTCATTATGGAAGGTAGTCTGTTGTCATTATTTTTGTTACCCTAATGGATGATAGCCTTGTAATGATGGAAGGTAGTCTGTTGTCGATATTTTTGTTACACCAATGGATGGTAGCCTTGTCATTATGGAAGATAGTCTGTAGTCGATATTTTTGTTATTCCAATGGATGGTAACCTTGTCATTATGGAAGGTAGTCTTTTGTCGAGATTTTTGTTACTCCAATGGATGGTAGCCTTATAATTATGGAAGGTAGTCTGTTGTCCAGATTTTTGTTACTCCAATGGATGGTAGCCTTGTCATTATGGAAGGTAGTCTGTCGTTGAGATTTTTGTTACTCCAATGGATTGTAGCCTTGTCATTATATAAGGTAGTCTATTGTTCCGATTTTTGTTACTCCAATGGATGGTAGCCTTGTCATTATGGAGGATAGTCTGTTGTCTAGATTTTTGTTATTCCAATGGATGGTAACCTTGTCATTATGGAAGGTAGTCTATCGTTGAGATTTTTGTTACTCCAATGGATTGTAGCCTTATCATTATGTAAGGTAGTCTGTTGTTCATATTTTTGTTACTCCAATGAATCGTAGCCTTGTCATTATGGAAGATAGTCTGTAGTCGAGAATTTTGTTATTCCAATTGATGGTAACCTTGTCAGTATGGAAGGCAGTCTGTTGTCGAGATTTTTGTTACTCCAATGGATTATAGCCTTGTCATTATGGAAGGTATTATGTTGTTCAGATTTTTATTACTCCAATGGATGGTATCCTTGTCATTATGGAAGGTAGTCTGTTGTCGATATTTTTTTTACTACAATGGATGGTAGCCTTGTCATTATGGACGGTAGTCTGTCGTTGAGATTTTTGTTACTCCAATGGATTGTAGCCTTGTCATTATGTAAGGTACTCTGTTGTTCATATTTTTGTTACTCCAATGAATCATAGCCTTATCATTATGGAAGATAGTCTGTAGTCGATAATTTTGTTATTCCAATTGATGGTAACCTTATTAGTATGGTAGGCAGTCTGTTGTCGAGATTTTTGTTACTCCAATGGATTGTAGCCTTGTCATTATGGAAGGTAGTCTGTTGTTCAGATTTTTATTACTCCAATGGATGGTAGCCTTGTCATTATGGAAGGTAGTCTGTTGTCGATCTTTTTTTTACTACAATGGATGGTAGCCTTGTCATTATGGAAGGTATTTTGTTGTAATTATTTTTGTTACCCCAATGGATGGTAGCCTTGTAATGATGGAAGGTAGTCTGTTGTCGAGATTTTTGTTACTCCAATGGATGGTAGCCTTGTCATTATGGAAGATAGTCTGTAGTCGAGATTTTTTGTTATTCCAATGGATGGTAACCTTGTCAGTATGGAAGGTAGTCTTTTGTCGAGATTTTTGTTACTCCAATGGATGGTAGCCTTGTAATTATTGAAGGTAGTATGTTTTCAATATTTTTGTTACTCTAATGGATGGTAGCCTTGTCATTATGGAAGGTAGTCTGTCGTTGAGATTTTTGTTACTCCAATGGATTGTAGCCTTGTCATTATGTAAGGTAGTCTATTGTTCAAATTTTTGTTACTCCAATGGATTGTAGCCTTGTCATTATGTAAGGCAGTCTATTGTTCAAATTTTTGTTACTCCAATGGATGGTAGCCTTGTCATAATGGAAGATAGTCTGTTGTCGATATTTTTGTTACCCCAATGAATGGTAGCCTTGTAATTATGGAAGGTAGTCTGTTGTCGAGATTTTTGTTACTCCAATGGATGGTAGCCTTGTCATTATGGAAGGTAGTCTGTCGTTGAGATTTTTGTTACTTCAATGGATTATAGCCTTGTCATTATGGAAGGTAGTCTGTTTTTCAGATTTTTGTTACTCCAATGGATGGTAGCCTTGTCATTATGGAAGATAGTTTGTAGAAGAGATTTCTGTTATTCCAATGGATGGTAACCTTGTCATTATGGAAGATAGTCTGTAGTCGAGATTTTTGTTACTCCAATGGATGGTGGCCTTGTCATTATTGAAGGTAGTCTATTGTCGAGATCTTTGGTACTCCAATGGATGATAGCCTTGTCATTATGCAAGGTAGTCTGTTGTTCATATTTCTATTACTCCAATGGATGGTAGCCTTGTTATTATGGAAGATAGTCTGTTGTCGATATTTTTGTTACCCCAATGGATGGTAGCCTTGTAATTATGGAAGGTAGTCTGTTGTCGATATTTTTGTTACTCCAATGGATTGTAGCCTTATCATTATGGAAGGTAGTCTACTGTTCAGATTTTTGTTACTCCAATGGATGGTAGCCTTGTCGTTATGGAAGGTAGTCTGTTGTCGATATTTTTTTTACTAGAATGGATGGTAGCCTTGTCATTATGTAAGGTAGTTTGTTGTCATTATTTTTTTTACCCCAATGGATGGTAGCCTTGTAATGATGGAAGGTAGTCTGTTGTTGATTTTTTTGTTACTCCAATGAATGCTAACCTTGTTAGTATGGAAGGTAGTCTTTTGTCGAGATTTTTGTTACTCCAATGGATGGTAGCCTTGTAATTATGGAAGGTAGTATGTTTTCGATATTTTTTTTACTGTAATGGATGGTAGCCTTGTCATTATGGAAGGTAGTCTGTCGTTGAGATTTTTGTTACTCCAATGGATTGTAGCCTTGTCATTATGTAAGGTAGTCTATTATTCAAATTTTTGTTACTCCAATGGATTGTAGCCTTGTCATTATGGAAGATAGTCTGTTGTCGATATTTTTGTTACCCCAATGGATGGTAGCCTTGTAATTATGGAAGGTAGTCTGTTGTCGATATTTTTGTTACTCCAATGGATGGTAGCCTTGTCATTATGGAAGGTAGTCTGTCGTTGAGATTTTTGTTACTTCAATGGATTGTAGCCTTGTCATTATGGAAGGTAGTTTGTTGTTCCGATTTTTGTTACTCCAATGGATGGTAGCCTTGTCATTATGGAGGATAGTCTGTTGTCTAGATTTTTGTTATTCCAATGGATGGTAACCTTGTCATTATGGAAGGTAGTCTATCGTTGAGATTTTTGTTACTCCAATGGATTGTAGCCTTATCATTATGTAAGGTAGTCTGTTGTTCATATTTTTGTTACTCCAATGAATCGTAGCCTTGTCATTATGGAAGATAGTCTGTAGTCGAGAATTTTGTTATTCCAATTGATGGTAACCTTGTCAGTATGGAGGGCAGTCTGTTGTCGAGATTTTTGTTACTCCAATGGATTGTAGCCTTGTCATTATGGAAGGTATTATGTTGTTCAGATTTTTATTACTCCAATGGATGGTATCCTTGTCATTATGGAAGGTAGTCTGTTGTCGATATTTTTTTTACTATAATGGATGGTAGCCTTGTCCTTATGGACGATAGTCTGTCGTTGAGATTTTTGTTACTCCAATGGATTGTAGCCTTGTCATTATGTAAGGTAGTCTGTTGTTCATATTTTTGTTACTCTAATGAATCGTAGCCTTGTCATTATGGAAGATAGTCTGTAGTCGAGAATTGTGTTATTCCAATTGATGGTAACCTTGTGAGTATGGTAGGCAGTCTGTTGTCGAGATTTTTGTTACTCCAATGGATTGTAGCCCTGTCATTATGGAAGGTAGTCTGTTGTTCAGATTTTTATTACTCCAATGGATGGTAGCCTTGTCATTATGGAAGGTAGTCTGTTGTCGATATTTTTTTTACTACAATGGATGGTAGCCTTGTCATTATGGAAGGTATTTTGTTGTAATTATTTTTGTTACTCCAATGGATGGTAGCCTTGTAATGATGGAAGGTAGTCTGTTGTCGAGATTTTTGTTACTCCAATGGATGGTAGCCTTGTCATTATGGAAGATAGTCTGTAGTCGAGATTTTTGTTATTCCAATGGATGGTAACCTTGTCAGTATGGAAGGTAGTCTTTTGTCGAGATTTTTGTTACTCCAATGGATGGTAGCCTTGTAATTATTGAAGGTAGTATGTTTTCAATATTTTTGTTACTCTAATGGATGGTAGCCTTGTCATTATGGAAGGTAGTCTGTCGTTGAGATTTTTGTTACTCCAATGGATTGTAGCCTTGTCATTATGTAAGGTAGTCTATTGTTCAAATTTTTGTTACTCCAATGGATTGTAGCCTTGTCATTATGTAAGGTAGTTTATTGTTCAAATTTTTGTTACTCCAATGGATGGTAGCCTTGTCATAATGGAAGATAGTCTGTTGTCGATATTTTTGTTACCCCAATGGATGGTAGCCTTGTAATTATGGAAGGTAGTCTGTTGTCGAGATTTTTGTTACTCCAATGGATGGTAGCCTTGTCATTATGGAAGGTAGTCTGTCGTTGAGATTTTTGTTACTTCAATGGATTGTAGCGTTGTCATTATGGAAGGTAGTCTATTTTTCAGATTTTTGTTACTCCAATGGATGGTAGCCTTGTCATTATGGAAGATAGTTTGTAGTCGAGATTTCTGTTATTCCAATGGATGGTAACCTTGTCATTATGGAAGATAGTCTGTAGTCGATATTTTTGTTATTCCAATGGATGGTAACCTTGTCAGTATGGAAGGTAGTCTTTTGTCGAGATTTTTGTTACTCCAATGGATGGTAGCCTTGTCATTATTGAAGGTAGTCTATTGTCGAGATCTTTGGTACTCCAATGGATGATAGCCTTGTCATTATGCAAGGTAGTCTGTTGTTCATATTTCTATTACTCCAATGGATGGTAGCCTTGTCATTATGGAAGATAGTCTGTTGTCGATATTTTTGTTACCCCAATGGATGGTAGCCTTGTAATTATGGAAGGTAGTCTGTTGTCGATATTTTTGTTACTCCAATGGATTGTAGCCTTATCATCATGGAAGGTAGTCTGTTTTTCAAATTTTTGTTACTCCAATGGATGGTAGCCTTGTCATTATGGAAGGTAGTCTGTTGTCGATATTTTTTTACTAGAATGGATGGTAGCCTTGTCATTATGGAAGGTAGTTTGTTGTCATTATTTTTTTTACCCCAATGGATGGTAGCCTTGTAATGATGGAAGGTAGTCTGTTGTTGATTTTTTTGTTACTCCAATGAATGCTAACCTTGTTAGTATGGAAGGTAGTCTTTTGTCGAGATTTTTGTTACTCCAATGGATGGTAGCCTTGTAATTATGGAAGGTAGTATGTTTTCGATATTTTTTTTACTGTAATGGATTGTAGCCTTGTCATTATGTAAGGTAGTCTATTATTCAAATTTTTGTTACTCCAATGGATTGTAGCCTTGTCATTATGGAAGATAGTCTGTTGTCGATATTTTTGTTACCCCAATTGATGGTAGCCTTGTAATTATGGAAGGTAGTCTGTTGTCGATATTTTTGTTACTCCAATGGATGGTAGCCTTGTCATTATGGAAGGTAGTCTGTCGTTGAGATTTTTGTTACTTCAATGGATTGTAGCCTTGTCATTATGGAAGGTAGTTTGTTGTTCCGATTTTTGTTACTCCAATGGATGGTAGCCTTGTCATTATGGAAGGTAGTCTGTTGTCGATATTTTTGTTACTCCAATGGATGGTAGCCTTGTCATTATTGAAGGTAGTCTGTCGTTGAGATTTTTGTTACTTCAATGGATTGTAGCCTTGTCATTATGTAAGGTAGTCTATTATTCAAATTTTTGTTACTCCAATGGATGGTAGCCTTGTCATTATGGAAGATAGTCTGTTGTCGATATTTTTGTTACCCCAATGGATGGTAGCCTTGTAATTATGGAAGGTAGTCTGTTGTCGATATTTTTGTTACTCCAATGGATGGTAGCCTTGTCATTATTGAAGGTAGTCTGTCGTTGAGATTTTTGTTACTTCAATGGATTGTAGCCTTGTCATTATGGAAGGTAGTCTGTTGTTCAGATTTTTGTTACTCCAATGGATGGTAGCCTTGTCATTATGGAAGATAGTTTGTAGTCGAGATTTTTGTTATTCCAATGGATGGTAACCTTGTCATTATGGAAGATAGTCTGTAGTCGAGATTTTTGTTATTCCAATGGATGGTAACCTTGTCAGTATGGAAGGTAGTCTTTTGTCGAGAATTTTGTTACTCCAATGGATGGTAGTCTGTTGTCCAGATTTTTGTTACTCCAATGGATGGTCGCCTTGTCATTATGGAAGGTAGTCTGTCGTTGAGATTTTTGTTACTCCAATGGATTGTAGCCTTGTCATTATATAAGGTAGTCTATTGTTCAGATTTTTGTTACTCCAATTGATGGTAGCCTTGTCATTATGAAAGATAGTCTATTGTAGATATTTTTGTTACCCCAATGGATGGTAACCTTGTAATTATGGAAGGTAGTCTATTGTTGAGATTTTTGGTACCCCAATGGATGGTAGCCTTGTCATTATGGAAGGTAGCCTGTCGTTGAGATTTTTGTTACTCCAATGGATTGTAGCCTTGTCATTATGGAAGGTAGTCTGTCGTTGAGATTTTTGTTACTCCAATGGATTGTAGCCTTGTCATTATGTAAGGTAGTCTATTATTCAAATTTTTGTTACTCCAATGGATGGTAGCCTTGTCATTATGGAAGATAGTCTGTTGTCGATATTTTTGTTGCCCCAATGGATGGTAGCCTTGTAATTATGGAAGGTAGTCTGTTGTCGATATTTTTGTTACTCCAATGGATGGTAGCCTTGTCATTATGGAAGGTAGTCTGTCGTTGAGATTTATGTTACTTCAATGGATTGTAGCCTTGTCATTATGGAAGGTAGTCTGTTGTTCAGATTTTTGTTACTCCAATAGATGGTAGCCTTGTCATTACGGAAGATAGTTTGTAGTCGAGATTTTTGTTATTATAATGGATGGTAACCTTGTCATTATGGAAAATAGTCTGTAGTCGAGATTTTTGTTATTCCAATGGATGGTAACCTTGTCAGTATGGAAGGTAGTCTTTTGTCGAGATTTTTGTTACTCCAATGGATGGTATCCTTATAATTATGGAAGGTAGTCTGTTGTCCAGATTTTTGTTACTCCAATGGATGGTAACCTTGTCATTATGGAAGGTAGTCTGTCGTTGAGATTTTTGTTACTCCAATGGATTGTAGCCTTGTCATTATATAAGGTAGTCTATTGTTCAGATTTTTGTTACTCCAATGGATGGTAGCCTTTTCATTATGAAAGATAGTCTGTTGTCGATATTTTTGTTACCCCAATGGATGGTAACCTTGTAATTATGGAAGGTAGTCTGTTGTTGAGATTTTTGGTACTCCAATGGATGGTAGCCTTGTCATTATGGAAGTTAGTCTGTCGTTGAGATTTTTGTTACACCAATGGATTGTAGCCTTGTCATTATGGAAGGTAGTTTGTTATTCCGATTTTTGTTACTCCAATGGATGGTAGCCTTGTCATAATGGATGATAGTCTGTAGTCGAGATTTTTGTTATTCCAATGGATGGTAACCTTGTCATTATGGAAGGTAGTCTGTCGTTGAGATTTTTGTTACTCCAATTGATTGTAGCCTTGTCATTATGTAAGGTAGTTTGTTGTTCATATTTTTGTTACTCCAATGAATCGTAGCCTTGTCATTATGGAAGATAGTCTGTAGTCAAGATTTTTGTTACTCCAATTGATGTTAACCTTGTCATTATGGAAGGTAGTCTGTTGTTCAGATTTTTGTTACTCCAATGGATGGTAGCCTTGTCATTATGGAAGATAGTTTGTAGTCGAGATTTTTGTTATTCCAATGGATGGTAACCTTGTCATTATGGAAGATAGTTTGTAGTCGAGATTTTTGTTATTCCAATGGATGGTAACCTTGTCAGTATGGAAGGTAGTCTTTTGTCGAGATTTTTGTTACTCCAATGGATGGTAGCCTTATAATTATGGAAGGTAGTTTGTTGTCCAGATTTTTGTTACTCCAATGGATGGTAGCCTTGTCATTATGGAAGGTAGTCTGTCGTTGAGATTTTTGTTACTCCAATGGATTGTAGCCTTGTCATTATATAAGGTAGTCTATTGTTCAGATTTTTGTTACTCCAATGGATGGTAGCCTTGTCATTATGAAAGATAGTCTGTTGTCGATATTTTTGTTACCCCAATGGATGGTAAGCTTGTATTTATGGAAGGTAGTTTGTTGTTCAGATTTTTGTTACTCCAATGGATGGTAGCCTTGTCATTATGGAAGATAGTTTGTAGTCGAGATTTTTGTTATTCCAATGGATGGTAACCTTGTCATTATGGAAGATAGTTTGTAGTCGAGATTTTTGTTATTCCAATGGATGGTAACCTTGTCAGTATGGAAGGTAGTCTTTTGTCGATATTTTTGTTACCCCAATTGATGGTAGCCTTGTAATTATGGAAGGTAGTCTGTTGTCGATATTTTTGTTACTCCAATGGATGGTAGCCTTGTCATTATGGAAGGTAGTCTGTCGTTGAGATTTTTGTTACTTCAATGGATTGTAGCCTTGTCATTATGGAAGGTAGTTTGTTGTTCCGATTTTTGTTACTCCAATGGATGGTAGCCTTGTCATTATGGAAGGTAGTCTGTTGTCGATATTTTTGTTACTCCAATGGATGGTAGCCTTGTCATTATTGAAGGTAGTCTGTCGTTGAGATTTTTGTTACTTCAATGGATTGTAGCCTTGTCATTATGTAAGGTAGTCTATTATTCAAATTTTTGTTACTCCAATGGATGGTAGCCTTGTCATTATGGAAGATAGTCTGCTGTTGATATTTTTGTTACCCCAATGGATGGTAGCCTTGTAATTATGGAAGGTAGTCTGTTGTCGATATTTTTGTTACTCCAATGGATGGTAGCCTTGTCATTATTGAAGGTAGTCTGTCGTTGAGATTTTTGTTACTTCAATGGATTGTAGCCTTGTCATTATGGAAGGTAGTCTGTTGTTCAGATTTTTGTTACTCCAATGGATGGTAGCCTTGTCATTATGGAAGATAGTTTGTAGTCGAGATTTTTGTTATTCCAATGGATGGTAACCTTGTCATTATGGAAGATAGTCTGTAGTCGAGATTTTTGTTATTCCAATGGATGGTAACCTTGTCAGTATGGAAGGTAGTCTTTTGTCGAGAATTTTGTTACTCCAATGGATGGTAGTCTGTTGTCCAGATTTTTGTTACTCCAATGGATGGTCGCCTTGTCATTATGGAAGGTAGTCTGTCGTTGAGATTTTTGTTACTCCAATGGATTGTAGCCTTGTCATTATGTAAGATAGTTTGTTGTTCATATTTTTGTTACTCCAATGAATCGTAGCCTTGTCATTATGGAAGATAGTCTGTAGTCAAGATTTTTGTTACTCCAATTGATGTTAACCTTGTCATTATGGAAGGTAGTCTGTTGTTCAGATTTTTGTTACTCCAATGGATGGTAGCCTTGTCATTATGGAAGATAGTTTGTAGTCGAGATTTTTGTTATTCCAATGGATGGTAACCTTGTCATTATGGAAGATAGTTTGTAGTCGAGATTTTTGTTATTCCAATGGATGGTAACCTTGTCAGTATGGAAGGTAGTCTTTTGTCGAGATTTTTGTTACTCCAATGGATGGTAGCCTTATAATTATGGAAGGTAGTTTGTTGTCCAGATTTTTGTTACTCCAATGGATGGTAGCCTTGTCATTATGGAAGGTAGTATGTCGTTGAGATTTTTGTTACTCCAATGGATTGTAGCCTTGTCATTATATAAGGTAGTCTATTGTTCAGATTTTTGTTACTCCAATGGATGGTAGCCTTGTCATTATGAAAGATAGTCTGTTGTCGATATTTTTGTTACCCCAATGGATGGTAAGCTTGTATTTATGGAAGGTAGTTTGTTGTTCAGATTTTTGTTACTCCAATGGATGGTAGCCTTGTCATTATGGAAGATAGTTTGTAGTCGAGATTTTTGTTATTCCAATGGATGGTAACCTTGTCATTATGGAAGATAGTTTGTAGTCGAGATTTTTGTTATTCCAATGGATGGTAACCTTGTCAGTATGGAAGGTAGTCTTTTGTCGATATTTTTGTTACCCCAATTGATGGTAGCCTTGTAATTATGGAAGGTAGTCTGTTGTCGATATTTTTGTTACTCCAATGGATGGTAGCCTTGTCATTATGGAAGGTAGTCTGTCGTTGAGATTTTTGTTACTTCAATGGATTGTAGCCTTGTCATTATGGAAGGTAGTTTGTTGTTCCGATTTTTGTTACTCCAATGGATGGTAGCCTTGTCATTATGGAAGGTAGTCTGTTGTCGATATTTTTGTTACTCCAATGGATGGTAGCCTTGTCATTATTGAAGGTAGTCTGTCGTTGAGATTTTTGTTACTTCAATGGATTGTAGCCTTGTCATTATGTAAGGTAGTCTATTATTCAAATTTTTGTTACTCCAATGGATGGTAGCCTTGTCATTATGGAAGATAGTCTGCTGTCGATATTTTTGTTACCCCAATGGATGGTAGCCTTGTAATTATGGAAGGTAGTCTGTTGTCGATATTTTTGTTACTCCAATGGATGGTAGCCTTGTCATTATTGAAGGTAGTCTGTCGTTGAGATTTTTGTTACTTCAATGGATTGTAGCCTTGTCATTATGGAAGGTAGTCTGTTGTTCAGATTTTTGTTACTCCAATGGATGGTAGCCTTGTCATTATGGAAGATAGTTTGTAGTCGAGATTTTTGTTATTCCAATGGATGGTAACCTTGTCATTATGGAAGATAGTCTGTAGTCGAGATTTTTGTTATTCCAATGGATGGTAACCTTGTCAGTATGGAAGGTAGTCTTTTGTCGAGAATTTTGTTACTCCAATGGATGGTAGTCTGTTGTCCAGATTTTTGTTACTCCAATGGATGGTCGCCTTGTCATTATGGAAGGTAGTCTGTCGTTGGGATTTTTGTTACTCCAATGGATTGTAGCCTTGTCATTATATAAGGTAGTCTATTGTTCAGATTTTTGTTACTCCAATTGATGGTAGCCTTGTCATTATGAAAGATAGTCTATTGTAGATATTTTTGTTACCCCAATGGATGGTAACCTTGTAATTATGGAAGGTAGTCTATTGTTGAGATTTTTGGTACCCCAATGGATGGTAGCCTTGTCATTATGGAAGGTAGCCTGTCGTTGAGATTTTTGTTACTCCAATGGATTGTAGCCTTGTCATTATGGAAGGTAGTCTGTCGTTGAGATTTTTGTTACTCCTATGGATTGTAGCCTTGTCATTATGTAAGGTAGTCTATTATTCAAATTTTTGTTACTCCAATGGATGGTAGCCTTGTCATTATGGAAGATAGTCTGTTGTCGATATTTTTGTTGCCCCAATGGATGGTAGCCTTGTAATTATGGAAGGTAGTCTGTTGTCGATATTTTTGTTACTCCAATGGATGGTAGCCTTGTCATTATGGAAGGTAGTCTGTCGTTGAGATTTATGTTACTTCAATGGATTGTAGCCTTGTCATTATGGAAGGTAGTCTGTTGTTCAGATTTTTGTTACTCCAATAGATGGTAGCCTTGTCATTACGGAAGATAGTTTGTAGTCGAGATTTTTGTTATTACAATGGATGGTAACCTTGTCATTATGGAAAATAGTCTGTAGTCGAGATTTTTGTTATTCCAATGGATGGTAACCTTGTCAGTATGGAAGGTAGTCTTTTGTCGAGATTTTTGTTACTCCAATGGATGGTATCCTTATAATTATGGAAGGTAGTCTGTTGTCCAGATTTTTGTTACTCCAATGGATGGTAACCTTGTCATTATGGAAGGTAGTCTGTCGTTGAGATTTTTGTTACTCCAATGGATTGTAGCCTTGTCATTATATAAGGTAGTCTATTGTTCAGATTTTTGTTACTCCAATGGATGGTAGCCTTTTCATTATGAAAGATAGTCTGTTGTCGATATTTTTGTTACCCCAATGGATGGTAACCTTGTAATTATGGAAGGTAGTCTGTTGTTGAGATTTTTGGTACTCCAATGGATGGTAGCCTTGTCATTATGGAAGGTAGTCTGTCGTTGAGATTTTTGTTACTCCAATGGATTGTAGCCTTGTCATTATGGAAGGTAGTTTGTTATTCCGATTTTTGTTACTCCAATGGATAGTGGCCTTGTCATAATGGATGATAGTCTGTAGTCGAGATTTTTGTTATTCCAATGGATGGTAACCTTGTCATTATGGAAGATAGTCTGTAGTCGAGATTTTTGTTATTCCAATGGATGGTAACCTTGTCAGTATGGAAGGTAGTCTTTTTTCGAGAATTTTGTTACTCCAATGGATGGTAGTCTGTTGTCCAGATTTTTGTTACTCCAATGGATGGTCGCCTTGTCATTATGGAAGGTAGTCTGTCGTTGAGATTTTTGTTACTCCAATGGATTGTAGCCTTGTCATTATGTAAGATAGTTTGTTGTTCATATTTTTGTTACTCCAATGAATCGTAGCCTTGTCATTATGGAAGATAGTCTGTAGTCAAGATTTTTGTTACTCCAATTGATGTTAACCTTGTCATTATGGAAGGTAGTCTGTTGTTCAGATTTTTGTTACTCCAATGGATGGTAGCCTTGTCATTATGGAAGATAGTTTGTAGTCGAGATTTTTGTTATTCCAATGGATGGTAACCTTGTCATTATGGAAGATAGTTTGTAGTCGAGATTTTTGTTATTCCAATGGATGGTAACCTTGTCAGTATGGAAGGTAGTCTTTTGTCGAGATTTTTGTTACTCCAATGGATGGTAGCCTTATAATTATGGAAGGTAGTTTGTTGTCCAGATTTTTGTTACTCCAATGGATGGTAGCCTTGTCATTATGGAAGGTAGTCTGTCGTTGAGATTTTTGTTACTCCAATGGATTGTAGCCTTGTCATTATATAAGGTAGTCTATTGTTCAGATTTTTGTTACTCCAATGGATGGTAGCCTTGTCATTATGAAAGATAGTCTGTTGTCGATATTTTTGTTACCCCAATGGATGGTAAGCTTGTATTTATGGAAGGTAGTTTGTTGTTCAGATTTTTGTTACTCCAATGGATGGTAGCCTTGTCATTATGGAAGATAGTTTGTAGTCGAGATTTTTGTTATTCCAATGGATGGTAACCTTGTCATTATGGAAGATAGTTTGTAGTCGAGATTTTTGTTATTCCAATGGATGGTAACCTTGTCAGTATGGAAGGTAGTCTTTTGTCGATATTTTTGTTACCCCAATTGATGGTAGCCTTGTAATTATGGAAGGTAGTCTGTTGTCGATATTTTTGTTACTCCAATGGATGGTAGCCTTGTCATTATGGAAGGTAGTCTGTCGTTGAGATTTTTGTTACTTCAATGGATTGTAGCCTTGTCATTATGGAAGGTAGTTTGTTGTTCCGATTTTTGTTACTCCAATGGATGGTAGCCTTGTCATTATGGAAGGTAGTCTGTTGTCGATATTTTTGTTACTCCAATGGATGGTAGCCTTGTCATTATTGAAGGTAGTCTGTCGTTGAGATTTTTGTTACTTCAATGGATTGTAGCCTTGTCATTATGTAAGGTAGTCTATTATTCAAATTTTTGTTACTCCAATGGATGGTAGCCTTGTCATTATGGAAGATAGTCTGCTGTCGATATTTTTGTTACCCCAATGGATGGTAGCCTTGTAATTATGGAAGGTAGTCTGTTGTCGATATTTTTGTTACTCCAATGGATGGTAGCCTTGTCATTATTGAAGGTAGTCTGTCGTTGAGATTTTTGTTACTTCAATGGATTGTAGCCTTGTCATTATGGAAGGTAGTCTGTTGTTCAGATTTTTGTTACTCCAATGGATGGTAGCCTTGTCATTATGGAAGATAGTTTGTAGTCGAGATTTTTGTTATTCCAATGGATGGTAACCTTGTCATTATGGAAGATAGTCTGTAGTCGAGATTTTTGTTATTCCAATGGATGGTAACCTTGTCAGTATGGAAGGTAGTCTTTTGTCGAGAATTTTGTTACTCCAATGGATGGTAGTCTGTTGTCCAGATTTTTGTTACTCCAATGGATGGTCGCCTTGTCATTATGGAAGGTAGTCTGTCGTTGAGATTTTTGTTACTCCAATGGATTGTAGCCTTGTCATTATATAAGGTAGTCTATTGTTCAGATTTTTGTTACTCCAATTGATGGTAGCCTTGTCATTATGAAAGATAGTCTATTGTAGATATTTTTGTTACCCCAATGGATGGTAACCTTGTAATTATGGAAGGTAGTCTATTGTTGAGATTTTTGGTACCCCAATGGATGGTAGCCTTGTCATTATGGAAGGTAGCCTGTCGTTGAGATTTTTGTTACTCCAATGGATTGTAGCCTTGTCATTATGGAAGGTAGTCTGTCGTTGAGATTTTTGTTACTCCTATGGATTGTAGCCTTGTCATTATGTAAGGTAGTCTATTATTCAAATTTTTGTTACTCCAATGGATGGTAGCCTTGTCATTATGGAAGATAGTCTGTTGTCGATATTTTTGTTGCCCCAATGGATGGTAGCCTTGTAATTATGGAAGGTAGTCTGTTGTCGATATTTTTGTTACTCCAATGGATGGTAGCCTTGTCATTATGGAAGGTAGTCTGTCGTTGAGATTTATGTTACTTCAATGGATTGTAGCCTTGTCATTATGGAAGGTAGTCTGTTGTTCAGATTTTTGTTACTCCAATAGATGGTAGCCTTGTCATTACGGAAGATAGTTTGTAGTCGAGATTTTTGTTATTACAATGGATGGTAACCTTGTCATTATGGAAAATAGTCTGTAGTCGAGATTTTTGTTATTCCAATGGATGGTAACCTTGTCAGTATGGAAGGTAGTCTTTTGTCGAGATTTTTGTTACTCCAATGGATGGTATCCTTATAATTATGGAAGGTAGTCTGTTGTCCAGATTTTTGTTACTCCAATGGATGGTAACCTTGTCATTATGGAAGGTAGTCTGTCGTTGAGATTTTTGTTACTCCAATGGATTGTAGCCTTGTCATTATATAAGGTAGTCTATTGTTCAGATTTTTGTTACTCCAATGGATGGTAGCCTTTTCATTATGAAAGATAGTCTGTTGTCGATATTTTTGTTACCCCAATGGATGGTAACCTTGTAATTATGGAAGGTAGTCTGTTGTTGAGATTTTTGGTACTCCAATGGATGGTAGCCTTGTCATTATGGAAGGTAGTCTGTCGTTGAGATTTTTGTTACTCCAATGGATTGTAGCCTTGTCATTATGGAAGGTAGTTTGTTATTCCGATTTTTGTTACTCCAATGGATGGTAGCCTTGTCATAATGGATGATAGTCTGTAGTCGAGATTTTTGTTATTCCAATGGATGGTAACCTTGTCATTATGGAAGGTAGTCTGTCGTTGAGATTTTTGTTACTCCAATTGATTGTAGCCTTGTCATTATGTAAGGTAGTTTGTTGTTCATATTTTTGTTACTCCAATGAATCGTAGCCTTGTCATTATGGAAGATAGTCTGTAGTCAAGATTTTTGTTACTCCAATTGATGTTAACCTTGTCATTATGGAAGGTAGTCTGTTGTTCAGATTTTTGTTACTCCAATGGATGGTAGCCTTGTCATTATGGAAGATAGTTTGTAGTCGAGATTTTTGTTATTCCAATGGATGGTAACCTTGTCATTATGGAAGATAGTTTGTAGTCGAGATTTTTGTTATTCCAATGGATGGTAACCTTGTCAGTATGGAAGGTAGTCTTTTGTCGAGATTTTTGTTACTCCAATGGATGGTAGCCTTATAATTATGGAAGGTAGTTTGTTGTCTAGATTTTTGTTACTCCTATGGATGGTAGCCTTGTCATTATGGAAGGTAGTCTGTCGTTGAGATTTTTGTTACTCCAATGGATTGTAGCCTTGTCATTATATAAGGTAGTCTATTGTTCAGATTTTTGTTACTCCAATGGATGGTAGCCTTGTCATTATGAAAGATAGTCTGTTGTCGATATTTTTGTTACCCCAATGGATGGTAAGCTTGTATTTATGGAAGGTAGTTTGTTGTTGAGATTTTTGGTACTCCAATGGATGGTAGCCTTGTCATTATGGAAGGTAGTTTGTCGTTGAGATTTTTGTTACTCCAATGGATTGTAACCTTGTCATTATGGAAAGTAGTCTGTCGTTGATATTTTTGTTACTCCAATGGATTGTAGCCTTGTCATTATGTAAGGTAGTCTATTATTCAAATTTTTGTTACTCCAATGGATGGTAGCCTTGTCATTATGGAAGATAGTCTGTTGTCGATATTTTTGTTACCCCAATGGATGGTAGCCTTGTAATTATGGAAGGTAGTCTGTTGTCGATATTTTTGTTACTCCAATGGATGGTAGCCTTGTCATTATGGAAGGTAGTTTGTCGTTGAGATTTTTGTTACTTCAATGGATTGTAGCATTGTCATTATGGAAGGTAGTCTATCGTTCAGATTTTTGTTACTCTAATGGATGGTAGCCTTGTCATTATGGAAGATAGTTTGTAGTCGAGATTTTTGTTATTCCAATGGATGGTAACCTTGTCATTATGGAAGATAGTCTGTAGTCGAGATTTTTGTTATTCTAATGGATGGTATCCTTGTCAGTAAGGAAGGTAGTCTTTTGACGAGATTTTTGTTACTCCAATGGATGGTAGCCTTATAATTATGGAAGGTAGTCTGTTGTCAAGATTTTTGTTACTCCAATGGATGGTAGCCTTGTCATTATGGAAGGTAGTCTGTCGTTGAGATTTTTGTTAGTCCAATGGATTGTAGCCTTGTCATTATATAAGGTAGTCTATTGTTCAGATTTTTGTTACTCCAATGGATGGTAGCCTTGTCATTATGAAAGATAGTCTGTTGTTGATATTTTTGTTACCCCAATGGATGGTAACCTTGTAATTATGGAAGGTAGTCTGTTGTTGAGATTTTTGGTACTCCAATGGATGGTAGCCTTGTCATTATGGAAGGTAGTCTGTCGTTGAGATTTTTGTTACTCCAATGGATTGTAGCCTTGTCATTATGGAAGGTAGTTTGTTATTCCAATTTTTGTTACTCCAATGGATGGTAGCCTTGTCATTATGGATGATAGTCTGTAGTCGAGATTTTTGTTATTCCAATGGATGGTAACCTTGTCATCATGGAAGGTAGTCTGTCGTTGAGATTTTTGTTACTCCAATGGATTGTAGCCTTGTCATTATGTAAGGTAGTTTGTTGTTCATATTTTTGTTACTCCAATGAATCGTAGCCTTGTCATTATGAAAGATAGTCTGTAATCGAGATTTTTGTTACTCCAATTGATGGTAACCTTGTCATTATGGAAGGTAGTCTTTTGTCGAGATTTTTGTTACTCCAATGGATGGTAGCCTTATAATTATGGAAGGTAGTCTGTTGTTCAGATTTTTGTTACTCCAATGGATGGTAGCCTTGTCATTATGGAAGGTAGTCTGTCGTTGAGATTTTTGTTACTCCAATGGATTGTAGCCTTGTCATTATATAAAGTATTCTATTGTTCAGATTTTTGTTACTCCAATGGATGGTAGCCTTGTCATTATGAAAGATAGTCTATTGTCGATATTTTTGTTACCCCAATGGATGGTAACCTTGTAATTTTGGAAGGTAGTTTGTTGTTGAGATTTTTGGTACTCCAATGGATGGTAGCCTTGTCATTATGCAAGGTAGTCTGTTGTTCATATTTCTGTTACTCCAATGGATGGTAGCCTTGTCATTATGGAAGGTAGTCTGTTGTCGAGATTTTTTTTACTCCAACGGATGGTAGCCTTGTCATTATGGAAGGTAGTCTGTTGTCGATATTTTTTTTACTACAATGGATGGTAGCCTTGTCATTATGGACGGTAGTCTGTCGTTGAGATTTTTATTACTCCAATGGATTGTAGCCTTGTCATTATGTAAGGTAGTCTGTTGTTCATATTTTTGTTACTCCAATGAATCGTAGCCTTGTCATTATGGAAGATAGTCTGTAGTCGAGAATTTTGTTATTCCAATTGATGGTAACCTTGTCAGTATGGAAGGCAGTCTGTTGTCGAGATTTTTGTTACTCCAATGGATTGTAGCCTTGTCATTATGGAAGGTAGTCTGTTGTTCATATTTTTATTACTCCAATGGATGGTAGCCTTGTCATTATGGAAGGTAGTCTGTTTTCGATATTTTTTTTACTACAATGGATGGTAGCTTTGTCATTATGGAAGGTATTTTGTTGTAATTATTTTTGTTACCCCAATGGATGGTAGCCTTGTAATGATGGAAGGTAGTTTGTTGTCGAGATTTTTGTTACTCCAATGGATGGTAGCCTTGTCATTATGGAAGATAGTCCGTAGTCGAGATTTCTGTTATTCCATTGGATGGTAACCTTGTCAGTATGGAAGGTAGTCTTTTGTCGAGATTTTTGTTACTCCAATGGATGGTAGCCTTGTAATTATGGAAGGTAGTATGTTTTCGATATTTTTGTTACTCTAATGGATGGTAGCCTTGTCATTATGGAAGGTAGTCTGTCGTTGAGATTTTTATTACTTCAATGGATTGTAGCCTTGTCATTATGTAAGGTAGTCTATTGTCGATATTTTTGTTACTCCAATGGATGGTAGCCTTGTCATAATGGAAGATAGTCTGTTGTCGATATTTTTGTTACCCCAATGGATGGTAGCCTTGTAATTATGGAAGGTAGTCTGTTGTCGAGATTTTTGTCACTCCAATGGATTGTAGCCTTGTCATTATGGAAGGTAGTCTGTCGTTGAGATTTTTGTTACTTCAATGGATAGTAGCCTTGTCATTATGGAAGGTAGTCTGTTGTTCTGATTTTTGTTACTCCAATGGATGGTAGCCTTGTCATTATGGAAGATAGTTTTAGTCGAGATTTTTGTTATTCCAATGGATGGTAACCTTGTCATTATGGAAGATAGTCTGTAGTCGAGATTTTTGTTATTCCAATGGATGGTAACCTTGTCAGTATGGAAGGTAGTCTTTTGTCGAGATTTTTGTTACTCCAATGGATGGTAGCCTTGTCATTATTGAAGGTAGTCTATTGTCGAGATCTTTGGTACTCCAATGGATGATAACCTTGTCATTATGCAAGGTAGTCTATTGTTGATATTTCTATTACTCCAATGGATGGTAGCCTTGTCATTATGGAAGATAGTCTGTTGTCGATATTTTTGTTACCCCAATGGATGGTAGCCTTGTAATTATGGAAGGTAGTCTGTTGTCGAGATTTTTGTTACTCCAATGGATTGTAGCCTTGTCATTATGGAAGGTAGTCTGTTGTTCAGATTTTTGTTACTCCAATGGATGGTAGCCTTGTCATTATGGAAGGTAGTCTGTTGTCGATATTTTTTTTTTACTATAATGGATGGTAACCTTGTCAGTATGGAAGGTAGTCTTTTGTCAAGATTTTTGTTACTCCAATGGTTGGTAGCCTTGTCATTATTGAAGGTAGTCTATTGTCGAGATCTTTGGTACTCCAATGGATGATAGCCTTGTCATTATGCAAGGTAGTATGTTGTTCATATTTCTATTACTCCAATGGATGGTAGCCTTGTCATTATGGAAGATAGTCTGTTGTCGATATTTTTGTTACCCCAATGGATGGTAGCCTTGTAATTATGGAAGGTAGTTTATTGTCGAGATTTTTGTTACTCCAATGGATTGTAGCCTTGTCATTATGGAAGGTAGTCTGTCGTTGAGATTTTTGTTACTCCAATGGATTTTAGCCTTGTCATTATGTAAGGTAGTCTATTGTTCAAATTTTTGTTACTCCAATGGATGGTAGCCTTGTCATAATGGAAGATAGTCTGTTGTCGATATTTTTGTTACCCCAATGGATGGTAGCCTTGTAATTATGGAAGGTAGTCTGTTGTCGAGATTTTTGTTACTCCAATGGATGGTAGCCTTGTCATTATGGAAGGTAGTCTGTCGTTGAGATTTTTGTTACTTCAATGGATTGTAGCCTTGTCATTATGGAAGGTAGTCTGTTGTTCAGATTTTTGTTACTCCAATGGATGGTAGCCTTGTCATTATGGAAGATAGTTTGTAGTCGAGATTTTTGTTATTCCAATGGATGGTAACCTTGTCATTATGAAAGGTAGTCTTTTGTCGAGATTTTGATTACTCCAATGGATGGTAGCCTTGTCATTATTGAAGGTAGTCTATTGTCGATATCTTTGGTACTCCAATGGATGATAGCCTTGTCATTATGCAAGGTAGTCTGTTGTTCATATATCTATTACTCTAATGGATGTTAGCCTTGTCATTATGGAAGGTAGTCTGTTGTCGAGATTTTTTTTACTCCAATGGATGGTAGCCTTGTCATTATGGAAGATAGTCTGTTGTCGATATTTTTGTTACCCCAATGGATGGTAGCCTTGTAATTATGGAAGGTAGTCTGTTGTCGAGATTTTTGTTACTCCAATGGATTGTAGCCTTGTCATTATGGAAGGTAGTTTGTTGTTCAGATTTTTGTTACTCCAATGGATGGTAGCCTTGTCATTATGGAAGGTAGTCTGTTGTTGATAATTTTTTTACTAGAATGGATGGTAGCCTTGTCATTATGGAAGATAGTCTGTTGTCATTATTTTTGTTACCCCAATGGATGGTAGCCTTGTAATGATGGAAGGTAGTATGTTGTCGAGATTTTTGTTACTCCAATGGATGGTAACCTTGTCAGTATGGAAGGTAGTCTTTTTTCGATATCTTTGTTACTCCAATGGATGGTAGCCTTGTAATTATAGAAGGTAGTATGTTTTCGATATTTTTGTTACTGTAATGCATGGTAACCTTGTCATCATGGAAGGTAGTCTGTCGTTGAGATTTTTGTTACTCCAATGGATTGTAGCCTTGTCATTATGTAAGGTAGTTTGTTGTTCATATTTTTGTTACTCCAATGAATCGTAGCCTTGTCATTATGGAAGATAGTCTGTAATCGAGATTTTTGTTACTCCAATTGATGGTAACCTTGTCATTATGGAAGGTAGTCTTTTGTCGAGATTTTTGTTACTCCAATGGATGGTAGCCTTATAATTATGGAAGGTAGTCTGTTGTTCAGATTTTTGATACTCCAATGGATGGTAGCCTTGTCATTATGGAAGGTAGTCTGTCGTTGAGATTTTTGTTACTCCAATGGATTGTAGCCTTGTCATTATATAAGGTATTCTATTGTTCAGATTTTTGTTACTCCAATGGATGGTAGCCTTGTCATTATGAAAGATAGTCTATTGTCGATATTTTTGTTACCCCAATGGATGGTAACCTTGTAATTATGGAAGGTAGTTTGTTGTTGAGATTTTTGGTACTCCAATGGATGGTAGCCTTGTCATTATGCAAGGTAGTCTGTTGTTCATATTTCTGTTACTCCAATGGATGGTAGCCTTGTCATTATGGAAGGTAGTCTGTTGTCGAGATTTTTTTTACTCCAACGGATGGTAGCCTTGTCATTATGGAAGGTAGTCTGTTGTCGATATTTTTTTTACTACAATGGATGGTAGCCTTGTCATTATGGACGGTAGTCTGTCGTTGAGATTTTTGTTACTCCAATGGATTGTAGCCTTGTCATTATGTAAGGTAGTCTGTTGTTCATATTTTTGTTACTCCAATGAATCGTAGCCTTGTCATTATGGAAGATAGTCTGTAGTCGAGAATTTTGTTATTCCAATTGATGGTAACCTTGTCAGTATGGAAGGCAGTCTGTTGTCGAGATTTTTGTTACTCCAATGGATTGTAGCCTTGTCATTATGGAAGGTAGTCTGTTGTTCATATTTTTATTACTCCAATGGATGGTAGCCTTGTCATTATGGAAGGTAGTCTGTTTTCGATATTTTTTTTACTACAATGGATGGTAGCTTTGTCATTATGGAAGGTATTTTGTTGTAATTATTTTTGTTACCCCAATGGATGGTAGCCTTGTAATGATGGAAGGTAGTTTGTTGTCGAGATTTTTGTTACTCCAATGGATGGTAGCCTTGTCATTATGGAAGATAGTCCGTAGTCGAGATTTCTGTTATTCCAATGGATGGTAACCTTGTCAGTATGGAAGGTAGTCTTTTGTCGAGATTTTTGTTACTCCAATGGATGGTAGCCTTGTAATTATGGAAGGTAGTATGTTTTCGATATTTTTGTTACTCTAATGGATGGTAGCCTTGTCATTATGGAAGGTAGTCTGTCGTTGAGATTTTTATTACTTCAATGGATTGTAGCCTTGTCATTATGTAAGGTAGTCTATTGTCGATATTTTTGTTACTCCAATGGATGGTAGCCTTGTCATAATGGAAGATAGTCTGTTGTCGATATTTTTGTTACCCCAATGGATGGTAGCCTTGTAATTATGGAAGGTAGTCTGTTGTCGAGATTTTTGTCACTCCAATGGATTGTAGCCTTGTCATTATGGAAGGTAGTCTGTCGTTGAGATTTTTGTTACTTCAATGGATAGTAGCCTTGTCATTATGGAAGGTAGTCTGTTGTTCAGATTTTTGTTACTCCAATGGATGGTAGCCTTGTCATTATGGAAGATAGTTTTAGTCGAGATTTTTGTTATTCCAATGGATGGTAACCTTGTCATTATGGAAGATAGTCTGTAGTCGAGATTTTTGTTATTCCAATGGATGGTAACCTTGTCAGTATGGAAGGTAGTCTTTTGTCGAGATTTTTGTTACTCCAATGGATGGTAGCCTTGTCATTATTGAAGGTAGTCTATTGTCGAGATCTTTGGTACTCCAATGGATGATAACCTTGTCATTATGCAAGGTAGTCTATTGTTGATATTTCTATTACTCCAATGGATGGTAGCCTTGTCATTATGGAAGATAGTCTGTTGTCGATATTTTTGTTACCCCAATGGATGGTAGCCTTGTAATTATGGAAGGTAGTCTGTTGTCGAGATTTTTGTTACTCCAATGGATTGTAGCCTTGTCATTATGGAAGGTAGTCTGTTGTTCAGATTTTTGTTACTCCAATGGATGGTAGCCTTGTCATTATGGAAGGTAGTCTGTTGTCGATATTTTTTTTTTACTATAATGGATGGTAACCTTGTCAGTATGGAAGGTAGTCTTTTGTCAAGATTTTTGTTACTCCAATGGTTGGTAGCCTTGTCATTATTGAAGGTAGTCTATTGTCGAGATCTTTGGTACTCCAATGGATGATAGCCTTGTCATTATGCAAGGTAGTATGTTGTTCATATTTCTATTACTCCAATGGATGGTAGCCTTGTCATTATGGAAGATAGTCTGTTGTCGATATTTTTGTTACCCCAATGGATGGTAGCCTTGTAATTATGGAAGGTAGTTTATTGTCGAGATTTTTGTTACTCCAATGGATTGTAGCCTTGTCATTATGGAAGGTAGTCTGTCGTTGAGATTTTTGTTACTCCAATGGATTTTAGCCTTGTCATTATGTAAGGTAGTCTATTGTTCAAATTTTTGTTACTCCAATGGATGGTAGCCTTGTCATAATGGAAGATAGTCTGTTGTCGATATTTTTGTTACCCCAATGGATGGTAGCCTTGTAATTATGGAAGGTAGTCTGTTGTCGAGATTTTTGTTACTCCAATGGATGGTAGCCTTGTCATTATGGAAGGTAGTCTGTCGTTGAGATTTTTGTTACTTCAATGGATTGTAGCCTTGTCATTATGGAAGGTAGTCTGTTGTTCAGATTTTTGTTACTCCAATGGATGGTAGCCTTGTCATTATGGAAGATAGTTTGTAGTCGAGATTTTTGTTATTCCAATGGATGGTAACCTTGTCATTATGGAAGGTAGTCTTTTGTCGAGATTTTGATTACTCCAATGGATGGTAGCCTTGTCATTATTGAAGGTAGTCTATTGTCGATATCTTTGGTACTCCAATGGATGATAGCCTTGTCATTATGCAAGGTAGTCTGTTGTTCATATATCTATTACTCTAATGGATGTTAGCCTTGTCATTATGGAAGGTAGTCTGTTGTCGAGATTTTTTTTACTCCAATGGATGGTAGCCTTGTCATTATGGAAGATAGTCTGTTGTCGATATTTTTGTTACCCCAATGGATGGTAGCCTTGTAATTATGGAAGGTAGTCTGTTGTCGAGATTTTTGTTACTCCAATGGATTGTAGCCTTGTCATTATGGAAGGTAGTTTGTTGTTCAGATTTTTGTTACTCCAATGGATGGTAGCCTTGTCATTATGGAAGGTAGTCTGTTGTTGATAATTTTTTTACTAGAATGGATGGTAGCCTTGTCATTATGGAAGATAGTCTGTTGTCATTATTTTTGTTACCCCAATGGATGGTAGCCTTGTAATGATGGAAGGTAGTATGTTGTCGAGATTTTTGTTACTCCAATGGATGGTAACCTTGTCAGTATGGAAGGTAGTCTTTTTTCGATATCTTTGTTACTCCAATGGATGGTAGCCTTGTAATTATAGAAGGTAGTATGTTTTCGATATTTTTGTTACTGTAATGCATGGTAGCCTTGTCATTATGGAAGGTAGTCTGTCGTTGAGATTTTTGTTACTGCAATGGATTGTAGCCTTGTCATTATGTAAGGTAGTCTATTGTTCAAATTTTTTTTACTACAATGGATAATAGACTTGTCATTATGGAAGATAGTCTGTTGTCGATATTTTTGTTACCCCAATGGATGGTAGCCTTGTAATTATGGAAGGTAGTCTGTTGTCGAGATTTTTGTTACTCCAATGGATGGTAGCCTTGTCATTATGGAAGGTAGTTTGTCGTTGAGATTTTTGTTACTTCAATGGATTGTAGCCTTGTCATTATGGAAGGTAGTCTGTTGTTCAGAGTTTTGTTACTCTAATGGATGGTAGGCTTGTCATTATGGAAGATAGTTTGTAGTCGAGAATTATGTCATTCCAATGGATGGTAACCTTGTCATTATGGAAGATAGTCTGTAGTCGAGATTTTTGTTATTCCAATGGATGGTAACCTTGTCAGTATGGAAGGTAGTCTTTTGTCGAGATTTTTGTTACTCCAATGGATGGTAGCCTTGTCATTATTGAAGGTAGTCTATTGTCGATATCTTTGGTACTCCAATGGATGATAGCCTTGTCATTATGCAAGGTAGTCTGTTGTTCATATTTCTGTTACTCCAATGGATGGTAGCCTTGTCATTATGTAAGGTAGTCTGTTGTCGAGATTTTTTTACTCCAATGGATGGTAGCGTTGTCATTATGTAAGATAGTCTTTTGTCGATATTTTTGTTATGGCAATGGATGGTAGCCTTGTAATTATGGAAGGTAGTCTGTTGTCGAGATTTTTGTTACTCCAATGGATTGTAGCCTTGTCATTATGGAAGGTAGTCTGTTGTTCAGATTTTTGTTACTCTAATGGATGGTAGCCTTGTAATTATGGAAGGTAGTCTGTTGTCGATATTTTTTTTACTAGAATGGATTGTAGCCTTGTCATTATGGAAGGTAGTCTGTTGTCATTATTTTTGTTACCCCAATGGATGGTAGCCTTGTAATGATGGAAGGTAGTCTGTTGTCGAGATTTTTGTTACTCCAATGGATGGTAACCTTGTCAGTATGGAAGGTAGTCTTTTGTCGAGATTTTTGTTACTCCAATAGATGGAAGCCTTGTAATTATGGAAGGTAGTTTGTTTTCGATATTTTTGTTACTGTAATGGATGGTAGCCTTGTCATTATGGAAGGTAGTCTTTCGTTGAGATTTTTGTTACTCCAATGGATTGTAGCCTTGTCATTATGTAAGGTAGTCTATTGTTCAAATTTTTGTTACTCCAATGGATGGTAGTCTTGTCATTATGGAAGATAGTCTGTTATCGATATTTTTGTTACCCCAATGGACGGTAGCCTTGTAATTATGGAAGGTAGTCTGTTGTCGAGATTTTTGTTACTCCAATGGATGGTAGCCTTGTCATTATGGAAGGTAGTCTGTCGTTAAGATTTTTGTTACTTCAATGGATTGTAGCCTTGTCATTATGGAAGGTAGTCTGTTGTTCTGATTTTTGTTACTCCAATGGATGGTAGGCTTGTCATTATGGAAGATAGTTTGTAGTCGAGAATTATGTCATTCCAATGGATGGTAACCTTGTCATTATGGAAGGTAGGCTTGTCATTTTTGTTACTCCAATGGATTGTAGCCTTGTCAATATGGAAGGTAGTCTGTTGTTCAGTTTTTTGTTACTCCAATGAATGGTAGCCTTTTCATTATGGAAGGTAGTCTGTTGTCGATATTTTTTTTACTAGAATGGATGGTAGCCTTGTCATTATGGAAGGTAGTCTGTTGTCATTATTTTTGTTACCCCGATGGATGGTAGCCTTGTAATGATGGAAGGTAGTCTGTTGTCGAGATTTTTGTTACTCCAATGGATTGTAGCCTTGTCATTATGGAAGATAGTCTGTAGTCGAGATTTTTGTTATTCCAATGGATGGTAACCTTGTCAGTATGGAAGGTAGTCTTTTGTCGAGATTTTTGTTACTCCAATGGATGGTAGCCTTGTAATTATGGAAGGTTGTCTGTTGTCCAGATTTTTGTTACTCCAATGGATGGTAGCCTTGTCATTATGGAAGGTAGTCTGTCGTTGAGATTTTTGTTACTCTAATGGATTGTAGCCTTGTCATTATGTAAGGTAGTCTATTGTTCAGATTTTTGTTCCTCCAATGGATGGTAGCCTTGTCATTATGGAAGATAGTCTGTTGTCGATATTTTTGTTACCCCAATGGATGGTAGCCTTGTAATTATGGAAGGTAGTCTGTTGTTGAGATTTTTGTTACTCCAATGGATGGTAGCCTTGTAATTATGGAAGGTAGTCTGTCGTTGAGATTTTTGTTACTCTAATGGATTGTAGCCTTGTCATTATGGAAGGTAGTCTGTTGTTCAGATTTTTGTTACTCCAATGGATGGTAGCCTTGTAATTATGGAAGGGAGTCTGTTGTCGAGATTTGTGTTACTCCAATGCATGGTAGCCTTGTCGTCATGGAAGCTAGTCTATTTTCGATATTTTTGTTACAAAAATCAATTGTAGCGTTGTCTTTATGGAAGGTAGTCTGTCGTTGAGATTTTTGGTACTCCAATGGATGGTAGCCTTGTCATTATGGAAGGTAGTATGTCGTTAAGATTTTTATTACTCCAATGGATGGGAGCCTTGTCATTATGGAAGGTAGTCTATTGTCGAGATTTTTGTTATTCCAATGGATTGTAGCCTTGTCATTATGGAAGGTAGTCTTTTGTCGTGATTTTTGTTACTCCAATGGATGGAAGCCTTGTCATTATTGAAGGTAGCCTGTTGTCGATATCTTTGTTATTCCAATGGATGATAGCCTTGTCATTATGCAAGGTAGTCTGTTGTTCAGATTTTTATTACTCCAATGGATGGTAGCCTTGTCATTATGGAAGGTAGTTTGTTGTCAAGATTTTATTACTCCAATGGATGGTAGCCTTGTCATTATTGAAGGTAGTCTATTGTCGACATTTTTGTTATTCCAATGGATGGTAGCTTTGTCATTATGGAAGGTAGTTTGTTGTTCATATTTTTGTTACTCCAATGGATGGTAGCCTTGTCATTATGGAAGGTAGTCTATTGTTAAGATTTTTATTTACCCAATTGGTTTGTTGCCTTATAATTATGGAAGGTAGTCTGTTGTAGAGATTTGTGTTACTCCAATGGATGGTAGCCTTTTCATTATGGAAGGTACTCTGTCGTTGAGATTTATATTACTCCAATGGATTGTAGCCTTTTTATTATGGAAGGTAGTCTGTTGTTCAGAATTTTGTTACTCCAATGGATGCTAGCCTTGTCATTAGTGAAGGTATTTTGTTGTCGATATCTTTGTTACTCCAATGGATGATAGCCTTGTCAATATGGAAGGTAGTTTGTTGTTTAAATTTTTTTTACTCCAATGGATGGTAGCCTTGTCATTATGGAAGGTTGTTTATCGTCGAGATTTTTGTTATTCAAATGGATGGTAGCCTTGTCATTATGGAAGGTAGTCTATTGTCGAGATTTATGTTACTCCAATGCATGGTAGCCTTGTCGTCATGGAAGCTAGTCTAGTTTCGAGATTTTTGTTACAAAAATCAATTGTAGCGTTGTCTTTATGGAAGGTAGTCTGTCGTTGAGATTTTTGGTACTCCAATGGATGGTAGCCTTGTCATTATGGAAGGTAGTATGTCGTTGAGATTTTTGTTACTCCAATGGATGGTAGCCTTGTCATTATAGAAGGTAATCTATTGTCGATATTTTTGTTATTCCAATGGATATTAGCCTTGTCATTATGGAAGGTAGTATGTCATTGAGATTTTTGTACCTCCAATGGATGGTAGCCTTGTCATTCTGGATGGTAGTCTATTGTCGATATTTTTGTTATTCCAATGAATTGTAGCCTTGTCATTATGGAAGGTAGTCTTTTGTCGTGATTTTTGTTACTCCAATGGATGGAAGCCTTGTCATTATTGAAGATAGCTTGTTGTCGATATCTTTGTTATTCCAATGGATGATAGCCTTTTCATTATGTAAAGTATTCTGTTGTTCATATTTTTGTTACTCCAATGGATGGTAGCCTTGTGATTATGGAAGGTAGTCTATTATCAAAAATTTTGTTATTCCAATGAATGGTAGACTTGTCATTATGTAAGGTAGTCTGTTGTCAAGATTATTTTACTCCAATGGATGGTAGCCTTGTCATTATGGAAGATAGTCTGTTGTCGATATTTTTGTTATGGCAATGGATGGTAGCCTTGTAATTATGGAAGGTAGTCTGTTGTCGAGATTTTTGTTACTCCAATGGATTGTAGCCTTGTCATTATGGAAGGTAGTCTATTGTTCAGATTTTTGTTACTCCAAAGGATGGTAGCCTTGTAATTATGGAAGGTAGTTTGTTGTCGATATTTTTTTTACTAGAATGGATTGTAGCCTTGTCATTATGGAAGGTAGTCTGTTGTCATTATTTTTGTTACCCCAATGGATGGTAGCCTTGTAATTATGGAAGGTAGTCTGTTGTCGAGATTTTTGTTACTCCAATGGATGGTAGCCTTGTCATTATGGAAGGTAGTCTGTCGTTAAGATTTTTGTTACTTCAATGGATTGTAGCCTTGTCATTATGGAAGGTAGTCTGTTGTTCAGATTTTTGTTACTCCAATGGATGGTAGCCTTGTCATTATGGAAGATAGTTTATAGTCGAGATTTTTGTTATTCCAATGGATGGTAACCTTGTCATTATGGAAGATAGTCTGTAGTCGAGATTTTTGTTATTCCAATGGATGGTAACCTTGTCAGTATGGAAGGTAGTCTTTTGTCGAGATTTTTCTTACTCCAATGGATGGTAGCCTTGTCATTATTGAAGGTAGTCTATTGTCGATATCTTTGGTACTCCAATGGATGATAGCCTTGTCATTATGCAAGGTAGTCTGTTGTTCATATTTCTGTTACTCCAATGGATGGTAGCCTTGTCATTATGGAAGGTAGTCTGTTGTCGAGATTTTTTTTACTCAAATGGATGGTAGCCTTGTCATTATGGAAGATAGTCTTTTGTCGATATTTTTGTTACCCCAATGAATGGTAGCCTTGTAATTATGGAAGGTAGTCTGTTGTCGAGATTTTTGTTACTCCAATGGATTGTAGCCTTGTCAATATGGAAGGTAGTCTGTTGTTCAGTTTTTTGTTACTCCAATGAATGGTAGCCTTGTCATTATGGAAGGTAGTCTGTTGTCGATATTTTTTTAACTAGAATGGATGGTAGCCTTGTCATTATGGAAGGTAGTCTGTTGTCATTATTTTTGTTACCCCAATGGATGATAGCCTTGTAATGATGGAAGGTAGTCTGTTCTCGAGATTTTTGTTACTCCAATGGATGGTAGCCTTTTCATTATGGAAGATAGTCTGTAGTCGAGATTTTTGTTATTCCAATGGATGGTAACCTTGTCAGTATGGAAGGTAGTTTTTTGTCGAGATTTTTGTTACTCCAATGGATGGTAGCCTTGTCATTATGGAAGGTAGTCTGTCGTAGAGATATTTGTTACTCTGATGGATTGTAGCCTTGTCATTATGTAAGGTAGTCTATTGTTCAGATTTTTGTTACTCCAATGGATGGTAGCCTTGTCATTATGGAAGATAGTCTGTTGTCGATATTTTTGTTACCCCAATGGATGGTAGCCTTGTAATTATGGAAGGTAGTCTGTTGTTGAGATTTTTGTTACTCCAATGGATGGTAGCCTTGTAATTATGGAAGGTAGTCTGTCGTTGAGATTTTTGTTACTCCAATGGATTGTAGCCTTGTCATTATGGAAGGTAGTCTGTTGTTCAGATTTTTGTTACTCCAATGGATGGTAGCCTTGTCATTATGGAAGATAGTCCGTAGTCGGGATTTTTGTTATTCCAATGGATGGTAACCTTGTCATTATGGAAGGTAGTCTGTTGTTGAGATTTTTGTTACTCCAATGGGTTGTAGCCTTGTCATTATGTAAGGTAGTCTGTTGTTCATATTTTTGTTACTCCAATGGATCGTAGCCTTGTCATTATGGAAGATAGTCTGTAGTCGAGAATTTTGTTATTCCAATTGATGGTAACCTTGTCATTATGGAAGGTAGTATTTTGTCGAGATTTTAGTTACTCCAATGGATAATAGCCTTGTCATTATTGAAGGTAGTCTATTGTCGATATCTTTGTTACTCCAATGGATGATAGCCTTGTCATTATGCAACGTAGTCAGTTGTTCATATTTTTGTTACTCCAATGGATGGTAGCCTTGTCATTATGGAAGGTAGTTTGTTGTCGAGAATTTTTTATTCCATTGGACGGTAGCCTTTTCATTATGGAAGGTAGTCTATTGTCGAGATTTTTGTTATTCCAATGGATGGTAAGCTTATCATTATGGAAGGTAGGTTTTTATCGAGATTTTTGTTACTACAATGGATGGTAGCCTTGTCATTATGGAAGGTAGTCTATTGTCGAGATTTTTATTTACCCAAATGGATTGTAGCCTTGTAATTATGGAAGGTAGTCTGTTGTAGAGATTTTTGTTACTCCAATGGATGGTAGCCTTTTAATTATGGAAGGTAGTATGTTGTTGAGATTTTTGTTACTCGAATGGATTGTACCCTTGCCATTATGGAAGGTAGTCTTTTGTCGTGATTTTTGTTACTCCAATGGATGGAAGCCTTGTCATTATTGAAGGTAGCCTGTTGTCGATATCTTTGTTATTCCAATGGATGATAGCCTTGTCATTATGCAAGGTAGTCTGTTGTTCAGGTTTTTTTTACTCCAATGGATGGTAGCCTTGTCATTATGGAAGGTAGTTTGTTGTCTTGATTTTGTTACTCCAATGGATGGTAGCCTTGTCATTATTGAAGGTAGTCTATTGTCGACATTTTTGTTATTCCAATGGATGGTAGCTTTGTCATTATGGAAGGTAGTTTGTTGTTCATATTTTTGTTACTCCAATGGATGGTAGCCTTGTCATTATGGAAGGTAGTCTATTGTCAAGATTTTTATTTACCCAAATGGATTGTTGCCTTGTAATTATGGAAGGTAGTCTGTTGTAGAGATTTGTGTTACTCCAATGGATGGTAGCCTTTTCATTATGGAAGGTAGTCTGTCGTTGAGATTTATATTACTCTAATGGATTGTAGCATTTTTTTTATGGAAGGTAGTCTGTTGTTCAGAATTTTGTTACTCCAATGGATGCTAGCCTTGTCATTAGTGAAGGTATTTTGTTGTCGATATCTTCGTTACTCCAATGGATGATAGCCTTGTCATTATGGAAGGTAGTCTGTTGTTTAAATTTTTGTTACTCCAATGGATGGTAGCCTTGTCATTATGGAAGGTTGTTTATCGTCGAGATTTTTGTTATTCAAATG
The DNA here is from genome assembly GCA_948472305.1 of Vicia faba. NCBI lineage: Eukaryota > Viridiplantae > Streptophyta > Magnoliopsida > Fabales > Fabaceae > Vicia > Vicia faba. Next base: position 679,214,749 of record OX451739.1, on the reverse strand, counting down.
GATGGTAGACTTGTCATTATGGAAGGTAGTCTATTGTCGAGATTTATGTTACTCCAATGCATGGTAGCCTTGTCGTCATGGAAGCTAGTCTAGTTTCGAGATTTTTGTTACAAAAATCAATTGTAGCGTAGTCTTTATGGAGGGTAGTCTGTCGTTGAGATTTTTGGTACTCCAATGGATGGTAGCCTTGTCATTATGGAAGGTAGTATGTCGTTGAGATTTTTGTTACTCCAATGGATGGTAGCCTTGTCATTATGGAAGGTAATCTATTGTCGATATTTTTTTTATTCCAATGGATTGTAGCCTTGTCATTATGGAAGGTAGTATGTCGTTGAGATTTTTGTTACTCCAATGGATGGTAGCCTTGTCATTATAGATGGTAGTCTATTGTCGATATTTTTGTTATTCCAATGAATTGTAGCCTTGTCATTATGGAAGGTAGTCTTTTGTCGTGATTTTTGTTACTCCAATGGATGGAAGCCTTGTCATTATTGAAGATAGCTTGTTGTCGATATCTTTGTTATTCCAATGGATGATAGCCTTTTCATTATGTAAAGTATTCTGTTGTTCATATTTTTTTTACTACAATGGATGGTAGCCTTGTGATTATGGAAGGTAGTCTATTATCAAAAATTTAGTTATTCCAATGAATGGTAGCCTTGTCATTATGTAAGGTAGTCTGTTGTCGAGATTTTTTTACTCCAATGGATGGTAGCCCTCTCATTATGGAAGATAGTTTGTTGTCGATATTTTTGTTATGGCAATGGATGGTAGCCTTGTAATTATGGAAGGTAGTCTGTTGTCGAGATTTTTGTTACTCCAATGGATTGTAGCCTTGTCATTATGGAAGGTGGTCTGTTGTTCAGATTTTTGTTACTCCAATGGATGGTAGCCTTGTAATTATGGAAGGTAGTCTGTTGTCGATATTTTTTTTACTAGAATGGATTGTAGCCTTGTCATTATGGAAGGTAGTCTGTTGTCATTATTTTTGTTACCCCAATGGATGGTAGCCTTATAATGATGGAAGGTAGTCTGTTGTCGAGATTTTTGTTACTCCAATGGATGGTAACCTTGTCATTATGGAAGGTAGTCTTTTGTCGAGATTTTTGTTACTCCAATAGATGGTAGCCTTGTAATTATGGAAGGTAGTTTGTTTTCGATATTTTTGTTACTGTAATGGATGGTAGCCTTGTCATTATGGAAGGTAGTCTTTCGTTGAGATTTTTGTTACTCCAATGGATTGTAGCCTTGTCATTATGTAAGGTAGTCTATTGTTCAAATTTTTGTTACTCCAATGGATGGTAGTCTTGTCATTATGGAAGATAGTCTGTTATCGATATTTTTGTTACCCCAATGGATGGTAGCCTTGTAATTATGGAAGGTAGTCTGTTGTCGAGATTTTTGTTACTCCAATGGATGGTAGCCTTTTCATTATGGAAGGTAGTCTGTCGTTAAGATTTTTGTTACTTCAATGGATTGTAGCCTTGTCATTATGGAAGGTAGTCTGTTGTTCAGATTTTTGTTACTCCAATGGATTGTAGCCTTGTCATTATTGAAGGTGGTCTGTTGTTCAGATTTTTGTTACTCCAATGGATGGTAGCCTTGTAATTATGGAAGGTAGTCTGTTGTCGATATTTTTTTTACTAGAATGGATTGTAGCCTTGTCATTATGGAAGGTAGTCTGTTGTCATTATTTTTGTAACCCCAATGGATGGTAGCCTTATAATGATGGAAGGTAGTCTGTTGTCGAGATTTTTGTTACTCCAATGGATGGTAACCTTGTCATTATGGAAGGTAGTCTTTTGTCGAGATTTTTGTTACTCCAATAGATGGTAGCCTTGTAATTATGGAAGGTAGGTTGTTTTCGATATTTTTGTTACTGTAATGGATGGTAGCCTTGTCATTATGGAAGGTAGTCTTTCGTTGAGATTTTTGTTACTCCAATGGATTGTAGCCTTGTCATTATGTAAGGTAGTCTATTGTTCAAATTTTTGTTACTCCAATGGATGGTAGTCTTGTCATTATGGAAGATAGTCTGTTATCGATATTTTTGTTACCCCAATGGATGGTAGCCTTGTAATTATGGAAGGTAGTCTGTTGTCGAGATTTTTGTTACTCCAATGGATGGTAGCCTTTTCATTATGGAAGGGAGTATGTCGTTAAGATTTTTGTTACTTCAATGGATTGTAGCCTTGTCATTATGGAAGGTAGTCTGTTGTTCAGATTTTTGTTACTCCAATGGATGGTAGCCTTGTCATTATGGAAGATAGTTTATAGTCGAGCTTTTTGTTATTCCAATGGATGGTAACCTTGTCATTATGGAAGATAGTCTGTAGTCGAGATTTTTGTTATTCCAATGGATGGTAACCTTGTCAGTATGGAAGGTAGTCTTTTGTCGAGATTTTTGTTACTCCAATGGATGGTAGCCTTGTCATTATTGAAGGTAGTCTATTGTCGATATCTTTGGTACTCCAATGGATGATAGCCTTGTCATTATGCAAGGTAGTCTGTTGTTCATATTTCTGTTACTCCAATGGATGGTAGCCTTGTCATTATGGAAGGTAGTCTGTTGTCGAGATTTTTTTTACTCCAATGGATGGTAGCCTTGTCATTATGGAAGGTTGTTTATCGTCGAGATTTTTGTTATTCAAATGGATGGTAGCCTTGTCATTATGGAAGGTAGTCTATTGTCGAGATTTATGTTACTCCAATGCATGGTAGCCTTGTCGTCATGGAAGCTAGTCTAGTTTCGAGATTTTTGTTACAAAAATAAATTGTAGCGTTGTCTTTATGGAGGGTAGTCTGTCGTTGAGATTTTTGGTACTCCAATGGATGGTAGCCTTGTCATTATGGAAGGTATTATGTCGTTGAGACTTTTGTTACTCCAATGGATGGTAGCCTTGTCATTATGGAAGGTAATCTATTGTCGATATTTTTTTTATTCCAATGGATTGTAGCCTTGTCATTATGGAAGGTAGTATGTCGTTGAGATTTTTGTTACTCCAATGGATGGTAGCCTTGTCATTATGGATGGTAGTTTATTGTCGATATTTTTGTTATTCCAATGAACTGTAGCCTTGTCATTATGGAAGGTAGTCTTTTGTCGTGATTTTTGTTACTCCAATGGATGGAACCCTTGTCATTATTGAAGATAGCTTATTGTCGATATCTTTGTTATTCCAATGGATGATAGCCTTTTCATTATGTAAAGTATTCTGTTGTTCATATTTTTTTTACTCCAATGGATGGTAGCCTTGTGATTATGGAAGGTAGTCTATTATCAAAAATTTTGTTATTCCAATGAATGGTAGCCTTGTCATTATGTAAGGTAGTCTGTTGTCGAGATTTTTTTATTCCAATGGATGGTAGCCTTCTCATTATGGAAGATAGTTTGTTGTCGATATTTTTGTTATGGCAATGGATGGTAGCCTTGTAATTATGGAAGGTAGTCTGTTGTCGAGATTTTTGTTACTCCAATGGATTGTAGCCTTGTCATTATGGAAGGTGGTCTGTTGTTCAGATTTTTGTTACTCCAATGGATGGTAGCCTTGTAATTATGGAAGGTAGTCTGTTGTCGATATTTTTTTTACTAGAATGGATTGTAGCCTTGTCATTATGGAAGGTAGTCTGTTGTCATTATTTTTGTTACCCCAATGGATGGTAGCCTGATAATGATGGAAGGTAGTCTGTTGTCGAGATTTTTGTTACTCCAATGGATGGTAACCTTGTCATTATGGAAGGTAGTCTTTTGTCGAGATTTTTGTTACTCCAATAGATGGTAGCCTTGTAATTATGGAAGGTAATTTGTTTTCGATATATTTGTTACTGTAATGGATGGTAGCCTTGTCATTATGGAAGGTAGTCTTTCGTTGAGATTTTTGTTACTCCAATGGATTGTAGCCTTGTCATTATGTAAGGTAGTCTATTGTTCAAATTTTTGTTACTCCAATGGATGGTAGTCTTGTCATTATGGAAGATAGTCTGTTATCGATATTTTTGTTACCCCAATGGATGGTAGCCTTGTAATTATGGAAGGTAGTCTGTTGTCGAGATTTTTGTTACTCCAATGGATGGTAGCCTTGTCATTATGGAAGGTAGTCTGTCGTTAAGATTTTTGTTACTTCAATGGATTGTAGCCTTGTCATTATGGAAGGTAGTCTGTTGTTCAGATTTTTGTTACTCCAATGGATGGTAGCCTTGTCATTATGGAAGATAGTTTATAGTCGAGATTTTTGTTATTCCAATGGATGGTAACCTTGTCATTATGGAAGATAGTCTGTAGTCGAGATTTTTGTTATTCCAATGGATGGTAACCTTGTCAGTATGGAAGGTAGTCTTTTGTCGAGATTTTTGTTACTCCAATGGATGGTAGCCTTGTCATTATTGAAGGTAGTCTATTGTCGATATCTTTGGTACTCCAATGGATGATAGCCTTGTCATTATGCAAGGTAGTCTGTTGTTCATATTTCTGTTACTCCAATGGATGGTAGCCTTGTCATTATGGAAGGTAGTCTGTTGTCAAGATTTTTTTTACTCCAATGGATGGTAGCCTTGTCATTATGGAAGATAGTCTTTTGTCAATATTTTTGTTACCCCAATGGATGGTAGCCTTGTAATTATGGAAGGTAGTCTGTTGTCGAGATTTTTGTTACTCCAATGGATTGTAGCCTTGTCAATATGGAAGGTAGTCTGTTGTTCAGTTTTTTGTTACTCCAATGTATGGTAGCCTTGTCATTATGGAAGGTAGTCTGTTGTCGATATTTTTTTTACTAGAATGGATGGTAGCCTCGTCATTATGGAAGGTAGTCTGTTGTCATTATTTTTGTTACCCCAATGGATGGTAGCCTTGTAATGATGGAAGGTAGTCTGTTGTCGAGATTTTTGTTACTCCAATGGATGGTAGCCTTGTCATTATGGAAGATAGTCTGTAGTCGAGATTTTTGTTATTCCAATGGATGGTAACCTTGTCAGTATGGAAGGTAGTCTTTTGTCGAGATTTTTGTTACTCCAATGGATGGAAGCCTTGTAATTATGGAAGGTAGTTTGTTGTCCAGATTTTTGTTACTCCAATGGATGGTAGCCTTGTCATTATGGAAGGTAGTCTGTCGTTGAGATTTTTGTTACTCTAATGGATTGTAGCCTTGTCATTATGTAAGGTAGTCTATTGTTCAGATTTTTGTTACTCCAATGGATGGTAGCCTTGTCATTATGGAAGATAGTCTGTTGTCGATATTTTTGTTACCCCAATGGATGGTAGCATTGTAATTATGGAAGGTAGTCTGTTGTTGAGATTTTTGTTACTCCAATGGATGGTAGCCTTGTAATTATGGAAGGTAGTCTGTCGTTGAGATTTTTGTTACTCCAATGGATTGTAGCCTTGTCATTATGGAAGGTAGTCTATTGTTCAGATTTTTGTTACTCCAATGGATCGTAGCCTTGTCATTATGGAAGATAGTCTGTAGTCGAGAATTTTGTTATTCCAATTGATGGTAACCTTGTCATTATGGAAGGTAGTATTTTGTCGAGATTTTAGTTACTCTAATGGATAATAGCCTTGTCATTATTGAAGGTAGTCTATTGTCGATATCTTTGTTACTCCAATGGATGATAGCCTTGTCATTATGCAACGTAGTCGGTTGTTCATATTTTTGTTACTCCAATGGATGGTAGCCTTGTCATTATGGAAGGTAGTCTGTTGTTCATATTTTTGTTACTCCAATGGATGGTATCCTTGTCATTATGGAAGATAGTTTGTAGTCGAGAATTTTGTTATTCCAATTGATGGTAACCTTGTCATTATGGAAGGTAGTATTTTGTCGAGATTTTAGTTACTCCAATGGATGGTAGCCTTGTCATTATTGAAGGTAGTCTATTGTCGATATCTTTGTTACTCCAATGGATGATAGCCTTGTCATTATGCAACGTAGTCGGTTGTTCATATTTTTGTTACTCCAATGGATGGTACCCTTGTCATTATGGAAGGTAGTCTGTTATCGAGAATTTTGTTATTCCAATTGATGGTAACCTTGTCATTATGGAAGGTAGTATTTTGTCGAGATTTTAGTTACTCCAATGGATAATAGCCTTGTCATTATTGAAGGTAGTCTATTGTCGATATCTTTGTTACTCCAATGGATGATAGCCTTGTCATTATGCAACATAGTCGGTTGTTCATATTTTTGTTACTCCAATGGATGGTAGCCTTGTCATTATGGAAGGTAGTCTGTTGTCGAGAATTTTTTATTCCATTGGATGGTAGCCTTTTCATTATGGAAGGTAGTCTATTGTCGAGATTTTTTTTATTCCAATGGATGGTAAGCTTATCATTATGGAAGGTAGGTTTTTATCGAGATTTTTGTTACTCCAATAGATGGTTGCCTTGTCATTATGGAAGGTAGTCTATTGTCGAGATTTTTGTTAATCCAATGGATGGTAACCTTGTCAGTATGGAAGGTAGTATTTTGTCGAGATTTTTGTTACTCCAATGGATGGTAGCCTTGTCATTATTTAAAGTACTCTAATGTTGATATCTTTATTACTCCAATCGATGATAGCCTTGTCATTATGCAAGGTAGTCTGTTGTTCATTTTTTTTTTACTCCAATGGATGGTAGCCTCGTCATTATGGAAGGTAGTTTGTTGTCAAGATTTTTTTTACTACAATGGATGGTAGCCATGTCATTATGTAAGGTAGTCTATTGTCCATATTTTTGTTACCCCATTGGATGGTAGCCTTGTAATTATGGAAGGTAGTCTGTTGTCGACATTTTTGTTACTCTAATGGATGGTAGCCTTGTCATTATGGAAGGTAGTCTGTCGTTGAGATTTTTGTTACTCCAATGTATTGTAGCCTTGTCATTATGTAAGGTAGTCTGTTGTTCAGATTTTTGTTACTCCAATGGATGATAGCCTTGTCATTATGGAAGATAGTCTGTTGTGTATATTTTTGTTACCCCAATGGATGATTGCCTTGTAATTATGGAAGGTAGTCTGTTGTCGAGATTTTTGTTACTCCAATTGATTGTAGCCTTGTCATTATGGAAGGTAGTCTGTTGTTCAGATTTTTGTTACTCCAATGGATGGTAGCCTTGTCATTATGGAAGATAGTCCGCAGTCGAGATTTTTGTTATTCCAATGGATGGTAACCTTGTCATTATGGAAGGTAGTCTGTTGTTTAGATTTTTGTTACTCCAATGGATTGTAGGCTTGTCATTATGTAAGGTAGTCTGTTGTTCAGATTTTTGTTACTCCAATGGATGGTAGCCTTGTCATTATGGAAGATAGTTTGTAGTCGAGATTTTTGTTATTACAATGGTTGGTAACCTTGTCAGTATGGAAAGTAGTCTTTTGTCGATATTTTAGTTACTCCAATGGATGGTAGCCTTGTCATTATTTAAGGTAGTCTATTGTGATATCTTTGTTACCCCAATGGATGATAGCCTTATCATTATGCAAGGTAGTCTGTTGTTCGTAGTTTTGTTACACCAATGGATTGTAGCCTTGTCATTATGAAAGGTAGTCTGTTGTCGTAATTTTTTTTAATCCAATGGATGGTAGCCTTATAATTATGGAAGGTTGGTTTTTATCGAGATTTTTGTTACTCCAATGGATGGTAGCCTTGTCATTATGGAAGCTAGTCTACTGTCGAGATTTTTGTTATTCCAATGGATGGTAACCTTTTTAGTATGGAAGGTAGTATTTTGTCGAGATTTTTGCTACTCCAATGGATGGTAGCCTTGTCATTATTGAAGGTAGTCTATTGTCGATATCTCTGTTACTCCAATGGATGGTAGCCTTGTCATTATGGAAGTTAGTCTATTGTCGAGAATTTTTTTATTCCATTGGATGGTAGCCTTTTAATTATGGAAGGTAGTCTATTGTCGAAATTTTTTTTATTCCAATGGATGGTAGCCTTATCATTATGGAAGGTATGTTTTTATCGAGATTTTGGTTATTCCAATGGATGGTAGCCTTGTCATTATGGAAGGTAGTCTAATGTCGAGATTTTTGTTATTCCAATGGATGGTAACCTTGTCAGTATGGAAGGTAGTCTATTGTCGATATCTTTGTTACTCCAATGGATGATAGCCTTATCAGTATGCAAGGTAGTCTGTTGTTCATATTTTTTTTACTGCAATGGATGGTAGCCTTGTCATTATGTAAGGTAGTCTTTTGTTCATATTTTTGTTACTCCAATGGATGGTAGCCTCGTCATTATGGAAGGTAGTCTATTGTCGAGAGTTTTTTTACTACAATGGATGGTAGCCTTGTCATTATGGAAGGTAGTCTGTTGTCGATATTTTTGTTACCCCAATGGATGGTAGCCTTTTAATTATGGAAGGTAGTCTATAGTCGAGATTTTTGTTACTCCAATGGATGGTAGCCTTGTCATTATTTAAGGTATTCTATTGTCGATATCTTTTTTACTCCAATGGATGGTAGCCTTGTCATTATGGAAGATAGTCTGTAGTCGAAATTTTTGTTATCCCAATGGATGGTAACCTTGTCAGTATGGAAGTTAGTCTTTTGTCGAGATTTTGGTTACTCCAATGGATGGTAGCCTTGTCATTATTGAAGGTAGTCTATTGTCGATATCTTTGGTACTCCAATGGATGATAGCCTTGTCATTATGCAAGGTAGTCTGTTGTTTATATTTTTGTTACTCCAATTGATGGTAGCCTTGTCATTATGGAAGGTAGTATGTTGTCGAGATTATTTTTACTCCAATGGATGGTAGCCTTGTCATTATGGAAGGTAGTGTGTTGTCGAGATAGTTGATACCCCAATGGATTGTAGCCTTGTAATTATGGAAGGTAGTCAGTTGTCGAGATTTTTGTTACCCCAATGGATGGTAGCCTTGTCATTATGGAAGGTAGTCTATTGTCGAGATTTTTGTTATTCCAATGGATGGTAACCTTGTCAGTATGAAAGGTAGTCTTTTGTCGAGATTTTTGTTACTCCAATGGATGGTAGCCTTGTCATTATTTAAGGTAGTCTATTGTTGATATCTTTGTTACTCCAATGGATGATAGCCTTCTCATTATGCAAGGTAATCTGTTGTTCAAATTTTTGTTACTCCAATGGATGGTAGCCTCGTCATTATGGAAGGTAGTCTGTTGTCGAGATTTTTGTTACCCCAATGGATGGTAGCCTTCTCATTATGGAAGGTAGTCTATTGTCGAGATTTTTGTTACTCCAATGGATGGCAGCCTTGTCATTATGGAAGGTAGTCTGCCGTTGAGATTTTTGTTACACCAATGGATTGTAGCCTTGTCATTATGTAAGGTAGTTTGTTGTTCAGATTTTTGTTACTCCAATGGATGGTAGCCTTGTCATTATGGAAGATAGTCTGTTGTCGATATTTTTGTTACCCCAATGGATGGTAGCCTTGTAATTATGGAAGGTAGTCTGTTGTTCAGATTTTTGTTACTCCAATGAATGGTAGCCTTGTCATTATGGAAGATAGTCCGTAGTCGAGATTTTTGTTATTCCAATGGATGGTAACCTTGTCATTATGGAAGGTAGTCTGTTGTTGAGATTTTTGTTACTCCAATGGGTTGTAGCCTTGTCATTATGTAAGGTAGTCTGTTGTTCATATTTTTGTTACTCCAATGGATCGTAGCCTTGTCATTATGGAAGATAGTCTGTAGTCGAGAATTTTGTTATTCCAATTGATGGTAACCTTGTCATTATGGAAGGTAGTGTTTTGTCGAGATTTTAGTTCTCCAATGGATGGTAGCCTTGCCATTATTGAAGGTAGTCTATTGTGGATATCTTTGTTACTCCAATGGATGATAGCCTTGTCATTCTGCAACGTAGTCGGTTGTTCATATTTTTGTTACTCCAATGGATGGTAGCCTTGTCATTATGGAAGGTAGTCTGTTGTCGAGAATTTTTTTATTCCATTGGATGGTAGCCTTTTCATTATGGAAGGTAGTCTATTGTTTAGATTTTTGTTATTCCAATGGATGGTAAGCTTATCATTATGGAAGGTAGGTTTTTATCGAGATTTTTGTTACTCCAATGGATGGTAGCCTTGTCATTATGGAATGTAGTCTATTGTCGAGATTTTTGTTATTCCAATGGATGGTAACCTTGTCGGTATGGAAGGTAGTATTTTGTCGAGATTTTTGTTACTCCAATGGATGGTAGCCTTGTCATTATTTAAAGTAGTCTATTGTTGATATCTTTATTACTCCAATCGATGATAGCCTTATCATTATGCAAGGTAGTCTGTTGTTCATATTTTTGTTACTCCAATGGATGGTAGCCTCGTTATTATGGAAGGTAGTCTGTTGTCAAGATTTTTTTTACTACAATGGATGGTAGCCATGTCATTATGTAAGGTAGTCTATTGTCCATATTTTTGTTACCACATTGGATTGTAGCCTTTTAATTATGGAAGGTAGTCTATTGTCGAGATTTTTGTTACTCTAATGGATGGTAGCCTTGTCATTATGGAAGGTAGTCTGTCGTTGAGATTTTTGTTACTCCAATGGATTGTAGCCTTGTCATTATGTAAGGTAGTCTGTTGTTCAGATTTTCGTTACTCCAATGGATGGTAGCCTTGTCATTATGGAAGATAGTCTATAGTCGAGATTTTTGTTATTCCAATGGATGGTAACCTTGTCAGTCTGGAAGGTAGTATTTTGTCAAGATTTTTGTTTCTCCAATGGATGGTAGCCTTGTAATTATGGAAGGTAGTCTGTTGTCGACATTTTTGTTACTCTAATGGATGGTAGCCTTGTCATTATGGAAGGTAGTCTGTCGTTGAGATTTTTGTTACTCCAATGTATTGTAGCCTTGTCATTATGTAAGGTAGTCTGTTGTTCAGATTTTTGTTACTCCAATGGATGGTAGCCTTGTCATTATGGAAGGTAGTCTGTTGTTCAGATTTTTGTTACTCCAATGGATGGTAGCCTTGTCATTGTGGAAGTTAGTATGTTCTCGAGATTTTTTTTACTCCAATGGATGGTAGCCTTGTCATTATGGAAGGTAGTCTTTTGTCGAGATTTTTGTTACCCCAATGGATTGTAGCCTTGTAATTATGGAAGGCAGTCAGTTGTCGAGATTTTTGTTACCCCAATGGATGGTAGCCTTGTCATTATGGAAGGTAGTCTATTGTCGAGATTTTTGTTATTCCAATGGATGATAACCTTGTCAGTATGGAAAGTAGTCTTTTGTCGAAATTTTTGATACCCCAATGGATGGTAGCCTTGTCATTATGCAAGGTAGTCTGTTGTTCATATTTTTGTTACTCCAATGGATGGTAGCCTCGTCATTATGGAAGGTAGTCTGTTGTCGAGATGTTTGTTACTCCAATGGATGGTATCCTTGTCATTATTTAAGGTATTCTATTGTCGATATCTTTGTTACTCTAATGGATAGTAGCCTTTTCATTATGTAAGGTAGTCTGTTGTTCATATTTTTTTACTCCAATGGATGGTAGCCTTGTCATTATGGAAGATAGTCTGTAGTCGATATTTTTGTTATTCCAATGGATGGTAACCTTGTCAGTATGGAAGGTAGTCTTTTGTCGAGATTTTTGTTACTCCAATGGATGGTAGCCTTGTCATTATTGAAGATAGTCCATTGTCGATATCTTTGGTACTGCAATGGATGATAGCCTTGTCATTATGCAAGGTACTCTGTTGTTCATATTTTTCTTACTCCAATGGATGGTAGCCTTTTCATTATGGAAGGTAGTATGTTGTCAAGATTTTTTTTACTCCAATGGATGGTAGAGTTGTCATTATGGAAGGTAGTCTATTGTCGACATTTTTGTTACCCTAATGGATTGTAGCCTTGTAATTATGGAAGGTAGTCAGTTGTCGAGATTTTTGTTACCCCAATGGATGGTAGCCTTGTCATTATGGAAGATAGTCTATAGTCGAGATTTTTGTTATTCCAATTGATGGTAACCTTGGCAGTATGGAAGGTAGTCTTTTGTCGAGATTTTTGTTACTCCAATGGATGATAGCCTTGTCATTATGCAAGGTAGTCTATTTTTAATATCTTTGTTACTCCAATGGATAGTAGCCTTGTCATTATGTAAGGTAGTTTGTTGTTCATATTTTTGTTACTCCAATGGAAGGTAGCCTTGTCATTATGGAAGATAGTCTGTAGTCGATATTTTTGTTATTCTAATGGATGGTAAACTTGTCAGTATGGAAGGTAGTCTTTTGTCGAGATTTTTGTTACTCCAATGGATGGTAGCCTTGTCATTATTGAAGGTAGTCTATTGTCGATATCTTTGGTACTGCAATGGATGATAGCCTTGTCATTATGCAAGGTAGCTTGTTCTTCATATTTTGTTACTCCAATGGATGGTAGCCTTGTCATTATGGAAGGTAGTATGTTGTCGAGATTTTTTTTACTCCAATGGATGGTAGCCTTGTCATTATGGAAGGTAGTCTATTGTCGAGATTTTTGTTACCCTAATGGATTGTAGCCTTGTAATTTTGGAAGGTAGTCAGTTGTCGAGATTTTTGTTACCCCAATTGATGGTAGCCTTGTCATTATGGAAGGTAGTCTATTGTCGAGATTTTTGTTATTCCAATGGATGGTAACCTTGTCAGTATGGAAGGTAGTCTTTTGTCGAGATTTTTTTACTCCAATAGATGGTAGCCTTGTCATTATTTAAGGTAGTCTATTGTCAATATCTTTGATACTCCAATGGATGATAGCCTTGTCATTATGCAAGGTAGTCTGTTGTTCATATTTTTGTTACTGCAATGGATGGTAGCCTTGTCATTTTGGAAGGTAGTCTGTTGTCGATATTTTTTTTACTACAATGGATGGTAGCCTTGTCATTATGGAAGGTAGTCTGTTGTCGATTTTTTTGTTACCCCAATGGATGGTAGCATTGTGATTATGGAAGGTAGTCTGTTGTCGAGATTTTTGTTACTCCAATGGATGGTAGCCTTGTAATTATGATAGGCAGTCTGTCGTTGAGATTTTTGTTACTCCAATGGATGGTAGCCTTGTCATTATGTAAGGCAGTTTTTTGTTCATATTTTTGTTACTCCAATGGATGGTAGCCTTGTCATTATGGAAGATAGTCTGTAGTCGAAATTTTTGTTATCCCAATGGATGGTAACCTTGTCAGTATGGAAGTTAGTCTTTTGTCGAGATTTTAGTTACTCCAATTGATGGTAGCCTTGTCATTATTGAAGGTAGTCTATTGTCGATATCTTTGGTACTACAATGGATGATAGCCTTGTCATTATGCAAGGTAGTATGTTGTTCATATTTTTGTTACTCCAATGGATGGTAGCCTTGTCATTATGGAAGTTAGTATGTTGTCGAGATTTTTTTTACTCCAATGGATGGTAGCCTTGTCATTATGGAAGGTAGTCTGTTGTCGAGATTTTTGTTACCCCAATGGATTGTAGCCTTGTAATTATGGAAGGTAGTCAGTTGTCGAGATTTTTGTTACCCCAATGGATGGTAGCCTTGTCATTACGGAAGGTAGTCTATTGTCGAGATTTTTGTTATTCCAATGGATGGTAACCTTGTCAGTATGGAAGGTAGTCTTTTGTCGAAATTTTTGTTACTCCAATGGATGGTAGCCTTGTCATTATGCAAGGTAGTCTGTTGTTCATATTTTTGTTACTCCAATGGATGGTAGCCTCGTCATTATGGAAGGTAGTCTGTTGTCGAGATGTTTGTTACTCCAATGGATGGTATCCTTGTCATTATTTAAGGTATTCTATTGTCGATATCTTTGTTACTCCAATGGATAGTAGCCTTTTCATTATGTAAGGTAGTCTGTTGTTTATATTTTTTTACTCCAATGGATGGTACCCTTGTCATTATGGAAGATAGTCTATAGTCGATATTTTTGTTATTCCAATGGATGGTAACCTTGTCAGTATGGAAGGTAGTCTTTTGTCGAGATTTTTGTTACTCCAATGGATGGTAGCCTTGTCATTATTGAAGGTAGTCTATTGTCGATATCTTTGGTACTGCAATGGATGATAGCCTTGTCATTATGCAAGGTAGTCTGTTGTTCATATTTTTCTTACTCCAATGGATGGTAGCCTTTTCATTATGGAAGGTAGTATGTTGTTGAGATTTTTTTTACTCCAATGGATGGTAGCCTTATCATTATGGAAGGTTGGTTATTATCGAGATTGTTGTTACTCCAATGGATGGTAGCCTTGTCATTATTGAAGGTAGTCTATTGTCGATATCTTTGTTATTCCAATGGATGATAGGCTTGTCATTATGCAAGGTAGTCTGTTGTTCATATTTTTGTTACTGCAATGGATGGTAGCCTTGTCATTATGGAAGGTAGTCTGTTGTCGATATTTTTTTTACTACAATGGATGGTAGACTTGTCATTATGGAAGGTAGTATGTTGTCTATTTTTTTGTTACCCCAATGGATGGTAGCATTGTGATTATGGAAGGTAGTCTGTTGTCGAGATTTTTGTTACTCCAATGGATGGTAGCCTTGTAATTATGGAAGGTAGTCTGTCGTTGAGATTTTTGTTACTCCAATGGATGGTAGCCTTGTCATTATTTAAGGTATTCTATTGTCGATATCTTTGTTACTCCAATGGATAGTAGCCTTGTCATTATGTAAGGTAGTTAGTTGTTCATATTTTTGTTACTCCAATGGATGGTAGCCTTGTCATTATGGAAGATAGTCTGTTGTCGAGATTTTTGTTATCCCAATGGATGGTAACCTTGTCAGTATGGAAGTTAGTCTTTTGTCGAGATTTTTGTTACTCCAGTTAATGGTAGCCTTGTCATTATTGAAGGTAGTCTATTGTCGATATCTTTGGTACTCCAATGGATGATAGCCTTGTCATTATGCAAGGTAGTCTGTTGTTCATATTTTTGTTACTCCAATGGATGGTAGCCTTGTCATTATGGAAGTTAGTATGTTGTCGAGATTTTTTTTACTCCAATGGATGGTAGCCTTGTCATTATGGAAGGTAGTCTGTTGTCGAGATTTTTGTTACCCCAATGGATTGTAGCCTTGTAATTATGGAAGGTAGTCAGTTGTCGAGATTTTTGTTACCCCAATGGATGGTAGCCTTGTCATTATGGAAGGTAGTCTATTGTCGAGATTTTTGTTATTCCAATGGATGGTAACCTTGTCAGTATGGAAGGTAGTCTTTTGTCGAAATTTTTGATACTCCAATGGATGGTAGCCTTGTCATTATGCAAGGTAGTCGGTTGTTCATATTTTTGTTACTCCAATGGATGGTATCCTTTTATTTATTTAAGGTATTCTATTATCGATATCTTTTTTACTACAATGGATGGTAGACTTGTCATTATGGAAGGTAGTATGTTGTCTATTTTTTTGTTACCCCAATGGATGGTAGCATTTTGATTATGGAAGGTAGTCTGTTGTCAAGATTTTTGTTACTCCAATGGATGGTAGCCTTGTAATTATGGAAGGTAGTCTGTCGTTGAGATTTTTGTTACTCCAATGGATGGTAGCCTTGTCATTATTTAAGGTATTCTATTTTCGATATCTTTGTTACTCCAATGGATAGTAGCCTTGTCATTATGTAAGGTAGTTTGTTGTTCATATTTTTTTTATTCCAATGGATGGTAGCCTTGTCATTATGGAAGATAGTCTGTAGTCGAAATTTTTGTTATCCGAATGGATGGTAACCTTGTCAGTATGGAAGTTAGTCTTTTGTCGAGATTTTTGTTATTCCAATGGATGGTAGCCTTGTCATTATTGAAGGTAGTCTATTGTCGATATCTTTGGTACTCCAATGGATGATAGCCTTGTCATTATGCAAGGTAGTTTGTTGTTTATATTTTTGTTACTCCAATGGATGGTAGCCTTGTCATTATGGAAGGTAGTATGTTGTCGAGATTTTATTTACCCCAATGGATGGTAGCCTTGTCATTATGGAAGGTAGTCTATTGTCGAGATTTTTGTTACCCCAATGGATTGTAGCCTTGTAATTATGGAAGGTAGTCAGTTGTCGAGATTTTTGTTACCCCAATGGATGGTAGCCTTGTCATTATGGAAGGTAGTCTATTGTCGAGATTTTTGTTATTCCAATGGATGGTAACCTTGTCAGTATGGAAGGTAGTCTTTTGTCGAGATTTTTCTTACTCTAATGGATGGTAGCCTTGTCATTATTTAAGGTAGTCTATTTTCAATATCTTTGTTACTCCAATGGATAGTAGCCTTGTCATTAGGTAAGGTAGTCTGTTGTTCATATTTTTGTTACTCCAATGGATGGTAGCCTTGTCATTATGGAAGATAGTTTGTAGACGATATTTTTGTTATTCCAATGGATGGTAACCTTGTCAGTATGGAAGGTAGTCTTTTGTCGAGATTTTTGTTACTCCAATGGATGGTAGCCTTGTCATTATTGATGGCAGTCTATTGTCGATATCTTTGGTACTACAATGGATGATAGCCTTGTCATTATGCAAGGTAGCCTGTTGTTCATATTTTTCTTACTCCAATGGTTGGTAGCCTTGTAATTTTGGAAGGTAGTCAGTTGTCGAGATTTTTGTTACCCTAATGGATGGTAGCCTTGTCATTATGGAAGGTAGTCTATTGTCGAGATTTTTGTTATTCCAATGGATGGTAACCTTGTCAGTATGGAAGGTAGTCTTTTGTCGAGATTTTTGTTACTCCAATAGATGGTAGCCTTGTCATTATTTAAGGTAGTCTATTGTCAATATCTTTGATACTCCAATGGATGATAATCTTGTCATTATGCAAGGTAGTCTGTTATTCATATTTTTGTTACTGCAATGGATGGTAGCCTTGTCATTATGGAAGGTAGTCTGTTGTCGATATTTTTTTACTACAATGGATGGTAGCCTTGTCATTATGGAAGGTAGTCTGTTGTCGATTTTTTTGTTACCCCAATGGATGGTAGCATTGTGATTATGGAAGGTAGTCTGTTGTCGAGATTTTTGTTACTCCAATGGATGGTAGCCTTGTAATTATGGAAGGTAGTCTGTCGTTGAGATTTTTGTTACTCCAATGGATGGTAGCCTTGTCATTATTTAAGGTATTCTATTGTCGATATCTTTTTTACTCCAATGGATAGTAGCCTTGTCATTATGTAAGGTAGTTTGTTGTTCATATTTTTGTTACTCCAATGGATGGTAGCCTTGTCATTATGGAAGATAGTCTGCAGTCGAAATTTTTGTTATCCCAATGGATGGTAACCTTGTCAGTATGGAAGTTAGTCTTTTGTCGAGACTTTTGTTACTCCAGTTAATGCTAGCCTTTTCATTATTGAAGATAGTCTATTGTCGATATCTTTGGTACTGCAATGGATGATAGCCTTGTCATTACGCAAGGTAGTCCGTTGTTCATATTTTTCTTACTCCAATGGATGGTAGCCTTTTCATTATGGAAGGTAGTATGTTGTCGAGATTTTTTTTACTCCAATGGATGGTAGCCTTGTCATTATGGAAGGTAGTCTGTTGTCGACATTTTTGTTACCCCAATGGATTGTAGCCTTGTAATTATGGAAGGTAGTCAGTTGTCGAGATTTTTGTTACCCCAATGAATGGTAGCCTTGTCATTATGGAAGGTAGTCTATTGTCGAGATTTTTGTTATTCCAATGGATGGTAACCTTGTCAGTATGGAAGGTAGTCTTTTGTCGAGATTTTTGTTACTCCAATGGATGGTAGCCTTGTCATTATTGAAGGTAGTCTATTGTAGATATCTTTGGTACTCCAATGGATGATAGCCTTGTCATTATGCAAGGTAGTCTGTTGTTCATATTTTTGTTACTCCAATAGATGGTAGCCTTGTCATTATGGAAGGTAGTATGTTGTCGAGATTTTTTTTACTCCAATGGATGGTAGCCTTATAATTATGGAAGGTTGGTTTTTATCGAGATTTTTGTTACACCAATGGATGGTAGCCTTGTCATTATGGAAGGTAGTCTATTGTCGAGATTTTTGTTATTCCAATGGATGGTAACCTTTTCATTATGGAAGGTAGTCCTTTGTCGAGATTTTTGTTACTCCAATGGATGGTAGCCTTGTCATTATGCAAGGTAATCTGTTGTTCATATTTTTGTTACTCCAAATAATGGTAGCCTTGTCATTATGGAAGGTAGTCTGTTGTCGATATTTTTTTTACTACAATGGATGGTAGCCTTGTCATTTTGGAAGGTAGTCTGTTGGCGATATTTTTGTTACCCAAATGGATAGTAGCCTTTTAATTATGGAAGGTAGTCTCTTGTTGAGATTTTTTTTACTCCAATGGATGGTAGCCTTGTCAGTATGGAAGGTAGTCTTTTGTCGAGATTTTTGTTACTCCAATGGATGGTAGCCTTGTCATTATTGAAGGTAGTCTATTGTCGATATCTTTGGTACTGCAATGGATTGTAGCCTTGTAATTATGGAAGGTAGTCTGTTGTCGAGATTTTTGTTACCCTAATGGATTGTAGCCTTGTAATTATGGAAGGTAGTCATTTGTCAAGATTTTTGTTACCCCAATGGATGGTAGCCTTGTCATTATGGTAGGTAGTCTATTGTCGAGATTTTTGTTATTCCAATGGATGGTAACCTTGTCAGTATGGAAGGTAGTCTATTGTCGATATCTTTGTTACTCCAATGGATGATAGCCTTGTCATTATGCAAGGTAGTCTGTTGTTCATATTTTTGTTATTGCAATGGATGTTAGCCTTGTCATTATGGACGGTAGTCTGTTGTCGATATTTTTTTTACTACAATGGATGGTAGCCTTGTCATTATGGAAGGTAGTCTGTTGTCGATTTTTTTGTTACCCCAATGGATGGTAGCATTGTGATTATGGAAGGTAGTCTGTTGTCGAGATTTTTGTTACTCCAATGGATGGTAGCCTTGTAATTATGGAAGGTAGTCTGTCATTGAGATTTTTGTTACTCCAATGGATGGTAGCCTTGTCATTATTTAAGGTATTCTATTGTCGATATCTTTTTTACTCCAATGGATAGTAGCCTTGTCATTATGTAAGGTAGTTTGTTGTTCATATTTTTGTTACTCCAATGGATGGTAGCCTTGTCATTATGGAAGATAGTCTGCAGTCGAAATTTTTGTTATCCCAATGGATGGTAACCTTGTCAGTCTGGAAGTTAGTCTTTTGTCGAGATTTTTGTTACTCCAGTTAATGGTAGCCTTGTCATTATTGAAGGTAGTCTATTTTCGATATCTTTGGTACTCCAATGGATGATAGCCTTGTCATTATGCAAGGTAGTCTGTTGTTCATATTTTTGTTACTCCAATGGATGGTAGCCTTGTCATTATGGAAGTTAGTATGTTTTCGAGATTTTTTTTACTCCAATGAATGGTAGCCTTGTCATTATGGAAGGTAGTCTGTTGTCGAGATTTTTGTTACCCCAATGGATTGTAGCCTTGTAATTATGGAAGGTAGTCAGTTGTCGAGATTTTTGTTACCCCAATGAATGGTAGCCTTGTCATTATGGAAGGTAGTCTATTGTCGAGATTTTTGTTATTCCAATGGATGGTAACCTTGTCAGTATGGAAGGTAGTCTTTTGTCGAAATTTTTGATACTCCAATGGATGGTAGCCTTGTCATTATGCAAGGTAGTCGGTTGTTCATATTTTTGTTACTCCAATGGATGGTATCCTTGTATTTATTTAAGGTATTCTATTATCGATATCTTTGTTACTCCAATGGATAGTAGCCTTTTCATTATGTAAGGTAGACTGTTGTTCATATTTTTTTACTCCAATGGATGGTACCCTTGTCATTATGGAAGATAGTCTGTAGTCGATATTTTTGTTATTCCAATGGATGGTAACCTTGTCAGTATGGAAGGTAGTCTTTTGTCGAGATTTTTGTTACTCCAATGGATGGTAGCCTTGTCATTATTGAAGATAGTCTATTGTCGATATCTTTGGTACTGCAATGGATGATAGCCTTGTCATTACGCAAGGTAGTCCGTTGTTCATATTTTTCTTACTCCAATGGATGGTAGCCTTTTCATTATGGAAGGTAGTATGTTGTCGAGATTTTTTTTACTCCAATGGATGGTAGCCTTGTCATTATGGAAGGTAGTCTGTTGTCGACATTTTTGTTACCCTAATGGATTGTAGCCTTGTAATTATGGAAGGTAGTTAGTTGTCGAGATTTTTGTTACCCCAATGGATGGTAGCCTTGTCATTATGGAAGGTAGTCTATTGTCGAGATTTTTGTTATTCCAATGGATGGTAACCTTGTCAGTATGGAAGGTAGTCTTTTGTCGAGATTTTTGTTACTCCAATGGATGGTAGCCTTGTCATTATTGAAGGTAGTCTATTGTAGATATCTTTGGTACTCCAATGGATGATAGCCTTGTCATTATGCAAGGTAGTCTGTTGTTCATATTTTTGTTACTCCAATAGATGGTAGCCTTGTCATTATGGAAGGTAGTATGTTGTCGAGATTCTTTTTACTCCAATGGATGGTAGCCTTATAATTATGGAAGGTTGGTTTTTATCGAGATTTTTGTTACACCAATGGATGGTAGCCTTGTCATTATGGAAGGTAGTCTATTGTCGAGATTTTTGTTATTCCAATGGATGGTAACCTTTTCATTATGGAAGGTAGTCCTTTGTCGAGATTTTTGTTACTCCAATGGATGGTAGCCTTGTCATTATGCAAGGTAATCTGTTGTTCATATTTTTGTTACTCCAAATAATGGTAGCCTTGTCATTATAGAAGGTAGTCTGTTGTCGATATTTTTTTTACTACAATGGATGGTAGCCTTGTCATTTTGGAAGGTAGTCTGTTGGCGATATTTTTGTTACCCCAATGGATAGTAGCCTTTTAATTATGGAAGGTAGTCTGTTGTTGAGATTTTTTTTACTCCAATGGATGGTAGCCTTGTCAGTATGGAAGGTAGTCTTTTGTCGAGATTTTTGTTACTCCAATGGATGGTAGCCTTGTCATTATTGAAGGTAGTCTATTGTCGATATCTTTGGTACTGCAATGGATTGTAGCCTTGTAATTATGGAAGGTAGTCTGTTGTCGAGATTTTTGTTACCCTAATGGATTGTAGCCTTGTAATTATGGAAGGTAGTCATTTGTCAAGATTTTTGTTACCCCAATGGATGGTAGCCTTGTCATTATGGTAGGTAGTCTATTGTCGAGATTTTTGTTATTCCAATGGATGGTAACCTTGTCAGTATGGAAGGTAGTCTATTGTCGATATCTTTGTTACTCCAATGGATGATAGCCTTGTCATTATGCAAGGTAGTCTGTTGTTCATATTTTTGTTATTGCAATGGATGTTAGCCTTGTCATTATGGACGGTAGTCTGTTGTCGATATTTTTTTTACTACAATGGATGGTAGCCTTGTCATTATGGAAGGTAGTCTGTTGTCGATTTTTTTGTTACCCCAATGGATGGTAGCATTGTGATTATGGAAGGTAGTCTGTTGTCGAGATTTTTGTTACTCCAATGGATGGTAGCCTTGTAATTATGGAAGGTAGTCTGTCGTTGAGATTTTTGTTACACCAATGGATGGTAGCCTTGTCATTATTTAAGGTATTCTATTGTCGATATCTTTGTTACTCCAATGGATAGTAGCCTTGTCATTATGTAAGGTATTTTGTTGTTCATATTTTTGTTACTCCAATGGATGGTAGCCTTGTCATTATGGAAGATAGTCTGTAGTCGAAATTTTTGTTATCCCAATGGATGGTAACCTTGTCACTATGGAAGTTAGTCTTTTATCGAGATTTTTGTTGCTCTAATGGATGGTAGCCTTGTCATTATTGTGGGTAGTCTATTGTCGATATCTTTGGTACTCCAATGGATGATAGCCTTGTCATTATGCAAGGTAGTCTGTTGTTCATATTTTTGTTACTCCAATTGATGGTAGCCTTGTCATTATGGTTGGGAGAATGTTGTCGAGATTTTTTTTACTCCAATGGATGGTAGCCTTGTCATTATGGAAGGTAGTCTGTTGTCGAGATTTTTGTTACCCCAATGGATTGTAGCCTTGTAATTATGGAAGATAGTCAGTTGTAGAGATTTTTGTTACCCCAATGGATGGTAGCCTTGTCATTATGGAAGGTAGTCTATTGTCGAGATTTTTGTTATTCCAATGGATGGTAACCTTGTCAGTATGGAAGTTAGTCTTTTGTCGAGATTTTTGTTACTCCAATGAATGGTAGCCTTGTCATTATTTAAGGTAGTCTATTATCGATATCTTTGTTACTCCAATGGATGATAGCCTTGTCATTATGCAAGTTAGTCTGTTGTTCATATTTTTGTTACTCCAATGGATGGTAGCCTCGTCATTATGGAAGGTAGTCTATTGTCGAGATTTTTTTTACTACAATGGATGGTAGCCTTGTCATTATGGAAGGTAGTTTGTTGTCGATATTTTTGTCACCCCAATGGATGGTAGCCTTGTAATTATGGAAGGTAGTCTGTTGTGGAGATTTTTGTTACTCCAATGGATGGTAGCCTTGTCATTATGGAAGGTAGTCTGTTGTTGAGATTTTTGTTACTCCAATGGATTGTAGCCTTGTCATTATGTAAGGTAGTCTGTTGTTCAGATTTTTGTTACCCCAATGGATGGTAGCCTTGTCATTATGGAAGATAGTTTGTAGTCGTGATTTTTGTTATTCCAATGGATGGTAACCTTGTCAGTATGGAAGGTAGTCTTTTGTCGAGATTTTTGTTACTCCAATGGATGGTAGCCTTGCCATTATTGAAGGTAGTCTATTGTAGATATTTTTGGTACTCCAATGGATGATAGCCTTGTCATTATGCAAGGTAGTCTGTTGTTCATATTTTTGTTACTCCAATAGATGGTAGCCTTGTCATTATGGAAGGTAGTCTGTTGTCGAGATTTTTTTAACTCCAATGGATGGTAGCCTTATCATTATGGAAGGTAGTCTGTTGTCGAGGTTTTTGTTACCCCAATGGATGGTAGCCTTGTCATTATGGAAGGTAGTCTATTGGTGAGAATTTTGTTATTCCAATGGATGGTAACCTTTTCAGTACGGAAGGTAGTCTTTTGTCGAGATTTTTGTTACTCCAATGGATGGTAGCCTTGTCATTATTGAAGGTAGTCTATTGTTGATATCTTTGTTAATCCAATGGATGATAGCCTTGTCATTATGCAAGTTAGTTTGTTGTTCATATTTTTGTTACTCCAAAGGATGGTAGCCTTGTCATTATTGAAAGTAGTATGTTGTCGATATTTTAATTACTACAATGGATGGTAGCCTTGTCATTATGGAAGGTAGTTTGTTGTCGATATTTTTGTTACCCCAATGAATGGTAGCCTTGTAATTATGGAAGGTAGTCTGTTGTCGAGATTTTTGTTACTTCAATGGATGATAGCCTTGTCATTATGCAAGGTAGTCTGTTGTTCATATTTTTGTTACTCCAATGGATGGTAGCCTTGTCATTATGGAAGGTAGTCTATTGTCGAGATTTTTGTTATTCCAATGGATGGTAACCTTGTCAGTATGGAAGGTAGTCTTTTGTCGATATTTTTGTTACTCCAATGGATGGTAGCCTTGTCATTATTTAAGGTAGTCTATTATCGATATCTTTGTTACTCCAATGTATGATAGCCTTGTCATTATGCAAGGTAGTCTGTTGTTCATATTTTTGTTACTCCAACGGATGGTAGCCTCGTCATTATGGAAGGTAGTCTATTGTCGAGATTTTTTTTACTACAATGGATTGTAGCCTTGTCATTATGGAAGGTAGTTTGTTGTCGATATTTTTGTTACCCCAATGGATGGTAGCCTTGTAATTATGGAAGGTAGTCTGTTGTGGAGATTTTTGTTACTCCAATGGATGGTAGCCTTGTCATTATGGAAGGTAGTCTGTCGTTGAGATTTTTCTTACTCCAATGGATTGTAGCCTTGTCATTATGTAAGGTAGTCTGTTGTTCAGATTTTTGTTACCTAAATGGATGGTAGCCTTGTCATTATGGAAGATAGTCTGTAGTCGAGATTTTTGTTATTCTAATGGATGGTAACCTTGTCAGTATGGAAGGTAGTATTTTGTCGAGATTTTTGTTACTCCAATGGATGGTAGCCTTGTCATTATTGAAGGTAGTCTATTGTAGATATTTTTGGTACTCCAATGGATGATTGCCTTGTCATTATGCAAGGTAGTCTGTTGTTCATATTTTTGTTACTCCAATAGATGGTAGCCTTGTCATTATGGAAGGTAGTCTGTTGTCGAGATTTTTTTAACTCCAATGGATGGTAGCCTTATCATTATGGAAGGTAGTCTGTTGTCGAGGTTTTTGTTACCCCAATGGATGGTAGCCTTGTCATTATGGAAGGTAGTCTATTGGTGAGAATTTTGTTATTCCAATGGATGGTAACCTTTTCAGTACGGAAGGTAGTCTTTTGTCGAGATTTTTGTTACTCCAATGGATGGTAGCCTTGTCATTATTGAAGGTAGTCTATTGTTGATATCTTTGTTAATCCAATGGATGATAGCCTTGTCATTATGCAAGTTAGTTTGTTGTTCATATTTTTGTTACTCCAAAGGATGGTAGCCTTGTCATTATTGAAAGTAGTATGTTGTCGATATTTTAATTACTACAATGGATGGTAGCCTTGTCATTATGGAAGGTAGTTTGTTGTCGATATTTTTGTTACCCCAATGAATGGTAGCCTTGTAATTAAGGAAGGTAGTCTGTTGTCGAGATTTTTGTTACTTCAATGGATGATAGCCTTGTCATTATGCAAGGTAGTCTGTTGTTCATATTTTTGTTACTCCAATGGATGGTAGCCTTGTCATTATGGAAGGTAGTCTATTGTCGAGATTTTTGTTATTCCAATGGATGGTAACCTTGTCAGTATGGAAGGTAGTCTTTTGTCGAGATTTTTGTTACTCCAATGGATGGTAGCCTTGTCATTATTTAAGGTAGTCTATTATCGATATCTTTGTTACTCCAATGTATGATAGCCTTGTCATTATGCAAGGTAGTCTGTTGTTCATATTTTTGTTACTCCAACGGATGGTAGCCTCGTCATTATGGAAGGTAGTCTATTGTCGAGATTTTTTTTACTACAATGGATTGTAGCCTTGTCATTATGGAAGGTAGTTTGTTGTCGATATTTTTGTTACCCCAATGGATGGTAGCCTTGTAATTATGGAAGGTAGTCTGTTGTGGAGATTTTTGTTACTCCAATGGATGGTAGCCTTGTCATTATGGAAGGTAGTCTGTCGTTGAGATTTTTCTTACTCCAATGGATTGTAGCCTTGTCATTATGTAAGGTAGTCTGTTGTTCAGATTTTTGTTACCTAAATGGATGGTAGCCTTGTCATTATGGAAGATAGTCTGTAGTCGAGATTTTTGTTATTCTAATGGATGGTAACCTTGTCAGTATGGAAGGTAGTATTTTGTCGAGATTTTTGTTACTCCAATGGATGGTAGCCTTGTCATTATTGAAGGTAGTCTATTGTAGATATTTTTGGTACTCCAATGGATGATTGCCTTGTCATTATGCAAGGTAGTCTGTTGTTCATATTTTTGTTACTCCAATAGATGGTAGTCTTGTCATTATGGAAGGTAGTCTGTTGTCGAGATTTTTTTTACTCCAATGGATGGTAGCCTTATCATTATGGAAGGTAGTCTGTTGTCGAGGTTTTTGTTACCCCAATGGATGGTAGCCTTGTCATTATGGAAGGTAGTCTATTGGTGAGAATTTTGTTATTCCAATGGATGGTAACCTTTTCAGTACGGAAGGTAATCTTTTGTCGAGATTTTTGTTACTCCAATGGATGGTAGCCTTGTCATTATTGAAGGTAGTCTATTGTTGATATCTTTGTTAATCCAATGGATGATAGCCTTGTCATTACGCAAGGTAGTCTGTTGTTCATATTTTTGTTACTCCAAAGGATGGTAGCCTTGTCATTATTGAAGGTAGTCTGTTGTCGATATTTTAATTACTACAATGGATAGTAGCCTTGTCACTATGGAAGGTAGTTTGTTGTCGATATCTTTGTTACCCCAATGGATGGTAGCCTTGTAATTATGGAAGGTAGTCTGTTGTCGAGATTTTTGTTACTTCAATGGATGGTAGCCTTGTAATTATGGAAGGTAATCTGTCATTGAGATTTTTGTTCCTCTAATGGATGGTAGCCTTGTCATTATTTAAGGTATTCTATTGTCGATTTCTTTGTTACTCCAATGGATAGTAGCCTTGTCATTATGTAACGTAGTCTGTTGTTCATATTTTTGTTACTCCAATGGATGGTAGCCTTGTCATTATGGAAGGTAGTCTATTGTCGATATCTTTGGTACTGCAATGGATGATAGCCTTGTCATTATGCAAGGTAGTCTGTTGTTCATATTTTTGTTACTCAAATGGATGGTAGCCTTGTCATTATGGAAGTTAGTATGCTGTCGAGATTTTTTTTACTCCAATGGATGGTAGCATTGTCATTATGGAAGGTAGTCTGTTGTCGAGATTTTTTTTACCGTAATGGATTGTAGCCTTGTAATTATGGAAGGTAGTCAGATGTCGAGATTTTTGTTTCCCCAATGGATGGTAGCCTTGTCATTATGGAAGGTAGTCTATTGTCGAGATTTTTGTTATTCCAATGGATGGTAACCTTGTCAGTATGGAAGGTAGTCTTTTGTCGAGATTTTTGTTACTCCAATAGATGGTAGCCTTGTCATTATTTAAGGTAGTCTATTGTCGATATCTTTGTTACTCAAATGGATGATAGCCTCGTCATTATGCAAGGTAGTCTGTTGTTCATATTTTTGTTACTCCAATGGATGGTAGCCTTGTCATTATGGAAGGTAGTATGTTGTCGATATTTTTTTTACTCTAATGGATGGTAGCCTTGTCATTATGGAAGGTAGTCTGTTGTCGAGATTTTTGTTACCCCAATGGATTGTAGCCTTGTAATTATGGAAGGTAGTCAGTTGTCGAGATTTTTGTTACCCCAATGGATGGTAGCCTTGTCATTATGGAAGGTAGTCTATTGTCGAGATTTTTGTTATTCCAATGGATGGTAACCTTGTCAGTATGGAAGGTAGTCTTTTGTCGAGATTTTTGTTACTCCAATGGATGGTAGCCTTGTCATTATTTAAGGTAGTCTATTATCGATATCTTTGTTACTCCAATGGATGATGTCCTTGTCATTATGCAAGGTAGTCTGTTGTTCATATTTTTGTTACTCCAATGGATGGGAGCCTCGTCATTATGGAATGTAGTCTATTGTCGAGATTTTTTTTACTACAATGGATGGTAGCCTTGTCATTATCAAAGGTAGTTTGTTGTCGATATTTTTGTTACCCCGATGGATGGTAGCCTTGTAATTATGGAAGGTAGTCTGTCGTTGAGATTTTTGTTACTCCAATGGATTGTAGCCTTGTCATTATGTAAGGTAGTCTGTTGTTCATATTTTTGTTACCCCAATGGATGGTAGCCTTGTCATTATGGAAGATAGTCAGTAGTCGAGATTTTTATTATTCCAATGGATGGTAACCTTGTCAGTATGGAAGGTAGTCTTTTGTCGAGATTTTTGTTACTCCAATGGATGGTAGCCTTGTCATTATTGAAGGTAGTCTATTGTAGATATTTTTGGTACTCCAATGGATGATTGCCTTGTCATTATGCAAGGTAGTCGGTTGTTCATATTTTTGTTACTCCAATAGATGGTAGCCTTGTCATTATGGAAGGTAGTCTGTTGTCGAGATTTTTTTTACTCCAATGGATGGTAGCCTTATCATTATGGAAGGTAGTCTGTTGTCGAGGTTTTTGTTACCCCAATGGATGGTAGCCTTGTCATTATGGAAGGTAGTATATTGGTGAGAAATTTGTTATTCCAATGGATGGTAACCTTTTCAGTACGGAAGGTAGTCTTTTGTCGATATTTTTGTTACTCCAATGGATGATAGCCTTGTCATTATGCAAGGTAGTCTGTTGTTCATATTTTTGTTACTCCAAAGGATGGTAGCCTTGTCATTATTGAGGGTAGTCTGTTGTCGATATTTTAATTACTACAATGGATGGTAGCCTTGTCATTATGGAAGGTAGTTTGTTGTCGATATTTTTGTTACCCCAATGGATGGTAGCCTTGTAATTATGGAAGGTAGTCTGTTGTCGAGATTTTTGTTACTCCAATGGATGGTAGCCTTGTAATTATGGAAGGTAATCTGTCATTTAGATTTTTGTTCCTCCAATGGATGGTAGCCTTGTAATTATTTAAGGTTTCTATTGTCGATTTCTTTGTTACTTCAATGGATAGTAGCCTTGTCATTATGTAAGGTAGTCTGTTGTTCATATTTTTGTTACTCCAATGGATGGTAGCCTTGTCATTATGGAAGATAGTTTGTAGTCGATATTTTTGTTATTCCAATGGATGGTAACCTTGTCAGTATGGAAGGTAGTCTTTTGTCGAGATTTTTGTTACTCCAATGGATGGTAGCCTTGTCATTATTGAAGGTAGTCTATTGTCGATATCTTTGGTACTACAATGGATGATAGCCTTGTCATTATGCAAGGTAGTCTGTTGTTCATATTTTTGTTACTCCAATGGATTGTAGCCTTGTCATTATGGAAGTTAGTATGTTGTCGAGATTTTTTTTACTCCAATGGATGGTAGCATTGTCATTATGGAAGGTAGTCTGTTGTCGAGATTTTTGTTACCCTGATGGATTGTAGCCTTGTAATTATGGAAGGTAGTCAGTTGTCGATATTTTTGTTTCCCCAATGGATGGTAGCCTTGTCATTATGGAAGGTAGTCTATTGTCGAGATTTTTGTTATTCCAATGGATTTTAACCTTGTCAGTATGGAAGGTAGTCTTTTGTCTAGATTTTTGTTACTCCAATAGATGGTAGCCTTGTCATTATTTAAGGTAGTCTATTGTCGATATCTTTGTTACTCCAATGGATGATAGCCTTGTCATTATGCAAGGTCGTCTGTTGTTCATATTTTTGTTACTCCAATGGATGGTAGCCTCGTCATTATGGAAGGTAGTCTGTTGTGAAGATTTTTTTTACTACATTGGATGGTAGCCTTGTCATTATGGAAGGTAGTCTGTTGTCGATATTTTTGTTACCCCAATGGATGGTAGACTTGTAATTATGGAAGGTAGTCTGTTGTCGAGATTTTTGTTACTCCAATGGATGGTAGCCTTGTCATTATGGAAGGTAGTCTGTCGTTGAGATTTTTGTTACACCAATGGATTATAGCCTTGTCATTATGTAAGGTAGTCTGTTGTTCATATTTTTGTTACTCTAATGGATGGTAGCCTTGTCATTATGAAAGATAGTCTGTACTCGAGATTTTTGTTATTCTAATGGATGGTAACCTTGTTAGTATGGAAGGTAGTCTTTTGTCGAGATTTTTGTTACTCTAACGGATGGTAGCCTTGTGATTATTGAAGGTAGTCTATTATCGATATCTTTGGTACTCCAATGGATGATAGCCTTGTCATTATGCAAGGTAGTCTGTTGTTCATATTTTTGTTACTCCAATGGATGGTAGCCTTGTCATTATGGAAGGTAGTCTGTTGTCGAGATTTTTTTACTCCAATGGATAGAAGCCTTATCATTATGGAAGGTTGGTTTTTATCGAGATTTTTGTTACTCCAATGGATGGTAGCCTTGTCATTATGGAAGGTAGTCTATTGTCGATATTTTTCTTATTCCTATAGATGGTAACCTTGTTAGTATGGAAGGTAGTCTTTTGTCGAGATTTTTTTTACTCCAATGGATGGTAGCCTTGTCATAATTGAAGGTAGTCTATTGTAGATATATTTGGTACTCCAATGGATGATAGCCTTGTCATTATGCAAGGTAGTATGTTGTTCATATTTTTGTTACTCCAATAGATGGTAGCCTTGTCATTATGGAAGGTAGTCTGTTGTCGAGATTTTTTTTACTCCAATGGATGGTAGCCTTATCATTATGGAAGGTTGGTTTTTATCGAGATTTTTGTTACTCCAATGGATGGTAGCCTTGTCATTATGGAAGGTAGTCTATTGTCGAGATTTTTGTTATTCCAATGGATGGTGACCATTTCAGTATGGAAGGTAGTCTATTGTCGAGATTATTGTTACTCCAATGGATGGTAGCCTTGTCATTATGGAAGATAGTCTGTAGTCGAGATTTTTGTTATTCCAATGGATGGTAACCTTGTCAGTATGGAAGGTAGTCTTTTGTCGAGATTTTTGTTACTCCAATGGATGGTAGCCTTGTCATTATTGAAGGTAGTCTATTGTCGATATCTTTGATACTCCAATGGATGATAGCCTTGTCATTATGCAAGGTAGTCTGTTGTTCATATTTTTGTTACTCCAATGGATGGTAGCCTTGTCATTATGGAAGGTAGTCTGTTGTCGAGATTTTTTTTACTCCAATGGATGGTAGCCTTATCATTATGGAAGGTTGGTTTTTATCGAGATTTTTGTTACTCCAATGGATGGTAGCCTTGTCATTATGGAAGGTAGTCTATTGTCGAGATTTTTGTTATTCCAATAGATGGTAACCTTGTCAGTATGGAAGGTAGTCTTTTGTCGAGATTTTTGTTACTCCAATGGATGGTAGCCTTGTCATTATTGAAGGTAGTCTATTGAAGATATCTTTGGTACTCCAATGGATGATAGCCTTGTCATTATGCAAGGTAGTCTGTTGTTCATATTTTTGTTACTCCAATGCATGGTAGCCTTGTCATTATGGAAGGTAGTATGTTGTCGAGATTTTTTTTACTCCAATGGATGGTAGCCTTATCATTATGGAAGGTTGGTTTTTATCGAGATTTTTGTTACTCCAATGGATGGTAGCCTTGTCATTATGGAAGGTAGTCTATTGTCGAGATTTTTGTTATTCCAATAGATGGTAACCTTGTCAGTATGGAAGGTAGTCTTTTGTCGAGATTTTTGTTACTCCAATGGATGGTAGCCTTGTCATTATTGAAGGTAGTCTATTGTAGATATCTTTGGTACTCCAATGGATGATAGCCTTGTCATTATGCAAGGTAGTCTGTTGTTCATATTTTTTTTACTCCAATAGATGGTAGCCTTGTCAGTATGGAAGGTAGTCTGTTGTCGATATTTTTTTACTCCAATGGATGGTAACCTTGTCAGTATGGAAGGTAGTCTGTTGTCGAGATTTTTGTTACCCCAATGGATTGTAGCCTTGTAATTATGGAAGGTAGTCAGTTGTCAAGATTTTTGTTACCCCAATGGATGGTAGCCTTGTCATTATGGAAGGTAGTCTATTGTCGAGATTTTTGTTATTCCAATGGATGGTAACCTTGTCAGTATGGAAGGAAGTCATTTGTCGAGATTTTTGTTACTCCAATGGATGGTAGCCTTGTCATTATTTAAGGTAGTCTATTATCAATATCTTTGTTACTCCAATGGATGATGTCCTTGTCATTATGCAAGGTAGTCTGTTGTTCATATTTTTGTTACTCCAATGGATGGTAGCCTCGTCATTATGGAATGTAGTCTATTGTCGAGATTTTTTTTACTACAATGGATGGTAGCCTTGTCATTATCGAAGGTAGTTTGTTGTCGATATTTTTGTTAACCCAATGGATGGTAGCCTTGTAATTATGGAAGGTAGTCTGTCGTTGAGATTTTTGTTACTCCAATGGATTGTAGCCTTTTCATTATGTAAGGTAGTCTGTTGTTCAGATTTTTGTTACCCCAATGGATGGTAGCCTTGTCATTATGGAAGATAGTCTGTAGTCGAGATTTTTGTTATTCCAATGGATGGTAACCTTGTCAGTATGGAAGGTAGTCTTTTGTCGAGATTTTTGTTACTCCAATGGATGGTAGCCTTGTCATTATTGAAGGTAGTCTATTGTAGATATTTTTGGTACTCCAATGGATGATTGCCTTGTCATTATGCAAGGTAGTCTGTTGTTCATATTTTTGTTACTCCAATAGATGGTAGCCTTGTCATTATGGAAGGTAGTATGTTGTCGAGATTTTTTTTACTCCAATGGATGGTAGCCTTATCATTATGGAAGGTAGTCTGTTTGTCGAGGTTTTCGTTACCCCAATGGATGGTAGCCTTGTCATTATGGAAGGTAGTCTATTGGTGAGAATTTTGTTATTCCAATGGATGGTAACCTTTTCAGTACGGAAGGTAGTCTTTTGTCGAGATTTTTGTTACTCCAATGGATGATAGCCTTGTCATTATTGAAGGTAGTCTATTGTTGATATCTTTGTTAATCCAATGGATGATAGCCTTGTCATTATGCAAGGTAGTCTGTTGTTCATATTTTTGTTACTCCAAAGGATGGTAGCCTTGTCATTATTGAGGGTAGTCTGTTGTCGATATTTTAATTACTACAATGGATGGTAGCCTTGTCATTATGGAAGGTAGTTTGTTGTCGATATTTTTGTTACCCCAATGGATGGTAGCCTTGTAATTATGGAAGGTAGTCTGTTGTCGAGATTTTTGTTACTCCAATGGATGGTAGCCTTGTAATTATGGAAGGTAATCTGTCATTGAGATTTTTGTTCCTCCAATGGATGGTAGCCTTGTCATTATTTAAGGTTTCTATTGTCGATTTCTTTGTTACTTCAATGGATAGTAGCCTTGTCATTATGTAAGGTAGTCTGTTGTTCATATTTTTGTTACTCCAATGGATGGTAGCCTTGTCATTATGGAAGATAGTTTGTAGTCGATATTTTTGTTATTCCAATGGATGGTAACCTTGTCAGTATGGAAGGTAGTCTTTTGTCGAGATTTTTGTTACTCCAATGGATGGTAGCCTTGTCATTATTGAAGGTAGTCTATTGTCGATATCTTTGGTACTGGAATGGATGATAGCCTTGTCATTATGCAAGGTAGTCTGTTGTTCATATTTTTGTTACTCCAATGGATGGTAGCCTTGTCATTATGGAAGTTAGTATGTTGTCGAGATTTTTTTTACTCCAATGGATGGTAGCATTGTCATTATGGAAGGTAGTCTGTTGTCGAGATTTTTGTTACCCTAATGGATGGTAGCCGTGTAATTATGGAAGGTAGTCAGTTGTCGAGATTTTTGTTTCCCCAATGGATGGTAGCCTTGTCATTATGGAAGGTAGTCTATTCTCGAGATTTTTGTTATTCCAATGGATGGTAACCTTGTCAGTATGGAAGGTAGTCTTTTGTCGAGATTTTTGTTACTCCAATAGATGGTAGCCTTGTCATTATTTAAGGTAGTCTATTGTCGATATCTTTGTTACTCCAATGGATGATAGCCTTGTCATTATGCAAGGTAGTCTGTTGTTCATATTTTTGTTACTCCAATGGATGGTAGCCTCGTCATTATGGAAGGTAGTCTGTTGTCAAGATTTTTTTTACTACATTGGATGGTAGCCTTGTCATTATGGAAGGTAGTCTGTTGTCGATATTTTTGTTACCCCAATGGATGGTAGACTTGTAATTATGGAAGGTAGTCTGTTGTCGATATTTTTGTTACTCCAATGGATGGTAGCCTTGTCATTATGGAAGGTAGTCTGTCGTTGAGATTTTTGTTACACCAATGGATTGTAGCCTTGTCATTATGTAAGGTAGTCTGTTGTTCATATTTTTGTTGCTCCAATGGATGGTAGCCTTGTCATTATGAAAGATAGTCTGTACTCGAGATTTTTGTTATTCTAATGGATGGTAACCTTGTTAGTATGGAAGGTAGTCTTTTGTCGAGATTTTTGTTACTCCAACGGATGGTAGCCTTGTGATTATTGAAGGTAGTCTATTATCGATATCTTTGGTACTACAATGGATGATAGCCTTGTCATTATGCAAGGTAGTCTGTTGTTCATATTTTTGTTACTCCAATGGATGGTAGCCTTGTCATTATGGAAGGTAGTCTGTTGTCATGATTTTTTTACTCCAATGGATGGAAGCCTTATCATTATGGAAGGTTGGTTTTTATCGAGATTTTTGTTACTCCAATGGATGGTAGCCTTGTCATTATGGAAGGTAGTCTACTGTCGAGATTTTTCTTATTCCAATAGATGGTAACCTTGTTAGTATGGAAGGTAGTCTTTTGTCGAGATTTTTTTTACTCCAATGGATGGTAGCCTTGTCATTATGCAAGGTAGTATGTTGTTCATATTTTTGTTACTCCAATAGATGGTAGCCTTGTCATTATGGAAGGTAGTCTGTTGTCGAGATTTTTTTTACTCCAATGGATGGTAGCCTTATCATTATGGAAGGTTGGTTTTTATCGAGATTTTTGTTACTCCAATGGATGGTAGCCTTGTCATTATGGAAGGTAGTCTATTGTCGAGATTTTTGTTATTCCAATGGATGGTAACCATTTCAGTATGGAAGGTAGTCTATTGTCGAGATTTTTGTTACTCCAATGGATGGTAGCCTTGTCATTATGGAAGATAGTCTGTAGTCGAGATTTTTGTTATTCTAATGGATAGTAACCTTGTCAGTATGGAAGGTAGTCTTTTGTCGAGATTTTTGTTACTCCAATGGATGGTAGCCTTGTCATTATTTAAGGTAGTCTATTGTCGATATCTTTGGTACTCCAATGTATGATAGCCTTGTCATTATGCAAGGTAGTCTGTTGTTCGTATTTTTGTTACTCCAATGGATGGTAGCCTTGTCATTATGGAAGGTAGTCTGTTGTCGAGATTTTTTTTACTCCAATGGATGGTAGCCTTATCATTATGGAAGGTTGGTTTTTATCGAGATTTTTGTTACTCCAATGGATGGTAGCCTTGTCATTATGGTAGGTAGTCTATTGTCGAGATTTTTGTTATTCCAATAGATGGTAACCTTGTCAGTATGGAAGGTAGACTTTTGTCGAGATTTTTGTTACTCCAATGGATGGTAGCCTTGTCATTATTGAAGGTAGTCTATTGTAGATATCTTTGGTACTCCAATGGATGATATTTTTGTCATTATGCAAGGTAGTCTGTTGTTCATATTTTTGTTACTCCAATAGATGGTAGCCTTGTCAGTATGGAAGGTAGTCTGTTGTCGATATTTTTTTACTCCAATGGATGGTAGCCTTATCATTATGGAAGATTGGTTTTTATCGAGATTTTTGTTACTCCAATGGATGGTAGCCTTGTCATTATAGAAGGTAGTCTATTGTCGAGATTTTTGTTATTCCAATGGATGGTAACCATTTCAGTATGGAAGGTAGTCTTTTGTCGAGATTTTTGTTACTCCAATGGATGGTAGCCTTGTCATTATGGAAGATAGTCTGTAGTCGAGATTTTTTTTATTCCAATGGATGGTAACCTTGTCAGTATGGAAGGTAGTCTTTTGTCGAGATTTTTGTTACTCCAATGGATGGTAGCCTTGTCATTATTGAAGGTAGTCTATTGTCGATATCTTTGGTACTCCAATGGATGATAGCCTTGTCATTATGCAAGGTAGTCTGTTGTTCATATTTTTGTTACTCCAATGGATGGTAGCCTTGTCATTATGGAAGGTAGTCTGTTGTCGAGATTTTTTTTACTCCAATGGATGGTAGCCTTATCATTATGGAAGGTTGGTTTTTATCGAGATTTTTGTTACTCCAATGGATGGTAGCCTTGTCATTATGGAAGGTAGTCTATTGTCGAGATTTTTGTTATTCCAATAGATGGTAACCTTGTCAGTATGGAAGGTAGTCTTTTGTCGAGATTTTTGTTACTCCAATGGATGGTAGCCTTGTCATTATTGAAGGTAGTCTATTGTAGATATCTTTGGTACTCCAATGGATGATAGCCTTGTCATTATGCAAGGTAGTCTGTTGTTCATATTTTTGTTACTCCAATGGATGGTAGCCTTGTCATTATGGAAGGTAGTCTGTTGTCGAGATTTTTTTTACTCCAATGGATGGTAGCCTTATCATTATGGAAGGTTGGTTTTTATCGAGATTTTTGTTACTCCAATGGATGGTAGCCTTGTCATTATGGAAGGTAGTCTATTGTCGAGATTTTTGTTATTCCAATAGATGGTAACCTTGTCAGTATGGAAGGTACTCTTTTGTCGAGATTTTTGTTACTCCAATGGATGGTATCCTTGTCATTATTGAAGGTAGTCTATTGTAGATATCTTTGGTACTCCAATGGATGATAGCCTTGTCATTATGCAAGGTAGTCTGTTGTTCATATTTTTGTTACTCCAATGGATGGTAGCCTTGTCATTATGGAAGGTAGTCTGTTGTCGAGATTTTTTTTACTCCAATGGATGGTAGCCTTATCATTATGGAAGGTTGGTTTTTATCGAGATTTTTGTTACTCCAATGGATGGTATCCTTGTCATTATGGAAGGTAGTCTATTGTTGAGATTTTTGTTATTCTAATAGATGGTAACCTTGTCAGTATGGAAGGTAGTCTTTTGTCGAGATTTTTGTTACTCCAATGGATGGTAGCCTTGTCATTATTGAAGGTAGTCTATTGTAGATATCTTTGGTACTCCAATGGATGATAGCCTTGTCATTATGCAAGGTAATCTGTTGTTCATATTTTTTTTACTCCAATAGATGGTAGCCTTGTCAGTATGGAAGGTAGTCTGTTGTCGATATTTTTTTTACTCCAATGGATGGTAACCTTGTCAGTATGGAAGGTAGTCTATTGTCGAGATTTTTGTTACCCCAATGGATTGTAGCCTTGTAATTATGGAAAGTAGTCAGTTGTCGAGATTTTTGTTACCCCAATGGATGGTAGCCTTGTCATTATGGAAGGTAGTCTATTGTCGAGATTTTTGTTATTCCAATGGATGGTAACCTTGTCAGTATGGAAGGTAGTCTTTTGTCGAGATTTTTGTTATTCCAATGGATGGTAGCCTTGTCATTATTTAAGGTAGTCTATTATCGATATCTTTGTTACTCCAATGGATGATGTCCTTGTCATTATGCAAGGTAGTCTGTTGTTCATATTTTTGTTACTCCAATGGATGGTAGCCTCGTCATTATGGAATGTAGTCTATTGTCGAGATTTTTTTTACTACAATGGATGGTATCCTTGTCATTATCGAAGGTAGTTTGTTGTCGATATTTTTGTTACCCCAATGGATGGTAGCCTTGTAATTATGGAAGGTAGTCTGTCGTTGAGATTTTTGTTACTCCAATGGATTGTAGCCTTGTCATTATGTAAGGTAGTCTGTTGTTCAGATTTTTGTTACCCCAATGGATGGTAGCCTTGTCATTATGGAAGATAGTCTGTAGTCGAGATTTTTGTTATTCCAATGGATGGTAACCTTGTCAGTATGGAAGGTAGTCTTTTGTCGAGATTTTTGTTACTCCAATGGATGGTAGCCTTGTCATTATTGAAGGTAGTCTATTGTAGACATTTTTGGTACTCCAATGGATGATTGCCTTGTCATTATGAAAGGTAGTCTGTTGTTCATATTTTTGTTACTCCAATAGATGGTAGCCTTGTCATTATGGAAGGTAGTCTATTGTCGAGATTTTTTTTTCACCAATGGATGGTAGCCTTATCATTATGGAAGGTAGTCTGTTGTCGAGGTTTTGTTTACCCCAATGGATGGTAGTCTTGTCATTATGGAAGGTAGTCTATTGGTGAGAATTTTGTTATTCCAATGGATGGTAACCTTTTCAGTACGGAAGGTAGTCTTTTGTCGAGATTTTTGTTACTCCAATGGATGATAGCCTTGTCATTATTGAAGGTAGTCTATTGTTGATATCTTTGTTAATCCAATGGATGATAGCCTTGTCATTATGCAAGGTAGTCTGTTGTTCATATTTTTGTTACTCCAAAGGATGGTAGCCTTGTCATTATTGAGGGTAGTCTGTTGTCGATATTTTAATTACTACAATGGATGGTAGCCTTGTCATTATGGAAGGTAGTTTGTTGTCGATATTTTTGTTACCCCAATGGATGGTAGCCTTGTAATTATGGAAGGTAGTCTGTTGTCGAGATTTTTGTTACTCCAATGGATGGTATCCTTGAAATTATGGAAGGTAATCTGTCATTGAGATTTTTGTTCCTCCAATGGATGGTAGCCTTGTCATTATTTAAGGTTTCTATTGTCGATTTCTTTGTTACTTCAATGGATAGTAGCCTTGTCATTATGTAAGGTAGTCTGTTGTTCATATTTTTGTTACTCCAATGGATGGTAGCCTTGTCATTATGGAAGATAGTTTGTATTCGATATTTTTGTTATTCCAATGGATGGTAACCTTGTCAGTATGGAAGGTAGTCTTTTGTCGAGATTTTTGTTACTCCAATGGATGGTAGCCTTGTCATTATTGAAGGTAGTCTATTGTCGATATCTTTGGTACTGCAATGGGTGATAGCCTTGTCATTATGCAAGGTAGTCTGTTGTTCATATTTTTGTTACTCCAATGGATGGTAGCCTTGTCATTATGGAAGTTAGTATGTTGTCGAGATTTTTTTTACTCCAATGGATGGTAGCATTGTCATTATGGAAGGTAGTTTGTTGTCGAGATTTTTGTTACCCTAATGGAGGGTAGCCTTGTAATTATGGAAGGTAGTCAGTTGTCGAGATTTTTGTTTCCCCAATGGATGGTAGCCTTGTCATTATGGAAGGTAGTCTATTGTCGAGATTTTTGTTATTCCAATGGATGGTAACCTTGTCAGTATGGAAGGTAGTCTTTTGTCGAGATTTTTGTTACTCCAATAGATGGTAGCCTTGTCATTATTTAAGGTAGTCTATCGTCGATATCTTTGTTACTCCATAGGATGATAGCCTTGTCATTATGCAAGGTAGTCTGTTGTTCATATTTTTGTTATTCCAATGGATGGTAGCCTCGTCATTATGGAAGGTAGTCTGTTGTCAAGATTTTTTTTACTACATTGGATGGTAGCCTTGTCATTATGGAAGGTAGTCTGTTGTCGATATTTTTGTTACCCCAATAAATGGTAGACTTGTAATTATGGAAGGTAGTCTGTTGTCGAGATTTTTGTTACTCCAATGGATGGTAGCCTTGTCATTATGGAAGGTAGTCTGTCGTTGAGATTTTTGTTACACCAATGGATTATAGCCTTGTCATTATGTAAGGTAGTCTGTTGTTCATATTTTTGTTACTCCAATGGATGGTAGCCTTGTCATTATGAAAGATAGTCTGTACTCGAGATTTTTCTTATTCCAATAGATGGTAACCTTGTTAGTATGGAAGCTAGTCTTTTGTCGAGATTTTTGATACTCCAACGGATGGTAGCCTTGTGATTATTGAAGGTAGTCTATTATCGATATCTTTGGTACTCCAATGGATGATAGACTTGTCATTATGCAAGGTAGTATGTTGTTCATATTTTTGTTACTCCAATAGATGGTAGCCTTGTCATTATGGAAGGTAGTCTGTTGTCGAGATTTTTTTTACTCCAATTGATGGTAGCCTTATCATTATGGAAGGTTGGTTTTTATCGAGATTTTTGTTACTCCAATGGATGGTAGCCTTGTCATTATGGAAGGTAGTCTATTGTCGAGATTTTTGTTATTCCAATGGATGGTAACCATTTCAGTATGGAAGGTAGTCTATTGTCGAGATTTTTTGTTACTCCAATGGATGGTAGCCTTGTCATTATGGAAGATAGTCTGTAGTCGAGATTTTTGTTATTCCAATGGATTGTAGCCTTGTCATTATGTAAGGTAGTCTGTTGTTCAGATTTTTGTTACCCCAATGGATGGTAGCCTTGTCATTATGGAAGATAGTCTGTAGTCGAGATTTTTGTTATTCCAATGGATGGTAACCTTGTCAGTATGGAAGGTAGTCTTTTGTCGAGATTTTTGTTACTCCAATGGATGGTAGCCTTGTCATTATTGAAGGTAGTCTATTGTAGATATTTTTGGTACTCCAATGGATGATTGCCTTGTCATTATGCAAGGTAGTCTATTGTTCATATTTTTGTTACTCCAATAGATGGTAGCCTTGTCATTATGGAAGGTAGTCTGTTGTCGAGATTTTTTTTACTCCAATGGATGGTAGCCTTATCATTATGGAAGGTAGTCTGTTGTCGAGGTTTTTGTTACTCCAATGGATGGTAGCCTTGTCATTATGGAAGGTAGTCTGTCGTTGAGAATTTTGTTACTCCAATGGATTGTATCCTTGTCATTATGTAAGGTAGTCTGTTGTTCAGATTTTTGTTACCCCAATGGATGGTAGCCTTGTCATTATGGAAGATAGTCTGTAGTCGAGATTTTTGTTATTCCAATGGATGGTAACCTTGTCAGTATGGAAGGTAGTCTTTTGTCGAGATTTTTGTTACTCCAATGGATGGTAGCCTTGTCATTATTGAAGGTAGTCTATTGTAGATATTTTTGGTACTAAAATGGATGATTGCCTTGTCATTATGCAAGGTAGTCTGTTGTTCATATTTTTGTTACTCCAATAGATGGTAGCCTTGTCGTTATGGAAGGTAGTCTGTTGTCGAGATTTTTTTTACTCCAATGGATGGTAGCCTTATCATTATGGAAGGTAGTTTATTGTCGAGGTTTTTGTTACCCCAATGGATGGTAGCCTTGTCATTATGGAAGGTAGTCTATTGGTGAGAATTTTGTTATTCCAATGGATGGTAACCTTTTCAGTACGGAAGGTAGTCTTTTGTCAGGATTTTTGTTACTCCAATGGATGATAGCCTTGTCATTATTGAAGGTAGTCTATTGTTGATATCTTTGTTAATCCAATGGATGATAGCCTTGTCAGTATGGAAGGTAGTCTTTTGTCAAGATTTTTGTTATTCCAATAGATGGTAACCTTGTCAGTATGGAAGGTAGTCTTTTGTCGAGATTTTTGTTACTCCAATGGATGGTAGCCTTGTCATTATTGAAGGTAGTCTATTGTCGATATCTTTGGTACTGCAATGGATGATAGCCTTGTCATTATGCAAGGTAGTCTGTTGTTCATATTTT
Source organism: Vicia faba (assembly GCA_948472305.1). Lineage (NCBI taxonomy): Eukaryota > Viridiplantae > Streptophyta > Magnoliopsida > Fabales > Fabaceae > Vicia > Vicia faba. Next base: position 679,174,009 of record OX451739.1, on the reverse strand, counting down.
TGTTACTCCAATGGATGGTAGCCTTGTCATTATGGAAGTTAGTATGTTGTCGAGATTTTTTTTACTCCAATGGATGGTAGCATTGTCATTATGGAAGGTAGTCTGTTGTCGAGATTTTTGTTACCCTAATGGATGGTAGCCTTGTAATTATGGAAGGTAGTCAGTTGTCGAGATTTTTGTTTCCCCAATGGATGGTAGCCTTGTCATTATGGAAGGTAGTCTATTGTCGAGATTTTTGTTATTCCAATGGATGGTAACCTTGTCAGTATGGAAGGTAGTCTTTTGTCGAGATTTTTGTTACTCCAATAGATGGTAGCCTTGTCATTATTTAAGGTAGTCTATTGTCGATATCTTTGTTACTCCAATGGATGATAGCCTTGTCATTATGCAAGGTAGTCTGTTGTTCATATTTTTGTTACTCCAATGGATGGTAGCCTCGTCATTATGGAAGGTAGTCTGTTGTCAAGATTTTTTTTACTACATTGGATGGTAGCCTTGTCATTATGGAAGGTAGTCTGTTGTCGATATTTTTGTTACCCCAATGGATGGTAGACTTGTAATTATGGAAGGTAGTCAGTTGTCGAGATTTTTGTTACTCCAATGGATGGTAGCCTTGTCATTATGGAAGGTAGTCTGTCGTTGAGATTTTTGTTACACCAATGGATTATAGCCTTGTCATTATGTAAGGTAGTCTGTTGTTCATATTTTTGTTGCTCCAATGGATGGTAGCCTTGTCATTATGAAAGATAGTCTGTACTCGAGATTTTTGTTATTCTAATGGATGGTAACCTTGTTAGTATGGAAGGTAGTCTTTTGTCGAGATTTTTGTTACTCCAACGGATGGTAGCCTTGTGATTATTGAAGGTAGTCTATTATCGATATCTTTGGTACTCCAATGGATGATAGCCTTGTCATTATGCAAGGTAGTCTGTTGTTCATATTTTTGTTACTCCAATGGATGATAGCCTTGTCATTATGGAAGGTAGTCTGTTGTCGAGATTTTTTTACTCCAATGGATGGAAGCCTTATCATTATGGAAGGTTGGTTTTTATCGAGATTTTTGTTACTCCAATGGATGGTAGCCTTGTCATTATGGAAGGTAGTCTATTGTCGAGATTTTTCTTATTCCAATAGATGGTAACCTTGTTAGTATGGAAGGTAGTCTTTTGTCGAGATTTTTTTTACTCCAATGGATGGTAGCCTTGTCATAATTGAAGGTAGTCTATTGTAGATATATTTGGTACTCCAATGGATGATAGCCTTGTCATTATGCAAGGTAGTATGTTGTTCATATTTTTATTACTCCAATAGATGGTAGCCTTGTTATTATGGAAGGTAGTCTGTTGTCGAGATTTTTTTTACTCCAATGGATGGTAGCCTTATCATTATGGAAGGTTGGTTTTTATCGAGATTTTTGTTACTCCAATGGATGGTAGCCTTGTCATTATGGAAGGTAGTCTATTGTCGAGATTTTTGTTATTCCAATGGATGGTAACCATTTCAGTATGTAAGGTAGTCTATTGTCGAGATTTTTGTTACTCCAATGGATGGTAGCCTTGTCATTATGGAAGATAGTCTGTAGTCGAGATTTTTGTTATTCCAATGGATGGTAACCTTGTCAGTATGGAAGGTAGTCTTTTGTCGAGATTTTTGTTACTCCAATGGATGGTAGCCTTGTCATTATTTAAGGTAGTCTATTGTCGATATCTTTGGTACTCCAATGGATGATAGCCTTGTCATTATGCAAGGTAGTCTGTTGTTCCTATTTTTGTTACTCCAATGGATGGTAGCCTTGTCATTATGGAAGGTAGTCTGTTGTCGATATTTTTTTTACTCCAATGGATGGTAGCCTTATCATTATGGAAGGTTGGTTTTTATCGAGAGTTTTGTTACTCCAATTGATGATAGCCTTGTCATTATGGAAGGTAGTCTATTGTCGAGATTTTTGTTATTCCAATAGATGGTAACCTTGTCAGTATTGAAGGTAGTCTTTTGTCGAGATTTTTGTTACTCCAATGGATGGTAGCCTTGTCATTATTGAAGGTAGTCTATTGTAGATATCTTTGGTACTCCAATGGACGATAGCCTTGTCATTATGCAAGGTAGTTTGTTGTTCATATTTTTGTTACTCCAATAGATGGTAGCCTTGTCAGTATGGAAGGTAGTCTGTTGTCGAGAATTTTTTTACTCCAATGGATGGTAGCCTTATCATTATGGAAGGTTGGTTTTTATCGAGATTTTTGTTACTCCAATGGATGGTAGCCTTGTCATTCTGGAAGGTAGTCTATTGTCGAGATTTTTGTTATTCCAATGGATTGTAACCATTTCAGTATGGAAGGTAGTCTTTTGTCGAGATTTTTGTTACTCCAATGGATGGTAGCCTTGTCATTATGGAAGTTAGTCTGTAGTCGAGATTTTTGTTATTCCAATGGATGGTAACCTTGTCAGTATGCAAGGTAGTGTTTTGTCGAGATTTTTGTTACTCCAATGGATGGTAGCCTTGTCATTATTGAAGGTAGTCTGTCGTTGAGAGTTTTGTTACACCAATGGATTATAGCCTTGTCATTATGTAAGGTAGTCGGTTGTTCATATTTTTGTTGCTCCAATGGATGGTAGCCTTGTCAATATGAAAGATAGTCTGTACTCGAGATTTTTGTTATTCTAATGGATGGTAACCTTGTTAGTATGGAAGGTAGTCTTTTGTCGAGATTTTTGTTACTCCAACGGATGGTAGCCTTGTGATTATTGAAGGTAGTCTATTATCGATATCTTTGTTACTCCAATAGATGTTAGCCTTGTCAGTATGGAAGGTAGTCTGTTGTCGATATTTTTTTTACTCCACTGGATGGTAGCCTTATCATTATGGAAGGTTGGTTTTTATCGAGATTTTTGTTACTCCAATGGATGGTAGCCTTGTCATTATAGAAGGTAGTCTATTGTCGAGATTTTTGTTATTCCAATGGATGGTAACCATTTCAGTATGGAAGGTAGTCTATTGTCGAGATTTTTCTTATTCCAATAGATGGTAACCTTGTTAGTATGGAAGGTAGTCTTTTGTCGAGATTTTTTTTACTCCAATGGATGGTAGCCTTGTCATAATTGAAGGTAGTCTATTGTAGATATATTTGGTACTCCAATGGATGATAGCCTTGTCATTATGCAAGGTAGTATGTTGTTCATATTTTTGTTACTCCAATAGATGGTAGCCTTGTCATTATGGAAGGTAGTCTGTTGTCGAGATTTTTTTTACTCCAATGGATGGTAGCCTTATCATTATGGAAGGTTGGTTTTTATCGAGATTTTTTTTACTCCAATGGATGGTAGCCTTGTCATTATGGAAGGTAGTCTATTGTCGATATTTTTGTTATTCCAATGGATGGTAACCATTTCAGTATGGAAGGTAGTCTATTATCGAGATCTTTGTTACTCCAATGGATGGTAGCCTTGTCATTATGGAAGATAGTATGTAGTCGAGATTTTTGTTATTCCAATGGATAGTAACCTTGTCAGTATGGAAGGTAGTCTTTTGTCGAGATTTTTGTTACTCCAATGGATGGTAGCCTTGTCATTATTTAAGGTAGTATATTGTCGATATCTTTGGTACTCCAATGGATGATAGCCTTGTCATTATGCAAGGTAGTCTGTTGTTCGTATTTTTGTTACTCCAATGGATGGTAGCCTTGTCATTATGGAAGGTAGTCTGTTGTCGAGATTTTTTTTACTCCAATGGATGGTAGCCTTATCATTATGGAAGGTTGGTTTTATCGAGATTTTTGTTACTCCAATGGATGGTAGCCTTGTCATTATGGAAGGTAGTCTATTGTCGAGATTTTTGTTATTCCAATAGATGGTAACCTTGTCAGTATGGAAGGTAGTCTTTTGTCGAGATTTTTGTAACTCCAATGGATGGTAGCCTTGTCATTATTGAAGGTAGTCTATTGTAGATATCTTTGGTACTCCAATGGATGATAGCCTTGTCATTATGCAAGGTAGTCTGTTGTTCATATTTTTGTTACTCCAATAGATGGTAGCCTTGTCAGTATGGAAGGTAGTCTGTTGTCGATATTTTTTTTACTCAACTGGATGGTAGCCTTATCATTATGGAAGGTTGGTTTTTATCGAGATTTTTGTTACTCCAATGGATGGTAGCCTTGTCATTATAGAAGGTAGTCTATTGTCGAGATTTTTGTTATTCCAATGGATGGTAACCATTTCAGTATGGAAGGTAGTCTATTGTCGAGATTTTTCTTATTCCAATAGATGGTAACCTTGTTAGTATGGAAGGTAGTCTTTTGTCGAGATTTTTTTTACTCCAATGGATGGTAGCCTTGTCATAATTGAAGGTAGTCTATTGTAGATATATTTGGTACTCCAATGGATGATAGCCTTGTCATTATGCAAGGTAGTATGTTGTTCATATTTTTGTTACTCCAATAGATGGTAGCCTTGTCATTATGGAAGGTAGTCTGTTGTCGAGATTTTTTTTACTCCAATGGATGGTAGCCTTATCATTATGGAAGGTTGGTTTTTATCGAGATTTTTTTTACTCCAATGGATGGTAGCCTTGTCATTATGGAAGGTAGTCTATTGTCGATATTTTTGTTATTCCAATGGATGGTAACCATTTCAGTATGGAAGGTAGTCTATTATCGAGATCTTTGTTACTCCAATGGATGGTAGCCTTGTCATTATGGAAGATAGTATGTAGTCGAGATTTTTGTTATTCCAATGGATAGTAACCTTGTCAGTATGGAAGGTAGTCTTTTGTCGAGATTTTTGTTACTCCAATGGATGGTAGCCTTGTCATTATTTAAGGTAGTATATTGTCGATATCTTTGGTACTCCAATGGATGATAGCCTTGTCATTATGCAAGGTAGTCTGTTGTTCGTATTTTTGTTACTCCAATGGATGGTAGCCTTGTCATTATGGAAGGTAGTCTGTTGTCGAGATTTTTTTTACTCCAATGGATGGTAGCCTTATCATTATGGAAGGTTGGTTTTATCGAGATTTTTGTTACTCCAATGGATGGTAGCCTTGTCATTATGGAAGGTAGTCTATTGTCGAGATTTTTGTTATTCCAATAGATGGTAACCTTGTCAGTATGGAAGGTAGTCTTTTGTCGAGATTTTTGTAACTCCAATGGATGGTAGCCTTGTCATTATTGAAGGTAGTCTATTGTAGATATCTTTGGTACTCCAATGGATGATAGCCTTGTCATTATGCAAGGTAGTCTGTTGTTCATATTTTTGTTACTCCAATAGATGGTAGCCTTGTCAGTATGGAAGGTAGTCTGTTGTCGATATTTTTTTTACTCCACTGGATGGTAGCCTTATCATTATGGAAGGTTGGTTTTTATCGAGATTTTTGTTACTCCAATGGATGGTAGCCTTGTCATTATAGAAGGTAGTCTATTGTCGAGATTTTTGTTATTCCAATGGATGGTAACCATTTCAGTATGGAAGGTAGTCTATTGTCGAGATTTTTCTTATTCCAATAGATGGTAACCTTGTTAGTATGGAAGGTAGTCTTTTGTCGAGATTTTTTTTACTCCAATGGATGGTAGCCTTGTCATAATTGAAGGTAGTCTATTGTAGATATATTTGGTACTCCAATGGATGATAGCCTTGTCATTATGCAAGGTAGTATGTTGTTCATATTTTTGTTACTCCAATAGATGGTAGCCTTGTCATTATGGAAGGTAGTCTGTTGTCGAGATTTTTTTACTCCAATGGATGGTAGCCTTATCATTATGGAAGGTTGGTTTTTATCGAGATTTTTGTTACTCCAATGGATGGTAGCCTTGTCATTATAGAAGGTAGTCTATTGTCGAGATTTTTGTTATTCCAATGGATGGTAACCATTTCAGTATGGAAGGTAGTCTATTATCGAGATTTTTGTTACTCCAATGGATGGTAGCCTTGTCATTATGGAAGATAGTATGTAGTCGAGATTTTTGTTATTCCAATGGATAGTAACCTTGTCAGTATGGAAGGTAGTCTTTTGTCGAGATTTTTGTTACTCCAATGGATGGTAGCCTTGTCATTATTTAAGGTAGTATATTGTCGATATCTTTGGTACTCCAATGGATGATAGCCTTGTCATTATGCAAGGTAGTCTGTTGTTCGTATTTTTGTTACTCCAATGGATGGTAGCCTTGTCATTATGGAAGGTAGTCTGTTGTCGAGATTTTTTTACTCCAATGGATGGAAGCCTTATCATTATGGAAGGTTGGTTTTTATCGAGATTTTTGTTACTCCAATGGATGGTAGCCTTGTCATTATGGAAGGTAGTCTATTGTTGAGATTTTTCTTATTCCAATAGATGGTAACCTTGTTAGTATGGAAGGTAGTCTTTTGTCGAGATTTTTTTTACTCCAATGGATGGTAGCCTTGTCATAATTGAAGGTAGTCTATTGTAGATATATTTGGTACTCCAATGGATGATAGCCTTGTCATTATGCAAGGTAGTATGTTGTTCATATTTTTGTTACTCCAATAGATGGTAGCCTTGTCATTATGGAAGGTAGTCTGTTGTCGAGATTTTTTTTTACTCCAATGGATGGTAGCCTTATCATTATGGAAGGTTGGTTTTTATCGAGATTTTTGTTACTCCAATGGATGGTAGCCTTGTCATTATGGAAGGTAGTCTATTGTCGAGATTTTTGTTATTCCAATGGATGGTAACCATTTCAGTATGGAAGGTAGTCTATTATCGAGATCTTTGTTACTCCAATGGATGGTAGCCTTGTCATTATGGAAGATAGTATGTAGTCGAGATTTTTGTTATTCCAATGGATAGTAACCTTGTCAGTATGGAAGGTAGTCTTTTGTCGAGATTTTTGTTACTCCAATGGATGGTAGCCTTGTCATTATTTAAGGTAGTATATTGTCGATATCTTTGGTACTCCAATGGATGATAGCCTTGTCATTATGCAAGGTAGTCTGTTGTTCGTATTTTTGTTACTCCAATGGATGGTAGCCTTGTCATTATGGAAGGTAGTCTGTTGTCGAGATTTTTTTTACTCCAATGGATTGTAGCCTTATCATTATGGAAGGTTGGTTTTTATCGAGATTTTTGTTACTCCAATGGATGGTAGCCTTGTCATTATGGAAGGTAGTCTATTGTCGAGATTTTTGTTATTCCAATAGATGGTAACCTTGTCAGTATGGAAGGTAGTCTTTTGTCGAGATTTTTGTTACTCCAATGGATGGTAGCCTTGTCATTATTGAAGGTAGTCTATTGTAGATATCTTTGGTACTCCAATGGATGATAGCCTTGTCATTATGCAAGGTAGTCTGTTGTTCATATTTTTGTTACTCCAATAGATGGTAGCCTTGTCAGTATGGAAGGTAGTCTGTTGTCGATATTTTTTTTACTCCAATGGATGGTAGCCTTATCATTATGGAAGGTTGGTTTTTATCGAGATTTTTGTTACTCCGATGGATGGTAGCCTTGTCATTATAGAAGGTAGTCTATTGTCGAGATTTTTGTTATTCCAATGGATGGTATCCATTTCAGTATGGAAGGTTGTCTATTGTCGAGATTTTTCTTATTCCAATAGATGGTAACCTTGTTAGTATGGAAGGTAGTCTTTTGTCGAGATTTTTTTTACTCCAATGGATGGTAGCCTTGTCATAATTGAAGGTAGTCTATTGTAGATATATTTGGTACTCCAATGGATGATAGCCTTGTCATTATGCAAGGTAGTATGTTGTTCATATTTTTGTTACTCCAATAGATGGTAGCCTTGTCATTATGGAAGGTAGTCTGTTGTCGAGATTTTTTTTACTCCAATGGATGGTAGCCTTATCATTATGGAAGGTTGGTTTTTATCGAGATTTTTGTTACTCCAATGGATGGTAGCCTTGTCATTATGGAAGGTAGTCTATTGTCGAGATTTTTGTTATTCCAATGGATGGTAACCATTTCAGTATGGAAGGTAGTCTATTATCGAGATCTTTGTTACTCCAATGGATGGTAGCCTTGTCATTATGGAAGATAGTATGTAGTCGAGATTTTTGTTATTCCAATGGATAGTAACCTTGTCAGTATGGAAGGTAGTCTTTTGTCGAGATTTTTGTTACTCCAATGGATGGTAGCCTTGTCATTATTTAAGGTAGTATATTATCGATATCTTTGGTACTCCAATGGATGATAGCCTTGTCATTATGCAAGGTAGTCTGTTGTTCGTATTTTTGTTACTCCAATGGATGGTAGCCTTGTCATTATGAAAGGTAGTCTGTTGTCGAGATTTTTTTTACTCCAATGGATGGTAGCCTTATCATTATGGAAGGTTGGTTTTTATCGAGATTTTTGTTACTCCAATGGATGGTAGCCTTGTCATTATGGAAGGTAGTCTATTGTCGAGATTTTTGTTATTCCAATAGATGGTAACCTTGTCAGTATGGAAGGTAGTCTTTTGTCGAGATTTTTGTTACTCCAATGGATGGTAGCCTTGTCATTATTGAAGGAAGTCTATTGTAGATATCTTTGGTACTCCAATGGATGATAGCCTTGTCATTATGAAAGGTAGTCTGTTGTTCATATTTTTGTTACTCCAATAGATGGTAGCCTTGTCAGTATGGAAGGTAGTCTGTTGTCGATATTTTTTTACTCCAATGGATGGTAGCCTTATCATTATGGAAGGTTGGTTTTTATCGAGATTTTTGTTACTCCAATGGATGGTAGCCTTGTCATTATAGAAGGTAGTCTATTGTCGAGATTTTTGTTATTCCAATGGATGGTAACCATTTCAGTATGGAAGGTAGTCTTTTGTCGAGATTTTTGTTACTCCAATGGATGGTAGCCTTGTTAGTATGGAAGGTAGTCTTTTGTCGAGATTTTTTTTACTCCAATGGATGGTAGCCTTGTCATAATTGAAGGTAGTCTATTGTAGATATATTTGGTACTCCAATGGATGATAGCCTTGTCATTATGCAAGGTAGTATGTTGTTCATATTTTTGTTACTCCAATAGATGGTAGCCTTGTCATTATGGAAGGTAGTCTGTTGTCGAGATTTTTTTTACTCCAATGGATGGTAGCCTTATCATTATGGAAGGTTGGTTTTTATCGAGATTTTTGTTACTCCAATGGATGGTAGCCTTGTCATTATAGAAGGTAGTCTATTGTCGAGATTTTTGTTATTCCAATGGATGGTAACCATTTCAGTATGGAAGGTAGTCTATTATCGAGATTTTTGTTACTCCAATGGATGGTAGCCTTGTCATTATGGAAGATAGTATGTAGTCGAGATTTTTGTTATTCCAATGGATAGTAACCTTGTCAGTATGGAAGGTAGTCTTTTGTCGAGATTTTTGTTACTCCAATGGATGGTAGCCTTGTCATTATTTAAGGTAGTATATTGTCGATATCTTTGGTACTCCAATGGATGATAGCCTTGTCATTATGCAAGGTAGTCTGTTGTTCGTATTTTTGTTACTCCAATGGAATGTAGCCTTGTCATTATGGAAGGTAGTCTGTTGTCGAGATTTTTTTACTCCAATGGATGGAAGCCTTATCATTATGGAAGGTTGGTTTTTATCGAGATTTTTGTTACTCCAATGGATGGTAGCCTTGTCATTATGGAAGGTAGTCTATTGTCGAGATTTTTCTTATTCCAATAGATGGTAACCTTGTCAGTATGGAAGGTAGTCTTTTGTCGAGATTTTTGTTACTCCAATGGATGGTAGCCTTGTCATTATTGAAGGTAGTCTATTGTAGATATCTTTGGTACTCCAATGGATGATAGCCTTGTCATTATGCAAGGTAGTCTGTTGTTCATATTTTTGTTACTCCAATAGATGGTAGCCTTGTCAGTATGGAAGGTAGTCTGTTGTCGATATTTTTTTTACTCCAATGGATGGTAGCCTTATCATTATGGAAGGTTGGTTTTTATCGAGATTTTTGTTACTCCGATGGATGGTAGCCTTGTCATTATAGAAGGTAGTCTATTGTCGAGATTTTTGTTATTCCAATGGATGGTATCCATTTCAGTATGGAAGGTTGTCTATTGTCAAGATTTTTCTTATTCCAATAGATGGTAACCTTGTTAGTATGGAAGGTAGTCTTTTGTCGAGATTTTTTTTACTCCAATGGATGGTAGCCTTGTCATAATTGAAGGTAGTCTATTGTAGATATATTTGGTACTCCAATGGATGATAGCCTTGTCATTATGCAAGGTAGTATGTTGTTCATATTTTTGTTACTCCAATAGATGGTAGCCTTGTCATTATGGAAGGTAGTCTGTTGTCGAGATTTTTTTTACTCCAATGGATGGTAGCCTTATCATTATGGAAGGTTGGTTTTTATCGAGATTTTTGTTACTCCAATGGATGGTAGCCTTGTCATTATGGAAGGTAGTCTATTGTCGAGATTTTTGTTATTCCAATGGATGGTAACCATTTCAGTATGGAAGGTAGTCTATTATCGAGATCTTTGTTACTCCAATGGATGGTAGCCTTGTCATTATGGAAGATAGTATGTAGTCGAGATTTTTGTTATTCCAATGGATAGTAACCTTGTCAGTATGGAAGGTAGTCTTTTGTCGAGATTTTTGTTACTCCAATGGATGGTAGCCTTGTCATTATTTAAGGTAGTATATTATCGATATCTTTGGTACTCCAATGGATGATAGCCTTGTCATTATGCAAGGTAGTCTGTTGTTCGTATTTTTGTTACTCCAATGGATGGTAGCCTTGTCATTATGAAAGGTAGTCTGTTGTCGAGATTTTTTTTACTCCAATGGATGGTAGCCTTATCATTATGGAAGGTTGGTTTTTATCGAGATTTTTGTTACTCCAATGGATGGTAGCCTTGTCATTATGGAAGGTAGTCTATTGTCGAGATTTTTGTTATTCCAATAGATGGTAACCTTGTCAGTATGGAAGGTAGTCTTTTGTCGAGATTTTTGTTACTCCAATGGATGGTAGCCTTGTCATTATTGAAGGTAGTCTATTGTAGATATCTTTGGTACTCCAATGGATGATAGCCTTGTCATTATGAAAGGTAGTCTGTTGTTCATATTTTTGTTACTCCAATAGATGGTAGCCTTGTCAGTATGGAAGGTAGTCTGTTGTCGATATTTTTTTACTCCAATGGATGGTAGCCTTATCATTATGGAAGGTTGGTTTTTATCGAGATTTTTGTTACTCCAATGGATGGTAGCCTTGTCATTATAGAAGGTAGTCTATTGTCGAGATTTTTGTTATTCCGATGGATGGTAACCATTTCAGTATGGAAGGTAGTCTTTTGTCGAGATTTTTGTTACTCCAATGGATGGTAGCCTTGTTAGTATGGAAGGTAGTCTTTTGTCGAGATTTTTTTTACTCCAATGGATGGTAGCCTTGTCATAATTGAAGGTAGTCTATTGTAGATATATTTGGTACTCCAATGGATGATAGCCTTGTCATTATGCAAGGTAGTATGTTGTTCATATTTTTGTTACTCCAATAGATGGTAGCCTTGTCATTATGGAAGGTAGTCTGTTGTCGAGATTTTTTTTACTCCAATGGATGGTAGCCTTATCATTATGGAAGGTTGGTTTTTATCGAGATTTTTGTTACTCCAATGGATGGTAGCCTTGTCATTATAGAAGGTAGTCTATTGTCGAGATTTTTGTTATTCCAATGGATGGTAACCATTTCAGTATGGAAGGTAGTCTATTATCGAGATTTTTGTTACTCCAATGGATGGTAGCCTTGTCATTATGGAAGATAGTATGTAGTCGAGATTTTTGTTATTCCAATGGATAGTAACCTTGTCAGTATGGAAGGTAGTCTTTTGTCGAGATTTTTGTTACTCCAATGGATGGTAGCCTTGTCATTATTTAAGGTAGTATATTGTCGATATCTTTGGTACTCCAATGGATGATAGCCTTGTCATTATGCAAGGTAGTCTGTTGTTCGTATTTTTGTTACTCCAATGGAATGTAGCCTTGTCATTATGGAAGGTAGTCTGTTGTCGAGATTTTTTTACTCCAATGGATGGAAGCCTTATCATTATGGAAGGTTGGTTTTTATCGAGATTTTTGTTACTCCAATGGATGGTAGCCTTGTCATTATGGAAGGTAGTCTATTGTCGAGATTTTTCTTATTCCAATAGATGGTAACCTTGTTAGTATGGAAGGTAGTCTTTTGTCGAGATTTTTTTTACTCCAATGGATGGTAGCCTTGTCATAATTGAAGGTAGTCTATTGTAGATATATTTGGTACTCCAATGGATGATAGCCTTGTCATTATGCAAGGTAGTATGTTGTTCATATTTTTGTTACTCCAATAGATGGTAGCCTTGTCATTATGGAAGGTAGTCTGTTGTCGAGATTTTTTTTACTCCAATGGATGGTAGCCTTATCATTATGGAAGGTTGGTTTTTATCGAGATTTTTGTTACTCCAATGGATGGTAGCCTTGTCATTATGGAAGGTAGTCTATTGTCGAGATTTTTGTTATTCCAATGGATGGTAACCATTTCAGTATGGAAGGTAGTCTATTATCGAGATCTTTGTTACTCCAATGGATGGTAGCCTTGTCATTATGGAAGATAGTATGTAGTCGAGATTTTTGTTATTCCAATGGATAGTAACCTTGTCAGTATGGAAGGTAGTCTTTTGTCGAGATTTTTGTTACTCCAATGGATGGTAGCCTTGTCATTATTTAAGGTAGTATATTGTCGATATCTTTGGTACTCCAATGGATGATAGCCTTGTCATTATGCAAGGTAGTCTGTTGTTCGTATTTTTGTTACTCCAATGGATGGTAGCCTTGTCATTATGGAAGGTAGTCTGTTGTCGAGATTTTTTTTACTCCAATGGATTGTAGCCTTATCATTATGGAAGGTTGGTTTTTATCGAGATTTTTGTTACTCCAATGGATGGTAGCCTTGTCATTATGGAAGGTAGTCTATTGTCGAGATTTTTGTTATTCCAATAGATGGTAACCTTGTCAGTATGGAAGGTAGTCTTTTGTCGAGATTTTTGTTACTCCAATGGATGGTAGCCTTGTCATTGTTGAAGGTAGTCTATTGTAGATATCTTTGGTACTCCAATGGATGATAGCCTTGTCATTATGCAAGGTAGTCTGTTGTTCATATTTTTGTTACTCCAATAGATGGTAGCCTTGTCAGTATGGAAGGTAGTCTGTTGTCGATATTTTTTTTACTCCAATGGATGGTAGCCTTATCATTATGGAAGGTTGGTTTTTATCGAGATTTTTGTTACTCCGATGGATGGTAGCCTTGTCATTATAGAAGGTAGTCTATTGTCGAGATTTTTGTTATTCCAATGGATGGTAACCATTTCAGTATGGAAGGTAGTCTATTGTCGAGATTTTTCTTATTCCAATAGATGGTAACCTTGTTAGTATGGAAGATAGTCTGTAGTCGAGATTTTTTTTATTCCAATGGATGGTAACCTTGTCAGTATGGAAGGTAGTCTTTTGTCGAGATTTTTGTTACTCCAATGGATGGTAGCCTTGTCATTATTGAAGGTAGTCTATTGTCGATATCTTTGGTACTCCAATGGATGATAGCCTTGTCATTATGCAAGGTAGTCTGTTGTTCATATTTTTGTTACTCCAATGGATGGTAGCCTTGTCATTATGGAAGGTAGTCTGTTGTCGAGATTTTTTTTACTCCAATGGATGGTAGCCTTATCATTATGGAAGGTTGGTTTTTATCAAGAGTTTTGTTACTCCAATTGATGATAGCCTTGTCATTATGCAAGGTAGTCTATTTTCGAGATTTTTGTTATTCCAATAGATGGTAGCCTTGTCATTATGGAAGGTAGTCTGGTGTCGAGATTTTTTTTACTCCAATGGATGGTAGCCTTGTCATTATTGAAGGTAGTCTATTGTAGATATCTTTGGTACTCCAATGGATGATAGCCTTGTCATTATGCAAGGTAGTTTGTTGTTCATATTTTTGTTACTCCAATAGATGGTAGCCTTGTCAGTATGGAAGGTAGTCTGTTGTCGAGAATTTTTTTACTCCAATGGATGGTAGCCTTATCATTATGGAAGGTTGGTTTTTATCGAGATTTTTGTTACTCCAATGGATGGTAGCCTTGTCATTCTGGAAGGTAGTCTATTGTCGAGATTATTGTTATTCCAATGGATTTTAACCATTTCAATATGGAAGGTAGTCTTTTGTCGAGATTTTTGTTACTCCAATGGATGGTAGCCTTGTCATTATGGAAGTTAGTCTGTAGTCGAGATTTTTCTTATTCCAATGGATGGTAACCTTGTCAGTATGGAAGGTAGTGTTTTGTCGAGATTTTTGTTACTCCAATGGATGGGAGACTTGTCATTGTTGAAGGTTGTCTATTGTCGATATCTTTGGTACTCCAATGGATGATAGCCTTGTCATTATGCAAGGTAGTCTGTTGGTCATATTTTTGTTACTCAATGGATGGTAGCCTTGTCATTATGGAAGGTACTCTGGTGTCAAGATTTTTTTTACTCCAATGGATGGTAGCCTTATCATTATGGAAGGTTGGTTTTTATCGATATTTTTGTTACTCCAATGGATGGTAGCCTTGTCATTATGGAAGGTAGTATATTGTCGAGATTTTTGTTATTCCAATAGATGGTAACCTTGTCAGTATGGAAGGTAGTCATTTGTATAGATTTTTGTTACTCCAATGGATGGTAGCTTTGTCATTATTGAAGGTAGTCTATTGTAGATATCTTTGGTACTCCAATGGATGATAGCCTTGTCATTATGCAAGGTAGTCTGTTGTTCATATTTTTGTTACTCCAATAGATGGTTGCCTTGTCAGTATGGAAGGTAGTCTGTTGTCGAGATTTTTTTTACTCCAAAGGATGGTAGCCTTATCATTATGGAAGGTTGGTTTTTATCGAGATTTTTGTTACTCTAATGGATGGTAGCCTTGTCATTATGGAAGGTAGTCTATTGTCGAGATTTTTGTTATTCCAATGGATGGTAGCCTTGTCATTATGGAAGGTAGTCTATTGTCGAGATTTTTGTTATTCCAATAGATGGTAACTTTGTCAGTATGGAAGGTAGTCTTTTGTCGAGATTTTTGTTACTCCAATGTATGGTAGCCTTGTCATTATTGAAGGTAGTCTGTTGTAGATATATTTGGTACTCCAATCGATGATAGCCTTGTCATTATGCAAGGTAGTCTGTTGTTCATATTTTTGTTACTCCACTAGATGGTAGCCTTGTCATTATGGAAGGTAGTCTGTTGTCGAGATTTTTGTTATTCCAATAGATGGTAACTTTGTCAGTATGGAAGGTAGTCTTTTGTCGAGATTTTTGTTACTCCAATGTATGGTAGCCTTGTCATTATTGAAGGTAGTCTGTTGTAGATATATTTGGTACTCCAATCGATGATAGCCTTGTCATTATGCAAGGTAGTCTGTTGTTCATATTTTTGTTACTCCACTAGATGGTAGCCTTGTCATTATGGAAGGTAGTCTGTTGTCGAGATTTTTTTTTACTCCAATGGATGGTAGCCTTATCATTATGGAAGGTTGGTTTTTATCTAGATTTTTGTTACTCCAATGGATGGTAGCCTTGTCATTATGGAAGGTAGTCTATTGTCGAGATTTTTGTTATTCCAATGGATGGTAAACATTTCAGTATGGAAGGTAGTCTTTTGTCGAGATTTTTGTTACTCCAATGGATGGTAGCCTTGTCTTTATTGAAGGTAGTCTATTGTCGATATCTTTGTTACTCTAATGGATGATAGCCTTGTCATTATGCAAGGTAGTCTGTTTTTCATATTTTTGTTACTGCAATGGATGGTAGCCTTGTCATTATGGAAGGTAGTCTGTTGTCGATATTTTTTTAACTACAATGGATGGTAGCCTTGTCATTATGGAAGGTAGTCTGTTGTCGATATTTTTGTTACCCCAATGGATGGTAGCCTTGTAATTATGGAAGGTAGTCAGTTGTCGAGATTTTTGTTACTCCAATGAATGGTATCCTTGTAATTATGGAAGGTAGTCTATCTTTGAGATTTTTGTTACTCCAATGGATGGTAGCCTTGTCATTATTTTAGGTAGTCTATCGTCGATATCTTTGTTACTCCAATGGATGATAGCCTTGTCATTATGTAAGGTAGTCTGTTGTTCAGATTTTTGTTAATCCAATGGATGGTAGCCTTGTCATTATGGAAGATAGTTTGTTGTTAATTTTTTTGTATTCCAATGGATGGTAACCTTGTCAGTATGGAAGGTAGTCTTTTGTCGAGATTTTTGTTACTCCAATGGATGGTAGCCTTGTCATTATTGAAGCTAGTCTATTGTTGATATCTTTGGTACTCCAATGGATGATAGCCTTGTCATTATGCAAGGTAGTTTGTTGTTCATATTTTTGTTACTCCAATGGATGGTAGCCTTGTCATTATGGAAGGTAGTATGTTGTCGATATTTTTTTTACTCCAATGGATGGTAGCCTTGTCATTATTGAAGGTAGTCTGTTGTCGAGATTTTTGTTACCCCAATGGATTATAGCCTTGTAATTATGGAAGGTAGTCAGTTGTCGAGATTTTTGTTACCCCAATGGATGGTAGCCTTGTCATTATGGAAGGTAGTCTATTGTCGAGATTTTTGTTATACCAATGGATGGTAACCTTGTCAGCATGGAAGGTAGTCTTTTGTCGAGATTTTTGTTACTCCAATAGATGGTAGCCTTGTCATTATTTAAGGTAGTCTATTGTCGATATCTTTGTTACTCCAATGGATGATAGCCTTGTCATTATGCAAGGTAGTCTGTTGTTCATATTTTTGTTACTCCAATGGATGGTAGCCTCGTCATTATGGAAGGTAGTCTATTGTCGAGATTTTTTTTACTACAATGGATGGTAGCCTTGTCATTATGGAAGGTAGTCTGTTGTCGATATTTTTGTTACCCCAATGGATGGTAGACTTGTAATTATGGAAGGTAGTCTGTTGTTGAGATTTTTGTTACTCCAATGGATGGTAGCCTTGTCATTATGGAAGGTAGTCTATCGTTGAGATTTTTGTTATTCCAATATATGGTAACCTTGTCAGTATGGAAGGTAGTCTTTTGTAGAGATTTTTTTTACTCCAATGGATGGTAGCCTTGTCATTATGGAAGGATGGTTTTTATCGAGATTTTTGTTACTCCAATGGATGGTAGCCTTGTCATTATGCAAGGTAGTCTATTGTTCATATTTTTGTTACTCCAATAGATGGTTGCCTTGTCAGTATGGAAGGTAGTCGGTTGTCGAGATTTTTTTTACTCCAATGGATGGTAGCCTTATCATTATGGAAGGTTGGTTTTTATCGAGATTTTTGTTACTCCAATGGATGGTAGCCTTGTCATTATGGAAGTTAGTCTATTGTCGAGATTTTTGTTATTCCAATGGATGGTAACCATTTCAAGATGGAAGGTAGTCTTTTGTCGAGATTTTTGTTACTCCAAAGGACGGTAGCCTTGTCATTATGGAAGGTAGTCTATTGTCGAGATTTTTGTTATTCCAATAGATGGTAACTTTTTCAGTATGGAAGGTAGTCTTTTTTCGAGATTTTTGTTACTCCAATGTATGGTAGCCTTGTCATTATTTAAGGTAGTCTGTTGTAGATATATTTGGTACTCCAATCGATGATAGCCTTGTCATTATGCAAGGTAGTCTGTTGTTCATATTTTTGTTACTCCACTAGATGGTAGCCTTGTCATTATGGAAGATAGTCTGTTGTCGAGATTTTTTTTACTCCAATGGATGGTAGCCTTATCATTATGGAAGGTTGGTTTTTATCTAGATTTTTGTTACTCCAATGGATGGTAGCCTTGTCATTATGGAAGGTAGTCTATTGTCGAGATTTTTGTTATTCCAATGGACGGTAAACATTTCAGTATGGAAGGTAGTCTTTTGTCGAGATTTTTGTTACTCCAATGGATGGTAGCCTTGTCATTATTGAAGGTAGTCTATTGTCGATATCTTTGTTACTCCAATGGATGATAGCCTTATCATTATGCAAGGTAGTCTGTTGTTCATATTTTTGTTACTGCAATGGATGGTAGCCTTGTCATTATGGAAGGTAGTCTGTTGTCGATATTTTTTTTACTACAATGGATGGTAGCCTTGTAATTATGGAAGGTAGTCTGTTGTCGATATTTTTGTTACCCCAATGGATGGTAGCCTTGTAATTATGGAAGGTAGTCAGTTGTCGAGAATTTTGTTACTCCAATGGATGGTAGCCTTGTAATTATGGAAGGTAGTCTATCTTTGAGATTTTTGTTACTCCAATGGATGGTAGCCTTGTCATGATTTTAGGTAGTCTATTGTCGATATCTTTGTTACTCCAATGGATGATAGCCTTGTCATTATGTAAGGTAGTCTGTTGTTCAGATTTTTGTTACTCCAATGGATGGTAGTCTTGTCATTATGGAAGATAGTTTGTTGTTGATTTTTTTTGTATTCCAATGGATGGTAACCTTATCAGTATGGAAGGTAGTCTTTTGTCGAGATTTTTGTTACTCCAATGGATGGTAGCCTTGTCATTATTGAAGGTAGTCTATTGTTGATATCTTTGGTACTCCAATGGATGATAGCCTTGTCATTATGCAAGGTAGTTTGTTGTTCATATTTTTGTTACTCCAATGGATGGTAGCCTTGTAATTATGGAAGGTAGTATGTTGTCGATATTTTTTTTACTCCAATGGATGGTAGCCTTGTCATTATGGAAGGTAGTCTGTTGTCGAGATTTTTGTTACCCCAATGGATTATAGCCTTGTAATTATGGAAGGTAGTCAGTTGTCGAGATTTTTGTTACCCCAATGGATGGTAGCCTTGTCATTATGGAAGGTAGTCTATTGTCGATATTTTTGTTATACCAATGGATGGTAACCTTGTCAGTATGGAAGGTAGTCTTTTGTCGAGATTTTTGTTACTCCAATAGATGGTATCCTTGTCATTATTTAAGGTAGTCTATTGTCGATATCTTTGTTACTCCAATGGATGATAGCCTTGTCATTATGCAAGGTAGTTTGTTGTTCATATTTTTGTTACTCCAATGGATGGTAGCCTCGTCATTATGGAAGGTAGTCTGTTGTCGAGATTTTTTTTACTACAATGGATGGTAGCCTTGTCATTATGGAAGGTAGTGTGTTGTCGATATTTTTGTTACCCCATTGGATGGTAGACTTGTAATTATGGAAGGTAGTCTGTTGTCGAGATTTTTGTTACTCCAATGGATGGTAGCCTTGTCATTATGGAAGGTAGTCTATTGTCGAGATTTTTGTTATTCCAATATATGGTAACCTTGTCAGCATGGAAGGTAGTCTTTTGTAGAGATTTTTGTTACTCCAATGGATGGTAGCCTTGTCATTATTGAATGTAGTCTATTGTAGATATCTTTGGTACTCCAATGGACGATAGCCTTGTCATTATGCAAGGTAGTCTGTTGTTCATATTTTCTTTACTCCACTAGATGGTAGCCTTGTAATTATGGAAGGTAGTCTGTTGTCGAGATTTTTTTTACTCCAATGGATGGTAGCCTTATCATTATGGAAGGTTGGTTTTTATCGAGATTTTTGTTACTCCAATGGATGGTAGCCTTGTCATTATGGAAGGTAGTCTATTGTCGAGATTTTTGTTATTCCAATGGATGGTAGCCTTGTCATTATTGAAGGTAGTCTATTGTCGATATCTTTGTTACTCCAATGGATGATGGCCTTTTCATTATGCAAGATAGTCTGTTGTTCATATTTTTGTTACTGCAATGGATGGTAGCCTTGTCATTATGGAAGGTAGTCTGTTGTCGATATTTTATTTACTACAATGGATGGTAGCCTTGTCATTATGGAAGGTAGTCTGTTGTCGATATTTTTGTTACCCAAATGGATTGTAGCCTTGTAATTATGGAAGGTAGTCAGTTGTCGAGATTTTTGTTACTCCAATGGATGGTAGCCTTGTAATTATGGAAGGTAGTCTATCGTTGAGATTTTTGTTACTCCAATGGATGGTAACCTTGTCATTAATTTAGGTAGTCTATTGTCGATATCTTTGTTACTCCAATATATGATAGCCTTGTCATTATGTAAGGTAGTCTGTTGTTCAGATTTTTGTTACTCAAATGGATGGTAGCCTTGTCATTATGGAAGATAGTTTGTAGTCGATTTTTTTTGTATTCCAATGGATGGTAACCTTGTCAGTATGGAAGGTAGTCTTTTGTCGAGATTTTTGTTACTCCAATGGATGGTAGCCTTGTCATTATTGAAGGTAGTCTATTGTTGATATCTTTGGTACTCCAATGGATGAGAGCCTTGTCATTATGCAAGGTAGTCTGTTGTTTATATTTTTGTTACTCCAATGGATGGTAGCCTTGTCATTATGGAAGGTAGTATGTTGTCGAGATTTTTTACTCCAATGGATGGTAGCCTTGTCATTATCGAAGGTAGTCTGTTGTCGCGATTTTTGTTATACCAATGGATGGTAACCTTGTCAGTATGGAAGGTAGTCTTTTGTCGAGATTTGTGTTACTCCAATAGATGGTAGCCTTGTCATTATTTAAGGTAGTCTATTGTCGATATCTTTGTTACTCCAATGGATGATAGCCTTGTCATTATGCAAGGTAGTCTGTTGTCGATATTTTTGTTACCCCAATGGATGGTAGACTTGTAATTATGGAAGGTAGTTTGTCGTTGAGATTTTTGTTACTCCAATGGATTGTAGCCTTGTCATTATGTAAGGTAGTTTGTTGTTCAAATTTTTGTAACTCCAATGGATGGTAGCCTTTTCATTATGGAAGATAGTTTGTATTCGAGATTTTTGTTATTCTAATGGATGGTAACCTTGTCAGTATGGAAGGTAGTCTTTTGTCGAGATTTTTGTTACTCCAATGGATGGTAGCCTTTTCATTATTGAAGGTAGTCTATGGTCGATATCTTTGGTACTCCAATGGATGATAGCCTTGTCATTATGCAAGGTAGTTTGTTGTTCATATTTTTGTTACTCCAATAGATGGTAGCCTTGTCAGTATGGAAGGTAGTCTGTTGTCGAGAATTTTTTTACTCCAATGGATGGTAGCCTTATCATTATGGAAGGTTGGTTTTTATCGAGATTTTTGTTACTCCAATGGATGGTAGCCTTGTCATTCTGGAAGGTAGTCTATTGTCGAGATTATTGTTATTCCAATGGATTTTAACCATTTCAGTATGGAAGGTAGTCTTTTGTCGAGATTTTTGTTACTCCAATGGATGGTAGCCTTGTCATTATGGAAGTTAGTCTGTAGTCGAGATTTTTCTTATTCCAATGGATGGTAACCTTGTCAGTATGGAAGGTAGTGTTTTGTCGAGATTTTTGTTACTCCAATGGATGGGAGACTTGTCATTGTTGAAGGTTGTCTATTGTCGATATCTTTGGTACTCCAATGGATGATAGCCTTGTCATTATGCAAGGTAGTCTGTTGGTCATATTTTTGTTACTCAATGGATGGTAGCCTTGTCATTATGGAAGGTACTCTGGTGTCAAGATTTTTTTTACTCCAATGGATGGTAGCCTTATCATTATGGAAGGTTGGTTTTTATCGATATTTTTGTTACTCCAATGGATGGTAGCCTTGTCATTATGGAAGGTAGTATATTGTCGAGATTTTTGTTATTCCAATAGATGGTAACCTTGTCAGTATGGAAGGTAGTCATTTGTATAGATTTTTGTTACTCCAATGGATGGTAGCTTTGTCATTATTGAAGGTAGTCTATTGTAGATATCTTTGGTACTCCAATGGATGATAGCCTTGTCATTATGCAAGGTAGTCTGTTGTTCATATTTTTGTTACTCCAATAGATGGTTGCCTTGTCAGTATGGAAGGTAGTCTGTTGTCGAGATTTTTTTTACTCCAAAGGATGGTAGCCTTATCATTATGGAAGGTTGGTTTTTATCGAGATTTTTGTTACTCCAATGGATGGTAGCCTTGTCATTATGGAAGGTAGTCTATTGTCGAGATTTTTGTTATTCCAATAGATGGTAACTTTGTCAGTATGGAAGGTAGTCTTTTGTCGAGATTTTTGTTACTCCAATGTATGGTAGCCTTGTCATTATTGAAGGTAGTCTGTTGTAGATATATTTGGTACTCCAATCGATGATAGCCTTGTCATTATGCAAGGTAGTCTGTTGTTCATATTTTTGTTACTCCACTAGATGGTAGCCTTGTCATTATGGAAGGTAGTCTGTTGTCGAGATTTTTTTTTACTCCAATGGATGGTAGCCTTATCATTATGGAAGGTTGGTTTTTATCTAGATTTTTGTTACTCCAATGGATGGTAGCCTTGTCATTATGGAAGGTAGTCTATTGTCGAGATTTTTGTTATTCCAATGGATGGTAAACATTTCAGTATGGAAGGTAGTCTTTTGTCGAGATTTTTGTTACTCCAATGGATGGTAGCCTTGTCTTTATTGAAGGTAGTCTATTGTCGATATCTTTGTTACTCTAATGGATGATAGCCTTGTCATTATGCAAGGTAGTCTGTTTTTCATATTTTTGTTACTGCAATGGATGGTAGCCTTGTCATTATGGAAGGTAGTCTGTTGTCGATATTTTTTTAACTACAATGGATGGTAGCCTTGTCATTATGGAAGGTAGTCTGTTGTCGATATTTTTGTTACCCCAATGGATGGTAGCCTTGTAATTATGGAAGGTAGTCAGTTGTCGAGATTTTTGTTACTCCAATGAATGGTAGCCTTGTAATTATGGAAGGTAGTCTATCTTTGAGATTTTTGTTACTCCAATGGATGGTAGCCTTGTCATTATTTTAGGTAGTCTATCGTCGATATCTTTGTTACTCCAATGGATGATAGCCTTGTCATTATGTAAGGTAGTCTGTTGTTCAGATTTTTGTTAATCCAATGGATGGTAGCCTTGTCATTATGGAAGATAGTTTGTTGTTAATTTTTTTGTATTCCAATGGATGGTAACCTTGTCAGTATGGAAGGTAGTCTTTTGTCGAGATTTTTGTTACTCCAATGGATGGTAGCCTTGTCATTATTGAAGCTAGTCTATTGTTGATATCTTTGGTACTCCAATGGATGATAGCCTTGTCATTATGCAAGGTAGTTTGTTGTTCATATTTTTGTTACTCCAATGGATGGTAGCCTTGTCATTATGGAAGGTAGTATGTTGTCGATATTTTTTTTACTCCAATGGATGGTAGCCTTGTCATTATTGAAGGTAGTCTGTTGTCGAGATTTTTGTTACCCCAATGGATTATAGCCTTGTAATTATGGAAGGTAGTCAGTTGTCGAGATTTTTGTTACCCCAATGGATGGTAGCCTTGTCATTATGGAAGGTAGTCTATTGTCGAGATTTTTGTTATACCAATGGATGGTAACCTTGTCAGCATGGAAGGTAGTCTTTTGTCGAGATTTTTGTTACTCCAATAGATGGTAGCCTTGTCATTATTTAAGGTAGTCTATTGTCGATATCTTTGTTACTCCAATGGATGATAGCCTTGTCATTATGCAAGGTAGTCTGTTGTTCATATTTTTGTTACTCCAATGGATGGTAGCCTCGTCATTATGGAAGGTAGTCTATTGTCGAGATTTTTTTTACTACAATGGATGGTAGCCTTGTCATTATGGAAGGTAGTCTGTTGTCGATATTTTTGTTACCCCAATGGATGGTAGACTTGTAATTATGGAAGGTAGTCTGTTGTTGAGATTTTTGTTACTCCAATGGATGGTAGCCTTGTCATTATGGAAGGTAGTCTATTGTTGAGATTTTTGTTATTCCAATATATGGTAACCTTGTCAGTATGGAAGGTAGTCTTTTGTAGAGATTTTTTTTACTCCAATGGATGGTAGCCTTGTCATTATGGAAGGATGGTTTTTATCGAGATTTTTGTTACTCCAATGGATGGTAGCCTTGTCATTATGCAAGGTAGTCTATTGTTCATATTTTTGTTACTCCAATAGATGGTTGCCTTGTCAGTATGGAAGGTAGTCTGTTGTCGAGATTTTTTTTACTCCAATGGATGGTAGCCTTATCATTATGGAAGGTTGGTTTTTATCGAGATTTTTGTTACTCCAATGGATGGTAGCCTTGTCATTATGGAAGTTAGTCTATTGTCGAGATTTTTGTTATTCCAATGGATGGTAACCATTTCAAGATGGAAGGTAGTCTTTTGTCGAGATTTTTGTTACTCCAAAGGACGGTAGCCTTGTCATTATGGAAGGTAGTCTATTGTCGAGATTTTTGTTATTCCAATAGATGGTAACTTTTTCAGTATGGAAGGTAGTCTTTTTTCGAGATTTTTGTTACTCCAATGTATGGTAGCCTTGTCATTATTTAAGGTAGTCTGTTGTAGATATATTTGGTACTCCAATCGATGATAGCCTTGTCATTATGCAAGGTAGTCTGTTGTTCATATTTTTGTTACTCCACTAGATGGTAGCCTTGTCATTATGGAAGATAGTCTGTTGTCGAGATTTTTTTTACTCCAATGGATGGTAGCCTTATCATTATGGAAGGTTGGTTTTTATCTAGATTTTTGTTACTCCAATGGATGGTAGCCTTGTCATTATGGAAGGTAGTCTATTGTCGAGATTTTTGTTATTCCAATGGAAGGTAAACATTTCAGTATGGAAGGTAGTCTTTTGTCGAGATTTTTGTTACTCCAATGGATGGTAGCCTTGTCATTATTGAAGGTAGTCTATTGTCGATATCTTTGTTACTCCAATGGATGATAGCCTTATCATTATGCAAGGTAGTCTGTTGTTCATATTTTTGTTACTGCAATGGATGGTAGCCGTGTCATTATGGAAGGTAGTCTGTTGTCGATATTTTTTTTACTACAATGGATGGTAGCCTTGTAATTATGGAAGGTAGTCTGTTGTCGATATTTTTGTTACCCCAATGGATGGTAGCCTTGTAATTATGGAAGGTAGTCAGTTGTCGAGATTTTTGTTACTCCAATGGATGGTAGCCTTGTAATTATGGAAGGTAGTCTATCTTTGAGATTTTTGTTACTCCAATGGATGGTAGCCTTGTCATAATTTTAGGTAGTCTATTGTCGATATCTTTGTTACTCCAATGGATGATAGCCTTGTCATTATGTAAGGTAGTCTGTTGTTCAGATTTTTGTTACTCCAATGGATGGTAGTCTTGTCATTATGGAAGATAGTTTGTTGTTGATTTTTTTTGTATTCCAATGGATGGTAACCTTATCAGTATGGAAGGTAGTCTTTTGTCGAGATTTTTGTTACTCCAATGGATGGTAGCCTTATCATTATTGAAGGTAGTCTATTGTTGATATCTTTGGTACTCCAATGGATGATAGCCTTGTCATTATGCAAGGTAGTTTGTTGTTCATATTTTTGTTACTCCAATGGATGGTAGCCTTGTAATTATGGAAGGTAGTATGTTGTCGATATTTTTTTTACTCCAATGGATGGTAGCCTTGTCATTATGGAAGGTAGTCTGTTGTCGAGATTTTTGTTACCCCAATGGATTATAGCCTTGTAATTATGGAAGGTAGTCAGTTGTCGAGATTTTTGTTACCCCAATGGATGGTAGCCTTGTCATTATGGAAGGTAGTCTATTGTCGAGATTTTTGTTATACCAATGGATGGTAACCTTGTCAGTATGGAAGGTAGTCTTTTGTCGAGATTTTTGTTACTCCAATAGATGGTATCCTTGTCATTATTTAAGGTAGTCTATTGTCGATATCTTTGTTACTCCAATGGATGATAGCCTTGTCATTATGCAAGGTAGTTTGTTGTTCATATTTTTGTTACTCCAATGGATGGTAGCCTCGTCATTATGGAAGGTAGTCTGTTGTCGAGATTTTTTTTACTACAATGGATGGTAGCCTTGTCATTATGGAAGGTAGTGTGTTGTCGATATTTTTGTTACCCCATTGGATGGTAGACTTGTAATTATGGAAGGTAGTCTGTTGTCGAGATTTTTGTTACTCCAATGGATGGTAGCCTAGTCATTATGGAAGGTAGTCTATTGTCGAGATTTTTGTTATTCCAATATATGGTAACCTTGTCAGCATGGAAGGTAGTCTTTTGTAGAGATTTTTGTTACTCCAATGGATGGTAGCCTTGTCATTATTGAATGTAGTCTATTGTAGATATCTTTGGTACTCCAATGGATGATAGCCTTGTCATTATGCAAGGTAGTCTGTTGTTCATATTTTCTTTACTCCACTAGATGGTAGCCTTGTAATTATGGAAGGTAGTCTGTTGTCGAGATTTTTTTTACTCCAATGGATGGTAGCCTTATCATTATGGAAGGTTGGTTTTTATCGAGATTTTTGTTACTCCAATGGATGGTAGCCTTGTCATTATGGAAGGTAGTCTATTGTCGAGATTTTTGTTATTCCAATGGATGGTAAACATTACAGTATGGAAGGTAGTCTTTTGTCGAGATTTTTGTTACTCCAATGGATGGTAGCCTTGTCATTATTGAAGGTAGTCTATTGTCGATATCTTTGTTACTCCAATGGATGATGGCCTTTTCATTATGCAAGATAGTCTGTTGTTCATATTTTTGTTACTGCAATGGATGGTAGCCTTGTCATTATGGAAGGTAGTCTGTTGTCGATATTTTATTTACTACAATGGATGGTAGCCTTGTCATTATGGAAGGTAGTCTGTTGTCGATATTTTTGTTACCCCAATGGATTGTAGCCTTGTAATTATGGAAGGTAGTCAGTTGTCGAGATTTTTGTTACTCCAATGGATGGTAGCCTTGTAATTATGGAAGGTAGTCTATCGTTGAGATTTTTGTTACTCCAATGGATGGTAACCTTGTCATTAATTTAGGTAGTCTATTGTCGATATCTTTGTTACTCCAATATATGATAGCCTTGTCATTATGTAAGGTAGTCTGTTGTTCAGATTTTTGTTACTCAAATGGATGGTAGCCTTGTCATTATGGAAGAAAGTTTGTAGTCGATTTTTTTTGTATTCCAATGGATGGTAACCTTGTCAGTATGGAAGGTAGTCTTTTGTCGAGATTTTTGTTACTCCAATGGATGGTAGCCTTGTCATTATTGAAGGTAGTCTATTGTTGATATCTTTGGTACTCCAATGGATGAGAGCCTTGTCATTATGCAAGGTAGTCTGTTGTTTATATTTTTGTTACTCCAATGGATGGTAGCCTTGTCATTATGGAAGGTAGTATGTTGTCGAGATTTTTTACTCCAATGGATGGTAGCCTTGTCATTATCGAAGGTAGTCTGTTGTCGCGATTTTTGTTATACCAATGGATGGTAACCTTGTCAGTATGGAAGGTAGTCTTTTGTCGAGATTTGTGTTACTCCAATAGATGGTAGCCTTGTCATTATTTAAGGTAGTATATTGTCGATATCTTTGTTACTCCAATGGATGATAGCCTTGTCATTATGCAAGGTAGTCTGTTGTCGATATTTTTGTTACCCCAATGGATGGTAGACTTGTAATTATGGAAGGTAGTTTGTCGTTGAGATTTTTGTTACTCCAATGGATTGTAGCCTTGTCATTATGTAAGGTAGTTTGTTGTTCAAATTTTTGTAACTCCAATGGATGGTAGCCTTTTCATTATGGAAGATAGTTTGTATTCGAGATTTTTGTTATTCTAATGGATGGTAACCTTGTCAGTAAGGAAGGTAGTCTTTTGTCGAGATTTTTGTTACTCCAATGGATGGTAGCCTTTTCATTATTGAAGGTAGTCTATGGTCGATATCTTTGGTACTCCAATGGATGATAGCCTTGTCATTATGCAAGGTAGTCTGTTGTTCATATTTTTGTTACTCCAATGGATGGTAGCCTTGTCATTATGGAAGGCAGTCTATTGTCGAGATTTTTGTTATTCCAATGGATGGTAGCCTTTTCAGTATGGAAGGTAGTCTTTTGTCGTGATTTTTGTTACTCCAATGGATGGTAGCCTTGTCATTATTGAAGGTAGTCTATTGTTGATATCTTTGTTACTCCAATGGATGATAGCCTTGTCATTATGCAAGGTAGTCTGTTGTTCATATTTTTGTTACTGCAATGGATGGTAGCCTTGTCATTATGGAAGGTAGTTTGTTGTCGATTTTTTTTTACTACAATGGATGGTAGCCTTGTCATTATGGAAGGTAGTCTGTTGTCGAAATTTTTGTTACCCCATTGGATGGTAGCCTTGTAATTATGGAAGGTAATCTGTTGTCGAGATTTGTGTTACTCCAATGGATGGTAGCCTTGTAATTATGGAAGGTAGTCTGTCATTGAGATTTTTGTTACTCCAATGGATGGTAGCCTTGTCATTATTGAATGTAGTCTATTGTAGATATCTTTGGTACTCCAATGGATGATAGCCTTGTCATTATGCAAGGTAGTCTGTTGTTCATATTTTCTTTACTCCACTAGATGGTAGCCTTGTAATTATGGAAGGTAGTCTGTTGTCGAGATTTTTTTTACTCCAATGGATGGTAGCCTTATCATTATGGAAGGTTGGTTTTTGTCGAGATTTTTGTTACTCCAATGGATGGTAGCCTTGTCATTATGGAAGGTAGTCTATTGTCGAGATTTTTGTTATTCCAATGGATGGTAAACATTACAGTATGGAAGGTAGTCTTTTGTCGAGATTTTTGTTACTCCAATGGATGGTAGCCTTGTCATTATTGAAGGTAGTCTATTGTCGATATCTTTGTTACTCCAATGGATGATGGCCTTTTCATTATGCAAGATAGTCTGTTGTTCATATTTTTGTTACTGCAATGGATGGTAGCCTTGTCATTATGGAAGGTAGTCTGTTGTCGATATTTTATTTACTACAATGGATGGTAGCCTTGTCATTATGGAAGGTAGTCTGTTGTCGATATTTTTGTCACCCCAATGGATTGTAGCCTTGTAATTATGGAAGGTAGTCAGTTGTCGAGATTTTTGTTACTCCAATGGATGGTAGCCTTGTAATTATGGAAGGTAGTCTATCGTTGAGATTTTTGTTACTCCAATGGATGGTAACCTTGTCATTAATTTAGGTAGTCTATTGTCGATATCTTTGTTACTCCAATATATGATAGCCTTGTCATTATGTAAGGTAGTCTGTTGTTCAGATTTTTGTTACTCAAATGGATGGTAGCCTTGTCATTATGGAAGATAGTTTGTAGTCGATTTTTTTTGTATTCCAATGGATGGTAACCTTGTCAGTATGGAAGGTAGTCTTTTGTCGAGATTTTTGTTACTCCAATGGATGGTAGCCTTGTCATTATTGAAGGTAGTCTATTGTTGATATCTTTGGTACTCCAATGGATGAGAGCCTTGTCATTATGCAAGGTAGTCTGTTGTTTATATTTTTGTTACTCCAATGGATGGTAGTCTTGTCATTATGGAAGGTAGTATGTTGTCGAGATTTTTTACTCCAATGGATGGTAGCCTTGTCATTATCGAAGGTAGTCTGTTGTCGCGATTTTTGTTATACCAATGGATGGTAACCTTGTCAGTATGGAAGGTAGTCTTTTGTCGAGATTTGTGTTACTCCAATAGATGGTAGCCTTGTCATTATTTAAGGTAGTCTATTGTCGATATCTTTGTTACTCCAATGGATGATAGCCTTGTCATTATGCAAGGTAGTCTGTTGTCGATATTTTTGTTACCCCAATGGATGGTAGACTTGTAATTATGGAAGGTAGTTTGTCGTTGAGATTTTTGTTACTCCAATGGATTGTAGCCTTGTCATTATGTAAGGTAGTTTGTTGTTCAAATTTTTGTAACTCCAATGGATGGTAGCCTTTTCATTATGGAAGATAGTTTGTATTCGAGATTTTTGTTATTCTAATGGATGGTAACCTTGTCAGTATGGAAGGTAGTCTTTTGTCGAGATTTTTGTTACTCCAATGGATGGTAGCCTTTTCATTATTGAAGGTAGTCTATGGTCGATATCTTTGGTACTCCAATGGATGATAGCCTTGTCATTATGCAAGGTAGTCTGTTGTTCATATTTTTGTTACTCCAATGGATGGTAGCCTTGTCATTATGGAAGGCAGTCTATTGTCGAGATTTTTGTTATTCCAATGGATGGTAGCCTTTTCAGTATGGAAGGTAGTCTTTTGTCGTGATTTTTGTTACTCCAATGGATGGTAGCCTTGTCATTATTGAAGGTAGTCTATTGTTGATATCTTTGTTACTCCAATGGATGATAGCCTTGTCATTATGCAAGGTAGTCTGTTGTTCATATTTTTGTTACTGCAATGGATGGTAGCCTTGTCATTATGGAAGGTAGTTTGTTGTCGATTTTTTTTACTACAATGGATGGTAGCCTTGTCATTATGGAAGGTAGTCTGTTGTCGAAATTTTTGTTACCCCATTGGATGGTAGCCTTGTAATTATGGAAGGTAATCTGTTGTCGAGATTTGTGTTACTCCAATGGATGGTAGCCTTGTAATTATGGAAGGTAGTCTGTCATTGAGATTTTTGTTACTCCAATGGATGGTAGCCTTGTCATTATTTTAGGTAGTCTATTGTCGATATCTTTGTTACTCCAATGGATGATAGCCTTGTTATTATGTAAGGTAGTCTCTTGTTCAAATTTTTTTTACTCCAATGGATGGTAGCCTTGTCATTATGGAAGATAGTCTTTAGTCGATATTTTTTGTATTCCAATGGATGGTAACCTTGTCAGTATGGAAGGTAGTCTTTTGTCGAGATTTTTGTTACTCCAATGGATGGTAGCCTTGTCATTATTGAAGGTAGTCTATTGTTGATATCTTTGGTACTCCAATGGATGATAGCCTTGTCATTATGCAAGGTAGTCTGTTGTTCATATTTTTGTTACTCCAATGGATGGTAGCCTTGTCATTATGGAAGGTAGTATGTTGTCGAGATTTTTTATACTCAAATGGATGCTAGCCTTGTCATTATAGAAAGGTAGTCTGTTGTCGTGATTTTTGTTACCCCAATGGATTGTAGCCTTGTAATTATGGAAGGTAGTCAATTGTCGAGATTTTTGTTACCCTAATGGATCGTAGCCTTGTCATTATGGAAGGTAGTCTATTGTCGGGATTTTTGTTATTCAAATGGATGGTAACCTTGTCTGTATGGAAAGTAGTCTTTTGTCAAGATTTTTGTTACTCCAATGGATGGTAGCATTGTCATTATTTAAGGTAGTCTATTGTCGATATCTTTGGTACTCCAAAGGATGATAGCCTTGTCATTATGCAAGGTAGTCTGTTGTTCATATATTTGTTACTCCAATGGATGGTAGCCTCGTCATTATGGAAGGTAGTCTGTTGTCAATATTTTTTTTTCTACAATGGATGGTAGCCTTGTTATTATGGAAGGTAGTCTGTTGTCGATATTTTTGTTACCCCAATGGATGGTAGCCTTGTAATTATGGAAGGTAGTCTGTTGTCGAGATTATTGTTACTCCAATGGATGGTAGCCTTGTCATTATGGAAGGTAGTCTGTCATTAAGATTTTGGTTACTCCAATGGATAGTAGCCTTGTCAATATGTAAGGTAGTCTGTTGTTCAGATTTTTGTTACTCCAATGGATGGTAGCCTTGTCATTATGGAAGATAGTTTGTAGTCGATATTTTTGTTATTCCAATGGATGCTAACCTTGTTAGTATGGAAGGTAGTCTTTTGGCGAGATGTTTTGTTACTCCAATGGATGGTAGCCTTGTCATTATTGAAGGTAGTCTATTGTCGATATCTTTGGTACTCCAATGGATGATAGCCTTGTCATTATGCAAGGTATTCTGTTGTTCATATTTTTGTTACTCCAATGGATGGTAGCCTTGTCTTTATGGAAGGTAGTATGTTGTCGAGATTTTTTTTACTCCAATGGATGGTAGCCTTGTCATTATGGAAGGTAGTCTGTTGTCGAGATTTTTGTTACCCCAATGGATTGTAGCCTTGTAATTATGGAAGGTAGTCAGTTGTCGAGATTTTTGTTACCCCAATGGATGGTAGCCTTGTCATTATGGAAGATAGTCTGTAGTCGATATTTTTGTTATTCCAATGGATGGTAACCTTGTCAGTATGGAAGGTAGTCTTTTGTCGAGATTTTTGTTACTCCAATGGATGGTAGCCTTGTCATTATGCAAGGTAGTCTATTGTTCATATTTTTGGTACTCCAATGGATGGTAGCCTTGTCATTATGGAAGGTAGTCTGTTGTCGATATTTTTTTTACTACAATGGATGGTAGCCTTGTCATTATGGAAGGTAGTATGTTGTCGATATTTTTGTTACCCCAATGGATGGTAGCCTTGTAATTATGGAAGGTAGTTTGTTGTCGAGATTTTTGTTACTCCAATGGATGGTAGGCTTGTCATTATGGAAGGTAGTCTGTCGTTAAGATTTTGGTTACTCCAATGGATAGTAGCCTTGTAATTATGTAAGGTAGTCTGTTGTTCAGATTTTTGTTACTCCAAGGGATGGTAGCCTTGTCATTATGGAAGATAGTCTGTAGTCGATATTTTTGTTATTCCAATGGATGGTAACCTTGTCAGTATGGAAGGTAGTCTTTTGTCGAGATTTTCTGTTACTCCAATGGATGGTAGCCTTTTCATTATTGAAGGTAGTCTATTGTTGATATCTTTGGTACTCCAATGGATGATAGCCTTGTCATTATGCAAGGTAGTCTGTTGTTCATATTTTTGTTACTCCAATGAATGGTAGCCTTGTCATTATGGAAGGTAGTATGTTGTCAAGGTTTTTTTTACTCCAATGGATGGTAGCCTTGTCATTATGGAAGGTAGTTTGTTGTCGAGATTTTTTTTACCCCAATGGATTGTAGCCTTGTAATTATGGAAGGTAGTCAATTGTCGAGATTTTTGTTACCCCAATGGATTGTTGCCTTGTCATTATGGAAGGTAGTCTATTGTCTAGATTTTTGTTATTCCAATGGCTGGTAACCTTGTCAGTATGGAAGGTTGTCTTTTGTCGAGATTTTTGTTACTCCAATGGATGGTAGCCTTGTCATTATTTAAGGTAGTCTATTGTCGATATCTTTGTTACTCCAATGGATGGTAGCCTCGTCATTATCGAAGGTAGTCTGTTGTCGAGATTTTTTTTACTACAATGGATGGTAGTGTTGTCATTATGGATGGTAGTCTGTTGTCGATATTTTTGTTACCCCAATGGATGGTAGCCTTGTAATTATGGAAGGTAGTCTGTTGTCGAGATTTTTGTTACTCCAATGGATGGTAGCCTTGTCATTATGGAAGGTAGTCTGTCGTTAAGATTTTGGTTACTCCAATGGATAGTAGCCTTGTCATTATGTAAGGTAGTCTATTGTTCAGATTTTTGTTACTCCAATGGATGGTAGCCTTGTCATTATGGAAGATAGTCTGTAGTCGATATTTTTGTTATTCCAATGGATGGTAACCTTGTCAGTATGGAAGGTAGTCTTTTGTCGAGATTTTTTGTTACGCCAATGGATGGTAGCCTTGTCATTATTGAAGGTAGTCTATTGTTGATATCTTTGGTACTCCAATGGATGATAGCCTTGTCATTATGCAACATAGTCTGTTGTTCATATTTTTGTTACTCCAATGGATGGTAGCCATGTCATTATGGAAGGTAGTATGTTGTCGAGATTTTTTTTACTCCAATGGATGGTAGCCTTGTCATTATGGAAGGTAGTTTGTTTTCGAGATTTTGGTTACCCCAATGGATTATAGCCTTGGAATTATGGAAGGTAGTAAGTTGTCGAGATTTTTGTTACCCCAATGGATTGTTGCCTTGTCATTATGGAAGGTAGTCTATTGTCGAGATTTTAGTTATTCCAATGGATGGTAACCTTGTCAGTATGGAAGGCTGTCTTTTGTCGAGATTATTGTTACTCCAATGGATGGTAGCCTTGTCATTATTTAAGGTAGTCTATTGTCGGGATTTTTGTTACTCCAACGGATGGTAGCCTTGTCATTATGCAAGGTAGTCTGTTGTTCATATTTTTATTACTCCAATGAATGGTAGCCTCGTCATTATGGAAGGTAGTCTGTTGTCGAGATTTTTTTTACTACAATGGATGGTAGCGTTGTCATTATGGAAGGTAGTCTGTTGTCAATATTTTTGTTACCCCAATTGATGGTAGCCTTGTAATTATGGAAGGTAGTCTGTTGTCGAGATTTTTGTAACTCCAATGGATGGTAGCCTTGTCATTATGGAAGGTAGTCTGTCGTTAAGATTTTGGTTACTCCAATGGATTGTAGCCTTGTAATTATGTAAGGTAGTCTGTTGTTCAGATTTTTGTTACTCCAATGGATGGTAGCCTTGTCGTTATCGAAGATAGTCTGTAGTCGATATTTTTTTTATTCCAATGGATGGTAACCTTGTCAGTATGGAGGGTAGTCTTTTGTCGAGATTTTTGTTACTCCAATGGATGGTAGCCTTGTCATTATTGAAGGTAGTCTATTGTCGATATCTTTGGTATTCCAATGGATGATAGCCTTGTCATTATGCAAGGTAGTCTGTTGTTCATATTTTTGTTACTCCATTGGATGGTAGCCTTGTCATTATGGAAGGTAGTCTGTTGTCGAGATTTTTTTTACTCCAATGGAAGGTTGGTTTTTATCGAGATTTTTGTTACTCCAATGGATGGTAGCCTTGTCATTATTGAAGGTAGTCTATTGTCAATATCATTGGTACTCCAATGGATGATAGCCTTGTCATTATGCAAGGTAGTCTGTTGTTCATATTTTTGTTACTCCAACGGATGGTAGCCTTGTCATTATGGAAGGTAGTATGTTGTCGAGATTTTTTTTACTTCAATGGATGGTAGCCTTGTCATTATGGAAGGTAGTCTGTTGTCGAGATTTTTGTTACCCCAATGGATTGTAGCCTTGTAATTATGGAAGGTAGTCAGTTGTCGAGATTTTTGTTACCCCAATGGATGGTAGCCTTGTCATTATGGAAGATAGTCTGTAGTCGATATTTTTGTTATTCCAATGGATGGTAACCTTGTCAGTATGGAAGGTAGTCTTTTGTCGAGATTTTTGTTACTCCAACGGATGGTAGCCTTGTCATTATGCAAGGTAGTCTATTGTTCATATTTTTGTTACTCCAATGGATGGTAGCCTTCTCGATATGGAAGGTAGTCTGTAGTCGATATTTTTGTTATTCCAATGGATGGTAACCTTGTCAGTATGGAAGGTAGTCTTTTGTCATGATTTTTGTTACTCCAATGGATGGTAGCCTTGTCATTATTGAAGGTAGTCTATTGTCGATATCTTTGGTATTCCAATGGATGATAGCCTTGTCATTATGCAAGGTAGTCTGTTGTTCATATTTTTGTTACTCCAATGGATGGTAGCCTTGTCATTATGGAAGGTAGTCTGTTGTCGAGATTTTTTTTACTCCAATGGATGGTAGCCTTATCAGTTTGGAAGGTTGGTTTTTATCGAGATTTTTCTTACTCCAATGGATGGTAGTCTTGTCATTATTGAAGGTAGTCTATTGTCGATATCTTTGGTACTCCAATGGATGATAGCCTTGTCATTATGCAAGGTAGTCTGTTGTTCATATTTTTGTTACTCCAACGGATGGTAGCCTTGTCATTATGGAAGGTAGTATGTTGTCGAGATTTTTTTTACTCCAATGGATGGTAGCCTTGTCATTATGGAAGGTAGTCTGTTGTCGAGATTTTTGTTACCCCAATGGATGGTAGCCTTGTAATTATGGAAGGTAGTCTGTTGTCGAGATTATTGTTACTCCAATGGATGGTAGCCTTGTCATTATGGAAGGTAGTCTGTCATTAAGATTTTGGTTACTCCAATGGATAGTAGCCTTGTCAATATGTAAGGTAGTCTGTTGTTCAGATTTTTGTTACTCCAATGGATGGTAGCCTTGTCATTATGGAAGATAGTTTGTATTCGATATTTTTGTTATTCCAATGGATGCTAACCTTGTTAGTATGGAAGGTAGTCTTTTGGCGAGATGTTTTGTTACTCCAATGGATGGTAGCCTTGTCATTATTGAAGGTAGTCTATTGTCGATATCTTTGGTACTCCAATGGATGATAGCCTTGTCATTATGCAAGGTATTCTGTTGTTCATATTTTTGTTACTCCAATGGATGGTAGCCTTGTCTTTATGGAAGGTAGTATGTTGTCGAGATTTTTTTTACTCCAATGGATGGTAGCCTTGTCATTATGGAAGGTAGTCTGTTGTCGAGATTTTTGTTACCCCAATGGATTGTAGCCTTGTAATTATGGAAGGTAGTCAGTTGTCGAGATTTTTGTTACCCCAATGGATGGTAGCCTTGTCATTATGGAAGATAGTCTGTAGTCGATATTTTTGTTATTCCAATGGATGGTAACCTTGTCAGTATGGAAGGTAGTCTTTTGTCGAGATTTTTGTTACTCCAATGGATGGTAGCCTTGTCATTATGCAAGGTAGTCTATTGTTCATATTTTTGGTACTCCAATGGATGGTAGCCTTGTCATTATGGAAGGTAGTCTGTTGTCGATATTTTTTTTACTACAATGGATGGTAGCCTTGTCATTATGGAAGGTAGTATGTTGTCGATATTTTTGTTACCCCAATGGATGGTAGCCTTGTAATTATGGAAGGTAGTTTGTTGTCGAGATTTTTGTTACTCCAATGGATGGTAGGCTTGTCATTATGGAAGGTAGTCTGTCGTTAAGATTTTGGTTACTCCAATGGATAGTAGCCTTGTAATTATGTAAGGTAGTCTGTTGTTCAGATTTTTGTTACTCCAAGGGATGGTAGCCTTGTCATTATGGAAGATAGTCTGTAGTCGATATTTTTGTTATTCCAATGGATGGTAACCTTGTCAGTATGGAAGGTAGTCTTTTGTCGAGATTTTCTGTTACTCCAATGGATGGTAGCCTTTTCATTATTGAAGGTAGTCTATTGTTGATATCTTTGGTACTCCAATGGATGATAGCCTTGTCATTATGCAAGGTAGTCTGTTGTTCATATTTTTGTTACTCCAATGAATGGTAGCCTTGTCATTATGGAAGGTAGTATGTTGTCAAGGTTTTTTTTACTCCAATGGATGGTAGCCTTGTCATTATGGAAGGTAGTTTGTTGTCGAGATTTTTTTTACCCCAATGGATTGTAGCCTTGTAATTATGGAAGGTAGTCAATTGTCGAGATTTTTGTTACCCCAATGGATTGTTGCCTTGTCATTATGGAAGGTAGTCTATTGTCTAGATTTTTGTTATTCCAATGGCTGGTAACCTTGTCAGTATGGAAGGTTGTCTTTTGTCGAGATTTTTGTTACTCCAATGGATGGTAGCCTTGTCATTATTTAAGGTAGTCTATTGTCGATATCTTTGTTACTCCAATGGATGGTAGCCTCGTCATTATCGAAGGTAGTCTGTTGTCGAGATTTTTTTTACTACAATGGATGGTAGTGTTGTCATTATGGATGGTAGTCTGTTGTCGATATTTTTGTTACCCCAATGGATGGTAGCCTTGTAATTATGG
This sequence comes from Vicia faba, assembly GCA_948472305.1. Lineage (NCBI taxonomy): Eukaryota > Viridiplantae > Streptophyta > Magnoliopsida > Fabales > Fabaceae > Vicia > Vicia faba. The sequence goes on along the minus strand of OX451739.1, from coordinate 679,136,661 downwards.
AAGGTAGTCTGTTGTCGAGATTTTTGTTACTCCAATGGATGGTAGCCTTGTCATTATGGAAGGTAGTCTGTCGTTAAGATTTTGGTTACTCCAATGGATAGTAGCCTTGTCATTATGTAAGGTAGTCTATTGTTCAGATTTTTGTTACTCCAATGGATGGTAGCCTTGTCATTATGGAAGATAGTCTGTAGTCGATATTTTTGTTATTCCAATGGATGGTAACCTTGTCAGTATGGAAGGTAGTCTTTTGTCAAGATTTTTTGTTACGCCAATGTATGGTAGCCTTGTCATTATTGAAGGTAGTCTATTGTTGATATCTTTGGTACTCCAATGGATGATAGCCTTGTCATTATGCAACATAGTCTGTTGTTCATATTTTTGTTACTCCAATGGATGGTAGCCTTGTCATTATTGAAGGTAGTCTATTGTTGATATCTTTGTTACTCCAATGGATGATAGCCTTGTCATTATGCAAGGTAGTCTGTTGTTCATATTTTTGTTACTGCAATGGATGGTAGCCTTGTCATTATGGAAGGTAGTTTGTTGTCGATTTTTTTTACTACAATGGATGGTAGCCTTGTCATTATGGAAGGTAGTCTGTTGTCGAAATTTTTGCTACCCCATTGGATGGTAGCCTTGTAATTATGGAAGGTAATCTGTTGTCGAGATTTGTGTTACTCCAATGGATGGTAGCCTTGTAATTATGGAAGGTAGTCTGTCATTGAGATTTTTGTTACTCCAATGGATGGTAGCCTTGTCATTATTTTAGGTAGTCTATTGTCGATATCTTTGTTACTCCAATGGATGATAGCCTTGTTATTATGTAAGGTAGTCTCTTGTTCAAATTTTTTTTACTCCAATGGATGGTAGCCTTGTCATTATGGAAGATAGTCTTTAGTCGATATTTTTTGTATTCCAATGGATGGTAACCTTGTCAGTATGGAAGGTAGTCTTTTGTCGAGATTTTTGTTACTCCAATGGATGGTAGCCTTGTCATTATTGAAGGTAGTCTATTGTTGATATCTTTGGTACTCCAATGGATGATAGCCTTGTCATTATGCAAGGTAGTCTGTTGTTCATATTTTTGTTACTCCAATGGATGGTAGCCTTGTCATTATGGAAGGTAGTATGTTGTCGAGATTTTTTATACTCAAATGGATGCTAGCCTTGTCATTATAGAAAGGTAGTCTGTTGTCGTGATTTTTGTTACCCCAATGGATTGTAGCCTTGTAATTATGGAAGGTAGTCAATTGTCGAGATTTTTGTTACCCCAATGGATCGTAGCCTTGTCATTATGGAAGGTAGTCTATTGTCGGGATTTTTGTTATTCAAATGGATGGTAACCTTGTCTGTATGGAAAGTAGTCTTTTGTCAAGATTTTTGTTACTCCAATGGATGGTAGCATTGTCATTATTTAAGGTAGTCTATTGTCGATATCTTTGGTACTCCAAAGGATGATAGCCTTGTCATTATGCAAGGTAGTCTGTTGTTCATATATTTGTTACTCCAATGGATGGTAGCCTCGTCATTATGGAAGGTAGTCTGTTGTCAATATTTTTTTTTCTACAATGGATGGTAGCCTTGTTATTATGGAAGGTAGTCTGTTGTCGATATTTTTGTTACCCCAATGGATGGTAGCCTTGTAATTATGGAAGGTAGTCTGTTGTCGAGATTATTGTTACTCCAATGGATGGTAGCCTTGTCATTATGGAAGGTAGTCTGTCATTAAGATTTTGGTTACTCCAATGGATAGTAGCCTTGTCAATATGTAAGGTAGTCTGTTGTTCAGATTTTTGTTACTCCAATGGATGGTAGCCTTGTCATTATGGAAGATAGTTTGTAGTCGATATTTTTGTTATTCCAATGGATGCTAACCTTGTTAGTATGGAAGGTAGTCTTTTGGCGAGATGTTTTGTTACTCCAATGGATGGTAGCCTTGTCATTATTGAAGGTAGTCTATTGTCGATATCTTTGGTACTCCAATGGATGATAGCCTTGTCATTATGCAAGGTATTCTGTTGTTCATATTTTTGTTACTCCAATGGATGGTAGCCTTGTCTTTATGGAAGGTAGTATGTTGTCGAGATTTTTTTTACTCCAATGGATGGTAGCCTTGTCATTATGGAAGGTAGTCTGTTGTCGAGATTTTTGTTACCCCAATGGATTGTAGCCTTGTAATTATGGAAGGTAGTCAGTTGTCGAGATTTTTGTTACCCCAATGGATGGTAGCCTTGTCATTATGGAAGATAGTCTGTAGTCGATATTTTTGTTATTCCAATGGATGGTAACCTTGTCAGTATGGAAGGTAGTCTTTTGTCGAGATTTTTGTTACTCCAATGGATGGTAGCCTTGTCATTATGCAAGGTAGTCTATTGTTCATATTTTTGGTACTCCAATGGATGGTAGCCTTGTCATTATGGAAGGTAGTCTGTTGTCGATATTTTTTTTACTACAATGGATGGTAGCCTTGTCATTATGGAAGGTAGTATGTTGTCGATATTTTTGTTACCCCAATGGATGGTAGCCTTGTAATTATGGAAGGTAGTTTGTTGTCGAGATTTTTGTTACTCCAATGGATGGTAGGCTTGTCATTATGGAAGGTAGTCTGTCGTTAAGATTTTGGTTACTCCAATGGATAGTAGCCTTGTAATTATGTAAGGTAGTCTGTTGTTCAGATTTTTGTTACTCCAAGGGATGGTAGCCTTGTCATTATGGAAGATAGTCTGTAGTCGATATTTTTGTTATTCCAATGGATGGTAACCTTGTCAGTATGGAAGGTAGTCTTTTGTCGAGATTTTCTGTTACTCCAATGGATGGTAGCCTTTTCATTATTGAAGGTAGTCTATTGTTGATATCTTTGGTACTCCAATGGATGATAGCCTTGTCATTATGCAAGGTAGTCTGTTGTTCATATTTTTGTTACTCCAATGAATGGTAGCCTTGTCATTATGGAAGGTAGTATGTTGTCAAGGTTTTTTTTACTCCAATGGATGGTAGCCTTGTCATTATGGAAGGTAGTTTGTTGTCGAGATTTTTTTTACCCCAATGGATTGTAGCCTTGTAATTATGGAAGGTAGTCAATTGTCGAGATTTTTGTTACCCCAATGGATTGTTGCCTTGTCATTATGGAAGGTAGTCTATTGTCTAGATTTTTGTTATTCCAATGGCTGGTAACCTTGTCAGTATGGAAGGTTGTCTTTTGTCGAGATTTTTGTTACTCCAATGGATGGTAGCCTTGTCATTATTTAAGGTAGTCTATTGTCGATATCTTTGTTACTCCAATGGATGGTAGCCTCGTCATTATCGAAGGTAGTCTGTTGTCGAGATTTTTTTTACTACAATGGATGGTAGTGTTGTCATTATGGATGGTAGTCTGTTGTCGATATTTTTGTTACCCCAATGGATGGTAGCCTTGTAATTATGGAAGGTAGTCTGTTGTCGAGATTTTTGTTACTCCAATGGATGGTAGCCTTGTCATTATGGAAGGTAGTCTGTCGTTAAGATTTTGGTTACTCCAATGGATAGTAGCCTTGTCATTATGTAAGGTAGTCTATTGTTCAGATTTTTGTTACTCCAATGGATGGTAGCCTTGTCATTATGGAAGATAGTCTGTAGTCGATATTTTTGTTATTCCAATGGATGGTAACCTTGTCAGTATGGAAGGTAGTCTTTTGTCGAGATTTTTTGTTACGCCAATGGATGGTAGCCTTGTCATTATTGAAGGTAGTCTATTGTTGATATCTTTGGTACTCCAATGGATGATAGCCTTGTCATTATGCAACATAGTCTGTTGTTCATATTTTTGTTACTCCAATGGATGGTAGCCATGTCATTATGGAAGGTAGTATGTTGTCGAGATTTTTTTTACTCCAATGGATGGTAGCCTTGTCATTATGGAAGGTAGTTTGTTGTCGAGATTTTGGTTACCCCAATGGATTATAGCCTTGGAATTATGGAAGGTAGTAAGTTGTCGAGATTTTTGTTACCCCAATGGATTGTTGCCTTGTCATTATGGAAGGTAGTCTATTGTCGAGATTTTAGTTATTCCAATGGATGGTAACCTTGTCAGTATGGAAGGCTGTCTTTTGTCGAGATTATTGTTACTCCAATGGATGGTAGCCTTGTCATTATTTAAGGTAGTCTATTGTCGGGATTTTTGTTACTCCAACGGATGGTAGCCTTGTCATTATGCAAGGTAGTCTGTTGTTCATATTTTTATTACTCCAATGAATGGTAGCCTCGTCATTATGGAAGGTAGTCTGTTGTCGAGATTTTTTTTACTACAATGGATGGTAGCGTTGTCATTATGGAAGGTAGTCTGTTGTCAATATTTTTGTTACCCCAATTGATGGTAGCCTTGTAATTATGGAAGGTAGTCTGTTGTCGAGATTTTTGTAACTCCAATGGATGGTAGCCTTGTCATTATGGAAGGTAGTCTGTCGTTAAGATTTTGGTTACTCCAATGGATTGTAGCCTTGTAATTATGTAAGGTAGTCTGTTGTTCAGATTTTTGTTACTCCAATGGATGGTAGCCTTGTCGTTATCGAAGATAGTCTGTAGTCGATATTTTTTTTATTCCAATGGATGGTAACCTTGTCAGTATGGAGGGTAGTCTTTTGTCGAGATTTTTGTTACTCCAATGGATGGTAGCCTTGTCATTATTGAAGGTAGTCTATTGTCGATATCTTTGGTATTCCAATGGATGATAGCCTTGTCATTATGCAAGGTAGTCTGTTGTTCATATTTTTGTTACTCCATTGGATGGTAGCCTTGTCATTATGGAAGGTAGTCTGTTGTCGAGATTTTTTTTACTCCAATGGAAGGTTGGTTTTTATCGAGATTTTTGTTACTCCAATGGATGGTAGCCTTGTCATTATTGAAGGTAGTCTATTGTCAATATCATTGGTACTCCAATGGATGATAGCCTTGTCATTATGCAAGGTAGTCTGTTGTTCATATTTTTGTTACTCCAACGGATGGTAGCCTTGTCATTATGGAAGGTAGTATGTTGTCGAGATTTTTTTTACTTCAATGGATGGTAGCCTTGTCATTATGGAAGGTAGTCTGTTGTCGAGATTTTTGTTACCCCAATGGATTGTAGCCTTGTAATTATGGAAGGTAGTCAGTTGTCGAGATTTTTGTTACCCCAATGGATGGTAGCCTTGTCATTATGGAAGATAGTCTGTAGTCGATATTTTTGTTATTCCAATGGATGGTAACCTTGTCAGTATGGAAGGTAGTCTTTTGTCGAGATTTTTGTTACTCCAACGGATGGTAGCCTTGTCATTATGCAAGGTAGTCTATTGTTCATATTTTTGTTACTCCAATGGATGGTAGCCTTCTCGATATGGAAGGTAGTCTGTAGTCGATATTTTTGTTATTCCAATGGATGGTAACCTTGTCAGTATGGAAGGTAGTCTTTTGTCATGATTTTTGTTACTCCAATGGATGGTAGCCTTGTCATTATTGAAGGTAGTCTATTGTCGATATCTTTGGTATTCCAATGGATGATAGCCTTGTCATTATGCAAGGTAGTCTGTTGTTCATATTTTTGTTACTCCAATGGATGGTAGCCTTGTCATTATGGAAGGTAGTCTGTTGTCGAGATTTTTTTTACTCCAATGGATGGTAGCCTTATCAGTTTGGAAGGTTGGTTTTTATCGAGATTTTTCTTACTCCAATGGATGGTAGTCTTGTCATTATTGAAGGTAGTCTATTGTCGATATCTTTGGTACTCCAATGGATGATAGCCTTGTCATTATGCAAGGTAGTCTGTTGTTCATATTTTTGTTACTCCAACGGATGGTAGCCTTGTCATTATGGAAGGTAGTATGTTGTCGAGATTTTTTTTACTCCAATGGATGGTAGCCTTGTCATTATGGAAGGTAGTCTGTTGTCGAGATTTTTGTTACCCCAATGGATGGTAGCCTTGTAATTATGGAAGGTAGTCTGTTGTCGAGATTATTGTTACTCCAATGGATGGTAGCCTTGTCATTATGGAAGGTAGTCTGTCATTAAGATTTTGGTTACTCCAATGGATAGTAGCCTTGTCAATATGTAAGGTAGTCTGTTGTTCAGATTTTTGTTACTCCAATGGATGGTAGCCTTGTCATTATGGAAGATAGTTTGTATTCGATATTTTTGTTATTCCAATGGATGCTAACCTTGTTAGTATGGAAGGTAGTCTTTTGGCGAGATGTTTTGTTACTCCAATGGATGGTAGCCTTGTCATTATTGAAGGTAGTCTATTGTCGATATCTTTGGTACTCCAATGGATGATAGCCTTGTCATTATGCAAGGTATTCTGTTGTTCATATTTTTGTTACTCCAATGGATGGTAGCCTTGTCTTTATGGAAGGTAGTATGTTGTCGAGATTTTTTTTACTCCAATGGATGGTAGCCTTGTCATTATGGAAGGTAGTCTGTTGTCGAGATTTTTGTTACCCCAATGGATTGTAGCCTTGTAATTATGGAAGGTAGTCAGTTGTCGAGATTTTTGTTACCCCAATGGATGGTAGCCTTGTCATTATGGAAGATAGTCTGTAGTCGATATTTTTGTTATTCCAATGGATGGTAACCTTGTCAGTATGGAAGGTAGTCTTTTGTCGAGATTTTTGTTACTCCAATGGATGGTAGCCTTGTCATTATGCAAGGTAGTCTATTGTTCATATTTTTGGTACTCCAATGGATGGTAGCCTTGTCATTATGGAAGGTAGTCTGTTGTCGATATTTTTTTTACTACAATGGATGGTAGCCTTGTCATTATGGAAGGTAGTATGTTGTCGATATTTTTGTTACCCCAATGGATGGTAGCCTTGTAATTATGGAAGGTAGTTTGTTGTCGAGATTTTTGTTACTCCAATGGATGGTAGGCTTGTCATTATGGAAGGTAGTCTGTCGTTAAGATTTTGGTTACTCCAATGGATAGTAGCCTTGTAATTATGTAAGGTAGTCTGTTGTTCAGATTTTTGTTACTCCAAGGGATGGTAGCCTTGTCATTATGGAAGATAGTCTGTAGTCGATATTTTTGTTATTCCAATGGATGGTAACCTTGTCAGTATGGAAGGTAGTCTTTTGTCGAGATTTTCTGTTACTCCAATGGATGGTAGCCTTTTCATTATTGAAGGTAGTCTATTGTTGATATCTTTGGTACTCCAATGGATGATAGCCTTGTCATTATGCAAGGTAGTCTGTTGTTCATATTTTTGTTACTCCAATGAATGGTAGCCTTGTCATTATGGAAGGTAGTATGTTGTCAAGGTTTTTTTTACTCCAATGGATGGTAGCCTTGTCATTATGGAAGGTAGTTTGTTGTCGAGATTTTTTTTACCCCAATGGATTGTAGCCTTGTAATTATGGAAGGTAGTCAATTGTCGAGATTTTTGTTACCCCAATGGATTGTTGCCTTGTCATTATGGAAGGTAGTCTATTGTCTAGATTTTTGTTATTCCAATGGCTGGTAACCTTGTCAGTATGGAAGGTTGTCTTTTGTCGAGATTTTTGTTACTCCAATGGATGGTAGCCTTGTCATTATTTAAGGTAGTCTATTGTCGATATCTTTGTTACTCCAATGGATGGTAGCCTCGTCATTATCGAAGGTAGTCTGTTGTCGAGATTTTTTTTACTACAATGGATGGTAGTGTTGTCATTATGGATGGTAGTCTGTTGTCGATATTTTTGTTACCCCAATGGATGGTAGCCTTGTAATTATGGAAGGTAGTCTGTTGTCGAGATTTTTGTTACTCCAATGGATGGTAGCCTTGTCATTATGGAAGGTAGTCTGTCGTTAAGATTTTGGTTACTCCAATGGATAGTAGCCTTGTCATTATGTAAGGTAGTCTATTGTTCAGATTTTTGTTACTCCAATGGATGGTAGCCTTGTCATTATGGAAGATAGTCTGTAGTCGATATTTTTGTTATTCCAATGGATGGTAACCTTGTCAGTATGGAAGGTAGTCTTTTGTCAAGATTTTTTGTTACGCCAATGTATGGTAGCCTTGTCATTATTGAAGGTAGTCTATTGTTGATATCTTTGGTACTCCAATGGATGATAGCCTTGTCATTATGCAACATAGTCTGTTGTTCATATTTTTGTTACTCCAATGGATGGTAGCCATGTCATTATGGAAGGTAGTATGTTGTCGAGATTTTTTTTACTCCAATGGATGGTAGCCTTGTCATTATGGAAGGTAGTTTGTTGTCGAGATTTTGGTTACCCCAATGGATTATAGCCTTGGAATTATGGAAGGTAGTAAGTTGTCGAGATTTTTGTTACCCCAATGGATTGTTGCCTTGTCATTATGGAAGGTAGTCTATTGTCGAGATTTTAGTTATTCCAATGGATGGTAACCTTGTCAGTATGGAAGGCTGTCTTTTGTCGAGATTATTGTTACTCCAATGGATGGTAGCCTTGTCATTATTTAAGGTAGTCTATTGTCGGGATTTTTGTTACTCCAACGGATGGTAGCCTTGTCATTATGCAAGGTAGTCTGTTGTTCATATTTTTATTACTCCAATGAATGGTAGCCTCGTCATTATGGAAGGTAGTCTGTTGTCGAGATTTTTTTTACTACAATGGATGGTAGCGTTGTCATTATGGAAGGTAGTCTGCTGTCAATATTTTTGTTACCCCAATTGATGGTAGCCTTGTAATTATGGAAGGTAGTCTGTTGTCGAGATTTTTGTAACTCCAATGGATGGTAGCCTTGTCATTATGGAAGGTAGTCTGTCGTTAAGATTTTGGTTACTCCAATGGATTGTAGCCTTGTAATTATGTAAGGTAGTCTGTTGTTCAGATTTTTGTTACTCCAATGGATGGTAGCCTTGTCGTTATCGAAGATAGTCTGTAGTCGATATTTTTTTTATTCCAATGGATGGTAACCTTGTCAGTATGGAGGGTAGTCTTTTGTCGAGATTTTTGTTACTCCAATGGATGGTAGCCTTGTCATTATTGAAGGTAGTCTATTGTCGATATCTTTGGTATTCCAATGGATGATAGCCTTGTCATTATGCAAGGTAGTCTGTTGTTCATATTTTTGTTACTCCATTGGATGGTAGCCTTGTCATTATGGAAGGTAGTCTGTTGTCGAGATTTTTTTTACTCCAATGGAAGGTTGGTTTTTATCGAGATTTTTGTTACTCCAATGGATGGTAGCCTTGTCATTATTGAAGGTAGTCTATTGTCAATATCATTGGTACTCCAATGGATGATAGCCTTGTCATTATGCAAGGTAGTCTGTTGTTCATATTTTTGGTACTCCAACGGATGGTAGCCTTGTCATTATGGAAGGTAGTATGTTGTCGATATTTTTTTTACTTCAATGGATGGTAGCCTTGTCATTATGGAAGGTAGTCTGTTGTCGAGATTTTTGTTACCCCAATGGATTGTAGCCTTGTAATTATGGAAGGTAGTCAGTTGTCGAGATTTTTGTTACCCCAATGGATGGTAGCCTTGTCATTATGGAAGATAGTCTGTAGTCGATATTTTTGTTATTCCAATGGATGGTAACCTTGTCAGTATGGAAGGTAGTCTTTTGTCGAGATTTTTGTTACTCCAACGGATGGTAGCCTTGTCATTATGCAAGGTAGTCTATTGTTCATATTTTTGTTACTCCAATGGATGGTAGCCTTCTCGATATGGAAGGTAGTCTGTAGTCGATATTTTTGTTATTCCAATGGATGGTAACCTTGTCAGTATGGAAGGTAGTCTTTTGTCAAGATTTTTGTTACTCCAATGGATGGTAGCCTTGTCATTATTGAAGGTAGTCTATTGTCGATATCTTTGGTATTCCAATGGATGATAGCCTTGTCATTATGCAAGGTAGTCTGTTGTTCATATTTTTGTTACTCCAATGGATGGTAGCCTTGTCATTATGGAAGGTAGTCTGTTGTCGAGATTTTTTTTACTCCAATGGATGGTAGCCTTATCAGTTTGTAAGGTTGGTTTTTATCGAGATTTTTCTTACTCCAATGGATGGTAGTCTTGTCATTATTGAAGGTAGTCTATTGTCGATATCTTTGGTACTCCAATGGATGATAGCCTTGTCATTATGCAAGGTAGTCTGTTGTTCATATTTTTGTTACTCCAACGGATGGTAGCCTTGTCATTATGGAAGGTAGTATGTTGTCGAGATTTTTTTTACTCCAATGGATGGTAGCCTTGTCATTATGGAAGGTAGTCTGTTGTCGAGATTTTTGTTACCCCAATGGATTGTAGCCTTGTAATTATGGAAGGTAGTCAGTTGTCGAGATTTTTGTTACCCCAATGGATGAAAGCTTTGTCATTATGGAAGATAGTCTGTAGTCGATATTTTTGTTATTCCAATGGATGGTAACCTTGTCAGTATGGAAGGTAGTCTTTTGTCGAGATTTTTGTTACTCCAACGGATGGTAGCCTTGTCATTATGCAAGGTAGTCTATTGTTCATATTTTTGTTACTCCAATGGATGGTAGCCTTCTCGATATGGAAGGTAGTCTGTAGTCGATATTTTTGTTACTCCAATGGATGGTAACCTTGTCAGTATGGAAGGTAGTCTTTTGTCGAGATTTTTGTTACTCTAATGGATGGTAGCCTTGTCATTATTGAAGGTAGTCTATTGTCGATATCTTTTGTACTCCAATGGATGATAGCCTTGTCATTATGCAAGGTAGTCTGTTGTTCATATTTTTGTTACTCCAACGGATGGTAGCCTTGTCATTATGGAAGGTAGTCTGTTGTCGAGATTTTTTTTACTCCAATGGATGGTAGCCTTGTCATTATGGAAGGTAGTCTGTTGTCGAGATTTTTGTTACCCCAATGGATTGTAGCCTTGTAATTATGGAAGGTAGTCAGTTGTCGAGATTTTTGTTACCCCAATGGATGGTAGCCTTGTCATTATGGAAGATAGTCTGTAGTCGATATTTTTGTTATTCCAATGGATGGTAACCTTGTCAGTATGGAAGGTAGTCTTTTGTCGAGATTTTTGTTACTCCAACGGATGGTAGCCTTGTCATTATGCAAGGTAGTCTATTGTTCATATTTTTGTTACTCCAATGGATGGTAGCCTTCTCGATATGGAAGGTAGTCTGTAGTCGAGATTTTTGTTATTCCAATGGATGGTAACCTTGTCAGTATGGAAGGTAGTCTTTTGTCGAGATTTTTGTTACTCCAATGGATGGTAGCGTTGTCATTATTGAAGGTAGTCTATTGTCGATATCTTTGGTTTCCAATGGATGATAGCCTTGTCATTATGCAAGGTAGTCTGTTGTTCATATTTTTGTTACTCCAATGGATGGTAGCCTTGTCATTATGGAAGGTAGTCTTTTGTCGAGATTTTTGTTACTCCAATGGATGGTAGCCTTATCATTTTGGAGAGTTGGTTTTTATCGAGATTTTTGTTACACCAATGGATGGTAGCCTTGTCATTATTGAAGGTAGTCTATTGTCGATATCTTTGGTATTCCAATGGATGATAGCCTTGTCATTATGCAAGGTAGTCTGTTGTTCATATTTTTGTTACTCCAACGGATGGTAGCCTTGTCATTATGGAAGGTGGTCTGTTGTCGAGATTTTGTTTACTCCAATGGATGGTAGCCTTATCAGTTTGGAAGGTTGGTTTTTATCGAGATTTTTGTTACTCCAATGGATGGTAGCCTTGTCATTATTGAAGGTAGTCTATTGTCGATATCATTGGTACTCCAATGGATGATAGCCTTGTCATTATGCAAGGTAGTCTGTTGTTCATATTTTTGTTACTCCAACGGATCGTAGCCTTGTCATTATGGAAGGTAATATGTTGTCGAGATTTTTTTTACTTCAATGGATGGTAGCCTTGTCATTATGGAAGGTAGTCTGTTGTCGAGATTTTTGTTACCCCAATGGCTTGTAGCCTTCTAATTATGGAAGGTAGTCAGTTGTCGAGATTTTTGTTACCCCAATGGATGGTAGCCTTGTCATTATGGAAGATAGTCTGTAGTCGATATTTTTGTTATTCCAATGGATAGTAACCTTGTCAGTATGGAAGGTAGTCTTTTGTCGATATTTTTGTTACTCCAACGGATGGTAGCCTTGTCATTATGCAAGGTAGTCTATTGTTCATATTTTTGTTACTCCAATGGATGGTAGCCTTCTCGATATGGAAGGTAGTATGTAGTCGATATTTTTGTTATTCCAATGGATGGTAACCTTGTCAGTATGGAAGGTAGTCTTTTTTCGAGATTTTTGTTACTCCAATGGATGGTAGCCTTGACATTATTGAAGGTAGTCTATTGTCGATATCTTTGGTATTCCAATGGATGATAGCCTTGTCATTATGCAAGGTAGTCTGTTGTTCATATTTTTGTTACTCCAATGGATGGTAGCCTTGTCATTATGGAAGGTAGTCTGTTGTCGAGATTTTTTTTACTCCAATGGATGGTAGCCTTATCAGTTTGGAAGGTTGGTTTTTATCGAGATTTTTGTTACTCCAATGGATGGTAGCCTTGTCATTATTGAAGGTAGTCTATTGTCGATATCTTTGGTACTCCAATGGATGATATCCTTGTCATTATGCAAGGTAGTCTGTTGTTCATATTTTTGTTACTCCAACGGATGGCAGCCTTGTCATTATGGAAGGTAGTATGTTGTCGAGATTTTTTTTACTCCAATGGATGGTAGCCTTGTCATTATGGAAGGTAGTCTGTTGTCGAGATTTTTGTTACCCCAATGGATTGTAGCCTTGTAATTATGGAAGGTAGTCAGTTGTCGAGATTTTTGTTACCTCAATGGATGGTAGCCTTGTCATTATGGAAGATAGTCTGTAGTCGATATTTTTGTTATTCCAATGGATTGTAACCTTGTCAGTATGGAAGGTAGTCTTTTGTCGAGATTTTTGTTACTCCAACGGATGGTAGCCTTGTCATTATGCAAGGTAGTCTATTGTTCATATTTTTGTTACTCCAATGGATGGTAGCCTTCTCGATATGGAAGGTAGTCTGTAGTCGATATTTTTGTTATTCCAGTGGATGGTAGCCTTATCAGTTTGGAAGGTTGGTTTTTATCGAGATTTTTGTTACTCCAATGGATGGTAGCCTTGTCATTATTGAAGGTAGTCTATTGTCGATATCTTTTGTACTCCAATGGATGATAGCCTTGTCATTATGCAAGGTAGTCTGTTGTTCATATTTTTGTTACTCCAACGGATGGTAGCCTTGTCATTATGGAAGGTAGTATGTTGTCGAGATTTTTTTTACTCCAATGGATGGTAGCATTGTCATTATGGAAGGTAGTCTGTTGTCGAGATTTTTGTTACCCCAATGGATTGTAGCCTTGTAATTATGGAAGGTAGTCAGTTGTCGAGATTTTTGTTACCCCAATGGATGGTAGCCTTGTCATTATGGAAGATAGTCTGTAGTCGATATTTTTGTTATTCCAATGGATGGTAACCTTGTCAGTATGGAAGGTAGTCTTTTGTCGAGATTTTTGTTACTCCAACGGATGGTAGCCTTGTCATTATGCAAGGTAGTCTATTGTTCATATTTTTGTTACTCCAATGGATGGTAGCCTTCTCGATATGGAAGGTAGTCTGTAGTCGATATTTTTGTTATTCCAATGGATGGTAACCTTGTCAGTATGGAAGGTAGTCTTTTGTCAAGATTTTTGTTACTCCAATGGATGGTAGCCTTGTCATTATTGAAGGTAGTCTATTGTCGATATCTTTGGTATTCCAATGGATGATAGCCTTGTCATTATGCAAGGTAGTCTGTTGTTCATATTTTTGTTACTCCAATGGATGGTAGCCTTGTCATTATGGAAGGTAGTCTGTTGTCGAGATTTTTTTTACTCCAATGGATGGTAGCCTTATCAGTTTGGAAGGTTGGTTTTTATCGAGATTTTTCTTACTCCAATGGATGGTAGTCTTGTCATTATTGAAGGTAGTCTATTGTCGATATCTTTGGTACTCCAATGGATGATAGCCTTGTCATTATGCAAGGTAGTCTGTTGTTCATATTTTTGTTACTCCAACGGATGGTAGCCTTGTCATTATGGAAGGTAGTATGTTGTCGAGATTTTTTTTACTCCAATGGATGGTAGCCTTGTCATTATGGAAGGTAGTCTGTTGTCGAGATTTTTGTTACCCCAATGGATTGTAGCCTTGTAATTATGGAAGGTAGTCAGTTGTCGAGATTTTTGTTACCCCAATGGATGAAAGCCTTGTCATTATGGAAGATAGTCTGTAGTCGATATTTTTGTTATTCCAATGGATGGTAACCTTGTCAGTATGGAAGGTAGTCTTTTGTCGAGATTTTTGTTACTCCAACGGATGGTAGCCTTGTCATTATGCAAGGTAGTCTATTGTTCATATTTTTGTTACTCCAATGGATGGTAGCCTTCTCGATATGGAAGGTAGTCTGTAGTCGATATTTTTGTTACTCCAATGGATGGTAACCTTGTCAGTATGGAAGGTAGTCTTTTGTCGAGATTTTTGTTACTCTAATGGATGGTAGCCTTGTCATTATTAAAGGTAGTCTATTGTCGATATCTTTTGTACTCCAATGGATGATAGCCTTGTCATTATGCAAGGTAGTCTGTTGTTCATATTTTTGTTACTCCAACGGATGGTAGCCTTGTCATTATGGAAGGTAGTCTGTTGTCGAGATTTTTTTTACTCCAATGGATGGTAGCCTTGTCATTATGGAAGGTAGTCTGTTGTCGAGATTTTTGTTACCCCAATGGATTGTAGCCTTGTAATTATGGAAGGTAGTCAGTTGTCGAGATTTTTGTTACCCTAATGGATGGTAGCCTTGTCATTATGGAAGATAGTCTATAGTCGATATTTTTGTTATTCCAATGGATGGTAACCTTGTCAGTATGGAAGGTAGTCTTTTGTCGAGATTTTTGTTACTCCAACGGATGGTAGCCTTGTCATTATGCAAGGTAGTCTATTGTTCATATTTTTGTTACTCCAATGGATGGTAGCCTTCTCGATATGGAAGGTAGTCTGTAGTCGAGATTTTTGTTATTCCAATGGATGGTAACCTTGTCAGTATGGAAGGTAGTCTTTTGTCGAGATTTTTGTTACTCCAATGGATGGTAGCGTTGTCATTATTGAAGGTAGTCTATTGTCGATATCTTTGGTTTCCAATGGATGATAGCCTTGTCATTATGCAAGGTAGTCTGTTGTTCATATTTTTGTTACTCCAATGGATGGTAGCCTTGTCATTATGGAAGGTAGTCTTTTGTCGAGATTTTTGTTACTCCAATGGATGGTAGCCTTATCATTTTGGAGAGTTGGTTTTTATCGAGATTTTTGTTACACCAATGGATGGTAGCCTTGTCATTATTGAAGGTAGTCTATTGTCGATATCTTTGGTATTCCAATGGATGATAGCCTTGTCATTATGCAAGGTAGTCTGTTGTTCATATTTTTGTTACTCCAACGGATGGTAGCCTTGTCATTATGGAAGGTGGTCTGTTGTCGAGATTTTGTTTACTCCAATGGATGGTAGCCTTATCAGTTTGGAAGGTTGGTGTTTATCGAGATTTTTGTTACTCCAATGGATGATAGCCTTGTCATTATGCAAGGTAGTCTGTTGTTCATATTTTTGTTACTCCAATGGATGGTAGCCTTGTCATTATGGAAGGTAGTCTGTTGTTGAGATTTTTTTTACTCCAATGGATGGTAGCCTTATCAGTTTGGAAGGTTGGTTTTTATCGAGATTTTTGTTACTCCAATGGATGGTAGCCTTGTCATTATTGAAGGTAGTCTATTGTCGATATCTTTGGTACTCCAATGGATGATATCCTTGTCATTATGCAAGGTAGTCTGTTGTTCATATTTTTGTTACTCCAACGGATGGCAGCCTTGTCATTATGGAAGGTAGTATGTTGTCGAGATTTTTTTTACTCCAATGGATGGTAGCCTTGTCATTATGGAAGGTAGTCTGTTGTCGAGATTTTTGTTACCCCAATGGATTGTAGCCTTGTAATTATGGAAGGTAGTCAGTTGTCGAGATTTTTGTTACCCCAATGGATGGTAGCCTTGTCATTATGGAAGATAGTCTGTAGTCGATATTTTTGTTATTCCAATGGATTGTAACCTTGTCAGTATGGAAGGTAGTCTTTTGTCGAGATTTTTGTTACTCCAACGGATGGTAGCCTTGTCATTATGCAAGGTAGTCTATTGTTCATATTTTTGTTACTCCAATGGATGGTAGCCTTCTCGATATGGAAGGTAGTCTGTAGTCGATATTTTTGTTATTCCAGTGGATGGTAGCCTTATCAGTTTGGAAGGTTGGTTTTTATCGAGATTTTTGTTACTCCAATGGATGGTAGCCTTGTCATTATTGAAGGTAGTCTATTGTCGATATCTTTTGTACTCCAATGGATGATAGCCTTGTCATTATGCAAGGTAGTCTGTTGTTCATATTTTTGTTACTCCAACGGATGGTAGCCTTTGTCATTATGGAAGGTAGTATGTTGTCGAGATTTTTTTTACTCCAATGGATGGTAGCATTGTCATTATGGAAGGTAGTCTGTTGTCGAGATTTTTGTTACCCCAATGGATTGTAGCCTTGTAATTATGGAAGGTAGTCAGTTGTCGAGATTTTTGTTACCCCAATGGATGGTAGCCTTGTCATTATGGAAGATAGTCTGTAGTCGATATTTTTGTTATTCCAATGGATGGTAACCTTGTCAGTATGGAAGGTAGTCTTTTGTCGAGATTTTTGTTACTCCAACGGATGGTAGCCTTGTCATTATGCAAGGTAGTCTATTGTTCATATTTTTGTTACTCCAATGGATGGTAGCCTTCTCGATATGGAAGGTAGTCTGTAGTCGATATTTTTGTTATTCCAATGGATGGTAACCTTGTCAGTATGGAAGGTAGTCTTTTGTCAAGATTTTTGTTACTCCAATGGATGGTAGCCTTGTCATTATTGAAGGTAGTCTATTGTCGATATCTTTGGTATTCCAATGGATGATAGCCTTGTCATTATGCAAGGTAGTCTGTTGTTCATATTTTTGTTACTCCAATGGATGGTAGCCTTGTCATTATGGAAGGTAGTCTGTTGTCGAGATTTTTTTTACTCCAATGGATGGTAGCCTTATCAGTTTGGAAGGTTGGTTTTTATCGAGATTTTTCTTACTCCAATGGATGGTAGTCTTGTCATTATTGAAGGTAGTCTATTGTCGATATCTTTGGTACTCCAATGGATGATAGCCTTGTCATTATGCAAGGTAGTCTGTTGTTCATATTTTTGTTACTCCAACGGATGGTAGCCTTGTCATTATGGAAGGTAGTATGTTGTCGAGATTTTTTTTACTCCAATGGATGGTAGCCTTGTCATTATGGAAGGTAGTCTGTTGTCGAGATTTTTGTTACCCCAATGGATTGTAGCCTTGTAATTATGGAAGGTAGTCAGTTGTCGAGATTTTTGTTACCCCAATGGATGAAAGCCTTGTCATTATGGAAGATAGTCTGTAGTCGATATTTTTGTTATTCCAATGGATGGTAACCTTGTCAGTATGGAAGGTAGTCTTTTGTCGAGATTTTTGTTACTCCAACGGATGGTAGCCTTGTCATTATGCAAGGTAGTCTATTGTTCATATTTTTGTTACTCCAATGGATGGTAGCCTTCTCGATATGGAAGGTAGTCTGTAGTCGATATTTTTGTTATTCCAATGGATGGTAACCTTGTCAGTATGGAAGGTAGTCTTTTGTCGAGATTTTTGTTACTCTAATGGATGGTAGCGTTGTCATTATTGAAGGTAGTCTATTGTCGATATCTTTGGTTCCCAATGGATGATAGCCTTGTCATTATGCAAGGTAGTCTGTTGTTCATATTTTTGTTACTCCAATGGATGGTAGCCTTGTCATTATGGAAGGTAGTCTTTTGTCGAGATTTTTGTTACTCCAATGGATGGTAGCCTTATCATTTTGGAGAGTTGGTTTTTATCGAGATTTTTGTTACACCAATGGATGGTAGCCTTGTCATTATTGAAGGTAGTCTATTGTCGATATCTTTGGTATTCCAATGGATGATAGCCTTGTCATTATGCAAGGTAGTCTGTTGTTCATATTTTTGTTACTCCAACGGATGGTAGCCTTGTCATTATGGAAGGTGGTCTGTTGTCGAGATTTTGTTTACTCCAATGGATGGTAGCCTTATCAGTTTGGAAGGTTGGTTTTTATCGAGATTTTTGTTACTCCAATGGATGGTAGCCTTGTCATTATTGAAGGTAGTCTATTGTCGATATCATTGGTACTCCAATGGATGATAGCCTTGTCATTATGCAAGGTAGTCTGTTGTTCATATTTTTGTTACTCCAACGGATCGTAGCCTTGTCATTATGGAAGGTAATATGTTGTCGAGATTTTTTTTACTTCAATGGATGGTAGCCTTGTCATTATGGAAGGTAGTCTGTTGTCGAGATTTTTGTTACCCCAATGGCTTGTAGCCTTCTAATTATGGAAGGTAGTCAGTTGTCGAGATTTTTGTTACCCCAATGGATGGTAGCCTTGTCATTATGGAAGATAGTCTGTAGTCGATATTTTTGTTATTCCAATGGATAGTAACCTTGTCAGTATGGAAGGTAGTCTTTTGTCGATATTTTTGTTACTCCAACGGATGGTAGCCTTGTCATTATGCAAGGTAGTCTATTGTTCATATTTTTGTTACTCCAATGGATGGTAGCCTTCTCGATATGGAAGGTAGTATGTAGTCGATATTTTTGTTATTCCAATGGATGGTAACCTTGTCAGTATGGAAGGTAGTCTTTTTTCGAGATTTTTGTTACTCCAATGGATGGTAGCCTTGTCATTATGGAAGGTAGTCTTTTGTCGAGATTTTTGTTACTCCAATGGATGGTAGCCTTATCATTTTGGAGAGTTGGTTTTTATCGAGATTTTTGTTACACCAATGGATGGTAGCCTTGTCATTATTGAAGGTAGTCTATTGTCGATATCTTTGGTATTCCAATGGATGATAGCCTTGTCATTATGCAAGGTAGTCTGTTGTTCATATTTTTGTTACTCCAACGGATGGTAGCCTTGTCATTATGGAAGGTGGTCTGTTGTCGAGATTTTGTTTACTCCAATGGATGGTAGCCTTATCAGTTTGGAAGGTTGGTTTTTATCGAGATTTTTGTTACTCCAATGGATGATAGCCTTGTCATTATGCAAGGTAGTCTGTTGTTCATATTTTTGTTACTCCAATGGATGGTAGCCTTGTCATTATGGAAGGTAGTCTGTTGTCGAGATTTTTTTTACTCCAATGGATGGTAGCCTTATCAGTTTGGAAGGTTGGTTTTTATCAAGATTTTTGTTACTCCAATGGATGGTAGCCTTGTCATTATTGAAGGTAGTCTATTGTCGATATCTTTGGTACTCCAATGGATGATATCCTTGTCATTATGCAAGGTAGTCTGTTGTTCATATTTTTGTTACTCCAACGGATGGCAGCCTTGTCATTATGGAAGGTAGTATGTTGTCGAGATTTTTTTTACTCCAATGGATGGTAGCCTTGTCATTATGGAAGGTAGTCTGTTGTCGAGATTTTTGTTACCCCAATGGATTGTAGCCTTGTAATTATGGAAGGTAGTCAGTTGTCGAGATTTTTGTTACCCCAATGGATGGTAGCCTTGTCATTATGGAAGATAGTCTGTAGTCGATATTTTTGTTATTCCAATGGATTGTAACCTTGTCAGTATGGAAGGTAGTCTTTTGTCGAGATTTTTGTTACTCCAACGGATGGTAGCCTTGTCATTATGCAAGGTAGTCTATTGTTCATATTTTTGTTACTCCAATGGATGGTAGCCTTCTCGATATGGAAGGTAGTCTGTAGTCGATATTTTTGTTATTCCAGTGGATGGTAGCCTTATCAGTTTGGAAGGTTGGTTTTTATCGAGATTTTTGTTACTCCAATGGATGGTAGCCTTGTCATTATTGAAGGTAGTCTATTGTCGATATCTTTTGTACTCCAATGGATGATAGCCTTGTCATTATGCAAGGTAGTCTGTTGTTCATATTTTTGTTACTCCAACGGATGGTAGCCTTGTCATTATGGAAGGTAGTATGTTGTCGAGATTTTTTTTACTCCAATGGATGGTAGCATTGTCATTATGGAAGGTAGTCTGTTGTCGAGATTTTTGTTACCCCAATGGATTGTAGCCTTGTAATTATGGAAGGTAGTCAGTTGTCGAGATTTTTGTTACCCCAATGGATGGTAGCCTTGTCATTATGGAAGATAGTGTGTAGTCGATATTTTTGTTATTCCAATGGATGGTAACCTTGTCAGTATGGAAGGTAGTCTTTTGTCGAGATTTTTGTTACTCCAACGGATGGTAGCCTTGTCATTATGCAAGGTAGTCTATTGTTCATATTTTTGTTACTCCAATGGATGGTAGCCTTCTCGATATGGAAGGTAGTCTGTAGTCGATATTTTTGTTATTCCAATGGATGGTAACCTTGTCAGTATGGAAGGTAGTCTTTTGTCAAGATTTTTGTTACTCCAATGGATGGTAGCCTTGTCATTATTGAAGGTAGTCTATTGTCGATATCTTTGGTATTCCAATGGATGATAGCCTTGTCATTATGCAAGGTAGTCTGTTGTTCATATTTTTGTTACTCCAATGGATGGTAGCCTTGTCATTATGGAAGGTAGTCTGTTGTCGAGATTTTTTTTACTCCAATGGATGGTAGCCTTATCAGTTTGGAAGGTTGGTTTTTATCGAGATTTTTCTTACTCCAATGGATGGTAGTCTTGTCATTATTGAAGGTAGTCTATTGTCGATATCTTTGGTACTCCAATGGATGATAGCCTTGTCATTATGCAAGGTAGTCTGTTGTTCATATTTTTGTTACTCCAACGGATGGTAGCCTTGTCATTATGGAAGGTAGTATGTTGTCGAGATTTTTTTTACTCCAATGGATGGTAGCCTTGTCATTATGGAAGGTAGTCTGTTGTCGAGATTTTTGTTACCCCAATGGATTGTAGCCTTGTAATTATGGAAGGTAGTCAGTTGTCGAGATTTTTGTTACCCCAATGGATGAAAGCCTTGTCATTATGGAAGATAGTCTGTAGTCGATATTTTTGTTATTCCAATGGATGGTAACCTTGTCAGTATGGAAGGTAGTCTTTTGTCGAGATTTTTGTTACTCCAACGGATGGTAGCCTTGTCATTATGCAAGGTAGTCTATTGTTCATATTTTTGTTACTCCAATGGATGGTAGCCTTCTCGATATGGAAGGTAGTCTGTAGTCGATATTTTTGTTACTCCAATGGATGGTAACCTTGTCAGTATGGAAGGTAGTCTTTTGTCGAGATTTTTGTTACTCTAATGGATGGTAGCCTTGTCATTATTGAAGGTAGTCTATTGTCGATATCTTTTGTACTCCAATGGATGATAGCCTTGTCATTATGCAAGGTAGTCTGTTGTTCATATTTTTGTTACTCCAACGGATGGTAGCCTTGTCATTATGGAAGGTAGTCTGTTGTCGAGATTTTTTTTACTCCAATGGATGGTAGCCTTGTCATTATGGAAGGTAGTCTGTTGTCGAGATTTTTGTTACCCCAATGGATTGTAGCCTTGTAATTATGGAAGGTAGTCAGTTGTCGAGATTTTTGTTACCCCAATGGATGGTAGCCTTGTCATTATGGAAGATAGTCTGTAGTCGATATTTTTGTTATTCCAATGGATGGTAACCTTGTCAGTATGGAAGGTAGTCTTTTGTCGAGATTTTTGTTACTCCAACGGATGGTAGCCTTGTCATTATGCAAGGTAGTCTATTGTTCATATTTTTGTTACTCCAATGGATGGTAGCCTTCTCGATATGGAAGGTAGTCTGTAGTCGAGATTTTTGTTATTCCAATGGATGGTAACCTTGTCAGTATGGAAGGTAGTCTTTTGTCGAGATTTTTGTTACTCCAATGGATGGTAGCGTTGTCATTATTGAAGGTAGTCTATTGTCGATATCTTTGGTTTCCAATGGATGATAGCCTTGTCATTATGCAAGGTAGTCTGTTGTTCATATTTTTGTTACTCCAATGGATGGTAGCCTTGTCATTATGGAAGGTAGTCTTTTGTCGAGATTTTTGTTACTCCAATGGATGGTAGCCTTATCATTTTGGAGAGTTGGTTTTTATCGAGATTTTTGTTACACCAATGGATGGTAGCCTTGTCATTATTGAAGGTAGTCTATTGTCGATATCTTTGGTATTCCAATGGATGATAGCCTTGTCATTATGCAAGGTAGTCTGTTGTTCATATTTTTGTTACTCCAACGGATGGTAGCCTTGTCATTATGGAAGGTGGTCTGTTGTCGAGATTTTGTTTACTCCAATGGATGGTAGCCTTATCAGTTTGGAAGGTTGGTTTTTATCGAGATTTTTGTTACTCCAATGGATGGTAGCCTTGTCATTATTGAAGGTAGTCTATTGTCGATATCATTGGTACTCCAATGGATGATAGCCTTGTCATTATGCAAGGTAGTCTGTTGTTCATATTTTTGTTACTCCAACGGATCGTAGCCTTGTCATTATGGAAGGTAATATGTTGTCGAGATTTTTTTTACTTCAATGGATGGTAGCCTTGTCATTATGGAAGGTAGTCTGTTGTCGAGATTTTTGTTACCCCAATGGCTTGTAGCCTTCTAATTATGGAAGGTAGTCAGTTGTCGAGATTTTTGTTACCCCAATGGATGGTAGCCTTGTCATTATGGAAGATAGTCTGTAGTCGATATTTTTGTTATTCCAATGGATAGTAACCTTGTCAGTATGGAAGGTAGTCTTTTGTCGATATTTTTGTTACTCCAACGGATGGTAGCCTTGTCATTATGCAAGGTAGTCTATTGTTCATATTTTTGTTACTCCAATGGATGGTAGCCTTCTCGATATGGAAGGTAGTATGTAGTCGATATTTTTGTTATTCCAATGGATGGTAACCTTGTCAGTATGGAAGGTAGTCTTTTTTCGAGATTTTTGTTACTCCAATGGATGGTAGCCTTGACATTATTGAAGGTAGTCTATTGTCGATATCTTTGGTATTCCAATGGATGATAGCCTTGTCATTATGCAAGGTAGTCTGTTGTTCATATTTTTGTTACTCCAATGGATGGTAGCCTTGTCATTATGGAAGGTAGTCTTTTGTCGAGATTTTTGTTACTCCAATGGATGGTAGCCTTATCATTTTGGAGAGTTGGTTTTTATCGAGATTTTTGTTACACCAATGGATGGTAGCCTTGTCATTATTGAAGGTAGTCTGTTGTCGATATCTTTGGTATTCCAATGGATGATAGCCTTGTCATTATGCAAGGTAGTCTGTTGTTCATATTTTTGTTACTCCAACGGATGGTAGCCTTGTCATTATGGAAGGTGGTCTGTTGTCGAGATTTTGTTTACTCCAATGGATGGTAGCCTTATCAGTTTGGAAGGTTGGTTTTTATCAAGATTTTTGTTACTCCAATGGATGGTAGCCTTGTCATTATTGAAGGTAGTCTATTGTCGATATCATTGGTACTCCAATGGATGATAGCCTTGTCATTATGCAAGGTAGTCTGTTGTTCATATTTTTGTTACTCCAACGGATCGTAGCCTTGTCATTATGGAAGGTAATATGTTGTCGAGATTTTTTTTACTTCAATGGATGGTAGCCTTGTCATTATGGAAGGTAGTCTGTTGTCGAGATTTTTGTTACCCCAATGGCTTGTAGCCTTCTAATTATGGAAGGTAGTCAGTTGTCGAGATTTTTGTTACCCCAATGGATGGTAGTCTTGTCATTATGGAAGATAGTCTGTAGTCGATATTTTTGTTATTCCAATGGATAGTAACCTTGTCAGTATGGAAGGTAGTCTTTTGTCGATATTTTTGTTACTCCAACGGATGGTAGCCTTGTCATTATGCAAGGTAGTCTATTGTTCATATTTTTGTTACTCCAATGGATGGTAGCCTTCTCGATATGGAAGGTAGTATGTAGTCGATATTTTTGTTATTCCAATGGATGGTAACCTTGTCAGTATGGAAGGTAGTCTTTTTTCGAGATTTTTGTTACTCCAATGGATGGTAGCCTTGACATTATTGAAGGTAGTCTATTGTCGATATCTTTGGTATTCCAATGGATGATAGCCTTGTCATTATGCAAGGTAGTCTGTTGTTCATATTTTTGTTACTCCAATGGATGGTAGCCTTGTCATTATGGAAGGTAGTCTGTTGTCGAGATTTTTTTTACTCCAATGGATGGTAGCCTTATCAGTTTGGAAGGTTGGTTTTTATCGAGATTTTTGTTACTCCAATGGATGGTAGCCTTGTCATTATTGAAGGTAGTCTATTGTCGATATCTTTGGTACTCCAATGGATGATATCCTTGTCATTATGCAAGGTAGTCTGTTGTTCATATTTTTGTTACTCCAACGGATGGCAGCCTTGTCATTATGGAAGGTAGTATGTTGTCGAGATTTTTTTTACTCCAATGGATGGTAGCCTTGTCATTATGGAAGGTAGTCTGTTGTCGAGATTTTTGTTACCCCAATGGATTGTAGCCTTGTAATTATGGAAGGTAGTCAGTTGTCGAGATTTTTGTTACCCCAATGGATGGTAGCCTTGTCATTATGGAAGATAGTCTGTAGTCGATATTTTTGTTATTCCAATGGATTGTAACCTTGTCAGTATGGAAGGTAGTCTTTTGTCGAGATTTTTGTTACTCCAACGGATGGTAGCCTTGTCATTATGCAAGGAAGTCTATTGTTCATATTTTTGTTACTCCAATGGATGGTAGCCTTCTCGATATGGAAGGTAGTCTGTAGTCGATATTTTTGTTATTCCAGTGGATGGTAGCCTTATCAGTTTGGAAGGTTGGTTTTTATCGAGATTTTTGTTACTCCAATGGATGGTAGCCTTGTCATTATTGAAGGTAGTCTATTGTCGATATCTTTTGTACTCCAATGGATGATAGCCTTGTCATTATGCAAGGTAGTCTGTTGTTCATATTTTTGTTACTCCAACGGATGGTAGCCTTGTCATTATGGAAGGTAGTATGTTGTCGAGATTTTTTTTACTCCAATGGATGGTAGCATTGTCATTATGGAAGGTAGTCTGTTGTCGAGATTTTTGTTACCCCAATGGATTGTAGCCTTGTAATTATGGAAGGTAGTCAGTTGTCGAGATTTTTGTTACCCCAATGGATGGTAGCCTTGTCATTATGGAAGATAGTCTGTAGTCGATATTTTTGTTACTCCAATGGATGGTAACCTTGTCAGTATGGAAGGTAGTCTTTTGTCGAGATTTTTGTTACTCCAACGGATGGTAGCCTTGTCATTATGCAAGGTAGTCTATTGTTCATATTTTTGTTACTCCAATGAATGGTAGCCTTCTCGATATGGAAGGTAGTCTGTAGTCGAGATTTTTGTTATTCCAATGGATGGTAACCTTGTCAGTATGGAAGGTAGTCTTTTGTCGAGATTTTTGTTACTCCAATGGATGGTAGCGTTGTCATTATTGAAGGTAGTCTATTGTCGATATCTTTGGTTTCCAATGGATGATAGCCTTGTCCTTATGCAAGGTAGTCTGTTGTTCATATTTTTGTTACTCCAATGGATGGTAGCCTTGTCATTATGGAAGGTAGTCTTTTGTCGAGATTTTTGTTACTCCAATGGATGGTAGCCTTATCATTTTGGAAGGTTGGTTTTTATCGAGATTTTTGTTACACCAATGGATGGTAGCCTTGTCATTATTGAAGGTAGTCTATTGTCGATATCTTTGGTATTCTAATGGATGATAGCCTTGTCATTATGCAAGGTAGTCTGTTGTTCATATTTTTGATACTCCAATGGATGGTAGCCTTGTCATTATGGAAGGTAGTCTGTTGTCGAGATTTTTTTTACTCCAATGGATGGTAGCCTTATCAGTTTGGAAGGTTGGTTTTTATCGAGATTTTTGTTACTCCAATGGATGGTAGCCTTGTCATTATTGAAGGTAGTCTATTGTCGATATCATTGGTACTCCAATGGATGATAGCCTTGTCATTATGCAAGGTAGTCTGTTGTTCATATTTTTGTTACTCCAACGGATCGTAGCCTTGTCATTATGGAAGGTAATATGTTGTCGAGATTTTTTTTACTTCAATGGATGGTAGCCTTGTCATTATGGAAGGTAGTCTGTTGTCGAGATTTTTGTTACCCCAATGGATTGTAGCCTTGTAATTATGGAAGGTAGTCAGTTGTCTAGATTTTTGTTATCCCAATGGATGGTAGCCTTGTCATTATGGAAGATAGTCTGTAGTCGATATTTTTGTTATTCCAATGGATGGTAACCTTGTCAGTATGGAAGGTAGTCTTTTGTCGAGATTTTTGTTACTCCAACGGATGGTAGCCTTGTCATTATGCAAGGTAGTCTATTGTTCATATTTTTGTTACTCCAATGGATGGTAGCCTTCTCGATATGGAAGGTAGCCTGTAGTCGATATTTTTGTTATTCCAATGGATGGTAACCTTGTTTGTATAGAAGGTAGTCTTTTGTCGAGATTTTCGTTACTCCAATGGATGGTAGCCTTGTCATTATTGAAGGTAGTCTATTGTCGATATCTTTGGTATTCCAATGGATGATAGCCTTGTCATTATGCAAGGTAGTCTGTTGTTCATATTTTTTTTACTCCAATGGATGGTAGCCTTGTCATTATGGAAGGTAGTCTGTTGTCGAGATTTTTTTTACTCCAATGGATGGTAGCCTTATCAGTTTGGAAGGTTGGTTTTTATCGAGATTTTTGTTACTCCAATGGATGGTAGCCTTGTCATTATTGAAGGTAGTCTATTGTCGATATCTTTGGTACTCCAATGGATGATAGCCTTGTCATTATGCAAGGTAGTCTGTTGTTCATATTTTTGTTACTCCAACGGATGGTAGCCTTGTCATTATGGAAGGTAGTATGTTGTCGAGATTTTTTTTACTCCAATGGATGGTAGCCTTGTCATTATGGAAGGTAGTCTATTGTCGAGATTTTTGTTACCCCAATGGATTGTAGCCTTGTAATTA
The DNA here is from genome assembly GCA_948472305.1 of Vicia faba. Classification (NCBI taxonomy): domain Eukaryota; kingdom Viridiplantae; phylum Streptophyta; class Magnoliopsida; order Fabales; family Fabaceae; genus Vicia; species Vicia faba. The sequence goes on along the minus strand of OX451739.1, from coordinate 679,109,682 downwards.
TGGAAGGTAGTTAGTTGTCGAGATTTTTGTTACCCCAATGGATGGTAGCCTTGTCATTATGGAAGATAGTCTGTAGTCGATATTTTTGTTATTCCAATGGATGGTAACCATGTCAGTATGGAAGGTAGTCTTTTGTCGAGATTTTTGTTACTCCAACGGATGGTAGCCTTGTCATTATGCAAGGTAGTCTATTGTTCATATTTTTGTTACTCCAATGGATGGTAGCCTTCTCGATATGGAAGGTAGTCTGTAGTCGATATTTTTGTTATTCCAGTGGATGGTAGCCTTATCAGTTTGGAAGGTTGGTTTTTATAGAGATTTTTCTTACTCCAATGGATGGTAGCCTTGTCATTATTGAAGGTAGTCTATTGTCGATATCTTTGGTACTCCAATGGATGATAGCCTTGTCATTATGCAAGGTAGTCTGTTGTTCATATTTTTGTTACTCCAACGGATGGTAGCCTTGTCATTATGGAAGGTAGTATGTTGTCGAGATTTTTTTTACTCCAATGGATAGTAGCCTTGTCATTATGGAAGGTAGTCTGTTGTCGAGATTTTTGTTACCCCAATGGATTGTAGCCTTGTAATTATGGAAGGTAGTCAGTTGTCGAGATTTTTGTTACCCCAATGGATGAAAGCCTTGTCATTATGGAAGATAGTTTGTAGTCGATATTTTTGTTATTCCAATGGATGGTAACCTTGTCAGTATGGAAGGTAGTCTTTTGTCGAGATTTTTGTTACTCCAACGGATGGTAGCCTTGTCATTATGCAAGGTAGTCTATTATTCATATTTTTGTTACTCCAATGGATGGTAGCCTTCTCGATATGGAAGGTAGTCTGTAGTCGATATTTTTGTTATTCCAATGGATGGTAACCTTGTCAGTATGGAAGGTAGTCTTTTGTTGAGATTTTTGTTACTCTAATGGATGGTAGCCTTGTCATTATTGAAGGTAGTCTATTGTCGATATCTTTGGTATTCCAATGGATGATAGCCTTGTCATTATGCAAGGTAGTCTGTTGTTCATATTTTTGTTACTCCAATGGATGGTAGCCTTGTCATTATGGAAGGTAGTCTGTTGTCATAATTTTTTTTACTCCAATGGATGGTAGCCTTATCAGTTTGGAAGGTTGGTTTTTATCGAGATTTTTGTTACTCCAATGGATGGTAGCCTTGTCATTATTGAAGGTAGTCTATTGTCGATATCTTTTGTACTCCAATGGATGATAGCCTTGTCATTATGCAAGGTAGTTTGTTGTTCATATTTTTGTTACTCCAACGGATGGTAGCCTTGTCATTATGGAAGATAGTATGTTGTCGAGATTTTTTTTACTCCAATGGATGGTAGCCTTGTCATTATGGAAGGTAGTCTGTTGTCGAGATTTTTGTTACCCCAATGGATTGTAGCCTTGTAATTATGGAAGGTAGTCAGTTGTCGAGATTTTTTTTACCCCAGTGGATGGTAGCCTTGTCATTATGGAAGATAGTCTGTAGTCGATATTTTTGTTATTCCAATGGATGGTAACCTTGTCAGTATGGAAGGTAGTCTTTTGTCGAGATTTTTGTTACTCCAACGGATGGTAGCCTTGTCATTATGCAAGGTAGTCTATTGTTCATATTTTTGTTACTCCAATGGATGGTAGCCTTCTCGATATGGAAGGTAGTCTGTAGTCGAGATTTTTGTTATTCCATTGGATGGTAACCTTGTCAGTATGGAAGGTAGTCTTTTGTCGAGATTTTTGTTACTCCAATGGATGGTAGCGTTGTCAATATTGAAGGTAGTCTATTGTCGATATCTTTGGTTTCCAATGGATGATAGCCTTGTCATTATGCAAGGTAGTCTGTTGTTCATATTTTTGTTACTCCAATGGATGGTAGCCTTGTCATTATGGAAGGTAGTCTTTTGTCGAGATTTTTGTTACTCCAATGGATGGTAGCCTTATCATTTTGGAGAGTTGGTTTTTATCGAGATTTTTGTTACACCAATGGATGGTAGCCTTGTCATTATTGAAGGTAGTCTATTGTCGATATCTTTGGTATTCCAATGGATGATAGCCTTGTCATTATGCAAGGTAGTTTGTTGTTCATATTTTTGTTACTCCAACGGATGGTAGCCTTGTCATTATGGAAGGTAGTCTGTTGTCGAGATTTTGTTTACTCCAATGGATGGTAGCCTTATCAGTTTGGAAGGTTGGTTTTTATCGAGATTTTTGTTACTCCAATGGATGGTAGCCTTGTCATTATTGAAGGTAGTCTATTGTCGATATCATTGGTACTCCAATGGATGATAGCCTTGTCATTATGCAAGGTAGTCTGTTGTTCATATTTTTGTTACTCCAACGGATCGTAGCCTTGTCATTATGGAAGGTAATATGTTGTCGAGATTTTTTTTACTTCAATGGATGGTAGCCTTGTCATTATGGAAGGTAGTCTGTTGTCGAGATTTTTGTTCCCCAATGGCTTGTAGCCTTCTAATTATGGAAGGTAGTCAGTTGTCGAGATTTTTGTTACCCCAATGGATGGTAGCCTTGTCATTATGGAAGATAGTCTATAGTCGATATTTTTGTTATTCTAATGGATAGTAACCTTGTCAGTATGGAAGGTAGTCTTTTGTCGATATTTTTGTTACTCCAACGGATGGTAGCCTTGTCATTATGCAAGGTAGTCTATTGTTCATATTTTTGTTACTCCAATGGATGGTAGCCTTCTCGATATGGAAGGTAGTCTGTAGTCGATATTTTTGTTATTCCAATGGATGGTAACCTTGTCAGTATGGAAGGTAGTCTTTTTTCGAGATTTTTGTTACTCCAATGGATGGTAGCCTTGTCATTATTGAAGGTAGTCTATTGTCGATATCTTTGGTATTCTAATGGATGATAGCCTTGTCATTATGCAAGGTAGTCTGTTGTTCATATTTTTGTTACTCCAATGGATGGTAGCCTTGTCATTATGGTAGGTAGTCTGTTGTCGTGATTTTTTTTACTCCAATGGATGGTAGCCTTATCAGTTTGGAAGGTTGGTTTTTATCGAGATTTTTGTTACTCTAATGGATGGTAGCCTTGTCATTATTGAAGGTAGTCTATTGTCGATATCTTTGGTACTCCAATGGATGATAGCCTTGTCATTATGCAAGGTAGTCTGTTGTTCATATTTTTGTTACTCCAACGGATGGTAGCCTTGTCATTATGGAAGGTAGTATGTTGTCGAGATTTTTTTTACTCCAATGGATGGTAGCCTTGTCATTATGGAAGGTAGTCTGTTGTCGAGATTTTTGTTACCCCAATGGATTGTAGCCTTGTAATTATGGAAGGTAGTCAGTTGTCGAGATTTTTGTTACCCCAATGGATGGTAGCCTTGTCATTATGGAAGATAGTCTGTAGTCGATATTTTTGTTATTCCAATGGATTGTAACCTTGTCAGTATGGAAGGTAGTCTTTTGTCGAGATTTTGTTACTCCAACGGATGGTAGCCTTGTCATTATGCAAGGTAGTCTATTGTTCATATTTTTGTTACTCCAATGGATGGTAGCCTTCTCGATATGGAAGGTAGTCTGTAGTCGATATTTTTGTTATTCCAGTGGATGGTAGCCTTATCAGTTTGGAAGGTTGGTTTTTATCGAGATTTTTGTTACTCCGATGGATGGTAGCCTTGTCATTATTGAAGGTAGTCTATTGTCGATATCTTTTGTACTCCAATGGATGATAGCCTTGTCATTATGCAAGGTAGTCTGTTGTTCATATTTTTGTTACTCCAACGGATGGTAGCCTTGTCATTATGGAAGGTAGTATGTTGTCGAGATTTTTTTTACTCCAATGGATGGTAGCCTTGTCATTATGGAAGGTATTCTGTTGTCGAGATTTTTGTTACCCCAATGGATTGTAGCCTTGTAATTATGGAAGGTAGTCAGTTGTCGAGATTTTTGTTACCCCAATGGATGGTAGCCTTGTCATTATGGAAGATAGTCTGTAGTCGATATTTTTGTTATTCCAATGGATGGTAACCTTGTCAGTATGGAAGGTAGTCTTTTGTCGAGATTTTTGTTACTCCAACGGATGGTAGCCTTGTCATTATGCAAGGTAGTCTATTGTTCATATTTTTGTTACTCCAATGAATGGTAGCCTTCTCGATATGGAAGGTAGTCTGTAGTCGAGATTTTTGTTATTCCAATGGATGGTAACCTTGTCAGTATGGAAGGTAGTCTTTTGTCGAGATTTTTGTTACTCCAATGGATTGTAGCGTTGTCATTATTGAAGGTAGTCTATTGTCGATATCTTTGGTTTCCAATGGATGATAGCCTTGTCATTATGCAAGGTAGTCTGTTGTTCATATTTTTGTTACTCCAATGGATGGTAGCCTTGTCATTATGGAAGGTAGTCTTTTGTCGAGATTTTTGTTACTCCAATGGATGGTAGCTTTATCATTTTGGAAAGTCGGTTTTTATCGAGATTTTTGTTACACCAATGGATGGTAGCCTTGTCATTATTGAAGGTAGTCTATTGTCGATATCTTTGGTATTCTAATGGATGATAGCCTTGTCATTATGCAAGGTAGTCTGTTGTTCATATTTTTGTTACTCCAATGGATGGTAGCCTTGTCATTATGGAAGGTAGTCTGTTGTCGAGATTTTTTTTACTCCAATGGATGGTAGCCTTATCAGTTTGGAAGGTTGGTTTTTATCGAGATTTTTGTTACTCCAATGGATGGAAGCCTTGTCATTATTGAAGGTAGTCTATTGTCGACATCTTTTGTACTACAATGGATGATAGCCTTGTCATTATGCAAGGTAGTCTGTTGTTCATATTTTTGTTACTCCAACGGATGGTAGCCTTGTCATTATGGAAGGTAGTATGTTGTCGAGATTTTTTTTACTCCAATGGATGGTAGCCTTGTCATTATGGAAGGTAGTCTATTGTCGAGATTTTTGTTACCCCAATGGATTGTAGCCTTGTAATTATGGAAGGTAGTCAGTTGTCGAGATTTTTGTTACCCCAATGGATGGTAGCCATGTCATTATGGAAGATAGTCTGTAGTCGATATTTTTGTTATTCCAATGGATGGTAACCTTGTCAGTATGGAAGGTAGTCTTTTGTCGAGATTTTTGTTACTCCAACGGATGGTAGCCTTGTCATTATGCAAGGTAGTCTATTGTTCATATTTTTGTTACTCCAATGAATGGTAGCCTTCTCGATATGGAAGGTAGTCTGTAGTCGAGATTTTTGTTATTCCAATGGATGGTAACCTTGTCAGTATGGAAGGTAGTCTTTTGTCGAGATTTTTGTTACTCCAATGGATGGTAGCGTTGTCATTATTGAAGGTAGTCTATTGTCGATATCTTTGGTTTCCAATGGATGATAGCCTTGTCATTATGCAAGGTAGTCTGTTGTTCATATTTTTGTTACTCCAATGGATGGTAGCCTTGTCATTATGGAAGGTAGTCTTTTGTCGAGATTTTTGTTACTCCAATGGATGGTAGCCTTATCATTTTGGAAGGTTGGTTTTTATCGAGATTTTTGTTACACCAATGGATGGTAGCCTTGTCATTATTGAAGGTAGTCTATTGTCGATATCTTTGGTATTCTAATGGATGATAGCCTTGTCATTATGCAAGGTAGTCTGTTGTTCATATTTTTGTTACTCCAATGGATGGTAGCCTTGTCATTATGGAAGGTATTCTGTTGTCGAGATTTTTTTTACTCCAATGGATCGTAGCCTTATCAATTTGGAAGGTTGGTTTTTATCGAGATTTTTGTTACTCCAATGGATGGTAGCCTTGTCATTATTGAAGGTAGTCTATTGTCGATATCTTTGGTACTCCAATGGATGATAGCCTTGTCATTATGCAAGGTAGTCTGTTGTTCATATTTTTGTTACTCCAACGGATGGTAGCCTTGTCATTATGGAAGGTAGTATGTTGTCGAGATTTTTTTTACTCCAATGGATGGTAGCCTTGTCATTATGGAAGGTAGTCTGTTGTCGAGATTTTTGTTACCCCAATGGATTGTAGCCTTGTAATTATGGAAGGTAGTCAGTTGTCGAGATTTTTGTTACCCCAATGGATGGTAGTCTTGTCATTATGGAAGATAGTCTGTAGTCGATATTTTTGTTATTCCAATGGATTGTAACCTTGTCAGTATGGAAGGTAGTCTTTTGTCGAGATTTTTGTTACTCCAACGGATGGTAGCCTTGTCATTATGCAAGGTAGTCTATTGTTCATATTTTTGTTACTCCAATGGATGGTAGCCTTCTCGATATGGAAGGTAGTCTGTAGTCGATATTTTTGTTATTCCAGTGGATGGTAGCCTTATCAGTTTGGAAGGTTGGTTTTTATCGAGATTTTTGTTACTCCAATGGATGGTAGCCTTGTCATTATTGAAGGTAGTCTATTGTCGATATCTTTTGTACTCCAATGGATGATAGCCTTGTCATTATGCAAGGTAGTATGTTGTTCATATTTTTGTTACTCCAACGGATGGTAGCCTTGTCATTATGGAAGGTAGTATGTTGTCGAGATTTTTTTTAATCCAATGGATGGTAGCCTTGTCATTATGGAAGGTAGTCTGTTGTCGAGATTTTTGTTACCCCAATGGATTGTAGCCTTGTAATTATGGAAGGTAGTCAGTTGTCGAGATTTTTGTTACCCCAATGGATGGTAGCCTTGTCATTATGGAAGATAGTCTGTAGTCGATATTTTTGTTATTCCAATGGATGGTAACCTTGTCAGTATGGAAGGTAGTCTTTTGTCGAGATTTTTGTTACTCCAACGGATGGTAGCCTTGTCATTATGCAAGGTAGTCTATTGTTCATATTTTTGTTACTCCAATGAATGGTAGCCTTCTCGATATGGAAGGTAGTCTGTAGTCGAGATTTTTGTTATTCCAATGGATGGTAACCTTGTCAGTATGGAAGGTTGGTTTTTATCGATATTTTTGTTACTCCAATGGATGGTAGCCTTGTCATTATTGAAGGTAGTCTATTGTCGATATCTTTTGTACTCCAATGGATGATAGCCTTGTCATTATGCAAGGTAGTCTGTTGTTCATATTTTTGTTACTCCAACGGATGGTAGCCTTGTCATTATGGAAGGTAGTATGTTGTCGAGATTTTTTTTACTCCAATGGATGGTAGCCTTGTCATTATGGAAGGTAGTCTGTTGTCGAGATTTTTGTTACCCCAATGGATTGTAGCCTTGTAATTATGGAAGGTAGTCAGTTGTCGAGATTTGTGTTACCCCAATGGATGGTAGCCTTGTCATTATGGAAGATAGTCTGTAGTCGAGATTTTTGTTATTCTAATGGATGGTAACCTTGTCAGTATGGAAGGTAGTCTTTTGTCGAGATTTTTGTTACTCCAATGGATGGTCGCGTTGTCATTATTGAAGGTAGTCTATTGTCGATATCTTTGGTTTCCAATGGATGATAGCCTTGTCATTATGCAAGGTAGTCTGTTGTTCATATTTTTGTTACTCCAATGAATGGTAGCCTTGTCATTATGGAAGGTAGTCTTTTGTCGAGATTTTTGTTACTCCAATGGATGGTAGCCTTATCATTTTGGAAGGTTGGTTTTTATCTAGATTTTTGTAACACCAATGGATGGTAGCCTTGTCATTATTGAAGGTAGTCTATTGTCGATATCTTTGGTATTCCAATGGATGATAGCCTTGTCATTATGCAAGGTAGTCTGTTGTTCATATTTTTGTTACTCCAATGGATGGTAGCCTTGTCATTATGGAAGGTAGTCTGTTGTCGAGATTTTTTTTACTCCAATGGATGGTAGCCTTATCAGTTTGGAAGGTTGGTTTTTATCGAGATTTTTGTTACTCCAATGGATGGTAGCCTTGTCATTATTGAAGGTAGTCTATTGTCAATATCATTGGTACTCCAATGGATGATAGCCTTGTCATTATACAAGGTAGTCTTTTGTTCATATTTTTGTTACTCCAACGGATCGTAGCCTTGTCATTATGGAAGGTAATATGTTGTCGAGATTTTTTTTACTTCAATGGATGGTAGCCTTCTCATTATGGAAGGTAGTCTGTTGTCGAGATTTTTGTTACCCCAATGGATTGTAGCCTTGTAATTATGGAAGGTAGTCAGTTGTCGAGATTTTTGTTACCCCAATGGATGGTAGCCTTGTCATTATGGAAGATAGTCTGTAGTCGATATTTTTGTTATTCCAATGGATGGTAACCTTGTCAGTATGGAAGGTAGTCTTTTGTCGAGATTTTTGTTACTCCAACGGATGGTAGCCTTGTCATTATGCAAGGTAGTCTATTGTTCATATTTTTGTTACTCCAATGGATGGTAGCCTTCTCGATATGGAAGGTAGTCTGTAGTCGATATTTTTGTTATTCCAATGGATGGTAACCTTGTCAGTATGGAAGGTAGTCTTTTGTCGAGATTTTTCTTACTCCAATGGATGGTAGCCTTGTCATTATTGAAGGTAGTCTATTGTCGATATCTTTGGTATTCCAATGGATGATAGCCTTGTCATTATGCAAGGTAGTCTGTTGTTCATATTTTTGTTACTCCAATGGATGGTAGCCTTGTCATTATGGAAGGTAGTCTGTTGTCGAGATTTTTTTTACTCCAATGGATGGTAGCCTTATCAGTTTGGAAGGTTGGTTTTTATCGAGATTTTTGTTACTCCAATGGATGGTAGCCTTGTCATTATTGAAGGTAGTCTATTGTCGATATCTTTGGTACTCCAATGGATGATAGCCTTGTCATTATGCAAGGTAGTCTGTTCTTCATATTTTTGTTACTCCAACGGATGGTAGCCTTGTCATTATGGAAGGTAGTATGTTGTCGAGATTTTTTTTACTCCAATGGATGGTAGCCTTGTCATTATGGAAGGTAGTCTGTTGTCGAGATTTTTGTTACCCCAATGGATTGTAGCCTTGTAATTATGGAAGGTAGTCAGTTGTCGAGATTTTTGTTACCCCAATGGATGGTAGCCTTGTCATTATGGAAGATAGTCTGTAGTCGATATTTTTGTTATTCCAATGGATGGTAACCTTGTCAGTATGGAAGGTAGTCTTTTGTCGAGATTTTTGTTACTCCAACAGATGGTAGCCTTGTCATTATGCAAGGTAGTCTGTTGTTCATATTTTTGTTACTCCAATGGATGGTAGCCTTGTCATTATGGAAGGTAGTCTGTTGTCGAGATTTTTTTTACTCCAATGGATGGTAGCCTTATCAGTTTGGAAGGTTGGTTTTTATCGAGATTTTTGTTACTCCAATGGATGGTAGCCTTGTCATTATTGAAGGTAGTCTATTGTCAATATCATTGGTACTCCAATGGATGATAGCCTTGTCATTATACAAGGTAGTCTGTTGTTCATATTTTTGTTACTCCAACGGATCGTAGCCTTGTCATTATGGAAGGTAATATGTTGTCGAGATTTTTTTTACTCCAATGGATGGTAGCCTTGTCATTATGGAAGGTAGTCTGTTGTCGAGATTTTTGTTACCCCAATGGATTGTAGCCTTGTAATTATGGAAGGTAGTCAGTTGTCGAGATTTTTGTTACCCCAATGGATGGTAGCCTTGTCATTATGGAAGATAGTCTGTAGTCGATATTTTTGTTATTCCAATGGATGGTAACCTTGTCAGTATGGAAGGTAGTCTTTTGTCGAGATTTTTGTTACTCCAACAGATGGTAGCCTTGTCATTATGCAAGGTAGTCTGTTGTTCATATTTTTGTTACTCCAATGGATGGTAGCCTTGTCATTATGGAAGGTAGTCTGTTGTCGAGAGTTTTTTTACTCCAATGGATGGTAGCCTTATCAGTTTGGAAGGTTGGTTTTTATCGAGATTTTTGTTACTCCAATGGATGGTAGCCTTGTCATTATTGAAGGTAGTCTATTGTCGACATCTTTTGTACTCCAATGGATGATAGCCTTGTCATTATGCAAGGTAGTCTGTTGTTCATATTTTTGTTACTCCAACGGATGGTAGCCTTGTCATTATGGAAGGTAGTATGTTGTCGAGATTTTTTTTACTCCAATGGATGGTAGCCTTGTCATTATGGAAGGTAGTCTATTGTCGAGATTTTTGTTACCCCAATGGATTGTAGCCTTGTAATTATGGAAGGTAGTCAGTTGTCGAGATTTTTGTTACCCCAATGGATGGTAGCCATGTCATTATGGAAGATAGTCTGTAGTCGATATTTTTGTTATTCCAATGGATGGTAACCTTGTCAGTATGGAAGGTAGTCTTTTGTCGAGATTTTTGTTACTCCAACGGATGGTAGCCTTGTCATTATGCAAGGTAGTCTATTGTTCATATTTTTGTTACTCCAATGAATGGTAGCCTTCTCGATATGGAAGGTAGTCTGTAGTCGAGATTTTTGTTATTCCAATGGATGGTAACCTTGTCAGTATGGAAGGTAGTCTTTTGTCGAGATTTTTGTTACTCCAATGGATGGTAGCGTTGTCATTATTGAAGGTAGTCTATTGTCGATATCTTTGGTTTCCAATGGATGATAGCCTTGTCATTATGCAAGGTAGTCTGTTGTTCATATTTTTGTTACTCCAATGGATGGTAGCCTTGTCATTATGGAAGGTAGTCTTTTGTCGAGATTTTTGTTACTCCAATGGATGGTAGCCTTATCATTTTGGAAGGTTGGTTTTTATCGAGATTTTTGTTACACCAATGGATGGTAGCCTTGTCATTATTGAAGGTAGTCTATTGTCGATATCTTTGGTATTCTAATGGATGATAGCCTTGTCATTATGCAAGGTAGTCTGTTGTTCATATTTTTGTTACTCCAATGGATGGTAGCCTTGTCATTATGGAAGGTATTCTGTTGTCGAGATTTTTTTTACTCCAATGGATCGTAGCCTTATCAGTTTGGAAGGTTGGTTTTTATCGAGATTTTTGTTACTCCAATGGATGGTAGCCTTGTCATTATTGAAGGTAGTCTATTGTCGATATCTTTGGTACTCCAATGGATGATAGCCTTGTCATTATGCAAGGTAGTCTGTTGTTCATATTTTTGTTACTCCAATGGATGGTAGCCTTGTCATTATGGAAGGTAGTATGTTGTCGAGATTTTTTTTACTCCAATGGATGGTAGCCTTGTCATTATGGAAGGTAGTCTGTTGTCGAGATTTTTGTTACCCCAATGGATTGTAGCCTTGTAATTATGGAAGGTAGTCAGTTGTCGAGATTTTTGTTACCCCAATGGATGGTAGTCTTGTCATTATGGAAGATAGTCTGTAGTCGATATTTTTGTTATTCCAATGGATTGTAACCTTGTCAGTATGGAAGGTAGTCTTTTGTCGAGATTTTTGTTACTCCAACGGATGGTAGCCTTGTCATTATGCAAGGTAGTCTATTGTTCATATTTTTGTTACTCCAATGGATGGTAGCCTTCTCGATATGGAAGGTAGTCTGTAGTCGATATTTTTGTTATTCCAGTGGATGGTAGCCTTATCAGTTTGGAAGGTTGGTTTTTATCGAGATTTTTGTTACTCCAATGGATGGTAGCCTTGTCATTATTGAAGGTAGTCTATTGTCGATATCTTTTGTACTCCAATGGATGATAGCCTTGTCATTATGCAAGGTAGTATGTTGTTCATATTTTTGTTACTCCAACGGATGGTAGCCTTGTCATTATGGAAGGTAGTATGTTGTCGAGATTTTTTTTAATCCAATGGATGGTAGCCTTGTCATTATGGAAGGTAGTCTGTTGTCGAGATTTTTGTTACCCCAATGGATTGTAGCCTTGTAATTATGGAAGGTAGTCAGTTGTCGAGATTTTTGTTACCCCAATGGATGGTAGCCTTGTCATTATGGAAGATAGTCTGTAGTCGATATTTTTGTTATTCCAATGGATGGTAACCTTGTCAGTATGGAAGGTAGTCTTTTGTCGAGATTTTTGTTACTCCAACGGATGGTAGCCTTGTCATTATGCAAGGTAGTCTATTGTTCATATTTTTGTTACTCCAATGAATGGTAGCCTTCTCGATATGGAAGGTAGTCTGTAGTCGAGATTTTTGTTATTCCAATGGATGGTAACCTTGTCAGTATGGAAGGTTGGTTTTTATCGAGATTTTTGTTACTCCAATGGATGGTAGCCTTGTCATTATTGAAGGTAGTCTATTGTCGATATCTTTTGTACTCCAATGGATGATAGCCTTGTCATTATGCAAGGTAGTCTGTTGTTCATATTTTTGTTACTCCAACGGATGGTAGCCTTGTCATTATGGAAGGTAGTATGTTGTCGAGATTTTTTTTACTCCAATGGATGGTAGCCTTGTCATTATGGAAGGTAGTCTGTTGTCGAGATTTTTGTTACCCCAATGGATTGTAGCCTTGTAATTATGGAAGGTAGTCAGTTGTCGAGATTTTTGTTACCCCAATGGATGGTAGCCTTGTCATTATGGAAGATAGTCTGTAGTCGAGATTTTTGTTATTCTAATGGATGGTAACCTAGTCAGTATGGAAGGTAGTCTTTTGTCGAGATTTTTGTTACTCCAATGGATGGTAGCGTTGTCATTATTGAAGGTAGTCTATTGTCGATATCTTTGGTTTCCAATGGATGATAGCCTTGTCATTATGCAAGGTAGTCTGTTGTTCATATTTTTGTTACTCCAATGAATGGTAGCCTTGTCATTATGGAAGGTAGTCTTTTGTCGAGATTTTTGTTACTCCAATGGATGGTAGCCTTATCATTTTGGAAGGTTGGTTTTTATCTAGATTTTTGTTACACCAATGGATGGTAGCCTTGTCATTATTGAAGGTAGTCTATTGTCGATATCTTTGGTATTCCAATGGATGATAGCCTTGTCATTATGCAAGGTAGTCTGTTGTTCATATTTTTGTTACTCCAATGGATGGTAGCCTTGTCATTATGGAAGGTAGTCTGTTGTCGAGATTTTTTTTACTCCAATGGATGGTAGCCTTATCAGTTTGGAAGGTTGGTTTTTATCGAGATTTTTATTACTCCAATGGATGGTAGCCTTGTCATTATTGAAGGTAGTCTATTGTCGATATCTTTGGTACTCCAATGGATGATAGCCTTGTCATTATGCAAGGTAGTCTGTTCTTCATATTTTTGTTACTCCAACGGATGGTAGCCTTGTCATTATGGAAGGTAGTATGTTGTCGAGATTTTTTTTACTCCAATGGATGGTAGCCTTGTCATTATGGAAGGTAGTCTGTTGTCTAGATTTTTGTTACCCCAATGGATTGTAGCCTTGTAATTATGGAAGGTAGTCAGTTGTCGAGATTTTTGTTACCCCAATGGATGGTAGCCTTGTCATTATGGAAGATAGTCTGTAGTCGATATTTTTGTTATTCCAATGGATGGTAACCTTGTCAGTATGGAAGGTAGTCTTTTGTCGAGATTTTTGTTACTCCAACGGATGGTAGCCTTGTCATTATGCAAGGTAGTCTATTGTTCATATTTTTGTTACTCCAATGGATGGTAGCCTTCTCGATATGGAAGGTAGTCTGTAGTCGATATTTTTGTTATTCCAATGGATGGTAACCTTGTCAGTATGGAAGGTAGTCTTTTGTCGAGATTTTTCTTACTCCAATGGATGGTAGCCTTGTCATTATTGAAGGTAGTCTATTGTCGATATCTTTGGTATTCCAATGGATGATAGCCTTGTCATTATGCAAGGTAGTCTGTTGTTCATATTTTTGTTACTCCAATGGATGGTAGCCTTGTCATTATGGAAGGTAGTCTGTTGTCGAGATTTTTTTTACTCCAATGGATGGTAGCCTTATCAGTTTGGAAGGTTGGTTTTTATCGAGATTTTTGTTACTCCAATGGATGGTAGCCTTGTCATTATTGAAGGTAGTCTATTGTCGATATCTTTGGTACTCCAATGGATGATAGCCTTGTCATTATGCAAGGTAGTCTGTTCTTCATATTTTTGTTACTCCAACGGATGGTAGCCTTGTCATTATGGAAGGTAGTATGTTGTCGAGATTTTTTTTACTCCAATGGATGGTAGCCTTGTCATTATGGAAGGTAGTCTGTTGTCTAGATTTTTGTTACCCCAATGGATTGTAGCCTTGTAATTATGGAAGGTAGTCAGTTGTCGAGATTTTTGTTACCCCAATGGATGGTAGCCTTGTCATTATGGAAGATAGTCTGTAGTCGATATTTTTGTTATTCCAATGGATGGTAACCTTGTCAGTATGGAAGGTAGTCTTTTGTCGAGATTTTTGTTACTCCAACAGATGGTAGCCTTGTCATTATGCAAGGTAGTCTGTTGTTCATATTTTTGTTACTCCAATGGATGGTAGCCTTGTCATTATGGAAGGTAGTCTGTTGTCGAGATTTTTTTTACTCCAATGGATGGTAGCCTTATCAGTTTGGAAGGTTGGTTTTTATCGAGATTTTTGTTACTCCAATGGATGGTAGCCTTGTCATTATTGAAGGTAGTCTATTGTCAATATCATTGGTACTCCAATGGATGATAGCCTTGTCATTATACAAGGTAGTCTGTTGTTCATATTTTTGTTACTCCAACGGATCGTAGCCTTGTCATTATGGAAGGTAATATGTTGTCGAGATTTTTTTTACTTCAATGGATGGTAGCCTTGTCATTATGGAAGGTAGTCTGTTGTCGAGATTTTTGTTACCCCAATGGATTGTAGCCTTGTAATTATGGAAGGTAGTCAGTTGTCGAGATTTTTGTTACCCCAATGGATGGTAGCCTTGTCATTATGGAAGATAGTCTGTAGTCGATATTTTTGTTATTCCAATGGATGGTAACCTTGTCAGTATGGAAGGTAGTCTTTTGTCGAGATTTTTGTTACTCCAACGGATGGTAGCCTTGTCATTATGAAAGGTAGTCTATTGTTCATATTTTTGTTACTCCAATGGATGGTAGCCTTCTCGATATGGAAGGTAGTCTGTAGTCGATATTTTTGTTATTCCAATGGATGGTAACCTTGTCAGTATGGAAGGTAGTCTTTTGTCGAGATTTTTGTTACTCCAATGGATGGTAGCCTTGTCATTATTGAAGGTAGTCTATTGTCGATATCTTTGGTATTCCAATGGATGATAGCCTTGTCATTATGCAAGGTAGTCTGTTGTCGAGATTTTTTTTACTCCAATGGATGGTAGCCTTATCAGTTTGGAAGGTTGGTTTTTATCGAGATTTTTGTTACTCCAATGGATGGTAGCCTTGTCATTATTGAAGGTAGTCTATTGTCGATATCTTTGGTACTCCAATGGATGATAGCCTTGTCATTATGCAAGGTAGTCTGTTCTTCATATTTTTGTTACTCCAACGGATGGTAGCCTTGTCATTATGGAAGGTAGTATGTTGTCGAGATTTTTTTTACTCCAATGGATGGTAGCCTTGTCATTATGGAAGGTAGTCTGTTGTCGAGATTTTTGTTACCCCAATGGATTGTAGCCTTGTAATTATGGAAGGTAGTCAGTTGTCGAGATTTTTGTTACCCCAATGGATGGTAGCCTTGTCATTATGGAAGATAGTCTGTAGTCGATATTTTTGTTATTCCAATGGATGGTAACCTTGTCAGTATGGAAGGTAGTCTTTTGTCGAGATTTTTGTTACTCCAACAGATGGTAGCCTTGTCATTATGCAAGGTAGTCTATTGTTCATATTTTTGTTACTCGAATGGACGGTAGCCTTCTCGATATGGAAGGTAGTCTGTAGTCGATATATTTGTTATTCCAATTGATGGTAACCTTGTCAGTATGGAAGGTAGTCTTTTGTCGAGATTTTTGTTACTCCAATGGATGGTAGCCTTGTCATTATTGAAGGTAGTCTATTGTCGATATCTTTGGTATTCCAATGGATGATAGCCTTGTTATTATGCAAGGTAGTCTGTTGTTCATATTTTTGTTACTCCAATGGATGGTAGCCTTGTCATTATGGAAGGTAGTCTGTTGTCGAGATTTTTTTTACTCCAATGGATGGTAGCCTTATCAGTTTGGAAGGTTGGTTTTTATCGAGATTTTTGTTACTCCAATGGATGGTAGCCTTGTCATTATTGAAGGTAGTCTATTGTCGATATCTTTGGTACTCCAATGGATGATAGCCTTGTCATTATGCAAGGTAGTCTGTTGTTCATATTTTTGTTACTCCAACGGATCGTAGCCTTGTCATTATGGAAGGTAATATGTTGTCGAGATTTTTTTTACTTCAATGGATGGTAGCCTTGTCATTATGGAAGGTAGTCTGTTGTCGAGATTTTTGTTACCCCAATGGATTGTAGCCTTGTAATTATGGAAGGTAGCCAGTTGTCGAGATTTTTGTTACCCCAATGGATGGTAGCCTTGTCATTATGGAAGATAGTCTGTAGTCGATATTTTTGTTATTCCAATGGATGGTAACCTTGTCAGTATGGAAGGTAGTCTTTTGTCGATATCTTTGTTACTCCAACGGATGGTAGCCTTGTCATTATGCAAGGTAGTCTATTGTTCATATTTTTGTTACTCCAATGGATGGTAGCCTTCTCGATATGGAAGGTAGTCTGTAGTCGATATTTTTGTTATTCCAATGGATGGTAACCTTGTCAGTATGGAAGGTAGTCTTTTGTCGAGATTTTTGTTACTCCAATGGATGGTAGCCTTGTCATTATTGAAGGTAGTCTATTGTCGATATCTTTGGTATTCCAATGGATGATAGCCTTGTCATTATGCAAGGTAGTCTGTTGTTCATATTTTTGTTACTCCAACGGATGGTAGCCTTGTCATTATGGAAGGTAGTCTGTTGTCGAGATTTTTGTTACTCCAATGGATGGTAGCCTTGTCATTATGGAAGGTAGTCTGTTGTCGAGATTTTTGTTACCCCAATGGATTGTAGCCTTGTAATTATGGAAGGTAGTCAGTTGTCGAGATTTTTGTTACCCCAATGGATGGTAGCCTTGTCATTATGGAAGATAGTCTGTAGTCGAGATTTTTGTTATTCTAATGGATGGTAACCTTGTCAGTATGGAAGGTAGTCTTTTGTCGAGATTTTTGTTACTCCAATGGATGGTAGCATTGTCATTATTGAAGGTAGTCTATTGTCGATATCTTTGGTTTCCAATGGATGATAGCCTTGTCATTATGCAAGGTAGTCTGTTGTTCATATTTTTGTTACTCCAATGAATGGTAGCCTTGTCATTATGGAAGGTAGTCTTTTGTCGAGATTTTTGTTACTCCAATGGATGGTAGCCTTATCATTTTGGAAGGTTGGTTTTTATCGAGATTTTTGTTACACCAATGGATGGTAGCCTTGTCATTATTGAAGGTAGTCTATTGTCGATATCTTTGGTATTCCAATGGATGATAGCCTTGTCATTATGCAAGGTAGTCTGTTGTTCATATTTTTGTTACTCCAATGGATGGTAGCCTTGTCATTATGGAAGGTAGTCTGTTGTCGAGATTTTTTTTACTCCAATGGATGGTAGCCTTATCAGTTTGGAAGGTTGGTTTTTATCGAGATTTTTGTTACTCCAATGGATGGTAGCCTTGTCATTATTGAAGGTAGTCTATTGTCAATATCATTGGTACTCCAATGGATGATAGCCTTGTCATTATACAAGGTAGTCTGTTGTTCATATTTTTGTTACTCCAACGGATCGTAGCCTTGTCATTATGGAAGGTAATATGTTGTCGAGATTTTTTTTACTTCAATGGATGGTAGCCTTGTCATTATGGAAGGTAGTCTGTTGTCGAGATTTTTGTTACCCCAATGGATTGTAGCCTTGTAATTATGGAAGGTAGTCAGTTGTCGAGATTTTTGTTACCCCAATGGATGGTAGCCTTGTCATTATGGAAGATAGTCTGTAGTCGATATTTTTGTTATTCCAATGGATGGTAACCTTGTCAGTATGGAAGGTAGTCTTTTGTCGAGATTTTTGTTACTCCAACGGATGGTAGCCTTGTCATTATGCAAGGTAGTCTATTGTTCATATTTTTGTTACTCCAATGGATGGTAGCCTTCTCGATATGGAAGGTAGTCTGTAGTGGATATTTTTGTTATTCCAATGGATGGTAACCTTGTCAGTATGGAAGGTAGTCTTTTGTCGAGATTTTTGTTACTCCAATGGATGGTAGCCTTGTCATTATTGAAGGTAGTCTATTGTCGATATCTTTGGTATTCCAATGGATGATAGCCTTGTCATTATGCAAGGTAGTCTGTTGTTCATATTTTTGTTACTCCAATGGATGGTAGCCTTGTCATTATGGTAGGTAGTCTGTTGTCGAGATTTTTTTTACTCCAATGGATGGTAGCCTTATCAGTTTGGAAGGTTGGTTTTTATCGAGATTTTTGTTACTCCAATGGATGGTAGCCTTGTCATTATTGAAGGTAGTCTATTGTCGATATCTTTGGTACTCCAATGGATGATAGCCTTGTCATTATGCAAGGTAGTCTGTTCTTCATATTTTTGTTACTCCAACGGATGGTAGCCTTGTCATTATGGAAGGTAGTATGTTGTCGAGATTTTTTTTACTCCAATGGATGGTAGCCTTGTCATTATGGAAGGTAGTCAGTTGTCGAGATTTTTGTTACCCCAATGGATGGTAGCCTTGCCATTATGGAAGATAGTCTGTAGTCGATATTTTTGTTATTCCAATGGATGGTAACCTTGTCAGTATGGAAGGTAGTCTTTTGTCGAGATTTTTGTTACTCCAACAGATGGTAGCCTTGTCATTATGCAAGGTAGTCTATTGTTCATATTTTTGTTACTCGAATGGACGGTAGCCTTCTCGATATGGAAGGTAGTCTGTAGTCGATATTTTTGTTATTCCAATTGATGGTAACCTTGTCAGTATGGAAGGTAGTCTTTTGTCGAGATTTTTGTTACTCCAATGGATGGTAGCCTTGTCATTATTGAAGGTAGTCTATTGTCGATATCTTTGGTATTCCAATGGATGATAGCCTTGTTATTGTAGGTGTTTAGGTATTGGCTTGCATTTTTGGTAAATTCCAAGTGTATGTGTGAATGTCATGACTGATGTCATAACATTCTAGTTCAGGTTGTACTAACTCTTTAGGTACATATGCAGAAAAATATTGTAACTCAAATACTGATGTTTATAAGTGTGTATCTGAGCATGTTTGCAAAATGATCACATTTAGCTAATCAGTAGACAGGTTTTCTCAGATGTCATAACAGATGTTATGACATCCTGTTCTGAACTAGCAGGATTACAGGATTGGATAAGTCTGAGTTTTTTCAGGAAATAACTCAGTCCTTCCTAAACAGAATCCTGCGTTTTCTGAGGAGTAACCTCGCTCAATCCTA
The DNA here is from genome assembly GCA_948472305.1 of Vicia faba. Classification (NCBI taxonomy): domain Eukaryota; kingdom Viridiplantae; phylum Streptophyta; class Magnoliopsida; order Fabales; family Fabaceae; genus Vicia; species Vicia faba. The sequence continues at coordinate 679,090,455 of OX451739.1, read as the reverse complement.
ACCTGATCAACAAAGTACTGTGACCTGGTCTTTAGGTCAAACGGAATCAACCCTAGGTTTTTGGAAACCCTAACTGAAGTTGCAGCTGCTATATATTCAACAGAGCTGCGGTTTTTGAAGTTATCCCTGCTGATTGATTAGAAGATCAAGTTTGTAATCTGTATAGATTTGTTTATTGTACTCCAAGCAATTATCATTGTGATAAGTGTCTTGGAATAGGTTTCAATTGTAAGGGTTGTGTAGCACTCAAAGCTTTGAAGCAAGAGTGTTTGAATGTTACTTGACTAAAGCTGTGAAGCAGAGTCAAGTTAGTTGTGTACATCACTCAAAGCTGTGAAGCACGAGTGATTGTGTTACTTGATTAAAAAGCTGTGAAGCTTAATCAAGAGTGTGTTTTGAAGAGTGTCTTCATCAATTCTCAAGTCAAATTGGTTTATGTATCACTGCTGTGATTGAGGGGGAGTGAGTAGGAACTCAGGTTTAAGTTGTACTTAGATTAGAATTGCATTGGGTAGGTCTTAAGTGAAGGAGATAAACTGGTTGGTTTATTCCTGAATTAACATCTCTTATAGTGGATTCTCTCCCTGGCTTGGTAGCCCCCAGAGTAGGTGTTGTTGCACACTGAACTGGGTAAACAATTGACTGTGTTGTTTACTGCTTTTGTATTTACTGTCATATAGTAAGTCAGATACGGTGTCATAACATCGGACGTGACATTAAGTATCTGTAGCTAGAATTTTCAATTGGCATCAGAGCAGGCACCCTGCCTGTATTACTGGGTGAGATCTAGGGATATCACTTTCTGGCACTATGGACAAAGAAGGAGTTTTTGGAAATAGACCACCCATTCTGGATGGAACTAATTATGACTACTGGAAACCTCGTATGATTGCCTTCCTAAAATCTCTGGACAAAAAGGCTTGGAGAGCTGCTGACAAAGGATGGATTCATCCCACCATAACTGAAAGAGATGGGACAATCAGTCTGAAGCCTGAGGAAGAGTGGAGTAAAGAAGAAGATGAGTTAGCTCTGGGAAATTCAAAAGCCTTAAATGCCTTGTTCAATGGAATTGATAGAAACATCTTCAGATTAGTACATCAATATGAACTGGCCAAGGAAGTTTGGGACACCCTCAAAACTACTCATGAGGGCACTTCCAAAGTAAAGATGTCAAGGCTTCAGATGTTGACCACTAAGTTTGAGAATCTAAAAATGATGGAAGATGAAACCATCCATGAATTTCACATGAACATCTTGGAGATTGCCAACACCTCAGGAGCACTGGGAGAAAAAATGTCAGAAGAAAAACTGGTGAGGAAGATTCTCAGATCCTTGCCTAAAAGATTTGCAATGAAGGTAACTGCCATAGAGGAAGCCCAGGACATTAGCAAGTTAAAAGTGGATGAACTTATTGGGTCTCTTCAGACTTTTGAGATGGGGATCACTGATAATGGTGACAAGAAGAACAAAAGCATAGCACTTGTAACCAACAATGATGTTGAACACAAGGAGGATGAAGAAGAAAACATATCAGAAGCCATTGCCATGCTTGGAAGACAGTTCAACAGGCTCATCAAAAGAATGGACCCAAAGTCAAGGTCAAATGTTCATAACATTCCTTCTGACATTGACAGTTCCAGCAGAAGACCAAGATCAGAAGATAAGGAAAACCAAGGCAGAGGAATTCAATGCCATGGATGTGAAGGATATGGACATATTCGAGCTGAATGTCCTACCTTTCTTAAGAAGCAAAAGAAAGGAATGACTGTTACTTGGTCTGACTATGATTCAGAAAGCAATTCTGAAGAAGAATCTGCCAAACTAGTTACTGCCCTAACTAGTGTTTGTACTTCTGAAAGTGACACCAGTAATGAAGAAGTAACATTTGAAGAACTGGCTGATACCTACAAGAAATTGTGTATCAGAAGTGGTGAAGTCTGTGTGCAAAATGAGAAACAATCAAAACTCATTGTAAAGCTGGAGGCTGAAAAGAGAGCAAATCTTGAAACTATAAGTCATTTAGAAGGAGAAGTTCAACTGCTGAACTCACAACTGAATCAAATGACCAAATCAGTCAAGATGTTGACAAATGGAACTGACAAATTAGAAGAGATTCTTCAGGCTGGACAAAATATGGGAAATAAATCTGGCCTAGGATTTGTGGAAACAAAGAAATTTGTTACCAGGAAGCAAATGTCAAACCAGATGTCTCAACATTACTCTCAACATCAGGGACAGAGACACATGAAGAAGAGGTACCAAAGATGGAGATGTCATCATTGTGGGAAATATGGTCACATAAAGCCCTTCTGCTACAGACTACATGGATATCCTAATCAGAAATCAGATGTCAAACCTAAGTCTAAAAAGGTACCACACGCTCCTCAATGGAAGAAAAAGGCTATTGCACTGATAGCACACACTTCCCTGAAGATCTCAGCAAAGGAAGATTGGTACTTTGACAGTGGATGTTCCAGACACATGACTGGATTCAAAAATCTCCTCAATAATGTTATGCCTCACACCACCAGTTTTGTGACCTTTGGAGATGGTGCTAAAGGAGAAATCAAAGGAATTGGTAATTTGGACTACCCTGGAGTTCCAAGTCTGAATAAGGTACTGCTGGTGAAAGGGTTGACTACTAATCTCATCAGCATCAGTCAATTATGTGATCTAGGATTTATGGTCAACTTCTCAAGATCTGAATGTCTAGTGTTTAATGAAAAACTAGATATTGTAATGAGAGGAATAAAATCCAAAAATAACTGTTATGTGTGGCAGCCTGAGAACACTGATATCCCCACTTTGAGTCAAATCATCAAAGAAGAAAAAGATATGAAACAGTGGCAGCATAAACTTGAAGGAATGAAAAGAGCTATTCCTATGGAAGATGTCAGAAGAACTCCTAAATTACAGGCTGATAATATATGTGATGTGGCAAAGAACAAGTCTCATAAATTCTGTTCTCAAAAATTCTGGTCAACACAGATGCTACCTGAAGACAATGTTACACAAGATGTTATGACATTGTGGTGTGATAATCTGAAAACATTCAACATTTCCTTAAACCCTATTGACTTTGGAGAGAAGAAATCATTTAAACTGAAACATAGTTTCTCTGAGCTTCAGCTAACTGATTCTTCTACCAAGGTGCTTGTTGGAAATCAACTTGAAAATTTGAGGGGCAGATTGGGCATTCACCAACATGAGAAATTATAGCAATTAGTTTTGCTGAAAACAAGGGTTAAAAGGATTAATTCTATTAAGTCTATATTTAGTGGGTTAATCATATTCACTCACAATTCCTTCAAAAGCCTTCAGAAGTTGAAAAGACTCCCTTGTACTCCCTATCTCTCTCATCCTTGCAACCTGTTTTCTCCTCCCAATCAAAGAGTTTTCTCAAATTGCTACTGCTACTCAACGTTAAACACAATGTCTCAGACATCATCTTCCACTATGGCGGCTTCGTCTCACTCTTCATCATCGTCATCTGATCAAGATTCTAGGGCAATCACGACATGCATAGAATCTGAAGTACTTGAGGTCACTCCTCTCAGGGAGATGGCAACTAACCCAGCCAAAATCAAGAAGCTCAGGACCAGACATGCAGGAAGAGCTCAAGCTGCAGTCTCTGGTAATTCTTCTCTTCCTTCATCTACTATACCTAATAAAGAAGGAACAGTTCAAGTACACCAAGCTATTGCTAGACTGGTTACTAGCATTCTGAGTGGCAACCAATCTGTACCGGGGATTTCTATTCCTTTGAATCAATCTGAAAGTCCAAATGTGGAAGGTTCTGAAAATATAGATGTCACTGAGGATGTTGTGACACCAAAAGACAACATTCAGAATCCCTCTGAAAAGGCTGCTGATCCACCTATCATTGATGTGGATGAAGAGTACTCAGATAATGAACTGATTGCTAATGTGAACCCTAGCATTGCTAGGAGATTGATGAAAAGAAAAAGTAGTGAGACTGTTAAACCTAAGAAGTCCAAGGCTGAAGGGATGGCTGAAAATATTCAGACAAAAGGGAAGAAGGCACAGGTGCTGACTGCTAGACAACCAATCTCCAAGAAAAGAAAAGAACCTGAAACTTCTGACTCTGATGATGAATCAGAATTTGAGATTGACATTGACAATGCTCCCATCAGAAGGAAGCTCCCTTCCAGCAAGATTGCTAGAGTGCCTGAAGTGCCAACTGACAACATCTCCTTTCATCATCCTGATAATGCAAACAGGTGGAAGTATGTTTGCTTGAAGAGAATAGCCTTGGAGAGAGAACTCAACAATGATGCTTTGGAGTGCAAAGACATCATGGAGCTGATCAGGAATGCTGGGCTAATAAAGACTGTGATGAAGTTTGGCAAATGTTATGAAAATCTGGTTAAAGAATTTGTAGTGAACTTATCCAATGATTGTGCTGATGGGAGGTCAGCTGACTTTGAGAGTGTGTTTGTTAGAGGAAGAAGGGTCAAGTTCTCTCCATCAGAAATCAACAAGTTTCTTGGAAGAACGAATAAGGACTGTCCTGATCTAGAGGCAACTGACAATGAAGTATGCTTGACCATCACTGCCAGGCAAGTAAAGTGCTGGCCATTGAAAGGGAAGTTGAATGCTAGTAAACTCAGCATGAAATTTGCCATCTTGCATAAAATAGGTGCAGCAAACTGGGTGCCTACAAATCACAAATCAACCATCTCCACAGGATTGGGGAGATTCATCTATGCTGTAGGAACCAAGACTGCCTTTGACTATGGAAGGTACATTTTTGAACAAATCTTGAAGCATGCTGGCAGTTATGCTGTCAAAGGACCAATTGCCTTTCCCTCCCTCCTTTGTGGAATCATCCTTGCACAATATCCTGACATACTTGTAGCAAGAGATACAGTCTGCAAAAGAGCCCCTGCCCTTGGCGTGCACTACAAACTGTTTCAGGGATCCCATGCTCCAGACATTGTCATAACATCAACTGAGACATCGTCTGCAAAGAGCCAGTCCAAAACATCAGATGTCATAGCTGTCTTAAAAGAAACTTGCAAAGATCTGGATGCTAGAAAAAGGACCCTAGAAGCACTAATTGCCAAGCTAGAAAAGGATGAAGCTGAAGCAAGCATGAGGGAAGAAGATGAAGAAAGTGGCTCCTCTGAGTCTGATGACAGTACTTGAAGGATGATTGCTGCTTGGTGGTGTTGCTGGTGGAGTTTGGAAGTATGTTCTGCTATTGTCTGCTGCTGATCTCATTATTTTGTCTTGGATAACTGTATAACTTTATAAACATGTAATCTTTGGCCCATTTGTGGCTAAAGTGGGGGAGAATATTTGGTACTGCTTAATTAGTACTTAACACTATATTTTTCTGCTATCATTTATTTCTGCTGCTATCTATCTATCTCTGATTGTTTAGGGACTTTAGCCAAAAATCTGCCAAAGGGGGAGTTTGTAGGTGTTTAGGTATTGGCTTGCATTTTTGGTAAATTCCAAGTGTATGTGTGAATGTCATGACTGATGTCATAACATTCTAGTTCAGGTTGTACTAACTCTTTAGGTACATATGCAGAAAAATATTGTAACTCAAATACTGATGTTTATAAGTGTGTATCTGAGCATGTTTGCAAAATGATCACATTTAGCTAATCAGTAGACAGGTTTTCTCAGATGTCATAACAGATGTTATGACATCCTGTTCTGAACTAGCAGGATTACAGGATTGGATAAGTCTGAGTTTTTTCAGGAAATAACTCAGTCCTTCCTAAACAGAATCCTGCGTTTTCTGAGGAGTAACCTCGCTCAATCCTAACCTGATCAACAAAGTACTGTGACCTGGTCTTTAGGTCAAACGGAATCAACCCTAGGTTTTTGGAAACCCTAACTGAAGTTGCAGCTGCTATATATTCAACAGAGCTGCGGTTTTTGAAGTTATCCCTGTTGATTGATTAGAAGATCAAGTTTGTAATCTGTATAGATTTGTTTATTGTACTCCAAGCAATTATCATTGTGATAAGTGTCTTGGAATAGGTTTCAATTGTAAGGGTTGTGTAGCACTCAAAGCTTTGAAGCAAGAGTGTTTGAATGTTACTTGACTAAAGCTGTGAAGCAGAGTCAAGTTAGTTGTGTACATCACTCAAAGCTGTGAAGCACGAGTGATTGTGTTACTTGATTAAAAAGCTGTGAAGCTTAATCAAGAGTGTGTTTTGAAGAGTGTCTTCATCAATTCTCAAGTCAAATTGGTTTATGTATCACTGCTGTGATTGAGGGGGAGTGAGTAGGAACTCAGGTTTAAGTTGTACTTAGATTAGAATTGCATTGGGTAGGTCTTAAGTGAAGGAGATAAACTGGTTGGTTTATTCCTGAATTAACATCTCTTATAGTGGATTCTCTCCCTGGCTTGGTAGCCCCCAGAGTAGGTGTTGTTGCACACTGAACTGGGTAAACAATTGACTGTGTTGTTTACTGCTTTTGTATTTACTGTCATATAGTAAGTCAGATACGGTGTCATAACATCGGACGTGACATTAAGTATCTGTAGCCAGAATTTTCAGTTATTATGCAAGGTAGTCTGTTGTTCATATTTTTGTTACTCCAATGGATGGTAGCCTTGTCATTATGGAAGGTAGTCTGTTGTCGAGATTTTTTTTACTCCAATGGATGGTAGCCTTATCAGTTTGGAAGGTTGGTTTTTATCGAGATTTTTGTTACTCCAATGGATGGTAGCCTTGTCATTATTGAAGGTAGTCTATTGTCGATATCTTTGGTACTCCAATGGATGATAGCCTTGTCATTATGCAAGGTAGTCTGTTGTTCATATTTTTGTTACTCCAACGGATGGTAGCCTTGTCATTATGGAAGGTAGTATGTTGTCGAGATTTTTTTTAATCCAATGGATGGTAGCCTTGTCATTATGGAAGGTAGTCTGTTGTCGAGATTTTTGTTACCCCAATGGATTGTAGCCTTGTAATTATAGAAGGTAGTCAGTTGTCGAGATTTTTGTTACCCCAATGGATGGTAGCCTTGTCATTATGGAAGATAGTCTGTAGTCGATATATTTGTTATTCCAATGGATGGTAACCTTGTCAGTATGGAAGGTAGTCTTTTGTCGAGATTTTTGTTACTCCAACAGATGGTAGCCTTGTCATTATGCAAGGTAGTCTATTGTTCATATTTTTGTTACTCCAATGGATGGTAGCCTTCTCGATATGGAAGGTAGTCTGTAGTCGAGATTTTTGTTATTCCAATGGATGGTAACCTTGTCAGTATGGAAGGTAGTCTTTTGTCGAGATTTTTGTTACTCCAATGGATGGTTGCGTTGTCATTATTGAAGGTAGTCTATTGTCGATATCTTTGGTTTCCAATGGATGATAGCCTTGTCATTATGCAAGGTAGTCTGTTGTTCATATTTTTGTTACTCCAATGGATGGTAGCCTTGACATTATGGAAGGTAGTCTTTTGCCGAGATTTTTGTTACTCCAATGGATGGTAGCCTTATCATTTTGGAAGGTTGGTTTTTATCGAGATTTCTGTTACACCAATGGATGGTAGCCTTGTCATTATTGAAGGTAGTCTATTGTCGATATCTTTGGCATTCCAATGGATGATAGCCTTGTCATTAGGCAAGGTAGTCTGTTGTTCATATTTTTGTTACTCCAATGGATGGTAGCCTTGTCATTATGGAAGGTAGTCTGTTGTCGAGATTTTTTTTACTCCAATGGATGGTAGCCTTATCAGTTTGGAAGGTTGGTTTTTATTGAGATTTTTGTTACTCCAATGGATGGTAGCCTTGTCATTATTGAAGGTAGTCTATTGTCGATATCATTGGTACTCCAATGGATGATAGCCTTGTCATTATGCAAGGTAGTCTGTTGTTCATATTTTTGTTACTCCAACGGATCGTAGCCTTGTCATTATGGAAGGTAATATGTTGTCGAGATTTTTTTTACTATAATGGATGGTAGCCTTGTCATTATGGAAGGTAGTCTGTTGTCGAGATTTTTGTTACCCCAATGGATTGTAGCCTTGTAATTATGGAAGGTAGTCAGTTGTCGAGATTTTTGTTACCCCAATGGATGGTAGCCTTGTCATTATGGAAGATAGTCTGTAGTCGATATTTTTGTTATTCCAATGGACGGTAACCTTGTCAGTTTGGAACGTAGTCTTTTGTCGAGATTTTTGTTACTCCAACGGATGGTAGCCTTGTCATTATGCAAGGTAGTCTATTGTTCATATTTTTGTTACTCCAATGGATGGTAGCCTTCTCGATATGGAAGGTAGTCTGTAGTCGATATTTTTGTTATTCCAATGGATGGTAACCTTGTCAGTATGGAAGGTAGTCTTTTGTCGAGATTTTTGTTACTCTAATGGATGGTAGCGTTGTCATTATTGAAGGTAGTCTATTGTCGATATCTTTGGTATTCCAATGGATGATAGCCTTGTCATTATGCAAGGTAGTCTATTGTTCATATTTTTGTTACTCCAATGGATGGTAGCCTTGTCATTATGGAAGGTAGTCTGTTGTCGAGATTTTTTTTACTCCAATGGATGGTAGCCTTATCAGTTTGGAAGGTTGGTTTTTATCGAGATTTTTGTTACTCCAATGGATGGTAGACTTGTCATTATTAAAGGTAGTCTATTGTCGATATCTTTGGTACTCCAATGGATGATAGCCTTGTCATTATGCAAGGTAGGCTGTTGTTCATATTTTTGTTACTCCAACGGATGGTAGCCTTGTCATTATGGAAGGTAGTATGTTGTCGAGATTTTTTTTACTCCAATGGATTGTAGCCTTGTCATTATGGAAGGTAGGCTGTTGTCGAGATTTTTGTTACCCTAATGGATTGTAGCCTTGTAATTATGGAAGGTAGTCAGTTGTCGAGATTTTTGTTACCCCAATGGATGGTAGCCTTGTCATTATGGAAGATAGTCTGTAGTCGATATATTTGTTATTCCAATGGATGGTAACCTTGTCAGTATGGAAGGTAGTCTTTTGTCGAGATTTTTGTTACTCCAACGGATGGTAGCCTTGTCATTATGCAAGGTAGTCTATTGTTCATATTTTATGTACTCCTATGGATGGTAGCCTTCTCGATATGGAAGGTAGTCTGTAGTCGAGATTTTTGTTATTCCAATGGATGGTAACCTTGTCAGTATGGAAGGTAGTCTTTTGTCGAGATTTTTGTTACTCCAATGGATGGTAGCGTTTTCATTATTGAAGGTAGTCTATTGTCGATATCTTTGGTTTCCAATGGATGATAGCCTTGTCATTATGCAAGGTAGTCTGTTGTTCATATTTTTGTTACTCCAATGGATGGTAGCCTTGTCATTATGGAAGGTAGTCTTTTGTCAAGATTTTTGTTACTCCAATGGATGGTAGCCTTATCGTTTTGGAAGGTTGGTATTTATAGAGATTTTTGTTACACCAATGGATGGTAGCCTTGTCATTATTGAAGGTAGTCTATTGTCGATATCTTTGGTACTCCAATGGATGATAGCCTTGTCATTATGCAAGGTAGTCTGTTGTTCATATTTTTGTTACTCCAATGGATGATAGCCTTGTCATTATGAAAGGTAGTATGTTGTCGAGATTTTTTTTACTCCAATGAATGGTAGCCTTATCATTATGGAAGGTAGTCTGTTGTCGATATTTTTGTTACCCCAATGGATTGTAGCCTTGTAATTATGGAAGGTAGTCAGTTGTCGAGATTTTTGTTACCCCAATGGATGGTAGCCTTGTCATTATGGAAGATAGTCTGTAGTCGATATTTTTGTTATTCCAATGGATGGTAACCTTGTCAGTATCGAAGGTAGTCTTTTGTCGAGATTTTTGTTACTCCAACGGATGGTAGCCTTGTCATTATGCAAGGTAGTCTGTTGTTCATATTTTTGTTACTCCAATGGATGGTAGCCTTCTCATTATGGAAGGTAGTCTGTAGTCGAGATTTTTGTTATTCCAATGGATGGTAACCATGTGAGTATGGAAGGTAGTCTTTTGTCGAGATTTTTGTTACTCCAATGGATGGTAGCGTTGTCATTATTGAAGGTAGTCTATTGTCGATATCTTTGGTTTCCAATGGATGATAGCCACGTCATTATGCAAGGTAGTCTGTTGTTCATATTTTTGTTACTCCAATGGATGGTAGCCTTGTCATTATGAAAGGTAGTCTTTTGTCGAGATTTTTGTTACTCCAATGGATGGTAGCCTTGTCATTTTGGAAGGTTGGTTTTTATCGAGATTTTTGTTACACCAATGGATGGTAGCCTTGTCATTATTGAAGGTAGTCTATTGTCGATGTCTTTGGTACTCCAATGGATGATAGCCTTGTCATTATGCAAGGTAGTCTGTTGTTCATATTTTTGTTACTCCAATGGATGGTAGCCTTATCATTATGGAAGGTAGTATGTTGTCGAGATTTGTTTTACTCCAATGAATGGTAGCCTTATCATTATGGAAGCTAGTCTGTTGTCGAGATTTTTGTTACCCCAATGGATTGTAGCCTTGTAATTATGGAAGGTAGTCAGTTGTCGAGATTTTTGTTACCCCAATGGATGGTAGCCTTGTCATTATGGAAGATAGTCTGTAGTCGATATTTTTGTTATTCCAATGGATGGTAACCTTGTCAATATGGAAGGTAGTCTTTTGTCGAGATTTTTGTTACTCCAACGAATGGTAGCCTTGTCATTATGCAAGGTAGTCTGTTGTTCATATTTTTGTTACTCCAATGGATGGTAGCCTTCTCATTATGGAAGGTAGTCTGTAGTCGAGATTTTTGTTATTCCAATGGATGGTAACCTTGTCATTATTGAAGGTAGTCTATTGTCGATATCTTTGGTATTCCAATGGATGATAGCCTTGTCATTATGCAAGGTAGTCTGTTGTTCATATTTTTGTTACTCCAATGGATGGTAGCCTTGTCATTATGGAAGGTAGTCTGTTGTCGAGATTTTTTTTACTCCAATGGATGGTAGCCTTATCAGTTTGGAAGGTTGGTTTTTATCGAGATTTTTGTTACTCCAATGGATGGTAGACTTGTCATTATTAAAGGTAGTCTATTGTCGATATCTTTGGTACTCCAATGGATGATAGCCTTGTCATTATGCAAGGTAGTCTGTTGTTCATATTTTTGTTACTCCAACGGATGGTAGCCTTGTCATTATGGAAGGTAGTATGTTGTCGAGATTTTTTTACTCCAATGGATTGTAGCCTTGTCATTATGGAAGGTAGGCTGTTGTCGAGATTTTTGTTACCCCAATGGATTGTAGCCTTGTAATTATGGAAGGTAGTCAGTTGTCGAGATTTTTGTTACCCCAATGGATGGTAGCCTTGTCATTATGGAAGATAGTCTGTAGTCGATATTTTTGTTATTCCAATGGATGGTAACCTTGTCAGTATGGAAGGTAGTCTTTTGTCGAGATTTTTGTTACTCCAACGGATGGTAGCCTTGTCATTATGCAAGGTAGTCTATTGTTCATATTTTATGTACTCCAATGGATGGTAGCCTTCTCGATATGGAAGGTAGTCTGTAGTCGAGATTTTTGTTATTCCAATGGATGGTAACCTTGTCAGTATGGAAGGTAGTCTTTTGTCGAGATTTTTGTTACTCCAATGGATGGTAGCGTTGTCATTATTGAAGGTAGTCTATTGTCGATATCTTTGGTATTCCAATGGATGATAGCCTTGTCATTATGCAAGGTAGTCTGTTGTTCATATTTTTGTTACTCCAATGGATGGTAGCCTTGTCATTATGGAAGGTAGTCTGTTGTCGAGATTTTTTTTACTCCAATGGATGGTAGCCTTATCAGTTTGGAAGGTTGGTTTTTATCGAGATTTTTGTTACTCCAATGGATGGTAGACTTGTCATTATTAAAGGTAGTCTATTGTCGATATCTTTGGTACTCCAATGGATGATAGCCTTGTTATTATGCAAGGTAGTCTGTTGTTCATATTTTTGTTACTCCAACGGATGATAGCCATGTCATTATGGAAGGTAGTATGTTGTCGAGATTTTTTTTACTCCAATGGATTGTAGCCTTGTCATTATGGAAGGTAGGCTGTTGTCGAGATTTTTGTTACCCCAATGGATTGTAGCCTTGTAATTATGGAAGGTAGTCAGTTGTCGAGATTTTTGTTACCCCAATGGATGGTAGCCTTGTCATTATGGAAGATAGTCTGTAGTCGATATTTTTGTTATTCCAATGGATGGTAACCTTGTCAGTATGGAAGGTAGTCTTTTGTCGAGATTTTTGTTACTCCAACGGATGGTAGCCTTGTCATTATGCAAGGTAGTCTATTGTTCATATTTTTGTTACTCCAATGGATGGTAGCCTTCTCATTATGGAAGGTAGTCTGTAGTCGAGATTTTTGTTATTCCAATGGATGGTAACCTTGTCATTATTGAAGGTAGTCTATTGTCGATATCTTTGGTATTCCAATGGATGATAGCCTTGTCATTATGCAAGGTAGTCTGTTGTTCATATTTTTGTTACTCCAATGGATGGTAGCCTTGTCATTATGGAAGGTAGTCTGTTGTCGAGATTTTTTTTACTCCAATGGATGGTAGCCTTATCAGTTTGGAAGGTTGGTTTTTATCGAGATTTTTGTTACTCCAATGGATGGTAGACTTGTCATTATTAAAGGTAGTCTATTGTCGATATCTTTGGTACTCCAATGGATGATAGCCTTGTCATTATGCAAGGTAGTCTGTTGTTCATATTTTTGTTACTCCAACGGATGGTAGCCTTGTCATTATGGAAGGTAGTATGTTGTCGAGATTTTTTTTACTCCAATGGATTGTAGCCTTGTCATTATGGAAGGTAGGCTGTTGTCGAGATTTTTGTTACCCCAATGGATTGTAGCCTTGTAATTATGGAAGGTAGTCAGTTGTCGAGATTTTTGTTACCCCAATGGATGGTAGCCTTGTCATTATGGAAGATAGTCTGTAGTCGATATTTTTGTTATTCCAATGGATTGTAACCTTGTCAGTATGGAAGGTAGTCTTTTGTCGAGATTTTTGTTACTCCAACGGTTGGTAGCCTTGTCATTATTCAAGGTAGTCTATTGTTCATATTTTATGTACTCCAATGGATGGTAGCCTTCTCGATATGGAAGGTAGTCTGTAGTCGAGATTTTTTTTATTCCAATGGATGGTAACCTTGTCAGTATGGAAGGTAGTCTTTTGCCGAGATTTTTGTTACTACAATGGATGGTAGCGTTGTCATTATTGAAGGTAGTCTATTGTCGATATCTTTGGTATTCCAATGGATGATAGCCTTGTCATTATGCAAGGTAGTCTGTTGTTCATATTTTTGTTACTCCAATGGATGGTAGCCTTGTCATTATGGAAGGTAGTCTGTTGTCGAGATTTTTTTTACTCCAATGGATGGTAGCCTTATCAGTTTGGAAGGTTGGTTTTTATCGAGATTTTTGTTACTCCAATGGATGGTAGACTTGTCATTATTAAAGGTAGTCTATTGTCGATATCTTTGGTACTCCAATGGATGATAGCCTTGTCATTATGCAAGGTAGTCTGTTGTTCATATTTTTGTTACTCCAACGGATGGTAGCCTTGTCATTATGGAAGGTAGTATGTTGTCGAGATTTTTTTTACTCCAATGGATTGTAGCCTTGTCATTATGGAAGGTAGGCTGTTGTCGAGATTTTTGTTACCCCAATGGATTGTAGCCTTGTAATTATGGAAGGTAGTCAGTTGTCGAGATTTTTGTTACCCCAATGGATGGTAGCCTTGTCATTATGGAAGATAGTCTGTAGTCGATATTTTTGTTATTCCAATTGATGGTAACCTTGTCAGTATGGAAGGTAGTCTTTTGTCAAGATTTTTGTTACTCCAACGGATGGTAGCCTTGTCATTATGCAAGGTAGTCTATTGTTCATATTTTATGTACTCCAATGGATGGTAGCCTTCTCGATATGGAAGGTAGTCTGTAGTCGAGATTTTTGTTATTCCAATGGATGGTAACCTTGTCAGTATGGAAGGTAGTCTTTTGTCGAGATTTTTGTTACTCCAATGGATGGTAGCCTTGTCATTATTGAAGGTAGTCTATTGTCGATATCTTTGGTATTCCAATGGATGATAGCCTTGTCATTATGCAAGGTAGTCTGTTGTTCATATTTTTGTTATTCCAATGGATGGTAGCCTTGTCATTATGGAAGGTAGTCTGTTGTCGAGATTTTTTTTACTCCAATGGATGGTAGCCTTATCAGTTTGGAAGGTTGGTTTTTATCGAGATTTTTGTTACTCCAATGGATGGTAGCCTTGTCATTATTGAAGGTAGTCTATTGTCGATATATTTGGTACTCCAATGGATGATAGCCTTGTCATTATGCAAGGTAGTCAATTGTTCATATTTTTGTTACTCCAACGGATGGTAGCCTTGTCATTATGGAAGGTAGTATGTTGTCGAGATTTTTTTTACTCCAATGGATGGTAGCCTTGTCATTATGGAAGGTAGTCTGTTGTCGAGATTTTTGTTACCCCAATGGATTGTACCCTTGTAATTATGGAAGGTAGTCAGTTGTCGATATTTTTGTTACCCCAATGGATGGTAGCCTTGTCATTATGGAAGATAGTCTGTAGTCGATATTTTTGTTATTCCAATGGATGGTAACCTTGTCAGTATGGAAGGTAGTCTTTTGTCAAGATTTTTGTTACTCCAACGGATGGTAGACTTGTCATTATGCAAGGTAGTCTATTGTTCATATTTTTGTTACTCCAATGGATGGTAGCCTTCTCGATATGGAAGGTAGTCTGTAGTCGATATTTTTGTTATTCCAATGGATGGTAACCTTGTCAGTATGGAAGGTAGTCTTTTGTCGATATTTTTGTTACTCCAATGGATGGTAGCGTTGTCATTATTGAAGGTAGTCTATTGTCGATATCTTTGGTTTCCAATGGATGATAGCCATGTCATTATGCAAGGTAGTCTGTTGTTCATATTTTTGTTACTCCAATGGATGGTAACCTTATCATTATGGAAGGTAGTCTTTTGTCGAGATTTTTGTTACTCCAATGGATGGTAGCCTTGTCATTATTGAAGGTAGTCTATTGTCGATATCTTTGGTATTCCAATAGATGATAGCCTTGTCATTATGCAAGGTAGTCTGTTGTTCATATTTTTGTTACTCCAATGGATGGTAGCCTTGTCATTATGGAAGGTAGTCTATTGTCGAGATTTTTTTTACTCCAATGGATGGTAGCCTTATCAGTTTGGAAGGTTGGTTTTTATCGAGATTTTTGTTACTCCAATGGATGGTAGCCTTGTCATTATTGAAGGTAGTCTATTGTCGATATCTTTGGTACTCCAATGGATGATAGCCTTGTCATTATGCGAGGTAGTCTGTTGTTCATATTTTTGTTACTCCAACGGATGGTATCCTTGTCATTATGGAAGGTAGTATGTTGTCGAGATTTTTTTCCTCCAATGGATGGTAGCCTTGTCATTATGGAAGGTAGTCTGTTGTCGACATTTTTGTTACCCCAATGGATTGTAGCCTTGTAATTATGGAAGGTAGTCAGTTGTCGAGAATTTTGTTACCCCAATGGATGGTAGCCTTGTCATTATGGAAGATAGTCTGTAGTCGATATTTTTGTTATTCCAATGGATGGTAACCTTGTCAGTATGGAAGGTAGTCTTTTGTCAAGATTTTTGATACTCCAACGGATGGTAGCCTTGTCATTATGCAAGGTAGTCTATTGTTCATATTTTTGTTACTCCAATGGATGGTAGCCTTCTCGATATGGAAGGTAGTCTGTAGTCGAGATTTTTGTTATTCCAATGGATGGTAACCTTCTCAGTATGGAAGGTAGTCTTTTGTCGAGATTTTTGTTACTCCAATGGATGGTAGCGTTGTCATTATTGAAGGTAATCTATTGTCGATATCTTTGGTTTCCAATGGATGATAGCCTTGTCATTATGCAAGGTAGTCTGTTGTTCATATTTTTGTTACTCCAATGGATGGTAGCCTTGTCATTATGGAAGGTAGTCTTTTGTCGAGATTTTTGTTACTCCAATGGATGGTAGCCTTATCATTTTGGAAGGTTGGTTTTTATCGAGATTTTTGTTACACCAATGGATGGTAGCCTTGTCATTATTGAAGGTAGTCTATTCTCGATATCTTTGGTACTCCAACGGATGGTAGCCTTGTCATTATGCAAGGTAGTCTGTTGTTCATATTTTTGTTACTCCAATGGATGGTAGCCTTCTCATTATGGAAGGTAGTCTGTAGTCGAGATTTTT
Organism: Vicia faba; assembly: GCA_948472305.1. NCBI lineage: Eukaryota > Viridiplantae > Streptophyta > Magnoliopsida > Fabales > Fabaceae > Vicia > Vicia faba. The sequence goes on along the minus strand of OX451739.1, from coordinate 679,074,210 downwards.
GTTATTCCAATGGATGGTAACCTTGTCAGTATGGAAGGTAGTCTTTTGTCGAGATTTTTGTTACTCCAATGGATGGTAGCGTTGTCATTATTGAAGGTAGTCTATTGTCGATATCTTTGGTTTCCAATGGATGATAGCCATGTCATTATGCAAGGTAGTCTGTTGTTCATATTTTTGTTACTCCAATGGATGGTAGCCTTGTCATTATGGAAGGTAGTATGTTGTCGAGATTTTTTTTACTCCAATGAATGGTAGCCTTATCATTATGGAAGGTAGTCTGTTGTCGAGATTTTTGTTACCCCAATGGATTGTAGCCTTGTAATTACGGAAGGTAGTCAGTTGTCGAGATTTTTGTTACTCCAATGGATGGTAGCCTTGTCATTATGGAAGATAGTCTGTAGTCGATATTTTTGTTATTCCAATGGATGGTAACCTTGTCAGTATGGAAGGTAGTCTTTTGTCGAGATTTCTGTTACTCCAACGGATGGTAGCCTTGTCATTATGCAAGGTAGTCTGTTGTTCATGTTTTTGTTACTCCAATGGATGGTAGCCTTCTCATTATGGAAGGTAGTCTGTAGTCGAGATTTTTGTTATTCCAATGGATGGTAACCTTGTCAGTATGGAAGGTAGTCTTTTGTCGATATTTTTGTTACTCCAATGGATGGTAGCCTTGTCATTATTGAAGGTAGTCTATTGTCGATATCTTTAGTATTCCAATGGATGATAGCCTTGTCATTATGCAAGGTAGTCTGTTGTTCATATTTTTGTTATTCCAATGGATGGTAGCCTTGTCATTATGGAAGGTAGTCTGTTGTCGAGATTTTTTTTACTCCAATGGATGGTAGCCTTATCAGTTTGGAAGGTTGGTTTTTATCGAGATTTTTGTTACTCCAATGGATGGTAGCCTTGTCATTATTGAAGGTAGTCTATTGTCGATATCTTTGGTACACCAATGGATGATAGCCTTGTCATTATGCAAGGTAGTCAATTGTTCATATTTTTGTTACTCTAACGGATGGTAGCCTTGTCATTATGGAAGGTAGTATGTTGTCGAGATTCTTTTTACTCCAATGGATGGTAGCCTTGTCATTATGGAAGGTAGTCTGTTGTCGAGATTTTTGTTACCCCAATGGATTGTAGCCTTGTAATTATGGAAGGTAGTCAGTTGTCGAGATTTTTGTGACCCCAATGGATGGTAGCCTTGTCATTATGAAAGATAGTCTGTAGTCGATATTTTTGTTATTCCAATGGATGGTAACCTTGTTAGTATGGAAGGTAGTCTTTTGTCAAGATTTTTGTTACTCCAACGGATGGTAGCCTTGTCATTATGCAAGGTAGTCTATTGTTCATATTTTTGTTACTCCAATGGATGGTAGCCTTCTCGATATGGAAGGTAGTCTGTAGTCGATATTTTTGTTATTCCAATGGATGGTAACCTTGTCAGTATGGAAGGTAGTCTTTTGTCGAGATTTTTGTTACTCCAATGGATGGTAGCGTTGTCATTATTGAAGGTAGTCTATTGTCGATATCTTTGGTTTCCAATGAATGATAGCCATGTCATTATGCAAGGTAGTCTGTTGTTCATATTTTTGTTACTCCAATGGATGGTAACCTTGTCAGTATGGAAGGTAGTCTTTTGTCGAGATTTTTGTTACTCCAATGGATGGTAGCCTTGTCATTATTGAAGGTAGTCTATTGTCGATATCTTTGGTATTCCAATAGATGATAGCCTTGTCATTATGCAAGGTAGTCTGTTGTTCATATTTTTGTTAATCCAATGGATGGTAGCCTTGTCATTATGGAAGGTAGTCTGTTGTCGAGATTTTTTTTACTCCAATGGATGGTAGCCTTATTAGTTTGGAAGGTTGGTTTTTATCGAGATTTTTGTTACTCCAATGGATGGTAGCCTTGTCATTATTGAAGGTAGTCTATTGTCGATATCTTTGGTACTCCAATGGATGATAGCCTTGTCATTATGCGAGGTAGTCTGTTGTTCATATATTTGTTACTCCAACGGATGGTATCCTTGTCATTATGGAAGGTAGTATGTTGTCGAGATTTTTTTTACTCCAATGGATAGTAGCCTTGTCATTATGGAATGTAGTCTGTTGTCGACCTTTTTGTTACCCCAATGGATTGTAGCCTTGTAATTATGGAAGGTAGTCACTTGTCGAGAATTTTGTTACCCAAATGGATGGTAGCCTTGTCATTATGGAAGATAGTCTGTAGTCGATATTTTTGTTATTCCAATGGATGGTAACCTTGTCAGTATGGAAGGTAGTCTTTTGTCAAGATTTTTGTTACTCCAACGGATGGTAGCCTTGTCATTATGCAAGGTAGTCTATTGTTCATATTTTTGTTACTCCAATGGATGGTAGCCTTCTCGATATGGAAGGTAGTCTGTAGTCGATATTTTTGTTATTCCAATGGATGGTAACCTTGTCAGTATGGAAGGTAGTCTTTTGTCGAGATTTTTCTTACTCCAATGGATGGTAGCCTTATCATTATTGAAGGTAGTCTATTGTCGATATCTTTGGTACTCCAATGGATGATAGCCTTTTCATTATGCAAGGTAGTCTGTTGTTCATATTTTTGTTACTCCAACGGATGGTAGCCTTGTCATTATGGAAGGTAGTATGTTGTCGAGATTTTTTTTACTCCAATGGATGGTAGCCTTGTCATTATGGAAGGTAGTCTGTTGTCGAGATTTTTGTTACCCCAATGGATTGTAGCCTTGTAATTATGGAAGGTAGTCAGTTGTCGAGATTTTTGTTACCCCAATGGATGGTAGCCTTATCATTATGGAAGATAGTCTGTAGTCGATATTTTTGTTATTCCAATGGATGGTAACCTTGTCAGTATGAAAGGTAGTCTTTTGTCGAGATTTTTGTTACTCCAACGGATGGTAGCCTTGTCATTATGCAAGGTAGTCTATTGTTCATATTTTTGTTACTCCAATGGATGGTAGCCTTCTCGATATGGAAGTTAGTCTGTTGTCGAGATTTTTGTTATTCCAATGGATGGTAACCTTGTCAGTATGGAAGGTAGTCTTTTGTCGAGATTTTTGTTACTCCAATGGATGGTAGCGTTGTCATTATTGAAGGTAGTCTATTGTCGATATCTTTGGTTTCCAATGGATGATAGCCTTGTCATTATGCAAGGTAGTCTGTTGTTCATATTTTTGTTACTCCAATGGTTTGTAGCCTTGTCATTATGGAAGGTAGTCTTTTGTCGAGATTTTTGTTACTCCAATGGATGGTAGCCTTATCATTTTGGAAGGTTGGTTTTTATCGAGATTTTTGTTACACCAATGGATGGTAGCCTTGTCATTATTGAAGGTAGTCTATTGTCGATATCTTTGGTACTCCAATGGATGATAGCCTTGTCATTATGCAAGGTAGTCTGTTGTTCATATTTTTGTTACTCCAATGGATGGTAGCCTTGTCATTATGGAAGGTAGTATGTTGTCGAGATTTTTTTTACTCCAATGAATGGTAGCCTTATCATTATGGAAGGTAGTCTGTTGTCGAGATTTTTGTTACCCCAATGGATTGTAGCCTTGTAATTATGGAAGGTAGTCAGTTGTCGAGATTTTTGTTACCCCAATGGATGGTAGCCTTGTCATTATGGAAGATAGTCTGTAGTCGATATTTTTGTTATTCCAATGGATGGTAACCTTGTCAGTATGGAAGGTAGTCTTTTGTCGAGATTTTTGTTACTCCAACGGATGGTAGCCTTGTTATTATGCAAGGTAGTCTGTTTTTCATATTTTTGTTACTTCAATGGATGGTAGCCTTCTCATTATGGAAGGTAGTCTGTAGTCGAGATTTTTGTTATTCCAATGGATGGTAACCTTGTCAGTATGGAAGGTAGTCTTTTGTCGAGATTTTTGTTACTCCAATGGATGGTAGCCTTATCATTTTGGAAGGTTGGTTTTTATCGAGATTTTTGTTACACCAATGGATGGTAGCCTTGTCATTATTGAAGGTAGTCTATTGTCGATATCTTTGGTACTCCAATGGATGATAGCCTTGTCATTATGCAAGGTAGTCTGTTGTTCATATTTTTGTTACTCCAATGGATGGTAGCCTTGTCATTATGGAAGGTAGTATGTTGTCGAGATTTTTTTTACTCCAATGAATGGTAGCCTTATCATTATGGAAGGTAGTCTGTTGTCGAGATTTTTGTTACCCCAATGGATTGTAGCCTTGTAATTATGGAAGGTAGTCAGTTGTCGAGATTTTTGTTACCCCAATGGATGGTAGCCTTGTCATTATGGAAGATAGTCTGTAGTCGATATTTTTGTTATTCCAATGGATGGTAACCTTGTCAGTATGGAAGGTAGTCTTTTGTCGAGATTTTTGTTACTCCAACGGATGGTAGCCTTGTTATTATGCAAGGTAGTCTGTTTTTCATATTTTTGTTACTTCAATGGATGGTAGCCTTCTCATTATGGAAGGTAGTCTGTAGTCGAGATTTTTGTTATTCCAATGGATGGTAACCTTGTCAGTATGGAAGGTAGTCTTTTGTCGAGATTTTTGTTACTCCAATGGATGGTAGCGTTGTCATTATTGAAGGTAGTCTATTGTCGATATCTTTGGTTTCCAATGGATGATAGCCATGTCATTATGCAAGGTAGTCTGTTGTTCATATTTTTGTTACTCCAATGGATGGTAGCCTTGTCATTATGGAAGGTAGTCTGTTGTCGAGATTTTTTTTACTCCAATGGATGGTAGCCTTATCAGTTTGGAAGGTTGGTTTTTATCGAGATTTTTGTTACTCCAATGGATGGTAGCCTTGTCATTATTGAAGGTAGTCTATTGTCGATATCTTTGGTACTCCAATGGATGATAGCCTTGTCATTATGCAAGGTAGTCTGTTGTTCATATTTTTGTTACTCCAACGGATGGTAGCCTTGTCATTATGGAAAGTAGTATGTTGTCGAGATTTTTTTTATCCAATGGATGGTAGCCTTGTCATTATGGAAGGTAGTATGTTGTCTAGATTTTTGTTACCCCAATGGATTGTAGCCTTGTAATTATGGAAGGTAGTCAGTTGTCGAGATTTTTGTTACCCCAATGGATGGTAGCCTTGTCATTATGGAAGATAGTCTGTAGTCGATATTTTTGTTATTCCAATGGATGGAAACCTTGTAAGTATGGAAGGTAGTCTTTTGTCGAGATTTTTGTTACTCCAACGATTGGTAGCCTTGTCATTATGCAAGGTAGTCTGTTGTTCATATTTTTGTTACTCCAATGGATGGTAGCCTTGTCATTATGGAAGGTAGTCTGTTGTCGATATTATTTTTACTACAATGGATGGTATCCTTGTCATTATGGAAGGTAGTTTGTTGTCGATATTTTTGATACCCCAATGGATGGCAGCCTTGTAATTATGGAAGGTAGTCTGTTGTCAAGATTTTTGTTACTCCAATGGATGGTAGCCTTGTCATTATGGAAGGTAGTCTGTCGTTAAGATTTTGGTTACTCCAATGGAAAGTAGCCTTGTCATTATGTAAGGTAGTCTGTTGTTCAGATTTTTGTTACTCCAATGGATGGTAGCCTTGTCATTATGGAAGATAGTATGTAGTCGATATTTTTGATATTCCAATGGATGGTAACCTTGTTAGTATGGAAGGTAGTCTTTTGTCGAGATTTTTTATTACTCCAATGGATGGTAGCCTTGTCATTATTGAAGGTAGTCTATTGTCGATATCTTTGGTACTCCAATGAATGATAGCCTTGTCATTTTGCAAGGTAGTCTATTGTTCATATTTTTGTTACTCCAATGGAATGTAGCCTTGACATTATGGAAGGTAGTATGTTGTCGAGATTTTTTTTACTCCAATGGATGGTAGCCTTGTCATTATGGAAGGTAGTCTGTTGTCGGGATTTTTGTTACCCCAATGGATTGTAGCCTTGTAATTATGGAAGGTAGTCAGTTGTCGAGATTTTTGTTATTCCAATGGATGGTAACCTTGTCAGTATGGAAGGTTATCTTTTGTCGAGATTTTTGTTACTCCAATGGATGGTAGCCTTGTCATTATGCAAGGTAGTCTGCTGTTAATATTTTTGTTACTCCAATGGATGGTAGCCTCGTCATTATGGAAGGTAGTCGGTTGCCGAGATTTTTTTTACTACAATGGATGGTAGCATTGTCATTATGGAAGGTAGTCTGTAGTCGATATTTTTGTTACCCCAATGGATGGTAGCCTTGTAATTATGAAAGGTAGTATGTCGTTGAGATTTTTGTTACTCCAATGGATTGTAGCCTTGTAATTATGTAAGGTAGTCTGTTGTTCAGATTTTTGTTACTCCAATGGATGGTAGCCTTGTCATTATGGAAGATAGTATGTAGTCGAGATTTTTGTTATTCCAATGGATGGTAACCTTGTCAGTATGGAAGGTAGTCTTTTGTCGAGATTTTTGTTACTCCAATGGATGGTAGCGTTGTCATTATTGAAGGTAGTCTATTGTCGATATCTTTGGTTTCCAATGGATGATAGTCTTGTCATTATGCAAGGTAGTCTGTTGTTCATATTTTTGTTACTCCAATGGATGGTAGCCTTGTCATTATGGAAGGTAGTCTTTTGTCGAGATTTTTTTTACTCCAATGGATGGTAGCCTTATCATTTTGGAAGGTTGGTTTTTATCGAGATTTTTGTTACTCCAATGGATGGTAGCCTTGTCATTATTGAAGGTAGTCTATTGTCGATATCTTTGGTACTCCAATGGATGATAGCCTTGTCATTATGCAAGGTAGTCTGTTGTTCATATTTTTGTTACTCCAATGGATGGTAGCCTTGTCATTATGGAAGGTAGTATGTTGTCGAGATTTTTTTTACTCCAATGGATGGTAGCCTTGTCATTATGGAAGGTAGTCTATTGTCGAGATTTTTGTTACCCCAATGGATTGTAGCCTTGTAATTATGGAAGGTAGTCAGTTGTCGAGATTTTTGTTACCCCAATGGATGGTAGCCTTGTCATTATGGAAGATAGTCTGTAGTCGATATTTTTGTTATTCCAATGGATGGTAACCTTGTCAGTATGGAAGGTAGTCTTTTGTCGAGATTTTTGTTACTCCAACGGATGGTAGCCTTGTCATTATGCAAGGTAGTCTGTTGTTCATATTTTTGTTACTCCAATGGATGGTAGCCTTCTCATTATGGAAGGTAGTATGTAGTCGAGATTTTTGTTATTCCAATGGATGGTAACCTTGTCAGTATGGAAGGTAGTCTTTTGTCAAGATTTTTGTTACTCCAATGGATGGTAGCGTTGTCATTATTGAAGGTAATCTATTGTCGATATCTTTGGTTTCCAATGGATGATAGCCTTGTCATTATGCAAGGTAGTCTGTTGTTCATATTTTTGTTACTCGAATGGATTGTAGCCATGTCATTATGGAAGGTAGTCTTTTGTCGAGATTTTTTTTACTCCAACGGATGGTAGCCTTATCATTTTGGAAGGTTGGTTTTTATCGAGATTTTTGTTACTCCAATGGATGGTAGCCTTGTCATTATTGAAGGTAGTCTATTGTCGATATCTTTGGTACTCCAATGGATGATAGCCTTGTCATTATGGAAGGTAGTATGTTGTCGAGATTTTTTTTACTCCAATGGATGGTAGCCTTGTCATTATGGAAGGTAGTCTGTTGTCGAGATTTTTGTTACCCCAATGGATTGTAGCCTTGTAATTATGGAAGGTAATCAGTTGTCGAGATTTTTGGTTATTCCAATGGATGGTAACCTTGTCAGTATGGAAGGTTGTCTTTTGTCGAGATTTTTGTTACTCCAATGGATGGTAGCCTTGTCATTATTGAAGGTAGTCTATTGTCGATATCTTTGGTACTCCAATGGATGATAGCCTTGTCATTATGCAAGGTAGTCTGTTGTTCATATTTTTGTTACTCCAATGGATGGTAGCCTTGTAATTATGAAAGGTAGTCTGTTGTCGAGGTTTTTTTTACTCCAATGGATGGTAGCCTTGTCATTATGGAAGGTAGTATGTCGTTGAGATTTTTGTTACTCCAATGGATTGTAGCCTTGTAATTATGTAAGGTAGTCTGTTGTTCAGATTTTTGTTACTACAATGGATGGTAGCCTTGCCATTATGGAAGATAGTCTGTAGTTGATATTTTTGTTATTCCAATGGATGGTAACCTTGTCAGTATGGAAGGTAGTCTTTTGTAGAGATTTTTGTTACTCCAACGGATGGTAGCCTTGTCATTATGCAAGGTAGTCTGTTGTTCATATTTTTGTTACTCTAATGGATGGTAGCCTTGTCATTATGGAAGGTAGTCTGTTGTCGATATTTTTTTTACTACAATGGATGGTAGCCTTGTCATTATGGAAGGTAGTCTGTTGTCGATATTTTTGTTACCCCAATGGATGGCAGCCTTGTAATTATGGAAGGTAGTCTGTTGTCGAGATTTTTGTTACTCCAATAGATGGTAGCCTTGTCATTATGGAAGGTAGTCTGTCGTTAAGATTTTGGTTACTCCAATGGAAAGTAGCCTTGTCATTATGTAAGGTAGTCTGTTGTTCAGATTTTTGTTACTCCAATGGATGGTAGCCTTGTCATTATGGAAGATAGTCTATAGTCGATATTTTTGTTATTCCAATAGATGGTAACCTTGTTAGTATGGAAGGTAGTCTTTTGTCGAGATTTTTTGTTACTCCAATGGATGGTAGCCTTGTCATTATTGAAGGTAGTCTATTGTCAATATCTTTGGTACTCCAATGGATGATAGCCTTGTTATTATGCAAGGTAGTCTGTTGTTCATATTTTTGTTACTCCAATGGAATGTAACCTTTTCATTATGGAAGGTAGTATGTTGTCGAGATTTTTTTTACTCCAATGGATGGTAGCCTTGTCATTATGGAAGGTAGTCTGTTGTCGAGATTTTTGTTACCCCAATGGATTGTAGCCTTGTAATTATGGAAGGTAGTCAGTTGTCGAGATTTTTGGTTATTCCAATGGATGGTAACCTTGTCAGTATGGAAGGTTGTCTTTTGTCGAGATTTTTGTTACTCCAATGGATGGTAGCCTTGTCATTATTTAAGGTAGTCTATTGTCGATATCTTTGTTACTCCAATGGATGATAGCCTTGTCATTATGCAAGGTAGTCTGTTGTTAATATTTTTGTTACTCCAATGGATGGTAGCCTCGTCATTATGGAAGGTAGTCTGTTGTCGATATTTTTTTTACTACAATGGATGGTAGCGTTGTCATTATGGAAGATAGTTTGTTGTCGATATTTTTGTTACCCCAATGGATGGTAGCCTTGTAATTATGGAAGGTAGTATGTTGTCGAGATTTTTGATACTCCAATGGATGGTAGCCTTGTCATTATGGAAGGTAGTATGTCGTTGAGATTTTTGTTACTCCAATGGATTGTAGCCTTGTAATTATGTAAGGTAGTCTGTTGTTCAGATTTTTGTTACTCCAATGGATGGTAGCCTTGTCGTTATGGAAGATAGTCTGTAGTCGAGATTTTTGTTATTCCAATGGATGGTAACCTTGTCAGTATGGAAGGTAGTCTTTTGTCGAGATTTTTGTTACTCCAATGGATGGTAGCCTTGTCAATATGCAAGGTAGTCTGTTGTTCATATTTTTGTTACTCCAATGGATGGTAGCCTTGTCATTATGGAAGGTAGTCTGTTGTCGAGATTTTTTTTACTCCAATGGATGGTAGCCTTATCATTTTGGAAGTTTGGTTTTTATCGAGATTTTTGTTACTCCAATGGATGGTAGCCTTGTCATTATGGAAGGTAGTTTATTGTCGAGATTTTTGTTATTCCAATGGATGGTAACCTTTTCAGTATGGAAGCTAGTCTTTTGTCGAGATTTTTGTTACTCCAATGGATGGTAGCCTTGTCGTTATTGAAGTTAGTCTATTGTCTATATCTTTGTTACTCCAATGGATGATAGCCTTGTCATTATGAAAGGTAGTATGTTGTTCATATTTTTGTTACTCCAATGGATGGTAGCCTTGTCATTATGGAAGGTAGTATGTTTTCGAGATTGTTTTTACTACAATGGATGGTAGCCTTGTCATTATGGAAGGTAGTCTGTTGTCGATATTATTGTTACCCCAATGGATGGTAGCCTTGTAATTATGGAAGGTAGTCTGTTGTCGAGATTTTTTTTACTCCAATGGATGGTAGCCTTGTCATTATGGAAGGTAGTATGTCGTTGAGATTTTTGTTACTCCAATGGATTGTAGCCTTGTAATTATGTAAGGTAGTCTGTTGTTCAGATTTTTGTTACTACAATGGATGGTAGCCTTGCCATTATGGAAGATAGTCTGTAGTTGATATTTTTGTTATTCCAATGGATGGTAACCTTGTCAGTATGGAAGGTAGTCTTTTGTAGAGATTTTTGTTACTCCAATGGATGGAAGCCTTGTCATTATGCAAGGTAGTCTGTTGTTCATATTTTTGTTACTCTAATGGATGGTAGCCTTGTCATTATGGAAGGTAGTCTGTTGTCGATATTTTTTTTACTACAATGGATGGTAGCCTTGTCATTATGGAAGGTAGTCTGTTGTCGATATTTTTGTTACCCCAATGGATGGCAGCCTTGTAATTATGGAAGGTAGTCTGTTGTCGAGATTTTTGTTACTCCAATAGATGGTAGCCTTGTCATTATGGAAGGTAGTCTGTCGTTAAGATTTTCGTTACTCCAATGGAAAGTAGCCTTGTCATTATGTAAGGTAGTCTGTTGTTCAGATTTTTGTTACTCCAATGGATGGTAGCCTTGTCATTATGGAAGATAGTCTATAGTCGATATTTTTGTTATTCCAATAGATGGTAACCTTGTTAGTATGGAAGGTAGTCTTTTGTCGAGGTTTTTTGTTACTCCAATGGATGGTAGCCTTGTCATTATTGAAGGTAGTCTATTGTCAATATCTTTGGTACTCCAATGGATGATAGCCTTGTCATTTTGCAAGGTAGTCTATTGTTCATATTTTTGTTACTCCAATGGAATGTAGCCTTGACATTATGGAAGGTAGTATGTTGTCGAGATTTTTTTTACTCCAATGGATGGTAGCCTTGTCATTATGGAAGGTAGTCTGTTGTCGGGATTTTTGTTTCCCCAATGGATTGTAGCCTTGTAATTATGGAAGGTAGTCAGTTGTCGAGATTTTTGGTTATTCCAATGGATGGTAACCTTGTCAGTATGGAAGGTTGTCTTTTGTCGAGATTTTTGTTACTCCAATGGATGGTAGCCTTGTCATTATTTAAGGTAGTCTATTGTCGATATCTTTGTTACTCCAATGGATGATAGCCTTGTCATTATGCAAGGTAGTCTGCTGTTAATATTTTTGTTACTCCAATGGATGGTAGCCTCGTCATTATGGAAGGTAGTCTGTTGTCGATATTTTTTTTACTACAATGGATGGTAGCGTTGTCATTATGGAAGGTAGTATGTTGTCAAGATTTTTGATACTCCAATGGATGGTAGCCTTGTCATTATGGAAGGTAGTATGTTGTCGAGATTTTTGATACTCCAATGGATGGTAGCCTTGTCATTATGGAAGGTAGTTTGTCGTTGAGATTTTTGTTACTCCAATGGATTGTAGCCTTGTAATTATGTAAGGTAGTCTGTTGTTCAGATTTTTGTTACTCCAATGGATGGTAGCCTTGTCATTATGGAAGATAGTCTGTAGTCGAGATTTTTGTTATTCCAATGGATGGTAACCTTGTCAGTATGGAAGGTAGTCTTTTGTCGAGATTTTTGTTACTCCAATGGATGGTAGCCTTGTCAATATGCAAGGTAGTCTGTTGTTCATATTTTTGTTACTCCAATGGATGGTAGCCTTGTCATTATGGAAGGTAGTCTGTTGTCGAGATTTTTTTTACTCCAATGGATGGTAGCCTTATCATTTTGGAAGGTTGGTTTTTATCGAGATTTTTGTTACTCCAATGGATGGTAGCCTTGTCATTATGGAAGGTAGTTTATTGTCGAGATTTTTGTTATTCCAATGGATGGTAACCTTTTCAGTATGGAAGCTAGTCTTTTGTCGAGATTTTTGTTACTCCAATGGATGGTAGCCTTGTCGTTATTGAAGTTAGTCTATTGTCTATATCTTTGTTACTCCAATGGATGATAGCCTTGTCATTATGAAAGGTAGTATGTTGTTCATATTTTTGTTACTCCAATGGATGGTAGCCTTGTCATTATGGAAGGTAGTATGTTTTCGAGATTGTTTTTACTACAATGGATGGTAGCCTTGTCATTATGGAAGGTAGTCTGTTGTCGATATTATTGTTACCCCAATGGATGGTAGCCTTGTAATTATGGAAGGTAGTCTGTTGTCGAGATTTTTTTTACTCCAATGGATGGTAGCCTTGTCATTATGGAAGGTAGTATGTCGTTGAGATTTTTGTTACTCCAATGGATTGTAGCCTTGTAATTATGTAAGGTAGTCTGTTGTTCAGATTTTTGTTACTACAATGGATGGTAGCCTTGCCATTATGGAAGATAGTCTGTAGTTGATATTTTTGTTATTCCAATGGATGGTAACCTTGTCAGTATGGAAGGTAGTCTTTTGTAGAGATTTTTGTTACTCCAACGGATGGAAGCCTTGTCATTATGCAAGGTAGTCTGTTGTTCATATTTTTGTTAATCTAATGGATGGTAGCCTTGTCATTATGGAAGGTAGTCTGTTGTCGATATTTTTTTTACTACAATGGATGGTAGCCTTGTCATTATGGAAGGTAGTCTGTTGTCGATATTTTTGTTACCCCAATGGATGGCAGTCTTGTAATTATGGAAGGTAGTCTGTTGTCGAGATTTTTGTTACTCCAATAGATGGTAGCCTTGTCATTATGGAAGGTAGTCTGTCGTTAAGATTTTCGTTACTCCAATGGAAAGTAGCCTTGTCATTATGTAAGGTAGTTTGTTGTTCAGATTTGTGTTACTCCAATGGATGGTAGCCTTGTCATTATGGAAGATAGTATATAGTCGATTTTTTGTTATTCCAATGGATGGTAACCTTGTTAGTATGGAAGGTAGTCTTTTTTCGAGATTTTTTGTTACTCCAATGGATGGTAGCCTTGTCATTATTGAAGGTAGTCTATTGTCGATATCTTTGGTACTCCAATGAATGATAGCCTTGTCATTTTGCAAGGTAGTCTATTGTTCATATTTTTGTTACTCCAATGGAATGTAGCCTTGACATTATGGAAGGTAGTATGTTGTCGAGATTTTTTTTACTCCAATGGATGGTAGCCTTGTCATTATGGAAGGTAGTCTGTTGTCGGGATTTTTGTTTCCCCAATGGATTGTAGCCTTGTAATTATGGAAGGTAGTCAGTTGTCGAGATTTTTGTTATTCCAATGGATGGTAACCTTGTCAGTATGGAAGGTTATCTTTTGTCGAGATTTTTGTTACTCCAATGGATGGTAGCCTTGTCATTATTTAAGGTAGTCTATTGTCGATATCTTTGTTACTCCAATGGATGATAGCCTTGTCATTATGCAAGGTAGTCTGCTGTTAATATTTTTGTTACTCCAATGGATGGTAGCCTCGTCATTATGGAAGGTAGTCTGTTGTCGATATTTTTTTTACTACAATGGATGGTAGCGTTGTCATTATGGAAGGTAGTCTGTTGTCGATATTTTTGTTACCCCAATGGATGGTAGCCTTGTAATTATGGAAGGTAGTATGTTGTCAAGATTTTTGATACTCCAATGGATGGTAGCCTTGTCATTATGGAAGGTAGTATGTCGTTGAGATTTTTGTTACTCCAATGGATTGTAGCCTTGTAATTATGTAAGGTAGTCTGTTTTTCAGATTTTTGTTACTCCAATGGATGGTAGCCTTGTCATTATGGAAGATAGTCTGTAGTCGAGATTTTTGTTATTCTAATGGATGGTAACCTTGTCAGTATGGAAGGTAGTCTTTTGTCGAGATTTTTGTTACTCCAATGGATGGTAGCCTTGTCATTATTGAAGGTAATCTATTGTCGATATCTTTGGTATTCCAATGGATGATAGCCTTGTCAATATGCAAGGTAGTCTGTTGATCATATTATTGTTACTCCAATGGATGGTAGCCTTGTCATTATGGAAGGTAGTCTGTTGTCGAGATTTTTGTTACCCCAATGGATTGTAGCCTTGTAATTATGGAAGGTAGTCAGTTGTCGAGATTTTTGTTACCCCAATGGATGGTAGCCTTGTCATTATGGAAGATAGTCTGTAGTCGATATTTTTGTTATTCCAATGGATGGTAACCTTGTCAGTATGGAAGGTAGTCTTTTGTCGAGATTTTTGTTACTCCAACGGATGGTAGCCTTGTCATTATGCAAGGTAGTCTGTTGTTCATATTTTTGTTACTCCAATGGATGGTAGCCTTCTCATTATGGAAGGTAGTCTGTAGTCGAGATTTTTGTTATTCCAATGGATGGTAACCTTGTCAGTATGGAAGGTAGTCTTTTGTCAAGATATTTGTTACTCCAATGGATGGTAGCGTTGTCATTATTGAAGGTAGTCTATTGTCGATATCTTTGGTTTCCAATGGATGATAGCCTTGTCATTATGCAAGGTAGTCTGTTGTTCATATTTTTGTTACTCGAATGGATTGTAGCCATGTCATTATGGAAGGTAGTCTCTTGTCGAGATTTTTTTTACTCCAATGGATGGTAGCCTTATCATTTTGGAAGGTTGGTTTTTATCGAGATTTTTGTTCATCCAATGGATGGTAGCCTTGTCATTATTGAAGGTAGTCTATTGTCGATATCTTTGGTACTCCAATGGATGATAGCCTTGTCATTATGCAAGGTAGTCTGTTGTTCATATTTTTGTTACTCTAATGGATGGTAGCCTTGTAATTATGGAAGGTAGTCAGTTGTCGAGGTTTTTTTTACTCCAATGGATGGTAGCCTTGTCATTATGGAAGGTAGTATGTCGTTGAGAATTTTGTTACTCCAATGGATTGTAGCCTTGTAATTATGTAAGGTAGTCGGTTGTTCAGATTTTTGTTACTACAATGGATGGTAGCCTTGCCATTATGGAAGATAGTCTGTAGTTGATATTTTTGTTATTCCAATGGATGGTAACCTTGTCAGTATGGAAGGTAGTCTTTTGTAGAGATTTTTGTTACTCCAACGGATGGTAGCCTTGTCATTATGCAAGGTAGTCTGTTGTTCATATTTTTGTTACTCTAATGGATGGTAGCCTTGTCATTATGGAAGGTAGTCTATTGTCGATATTTTTTTTACTACAATGGATGGTAGCCTTGTCATTATGGAAGGTAGTCTGTTGTCGATATTTTTGTTACCCCAATGGATGGCAGCCTTGTAATTATGGAAGGTAGTCTGTTGTCGAGATTTTTGTTACTCCAATAGATGGTAGCCTTGTCATTATGGAAGGTAGTCTGTCGTTAAGATTTTGGTTACTCCAATGGAAAGTAGCCTTGTCATTATGTAAGGTAGTCTGTTGTTCAGATTTTTGTTACTCCAATGGGTGGTAGCCTTGTCATTATGGAAGATAGTCTATAGTCGATATTTTTGTTATTCCAATGGATGGTAACCTTGTTAGTATGGAAGGTAGTCTTTTGTCGAGATTTTTTGTTACTCCAATGGATGGTAGCCTTGTCATTATTGAAGGTAGTCTATTGTCAATATCTTTGGTACTCCAATGGATGATAGCCTTGTTATTATGCAAGGTAGTCTGTTGTTCATATTTTTGTTACTCCAATGGAATGTAACCTTTTCATTATGGAAGGTAGTATGTTGTCGAGATTTTTTTTACTCCAATGGATGGTAGCCTTGTCATTATGGAAGGTAGTCTGTTGTCGAGATTTTTGTTACCCCAATGGATTGTAGCCTTGTAATTATGGAAGGTAATCAGTTGTCGAGATTTTTGGTTATTCCAATGGATGGTAACCTTGTCAGTATGGAAGGTTGTCTTTTGTCGAGATTTTTGTTACTCCAATGGATGGTAGCCTTGTCATTATTGAAGGTAGTCTATTGTCGATATCTTTGGTACTCCAATGGATGATAGCCTTGTCATTATGCAAGGTAGTCTGTTGTTCATATTTTTGTTATTCCAATGGATGGTAGCCTTGTAATTATGGAAGGTAGTCTGTTGTCGAGGTTTTATTTACTCCAATGGATGGTAGCCTTGTCATTATGGAAGGTAGTATGTCGTTGAGATTTTTGTTACTCCAATGGATTGTAGCCTTGTAATTATGTAAGGTAGTCTGTTGTTCAGATTTTTGTTACTACAATGGATGGTAGCCTTGCCATTATGGAAGATAGTCTGTAGTTGATATTTTTGTTATTCCAATGGATGGTAACCTTGTCAGTATGGAAGGTAGTCTTTTGTAGAGATTTTTGTTACTCCAACGGATTGTAGCCTTGTCATTATGCAAGGTAGTCTGTTGTTCATATTTTTTATTACTCTAATGGATGGTAGCCTTGTCATTATGGAAGGTAGTCTGTTGTCGATATTTTTTTTACTACAATGGATGGTAGCCTTGTCATTATGGAAGGTAGTCTGTTGTCGATATTTTTGTTACCACAATGGATGGCAGCCTTGTAGTTATGGAAGGTAGTCTGTTGTCGAGATTTTTGTTACTCCAATAGATGGTAGCCTTGTCATTATGGAAGGTAATCTGTCGTTAAGATTTTGGTTACTCCAATGGAAAGTAGCCTTGTCATTATGTAAGGTAGTCTGTTGTTCAGATTTTTGTTACTCCAATGGATGGTAGCCTTGTCATTATGGAAGATAGTCTATAGTCGATATTTTTTTTATTCCAATAGATGGTAACCTTGTTAGTATGGAAGGTAGTCTTTTGTCGAGATTTTTTGTTACTCCAATGGATGGTAGCCTTGTCATTATTGAAGGTAGTCTATTGTCAATATCTTTGGTACTCCAATGGATGATAGCCTTGTTATTATGCAAGGTAGTCTGTTGTTCATATTTTTGTTACTCCAATGGAATGTAACCTTTTCATTATGGAAGGTAGTATGTTGTTGAGATTTTTTTTACTCCAATGGATGGTAGCCTTGTCATTATGGAAGGTAGTCTGTTGTCGAGATTTTTGTTACCCCAATGGATTATAGCCTTGTAATTATGGAAGGTAGTCAGTTGTCGAGATTTTTGGTTATTCCAATGGATGGTAACCTTGTCAGTATGGAAGGTTGTCTTTTCTCGAGATTTTTGTTACTCCAATGGATGGTAGCCTTGTCATTATTTAAGGTAGTCTATTGTCGATATCTTTGTTACTCCAATGGATGATAGCCTTGTCATTATGCATGGTAGTCTGTTGTTAATATTTTTGTTACTCCAATGGATGGTAGCCTCGTCATTATGGAAGGTAGTCTGTTGTCGATATTTTTTTTACTACAATGGATGGTAGCGTTGTCATTATGGAAGGTAGTCTGTTGTCGATATTTTTGTTACCCCAATGGATGGTAGCCTTGTAATTATGGAAGGTAATATGTTGTCGAGATTTTTGATACTCCAATGGATGGTAGCCTTGTCATTATGGAAGGTAGTATGTCGTTGAGATTTTTGTTACTCCAATGGATTGTAGCCTTGTAATTATGTAAGGTAGTCTGTTGTTCAGATTTTTGTTACTCCAATGGATGGTAGCCTTGTCATTATGGAAGATAGTCTATAGTCGATATTTTTGTTATTCCAATAGATGGTAACCTTGTTAGTATGGAAGGTAGTCTTTTGTCGAGATTTTTTGTTACTCCAATGGATGGTAGCCTTGTCATTATTGAAGGTAGTCTATTGTCAATATCTTTGGTACTCCAATGGATGATAGCCTTGTTATTATGCAAGGTAGTCTGTTGTTCATATTTTTGTTACTCCAATGGAATGTAACCTTTTCATTATGGAAGGTAGTATGTTGTCGAGATTTTTTTTACTCCAATGGATGGTAGCCTTGTCATTATGGAAGGTAGTCTGTTGTCGAGATTTTTGTTACCCCAATGGATTGTAGCCTTGTAATTATGGAAGGTAATCAGTTGTCGAGATTTTTGGTTATTCCAATGGATGGTAACCTTGTCAGTATGGAAGGTTGTCTTTTGTCGAGATTTTTGTTACTCCAATGGATGGTAGCCTTGTCATTATTGAAGGTAGTCTATTGTCGATATCTTTGGTACTCCAATGGATGATAGCCTTGTCATTATGCAAGGTAGTCTGTTGTTCATATTTTTGTTATTCCAATGGATGGTAGCCTTGTAATTATGGAAGGTAGTCTGTTGTCGAGGTTTTTTTTACTCCAATGGATGGTAGCCTTGTCATTATGGAAGGTAGTATGTCGTTGAGATTTTTGTTACTCCAATGGATTGTAGCCTTGTAATTATGTAAGGTAGTCTGTTGTTCAGATTTTTGTTACTACAATGGATGGTAGCCTTGCCATTATGGAAGATAGTCTGTAGTTGATATTTTTGTTATTCCAATGGATGGTAACCTTGTCAGTATGGAAGGTAGTCTTTTGTAGAGATTTTTGTTACTCCAACGGATGGTAGCCTTGTCATTATGCAAGGTAGTCTGTTGTTCATATTTTTGTTACTCTAATGGATGGTAGCCTTGTCATTATGGAAGGTAGTCTGTTGTCGATATTTTTTTTACTACAATGGATGGTAGCCTTGTCATTATGGAAGGTAGTCTGTTGTCGAGATTTTTGTTACCCCAATGGATGGTAGCCTTGTCATTATGGAAGGTAGTCTGTTGTCGAGATTTTTGTTACCCCAATGGATTGTAGCCTTGTAATTATGGAAGGTAGTCAGTTGTCGAGATTTTTGGTTATTCCAATGGATGGTAACCTTGTCAGTATGGAAGGTTGTCTTTTGTCGAGATTTTTGTTACTCCAATGGATGGTAGCCTTGTCATTATTTAAGGTAGTCTATTGTCGATATCTTTGTTACTCCAATGGATGATAGCCTTGTCATTATGCAAGGTAGTCTGTTGTTAATATTTTTGTTACTCCAATGGATGGTAGCCTCGTCATTATGGAAGGTAGTCTGTTGTCGATATTTTTTTTACTACAATGGATGGTAGCGTTGTCATTATGGAAGATAGTCTGTTGTCGATATTTTTGTTACCCCAATTGATGGTAGCCTTGTAATTATGGAAGGTAGTATGTTGTCGAGATTTTTGATACTTCAATGGATGGTAGCCTTGTCATTATGGAAGGTAGTATGTCGTTGAGATTTTTGTTACTCCAATGGATTGTAGCCTTGTAATTATGTAAGGTAGTCTGTTGTTCAGATTTTTGTTACTCCAATGGATGGTAGCCTTGTCATTATGGAAGATAGTCTGTAGTCGAGATTTTTGTTATTCCAATGGATGGTAACCTTGTCAGTATGGAAGGTAGTCTTTTGTCGAGATTTTTGTTACTCCAATGGATGGTAGCCTTGTCAATATGCAAGGTAGTCTGTTGTTCATATTTTTGTTACTCCAATGGATGGTAGCCTTGTCATTATGGAAGGTAGTCTGTTGTCGAGATTTTTTTTACTCCAATGGATGGTAGCCTTATCATTTTGGAAGGTTGGTTTTTATCGAGATTTTTGTTACTCCAATGGATGGTAGCCTTGTCATTATGGAAGGTAGTTTATTGTCGAGATTTTTGTTATTCCAATGGATGGTAACCTTTTCAGTATGGAAGCTAGTCTTTTGTCGAGATTTTTGTTACTCCAATGGATGGTAGCCTTGTCGTTATTGAAGTTAGTCTATTGTCTATATCTTTGTTACTCCAATGGATGATAGCCTTGTCATTATGAAAGGTAGTATGTTGTTCATATTTTTGTTACTCCAATGGATGGTAGCCTTGTCATTATGGAAGGTAGTATGTTTTCGAGATTGTTTTTACTACAATGGATGGTAGCCTTGTCATTATGGAAGGTAGTCTGTTGTCGATATTATTGTTACCCCAATGGATGGTAGCCTTGTAATTATGGAAGGTAGTCTGTTATCGAGATTTTTTTTACTCCAATGGATGGTAGCCTTGTCATTATGGAAGGTAGTATGTCGTTGAGATTTTTGTTACTCCAATGGATTGTAGCCTTGTAATTATGTAAGGTAGTCTGTTGTTCAGATTTTTGTTACTACAATGGATGGTAGCCTTGCCATTATGGAAGATAGTCTGTAGTTGATATTTTTGTTATTCCAATGGATGGTAACCTTGTCAGTATGGAAGGTAGTCTTTTGTAGAGATTTTTGTTACTCCAACGGATGGAAGCCTTGTCATTATGCAAGGTAGTCTGTTGTTCATATTTTTGTTACTCTAATGGATGGTAGCCTTGTCATTATGGAAGGTAGTCTGTTGTCGATATTTTTTTTACTACAATGGATGGTAGCCTTGTCATTATGGAAGGTAGTCTGTTGTCGATATTTTTGTTACCCCAATGGATGGCAGTCTTGTAATTATGGAAGGTAGTCTGTTGTCGAGATTTTTGTTACTCCAATAGATGGTAGCCTTGTCATTATGGAAGGTAGTCCGTCGTTAAGATTTTCGTTACTCCAATGGAAAGTAGCCTTGTCATTATGTAAGGTAGTTTGTTGTTCAGATTTGTGTTACTCCAATGGATGGTAGCCTTGTCATTATGGAAGATAGTATATAGTCGATTTTTTGTTATTCCAATGGATGGTAACCTTGTTAGTATGGAAGGTAGTCTTTTTTCGAGATTTTTTGTTACTCCAATGGATGGTAGCCTTGTCATTATTTAAGGTAGTCTTTTGTAGAAATCTTTGTTACTCCAATGGATGATAGCCTTGTCATTATGCAAGGTAGTCTGTTGTTAATATTTTTGTTACTCCAATGGATGGTAGCCTCGTCATTATGGAAGCTAGTCTGTTGTCGATATTTTTTTTACTACAATGGATGGTAGCGTTGTCATTATGGAAGATAGTCTGTTGTCGATATTTTTGTTACCCCAATGGATGGTAGCCTTGTAATTATGGAAGGTAGTATGTTGTCGAGATTTTTGATACTTCAATGGATGGTAGCCTTGTCATTATGGAAGGTAGTATGTCGTTGAGATTTTTGTTACTCCAATGGATTGTAGCCTTGTAATTATGTAAGGTAGTCTGTTGTTCAGATTTTTGTTACTCCAATGGATGGTAGCCTTGTCATTATGGAAGATAGTCTGTAGTCGAGATTTTTGTTATTCCAATGGATGGTAACCTTGTCAGTATGGAAGGTAGTCTTTTGTCGAGATTTTTGTTACTCCAATGGATGGTAGCCTTGTCAATATGCAAGGTAGTCTGTTGTTCATATTTTTGTTACTCCAATGGATGGTAGCCTTGTCATTATGGAAGGTAGTCTGTTGTCGAGATTTTTTTTACTCCAATGGATGGTAGCCTTATCATTTTGGAAGGTTGGTTTTTATCGAGATTTTTGTTACTCCAATGGATGGTAGCCTTGTCATTATGGAAGGTAGTTTATTGTCGAGATTTTTGTTATTCCAATGGATGGTAACCTTTTCAGTATGGAAGCTAGTCTTTTGTCGAGATTTTTGTTACTCCAATGGATGGTAGCCTTGTCGTTATTGAAGTTAGTCTATTGTCTATATCTTTGTTACTCCAATGGATGATAGCCTTGTCATTATGAAAGGTAGTATGTTGTTCATATTTTTGTTACTCCAATGGATGGTAGCCTTGTCATTATGGAAGGTAGTATGTTTTCGAGATTGTTTTTACTACAATGGATGGTAGCCTTGTCATTATGGAAGGTAGTCTGTTGTCGATATTATTGTTACCCCAATGGATGGTAGCCTTGTAATTATGGAAGGTAGTCTGTTGTCGAGATTTTTTTTACTCCAATGGATGGTAGCCTTGTCATTATGGAAGGTAGTATGTCGTTGAGATTTTTGTTACTCCAATGGATTGTAGCCTTGTAATTATGTAAGGTAGTCTGTTGTTCAGATTTTTGTTACTACAATGGATGGTAGCCTTGCCATTATGGAAGATAGTCTGTAGTTGATATTTTTGTTATTCCAATGGATGGTAACCTTGTCAGTATGGAAGGTAGTCTTTTGTAGAGATTTTTGTTACTCCAACGGATGGAAGCCTTGTCATTATGCAAGGTAGTCTGTTGTTCATATTTTTGTTACTCTAATGGATGGTAGCCTTGTCATTATGGAAGGTAGTCTGTTGTCGATATTTTTTTTACTACAATGGATGGTAGCCTTGTCATTATGGAAGGTAGTCTGTTGTCGATATTTTTGTTACCCCAATGGATGGCAGTCTTGTAATTATGGAAGGTAGTCTGTTGTCGAGATTTTTGTTACTCCAATAGATGGTAGCCTTGTCATTATGGAAGGTAGTCTGTCGTTAAGATTTTCGTTACTCCAATGGAAAGTAGCCTTGTCATTATGTAAGGTAGTTTGTTGTTCAGATTTGTGTTACTCCAATGGATGGTAGCCTTGTCATTATGGAAGATAGTATATAGTCGATATTTTGTTATTCCAATGGATGGTAACCTTGTTAGTATGGAAGGTAGTCTTTTTTCGAGATTTTTTGTTACTCCAATGGATGGTAGCCTTGTCATTATTGAAGGTAGTCTATTGTCGATATCTTTGGTACTCCAATGAATGATAGCCTTGTCATTTTGCAAGGTAGTCTATTGTTCATATTTTTGTTACTCCAATGGAATGTAGCCTTGACATTATGGAAGGTAGTATGTTGTCGAGATTTTTTTTACTCCAATGGATGGTAGCCTTGTCATTATGGAAGGTAGTCTGTTGTCGGGATTTTTGTTTCCCCAATGGATTGTAGCCTTGTAATTATGGAAGGTAGTCAGTTGTCGAGATTTTTGTTATTCCAATGGATGGTAACCTTGTCAGTATGGAAGGTTATCTTTTGTCGAGATTTTTGTTACTCCAATGGATGGTAGCCTTGTCATTATTGAAGGTAGTCTATTGTCGATATCTTTGTTACTCCAATGGATGATAGCCTTGTCATTATGCAAGGTAGTCTGTTGTTAATATTTTTGTTACTCCAATGGATGGTAGCCTCGTCATTATGGAAGGTAGTCTGTTGTCGATATTTTTTTTACTACAATGGATGGTAGCGTTGTCATTATGGAAGGTAGTCTGTTGTCGATATTTTTGTTACCCCAATGGATGGTAGCCTTGTAATTATGGAAGGTAGTATGTTGTCAAGATTTTTGATACTCCAATGGATGGTAGCCTTGTCATTATGGAAGGTAGTATGTCGTTGAGATTTTTGTTACTCCAATGGATTGTAGCCTTGTAATTATGTAAGGTAGTCTGTTTTTCAGATTTTTGTTACTCCAATGGATTGTAGCCTTGTCATTATGGAAGATAGTCTGTAGTCGAGATTTTTGTTATTCTAATGGATGGTAACCTTGTCAGTATGGAAGGTAGTCTTTTGTCGAGATTTTTGTTACTCCAATGGATGGTAGCCTTGTCATTATTGAAGGTAATCTATTGTCGATATCTTTGGTATTCCAATGGATGATAGCCTTGTCAATATGCAAGGTAGTCTGTTGATCATATTATTGTTACTCCAACGGATGGTAGCCTTGTCATTATGGAAGGTAGTCTGTTGTCGAGATTTTTGTTACCCCAATGGATTGTAGCCTTGTAATTATGGAAGGTAGTCAGTTGTCGAGATTTTTGTTACCCCAATGGATGGTAGCCTTGTCATTATGGAAGATAGTCTGTAGTCGATATTTTTGTTATTCCAATGGATGGTAACCTTGTCAGTATGGAAGGTAGTCTTTTGTCGAGATTTTTGTTACTCCAACGGATGGTAGCCTTGTCATTATGCAAGGTAGTCTGTTGTTCATATTTTTGTTACTCCAATGGATGGTAGCCTTCTCATTATGGAAGGTAGTCTGTAGTCGAGATTTTTGTTATTCCAATGGATGGTAACCTTGTCAGTATGGAAGGTAGTCTTTTGTCAAGATTTTTGTTACTCCAATGGATGGTAGCGTTGTCATTATTGAAGGTAGTCTATTGTCGATATCTTTGGTTTCCAATGGATGGTAGCCTTGTCATTATGCAAGGTAGTCTGTTGTTCATATTTTTGTTACTCGAATGGATTGTAGCCATGTCATTATGGAAGGTAGTCTCTTGTCGAGATTTTTTTTACTCCAATGGATGGTAGCCTTATCATTTTGGAAGGTTTGTTTTTATCGAGATTTTTGTTACTCCAATGGATGGTAGCCTTGTCATTATTGAAGGTAGTCTATTGTCGATATCTTTGGTACTCCAATGGATGATAGCCTTGTCATTATGCAAGGTAGTCTGTTGTTCATATTTTTGTTACTCCAATGGATGGTAGCCTTGTAATTATGGAAGGTAGTCTGTTGTCGAGGTTTTTTTTACTCCAATGGATGGTAGCCTTGTCATTATGGAAGGTAGTATGTCGTTGAGAATTTTGTTACTCCAATGGATTGTAGCCTTGTAATTATGTAAGGTAGTCTGTTGTTCAGATTTTTGTTACTACAATGGATGGTAGCCTTGCCATTATGGAAGATAGTCTGTAGTTGATATTTTTGTTATTCCAATGGATGGTAACCTTGTCAGTATGGAAGGTAGTCTTTTGTAGAGATTTTTGTTACTCCAACGGATGGTAGCCTTATCATTATGCAAGGTAGTCTGTTGTTCATATTTTTGTTACTCTAATTGATGGTAGCCTTGTCATTATGGAAGGTAGTCTATTGTCGATATTTTTTTTACTACAATGGATGGTAGCCTTGTCATTATGGAAGGTAGTCTGTTGTCGATATTTTTGTTACCCCAATGGATGGCAGCCTTGTAATTATGGAAGGTAGTCTGTTGTCGAGATTTTTGTTACTCCAATAGATGGTAGCCTTGTCATTATGGAAGGTAGTCTGTCGTTAAGATTTTGGTTACTCCAATGGAAAGTAGCCTTGTCATTATGTAAGGTAGTCTATTGTTCAGATTTTTGTTACTCCAATGGATGGTAGCCTTGTCATTATGGAAGATAGTCTATAGTCGATATTTTTGTTATTCCAATGGATGGTAACCTTGTTAGTATGGAAGGTAGTCTTTTGTCGAGATTTTTTGTTACTCCAATGGATGGTAGCCTTGTCATTATTGAAGGTAGTCTATTGTCAATATCTTTGGTACTCCAATGGATGATAGCCTTGTTATTATGCAAGGTAGTCTGTTGTTCATATTTTTGTTACTCCAATGGAATGTAACCTTTTCATTATGGAAGGTAGTATGTTGTCGAGATTTTTTTTACTCCAATGGATGGTAGCCTTGTCATTATGGAAGGTAGTCTGTTGTCGAGATTTTTGTTACCCCAATGGATTGTAGCCTTGTAATTATGGAAGGTAATCAGTTGTCGAGATTTTTGGTTATTCCAATGGATGGTAACCTTGTCAGTATGGAAGGTTGTCTTTTGTCGAGATTTTTGTTACTCCAATGGATGGTAGCCTTGTCATTATTGAAGGTAGTCTATTGTCGATATCTTTGGTACTCCAATGGATGATAGCCTTGTCATTATGCAAGGTAGTCTGTTGTTCATATTTTTGTTATTCCAATGGATGGTAGCCTTGTAATTATGGAAGGTAGTCTGTTGTCGAGGTTTTTTTTACTCCAATGGATGGTAGCCTTGTCATTATGGAAGGTAGTATGTCGTTGAGATTTTTGTTACTCCAATGGATTGTAGCCTTGTAATTATGTAAGGTAGTTTGTTGTTCAGATTTTTGTTACTACAATGGATGGTAGCCTTGCCATTATGGAAGATAGTCTGTAGTTGATATTTTTGTTATTCCAATGGATGGTAACCTTGTCAGTATGGAAGGTAGTCTTTTGTAGAGATTTTTGTTACTCCAACGGATTGTAGCCTTGTCATTATGCAAGGTAGTCTGTTGTTCATATTTTTTATTACTCTAATGGATGGTAGCCTTGTCATTATGGAAGGTAGTCTGTTGTCGATATTTTTTTTACTACAATGGATGGTAGCCTTGTCATTATGGAAGGTAGTCTGTTGTCGATATTTTTGTTACCCCAATGGATGGCAGCCTTGTAGTTATGGAAGGTAGTCTGTTGTCGAGATTTTTGTTACTCCAATAGATGGTAGCCTTGTCATTATGGAAGGTAATCTGTCGTTAAGATTTTGGTTACTCCAATGGAAAGTAGCCTTGTCATTATGTAAGGTAGTTTGTTGTTCAGATTTTTGTTACTCCAATGGATGGTAGCCTTGTCATTATGGAAGATAGTCTATAGTCGATATTTTTGTTATTCCAATAGATGGTAACCTTGTTAGTATGGAAGGTAGTCTTTTGTCGAGATTTTTTGTTACTCCAATGGATGGTAGCCTTGTCATTATTGAAGGTAGTCTATTGTCAATATCTTTGGTACTCCAATGGATGATAGCCTTGTTATTATGCAAGGTAGTCTGTTGTTCATATTTTTGTTACTCCAATGGAATGTAACCTTTTCATTATGGAAGGTAGTATGTTGTCGAGATTTTTTTTACTCCAATGGATGGTAGCCTTGTCATTATGGAAGGTAGTCTATTGTCGAGATTTTTGTTACCCCAATGGATTGTAGCCTTGTAATTATGGAAGGTAGTCAGTTGTCGAGATTTTTGGTTATTCCAATGGATGGTAACCTTGTCAGTATGGAAGGTTGTCTTTTCTCGAGATTTTTGTTACTCCAATGGATGGTAGCCTTGTCATTATTTAAGGTAGTCTATTGTCGATATCTTTGTTACTCCAATGGATGATAGCCTTGTCATTATGCATGGTAGTCTGTTGTTAATATTTTTGTTACTCCAATGGATGGTAGCCTCGTCATTATGGAAGGTAGTCTGTTGTCGATATTTTTTTTACTACAATGGATGGTAGCGTTGTCATTATGGAAGGTAGTCTGTTGTCGATATTTTTGTTACCCCAATGGATGGTAGCCTTGTAATTATGGAAGGTAGTATGTTGTCGAGATTTTTGATACTCCAATGGATGGTAGCCTTGTCATTATGGAAGGTAGTATGTCGTTGAGATTTTTGTTACTCCAATGGATTGTAGCCTTGTAATTATGTAAGGTAGTCTGTTGTTCAGATTTTTGTTACTCCAATGGATGGTAGCCTTGTCATTATGGAAGATAGTCTATAGTCGATATTTTTGTTATTCCAATAGATGGTAACCTTGTTAGTATGGAAGGTAGTCTTTTGTCGAGATTTTTTGTTACTCCAATGGATGGTAGCCTTGTCATTATTGAAGGTAGTCTATTGTCAATATCTTTGGTACTCCAATGGATGATAGCCTTGTTATTATGCAAGGTAGTCTGTTGTTCATATTTTTGTTACTCCAATGGAATGTAACCTTTTCATTATGGAAGGTAGTATGTTGTCGAGATTTTTTTTACTCCAATGGATGGTAGCCTTGTCATTATGGAAGGTAGTCTGTTGTCGAGATTTTTGTTACCCCAATGGATTGTAGCCTTGTAATTATGGAAGGTAATCAGTTGTCGAGATTTTTGGTTATTCCAATGGATGGTAACCTTGTCAGTATGGAAGGTTGTCTTTTGTCGAGATTTTTGTTACTCCAATGGATGGTAGCCTTGTCATTATTGAAGGTAGTCTATTGTCGATATCTTTGGTACTCCAATGGATGATAGCCTTGTCATTATGCAAGGTAGTCTGTTGTTCATATTTTTGTTATTCCAATGGATGGTAGCCTTGTAATTATGGAAGGTAGTCTGTTGTCGAGGTTTTTTTTACTCCAATGGATGGTAGCCTTGTCATTATGGAAGGTAGTATGTCGTTGAGATTTTTGTTACTCCAATGGATTGTAGCCTTGTAATTATGTAAGGTAGTCTGTTGTTCAGATTTTTGTTACTACAATGGATGGTAGCCTTGCCATTATGGAAGATAGTCTGTAGTTGATATTTTTGTTATTCCAATGGATGGTAACCTTGTTAGTATGGAAGGTAGTCTTTTGTAGAGATTTTTGTTACTCCAACGGATGGTAGCCTTGTCATTATGCAAGGTAGTCTGTTGTTCATATTTTTGTTACTCTAATGGATGGTAGCCTTGTCATTATGGAAGGTAGTCTGTTGTCGATATTTTTTTTACTACAATGGATGGTAGCCTTGTCATTATGGAAGGTAGTCTGTTGTCGATATTTTTGTTACCCCAATGGATGGCAGCCTTGTAATTATGGAAGGTAGTCTGTTGTCGAGATTTTTGTTACTCCAATAGATGGTAGCCTTGTCATTATGGAAGGTAGTCTGTCGTTAAGATTTTGGTTACTCCAATGGAAAGTAGCCTTGTCATTATGTAAGGTAGTCTGTTGTTCAGATTTTTGTTACTCCAATGGATGGTAGCCTTGTCATTATGGAAGATAGTCTATAGTCGATATTTTTGTTATTCCAATAGATGGTAACCTTGTTAGTATGGAAGGTAGTCTTTTGTCGAGATTTTTTGTTACTCCAATGGATGGTAGCCTTGTCATTATTGAAGGTAGTCTATTGTCAATATCTTTGGTACTCCAATGGATGATAGCCTTGTTATTATGCAAGGTAGTCTGTTGTTCATATTTTTGTTACTCCAATGGAATGTAACCTTTTCATTATGGAAGGTAGTATGTTGTCGAGATTTTTTTTACTCCAATGGATGGTAGCCTTGTCATTATGGAAGGTAGTCTGTTGTCGAGATTTTTGTTACCCCAATGGATTGTAGCCTTGTAATTATGGAAGGTAGTCAGTTGTCGAGATTTTTGGTTATTCCAATGGATGGTAACCTTGTCAGTATGGAAGGTTGTCTTTTCTCGAGATTTTTGTTACTCCAATGGATGGTAGCCTTGTCATTATTTAAGGTAGTCTATTGTCGATATCTTTGTTACTCCAATGGATGATAGCCTTGTCATTATGCAAGGTAGTCTGTTGTTAATATTTTTGTTACTCCAATGGATGGTAGCCTCGTCATTATGGAAGGTAGTCTGTTGTCGATATTTTTTTTACTACAATGGATGGTAGCGTTGTCATTATGGAAGGTAGTCTGTTGTCGATATTTTTGTTACCCCAATGGATGGTAGCCTTGTAATTATGGAAGGTAGTATGTTGTCGAGATTTTTGATACTCCAATGGATGGTAGCCTTGTCATTATGGAAGGTAGTATGTCGTTGAGATTTTTGTTACTCCAATGGATTGTAGCCTTGTAATTATGTAAGGTAGTCTGTTGTTCAGATTTTTGTTACTCCAATGGATGGTAGCCTTGTCATTATGGAAGATAGTCTATAGTCGATATTTTTGTTATTCCAATAGATGGTAACCTTGTTAGTATGGAAGGTAGTCTTTTGTCGAGATTTTTTGTTACTCCAATGGATGGTAGCCTTGTCATTATTGAAGGTAGTCTATTGTCAATATCTTTGGTACTCCAATGGATGGTAGCCTCGTCATTATGGAAGGTAGTCTGTTGTCGATTTTTTTTTTTACTACAATGGATGGTAGCGTTGTCATTATGGAAGGTAGTCTGTTGTCGATATTTTTGTTACCCCAATGGATGGCAGTCTTGTAATTATGGAAGGTAGTCTGTTGTCGAGATTTTTGTTACTCCAATAGATGGTAGCCTTGTCATTATGGAAGGTAGTCTGTCGTTAAGATTTTGGTTACTCCAATGGAAAGTAGCCTTGTCATTATGTAAGGTAGTCTGTTGTTCAGATTTTTGTTACTCCAATGGATGGTAGCCTTGTCATTATGGAAGATAGTCTATAGTCGATATTTTTGTTATTCCAATAGATGGTAACCTTGTTAGTATGGAAGGTAGTCTTTTGTCGAGATTTTTTGTTACTCCAATGGATGGTAGCCTTGTCATTATTGAAGGTAGTCTATTGTCAATATCTTTGGTACTCCAATGGATGATAGCCTTGTTATTATGCAAGGTAGTCTGTTGTTCATATTTTTGTTACTCCAATGGAATGTAACCTTTTCATTATGGAAGGTAGTATGTTGTCGAGATTTTTTTTACTCCAATGGATGGTAGCCTTGTCATTATGGAAGGCAGTCTGTTGTCGAGATTTTTGTTACCCCAATGGATTGTAGCCTTGTAATTATGGAAGGTAGTCAGTTGTCGAGATTTTTGGTTATTCCAATGGATGGTAACCTTGTCAGTATGGAAGGTTGTCTTTTGTCGAGATTTTTGTTACTCCAATGGATGGTAGCCTTGTCATTATTTAAGGTAGTCTATTGTCGATATCTTTGTTACTCCAATGGATGATAGCCTTGTCATTATGCAAGGTAGTCTGTTGTTAATATTTTTGTTACTCCAATGGATGGTAGCCTCGTCATTATGGAAGGTAGTCTGTTGTCGATATTTTTTTTACTACAATGGATGGTAGCGTTGTCATTATGGAAGGTAGTCTGTTGTCGATATTTTTGTTACCCCAATGGATGGTAGCCTTGTAATTATGGAAGGTAGTATGTTGTCGAGATTTTTGATACTCCAATGGATGGTAGCCTTGTCATTATGGAAGGTAGTATGTCGTTGAGATTTTTGTTACTCCAATGGATTGTAGCCTTGTCATTATGGAAGATAGTCTGTAGTCGAGATTTTTGTTATTCCAATGGATGGTAACCTTGTTAGTATGGAAGGTAGTCTTTTGTCGAGATTTTTGTTACTCCAATGGATGGTAGCCTTGTCATTATCGAAGGTAATCTATTGTCGATATCTTTGGTATTCCAATGGATGATAGCCTTGTCAATATGCAAGGTAGTCTGTTGTTCATATTTTTGTTACTCCAATGGATGGTAGCCTTGTCATTATGGAAGGTAGTCTGTTGTCGAGATTTTTTTTACTCCAATGGATGGTAGCCTTATCATTTTGGAAGGTTGGTTTTTATCGAGATTTTTGTTACTCCAATGGATGGTAGCCTTGTCATTATGGAAGGTAGTTTATTGTCGAGATTTTTGTTATTCCAATGGATGGTAACCTTTTCAGTATGGAAGCTAGTCTTTTGTCGAGATTTTTGTTACTCCAATGGATGGTAGCCTTGTCGTTATTGAAGTTAGTCTATTGTCTATATCTTTGTTACTCCAATGGATGATAGCCTTGTCATTATGAAAGGTAGTATGTTGTTCATATTTTTGTTACTCCAATGGATGGTAGCCTTGTCATTATGGAAGGTAGTATGTTTTCGAGATTTTTTTTACTACAATGGATGGTAGCCTTGTCATTATGGAAGGTAGTCTGTTGTCGATATTATTGTTACCCCAATGGATGGTAGCCTTGTAATTATGGAAGGTAGTCTGTTGTCGAGATTTTTTTTACTCCAATGGATGGTAGCCTTGTCATTATGGAAGGTAGTATGTCGTTGAGATTTTTGTTACTCCAATGGATTGTAGCCTTGTAATTATGTAAGGTAGTCTGTTGTTCAGATTTTTGTTACTACAATGGATGGTAGCCTTGCCATTATGGAAGATAGTCTGTAGTTGATATTTTTGTTATTCCAATGGATGGTAACCTTGTCAGTATGGAAGGTAGTCTTTTGTAGAGATTTTTGTTACTCCAACGGATGGAAGCCTTGTCATTATGCAAGGTAGTCTGTTGTTCATATTTTTGTTACTCTAATGGATGGTAGCCTTGTCATTATGGAAGGTAGTCTGTTGTCGATATTTTTTTTACTACAATGGATGGTAGCCTTGTCATTATGGAAGGTAGTCTGTTGTCGATATTTTTGTTACCCCAATGGATGGCAGTCTTGTAATTAAGGAAGGTAGTCTGTTGTCGAGATTTTTGTTACTCCAATAGATGGTAGCCTTGTCATTATGGAAGGTAGTTTGTCGTTAAGATTTTGGTTACTCCAATGGAAAGTAGCCTTGTCATTATGTAAGGTAGTCTGTTGTTCAGATTTGTGTTACTCCAATGGATGGTAGCCTTGTCATTATGGAAGATAGTATATAGTCGATATTTTTGTTATTCCAATGGATGGTAACCTTGTTAGTATGGAAGGTAGTCTTTTTTCGAGATTTTTTGTTACTCCAATGGATGGTAGCCTTGTCATTATTGAAGGTAGTCTATTGTCGATATCTTTGGTACTCCAATGAATGATAGCCTTGTCATTTTGCAAGGTAGTCTATTGTTCATATTTTTGTTACTCCAATGGAATGTAGCCTTGACATTATGGAAGGTAGTATGTTGTCGAGATTTTTTTTACTCCAATGGATGGTAGCCTTGTCATTATGGAAGGTAGTCTGTTGTCGAGATTTTTGTTACCCCAATGGATTGTAGCCTTGTAATTATGGAAGGTAGTCAGTTGTCGAGATTTTTGTTATTCCAATGGATGGTAACCTTGTCAGTATGGAAGGTTATCTTTTGTCGAGATTTTTGTTACTCCAATGGATGGTAGCCTTGTCATTATTTAAGGTAGTCTATTGTCGATATCTTTGTTACTCCAATGGATGATAGCCTTGTCATTATGCAAGGTAGTCTGTTGTTAATATTTTTGTTACTCCAATGGATGGTAGCCTCGTCATTATGGAAGGTAGTCTGTTGTCGATATTTTTTTTACTACAATGGATGGTAGCGTTGTCATTATGGAAGGTAGTCTGTTGTCAATATTTTTGTTACCCCAATGGATGGTAGCCTTGTAATTATGGAAGGTAGTATGTTGTCGAGATTTTTGATACTCCAATGGATGGTAGCCTTGTCATTATGGAAGGTAGTATGTCGTTGAGATTTTTGTTACTCCAATGGATTGTAGCCTTGTAATTATGTAAGGTAGTCTGTTGTTCAGATTTTTGTTACTCCAATGGATGGTAGCCTTGTCATTATGGAAGATAGTCTGTAGTAGAGATTTTTGTTATTCCAATGGATGGTAACCTTGTCAGTATGGAAGGTAGTCTTTTGTCGAGATTTTTGTTACTCCAATGGATTGTAGCCTTGTCATTATCGAAGGTAATCTATTGTCGATATCTTTGGTATTCCAATGGATGATAGCCTTGTCAATATGCAAGGTAGTCTGTTGTTCATATTTTTGTTACTCCAATGGATGGTAGCCTTGTCATTATGGAAGGTAGTCTGTTGTCGAGATTTTTTTTACTCCAATGGATGGTAGCCTTATCATTTTGGAAGGTTGGTTTTTATCGAGATTTTTGTTACTCCAATGGATGGTAGCCTTGTCATTATGGAAGGTAGTTTATTGTCGAGATTTTTGTTATTCCAATGGATGGTAACCTTTTCAGTATGGAAGCTAGTCTTTTGTCGAGATTTTTGTTACTCCAATGGATGGTAGCCTTGTCGTTATTGAAGTTAGTCTATTGTCTATATCTTTGTTACTCCAATGGATGATAGCCTTGTCATTATGAAAGGTAGTATGTTGTTCATATTTTTGTTACTCCAATGGATGGTAGCCTTGTCATTATGGAAGGTAGTATGTTTTCGAGATTTTTTTTACTACAATGGATGGTAGCCTTGTCATTATGGAAGGTAGTCTGTTGTCGATATTATTGTTACCCCAATGGATGGTAGCCTTGTAATTATGGAAGGTAGTTTGTTGTCGAGATTTTTTTTACTCCAATGGATGGTAGCCTTGTCATTATGGAAGGTAGTATGTCGTTGAGATTTTTGTTACTCCAATTGATTGTAGCCTTGTAATTATGTAAGGTAGTCTGTTGTTCAGATTTTTGTTACTACAATGGATGGTAGCCTTGCCATTATGGAAGATAGTCTGTAGTTGATATTTTTGTTATTCCAATGGATGGTAACCTTGTCAGTATGGAAGGTAGTCTTTTGTAGAGATTTTTGTTACTCCAACGGATGGAAGCCTTGTCATTATGCAAGGTAGTCTGTTGTTCATATTTTTGTTACTCTAATGGATGGTAGCCTTGTCATTATGGAAGGTAGTCTGTTGTCGATATTTTTTTTACTACAATGGATGGTAGCCTTGTCATTATGGAAGGTAGTCTGTTGTCGATATTTTTGTTACCCCAATGGATGGCAGTCTTGTAATTAAGGAAGGTAGTCTGTTGTCGAGATTTTTGTTACTCCAATAGATGGTAGCCTTGTCATTATGGAAGGTAGTCTGTCGTTAAGATTTTGGTTACTCCAATGGAAAGTAGCCTTGTCATTATGTAAGGTAGTCTGTTGTTCAGATTTGTGTTACTCCAATAGATGGTAGCCTTGTCATTATGGAAGATAGTATATAGTCGATATTTTTGTTATTCCAATGGATGGTAACCTTGTTAGTATGGAAGGTAGTCTTTTTTCGAGATTTTTGTTACTCCAATGGATGGTAGCCTTGTCATTATTGAAGGTAGTCTATTGTCGATATCTTTGGTACTCCAATGAATGATAGCCTTGTCATTTTGCAAGGTAGTCTATTGTTCATATTTTTGTTACTCCAATGGAATGTAGCCTTGACATTATGGAAGGTAGTATGTTGTCGAGATTTTTTTTACTCCAATGGATGGTAGCCTTGTCATTATGGAAGGTAGTCTGTTGTCGGGATTTTTGTTACCCCAATGGATTGTAGCCTTGTAATTATGGAAGGTAGTCAGTTGTCGAGATTTTTGTTATTCCAATGGATGGTAACCTTGTCAGTATGGAAGGTTATCTTTTGTCGAGATTTTTTTTACTCCAATGGATGGTAGCCTTGTCATTATTTAAGGTAGTCTATTGTCGATATCTTTGTTACTCCAATGGATGATAGCCTTGTCATTATGCAAGGTAGTCTGCTGTTAATATTTTTGTTACTCCAATGGATGGTAGCCTCGTCATTATGGAAGGTAGTCTGTTGTCGATATTTTTTTTACTACAATGGATGGTAGCATTGTCATTATGGAAGGTAGTCTGTTGTCGATATTTTTGTTACCCCAATGGATGGTAGCCTTGTAATTATGGAAGGTAGTATGTTGTCAAGATTTTTGATACTCCAATGGATGGTAGCCTTGTCATTATGGAAGGTAGTATGTCGTTGAGATTTTTGTTACTCCAATGGATTGTAGCCTTGTAATTATGTAAGGTAGTCTGTTGTTCAGATTTTTGTTACTCCAATGGATGGTAGCCTTGTCATTATGGAAGATAGTCTGTAGTCGAGATTTTTGTTATTCCAATGGATGGTAACCTTGTCAGTATGGAAGGTAGTCTTTTGTCGAGATTTTTGTTACTCCAATGGATGGTAGCCTTGTCATTATTGAAGGTAATCTATTGTCGATATCTTTGGTATTCCAATGGATGATAGCCTTGTCAATATGCAAGGTAGTCTGTTGTTCATATTTTTGTTACTCCAATGGATGGTAGCCTTGTCATTATGGAAGGTAGTCTGTTGTCGAGATTTTTTTTACTCCAATGGATGGTAGCCTTATCATTTTGGAAGGTTGGTTTTTATCGAGATTTTTGTTACTCCAATGGATGGTAGCCTTGTCATTATGGAAGGTAGTCTATTGTCGAGATTTTTGTTATTCCAATGGATGGTAACCTTTTCAGTATGGAAGCTAGTCTTTTGTCGAGATTTTTGTTACTCCAATGGATGGTAGCCTTGTCGTTATTGAAGGTAGTCTATTGTCTATATCTTTGTTACTCCAATGGATGATAGCCCTGTCATTATGAAAGGTAGTATGTTGTTCATATTTTTGTTACTCCAATGGATGGTAGCCTTGTCATTATGGAAGGTAGTATGTTTTCGAGATTTTTTTTACTACAATGGATGGTAGCCTTGTCATTATGGAAGGTAGTCTGTTGTCGATATTATTGTTACCCCAATGGATGGTAGCCTTGTAATTATGGAAGGTAGTCTGTTGTCGAGATTTTTTTTACTCCAATGGATGGTAGCCTTGTCATTATGGAAGGTAGTATGTCGTTGAGATTTTTGTTACTCCAATGGATTGTAGCCTTGTAATTATGTAAGGTAGTCTGTTGTTCAGATTTTTGTTACTACAATGGATGGTAGCCTTGCCATTATGGAAGATAGTCTGTAGTTAATATTTTTGTTATTCCAATGGATGGTAACCTTGTCAGTATGGAAGGTAGTCTTTTGTAGAGATTTTTGTTACTCCAACGGATGGTAGCCTTGTCATTATGCAAGGTAGTCTGTTGTTCATATTTTTGTTACTCTAATGGATGGTAGCCTTGTCATTATGGAAGGTAGTCTGTTGTCGATATTTTTTTTACTACAATGGATGGTAGCCTTGTCATTATGGAAGGTAGTCTGTTGTCGATATTTTTGTTACCCCAATGGATGGCAGCCTTAAAATTATGGAAGGTAGTCTGTTGTAGAGATTTTTGTTACTCCAATAGATGGTAGCCTTGTCATTATGGAAGGTAGTCTGTCGTTAAGATTTTGGTTACTCCAATGGAAATTAGCCTTGTCATTATGTAAGGT
Source organism: Vicia faba (assembly GCA_948472305.1). NCBI lineage: Eukaryota > Viridiplantae > Streptophyta > Magnoliopsida > Fabales > Fabaceae > Vicia > Vicia faba. The sequence continues at coordinate 679,037,926 of OX451739.1, read as the reverse complement.
AGTCTGTTGTTCAGATTTGTGTTACTCCAATGGATGGTAGCCTTGTCATTATGGAAGATAGTCTATAGTCGATATTTTTGTTATTCCAATGGATGGTAACCTTGTTAGTATTGAAGGTAGTCTTTTTTCGAGATTTTTTGTTACTCCAATGGATGGTAGCCTTGTCATTATTGAAGGTAGTCTATTGTCAATATCTTTGGTACTCCAATGGATGATAGCCTTGTTATTATGCAAGGTAGTCTGTTGTTCATATTTTTGTTACTCCAATGGAATGTAACCTTTTCATTATGGAAGGTAGTATGTTGTCGAGATTTTTTTTACTCCAATGGATGGTAGCCTTGTCATTATGGAAGGTAGTCTGTTGTCGAGATTTTTGTTACCCCAATGGATTGTAGCCTTGTAATTATGGAAGGTAGTCAGTTGTCGAGATTTTTGGTTATTCCAATGGATGGTAACCTTGTCAGTATGGAAGGTTGTCTTTTGTCGAGATTTTTGTTACTCCAATGGATGTTATCCTTGTCATTATTTAAGGTAGTCTATTGTCGATATCTTTGTTACTCCAATGGATGATAGCCTTGTCATTATGCAAGGTAGTATGTTGTTAATATTTTTGTTACTCCAATGGATGGTAGCCTCGTCATTATGGAAGGTAGTCTGTTGTCGATATTTTTTTTACTACAATGGATGGTAGCGTTGTCATTATGGAAGGTAGTCTGTTGTCGATATTTTTGTTACCCCAATGGATGGTAGCCTTGTAATTATGGAAGGTAGTAGGTTGTCGAGATTTTTGATACTCCAATGGATGGTAGCCTTGTCATTATGGAAGGTAGTATGTCGTTGAGATTTTTGTTACTCCAATGGATTGTAGCCTTGTAATTATGTAAGGTAGTCTGTTGTTCAGATTTTTGTTACTCCAATGGATGGTAGCCTTGTCATTATGGAAGATAGTCTGTAGTCGAGATTTTTGTTATTCCAATGGATGGTAACCTTGTCAGTATGGAAGGTAGTCTTTTGTCGAGATTTTTGTTACTCCAATGGATGGTAGCCTTGTCATTATTGAAGGTAATCTATTGTCGATATCTTTGGTATTCCAATGGATGATAGCCTTGTCAATATGCAAGGTAGTCTGTTGTTCATATTTTTGTTACTCCAATGGATGGTAGCCTTGTCATTATGGAAGGTAGTCTGTTGTCGAGATTTTTTTTACTCCAATGGATGGTAGCCTTATCATTTTGGAAGGTTGGTTTTTATCGAGATTTTTGTTTCTCCAATGGATGGTAGCCTTGTCATTATGGAAGGTAGTTTATTGTCGAGATTTTTGTTATTCCAATGGATGGTAACCTTTTCAGTATGGAAGCTAGTCTTTTGTCGAGATTTTTGTTACTCCAATGGATGGTAGCCTTGTCGTTATTGAAGGTAGTCTATTGTCGATATCTTTGTTACTCCAATGGATGATAGCCTTATCATTATGCAAGGTAGTCTGTTGTTCATATTTTTGTAACTCCAATGGATGGTTGCCTTGTCATTATGGAAGGTAGTCTGTTGTCGATATTTTTGTTACCCCAATGGATGGTTGCCTTGTAATTATGGAAGGTAGTCTGTTGTCGAGATTTTTGTTACTCCAATAGATGGTAGCCTCGTAATTTTGGAAGGTAGTCTGTCGTTGAGATTTTTGTTACTCAAATGGATGGTAGCCTTGTCATTATTTAAGGTAGTCAGTTGTTCCTATTTTTGTTACCCCAATGGATGGTAGCCTTGTTATTATGGAAGGTAGTCTGTTGTCTAGATTTTTGTTACTCCAATGGATGGTAGCCTTGTCATTATGTAAGGTAGTCTGTTGTTCAGATTTTTGTTACTCCAATGGATGGTAGCCTTGTCATTATGGAAGATAGTCTGTAGTCGATATTTTTGTTATTCCAATGGATGGTAATCTTGTCAGTAAGGAATGTAGTCTTTTGTCGAGATTTTTGTTACTCCAATGGATGGTAGCCTTGTCATTATTGAAGGTAGTCTATTGTCGATATCTTTGTTACTCCAATGGATGATAGCCTTGTCATTATGCAAGGTAGTCTGTTGTTCATATTTTGATAACTACAATGGATGGTAGCCTTGTCATTATGGAAGGTAGTCTATAGTCGAGATTTTTGTTATTCCAATGGATGGTAACCTCGTCAGTATGGAAGGGAGTCATTTGTCGAGATTTTTGTTACTCCAACGGATGGTAGCCTTGTCATTATTGAAGGTAGTCTATTGTCGATATCTTTGGTATTCCAATGGATTATAGCCTTGTCATTATGGAAGGTAGTCTGTTGTCGATATTTTTTTACTACAATGGAAGGTAGCCTTGTCAATATGGAAGGTAGTATGTTGTCGATATTTTTGTTACCCTAATGGATGGTAGCCTTGTAATTTTGGAAGGTAGTCTGTCGTTGAGATTTTTGTTACTCCAATGGATGGTAGCTTTGTCATTATTTAAGGTAGTCAGTTGTTCCTATTTTTGTTAACCCAATGGATGGTAGCCTTGTCATTATGGAAGGTAGTCTGTTGTCTAGATTTTTGTTACTCCAATGGATGGTAGCCTTGTCATTATGTAAGGTAGTCTGTTGTTCAGATTTTTGTTACTCCAATGGATGGTAGCCTTGTCATTATGGAAGATAGTCTGTAGTCGATATTTTTGTTATTCCAAGGGATGGTAATCTTTTCAGTATGGAAGGTAGTCTTTTGTCGAGATTTTTGTTACTCCAGTGGATGGTAGCCTTGTCATTATTGAAGGTAGTCTATTGTCAATATCTTTGGTACTCCAATGGATGATAGCCCTGTCATTATGCAAGGTAGTCTGTTGTTCATATTTTTGTTACTCCAATGGATGGTAGCCTTGTCATTATGGAAGGTAGTCTATAGTCGAGATTTTTGTTATTCCAATGGATGGTAACCTCGTCAGTATGGAAGGGAGTCATTTGTCGAGATTTTTGTTACTCCAACGGATGGTAGCCTTGTCATTATTGAAGGTAGTCTATTGTCGATATCTTTGGTATTCCAATGGATTATAGCCTTGTCATTATGCAAGGTAGTCTGTTGTTCATATTTTTGTTACTCCAATGGCTGGTAGCCTTGTCATTATGGAAGGTAGTCTGCTGTCGAGATTTTTGTTACTCCAATGGATGGTAGCCTTGTCATTATGTAAGGTAGTCTATTGTTCAGATTTTTGTTACTCCAATGGATGGTATCCTTGTCATTATGGAAGGTAGTCTGTAGTCGATATTTTTGTTATTCCAATGGATGGTAACCTTGTCAGTATGGAAGGTAGTCTTTTGTCGAGATTTTTGTTACTCCAATGGATGGTAGCCTTGTCATTATTGAAGGTAGTCTATTGTAAATATCTTTGGTACTCCAATGGATGTTAGCCTTGTCATTATGCAAGGTAGTCTGTTGTTCATATTTTTGTTACTCCAATGGATGGTTGCCTTGTCATTATGGAAGGTAGTCTGTAGTCGAGATTTTTGTTATTCCAATGGATGGTAACCTCGTCAGTATGGAAGGTAGTCTTTTGTCGAGATTTTTGTTACTCCAACGGATGGTAGCCTTGTCATTATTCAAGGTAGTCTATTGTCGATATCTTTGGTATTCCAATGGATGATAACCTTATCATTATGCAAGGTAGTCTGTTGTTCATATTTTTGTTACTCCAATGGCTGGTAGCCTTGTCATTATGGAAGGTAGTGTGCTGTCGAGATTTTTGTTACTCCAATGGATGGTAGCCTTGTCATTATGTAAGGTAGTCTATTGTTCAGATTTTTGTTACTCCAATGGATGGTAGCCTTGTCATTATGGAAGGTAGTCTGTAGTCGATATTTTTGTTATTCCAATGGATGGTAACCTTGTCAGTATGGAAGGTAGTCTTTTGTCGAGATTTTTGTTACTCCAATGGATGGTAGCCTTGTCATTATTGAAGGTAGTCTATTGTCAATATCTTTGGTATTCCAATGGATGATAGCCTTGTCATTATGCAAGGTAGTCTGTTGTTCATATTTTTGTTACTCCAATGGATGGTAGCCTTGTCATTATGGAAGGTAGTCTGTTGTCGAGATTTTTGTTACTCCAATGGATGGTAGCCTTGTCATTATGTAAGGTAGTCTATTGTTCAGATTTTTGTTACTCCAATGGATGGTAGCCTTGTCATGATGGAAGATAGTCTGTAGTCGATATTTTTGTTATTCCAATGGATGGTAACCTTGTCAGTATGGAAGGAAGTCTTTTGTTGAGATTTTTGTTACTCCAATGGATGGTAGCCTTGTCATTATTGAAGGTAGTCTATTGTCAATATCTTTGGTACTCCAATGGATGATAGCCTTGTCATTATGCAAGGTAGTCTGTTGTTCATATTTTTGTTACTCCAATGGATGGTAGCCTTGTCATTATGGAAGATAGTATGTAGTCGAGATTTTTGTTATTCCAATGGATGGTAACCTCGTCAGTATGGAGGGTAGTCTTTTGTCGAGATTTTTGTTACTCCAACGGATGGTAGCCTTGTCATCATTGAAGGTATTCTATTGTCGATATCTTTGGTATTCCAATGGATGATAGCCTTGTCATTATGCAAGGTAGTCTGTTGTTCATATTTTTGTTACACCAATGGATGGTAGCCTTGTCATTATGGAAGGTAGTCTGTCGTTGAGATTTTTGTTACTCCAATGGATGGTAGCCTTGTCATTATTTAAGGTAGTCTCATGTCGATATCTTTGTAACTCCAATGGATGATATCCTTGTCATTATGCAAGGTAGTCAGTTGTTCCTATTTTTGTTACCCCAATGGATGGTAGCCTTGTCATTATGGAAGGTAGTTTGTTGTCGAGATTTTTGTTACTCCAATGGATGGTAGCCTTGTCATTATGTAAGGTAGTCTGTTGTTCAGATTTTTGTTACTCCAATGGATGGTAGCCTTGTCATTATGGAAGATAGTCTGTAGTCGATATTTTTGTTATTCCAATGGATGGTAACCTTGTCAGTATGGAAGGTAGTCTTTTGTCGAGATTTTTGTTACTCCAATGGATGGTAGCCTTGTCATTATTGAAGGTAGTCTATTGTCAATATCTTTGGTACTCCAATGGATGATAGCCTTGTCATTATGCAAGGTAGTCTGTTGTTCATATTTTTGTTACTCCAACGGATGGTAGCCTTGTCATTATGTTGTCGAGATTTTTTTTACTCCAATGGATGGTAGCCTTGTCATTATGGAAGGTAGTCTTTTGTCGAGATTTTTGTTATTCCAATGGATGGTAACCTCGTCAGTATGGAAGGTAGTCTTTTGTCGAGATTTTTATTACTCCAACGGATGGTAGCCTTGTCATTATTGAAGGTAGTCTATTGTCGATATCTTTGGTATTCCAATGGATGATAGCCTTGTCATTATGCAAGGTAGTCTGTTGTTCATATTTTTGTTACTCCAATGGCTGGTAGCCTTGTCATTATGGAAGGTAGTCTGTTGTCGAGATTTTTGTTACTCCAATGGATGGTAGCCTTGTCGTTATGTAAGGTAGTCTGTTGTTTAGTTTTGTGTTACTCCAATGGATGGTAGCCTTGTCATTATGGAAGATATTATGTATTCGATATTTTTGTTATTCCAATGGATGGTAACCTTGTCAGTATGGAAGGTAGTCTTTTGTCGAGATTTTTGTTACCCCAATGGATGGTAGCCTTGTCATTATTGAAGGTAGTCTATTGTCAATATCTTTGGTACTCCAATGGATGATAGCCTTGTCATTATGCAAGGTAGTTTGTTGTTCATATTTTTGTTACTCCAATGGATGGTATCCTTGTCATTATGGAAGATAGTCTGTAGTCGAGATTTTTGTTATTCCAATGGATGGTAACCTTGTCAGTATGGAAGGTAGTCTTTTATCGAGATTTTTGTTACTCCAACGGATGGTAGCCTTGTCATTATTGAAGATAGTCTATTGTCGATATCTTTGGTATTCCAATGGATGATAGCCTTTTCATTATGCAAGGTAGTCTGTTGTTCATATTTTTGTTACTCCAATGGATGGTAGCCTTGTCATTATGGAAGGTAGTCTGTTGTCGAGATTTTTTTTACTCCAATGGATGGTAGCCTTATCATTATGGAAGGTTGGTTTTTATCGAGATTTTTGTTACTCCAATGGATGGTAGCATTGTCATTATGGAAGGTAGTCTATTGTCGAGATTTTTTTATTCCAAAGGATGGTAACCTTTTCAGTATGGAAGGTAGTCTTTTGTCGAGATTTTTGTTACTCCAATGGATGGTAGCCTTGTCATTATTGAAGGTAGTCTATTGTCGATATCTTTGGTACTCTAATGAATGATAGTCTTGTCATTATGACAGGTAGTTTGTTGTTCATATTTTTGTTACTCCATTGGATGGTAGCCTTGTCATTATGGAAGGTAGTCTATTGTCGAGATTTTTGTTATTCCAATAGATGGTAACCTTTTGAGTATGGAAGGTAGTCTTTTGTCGCGATTTTTGTTACTCCAGTGGATGGTAGCCTTGTCATTATTGAAGGTAGTCTATTGTCAATATCTTTGGTACTCCAATGGATGATAGCCCTGTCATTATGCAAGGTAGTCTGTTGTTCATATTTTTGTTACTCCAATGGATGGTAGCCTTGTCATTATGGAAGGTAGTCTGTAGTCGAGATTTTTGTTATTCCAATGGATGGTAACCTCGTCAGTATGGAAGGGAGTCTTTTGTCGAGATTTTTGTTACTCCAACGAATGGTAGCCTTGTCATTATTGAAGGTAGTCTATTGTCGATATCTTTGGTATTCCAATGGATGATAGCCTTGTCATTATGCAAGGTAGTCTGTTGTTCATATTTTTGTTACTCCAATGGCTGGTAGCCTTGTCATTATGGAAGGTAGTTTGTTTTCGATATTTTTGTTACTCCAATGGATGGTAGCCTTGTCATTATGTAAGGTAGTCTGTTGTTTAGATTTTTGTTACTCCAATGGATGGTAGCCTTGTCATTATGGAAGATAGTCTGTAGTCGATATTTTTGTTATTCCAATTGATGGTAACCTTGTCAGTATGGAAGGTAGTCTTTTGTCGAGATTTTTGTTACTCCAATGGATGGTAGCCTTGTCATTATTGAAGGTAGTCTTTTGTAAATATATTTGGTACTCCAATGGATGTTAGCCTTGTCATTATGCAAGGTAGTCTGTTGTTCATATTTTTGTTACTCCAATGGATGGTTGCCTTGTCATTATGGAAGGTAGTCTGTAGTCGAGATTTTTGTTATTCAAATGGATGGTAACTTCGTCAGTATGGAAGGTAGTCTTTTGTCGAGATTTTTGTTCCTCCAACGGATGGTAGCCTTGTCATTATTCAAGGTAGTCTATTGTCGATATCTTTGGTATTCCAATGGATGATAGCCTTATCATTATGCAAGGTAGTATGTTGTTCATATTTTTGTTACTCCAATGGCTGGTAGCCTTGTCATTATGGAAGGTAGTCTGTTGTCGAGATTTTTGTTACTCTAATGGATGGTAGCCTTGTCATTATGTAAGGTAGTCTATTGTTCAGATTTTTGTTACTCCAATGGATGGCATCCTTGTCATTATGGAAGGTAGTCTGTAGTCGATATTTTTGTTATTCCAATGGATGGTAACCTTGTCAGTATGGAAGGTAGTCTTTTGTCGAGATTTTTGTTACTCCAATGGATGGTAGCCTTGTCATTATTGAAGGTAGTCTATTGTAAATATCTTTGGTACTCCAATGGATGTTAGCCTTGTCATTATGCAAGGTAGTCTGTTGTTCATATTTTTGTTACTCCAATGGATGGTAGCCTTGTCATTATGGAAGGTAGTCTTTTGTTGAGATTTTTGTTATTCCAATGGATGGTAACCTCGTCAGTATTGAAGGTAGTCTTTTGTCGAGATTTTTATTACTCCAACGGATTGTAGCCTTGTCATTATTGAAGGTAGTCTATTGTCGATATCTTTGGTATTCCAATGGATGATAGCCTTGTCATTATGCAAGGTAGTCTGTTGTTCATATTTTTGTTACTCCAATGGCTGGTAGCCTTGTCATTATGGAAGGTAGTCTGTTGTCGAGATTTTTGTTACTCCAATGGATGGTAGCCTTGTCGTTATGTAAGGTAGTCTTTTGTCGAGATTTTTGTTACTCCAACGGATGGTAGCCTTGTCATTATTGAAGATAGTCTATTGTCGATATCTTTGGTATTCCAATGGATGATAGCCTTGTCATTATGCAAGGTAGTCTGTTGTTCATATTTTTGTTACTCCAATGGATGGTAGCCATGTCATTATGGAAGGTAGTCTGTTGTCGAGATTTTTTTTACTCCAATGGATGGTAGCCTTATCATTATGGAAGGTTGGTTTTTATCGAGATTTTTGTTACTCCAATGGATGGTAGCATTGTCATTATGGAAGGTAGTCTATTGTCGAGATTTTTTTATTCCAATGGATGGTAACCTTTTCAGTATGGAAGGTAGTCTTTTGTCGAGATTTTTTTTACTCCAATGGATGGTAGCCTTGTCATTATTGAAGGTAGTCTATTGTCGATATCTTTGGTACTCTAATGGATGATAGCCTTGTCATTATGACAGGTAGTTTGTTGTTCATATTTTTGTTACTCCAATGGATGGTAGCCTTGTCATTATGGAAGGTAGTCTATTGTTGAGATTTTTTTTACTCCAATGGATGGTAGCCTTATCATTATGGAAAGTTGGTTTTTATCGAGATTTTTGTTACTCCATTGGATGGTAGCCTTGTCATTATGGAAGGTAGTCTATTGTCGAGATTTTTGTTATTCCAATAGATGGTAACCTTTTGAGTATGGAAGGTAGTCTTTTGTCGCGATTTTTGTTACTCCAATGGATGGTATCCTTTTCATTATTGAAGGTAGTCTATTGTCGATATCTTTGTTACTCTAATGGATGATAGCCTTTTCATTATCCAAGGTAGTCTGTTCTTCCTATTTTTGTTACTCCAATGGATGGTAACCTTGTCATTATGTAAGGTAGTCTGTTGTTCAGATTTTTGTTACTCCAATGGATGGTAGCCTTGTCATTATGGAAGATAGTCTGTAGTCGATATTTTCGTTATTCCAATGGATGGTAACCTTGTCAGTATGGAAGGTAGTCTTTTGGCGAGATTTTTGTTACTCCAATGGATGGTAGCCTTGTCATTATTGAAGGTAGTCTATTGTCAATAACTTTGGTACTCCAATGGATGATAGCCTTGTCATTATGCAAGGTAGTCTGTTGTTCATATTTTTGTTACTCCAATGGATGGTAGCCTTGTCATTATGTAAGGTAGTCTTTTGTCGAGATTTTTGTTATTCCAATGGATGGTAACCTCGTCAGTATGGAAGGTAGTCTTTTGTCGAGATTTTTGTTACTCCAACGGATGGTAGCCTTGTCATTATTGAAGATAGTCTATTGTCGATATCTTTTGTATTCCAATGGATGATAGCCTTGTCATTATGAAAGGTAGTTTGTTGTTCATATTTTTGTTACTCCAATGGATGGTAGCCTTGTCATTATGGAAGGTAGTCTATTGTTGAGATTTTTTTTACTCCAATGGATGGTAGCCTTATCATTATGGAAGGTTGGTTTTTATCGAGATTTTTGTTACTCCATTGGATGGTAGCCTTGTCATTATGGAAGGTAGTCTATTGTCGAGATTTTTGTTATTCCAATAGATGGTAACCTTTTGAGTATTGAAGGTAGTCTTTTGTCGCGATTTTTGTTACTCCAATGGATGGTATCCTTTTCATTATTGAAGGTAGTCTATTGTCGATATCTTTGTTACTCTAATGGATGATAGCCTTTTCATTATCCAAGGTAGTCTGTTCTTCCTATTTTTGTTACTCCAATGGATGGTAGCCTTGTCATTATGTAAGGTAGTCTGTTGTTCAGATTTTTGTTACTCCAATGGATGGTAGCCTTGTCATTATGGAAGATAATCTGTAGTCGATATTTTCGTTATTCCAATGGATGGTAACCTTGTCAGTATGGAAGGTAGTCTTTTGGCGAGATTTTTGTTACTCCAATGGATGGTAGCCTTGTCATTATTGAAGGTAGTCTATTGTCAATAACTTTGGTACTCCAATGGATGATAGCCTTGTCATTATGCAAGGTAGTCTGTTGTTCATATTTTTGTTACTCCAATGGATGGTAGCCTTGTCATTATGGAAGGTAGTCTTTTGTCGAGATTTTTGTTATTCCAATGGATGGTAACCTCGTCAGTATGGAAGGTAGTCTTTTGTCGAGATTTTTGTTACTCCAACGGATGGTAGCCTTGTCATTATTGAAGATAGTCTATTGTCGATATCTTTGGTATTCCAATGGATGATAGCCTTGTCATTATGAAAGGTAGTTTGTTGTTCATATTTTTGTTACTTCAATGGATGGTAGCCTTGTCATTATGGAAGGTAGTCTATTGTTGAGATTTTTTTTACTCCAATGGATGGTAGCCTTATCATTATGGAAGGTTGGTTTTTATCGAGATTTTTGTTACTCCATTGGATTGTAGCCTTGTCATTATGGAAGGTAGTCTATTGTCGAGATTTTTGTTATTCCAATAGATGGTAACCTTTTGAGTATGGAAGGTAGTCTTTTGTCGCGATTTTTGTTACTCTAATGGATGGTATCCTTTTCATTATTGAAGGTAGTCCATTGTCGATATCTTTGTTACTCTAATGGATGATAGCCTTTTCATTATCCAAGGTAGTTTGTTCTTCCTATTTTTGTTACTCCAATGGATGGTAGCCTTGTCATTATGTATGATAGTCTGTTGTTCAGATTTTTGTTACTCCAATGGATGGTAGCCTTGTCATTATGGAAGATAGTCTGTAGTCGATATTTTCGTTATTCCAATGGATGGTAACCTTGTCAGTATGGAAGGTAGTCTTTTGGCGAGATTTTTGTTACTCCAATGGATGGTAGCCTTGTCATTATTGAAGGTAGTCTATTGTCAATAACTTTGGTACTCCAATGGATGATAGCCTTATCATTATGCAAGGTAGTCTGTTGTTCATATTTTTGTTAATCCAATGGCTGGTAGCCTTGTCATTATGGAAGGTAGTCTGCTGTCGAGATTTTTGTTACTCCAATGGATGGTAGCCTTGTCATTATGTAAGGTAGTCTATTGTTCAGATTTTTGTTACTCCAATGGATGGCATCCTTGTCATTATGGAAGGTAGTCTGTAGTCGATATTTTTGTTATTCCAATGGATGGTAACCTTGTCAGTATGGAAGGTAGTCATTTGTCGAGATTTTTGTTACTCCAATGGATGGTAGCCTTGTCATTATTGAAGGTAGTCTATTGTAAATATCTTTGGTACTCCAATGGATGTTAGCCTTGTCATTATGCAAGGTAGTCTGTTGTTCATATTTTTGTTACTCCAATGGATGGTAGCCTTGTCATTATGGAAGGTAGTCTTTTGTCGAGATTTTTGTTATTCCAATGGATGGTAACCTCGTCAGTATGGAAGGTAGTCTTTTGTCGAGATTTTTATTACTCCAACGGATTGTAGCCTTGTCATTATTGAAGGTAGTCTATTGTCGATATCTTTGGTATTCCAATGGATGATAGCCTTGTCATTATGCAAGGTAGTCTGTTGTTCATATTTTTGTTACTCCAATGGCTGGTAGCCTTGTCATTATGGAAGGTAGTCTGTAGTCGAGATTTTTGTTACTCCAACGGATGGTAGCCTTGTCATTATTGAAGATAGTCTATTGTCGATATCTTTGGTATTCCAATGGATGATAGCCTTGTCATTATGAAAGGTAGTTTGTTGTTCATATTTTTGTTACTCCAATGGATGGTAGCCTTGTCATTATGGAAGGTAGTCTATTGTTGAGATTTTTTTTACTCCAATGGATGGTAGCCTTATCATTATGGAAGGTTGGTTTTTATCGAGATTTTTGTTACTCCATTGGATGGTAGCCTTGTCATTATGGAAGGTAGTCTATTGTCGAGATTTTTGTTATTCCAATAGATGGTAACCTTTTGAGTATGGAAGGTAGTCTTTTGTCGCGATTTTTGTTACTCCAATGGATGGTATCCTTTTCATTATTGAAGGTAGTCTATTGTCGATATCTTTGTTACTCTAATGGATGATAGCCTTTTCATTATCCAAGGTAGTCTGTTCTTCCTATTTTTGTTACTCCAATGGATGGTAGCCTTGTCATTATGTAAGGTAGTCTGTTGTTCAGATTTTTGTTACTCCAATGGATGGTAGCCTTGTCATTATGGAAGATAGTCTGTAGTCGATATTTTCGTTATTCCAATGGATGGTAACCTTGTCAGTATGGAAGGTAGTCTTTTGGCGAGATTTTTGTTACTCCAATGGATGGTAGCCTTGTCATTATTGAAGGTAGTCTATTGTCAATAACTTTGGTACTCCAATGGATGATAGCCTTATCATTATGCAAGGTAGTCTGTTGTTCATATTTTTGTTACTCCAATGGCTGGTAGCCTTGTCATTATGGAAGGTAGTCTGCTGTCGAGATTTTTGTTACTCCAATGGATGGTAGCCTTGTCATTATGTAAGGTAGTCTATTGTTCAGATTTTTGTTACTCCAATGGATGGCATCCTTGTCATTATGGAAGGTAGTCTGTAGTCGATATTTTTGTTATTCCAATGGATGGTAGCCTTGTCATTATTGAAGATAGTCTATTGTCGATATCTTTGGTATTCCAATGGATGATAGCCTTGTCATTATGAAAGGTAGTTTGTTGTTCATATTTTTGTTACTCCAATGGATGGTAGCCTTGTCATTATGGAAGGTAGTCTATTGTTGAGATTTTTTTTACTCCAATGGATGGTAGCCTTATCATTATGGAAGGTTGGTTTTTATCGAGATTTTTGTTACTCCATTGGATGGTAGCCTTGTCATTATGGAAGGTAGTCTATTGTCGAGATTTTTGTTATTCCAATAGATGGTAACCTTTTGAGTATGGAAGGTAGTCTTTTGTCGCGATTTTTGTTACTCCAATGGATGGTATCCTTTTCATTATTGAAGGTAGTCTATTGTCGATATCTTTGTTACTCTAATGGATGATAGCCTTTTCATTATCCAAGGTAGTCTGTTCTTCCTATTTTTGTTACTCCAATGGATGGTAGCCTTGTCATTATGTAAGGTAGTCTGTTGTTCAGATTTTTGTTACTCCAATGGATGGTAGCCTTGTCATTATGGAAGATAGTCTGTAGTCGATATTTTCGTTATTCCAATGGATGGTAACCTTGTCAGTATGGAAGGTAGTCTTTTGGCGAGATTTTTGTTACTCCAATGGATGGTAGCCTTGTCATTATTGAAGGTAGTCTATTGTCAATAACTTTGGTACTCCAATGGATGATAGCCTTATCATTATGCAAGGTAGTCTGTTGTTCGTATTTTTGTTACTCCAATGGCTGGTAGCCTTGTCATTATGGAAGGTAGTCTGCTGTCGAGATTTTTGTTACTCCAATGGATGGTAGCCTTGTCATTATGTAAGGTAGTCTATTGTTCAGATTTTTGTTACTCCAATGGATGGCATCCTTGTCATTATGGAAGGTAGTCTGTAGTCGATATTTTTGTTATTCCAATGGATGGTAACCTTGTCAGTATGGAAGGTAGACTTTTGTCGAGTTTTTTGTTACTCCAATGGATGGTAGCCTTGTCATTATTGAAGGTAGTCTATTGTAAATATCTTTGGTACTCCAATGGATGTTAGCCTTGTCATTATGCAAGGTAGTCTGTTGTTCATATTTTTGTTACTCCAATGGATGGTAGCCTTGTCATTATGGAAGGTAGTCTTTTGTCGAGATTTTTGTTATTCCAATGGATGGTAACCTCGTCAGTATGGAAGGTAGTCTTTTGTCGAGATTTTTATTACTCCAACGGATTGTAGCCTTGTCATTATTGAAGGTAGTCTATTGTCGATATCTTTGGTATTCCAATGGATGATAGCCTTGTCATTATGCAAGGTAGTCTGTTGTTCATATTTTTGTTACTCCAATGGCTGGTAGCCTTGTCATTATGGAAGGTAGTCTGTAGTCGAGATTTTTGTTACTCCAACGGATGGTAGCCTTGTCATTATTGAAGATAGTCTATTGTCGATATCTTTGGTATTCCAATGGATGATAGCCTTGTCATTATGAAAGGTAGTTTGTTGTTCATATTTTTGTTACTCCAATGGATGGTAGCCTTGTCATTATGGAAGGTAGTCTATTGTTGAGATTTTTTTTACTCCAATGGATGGTAGCCTTATCATTATGGAAGGTTGGTTTTTATCGAGATTTTTGTTACTCCATTGGATGGTAGCCTTGTCATTATGGAAGGTAGTCTATTGTCGAGATTTTTGTTATTCCAATAGATGGTAACCTTTTGAGTATGGAAGGTAGTCTTTTGTCGCGATTTTTGTTACTCCAATGGATGGTATCCTTTTCATTATTGAAGGTAGTCTATTGTCGATATCTTTGTTACTCTAATGGATGATAGCCTTTTCATTATCCAAGGTAGTCTGTTCTTCCTATTTTTGTTACTCCAATGGATGGTAGCCTTGTCATTATGTAAGGTAGTCTGTTGTTCAGATTTTTGTTACTCCAATGGATGGTAGCCTTGTCATTATGGAAGATAGTCTGTAGTCGATATTTTCGTTATTCCAATGGATGGTAACCTTGTCAGTATGGAAGGTAGTCTTTTGGCGAGATTTTTGTTACTCCAATGGATGGTAGCCTTGTCATTATTGAAGGTAGTCTATTGTCAATAACTTTGGTACTCCAATGGATGATAGCCTTATCATTATGCAAGGTAGTCTGTTGTTCATATTTTTGTTACTCCAATGGCTGGTAGCCTTGTCATTATGGAAGGTAGTCTGCTGTCGAGATTTTTGTTACTCCAATGGATGGTAGCCTTGTCATTATGTAAGGTAGTCTATTGTTCAGATTTTTGTTACTCCAATGGATGGCATCCTTGTCATTATGGAAGGTAGTCTGTAGTCGATATTTTTGTTATTCCAATGGATGGTAGCCTTGTCATTATTGAAGATAGTCTATTGTCGATATCTTTGGTATTCCAATGGATGATAGCCTTGTCATTATGAAAGGTAGTTTGTTGTTCATATTTTTGTTACTCCAATGGATGGTAGCCTTGTCATTATGGAAGGTAGTCTATTGTTGAGATTTTTTTTACTCCAATGGATGGTAGCCTTATCATTATGGAAGGTTGGTTTTTATCGAGATTTTTGTTACTCCATTGGATGGTAGCCTTGTCATTATGGAAGGTAGTCTATTGTCGAGATTTTTGTTATTCCAATAGATGGTAACCTTTTGAGTATGGAAGGTAGTCTTTTGTCGCGATTTTTGTTACTCCAATGGATGGTATCCTTTTCATTATTGAAGGTAGTCTATTGTCGATATCTTTGTTACTCTAATGGATGATAGCCTTTTCATTATCCAAGGTAGTCTGTTCTTCCTATTTTTGTTACTCCAATGGATGGTAGCCTTGTCATTATGTATGATAGTCTGTTGTTCAGATTTTTGTTACTCCAATGGATGGTAGCCTTGTCATTATGGAAGATAGTCTGTAGTCGATATTTTCGTTATTCCAATGGATGGTAACCTTGTCAGTATGGAAGGTAGTCTTTTGGCGAGATTTTTGTTACTCCAATGGATGGTAGCCTTGTCATTATTGAAGGTAGTCTATTGTCAATAACTTTGGTACTCCAATGGATGATAGCCTTATCATTATGCAAGGTAGTCTGTTGTTCATATTTTTGTTAATCCAATGCCTGGTAGCCTTGTCATTATGGAAGGTAGTCTGCTGTCGAGATTTTTGTTACTCCAATGGATGGTAGCCTTGTCATTATGTAAGGTAGTCTATTGTTCAGATTTTTGTTACTCCAATGGATGGCATCCTTGTCATTATGGAAGGTAGTCTGTAGTCGATATTTTTGTTATTCCAATGGATGGTAACCTTGTCAGTATGGAAGGTAGTCATTTGTCGAGATTTTTGTTACTCCAATGGATGGTAGCCTTGTCATTATTGAAGGTAGTCTATTGTAAATATCTTTGGTACTCCAATGGATGTTAGCCTTGTCATTATGCAAGGTAGTCTGTTGTTCATATTTTTGTTACTCCAATGGATGGTAGCCTTGTCATTATGGAAGGTAGTCTTTTGTCGAGATTTTTGTTATTCCAATGGATGGTAACCTCGTCAGTATGGAAGGTAGTCTTTTGTCGAGATTTTTATTACTCCAACGGATTGTAGCCTTGTCATTATTGAAGGTAGTCTATTGTCGATATCTTTGGTATTCCAATGGATGATAGCCTTGTCATTATGCAAGGTAGTCTGTTGTTCATATTTTTGTTACTCCAATGGCTGGTAGCCTTGTCATTATGGAAGGTAGTCTGTAGTCGAGATTTTTGTTACTCCAACGGATGGTAGCCTTGTCATTATTGAAGATAGTCTATTGTCGATATCTTTGGTATTCCAATGGATGATAGCCTTGTCATTATGCAAGGTAGTCTGTTGTTCATATTTTTGTTACTCCAATGGCTGGTAGCCTTGTCATTATGGAAGGTAGTCTGCTGTCGAGATTTTTGTTACTCCAATGGATGGTAGCCTTGTCATTATGTAAGGTAGTCTATTGTTCAGATTTTTGTTACTCCAATGGATGGCATCCTTGTCATTATGGAAGGTAGTCTGTAGTCGATATTTTTGTTATTCCAATGGATGGTAGCCTTGTCATTATTGAAGATAGTCTATTGTCGATATCTTTGGTATTCCAATGGATGATAGCCTTGTCATTATGAAAGGTAGTTTGTTGTTCATATTTTTGTTACTCCAATGGATGGTAGCCTTGTCATTATGGAAGGTAGTCTATTGTTGAGATTTTTTTTACTCCAATGGATGGTAGCCTTATCATTATGGAAGGTTGGTTTTAATCGAGATTTTTGTTACTCCATTGGATGGTAGCCTTGTCATTATGGAAGGTAGTCTATTGTCTAGATTTTTGTTATTCCAATAGATGGTAACCTTTTGAGTATGGAAGGTAGTCTTTTGTCGCGATTTTTGTTACTCCAATGGATGGTATCCTTTTCATTATTGAAGGTAGTCTATTGTCGATATCTTTGTTACTCTAATGGATGATAGCCTTTTCATTATCCAAGGTAGTCTGTTCTTCCTATTTTTGTTACTCCAATGGATGGTAGCCTTGTCATTATGTAAGGTAGTCTGTTGTTCAGATTTTTGTTACTCCAATGGATGGTAGCCTTGTCATTATGGAAGATAGTCTGTAGTCGATATTTTCGTTATTCCAATGGATGGTAACCTTGTCAGTATGGAAGGTAGTCTTTTGGCGAGATTTTTGTTACTCCAATGGATGGTAGCCTTGTCATTATTGAAGGTAGTCTATTGTCAATAACTTTGGTACTCCAATGGATGATAGCCTTATCATTATGCAAGGTAGTCTGTTGTTCGTATTTTTGTTACTCCAATGGCTGGTAGCCTTGTCATTATGGAAGGTAGTCTGTTGTCGAGATTTTTGTTACTCCAATGGATGGTAGCCTTGTCATTATGTAAGGTAGTCTATTGTTCAGATTTTTGTTACTCCAATGGATGGCATCCTTGTCATTATGGAAGGTAGTCTGTAGTCGATATTTTTGTTATTCCAATGGATGGTAACCTTGTCAGTATGGAAGGTAGACTTTTGTCGAGTTTTTTGTTACTCCAATGGATGGTAGCCTTGTCATTATTGAAGGTAGTCTATTGTAAATATCTTTGGTACTCCAATGGATGTTAGCCTTGTCATTATACAAGGTAGTCTGTTGTTCATATTTTTGTTACTCCAATGGATGGTAGCCTTGTCATTATGGAAGGTAGTCTTTTGTCGAGATTTTTGTTATTCCAATGGATGGTAACCTCGTCAGTATGGAAGGTAGTCTTTTGTCGAGATTTTTATTACTCCAACGGATTGTAGCCTTGTCATTATTGAAGGTAGTCTATTGTCGATATCTTTGGTATTCCAATGGATGATAGCCTTGTCATTATGCAAGGTAGTCTGTTGTTCATATTTTTGTTACTCCAATGGCTGGTAGCCTTGTCATTATGGAAGGTAGTCTGTAGTCGAGATTTTTGTTACTCCAACAGATGGTAGCCTTGTCATTATTGAAGATAGTCTATTGTCGATATCTTTGGTATTCCAATGGATGATAGCCTTGTCATTATGAAAGGTAGTTTGTTGTTCATATTTTTGTTACTCCAATGGATGGTAGCCTTGTCATTATGGAAGGTAGTCTATTGTTGAGATTTTTTTTACTCCAATGGATGGTAGCCTTATCATTATGGAAGGTTGGTTTTTATCGAGATTTTTGTTACTCCATTAGATGGTAGCCTTGTCATTATGGAAGATAGTCTATTGTCGAGATTTTTGTTATTCCAATAGATGGTAACCTTTTGAGTATGGAAGGTAGTCTTTTGTCGCGATTTTTGTTACTCCAATGGATGGTATCCTTTTCATTATTGAAGGTAGTCTATTGTCGATATCTTTGTTACTCTAATGGATGATAGCCTTTTCATTATCCAAGGTAGTCTGTTCTTCCTATTTTTGTTACTCCAATGGATGGTAGCCTTGTCATTAAGTAAGGTAGTCTGTTGTTCAGATTTTTGTTACTCCAATGGATGGTAGCCTTGTCATTATGGAAGATAGTCTGTAGTCGATATTTTTGTTATTCCAATGGATGGTAACCTTGTCAGTATGGAAGGTAGTCTTTTGGAGAGATTTTTGTTACTCCAATGGATGGTAGCCTTGTCATTATTGAAGGTAGTCTATTGTCAATAACTTTGGTACTCCAATGGATGATAGCCTTATCATTATGCAAGGTAGTCTGTTGTTCATATTTTTGTTACTCCAATGGATGGTAGCCTTGTCATTATGGAAGGTAGTCTGCTGTCGAGATTTTTGTTACTCCAATGGATGGTAGCCTTTTCATTATGTAAGGTAGTCTATTGTTCAGATTTTTGTTACTCCAATGGATGGCATCCTTGTCATTATGGAAGGTAGTCTGTAGTCGATATTTTTGTTATTCCAATGGATGGTAGCCTTGTCATTATTGAAGATAGTCTATTGTCGATATCTTTGGTATTCCAATGGATGATAGCCTTGTCATTATGAAAGGTAGTTTGTTGTTCATATTTTTGTTACTCCAATGGATGGTAGCCTTGTCATTATGGAAGGTAGTCTATTGTTGAGATTTTTTTTACTCCAATGGATGGTAGCCTTATCATTATGGAAGGTTGGTTTTTATCGAGATTTTTGTTACTCCATTGGATGGTAGCCTTGTCATTATGGAAGGTAGTCTATTGTCGAGATTTTTGTTATTCCAATAGATGGTAACCTTTTGAGTATGGAAGGTAGTCTTTTGTCGCGATTTTTGTTACTCCAATGGATGGTATCCTTTTCATTATTGAAGGTAGTCTATTGTCGATATCTTTGTTACTCTAATGGATGATAGCCTTTTCATTATCCAAGGTAGTCTGTTCTTCCTATTTTTGTTACTCCAATGGATGGTAGCCTTGTCATTATGTAAGGTAGTCTGTTGTTCATATTTTTGTTACTCCAATGGATGGTAGCCTTGTCATTATGGAAGATAGTCTGTAGTCGATATTTTCGTTATTCCAATGGATGGTAACCTTGTCAGTATGGAAGGTAGTCTTTTGGCGAGATTTTTGTTACTCCAATGGATGGTAGCCTTGTCATTATTGAAGGTAGTCTATTGTCAATAACTTTGGTACTCCAATGGATGATAGCCTTATCATTATGCAAGGTAGTCTGTTGTTCATATTTTTGTTACTCCAATGGCTGGTAGCCTTGTCATTATGGAAGGTAGTCTGCTGTCGAGATTTTTGTTACTCCAATGGATGGTAGCCTTGTCATTATGTAAGGTAGTCTATTGTTCAGATTTTTGTTACTCCAATGGATGGCATCCTTGTCATTATGGAAGGTAGTCTGTAGTCGATATTTTTGTTATTCCAATGGATGGTAACCTTGTCAGTATGGAAGGTAGTCTTTTGTCGAGTTTTTTGTTACTCCAATGGATGGTAGCCTTGTCATTATTGAAGGTAGTCTATTGTAAATATCTTTGGTACTCCAATGGATGTTAGCCTTGTCATTATGCAAGGTAGTCTGTTGTTCATATTTTTGTTACTCCAATGGATGGTAGCCTTGTCATTATGGAAGGTAGTCTTTTGTCGAGATTTTTGTTATTCCAATGGATGGTAACCTCGTCAGTATGGAAGGTAGTCTTTTGTCGAGATTTTTGTTACTCCAACGGATGGTAGCCTTGTCATTATTGAAGGTAGTCTATTGTCGATATCTTTGGTATTCCAATGGATGATAGCCTTGTCATTATGCAAGGTAGTCTGTTGTTCATATTTTTGTTACTCCAATGGCTGGTAGCCTTGTCATTATGGAAGGTAGTCTGTTGTCGAGATTTTTGTTACTCCAATGGATGGTAGCCTTGTCGTTATGTAAGGTAGTCTGTTGTTTAGTTTTGTGTTACTCCAATGGATGGTAGCCTTGTCATTATGGAAGATAGTATGTATTCGATATTTTTGTTATTCCAATGGATGGTAACCTTGTCAGTATGGAAGGTAGTCTTTTGTCGAGATTTTTGTTACCCCAATGGATGGTAGCCTTGTCATTATTGAAGGTAGTCTATTGTCAATATCTTTGGTACTCCAATGGATGATAGCCTTGTCATTATGCAAGGTAGTCTGTTGTTCATATTTTTGTTACTCCAATGGATGGTAGCCTTGTCATTATGGAAGATAGTCTGTAGTCGAGATTTTTGTTATTCCAATGGATGGTAACCTCGTCAGTATGGAAGGTAGTCTTTTGTCGAGATTTTTGTTACTCCAACGGATGGTAGCCTTGTCATTATTGAAAATAGTCTATTGTCGATATCTTTGGTATTCCAATGGATGATAGCCTTGTCATTATGCAAGGTAGTCTGTTGTTCATATTTTTGTTACTCCAATGGATGGTAGCCTTGTCATTATGGAAGGTAGTCTTTTGTCGAGATTTTTGTTATTCCAATGGATGGTAACCTCGTCAGTATGGAAGGTAGTCTTTTGTCGAGATTTTTATTACTCCAACGGATTGTAGCCTTGTCATTATTGAAGGTAGTCTATTGTCGATATCTTTGGTATTCCAATGGATGATAGCCTTGTCATTATGCAAGGTAGTCTGTTGTTCATATTTTTGTTACTCCAATGGCTGGTAGCCTTGTCATTATGGAAGGTAGTCTGTAGTCGAGATTTTTGTTACTCCAACAGATGGTAGCCTTGTCATTATTGAAGATAGTCTATTGTCGATATCTTTGGTATTCCAATGGATGATAGCCTTGTCATTATGAAAGGTAGTTTGTTGTTCATATTTTTGTTACTCCAATGGATGGTAGCCTTGTCATTATGGAAGGTAGTCTATTGTTGAGATTTTTTTTACTCCAATGGATGGTAGCCTTATCATTATGGAAGGTTGGTTTTTATCGAGATTTTTGTTACTCCATTGGATGGTAGCCTTGTCATTATGGAAGGTAGTCTATTGTCGAGATTTTTGTTATTCCAATAGATGGTAACCTTTTGAGTATGGAAGGTAGTCTTTTGTCGCGATTTTTGTTACTCCAATGGATGGTATCCTTTTCATTATTGAAGGTAGTCTATTGTCGATATCTTTGTTACTCTAATGGATGATAGCCTTTTCCTTATCCAAGGTAGTCTGTTCTTCCTATTTTTGTTACTCCAATGGATGGTAGCCTTGTCATTAAGTAAGGTAGTCTGTTGTTCAGATTTTTGTTACTCCAATGGATGGTAGCCTTGTCATTATGGAAGATAGTCTGTAGTCGATATTTTTGTTATTCCAATGGATGGTAACCTTGTCAGTATGGAAGGTAGTCTTTTGGCGAGATTTTTGTTACTCCAATGGATGGTAGCCTTGTCATTATTGAAGGTAGTCTATTGTCAATAACTTTGGTACTCCAATGGATGATAGCCTTATCATTATGCAAGGTAGTCTGTTGTTCATATTTTTGTTACTCCAATGGCTGGTAGCCTTGTCATTATGGAAGGTAGTCTGCTGTCGAGATTTTTGTTACTCCAATGGATGGTAGCCTTGTCATTATGTAAGGTAGTCTATTGTTCAGATTTTTGTTACTCCAATGGATGGCATCCTTGTCATTATGGAAGGTAGTCTGTAGTCGATATTTTTGTTATTCCAATGGATGGTAGACTTGTCATTATTGAAGATAGTCTATTGTCGATATCTTTGGTATTCCAATGGATGATAGCCTTGTCATTATGAAAGGTAGTTTGTTGTTCATATTTTTGTTACTCCAATGGATGGTAGCCTTGTCATTATGGAAGGTAGTCTATTGTTGATATTTTTTTTACTCCAATGGATGGTAGCCTTATCATTATGGAAGGTTGGTTTTTATCGAGATTTTTGTTACTCCATTGGATGGTAGCCTTGTCATTATGGAAGGTAGTCTATTGTCGAGATTTTTGTTATTCCAATAGATGGTAACCTTTTGAGTATGGAAGGTAGTCTTTTGTCGCGATTTTTGTTACTCCAATGGATGGTATCCTTTTCATTATTGAAGGTAGTCTATTGTCGATATCTTTGTTACTCTAATGGATGATAGCCTTTTCATTATCCAAGGTAGTCTGTTCTTCCTATTTTTGTTACTCCAATGGATGGTAGCCTTGTCATTATGTAAGGTAGTCTGTTGTTCAGATTTTTGTTACTCCAATGGATGGTAGCCTTGTCATTATTGAAGATAGTCTGTAGTCGATATTTTCGTTATTCCAATGGATGGTAACCTTGTCAGTATGGAAGGTAGTCTTTTGGCGAGATTTTTGTTACTCCAATGGATGGTAGCCTTGTCATTATTGAAGGTAGTCTATTGTCAATAACTTTGGTACTCCAATGGATGATAGCCTTATCATTATGCAAGGTAGTCTGTTGTTCATATTTTTGTTACTCCAATGGCTGGTAGCCTTGTCATTATGGAAGGTAGTCTGCTGTCGAGATTTTTGTTACTCCAATGGATGGTAGCCTTGTCATTATGTAAGGTAGTCTATTGTTCAGATTTTTGTTACTCCAATGGATGGCATCCTTGTCATTATGGAAGGTAGTCTGTAGTCGATATTTTTGTTATTCCAATGGATGGTAACCTTGTCAGTATGGAAGGTAGTCTTTTGTCGAGTTTTTTGTTACTCCAATGGATGGTAGCCTTGTCATTATTGAAGGTAGTCTATTGTAAATATCTTTGGTTCTCCAATGGATGTTAGCCTTGTCATTATGCAAGGTAGTCTGTTGTTCATATTTTTGTTACTCCAATGGATGGTAGCCTTGTCATTATGGAAGGTAGTCTTTTGTCGAGATTTTTGTTATTCCAATGGATGGTAACCTCGTTAGTATGGAAGGTAGTCTTTTGTCGAGATTTTTGTTACTCCAACGGATGGTAGCCTTGTCATTATTGAAGGTAGTCTATTGTCGATATCTTTGGTATTCCAATGGATGATAGCCTTGTCATTATGCAAGGTAGTCTGTTGTTCATATTTTTGTTACTCCAATGGCTGGTAGCCTTGTCATTATGGAAGGTAGTCTGTTGTCGAGATTTTTGTTACTCCAATGGATGGTAGCCTTGTCGTTATGTAAGGTAGTCTGTTGTTTAGTTTTGTGTTACTCCAATGGATGGTAGCCTTGTCATTATGGAAGATAGTATGTATTCGATATTTTTGTTATTCCAATGGATGGTAACCTTGTCAGTATGGAAGGTAGTCTTTTGTCGAGATTTTTGTTACCCCAATGGATGGTAGCCTTGTCATTATTGAAGGTAGTCTATTGTCAATATCTTTGGTACTCCAATGGATGATAGCCTTGTCATTATGCAAGGTAGTCTGTTGTTCATATTTTTGTTACTCCAATGGATGGTAGCCTTGTCATTATGGAAGATAGTCTGTAGTCGAGATTTTTGTTATTCCAATGGATGGTAACCTCGTCAGTATGGAAGGTAGTCTTTTGTCGAGATTTTTGTTACTCCAACGGATGGTAGCCTTGTCATTATTGAAAATAGTCTATTGTCGATATCTTTGGTATTCCAATGGATGATAGCCTTGTCATTATGCAAGGTAGTCTGTTGTTCATATTTTTGTTACTCCAATGGATGGTAGCCTTGTCATTATGGAAGGTAGTTTGTTGTCGAGATTTTTTTTACTCCAATGGATGGTAGCCTTATCATTATGGAAGGTTGGTTTTTATCGAGATTTTTGTTACTCCAATGGATGGTAGCATTGTCATTATGGAAGGTAGTCTATTGTCGAGATTTTTTTATTCCAATGGATGGTAACCTTTTCAGTATGGAAGGTAGTCTTTTGTCGAGATTTTTTTTACTCCAATGGATGGTAGCCTTGTCATTATTGAAGGTAGTCTATTGTCGATATCTTTGGTACTCTAATGGATGATAGCCTTGTCATTATGACAGGTAGTTTGTTGTTCATATTTTTGTTACTCCAATGGATGGTAGCCTTGTCATTATGGAAGGTAGTCTATTGTTGAGATTTTTTTTACTCCAATGGATGGTAGCCTTATCATTATGGAAGGTTGGTTTTTATCGAGATTTTTGTTACTCCATTGGATGGTAGCCTTGTCATTATGGAAGGTAGTCTATTGTCGAGATTTTTGTTATTCCAATAGATGGTAACCTTTTGAGTATGGAAGGTAGTCTTTTGTCGCGATTTTTGTTACTCCAATGGATGGTATCCTTTTCATTATTTAAGGTAGTCTATTGTCGATATCTTTGTTACTCTAATGGATGATAGCCTTTTCATTATCCAAGGTAGTCTGTTCTTCCTATTTTTGTTACTCCAATGGATGGTAGCCTTGTCATTATGTAAGGTAGTCTGTTGTTCAGATTTTTGTTACTCCAATGGATGGTAGCCTTGTCATTATGGAAGATAGTCTGTAGTCGATATTTTCGTTATTCCAATGGATGGTAACCTTGTCAGTATGGAAGGTAGTCTTTTGGCGAGATTTTTGTTACTCCAATGGATGGTAGCCTTGTCATTATTGAAGGTAGTCTATTGTCAATAACTTTGGTACTCCAATGGATGATAGCCTTGTCATTATGCAAGGTAGTCTGTTGTTCATATTTTTGTTACTCCAATGGATGGTAGCCTTGTCATTATGGAAGGTAGTCTTTTGTCGAGATTTTTGTTATTCCAATGGATGGTAACCTCGTCAGTATGGAAGGTAGTCTTTTGTCGAGATTTTTGTTACTCCAACGGATGGTAGCCTTGTCATTATTGAAGATAGTCTATTGTCGATATCTTTGGTATTCCAATGGATGATAGCCTTGTCATTATGAAAGGTAGTTTGTTGTTCATATTTTTGTTACTCCAATGGATGGTAGCCTTGTCATTATGGAAGGTAGTCTATTGTTGAGATTTTTTTTACTCCAATGGATGGTAGCCTTATCATTATGGAAGGTTGGTTTTTATCGAGATTTTTGTTACTCCATTGGATGGTAGCCTTGTCATTATGGAAGGTAGTCTATTGTCGAGATTTTTGTTATTCCAATAGATGGTAACCTTTTGAGTATGGAAGGTAGTCTTTTGTCGTGATTTTTGTTACTCCAATGGATGGTATGCTTTTCATTATTGAAGGTAGTCTATTGTCGATATCTTTGTTACTCTAATGGATGATAGCCTTTTCATTATCCAAGGTAGTCTGTTCTTCCTATTTTTGTTACTCCAATGGATGGTAGCCTTGTCATTATGTAAGGTAGTCTGTTGTTCAGATTTTTGTTACTCCAATGGATGGTAGCCTTGTCATTATGGAAGATAGTCTGTAGTCGATATTTTCGTTATTCCAATGGATGGTAACCTTGTCAGTATGGAAGGTAGTCTTTTGGCGAGATTTTTGTTACTCCAATGGATGGTAGCCTTGTCATTATTGAAGGTAGTCTATTGTCAATAACTTTGGTACTCCAATGGATGATAGCCTTGTCATTATGCAAGGTAGTCTGTTGTTAATATTTTTGTTACTCCAATGGATGGTAGCCTTGTCATTATGGAAGGTAGTCTTTTGTCGAGATTTTTGTTATTCCAATGGATGGTAACCTCGTCAGTATGGAAGGTAGTCTTTTGTCGAGATTTTTGTTACTCCAACGGATGGTAGCCTTGTCATTATTCAAGGTAGTCTATTGTCGATATCTTTGGTATTCCAATGGATGATAGCCTTGTCATTATGAAAGGTAGTTTGTTGTTCATATTTTTGTTACTCCAATGGATGGTAGCCTTGTCATTATGGAAGGTAGTCTATTGTTGAGATTTTTTTTTACTCCAATGGATGGTAGCCTTATCATTATGGAAGGTTGGTTTTTATCGAGATTTTTGTTACTCCATTGGATGGTAGCCTTGTCATTATGGAAGGTAGTCTATTGTCGAGATTTTTGTTATTCCAATAGATGGTAACCTTTTGAGTATGGAAGGTAGTCTTTTGTCGCGATTTTTGTTACTCCAATGGATGGTATCCTTTTCATTATTGAAGGTAGTCTATTATCGATATCTTTTTTACTCTAATGGATGATAGCCTTTTCATTATCCAAGGTAGTCTGTTCTTCCTATTTTTGTTACTCCAATGGATGGTAGCCTTGTCATTATGTAAGGTAGTCTGTTGTTCAGATTTTTGTTACTCCAATGGATGGTAGCCTTGTCATTATGGAAGATAGTCTGTAGTCGATATTTTCGTTATTCCAATGGATGGTAACCTTGTCAGTATGGAAGGTAGTCTTTTGGCGAGATTTTTGTTACTCCAATGGATGGTAGCCTTGTCATTATTGAAGGTAGTCTATTGTCAATAACTTTGGTACTCCAATGGATGATAGCCTTGTCATTATGCAAGGTAGTCTGTTGTTCATATTTTTGTTACTCCAATGGATGGTAGCCTTGTCATTATGGAAGGTAGTCTTTTGTCGAGATTTTTGTTATTCCAATGGATGGTAACCTCGTCAGTATGGAAGGTAGTCTTTTGTCGAGATTTTTGTTACTCCAAATGATGGTTGCCTTGTCATTATTGAAGGTAGTCTATTGTCCATATCTTTGGTACTCTAATGGATGATAGCCTTGTCATTATGACAGGTAGTTTGTTGTTCATATTTTTGTTACTCCAATGGATGGTAGCCTTATCATTATGGAAGGTAGTCTATTGTTGAGATTTTTTTTACTCCAATGGATGGTAGCCTTATCATTATGGAAGGTTGGTTTTTATCGAGATTTTTGTTACTCCATTGGATGGTAGCCTTGTCATTATGGAAGGTAGTCTATTGTCGAGATTTTTGTTATTCCAATAGATGGTAACCTTTTGAGTATGGAAGGTAGTCTTTTGTCGCGATTTTTGTTACTCCAATGGATGGTATCCTTTTCATTATTGAAGGTAGTCTATTGTCGATATCTTTGTTACTCTAATGGATGATAGCCTTTTCATTATCCAAGGTAGTCTGTTCTTCCTATTTTTGTTACTCCAATGGATGGTAGCCTTGTCATTATGTAAGGTAGTCTGTTGTTCAGATTTTTGTTACTCCAATGGATGACATCCTTGTCATTATGGAAGATAGTCTGTAGTCGATATTTTCGTTATTCCAATGGATGGTAACCTTGTCAGTATGGAAGGTAGTCTTTTGGCGAGATTTTTGTTACTCCAATGGATGGTAGCCTTGTCATTATTGAAGGTAGTCTATTGTCAATAACTTTGGTACTCCAATGGATGATAGCCTTGTCATTATGCAAGGTAGTCTGTTGTTCATATTTTTGTTACTCTAATGGATGGTAGCCTTGTCATTATGGAAGGTAGTCTTTTGTCGAAATTTTTGTTATTCCAATGGATGGTAACCTCGTTAGTATGGAAGGTAGTCTTTTGT
This sequence comes from Vicia faba, assembly GCA_948472305.1. NCBI lineage: Eukaryota > Viridiplantae > Streptophyta > Magnoliopsida > Fabales > Fabaceae > Vicia > Vicia faba. The sequence continues at coordinate 679,009,963 of OX451739.1, read as the reverse complement.
CGAGATTTTTGTTACTCCAACGGATGGTAGCCTTGTCATTATTGAAGATAGTCTATTGTCGATATCTTTGGTATTCCAATGGATGATAGCCTTGTCATTATGAATGGTAGTTTGTTGTTCATATTTTTGTTACTCCAATGGATGGTATCCTTGTCATTATGGAAGGTAGTCTATTGTTGAGATTTTTTTTACTCCAATGGATGGTAGCCTTATCATTATGGAAGGTTGGTTTTTATCGAGATTTTTGTTACTCCATTGGATGGTAGCCTTGTCATTAAGGAAGGTAGTCTATTGTCGAGATTTTTGTTATTCCAATGGATGGTAACCTTTTGAGTATGTAAGGTAGTCTTTTGTCGAGATTTTTGTTACTCCAATGGATGGTATCCTTTTCATTATTGAAGGTAGTCTACTGTCGATATCTTTGTTACTCTAATGGATGATAGCCTTTTCATTATGCAAGGTAGTCTGTTCTTCCTATTTTTGTTACTCCAATGGATGGTAGCCTTGTCATTATGGAAGGTAGTCTGTTGTCGATATTTTTTTTACTACAATGGATGGTAGCCTTGTCATTATGGAAGGTAGTCTATTGTGGAGATTTTTGTTACCCCAATGGATGGTAGCCATGTCATTATGGAAGGTAGTCTATTGTCGAGATTTTTGTTACTCCAATGGATGGTAGCCTTGTCATTATTTAAGGTAGTCTATTGTCGATGTCTTTGTTACTCCAATGGATGATAGCCTTGTCATTATGCAAGGTAGTCTATTGTTCAGATTTTTGTTACTCCAATGGATGGTAGCCTTGTCATTATGGAAGGTAGTCTATTGTTGAGATTTTTTTTACTCCAATGGATGGTAGCCTTATCATTATGGAAGGTTGGTTTTTATCGAGATTTTTGTTACTCCATTGGATGGTAGCCTTGTCATTATGGAAGGTAGTCTATTGTCGAGATTTTTGTTATTCCAATGGATGGTAACCTTTTGAGTATGGAAGGTAGTCTTTTGTCGAGATTTTTGTTACTCCAATGGATGGTATCCATTTCATTATAGAAGGTAGTCTACTGTCGATATCTTTGTTACTCTAATGGATGATAGCCTTTTCATTATCCAAGGTAGTCTGTTCTTCCTATTTTTGTTACTCCAATGGATGGTAGCCTTGTCATTATGTAACGTAGTCTGTTGTTCAAATTTTTGTTACTCCAATGGATGGTAGCCTTGTCATTATGGAAGATAGTCTGTAGTCGATATTTTCGTTATTCCAATGGATGGTAACCTTGTCAGTATGGAAGGTAGTCTTTTGGCGAGATTTTTGTTACTCCAATGGATGGTAGCCTTGTCATTATTGAAGGTAGTCTATTGTCAATATCTTTGGTACTCCAATGGATGATAGCCTTGTCATTATGCAAGGTAGTCTGTTGTTCATATTTTTGTTACTCCAATGGATGGTAGCCTTGTCATTATGGAAGGTAGTCTTTTGTCGAGATTTTTGTTATTCCAATGGATGGTAACCTCGTCAGTATGGAAGGTAGTCTTTTGTCGAGATTTTTGTTACTCCAACGGATTGTAGCCTTGTCATTATTGAAGATAGTCTATTGTCGATATCTTTGGTATTCCAATGGATGATAGCCTTGTCATTATGAAAGGTAGTTTGTTGTTCATATTTTTGTTACTCCAATGGATGGTATCCTTGTCATTATGGAAGGTAGTCTATTGTTGAGATTTTTTTTACTCCAATGGATGGTAGCCTTATCATTATGGAAGGTTGGTTTTTATCGAGATTTTTGTTACTCCATTGGATGGTAGCCTTGTCATTAAGGAAGGTAGTCTATTGTCGAGATTTTTGTTATTCCAATGGATGGTAACCTTTTGAGTATGGAAGATAGTCTTTTGTCGAGATTTTTGTTACTCCAATGGATGGTATCCTTTTCATTATTGAAGGTAGTCTACTGTCGATATCTTTGTTACTCTAATGGATGATAGCCTTTTCATTATGCAAGGTAGTCTGTTCTTCCTATTTTTGTTACTCCAATGGATGGTAGCCTTGTCATTATTGAAGGTAGTCTATTGTGGAGATTTTTGTTACCCCAATGGATGGTAGCCATGTCATTATGGAAGGTAGTCTATTGTCGAGATTTTTGTTACTCCAATGGATGGTAGCCTTGTCATTATTTAAGGTAGTCTATTGTCGATGTCTTTGTTACTCCAATGGATGATAGCCTTGTCATTATGCAAGGTTGTCTGTTGTTCAGATTTTTGTTACTCCAATGGATGGTAGCCTTGTCATTATGGAAGGTAGTCTATTGTCGAGATTTTTTTTTATTCCAATGGATGGTAGCTTTATCATTATGGACGGTAGTTTTTTATCGAGATTTTTGTTACTCCAATGGATTGTAGCCTTGTCATTATGGAAGGTAGTCGATTGTCGAGATTTTTGTTATTCTAATCGATGGTAACCTTGTCATTATGGAAGGTAGTCTTTTGTCGATATTTTTGTTACTCCAATGGATGGTAGCCTTGTTATTATGGAAGGTATTCTATTGTTGATATCTTTGGTACTCCAATGGATGATAGCCTTTTCTTTATGCAAGGTAGTATGTTGTTCATATTTTTGCTACTCCAATGGATGGTAGCCTTGTCATTATTGAAGGTAGTCTGTTGTCGAGATTTTTTTTACTACAATGGATGGTAGCCTTGTCATTATGGAAGGTAGTCTGTTGTCGAGATATTTGTTACCCCAATGGATTGTAGCCTTGTCATTATGGAAGGTAGTCTATTGTCGATATTTTTGTTATTCCAATGGATGGTAACCTTGTCAGTATGGAAGGTAGTCTTTTGTTGAGATTTTTGTTACTCCAATGGATGGTAGCCTTGTCATTATTGAAGGTAGTCTATTGTCGATATCTTTGGTACTCCAATGGATGAAAGCCTTGTCATTATGCAAGGTAGTCTGTTGTTCATATTTTTGTTACTCCAATGGATGGTAGCCTTGTCATTATGGAAGGTAGTATGTTGTCGAGATTTTTTTACTCCAATGCATGGTAGCCTTGTCATTATGGAAGGTAGTATGTTGTCGATATTTTTGTTACCCAATGGATCGTACCCTTGTAATTAAGGAAGGAAGTCAGTTGTCGAGATTTTTGTTACCCCAATGAATGGTAGCCTTGTAATTATGGAAGGTAGTCTGTTGTCGAGATTTTTGTCACTCCAATGGATGGTAGCCTTGTCATTATGGAAGGTAGTCTGTCGTTGAGATTTTTGTTACTCCAATGGATTGTAGCCTTGTCATTATCTAAGTTAGTCTATTATTCAGATTTTTGTTAGTCCAATGGATGGTAGCCTTGTCATTATGGAAGATAGTTTGTTGTTGAGATTTTTGTTATTCCAATGGATGGTAACCTTGTCAGTATGGAAGGTTGTCTTTTGTCAGGATATTTGTTACTCCAATGGATGGTAGCCTTGTCATTATTTAAGGTATTCTATTGTCGATGTCTTTGTTACTCCAATGGATGATAGCCTTGTCATTATGCAAGGTAGTCTGTTGTTCATATTTTTGTTACTCCAATGGATGGTAGCCTTGTCATTATGGAAGGTAGTCTATTGTCGAGATTTTGGTTATTCCAATGGATGGTAGCTTTATCATTATGGAAGGTAGTTTTTTATCGAGATTTTTGTTACTCCAATGGATTGTAGCCTTGTCATTATGGAAGGTAGTCTATTGTCGAGCTTTTTGTTATTCCAATGGATGGTAACCTTGTCAGTATGGAAGTTAGTCTTTTGTCGAGAATTTAGTTACTCCAATGGATGATAGCCTTGTCATTATGCAAGGTAGTATGTTCTTTATATTTTTGTTACCCCAATGGATGGAAGCCTTGTCATTATGGAAGGTAGTCTGTTTTCGAGAATTTTTTTACTCCAATTAATGGTAGCCTTGTCATTTTGGAAGGTAGTCTGTTGTCGAGATTTTTGTTACCCCAATGGATTGTAGCCTTGTAATTATGAAAGGTAGTCAGTTGTCGAGATTTTTGTTACCCCAATGGATGGTAGCCTTGTAATTATGGAAGGTTGTCTGTTGTCGAGATTTTTGATACTCCAGTGGATGGTAGCCTTGACATTATGGAAGGTAGTCTATCATTGAAATTTTTGTTACTCCAATGGATTGTAGCCTTGTCATTATGTAAGTTAGTCTGTTGTTCAGATTTTTGTTAGTCCAATGGATGGTAGCCTTGTCATTATGGAAGATAGTTTGTTGTTGAGATTTTTGTTATTCCAATGGATGGTAACCTTGTCAGTATGGAAGGTAGTCTTTTGTCGAGATTTTTGTTACTCCAATGGATGGTATCCTTGTCATTATTTAAGGTAGTCTATTGTCGATGTCTTTGTTACTCCAATGGATGATAGCCTTGTCATTATGCAAGGTAGTCTGTTGTTCAGATTTTTGTTACTCCAATGGATGGTAGCCTTGTCATTATGGAAGGTAGTCTATTGTCGTGATTTTTTTTTATTCCAATGGATGGTAGCTTTATCATTATGGAAGGTAGTTTTTTATCGAGATTTTTTTTACTCCAATGGATTGTAGCCTTGTCATTATGGAAGGTAGTCTATTGTCGAGATTTTTGTTATTCCAATGGATGGTAACCTTTTCAGTATGGAAGGTAGTCTTTTGTCGAGATTTTTGTTACTCCAATGGATGGTAGTCTTGTCATTATTGAAGGTAGTCTATTGTCGATATCTTTGGTACTCCAATGGATGATAGCCTTGTCATTATGCAAGGTAGTCTGTTGTTCATATTTTTGTTACTCCAATGGATGGTAGCCTTGACATTATGGAAGGTAGTCTGTTGTCGAGATTTTTTTTACTCCAATGGATGGTACCCTTGTCATTATGGAAGGTAGTCTGTTGTCGAGATTTTTATTACCCCAATGGATTGTAGCCTTGTCATTATGGAAGGTAGTCTATTGTCGAGATTTTTGTTATTCCAATGGATGGTAACCTTGTCAGTATGGAAGGTAGTCTTTTGTCGAGATTTTTGTTACTCCAATGGACGGTAGCCTTGTCATTATTGAAGGTAGTCTATTGTCGATATCTTTGGTACTCCAATGGATGAAAGCCTTGTCATTATGCAAGGTAGTCTGTTGTTCATATTTTTGTTACTCCAATGGATGGTAGCCTTGTCATTATGGAAGGTAGTATGTTGTCGAGATTTTTTTACTCCAATGGATGGTAGCCTTGTCATTATGGAAGGTAGTCTGTTGTCGATATTTTTGTTACCCAATGGATCGTAGCCTTGTAATTATGCAAGGAAGTCAGTTTTCGAGATTTTTGTTACCCCAATGGATGGTAGCCTTGTAATTATGGAAGGTAGTCTGTTGTCGAGATTTTTGTTACTCCAATGGATGGTAGCCTTGTCATTATGGAAGGTAGTCTGTCGTTGAGATTTTTGTTAATCCAATGGATTGTAGCCTTGTCATTATGTAATTTAGTCTGTTGTTCAGATTTTTGTTAGTCCAATGGATGGTTGCCTTGTCATTATGGAAGATAGTTTGTTGTTGAGATTTTTGTTATTCCAATGGATGGTAACCTTGTCAGTATGGAAGGTAGTCTTTTGTCGAGATTTTCGTTACTCCAATGGATGGTAGCCTTGTCATTATTTAAGGTAGTCTATTGTCGATGTCTTTGTTATTCCAATGGATGATAGCCTTGTCATTATGCAAGGTAGTCTGTTGTTCATATTTTTGTTACTCCAATGGATGGTAGCCTTGTCATTATGGAAGGTAGTCTATTGTCGAGATTTTGGTTATTCCAATGGATGGTAGCTTTATCATTATGGAAGGTAGTTTTTTATCGAGATTTTTGTTACTCCAATGGATTGTAGCCTTGTCATTATGGAAGGTAGTCTATTGTCGAGCTTTTTGTTATTCCAATGGATGGTAACCTTGTCAGTATGGAAGTTAGTCTTTTGTCGAGAATTTAGTTACTCCAATGGATGATAGCCTTGTCATTATGCAAGGTAGTATGTTCTTTATATTTTTGTAACCCCAATGGATGGAAGCCTTGTCATTATGGAAGGTAGTCTGTTGTCGAGAATTTTTTTACTCCAATTGATGGTAGCCTTGTAATTTTGGAAGGTAGTCTGTTGTCGAGATTTTTGTTACCCCAATGGATTGTAGCCTTGTAATTATGAAAGGTAGTCAGTTGTCGAGATTTTTGTTACCCCAATGGATGGTAGCCTTGTAATTATGGAAGGTTGTCTGTTGTCGAGATTTTTGATACTCCAGTGGATGGTAGCCTTGACATTATGGAAGGTAGTCTATCGTTGAAATTTTTGTTACTCCAATGGATTGTAGCCTTGTCATTATGTAAGTTAGTCTGTTGTTCAGATTTTTGTTAGTCCAATGGATGGTAGCCTTGTCATTATGGAAGATAGTTTGTTGTTGAGATTTTTGTTATTCCAATGGATGGTAACCTTGTCAGTATGGAAGGTAGTCTTTTGTCGAGATTTTTGTTACTCCAATGGATGGTAGCCTTGTCATTATTTAAGGTAGTCTATTGTCGATGTCTTTGTTACTCCAATGGATGATAGCCTTGTCATTATGCAAGGTAGTCTGTTGTTCATATTTTTGTTACTCCAATGGATGGTAGCCTTGTCATTATGGAAGGTAGTCTATTGTCGAGATTTTGGTTATTCCAATGGATGGTAGCTTTATCATTATGGAAGGTAGTTTTTTATCGAGATTTTTGTTACTCCAATGGATTGTAGCCTTGTCATTATGGAAGGTAGTCTATTGTCGAGCTTTTTGTTATTCCAATGGATGGTAACCTTGTCAGTATGGAAGTTAGTCTTTTGTCGAGAATTTAGTTACTCCAATGGATGATAGCCTTGTCATTATGCAAGGTAGTATGTTCTTTATATTTTTGTAACCCCAATGGATGGAAGCCTTGTCATTATGGAAGGTAGTCTGTTGTCGAGAATTTTTTTACTCCAATTGATGGTAGCCTTGTCATTTTGGAAGGTAGTCTGTTGTCGAGATTTTTGTTACCCCAATGGATTGTAGCCTTGTAATTATGAAAGGTAGTCAGTTGTCGAGATTTTTGTTACCCCAATGGATGGTAGCCTTGTAATTATGGAAGGTTGTCTGTTGTCGAGATTTTTGATACTCCAGTGGATGGTAGCCTTGACATTATGGAAGGTAGTCTATCGTTGAAATTTTTGTTACTCCAATGGATTGTAGCCTTGTCATTATGTAAGTTAGTCTGTTGTTCAGATTTTTGTTAGTCCAATGGATGGTAGCCTTGTCATTATGGAAGATAGTTTGTTGTTGAGATTTTTGTTATTCCAATGGATGGTAACCTTGTCAGTATGGAAGGTAGTCTTTTGTCGAGATTTTTGTTACTCCAATGGATGGTAGCCTTGTCATTATTTAAGGTAGTCTATTGTCGATGTCTTTGTTACTCCAATGGATGATAGCCTTGTCATTATGCAAGGTAGTCTGTTGTTCAGATTTTTGTTACTCCAATGGATGGTAGCCTTGTCATTATGGAAGGTAGTCTATTGTCGAGATTTTTTTTTATTCCAATGGATGGTAGCTTTATCATTATGGAAGGTAGTTTTTTATCGAGATTTTTGTTACTCCAATGGATTGTAGCCTTGTCATTATGGAAGGTAGTCTATTGTCGAGATTTTTGTTATTCCAATGGATGGTAACCTTTTCAGTATGGAAGGTAGTCTTTTGTCGAGATTTTTGTTACTCCAATGGATGGTAGTCTTGTCATTATTGAAGGTAGTCTATTGTCGATATCTTTGGTACTCCAATGGATGATAGCCTTGTCATTATGCAAGGTAGTCTGTTGTTCATATTTTTGTTACTCCAATGGATGGTAGCCTTGACATTATGGAAGGTAGTCTGTTGTCGAGATTTTTTTTACTCCAATGGATGGTAGCCTTGTCATTATGGAAGGTAGTCTGTTGTCGAGATTTTTATTACCCCAATGGATTGTAGCCTTGTCATTATGGAAGGTAGTCTATTGTCGAGATTTTTGTTATTCCAATGGATGGTAACCTTGTCAGTATGGAAGGTAGTCTTTTGTCGAGATTTTTGTTACTCCAATGGACGGTAGCCTTGTCATTATTGAAGGTAGTCTATTGTCGATATCTTTGGTACTCCAATGGATGAAAGCCTTGTCATTATGCAAGGTAGTCTGTTGTTCATATTTTTGTTACTCCAATGGATGGTAGCCTTGTCATTATGGAAGGTAGTATGTTGTCGAGATTTTTTTACTCCAATGGATGGTAGCCTTGTCATTATGGAAGGTAGTCTGTTGTCGATATTTTTGTTACCCAATGGATCGTAGCCTTGTAATTATGGAAGGAAGTCAGTTTTCGAGATTTTTGTTTCCCCAATGGATGGTAGCCTTGTAATTATGGAAGGTAGTCTATTGTCGAGATTTTTGTTACTCCAATGGATGGTAGCCTTGTCATTATGGAAGGTAGTCTGTCATTGAGATTTTTGTTAATCCAATGGATTGTAGCCTTATCATTATGTAATTTAGTCTGTTGTTCAGATTTTTGTTAGTCCAATGGATGGTTGCCTTGTCATTATGGAAGATAGTCTGTTGTTGAGATTTTTGTTATTCCAATGGATGGTAACCTTGTCAGTATGGAAGGTAGTCTTTTGTCGAGATTTTCGTTACTCCAATGGATGGTAGCCTTGTCATTATTTAAGGTATTCTATTGTTGATGTCTTTGTTACTCCAATGGGTGATAGCCTTGTCATTATGCAAGGTAGTCTATTGTTGAGATTTTTGTTACTCCAATGGATGTTAGCCTTGTCATTATGGAAGGTAGTCTATTGTCGAGATTTTTGTTATTCCAATGGATGGTAGCTTTATCATTATGGAAGGTAGTTTTTTATCGAGATTTTTGTTACTCCAATAAATTGTAGCCTTGTCATTATGGAAGGTAGTCTATTGTTGAGATTTTTGTTATTCCAATGGAGGGTAACCTTGTCAGTATGGAAGTTAGTCTTTTGTCAAGATTTTTGTTACTCCAATGGATGGTAGCCTTGTCATTATTGAAGGAAGTCTATTGTCGATATCTTTTTTACTCCAATGGATGATAGCCTTGTCATTACGAAAGGTAGTCTGTTGTCGAGAGTTTTTTTACTCCAATGGATGGTAGCCTTGTCATTATGGAAGGTAGTTTGTCGTTGTGATTTTTGTTACCCCAATGGATGAGAGCATTGTAATTATGGAAGGTAGTCTGTTGTCGAGATTTTTGTTACTCCAATGGATGGTAGCCTTGTCATTATGTAAGGTATTCTGTCGTTGAGATTTTTGTTACTCCAATGAATTGTAGCCTTGTCATTATTTAAGGTAGTCTGTTGTTCAGATTTTCGTTACTCCAATGGATGGTCGGCTTGTCATTATGGAAGATAGTTTGTAGTCGAGATTTTTTATTATTCAAATGGATGGTAACCTTGTCAGTATGGAAGGTAGTCTTTTGTCGAGATTTTTGTTACTCCAATGGATGGTAGCCTAGTTATTATTGAAGGTAGTCTATTTTCGATATCTTTGTTACTCCAATGGATGGTAGCCTTGTCATTATCGAAGGTAGTCTGTTGTCGAGATTTTTTTACCCCAATGGATGGTAGCCTTGTAATTATGGATGGTAGTCTGTTGTCGAGATTTTTGTTACCCCAATGGATGGTAGCCTTGTAATTATGGAAGGTAGTCTATTGTCGAGATTTTTGTTACTCCAATGGATGGTAACCTTGTTATAATGGAAGGTAGTCTGTCGTTGAGATTTCTGTTACTCCAATTGATGGTAACCTTATCAGTATGGAAGGTAGTCTTTTTTCGAGATTTTTGTTACTCCAATGGATGGTAGCCTTGTCATTATTGAAGGTAGTCTATTGTCGATATCTTTGGTATTCAAATGGATGATAGCCTTGTCATTATGCAAGGTAGTCTGTTGTTCAGATTTTTGTTACTCCAATGGATGGTAGCCTTGTCATTATGGAAGGAAGTCTGTTGTCGAGATTTTTGTTACTCCAATGTATGGTAGCCTTATCATTATTAATGGTAGTTTGTTGTTGAGATTTTTTTTACTCTAATGGATGGTAGCCTTGTCATTATGGAAGGTAGTCTATTGTCGAGATTTTTGTTACTCCAATGGATGGTAGCCTTGTCATTATGGAAGGTAGTCTATTGTTGAGATTTTTTTTACTCTTATGGATGGTAGCCTTGTCATTATGGAAGGTAGTCTGTTGTCGAGATTTTTGTTACCCCAATGGATGGTAGCCTTGTAATTATGGAAGGTAGTCTGTTGTCGAGATTTTTGTTACACCAATGGATGATAACCTTGTCATTATGGAAGGTAGTCTATCATTGAGATTTCTGTTACTCCAATGGATTGTAGCCTTGTCATTATGTAAGGTAGTCTGTTGTTCAGATATTTGGTACTCCAATGGATGGTAGCCTTGTCATTATGGAAGATAGTCTGTAGTCGAGATTTTTGATATTCCAATGGATGGTAACCTTGTCAGTATGGAAGGTAGTCTTTTATCGAGATTTTTGTTACTCCAATGGATGCTAGCCTTGTCATTATTGAAGGTAGTCTATTGTCGATATCTTTGTTACTCCAATGGATGATAGCCTTGTCATTATGCAACATAGTTTGTTGTTCATATTTTTGTTACTCCAATTGATGGTAGCCTTGTCATTATGGAAGGTAGTATTTTGTCGAGATTTTTGTTACTCCAATTGATGGTAGCCTTGTCATTATTAAAGGTAGTTTGTTATCGATATCTTTGTTACTCCAATGGATGATAGACTTGTCAATATGGAAGGTAGTCTATTGTTGAGATATTTTTTACTCCAATGGATAGTAGCCTTGTAATTATGGAAGGTAGTCTGTTGTCGATATTTTTGTTACCCCAATTGATGGTAGCCTTGTAATTATGGAAGGTAGTTTGTTGTCGAGATTTTTGTTACTCCAATGGATGGTAGCCTTATCATTATGGAAGGTAGTATGTCGTTGAGATTTCTGTAACTCCAATGGATTGTAGCCTTGTCATTATGTAAGTTAGTCTATTGTTCAGATTTTCATTACTCCAATGGATGGTAGCCTTGTCATTATGGAAGATAGTTTGTAGTCGATATTTTTGTTATTCCAATTGATGGTAACCTTGTCAGTATGGAAGGTAGTCTGTTGTCGAGATTTTTGTTACTCCAATGGATGGTAGCCTTGTCATTATGGAAGGTAGTCTGTTGTCGAGATATTTTTTAGTCCTTTTTGATGGTAGCCTTGTAATTAGGTAGTTAGTTGTCGAGATTTTTGTTACCCCAATGGATGGTAGCCTTGTAATTATGGAAGGTAGTCTGTTGTCGAGATTTTTGTTACTCCAATGGATGGTAACCTTGTCATTATGGAAGGTAGTCTTTTGTCCAGATTTTTGTTACTCAAATGGATGGTAGCCTTGTCATTATTGAAGGTAGTCTATTTTCGATATCTTTATTACTCTAACGGATGATAGCCTGGTCATTATTGAAGGTAGTCTATTGTCGATATCTTTGTTACTCTAATGGATGATAGCCTTGTCATTATGCAAGGTAGTCTGTTGTTCATATTTTTGTTACTCTAATGGATGGTAGCCTTGTCATTATGGAAGGTAGTATGTCGTCGAGATTTGTGTTACTCCAATGGATTGTAGCCTTGTCATTATTTAAGGTAGTCTGTTGTTCAGATTTTTGTTACTCCAATGGATGGTAGCCTTGTCATTATGGAAAAGAGTCTGTAGTCGAGATATTTGTTATTCCAATGGATGGTAACCTTGTCAGTATGGAAGGTAGTTTTTTGTCGAGATTTTTGTTACTCCAATGGATGGTAGCCTTGTCATTATTGAAGGTAGTCTATTGTCGATATCTTTGTTACTCCAATGGATGATAGCCTTGTCATTATGCAGGGTAGTCTGTTGTTCTTATTTTTTGACTGCAATGGATGGTAGCCTTGTCATTACGAAAGGTAGTCTGTTGTCGAGATTTTTTTTTCTCCAATGGATGGTAGCCTTGTCATTATGGAAGGTAGTTTGTTGTCGAGATTTTTGTTACCCCAATGGATGGTAGCCTTGTAATTATGGAAGGTAGTCTATTGTCGAGATTTTTTTTACTCCAATGGATGTTAGCCTTGTCATTATGGAAGGTATTCTGTCGTTTATATTTTTGTTACTCCAATGGATTGTAGCCTTGTCATTATGTAAGGTAGTCTGTTGTTCATATTTTTGTTACTCCAATGGATGGTAGCCGTGTCATTATGGAAGAGAGTCTGTAGTCGAGATTTTTGTTATTCCAATGGATGGTAACCTTGTCAGTATGGAAGGTAGTCTTTTGTCGAGATTTTTGTTACTCCAATGGATGGTAGCCTTGTCATTATTGAAGGTAGTCTATTGTCGATATCTTTGTTACTCCAATGGATGATAGCCTTGTCATTATGCAACATAGTTTGTTGTTCATATTTTTGTTACTCCAATTGATGGTAGCCTTGTCATTATGGAAGGTAGTATTTTGTCGAGATTTTTGTTACTCCAATTGATGGTAGCCTTGTCATTATTAAAGGTAGTTTGTTATCGATATCTTTGTAACTCCAATGGATGATAGCCTTGTCATTATGGAAGGTAGTCTATTGTTGAGATATTTTTTACTCCAATGGATAGTAGCCTTGTAATTATGGAAGGTAGTCTGTTGTCGATATTTTTGTTACCCCAATTGATGGTAGCCTTGTAATTATGGAAGGTAGTTTGTTGTCGAGATTTTTGTTACTCCAATGGATGGTAGCCTTATCATTATGGAAGGTAGTATGTCGTTGAGATTTCTGTAACTCCAATGGATTGTAGCCTTGTCATTATGTAAGTTAGTCTATTGTTCAGATTTTCATTACTCCAATGGATGGTAGCCTTGTAATTATGGAAGATAGTTTGTAGTCGATATTTTTGTTATTCCAATTGATGGTAACCTTGTCAGTATGGAAGGTAGTCTGTTGTCGAGATTTTTGTTACTCCAATGGATGGTAGCCTTGTCATTATGGAAGGTAGTCTGTTGTCGAGATATTTTTTAGTCCTTTTTGATGGTAGCCTTGTAATTAGGTAGTTAGTTGTCGAGATTTTTGTTACCCCAATGGATGGTAGCCTTGTAATTATGGAAGGTAGTCTGTTGTCGAGATTTTTGTTACTCCAATGGATGGTAACCTTGTCATTATGGAAGGTAGTCTTTTGTCCAGATTTTTGTTACTCAAATGGATGGTAGCCTTTTCATTATTGAAGGTAGTCTATTTTCGATATCTTTGTTACTCTAACGGATGATAGCCTGGTCATTATTGAAGGTAGTCTATTGTCGATATCTTTGTTACTCTAATGGATGATAGCCTTGTCATTATGCAAGGTAGTCTGTTGTTCATATTTTTGTTACTCTAATGGATGGTAGCCTTGTCATTATGGAAGGTAGTATGTCGTCGAGATTTGTGTTACTCCAATGGATTGTAGCCTTGTCATTATGTAAGGTAGTCTGTTGTTCAGATTTTTGTTACTCCAATGGATGGTAGCCTTGTCATTATGGAAAAGAGTCTGTAGTCGAGATATTTGTTATTCCAATGGATGGTAACCTTGTCAGTATGGAAGGTAGTTTTTTGTCGAGATTTTTGTTACTCCAATGGATGGTAGCCTTGTCATTATTGAAGGTAGTCTATTGTCGATATCTTTGTTACTCCAATGGATGATAGCCTTGTCATTATGCAGGGTAGTCTGTTGTTCTTATTTTTTGACTGCAATGGATGGTAGCCTTGTCATTACGAAAGGTAGTCTGTTGTCGAGATTTTTTTTTCTCCAATGGATGGTAGCCTTGTCATTATGGAAGGTAGTTTGTTGTCGAGATTTTTGTTACCCCAATGGATGGTAGCCTTGTAATTATGGAAGGTAGTCTATTGTCGAGATTTTTTTTACTCCAATGGATGTTAGCCTTGTCATTATGGAAGGTATTCTGTCGTTTATATTTTTGTTACTCCAATGGATTGTAGCCTTGTCATTATGTAAGGTAGTCTGTTGTTCATATTTTTGTTACTCCAATGGATGGTAGCCGTGTCATTATGGAAGAGAGTCTGTAGTCGAGATTTTTGTTATTCCAATGGATGGTAACCTTGTCAGTATGGAAGGTAGTCTTTTGTCGAGATTTTTGTTACTCCAATGGATGGTAGCCTTGTCATTATTGAAGGTAGTCTATTGTCAATATCTTTGTTACTCCAATGGATGATAGCCTTTTCATTATGCAAGGTAGTCTGTTGTTCATATTTTTTTTACTGCAATTGATGGTAGCCTTGTCATTACGGAAGGTAGTGTGTTGTCGAGATTTTTTTTACTCCAATGGATGGTAGCCTTGTCATTATGGAAGGTAGTCTGTTGTCGAGATTTTTGTTACCCCAATGGATGAGAGCCTTGTAATTATGGAAGGTATTTTGTTGTCGAGATTTTGGTTACTCCAATGGATGGTAGCCTTGTCATTATGTAAGGTATTCTGTCGTTGATATTTCTGTTACTCTAATGGATTGTAGCCTTGTCATTATTTAAGGTAGTCTATTGTTCAAATTTTCGTTACTCCAATGGATGGTAGCCTTGTCATTATGGAATATAGTTTGTAGTCGAGATTTTTATTATTCCAATGGATGGTAACCTTGTCAGTATGGAAGGTAGTCTTTTGTCGAGAGTTTTGTTACTCCAATGGATGGTACCTAGTCATTATTGAAGGTAGTCTATTTTCGATATCTTTGTTACTCCAATGGATGATAGCCTTGTAATTATGCAATGTAGTCTGTTGTTTATATTTTTGTTACTCCAGTGGATGGTAGCCTTGTCATTATGGAAGGTAGTCTGTTGTCGAGATTTTTTTTACTCCAATGGATGGTAGCCTTGTGATTATGGAAGGTAGTCTGTTGTCGAGATTTTTGTTACCTCAATGGATGGTAGCCTTGTAATTATGGAAGGTAGTCTGTTGTCGAAATTTTTGTTACCCCAATGGATGGTAGCCTTGTAATTATGGAAGGTAGTCTGTTGTCGAGATTTTTGTTACTCCAATGGATGGTAACCTTGTCATTATGGAAGGTAGTCTGTCGTTGAGATTTCTGTTACTCCAATTGATGGTAACCTTGTCAGTATGGAAGGTAGTCTTTTGTCGAGATTTTTGTTACTCCAATGGATGGTAGCCTAGTCATTTTTTAAGGTAGTCTATTGTCGATATCTTTGTTACTAAAATGGATGATAGCCTTGTCAATATGCAAGGTAGTCTGTTGTTCATATTTTTGTTACTCCAATGGATGGTAGCCTTGTCATTATGGAAGGAAGTCTGTTGTCGAGATTTTTGGTACTCCAATGGATGGTAGTGAAGAAGTGAAAAACACAAGAAGGGGGGTTGAATTGTAAACATTGAAATTAAATGCAGACAACACGTTATTTTTATACTGGTTCGTTTGATCTCAAACTACTCCTGTCAACCCGTCAAGGTGATTTCGCCTCTCTCCAACGAGGTCTTAATCCACTATATTCAACTGAATATTACAACTGCTTTAACAACTGCTAAAGCCTTCTTGAGTCTAAACCACAGACCGGTTTCTCATGACTGGACCTTCAACTTCTTTCAGCAGATTGCTGAAGTTCTGTTGAGCCTGTTCATAGTTTATGTCTTGCAGCTTAAATGTTTCAGCGCGTACCCACTTTCTGAATTGTGTCCAGAGTTGGTCTGAAGCAGCAGGATCAATCACTCTCGGACAAGCTTGCTTTAGAGAAGCAATCCAATTCTGCATGCCGGTTTCAAAATTCCAGATGCTAGAACCAACATCTCGTTGTTTGGGTTTGGGAATGGAGATTTTATTTTTAAGGGCAGCAAGGCGGTCAAGGACTGTTAGATCAATGTAGGTCTTGCTGTGGTCATCTGGATTTTGTTTGGGTGAGCGAGTGGGAGTGTCAGAAATGATTATTGGACTGTGTGGGGTGTTAGGTGGAGTAGTTTCTGGTGATGATGGCAGTTGAGGTATGTTTACAGTTGTACCACAAGGCAGTTGAATGGCCAAGGGTTGTGGTTCAGAGAATTCAGGTGATTGAGGTTCAGGGGTTTGAGCCTAAAGAGTGTTGAGACTTAGAATGTTGAGTTGAAGGTGGATTATGTTATGGTTGTGGAGATGGAGGTTATGGAATTTCTGGTTGTGGAGATGGAGGTTGTGGAATTTCTGGTTGTGGAGAGTGAGAAGATTCTGCTTGAGGGTTTGGATTTTCTGTATTGGGAGCGGAAGAGTGTTGATCAATTTCTGAAAGAACTTTTTCAAGTTCTGGTTCTGTTGAGGTTGTAGGTTTGGCGCGGGATCTTCTGAGAGTTAATGACTCAGAAGGGTCAAACTCAGGTTCAATATCATCAATGGTTGGAATTAATGTTGGAATAGCAGATGAATTTAAAACATTAACAGTAGATAGACTACCTCTCTTGTTTGGGGTCTGCTAAGACGGTCCTTCTAATGCAGCCTTTCTCTTCTTAGTCTTCTTTAAAGTAACCTGTGGTGCTTGCTGGTGCTGATCTTTGATGTTTAGATCAGGATCTGTGCCATCAGCTTTACATACGTCCAAGTATCTGAGAACAATGACTGGTTTAGAGTCAATCTCAGAGAACATAGGAAAGTCGTCCAGAGGGACTCTTCTGCTGGTGATTTCAGCATGAGGAGTGATGCTGGGCTCCTTCCTTATATTCTCTATCAGCTTCATCTTCGTCAGATTCTTGGCATTCAGTTGCTTGCCAACAGAAGGTTCTAGAGAGCTTATTTCCTGTGCTTCTGTAAGGTGTTCAATCAGCATATTTTCCGTTAGAATATCTGATATTAATCTGCCGAAGGGTATCCAATCCCCTTTAGTCCTTTCTTCCTCTCTCGTTTCCTTGACGCTTGTCTTCAGATGATTGAACAGAAGGTGAGCAAGGTTGATCTTGGACTTCTTTGCAATATAATAAATCAGAAATTGCTGATCTATGTTTATATAGTCAAGAGAGCTTGTAGGCTTGCTGTGGTTGAAGCAGCCCAAAATGATCTTTGCCCAGATTCTGTGCTGATCCTTCAAATCTCTTATTTTGCTGCTGGGAACCCCATGAGTGAAAATCTCTCTTGCAATTAGGGCAGAGTTTGCACATCTATCTGCCATGTTAATACATCGGATACCAACACCATTGTATCCAATCAGCCTTGCAATGTGATCCTCAATAATCACTATCTTCTTTCCCATGATATATGAAGTAACCTGATGAGTTGAGGCAGACGCATAAATCCAGAACTCTTTAACCAGGATTGGGAACGTTGGACCCACCAACCTATCAAAGTACCTCTCCCAGCCTTGTGCCTTAATTTCTTCAGTCAAATCAAAGCCATTTTCCTTCAAGCTGTTGAAATCAACTATCAGTTTAGATAGAACTTCCAGGTTCTTCACCGGAGTAAGGATCGTTCTAAAAGGAATCTGATATTGTTCAGATGAAGCATCTTGTTGGGAACCTCCAGAAATAGTGCTAGAAGTTGCCATGTTCACACTAGGGTTTTTTGAGAAAAAGCTTGAAAAAGGGTTTCTTTGGAAAAAGATGAACACACAAGTAGGAACGCAGAAGATATTTAGATGATTGTAAGAGACGGTAAAAAGTGAATGAATGGAGTGATGGTGTTTAAATAAGTTTCAAAAAGTGTTTTGAAAACATAAACGTTTTTAAGAGAGAGAATTAACTCATGATTATGCGCATTTAATGTTGGCTGATTTTAGGGGATTGAGAAAGATATTTGGAACGGTTACCCATGACATGTGTCTCAATGCATCCAATCAGCGTTTTGCCTTCTCAGAAACGTGCACGCGTGTTCTGCTTCAGAAATTAGCTGATGACTGGATGACACATGTTTGATTTGGTGAACAGCACAAATATCCTTGAAATGAGACGCTCAGATCTTTATGGATAGACTCTGATACAATCTGCATGTCTAACTTTCTGAAAGAAGATTGATCAGAAGTTCACAGTAAAATAAGACACCTTCTGAAGGTTAATATATAGAATTAAAACATTTTCACAATGGGCAGAGCTTCATGCTGAGATGTTTCAGAATGAAGTTGAACCTATCTTCAGAAAGTGGTTTTGTGAAAATATCAGCCCATTGATGGTCTGTATCAATAAATTTTAAGTTTAAAATGCCTTTCTGAATATAGTCCCTAAAGAAATGATGTTTTATTTCTATATGCTTAGCCCTAGAATGCAAAATAGGATTTTTACTTAAGCAAATGGCAGAAGTGTTGTCACAGAGTATAGGAATGTTACTCTCAAATATCTGGAAGTCTTCAAGCTGACTTTTCATCCAAAGCATTTGTGTGCTGCATCCAGCTGCTGCTATGTACTCAGCTTCTGCTGTTGATAGCGCAATTGTGGATTTCCTTTTGCTTGACCAAGAGATCAGGTTTTCTCCCAGAAACTGGCAGCTTCCAGAAGTACTTTTACGCTCTACTCTGTCTCCAGCAAAGTCAGCATCACAGTAACCTACTAAGCTGTAATCACTAGATTTTCTATAAAATAAACCCAGATTAGTAGTACCTTTTAGATACTTGAAAATTCGCTTAACAGCTGTTAAGTGAGATTCTCTAGGATCTAATTGGAATCTTGCATAAATGCTTACACTGAATAAAATATCAGGCCTTGAAGCCGTCATATACAGAAGAGAACCAATCATACCTCTGTAGACCTTCTGTTCTACCTTTTTGCTTACCTCTTCTCTTTCCAAAATGCACGTGGGATGCATTGGAATCTTTGATGACTTACATTCTGAGAGGTCAAATTTCTTCAGAAGTTCTCTGACATATTTGCCCTGATGAATGCAAGTTCCCTCTAGAGTTTGATTGATCTGAATTCCCAGAAAGAATTTCAGTTCCCCGACGAGGGTCATCTCAAATTCTGCCAGCATACACTTAGCTAATTTTCTTCCAAGAGAAGGATTAGTAGATCCAAATATAATATCTTCAACATAAATCTGACACACTAAGATGTCATTCTTAACTGTCTTCCAGAATAAGGTTGTGTCCATTTTTCCTCATAGTGAATTCCTTTTCTAACAGAAAGTTACTTAGTTTTTCATACCAAGCTCTGCGAGCTTGTTTCAGACCATACAGTGACTTCTTTAGTTTGAAAACATACTCTAGATTTTTTGTACTTTCAAAACTAGGGGGTTGGTGCACATAAACCTCTTCTTCTATATAGCCATTTAAGAATGCACTATTGACATCCATCTGATATAGAGTGATGCTTTTATTAACAGCAAAAGAAGTCAAAAATCTGATAGATTCTAACCTGGCGACTGAAGCAAAGGTTTCTATATAGTATATTCCCTCTTGCTGACTATAACCTTGTGCTACCAATTGTGCCTTGTTTCTGATGACTTCACCTTGTTCGTTCAGTTTGTTTTTGAACACCCATTTTGTTCCAATGACGTTGAATCCTTTTGGTCTGGGAACTACATCCCACACGACATTTCTGGTGAATTGATTCAGCTCTTCTTGCATTGCTAGAATCCAGTCGTTGTCCAGAAGTGCTTCATCAATTGAAGAAGGTTCAATCAGAGACACAAGTCCCATGAGGGATTCTTCAGAGTTTCTGAAGCTGGCTCTTGTTCTGATTGGATCTTCTTTTCTTCTTAAGATTGTTTCTTCTAGGTGATCCATGCTGCTTTTGGGTAGTCTTTTCTGAGGTTGATCAGCAGCTGTTGCGGGATTGCTTGCAGAGCTCCTTTCTGATGTTGAAGGAGTGTCTTTGTTGAGAGCTTCTGATGACTTGTCTTCAGAACCTGTGAATTCAACTTCCATACCTGCAAAGACTTCATTCTGCTTTGACTTTTCAGAGTCAAGCTTATCATCAAAACGAACACTGATTGATTCTTCCACAATCTGTGTTTCTGTATTGTATACTATGTACCCTCTTGAGCGTTCAGAGTATCCTAACATAATACACTTCTGTGCTTTAGAGTCAAACTTGTTCAAGTAATTTTTTGTATTTAACATAAAACAAGTACATCCAAATGGATGAAAATATGAAATGTTGGGCTTTCTGTTCTTCCACAATTCATATGGAGTCTTTTCCAGAACAAGTCTTATGGAGATTCTATTTAGAACGTAGCACGCTGTGTTTATTGCCTCTGCCCAGAAGATCTTAGCAACATTTGTCTCATTGATTATGGTTCTGGCCATTTCTTGCAATGTTCTGTTTTTTCGTTCTACAACTCCATTTTGTTGGGGAGTTCTAGGACAAGAGAAATCATGCAGAATGCCTCTATCATTAAAGAATGACTCAAAATCTTTGTTTTCAAATTCTCCACCATGATCACTTCTGACTTTAACGATTATATGATCCTTTTCATTCTGAACTTGGTTACAGAAGGTGACAAACACAGAGTGTGACTCGTCCTTGTGTCTTAAGAACTTTACCCATGTCCATCTGCTATAGTCATCTATGATTACTAACCCGTACTTCTTGCCACTGACTGAAGCAGTTTTAACTGGTCCAAATAAGTCAATGTGCAGAAGTTCTAATGGCTTAGAGGTGGAAACAACGTTTTTAGATTTGAAAGCAGGTTTTGCAAACTTGCCTTTCTGACATGCTTCACACAGAGCATCTGAATTGAACTTCAGTTTAGGAAGTCCTCTGACCAGATTGAGTTTGTTAATCTGAGATATTCTTCTCATACTAACATGCCCCAATCTTCTGTGCCAGATCCATTGCTCGTTGTTAACAGACATAAGGCACTTTACATTCTGACTTTTTAGTTCAGAAAGTTTGATTTTATAAATGTTGTTTTTCCTCTTTCCATTAAATAGGATAGTCCCATCTTTCTGACTAACAGCTTTACATGATTTTTTATTAAAGATTATATCATAACCGTTATCACTTAATTGACTTATGGATAACAGATTATGCATTAATCCATCTACTAATAGAACATTGTTTATAGAGGGACGATTTCCATTACCTACTGTTCCAGAGCCAATGATATTTCCCCTCTAATTGCCTCCAAAGCCTACATGGCCTCCAGGCTTAAGTTCTAGGCTTTGGAACATATACCTTCTTCCCGTCATGTGTCGTGAGCAGCCAGAGTCCAGGTACCATGACTGGTGTTTCTGATTTACTGCTAAAGATATCTGCAACATGTATTATTTTATCCTTAGGTACCAATATTTTCTTGGGTCCTGATTAGTTAGCTTTACCAAAACTCTGGTTGAATTTTGGTTTCACAGAATAACTACTACTGGTATATTTAATGTCATGTGTGTGACAATACACAAAGTGTGAATTCAGAGGAGTGTGTTTAATAATTAAATCCATGGCATTCTTTGGTGTAGGTACCTTACCTTGGTATCCTATTCCCTTTCTGCCGTTTCTGCTAACTCCATAGATCATTGAAGCCATTTTGCTTCTATCTATGCTTTTTGCCAGGAACTTCTGAAAGCTGTGATCATACTCCTTGATGATCTGATCAGCGCTGCTGGGAGTTTCAGATATTGTTTCCTTCTGAGACGCTCAGATCTTTATGGATAGACTCTGATACAATCTGCATGTCTAACTTTCTGAAAGAAGATTGATCAGAAGTTCACAGTAAAATAAGACACCTTCTGAAGGTTAATATATAGAATTAAAACATTTTCACAATGGGCAGAGCTTCATGCTGAGATGTTTCAGAATGAAGTTGAACCTATCTTCAGAAAGTGGTTTTGTGAAAATATCAGCCCATTGATGGTCTGTATCAATAAATTTTAAGTTTAAAATGCCTTTCTGAATATAGTCCCTAAAGAAATGATGTTTTATTTCTATATGCTTAGCCCTAGAATGCAAAATAGGATTTTTACTTAAGCAAATGGCAGAAGTGTTGTCACAGAGTATAGGAATGTTACTCTCAAATATCTGGAAGTCTTCAAGCTGACTTTTCATCCAAAGCATTTGTGTGCTGCATCCAGCTGCTGCTATGTACTCAGCTTCTGCTGTTGATAGCGCAATTGTGGATTTCCTTTTGCTTGACCAAGAGATCAGGTTTTCTCCCAGAAACTGGCAGCTTCCAGAAGTACTTTTACGCTCTACTCTGTCTCCAGCAAAGTCAGCATCACAGTAACCTACTAAGCTGTAATCACTAGATTTTCTATAAAATAAACCCAGATTAGTAGTACCTTTTAGATACTTGAAAATTCGCTTAACAGCTGTTAAGTGAGATTCTCTAGGATCTAATTGGAATCTTGCATAAATGCTTACACTGAATAAAATATCAGGCCTTGAAGCCGTCATATACAGAAGAGAACCAATCATACCTCTGTAGACCTTCTGTTCTACCTTTTTGCTTACCTCTTCTCTTTCCAAAATGCACGTGGGATGCATTGGAATCTTTGATGACTTACATTCTGAGAGGTCAAATTTCTTCAGAAGTTCTCTGACATATTTGCCCTGATGAATGCAAGTTCCCTCTAGAGTTTGATTGATCTGAATTCCCAGAAAGAATTTCAGTTCCCCGACGAGGGTCATCTCAAATTCTGCCAGCATACACTTAGCTAATTTTCTTCCAAGAGAAGGATTAGTAGATCCAAATATAATATCTTCAACATAAATCTGACACACTAAGATGTCATTCTTAACTGTCTTCCAGAATAAGGTTGTGTCCATTTTTCCTCATAGTGAATTCCTTTTCTAACAGAAAGTTACTTAGTTTTTCATACCAAGCTCTGCGAGCTTGTTTCAGACCATACAGTGACTTCTTTAGTTTGAAAACATACTCTAGATTTTTTGTACTTTCAAAACTAGGGGGTTGGTGCACATAAACCTCTTCTTCTATATAGCCATTTAAGAATGCACTATTGACATCCATCTGATATAGAGTGATGCTTTTATTAACAGCAAAAGAAGTCAAAAATCTGATAGATTCTAACCTGGCGACTGAAGCAAAGGTTTCTATATAGTATATTCCCTCTTGCTGACTATAACCTTGTGCTACCAATTGTGCCTTGTTTCTGATGACTTCACCTTGTTCGTTCAGTTTGTTTTTGAACACCCATTTTGTTCCAATGACGTTGAATCCTTTTGGTCTGGGAACTACATCCCACACGACATTTCTGGTGAATTGATTCAGCTCTTCTTGCATTGCTAGAATCCAGTCGTTGTCCAGAAGTGCTTCATCAATTGAAGAAGGTTCAATCAGAGACACAAGTCCCATGAGGGATTCTTCAGAGTTTCTGAAGCTGGCTCTTGTTCTGATTGGATCTTCTTTTCTTCTTAAGATTGTTTCTTCTAGGTGATCCATGCTGCTTTTGGGTAGTCTTTTCTGAGGTTGATCAGCAGCTGTTGCGGGATTGCTTGCAGAGCTCCTTTCTGATGTTGAAGGAGTGTCTTTGTTGAGAGCTTCTGATGACTTGTCTTCAGAACCTGTGAATTCAACTTCCATACCTGCAAAGACTTCATTCTGCTTTGACTTTTCAGAGTCAAGCTTATCATCAAAACGAACACTGATTGATTCTTCCACAATCTGTGTTTCTGTATTGTATACTATGTACCCTCTTGAGCGTTCAGAGTATCCTAACATAATACACTTCTGTGCTTTAGAGTCAAACTTGTTCAAGTAATTTTTTGTATTTAACATAAAACAAGTACATCCAAATGGATGAAAATATGAAATGTTGGGCTTTCTGTTCTTCCACAATTCATATGGAGTCTTTTCCAGAACAAGTCTTATGGAGATTCTATTTAGAACGTAGCACGCTGTGTTTATTGCCTCTGCCCAGAAGATCTTAGCAACATTTGTCTCATTGATTATGGTTCTGGCCATTTCTTGCAATGTTCTGTTTTTTCGTTCTACAACTCCATTTTGTTGGGGAGTTCTAGGACAAGAGAAATCATGCAGAATGCCTCTATCATTAAAGAATGACTCAAAATCTTTGTTTTCAAATTCTCCACCATGATCACTTCTGACTTTAACGATTATATGATCCTTTTCATTCTGAACTTGGTTACAGAAGGTGACAAACACAGAGTGTGACTCGTCCTTGTGTCTTAAGAACTTTACCCATGTCCATCTGCTATAGTCATCTATGATTACTAACCCGTACTTCTTGCCACTGACTGAAGCAGTTTTAACTGGTCCAAATAAGTCAATGTGCAGAAGTTCTAATGGCTTAGAGGTGGAAACAACGTTTTTAGATTTGAAAGCAGGTTTTGCAAACTTGCCTTTCTGACATGCTTCACACAGAGCATCTGAATTGAACTTCAGTTTAGGAAGTCCTCTGACCAGATTGAGTTTGTTAATCTGAGATATTCTTCTCATACTAACATGCCCCAATCTTCTGTGCCAGATCCATTGCTCGTTGTTAACAGACATAAGGCACTTTACATTCTGACTTTTTAGTTCAGAAAGTTTGATTTTATAAATGTTGTTTTTCCTCTTTCCATTAAATAGGATAGTCCCATCTTTCTGACTAACAGCTTTACATGATTTTTTATTAAAGATTATATCATAACCGTTATCACTTAATTGACTTATGGATAACAGATTATGCATTAATCCATCTACTAATAGAACATTGTTTATAGAGGGACGATTTCCATTACCTACTGTTCCAGAGCCAATGATATTTCCCCTCTAATTGCCTCCAAAGCCTACATGGCCTCCAGGCTTAAGTTCTAGGCTTTGGAACATATACCTTCTTCCCGTCATGTGTCGTGAGCAGCCAGAGTCCAGGTACCATGACTGGTGTTTCTGATTTACTGCTAAAGATATCTGCAACATGTATTATTTTATCCTTAGGTACCAATATTTTCTTGGGTCCTGATTAGTTAGCTTTACCAAAACTCTGGTTGAATTTTGGTTTCACAGAATAACTACTACTGGTATATTTAATGTCATGTGTGTGACAATACACAAAGTGTGAATTCAGAGGAGTGTGTTTAATAATTAAATCCATGGCATTCTTTGGTGTAGGTACCTTACCTTGGTATCCTATTCCCTTTCTGCCGTTTCTGCTAACTCCATAGATCATTGAAGCCATTTTGCTTCTATCTATGCTTTTTGCCAGGAACTTCTGAAAGCTGTGATCATACTCCTTGATGATCTGATCAGCGCTGCTGGGAGTTTCAGATATTGTTTCCTTCTGAGAGTTTTGTAAAAGATTTTCTAATTTTGAAATTTTATTTTTCAACTCAGAATTTTCCAATTTAAGACTCTCAGTTTTATCAGAGTTAGAATCAAGATTCCTTTTCAGGTTTCTGAATTTAACTCTGATCTGCTGATATATTTCCAGAATTTCGTTAAGGCTTTCAACAAGTTCAGCCTTAGTAAAATTAATTGCAAAGTCAGGGAATACCTCTTCGGTGTCTGATTCAGAGTTTGATTCAGAAGCTTCACTGTCTTCTGATATGTTGGCCATGAGAGCTATGTTTTCTCTCTAATCATCTGATTCTGAGTCAGCTTCAGATGAGTCAGAGTCATCCCATGTAGCCATGAGACTCTTCTTCTTTTCCCTTCCAAACTTCTTTTTGGGCTTTTCCCTCTGAAGCTTTGGACAGTCACTCTTGTAGTTGAGATTTTTGTTTATTCCAATGGATTGTAACCCTGTCATTATGTAAGTTGGTCTGTTGTTCAGATTTTTGTTATTCCAATGGATGGTAACCTTGTCGGTATGGAAGGATGTCTTTTGTCGATATTTTTTTACTCCAATGGATGGAAGCCTTGTCGTTATTTAAGGTAGTCTATTGTCGATATCTTTGTTACTCCAATGGATGATAGCCTTGTCATTATGCAAGGTAGTCTGTTGTTCATATTATTGTTACTCCGATGGATGGTAGCCTTGTCATTATGGAAGGATGTCTGTTGTCGAGATTTTTTTTACTCCAATGGTTGGTAGCCTTTTCAATATGGAAGGTAGTCTGTTGTTCATATTTTTGTTACTCTAATGGATGGTAGCCTTGTCATTATGGAAGGTAGTCTATTGTCGAGATTTTTGTTATTCCAATGGATGGTAGCCTTATCATTATGGAAGGTAGTTTTTTATTCGAGATTTTTGTTACTCCAATGGATGGTAGCCTTGTAATTATGGAAGGTAGTCTAATGTCGAGATGTTTGTTATTCCAATAGATGGTAGCCTTGTCATTATGGAAGGTAGTTTTTTGTTGAGATTTTTGTTACTCCAATGGATGGTAGCCTTGTCATTACGGAAGGTAGTCTGTGGTCGAGAATTGTGTTACCCCAATGGATGGTAGCCTTGTCATTATGGAAGGTAGTCTGTTGTTGAGATTTTTGTTACCCCAATGAATGGTAGCCTTGTAATTATGGAAGGTAGTCTTTTGTCAAGATTTTTGTTACTCCAATGGATGGTAACCTTGTCATTATGGAAAATAGTCTGTCGTTGAGATTTCTGTTACTCCAATGGATTGTAGCCTTGTCATTATGGAAGGTAGTCTGTTGTTGAGATTTCAGTTACTCCAATGGATAGTAGCCTTGTCATTATGTAAGGTAGTTTGTTATTTAGATTTTTGTTACCCCAATGGATGGTAGCCTTGTCATTATGGAAGATAGTCTGTAGTCGAGATTTTTTTTATTTCAATGGATTGTAACCTTGTTAGTATGGAAGGTAGTCTTTTATCGAGATTTTTGTTACTCCAATGGATGGTAGCATTGTCATTTTTGAAGGTAGTCTATTGTCGATATCTTTGTTACTCCAATGGATGATAGCCTTATCACTATGGAAGGTAGTCTGTTGTCCAGATTTTTTTTACTCCAATGGATGGTAGCCTTGTCATTATGGAAGGTAGTATATTGTCGAGATTTGTGTTACCCCAATGGATGGTAGCCTTGTAATTATGGAAGGTAGTGTATTGTCGAGATTTTTGTTACTCCAATGGATGGTAGCCTTGTCAATATAGAAGGTAGTTTGACGTTGAGATTTTTGTTACTCCAATGGATTGTAGCCTTGTCGTTATGTAAGGTAGTCTGTTGTTCAGATTTTTGTTACTCCAATGGATGGTAGCCTTGTCATTATGGAAGATAGTTTGTTGTCGAGATTTTTGTTATTCCAATGGATGGTAACCTTGTCAGTATGGAAGGATGTCTTTTGTCGATATTTTTTTTACTCCAATGGATGGTAGCCTTGTTGTTATTTAAGGTAGTCTATTGTCGATATATTTGTTACTCCAATGGATGATAACCTTGTCATTATGCAAGGTAGTCTTTTGTTCATATTATTGTTACTCCGATGGATGGTAGCCTTGTCATTATGGAAGGATGTCTGTTGTCGAGATTTTTTTTACTCCAATGGATGGTAGCCTTTTCATTATGGAAGGTAGTCTGTTGTTCATATTTTTGTTACTCCAATGGATGGTAGCCTTGTCATTATGGAAGGTAGTCTATTGTCGAGATTTTTGTTATTCCAATGGATGGTAGCCTTATCATTATGGAAGGTAGTTTTTTATTCGAGATTTTTGTTACTCCAATGGATGGTAGCCTTGTCATTATGGAAGGTAGTCTATTGTCGAGATGTTTGTTATTCCAATGGATGGTAGCCTTGTCATTATGGAAGGTAGTTTTTTGTTGAGATTTTTGTTACTCCAATGGATGGTAGCCTTGTCATTATGGAAGGTAGTCTGTTGTCGAGATTTTTGTTACCCCAATGGATGATAGCCTTGTAATTATGGAAGGTAGTCTTTTGTCGAGATTTTTGTTACTCCAATGGATGGTAACCCTGTCGTTATGGAAGGTAGTCTGTCGTTGAGATTTCTGTTACTCCAATGGATTGTAGCCTTGTCATTATGGAAGGTAGTCTGTTGTTGAGATTTTTGTTACTCTAATGGATGGTAGCCTTATCATTATGGAAGGTAGTTTTTTATTCGAGATTTTTGTTACTCCAATGGATGGTAGCCTTTTCATTATGGAAGGTAGTCTATTGTCGAGATGTTTGTTATTCCAATAGATGGTAGCCTTGTCATTATGGAAGGTAGTTTTTTGTTGAGATTTTTGTTACTCCAATGGATGGTAGCCTTGTCATTACGGAAGGTAGTCTGTGGTCGAGAATTGTGTTACCCCAATGGATGGTAGCCTTGTCATTATGGAAGGTAGTCTGTTGTTGAGATTTTTGTTACCCCAATGAATGGTAGCCTTGTAATTATGGAAGGTAGTCTTTTGTCAAGATTTTTGTTACTCCAATGGATGGTAACCTTGTCATTATGGAAAATAGTCTGTCGTTGAGATTTCTGTTACTCCAATGGATTGTAGCCTTGTCATTATGGAAGGTAGTCTGTTGTTGAGATTTCAGTTACTCCAATGGATAGTAGCCTTGTCATTATGTAAGGTAGTTTGTTATTTAGATTTTTGTTACCCCAATGGATGGTAGCCTTGTCATTATGGAAGATAGTCTGTAGTCGAGATTTTTTTTATTTCAATGGATTGTAACCTTGTTAGTATGGAAGGTAGTCTTTTATCGAGATTTTTGTTACTCCAATGGATGGTAGCATTGTCATTTTTGAAGGTAGTCTATTGTCGATATCTTTGTTACTCCAATGGATGATAGCCTTATCACTATGGAAGGTAGTCTGTTGTCCAGATTTTTTTTACTCCAATGGATGGTAGCCTTGTCATTATGGAAGGTAGTATATTGTCGAGATTTGTGTTACCCCAATGGATGGTAGCCTTGTAATTATGGAAGGTAGTGTATTGTCGAGATTTTTGTTACTCCAATGGATGGTAGCCTTGTCAATATAGAAGGTAGTTTGACGTTGAGATTTTTGTTACTCCAATGGATTGTAGCCTTGTCGTTATGTAAGGTAGTCTGTTGTTCAGATTTTTGTTACTCCAATGGATGGTAGCCTTGTCATTATGGAAGATAGTCTGTTGTCGAGATTTTTGTTATTCCAATGGATGGTAACCTTGTCAGTATGGAAGGATGTCTTTTGTCGATATTTTTTTTACTCCAATGGATGGTAGCCTTGTTGTTATTTAAGGTAGTCTATTGTCGATATCTTTGTTACTCCAATGGATGATAACCTTGTCATTATGCAAGGTAGTCTGTTGTTCATATTATTGTTACTCCGATGGATGGTAGCCTTGTCATTATGGAAGGATCTCTGTTGTCGAGATTTTTTTTACTCCAATGGATGGTAGCCTTTTCATTATGGAAGGTAGTCTGTTGTTCATATTTTTGTTACTCCAATGGATGGTAGCCTTGTCATTATGGAAGGTAGTCTATTGTCGAGATTTTTGTTATTCCAATGGATGGTAGCCTTATCATTATGGAAGGTAGTTTTTTATTCGAGATTTTTGTTACTCCAATGGATGGTAGCCTTGTCATTATGGAAGGTAGTCTATTGTCGAGATGTTTGTTATTCCAATGGATGGTAGCCTTGTCATTATGGAAGGTAGTTTTTTGTTGAGATTTTTGTTACTCCAATGGATGGTAGCCTTGTCATTATGGAAGGTAGTCTGTTGTCGAGATTTTTGTTACCCCAATGGATGATAGCCTTGTAATTATGGAAGGTAGTCTTTTGTCGAGATTTTTGTTACTCCAATGGATGGTAACCCTGTCGTTATGGAAGGTAGTCTGTCGTTGAGATTTCTGTTACTCCAATGGATTGTAGCCTTGTCATTATGGAAGGTAGTCTGTTGTTGAGATTTTTGTTACTCTAATGGATGGTAGCCTTATCATTATGGAAGGTAGTTTTTTATTCGAGATTTTTGTTACTCCAATGGATGGTAGCCTTTTCATTATGGAAGGTAGTCTATTGTCGAGATGTTTGTTATTCCAATGGATGGTAGCCTTGTCATTATGGAAGGTAGTTTTTTGTTGAGATTTTTGTTACTCAAATGGATGGTAGCCTTGTCATTATGGAAGGTAGTCTGTTGTCGAGATTTTTGTTACCCCAATGGATGATAGCCTAGTAATTATGGAAGGTAGTCTTTTGTCGAGATTTTTGTTACTCCAATGGATGGTAACCCTGTCGTTATGGAAGGTAGTCTGTCCTTGAGATTTTCGTTACTCCAATGGATTGTAGCCTTGTCATTATGGAAGGTAGTATGTTGTTGAGATTTTTGTTACTCTAATGGATTGTAGCCTTGCCGTTATGTAAGGTAGTCTATTGTTCAGATTTTTGTTACTCCAATGGATGGTAGCCTTGTCATTATGGAAGGTAGTCTATTATCGAGATTTTTTTTATTCCAATGGATGGTAACCTTGTCATTATGAAAGGTAGTCATTTGTCGAGATTTTTGTTAATCCAATGGATGGTAGCCTTGTCATTATTGAAGGTTGTTTGTTGTCGATATCTTTGTTACTCCAATGGATGGTAGCCTTGTCATTATGGAAGGTAGTCTGTTGTTCATATTTTTGTTACTCCAATGAATGGTAGCCGTGTAATTATGGAAGGTAGTCTGTTGTCGAGATTTTTTTTACTCCAATGGATGGTAGCCTTGTCATTATGGAAGGTAGTATGTTGTCGAGATTTTTGTTACCCCAATGGATGGTAGCCTTGTAATTAAGGAAGGTAGTCTGTTGTCGAGATTTTTGTTACTCCAATGGACGGTAGCCTTGTCTTTATGGAAGGTAGTTTGTCGTTGATATTTTTCTTACTCCAATGGATTGTAACCCTGTCATTATGTAAGTTGGTCTGTTGTTCAGATTTTTGTTACTCCAATGGATGGTAGCCTTGTCATTATGGAAGATAGTCTGTTGTCGAGATTTTTGTTATTCCAATGGATGGTAACCTTGTCAGTATGGAAGGATGTCTTTTGTCGATATTTTTTTTACTCCAATGGATGGTAGCCCTGTCATTATTTAA
Source organism: Vicia faba (assembly GCA_948472305.1). Classification (NCBI taxonomy): domain Eukaryota; kingdom Viridiplantae; phylum Streptophyta; class Magnoliopsida; order Fabales; family Fabaceae; genus Vicia; species Vicia faba. The sequence continues at coordinate 678,979,090 of OX451739.1, read as the reverse complement.
GGTAGTCTATTGTCGATATCTTTATTACTCCAATGGATGATAGCCTTGTCATTATGCAAGATAGTTTGTTGTTCATATTATTGTAACTCCTATGGATGGTAGCCTTGTCATTATGGATGGTAGTCTGTTGTCGAGATTTTTGTTACTCCAATGGATGGTAGCCTTTTCATTATGGAAGGTAGTCTGTTATTCATATTTTTGTTACTCCAATGGATGGTAGCCTTGTCATTATGGAAGGTAGTTTTTTATTCGAGATTTTTGTTACTCCAATGGATGGTAGCCTTGTCATTATGGAAGGTAGTCTATTGTCGAGATGTTTGTTATTCCAATGGATGGTAGCCTTGTCATTATGGAAGGTAGTTTTTTGTTGAGATTTTTGTTACTCCAATGGATGGTAGCCTTGTCATTATGGAAGGTAGTTTGTTGTCGAGATTTTTGTTACCCCAATGGATGGTAGCCTTGTAATTATAGAAGGTAGTCTTTTGTTGAGATTTTTGTTACTCCAATGGATGGTAACCTTGTCATTATGTAAGGTAGTCTATTGTTGAGATTTTTGTTATTCCAATGGATGTTAGCCTTGTCATTATGGAAGGTAGTTTTTTGTTGAGATTTTTGTTACTCTAATGGATGGTAGCCTTGTCATTATGGAAGGTAGTCTGTTGTTGAGATTTTTGTTACCCCAATGGATGGTAGCCTTGTAATTATGGAAGGTAGTCTTTTGTCAAGATTTTTGTTACTCCAATGGATGGTAACCTTGTCATTATGGAAGGTAGTCTGTCGTTGATATTTTTGTTACTCCAATGGATTGTAGCCTTATCATTCTGGAAGGTAGTCTGTTGTTGAGATTTCTGTTACTCCAATGGATTGTAGCCTTGTCATTATGTAAGGTAGTCTGTTGTTCAGATCTTTGTTACTCCAATGGATGGTAGCCTTGTAATTATGGAAGATAGTCTGTAGTCAAGTTTTTGTTATTTCAATGGATTGTAACCTTGTTAGTATGGAAGGTAGTCTTTTGTCGAGATTTTTGTTACTCCAATGGATGGTAGACTTGTCATTTTTGAAGGTAGTCTATTGTCGATATCTTTGTTACTCCAATGGATGATAGCCTTGTCATTATGGAAGGTAGTCTGTTGTCCAGATTTTTTTTACTCCAATGGATGGTAGCCTTGTCATTATGGAAGGTAATATATTGTCGAGATTTGTGTTACCCCAATGGATGGTAGCCTTGTAATTATGGAAGGTAGTCTATTGTCGAGATTTTTTTTAATCCAATGGATGGTAGCCTTGTCGTTATAGAAGGTAGTTTGTCGTTGAGATTTTTGTTACTCCAATGGATTGTAGCCTTGTCATTATGTAAGGTAGTCTGTTGTTCAGATTTTTGTTACACCAATGGATGGTAGCCTTGTCATTATTGAAGATAGTCTGTTGTCGAGATTTTTGTTATTCCAATGGATGGTAACCTTGTCAGTATGGAAGGCAGTCTTTTGTCGAGATTTTTTTTACTCCAATGGATGGTAGCCTTGTCATTATTAAAGGTAGTCTATTGTTGATATCTTTGTTACTTCAATGGATGATAGCCTTGTCATTATTCAAGGTAGTTTGTTGTTCAGGTTTTTGTTACTCCAGTGGATGGTAGCCTTGTCATTACGGAAGGTAGTCTATTGTCGAGATTTTTGTTATTCCGATGGATGGTAGCCTATTCGTTATGGAAGTTAGTTTTTTATCGAGATTTTTGTTACTCCAATTGATGGTAGCCTTGTGATTATGGAATGTAGTCTATTGTCGAGATTTTTGTTATTCCAATGGATGGTAACCTTGTCATTATGAAATGTAGTCTTTTGTCGAGATTTTTTTAATCCATTGGATGGTAGCCTTTTCAATATTGAAGGTAGTGTGTTGTCGATATCTTTGTTACTCCAATGGATGGTAGCCTTGTCATTATGGAAGGTAGTATTTTGTCGAGATTTTTGTTACTCCAATGGATGGTAGCCTTATCATTATGGAAGGTAGTCTGTTATCGATATCTTTGTTACTCCAATGGATGATAGCCTTGTAATTATGGAAGGTAGTCTATTGTCGAGATTATTTTTACTCCAATGGATGGTAACCTTGTCATTATGTAAGGTAGTCTGTCGTTGAGATTTTTGTTACTCCAATGGATTGTAGCCTTGTCATTATGTAAGGTAGTTTGTTGTTCATATTTTTGTTACTCCATTGGATGGTAGCCTTGTCATTATGGAAGGTAGTATATTGTCAAGATTTTTGTTATTCCAATGGACGGTAGCCTTATCATTATGGAAGGTAGTCTATTGTTGAGATTTTTGTTATTCCAATGGATGGTAACCTTGTCATTATGAAAGGTAGTCTTTTGTCGATATTTTTGTTAATCCAATGGATGGTGGCCTTGTCATTATTGAAGGTAGTCTGTTGTCAATATCTTTGTTACTCTAATGGATGGTTTCCTTGTCATTATGGAAGGTAGTATTTTGTAGAGATTTTTGTTAGTCCAATGGATGGTAGCCTTGTCATTATTGAAGGTAGTCTGTTATCGATATCTTTGTTACTCCAATAGATGATAGCTTTGTCATTATGGAAGGTAGTCTATTGTCGAGATTATTTTTACTCCAATGGATGGTAACCTTGTCATTATGGAAGGTAGTCTATTGTCGATATCTTTGTTACTCCAATGGATGATAGCCTTGTCATTATGCAAGGTAGTTTGTTGTTCATATTTTTTTTACTCCAATGGATGGTAGCCTTGTCATTATGGAAGGTAGTCTATTGTCAATATTTTTGTTATTTCAATGGATGGTAGCCTTATCATTATGGAAGTTTGTTTTTTATCGATATTTTTGTTACTCCAATGGATGGTAGCCTTATCATTATGGAAGGTAGTCTATTGTCGAGATTTTTGTTATTCCAATGGATGGTAACCTTGTTATTATGGAAGGTAGTCTTTTGTCGAAATTTTTGTTACTCCAATGGATGGTAGCCTTGTCATTATTGAAGGTAGTCAGTTGTCGATATCTTTTTTACTCCAATGGATGGTAGCCTTGTCATTATGGAGGGTAGTATTTTGTCGAGATTTTTGTTACTCCAATGGATGGTAGCCTTATCATTATTGAAGGTACTATGTTATCGATATCTTTGTTACTCTAATGGAAGATAGCCTTGTCATTGGGAAAGGTAGTCTATTGTCGAGATTATTTTTACTCCAATGGATGGTAACCTTTTCATTATGTAAGGTAGTCTGTCATTGAGATTTTTGTCACTCCAATGGATTGTTGCCTTGTCATTATTTAAGATAGTCTGTTGTTCAGATTTTTATTACTCCATTTGATGGTAGCCTTGTCATTATGGAAGATAGTTTGTAGTTGATATTTTTGTTATTCCAATGGATGGTAACCTTGTTAGTATGGAAGGTAGTCTTTTTTCGAGATTTTTGTTACTCCAATGGATGGTAGCCTTGTCATTATTGAAGGTAGTCTATTGTTGATATCTTTGTTACTCCAATGGATGATAGCCTTGTCATTATGCAAGGTAGTCTATTGTTCATATATTTGTTACTCCAATGGATGGTAGCCTTGTCATTATGGAAGGTAGTCTGTTATCGAGATTTTTTTTCTCCAATGGATGGTAGCCTTGTCATCATGGAAGGTAGTATGTTGTCGAGATTTTTGTTACCCCAATAGATGGTAGCTTTGTAATTATGGAAGGTAGTCTTTTGTCGAGATATTTGTTACTCCAATGGATGGTAGCCTTGTAATTATGGAAGATAGTCTATTGTCGAGATTTTTGTTATTCCAATTGATGGTAACCTTGTCATTATGGAAGGTAGTATTTTGTCGAGATTTTTGTTACTCCAATGGATGGTAGCCTTGTCATTATTGAAGGTAGTCTGTTATCGATATCTTTGTTACTCCAATGGATGATAGCCTTGTCATTATGGAAGGTAGTCTATTGTCGAGATTATTTTTACTCCAATGGATGGTAACCTTTTCATTATGGAAGGTAGTCTGTCGTTGAGATTTTTGTTACTCCAATGGATTGTAGCCTTGTCATTATGTAAGGTAGTTTGTTGTTCATATTTTTGTTACTCCAATGGATGGTAGCCTTGTCATTATGGAAGGTAGTTTATTGTCGAGATTTTGTTATTCCAATGGATGGTAACCTTGTCATTATGAAAGGTAGTCTTTTGTCGATATTTTTGTTAATCCAATGGATGGTAGCCTTGTCTTTATTGAAGGTAGTCTGTTGTCGATATCTTTGTTACACTAATGGATGGTAGCCTTGTCATTATGGAAGGTAGTATTTTGTCGGGATTTTTGTTACTCCAATGGATGGTAGCCTTGTCATTATTGAAGGTAGTCTGTTAACGATATATTTGTTACTCCAATGGATGATAGCCTTGTCATTATGGAAGGTAGTCTATTGTCGAGATTATTTTTACTCCAATGGATGGTAACCCTGTCATTATGAAAGGTTGTATTTTGTTGAGATTATTTTTACTCCAATGGACGGTAACCTTTTCATTATGGAAAGTAGTCTTTCATTGAGATTTTTGTTACTCCAATGGATTGTAGCCTTGTCATTGTGTAAGGTAGTTTGTTGTTCAGATTTTTGTTACTCCAATGGATGGTAGCCTTGTCATTATGGAAATAGTTTGTAGTCGATATTTTTGTTATTCCAATGGATGGTAACCTTGTCATTATTTAAGGTAGTCTATTATCGATATCTTTGTAACTCCAATGGATGATAGCCTTGTCATTATGCCAGGTAGTCTGTTGTTCAGATTTTTGTTACTCCAATGGATGGTAGCCTTGTCATTATGAAAAGTAGTTTTTGTCGAGATTTTTGTTAATCCAGTGGATGGTAGCCTTGTCATTATTGAAGGTAGTCTATTGTCGATATCTTTGTTACTCTAATGGATCGTAGCCTTGTCATTATGTAAGGTAGTATTTTGTCGAGATTTTTTTTACTCCAATGGATGGTAGCCTTGTCATTATTGAAGGTAGTCTGTTATCGATATCTTTGTTACTCCAATGGATGATAGCCTTGTCATTATGGAAGGTAGTCTATTGTCGAGATTATTTTTACTCCAATGGATGGTAACCTTGTCATTATGGAAGGTAGTCTATTGTCGATATCTTTGTTACTCCAATGGATGATAGCCTTGTCATTATGTAAGGTAGTCTGTTGTTCATATTTTTATTACTCCAATGGATGGTAGCCTTGTCATTATTGAAGGTAGTCTATTGTCAAGATTTTTGTTATTGCAATGGATGGTAGCCTTATCATTATGGAAGTTTGTTTTTTATCGAGATTTTTGTTACTCCAATGGATGGTAGCCTTATCATTATGGAAGGTAGTCTATTGTCGAGATTTTTGTTATTCCAATGGATGGTAACCTTGTCATTATGGAAGGTTGTCTTTTGTCGAGATTTTTGTTACTCCAATGGATGGTAGCCTTGTCATTATTGAAGGTATTCCGTTGTCGATATCTTTGTTACTCCAATGGATGGTAGCCTTGTCATTATGGAAGGTAGTATTTTGTCCAGATTTTTGTTACTCTAATGGATGGTAGCCTTGTCATTATTGAAGGTATTATGTTATCGATATCTTTGTTACTCCAATGGATGATAGCCTTGTCATAATGGATGGTAGTCTATTGTCGAGATTATTTTTACTCCAATGGATGGTAACCTTTTCATTATGGAAGAAAGTCTGTCATTTAGATATTTGTTACTCCAATGGATTGTAGCCTTGTCATTATGTAAGGTAGTCTGTTGTTCAGATTTTTGTTACTCCAATGGATGGTAGCCTTGTCATTATGGAAGATAGTCTGTAGTCGATATTTTTGTTATTCCAATGGATGGTAACCTTGTTAGTATGGAAGGTAGTCTTTTGTCAAGATTTTTTTTACTCCAATGTATGGTAGCCTTGTCATTATTTAAGGTAGTCTATTATCGATATCATTGTAACTCCAATGGATAATAGCCTTGTCATTATGCAAGGTAGTCTGTTGTTCAGATTTTTGTAACTCCAATAGATGGTAGCCTTTTCATTATGAAAGGTAGTTTATTGTAGAGATTTTTGTTAATCCAATGGATGGTAGCCTTGTCATTGTTGAAGGTAGTCTATTGTCGATATCTTTGTTAATCCAATGGATGGTAGCCTTGTCATTATGTAAGGTAGTATTTTGTCCAGATTTTTTTTACTCCAATTGATGGTAGCTTGTCATTATTGAAGGTAGTTTGTTATCGATATCTTTGTTACTCCAATGGATGATAGCCTTGTCATTATGGAAGGTAGTCTATTGTCAAGATTATTTTTACTCCAATGGATGGTAACCTTGTCATTATGGAAGGTAGTCTATCGTTGAGATTTTTGTTACTCCAATGGATTGTAGCCTTGTCATTATATAAGGTAGTTTGTTGTTCATATTTTTGTTACTCCAATGGATGGTAGCCTTGTCATTATGGAAGGTAGTCTATTGCCGAGATTTTTGTTATTCCAATGGATGGTAGCCTTATCATTATGGAAGTTAGTTTTTTATCGATATTTTTGTTACTCCAATGGATGGTAGCCTTGTCATTATGGAAGATAGTCTGTAGTCGAGATTTTTGTTATTCCAATGGACGGTAACCTTGTCAGTATGGAAGGTAGTCTTTTGTCGAGATTTTTGTTACTCCAATGGATGGTAGCCTTGTCATTATTGAAGGTAGTCTATTTTCGATATCTTTGTTACTCCAATGGATGATAGCCTTGTCATTATGCAAGGTAGTCTGTTGTTCATATTTTTGTTACTCCAATGGATGGAAGCCTTGTCATTATGGAAGGTAGTCTATTGTCGAGATTTTTTATACTCCAATGGATGGTAGCCTTGTTATTATGGAAGGTAGTATGTTGTCGAGATTTTTGTTACCCCAATGGATGGTAGCCTTGTAATTATGGAAGGTAGTTTGTTGTCGATATTTTTGATACTCCAATGGATGGTAGCCTTGTCTTAATGGAAGGTAGTTTGTCGTTGAGATTTTTGTTACTACAATGGATTGTAACCCTGTCATTATGTAAGTTGGTCTGTTGTTCAAATTTTTGTTACTCCAATGGATGGTAGCCTTGTCATTATGGAAGATAGTTTGTTGTCGAGATTTTTGTTATTCCAATGGATGGTAACCTTGTCAGTATGAAAGGTAGTCTTTTGTCGAGATTTTATTTACTCCAATGGATGGTAGCCTTGTCATTATTCAAGGTAGTCTATTGTCGATATCTTTGGTACTCCAATGGATGATAGCCTTGTCATTATGCAAGGTAGTCTGTTGTTCAAATTTTTGTTACTCCAATGGATGGTAGCCTTGTCATTATGGAAGGTAGTCTATTGTCGAGATTTTTGTTATTCTAATGGATGGTAACCTTGTCATTATGAAAGGTAGTCTTTTGTCGAGATTTTTGTTACTCCATTGGATGGTAGCCTTGTCATTATTGAAGGTAGTTCGTTGTTGATATCTTTTTTACTCCAATGGATGATATCCTTGTCATTATGGATGGTAGTATTTTGTCGAGATTTTTGTTACTCCAATGGATGGTATCCTTGTCATTATTGAAGGTAGTATGTTACTGATATCTTTGTTACTCCAATGGATGATAGCCTTGTCATTATGGAAGGTAGTCTATTGTCGAGATTATTTTTACTCCAATGGATGGTAACCTTTTCATTATTGAAGGTAGTCTGTCGTTGAGATTTTTGTTACTCCAATGGATTGTAGGCTTGTCATTATGTAAGGTAGTCTGTTGTTCAGATTTTTGTTACTCCAATGGATGGTAGCCTTGTCATTATGGAAGGTAGTCTATTGTCGAGATTTTTGTTATTCCAATGGATGGTAGCCTTATCATTATGGAAGTTAGTTTTTTATCGAGATTTTTGTTACTCTAATGGATGGTAGCCTTATTATTATGGAAGGTAGTCTATTGTCGATATTTTTGTTATTCCAATGGATGGTAACCTTGTCATTATGGAAGGTAGTCTTTTGTCGAGATTTTTGTTACTCCAATAGATGGTAGCCTTGTCATTATTGAAGGTAGTCCGTTGTCGATATCTTTGTTACTCTAATGGATGGTAGCCTTGTCATTATGGAAGGTAGTATTTTGTCGAGATTTTTGTTACTCCAATGGATGGTAGCCTTGTCATTATTGTAGGTAGTCTGTTATTGATATCTTTGTTACTCTAATGGATGATAGCCTTGTCATTATGGAAGGTAGTCTATTGTCGAGATTATTTTTACTCCAATGGATGGTAACCTTGTCATTATTGAAGGTAGTCTATTGTCGATATCTTTGTTACTCCAATGGATGATAGCCTTGTCATTATGCAAGGTAGTTTGTTGTTCATATTTTTGTTACTCCAATGGATGGTAGCCTTATCATTATGGAAGGTAGTCTATTGTCGAGATTTTTGTTATTCTAATGGATGGTAACCTTGTCATTATGGAAGGTAGTCTTTTGTCGAGATTTTTGTTACTCCAATGGATGGTAGCCTTGTCATTATTAAAGGTAGTCCGTTGTCGATATCTTTGTTACTCTAATGGATGATAGCCTTGTCATTATGGAATGTAGTCTATTGTCGACATTATTTTTACTCCAATGGATGGTAACCTTGTCATTATGGAAGGTAGTCTATTGTCGATATCTTTGTTACTCCAATGGATGATAGCCTTGTCATTATGCAAGGTAGTTTGTTGTTCATATTTTTGTTGCTCCAATGGATGGTAGCCTTATCATTATGGAGGGTAGTCTATTGTCGAGATTTTTGTTATTGCAATGGATGGTAGCCTTATCATTATGGAAGTTAGTTTTTTATCGAGATTTTTGTTACTCCAATGGATGGTAGCCTTATCATTATGGAAGGTAGTCTATTGTCGAGATTTTTGTTATTCTAATGGATGGTAACCTTGTCATTATGGAAGGTAGTCTTTTGTCGAGATTTTTGTTACTCCAATGGATGGTAGCCTTGTCATTATTAAAGGTAGTCCGTTGTCGATATCTTTGTTACTCCAATGGATGGTAGCCTTGTCATTATGGAAGGTAGTATTTTGTCGAGATTTTTGTTACTCCAATAGATGATAGCCTTGTCATTATGGAAGGTAGTATATTGTCGAGATTATTTTTACTCAAATGGATGGTAACCTTTTCATTATGGAAGGTAGTTTGTCATTGAGATTTTTGTTACTCCCATGGATTGTAGCCTTGTCATTATGTAAGGTAATCTGTTGTTCAGATTTTTGTTACTCCAATGGATGCTAGCCTTGTCATTATGGAAGATAGTATGTTGTCGAGATTTTTGTTATTCCAATGGATGGTAACCTTGTCAGTATGGAAGGTAGTCTTTTGTCGAGATTTTTTTTACTCCAATGGATGGTAGCCTTGTCATTATTTCAGGTAGTCTATTGTCGATATCTTTGTTACTCTAATGGATGATAGCCTTGTCATTATGCAAGGTAGTCTGTTGTTCAAATTTTTGTTACACCAATGGATGGTAGCCTTGTCATTATGGAAGGTAGTTTATTGTCGAGATTTTTGTTAATCCAATGGATGGTAGCCTTGTCATTATTGAAGGTAGTTTGTTGTCGATATCTTTGTTACTCTAATGGATGGTAGCCTTGTCATTATGGAAGGTAGTATTTTGTCGAGATTTTTGTTACTCCAATGGATGGTAGCCTTGTCATTATTGAACGTAGTCTGTTATCGATATCTTTGTTACTCCAATGGATGATAGCCTTGTCATTATGGAAGGTAGTCTATTGTCGAGATTATTTTTACTCCAATGGATGGTAACCTTGTCATTATGGAAGGTAGTCTATCGTTGTGATTTTTGTTACTCCAATGGATTCTAGCGTTGTCATTATGTAAGGTAGTGTGTTGTTCATATTTTTGTTACTCCAATGGATGGTAGCCTTGTCATTATGGAAGGTAGTCTATTGTCGAGATTTTTGTTATTCCAATGGATGGTAGCCTTATCATTATGGAAGTTAGTTTTTTATCGATATTTTTGTTACTCCCATGGATGGTAGCCTTGTCATTATGGAAGGTAGTGTATTGTCGAGATTTTTGTTATTCCAATGGATGGTAACCTTGTCATCATGGAAGGTAGTCCTTTTTCGAGATTTTTGTTACTCCAATGGATGGTAGCCTTGTCATTATTGAAGGTAGTATGTTATCGATATCTTTGTTACTCCAATGGATGATAGCCTTGTAATTATTGAAGGTAGTCCGTTGTCGATATCTTTGTTACTCCAATGGATGGTAGCCTTGTCATTATGGAAGGTAGTATTTTGTCGAGATTTTTTTTACTCCAATGGATGGTAGCCTTGTCATTATTGAAGGTAGTATGTTATCGATATCTTTGTTAATCCAATGGATGATAGCCTTGTCATTATGGAAGGTAGTATATTGTCGAGATTATTTTTACTCAAATGGATGGTAACCTTTTCATTATGGAAGGTAGTTTGTCATTGAGATTTTTGTTACTCCCATGGATTGTAGCCTTGTCATTATGTAAGGTAATCTGTTGTTCAGATTTTTGTTACTCCAATGGATGCTAGCCTTGTCATTATGGAAGATAGTATGTTGTCGAGATTTTTGTTATTCCAATGGATGGTAATCTTGTCAGTATGGAAGGTAGTCTTTTGTCGAGATTTTTTTTACTCCAATGGATGGTAGCCTTGTCATTATTTCAGGTAGTCTATTATCGATATCTTTTTTACTCTAATGGATGATAGCCTTGTCATTATGCAAGGTAGTCTGTTGTTCAGATTTTTGTTACACCAATGGATGGTAGCCTTGTCATTATGGAAGGTAGTTTATTGTCGATATTTTTGTTAATCCAATGGATGGTAGCCTTGTCATTATTGAAGGTAGTTTGTTGTCGATATCTTTGTTACTCTAATGGATGGTAGCCTTGTCATTATGGAAGGTAGTATTTTGTCGAGATTTTTGTTACTCCAATGGATGGTAGCCTTGTCATTATTGAACGTAGTCTGTTATCGATATCTTTGTTACTCCAATGGATGATAGCCTTGTCATTATGGAAGGTAGTCTATTGTCGAGATTATTTTTACTCCAATGGATGGTAACCTTGTCATTATGGAAGGTAGTCTATCCTTGTGATTTTTGTTACTCCAATGGATTCTAGCGTTGTCATTATGTAAGGTAGTGTGTTGTTCATATTTTTGTTACTCCAATGGATGGTAGCCTTGTCATTATGGAAGGTAGTCTATTGTCGAGATTTTTGTTATTCCAATGGATGGTAGCCTTATCATTATGGAAGTTAGTTTTTTATCGATATTTTTGTTACTCCAGTGGATGGTAGCCTTGTCATTATGGAAGGTAGTGTATTGTCGAGATTTTTGTTATTCCAATGGATGGTAACCTTGTCATCATGGAAGGTAGTCCTTTTTCGAGATTTTTGTTACTCCAATGGATGGTAGCCTTGTCATTATTGAAGGTAGTATGTTATCGATATCTTTGTTACTCCAATGGATGATAGCCTTGTCATTATTGAAGGTAGTCCGTTGTCGATATCTTTGTTACTCCAATGGATGGTAGCCTTGTCATTATGGAAGGTAGTATTTTGTCGAGATTTTTGTTACTCCAATGGATGGTAGCCTTGTCATTATTGAAGGTAGTATGTTATCGATATCTTTGTTAATCCAATGGATGATAGCCTTCTCATTATGGAAGGTAGTCTATTGTCGAGATTATTTTTACTCCAATGGATGGTAACCTTTTCATTATGGAAGGTAGTTTGTCATTGATATTTTTGTTACTCCAATGGATTGTAGCCTTGTCATTATGTTAGGTAGTCAGTTGTTCAGATTTTTGTTACTCCAATGGCTGCTAGCCTTGTCATTATGGAAGATAGTCTGTAGTCGAGATTTTTGTTATTCCAATGGATGGTAACCTTGTCAGTATGGAATGTAGTCTATTGTCGATATCTTTGTTACTCCAATGGATGATAGCCTTGTCATTATGCAAGGTAGTTTGTTGTTCATATTTTTGTTGCTCCAATGGATGGTAGCCTTATCATTATGGAAGGTAGTCTATTGTCGAGATTTTTGTTATTGCAATGGATGGTAGCCTTATCATTATGGAAGTTAGTTTTTTATCGAGATTTTTGTTACTCCAATGGATGGTAGCCTTATCATTATGGAAGGTAGTCTATTGTCGAGATTTTTGTTATTCTAATGGATGGTAACCTTGTCATTATGGAAGGTAGTCTTTTGTCGAGATTTTTGTTACTCCAATGGATGGTAGCCTTGTCATTATTAAAGGTAGTCCGTTGTCGATATCTTTGTTACTCCAATGGATGGTAGCCTTGTCATTATGGAAGGTAGTATTTTGTCGAGATTTTTGTTACTCCAATAGATGATAGCCTTGTCATTATGGAAGGTAGTATATTGTCGTGATTATTTTTACTCAAATGGATGGTAACCTTTTCATTATGGATGGTAGTTTGTCATTGAGATTTTTGTTACTCCCATGGATTGTAGCCTTGTCATTATGTAAGGTAATCTGTTGTTCAGATTTTTGTTACTCCAATGGATGCTAGCCTTGTCATTATGGAAGATAGTATGTTGTCGAGATTTTTGTTATTCCAATGGATGGTAACCTTGTCAGTATGGAAGGTAGTCTTTTGTCGAGATTTTTTTTACTCCAATGGATGGTAGCCTTGTCATTATTTCAGGTAGTCTATTGTCGATATCTTTGTTACTCTAATGGATGATAGCCTTGTCATTATGCAAGGTAGTCTGTTGTTCAAATTTTTGTTACACCAATGGATGGTAGCCTTGTCATTATGGAAGGTAGTTTATTGTCGAGATTTTTGTTAATCCAATGGATGGTAGCCTTGTCATTATTGAAGGTAGTTTGTTGTCGATATCTTTGTTACTCTAATGGATGGTAGCCTTGTCATTATGGAAGGTAGTATTTTGTCGAGATTTTTGTTACTCCAATGGATGGTAGCCTTGTCATTATTGAACGTAGTCTGTTATCGATATCTTTGTTACTCCAATGGATGATAGCCTTGTCATTATGGAAGGTAGTCTATTGTCGAGATTATTTTTACTCCAATGGATGGTAACCTTGTCATTATGGAAGGTAGTCTATCGTTGTGATTTTTGTTACTCCAATGGATTCTAGCGTTGTCATTATGTAAGGTAGTGTGTTGTTCATATTTTTGTTACTCCAATGGATGGTAGCCTTGTCATTATGGAAGGTAGTCTATTGTCGAGATTTTTGTTATTCCAATGGATGGTAGCCTTATCATTATGGAAGTTAGTTTTTTATCGATATTTTTGTTACTCCCATGGATGGTAGCCTTGTCATTATGGAAGGTAGTGTATTGTCGAGATTTTTGTTATTCCAATGGATGGTAACCTTGTCATCATGGAAGGTAGTCCTTTTTCGAGATTTTTGTTACTCCAATGGATGGTAGCCTTGTCATTATTGAAGGTAGTATGTTATCGATATCTTTGTTACTCCAATGGATGATAGCCTTGTAATTATTGAAGGTAGTCCGTTGTCGATATCTTTGTTACTCCAATGGATGGTAGCCTTGTCATTATGGAAGGTAGTATTTTGTCGAGATTTTTTTTACTCCAATGGATGGTAGCCTTGTCATTATTGAAGGTAGTATGTTATCGATATCTTTGTTAATCCAATGGATGATAGCCTTGTCATTATGGAAGGTAGTATATTGTCGAGATTATTTTTACTCAAATGGATGGTAACCTTTTCATTATGGAAGGTAGTTTGTCATTGAGATTTTTGTTACTCCCATGGATTGTAGCCTTGTCATTATGTAAGGTAATCTGTTGTTCAGATTTTTGTTACTCCAATGGATGCTAGCCTTGTCATTATGGAAGATAGTATGTTGTCGAGATTTTTGTTATTCCAATGGATGGTAATCTTGTCAGTATGGAAGGTAGTCTTTTGTCGAGATTTTTTTTACTCCAATGGATGGTAGCCTTGTCATTATTTCAGGTAGTCTATTATCGATATCTTTTTTACTCTAATGGATGATAGCCTTGTCATTATGCAAGGTAGTCTGTTGTTCAGATTTTTGTTACACCAATGGATGGTAGCCTTGTCATTATGGAAGGTAGTTTATTGTCGATATTTTTGTTAATCCAATGGATGGTAGCCTTGTCATTATTGAAGGTAGTTTGTTGTCGATATCTTTGTTACTCTAATGGATGGTAGCCTTGTCATTATGGAAGGTAGTATTTTGTCGAGATTTTTGTTACTCCAATGGATGGTAGCCTTGTCATTATTGAACGTAGTCTGTTATCGATATCTTTGTTACTCCAATGGATGATAGCCTTGTCATTATGGAAGGTAGTCTATTGTCGAGATTATTTTTACTCCAATGGATGGTAACCTTGTCATTATGGAAGGTAGTCTATCCTTGTGATTTTTGTTACTCCAATGGATTCTAGCGTTGTCATTATGTAAGGTAGTGTGTTGTTCATATTTTTGTTACTCCAATGGATGGTAGCCTTGTCATTATGGAAGGTAGTCTATTGTCGAGATTTTTGTTATTCCAATGGATGGTAGCCTTATCATTATGGAAGTTAGTTTTTTATCGATATTTTTGTTACTCCAGTGGATGGTAGCCTTGTCATTATGGAAGGTAGTGTATTGTCGAGATTTTTGTTATTCCAATGGATGGTAACCTTGTCATCATGGAAGGTAGTCCTTTTTCGAGATTTTTGTTACTCCAATGGATGGTAGCCTTGTCATTATTGAAGGTAGTATGTTATCGATATCTTTGTTACTCCAATGGATGATAGCCTTGTCATTATTGAAGGTAGTCCGTTGTCGATATCTTTGTTACTCCAATGGATGGTAGCCTTGTCATTATGGAAGGTAGTATTTTGTCGAGATTTTTGTTACTCCAATGGATGGTAGCCTTGTCATTATTGAAGGTAGTATGTTATCGATATCTTTGTTAATCCAATGGATGATAGCCTTCTCATTATGGAAGGTAGTCTATTGTCGAGATTATTTTTACTCCAATGGATGGTAACCTTTTCATTATGGAAGGTAGTTTGTCATTGATATTTTTGTTACTCCAATGGATTGTAGCCTTGTCATTATGTTAGGTAGTCAGTTGTTCAGATTTTTGTTACTCCAATGGCTGCTAGCCTTGTCATTATGGAAGATAGTCTGTAGTCGAGATTTTTGTTATTCCAATGGATGGTAACCTTGTCAGTATGGAATGTAGTCTATTGTCGATATCTTTGTTACTCCAATGGATGATAGCCTTGTCATTATGCAAGGTAGTTTGTTGTTCATATTTTTGTTGCTCCAATGGATGGTAGCCTTATCATTATGGAAGGTAGTCTATTGTCGAGATTTTTGTTATTGCAATGGATGGTAGCCTTATCATTATGGAAGTTAGTTTTTTATCGAGATTTTTGTTACTCCAATGGATGGTAGCCTTATCATTATGGAAGGTAGTCTATTGTCGAGATTTTTGTTATTCTAATGGATGGTAACCTTGTCATTATGGAAGGTAGTCTTTTGTCGAGATTTTTGTTACTCCAATGGATGGTAGCCTTGTCATTATTAAAGGTAGTCCGTTGTCGATATCTTTGTTACTCCAATGGATGGTAGCCTTGTCATTATGGAAGGTAGTATTTTGTCGAGATTTTTGTTACTCCAATAGATGATAGCCTTGTCATTATGGAAGGTAGTATATTGTCGTGATTATTTTTACTCAAATGGATGGTAACCTTTTCATTATGGATGGTAGTTTGTCATTGAGATTTTTGTTACTCCCATGGATTGTAGCCTTGTCATTATGTAAGGTAATCTGTTGTTCAGATTTTTGTTACTCCAATGGATGCTAGCCTTGTCATTATGGAAGATAGTATGTTGTCGAGATTTTTGTTATTCCAATGGATGGTAACCTTGTCAGTATGGAAGGTAGTCTTTTGTCGAGATTTTTTTTACTCCAATGGATGGTAGCCTTGTCATTATTTCAGGTAGTCTATTGTCGATATCTTTGTTACTCTAATGGATGATAGCCTTGTCATTATGCAAGGTAGTATGTTGTTCAGATTTTTGTTACACCAATGGATGGTAGCCTTGTCATTATGGAAGGTAGTTTATTGTCGAGATTTTTGTTAATCCAATGGATGGTAGCCTTGTCATTATTGAAGGTAGTTTGTTGTCGATATCTTTGTTACTCTAATGGATGGTAGCCTTGTCATTATGGAAGGTAGTATTTTGTCGAGATTTTTTTTACTCCAATGGATGGTAGCCTTGTCATTATTGAAGGTAGTATGTTATCGATATCTTTGTTAATCCAATGGATGATAGCCTTGTCATTATGGAAGGTAGTATATTGTCGAGATTATTTTTACTCAAATGGATGGTAACCTTTTCATTATGGAAGGTAGTTTGTCATTGAGATTTTTGTTACTCCCATGGATTGTAGCCTTGTCATTATGTAAGGTAATCTGTTGTTCAGATTTTTGTTACTCCAATGGATGCTAGCCTTGTCATTATGGAAGATAGTATGTTGTCGAGATTTTTGTTATTCCAATGGATGGTAATCTTGTCAGTATGGAAGGTAGTCTTTTGTCGAGATTTTTTTTACTCCAATGGATGGTAGCCTTGTCATTATTTCAGGTAGTCTATTATCGATATCTTTGTTACTCTAATGGATGATAGCCTTGTCATTATGCAAGGTAGTCTGTTGTTCAGATTTTTGTTACACCAATGGATGGTAGCCTTGTCATTATGGAAGGTAGTTTATTGTCGATATTTTTGTTAATCCAATGGATGATAGCCTTGTCATTATTGAAGGTAGTTTGTTGTCGATATCTTTGTTACTCTAATGGATGGTAGCCTTGTCATTATGGAAGGTAGTATTTTGTCGAGATTTTTGTTACTCCAATGGATTGTAGCCTTGTCATTATTGAACGTAGTCTGTTATCAAAATCTTTGTTACTCCAATGGATGATAGCCTTGTCATTATGGAAGGTAGTCTATTTTCGAGATTATTTTTACTCCAATGGATGGTAACCTTGTCATTATGGAAGGTAGTCTATTGTTGTGATTTTTGTTACTCCAATGGATTCTAGCGTTGTCATTATGTAAGGTAGTGTGTTGTTCATATTTTTGTTACTCCAATGGATGGTAGCCTTGTCATTATGGAAGGTAGTCTATTGTCGAGATTTTTGTTATTCCAATGGATGGTAGCCTTATCATTATGGAAGTTAGTTTTTTATCGATATTTTTGTTACTCCAATGGATGGTAGCCTTGTCATTATGGAAGGTAGTGTATTGTCGAGATTTTTGTTATTCCAATGGATGGTAACCTTATCATCATGGAAGGTAGTCCTTTTTCGAGATTTTTGTTACTCCAATGGATGGTAGCCTTGTCATTATTGAAGGTAGTATGTTATCGATATCTTTGTTACTCCAATGGATGATAGCCTTGTGATTATTGAAGGTAGTCCGTTGTCGATATCTTTGTTACTCCAATGGATGGTAGCCTTGTCATTATGGAAGGTAGTATTTTGTCGAGATTTTTGTTACTCCAATGGATGGTAGCCTTGTCATTATTGAAGGTAGTATGTTATCGATATCTTTGTTAATTCAATGGATGATAGCCTTCTCATTATGGAAGGTAGTCTATTGTCGAGATTATTTTTACTCCAATGGATGGTAACCTTTTCATTATGGAAGGTAGTTTGTCATTGATATTTTTGTTACTCCAATGGATTGTAGCCTTGTCAATATGTTAGGTAGTCAGTTGTTCAGATTTTTGTTACTCCAATGGCTGCTAGCCTTGTCATTATGGAAGATAGTCTGTAGTCGAGATTTTTGTTATTCCAATGGATGGTAACCTTGTCAGTATGGAAGGTAGTCTATTGTCGATATCTTTGTTACTCCAATGGATGATAGCCTTGTCATTATGCAAGGCAGTTTGTTGTTCATATTTTTGTTGCTCCAATGGATGGTAGCCTTATCATTATGGAAGGTAGTCTATTGTCGAGATTTTTGTTATTGCAATGGATGGTAGCCTTATCATTATGGAAGTTAGTTTTTTATCGAGATTTTTGTTACTCCAATGGATGGTAGCCTTATCATTATGGAAGGTAGTCTATTGTCGAGATTTTTGTTATTCTAATGGATGGTAACCTTGTCATTATGGAAGGTAGTCTTTTGTCGAGATTTTTGTTACTCCAATGGATGGTAGCCTTGTCATTATTAAAGGTAGTCCGTTGTCGATATCTTTGTTACTCCAATGGATGGTAGCCTTGTCATTATGGAAGGTAGTATTTTGTCGAGATTTTTGTTACTCCAATAGATGATAGCCTTGTCATTATGGAAAGTAGTATATTGTCGAGATTATTTTTACTCAAATGGATGGTAACCTTTTCATTATGGAAGGTAGTTTGTCATTGAGATTTTTGTTACTCCCATGTATTTTAGCCTTGTCATTATGTAAGGTAATCTGTTGTTCAGATTTTTGTTACTCCAATGGATGCTAGCCTTGTCATTATGGAAGATAGTATGTTGTCGAGATTTTTGTTATTCCAATGGATGGTAACCTTGTCAGTATGGAAGGTAGTCTTTTGTCGAGATTTTTTTTACTCCAATGGATGGTAGCCTTGTCATTATTTCAGGTAGTCTATTGTCGATATCTTTGTTACTCTAATGGATGATAGCCTTGTCATTATGCAAGGTAGTCTGTTGTTCAGATTTTTGTTACACCAATGGATGGTAGCCTTGTCATTATGGAAGGTAGTTTATTGTCGAGATTTTTGTTAATCCAATGGATGGTAGCCTTGTCATTATTGAAGGTAGTTTTTTGTCGATATCTTTGTTACTCTAATGGATGGTAGCCTTGTCATTATGGAAGGTAGTATTTTGTCGAGATTTTTGTTACTCCAATGGATTGTAGCCTTGTCATTATTGAACGTAGTCTGTTATCGATATCTTTGTTACTCCAATGGATGATAGCGTTGTCATTATGGAAGGTAGTCTATTGTCGAGATTATTTTTACTCCAATGGATGGTAACCTTGTCATTATGGAAGGTAGTCTATCGTTGTGATTTTTGTTACTCCAATGGATTCTAGCGTTGTCATTATGTAAGGTAGTGTGTTGTTCATATTTTTATTACTCCAATGGATGGTAGCCTTGTCATTATGGAAGGTAGTCTATTGTCGAGATTTTTGTTATTCCAATGGATGGTAGCCTTATCATTATGGAAGTTAGTTTTTTATCGATATTTTTGTTACTCCAATGGATGGTAGCCTTGTCATTATGGAAGGTAGTGTATTGTCGAGATTTTTGTTATTCCAATGGATGGTAACCTTGTCATCATGGAAGGTAGTCCTTTTTCGAGATTTTTGTTACTCCAATGGATGGTAGCCTTGTCATTATTGAAGGTAGTATGTTATCGATATCTTTGTTACTCCAATGGATGATAGCCTTGTAATTATTGAAGGTAGTCCGTTGTCGATATCTTTGTTACTCCAATGGATGGTAGCCTTGTAATTATGGAAGGTAGTATTTTGTCGCGATTTTTGTTACTCCAATGGATGGTAGCCTTGTCATTATTGAAGGTAGTATGTTATCGATATCTTTGTTAATCCAATGGATGATAGCCTTCTCATTATGGAAGGTAGTCTATTGTCGAGATTATTTTTACTCCAATGGATGGTAACCTTTTCATTATGGAAGGTAGTTTGTCATTGATATTTTTGTTACTCCAATGGATTGTAGCCTTGTCATTATGTTAGGTAGTCAGTTGTTCAGATTTTTGTTACTCCAATGGCTGCTAGCCTTGTCATTATGGAAGATAGTCTGTAGTCGAGATTTTTGTTATTCCAATGGATGGTAACCTTGTCATTATGGAAGGTAGTCTGTTGTCGAGATTTTTGTTACTCCAATGGATGGTAGCCTTGTCTTTATGGAAGGTAGTCTATTGTCGATATCTTTGTTATTCCAATGGATGATAGCCTTGTCATTACGCAAGGTAGTCTGTTGTTCATATTTTTGTTACTCCAATGGATGGTAGCTTTGTCATTATGGAAGGTAGTCTGTTGTCGAGATTTTTGTTACTCCAATGGATGGTAGCCTTGTCTTTATGGAAGGTAGTTTTTCGTTGATATTTTTGTTACTCCAATGGATTGTAACCCTGTCATTATGTAAGTTGGTCTGTTGTTCAAATTTTTGTTACTCCAATGGATGGTAGCCTTGTCATTATGGAAGATAGTTTGTTATCGATATCTTTGTTACTCCAATGGATGATAGCCTTGTCATTATAGAAGGTAGTCTATTGTCGAGATTATTTTTACTCCAATGGATGGTAACCTTGTCATTATGGAAGGTAGTCTATTGTCGATATCTTTGTTACTCCAATGGATGATAGCCTTGTCATTATGCAAGGTAGTTTGTTGTTCATATTTTTGTTACTCCAATGAATGGTAGCCTTGTCATTATGGAAGGTAGTCTATTGTCGAGATTTTTGTTATTGCAATGGATGGTAGCCTTATCATTATGGAAGTTAGTTTTTTATCGAGATTTTTGTTACTCCAATGGATGGTAGCCTTATCATTATGGAAGGTAGTCTATTGTCGAGATTTTTGTTATTCCAATGGATGGTAACCTTGTCATTATGGAAGGTAGTCTTTTGTCGAGATTTTTGTTACTCCAATGGATGGTAGCCTTGTCATTATTGAATGTAGTCCGTTGTCGATATCTTTGTTACTCTAATGGATGGTAGCCTTGTCATTATGGAAGGTAGTATTTTGTCGAGATTTTTGTTACTCCAATGGATGGTAGCCTTGTCATTATTGAAGGTAGTCTGTTATCGATATCTTTGTTACTCCAATGGATGATGGCCTTGTCATTATGGAAGGAAGTCTATTGTCGAGATTATTTTTACTCCAATGGATGGTAACCTTGTCATTATGGAAGGTAGTCTGTTGTCGATATCTTTGTTACTCCAATGGATGATAGCCTTGTCATTTTGCAAGGTAGTTTGTTGTTCATATTTTTGTTACTTCAATGGATGGTAGCCTTGTCATTATGGAAGGTAGTCTATTGTTGAGATTTTTGTTATTGCAATGGATGGTAGCCTTATCATTATGGAAGTTAGTTTTTTATCGACATTTTTGTTACTCCAATGGATGGTAGCCTTATCATTATGGAAGGTAGTCTATTGTCGAGATTTTTGTTATTCCAATGGATGGTAACCTTGTCATTATGGAAGGTAGTCTTTTGTCGAGATTTTTGTTACTACAATGGATGGTAGCCTTGTCATAATTAAAGGTAGTCCGTTGTCGATATCTTTGTTACTCCAATGGATGGTAGCCTTGTCATTATGGAAGGTAGTATTTTGTCGAGATTTTTGTTACTCCAATAGATGATAGCCTTGTCATTATGGAAGGTAGTATATTGTCGAGATTATTTTTACTCAAATGGATGGTAACCTTTTCATTATGGAAGGTAGTTTGTCATTGAGATTTTTGTTACTCCCATGGATTGTAGCCTTGTCATTATGTAAGGTAGTCTGTTGTTCAAATTTTTGTTACTCCAATGGATGCTAGCCTTGTCATTATGGAAGATAGTCTGTTGTCGAGATTTTTGTTATTCCAATGGATGGTAACCTTGTCAGTATGGAAGGTAGTATTTTATCGAGATTTTTTTTACTCCAATGGATGGTAGCCTTGTCATTATTTCAGGTAGTCTATTGTCGATATCTTTGTTACTCTAATGGATGATAGCCTTGTCATTATGCAAGGTAGTCTGTTTTTCCGATTTTTGTTACTCCAATGGATGGTAGCCTTGTCATTATGGAAGGTAGTTTATTGTCGAGATTTTTGTTAATCCAATGGATGGTAGCCTTGTCATTATTGAAGGTAGTCTGTTGTCGATATCTTTGTTACTCTAATGGATGGTAGCCTTGTCATTATGGAAGGGAGTATTTTGTCGAGATTTTTGTTACTCCAATGGATGGTAGCCTTGTCATTATTTAAGGTAGTCTGTTATCGATATCTTTGTTACTCCAATGGATGATAGCCTTGTCATTATGGAAGGTAGTCTATTGTCGAGATTATTTTTACTCCAATGGATGGTAACCTTGTCATTATGGAAGGTAGTCTATCGTTAAGATTTTTGTTACTCCAATAGATTCTAGCGTTGTCATTATGTAAGGTAGTGTGTTGTTCATATTTTTGTTACTCCAATGGATGGTAGCCTTGTCATTATGGAAGGTAGTCT
Organism: Vicia faba; assembly: GCA_948472305.1. Taxonomy (NCBI): domain Eukaryota; kingdom Viridiplantae; phylum Streptophyta; class Magnoliopsida; order Fabales; family Fabaceae; genus Vicia; species Vicia faba. The sequence goes on along the minus strand of OX451739.1, from coordinate 678,956,786 downwards.
ATTGTCGAGATTTTTGTTATTCCAATGGATGGTAGCCTTATCATTATGGAAGTTATTTTTTTATCGATATTTTTGTTACTCCAATGGATGGTAGCCTTGTCATTATGGAAGGTAGTCTATTGTCGAGATTTTTGTTATTCCAATGGATGGTAACCTTGTCATCATGGAAGGTAGTCTTTTTTCGAGAGTTTTGTTACTCCAATGGATTCTAGCCTTTTCATTATTGAAGGTAGTATGTTATCGATATCTTTGTTACTCCAATGGATGATAGCCTTGTCATTATGGAAGGTAGTATTTTGTCGAGATTTTTGTTACTCCAATGGATGGTAGCCTTGTCATTATTGAAGGTAGTATGTTATCGATATCTTTGTTAATCTAATGGATGATAGCCTTGTCATTATGGAAGGTAGTCTATTGTCGAGATTATTTTTACTCCAATGGATGGTAACCTTTTCATTATGGAAGGTAGTTTGTCATTGATATTTTTGTTACTCCAATGGATTGTAGCCTTGTCATTATGTTAGGTAGTCTGTTGTTCTGATTTTTGTTACTCCAATGGATGCTAGCCTTGTCATTATGGAAGATAGTCTGTAGTCGAGATTTTTGTTATTCCAATGGATGGTAACCTTGTCAGTATGGAAGGTAGTCTTTTGACGAGATTTTTGTTACTCGAATGGATGGTAGCCTTGTCATTATTGAAGGTAGTCTATTATCGATATCTTTGTTATTCTAATTGATGATAGCCTTGTCATTATGCAAGGTAGTTTGTTGTTCATATTTTTGTTACTCCAATGGATGGTAGCCTTGTCATTATGGAAGGTAGTCTGTTGTCGAGATTTTTGTTACTCCAATGGATGGTAGCCTTGTCTTTATGGAAGGTAGTTTTTCGTTGAGATTTTTGTTACTCCAACGGATTGTAACCCTATCATTATGTAAGTTGGTCTATTGTTCAAATTTTTGTTACTCCAATGGACGGTAGCCTTGTCATTATGGAAGATAGTCTGTTGTCGAGATTTTTGTTATTCCAATGGATGGTAACCTTGTCAGTATGGAAGGTAGTCTTTTGTCGCGATTTTTTTTACTCCAATGGATGGTATCCTTGTCATTATTTAAGGTAGTCTATTATCGATATATTTTTTACTCCAATGGATGATAGCCTTGTCATTATGCAAGGTAGTATGTTATTCAGATTTTAGTTACTCCAATCGATGGTAGCCTTGTCATTATGGGAGGTAGTCTATTGTCGAGATTTTTGTTATTCCAATGGATGGTAGCCTATTCATTATGGAAGTTAGTTTTTTATCGAGATTTTTGTTAGTCTAATGGATGGTAGCCTTGTCATTATGGAAGGTAGTCTATTGTCGAGATTTTTGTTATTCCAATGGATGGTAACCTTATGATTATGAAAGGTACTCTTTTGTCGAGATTTTTGTTACTCCATTGGATGGTAGACTTCTCATTATTGAAGGTAGTCCGTTGTCGATATCTTTTTTAATCCAATGGATGATAGCCTTGTCATTATGGATGGTAGTATTTTGTCGAGATTTTTGTTACTCCAATGGATGGTATCCTTGTCATTATTGAAGGTAGTATGTTACTCCAATTGATGATAGCCTTGTCATTATGGAAGGTAGTCTATTGTCGAGATTATTTTTATTCCAATGGATGGTAACCTTTTCATTATGGAAGGTAGTCTGTCGTTGAGATTTTTGTTACTCCAATGGATTGGAGCCTTGTCATTATGTATGATAGTCTGTTGTTCAGATTTTTGTTACTCCAATGGATGGTAGCCTTGTCATTATGGAAGATAGTCTGTAGTCGAGATTTTTATTATTCCAATGGATGGTAACGTTGTCATTATGGAAGGTAGTCTTTTGTCGAGATTTTTGTTACTCAAATGGATGGTAGCCTTGTCATTATTGAAGGTAGTCTATTGTCAATATCTTTGTTACTCCAATGGATGATAGCCTTGTCATTATGCAAGGTAGTCTTTTGTTCATATTTTTTTTACTCCAATGGATGGTAGCCTTGTCTTTATGGAAGGTAGTCTATTGTCGATATCTTTGTTATTCCAATGGATGATAGCCTTGTCATTACGCAAGGTAGTCTGTTGTTCATATTTTTGTTACTCCAATGGATGGTAGCTTTGTCATTATGGAAGGTAGTCTGTTGTCGAGATTTTTGTTACTCCAATGGATGGTAGCCTTGTCTTTATGGAAGGTAGTTTTTCGTTGAGATTTTTGTTACTCCAATGGATTGTAACCCTGTCATTATGTAAGTTGGTCTGTTGTTCAAATTTTTGTTACTCCAATGGATGGTAGCCTTGTCATTATGGAAGATAGTTTGTTATCGATATCTTTGTTACTCCAATGGATGATAGCCTTGTCATTATAGAAGGTAGTCTATTGTCGAGATTATATTTACTCCAATGGATGGTAACCTTGTCATTATGGAAGGTAGTCTATTGTCGATATCTTTGTTACTCCAATGGATGATAGCCTTGTCATTATGCAAGGTAGTTTGTTGTTCATATTTTTGTTACTCCAATGAATGGTAGCCTTGTCATTATGGAAGGTAGTCTATTGTCGAGATTTTTGTTATTGCAATGGATGGTAGCCTTATCATTATGGAAGTTAGTTTTTTATCGAGATTTTTGTTACTCCAATGGATGGTAGCCTTATCATTATGGAAGGTAGTCTATTGTCGAGATTTTTGTTATTCCAATGGATGGTAACCTTGTCATTATGGAAGGTAGTCTTTTGTCGAGATTTTTGTTACTCCAATGGATGGTAGCCTTGTCATTATTGAATGTAGTCCGTTGTCGATATCTTTGTTACTCTAATGGATGGTAGCCTTGTCATTATGGAAGGTAGTATTTTGTCGAGATTTTTGTTACTCCAATGGATGGTAGCCTTGTCATTATTGAAGGTAGTCTGTTATCGATATCTTTGTTACTCCAATGGATGATGGCCTTGTCATTATGGAAGGAAGTCTATTGTCGAGATTATTTTTACTCCAATGGATGGTAACCTTGTCATTATGGAAGGTAGTCTGTTGTCGATATCTTTGTTACTCCAATGGATGATAGCCTTGTCATTTTGCAAGGTAGTTTGTTGTTCATATTTTTGTTACTTCAATGGATGGTAGCCTTGTCATTATGGAAGGTAGTCTATTGTTGAGATTTTTGTTATTGCAATGGATGGTAGCCTTATCATTATGGAATTTAGTTTTTTATCGACATTTTTGTTACTCCAATGGATGGTAGCCTTATCATTATGGAAGGTAGTCTATTGTCGAGATTTTTGTTATTCCAATGGATGGTAACCTTGTCATTATGGAAGGTAGTCTTTTGTCGAGATTTTTGTTACTGCAATGGATGGTAGCCTTGTCATAATTAAAGGTAGTCCGTTGTCGATATCTTTGTTACTCCAATGGATGGTAGCCTTGTCATTATGGAAGGTAGTATTTTGTCGAGATTTTTGTTACTCCAATAGATGATAGCCTTGTCATTATGGAAGGTAGTATATTGTCGAGATTATTTTTACTCAAATGGATGGTAACCTTTTCATTATGGAAGGTAGTTTGTCATTGAGATTTTTGTTACTCCCATGGATTGTAGCCTTGTCATTATGTAAGGTAGTCTGTTGTTCAAATTTTTGTTACTCCAATGGATGCTAGCCTTGTCATTATGGAAGATAGTCTGTTGTCGAGATTTTTGTTATTCCAATGGATGGTAACCTTGTCAGTATGGAAGGTAGTATTTTATCGAGATTTTTTTTACTCCAATGGATGGTAGCCTTGTCATTATTTCAGGTAGTCTATTGTCGATATCTTTGTTACTCTAATGGATGATAGCCTTGTCATTATGCAAGGTAGTCTGTTTTTCCGATTTTTGTTACTCCAATGGATGGTAGCCTTGTCATTATGGAAGGTAGTTTATTGTCGAGATTTTTGTTAATCCAATGGATGGTAGCCTTGTCATTATTGAAGGTAGTCTGTTGTCGATATCTTTGTTACTCTAATGGATGGTAGCCTTGTCATTATGGAAGGGAGTATTTTGTCGAGATTTTTGTTACTCCAATGGATGGTAGCCTTGTCATTATTTAAGGTAGTTTGTTATCGATATCTTTGTTACTCCAATGGATGATAGCCTTGTCATTATGGAAGGTAGTCTATTGTCGAGATTATTTTTACTCCAATGGATGGTAACCTTGTCATTATGGAAGGTAGTCTATCGTTAAGATTTTTGTTACTCCAATAGATTCTAGCGTTGTCATTATGTAAGGTAGTTTGTTGTTCATATTTTTGTTACTCCAATGGATGGTAGCCTTGTCATTATGGAAGGTAGTCTATTGTCGAGATTTTTGTTATTCCAATGGATGGTAGCCTTATCATTATGGAAGTTATTTTTTTATCGATATTTTTGTTACTCCAATGGATGGTAGCCTTGTCATTATGGAAGGTAGTCTATTGTCGAGATTTTTGTTATTCCAATGGATGGTAACCTTGTCATCATGGAAGGTAGTCTTTTTTCGAGAGTTTTGTTACTCCAATGGATTCTAGCCTTTTCATTATTGAAGGTAGTATGTTATCGATATCTTTGTTACTCCAATGGATGATAGCCTTGTCATTATGGAAGGTAGTATTTTGTCGAGATTTTTGTTACTCCAATGGATGGTAGCCTTGTCATTATTGAAGGTAGTATGTTATCGATATCTTTGTTAATCTAATGGATGATAGCCTTGTCATTATGGAAGGTAGTCTATTGTCGAGATTATTTTTACTCCAATGGATGGTAACCTTTTCATTATGGAAGGTAGTTTGTCATTGATATTTTTGTTACTCCAATGGATTGTAGCCTTGTCATTATGTTAGGTAGTCTGTTGTTCTGATTTTTGTTACTCCAATGGATGCTAGCCTTGTCATTATGGAAGATAGTCTGTAGTCGAGATTTTTGTTATTCCAATGGATGGTAACCTTGTCAGTATGGAAGGTAGTCTTTTGACGAGATTTTTGTTACTCGAATGGATGGTAGCCTTGTCATTATTGAAGGTAGTCTATTATCGATATCTTTGTTATTCCAATTGATGATAGCCTTGTCATTATGCAAGGTAGTTTGTTGTTCATATTTTTGTTACTCCAATGGATGGTAGCCTTGTCATTATGGAAGGTAGTCTGTTGTCGAGATTTTTGTTACTCCAATGGATGGTAGCCTTGTCTTTATGGAAGGTAGTTTTTCGTTGAGATTTTTGTTACTCCAACGGATTGTAACCCTATCATTATGTAAGTTGGTCTATTGTTCAAATTTTTGTTACTCCAATGGACGGTAGCCTTGTCATTATGGAAGATAGTCTGTTGTCGAGATTTTTGTTATTCCAATGGATGGTAACCTTGTCAGTATGGAAGGTAGTCTTTTGTCGCGATTTTTTTTACTCCAATGGATGGTATCCTTGTCATTATTTAAGGTAGTCTATTGTCGATATATTTGTTACTCCAATGGATGATAGCCTTGTCATTATGCAAGGTAGTATGTTATTCAGATTTTAGTTACTCCAATCGATGGTAGCCTTGTCATTATGGGAGGTAGTCTATTGTCGAGATTTTTGTTATTCCAATGGATGGTAGCCTATTCATTATGGAAGTTAGTTTTTTATCGAGATTTTTGTTAGTCTAATGGATGGTAGCCTTGTCATTATGGAAGGTAGTCTATTGTCGAGATTTTTGTTATTCCAATGGATGGTAACCTTATGATTATGAAAGGTACTCTTTTGTCGAGATTTTTGTTACTCCATTGGATGGTAGACTTCTCATTATTGAAGGTAGTCCGTTGTCGATATCTTTTTTAATCCAATGGATGATAGCCTTGTCATTATGGATGGTAGTATTTTGTCGAGATTTTTGTTACTCCAATGGATGGTATCCTTGTCATTATTGAAGGTAGTATGTTACTCCAATTGATGATAGCCTTGTCATTATGGAAGGTAGTCTATTGTCGAGATTATTTTTATTCCAATGGATGGTAACCTTTTCATTATGGAAGGTAGTCTGTCGTTGAGATTTTTGTTACTCCAATGGATTGGAGCCTTGTCATTATGTATGATAGTCTGTTGTTCAGATTTTTGTTACTCCAATGGATGGTAGCCTTGTCATTATGGAAGATAGTCTGTAGTCGAGATTTTTATTATTCCAATGGATGGTAACGTTGTCATTATGGAAGGTAGTCTTTTGTCGAGATTTTTGTTACTCAAATGGATGGTAGCCTTGTCATTATTGAAGGTAGTCTATTGTCAATATCTTTGTTACTCCAATGGATGATAGCCTTGTCATTATGCAAGGTAGTCTTTTGTTCATATTTTTTTTACTCCAATGAATGGTAGCCTTGTCATTATGGAAGGTAGTCTGTTGTCGAGATTTTTTTTACTCCAATGGATGGTAACCTTGTCATTATGGAAGGTAGTATGTTGTCGAGATTTTTGTTACTCCAATGGATGGTAGCCTTGTATTTATTGAAGGTAGTTTATTGTCGATATCTTTGTTACTCCAATGGATGATAGCCTTGTCATTATGCAAGGTAGTCTATTGTTCATATTTTTGTTACTCCAATGGATGATAGCCTTGTCATTATGGAAGGTAGTCTGTTGTCGAGATTTTTTTTACTCCAATGGATGGTAGCCTTATCATTATGGAAGGTAGTCTATTGTCGAGATTTTTGTTACCCCAATGGATGGTAGCCTTGTAATTATGGAAGGTAGTCTGTTGTGGAGATTTTTGTTACTCCAATGGATGGTAGCCTTGTCTTTATGGAAGGTAGTTTGTCGTGGAGATTTTTGTTACTCCAATGGATTGTAACCCTGTTATTATGTAAGTTGGTCTGTTGTTCAGATTTTTGTTACTCCAATGGATGGTAGCCTTGTCATTATGGAAGATAGTCTGTTGTCGAGATTTTTGTTATTCCAATGGATGGTAACCTTGTCAGTACGGAAGGTAGTCTTTTGTCGAGATTCTTTTTACTCCAATGGATTGTAGCCTTGTCATTATTTAAGGTAGTCTATTGTCGATATCTTTGTTACTCCAATGGATGATAGCCTTGTCATTATGCAAGGTAGTCTTTTGTTCATATTTTTTTTACTCCAATGGATGGTAGCCTTGTCATTATGGAAGGTAGTCTGTTGTCGAGATTTTTTTTACTCCAATGGATGGTAACCTTGTCATTATGGAAAGTAGTATGTTGTCGAGATTTTTGTTACCCCAATGAATGGTAGCCTTGTAATTATGAAAGGTAGTTTGTTGTCGAGATTTTTGTTACTCCAATGGATGGTAGCCTTGTCTTTATGGAAGGTAGTTTGTCGTGGAGATTTTTGTTACTCCAATGGATTGTAAACCTGTTATTATGTAAGTTGGTCTGTTGTTCAGATTTTTGTTACTCCAATGGATGGTAGCCTTGTCATTATGGAAGATAGTCTGTTGTCGAGATTTTTGTTATTCCGATGGATGGTAGCCTTATCATTATGGAAGTTATTTTTTTATCGATATTTTTGTTACTCCAATGGATGGTAGCCTTGTCATTATGGAAGGTAGTCTATTGTCGAGATTTTTGTTATTCCAATGGATGGTAACCTTGTCATCATGGAAGGTAGTCTTTTTTCGAGAGTTTTGTTACTCCAATGGATTCTAGCCTTTTCATTATTGAAGGTAGTATGTTATCGATATCTTTGTTACTCCAATGGATGATAGCCTTGTCATTATGGAAGGTAGTATTTTGTCGAGATTTTTGTTACTCCAATGGATGGTAGCCTTGTCATTATTGAAGGTAGTATGTTATCGATATCTTTGTTAATCTAATGGATGATAGCCTTGTCATTATGGAAGGTAGTCTATTGTCGAGATTATTTTTACTCCAATGGATGGTAACCTTTTCATTATGGAAGGTAGTTTGTCATTGATATTTTTGTTACTCCAATGGATTGTAGCCTTGTCATTATGTTAGGTAGTCTGTTGTTCTGATTTTTGTTACTCCAATGGATGCTAGCCTTGTCATTATGGAAGATAGTCTGTAGTCGAGATTTTTGTTATTCCAATGGATGGTAACCTTGTCAGTATGGAAGGTAGTCTTTTGACGAGATTTTTGTTACTCGAATGGATGGTAGCCTTGTCATTATTGAAGGTAGTCTATTATCGATATCTTTGTTATTCCAATTGATGATAGCCTTGTCATTATGCAAGGTAGTTTGTTGTTCATATTTTTGTTACTCCAATGGATGGTAGCCTTGTCATTATGGAAGGTAGTCTGTTGTCGAGATTTTTGTTACTCCAATGGATGGTAGCCTTGTCTTTATGGAAGGTAGTTTTTCGTTGAGATTTTTGTTACTCCAACGGATTGTAACCCTATCATTATGTAAGTTGGTCTATTGTTCAAATTTTTGTTACTCCAATGGACGGTAGCCTTGTCATTATGGAAGATAGTCTGTTGTCGAGATTTTTGTTATTCCAATGGATGGTAACCTTGTCAGTATGGAAGGTAGTCTTTTGTCGCGATTTTTTTTACTCCAATGGATGGTATCCTTGTCATTATTTAAGGTAGTCTATTGTCGATATATTTGTTACTCCAATGGATGATAGCCTTGTCATTATGCAAGGTAGTATGTTATTCAGATTTTAGTTACTCCAATCGATGGTAGCCTTGTCATTATGGGAGGTAGTCTATTGTCGAGATTTTTGTTATTCCAATGGATGGTAGCCTATTCATTATGGAAGTTAGTTTTTTATCGAGATTTTTGTTAGTCTAATGGATGGTAGCCTTGTCATTATGGAAGGTAGTCTATTGTCGAGATTTTTGTTATTCCAATGGATGGTAACCTTATGATTATGAAAGGTACTCTTTTGTCGAGATTTTTGTTACTCCATTGGATGGTAGACTTCTCATTATTGAAGGTAGTCCGTTGTCGATATCTTTTTTAATCCAATGGATGATAGCCTTGTCATTATGGATGGTAGTATTTTGTCGAGATTTTTGTTACTCCAATGGATGGTATCCTTGTCATTATTGAAGGTAGTATGTTACTCCAATTGATGATAGCCTTGTCATTATGGAAGGTAGTCTATTGTCGAGATTATTTTTATTCCAATGGATGGTAACCTTTTCATTATGGAAGGTAGTCTGTCGTTGAGATTTTTGTTACTCCAATGGATTGGAGCCTTGTCATTATGTATGATAGTCTGTTGTTCAGATTTTTGTTACTCCAATGGATGGTAGCCTTGTCATTATGGAAGATAGTCTGTAGTCGAGATTTTTATTATTCCAATGGATGGTAACGTTGTCATTATGGAAGGTAGTCTTTTGTCGAGATTTTTGTTACTCAAATGGATGGTAGCCTTGTCATTATTGAAGGTAGTCTATTGTCAATATCTTTGTTACTCCAATGGATGATAGCCTTGTCATTATGCAAGGTAGTCTTTTGTTCATATTTTTTTTACTCCAATGAATGGTAGCCTTGTCATTATGGAAGGTAGTCTGTTGTCGAGATTTTTTTTACTCCAATGGATGGTAACCTTGTCATTATGGAAGGTAGTATGTTGTCGAGATTTTTGTTACTCCAATGGATGGTAGCCTTGTATTTATTGAAGGTAGTTTATTGTCGATATCTTTGTTACTCCAATGGATGATAGCCTTGTCATTATGCAAGGTAGTCTATTGTTCATATTTTTGTTACTCCAATGGATGATAGCCTTGTCATTATGGAAGGTAGTCTGTTGTCGAGATTTTTTTTACTCCAATGGATGGTAGCCTTATCATTATGGAAGGTAGTCTATTGTCGAGATTTTTGTTACCCCAATGGATGGTAGCCTTGTAATTATGGAAGGTAGTCTGTTGTGGAGATTTTTGTTACTCCAATGGATGGTAGCCTTGTCTTTATGGAAGGTAGTTTGTCGTGGAGATTTTTGTTACTCCAATGGATTGTAACCCTGTTATTATGTAAGTTGGTCTGTTGTTCAGATTTTTGTTACTCCAATGGATGGTAGCCTTGTCATTATGGAAGATAGTCTGTTGTCGAGATTTTTGTTATTCCAATGGATGGTAACCTTGTCAGTACGGAAGGTAGTCTTTTGTCGAGATTCTTTTTACTCCAATGGATTGTAGCCTTGTCATTATTTAAGGTAGTCTATTGTCGATATCTTTGTTACTCCAATGGATGATAGCCTTGTCATTATGCAAGGTAGTCTTTTGTTCATATTTTTTTTACTCCAATGGATGGTAGCCTTGTCATTATGGAAGGTAGTCTGTTGTCGAGATTTTTTTTACTCCAATGGATGGTAACCTTGTCATTATGGAAAGTAGTATGTTGTCGAGATTTTTGTTACCCCAATGAATGGTAGCCTTGTAATTATGAAAGGTAGTTTGTTGTCGAGATTTTTGTTACTCCAATGGATGGTAGCCTTGTCTTTATGGAAGGTAGTTTGTCGTGGAGATTTTTGTTACTCCAATGGATTGTAAACCTGTTATTATGTAAGTTGGTCTGTTGTTCAGATTTTTGTTACTCCAATGGATGGTAGCCTTGTCATTATGGAAGATAGTCTGTTGTCGAGATTTTTGTTATTCCGATGGATGGTAACCTTGTCAGTACGGAAGGTAGTCTTTTGTCGAGATTCTTTTTACTCCAATGGATGGTAGCCTTGTCATTATTTAAGGTAGTCTATTGTCGATATCTTTGTTACTCCAATGGATGATAGCCTTGTCATTATGCAAGGTAGTCTATTATTCAGATTTTTATTACTCCAATGGGTGGTAGCCTTGTCATTATGGAAGGTAGTCTATTGTCGAGATTTTTTTTATTCCAATGGATGGTAGCCTATTCATTATGGAAGTTAGGTTTTTATCGAGATTTTTGTTAGTCTAATGGATGGTAGCCTTGTCATTATTAAAGGTAGTCTTTTGTCGAGATTTTTGTTACTCCAATGGATGTTAGCCTTGTCATTATTGAAGGTAGTCCGTTGTCGATATCTTTGTTACTCCAATGGATGATAGCCTTGTCATTATGGATGGTAGTATTTTGTCGAAATTTTTGTTACTCCAATGGATGGTAGCCTTGTCATTATTGAAGGTTAGTATGTTACCGATATCTTTGTTACTCCAATGCATGATAGCCTTGTCATTATGGAAGGTAGTCTATTCTCGAGATTATTTTTACTCCAATGGATGGTAACCTTTTCATTATGGAAGGTAGTCTGTCGTTCAGATTTTTGTTACTCCAATGGATGGTAGCCTTGTCATTATGGAAGATAGTCTGTAGTCGAGATTTTTATTATTCCAATGGATGGTAACGTTGTCATTATGGAAGGTAGTCTTTTGTCGAGATTTTTGTTACTCAAATGGATGGTAGCCTTGTCATTATTGAAGGTAGTCTATTGTCAATATCTTTGTTACTCCAATGGATGATAGCCTTGTCATTATGCAAGGTAGTCTTTTGTTCATATTTTTTTTACTCCAATGAATGGTAGCCTTGTCATTATGGAAGGTAGTCTGTTGTCGAGATTTTTTTTACTCCAATGGATGGTAACCTTGTCATTATGGAAGGTAGTATGTTGTCGAGATTTTTGTTACTCCAATGGATGGTAGCCTTGTATTTATTGAAGGTAGTTTATTGTCGATATCTTTGTTACTCCAATGGATGATAGCCTTGTCATTATGCAAGGTAGTCTATTGTTCATATTTTTGTTACTCCAATGGATGATAGCCTTGTCATTATGGAAGGTAGTCTGTTGTCGAGATTTTTTTTACTCCAATGGATGGTAGCCTTATCATTATGGAAGGTAGTCTATTGTCGAGATTTTTGTTACCCCAATGGATGGTAGCCTTGTAATTATGGAAGGTAGTCTGTTGTGGAGATTTTTGTTACTCCAATGGATGGTAGCCTTGTCATTATGGAAGATAGTCTGTAGTCGAGATTTTTATTATTCCAATGGATGGTAACGTTGTCATTATGGAAGGTAGTCTTTTGTCGAGATTTTTGTTACTCAAATGGATGGTAGCCTTGTCATTATTGAAGGTAGTCTATTGTCAATATCTTTGTTACTCCAATGGATGATAGCCTTGTCATTATGCAAGGTAGTCTTTTGTTCATATTTTTTTTACTCCAATGAATGGTAGCCTTGTCATTATGGAAGGTAGTCTGTTGTCGAGATTTTTTTTACTCCAATGGATGGTAACCTTGTCATTATGGAAGGTAGTATGTTGTCGAGATTTTTGTTACTCCAATGGATGGTAGCCTTGTATTTATTGAAGGTAGTTTATTGTCGATATCTTTGTTACTCCAATGGATGATAGCCTTGTCATTATGCAAGGTAGTCTATTGTTCATATTTTTGTTACTCCAATGGATGATAGCCTTGTCATTATGGAAGGTAGTCTGTTGTCGAGATTTTTTTTACTCCAATGGATGGTAGCCTTATCATTATGGAAGGTAGTCTATTGTCGAGATTTTTGTTACCCCAATGGATGGTAGCCTTGTAATTATGGAAGGTAGTCTGTTGTGGAGATTTTTGTTACTCCAATGGATGGTAGCCTTGTCTTTATGGAAGGTAGTTTGTCGTGGAGATTTTTGTTACTCCAATGGATTGTAACCCTGTTATTATGTAAGTTGGTCTGTTGTTCAGATTTTTGTTACTCCAATGGATGGTAGCCTTGTCATTATGGAAGATAGTCTGTTGTCGAGATTTTTGTTATTCCAATGGATGGTAACCTTGTCAGTACGGAAGGTAGTCTTTTGTCGAGATTCTTTTTACTCCAATGGATTGTAGCCTTGTCATTATTTAAGGTAGTCTATTGTCGATATCTTTGTTACTCCAATGGATGATAGCCTTGTCATTATGCAAGGTAGTCTTTTGTTCATATTTTTTTTACTCCAATGGATGGTAGCCTTGTCATTATGGAAGGTAGTCTGTTGTCGAGATTTTTTTTACTCCAATGGATGGTAACCTTGTCATTATGGAAAGTAGTATGTTGTCGAGATTTTTGTTACCCCAATGAATGGTAGCCTTGTAATTATGAAAGGTAGTTTGTTGTCGAGATTTTTGTTACTCCAATGGATGGTAGCCTTGTCTTTATGGAAGGTAGTTTGTCGTGGAGATTTTTGTTACTCCAATGGATTGTAAACCTGTTATTATGTAAGTTGGTCTGTTGTTCAGATTTTTGTTACTCCAATGGATGGTAGCCTTGTCATTATGGAAGATAGTCTGTTGTCGAGATTTTTGTTATTCCGATGGATGGTAACCTTGTCAGTACGGAAGGTAGTCTTTTGTCGAGATTCTTTTTACTCCAATGGATGGTAGCCTTGTCATTATTTAAGGTAGTCTATTGTCGATATCTTTGTTACTCCAATGGATGATAGCCTTGTCATTATGCAAGGTAGTCTATTATTCAGATTTTTATTACTCCAATGGGTGGTAGCCTTGTCATTATGGAAGGTAGTCTATTGTCGAGATTTTTTTTATTCCAATGGATGGTAGCCTATTCATTATGGAAGTTAGGTTTTTATCGAGATTTTTGTTAGTCTAATGGATGGTAGCCTTGTCATTATTAAAGGTAGTCTTTTGTCGAGATTTTTGTTACTCCAATGGATGGTAGCCTTGTCATTATTGAAGGTAGTCCGTTGTCGATATCTTTATTACTCCAATGGATGATAGCCTTGTCATTATGGATGGTAGTATTTTGTCGAAATTTTTGTTACTCCAATGGATGGTAGCCTTGTCATTATTGAAGGTTAGTATGTTACCGATATCTTTGTTACTCCAATGCATGATAGCCTTGTCATTATGGAAGGTAGTCTATTCTCGAGATTATTTTTACTCCAATGGATGGTAACCTTTTCATTATGGAAGGTAGTCTGTCGTTGAGATTTTTGTTACTCCAATGGATGGTAGCCTTGTCATTATGGAAGATAGTATGTAGTCGAGATTTTTATTATTCCAATGGATGGTAACGTTGTCAGTATGGAAGGTAGTCTTTTGTCGAGATTTTTATTACTCAAATGGATGGTATCCTTGTCATTATTGAAGGTAGTCTATTGTCAATATCTTTGTTACTCCAATGGATGATAGCCTTATCATTATGCAAGGTAGTCTTTTGTTCATATTTTTTTTACTCCAATGGATGGTAGCCTTGTCATTATGGAAGGTAGTCTGTTGTCGAGATTTTTTTTACTCCAATGGATGGTAACCTTGTCATTATGGAAAGTAGTATGTTGTCGAGATTTTTGTTACCCCAATGGATGGTAGCCTTGTAATTATGAAAGGTAGTTTGTTGTCGAGATTTTTGTTACTCCAATGGATGGTAGCCTTGTCTTTATGGAAGGTAGTTTGTCGTGGAGATTTTTGTTACTCCAATGGATTGTAAACCTGTTATTATGTAAGTTGGTCTGTTGTTCAGATTTTTGTTACTCCAATGGATGGTAGCCTTGTCATTATGGAAGATAGTCTGTTGTCGAGATTTTTGTTATTCCGATGGATGGTAACCTTGTCAGTACGGAAGGTAGTCTTTTGTCGAAATTCTTTTTACTCCAATGGATGGTAGCCTTGTCATTATTTAAGGTAGTCTATTGTCGATATCTTTGTTACTCCAATGGATGATAGCCTTGTCATTATGCAAGGTAGTCTATTATTCAGATTTTTATTACTCCAATGGGTGGTAGCCTTGTCATTATGGATGGTAGTCTATTGTCGAGATTTTTTTTATTCCAATGGATGGTAGCCTATTCATTATGGAAGTTAGTTTTTTATCGAGATTTTTGTTAGTCTAATGGATGGTAGCCTTGTCATTATTAAAGGTAGTCTTTTGTCGAGATTTTTGTTACTCCAATGGATGGTAGCCTTGTCATTATTGAAGGTAGTCCGTTGTCGATATCTTTGTTACTCCAATGGATGATAGCCTTGTCATTATGGATGGTAGTATTTTGTCGAAATTTTTGTTACTCCAATGGATGGTAGCCTTGTCATTATTGAAGGTTAGTATGTTACCGATATCTTTGTTACTCCAATGCATGATAGCCTTGTCATTATGGAAGGTAGTCTATTCTCGAGATTATTTTTACTCCAATGGATGGTAACCTTTTCATTATGGAAGGTAGTCTGTCGTTGAGATTTTTGTTACTCCAATGGATTGTAGCCTTGTCATTATGTAAGGTAGTATGTTGTTCAGATTTTTGTTACTCCAATGGATGGTAGCCTTGTCATTATGGAAGATAGTCTGTAGTCGAGATTTTTGTTACTCCAATGGATTGTAGCCTTATTATTATGTAAGGTAGTATGTTGTTCAGATTTTTGTTACTCCAATGGATGGTAGCCTTGTCATTATGGAAGATAGTCTGTAGTCGAGATTTTTTTTATTCCAATGGATGGTAACCTTGTCATTATTGAAGGTAGTCTTTTGTCGAGATTTTTGTTACTCCAATGGATGGTAGCCTTGTATTTATTGAAGGTAGTTTATTGTCGATATCTTTGTTACCCCAATGGATGATAGCCTTGTCATTATGCAAGGTAGTCTGTTGTTCATATTTTTGTTACTCCAATGGATGATAGCCTTGTCATTATGGAAGGTAGTCTGTTGTCGAGATTTTTTTTACTCCAATGGATGGTAGCCTTATCATTATGGAAGGTAGTCTATTGTCGAGATTTTTGTTACCCCAATGGATGGTAGCCTTGTAATTTTGGAAGGTAGTCTGTTGTCGAGATTTTTGTTACTCCAATGGATGGTAGCCTTGTCTTTATGGAAGGTAGTTTGTCGTTGAGATTTTTGTTACTCCAATGGATTGTAACCCCGTCGTTATGTAAGGTGGTCTGTTGTTTAGATTTTTGTTACTCCAATGGATGGTAGCCTTGTCATTATGGAAGATAGTCTGTTGACTAGATTTTTGTTATTCCAATGGATGGTAACCTTGTCAGTATGGAAGGTAGTCTTTGGTCGAGATTTTTGTTATTCCAATGGATGGTAACCTTGTCATTATTAAAGGTAGTCTTTTGTCGAGATTTTTGTTACTCCAATGGATGGTAGCCTTCTCATTATTGAAGGTAGTCCGTTGTTGATATCTTTGTTACTCCAATGGATGATAGCCTTGTCATTATGGATGGTAGTATTTTGTCTAGATTTTTGTTACTCCAATGGATGGTAGCCTTGTCATTATTGAAGGTTAGTATGTTACCGATATCTTTGTTACTCCAATGGATGATAGCCTTATCATTATGGAAGGTAGTCTATTGTCGAGATTATTTTTACTCCAATGAATGGTAACCTTTTCATTATGGAAGGTAGTCTGTCGTTGAGATTTTTTTAACTCCAATGGATTGTAGCCTTCTCATTATGTAAGGTAGTATGTTGTTCAGATTTTTGTTACTCCAATGGATGGTAGCCTTGTCATTATGAAAGATAGTCTGTAGTCGAGATTTTTTTTATTCCAATGGATGGTAACCTTGTCATTATGGAAGGTAGTCTTTTGTCGAGATTTTTGTTACTCCAATGGATGGTAGCCTTGTATTTATTGAAGGTAGTTTATTGTCGATATCTTTGTTACTCCAATGGATGATAGCCTTGTCATTATGCAAGGTAGTCTGTTGTTCATATTTTTGTTACTCCAATGGATGATAGCCTTGTCATTATGGAAGGTAGTCTGTTGTCGAGATTTTTTTTACTCCAATGGATGGTAGCCTTATCATTATGGAAGGTAGTCTATTGTCGAGATTTTTGTTACCCCAATGGATGGTAGCCTTGTCATTATTGAAGGTAGTCTTTTGTCGAGATTTTTGTTACTCCAATGGATGGTAGCCTTGTATTTATTGAAGGTACTTTATTGTCGATATCTTTGTTACTCCAATGGATGATAGCCTTGTCATTATGCAAGGTAGTCTGTTGTTCATATTTTTGTTACTCCAATGGATGATAGCCTTGTCATTATGGAAGGTAGTCTGGTGTCGAGATTTTTTTTACTCCAATGGATGGTAGCCTTATCATTATGGAAGGTAGTCTATTGTCGAGATTTTGGTTACCCCAATGGATGGTAGCCTTGTAATTTTAGAAGGTAGTCTGTTGTCGAGATTTTTGTTACTCCAATGGATGGTAGCCTTGTCTTTATGGAAGGTAGTTTGTCGTTGAGATTTTTGTTACTCCAATGGATTGTAACCCCGTCGTTATGTAAGGTGGTCTGTTGTTCAGATTTTTGTTACTTCAATGGATGGTAGCCTTGTCATTATGGAAGATAGTCTGTTGACTAGATTTTTGTTATTCCAATGGATGGTAACCTTGTCAGTATGGAAGGTAGTCTTTGGTTGAGATTTTTGTTATTCCAATGGATGGTAACCTTGTCATTATTAAAGGTAGTCTTTTGTCGAGATTTTTGTTACTCCAATGGATGGTAGCCTTGTCATTATTGAAGGTAGTCCGTTGTCGATATATTTGTTACTCCGATGGATGATAGCCTTGTCATTATGGATGGTAGTATTTTGTCTAGATTTTTGTTACTTCAATGGATGGTAGCCTTGTCATTATTGAAGGTTAGTATGTTACCGATATCTTTGTTACTCCAATGGATGATAGCCTTGTCATTATGGAAGGTAGTCTATTGTCGAGATTATTTTTACTCCAATGAATGGTAACCTTTTCATTATGGAAGGTAGTCTGTCGTTGAGATTTTTGTTACTCCAATGGATTGTAGCCTTCTCATTATGTAAGGTAGTATGTTGTTCAGATTTTTGTTACTCCAATGGATGGTAGCCTTGCCATTATGGAAGATAGTCTGTAGTCGAGATTTTTTTTATTACAATGGATGGTAACCTTGTCATTATGGAAGGTAGTCTTTTGTCGAGATTTTTGTTACTCCAATGGATGGTAGCCTTGTATTTATTGAAGGTAGTTTATTGTCGATATCTTTGTTACTCCAATGGATGATAGCCTTGTCATTATGCAAGGTAGTCTGTTGTTCATATTTTTGTTACTCCAATGGATGATAGCCTTGTCATTATGGAAGGTAGTCTGTTGTCGAGATTTTTTTTACTCCAATGGATGGTAGCCTTATCATTATGGAAGGTAGTCTATTGTCGAGATTTTTGTTACCCCAATGGATGGTAGCCTTGTAATTATGGAAGGTAGTCTGTTGTCGAGATTTTTGTTACTCCAATGGATGGTAGCCTTGTCTTTATGGAAGGTAGTTTGTCGTTGAGATTTTTGTTACTCCAATGGATTGTAACCCCGTCGTTATGTAAGGTGGTCTGTTGTTCATATTTTTGTTACTCCAATGGATGGTAGCCTTGTCATTATGGAAGATAGTCTGTTGACTAGATTTTTGTTATTCCAATGGATGGTAACCTTCTCAGTATGGAAGGTAGTCTTTTTTCGAGATTTTTGTTACTCCAATGGATGGTAGCCTTTTCATTATTGAAGGTAGTTTATTGTCGATATCTTTGTTACTCCAATGGATGATAGCCTTGTCATTATGCAAGGTAGTCTGTTGTTCATATTTTTGTTACTCCAATGGATGATAGCCTTGTCATTATGGAAGGTAGTCTGTTGTCGAGATTTTTTTTACTCCAATGGATGGTAGCCTTGTCATTATGGAAGGTAGTATGTTGTCGAGATTTTTGTTACCCCAATGGATGGTAGCCTTGTCTTTATGGAAGGTAGTCTGTTGTCGAGATTTTTGTTACTCCAATGGATGGTAACCTTGTCAGTATGAAAGGTAGTCTTTTGTCGAGATTCTTTTTACTCAAATAGATGGTAGCCTTGTCATTATTGAAGGTAGTCTATTGTCAATATCTTTGTTACTCCAATGGATGATAGCCTTGTCATTATGCAAGGTAGTCTTTTGTTCGTATTTTTTTTACTCCAATGGATGGTAGCCTTGTCATTATGGAAGGTAGTCTGTTGTCGAGATTTTTTTTTCTCCAATGGATGGTAACCTTGTCATTATGGAAGGTAGTATGTTGTCGAGATTTTTGTTACCCCAATGGATGGTAGCCTTGTAATTATGGAAGGTAGTCTGTTGTCGAGATTTTTGTTACTCCAATGGATGGTAGTCTTGTCTTTATGGAAGGTAGTCTGTCGTTGAGATTTTTGTTACTCCAATGGATTGTAGCCTTGTCATTATGTAAGGTAGTATGTTGTTCAGATTTTTGTTACTCCAATGGATGGTAGCCTTGTCATTATGGAAGATAGTCTGTAGCCGAGATTTTTGTTACTCCAATGGATTGTAGCCTTATCATTATGTAAGGTAGTATGTTGTTCAGATTTTTGTTACTCCAATGGATGGTATCCTTGTCATTATGGAAGATAGTCTGTAGTCGAGATTTTTTTTATTCCAATGGATGGTAACCTTGTCATTATTGAAGGTAGTCTTTTGTCGAGATTTTTGTTACTCCAACGGATGGTAGCCTTTTATTTATTGAAGGTAGTTTATTGTCGATATCTTTGTTACTCCAATGGATGATAGCCTTGTCATTATGCAAGGTAGTCTGTTGTTCATATTTTTGTTACTCCAATGGATGATAGCCTTGTAATTATGGAAGGTAGTCTGTTGTCGAGATTTTTGTTACTCCAATGGATGGTAGCCTTGTCTTTATGGAAGGTAGTTTATCGTTGAGATTTTTGTTACTCCAATGGATTGTAGCCTTGTCATTATGTAAGGTAGTATGTTGTTCAGATTTTTGTTACTCCAATGGATGGTAGCCTTGTCATTATGGAAGATAGTCTGTAGTCGAGATTTTTTTTATTCCAATGGATGGTAACCTTGTCATTATGGAATGTAGTCTTTTGTCGAGATTTTTGTTACTCGAATGGATGGTAGGCTTGTATTTATTGAAGGTAGTTTATTGTCGATATCTTTGTTACTCCAATGGATGATAGCCTTGTCATTATGCAAGGTAGTCTGTTGTTCATATTTTTGTTACTCCAATGGATGATAGCCTTGTCATTATGGAAGGTAGTCTGTTGTCGAGATTTTTTTTACTCCAATGGATGGTAGCCTTGTCATTATGGAAGGTAGTATGTTGTCGAGATTTTTGTTACCCCAATGGGTGGTAGCCTTGTAATTATGGAAGGTAGTCTGTTGTCGAGATTTTTGTTACTCTAATGGATGGTAGCCTTGTCTTTATGGAAGGTAGTTTGTCGTGGAGATTTTTGTTACTCCAATGGATTGTATCCCTATTATTATGTAAGTTGGTCTGTTGTTCAGATTTTTGTTACTCCAATGGATGGTAGCCTTGTCATTATGGAAGATAGTCTGTTGTCGAGATTTTTGTTATTCCAATGGATGGTAACCTTGTCAGTATGGAAGGTAGTCTTTTGTCGAGACTCTTTTTACTCCAATGGATGGTAGCCTTGTCATTATTTAAGGTAGTCTATTGTCGATATCTTTGTTACTCCAATGGATGATAGCCTTGTCATTATGCAAGGTAGTCTATTATTCAGATTTTTGTTACTCCAATGGATGGTAGCCTTGTCATTATGGAAGGTAGTCTATTTTCGAGATTTTTTTTATTCCAATCGATGGTAGCCTATTCATTTTGGAAGTTAGATTTTTATCGAGATTTTTGTTAGTCTAATGGATGGTAGCTTTATCATTATGGAAGGTAGTCTATTGTCGAGATTTTTGTTATTCCAATGGATGGTAACCTTGTCATTATGTAAGGTAGTATGTTGTTCAGATTTTTGTTACTCGAATGGATGGTAGCCTTGTCATTATGGAAGATAGTCTGTAGTCGAGATTTTTTTTATTCCAAGGGATGGTAACCTTGTCATTATGGAAGGTAGTCTTTTGTCTATATTTTTGTTACTCGAATGGATGGTAGCCTTGTATTTATTGAAGGTAGTTTATTGTTGATATCTTTGTTACTCCAATGGATGATAGCCTTGTCATTATGCAAGGTAGTCTGTTGTTAATATTTTTGTTACTCCAATGGATGATAACCTTGTAATTATGGAAGGTAGTCTGTTGTCGAGATTTTCTTTACTCCAATGGATGGTAGCCTTGTCATTATGGAAGGTAGTATGTTGTCGAGATTTTTGTTACCCCAATGGATTGTAGCCTTGTAATTATGGAAGGTAGTCTGTTGTCGAGATTTTTGTTACTCCAATGGATGGTAGCCTTGTCTTTATGGAAGGTAGTTTATCGTTGACATTTTTGTTACTCCAATGGATTGTAACCCCGTCGTTATGTAAGGTGGTCTGTTGTTCAGATTTTTGTTAGTCCAATGGATGGTAGCCTTGTCATTATGGATGATTGTCTGTTGTCGAGATTTTTGTTATTCCAATGGATGGTAACCTTGTCAGTATGGAAGGTAGTCTTTTGTCGAGATTCTTTTTACTCCAATGGATGGTAGCCTTGTCATTATTTAAGGTAGTCTATTGTCGATATCTTTGTTACTCCAATGGATGATAGCCTTGTCATTATGCAAGGTAGTCTATTATTCATATTTTTGTTACTCCAATGGATGGTAGCCTTGTCATTATGGAAGGTAGTCTATTGTCGAGATTTTTTTTATTCCAATGGACGGAAGCCTAACCATTTTGGAAGTTAGTTTTTTATCGAGATTTTTGTTAGTCTAATGGATGGTAGCTTTGTCATTATGGAAGGTAGTCTATTGTCGAGATTTTTGTTATTCCAATGGATGGTAACCTTGTCATCATTAAAGGTAGTCTTTTGTCGAGATTTTTGTTACTCCAACGGATGGTAGCCTTGTCATTATTGAAGGTAGTCTGTTGTCGATATCTTTGTTACTCCAATGGATGATAGCCTTGTCATTATGGATGGTAGTATTTTTTCGAGATTTTTGTTACTCCAATGGATGGTAGCCTTGTCATTATTGAAGGTTAGTATGTTACCAATATCTTTGTAACTCCAATGGATGATACCCTTGTCATTATGGAAGGTAGTCTATTGTCGAGATTATTTTTACTCCAATGGATGGTAACCTTTTCATTATGGAAGGTAGTCTGTCGTTGAGATTTTTGTTACTCCAATGGATTGTAGCCTTGTCATTATGTAAGGTAGTATGTTGTTCATATTTTTGTTACTCCAATGGATGGTAGCCTTGTCATTATGGAAAATAGTCTGTAGTCGAGATTTTTTTTATTCCAATGGATGGTAACCTTGTCATTATGCAAGGTAGTCTTTTGTCGAGATTTTTGTTACTCCAATAGATGGTAGCCTTGTATTTATTGAAGGTAGTTTATTGTCGATATCTTTGTTACTCCAATGGAGGATAGCCTTGTCATTATGCAATGTAGTATGTTGTTCATATTTTTGTTACTCCAATGGATGATAGCCTTGTCATTATGGAAGGTAGTCTGTTGTCAAGATTTTTTTTACTCCAATGGATGGTAGCCTTATCATTATGGAAGGTAGTCTATTGTCGATATTTTTGTTACCCCAATGGATGGTAGCCTTGAAATTATGAAAGGTAGTCTGTTGTCGAGATTTTTGTTACTCCAATGGATGGTAGCCTTGTCTTTATGGAAGGTAGTTTGTCGTGGAGATTTTTGTTACTCCAATGGATTGTATCCCTGTCGTTATGTAAGGTGGTCTGTTGTTCAGATTTTTGTTAGTCCAATGGATGGTAGCCTTTTCATTATGGAAGATAGTCTGTTGTCGAGATTTTTGTTATTCCAATGGATGGTAACCTTGTCAGTATGGAAGGTAGTCTTTTGTCGAGATTTTTTTTACTCCAATGGATGGTAACCTTGTCATTATTAAAGGTAGTATTTTGTCGATATTTTTGTTACTCCAATGGATGGTAGCCCTGTCATTATTGAAGGTAGTCCGTTGTCGATATCTTTGTTACTCCAATGGATTGTAGCCTTGTCATTATGTAAGGTAGTATGTTGTTCAGATTTTTGTTACTCCAATGGATGGTAGCCTTGTCATTATGGAAGATAGTCTGTAGTCGAGATTTTTTTTATTCCAATGGATGGTAACCTTGTCATTATGGAAGGTAGTCTTTTGTCGATATTTTTGTTACTCCAATGGATGGTAGCCTTGTATTTATTAAAGGTAGTTTATTGTCGATATCTTTGTTACTCCAATGGATGATAGCCTTGTCATTATGCAAGGTAGTCTGTTGTTCATATTTTTGTTACTCCAATGGATGATAGCCTTGTAATTATGGAAGGTAGTCTGTTGTCGAGATTTTCTTTACTCCAATGGATGGTAGCCTTGTCATTATGGAAGGTAGTATGTTGTCGAGATATTTGTTACCCCAATGGATTGTAGCCTTGTAATTATGGAAGGTAGTCTGTTGTCGAGATTTTTGTTACTCCTATGGATGGTAGCCTTGTCTTTATGGAAGGTAGTTTATCGTTGACATTTTTGTTACTCCAATGGATTGTAACCCCGTCGTTATGTAAGGTTGTCTGTTGTTCAGATTTTTGATAGTCCAATGGATGGTAGCCTTGTCAGTATGGAAGGTAGTCTTTTGTCGAGATTCTTTTTACTCCAATGGATGGTAGCCTTGTCATTATTTAAGGTAGTCTATTATAGATATCTTTGTTACTCCAATGGATGATAGCCTTGTCATTATGCAAGGTAGTCTATTATTCAGATTTTTGTTACTCCAATGGATGGTAGCCTTGTCATTATAGAAGGTAGTCTATTGTCGAGATTTTTTTTATTCCAATGGATGGTAGCCTAATCATTTTGGAAGTTAGTTTTTTGTCGAGATTTTTGTTAGTCTAATGGATGGTAGCCTTGTCATTATGGAAGGTAGTCAATTGTCGATATTTTTGTTATTCCAATGGATGGTAACCTTGTCATTATTAAAGGTAGTCTTTTGTCGAGATTTTTGTTACTCCAACGGATGGTAGCCTTGTCATTATTGAAGGTAGTCTGTTGTCGATATCTTTGTTACTCCAATGGATGATAGCCTTGTCATTATGGATGGTAGTATTTTTTGGAGATTTTTGTTACTCCAATGGATGGTAGCCTTGTCATTATTGAAGGTTAGTATGTTACCGATATCTTTGTTACTCCAATGGATGATACCCTTGTCATTATGGAAGGTAGTCTATTGTCGAGATTATTTTTACTCCAATGGATGGTAACCTTTTCATTATGGAAGGTAGTCTGTCGTTGAGATTTTTGTTACTCCAATGGATTGTAGCCTTGTCATTATGTAAGGTAGTATGTTGTTCATATTTTTGTTACTCCAATGAATGGTAGCCTTGTCATTATGGAAAATAGTCTGTAGTCGAGATTTTTTTTATTCCAATGGATGGTAACCTTGTCATTATGCAAGGTAGTCTTTTGTCGAGATTTTTGTTACTCCAATAGATGGTAGCCTTGTATTTATTGAAGGTAGTTTATTGTCGATATCTTTGTTACTCCAATGGAGGATAGCCTTGTCATTATGCAATGTAGTCTGTTGTTCATATTTTTGTTACTCCAATGGATGATAGCCTTGTCATTATGGAAGGTAGTCTGTTGTCGACATTTTTTTTACTCTAATGGATGGTAGCCTTATCATTATGGAAGGTAGTCTATTGTCGATATTTTTGTTACCCCAATGGATGGTAGCCTTGAAATTATGGAAGGTAGTCTGTTGTCGAGATTTTTGTTACTCCAATGGATGGTAGCCTTGTCTTTATGGAAGGTAGTTTGTCGTGGAGATTTTTGTTACTCCAACAAATTGTATCCCTGTCGTTATGTAAGGTGGTCTGTTGTTCAGATTTTTGTTAGTCCAATGGATGGTAGCCTTGTCATTATGGAAGATAGTCTGTTGTCGAGATTTTTGTTATTCCAATACCTTGTCAGTATGGAAGGCAGTCTTTTGTCGAGATTTTTGTTACTCCAATGGATGGTAACCTTGTCATTATTAAAGGTAGTCTTTTGTCGATATTTTTGTTACTCCAATGGATGGTAGCCTTGTCATTATTGAAGGTAGTCCGTTGTCGATATCTTTGTTACTCTAACGGATTATAGCCTTGTCATTATGGATGGTAGTATGCTGTCGAGATTTTTGTTACTCCAATGGATGGTAGCCTTGTCATTATTAAAGGTTAGTATGTTACCGATATCTTTGTTACTCCAATGGATGATAGGCTTGTCATTATGGAAGGTAGTCTATTGTCGAGATTATTTTTACTCCAATGGATGGTAACCTTTTCATTATGGAAGGTAGTCTGTCGTTGAGATTTTTGTTACTCCAATGGATTGTAGCCTTGTCATTATGTAAGGTAGTATGTTGTTCAGATTTTTGTTACTCCAATGGATGGTAGCCTTGTCATTATGGAAGATAGTCTGTAGTCGAGATTTTTTTTATTCTAATGGATGGTAACCTTGTCATTATGGAAGGTAGTCTTTTGTCGATATTTTTGTTACTCCAATAGATGGTAGCCTTGTATTTATTGAAGGTAGTTTATTGTCGATATCTTTGTTACTCCAATGGATGATAGCCTTGTCATTATGCAATGTAGTCTGTTGTTCATATTTTTGTTACTCCAATGGATGATAGCCTTGTCATTATGGAAGGTAGTCTGTTGTCGAGATTTTTGTTACCCCAATTGATGGTAGCCTTGTAATTATGGAAGGTAGTTTGTTGTCGAGATTTTTGTTACTCCAATGGATGGTAGCCTTGTCTTTATGGAAGGTAGTTTGTCGTGGAGATTTTTGTTACTCCAATGGATTGTATCCCTATTATTATGTAAGTT
This sequence comes from Vicia faba, assembly GCA_948472305.1. Lineage (NCBI taxonomy): Eukaryota > Viridiplantae > Streptophyta > Magnoliopsida > Fabales > Fabaceae > Vicia > Vicia faba. The sequence goes on along the minus strand of OX451739.1, from coordinate 678,931,112 downwards.
GGTCTGTTGTTCAGATTTTTGTTACCCCAATGGATGATAGCCTTGTCATTATGGAAGATAGTCTGTTGTCGAGATTTTTGTTATTCCAATGGATGGTAACCTTGTCAGTATGGAAGGTAGTATTTTGTCGAGATTATTTTTACTCCAATGGATGGTAGCCTTGTCATTATTTAAGGTAGTCTATTGTCGATATCTTTGTTACTACAATGGATGATAGCCTTGTCATTATGCAAGGTAGTCTATTATTCAGATTTTTGTTACTCCAATGGAGTGTAGCCTTGTCATTATGGAAGGTAGTCTATTGCCGATATTTTTTTTATTCCAATGGATGGTAGCCTATTCATTTTGGAAGTTAGATTTTTATCGAGATTTTTGTTAGTCTAATGGATGGTAGCCTTGTCATTATGGAAGGTAGTCTATTGTCGAGATTTTTGTTATTCCAATGGATGGTAACCTTGTCATTATTAAAGGTAGTCTTTTGTCGATATTTTTGTTACTCCAATGGATGGTAGCCTTGTCATTATTAAAGGTAGTCCGTTGTCGATATCTTTGTTACTCCAATGGATGATAGCCTTGTCATCATGGATGGTAGTATTTTGTCGAGATTTTTGTTATTCCAATGGATGGTAGCCTTGTCATTATTGAAGGTTAGTATGTTACCGATATCTTTGTTACTCCAATGGATGATAACCTTGTAATTATGGAAGGTAGTCTATTGTTGAGATTTTCTTTACTCCAATGGATGGTAGCCTTGTCATTATGGAAGGTAGTATGTTGTCGAGATTTTTGTTACCCCAATGGATTGTAGCCTTGTAATTATGGAAGGTAGTCTGTTGCCGAGATTTTTGTTACTCCAATGGATGGTAGCCTTGTCTTTATGGAAGGTAGTTTATCGTTGACATTTTTGTTACTCCAATGGATTGTATCCCTTTTATTATGTAAGTTGGTTTGTTGTTCAGATTTTTGTTAGTCCAATGGATGGTAGCATTGTCATTATGGAAGAAAGTCTGTTGTCGAGATTTTTGTTATTACAATGGATGGTAACCTTATCAGTATGGAAGGTAGTCTTTTGTCGAGATTCTTTTTACTCCAATGGATGGGTAGCCTTGTCATTATTTAAGGTAGTCTATTGTCGATATCTTTGTTACTCCAATGGATGATAGCCTTGTCATTATGCAAGGTAGTCTATTATTCAGATTTTTGTTACTCCAATGGATGGTAGCCTTGTCATTATGGAAGGTAGTCTATTGTCGAGATTTTTTTTATTCCAATGGATGGTAGCCTAATTATTTTGGAAGTTAGTTTTTTATCGAGATTTTTGTTAGTCTAATGGATGGTAGCCTTGTCATTATGGAAGGTAGTCTATTGTCGAGATTTTTGTTATTCCAATGGATGGTAACCTTGTCATTATTAAAGGTAGTCTTTTGTCGATATTTTTGTTACTCCAATGGATGGTAGCCTTGTCATTATTGAAGGTAGTCCGTTGTCGATATCTTTGTTACTCCAATGGATGATAGCCTTGTCATTATGGATGGTAGTATTTTGTCGAGATTTTTGTTACTCCAATGGATGGTAGCCTTGTCATTATTGAAGGTTAGTATGTTACTGATATCTTTGTTACTCCAATAGATGATAGCCTTGTCATTATGGAAGGTAGTCTATTGTCGAGATTATTTTTACTCCAATGGATGGTAACCTTTTCATTATGGAATGTAGTTTGTCGTTGAGATTTTTGTTACTCGAATGGATTGTAGCGTTGTCATTATGTAAGGTAGTATGTTGTTCAGATTTTTGTTACTCCAATGGATGGTAGCCTTGTCATTATGGAAGATAGTCTGTAGTCGAGATTTTTTTTATTCCAATGGATGGTAACCTTGTCATTATGGAAGGTAGTCTTTTGTCGAGATTTTTGTTACTCCAATGGATGGTAGCCTTGTATTTATTGAAGGTAGTTTATTGTCGATATCTTTGTTACTCCAATGGATGATAGCCTTGTCATTATGCAAGGTAGTCTGTTGTTCATATTTTTGTTACTCCAATGGATGATAGCCTTGTAATTATGGAAGGTAGTCTGGTGTCGAGATTTTTTTTACTCCAATGGATGGTAGCCTTGTCATTATGGAAAGTAGTATGTTGTCGAGATTTTTGTTACCCCAATGGATTGTAGCCTTGTAATTATGGAAGGTAGTCTTTTGTCGAGATTTTTGTTACTCCAATGGATGGTAGCCTTGTCTTTATGGAAGGTAGTTTATCATTGAGATTTTTGTTACTCCAATGGATTGTAACCCCGTCGTTATGTAAGGTGGTCTGTTGTTCAGATTTTTGTTAGTCCAATGGATGGTAGCCTTGTCATTATGGATGATTGTCTGTTGTCGAGATTTTTGTTATTCCAATGGATGGTAACCTTGTCAGTATGGAAGGTAGTCTTTTGTCGAGATTCTTTTTACTCCAATGGATGGTAGCCTTGTCATTATTTAAGGTAGTCTATTGTCGATATCTTTGTTACTCCAATGGATGATAGCCTTGTCATTATGCAAGGTAGTCTATTATTCAGATTTTTGTTACTCCAATGGATGGTAGCCTTGTCATTATGGAAGGTAGTCTATTGTCGAGATTTTTTTTATTCCAATGGACGGTAGCCTAATCATTTTGGAAGTTAGTTTTTTATCGAGATTTTTGTTAGTCTAATGGATGGTAGCTTTATCATTATGGTAGGTAGTCTATTGTCGAGATTTTTGTTATTCCAATGGATGGTAACCTTGTCATTATTAAAGGTAGTCTTTTGTCGAGATTTTTGTTACTCCAATGGATGGTAGCCTTGTCATTATTGAAGGTAGTCTGTTGTCGATATCTTTGTTACTCCAATGGATGATAGCCTTGTCATTATGGATGATAATATTTTTTCGAGATTTTTGTTACTCCAATGGATGGTAGCCTTGTCATTATTGAAGGTTAGTATGTTACCGATATCTTTATTACTCAAATGGATGATACCCTTGTCATTATGGAAGGTAGTCTATTGTCGAGATTATTTTTACTCCAATGGATGGTAACCTTTTCATTATGGAAGGTAGTCTGTCGTTGAGATTTTTGTTACTCCAATGGATTGTAGCCTTGTCATTATGTAAGGTTGTATGTTGTTCATATTTTTGTTACTCCAATGGATGGTAGCCTTGTCATTATGGAAGATAGTCTGTAGTCGAGATTTTTTTTATTCCAATGGATGGTAACCTTGTCATTATGCAAGGTAGTCTTTTGTCGAGATTTTTGTTACTCCAATAGATGGTAGCCTTGTATTTATTGAAGGTAGTTTATTGTCGATATCTTTGTTACTCCAATGGATGATAGCCTTGTCATTATGCAAGGTAGTCTGTTGTTCATATTTTTGTTACTCCAATGGATGATAGCCTTGTCATTATGGAAGGTAGTCTGTTGTCGAGATTTTTTTTACTCTAATGGATGGTAGCCTTATCATTATGGAAGGTAGTCTATTGTCGATATTTTTGTTACCCCAATGGATGGTAGCCTTGTAATTATGGAAGGTAGTCTGTTGTCGAGATTTTTGTTACTCCAATGGATGGTAGCCTTGTCTTTATGGAAGGTAGTTTGTCGTTGATATTTTTGTTACTCCAATGGATTGTAACCCCTTCGTTATGTAAGGTGGTCTGTTGTTCAGATTTTTGTTAGTCCAATGGATGGTAGCCTTGTCATTATGGAAGATAGTCTGTTGTCGAGATTTTTGTTATTCCAATGGATGGTAACCTTGTCAGTATGAAAGGTAGTCTTTTGTCGAGATTTTTGTTACTCCAATGGATGGTAACCTTGTCATTATTAAAGGTAGTCTTTTGTCGATATTTTTGTTACTCCAATGGATGGTAGCCTTGTCATTATTGAAGGTAGTCCGTTGTCGATATCTTTGTTACTCCAACGGATTATAGCCTTGCCATTAGGGATGGTAGTATGTTGTCAAGATTTTTGTTACTCCAATGGATGGTAGCCTTGTCATTATTGAAGGTTAGTATGTTACCGATATCTTTGTTACTCCAATGGATGATAGCCTTGTCATTATGGAAGGTAGTCTATTGTCGAGATTATTTTTACTCCAATGGATGGTAACCTTTTCATTATGGAAGGTAGTCTGTCGTTGAGATTTTTGTTACTCCAATGGATTGTAGCCTTGTCATTATGTAAGGTAGTATGTTGTTCAGATTTTTGTTACTCCAATGGATGGTAGCCTTGTCATTATGGAAGATAGTCTGTAGTCGAGATTTTTTTTATTCCAATGGATGGTAACCTTGTCATTATGGAAGGTAGTCTTTTGTCAATATTTTTGTTACTCCAATAGATGGTAGCCTTGTATTTATTGAAGGTAGTTTATTGTCGATATCTTTGTTACTCCAATGGATGATAGCCTTGTCATTATGCAATGTAGTCTGTTGTTCATATTTTTGTTACTCCAATGGATGATAGCCTTGTCATTATGGAAGGTAGTCTGTTGTCGAGATTTTTTTTACTCCAATGGATGGTAGCCTTATCATTATGGAAGGTAGTCTATTGTCGAGATTTTTGTTACCCCAATTGATGGTAGCCTTGTAATTATGGAAGGTAGTTTGTTGTCGAGATTTTTGTTACTCCAATGGATCGTAGCCTTGTCTTTATGGAGGGTAGTTTGTCGTGGAGATTTTTGTTACTCCAATGGATTGTATCCCTGTTATTATGTAAGTTGGTCTGTTGTTCAGATTTTTGTTACCCCAATGGATGGTAGCCTTCTCATTATGGAAGATAGTCTGTTGTCGAGATTTTTGTTATTCCAATGGATGGTAACCTTGTCATTATTAAAGGTAGTCTTTTGTCGAGATTTTTGTTACTCCAATGGATGGTAGCCTTGTCATTATTGAAGGTAGTCTGTTGTCGATATCTTTGTTACTCCAATGGATGATAGCCTTGTCATTATGGATGATAATATTTTTTCGAGATTTTTGTTACTCCAATGGATGGTAGCCTTGTCATTATTGAAGGTTAGTATGTTACCGATATCTTTATTACTCGAATGGATGATACCCTTGTCATTATGGAAGGTAGTCTATTGTCGAGATTATTTTTACTCCAATGGATGGTAACCTTTTCATTATGGAAGGTAGTCTGTCGTTGAGATTTTTGTTACTCCAATGGATTGTAGCCTTGTCATTATGTAAGGTTGTATGTTGTTCATATTTTTGTTACTCCAATGGATGGTAGCCTTGTCATTATGGAAGATAGTCTGTAGTCGAGATTTTTTTTATTCCAATGGATGGTAACCTTGTCATTATGCAAGGTAGTCTTTTGTCGAGATTTTTGTTACTCCAATAGATGGTAGCCTTGTATTTATTGAAGGTAGTTTATTGTCGATATCTTTGTTACTCCAATGGATGATAGCCTTGTCATTATGCAAGGTAGTCTGTTGTTCATATTTTTGTTACTCCAATGGATGATAGCCTTGTCATTATGGAAGGTAGTCTGTTGTCGAGATTTTTTTTACTCCAATGGATGGTAGCCTTATCATTATGGAAGGTAGTCTATTGTCGATATTTTTGTTACCCCAATGGATGGTAGCCTTGTAATTATGGAAGGTAGTCTGTTGTCGAGATTTTTGTTACTCCAATGGATGGTAGCCTTGTCTTTATGGAAGGTAGTTTGTCGTTGATATTTTTGTTACTCCAATGGATTGTAACCCCGTCGTTATGTAAGGTGGTCTGTTGTTCAGATTTTTGTTAGTCCAATGGATGGTAGCCTTGTCATTATGGAAGATAGTCTGTTGTCGAGATTTTTGTTATTCCAATGGATGGTAACCTTGTCAGTATGGAAGGTAGTCTTTTGTCGAGATTTTTGTTACTCCAATGGATGGTAACCTTGTCATTATTAAAGGTAGTCTTTTGTCGATATTTTTGTTACTCCAATGGATGGTAGCCTTGTCATTATTGAAGGTAGTCCGTTGTCGATATCTTTGTTACTCCAACGGATTATAGCCTTGCCATTAGGGATGGTAGTATGTTGTCAAGATTTTTGTTACTCCAATGGATGGTAGCCTTGTCATTATTGAAGGTTAGTATGTTACCGATATCTTTGTTACTCCAATGGATGATAGCCTTGTCATTATGGAAGGTAGTCTATTGTCGAGATTATTTTTACTCCAATGGATGGTAACCTTTTCATTATGGAAGGTAGTCTGTCGTTGAGATTTTTGTTACTCCAATGGATTGTAGCCTTGTCATTATGTAAGGTAGTATGTTGTTCAGATTTTTGTTACTCCAATGGATGGTAGCCTTGTCATTATGGAAGATAGTCTGTAGTCGAGATTTTTTTTATTCCAATGGATGGTAACCTTGTCATTATGGAAGGTAGTCTTTTGTCAATATTTTTGTTACTCCAATAGATGGTAGCCTTGTATTTATTGAAGGTAGTTTATTGTCGATATCTTTGTTACTCCAATGGATGATAGCCTTGTCATTATGCAATGTAGTCTGTTGTTCATATTTTTGTTACTCCAATGGATGATAGCCTTGTCATTATGGAAGGTAGTCTGTTGTCGAGATTTTTTTTACTCCAATGGATGGTAGCCTTATCATTATGGAAGGTAGTCTATTGTCGAGATTTTTGTTACCCCAATTGATGGTAGCCTTGTAATTATGGAAGGTAGTTTGTTGTCGAGATTTTTGTTACTCCAATGGATCGTAGCCTTGTCTTTATGGAAGGTAGTTTGTCGTGGAGATTTTTGTTACTCCAATGGATTGTATCCCTGTTATTATGTAAGTTGGTCTGTTGTTCAGATTTTTGTTACCCCAATGGATGGTAGCCTTCTCATTATGGAAGATAGTCTGTTGTCGAGATTTTTGTTATTCCAATGGATGGTAACCTTGTCATTATTAAAGGTAGTCTTTTGTCGAGATTTTTGTTACTCCAATGGATGGTAGCCTTGTCATTATTGAAGGTAGTCTGTTGTCGATATCTTTGTTACTCCAATGGATGATAGCCTTGTCATTATGGATGATAATATTTTTTCGAGATTTTTGTTACTCCAATGGATGGTAGCCTTGTCATTATTGAAGGTTAGTATGTTACCGATATCTTTATTACTCGAATGGATGATACCCTTGTCATTATAGAAGGTAGTCTATTGTCGAGATTATTTTTACTCCAATGGATGGTAACCTTTTCATTATGGAAGGTAGTCTGTCGTTGAGATTTTTGTTACTCCAATGGATTGTAGCCTTGTCATTATGTAAGGTTGTATGTTGTTCATATTTTTGTTACTCCAATGGATGGTAGCCTTGTCATTATGGAAGATAGTCTGTAGTCGAGATTTTTTTTATTCCAATGGATGGTAACCTTGTCATTATGCAAGGTAGTCTTTTGTCGAGATTTTTGTTACTCCAATAGATGGTAGCCTTGTATTTATTGAAGGTAGTTTATTGTCGATATCTTTGTTACTCCAATGGATGATAGCCTTGTCATTATGCAAGGTAGTCTGTTGTTCATATTTTTGTTACTCCAATGGATGATAGCCTTGTCATTATGGAAGGTAGTCTGTTGTCGAGATTTTTTTTACTCCAATGGATGGTAGCCTTGTCATTATGGAAGGTAGTCTATTGTCGATATTTTTGTTACCCCAATGGATGGTAGCCTTGTAATTATGGAAGGTAGTCTGTTGTCGAGATTTTTGTTACTCCAATGGATGGTAGCCTTGTCTTTATGGAAGGTAGTTTGTCGTTGATATTTTTGTTACTCCAATGGATTGTAACCCCGTCGTTATGTAAGGTGGTCTGTTGTTCAGATTTTTGTTAGTCCAATGGATGGTAGCCTTGTCATTATGGAAGATAGTCTGTTGTCGAGATTTTTGTTATTCCAATGGATGGTAACCTTGTCAGTATGGAAGGTAGTCTTTTGTCGAGATTTTTGTTACTCCAATGGATGGTAACCTTGTCATTATTAAAGGTAGTCTTTTGTCGATATTTTTGTTACTCCAATGGATGGTAGCCTTGTCATTATTGAAGGTAGTCCGTTGTCGATATCTTTGTTACTCCAACGGATTATAGCCTTGCCATTAGGGATGGTAGTATGTTGTCAAGATTTTTGTTACTCCAATGGATGGTAGCCTTGTCATTATTGAAGGTTAGTATGTTACCGATATCTTTGTTACTCCAATGGATGATAGCCTTGTCATTATGGAAGGTAGTCTATTGTCGAGATTATTTTTACTCCAATGGATGGTAACCTTTTCATTATGGAAGGTAGTCTGTCGTTGAGATTTTTGTTACTCCAATGGATTGTAGCCTTGTCATTATGTAAGGTAGTATGTTGTTCAGATTTTTGTTACTCCAATGGATGGTAGCCTTGTCATTATGGAAGATAGTCTGTAGTCGAGATTTTTTTTATTCCAATGGATGGTAACCTTGTCATTATGGAAGGTAGTCTTTTGTCAATATTTTTGTTACTCCAATAGATGGTAGCCTTGTATTTATTGAAGGTAGTTTATTGTCGATATCTTTGTTACTCCAATGGATGATAGCCTTGTCATTATGCAATGTAGTCTGTTGTTCATATTTTTGTTACTCCAATGGATGATAGCCTTGTCATTATGGAAGGTAGTCTGTTGTCGAGATTTTTTTTACTCCAATGGATGGTAGCCTTATCATTATGGAAGGTAGTCTATTGTCGAGATTTTTGTTACCCCAATTGATGGTAGCCTTGTAATTATGGAAGGTAGTTTGTTGTCGAGATTTTTGTTACTCCAATGGATCGTAGCCTTGTCTTTATGGAAGGTAGTTTGTCGTGGAGATTTTTGTTACTCCAATGGATTGTATCCCTGTTATTATGTAAGTTGGTCTGTTGTTCAGATTTTTGTTACCCCAATGGATGGTAGCCTTCTCATTATGGAAGATAGTCTGTTGTCGAGATTTTTGTTATTCCAATGGATGGTAACCTTGTCAGTATGGAAGGTAGTATTTTGTCGAGATTCTTTTTACTCCAATGGATGGTAGCCTTGTCATTATTTAAGGTAGTCTATTGTCGATATCTTTGTTACTCCAATGGATGATAGCCTTGACATTATGCAAGGTAGTCTATTATTCAGATTTTTGTTACTCCAATGGATGGTAGCCTTGTCATTATGGAAGGTAGTCTATTGTCGAGATTTTTTTTATTCCAATGGATGGTAGCCTATTCATTTTGGAAGTTAGATTTTTATCGAGATTTTTGTTAGTCTAATGGATGATAGCCTTGTCATTATGGAAGGTAGTCTATTGTCGAGATTTTTGTTATTCCAATGGATGGTATCCTTGTCATTATTAAAGGTAGTCTTTTGTCGATATTTTTGTTACTCCAATGGATGGTAGCCTTGTCATTATTAAAGGTAGTCCGTTGTCGATATCTTTGTTACTCCAATGGATGATAGCCTTGTCATTATGGATGGTAGTATTTTGTCGAGATTTTTGTTACTCCAATGGATGGTAGCCTTGTCATTATTGAAGGATAGTATGTTACCGATATCTTTGTTACTCCAATGGATGATAGCCTTGTCATTATGGAAGGTAGTCTGTTGTCGAGATTTTTGTTACTCCAATGGATGGTAGCCTTGTCTTTATGGAAGGTAGTTTATCATTGAGATTTTTGTTACTCCAATGGATTGTAACCCCGTTGTTATGTAAGGTGGTCTGTTGTTCAGATTTTTGTTAGTCCAATGGATGGTAGCCTTGTCATTATGGAAGATAGTCTGTTGTCGTGATTTTTGTTATTCCAATGGATGGTAACCTTTATCAGTATTGAAGGTAGTCTTTTGTCGAGATTCTTTTTACTCCAATGGATGGTAGCCTTGTCATTATTTAAGGTAGTCTATTGTCGATATCTTTGTTACTCCAATGGATGATAGCCTTGTCATTATGCAAGGTAGTCTATTATTCAGATTTTTGTTACTCCAATGGATGGTAGCCTTGTCATTATGGAAGGTAGTCTATTGTCGAGATTTTTTTTATTCCAATGGATGGTAGCCTAATCATTTTGGAAGTTAGTTTTTTATCGAGATTTTTGTTATTCTAATGGATGGTAGCTTTGTCATTATGGAAGGTAGTGTATTGTCGAGATTTTTGTTATTCCAATGGATGGTAACCTTGTCATTATTACAGGTAGTCTTTTAACGAGATTTTTGTTACTCCAATGGATGGTAGCCTTGTCATTATTGAAGGTAGTCTATTGTCGATATCTTTGTTACTCCAATGGATGATAGCCTTGTCATTATGGATGGTAGTATTTTTTCGAGACTTTTGTTACTCCAATGGATGGTAGCCTTGTCATTATTGAAGGTTAGTATGTGACCGATATCTTTGTTACTCCAATGGATGATAGCCTTGTCATTATGGAAGGTAGTCTATTGTCGAGATTATTTTTACTCCAATGGATGGTAACCTTTTCATTATGGAAGGTAGTCTGTCGTTGAGATTTTTGTTACTCCAATGGATTGTAGCCTTGTCATTATGTAAAGTAGTATGTTGTTCATATTTTTGTTACTCCAATGGATGGTAGCCTTGTCATTATGCAAGATAGTCTGTAGTCGAGATTTTTTTATTCCAATGGATGGTAACCTTGTCATTATGGAAGGTAGTCTTTTGTCGAGATTTTTGTTACTCCAATAGATGGTAGCCTTGTATTTATTGAAGGTAGTTTATTGTCGATATCTTTGTTACTCCAATGGATGATAGCCTTGTCATTATGCAAGGTAGTCTGTTGTTCATATTTTTGTTACTCTAATGGATGATAGCCTTGTCATTATGGAAGGTAGTCTGTTGTCGAGATTTTGTTTACTCTAATGGATGGTAGCCTTATCATTATGGAAGGTAGTCTATTGTCGAGATTTTTGTTACCCCAATGGATGGTAGCCTTGTAATTATGGAAGGTAGTCTGTTGTCGAGATTTTTGTTACTCCAATGGATGGTAGCCTTGTCTTTATGGAAGGTAGTTTGTCGTTGAGATTTTTGTTACTCCAATGGATTGTAACCACGTCGTTATGTAAGGTGGTTTGTTGTTCAGATTTTTGTTAGTCCAATGGATGGTAGCCTTGACATTATGGAAGATAGTCTGTTGTCGAGATTTTTGTTATTCCAATGGATGGTAACCTTGTCAGTATGAAAGGTAGTCTTTTGTCGAGATTTTTGTTACTCCAATGGATGGTAGCCTTGTCATTATTTAAGGAAGTCTATTGTCAATATCTTTGTTACTCCAATGGATGATAGCCTTGTCATTATGCAAGGTAGTCTATGATTCAGATTTTTGTTACTCCAATGGATGGTAGCCTTGTCATTTTGGAAGGTGGTCTATTGTCGAGATTTTTTTTATTCCAATTGATGGTAGCCTTGTCATTATGCAAGGTAGTCTATTATTCAGATTTTTGTTACTCCAATGGATGGTAGCCTTGTCATTATAGAAGGTAGTCTATTGTCGAGATTTTTTTTATTCCAATGGATGGTAGCCTAATCATTTTGGAAGTTAGTTTTTTGTCGAGATTTTTGTTAGTCTAATGGATGGTAGCCTTGTCATTATGGAAGGTAGTCAATTGTCGAGATTTTTGTTATTCCAATGGATGATAACCTTGTCATTATTAAAGGTAGTCTTTTGTCGATATTTTTGTTACTCCAATGGATGGTAGCCTTGTCATTATTAAAGGTAGTCCGTTGTCGATATCTTTGTTACTCCAATGGATGATAGCCTTGTCATTATGGATGGTAGTATTTTGTCGAGATTTTTGTTACTCCAATGGATGGTAGCCTTGTCATTATTGAAGGTTAGTATGTTACCGATATCTTTGTTACTCCAATGGATGATAGCCTTGTCATTATGGAAGGTAGTCTGTTGTCGAGATTTTTTTTACTCCAATGGATGGTAGCCTTGTCATTATGGAAGGTAGTATGTTGTCGAGATTTTTGTTACCCCAATGGATTGTAGCCTTGTAATTATGGAAGGTAGTCTGTTGTCGACATTTTTGTTACTCCAATGGATGGTAGCCTTGTCTTTATGGAAGGTAGTTTATCATTGTGATTTTTGTTACTCCAATGGATTGTAACCCCGTCGTTATGTAAGGTGGTCTGTTGTTCAGATTTTTGTTAGTCCAATGGATGGTAGCCTTGTCATTATGGAAGACAGTCTGTTGTCGAGATTTTTGTTATTCCAATGGATGGTAACCTTGTCAGTATTGAAGGTAGTCTTTTGTCGAGATTCTTTTTACTCCAATGGATGGTAGCCTTGTCATTATTTAAGGTAGTCTATTGTCGATATCTTTGTTACTCCAATGGATGATAGCCTTGTCATTATGCAAGGTAGTCTATTATTCAGATTTTTGTTACTCCAATGGATGGTAGCCTTGTCATTATGGAAGGTAGTCTATTGTCGAGATTTTTTTTATTCCAATGGATGGTAGCCTAATTATTTTGGAAGTTAGTTTTTTATCGAGATTTTTGTTAGTCTAATGGATGGTAACCTTGTCATTATTAAAGGTAGTCTTTTGTCGATATTTTTGTTACTCCAATGGATGGTAGCCTTGTCATTATTGAAGGTAGTTCGTTGTCGATATCTTTGTTACTCCAATGGATGATAGCCTTGTCATTATGGATGGTAGTATTTTGTCGAGATTTTTGTTACTCCAATGGATGGTAGCCTTGTCATTATTGAAGGTTAGTATGTTACTGATATCTTTGTTACTCCAATAGATGATAGCCTTGTCATTATGGAAGGTAGTCTATTGTCGAGATTATTTTTACTCCAATGGATGGTAACCTTTTCATTATGGAATGTAGTCTGTCGTTGAGATTTTTGTTACTCGAATGGATTGTAGCCTTGTCATTATGTAAGGTAGTATGTTGTTCAGATTTTTGTTACTCCAATGGATGGTAGCCTTGTCATTATGGAAGATAGTCTGTAGTCGAGATTTTTTTTATTCCAATGGATGGTAACCTTGTCATTATGGAAGGTAGTCTTTTGTCGAGATTTTTGTTACTCCAATGGATGGTAGCCTTGTATTTATTGAAGGTAGTTTATTGTCGATATCTTTGTTACTCAAATGGATGATAGCCTTGTCATTATGCAAGGTAGTCTGTTGTTCATATTTTTGTTACTCCAATGGATGATAGCCTTGTAATTATGGAAGGTAGTCTGTTGTCGAGATTTTTTTTACTCCAATGGATGGTAGCCTTGTCATTATGGAAAGTAGTATGTTGTCGAGATTTTTGTTACCCCAATGGATTGTAGCCTTGTAATTATGGAAGGTAGTCTTTTGTCGAGATTTTTGTTACTCCAATGGATGGTAGCCTTGTCTTTATGGAAGGTAGTTTATCATTGAGATTTTTGTTACTCCAATGGATTGTAACCCCATCGTTATGTAAGGTGGTCTGTTGTTCAGATTTTTGTTAGTCCAATGGATGGTAGCCTTGTCATTATGGATGATTGTCTGTTGTCGAGATTTTTGTTATTCCAATGGATGGTAACCTTGTCAGTATGGAAGGTAGTCTTTTGTCGAGATTCTTTTTACTCCAATGGATGGTAGCCTTGTCATTATTTAAGGTAGTCTATTGTCGATATCTTTGTTACTCCAATGGATGATAGCCTTGTCATTATGCAAGGTAGTCTATTATTCAGATTTTTGTTACTCCAATGGATGGTAGCCTTGTCATTATGGAAGGTAGTCTATTGTCGAGATTTTTTTTATTCCAATGGACGGTAGCCTAATCATTTTGGAAGTTAGTTTTTTATCGAGATTTTTGTTAGTCTAATGGATGGTAGCTTTATCATTATGGAAGGTAGTCTATTGTCGAGATTTTTGTTATTCCAATGGATGGTAACCTTGTCATTATTAAAGGTAGTCTTTTGTCGAGATTTTTGTTACTCCAATGGATGGTAGCCTTGTCATTATTGAAGGTAGTCTGTTGTCGATATCTTTGTTACTCCAATGGATGATAGCCTTGTCATTATGGATGATAATATTTTTTCGAGATTTTTGTTACTCCAATGGATGGTAGCCTTGTCATTATTGAAGGTTAGTATGTTACCGATATCTTTATTACTCGAATGGATGATACCCTTGTCATTATGGAAGGTAGTCTATTGTCGAGATTATTTTTACTCCAATGGATGGTAACCTTTTCATTATGGAAGGTAGTCTGTCGTTGAGATTTTTGTTACTCCAATGCATGGTAGCCTTATCATTATGGAAGGTAGTCTATTGTCGAGATTTTTGTTACCCCAATGGATGGTAGCCTTGTAATTATGGAAGGTAGTCTGTTGTCGATATTTTTGTTACTCCAATGGATGGTAGCCTTGTCTTTATGGAAGGTAGTTTGTCGTTGAGATTTTTGTTACTCTAATGGATTGTAACCCCGTCGTTATGTAAGGTGGTCTGTTGTTTAGATTTTTGTTAGTCCAATGGATGGTAGCCTTGTCATTATGGAAGATAGTTTGTTGTCGAGATTTTTGTTATTCCAATGGATGGTAACCTTGTCAGTATGAAAGGTAGTCTTTTGTCGAGATTTTTGTTACTCCAATGGATGGTAGCCTTGTCATTATTGAAGGTAGTTTATTGTCGATATCTTTGTTACTCCAATGGATGATAGCCTTGACATTATAAAAGGTAGTCTGTTGTTCATATTTTCGTTACTCCAATGGATGATAGCCTTGTCATTATGGAAGGTAGTTTGTTGTCGAGATTGATTTTACTCCAATGGATGGTAGCCTTGTCATTATGGAAGGTAGTCTATTGTCGAGATTTTTGTTACCCCAATGGATGGTAGCCTTGTAATTATGGAAGGTAGTTTGTTGTCGAGATTTTTGTTACTCCAATGGATGGTAGCCTTGTCTTTATGGAAGGTAGTTTGTCGTTGAGATTTTTGTTACTCCAATGGATTGTAACCCCGTCGTTATGTAAGGTTGTATGTTGTTCAGATTTTTGTAACTCCAATGGATGGTAGCCTTGTCATTATGGAAGATAGTCTGTTGTCTAGATTTTTGTTATTCCAATGAATGGTAACCTTGTCAGTTTGAAGGTAGTCTTTTGTCAAGATTTTTGTTACTCCAATGGATGGTAGCCTTGTCATTATTGAAGGTAGTTTATTGTCGATATATTTGTTACTCCAATGGATGATAGCCTTGTCATTATGCAAGGTAGTCTGTTGTTCATATTTTTGTTACTCCAATGGATGATAGCCTTGTCATTATGGAAGGTAGTCTGTTGTCGAGATTTTTTTTACTCCAATGGATGGTAGCCTTGTCATTATGGAAGGTAGTCTATTGTCGAGATTTTTGTTACCCCAATGGATGGTAGCCTTGTAATTATGGAAGGTAGTTTGTTGTCGAGATTTTTGTTACTCCAATGGATGGTAGCCTTGTCTTTATGGAAGGTAGTTTGTCTTTGAGATTTTTGTTACTCCAATGGATTGTAACCCCGTCGTTATGTAAGGTTGTATGTTGTTCAGATTTTTGTAACTCCAATGGATGGTAGCCTTGTCATTATGGAAGATAGTCTGTTGTCTAGATTTTTGTTATTCCAATGAATGGTAACCTTGTCAGTTTGAAGGTAGTCTTTTGTCGAGATTTTTGTTACTCCAATGGATGGTAGCCTTGTCATTATTGAAGGTAGTTTATTGTCGATATATTTGTTACTCCAATGGATGATAGCCTTGTCATTATGCAAGGTAGTCTGTTGTTCATATTTTTGTTACTCCAATGGATGATAGCCTTGTCATTATGGAAGGTAGTCTGTTGTCGAGATTTATTTTACTCCAATGGATGGTAGCCTTATCATTATGGAAGGTAGTCTATTGTCGAGATTTTTGTTACCCCAATGGATGGTAGCCCTGTAATTATGGAAGGTAGTCTGTTGTCAAGATTTTTGTTACTCCAATGGATGGTAGCCTTGTCTTTATGGAAGGTAGTTTGTCGTTGAGTTTTTTGTTACTCCAATGGATTGTAACCCCGTCGTTATGTAAGGTGGTATGTTGTTCAGATTTTTGTTACTCCAATGGATGGTAGCCTTGTCATTATGGAAGATAGTCTGTTGTCTAGATTTTTGTTATTTTAATGGATGGTAACCTTGTCAGTATGGAAGGTAGTCTTTTGTCGAGATTTTTGTTACTCCAATGGATGGTAACCTTGTCATTATTAAAGGTAGTCTTTTGTCGATATTTTTGTTACTCCAATGGATGGTAGCCTTGTCATTATTGAAGGTAGTCCGTTGTCGATATCTTTGTTACTCCAACGGATTATAGCCTTGTCATTATGGATGGTAGTATGTTGTCGAGATTTTTGTTACTCCAATGGATGGTAGCCTTGTCATTATTAAAGGTTAGTATGTTACCGATATCTTTGTTACTCCAATGGATGATAGCCTTGTCATTATGGAAGGTAGTCTATTGTCGAGATTATTTTTACTCCAATGGATGGTAACCTTTTCATTATGGAAGGTAGTCTGTCGTTGAGATTTTTGTTACTCCAATGGATTGTAGCCTTGTCATTATGTAAGGTAGTATGTTGTTCAGATTTTTGTTACTCCAATGGATGGTAGCCTTGTCATTATGGAAGATAGTCTGTAGTCGAGATTTTTTTTATTCCAATGGATGGTAACCTTGTCATTATGGAAGGTAGTCTTTTGTCGATATTTTTGTTACTCCAATAGATGGTAGCCTTGTATTTATTGAAGGTAGTTTATTGTCGGTATCTTTGTTACTCCAATGGATGATAGCCTTGTCATTATGCAAGGTAGTCTGTTGTTCATATTTTTGTTACTCTAATGGATGATAGCCTTGTCATTATGGAAGGTAGTCTGTTGTCGAGATTTTGTTTACTCCAATGGATGGTAGCCTTATCATTATGGAAGGTAGTCTATTTTCGAGATTTTTGTTACCCCAATGTGTGGTAGCCTTCTAATTATGGAAGGTAGTCTGTTGTCGAGATTTTTGTTACTCCAATGGATGGTATCCTTGTCTTTATGGAAGGTAGTTTGTCGTTGAGATTTTTGTTACTCCAATGGAATGTAACCACGTCGTTATGTAAGGTGGTCTGTTGTTCAGATTTTTGTTAGTCCAATGGATGGTAGCCTTGTCATTATGGAAGATAGTCTGTTGTCGAGATTTTTGTTATTCCAATGGATGGTAACCTTGTTAGTATGAAAGGTAGTCTTTTGTCGAGATTTTTGTTACTCCAATGGATGGTAGCCTTGTCATTATTTAAGGTAGTCTATTGTCAATATCTTTGTTACTCCAATGGATGATAGCCTTGTCATTATGCAAGGTAGTCTATTATTCAGATTTTTGTTACTCCAATGGATGGTAGCCTTGTCATTATGGAAGGTGGTCTATTGTCGAGATTTTTTTTATTCCAATTGATGGTAGCCTTGTCATTATGCAAGGTAGTCTATTATTCAGATTTTTGTTACTCCAATGGATGGTAGCCTTGTCATTATAGAAGGTAGTCTATTGTCGAGATTTTTTTTATTCCAATGGATGGTAGCCTAATCATTTTGGAAGTTTGTTTTTTGTCGAGATTTTTGTTAGTCTAATGGATGGTAGCCTTGTCATTATGGAAGGTAGTCAATTGTCGAGATTTTTGTTATTCCAATGGATGATAACCTTGTCATTATTAAAGGTAGTCTTTTGTCGATATTTTTGTTACTCTAATGGATGGTAGCCTTGTCATTATTAAAGGTAGTCCGTTGTCGATATCTTTGTTACTCCAATGGATGATAGCCTTGTCATTATGGATGGTAGTATTTTGTGGAGATTTTTGTTACTCCAATGGATGGTAGCCTTATCATTATTGAAGGTTAGTATGTTACCGATATCTTTGTTACTCCAATGGATGATAGCCTTGTCATTATGGAAGGTAGTCTGTTGTCGAGATTTTTTTTACTCCAATGGATGGTAGCCTTGTCATTATGGAAGGTAGTATGTTGTCGAGATTTTTGTTACCCCAATGGATTGTAGCCTTGTAATTATGGAAGGTAGTCTGTTGTCGAGATTTTTGTTACTCCAATGGATGGTAGCCTTGTCTTTATGGAAGGTAGTTTATCATTGTGATTTTTGTTACTCCAATGGATTGTAACCCCGTCGTTATGTAAGGTGGTCTGTTGTTCAGATTTTTGTTAGTCCAATGGATGGTAGCCTTGTCATTATGGAAGATAGTCTGTTGTCGAGATTTTTGTTATTCCAATGGATGGTAACCTTGTCAGTATTGAAGGTAGTCTTTTGTCGAGATTCTTTTTACTCCAATGGATGGTAGCCTTGTCATTATTTAAGGTAGTCTATTGTCGATATCTTTGTTACTCCAATGGATGATAGCCTTGTCATTATGCAAGGTAGTCTATTATTCAGATTTTTGTTACTCCAATGGATGGTAGCCTTGTCATTATGGAAGGTAGTCTATTGTCGAGATTTTTTTTATTCCAATGGATGGTAGCCTAATCATTTTGGAAGTTAGTTTTTTATCGAGATTTTTGTTAGGTTAATGGATGGTAGCTTTGTCATTATGGAAGGTAGTCTATTGTCGAGATTTTTGTTATTCCAATGGATGGTAACCTTGTCATTATTAAAGGTAGTCTTTTGTCGAGATTTTTGTTACTCCAATGGATGGTAGACTTGTCATTATTGAAGGTAGTCTGTTGTCGATATCTTTGTTACTCCAATGGATGATAGCCTTGTCATTATGGATGGTAGTATTTTTTCGAGATTTTTGTTACTCCAATGGATGGTAGCCTTGTCATTATTGAAGGTTAGTATGTTACCGATATCTTTGTTACTCCAATGGATGATAGCCTTGTCATTATGGAAGGTAGTCTATTGTCGAGATTATTTTTACTCCAATGGATGGTAACCTTTTCATTATGGAAGGTAGTCTGTCGTTGAGATTTTTGTTACTCCAATAGATGGTAGCCTTGTATTTATTGAAGGTAGTTTATTATCGATATCTTTGTTACTCCAATGGATGATAGCCTTGTCATTATGCAAGGTAGTCTGTTGTTCATATTTTTGTTACTCCAATGGATGATAGCCTTGTCATTATGGAAGGTAGTCTATTGTCGAGATTTTGTTTACTCCAATGGATGGTAGCCTTATCATTATGGAAGGTAGTCTATTGTCGAGATTTTTGTTACCCCAATGGATGGTAGCCTTGTAATTATGGAAGGTAGTCTGTTGTCGATATTTTTGTTACTCCAATGGATGGTAGCCTTGTATTTATGGAAGGTAGTTTGTCGTTGAGATTTTTGTTACTCTAATGGATTGTAACCCCGTCGTTATGTAAGGTGGTCTGTTGTTTAGATTTTTGTTAGTCCAATGGATGGTAGCCTTGTCATTATGGAAGATAGTTTGTTGTCGAGATTTTTGTTATTCCAATGGATGGTAACCTTGTCAGTATGAAAGGTAGTCTTTTGTCGAGATTTTTGTTACTCCAATGGATGGTAGCCTTGTCATTATTGAAGGTAGTTTATTGTCGATATCTTTGTTACTCCAATGGATGATAGCCTTGACATTATACAAGGTAGTCTGTTGTTCATATTTTCGTTACTCAGATGGATGATAGCCTTGTCATTATGGAAGGTAGTTTGTTGTCGAGATTGATTTTATTCCAATCGATGGTAGCCTTGTCATTATGGAAGGTAGTCTATTGTCGATATTTTTGTTACCCCAATGTATGGTAGCCTTGTAATTATGGAAGGTAGTTTGTTGTCGAGATTTTTGTTACTCCAATGGATGGTAGCCTTGTCTTTATGGAAGGTAGTTTGTCGTTGAGATTTTTGTTACTCCAATGGATTGTAACCCCGTCGTTATGTAAGGTTGTATGTTGTTCAGATTTTTGTAACTCCAATGGATGGTAGCCTTGTCATTATGGAAGATAGTCTGTTGTCTAGATTTTTGTTATTCCAATGAATGGTAACCTTGTCAGTTTGAAGGTAGTCTTTTGTCGAGATTTTTGTTACTCCAATGGATGGTAGCCTTGTCATTATTGAAGGTAGTTTATTGTCGATATATTTGTTACTCCAATGGATGATAGCCTTGTCATTATGCAAGGTAGTCTGTTGTTCATATTTTTGTTACTCCAATGGATGATAGCCTTGTCATTATGGAAGGTAGTCTGTTGTCGAGATTTTTTTTACTCCAATGGATGGTAGCCTTATCATTATGGAAGGTAGTCTATTGTCGATATTTTTGTTACCCCAATGGATGGTAGCCCTGTAATTATGGAAGGTAGTCTGTTGTCAAGATTTTTGTTACTCCAATGGATGGTAGCCTTGTCTTTATGGAAGGTAGTTTGTCGTTGAGTTTTTTGATACTCCAATGGATTGTAACCCCGTCGTTATGTAAGGTGGTATGTTGTTCAGATTTTTGTTACTCCAATGGATGGTAGCCTTGTCATTATGGAAGATAGTCTGTTGTCTAGATTTTTGTTATTCCAATGGATGGTAACCTTGTCAGTATGGAAGGTAGTCTTTTGTGGAGATTTTTGTTACTCCAATGGATGGTAACCTTGTCATTATTAAAGGTAGTCTTTTGTCGATATTTTTGTTACTCCAATGGATGGTAGCCTTGTCATTATTGAAGGTAGTCCGTTGTCGATATCTTTGTTACTCCAACGGATTATAGCCTTGTCATTATGGATGGTAGTATGTTGTCGAGATTTTTGTTACTCCAATGGATGGTAGCCTTGTCATTATTAAAGGTTAGTATGTTACCGATATCTTTGTTACTCCAATGGATGATAGCCTTGTCATTATGGAAGGTAGTCTATTGTCGAGATTATTTTTACTCCAATGGATGGTAACCTTTTCATTATGGAAGGTAGTCTGTCGTTGAGATTTTTGTTACTCCAATGGATTGTAGCCTTGTCATTATGTAAGGTAGTATGTTGTTCAGATTTTTGTTACTCCAATGGATGGTAGCCTTGTCATTATGGAAGATAATCTGTAGTCGAGATTTTTTTTATTCCAATGGATGGTAACCTTGTCATTATGTAAGGTAGTCTTTTGTCGATATTTTTGTTACTCCAATAGATGGTAGCCTTGTATTTATTGAAGGTAGTTTATTGTCGATATCTTTGTTACTCCAATGGATGATAGCCTTGTCATTATGCAAGGTAGTCTGTTGTTCATATTTTTGATACTCTAATGGATGATAGCCTTGTCATTATGGAAGGTAGTCTGTTGTCGAGATTTTGTTTACTCCAATGGATGGTAGCCTTATCATTATGGAAGGTAGTCTATTGTCGAGATTTTTGTTACCCCAATGGATGGTAGCCTTGTAATTATGGAAGGTAGTCTGTTGTCGAGATTTTTGTTACTCCAATGGATGGTAGCCTTGTCTTTATGGAAGGTAGTTTGTCGTTGAGATTTTTGTTACTCCAATGGATTGTAACCCCGTCGTTATGTAAGGTTGTATGTTGTTCAGATTTTTGTAAATCCAATGGATGGTAGCCTTGTCATTATGGAAGATAGTCTGTTGTCGAGATTTTTGTTATTCCAATGGATGGTAACCTTGTCAGTATGAAAGGTAGTCTTTTGTCGAGATTTTTGTTACTCCAATGGATGGTAGCCTTGTCATTATTTAAGGTAGTCTATTGTCAATATCTTTGTTACTCCAATGGATGATAGCCTTGTCATTATGCAAGGTAGTCTATTATTCAGATTTTTGTTACTCCAATGGATGGTAGCCTTGTAATTATGGAAGGTGGTCTATTGTCGAGATTTTTTTTATTCCAATTGATGGTAGCCTTGTCATTATGCAAGGTAGTCTATTATTCAGATTTTTGTTACTCCAATGGATGGTAGCCTTGTCACTATAGAAGGTAGTCTATTGTCGAGATTTTTTTTATTCCAATGGATGGTAGCCTAATCATTTTGGAAGTTAGTTTTTTGTCGAGATTTTTGTTAGTCTAATGGATGGTAGCCTTGTCATTATGGAAGGTAGTCAATTGTCGAGATTTTTGTTATTCCAATGGATGATAACCTTGTCATTATTAAAGGTAGTCTTTTGTCGATATTTTTGTTACTCCAATGGATGGTAGCCTTGTCATTATTAAAGGTAGTCCGTTGTCGATATCTTTGTTACTCCAATGGATGATAGCCTTGTCATTATGGATGGTATTATTTTGTCGAGATTTTTGTTACTCCAATGGATGGTAGCCTTGTCATTATTGAAGGTTAGTATGTTACCGATATCTTTGTTACTCCAATGGATGATAGCCTTGTCATTATGGAAGGTAGTCTGTTGTCGAGATTTTTTTTACTCCAATGGATGGTAGCCTTGTCATTATGGAAGGTAGTATGTTGTCGAGATTTTTGTTACCCCAATGGATTGTAGCCTTGTAATTATGGAAGGTAGTCTGTTGTCGAGATTTTTGTTACTCCAATGGATGGTAGCCTTGTCTTTATGGAAGGTAGTTTATCATTGTGATTTTTGTTACTCCAATGGATTGTAACCCCGTCGTTATGTAAGGTGGTCTGTTGTTCAGATTTTTGTTAGTCCAATGGATGGTAGCCTTGTCATTATGGAAGATAGTCTGTTGTCGAGATTTTTGTTATTCCAATGGATGGTAACCTTGTCAGTATTGAAGGTAGTCTTTTGTCGAGATTCTTTTTACTCCAATGGATGGTAGCCTTGTCATTATTTAAGGTAGTCTATTGTCGATATCTTTGTTACTCCAATGGATGATAGCCTTGTCATTATGCAAGGTAGTCTATTATTCAGATTTTTGTTACTCCAATGGATGGTAGCCTTGTCATTATGGAAGGTAGTCTATTGTCGAGATTTTTTTTATTCCAATGGATGGTAGCCTAATCATTTTGGAAGTTAGTTTTTTATCGAGATTTTTGTTAGGTTAATGGATGGTAGCTTTGTCATTATGGAAGGTAGTCTATTGTCGAGATTTTTGTTATTCCAATGGATGGTAACCTTGTCATTATTAAAGGTAGTCTTTTGTCGAGATTTTTGTTACTCCAATGGATGGTAGACTTGTCATTATTGAAGGTAGTCTGTTGTCGATATCTTTGTTACTCCAATGGATGATAGCCTTGTCATTATGGATGGTAGTATTTTTTCGAGATTTTTGTTACTCCAATGGATGGTAGCCTTGTCATTATTGAAGGTTAGTATGTTACCGATATCTTTGTTACTCCAATGGATGATAGCCTTGTCATTATGGAAGGTAGTCTATTGTCGAGATTATTTTTACTCCAATGGATGGTAACCTTTTCATTATGGAAGGTAGTCTGTCGTTGAGATTTTTGTTACTCCAATAGATGGTAGCCTTGTATTTATTGAAGGTAGTTTATTGTCGATATCTTTGTTACTCCAATGGATGATAGCCTTGTCATTATGCAAGGTAGTCTGTTGTTCATATTTTTGTTACTCCAATGGATGATAGCCTTGTCATTATGGAAGGTAGTCTGTTGTCGAGATTTTGTTTACTCCAATGGATGGTAGCCTTATCATTATGGAAGGTAGTCTATTGTCGAGATTTTTGTTACCCCAATGGATGGTAGCCTTGTAATTATGTCAGGTAGTCTGTTGTCGATATATTTGTTACTCCAATGGATGATAGCCTTGTCATTATGCAAGATAGTCTGTTGTTCATATTTTTGTTACTCCAATGGATGATAGCCTTGTCATTATGGAAGGTAGTCTGTTGTCGAGATTTTTTTTACTCCAATGGATGGTAGCCTTATCATTATGGAAGGTAGTCTATTGTCGAGATTTTTGTTACCCCAATGGATGGTAGCCCTGTAATTATGGAAGGTAGTCTGTTGTCAAGATTTTTGTTACTCCAATGGATGGTAGCCTTGTCTTTATGGAAGGTAGTTTGTCGTTGAGTTTTTTGTTACTCCAATGGATTGTAACCCCGTCGTTATATAAGGTGGAATGTTGTTCAGATTTTTGTTACTCCAATGGATGGTAGCCTTGTCATTATGGAAGATAGTCTGTTGTCTAGATTTTTGTTATTCCAATGGATGGTAACCTTGTCAGTATGGAAGGTAGTCTTTTGTCGAGATTTTTGTTACTCCAATGGATGGTAACCTTGTCATTATTAAAGGTAGTCTTCTGTCGATATTTTTGTTACTCCAATGGATGGTAGCCTTGTCATTATTGAAGGTAGTCCGTTGTCGATATCTTTGTTACTCCAACGGATTATAGCCTTGTCATTATGGATGGTAGTATGTTGTCGAGATTTTTGTTACTCCAATGGATGGTAGCCTTGTCATTATTAAAGGTTAGTATGTTACCGATATCTTTGTTACTCCAATGGATGATAGCCTTGTCATTATGGAAGGTAGTCTATTGTCGAGATTATTTTTACTCCAATGGATGGTAACCTTTTCATTATGGAAGGTAGTCTGTCGTTGAGATTTTTGTTACTCCAATGGATTGTAGCCTTGTCATTATGTAAGGTAGTATGTTGTTCAGATTTTTGTTACTCCAATGGATGGTAGCCTTGTCATTATGGAAGATAGTCTGTAGTCGAGATTTTTTTTATTCCAATGGATGGTAACCTTGTCATTATGGAAGGTAGTCTTTTGTCGATATTTTTGTTACTCCAATAGATGGTAGCCTTGTATTTATTGAAGGTAGTTTATTGTCGATATCTTTGTTACTCCAATGGATGATAGCCTTGTCATTATGCAAGGTAGTCTGTTGTTCATATTTTTGTTACTCTAATGGATGATAGCCTTGTCATTATGGAAGGTAGTCTGTTGTCGAGATTTTGTTTACTCCAATGGATGGTAGCCTTATCATTATGGAAGGTAGTCTATTGTCGAGATTTTTGTTACCCCAATGGATGGTAGCCTTGTAATTATGGAAGGTAGTCTGTTGTCGAGATATTTGTTACTCCAATGGATGGTAGCCTTGTCTTTATGGAAGGTAGTTTGTCGTTGAGATTTTTGTTACTCCAATGGATTGTAACCACGTCGTTATGTAAGGTGGTCTGTTGTTCAGATTTTTGTTAGTCCAATGGATGGTAGCCTTGTCATTATGGAAGATAGTCTGTTGTCGAGATTTTTGTTATTCCAATGGATGGTAACCTTGTCAGTATGAAAGGTAGTCTTTTGTCGAGATTTTTGTTACTCCAATGGATGGTAGCCTTGTCATTATTTAAGGTAGTCTATTGTCAATATCTTTGTTACTCCAATGGATGATAGCCTTGTCATTATGCAAGGTAGTCTATTATTCAGATTTTTGTTACTCCAATGGATGGTAGCCTTGTAATTATGGAAGGTGGTCTATTGTCGAGATTTTTTTTATTCCAATTGATGGTAGCCTTGTCATTATGCAAGGTAGTCTATTATTCAGATTTTTGTTACTCCAATGGATGGTAGCCTTGTCATTATAGAAGGTAGTCTATTGTCGAGATTTTTTTTATTCCAATGGATGGTAGCCTAATCATTTTGGAAGTTAGTTTTTTGTCGAGATTTTTGTTAGTCTAATGGATGGTAGCCTTGTCATTATGGAAGGTAGTCAATTGTCGAGATTTTTGTTATTCCAATGGATGATAACCTTGTCATTATTAAAGGTAGTCTTTTGTCGATATTTTTGTTACTCCAATGGATGGTAGCCTTGTCATTATTAAAGGTAGTCCGTTGTCGATATCTTTGTTACTCCAATGGATGATAGCCTTGTCATTATGGATGGTATTATTTTGTCGAGATTTTTGTTACTCCAATGGATGGTAGCCTTGTCATTATTGAAGGTTAGTATGTTACCGATATCTTTGTTACTCCAATGGATGATAGCCTTGTCATTATGGAAGGTAGTCTGTTGTCGAGATTTTTTTTACTCTAATGGATGGTAGCCTTGTCATTATGGAAGGTAGTATGTTGTCGAGATTTTTGTTACCCCAATGGATTGTAGCCTTGTAATTATGGAAGGTAGTCTGTTGTCGAGATTTTTGTTACTCCAATGGATGGTAGCCTTGTCTTTATGGAAGGTAGTTTATCATTGTGATTTTTGTTACTCAAATGGATTGTAACCCCGTCGTTATGTAAGGTGGTCTGTTGTTCAGATTTTTGTTAGTCCAATGGATGGTAGCCTTGTCATTATGGAAGATAGTCTGTTGTTGAGATTTTTGTTATTCCAATGGATGGTAACCTTGTCAGTATTGAAGGTAGTCTTTTGTCGAGATTCTTTTTACTCTAATGGATGGTAGCCTTGTCATTATTTAAGGTAGTCTATTGTCGATATCTTTGTTACTCCAATGGATGATAGCCTTGTCATTATGCAAGGTAGTCTATTATTCAGATTTTTGTTACTCCAATGGATGGTAGCCTTGTCATTATGGAAGGTAGTCTATTGTCGAGATTTTTTTTATTCCAATGGATGGTAGCCTAATCATTTTGGAAGTTAGTTTTTTATCGAGATTTTTGTTAGGTTAATGGATGGTAGCTTTGTCATTATGGAAGGTAGTCTATTGTCGAGATTTTTGTTATTCCAATGGATGGTAACCTTGTCATTATTAAAGGTAGTCTTTTGTCGAGATTTTTGTTACTCCAATGGATGGTAGACTTGTCATTATTGAAGGTAGTATGTTGTCGATATCTTTGTTACTCCAATGGATGATAGCCTTGTCATTATGGATGGTAGTATTTTTTCGAGATTTTTGTTACTCCAATGGATGGTAGCCTTGTCATTATTGAAGGTTAGTATGTTACCGATATCTTTGTTACTCCAATGGATGATAGCCTTGTCATTATGGAAGGTAGTCTATTGTCGAGATTATTTTTACTCCAATGGATGGTAACATTTTCATTATGGAAGGTAGTCTGTCGTTGAGATTTTTGTTACTCCAATAGATGGTAGCCTTGTATTTATTGAAGGTAGTTTATTGTCGATATCTTTGTTACTCCAATGGATGATAGCCTTGTCATTATGCAAGGTAGTCTGTTGTTCATATTTTTGTTACTCCAATGGATGATAGCCTTGTCATTATGGAAGGTAGTCTGTTGTCGATATTTTGTTTACTCCAATGGATGGTAGCCTTATCATTATGGAAGGTAGTCTATTGTCGAGATTTTTGTTACCCCAATGGATGGTAGCCTTGTAATTATGGAAGGTAGTCTGTTGTCGATATTTTTGTTACTCCAATGGATGGTAGCCTTGTCTTTATGGAAGGTAGTTTGTCGTTGAGATTTTTGTTACTCTAATGGATTGTAACCCCGTCGTTATGTAAGGTGGTCTGTTGTTTAGATTTTTGTTAGTCCAATGGATGGTAGCCTTGTCATTATGGAAGATAGTTTGTTGTCGAGATTTTGTTATTCCAATGGATGGTAACCTTGTCATTATGAAAGGTAGTCTTTTGTCGAGATTTTTGTTACTCCAATGGATGGTAGCCTTGTCATTATTGAAGGTAGTTTATTGTCGATATCTTTGTTACTCCAATGGATGATAGCCTTGACATTATACAAGGTAGTCTGTTGTTCATATTTTCGTTACTCCAATGGATGATAGCCTTGTCATTATGGAAGGTAGTTTGTTGTCGAGATTGATTTTACTCCAATGGATGGTAGCCTTGTCATTATGGAAGGTAGTCTATTGTCGAGATTTTTGTTACCCCAATGGATGGTAGCCTTGTAATTATGGAAGGTAGTTTGTTGTCGAGATTTTTGTTACTCCAATGGATGGTAGCCTTGTCTTTATGGAAGGTAGTTTGTCGTTGAGATTTTTGTTACTCCAATGGATTGTAACCCCGTCGTTATGTAAGGTTGTATGTTGTTCAGATTTTTGTAACTCCAATGGATGGTAGCCTTGTCATTATGGAAGATAGTCTGTTGTCTAGATTTTTGTTATTCCAATGAATGGTAACCTTGTCAGTTTGAAGGTAGTCTTTTGTCGAGATTTTTGTTACTCCAATGGATGGTAGCCTTGTCATTATTGAAGGTAGTTTATTGTCGATATATTTGTTACTCCAATGGATGATAGCCTTGTCATTATGCAAGGTAGTCTGTTGTTCATATTTTTGTTACTCCAATGGATGATAGCCTTGTCATTATGGAAGGTAGTCTGTTGTCGAGATTTTTTTTACTCCGATGGATGGTAGCCTTATAATTATGGAAGGTAGTCTATTGTCGAGATTTTTGTTACCCCAATGGATGGTAGCCCTGTAATTATGGAAGGTAGTCTGTTGTCAAGATTTTTGTTACTCCAATGGATGGTAGCCTTGTCTTTATGGAAGGTAGTTTGTCGTTGAGTTTTTTGTTACTCCAATGGATTGTAACCCCGTCGTTATGTAAGGTGGTATGTTGTTCAGATTTTTGTTACTCCAATGGATGGTAGCCTTGTCATTATGGAAGATAGTCTGTTGTCTAGATTTTTGTTATTCCAATGGATGGTAACCTTGTCAGTATGGAAGGTAGTCTTTTGTCGAGATTTTTGTTACTCCAATGGATGGTAACCTTGTCATTATTAAAGGTAGTCTTTTGTCGATATTTTTGTTACTCCAATGGATGGTAGCCTTGTTATTATTGAAGGTAGTCCGTTGTCGATATCTTTGTTACTCCAACGGATTATAGCCTTGTCATTATGGATGGTAGTATGTTGTCGAGATTTTTGTTACTCCAATGGATGGTAGCCTTGTCATTATTAAAGGTTAGTATGTTACCGATATCTTTGTTACTCCAATGGATGATAGCCTTGTCATTATGGAAGGTAGTCTATTGTCGAGATTATTTTTACTCCAATGGATGGTAACCTTTTCATTATGGAAGGTAGTCTGTCGTTGAGATTTTTGTTACTCCAATGGATTGTAGCCTTGTCATTATGTAAGGTAGTATGTTGTTCAGATTTTTGTTACTCCAATGGATGGTAGCCTTGTCATTATGGAAGATAGTCTGTAGTCGAGATTTTTTTTATTCTAATGGATGGTAACCTTGTCATTATGGAAGGTAGTCTTTTGTCGATATTTTTGTTACTCCAATAGATGGTAGCCTTGTATTTATTGAAGGTAGTTTATTGTCGATATCTTTGTTACTCCAATGGATGATAGCCTTGTCATTATGCAATGTAGTCTGTTGTTCATATTTTTGTAACTCCAATGGATGATAGCCTTGTCATTATGGAAGGTAGTCTGTTGTCGAGATATTTTTTACTCCAATGGATGGTAGCCTTATCACTATGGAAGGTAGTCTATTGTCGAGATTTTTGTTACCCCAATGGATGGTAGCCCTGTAATTATGGAAGGTAGTCTGTTGTCGAGATTTTTGTTACTCCAATGGATGGTAGCCTTGTCTTTATGGAAGGTAGTTTTTCGTTGAGATTTTTGTTACTCCAATGGATTGTAACCCCGTCGTTATGTAAGGTGGTCTGTTGTTCAGATTTTTGTTACTCCATGGATGGTAGCCTTGTCATTATGGAAGATAGTCTGTTGTCGAGATTTTTGTTATTCCAATGGATGGTAACCTTATCAGTATGGAAAGTAGTCTTTTGTCGAGATTTTTGTAACTCCAATGGATGGTAGCCTTGTCATTATTGAAGGAAGTTTATTGTCGATATCTTTGTTGGTCCAATGGATGATAGCCTTGACATTATGCAAGGTAGTTTGTTGTTCATATTTTTGTTACTCCAATGGATGATAGCCTTGTCATTATGGAAGGTAGTCTGTTGTCGAGATTGTTTTTACTCCAATGGATGGTAGCCTTGTCATTATGGAAGGTAGTCTATTGTCGAGATTTTTGTTACCCCAATGGATGGTAGCCATTTAATTATCGAAGGTAGTCTGTTGTCGAGATTTTTGTTACTCCAATGGATGGTAGCCTTGTCTTTATGGAAGGTAGTTTGTCGTTGAGATTTTTGTTATTCCAATGGATTGTAACCCCGTCGTTATGTAAGGTGGCCTGTTGTTCAGATTTTTGTTACTCCAATGGATGGTAGCCTTGTCATTATAGAAGATAGTCTGTTGTCGAGATTTTTGTTACTCCAATGGATTGTAACCTTGTCAGTATGGAAGGTAATCTTTTGTCGAGATTTTTGTTACTCCAATGGATGGTAGCCTTGTCATTATTGAAGGTAGTTTATTGTCGATATCTTTGTTACTCCAATGGATGATAGCCTTGACATTATGCAAGGTAGTCTGTTGTTCATATTTTTGTTACTCCAATGGATGATAGCCTTGTCATTATGGAAGGTAGTCTATTGTCGAGATTGTTTTTACTCCAATGGATGGTAGCCTTGTCATTATGGAAGGTAGTCTATTGTCGAGATTTTTGTTACCCCAATGGATGGTAGCCATTTAATTATGGAAGGTAGTCTGTTGTCAAGATTTTTGTTACTCCAATGGATGGTAGCCTTGTCTTTATGGAAGGTAGTTTGTCGTTGAGATTTTTGTTATTCCAATGGATTGTAACCCCGTCGTTATGTAAGGTGGTTTGTTGTTCAGATTTTTGTTACTCCAATGGATGGTAGCCTTGTCATTATAGAAGATAGTCTGTTGTCGAGATTTTTGTTATTCCAATGGATGGTAACCTTGTCAATATGGAAGGTAGTCTTTTGTCGAGATTTTTGTTACTCCAATGGATGGTAGCCTTGTCATTATTGAAGGTAGTTTATTCTCGATATCTTTGTTACTCCAATGGATGATAGCCTTGTCATTATGCAAGGTAGTCTGTTGTTCAGATTTTTGTTACTCCAATGGATGATAGCCTTGTCATTATGGAAGGTAGTCTGTTGTCGAGATTTTTTTTACTCCAATGGATGGTAGCCTTATCATTATGGAAGGTAGTCTATTGTCGAGATTTTTGTTACCCCAATGGATGGTAGACTTG
The DNA here is from genome assembly GCA_948472305.1 of Vicia faba. NCBI lineage: Eukaryota > Viridiplantae > Streptophyta > Magnoliopsida > Fabales > Fabaceae > Vicia > Vicia faba. The sequence goes on along the minus strand of OX451739.1, from coordinate 678,900,310 downwards.
TAATTATGGAAGGTAGTCTGTTGTCGAGATTTTTGTTACTCCAATGGATGGTAGCCTTGTCTTTATGGAAGGTATTTTTTCGTTGAGACTTTTGTTACTCCAATGGATTGTAACCCCGTCGTTATGTAAGGTGGTCTGTTGTTCAGATTTTTGTTAGTCCAATGGATGATAGCCTTGTCATTATGGAAGATAGTCTGTTGTCGAGATTTTTGTTATTCCAATGGATGGTAACCTTGTCAGTATGGAAGGTAGTCTTTTGTCGAGATTTTTGTTACTCCAATGGATGGTAGCCTTGTCATTATTGAAGGTAGTTTATTGTCGATATCTTTGTTACTCCAATGGATGATAGCCTTGACATTATGCAAGGTAGTCTGTTGTTCATATTTTTGTTACTCCAATGGATGATAGCCTTGTCATTATGGAAGGTAGTCTGTTGTCGAGATTGTTTTTACTCCAATGGATGGTAGCCTTGTCATTATGGAAGGTAGTCTATTGTCGATATTTTCGTTACCCCAATGGATGGTAGCCATTTAATTATGGAAGGTAGTCTGTTGTCGAGATTTTTGTTACTCCAATGGATGGTAGCCATGTCTTTATGGAAGGTAGTTTTTCGTTGAGATTTTTGTTATTCCAATGGATTGTAACCCCGTCGTTATGTAAGGTGGTCTGTTGTTCAGATTTTTGTTACTCCAATGGATGGTAGCCTTGTCATTATAGAAGATAGTCTGTTGTCGAGATTTTTGTTACTCCAATGGATGGTAACCTTGTCAGTATGGAAGGTAGTCTTTTGTCGAGATTTTTGTTACTCCAATGGATGATAGCCTTGTCATTATTGAAGGTACTTTATTGTCGATATCGTTACTCCAATGGATGATAGCCTTGACATTATGCAAGGTAATCTGTTGTTCATATTTTTGTTACTCCAATGGATGATAGCCTTGTCATTATGGAAGGTAGTCTGTTGTCGAGATTGTTTTTACTCCAATGGATGGTAGCCTTGTCATTATGGAAGGTAGTCTATTGTCGAGATTTTTGTTACCCCAATGGATGGTAGCCATTTAATTATGGAAGGTAGTCTGTTGTCGAGATTTTTGTTACTCCAATGGATGGTAGCCTTGTCTTTATGGAAGGTAGTTTGTCGTTGAGATTTTTGTTATTCCAATGGATTGTAACCCCGTCGTTATGTAAGGTGGTCTGTTGTTCAGATTTTTGTTACTCCAATGGATGGTAGCCTTGTCATTATAGAAGATAGTCTGTTGTCGAGATTTTTGTTATTCCAATGGATCGTAACCTTGTCAGTATGGAAGGTAGTCTATTGTCGAGAGTTTTGTTATTCCAATGGATGGTAGCCTATTCATTATGGAAGTTAGTTTTTTATCAAGATTTTTTTTAGTCTAATGGATGGTAGCCTTGTCATTATGGAAGGTAGTCTATTTTCGAGATTTTTGTTATTCCAATGGATGGTAACCTTGTCATTATGGTAGGTAGTCTTTTGTCGAGATTTTTGTTACTCCAATGGATGGTAGCCTTGTCATTATTGAAGGTAGTCCGTTGTCGATATCTTTGTTACTCCAATGGATGGTAGCCTTGTCATTATGGAAGGTAGTATTTTGTCGAGATTTTTGTTACTTAAATGGATGGTAGCCTTGTCATTATTGAAGGTAGTATGTTATCGATATCTTTGTTACTCCACTGGATGATAGCCTTGTCATTATGGAAGGTAGTCTGTTGTTGAGATTATTTTTACTCCAATGGATGGTAACCTTTTCATTATGGAAGGTAGTCTGTTATTGGGATTTTTGTTACTCCAATGGATTGTAGCCTTGTCATTATGTAAGGTAGTCTGTTGTTCAGATTTTTGTTGGTTCAATGGATGCTAGCCTTGTCATTATTGAAGATAGTCTGTATTCGATATTTTTGTTATTCCAATGGATGGTAACCTTGTCAGTATGGAAGGTAATCTTTTGTCAAGATTTTTGTTACTCGAATGGATGGTAGCCTTGTCATTATTGAAAGTAGTCTATTGTCGATATCTTTGTTACTCCAATGGATGATAGCCTTGTCATTATGCAAGGTAGTAAGTTATTCATATTTTTGTTATTCCAACGGATGGTAGCCTTGTCATTATGGAAGGTAGTCGGTTGTCGAGATTTTGTTTAATCCAATGGATGGTAGCCTTATTATTATGGAAGGTAGTATGTTGTCGAGATTTTTGTTACCCCAATGGATGGTAGCCTTGTAATTATGGAAGGTAGTCTGTTGTCGAGATTTTTGTTACTCCAATGGATGGTAGCCTTGTCTTTATGGAAGGTAGTTTGTCATTGAGATTTTTGTTACTCCAATGGATTGTAACCCTGTCATTATGTAAGTTGGTCTGTTGTTCAAATTTTTGTTACTCCAATGGATGGTAGTGTTAGAACAAAGTTTGAATCTACTGCCCTAAGTTTAAGTTTTGATGATAACAAAATGAAAATATATATTAATTATGTGATTCATGTAAGAACTATTTGCTACCTAAAATATTATGTTGTGTTTTGCAGAAACTCTGATAGGTATCAACAAGAGTACATCATAATCAGCATCAGAATATTGGTTATCAACATCAGCATCAGAAGATGCTATATCAGATACCAGAATCAGAAGAACAACTCACGCTTATGCTGAAGCTTGATAAACAGATCTACGCTCAACACTCTGATCTCTGATAAAGACAACAACAGTTCATCAGCACTTAAGCAGCGTCAGAATGAGCCAAAGCCAAAACATGCTTTAGTAGCAACGGTACTGTGCATTCAAGACGAGTTATTACCAACGGCATCATTCCAGACAAGATCTGCTTAATAAGGAAAGATTGTTATTGGCATTAAATCAGAATTATTGCTCCAACGTTCACTAATTTCAATTCTATATAAACAAGTCAATGGAGATTGAATTGGCTAATGCTCTACATAAATTTACATGCCTAAAAGCTATTCATCATCTTCTTATTCTCAGTTTGCTAAAAGTTCCATATTTCCTTACTCAATTATTTTAGCAATCTAGTTTCCATAAGCTTAAGTTGTGTAGTATCACCGTTGTGATAAACAGTTTTGTAGAAAACATTCACACACCTAGATTTCAATTCTTTGTAAGAAAGTGATTCCTTGACAAACCGGTCTGTGGTTTGCATCAAGAAGGCTTTAGCAGTTGTTAAAGCAGATTGTAATATTCAGTTGAATATAATGGATTAAGACCTCGTTGGAGAGAGGCGAAATCACCTTGACGGGTGGACTGGAGTAGTTTGAGATCAAACGAACCAGGATAAAAATATCATGTTCATTGCATTGATTTTCAGTTTTACAATTCAACCCCCCTTCTTGTGTTTTTCACTTCTTCAATTGGCATCAGAGCTCCTGGTTCTGAGCTAAAACACTTAACCGTGTCAGTACAAGATCCAACGTCAGAAAAACACAATGGCAGGAACTTATTCACACACCAGCAATGACAACCATGAGGACAGAGACAGATTCAGCGGTAAACCTCCAGTCTTTGATGGAGAAAATTTTGATTACTGGAAAGACAGAATTGAAAGCTTCTTTCTGGCACATGATGCTGATCTGTGGGATATGGTGACAGATGTATACACGCACCCTGTGAATGCAAGCAGTCAGAAGATTGATAGGAAAGCAATGTATGACCAACAAAACCGTGACATCAAAAATCACCACAAGGCCAGAACCATCCTTCTCAGCGCCATCTCTTATGCTGAATATGAAAAGATCTCCAACAGAGACACAACAAAGAACATGTTTGACTCACTCAGAATGAAGCATGAGGGCAACGTTCAGGTCAAAGAAACTAAAGCTCTTGCGCTCATCCAGAAGTATGAGGCATTCAAAATGGAAGAAAGTGAATCCATTGAAACAATGTTCTCAAGATTCCAGATTCTGGTAGCTGGTCTCAAGGTTCTGGACAAAAGTTACTCTACTGCTGATCACGTCAAGAAAATCATCAGAAGCTTACCAAAGTAGTGTAGGCCAATGGTTACAGCTATGAAGCTAGCAAAAGATCTCAACAAAATTTCTCTGGAGGAACTTATCAGCTCCCTCAGAAGTCATGAGATAGAGCTAGAAGCTGATGAACCCCAGAAGTAAGGTAAGCCTTTAGCATTAAAATCTAACAAAAAATCTGAGTCTAAAGTTCTGCAGGCAGTTGAAGAAACATCTGATGGATCCTCATCAGAAGAAGAAGAACTCTCCCTCCTCTCCAGAAGAGTGAATCAACTGTGGAAGCAGAGGCAAAGGAAGTTCAAGAATCCCAGAAGATCTGATCAGAACGAGTCTTCTTCCAGATACAGAAGGACAAATTCTTCCTCTGGATACAGAAGATCTGAAGGCTCCTCAGGAAGCAGAAAGCCAAACACCAAGGACATCATCTGCTATGAGTGCAATGAGCAAGGACACTACAAGAGTGACTGCCCAAAGCTTCAGAGGGAAAAGCCCAAAAAGAAGTTTGGAAGAGAAAAGAAGAAAAGTCTCATGGCTACATGGGATGACTCTGACTCGTCTGAAGCTGACTCAGAATTAGATGATGAGAGAGCAAACATAGCTCTCATGGCCAACATTTCAGAAGATAGTGAAGCTTCTGAATCAGACTCAGAATTAGATACTGAAGAGGTATTTCCTGACTTTGTAGTTAATTTTACCAAGGCTGAACTTGCTGAAAGCCTTAATGAAATTCTGAAAAGATATCAGCAGATTAGAGTTAAATTCTGAAACCTGAAAAGGAATCTTGAATCTGACTCTGATAAGACTGAGAGTCTTAAATTTGAAAATTCTGAGCTGAGAAATAAAATTTCAAAATTAGAAAATACCTTACAAAACTCTCAGAAAGAACCAATTTCTGAAACTTCCAACAGTGCTGATGAGATCATCAAGGAGTATGATCACAGTTTCCAGAAGTTCCTTGCTAAAAGCATAGATAGAAGCAAAATGGCTTCAATGATCTATGGAGTTAGCAGAAACAACAGGAAGGGAATAGGATACCAAGGTAAGGTTCCTACACCAAAGAATGTCATGGATTTAACCATTAAACACACTCCTCTGAACTCACATTTTGTTTATGGTCACACACATGATATTAAATACACTAGCAGTAAGTACTCTGTGAAACCAAAATTCAACCAGAGTTTTGGTAAATCTAACAAATCAGGACCCAAGAAAATCTGGGTACCTAAGGATAAAATAATACATGTCGCAAATATCTTTAGCAGCAAATCAGAAACACCAGTCATGGTACCTGGACTCTGGCTGCTCGCGACACATGACGGGAAGAAGGCATATGTTCCAATGCCTGGAACTTAAGCCTAGAGGCCACGTTGGCTTTGGAGGCAATCAAAAGGGAAAGATAATTGGCTCTAGAACTGTAGGTAATGGAAATCTTCCCTCTATTAATAATGTTCTGCTAGTAGATGGATTAATGCATAATCTGTTATCCATAAGTCAATTAAGTGATAACGGTTATGATATAATCTTTAATCAAAAATCATGTAAAGTTGTTAGTCAGAAAGATGGGACTATCCTGTTTAATGGAAAGAGGAAAAACAACATTTACAAAATCAAACTTTCTGAACTGAAAAGTCAGAATGTAAAGTGTCTTCTGTCTGTTAACAACGAGCACTGGATCTGGCACAGAAGATTGGGGCATGTTAGTATGAGAAGAATATCTCAGATTAACAAACTCAATCTGGTCAGAGGACTTCCTAATTTGAAGTTCAATTCAGATGCTCTGTGTGAAGCATGTCAGAAAGGCAAGTTTGCAAAACCTTCTTTTAAATCTAAAAATGTTGTTTCTACCTCTAAGCCATTAGAACTTCTGCACATTGACTTATTTGGACCAGTTAAAACTACTTCAGTCAGTGGCAAGAAGTATGGGTTAGTAATCGTAGATGACTATAGCAGATGGACATGGGTATAGTTCTTAAGACACAAGGACGATTCACACTCTGTGTTTGTTACCTTCTGTAACCAAGTTCAGAATGAAAAGGATCTTAGAATCGTTAAAGTCAGAAGTGATCATGGTGGAGAGTTTGAAAACAAAGATTTTGAGTCATTCTGTAATGACAGAGGCATTCTGCATGATTTCTCTTGTCCTAGAACTCCCCAACAAAATGGAGTTGTAGAACGAAAGAACAGAACATTGCAAGAAATGGCCAGAACCATGATCAATGAGACAAACGTTGCTAAGATCTTCTGGGCAGAAGCAATAAACACAGCGTGCTACATTCAGAATAGAATCTCAATAAGACTTATTCTGGAAAAGACTCCATATGAATTGTGGGAGAACAGAAAGCCCAACATTTCATATTTTCATCCATTTGGATGTACTTGTTTTATGTTAAATACAAAAAATTACTTGAACAAGTTTGACTCTAAAGCACAGAAGTGTATTATGTTAGGATACTCTGAACGCTCAAGAGGGTACAGAGTATACAATACAGAAACACAGATTGTGGAAGAATCAATTAGTGTTCGTTTTGATGATAAGCTTGACTCTGAAAAGTCAAAGCAGAATGAAGTTTTTGCAGGTATGGAAATTGAATTTACAAGTTCTGAAGACAAGTCATCAGAAGCTCTCAACACAGACCCTCCTTCAACGTCTGAAAGGAGCACTGCTAGCAATCCTACAACAACTGCTGATCAACCTCAGAAGAGATTACCCAGAAGCAGCTTGGATCACCCAGAAGAAACTATCTTAGGAAGAAAGGAAGATCCAATCAGAACAAGAGCAAGCTTCAGAAACTCTGAAGAAACCCTCATGGGACTTGTGTCTCTGATTGAACCTTCTTCTATTGATGAAGCACTTCTGGACAACGACTGGATTCTAGCAATGCAAGAAGAGCTGAATCAATTCACCAGAAATGACGTATGGGATCTTGTTCCCAGACCAAAAGGATTCAACGTCATTGGAACAAGATGGGTGTTCAGAAACAAGCTAAATGAACAAGGTGAAGTCATCAGAAACAAAGCACGACTGGTTGCACAAGGTTATAGTCAGCAAGAGGGTATAGACTATACAGAAACCTTTGCTCCAGTCGCCAGGTTAGAATCTATCAGACTTTTAATTTCATTTGCTGTTAATAGAGGCATCACTCTGTATCAGATGGATGTCAAGAGTGCATTCTTAAATGGTTATATAGAAGAAGAGGTTTATGTGCACCAACCCCTTGGCTTTGAAAATACAAAACATCCAGAACATGTTTTGAAACTAAAGAAGTCACTATATGGTCTGAAACAAGCTCCCAGAGCTTGGTATGAAAGACTAAGTAACTTTCTGTTAGAAAATGAATTCACCAGAGGGAAGGTGGACACTACCTTATTTTGTAAGTCAGTTAAGAATGACATCTTAGTCTATCAAATTTATGTTGATGATATTATTTTTGGATCTACTAATCCTTCTCTTGGAAGAAAATTTGCTAAGTGTATGCAGGCAGAATTTGAGATGAGTCTCATGGGGGAATTGAAATTCTAACTAGGAATTCAGATCAATCAAACTCCAGAGGGAACTTACATTCATCAGACAAATATATCAGAGATCTTCTGAAGAAATTTGACCTCTCAGAATGTAAGCCATCAAAGATTCCAATGCATCCCACGTTCATTCTGGAAAGAGAAGAGGTATTCAAAAAGGTAGAATAGAAGGTCTACAGAGGTATAATTGGTTCTCTCCTTTATCTGACAGCTTCAAGACCTGATATCTTATTCAGCATATGTATTTGTGCTAGATTCCAATCAGATCCTAGAGAATCTCACTTAACAGCTGTTAAGCGAATTTTCAAGTATCTGAAAGGTACTACTAATCTTGGTTTATTTTATAGAAAATCTAGTGATTACAGCTTAGTAGGCTACTGCGATGCTGACTTTGTTGGAGACAGAGTAGAGCGCAAAAGTACTTCTAGAAGCTGCCAGTTTCTGGGAGACAATCTGATCTCTTGGTCCAGCAAAAGGCAATCCACAATTGCGCTATCAACAGCAGAAGCTGAGTACATAGCTGCAGCAGGATGTAGCACACAAATGCTCTGGATGAAAAGTCAGTTTGAAGACTTCCAGATTTTTGAGAGTAACATCCCTATACTCTGTGACAATACTTCTGCTATTTGCTTAAGTAAGAATCCCATTTTACATTCTAGAGCTAAGCTTATAGAAATAAAACATCATTTCATTAGGGACTATATTCAGAAAGGAATTTTGAACTTAAAATTTATTGATACAGACCATCAATGGGCTGATATCTTCACTAAACCCCTTTCTGAAGATAGATTCAATTTCATTCTAAAACATCTCAGCATGAAAATCTGCCCAGAGTGAAAATGTTTTAATTCCATATATTATCTTTCAGAATGTATTTGTTTTACTGTGAACATCTGATCAATCTCTTTTCAGAAAGATAGAACATGCAGATTGTATCAGATGCTATTCTTAAAGATCTGAGCGTTTCAGCTTAACGATAGACGTGCTGCTCACTAAATCAAACAAGTGTCATCCAATCATCAGCAAATTTATGAAGCAGAACGCGTGCACGCTTCTGAGAAGGCAAAACGCTGATTGGGTGCATTGAGACACATGTCTGGTACCCGTTTCAAGTATCTTTCTCAAATCCCCCAAAATCAGCAAGCATTAAATGAAAGTAATCATGTTTTAAAAACGTAATCATGATTTTATTTCTCTTTCTTGAAACCGTTTACTCTTTCAAAAAGTATTTTGAAATCTATTTAAGCACGTTAACTTCTCACATTAATCCTTTACCGTTTCTCATAATCTCTCAAATATTTTCTGCATTTTCTCTGTGTTCATCTCTTTCCAACTTAAACCCATTTTCTCAGTTTTCTCAGAAAAACCCTAAGTGTGAACATGGCAACCTCCAGCAATGCTTCTGTAGGTTCTCAGAAGAAGGACTCCTCTGAACAGTCCCAAGTTCCTTTCAGAACACTCCTTACACCAGTGAAGAATCTGGAAGTGCTGTCTGAACTAATTGTTGACTTCAACGGTCTGAAAGAAAATGGATTTGACTTGACAGAAGAAGTTAGGGCACAGAAATGGGCGTGATATTTTGACAGGTTGGTTGGACCAACGTTCCCAGCTTTGGTCAAGGAGTTCTGGATTCATGCATCCTCATCAACGCATCAAGTCACCTCCTATATAATGGGAAAGAAGATTGTGATCACTGAGGATCACATAGCAAAATTGTTTGGTTACAGTGGCGGTGGCGTCCGCTATATTTATATGGCTGAAAGATGCTCTGACGTTGGTGTCATTGCAGAGCAGATTTTCACCCTTGGGGTGCCCAGCAGCAAAATCAGAGACTTAAAGGATCACCACAGAGTTTGGGCGAAGATCATTCTGGGGTGTTTTAATCACAGGAAGCCAACAAGTTCCCCTGATTATATAAATATAGATCAGCAGTTTCTGATCTACTTTATTAATCAGAAGGTAAAAATCAACTTGGCTTATCTTCTGTTTAACCACGTCAGGACCAGCGTCAATGAAACCAGGGAAGAAGAAAGAACAAAGAGGGATTGGATACCCTTTGGGAGGTTAATATCAGATATTCTAACTGAGAATAGGCTGATAGAGCACCTCATAGAAGCTCAGGAGTTAAGTACTATTGAACCAACTATTGGCAAGCCTCTGAACGTGAAGAATCTGAAGAAAATGAAACTGATAGAGAATATCAGAAAGGAGCCCAGCACTACTCCTCTTGCTGACATCACCAGCAGAAGAGTCCCTCTGGACGACTTTCCTTTATTTTCTGAGATAGAATCTAAACCAGTGGTGGTTCTCAGATACTTGGACGCTTGCAAGGCTGATGGTTCAGATCCCAAGCTGAATATCAAAGATTTGCACCAACCTCAACCAGAAGTTACACTGAAGAAGACGAAGAAAAGGAAGGCCACTTCAGAAGGATCATCCCAGCAGACACCCAAGAAAAGAGGTAATTTATCTGCTGCTTCTGTTTTAAATTCTTCTGTTATTCCAACATCAATCCCAACCCCAGCCTCACATGAAATTCAAATCCCCATACCAACAATAGATGAAACCGAACCAGAAGATGACCCTTCTGAGTCACTGACTCTCAGAAGACCCCGCACCAAACATCCCAAACCAACAACTTCAACAACATTAGAACTTGACAAAGTTCTGTCTGACATTGATCAACGTTTTTCTGATCACCTCTCAAATAATCCAAACACTGAACCAGAAATTGCCCACTCTCCTCAACCAGAACAACCTCTCTCACCCATACCAGAAAAACCACAAATTCCTGAACAACCAGAAATTCCTCCTCCTTCTCCACAACCAGCAATTCCCTCTCCCTCTCCTCAACCAGAAATTCATCCACCATCACCTCAACCATCACCTCCACCATCGCCTCCTCAACCTGAGTTTCATCATTCTGAAACTCCATCTCCTGAACCTCATTCTCCTCAATCCTCTAAGCCACAACCTCTGGCAATTCAGCTTCCATGTGGAACAATTGTAACCATGGCCAAGCTGCCATCCTCTCCAGAAACTACCCCTCCAAATACTCCAAAAACCCCTCACAGTCCAATTATTATTTGTGACTCTCCCACTCCATCTCCCAAACAAACATCTCCCAAACAAACTACAGAAGACCCCAGCAGGACCTTCATCGATTTAACAATCCTTGACCGTCTTGCTGATCTCAAACATATGATAGCCATTCCAAAACCAAAACATACAGATGTTGGCTCTGGCATTGTGAATTTTGAAACAGGTTTGCAGCAATGGATTACTTCTCTAAAGCAAGTCTGTCCTGGATTGATTGATCCTGCTGCCTCAGACCAGCTCTGGTCACGTTTCAGAATATGGGTATGTGCTGAAGCCCTCAAGTTGCAGGATATCCATTATGAGCAGGCACAACAGAACTTTAGCATGTTGCTGAAGGAAGTTGAAAGTCAGCTGCCACAGGAAGACGTGCTCCTTCTGGATAGTGAGCCATGGTCTGAGAAGCGTCCAGTTTCAAAAGTGCAGCCAGAAGATGATCAGACAACTCAAGATGAAGTCAGACAAGCTGAAGATGTTGCAGAAAGCTCTTAGAAGCTCCCTGCTTCTGATGTGTCTCAAGCTGCCTTGGAAAGGCAAACTCTGGAAGATCTGAAGCTGAATGATATTCGTCTGCAACAAAGAATGGATGAAAATGATCAGAAGATGAAGGAAAGGATGGATGTACAGGACAGCAAGATAGATACAGTAGTCAGCATGGTGCACAAGCAGACTGAAACTACTGATCAGATTAAGGCAATGCTGGAGACTCTGTTCACACGCTTTCCTCCCCAACCTTAGTTTTTCATTCATGATATTTTCAATGTTTTTCTTTGCATATCCTTTGTACTGTTTTGTCTGGCTCTGAATATTTTAATATAACAAGTTTTTCTGCTCTGATAGTTTTAGCACATCACTTACACTTTTTGATTGCTGACAAAAAGGGGGAGAAGAAGAATGATATTTTTCAATAACGGATTACTGAGACAAAAAGTATCAAACATTCTAACTCTGATATACTTGAATGTTTTATGTTTTTGCATAAGTCTACAGGTACAAGAATGCTCTTTGATACACTGAAGCCCAAAGCCCTGATACTCTGATCTAAAGCAAAGCTCTGATAAAGCTCTGATATCCTGATTTCAAGTTCTGATAGTCAAAGCTCTAACATTCTGATGTTCAAGAATTCAATAAAGATCTGATCCCGAAGAACCCTTGGAATTAAAAAGGGAAGTAATAAATTCATGGGGAGTATCTCCGATCCTATCTCTGATATCTCTTTATCCCTTATCTTTGATAACTCCTTATTTAATTCTGATGCAACTTATCATTTAGTTATCTCTGATACTTTTTCACTATATTTTCAATTAAAAAATATCTAGTTTTTGTCATCATCAAAAAGGGGGAGATTGTTAGAACAAAGTTTGAATCTACTGCCCTAAGTTTAAGTTTTGATGATAACAAAATGAAAAGATATATTAATTATGTGATTCATGTAAGAACTATTTTCTACCTAAAATATTACTTTCTGTTTTGCAGAAACTCTGATAGGTATCAACAAGAGTACATCAGAATCAGCATCAGAATATTGGTTATCAACATTAGCATCAGAAGATGCTATATCAGATACCAGAATCAGAAGAACAACTCACGCTTATGCTGAAGCTTGATGAACAGATCTGCACTCAACACTCTGATCTCTGATAAAGACAACAACAGTTCATCAGCACTTAAGCAGCGTCAAAATGAGCCAAACCCAGAACATGCTTTAGTAGCAACGACACTGTGAATTCAAGACGATTTATTACCAACGGCATCATTCCAGACAAGATCTGCTTAATAAAGAAAGATTGTTATTAGCATTGAATCAAAATTATTGCTCCAACGTTCACTAATTTCAATGCTATATAAACAAGTCAATGGAGATTGAATTGGCTAATGCACTACATCAATTTACACGCCTAAAATCTATTCATCATCTTCTTATTCTCAGTTTTCTAAAAGTTCCATATTTCCTTACTCAATTATTTTAGCAATCTAGTTTCCATAAGCTTAAGTTGTGTAGTATCACAGTTGTGATAAACAGTTTTGTAGAAAACATTCACACACCTAGATTTCAATTCTTTGTAAGAAAGTGATTCCTTGACAAACCGGTTTGTGGTTTGCATCAAGAAGGCTTTAGCAGTTGTTAAAGCAGATTGTAATATTCAGTTGAATATAATGGATTAAGACCTCGTTGGAGAGAGGTGAAATCACCTTGACGGGTGGACTGGAGTAGTTTGAGATCAAACCAACCAGGATAAAAATATCGTGTTCATTGCATTGATTTTCAGTTTTACAATTCAACCCCCCTTCTTGTGTTTTTCACTTCTTCAGGTAGCCTTGTCATTATGGAAGATAGTCTGTTGTCGAGATTTTTGTTATTCCAATGGATGGTAACCTTGTCAGTATGGAAGGTAGTCTTTTTTCGAGATTTTATTTACTCCAATGGATGGTAGCCTTGTCATTATTTAAGGTAGTCTATTGTCGATATCTTTGTTACTCCAATGTATGATAGCCTTGTCATTATGCAAGGTAGTCTATTATTCATATTTTTGTTACTCCAATGGATGGTAGCCTTGTCATTATGGAAGGTAGTCTATTGTCGAGATTTTTTTTATTCCAATGGATTGTAGCCTATTCATTATGGAAGTTAGTTTTTTATCGATATTTTTGTTAGTCTAATGGATGGTAGCCTTGTCATTATGGAAGGTAGTCTCTTGTCGAGATTTTTGTTATTCCAATGGATGGAAACCTTGTCATTATTAAAGGTAGTCTTTTGTCGAGATTTTTGTTACTCCAATGGATGGTATCCTTGTAATTATTGAAGGTAGTCCGTTGTCGATATCTTTGTTACTCCAATGGATGATAGCCTTGTCATTATGGATGGTAGTATTTTGTCGAGATTTTTGTTACTCCAATGGATGGTAGCCTTGTCATTATTGAAGGTTAGTATGTTACCGATATCTATGTTACTCCAATGGACGATAGCCTTGTCATTATGGAAGGTATTCTATTGTCGAGATTATTTATAATCCAATTGATGGTAACCTTTTCATTATGGACGGTTGTCTGTCGTTGAGATTTTTGTTACTCCAATGGATTGTAGCCTTGTCATTATGTAAGGTAGTATGTTGTTCAGATTTTTGTTACTCCAATGGATGGTAGCCTTCTCATTATGGAAGATAGTCTGTAGTCAAGATTTTTGTTATTCAAATGGATGGTAACCTTGTCATTATGGAAGGTAGTCTTTTGTCGAGATTTTTGTTACTCCAATGGATGGTAGCCTTGTCATTATTGAAGGTAGTTTATTGTCGATATCTTTATTACTCCACTGGATGATAGCCTTGTCATTATGCAAGGTAGTCTGTTGTTCATATTTTTGTTACTCCAATGGATGATAGCCTTGTCATTATGGAAGGTAGTCTGTTGTCGAGATTTTTTTTACTCCAATGGATGGTAGCCTTGTCATTATGGAAGGTAGTCTATTGTCGAGATTTTTGTTACCCCAATGGATGGTAGCCTTGTAATTATGGAAGGTAGTCTGTTGTCTAGATTTTTGTTACTCCAATGGATGGTAGCCTTGTCTTTATGGAAGGTAGTTTGTCGTTGAGATTTTTGTTACTCCAATGGATGATAGCCTTGTCATTATGCAAGGTAGTCTATTATTCAGATTTTTGTTACTCCAATGGATGGTAGCCTTGTCATTACGGAAGGTAGTCTATTGTCGAGATTTTTTTTATTCTAATGGATGATTGCCTATTCATTATGGAAGTTAGTTTTTTATCGAGATTTTTGTTAGTCTAATGGATGGTAGCCTTGTCATTATGGAAGGTAGTATGTTGTCGAGATTTTTTTTACTCCAATGGATGGTAGCCTTGTAATTATGGAAGGTAGTCTATTGTCGAGATGTTTGTTACCCCAATGGATGGTAACCTTGTAATTATGGAAGGTAGTCCGTTTTCGATATCTTTGTTACTCCAATGGATGATAGCCTTGTCATTATGGATGGTAGTATTTTGTCGAGATTTTTCTTACTCCAATGGATGGTAGCCTTGTCATTATTGAAGGTTAGTATGTTACCAATATCTATGTTACTCCAATGGCTGATAGCCTTGTCATTATGGAAGGAATTCTATTGTCGAGATTATTTATAATCCAATTGATGGTAACCTTTTCATTATGGACGGTAGTCTGTCGTTGAGATTTTTGTTACTCCAATGGATTGTAGCCTTGTCATTATGTAAGGTAGTATGTTGTTCAGATTTTTGTTACTCCAATGGATGGTAGCCTTGTCATTATGGAAGATAGTCTGTAGTCGAGATTTTTGTTATTCAAATGGATGGTAACCTTGTCATTATGGAAGGTAGTCTTTTGTCGATATTTTTGTAAATCCAATGGATGGTAGCCTTGTCATTATTGAAGGTAGTTTATTGTCGATATCTTTGTTACTCCACTGGATGATAGCCTTGTCATTATGCAAGGTAGTCTGTTGTTCAAATTTTTGTTACTCCAATGGATGATAGCCTTGTCATTATGGAAGGTAGTCTGTTGTCGAGATTTTTTTTACTCCAATGGATGGTAGCCTTGTCATTATGGAAGGTAGTCTATTCTCGAGATTTTTGTTACCCCAATGGATGGTAGCGTTGTAATTATGGAAGGTAGTCTGTTGTCTAGATTTTTGTTACTCCAATGGATGGTAGCCTTGTCTTTATGGAAGGTAGTTTGTCGTTGAGATTTTTGTTACTCCAATGGATGATAGCCTTGTCATTATGCAAGGTACTCTATTATTCAGATTTTTGTTACTCCAATGGATGGTAGCCTTGTCATTATGGAAGGTAGTCTATTGTCGAGATTTTTTATATTCTAATGGATGGTTGCCTATTCATTATGGAATTTAGTTTTTTATCGAGATTTTTGTTAGTCTAATGGATGGTAGCCTTGTCATTATGGAAGGTAGTATGTTGTCGAGATTTTTGTTAATCTAATGGATGGTAGCCTTGTCATTATTGAAGGTATTCTATTATCGATATCTTTGTTACTCCAATGGATGATAGCCTTGTCATTATGCAAGATAGTCTTTTGTTCATATTTTTGTTACTCCAATGGATGGTAGCCTTGTCATTATGGAAGGTAGTATGTTGTCGAGATTTTTGTTACCCCAATGGATGGTAGCCTTGTATTTATGGAAGGTAGTCTGTTGTCGAGATTTTTGTTACTCCAATGGATGGTAGCCTTGTCATTATTGAAGGTAGTATGTTATCGATATCTTTGTTACTCCAATGGATGATAGCCTTGTCATTATGGAAGGTAGTCTATTGTCGAGATTATTTTTACTCCAATGGATGGTAACCTTTTCATTATGGAAGGTAGTCTGTCATTGAGATTTTTGTTACTCCAATGGATTGTAGCCTTGTCATTATGTAAGGTAGTCGGTTGTTCAGATTTTTGTTACTCCAATGGATGTTAGCCTTGTCATTATGGAAGATAGTCTGTAGTCAAGATTTTTGTTATTCCAACGGATGGTAACCTTGTCAGTATGGAAGGTAGTCTTTTGTCGAGATTTTTGTTACTCGAATGGATGGTAGCCTTGTCATTATTGAAGGTAGTCTATTGTCGATATCTTTGTTACTCCAATGGATGATAGCATTGTCATTATGCAAGGTAGGTTGTTGTTCATATTTTTGTTACTCCAATGGATGGTAGCCTTGTCATTAAGGAAGGAAGTCTGTTGTCGTGATTTTTTTTACTCCAATGGATGGTAGCCTTGTTATTATGGAATGTAGTATGTTGTCGAGATTTTTGTTACCCCAATGGATCGTAGCCTTGTAATTATGGAAGGTAGTTTGTTGTCGAGATTTTTGTTACTCCAATGGATTGTAACCCTATCATTATGTAAGTTGGTCTGTTGTTCAAATTTTTGTTACTCCAATGGATGGTAGCCTTGTCATTATGGAAGATAGTCTGTTGTCGAGATTTTTGTTATTCCAATGGATGGTAGCCTTGTCAGTATGGAAGGTAGTCTTTTGTCGAGATTTTTTTTACTCCAATGGATGGTATCCTTGTCATTATTTAAGGTAGTCTATTGTCTATATCTTTGTTACTCCAATGGATGATAGCCTTGTCATTATGCAAGGTAGTCTGTTGTTCGAGATTTTTGTCACTCCAATGGATGGTAGCCTATTCATTATGGAAGTTAGTTTTTTATCGAGATTTTTGTTAGTCTAATGGATTGTAGCCTTGTCATTATGGAAGGTAGTCTATTGTCGAGATTTTTGTTATTCCAATGGATGGTAACCTTGTCATTATGAAAGGTAGTCTTTTTTCGAGATTTTTGTTACTCCATTGGATGGTAGCCTTGTCATTATTGAAGGTAGTCCGTTGTTGATATCTTTTTTAATCCAATGGATGATAGCCTTGTCATTATGGATGGTAGTATTTTTTCGAGATTTTTGTTACTCCAATGGATGATAGCCTTGTCATTATGGAAGGTAGTCTATTGTCGAGATTATTTTTACTACAAGGGATGGTAACCTTTTCATTATGGTAGGTAGTTTGTCGTTGAGATTTTTGTTACTCCAATGGATTGTAGCCTTGTCATTATGTATGGTAGTCTGTTGTTCAGATTTTTGTTACTCCAATGGATGGTAGCCTTGTCATTATGGAAGATAGTCTGTAGTCGAGATTTTTGTTATTCCAATGGATGATAACCTTGTTAGTATGGAAGGTAGTCTTTTGTCGACATTTTTGTTAATCTAATGGATGGTAGCCTTGTCATTATTGAAGGTATTCTATTATCGATATCTTTGTTACTCCAATGGATGATAGCCTTGTCATTATGCAAGATAGTCTTTTGTTCATATTTTTGTTACTCCAATGGATGGTAACCTTGTCATTATGGAAGGTAGTATGTTGTCGAGATTTTTGTTACCCCAATGGATGGTAGCCTTGTATTTATGGAAGGTAGTCTGTTGTCGAGATTTTTGTTACTCCAATGGATGGTAGCCTTGTCTTTATGGAAGGTAGTTTGTCGTGGAGATTTTTTTTACTCCAATGGATTGTAACCCTATCATTATGTAAGTTGGCCTGTTGTTCAGATTTTTGTTACTCCAATGGATGGTAGCCTTGTCATTATGGAAGATAGTCTGTTGTCCAGATTTTTGTTATTCCAATGGATGGTAACCTTGTCAGTATGGAAGGTAGTCTATTGTCGAGATTTTTGTTATTCTAATGGATGGTAGCCTATTCATTATGGAAGTTAGTTTTTTATCGAGATTTTTGTTAGTCTAATGGATGGTAGCCTTGTCATTATAGAAGGTAGTCTATTGTCGAGATTTTTGTTATTCCATTGGATGGTAACCTTGTCAGTATGGAAGGTAGTCTTTTGTCGAGATTTTTGTTACTCCATTGGATGGTAGCCTTGTCATTATTAAAGGTAGTCTATTGTCGATATCATTGTTCCTCCAATGGATGATAGCCTTGTCATTATGCAAGGTGGTCTGTTATTCATATTTTTGTTACTCCAATGGATAGTAGCCTTGTCATTATGGAAGGTAGTCTGTTGTTTAGATTTTTGTTAGTCTAATGGATGGTAGCCTTGTCATTATGGAAGGTAGTATGTTGTCGAGATTTTTGTTACCCCAATGGATCGTAGCCTTGTAATTATGGAAGGTAGTTTGTTGTCGAGATTTTTGTTACTCCAATGGATGGTAGCCTTGTATTTATGGATGGTAGTTTGTCGTTGAGATTTTTGTTACTCCAATGGATTGTAACCCTGTCATTATGTAAGTTGGTCTGTTGTTCAAATTTTTGTTACTCCAATGGATGGTAGCCTTGTCATTATGGAAGATAGTCTGTTGTCGAGATTTTTGTTATTCCAATGGATGGTAACCTTGTCAGTATGGAAAGTAGTCTTTTGTCGAGATTTTTTTTACTCCAATGGATGGTATCCTTGTCATTAATTAAGGTAGTCTATTGTCGATATCTTTGTTACTCCAATGGATTGTAGCGTTGTCATTATTGTTATTCATATTTTTGTTATTCCAATGGATGGTAGCCTTGTCATTATGGAAGGTAGTCTATTGTGGAGATTTTTGTTATTCCAATGGATGGTAGCCTTATCATTATGGAAGTTAGTTTTTTATCGATATTTTTGTTACTCCAATGGATGGTAGCCTTGTCATTATGGAAGGTAGTCTATTGTCGAGATTTTTGTTATTCTAATGCATGGTAACCTTGTCATTATGGAAGGTAGTCTTTTGTCGAGAATTTCGTTACTCCAATGGATGGTAGCCTTATCATTATTGAAGGTAGTCCGTTGTCGATATCTTTGTTACTCCAATGGATGGTAGCCTTGTCATTATGGAAGGTAGTATTTTGTCGAGATTTTTGGTACTCCAATGGATGGTAGCCTTGGCATTATTGAAGGTATTATGTTATCGATATCTTTGTTACTCCAATGGATGATAGCCTTGTCATTATGGAAGGTAGTCTATTGTCGAGATTATTTTTACTCCAATGGATGGTAACCTTTTCATTATGGAAGGTAGTCTGTCATTGAGATTTTTGTTACTCCAATGGATTGTAGCCTTGTAATTATCGAAGGTAGTCTGTTGTTCAGATTTTTGTTACTCCAATGGATGCTAGCCTTGTCATTATGGAAGATAGTCTGTAGTCGAAATTTTTGTTATTCCAACGGATGGTAACCTTGTCAGTATGGAAGGTAGTCTTTTGTCGAGATTTTTGTTACTCCAATGGATGGTAGCCTTGTCATTATGCAAGGTAGTATGTTGTTCTGATTTTCGTTACTCAAATGGATGGTAGCCTGGTCATTATGGAAGGTAGTTTATTGTCGAGATTTTTGTTAATCCAATGGATGGTAGCCTTGTCATTATTGAAGGTAGTCTATTGTCGATATCGTTGTTACTCTAATGGATGGTAGCCTTGTCATTATGGAAGGTAGTATTTTGTCGAGATTTTTGTTACTCCAATGGATGATAGCCGTGTCATTATGGAAGGTAGTCTGTTGTCGAGATTATTTTTACTCCAATGGATGGTAACCTTGTCATTATGGAAGGTAGTCTGTCGTTGAGATTTTTGTTACTCCAATGGATTGTAGCTTTGTCATTATGTAAGGTAGTTTGTTGTTCATATTTTTGTTACTCCAATGGATGGTAGTCTTGTCATTATGGAAGGTAGTCTATTGTCGAGATTTTTGTTATTCCAATGGATGGTAGCATTATAATTATGGAAGTTAGTTTTTAATCGTGATTTTTGTTACTCCAATGGATGGTAGCCTTGTCATTATGGAAGGTAGTCTATTGTCGAGAGTTTTGTTATTCCAATGGATGGTAACCTTGTCATTATAGAAGGTAGTCTTTTGTCGAGATTTTTGTTACTCCAATGGATGGTAGCCTTGTCATTATTGAAGGTTGTCCGTTGTCGATATCTTTGTTACTCCAATGGATGGTAGCCTTTTCATTATGGAAGGTAGTATTTTGTCGAGATTTTTGTTACTCTAATGGATGGTAGCCTTTTCATTATTGAAGGTAGTATGTTATCGATATCTTTGTTACTCCAATGGATGATAGCCTTGTCATTATGGAATGTAGTCTATTGTCGAGATTATTTTTACTCCAATGGATGGTAACCTTTTCATTATGGAAGGTAGTCTATCTTTGAGATTTTTGTTACTCCAATGGGTTGTAGCATTGTCATTATGTAAGGTAGTCTGTTGTTCAGATTTTTGTTACTCCAATGGATGCTAGCCATGTCATTAAGGAAGATAGTCTGTAGTCATGATTTTTGTTATTCCAATGGATGGTAACCTTGTCAGTATGGAAGGTAGTCTTTTGTCGAGATTTTTGTTACTCGAATTGATGGTAGCCTTGTAATAATTGAAGGTAGTCTATTGTTGATATCTTTGTTACTCCAATGGATAATAGCATTGTCATTATGCAAGGTAGTTTGTTGTTCATATTTTTGTTACTCCAATGGATGGTAGCCTTTTCATTATGGAAGGTAGTATGTTGTCGTGATTTTTTTTACTCCAATGGATGGTAGCCTTGTTATTATGGAAGGTAGTATGTTGTCGAGATTTTTGTTACCCCAATGGATCGTAGCCTTGTAATTATGGAAGGTAGTTTGTTTTCGATATTTTTGTTACTCCAATGGATGGTAGCCTTGTCATTATGGAAGATAGTATGTTGTCGAGATTTTTGTTATTCCAATGGATGGTAACCTTGTCAGTATGGATGGTAGTCTTTTGTCGAGATTTTTTTTACTCCAATGGATGGTATCCTTGTCATTATTTAAGGTAGTCTATTGTCGATGTCTTTGTTACTCCAATGGATGATAGCCTTGTCATTATGCAAGGTAGTCTGTTGTTCAGATTTTTGTTACTCCAATGGATGGTAGACTTGTCATTATGGAAGGTAGTCTTTTGTCGAGATTTTTTTTACTCCAATGGATGGTAACCTTGTCATTATGGAAGGTAGTATGTTGTCGAGATTTTTGTTACCCCAATGGATGGTAGCCTTGTATTTATGGAAGGTAGTCTGTTGTCGAGATTTTTGTTACTCCAATGGATGGTAGACTTATCTTTATGGAAGGTAGTTTGTCGTGGAGATTTTTGATACTCCAATGGATTGTAACCCTGTCATTATGTAAGTTGGTCTGTTGTTCTGATTTTTGTTACTCCAATGGATGGTAACCTTGTCATTATGGAAGATAGTCTATTGTCGAGATTTTTGTTATTCCAATGGATGGTAACCTTGTCAGTATGAAAGGTAGTCTATTGTCGAGATTTTTGTTATTCCAATGGATGGTAGCCTTGTCATTATGAAAGGTAGTCTTTTGTCGAGATTTTTGTTATTCCATTGGATGGTAGCCTTGTCATTATTGAAGGTAGTCTATTGTCGATATCATTGTTACTCCAATGGATGATAGCCTTGTCATTATGCAAGGTAGTCTGTTGTTCATATTTTTGTTACTCCAATGGATAATAGCCTTGTCATTATGGAAGGTAGTCTGTTGACTAGATTTTTGTTAGTCTAATGGATGGTAGCCTTGCCATTATGGAAGGTAGTATGTTGTCGAGATTTTTTTTACTCCAATGGATGGTAGCCTTGTCATTATGGAAGGTAGTCTATTGTCGAGATTTTTGTTACCCCAATGGATGGTAGCCTTGTAATTATGGAAGGTAGTCTGTTGTCGAGATTTTTGTTACTCCATTGGATGGTAGCCTTTTCTTTATGGAAGGTAGTTTGTCGTTGATATTTTTGTTACTCTTATGGATTGTAACCCCGTCGTTATGTAAGGTGGTCTGTTGTTCAGATTTTTGTTACTCCAATGGATGGTAGCCTTGTCATTATGGAAGATAGTCTGTTGTCGAGTTTTTTGTTATTCCAATGGATGGTAACCTTGTCAGTATGGAAGGTAGTCTTTTTTCGAGATTATTTTTACTCCAATGGATGGTAACCTTGTCATTATGGACGGTAGTCTATCGTTGAGATTTTTGTTACTCCAATGGATTGTAGCGTTGTCATTATGTAAGGTAGTTCGTTGTTCATATTTTTGTTACTCCAATGGATGGTAGCCTTGTCATTATGGAAGGTAGTCTATTGTCGAGATTTTTGTTATTCCAATGGATGGTAACCTTATCATTATGGAAGTTAGTTTTTTATCGAGATTTTTGTACTCCAATGGATGGTAGCCTTGTCATTATGGAAGGTAGTCTATTGTCGAGATTTTTGTTATTCCAATTGATGGTAACCTTGTCATTATGGGAGGTAGTCTTTTGTCGAGATTTTTGTTACTCCAATGGATGGTAGCCTTGTCATTATTGAAGGTAGTTCGTTGTCGATATCTTTGTTACTCCAATGGATGGTAGCCTTTTCATTATGGAAGGTAGTCTATTGTCGAGATTATTTTTACTCCAATGGATGGTAACCTTTTCATTATGGAAGGTAGTCTGTCATTGAGATTTTTGTTACTCCAATGGATTGTAGCCTTGTAATTATCTAAGGTAGTCAGTTGTTCAGATTTTTGTTACTCCAATGGATGCTAGCCTTGTCATTATGGAAGATAGTCTGTAGTCGAAATTTTTGTTATTCCAATGGATGGTAACCTTGTCAGTATGGAAGGTAGTCTTTTGTCGAGATTTTTTTTACTCGAATGGATGGTAGCCTTGTCATTATTTAAGGTAGTATATTGTCGATATCTTTGTTACTCCAATGGATGATAGCCTTGTCATTATGCAAGGTAGTATGTTGTTCTGATTTTCGTTACTCCAATGGATGGTAGCCTGGTCATTATGGAAGGTAGTTTATTGTCGAGATTTTTGTTAATCCAATGGATGGTAGCCTTGTCATTATTGAAGGTAGTCTATTGTCGATATCGTTGTTACTCTAATGGATGGTAGCCTTGTCATTATGGAAGGTAGTATTTTGTCGAGATTTTTGTTACTCCAATGGATGATAGCCATGTCATTATGGAAGGTAGTCTATTGTCGAGATTATTTTTACTCCAATGGATGGTAACCTTGTCATTATGGAAGGTAGTCTGTCGTTGAGATTTTTGTTACTCCAATGGATTGTAGCTTTGTCATTATGTAAGGTAGTTTGTTGTTCATATTTTTGTTACTCCAATGGATGGTAGTCTTGTCATTATGGAAGGTAATCTAGTGTCGAGATTTTTGTTATTCCAATGGATGGTAGCCTTATAATTATGGAAGTTAGTTTTTAATCGAGATTTTTGTTACTCCAATGGATGGTAGCCTTGTCATTATGGAAGGTAGTCTATTGTCGAGAGTTTTGTTATTCCAATGGATGGTAACCTTGTCATTATGGAAGGTAGTCTTTTGTCGAGATTTTTGTTACTCCAATGGATGGTAGCCTTGTCATTATTGAAGGTAGTCCGTTGTCGATATCTTTGTTACTCCAATGGATGGTAGCCTTTTCATTATGGAAGGTAGTATTTTGTCGAGATTTTTGTTACTCTAATGGATGGTAGCCTTTTCATTATTGAAGGTAGTATGTTATCGATATCTTTGTTACTCCAATGGATGATAGCCTTGTCATTATGGAAGGTAGTCTATTGTCGAGATTATTTTTACTCCAATGGATGGTAACCTTTTCATTATGGAAAGTAGTCTTTCATTGAGATTTTTGTTACTCCAATGGATTGTGGCCTTGTCATTATGTAAGGTAGTCTGTTGTTCAGATTTTTGTTACTCCAATGGATGCTAGCCATGTCATTAAGGAAGATAGTCTGTAGTCATGATTTTTGTTATTCCAATGGATGGTAACCTTGTCAGTATGGAAGGTAGTCTTTTGTCGAGATTTTTGTTACTCGAATTGATGGTAGCCTTGTAGCTATTGAAGGTAGTCTATTGTTGATATCTTTGTTACTCCAATGGATGATAGCATTGTCATTATGCAAGGTAGTTTGTTGTTCATATTTTTGTTACTCCAATGGATGGTAGCCTTTTCATTATGGAAGGTAGTATGTTGTCGTGATTTTTTTTACTCCAATGGATGGTAGCCTTGTTATTATGGAAGGTAGTATGTTGTCGAGATTTTTGTTACCCTAATGGATCGTTGCCTTGTAATTATGGAAGGTAGTTTGTTTTCGAGATTTTTGTTACTCCAATGGATGGTAGCCTTGTCTTTATGGAAGATAGTATGTTGTCGAGATTTTTGTTATTCCAATGGATGGTAACCTTGTCAGTATGGAAGGTAGTCTTTTGTCGAGATTTTTTTTACTCTAATGGATGGTATCCTTGTCATTATTTAAGGTAGTCTATTGTCGATATCTTTGTTACTCCAATGGATGATAGCCTTGTCATTATGCAAGGTAGTCTGTTGTTCAGATTTTTGTTACTCCAATGGATGGTAGACTTGTCATTATGGAAGGTAGTCTATGGTCGAGATTTTTGTTATTCCAATGGATGGTAGCCTATTCATTATCGAAGTTAGTTTTTTATCGAGATTTTTGTTAGTCTAATGGATGGTAGCCTTGTCATTATGAAAGGTAGTCTATTGTCGAGATTTTTGTTATTCCAATGGATGGTAACCTTGTGATTATGAAAGGTAGTCTTTTGTCGAGATTTTTTTTACTCCAATGGATGGTAGCCTTGTCATTATTGAAGGTAGTCCGTTGTCGATATCTTTTTTAATCCAATGGATGATAGCCTTGTCATTATGGATGGTAGTATTTTGTCAGGATTTTTGTTACTCCAATGGATGGTAGCCTTGTCATTATTGAAGGTTAGTATGTTTCCGATATCTTTGTTACTCCAATGGATGATAACCTTGTCATTATGGAAGGTAGTCTATTGTCGAGATTATTTTTACTCCAATGGATGGTAACCTTTTCATTATGGAAGGTAGTCTGTCATTGAGATTTTTGTTACTCCAATGGATTGTGGCCTTGTCATTATGTAAGGTAGTATGTTGTTCAGATTTTTGTTACTCCAATGGATGCTAGCCTTGTCATTATGGACGATAGTCTGTAGTCGAGATTTTTGTTATTCCAATGGATGGTAACCTTGTCATTATGGAAGGTAGTCTTTTGTCGAGATTTTTGTTACTCCAATGGATGGTAAACTTGTCATTATTGAAGGTAGTTTATTGTTGATATCTTTGTTACTCCAATGGATGATAGCCTTGTCATTATGCAAGGTAGTCTGTTGTTCATATTTTTGTTACTCCAATGGATGGTAGCCTTGTCATTATGGAAGGTAGTCTGTTGTCGAGATTTTTTTTACTCCAATGGATGGTAGCCTTGTCATTATGGAAGGTAGTCTATTGTCGAGATTTTTGTTACCCCAATGGATGGCAGCCTTGTAATTATGGAAGGTAGTCTGTTGTCGAGATTTTTGTTACTCCAATGGATGGTAGCCTTGTCTTTATGGAAGGTAGTTTGTCGTTGATATTTTTGTTACTCCAATGGATTGTAACCCCGTCGTTATGTAAGGTGGTCTGTTGTTCAGATTTTTGTTACTCCAATGGATGGTAGCCTTGTCATTATGGAAGATAGTCTGTTGTCGATATTTTTGTTATTCCAATGGATGGTAACCTTGTCAGTATCGAAGGTAGTCTTTTGTCGAGATTTTTGTTACTCCAATGGATGGTAGCCTTGCCATTATTGAAGGTAGTCTATTGTCGATATCTTTGTTACTCCAATGGATTATAGCCTTGTCAATATGCAAGGTAGTCTATTGTTCATATTTTTGTTACTCCAATGGATGGTAGCCTTGTCATTATGGAAGGTAGTCTGTTGTCGAGATTTTTCTTATACCAATGGATGGTAACCTTGTCAGTATGGAAGGTAGTCTTTTGTCGAGATTTTTTTTACTCCAATAGATGATAGCCTTGTCATTATTTAAGGTAGTCTATTGTCGATATCTTTGTTACTCCAATGGATGATAGCCTTGACATTATGTAAGGTAGTCTCTTGTTCAGATTTTTTTTACTCCAATGGATGGTAGCCTTGTCATTATTTAAGGTAGTCTATTGTCGATATCTTTGTTACTCCAATGGATGGTAGCCTTGTCATTATGAAAGGTAGTCTATTGTCGAGATTTTTGTTATTCCAATGGATGGTAGCCTATTCATTATGGAATTTAGTTTTTTATCGAGTTTTTTGTTACTCCAATGGAAGGTAGCCTTGTCATTATGGAAGGTACTCTGTTGTCGAGATTTTTTTTACTCCAATGGATGGTAGCCTTGTCATTATGGAAGGTAGTTTGTTGTCAAGATTTTTGTTACTCCAATGAATGGTAGCCTTGTAATTATGGAAGGTAGTCTGTTGTCGAGATTTTTGTTACTCCAATGGATGGTAGCCTTTTCATTATGGAAGGTAGTTTGTCGTTGAGATTTTTGTTACTCCCAAGGATTGTAGCCCTGTCATTATGTAAGGTGGTCTGTCGTTTAGATTTTTGTTACTCCAATGGATGGTAGCCTTGTCATTATGGAAGATAGTCTGTTGTCGAGATTTTTGTTATTCCAATGGATGGTAACCTTGTCAGTATGGAAGGTAGTCTTTTGTCGAGATTTTTGTTACTCCAATGGATGGTAGCCTAGTCATTATTTAAGGTAGTCTATTGTCGATATCTTTGTTACTCTAATGGATGATAGCCTTGTCATTATGAAAGGTAGTCTTTTGTTTAGATTTTTGTTACTACAATGGATGGTAGCCTTGTCATTATGGAAGATAGTTTGTTGTCGAGATTTTTGTTATTCCAATGGATGGTAACCTTGTCAGTATGGAAGGTAGTCTTTTGTCGAGATGTTTTTTACTCCAATAGATGGTAGCCTTGTCATTATTTAAAGTAGTCTATTGTCGATATCTTTGGTACTCCAATGGATGATAGCCTTGTCATTATGAAAGGTAGTCTCTTGTTCAGATTTTTTTTACTCCAATGGATGGTAGCCTTGTCATTATGGAAGGTAGTCTATTGTCGAGATTTTTGTTATTCCAATGGATGGTAGCCTATTCATTATGGAAGTTAGTTTTTTATCGATATTTTTGTTACTCTAATGGATGTTAGCCTTGTCATTATGGAAGGTAGTCTATTGTCGTGATTTTTGTTATTCCAAGGGTAGGTAGCCTTGTAATTATGGAAGGTAGTCTGTTGTCGAGATTTTTGTTACTCCAATGGATGGTAGCCGTGTCTTTATGGAAGGTAGTTTGTCGTTGAGATTTTTGTTACTCCAATGGATTGTAACCCCGTCGTTATGTAAGGTGGTCTGTTGTTCAGATTTTTGTTACTCCAATGGATGGTAGCCTTGTCATTATGGAAGATAGTCTGTTGTCGAGATTTTTGTTATTCCAATGGATGGTAACCTTGTCAGTATGGAAGGTAGTCTTTTGTCGAGATTTTTGTTACTCCAATGGATGGTAGCCTTGTCATTATTGAAGGTAGTCTATTGTCGATATCTTTGTTACTCCAATGGATGATAGCCTTGTCATAATGCAAGGTAGTCTGTTGTTCATATTTTTGTTACTCCAATGAATGGTAGCCTTGTCATTATGGAAGGTAGTCTGTTGTCGAGATTTTTCTTATACCAATGGATGGTAACCTTGTCAGTATGGAAGGTAGTCTTTTGTCGAGATTTTTTTTACTCCAATAGATGGTAGCCTTGTCATTATTTAAGGTAGTCTATTGTCGATATCTTTGTTACTCCAATGGATGATAGCCTTGACATTATGAAAGGTAGTCTCTTGTTCAGATTTTTTTTACTCCAATGGATGGTAGCCATGTCATTATTTAAGGTAGTCTATTGTCGATATCTTTGTTACTCCAATGGATGATAGCCTTGTCATTATGCAAGGTAGTCTATTGTTCAGATTTTTGTTACTCCAATGGATGGTAGCCTTGTCATTATGGAAGGTAGTCTATTGTCGAGATTTTTGTTATTCCAATGGATGGTAGCCTATTCATTATGGAATTTAGTTTTTTATCGAGATTTTTGTTACTCCAATGGAAGGTATCCTTGTCATTATGGAAGGTACTCTGTTGTCGAGATTTTTTTTACTCCAATGGATGGTAGCCTTGTCATTATGGAAGGTAGTTTGTTGTCGAGATTTTTGTTACCCCAATGAATTGTAGCCTTGTAATTATGGAAGGTAGTCTGTTGTCGAGATTTTTGTTACTCCAATGGATGGTAGCCTTTTCATTATGGAAGGTAGTTTGTCGTTGAGATTTTTGTTACTCCCAAGGATTGTAGTACTTCATTATGTAAGGTGGTCTGTCGTTTAGATTTTTGTTACTCCAATGGATGGTAGCCTTGTCATTATGGAAGATAGTCTGTTGTCGAGATTTTTGTTATTCCAATGGATGGTAACCTTGTTAGTATGGAAGGTAGTCTTTTGTCGAGACTTTTGTTACTCCAATGGATGGTAGCCTAGTCATTATTTAAGGTAGTCTATTGTCGATATCTTTGTTACTCCAATGGATGATAGCCTTGTCATTATGAAAGGTAGTCTTTTGTTCAGATTTTTGTTACTACAATGGATGGAAGCCTTGTCATTATGGAAGATAGTTTGTTGTCGAGATTTTTGTTATTCCAATGGATGGTAACCTTGTCAGTATGGAAGGTAGTCTTTTGTCGAGATGTTTTTTACTCCAATAGATGGTAGCCTTGTCATTATTTAAAGTAGTCTATTGTCGATATCTTTGCTACTCCAATGGATGATAGCCTTGTCATTATGAAAGGTAGTCTCTTGTTCAGATTTTTTTTACTCCAATGGATGGTAGCCTTGTCATTATGGAAGGTAGTTTATTGTCGAGATTTTTGTTATTCCAATGGATGGTAGCCTATTCATTATGGAAGTTAGTTTTTTATCGAGATTTTTGTTACTCTAATGGATGTTAGCCTTGTCGTTATGGAAGGTAGTCTATTGTCGAGATTTTTGTTATTCCAAGGGATGGTAGCCTTGTAATTATGGAAGGTAGTCTGTTGTCGAGATTTTTGTTACTCCAATGGATGGTAGCCTTCTCTTTATGGAAGGTAGTTTGTCGTTGAGATTTTTGTTACTCCATTGGATTGTAACCCCGTCGTTATGTAAGGTGGTCTGTTGTTCAGATTTTTGTTACTCCAATGGATGGTAGCCTTGTCATTATGGAAGATAGTATGTTGTCGAGATTTTTGTTATTCCAATGGATGGTAACCTTGTCAGTATGGAAGGTAGTCCTTTGTCGAGATTTTTGTTACTCCAATGGATGGTAGCCTTGCCATTATTGAAGGTAGTCTATTGTCGATATCTTTGTTACTCCAATGGATGATAGCCTTGTCATTATGCAAGGTAGTCTGTTGTTCATATTTTTGTTACTCCAATGGATGGTAGCCTTGTCATTATGGAAGGTAGTTTGTTGTCGAGATTTTTGTTATACCAATGGATGGTAACCTTGTCACTATGGAAGGTAGTCTTTTGTCGAGATTATTTTTACACCAATAGATGGTAGCCTTGTCATTATTTAAGGTAGTCTATTGTCGATATCTTTGTTACTCCAATGGATGATAGCCATGACATTATGAAAGGTAGTCCCTTGTTCAGATTTTTTTTACTCCAATGGATGTTAGCCTTGTCATTATTTAAGGTAGTCTATTGTCGATATCTTAGTTACTCCAATGGAGGATAGCCTTGTCATTATGCAAGGTAGTCTATTGTTCAGATTTTTGTTACTCCAATGGATGGTAGCCTTGTCATTATGGAAGGTAGTCTATTATCGATATTTTTGTTATTCCAATGGATGGTAGCCTATTCATTATGGAAGTTAGTTTTTAATCGTGATTTTTGTTACTCCAATGGAAGGTAGCCTTGTCATTATGGAAGGTACTCTGTTGTCGAGATTTTTTATACTCCAACGGATGGTAGCCTTGTCATTATGGAAGGTAGTTTGTTGTCGAGATTTTTGTTACCCCAATGAATGGTAGCCTTGTAATTATGGAAGGTAGTCTGTTGTCGAGATTTTTGTTACTCCAATGAATGTTAGCCTTTTCATTATGGAAGGTAGTCTGTCGTTGAGATTTTTGTTACTCCAATGGATAGTAGCCTTGTCATTATGTAAGGTAGTTTGTTGTTCAGATTTTTGTTACTCCAATGGATGGTAGCCTTGTCTTTATGGAAGATAGTCTGTAGTCGAGATTTTTGTTATTCCAATGGATGGTAACCTTGTCAGTATGGAAGGTAGTCTTTTGTCGAGATTTTTGTTACTCCAATGGATGGTAGCTTTGTCCTTATTGAAGGTAGTCTATTATCGATATCTTTGTTACTCCAATGGATGATAGCCTTGTCATTATGCAAGGTAGTCTGTTGTTCATATTTCTGTTACTCCAATGTATGGTAGCCTTGTCATTATGGAAGATAGTTTGTTGTCGAGATTTTTGTTATTCCAATGGATGGTAACCTTGTCAGTATAGAAGGTAGTCTTTTGTCGAGATGTTTTTTACTCCAATAGATGGTAGCCTTGTCATTATTTAAAGTAGTCTATTGTCGATATCTTTGCTACTCCAATGGATGATAACCTTGTCATTATGAAAGGTAGTCTCTTGTTCAGATTTTTTTTACTCCAATGGATGGTAGCCTTGTCATTATGGAAGGTAGTTTATTGTCGAGATTTTTGTTATTCCAATGGATGGTAGCCTATTCATTATGGAAGTTAGTTTTTTATCGAGATTTTTGTTACTCTAATGGATGTTAGCCTTGTCGTTATGGAAGGTAGTCTATTGTCGAGATTTTTGTTATTCCAAGGGATGGTAGCCTTGTAATTATGGAAGGTAGTCTGTTGTCGAGATTTTTGTTACTCCAATGGATGGTAGCCTTCTCTTTATGGAAGGTAGTTTGTCGTTGAGATTTTTGTTACTCCAATGGATTGTAACCCCGTCGTTATGTAAGGTGGTCTGTTGTTCAGATTTTTGTTACTCCAATGGATGGTAGCCTTGTCATTATGGAAGATAGTATGTTGTCGAGATTTTTGTTATTCCAATGGATGGTAACCTTGTCAGTATGGAAGGTAGTCTTTTGTCGAGATTTTTGTTACTCCAATGGATGGTAGCCTTGCCATTATTGAAGGTAGTCTATTGTCGATATCTTTGTTACTCCAACGGATGATAGCCTTGTCATTATGCAAGGTAGTCTGTTGTTCATATTTTTGTTACTCCAATGGATGGTAGCCTTGTCATTATGGAAGGTAGTTTGTTGTCGAGATTTTTGTTATACCAATGGATGGTAACCTTGTCACTATGGAAGGTAGTCTTTTGTCGAGATTATTTTTACACCAATAGATGGTAGCCTTGTCATTATTTAAGGTAGTCTATTGTCGATATCTTTGTTACTCCAATGGATGATAGCCATGACATTATGAAAGGTAGTCCCTTGTTCAGATTTTTTTTACTCCAATGGATGTTAGCCTTGTCATTATTTAAGGTAGTCTATTGTCGATATCTTAGTTACTCCAATGGAGGATAGCCTTGTCATTATGCAAGGTAGTCTATTGTTCAGATTTTTGTTACTCCAATGGATGGTAGCCTTGTCATTATGGAAGGTAGTCTATTATCGATATTTTTGTTATTCCAATGGATGGTAGCCTATTCATTATGGAAGTTAGTTTTTAATCGTGATTTTTGTTACTCCAATGGAAGGTAGCCTTGTCATTATGGAAGGTACTCTGTTGTCGAGATTTTTTATACTCCAACGGATGGTAGCCTTGTCATTATGGAAGGTAGTTTGTTGTCGAGATTTTTGTTACCCCGATGAATGGTAGCCTTGTAATTATGGAAGGTAGTCTGTTGTCGAGATTTTTGTTACTCCAATGAATGTTAGCCTTTTCATTATGGAAGGTAGTCTGTCGTTGAGATTTTTGTTACTCCAATGGATAGTAGCCTTGTCATTATGTAAGGTAGTTTGTTGTTCAGATTTTTGTTACTCCAATGGATGGTAGCCTTATCTTTATGGAAGATAGTCTGTAGTCGAGATTTTTGTTATTCCAATGGATGGTAACCTTGTCAGTATGGAAGGTAGTCTTTTGTCGAGATTTTTGTTACTCCAATGGATGGTAGCTTTGTCCTTATTGAAGGTAGTCTATTATCGATATCTTTGTTACTCCAATGGATGATAGCCTTGTCATTATGCAA
Source organism: Vicia faba (assembly GCA_948472305.1). Taxonomy (NCBI): domain Eukaryota; kingdom Viridiplantae; phylum Streptophyta; class Magnoliopsida; order Fabales; family Fabaceae; genus Vicia; species Vicia faba. The sequence continues at coordinate 678,868,089 of OX451739.1, read as the reverse complement.
GGTAGTCTGTTGTTCATATTTCTGTTACTCCAATGTATGGTAGCCTTGTCATTATGGAAGATAGTTTATTGTCGAGATTTTTGTTATTCCAATGGATGGTAACCTTGTCAGTATGAAAGGTAGTCTTTTGTCGAGATGTTTTTTACTCCAATAGATGGTAGCCTTGTCATTATTTAAAGTAGTCTATTGTCGATATCTTTGCTACTCCAATGGATGATAGCCTTGTCATTATGAAAGGTAGTCTCTTGTTCAGATTTTTTTTACTCCAATGGATGGTAGCCTTGTCATTATGGAAGGTAGTTTATTGTCGAGATTTTTGTTATTCCAATGGATGGTAGCCTATTCATTATGGAAGTTAGTTTTTTATCGAGATTTTTGTTACTCTAATGGATGTTAGCCTTGTCGTTATGGAAGGTAGTCTATTGTCGAGATTTTTGTTATTCCAAGGGATGGTAGCCTTGTAATTATGGAAGGTAGTATTTTGTCGAGATTTTTGTTACTCCAATGGATGGTAGCCTTGTCTTTATGGAAGGTAGTTTGTCGTTGAGATTTTTGTTACTCCAATGGATTGTAACCCCGTCGTTATGTAAGGTGGTATGTTGTTCAGATTTTTGTTACTCCAATGGATGGTAGCCTTGTCATTATGGAAGATAGTATGTTGTCGAGATTTTTGTTATTCCAATGGATGGTAACCTTGTCAGTATGGAAGGTAGTCTTTTGTCGAGATTTTTGTTACTCCAATGGATGGTAGCCTTGCCATTATTGAAGGTAGTCTATTGTCGATATCTTTGTTACTCCAATGGATGATAGCCTTGTCATTATGCAAGGTAGTCTGTTGTTCATATTTTTGTTACTCCAATGGATGGTAGCCTTGTCATTATGGAAGGTAGTTTGTTGTCGAGATTTTTGTTATACCAATGGATGGTAACCTTGTCACTATGGAAGGTAGTCTTTTGTCAAGATTATTTTTACACCAATAGATGGTAGCCTTGTCATTATTTAAGGTAGTCTGTTGTCGATATCTTTGTTACTCCAATGGATGATAGCCATGACATTATGAAAGGTAGTCCCTTGTTCAGATTTTTTTTACTCCAATGGATGTTAGCCTTGTCATTATTTAAGGTAGTCTATTGTCGATATCTTAGTTACTCCAATGGAGGATAGCCTTGTCATTATGCAAGGTAGTCTATTGTTCAGATTTTTGTTACTCCAATGGATGGTAGCCTTGTCATTATGGAAGGTAGTCTATTATCGATATTTTTGTTATTCCAATGGATGGTAGCCTATTCATTATGGAAGTTAGTTTTTAATCGTGATTTTTGTTACTCCAATGGAAGGTAGCCTTGTCATTATGGAAGGTACTCTGTTGTCGAGATTTTTTATACTCCAACGGATGGTAGCCTTGTCATTATGGAAGGTAGTTTGTTGTCGAGATTTTTGTTACCCCAATGAATAGTAGCCTTGTAATTATGGAAGGTAGTCTGTTGTCGAGATTTTTGTTACTCCAATGAATGTTAGCCTTTTCATTATGGAAGGTAGTCTGTCGTTGAGATTTTTGTTACTCCAATGGATAGTAGCCTTGTCATTATGTAAGGTAGTTTGTTGTTCAGATTTTTGTTACTCTAATGGATGGTAGCCTTGTCTTTATGGAAGATAGTCTGTAGTCGAGATTTTTGTTATTCCAATGGATGGTAACCTTGTCAGTATGGAAGGTAGTCTTTTGTCGAGATTTTTGTTACTCCAATGGATGGTAGCTTTGTCCTTATTGAAGGTAGTCTATTATCGATATCTTTGTTACTCCAATGGATGATAGCCTTGTCATTATGCAAGGTAGTCTGTTGTTCATATTTCTGTTACTCCAATGGATGGTAGCCTTGTCATTATGGAAGATAGTTTGTTGTCGAGATTTTTGTTATTCCAATGGATGGTAACCTTGTAAGTATGGAAGGTAGTCTTTTGTCGAGATGTTTTTTACTCCAATAGATGGTAGCCTTGTCATTTTTTAAAGTAGTCTATTGTCGATATCTTTGGTACTCCAATGGATGATAGCCTTGTCATTATGAAAGGTAGTCTCTTGTTCAGATTTTTTTTACTCCAATGGATGGTAGCCTTGTCATTATGGAAGGTAGTCTATTGTGGAGATTTTTGTTATTCCAATGGATGGTAGCCTATTCATTATGGAAGTTAGTTTTTTATCGAGATTTTTGTTACTCTAATGGATGTTAGCCTTGTCATTATGGAAGGTAGTCTATTGTCGAGATTTTTGTTATTCCAAGGGATGGTAAACTTGTCATTATGAAAGGTAGTCTTTTGTCGAGATTTTTGTTACTCCAATGGATGATAGCCTTGTCATTATGAAAGGTAGTCTTTTTTTCATATTTTTGTTACTCCAATGGATGGTAGCCTTGTCATTAAGGAAGGTAGTCTATTGTCGAGATTTCTGTTATTGCAATGGATGGTAGCCTTATCATTAAGGAAGTTAGTTTTTTATCGAGATTTTTGTTACTCCAATCGATGGTAGCCTTGTCATTATGGAAGGTAGTCTATTGTCGAGATTTTAGTTATTCCAATGGATGGTAACCTTGTCATTATGGAAGGTAGTCTTTTGTCGAGATTTTTGTTACTCCAATGGATGGTAGCCTTGTCATTATTGAAGGTATTATGTTGTCGATATCTTTGTTACTCCTATGGATGGTAGCCTTGTCATTATGGAAGGTAGTATTATGTTGAGATTTTTACTACTCCAATGGATGGTATCCTTGTCATTATTGAAGGTAGTTTGTTATCGATATCTTTGTTACTCCAATGGATGATAGCCTTGTCATTGTGGAAGGTAGTCTATTGTCGAGATTATTTTTACTCCAATGGATGGTAACCTTGTCATTATGGAAGGTAGTCTGTCGTTGAGATTTTTGTTACTCCAATAGATAGCAGCCTTGTCATTATGTAAGGTAGTTTGTTGTTCAGATTTTTGTTACTCCAATGGATGGTAGCCTTTTCTTTATGGAAGATAGTCTGTAGTCGAGATTTTTGTTATTCCAATGGATGGTAACCTTGTCAGTATGGAAGGTAGTCTTTTGTCGAGATTTTTGTTACTCAAATGGATGGTAGCCTTGTCATTATTGAAGGTAGTCTATTGTCGATATCTTTGTTACTCCAATGGATGATAGCCTTGTCATTTACAAGGTAGTCTGTTGTTCATATTTTTGTTACTCCAATGGATGGTAGCCTTGTCATGATGGAAGATAGTTTGTTGTCGAGATTTTTGTTATTCCAATGGATGGTAACCTTGTCAGTATGGAAGGTAGTCTTTTGTCGAGATTTTTTTTACTCCAATAGATGGTAGCCTTGTCATTATTTAAAGTAGTCTATTGTCGATATCTTTGGTACTCCAATGGATGATATCCTTGTCATTATGAAAGGTAGTCTCTTGTTCAGATTTTTTTTACTCCATGGATGGTAGCCTTGTCATTATGGAAGGTAGTCTATTGTCGAGATTTTTGTTATTCCAATGGATGGTAGCCTATTCATTATGGAAGTTAGCTTTTTATCGAGATTTTTGTTACTCTAATGGATGTTAGCCTTGTCATTATGGAAGGTAGTCTATTGTCGAGATTTATGTTATTCCAAGGGATGGTAAACTTGTCATTATGAAAGGTAGTCTTTTTTCGAGATTTTTGTTACTCCAATGGATGGTAGCCTTGTCATTATTGAAGGCAGTCTGTTGTCGATATCTTTGGTACTCCAATGGATAGTAGCCTTGTTATTATGGAAAGTAGTATTTTGTCGAGATTTTTGTTACTCCAATGGATGGTAGACTTGTCATTATGGAAGCTAGTCTATATTCGAGATTATTTTTACTCCAATGGATGGTAACCTTTTCATTATGGAAGGTAGTCTGTCGTTGAGATTTTTGTTACTCCAATGGATTATAGCCTTATCATTATGTAAGGTAGTCTGTTGTTCAGATTTTTGTTACTCCAATGGAAGGTAGCCTTGTCATTATGGAAGGTACTCTGTTGTCGAGATTTTTTTTACTCCAATGGATGGTAGCCTTGTCATTACGGAAGGTAGTTTGTTGTCTAGATTTTTGTTACCCCAATGGATGGTAGCCTTGTAATTATGGAAGGTAGTCTGTGGTCGAGAGTTTTTTTACTCTAATGGATGGTAGGCTTGTCATTATGGAAGGTAGTTTGTCGTTGAGATTTTTGTTACTCCCATGGATTGTAGCCCTGTCATTATGTAAGGTGGTCTGTCGTTTAGATTTTTGTTACTCCAATGGATGGTAGCCTTGTCATTAAGGAAGATAGTTTGTTGTCGAGATTTTTGTTACTCTAATGGATGGTAGCCTTGTCATTATTTAAGGTAGTCTATTGTCGATATCTTTGTTACTCCAATGGATGATAGCCTTGTCATTATGCAAGGTAGTGTTTTGTTCAGATTTTTGTTACTCCAATGGATGGTAGCCTTGTCATTATAGAAGGTAGTCTATTGTCGAGATTTTTGTTATTTCAATGGATGGTAGCCTTATCATTATGGAACTTAGTTTTTTATCGAGATTTTTGTTACTCCAATGGATGGTAGCCTTGTCATTATGGAAGGTAGTCTAATGTCGAGATTTTTGTTACTCCAATGGATGGTAACCTTGTCATTATGGAAGGTAGTCTTTTGTCGAGATTTTTGTTACTCCAATGTATGGTAGCCTTGTCATTATTGAAGGTATTATGTTGTCGATATCTTTGTTACTCCTATGGATGGTAGCCTTGTCATTATGGAAGGTAGTATTATGTTGAGATTTTTACTACTCCAATGGATGGTATCCTTGTCATTATTGAAGGTAGTCTGTTATCGATATCTTTGTTACTCCAATGGATGATAGCCTTGTCATTGTGGAAGGTAGTCTATTGTCGAGATTATTTTTACTCCAATGGATGGTAACCTTGTCATTATGGAAGGTAGTCTGTCGTTGAGATTTTTGTTACTCCAATTGATAGTAGCATTGTCATTATGTAAGGTAGTTTGTTGTTCAGATTTTTGTTACTCCAATGGATGGTAGCCTTTTCTTTATGGAAGATAGTCTGTAGTCGAGATTTTTGTTATTCTAATGGATGGTAACCTTGTCAGTATGGAAGGTAGTCTTTTGACGAGATTTTTGTTACTCCAATGGATGGTAGCCTTGTCATTATTGAAGGTAGTCTATTGTCGATATCTTTGTTACTCCAATGGATGATAGCCTTGTCATTATGCAAGGTAGTCTGTTGTTCATATTTTTGTTACTCCAATGGATGGTAGCCTTGTCATTATGGAAGATAGTTTGTTGTCGAGATTTTTGTTATTCCAATGGATGGTAGCCTTGTTAGTATGGAAGGTAGTCTTTTGTCGAGATTTTTTTTACTCCAATAGATGGTAGCCTTGTCATTATTTAAAGTAGTCTATTGTCGATATCTTTGGTACTCCAATGGATGATATCCTTGTCATTTTGAAAGGTAGTCTCTTGTTCAGATTTTTTTTACTCCAATGGATGGTAGCCTTGTCATTATGGAAGGTAGTCTATTGTCGAGATTTTTGTTATTCCAATGGATGGTAGCCTATTCATTATGGAAGTTAGCTTTTTATCGAGATTTTTGTTACTCTAATGGATGTTAGCCTTGTCATTATGGAAGGTAGTCTATTGTCAAGATTTTTGTTATTCCAAGGGATGGTAAACTTATCAATATGAAAGGTAGTCTTTTGTGGAGATTTTTGTTACTCCAATGGATGGTAGCCTTGTCATTATTGAAGGTAGTCTGTTGTCGATATCTTTGGTACTCCAATGGATAGTAGCTTTGTCATTATGGAAAGTCATATTTTGTCGAGATTTTTGTTACTCCAATGGATGGTAGCCTTGTCATTATTGAAGGTAGTATGTTACCGATATCTTTGTTACTCCAATGGATGATAGCCTTGTCATTATGGAAGGTAGTCTATTGTCGAGATTATTTTTACTCCAATGGATGGTAACCTTTTCATTATGGAAGGTATTTTGTCATTGAGATTTTTGTTACTCCAATGGATTGTAGCCTTATCATTATGTAAGGTAGTCTGTTGTTCAGATTTTTGTTACTCCAATGGAAGGTAGCCTTGTCATTATGGAAGGTACTCTGTTGTCGAGATTTTTTTTATTCCAATGGATGGTAGCCTTGTCATTATGGAAGGTAGTTTGTTGTCGAGATTTTTGTTACCCCAATGGATGGTAGCCTTGTAATTATGGAAGGTAGTCTGTGGTCGAGATTTTTGTTACTCTAATGGATGGTAGCCTTGTCATTATGGAAGGTAGTTTGTCGTTGAGATTTTTGTTACTCCCATGGATTGTAGCCCTGTCATTATGTAAGGTGGTCTGTCGTTTATATTTTTGTTACTCCAATGGATGGTAGCCTTGTCATTAAGGAAGATAGTCTGTTGTCGAGATTTTTGTTATTCCAATGGATGGTATCCTTGTCAGTATGGAGGGTAGTCTTTTGTCAAGATTTTTGTTACTCTAATGGATGGTAGCCTTGTCATTATTTAAGGTAGTCTATTGTCGATATCTTTGTTACTCTAATGGATGATAGCCGTGTCATTATGCAAGGTAGTCTTTTGTTCAGATTTTTGTTACTCCAATGGATGGTAGCCTTGTCATTATAGAAGGTAGTCTATTGTCGAGATTTTTGTTATTGCAATGGATGGTAGCCTTATCATTATGGAACTTAGTTTTTTATCGAGATTTTTGTTACTCCAATGGAGGGTAGCGTTGTCATTATGGAAGGTAGTCTATTGTCGAGATTTTTGTTATTCTAATGGATGGTAACCTTGTCTTTATGGAAGGTAGTCTTTTGTCGAGATTTCTATTACTCCAATGGATGGTAGCCTTGTCATTATTGAAGGTATTATGTTGTCGATATCTTTGTTACTCCTATGGATGGTAGCCTTGTCATTATGGAAGGTAGTATTATGTCGAGATTTTTACTACTCCAATGGATGGTATCCTCGCCGTTATTGAAGGTAGTTTGTTATCAATATCTTTGTTACTCCAATGGATGATAGGCTTGTCATTGTGGAAGGTAGTCTATTGTCGAGATTATTTTTACTCCAATGGATGGTAACCTTGTCATTATGGAAGGTAGTTTGTCGTTGAGATTTTTATTACTCCAATGGATTGTAGCCTTGTTATTATGTAAGGTAGTCTGTTGTTCAGATTTTTGTTACTCCAATGGATGGTAGCCTTTGTCTTTATGGAAGATAGTTTGTAGTCGAGATTTTTGTTATTTCGATGGATGGTAACCTTGTCTTTATGGAAGATAGTCTTTTGTCGAGATTTTTTTTACTCCAATGGATGGTAGCCTTGTCATTATTGAAGGTAGTCTATTGTCGATATCTTTTTTACTCCAATGGATAATAGCCTTGTCATTATGCAAGGTAGTCTATTGTTCATATTTTTGTTACTCCAATGGATGGTAGCCTAGTCATTATGGAAGGTAGTCTTTTGTCGAGATTATTTTTACTCCAATGGATGGTAACCTTTTCATTATGGAAGGTAGTCTGTCGTTGAGATTTTTGTTACTCCAATGGATTGTAGCCTTATCATTGTGTAAGGTAGTCTGTTGTTCAGATTTTTGTTACTCCAATGGAAGGTAGCCTTGTCATTATGGAAGGTACTCTGTTGTCGAGAGTTTTTTTACTCCAATGGATGGTAGCCTTGTCATTATGGAAGGTAGTTTGTTGTCGAGATTTTTGTTACCCCAATGGATGGTAGCTTTGTAATTATGGAAGGTAGTCTGTGGTCGAGAGTTTTTTTACTCTAATGGATGGTAGCCTTGTCATTATGGAAGGTAGTTTGTCGTTGAGATTTTTGTTACTCCCATGGATTGTAGCCCTGTCATTATGTAAGGTGGTCTGTCGTTTAGATTTTTGTTACTCCAATGGATGGTAGCCTTGTCATTAAGGAAGATAGTTTGTTGTCGAGATTTTTGTTACTCTAATGGATGGTAGCCTTGTCATTATTTAAGGTAGTCTATTGTCGATATCTTTGTTACTCCCATGGATGATAGCCTTGTCATTATGCAAGGTAGTCTTTTGTTCAGATTTTTGTTACTCCAATGGATGGTAGCCTTGTCATTATAGAAGGTAGTCTATTGTCGAGATTTTTGTTATTTCAATGGATGGTAGCCTTATCATTATGGAACTTAGTTTTTTATCGAGATTTTTGTTACTCCAATGGATGGTAGCCTTGTCATTATGGAAGGTAGTCTAATGTCGAGATTTTTGTTACTCCAATGGATGGTAACCTTGTCATTATGGAAGGTAGTCTTTTGTCGAGATTTTTGTTACTCCAATGGATGGTAGCCTTGTCATTATTGAAGGTATTATGTTGTCGATATCTTTGTAACTCCTATGGATGGTAGCCTTGTCATTATGGAAGGTAGTATTATGTTGATATTTTTACTACTCCAATGGATGGTATCCTTGTCATTATTGAAGGTAGTCTGTTATCGATATCTTTGTTACTCCAATGGATGATAGCCTTGTCATTGTGGAAGGTAGTCTATTGTCGAGATTATTTTTACTCCAATGGATGGAAACCTTGTCATTATGGAAGGTAGTCTGTCGTTGAGATTTTTGTTACTCCAATGGATAGTAGCATTGTCATTATGTAAGGTAGTTTATTGTTCAGATTTTTTTTACTCCAATGGATGGTAGCCTTTTCTTTATGGAAGATAGTCTGTAGTCGAGATTTTTGTTATTCCAATGGATGGTAACCTTGTCAGTATGGAAGGTAGTCTTTTGTCGAGATTTTTGTTACTCCAATGGATGGTAGCCTTGTCATTATTGAAGGTAGTCTATTATCGATATCTTTGTTACTCCAATGGATGATAGCCTTGTCATTAATCAAGGTAGTCTGTTGTTCATATTTTTGCTACTCCAATGGATGGTAGCCTTGTCATTATGGAAGGTAGTTTGTTGTCGAGATTTTTGTTACCCCAATGGATGGTAGCCTTGTAATTATGGAGGGTAGTCTTTTGTCGAGATTTTTTTTACTCCAATAGATGGTAGACTTGTCATTATGGAAGGTAGTTTGTCGTTGAGATTTTTGTTACTCCCATGGATTGTAGCCCTGTCATTATGTAAGGTGGTCTGTCGTTTATATTTTTGTTACTCCAATGGATGGTAGCCTTGTCATTAAGGAAGATAGTCTGTTGTCGAGATTTTTGTTATTCCAATGGATGGTATCCTTGTCAGTATGGAGGGTAGTCTTTTGTCAAGATTTTTGTTACTCTAATGGATGGTAGCCTTGTCATTATTTAAGGTAGTCTATTGTCGATATCTTTGTTACTCTAATGGATGATAGCCGTGTCATTATGCAAGGTAGTCTTTTGTTCAGATTTTTGTTACTCCAATGGATGGTAGCCTTGTCATTATAGAAGGTAGTCTATTGTCGAGATTTTTGTTATTGCAATGGATGGTAGCCTTATCATTATGGAACTTAGTTTTTTATCGAGATTTTTGTTACTCCAATGGAGGGTAGCGTTGTCATTATGGAAGGTAGTCTATTGTCGAGATTTTTGTTATTCTAATGGATGGTAACCTTGTCTTTATGGAAGGTAGTCTTTTGTCGAGATTTCTATTACTCCAATGGATGGTAGCCTTGTCATTATTGAAGGTATTATGTTGTCGATATCTTTGTTACTCCTATGGATGGTAGCCTTGTCATTATGGAAGGTAGTATTATGTCGAGATTTTTACTACTCCAATGGATGGTATCCTCGCTGTTATTGAAGGTAGTTTGTTATCAATATCTTTGTTACTCCAATGGATGATAGGCTTGTCATTGTGGAAGGTAGTCTATTGTCGAGATTATTTTTACTCCAATGGATGGTAACCTTGTCATTATGGAAGGTAGTTTGTCGTTGAGATTTTTATTACTCCAATGGATTGTAGCCTTGTTATTATGTAAGGTAGTCTGTTGTTCAGATTTTTGTTACTCCAATGGATGGTAGCCTTTGTCTTTATGGAAGATAGTTTGTAGTCGAGATTTTTGTTATTTCGATGGATGGTAACCTTGTCTTTATGGAAGATAGTCTTTTGTCGAGATTTTTTTTACTCCAATGGATGGTAGCCTTGTCATTATTGAAGGTAGTCTATTGTCGATATCTTTTTTACTCCAATGGATAATAGCCTTGTCATTATGCAAGGTAGTCTATTGTTCATATTTTTGTTACTCCAATGGATGGTAGCCTAGTCATTATGGAAGGTAGTCTTTTGTCGAGATTATTTTTACTCCAATGGATGGTAACCTTTTCATTATGGAAGGTAGTCTGTCGTTGAGATTTTTGTTACTCCAATGGATTGTAGCCTTATCATTGTGTAAGGTAGTCTGTTGTTCAGATTTTTGTTACTCCAATGGAAGGTAGCCTTGTCATTATGGAAGGTACTCTGTTGTCGAGAGTTTTTTTACTCCAATGGATGGTAGCCTTGTCATTATGGAAGGTAGTTTGTTGTCGAGATTTTTGTTACCCCAATGGATGGTAGCTTTGTAATTATGGAAGGTAGTCTGTGGTCGAGAGTTTTTTTACTCTAATGGATGGTAGCCTTGTCATTATGGAAGGTAGTTTGTCGTTGAGATTTTTGTTACTCCCATGGATTGTAGCCCTGTCATTATGTAAGGTGGTCTGTCGTTTAGATTTTTGTTACTCCAATGGATGGTAGCCTTGTCATTAAGGAAGATAGTTTGTTGTCGAGATTTTTGTTACTCTAATGGATGGTAGCCTTGTCATTATTTAAGGTAGTCTATTGTCGATATCTTTGTTACTCCCATGGATGATAGCCTTGTCATTATGCAAGGTAGTCTTTTGTTCAGATTTTTGTTACTCCAATGGATGGTAGCCTTGTCATTATAGAAGGTAGTCTATTGTCGAGATTTTTGTTATTTCAATGGATGGTAGCCTTATCATTATGGAACTTAGTTTTTTATCGAGATTTTTGTTACTCCAATGGATGGTAGCCTTGTCATTATGGAAGGTAGTCTAATGTCGAGATTTTTGTTACTCCAATGGATGGTAACCTTGTCATTATGGAAGGTAGTCTTTTGTCGAGATTTTTGTTACTCCAATGGATGGTAGCCTTGTCATTATTGAAGGTATTATGTTGTCGATATCTTTGTAACTCCTATGGATGGTAGCCTTGTCATTATGGAAGGTAGTATTATGTTGATATTTTTACTACTCCAATGGATGGTATCCTTGTCATTATTGAAGGTAGTCTGTTATCGATATCTTTGTTACTCCAATGGATGATAGCCTTGTCATTGTGGAAGGTAGTCTATTGTCGAGATTATTTTTACTCCAATGGATGGAAACCTTGTCATTATGGAAGGTAGTCTATCGTTGAGATTTTTGTTACTCCAATGGATAGTAGCATTGTCATTATGTAAGGTAGTTTATTGTTCAGATTTTTTTTACTCCAATGGATGGTAGCCTTTTCTTTATGGAAGATAGTCTGTAGTCGAGATTTTTGTTATTCCAATGGATGGTAACCTTGTCAGTATGGAAGGTAGTCTTTTGTCGAGATTTTTGTTACTCCAATGGATGGTAGCCTTGTCATTATTGAAGGTAGTCTATTATCGATATCTTTGTTACTCCAATGGATGATAGCCTTGTCATTAATCAAGGTAGTCTGTTGTTCATATTTTTGCTACTCCAATGGATGGTAGCCTTGTCATTATGGAAGATAGTTTGTTGTCGAGATTTTTGTTATTCCAATGGATGGTAACCTTGTTAGTATGGAGGGTAGTCTTTTGTCGAGATTTTTTTTACTCCAATAGATGGTAGACTTGTCATTATTTAAAGTAGTCTATTGTCGATATCTTTGGTACTCCAATGGATGATATCCTTGTCATTATGAAAGGTAGTCTCTTGTTCAGATTTTTTTTACTCCAATGGATGGTAGCTTTGTCATTATGGAAGGTAGTCTATTGTCGAGATTTTTGTTATTCCAATGGATGGTAGCCTATTCATTATGGAAGTTAGCTTTTTATCGAGATTTTTGTTACTCTAATGGATGTTAGCCTTGTCATTATGGAAGGTAGTCTATTGTCAAGATTTTTGTTATTCCAAGGGATGGTAAACTTATCAATATGAAAGGTAGTCTTTTGTCGAGATTTTTGTTACTCCAATGGATGGTAGCCTTGTCATTATTGAAGGAAGTCTGTTGTCGATATCTTTGGTACTCCAATGGATAGTAGCTTTGTCATTATGGAAAGTCATATTTTGTCGAGATTTTTGTTACTCCAATGGATGGTAGCCTTGTCATTATTGAAGGTAGTATGTTACCGAAATCTTTGTTACTCCAATGGATGATAGCCTTGTCATTATGGAAGGTAGTCTATTGTCGAGATTATTTTTACTCCAATGGATGGTAACCTTTTCATTATGGAAGGTAGTTTGTCATTGAGATTAGAGTTACTCCAATGGATTGTAGCCTTATCATTATGTAAGGTAGTCTGTTGTTCAGATTTTTGTTACTCCAATGGAAGGTAGCCTTGTCATTATGGAAGGTACTCTGTTGTCGAGATTTTTTTTACTCCAATGGATGGTAGCCTTATCATTATGGAAGGTAGTTTGTTGTCGAGATTTTTGTTACCCCAATGGATGGTAGCCTTGTAATTATGGAAGGTAGTCTGTGGACGAGATTTTTGTTACTCTAATGGATGGTAGCCTTGTCATTATGGAAGGTAGTTTGTCGTTGAGATTTTTGTTACTCCCATGGATTGTAGCCCTGTCATTATGTAAGGTGGTCTGTCGTTTAGATTTTTGTTACTCCAATGGATGGTAGCCTTGTCATTAAGGAAGATAGTCTGTTGTCGAGATTTTTGTTATTCCAATGGATGGTATCCTTGTCAGTATGGAAGGTAGTCTTTTGTCGAGATTTTTGTTACTCTAATGGATGGTAGCCTTGTCATTATTTAAGGTAGTCTATTGTCGATATCTTTGTTACTCTAATGGATGATAGCCTTGTCATTATGCAAGGTAGTCTTTTGTTCAGATTTTTGTTACTCCAATGGATGGTAGCCTTGTCATTATAGAAGGTAGTCTATTGTCGAGATTTTTGTTATTGCAATGGATGGTAGCCTTATCATTATGGAACTTAGTTTTTTATTGAAATTTTTGTTACTCCAATGGAGGGTAGCGTTGTCATTATGGAAGGTAGTCTATTGTCGAGATTTTTGTTATTCTAATGGATGGTAACCTTGTCTTTATGGAAGGTAGTCTTTTGTCGAGATTTCTATTACTCCAATGGATGGTAGCCTTGTCATTATTGAAGGTATTATGTTGTCGATATCTTTGTTACTCCTATGGATGGTAGCCTTGTCATTATGGAAGGTAGTATTATGTCGAGATTTTTACTACTCCAATGGATGGTATCCTCGCCGTTATTGAAGGTAGTTTGTTATCAATATCTTTGTTACTCCAATGGATGATAGGCTTGTCATTGTGGAAGGTAGTCTATTGTCGAGATTTTTTTTACTCCAATGGATGGTAATCTTGTCATTATGGAAGGTAGTTTGTCGTTGATATTTTTGTTACTCCAATGGATTGTAGCCTTGTTATTATGTAAGGTAGTCTGTTGTTCAGATTTTTGTTACTCCAATGGATGGTAGCCTTTGTCTTTATGGAAGATAGTTTGTAGTCGAGATTTTTGTTATTTCGATGGATGGTAACCTTGTCTTTATGGAAGATAGTCTTTTGTCGAGATTTTTTTTACTCCAATGGATGGTAGCCTTGTCATTATTGAAGGTAGTCTATTGTCGATATCTTTTTTACTCCAATGGATAATAGCCTTGTCATTATGCAAGGTAGTCTATTGTTCATATTTTTGTTACTCCAATGGATGGTAGCCTAGTCATTATGGAAGGTAGTCTTTTATCAAGAATTTTTTTACTCCAATGGATGGTAACCTTGTAATTATGGAAGGTAGTCTGTTGTCGAGATTTTTGTTACCCCAATGGATGGTAGCCTTGTAATTATGGAAGGTAGTCTTTTGTCGAGATTTTTGTTACTCCAATGGATAGTAGCCTTGTCATTATGGAAGGTAGTTTGTCATTGATATTTTTGTTACTCCAATTGATTGTAGCCATGTCATTATGTAAGGTGGTCTGTTGTTCCGGTTTTGTTACTCCAATGGATGGTAGCCTTGTCATTATGGAAGATAGTCTGTTGTCGAGATTTTTGTTATTCCAATGGATGGTAACCTTGTCAGTATGGAAGGTAGTCTTTTGTCAAGATTTTTGTTACTCCAATGGATGGTAGCCTTGTCATTATTTAAGGTAGTCTATTGTCGATATCTTTGTTACTCCAATGGATGAGAGCCTTGTCATTATGCAACATAGTTTGTTGTTCAGATTTTGGTTACTCCAATGGATGGTAGCCTTGTCATTATGGAAGGTAGTCTATTGTCGAGATTTTTGTTATTCCAATGGATGGTAGCCTTATCATTATGGAAGATACTTTTTTATCGAGATTTTTGTTACTCCAATGGATGGTAGCCTTGTCATTATGGAAGGTATTCTATTGTCGAGATTTTTGTTATTTCAATGGATGGTAACCTTGTCATTATAGAAGGTAGTCTTTTGTCGAGATTTTTGTTACTCGAATGGATGGTAGCCTTCTCATTATTGAAGGTAGTCTGTTGTCGATATCTTTGTTACTCTAATGGATGGTAGCCTTGTCATTATCAAAGGTAGTAATTTGTCGAGATTTTTGTTACTCCAATGGATATTAGCCTTGTCATTCTTGAAGGTAGTCTGTTATTGATATCTTTGTTACTCCAATGGATGATAGCCTTGTCATTATGCAAGATAGTCTACTGTCGAGATTTTTTTTCCTCCAATGGATGGTAACCTTGTTATTATGGACTGTTGTTTGTCGTTTTGATTTTTTTTACTATAATGGATTGTAGCCTTGTCATTATGTAAGGTAGTCTATTGTTCAGATTTTTGTTACTCCAATGGATGGTAGCCTTGTCATTAAGGAAGATAGCCTGTTGTCGAGATTTTTGTTATTCCAATGGATGGTAACCTTGTTAGTATGGAAGGTAGTATTTTGTCGAGATTTTTGTTACTCCAATGGATGGTAGCCTTTTCATTATTTAAGGTAGTCTATTGTCGATATCTTTGTTATTCCAATGGATGATAGCCTTGTCATTATGCAAGGTAGTCTGTTGTTCATATTTTTGTTACTCCAATGGATGGTAGCCTTGTAATTATGGAAGGTGGTCTATTGTCGATATTTTTGTTATTCCAATGGATGGTAGCCTTATCATTATGGAAGCTAGTTTTTTATCGAGATTTTTGTTACTCCAATGGATTTTAGCCTTGTCATTATGAAAGGTAGTATATTGTCGAGCTGTTTGTTATTCCAATGGATGGTAGCCTTGTCATTATGGAAGATAGTCTGTTGTCGAGATTTTTATTATTCCAATGGATGGTAACCTTGTCAGGATGAAAGGTAGTCTTTTGTCAAGATTTTTGTTACTCCAATGGATGGTAGCCTTGTCATTACGGAAGGTAGTTTATTGTCGTGATTTTTGTTACTCTAATGGATGGTAGCCTTGTAATTATGGAAGGTAGTCTGTTATCGAGATTTTTGTTATTCCAATGGATTGTAGCCATGTCATTATGTAAGGTGGTATGTTGTCGAGATGTTTGTTATTCCAATGGATGGTAGCCTTATCATTATGGTAGATAGTCTGTTGTCGAGATTTTTGTAATTCCAATGGATGGTAACCTTGTCAGTATGGAAGGTAGTCTTTTGTCGAGATTTTTGTTACTCCAATGGATGGTATCCTTGTCATTATTTAAGGTAGTCTATTATCGATATCATATGTTACTCCATTGGATGATAGCCTTGTCATTATGCAAGGTAGTCTGTTGTTCAGATTTTTGTTACTCCAATGGATGGTAGCCTTAGTATTATGGAAGGTAGTCTATTGTCGAGATTTTTGTTATTCGAATGGATGGTAGCCTTATCATTATGGAAGTTACTTTTTATCGAGATTTTTGATACTCCAATGGATGATAGCCTTGTCATTATGGAAGGTAGACTTTTGACGAGATTTTTGTTATTCCAATGGATGGTAACCTTGTCATTATGGAAGGTAGTGTTTTATCGAGATTTTTGTTACTCATATGGATGGTAGCCTTGTCATTATTGAAGGTAGTCTGTTGTCGATATCTTTGTTACTCCAATGGATGGTAGCCTTGTCATTATAGAAGGTAGTCTGTTGTCGAGATTTTTTTTACTCCAATGGATGGTAGCCTTGTCATTATGGAAGGTAGTCTGTTGTCGAGATTTTTGTTACCCCCATGGATGGTAGCCTTGTAATTATGGAAGGTAGTCTTTTGTCGAGATTTTTGTTATTCTAATGGATGGTAGCCTTGTCATTATTGAAGGTAGTCTATTGTCGATATCCTTGTTACTCCAATGGATGATAGCCTTGTCATTATGCAAGGTAGTTTGTTGTTCATATTTTTGTTACTCCAATGGATGGTAGCCTTGTCATTATGGAAGGTAGTCTGTTGTCGAGATTTTTGTTATACCAATGGATGGTAACCTCGTCAGTATGGAAGGTAGTCTTTTGTCGAGATTTTTTTTACTCCAATAGATTGTAGCCTTGTCATTATTTAAGGTAGTCTATTGTCGATATCTTTGTTACTCCAATGGATGAGAGCCTTGTCATTATGCAACATAGTTTGTTGTTCAGATTTTGGTTACTCCAATGGATGGTAGCCTTGTCATTATGGAAGGTAGTCTATTGTCGAGATTTTTGTTATTCCAATGGATGGTAGCCTTATCATTATGGAAGATACTTTTTTATCGAGATTTTTGTTACTCCAATGGATGGTAGCCTTGTCATTATTAAAGGTTGTCTATTGTCGAGATTTTTGTTATTTCAATGGATGGTAACCTTGTCATTATAGAAGGTAGTCTTTGGTCGATATCTTTGTTACTCTAATGGATGGTAGCCTTGTCATTTTCAAAGGTAGTAATTTGTCGAGATTTTTGTTACTCCAATGGATATTAGCCTTGTCATTCTTGAAGGTAGTCTGTTATTGATATCTTTGTTACTCCAATGGATGATAGCCTTGTCATTATGCAAGATAGTCTACTGTCGAGATTTTTTTTCCTCCAATGGATGGTAACCTTGTTATTATGGAACGTTGTTTGTCGTTTAGATTTTTTTTACTATAATGGATTGTAGCCTTGTCATTATGTAAGGTAGTCTATTGTTCAGATTTTTGTTACTCCAATGGATGATAGCTTTGTCATTAAGGAAGATAGCCTGTTGTCGAGATTTTTGTTATTCCAATGGATGGTAACCTTGTCAGTATGGAAGGTAGTATTTTGTCGAGATTTTTGTTACTCCAATGGATGGTAGCCTTTTCATTATTTAAGGTAGTCTATTGTCGATATCTTTGTTATTCCAATGGATGATAGCCTTGTCATTATGCAAGGTAGTCTGTTGTTCATATTTTTGTTACTCCAATGGATGGTAGCCTTGTAATTATGGAAGGTAGTCTATTGTCGATATTTTTGTTATTCCAATGGATGGTAGCCTTATCATTATGGAAGCTAGTTTTTTATCGAGATTTTTGTTACTCCAATGGATTTTAGCCTTGTCATTATGGAAGGTAGTATATTGTCGAGCTGTTTGTTATTCCAATGGATGGTAGCCTTGTCATTATGGAAGATAGTCTGTTGTCGAGATTTTTATTATTCCAATGGATGGTAACCTTGTCAGGATGGAAGGTAGTCTTTTGTCAAGATTTTTGTTACTCCAATGGATGGTAGCCTTGTCATTACGGAAGGTAGTTTATTGTCGAGATTTTTGTTACTCTAATGGATGGTAGCCTTGTAATTATGGAAGGTAGTCTGTTATCGAGATTTTTGTTACTCCAATGGATTGTAGCCATGTCATTATGTAAGGTGGTATGTTGACGAGATGTTTGTTATTCCAATGGATGGTAGCCTTATCATTATGGTAGATAGTCTGTTGTCGAGATTTTTGTAATTCCAATGGATGGCAACCTTGTCAGTATGGAAGGTAGTCTTTTGTCGAGATTTTTGTTACTCCAATGGATGGTATCCATGTCATTATTTAAGGTAGTCTATTGTCGATATCATATGTTACTCCATTGGATGATAGCCTTGTCATTATGCAAGGTGGTATGTTGTCGAGATGTTTGTTATTCCAATGGATGGTAGCCTTATCATTATGGTAGATAGTCTGTTGTCGAGATTTTTGTAATTCCAATGGATGGCAACCTTGTCAGTATGGAAGGTAGTCTTTTGTCGAGATTTTTGTTACTCCAATGGATGGTATCCTTGTCATTATTTAAGGTAGTCTATTGTCGATATCATATGTTACTCCATTGGATGATAGCCTTGTCATTATGCAAGGTAGTCTGTTGTTCAGATTTTTGTTACTCCAATGGATGGTAGCCTTAGTATTATGGAAGGTAGTCTATTGTCGAGATTTTTGTTATTGTCATTATTTAAGGTAGTCTATTGTCGATATCATATGTTACTCCATTGGATGATAGCCTTGTCATTATGCAAGGTAGTCTGTTGTTCAGATTTTTGTTATTCCAATGGATGGTAACCTTGTCATTATGGAAGGTAGTGTTTTATCGAGATTTTTGTTACTCATATGGATGGTAGCCTTGTCATTATTGAAGGTAGTCTGTTGTCGATATCTTTGTTACTCCAATGGATGGTAGCCTTGTCATTATGGAAGGTAGTCTGTTGTCGAGATTTTTTTTACTCCAATGGATGGTAGCCTTGTCATTATGGAAGGTAGTCTGTTGTCGAGATTTTTGTTACCCCCATGGATGGTAGCCTTGTAATTATGGAAGGTAGTCTTTTGTCGAGATTTTTGTTATTCCAATGGATGGTAGCCTTGTCATTATTGAAGGTAGTCTATTGTTGATATCCTTGTTACTCCAATGGATGATAGCCTTGTCATTATGCAAGGTAGTTTGTTGTTCATATTTTTGTTACTCCAATGGATGGTAGCCTTGTCATTATGGAAGGTAGTCTGTTGTCGAGATTTTTGTTATACCAATGGATGGTAACCTCGTCAGTATGGAAGGTAGTCTTTTGTCGAGATTTTTTTTACTCCAATAGATTGTAGCCTTGTCATTATTTAAGGTGGTCTACTGTCGATATCTTTGTTACTCCAATGGATGATAGCCTTGACATTATGAAAGGTAGTCTCTTGTTCAGATTTTTTTTACTCCAATGGATGGTAGCCTTGTCATTATGGAAGGTAGTCTATTGTCGATATTTTTTTATTCCAATGGATGGTAGCCTATTCATTATGGAAGTAAGCTTTTAATTGAGATTTTTGTTACTCCAATGGAAGGTAGCCTTGTCATTATGGAAGGTACTCTGTTGTCGAGATTTTTTTTACTCCAATGGATGGTAGCCTTGTCATTATGGAAGGTAGTTTGTTGTCGAGATTTTTGTTACCCCAATGAATGGTAGCCTTGTAATTATGGAAGGTAGTCTGTGGTCGAGATTTTTGTTACTCCAATGGATGGTAGCGTTTTCATTATGGAAGGTAGTTTGTCGTTGATAGTTTCGTTACTCCCATGGATTGTAGCCTTGTCATTATGTAAGGTGGTCTGTCGTTAAGATTTTTGTTACTCCAATGGATAGTAGCCTTGTCATTATGGAAGATAGTTTGTTGTCGAGATTTTTGTTATTCCAATGGATGGTAACCTTGTCAGTATGGAAGGTAGTCTTTTGTCGAGATTTTTGTTACTCCAATGGATGGTAGCCTTGTCATTATTTAAGGTAGTCTATTGTCGATAACTTTGTTACTCTAATGGATGATAGCCTTGTAATTTTGAAAGGTAGTCTTTTGTTCATATTTTTGTTAATCCAATGGATGGTAGCCTTGTCATTATGGAAGGTAGTCTATTGTCGAGATTTTTGTTATTGCAATGGATGGTAGCCTTATCATTATGGACATTTGTTTTTTATCGAGATTTTTGTTACTCCAATGGATGGTAGCCTTGTCATTATTGAAGGTAGTCTATTGACGATATCTTTGTTACTCCAATGGATGATAGCCTTGTCATTATGCAAGGTAGTCTGTTGTTCATATTTGTGTTACTCCAATGGATGGTAGCCTTGTCATTATGGAAGATAGTCTGTTGTCGACATTTTTGTTATTCCAATGGATGGTAACCTTGTCAGTATGGAAGGTAGTCTTTTGTCGAGATTTTTTTTACTCCAATAGATGGTAGCCTTGTAATTATTTAAAGTAGTCTATTGTCGATATCTTTGTTACTCCAATGGATGATAGCCTTGTCATTATGAAAGGTAGTCTCTTGTTCAGATTTTTTTTACTCCAATGGATGGTAGCCTTGTCATTATGAAAGGTAGTCTATTGTCGAGATTTTTGTTATTCCAATGGATGGTAGCCTATTCATTATGGAAGTTAGTTTTTTATCGATATTTTTGTTACTCTAATGGATGTTAGCCTTGTCATTATGGAAGGTAGTCTATTGTTGAGATTTTTGTTATTCCAAGGGATGGTGAACTTGTCATTATGAAAGGTAGTCTTTTGTCGAGATTTTTGTTACTCCAATGGATGGTAGTCTTGTCATTATTGAAGGTAGTCTATTGTCGATATCTTTGGTACTCCAATGGATGGTAGCCTTGTCATTATGGAAGGTAGTATTTTGTCAAGATTTTTGTTACTCCAATGGATGGTAGCCTTGTCATTATTGAAAGTAGTATGTTACCGATATCTTTGTTACTCCAATGGATGATAGCCTTGTCATTATGGAAGGTAGTCTATTGTCGAGATTATTTTTACTCCAATGGATGGTAACCTTTACATTATGGAAGGTAGTCTGTCGTTGAGATTTTTGTTACTCCAATGGATTGTAGCCTTGTCATTATGTAAGGTAGTCTGTTGTTCAGATTTTTGTTACTCCAATTGAAGGTAGCCTTGTCATTATGGAAGGTACTCTGTTGTCGAGATTTTTTTTACTCCAATGGATGGTAGCCTTGTCATTATGGAAGGTAGTTTGTCGTTGAGATTTTTGTTACTCCCATGGATTGTAGCCCTGTCATTATGTAAGGTGGTCTGTCGTTTATATTTTTGTTACTCCAATGGATGGTAGCCTTGTCATTAAGGAAGATAGTTTGTTGTCGAGATTTTTGTTATTCCAATGGATGGTATCCTTGTCAGTATGGAAGGTAGTCTTTTGTCGAGATTTTTGTTACTCTAATGGATGGTAGCCTTGTCATTATTTAAGGTAGTCTATTGTCGATATCTTTGTTACTCCAATGGATGATAGCCTTGTAATTATGCAAGGTAGTCTTTTGTTCAGATTTTTGTTACTCCAATGGATGGTAGCCTTGTCATTATGGAAGATAGTCTATTGTCGAGATTTTTGTTATTGCAATGGATGGTAGCCTTATCATTATGGAACTTAGTTTTTTATCGGGATTTTTGTTACTCCAATGGATGGTAGCCTTGTCATTGTGGAAGGTAGTCTATTGTCTAGATTTTTGTTATTCTAATGGATGGTAACCTTGTCATTATGGAAGGTAGTATTTTGTCGAGATTTTTGTTACTCCAATGGATGGTAGCCTTGTCATTATTGAGGGTATTATGTTGTCGATATCTTTGTTACTCCTATGGATGGTAGCCTTGTCATTATTGAAGGTAGTATTATGTCGATATTTTTACTACTCCAATGGATGGTATCCTTGCCATTATTGAAGGTAGTTTGTTATCGATATATTTGTTACTCCAATGGATGATAGCCTTGTCATTGTGGAAGGTAGTCTATTGTCGAGATTATTTTTACTCCAATGGATGGTAGCCTTTGTCTTTATGGAAGATAGTCTGTAGTCGAGATTTTTGTTATTCCGATGGATGGTAACCATGTCAGTATGGAAGGTAGTTTTTTGTCGAGATTTTTTTTACTCCAATGGATGGTAGCCTTGTCATTATTGAAGGTAGTCTATTGTTGATATCTTTGTTACTCCAATGGATGATAGCCTTGTCATTATGCAAGGTAGTTTGTTCATATTTTTGTTACTCCAATGGATGGTAGCCTAGTCATTATGGAAGGTAGTCTGTTGTCGAGATTTTTTTTACTCCAATGGATGGTAACCTTGTCATTATGGAAGGTAGTCTGTTGTCGAGATTTTTGTTACCCCAATGGATGGTAGCCTTGTAATTATGGAAGGTAGTCTTTTGTCGATATTTTTGTTACTCCAATGGATGGTAGCCTTGTCATTATGGAAGGTAGTTTGTCATTGATATTTTTGTTACTCCAATGGATTGTAGACATGTCATTATGTAAGGTGGTCTGTTGTTCAGATTTTGTTACTCCAATGGATGGTAGCCTTGTCATTATGGAAGATAGTCTGTTGTCGAGATTTTTGTTATTCCAATGGATGGTAACCTTGTCAGTATGGAAGGTAGTCTTTTGTCAAGATTTTTGTTACTCCAATTGATGGTAGCCTTGTCATTATTTAGGGTAGTCTATTGTCGATATCTTTGTTACTCCAATGAATGAGAGCCTTGTCATTATGCAACGTAGTTTGTTGTTCATATTTTGGTTACTCCAATGGATGGTAGCCTTATCATTATGGAAGATAGTCTATTGTCGAGATTTTTGTTATTTCAATGGACGGTAACCTTGTCATTATAGAAGGTAGTCTTTTGTCGATATTTTTGTTACTCGAATGGATGGTAGCCTTCTCATTATTGAAGGTAGTCTGTTATCGATATCTTTGTTACTCCAATGGATGATAGCCTTGTCATTATGGAAGGTAGTCTACTGTCGAGATTTTTTTTCCTCCAATGGATGGTAACCTTGTCATTATGGAAGGTTGTTTGTCGTTTAGATTTTTTTTACTCTAATGGATTATAGCCTTGTCGTTATGTAAGGTACTCTATTGTTCAGATTTTTGTTACTCCAATGGATGGTAGCCTTGTCATTAAGGAAGATAGCCTATTGTCGAGATTTTTGTTATTCCAATGGATGGTAACCTTGTCCATATGGAAGGTAGTATTTTGTCGAGATTTTTGTTACTCCAATGGATGGTAGCCTTGTCATTATGGAAGGTAGTCTTTTGTTCATATTTTTGTTACTCCAATGGATGGTAGCCTTGTCATTATGGAAGGTAGTCTATTGTCGAGATATTTGTTATTCTAATGGATGGTAACCTTGTCAGTATGGAAGGTAGTCTTTTGTCAAGATTTTTGTTACTCCAATGGATGGTAGCCTTGTCATTATGGAAGGTAGTTTATTGTCGAGATTTTTGTTATTCCAATGGATGGTAGCCTTATTATTATGGAAGGTAGTTTTTTATCGAGATTTTTGTTACTCTAATGGATTGTAGCTATGTCATTATGGAAGGTAGTCTATTGTTGAGATTTATGTTATTCCAATGGATGGTAGCCTTGTCATTATGAAAGGTAGTTTTTTGTTGAGATTTTTGTTACTCTAATGGATGGTAGCCTTGTCATTACGGAAGGTAGTCTGTTGTCGAGATTTTTGTTACTCCAATAGATTGTAGCTCTGTCATTATGGAAGATAGTCTGTTGTCGAGATTTTTGCTATTCCAATGGATGGTAACCTTGTCAGTATGGAAGGTAGTCTTTTGTCGAGAATTTTTTTACTCCAATGGATGGTATCCTTTTCATTATTTTGGTAGTCTATTGTCGATATCATTTGTTACTCCAATGGATGATAGCCTTGTCATTATGCAAGGTAGTCTGTTGTTCAGATTTTTGTTACTCCAATGGATGGTAGCCTTAGTATTAAGGAAGGTAGTATATTGTCGAGATTTTTGTTATTCGAATTGATGGTAGCCTTATCATTATGGAAGTTACTTTTTATCGAGATTTTTGTTACTCCAATGGATGATAGCCTTGTCATTATGGAAGGTAGTCTTTTGTCGAGATTTTTGTTATTCCAATGGATGGTAACCTTGTCATTATGGAAGGTAGTCTTTTATCAAGATTTTTGTTACTCGAATGGATGGTAGCCTTGTCATTATGGAAGGTAGTCTGTTGTCGAGATTTTTTTTACTCCAATGGATGGTAGCCTTGTCATTATGGAAGGTAGTCTGTTGTCGATATTTTTGGTACCCCAATGGATGGTAGCCTTGTAATTATGGAAGATAGTCTGTTGTCGAGATTTTTTTTATTCCAATGGATGGTAACCTTGTCAGTATGGAAGGTAGTCTTTAGTCAAGATTTTTGTTACTCCAATGGATGGTAGCCTTGTCATTATTTAAGGTAGTCTATTGTCGATATCTTTGTTACTCCAATGGATGAGAGCCTTGTCATTATGCAAGGAAGTTTGTTGGTCAGATTTTGGTTACTCCAATGGATGGTAGCCTTGTCATTATGGAAGGTAGTCTATTGTCGAGATTTTTGTTATTCCTATGGATGGTAGCCTTATCATTATGGAAGTTACTTTTTTATCGAGATTTTTGTTACTCAAATGGATGGTAGCCTTGTAATTATGGAAGGTAGTCTTTTGTCGAGATTTTTGTTCCTCAAATGGATGGTAGCCTTGTCATTATGGAAGTTAGTCTATTGTCGGATTTTTTTTTACTCCAATGGATGGTAGCCTTGTCATTATGGAAGGTTGTCCATCATTTAGATTTTTGTTACTCCAATGGATTGTTGCCTTGTCATTATGGAAGATAGTTTGTTGTCGAGATTTTTGTCATTCCAATGGATGGTAACGTTGTCAGTATGGAAGGTAGTATTTTGTCAATATTTTTGTTACTCTAATGGATGGTAGCCTTGTCATTATTTAAAGTAGTCTATTATCGATATCTTTCTTACTCCAATGGATGATAGCCTTGTCATTATGCAAGGTAGTCTATTGTTCATAGTTTTGTTACTTCAATGGATTGTAGCCTTTACATTATGGAAGGTAGTCTATTGTCGAGATTTTTGTTATTCCAATGGATATTAGCCTTATCTTTATGGAAGGTAGTTTTTTATCGAGATTTTTGTTACTCCAATGGATGGTAGCCTTGTCAACATGGAAGGTAGTCTATTGTTGAGATGTTTGTTATTCCAATGGATGGTAGCCTTATCATTATGGAAGGTAGTTTTTTATGGGGATTTTTGTTACTCCAATGGATGGTAGCCTTGTCATTATGGAAGGTAGTCTATTGTTGAGATTTTTGTTATTCCAATGGATGGTAGCCTTGTCATTATGGAAGGTAGTCTTTTGTCGAGATTTTTGTTACTCCAATGGATGGTAACCTTGTCATTATGGAAGGTAGTATGTCATTGAGATTTTTGTTACTCCAATGGATTGTAGCCTTGTCATTATAGAAGGTAGTATATCGTTGAGATTTCTGTTACTCCAATGGATTGTAGCCTTGTCATTATGTAAGGTAGTCTGTTGTTCATATTTTTGTTACTCCAATGGATGGTAGCCTTGTCATTATTGAAGGTAGTCTGTTATCGATATCTTTGTTACTACAATGGATGATAACCTTGTCAGTATGGAAGGTAGTCTTTTTTCGAGATTTTTATTACTCCAATGGATGGTATCCTTGTAATTATGGAAGGTAGACTATTGTCGATATCTTTGTTACTCCAATGGATGATAGCCTTGTCATTATGCAAGGTAGCCCGTTGTTCATATTTTTTTTACTCCAATGGATGGTAGCCTTGTCATTATGGAAGGTAGTATGTTGTCGAGATTTTTTTTACTCCAATGAATGGTAGCCTTGTCATTATGGAAGGAAGTCTGTTGTCGAGATTTTTGTTAACCCAATGGATAGTAGCCTTGTAATTATGGAAGGTAGTCTGTTGTCGAGATTTTTGTTACTCCAATGGATGGTAGCCTTGTAATTATGGAAGGTAGTTTTTCGTTGAGATTTTTGTTACTCCAATGGATTGTAGCCTTGTCATTAAGTAAGGTAGTATGTTGTTCAGATTTTTGTTACTCCAATGGATGGTATCCTTGTCATTATGGAAGATAGTCTGTTGTCGAGATTTTTGTTATTCGAATGGATGGTAACCTTGTCAGTATGGAAGGTAGTCTTTTGTCGAGATTTTTGTTACCCCAATGGATGGTAGCCTTGTCATTATTTAAGGTAGTCTATTGTCGATATCTTTGTTACTCCAATGGATGATAGCCTTGTCATTATGCAAGGTAGTCTGTTGTTCAGATTTTTGTTACTCCAATGGATGGTAGCCATGTCATTATGGAAGGTAGTCTATTGTCGAGATTTTTGTTATTCCAATGGATGGTAGCCTTATCATTATGGAAGTTAGTTTTTATCGATATTTTTGTTAATCCAATGGATGGAAGCCTTGTCATTATGGAAGGTAGTCTATTGTCGAGATTTTTGTTATTCCAATGGATGGTAACCTTGTCATTATGGAAGGTAGTCTTTTGTCGAGATTTTTGTTACTCCAATGGATGGTAGCCTTGTCATTATGTAAGATAGTTTGTTGTTCAGGATTTTGTTACTCCAATGGATGGTAGCCTTGTCATTATGAAAGATAGTCTGTTGTCGAGATTTTTGTTATTCCAATGGATGGTAACATTGTCAGTATGGAAGATAGTCTTTTGTCGAGATTTTTGTTACTCCAATGGATGGTAGCCTTGTCATTATATAAGGTAGTCTATTGTCGATATCTTTGTTACTCCAATGGATGATAGCCTTGTCATTATGCAATGTAGTCTGTTGTTCAGACTTTTGTTACTCCAATGGATGGTAGCCTTGTCATTATGGAAGGTATCCTATTATCAAGATTTTCGTTATTCCAATGGATGGTAGCCTTATCATTATGGAAGGTAGTTTTTTATCGAAATTTTTGTTACTCTAATGGATGGTAGCCTTGTCATTATGGAACGTAGTCTATTGTCGAGATGTTTGTTATTCCAATGGATGGTAGCCTTATCAATATGGAAGGTAGTTTTTTATGGAGATTTTTGTTACTCCAATGGATGGTAGCCTTGTCATTATGGAAGGTATTCTATTGTCGAGATTTTTGTTATTCCAGTGGATGGTAGCCTTATCATTATGGAAGTTACTTTTTATCGAGATTTTTGTTACTCCAATGGATGGTAGCCTTGTCATTATGGAAGGTAGTCTGTTGTCGAGATTTTTTTTACTCCAATGGATGGTAGCCTTGTTATTATGGAAGGTAGTCTGTTGTCGAGATTTTTGTTACCCCAATGGATGGTATCCTTGTAATTATGGAAGGTAGTCTGTTGTCGAGATTTTTGTTACTCTAATGGATGGTAGCCTTGTCATTATGGAAGGTAGTTTGTCGTTGAGATTTTTGTTATTCCAATGGATTGTAGCCATGTCAATATGTAAGTAGGTTTGTTGTTCATATTTTGTTACTCCAATGGATGGTAGCCTTGTCATTATGGAAGATAGTTTGTTGTCTAGATTTTTGTTATTCCAATGGATGGTAACCTTGTCAGTATGGAAGGTAGTCTTTTGTCAAGATTTTTGTTATTCCAATGGATGGTAGCCTTATCATTATGGAAGTTACTTTTTTATCGAGATTTTTTTTACTCCAATGGATGGTAGCCTTGTCATTATGGAAGGTAGTCTATTATCGAGATTTTTGTTTTTCAATGGATGGTATCCTTGTCATTATGGAAGGTAGTCTTTTGTCGAGATTTTTGTGGTAGCCTTCTCATTATTGAAGGTATTCTGTTGTCGATATCTTTGTTACTCCAATGGATGGTAGCCTTGTCATTATCAAAGGTAGTATTTTGTCGTGATTTTTGTTACTCCAATGGATATTAACCTTGTCATTATTGAAGGTAGTCTGTTATCGATATCTTTGTTACTCCAATGGATGATAGCCTTGTCATTATGGAAGGTAGTCTATTGTCGAGATTTTTTTTCCTCCAATGGATGGTAACCTTGTCATTATGGAACTTTGTCGGTCGTTTAGATTTTTGTTACTCCAATGGATTGTAGCCTTATCATTATGTAAGGTAGTCTATTGTTCATATTGTTGTTACTCCAATGGATGGTAGCCTTGTCATTAAGGAAGATAGCCTGTTGTCGAGATTTTTGTTATTCCAATGGATTGTAACCATGTCATTATGGAAGGTAGTCTTTTGTTGAGATTTTTCTTACTCCAATGGATGGTAGCCTGGTCATTATGTAAGGTAGTTTGTTGTTCAGGATTTTGTTACTCCAATGGATGGTAGCCTTGTCATTATGGAAGATAGTCTGTTGTCGATATTTTTGTTATTCCAATGGATGGTAACATTTTCAGTATGGAAGGTAGTCTTTTGTCAAGATTTTTGTTACTCCAATGGATGGTAGCCTTGTCATTATTTAAGGTAGTCTATTGTCGATATCTTTGTTACTCCAATGGATAATAGCCTTGTCATTATGCAATGTAGTCTTTTGTTCATATTTTTGTTACTCCAATGGATGGTAGCCTTGTCATTATGGAAGGTATTCTATTATCGAGATTTTTGTTATTCCAATGGATGGTAGCCTTATCATTATGGAAGGTAGTTTTTTATCGAGATTTTTGTTACTCCAATGGATTGTAGCCTTGTCATTATGGAAGGTAGTCTATTGTCGAGATGTTTGTTATTCCAATGGATGGTAGCCTTATCATTATGGAAGGTAGTTTTTTATGGAGATTATTGTTACTCCAATGGATGGTAGCCTTGTCATTATGGAAGGTAGTCTATTGTTGAGATTTATGTTATTCCAATGGATGGTAGCCTTGTAATTATGAAAGGTAGTTTTTTGTTGAGATTTTTGTTACTCTAATGGATGGTAGCCTTGTAATTATGGAAGGTAGACTATTGTCGATATCTTTATTACTCCAATGGATGATAGCCTTGTCATTATGCAAGGTAGCCCGTTGTTCATATTTTTGTTACTCCAATGGATGGTAACCTTGTCATTATGGAAGGTAGTATGTTGTCGTGATTTTTTTTACTCCAATGTATGGTAGCCTTGTCATTATGGAAGGAAGTCTGTTGTCGAGATTTTTGTTAACCCAATGGATAGTAGCCTTGTAATTATGGAAGGTAGTCTGGTGTCGAGATTTTTGTTACTCCAATGGATGGTAGCCTTGTCATTATGGAAGGTAGTTTTTCGTTGAGATTTGTTACTCCAATGGATTGTAGCCTTGTCATTAAGTAAGGTAGTATGTTGTTCAGATTTTTGTTACTCCAATGGATGGTATCCTTGTCATTATGGAAGATAGTCTGTTGTCAAGATTTTTGTTATTCGAATGGATGGTAACCTTGTTAGTATGGAAGGTAGTCTTTTGTCGAGATTTTTGTTACTCCAATGGATGGTAGCCTTGTCATTATTTAAGGTAGTCTATTGTCGATATCTTTGTTACTCCAATGGATGATAGCCTTGTCATTATGCAAGGTAGTCTGTTGTTCAGATTTTTGTTACTCCAATGGATGGTAGCCATGTCATTATGGAAGTTAGTCTGTTGTCGAGATTTTAGTTATTCCAATGGATGGTAACATTTTCAGTATGGAAGGTTGTCTTTTGTCAAGATTTTTGTTACTCCAATGGATGGTAGCCTTGTCATTATTTAAGGTAGTCTATTGTCGATATCTTTGTTACTCCAATGGATAATAGCCTTATCATTATGCAATTTAGTCTGTTGTTCATATTTTTGTTACTCCAATGGATGGTAGCCTTGTCATTATGGAAGGTATTCTATTATCGAGATTTTTGTTATTCCAATGGATGGTAGCCTTATCATTATGGAAGGTAGTTTTTTATCGAGATTTTTGTTACTCCAATGGATTGTATCCTTGTCATTATGGAAGG
Source organism: Vicia faba (assembly GCA_948472305.1). Lineage (NCBI taxonomy): Eukaryota > Viridiplantae > Streptophyta > Magnoliopsida > Fabales > Fabaceae > Vicia > Vicia faba. The sequence goes on along the minus strand of OX451739.1, from coordinate 678,838,213 downwards.
TAGTCTATTGTTGAGATTTATGTTATTCCAATGGATGGTAGCCTTGTAATTATGAAAGGTAGTTTTTTGTTGAGATTTTTGTTACTCTAATGGATGGTAGCCTTGTCATTATGGAAGGTAGTCTGTTGTCGAGATTTTTGTTACTCGAATGGATCGCAGCCTTGTCATTATTGAAGGTAGTCTGTCGATATCTTTGTTACTCCAATGGATGGTAGCCTTGTCATTATGGAAGATAGTCTGTTGTCGAGATTTTTTTTACTCCAATGGATGGTAGCCTTGTCATTATGGAAAGTAGTCTGTTGTCGAGATTTTTGTTACCCCCATGGATGGTAGCCTTGTAATTATGGAAGGTTAGTTTGTTGTCGAGATTTTTGTTACTCCAATGGATGGTAGCCTTGTCATTATGGAAGGTAGTTTGTCGTTGAGATTTTTGTTACTCCAATGGATTGTAGCCATGTCATTATGTAAGGTGGTCTGTTGTTCAGATTTTGTTACTCCAATGGATGGTAGCCTTGTCATTATGGAAGATAGTCTGTTGTCGAGATTTTTTTTATTCCAATGGATGTTAACCTTGTCAGTATGGAAGGTAGTCTTTTGTCAAGATTTTTGTTACTCCAATGGATGGTAGCCTTGTCATTATTTAAGGTAGTCTATTGTCGATATCTTTGTTACTCCAATGGATGAGAGACTTGTCATTATGCAAGGAAGTTTGTTGTTCAGATTTTGGTTACTCCAATGGATGGTAGCCTTGTCATTATGGAAGGTAGTCTATTGTCGAGATTTTTGTTATTCCAATGGATGGTAGCCTTATCATTATGGAAGTTAATTTTTTATCGATATTTTTGTTACTCCAATGGATGGTAGCCTTGTCATTAAGGAAGATAGCCTGTTTTCGAGATTTTTGTTATTCCAATGGATGGTAACCTTGTCATTATGGAAGGTAGTGTTTTGTCGAGATTTTTCTTACTCCAATGGATGGTAGCCTTGTCATTATGTAAGGTAGTTTGTTGTTCAGGATTTTGTTACTCCAATGGATGGTAGCCTTGTCATTATGGAAGATAGTTTGTTGTCGAGATTTTTGTTATTCCATTGGATGGTAACATTGTCAGTATGGAAGGTAGTCTTTTGTCGAGATTTTTGTTATTCAAATGGATGGTAGCCTTGTCATTATTTCAGGTAGTCTATTGTCGATATCTTTGTTACTCCAATGGATGATAGCCTTGTCATTATGCAATGTAGTCTGTTGTTCATATTTTTGTTACTCCAATGGAAGGTAGCCTTGTCATTAAGGAAGGTATTCTATTATGGAGATTTTTGTTATTCCAATGGATGGTAGCCTTATAATTATAAAAGGTAGTTTTTTATCGAGATTTTTGTTACTCCAATGGATTGTAGCCTTGTCATTATGGAAGGTAGTCTATTGTCAAGATGTTTGTTATTCCAATGGATGGTAGCCTTATCATTATGGAAGGTAGTTTTTTATGGAGATTATTGTTACTCCAATGGATGGTAGCCCTGTCATTATGGAAGGTAGTCTATTGTTGAGATTTATGTTATTCCAATGGATGGTAGCCTTGTAATTATGAAAGGTAGTTTTTTGTTGAGATTTTTGTTACTCTAATGGATGGTAGCCTTGTCATTATGGAAGGTAGTCTGTTGTCGAGATTTTTGTTACTCCAATGGATTGTAGCCCTGTCATTATGTAAGGTGGTCTGTTGTTTATATTTTTGTTACTCCAATGAATGGTAGCCTTGTCTCTATGGAAGATAGTCTGTTGTCGAGATTTTTGTTATTCCAATGGATGGTAACCTTGTCATTATGGAAGGTAGTCTTTTGTCGAGATTTTTGTTACTCCAATGGATGGTAGCCTTGTCATTATTTAAGGTAGTCTATTATCGATATCATTTGTTACTCCAATGGATGATAGCCTTGTCATTATGCAAGGTAGTCTGTTGTTCAGATTTTTGTTACTCCAATGGATGGTAGCCTTGTCATTATGGAAGGTAGTCTATTGTCGAGATTTTTGTTATTCGAATGGATGGTAGCCTTATCATTATGGAAGTTACTTTTTATTGAGATTTTTGTTATTCCAATGGATGATAGCCTTGTCATTATGGAAGGTAGTCTTTTGTCGATATTTTTGTTATTCCAATGGATGGTAACCTTGTCATTATGGAAGGTAGTCTTTTATCGAGATTTTTGTTACTCGAATGGATGGTAGCCTTGTCATTATTGAAGGTAGTTTGTTGTCAATATCTTTGTTACTCCAATGGATGGTAGCCTTGTCATTATGGAAGGTAGTCTGTTGTCGAGATTTTTTTTACTCCAATGGATGGTAGCCTTGTCATTATGGAAGGTAATTTGTTGTCGAGATTTTTGTTACACCCATGGATGGTAGCCTTGTAATTATGGAAGGTAGTCTATTGTCGAGATTTTTGTTACTCCAATGGATGGTAGCCTTGTCATTATGGAAGATAGTCTGTTGTCGAGATTTTTGTTATTCCAATGGATGGTAACCTTGTCAGTATGGAAGGTAGTCTTTTGTCAAGATTTTTGTTAATCCAATGGATGGTAGCCTTGTCCTTATTTAAGGTAGTCTATTGTCGATATCTTTGTTACTCCAATGGATGGTAGCCTTGTCATTATGGAAGCTAGTCTATTGTCGAGATTTTTGTTATTCCAATGGATGGTTGCCATATCATTATGGAAGTTACTTTTTTATCGAGATTTTTGTTACTCCAATGGATGGTAGCCTTGTAATTATGGAAGGTAGTCTATTGTCGAGATTTTTATTATTTCAATGGATGGTAACCATGTTATTATGGAAGGTAGTCTTTTGTCGAGATTTTTGTTACTCGAATGGATGGCAGCCTTGTTATTATGGAAGGTAGTCTATTGTCGAGATTTTTTATACTCCAATGGATTGTTGCCTTCTCATTATGGAAGTTAGTCTGTTGTCGAGATTTTTGTTATTCCAACGGATGGTAACCTTGTCAGTATGGAAGGTAGTATTTTGTCAATATTTTTGTTACTCCAATGGATGGTAGCCTTGTCATTATTTAAAGTAGTATATTATCGATATCTTTATTACTCCAATGGATGATAGCCTTGTTATTATGCAAGGTAGTCTATTGTCGAGATTTTTGTTATTCCAATGGATAGTAGCCTTATCATTATGGAAGGTAGTTTTTTATCGAGATTTTTGTTACTCGAATGGATGGTAGCCTTTTCATTATGGAAGGTAGTCTATTGTTGAGATTTTTGTTATTCCAATGGATGCTAACCTTGTCATTATGGAAGGTAGTTTTTTGTTGAAATTTTTGTTACTCCAATGGATGGTAGCCTTGTCATTATGGAAGGTAGTCTGTTTTCGAGATTTTTGCTACCCTAGTGGATGGTAGCCTTGTAATTATGGAAGGTAGTCTTTTGTCGAGATTTTTGTTACTCCAATGTATGGTAACCTTGTCATTATGGAAGGTAGTCTATCGTTGAGATTTCTGTTACTCCAATGGATCGTAGCCTTGTCATTATGGAAGGTAGTCTGTTGTCGAGATTTTTTTTACTCCAATGGATGGTAGCCTTGTCATTATGGAAGGTAATTTGTTGTCGAGATTTTTGTTACACCCATGGATGGTAGCCTTGTAATTATGGAAGGTAGTCTGTTGTCGAGATTTTTGTTACTCCAATGGATGGTAGCCTTGTCATTATGGAAGATAGTCTGTTGTCGAGATTTTTGTTATTCCAATGGATGGTAACCTTGTCAGTATGGAAGGTAGTCTTTTGTCAAGATTTTTGTTAATCCAATGGATGGTAGCCTTGTCCTTATTTAAGGTAGTCTATTGTCGATATCTTTGTTACTCCAATGGATGGTAGCCTTGTCATTATGGAAGGTAGTCTATTGTCGATATTTTTGTTATTCCAATGGATGGTAGCCATATCATTATGGAAGTTACTTTTTTATCGAGATTTTTGTTACTCCAATGGATGGTAGCCTTGTAATTATGGAAGGTAGTCTATTGTCGAGATTTTTATTATTTCAATGGATGGTAACCATGTTATTATGGAAGGTAGTCTTTTGTCGAGATTTTTGTTACTCGAATGGATGGCAGCCTTGTTATTATGGAAGGTAGTCTATTGTCGAGATTTTTTATACTCCAATGGATTGTTGCCTTCTCATTATGGAAGTTAGTCTGTTGTCGAGATTTTTGTTATTCCAATGGATGGTAACCTTGTCAGTATGGAAGGTAGTATTTTGTCAATATTTTTGTTACTCCAATGGATGGTAGCCTTGTCATTATTTAAAGTAGTATATTATCGATATCTTTATTACTCCAATGGATGATAGCCTTGTTATTATGCAAGGTAGTCTATTGTCGAGATTTTTGTTATTCCAATGGATAGTAGCCTTATCATTATGGAAGGTAGTTTTTTATCGAGATTTTTGTTACTCCAATGGATGGTAGCCTTTTCATTATGGAAGGTAGTCTATTGTTGAGATTTTTGTTACTCCAATGGATGGTAGCCTTGTCATTATGGAAGGTAGTCTGTTTTCGAGATTTTTGCTACCCTAGTGGATGGTAGCCTTGTAATTATGGAAGGTAGTCTTTTGTCGAGATTTTTGTTACTCCAATGTATGGTAACCTTGTCATTATGGAAGGTAGTCTGTCGTTGAGATTTCTGTTACTCCAATGGATCGTAGCCTTGTCATTATAGAAGGTAGTCTATCGATGAGATTTCTGTTACTCCAATGGATTGTAGCCTTGTCATTATGTAAGGTAGTCTGTTGTTCATATTTTTGTTACTCCAATGGATGGTAGCCTTGTCATTATTGAAGGTAGTCTGTTATCGATATCTTTGTTACTCCAATGGATGATAACCTTGTCAGTATGGAAGGTAGTCTTTTTTCGAGATTTTTATTACTCCAATGGATGGTAGCCTTGTAATTATGGAAGGTAGTCTATTGTCGATATCTTTGTTACTCCAATGGATGATAGCCTTGTTATTATGCAAGGTAGCCCATTGTTCATATTTTTGTTACTCCAATGGATGGTAGCCTTGTCATTATGGAAGGTAGTCTGTTGTCGAGATTTTTTTTACTCCAATGGATGGTATCCTTGTCATTATGGAAGGAAGTCTGTTGTCGAGATTTTTGTTAACCCAATGGATAGTAGCCTTGTAATTATGGAAGGTAGTCTGTTGTCGAGATTTTTGTTACTCCAATGGATGGTAGCCTTGTCATTATGGAAGGTAGTTTTTCGTTGAGATTTTTGTTACTCCAATGGATTGTAGCCTTGTCATTAAGTAAGGTAGTATGTTGTTCATATTTTTGTAACTCCAATGGATGGTATCCTTGTCATTATGGAAGATAGTCTATTGTCGATATTTTTGTTATTCGAATGGATGCTAACCTTGTCAGTATGGAAGGTAGTCTTTTGTCGAGATTTTTGTTACTCCAATGGATGGTAGCCTTGTCATTATTTAAGGTAGTCCATTGTCGATATCTTTGTTACTCCAATGGATGATAGCCTTGTCATTATGCAAGGTAGTCTGTTGTTCAGATTTTTGTTACTCCAACGGATGGTAGCCTTGTCATTATGGAAGGTAGTCTATTGTCGAGATTTTTGTTATTCCAATGGATGGTAGCCTTATCATTATGGAAGTTAGTTTTTATCGATATTTTTGTTACTCTAATGGATGGAAGCCTTGTCATTATGGAAGGTAGTCTATTGTCGAGATTTTTGTTATTCCAATGGATGGTAACCTTGTCATTATGGAAGGTAGTCTTTTGTCGAGATTTTTGTTACTCCAATGGATGGTAGCCTTGTCATTATGTAAGGTAGTTTGTTGTTCAGGATTTTGTTACTCCAATGGATTGTAGCCTTGTCATTATGGAAGATAGTCTGTTGTTGAGATTTTTGTTATTCCAATGGATGGTAACATTGTCAGTATGGAAGGTAGTCTTTTATCGAGATTTTTGTTACTCCAATGAATGGTAGCCTTGTATTTTTGGAAGGTAGTCTATTGTCGATATCTTTGTTACTCCAATGGATGATAGCCTTGTCATTATGCAATGTAGTCTGTTGTTCAGATTTTTGTTACTCCAATGGATGGTAGCCTTGTCATTATGGAAGGTAGTCTATTGTCGAGATGTTTGTTATTCCAATGCATGGTAGCCTTATCATTATAGAAGGTAGTTATTTATGGAGATTTTTGTTACTCCAATGGATGGTAGCCTTGTCATTATGGAAGGTATTCTATTGTCGAGATTTTTGTTATTCCAATGGATGGTAGCCTTATCATTATGGAAGTTACTTTTTATCGAGATTTTTGTTACCCTAATGGATGGTAGCCTTGTAATTATGGAAGGTAGTCTGTTGTCGAGATTTTTGTTACTCCAATGGATGGTAGCCTTGTCATTATTTAAGGTAGTCTATTATCGATATCATTTGTTACTCCAATGGATGATAGCCTTGTCATTATGCAAGGTAGTCTGTTGTTCAGATTTTTGTTACTCCAATGGATGGTAGCCTTGTCATTATGGAAGGTAGTCTATTGTCGAGATTTTTGTTATTCGAATGGATGGTAGCCTTATCATTATGGAAGTTACTTTTTATTGAGATTTTTGTTATTCCAATGGATGATAGCCTTGTCATTATGGAAGGTAGTCTTTTGTCGAGATTTTTGTTATTCCAATGGATGGTAACCTTGTCATTATGGAAGGTAGTCTTTTATCGAGATTTTTGTTACTCGAATGGATGGTAGCCTTGTCATTATTGAAGGTAGTTTGTTGTCAATATCTTTGTTACTCCAATGGATGGTAGCCTTGTCATTATGGAAGGTAGTCTGTTGTCGAGATTTTTTTTACTCCAATGGATGGTAGCCTTGTCATTATGGAAGGTAATTTGTTGTCGAGATTTTTGTTACACCCATGGATGGTAGCCTTGTAATTATGGAAGGTAGTCTGTTGTCGAGATTTTTGTTACTCCAATGGATGGTAGCCTTGTCATTATGGAAGATAGTCTGTTGTCGAGATTTTTGTTATTCCAATGGATGGTAACCTTGTCAGTATGGAAGGTAGTCTTTTGTCAAGATTTTTGTTAATCCAATGGATGGTAGCCTTGTCCTTATTTAAGGTAGTCTATTGTCGATATCTTTGTTACTCCAATGGATGGTAGCCTTGTCATTATGGAAGCTAGTCTATTGTCGAGATTTTTGTTATTCCAATGGATGGTAGCCATATCATTATGGAAGTTACTTTTTTATCGAGATTTTTGTTACTCCAATGGATGGTAGCCTTGTAATTATGGAAGGTAGTCTATTGTCGAGATTTTTATTATTTCAATGGATGGTAACCATGTTATTATGGAAGGTAGTCTTTTGTCGAGATTTTTGTTACTCGAATGGATGGCAGCCTTGTTATTATGGAAGGTAGTCTATTGTCGAGATTTTTTATACTCCAATGGATTGTTGCCTTCTCATTATGGAAGTTAGTCTGTTGTCGAGATTTTTGTTATTCCAATGGATGGTAACCTTGTCAGTATGGAAGGTAGTATTTTGTCAATATTTTTGTTACTCCAATGGATGGTAGCCTTGTCATTATTTAAAGTAGTATATTATCGATATCTTTATTACTCCAATGGATGATAGCCTTGTTATTATGCAAGGTAGTCTATTGTCGAGATTTTTGTTATTCCAATGGATAGTAGCCTTATCATTATGGAAGGTAGTTTTTTATCGAGATTTTTGTTACTCCAATGGATGGTAGCCTTTTCATTATGGAAGGTAGTCTATTGTTGAGATTTTTGTTATTCCAATGGATGCTAACCTTGTCATTATGGAAGGTAGTTTTTTGTTGAAATTTTTGTTACTCCAATGGATGGTAGCCTTGTCATTATGGAAGGTAGTCTGTTTTCGAGATTTTTGCTACCCTAGTGGATGGTAGCCTTGTAATTATGGAAGGTAGTCTTTTGTCGAGATTTTTGTTACTCCAATGTATGGTAACCTTGTCATTATGGAAGGTAGTCTGTCGTTGAGATTTCTGTTACTCCAATGGATCGTAGCCTTGTCATTATGGAAGGTAGTCTGTTGTCGAGATTTTTTTTACTCCAATGGATGGTAGCCTTGTCATTATGGAAGGTAATTTGTTGTCGAGATTTTTGTTACAGCCATGGATGGTAGCCTTGTAATTATGGAAGGTAGTCTGTTGTCGAGATTTTTGTTACTCCAATGGATGGTAGCCTTGTCATTATGGAAGATAGTCTGTTGTCGAGTTTTTGTTATTCCAATGGATGGTAACCTTGTCAGTATGGAAGGTAGTCTTTTGTCAAGATTTTTGTTAATCCAATGGATGGTAGCCTTGTCCTTATTTAAGGTAGTCTATTGTCGATATCTTTGTTACTCCAATGGATGGTAGCCTTGTCATTATGGAAGGTAGTCTATTGTCGAGATTTTTGTTATTCCAATGGATGGTAGCCATATCATTATGGAAGTTACTTTTTTATCGAGATTTTTGTTACTCCAATGGATGGTAGCCTTGTAATTATGGAAGGTAGTCTATTGTCGAGATTTTTATTATTTCAATGGATGGTAACCATGTTATTATGGAAGGTAGTCTTTTGTCGAGATTTTTGTTACTCGAATGGATGGCAGCCTTGTTATTATGGAAGGTAGTCTATTGTCGAGATTTTTTATACTCCAATGGATTGTTGCCTTCTCATTATGGAAGTTAGTCTGTTGTCGAGATTTTTGTTATTCCAATGGATGGTAACCTTGTCAGTATGGAAGGTAGTATTTTGTCAATATTTTTGTTACTCCAATGGATGGTAGCCTTGTCATTATTTAAAGTAGTATATTATCGATATCTTTATTACTCCAATGGATGATAGCCTTGTTATTATGCAAGGTAGTCTATTGTCGAGATTTTTGTTATTCCAATGGATAGTAGCCTTATCATTATGGAAGGTAGTGTTTTATCGAGATTTTTGTTACTCCAATGGATGGTAGCCTTTTCATTATGGAAGGTAGTCTATTGTTGAGATTTTTGTTACTCCAATGGATGGTAGCCTTGTCATTATGGAAGGTAGTCTGTTTTCGAGATTTTTGCTACCCTAGTGGATGGTAGCCTTGTAATTATGGAAGGTAGTCTTTTGTCGAGATTTTTGTTACTCCAATGTATGGTAACCTTGTCATTATGGAAGGTAGTCTGTCGTTGAGATTTCTGTTACTCCAATGGATCGTAGCCTTGTCATTATAGAAGGTAGTCTATCAATGAGATTTCTGTTACTCCAATGGATTGTAGCCTTGTCATTATGTAAGGTAGTCTGTTGTTCATATTTTTGTTACTCCAATGGATGGTAGCCTTGTCATTATTGAAGGTAGTCTGTTATCGATATCTTTGTTACTCCAATGGATGATAACCTTGTCAGTATGGAAGGTAGTCTTTTTTCGAGATTTTTATTACTCCAATGGATGGTAGCCTTGTAATTATGGAAGGTAGTCTATTGTCGATATCTTTGTTACTCCAATGGATGATAGCCTTGTTATTATGCAAGGTAGCCCATTGTTCATATTTTTGTTACTCCAATGGATGGTAGCCTTGTCATTATGGAAGGTAGTCTGTTGTCGAGATTTTTTTTACTCCAATGGATGGTATCCTTGTCATTATGGAAGGAAGTCTGTTGTCGAGATTTTTGTTAACCCAATGGATAGTAGCCTTGTAATTATGGAAGGTAGTCTGTTGTCGAAATTTTTGTTACTCCAATGGATGGTAGCCTTGTCATTATGGAAGGTAGTTTTTCGTTGAGATTTTTGTTACTCCAATGGATTGTAGCCTTGTCATTAAGTAAGGTAGTATGTTGTTCATATTTTTGTAACTCCAATGGATGGTATCCTTGTCATTATGGAAGATAGTCTATTGTCGAGATTTTTGTTATTCGAATGGATGCTAACCTTGTCAGTATGGAAGGTAGTCTTTTGTCGAGATTTTTGTTACTCCAATGGATGGTAGCCTTGTCATTATTTAAGGTAGTCCATTGTCGATATCTTTGTTACTCCAATGGATGATAGCCTTGTCATTATGCAAGGTAGTCTGTTGTTCAGATTTTTGTTACTCCAACGGATGGTAGCCTTGTCATTATGGAAGGTAGTCTATTATCGAGATTTTTGTTATTCCAATGGATGGTAGCCTTATCATTATGGAAGTTAGTTTTTATCGATATTTTTGTTACTCTAATGGATGGAAGACTTGTCATTATGGAAGGTAGTCTATTGTCGAGATTTTTGTTATTCCAATGGATGGTAACCTTGTCATTATGGAAGGTAGTCTTTTGTCGAGATTTTTGTTACTCCAATGGATGGTAGCCTTGTCATTATGTAAGGTAGTTTGTTGTTCAGGATTTTGTTACTCCAATGGATTGTAGCCTTGTCATTATGGAAGATAGTCTGTTGTTGAGATTTTTGTTATTCCAATGGATGGTAACATTGTCAGTATGGAAGGTAGTCTTTTATCGAGATTTTTGTTACTCCAATGAATGGTAGCCTTGTATTTTTGGAAGGTAGTCTATTGTCGATATCTTTGTTACTCCAATGGATGATAGCCTTGTCATTATGCAATGTAGTCTGTTGTTCAGATTTTTGTTACTCCAATGGATGGTAGCCTTGTCATTATGGAAGGTAGTCTATTGTCGAGATGTTTGTTATTCCAATGCATGGTAGCCTTATCATTATAGAAGGTAGTTATTTATGGAGATTTTTGTTACTCCAATGGATGGTAGCCTTGTCATTATGGAAGGTATTCTATTGTCGAGATTTTTGTTATTCCAATGGATGGTAGCCTTATCATTATGGAAGTTACTTTTTATCGAGATTTTTGTTACCCTAATGGATGGTAGCCTTGTAATTATGGAAGGTAGTCTGTTGTCGAGATTTTTTTTACTCCAATGGATGGTAGCCTTGTCATTATGGAAGGTAGTTTGTCGTTGAGATTTTTGTTATTCCAATGGATTGTAGCCATGTCATTTTGTAAGGGGGTCTGTTGTTCATATTTTGTTACTCCAATGGATGGTAGCCTTGTCATTATGGAAGATAGTATGTTGTCGAGATTTTTGTTATTCCAATGGATGGTAACCTTTTCAGTATGGAAGGTAGTCTTTTGTCAAGATTTTTGTTACTCCAATGGATGGTAGCCTTGTCATTATTTTAGGTAGTCTATTGTCGATATCTTTGTTACTCCAATGGATGAAAGCCTTGTCATTATCCAACATAGTTTGTTGTTCAGATTTTGCTTACTCCAATGGATGGTAGCCTTGTGATTATGGAAGGTAGTATATTTTCGAGATTTTTGTTATTCCAATGGATGGTAGCCTTATCATTATGGAAGTTACTTTTTTATCGAGATTTTTGTTACTCAAATGGATGGTAGCCTTGTCATTATGGAAGGTAATCTATTGTCGAGATTTTTGTTTTTCAATGGATGGTAACCTTGTCATTATGAAAGGTAGTCTTTTGTCGAGATTTTTGTTACTCGAATGGATGGTAGCCTTCTCATTATTGAAGGTAGTCTGTTGTCGATATCTTTGTTACTCCAATGGATGGTAGCCTTGTCATTATCAAAGGTAGTATTTTGTCGTGATTTTTGTTACTCCAATGGATATTAGCCTTGTCATTATTGAATATAGTCTGCTATCGATATCTTTGTTACTCCAATGGATGATAGCCTTGTCATTATGGAACGTTGTATGTCGTTTAGATTTTTGTTACTCCAATTGATTGTAGCCTTGTCATTATGTAAGGTAGTCTATTGTTCAGATTTTTGTTACTCACATTTATGGTAGCCTTGTCATTAAGGAACATAGCCTGTTGTCGAGATTTTTGTTATTCCAATGGATGGTAGCCTTGTCATTATGTAAGGTAGTTTGTTGTTTAGGATTTTGTTACTCCAATGTATGGTAGCCTTGTCATTATGGAAGATAGGCTATTGTCGAGATTTTTGTTATTCCAATGGATGGTAACATTGTCAGTAGGGAAGGTAGTCTTTTATAGAGATTTTTGTTACTCCAATGGATGGTAGCCTTGTCATTATTTAAGGTAGTCTATTGTCGATATCTTTGTTACTCCAATGTATGATAGCCTTGTCATTATGCAATGTAGTCTGTTGTTCATATTTTTGTTACTCCAATGGATGGTAGCCTTGTCATTATGGAAGGTATTCTATTATTGAGATTTTTGTTATTCTAATGGATGGTAGCCTTATCATTATGGAAGGTAGTTTTTTATCGAGATTTTGGTTACTCTAATGGATGGTAGCCTTGTCATTATGGAAGGTAGTCTATTGTCGAGATTTTTGTTATTCCAATGGATGGTAGCCTTATCATTATGGAAGGTAGTTTTTTATGGAGATTTTTGTTACTCCAATGATTGGTAGCCTTGCCATTATGGAAGGTAGTCTGTTGTCGAGATTTTTGTTACTCCAATGGATGGTAGCCTTGTCATAATGGAAGATAGTCTGTTGTCGAGATTTTTGTTATTCCAATGGATGGTAACCTTTTCAGTATGGAAGGTAGTCTTTTGTCAAGATTTTTGTTACTCCAATGGATGGTAGCCTTGTCATTATTTTAGGTAGTCTATTGTCGATATCTTTGTTACTCCAATGGATGAAAGCCTTGTCATTATCCAACATAGTTTGTTGTTCAGATTTTGCTTACTCCAATGGATGGTAGCCTTGTGATTATGGAAGGTAGTATATTTTCGAGATTTTTGTTATTCCAATGGATGGTAGCCTTATCATTATGGAAGTTACTTTTTTATCGAGATTTTTGTTACTCAAATGGATGGTAGCCTTGTCATTATGGAAGGTAATCTATTGTCGAGATTTTTGTTTTTCAATGGATGGTAACCTTGTCATTATGAAAGGTAGTCTTTTGTCGAGATTTTTGTTACTCGAATGGATGGTAGCCTTCTCATTATTGAAAGTAGTCTGTTGTCAATATCTTTGTTACTCCAATGGATGGTAGCCTTGTCATTATCAAAGGTAGTATTTTGTCGTGATTTTTGTTACTCCAATGGATATTAGCCTTGTCATTATTGAATATAGTCTGCTATCGATATCTTTGTTACTCCAATGGATGATAGCCTTGTCATTATGGAACGTTGTATGTCGTTTAGATTTTTGTTACTCCAATTGATTGTAGCCTTGTCATTATGTAAGGTAGTCTATTGTTCAGATTTTTGTTACTCACATTTATGGTAGCCTTGTCATTAAGGAACATAGCCTGTTGTCGAGATTTTTGTTATTCCAATGGATGGTAGCCTTGTCATTATGTAAGGTAGTTTGTTGTTTAGGATTTTGTTACTCCAATGTATGGTAGCCTTGTCATTATGGAAGATAGGCTATTGTCGAGATTTTTGTTATTCCAATGGATGGTAACATTGTCAGTAGGGAAGGTAGTCTTTTATAGAGATTTTTGTTACTCCAATGGATGGTAGCCTTGTCATTATTTAAGGTAGTCTATTGTCGATATCTTTGTTACTCCAATGTATGATAGCCTTGTCATTATGCAATGTAGTCTGTTGTTCATATTTTTGTTACTCCAATGGATGGTAGCCTTGTCATTATGGAAGGTATTCTATTATTGATATTTTTGTTATTCTAATGGATGGTAGCCTTATCATTATGGAAGGTAGTTTTTTATCGAGATTTTGGTTACTCTAATGGATGGTAGCCTTGTCATTATGGAAGGTAGTCTATTGTCGAGATTTTTGTTATTCCAATGGATGGTAGCCTTATCATTATGGAAGGTAGTTTTTTATGGAGATTTTTGTTACTCCAATGATTGGTAGCCTTGCCATTATGGAAGGTAGTCTGTTGTCGAGATTTTTGTTACTCCAATGGATGGTAGCCTTGTCATTATGGAAGATAGTCTGTTGTCGAGATTTTTTTTATTCCAATGAATAGTAACCTTGTCAGTATGGAAGGTAGTCTTTTGTCAAGATTTTTGTTACTCCAATGGATGGTAGCCTTGTCATTATTTAAGGTAGTCTATTGTCAATATCATCTGTTACTCTAATGGATGATAGCCTTGCATTATGCAAGGTAGTCTGTTGTTCATATTTTTGTTACTCCAATGGATGGTAGCCTTGTATTTATGGAAGGTAGTCTATTGTCGAGATTTTTGTTATTCCAATGGATGGTAGCCTTATCATTATGTAAGGTAGTTTTTTATCGAGATTTTGTTACTCCAATTGATTGAAGCCTTATCATTATGGAAGGTAGGTTTTTATCGATATGTTTGTTACTCCAATGGATGGTAGCCTTGTCATTATGGAAGGCAGTTTTTCGTTGAGATTTTTGTTACTCAAATGGATTGTAGCCTTGTCTTTAAGTAAGGTAGTATGTTGTTCAGATTTTTGTTACTACAATGGATGTTATCCTTGTCATTATGGAAGATAGTCTGTTGTCGAGATTTTTGTTATTCGAATGGATGGTAACATTATCAGTATGGAAGGTAGTCTTTTGTCAAGATTTTTGTTTCTCCAATGGATGATAGCCTTGTCATTATTTAAGGTAGTCTATTGTAGATATCTTTGTTACTCCAATGGATGATAGCCTTGTCATTATGCAAGGTAGTCTGTTGTTCAGATTTTTGTTACTCCAATGGATGGTAACCTTGTCAGTATGGAAGGTAGACTTTTGTCAAGATTTTTCTTACTCCAGTGGATGGTAGCCTTGTCATTATTTAAGGTAGTCTATTGTCGATATCTTTGTTACTCCAATGGCTGAGAGCCTTGTCATTATGGAAGGTAATCTATTGTCGAGATTTTTGTTATTCCAATTGATGGTAGCTTTATCATTATGGAAGTTACTTTTTTATCGAGATTTTTGTTACTCCAATGGATGGTAGCCTTGTCATTATGGAAGGTAGTCTATTTTCGAGATTTTTGTTATTTCAATGGATGGTAACCTTGTCATTATGGAAGGTAGTCTTTTGTCGAGATTTTTGTTACTCGAATTGATGGTAGCCTTCTTATTATTAAAGGTAGTCTGTTGTCGATATCTTTGTTACTCCAATGGATGCTAGCCTTGTCATTATCAAAGGTAGTAGTTTGTCGAGATTTTTGTTACTCCAATGGAGATTAGCCTTGTCATTATTGAAGGTAGTCTGTTATCGATATCTTTGCTACTCCAATGGATGATAGACTTGTCAATATGGAAGGTAGTCTACTATCGAGATTTTTTTCCCTCCAATGGATGGTAACCTTGTCATTATGGAAGTTTGTCTGTCGTTTACATTTTTGTTACTCCAATGGATTGTAGCCTTGTCATTATGTAAGGTAGTCTGTTGTTCATATTTTTGTTACTCCAATGGATGGTAGCCTTGTCATTAAGGAAGATAGCCTGTTGTCGAGATTTTTGTTATTCCAATGGATGGTAACCTTGTCAGTATGGAAGGTAGTATTTTGTCGAGATTTTTGTTACTCCAATGGATTGTAGCTTTGTCATTATGGAAGTTAGTCTATTGTCAAGATGTTTGTTATTCCAATGGATGGTAGCCTTATCATTATGGAAGGTAGTTTTTTATGGAGATTATTGTTACTCCAATGGATGGTAGCCTTGCCATTATGGAAGGTAGTCTATTGTTGAGATTTATGTTATTCCAATGGATGGTAGCCTTGTCATTATGAAAGGTAGTTTCTTGTTGAGATTTGTGTTACTCTAATGGATGGTAGCCTTGTCATTATGGAAGGTAGTTTGTTGTCGAGATTTTTGTTACTCCAATGGATGGTAGCCTTGTCATTATTTAAGGTAGTCTATTGTCAATATCATCCGTTACTCTAATGGATAATAGCCTTGCATTATGCAAGGTAGTCTGTTGTTCATATTTTTGTTACTCCAATGGATGGTAGCCTTGTATTTATGGAAGGTAGTCTATTGTCGAGATTTTTGTTATTCCAATGGATGGTAGCCTTATCATTATGTAAGGTAGTTTTTTATCGAGATTTTTGTTACTCCAATTGATTGAAGCCTTGTCATTATGGAATGTTGTCTATTGTATAGATGTTTGTTATTCCAATGGATGGTAGCCTTATCATTATGGAAGGTAGGTTTTTATCGAGATTTTTGTTACTCCAATGGATGGTAGCCTTGTCATTATAGAAGGCAGTTTTTCGTTGAGATTTTTTTACTCCAATGGATTGTAGCCTTGTCATTAAGTAAGGTAGTATGTTGTTCAGATTTTTGTTACTACAATGGATGGTATCCTTGTCATTATGGAAGATAGTCTGTTGTCGAGATTTTTGTTACTCCAATGGATGGTAGCCTTGTCATTATTTAAGGTAGTCTATTGTCGATATCTTTGTTACTCCAATGGATGATAGCCTTGTCATTATGCAAGGTAGTCTGTTGTTCAGATTTTTGTTACTCCAATGGATGGTAGCCTTGTCATTATGGAAGGTAGTCTATTGTCGAGATTTTTGTTATTCCAATGGATGGTAGCCTTATCATTATGGAAGTTAGTTTTTATCGATATTTTTGTTACTCCAATGGATGGAAGCCTTGTCATTATGGAAGGTAGTCTATTGTCAAGATTTTTGTTATTCCAATGGATGGTAACCTTGTCATTATGGAAGGTAGTTTTTTGTTGAGATTTTTGTTACTCCAATGGACGGTAGCCTTGTCATTATGTAAGGTAGTTTGTTGTTCAGGATTTTGTTACTCCAATGGATGGTAGCCTTGTCATTATGGAAGATAGTTTGTTGTCGAGATTTTTGTTATTCCAATGGATGGTAACATTGTCAGTATGGAAGGTAGTCTTTTGTTTATATTTTTGTTACTCCAATGGATGGTAGCCTTGTCATTATTTAAGGTAGTCTATTGTCGATATCTTTGTTACTCTAATGGATGATATCCTTGTCATTATGCAATGTAGTCTGTTGTTCAGATTTTTGTTACTCCAATGGATGGTAGCCTTGTCATTATGGAAGGTATTCTATTATCGAGATTTTTGTTATTCCAATGGATGGTAGCCTTATCATTATGGAAGGTATTTTTTTATCGAGATTTTTGTTACTCTAATGGATGGTAGCCTTGTCATTATGGAAGGTATTCTATTGTCGAGATGTTTGTTATTCCAATGGATGGTAGCCTTATCATTATGGAAGGTAGTTTTTTATGGAGATTTTTGTTACTCCAATGTATGGTAGCCTTGTCATTATGGAAGGTATTCTATTGTCGAGATTTTTGTTATTCCAATGGATGGTAGCCTTATCATTATGTTACTTACTGTTTATCGAGATTTTTGTTACTCCAATGGATGGTAGCCTTGTCATTATGGAAGGTAGTCTGTTGTCGAGATTTTTTTTACTCTAATGGATGGTAGCCTTGTCATTATGGAAGGTAGTCTATTGTCGAGATTTTTGTTACGCCAATGGATGGTAGCCTTGTAATTATGGAAGGTAGTCTGTTGTCGAGATTTTTGTTACTCCAATGGATGGTAGCCTTGTCATTATGGAAGGTAGTTTGTCGTTGAGATTTTTGTTATTCAAATGGATTGTAGCCATGTCATTATGTAAGGAGGTCTATTATTCATATTTTGTTACTCCAATGGATGGTAGCCTTGTCATTATGGAAGATAGTATGTTGTCGAGATTTTTGTTATTCCAATGGATGGTAACCTTGTAAGTATGGAAGGTAGTCTTTTGTCAAGATTTTTTTTACTTCAATGGATGGTAGCCTTGTCATTATTTAAGGTAGTCTATTGTCGATATCTTTGTTACTCCAATGGATGAAAGCCTTGTCATTATGCAACGTAGTTTTTTGTTTAGATTTTGCTTACTCCAATGGATGGTAGCCTTGTCATTATGGAAGGTAGTCTATTGTGGAGATTTTTGTTATTCCAATGGATGGTAGCCTTATCATTATGGAAGTTACTTTTTTATCGAGATTTTTGTTACTCCAATGGATGGTAGCCTTGTCATTATGGAAGGTAGTCTATTGTCGAGATTTTTGTTTTTCAATGGATGGTAACCTTGTTATTATGGAAGGTAGTCTTTTGTTGAGATTTTTGTTACTCGAATGGATGGTAGCCTTCTCATTATTGAAGGTAGTCTGTTGTCGATATCTTTGTTACTCCAATGGATGGTAGCCTTGTCATTATCAAAGGTAGTATTTTGTCATGATTTTTGTTACTCCAATGGATATTAGCCTTGTCATTATTGAAGGTAGTCTGTTATCGATATCTTTGTAACTCCAATGGATGATAGCCTTGTCATTATGGAATGTAGTCTATTGTCGAGATTTTTTTTCACCCAATGGATGATAACCTTGTCATTATAGAACCTTGTCTTTCATTTAGATTTTTGTTACTCCAATGGATTGCAGCCTTGTCATTATGTAAGGTAGTCTATTATTCATATTTTTGTTACTCCAATGGATGGTAGCCTTGTCATTAAGGAAGATAGCCTGTTGTCGAAATTTTTGTTATTCCAATAGATGGTAGCCTTGTCATTATGGAAGGTAGTCTTTTGTCGAGATTTTTGTTACTCCAATGGATGGTAGCCTTGTCATTATGTAAGGTAGTTTGTTGTTCAGGATTCAGTTACTCCAATGGATGGTAGCCTTGTCATTATGGAAGATAGTCTGTTGTCGAGATTATTGTTATTCCAATGGATGGTAACATTGTTAGTATGGAAGGTAGTCTTTTGTCGAGATTTTTGTTACTCCAATGGATGGTAGCCTTGTCATTATTTAAGGTAGTCTATTGTCGATATCTTTGTTACTCCAATGTATGATAGCCTTGTCATTATGAAATGTAGTCTGTTGTTCATATTTTTGTTACTCCAATGGATGGTAGCCTTGTCATTATGGAAGGTAGTTTGTCGTTGAGATTTTTGTTACTCCAATGGATTGTAGACATGTCATTATGTCTGGTGGTCTGTTGTTAAGATTTTGTTACTCCAATGGATGGTAGCCTTGTCATTATGGAAGATAGTCTATTGTCGAGATTTTTGTTATTCCAATGGATGGTAACCGTGTCAGTATGGAAGGTAGTCTTTTGTCAATATTTTTGTTACTCCAGTGGATGGTAGCCTTGTCATTATTTAAGGTAGTCTATTGTTGATATCTTTGTTACTCCAATGGATGAGAGCCTTGTCATTATGCAACGTAGTTTGTTGTTCAGATTTTGGTTACTCCAATGAATGGTAGCCTTGTCATTATGGAAGGTAGTCTATTGTCGAGATTTTTGTTATTCCAATGGATGGTAGCCTTATCATTATGGAAGTTACTTTTTTATCAGGATTTTTGTTACTCCAATGGATGGTAGCCTTGTCATTATGGAAGGTAGTCTATTTTCGAGATTTTTGTTACTCGAATGAATGATAGCCTTCTTATTATTGAAGGTAGTATGTTGTCGATACCTTTGTTACTCTAATGTATGGTAGCCTTGTCATTATCAAAGGTAGTAGTTTGTCGAGATTTTTGTTACTCCAATGGATATTTGCCTTGTCATTATTGAAGGTAGTCTGTTATCGATATCTTTGCTACTCCAATGGATGATAGCCTTGTCATTATGGAAGGTAGTCTACTATCGAGATTTTTTTTCCTCCAATGGGATGGTAACCTTGTCATTATGGAAGGTTGTATGTCGTTTAGATTTTTGTTACTCCAATGAATTGTAGCCTTGTCATTATGGAAGGTAGTCTGTTGTCGAGATTTTTGTTACTCTAATGGATGGTAGCCTTGTCATTATGGAAGATAGTCTGTTGTCGAGATTTTTGTTACTCCAATGGATGGTAGCCTTGTCATTATTTAAGGTAGTCTATTGTCAATATCATTTGTTACTATAATGGATGATAGCCTTGCATTATGCAAGGTAGTCTGTTGTTCATATTTTTGTTACTCCAATGGATGGTAGCCTTGTCATTATGGAAGGTAGTCTATTATCGAGATTTTTGTTATTCCAATGGATGGTAGCCTTATCATTATGGAAGGTAGTTTTTTATCGAGATTTTTGTTACTCCAATGGATTGTAGCCTTGTCATTATGGAAGGTTGTCTATTGTCGAGATGTTTGTTATTCCAATGGATGGTAGCCTTATCATTATGGAAGGTAGTTTTTTATGGAGATTATTGTTACTCCAATGGATGGTAGCCTTGTCATTATGGAAGGTAGTCTATTGTTGAGATTTATGTTATTCCAATGGATGGTAGCCTTGTCATTATGAAAGGTAGTTTTTTGTTGAGATTTTTGTAACTCTAATGGATGGTAGCCTTGTCATTATGGAAGATAGTCTGTTGTCGAGATTTTTGTTACTCCAATGGATTGTAGCCTTGTCATTATGTAAGGTAGTCTGTTGTTCAAATTTTGTTACTCCAATGGATGGTAGCCTTGTCATTATGGAAGATAGTCTGTTGTCGGGATTTTTGTTATTCCAATGGATTATAACCTTGTCAGTATGGAAGGTAGTCTTTTGTCAAGATTTTTGTTACTCCAATGGATGGTAGCCTTGCCATTATTTAAGGTAGTCTATTGTCGATATCTTTGTTACTCCAATGGATGATAGCCTTGTCATTATGCAAGGTAGTCTGTTGTTCAGATTTTTGTTACTCCAATGGATGGTAGCCTTGTCATTATGGAAGGTAGTCTATTTTTCGAGATTTTTGTTATTCCAATGGATGGTAGCCTTATCATTATGGAATTTAGTTTTTATCGATATTTTTGTTACTCCAATGGATGGAAGCCTTGTCATTATGGAAGGTAGTCTATTGTCGAGATTTTTGTTATTCCAATGGATGGTAACCTTGTCATTATGGAAGGTAGTTTTTTGTTGAGATTTTTGTTACTCCAATGCATGGTAGCCTTGTCATTATGTAAGGTAGTTTGTTGTTCAGGATTTTGTTACTCCAATGGATGGTAGCCTTGTCATTATGGAAGATAGTCTGTTGTCGAGATTTTTGTTACTCCAATAGATTGTAGCCTTGTCATTAAGTAAGGTAGTCTGTTGTTAAGATTTTGTTACTCCAAAGGATGGTAGCCTTGTCATTATGGAAGATAGTCTGTTGTCGGGATTTTTGTTATTCCAATGGATGGTAACCTTGTCAGTATGGAAGGTAATCTTTTGTCAAGATTTTTGTTACTCCAATGGATGGTAGCCTTGTCATTATTTAAGGTAGTCTATTGTCAATATCATTTGTTACTCTACTGGATGATAGCCTTGCATTATGCAAGGTAGTCTGTTGTTCATATTTTTGTTACTCCAATGGATGGTAGCCTTGTCATTATGGAAGGTAGTCTATTGTCGAGATTTTTGTTATTCCAATGGATGGTAGCCTTATCATTATGGAAGGTAGTTTTTTATCGATATTTTTGTTACTCCAATGGATTGTAGCCTTGTCATTATGGAAGGTTGTCTATTGTCGAGATGTTTGTTATTCCAATGGATGGTAGCCTTATCATTATGGAAGGTAGTTTTTTATGGTGATTATTGTTACACCAATGGATGGTAGCCTTGTCATTATGGAAGGTAGTCTATTGTTGATATTTATGTTATTCCAATGGATGGTAGCCTTGTCATTATGAAAGGTAGTTTTTTGTTGAGATTTTTGTTACTCTAATGGATGGTAGCCTTGTCATTATGGAAGATAGTCTGTTGTCGAGATTTTTGTTACTCCAATGGACTGTAGCCTTGTCATTATGTAAGGTAGTCTGTTGTTCAGATTTTGTTACTCCAATGGATGGTAGCCTTGTCATTATGGAAGATAGTCTGTTGTCGGGATTTTTGTTATTCCAATGGATGGTAACCTTGTCAGTCTGGAAGGTAGTCTTTTGTCAAGATTTTTGTTACTCCAATGGATGGTAGCTTTGTCATTATTTAAGGTAGTCTATTGTCAATATCATTTGTTACTCTAATGGATGATAGCCTTGCATTATGCAAGGTAGTCTGTTGTTCATATTTTTGTTACTCCAATGGATGGTAGCCTTGTCATTATAGAAGGTAGTCTATTGTCGAGATTTTTGTTATTCCAATGGATGGTAGCCTTATCATTATGGAAGGTAGTTTTTTATCGAGATTTTTGTTACTCTGATGGATTGTAGCCTTGTCATTATGGAAGGCTGTCTATTGTCGAGATGTTTGTTATTCCAATGGATGGTAGCCTTATCATTATGGAAGGTAGTTTTTTATGGAGATTATTGTTACTCCAATGGATGGTAGCCTTGTCATTATGGAAGGTAGTCTATTTTTGAGATTTATGTTATTCCAATGGATGGTAGCCTTGTCATCATGAAAGGTAGTTTTTTGTTGAGATTTTTATTACTCTAATGGATGGTAGCCTTGTCATTATGGAAGATAGTCTGTTGTCGAGATTTTTGTTACTCCAATGGATTGTAGCCTTGTCATTATGTAAGGTAGTCTGTTGTTCAGATTTTGTTACTCCAATGGATGGTAGCCTTGTCATTATGGAAGATAGTCTGTTGTCGGGATTTTTGTTATTGCAATGGATTTTAACCTTGTCAGTATGGAAGGTAGTCTTTTGTCAAGATTTTTGTTACTCCAATGGATGGTAGCCTTGCCATTATTTAAGGTAGTCTATTGTCGATATCTTTGTTACTCCAATGGATGATAGCCTTGTCATTATGCAAGGTAGTCTGTTGTTCAGATTTTTGTTACTCCAATGGATGGTAGCCTTGTCATTATGGAAGGTAGTCTATTTTTCGAGATTTTTGTTATTCCAATGGATGGTAGCCTTATCATTATGGAATTTAGTTTTTATCGATATTTTTGTTACTCCAATGGATGGAAGCCTTGTCATTATGGAAGGTAGTCTATTGTCAAGATTTTTGTTATTCCAATGGATGGTAACCTTGTCATTATGGAAGGTAGTTTTTTGTTGAGATTTTTGTTACTCCAATGCATGGTAGCCTTGTCATTATGTAAGGTAGTTTGTTGTTCAGGATTTTGTTACTCCAATGGATGGTAGCCTTGTCATTATGGAAGATAGTTTGTTGTCGAGATTTTTGTTATTCCAATGGGTGGTAACATTGTCAGTATGGAAGGTAGTCTTTTGTTGAGATTTTTGTTACTCCAATGGATGGTAGCCTTGTCATTATTTAAGGTAGTCTATTGTCGATATCTTTGTTACTCCAATGGATGATATCCTTGTCATTATGCAATGTAGTTTGTTGTTCATATTTTTGTTACTCCAATGGATGGTAGCCTTGTCATTATGGAAGGTATTCTATTATCGAGATTTTTGTTATTTCAATGGATGGTAGCCTTATCATTATGGAAGGTAGTTTTTTATCGAGATTTTTGTTAGTCTAATGGATGGTAGCCTTGTCATTATGGAAGGTAGTCTATTGTCGAGATTTTTGTTATTCCAATGGATGGTAGCCTTTTCATTATGGAAGTTACGTTTTATCAAGATTTTTGTTACTCCAATGGATGGTAGCCTTCTCATTATGGAAGGTAGTCTGTTGTCGAGATTTTTTTTACTCCAATGGATGGTAGCCTTGTCATTATGGAAGGTAGTCTGTTGTAGATTTTTTTGTTACTCCAATGGATGGTAGCCTTGTCATTATGGAAGGTAGTTTGTCGTTGAGATTTTTGTTACTCCAATGGATTGTAGACATGTCATTATGTCTGGTGGTCTGTTGTTAAGATTTTGTTACTCCAATGGATGGTAGCCTTGTCATTATGGAAGATAGTCTATTGTCGAGATTTTTGTTATTCCAATGGATGGTAACCTTGTTAGTATGGAAGGTAGTCTTTTGTCAAGATTTTTGTTACTCCAGTTAATGGTAGCCTTGTCATTATGGAAGGTATTCTACTATCGAGATTTTTGTTATTCCAATGGATGGTAGCCTTATCATTATGGAAGGTAGTTTTTTATCGAGATTTTTGTTACTCTAATGGATGGTAGCCTTGTCATTATGGAAGGTATTCTATTGTCGAGATGTTTGTTATTCCAATGGATGGTAGCCTTATCATTATGGAAGGTAGTTTTTTATGGGGATTTTCGTTACTCCAATGTATGGTAGCCTTGTCATTATGGAAGGTATTCTATTGTCGAGATTTTTGTTATTCCAATGGATGGTAGCCTTATCATTATGGAAGTTACTTTTTATCGAGATTTTTGTTACTCCAATGGATGGTAGCCTTGTCATTATGGAAGGTAGTCTGTTGTCGAGATTTTTTTTACTCCAATGGATGGTAGCCTTGTCATTATGGAAGGTAGTCTATTGTCGAGATTTTTGTTACCCCAATGCATGGTAGCCTTTTAATTATGGAAGGTAGTTTGTTGTCGAGATTTTTGTTACTCCAATGGATGGTAGCCTTGTCATTATGGAAGGTAGTTTGTCGTTGAGATTTTTGTTATTCCAATGGATTGTAGCCATGTCATCATGTAAGGTGGTCTGTTGTTCATATTTTGTTACTCCAATGGATGGTAGCCTTGTCATTACGGAAGATAGTCTGTTGTCGAGATTTTTGTTATTCCAAATGATGGTAACCTTGTCAGTATGGAAGGTAGTCTTTTGTCAAGATTTTTGTTACTCCAATGGATGGTAGCCTTGTCATTATTTAAGGTAGTCTATTGCCGATATCATTGTTACTCCAATGGATGAAAGCCTTGTCATTATGCAACGTAGTTTGTTTTTAAGATTTTGCTTACTTCAATGGATGGTAGCCTTGTCATTATGGAAGGTAGTCTATTGTCGAGATTATTGTTATTCCAATGGATGGTAGCCTTATCATTATGGAAGGTAGTCTATTGTCGAGATTTTTGTTACTCGAATGGATGGTAGCCTTCTCATTATTGAAGGTAGTCTGTTGTCGATATCTCTGTTACTCCAATGGATGGTATCCTTGTCATTATCAAAGGTAGTATTTTGTCAAGATTTTTGTTACTCCAATGGATATTAGCCTTGTCATTATTGAAGGTAGTCTGTTATCGATATCTTTCTTACTCCAATGGATGATAGCCTTGTCATTATGGAATGTAGTCTATTGTCGAGATTTTTTTTCCTCCAATGGATGGTAACCTTGTCATTATGGAACATTGTCTGTCATTTAGATTTTTGTTACTCCAATGGATGGTAGCCTTGTCATTAAGGAAGATAGGCTGTTGTCGAAATTTTTGTTATTCAAATGGATGGTAACCTTGTCATTATGGAAGGTAGTCTTTTGTCGAGATTTTTGTTACTCCAATGGATGATAGCCTTGTCATTATGTAAGGTAGTTTGTTGTTCAGGATTCAGTTACTCCAATGGATGGTAGCCATGTCATTATGGAAGATAGTCTATTGTCGAGATTTTGGTTATTCCAATGGATGGTAACATTGTTATTATGGAAGGTAGTCTTTTGTCGAGATTTTTGTTACTCCAATGGATGGTAGCCTTGTCATTATTTAAGGTAGTCTATTATCGATATCTTTGTTACTCCAATGTATGATAGCCTTGTCATTATGCAACGTAGTCTGTTGTTCATATTTTTGGTACTCCAATGGATGGTAGCTTTGTCATTATGGAAGGTATTCTATTATCGAGATTTTTGTTATTTCAATGGATGGTAGACTTATCATTATGGAAGGTAGTTTTTTATCGAGATTTTTGTTAGTCTAATGGATGGTAGCCTTGTCATTATGGAAGGTAGTCTATTGTCGAGATTTTTGTTATTCCAATGGATGGTAGGCTTTTCATTATGGAAGTTACTTTTTATCAAGATTTTTGTTACTCCAATGGATGGTAGCCTTCTCATTATGGAAGGTAGTCTGTTGTCGAGATTTTTTTTACTCCAATGGATGGTAGCCTTGTCATTATGGAAGGTAGTCTGTTGTAGATTTTTTTGTTACTCCAATGGATGGTAGCCTTGTCATTATGGAAGGTAGTTTGTCGTTGAGATTTTTGTTACTCCAATGGATTGTAGACATGTCATTATGTCTGGTGGTCTGTTGTTAAGATTTTGTTACTCCAATGGATGGTAGCCTTGTCATTATGGAAGATAGTCTATTGTCTAGATTTTTGTTATTCCAATGGATGGTAACCTTGTTAGTATGGAAGGTAGTCTTTTGTCAAGATTTTTGTTACTCCAGTTGATGGTAGCCTTGTCATTATTTAAGGTAGTCTATTGTCGATATCTTTGTTACTCCAATGGATGCGAGCCTTGTCATTATGCAACATAGTTTGTTGTTCTGATTTTGGTTACTCCAATGGATGGTAGCCTTGTCATTATGGAAGGTAGTCTATTATCGAGATTTTTGTTATTCCAATGGATGGTAGCCTTATCATTATGGAAGTTAATTTTTTATCGAGATTTTTGTTACTCTAATGGATGGTAGCCTTGTCATTATGGAAGTTAGTCTATTTTCGAGATTTTTGTTATTTCAATGGATGGTAACCTTGTCATTATGGAAGGTAGTCTTTTGTCGAGATTTTGGTTACTCGAATGGATGGTAGCCTTCTTATTATTGAAGGTAGTCTGTTGTCGATACCTTTGTTACTCTAATGGATGGTAGCCTTGTCATTATCAAAGGTAGTAGTTTGTCGAGATTTTTGTTACTCCAATGGATATTAGCCTTGTCATTATTGAAGGTAGTATGTTATCGATATCTTTGCTACTCCAATGGATGATAGCCTTGTCATTATGGAAGGTAGTCTACTATCGAGATTTTTTTTCCTCCAATGGATGGTAACCTTGTCATTATGGAAGGTTGTATGTCGTTTAGATTTTTGTTACTCCAATGAATTATAGCCTTGTCATTATGTAAGGTAGTCTGTTGTTCAGATTTTTGTTACTCCAATGGATGGTAGCCTTGTCAATAAGGAAGATAGGCTATTGTCGAGATTTTTGTTATTCCAATGGATGGTAACCTTGTCAATATGGAAGGTAGTATTTTGTCTAGATTTTTGTTACTCCAATGGATGGTAGCCTTGTCATTATTTAAGGTAGTCTATTCTCGATATCTTTGTTACTCCAATGGATGATAGCCTTGTCATTATGCAAGGCAATCTGTTGTTCATATTTTTGTTACTCCAATGGATTGTAGCCTTGTCATTATGGAAGGTAGTCTATTGTCGAGATTTTTGTTATTCCAATGGATGGTAGCCTTATCATTATGGAAGGTAGTTTTTTAACGAGATTTTTGTTACTCCAATGGATTGTAGCCTTGTCATTATGGAATGTAGTTTTTTATGGAGATTATTGTTACTCCAATGGATGGTAGCCTTGTCATTATGGAAGGTAGTCTATTGTCGAGATTTTTGTTATTCCAATGGATGGTAGCCTTATCATTATGGAAGGTAGTTTTTTATCGAGATTTTTGTTACTCCAATGGATTGTAGCCTTGTCATTATGGAAGGTTGTCTATTGTCCAGATGTTTGTTATTCCAATGGATGGTAGCCTTATCATTATGGAAGGTAGTTTTTTATGGAGATTTTTGTTACTCCAATGGATGGTAGCCTTGTCATTATGGAAGGTAGTCTATTGTTGAGATTTATGTTATTCCAATGGATGGTAGCCCTGTCATTATGAAAGGTAGGTTTTTGTTACTCTAATGGATTGTAGCCTTGTCATTATGGAAGATAGTCTTTTGTCGAAATTTTTGTTACTCCAATGGATTGTAGCCTTGTCATTATGTAAGGAAGTCTGTTGTTCAGATTTTGTTACTCCAATGGATGGTAGACTTGTCATTATGGAAGATAGTGTGTTGTCGGGATTTTTGTTATTCCAATGGATGGTAACCTTGTCAGTATGGAAGGTAGTCTTTTGTCAAGATTTTTGTTACTCCAATGGATGGTAGCCTTATCATTATTTAAGGTAGTCTATTGTCAATATCATTTGTTACTCTAATGGATGATAGCCTTGCAATATGCAAGGTAGTCTGTTGTTCAAATTTTTGTTACTCCAATGGATGGTAGCCTTGTCATTATGGAAGGTAGTATATTGTCGAGATTTTTATTATTCCAATGGATGGTAGCCTTATCATTATGGAAGGTAGTTTTTTATCGATATTTTTGTTACTCCAATGGATTGTAGCCTTGTCATTATGGAAGGTTGTCTATTGTCGAGATGTTTGTTATTCCAATGGATGGTGGCCTTATCATTATGGAAGGTAGTTTTTTATGGAGATTATTGTTACTCCAATGGATGGTAGCCTTGTCATTATGGAAGGAAGTCTATTGTTGAAATTTATGTTATTCCAATGGATGGTAGCCTTGTCATTATGAAAGGTAGTTTTTTGTTGAGATTTTTGTTACTATAATGGATGTTAGCCTTGTAATTATGGAAGATAGTCTGTTGTCGAGATTTTTGTTACTCCAATGGATTGTAGCCTTGTCATTATGTAAGGTAGTCTATTGTTCAGATTTTGTTACTCCAATGGATGGAAGCCTTGTCATTATGGAAGGTAGTCTATTGTAGAGATTTTTGTTATTCCAATGGATGGTAACCTTGTCATTATGGAAGGTAGTATTTTGTCGAGATTTTTTTTACTCCAATGGATGGTAGCCTTGTCATTATGTAAGGTAGTTTGTTGTTCAGGATTTTGTTACTCCAATGGATGGTAGCCTTGTCATTATGGAAAATAGTCTGTTGTTGAGATTTTTGTTATTCCAATGGATGGTAACATTGTCAGTATGGAAGGTAGTCTTTTCTCGAGATTTTTGTTACTCCAATGGATGGTAGCCTTGTCATTATTTAAGGTAGTCTATTGTCGATATCTTTTTTACTCCAATGGATGATAGCCTTGTCATTATGCAATGTAGTCTATTGTTCAGATTTTTGTTACTCCAATGGATGGTAGCCTTGTCATTATGGAAGGTATTCTATTATCAAGATTTTTGTTATTCCAATTGATGGTAGCCTTATCATTATGGAAGGTAGTTTTTTATCGAGATTTTTGTTACTCTAATGGATGGTAGCCTTGTCATTATGGAAGGTAGTCTATTGTCGAGATGTTTGTTATTCCAATGGATGGTAGCCTTATCATTATGGAAGGTAGTTTTTTATGGAGATTTTTGTTACTCCAATGGATGGTAGCCTTGTCATTATCGAAGGTATTTTATTGTCGAGATTTTTGTTATTCCAATGGATGGTAGCCATATCATTATGGAAGTTACTTTTTATCGAGATTTTTGTTCTCCAATGGATGGTAGCCTTGTCATTATGGAAGGTAGTATGTTGTCGAGATTTTTTTTGCTCCAATGAATTGTAGCCTTTTTATTATGGAAGGTAGTCTATTGTCGAGATTTTTGTTACCCCAATGGATGGTAGCCTTGTAATTATGGAAGGTAGTATGTTGTCGAGATTTTTGTTACTCCAATGGATGGGAGCCTTGTCATTATGGAAGGTAGTTTGTCGTTGAGATTTTTGTTATTCCAATGGATTGTAGCCATGTCATTATGTAAGGTGGTCTGTTGTTCATATTTTGTTACTCCAATGGATTGTAGCCTTGTCATTATGGAAGGTAGTCTATTGTCGAGATTTTTGTTATTCCAATGGATGGTAGCTTTATCCTTATGGAAGGTATTTTTTTAACGAGATTTTTGTTACTCCAATTGATTGTAGCCTGGTCATTATGGAAGGTAGTCTATTGTCAAGATGTTTGTTATTCTAATGGATGGTAGCCTTATCATTATGGAAGGTAGTTTTTTATGGAGATTATTGTTACTCCAATGGATGGTAGCCTTGCCATTATGGAAGGTAGTCTATTGTTGAGATTTATGTTATTC
Source organism: Vicia faba (assembly GCA_948472305.1). Lineage (NCBI taxonomy): Eukaryota > Viridiplantae > Streptophyta > Magnoliopsida > Fabales > Fabaceae > Vicia > Vicia faba. Next base: position 678,808,493 of record OX451739.1, on the reverse strand, counting down.
CAATGGATGGTAGCCTTGTCATTATGAAAGGTAGTTTTTTGTATAGATTTTTGTTACTCTAATGGATGGTAGCCTTGTCATTATGGAAGGTAGTCTATTGTCGAGATTTTTGTTACTCTAATGGATGGTAGCCTTGTCTTTATGGAAGATAGTTTGTTGTCGAGATTTTTTTTATTCCAATGGATGGTAACCTTTTCAGTATGGAAGGTAGTCTTTTGTCGAGATTTTTGTTACTCCAATGGATGGAAGCCTTGTCATTATTTAAGGTAGTCTATTGTCAATATCATTTGTTACTCTAATGGATGATAGCCTTGCATTATGCAAGGTAGTCTGTTGTTCATATTTTTGTTACTCCAATGGATGGTAGCCTTGTCATTATGGAAGGTAGTCTATTGTCGAGATTTTTGTTATTCCAATGGATGGTAGCCTTATCATTATGGAAGGTAGTTTTTTATCGAGATTTTTGTTACTCCAATGGATTGTAGCCTTGTCATTATGGAAGGTTGTCTATTGTCGAGATGTTTGTTATTCCAATGGATGGTAGCCTTATCATTATGGAAGGTAGTTTTTTATGGAGATTATTGTTACTCTAATGGATGGTAGCCTTCTCATTATGGAAGGTAGTCTATTGTTGAGATTTATGTTATTCCAATGGATGGTAGCCTTGTCATTATGAAAGGTATTTTTTTGTTATGATTTTTGTTACTCTAATGGATGGTAGCCTTGTCATTATGGAAGATAGTCTGTTGTCGAGATTTTTGTTACTCGAATGGATTGTAGCCTTGTCATTATGTAAGGTAGTCTGTTGTTCAAATTTTGTTACTCCAATGGATGGTAGCCTTGTCATTATGGAAGATAGTCTGTTGTCGGGATTTTTGTTATTCCAATGGATGGTAACCTTGTCAGTATGGAAGGTAGTCTTTTGTCAAGATTTTTGTTACTCCAATGGATGGTAGCCTTGTCATTATTTAAGGTAGTCTATTGTCAATATCATTTGTTACTCTAATGGATGATAGCCTTGCATTATGCAAGGTAGTCTGTTGTTCATATTTTTGTTACTCCAATGGATGGTAGCCTTGTCATTATGGAAGGTAGTCTATTATCGAGATTTTTGTTATTCCAATGGATGGTAGCCTTATCATTATGGAAGATAGTTTTTGATCGATATTTTTGTTACTCCAATGGATTGTAGCCTTGTCATTATGGAAGGTTGTCTATTGTCGAGATGTTTGTTATTCCAATGGATGGTAGCCTTATCATTATGGAAGGTAGTTTTTTATGGAGATTATTGTTACACCAATGGATGGTAGCCTTGTCATTATGGAAGGTAGTCTATTGTTGAGATTTATGTTATACCAATGGATGGTAGCCTTGTCATTATGAAAGGTAGTTTTTTGTTGAGATTTTTGTTACTCTAACGGATGGTAGCCTTGTCATTATGGAAGATAGTCTGTTGTCGAGATTTTTGTTACTCCAATGGATTGTAGCCTTGTCATTATGTAAGGTAGTCTGTTGTTCAGATTTTGTTACTCCAATGGATGGTAGCCTTGTCATTATGGAAGATAGTTTGTTGTCGGGATTTTTGTTATTCCAATGGATGGTAAACTTGTGAGTATGGAAGGTAGTCTTTTGTCAAGATTTTTGTTACTCCAATGGATGGTAGCTTTGTCATTATTTAATGTAGTCTATTGTCAATATCATTTGTTACTCTAATGGATGATAGCCTTGCATTATGCAAGGTAGTCTGTTGTTCATATTTTTGTTACTCCAATGGATGGTAGCCTTGTCATTATGGAAGGTAGTCTATTGTCGAGATTTTTGTTATTCCAATGGATGGTAGCCTTATCATTATGGAAGGTAGTTTTTTATCGAGATTTTTGTTACTCCAATGGATTGTAGCCTTGTCATTATGGAAGGTTGTCTATTGTCGAGATGTTTGTTATTCCAATGGATGGTAGCCTTATCATTATGGAAGGTAGTTTTTTATGGAGATTATTGTTACTCCAATGGATGGTAGCCTTGTCATTATGGAAGGTAGTCTATTGATGAGATTTATGTTATTCCAATGGATGGTAGCCTTGTCATTATGAAAGGTAGTTTTTTGTTGAGATTTTTGTTACTATAATGGATGGTAGCCTTGTCATTATGGAAAATAGTCTGTTGTCGAGATTTTTGTTACTCCAATGGATTGTAGCCTTGTCATTATGTAAGGTAGTCTATTGTTCAGATTTTGTTACTCCAATGGATGGTAGCCTTGTCATTATGGAAGATAGTCTGTTGTCGGGATTTTTGTTATTCCAATGGATGGTAACCTTGTCAGTATGGAAGGTAGTCTTTTGTCAAGATTTTTGTTACTCCAATGGATGGTAGCCTTGCCATTATTTAAGGTAGTCTATTGTCGATATCTTTGTTACTCCAATGGATGATAGCCTTGTCATTATGCAAGGTAGACTGTTGTTCAGATTTTTCTTACTCCAATGGATGGTAGCCTTGTCATTATGGAAGGTAGTCTATTGTCGAGATTTTTGTTATTCCAATGGATGGTAGCCTTATCATTATGGAAGGTAGTTTTTTATCGAGATTTTTGTTACTCTAATGGATGGTAGCCTTGTCATTATGGAAGGTAGTCTATTGTCGAGATGTTTGTTATTCCAATGGATGGTAGCCTTATCATTATGGAAGGTAGTTTTGTATGGAGATTTTTGTTACTCCAATGGATGGTAGCCTTGTCATTATGGAAGGTAGTTTTTTATGGAGATTTTTGTTACTCCAATGGATGGTAGCCTTGTCATTATGGAAGGTATTTTATTGTCGAGATTTTTGTTATTCCAATGGATGGTAGCCAGATCATTATGGAAGTTACTTTTTATCGAGATTTTTGTTACTCCAATGGATGGTAGCCTTGTCATTATGGAAGGTAGTATGTTGTCGAGATTTTTTTTACTCCAATGAATTGTAGCCTTGTCATTATGGAAGGTATTCTATTGTCGAGATTTTTGTTACCCCAATGGATGGTAGCCTTGTAATTATGGAAGGTAGTCTGTTGTCGAGATTTTTGTTACTCCAATGGATGGGAGCCTTTTCATTATGGAAGGTAGTTTGTCGTTGAGATTTTTGTTATTCCAATGGATTGTAGCCATGTCATTATGTAAGGTGGTCTGTTGTTCATATTTTGTTACTCCAATGGATTGTAGCCTTGTCATTATGGAAGGTAGTCTATTGTCGAGATTTTTGTTATTCCAATGGATTGTAGCCTTATCATTATGGAAGGTAGTTTTTTAACGAGATTTTTGTTACTCCAATGGATTGTATCCTTGTCATTATGGAAGGTAGTCTATTGTCAAGATGTTTGTTATTCTAATGGATGGTAGCCTTATCATTATGGAAGGTAGTTTTTTATGGAGATTATTGTTACTCCAATGGATGGTAGCCTTGCCATTATGGAAGGTAGTCTATTGTTGAGATTTATGTTATTCCAATGGATGGTAGCCTTGTCATTATGAAAGGTAGTTTTTTGTTGAGATTTTTGTTACTCTAATGGATGGTACCCTTGCCATTATGGAAGGTAGTCTATTGTCGAGATTTTTGTTACTCTAATGGATGGTAGCCTTGTCTTTATGGAAGATAGTTTGTTGTCGAGATTTTTTTTATTCCAATGGATGGTAACCTTTTCAGTATGGAAGGAGTCTTTTGTCGAGATTTTTGTTACTCCAATGGATGGAAGCCTTGTCATTATTTAAGGTAGTCTATTGTCAATATCATTTGTTACTCTAATGGATGATAGCCTTGCATTATGCAAGGTAGTCTGTTGTTCATATTTTTGTTACTCCAATGGATGGTAGCCTTGTCATTATGGAAGGTAGTCTATTTTCGAGATTTTTATTATTCTAATGGATGGTAGCCTTATCATTATGGAAGGTAGTTTTTTATCGAGATTTTTGTTACTCCATTGGATTGTAGCCTTGTCATTATGGAAGGTTGTCTATTGTCGAGATGTTTGTTATTCCAATGGATGGTAGACTTATCATTATGGAAAGTAGTTTTTTATGGAGATTATTGTTACTCCAATGGATGGTAGCCTTGTCATTATGGAAGGTAGTCTATTGTTGAGATTTATGTTATTCCAATGGATGGTAGCCTTGTCATTATGAAAGGTAGTTTTTTGTTGAGATTTTTGTTACTCTAATGGATGGTAGCCTTGTCATTATGGAAGATAGTCTTTTGTTCAAATTTTGTTACTCCAATCGATGGTAGCCTTGTCATTATGGTAGATAGTCTGTTGTCGGGATATTTGTTATTCCAATGGATGGTAACATTGTCAGTATGGAAGGTAGACTTTTGTCAAGATTTTTGTTACTCCAATGGATGGTAGCCTTGTCATTATTTAAGGTAGTCTATTGTCAATATCATTTGTTACTCTAATGGATGATAGCCTTGCATTATGCAAGGAAGTCTGTTGTTCATATTTTTGTTACTCCAATGGATGGTAGCCTTGTCATTATGGAAGGTAGTCTATTGTCGAGATTTTTGTTATTCCAATGGATGGTAGCCTTATCATTATGGAAGGTAGTTTTTTATCGAGATTTTTGTTACTCCAATGGATTGTAGCCTTGTCATTATGGAAGGTTGTCTATTGTTGAGATGTTTGTTATTCAAATGGATGGTAGACTTATCATTATGGAAGGTAGTTTTTTATGGAGATTATTGTTACTCAAATGGATGGTAGCCTTGTCATTATGGAATGTAGTCTATTGTTGAGATTTATGTTATTCCAATGGATGGTAGCCTTGTCATTATGAAAGGTAGTTTTTTGTTGAGATTTTTGTTACTCTAATGGATGGTAGCCTTGTCATTATGGAAGATAGTCTTTTGTCGAGATTTTTGTTACTCGAATGGATTGTAGCCTTGTCATTATGTAAGGTAGTCTGTTGTTCAAATTTTGTTACTCCAATGGATGGTAGCCTTGTCATTATGGAAGATAGTCTGTTGTCGGGATTTTTGTTATTCCAATGGATGGTAACCTTGTCAGTATGGAAGGTAGTCTTTTGTCAAGATTTTTGTTACTCCAATGGATGGTAACCTTGTCATTATTTAAGGTAGTCTATTGTCAATATCATTTGTTACTCTAATGGATGATAGCCTTGCATTATGCAAGGTAGTCTGTTGTTCATATTTTTGTTACTCCAATGGATGGTAGCCTTGTCATTATGGAAGGTAGTCTATTGTCGAGATTTTTGTTATTCCAATGGATGGTAGCCTTATCATTATGGAAGGTAGTTTTTTATCGATATTTTTGTTAATCCAATGGATTGTAGCCTTGTCATTATGGAAGGTTGTCTATTGTCGAGATGTTTGTTATTCCAATGGATGGTAGCCTTATCATTATGGAAGGTAGTTTTTTATGGAGATTATTGTTACACCAATGGATGGTAGCCTTGTCATTATGGAAGGTAGTCTATTGTTGAGATTTATGTTATTCCAATGGATGGTAGCCTTGTCATTATGAAAGGTAGTTTTTTGTTGAGATTTTTGTTACTCTAACGGAAGGTAGCCTTGTCATTATGGAAGATAGTCTGTTGTCGAGATTTTTGTTACTCCAATGGATTGTAGCCTTGTCATTATGTAAGGTAGTCTGTTGTTCAGATTTTGTTACTCCAATGGATGGTAGCCTTGTCATTATGGAAGATAGTCTGTTGTCGGGATTTTTTTTATTCCAATGGATGGTAACCTTGTCAGTATGGAAGGTAGTCTTTTGTCAAGAATTTTGTTACTCCAATGGATGGTAGCCTTGCCATTATTTAAGGTAGTCTATTGTCGATATCTTTGTTACTCCAATGGATGATAGCCTTGCATTATGCAAGGTAGTCTGTTGTTCAGATTTTTGTTACTCCAATGGATGGTAGCCTTGTCATTATGGAAGGTAGTCTATTGTCGAGATTTTTGTTATTCCAATGGATGGTAGCCTTATCATTATGGAAGTTAGTTTTTATCGATATTTTTGTTACTCCAATGGATGGAAGCCTTGTCATTATGGAAGGTTGTCTATTGTAGAGATTTTTGTTATTCCAATGGATGGTAACCTTGTCATTATGGAAGGTAGTATTTTGTCGAGATTTTTGTTACTCCAATGGATGGTAGCCTTGTCATTATGTATGGTAGTTTGTTGTTCAGGATTTTGTTACTCCAATGGATGGTAGCCTTGTCATTATGGAAGATAGTCTGTTGTCGAGATTTTTGTTATTCCAATGGATGGTAACATTGTCAGTATGGAAGGTAGTCTTTTGTCGAGATTTTTGTTACTCCAATGGATGGTAGCCTTGTCATTATTTAAGGTAGTCTATTGTCGATATCTTTGTTACCCCAATGGATGATAGCCTTGTCATTATGCAATGTAGTCTATTGTTCATATTTTTGTTACTCCAATGGATGGTAGCCTTGTCATTATGGAAGGTAGTTTGTTGTCGAGATTTTTGTTATTCCAATGGATGGTAGCCTTATCATTATGGAAGGTAGTTTTTTATCGAGATTTTTGTTACTCTAATGGATGGTAGCCTTGTCATTATGGAAGGATGTCTATTGTCGAGATGTTTGTTATTCCAATGGATGGTAGCCTTATCATTATGGAAGGTAGTTTTTTATGGAGATTTTTGTTACTCCAATGGATGGTAGCCTTGTCATTATGGAAGGTAGTTTTTTATGGAGATTTTTGTTACTCCAATGGATGGTAGCCTTGTCATTATGGAAGGTATTTTATAGTCGAGATTTTTGTTATTCCAATGGATGGTAGCCATATCATTATGGAAGTTACTTTTTATCGAGATTTTTGTTACTCCAATGGATGGTAGCCTTGTCATTATGGAAGGTAGTATGTTGTCGAGATTTTTTTTACTCCAATGAATTGTAGCCTTGTCATTATGGAAGGTAGTCTATTGTCGAGATTTTTGTTACCCCAATGGATGGTAGCCTTGTAATTATGGAAGGTAGTCTGTTGTCGAGATTTTTGTTACTCCAATGGATGGGAGCCTTGTCATTATGGAAGGTAGTTTGTCGTTGAGATTTTTGTTATTCCAATGGATTGTAGCCATGTCATTATGTAAGGTGGTCTGTTGTTCATATTTTGTTACTCCAATGGATTGTAGCCTTGTCATTATGGAAGGTAGTCTATTGTCGAGATTTTTGTTATTCCAATGGATTGTACCCTTGTCATTATGGAAGGTAGTCTATTGTCAAGATGTTTGTTATTCTAATGGATGGTAGCCTTATCATTATGGAAGGTAGTTTTTTATGGAGATTATTGTTACTCCAATGGATGGTAGCCTTGCCATTATGGAAGGTAGTCTATTGTTGAGATTTATGTTATTCCAATGGATGGTAGCCTTGTCATTATGAAAGGTAGTTTTTTGTTGAGATTTTTGTTACTCTAATAGATGGTAGCCTTGTCATTATGGAAGGTAGTCTATTGTCGAGATTTTTGTTACTCTAATGGATGGTAGCCTTGTCTTTATGGAAGATAGTTTGTTGTCGAGATTTTTTTTATTCCAATGGATGGTAAACTTTTCAGTATGGAAGGTAGTCTTTTGTCGAGATTTTTGTTACTCCAATGGATGGAAGCCTTGTCATTATTTAAGGTAGTCTATTGTCAATATCATTTGTTACTCTAATGGATGATAGCCTTGTATTATGCAAGGTAGTCTATTGTTCATATTTTTGTTACCCCAATGGATGGTAGCCTTGTCATTATGGAAGGTAGTCTATTGTCGAGATTTTTGTTATTCCAATGGATGGTAGCCTTATCATTATGGAAGGTAGTTTTTTATCGAGATTTTTGTTACTCCAATGGATTGTAGCCTTGTCATTAAGGAAGGTTGTCTATTGTCGAGATGTTTGTTATTCCAATGGATGGTAGACTTATCATTATGGAAGGTAGTTTTTTATGGAGATTATTGTTACTCCAATGGATGGTAGCCTTGTCATTATGGAAGGTAGTCTATTGTTGAGATTTATGTTATTCCAATGGATGGTAGCCTTGTCATTATGAAAGGTAGTTTTTTGTTGAGATTTTTGTTACTCTAATGGATGGTAGCCTTGTCATTATGGAAGATAGTCTTTTGTTCAAATTTTGTTACTCCAATGGATGGTAGCCTTGTCATTATGGAAGATAGTCTGTTGTCGGGATTTTTGTTATTCCAATGGATGGTAACCTTGTCAGTATGGAAGGTAGTCTTTTGTCAAGATTTTTATTACTCCAATGGATGGTAGCCTTGTCATTATTTAAGGTAGTCTATTGTCAATATAATTTGCTACTCTAATGGATGATAGCCTTGCATTATGCAAGGAAGTCTGTTGTTCATATTTTTGTTACTCCAATGGATGGTAGCCTTGTCATTATGGAAGGTAGTCTATTGTCGAGATTTTTGTTATTCCAATGGATGGTAGCCTTATCATTATGGAAGGTAGTTTTTTATTGAGATTTTTGTTACTCCAATGGATTGTAGCCTTGTCATTATGGAAGGTTGTCTATTGTCGAGATGTTTGTTATTCCAATGGATGGTAGACTTATCATTATGGAAGGTAGTTTTTTATGGAGATTATTGTTACTCCAATGGATGGTAGCCTTGTCATTATGGAAGGTAGTCTATTGTTGAGATTTATGTTATTCCAATGGATGGTAGCCTTGTCATTATGAAAGGTAGTTTTTTGTTGAGATTTTTGTTACTATAACGGATGGTAGCCTTGTCATTATGGAAGATAGTCTTTTGTCGAGATTTTTTTTACTCGAACGGATTGTAGCCTTGTCATTATGTAAGGTAGTCTGTTGTTCAAATTTTGTTACTCCAATGGATGGTAGCCTTGTCATTATGGAAGATAGTCTGTTGTTGGGATTTTTGTTATTCCAATGGATGGTAACCTTGTCAGTATGGAAGGTAGTCTTTTGTCAAGATTTTTGTTACTCCAATGGATGGTAGCCTTGTCATTATTTAAGGTAGTCTATTGTCCATATCATTTGTTACTCTAATGGATGATAGCCTTGCATTATGCAAGGTAGTCTGTTGTTCATATTTTTGTTACTCCAATGGATGGTAGCCTTGTCATTATGGAAGGTAGTCTATTGTCGAGATTTTTGTTATTCCAATGGATGGTAGCCTTATCATTATGGAAGGTATTTTTTTATCGATATTTTTGTTACTCCAATGGATTGTAGCCTTGTCATTATGAAAGGTTGTCTATTGTCGAGATGTTTGTTATTCCAATGGATGGTAGCCTTATCATTATGGAAGGTAGTTTTTTATCGAGATTATTGTTACACCAATGGATGGTAGCCTTGTCATTATGGAAGGTAGTCTATTGTTGAGATTTATGTTATTCCAATGGATGGTAGCCTTGTCATTATGAAAGGTAGTTTTTTGTTGAGATTTTTGTTACTCTAACGGATGGTAGCCTTGTCATTATGGAAAATAGTCTGTTGTCGAGATTTTTTTTACTCCAATGGATTATAGCCTTGTCATTATGTAAGGTAGTCTGTTGTTCAGATTTTGTTACTCCAATGGATGGTAGCCTTGTCATTATGGAAGATAGTCTGTTGTCGGGATTTTTGTTATTCCAATGGATGGAAACCTTGTGAGTATGGAAGGTAGTCTTTTGTCAAGATTTTTGTTACTCCAATCGATGGTAGCTTTGTCATTATTTAAGGTAGTCTATTGTCAATATCAATTGTTACTCTAATGGATGATAGCCTTGCATTATGCAAGGTAGTCTGTTATTCATATTTTTGTTACTCCAATGGATGGTAGCCTTGTCATTATGGAAGGTAGTCTATTGTCGAGATTTTTGTTATTCCAATGGATGGTAGCCTTATCATTATGGAAGGTAGTTTTTTATCGAGATTTTTGTTACTCCAATGGATTGTAGCCTTGTCATTATGGAAGGTTGTCTATTGTCGAGATGTTTGTTATTCCAATGGATGGTAGCCTTATCATTATGGAAGGTAGTTTTTTATGGAGATTATTGTTACACCAATGGATGGTAGCCTTGTCATTATGGAAGGTAGTCTATTGTTGAGATTTATGTTATTCCAATGGATGGTAGCCTTGTCATTATGAAAGGTAGTTTTTTGTTGAGATTTTTGTTACTCTAACGGAAGGTAGCCTTGTCATTATGGAAGATAGTCTGTTGTCGAGATTTTTGTTACTCCAATGGATTGTAGCCTTGTCATTATGTAAGGTAGTCTGTTGTTCAGATTTTGTTACTCCAATGGATGGTAGCCTTGTCATTATGGAAGATAGTCTGTTGTCGGGATTTTTTTTATTCCAATGGATGGTAACCTTGTCAGTATGGAAGGTAGTCTTTTGTCAAGAATTTTGTTACTCCAATGGATGGTAGCCTTGCCATTATTTAAGGTAGTCTATTGTCGATATCTTTGTTACTCCAATGGATGATAGCCTTGCATTATGCAAGGTAGTCTGTTGTTCAGATTTTTGTTACTCCAATGGATGGTAGCCTTGTCATTATGGAAGGTAGTCTATTGTCGAGATTTTTGTTATTCCAATGGATGGTAGCCTTATCATTATGGAAGTTAGTTTTTATCGATATTTTTGTTACTCCAATGGATGGAAGCCTTGTCATTATGGAAGGTTGTCTATTGTAGAGATTTTTGTTATTCCAATGGATGGTAACCTTGTCATTATGGAAGGTAGTATTTTGTCGAGATTTTTGTTACTCCAATGGATGGTAGCCTTGTCATTATGTATGGTAGTTTGTTGTTCAGGATTTTGTTACTCCAATGGATGGTAGCCTTGTCATTATGGAAGATAGTCTGTTGTCGAGATTTTTGTTATTCCAATGGATGGTAACATTGTCAGTATGGAAGGTAGTCTTTTGTCAAGATTTTTGTTACTCCAATGGATGGTAGCCTTGTCATTATTTAAGGTAGTCTATTGTCCATATCATTTGTTACTCTAATGGATGATAGCCTTGCATTATGCAAGGTAGTCTGTTGTTCATATTTTTGTTACTCCAATGGATGGTAGCCTTGTCATTATGGAAGGTAGTCTATTGTCGAGATTTTTGTTATTCCAATGGATGGTAGCCTTATCATTATGGAAGGTATTTTTTTATCGATATTTTTGTTACTCCAATGGATTGTAGCCTTGTCATTATGAAAGGTTGTCTATTGTCGAGATGTTTGTTATTCCAATGGATGGTAGCCTTATCATTATGGAAGGTAGTTTTTTATGGAGATTATTGTTACACCAATGGATAGTAGCCTTGTCATTATGGAAGGTAGTCTATTGTTGAGATTTATGTTATTCCAATGGATGGTAGCCTTGTCATTATGAAAGGTAGTTTTTTGTTGAGATTTTTGTTACTCTAATGGATGGTAGCCTTGTCATTATGGAAGATAGTCTTTTGTTCAAATTTTGTTACTCCAATGGATGGTAGCCTTGTCATTATGGAAGATAGTCTGTTGTCGGGATTTTTGTTATTCCAATGGATGGTAACCTTGTCAGTATGGAAGGTAGTCTTTTGTCAAGATTTTTATTACTCCAATGGATGGTAGCCTTGTCATTATTTAAGGTAGTCTATTGTCAATATAATTTGCTACTCTAATGGATGATAGCCTTGCATTATGCAAGGAAGTCTGTTGTTCATATTTTTGTTACTCCAATGGATGGTAGCCTTGTCATTATGGAAGGTAGTCTATTGTCGAGATTTTTGTTATTCCAATGGATGGTAGCCTTATCATTATGGAAGGTAGTTTTTTATTGAGATTTTTGTTACTCCAATGGATTGTAGCCTTGTCATTATGGAAGGTTGTCTATTGTCGAGATGTTTGTTATTCCAATGGATGGTAGACTTATCATTATGGAAGGTAGTTTTTTATGGAGATTATTGTTACTCCAATGGATGGTAGCCTTGTCATTATGGAAGGTAGTCTATTGTTGAGATTTATGTTATTCCAATGGATGGTAGCCTTGTCATTATGAAAGGTAGTTTTTTGTTGAGATTTTTGTTACTATAACGGATGGTAGCCTTGTCATTATGGAAGATAGTCTTTTGTCGAGATTTTTTTTACTCGAACGGATTGTAGCCTTGTCATTATGTAAGGTAGTCTGTTGTTCAAATTTTGTTACTCCAATGGATGGTAGCCTTGTCATTATGGAAGATAGTCTGTTGTTGGGATTTTTGTTATTCCAATGGATGGTAACCTTGTCAGTATGGAAGGTAGTCTTTTGTCAAGATTTTTGTTACTCCAATGGATGGTAGCCTTGTCATTATTTAAGGTAGTCTATTGTCCATATCATTTGTTACTCTAATGGATGATAGCCTTGCATTATGCAAGGTAGTCTGTTGTTCATATTTTTGTTACTCCAATGGATGGTAGCCTTGTCATTATGGAAGGTAGTCTATTGTCGAGATTTTTGTTATTCCAATGGATGGTAGCCTTATCATTATGGAAGGTATTTTTTTATCGATATTTTTGTTACTCCAATGGATTGTAGCCTTGTCATTATGAAAGGTTGTCTATTGTCGAGATGTTTGTTATTCCAATGGATGGTAGCCTTATCATTATGGAAGGTAGTTTTTTATCGAGATTATTGTTACACCAATGGATGGTAGCCTTGTCATTATGGAAGGTAGTCTATTGTTGAGATTTATGTTATTCCAATGGATGGTAGCCTTGTCATTATGAAAGGTAGTTTTTTGTTGAGATTTTTGTTACTCTAACGGATGGTAGCCTTGTCATTATGGAAAATAGTCTGTTGTCGAGATTTTTTTTACTCCAATGGATTATAGCCTTGTCATTATGTAAGGTAGTCTGTTGTTCAGATTTTGTTACTCCAATGGATGGTAGCCTTGTCATTATGGAAGATAGTCTGTTGTCGGGATTTTTGTTATTCCAATGGATGGTAACCTTGTGAGTATGGAAGGTAGTCTTTTGTCAAGATTTTTGTTACTCCAATCGATGGTAGCTTTGTCATTATTTAAGGTAGTCTATTGTCAATATCATTTGTTACTCTAATGGATGATAGCCTTGCATTATGCAAGGTAGTCTGTTGTTCATATTTTTGTTACTCCAATGGATGGTAGCCTTGTCATTATGGAAGGTAGTCTATTGTCGAGATTTTTGTTATTCCAATGGATGGTAGCCTTATCATTATGGAAGGTAGTTTTTTATCGAGATTTTTGTTACTCCAATGGATTGTAGCCTTGTCATTATGGAAGGTTGTCTATTGTCGAGATGTTTGTTATTCCAATGGATGGTAGCCTTATCATTATGGAAGGTAGTTTTTTATGGAGATTATTGTTACACCAATGGATGGTAGCCTTGTCATTATGGAAGGTAGTCTATTGTTGAGATTTATGTTATTCCAATGGATGGTAGCCTTGTCATTATGAAAGGTAGTTTTTTGTTGAGATTTTTGTTACTCTAACGGAAGGTAGCCTTGTCATTATGGAAGATAGTCTGTTGTCGAGATTTTTGTTACTCCAATGGATTGTAGCCTTGTCATTATGTAAGGTAGTCTGTTGTTCAGATTTTGTTACTCCAATGGATGGTAGCCTTGTCATTATGGAAGATAGTCTGTTGTCGGGATTTTTTTTATTCCAATGGATGGTAACCTTGTCAGTATGGAAGGTAGTCTTTTGTCAAGAATTTTGTTACTCCAATGGATGGTAGCCTTGCCATTATTTAAGGTAGTCTATTGTCGATATCTTTGTTACTCCAATGGATGATAGCCTTGCATTATGCAAGGTAGTCTGTTGTTCAGATTTTTGTTACTCCAATGGATGGTAGCCTTGTCATTATGGAAGGTAGTCTATTGTCGAGATTTTTGTTATTCCAATGGATGGTAGCCTTATCATTATGGAAGTTAGTTTTTATCGATATTTTTGTTACTCCAATGGATGGAAGCCTTGTCATTATGGAAGGTTGTCTATTGTAGAGATTTTTGTTATTCCAATGGATGGTAACCTTGTCATTATGGAAGGTAGTATTTTGTCGAGATTTTTGTTACTCCAATGGATGGTAGCCTTGTCATTATGTATGGTAGTTTGTTGTTCAGGATTTTGTTACTCCAATGGATGGTAGCCTTGTCATTATGGAAGATAGTCTGTTGTCGAGATTTTTGTTATTCCAATGGATGGTAACATTGTCAGTATGGAAGGTAGTCTTTTGTCAAGATTTTTGTTACTCCAATGGATGGTAGCCTTGTCATTATTTAAGGTAGTCTATTGTCCATATCATTTGTTACTCTAATGGATGATAGCCTTGCATTATGCAAGGTAGTCTGTTGTTCATATTTTTGTTACTCCAATGGATGGTAGCCTTGTCATTATGGAAGGTAGTCTATTGTCGAGATTTTTGTTATTCCAATGGATGGTAGCCTTATCATTATGGAAGGTATTTTTTTATCGATATTTTTGTTACTCCAATGGATTGTAGCCTTGTCATTATGAAAGGTTGTCTATTGTCGAGATGTTTGTTATTCCAATGGATGGTAGCCTTATCATTATGGAAGGTAGTTTTTTATGGAGATTATTGTTACACCAATGGATAGTAGCCTTGTCATTATGGAAGGTAGTCTATTGTTGAGATTTATGTTATTCCAATGGATGGTAGCGTTGTCATTATGAAAGGTAGTTTTTTGTTGAGATTTTTGTTACTCTAACGGATGGTAGCCTTGTCATTATGGAAAATAGTCTGTTGTCGAGATTTTTTTTACTCCAATGGATTATAGCCTTGTCATTATGTAAGGTAGTCTGTTGTTCAGATTTTGTTACTCCAATGGATGGTAGCCTTGTCATTATGGAAGATAGTCTGTTGTCGGGATTTTTGTTATTCCAATGGATGGTAACCTTGTCAGTATGGAAGGTAGTCTTTTGTCAAGATTTTTGTTACTCCAATGGATGGTAGCCTTGTCATTATTTAAGGTAGTCTATTGTCAATATCATTTGTTACTCTAATGGATGATAGCCTTGCATTATGCAAGGTAGTCTGTTGTTCATATTTTTGTTACTCCAATGGATGGTAGCCTTGTCATTATGGAAGGTAGTCTATTGTCGAGATTTTTGTTATTCCAATGGCTGGTAGCCTTATCATTATGGAAGGTAGTTTTTTATCGATATTTTTGTTAATCCAATGGATTGTAGCCTTGTCATTATGGAAGGTTGTCTATTGTCGAGATGTTTGTTATTCCAATGGATGGTAGCCTTATCATTATGGAAGGTAGTTTTTTATGGAGATTATTGTTACACCAATGGATGGTAGCCTTGTCATTATGGAAGGTAGTCTATTGTTGAGATTTATGTTATTCCAATGGATGGTAGCCTTGTCATTATGAAAGGTAGTTTTTTGTTGAGATTTTTGTTACTCTAACGGAAGGTAGCCTTGTCATTATGGAAGATAGTCTGTTGTCGAGATTTTTGTTACTCCAATGGATTGATAGCCTTGTCATTATGCAATGTAGTATGTTGTTCATATTTTTGTTACTCGAATTGATGGTAGCCTTGTAATTATGGAAGGTATTCTATTATCGAGATTTTTGTTATTCCAATGGATGGTAGCCTTATCATTATGGAAAGTAGTTTTTTATCGAGATTTTTGTTACTCTAATGGATGGTAGCCATGTCATTATGGAAGGTAGTCTATTGTCGAGATTTTTGTTATTCCAATGGATGGTAGCCTTGTCATTATGCAAGGTAGTCTGTTGTTCAGATTTTTGTTACTCCAATGGATGGTAGCCTTGTCATTATGGAAGGTAGTCTATTGTCGAGATTTTTGTTATTCCAATGGATGGTAGCCTTATCATTATGGAAGTTAGTTTTTATCGATATTTTTGTTACTCCAATGGAAGGAAGCCTTGTCATTATGGAAGGTAGTCTATTGTAGAGATTTTTGTTATTCCAATGGATGGTAACCTTGTCATATTGGAAGGTAGTATTTTTTCGAGATTTTTGTTACTCCAATGGATGGTAGCCTTGTCATTGTGGAAGGTATTCTATTATCGAGATTTTTGTTATTCCAATGGATGGTAGCCTTATCATTATGGAAGGTAGTTTTTTATCGAGATTTTTGTTACTCTAATGGATGGTAGCCTTGTCATTATGGAAGGTAGTATATTGTCGAGATGTTTGTTATTCCAATGGATGGTAGCCTTATCATTATGGAAGGTAGTTTTTTATGGAGATTTTTGTTACTCCAATGGATGGTAGCCTTGTCATTATGGAAGGTATTCTATTGTCGAGATTTTTGTTATTCCAATGGATGGTAGCCATATCATTATGGAAGTTACTTTTTATCGAGATTTTTGTTACTCCAATGGATGGTAGCCTTGTCATTATGGAAGGTAGTCTGTTGTCGAGATTTTTTTTACTCAAATGAATTGTAGCCTTGTCATTATGGAAGGTAGTCAATTGTCGAGATATTTGTTACCCCAATGGATGGTAGCCTTGTAATTATGGAAGGTAGTTTGTCGTTGAGATTTTTGTTATTTCAATGGATTGTAGCCATGTCATTATGTAAGGTGGTCTGTTGTTCATATTTTGTTACTCTAATGGATGGTAGCCTTGTCATTATGGAAGATAGTCTGTTGTCGAGATTTTTGTTAATCCAATGGATGGTAACCTTGTCAGTATGGAAGGTAGTCTTTTGTCAAGATTTTTGTTACTCCAATGGATGGTAGCCTTGCCATTATTTAAGGTAGTCTATTGTCGATATCTTTGTTACTACAATGAATGAAAGACTTTTTATTATGCAACGTAGTTTGTTGTTCATATTTTGCTTACTCCAATGGATGGTAGCCTTGTCATTATGGAAGGTAGTCTATTGTCGAGATTTTTGTTTTTCAATGGATGGTAACCTTGTCATTATGGAAGGTAGTCTTTTGTCGAGATTTTTGTTACTCGAATGGATGGCAGTCTTCTCATTATTGAAGGTAGTATGTTGTCGATATCTTTGTTACTCCAATGGATGGTAGCCTTGTCATTATCAAAGGTAGTATTTTGTCGTGATTTTTGTTATTCCAATGGATATTAGCCTTGTCATTATTAAAGGTAGTCTGTGATCGATGTCTTTGTTACTCCAATGGATGATAGCCTTGTCATTATGGAAGGTAGTCTATTGTCGAGATTTCTTTTCCTCCAATGGATGGTAACCTTGTCATTATGGAACGTTGTCTATCGTTTAGATTTTTGTTACTCCAATGGATTGTAGCCTTGTCATTATGTAAGGTAGTCTATTGTTCAGATTTTTGTTACTCCAATGGATGGTAGCCTTGTCATTAAGGAAGATAGCCTGTTGTCGATATTTTTGTTATTCCAATGGATGGTAACCTTGTCATTATGGAAGGTAGTCATTTGTCGAGATTTTTGTTACTGCAATGGACGGTAGCCTTGTCATTATGTAAGGTAGTTTGTTGTTCAGGATTTTGTTACTCCAATGGATGGTAGCCTTACCATTATGGAAGATAGTCTGTTGTCGAGATTTTTGTTATTCCAATGGATGGTAACATTGTCAGTATGGAAGGTAGTCTTTTGTCGAGATTTTTGTTAATCCAATGGATGGTAGCCTTGTAATTATTTAAGGTAGTCTATTGTCGATATCTTTGTTACTCCAATGTATGATAGCCTTGTCATTATGCAATGTAGTATGTTGTTCATATTTTTGTTACTCGAATTGATGGTAGCCTTGTAATTATGGAAGGTATTCTATTATCGAGATTTTTGTTATTCCAATGGATGGTAGCCTTATCATTATGGAAAGTAGTTTTTTATCGAGATTTTTGTTACTCTAATGGATGGTAGCCTTGTCATTATGGAAGATAGTCTATTGTCGAGATTTTTGATATTCCAATGGATGGTAGCCTTATCATTATGGAAGGTAATTTTTTATGGAGATTTTTGTTACTCAAATGATTGGTAGCCTTGTCATTATGGAAGGTAGTCTATTGTCGATATTTTTGTTATTCCAATGGATGGTAGCCTTATCATTATAAAAGTTACTTTTTATCAAGATTTTTGTTACTCCAATGGATGGTAGCCTTGTCATTATGGAAGGTAGTCTGTTGTCGATATTTTTTTTACTCCAATGGATGGTAGCCTTGTCATTATGGAAGGTAGTCTGTTGTCGATATTTTTGTTACCCCAATGGATGGTAGCCTTGTAATTATGGAAGGTAGTGTGTTGTCGAGATTTTTGTTACTCCAATGGATGGTAGCCTTGTCATTATGGAAGGTAGTCTGTTGTCGAGATTTTTGTTACCCCAATGGATGGTAGCCTTGTCATTATGGAAGGTAGTTTCTCGTTGAGATTTTTGTTACTACAATGGATTGTAGCCATGTCATTATGTCTGGTGGTCTGTTGTTAAGATTTTGTTACTCCAATGGATGGTAGCCTTGTCATTATGGAAGATAGTCTATTGTCGAGATTTTTGTGATTCCAACTGATGGTAACCTTGTCATAATGGAAGGTAGTCTTTTGTCGAGATTTTTGTTAATCCAATGGATGGTAGCCTTGTAATTATTTAAGGTAGTCTATTGTCGATATCTTTGTTACTCCAATGTATGATAGCCTTGTCATTATGCAATGTAGTATGTTGTTCATATTTTTGTTACTCAAATTGATGGTAGCCTTGTAATTATGGAAGGTATTCTATTATCGAGATTTTTGTTATTCCAATGGATGGTAGCCTTATCATTATGGAAAGTAGTTTTTTATCGAGATTTTTGTTACTCTAATGGATGGTAGCCTTGTCATTATGGAAGGTAGTCTATTGTCGAGATTTTTGTTATTCCAATGGATGGTAGCCTTGTCATTATGGAAGGTAGTCTTTTGTCGAGATTTTTGTTACTCGAATGGATGGTAGCCTTCTTATTATTGAAGGTAGTCTGTTGTCGATATCTTTGTTACTCCAATGGATGATAGCCTTGTCATTATGGAAGGTAGTCTACTATCGAGATTTTTGTTACTCCAATGGATATTAGCCTTATCATTATTGAAGGTAGTCTGTTATCGATATCTTTGCTACTCTAATGGATGATAGCCTTGTAATTATGGAAGGTAGTCTACTATCGAGATTTTTTTTCCTCCAATGGATGGTAACCTTGTCATTATGTAAGGTTGTTTGTCGTTTAGATTTTTGTTACTCCAATGGATTGTAGCCTTGTCATTATGTAAGGTAGTCTGTTGTTCAGATTTTTGTTACTCCAATGGATGGTAGCCTTGTCATTAAGGAAGATAGCCTGTTGTCGAGATTTTTGTTATTCCAATGGATGGTAACCTTGTCAGTATGGAAGGTAGTCTATTGTCGGGATTTTGGTTACTACAATGGATGGTAGGCTTGTTATTATGGAACGTAGTTTATTGTAGATATTTTTTTTACTCCAATGCATGGAAGCCTTGTCATTATGGAAGGTTGTCTGTTCTCGAGATTTTTGTTACTCCAATGGATGGTAGCCTTATCATTATGGAAGGTAATCTATTGTCGTGATTTTTGTTACTCCAATGGATGGTAGCATTATCATTATGGATGGTTGTCTATTTTCTAGATTTTTGTTACTCCAATGGATGGTAGCTTTTTCATTATGGGAGGTAGTCTGTTTTCGAGATTTTTGTTACTCCAATGGATGGTAGCTTTGTCATTATGGAAGGTAGTCTATTGTCGAGATTTTTGTTACTCCAATGGATGGTAGCTTTGTCATTATGGAAGGTAGTCTATTGTCGAGATTTTTGTTACTCCAATGGATAGTAGCCTTCTCATTATGGAAGGTTGTTTGTTGTCGAGAATTTTGTTACTCTAATGGATGGTAGCCTTTTCATTATGGAAGGCAGTCTGTTTCTGAGGTTTTTGTTACTCCAATGGATCGTAGCCTTGTCATTATGGAAGGTAGTCTGTTGTCGATATTTTTGTTACTCCAATGAATGGTAGCCTTGTCATTATGGAAGGTAGTATGTTGTTGATATCTTTGTTACTGCAATAGATTGTAGCCTTGTCATTATGGAAGGTAGTCTATTGGCGAGATTTTTTTTACTCCGATGGATGCTAGCCTTTTCATTATGGAAGGTAGTTTGTCATTGTGATTTATGGCACTTCAATGGATGATAGCTTTGTCACTATGGAAGGTAGTCTGTTGTTCATATTTTTGTTACTCTAATGGATGGTAGCCTTGTCATTATGGAAGATAGTCTATTGTCGGGATTTTGGTTACTCCAATGGATGGTAGAATTATCATTATGGAAGGTAGTCTGTTGTCGATATTTTTGTTACTCCAATGGATGGTATCCTTGTCATTATTGAAGGTAGTATGTTATCGATATCTTTGTTACTCCAATGGATTGTGGCCTTGTCATTATGGAAGGTAGTCTATTGTCGAGATTTTTGTTACTCCAATGGATGGTATGATTGTCATTATGGATAGCAGTCTTTTGTCCAAAATTTTGTTACTCCAATGGATGGTAGCCTTGTCATTATGGAACGTAGTCTGTTGTCGATGTTTTTGTTACTCCAATGGATGCTAGCCTTGTCATCATGGAAGGTAGTCTGTTGTTGTGATTTCTGTCACTCCATTGGAAGGTATCCTTGTCACTATGGAAGGTAGTTTGTTGTTCATATTTTTGTTACTCCAATGGATGGTAGCCTTATCATTATGGAAGGTAATCTATTGTCGTGATTTTTGTTACTCCAATGGATGGTAGCATTATCATTATGGATGGTTGTCTATTTTCTAGATTTTTGTTACTCCAATGGATGGTAGCTTTTTCATTATGGGAGGTAGTCTGTTTTCGAGATTTTTGTTACTCCAATGGATGTTAGCCTTGTCACTATGGAAGGTAGTCTGTTGTCGAGATTTTTGTTAATTCAATGGATGGTAGCCTTGTCATTATGTAAGGTTATTTGTTGTCGATATTTTTGTTACTCCAATGGATGCTATCCTTGTCATTATGGAAGTTAGTCTGTCGTTGTGATTTATGTCAATCCAATGGATGGTAGCCTTGCCACTATGGATGGTAGTCTGTTGTTCATATTTTTGTTACTCCAATGGATGGTAGCCTTGTCATTATGGAAGGTTGTCTGTTCTCGATATTTTTGTTACTCTAATGGATGGTAGCCTTGTCATTATGAAAGGCAGTCTAATTTCTAGATTTTTGTTACTCCAATGGATGGTAGCTTTGTCATTATGGAAGGTAGTCTATTGTCAAGATTTTTGTTACTCCAATGGATGGTAGCTTTGTCATTATGGAAGGTAGTCTATTGTCGAGATTTTTGTTACTCCAATGGATAGTAGCCTTCTCATTATGGAAGGTTGTTTGTTGTCGAGAATTTTGTTACTCTAATGGATGGTAGCCTTTTCATTATGGAAGGCAGTCTGTTTCTGAGGTTTTTGTTACTCCAATGGATCGTAGCCTTGTCATTATGGAAGGTAGTCTGTTGTCGATATTTTTGTTACTCCAATGAATGGTAGCCTTGTCATTATGGAAGGTAGTATGTTGTTGATATCTTTGTTACTTCAATAGATTGTAGCCTTGTCATTATGGAAGGTAGTCTATTGGCGAGATTTTTTTTACTCCGATGGATGCTAGCCTTTTCATTATGGAAGGTAGTTTGTCATTGTGATTTATGGCACTTCAATGGATGATAGCTTTGTCACTATGGAAGGTAGTCTGTTGTTCATATTTTTGTTACTCTAATGGATGGTAGCCTTGTCATTATGGAAGATAGTCTATTGTCGGGATTTTGGTTACTCCAATGGATGGTAGAATTATCATTATGGAAGGTAGTCTGTGGTCGATATTTTTGTTACTCCAATGGATGGTAGCCTTGTCATTATTGAAGGTAGTATGTTATCGATATCTTTGTTACTCCAATGGATGGTAGCCTTGTCTTTATGGAAGATAGTTTGTTGTCGAGATTTTTTTTATTCCAATGGATGGTAACCTTTTCAGTATGGAAGGAGTCTTTTGTCGAGATTTTTGTTACTCCAATGGATGGAAGCCTTGTCATTATTTAAGGTAGTCTATTGTCAATATCATTTGTTACTCTAATGGATGATAGCCTTGCATTATGCAAGGTAGTCTGTTGTTCATATTTTTGTTACTCCAATGGATGGTAGCCTTGTCATTATGGAAGGTAGTCTATTGTCGAGATTTTTATTATTCTAATGGATGGTAGCCTTATCATTATGGAAGGTAGTTTTTTATCGAGATTTTTGTTACTCCATTGGATTGTAGCCTTGTCATTATGGAAGGTTGTCTATTGTCGAGATGTTTGTTATTCCAATGGATGGTAGACTTATCATTATGGAAAGTAGTTTTTTATGGAGATTATTGTTACTCCAATGGATGGTAGCCTTGTCATTATGGAAGGTAGTCTATTGTTGAGATTTATGTTATTCCAATGGATGGTAGCCTTGTCATTATGAAAGGTAGTTTTTTGTTGAGATTTTTGTTACTCTAATGGATGGTAGCCTTGTCATTATGGAAGATAGTCTTTTGTTCAAATTTTGTTACTCCAATCGATGGTAGCCTTGTCATTATGGTAGATAGTCTGTTGTCGGGATATTTGTTATTCCAATGGATGGTAACATTGTCAGTATGGAAGGTAGACTTTTGTCAAGATTTTTGTTACTCCAATGGATGGTAGCCTTGTCATTATTTAAGGTAGTCTATTGTCAATATCATTTGTTACTCTAATGGATGATAGCCTTGCATTATGCAAGGAAGTCTGTTGTTCATATTTTTGTTACTCCAATGGATGGTAGCCTTGTCATTATGGAAGGTAGTCTATTGTCGAGATTTTTGTTATTCCAATGGATGGTAGCCTTATCATTATGGAAGGTAGTTTTTTATCGAGATTTTTGTTACTCCAATGGATTGTAGCCTTGTCATTATGGAAGGTTGTCTATTGTTGAGATGTTTGTTATTCAAATGGATGGTAGACTTATCATTATGGAAGGTAGTTTTTTATGGAGATTATTGTTACTCAAATGGATGGTAGCCTTGTCATTATGGAATGTAGTCTATTGTTGAGATTTATGTTATTCCAATGGATGGTAGCCTTGTCATTATGAAAGGTAGTTTTTTGTTGAGATTTTTGTTACTCTAATGGATGGTAGCCTTGTCATTATGGAAGATAGTCTTTTGTCGAGATTTTTGTTACTCGAATGGATTGTAGCCTTGTCATTATGTAAGGTAGTCTGTTGTTCAAATTTTGTTACTCCAATGGATGGTAGCCTTGTCATTATGGAAGATAGTCTGTTGTCGGGATTTTTGTTATTCCAATGGATGGTAACCTTGTCAGTATGGAAGGTAGTCTTTTGTCAAGATTTTTGTTACTCCAATGGATGGTAACCTTGTCATTATTTAAGGTAGTCTATTGTCAATATCATTTGTTACTCTAATGGATGATAGCCTTGCATTATGCAAGGTAGTCTGTTGTTCATATTTTTGTTACTCCAATGGATGGTAGCCTTGTCATTATGGAAGGTAGTCTATTGTCGAGATTTTTGTTATTCCAATGGATGGTAGCCTTATCATTATGGAAGGTAGTTTTTTATCGATATTTTTGTTAATCCAATGGATTGTAGCCTTGTC
Organism: Vicia faba; assembly: GCA_948472305.1. NCBI lineage: Eukaryota > Viridiplantae > Streptophyta > Magnoliopsida > Fabales > Fabaceae > Vicia > Vicia faba. The sequence continues at coordinate 678,784,907 of OX451739.1, read as the reverse complement.
ATTATGGAAGGTTGTCTATTGTCGAGATGTTTGTTATTCCAATGGATGGTAGCCTTATCATTATGGAAGGTAGTTTTTTATGGAGATTATTGTTACACCAATGGATGGTAGCCTTGTCATTATGGAAGGTAGTCTATTGTTGAGATTTATGTTATTCCAATGGATGGTAGCCTTGTCATTATGAAAGGTAGTTTTTTGTTGAGATTTTTGTTACTCTAACGGAAGGTAGCCTTGTCATTATGGAAGATAGTCTGTTGTCGAGATTTTTGTTACTCCAATGGATTGTAGCCTTGTCATTATGTAAGGTAGTCTGTTGTTCAGATTTTGTTACTCCAATGGATGGTAGCCTTGTCATTATGGAAGATAGTCTGTTGTCGGGATTTTTTTTATTCCAATGGATGGTAACCTTGTCAGTATGGAAGGTAGTCTTTTGTCAAGAATTTTGTTACTCCAATGGATGGTAGCCTTGCCATTATTTAAGGTAGTCTATTGTCGATATCTTTGTTACTCCAATGGATGATAGCCTTGCATTATGCAAGGTAGTCTGTTTTTCAGATTTTTGTTACTCCAATGGATGGTAGCCTTGTCATTATGGAAGGTAGTCTATTGTCGAGATTTTTGTTATTCCAATGGATGGTAGCCTTATCATTATGGAAGTTAGTTTTTATCGATATTTTTGTTACTCCAATGGATGGAAGCCTTGTCATTATGGAAGGTTGTCTATTGTAGAGATTTTTGTTATTCCAATGGATGGTAACCTTGTCATTATGGAAGGTAGTATTTTGTCGAGATTTTTGTTACTCCAATGGATGGTAGCCTTGTCATTATGTATGGTAGTTTGTTGTTCAGGATTTTGTTACTCCAATGGATGGTAGCCTTGTCATTATGGAAGATAGTCTGTTGTCGAGATTTTTGTTATTCCAATGGATGGTAACATTGTCAGTATGGAAGGTAGTCTTTTGTCGAGATTTTTGTTACTCCAATGGATGGTAGCCTTGTCATTATTTAAGGTAGTCTATTGTCGATATCTTTGTTACCCCAATGGATGATAGCCTTGTCATTATGCAATGTAGTCTATTGTTAATATTTTTGTTACTCCAATGGATGGTAGCCTTGTCATTATGGAAGGTAGTTTGTTGTCGAGATTTTTGTTATTCCAATGGATGGTAGCCTTATCATTATGGAAGGTAGTTTTTTATCGAGATTTTTGTTACTCTAATGGATGGTAGCCTTGTCATTATGGAAGGATGTCTATTGTCGAGATGTTTGTTATTCCAATGGATGGTAGCCCTATCATTATGGAAGGTAGTTTTTTATGGAGATTTTTGTTACTCCAATGGATGGTAGCCTTGTCATTATGGAAGGTAGTTTTTTATGGAGATTTTTGTTACTCCAATGGATGGTAGCCTTGTCATTATGGAAGGTATTTTATAGTCGAGATTTTTGTTATTCCAATGGATGGTAGCCATATCATTATGGAAGTTACTTTTTATCGAGATTTTTGTTACTCCAATGGATGGTAGCCTTGTCATTATGGAAGGTAGTATGTTGTCGAGATTTTTTTTACTCCAATGAATTGTAGCCTTGTCATTATGGAAGGTAGTCTATTGTCGAGATTTTTGTTACCCCAATGGATGGTAGCCTTGTAATTATGGAAGGTAGTCTGTTGTCGAGATTTTTGTTACTCCAATGGATGGGAGCCTTGTCATTATGGAAGGTAGTTTGTCGTTGAGATTTTTGTTATTCCAATGGATTGTAGCCATGTCATTATGTAAGGTGGTCTGTTGTTCATATTTTGTTACTCCAATGGATTGTAGCCTTGTCATTATGGAAGGTAGTCTATTGTCGAGATTTTTGTTATTCCAATGGATTGTACCCTTGTCATTATGGAAGGTAGTCTATTGTCAAGATGTTTGTTATTCTAATGGATGGTAGCCTTATCATTATGGAAGGTAGTTTTTTATGGAGATTATTGTTACTCCAATGGATGGTAGCCTTGCCATTATGGAAGGTAGTCTATTGTTGAGATTTATGTTATTCCAATGGATGGTAGCCTTGTCATTATGAAAGGTAGTTTTTTGTTGAGATTTTTGTTACTCTAATAGATGGTAGCCTTGTCATTATGGAAGGTAGTCTATTGTCGAGATTTTTGTTACTCTAATGGATGGTAGCCTTGTCTTTATGGAAGATAGTTTGTTGTCGAGATTTTTTTTATTCCAATGGATGGTAAACTTTTCAGTATGGAAGGTAGTCTTTTGTCGAGATTTTTGTTACTCCAATGGATGGAAGCCTTTTCATTATTTAAGGTAGTCTATTGTCAATATCATTTGTTACTCTAATGGATGATAGCCTTGTATTATGCAAGGTAGTCTATTGTTCATATTTTTGTTACCCCAATGGATGGTAGCCTTGTCATTATGGAAGGTAGTCTATTGTCGAGATTTTTGTTATTCCAATGGATGGTAGCCTTATCATTATGGAAGGTAGTTTTTTATCGAGATTTTTGTTACTCCAATGGATTGTAGCCTTGTCATTAAGGAAGGTTGTCTATTGTCGAGATGTTTGTTATTCCAATGGATGGTAGACTTATCATTATGGAAGGTAGTTTTTTATGGAGATTATTGTTACTCCAATGGATGGTAGCCTTGTCATTATGGAAGGTAGTCTATTGTTGAGATTTATGTTATTCCAATGGATGGTAGCCTTGTCATTATGAAAGGTAGTTTTTTGTTGAGATTTTTGTTACTCTAATGGATGGTAGCCTTGTCATTATGGAAGATAGTCTTTTGTTCAAATTTTGTTACTCCAATGGATGGTAGCCTTGTCATTATGGAAGATAGTCTGTTGTCGGGATTTTTGTTATTCCAATGGATGGTAACCTTGTCAGTATGGAAGGTAGTCTTTTGTCAAGATTTTTATTACTCCAATGGATGGTAGCCTTGTCATTATTTAAGGTAGTCTATTGTCAATATAATTTGCTACTCTAATGGATGATAGCCTTGCATTATGCAAGGAAGTCTGTTGTTCATATTTTTGTTACTCCAATGGATGGTAGCCTTGTCATTATGGAAGGTAGTCTATTGTCGAGTTTTTTGTTATTCCAATGGATGGTAGCCTTATCATTATGGAAGGTAGTTTTTTATTGAGATTTTTGTTACTCCAATGGATTGTAGCCTTGTCATTATGGAAGGTTGTCTATTGTCGAGATGTTTGTTATTCCAATGGATGGTAGACTTATCATTATGGAAGGTAGTTTTTTATGGAGATTATTGTTACTCCAATGGATGGTAGCCTTGTCATTATGGAAGGTAGTCTATTGTTGAGATTTATGTTCTTCCAATGGATGGTAGCCTTGTCATTATGAAAGGTAGTTTTTTGTTGAGATTTTTGTTACTATAACGGATGGTAGCCTTGTCATTATGGAAGATAGTCTTTTGTCGAGATTTTTTTTACTCGAACGGATTGTAGCCTTGTCATTATGTAAGGTAGTCTGTTGTTCAAATTTTGTTACTCCAATGGATGGTAGCCTTGTCATTATGGAAGATAGTCTGTTGTTGGGATTTTTGTTATTCCAATGGATGGTAACCTTGTCAGTATGGAAGGTAGTCTTTTGTCAAGATTTTTGTTACTCCAATGGATGGTAGCCTTGTCATTATTTAAGGTAGTCTATTGTCCATATCATTTGTTACTCTAATGGATGATAGCCTTGCATTATGCAAGGTAGTCTGTTGTTCATATTTTTGTTACTCCAATGGATGGTAGCCTTGTCATTATGGAAGGTAGTCTATTGTCGAGATTTTTGTTATTCCAATGGATGGTAGCCTTATCATTATGGAAGGTATTTTTTTATCGATATTTTTGTTACTCCAATGGATTGTAGCCTTGTCATTATGAAAGGTTGTCTATTGTCGAGATGTTTGTTATTCCAATGGATGGTAGCCTTATCATTATGGAAGGTAGTTTTTTATCGAGATTATTGTTACACCAATGGATGGTAGCCTTGTCATTATGGAAGGTAGTCTATTGTTGAGATTTATGTTATTCCAATGGATGGTAGCCTTGTCATTATGAAAGGTAGTTTTTTGTTGAGATTTTTGTTACTCTAACGGATGGTAGCCTTGTCATTATGGAAAATAGTCTGTTGTCGAGATTTTTTTTACTCCAATGGATTATAGCCTTGTCATTATGTAAGGTAGTCTGTTGTTCAGATTTTGTTACTCCAATGGATGGTAGCCTTGTCATTATGGAAGATAGTCTGTTGTCGGGATTTTTGTTATTCCAATGGATGGTAACCTTGTGAGTATGGAAGGTAGTCTTTTGTCAAGATTTTTGTTACTCCAATCGATGGTAGCTTTGTCATTATTTAAGGTAGTCTATTGTCAATATCATTTGTTACTCTAATGGATGATAGCCTTGCATTATGCAAGGTAGTCTGTTGTTCATATTTTTGTTACTCCAATGGATGGTAGCCTTGTCATTATGGAAGGTAGTCTATTGTCGAGATTTTTGTTATTCCAATGGATGGTAGCCTTATCATTATGGAAGGTAGTTTTTTATCGAGATTTTTGTTACTCCAATGGATTGTAGCCTTGTCATTATGGAAGGTTGTCTATTGTCGAGATGTTTGTTATTCCAATGGATGGTAGCCTTATCATTATGGAAGGTAGTTTTTTATGGAGATTATTGTTACACCAATGGATGGTAGCCTTGTCATTATGGAAGGTAGTCTATTGTTGAGATTTATGTTATTCCAATGGATGGTAGCCTTGTCATTATGAAAGGTAGTTTTTTGTTGAGATTTTTGTTACTCTAACGGAAGGTAGCCTTGTCATTATGGAAGATAGTCTGTTGTCGAGATTTTTGTTACTCCAATGGATTGTAGCCTTGTCATTATGTAAGGTAGTCTGTTGTTCAGATTTTGTTACTCCAATGGATGGTAGCCTTGTCATTATGGAAGATAGTCTGTTGTCGGGATTTTTTTTATTCCAATGGATGGTAACCTTGTCAGTATGGAAGGTAGTCTTTTGTCAAGAATTTTGTTACTCCAATGGATGGTAGCCTTGCCATTATTTAAGGTAGTCTATTGTCGATATCTTTGTTACTCCAATGGATGATAGCCTTGCATTATGCAAGGTAGTCTGTTGTTCAGATTTTTGTTACTCCAATGGATGGTAGCCTTGTCATTATGGAAGGTAGTCTATTGTCGAGATTTTTGTTATTCCAATGGATGGTAGCCTTATCATTATGGAAGTTAGTTTTTATCGATATTTTTGTTACTCCAATGGATGGAAGCCTTGTCATTATGGAAGGTTGTCTATTGTAGAGATTTTTGTTATTCCAATGGATGGTAACCTTGTCATTATGGAAGGTAGTATTTTGTCGAGATTTTTGTTACTCCAATGGATGGTAGCCTTGTCATTATGTATGGTAGTTTGTTGTTCAGGATTTTGTTACTCCAATGGATGGTAGCCTTGTCATTATGGAAGATAGTCTGTTGTCGAGATTTTTGTTATTCCAATGGATGGTAACATTGTCAGTATGGAAGGTAGTCTTTTGTCAAGATTTTTGTTACTCCAATGGATGGTAGCCTTGTCATTATTTAAGGTAGTCTATTGTCCATATCATTTGTTACTCTAATGGATGATAGCCTTGCATTATGCAAGGTAGTCTGTTGTTCATATTTTTGTTACTCCAATGGATGGTAGCCTTGTCATTATGGAAGGTAGTCTATTGTCGAGATTTTTGTTATTCCAATGGATGGTAGCCTTATCATTATGGAAGGTATTTTTTTATCGATATTTTTGTTACTCCAATGGATTGTAGCCTTGTCATTATGAAAGGTTGTCTATTGTCGAGATGTTTGTTATTCCAATGGATGGTAGCCTTATCATTATGGAAGGTAGTTTTTTATGGAGATTATTGTTACACCAATGGATAGTAGCCTTGTCATTATGGAAGGTAGTCTATTGTTGAGATTTATGTTATTCCAATGGATGGTAGCCTTGTCATTATGAAAGGTAGTTTTTTGTTGAGATTTTTGTTACTCTAATGGATGGTAGCCTTGTCATTATGGAAGATAGTCTTTTGTTCAAATTTTGTTACTCCAATGGATGGTAGCCTTGTCATTATGGAAGATAGTCTGTTGTCGGGATTTTTGTTATTCCAATGGATGGTAACCTTGTCAGTATGGAAGGTAGTCTTTTGTCAAGATTTTTATTACTCCAATGGATGGTAGCCTTGTCATTATTTAAGGTAGTCTATTGTCAATATAATTTGCTACTCTAATGGATGATAGCCTTGCATTATGCAAGGAAGTCTGTTGTTCATATTTTTGTTACTCCAATGGATGGTAGCCTTGTCATTATGGAAGGTAGTCTATTGTCGAGATTTTTGTTATTCCAATGGATGGTAGCCTTATCATTATGGAAGGTAGTTTTTTATTGAGATTTTTGTTACTCCAATGGATTGTAGCCTTGTCATTATGGAAGGTTGTCTATTGTCGAGATGTTTGTTATTCCAATGGATGGTAGACTTATCATTATGGAAGGTAGTTTTTTATGGAGATTATTGTTACTCCAATGGATGGTAGCCTTGTCATTATGGAAGGTAGTCTATTGTTGAGATTTATGTTATTCCAATGGATGGTAGCCTTGTCATTATGAAAGGTAGTTTTTTGTTGAGATTTTTGTTACTATAACGGATGGTAGCCTTGTCATTATGGAAAATAGTCTGTTGTCGAGATTTTTTTTACTCCAATGGATTATAGCCTTGTCATTATGTAAGGTAGTCTGTTGTTCAGATTTTGTTACTCCAATGGATGGTAGCCTTGTCATTATGGAAGATAGTCTGTTGTCGGGATTTTTGTTATTCCAATGGATGGTAACCTTGTGAGTATGGAAGGTAGTCTTTTGTCAAGATTTTTGTTACTCCAATCGATGGTAGCTTTGTCATTATTTAAGGTAGTCTATTGTCAATATCATTTGTTACTCTAATGGATGATAGCCTTGCATTATGCAAGGTAGTCTGTTGTTCATATTTTTGTTACTCCAATGGATGGTAGCCTTGTCATTATGGAAGGTAGTCTATTGTCGAGATTTTTGTTATTCCAATGGATGGTAGCCTTATCATTATGGAAGGTAGTTTTTTATCGAGATTTTTGTTACTCCAATGGATTGTAGCCTTGTCATTATGGAAGGTTGTCTATTGTCGAGATGTTTGTTATTCCAATGGATGGTAGCCTTATCATTATGGAAGGTAGTTTTTTATGGAGATTATTGTTACACCAATGGATGGTAGCCTTGTCATTATGGAAGGTAGTCTATTGTTGAGATTTATGTTATTCCAATGGATGGTAGCCTTGTCATTATGAAAGGTAGTTTTTTGTTGAGATTTTTGTTACTCTAACGGAAGGTAGCCTTGTCATTATGGAAGATAGTCTGTTGTCGAGATTTTTGTTACTCCAATGGATTGTAGCCTTGTCATTATGTAAGGTAGTCTGTTGTTCAGATTTTGTTACTCCAATGGATGGTAGCCTTGTCATTATGGAAGATAGTCTGTTGTCGGGATTTTTTTTATTCCAATGGATGGTAACCTTGTCAGTATGGAAGGTAGTCTTTTGTCAAGAATTTTGTTACTCCAATGGATGGTAGCCTTGCCATTATTTAAGGTAGTCTATTGTCGATATCTTTGTTACTCCAATGGATGATAGCCTTGCATTATGCAAGGTAGTCTGTTGTTCAGATTTTTGTTACTCCAATGGATGGTAGCCTTGTCATTATGGAAGGTAGTCTATTGTCGAGATTTTTGTTATTCCAATGGATGGTAGCCTTATCATTATGGAAGTTAGTTTTTATCGATATTTTTGTTACTCCAATGGATGGAAGCCTTGTCATTATGGAAGGTTGTCTATTGTAGAGATTTTTGTTATTCCAATGGATGGTAACCTTGTCATTATGGAAGGTAGTATTTTGTCGAGATTTTTGTTACTCCAATGGATGGTAGCCTTGTCATTATGTATGGTAGTTTGTTGTTCAGGATTTTGTTACTCCAATGGATGGTAGCCTTGTCATTATGGAAGATAGTCTGTTGTCGAGATTTTTGTTATTCCAATGGATGGTAACATTGTCAGTATGGAAGGTAGTCTTTTGTCAAGATTTTTGTTACTCCAATGGATGGTAGCCTTGTCATTATTTAAGGTAGTCTATTGTCCATATCATTTGTTACTCTAATGGATGATAGCCTTGCATTATGCAAGGTAGTCTGTTGTTCATATTTTTGTTACTCCAATGGATGGTAGCCTTGTCATTATGGAAGGTAGTCTATTGTCGAGATTTTTGTTATTCCAATGGATGGTAGCCTTATCATTATGGAAGGTATTTTTTTATCGATATTTTTGTTACTCCAATGGATTGTAGCCTTGTCATTATGAAAGGTTGTCTATTGTCGAGATGTTTGTTATTCCAATGGATGGTAGCCTTATCATTATGGAAGGTAGTTTTTTATGGAGATTATTGTTACACCAATGGATAGTAGCCTTGTCATTATGGAAGGTAGTCTATTGTTGAGATTTATGTTATTCCAATGGATGGTAGCCTTGTCATTATGAAAGGTAGTTTTTTGTTGAGATTTTTGTTACTCTAACGGATGGTAGCCTTGTCATTATGGAAAATAGTCTGTTGTCGAGATTTTTTTTACTCCAATGGATTATAGCCTTGTCATTATGTAAGGTAGTCTGTTGTTCAGATTTTGTTACTCCAATGGATGGTAGCCTTGTCATTATGGAAGATAGTCTGTTGTCGGGATTTTTGTTATTCCAATGGATGGTAACCTTGTCAGTATGGAAGGTAGTCTTTTGTCAAGATTTTTGTTACTCCAATGGATGGTAGCCTTGTCATTATTTAAGGTAGTCTATTGTCAATATCATTTGTTACTCTAATGGATGATAGCCTTGCATTATGCAAGGTAGTCTGTTGTTCATATTTTTGTTACTCCAATGGATGGTAGCCTTGTCATTATGGAAGGTAGTCTATTGTCGAGATTTTTGTTATTCCAATGGATGGTAGCCTTATCATTATGGAAGGTAGTTTTTTATCGATATTTTTGTTAATCCAATGGATTGTAGCCTTGTCATTATGGAAGGTTGTCTATTGTCGAGATGTTTGTTATTCCAATGGATGGTAGCCTTATCATTATGGAAGGTAGTTTTTTATGGAGATTATTGTTACACCAATGGATGGTAGCCTTGTCATTATGGAAGGTAGTCTATTGTTGAGATTTATGTTATTCCAATGGATGGTAGCCTTGTCATTATGAAAGGTAGTTTTTTGTTGAGATTTTTGTTACTCTAACGGAAGGTAGCCTTGTCATTATGGAAGATAGTCTGTTGTCGAGATTTTTGTTACTCCAATGGATTGATAGCCTTGTCATTATGCAATGTAGTATGTTGTTCATATTTTTGTTACTCGAATTGATGGTAGCCTTGTAATTATGGAAGGTATTCTATTATCGAGATTTTTGTTATTCCAATGGATGGTAGCCTTATCATTATGGAAAGTAGTTTTTTATCGAGATTTTTGTTACTCTAATGGATGGTAGCCATGTCATTATGGAAGGTAGTCTATTGTCGAGATTTTTGTTATTCCAATGGATGGTAGCCTTGTCATTATGCAAGGTAGTCTGTTGTTCAGATTTTTGTTACTCCAATGGATGGTAGCCTTGTCATTATGGAAGGTAGTCTATTGTCGAGATTTTTGTTATTCCAATGGATGGTAGCCTTATCATTATGGAAGGTAGTTTTTTATCGATATTTTTGTTAATCCAATGGATTGTAGCCTTGTCATTATGGAAGGTTGTCTATTGTCGAGATGTTTGTTATTCCAATGGATGGTAGCCTTATCATTATGGAAGGTAGTTTTTTATGGAGATTATTGTTACACCAATGGATGGTAGCCTTGTCATTATGGAAGGTAGTCTATTGTTGAGATTTATGTTATTCCAATGGATGGTAGCCTTGTCATTATGAAAGGTAGTTTTTTGTTGAGATTTTTGTTACTCTAACGGAAGGTAGCCTTGTCATTATGGAAGATAGTCTGTTGTCGAGATTTTTGTTACTCCAATGGATTGATAGCCTTGTCATTATGCAATGTAGTATGTTGTTCATATTTTTGTTACTCGAATTGATGGTAGCCTTGTAATTATGGAAGGTATTCTATTATCGAGATTTTTGTTATTCCAATGGATGGTAGCCTTATCATTATGGAAAGTAGTTTTTTATCGAGATTTTTGTTACTCTAATGGATGGTAGCCATGTCATTATGGAAGGTAGTCTATTGTCGAGATTTTTGTTATTCCAATGGATGGTAGCCTTGTCATTATGCAAGGTAGTCTGTTGTTCAGATTTTTGTTACTCCAATGGATGGTAGCCTTGTCATTATGGAAGGTAGTCTATTGTCGAGATTTTTGTTATTCCAATGGATGGTAGCCTTATCATTATGGAAGTTAGTTTTTATCGATATTTTTGTTACTCCAATGGATGGAAGCCTTGTCATTATGGAAGGTAGTCTATTGTAGAGATTTTTGTTATTCCAATGGATGGTAACCTTGTCATATTGGAAGGTAGTATTTTTTCGAGATTTTTGTTACTCCAATGGATGGTAGCCTTGTCATTGTGGAAGGTATTCTATTATCGAGATTTTTGTTATTCCAATGGATGGTAGCCTTATCATTATGGAAGGTAGTTTTTTATCGAGATTTTTGTTACTCTAATGGATGGTAGCCTTGTCATTATGGAAGGTAGTATATTGTCGAGATGTTTGTTATTCCAATGGATGGTAGCCTTATCATTATGGAAGGTAGTTTTTTATGGAGATTTTTGTTACTCCAATGGATGGTAGCCTTGTCATTATGGAAGGTATTCTATTGTCGAGATTTTTGTTATTCCAATGGATGGTAGCCATATCATTATGGAAGTTACTTTTTATCGAGATTTTTGTTACTCCAATGGATGGTAGCCTTGTCATTATGGAAGGTAGTCTGTTGTCGAGATTTTTTTTACTCAAATGAATTGTAGCCTTGTCATTATGGAAGGTAGTCAATTGTCGAGATATTTGTTACCCCAATGGATGGTAGCCTTGTAATTATGGAAGGTAGTTTGTCGTTGAGATTTTTGTTATTTCAATGGATTGTAGCCATGTCATTATGTAAGGTGGTCTGTTGTTCATATTTTGTTACTCTAATGGATGGTAGCCTTGTCATTATGGAAGATAGTCTGTTGTCGAGATTTTTGTTAATCCAATGGATGGTAACCTTGTCAGTATGGAAGGTAGTCTTTTGTCAAGATTTTTGTTACTCCAATGGATGGTAGCCTTGCCATTATTTAAGGTAGTCTATTGTCGATATCTTTGTTACTACAATGAATGAAAGACTTTTTATTATGCAACGTAGTTTGTTGTTCATATTTTGCTTACTCCAATGGATGGTAGCCTTGTCATTATGGAAGGTAGTCTATTGTCGAGATTTTTGTTTTTCAATGGATGGTAACCTTGTCATTATGGAAGGTAGTCTTTTGTCGAGATTTTTGTTACTCGAATGGATGGCAGTCTTCTCATTATTGAAGGTAGTATGTTGTCGATATCTTTGTTACTCCAATGGATGGTAGCCTTGTCATTATCAAAGGTAGTATTTTGTCGTGATTTTTGTTATTCCAATGGATATTAGCCTTGTCATTATTAAAGGTAGTCTGTGATCGATGTCTTTGTTACTCCAATGGATGATAGCCTTGTCATTATGGAAGGTAGTCTATTGTCGAGATTTCTTTTCCTCCAATGGATGGTAACCTTGTCATTATGGAACGTTGTCTATCGTTTAGATTTTTGTTACTCCAATGGATTGTAGCCTTGTCATTATGTAAGGTAGTCTATTGTTCAGATTTTTGTTACTCCAATGGATGGTAGCCTTGTCATTAAGGAAGATAGCCTGTTGTCGATATTTTTGTTATTCCAATGGATGGTAACCTTGTCATTATGGAAGGTAGTCATTTGTCGAGATTTTTGTTACTGCAATGGACGGTAGCCTTGTCATTATGTAAGGTAGTTTGTTGTTCAGGATTTTGTTACTCCAATGGATGGTAGCCTTACCATTATGGAAGATAGTCTGTTGTCGAGATTTTTGTTATTCCAATGGATGGTAACATTGTCAGTATGGAAGGTAGTCTTTTGTCGAGATTTTTGTTAATCCAATGGATGGTAGCCTTGTAATTATTTAAGGTAGTCTATTGTCGATATCTTTGTTACTCCAATGTATGATAGCCTTGTCATTATGCAATGTAGTATGTTGTTCATATTTTTGTTACTCGAATTGATGGTAGCCTTGTAATTATGGAAGGTATTCTATTATCGAGATTTTTGTTATTCCAATGGATGGTAGCCTTATCATTATGGAAAGTAGTTTTTTATCGAGATTTTTGTTACTCTAATGGATGGTAGCCTTGTCATTATGGAAGATAGTCTATTGTCGAGATTTTTGATATTCCAATGGATGGTAGCCTTATCATTATGGAAGGTAATTTTTTATGGAGATTTTTGTTACTCAAATGATTGGTAGCCTTGTCATTATGGAAGGTAGTCTATTGTCGATATTTTTGTTATTCCAATGGATGGTAGCCTTATCATTATAAAAGTTACTTTTTATCAAGATTTTTGTTACTCCAATGGATGGTAGCCTTGTCATTATGGAAGGTAGTCTGTTGTCGATATTTTTTTTACTCCAATGGATGGTAGCCTTGTCATTATGGAAGGTAGTCTGTTGTCGATATTTTTGTTACCCCAATGGATGGTAGCCTTGTAATTATGGAAGGTAGTGTGTTGTCGAGATTTTTGTTACTCCAATGGATGGTAGCCTTGTCATTATGGAAGGTAGTCTGTTGTCGAGATTTTTGTTACCCCAATGGATGGTAGCCTTGTCATTATGGAAGGTAGTTTCTCGTTGAGATTTTTGTTACTCCAATGGATTGTAGCCATGTCATTATGTCTGGTGGTCTGTTGTTAAGATTTTGTTACTCCAATGGATGGTAGCCTTGTCATTATGGAAGATAGTCTATTGTCGAGATTTTTGTGATTCCAACTGATGGTAACCTTGTCATAATGGAAGGTAGTCTTTTGTCGAGATTTTTGTTAATCCAATGGATGGTAGCCTTGTAATTATTTAAGGTAGTCTATTGTCGATATCTTTGTTACTCCAATGTATGATAGCCTTGTCATTATGCAATGTAGTATGTTGTTCATATTTTTGTTACTCAAATTGATGGTAGCCTTGTAATTATGGAAGGTATTCTATTATCGAGATTTTTGTTATTCCAATGGATGGTAGCCTTATCATTATGGAAAGTAGTTTTTTATCGAGATTTTTGTTACTCTAATGGATGGTAGCCTTGTCATTATGGAAGGTAGTCTATTGTCGAGATTTTTGTTATTCCAATGGATGGTAGCCTTGTCATTATGGAAGGTAGTCTTTTGTCGAGATTTTTGTTACTCGAATGGATGGTAGCCTTCTTATTATTGAAGGTAGTCTGTTGTCGATATCTTTGTTACTCCAATGGATGATAGCCTTGTCATTATGGAAGGTAGTCTACTATCGAGATTTTTGTTACTCCAATGGATATTAGCCTTATCATTATTGAAGGTAGTCTGTTATCGATATCTTTGCTACTCTAATGGATGATAGCCTTTTAATTATGGAAGGTAGTCTACTATCGAGATTTTTTTTCCTCCAATGGATGGTAACCTTGTCATTATGTAAGGTTGTTTGTCGTTTAGATTTTTGTTACTCCAATGGATTGTAGCCTTGTCATTATGTAAGGTAGTCTGTTGTTCAGATTTTTGTTACTCCAATGGATGGTAGCCTTGTCATTAAGGAAGATAGCCTGTTGTCGAGATTTTTGTTATTCCAATGGATGGTAACCTTGTCAGTATGGAAGGTAGTCTATTGTCGGGATTTTGGTTACTACAATGGATGGTAGGCTTGTTATTATGGAACGTAGTTTATTGTAGATATTTTTTTTACTCCAATGCATGGAAGCCTTGTCATTATGGAAGGTTGTCTGTTCTCGAGATTTTTGTTACTCCAATGGATGGTAGCCTTATCATTATGGAAGGTAATCTATTGTCGTGATTTTTGTTACTCCAATGGATGGTAGCATTATCATTATGGATGGTTGTCTATTTTCTAGATTTTTGTTACTCCAATGGATGGTAGCTTTTTCATTATGGGAGGTAGTCTGTTTTCGAGATTTTTGTTACTCCAATGGATGGTAGCTTTGTCATTATGGAAGGTAGTCTATTGTCGAGATTTTTGTTACTCCAATGGATGGTAGCTTTGTCATTATGGAAGGTAGTCTATTGTCGAGATTTTTGTTACTCCAATGGATAGTAGCCTTCTCATTATGGAAGGTTGTTTGTTGTCGAGAATTTTGTTACTCTAATGGATGGTAGCCTTTTCATTATGGAAGGCAGTCTGTTTCTGAGGTTTTTGTTACTCCAATGGATCGTAGCCTTGTCATTATGGAAGGTAGTCTGTTGTCGATATTTTTGTTACTCCAATGAATGGTAGCCTTGTCATTATGGAAGGTAGTATGTTGTTGATATCTTTGTTACTGCAATAGATTGTAGCCTTGTCATTATGGAAGGTAGTCTATTGGCGAGATTTTTTTTACTCCGATGGATGCTAGCCTTTTCATTATGGAAGGTAGTTTGTCATTGTGATTTATGGCACTTCAATGGATGATAGCTTTGTCACTATGGAAGGTAGTCTGTTGTTCATATTTTTGTTACTCTAATGGATGGTAGCCTTGTCATTATGGAAGATAGTCTATTGTCGGGATTTTGGTTACTCCAATGGATGGTAGAATTATCATTATGGAAGGTAGTCTGTTGTCGATATTTTTGTTACTCCAATGGATGGTATCCTTGTCATTATTGAAGGTAGTATGTTATCGATATCTTTGTTACTCCAATGGATTGTGGCCTTGTCATTATGGAAGGTAGTCTATTGTCGAGATTTTTGTTACTCCAATGGATGGTATGATTGTCATTATGGATAGCAGTCTGTTGTCCAAAATTTTGTTACTCCAATGGATGGTAGCCTTGTCATTATGGAACGTAGTCTGTTGTCGATGTTTTTGTTACTCCAATGGATGCTAGCCTTGTCATCATGGAAGGTAGTCTGTTGTTGTGATTTCTGTCACTCCATTGGAAGGTATCCTTGTCACTATGGAAGGTAGTTTGTTGTTCATATTTTTGTTACTCCAATGGATGGTAGCCTTATCATTATGGAAGGTAATCTATTGTCGTGATTTTTGTTACTCCAATGGATGGTAGCATTATCATTATGGATGGTTGTCTATTTTCTAGATTTTTGTTACTCCAATGGATGGTAGCTTTTTCATTATGGGAGGTAGTCTGTTTTCGAGATTTTTGTTACTCCAATGGATGTTAGCCTTGTCACTATGGAAGGTAGTCTGTTGTCGAGATTTTTGTTAATTCAATGGATGGTAGCCTTGTCATTATGTAAGGTTATTTGTTGTCGATATTTTTGTTACTCCAATGGATGCTATCCTTGTCATTATGGAAGTTAGTTTGTCGTTGTGATTTATGTCAATCCAATGGATGGTAGCCTTGCCACTATGGATGGTAGTCTGTTGTTCATATTTTTGTTACTCCAATGGATGGTAGCCTTGTCATTATGGAAGGTTGTCTGTTCTCGATATTTTTGTTACTCTAATGGATGGTAGCCTTGTCATTATGAAAGGCAGTCTAATTTCTAGATTTTTGTTACTCCAATGGATGGTAGCTTTGTCATTATGGAAGGTAGTCTATTGTCAAGATTTTTGTTACTCCAATGGATGGTAGCTTTGTCATTATGGAAGGTAGTCTATTGTCGAGATTTTTGTTACTCCAATGGATAGTAGCCTTCTCATTATGGAAGGTTGTTTGTTGTCGAGAATTTTGTTACTCTAATGGATGGTAGCCTTTTCATTATGGAAGGCAGTCTGTTTCTGAGGTTTTTGTTACTCCAATGGATCGTAGCCTTGTCATTATGGAAGGTAGTCTGTTGTCGATATTTTTGTTACTCCAATGAATGGTAGCCTTGTCATTATGGAAGGTAGTATGTTGTTGATATCTTTGTTACTTCAATAGATTGTAGCCTTGTCATTATGGAAGGTAGTCTATTGGCGAGATTTTTTTTACTCCGATGGATGCTAGCCTTTTCATTATGGAAGGTAGTTTGTCATTGTGATTTATGGCACTTCAATGGATGATAGCTTTGTCACTATGGAAGGTAGTCTGTTGTTCATATTTTTGTTACTCTAATGGATGGTAGCCTTGTCATTATGGAAGATAGTCTATTGTCGGGATTTTGGTTACTCCAATGGATGGTAGAATTATCATTATGGAAGGTAGTCTGTGGTCGATATTTTTGTTACTCCAATGGATGGTAGCCTTGTCATTATTGAAGGTAGTATGTTATCGATATCTTTGTTACTCCAATGGATTGTGGCCTTGTCATTATGGAAGGTAGTCTATTGTCGAGATTTTTGTTACTCCAATGGATGGTATGATTGTCATTATGGATAGCAGTCTGTTGTCCAAAATTTTGTTACTCCAATTGATGGTAGCCTTGTCATTATGGAACGTAGTCTGTTGTCGATGTTTTTGTTACTCCAATGGATGCTAGCCTTGTCATCATGGAAGGTAGTCTGTTGTTGTGATTTTTGTCACTCCATTGGAAGGTATCCTTGTCACTATGGAAGGTAGTTTGTTGTTCATATTTTTGTTACTCCAATGGATGGTAGCCTTATCATTATGGAAGGTAATCTATTGTCGTGATTTTTGTTACTCCAATGGATGGTAGCATTATCATTATGGATGGTTGTCTATTTTCTAGATTTTTGTTACTCCAATGGATGGTAGCTTTTTCATTATGGGAGGTAGTCTGTTTTCGAGATTTTTGTTACTCCAATGGATGTTAGCCTTGTCACTATGGAAGGTAGTCTGTTGTCGAGATTTTTGTTAATTCAATGGATGGTAGCCTTGTCATTATGTAAGGTTATTTGTTGTTGATATTTTTGTTACTCCAATGGATGCTATCCTTGTCATTATGGAAGTTAGTCTGTCATTGTGATTTATGTCAATCCAATGGATGGTAGCCTTGCCACTATGGATGGTAGTCTGTTGTTCATATTTTTGTTACTCCAATGGATGGTAGCCTTGTCATTATGGAAGGTTGTCTGTTCTCGATATTTTTGTTACTCTAATGGATGGTAGCCTTGTCATTATGAAAGGCAGTCTAATTTCTAGATTTTTGTTACTCCAATGGATGGTAGCCTTGTCATTATGGAAGGTAGTCTGTTATCGAGATTTTTGTTAATTCAACGGATGGTAGCCTTGTCATTATGGAAGGTTATTTGTTGTCGAGATTTTTGTTACTCTAATGGATGGTAGCTTTGTCATTATGGAAGGTAGTCTATTGTCGAGATTTTTGTTACTCCAATGGATGGTAGCCTTCTCATTATGGAAGGTTGTTTGTTGTCGAGAACTTTGTTACTCTAATGGATGGTAGCCTTTTCATTATGGAAGGCAGTCTGTTTCCGAGATTTTTGTTACTTCAATGGATGGTAGCCTTGTCATTATGGAAGGTAGTCTGTTGTCGATATTTTTGTTACTCCAATGAATGGTAGCCTTGTCATTATGGAAGGTAGTATGTTGTTGATATCTTTGTTACTCCAATGGATTGTAGCCTTGTCATTATGGAAGGTAGTCTATTGGCGAGATTTTTTTTACTCCGATGGATGCTAGCCTTTTCATTATGGAAGGTAGTTTGTCATTGTGATTTATGGCACTTCAATGGATGATAGCTTTGTCACTATGGAAGGTAGTCTGTTGTTCATATTTTTGTTACTCTAATGGATGGTAGCCTTGTCATTATGGAAGATAGTCTATTGTCGGGATTTTGGTTACTCCAATGGATGGTAGAATTATCATTATGGAAGGTAGTCTGTTGTCGAGATTTTTGTTACTCCAATGGATGGGAGCCTTGTCATTATGGAAGGTAGTTTGTCGTTGAGATTTTTGTTATTCCAATGGATTGTAGCCATGTCATTATGTAAGGTGGTCTGTTGTTCATATTTTGTTACTCCAATGGATTGTAGCCTTGTCATTATGGAAGGTAGTCTATTGTCGAGATTTTTGTTATTCCAATGGATGGTAGCCTTATCATTATGGAAGGTAGTTTTTTAACGAGATTTTTGTTACTCCAATGGATTGTACCCTTGTCATTATGGAAGGTAGTCTATTGTCAAGATGTTTGTTATTCTAATGGATGGTAGCCTTATCATTATGGAAGGTAGTTTTTTATGGAGATTATTGTTACTCCAATGGATGGTAGCCTTGCCATTATGGAAGGTAGTCTATTGTTGAGATTTATGTTATTCCAATGGATGGTAGCCTTGTCATTATGAAAGGTAGTTTTTTGTTGAGATTTTTGTTACTCTAATAGATGGTAGCCTTGTCATTATGGAAGGTAGTCTATTGTCGAGATTTTTGTTACTCTAATGGATGGTAGCCTTGTCTTTATGGAAGATAGTTTGTTGTCGAGATTTTTTTTATTCCAATGGATGGTAAACTTTTCAGTATGGAAGGTAGTCTTTTGTCGAGATTTTTGTTACTCCAATGGATGGAAGCCTTGTCATTATTTAAGGTAGTCTATTGTCAATATCATTTGTTACTCTAATGGATGATAGCCTTGTATTATGCAAGGTAGTCTATTGTTCATATTTTTGTTACCCCAATGGATGGTAGCCTTGTCATTATGGAAGGTAGTCTATTGTCGAGATTTTTGTTATTCCAATGGATGGTAGCCTTATCATTATGGAAGGTAGTTTTTTATCGAGATTTTTGTTACTCCAATGGATTGTAGCCTTGTCATTAAGGAAGGTTGTCTATTGTCGAGATGTTTGTTATTCCAATGGATGGTAGACTTATCATTATGGAAGGTAGTTTTTTATGGAGATTATTGTTACTCCAATGGATGGTAGCCTTGTCATTATGGAAGGTAGTCTATTGTTGAGATTTATGTTATTCCAATGGATGGTAGCCTTGTCATTATGAAAGGTAGTTTTTTGTTGAGATTTTTGTTACTCTAATGGATGGTAGCCTTGTCATTATGGAAGATAGTCTTTTGTTCAAATTTTGTTACTCCAATGGATGGTAGCCTTGTCATTATGGAAGATAGTCTGTTGTCGGGATTTTTGTTATTCCAATGGATGGTAACCTTGTCAGTATGGAAGGTAGTCTTTTGTCAAGATTTTTATTACTCCAATGGATGGTAGCCTTGTCATTATTTAAGGTAGTCTATTGTCAATATAATTTGCTACTCTAATGGATGATAGCCTTGCATTATGCAAGGAAGTCTGTTGTTCATATTTTTGTTACTCCAATGGATGGTAGCCTTGTCATTATGGAAGGTAGTCTATTGTCGAGATTTTTGTTATTCCAATGGATGGTAGCCTTATCATTATGGAAGGTAGTTTTTTATTGAGATTTTTGTTACTCCAATGGATTGTAGCCTTGTCATTATGGAAGGTTGTCTATTGTCGAGATGTTTGTTATTCCAATGGATGGTAGACTTATCATTATGGAAGGTAGTTTTTTATGGAGATTATTGTTACTCCAATGGATGGTAGCCTTGTCATTATGGAAGGTAGTCTATTGTTGAGATTTATGTTATTCCAATGGATGGTAGCCTTGTCATTATGAAAGGTAGTTTTTTGTTGAGATTTTTGTTACTATAATGGATGGTAGCCTTGTCATTATGGAAGATAGTCTTTTGTCGAGATTTTTTTTACTCGAACGGATTGTAGCCTTGTCATTATGTAAGGTAGTCTGTTGTTCAAATTTTGTTACTCCAATGGATGGTAGCCTTGTCATTATGGAAGATAGTCTGTTGTTGGGATTTTTGTTATTCCAATGGATGGTAACCTTGTCAGTATGGAAGGTAGTCTTTTGTCAAGATTTTTGTTACTCCAATGGATGGTAGCCTTGTCATTATTTAAGGTAGTCTATTGTCCATATCATTTGTTACTCTAATGGATGATAGCCTTGCATTATGCAAGGTAGTCTGTTGTTCATATTTTTGTTACTCCAATGGATGGTAGCCTTGTCATTATGGAAGGTAGTCTATTGTCGAGATTTTTGTTATTCCAATGGATGGTAGCCTTATCATTATGGAAGGTATTTTTTTATCGATATTTTTGTTACTCCAATGGATTGTAGCCTTGTCATTATGAAAGGTTGTCTATTGTCGAGATGTTTGTTATTCCAATGGATGGTAGCCTTATCATTATGGAAGGTAGTTTTTTATGGAGATTATTGTTACACCAATGGATGGTAGCCTTGTCATTATGGAAGGTAGTCTATTGTTGAGATTTATGTTATTCCAATGGATGGTAGCCTTGTCATTATGAAAGGTAGTTTTTTGTTGAGATTTTTGTTACTCTAACTGATGGTAGCCTTGTCATTATGGAAAATAGTCTGTTGTCGAGATTTTTTTTAATCCAATGGATTATAGCCTTGTCATTATGTAAGGTAGTCTGTTGTTCAGATTTTGTTACTCCAATGGATGGTAGCCTTGTCATTATGGAAGATAGTCTGTTGTCGGGATTTTTGTTATTCCAATGGATGGTAACCTTGTGAGTATGGAAGGTAGTCTTTTGTCAAGATTTTTGTTACTCCAATCGATGGTAGCTTTGTCATTATTTAAGGTAGTCTATTGTCAATATCATTTGTTACTCTAATGGATGATAGCCTTGCATTATGCAAGGTAGTCTGTTGTTCATATTTTTGTTACTCCAATGGATGGTAGCCTTGTCATTATGGAAGGTAGTCTATTGTCGAGATTTTTGTTATTCCAATGGATGGTAGCCTTATCATTATGGAAGGTAGTTTTTTATCGAGATTTTTGTTACTCCAATGGATTGTAGCCTTGTCATTATGGAAGGTTGTCTATTGTCGAGATGTTTGTTATTCCAATGGATGGTAGCCTTATCATTATGGAAGGTAGTTTTTTATGGAGATTATTGTTACACCAATGGATGGTAGCCTTGTCATTATGGAAGGTAGTCTATTGTTGAGATTTATGTTATTCCAATGGATGGTAGCCTTGTCATTATGAAAGGTAGTTTTTTGTTGAGATTTTTGTTACTCTAACGGAAGGTAGCCTTGTCATTATGGAAGATAGTCTGTTGTCGAGATTTTTGTTACTCCAATGGATTGTAGCCTTGTCATTATGTAAGGTAGTCTGTTGTTCAGATTTTGTTACTCCAATGGATGGTAGCCTTGTCATTATGGAAGATAGTCTGTTGTCAGGATTTTTTTTATTCCAATGGATGGTAACCTTGTCAGTATGGAAGGTAGTCTTTTGTCAAGAATTTTGTTACTCCAATGGATGGTAGCCTTGCCATTATTTAAGGTAGTCTATTGTCGATATCTTTGTTACTCCAATGGATGATAGCCTTGCATTATGCAAGGTAGTCTGTTGTTCAGATTTTTGTTACTCCAATGGATGGTAGCCTTGTCATTATGGAAGGTAGTCTATTGTCGAGATTTTTGTTATTCCAATGGATGGTAGCCTTATCATTATGGAAGTTAGTTTTTATCGATATTTTTGTTACTCCAATGGATGGAAGCCTTGTCATTATGGAAGGTTGTCTATTGTAGAGATTTTTGTTATTCCAATGGATGGTAACCTTGTCATTATGGAAGGTAGTATTTTGTCGAGATTTTTGTTACTCCAATGGATGGTAGCCTTGTCATTATGTATGGTAGTTTGTTGTTCAGGATTTTGTTACTCCAATGGATGGTAGCCTTGTCATTATGGAAGATAGTCTGTTGTCGAGATTTTTGTTATTCCAATGGATGGTAACATTGTCAGTATGGAAGGTAGTCTTTTGTCGAGATTTTTGTTACTCCAATGGATGGTAGCCTTGTCATTATTTAAGGTAGTCTATTGTCCATATCATTTGTTACTCTAATGGATGATAGCCTTGCATTATGCAAGGTAGTCTGTTGTTCATATTTTTGTTACTCCAATGGATGGTAGCATTGTCATTATGGAAGGTAGTCTATTGTCGAGATTTTTGTTATTCCAATGGATGGTAGCCTTATCATTATGGAAGGTATTTTTTTATCGATATTTTTGTTACTCCAATGGATTGTAGCCTTGTCATTATGAAAGGTTGTCTATTGTCGAGATGTTTGTTATTCCAATGGATGGTAGCCTTATCATTATGGAAGGTAGTTTTTTATGGAGATTATTGTTACACCAATGGATGGTAGCCTTGTCATTATGGAAGGTAGTCTATTGTTGAGATTTATGTTATTCCAATGGATGGTAGCCTTGTCATTATGAAAGGTAGTTTTTTGTTGAGATTTTTGTTACTCTAACGGATGGTAGCCTTGTCATTATGGAAAATAGTCTGTTGTCGAGATTTTTTTTACTCCAATGGATTATAGCCTTGTCATTATGTAAGGTAGTCTGTTGTTCAGATTTTGTTACTCCAATGGATGGTAGCCTTGTCATTATGGAAGATAGTCTGTTGTCGGGATTTTTGTTATTCCAATGGATGGTAACCTTGTCAGTATGGAAGGTAGTCTTTTGTCAAGATTTTTGTTACTCCAATGGATGGTAGCCTTGTCATTATTTAAGGTAGTCTATTGTCAATATCATTTGTTACTCTAATGGATGATAGCCTTGCATTATGCAAGGTAGTCTGTTGTTCATATTTTTGTTACTCCAATGGATGGTAGCCTTGTCACTATGGAAGGTAGTCTATTGTCGAGATTTTTGTTATTCCAATGGATGGTAGCCTTATCATTATGGAAGGTAGTTTTTTATCGATATTTTTGTTAATCCAATGGATTGTAGCCTTGTCATTATGGAAGGTTGTCTATTGTCGAGATGTTTGTTATTCCAATGGATGGTAGCCTTATCATTATGGAAGGTAGTTTTTTATGGAGATTATTGTTACACCAATGGATGGTAGCCTTGTCATTATGGAAGGTAGTCTATTGTTGAGATTTATGTTATTCCAATGGATGGTAGCCTTGTCATTATGAAAGGTAGTTTTTTGTTGAGATTTTTGTTACTATAATGGATGGTAGCCTTGTCATTATTGAAGATAGTCTGTTGTCGAGATTTTTGTTACTCCAATGGATTGTAGCCTTGTCATTATGTAAGGTAGTCTGTTGTTCAGATTTTGTTACTCCAATGGATGGTAGCCTTGTCATTATGGAAGATAGTCTGTTGTCGGGATTTTTTTTATTCCAATGGATGGTAACCTTGTCAGTATGGAAGGTAGTCTTTTGTCAAGATTTTTGTTACTCCAATGGATGATAGCCTTGCCATTATTTAAGGTAGTCTATTGTTGATATCTTTGTTACTCCAATGGATGATAGCCTTGTCATTATGCAAGGTAGTCTGTTGTTCAGATTTTTGTTACTCCAATGGATGGTAGCCTTGTCATTATGGAAGGTAGTCTATTGTCGAGATTTTTGTTATTCCAATGGATGGTAGCCTTATCATTATGGAAGTTAGTTGTTATCGATATTTTTGTTACTCCAATGGATGGAAGCCTTGTCATTATGGAAGGTAGTCTATTGTAGAGATTTTTGTTATTCCAATGGATGGTAACCTTGTCATATTGGAAGGTAGTATTTTTTCGATATTTTTGTTACTCCAATGGATGGTAGCCTTGTCATTGTGGAAGGTATTCTATTATCGAGATTTTTGTTATTCCATTTGTGGAAGGTATTCTATTATCGAGATTTTTGTTATTCCAATGGATGGTAGCCTTATCATTATGGAAGGTAGTTTTTTATCGAGATTTTTGTTACTCTAATGGATGGTAGCCTTGTCATTATGGAAGGTAGTCTATTGTCGAGATGTTTGTTATTCCAATGGATGGTAGCCTTATCATTATGGAAGGTAGTTTTTTATGGAGATTTTTGTTACTCCAATGGATGGTAGCCTTGTCATTATGGAACGTATTCTATTGTCGAGATTTTTGTTATTCCAATGGATGGTATCCATATCATTATGGAAGTTACTTTTTATCGAGATTTTTGTTACTCCAATGTATGGTAGCCTTGTCATTATGGAAGGTAGTCTGTTGTCGAGATTTTTTTTACTCCAATGAATTGTAGCCTTGTCATTATGGAAGGTAGTCAATTGTCGAGATATTTGTTACCCCAATGGATGGTAGCCTTGTAATTATGGAAGGTAGTTTGTCGTTGAGATTTTTGTTATTCCAATGGATTGTAGCCATGTCATTATGTAAGGTGGTCTGTTGTTCATATTTTGTTACTCCAATGGATAGTAGCCATGTCATTATGGAAGATAGTCTGTTGTTGAGATTTTTATTATTCCAATGGATGGTAACATTGTCAGTATGGAAGGTAGTCTTTTGTCGAGATTTTTGTTAATCCAATGGATGGTAGCCTTGTAATTATTTAAGGTAGTCTATTGTCGATATCTTTGTTACTCCAATGTATGATAGCCTTGTCATTATGCAATGTAGTATGTTGTTCATATTTTTGTTACTCGAATTGATGGTAGCCTTGTAATTATGGAAGGTATTCTATTATCGAGATTTTTGTTATTCCAATGGATGGTAGCCTTATCATTATGGAAAGTAGTTTTTTATCGAGATTTTTGTTACTCTAATGGATGGTAGCCATGTCATTATGGAAGGTAGTCTATTGTCGAGATTTTTGTTATTCCAATGGATGGTAGCCTTGTCATTATGCAAGGTAGTCTGTTGTTCAGATTTTTGTTACTCCAATGGATGGTAGCCTTGTCATTATGGAATGTAGTCTATTGTCGAGATTTTTGTTATTCCAATGGATGGTAGCCTTATCATTATGGAAGTTAGTTTTTATCGATATTTTTGTTACTCCAATGGATGGAAGCCTTGTCATTATGGAAGGTAGTCTATTGTAGAGATTTTTGTTATTCCAATGGATGGTAACCTTGTCATATTGGAAGGTAGTATTTTTTCGAGATTTTTGTTACTCCAATGGATGGTAGCCTTGTCATTGTGGAAGGTATTCTATTATCGAGATTTTTGTTATTCCAATGGATGGTAGCCTTATCATTATGGAAGGTAGTTTTTTATCGAGATTTTTGTTACTCTAATGGATGGTAGCCTTGTCATTATGGAAGGTAGTCTATTGTCGAGATGTTTGTTATTCCAATGGATGGTAGCCTTATCATTATGGAAGGTAGTTTTTTATGGAGATTTTTGTTACTCCAATGGATGGTAGCCTTGTCATTATGGAAGGTATTCTATTGTCGAGATTTTTGTTATTCCAATGGATGGTAGCCATATCATTATGGAAGTTACTTTTTATCGAGATTTTTGTTACTCCAATGGATGGTAGCCTTGTCATTATGGAAGGTAGTCTGTTGTCGAGATTTTTTTTACTCAAATGAATTGTAGCCTTGTCATTATGGAAGGTAGTCAATTGTCGAGATATTTGTTACCCCAATGGATGGTAGCCTTGTAATTATGGAAGGTAGTTTGTCGTTGAGATTTTTGTTATTTCAATGGATTGTAGCCATGTCATTATGTAAGGTGGTCTGTTGTTCATATTTTGTTACTCTAATGGATGGTAGCCTTGTCATTATGGAAGATAGTCTGTTGTCGAGATTTTTGTTAATCCAATGGATGGTAACCTTGTCAGTATGGAAGGTAGTCTTTTGTCAAGATTTTTGTTACTCCAATGGATGGTAGCCTTGTCATTATTTAAGGTAGTCTATTGTCGATATCTTTGTTACTACAATGAATGAAAGACTTTTTATTATGCAACGTAGTTTGTTGTTCATATTTTGCTTACTCCAATGGATGGTAGCCTTGTCATTATGGAAGGTAGTCTATAGTCGAGATTTTTGTTTTTCAATGGATGGTAACCTTGTCATTATGGAAGGTAGTCTTTTGTCGAGATTTTTGTTACTCGAATGGATGGCAGTCTTCTCATTATTGAAGGTAGTATGTTGTCGATATCTTTGTTACTCCAATGGATGGTAGCCTTGTCATTATCAAAGGTAGTATTTTGTCGTGATTTTTGTTATTCCAATGGATATTAGCCTTGTCATTATTAAAGGTAGTCTGTGATCGATGTCTTTGTTACTCCAATGGATGATAGCCTTGTCATTATGGAAGGTAGTCTATTGTCGATATTTCTTTTCCTCCAATGGATGGTAACCTTGTCATTATGGAACGTTGTCTATCGTTTAGATTTTTCTTACTCCAATGGATTGTAGCCTTGTCATTATGTAAGGTAGTCTATTGTTCAGATTTTTGTTACTCCAATGGATGGTAGCCTTGTCATTAAGGAAGATAGCCTGTTGTCGAGATTTTTGTTATTCCAATGGATGGTAACCTTGTCATTATGGAAGGTAGTCATTTGTCGAGATTTTTGTTACTGCAATGGACGGTAGCCTTGTCATTATGTAAGGTAGTTTGTTGTTCAGGATTTTGTTACTCCAATGGATGGTAGCCTTACCATTATGGAAGATAGTCTGTTGTCGAGATTTTTGTTATTCCAATGGATGGTAACATTGTCAGTATGGAAGGTAGTCTTTTGTCGAGATTTTTGTTAATCCAATGGATGGTAGCCTTGTAATTATTTAAGGTAGTCTATTGTCGATATCTTTGTTACTCCAATGTATGATAGCCTTGTCATTATGCAATGTAGTATGTTGTTCATATTTTTGTTACTCGAATTGATGGTAGCCTTGTAATTATGGAAGGTATTCTATTATCGAGATTTTTGTTATTCCAATGGATGGTAGCCTTATCATTATGGAAAGTAGTTTTTTATCGAGATTTTTGTTACTCTAATGGATGGTAGCCTTGTCATTATGGAAGGTAGTCTATTGTCGAGATTTTTGATATTCCAATGGATGGTAGCCTTATCATTATGGAAGGTAATTTTTTATGGAGATTTTTGTTACTCAAATGATTGGTAGCCTTGTCATTATGGAAGGTAGTCTATTGTCGATATTTTTGTTATTCCAATGGATGGTAGCCTTATCATTATAAAAGTTACTTTTTATCAAGATTTTTGTTACTCCAATGGATGGTAGCCTTGTCATTATGGAAGGTAGTCTGTTGTCGATATTTTTTTTACTCCAATGGATGGTAGCCTTGTCATTATGGAAGGTAGTCTGTTGTCGATATTTTTGTTACCCCAATGGATGGTAGCCTTGTAATTATGGAAGGTAGTGTGTTGTCGAGATTTTTGTTACTCCAATGGATGGTAGCCTTGTCATTATGGAAGGTAGTCTGTTGTCGAGATTTTTGTTACCCCAATGGATGGTAGCCTTGTCATTATGGAAGGTAGTTTCTCGTTGAGATTTTTGTTACTCCAATGGATTGTAGCCATGTCATTATGTCTGGTGGTCTGTTGTTAAGATTTTGTTACTCCAATGGATGGTAGCCTTGTCATTATGGAAGATAGTCTATTGTCGAGATTTTTGTGATTCCAACTGATGGTAACCTTGTCATAATGGAAGGTAGTCTTTTGTCGAGATTTTTGTTAATCCAATGGATGGTAGCCTTGTAATTATTTAAGGTAGTCTATTGTCGATATCTTTGTTACTCCAATGTATGATATCCTTGTCATTATGCAATGTAGTATGTTGTTCATATTTTTGTTACTCAAATTGATGGTAGCCTTGTAATTATGGAAGGTATTCTATTATCGAGATTTTTGTTATTCCAATGGATGGTAGCCTTATCATTATGGAAAGTAGTTTTTTATCGAGATTTTTGTTACTCTAATGGATGGTAGCCTTGTCATTATGGAAGGTAGTCTATTGTCGAGATTTTTGTTATTCCAATGGATGGTAGCCTTGTCATTATGGAAGGTAGTCTTTTGTCGAGATTTTTGTTACTCGAATGGATGGTAGCCTTCTTATTATTGAAGGTAGTCTGTTGTCGATATCTTTGTTACTCCAATGGATGATAGCCTTGTCATTATGGAAGGTAGTCTACTATCGAGATTTTTGTTACTCCAATGGATATTAGCCTTATCATTATTGAAGGTAGTCTGTTATCGATATCTTTGCTACTCTAATGGATGATAGCCTTGTAATTATGGAAGGTAGTCTACTATCGAGATTTTTTTTCCTCCAATGGATGGTAACCTTGTCATTATGTAAGGTTGTTTGTCGTTTAGATTTTTGTTACTCCAATGGATTGTAGCCTTGTCATTATGTAAGGTAGTCTGTTGTTCAGATTTTTGTTACTCCAATGGATGGTAGCCTTGTCATTAAGGAAGATAGCCTGTTGTCGAGATTTTTGTTATTCCAATGGATGGTAACCTTGTCAGTATGGAAGGTAGTCTATTGTCGGGATTTTGGTTACTACAATGGATGGTAGGCTTGTTATTATGGAACGTAGTTTATTGTAGATATTTTTTTTACTCCAATGCATGGAAGCCTTGTCATTATGGAAGGTTGTCTGTTCTCGAGATTTTTGTTACTCTAATGGATGGTAGCCTTGTCATTATGGAAGGCAGTCTAATTTCTATATTTTTGTTACTCCAATGGATGATAGCCTTGTCATTATGGAAGGTAGTCTTTTGTCGAGATTTTTGTTAATTCAACGGATGGTAGCCTTGTCATTATGGAAGGTTATTTGTTGTCGAGATTTTTGTTACTCCAATGGATGGTAGCTTTGTCATTATGGAAGGTAGTCTATTGTCGAGATTTTTGTTACTCCAATGGATGGTAGCTTTGTCATTATGGAAGGTAGTCTATTGTCGAGATTTTTGTTACTCCAATGGATAGTAGCCTTCTCATTATGGAAGGTTGTTTGTTGTCGAGAATTTTGTTACTCTAATGGATGGTAGCCTTTTCATTATGGAAGGCAGTCTGTTTCTGAGGTTTTTGTTACTCCAATGGATCGTAGCCTTGTCATTATGGAAGGTAGTCTGTTGTCGATATTTTTGTTACTCCAATGAATGGTAGCCTTGTCATTATGGAAGGTAGTATGTTGTTGATATCTTTGTTACTGCAATAGATTGTAGCCTTGTCATTATGGAAGGTAGTCTATTGGCGAGATTTTTTTTACTCCGATGGATGCTAGCCTTTTCATTATGGAAGGTAGTTTGTCATTGTGATTTATGGCACTTCAATGGATGATAGCTTTGTCACTATGGAAGGTAGTCTGTTGTTCATATTTTTGTTACTCTAATGGATGGTAGCCTTGTCATTATGGAAGATAGTCTATTGTCGGGATTTTGGTTACTCCAATGGATGGTAGAATTATCATTATGGAAGGTAGTCTGTTGTCGATATTTTTGTTACTCCAATGGATGGTATCCTTGTCATTATTGAAGGTAGTATGTTATCGATATCTTTGTTACTCCAATGGATTGTGGCCTTGTCATTATGGAAGGTAGTCTATTGTCGAGATTTTTGTTACTCCAATGGATGGTATGATTGTCATTATGGATAGCAGTCTGTTGTCCAAAATTTTGTTACTCCAATGGATGGTAGCCTTGTCATTATGGAACGTAGTCTGTTGTCGATGTTTTTGTTACTCCAATGGATGCTAGCCTTGTCATCATGGAAGGTAGTCTGTTGTTGTGATTTCTGTCACTCCATTGGAAGGTATCCTTGTCACTATGGAAGGTAGTTTGTTGTTCATATTTTTGTTACTCCAATGGATGGTAGCCTTATCATTATGGAAGGTAATCTATTGTCGTGATTTTTGTTACTCCAATGGATGGTAGCATTATCATTATGGATGGTTGTCTATTTTCTAGATTTTTGTTACTCCAATGGATGGTAGCTTTTTCATTATGGGAGGTAGTCTGTTTTCGAGATTTTTGTTACTCCAATGGATGTTAGCCTTGTCACTATGGAAGGTAGTCTGTTGTCGAGATTTTTGTTAATTCAATGGATGGTAGCCTTGTCATTATGTAAGGTTATTTGTTGTCGATATTTTTGTTACTCCAATGGATGCTATCCTTGTCATTATGGAAGTTAGTCTGTCGTTGTGATTTATGTCAATCCAATGGATGGTAGCCTTGCCACTATGGATGGTAGTCTGTTGTTCATATTTTTGTTACTCCAATGGATGGTAGCCTTGTCATTATGGAAGGTTGTCTGTTCTCGATATTTTTGTTACTCTAATGGATGGTAGCCTTGTCATTATGAAAGGCAGTCTAATTTCTAGATTTTTGTTACTCCAATGGATGGTAGCTTTGTCATTATGGAAGGTAGTCTATTGTCGAGATTTTTGTTACTCCAATGGATGGTAGCTTTGTCATTATGGAAGGTAGTCTATTGTCGAGATTTTTGTTACTCCAATGGATAGTAGCCTTCTCATTATGGAAGGTTGTTTGTTGTCGAGAATTTTGTTACTCTAATGGATGGTAGCCTTTTCATTATGGAAGGCAGTCTGTTTCTGAGGTTTTTGTTACTCCAATGGATCGTAGCCTTGTCATTATGGAAGGTAGTCTGTTGTCGATATTTTTGTTACTCCAATGAATGGTAGCCTTGTCATTATGGAAGGTAGTATGTTGTTGATATCTTTGTTACTTCAATAGATTGTAGCCTTGTCATTATGGAAGGTAGTCTATTGGCGAGATTTTTTTTACTCCGATGGATGCTAGCCTTTTCATTATGGAAGGTAGTTTGTCATTGTGATTTATGGCACTTCAATGGATGATAGCTTTGTCACTATGGAAGGTAGTCTGTTGTTCATATTTTTGTTACTCTAATGGATGGTAGCCTTGTCATTATGGAAGATAGTCTATTGTCGGGATTTTGGTTACTCCAATGGATGGTAGAATTATCATTATGGAAGGTAGTCTGTTGTCGATATTTTTGTTACTCCAATGGATGGTAGCCTTGTCATTATTGAAGGTAGTATGTTATCGATATCTTTGTTACTCCAATGGATTGTGGCCTTGTCATTATGGAAGGTAGTCTATTGTCGAGATTTTTGTTACTCCAATGGATGGTATGATTGTCATTATGGATAGCAGTCTGTTGTCCAAAATTTTGTTACTCCAATGGATGGTAGCCTTGTCATTATGGAACGTAGTCTGTTGTCGATGTTTTGATTACTCCAATGGATGCTAGCCTTGTCATCATGGAAGGTAGTCTGTTGTTGTGATTTCTGTCACTCCATTGGAAGGTATCCTTGTCACTATGGAAGGTAGTTTGTTGTTCATATTTTTGTTACTCCAATGGATGGTAGCCTTATCATTATGGAAGGTAATCTATTGTCGAGATTTTTGTTACTCCAATGGATGGTAGCATTATCATTATGGATGGTTGTCTATTTTCTAGATTTTTGTTACTCCAATGGATGGTAGCTTTTTCATTATGGGAGGTAGTCTGTTTTCGAGATTTTTGTTACTCCAATGGATGTTAGCCTTGTCACTATGGAAGGTACTCTGTTGTCGAGATTTTTGTTAATTCAATGGATGGTAGCCTTGTCATTATGTAAGGTTATTTGTTGTCGATATTTTTGTTACTCCAATGGATGCTATCCTTGTCATTATGGAAGTTAGTCTGTCGTTGTGATTTATGTCAATCCAATGGATGGTAGCCTTGCCACTATGGATGGTAGTCTGTTGTTCATATTTTTGTTACTCCAATGGATGGTAGCCTTGTCATTATGGAAGGTTGTCTGTACTCGATATTTTTGTTACTCTAATGGATGGTAGCCTTGTCATTATGAAAGGCAGTCTAATTTCTAGATTTTTGTTACTCCAATGGATGGTAGCCTTGTCATTATGGAAGGTAGTCTGTTGTCGAGATTTTTGTTAATTCAACGGATGGTAGCCTTGTCATTATGGAAGGTTATTTGTTGTCGAGATTTTTGTTACTCCAATGGATGGTAGCTTTGTCATTATGGAAGGTAGTCTATTGTCGAGATTTTTGTTACTCCAACGGATGGTAGCCTTCTCATTATGGAAGGTTGTTTGTTGTCGAGAATTTTGTTACTCTAATGGATGGTAGCCTTTTCATTATGGAAGGCAGTCTGTTTCCGAGATTTTTGTTACTCCAATGGATGGTAGCCTTGTCATTATGGAAGGTAGTCTGTTGTCGATATTTTTGTTACTCCAATGAATGGTAGCCTTGTCATTATGGAAGGTAGTATGTTGTTGATATCTTTGTTACTCCAATGGATTGTAGCATTGTCATTATGGAAGGTAGTCTATTGGCGAGATTTTTTTTACTCCGATGGATGCTAGCCTTTTCATTATGGAAGGTAGTTTGTCGTTGTGATTTATGGCACTCCAATGGATGATAGCTTTGTCACTATGGAGGTAGTTTGTTGTTCATATTTTGGTTATTCTAATGGATGGTAGCCTTGTCATTATGGAAGATAGTCTATTGTCGGGATTTTGGTTACTCCAATGGATGGTAGAATTATCATTATGGAAGGTAGTCTGTTGTCGATATTTTTGTTACTCCAATGGATGGTAGCCTTGTCATTATTGATGGTAGTATGTTATCGATATCTTTGTTACTCCAATGGATTGTGGCCTTGTCATTATGGAAGGTAGTCTATTGTCGAGATTTTTGTTACTCCAATGGATGGTATCATTGTCATTATGGATAGCAATCTGTTGTCGAGAATTTTGTTACTCCAATGGATGGTAGCCTTGTCATTATGGAACGTAGTCTGTTGTCGATGTTTTTGTTACTCCAATGGATGCTATCCTTTTCATTATGGAAGGTAGTCTATTGTTGTGATTTCTGTCACTCCAATGGAAGGTAGCTTTGTCACTATGGAAGGTAGTCTGTTGTTCATATTTTTGTTACTCCAATGGATGGTAGCCTTGTCATTATGGAAGGTAGTCTATTGTCAGGATTTTGGTTACTACAATGGATGGTAGGCTTGTCATTATGGAACATAGTCTATTGTAGATATTTTTTTTATTCCAATGCATGGTAGCCTTGTCATTATGGAAGGTAGTCTGTCGTCGAGATTTTTGTTACTCCAATGGATGGAAGAATTATCATTATGGTAGGTTGTCTGTTGTCGATATTTTTGTTACTCCAATGGATGGTAGCCTTGTCATTATTGAAGGTAGTATGTTATCGATATCTTTGTTACTCCAATGGATTGTAGCCTTGTCATTATGGAATGTAGTCTGTTATCGAGATTTTTGTTACTCCAATGGATGGTATGATTGTCATTATGGATAGCAGTCTGTTGTCCAAAATTTTGTTACTCTAATGGATGGTAGCCTTGTCATTATGGAACGTAGTCTGTTGTCGATGTTTTTGTTACTCCAATGGATGCTAGCCTTGTCATTATGGAAGGTAGTCTGTTGTTGTGATTTCTGTCACTCTAATGGAAGGTATCCTTGTCACTATGGAAGGTAGTTTGTTGTTCATATTTTTGTTACTCTAATGGATGGTAGCCTTATCATTATGGAAGGTAATCTATTGTCGAGATTTTTGTTACTCCAATGGATGGTAGCATTATCATTATGGATGGTAGTCTATTTTCTAGATTTTTGTTACACCAATGGATGGTAGATTTGTCATTATGGGAGGTAGTCTATTTTCGAGATTTTTGTTACTCCAATGGATGTTAGCCTTGTCACAATGGAAGGTAGTCTGTTGTCGAGATTTTTGTTAATTCAATGGATGGTAGCCTTGTCATTATGTAAGGTTATTTGTTGTCGAGATTTTTGTTACTCCAATGGATGCTATCCTTGTCATTATGGAAGTTAGTCTGTCGTTGTGATTTATGTCAATCCAATGGATGGTAGCCTTGCCACTATGGATGGTAGTCTGTTGTTCATATTTTTGTTCCTCCAATGGATGGTAGCCTTGTCATTATGGAAGGTTGTCTGTTCTCGAGATTTTTGTTACTCTAATGGATGGTAGCCTTGTCATTATGGAAGGCAGTCTAACTTCAAGATTTTTGTTACTCCAATGGATGGTAGCCTTGTCATTATGGAAGGTAGTCTGTTCTCGATATTTTTGTTACTCCAATGAATGGTAGCCTTGTCATTATGGAAGGTAATATGTTGTTCGTATTTTTGTTACTCCAATGGATGGTAGCCTTGCCACTATGGAACGTAGTCTATTGTCGAGATTTTTGTTACTCCAATGGATGGTAGCCTTCTCATTATGGAAGGCAGTCTATTTCCGAGAGTTTTGTTACTCCAATGGATGGTAGCCTTGTCATTATGGAAGGTAGTCTGTTGTCGATATTTTTGTTACTCCAATGAATGGCAACCTTGTCATTATGGAAGGTAGTCAATTGTTCATATTTTTGTTACTCCAATGGATGGTAGCCTTGTCATTATGGAAGGTAGTTTTTTGTCGAGATTTTTGTTATTCCAATGGATGGTAGCCTTGTCATTATGGAAGGTAGTCTCTTGTCGAGATTTTAGTTAATTCAACGGATGGTAGCCCTGTCATTATGGAAGGTTATTTGTTGTCGAGATTTTTGTTACTCCAATGGATGGTAGCCTTGTCATTATGGAAGGTAGTCTATTGTCGAGATTTTTGTTACTCCAATGGATGGTAGCCTTCTCATTATGGAAGGTTGTTTGTTGTCGAGATTTTTGTTACTCTAATGGATGGTAGCCTTGTCATTATGGGAGGTAGTCTGTTGTCGATATTTTTGTTACTCCAATGGATGGTAGCCTTGTCATTATGGAATGTAGTGTGTCGTCGAGATTTTTGTTACTTCAACGGATTGTAGCCTTGTCATTATGAAAGGTAGTTTTTTGTCGAGATTTTTTTTACTCCAATGGATGCTAGCCTTGTCATTATGGAAGGTAGTCTGATGTTGTGATTTCTGACACTCCAATGGATGGTAGCCTTGTCATTATGGAAGGTAGTCCGTTGTCGAGATTTTTGTTACTTCAATGGATTGTAGCCTTGTCATTATAGAAGGTTGTTTGTTGTCGAGATTTTTGTTACTCCAATGGATGCTAGCCTTGTCATTATGGAAGGTAGTCTGTCATTGTGATTTCTGTCACTCCAATGGATGGTAGCCTTGTCACTATGGAAGGTAGTCTGTTGTTGAGATTTTTGTTACTCCAATGGATGGTATCCTTGTCATTATGGAAGGTAGTCTATTGTCGAGAATTTTGTTACTCCAATGGATTGTAGCCTTGTCATTATGGAACATAGTCTGTTGTCGATAATTTTGTTACTCCAATGGATGCTAGCCTTGTCATTATGGAAGGTAGTTTGTTGTGGAGATTTTTGTTACTCCAATGGATGCTAGCCTTGTCATTATGGAAGGTAGTCTGTCGTTGTGATTTCTGTCACTCCAATGGATGGTAGCCTTGTCATTATGGAAGGTAGTCTTTTGTTCATATTTTTGTTACTCCAATTGAAGGTAGCCTTTCTCATTATGGAAGGTAGTCTATTGTCGAGATTTTTGTTAATTCAACGGATGGTAGCCCTGTCATTATGGAAGGTTATTTGTTGTCGAGATTTTTGTTACTCCAATGGATGGTAGCCTTGTCATTATGGAAGGTAGTCTATTGTCGAGATTTTTGTTACTCCAATGGATGGTAGCCTTCTCATTATGGAAGGTTGTTTGTTGTCGAGATTTTTGTTACTCTAATGGATGGTAGCCTTGTCATTATGGAAGGCAGTCTGTTTTCAAGATTTTTGTTAGTCCAATGGATGGTAGCCTTGTCTTTATGGAAGGTAGTCTGTTGTCAATATTTTTGTTACTCCAATGAATGGTAGCCTTGTCATTATGGAAGGTAGTATGTTGTCGATATCTTTGTTACTCCAATGGATTGTAGCCTTGTCATTATGGCAGGTAGTCTATTGGCGAGATTATTGTTACTCCGATGGATGCTAGCCTTGTCATTATGGAAGGTAGTCTGTCGTTGTGATTTCTATCACTCCAATGGATGGTAGCCTTGTCACTAAGGAAGGTAGTCTGTTGTTCATATTTTTGTTACTCCAATTGAAGGTAGCCTATTCATTATGGAAGGTAGTCTATTGTCGAGATTTTTGTTACTCCAATGGACTGTAGCCTTGTCATTAGGGAACATAGTCTGTTGTCGAGATTTGTGTTACTACAATGGATGGTAGCCTTGTCATTATCGAAGGTAGTCTATTGTCGAGATTTTTGTTACTACAATGGATGGTATCCTTGTCATTATGGAAGGTAGTCTGTTGTCGAGAATTTAGTTACTCCAATGGATTGTAGCCTTGTCATTATGGAACATAGTCTGTTGTCGATAATTTTGTTACTCCAATGGATGGTAGCCTTGTCATTTTGAAAGGTAGTTTGTTGTCGATATTTTTGTTATTACAATTGATGGTAGCCTTTTCATTATGGGAGGTAGTCTGTTGTCGATATTTTTGTTTCTCCAATGGATGGTAGCCTTGTCATTATGGAATGTAGTGTGTCCTCGAGATTTTTGTTACTTCAACGGATGGTAGCCTTGTCATTATGAAAGGTAGTTTTTTGTTAAGATTTTTGTTACTCCAATGGATGGTAGCCTTGTCATTATGGAAGGTAGTCTGTTCTCGATATTTTTGTTACTCCAATGAATGGTAGCCTTGTCATTATGGAAGGTAATATGTTGTTCGTATTTTTGTTACTCCAATGGATGGTAGCCTTGCCACTATGGAACGTAGTCTATTGTCGAGATTTTTGTTACTCCAATGGATGGTAGCCTTCTCATTATGGAAGGCAGTCTATTTCCGAGAGTTTTGTTACTCCAATGGATGGTAGCCTTGTCATTATGGAAGGTAGTCTGTTGTCGATATTTTTGTTACTCCAATGAATGGCAACCTTGTCATTATGGAAGGTAGTCAATTGTTCATATTTTTGTTACTCCAATGGATGGTAGCCTTGTCATTATGGAAGGTAGTTTTTTGTCGAGATTTTTGTTATTCCAATGGATGGTAGCCTTGTCATTATGGAAGGTAGTCTCTTGTCGAGATTTTAGTTAATTCAACGGATGGTAGCCCTGTCATTATGGAAGGTTATTTGTTGTCGAGATTTTTGTTACTCCAATGGATGGTAGCCTTGTCATTATGGAAGGTAGTCTATTGTCGAGATTTTTGTTACTCCAATGGATGGTAGCCTTCTCATTATGGAAGGTTGTTTGTTGTCGAGATTTTTGTTACTCTAATGGATGGTAGCCTTGTCATTATGGGAGGTAGTCTGTTGTCGATATTTTTGTTACTCCAATGGATGGTAGCCTTGTCATTATGGAATGTAGTGTGTCGTCGAGATTTTTGTTACTTCAACGGATTGTAGCCTTGTCATTATGAAAGGTAGTTTTTTGTCGAGATTTTTTTTACTCCAATGGATGCTAGCCTTGTCATTATGGAAGGTAGTCTGATGTTGTGATTTCTGACACTCCAATGGATGGTAGCCTTGTCATTATGGAAGGTAGTCCGTTGTCGAGATTTTTGTTACTTCAATGGATTGTAGCCTTGTCATTATAGAAGGTTGTTTGTTGTCGAGATTTTTGTTACTCCAATGGATGCTAGCCTTGTCATTATGGAAGGTAGTCTGTCATTGTGATTTCTGTCACTCCAATGGATGGTAGCCTTGTCACTATGGAAGGTAGTCTGTTGTTGAGATTTTTGTTACTCCAATGGATGGTATCCTTGTCATTATGGAAGGTAGTCTATTGTCGAGAATTTTGTTACTCCAATGGATTGTAGCCTTGTCATTATGGAACATAGTCTGTTGTCGATAATTTTGTTACTCCAATGGATGCTAGCCTTGTCATTATGGAAGGTAGTTTGTTGTGGAGATTTTTGTTACTCCAATGGATGCTAGCCTTGTCATTATGGAAGGTAGTCTGTCGTTGTGATTTCTGTCACTCCAATGGATGGTAGCCTTGTCATTATGGAAGGTAGTCTTTTGTTCATATTTTTGTTACTCCAATTGAAGGTAGCCTTTCTCATTATGGAAGGTAGTCTATTGTCGAGATTTTTGTTAATTCAACGAATGGTAGCCCTGTCATTATGGAAGGTTATTTGTTGTCGAGATTTTTGTTACTCCAATGGATGGTAGCCTTGTCATTATGGAAGGTAGTCTATTGTCGAGATTTTTGTTACTCCAATGGATGGTAGCCTTCTCATTATGGAAGGTTGTTTGTTGTCGAGATTTTTGTTACTCTAATGGATGGTAGCCTTGTCATTATGGAAGGCAGTCTGTTTTCAAGATTTTTGTTAGTCCAATGGATGGTAGCCTTGTCTTTATGGAAGGTAGTCTGTTGTCAATATTTTTGTTACTCCAATGAATGGTAGCCTTGTCATTATGGAAGGTAGTATGTTGTCGATATCTTTGTTACTCCAATGGATTGTAGCCTTGTCATTATGGCAGGTAGTCTATTGGCGAGATTATTGTTACTCCGATGGATGCTAGCCTTGTCATTATGGAAGGTAGTCTGTCGTTGTGATTTCTATCACTCCAATGGATGGTAGCCTTGTCACTAAGGAAGGTAGTCTGTTGTTCATATTTTTGTTACTCCAATTGAAGGTAGCCTATTCATTATGGAAGGTAGTCTATTGTCGAGATTTTTGTTACTCCAATGGACTGTAGCCTTGTCATTAGGGAACATAGTCTGTTGTCGAGATTTGTGTTACTACAATGGATGGTAGCCTTGTCATTATGGAAGGTAGTCTATTGTCGAGATTTTTGTTACTACAATGGATGGTATCCTTGTCATTATGGAAGGTAGTCTGTTGTCGAGAATTTAGTTACTCCAATGGATTGTAGCCTTGTCATTATGGAACATAGTCTGTTGTCGATAATTTTGTTACTCCAATGGATGGAAGCCTTGTCATTTTGAAAGGTAGTTTGTTGTCGAGATTTTTGTTATTACAATTGATGGTAGCCTTTTCATTATGGGAGGTAGTCTGTTGTCGATATTTTTGTTTCTCCAATGGATGGTAGCCTTGTCATTATGGAATGTAGTGTGTCCTCGAGATTTTTGTTACTTCAACGGATGGTAGCCTTGTCATTATGAAAGGTAGTTTTTTGTTAAGATTTTTTTTACTCCAATGGATGGTAGCCTTGTCATTATGGAAGGTAGTCCGTTGTCGAGATTTTTGTTACTTCAATGGATTGTAGCCTTGTCATTATAGAAGGTTGTTTGTTGTCGAGATTTTTGTTACTCCAATGGATGCTAGCCTTGTCATTATGGAAGGTAGTTTGTCATTGTGATTTCTGTCACTCCAATGGATGGTAGCCTTGTCACTATGGAAGGTAGTCTGTTGTTGAGATTTTTGTTACTCCAATGGATGGTATCCTTGTCATTATGGAAGGTAGTATTTGTCGAGAATTTTGTTACTCCAATGGATTGTAGCCTTGTCATTATGGAACATAGTCTGTTGTCGATAATTTTGTTACTCCAATGGATGCTAGCCTTGTCATTATGGAAGGTAGTTTGTTGTGGAGGTTTTTGTTACTCCAATGGATGCTAGCCTTATCATTATGGAAGGTAGTCTGTCGTTGTGATTTCTGTCACTCCAATGGATGGTAGCCTTGTCATTATGGAAGGTAGTCTTTTGTTCATATTTTTGTTACTCCAATTGAAGGTAGCCTTTCTCATTATGGAAGGGAGTCTATTCTCGAGATTTGTGTTACTCCAATGGATGGTAGCCTTGTCATTATAAAAGGTAGTCTGTTATCGAGATTTTTGTTACTTAAATGGATGGTAGCCTTGTCATTATGGAAGGTAGTTTGTTGTCGAGATTTTTGTTATTCCAATGGATGCTAGCCTTGTCATTATGGAAGGTAGTCTGTCGTTGTGATTTCTGTCACTCCAATGGATGGTAGCCTCGCACTATGGAAGGTAGTCTGTTATTCATATTTTTGTTACTAAAATCGAAGGTAGCCTTGTCATTATGGAAGGTAGTCTATTGTCGAGATTTTTGTTACTCCAATAGATGGTAGCCTTGTCATTATGGAAGGTTGTCTGTTGTCGAGATTTTTGTTACTCTAATGGATGGTAGCCTTGTTATTATGGATGGTAGTCTGTTTTCGAGATTTTTGTTACTCCAGTGGATGGTAGCCTTGTAATTGGGGAACGTAGTTTGTTGTCCAGATTTTTGTTACTACAATGGATGGTAGCCTTGCCACTATGGAAGGTAGTCTATTGTCGAGATTTTTGATACTCCAATGGATGGTAGCCTTCTCATTATGGAAGGCTGTTTGTTGTCGAGATTTTTGTTACTCTAATGGATGGTAGCCTTTTCATTATGGAAGGCAGTCTGTTTCCGAGATTTTTGTTACTCCAATGGATGGTATCCTTGTCATTATGGAAGGTAGTTTGTTGTCGATATTTTTGTTACTCTAATGAATGGAAGCTTTGTCATTATGGAAGGTAGTCAATTGTTCATATTTTTGTTACTCCAATGGATGGTAGCCTTGTCATTATGGAAGGTAGTTTGTTGTCGAGATTTTTGTTATTCCAATGGATGGTAGCCTTGTCATTATGGAAGGTACTCTGTTGTCGTGATTTTTGTTAATTCAACTGATGGTAGCCCTGTCATTATGGAAGGTTATTTGTTGTCGAGATTTTTGTTACTCCAATGGTTGGTAGCATTGTCATTATGGAAGGTAGTCTATTGTCGAGATTTTTGTTACTCCAATGGATGGTAGCCTTCTCATTATGGAAGGTTGTTTGTTGTCGAGATTTTTGTTACTCTAATGGATGGTAGCCTTGTCATTAT
This sequence comes from Vicia faba, assembly GCA_948472305.1. NCBI lineage: Eukaryota > Viridiplantae > Streptophyta > Magnoliopsida > Fabales > Fabaceae > Vicia > Vicia faba. Next base: position 678,744,131 of record OX451739.1, on the reverse strand, counting down.
GGAAGGCAGTCTGTTTTCAAGATTTTTGTTAGTCCAATGGATGGTAGCCTTATCATTATGGAAGGTAGTTTATTGTTCATATTTTTGTCACTCCAATGGATGGTAGCCTTATCATTATGGAAGGTAATCTATTGTCGAGATTTTTGTTACTCCAATGGATGGTAGCATTATCATTATGGATGGTAGTCTATTTTCTAGATTTTTGTTACACCAATGGATGTTAGCCTTGTCACTATGGAAGGTAGTCTGTTGTCGAGATTTTTGTTAATTCAATGGATGGTAGCCTTGTCAATATGTAAGGTTATTTGTTGTCGAGATTTTTGTTACTCCAATGGATGCTATCCTTGTCATTATGGAAGTTAGTCTGTCGTTGTGATTTATGTCAATCCAATGGATGGTAGCCTTGCCACTATGGATGGTAGTCTGTTGTTCATATTTTTGTTACTCCAATGGATGGTAGCCTTGTCATTATGGAAGGTTGTCTGTTCTCGAGATTTTTGTTACTCTAATGGATGGTAGCCTTGTCATTATGGAAGGCAGTCTAACTTCGAGATTTTTGTTACTCCAATGGATGTTAGCCTTGTCATTTTGGAAGGTAGTCTGTTCTCGATATTTTTGTTACTCCAATGAATGGTAGCCTTGTCATTATGGAAGGTAATATGTTGTTCGTATTTTTGTTACTCCAATGGATGGTAGCCTTGCCATTATGGAAGGGTGTTTGTTGTCGAGATTTTTGTTACTCTAATGGATGGTAGCCTTTTCATTATGGAAGGTAGTCTGTTTCCGAGATTTTTGTTACTCCAATGGATTGTAGCCTTGTCATTATGGAAGGTAGTCTGTTGTCGATATTTTTGTTACTCCAATGAATGGAAGCCTTGTCATTATGGAAGGTAGTCAATTGTTCATATTTTTGTTACTCCAATGGATGGTAGCCTTGTCATTATGGAAGGTAGTTTTTTGTCGAGATTTTTGTTATTCCAATGGATGGTAGCCTTGTCATTATGGAAGGTAGTCTGTTGTCGAGATTTTTGTTAATTCAACGGATGGTAGCCCTGTCATTATGGAAGGTTATTTGTTGTCAAGATTTTTGTTAATCCAATGGATGGTAGCCTTGTCATTATAGAAGGTAGTCTATTGTCGAGATTTTTGTTACTCCAATGGATGGTAGCCTTCTCATTATGGAAGGTTGTTTGTTGTCGAGATTTTTGTTACTCTAATGGATGGTAGCCTTGTCATTATGGAAGGAAGTCTGTTTTCAAGATTTTTGTTAGTCCAATGGATGGTAGCCTTGTCATTATGGAAGGTAGTCTGTTGATAATATTTTTGTTACTCCAATGAATGGTAGCCTTGTCATTATGGAAGGTAGTATGTTGTCGATATCTTTGTTACTCCAATGGATTGTAGCCTTGTCATTATGGCAGGTAGTCTATTGGCGAGATTTTTGTTACTCCGATGGATGCTAGCCTTGTCATTATGGAAGGTAGTCTGTCGTTGTGATTTCTATCACTCCAATGGATGGTAGCCTTGTCACTAAGGAAGGTAGTCTGTTGTTCATATTTTTGTTACTCCAATTGAAGGTAGCCTATTCATTATGGAAGGTAGTCTATTGTCGAGATTTTTGTTACTCCAATGGATGGTAGCCTTGTAATTAGGGAACATAGTCTGTTGTCGAGATTTGTGTTACTACAATGGATGGTAGCCTTGTCATTATGGAAGGTAGTCTATTGTCGAGATTTTTGTTACTCCAATGGATGGTATCCTTGTCATTATGGAAGGTAGTCTGTTGTCGAGAATTTTGTTACTCCAATGGATTGTAGCCTTGTCATTATGGAACATAGTCTGTTGTCGATAATTTTGTTACTCCAATGGATGGTAGCCTTGTCATTATGAAAGGTAGTTTGTTGTCGAGATTTTTGTTATTACAATGGATGGTAGCCTTTTCATTAATGGAGGTAGTGTGTTGTCGATATTTTTGTTACTCCAATGGATGGTAGCCATGTCATTATGGAATGTAGTGTGTCGTCGAGATTTTTGTTACATCAACGGATGGTAGCCTTGTCATTATGAAAGGTAGTTTTTTGTCGAGATTTTTTTTACTCCAATGGATGCTAGCCTTGTCATTATATAAGGTAGTCTGACGTTGTGATTTCTGACACTCCAATGGATGGTAGCCTTGTCATTATGGAAGGTAGTCCGTTGTCGAGATTTTTGTTACTTCAATGGATTGTAGCCTTGTCATTATAGAAGGTAGTTTGTTGTCGAGATTTTTGTTTCTCCAATGGATGCTAGCCTTGTCATTATGGAAGGTAGTCTGTCATTGTGATTTCTGTCACTCCAATGGATGGTAGCCTTGTCACTATGGAAGGTAGTCTGTTGTTGAGATTTTTGTTACTCCAATGGATGGTATCCTTGTCATTATGGAAGGTAGTCTATTGTCGAGATTTTTGTTACTCCAATGGATTGTAGCCTTGTCATTATGGAATGTTGTCTGTTGTCGAGATTTTTGTTACTCTAATGGATGGTAGCCTTGTTATTATGGATGGTAGTCTGTTTTCGAGATTTTTGTTACTCCAGTGGATGGTAGCCTTGTAATTGGGAAACGTAGTTTGTTGTCCAGATTTTTGTTACTACAATGGATGGTAGCCTTGCCACTATGGAAGGTAGTCTATTGTCGAGATTTTTGTTACTCCAATGGATGGTAGCCTTCTCATTGTGGAAGGCTGTTTGTTGTCGAGATTTTTGTTACTCTAATGGATGGTAGCCTTTTCATTATGGAAGGCAGTCTGTTTCCGAGATTTTTGTTACTCCAATGGATGGTATCCTTGTCATTATGGAAGGTAGTCTGTTGTTGATATTTTTGTTACTCTAATGAATGGCAGCCTTGTCATTATGGAAGGTAGTCAATTGTTCATATTTTTGTTACTCCAATGGATGGTAGCCTTGTCATTATGGAAGGTAGTTTGTTGTCAAGATTTTTGTTATTCCAATGGATGGTAGCCTTGTCATTATGGAAGGTAGTCTGTTGTCGAGATTTTTGTTAATTCAACGGATGGTAGCCCTGTCATTATGGAAGGTTATTTGTTGTCGAGATTTTTGTTACTCCAATGGATGGTTGCATTGTCATTATGGAAGGTAGTCTATTGTCGAGATTTTTTTTACTCCAATGGATGGTAGCCTTCTCATTATGGAAGGTTGTTTATCGTCGAGATTTTTGTTACTCTAATGGATGGTAGCCTTGTCGTTATGGAAGGCAGTCTGTTTTCAAGATTTTTGTTAGTCCAATGGATGGTAGCCTTGTCATTATGGAAGGTAGTCTGTTGTCAATATTTTTGTTACTCCAATGAATGGTAGCCTTGTCATTATGGAAGGTAGTATGTTGTCGATATCTTTGTTACTCTAATGGATTGTAGCCTTGTCATTATGGCAGGTAGTCTATTGGCGAGATTTTTGTTACTCCGATGGATACTAGCCTTGTCATTATGGAAGGCAGTCTGTCGTTGTGATTTCTATCACTCCAATGGATGGTAGCCTTGTCACTAAGGAAGATAGTCTGTTTTTGATATTTTTGTTACTCCAATTGAAGGTAGCCTATTCATTATGGAAGGTAGTCTATTGTCGAGATTTTTGTTACTCCAATGGATGGTAGCCTTGTAATTAGGGAACATAGTTTGTTGTCGAGATTTGTGTTACTACAATGGGTGGTAGCCTTGTCATTATGAAAGGTAGTCTATTGTCGAGATTTTTGTTACTCCAATGGATGGTATCCTTGTCATTATGGAAGGTAGTCTGTTGTCCAGAATTTTGTTACTCCAATGGATTGTAGCCTTGTCATTATAGAACATAGTATGTTGTCGATAATTTTGTTACTACAATGGATGGTAGCCTTTTCATTATGGGGGGTAGTCTGTTGTCGATATTTTTGTTACTCCAATGGATGGTAGCCTTGTCATTATGGAATGTAGTGTGTCGTCGAGATTTTTGTTACTTCAATGGATGGTAGCCTTGTCATTATAAAAGGTAGTTTGTTGTCGAGATTTTTTTTACTCCAATGGATTCTAGCCTTGTCATTATGGAAGGTAGTCTGACGTTGTGATTTCTGACACTCCAATGGATGGTAGCCTTGTCATTATGGAAGGTAGTCCGTTGTCGAGATTTTTGTTACTTCAATGGATTGTAGCCTTGTCATTATAGAAGGTAGTTTGTTGTCGAGATTTTTGTTACTCCAATGGATGCTAGCCTTGTCATTATGGAAGGTAGTCTGTCATTGTGATTTCTGTCACTCCGATGGATGGTAGCCTTGTCAATATGGAAGGTAGTCTGTTGTTCATATTTTTGTTACTCCAATGGAAGGTAGCCTTGTCATTATGGAAGGTAGTCTATTATCTAGATTTTTGTTACTCCAATGGATTGTAGCCTTGTCATTATGGATGGTAGTCTGTCGTCGAGATTTTTGTTACTTCAATGGATGGTAGCCTTGTCATTATGGAAGGTAGTTTGTTGGAGAGATTTTTGTTATTGCAATGGATGTTAGCCTTGTCATTATGGAAGGTAGTCTGTCGTTGTGATTTCTGTCACTCCAATGGATGGTAGCCTTGTCACTATGAAAGGTAGTCTGTTATTCATATTTTTGTTACTAAAATCGAAGGTAGCCTTGACATTATGGAAGGTAGTCTATTGTCGAGATTTTTGTTACTCCAATAGATGGTAGCCTTGTCATTATGGAAGGTTGTCTGTTGTCGAGATTTTTGTTACTCTAATGGATGGTAGCCTTGTTATTATGGATGGTAGTCTGTTTTCAAGATTTTTGTTACTACAGTGGATGGTAGCCTTGTAATTAGGGAACATAGTCTGTTGTCCAGATTTTTGTTACTACAATGGATGGTAGCCTTGTCATTATGGAAGGTAGTCTATTGTCGAGATTTTTGTTACTCCAATGAATGGTAGCCTTGTCATTATGGAAGGTAGTCTATCGTCGAGATTTTTGTTACTTCAAGGGATGGTAGCCTTGTCATTATGGAATATAGTCTGTCATCGAGATTTTTTTTACTTCAATGGATGGTAGCCTTGTCATTATGGAAGGTAGTCTGTTGTTGTGATTTCTGTCACTCCAATGGAAGGTATCCTTGTCACTATGGAAGGTAGTTTGTTGTTCATATTTTTGTTACTCTAATGGATGGTAGCCTTATCATTATGGAAGGAAATCTATTGTCGAGATTTTTGTTACTCCAATGGATGGTAGCATTATCATTATGGATGGTTGTCTATTTACAAGATTTTTGTTACTCCAATGGATGGTAGCTTTTTCATTATGGGAGGTAGTCTGTTTTCGAGATTTTTGTTACTCCAATGGATGTTAGCCTTGTCACTATGGAAGGTAGTCTGTTGTCGAGATTTTTGTTAATTCAATGGATGGTAGCCTTGTCATTATGTAAGGTTATTTGTTGTCGAGATTTTTGTTACTCCAATGGATGCTATCCTTGTCATTATGGAAGTTAGTCTGTCGTTGTGATTTATGTCAATCCAATGGATGGTAGCCTTGCCACTATGGATGGTAGTCTGTTGTTCATATTTTTGTTACTCTAATGGATGGTAGCCTTGTCATTATGGAAGGCAGTCTAATTTCGAGATTTTTGTTACTCCAATGGATGGTAGCCTTGTCATTATGGAAGGTAGTCTGTTGTCGATATTTTTGTTACTCCAATGAATGGTAGCATTGTCATTATGGAAGGTAATATGTTGTTCGTATTTTTGTTACTCCAATGGATGGTAGCCTTGCCACTATGGAAGGTAGTCTATTGTCGAGATTTTTGTTACTCCAATGGATGGTAGCCTTCTCATTATGGAAGGCTGTTTGTTGTCGAGATTTTTGTTACTCTAATGGATGGTAGCCTTTTCATTATGGAAGGCAGTCTGTTTCCGAGATTTTTGTTACTCCAATGGATGGTATCCTTGTCATTATGGAAGGTAGTCTGTTGTCGATATTTTTGTTACTCTAATGAATGGCAGCCTTGTCATTATGGAAGGTAGTCAATTGTTCATATTTTTGTTACTCCAATGGATGGTAGCCTTGTCATTATGGAAGGTAGTTTGTTGTCGAGATTTCTGTTATTCCAATGGATGGTAGCCTTGTCATTATGGAAGGTAGTCTATTGTCGAGATTTTTGTTAATTCAACGGATGGTAGCCCTGTCATTATGGAAGGTTATTTGTTGTCGAGATTTTTGTTACTCCAATGGATGGTAGCCTTGTCATTATGGAAGGTAGTCTATGTCGAGATTTTTGTTACTCCAATGGATGGTAGCCTTCTCATTATGGAAGGTTGTTTGTTGTCGAGATTTTATTACTCTAATGGATGGTAGCATTGTCATTATGGATGGCAGTCTGTTTTTAAGATTTTTGTTAGTCCAATGGATGGTAGCCTTGTCATTAGGGAAGGTAGTCTATTGTCAATATTTTTGTTACTCCAATGAATGGTAGCCTTGTCATTATGGAAGGTAGTATGTTGTCAATATCTTTGTTACTCCAATGGATTGTAGCCTTGTCATTATGGAAGGTAGTCTATTGGCGAGATTTTTGTTACTCCGATGGATGCTAGCCTTGTCATTATGGAAGGTAGTCTGTCGTTGTGATTTCTATCACTCCAATGGATGGTAGCCTTGTCACTAAGGAAGGTAGTTTGTTGTTCATATTTTTGTTACTCCAATTGAAGGTAGCCTATTCATTATGGAAGGTAGTCTATTGTCGAGATTTTTGTTACTCCAATGGATGGTAGCCTTGTAATTAGGGAACATAGTCTGTTGTCGAGATTTGTGTTACTACAATGGATGGTAGCCTTGTCATTATTGAAGGTAGTCTATTGTCGAGATTTTTGTTACTCCAATGGATGGTATCCTTGTCATTATGGAAGGTAGTCTGTTGTCGAGAATTTTGTTACTCCAATGGATTGTAGCCTTGTCATTATGGAACATAGTCTGTTGTCGATAATTTTGTTACTCCAATGGATGGTAGCCTTGTCATTATGAAAGGTAGTTTGTTGTCGAGATTTTTGTTATTATAATGGATGGTAGCCTTTTCATTATGGGAGGTAGTCTGTTGTCGATATTTTTGTTACTCCAATGGATGGTAGCCTTGTCATTATGGAATGTAGTGTGTCGTCGAGATTTTTGTTACTTCAATGGATGGTAGCCTTGTCATTATGAAATGTAGTCCGTTGTCGAGATTTTTGTTACTTCAATGGATTATAGCCTTGTCATTATAGAAGGTAGTTTGTTGTCGAGATTTTTGTTACTCCAATGGATGCTAGCCTTATCATTATGGAAGGTAGTCTGTCATTATGATTTCTGTCACTCCAATGGATGGTAGCCTTGTCACTATGGAAGGTAGTCTGTTGTTCATATTTTTGTTACTCCAATGGAAGGTAGCCTTGTCATTATGGAAGGTAGTCTATTATCTAGATTTTTGTTACTCCAATGGATTGTAGCCTTGTCATTATGGATGGTAGTCTGTCGTCGAGATTTTTGTTACTTCAATGGATGGTAGCCTTGTCATTATGGAAGGTAGTTTGTTGTGGAGATTTTTGTTACTCCAATGGATGCTAGCCTTGTCATTATGGAAGGTAGTCTTTCGTTGTGATTTCTGTCACTCCAATGGATGGTAGCCTTGTCATTATGGAAGGTAGTCTGTTGTTCATATTTTTGTTACTCCAATTGAATGTAGCCTTTCTCATTATGAAAGGGAGTCTATTGTCGAGATTTTTGTTACTCCAATGGATGGTAGCCTTGTCATTATAAAAGGTAGTCTGTCATCGAGAGTTTTGTTACTTCAATGGATGGTAGCCTTGTCATTATGGAAGGTAGTTTGTTGTCGAGATTTTTGTTATTCCAATGGATGCTAGCCTTGTCATTATGGAAGGTAGTCTGTCATTGTGATTTCTGTCACTCCAATGGATGGTAGCCTTGTCACTATGGAAGGTAGTCTCTTTTTCATATTTTTGTTACTAAAATCGAAGGTAGCCTTGTCATTATGGAAGGTAGTCTATTGTCGAGATTTTTGTTACTCCAATAGATGGTAGCCTTGTCATTATGGAAGGTTGTCTGTTGTCGAGATTTTTGTTACTCTAATGGATGGTAGCCTTGTTATTATGGATGGTAGTCTGTTTTCGAGATTTTTGTTACTCCAGTGGATGGTAGCCTTGTAATTAGGGAACGTAGTCTGTTGTCCAGATTTTTGTTACTACAATGGATGGTAGCCTTGTCATTATGGAAGGTAGTCTATTGTCGAGGTTTTGGTTACTCCAATGAATGGGAGCCTTGTCATTATGGAAGATAGTCTATCATCGAGATTTTTGTTACTTCAAGGGATGGTAGCCTTGTCATTATGGAATGTAGTCTGTCGTCGATATTTTTTTTACTTCAATGGATGGTAGCCTTGTCATTATGGAAGGTAGTTTGATGTCAAGATTTTTGTTACTCCAATGGATTCTAGCCTTGTCATTATGGAAGGTAGTCTGACACTGTGATTTCTATCAATCCAATGGACGGTAGCCTTGTCCATATAAACGGTAGTTTGTTGTCGAGATTTTTTTTACTCCAATGGATGCTAGCCTTGTCATTATGGAAGGTAGTCTGACGTTGTGATTTCTATCACTCCAATGGATGGTAGCCTTGTCACTATGGAAGGGAGTCCGTTGTCGAGATTTTTGTTACTTCAATGGATTGTAGCCTTGTCATTATAGAAGGTAGTTTGTTGTCGATATTTTTGTTACTCCAATGGATGCTTGCCTTGTCACTATGGAAGGTAGTCTGTTGTTCATATTTTTGTTACTCCGATGGAAGGTAGCCTTGTCATTATGGAAGATAGTCTATTATCTAGATTTTTGTTACTCCAACGGATTGTAGCCTTGTCATTATTGATGATAGTCTGTCGTCGAGATTTTTGTTACTTCAATGGATGCTAGCCTTGTCATTATGGAAGGTAGTTTGTTGTGGAGATTTTTGTTACTCCAATGGATGCTAGCCTTGTCATTATGGAAGGTAGTCTGTCGTTGTGATTTCTGTCACTCCAATGGATGGTAGCCTTGTCATTATGGAAGGTAGTCTGTTGTTCATATTTTTGTTACTCCAATTGAAGGTAGCCTTTCTCATTATGGAAGGGAGTCTATTGTCGAGATTTTTGTTACTCCAATGGATTGTAGCCTTGTCATTATAAAAGGTAGTCTGTCATCGAGATTTTTGTTACTTCAATGGATTATAGCCTTGTCATTATAGAAGGTAGTTTGTTGTCAAGATTTTTGTTACTCCAATGGATGCTAGCCTTGTCATTATGGAAGGTAGTCTGTCATTGTGATTTTTGTCACTCCAATGGATGGTAGCCTTGTCACTATGGAAGGTAGTCTGTTGTTCATATTTTTGTTACTCCAATTGAAGGTAGCCTTTCTCATTATGGAAGGGAGTCTATTGTCGAGATTTTTGTTACTCCAATGGATGGTAGCCTTGTCATTATGGAAGGTTGTCTGTTGTCGAGATTTTTGTTACTCTAATAATTGGTAGCCTTGTTATTATGGATGGTAGTCTGTTTTCGAGATTTTTATTACTCCAGTGGATGGTAGCCTTGTCATTATGGAAGGTAGTCTGTCATTGTGATTTCTGTCACTCCAATGGATGGTAGCCTTGTCACTATGGAAGGTAGTCTCTTTTTCATATTTTTGTTACTAAAATCGAAGGTAGCCTTGTCATTATGGAAGGTAGTCTATTGTCGAGATTTTTGTTACTCCAATAGATGGTAGCCTTGTCATTATGGAAGGTTGTCTGTTGTCGAGATTTTTGTTACTCTAATGGATGGTAGCCTTGTTATTATGGATGGTAGTCTGTTTTCGAGATTTTTGTTACTCCAGTGGATGGTAGCCTTGTAATTAGGGAACGTAGTCTGTTGTCCAGATTTTTGTTACTACAATGGATGGTAGCCTTGTCATTATGGAAGGTAGTCTATTGTCGAGGTTTTGGTTACTCCAATGAATGGGAGCCTTGTCATTATGGAAGATAGTCTATCATCGAGATTTTTGTTACTTCAAGGGATGGTAGCCTTGTCATTATGGAATGTAGTCTGTCGTCGATATTTTTTTTACATCAATGGATGGTAGCCTTGTCATTATGGAAGGTAGTTTGATGTCAAGATTTTTGTTACTCCAATGGATTCTAGCCTTGTCATTATGGAAGGTAGTCTGACACTGTGATTTCTATCAATCCAATGGACGGTAGCCTTGTCCATATAAACGGTAGTTTGTTGTCGAGATTTTTTTTACTCCAATGGATGCTAGCCTTGTCATTATGGAAGGTAGTCTGACGTTGTGATTTCTATCACTCCAATGGATGGTAGCCTTGTCACTATGGAAGGGAGTCCGTTGTCGAGATTTTTGTTACTTCAATGGATTGTAGCCTTGTCATTATAGAAGGTAGTTTGTTGTCGATATTTTTGTTACTCCAATGGATGCTTGCCTTGTCACTATGGAAGGTAGTCTGTTGTTCATATTTTTGTTACTCCGATGGAAGGTAGCCTTGTCATTATGGAAGATAGTCTATTATCTAGATTTTTGTTACTCCAACGGATTGTAGCCTTGTCATTATTGATGATAGTCTGTCGTCGAGATTTTTGTTACTTCAATGGATGCTAGCCTTGTCATTATGGAAGGTAGTTTGTTGTGGAGATTTTTGTTACTCCAATGGATGCTAGCCTTGTCATTATGGAAGGTAGTCTGTCGTTGTGATTTCTGTCACTCCAATGGATGGTAGCCTTGTCATTATGGAAGGTAGTCTGTTGTTCATATTTTTGTTACTCCAATTGAAGGTAGCCTTTCTCATTATGGAAGGGAGTCTATTGTCGAGATTTTTGTTACTCCAATGGATTGTAGCCTTGTCATTATAAAAGGTAGTCTGTCATCGAGATTTTTGTTACTTCAATGGATTATAGCCTTGTCATTATAGAAGGTAGTCTATTGTCGAGATTTTTGTTACTCCAATGGATGCTAGCCTTGTCATTATGGAAGGTAGTCTGTCATTGTGATTTTTGTCACTCCAATGGATGGTAGCCTTGTCACTATGGAAGGTAGTCTGTTGTTCATATTTTTGTTACTCCAATTGAAGGTAGCCTTTCTCATTATGGAAGGGAGTCTATTGTCGAGATTTTTGTTACTCCAATGGATGGTAGCCTTGTCATTATGGAAGGTTGTCTGTTGTCGAGATTTTTGTTACTCTAATAATTGGTAGCCTTGTTATTATGGATGGTAGTCTGTTTTCGAGATTTTTATTACTCCAGTGGATGGTAGCCTTGTAATTAGGGAATGTAGTCTGTTGTCCAGATTTTTGTTACTACAATGGATGGTAGCCTTGTCATTATGGAAGGTAGTCTATTGTCGAGATTTTTGTTACTCCAATGAATGGTAGCCTTGTCATTATGGAAGGTAGTCTATCGTCGAGATTATGTTACTTCAAGGGATGGTAGCCTTGTCATTATGGAATGTAGTTTGTCGTCGAGATTTTTTTTACTTCAATGGATGGTAGCCTTGTCATTATGGAAGATAGTTTGTTGTCGAGATTTTTTTTACTCCAATGGATTCTAGCCTTGTCATTATGGAAGGTAGTCTGACGTTGTGATTTCTGTCAATCCAATGGATGGTAGCCTTGTCATTATAAAAGGTAGTTTGTTGTCGAGATTATTTTTACTCCAATGGATGCTAGCCTTGTCATTATGGAAGGTAGTCTGACGTTGTGATTTCTATCACTCCAATGGATGGTAGCCTTGTCACTATGGAAGGTAGTCCGTTGTCGAGATTTTTGTTACTTCAATGGATGGTAGCCTTGTCATTATGGAAGGTAGTTTGTTGTCGAGATTTTTGTTATTCCAATGGATGCTAGCTTTGTCATTATGGAAGGTAGTCTGTCGTTGTGATTTCTGTCACTCCAATGGATGGTAGCCTTGTCACTATGGAAGGTAGTCTGTTGTTCATATTTTTGTTACTCCAATTGAAGGTAGCCTTTCTCATTATGGAAGGGAGTCTATTGTCGAGATTTTTGTTACTCCAATGGATGGTAGCCTTGTCATTATGGAAGGTTGTCTGTTGTCGAGATTTTTGTTACTCTAATAATTGGTAGCCTTGTTATTATGGATGGTAGTCTGTTTTCGAGATTTTTATTACTCCAGTGGATGGTAGCCTTGTAATTAGGGAATGTAGTATGTTGTCCAGATTTTTGTTACTACAATGGATGGTAGCCTTGTCATTATGGAAGGTAGTCTATTGTCGAGATTTTTGTTACTCCAATGAATGGTAGCCTTGTCATTATGGAAGGTAGTCTATCGTCGAGATTATGTTACTTCAAGGGATTGTAGCCTTGTCATTATGGAATGTAGTTTGTCGTCGAGATTTTTTTTACTTCAATGGATGGTAGCCTTGTCATTATGGAAGGTAGTTTGTTGTCGAGATTTTTGTTACTCCAATGGATTCTAGCCTTGTCATTATGGAAGGTAGTCTGACGTTGTGATTTCTGTCAATCCAATGGATGGTAGCCTTGTCATTATAAAAGGTAGTTTGTTGTCGAGATTATTTTTACTCCAATGGATGCTAGCCTTGTCATTATGGAAGATAGTCTGACGTTGTGATTTCTATCACTCCAATGGATGGTAGCCTTGTCACTATGGAAGGTAGTCCGTTGTCGAGATTTTTGTTACTTCAATGGATTGTAGCCTTGTCATTATAGAAGGTAGTTTGTTGTCGATATTTTTGTTACTCCAATGGATGCTAGCCTTGTCATTATGGAAGGTAGTATGTCGTTGAGATTTCTGTCAATCCAATGGATGGTAGCCTTGTCACTATGGAAGGTAGTCTGTTGTTCATATTTTTGTTACTCCAATGGAAGGTAGCCTTGTCATTATGGAAGGTAGTCTATTATCTAGATTTTTGTTACTCCAATGGATTGTAGCCTTGTCATTATTGATGGTAGTCTGTCGTCGAGATTTTTGTTACTTCAATGGATGGTAGCCTTGTCATTATGGAAGGTAGTTTGTTGTGGAGTTTTTGTTACTCCATTGTATGCTAGCCTTGTCATTATGGAAGGTAGTCTGTCGTTGTGATTTGTCACTCCAATGGATGGTAGCCTTGTCATTATGGAAGGTAGTTTGTTGTTCATATTTTTGTTACTCCAATTGAAGGTAGCTTTTGTCATTATGGAAGGTAGTCTATTGTCGAGATTTTTGTTACTCCAATGGATGGTAGCCTTGTCATTATAGAAGGAAGTTTGTCGTCGAGATTTTTGTTACTTCAATGGATGGTAGCCTTGTCATTATGGAAGGTAGTTTGTTGTCGAGATTTTTGTTATTCCAATGGATGCTAGCCTTGTCATTATGGAAGGTAGTCTGTCGTTGTGATTTCTGTCACTCTAATGGATGGTAGCCTTGTCACTATGGAAGGTAGTCTGTTATTCATATTTTTGTTACTAAAATCGAAGGTAGCCTTGTCATTATGGAAGGTAGTCTATTGTCGAGATTTTTGTTACTCCAATAGATGGTAGCCTTGTCATTATGGAAGGTTGTCTGTTGTCGAGATTTTTGTTACTCTAATGGATGGTAGCCTTGTTATTAAGGATGGTAGTCTGTTTTCGATATTTTTGTTACTCTAGTGGATGGTAGCCTTATAATTAAGGAACGTAGTCTGTTGTCCATATTTTTGTTACTGCAATGGATGGTAGCCTTGTCATTATGGAAGGTAGTCTATTGTCGAGATTTTTGTTACTCCAATGAATGGTAGCCTTTGCATTATGGAAGGTAGTCTATCGTCGAGATTTTTGTTACTTCAAGGGATGGTAGCCTTGTCATTATGGAAGGTAGTTTGTTGTCGAGATTTTTGTTACTCCAATGGATGGTAGCCTTGTCATTATGGAATGTAGTCTATCATCGAGATTTTTGTTACTTCAATGGATGGTAGCCTTGTCATTATGCAAGGTAGTTTGTTGTCGAGATTTTTGTTACTCCAATGGATTCTAGCCTTGTCAATATGGAAGGTCGTCTGACATTGTGATTTCTGTCACTCAATTGGATGGTAGCCTTGTCATTATAAAAGGTAGTTTGTTGTCGAGATTTTTTTTACTCCAATGGATGCTAGCCTTGTCTTTATGGAAGGTAGTCTGACATTGTCATTTCTGTCACTCCAATGGATGGTAGCCTTGTCACTATGGAAGGTAGTTTGTTGTCGAGGTTTTTGTTACTCCAATGGATGATAGCCTTGTCATTATGGAAGGTAGTCCGTCGTTGTGATTTCTGTCACTCCAATGGATGGTAGCCTTGTCACTATGGAAGGTAGTCTGTTGTTCATATTTTTGTTACTCCAATGGAAGGTAGCCTTGTCATTATGGAAGGTAGTCTATTATCTAGATTTTTGTTACTCCAATGGATTGTAGCCTTGTCATTTTGGATGGTAGTCTGTCGTCGAGATTTTTGTTACTTCAATGGATTGTAGCCTTGTCATTATGGAAAGTAGTTTGTTGTGGAGATTTTTGTTACTCCAATGGATGCTAGCCTTGTCATTATGGAAGGTAGTCTGTCGTTGTGATTTCTGTCACTGAAATGGATGGTAGCCTTGTCATTATGGAAGGTAGTCTGTTGTTCATATTTTTGTTACTCCAATTGAAGGTAGCCTTTCTCATTATGGAAGGTAGTCTATTATCGAGATTTTTGTTACTCCAATGGATGGTAGCCTTGTCATTATAGAAGGTAGTCTATCGTCGAGATTTTTGTTACTTCAATGAATGGTAGCCTTGTCATTATGAAAGGTAGTTTGTTGTCGAGATTTTTGTTATTCCAATGGATGCTAGCCTTGTCATTATGTAAGGTAGTCTGTCGTTGTGATTTCTGTCACTCCAATGGATGGTAGCCTTGTCACTATAGAAGGTAGTCTGTTATTCATATTTTTGTTACTAAAATCGAAGGTAGCCTTGTCATTATGGAAGGTAGTCAATTGTCTTGATTTTTGTTACTCCAATAGATGGTAGGCTTGTCATTATGGAAGGTTGTCTGTTGTCGAGATTTTTGTTACTCTAATGGATGGTAGCCTTGTTATTATGGATGGTAGTCTGTTTTCGAGATTTTTGTTACTCCAGTGGATGGTAGCCTTGTAATTATGGAACTTAGTCTGTTGTCCAGATTTTTTTTACTACAATGGACGGTAGCCTTGTCATTATGGAAGGTAGTCTATTGTCGAGATTTTTGTTACTCCAATGAATGGTAGCCTTGTCATTATGGAAGGTAGTCTATCGTCGAGATTTTTGTTACTTCAAGGGATGGTATCCTTGTCATTATGGAAGGTAGTCTGTTGTTCATATTTTTGTTACTCCAATGGATGGTAGCCTTGTCATTATGGAAGGTAGTCTATTGTCTAGATTTTTGTTACTCCAATGGATGGTAGCCTTGCCATTATGGAAGGTAGTCTATTGTCGAGATTTTTGTTACTCCAATGGATGGTAGCCTTGTCATTATAGAAGGTAGTCTGTCGTCGAGATTTTTGTTACTTCAATGGATGGTAGCCTTGTCATTATGGAAGGTAGTTTGTTGTCGAGATTTTTGTTACTCCAATGGATGCTATCCTTGTCAATATGGAAGTTAGTCTGTCGTTGTGATTTCTGTCACTCCAATGGATGGTAGCCTTGTCACTATGGAAGGTAGTCTGTTATTCATATTTTTGTTACTACAATGGAAGGTAGCCTTATCATTATGGAAGGTAGTCTATTGTCGAGATTTTTGTTACTCCAATAGATGGTAGCCTTGTCATTATGGAAGGTTGTCTGTTGTCGAGATTTTTGTTACTCTAATGGATGGTAGCCTTGTTATTATGGATGGTAGTCTATCGTCGAGATTTTTGTTACTTCAAGGGATGGTAGACTTGTCATTATGGAAGGTAGTTTGTTGTCGAGATTTTTGTTACTCCAATGGATGGTAGCCTTGTCATTATGGAATCTAGTCGGTCGTCGAGATTTTTGTTACTACAATGGATGGTAGCCTTGTCATTATGGAAGGTAGTTTGTTGTCGAGATTTTTGTTACTCCAATGGATGCTAGCCATGTCATTATGGAAGGTAGTCTGACGTTGTGATTTCTGTCACTCCAATGGATGGTAGCCTTGTAACTATGGAAGGTAGTCTGTTGTCGAGATTTTTGTTACATCAATGGATGGTAGCCTTGTCATTATAGAAGGTAGTTTGTTGTCGAGATTTTTGTTACTCTAATGGATGCTAGCCTTGTCATTATGGAAGGTAGTCTGTCGTTGTGATTTCTGTCACTCCAATGGATGGTAGCCTTGTCACTATGGAAGGTAGTCTGTTATTCATATTTTTGTTACTACAATGGAAGGTAGCCTTGTCATTATGGAAGGTAGTCTATTGTCGAGATTTTTGTTACTCCAATAGATGGTAGCCTTGTCATTATGGAAGGTTGTCTGTTGTCGAGATTTTTGTTACTTTAATGGATGGTAGCCTTGTTATTATGGATGGTAGTCTGTTTTCTCGATTTTTGTTACTCCAATGGATTGTAGCCTTGTAATTAGCGAACATAGTCTGTTGTCGAGATTTGTGTTACTATAATGGATGGTAGCCTTGTCATTATAAAAGGTAGTCTATTGTCGAGATTTTTGTTACTCCAATGAATGGTAGCCTTGTCATTATGGAAGGTAGTCTATCGTCGAGATTTTTGTTACTTCAAGGGATGGTAGCCTTGTCATTATGGAAGGTAGTTTGTTTTCGAGATTTTTGTTACTCCAATGGATGGTAGCCTTGTCATTATGGAATGTAGTCTGTCGTCGAGATTTTTGTTACTTCAATGGATGGTAGCCTTGTCATTATGGAAGGTAGTTTGTTGTCGATATTTTTGTTACTTCAAGGGATGGTAGCCTTGTCACTATTGAATGTAGTCTGACGTTGTGATTTCTGTCACTCCAATGGATGGTAGCCTTGTCCCTATGGAAGGTAGTCTATTGTCGAGATTTTTTTTACTTCAATGGATGGTAGCCTTGTAATTATAGAAGGTAGTTTGTTGTCGATATTTTTGTTACTCCAATGGATGCTAGCCTTGTCATTATGGAAGGTAGTCTGTCGTTGTGATTTCTGTCACTCCAATGGATGGTAGCCTTGTCACTATGGAAGGTAGTCTGTTGTTCATATTTTTGTTACTCCAATGGAAGGTAGCCTTGTCATTATGGAAGGTAGTCTATTGTCTAGATTTTTTTTACTCCAATGGATGGTAGCCTTATCATTATGGATGGTAGTCTGTTGTCGAGATTTTTGTTACTTTAATGGATGGTAGCCTTGTCATTATGGAAGGTAGTCTGTTTTCTCGATTTTTGTTACTCCAATGGATTGTAGCCTTGTAATTAGCGAACATAGTCTGTTGTCGAGATTTGTGTTACTATAATGGATGGTAGCCTTGTCATTATAAAAGGTAGTCTATTGTCGAGATTTTTGTTACTCCAATGAATGGTAGCCTTGTCATTATGGAAGGTAGTCTATCGTCGAGATTTTTGTTACTTCAAGGGATGGTAGCCTTGTCATTATGGAAGGTAGTTTGTTTTCGAGATTTTTGTTACTCCAATGGATGGTAGCCTTGTCATTATGGAATGTAGTCTGTCGTCGAGATTTTTGTTACTTCAATGGATGGTAGCCTTGTCATTATGGAAGGTAGTTTGTTGTCGATATTTTTGTTACTTCAAGGGATGGTAGCCTTGTCACTATTGAATGTAGTCTGACGTTGTGATTTCTGTCACTCCAATGGATGGTAGCCTTGTCCCTATGGAAGGTAGTCTGTTGTCGATATTTTTTTTACTTCAATGGATGGTAGCCTTGTAATTATAGAAGGTAGTTTGTTGTCGATATTTTTGTTACTCCAATGGATGCTAGCCTTGTCATTATGGAAGGTAGTCTGTCGTTGTGATTTCTGTCACTCCAATGGATGGTAGCCTTGTCACTATGGAAGGTAGTCTGTTGTTCATATTTTTGTTACTCCAATGGAAGGTAGCCTTGTCATTATGGAAGGTAGTCTATTGTCTAGATTTTTTTTACTCCAATGGATGGTAGCCTTATCATTATGGATGGTAGTCTGTTGTCGAGATTTTTGTTACTTCAAAGGATGGTAGCCTTGTCATTATGGAAGGTAGTTTGTTGTGGAGATTTTTGTTACTCCAATGGATGCTAGCCTTGTCATTATGGAAGGTAGTCTATCATTGTGATTTCTATCACTCCAATGGATGGTAGCCTTGTCATTATGGAAGGTAGTCAGTTGTTCATATTTTTGTTACTCCAATTGAAGGTAGCCTATTCATTATGGAAGGTAGTCTATTGTCGAGATTTTTGTTACTCCAATGGATGGTAGCCTTGTAATTAGGGAACATAGTCTGTTGTCGAGATTTGTGTTACTATAATGGATGGTAGCCTTGTCATTATGGAAGGTAGTCTAATGTCAGAATTTTGTTACTCCAATGAATGGTAGCCTTGTCATTATGGAAGGTAGTCTATCGTCGAGATTTTTGTTACTTCAAGGGATGGTAGCCTTGTCATTATGGAAGGTAGTTTGTTGTCGAGATTTTTGTTACTCCAATGGATGGTAGCCTTGTCATTATGGAATGTAGTCTGTCGTCAAGATTTTTGTTACTTCAATGCATGATAGCCTTGTCATCATGGAAGGTAGTTTGTTGTCTAGATTTTTGTTACTTCAAGGGATGGTAGCCTTGTCACTATTGAATGTAGTCTGACGTTGTGATTTCTGTCACTCCAATGGATGTTAGCCTTGCCACTATGGAAGGTAGTCTGTTGTCGAGATTTTTTTTACTTCAATGGATGGTAGCCTTGTCATTATAGAAGGTAGTTTGTTGTCGAGATTTTTGTTACTCCAATGGATGCTATCCTTGTCATTATGGAAGTTAGTCTGTCGTTGTGATTTCTGTCACTCCAATGGATGCTATCCTTGTCACTATGGAAGGTAGTCTGTTATTCATATTTTTGTTACTACAATGTAAGGTAGCCTTGTCATTATGGAAGGTAGTCTATTGTCGAGATTTTTGTTACTCCAATAGATGGTAGCCTTGTCATTATGGAAGGTTGTCTGTTGTCGAGATTTTTGTTACTCTAATGGATGGTAGCCTTGTTATTATGGATGGTAGTCTATCGTCGAGATTTTTGTTACTTCAAGGGATGGTAGACTTGTAATTATGGAAGGTAGTTTGTTGTCGAGATTTTTGTTACTCCAATGGATGGTAGCCTTGTCAATATGGAATGTAGTCGGTCGTCGAGATTTTTGTTACTACAATGGATGGTAGCCTTGTCATTATGGAAGGTAGTTTGTTGTCGAGATTTTTGTTACTCCAATGGATGCTAGCCATGTCATTATGGAAGGTAGTCTGACGTTGTGATTTCTGTCACTCCAATGGATGGTAGCCTTGTAACTATGGAAGGTAGTCTGTTGTCGAGATTTTTGTTACATCAATGGATGGTAGCCTTGTCATTATAGAAGGTAGTTTGTTGTCGAGATTTTTGTTACTCTAATGGATGCTAGCCTTGTCATTATGGAAGGTAGTCTGTCGTTGTGATTTCTGTCACTCCAATGGATGGTAGCCTTGTCACTATGGAAGGTAGTCTGTTATTCATATTTTTGTTACTACAATGGAAGGTAGCCTTGTCATTATGGAAGGTAGTCTATTGTCGAGATTTTTGTTACTCCAATAGATGGTAGCCTTGTCATTATGGAAGGTTGTCTGTTGTCGAGATTTTTGTTACTTTAATGGATGGTAGCCTTGTTATTATGGATGGTAGTCTATTTTCTCGATTTTTGTTACTCCAATGGATTGTAGCCTTGTAATTAGGGAACATAGTTTGTTGTCGAGATTTGTGTTACTATAATGAATGGTAGCCTTGTCATTATGGAAGGTAGTCTATTGTCGAGATTTTTGTTACTCCAATGAATGGTAGCCTTGTCTTTATGGAAGGTAGTCTATCGTCGAGATTTTTGTTACTTCAAGGGATGGTAGCCTTGTCATTATGGAAGGTAGTTTGTTTTCGAGATTTTTGTTACTCCAATGGATGGTAGCCTTGTCATTATGGAATGTAGTCTGTCGTCGAGATTTTTGTTACTTCAATGGATGGTAGCCTTGTCATTATGAAAGGTAGTTTGTTGTCGAGATTTTTGTTATTCCAATGGATGCTAGCCTTGTCATTATGTAAGGTAGTCTGTCGTTGTGATTTCTGTCACTCCAATGGATGGTAGCCTTGTCACTATAGAAGGTAGTCTGTTGTCGAGATTTTTTTTACTTCAATGGATGGTAGCCTTGTAATTATAGAAGGTAGTTTGTTGTCGATATTTTTGTTACTCCAATGGATGCTAGCCTTGTCATTATGGAAGGTGGTTTGTCGTTGTGATTTCTGTCACTCCAATGGATGGTAGCCTTGTCACTATGGAAGGTACTCTGTTGTTCATATTTTTGTTACTCCAATGGAAGGTAGCCTTGTCATTATGGAAGGTAGTCTATTGTCTAGATTTTTGTTACTCCAATGGATGGTAGCCTTGTCATTATGGATGGTAGTCTGTTGTCGAGATTTTTGTTACTTCAATGGATGGTAGCCTTGTCATTATGGAAGGTAGTTTGTTGTGGAGATTTTTGTTACTCCAATGGATTCTAGCCTTGTCATTATGGAAGGTAGTCTATCGTTGTGATTTCTGTCACTCCAATGGATGGTAGCCTTGTCATTATGGAAGGTAGTTTGTTGTTCATATTTTTGTTACTCCAATTGAAGGTAGCCTATTCATTATGGAAGGTAGTCTATTGTCGAGATTTTTGTTACTCCAATGGATGGTAGCCTTGTAATTAGGGAACATAGTCTGTTGTCGAGATTTGTGTTACTATAATGGATGGTAGCCTTGTCATTATGGAAGGTAGTTTGTTGTCGAGAATTTTGTTACTCCAATGAATGGTAGCCTTGTCATTATGGAAGGTAGTCTATCGTCGAGATTTTTGTTACTTCAATGCATGATAGCCTTGTCATCATGGAAGGTAGTTTGTTGTCTAGATTTTTGTTACTCCAATGGATGGTAGCCTTGTCACTATTGAATGTAGTCTGACGTTGTGATTTCTGTCACTCCAATGGATGTTAGCCTTGCCACTATGGAAGGTAGTCTGTTGTCGAGATTTTTTTTACTTCAATGGATGGTAGCCTTGTCATTATAGAAGGTAGTTTGTTGTCGAGATTTTTGTTACTCCAATGGATGCTATCCTTGTCATTATGGAAGTTAGTCTGTCGTTGTGATTTCTGTCACTCCAATGGATGGTAGCCTTGTCACTATGGAAGGTAGTCTGTTATTCATATTTTTGTTACTACAATGGAAGGTAGCCTTGTCATTATGGAAGGTAGTCTATTGTCGAGATTTTTGTTACTCCAATAGATGGTAGCCTTGTCATTATGGAAGGTTGTCTGTTGTCGAGATTTTTGTTACTCTAATGGATGGTAGCCTTGTTATTATGGATGGTAGTCTATCGTCGAGATTTTTGTTACTTCAAGGGATGGTAGACTTGTAATTATGGAAGGTAGTTTGTTGTCGAGATTTTTGTTACTCCAATGGATGGTAGCCTTGTCAATATGGAATGTAGTCGGTCGTCGAGATTTTTGTTACTACAATGGATGGTAGCCTTGTCATTATGGAAGGTAGTTTGTTGTCGAGATTTTTGTTACTCCAATGGATGCTAGCCATGTCATTATGGAAGGTAGTCTGACGTTGTGATTTCTGTCACTCCAATGGATGGTAGCCTTGTAACTATGGAAGGTAGTCTGTTGTCGAGATTTTTGTTACATCAATGGATGGTAGCCTTGTCATTATAGAAGGTAGTTTGTTGTCGAGATTTTTGTTACTCTAATGGATGCTAGCCTTGTCATTATGGAAGGTAGTCTGTCATTGTGATTTCTGTCACTCCAATGGATGGTAGCCTTGTCACTATGGAAGGTAGTCTGTTATTCATATTTTTGTTACTACAATGGAAGGTAGCCTTGTCATTATGGAAGGTAGTCTATTGTTGAGATTTTTGTTACTCCAATAGATGGTAGCCTTGTCATTATGGAAGGTTGTCTGTTGTCGAGATTTTTGTTACTTTAATGGATGGTAGCCTTGTTATTATGGATGGTAGTCTGTTTTCTTGATTTTTGTTACTCCAATGGATTGTAGCCTTGTAATTAGGGAACATAGTTTTTTGTCGAGATTTGTGTTACTATAATGAATGGTAGCCTTGTCATTATGGAAGGTAGTCTATTGTCTAGATTTTTGTTACTCCAATGAATGGTAGCCTTGTCTTTATGGAAGGTAGTCTATCGTCGAGATTTTTGTTACTTCAAGGGATGGTAGCCTTGTCATTATGGAAGGTAGTTTGTTTTCGAGATTTTTGTTACTCCAATGGATGGTAGCCTTGTCATTATGGAATGTAGTCTGTCGTCGAGATTTTTGTTACTTCAATGGATGGTAGCCTTGTCATTATGAAAGGTAGTTTGTTGTCGAGATTTTTGTTATTCCAATGGATGCTAGCCTTGTCATTATGTAAGGTAGTCTGTCGTTGTGATTTCTGTCACTCCAATGGATGGTAGCCTTGTCACTATAGAAGGTAGTCTGTTGTCGAGATTTGTGTTACTACAATGGATGGTAGCCTTGTCATTATGGAAGGTAGTCTATTGTCGATATTTTTGTTTCTCCAATGGATGCTAGCCTTGTCATTATGGAAGGTAGCATGTCGTTGAGATTTCTGTCACTCCAATGGATGGTAGCCTTGTCACTATGGAAGGTATTATGTTGTTCATATTTTTGTTACTCCAATGGAAGGTAGCCTTGTCATTATGGAAGGTAGTCTATTGTCTAGATTTTTGTTACTCCAATGAATGGTAGCCTTGTCATTCTGGATGGTAGTCTGTCGTCGAGATTTTTGTTACTTCAATGGATGGTAGCCTTGTCATTATGGAAGGTAGTTTGTTGTGGAGATTTTTGTTACTCCAATGGATGCTAGCCTTGTCATTATGGAAGGTAGTCTGTCGTTGTGATTTCTGTCACTCCAATGGATGGTAGCCTTGTCATTATGGAAGGTAGTCTGTTTTTCATATTTTTGTTACTCCAATTGAAGGTAGCCTATTCATTATGGAAGGTAGTCTATTGTCAAGATTTTTGTTACTCTAATGGATGGAAGCCTTGTAATTAGGGAACATAGTCTGTAGTCGAGATTTGTGTTGCTACAATGGATGGTAGCCTTGTCATTATGGAAGGTAGTCTATTGTCGAGATTTTTGTTACTCCAATGAATGGTAGCCTTGTCATTATGGAAGGTAGTCTATCGTCGAGATTTTTGTTACTTCAAGGGATGGTAGCCTTGTCATTATGGAAGGTAGTTTGTTGTCGAGATTTTAGTTACTCCAATGGATGGTAGCCTTGTCATTATGGAATGTAGTCTGTCGTCTAGATTTTTGTTACTTCAATGGATGGTAGCCTTGTCATTATGGAAGGTAGTTTGTTGTCGAGATTTTTGTTACTCCAATGGATACTAGCCTTGTCATTATGGAAGGTAGTCTCACGTTGTGATTTCTGTCACTCCAATGGATGGTAGCCTTGTCACTTTGGAAGGTAGTCTGTTGTCGAGATTTTTGTTACTTCAATGGATGGTAGCCTTGTCATTATACAAGGTAGTTTGTTGTCGAGATTAATGTTACTCCAATGGATGCAAGACTTGTCATTATGGAAGGTAGTTTGTCGTTGTGATTTCTGTCACTCCAATGGATGGTAGCCTTGTCACTATGGAAGGTAGTCTGTTGTTCATATTTTTTTTACTCCAATGGAAGGTAGCCTTGTCATTATGGAAGGTAGTGTATTGTCTAGATTTTTGTTACTCTAATGGATGTTAGCCTTGCCACTATGGAAGGTAGTCTGTCGTCGAGATTTTTGTTACTTCAATGGATGGTAGCCTTGTCATTATGGAAGGTAGTTTGTTGTCGACATTTTTGTTACTCCAATGGATGCTAGCCTTGTCATTATGGAAGGTAGTCTGTCGTTGTGATTTCTGTCACTCCAATGGATGGTAGCCTTGTCATTATGGAAGGTAGTCTGTTGTTCATATTTTTGTTACTCCAATTGAAGGTAGCCTATTCATTATGGAAGGTAGTCTATTGTCGAGATGTTTGTTACTCCAATGGATGGTAGCCTTCTAATTAGGGAACATAGTCTGTTGTCAAGATTTGTGTTACTACAATGGATGGTAGCCTTGTCATTATGGAAGGTAGTCTATTGTCGATATTTTTGTTTCTCCAATGGATGCTAGCCTTGTCATTATGGAAGGTAGCATGTCGTTGAGATTTCTGTCACTCCAATGGATGGTAGCCTTGTCACTATGGAAGGTAGTATGTTGTTCATATTTTTGTTACTCCAATGGAAGGTAGCCTTGTCATTATGGAAGGTAGTCTATTGTCTAGATTTTTGTTACTCCAATGGATGGTAGCCTTGTCATTCTGGATGGTAGTCTGTCGTCGAGATTTTTGTTACTTCAATGGATGGTAGCCTTGTCATTATAGAAGGTAGTTTGTTGTGGAGATTTTTGTTACTCCAATGGATGCTAGCCTTGTCATTATGGAAGGTAGTCTGTCGTTGTGATTTCTGTCACTCCAATGGATGGTAGCCTTGTCATTATGGAAGGTAGTATGTTGTTCATATTTTTGTTACACCAATTGAAGGTAGCCTATTCATTATGGAAGGTAGTCTATTGTCAAGATTTTTGTTACTCTAATGGATGGAAGCCTTGTAATTAGGGAACATAGTCTGTAGTCGAGATTTGTGTTACTACAATGGATGGTAGCCTTGTCATTATGGAAGGTAGTCTGTTGTCGAGATTTTTGTTACTCCAATGAATGGTAGCCTTGTCATTATGGAAGGTAGTCTATCGTCGAGATTTTTGTTACTTCAAGGGATGGTAGCCTTGTCATTATGGAAGGTAGTTTGTTGTCGAGATTTTAGTTACTCCAATGGATGGTAGCCTTGTCATTATGGAATGTAGTCTGTCGTCGAGATTTTTTTTACTTCAATGGATGGCAGCCTTGTCATTATGGAAGGTAGTTTGTTGTCGAGATTTTTGTTACTCCAATGGATACTAGCCTTGTCATTATGGAAGGTAGTCTGACGTTGTGATTTCTGTCACTCCAATGGATGGTAGCCTTGTCACTTTGGAAGGTAGTCTGTTGTCAAGATTTTTGTTACTTCAATGGATGGTAGCCTTGTCATTATAGAAGGTAGTTTGTTGTCGAGATTTTTGTTACTCCAATGGATGCAAGCCTTGTCATTATGGAAGGTAGTTTGTCGTTGTGATTTCTGTCACTCCAATGGATGGTAGCCTTGTCACTATGGAAGGTAGTCTGTTGTTCATATTTTTTTTACTCCAATGGAAGGTAGCCTTGTCATTATGGAAGGTAGTGTATTGTCTAGATTTTTGTTACTCTAATGGATGGTTGCCTTGTCATTATGGATGGTAGTCTGTCGTCGAGATTTTTGTTACTTCAATGGATGGTAGCCTTGTCATTATGGAAGGTAGTTTGTTGTGGAGATTTTTGTTACCCCAATGGATGCTAGCCTTGTCATTATGGAAGGTAGTCTGTCGTTGTGATTTCTGTCACTCCAATGGATGGTAGCCTTGTCATTATGGAACGTAGTCTATTGTTCATATTTTTGTTACTCCAATTGAAGGTAGCCTATTCATTATGGAAGGTTGTCTATTGTCGATATTTTTGTTATTCCAATGGATGGTAGCCTTATCATTATGGAAGGGAGTCTATTGTCGAGATTTTTGTTACTCCAATGGATGGTAGCCTTGTCATATAGAAGGGAGTCTGTCGTCGAGATTTTTGTTACTTCAATGGATGGTAGCCTTGTCATTATGGAAGGTAGTTTGTTGTCGAGATATTTGTTACTCCAATGGATGTTAGCCTTGTCATTATGGAAGGTAGTCTGTTGTTGTGATTTCTGTCACTCCAATGGATGGTAGCCTTGTCATTGTGGAAGGTAGTCTGTTATTAATATTTTTTTTACTACAATGGAAGGTAGCCTTGTCATTATGGAAGGTAGTCTATTGTCGAGATTTTTGTTACTCCAATAGATGGTAGCCTTGTCATTATGGAAGGTTGTCTGTTGTCGAGATTTTTGTTACTCTAATGGATGGTAGTCTGTTTTCGAAATTTTGGTTACTCCAATGGATGGTACCCTTGTAATTAGGAAACGTAGTCTGTTGTCGAGATTTTTGTTACTACAATGGATGGTAGCCTTATCATTATGGAAGGTAGTCTATTGTCGAGATTTTTGTTACTCCAATGAATGGTAGCCCTGTCATTATGGAAGGTAGTCTATCGTCAAGATTTTGGTTACTTCAAGGGATGGTAGCCTTGTCATTATAGAAGGTAGTTTGTTGTCAAGATTTTTGTTACTCCAATGGATGGTAGCCTTGTCATTATGGAAGGTTGTCTATTGTCGAGGTTTTTGTTACTCTAACGGATGGTAGCCTTGTTATTATGGATGGTTGTCTGTTGTCGAGATTTTTGTTACTCTAATGGATGGTAGCCTTGTTATTATTGATGGTAGTCTGATTTCAAGATTTTTGTTACTCCAATGGATGGTAGCCTTGTAATTAGGGAAGGTAGTCTGTTGTCGAGATTTTTGTTACTACAATGGATGGTATCCTAGTCATTATGGAAGGTAGTATGTTCTCGATATTTTTGTTATTCCAATAGATGGTATCCTTGTCATTATGGAAGATAGCCTGTTTTCGAGATGTTTGATACTCCAATGGATGGTAGACTTATCATTATGGAAGGTAGAATGTTGTCGAGATTTTTGTCATTCCATTGGATGGTAGCCTTGTCATTAGGGAAGGTAGTCTGTTCTCAAGATTTTTGTTATTCCAATAGATGGTAGCCTTGTCATTATGGAAGGTAGGCTGTTGCCGAGATTTTTGTTACTCCAATGGATGGTATCCTTGTCATTAATGGAAGGTAGTCTGTTGTCGAGAATTTTGTTACTCTAATGGATTGTAGCCTTATCATTATGGAACATAGTCTGTTGTCGATGTTTTTATTACTCCAATGGATGGTAGCCTTGTCATTATGGAAGGTAGTTTGTTGTCGAGATTTGTGTTATTCCAATGGATGGTAGCCTTGTCATTATGGAAGGTAGTCTGTTCTCGAGATTTTTCTTATTCCAATAGATGGTATCCTTGTCATTATGGAAAGTAGTCTGTTGTCGAGATTTTTGTTACTCCAATGGATGGTAGACTTATCATTATGGAAGGTAGAATGTTGTCGAGATTTTTGTCATTCCATTGGATGGTAGCCTTGTCATTATGGAAGGTAGTTTGTTCTCGAGATTTTTTGTTATTCCAATAGATGATAGCCTTGTAATTATGCAAGGTAGTCTATTGTCGAGATTTTTGTTACTCCAATGGATGCTAGCCTTGTCATTATGGAAGGAAGTATGTCGTTGTGATTTCTGTCACTCCAATGGATGGTAGCCTTGTTACTATGGAAGGTAGTCTATTGTTCATATTTTTGTTACTCCAATGGATGGTATCCTTGTCATTATAGAAGGTAGTCTGTTGTCGAGATTTTTGTTACTTCAATGGATGGTAGCCTTGTTATTATGGAAGGTTGTCTGTTGTCGAGATTTTTGCTACTCCAATGGATGATAGCCTTGTCATTATGGATGGTAGTCTTTTTTCGAGATTTTTGTTACTCCAATGGATGGTAGCCTTGTAATTAGGGAAGGTAGTCTGTTGTCGATATTTTTGTTACTACAATGGATGGTAGCCTTGTCATTATGGAAGGTAGTTTGTTCTCGAGATTTTTGTTATTCCAATAGATGGTATCCTTGTCATTATGGAAGGTAGTCTATTGTCGAGATTTTTGTTACTCCAATGGATGGTAGACTTGTCATTATGGAAGGTAGAATGTTGTCGAGATTTTTGTCATTCCATTGGATGGTAGCCTTGTCATTATGGAAGGTAGTTTGTTCTCGAGCTTTTTGTTATTCCAAAAGATGGTAGCCTTGTCATTATGGAAGGTAGTCTGTTGCAGAGATTTTTGTTATTCCAATGGATGGTATCCTTGTCATTAATGGAAGGTAGTTTGTTGTCGAGAATTTTGTTACTCCAATGGATTGTAGCCTTGTCATTATGGAACATAGTCTGTTGTCGATGTTTTTGTTACTCCAATGGATGGTAGCCTTGACATTATGGAAGGGAGTTTGTTGTCGAGATTTTAGTTATTCCAATGGATGGTAGCCTTGTAATTATGGAAGGTAGTCTGTTGTCGATATTTTTGTTACTCCGATGGATGGTAGCCTTGTCATTATGGAATGTAGTCTGTCGTCGAGATTTTTGTTACTTCAATGGATGGTAGCCTTTTCATAATGGAAGGTAGTTTTTTATCGAGACATTTGTTACTCTAATGGATGCTAGCCTTGTTATTATGGAAGGTAGTCTAACGTTGTGATTTCTGTCACTCTAATAGATGGTAGCCTTGTAACTATGGAAGGTAGTCTGTTGTCGAGATTTTTGTTACTTCAATGGATGGTAGCCTTGTCATTATGGAAGGTAGTCTGACGTTGTGATTTCTGTCACTCCAATGGATGGTAGCCTTGTAACTATGGAAGGTAGTCTGTTGTCGAGATTTTTGTTACTCCAATGGATGCTAGCCTTATCATTATGGAAGGTAGTCCATCGTTGTGATTTATGTCACTCCAATGGATGGTAGCCTTGTCATTATGGAAGGTAGTCTGTTGTTCATATTTTTGGTACTCCAATGGAAGGTAGCTTTGTCATTATGGAAGGTAGTCTATTGTCGAGATTTTTGTTACTACAAAAGAAGGTAGCCTTGTCATTATGGAAGGTAGTCTATTGTCGAGATTTTTGTTACTCCAATGGATGGTAGCCTTGTCATTATGGAAGGTTGTCTGTTGTCGAGGTTTTTTTTACTCTAACGGATGGTAGCCTTGTAGTTAGGGAACATAGTCTGTTGTCGAGATTTTTGTTACTCTAATGGATGGTAGCCTTGTTATTATTGATGGTAGTCTGATTTCAAGATTTTTGTTACTCCAATGGATGGTAGCCTTGTAATTAGGGAAGGTAGTCTGTTGTCGAGATTTTTGTTACTACAATGGATGGTATCCTAGTCATTATGGAAGGTAGTATGTTCTCGATATTTTTGTTATTCCAATAGATGGTATCCTTGTCATTATGGAAGATAGCCTGTTTTCGAGATGTTTGATACTCCAATGGATGGTAGACTTATCATTATGGAAGGTAGAATGTTGTTGAGATTTTAGTCATTCCATTGGATGGTAGCCTTGTCATTAGGGAAGGTAGTATGTTCTCGAGATTTTTGTTATTCCAATAGATGGTAGCCTTGTCATTATGGAAGGTAGTCTGTTGCCGAGATTTTTGTTACTCCAATGGATGGTATCCTTGTCATTAATGGAAGGTAGTCTGTTGTCGAGAATTTTGTTACTCCAATGGATTGTAGCCTTATCATTATGGAACATAGTCTGTTGTCGATGTTTTTATTACTCCAATGGATGGTAGCCTTGTCATTATGGAAGGTAGTTTGTTGTCGAGATTTGTGTTATTCCAATGGATGGTAGCCTTGTCATTATGGAAGGTAGTCTGTTCTCGAGATTTTTCTTATTCCAATAGATGGTATCCTTGTCATTATGGAAAGTAGTCTGTTGTCGAGATTTTTGTTACTCCAATGGATGGTAGACTTATCATTATGGAAGGTAGAATGTTGTCGAGATTTTTGTCATTCCATTGGATGGTAGCCTTGTCATTATTGAAGGTAGTCTGTTCTCGAGATTTTTGTTATTCCAATAGATGATAGCCTTGTAATTATGCAAGGTAGTCTATTGTCGAGATTTTTGTTACTCCAATGGATGCTAGCCTTGTCATTATGGAAGGTAGTATGTGGTTGTGATTTCTGTCACTCCAATGGATGGTAGCCTTGTTACTATGGAAGGTAGTCTATTGTTCATATTTTTGTTACTCCAATGGATGGTATCCTTGTCATTATGGAAGGTAGTCTGTTGTCGAGATTTTTGTTACTTCAATCGATGGTAGCCTTGTCATTATGGAAGGTTGTCCGTTGTCGAGATTTTTGCTACTCCAATGGATGCAAGGCTTGTCATTATGGATGGTAGTCTGTTTTCGAGATTTTTGTTACTCCAATGGATGGTAGCCTTGTAATTAGGGAAGGTAGTCTATTGTCGATATTTTTGTTACTACAATGGATGGTAGCCTTGTCATTATGGAAGGTAGTTTGTTCTCTAGATTTTTGTTATTCCAATAGATGGTATCCTTGTCATTATGGAAGGTAGTCTATTGTCGAGATTTTTGTTACTCCAATGGATGGTAGACTTATCATTATGGAAGGTAGAATGTTGTCGAGATTTTTGTCATTCCATTGGATGGTAGCCTTGTCATTATGGAAGGTAGTTTGTTCTCGAGCTTTTTGTTATTCCAAAAGATGGGAGCCTTGTCATTATGGAAGGTAGTCTGTTGCAGAGATTTTTGTTATTCCAATGGATGGTATCCTTGTCATTAATGGAAGGTAGTTTGTTGTCGAGAATTTTGTTACTCCAATGGATTGTAGCCTTGTCATTATTGAACATAGTCTGTTGTCGATGTTTTTGTTACTCCAATGGATGGTAGCCTTGACATTATGGAAGGTAGTTTGTTGTCGAGGTTTTTGTTATTCCAATGGATGGTAGCCTTGTAATTATGGAAGGTAGTCTGTTGTCGATATTTTTGTTACTCCGATGGATGGTAGCCTTGTCATTATGGAATGTAGTCTGTCGTCGAGATTTTTGTTACTTCAATGGATGGTAGCCTTTTCATAATGGAAGGTAGTTTTTTATCGAGATTTTTGTTACTCTAATGGATGCTAGCCTTGTCATTATGGAAGGTAGTCTAACGTTGTGATTTCTGTCACTCTAATAGATGGTAGCCTTGTAACTATGGAAGGTAGTCTGTTGTCGAGATTTTTGTTACTTCAATGGATGGTAGCCTTGTCATTATGGAAGGTAGTCTGACGTTGTGATTTCTGTCACTCCAATGGATGGTAGCCTTGTAACTATGGAAGGTAGTCTGTTGTCGAGATTTTTGTTACTCCAATGGATGCTAGCCTTATCATTATGGAAGTTAGTCCATCGTTGTGATTTCTGTCACTCCAATGGATGGTAGCCTTGTCATTATGGAAGGTAGTCTGTTGTTCATATTTTTGTTACTCCAATGGAAGGTAGCTTTGTCATTATGGAAGGTAGTCTATTGTCGAGATTTTTGTTACTACAAAAGAAGGTAGCCTTGTCATTATGGAAGGTAGTCTATTGTCGAGATTTTTATTACTCTAATGGATGGTAGCCTTGTTATTATGGATGGTAGTCTGTTTTCGAGATTTTTGTTACTCCAATGGATGGTAGCCTTGTAATTAGGGAACATAGTCTGTTGTCGAGATTTTTGTTACTACAATGGATGGTAGCCTTATCATTATGGAAGGTAGTCTATTGTCGAGATTTTTGTAACTCCAATGGATGGTAGCCTTGTCATTATGGTAGGTAGTTTGTTGTCGAGATTTTTGTTACTCCAATGGATGCTAGCCTTGTCATTATGGAAGGCAGTTTGTCGTTGTGATTTCTGTCACTCCAATGGATGGTAGCCTTGTCACTATGGAAGGTAGTCTGTTGTTCATATTTTTGTTACTCCAATGGATGGTATCCTTGTCATCATGGAAGGTAGTCTGTTGTTGAGATTTTTGTTACTTCAATGGATGGTAGCCTTTTCATTATGGAAGGTTGTCTGTTGTCGAGATTTTTGGTACTCCAGTGGATGCTAGCCTTGTCATTATGGATGGTAGTCTGTTTTCGAGAATTTTGATACTCCAATGGATGGTAACCTTGTAATTAGGGAAGGTAGTCTGTTGTCGAGATTTTTGTTACTACAATGGATGGTAGCCTTGTCATTATGGAAGGTAGTTTGTTCTCAAGATTTTTGTTATTCCAATAGATGGTATCCTTGTCATTATGGAAGGTAGTCTGTTGTCGAGATTTTTGTTACTCCAATGGATGGTAGACTTATCATTATGGAAGGTAGAATGTTGTCGAGATTTTTGTCATTCCATTGGATGGTAGCCTTGTCATTATGGAAGGTAGTCTGTTCTCGAGATTTTTGTTATTCCAAAAGATGGTAGCCTTGTCATTATGGAAGGTAGTATGTTGCAGAGATTTTTGTTACTCCAATGGATGGTATCCTTGTCATTAATGGAAGGTATTTTGTTCTCGAGAATTTTGGTACTCCAATGGATTGTAGCCTTGTCATTATGGAACATAGTCTGTTGTCGATGTTTTTGTTACTCCAATGGATTGTAGCCTTTACATTATGGAAGGTAGTTTGTTGTCGAGACTTTTGTTATTCCAATGGATGGTAGCCTTGTAATTATGGAAGGTAGTCTGTTGTCGATATTTTTGTTACTTCGATGGATGGTAGCCTTGTCATTATGGAATGTAGTCTGTCGTCGAGATTTTTGTTACTTCAATGGATGGTAGCCTTGTCATTATGGAAGGTAGTTTGTTGTCGAGATTTTTGTTACTCCAATGGATGCTAGCCTTATCATTATGGAAGGTAGTCTGTCGTTGTGATTTCTGTCACTCCAATGGATGGTAGCCTTGTCACTATGGAAGGTAGTCTATTGTTCATATTTTTGTTACTCCCATGGAAGGTAGCCTTATCATTATGGAAGGTAGTTTGTCGTCGAGATTTTTGTTACTTCAATGGATGGTAGCCTTGTCATTATGGAAGGTATTTTGTTGTGGAGATTTTTGTTACTCCAATGGATGGTAGCCTTGTCATTATGGAAGGTAGTTTGTTGTGGAGATTTTTGTTACTCCAATGGATGCTAGCCTTCTCATTATGGAAGGTAGTCTATCGTTGTGATTTCTGTCACTCCAATGGATGGTAGCCTTATCATTATGGAAGGTAGTATGTTGTTCATATTTTTGTTACTCCAATGGAAGGTAACCTTGTCATTATGGAAAGTAGTCTATTGTCGAGATTTTTGTTACTACAATGCCAGGTAGCCTTGTCATTATGGAAGGTAGTCTATTTTCGAGATTTTTATTACTCTAATGGATGGTAGCCTTCTTATTATGGATGGTAGTCTATTTTTGAGATTTTTGTTACTCCAACGGATGGTAGCCTTGTAATTAGGGAACATAGTATGTTGTCAAGATTTTTGTTACTACAATGGATGGTAGCCTTATCATTATGGAAGGTAGTCTATTGTCGAGATTTTTGTTACTCCAATGGATGGTAGCCTTGTCATTATGGTAGGTAGTTTGTTGTCGAGATTTTTGTTACTCCAATGGATGCTAGCCTTGTCATTATTAAAAGGCAGTCTGTCGTTGTGATTTCTGTCACTCCAATGGATGGTAGCCTTGTCACTATGGAAGGTAGTCTGTTGTTCATATTTTTGTTACTCCAATGGATGGTATCCTTGTCATTATGGAAGGTAGTCTGTTGTTGAGATTTTTGTTACTTCAATGGATGGTAGCCTTGTCATTATGGAAGGTTGTCTGTTGTCGAGATTTTTGGTACTCCAATGGATGCTAGCCTTGTCATTATGGATGGTAGTCTGTTTTCGAGATTTTTGTTACTCCAATGGATGGTAACCTTGTAATTAGGGAAGGTAGTCTGTTGTCGAGATTTTTGCTACTACAATGGATGGTAGCCTTGTCATTATGGAAGGTAGTTTGTTCTCGAGATTTTTGTTATTCCAATAGATGGTATCCTTGTCATTATGGAAGGTAGTCTGTTGTCGATATTTTTGTTACTCCAATGGATGGAAGACTTATCATTATGGAAGGTAGAATGTTGTCGAGATTTTTGTCATTCCATTGGATGGTAGCCTTGTCATTATGGAAGGTAGTCTGTTCTCGAGATTTTTGTTATTCCAAAAGATGGTAGCCTTGTCATTATGGAAGGTAGTCTGTTGCAGAGATTTTTGTTACTCCAATGGATGGTATCCTTGTCATTAATGGAAGGTATTTTGTTGTAGAGAATTTTGTTACTCCAATGGATTGTAGCCTTGTCATTATGGAACATAGTCTATTGTCGATGTTTTTGTTACTCCAATGGATTGTAGCCTTTACATTATGGAAGGTAGTTTGTTGTCGAGACTTTTGTTATTCCAATGGATGGTAGCCTTGTAATTATGGAAGGTAGTCTGTTGTCGATATTTTTGTTACTTCGATGGATGGTAGCCTTGTCATTATGGAATGTAGTCTGTCGTCGAGATTTTTGTTACTTCAATGGATGGTAGCCTTGTCATTATGGAAGGTAGTTTATTGTCGAGATTTTTGTTACTCCAATGGATGCTAGCCTTATCATTATGGAAGGTAGTCTGTCATTGTGATTTCTGTCACTCCAATGGATGGTAGCCTTGTCACTATGGAAGGTAGTCTATTGTTCATATTTTTGTTACTCCAATGGAAGGTAGCCTTGTCATTATGGAAGGTAGTTTGTCGTCGAGATTTTTGTTACTTCAATGGATGGTAGCCTTGTCATTATGGAAGGTAGTTTGTTGTGGAGATTTTTGTTACTCCAATGGATGGTAGCCTTGTCATTATGGAAGGTAGTTTGTTGTGGAGATTTTTGTTACTTCAATGGATGCTAGCCTTCTCATTATGGAAGGTAGTCTATCGTTGTGATTTCTGTCACTCCAATGGATGGTAGCCTTATCATTATGGAAGGTAGTATGTTGTTCATATTTTTGTTACTCCAATGGAAGGTAGCCTTGTCATTATGGAAAGTAGTCTATTGTCGAGATTTTTGTTACTACAATGGAAGGTAGCCTTGTCATTATGGAAGGTAGTCTATTTTCGAGATTTTTATTACTCTAATGGATGGTAGCCTTCTTATTATGGATGGTAGTCTATTTTTGAGATTTTTGTTACTCCAACGGATGGTAGCCTTGTAATTAGGGAACATAGTATGTTGTCAAGATTTTTGTTACTACAATGGATGGTAGCCTTATCATTATGGAAGGTAGTCTATTGTCGATATTTATGTTACTCCAATGGATGGTAGCCTTGTCATTATGGTAGGTAGTTTGTTGTCGAGATTTTTGTTACTCCAATGGATGCTAGCCTTGTCATTATGGAAGGTAGTTTGTCGTTGTGATTTTTGTCACTCCAATGGATGGTAGCCTTGTCACTATGGAAGGTAGTCTGTTGTTCATATTTTAGTTACTCCAATGGATGGTATCCTTGTCATTATGGAAGGTTGTCTGTTGTCGAGATTTTTGTTACTCCAATGGATGCTAGCCTTGTCATTATGGATGGTAGTCTGTTTTCGAGATTTTTGTTACTCCAATGGATGGTAGTCTGTTTTCGAGATTTTTGTTACTCCAATGGATGGTAGCCTTGTAATTAAGGAAGGTAGTTTGTTGTCGAGATTTTTGTTACTATAATGGATGGTAGCCTTGTCATTATGGAAGGTAGTTTGTTCTTGAGATTTTTGTTATTCCAATAGATGGTATCCTTGTCATTATGGAAGGTAGTATATTGTCTAGATTTTTGTTACTCCAATGGATGGTAGCCTTGTCATTATGGAAGGTAGTTTGTTGTGGAGATTTTTGTTACTCCAATGGATACTAGCCTTGTCATTATGGAAGGTAGTCTATCGTTGTGATTTTTGTCACTCCAATGGATGGTAGCCTTGTCATTATGGAAGGTAGTCTGTTGTTCATATTTTTGTTACTCCAATGGAAGGTAGCCTTGTCATTATGGAAGGTTGTCTATTGTCGAGATTTTTGTTACTCCAATGGATGGTAGCCTTGTCATTATGGAAGGTAGTCTGTCGTCGAGATTTTTGATACTTCAATGGATGGTACCCTTGTCATTATGGAAGGTGGTTTGTTATCGAGATTTTTGTTACTCCAATGGATGCTAGCCTTGTCATTATGGAAGGTAGTCTTTCGTTGTGATTTCTGTCACTCCAATGGATGGTAGCCTTGTCACTATGGAAGGTAGTCTGTTGTTCATATTTTTGTTACTCCAATGGAAGGTAGCCTTGTCATTATGGAAGGTAGTATATTGTCTAGATTTTTGTTACTCCAATGGATGGTAGCCTTGTCATTATGGAAGGTAGTCTGTCATCGATATTTTTGTTGCTCCAATGGATGGTAGCCTTGTCATTATGGAAGGTAGTTTGTTGTCGAGATTTTTGTTACTCCAATGGATGCTAGCCTTGTCATTATGGAAGGTAGTCTTTCGTTGTGATTTCTGTCACTCCAATGGATGGTAGCTTTGTCACTATGGAAGGTAGTCTGTTGTTTATATTTTTGTTGCTCCAATGGATGGTAGCCTTGTCATTATGGAAGGTAGTTTGTTGTGGAGATTTTTGTTACTCCAATGGATACTAGCCTTGTCATTATGGAAGGTAGTCTATCGTTGTGATTTTTGTCACTCCAATGGATGGTAGCCTTGTCATTATGGAAGGTAGTCTGTTGTTCGTATTTTTGTTACTCCAATGGAAGGTAGCCTTGTCATTATGGAAGGTTGTCTATTGTCGAGATTTTTGTTACTCCAATGGATGGTAGCCTTGTCATTATGGAAGGTAGTCTGTCGTCGAGATTTTTGATACTTCAATGGATGGTACCCTTGTCATTATGGAAGGTAGTTTGTTGTCGAGATTTTTGTTACTCCAATGGATGCTAGCCTTGTCATTATGGAAGGTAGTCTTTCGTTGTGATTTCTGTCACTCCAATGGATGGTAGCTTTGTCACTATGGAAGGTAGTCTGTTGTTTATATTTTTGTTACTCCAATGGAAGGTAGCCTTGTCATTATGGAAGGTAGTATATTGTCTAGATTTTTGTTACTCCAATGGATGGTAGGCTTGTCATTATGGAAGGTAGTTTGTTGTGGAGATTTTTGTTACTCCAATGGATGCTAGCCTTGTCATTATGGAAGGTAGTCTATCGTTTTGATTTCTGTCACTCTAATGGATGGTAGCCTTGTCATTATGGAAGGTAGTCTGTTGTTCATATTTTTGTTACTCCAATGGAAGGTAGCCTTGTCATTATGGAAGGTTGTCTATTGTCGAGATTTTTGTTACTCCAATGGATGATAGCCTTGTCATTATGGAAGGTAGTCTGTCGTCGAGATTTTTGATACTTCAATGGATGGTAGCCTTGTCATTATGGAAGGTACTTTGTTGTCGAGATTTTTGTTACTCCAATGGATGTTATCCTTGTCATTATGAATTGTAGTATGTCGTTGTGATTTCTGTCACTCCAATGGATGGTAGCCTTGTCACTATGGAAGGTAGTATGTTGTTCATATTTTTGTTACTCCAATGGAAGGTAGCCTTGTCATTATGGAAGGTAGTCTATTGTCGAGATTTTTGTTACTCCAATGAATGGTAGCCTTGTCATTATGGAAGGTAGTCTGTTCTCGAGATTTTTGTTATTCCAATAGATGTTATCCTTGTCATTATGGAAGGTATTCTGTTGTCGAGATTTTTGTTACTCCAATGGATGGTAGACTTATCCTTATGGAAGGTAGAAAGTTGTCGAGATTTTTGTCATTCAATTGGATGGTAGCCTTGTCATTATGGAAGGTAGTTTTATCTCGAGATTTTTGTTATTCCAATAGATGGTAGCCTTGTCATTATGGAAGGTAGTCTGTTGCCGAGATTTTTGTTACTCCAATGGATGGTATCCTTGTCATTAATGGAAGGTAGTTTGTTGTCGAGAATTTTGTTACTCCAATGGATTGTAGCCTTGTCATTATGGAACATATTCTGTTGTCGATGTTTTTGTTACTCCAATGGATGGTAGCCTTGTCATTATGGAAAGTAGTTTGTTGTCAAGATTTTTGTTATTCCAATGGATGGTAGCCTTGTAATTATGGAAGGTAGTCAGTTGTCGATATTTTTGTTACTCCAATGGATGGTAGCCTTGTCATTATGGAATGTAGTCTGTCGTCGAGATTTTTGTTATTTCAATAGATGGTAGCCTTGTCATTATGGAAGGTAGTTTTTTGTCGAGATTTTTGTTACTCCAATGGATGCTAGCCTTGTCATTATGGAAGGTAGTCTGACGTTATGATTTCTGTCACTCCAATGGATGGTAGCCTTGTAAGTATGGAAGGTAGTCTGTTGTCGAGATTTTTGTTACTTCAATGGATGGTAGCCTTGTCATTATGGAAGGTAGTTTTTTGTCGAGATTTTTGTTACTCCAATGGATTCTAGCCTTATCATTATGGAAGGTAGTCTTTCGTTGTGATTTCTGTCACTCCAATGGATGGTAGCCTTGTCACTATGGAAGGTAGTATGTTGTTCATATTTTTGTTACTCCAATGGAAGGTAGCCTTGTCATTATGGAAGGTAGTCTATTGTCTAGATTTTTGTTACTCCAATGGATGGTAGCCTTGTCATTATGGAAGGTAGTCCGTCATCGATATTTTTGTTGCTTCAATGGATTGTAGCCTTGTCATTACGGAAGGTAGTTTGCTGTGGAGATTTTTGTTACTCCAATGGATGCTAGCCTTGTCATTATGGAAGGTAGTCTATCGTTGTGATTTCTATCACTCCAATGGATGGTAGCCTTGACATTATGGAAGGTAGTCTGTTGTTCATATTTTTCTTACTCTGGTTGAAGGTAGCCTTGTCATTATGGAAGGTTGTCTATTGTCGAGATTTTTGTTACTCCAATGGATGGTAGCCTTGTTATTATGGAAGGTAGTCTTTCGTCGAGATTTTTGATACTTCAATGGATGGTAGCCTTGTCATTATGGAAGGTAGTTTGTTGTCGATATTTTTGTTACTCCAATGGATGCTAGCCTTGTCATGATGGATGGTAGTTTGTCGTTGTGATTTCTGTCACTCCAATGGATGGTAGCCTTGTCACTATTGAAGGTAGTCTGTTGTACATATTTTTGTAACTCCAATGGAAGTTAGCCTTGTCATTATGGAAGTTAGTCTGTCGTCGAGATTTTTGATACTTCAATGGATGGTAGCCTTGTCATTATGGAAGTTAGTTTGTTGTCAAGATTTTTGTTACTCCAATGGATGCTAGCCTTGTCATGATGGGTGGTAGTCTGTCATTGTGATTTCTGTCACTCTAATGGATGGTAGCCTTGTCACTATGGAAGGTAGTCTGTTGTACATATTTTTGTAACTCCAATGGAAGTTAGCCTTGTCATTATGGAAGGTTGTATATTGTCGAGATTTTTGTTACTCCAATGGATGGTAGCCTTGTCATTATGGAAGGTTGTTTCTTGTCGAGATTTTTGTTACTCTAATGGATGGTAGCCTTGTTATTATGGATGGTAGTATGTTTTCGAGATTTTTGTTTCTCCAATGGATGGTAACCTTGTAATTAGGGAAGGTAGTCTGTTGTAGATATTTTTGTTACTACAATGGATGGTAGCCTTGTCATTATGGAAGGTAGTTTGTTGTCGAGATTTTTGTTATTCCAATAGATGGTATCCTTGTCATTATGGAAGGTAGTCTATTGTCGAGATTTTTGTTACTCCAATGGATGGTAGACTTATCATTATGGAAGTTAGAATGTTGTCGATATTTTTGCCATTCCATTGGATGGTAGCCTTGTCATTGTTGAAGGTAGTCTGTTCTTAAGATTTTTGTTATTCCAATAGATGGCAGACTTGTCATTATGGAAGGTAGTCTGTTGCCGAGATTTTTGTTACTCCAATGGATGGTATCCTTGCAATTATGGAAGGTAGTCGGTTGTCGAGAATTTTGTTATTCCAATGGAATGTAGCGTTGTAATTATGGAAGGTAGTCTGTTGTCGAGATTTTTGTTACTTCACAGGATGGTAGCCTTGTCATTATGGATGGTAGTTTGTTGTCGAGATTTTTGATACTCCAATGGATGCTATCCTTGTCATTATAGAAGGTAGTCTGTCGTTGTGATTTCTGTCACTCCAATGGATGGTAGCCTAGTCACTATGGAAGGTAGTATGTTGTTCTTATTTTTGTTACTCCAATGGAAGGTAGCCTTGTCATTATGGAAGGTAGTCTATTATCGAGATTTTTGTTACTCCAATGAATGGTAGCCTTGTCATTATGGAAGGTTGTCTGTTGTCGAGATTTTTGTTACTCTAATGGATGGTAGCCTTGTTATTATGGATGGTAGTATGTTTTTGAGATTTTTGTTACTCCAATGGATGGTAGCCTTGTAATTAGGGAATGTAGTCTGTTGTCGAGGTTTTTCTTACTGAAATGGATGGTAGCCTTGTCATTATGGAAGGTAGTCTGTTCTCGATATTTTTGTTATTCCAATGGATGGTAGACTTATAATTATGGAAGGTAGAATCTTGTCGTGATTTTTGTCATTCCATTGGATGGTAGCCTTGTCATTGTGGAAGGTAGTCTGTTCTCGAGATTTTTGTTATTCCAATAGATGGTAGCCTTGTCATTATGGAAGGTAGTCTGTTGCCGAGATTTTTGTTACTCCAATGGATGATATCCTTGTCATTAATGGAAGGTTGTTTGTTGGCGAGAATTTTGTTACTCCAATGAATTGTAGCCTTGTCGTTATGGAACATAGTCTGTTGTCGATGTTTTTGTTACTCCAATGGATGGTAGCCTTGTCATTATGGAACGTAGTTTGTTGTCGAGATTTTTGTTATTCCAATGGATGGTAGCCTTGTAATTATGGTAGGTAGTATGTTGTCGATATTTTTGTTACTCCAATGGATGGTAGCCTTGTCATTATGGAATGTAGTATGTCGTCGAGATTTTTGTTACTTCAATAGATGGTAGCCTTGTCATTATGGAAGGTAGTTTTTTGTCGAGATTTTTGTTACTCCAATGGATGCTAGCCTTG
Source organism: Vicia faba (assembly GCA_948472305.1). NCBI lineage: Eukaryota > Viridiplantae > Streptophyta > Magnoliopsida > Fabales > Fabaceae > Vicia > Vicia faba. Next base: position 678,703,166 of record OX451739.1, on the reverse strand, counting down.
TCATTATGGAAGGTAGTCTTACATTGTGATTTCTGTCACTCCAATGGATGGTAGCCTTGTAACTATGGAAGGTAGTTTGTTGTCGAGATTTTTGTTACTTCAATGGATGGTAGCCTTGTCAATATGGAAGGTAGTTTTTTGTCGAGATTTTTGTTACTCCAATGGATGATAGCATTATCAGTATGGAACGTAGTCTGTCGTTGTGATTTCTGTCACTCCAATGGATTGTAACCTTGTCACTATGGAAGGTAGTCTGTTTATCATATTTTTGTTACTCCAATGGAAGGTAGCCTTGTCATTATGGAAGGTAGTCTATTGTCTAGATTTTTGTTACTCCAATGGATGGTAGCCTTGTCATTATGGAAGGTAGTCCGTCGTCGAGATTTTTGTTACGTCAATGGATGGTAGCCTTGTCATTATGGAAGGTAGTTTGTTGTGGAGATTTTTGTTACTCCAATGGATGCTAGCCTTGTAATTATGGAAGGAAGTCTATCGTTGTGATTTCTGTCACTCCAATAGATGGTAGCCTTGACATTATGGAAGGTAGTCTGTTGTTCATATTTTTGTTACTCTGATTAAAGGTAGCCTTGTAATTATGGAAGGTTGTCTATTGTCGAGATTTTTGTTACTCCAATGGATGGTAGCCTTGTCATTATGAAAGGTAGTCTTTTGTCAAGATTTTTGATACTTCAATGGATGGTAGTCTTGTCATTATGGAAGGTAGTTTGTTGTCGAGATTTTTGTTACTTCAATGGATGCTAGCCTTGTCATGATGGATGGTAGTCGGTCGTTGTGATTTCTGTCACTCCAATGGATGGTAGCCTTGTCACTATTGAAGGTAGTCTGTTGTACATATTTTTGTAACTCCAATGGAAGTTAGCCTTGTCATTATGGAAGTTAGTCTGTCGTCGAGATTTTTGATACTTCAATGGATGGTAGCCTTGTCATTATGGAAGTTAGTTTGTTGTCAAGATTTTTGTTACTCCAATGGATGCTAGCCTTGTCATGATGGGTGGTAGTCTGTCATTGTGATTTCTGTCACTCTAATGGATGGTAGCCTTGTCAATATGGAAGGTAGTCTGTTGTACATATTTTTGTAACTCCAATGGAAGTTAGCCTTGTCATTATGGAAGGTTGTATATTGTCGAGATTTTTGTTACTCCAATGGATGGTAGCCTTGTCATTATGGAAGGTTGTTTGTTGTCGAGATTTTTGTTACTCTAATGGATGGTAGCCTTGTTATTATGGATGGTAGTATGTTTTCGAGATTTTTGTTTCTCCAATGGATGGTAACCTTGTAATTAGGGAAGGTAGTCTGTTGTAGATATTTTTGTTACTACAATGGATGGTAGCCTTGTCATTATGGAAGGTAGTTTGTTGTCGAGATTTTTGTTATTCCAATAGATGGTATCCTTGTCATTATGGAAGGTAGTCTATTGTCGAGATTTTTGTTACTCCAATGGATGGTAGACTTATCATTATGGAAGTTAGAATGTTGTCGATATTTTTGTCATTCCATTGGATGGTAGCCTTGTCATTGTTGAAGGTAGTCTGTTCTTAAGATTTTTGTTATTCCAATAGATGGCAGACTTGTCATTATGGAAGGTAGTCTGTTGCCGAGATTTTTGTTACTCCAATGGATGGTATCCTTGCAATTATGGAAGGTAGTCGGTTGTCGATAATTTTGTTATTCCAATGGAATGTAGCGTTGTAATTATGGAAGGTAGTCTGTTGTCGAGATTTTTGTTACTTCACAGGATGGTAGCCTTGTCATTATGGATGGTAGTTTGTTGTCGAGATTTTTGATACTCCAATGGATGCTATCCTTGTCATTATAGAAGGTAGTCTGTCATTGTGATTTCTGTCACTCCAATGGATGGTAGCCTAGTCACTATGGAAGGTAGTATGTTGTTCTTATTTTTGTTACTCCAATGGAAGGTAGCCTTGTCATTATGGAAGGTAGTCTATTATCGAGATTTTTGTTACTCCAATGAATGGTAGCCTTGTCATTATGGAAGGTTGTCTGTTGTCGAGATTTTTGTTACTCTAATGGATGGTAGCCTTGTTATTATGGATGGTAGTATGTTTTTGAGATTTTTGTTACTCCAATGGATGGTAGCCTTGTAATTAGGGAATGTAGTCTGTTGTCGAGGTTTTTGTTACTGAAATGGATGGTAGCCTTGTCATTATGGAAGGTAGTCTGTTCTCGAGATTTTTGTTATTCCAATGGATGGTAGACTTATAATTATGGAAGGTAGAATCTTGTCGTGATTTTTGTCATTCCATTGGATGGTAGCCTTGTCATTGTGGAAGGTAGTCTGTTCTCGAGATTTTTGTTATTCCAATAGATGGTAGCCTTGTCATTATGGAAGGTAGTCTGTTGCCGAGATTTTTGTTACTCCAATGGATGATATCCTTGTCATTAATGGAAGGTTGTTTGTTGGCGAGAATTTTGTTACTCCAATGAATTGTAGCCTTGTCGTTATGGAACATAGTCTGTTGTCGATGTTTTTGTTACTCCAATGGATGGTAGCCTTGTCATTATGGAACGTAGTTTGTTGTCGAGATTTTTGTTATTCCAATGGATGGTAGCCTTGTAATTATGGTAGGTAGTATGTTGTCGATATTTTTGTTACTCCAATGGATGGTAGCCTTGTCATTATGGAATGTAGTATGTCGTCGAGATTTTTGTTACTTCAATAGATGGTAGCCTTGTCATTATGGAAGGTAGTTTTTTGTCGAGATTTTTGTTACTCCAATGGATGCTAGCCTTGTCATTATGGAAGGTAGTCTTACGTTGTGATTTCTGTCACTCCAATGGATGGTAGCCTTGTAACTATGGAAGGTAGTTTGTTGTCGAGATTTTTGTTACTTCAATGGATGGTAGCCTTGTCAATATGGAAGGTAGTTTTTTGTCGAGATTTTTGTTACTCCAATGGATGATAGCATTATCAGTATGGAACGTAGTCTGTCGTTGTGATTTCTGTCACTCCAATGGATTGTAACCTTGTCACTATGGAAGGTAGTCTGTTTATCATATTTTTGTTACTCCAATGGAAGGTAGCCTTGTCATTATGGAAGGTAGTCTATTGTCTAGATTTTTGTTACTCCAATGGATGGTAGCCTTGTCATTATGGAAGGTAGTCCGTCGTCGAGATTTTTGTTACTTCAATGGATGGTAGCCTTGTCATTATGGAAGGTAGTTTGTTGTGGAGATTTTTGTTACTCCAATGGATGCTAGCCTTGTAATTATGGAAGGAAGTCTATCGTTGTGATTTCTGTCACTCCAATAGATGGTAGCCTTGACATTATGGAAGGTAGTCTGTTGTTCATATTTTTGTTACTCTGATTAAAGGTAGCCTTGTAATTATGGAAGGTTGTCTATTGTCGAGATTTTTGTTACTCCAATGGATGGTAGCCTTGTCATTATGAAAGGTAGTCTTTTGTCAAGATTTTTGATACTTCAATGGATGGTAGTCTTGTCATTATGGAAGGTAGTTTGTTGTCGAGATTTTTGTTACTTCAATGGATGCTAGCCTTGTCATGATGGATGGTAGTCGGTCGTTGTGATTTCTGTCACTCCAATGGATGGTAGCCTTGTCACTATGGAAGGTAGTCTGTTGTTCATATTTTTGTTACTCCATTGGAAGGTAGCCTTTTCATTATGGAAGGTAGTCTATTGTCGAGATTTTTGTTACTCCAATGGAAGGTAGCCTTGTCTTTATGGAAGGTAGTCTATTGTCGAGATTTTTGTTACTCCAATGAATGGTAGCCTTGTCATTATGGAAGGTTGTCTGTTGTCGAGATTTTTGTTACTCTAATGGATGGTAGCCTTGTTATTATGGATGGTAGTATGTTTTTGATATTTTTGTTACTCCAATGGATGGTAGCCTTGTAATTAGGGAAGGTAGTCTGTTGTCGAGATTTTTGTTACTGAAATGGATTGTAGCCTTGTCATTATGGAAGGTAGTTTGTTCTCGAGATTTTTGTTATTCCAATGGATGGTAGACTTATAATTATGGAAGGTAGAATCTTGTCGAGATTTTTGTCATTCCATTGGATGGTATCCTTGTCATTGTGGAAGGTAGTCTGTTCTCGAGATTTTTGTTATTCCAATAGATGGTAGCCTTGTCATTATGGAAGGTAGTCTGTTGCCGAGATTTTTGTTACTCCAATGGATGGTATCCTTGCAATTATGGAAGGTAGTCGGTTGTCGAGAATTTTGTTATTCCAATGGAATGTAGCGTTGTAATTATGGAAGGTAGTCTGTTGTCGAGATTTTTGTTACTTCACAGGATGGTAGCCTTGTCATTATGGATGGTAGTTTGTTGTCGAGATTTTTGATACTCCAATGGATGCTATCCTTGTCATTATAGAAGGTAGTCTGTCGTTGTGATTTCTGTCACTCCAATGGATGGTAGCCTAGTCACTATGGAAGGTAGTATGTTGTTCTTATTTTTGTTACTCCAATGGAAGGTAGCCTTGTCATTATGGAAGGTAATCTATTATCAAGATTTTTAATACTCCAATGAATGGTAGCCTTGTCATTATGGAAGGTTGTCTGTTGTCGAGATTTTTGTTACTCTAATGGATGGTAGCCTTGTTATTATGGATGGTAGTATGTTTTTGAGATTTTTGTTACTCCAATGGATGGTAGCCTTGTAATTAGGGAATGTAGTCTGTTGTCGAGGTTTTTGTTACTGAAATGGATGGTAGCCTTGTCATTATGGAAGGTAGTCTGTTCTCGAGATTTTTGTTATTCCAATGGATGGTAGACTTATAATTATGGAAGGTAGAATCTTGTCGTGATTTTTGTCATTCCATTGGATGGTAGCCTTGTCATTGTGGAAGGTAGTCTGTTCTCGAGATTTTTGTTATTCCAATAGATGGTAGCCTTGTCATTATGGAAGGTAGTCTGTTGCCGAGATTTTTGTTACTCCAATGGATGATATCCTTGTCATTAATGGAAGGTTGTTTGTTGGCGAGAATTTTGTTACTCCAATGAATTGTAGCCTTGTCGTTATGGAACATAGTCTGTTGTCGATGTTTTTGTTACTCCAATGGATGGTAGCCTTGTCATTATGGAACGTAGTTTGTTGTCGAGATTTTTGTTATTCCAATGGATGGTAGCCTTGTAATTATGGTAGGTAGTATGTTGTCGATATTTTTGTTACTCCAATGGATGGTAGCCTTGTCATTATGGAATGTAGTATGTCGTCGAGATTTTTGTTACTTCAATAGATGGTAGCCTTGTCATTATGGAAGGTAGTTTTTTGTCGAGATTTTTGTTACTCCAATGGATGCTAGCCTTGTCATTATGGAAGGTAGTCTTACGTTGTGATTTCTGTCACTCCAATGGATGGTAGCCTTGTAACTATGGAAGGTAGTTTGTTGTCGAGATTTTTGTTACTTCAATGGATGGTAGCCTTGTCAATATGGAAGGTAGTTTTTTGTCGAGATTTTTGTTACTCCAATGGATGATAGCATTATCAGTATGGAACGTAGTCTGTCGTTGTGATTTCTGTCACTCCAATGGATTGTAACCTTGTCACTATGGAAGGTAGTCTGTTTATCATATTTTTGTTACTCCAATGGAAGGTAGCCTTGTCATTATGGAAGGTAGTCTATTGTCTAGATTTTTGTTACTCCAATGGATGGTAGCCTTGTCATTATGGAAGGTAGTCCGTCGTCGAGATTTTTGTTACTTCAATGGATGGTAGCCTTGTCATTATGGAAGGTAGTTTGTTGTGGAGATTTTTGTTACTCCAATGGATGCTAGCCTTGTAATTATGGAAGGAAGTCTATCGTTGTGATTTCTGTCACTCCAATAGATGGTAGCCTTGACATTATGGAAGGTAGTCTGTTGTTCATATTTTTGTTACTCTGATTAAAGGTAGCCTTGTAATTATGGAAAGTTGTCTATTGTCGAGATTTTTGTTACTCCAATGGATGGTAGCCTTGTCATTATGAAAGGTAGTCTTTTGTCAAGATTTTTGATACTTCAATGGATGGTAGTCTTGTCATTATGGAAGGTAGTTTGTTGTCGAGATTTTTGTTACTTCAATGGATGCTAGCCTTGTCATGATGGATGGTAGTCGGTCGTTGTGATTTCTGTCACTCCAATGGATGGTAGCCTTGTCACTATGGAAGGTAGTCTGTTGTTCATATTTTTGTTACTCCATTGGAAGGTAGCCTTTTCATTATGGAAGGTAGTCTATTGTCGAGATTTTTGTTACTCCAATGGAAGGTAGCCTTGTCTTTATGGAAGGTAGTCTATTGTCGAGATTTTTGTTACTCCAATGAATGGTAGCCTTGTCATTATGGAAGGTTGTCTGTTGTCGAGATTTTTGTTACTCTAATGGATGGTAGCCTTGTTATTATGGATGGTAGTATGTTTTTGATATTTTTGTTACTCCAATGGATGGTAGCCTTGTAATTAGGGAAGGTAGTCTGTTGTCGAGATTTTTGTTACTGAAATGGATTGTAGCCTTGTCATTATGGAAGGTAGTTTGTTCTCGAGATTTTTGTTATTCCAATGGATGGTAGACTTATAATTATGGAAGGTAGAATCTTGTCGAGATTTTTGTCATTCCATTGGATGGTATCCTTGTCATTATGGAAGGTAGTCTGTTCTCGAGATTTTTGTTATTCCAATAGATGGTAGCCTTGTCATTATGGAAGGTAGTCTGTTGCCGAGATTTTTGTTACTCCAATGGATGGTATCCTTGCAATTATGGAAGGTAGTCGGTTGTCGAGAATTTTGTTATTCCAATGGAATGTAGCGTTGTAATTATGGAAGGTAGTCTGTTGTCAAGATTTTTGTTACTTCACAGGATGGTAGCCTTGTCATTATGGATGGTAGTTTGTTGTCGAGATTTTTGATACTCCAATGGATGCTATCCTTGTCATTATAGAAGGTAGTCTGTCGTTGTGATTTCTGTCACTCCAATGGATGGTAGCCTAGTCACTATGGAAGGTAGTATGTTGTTCTTATTTTTGTTACTCCAATGGAAGGTAGCCTTGTCATTATGGAAGGTAGTCTATTATCGAGATTTTTAATACTCTAATGAATGGTAGCCTTGTCATTATGGAAGGTTGTCTGTTGTCGAGATTTTTGTTACTCTAATGGATGGTAGCCTTGTTATTATGGATGGTAGTATGTTTTTGAGATTTTTGTTACTCCAATGGATGGTAGCCTTGTAATTAGGGAATGTAGTCTGTTGTCGAGGTTTTTGTTACTGAAATGGATGGTAGCCTTGTCATTATGGAAGGTAGTTTGTTCTCGAGATTTTTGTTATTCCAATGGATGGTAGACTTATAATTATGGAAGGTAGAATCTTGTCGTGATTTTTGTCATTCCATTGGATGGTAGCCTTGTCATTGTGGAAGGTAGTCTGTTCTCGAGATTTTTGTTATTCCAATAGATGGTAGCCTTGTCATTATGGAAGGTAGTCTGTTGCCGAGATTTTTGTTACTCCAATGGATGATATCCTTGTCATTAATGGAAGGTTGTTTGTTGGCGAGAATTTTGTTACTCCAATGAATTGTAGCCTTGTCGTTATGGAACATAGTCTGTTGTCGATGTTTTTGTTACTCCAATGGATGGTAGCCTTGTCATTATGGAAGGTAGTTTGTTGTCGAGATTTTTGTTATTCCAATGGATGGTAGCCTTGTAATTATGGTAGGTAGTATGTTGTCGATATTTTTGTTACTCCAATGGATGGTAGCCTTGTCATTATGGAATGTAGTATGTCGTCGAGATTTTTGTTACTTCAATAGATGGTAGCCTTGTCATTATGGAAGGTAGTTTTTTGTCGAGATTTTTGTTACTCCAATGGATGCTAGCCTTGTCATTATGGAAGGTAGTCTTACGTTGTGATTTCTGTCACTCCAATGGATGGTAGCCTTGTAACTATGGAAGGTAGTTTGTTGTCGAGATTTTTGTTACTTCAATGGATGGTAGCCTTGTCAATATGGAAGGTAGTTTTTTGTCGAGATTTTTGTTACTCCAATGGATGATAGCATTATCAGTATGGAACGTAGTCTGTCGTTGTGATTTCTGTCACTCCAATGGATTGTAACCTTGTCACTATGGAAGGTAGTCTGTTTATCATATTTTTGTTACTCCAATGGAAGGTAGCCTTGTCATTATGGAAGGTAGTCTATTGTCTAGATTTTTGTTACTCCAATGGATGGTAGCCTTGTCATTATGGAAGGTAGTCCGTCGTCGAGATTTTTGTTACTTCAATGGATGGTAGCCTTGTCATTATGGAAGGTAGTTTGTTGTGGAGATTTTTGTTACTCCAATGGATGCTAGCCTTGTAATTATGGAAGGAAGTCTATCGTTGTGATTTCTGTCCCTCCAATGGATGGTAGCCTTGACATTATGGAAGGTAGTCTGTTGTTCATATTTTTGTTACTCTGATTAAAGGTAGCCTTGTAATTATGGAAGGTTGTCTATTGTCGAGATTTTTTTTACTCCAATGGATGGTAGCCTTGTCATTATGAAAGGTAGTCTTTTGTCAAGATTTTTGATACTTCAATGGATGGTAGTCTTGTCATTATGGAAGGTAGTTGGTTGTCGAGATTTTTGTTACTTCAATGGATGCTAGCCTTGTCATGATGGATGGTAGTCGGTCGTTGTGATTTCTGTCACTCCAAAGGATGGTAGCCTTGTCACTATGGAAGGTAGTCTGTTGTTCATATTTTTGTTACTCCATTGGAAGGTAGCCTTTTCATTATGGAAGGTAGTCTATTGTCGAGATTTTTGTTACTCCAATGGAAGGTAGCCTTGTCTTTATGGAAGGTAGTCTATTGTCGAGATTTTTGTTACTCCAATGAATGGTAGCCTTGTCATTATGGAAGGTTGTCTGTTGTCGAGATTTTTGTTACTCCAATGGATGGTATCCTTGTCATTATGTAAGGTAGTCTGTTGTCGAGATTTTTGTTACTCCAATGGATGGTAGCCTTGTCATTATGGAAGGTTGTCTATTTTCGAGATTTTTGTTACTCTAATGGATGGTAGCCTTGTTATTATGGAAGGTAATCTGTTCTCGATATTTTTGTTACTCCAATGGATGTTAGCCTTGTAATTAGGGAAGGTAGTCTATTGTCGAGATTTTTGTTACTAAAATGGATGGTAGCCTTGTCATTATGGAAGGTAGTTTATTCTCAAGATTTTTGTTATTCCAATAGATGGTATCCTTGTCATTATGGAAGGTAGTCTGTTGTCGAGATTTTTGTTACTCCAATGGATGGTAGACTTCTCATTATGGAAGGTAGAATCTTGTTTAGATTTTTGTCATTCCATTGGATGGTAGCCTTGTCATTATGGAAGGTAGTTTGTTCTCAAAATTTTTGTTATTCCAATAGATGGTAGCCTTGTCATTTTGGAAGGTAGTTTGTTGCTGAGATTTTTGTTACTCCAATGGATGGTATCATTGTCATTATGGAAGGTAGTCTGTTGTCGAGATTTTTGTTACTCCATTGGATTGTAGCCTTGTCATTATGGAACATAGTTTGTTGTCGATGTTTTTGTTACTCCAATGGATGGTAGCCTTGTCATTATGGAAGGTAGTTTGTTGTCGAAATTTTTGTTATTCCAATGGATGGTAGCCTTGTCATTATCGAAGGTTGTCTGTTGTCAATATTTTTGTTACTCCAATGGATTGTAGCCTTGTCATTATGGAAGGTAGTCTGTCGTCGAGATTTTTGTTACTTCAATGGATGGTAGCCTTGTCATTATGGAAGGTAGTGTGTTGTCGAGTTTTTTGTTACTCCAATGGATGCTAGCCTTGTCAATATTGAAGTTAGTTTGTCGTTGTGATTTCTGTCACTCCAATGGATGGTAGCCTTGTCACTATGGAAGGTAGTCTGTTGTTCATATTTTTGTTACTCCAATGGATTGTAGCCTTGTCATTTTGGAAGGTAGTCTATTGTCGAGATTTTTGTTACTCCAATGGATGGTTGCCTTGTCGTTATGGAAGGTTGTCTGTTGTTGAGATTTTTGTTACTCTAATGGATGGTATCCTTGTCATTTTGGAAGGTAGTCTATTTTCGAGATTTTTGTTACTCCAATGGATGGTAGCCTTGTCATTATGGAAGGTAGTCTGTTGTCGAGATTTTTGTTACTACAGTGGAAGGTAGCCTTGTCGTTATGGAAGTTAGTCTGTTGTCGAGATTTTGGTTACTAAAATGGATGGTAGCCTTGTAATTATTGAACATAGTCTATTGTAGATAATTTTGTTACTCAAATGGATGGTAGCCTTGTCAATATGGAAGGTAGTCGGTTGTCTAGATTTTTGTTACTCCAATGGATGGTAGCATTATCATTATGGTAGGTAGTCCGTTCTGGATATCTTTTTTACTCCAATGGATGGTAGCCTAGTCATTATAGAAGGTAGTTTGTTGTCGAGAATTTTGTTACTCCAATGGATGGTAGCCTTGTCATCATGGAAGGTAGTCTGTTGCCGAGATTTTTGTTACTCAAATGGATGGTATCCTGGTCATTATGGATGGTAGTCTATTATCGATAATTTTGTTACTACAATGGATGGTAGCCTTGTCATTATGGAAGGTAGTCTGTTCTCGAGATTTTTGTTATTCCAATAGATGGTATCCTTGTCATCATGGAAGGTAGTCTGTTGCCGAGATTTTTGTTACTCAAATGGATGGTATCCTTGTCATTATGGAAGGTAGTCTGTTGTCGAGAATTTTGTTACTCCATTGGATTGTAGCCTTGTCATTATTAAACATAGTCTGTTGTCGATGTTTTTGTTACTCCAATGGATGGTAGCCTTGTCATTATGGAAGGTAGTTTGTTGTCGAGATTTTTGTTACTCCAATGGATGCTAGCCTTGTCATTATGGAAGGTAATATGTCATTTTGATTTCTGTCACTCCAATGGATGGTAGCCTTGTCACTATGGAAGGTAGTCTGTTGTTCATATTTTTGTTACTCCAATGGATTGTAGACTTGTCATTATGGAAGGTAGTCTATTGTCGAGATTTTTGTTACTCCAATGGATGGTAGCCTTGTCATTTTGGAAGGTAGTCTGTTTTCGAGATTTTTGTTACTCCAATGGATGGTAGCCTTGTCATTATGGAAGGTAGTCTGTTGTCGAGATTTTTGTTACTCCAATGGATGGTAGCCTTGTCATTATGGAAGGTTGTCTGTTTTCGAGATTTTTGTTACTCTAATGGATGGTAGCCTTGTCATTATGGAAGGTTGTCTGTTTTCGAGCTTTTTGTTACTCTAATGGATGGTAGCCTTGTTATTATGGATGGTAGTCTGTTTTTGATGTTTTTGTTACTCCAATGGATGTTAGCCTTGTAATTAGGGAAAGTAGTCTATTGTCGATATTTTTGTTACTACAATGGATGGTAGCCTTGTCATTATGGAAGATAGTTTATTCTCGAGATTTTTGTTATTCCAATAGATGGTATCCTTGTCATTATGGAAGGTAGTCTGTTGTCGAGATTTTTGTTACTCCAATGGATGGTAGACTTCTCATTATGGAAGGTAGAATGTTGTTGAGATTTTTGTCATTCCATTGGATGGTAGCCTTGTCATTATGGAAGGTAGTCTGTTCTCAAATTTTTTGTTATTCCAATAGATGGTAGCCTTGTCATTATGGAAGGTAGTCTGTTGCCGAGATTTTTGTTACTCCAATGGATGGTATCATTATCATTATGGAAGGTAGTCTGTTGTCGAGAATTTTGCTACTCCATTGGATTGTAGCCTTGTCATTATGGAACATAGTCTGTTGTCGATGTTTTTGTTACTCCACTGGATGGTAGCCTTGTCATTATGGAAGGTTGTCTGTTGTCGATATTTTTGTTACTCCAATGGATTGTAGCCTTGTCATTATGGAAGGTAGTCTGTCGTGGAGATTTTTGTTACTTCAATGGATGGTAGCCTTGTCATTATGGAAGGTAGTGTGTTGTCGAGATTTTTGTTACTCCAACGGATGCTAGACTTGTCATTATGGAAGGTAGTTTGTCATTGTGATTTCTGTCACTCCAATGGATGGTAGCCTTGTCACTATGGAAGGTAGTCTGTTGTTCATATTTTTGTTACTCCAATGGATTGTAGCCTTGTCATTATGGAAGGTAGTCTATTGTCGAGATTTTTGTTACTCCAATGGATGTTTGCCTTTTTGTTATGGAAGGTAATCTGTTGTTGAGGTTTTTGTTACTCTAATGGATGGTAGCCTTGTCATTTTGGAAGGTAGTCTGTTTTCGAGATTTTTGTTACTCCAATGGATGGTAGCCTTGTCATTATGGAAGGTAGTCTGTTGTCGAGATTTTTGTTACTCCAATGGATGGTAGCCTTGTCGTTATAGAAGGTAGTTTGTTGTCAAGATTTTTGTTACTCCAGTGAATTGTATCATTATCATTATGGATGTTAGTCTATTATCGATAATTTTGTTACTACAATGGATGGTAGCGTTGTCATTATGGAAGGTAGTTTGTTCTCGAGATTTTTGTTATTCCAATAGATGGTATCATTGTCATCATGGAAGGTAGTATGTTGTCGAGATTTTTGTTACTCCAATGGATGGTAGACATCTCATTATGGAAGGTAGAATGTTGTTGAGATTTTTGTCATTCCATTGGATGGTAGCCTTGTCATTATGGAAGGTAGTCTGTTCTCAAAAATTTTGTTATTCCAATAGATGGTAGCCTTGTCATTATGGAAGGTAGTCTGTTGCCGAGATTTTTGTTACTCAAATGGATGGTGTCCTTGTCATTATGGAAGGTAGTCTGTTATCGAGAATTTTGTTACTCCATTGGATTGTAGCCTTGTCATTATGAAACATAGTCTGTTGTCGATGTTTTTGTTACTCCAATGGATGGTAGCCTTGTCATTATGGAAGGTAGTTTGTTGTCAAGATTTTTGTTATTCCAATGGATGGTAGCCTGGTCATTATGGAAGGTAGTCTGTTGTCGATATTTTTGTTACTCCAATGGATTGTAGCCTTGTCATTATGGAACGTAGTCTGTCGTCGAGATTTTTGTTACTTCAATGGATGTTAGCCTTGTCATTATGGAAGGTAGTTTGTCGTCGAGATTTTTGTTACTCCAATGGATGCTAGCCTTGTCATTATGGAAGGTAGTCTGTCGTTGTGATTTCTGTCACTCCAATGGATGGTAGCCTTATCACTATGGAAGGTAGTCTGTTGTTCATATTTTTGTTACTCCAATGGATTGTAGACTTGTCATTATGGAAGGTAGTCTATTGTTGAGATTTTTGTTACTTCAATGGATGGTAGACTTATCATTATGGAAGGTTGTCTGTTGTTGAGATTTTTGTTACTCTAATGGATGGTAGCCTTTTCATTTTAGAAGGTAGTCTGTTTTCGAGATTTTTGTTACTCCAATGGATGGTAGCCTAGTCATTATGGAAGGTAGTCTGTTGTCGAGATTTTTGTTACTATAGTAGATGGTAGCCTTGTCATTATGGAAGGTAGTCCGTTGTCGAGATTTTTGTTACTAAAATGGATGGTAGCCTTGTTATTATGGACGATAGTCTGTTTTCGATATTTTTGTTACTAAAATGGATGGTAGCCTTGTCATTATGGAAGGTAGTCGGTTGTCTAGATTTTTGTTACTCCAATGGACGGTAGCATTATCATTATGGAAGGTAGTCCGTTCTCGATATCTTTGTTACTCCAATGGATGGTAGCCTAGTCATTATGGAAGGTAGTCTATTGTCGAGATTTTTGTTACTCTAATGGACGGTAGCCTTGTCGTTATAGAAGGTAGTTTGTTGTCAAGATTTTTGTTACTGCAATGAATTGTATCATTATCATTATGGATGGTAGTCTATTATCGATAATTTTGTTACTACAATGGATGGTAGCCTTGTCATTATAGAAGGTAATCTGTTCTCGAGATTTTTGTTATTCCAATAGATGGTATCTTTGTCATCATGGAAGGTAGTCTGTTGCCGAGATTTTTGTTACTCAAATGGATGGTATCCTTGTCATTATGGAAGGTAGTCTGTTGTCGAGGATTTTGTTACTCCATTGGATTGTAAATTTGTCATTATGAAACATAGTCTGTTGTCGATGTTTTTGTTACTCCAATGGATGGTAGCCTTGTCATTATGGAAGGTAGTTTATTGTCAAGATTTTTATTATTCCAATGGATGGTAGCCTTGTCATTATGGAAGGTAGTCTGTTGTCGATATTTTTGTTACTCCAATGGATTGTAGCCTTGTCATTATGGAAGGTATTTTGTCGTCGAGATTTTTGTTACTTCAACGGATGTTAGCCTTGTCATTATGGAAGGTAGTTTGTTGTCGAGACTTTTGTTACTCCAATGGATGCTAGCTGTGTCATTATGGAAGGTAGTATGTCGTTTTGATTTCTGTCACTCCAATGGATGGTAGCCTTGTCACTATGGAAGGTAGTCTATTGTTCATATTTTTGTTACTCCAATGGATTGTAGACTTGTCATTATGGAAGGTAGTCTATTGTCGAGATTTTTGTTACTCCAATGGATGGTAGCCTTGTCATTATGGAAGGTTGTCTGTTGATGAGATTTTTGTTACTCTAATAGATGGTAGCCTTGTCATTTTGGAAGGTAGTCTGTTGTTGATGTTTTTGTTACTCCAATGGATGGTAGCCTTGTCATTATGGAAGGTAGTTTATGGTCAAGATTTTTGTTATTCCAATGGATGGTAGCCTTGTCATTATGGAAGGTTGTTTGTTGTTGAGATTTTTGTTACTCTAATGGATGGTAGCCTTTTCATTTTGGAATGTAGTCTGTTTTCGAGATTTTTGTTACTCCAATGGATGGTAGCCTAGTCATTATGGAAGGTAGTCTTTTGTCGAGATTTTTGTTACTATAGTAGATGGTAGCCTTGTCATTATGGAAGGTAGTCTGTTGTCGAGATTTTTGTTACTAAAATGGATGGTAGCCTTGTAATTATGGAACATAGTCTATTATAGATATTTTTGTTACTCAAATGGATGGTAGCCTTGTCATTATGGAAGGTAGTCGGTTGTCGAGATTTTTGTTACTCCAATGGATGGTATCATTATCATTATGGAAGGTAGTTCGTTCTCGATATCTTTGTTACTCCAATGGATGGTAGCCTAGTCATTATAGAAGGTAGTTTGTTGTCGAGATTTTTCTTACTCCAATGGATGGTAGCCTTGTCGTTATGGAAGGTTGTCTGTTTGTCGATAAATTTGTTACTCCAATGGATGGTAGCCTTGTCATTATGGAATGTAGTCTGTTCGAGATTTTTGTTACTCTAATGGATGGTAGCCTTATCATTATGGAAGGTAGTCTGTTGTAAATATTTTTTTTACTCCAATGAATGGTATCCTTGTCATTATGTAAGGTAGTCTATTGTCGAGATTTTTGTTACTCTAATGGATGGTAGCCTTGTTATTATGGAAGGTAGTCTGTTTTCAATATTTTTGTTACTACAATGGATGTTATCCTTTTAATTAGGGAAGGTAGTCTATTGTCGAGATTTTTGTTACTACAATGGATGGTAGCCTTGTCATTATGGAAGGTATTCTGTTCTCGAGATTTTTGTTATTCCAATAGATGGTAGCCTTGTCATTATGGAAGGTAGTCTGTTGCCGAGATTTTTGTTACTCCAATGGATGGTATCCTTGTCTTTATGGAAGGTAGTCTGTTGTCGAGGATTTTGTTACTCCGTTGGATTGTAGCCTTGTCATTATGAAACATAGTCTGTTGTCGATGTTTTTGTTATTCCAATGGATGGTAGCCTTGTCATTATGGAAGGTAGTTTATTGTCAAGATTTTTGTTATTCCAATGGATGGTAGCCTTGTCATTATGGAAGGTAGTCTGTTGTGATATTTTTGTTACTCCAATGGATTGTAGCCTTGTCATTATGGAAGGTAGTCTGTCGTCGAGATTTTTGTTACTTCAATGGATGTTAGCCTTGTCATTATGGAAGGTAGTTTGTCGTCGAGATTTTTGTTACTCCAATGGATGCTAGCCTTGTCATTATGGAAGGTAGTATGTCGTTGTGATTTCTGTCACTCCAATGGATAGTAGCCTTATCACCATGGAAGGTAGTCTGTTGTTCATATTTTTGTTACTCCAATGGATTGTAGACTTGTCATTATGGAAGGTAGTCTATTGTCGAGATTTTGTTACTCCAATGGATGGTAGCCTTGTCATTATGGAAGGTTGTCTGTTGTTGAGATTTTTGTTACTCTAATGGATGGTAGCCTTTTTGTTTTAGAAGGTAGTCTGTTTTCGAGATTTTTGTTACTCCAATGAATGGTAGCCTAGTCATTATGGAAGGTAGTCTGTTGTCGAGATTTTTGTTACTATAATAGATGGTAGCCTTGTCATTATGGAAGGCAGTCCGTTGTCGAGATATTTGTTATTAAAATGGATGGTAGCCTTGTAATTATGGAACATAGTCTATTGTAGATATTTTTGTTACTCAAATGGATGGTAGCCTTGTCATTATGGAAGGTAGTCGGTTGTCTAGATTTTTGTTACTCCAATGGATGGTAGCATTATCATTATGGAAGGTAGTCCGTTCTCGATATCTTTGTTACTCCAATGGATGGTAGCCTAGTCATTATAGAAGGTAGTTTGTTGTCGAGATTTTTGTTACTCCAATGGATGGTAGCCTTGTCGTTATAGAAGGTAGTTTGTTGTCAAGATTTTTGTTACTCCAATGAATTGTATCATTATCATTATGGATGGTAGTCTGTTATCGATAATTTTGTTACTACAATGGATGGTAGCCTTGTCATTGTGGAAGGCAGTCTGTTCTCGAGATTTTTGTTATTCCAATAGATGGTATCTTTGTCATCATGGAAGGTAGTATGTTGCCGAGATTTTTGTTACTCAAATGGATGGTATCCTTGTCATTATGGAAGGTAGTCTGTTGTCGAGGAATTTTTTACTCCATTGGATTGTAGCCTTGTCATTATGAAACATAGTTTGTTGTCGATGTTTTTGTTACTCCAATGGATGGTAGCCTTGTCATTATGGAAGGTAGTTTATTGTCAAGATTTTTGTTATTCCAATGGATGGTAGCCTTGTCATTATGGAAGGTAGTCTGTTGTCGATATTTTTGTTACTCCAATGGATTGTAGCCTTGTCATTATGGAAGGTAGTCTGTCGTCGAGATTTTTCTTACTTCAATGGATGTTAGCCTTGTCATTATGGAAGGTAGTTTGTCGTTGTGATTTCTGTCACTCCAATGGATGGTAGCCTTGTCACTATGGAAGGTAGTCTGTTGTTCATATTTTTGTTACTCCAATGGATTGTTGCCTTATCATTATGGAAGGTAGTCTATTGTCGAGATTTTTGTTACTCCAATGGATGGTTGCCTTGTCGTTATGGAAGGTTGTCTGTTGTTGAGATTTTTGTTACTCTAATGGATGGTAGCCTTGTCATTTTGGAAGGTAGTCTATTTTCGAGATTTTTGTTACTCCAATGGATGGTAGCCTTGTCATTATGGAAGGTAGTCTGTTGTCGAGATTTTTGTTACTACAGTGGAAGGTAGCCTTGTCGTTATGGAAGTTTGTATGTTGTCGGGATTTTGGTTACTAAAATGGATGGTAGCCTTGTAATTATGTAACATAGTCTATTGTAGATATTTTTGTTACTCAAATGGATGGTAGCCTTGTCATTATGGAAGGTAGTCGGTTGTCTAGATTTTTGTTACTCCAATGGATGGTAGCATTATCATTATGGAAGGGACTCCATTCTCGATATCTTTGTTACTCCAATGGATGGTAGCATTATCATTATGGAAGGTAGACCATTCTCGATATCTTTGTTACTCCAATGGATGGTAGCCTAGTCATTATAGAAGGTAGTTTGTTGTCGAGATTTTTGTTACTCCAATGGATGGTAGCCTTGTCGTTATAGAAGGTAGTTTGTTGTCAAGATTTTTGTTACTCCAGTGAATTGTATCATTATCATTATGGATGTTAGTCTATTATCGATAATTTTGTTACTACAATGGATGGTAGCCTTGTCATTAAGGAAGGTAGTCTGTTGTCGAGATTTTTGTTACTCCAATGGATGGTAGACTTCTCATTATGGAAGGTAGCATGTTGTTGAGATTTTTGTCATTCCATTGGATGGTAGCCTTGTCATTAAGGAAGGTAGTCTGTTCTGAAAATTTTTGTTATTCCAATAGATGGTAGCCTTGTCATTATGGAAGGTAGTCTGTTGCCAAGATTTTTGTTACTCAAATGGATGGTGTCCTTGTCATTATGGAAGGTAGTCTGTTGTCGAGATTTTTGTTACTCCATTGGATTGTAGCCTTGTCATTATGAAACATAGTCTGTTGTCGATGTTTTTGTTACTCCAATGGATGGTAGCCTTGTCATTATGGAAGGTAGTTTGTTGTCAAGATTTTTGTTATTCCATGGATGGTAGCCTTGTCATTATGGAAGGTAGTCTGTTGTCGATATTTTTGTTACTCCAATGGATTGTAGCCTTGTCATTATGAAAGGTAGTCTGTCGTCGAGATTTTTGTTACTCCAATGGATGGTAGCCTTGTCATTATGGAATGTAGTCCGTTCTCGATATCTTTGTTACTCCAATGGATGCTAGCCTTGTCATTATAGAAGGTAGTTTGTTGTCGAGATTTTTGTTACTCCAATGGATGGTAGCCTTGTCGTTATAGAAGGTAGTTATGTTGTCAAGATTTTTGTTACTCGAGTGAATTGTATCATTATCATTATGGATGTTAGTCTATTATCGATAATTTTGTTACTACAATGGATGGTAGCCTTGTCATTATGGAAGGTAGTCTGTTCTCGAGATTTTTGTTATTCCCATAGATGGTATCCTTGTCATCATGGAAGGTAGTCTGTTGTCGAGATTTTTGTTACTCCAATGGATGGTAGACTTCTCATTATGGAAGGTAGAATGTTGTTGATATTTTTGTCATTCCATTGGATGGTAGCCTTGTCATTATGGAATGTAGTCTGTTCTCAAAATTTTTGTGTTTCCAATAGATGGTAGCCTTGTCATTATGGAAGGTAGTCTGTTGCCGAGATTTTTGTTACTCAAATGGATGGTGTCCTTGTCATTATGGAAGGTAGTTTGTTGTCGAGAATTTTGTTACTCCATTGGATTGTAGCCTTGTCATTATGAAACATAGTCTGTTGTCGATGTTTTTGTTACTCCAATGGATGGTAGCCTTGTCATTATGCAAGGTAGTTTGTTGTCAAGATTTTTGTTATTCCAATGGATGGTAGCCTTGTCATTATGGAAGGTAGTCTGTTGTGATATTTTTGTTACTCCAGTGGATTGTAGCCTTGTCATTATGGAAGGTAGTCTGTCGTCGAGATTTTTGTTACTTCAATGGATGTTAGCCTTGTCATTATGGAAGGTAGTTTGTCGTCGAGATTTTTGTTACTCCAATGGATGCTAGCCTTGTCATTATGGAAGGTAGTATGTCGTTGTGATTTCTGTCACTCCAATGGATGGTAGCCTTATCACTATGGAAGGTAGTCTATTGTTCATATTTTTGTTACTCCAATGGATTGTAGACTTGTCATTATGGAAGGTAGTCTATTGTCGAGATTTTTGTTACTTCAATGGATGGTAGCCTTATCATTATGGAAGGTTGTCTGTTGTTGAAATTTTTGTTACTCTAATGGATGGTAGCCTTTTCATTTTAGAAGGTAGTCTGTTTTCGAGATTTTTGTTAATCCAATGGATGGTAGCCTAGTCATTATGGAAGGTAGTCTATTGTCGAGATTTTTGTTACTATAGTAGATGGTAGCCTTGTCATTATGGAAGGTAGTCCGTTGTCGATATTTTTGTTACTAAAATGGATGGTAGCCTTGTTATTATGGAAGGTAGTCTGTTTTCGATATTTTTGTTACTAAAATGGATGGTAGCCTTATCATTATGGAAGGTAGTCGGTTGTCTAGATTTTTGTTACTCCAATGGACGGTAGCATAATCATTATGGAAGGTAGTTCGTTCTCGATATCTTTGTTACTCCAATGGATGGTAGCCTAGTCATTATGGAAGGTAGTCTGTTGTCGAGATTTTTGTTACTCTAATGGACGGTAGCCTTGTCGTTATAGAAGGTAGTTTGTTGTCAAGATTTTTGTTACTGCAATGAATTGTATCATTATCATTATGGATGGTAGTCTATTATCGATAATTTTGTTACTACAATGGATGGTAGCCTTGTCATTATAGAAGGTAATTTGTTCTCGAGATTTTTGTTATTCCAATAGATGGTATCTTTGTCATCATGGAAGGTAGTCTGTTGCCTAGATTTTTGTTACTCAAATGGATGGTATCCTTGTCATTATGGAAGGTAGTCTGTTGTCGAGGACTTTGTTACTCCATTGGATTGTAAATTTGTCATTATGAAACATAGTCTGTTGTCGATGTTTTTGTTACTCCAATGGATGGTAGCCTTGTCATTATGGAAGGTAGTTTATTGTCAAGATTTTTATTATTCCAATGGATGGTAGCCTTGTCATTATGGAAGGTAGTCTGTTGTTGATATTTTTGTTACTCCAATGGATTGTAGCCTTGTCATTATGGAAGGTATTTTGTCGTCGAGATTTTTGTTACTTCAATGGATGTTAGCCTTGTCATTATGGAAGGTAGTTTGTTGTCGAGACTTTTGTTACTCCAATGGATGCTAGCCGTGTCATTATGGAAGGTAGTATGTCGTTTTGATTTCTGTCACTCCAATGGATGGTAGCCTTGTCACTATGGAAGGTAGTCTACTGTTCATATTTTTGTTACTCCAATGGATTGTAGACTTGTCATTATGGAAGGTAGTCTATTGTCGAGATTTTTGTTACTCTAATGGATGGTAGCCTTGTCATTACGGAAGGTTGTCTGTTGTTGAGATTTTTGTTACTCTAATAGATGGTAGCCTTGTCATTTTGGAAGGTAGTCTGTTGTCGATGTTTTTGTTACTCCAATGGATGGTAGCCTTGTCATTATGGAAGGTAGTTTATGGTCAAGATTTTAGTTATTCCAATGGATGGTAGCCTTGTCATTATGGAAGGTTGTCTGTTGTTGAGATTTTTGTTACTCTTATGGATGGTAGCCTTTTCATTTTGGAAGGTAGTCTGTTTTCGAGATTTTTGTTACTCCAATGGATGGTAGCCTAGTCATTATGGAAGGTAGTCTGTTGTCGAGATTTTTGTTACTATAGTAGATAATAGCCTTGTCATTATGGAAGGTAGTCTGTTGTCGAGATTTTTGTTACTAAAATGGATGGTAGCCTTGTAATTATGGAACATAGTCTATTGTAGATATTTTTGTTACTCAAATGGATGGTAGCCTTTTCATTATGGAAGGTAGTCGGTTGTTGAGATTTTTGTTACTCCAATGGATGGTATCATTATCATTATGGAAGGTAGTTCGTTCTCGATATCTTTGTTACTCCAATGGATGGTAGCCTAGTCATTATAGAAGGTAGTTTGTTGTCGAGATTTTTGTTACTCCAATGGATGGTAGCCTTGTCGTTATGGAAGGTTGTCTGTTTGTCGATAAATTTGTTACTCCAATGGATGGTAGCCTTGTCATTATGGAATGTAGTCTGATCGAGATTTTTGTTACTCTAATGGATGGTAGCCTTATCATTATGGAAGGTAGTCTGTTGTAAATATTTTTTTTACTCCAATGAATTGTATCCTTGTCATTATGTAAGGTAGTCTGTTGTCGTGATTTTTGTTACTCTAATGGATGGTAGCCTTGTTATTATGGAAGGTAGTCTGATTTCGATATTTTTGTTACTCCAATGGATGTTATCCTTTTAATTAGGGAAGGTAGTCTATTGTCGAAATTTTTGTTACTACAATGGATGGTAGCCTTGTAATTTATGGAAGGTAGTCTGTTCTCGAGATTTTTGTTATTCCAATAGATGGTAGCCTTGTCATTATGGAAGGTAGTCTGTTGCCGAGATTTTTGTTACTCCAATGGATGGTATCCTTGTCATTATGGAAGGTAGTCTGTTGTCGAGGATTTTGTTACTCCGTTGGATTGTAGCCTTGTCATTATGAAACATAGTCTGTTGTCGATGTTTTTGTTATTCCAATGGATGGTAGCCTTGTCATTATGGAAGGTAGTTTATTGTCAAGATTTTTGTTATTCCAATGGATGGTAGCCTTGTCATTATGGAAGGTAGTCTGTTGTGATATTTTTGTTATTCCAATGGATTGTAGCCTTGTCATTATGGAAGGTAGTCTGTCGTCGAGATTTTTGTTACTTCAATGGATGTTAGCCTTGTCATTATGGAAGGTAGTTTGTCGTCGAGATTTTTGTTACTCCAATGGATGCTAGCCTTGTCATTATGGAAGGTAGTATGTCGTTGTGATTTCTGTCACTCCAATGGATGGTAGCCTTGTCACTATGGAAGGTAGTCTACTGTTCATATTTTTGTTACTCCAATGGATTGTAGACTTGTCATTATGGAAGGTAGTCTATTGTCGAGATTTTTGTTACTCTAATGGATGGTAGCCTTGTCATTACGGAAGGTTGTCTGTTGTTGAGATTTTTGTTACTCTAATAGATGGTAGCCTTGTCATTTTGGAAGGTAGTCTGTCGTTGATGTTTTTGTTACTCCAATGGATGGTAGCCTTGTCATTATGGAAGGTAGTTTATGGTCAAGATTTTAGTTATTCCAATGGATGGTAGCCTTGTCATTATGGAAGGTTGTCTGTTGTTGAGATTTTTGTTACTCTTATGGATGGTAGCCTTTTCATTTTGGAAGGTAGTCTGTTTTCGAGATTTTTGTTACTCCAATGGATGGTAGCCTAGTCATTATGGAAGGTAGTCTGTTGTCGAGATTTTTGTTACTATAGTAGATAATAGCCTTGTCATTATGGAAGGTAGTCTGTTGTCGAGATTTTTGTTACTAAAATGGATGGTAGCCTTGTAATTATGGAACATAGTCTATTGTAGATATTTTTGTTACTCAAATGGATGGTAGCCTTTTCATTATGGAAGGTAGTCGGTTGTTGAGATTTTTGTTACTCCAATGGATGGTATCATTATCATTATGGAAGGTAGTTCGTTCTCGATATCTTTGTTACTCCAATGGATGGTAGCCTAGTCATTATAGAAGGTAGTTTGTTGTCGAGATATTTGTTACTCCAATGGATGGTAGCCTTGTCGTTATGGAAGGTTGTCTGTTTGTCGATAAATTTGTTACTCCAATGGATGGTAGCCTTGTCATTATGGAATGTAGTCTGATCGAGATTTTTGTTACTCTAATGGATGGTAGCCTTATCATTATGGAAGGTAGTCTGTTGTAAATATTTTTTTTACTCCAATGAATTGTATCCTTGTCATTATGTAAGGTAGTCTGTTGTCGTGATTTTTGTTACTCTAATGGATGGTAGCCTTGTTATTATGGAAGGTAGTCTGATTTCGATATTTTTGTTACTCCAATGGATGTTATCCTTTTAATTAGGGAAGGTAGTCTATTCTCGAAATTTTTGTTACTATAATGGATGGTAGCCTTGTCATTTATGGAAGGTAGTCTGTTCTCGAGATTTTTGTTATTCCAATAGATGGTAGCCTTGTCATTATGGAAGGTAGTCTGTTGCCGAGATTTTTGTTACTCCAATGGATGGTATCCTTGTCATTATGGAAGGTAGTCTGTTGTCGAGGATTTTGTTACTCCGTTGGATTGTAGCCTTGTCATTATGAAACATAGTCTGTTGTCGATGTTTTTGTTATTCCAATGGATGGTAGCCTTGTCATTATGGAAGGTAGTTTATTGTCAAGATTTTTGTTATTCCAATGGATGGTAGCCTTGTCATTATGGAAGGTAGTCTGTTGTGATATTTTTGTTACTCCAATGGATTGTAGCCTTGTCATTATGGAAGGTAGTCTGTCGTCGAGATTTTTGTTACTTCAATGGATGTTAGCCTTGTCATTATGGAAGGTAGTATGTCGTTGTGATTTCTGTCACTCCAATGGATAGTAGCCTTATCATTATGGAAGGTAGTCTGTTGTTCATATTTTTGTTACTCCAATGGATTGTAGACTTGTCATTATGGAAGGTAGTCTATTGTCGAGATTTTTGTTACTCCAATGGATGGTAGCCTTGTCATTATGGAAGGTTGTCTGTTGTTGAGATTTTTGTTACTCTAATAGATGGTAGCCTTGTTATTTTAGAAGGTAGTCTGTTTTCGAGATTTTTGTTACTCCAATGGATGGTAGCCTAGTCATTATGGAAGGTAGTCTGTTGTCGAGATTTTTGTTACTATAGTAGATGGTAGCCTTGTCTTTATGGAAAGTAGTCTGTTGTCGAGATTTTTGTTACTAAAATGGATGGTAGCCTTGTAATTATGGAACATAGTCTTTTGTAGATATTTTGGTTACTTAAATGGATGGTAGCCTTGTCATTATGGAAGGTTGTCGGTTGTCGAGATTTTTGTTACTCCAATGGATGGTAGGATTATCATTATGGAAGGTAGTCCGTTCTCGATATCTTTGTTACTCCAATGGATGGTAGCCTAGTCATTATAGAAGGTAGTTTGTTGTCGAGATTTTTGTTACTCCTATGGATAGTAGCCTTGTCATTATGGAAGGTAGTCTGTTGTCAATATTTTTGTTACTCGAATGGATGGTATCCTTGTCATTATGTAAGGTATTCTGTGCTCGAGATTTTTGTTACTCCAATGGATGGTAGCCTTCTCATTATGGAAGGTTGTTTGTTTTCGAGATTTTTGTTACTCTAATGGATGGTAGCCTTGTTATTATGGAAGGTAGTCTGTTTTCAATATTTTTGTTACTCCAATGGATGTTTGCCTTGTAATTAGGGAAGGTAGTCTATTGTCGAGATTTTTGTTACTACAATGGATGGTAGCCTTGTTATTATGGAAGGTAGTTTATTCTCAAGATTTTTGTTATTCCAATAGATGGTATCCTTGTCATTTTGTAAGGTAGTTTGTTGTCGAGATTTTTGTTACTCCAATGGATGGTAGACTTCTCATTATGGAAGGTAGAATGTTGTTGAGATTTTTGTCATTCCATTGGATGGTAGCCTTGTCATTATGGAAGGTAGTCTGTTCTCAAAATTTTTGTTATTCCAATAGATGGTAGCCTTGTCATTATGGAAGGTAGACTGTTGCCGAGATTTTTGGTACTCCAATGGATGGTATCATTGTCATTATGGAAGGTAGTCTATTGTCGAGAATGTTGTTACTCCATTGGATTGTAGCCTTGTCATTATGGAACATAGTCTGTTGTCGATGTTTTTGTTACTCCAATGGATGGTAGCCTTGTCATTATGAAAGGTAGTTTGTTGTCGAGATTTTTGTTATTCCAATGGATGGTAGCCTTGTCATTATCGAAGGTTGTCTGTTGTCAATATTTTTGTTACTCCAATTGATTGTAGCCTTGTCATTATGGAAGGTAGTCTGTCGTCGTGATTTTTGTTACTTCAATGGATGGTAGCCTTGTCATTATGGAAGGTAGTGTGTTGTCGAGGTTTTTGTTACTCTAATGGATGCTAGCCTTGTCATTATGGAAGGTAGTTTGTCGTTGTGATTTGTCACTCCAATGGATGGTAGCCTTGTCACTATGGAAGGTAGTTTGTTGTTCATATTTTTGTTACTCCAATGGATTGTAGCCTTGTCATTATGGAAGGTAGTCTATTGTCGAGATTTTTGTTACTCCAATGGATGGTTGCCTTGTCGTTATGGAAGGTTGTCTGTTGTTTAGATTTTTGTACTCTAATGGATGGTAGCCTTGTCATTTTGGAAGGTAGTCTGTTTTCTAGATTTTTGTTACTCCAATGGATGGTAGCCTTGTCATTATGGAAGGAAGTCTGTTGTCGAGATTTTTGTTACTACAGTGGAAGGTAGCCTTGTCGTTATGGAAGTTAGTCTGTTGTCGAGATTTTGGTTACTAAAATGATTGGTAGCCTTGTAATTATGGAACATAGTCTATTGTAGATATTTTTGTTACTCAAATGGATGGTAGCCTTGTCATTATGGAAGGTAGTCGGTTGTGTAGATTTTTGTTACTCCAATGGATGGTAGCATTATCATTATGGAAGGTAGTTCGTTCTCGATATCCTTGTTACTCCAATGGATGGTAGCCTATTCATTATAGAAGGTAGTTTGTTGTCGAGATTTTTGTTACTCCAATGGATGGTAGCCTTGTCGTTATAGAAGGTAGTTTGTTGTCATGATTTTTGTTACTCCAATGAATTGTATCATTATCATTATGGGTGGTAGTCTATTATCGATAATTTTGTTACTCCAATGGATGGTAGCCTTGTCATTATGGAATGTAGTCTGTTGTCGATGTTTTTGTTACTCCAATGGATGGTAGCCTTGTCATTATGGAAGGTAGTATGTTGTCGAGATTTTTGTTATTCCAATGGATGGTAGCCTTGTCATTATGGAAGGTAGTCTATTGTCAATATTTTTGTTACTCCAATGGATGGTATCCTTGTCATTATGGAAGGTAGTCTATTGTCGAGATTTTTGTTACTCCAATGGATGCTAGCCTTGTCATTATGGAAGGTAGTATGTTGTCGAGATTTTTGTTACTCCAATGGATGGTATCATTGTCATTATGGAAGGTAGTCTATTGTCGAGAATTCTGTTACTCCATTGGATTGTAGCCTTGTCATTATGGAACATAGTCAGTTGTCGTTGTTTTTGTTACTCCAAAGGATGGAAGCCTTCTCATTATGGAAGGAAGTTTGTTGTCGAGATTTTTGTTATTCGAATGGATGGTAGCCTTGTCATTATGGAAGGTTGTCTATTGTCGATATTTTTGTTACTCTAATGGATTGTATCATTGTCATTATGGAAGGTAGTCTGTCATTGAAATTTTTTTTACTTCAATGGATAGTAGCCTTGTCATTATGGAAGGTAGTGTGTTGTCGAGATTTTTGTTACTCCAACGGATGCTAGCCTTGTCATTATGGAAGGTAGTTTGTCGTTGTGATTTCTGTCACTCCAATGGATGTTAGCCTTGTCACTATGGAAGGTAGTTTGTTGTTCATATTTTTGTTACTCCAATGGATTGTAGCCTTGTCATTATGGATGGTAGTTTATTGTCGAGATTTTTGTTACTCCAATGGATGGTTGCCTTATCGTTATGGAAGGTTGTCTGTTGTTGAGATTTTTGTTACTCTAATGGATGGTAGCCTTGTCATTTTGGAAGGTAGTCTGTTTTCGAGATTTTTGTTACTCCAATGGATGGTAGCCTTGTCATTATGGAAGGTAGTCTGTTGTCGAGATTTTTGTTACTACAGTGGAAGGTAGCCTTGTCGTTATGGAAGTTAGTCTGTTGTCGAGATTTTGGTTACTAAAATTGATGGTAGCCTTGTAATTATGGAACATAGTCTATTGTAGATATTTTTGTTACTCAAATGGATGGTAGCCTTGTCATTATGGAAGGCAGTCGGTTGTCTAGATTTTTGTTACTCCAATGGATGGTAGCATTATCATTATGGAAGGTAGTCCGTTCTCGATATCTTTGTTACTCCAATGGATGGTAGCCTAGTCATTATAGAAGGTAGTTTATTGTCGATATTTTAGTTACTCCAATGGATGGTAGCCTTGTCGTTATAGAAGGTAGTTTGTTGTCATGATTTTTGTTACTCCAATGAATTGTATCATTATCATTATGGGTGGTAGTCTATTATCGATAATTTTGTTACTCCGATGGATGGTAGCCTTGTCATTATGGAATGTAGTCTGTTGTCGATGTTTTTGTTACTCCAATGGATGGTAGCCTTGTCATTATGGAAGGTAGTATGTTGTCGAGATTTTTGTTATTCCAATGGATGGTAGCCTTGTCATTATGGAAGGTAGTCTATTGTCAATATTTTTGTTACTCCAATGGATGGTATGCTTGTCATTATGGAAGGTAGTCTATTGTCGAGATTTTTGTTACTCCAATGGATGGTAGCCTTGTCATTATGGAAGGTAGTATGTTGTCGAGATTTTGGTTACTCCAATGGATGGTATCATTGTCATTATGGAAGGTAGTCTCTTGTCGAGAATTCTGTTACTCCATTGGATTGTAGCCTTGTCATTATGGAACATAGTCAGTTGTCGATGTTTTTGTTACTCCAATGGATGGAAGCCTTGTCATTATGGAAGGAAGTTTGTTGTCGAGATTTTTGTTATTACAATGGATGGTAGCCTTGTCATTATGGAAGGTTGTCTGTTGTCGATATTTTTGTTACTCCAATGGATTGTAGCCTTGTCATTATGGAAGGTAGTCTGTCGTTGAAATTTTTTTTACTTCAATGGATAGTAGCCTTGTCATTATGGAAGGTAGTGTGTTGTCGAGATTTTTGTTACTCCAATGGATGCTAGCCTTGTCATTATGGAAGGTAGTTTGTCGTTGTGATTTCTGTCTCTCCAATGGATGGTAGCCTTGTCACTATGGAAGGTAGTTTGTTGTTCATATTTTTGTTACTCCAATGGATTGTAGCCTTGTCATTATGGATGGTAGTCTATTGTCGAGATTTTTGTTACTCCAATGGATGGTTGCCTTATCATTATGGAAGGTTGTCTGTTGTTGAGATTTTTGTTACTCAAATGGATGGTAGCCTTGTCATTATGGAAGGTAGTCTGTTGTTGAGATTTTTGTTACTACATTGGAAGGTAGCCTTGTCGTTATGGAAGTTACTCTGTTGTCAAGATTTTGGTTACTAAAATGGATGGAAGCCTTGTAATTATGGAACATAGTCTATTGTAGATATTTTTGTTACTCAAATGGATGGTAGCCTTGTCATTATGGAATGTAGTCGATTGTCTAGATTTTTGTTACTCCAATGGATGGTAGCATTATCATTATGGAAGGTAGTCCATTCTCGATATCTTTGTTACTCCAATGGATGGTAGCCTAGTCATTATAGAAGGTAGTTTGTTGTCGAGATTTTTGATACTCCAATGGATGGTAGCCTTGTCGTTATAGAAGGTAGTTTGTTGTCATGATTTTTGTTACTCCAATGAATTGTATCATTATCATTATGGGTGGTAGTCTATTATCGATAATTTTGTTACTCCAATGGATGGTAGCCTTGTCATTATGGAATGTAGTCTGTTGTCGATGTTTTTGTTACTCCAATGGATGGTATCCTTGTCATTATGGAAGGTAGTATGTTGTCGAGATTTTTGTTATTCCAATGGATGGTAGCCTTGTCATTATGGAAGGTAGTCTATTGTCAATATTTTTGTTACTCCAATGGATTGTATGCTTGTCATTATGGAAGGTAGTCTATTGTCGAGATTTTTGTTACTCCAATGGATGGTAGCCTTGTCATTATGGAAGGTAGTATGTTGTCGAGATTTTTGTTACTCCAATGGATGGTATCATTGTCATTATGGAAGGTAGTCTCTTGTCGAGAATTCTGTTACTCCATTGGATTGTAGCCTTGTCATTATGGAACATAGTCAGTTGTCGATGTTTTTGTTACTCCAATGGATGGAAGCCTTGTCATTATGGAAGGAAGTTTGTTGTCGAGATTTTTGTTATTCCAATGGATGGTAGCCTTGTCATTATGGAAGGTTGTCTGTTGTCGATATTTTTGTTACTCTAATGGATTGTAGCCTTGTCATTATGGAAGGTAGTATGTCGTTGAAAATTTTTTTACTTCAATGGATAGTAGCCTTGTCATTATGGAAGGTAGTGTGTTGTCGAGATTTTTGTTACTCACATGGATGCTAGCCTTGTCATTATGGAAGGTAGTTTGTCGTTGTGATTTCTGTCTCTCCAATGGATGGTAGCCTTGTCACTATGGAAGGTAGTTTGTTGTTCATATTTTTGTTACTCCAATGGACTGTAGCCTTGTCATTATGGATGGTAGTCTATTGTCGAGATTTTTGTTACTCCAATGGATGGTTGCCTTATCATTATGGAAGGTTGTCTGTTGTTGAGATTTTTGTTACTCTAATGGATGGTAGCCTTGTCATTATGGAAGGTAGTCTGTTGTTGAGATTTTTGTTACTACATTGGAAGGTAGCCTTGTCGTTATGGAAGTTACTCTGTTGTCAAGATTTTGGTTACTAAAATGGATGGAAGCCTTGTAATTATGGAACATAGTCTATTGTAGATATTTTTGTTACTCAAATGGATGGTAGCCTTGTCATTATGGAAGGTAGTCGGTTGTCTAGATTTTTGTTACTCCAATGGATGGTAGCATTATCATTATGGAAGGTAGTCCGTTCTCGATATCTTTGTTACTCCAATGGATGGTAGCCTAGTCATTATAGAAGGTAGTTTGTTGTCGATATTTTAGTTACTCCAATGGATTGTAGCCTTGTCGTTATAGAAGGTAGTTTGTTGTCAAGATTTTTGTTACTCCAATGAATTGTATCATTATTATTATAGATGGTAGTCTATTATCGATAATTTTGTTACTCCAATGGATGGTAGCCTTGTCATTATGGAATGTAGTCTGTTGTCGATGTTTTTGTTACTCCAATGGATGGTAGCCTTGTCATTATGGAAGGTAGTATGTTGTCGAGATTTTTGTTATTCCAATGGATGGTAGCCTTGTCATTATGGAAGGTAGTCTATTGTCAACATTTTTGTTACTCCAATGGATGGTATGCTTGTCATTATGGAAGGTAGTCTATTGTCGAGATTTTTGTTACTCCAATGGATGGTAGCCTTGTCATTATGGAAGGTAGTATGTTGTCGAGATTTTTGTTACTCCAATGGATGGTATCATTGTCATTATGGAAGGTAGTCTGTTGTCGAGAATTCTGTTACTCCATTGGATTGTAGCCTTGTCATTATGGAACATAGTCTGCTGTCAATGTTTTTGTTACTCCAATGGATGGAACCCTTGTCATTATGGAAGGAAGTTTGTTGTCGAGATTTTTGTTATTCCAATGGATGGTAGCCTTGTCATTATGGAAGGTTGTCTGTTGTCGATATTTTTGTTACTCTAATGGATTGTAGCCTTGTCATTATGGAAGGTAGTATGTCGTTGAAATTTTTTTTACTTCAATGGATAGTAGCCTTGTCATTATGGAAGGTAGTGTGTTGTCGAGATTTTTGTTACTCACATGGATGCTAGCCTTGTCATTATGGAAGGTAGTTTGTCGTTGTGATTTCTGTCTCTCCAATGGATGGTAGCCTTGTCACTATGGAAGGTAGTTTGTTGTTCATATTTTTGTTACTCCAATGGATTGTAGCCTTGTCATTATGGATGGTAGTCTATTGTCGAGATTTTTGTTACTCCAATGGATGGTTGCCTTATCATTATGGAAGGTTGTCTGTTGTTGAGATTTTTGTTACTCTAATGGATGGTAGCCTTGTCATTATGGAAGGTAGTCTGTTGTTGAGATTTTTGTTACTACATTGGAAGGTAGCCTTGTCGTTATGGAAGTTACTCTGTTGTCAAGATTTTGGTTACTAAAATGGATGGAAGCCTTGTAATTATGGAACATAGTCTATTGTAGATATTTTTGTTACTCAAATGGATGGTAGCCTTGTCATTATGGAAGGTAGTCGGTTGTCTAGATTTTTGTTACTCCAATGGATGGTAGCATTATCATTATGGAAGGTAGTCCGTTCTCGATATCTTTGTTACTCCAATGGATGGTAGCCTAGTCATTATAGAAGGTAGTTTGTTGTCGATATTTTAGTTACTCCAATGGATTGTAGCCTTGTCGTTATAGAAGGTAGCTGTTGTCAAGATTTTTGTTACTCCAATGAATTGTATCATTATTATTATAGATGGTAGTCTATTATCGATAATTTTGTTACTCCAATGGATGGTAGCCTTGTCATTATGGAATGTAGTCTGTTGTCGATGTTTTTGTTACTCCAATGGATGGTAGCCTTGTCATTATGGAAGGTAGTATGTTGTCGAGATTTTTGTTATTCCAATGGATGGTAGCCTTGTCATTATGGAAGGTAGTCTATTGTCAACATTTTTGTTACTCCAATGGATGGTATGCTTGTCATTATGGAAGGTAGTCTATTGTCGAGATTTTTGTTACTCCAATGGATGGTAGCCTTGTCATTATGGAAGGTAGTATGTTGTCGAGATTTTTGTTACTCCAATGGATGGTATCATTGTCATTATGGAAGGTAGTCTGTTGTCGAGAATTCTGTTACTCCATTGGATTGTAGCCTTGTCATTATGGAACATAGTCTGCTGTCAATGTTTTTGTTACTCCAATGGATGGAACCCTTGTCATTATGGAAGGAAGTTTGTTGTCGAGATTTTTGTTATTCCAATGGATGGTAGCCTTGTCATTATGGAAGGTTGTCTGTTGTCGATATTTTTGTTACTCTAATGGATTGTAGCCTTGTCATTATGGAAGGTAGTCTGTCGTTGAAATTTTTTTTACTTCAATGGATAGTAGCCTTGTCATTATGGAAGGTAGTGTGTTGTCGAGATTTTTGTTACTCCAATGGATGCTAGCCTTGTCATTATGGAAGGTAGTTTGTCGTTGTGATTTCTGTCACTCCAATGGATGGTAGCCTTGTCACTATGGAAGGTAGTTTGTTGTTCATATTTTTGTTACTCCAATGGATTGTAGCCTTGTCATTATGGATGGTAGTCTCTTGTCGAGATTTTTGTTACTCCAATGGATGGTTGCCTTATCGTTATGGAAGGTTGTCTGTTGTTGAGATTTTTGTTACTCTAATGGATGGTAGCCTTGTCATTTTGGAAGGTAGTCTGTTGTTGAGATTTTTGTTACTACATTGGAAGGTAGCCTTGTCGTTATGGAAGTTACTCTGTTGTCAAGATTTTGGTTACTAAAATGGATGGAAGCCTTGTAATTATGGAACATAGTCTATTGTAGATATTTTTGTTACTCAAATGGATGGTAGCCTTGTCATTATGGAAGGTAGTCGGTTGTCTAGATTTTTGTTACTCCAATGGATGGTAGAATTATCATTATGGAAGGTAGTCCATTCTCGATATCTTTGTTACTCCAATGGATGGTAGCCTAGTCATTATAGAAGGTAGTTTGTTGTCGATATTTTAGTTACTCCAATGGATGGTAGCCTTGTCGTTATAGAAGGTAGTTTGTTGTCAAGATTTTTGTTACTCCAATGAATTGTATCATTATTATTATAGATGGTAGTCTATTATCGATAATTTTGTTACTCCAATGGATGGTAGCCTTGTCATTATGGAATGTAGTCTGTTGTCGATGTTTTTGTTACTCCAATGGATGGTAGCCTTGTCATTATGGAAGGTAGTATGTTGTCGAGATTTTTGTTATTCCAATGGATGGTAGCCTTGTCATTATGGAAGGTAGTCTATTGTCAACATTTTTGTTACTCCAATGGATGGTATGCTTGTCATTATGGAAGGTAGTCTATTGTCGAGATTTTTGTTACTCCAATGGATGGTAGCCTTGTCATTATGGAAGGTAGTATGTTGTCGAGATTTTTGTTACTCCAATGGATGGTATCATTGTCATTATGGAAGGTAGTCTGTTGTCGAGAATTCTGTTACTCCATTGGATTGTAGCCTTGTCATTATGGAACATAGTCTGCTGTCAATGTTTTTGTTACTCCAATGGATGGAACCCTTGTCATTATGGAAGGAAGTTTGTTGTCGAGATTTTTGTTATTCCAATGGATGGTAGCCTTGTCATTATGGAAGGTTGTCTGTTGTCGATATTTTTGTTACTCTAATGGATTGTAGCCTTGTCATTATGGAAGGTAGTCTGTCGTTGAAATTTTTTTTACTTCAATGGATAGTAGCCTTGTCATTATGGAAGGTAGTGTGTTGTCGAGATTTTTGTTACTCCAATGGATGCTAGCCTTGTCATTATGGAAGGTAGTTTGTCGTTGTGATTTCTGTCACTCCAATGGATGGTAGCCTTGTCACTATGGAAGGTAGTTTGTTGTTCATATTTTTGTTACTCCAATGGATTGTAGCCTTGTCATTATGGATGGTAGTCTCTTGTCGAGATTTTTTTTACTCCAATGGATGGTTGCCTTATCGTTATGGAAGGTTGTCTGTTGTTGAGATTTTTGTTACTCTAATGGATGGTAGCCTTGTCATTTTGGAAGGTAGTCTGTTGTTGAGATTTTTGTTACTACATTGGAAGGTAGCCTTGTCGTTATGGAAGTTACTCTGTTGTCAAGATTTTGGTTACTAAAATGGATGGAAGCCTTGTAATTATGGAACATAGTCTATTGTAGATATTTTTGTTACTCAAATGGATGGTAGCCTTGTCATTATGGAAGGTAGTCGGTTGTCTAGATTTTTGTTACTCCAATGGATGGTAGAATTATCATTATGGAAGGTAGTCCATTCTCGATATCTTTGTTACTCCAATGGATGGTAGCCTAGTCATTATAGAAGGTAGTTTGTTGTCGATATTTTAGTTACTCCAATGGATGGTAGCCTTGTCGTTATAGAAGGTAGTTTGTTGTCAAGATTTTTGTTACTCCAATGAATTGTATCATTATTATTATAGATGGTAGTCTATTATCGATAATTTTGTTACTCCAATGGATGGTAGCCTTGTCATTATGGAATGTAGTCTGTTGTCGATGTTTTTGTTACTCCAATGGATGGTAGCGTTGTCATTATGGAAGGTAGTATGTTGTCGAGATTTTTGTTATTCCAATGGATGGTAGCCTTGTCATTATGGAAGGTAGTCTATTGTCAACATTTTTGTTACTCCAATGGATGGTATGCTTGTCATTATGGAAGGTAGTCTATTGTCGAGATTTTTGTTACTCCAATGGATGGTAGCCTTGTCATTATGGAAGGTAGTATGTTGTCGAGATTTTTGTTACTCCAATGGATGGTATCATTGTCATTATGGAAGGTAGTCTGTTGTCGAGAATTCTGTTACTCCATTGGATTGTAGCCTTGTCATTATGGAACATAGTCTGCTGTCGATGTTTTTGTTACTCCAATGGATGGAAGCCTTGTCATTATGGAAGGAAGTTTGTTGTCGAGATTTTTGTTATTCCAATGGATGGTAGCCTTGTCATTATGGAAGGTTGTCTGTTGTCGATGTTTTTGTTACTCTAATGGATTGTAGCCTTGTCATTATGGAAGGTAGTCTGTCAGGGAATTTTTTTTACTTCAATGGATAGTAGCCTTGTCATTATTGAAGGTAGTGTGTTGTCGAGATTTTTGTTACTCCAATGGATGCTAGCCTTGTCATTGTGGAAGGTAGTTTGTCGTTGTGATTTCTGTCACTCCAATGGATGGTAGCCTTGTCACTATGGAAGGTAGTTTGTTGTTCATATTTTTGTTACTCCAATGGATTGTAGCCTTGTCATTATGGATGGTAGTCTCTTGTCGAGATTTTTGTTACTCCAATGGATGGTTGCCTTATCGTTATGGAAGGTTGTCTGTTGTTGAGATTTTTGTTACTCGAATGGATGGTAGCCATGTCATTTTGGAAGGTAGTCTGTTGTTGAGATTTTTGTTACTACATTGGAAGGTAGCCTTGTCGTTATGGAAGTTACTCTGTTGTCAAGATTTTGGTTACTAAAATGGATGGAAGCCTTGTAATTATGGAACATAGTCTATTGTAGATATTTTTGTTACTCAAATGGATGGTAGCCTTGTCATTATGGAAGGTAGTCGGTTGTCTAGATTTTTGTTACTCCAATGGATGGTAGAATTATCATTATGGAAGGTAGTCCATTCTCGATATCTTTGTTACTCCAATGGATGGTAGCCTAGTCATTATAGAAGGTAGTTTGTTGTCGATATTTTAGTTACTCCAATGGATGGTAGCCTTGTCGTTATAGAAGGTAGTTTGTTGTCAAGATTTTTGTTACTCCAATGAATTGTATCATTATTATTATAGATGGTAGTCTATTATCGATAATTTTGTTACACCAATGGATGGTAGCCTTGTCATTATGGAATGTAGTCTGTTGTCGATGTTTTTGTTACTCCAATGGATGGTAGCATTGTCATTATGGAAGGTAGTATGTTGTCGAGATTTTTGTTATTCCAATGGATGGTAGCCTTGTCATTATGGAAGGTAGTCTATTGTCAACATTTTTGTTACTCCAATGGATGGTATGCTTGTCATTATGGAAGGTAGTCTATTGTCGAGATTTTTGTTACTCCAATGGATGGTAGCCTTGTCATTATGGAAGGTAGTATGTTGTCGAGATTTTTGTTACTCCAATGGATGGTATCATTGTCATTATGGAAGGTAGTCTGTTGTCGAGAATTCTGTTACTCCATTGGATTGTAGCCTTGTCATTATGGAACATAGTCTGCTGTCGATGTTTTTGTTACTCCAATGGATGGAAGCCTTGTCATTATGGAAGGAAGTTTGTTGTCGAGATTTTTGTTATTCCAATGGATGGTAGCCTTGTCATTATGGAAGGTTGTCTGTTGTCGATGTTTTTGTTACTCTAATGGATTGTAGCCTTGTCATTATGGAAGGTAGTCTGTCAGGGAATTTTTTTTACTTCAATGGATAGTAGCCTTGTCATTATTGAAGGTAGTGTGTTGTCGAGATTTTTGTTACTCCAATGGATGCTAGCCTTGTCATTGTGGAAGGTAGTTTGTCGTTGTGATTTCTGTCACTCCAATGGATGGTAGCCTTGTCACTATGGAAGGTAGTTTGTTGTTCATATTTTTGTTACTCCAATGGATTGTAGCCTTGTCATTATGGATGGTAGTCTCTTGTCGAGATTTTTGTTACTCCAATGGATGGTTGCCTTATCGTTATGGAAGGTTGTCTGTTGTTGAGATTTTTGTTACTCTAATGGATGGTAGCCTTGTCATTATGGAAGGTAGTCTGTTGTTGAGATTTTTGTTACTACATTAGAAGGTAGCCTTGTCGTTATGGAAGTTACTCTGTTGTCAAGATTTTGGTTACTAAAATGGATGGAAGCCTTGTAATTATGGAACATAGTCTATTGTAGATATTTTTGTTACTCAAATGGATGGTAGCCTTGTCATTATGGAAGGTAGTCGGTTGTCTAGATTTTTTTTACTCCAATGGATGGTAGCATTATCATTATGGAAGGTAGTCCATTCTCGATATCTTTGTTACTCCAATGGATGGTAGCCTAGTCATTATAGAAGGTAGTTTGTTGTCGATATTTTAGTTACTCCAATGGATGGTAGCCTTGTCGTTATAGAAGGTAGTTTGTTGTCAAGATTTTTGTTACTCCAATGAATTGTATCATTATCATTATAGATGGTAGTCTATTATCGATAATTTTGTTACTCCAATGGATGGTAGCCTTGTCATTATGGAATGTAGTCTGTTGTCGATGTTTTTGTTACTCCAATGGATGGTAGCCTTGTCATTATGGAAGGTAGTATGTTGTCGAGATTTTTGTTATTCCAATGGATGGTAGCCTTGTCATTATGGAAGGTAGTCTATTGTCAACATTTTTGTTACTCCAATGGATGGTATGCTTGTCATTATGGAAGGTAGTCTATTGTCGAGATTTTTGTTACTCCAATGGATGGTAGCCTTGTCATTATGGAAGGTAGTATGTTGTCGAGATTTTTGTTACTCCAATGGATGGTATCATTGTCATTATGGAAGGTAGTCTGTTGTCGAGAATTATGTTACTCCATTGGATTGTAGCCTTGTCATTATGGAACATAGTCTGTTGTCGATGTTTTTGTTACTCCAATGGATGGAAGCCTTGTCATTATGGAAGGAAGTTTGTTGTCGAGATTTTCGTTATTCCAATGGATGGTAGCCTTGTCATTATGGAAGGTTGTCTGTTGTCGATATTTTTGTTGCTCTAATGGATTGTAGCCTTGTCATTATGGAAGGTAGTCTGTCGTTGAAATTTTTTTTACTTCAATGGATAGTAGCCTTGTCATTATGGAAGGTAGTGTGTTGTCGAGATTTTTGTTACTCCAATGGATGCTAGCCTTGTCATTATGGAAGGTAGTTTGTCGTTGTGATTTCTGTCACTCCAATGGATGGTAGCCTTGTCACTATGGAAGGTAGTCTGTTGTTCATATTTTTGTTACTCCAATGGATTGTAGCCTTGTCATTATGGATGGTAGTCTATTGTCGAGATTTTTGTTACTCCAATTGATGGTTGCCTTATCGTTATGGAAGGTTGTCTGTTGTTGAGATTTTTGTTACTCCAATGGATGGTAGCCTTGTCATTATGGAAGGTAGTCTGTTGTCGAGATTTTTGTTACTACATTGGAAGGTAACCTTGTCGTTATGGAAGTTACTCTGTTGTCAAGATTTTGGTTACTAAAATGGATGGAAGCCTTGTAATTATGGAACATAGTCTATTGTAGATATTTTTGTTACTCAAATGGATGGTAGCCTTGTCATTATGGAAGGGAGTCGGTTGTCTAGATTTTTGGTACTCCAATGGATGGTAGAATTATCATTATGGAAGGTAGTCCATTCTCGATATCTTTGTTACTCCAATGGATGGTAGCCTAGTCATTATAGAAGGTAGTTTGTTGTCGATATTTTAGTTACTCCAATGGATGGTAGCCTTGTCGTTATAGAAGGTAGTTTGTTGTCAAGATTTTTGTTACTCCAATGAATTGTATCATTATTATTATAGACGGTAGTCTATTATCGATAATTTTGTTACTCCAATGGATGGTAGCCTTGTCATTATGGAATGTAGTCTGTTGTCGATGTTTTTGTTACTCCAATGGATGGTAGCCTTGTCATTATGGAAGGTAGTATGTTGTCGAGATTTTTGTTATTCCAATGGATGGTAGCCTTGTCATTATGGAAGGTAGTCTATTGTCAACATTTTTGTTACTCCAATGGATGCTATGCTTGTCATTATGGAAGGTAGTCTATTGTCGAGATTTTTGTTACTCCAATGGATGGTAGCCTTGTCATTATGGAAGGTAGTATGTTTTCGAGATTTTTGTTACTCCAATGGATGGTATCATTGTCATTACGGAAGGTAGTCTGTTGTCGAGAATTCTGTTACTCCATTGGATTGTAGCCTTGTCATTATGGAACATAGTCTGCTGTCGATGTTTTTGTTACTCCAATGGATGGAAGCCTTGTCATTATGGAAGGAAGTTTGTTGTCGAGATTTTTGTTATTCCAATGGATGGTAGCCTTGTCATTATGGAAGGTTGTCTGTTGTCGATATTTTTGTTACTCTAATGGATTGTAGCCTTGTCATTATGGAAGGTAGTCTGTCGTTGAAATTTTTTTTACTTCAATGGTTAGTAGCCTTGTCATTATGGAAGGTAGTGTGTTGTCGAGATTTTTGTTACTCCAATGGATGCTAGCCTTGTCATTATGGAAGGTATTTTGTCGTTGTGATTTCTGTCACTCCAATGGATGGTAGCCTTGTCACTATGGAAGGTAGTTTGTTGTTCATATTTTTGTTACTCCAATGGATTGTATCCCTGTCATTATGGATGGTAGTCTCTTGTCGAGATTTTTGTTACTCCAATGGATGGTTGCCTTATCGTTATGGAAGGTTGTCTGTTGTTGAGATTTTTGTTACTCTAATGGATGGTAGCCTTGTCATTATGGAAGGTAGTCTGTTGTTGAGATTTTTGTTACTACATTGGAAGGTAGCCTTGTCGTTATGGAAGTTACTCTGTTGTCAAGATTTTGGTTACTAAAATGGATGGAAGCCTTGTAATTATGGAACATAGTCTATTGTAGATATTTTTGTTACTCAAATGGATGGTAGCCTTGTCTGTATGGAAGGTAGTCGGTTGTCTAGATTTTTGTTACTCCAATGGATGGTAGCATTATCATTATGGAAGGTAGTCCATTCTCGATATCTTTGTTACTCCAATGGATGGTAGCCTAGTCATTATAGAAGGTAGTTTGTTGTCGATATTTTAGTTACTCCAATGGATGGTAGCCTTGTCGTTATAGAAGGTAGTTTGTTGTCAAGATTTTTGTTACTCCAATGAATTGTATCATTATCATTATAGATGGTAGTCTATTATCGATAATTTTGTTACTCCAATGGATGGTAGCCTTGTCATTATGGAATGTAGTCTGTTGTCGATGTTTTTGTCACTCCAATGGATGGTAGCCTTGTCATTATGGAAGGTAGTATGTTGTCGAGATTTTTGTTATTCCAATGGATGGTAGCCTTGTCATTATGGAAGGTAGTCTATTGTCAACATTTTTGTTACTCCAATGGATGGTATGCTTGTCATTATGGAAGGTAGTCTATTGTCGAGATTTTTGTTACTCCAATGGATGGTAGCCTTGTCATTATGGAAGGTAGTATGTTGTCGAGATTTTTGTTACTCCAATGGATGGTATCATTGTCATTATGGAAGGTAGTCTGTTGTCGAGAATTCTGTTACTCCATTGGATTGTAGCCTTGTCATTATGGAACATAGTCAGTTGTCGATGTTTTTGTTACTCCAATGGATGGAAGCCTTGTCATTATGGAGGGTAGTTTGTTGTCGAGATTTTTGTTATTCGAATGGATGGTAGCCTTGTCATTATGGAAGGTTGTCTATTGTCGATATTTTTCTTACTCTAATGGATTGTATCATTGTCATTATGGAAGGTAGTCTGTCATTGAAATTTTTTTACTTCAATGGATAGTAGCCTTGTCATTATGGAAGATAGTGTGTTATCGAGATTTTTGTTACTCCAACAGATGCTAGCCTTGTCATTATGGAAGGTAGTTTGTCGTTGTGACTTCTGTCACTCCAATGGATGGTAGCCTTGTCACTATGGAAGGTAGTCTGTTGTTCATATTTTTGTTACTCCAATGGATTGTAGCCTTGTCATTATGGATGGTAGTTTATTGTCGAGATTTTTGTTACTCCAATGGATGGTTGCCTTATCGTTATGGAAGGTTGTCTGTTGTTGAGATTTTTGTTACTCTAATGGATGGTAGCCTTGTCATTTTGGAAGGTAGTCTGTTTTCGAGATTTTTGTTACTCAAATGGATGGTAGCCTTGTCATTATGGAAGGCAGTCGGTTGTCTAGATTTTTGTTACTCCAATGGATGGTAGCATTATCATTATGGAAGGTAGTCCGTTCTCGATATCTTTGTTACTCCAATGGATGGTAGCCTAGTCATTATAGAAGGTAGTTTATTGTCGATATTTTAGTTACTCCAATGGATGGTAGCCTTGTCGTTATAGAAGGTAGTTTGTTGTCATGATTTTTGTTACTCCAATGAATTGTATCATTATCATTATGGGTGGTAGTCTATTATCGATAATTTTGTTACTCCGATGGATGGTAGCCTTGTCATTATGGAATGTAGTCTGTTGTCGATGTTTTTGTTACTCCAATGGATGGTAGCCTTGTCATTATGGAAGGTAGTATGTTGTCGAGATTTTTCTTATTCCAATGGATGGTAGCCTTGTCATTATGGAAGGTAGTCTATTGTCAATATTTTTGTTACTCCAATGGATTGTATGCTTGTCATTATGGAAGGTAGTCTATTGTCGAGATTTTTGTTACTCCAATGGATGGTAGCCTTGTCATTATGGAAGGTAGTATGTTGTCGAGATTTTTGTTACTCCAATGGCTGGTATCATTGTCATTATGGAAGGTAGTCTCTTGTCGAGAATTTTGTTACTCCATTGGATTGTAGCCTTGTCATTATGGAACATAGTAAGTTGTCGATGTTTTTGTTACTCCAATGGATGGAAGCCTTGTCATTATGGAAGGAAGTTTGTTGTCGAGATTTTTGTTATTCCAATGGATGGTAGCCTTGTCATTATGGAAGGTTGTCTGTTGTCGATATTTTTGTTACTCTAATGGATTGTAGCCTTGTCATTATGGAAGGTAGTCTGTCGTTGAAATTTTTTTTACTTCAATGGATAGTAGCCTTGTCATTATGGAAGGTAGTGTGTTGTCGAGATTTTTGTTACTCCAATGGATGCTAGCCTTGTCATTATGGAAGGTAGTTTGTCGTTGTGATTTCTGTCTCTCCAATGGATGGTAGCCTTGTCACTATGGAAGGTAGTTTGTTGTTCATATTTTTGTTACTCCAATGGATTGTAGCCTTGTCATTATGGATGGTAGTCTATTGTCGAGATTTTTGTTACTCCAATGGATGGTTGCCATATCATTATGGAAGGTTGTCTGTTGTTGAGATTTTTGTTACTCTAATGGATGGTAGCCTTGTCATTATGGAAGGTAGTCTGTTGTTGAGATTTTTGTTACTACATTGGAAGGTAGCCTTGTCGTTATGGAAGTTACTCTGTTGTCAAGATTTTGGTTACTAAAATGGATGGAAGCCTTGTAATTATGGAACATAGTCTATTGTAGATATTTTTGTTACTCAAATGGATGGTAGCCTTGTCATTATGGAAGGTAGTCGGTTGTCTAGATTTTTGTTACTCCAATGGATGGTAGCGTTATCATTATGGAAGGTAGTCCATTCTCGATATCTTTGTTACTCCAATGGATGGTAGCCTAGTCATTATAGAAGGTAGTTTGTTGTCGAGATTTTTGTTACTCCAATGGATGGTAGCCTTGTCGTTATAGAAGGTAGTTTGTTGTCATGATTTTTGTTACTCCAATGAATTGTATCATTATCATTATGGGTGGTAGTCTATTATCGATAATTTTGTTACTCCAATGGATGGTAGCCTTGTCATTATGGAATGTAGTCTGTTGTCGATGTTTTTGTTACTCCAATGGATGGTAGCCTTGTCATTATGGAAGGTAGTATGTTGTCGAGATTTTTGTTATTCCAATGGATGGTAGCCTTGTCATTATGGAAGGTAGTCTATTGTCAATATTTTTGTTACTCCAATGGATGGTATCCTTGTCATTATGGAAGGTAGTCTATTGTCGAGATTTTTGTTACTCCAATGGATGGTAGCCTTGTCATTATGGAAGGTAGTATGTTGTCGATATTTTTGTTACTCCAATGGATGGTATCATTGTCATTATGGAAGGTAGTCTATTGTCGAGAATTCTGTTACTCCATTGGATTATAGCCTTGTCATTATGGAGCATAGTCAGTTGTCGATGTTTTTGTTACTCCAATGGATGGAAGCCTTCTCATTATGCAAGGAAGTTTGTTGTCGAGATTTTTGTTATTCGAATGGATGGTAGCCTTGTCATTATGAAAGGTTGTCTATTGTCGATATTTTTGTTACTCTAATGGATTGTATCATTGTCATTATGGAAGGTAGTCTGTCGTTGAAATTT
The DNA here is from genome assembly GCA_948472305.1 of Vicia faba. Lineage (NCBI taxonomy): Eukaryota > Viridiplantae > Streptophyta > Magnoliopsida > Fabales > Fabaceae > Vicia > Vicia faba. The sequence continues at coordinate 678,660,133 of OX451739.1, read as the reverse complement.
TTTTTACTTCAATGGATAGTAGCCTTGTCATTATGGAAGGTAGTGTGTTGTCGAGATTTTTGTTACTCCAACGGATGCTAGCCTTGTCATTATGGAAGGTAGTTTGTCGTTGTGATTTCTGTCACTCCAATGGATGGTAGCCTTGTCACTATGGAAGGTAGTCTGTTGTTCATATTTTTGTTACTCCAATGGATTGTAGCCTTGTCATTATGGATGGTAGTTTATTGTCGAGATTTTTGTTACTCCAATGGATGGTTTCCTTATCGTTATGGAAGGTTGTCTGTTGTTGAGATTTTTGTTACTCTAATGGATGGTAGCCTTGTCATTTTGGAAGGTAGTCTGTTTTCGAGATTTTTGTTACTCCAATGGATGGTAGCCTTGTCATTATGGAAGGTAGTCTGTTGTCGAGATTTTTGTTACTACAGTGGAAGGTAGCCTTGTCGTTATGGAAGTTAGTCTGTTGTCGAGATTTTGGTTACTAAAATGGATGGTAGCCTTGTAATTATGGAACATAGTCTATTGTAGATATTTTTGTTACTCAAATGGATGGTAGCCTTGTCATTATGGAAGGCAGTCGGTTGTCTAGATTTTTGTTACTCCAATGGATGGTAGCATTATCATTATGGAAGGTAGTCCGTTCTCAATATCTTTGTTACTCCAATGGATGGTAGCCTAGTCATTATAGAAGGTAGTTTGTTGTCGATATTTTAGTTACTCCAATGGATGGTAGCCTTGTCGTTATAGAAGGTAGTTTGTTGTCATGATTTTTGTTACTCCAATGAATTGTATCATTATCATTATGGGTGGTAGTCTATTATCAATAATTTTGTTACTCCAATGGATGGTAGCCTTGTCATTATGGAATGTAGTCTGTTGTCGATGTTTTTGTTACTCCAATGGATGGTAGCCTTGTCATTATGGAAGGTAGTATGTTGTCGAGATTTTTGTTATTCCAATGGATGGTAGCCTTGTCATTATGGAAGGTAGTCTATTGTCAATATTTTTGTTACTCCAATGGATGGTATGCTTGTCATTATGGAAGGTAGTCTATTGTCGAGATTTTTGTTACTCCAATGGATGGTAGCCTTGTCATTATGGAATGTAGTATGTTGTCGAGATTTTTGTTATTCCAATGGATGGTAGCCTTGTCATTACGGAAGGTTGTCTGTTGTCGATATTTTTGTTACTCTAATGGATTGTAGCCTTGTCATTATGGAAGGTAGTCTGTCGTTGAAATTTTTTTTACTTCAATGGATAGTAGCCTTGTCATTATGGAAGGTAGTGTGTTGTCGAGATTTTTGTTACTCCAATGGATGGTTGCCTTATCATTATGGAAGGTTGTCTGTTGTTGAGATTTTTGTTACTCTAATGGATGGTAGCCTTGTCATTATGGAAGGTAGTCTGTTGTTGAGATTTTTGTTACTACATTGGAAGGTAGCCTTGTCGTTATGGAAGTTACTCTGTTGTCAAGATTTTGGTTACTAAAATGGATGGAAGCCTTGTAATTATGGAACATAGTCTATTGTAGATATTTTTGTTACTCAAATGGATGGTAGCCTTGTCATTATGGAAGGTAGTCGGTTGTCTAGATTTTTGTTACTCCAATGGATGGTAGCATTATCATTATGGAAGGTAGTCCATTCTCGATATCTTTGTTACTCCAATGGATGGTAGCCTAGTCATTATAGAAGGTAGTTTGTTGTCGAGATTTTTGTTACTCCAATGGATGGTAGCCTTGTCGTTATAGAAGGTAGTTTGTTGTCATGATTTTTGTTACTCCAATGAATTGTATCATTATCATTATGGGTGGTAGTCTATTATCGATAATTTTGTTACTCCAATGGATGGTAGCCTTGTCATTATGGAATGTAGTCTGTTGTCGATGTTTTTGTTACTCCAATGGATGGTAGCCTTGTCATTATGGAAGGTAGTATGTTGTCGAGATTTTTTTTATTCCAATGGATGGTAGCCTTGTCATTATGGAAGGTAGTTTATTGTCAATATTTTTGTTACTCCAATGGATTGTATGCTTGTCATTATGGAAGGTAGTCTATTGTCGAGATTTTTGTTACTCCAATGGATGGTAGCCTTGTCATTATGGAAGGTAGTATGTTGTCGAGATTTTTGTTACTCCAATGGATGGTATCATTGTCATTATGGAAGGTAGTCTCTTGTCGAGAATTCTGTTACTCCATTGGATTGTAGCCTTGTCATTATGGAACATAGTCAGTTGTCGATGTTTTTGTTACTCCAATGGATGGAAGCCTTGTCATTATGGAAGGAAGTTTGTTGTCGAGATTTTTGTTATTCCAATGCATGGTAGCCTTGTCATTATGGAAGGTTGTCTGTTGTCGATATTTTTGTTACTCTAATGGATTGTAGCCTTGTCATTATGGAAGGTAGTCTGTCGTTGAAATTTTTTTTACTTCAATGGATAGTAGCCTTGTCATTATGGAAGGTAGTGTGTTGTCGAGATTTTTGTTACTCCAATGGATGCTTGCCTTGTCATTATGGAAGGTAGTTTGTCGTTGTGATTTCTATCACTCCAATGGATGGTAGCCTTGTCACTATGGAAGGTAGTCTGTTGTTCATATTTTTGTTACTCCAATGGATTGTAGCCTTGTCATTATGGATGGTAGTTTATTGTCGAGATTTTTGTTACTCCAATGGATGGTTTCCTTATCGTTATGGAAGGTTGTCTGTTGTTGAGATTTTTGTTACTCTAATGGATGGTAGCCTTGTCATTTTGGAAGGTAGTCTGTTTTCAAGATTTTTGTTACTCCAATGGATGGTAGCCTTGTCATTATAGAAGGTAGTCTGTTGTCGAGATTTTTGTTACTACAGTGGAAGGTAGCCTTGTCGTTATGGAAGTTAGTCTGTTGTCGAGATTTTGGTTACTAAAATGGATGGTAGCCTTGTAATTATGGAACATAGTCTATTGTAGATATTTTTGTTACTCAAATGGATGGTAGCCTTGTCATTATGGAAGGCAGTCGGTTGTCTAGATTTTTGTTACTCCAATGGATGGTAGCATTATCATTATGGAAGGTAGTCCGTTCTTGATATCTTTGTTACTCCAATGGATGGTAGCCTAGTCATTATAGAAGGTAGTTTGTTGTCGATATTTTTGTTACTCCAATGGATGGTAGCCTTGTCTTTATAGAAGGTAGTTTGTTGTCATGATTTTTGTTACTCCAATGAATTGTATCATTATCATTATGGGTGGTAGTCTATTATCGATAATTTTGTTACTCCAATGGATGGTAGCCTTGTCATTATGGAATGTAGTCTATTGTCGATGTTTTTGTTACTCCAATGGATGGTAGCCTTGTCATTATGGAAGGTAGTATGTTGTCGAGATTTTTCTTATTCCAATGGATGGTAGCCTTGTCATTATGGAAGGTAGTCTATTGTCAATATTTTTGTTACTCCAATGGATTGTATGCTTGTCATTATGGAAGGTAGTCTATTGTCGTGATTTTTGTTACTCCAATGGATGGTAGCCTTGTCATTATGGAAGGTAGTATGTTGTCGAGATTTTTGTTACTCCAATGGATGGTATCATTGTCATTATGGAAGGTAGTCTCTTGTCGAGAATTCTGTTACTCCATTGGATTGTAGCCTTGTCATTATGGAACATAGTCAGTTGTTGATGTTTTTGTTACTCCAATGGATGGAAGCCTTGTCATTATGGAAGGAAGTTTGTTGTCGAGATTTTTGTTATTCCAATGGATGGTAGCCTTGTCATTATGGAAGGTTGTCTGTTGTCGATATTTTTGTTACTCCAATGGATTGTAGCCTTGTCATTATGGAAGGTAGTCTGTCGTTGAAATTTTTTTTACTTCAATGGATAGTAGCCTTGTCTTTATGGAAGGTAGTGTGTTGTCGAGATTTTTGTTACTCCAATGGATGCTAGCCTTGTCATTATGGAAGGTAGTTTGTCGTTGTGATTTCTGTCACTCCAATGGATGGTAGCCTTGTCACTATGGAAGGTAGTTTGTTGTTCATATTTTTGTTACTCCAATGGATTGTAGCCTTGTCATTATGGATGGTAGTTTATTGTCGAGATTTTTGTTACTCCAATGGATGGTTTCCTTATCGTTATGGAAGGTTGTCTGTTGTTGAGATTTTTGTTACTCTAATGGATGGTAGCCTTGTCATTTTGGAAGGTAGTCTGTTTTCGAGATTTTTGTTACTCCAATGGAAGGTAGCCTTGTCGTTATGGAAGTTACTCTGCTGTCAAGATTTTGGTTACTAAAATGGATGGAAGCCTTGTAATTATGGAACATAGTCTATTGTAGATATTTTTGTTACTCAAATGGATGGTAGCCTTGTCATTATGGAAGGTAGTCGGTTGTCTAGATTTTTGTTACTCCAATGGATGGTAGCATTATCATTATGGAAGGTAGTCCATTCTCGATATCTTTGTTACTCCAATGGATGGTAGCCTAGTCATTATAGAAGGTAGTTTGTTGTCGAGATTTTTGTTACTCCAATGGATGGTAGCCTTGTCGTTATAGAAGGTAGTTTGTTGTCATGATTTTTGTTACTCCAATGAATTGTATCATTATCATTATGGGTGGTAGTCTATTATCGATAATTTTGTTACTCCAATGGATGGTAGCCTTGTCATTATGGAATGTAGTCTGTTGTCGATGTTTTTGTTACTCCAATGGATGGTAGCCTTGTCATTATGGAAGGTAGTATGTTGTCGAGATTTTTGTTATTCCAATGGATGGTAGCCTTGTCATTATGGAAGGTAGTCTATTGTCAATATTTTTGTTACTCCAATGGATGGTATGCTTGTCATTATGGAAGGTAGTCTATTGTCGAGATTTTTGTTACTCCAATGGATGGTAGCCTTGTCATTATGGAATGTAGTATGTTGTCGAGATTTTTGTTATTCCAATGGATGGTAGCCTTGTCATTATGGAAGGTTGTCTGTTGTCGATATTTTTGTTACTCTAATGGATTGTAGCCTTGTCATTATGGAAGGTAGTCTGTTGTCGATGTTTTTGTTACTCCAATGGATGGTAGCCTTGTCATTATGGAAGGTAGTATGTTGTCGAGATTTTTTTTATTCCAATGGATGGTAGCCTTGTCATTATGGAAGGTAGTCTATTGTCAATATTTTTGTTACTCCAATGGATTGTATGCTTGTCATTATGGAAGGTAGTCTATTGTCGAGATTTTTGTTACTCCAATGGATGGTAGCCTTGTCATTATGGAAGGTAGTATGTTGTCGAGATTTTTGTTACTCCAATGGATGGTATCATTGTCATTATGGAAGGTAGTCTCTTGTCGAGAATTCTGTTACTCCATTGGATTGTAGCCTTGTCATTATGGAACATAGTCAGTTGTCGATGTTTTTGTTACTCCAATGGATGGAAGCCTTGTCATTATGGAAGGAAGTTTGTTGTCGAGATTTTTGTTATTCCAATGGATGGTAGCCTTGTCATTATGGAAGGTTGTCTGTTGTCGATATTTTTGTTACTCTATTGGATTGTAGCCTTGTCATTATGGAAGGTAGTCTGTCGTTGAAATTTTTTTTACTTCAATGGATAGTAGCCTTGTCATTATGGAAGGTAGTGTGTTGTCGAGATTTTTGTTACTCCAATGGATGCTAGCCTTGTCATTATGGAAGGTAGTTTGTCGTTGTGATTTCTGTCTCTCCAATGGATGGTAGCCTTGTCACTATGGAAGGTAGTTTGTTGTTCATATTTTTGTTACTCCAATGGATTGTAGCCTTCTCATTATGGATGGTAGTCTATTGTCGAGATTTTTGTTACTCCAATGGATGGTTGCCTTATCATTATGGAAGGTTGTCTGTTGTTGAGATTTTTGTTACTCTAATGGATGGTAGCCTTGTCATTATGGAAGGTAGTCTGTTATTGAGATTTTTGTTACTACATTGGAAGGTAGCCTTGTCGTTATGGAAGTTACTCTGTTGTCAAGATTTTGGTTACTAAAATGGATTGAAGCCTTGTAATTATGGAACATAGTCTATTGTAGATATTTTTGTTACTCAAATGGATGGTAGCCTTGTCATTATGGAAGGTAGTCGGTTATCTAGATTTTTGTTACTCCAATGGATGGTAGCATTATCATTATGGAAGGTAGTCCGTTCTCGATATCTTTGTTACTCCAATGGATGGTAGCCTAGTCATTATAGAAGGTAGTTTGTTGTCGATATTTTAGTTACTCCAATGGATGGTAGCCTTGTCGTTATAGAAGGTAGTTTGTTGTCAAGATTTTTGTTACTCCAATGAATTGTATCATTATCATTATAGATGGTAGTCTATTATCGATAACTTTGTTACTCCAATGGATGGTAGCCTTGTCATTATGGAATGTAGTCTGTTGTCGATGTTTTTGTTACTCCAATGGATGGTAGCCTTGTCATTATGGAAGGTAGTATGTTGTCGAGATTTTTGTTATTCCAATGGATGGTAGCCTTGTCATTATGGAAGGTAGTCTATTGTCAACATTTTTGTTACTCCAATGGATGGTATGCTTGTCATTATGGAAGGTAGTCTATTGTCGAGATTTTTGTTACTCCAATGGATGGTAGCCTTGTCATTATGGAAGGTAGTATGTTGTCGAGATTTTTGTTACTCCAATGGATGGTATCATTGTCATTATGGAAGGTAGTCTGTTGTCGAGAATTCTGTTACTCCATTGGATTGTAGCCTTGTCATTATGGAACATAGTCTGCTGTCGATGTTTTTGTTACTCCAATGGATGGAAGCCTTGTCATTATGGAAGGAAGTTTGTTGTCGAGATTTTTGTTATTCCAATGGATGGTAGCCTTGTCATTATGGAAGGTTGTCTGTTGTCGATATTTTTGTTACTCCAATGGATGGTAGACTTGTCATTATAGAAGGTAGTCTGTTGTCGAGAATTTTGTTACTTCAATGTATGGAAGCCTTGTCATTATGGAAGGTAGTTTGTTGTCGAGATTTTTGTTACTCTGATGGATGGTAGCCTTGTCATTGTGGAAGGTAGTCTATTTTCGAGATTTTTGTTACTCCAATGGATGGTAGCCTTGTCATTATGGAAGGTAGTCTATTGTCGAGATTTTTGTTACTCCAATGGATGGTAGCCTTGTAATTATGGAAGGTTGTCTGTTGAGGAGATTTTTGTTACTCTAATGGATGGTAGCCTTGTTATTATGGAAGGTAGTCTGTTTTCGAGATTTTTGTTACTCCAGTGGATGGTAGCCTTGTAATTAGGTAAGGTAGTCTTTTATAGAGATTTTTGTTACTAAAATTGATGGTAGCCTTGTCATTATGAAAGGTAGTCTATTGTCAAGATTTTGGTTACTATAATGGATGGTTGCCTTGTCATTATGGAAGGTTGTCTGTTGTCGAGATTTTTGTTACTCTAATGGATGGTAGCCTTGTCATTATGGAAGGTTGTCTGTTTTCGAGATTTTTGTTACTCCAATTGATGGTAGCCTTGTCATTATGGAAGGTAGTCTATTGTCAAGATTTTTATTTACTACAATGGATGGTTGCCTTGTCATTATGGAAGATAGTCTATTGTAGATATTTTTGTTACTCCAATGCATGGTAGCCTTGTCATTATGGAATGTAGTCTATTGTCGAGATTTTTGTTACTCCAATGGATGGTAGCCTTGTCATTATGGAAGGTTTTCTATTGTCGAGATTTTTGTTACTCTAATGGATGGAAGCCTGGTCATTATGGAAGGTAGTCTATTTTAGAGATTTTTGTTACTCCAATTGATGGTAGCCTTGTCATTATGGAAGGTAGTTTGTTGTCGAGATATTTGTTATTCGAATGAATGATAGCCTTGTCATTATGGAAGGTAGTCTGTTGTCGATATTTTTGTTACTCCAATGGATGGTAGACTTGTCATTATAGAAGGTAGTCTGTTGTCGAGAATTTTGTTAATTCAATGTATGGTAGCCTTGTCATTATGGAAGGTAGTTTGTTGTCGAGATTTTTGTTACTCCGATGGATGGTAGCCTTGTCATTGTGGAAGGTAGTCTGTTTTCGAGATTTTTGTTACTCCAATGGATGGTAGCCTTTTCATTATGGAAGGTAGTCTATTGTCGAGATTTTTGTTACTCCAATGGATGGTAGCCTTGTAATTATGGATGGTTGTCTGTTGGGGAGATTTTTGTTACTCTAATGGATGGTAGCCTTGTTATTATGGAAGGTAGTCTGTTTTCGAGATTTTTGTTACTCCAGTGGATGGTAGCCTTGTAATTAGGTAAGGTAGTCTGTTATTGAGATTTTTGTTACTAAAATGGATGGTAGCCTTGTCATTATGAAAGGTAGTCTATTGTCGAGATTTTGGTTACTATAATGGATGGTTGCCTTGTCATTATGGAAGGTTGTCTGTTGTCGAGATTTTTGTTACTCTAATGGATGGTAGCCTTGTCATTATGGAAGGTTTTCTGTTTTCTAGATTTTGTTACTCCAATTGATGGTAGCCTTGTCATTATGGAAGGTAGTCTGTTGTCACGATTTTTTTTACTACAATGGATGGTTGCCTTGTCATTATGGAAGATAGTCTATTGTAGATATTTTTGTTACTCCAATGCATGGTAGCCTTGTCATTATGGAAGGTTGTCTATTGTCGAGATTTTTGTTACTCTAATGGATGGAAGCCTAGTCATTATGGAAGGTAGTTTGTTGTCGAGATATTTGTTATTCCAATAGATGGTAGCCTTGTCATTATAGAAGGTTGTCTGTTGTCGATATTTTTGTTACTCCAATGGATGGTAGGCTTGTCATTACAGAAGGTAGTCTGTTGTCGAGATTTTTGTTACTTCAATGTATGGTAGCCTTGTCATTATGGAAGGTAGTTTTTGTCAAGATTTTTGTTACTTCAATGGATGCTAGCATTGTCATTATGGAAGGTAGTATGTCGTTGTAATTTATGTCACTCCAATGGATGGTAGCGTTGTCCTAATGGAAGGTAGTCTGTTGTTCATATTTTTGTTACTCCAATGGATTATAGCCTTGTCATTATGGAAGGTAGTATGTTGTCGATATCTTTGTTACTCCAATGGATTGTAGCATTGTCATTATAGAAGGTAGTCTGTTGTCGAGATTTTTGTTACTCCAATGGATGGTAGCCTTGTCATTACGGAAGGTAGTCTTTCGTCGAAATTTTTGTTACTTCAATGGATGGTAGCCTTGTCATTATGGAAGGTAGCGTGTTGTCGATATTTTTGTTACTCTAATGGATGGTAGCCTTGTCATTATGGAAGGTAGTCTGTTTTCGAGATTTTTGTTACTCTAATGGATGGTAGCCTTGTCATTATGGAAGGTAGTATGTTTTCGAGATTTTTGTTACTCTAATGGATGGTAGCTTTGTCATTATGGAAGATAGTCTATTTTCGAGATTTTTGTTTCTCCAATGGATGGTAGCCTTGTCATTATGGAAGGTAGTCTGTTGTCGAGATTTTTGTTACTCAAATGGATGGTATCATTGTCATTATGGATGGTAGTCTATTGTCGAGATATTTGTTATTCCAATGGATTGTAGCCTTGTCATTATGGAACGTAGTCTGTTGTCGATGTTTATGTTACTCCAATAGATGGTAGCCTTGTCATTATGGAAGGTAGTTTGTTGTCGAGATATTTTTTATTCCAATGGATGATAGCCTTGTCATTATGGAAGGTAGTCTGTTGTCGATGTTTTTGTTACTCCAATGGATGGTAGCCTTGTCATTATGGAAGGTAGTTTGTTGTCGAGATATTTGTTATTCGAATGGATGATAGCCTTGTCATTATGGAAGGTAGTCTGTTGTCGATATTTTTGTTACTCCAATGGATGGTAGCCTTGTCATTATAAAAGGTAGTCTGTTGTCGAGAATTTTGTTACTTCATTGTATGGTAGCCTTGTCATTATGGAAGGTAGTTTGTTGTCGAGATTTTTGTTACTCCGATGGATGGTATCCTTGTCATTATGGAAGGTAGTCTGTTTTCGAGATTTTTGTTATTCCAATGGATGGTAGCCTTGTCATTATGGAAGGTAGTCTGTTGTCGAGATTTTTGTTACTCCAATGGATGGTAGCCTTGTAATTATGGAAGGTTGTCTGTTGAGGAGATTTTTGTTACTCTAATAGATGGTAGCCTTCTTATTATGGAAGGTAGTATGTTTTTGAGATTTTTGTTACTCCAGTAGATGGTAGCCTTTTAATTAGGTAAGGTAGTCTGTTATTGAGATTTTTGTTACTAAAATTGATGGTAGCCTTGTCATTATGAATGGTAGTCTATTGTCGATATTTTGGTTACTATAATGGATGGTTGCCTTGTCATTATGGAAGGATGTCTGTTGTCGAGATTTTTGTTACTCTAATGGATGGTATCCTTGTCATTATGGAAGGTTGTCTGTTTTCGAGATTTTTGTTACTCCAATTGATGGTAGCCTTGTCATTATGGAAGGTAGTCTGTTGTCGAGATTTTTGTTACTACAATGGATGGTTGCCTTGTCATTATGGAAGATAGTCTATTGTAGATATTTTTGTTTCTCCAATGCATGGTAGCCTTGTCATTATGGAAGGTAGTCTATTGTCGAGATTTTTGTTACTACAATGGATGGTAGCCTTGTCATTATGGAAGGTTGTCTATTGTCGAGATTTTTGTTACTCTAATGGATGGAAGCCTGGTCATTATGGAAAGTAGTCTATTTTCGAGATTTTTGTTACTCTAATGGATGGTAGCCTTGTCATTATGGAAGGTAGTTTGTTGTCGAGATATTTGTTATTCCAATAGATGGTAGCCTTGTCATTATGGAAGGTTGTCTTTTGTCGATAATTTTGTTACTCCAATGGATGGTAGCCTTGTCATTACGGAAGGTAGTTTGTTGTCGAGATTTTTGTTACTTCAATGTATGGTAGCCTTGTCATAATGGAAGGTAGTTTGTTGTCGAGATTTTTGTTACTATAATGGATGGTAGCCTTGTCATTATGGAAGGTAGTCTGTTGTCGAGATTTTTGTTTCTCAAATGGATGGTATCGTTGTCATTATGGATGGTAGTCTATTGTCGAGATTTTTGTTATTCCAATGGATTGTAGCCTTGTCATTTTGGAACATGGTCTGTTGTCGATGTTTATGTTACTCGAATAGATGGTAGCCTTGTCATTATGGAAGGTAGTTTGTTGTCGAGATATTTTTTATTCCAATGGATGGTAGCCTTATCATTATGGAAGGTAGTCTGTTGTCGATGTTTTTGTTACTCCAATGGATGGTAGCCTTGTCATTATGGAAGGTAGTTTGTTGTCGAGATATTTGTTATTCGAATGGATGATATCCTTGTCATTATGGAAGGTAGTCTGTTGTCGATATTTTTGTTACTCCAATGGATGGTAGCCTTGTCATTATAGAAGGTAGTCTGTTGTCGAGAATTTTGTTACTTCAATGTATGGTAGCCTTGTCATTATGGAAGGTTGTTTGTTGTCGAGATTTCTGTTACTCCGATGGATGGTAGCCTTGTCATTGTGGAAGGTACTCTGTTTTCGAGATTTTTGTTACTCCAATGGATGGTAGCCTTGTCATTATGGAAGGTAGTCTGTTGTCGAGATTTTTGTTACTCCAATGGATGGTAGCCTTGTAATTATGGAAGGTTGTCTGTTGAGGAGATTTTTGTTACTCTAATGGATGGTAGCCTTGTTATTATGGAAGGTAGTCTGTTTTCGAGATTTTTGTTACTCCAGTGGATGGTAGCCTTTTAATTAGGTAAGGTAGTCTGTTATTGAGATTTTTGTTACTAAAATTGATGGTAGCCTTGTCATTATGAAAGGTAGTCTATTGTCGAGATTTTGGTTACTATAATGGATGGTTGCCTTGTCATTATGGAAGGGTGTCTGTTGTCGAGATTTTTGTTACTCTAATGGATGGTAGCCTTGTCATTATGGAAGGTTGTCTGTTTTCGAGATTTTTGTTACTCCAATTGATGGTAGCCTTGTCATTATGGAAGGTAGTCTGTTGTCGAGATTTTTGTTACTACAATGGATGGTTGCCTTGTCATTATGGAAGATAGTCTATTGTAGATATTTTTGTTTCTCCAATGCATGGTAGCCTTGTCATTATGGAAGGTAGTCTATTGTCGAGATTTTTGTTACTACAATGGATGGTAGCCTTGTCATTATGGAAGGTTGTCTATTGTCGAGATTTTTGTTACTCTAATGGATGGAAGCCTGGTCATTATGGAAAGTAGTCTATTTTCGAGATTTTTGTTACTCTAATGGATGGTAGCCTTGTCATTATGGAAGGTAGTTTGTTGTCGAGATATTTGTTATTCCAATAGATGGTAGCCTTGTCATTACGGAAGGTTGTCTTTTGTCGATAATTTTGTTACTCCAATGGATGGTAGCCTTGTCATTACGGAAGGTAGTTTGTTGTCGAGATTTTTGTTACTTCAATGTATGGTAGCCTTGTCATTATGGAAGGTAGTTTGTTGTCGAGATTTTTGTTACTATAATGGATGGTAGCCTTGTCATTATGGAAGGTAGTCTGTTGTCGAGATTTTTGTTTCTCAAATGGATGGTATCGTTGTCATTATGGATGGTAGTCTATTGTCGAGATTTTTGTTATTCCAATGGATTGTAGCCTTGTCATTTTGGAACATGGTCTGTTGTCGATGTTTATGTTACTCGAATAGATGGTAGCCTTGTCATTATGGAAGGTAGTTTGTTGTCGAGATATTTTTTATTCCAATGGATGGTAGCCTTATCATTATGGAAGGTAGTCTGTTGTCGATGTTTTTGTTACTCCAATGGATGGTAACCTTGTCATTATGGAAGGTAGTCTTTAAGTTGAGATTTTTTTTACTCAAATGGATGGGAGCCTTGTCCTTATTGAAGGTAGTCTGTTCTCGATATTTTTGTTACTCCAATGGATGATAGCCTTGTCGTTATGGAAGGTAGTCTGCCGTTGAGATTTTTGTTACTCCAATGAATTGTAGCCTTGTAATTATTGTAGGTGGTTTATTCATCAAATTTTTGTTACTCCAATGGATGGTAGCCTTCTGATTATGGAAGATAGAATGTTGTCTAGATTTTAGTTATTCCAATGGATGGTAGCCTTGTCATTATTGAAGGTAGTCTATTGTCGAGATTTTTGTTATTCCAATGGATGTTACCCTTGTCATTATGGAAGGTAGTATTTTTTCGAGATTTTTGTTACTCCAATGGATGGTAGCCTTGTCATTATAGAAGGTAGTCTATTGTCGAGATTTTTGTTATTCCAATGGATGATAGCGTTGTCATTATGGAATGTAGTTTTTTGTCGAGATTTAAATTACTCCAATGGATGGTAGCCTTGTCATTATGGAAGGTAGTCTATTGTCGCGATTTTTTTTACTCCAATGGATGATAGCCTTGTCATTATGGAAGGTAGTCTGTTGTCGAGATTTTTGTTACTCCAATGGATGGTAGCCTTTTCATTATGGAAGGTAGTCTATTGTCGAGATTTTTGTTACTCCAATGGATGATAGACTTGTCATCGTGGAAGGTAGTCTGTTGTCGAGATTTTTGTTACTGCAATGGACGGTAGCCTTGTCATTATGGAAGGCAGTCTATTATCGAGATTTTTGTTATTCCAATGGATGATAGTCTTATCATTATGGAAGATAGTTTTTTGTCGAGATTTTTAATACTCCAATGTATGGTAGCCTTGTCATTATGGAAGGAAGTCTATTGTCGAGATTTTTGATATCCCCATGGATGGTAGCCTTGAAATTATGGAAGGTAGTTTGCTGTAGAGATTTTTGTTACTCCAATGGATGGTAGCCTTTTCATTATGGAAGGTAGTCTCTCGTTGAGATTTCTGTTACTCCAATGGATTGTAGCCTTGTCATTATGGAAGGTAGTCTATTATTTAGATTTTTGTTACTCCAATGGATAGTAGCCTTGTCATTATGAAAGGTAGTATGTTGTCGATATTTTTTTATTCCATTGGATGGTAGCCTTGTCATTATGGAAGGTAGTCTGTTGTCGAGATTTTTGTTATTCCAATGGATGGTAACCTTGTCATTATGGAAGGTAGTCTTTAAGTTGAGATTTTTTTTACTCAAATGGATGGGAGCCTTGTCCTTATTGAAGGTAGTCTGTTCTCGATATTTTTGTTACTCCAATGGATGATAGCCTTGTCGTTATGGAAGGTAGTCTGCCTTTGAGATTTTTGTTACTCCAATGAATTGTAGCCTTGTAATTATTGTAGGTGGTTTATTCATCAAATTTTTGTTACTCCAATGGATGGTAGCCTTCTGATTATGGAAGCTAGAATGTTGTCTAGATTTTTGTTATTCCAATGGATGGTAGCCTTGTCATTATTGAAGGTAGTCTATTGTCGAGATTTTTGTTATTCCAATGGATGTTACCCTTGTCATTATGGAAGGTAGTATTTTTTCGAGATTTTTGTTACTCCAATGGATGGTAGCCTTGTCATTATAGAAGGTAGTCTATTGTCGAGATTTTTGTTATTCCAATGGATGATAGCGTTGTCATTTTGGAATGTAGTTTTTTGTCGAGATTTATATTACTCCAATGGATGGTAGCCTTGTCATTATGGAAGGTAGTCTATTGTCGCGATTTTTTTTACTCCAATGGATGATAGCCTTGTCATTATGGAAGGTAGTCCGTTGTCGAGATTTTTGTTACTGCAATGGATGGTAGCCTTTTCATTATGGAAGGTAATCTATTGTCGAGATTTTTGTTACTCCAATGGATGATAGCCTTGTCATCGTGGAAGGTAGTCTGTTGTCGAGATTTTTGTGACTGCACTGGACGGTAGCCTTGTCATTATGGAAGGCAGTCTATTATCGAGATTTTTGTTATTCCAATGGATGATAGCCTTGTCTTTATGGAAGATAGTTTTTTGTCGAGATTTTTAATACTCCAATGTATGGTAGCCTTGTCATTATGGAAGGAAGTCTATTGTCGAGATTTTTGATATCCCCATGGATGGTAGCCTTGAAATTATGGAAGGTAGTTTGCTGTAGAGATTTTTGTTACTCCAATGGATGGTAGCCTTTTCATTATGGAAGATAGTCTCTCATTGAGATTTCTGTTACTTCAATGGATTGTAGCCTTGTCATTATGGAAGGTAGTCTATTATTTAGATTTTTGTTACTCCAATGGATAGTAGCCTTGTCATTATGAATGGTAGTCTGTTCTCGATATTTTTGTTACTCCAATGGATGATAGCCTTGTCGTTATGGAAGATAGTCTGCCGTTGAGATTTTTGTTACTCCAATGGATGGTAGCCTTGTCATTATAGAAGGTAGTCTATTGTCGATATTTTTGTTACTCCAATTGATGGTAGCCTTGTCATTAGGAAAGGTAGTCTGTTGTCGAGATTTTTCTTACTCCAATGGATGGTAGCCTTATCATTATGGAAGGTAGTATGTCGTTGAGATTTCTGTTACTCCAATGGATTGTAGGCTTGTCATTATAGAACGTAGTTTATTGTTCAGATATTTGTTACTTCAATGGATGATAGCCTTGTCATTATGGAAGCTAGTTTATTGTCAAGATATTTGTTATTCCATTGGATGGTAGCCTTGTCATTATGGCAGTTAGTCTGTTGTCGTGATTTTTGTTACTCCAATGGATGGTAGCCTTGTCATTATGGAAGGTAGTCTGTCGTTGAGATATTTGTTACTCCAATGGATTGTAGCCTTGTCATTATGGAAGGTAGTCTGTTGTTCAGATTTTTGTTACTCCAATGGATGGTAGCCTTGTCATTATGGAAGGTAGTCTATTGTCGAGAATTTTTTATTCCATTAGATGGTAGCCTTGTCATTATGGAAGGTAGTCTGTTGTCGAGATTTTTGTTATGCCAATGGATGGTAACCTTGTCATTATGAAAGGTAGTCTTTTGTTGAGATTTTTGTTACTCCAATGGATGGTAGCCTTATCATTACGAAAGGTAGTCTGTTATCGATATGTTTGTTACTCCAATGGATGGTAGCCTTGTCATTATGGAAGGTAGTCTGTTGTCGAGATTTTTGTTACTCCAATGAATGGTAGCCTTGACATTATGGAAGGTAGTCTGCTGTTGAGATTTTTGTTACTCCAATGGATTGTAGCCTTGTAATTATTGTAGGTGGTTTATTCATCAAATTTTTGTTACTCCAATGGATGGTAGCCTTCTGATTATGGAAGCTAGAATGTTGTCTAGATTTTTGTTATTCCAATGGATGGTAGCCTTGTCATTATTGAAGGTAGTCTATTGTCGAGATTTTTGTTATTCCAATGGATGGTACCCATGTCATTATGGAAGGTAGTATTTTTTCGAGATTTTTGTTACTCCAATGGATAGTAGCCTTGTCATTATGAATGGTAGTATGTTGTCGATATTTTTTTATTCCATTGGATGGTAGCCTTGTCATTATGGAAGGTAGTCTGTTGTCGAGATTTTTGTTATTCCAATGGATGGTAACCTTGTCATTATGGAAGGTAGTCTTTAAGTAGAGATTTTTTTTACTCAAATGGATGGGAGCCTTGTCCTTATTGAAGGTAGTCTGTTCTCGATATTTTTGTTACTCCAATGGATGATAGCCTTGTCGTTATGGAAGATAGTCTGCCGTTGAGATTTTTGTTACTCCAATGGATTGTAGCCTTGTAATTATTGTAGGTGGTTTATTCATCAAATTTTTGTTACTCCAATGGACGGTAGCCTTCTGATTATGGAAGCTAGAATGTTGTCTAGATTTTTGTTAATCCAATGGATGGTAGCCTTGTCATTATTGAAGGTAGTCTATTGTCGAGATTTTTGTTATTCCAATGGATTGTACCCTTGTCATTATGGAAGGTAGTATTTTTTCGAGATTTTTGTTACTCCAATGGATGATAGCCTTGTCATTATGGAATGTAGTTTTTTGTCGATATTTTTGTTACTCCAATTGATGGTAGCCTTGTCATTATGGAAGGTAGTCTATTGTCGAGATTTTTGATATCCCCATGGATGGTAGCCTTGAAATTATGGAAGGTAGTTTGCTGTAGAGATTTTTGTTACTCCAATGGATGGTAGCCTTTTCATTATGGAAGATAGTCTCTCATTGAGATTTCTGTTACTTCAATGGATTGTAGCCTTGTCATTATGGAAGGTAGTCTATTATTTAGATTTTTGTTACTCCAATGGATAGTAGCCTTGTCATTATGAATGGTAGTCTGTTCTCGATATTTTTGTTACTCCAATGGATGATAGCCTTGTCGTTATGGAAGATAGTCTGCCGTTGAGATTTTTGTTACTCCAATGGATGGTAGCCTTGTCATTATAGAAGGTAGTCTATTGTCGATATTTTTGTTACTCCAATTGATGGTAGCCTTGTCATTAGGAAAGGTAGTCTGTTGTCGAGATTTTTCTTACTCCAATGGATGGTAGCCTTATCATTATGGAAGGTAGTATGTCGTTGAGATTTCTGTTACTCCAATGGATTGTAGGCTTGTCATTATAGAACGTAGTTTATTGTTCAGATATTTGTTACTTCAATGGATGATAGCCTTGTCATTATGGAAGCTAGTTTATTGTCAAGATATTTGTTATTCCATTGGATGGTAGCCTTGTCATTATGGCAGTTAGTCTGTTGTCGTGATTTTTGTTACTCCAATGGATGGTAGCCTTGTCATTATGGAAGGTAGTCTGTCGTTGAGATATTTGTTACTCCAATGGATTGTAGCCTTGTCATTATGGAAGGTAGTCTGTTGTTCAGATTTTTGTTACTCCAATGGATGGTAGCCTTGTCATTATGGAAGGTAGTCTATTGTCGAGAATTTTTTATTCCATTGGATGGTAGCCTTGTCATTATGGAAGGTAGTCTGTTGTCGAGATTTTTGTTATGCCAATGGATGGTAACCTTGTCATTATGAAAGGTAGTCTTTTGTTGAGATTTTTGTTACTCCAATGGATGGTAGCCTTATCATTACGAAAGGTAGTCTGTTATCGATATGTTTGTTACTCCAATGGATGGTAGCCTTGTCATTATGGAAGGTAGTCTGTTGTCGAGATTTTTGTTACTCCAATGAATGGTAGCCTTGACATTATGGAAGGTAGTCTGCTGTTGAGATTTTTGTTACTCCAATGGATTGTAGCCTTGTAATTATTGTAGGTGGTTTATTCATCAAATTTTTGTTACTCCAATGGATGGTAGCCTTCTGATTATGGAAGCTAGAATGTTGTCTAGATTTTTGTTATTCCAATGGATGGTAGCCTTGTCATTATTGAAGGTATTCTATTGTCGAGATTTTTGTTATTCCAATGGATGGTACCCATGTCATTATGGAAGGTAGTATTTTTTCGAGATTTTTGTTACTCCAATGGATAGTAGCCTTGTCATTATGAATGGTAGTATGTTGTCGATATTTTTTTATTCCATTGGATGGTAGCCTTGTCATTATGGAAGGTAGTCTGTTGTCGAGATTTTTGTTATTCCAATGGATGGTAACCTTGTCATTATGGAAGGTAGTCTTTAAGTAGAGATTTTTTTTACTCAAATGGATGGGAGCCTTGTCCTTATTGAAGGTAGTCTGTTCTCGATATTTTTGTTACTCCAATGGATGATAGCCTTGTCGTTATGGAAGATAGTCTGCCGTTGAGATTTTTGTTACTCCAATGGATTGTAGCCTTGTAATTATTGTAGGTGGTTTATTCATCAAATTTTTGTTACTCCAATGGACGGTAGCCTTCTGATTATGGAAGCTAGAATGTTGTCTAGATTTTTGTTAATCCAATGGATGGTAGCCTTGTCATTATTGAAGGTAGTCTATTGTCGAGATTTTTGTTATTCCAATGGATTGTACCCTTGTCATTATGGAAGGTAGTTTTTTTTCGAGATTTTTGTTACTCCAATGAATGGTAGCCTTGTCATTATAGAAGGTAGTCTATTGTCGAGATTTTTGTTATTCCAATGGATGATAGCCTTGTCATTATGGAATGTAGTTTTTTGTCGATATTTTTGTTACTCCAATTGATGGTAGCCTTGTCATTATGGAAGGTAGTCTATTGTCGAGATTTTTGTTACTCCAATGGATGATAGCCTTGTCATTATGGAAGGTAGTCTGTTGTCGAGATTTTTGTTACTGCAATGGATGGTAGCATTTTCATTATGGAAGGTAGTCTATTGTCAAGATTTTTGTTACTCCAATGGATGATAGCATTGTCATTGTGGAAGGTAGTCTGTTGTCGAGATTTTTGTTACTTCAATGGATGGTAGCCTTGTCATTATGGAAGGCAATCTATTATCGAGATTTTGTTATTCCAATGGATGATAGCCTTGTCATTATGGAAGATAGTTTTTTGTCGAGATTTTTGTTACTCCAATGTATGGTAGCCTTGTCATTATGGAAGGAAGTCTATTGTCGAGATTTTTGATATCCCCATGGATGGTAGCCTTGAAATTATGGAAGGTAGTTTGCTGTAGAGATTTTTGTTACTCCAATGGATGGTAGCCTTTTCATTATGGAAGGTAGTCTCTCGTTGAGATTTCTGTTACTCCAATGGATTGTAGCCTTGTCATTATGGAAGGTAGTCTATTATTTAGATTTTTGTTACTCCAATGGATAGTAGCCTTGTCATTATGAAAGGTAGTATGTTGTCGATATTTTTTTATTCCATTGGATGGTAGCCTTGTCATTATGGAAGGTAGTCTGTTGTCGAGATTTTTGTTATTCCAATGGATGGTAACCTTGTCATTATGGAAGGTAGTCTTTAAGTCGAGATTTTTTTTACTCAAATGGATGGGAGCCTTGTCCTTATTGAATGTAGTCTGTTCTCGATATTTTTGTTACTCCAATGGATGATAGCCTTGTCGTTATGGAAGATAGTCTGCCGTTGAGATTTTTGTTACTCCAATGGATGGTAGCCTTGTCATTATAGAAGGTAGTCTATTGTCGATATTTTTGTTACTCCAATTGATGGTAGCCTTGTCATTAGGAAAGGTAGTCTGTTGTCGAGATTTTTCTTACTCCAATGGATGGTAGCCTTATCATTATGGAAGGTAGTATGTCGTTGAGATTTCTGTTACTCCAATGGATTGTAGGCTTGTCATTATAGAACGTAGTTTATTGTTCAGATATTTGTTACTTCAATGGATGATAGCCTTTTCATTATGGAAGCTAGTTTATTGTCAAGATATTTGTTATTCCATTGGATGGTAGCCTTGTCATTATGGCAGTTAGTCTGTTGTCGTGATTTTTGTTACTCCAATGGATGGTAGCCTTGTCATTATGGAAGGTAGTCTGTCGTTGAGATATTTGTTACTCCAATGGATTGTAGCCTTGTCATTATGGAAGGTAGTCTGTTGTTCAGATTTTTGTTACTCCAATGGATGGTAGCCTTGTCATTATGGAAGGTAGTCTATTGTCGAGAATTTTTTATTCCATTGGATGGTAGCCTTGTCATTATGGAAGGTAGTCTGTTGTCGAGATTTTTGTTATGCCAATGGATGGTAACCTTGTCATTATGAAAGGTAGTCTTTTGTTGAGATTTTTGTTACTCCAATGGATGGTAGCCTTATCATTACGAAAGGTAGTCTGTTATCGATATGTTTGTTACTCCAATGGATGGTAGCCTTGTCATTATGGAAGGTAGTCTGTTGTCGAGATTTTTGTTACTCCAATGAATGGTAGCCTTGACATTATGGAAGGTAGTCTGCTGTTGAGATTTTTGTTACTCCAATGGATTGTAGCCTTGTAATTATTGTTGGTGGTTTATTCATCAAATTTTTGTTACTCAAATGGATGGTAGCCTTCTGATTATGGAAGCTAGAATGTTGTCTAGATTTTTGTTATTCCAATGGATGGTAGCCTTGTCATTATTGAAGGTAGTCTATTGTCGAGATTTTTGTTATTCCAATGGATGGTACCCATGTCATTATGGAAGGTAGTATTTTTTCGAGATTTTTGTTACTCCAATGGATAGTAGCCTTGTCATTATGAATGGTAGTATGTTGTCGATATTTTTTTATTCCATTGGATGGTAGCCTTGTCATTATGGAAGGTAGTCTGTTGTCGAGATTTTTGTTATTCCAATGGATGGTAACCTTGTCATTATGGAAGGTAGTCTTTAAGTAGAGATTTTTTTTACTCAAATGGATGGGAGCCTTGTCCTTATTGAAGGTAGTCTGTTCTCGATATTTTTGTTACTCCAATGGATGATAGCCTTGTCGTTATGGAAGATAGTCTGCCGTTGAGATTTTTGTTACTCCAATGGATTGTAGCCTTGTAATTATTGTAGGTGGTTTATTCATCAAATTTTTGTTACTCCAATGGACGGTAGCCTTCTGATTATGGAAGCTAGAATGTTGTCTAGATTTTTGTTAATCCAATGGATGGTAGCCTTGTCATTATTGAAGGTAGTCTATTGTCGAGATTTTTGTTATTCCAATGGATTGTACCCTTGTCATTATGGAAGGTAGTATTTTTTCGAGATTTTTGTTACTCCAATGAATGGTAGCCTTGTCATTATAGAAGGTAGTCTATTGTCGAGATTTTTGTTATTCCAATGGATGATAGCCTTGTCATTATGGAATGTAGTTTTTTGTCGATATTTTTGTTACTCCAATTGATGGTAGCCTTGTCATTATGGAAGGTAGTCTATTGTCGAGATTTTTGTTACTCCAATGGATGATAGCCTTGTCATTATGGAAGGTAGTCTGTTGTCGAGATTTTTGTTACTGCAATGGATGGTAGCATTTTCATTATGGAAGGTAGTCTATTGTCAAGATTTTTGTTACTCCAATGGATGATAGCATTGTCATTGTGGAAGGTAGTCTGTTGTCGAGATTTTTGTTACTTCAATGGATGGTAGCCTTGTCATTATGGAAGGCAATCTATTATCGAGATTTTTGTTATTCCAATGGATGATAGCCTTGTCATTATGGAAGATAGTTTTTTGTCGAGATTTTTGTTACTCCAATGTATGGTAGCCTTGTCATTATGGAAGGAAGTCTATTGTCGAGATTTTTGATATCCCCATGGATGGTAGCCTTGAAATTATGGAAGGTAGTTTGCTGTAGAGATTTTTGTTACTCCAATGGATGGTAGCCTTTTCATTATGGAAGGTAGTCTCTCGTTGAGATTTCTGTTACTCCAATGGATTGTAGCCTTGTCATTATGGAAGGTAGTCTATTATTTAGATTTTTGTTACTCCAATGGATAGTAGCCTTGTCATTATGAAAGGTAGTATGTTGTCGATATTTTTTTATTCCATTGGATGGTAGCCTTGTCATTATGGAAGGTAGTCTGTTGTCGAGATTTTTGTTATTCCAATGGATGGTAACCTTGTCATTATGGAAGGTAGTCTTTAAGTCGAGATTTTTTTTACTCAAATGGATGGGAGCCTTGTCCTTATTGAATGTAGTCTGTTCTCGATATTTTTGTTACTCCAATGGATGATAGCCTTGTCGTTATGGAAGGTAGTTTGTTGTTGAGATTTTTGTTACTCCAATGGATGGTAGCCTTGTCATTATAGAAGGTAGTCTATTGTCGATATTTTTGTTACTCCAATTGATGGTAGCCTTGTCATTAGGAAAGGTAGTCTGTTGTCGAGATTTTTCTTACTCCAATGGATGGTAGCCTTATCATTATGGAAGGTAGTATGTCGTTGAGATTTCTGTTACTCCAATGGATTATAGCCTTGTCATTATGGAACGTAGTTTATTGTTCAGATATTTGTTACTTCAATGGATGATAGCCTTGTCATTATGGAAGCTAGTTTATTGTCAAGATATTTGTTATTACATTGGATGGTAGCCTTGTCATTATGGCAGTTAGTCTGTTGTCGTGATTTTTGTTACTCCAATGGATGGTAGCCTTGTCATTATGGAAGGTAGTTTGTCGTTGAGATATTTGTTACTCCAATGGATTGTAGCCTTGTCATTATGGAAGGTAGTCTGTTGTTCAGATTTTTGTTACTCCAATGGATGGTAGCCTTGTCATTATGGAAGGTAGTCTATTGTCGAGAATTTTTTATTCCATTGGATGGTAGCCTTGTCATTATGGAAGGTAGTCTGTTGTCGAGATTTTTGTTATGCCAATGGATGGTAACCTTGTCATTATGAAAGGTAGTCTTTTGTTAAGATTTTTGTTACTCCAATGGATGGTAGCCTTATCATTAAGAAAGGTAGTCTGTTATCGATATCTTTGTTACTCCAATGGATGGTAGCCTTGTCATTATGGAAGGTAGTCTGTTGTCGAGATTTTTGTTACTCCAATGAATGGTAGCCTTGTCCTTATGGAAGGTAGTCTGCTGTTGAGATTTTTGTTACTCCAATGGATTGTAGCCTTGTAATTATTGTAGGTGGTTTATTTATCAAATTTTTGTTACTCCAATGGATGGTAGCCTTCTGATTATGGAAGCTAGAATGTTGTCTAGATTTTTGTTATTCCAATGGATGGTAGCCTTGTCATTATTGAAGGTAGTCTATTGTCGAGATTTTTGTTATTCCAATGGATGGTACCCATGTCATTATGGAAGGTAGTATTTTTTCGAGATTTTTGTTACTCCAATGGATGGTAGCATTGTCATTATAGAAGGTAGTCTATTGTTGAGATTTTTGTTATTCCAATGGATGATAGCCTTGTCATTATGGAAGGTAGTTTTTTGTCGAGATTTTTGTTACTCCAATGGATGGTAGCCTTGTCATTATGGAAGGTAGTCTATTGTCGAGATTTTTGTTACTCCAATGGATGGTAGCCTTGTCATTATGGAAGGTAGTTTGTCGTTGAGATTTTTGTTACTCCAATGGATTGTAGCCTTGTAATTATTGTAGGTCGTTTGTTCATCAAATTTTGGTTACTCCAATGGATGGTAACCTTCTGATTATGGAAGCTAGAATTTTGTAGAGATTTTTGTTATTCCAATGGATGGTAGCCTTGTCATTATTAAAGGTAGTCTATTGTCGAGATTTTTGTTATTCCAATGAATGGTAACCTTGTCATTATGGAAGGTAGTATTTTTTCGAGATTTTTGTTACTCCAATGGATGATAGCTTTGTCATTATGGAAGGTAGTTTGTTGTCGATATTTTTGTTACTGCAATGGATGGTAGCCTTGTCATTATGAAAGGTAGTCTATTGTCGAGATTTTTGTTACTCCAATGGATGATAGCCTTGTCATTGTGGAATGTAGTCTATTGTCGAGATTTTTGTTACTGCAATGGATGGTAGCCTTGTCATTATGGAAGGCAGTCTATTATCGAGATTTTTATTATTCCAATGGATGATAGCCTTGTCATTATGGAAGAGAGTTTTTTGTTGAGATTTGTGTTACTCCAATGTATGGTAGCCTTGTCATTATGGAAGGAAGTCTATTGATGAGATTTTTGTTATCCCCATGGATGGTAGCCTTGTAATTATGGAAGGTAGTTTGTTGTAGAGATTTTTGTTACTCCAATGGATGGTAGCCTTTTCATTATGGAAGGTAGTCTCTCGTTGAGATTTTTGTTACTCCAATGGATTGTAGCCTTGTCATTATGGAAGGTAGTCTATTATTTAGATTTTTGTTACTCCAATGGATAGTAGCCTTGTCATTATGAAAGGTGGTATGTTGTTGATATTTTTTTATTCCATTGGATGGTAGCCTTGTCATTATGGAAGGTAGTTTGTTGTCGAGATTTTTGTTATTCCAATGGATGGTAACCTTGTCATTATGGAAGGTAGTCTTTAAGTCGAGATTTTTTTTACTCAAATGGATGGTAGCCTTGTCATTATTGAAGGTAGTCTGTTCTCGATATTTTTGTTACTCCAATGGATGATAGCCTTGTCGTTATGGAAGGTAGTTTGTTGTTGAGATTTTTGTTACTCCAATGGATGGTAGCCTTGTCATTATAGAAGGTAGTCTATTGTCGAGATTTTTGTTACTCCAATTGATGGTAGCCTTGTCATTTGGAAAGGTAGTCTGTTGTCGAGATTTTTGTTACTCCAATGGATGGTAGCCATATCATTATGGAAGGTAGTATGTCGTTGAGATTTCTGTTACTCCAATGGATTGTCGCCTTGTCATTATGGAAGGTAGTATGTTGTCGTGATTTTTGTTACTCCAATGGATGGTAGCCATATCGTTATGGAAGGTAGTATGTCTTTGAGATTTCTGTTACTCCAATGGATTGTAGCCTTGTCATTATGGAAGGTAGTTTATTGTTCAGATATTTGTTACTTCAATGGATGATATCCTTGTCATTATGGAAGGTAGTTTATTGTCAAGATTTTTGTTATTCCATTGGATGGTAGCCTTGTCATTATGGAAGGTAGTCTGTTGTCGAGATTTTTGTTACTCCAATGAATGGTAGCCTTGTCATTATGGAAGGTAGTTTGTCGTTGAGATTTTTGTTACTCCAATGGATTGTAGCCTTGTAATTATTGTAGGTGGTTTGTTCATCAAATTTTTGTTACTCCAATGGATGGTAACCTTTTGATTATGGAAGGTAGAATTTTGTAGAGATTTTTGTTATTCCAATGGATGGTAGCCTTGTCATTATTAAAGGTAGTCTATTGTCGAGATTTTTGTTATTCCAATGAATGGTAACCTTGTCATTATGGAAGGTAGTATTTTTTCGAGATTTTTGTTACTCCAATGGATGGTAGCCTTGTCATTAAAGAATGTAATCTATTGTCGATATTTTCGTTACTCCAATGGTTGATAGCCTTGTCGTTACGGAAGGTAGTTTGTTGTTGAGATTTTTGTTACTCCAATGGATGGTAGCCTTGTCATTATAGAAGGTATTCTATTTTCGAGATTTTTGTTACTCCAATTGATGGTAGCCTTGTCATTAGGAAAGGTAGTCTGTTGTCGAGATTTTTGTTACTCCAATGGATGGTAGCCTTATCATTATGGAAGGTAGTATGTCGTTGAGATTTCTGTTACTCCAATGGATGGTAGCCTTGTCATTATGGAAGGTAGTCTGTTGTCGTGATTTTTGTTACTCCAATGGATGGTAGCCATATCATTATGGAAGGTAGTATGTCGTTGAGATTTCTGTTACTCCCATGGATTGTAGCCTTGTCATTATGGAAGTTAGTTTATTGTTCAGATATTTGTTACTTCAATGGATGACATCCTTGTCATTATGGAAGGTAGTTTATTGTCAAGATTTTTGTTATTCCATTGGATGGTAGCCTTGTCATTATGGAAGGTAGTCTGTTGTCGTGATTTTTGTTACTCCAATGGATTGTAGCCTTGTCATTATGGAAGGTAGTCTGTCGTTGAGATATTTGTTACTCCAATGGATTGTAGCCTTTTCATTATGGAAGGTAGTCTGTTGTTCAGATTTCTGTTACTCCAATGGATGGTAGCCTTGTCATTATGGAAGGTAGTCTATTGTCGAGAATTTTTTATTCCATTGGATGGTAGCCTTGTCATTATGGAAGGTAGTCTGTTGTCGAGATTTTTGTTATGCCAATGGATGGTAACCTTGTCATTATGGAAGAGAGTTTTTTGTTGAGATTTGTGTTACTCCAATGTATGGTAGCCTTGTCATTATGGAAGGAAGTCTATTGATGAGATTTTTGTTATCCCCATGGATGGTAGCCTTGTAATTATGGAAGGTAGTTTGTTGTAGAGATTTTTGTTACTCCAATGGATGGTAGCCTTTTCATTATGGAAGGTAGTCTCTCGTTGAGATTTTTGTTACTCCAATGGATTGTAGCCTTGTCATTATGGAAGGTAGTCTATTATTTAGATTTTTGTTACTCCAATGGATAGTAGTCTTGTCATTATGAAAGGTAGTATGTTGTTGATATTTTTTTATTCCATTGGATGGTAGCCTTGTCATTATGGAAGGTAGTTTGTTGTCGAGATTTTTGTTATTCCAATGGATGGTAACCTTGTCATTATGGAAGGTAGTCTTTAAGTCGAGATTTTTTTTACTCAAATGGATGGTAGCCTTGTCATTATTGAAGGTAGTCTGTTCTCGATATTTTTGTTACTCCAATGGATGATAGCCTTGTCGTTATGGAAGGTAGTTTGTTGTTGAGATTTTTGTTACTCCAATGGATGGTAGCCTTATCATTATAGAAGGTAGTCTATTGTCGAGATTTTTGTTACTCCAATTGATGGTAGCCTTGTCATTTGGAAAGGTAGTCTGTTGTCGAGATTTTTGTTACTCCAATGGATGGTAGCCATATCATTATGGAAGGTAGTATGTCGTTGAGATTTCTATTACTCCAATGGATTGTCGCCTTGTCATTATGGAAGGTAGTATGTTGTCGTGATTTTTGTTACTCCAATGGATGGTAGCCATATCGTTATGGAAGGTAGTATGTCGTTGAGATTTCTGTTACTCCAATGGATTGTAGCCTTGTCATTATGGGAGGTAGTTTATTGTTCAGATATTTGTTACTTCAATGGATGATATCCTTGTCATTATGGAAGGTAGTTTATTGTCAAGATTTTTGTTATTCCATTGGATGGTAGCCTTGTCATTATGGAAGGTAGTCTGTTGTCGAGATTTTTGTTACTCCAATGAATGGTAGCCTTGTCATTATGGAAGGTCGTTTGTCGTTGAGATTTTTGTTACTCCAATGGATTGTAGCCTTGTAATTATTGTAGGTGGTTTGTTCATCAAATTTTTTGTTACTCCAATGGATGGTAACCTTCTGATTATGGAAGGTAGAATTTTGTAGAGATTTTTGTTATTCCAATGGATGGTAGCCTTGTCATTATTAAAGGTAGTCTATTGTCGAGATTTTTGTTATTCCAATGAATGGTAACCTTGTCATTATGGAAGGTAGTATTTTTTCGAGATTTCTGTTACTCCAATGGATGGTAGCCTTGTCATTAAAGAAGGTAATCTATTGTCGATATTTTCGTTACTCCAATGGTTGATAGCCTTGTCGTTATGGAAGGTAGTTTGTTGTTGAGATTTTTGTTACTCCAATGGATGGTAGCCTTGTCATTATAGAAGGTATTCTATTTTCGAGATTTTTGTTACTCCAATTGATGGTAGCCTTGTCATTAGGAAAGGTAGTCTGTTGTCGAGATTTTTGTTACTCCAATGGATGGTAGCCTTATCATTATGGAAGGTAGTATGTCTTTGAGATTTCTGTTACTCCAATGGATGGTAGCCTTGTCATTATGGAAGGTAGTCTGTTGTCGTGATTTTTGTTACTCCAATGGATGGTAGCCATATCATTATGGAAGGTAGTATGTCGTTGAGATTTTTGTTACTCCCATGGATTGTAGCCTTGTCATTATGGAAGGTAGTTTATTGTTCAGATATTTGTAACTTCAATGGATGATATCCTTGTCATTATGGAAGGTAGTTTATTGTCAAGATTTTTGTTATTCCATTGGATGGTAGCCTTGTCATTATGGAAGGTAGTCTGTTGTCGTGATTTTTGTTACTCCAATGGATTGTAGCCTTGTCATTATGGAAGGTAGTCTGTCGTTGAGATATTTGTTACTCCAATGGATTGTAGCCTTTTCATTAAGGAAGGTAGTCTGTTGTTCAGATTTCTGTTACTCCAATGGATGGTAGCCTTGTCATTATGGAAGGTAGTCTATTGTCGAGAATTTTTTATTCCATTGGATGGTAGCCTTGTCATTATGGAAGGTAGTCTGTTGTCGAGATTTTTGTTATGCCAATGGATGGTAACCTTGCCATTATGAAAGGTAGTCATTTGTTAAGATTTTTGTTACTCCAATGGATGGTAGCCTTGTCATTACAGAAGGTAGTCTGTTATCGATATCTTTGTTACTCCAATGGATGGTAGCCTTGTCATTATGGAAGGTAGTCTGTTGTCGAGATTTTTGTTACTCCAATGAATGGTAGCCTTGTCATTATGGAAGGTAGTTTGTCGTTGAGATTTTTGTTACTCCAATGGATTGTAGCCTGGTAATTATTGTAGGTGGTTTGTTCATCAAATTTTTGTTACTCCAATGGATGGTAACCTTCTGATTATGGAAGGTAGAATTTTGTAGAGATTTTTGTTATTCCAATGGATGGTAGCCTTGTCATTATTAAAGGCAGTCTATTGTCGAGATTTTTGTTATTCCAATGAATGGTAACCTTGTCATTATGGAAGGTAGTATTTTTTCGAGATTTTTGTTACTCCAATGGATGGTAGCCTTGTCATTAAAGAAGGTAATCTATTGTCGATATTTTCGTTACTCCAATGGTTGATAGCCTTGTCGTTATGGAAGGTAGTTTGTTGTTGAGATTTTTGTTACTCCAATGGATGGTAGCCTTGTCATTATAGAAGGTATTCTATTTTCGATATTTTTGTTACTCCAATTGATGGTAGCCTTGTCATTAGGAAAGGTAGTCTGTTGTCGAGATTTTTGTTACTCCAATGGATGGTAGCCTTATCATTATGGAAGGTAGTATGTCGTTGAGATTTCTGTTACTCCAATGGATTGTAGCCTTGTCATTATGGAAGGTAGTTTATTGTTCAGATATTTGTTACTTCAATTGATGATAGCCTTATCATTATGGAAGGTAGTTTATTGTCAAGATTTTTGTTATTCCATTGGATGGTAGCCTTGTCATTATGGAAGGTAGTCTGTTGTCGTGATTTTTGTTACTCCAATGGATGGTAGCCTTGTCATTATGGAAGGTAGTCTGTCGTTGAGATATTTGTTACTGCAATGGATTGTAGCCTTGTCATTATGGAAGGTAGTCTGTGGTTCAGATTTTTGTTACTCCAATGGATGGTAGCCCTGTCATTATGGAAGGTAGTCTATTGTCGAGAATTTTTTATTCCATTGGATGGTAGCCTTGTCATTATGGAAGGTAGTCTGTTGTCGAGATTTTTGTTATGCCAATGGATGGTAACCTTGTCATTATGAAAGGTAGTCTTTTTTTGAGATTTTTGTTACTCCAATGGATGGTAGCCTTGTCATTACGGAAGGTAGTCTGTTATCGATATTTTTGTTATTCCAATGGATGGTAGCCTTGTCATTATTAAAGGTAGTCTATTGTCGAGATTTTTGTTATTCCAATGAATGGTAACCTTGTCATTATGGAAGGTAGTATTTTTTCGAGATTTTTGTTACTCCAATGGATGGTAGCCTTGTCATTAAAGAAGGTAATCTATTGTCGATATTTTCGTTACTCCAATGGTTGATAGCCTTGTCGTTATGGAAGGTAGTTTGTTGTTGAGATTTTTGTTACTCCAATGGATGGTAGCCTTGTCATTATAGAAGGTATTCTATTTTCAAGATTTTTGTTACTCCAATTGATGGTAGCCTTGTCATTAGGAAAGGTAGTCTGTTGTCGAGATTTTTGTTACTCCAATGGATGGTAGCCTTATCATTATGGAAGGTAGTATGTCGTTGAGATTTCTGTTACTCCAATGGATTGTAGCCTTGTCATTATGGAAGGTAGTTTATTGTTCAGATATTTGTTACTTCAATTGATGATAGCCTTATCATTATGGAAGGTAGTTTATTGTCAAGATTTTTGTTATTCCATTGGATGGTAGCCTTGTCATTATGGAAGGTAGTCTGTTGT
This sequence comes from Vicia faba, assembly GCA_948472305.1. Lineage (NCBI taxonomy): Eukaryota > Viridiplantae > Streptophyta > Magnoliopsida > Fabales > Fabaceae > Vicia > Vicia faba. The sequence goes on along the minus strand of OX451739.1, from coordinate 678,629,704 downwards.
CGTGATTTTTGTTACTCCAATGGATGGTAGCCTTGTCATTATGGAAGGTAGTCTGTCGTTGAGATATTTGTTACTGCAATGGATTGTAGCCTTGTCATTATGGAAGGTAGTCTGTTGTTCAGATTTTTGTTACTCCAATGGATGGTAGCCCTGTCATTATGGAAGGTAGTCTATTGTCGAGAATTTTTTATTCCATTGGATGGTAGCCTTGTCATTATGGAAGGTAGTCTGTTGTCGAGATTTTTGTTATGCCAATGGATGGTAACCTTGTCATTATGAAAGGTAGTCTTTTTTTGAGATTTTTGTTACTCCAATGGATGGTAGCCTTGTCATTACGGAAGGTAGTCTGTTATCGATATCTTTGTTACTCCAATGGATGGTAGCCTTGTCATTATGAAAGGTAGTCTGTTGTCGAGATTTTTGTTACTCCAATGGATGGTAGCCTTATCATTATGGAAGGTAGTATGTCGTTGAGATTTCTGTTACTCCAATGGATGGTAGCCTTGTCATTATGGAAGGTAGTCTGTTGTTGTGATTTTTGTTACTCCAATGGATGGTAGCCATATCATTATGGAAGGTAGTATGTCGTTGAGATTTCTGTTACTCCAATGGATTGTAGCCTTGTCATTATGGAAGGTAGTTTATTGTTCAGATATTTGTTACTTCAATGGATGATATCCTTGTCATTATGGAAGGTAGTTTATTGTCAAGATTTTTGTTATTCCATTGGATGGTAGCCTTGTCATTATGGAAGGTAGTCTGTTGTTGTGATTTTTGTTACTCCAATGGATTGTAGCCTTGTCATTATGGAAGGTAGTCTGTCGTTGAGATATTTGTTACTCCAATGGATTGTAGCCTTTTCATTATGGAAGGTAGTCTGTTGTTCAGATTTCTGTTACTCCAATGGATGGTAGCCTTGTCATTATGGAAGGTAGTCTATTGTCGAGAATTTTTTATTCCATTGGTTGGTAGCCTTGTCATTATGGAAGGTAGTCTGTTGTCGAGATTTTTGTTATGCCAATGGATGGTAACCTTGCCATTATGAAAGGTAGTCTTTTGTTGAGATTTTTGTTACTCCAATGGATGGTAGCCTTGTCATTACAGAAGGTAGTCTGTTATCGATATCTTTGTTACTCCAATGGATGGTAGCCTTGTCATTATGGAAGGTAGTCTATTGTCGAGATTTTTGTTACTCCAATGGATGATAGCCTTGTCATTATGGAAGCTAGTTTGTTGTCGATATTTTTGATACTGCAATGGATGGTAGCCTTGTCATTATGGAAGGTAGTCTATTGTCGAGACTTTTGTTACTCCAATGGTTGATAGCCTTGTCATTATGGAAGGTAGTATGTCGTTGAGATTTCTGTTACTCCAATGGATTGTAGCCTTGTCATTATGGAAGGTAGTTTATTGTTCAGATATTTGTTACTTCAATGGATGATATCCTTGTCATTATGGAAGGTAGTTTATTGTCAAGATTTTTGTTATTCCATTGGATGGTAGCCTTGTCATTATGGAAGGTAGTCTGTTGTCGTGATTTTTGTTACTCCAATGGATTGTAGCCTTGTCATTATGGAAGGTAGTCTGTCGTTGAGATATTTGTTACTCCAATGGATTGTAGCCTTTTCATTATGGAAGGTAGTCTGTTGTTCAGATTTCTGTTACTCCAATGGATGGTAGCCTTGTCATTATGGAAGGTAGTCTATTGTCGAGAATTTTTTATTCCATTGGATGGTAGCCTTGTCATTATGGAAGGTAGTCTGTTGTCGAGATTTTTGTTATGCCAATGGATGGTAACCTTGCCATTATGAAAGGTAGTCTTTTGTTGAGATTTTTGTTACTCCAATGGATGGTAGCCTTGTCATTACAGAAGGTAGTCTGTTATCGATATCTTTGTTACTCCAATGGATGGTAGCCTTGTCATTATGGAAGGTAGTCTATTGTCGAGATTTTTGTTACTCCAATGGATGATAGCCTTGTCATTATGGAAGGTAGTTTGTTGTCGATATTTTTAATACTGCAATGGATGGTAGCCTTGTCATTATGGAAGGTAGCCTATTGTCGAGACTTTTGTTACTCCAATGGTTGATAGCCTTGTCATTATGGAAGGTAGTCTTATATCGAAATTTTTGTTACTCCAATGGATGGTAGCCTTGTCATTATGGAAGGAAGTCTATTGTCGAGATTTTTGTTATTCCAATGGATGATAGCCTTGTCATTACGGAAGATAGTTTTTTGTCGAGATTTTTGTTACTCCAATGTATTGTAGCCTTGTCATTATGGAAGGAAGTCTATTGTCGAGATTTTTGTTACTCCAATGGATGATAGCCTTGTCATTATGGAAGGTAGTCTGTTGTCGAAATTTTTGTTACTCCAATGGATGGTAGCCTTGTCATTATGGAAGGTAGTCTATTGTCGAGATTTTTGTTATTCCAATGGATGATAGCCTTGTCATTATGGAAGATAGTTTTTTGTCGAGATTTTTGTTACTCCAATGTATGGTAGCCTTGTAATTATGGAAGGAAGTCTATTGTCGAGATTTTTGTTACCCCCATGGATGGTAGCCTTGTAATTATGGAAGGTAGTCTGTTGTATAGATTTGTGTTACTGCAATGGATGGTAGCCTTGTCATTATGGAAGGTAGTCTGTTATTTAGATTTTTGTTACTCCAATGGATAGTAGCCTTGTCATTTTGCACGGTAGTATGTTGTCGGTATTTTTTTATTCTGTTGGATGGTAGCCTTGTAATTATGGAAAGTAGTCTGTTGTCGAGATTCTTGTTATTTCAATGGATCGTAACCTTGTCATTATGGAAGGTAGTCTTTAAGTCGAGATTTTTTTTACTCAAATGGATTGTAGCCTTGTCATTATTAAAGGTAGTCTGTTCTCGAGATTTTTGTTACTCCAATGGATGGTAGCCTTGTCATTATGGAAGGTAGTCTATTGTCGAGATTTTTGTTACTCCAATTGATGGTCGCCTTGTCATTAGGAAAGGTAGTCTGTTGTTGAGATTTTTGATACTCCAACGGATGGTAGCCTTATCATTATGGAAGGTAGTATGTCGTTGAGATTTCTGTTACTCCAATGGATTGTAGCCTTGTTATTATGGAAGGGAGTTTATTGTTCATATATTTGTTACTTCAATGGATGATAGCCTTGTCATTATGGAAGGTAGTTTATTGTCAAGATTTTTGTTATTCCATTGGATGTTACCCTTGTCATTATGGAAGGTAGTTTGTTGTCGTGATTTTTGTTACTCCAATGGATGGTAGCCTTGTCATTATGGAAGGTAGTATGTCGTTGAGATATTTGTTACTCCAATGGATTGTAGCCTTGTCATTATGGAAGGTAGTTTGTTGTTCAGATTTTTGTTACTCCAATGGATGGTAGCCTTGTCATTATGGAAGGTAGTCTATTGTTGAGAATTTTTTATTCCATTGGATGGTAGCCTTGTAATTATGGAAGGTAGTCTGTTGTCGAGATTTTTGTTACTCCAATTGATGGTCGCCTTGTCATTAGGAAAGGTAGTCTGTTGTTGAGATTTTTGATACTCCAACGGATGGTAGCCTTATCATTATGGAAGGTAGTATGTCGTTGAGATTTCTGTTACTCCAATGGATTGTAGCCTTGTTATTATGGAAGGGAGTTTATTGTTCATATATTTGTTACTTCAATGGATGATAGCCTTGTCATTATGGAAGGTAGTTTATTGTCAAGATTTTTGTTATTCCATTGGATGTTACCCTTGTCATTATGGAAGGTAGTTTGTTGTCGTGATTTTTGTTACTCCAATGGATGGTAGCCTTGTCATTATGGAAGGTAGTATGTCGTTGAGATATTTGTTACTCCAATGGATTTGAGCCTTGTCATTATGGAAGGTAGTTTGTTGTTCAGATTTTTGTTACTCCAATGGATGGTAGCCTTGTCATTATGGAAGGTAGTCTATTGTTGAGAATTTTTTATTCCATTGGATGGTAGCCTTGTAATTATGGAAGGTAGTCTGTTGTCGAGATTTTTGTTATGCCAATGGATGGTAACCTTGTCATTATGAAAGGTAGTCTTTTGTTGAGATTTTTGTTACTCCAATGGATGGTAGCCTTGTCATTATGGAAGGTAGTCTGTTATCGATATCTTTGTTACTCCAATGGATGGTAGCCTTCACTACGCCAAAAAAGACTTACGAAAGCCCTTTTTTTGCCTTTAAAAGCACTTTCGTAGGTGGCATTACTATAGGTTTTAGCAGCGCTTTTTGTTTAATGAAAAGCGATTTCGTAGGTCTACCTAATACAGTGTTTTTTTATAAAGAAGCGCTTTCATAGGTCTACCTAAGGCAACGCTTTTTTCTGGAAAAGCGCTCTCATAAGTTTTCTTTTAGCAGCGCTTTTTTCTGGAAAAGCATTTACTTAGGTAGGCTTTTAGCAACGCTTTTTTTTGGAAAAGCGCTTTCATAGGTGGTCTTTTAGCAGCGCTTTTTCCTGGAAAAGCGCTGTCATATGTTTACCTTAGATAGCGCTTTTTGTGAAAAAGCGCTTTCATAGGTTACCTAAGGCAGCATTTTTCTTGAAAAAGCGCTTTCATAGGGTGTTTTTTTAGAGGTATAATTTATATAATTCATATAGCTGCATTGTTAGCAGCATATTATTTATATAAACCAGTTGCCATAACCTGTAATTCATAAACCGCGATAATGCATTGTATACCATTGTAATCAAAAATATATATACACCATTTTTGTACCTCAAAATATATAAAAACCATTGTTATCAGTATTGTAACTCAAAATGAGTCTTACAAAATCAACCCTAACAACAACTAAACCAATCCTAATGTATAAAAGAAACACCGTCAATTATATATTAAGGTCCTGGTCCTACGAGGTTTGAACATAATAACACGGTCAATATTGTATTCCATGTACACTTGTAACGTATTCAAAACACTTTTCACATAATAATGTATTCATACCTTATATGATTCTCTTCTCAATAAAATATTGACACAATTCCTCTTTGATTTCTTCCAACTGAAGTTTCGTGTAATATGCACATTTGTATTCATCGAAGTACTACATAACAAAACATAATATGCATGATTTAGTTAAAAGTAAATAATTATATGAAATATCCGAGAAATAATAAAACAAATCCTAAGTTATATATCCATACCGTGACTGGAATCTCTATTTGATTCAGGTGAAGGATTTCTTTGATAAACCGCATAACGAAGTATCCGCAATCTATATTGTTTTGCTGTTGAGGACACTACATAGAAAAACAAATAAGAATATATAGTTGTATTGTTTAATCAAATAGCATAAATGTTATAAGCAAAATAGTGGAAATTAATATACCTGCACTTTGATCCAATTAATGTTGTTTGATTTAGACCGTCGTACCCGAGCTTCTCTTTGACACCGGAGTACTTGTATCGCTCTAACAAAATAAAAAGATATATTTAGAACAATGTCACAGAAATAATTAAATATATAAATACACACAAATATTTAGAATAATCTCACTTACGTATCAATAATTAACTTCATATCCAGATAATTTGTCTAATCACCATCAACTGAATTCAGATAATAGACCACTTCTTTTATAGGATCGATAACAACCAACAACCTGTGATGTCTATAAATTAAAACAACAGTTTAGAAGAAAATTTTCTACGCAAAAATTACAAATATGAAAATGAACTTAGAATGAAAATCTAACCTTGTAGGAATAGTATTATACGCCCAAAGATATAAGCTTTATGTACTTCCAGTTGCCATGAATCTTTTGACTAAGTGCTCTCTTACTGAATCTGGTTCCCTATCAATTGTCCCTCCGCTGACACAGGAGGAAGACACGAAATGGAATTTGTTTGAAAATTGATTCCCGCGCATCAATTTGTCATATAACAACCTTAAATAAAAACATAATTAATATTAGACTATATTCATTGAAATGTTTTAAAAAAATTCAGCTAATTACATAATATAAAGATGGGGTTACCGGATGTATGCGTGCATAATATTGACGCCTAATTCTTTATGATGGAAAATCTCTTCCACGTCCTCATGTCCAATTATTTCGGTGCAAGGAAAACTAAAGATACCTTGATCCATATCCATTTGACGAATACCACCATCCATGAAATTTGTTGTTCCCACTATTGTTTCAAGACACTATAGGTATCGAGGGAAAAATCTAGTAGGAACCCTTTTCTTGGGTGGTACGCAAACGATTTTCTGGCTCACTTGTTGTGATCCTTGAAAAGGTATCTAAAAATTATATAGACTCAGTTAAATTATAAAATTATGCAGTTTTTTATTCGGATCATATAATTAACACTTTAAACGTACCTCTTTTTGTGATACATCAGACTCGTCGTGCCACAAAATTCCTTTACGCTTAGATGCGTGTTTTGTAGGAGTCTATAATTACCGTGGAAATAACTGAGGTCAGAATTGACAGTTGAAGACTTAAAGATTCATAATGGTTTTCAACATACCTGATCATCTATGAAAACGAGGTCCGATGGCCATGCAACAAAAGATCCTATTGCATCTCGCAGCAATGTGGTCTCATCAACAATGTCAGGTACCGGCAGCAAGGCATCCATATCTAAAGCAATATCAACTGATACTTTCATGTGTCCATCCGGAAGCGGTCTATGGTGAAGTAAATCTCCCAAATTGTTATGGACTTTTCCCTTGCCAACTAGTCGATAAGTCGGCGACGATAGGTATAACTGGCAAGATGAAATGCCCTAAACCAATAATAACCGTTAGAAGTGACTAAAAATATTCTATAATAATAACGAATATATATTGAAAATCACCTCGGGAAATTTATGCTGACAGTTGATACTAGCTTCGTCAACAGATTCTTTCAACTGTGAACTGCTCTTTTCCGCCATATATCTCTCTTTATCCTTCTGCAATTCACGGACTTGAGCTTTTAAATCCTTCAATGTTTGCATCACATCTGCATTGCTAGGATTTCTTCTCCTTGGATGCTTATACAAAGAGGTTGGAGTCACACAATGACCTTTAGCCCTCACCCCACCCGGATACTCTGCAATATTTAGTGCTCGTCTATGTACACTCCTGGTATCCTGATCCTCACCTAGGGATACCGATTGCGATAAGGTCTCCTGTAATTCATTCACATATCGAAAATTATTAGTGGAGATAAAAAATTATTTAAATATTAATAAACATTTGATTTAATTAAATACACAATCTTATACTTACACATACATCCTGCACGTGTTGTAGATCGGGATTAACAACTTGATCCTTTCCCACACGATCTTCCTTCCACAACAAATGTGCTGGTAGTGATGTTGCATCACTTTTCGTCTCATCTAACTACGCATTGACACAAGTCTTAAGATCATCAATTATAACACATTGAGAGAATTAATAAGATCTTAGAGTTTATATTTACTTACAATTTTTTCCTCTAAGCGAGCTAATCCCAAACGCCCTTTTTTGTAAGGATATGCGGGTTTTGACGCTCTCTCGCGATTGATGGCACTCACTTTCTTGAAATTCTCTTCTCTTCTTTGGCCTACAAAACCAACCAATTCTTCAGGTGTAATGAAGTTCTCATATTTCTTTGGACGTTCCGGATCCTCTTCAAGAAAATTTCCTTCATCATCTTTAAGATACTTGTTTGTTAAAAATGTTCTCCACCCTGTGTCATTTTCCAGCCAAACCCATTATATACTTTTTACGGGTATCTTCAATGTTAACAGACCTCTACAAAAAAACATATGCATAAAGTGTGTTAGTAAAAGCAATTTAAACACATATTACCGTCAAGATAAAGCAAATAACAAAAACCATATATGTACCTTTATCTCAGTCCAAACTTTCTCTTTACCCTCATCCAGCTCTCCTCTTTTATGTTTTTGAGATTTTTGTTATTCCAATGGATGGTAACCATGTCATTATGAAAGGTTGTCCTTTGTCGAGATTTTTGTTACTCAAATGGATGGTAGCCTTGTCATTATGGAAGGTAGTCTATTGTCGAGATTTTTGTTATTCCAATGGATGGTAGCCTTGTCAATATGGAAGGTAGTCTGTTGTAGAGATTTTTGTTACTCCAAAGGATTGTAGACTTTTCATTATGGAAGGTAGTCTGTCGTTGAGATTTTTGTTACTCCTATGGATTGAAGCCTTGTCATTATGGAAGGTAGTCTGTCATTGAGATTTTTGTTACTTCAATGGATTGTAGCCTTGTCATTACTGAAGGTAGTCTATTATAAAAAAAATTGTTATTCCAATAGATGGTAACCTTGTCATTATGGAAGGTAGTCTTTTGTCTAGATTGTTGTTACTCCAATGGATGAAAGCCTTGTAATTATTGAAGGTGGTCTCTTGTCGATATCTTTGTTACTCAAATGGATGATAGCCATGTCATTATGCAAAGTAGTCTATTGTTCAGATTTTTGTTACTCCAATGGATGGTAGCCTTGTCATTATGGAAGGTATTCTATTGTCGAGATTTTTGTTATTCCATTGGATAGTAGCCTTGTCATTATTAAAGGTAGTCGGTCATTGAGATTTCTGTTACTTCAATGGATAGTAGCCTTGTCATTATGGAAGATAGTCTGTTGTTTAGATTTTTGTTACTCCAATGGATGGTAACCTTGTCATTATGGAAGGTAGTTTGTTGTCGACATTTTTTTTATTCCATTGGATGGTAGCCTTGTCATTATGGAAGGTAGTTTGTTGTCGAGATTTGTGTTATTCCAATGTATGGTAGCCTTGTCGTTATGGAAGGTAGTCTGTGGTCGAGATTTTTGTTACTCAAATGGATGGTAGCCTTGTATTTATAGATGGTATTCTGTCGTTGATATTTTTGTTACTCCAATGGATGGTAGCCTTATCATTATGGAACGTAGTATATCATTGAGATTTTTGTTACTCCAATGGATGATAGCCTTGTCATTATGGAAGGTAGTCTATTGTCGAGATATTTCTTATTCCAATGGAATGTAGCCCTGTGATTATGGAAGGTAGTCTTTTGTTGAGATTTTTGTTATTCCAATGGATTGTAGCCTTGTGATTATTGAAGTTAGTATGTCGTTGAGAATTCTGTTACTCCAATGGATTGTAGCCTTGTCATTATGGAAGGTAGTTTGTTCTTCAGACTATTGTTACTCCAATGAATGGTAGCCTTGTGATTATGGAAGGTAGATTGTTGTCGATATTTTTGTTATTCCATTGGATGAGGGCCTTGTCATTATGGAAGGTAGTCTGTTGTCGAGATTTTTGTTATTCCAATGGATGGTAACCTTGTCCTTATGGAAGGTAGTATTTTGTCGATATTTTTGTTACTCCATTGGATGGTAGCGTTGTCATTATTGAAGGTAGTTTATTGTCGATATCTTTGTTACTCCAATGGATGATAGCGTTGTCACTATGGAAGGTAGTCTTTTGTCGATATTTTTGTTACTCCAATGGATGATAGCCTTTTCATTATGGAAGGTAGACTGTTGTCGAGATTTTGTTACTCTAATGGATGGTAGGCTTGTCATTACGGAACATAGTCTGTTGTCGATATTTTTGTCACTCCAATGGATGCTAGCCTTGTCATTATGGAAGGTAGTTTGTTGTCGAGATTTTTGATACTCCAATGGATGGTAGCCTTGTCATTATGGAAGGTAGTCTGTTGTTTATATTTTTGTTATTCCAATGGATGGTAACCTTGTCATTATGGAAGGTAGTCTTTTGTCGAGATTTTTGTTACTCTAATGGATGGTAGCCTTGTCATTTTTGAAGGTAGTGTGTTGTCGATATCTTTGTTACTCTAATGGATGATAGCCTTGTCATTATGAAAGGTAGTTGGTTGTTCAGATTTTTATTACTCCAATGGATGGTAGCCTTGTCATTATGGAAGGTAGTCTGTTGTCGAGATTTTGTTACTCCAATGGATGGTAGCCTTGTCATTACGGAAGGTAGTCGGTCGTTGATATTTTTGTTACTCCAATGGATGGTAGCCTTGTCATTATGGAAGGTAGTCTGTTGTTCAGATTTTTGTTACTCCAATGGATGATAGCATTGTCATTATGGAAGGTAGTCTATTGTCGAGATTTTTGTTATTCCAATGGATGGTAGCCTTGTCATTATGGAAGGTAGTCTACTGTCGAGATTTTTGATACTCCAATGGATGGTAGCCTTGTAATTATTGAAGGTAGTATATTTTCGAGATTTTTTTTACTTCAATGGATGGTAGCCTTGTCATTATGGATGGTAGTCTGTCGTTGAGATTTCTGTTACTCCAATGGATTGTAGCCTTGTCATTATGGAAGGTAGTCTTTTGTCCATATTTTTGTTACTCCAATGGATGGTAGCCTTGTCATTTTTGAAGGTAGTCTGTTGTCGAGAATATTTTATTCCATTGGATGGTAGCCTTGTCATTATGGATGGTAGTATGTTTTTGAGATTTTTGTTATTCCAATGGATGCTAACCATGTTATTATGAAAGGTAGTCTTTTGTCGAGATTTTTGTTACTCCAATGGATGGTAGCCTTGTCATTATTGAAGGTTGTCTATTGTTGATATCTATGTTACTCTAACGAATGATAGCCTTGTCATTATGGAAGGTAGTCTATTGTCGAGATTTTTGTTATTCCAATGGATGGTAGCGTTGTCATTATGGAAGGTAGTCTGCTGTAGAGATTTTTGTTACTCCAAAGGATGGTAGCCTTTTCATTATGGAAGGTAGTCTGTCGTTGAGATTTCTGTTACTCCTATGGATTGTAGCCTTGTCATTATGGAAGGTAGTTTGTTGTTCAGATTTTTGTTACTCCAATGGATGCTAGCCATGTCATTATGGAAGGTAGTCTATTGTCGAGATTTTTGTTACTCGAATGGATGGTAGCATCGTCATTATTAAAGGTAGTTTGTTGTCGATATCTCTGTTACTCTAATGGAAGATAGCCTTGTCATTATGGAAGCTAGCCTTTTGTCGATATTTTTGTTACTCCAATGGATGGTAGCCTTTTCATTATGGAAGGTAGTTTGTTGTCGAGATTTTTGATACTCCAATGGATGGTAGCCTTGTCATTATGGAAGGTAGTCTTTTGTTTATATTTTTGTTATTCCAATGGATGGTAACCTTGTCATTATGGAAGGTAGTCTTTTGTCATGATTTTTGTTACTCCAAAGGATGGTAGCCTTGTCATTTTTGAAGGTAGTCTGTTGTCGATATCTTTGTTACTCTAATGGATGATAGCCTTGTCATTATGGAAGGTAGTCTGTTGTTCATATTTTTATTACTCCAATGGATGGTAGCCTTGTCATTATGGAAGGTAGCCTGTTGTCGATATTTTGTTACTCCAATGGATGGTAGCCTTGTCATTACGGAAGGTAGTCGGTCGTTGAGATTTCTGTTACTCTAATGGATGATACCATTGTCATTATGGAAGGTAGTCTATTGTCGAGATTTTTGTTATTCCAATGGATGGTAGCCTTGTCATTACGCAAGGTAGTCTACTGTCGAGATTTTTGATACTCCAATGGATGGTAGCCTTGTAATTATGGAAGGTAGTATATTTTCGAGATTTTTTTACTCCAATGGATGGTAGCCTTGTCATTATGGACGGTAGTCTGTCGTTGAGATTTCTGTTACTCCAATGGATGGTAGACTTGTCCTTATGGTAGGTAGTATGTTTTTGAGATTTTTGTTATTCTAATGGATGGTAACCATGACATTATGAAAGGTAGTATTTTGTCGAGATTTTTGTTATTCCAATGGATGGTAGCCTTGTCATTATGGAAGGTAGTTTGTTGTAGAGATTTTTGTTACTCCAAAGGATGGTAGCCTTTTCATTATGGAAGGTAGTCTATCATTGAGATTTTTGTTACTCCTATGGATTGTAGCCTTTTCATTATGGAAGGTAGTCTATTGTTCAGATTTTTGTTACTCCAATGGATGCTAGCCTTGTCATTATGGAAGGTAGTCTATTGTCGAGATTTTTGTTATTCCAATGGATGGTAACCTTGTCATTATGGAAGGTAGTCTTTTGTCTAGATTGTTGTTACTCCAATGGATGGAAGCCTTGTAATTATTGAAGGTGGTCTGTTGTCGATATCTTTGTTACTCCAATGGAGGATAGCCTTGTCATTATGCAAGGTAGTATATTGTTCAGATTTTTGTTACTCCAATGGATGGTAGCCTTGTCATTATGGAAGGTAGTCTATTGTCGAGATTTTTGTTATTCCAATGGATTGTAGCCTGGTCATTATGGAAGGTAGTCTTTTTTCGATATTTTTGTTACTCCAATGGATGGTATCCTTTTCATTATGGAAGGTAGTCTATTGTCGAGATTTTGTTACTCTAATGGATGGTAGCCTTGTCATTATGGAACATAGTCTGTTGTCAATATTTTTGTTACTCCAATGGATGGTAGCCTTATCATTATGGAAGGTAGTTTGTTGTCGAGATTTTTGATAATCCAATGGATGGTAGCCTTGTCATTATGGAAGGTAGTCTGTTGATTATATTTTTGTTATTCCAATGGATGGTAACCTTGTCATTATGGAAGGTAGTCTTTTGTCGAGATTTTTGTTACTCCAATGGATGGTAGCCTTGTCAATATTGAAGGTAGTTTGTTGTCGATATCTTTGTTACTCCAATGGATGATTGCCTTGTCATTATGGAAGGTAGTCTGTTGTTCATATTTTTATTACTCCAATCGATGGTAGCCTTGTCATTATGGAAGGTAGACTGTTGTCGAGAATTTGTTACTGCAATGGATGGTAGCCTTGTCATTACGAAACGTAGTCGGTCGTTGATATTTTTGTTACTCCAATGGATGGTAGCCTTGTCATTATGGAAGGTAGTATGTTGTTCAGATTTTTGTTACTCTAATGGACGATAGCCTTGTCATTATAGAAGGTAGTATATTGTCGAGATTTTTGTTATTCCAATGGATGGTAGGCTTGTCATTATGGAAGGTAGTCTCTTATCGAGATTTTTGTTATTCCAATGGATGGTAACCTTGTCATTATGGAAGGTAGTCTATTGTCGAGATTTGTGTTACCCCAATGTATGGTAGCCTTGTCGTTATCGAAGGTAGTCTGTTGTCGATATTTTTGTTACTAAAATGGATGGTAGCCTTGTCATTATGAAAGTTAGTTTGTCGTTGAGATTTCTGTTACTCCAATGGATTGTAGCCTTGTCATTATGGAAGGTAGTGTGTTATTCAGATTTTTGTTACTCCGATGGATTGTAGCCTTGTCATTATAGAAGGTAGTCTATTGTCGAGATTTTTGTTATTCCAATGGATGGTAGCCTTATCATTATGGAAGGTAGTCTGTTGTCGAGATTTGTGTTACTCCAATAGATTGTAGCCTTGTCATTATGGAAGGTAGTCTGTTGTCGAGATTTTTGTTACTCAAATGGATGGTAGCCTTGTCTTTATGGAAGGTAGTCTGTTGTAGAGATTTTTGTTACTCCAATGGATGGTAGACTTTTCATTATGGAAGGTAGTCTATTGTTGAGATTTTTGTTACTCCAATGGATTGTAGCCTTGTCAATATTGAAGGTAGTTTGATGTTCAGATTTTTGTTACTCCAATGGATGCTAGCCTTGTCATTATGGAAGGTAGTCTATTGTCGAGATTTTTGTTATTTCAATGGATGGTAACCTTGTCATTATGGAAGGTAGTCTTTTGTCTAGATTGTTGTTACTCCAATGGATGATAGCCTTGTCATTATGGAAGGTAGTCTATTGTCGAGATTTTTGTTATTCCAATGGATGGTATCCTTGTCATTATGGAAGGTAATCTGTTGTCGAGATTTTTGATACTCCAATGGATGGTAGCCTTGTCATTATGGAAGGTAGTCTGTCATTGAGATTTCTGTTACTCCAATGGATTGTAGCCTTGTCATTATGGAAGGTAGTGTGTTGTTCAGATTTTTGTTACTCCAATGGATGGTAACCTTGTCATTATGGAAGGTAGTCTATTGTCGAGATTTTTGTTATTCTATTGGATGGTAGCCTTGTCATTATGAAAGGTAGTCTGTTTTCGAGATTTGTGTTACTCCAATTTATGGTAGCCTTGTCGTTATCGAAGGTAGTCTGTTGTCGAGATTTTTGTTACTCAAATGGATGGTAGCCTTGTCTTTATGGAAGGTAGTCGGTCGTTGAGATTTTCGTTACTCCAATGGATGGTAGCCTTGTCATTATGGAAGTTAGTATGTCAATGAGATTTTTGTTACTCTAATGTATGGTAGACTTGTCATTATAGAAGGTAGTCTATTGTCGAGATATTTGTTATTCCAATGGATTGTAGCCTTGTCATTAAGGAAGGTAGTCTTTTGTCGAGATTTTTATTACTCCAATGGATGGTAGCGTTGTCATTATTGAAGTTACTTTGTTTTTGAGATTTATGTTACTCCAATGGATTGTAGCCTTGTCATTATGGAAGGTAGTTTGTTCGTCAGATTTTTTTTACTCCAATGGATGGTAGACTTGTGATTATGGAAGGTAGATTGTTGTCGAGATTTTTGTTATTCCATTGGATGGTAGCCTTGTCATTATGGAAGGTAGTCTGTTGTCGAGATTTTTGTAACTCGAAAGGATGGTAGCCTTGCCATTGTTGAAGGTAGTTTGTTGTCGATATCTTTGTTACTCCAATGAATGATAGCCTTGTCATTATGGAAGGTAGTATGTTGTCGATATTTTTGTTACTCCAATGGATGGTAGCCTTATTATTATAGAATGTAGTCAGTTGTCTAAATTTTGTTACTCTAATGGATCGTAGCCTTGTCATTATGGAACATAGTCTGTTGTCGATATTTTTGTTACTCCAATGGATGGTAGCCTTGTCATTATGGAAGGTAGTTTGTTGTAGATATTTTTTTTACTCCAATGGATGGTAGCCTTGTCATTATTGAAGGTATTCTATTGTCGATATCTTTGTTACTTCAATGGATGGTAGCCTTGTCATTATGGAAGGTAGTCTATTGTCGAGATTTTTGTTATTCCAATGGATGGTAGCCTTGTAATTATGGAAGGTAGTTTTTTGTCGAGATTTTTGTTACTCCAATGGATGGTAGCCTTGTCATTATGGAAGGTAGTCTGTTGTAGAGATTTTTGCTACTCCAATGGATTGTAGCCTTGTCATTATGGAAGGTAGTCTGTTGTTCAGATTTTTGTAAATCCAATGGATGCTAGCCTTGTCATTATGGAAGGTAGTATATTGTCGAGATTTTTGTTATTCCAATGGATGGTAACCTTGTCATTATGGTAGGTAGTCTTTTGTCTAGATTGTTGTTACTCCAATGGATGGTAGCCTTGTCATTGTCGAAGGTGGTCTGTTGTCGATATCTTTGTACTCCAATGGATGATAGCCTTGTCATTATGCAAGGTAGTGTGTTGTTCAGATTTTTGTTACTCCAATGGATGGTAGCCTTGTCATTATGGAAGTTAGTATGTCAATGAGATTTTTGTTACTCTAATGTATGGTAGACTTGTCATTATAGAAGGTAGTCTATTGTCGAGATATTTGTTATTCCAATGGATTGTAGCCTTGTCATTATGGAAGGTAGTCTTTTGTTGAGATTTTTGTTACTCCAATGGATGGTAGCCTTGTCATTATTGAAGTTACTTTGTTGTTGAGATTTATGTTACTCCAATGGATTGTAGCCTTGTCATTATGGAAGGTAGTTTGTTCGTCAGATTTTTTTTACTCCAATGGATGGTAGACTTGTGATTATGGAAGGTAGACTATTGTCGAGATTTTTGTTATTCCATTGGATGGTAGCCTTGCGATTATGGAAGGTAGTCTGTTGTCGAGATTTTTGTTACTTGAAAGGATGGTAGCCTTGCCATTGTTGAAGGTAGTTTGTTGTCGATATCTTTGTTACTCCAATGAATGATAGCCTTCTCATTATGGAAGGTAGTATGTTGTCGATATTTTTGTTACTCCAATGGATGGTAGCCTTATTATTATAGAATGTAGTCAGTTGTCTAAATTTTGTTACTCTAATGGATTGTAGCCTTGTCATTATGGAACATAGTCTGTTGTCGATATTTTTGTTACTCCAATGGATGGTAGCCTTGTCATTATGGAAGGTAGTTTGTTGTAGATATTTTTTTACTCCAATGGATGGTAGCCTTGTCATTATTGAAGGTATTCTATTGTCGATATCTTTGTTACATCAATGGATGGTAGCCTTGTCATTATGGAAGGTAGTCTATTGTCGAGATTTTTGTTATTCCAATGGATGGTAGCCTTGTAATTATGGAAGGTAGTTTTTTGTCGAGATTTTTGTTACTCCAATGGATGGTAGCCTTGTCATTATGGAAGGTAGTCTGTTGTAGAGATTTTTTCTACTCCAATGGATTGTAGCCTTGTCATTATGGAAGGTAGTCTGTTGTTCAGATTTTTGTTACTCCAATGGATGCTAGCCTTGTCATTATGGAAGGTAGTATATTGTCGAGATTTCTGTTATTCCAATGGATGGTAACCTTGTCATTATGGTAGGTAGTCTTTTGTCTAGATTGTTGTTACTCCAATGGATGGTAGCCTTGTCATTGCGGAAGGTAGTCGGTCGTTGAGATTTCTGTTACTCTAATGGATGATACCATTGTCATTATGGAAGGTAGTCTATTGTCGAGATTTTTGTTATTCCAATGGATGGTAGCCTTGTCATTACGCAAGGTAGTCTACTGTCGAGATTTTTGATACTCCAATGGATGGTAGCCTTGTAATTATGGAAGGTAGTATATTTTCGAGATTTTTTTACTCCAATGGATGGTAGCCTTGTCATTATGGACGGTAGTCTGTCGTTGAGATTTCTGTTACTCCAATGGATGGTAGACTTGTCCTTATGGTAGGTAGTATGTTTTTGAGATTTTTGTTATTCTAATGGATGGTAACCATGACATTATGAAAGGTAGTATTTTGTCGAGATTTTTGTTATTCCAATGGATGGTAGCCTTGTCATTATGGAAGGTAGTTTGTTGTAGAGATTTTTGTTACTCCAAAGGATGGTAGCCTTTTCATTATGGAAGGTAGTCTATCATTGAGATTTTTGTTACTCCTATGGATTGTAGCCTTTTCATTATGGAAGGTAGTCTATTGTTCAGATTTTTGTTACTCCAATGGATGCTAGCCTTGTCATTATGGAAGGTAGTCTATTGTCGAGATTTTTGTTATTCCAATGGATGGTAACCTTGTCATTATGGAAGGTAGTCTTTTGTCTAGATTGTTGTTACTCCAATGGATGGAAGCCTTGTAATTATTGAAGGTGGTCTGTTGTCGATATCTTTGTTACTCCAATGGAGGATAGCCTTGTCATTATGCAAGGTAGTATATTGTTCAGATTTTTGTTACTCCAATGGATGGTAGCCTTGTCATTATGGAAGGTAGTCTATTGTCGAGATTTTTGTTATTCCAATGGATTGTAGCCTGGTCATTATGGAAGGTAGTCTTTTTTCGATATTTTTGTTACTCCAATGGATGGTATCCTTTTCATTATGGAAGGTAGTCTATTGTCGAGATTTTGTTACTCTAATGGATGGTAGCCTTGTCATTATGGAACATAGTCTGTTGTCAATATTTTTGTTACTCCAATGGATGGTAGCCTTATCATTATGGAAGGTAGTTTGTTGTCGAGATTTTTGATAATCCAATGGATGGTAGCCTTGTCATTATGGAAGGTAGTCTGTTGATTATATTTTTGTTATTCCAATGGATGGTAACCTTGTCATTATGGAAGGTAGTCTTTTGTCGAGATTTTTGTTACTCCAATGGATGGTAGCCTTGTCAATATTGAAGGTAGTTTGTTGTCGATATCTTTGTTACTCCAATGGACGATTGCCTTGTCATTATGGAAGGTAGTCTGTTGTTCATATTTTTATTACTCCAATCGATGGTAGCCTTGTCATTATGGAAGGTAGACTGTTGTCGAGAATTTGTTACTGCAATGGATGGTAGCCTTGTCATTACGAAACGTAGTCGGTCGTTGATATTTTTGTTACTCCAATGGATGGTAGCCTTGTCATTATGGAAGGTAGTATGTTGTTCAGATTTTTGTTACTCTAATGGACGATAGCCTTGTCATTATAGAAGGTAGTATATTGTCGAGATTTTTGTTATTCCAATGGATGGTAGGCTTGTCATTATGGAAGGTAGTCTCTTATCGAGATTTTTGTTATTCCAATGGATGGTAACCTTGTCATTATGGAAGGTAGTCTATTGTCGAGATTTGTGTTACCCCAATGTATGGTAGCCTTGTCGTTATCGAAGGTAGTCTGTTGTCGATATTTTTGTTACTAAAATGGATGGTAGCCTTGTCATTATGAAAGTTAGTTTGTCGTTGAGATTTATGTTACTCCAATGGATTGTAGCCTTGTCATTATGGAAGGTAGTGTGTTATTCAGATTTTTGTTACTCCGATGGATTGTAGCCTTGTCATTATAGAAGGTAGTCTATTGTCGAGATTTTTGTTATTCCAATGGATGGTAGCCTTATCATTATGGAAGGTAGTCTGTTGTCGAGATTTGTGTTACTCCAATAGATTGTAGCCTTGTCATTATGGAAGGTAGTCTGTTGTCTAGATTTTTGTTACTCAAATGGATGGTAGCCTTGTCTTTATGGAAGGTAGTCTGTTGTAGAGATTTTTGTTACTCCAATGGATGGTAGACTTTTCATTATGGAAGGTAGTCTATTGTTGAGATTTTTGTTACTCCAATGGATTGTAGCCTTGTCAATATTGAAGGTAGTTTGATGTTCAGATTTTTGTTACTCCAATGGATGCTAGCCTTGTCATTATGGAAGGTAGTCTATTGTCGAGATTTTTGTTATTTCAATGGATGGTAACCTTGTCATTATGGAAGGTAGTCTTTTGTCTAGATTGTTGTTACTCCAATGGATGATATCCTTGTCATTATGGAAGGTAGTCTATTGTCGAGATTTTTGTTATTCCAATGGATGGTATCCTTGTCATTATGGAAGGTAATTTGTTGTCGAGATTTTTGATACTCCAATGGATGGTAGCCTTGTCATTATGGAAGGTAGTCTGTCATTGAGATTTCTGTTACTCCAATGGATTGTAGCCTTGTCATTATGGAAGGTAGTGTGTTGTTCAGATTTTTGTTACTCCAATGGATGGTAACCTTGTCATTATGGAAGGTAGTCTATTGTCGAGATTTTTGTTATTCTATTGGATGGTAGCCTTGTCATTATGAAAGGTAGTCTGTTTTCGAGATTTGTGTTACTCCAATTTATGGTAGCCTTGTCGTTATCGAAGGTAGTCTGTTGTCGAGATTTTTGTTACTCAAATGGATGGTAGCCTTGTCTTTATGGAAGGTAGTCTGTCGTTGAGATTTTCGTTACTCCAATGGATGGTAGCCTTGTCATTATGGAAGTTAGTATGTCAATGAGATTTTTGTTACTCTAATGTATGGTAGACTTGTCATTATAGAAGGTAGTCTATTGTCGAGATATTTGTTATTCCAATGGATTGTAGCCTTGTCATTAAGGAAGGTAGTCTTTTGTCGAGATTTTTATTACTCCAATGGATGGTAGCGTTGTCATTATTGAAGTTACTTTGTTTTTGAGATTTATGTTACTCCAATGGATTGTAGCCTTGTCATTATGGAAGGTAGTTTGTTCGTCAGATTTTTTTTACTCCAATGGATGGTAGACTTGTGATTATGGAAGGTAGATTGTTGTCGAGATTTTTGTTATTCCATTGGATGGTAGCCTTGTCATTATGGAAGGTAGTCTGTTGTCGAGATTTTTGTAACTCGAAAGGATGGTAGCCTTGCCATTGTTGAAGGTAGTTTGTTGTCGATATCTTTGTTACTCCAATGAATGATAGCCTTGTCATTATGGAAGGTAGTATGTTGTCGATATTTTTGTTACTCCAATGGATGGTAGCCTTATTATTATAGAATGTAGTCAGTTGTCTAAATTTTGTTACTCTAATGGATCGTAGCCTTGTCATTATGGAACATAGTCTGTTGTCGATATTTTTGTTACTCCAATGGATGGTAGCCTTGTCATTATGGAAGGTAGTTTGTTGTAGATATTTTTTTTACTCCAATGGATGGTAGCCTTGTCATTATTGAAGGTATTCTATTGTCGATATCTTTGTTACTTCAATGGATGGTAGCCTTGTCATTATGGAAGGTAGTCTATTGTCGAGATTTTTGTTATTCCAATGGATGGTAGCCTTGTAATTATGGAAGGTAGTTTTTTGTCGAGATTTTTGTTACTCCAATGGATGGTAGCCTTGTCATTATGGAAGGTAGTCTGTTGTAGAGATTTTTGCTACTCCAATGGATTGTAGCCTTGTCATTATGGAAGGTAGTCTGTTGTTCAGATTTTTGTAAATCCAATGGATGCTAGCCTTGTCATTATGGAAGGTAGTATATTGTCGAGATTTTTGTTATTCCAATGGATGGTAACCTTGTCATTATGGTAGGTAGTCTTTTGTCTAGATTGTTGTTACTCCAATGGATGGTAGCCTTGTCATTGTCGAAGGTGGTCTGTTGTCGATATCTTTGTACTCCAATGGATGATAGCCTTGTCATTATGCAAGGTAGTGTGTTGTTCAGATTTTTGTTACTCCAATGGATGGTAGCCTTGTCATTATGGAAGTTAGTATGTCAATGAGATTTTTGTTACTCTAATGTATGGTAGACTTGTCATTATAGAAGGTAGTCTATTGTCGAGATATTTGTTATTCCAATGGATTGTAGCCTTGTCATTATGGAAGGTAGTCTTTTGTTGAGATTTTTGTTACTCCAATGGATGGTAGCCTTGTCATTATTGAAGTTACTTTGTTGTTGAGATTTATGTTACTCCAATGGATTGTAGCCTTGTCATTATGGAAGGTAGTTTGTTCGTCAGATTTTTTTTACTCCAATGGATGGTAGACTTGTGATTATGGAAGGTAGACTATTGTCGAGATTTTTGTTATTCCATTGGATGGTAGCCTTGCGATTATGGAAGGTAGTCTGTTGTCGAGATTTTTGTTACTTGAAAGGATGGTAGCCTTGCCATTGTTGAAGGTAGTTTGTTGTCGATATCTTTGTTACTCCAATGAATGATAGCCTTGTCATTATGGAAGGTAGTATGTTGTCGATATTTTTGTTACTCCAATGGATGGTAGCCTTATTATTATAGAATGTAGTCAGTTGTCTAAATTTTGTTACTCTAATGGATTGTAGCCTTGTCATTATGGAACATAGTCTGTTGTCGATATTTTTGTTACTCCAATGGATGGTAGCCTTGTCATTATGGAAGGTAGTTTGTTGTAGATATTTTTTTTACTCCAATGGATGGTAGCCTTGTCATTATTGAAGGTATTCTATTGTCGATATCTTTGTTACATCAATGGATGGTAGCCTTGTCATTATGGAAGGTAGTCTATTGTCGAGATTTTTGTTATTCCAATGGATGGTAGCCTTGTAATTATGGAAGGTAGTTTTTTGTCGAGATTTTTGTTACTCCAATGGATGGTAGCCTTGTCATTATGGAAGGTAGTCTGTTGTAGAGATTTTTTCTACTCCAATGGATTGTAGCCTTGTCATTATGGAAGGTAGTCTGTTGTTCAGATTTTTGTTACTCCAATGGATGCTAGCCTTGTCATTATGGAAGGTAGTATATTGTCGAGATTTCTGTTATTCCAATGGATGGTAACCTTGTCATTATGGTAGGTAGTCTTTTGTCTAGATTGTTGTTACTCCAATGGATGGTAGCCTTGTCATTGTTGAAGGTGGTCTATTATCGATATGTTTGTACTCCAATGGATGATAGCCTTGTCATTATGCAAGGTAGTGTGTTGTTCAGATTTTTGTTACTCCAATGGATGGTAGCCTTGTCATTATGGAAGTTAGTATGTCATTGAGATTTTTGTTACTCTAATGTATGGTAGACTTGTCATTATGGAAGGTAGTCTATTGTCGAGACTTTTGTTATTCCAATGGATGGTAGCCTTGTCATTATGGAAGGTAGTTTTTTGTCGAGATTTTTGTTACTCAAAATGGTTTGTAGCCTTGTCATTATGGAAGGTAGTCTATTGTCGAGATTTTTGTTACCCAAATGGATACTAGCCTTGTAATTATGGAAGGTAGACTGTTGTAGAGATTTTTGCTACTCAATTGGATGGTAGCCTTTTAATTATGGAAGGTAGTCTGTCGTTGAGATTTCTGTTACTCCAATGGATTGTAGCCTTGTCATTATGGAAGGTAGTCTGTTGTTCAGATTTTTGTTACTCCAATGGATGCTAGCCTTGTCATTATGGAAGGTAGTCTATTGTCGATATTTTTGTTATTCCAATGGATGGTAACCTTGTCATTATGGTAGGTAGTCTTTTGTCTAGATTGTTGTTACTCTAATGGATAGTAGCCTTGTCATTATTGAAGCTGGTCTGTTGTCGATATCTTTGTTACTCCAATGGATGATAGACTTGTCATTATGGAAGGTAATCTGTTGTCGAGATTTTTGTTATTCCAATGGACGGTAGCCTTGTCATTATGGAAGGTAGTTTTTTGTCGAGATTTTTGTTACTCCAATGGATTGTAGCCTTGTCATTATGGAAGGTAGTCTATTGTCGAGATTTTTGTTACCCAAATGGATGTTAGCCTTGTAATTATGGAAGGTAGTCTGTTGTAGAGATTTTTGTTACTCCAATGGATGGTAGCCTTTTCATTATGGAAGGTAGTCTATTGTTGAGATTTATGTTACTCCAATGGATTGTATCCTTGTCATTATGGAAGGTAGTCTGATGTTTAGATTTTTGTTACTCCAATGGATGCTAGCCTTGTCATTATGGAAGTTAGTCTATTGTCAAGATTTTTGTTATTCCAATGGATGGTAACCTTGTCATTATGGAAGGTAGTCTTTTGTCTAGATTGTTGTTACTCCAATGGATGATAGCCTTGTCATTATGGAAGGTAGTCTATTGTCGAGATTTTTGTTATTCCAATGGATGGTAGACCTGTCATTATGGAAGGTAATCTGTTGTCGATATTTTTGATACTCCAATGGATGGTAGCCTTGTCATTATGGAATGTAGTCTGTCGTTGAGATTTTTGTTACTCCAATGGATGGTAGCCTTGTCATTATGGAAGGTAGTCTGTTGATTATATTTTTGTTATTCCAATGGATGGTAACCTTGTCATTATGGAAGGTAGTCTTTTGTCGAGATTTTTGTTACTCCAATGGATGGTAGCCTTGTCATTATTGAAGGTAGTTTGTTGTCGATATAATTGTTACTCCAATGGATGGTAGCCTTGTCATTATGGAAGGTAGTCTATTGTTCATATTTTTATTACTCCAATGGATGGTAGCCTTGTCATTATGGAAGGTAGACTGTTGTCAAGATTTTGTTATTGCAATGGATGGTAGCCTTGTCATTACGAAATGTAGTCGGTCGTTGGGATTTCTGTTACTCCAATGGATGGTAGCCTTGTCATTATGGAAGGTAATATGTTGTTCAGATTTTTGTTACTCTAATGGACGATAGCCTTGTCATTATGGAAGGTAGTATATTATCGTGATTTTTTTTATTCCAATGGATGGTAGCCTTGTCATTATGGAGGGTAATATGTTGTCGAGATTTTGGATACTCCAATGAATGGTAGCCTTGTAATTATGGAAGGTAGTATATTGTCGAGATTTTTTTTAGTCCAATGGATGGTAGCCTTGTCATTATGGAAGGTAGTCTGTCGTTGAGATTTCTATTACTCCAATGGATTGTAGCCTTGTCATTATGGAAGGTAGTCTGTTGTTCAGATTTTTGTTACTCGAATGGATGGTAGCCTTGTCCTTATGGGAGGTAATTTGTTGTCGAGAATATTTTATTCCATTGGATGGTAGACTTGTCATTATGGAAGGTAGTATGTTTTTGAGATTTTTTTTATTCTAATGGATGGTAACCATGTCATTATGAAAGGTAGTCTTTTGTCGAGATTTTTGTTACTCCAATGGATGGTAGCCTTGTCATTAATGAAAGTAGTCTATTGTCGATATCTTTGTTACTCCAATGGATGGTAGCCTTGTCATTATGGAAGGTAGTCTATTGTCGAGATTTTTGTTATTCCAATGGATGGTAGCCTTGTCATTATGGAAGGTAGTCTGTTGTAGAGATTTTTGTTACTCCAAAGGATGGTAGCCTTTTCATTATGGAAGGTAGTCTGTCGTTGAGAGTTTTGTTACTCCTATGGATTGTAGCCTTGTCATTATGGAAGGTAGTCTATTGTTCAGATTTTTGTTACTCCAATGGATGCTAGCCTTGTCATTATGGAAGGTAGTCTATTGTCGAGATTTTTGTTATTCCAATGGATGGTAACCTTGTCATTATGGAAGGTAGTCTTTTGTCTAGATTGTTGTTACTCCAATGGATGGAAGCCTTGTAATTATTGAAGGTGGTCTATTGTCGATATCTTTGTTACTCCAATGGATGATAGCCTTGTCATTATGCAAGGTAGTCTATTGTTCAGATTTTTGTTACTCCAATGGATGGTAGCCTTGTCATTATGGAAGGTAGTCTATTGTCGAGATTTTTATTATTCCAATGGATTGTAGCCTTGTCATTATGGAAGGTACTCTTTTTTCGATATTTTTGTTACTTCAATGGATGGTAGCCTTTTCATTTTGGAAGGTAGTCTATTGTCGAGATTTTGTTACTCTAATGGATGGTAGCCTTGTCATTATGGAACATAGTCTGTTGTCAATATTTTTGTTACTCCAATGGATGGTAGCCTTGTCATTATGGAAGGTAGTTTGTTGTCGAGATTTTTGATAATCCAATGTATGGTAGCCTTGTCATTATGGTAGGTAGTCGGTTGATTATATTTTTGTTATTCCAATGGATGGTAACCTTGTCATTATGGAAGGTAGTCTTTTGTCGAGATTTTTGTTACTCCAATGGATGGTAGCCTTGTCATTATTGAAGGTAGTTTGTTGTCGATATCTTTGTTACTCCAATGGACGATAGCCTTGTCATTATGGAAGGTAGTCT
Source organism: Vicia faba (assembly GCA_948472305.1). NCBI lineage: Eukaryota > Viridiplantae > Streptophyta > Magnoliopsida > Fabales > Fabaceae > Vicia > Vicia faba. Next base: position 678,604,713 of record OX451739.1, on the reverse strand, counting down.
ATTGTTCATATTTTTATTACTCCAATGGATGGTAGCCTTGTCATTATGGAAGGTAGACTGTTGTCAAGATTTTGTTACTGCAATGGATGGTAGCCTTGTCATTACGAAAGGTAGTCGGTCGTTGGGATTTCTGTTACTCCAATGGATGGTAGCCTTGTCATTATGGAAGGTAGTATGTTGTTCAGATTTTTGTTTCTCTAATGGACAATAGCCTTGTCATTATGGAAGGTAGTATATTGTCGTGATTTTTGTTATTCCAATGGATGGTAGCCTTGTCATTATGGAGGGTAATATGTTTTCGAGATTTTTGATACTCCAATGAATGGTAGCCTTGTAATTATGGAAGGTAGTATATTGTCGAGATTTTTTTTACTCCAATGGATGGTAGCCTTGTCATTATGGAAGGTAGTCTGTCGTTGAGATTTCTGTTACTCCAATGGATTGTAGCCTTGTCATTATGGAAGGTAGTCTGTTGTTCAGATTTTTGTTACTCCAATGGATGGTAGCCTTGTCCTTATGGAAGGTAATCTGTTGTTGAGAATATTTTATTCCATTGGATGGTAGACTTGTCATTATGGAACGTAGTATGTTTTTGAGATTTTTGTTATTCTAATGGATGGTAACCATGTCATTATGAAAGGTAGTCTTTTGTCGAGATTTTTGTTATTCCAATGGATGGTAGCCTTGTCATTAATGAAGGTAGTCTATTGTCGAGATTTGTGTTACTCAAATGGATTGTAGCCTTGTCATTATGGAAGGTAGTCTATTGTCGAGATTTTTGTTATTCTAATGGATGGTAGCCTTGTCATTATGGAAGGTAGTCTGCTGTAGAGATTTTTGTTACTCCAAAGGATGGTAGCCTTTTCATTATGGAAGGTAGTCTGTCATTGAGATTTTTGTTACTCCTATGGATTGTAGCCTTGTCATTATGGAAGGTAGTCTATTGTTCAGATTTTTGTTACTCCAATGGAAGCTAGCCTTGTCATTATGGAAGGTAGTCTATTGTCCAGATTTTTGTTATTCCAATGGATGGTAACCTTGTCATTATGGAAGGTAGTCTTTTGTCTAGATTGTTGTTACTCCAATGGATGGAAGCCTTGTAATTATTGAAGGTGGTCTGTTGTCGATATCTTTGTTACTCCAATGGATGATAGCCTTGTCATTATGCAAGGTAGTCTATTGTTCAGATTTTTGTTACTCCAATGGATGGTAGCCTTGTCATTATTGAAGTTACTTTGTTGTTGAGATTTATGTTACTCCAATGGATTGTAGCCTTGTCATTATGGAAGGTAGTTTGTTGTTCAGATTTTTGTTACTCCAATGGATGGTAACCTTGTCATTATGGAAGGTAGTCTATTGTCGAGATTTTTGTTATTCTATTGGATGGTAGCCTTGTCATTATGGAAGGTGGTCTGTTGTCGATATCTTTGTTACTCGAAAGGATGGTAGCCTTGCCATTGTTGAAGGTAGTTTGTTGTCGATATCTTTGTTACTCCAATGAATGATAGCCTTGTCATTATGGAAGGTAGTATGTTGTCGATATTTTTGTTACTCCAATGGATGGTAGCCTTATTATTATAGAATGTAGTCAGTTGTCTAAATTTTGTTACTCTAATGGATCGTAGCCTTGTCATTATGGAACATAGTCTGTTGTCGATATTTTTGTTACTCCAATGGATGGTAGCCTTGTCATTATGGAAGGTAGTTTTTTGTAGATATTTTTTTTACTCTAATGGATGGTAGCCTTGTCATTATTGAAGGTATTTTATTGTCGATATCTTTTTTACTTCAATGGATGGTAGCCTTGTCATTATGGAAGGTAGTCTATTGTCGAGATTTTTGTTATTCCAATGGATGGTAGCCTTGTAATTATGGAAGGTAGTTTTTTGTCGAGTTTTTTGTTACTCCAATGGATGGTAGCCTTGTCATTATGGAAGGTAGTCTGTTGTAGAGATTTTTGCTACTCCAATCGATTGTAGCCTTGTCATTATGGAAGGTAGTCTGTTGTTCAGATTTTTGTTACTCCAATGGATGCTAGCCTTGTCATTATAGAAGGTAGTATATTGTCGAGATTTTTGTTATTCCAATGGATGGTAACCTTGTCATTATGGTAGGTAGTCTTTTGTCTAGATTGTTGTTACTCCAATGGATGGTAGCCTTGTCATTGTTGAAGGTGGTCTGTTGTCGATATCTTTGTACTCCAATGGATGATAGCCTTGTCATTATGCAAGGTAGTGTGTTGTTCAGATTTTTGTTACTCCAATGGATGGTAGCCTTGTCATTATGGAAGTTAGTATGTCATTGAGATTTTTGTTACTCTAATGTATGGTAGACTTGTCATTATGGAAGGTAGTCTATTGCCAAGATATTTGTTATTCCAATTGATTGTAGCCTTGTCATTATGGAAGGTAGTTTTTGTCGAGATTTTTGTTACTCCAATGGATGGTAGCCTTGTCATTATTGAAGTTAGTTTGTCGTTGAGATTTTTGTTACTCCAATGGATTGTAGCCTTGTCATTATGGAAGGTAGTTTGTTCGTCAGATTTTTGTTACTCCAATGGATGGTAGACATGTTATTATGGAAGGTAGACTATTGTCGAGATTTTTATTATTCCATTGGATGGTAACCTTGTCATTATGGAAGGTAGTATTTTATCGAGATTTTTGTTACTCGAAAGGATGGTATCCATGTCATTATTGAAGGTAGTTTGTTGTCGATATCTTTGTTACTCCAATGGATGGTAACCTTGTCATTATGGAAGGTAGTCTATTGTCGAGATATTTGTTATTCCAATGGATTGTAGCCTTGTCATTATGGAATGTAGTCTTTTGTCGATATTTTTGTTACTCCAATGGATGGTAACCTTGTCATTATTGAAGTTAGTTTGTCGTTGAGATTTTTGGTACTCCAATGGATTGTAGCCTTGTGATTATGGAAGGTAGACTATTGTCGAGATTTTTGGTATTCCATTGGATGGTAACCTTGTCATTTTGGAAGGTAGTATTTTGTCGATATCTTTGTTACTCCAATGGATGTTAGCCTTGTCATTATGGAAGGTAGTCTGTTGTCGTGATTTTGTCACTCTAATGGATCATAGCCTTGTCATTATGGAACATAGTCTGTTGTCGATATTTTTGTTACTCCAATGGATGGTAGCCTTGTCATTATTTAAGGTAGTCTATTGTCGATATCTTTGTTACTCCAATGGATGGTAGCCTTGTCATTATGGAAGGTAGTATATTGTCGAGACTTTTGTTATTCCAATGGATGGTAGCATTGTCATTATGGAAGGTAGTTTTTTGTCGAGATTTTTGTTACTCAAAATGGATTGTAGCCTTGTCATTATGGAAGGTAGTCTATTGTCGAGATTTTTGTTACCCAAATGGATGCTAGCCTTGTAATTATGGAAGGTAGACTGTTGTAGAGATTTTTGCTACTCAAATGGATGGTAGCCTTTTCATTATGGAAGGTAGTCTGTCGTTGAGATTTCTGTTACTCCAATGGATTGTAGCCTTGTCATTATGGAAGGTAGTCTGTTGTTCAGATTTTTGTTACTCCAATGGATGCTAGCCTTGTCATTATAAAAGGTAGTCTATTGTCGATATTTTTGTTATTCCAATGGATGGTAACCTTGTCATTATGGTAGGTAGTCTTTTGTCTAGATTGTTGTTACTCCAATGGATGGTAGCCTTGTCATTATTGAAGGTGGTCTGTTGTCGATATCTTTGTTACTCCAATGGATGATAGACTTGTCATTATGGAAGGTAATCTGTTGTCGAGATTTTTGTTATTCCAATGGACGGTAGCCTTGTCATTATGGAAGGTAGTTTTTTGTCGAGATTTTTGTTACTCCAATGGATTTTAGCCTTGTCATTATAGAAGGTAGTCTATTGTCGAGATTTTTGTTACCCAAATGGATGGTAGCCTTGTAATTATGGAAGGTAGTCTGTTGTAGAGATTTTTGTTACTCCAATGGATGGTAGCCTTTTCATTATGGAAGGTAGTCTATTGTTGATATTTATGTTACTCCAATGGATTGTAGCCTTGTCATTATGGAAGGTTGTCTGATGTTCAGATTTTTGTTACTCCAATTGATGCTAGCCTTGTCATTATGGAAGTTAGTCTATTGTCGAGATTTTTGTTATTCCAATGGATGGTAACCTTGTCATTATGGAAGGTAGTCTTTTGTCTAGATTGTTGTTACTCCAATGAATGATAGCCTTGTAATTATGGAAGGTAGTCTATTGTCGAGATTTTTGTTATTCCAATGGATGGTAGACCTGTCATTATGGAAGGTAATCTGTTGTCGATATTTTTGATACTCCAATGGATGGTAGCCTTGTCATTATGGAATGTAGTCTGTCGTTGAGATATTTGTTACTCCAATGGATTGTAGCCTTGTCATTATGGAAGGTAGTGTGTTGTTCAGATTTTTGTTACTCCAATGGATGGTAACCTTGTCATTATGGAAGGTAGTCTATTGTCGAGATTTTTGTTATTCTATTGGATTGTAGCCTTGTCATTATGGAAGGTAGTCTTTTGTCGAGATTTTTGTTACTCCGATGTATGGTAGCCTTGTCATTATTGAAGTTAGTTTGTCGTTGAGATTTCTATTGCTCCAATGGATTGTAGCCTTGTCATTATGGAAGGTAGTTTGTTCTTCAGATTTTTGTTACTCCAATGGATGGTAGACTTGTCATTATTTAAGGGAGTCTATTGTCTATATCTTTGTTACTCCAATGGATGGTATCCTTGTCATTATGGAAGGTAATCTGTTGTCGAGATTTTTGATACTCCAATGGATGGTAGCCTTGTCATTATGGAAGGTAGTCAGTCGTTGAGATTTCTATTAATCCAATGGATTGTAGCCTTGTCATTATGGAAGGTAGTGTGTTGTTCAGATTTTTGTTACTCCAATGGATGGTAATCTTGTCATTATGGAAGGTAGTCTATTGTCGAGATTTTTGTTATTCTATTGGATGGTAGCCTTGTCATTATGGAAGGTAGTCTGTTGTCGAGATTTTTGTTATTCCAATGGATGGTAACCTTGTCATTAAGGAAGGTAGTCTATTGTCGAGATTTGTGTTACTCCAATGTATGGTAGCCTTGTCGTTATGGAAGGTAGTCTGTTGTCGAGATTTTTGTTACTCAAATGGATATTAGCCTTGTCATTATGGAAGGTAGTCTATTGTCGAGATTTTTGTTACCCAAATGGATGCTAGCCTTGTAATTATGGAAGGTAGACTGTTGTAGAGATTTCTGTTACTCCAATGGATTGTAGCCTTGTCATTATGGAAGGTAGTATATTGTTCAGATTTTTGTTACTCCAATTGATGCTAGCCTTGTCATTATGGAAGGTAGTCTATTGTCGATATTTTTGTTATTCCAATGGATGGTAACCTTGTCATTATGGTATATAGTCTTTTGTCTAGATTGTTGTTACTCCAATGGATGGTAGCCTTGTCATTATTGAAGGTGGTTTGTTGTCGATATCTTTGTTACTCCAATGGATGATAGACTTGTCATTATGGAAGGTAATTTGTTGTCGAGATTTTTGTTATTCCAATGGACGGTAGCCTTGTCATTATGGAAGGTAGTTTTTTGTCGAGATTTTTGTTACCCCAATGGATTGTAGCCTTGTCATTATGGAAGGTAGTCTATTGTCGAGATTTTTGTTACCCAAATGGATGGTAGCCTTGTAATTATGGAAGGTAGTCTGTTGTAGAGATTTTTGTTACTCCAATGGATGGTAGCCTTTTCATTATGGAAGGTAGTCTATTGTTGAGATTTATGTTACTCCAATGGATTGTAGCCTTGTCATTATGGAAGGTAGTCTGATGTTCAGATTTTTGTTACTCCAATGGATGCTAGCCTTGTCATTATGGATGTTAGTCTATTGTCGAGATTTTTGTTATTCCAATGGATGGTAACCTTGTCATTATGGAAGGTAGTCTTTTGTCTAGATTGTTGTTACTCCAATGGATGATAGCCTTGTCATTATGGAAGGTAGTCTATTGTCGAGATTTTTGTTATTCCAATGGATGGTAGACCTGTCATTATGGAAGGTAATTTGTTGTCGATATTTTTGATACTCCAATGGATGGTAGCCTTGTCATTATGGAATGCAGTTTGTCGTTGAGATTTTTGTTACTCCAATGGATTGTAGCCTTGTCATTATGGAAGGTAGTGTGTTGTTCAGATTTTTGTTACTCCAATGGATGGTAACCTTGTCATTATGGAAGGTAGTCTATTGTCGAGATTTTGGTTACCCAAATGGATGCTAGCCTTGTAATTATGGAAGGTAGACTGTTGTAGAGATTTTTGCTACTCCAATGGATGGTAGCCTTTTCATTATGGAAGGTAGTCTGTCGTTGAGATTTCTGTTACTCCAATGGATTGTAGCCTTGTCATTATGGAAGGTAGTCTGTTGTTCAGATTTTTGTTACTCCAATGGATGCTAGCCTTGTCATTATGGAAGGTAGTCTATTGTCGATATTTTTGTTATTCCAATGGATGGTAACCTTGTCATTATGGTAGGTAGTCTTTTGTCTAGATTGTTGTTACTCCAATGGATGGTAGCCTTGTCATTATTGAAGGTGGTCTGTTGTCGATATCTTTGTTACTCCAATGGATGATAGACTTGTCATTATGGAAGGTAATCTGTTGTCGAGATTTTTGTTATTCCAATGGACGGTAGCCTTGTCATTATGGAAGGTAGTTTTTTGTCGAGATTTTTGTTACTCCAATGGATTGTAGCCTTGTCATTATGGAAGGTAGTCTATTGTCGAGATTTTTGTAACCCAAATGGATGGTAGCCTTGTAATTATGGAAGGTAGTCTGTTGTAGATATTTTTGTTACTCCAATGGATGGTAGCCTTTTCATTATGGAAGGTAGTCTATTGTTGAGATTTATGTTACTCCAATGGATTGTAGCCTTGTCATTATGGAAGGTAGTCTGATGTTCAGATTTTTGTTACTCCAATGGATGCTAGCCTTGTCATTATGGAAGTTAGTCTATTGTCGAGATTTTTGTTATTCCAATGGATGGTAACCTTGTCATTATGGAAGGTAGTCTTTTGTCTAGATTGTTGTTACTCCAATGGATGATAGCCTTGTCATTATGGAAGGTATTCTATTGTCGAGATTTTTGTTATTCCAATGGATGGTAGACCTGTCATTATGGAAGGTAATCTGTTGTCGATATTTTTGATACTCCAATGGATGGTAGCCTTGTCATTATGGAATGTAGTCTATCGTTGAGATTTTTGTTACTCCAATGGATTGTAGCCTTGTCATTATGGAAGGTAGTGTATTGTTCAGATTTTTGTTACTCCAATGGATGGTAACCTTGTCATTATGGAAGGTAGTCTATTGTCAAGATTTTTGTTACCCAAATGGATGCTAGCCTTGTAATTATGGAAGGTAGACTGTTGTAGAGATTTTTGCTACTCCAATGGATGGTAGCCTTTTCATTATGGAAGGTAGTCTGTCGTTGAGATTTATGTTACTCCAATGGATTGTAGCCTTGTCATTATGGAAGGTAGTCTGTTGATCAGATTTTTGTTACTCCAATGGATGCTAGCCTTGTCATTATGGAAGGCAGTCTATTGGCGATATTTTTGTTATTCCAATGGATGGTAACCTTGTCATTATGGTAGGTAGTCTTTTGTCTAGATTGTTGTTACTCCAATGGATGGTAGCCTTGTCATTATTGAAGGTGGTCTATTGTCGATATCTTTGTTACTCCAATGGCTGATAGACTTGTTATTATGGAAGGTAATCTGTTGTCGAGATTTTTGTTATTCCAATGGACGGTAGCCTTGTCATTATGGAAGGTAGTTTTTTGTCGAGATTTTTGTTACTCCAATGGATTGTAGCCTTGTCATTATGGAAGGTAGTCTATTGTCGAGATTTTTGTTACCCAAATGGATGGTAGCCTTGTAATTATGGAAGGTAGTCTGTTGTAGAGATTTTTGTTACTCCAATGGATGGTAGCCTTTTCATTATGGAAGGTAGTCTATTGTTGAGATTTATGTTACTCCAATGGATTGTAGCATTGTCATTATGGAAGGTAGTCTGATGTTCAGATTTTTGTTACTCCAATGGATGCTAGCCTTGTCATTATGGAAGTTAGTCTATTGTCGAGATTTTTGTTATTCCAATGGATGGTAACCTTGTCATTATGGAAGGTAGTCTTTTGTCTAGATTTTTGTTACTCCAATGGATGATAGCCTTGTCATTATGGAAGGTAGTCTATTGTCGAGATTTTTGTTACTCCAATGGATGGTAGACCTGTCATTATGGAAGGTAATCTGTTGTCGATATTTTTGATACTCCAATGGATGGTAGCCTTGTCATTATGGAATGTAGTCTGTCGTTGAGATTTTTGTTACTCCAATGGATTGTAGCCTTGTCGTTATGGAAGGTAGTGTGTTGTTCAGATTTTTGTTACTCCAATGGATGGTAACCTTGTCATTATGGAAGGTAGTCTATTGTCGAGATTTTTGTTACTCCAATGGATTGTAGCCTTGTCATTATGGAAGGTAGTCTATTGTCGAGATTTTTGTTACCCAAATGGATGGTAGCCTTGTAATTATGGAAGGTAGTCTGTTGTAGAGATTTTTGTTACTCCAATGGATGGTATCCTTTTCATTATGGAAGGTAGTCTATTGTTGAGATTTATGTTACTCCAATGGATTGTAGCCTTGTAATTATGAAAGGTAGTCTGATGTTCAGATATTTGTTACTCCAATGGTTGCTAGCCTTGTCATTATGGAAGGTAGTCTATTGTCGAGATTTTTGTTATTCCAATGGATGGTAACCTTGTCATTATGGAAGGTAATCTGTTGTCGAGATTTTTGATACTCCAATGGATGGTAGCCTTGTCATTATGGAAGGTAGTCAGTCGTTGAGATTTCTGTTACTCCAATGGATTGTAGCCTTGTCATTATGGAAGGTAGTGTGTTGTTTAGATTTTTGTTACTCCAATGGATGGTAATCTTGTCATTATGGAAGGTAGTCTATTGTCGAGATTTTTGTTATTCTATTGGATGGTAGCCTTGTCATTATGGAAGGTAGTCTGTTGTCGAGATTTTTGTTATTCTAATGGATGGTAACCTTGTCATTAAGGAAGGTAGTCTATTGTCGAGATTTGTGTTACTCCAATGTATGGTAGCCTTGTCGTTATGGAAGGTTGTAACACCCCAGTTTCAATTATTTGATTTATTTAAATTTGGGAAAATTATTTTATTAGAATTAATAAAATAAAAAGGAATTATTTATTTTGAAATATGGAGGAAAATAAAAGAAATAAGAAAATGCTGAGTTTTTAAGTTATTGGGCTTGGATGTTGTTAGTAAAGAGTGGGGGTGCAAAAGAAGTAAGGATATGTTTTGGAACTCAAGTTATTTTTCTCATTATTCACGATAACACAGAATTTGGGATTTTGGGAAGCAGAGCTCTGAAGGTACGAAGAACGAAGAACATCGCTCAAAAAGTTCAAAGCTGCTAATTGATAAGGTAAGGGGGGGGCTATTACTCGATTTACTTTTGCTTATGGGTTTAGGTACGGTTGATTTGGGTAATCGTAGGGAAAAACCCCAATTGTTAGATGTTATTAGGGAACGATACCCTTAGGATTGAACCTTGTTAAAAAAGTTTTGGGTTCCCAATTTTATGAAATCAATTAACGATTTTAGGTCCCTAATGGTGGATTGGAAGTATATCTGCACGATCGTGAATTTACCTTAGAAGTTATAGGGATAACCTCAATGTTAGCAGATTTCCCCAATAAGGACGATTAATTCCGGTTAAGGTGACTATAATGATTGTTGGTAATTAGGAAATTGATGTGTTGTTTTGAGTTGTACAAACTCGATGTCGTTAGGTACCGAATTGCGCGTTTTGGCTGGCATTTTTCCGCGTTTGGCTGCTGTTCTGAGCTGCTGCAGGTACAGGAAAACTCTGTACGCGCTCAGCAACACGGGCCGTGTTGCACAACACGGGCACCCGTGTTGGTCTTCTGTGTTGGTAAAAGTAATGTGTTTTCTGGACACATTACAACACGGGCCGTGTTGCACAACACGGGTACCCGTGTTGATCCCCTGCATTGAGAAGGATAATGTGTTTTTTTTTCTGGACATGTTACAACAAGGGCCGTGTTGTTTAACACGGGCACCCGTGTTGATGCTACTGTGTTGATTTTCTGAACTTTGTTTTCAGTGCTTGATTGTGGATTTTATTTCCATGCTTTTAGATAATGTTATCAAGCATGAATTATGATATAACTTGATATGATTGATGTTTAAATAGTATGCTGAGTGATTACATGCTATCCATATCCTGTTATGATTGATGTTGTTGATGTTGCATGATATGTTGATTGATGTTCATAGTATGCTGAGTGTTACATACTTTACATATCATGTTGCATTTGTTAATTCCCATTGTGTGGAATTAACATGGTGGCCAATATACGTGTCCGCGATTTAATGGAACGTTGAGGTGGTAGCCGTGTCCGCGATATAATGGAACGGTGAGTTATCCGTGACCCGAGATTTAATGGGGCGGTAAAGTGGTACCACATGCATGGGTGTGTTGCATTACCTTGAATATAACATGAATGGATGATTTTTCCAATGTTGTATTTGATTGTTTGTATGCACGTATGGTTGCTAAACTGTTGACGATGTTTGATGTTAATTGCAAATATAAAAATTAATATATTATGGGTATATGAATTGTAAAGGTTTTTGTAAACTATGAAATATGCTAATTGTTGGGTGATGCTTATGGTTTCCTGAATTGATTGTTGTGAACGTATAATCAAATGTATAATTGAGATGCTCACCCTTACTGTTGAATATTTCAGATTGAGGAGCTTCGTTCAGGTGCTTGGCGAAGGCTTGTCGTTTCTAGTTTACTTTCGCTTTAGTATTGTCCGGGTCATGCTCTGATAGTTGTAACTCCGGGAACGTTTGTTGGTCGAGCTGTTTTAGTCAGACTCGTTTAATTCCTTATGTTTTGTCATAATATGATGTTGACATTTTCCAGGTGTTAATCCCTGATGATTTTGAAAATATTATAACATTGATTTTATTAATTAAATTATTCCGCTGTGTAAACATGTATGAGTTACTACTACGTTATGCATGACAAGAATTTGTGTTATTTAAAGAGAATTGTAGCATCCTCGATTATACATGTACTCTGAAATTATGATTTTAATAATTGCGAAAATTTGTTCGGGGTTTTTAGAGGTTGTTACAATTAGTGGTATCAGAGCATAGTCGGTCGTTGCGACCAGAGTCTTGAGTCAGTCATCCCTTTTATATGCGATTAGTGTAAGGTAACACTGTCGATACTGTATTCTAATGAAGAGTATGTTTTGATTCTCAGGAATATGGCTGGAAGAGGTAATGGACGAAATGATGCTGCACTCGCTGAGGCTTTGGGGATGTTAGCTGGTGTACTTGCTGGAAATCCAAGTGGAGGCGTGATTGGTGCTGATAGGCAATTAGGGAATTTCCAAAGGAACAATCCTCCGTTGTTCAAAGGTACACATGACCCTGAAGGTGCTCAGAAGTGGCTGAAGGAAATCGAAAGGATTTTCCGTGTGATTGATTGTGCTGAAGATCTGAAAGTCAGATATGGTACGCATATGTTAGCAAAAGAAGCCGACGACTGGTGGGTTGCCACAAGGACTGAAATGGTTCGGGATGGAGAGGCACTGACTTGGGCTGACTTCAGAAGAGCTTTTCTGAGGAGGTACTTTCTTGAAGATGTTCGGGGAAGAAAGGAAATTGAGTTTTTGGAACTTAAGCAGGGCAATCTGACTGTTAGTGAGTATGCTACTAAGTTCACTGAGCTGGCAAAGTATTATGCACACTACAACAATGATGAGGCTGGAGAATTCTCTAAGTGTATCAAATTTGAGAATGGTCTCCGAGATGAGATTAAGCAGGGAATCAGGTACCAGTGTATTCGTAGATTTTCTGATCTGGTGGATTGTAGCCGAATCCTGGAAGAAGATATTACCAAGAATAGGTCGTCTCACTCTCGTGGGGCTGTTGATAAAAGAGGAAAGCAACATATGGAACGTGGCAAGCCATATGGTAGAGATAACCAGAAATCAGGTGGATGGAAAAGGCCTAGTGGGGGAGATTCTAAGGCTCCTATCAGATCCTACAGGTGTGGTGAGTTTGGTCATCATATTCGAGATTGCAAGAGTGATGAGAAGAAGTGCTATAAATGTGGAAAGGCTGGTCATTTGTCTATTGATTGCAAAGGGAAGTCTGTCACTTGTTACAATTGTGGCGAAGAAGGTCACATTCGTCCGCAGTGTCCTAAGCCTAGGAAGGATCAGTCAGGTGGAAAAGTGTTCGCTTTGTCTGGATCTGAGACTACTCCAGAGGATCGATTGATTAAAGGTACGTGTTTTATTCATGGCACACTTTTAGTTGCAATTATTGATACTGGTGCAACTCATTCTTTCATTTCTTTGGATTGTGCTGAGAGGTTGAAACTGGACATATCTGGTATGCGAGGTAGCATCGTTGTTGATACTCCTGCATCGGGTTCAGTGACAACTTCACTTGTATGTAGGAATTGTCCTATTGAGATTTTTGGTAGAGGGTTCAGTATGGATTTAGTATGCCTACCGCTTGAACAAATTGATATTATCCTTGGGATGAACTGGTTGGAATTCAACCGGGTTCATCTGAACTGCTTTGCTAAGACGGTGATTTTCCCAGAGGCAGTTGGCGTCGAGAACTTTACTATGACTGCTAGGCAGGTACAAGAAGCAATGGAAGACGGTGCTAATGTGTTTATGTTACTTGCTTCGTTAGATGCAACAGGAAAGGTCAGGAGTGTGGAATTGCCAGTGGTGTGTGATTTTCCAGAAGTCTTTTCGGATGATGTTGGTGAGTTACCTCCTGAGAGAGAAGTGGAATTCTCCATAGATTTGATTCCTGGTACGAGACCGGTGTCGATGGCGCCATATCGTATGTCTGCGTCTGAGTTGGCTGAATTGAAGAGTCAGTTGGAAGATTTACTGGAGAAGAAGTTTATTCGTCCAAGTGTTTCGCCTTGGGGTGCTCCGGTATTGTTGGTTAAGAAGAAAGAAGGTTCTATGAGACTGTGTGTCGATTACAGGCAATTGAACAAAGTAACCATTAAGAATCGGTATCCATTACCGAGGATTGATGATTTAATGGATCAGCTAATTGGAGCCAGTGTATTCAGTAAGATTGACTTGAGATCTGGATATCATCAGATTCGTGTGAAAGCGGAAGATATTCAAAAGACTGCTTTTCGAACGAGGTATGGGCATTATGAATATTCTGTTATGCCGTTCGGGGTTACTAATGCACCTGGTGTTTTCATGGAATATATGAATAGGATTTTTCATCCGTATCTGGATAAGTTTGTTGTGGTTTTTATTGATGACATTCTGATTTATTCCAAGAATGACAAAGAGCATGCGGAACATCTCAGAATTGTGTTAGAGTTGTTGAAAGATAGGAAGTTGTATGCAAAGTTGTCCAAATGTGAGTTCTGGCTGAATGAAGTTAGTTTTCTTGGACATGTGATTTCTAAGAATGGGATTGCAGTGGATCCTACAAAGGTAGAAGCAGTATCTCAGTGGGAAGCTCCGAAGACTGTTTCTGAAATCAGAAGTTTTCTTGGTCTTGCAGGTTATTACAGAAAGTTTATCGAAGGATTCTCAAAGTTAGCATTGCCGTTGACAAAATTGACTCGTAAAGGACAAGCGTTTATTTGGGATTCTGATTGTGAGAAAGGTTTCCAAGAATTGAAGCGGAGATTGACTAGTGCTCCTATTCTGATTTTGCCGAATCCGGTGGAATCTTTTGTGGTCTATTGTGATGCATCTCTGTTGGGTTTAGGTGGTGTTTTAATGCAGAATCAACAGGTAATTGCGTATGCTTCGAGACAGTTGAAGGTTCATGAAAGGAACTATCCTACTCATGACTTAGAGTTGGCAGCAGTTGTGTTTGTCTTGAAATTGTGGAGACATTATCTGTATGGTTCGAGATTTGAAGTGTATAGTGATCATAAGAGTTTGAAGTATCTTTTCGATCAGAAAGAGCTCAATATGAGGCAAAGAAGGTGGTTGGAATTTCTCAAAGATTATGATTTTGGTTTGAATTACCATCCTGGTAAGGCAAATGTGGTTGCAGATGCTTTGAGCAGGAAATCCTTGCATATGTCTATGATGATGGTTCGTGAATTGGATCTAATTGAACAGTTCCGAGATTTGAGTTTAATTTGTGAAAGTACTCCGAAGTGTGTTCGTTTGGGTATGTTGAAACTTACTAGTGGTATTCTAGAAGAGATCAGGATCGGGCAGAAATCTGATGTTAATTTGGTTGATAAATTGACATTGATCAACCAAGGTCAAGGTGGTGAGTTTGGAATTGATGAAAATGATGTTATGAGATTTGGCGATAGAGTTTGTGTTCCTGATGTTGCAGAAATCAAGAAGAGTATATTAGAGGAAGGACATCGCAGTGGGATGAGTATTCATCCGGGTGCCACGAAAATGTATCATGATTTGAAGAAATTGTTTTGGTGGCCGGGAATGAAAAAGGAAATAGCTGAATTTGTGTATGCATGTCTAATCTGTCAGAAATCGAAGATTGAACATCAGAAGCCGTCTGGATTTATGCAACCAATGTTTATTCCAGAATGGAAGTGGGATAGTATTTCTATGGATTTTGTATCTGGGTTGCCGAGGACTCCTATGAATTGTGAAGCCATATGGGTCATTGTGGATAGGTTGACTAAGTCTGCTCATTTTATACCGGTGCGAATGGATTACTCAATGGAGAGATTGGCACAGTTATATATTGAGAAAATAGTGAGTTTACATGGAGTTCCTTCTAGTATTGTGTCAGATAGAGATCCGAGATTCACTTCAAAATTTTGGGAAGGATTGCAGAAGGCTTTGGGTACTAAATTGAGGTTGAGTTCAGCTTACCATCCTCAGACTGATGGACAGACGGAGAGGACGATTCAATCGTTAGAAGATTTATTGCGTGCTTGTGTTTTAGAGAAGGGTGGAGCTTGGGATAGCTATTTGCCATTGATTGAATTTACTTATAACAATAGTTACCATTCGAGTATTGGTATGGCTCCGTTTGAGGCATTGTATGGTAGACGGTGTAGAACGCCTTTGTGTTGGTATGAATCGGGAGAGAGTTCAGTAATTGGGCCAGAAATTGTTCAGCAGACTACTGAAAAGATCAAATTGATTCAAGAGAAGATGAGAGCTTCTCAGAGTCGTCAGAAAAGTTATCATGATAAGAGGAGAAAGAATTTAGAATTCAGTGCTGGAGATCATGTGTTTATGAGAGTTACTCCGATGACGGGTATTGGTCGATTGTTGAAATCTAAGAAGTTGACTCCGCGTTTTATTGGTCCGTTTCAGATTACAGAAAGAGTTGGAGAAGTTGCTTATCGTATTGCTTTACCTCCGAGACTTGCGAATTTGCACGATGTTTTTCATGTTTCTCAGCTGAGGAGATACATTCCAGACCCATCTCAAGTAATCCAAATAGATGATGTACAGGTGAGAGATAACCTGACAGTAGAAACATTGCCCATGAGGATAGAAGATCGGGAAGTGAAACAGTTAAGAGGTAAAGAGATAGCATTAGTGAAGGTTGCTTGGGGAGGTCCAGCAGATGGAAATATCACTTAGGAGCTGGAGAGCCAGATGAAAGAGGCTTATCCGGAACTGTTCGTCTAAGGTATGTTTCCGAGGACGAAAACTCTTTTAGTGGGGGAGAGTTGTAACACCCCAGTTTCAATTATTTGATTTATTTAAATTTGGGAAAATTATTTTATTAGAATTGATAAAATAAAAAGGAATTATTTATTTTGAAATATGGAGGAAAATAAAAGAAATAAGAAAATGCTGAGTTTTTAAGTTATTGGGCTTGGATGTTGTTAGTAAAGAGTGGGGGTGCAAAAGAAGTAAGGATATGTTTTGGAACTCAAGTTATTTTTCTCATTATTCACGATAACACAGAATTTGGGATTTTGGGAAGCAGAGCTCTGAAGGTACGAAGAACGAAGAACATCGCTCAAAAAGTTCAAAGCTGCTAATTGATAAGGTAAGGGGGGGCTATTACTCGATTTACTTTTGCTTATGGGTTTAGGTACGGTTGATTTGGGTAATCGTAGGGAAAAACCCCAATTGTTAGATGTTATTAGGGAACGATACCCTTAGGATTGAACCTTGTTAAAAAAGTTTTGGGTTCCCAATTTTATGAAATCAATTAACGATTTTAGGTCCCTAATGGTGGATTGGAAGTATATCTGCACGATCGTGAATTTACCTTAGAAGTTATAGGGATAACCTCAATGTTAGCAGATTTCCCCAATAAGGACGATTAATTCTGGTTAAGGTGACTATAATGATTGTTGGTAATTAGGAAATTGATGTGTTGTTTTGAGTTGTACAAACTCGATGTCGTTAGGTACCGAATTGCGCGTTTTGGCTGGCATTTTTCCGCGTTTGGCTGCTGTTCTGAGCTGCTGCAGGTACAGGAAAACTCTGTACGCGCTCAGCAACACGGGCCGTGTTGCACAACACGGGCACCCGTGTTGGTCTTCTGTGTTGGTAAAAGTAATGTGTTTTCTGGACACATTACAACACGGGCCGTGTTGCACAACACGGGTACCCGTGTTGATCCCCTGCATTGAGAAGGATAATGTGTTTTTTTTTCTGGACATGTTACAACACGGGCCGTGTTGTTTAACACGGGCACCCGTGTTGATGCTACTGTGTTGATTTTCTGAACTTTGTTTTCAGTGCTTGATTGTGGATTTTATTTCCATGCTTTTAGATAATGTTATCAAGCATGAATTATGATATAACTTGATATGATTGATGTTTAAATAGTATGCTGAGTGATTACATGCTATCCATATCCTGTTATGATTGATGTTGTTGATGTTGCATGATATGTTGATTGATGTTCATAGTATGCTGAGTGTTACATACTTTACATATCATGTTGCATTTGTTAATTCCCATTGTGTGGAATTAACATGGTGGCCAATATACGTGTCCGCGATTTAATGGAATGTTGAGGTGGTAGCCGTGTCCGCGATATAATGGAACGGTGAGTTATCCGTGACCCGAGATTTAATGGGGCGGTAAAGTGGTACCACATGCATGGGTGTGTTGCATTACCTTGAATATAACATGGATGGATGATTTTTCCAATGTTGTATTTGATTGTTTGTATGCACGTATGGTTGCTAAACTGTTGACGATGTTTGATGTTAATTGCAAATATAAAAATTAATATATTATGGGTATATGAATTGTAAAGGTTTTTGTAAACTATGAAATATGCTAATTGTTGGGTGATGCTTATGGTTTCCTGAATTGATTGTTGTGAACGTATAATCAAATGTATAATTGAGATGCTCACCCTTACTGTTGAATATTTCAGATTGAGGAGCTTCGTTCAGGTGCTTCGCGAAGGCTTGTCGTTTCTAGTTTACTTTCGCTTTAGTATTGTCCGGGTCATGCTCTGATAGTTGTAACTCCGGGAACGTTTGTTTGTCGAGCTGTTTTAGTCAGACTCGTTTAATTCCTTATGTTTTGTCATAATATGATGTTGACATTTTCCAGGTGTTAATCCCTGATGATTTTGAAAATATTTTAACATTGATTTTATTAATTAAATTATTCCGCTGTGTAAACATGTATGAGTTACTACTACGTTATGCATGACAGAAATTTGTGTTATTTAAAGAGAATGGTAGCATCCTCGATTATACATGTACTCTGAAATTATGATTTTAATAATTGCGAAAATTTGTTCGGGGTTTTTAGAGGTTGTTACAATTAGTGGTATCAGAGCATAGTCGGTCGTTGCGACCAGAGTCTTGAGTCAGTCATCCCTTTTGTATGCGATTAGTGTAAGGTAACACTGTCGATACTGTATTCTAATGAAGAGTATGTTTTGATTCTCAGGAATATGGCTGGAAGAGGTAACGGACGAAATGATGCTGCACTCGCTGAGGCTTTGGGGATGTTAGCTGGTGTACTTGCTGGAAATCCAAGTGGAGGCGTGATTGGTGCTGATAGGCAATTAGGGAATTTCCAAAGGAACAATCCTCCGTTGTTCAAAGGTACACATGACCCTGAAGGTGCTGAAGGAAATCGAAAGGATTTTCCGTGTGATTGATTGTGCTGAAGATCTGAAAGTCAGATATGGTACGCATATGTTAGCAGAAGAAGCCGACGACTGGTGGGTTGCCACAAGGACTGAAATGGTTCGGGATGGAGAGACACTGACTTGGGCTGACTTCAGAAGAGCTTTTCTGAGGAGGTACTTTCCTGAAGATGTTCGGGGAAGAAAGGAAATTGAGTTTTTGGAACTTAAGCAGGGCAATCTGAGTGTTAGTGAGTATGCTACTAAGTTCACTGAGCTGGCAAAGTATTATGCACACTACAACAATGATGAGGCTGGAGAATTCTCTAAGTGTATCAAATTTGAGAATGGTCTCCGAGATGAGATTAAGCAGGGAATCAGGTACCAGCGTATTCGTAGATTTTCTGATCTGGTGGATTGTAGCCGAATCCTGGAAGAAGATATTACCAAGAATAGGTCGTCTCACTCTCGTGGGGCTGTTGATAAAAGAGGAAAGCAACATATGGAACGTGGCAAGCCATATGGTAGAGATAACCAGAAATCAGGTGGATGGAAAAGGCCTAGTGGGGGAGATTCTAAGGCTCCTATCAGATGCTACAGGTGTGGTGAGTTTGGTCATCATATTCGAGATTGCAAGAGTGATGAGAAGAAGTGCTATAAATGTGGAAAGGCTGGTCATTTGTCTATTGATTGCAAAGGGAAGTCTGTCACTTGTTACAATTGTGGCGAAGAAGGTCACATTCGTCCGCAGTGTCCTAAGCCTAGGAAGGATCAGTCAGGTGGAAAAGTGTTCGCTTTGTCTGGATCTGAGACTACTCCAGAGGATCGATTGATTAAAGGTACGTGTTTTATTCATGGCACACCTTTAGTTGCAATTATTGATACTGGTGCAACTCATTCTTTCATTTCTTTGGATTGTGCTGAGAGGTTGAAACTGGACATATCTAGTATGCGAGGTAGCATGGTTGTTGATACTCCTGCATCGGGTTCAGTGACAACTTCACTTGTATGTAGGAATTGTCCTATTGAGATTTTTGGTAGAGGGTTCGGTATGGATTTAGTATGCCTACCGCTTGAACAAATTGATATTATCCTTGGGATGAACTGGTTGGAATTCAACCGGGTTCATCTAAACTGCTTTGCTAAGACGGTGATTTTCCCAGAGGCAGTTGGCGTCGAGAACTTGACTATGACTGCTAGGTAGGTACAAGAAGCAATGGAGGACGGTGCTAATGTGTTTATGTTACTTGCTTCGTTAGATGCAACAGGAAAGGTCAGGAGTGTGGAATTGCCAGTGGTGTGTGATTTTCCAGAAGTCTTTCCGGTTGATGTTGGTGAGTTACCTCCTGAGAGAGAAGTGGAATTCTCCATAGATTTGATTCCTGGTACGAGACCGGTGTCGATGGCGCCATATCGTATGTCTGCGTCTGAGTTGGCTGAATTGAAGAGTCAGTTGGAAGATTTACTGGAGAAGAAGTTTATTCGTCCAAGTGTTTCTCCTTGGGGTGCTCCGGTATTGTTGGTTAAGAAGAAAGAAGGTTCTATGAGACTGTGTGTCGATTACAGGCAATTGAACAAAGTAACCATTAAGAATCGGTATCCATTACCGAGGATTGATGATTTAATGGATCAGCTAATTGGAGCCAGTGTATTCAGTAAGATTGACTTGAGATCTGGATATCATCAGATTCGTGTGAAAGCGGAAGATATTCAAAAGACTGCTTTTCGAACGAGGTATGGGCATTATGAATATTCTGTTATGCCGTTCGGGGTTACTAATGCACCTGGTGTTTTCATGGAATATATGAACAGGATTTTTCATCCGTATCTGGATAAGTTTGTTGTTGTTTTTATTGATGACATTCTGATTTATTCCAAGAATGACAAAGAGCATGCGGAACATCTCAGAATTGTGTTAGAGTTGTTGAAAGATAGGAAGTTGTATGCAAAGTTGTCCAAATGTGAGTTCTGGCTGAATGAAGTTAGTTTTCTTGGACATGTGATTTCTAAGAATGGGATTGCAGTGGATCCTACAAAGGTAGAAGCAGTATCTCAGTGGGAAGCACCGAAGACTGTTTTTGAAATCAGAAGTTTTCTTGGTCTTGCAGGTTATTACAGAAAGTTTATCGAAGGATTCTCAAAGTTAGCATTGCCGTTGACAAAATTGACTCGTAAAGGACAAGCGTTTATTTGGGATTCTGATTGTGAGAAAGGTTTCCAAGAATTGAAGCGGAGATTGACTAGTGCTCCTATTCTGATTTTGCCGAATCCGGTGGAATCTTTTGTGGTCTATTGTGATGCATCTCTGTTGGGTTTAGGCGGTGTTTTAATGCAGAATCAACAGGTAGTTGCGTATGCTTCGAGACAGTTGAAGGTTCATGAAAGGAACTATCCTACTCATGACTTATAGTTGGCAGCAGTTGTGTTTGTCTTGAAATTGTGGAGACATTATCTGTATGGTTCGAGATTTGAAGTGTATAGTGATCATAAGAGTTTGAAGTATCTTTTCGATCAGAAAGAGCTCAATATGAGGCAAAGAAGGTGGTTGGAATTTCTCAAAGATTATGATTTTGGTTTGAATTACCATCCTGGTAAGGCAAATGTGGTTGCAGATGCTTTGAGCAGGAAATCCTTGCATATGTCTATGATGATGGTTCGTGAATTGGATCTAATTGAACAGTTCCGAGATTTGAGTTTAATTTGTGAAAGTACTCCGAAGTGTGTTCGTTTGGGTATGTTGAAACTTACTAGTGGTATTCTAGAAGAGATCAGGATCGGGCAGAAATCTGATGTTAATTTGGTTGATAAATTGACATTGATCAACCAAGGTCAAGGTGGTGAGTTTGGAATTGATGAAAATGATGTTATGAGATTTGGCGATAGAGTTTGTGTTCCTGATGTTGCAGAAATCAAGAAGAGTATATTAGAGGAAGGACATCACAGTGGGATGAGTATTCATCCGGATGCCACGAAAATGTATCATGATTTGAAGAAATTGTTTTGGTGGCCGGGAATGAAAAAGGAAATAGCTGAATTTGTGTATGCATGTCTAATCTGTCAGAAATCGAAGATTGAACATCAGAAGCCGTCTGGATTTATGGAACCAATGTTTATTCCAGAATGGAAGTGGGATAGTATTTCTATGGATTTTGTATCTGGGTTGCCGAGGACTCCTATGAATTGTGAAGCCATATGGGTCGTTGTGGATAGGTTGACTAAGTCTGCTCATTTTATACTGGTGCGAATGGATTACTCAATGGAGAGATTGGCACAGTTATATATTGAGAAAATAGTGAGTTTACATGGAGTTCCTTCTAGTATTGTGTCAGATAGAGATCCGAGATTCACTTCGAAATTTTGGGAAGGATTGCAGAAGGCTTTGGGTACTAAATTGAGGATGAGTTTAGCTTACCATCCTCAGACTGATGGACAGACGGAGAGGACGATTCAATTGTTAGAAGATTTATTGCGTGCTTGTGTTTTAGAGAAGGGTGGAGCTTGGGATAGCTATTTGCCATTGATTGAATTTACTTATAACAATAGTTACCATTCGAGTATTGGTATGGCTCCGTTTGAGGCATTGTATGGTAGATGGTGTAGAACGCCTTTGTGTTGGTATGAATCGGGAGAGAGTTCAGTAATTGGGCCAGAAATTGTTCAGCAGACTACTGAAAAGATCAAATTGATTCAAGAGAAGATGAGAGCTTCTCAGAGTCGTCAGAAAAGTTATCATGATAAGAGGAGAAAGAATTTAGAATTCAGTGCTGGAGATCATGTGTTTATGAGAGTTACTCCGATGACGGGTATTGGTCGATCGTTGAAATCTAAGAAGTTGACTCCGCGTTTTATTGGTCCGTTTCAGATTACAGAAAGAGTTGGAGAAGTTGCTTATCGTATTGCTTTACCTCCGAGACTTGCGAATTTGCACGATGTTTTTCATGTTTCTCAGCTGAGGAGATACATTCCAGACCCATCTCATGTAATCCAAATAGATGATGTACAGGTGAGAGATAACCTGACAGTAGAAACATTGCCCATGAGGATAGAAGATCGGGAAGTGAAACAGTTAAGAGGTAAAGAGATAGCATTAGTGAAGGTTGCTTGGGGAGGTCCAGCAGATGGAAATATCACTTGGGAGCTGGAGAGCCAGATGAAAGAGGCTTATCCGGAACTGTTCGTCTAAGGTATGTTTCCGAGGACGAAAACTCTTTTAGTGGGGGAGAGTTGTAACACCCCAGTTTCAATTATTTGATTTATTTAAATTTGGGAAAATTATTTTATTAGAATTAATAAAATAAAAAGGAATTATTTATTTTGAAATATGGAGGAAAATAAAAGAAATAAGAAAATGCTGAGTTTTTAAGTTATTGGGCTTGGATGTTGTTAGTAAAGAGTGGGGGTGCAAAAGAAGTAAGGATATGTTTTGGAACTCAAGTTATTTTTCTCATTATTCACGATAACACAGAATTTGGGATTTTGGGAAGCAGAGCTCTGAAGGTACGAAGAACGAAGAACATCGCTCAAAAAGTTCAAAGCTGCTAATTGATAAGGTAAGGGGGGGCTATTACTCGATTTACTTTTGCTTATGGGTTTAGGTACGGTTGATTTGGGTAATCGTAGGGAAAAACCCCAATTGTTAGATGTTATTAGGGAACGATACCCTTAGGATTGAACCTTGTTAAAAAAGTTTTGGGTTCCCAATTTTATGAAATCAATTAACGATTTTAGGTCCCTAATGGTGGATTGGAAGTATATCTGCAAGATCGTGAATTTACCTTAGAAGTTATAGGGATAACCTCAATGTTAGCCGATTTCCCCAATAAGGACGATTAATTCCGGTTAAGGTGACTATAATGATTGTTGGTAATTAGGAAATTGATGTGTTGTTTTGAGTTGTACAAACTCGATGTCGTTAGGTACCGAATTGCGCGTTTTGGCTGGCATTTTTCCGCGTTTGGCTGCTGTTCTGAGCTGCTGCAGGTACAGGAAAACTCTGTACGCGCTCAGCAACACGGGCCGTGTTGCACAACACGGGCACCCGTGTTGGTCTTCTGTGTTGGTAAAAGTAATGTGTTTTCTGGACACATTACAACACGGGTCGTGTTGCAGAACACGGGTACCCGTGTTGATCCCCTGCATTGAGAAGGATAATGTGTTTTTTTTTCTGGACATGTTACAACACGGGCCGTGTTGTTTAACACGGGCACCCGTGTTGATGCTACTGTGTTGATTTTCTGAACTTTGTTTTCAGTGCTTGATTGTGGATTTTATTGCCATGCTTTTAGATAATGTTATCAAGCATGAATTATGATATAACTTGATATGATTGATGTTTAAATAGTATGCTGAGTGATTACATGCTATCCATATCCTGTTATGATTGATGTTGTTGATGTTGCATGATATGTTGATTGATGTTCATAGTATGCTGAGTGTTACATACTTTACATATCATGTTGCATTTGTTAATTCCCATTGTGTGGAATTAACATGGTGGCCAATATACGTGTCCGCAATTTAATGGAACGTTGAGGTGGTAGCCGTGTCCGCGATATAATGGAACGGTGAGTTATCCGTGACCCGAGATTTAATGGGGCGGTAAAGTGGTACCACATGCATGGGTGTGTTGCATTACCTTGAATATAACATGAATGGATGATTTTTCCAATGTTGTATTTGATTGTTTGTATGCACGTATGGGTGCTAAACTGTTGACGATGTTTGATGTTAATTGCAAATATAAAAATTAATATATTATGGGTATATGAATTGTAAAGGTTTTTGTAAACTATGAAATATGCTAATTGTTGGGTGATGCTTATGGTTTCCTGAATTGATTGTTGTGAACGTATAATCAAATGTATAATTGAGATGCTCACCCTTACTGTTGAATATTTCAGATTGAGGAGCTTCGTTCAGGTGCTTGGCGAAGGCTTGTCGTTTCTAGTTTACTTTCGCTTTAGTATTGTCCGGGTCATGCTCTGATAGTTGTAACTCCGGGAATGTTTGTTTGTCGAGCTGTTTTAGTCAGACTCGTTTAATTCCTTATGTTTTGTCATAATATGATGTTGACATTTTCCAGGTGTTAATCCCTGATGATTTTGAAAATATTATAACATTGATTTTATTAATTAAATTATTCCGCTGTGTAAACATGTATGAGTTACTACTACGTTATGCATGACAGGAATTTGTGTTATTTAAAGAGAATGGTAGCATCCTCGATTATACATGTACTCTGAAATTATGATTTTAATAATTGCGAAAATTTGTTCGGGGTTTTTAGAGGTTGTTACAAAGGTAGTCTGTTGTCGAGATTTTTGTTACTCAAATGGATATTAGCCTTGTCATTATGGAAGGTAGTCTATTGTCGAGATTTTTGTTACCCAAATGGATGCTAGCCTTGTAATTATGGAAGGTAGACTATTGTAGAGATTTTTGTTACTCCAATGGATGGTAGCCTTTTCATTATGGAAGGTAGTCTGTCGTTGAGATTTCTGTTACTCCAATGGATTGTAGCCTTGTCATTATGGAAGGTAGTCTGTTGTTCAGATTTTTGTTACTCCAATTGATGCTAGCCTTGTCATTATGGAAGGTAGTCTATTGTCGATATTTTTGTTATTCCAATGGATGGTAACCTTGTCATTATGGTAGGTAGTCTTTTGTCTAGATTGTTGTTACTCCAATGGATGGTAGCCTTGTCATTATTGAAGGTGGTCTGTTATCGATATCTTTGTTACTCCAATGGATGATAGACTTGTCATTATGGAAGGTAATCTGTTGTCGAGATTTTTGTTATTCCAATGGACGGTAGCCTTGTCATTATGGAAGGTAGTTTTTTGTCGAGATTTTTGTTACTCCAATGGATTGTAGCCTTGTCATTATGGAAGGTAGTCTATTGTCGAGATTTTTGTTACCCAAATGGATGGTAGCCTTGTAATTATGGAAGGTAGTCTGTTGTAGAGATTTTTGTTACTCCAATGGATGGTAGCCTTTTCATTATGGAAGGTAGTCTATTGTTGAGATTTATGTTACTCCAATGGATTGTAGCCTTGTCATTATGGAAGGTAGTCTGATGTTCAGATTTTTGTTACTCCAATGGATGCTAGCCTTGTCATTATGGAAGTTAGTCTATTGTCGAGATTTTTGTTATTCCAATGGATGGTAACCTTGTCATTATGGAAGGTAGTCTGTTGTCTATATTGTTGTTACTCCAATGGATGATAGCCTTGTCATTATGGAAGGTAGTCTATTGTCGAGATTTTTGTTATTCCAATGGATGGTAGACCTGTCATTATGGAAGGTAATCTGTTGTCGATATTTTTGATACTCCAATGGATGGTAGCCTTGTCATTATGGAATGTAGTCTGTCGTTGAGATTTTTGTTACTCCAATGGATTGTAGCCTTGTCATTATGGAAGGTAGTGTGTTGTTCAGATTTTTGTTACTCCAATGGATGGTAACCTTGTCATTATGGAAGGTAGTCTATTGTCGAGATTTTTGTTACCCAAATGGATGCTAGCCTTGTAATTATGGAAGGTAGACTGTTGTAGAGATTTTTGCTACTCCAATGGATGGTAGCCTTTTCATTATGGAAGGTAGTCTGTCGTTGAGATTTCTGTTACTCCAATGGATTGTAGCCTTGTCATTATGGAAGGTAGTCTGTTGTTCAGATTTTTGTTACTCCAATGGATGCTAGCCTTTTCATTATGGAAGGTAGGCTATTGTCGATATTTTTGTTATTCCAATGGATGGTAACCTTGTTATTATGGTAGGTAGTCTTTTGTCTAGATTGTTGTTACTCCAATGGATGGTAGCCTTGTCATTATTGAAGGTGGTCTGTTGTCGATATCTTTGTTACTCCAATGGATGATAGACTTGTCATTATGGAAGGTAATCTGTTGTCGAGATTTTTGTTATTCCAATGGACGGTAGCATTGTCATTATGGAAGGTAGTTTTTTGTCGAGATTTTTGTTACTCCAATGGATTGTAGCCTTGTCATTATGGAAGGTAGTCTATTGTCGAGATTTTTGTAACCCAAATGGATGGTAGCCTTGTAATTATAGAAGGTAGTCTGTTGTAGAGATTTTTGTTACTCCAATGGATGGTAGCCTTTTCATTATGGAAGGTAGTCTATTGTTGAGATTTATGTTACTCCAATGGATTGTAGCCTTGTCATTATGGAAGGTAGTCTGATGTTCAGATTTTTGTTACTCCAATGGATGCTAGCCTTGTCATTATGGAAGTTAGTCTATTGTCGAGATTTTTGTTATTCCAATGGATGGTAACCTTGTCATTATGGAAGGTAGTCTTTTGTCTAGATTGTTGTTACTCCAATGGATGATAGCCTTGTCATTATGGAAGGTAGTCTATTGTCGAGATTTTTGTTATTCCAATGGATGGTAGACCTGTCATTATGGAAGGTAATCTGTTGTCCATATTTTTGATACTCCAATGGAAGGTAGCCTTGTCATTATGGAATGTAGTCTATCGTTGAGATTTTTGTTACTCCAATGGATTGTAGCCTTGTCATTATGGAAGGTAGTGTGTTGTTCAGATTTTTGTTACTCCAATGGATGGTAACCTTGTCATTATGGAAGGTAGTCTATTGTCGAGATTTTTGTTACCCAAATGGATGCTAGCCTTTTAATTATGGAAGGTAGACTGTTGTAGAGATTTTTGCTACTCCAATGGATGGTAGCCTTTTCATTATGGAAGGTAGTCTGTCGTTGAGATTTATGTTACTCCAATGGATTGTAGCCTTGTCATTATGGAAGGTAGTCTGTTGTTCAGATTTTTGTTACTCCAATGGATGCTAGCCTTGTCATTATGGAAGGCCGTCTGTTGTCGATATTTTTGTTATTCCAATGGATGGTAACCTTGTCATTATGGTAGGTAGTCTTTTGTCTAGATTGTTGTTACTCCAATGGATGGTAGCCTTGTCATTATTGAAGGTGGTCTATTGTCGATATCTTTGTTACTCCAATGGCTGATAGACTTGTCATTATGGAAGGTAATCTGTTGTCGAGATTTTTGTTATTCCAATGGACGGTAGCCTTGTCATTATGGAAGGTAGTTTTTTGTCGAGATTTTTGTTACTCCAATGGATTGTAGCCTTGTCATTATGGAAGGTAGTCTATTGTCGAGATTTTTGTAACCCAAATGGATGGTAGCCTTGTAATTATGGAAGGTAGTCTGTTGTAGAGATTTTTGTTACTCCAATGGATGGTAGCCTTTTCATTATGGAAGGTAGTCTATTGTTGAGATTTATGTTACTCCAATGGATTGTAGCCTTGTCTTTATGGAAGGTAGTCTGATGTTCAGATTTTTGTTACTCCAATGGATGCTAGCCTTGTCATTATGGAAGTTAGTCTATTGTCGAGATTTTTGTTATTCCAATGGATGGTAACCTTGTCATTATGGAAGGTAGTCTTTTGTCTAGATTGTTGTTACTCCAATGGATGATAGCCTTGTCATTATGGAAGGTAGTCTATTGTCGAGATTTTTGTTATTCCAATGGATGGTAGACCTGTCATTATGGAAGGTAATCTGTTGTCCATATTTTTGATACTCCAATGGAAGGTAGCCTTGTCATTATGGAATGTAGTCTATCGTTGAGATTTTTGTTACTCCAATGGATTGTAGCCTTGTCATTATGGAAGGTAGTGTGTTGTTCAGATTTTTGTTACTCCAATGGATGGTAACCTTGTCATTATGGAAGGTAGTCTATTGTCGAGATTTTTGTTACCCAAATGGATGCTAGCCTTGTAATTATGGAAGGTAGACTGTTGTAGAGATTTTTGCTACTCCAATGGATGGTAGCCTTTTCATTATGGAAGGTAGTCTGTCGTTGAGATTTATGTTACTCCAATGGATTGTAGCCTTGTCATTATGGAAGGTAGTCTGTTGTTCAGATTTTTGTTACTCCAATGGATGCTAGCCTTGTCATTATGGAAGGCAGTCTGTTGTCGATATTTTTGTTATTCCAATGGATGGTAACCTTGTCATTATGGTAGGTAGTCTTTTGTCTAGATTGTTGTTACTCCAATGGATGGTAGCCTTGTCATTATTGAAGGTGGTCTATTGTCGATATCTTTGTTACTCCAATGGCTGATAGACTTGTCATTATGGAAGGTAATCTGTTGTCGAGATTTTTGTTATTCCAATGGACGGTAGCCTTGTCATTATGGAAGGTAGTTTTTTGTCGAGATTTTTGTTACTCCAATGGATTGTAGCCTTGTCATTATGGAAGGTAGTCTATTGTCGAGATTTTTGTTACCCAAATGGATGGTAGCCTTGTAATTATGGAAGGTAGTCGGTTGTAGAGATTTTTGTTACTCCAATGGATGGTAGCCTTTTCATTATGGAAGGTAGTCTATTGTTGAGATTTATGTTACTCCAATGGATTGTAGCGTTGTCATTATGGAAGGTAGTCTGATGTTCAAATTTTTATTACTCCAATGGATGCTAGCCTTGTCATTATGGAAGTTAGTCTATTGTCGAGATTTTTGTTATTCCAATGGATGGTAACCTTGTCATTATGGAAGGTAGTCTTTTGTCTAGATTGTTGTTACTCCAATGGATGATAGCCTTGTCATTATGGAAGGTAGTCTATTGTCGAGATTTTTGTTATTCCAATGGATGGTAGACCTGTCATTATGGAAGGTAATCTGTTGTCCATATTTTTGATACTCCAATGGAAGGTAGCCTTGTCATTATGGAATGTAGTCTATCGTTGAGATTTTTGTTACTCCAATGGATTGTAGCCTTGTCATTATGGAAGGTAGTGTGTTGTTCAGATTTTTGTTACTCCAATGGATGGTAACCTTGTCATTATGGAAGGTAGTCTATTGTCGAGATTTTTGTTACCCAAATGGATGCTAGCCTTGTAATTATGGAAGGTAGACTGTTGTAGAGATTTTTGCTACTCCAATGGATGGTAGCCTTTTCATTATGGAAGGTAGTCTGTCGTTGAGATTTATGTTACTCCAATGGATTGTAGCCTTGTCATTATGGAAGGTAGTCTGTTGTTCAGATTTTTGTTACTCCAATGGATGCTAGCCTTGTCATTATGGAAGGCCGTCTGTTGTCGATATTTTTGTTATTCCAATGGATGGTAACCTTGTCATTATGGTAGGTAGTCTTTTGTCTAGATTGTTGTTACTCCAATGGATGGTAGCCTTGTCATTATTGAAGGTGGTCTATTGTCGATATCTTTGTTACTCCAATGGCTGATAGACTTGTCATTATGGAAGGTAATCTGTTGTCGAGATTTTTGTTATTCCAATGGACGGTAGCCTTGTCATTATGGAAGGTAGTTTTTTGTCGAGATTTTTGTTACTCCAATGGATTGTAGCCTTGTCATTATGGAAGGTAGTCTATTGTCGAGATTTTTGTAACCCAAATGGATGGTAGCCTTGTAATTATGGAAGGTAGTCTGTTGTAGAGATTTTTGTTACTCCAATGGATGGTAGCCTTTTCATTATGGAAGGTAGTCTATTGTTGAGATTTATGTTACTCCAATGGATTGTAGCCTTGTCATTATGGAAGGTAGTCTGATGTTCAGATTTTTGTTACTCCAATGGATGCTAGCCTTGTCATTATGGAAGTTAGTCTATTGTCGAGATTTTTGTTATTCCAATGGATGGTAACCTTGTCATTATGGAAGGTAGTCTTTTGTCTAGATTGTTGTTACTCCAATGGATGATAGCCTTGTCATTATGGAAGGTAGTCTATTGTCGAGATTTTTGTTATTCCAATGGATGGTAGACCTGTCATTATGGAAGGTAATCTGTTGTCCATATTTTTGATACTCCAATGGAAGGTAGCCTTGTCATTATGGAATGTAGTCTATCGTTGAGATTTTTGTTACTCCAATGGATTGTAGCCTTGTCATTATGGAAGGTAGTGTGTTGTTCAGATTTTTGTTACTCCAATGGATGGTAACCTTGTCATTATGGAAGGTAGTCTATTGTCGAGATTTTTGTTACCCAAATGGATGCTAGCCTTTTAATTATGGAAGGTAGACTGTTGTAGAGATTTTTGCTACTCCAATGGATGGTAGCCTTTTCATTATGGAAGGTAGTCTGTCGTTGAGATTTATGTTACTCCAATGGATTGTAGCCTTGTCATTATGGAAGGTAGTCTGTTGTTCAGATTTTTGTTACTCCAATGGATGCTAGCCTTGTCATTATGGAAGGCCGTCTGTTGTCGATATTTTTGTTATTCCAATGGATGGTAACCTTGTCATTATGGTAGGTAGTCTTTTGTCTAGATTGTTGTTACTCCAATGGATGGTAGCCTTGTCATTATTGAAGGTGGTCTATTGTCGATATCTTTGTTACTCCAATGGCTGATAGACTTGTCATTATGGAAGGTAATCTGTTGTCGAGATTTTTGTTATTCCAATGGACGGTAGCCTTGTCATTATGGAAGGTAGTTTTTTGTCGAGATTTTTGTTACTCCAATGGATTGTAGCCTTGTCATTATGGAAGGTAGTCTATTGTCGAGATTTTTGTAACCCAAATGGATGGTAGCCTTGTAATTATGGAAGGTAGTCTGTTGTAGAGATTTTTGTTACTCCAATGGATGGTAGCCTTTTCATTATGGAAGGTAGTCTATTGTTGAGATTTATGTTACTCCAATGGATTGTAGCCTTGTCTTTATGGAAGGTAGTCTGATGTTCAAATTTTTATTACTCCAATGGATGCTAGCCTTGTCATTATGGAAGTTAGTCTATTGTCGAGATTTTTGTTATTCCAATGGATGGTAACCTTGTCATTATGGAAGGTAGTCTTTTGTCTAGATTGTTGTTACTCCAATGGATGATAGCCTTGTCATTATGGAAGGTAGTCTATTGTCGAGATTTTTGTTATTCCAATGGATGGTAGACCTGTCATTATGGAAGGTAATCTGTTGTCCATATTTTTGATACTCCAATGGAAGGTAGCCTTGTCATTATGGAATGTAGTCTATCGTTGAGATTTTTGTTACTCCAATGGATTGTAGCCTTGTCATTATGGAAGGTAGTGTGTTGTTCAGATTTTTGTTACTCCAATGGATGGTAACCTTGTCATTATGGAAGGTAGTCTATTGTCGAGATTTTTGTTACCCAAATGGATGCTAGCCTTGTAATTATGGAAGGTAGACTGTTGTAGAGATTTTTGCTACTCCAATGGATGGTAGCCTTTTCATTATGGAAGGTAGTCTGTCGTTGAGATTTATGTTACTCCAATGGATTGTAGCCTTGTCATTATGGAAGGTAGTCTGTTGTTCAGATTTTTGTTACTCCAATGGATGCTAGCCTTGTCATTATGGAAGGCAGTCTGTTGTCGATATTTTTGTTATTCCAATGGATGGTAACCTTGTCATTATGGTAGGTAGTCTTTTGTCTAGATTGTTGTTACTCCAATGGATGGTAGCCTTG
Source organism: Vicia faba (assembly GCA_948472305.1). Lineage (NCBI taxonomy): Eukaryota > Viridiplantae > Streptophyta > Magnoliopsida > Fabales > Fabaceae > Vicia > Vicia faba. The sequence goes on along the minus strand of OX451739.1, from coordinate 678,573,089 downwards.
TAATTATTGAAGGTGGTCTATTGTCGATATCTTTGTTACTCCAATGGCTGATAGACTTGTCATTATGGAAGGTAATCTGTTGTCGAGATTTTTGTTATTCCAATGGACGGTAGCCTTGTCATTATGGAAGGTAGTTTTTTGTCGAGATTTTTGTTACTCCAATGGATTGTAGCCTTGTCATTATGGAAGGTAGTCTATTGTCGAGATTTTTGTTACCCAAATGGATGGTAGCCTTGTAATTATGGAAGGTAGTCGGTTGTAGAGATTTTTGTTACTCCAATGGATGGTAGCCTTTTCATTATGGAAGGTAGTCTATTGTTGAGATTTATGTTACTCCAATGGATTGTAGCGTTGTCATTATGGAAGGTAGTCTGATGTTCAAATTTTTATTACTCCAATGGATGCTAGCCTTGTCATTATGGAAGTTAGTCTATTGTCGAGATTTTTGTTATTCCAATGGATGGTAACCTTGTCATTATGGAAGGTAGTCTTTTGTCTAGATTGTTGTTACTCCAATGGATGATAGCCTTGTCATTATGGAAGGTAGTCTATTGTCGAGATTTTTGTTATTCCAATGGATGGTAGACCTGTCATTATGGAAGGTAATCTGTTGTCCATATTTTTGATACTCCAATGGAAGGTAGCCTTGTCATTATGGAATGTAGTCTATCGTTGAGATTTTTGTTACTCCAATGGATTGTAGCCTTGTCATTATGGAAGGTAGTGTGTTGTTCAGATTTTTGTTACTCCAATGGATGGTAACCTTGTCATTATGGAAGGTAGTCTATTGTCGAGATTTTTGTTACCCAAATGGATGCTAGCCTTGTAATTATGGAAGGTAGACTTTTGTAGAGATTTTTGCTACTCCAATGGATGGTAGCCTTTTCATTATGGAAGGTAGTCTGTCGTTGAGATTTATGTTACTCCAATGGATTGTAACCTTGTCATTATGGAAGGTAGTCTGTTGTTCAGATTTTTGTTACTCCAATGGATGCTAGCCTTGTCATTATGGAAGGCAGTCTGTTGTCGATATTTTTGTTATTCCAATGGATGGTAACCTTGTCATTATGGTAGGTAGTCTTTTGTCTAGATTGTTGTTACTCCAATGGATGGTAGCCTTGTCATTATTGAAGGTGGTCTATTGTCGATATCTTTGTTACTCCAATGGCTGATAGACTTGTCATTATGGAAGGTAATCTGTTGTCGAGATTTTTGTTATTCCAATGGACGGTAGCCTTGTCATTATGGAAGGTAGTTTTTTGTCGAGATTTTTGTTACTCCAATGGATTGTAGCCTTGTCATTATGGAAGGTAGTCTATTGTCGAGATTTTTGTTACCCAAATGGATGGTAGCCTTGTAATTATGGAAGGTAGTTGGTTGTAGAGATTTTTGTTACTCCAATGGATGGTAGCCTTTTCATTATGGAAGGTAGTCTATTGTTGAGATTTATGTTACTCCAATGGATTGTAGCGTTGTCATTATGGAAGGTAGTCTGATGTTCAAATTTTTATTACTCCAATGGATGCTAGCCTTGTCATTATGGAAGTTAGTCTATTGTCGAGATTTTTGTTATTCCAATGGATGGTAACCTTGTCATTATGGAAGGTAGTCTTTTGTCTAGATTGTTGTTACTCCAATGGATGATAGCCTTGTCATTATGGAAGGTAGTCTATTGTCGAGATTTTTGTTATTCCAATGGATGGTAGACCTGTCATTATGGAAGGTAATCTGTTGTCGATATTTTTGATACCCCAATGGATGGTAGCCTTGTCATTATGGAATGTAGTCTCTCGTTGAGATTTTTGTTACTCCAATGGATTGTAGCCTTGTCGTTATGGAAGGTAGTGTGTTGTTCAGATTTTTGTTACTCCAATGGATGGAAACCTTGTCATTATGGAAGGTAGTCTATTGTCGAGATTTTTGTTATTCTATTGGATGGTAGCCTTGTCATTATGGAAGGTAGTCTGTTGTCGAGATTTTTGTTATTCCAATGGGTGGTAACCTTGTCATTATGTTAGGTAGTCTGTTGTCGAGATTTGTGTTGGTCCAATGTATGGTAGCCTTGTCGTTATGGAAGGTAGTCTGTTGTCGAGATTTTTGTTACTCAAATGGATGGTAGCCTTGTCTTTATGGAAGGTAGTCTGTCGTTGAGAATTTTGTTACTCCAATGGATGGTAGCCTTGTCATTATGGAAGTTAGTATGTCATTGAGATTTTTGTTACTCTAATGGATGGTAGACTTGTCATTATGGAAGGTAGTCTATTATCGAGATATTTGTTATTCCAATGGATTGTAGCCTTGTCATTATGGAAGGTAGTCTTTTGTCGAGATTTTTGTTACTCCGATGGATGGTAGCCTTGTCATTATTGAAGTTAGTTTGTCGTTGAGATTTCTGTTACTCTAATGGATTGTAGCCTTGTCATTATGGAAGGTAGTTTGTTCTTCAGATTTTTGTTACTCCAATGGATGGTAGACTTGTCATTATTTAAGGTAGTCTATTGTCTATATCTTTGTTACTCCAATGGATGGTAGCCTTGTCATTATGGAAGGTAGTCTATTGTCGAGATTTTTGTTATTCCAATGGATGGTAGCCTTGTCATTATGGAAGGTAGTTTTTTGTTACTGCAATGGATTGTAGCCTTGTCATTATGGAAGGTAGTCATTTGTCGAGATTTTTGTTACCCAAATGGATGGTAGCCTTGTAATTATGGAAGGTAGTCTGTTGTAGAGATTTTTGTTATTCCAATGGATGGTAGCCTTGTCATTATGGAAGGTAGTTTTTTGTTACTGCAATGGATTGTAGCCTTGTCATTATGGAAGGTAGTCATTTGTCGAGATTTTTGTTACCCAAATGGATGGTAGCCTTGTAATTATGGAAGGTAGTCTGTTGTAGAGATTTTTGTTACTCCAATGGATGGTATCCTTTTAATTATGGAAGGTAGTCTATTGTTGAGATTTATGTTACTCCAATGGATTGTAGCCTTTTAATTATGGAAGGTAGTCTGATGTTCAGATATTTGTTACTCCAATGGTTGCTAGCCTTGTCATTATGGAAGGTAGTCTATTGTCGAGATTTTTGTTATTCCAATGGATGGTAACCTTGTCATTATGGAAGGTAGTCTTTTGTCTAGAATGTTGTTACTACAATGGATGATAGTCATGTCATTATGGAAGGTAGTCTATTATCGAGATTTTTGTAATTCCAATGGATGGTATCCTTGTCATTATGGAAGGTAATCTGTTGTCGAGATTTTTGATACTCCAATGGATGGTAGCCTTGTCATTATGGGAGGTAGTCAGTCGTTGAGATTTATGTTACTCCAATGGATTGTAGCCTTGTCATTATGGAAGGTAGTGTGTTGTTCAGATTTTTGTTACTCCAATGGATGGTAATCTTGTCATTATAGAAGGTAGTCTATTGTCGAGATTTTTGTTATTCTATTGGATGGTAGCCTTGTCATTATGGAAGGTAGTCTGTTGTCGAGATTTTTGTTATTCCAATGGATGGTAACCTTGTCATTATGGAAGGTAGTCTATTATCGAGATTTGTGTTACTCCAATGTATGGTAGCCTTGTCGTTATGGAAGGTAGTCTGTTGTCGAGATTTTTGTTACTCAAATGGATATTATCCTTGTCTTTATGGAAGGTAGTCTGTCATTGAGATTTTTGTTACTCTAATGGATGGTAGACTTGTCATTATGGAAGGTAGTCTATTATCGAGATATTTGTTATTCCAATGGATTGTAGCCTTGTCATTATGGAAGGTAGTCTTTTTTCGAGATTTTTGTTACTCCAATGGATGGTAGCCTTGTCATTATTAAAGTTAGTTTGTCGTTGAGATTTTTGTTACTCCAATGGATTGTAGCCTTCTCATTATGGTAGGTAGTCTGTTCATCAGATTTTTGTTACTCCAATGGATGGTAGACTTATGATTATGGAAGGTAGACTGTTGTTAAGATTTTTGTTATTCCATTGGATGGTAGCCTTGTCATTATGGAAGGTAGTCTATTGTCGAGATTTTTGTTACCCAAATGGATGGTAGCCTTGTAATTATGGAAGGTAGTCTGTTGTAGAGATTTTTGTTACTCCAATGGATGGTATCCTTTTCATTATGGAAGGTAGTCTATTGTTGAGATTTATGTTACTCCAATGGATTGTAGCCTTGTAATTATGGAAGGTAGTCGATTATTCAGATATTTGTTACTCCAATGGATGCTAGCCTTGTCATTATGGAAGGTAGTTTATTGTCGAGATTTTTGTTATTCCAATGGATGGTAACCTTATCATTATGGAAGGTAGTCTTTTGTCTAGATTGTTGTTACTCCAATGGATGATAGTCTTGTCATTATGGAAGGTAGTCTATTATCGAGATTTTTGTTATTCCAATGGATGGTATCCTTGTCATTATGGAAGGTAATCTGTTGTCGAGATTTTTGATACTCCAATGGATGGTAGCCTTGTCATTATGGAAGGTAGTCAGACGTTGGGATTTATTGTTACTCCAATGGATTGTAGCCTTGTCATTATGGAAGGTAGTGTGTTGTTCATATTTTTGTTACTCCAATGGATGGTAACCTTGTCATTATGGAAGGTAGTCTATTGTCGTGATTTTTGTTATTCTATTGGATGGTAGCCTTGTCATTATGGAAGGTAGTCTGTTGTCGAGATTTTTGTTATTCCAATGGATGGTAACCTTACCATTATGGAAGGTAGTCTGTTCTCGAGATTTGGGTTACTCCAATGTATGGTAGCCTTGTCGTTATAGAAGGTAGTCTGTTGTCGAGATTTTTGTTACTCAAATGGATATTAGCCTTGTCTTTATGGAAGGTAGTCTGTCGTTGAGATTTTTGTTACTCCAATGGATGGTAGCCTTGGCATTATGGAAGTTAGTATGTCATTGAGATTTTTGTTACTCTAATGGATGGTAGACTTGTCATTATGGAAGGTAGTATATTATCGAGATATTTGTTATTCCAATGGATTGTAGCCTTGTCATTATGGAAGGTAGTCTTTTGTCGAGATTTTTGTTACTCCAATGGATGGTAGCCTTGTCATTATTAAAGTTAGTTTGTCGTTGAGATTTTTGTTACTCCAATGGATTGTAGCCTTGTCATTATAGTAGGTAGTTTGTTCATCAGATTTTTGTTACTCCAATGGATGGTAGACTTGTGATTATGGAAGGTAGACTGTTCTCGAGATTTTTGTTATTCCATTGGATGGTAGCCTTGTCATTATGGAAGGTAGTCTGTTGTCGAGATTTTTGTTACTCGAAAGGATAGTAGCCTTGCCATTATTGAAGGTAGTTTTTTATCGATATCTTTGTTACACCAATGAATGATAGCCTTGTCATTATGGAAGGTAGTATGTTGTCGATATTTTTGGTACTCCAATGGATGGTAGCCTTATCATTATAGAATGTAGTCAATTGTCCAGATTTTGTTACTCTAATGGATCGTAGCCTTGTCATTATGGAACATAGTATGTTGTCGGTATTTTTGTTACTCCAATAAATGGTAGCCTTGTCATTATGGAAGGTAGTTTGTTGTCGATATTGTTTTTACTCCAATGGATTGTAGCCTTGTCATTACGGAAGGTAGTCTATTGTCGAGATTTTTATTACCCAAATGGATGGTAGCCTTGTAATTATGGAAGGTAGTCTGTTGTAGAGATTTTTGTTACTCCAATGGATGGTATCCTTTTCATTATGGAAGGTAGTCTATTGTTTAGATTTATGTTACTCCAATGGATTGTAGCCTTGTAATTATGGAAGGTAGTCTGATGTTCATATATTTGTTACTCCAATGTATGATAGTCTTGTCATTATGGAAGGTAGTCTATTATCGAGATTTTTGTTATTCCAATGGATGGTATCCTTTTCATTATGGAAGGTAATCTGTTGTCGAGATTTTTGATACTCCAATGGATGGTAGCCTTGTCATTATGGAAGGTAGTCTATCGTTGAGATTTCTGTTACTCCAATGGATTGTAGCCTTGTCATTATGGAAGGTAGTGTGTTGTTCAGATTTTTGTTACTCCAATGGATGGTAACCTTGTCATTATGGAAGGTAGTCTATTGTCGTGATTTTTGTTATTCTATTGGATGGTAGCCTTGTCATTATGGAAGGTAGTCTATTGTCGAGATTTTTGTTATTCCAATGGATGGTAACCTTGTCATTATGGAAGGTAGTCTTTTGTCTAGAATGTTGTTACTACAATGGATGATAGTCATGTCATTATGGAAGGTAGTCTATTATCGAGATTTTTGTAATTCCAATGGATGGTATCCTTGTCATTATGGAAGGTAATCTGTTGTCGAGATTTTTGATACTCCAATGGATGGTAGCCTTGTCATTATGGGAGGTAGTCAGTCGTTGAGATTTATGTTACTCCAATGGATTGTAGCCTTGTCATTATGGAAGGTAGTGTGTTGTTCAGATTTTTGTTACTCCAATGGATGGTAATCTTGTCATTATGGAAGGTAGTCTATTGTCGAGATTTTTGTTATTCTATTGGATGGTAGCCTTGTCATTATGGAAGGTAGTCTGTTGTCGAGATTTTTGTTATTCCAATGGATGGTAACCTTGTCATTATGGAAGGTAGTCTATTATCGAGATTTGTGTTACTCCAATGTATGGTAGCCTTGTCGTTATGGAAGGTAGTCTGTTGTCGAGATTTTTGTTACTCAAATGGATATTATCCTTGTCTTTATGGAAGGTAGTCTGTCGTTGAGATTTTTGTTACTCTAATGGATGGTAGACTTGTCATTATGGAAGGTAGTCTATTATCGAGATATTTGTTATTCCAATGGATTGTAGCCTTGTCATTATGGAAGGTAGTCTTTTTTCGAGATTTTTGTTACTCCAATGGATGGTAGCCTTGTCATTATGGTAGGTAGTTTGTTCATCAGATTTTTGTTACTCCAATGGATGGTAGACTTGTGATTATGGAAGGTAGACTGTTGTTAAGATTTTTTTTATTCCATTGGATGGTAGCCTTGTCATTATGGAAGGTAGTCTATTGTCGAGATTTTTGATACCCAAATGGATGGTAGCCTTGTAATTATGGAAGGTAGTCTGTTGTAGAGATTTTTGTTACTCCAATGGATGGTATCCTTTTCATTATGGAAGGTAGTCTATTGTTGAGATTTATGTTACTCCAATGGATTGTAGCCTTGTAATTATGGAAGGTAGTCGATTATTCAGATATTTGTTACTCCAATGGATGCTAGCCTTGTCATTATGGAAGGTAGTCTATTGTCGAGATTTTTGTTATTCCAATGGATGGTAAGCTTATCATTATGGAAGGTAGTCTTTTGTCTAGATTGTTGTTACTCCAATGGATGATAGTCTTGTCATTATGGAAGGTAGTCTATTATCGAGATTTTTGTTATTCCAATGGATGGTATCCTTGTCATTATGGAAGGTAATCTGTTGTCGAGATTTTTGATACTCCAATTGATGGTAGCCTTGTCATTATGGAAGGTAGTCAGACGTTGAGATTTACTGTTACTCCAATGGATTGTAGCCTTGTCATTATGGAAGGTAGTGTGTTGTTCATATTTTTGTTACTCCAATGGATGGTAACCTTGTCATTATGGAAGGTAGTCTATTGTCGTGATTTTTGTTATTCTATTGGATGGTAGCCTTGTCATTATGGTAGGTAGTCTGTTGTCGAGATTTTTGTTATTCCAATGGATGGTAACCTTACCATTATGGAAGGTAGTCTGTTGTCGAGATTTGGGTTACTCCAATGTATGGTAGCCTTGTCGTTATAGAAGGTAGTCTGTTGTCGAGATTTTTGTTACTCAAATGGATATTAGCCTTGTCTTTATGGAAGGTAGTCTGTCGTTGAGATTTTTGTTACTCCAATGGATGGTAGCCTTGGCATTATGGAAGTTAGTATGTCATTGAGATTTTTGTTACTCTAATGGATGGTAGACTTGTCATTATGGAAGGTAGTATATTATCGAGATATTTGTTATTCCAATGGATTGTAGCCTTGTCATTATGGAAGGTAGTCTTTTGTCGAGATTTTTGTTACTCCAATGGATGGTAGCCTTGTCATTATTAAAGTTAGTTTGTCGTTGAGATTTTTGTTACTCCAATGGATTGTAGCCTTGTCATTATGGTAGGTAGTTTGTTCATCAGATTTTTGTTACTCCAATGGATGGTAGACTTGTGATTATGTAAGGTAGACTGTTCTCGAGATTTTTGTTATTCCATTGGATGGTAGCCTTGTCATTATGGAAGGTAGTCTGTTGTCGAGATTTTTGTTACTCAAATGGATATTATCCTTGTCTTTATGGAAGGTAGTCTGTCGTTGAGATTTTTGTTACTCTAATGGATGGTAGACTTGTCATTATGGAAGGTAGTCTATTATCGAGATATTTGTTATTCCAATGGATTGTAGCCTTGTCATTATGGAAGGTAGTCTTTTTTCGAGATTTTTGTTACTCCAATGGATGGTAGCCTTGTCATTATGGTAGGTAGTTTGTTCATCAGATTTTTGTTACTCCAATGGATGGTAGACTTGTGATTATGGAAGGTAGACTGTTGTTAAGATTTTTTTTATTCCATTGGATGGTAGCCTTGTCATTATGGAAGGTAGTCTATTGTCGAGATTTTTGATACCCAAATGGATGGTAGCCTTGTAATTATGGAAGGTAGTCTGTTGTAGAGATTTTTGTTACTCCAATGGATGGTATCCTTTTCATTATGGAAGGTAGTCTATTGTTGAGATTTATGTTACTCCAATGGATTGTAGCCTTGTAATTATGGAAGGTAGTCGATTATTCAGATATTTGTTACTCCAATGGATGCTAGCCTTGTCATTATGGAAGGTAGTCTATTGTCGAGATTTTTGTTATTCCAATGGATGGTAACCTTATCATTATGGAAGGTAGTCTTTTGTCTAGATTGTTGTTACTCCAATGGATGATAGTCTTGTCATTATGGAAGGTAGTCTATTATCGAGATTTTTGTTATTCCAATGGATGGTATCCTTGTCATTATGGAAGGTAATCTGTTGTCGAGATTTTTGATACTCCAATTGATGGTAGCCTTGTCATTATGGAAGGTAGTCAGACGTTGAGATTTACTGTTACTCCAATGGATTGTAGCCTTGTCATTATGGAAGGTAGTGTGTTGTTCATATTTTTGTTACTCCAATGGATGGTAACCTTGTCATTATGGAAGGTAGTCTATTGTCGTGATTTTTGTTATTCTATTGGATGGTAGCCTTGTCATTATGGTAGGTAGTCTGTTGTCGAGATTTTTGTTATTCCAATGGATGGTAACCTTACCATTATGGAAGGTAGTCTGTTGTCGAGATTTGGGTTACTCCAATGTATGGTAGCCTTGTCGTTATAGAAGGTAGTCTGTTGTCGAGATTTTTGTTACTCAAATGGATATTAGCCTTGTCTTTATGGAAGGTAGTCTGTCGTTGAGATTTTTGTTACTCCAATGGATGGTAGCCTTGGCATTATGGAAGTTAGTATGTCATTGAGATTTTTGTTACTCTAATGGATGGTAGACTTGTCATTATGGAAGGTAGTATATTATCGAGATATTTGTTATTCCAATGGATTGTAGCCTTGTCATTATGGAAGGTAGTCTTTTGTCGAGATTTTTGTTACTCCAATGGATGGTAGCCTTGTCATTATTAAAGTTAGTTTGTCGTTGAGATTTTTGTTACTCCAATGGATTGTAGCCTTGTCATTATGGTAGGTAGTTTGTTCATCAGATTTTTGTTACTCCAATGGATGGTAGACTTGTGATTATGTAAGGTAGACTGTTCTCGAGATTTTTGTTATTCCATTGGATGGTAGCCTTGTCATTATGGAAGGTAGTCTGTTGTCGAGATTTTTGTTACTCGAAAGGATAGTAGCCTTGCCATTATTGAAGGTAGTTTTTTATCGATATCTTTGTTACACCAATGAATGATAGCCTTGTCATTATGGAAGGTAGTATGTTGTCGATATTTTTGGTACTCCAATGGATGGTAGCCTTATCATTATAGAATGTAGTCAATTGTCCAGATTTTGTTACTCTAATGGATCGTAGCCTTGTCATTATGGAACATAGTATGTTGTCGGTATTTTTGTTACTCCAATAAATGGTAGCCTTGTCATTATGGAAGGTAGTTTGTTGTCGATATTGTTTTTACTCCAATGGATTGTAGCCTTGTCATTATTGAAGGTAGTCTATTGTCGAGATTTTTGTTACCCAAATGGATGGTAGCCTTGTAATTATGGAAGGTAGTCTGTTGTAGAGATTTTTGTTACTCCAATGGATGGTATCCTTTTCATTATGGAAGGTAGTCTATTGTTTAGATTTATGTTACTCCAATGGATTGTAGCCTTGTAATTATCGAAGGTAGTCTGATGTTCATATATTTGTTACTCCAATGTATGATAGTCTTGTCATTATGGAAGGTAGTCTATTATCGAGATTTTTGTTATTCCAATGGATGGTATCCTTTTCATTATGGAAGGTAATCTGTTGTCGAGATTTTTGATACTCCAATGGATGGTAGCCTTGTCATTATGGAAGGTAGTCTATCGTTGAGATTTCTGTTACTCCAATGGATTGTAGCCTTTTCATTATGGAAGGTAGTGTGTTGTTCAGATTTTTGTTACTCCAATGGATGGTAACCTTGTCATTATGGAAGGTAGTCTATTGTCGTGATTTTTGTTATTCTATTGGATGTTAGCCTTGTCATTATGGAAAGTACTCTGTTGTCGAGATTTTTTTTATTCCAATGGATGGTAACCTTGTCATTATGGAAGGAAGTCTGTTGTCGAGATTTGGGTTACTCCAATGTATGGTAGCCTTGTCGTTATGGAAGGTAGTCTGTTGTCGAGATTTTTGTTACTCAAATGGATATTAGCCTTGTCTTTATGGAAGGTAGTCTGTCGTTGAGATTTTTGTTACTCCAATGGATGGTAGCCTTGTCATTATGGAAGTTAGTATGTCATTGAGATTTTTGTTACTCTAATGGATGGTAGACTTATCATTATGGAAGGTAGTCTATTGTCGAGATATTTGTTAATCCAATGGATTGTAGCCTTGTCATTATGGAAGGTAGTCTTTTGTCGAGATTTTTGTTACTCCAATGGATGGTAGCCTTGTCATTATTAAAGTTAGTTTGTCGTTGAGATTTTTGTTACTCCAATGGATTGTAGCCTTGTCATTATGGTAGGTAGTTTGTTCATCAGATTTTTGTTACTCCAATGGATGGTAGACTTGTGATTATGGAAGGTAGACTGTTGTCGAGATTTTTGTTATTCCATTGGATGGTAGCCTTGTCATTATGGAAGGTAGTCTGTTGTCGAGATTTTTGTTACTCGAAAGGATAGTCGCCTTGCCATTATTGAAGGTAGTTTTTTGTCGATATCTTTGTTACACCAATGAATGATAGCCTTGTCATTATGGAAGGTAGTATGTTGTCGATATTTTTGTTACTCCAATGGATGGTAGCCTTATCATTATAGAATGTAGTCAGTTGTCCAGATTTTGTTACTCTAATGGATCGTAGCCTTGTCATTATGGAACATAGTCTGTTGTCGATATTTTTGTTACTCCAATAAATGGTAGCCTTGTCATTATGGAAGGTAGTTTGTTGTCGATATTTTTTTCACTCCAATGGATTGTAGCCTTGTCATTATGGAAGGTAGTCTATTGTCGAGATTTTTGTTACTCCAATGGATGGTATCCTTTTCATTATGGAAGGTAGTCTATTGTTGAGATTTATGTTACTCCAATGGATTGTAGCCTTGTAATTATGGAAGGTAGTCTATTGTTGAGATTTATGTTACTCCAATGGATTGTAGCCTTGTAATTATGGAAGGTAGTCTGATGTTCAGATATTTGTTACTTCAATGGATGCTAGCCTTGTCATTATGGAAGGTAGTCTTTTGTCGAGATTTTTGTTATTCCAATGGATGGTAACCTTGTCATTATGGAAGTTAGTATTTTGTCTAGATTGTTGTTACTCCAATGGATGATAGTCTTGTCATTATGGAAGGTAGTCTATTATCGAGATTTTTGTTATTCCAAAGGATGGTATCCTTGTCATTATAGAAGGTAATCTGTTGTCGAGATTATTGATACTCCAATGGATGGTAGCCTTGTCATTATGGAAGGTAGTCTGTTGTTGAGATTTCTGTTACTCCAATGGATTGTAGCCTTGTCATTATGGAAGGTAGTGTGTTGTTCAGATTTTTGTTACTCCAATGGATGGTAAACTTGTCATTATGGAAGGTAGTCTATTGTCGAGATTTTTGTTATTCTATAGGATGGTAGCCTTGTCATTATGGAAGGTAGTATGTTGTCGATATTTTTGTTACTCCAATGGATGGTAGCCTTATCATTATAGAATGTAGTCAGTTGTCCAGATTTTGTTACTCTAATGGATCGTAGCCTTGTCATTATGGAATGTAGTTTGTTGTCGATATTTTTTTCACTCCAATGGATTGTAGCCTTGTCATTCTGGAAGGTAGTCTATTGTCGAGATTTTTGTTACTCCAATGGATGGTATCCTTTTCATTATGGAAGGTAGTCTATTGTTGAGATTTATGTTACTCCAATGGATTGTAGCCTTGTAATGATGGAAGGTAGTCTGATGTTCAGATATTTGTTATTCCAATGGATGCTAGCCTTGTCATTATGGAAGGTAGTCTTTTGTCGAGATTTTTGTTATTCCAATGGATGGTAACCTTGTCATTATGGAAGGTAGTCTTTTGTCTAGATTGTTGTTACTCCAATGTATGATAGTCTTATCATTATGGAAGGTAGTCTATTATCGAGATTTTTGTTATTCCAATGGTTGGTATCCTTTTCATTATGGAAGGTAATCTGTTGTCGAGATTTTTTATACTCCAATGGATGGTAGCCTTGTCATTATGGAAGGTAGTCTATCGTTGAGATTTCTATTACTCCAATGGATTGTAGCCTTGTCATTATGGAAGGTAGTGTGTTGTTCATATTTTTTTTACTCCAATGGATGGTAACCTTGTCATTATGGAAGGTAGTCTATTGTCGTGATTTTTGTTATTCTATTGGATCGTAGCGTTGTCATTATGGAAGGTAGTCTGTTGTCGAGATTTTTGTTATTCCAATGGATGGTAGCCTTGTCATTATGGAAGGTAGTCTGTTGTCGAGATTTGGGTTACTCCAATGTATGGTAGCCTTGTCGTTATGGAAGGTAGTCTGTTGTCGAGATTTTTGTTACTCAAATGGATATTAGCCTTGTCTTTATGGAAGGTAGTCTATCGTTGAGATTTTTGTTACTCCAATGGATGGTAGCCTTGTCATTATGGAAGTTAGTATGTCATTGAGATTTTTGTTACTCTAATGGATGGTAGACTTGTCATTATGGAAGGTTGTCTATTATCGAGATATTTGTTATTCCAATGGATTGTAGCCTTGTCATTATGGAAGGTAGTCTTTTGTCGAGATTTTTATTACTTCAATGGATGGTAGCCTTGTCATTATTAAAGTTAGTTTGTCGTTGAGATTTTTGTTACTCCAATGGATTGTAGCCTTGTCATTATGGTAGGTAGTTTGTTCATCAGATTTTTGTTACTCCAATGGATGGTAGACTTGTGATTATGGAAGGTAGATTGTTATCGAGATTTTTGTTGTTCCATTGGATGGTAGCCTTGTCATCATGGAAGGTAGTCTGTTGTCGAGATTTTTGTTACTCGAAAGGATAGTAGCCTTGCCATTATTGAAGGTAGTTTTTTGTCGATATCTTTGTTACACCAATGAATGATAGCCTTGTCATTATGGAGGGTAGTATGTTGTCCATATTTTTGTTACTCCAATGGATGGTAGCCTTATCATTATAGAATGTAGTCAGTTGTCCAGATTTTGTTACTCTAATGGATCGTAGTCTTGTCATTATGGAACATAGTCTGTTGTCGATATTTTTGTTACTCCAATAAATTGTAGCCTTGTCATTATGGATGGTAGTTTGTTGTCGATATTTTTTTTACTCCAATGGATTGTAGCCTAGTCATTATGGAAGGTAGTCTATTGTCGAGATTTTTGTTACCCAAATGGATGGTAGCCTTGTAATTATGGAAGGTAGTTTGTTGTAGAGATTTTTGTTACTCCAATAAATGGTAGCCTTGTCATTATGGAAGGTAGTCTATTGTTGAGATTTATGTTACTCCAATGGATTGTAGCCTTGTAATTATGGAAGGTAGTCTGATGTTCAGATATTTGTTACTCCAATGGATGCTAGCCTTGTCATTATGGAAGGTAGTCTTTGGTCGAGATTTTTGTTATTCCAATGGATGGTAACCTTGTCATTATGGAAGGTAGTCTTTTGTCTAGATTGTTGTTACTCCAATGGATGATAGTCTTGTCATTATGGAAGGTAGTCTATTATCGAGATTTTTGTTATTCCAATGGATGGTATCCTTGTCATTATGGAAGGTAATCTGTTGTCGAGATTTTTGATACTCCAATGGATGGTAGCCTTGTCATTATGGAAGGTAGTCTGTCGTTGATATTTCTGTTACTCCAATGGATTGTAGCCTTGTCATTATGGAAGGTAGTGTGTTGTTCATATTTTTGTTACTCCAATGGATGGTAAACTTGACATTATGGAAGGTAGTCTATTGTCGATATTTTTGTTATTCTATAGGATGGTAGCCTTGTCATTATGGAAGGTAGTATGTTGTCGATATTTTTGTTACTCCAATGGATGGTAGCCTTATCATTATAGAATGTAGTCAGTTGTCCAGATTTTGTTACTCTAATGGATCGTAGCCTTGTCATTATGGAACATAGTCTGTTGTCGATATTTTTGTTACTCCAATAAATGGTAGCCTTGTTATTATGGAAGGTAGTTTGTTGTCGATATTTTTTTTACTCCAATGGATTGTAGCCTTGTCATTATGGAAGGTATTCTATTGTCGAGATTTTTGTTACCCAAATGGATGGTAGCCTTGTAATTATGGAAGGTAGTCTGTTGTAGAGATATTTGTTACTCCAATGGATGGTATCCTTTTCATTATGGAAGGTAGTCTATTATTGAGATTTATGTTACTCCAATGGATTGTAGCCTTGTAATTATGGAAGGTAGTCTGATGTTCAGATATTTGTTACTCCAATGGATGCTAGCCTTGTCATTATGGAAGGTAGTCTTTTGTCGAGATTTTTGTTATTCCAATGGATGGTAACCTTGTCATTATGGAAGGTAGTCTTTTGTCTAGATTGTTGTTACTCCAATGGATGATAGTCTTGTCATTATGGAAGGTAGTCTATTATCGAGATTTTTGTTATTCCAATGGATGGTATCCTTGTCATTATGGAAGGTAATCTGTTGTCGAGATTTTTGATACTCCAATGGATGGTAGCCTTGTCATTATGGAAGGTAGTCTGTCGTTGAGATTTCTGTTACTCCAATGGATTGTAGCCTTGTCATTATGGAAGGTAGTGTGTTGTTCATATTTTTGTTACTCCAATGGATGGTAAACTTGTCATTATGGAAGGTAGTCTATTGTCGATATTTTTGTTATTCTATAGGATGGTAGCCTTGTCATTATGGAAGGTAGTATGTTGTCGATACTTTTGTTACTCCAATGGATGGTAGCCTTATCATTATAGAATATAGTCAGTTGTCCAGATTTTGTTACTCTAATGGATCGTAGCCTTGTCATTACTGAACATAGTCTGTTGTCGATATTTTTGTTACTCCAATAAATGGTAGCCTTGTCATTATGGAAGGTAGTTTGTTGTCGATATTTTTTTTACTCTAATGGATTGTAGCCTTGTCATTATGGAAGGTATTCTATTGTCGAGATTTTTGTTACCCAAATGGATGGTAGCCTTGTAATTATGGAAGGTAGTCTGTTGTAGAGATATTTGTTACTCCAATGGATGGTATCCTTTTCATTATGGAAGGTAGTCTATTGTTGAGACTTATGTTACTCCAATGGATTGTAGCCTTGTAATTATGGAAGGTAGTCTGATGTTCAGATATTTGTTACTCCAATGGATTGTAGCCTTGTCATTATGGAAGGTAGTGTGTTGTTCAGATTTTTGTTACTCCAATGGATGGTAACCTTGTCATTATGGAAGGTAGTTTATTGTCGTGATTTTTGTTATTCTATTGGATGGTAGCCTTGTCATTATAGAAGGTAGTCTGTTGTCGAGATTTTTGTTATTCCAATGGATGGTAACCTTGTCATTATAGAAGGTAGTCTGTTGTCGAGATTTGGGTTACTCCAATGTATGGTAGCCTTGTCGTTATGGAAGGTAGTCTGTTGTCGAGATTTTTGTTACTCAAATGGATATTAGCCTTGTCTTTATGGAAGGTAGTCTGTCGTTGAGATTTTTGTTACTCCAATGGATGGTAGCCTTGTCATTATGGAAGTTAGTATGTCATTGAGATTTTTGTTACTCTAATGGATGGTAGACTTGTCATTATGGAAGGTAGTCTATTATCGAGATATTTGTTATTCCAATGGATTGTAGCCTTGTCATTATGGAAGGTAGTCTTTTGTCGAGATTTTTGTTACTCCAATGGATGGTAGCCTTGTCAGTATTGAAGTTAGTTTGTCGTTGAGATTTTTGTTACTCCAATGGATTGTAGCCTTGTCATTATAGTAGGTAGTTTGTTCATCAGATTTTTGTTACTCCAATGGATGGTAGACTTGTGATTATGGAAGGTAGACTGTTGTCGAGATTTTTGTTATTCCATTGGATGGTAGCCTTGTCATTATGGAAGGTAGTCTGTTGTCGAGATTTTTGTTACTCGAAAGGATAGTAGCCTTGCAATTATTGAAGGTAGTTTTTTGTCGATATCTTTGTTACACCAATGAATGATAGCCTTGTCATTATGGAAGGTAGTATGTTGTCGATATTTTTGTTACTCCAATGGATGGTAGCCTTATCATTATAGAATGTAGTCAGTTGTCCAGATTTTGTTACTCTAATGGATCGTAGCCTTGTCATTATGGAACATAGTCTGTTGTCGATATTTTTTTTACTCCAATGGATTGTAGCCTTGTCATTATGGAAGGTAGTCTATTGTCGAGATTTTTGTTACCCAAATGGATGGTAGCCTTGTCATTATGGAAGGTAGTCTATTGTCGAGATTTTTGTTACCCAAATGGATGGTAGCCTTGTAATTATGGAAGGTAGTCTGTTGTAGAGATTTTTGTTACGCCAATGGATGCTAGCCTTGTCATTATGGAAGGTAGTCTATTGTTGAGATTTTTGTTATTCCAATGGATGGTAACCTTGTCATTATGGAAGATAGTCTTTTGTCTAGATTGTTGTTACTCCAATGGATGATAGTCTTGTCATTATGGAAGGTAGTCTATTATCGAGATTTTTTTTATTCCAATGGATGGTATCCTTGTCATTATGGAAGGTAATCTGTTGTCGAGATTTTTGATACTCCAATGGATGGTAGCCTTGTCATTATGGAAGGTAGTCTGTCGTTGACATTTCTGTTACACCAATGGATTGTAGCCTTGTCATTATGGAAGGTAGTGTGTTGTTCAGATTTTTGTTACTCCAATGGATGGTAACCTTGTCATTATGGAAGGTAGTCTATTGTCGAGATTTTTGTTATTCTATAGGATGGTAGCCTTGTCCTTATGGAAGGTAGTATGTTTCCGATATTTTTGTTACTCCAATGGATGGTAGCCTTATCATTATAGAATGTAGTCAGTTGTCCAGATTTTGTTACTCTAATGGATCGTAGCCTTGTCATTATGGAACATAGTCTGTTGTCGATATTTTTGTTACACCAATAAATGGTATCCTTGTCATTATGGAAGGTATTTTGTCGTCGTTATTTTTTTTACTCCAATGGATTGTAGCCTTGTCATTATGGAAGGTAGTATATTGTCCAGATTTTTGTTAGCCAAATGGATGGTAGCCTTGTAATTATGGAAGGTAGTCTGTTGTAGAGATATTTGTTACTCCAATGGATGGTATCCTTTTCATTATGGATGGTAGTCTATTGTTGAGATTTATGTTACTCCAATGGATTGTAGCCTTGTAATTATGGAAGGTAGTCTGATGTTCAGATATTTGTTACTCCAATGGATGCTAGCCTTGTCATTATGGAAGGTAGTCTATTGTCGAGTTTTTTATTATTCCAATGGATGGTAACCTTGTCATTATGGAAGGTAGTCTTTTGTCTAGATTGTTGTTACTCCAATGGATGATAGTCTTGTCATTATGGAAGGTAGTCTATTATCGAGATTTTTGTTATTCCAATGGATGGTATCCTTGTCATTATGGAAGGTAATCTGTTGTCGAGATTTTTGATACTCCAATGGATGGTAGCCTTGTCATTATGGAAGGTAGTCTGTCGTTGAGATTTCTGTTACTCCAATGGATTGTAGCCTTGTCATTATGGAAGGTAGTGTGTTGTTCAGATTTTTGTTACTCCAATGGATGGTAACCTTGTCATTATGGAAGGTAGTCTATTGTCGAGATTTTTGTTATTCTATAGGATGGTAGCCTTATCATTATAGAATGTAGTCAGTTGTCCAGATTTTGTTACTCTAATGGATCGTAGCTTTGTAATTATGGAACACAGTCTGTTGTCGATATTTTTGTCACTCCAATAAATGGTAGCCTTGTCATTATGGAAGGTAGTTTGTTGTCGATATTTTTTTTACTCCAATGGATTGTAGCCTTGTCATTATGGAAGGTAGTCTATTGTCGAGATTTTTGTTACCCAAATGGATGGTACCCTTGTAATTATGGAAGGTAGTCTGTTGTAGAGATTTTTGTTACTCCAATGGATGGTATCCTTTTCATTATGGAAGGTAGTCTATTGTTGAGATTTATGTTACTCCAATGGATTGTAGCCTTGTAATTATGGAAGGTAGTCTGATGTTCAGATATTTGTTACTATAATGGATGCTAGCCTTGTCATTGTGGAAGGTAGTTTATTGTCGAGATTTTTGTTATCCCAATGGATGGTAACCTTGTCATTATGGAAGGTAGTCTTTTGTCTAGATTGTTGTTACTCCAATGGATGATAGTCTTGTCATTATGGAAGGTAGTCTGTTGTCGAGATTTTTGATACTCCAATGGATGGTAGCCTTGTCATTATGGAAGGTAGTCTGTCGTTGAGATTTTTGTTACTCCAATGGATTGTAGCCTTGTCATTATGGAAGGTAGTGTGTTGTTCAGATTTTTGTTACTCCAATGGATGGTAACCTTGTCATTATGGAAGCTAGTCTATTGTCGAGATTTTTGTTATTCTATTGGATGGTAGCCTTGTCATTATGGAAGGTAGTCTGTTGTCGAGATTTTTGTTATTCCAATGGATGGTAACCTTGTTATTATGGAAGGTAATCTGTTGTCGAGAATTGTGTTACTCCAATGTATGGTAGCCTTGTCGTTATGGAAGGTAGTCTATTGTTGAGATTTTTGTTACTCAAACGGATGGTAGCCTTGTCTTTATAGAAGGTAGTCTGTCGTTGAGATTTTTGTTACTCCAATGGATGGAAACCTTGTTATTATGGAAGTTAGTATGTCATTGAGATTTTTGTTACTCTAATGGATGGTAGACTTGTCATTATGGAAGGTAGTCTATTATCGAGATATTTGTTATTCCAATGGATTGTAGCCTTGTCATTATGGAAGGTAGTCTTTTGTCGAGATTTTTGTTACTCCAATGGATGGTAGCCTTGTCATTATTAAAGTTAGTTTGTCGTTGAGAATTTTGTTACTCCAATGGATTGTAGCCTTGTCATTATGGTAGGTAGTTTGTTCATCAGATTTTTGTTACTCCAATGGATGGTAGACTTGTGATTATGGAAGGTAGACTGTTGTCGAGATTTTTGTTATTCCATTGGATGGTAGCCTTGTCATTATGGAAGGTAGTCTGTTGTCGAGATTTTTGTTACTCGAAAGGATAGTAGCCTTGCAATTATTGAAGGTAGTTTTTTGTCGATATTTTTGTTACTCCAATGAATGATAGCCTTGTCATTATGGAAGGTAGTATGTTGTCGATATTTTTGTTACTCCAATGGATGGTAGCCTTATCATTATAGAATGTAGTCAGTTGTCCAGATTTTGTTACTCTAATGGATGGTAGGCTTGTCATTATGGAAGGTAGTTTGTTGTCGATATTTTTTTACTCCAATGGAATGTATCTTTGTCATTATTGAAGGTAGTCTATTGTCGATATCTTTGTTACCCCAATGGATGGTAGCCTTGTAATTATGGAAGGTAGTCTGTTGTAGAGATTTTTGCTACTCCAATGGAATGTAGCCTTTTCATTATGGAAGGTAGTCTATTGATGAGATTTCTGTTACTCCAATGGATTATAGCCTTGTCATTATGGAAGGTAGTCTGATGTTCAGATTTTTGTTACTCCAATGGATGCTAGCCTTGTCATTATGGAAGGTAGTCTATTGTCGAGATTTTTGTTATTCCAATGGATGGTAACCTTGTCATTATGGAAGGTAGTCTTTTGTCTAGATTGTTGTTACTCCAATGGATGATAGCCTTGTCATTATGGAAGGTAGTCTATTG
Organism: Vicia faba; assembly: GCA_948472305.1. Lineage (NCBI taxonomy): Eukaryota > Viridiplantae > Streptophyta > Magnoliopsida > Fabales > Fabaceae > Vicia > Vicia faba. Next base: position 678,552,567 of record OX451739.1, on the reverse strand, counting down.
TCGAGATTTTTGTTATTCCAATGGATGGTATCCTTGTAATTATGGAAGGTAGTCTGTTGTAGAGATTTTTGCTACTCCAATGGATGGTATCCTTTTCATTATTGAAGGTAGTCTTTTGTTGAGATTTCTGTTACTCCAATGGATTGTAGCCTTGTCATTTTGGAAGGTAGTCTGATGTTCAGATTTTTGTTACTCCAATGGATGCTAGCCTTGTCATTATGGAAGGTAGTCTATTGTCGAGATTTTTGTTATTCTATTGGATGGTAGACTTGTCATTATGGAAGGTAGTTTGATGTCGAGATTTGTGTTACTCCAATGTATGGTAGCCTTGTCATTATGGAAGGTAGTCTGTTGTCGAGATTTTTGTTACTCAAATGGATGGTATCCTTGTCTTTATGGAAGGTAGTTTGTCGTTGAGATTTTTGTTACTCCAATGGATGGTAGCCTTGTCATTATGGAAGTTAGTATGTGATTGAGATTTTTGTTACTCTAATTGATGGTAGACTTGTCATTATGGATGGTAGCCTTGTCATTATTGAAGTTAGTTTGTCATTGATATTTTTGTTACTCCAATGGATTGTAGCCTTGTCATTATGGTAGGTAGTTTGTTCATCAGATTTTTTTTACTCCAATGGATGGTAGACTTGTGATTATGGAAGGTAGACTGTTGTCGAGATTTTTGTTATTCCATTGGATGGTAGCCTTGTCATTATGGAAGGTAGTCTGTTGTCGAGATTTTTCTTACTCGAAAGGATAGTAGCCTTGCCATTGTTGAAGGTAGTTTGTTGTCGATATCTTTGTTACTTCAATGAATGATAGCCTTGTCATTATGGAAGGTAGTATGTTGTCGATATTTTTGTTACTCCAATGGATGGTAGCCTTATCATTATAGAATGTAGTCAGTTGTCCAGATTTTGTTACTCTAATGGATCGTAGCCTTGTCATTATGGAACATAGTCTGTTGTCGATATTTTTGTTACTCCAATGGATGGTAGCCTTGTCAGTATGGAAGGTAGTTTGTTGTTGATATTTTTTTACTCCAATGGATGGTATCTTTGTCATTATTGAAGGTAGTCTATTATCGATATCTTTGTTACTCCAATGCATGGTAGTCTATTGTCGAGATTTTTGTTACCCAAATGGATGGTAGCCTTGTAATTATGGAAGGTAGTCTGTTGTAGAGATTTTTGCTACTCCAATGGATGGTAGCCTTTTCATTATGGAAGGTAGTCTATTGTTGAGATTTCTGTTACTCCAATGGATTGTAGCCTTGTCATTATGGAAGGTAGTCTGATGTTCTGATTTTTGTTACTCCAATGGATGCTAGCCTTGTCATTATGGAAGGTAGTCTATTGTCGAGATTTTTGTTATTCCAATGGATGGTAACCTTGTCATTATGGAAGGTAGTCTTTTATCTAGATTGTTGTTACTCCAATGGATGATAGCCTTGTCATTATGGAAGGTAGTCTATTGTCGAGATTTTTGTTATTCCAATGGATGGTATCCTTGTCATTATGGAAGGTAATTTGTTGTCGAGATTTTTGATACTCCAATGGATGGTAGCCTTGTCATTATGGAAGGTAGTGTGTTGTTCAGATTTTTGTTACTCCAATGGATTGTAACCTTGTCATTATGGAAGGTAGTCTATTGTCGAGATTTTTGTTATTCTATTGGATGGTAGCCTTGTCATTATGGAAGGTAGTCTGTTGTCGAGATTTTTGTTATACCAATGGATGGTAACCTTGTCATTATGGAAGGTAGTCTGTTGTCGAGATTTGTGTTACTCCAATGTAGGGTAACCTTGTCGTTATGGAAGGTAGTCTGTTGTCTAGATTTTTGTTACTCAAATGGATGGTAGCCTTGTCTTTATGGAAGGTAGTCTGTCCTTGAGATTTTTGTTACTCCAATGGATGGTAGCCTTGTTATTATGGAAGTTAGTATGTCATTGAGATTTTTGTTACTCTAATGGATGGTAGACTTGTCATTATGGAAGGTAGTCTATTATCGAGATATTTGTTATTCCAATGGATTATAGCCTTGTTATTATGGAAGGTAGTCTTTTGTCGAGATTTTTGTTACTCCAATGGATGGTAGCCTTGTCATTATAAAAGTTAGTTTGTCGTTGAGATTTTTGTTACTCCAATGGATTGTAGCCTTCTCATTATGGTAGGTAGTTTGTTCATCAGATTTTTTTTACTCCAATGGATGCTAGACTTGTGATTATGGAAGGTAGACTGTTGTTGAGATTTTTGTTATTCCATTGGATGGTAGCCTTGTCATTATGGAAGGTAGTCTGTTGTCGAGATTTTTGTTACTCGAAAGGATAGTAGCCTTGCCATTATTGAAGGTAGTTTTTTGTTGATATCTTTGTTACTCCAATGAATGATAGCCTTGTCATTATGGAAGGTAGTATGTTGTCGATATTTTTGTTACTCCAATGGATGGTAGCCTTATCATTATAGAATGTAGTCAGTTGTCCAGATTTTGTTACTCTAATGGATCGTAGCCTTGTCATTATGGAACATAGTCTGTTGTCGATATTTTTGTTACTCCAATGGATGGTAGCCTTGTCATTATGGAAGGTAGTTTGTTGTCGATATTTTTTACTTCAATGGATGGTATCTTTGTCATTATTGAAGGTAGTCTATTGTCGATATCTTTGTTACTCCAATGGATGATAGCCTTGTCATTATGGAAGGTAGTCTATTGTCGAGATTTTTGTTAACCAAATGGATGGTAGACTTGTAATTATGGAAGGTAGTCTGTTGTAGAGATTTTTGCTACTCCAATGGATGGTAGCCTTTTCATTATGGAAGGTAGTCTATTGTTGAGATTTCTGTTACTCCAATGGATTGTAGCCTTGTCATTATGGAAGTTAGTCTGATGTTCAGATTTTTGTTACGCCAATGGATTATAGCCTTATCATTATGGAAGGTAGTCTGATGTTCAGATTTTTGTTACTCCAATGGATGCTAGCCTTGTCATTATGGAAGGTAGTCTATTGTCGAGATTTTTGTTATTCCAATGGATGGTAACCTTGTCATTATCGAAGGTAGTCTTTTGTCTAGATTGTTGTTACTCCAATGGATGATAGCCTTGTCATTATGGAAGGTAGTCTATTGTCGAGATTTTTGTTATTCCAATGGATGGTATCCTTGTAATTATGGAAGGTAGTCTGTTGTAGAGATTTTTGCTACTCCAATGGATGGTATCCTTTTCATTATTGAAGGTAGTCTTTTGTTGAGATTTCTGTTACTCCAATGGATTGTAGCCTTGTCATTTTGGAAGGTAGTCTGATGTTCAGATTTTTGTTACTCCAATGGATGCTAGCCTTGTCATTATGGAAGGTAGTCTATTGTCGAGATTTTTGTTATTCTATTGGATGGTAGACTTGTCATTATGGAAGGTAGTTTGTTGTCGAGATTTGTGTTACTCCAATGTATGGTAGCCTTGTCATTATGGAAGGTAGTTTGTTGTCGAGATTTTTGTTACTCAAATGGATGGTATCCTTGTCTTTATGGAAGGTAGTTTGTCGTTGAGATTTTTGTTACTCCAATGGATGGTAGCCTTGTCATTATGGAAGTTAGTATGTGATTGAGATTTTTGTTACTCTAATGGATGGTAGACTTGTCATTATGGATGGTAGCCTTGTCATTATTGAAGTTAGTTTGTCATTGATATTTTTGTTACTCCAATGGATTGTAGCCTTGTCATTATGGTAGGTAGTTTGTTCATCAGATTTTTTTTACTCCAATGGATGGTAGACTTGTGATTATGGAAGGTAGACTGTTGTCGAGATTTTTGTTATTCCATTGGATGGTAGCCTTGTCATTATGGAAGGTAGTCTGTTGTCGAGATTTTTCTTACTCGAAAGGATAGTAGCCTTGCCATTGTTGAAGGTAGTTTGTTGTCGATATCTTTGTTACTTCAATGAATGATAGCCTTGTCATTATGGAAGGTAGTATGTTGTCGATATTTTTGTTACTCCAATGGATGGTAGCCTTATCATTATAGAATGTAGTCAGTTGTCCAGATTTTGTTACTCTAATGGATCGTAGCCTTGTCATTATGGAACATAGTCTGTTGTCGATATTTTTGTTACTCCAATGGATGGTAGCCTTGTCATTATGGAAGGTAGTTTGTTGTTGATATTTTTTTACTCCAATGGATGGTATCTTTGTCATTATTGAAGGTAGTCTATTGTCGATATCTTTGTTACTCCAATGCATGGTAGTCTATTGTCGAGATTTTTGTTACCCAAATGGATGGTAGCCTTGTAATTATGGAAGGTAGTCTGTTGTAGAGATTTTTGCTACTCCAATGGATGGTAGCCTTTTCATTATGGAAGGTAGTCTATTGTTGAGATTTCTGTTACTCCAATGGATTGTAGCCTTGTCATTATGGAAGGTAGTCTGATGTTCAGATTTTTGTTACTCCAATGGATGCTAGCCTTGTCATTATGGAAGGTAGTCTATTGTCGAGATTTTTGTTATTCCAATGGATGGTAACCTTGTCATTATGGAAGGTAGTCTTTTATCTAGATTGTTGTTACTCCAATGGATGATAGCCTTATCATTATGGAAGGTAGTCTATTGTCGAGATTTTTGTTATTCCAATGGATGGTATCCTTGTCATTATGGAAGGTAATTTGTTGTCGAGATTTTTGATACTCCAATGGATGGTAGCCTTGTCATTATGGAAGGTAGTGTGTTGTTCAGATTTTTGTTACTCCAATGGATTGTAACCTTGTCATTATGGAAGGTAGTCTATTGTCGAGATTTTTGTTATTCTATTGGATGGTAGCCTTGTCATTATGGAAGGTAGTCTGTTGTCGAGATTTTTGTTATACCAATGGATGGTAACCTTGTCATTATGGAAGGTAGTCTGTTGTCGAGATTTGTGTTACTCCAATGTAGGGTAACCTTGTCGTTATGGAAGGTAGTCTGTTGTCTAGATTTTTGTTACTCAAATGGATGGTAGCCTTGTCTTTATGGAAGGTAGTCTGTCCTTGAGATTTTTGTTACTCCAATGGATGGTAGCCTTGTTATTATGGAAGTTAGTATGTCATTGAGATTTTTGTTACTCTAATGGATGGTAGACTTGTCATTATGGAAGGTAGTCTATTATCGAGATATTTGTTATTCCAATGGATTATAGCCTTGTTATTATGGAAGGTAGTCTTTTGTCGAGATTTTTGTTACTCCAATGGATGGTAGCCTTGTCATTATTAAAGTTAGTTTGTCGTTGAGATTTTTGTTACTCCAATGGATTGTAGCCTTCTCATTATGGTAGGTAGTTTGTTCATCAGATTTTTTTTACTCCAATGGATGGTAGACTTGTGATTATGGAAGGTAGACTGTTGTTGAGATTTTTGTTATTCCATTGGATGGTAGCCTTGTCATTATGGAAGGTAGTCTGTTGTCGAGATTTTTGTTACTCGAAAGGATAGTAGCCTTGCCATTATTGAAGGTAGTTTTTTGTTGATATCTTTGTTACTCCAATGAATGATAGCCTTGTCATTATGGAAGGTAGTATGTTGTCGATCTTTTTGTTACTCCAATGGATGGTAGCCTTATCATTATAGAATGTAGTCAGTTGTCCAGATTTTGTTACTCTAATGGATCGTAGCCTTGTCATTATGGAACATAGTCTGTTGTCGATATTTTTGTTACTCCAATGGATGGTAGCCTTGTCATTATGGAAGGTAGTTTGTTGTCGATATTTTTTACTTCAATGGATGGTATCTTTGTCATTATTGAAGGTAGTCTATTGTCGATATCTTTGTTACTCCAATGGATGATAGCCTTGTCATTATGGAAGGTAGTCTATTGTCGAGATTTTTGTTAACCAAATGGATGGTAGACTTGTAATTATGGAAGGTAGTCTGTTGTAGAGATTTTTGCTACTCCAATGGATGGTAGCCTTTTCATTATGGAAGGTAGTCTATTGTTGAGATTTCTGTTACTCCAATGGATTGTAGCCTTGTCATTATGGAAGTTAGTCTGATGTTCAGATTTTTGTTACTCCAATGGATTATGGCCTTGTCATTATGGAAGGTAGTCTGATGTTCAGATTTTTGTTACTCCAATGGATGGTGACCTTGTCATTATGGAAGGTAGTCTATTGTCGAGATTTTTGTTATTCCAATGGATGGTAACCTTGTCATTATGGAAGGTAGTCTTTTGTCTAGATTGTTGTTACTCCAATGGATGATAGCCTTGTCATTATGGAAGGTAGTCTATTGTCGAGATTTTTGTTATTCCAATGGATGGTATCCTTGTAATTATGGAAGGTAGTCTGTTGTAGAGATTTTTGCTACTCCAATGGATGGTATCCTTTTCATTATTGAAGGTAGTCTTTTGTTGAGATTTCTGTTACTCCAATGGATTGTAGCCTTGTAATTTTGGAAGGTAGTCTGATGTTCAGATTTTTGTTACTCCAATGAATGCTAGCCTTGTCATTATGGAAGGTAGTCTATTGTCGAGATTTTTGTTATTCTATTGGATGGTAGACTTGTCATTATGGAAGGTAGTCTGTTGTCGAGATTTGTGTTACTCCAATGTATGGTAGCCTTGTCATTATGGAAGGTAGTCTGTTGTCGAGATATTTGTTACTCAAATGGATGGTATCCTTGTCTTTATGGAAGGTAGTTTGTCGTTGAGATTTTTGTTGCTCCAATGGATGGTAGCCTTGTCATTATGGAAGTTAGTATGTGATTGAGATTTTTGTTACTCTAATGGATGGTAGACTTGTCATTATGGATGGTAGCCTTGTCATTATTGAAGTTAGTTTGTCATTGATATTTTTGTTACTCCAATGGATTGTAGCCTTGTCATTATGGTAGGTAGTTTGTTCATCAGATTTTTTTTACTCCAATGGATGGTAGACTTGTGATTATGGAAGGTAGACTGTTGTCGAGATTTTTGTTATTCCATTGGATGGTAGCCTTGTCATTATGGAAGGTAGTCTGTTGTCGAGATTTTTGTTAATCGAAAGGATAGTAGCCTTGCCATTGTTGAAGGTAGTTTGTTGTCGATATCTTTGTTACTCCAATGGATGGTAGCCTTGTCATTATGGAAGGTAGTTTGTTGTCGATATTTTTTACTTCAATGGATGGTATCTTTGTCATTATTGAAGGTAGTCTATTGTCGATATCTTTGTTACTCCAATGGATGATAGCCTTGTCATTATGGAAGGTAGTCTATTGTCGAGATTTTTGTTAACCAAATGGATGGTAGACTTGTAATTATGGAAGGTAGTCTGTTGTAGAGATTTTTGCTACTCCAATGGATGGTAGCCTTTTCATTATGGAAGGTAGTCTATTGTTGAGATTTCTGTTACTCCAATGGATTGTAGCCTTGTCATTATGGAAGTTAGTCTGATGTTCAGATTTTTGTTACTCCAATGGATGCTAGCCTTGTCATTATGGAAGGTAGTCTATTGTCGAGATTTTTGTTATTCCAATGGATGGTGACCTTGTCATTATGGAAGGTAGTCTTTTGTCTAGATTGTTGTTACTCTAATAGATGATAGCCTTGTCATTATGGAAGGTAGTCTATTGTCGAGATTTTTGTTATTCCAATGGATGGTATCCTTGTCATTATGGAAGGTAATCTATTGTCGAGATTTTTGATACTCCAATGGATGGTAGCCTTGTCATTATGGAAGGTAGTCTGTCGTTGAGATTTCTATTACTCCAATGGATTGTAGCCTTGTCATTATGGTAGGTAGTGTGTTGTTCAGATTTTTGTTACTCCAATGGATGGTAACCTTGTCATTATGGAAGGTAGTCTATTGTCGAGATTTTTGTTATTCTATTGGATGGTAGCCTTGTCATTATGGAAGGTAGTCTGTTGTCGAGATTTTTGTTATTCCAATGGATGGTAACCTTGTCATTATGGAAGGTAGTCTGTTGTCGAGATTTGTGTTACTCCAATGTATAATAGCGTTGTCGTTATGGAAGGTAATCTGTTGTCGAGATTTTTGTTACTCAAATGGATGGTAGCCTTGTCTTTACGGAAGGTAGTCTGTCGTTGAGATTTTTGTTATTCCAATGGATGGTAGCCTTGTCATTATGGAAGTTAGTATGTGATTGAGATTTTTTTTACTCTAATGGATGGTAGACTTGTCATTATGAAAGGTAGTCTATTATCGAGATATTTGTTATTCCAATGGATTGTAGCCTTGTCATTATGGAAGGTAGTCTATTGTCGAGATTTTTGTTACTCCAATGGATGGTAGCCTTGTCATTATTAAAGTTAGTTTGTCGTTGAGATTTTTGTTACTCCAATGGATTGTAGCCTTGTCATTATGGTAGGTAGTTTGTTCATCAGATTTTTGTTACTCCAATGGATGGTAGACTTGTGATTATGGAAGGTAGACTGTTGTCGAGATTTTTGTGATTCCATTGGATGGTAGCCTTGTCGTTATGGAAGGTAGTCTGTTGTCGAGATTTTTGTTACTCGAAAGATAGTAGCCTTGCCATTATTGAAGGGAGTTTTTTGTCGATATCTTTGTTACTCCAATGAATGATAGCCTTATCATTATGGAAGGTAGTATGTTGTCGATATTTTTGTTACTCCAATGGATGGTAGCCTTATCATTATAGAATGTAGTCAGTTGTCCAGATTTTGTTACTCTAATGGATCGTAGCCTTGTCATTATGGAACATAGTTTGTTGTCGATATTTTTGTTACTCCAATGGATGGTAGCCTTGTCATTATGGAAGGTAGTTTGTTGTCGATATTTTTTACTTCAATGGATGGTATCTTTGTCATTATTGAAGGTAGTCTATTGTCGATATCTTTGTTACTCCAATGGATGATAGCCTTGTCATTATGGAAGGTAGTCTATTGTCGAGATTTTTGTTAACCAAATGGATGGTAGACTTGTAATTATGGAAGGTAGTCTGTTGTAGAGATTTTTGCTACTCCAATGGATGGTAGCCTTTTCATTATGGAAGGTAGTCTATTGTTGAGATTTCTGTTACTCCGATGGATTGTAGCCTTGTCATTATGGAAGTTAGTCTGCTGTTCAGATTTTTGTTACTCCAATGGATTATAGCCTTGTCATTATGGAAGGTAGTCTGATGTTCAGATTTTTGTTACTCCAATGGATGGTGACCTTGTCATTATGGAAGGTAGTCTATTGTCGAGATTTTTGTTATTCCAATGGATGGTAACCTTGTCATTATGGAAGGTAGTCTTTTGTCTAGATTGTTGTTACTCCAATGGATGATAGCCTTGTCATTATGGAAGGTAGTCTATTGTCGAGATTTTTGTTATTCCAATGGATGGTATCCTTGTAATTATGGAAGGTAGTCTGTTGTAGAGATTTTTGCTACTCCAATGGATGGTATCCTTTTCATTATTGAAGGTAGTCTTTTGTTGAGATTTCTGTTACTCCAATGGATTGTAGCCTTGTCATTTTGGAAGGTAGTCTGATGTTCAGATTTTTGTTACTCCAATGAATGCTAGCCTTGTCATTATGGAAGGTAGTCTATTGTCGAGATTTTTGTTATTCTATTGGATGGTAGACTTGTCATTATGGAAGGTAGTCTGTTGTCGAGATTTGTGTTACTCCAATGTATGGTAGCCTTGTCATTATGGAAGGTAGTCTGTTGTCGAGATATTTGTTACTCAAATGGATGGTATCCTTGTCTTTATGGAAGGTAGTTTGTCGTTGAGATTTTTGTTGCTCCAATGGATGGTAGCCTTGTCATTATGGAAGTTAGTATGTGATTGATATTTTTGTTACTCTAATGGATGGTAGACTTGTCATTATGGATGGTAGCCTTGTCATTATTGAAGTTAGTTTGTCATTGATATTTTTGTTACTCCAATGGATTGTAGCCTTGTCATTATGGTAGGTAGTTTGTTCATCAGATTTTTTTTACTCCAATGGATGGTAGACTTGTGATTATGGAAGGTAGACTGTTGTCGAGATTTTTGTTATTCCATTGGATGGTAGCCTTGTCATTATGGAAGGTAGTCTGTTGTCGAGATTTTTGTTACTCGAAAGGATAGTAGCCTTGCCATTGTTGAAGGTAGTTTGTTGTCGATATCTTTGTTACTCCAATGGATGGTATCCTTGTCATTATGGAAGGTAGTTTGTTGTCGATATTTTTTACTTCAATGGATGGTATCTTTGTCATTATTGAAGGTAGTCTATTGTCGATATCTTTGTTACTCCAATGGATGATAGCCTTGTCATTATGGAAGGTAGTCTATTGTCAAGATTTTTGTTAACCAAATGGATGGTAGACTTGTAATTATGGAAGGTAGTCTGTTGTAGAGATTTTTGCTACTCCAATGGATGGTAGCCTTTTCATTATGGAAGGTAGTCTATTGTTGAGATTTCTGTTACTCCATTGGATTGTAGCCTTGTCATTATGGAAGTTAGTCTGATGTTCAGATTTTTGTTACTCCAATGGATGCTAGCCTTGTCATTATGGAAGGTAGTCTATTGTCGAGATTTTTGTTATTCCAATGGATGGTGACCTTGTCATTATGGAAGGTAGTCTTTTGTCTAGATTGTTGTTACTCTAATAGATGATAGCCTTGTCATTATGGAAGGTAGTCTATTGTCGAGATTTTTGTTATTCCAATGGATGGTATCCTTGTCATTATGGAAGGTAATCTATTGTCGAGATTTTTGATACTCCAATGGATGGTAGCCTTGTCATTATGGAAGGTAGTCTGTCGTTGAGATTTCTATTACTCCAATGGATTGTAACCTTGTCATTATGGTAGGTAGTGTGTTGTTCAGATTTTTGTTACTCCAATGGATGGTAACCTTGTTATTATGGAAGGTAGTCTATTGTCGATATTTTTGTTATTCTATTGGATGGTAGCCTTGTCATTATGGAAGGTAGTCTGTTGTCGAGATTTTTGTTATTCCAATGGATGGTAACCTTGTCATTATGGAAGGTAGTCTGTTGTCGAGATTTGTGTTACTCCAATGTATAATAGCGTTGTCGTTATGGAAGGTAATCTGTTGTCGAGATTTTTGTTACTCAAATGGATGGTAGCCTTGTCTTTACGGAAGGTAGTCTGTCGTTGAGATTTTTGTTATTCCAATGGATGGTAGCCTTGTCATTATGGAAGTTAGTATGTGATTGAGATTTTTGTTACTCTAATGGATGGTAGACTTGTCATTATGAAAGGTAGTCTATTATCGAGATATTTGTTATTCCAATGGATTGTAGCCTTGTCATTATGGAAGGTAGTCTATTGTCGAGATTTTTGTTACTCCAATGGATGGTAGCCTTGTCATTATTAAAGTTAGTTTGTCGTTGAGATTTTTGTTACTCCAATGGATTGTATCCTTGTCATTATGGTAGGTAGTTTGTTCATCAGATTTTTGTTACTCCAATGGATGGTAGACTTGTGATTATGGAAGGTAGACTGTTGTCGAGATTTTTGTGATTCCATTGGATGGTAGCCTTGTCGTTATGGAAGGTAGTCTGTTGTCGAGATTTTTGTTACTCGAAAGATAGTAGCCTTGCCATTATTGAAGGGAGTTTTTTGTCGATATCTTTATTACTCCAATGAATGATAGCCTTATCATTATGGAAGGTAGTATGTTGTCGATATTTTTGTTACTCCAATGGATGGTAGCCTTATCATTATAGAATGTAGTCAGTTGTCCAGATTTTGTTTCTCTAATGGATCGTAGCGTTGTCATTATGGAACATAGTCTGTTATCAATATTTTTGTTACTCCAATGGATGGTAGCCTTGTCATTATGGAAGGTAGTTTGTTGTCGATATTTTTTTTACTCCAATGGATGGTATCTTTGTCATTATGGAAAGTAGTCTATTGTCGAGATTTTTGTTACCCAAATGGATGGTAGCCTTGTAATTATGGAACGTAGTCTATTGTCGAGAATTTTGTTACCCCAATGGATGGTAGCCTTGTAATTATGGAAGGTAGTCTGTTGTAGAGATTTTTGCTACTCCAATGGATGGTAGCCTTTTCATTATGGAAGGTAGTCTATTGTTGAGATTTCTGTTACTCCAATGGATTGTAGCCTTGTCATTATGGAAGGTAGTCTGATGTTCATATTTTTGTTACTCCAATGGATGCTAGCCTTGTCATTATGGAAGGTAGTCTATTGTCGAGATTTTTGTTATTCCAATGGATGGTAACCTTGTCATTATGGAAGGTAGTCTTTTGTCTAGATTGTTGTTACTCCAATGGATGATAGCCTTGTCATTATGGAAGGTAGTCTATTGTCGAGATTTTTGTTATTCCAATGGATGGTATCCTTGTCATTATGGAAGGTAATCTGTTGTAAAGATTTTTGATACTCCAATGGATGGTATCCTTGTCATTATGGAAGGTAGTCTGTCGTTTAGATTTATGTTACTCCAATGGATTGTAGCTTTGTCATTATGGAAGGTAGTGTGTTGTTCAGATTTTTGTTACTCCAATGGAAGGTAACCTTGTCATTATGGAAGGTAGTCTATTGTCGAGATTTTTGTTATTCTATTGGATGGTAGCCTTGTCATTATGGAAGGTAGTATGTTGTCGATATTTTTGTTACTCCAATGGATTGTAGCCTTGTCATTATAGAATGTAGTCAGTTGTCCAGATTTTGTTACTCTAATGGATCGTAGCCTTGTCATTATGGAACAGAGTCTGTTGTCATATTTTTGTTACTCCAATGGATGGTAGCCTTGTCATTATGGAAGGTAGTTTGTTGTCGATATTTTTTTTACTCCAATGGATGGTATCCTTGTCATTATCTTTGTTACTCCAATGGATGGTAGCCTTGTCATTATGGAAGGTAGTCTTTTGTCGAGAGTTTTGTTACCCAAATGGATGGTAGCCTTGTAATTATGGAAGGTAGTCTGTTGTAGAGATTTTTGGTACTCCAATGGATGGTAGCCTTTTCATTATGGAAGGTAGTCTATCGTTGAGATTTCTGTTACTCCAATGGATTGTAGCCTTGTCATTATGAAAGGTAGTCTGTTGTTCATATTTTTGTTACTCCAATGGATGCTAGCCTTGTCATTATGGAAGGTAGTCTATTGTCTAGATTTTTGTTATTCCAATGGATGGTAACCTTGTCATTATGGTAGGTAGTCTTTTGTCTAGATTGTTGTTAATCCAATGGATGGTAGCCCTGTCATTATTGAAGATGGTCTGTTGTCGATATCTTTGTTACTCCAATGGATGATAGCCTTGTCATTATACAAGGTAGTGTGTTGTTCAGCTTTTTGTTACTCCAATGGATGGTAGCCTTGTCATTTTGGAAGGTAGTCTATTGTCAAGATTTTTGTTATTCCAATGGATGGTAGCCTTGTCATTATTGAAGGTAGTCGGTCGTTGAGATTTATGTTACTCCAATGGATAGTAGCCTTGCCATTATGGAAGATAGTTTGTTGTTCAGATTTTTGTTATTCCAATGGATGGTAACCTTGTCATTATGGAAGGTAGTCTGTTGTCGAGATTTTTGTTATTCCTTGGATGGTAGCCTTATCATAATGGAAGGTAGTCTGTTGTCGAGATTTTTGTTACTCCAATGGATGGTAGCCTTGTCATTATGGAAGGTAGTCTGTTGTCGAGATTTTTGTTACTCAAATGGATGGTAGCCTTGTCTTTTTGGAAGGTAGTCTGTCATTGAGATTTTTGTTAGTCTAATGGATGCTAGCCTTGTCATTATGGAAGGTAGTCTATTATCGAGATTTTTGTTATTCCTATGGATGGTAACCTTGTAATTATGGTAGGTATTCTTTTGTCTAGATTGTTGTTACTCCAATGGATGGTAGCCTTTTCATTATTGATTGGTGGTCTGTTGTCGATATCTTTGTTACTCCAATGGATGATAGACTTGTCATTATGGAAGGTAATCTGTTGTCGAGATTTTTGATACTCCAATGGATGATAGCCTTGTCATTATGGAAGGTAGTCTGTCGTTTAGATTTCTGTTACTCCAATGGATGTGGCCTTGTCATTATGGAAGGTAGTCTATTGCCGAGATATTTGTTATTCAAATTGATTGTACCCTTGTCATTATGGAAGGTAGTCTTTTGTCGAGATTTTTTTTACTCCAATGGATGGTAGCCTTGTCATTATTGAAGTTAGTTTGTCGTTGAGATTTCTGTTACTCCAATGGATTGTAGCTTTGTCATTATGGAAGGTAGTTTGTTGTCGATATCTTTGTTACTACAATGGATGGTAGCCTTGTCATTATGAAAGGTAGTCTGTTGTCGTGATTTTGTTACTCTAATGGATCATAGCCTTGTCATTATGGAACATAGTCTGTTGTCGATATTTTTGTTACTCCAATGGATGGTATCTTTGTAATTATTTAAGGTAGTCTATTGTCGATATCTTTCTTACTCCAATGGATGGTAGCCTTGTCATTATGGAAGGTAGTCTATTGTCGAGATTTTTGTTATTCCAATGGATGATAGCCTTGTCATTATGGAAGGTAGTTTTTTGTCGAGATTTTTGTTACTCCAATGGATTGTAGCCTTGTCATTATGGAAGGTAGTCTATTGTCGAGATTTTTGTTGCCCAAATGGATGGTAGCCTTGTAATTATGGAAGGTAGTCTGTTGTAGAGATTTTTGTTACTCCAATGGATGGTAGCCTTTTCATTATGGAAGGTAGTCTATTGTCGAGATTTTTGTTATTCCAATGGATGGTAGCCTTGTCATTATGGAAGGTAGTTTTTTGTCGAGATTTTTGTTACTCCAATGGATTGTAGCCTTGTCATTATGGAAGGTAGTTTATTGTCGAGATTTTTGTTACCCAAATGGGTGGTAGCCTTGTAATTATGGAAGGTAGTCTGTTGTAGTGATTTTTGCTACTCCAATGGATCGTAGCCTTTTCATTATGGAAGGTAGTCTATCGTTTAGATTTTTGTTACTCCAATGGATTGTAGCCTTGTCATTATTGAAGGTAGTCTGTTGTTCAGATTTTTGTTACTCCAATGGATGCTAGCCTTGTCATTATGGAAGGTAGTCTATTGTCTAGATTTTTGTTATTCCAATGGATGGTAACCTTGTCATTATGGTAGGTAGTCTTTTGTCTAGATTGTTGTTACTCCAATGGATGGTAGCCTTGTCATTATTGAAGATGGTCTGTTGTCGATATCTTTGTTACTCCAATGGATGATAGCCTTGTCATTATGCAAGGTAGTGTGTTGTTCAGATTTTTGTTACTCCAATGGATGGTAGCCTTGTCATTTTGGAAGGTAGTCTACTGTCAAGATTTTTGTTATTCCAATGCATGGTAGCCTTGTCATTCTTGAAGGTAGTCGGTCGTTGAGATTTATGTTACTCCAATGTATAGTAGCCTTGTCATTATGGAAGATAGTTTGTTGTTCAGATTTTTGTTATTCCAATGGATGGTAACCTTGTCATTATGGAAGGTAGTCTGTTGTCGAGATTTTTGTTATTCCTTGGATGGTAGCCTTATCATTATTGAAGGTAGTCTGTTGTCGAGATTTTTGTTACTCCAATGGATGGTAGCCTTATCGTTATGGAAGGTAGTCCGTTGTCGAGATTTTTGTTACTCAAATGGATGGTAGCCTTGTCTTTATGGAAGGTAGTCTGTCATTGATTTTTTTGTTACTCTAATGGATGCTAGCCTTGTCATTATGGAAGGTAGTCTATTGTCGAGATTTTTGTTATTCCTATGGATGGTAACCTTGTAATTATGGTAGGTTGTCTTTTGTCTAGATTGTTGTTACTCCAATGGATGGTATCCTTGTCATTATTGAAGGTGGTCTGTTGTCGATATCTTTGTTACTCCAATGTATGATAGACTTGTCATTATGGAAGGTAATCTGTTGTCGAGATTTTTGATACTCCAATGGATGGTAGCCTTGTCATTATGGAAGGTAGTCTGTCGTTCATATTTCTGTTACTCCAATGGATTGTAGCCTTGTCATTATGGAAGGTAGTCTATTGCCGAGATATTTGTTATTCAAATTGATTGTAGCTTTGTCATTATTGAAGTTAGTTTGTCGTTGAGATTTCTATTACTCCAATGGATTGTAGCCTTGTCATTATGGAAGGTAGTTTGTTCGTCAGATTTTTGTTACTCCAATGGATGGTAGACATGTGATTATGGAAGGTAGACTGTTGTCGAGATTTTTGTTATTCCATTTGATGGTAACCTTGTCATTATGGAAGGTAGTATTTTGTCGAGATTTTTGTTACTCGAAAGGATGGTATCCTTGTCATTATTGAAGGTAGTTTGTTGTCGGTATCTTTGTTTCTCCAATGGATGGTATCCTTGTCATTATGGAAGTTAGTATGTCATTGAGATTTTTGTTAGTCTAATGGATGGTAGACTTGTCATTATGGAAGGTAGTCTATTGTCGAGATATTTGTTATTCCAATGGATTGTAGCCTCGAATTATGGAAGGTAATCTTTTGTCGAGATTTTTGTTACTCCAATGGTTGGTAGCCTTGTCATTATTGAAGTTAGTTTGTCATTGAGATTTCTGTTACTCCAATGGATTGTAGCCTTGTCATTATGGAAGGTAGTTTGTTCGTCAAATTTTTGTTACTCCAATGGATGGAAGACTTGTGATTATGGAAGGTAGACTATTGTTGAGATTTTTGGTTTTCCATTGGATGGTAACCTTGTCATTGTGGAAGGTAGTATTTTTTCAAGATTTTTGTTTCTCAAAAGGATGGTAGCCTTGTCATTATTGAAGGTAGTTTGTTGTCGATATCTTTGTTACTACAATGGATGGTAGCCTTGTCATTATGGAAGGTAGTCTGTTGTCGTGATTTTTTTACTCTAATGGATCGTAGCCTTGTCATTATGGAAAATAGTCTTTTGTCGATATTTTTGTTACTCCAATGGATGGTATCCTTGTCATTATTTAAGGTAGTCTATTGTCGATATCTTTGTTACTCCAATGGATGGTAGCCTTGTCATTATGGAAGGTAGTCTATTGTGGAGATTTTTGTTATTCCAATGGATGGTAGCCTTGTCATTATAGAAGGTAGTTTTTTGTCGAGATTTTTGTTACTCCAATGCATTGTAGCGTTGTCATTATGGAAGGTAGTCTATTGTCGAGATTTTTGTTGCCCAAATGGATGGTAGCCTTGTAATTATGGAAGGTAGTCTGTTGTAGAGATTTTTGTTACTCGAATGGATGGTAGCCTTTTCATTATGGAAGGTAGTCTATTGTTGAGATTTCTGTTACTCCAATGGATTGTAGCCTTGTCATTATGGAAGGTAGTCTGATGTTCAGATTTTTGTTACTCCAATGGATGCTAGCCTTGTCATTATGGAAGGTAGTCTATTGTCGAGAGTTTTTTTATTCCAATGGATGGTAACCTTGTCATTATGGAAGGTAGTCTGTTGTTGAGATTTGTGTTACTCCAATGTATGGTAGCCTTGTCGTTATGGAAGGTAGTCCGTTGTCGAGATTTTTGTTACTCAAATGGATGGTAGCCTTGTCTTTATGGAAGGTAGTCTGTCATTGAGATTTTTGTTACTCTAATGGATGGTAGCCTTATACTAATGGAAGGTAGTATGTCGTTGAGATTTTTGTTACTCCATTGGATGATAGCCTTGTCATTATGGAAGGTAGTCTATTGTCGTGATATTTGTTATTCTAATGGATTGTAGCCTTGTCATTATGGAAGGTAGTCTTTTGTCAAGATTTTTTTTATTCTAATGGATGGTAGCCTTGTGATTATTGAAGTTAGTCTGTCGTTGAGACTTTTGTTACTCCAATGGATTATAGCCTTGTCATTATGGAAGGTAGTCTATTGTTCAGATTTTTGTTACTCCAATGGATGCTAGCCTTGTCATTATGGAAGGTAGTCTATTGTCGATATTTTTGTTATTCCAATGGATGGTAACCTTGTCATTATGGTAGGTAGTCTTTTGTCTATATTGTTGTTACTCCAATGGATGATAGCCTTGTCATTATGCAAGGTAGTGTGTTGTTCAGATTTTTGTTACTCCAATGGATGGTAGCCTTGTTATTATGCAAGGTAGTTTGTTTTCGATATCTTTGTTACTCCAATGGATGAGAGCCTTGTCATTATGGAAGGTAGTCTGTTGTAGATATTTTTGTTACTCTAATGGATGGTAGCCTTGTCATTATGGAAGGTAGTCTGTTGTCGAGATTTTGTTACTCTAATGGATGGTAGCCTTGTCATTATGGAACATAGTCTGTTGTCGATATTTTTGTTACTCCAATGGATGGTAGCCTTGTCATTTTGGAAGGTAGTTTGTTGTCGATATTGTTGTTACTCCAATGGATGGTAGCCTTGTCATTATAGAAGGTTGTCTTTTGTCGATATTTTTGTTACTCGAATGGATGGTAGCCTTGTCATTATTGAAGGTAGTCTGTTATCGATATTTTTGTTACTTCAATGGATGGTAGCCTTGTCATTATGGAAGGTAGTCTGTTGTTCATATTTTTATTTCTCCAATGGATGGTAGCCTTGTCATTATGGAAGGTAGTCTGTTGGCGAGATTTTGTTACTGCAATGGATAGTAGCCTTGTCATTACGGAAGGTAGTCGGTCATTTAGATTTCTGTTACTCCAATGAATGGTAGCCTTGTCATTATGGAAGGTAGTCTGTTGTTCATATTTTTGTTACTCCAATGGATGATAGCCTTGTCATTATGGAAGGTAGTCTATTCTCGAGATTTTTGTTATTCCAATGGATGGTAGACTTGTAATTATGGAAGGTAATCTGTTGTCGAGATTTTTGATACTCCAATGGATGGTAGCCTTGTAATTATGGAAGGTAGTATGTTGTCCAAATATTTTTTACTCCAATGGATGGTAGCCTTCTCATTATGGAAGGTAGTCTGTCGTTGAGATTTCTGTTACTCCAATGGATGGTAGCCTTGTCATTATGGAAGGTAGTCTGTTGTTTAGATTTTTGTTATTCCAATGGATGGTAACCTTGTCATTATGGAAGGTAGTCTGTTGTCGAGATTTGTGTTACTCTAATATATGGTAGCCTTGTCGTTATGGAAGGTAGTCTGTTGTCGAGATTTTTGTTACTCAAATGGATGGTAGCCTTGTCTTTATGGGAGGTAGTCTGTCGTTGAGATTTTTGTTACTCTAATGGATGGTAGCCTTGTCATTGTGGAAGTTAGTATGTCGTTGAGATTTTTGTTACTCCAATGGATGGTAGCCTAGTCATTATGGAAGGTAGTCTATTGTCAAGATATTTGTTATTCCAATGGATTGTAGCCTTGTCATTATGGAAGGTAGTCTTTTGTCAAGATTTTTGTTACTCCAATGGATGGTAGCCTTGTCATTATTGAAGTTAGTCTGTCGTTGAGATTTCTGTTACTCCAATGGATTGTAGCCTTGTCATTATGGAAGGTAGTTTGTTCGTCAGATTTTTGTTACTCCAATGAATGGTAGCCTTGTAATTATGGAAGGTAGATTGTTTTCGAGATTTTTGTTATTCCATTGGATGGTAGCCTTGTCGTTATGGAAACTAGTCTGTTGTCGAGATTTTTGTTAATCAAATGGATGGTAGCCTTGTGATTATTGAGGTTAGTCTATCATTGAGATTTCTGTTAGTCCAATGGATTGTAGCCTTGTCATTATGGAAGGTAGTTTGTTCGTCATACTTTTGTTACTCTAATGGATGGTAGCCTTGTGATTATGGAAAGTAGACTGTTGTCGAGATTTTTGTTATTCCGGTGGATGGTAGCCTTGTAATTATGGAAGGTAGTTTGTTGTCTATATTTTTGTTAATTCAATGGATGGTAACCTTGTAATTATGGAAGGTAGTCTGTTGTCGATATTTTTGTTACTCCAATGGATGGTAGTCTTGTCATTATGGAAGGTAGTCTGTTGTCTAGATTTTGTTACTCGAATGGATGGTAGCCTTGTCATTATTGAAGGTAGTTTGTTTTCGATATCTTTGTTACTCCAATGGATGATAACCTTGTCATTATGGAAGGTAGTCTGTTGACGATATTTTTGTTACTCCAATGGATGGTAGCCTTGTCATTATGGAAGGTAATTTGTTGTCGAGATTTTGTTACTCTAATGGATGGTAGCCTTGTCATTATGGAACATAGTCTTTTGTCGATATTTTTGTTACTCCAATGGATGGTAGCCTTGTCATTATGGAAGGTAGTTTGTTGTCGATATTTTTGTTACTCCAATGGATGGTAGCCTTGTCATTATGGAAGGTAGTCTGTTGTTTAGATATTTGTTATTCCAATGGATGGTAATCTTGTCATTATGGAAGGTTGTCTTTTGACGAGACTTTTGTTACTCCAATGGATGGTAGCCTTGACATTATTGAAGGTAGTCTGTTATCGATATCTTTGTTACTCCAATGGATGATAGCCTTGTCATTATGGAAGGTAGTCTGTTGTTCATATTTTTGTTACTCCAATGGATGATAGCCTTGTCATTATGGAAGGTAGTCTATTCTCGAGATTTTTGTTATCCCAATGGATGGTAGACTTGTCATTATGGAAGGTAATCTGTTGTCGAGATTTTTGTTATTCCAATGGATGGTAACCTTGTCATTATGGAAGTTAGTCTGTTGTCGAGATTTGTGTTACTCCAATATATGGTAGCCTTGTCGTTATGGAAGGTAGTCTGTTGTCGAGATTTTTGTTACTCAAATGGATGGTAGCCTTGTCTTTTAGGGAGGTAGTCTGTCGTTGAGATGTTTGTTACTCTAATGGATGGTAGCCTTGTCATTGTGGAAGTTAGTATGTCGTTGAGATTTTTGTTACTCAAATGGATGGTAGCCTTGTCATTATGGAAGGTAGTCTATTGTCAAGATATTTGTTATTCCAATGGATTGTAGCCTTGTCATTATGGAAGGTAGTCTTTTGTCAAGATTTTTGTTACTCCAATGGATGGTAGCCTTGTCTTTATTGAAGTTAGTCTGTCGTTGAGATTTCTGTTACTCCAATGGATTGTAGCCTTGTCATTATGGAAGGTAGTTTGTTCGACAGATTTTTGTTACTCCAATGAATGGTAGCCTTGTAATTATGGAAGGTAGATTGTTGTCGAGATTTTTGTTATTCCATTGGATGGTAGCCTTGTCGTTATGGAAACTAGTCTGTTGTCGAGATTTTTGTTACTCAAATGGATGGTAGCCTTGTGATTATTGAAGTTAGTCTATCATTGAGATTTCTGTTAGTCCAATGGATTGTAGCCTTGTCATTATGGAAGGTAGTTTGTTCATCATACTTTTGTTACTCTAATGGATGGTAGCCTTGTGATTATGGAAAGTAGACTGTTGTCGAGATTTTTGTTATTCCGGTGGATGGTAGCCTTGTAATTATGGAAGGTAGTTTGTTGTCTATATTTTTGTTAATTCAATGGATGGTAACCTTGTAATTATGGAAGGTAGTCGGTTGTCGATATTTTTGTTACTCCAATGGATGGTAGTCTTGTCATTATGGAAGGTAGTCTGTTGTCTAGATTTTGTTACTCGAATGGATGGTAGCCTTGTCATTATTGAAGGTAGTTTGTTTTCGATATCTTTGTTACTCCAATGGATGATAGCCTTGTCATTATGGAAGGTAGTCTGTTGACGATATTTTTGTTACTCCAATGGATGGTAGCCTTGTCATTATGGAAGGTAATTTGTTGTCGAGATTTTGTTACTCTAATGGATGGTAGCCTTATCATTATGGAACATAGTCTTTTGTCGATATTTTTGTTACTCCAATGGTTGGTAGCCTTGTCATTATGGAAGGTAGTTTGTTGTCGATATTTTTGTTACTCCAATGGATGGTAGCCTTGTCATTATGGAAGGTAGTCTGTTGTTTAGATATTTGTTATTCCAATGGATGGTAATCTTTTCATTATGGAAGGTTGTCTTTTGACGAGACTTTTGTTAATCCAATTGATGGTAGCCTTGTCATTATTGAAGGTTGTCTGTTATCCATATCTTTGTTACTCCAATGGATGATAGCCTTGTCATTATGGAAGGTAGTCTGTTGTTCATATTTTTGTTACTCCAATGGATGATAGCCTTGTCATTATGGAAGGTAGTCTATTCTCGAGATTTTTGTTATTCCAATGGATGGTAGACTTGTCATTATGGAAGGTAATCTGTTGTCGAGATTTTTGATACAACAATGGATGGTAGCCTTGTAATTATGGAAGGTAGTATGTTGTCGAGATATTTTTTACTCCAATGGATGGTAGCCTTCTCATTATGGAAGGTAGTCTGTCGTTGAGATTTCTGTTACTCCAATGGATTGTAGCCTTGTCATTATGGAAGGTAGTATGTTGTCGAGATTTTTGTTATTCTATTGGATGGTAGCCTTGTCATTATGGAAGGTAGTCTGTTGTCGAGATTTTTCTTATTCCAATGGATGGTAACCTTGTCATTATGGAAGTTAGTCTGTTGTCGAGATTTATGTTACTCCAATATATGGTAGCCTTGTCGTTATGGAAGGTAGTCTGTTGTCGAGATTTTTGTTACTCAAATGGATGGTAGCCTTGTCTTTTATGGAGGTAGTCTGTCGTTGAGATGTTTGTTACTCTAATGGATGGTAGCCTTGTCATTGTGGAAGTTAGTATGTCGTTGAAATTTTTGTTACTCAAATGGATGGTAGCCATGTCATTATGGAAGGTAGTCTATTGTCAAGATATTTGTTATTCCAATGGATTGTAGCCTTGTCATTATGGAAGGTAGTCTTTTGTCAAGATTTTTGTTACTCCAATGGATGGTAGCCTTGTCATTATTGAAGTTAGTCTGTCGTTGAGATTTATGTTACTCCAATGGATTGTAGCCTTGTCATTATGGAAGGTAGTTTGTTCATCATATTTTTGTTACTCCAATGAATGGTAGCCTTGTAATTATGGAAGGTAGATTGTTGTCGAGATTTTTTTTATTCCATTAGATGGTAGCCTTGTTATTATAGGAGGTAGTATGTTGTCGAGATTTTTGTTAATCGAAAGGATGGTAGCCTTGCGATTCTTGAAGGTATTTTGTTGTCGATATCTTTGTTACTCCAATGAATGATAGCCTTGTCATTATGGAAGGTAGTATGTTGTCGATATTTTTGTTACTCCAATGGATGGTAGCCTTATCATTATAGAATTTAGTCAGTTGTCCAGATTTTGTTACTCTAATGGATCGTAGCCTTGTCATTATGGAAAATAGTCTGTTGTCGATATTTTTGTTACTTCAATGGATGGTAGCCTTGTCATTATGGAAGGTAGTTTGTTGTCGATATTTTTTTTACTCCAATGGATGGTAGCCTTGTCATTATTGAAGGTAGTCTATTGTCGATATATTTATTACTCCAATGGATGGTAGCCTTGTCATTATGGAAGGTAGTCTATTGTCGAGATTTTTGTTACCCAAATGGATGGTAGCCTTGTAATTATGGAAGGTAGTCTGTCGTAGAGATTTTTGCTACTCCAATGGACGGTAGCCTTTTCATTATGGAAGGTAGTCTGTCGTTGAGATTTATGTTACTCCAATGGATGATAGCCTTGTCATTATGGAAGGTATTCTATTGTCGATATTTTTGTTATTCCAATGGATGGTTGCCCTTTCATTATTAAAGGTTGTCGGTCGTTGAGATTTATGTTACTCCAATGGATAGTAGCCTTGTCATTATGGAAGATAGTTTGTTGTTCAGATTTTTGTTATTCTAATGGATGGTAACCTTGTCATTATGGAAGGTAGTTTGTTGTCGAGATTTTTGTTATTCCATTGGATGGTAGCCTTGTCATTTTGGAAGGTAGTCTGTTGTCGAGATTTTTCTTACTCCAATGGATGGTAACCTTGTCATTATGGAAGGTAGTCTGTTGTCGAGATTTGTGTTACTCCAATGTATGGTAGCCTTGTCGTTATGGAAGGTAGTTCGTTGTCGAGATTTTTGTTACTCAAATGGATGGTAGCCTTGTCTTTATGGAAGGTAGTCTGTCATTGAGATTTTTGTTACTCTAATGGATGGTAGCCTTATACTAATGGAAGGTAGTATGTCGTTGAGATTTTTGTTACTCCAATGGATGATAGCCTTGTCATTATGGAAGGTAGTCTATTGTCGTGATATTTGTTATTCTAATGGATTGTAGCCTTGTCATTATGGAAGGTAGTCTTTTGTCAAGATTTTTGTTATTCTAATGGATGGTAGCCTTGTGATTATTGAAGTTAGTCTGTCGTTGAGATTTTTGTTACTCCAATGGATTATAGCCTTGTCATTATGGAAGGTAGTATGTTGTTCAGATTTTTGTTACTCCAATGGATGCTGCCTTGTCATTATGGAAGGTAGTCTATTGTCGAGATTTTTGTTATTCCAATGGATGGTAACCTTGTCATTATGGTAGGTAGTCTTTTGTCTATATTGTTGTTACTCCAATGGATGATAGCCTTTTCATTATGCAAGGTAGTATGTTGTTCAGATTTTTGTTACTCCAATGGATGGTAACCTTGTAATTATGGAAGGTAGTCTGTTGTCGATATTTTTGTTACTCCAATGGATGGTAGCCTTGTCATTATGGAAGGTAGTCTGTTGTCTAGATTTTGTTACTCGAATGGATGGTAGCCTTGTAATTATTGAAGGTAGTTTGTTTTCGATATCTTTGTTACTCCAATGGATGATAGCCTTGTCATTTTGGAAGGTAGTCTGTTGTCGATACTTTTGTTACTCCAATGGATGGTAGCCTTGTCATTATGGAAGGTAATTTGTTGTCGAGATTTTGTTACTCTAATGGATGGTAGCCTTGTCATTATGGAACATAGTCTTTTTTCGATATTTTTGTTACTCCAATGGATGGTAGCCTTGTCATTATGGAAGGTAGTTTGTTGTCGATATTTTTGTTACTCCAATGGATGGTAGCCTTGTCATTATGGAAGGTAGTCTGTTGTTTAGATATTTGTTATTCCAATGGATGGTAATCTTGTCATTATGGAAGGTTGTCTTTTGACGAGACTTTTGTTACTCCAATGGATGGTAGCCTTGTCATTATTGAAGGTAGTCTGTTATCGATATCTTTGTTACTCCAATGGGTGATAGCCTTGTCATTATGGAAGGTAGTCTGTTGTTCATATTTTTGTTACTCTAATGGATGATAGCCTTGTCATTATGGAAGGTAGTCTATTCTCGAGATTTTTGTTATTCCAATGGATGGTAGACTTGTCATTATGGAAGGTAATCTGTTGTCGAGATTTTTGATACTCCAATGGATGGTAGCCATGTAATTATGGAAGGTAGTATGTTGTCGAGATATTTTTTACTCCAATAGATGGTAGCCTTCTCATTATGGAAGGTAGTCTGTCGTTGAGATTTCTGTTACTCCAATGCATTGTAGCCTTGTCATTATGGAAGGTAGTATGTTGTCGAGATTTTTGTTATTCTATTGGATGGTAGCCTTGTCATTATGGAAGGTAGTCTGTTGTCGAGATTTTTGTTATTCCAATGGATGGTAACCTTGTCATTATGGAAGTTAGTCTGTTGTCGAGATTTGTGTTACTCCAATATATGGTAGCCTTGTCGTTATGGAAGGTAGTCTGTTGTCGAGATTTTTGTTACTCAAATGGATGGTAGCCTTGTCTTTTAGGGAGGTAGTCTGTCGTTGAGATTTTTGTTACTCTAATGGATGGTAGCCTTGTCATTGTGGAAGTTAGTATGTCGTTGAGATTTTTGTTACTCCAATGGATGGTAGCCTTGTCATTATGGAAGGTAGTCTATTGTCAATATATTTGTTATTCCGATGGATTGTAGCCTTGTCATTATGGAAGGTAGTCTTTTGTCAAGATTTTTGTTACTCCAATGGATGGTAGCCTTGTCATTATTGAAGTTAGTCTGTCGTTGAGATTTCTGTTACTCCAATGGATTGTAGCCTTGTCATTATGGAAGGTAGTTTGTTCATCAGATTTTTGTTACTCCAATGAATGGTAGCCTTGTAATTATGGAAGGTAGATTGTTGTCGAGATTTTTGTTATTCCATTGGATGGTAGCCTTGTCGTTATGGAAAGTAGTCCGTTGTCGAGATTTTTGTTACTCAAATGGATGGTAGGCTTGTCTTTATGGAAGGTAGTATGTCGTTGATATTTTTGTTACTCCAATGGATGGTAGCCTTGTCATTATGGAAGTTAGTATGTCATTGAGATTTTTGTTACTCTAATGGATTGTAGACTTGTCATTATGGAAGGTAGTCTATTATCGAGATATTTGTTATTCCAATAGATTGTAGCCTTGTCATTATGCAATGTAGTCTTTTGTCGAGATTTCTGTTACTCCAATTGATGGTAGCGTTGTCATTATTGAAGTTAGTTTGTCGTTGAGATTTCTGTTACTCCAATGAATTGTAGCCTTGTCATTATGGAAGGTAGTTTGTTTGTCAGATTTTTGTTACTCCAATGGATGGTAGACTTGTGATTATGGAAGGTAGATTGTTGTCGAGATTTTTGTTATTCCATTGGATGGTAGCCTTGTCATTATAGAAGGTAGTATGTTGTCGAGATTTTTGTTAATCGAAAGGATGGTAGCCTTGCCATTCTTGAAGGTATTTTGTTGTCGATATCTTTGTTACTCCAATGAATGATAGCCTTGTCATTATGGAAGGTAGTATGTTGTCGATATTTTTGTTACTCCAATGGATGGTAGCCTTATCATTATAGAATTTAGTCAGTTTTCCAGATTTTGTTACTCTAATGGATCGTAGCCTTGTCATTATGGAAAATAGTCTGTTGTCGATATTTTTGTTACTCCAATGGATGGTAGCCTTGTCATTATGGAAGGTAGTTTGTTGTCGATATTTTTTTTACTCCAATGGATGGTAGCCTTGTCATTATTGAAGGTAGTCTATTGTCGATATATTTATTACTCCAATGGATGGTAGCCTTGTCATTATGGAAGGTAGTCTATTGTCGAGATTTTTGTTACCCAAATGGATGGTAGCCTTGTAATTATGGAAGGTAGTCTGTCGTAGATATTTTTTCTACTCTAATGGACGGTAGCCTTTTCATTATGGAAGGTAGTCTGTCGTTGAGATTTATGTTACTCCAATGGATGATAGCCTTGTCATTATGGAAGGTAGTCTATTGTCGATATTTTTGTTATTCCAATGGATGGTTGCCTTATCATTATTAAAGGTTGTCGGTCGTTGAGATTTATGTTACTCCAATGGATAGTAGCCTTGTCATTATGGAAGATAGTTTGTTGTTCAGATTTTTGTTATTCTAATGGATGGTAACCTTGTCATTATTGAAGGTAGTTTGTTGTCGAGATTTTTGTTATTCCATTGGATGGTAGCCTTGTCATTTTGGAAGGTAGTCTGTTGTCGAGATTTTTCTTACTCCAATGGATGGTAACCTTGTCATTATGGAAGGTAGTCTGTTGTCGAGATTTGTGTTACTCCAATGTATGGTAGCCTTGTCGTTATGGAAGGTAGTTCGTTGTCGAGATTTTTGTTACTCAAATGGATGGTAGCCTTGTCTTTATGGAAGGTAGTCTGTCATTGAGATTTTTGTTACTCTAATGGATGGTAGCCTTATACTAATGGAAGGTAGTATGTCGTTGAGATTTTTGTTACTCCAATGGATGATAGCCTTGTCATTATGGAAGGTAGTCTATTGTCGTGATATTTGTTATTCTAATGGATTGTAGCCTTGTCATGATGGAAGGTAGTCTTTTGTCAAGATTTTTGTTATTCTAATGGATGGTAGCCTTGTGATTATTGAAGATAGTCTGTCGTTGAGATTTTTGTTACTCCAATGGATTATAGCCTTGTCACTATGGAAGGTAGTCTGTTGTTCAGATTTTTGTTACTCCAATGGATGCTGCCTTGTCATTATGGAAGGTAGTCTATTGTCGAGATTTTTGTTATTCCAATGGATGGTAACCTTGTCATTATGGTAGGTAGTCTTTTGTCTATATTGTTGTTACTCCAATGGATGATAGCCTTTTCATTATGCAAGGTAGTATGTTGTTCAGATTTTTGTTACTCCAATGGATGGTAACCTTGTAATTATGGAAGGTAGTCCCTTGTCGATATTTTTGTTACTCCAATGGATGGTAGCCTTGTCATTATGGAAGGTAGTCTGTTGTCTAGATTTTGTTACTCGAATGGATGGTAGCCTTGCCATTATTGAAGGTAGTTTGTTTTCGATATCTTTGTTACTCCAATGGATGATAGCCTTGTCATTATGGAAGGTAGTCTGTTGTCGATACTTTTGTTACTCCAATGGATGGTAGCCTTGTCATTATGGAAGGTAATTTGTTGTCGAGATTTTGTTACTCTAATGGATGGTAGCCTTGTCGTTATGGAAGGTAGTCTGTTGTTTAGATATTTGTTATTCCAATGGATGGTAATCTTGTCATTATGGAAGGTTGTCTTTTGACGAGACTTTTGTTACTCCAATGGATGGTAGCCTTGTCATTATTGAAGGTAGTTTGTTATCGATATCTTTGTTACTCCAATGGATGATAACCTTGTCATTATGGAAGGTAGTCTGTTGTTCATATTTTTGTTACTCCAATGGATGATAGCCTTGTCATTATGGAAGGTAGTCTATTCTCGAGATTTTTGTTATTCCAATGGATGGTAGACTTATCATTATGGAAGGTAATCTGTTGTCGAGATTTTTGATACTCCAATGGATGGTAGCCATGTAATTATGGAAGGTAGTATGTTGTCGAGATATTTTTTACTCCAATAGATGGTAGCCTTCTCATTATGGAAGGTAGTATGTCGTTGAGATTTCTGTTACTCCAATGGATTGTAGCCTTGTCATTATGGAAGGTAGTATGTTGTCGAGATTTTTGTTATTCTATTGGATGGTAGCCTTGTCATTATGGAAGGTAGTCTGTTGTCGAGATTTTTGTTATTCCAATGGATGGTAACCTTGTCATTATGGAAGTTAGTCTGTTGTCGAGATTTGTGTTACTCCAATATATGGTAGCCTTGTCGTTATGGAAGGTAGTCTGTTGTCGAGATTTTTGTTACTCAAATGGATGGTAGCCTTGTCTTTTAGGGAGGTAGTCTGTCGTTGAGATTTTTGTTACTCTAACGGATGGTAGCCTTGTCATTGTGGAAGTTAGTATGTCGTTGAGATTTTTGTTACTCCAATGGATGGTAGCCTTGTCATTATGGAAGGTAGTCAATTGTCAAGATATTTGTTATTCCAATGGATTGTAGCCTTGTCATTATGGAAGGTAGTCTATTCTCGAGATTTTTGTTACTCCAATGGATGGTAGCCTTGTCATTATTGAAGTTAGTCTGTCGTTGAGATTTCTGTTACTCCAATGGATTGTAGCCTTGTCATTATGGAAGGTAGTTTGTTCATCAGATTTTTGTTACTCCAATGAATGGTAGCCTTGTAATTATGGTAGGTAGATTGTTGTCGAGATTTTTGTTATTCCATTGGATGGTAGCCTTGTCGTTATGGAAAGTAGTCCGTTGTCGAGATTTTTGTTACTCAAATGGATGGTAGGCTTGTCTTTATGGAAGGTAGTATGTCGTTGAGATTTTTGTTACTCCAATGGATGGTAGCCTTGTCATTATGGAAGTTAGTATGTCATTGAGATTTTTGTTAATCTAATGGATTGTAGACTTGTCATTATGGAAGGTAGTCTATTATCGAGATATTTGTTATTCCAATGGATTGTAGCCTTGTCATTATGCAAGGTAGTCTTTTGTCGAGATTTCTGTTACTCCAATTGATGGTAGCCTTGTCATTATTGAAGTTAGTTTGTCGTTCAGATTTCTGTTACTCCAATGGATTGTAGCCTTGTCATTATGGAAGGTAGTTTGTTTGTCAGATTTTTGTTACTCCAATGGATGGTAGACTTGTGATTATGGAAGGTAGATTGTTGTCGAGATTTTTGTTATTCCATTGGATGGTAGCCTTGTCATTATAGAAGGTAGTATGTTGTCGAGATTTTTGTTAATCGAAAGGATGGTAGCCTTGCCATTCTTGAAGGTATTTTGTTGTCGATATCTTTGTTACTCCAATGAATGATAGCCTTGTCATTATGGAAGGTAGTATGTTGTCGATATTTTTGTTACTCCAATGGATGGTAGCCTTATCATTATAGAATTTAGTCAGTTGTCCAGATTTTGTTACTCTAATGGATCGTAGCCTAGTCATTATAGAACATAGTCTGTTGTCGATATTTGTGTTACTCCAATGGATGGTAGCCTTGTCATTATGGAAGGTAGTTTGTTGTCGATATTTTTTTTACTCCAATGGATGGTAGCCTTTTCATTATTGAAGGTAGTCTATTGTCGATATCTTTGTTACTCCAATGGATGGTAGCCTTGTGATTATGGAAGGTAGTCTATTGTCGAGATTTTTCTTACCCAAATGGATGGTAGCCTTGTAATTATGGAAGGTAGTCTGTCGTAGAGATTTTTGCTACTCCAATGGACGGTAGCCTTTTCATTATGGAAGGTAGTCTTTCGTTGAGATTTATGTTACTCCAATGGATGATAGCCTTGTCATTATTAAAGGTAGTCTGTTGTTCAGATTTTTGTTACTCCAATGGATGCTAGCCTTGTCATTATGGAAGGTAGTCTATTGTCGATATTTTTGTTATTCCAATGGATGGTTGCTTTATCATTATTAAAGGTTGTCGGTCGTTGAGATTTATGTTACTCCAATGGATAGTAGCCTTGTCATTATGGAAGATTGTTTGTTGTTCAGATTTTTGTTATTCTAATGGATGGTAACCTTGTCATTATGGAAGGTAGTTTGTTATCGAGATTTTTGTTATTCCATTGGATGGTAGCCTTGTCATTATGGAAGGTAGTCTGTTGTCGAGATTTTTCTTACTCCAATGGATGGTAACCTTATCATTATGGAAGGTAGTCTGTTGTCGAGATTTGTGTTACTCCAATGTATGGTAGCCTTGTCGTTATAGAAGGTAGTTCGTTGTCGAGATTTTTGTTACTCAAATGGATGGTAGCCTTGTCTTTATGGAAGGTAGTCTGTCATTGAGATTTTTGTTACTCTAATGGATGGTAGCCTTATACTAATGGAAGGTAGTATGTCGTTGAGATTTTTGTTACTCCAATGGATGATAGACTTGTCATTATGGAAGGTAGTCTGTTGATCAGATTTTTGTTACTCCAATGGATGCTAGCCTTGTCATTATGGAAGGTAGTCTATTGTCGAGATTTTTGTTATTTCAATGGATGGTAACCTTGTCATTATGGTAGGTAGTCTTTTTTCTATATTGTTGTTACTCCAATGGATGATAGCCTTGTCATTATGCAAGGTAGTGTGTTGTTCAGATTTTTGTTACTCCTATGGATGGTAGCCTTGTTATTATGGAAGGTAATTTGTTTTCGATATCTTTGTTACTCCAATGGATGAGAACCTTGTCATTATGGAAGGTAGTCTGTTGTAGATATTTTTGTTACTCCAATGGATGGTAGCCTTGTCATTATGGAAGGTAGTCTGTTGTCGAGATTTTGTTACTCTAATGGATGGTAGCCTTGTCATTATGGAACATAGTCTGTTGTCGATATTTTTGTTACTCCAATGGATGGTAGCCTTGTCATTTTGGAAGGTAGTTTGTTGTCGATATTTTTGTTACTCCAATGGATGGTAGCCTTGTCATTATAGAAGGTTGTCTTTTGTCGATATTTTTGTTACTCCAATGGATGGTAGCCTTGTCAGTATTGAAGGTAGTCTGTTATCGATATTTTTGTTACTTCAATGGATGGTAGCCTTGTCATTATGGAAGGTAGTCTGTTGTTCAAATTTTTATTTCTCCAATGGATGGTAGCCTTGTCATTATGGAAGGTAGTCTATTGTCGAGATTTTGTTACTGCAATGGATGGTAGCCTTGTCATTACGGAAGGTAGTCCATCGTTAAGATTTCTGTTACTCCAATGGATGGTAGCCTTGCCATTGTGGAAGGTAGTTTGTTGTTCATATTTTTGTTACTCCAATTGATGATAGCCTTGTCATTATGGAAGGTAGTCTATTCTCGAGATTTTTGTTATTCCAATGGATGGTAGACTTGTCATTATGGAAGGTAATCTGTTGTCGAGATTTTTGATACTCCAAGGGATGGTAGCCTTGTAATTATGGAAGGTAGTATGTTGTCGAGATTTTTTTTACTCCAAAGGATGGTAGCCTTCTCATTATGGAAGGTAGTCTGTCATTGAGATTTCTGTTACTCCAATGGATTGTAGCTTTGTCATTATGGAAGGTAGTCTGTTGTCGATATTTTTGTTATTTTATTGGATGGTAGCCTTGTCATTATGGAAGGTAGTCTATTGTCGATATTTTTGTTATTCCAATGGATGGTAACCTTGTCATTATGGAAGGTAGTTTGTTGTCGAGATTTGTGTTACTACAATATATGGTAGCCTTGTCGTTATGGAAGGTAGTCTGTTGTGGAGATTTTTGTTACTCAAATGGATGGTAGCCTTGTCTTTATGGAAGGTAGTCTGTCGTTGAGATTTTTGTTACTCCAATGGATGGTAGCCTTGTCATTATGGAAGTTAGTATGTCGTTGAGATTTTTGTTACTCCAATGGATGGTAGCCTTGTCATTATGGAAGGTAGTCTATTGTCAAGATATTTGTTATTCCAATGGATTGTAGCCGTGGCATTATGGAAGGTAGTCTTTTTATTATTGAAGTTAGTCTGTCGTTGAGATTTCTGGTACTCCAATGGATTGTAGCCTTGTCATTATAGAAGGTAGTTTGTTCGTCAGATTTTTGTTACTTCAATGAATGGTAGCGTTGTAATTATGGAAGGCAGATTGTTGTCGAGATTTATGTTATTCCATTGGATGGTAGCCTTGTCATTAGGGAAGGTAGTCTGTTGTCGATATTTTTGTTATTCCAATGGATAGTAACCTTGTCATTATGGAAGGTAGTATTTTGTCAAGATTTTTGTTACTCGAAAGGATGGTAGCCTTATCATTATTAAGGAAAGTTTGTTTTCGATATCTTTGTTACTCCAATGGATGATAGCCTTGTCATTATGGAAGGTAGTCTGTTGTCAATATTTTTGTTACTCCAATGGATGGTAGCCTTGTCATTATGGAAGGTAGTCTGTTGTCGATATTTTTTTTACTCCAATGGATGGTAGCCTTGTCATAATGGAACATAGTCTATTGTCGATATTTTTGTTACACCAATGGATGGTAGCCTTGTCATTATAGAAAGGTAGTTGGTTGTCGATATTTTTGTTACTCTAATGGATGGTAGCCTTGTCATTATGGAAGGTAGTCTGTTGTTTAGATTTTTGTAATTCCAATTTATGGTAATCTATTCATTATGGAAGGTAGTCTTTTGTCGAGATTTTTCTTACTCCAATAGATGGTAGCCTTGTCATTATTGAAGGTAGTCTGTTATCGATATCTTTGTACTCCAATGGATGATAGCCTTATCGTTATGGAAGGTAGTCTATTGTTCATATTTTTATTTCTCCAATGGATGGTAGCCTTGTCATTATGGAAGGTAGTCTATTGTCGAGATTTTGTTACTGCAACAGATGGTAGCCTTGTCATTACGGAAGGAAGTCGGTCGTTGAGATTTCTGTTACTCCAATGGATGGTAGCCTTGTCATTATGGAAGGTAGTCTGTTGTCGAGATTTTTGTTACTCTAATGGATGGTAGCCTTGTCATTATGGAAGGTAGTCGATTCTCGAGATTTTTGTTATTCCAATGGATGGTAGACTTGTCGTTATGGAAGGTAATCTGTTGTTGAGATTTTTCATACTCCAGTGGATGGTAGCCTTGTAATTATGGAAGGTAGTATGTTGTCAAGATTTTTTTTACTCCAATGGATTGTAGCCTTGTCATTATGGAAGGTAGTCTGTTGTTCATATTTTTGTTACTCCAATGGATGGTAACCTTGTCATTATGGAAGGTAGTCTACTATCGAGATTTTTGTTATTCTATTGGATGGTAGCCTTGTCATTATGGAAGGTAGTCTGTTGGCGAGATTTTTGTTATTCCAATGGATGGTAACCTTGTCATTATGGAAGGTAGTCTGTTGTCGAGATTTGTGTTACACCAATATATGGTAGTATTGTCGTTATGGAAGGTAGTCCGTTGTCGAGATTTTTGTTACTCCAATGGATGGTAGCCTTGTCATTGTGGAAGTTAGTATATCGTTTAGATTTTTTTTACTCCAATGGATGGTAGCCTTTTCATTATGGAAGGTAGTCTATTGTCGAGATATTTGTTATTCCAATGGATTGTAGGCTTGTAATTATGGAAGGTAGTCTTTTGTCGAGATTTTTGTTACTCCAATAGATGGTAGCCTTGTCATTATTGAAGTTAGTTTGTCGTTGAGATTTCTGTTACTCCAATGGATTGTAGCCTTGTCATTATGGAAGGTAGTTTGTTCATCAGATTTTTGTTACTCCAATGAATTGTAACCTTGTAATTATGGAAGGTAGACTGTTGTCGAAATTTTTGTTATTCCATTGGATGGTAGCCTTGTCATTATGGAAGGTAGTCTGTTTTCGAGATTTTTGTTATTCCAATGATGGTAACCTTGTCATTATGGAAGGTAGTATTTTGTCGAGATTTTTGTTACTCGAAAGGATGGTAGCCTTTTCATTATTGAAGGTAGTTTGTTGTCGATATCTTTGGTAGTCCAATGGATGATAGCCTTGTCATTATGGAAGGTAGTCTGTTGTCGATATTTTTGTTACTCCAATGGATGGTAGCCTTGTCATTATGGAAGGTAGTTTGTTGTCGATATTTTTTTTACTCCAATGGATGGTAGCCTTGTCATTATTGAAGGTAGTCTATTGTTGATATCTTTGTTACTACAATGGATGGTAGCCTTGTCATTATGCAAGGTAGTCAATTGTCGAGATTTTTGTTATTCCAATGGATGGTAGCCTTGTCATTATGGAAGGTAGTTTTTTGTGAAGATTTTTGTTACTCCAATGGATGGTAGCCTTGTCATTATGGAAGGTAGTCTATTGTCGAGATTTTGGTTACCCAAATGGATGGTAGCCTTGTAACTATGGAAGGTAGTATGTTGTAGAGATTTTTGTTAGTCTAATGGATGGTAGCCTTTTCATTATGGAAGGTAGTCTATCATTGAGATTTTTGTTACTCCAATGGATTGTAGCCTTGTCATTATGGAAGGTAGTCTATTGTCTAGATTTTTGTTACTCCAATGGATGGTAGCCTTGTCATTATTGAAGGTAGTCTATTGTTTATATCTTTGTTACTATAATGGATTGTAGCCTTGTCATTATGGAAGGTAGTTTATTGTCGAGATTTTTGTTATTCCAATGGATGGTAACCTTGTCATTATGGAAGGTAGTCTTTTGTCTAGATTGTTGTTACTCCAATGGATGGTAGCCTTGCCATTATTGAACATGGTCTATTGTCGAGATTTTGTTACTGCAATGGATGGTAGCCTTGTCATTACAGAAGGTAGTCGGTCGTTGAGATTTCTTTTACTCCATTGGATGATAGCCTTGTAATTATGGAAGGTAGTCTATTAACGATATTTTTGTTACTCCAATGGATGGTAGCCTTGTCATTATGGAAGGTAGTCTGTTGTCGATATTTTTTTTACTCCAATGGATGGTAGCCTTGTCATTATGGAACATAGTCTATTGTCGATATTTTTATTACTCCAATGGATGGTAGCCTTGTAATTATAGAAAGGTAGTTTGTTGTCGATATTTTTGTTA
The DNA here is from genome assembly GCA_948472305.1 of Vicia faba. Lineage (NCBI taxonomy): Eukaryota > Viridiplantae > Streptophyta > Magnoliopsida > Fabales > Fabaceae > Vicia > Vicia faba. Next base: position 678,516,981 of record OX451739.1, on the reverse strand, counting down.
CTCTATTGGATGGTAGCCTTGTCATTATGGAAGGTAGTCTGTTGTTTAGATTTTTGTTATTCCAATGTATGGTAATCTTGTCATTATGGAAGGTAGTCTTTTGTCGAGATTTTTCTTACTCCAATGGATGGTAGCCTTGTCATTATTGAAGGTAGTCTGTTGTCGATATATTTGTTACTCCAATGGATGGTAGCCTTATCTTTTTGGAAGGTAGTCTGTCGTTGAGATTTTTGTTACTCCAATGGATGGTAGCCTTGTCATTGTGGAAGTTAGTATGTCGTTGAGATTTTTTTTACTCCAATGGATGGTAGCCTTTTCATTATGGAAGGTAGTCTATTGTCGAGATATTTGTTATTCCAATGGATTGTAGCCTTGTAATTATGGAAGGTAGTCTTTTGTCGAGATTTTTGTTACTCCAATAGATGGTAGCCTTGTCATTATTGAAGTTAGTCTGTCGTTGAGATTTCTGTTACTCTAATGGATTGTAGACTTGTCATTATGGAAGGTAGTTTGTTCATCAGATTTTTGTTACTCCAATGAATGGTAGCCTTGTAATTATGGAAGGTAGACTATTGTCGAAATTTTTGTTATTCCATTGGATGGTAGCCTTGTCATTATGGAAGGTAGTCTATTTTCAAGATTTTTGTTATTCCAATGATGGTAACCTTGTCATTATGGAAGGTAGTATTTTGTCGATATTTTTGTTACTCGAAAGGATGGTAGCCTTTTCATTATTCAAGGTGGTTTGTTGTCGATATCTTTGGTAGTCCAATGGATGATAGCCTTGTCATTATGGAAGGTAGTCTGTTGTCGATATTTTTGTCACTCCAATGGATGGTAGCCTTGTCATTACGGAAGGTAGTCGGTTGTTGAGATTTCTGTTACTCCAATGGATGATAGCCTTGTAATTATGGAAGGTAGTCAATTGTCGATATTTTTGTTACTCCAATGGATGGTAGCCTTGTCATTATGGAAGGTAGTCTGTTGTCGATATTTTTTTTACTCCAATGGATGGTAGCCTTGTCATTATGGAACATAGTCTATTGTCGATATTTTTGTTACTCCAACGGATGGTAGCCTTGTAATTATAGAAAGGTAGTTTGTTGTCGATATTTTTGTTACTCTAATGGATGGTAGACTTGTCATTATGGAAGGTAGTCTATTGTTTAGATTTTTGTTATTCCAATGTATGGTAATTTTGTCATTATGGAAGGTAGATTGTTGTCGATATATTTGTTACTCCAATGGTTTATAGCCTTGTCATTATGGAAGGTAGTTTGTTGTTTATATTTTTATTTCTCCAATGGATGGTAGCCTTGTCATTATGGAAGGTAGTCTGTTGTCGAGATTTTGTTACTGCAACGGATGGTAGCCTTGTCATTACGGAAGGAAGTCGGCCGTTGAGATTTCTGTTACTCCAAAAGATGGTATCCTTGTCATTATGGAATGTAGTCTGTTGTTCAGATTTTTGTTACTCCAATGGATGATAGCCTTGTCAATATGGAAGGTAGTCTATTCTCGAGATTGTTGCTATTCCAATGGATGGTAGACTTGTAATTATGGAAGGTAATCTGTTGTCGAGATTTTTGATACTCCAATGGATGGTAGCCTTATGGAAGGTAGTATGTTGTCAAGATTTTTTTACTCCAATGGATGGTAGCCTTGTCATTATGGAAGGTAGTCTGTCATTGAGATTTCTGTTACTCCAATGGATTATAGCCTTGTCATTATGGAAGGTAGTCTGTTGTTCATATTTTTTTTAGTCCAATGGATAGTAGCCTTTTCATTATGGAAGGTAGTCTACTATCGAGATTTTTGTTATTCTATTGGATGGTAGCCTTGTCATTATGGAAGGTATTCTGTTGTCGAGATTTTTGTTATTCCAATGGATGGTAGCCTTATCTTTTTGGAAGGTAGTCTGTCGTTGAGATTTTTGTTACTCAAATGGATGGTAGCCTTGTCTTTTTGGAAGGTAGTCTGTCGTTGAGATTTTTGTTATTCCAATGGATGGTAGCCTTGTCATTGTGGAAGTTAGTATGTCATTGAGATTTTTGTTACTCCAATGGATGGTAGCCTTGTCATTATTGAAGTTAGTTTGTCGTTTAGATTTTTGTTACTCGGATGGATTGTAGCCTTGTCATTATGGAAGGTAGTTTGTTCATCAGATTTTTGTTACTCCAATGAATGGTAGCCTTGTCATTATGCAAGGTAGACTGTTGTCGAGATTTTTGTTATTCCAATGGATGGTAGCCTTGTCATTATTGAAGGTAGTTTTTTGTCAAGATTTTTGTTACTCCAATGGATGATAGCCTTGTCATTATGGAAGGTAGTCTGTTGTCGATATTTTTGTTACTCCAATGGATGGTAGCCTTGTCATTATGGAAGGTAGTTTGTTCTAGATATTTTTTTTACTCCAATGGATGGTAGCCTTGTCATTATTGAAGGTAGTCTATTGTTGATATCTTTGTTACTCCAATGGATGGTAGCCTTGTCATTATGGAAGGTAGTTTTTTGTCAAGATTTTTGTTACTCCAATGCATGGTAGCCTTGTCATTATGGAAGGTAGTCTATTGTCGAGATTTTTGTTACCCAAATGGATGGTAGCCTTGTAAATATGGAAGGTAGTATGTTGTAGAGATTTTTGTTAGTCCAATGGATGGTAGCCTTTTCATTATGGAAGGTAGTCTGTCGTTGAGATTTTTGTTACTCCAATGGATGATAACCTTGTCATTATGGAAGGTAGTATTTTGTCTAGATTGTTGTTACTCCAATGAATGGTAGCCTTGTCATTAATGAAGGTGGTTTGTGGTCGATATCTTTGTTACTCCAATGGATGATAGCCTTGTCATTATGCAAGGTAGTCTGTTGTTCAAATTTTTGTTACTGCAATGGATGGTAGCCTTGTTATTATGGAAGGTTGTCTATTGTCGAGATTTTTGTTATACCAATGGATGGTAGCCTTGTCATTATTGAAGGTAGTCGGTCGTTGAGATTTATGTTACTCCAATGGATAGTAGCCTTGTCATTATGGAAGATAGTCTGTTGTTCAGATTTTTTTTACTCCAATGGATGGTAACCTTGTCAATATGGAAGGTAGTCTGTTGTCGAGATTTTTGTTATTCCATTGGATGGAAGCCTTGTCATTATGGAACTTAGTATGTTGTCGAGATTTTTTTTACTCCAGTGGATGGTAATCTTGTCATTATGGAAGGTAGTGTGTTGTCGAGATTTGTGTTACTCCAATGTATGGTAGCCTTGTCATTATGGAAGGTAGTCCGTTGTCGAGATTTTTGTTACTCAAATGGATGGTAGCCTTGTCTTTATAGAAGGTTGTCTGTCATTGAGATTTTTGTTACTCCAATGGATGGTAGCCTTATCATTATGGAAAGTAGTATGTCATTGAGATTTTTGTTACTCCAATGGATGATAGCCTTGTCATTTTGGAAGGTAGTCTATTGTTGAGATATTTGTTATTCCAATGGATTGTAGCCTTGTCATTTTGGAAGGTAGTCTTTTGTCGAGATTTTTATTATTCCAATGGATGGTATCCTTGTCATTATTGAAGTTAGTCTTTCGTTGAGATTTCTGTTACTCCAATGGATTGTAGCCTTGTCATTATGGAAGGTAGTGTGTCATCGAGATTTTTGTTACTCCAATGGATGATAGACTTATCATTATTGAAGGTAGCCTTTTGTCGATATTTTTGTTACTCCAATGGATGGTAGCCTTGTCATTATTGAAGCTAGTCTGTTGTCGATATCTTTGTTACTCCAATGGATGATAGACTTCTCATTATGGAAGGTAGTCTATTGTTTAGATTTTTGTTACTCCAATGGATGGTAGCCTTGTCATTACGGAAGGTAGTCGGTCTTTGAGATTTCTGTTACTCCAATGGACAATAGCCTTGTCATTATGGAAGGTAGTCTGTTATTCAGATTTTTGTTACTCCAACGGATGATAGCCTTGTCATTATGGAAGGTAGTCTATTGTCGAGATTTTTGTTATTCCAATGGATGGTAGCCTTGTCATTATGGAAGGTAGTCTGTTGATCAGATTTTTGTTACTCCAATGGATGGTAGCCTTGTCATTATGGAAGGTAGTTTGTTGTTGAGATTTTTGATACTCCAATGGATGGTAGCCTTGTAATTATGGAAGGTAGTCTATTGTCCTGATTTTTTTTACTCCAATGGATGGTAGCCTTGTCATTATTGAATGTAGTCTGTCTTTGAGATTTTTGTTACTCCAATGGATTGTAGCCTTGTCATTATGGAAGGTAGTCTGTTGTTCATAATTTTTTTACTCCATTGTATGGTAGCCTTGTCATTATGGAAGGTAGTATGTTTTTGAGATTTTTGTTATTACAATGGATGGTAACCTTGTCATTATGAAAGGTAGTCTTTTTTCGATATTTTTGTTACTCCAATAGATGGTAGCCTTGTCATTATTGAAGGTAGTCTATTGTCGATATCTTTGTTACTCCAATGGATGGTAGCCTTGTCATTATGGAAGGTAGTCTATTGTTGAAATTTTTGTTACTCCAATGGATGGTAACCTTGTCATTACGGAAGGAAGTCGGTCATTGAGATTTCTGTTAATCCAATGGATTGTATCCTTGTCATTATGGAATGTAGTCTGTTGTTCAGATTTTTGTTACTCCAATGGATGATAGCCTTGTCATTTGGAAGGTAGTCTATTCTCGAGATTTTTGTTATTCCAATGGATGATAGACTTGTCATTATTGAAGGTAATCTGTTGTCGAGATTTTTGATACTCCAATGGATGGTGGCCTTGTAATTATGGAAGGTAGTATGTTGTCAAGATTTATTTACTCCAATGGATGGTAGCCATGTCATTATGGAAGGTAGTCTGTCATTGAGATTTATGTTACTCCAATGGATTGTAGCCTTGTCATTATGGAAGGTAGTGTGTTGTTCAGATTTTTGTTACTCCAATGGATGGTAACCTTGTCATTATGGAAGGTAGTCTACTGTCAAGATTTTTGTTATTCTATTGGATGGTAGCCTTGTCATTATGGAAGGTAGTCTATTGTCGAGATTTTTGTTATTCCAATGGATGGTAACCTTGTCATTATGGAAGGTAGTCTATTGTTGAGATTTTTGTTACTTCAATGGATGGTAGCCTTGTCATTACAGAAGGAAGTCGGTCATTGAAATTTCTGTTACGCCAATGAATTGTATCCTTGTCATTATGGAATGTAGTCTGTAGTTCAGATTTTTGTTACTCCAATGGATGATAGCCTTGTCATTTGGAAGGTAGTCTATTCTGGAGATTTTTGTTATTCCAATGGATGATAGACTTGTCATTATGGAAGGTAATCTGTTGTCGAGATTTTTGATACTCGAATGGATGGTAGCCTTGTAATTATGAAAGGTAGTATGTTGTCAAGATTTTTTTGCTCCAATGGATGGTAGCCTTGTCATTATGGAAGGTAGTCTGTCATTGAGATTTATGTTACTCCAATGGATTGTAGTTTTGTCATTATGGAAGGTAGTCTGTTGTTCAGATTTTTGTTACTCCAATGGATGGTAACCTTGTCATTATGGAAGGTAGTCTACTGTGAAGATTTTTGTTATTCTATTGGATGGTAGCCTTGTCATTATGGAAGGTAGTCTATTGTCGAGATTTTTGTTATTCCAATGGATGGTAACCTTGTCATTATGGAAGGTAGTTTGTTATCGAGATTTGTGTTACTCCAATATATGGTAGCCTTGTCGTTATTTAAGGTAGTCTGTTGTCGAGATTTTTGTTACTCAAATGGATGGTAGCCTTGTCTTTTTGGAAGGTAGTCTGTCGTTGAGATTTTTGTTACTCCAATGGATGGTAGCCTTGTCATTGTGGAAGTTAGTATGTCGTTGAGATTTTTGTTACTCCAATGGATGGTAGCCTTGTCATTATTGAAGTTAGTCTGTTGTTTAGATTTCTGTTACTCCCATGGATTGTAGCCTTGTCATTATGGAAGGTAGTTTGTTCGTCAGATTTTTGTTACTCCAATGAATGGTAGCCTTGTAATTATGGAAGGTAGACTGTTGTTGAAATTTTAGTTACTCCAATGGATGGTAGCCTTTTCATTTTGGAAGGTAGTCTGTTTTCGAGATTTTTGTTATTCCAATGGATGGTAACCTTGTCATTATGGAAGGTAGTATTTTGTCGATATTTTTGTTACTCGAAAGGATGGTAGCCTTTTCATTATTGAAGGTAGTTTGTTGTAGATATTTTTTTTACTCAAATGGATGGTATCCTTGTCATTATTGAAGGTAGTCTATTGTTGATATCTTTGTTACTCCAATGGATGGTAGCCTTGTCATTATGCAAGGTAGTCTATTGTCGAGATTTTTGTTATTCCAATGGATGGTAGCCTTGTCATTATTGAAGGTAGTTTTTTGTCAAGATTTTTGTTACTCCAATGGATGATAGCCTTGTCATTATGGAAGGTAGTTTGTTGTCGATATTTTTGTTACTCCAATGGATGGTAGCCTTTTCATTATGGAAGGTAGTTTGTTGTAGATATTTTTTTACTCCAATGGATGGTAGACTTGTCATTATTGAAGGTAGTCTATTGTTGATATCTTTGTTACTCCAATGGATGGTAGCCTTGTCATTATGCAAGGTAGTCTATTGTCGAGATTTTTGTTATTCCAATGGATGGTAGCCTTGTCTTTATGGAAGGTAGTTTTTTGTCAAGATTTTTGTTACTCCAATGGATGGTAGCCTTGTCATTATGGAAGGTAGTCTATTGTCGAGATTTTTGTTACCCAAATGGATGGTAGCCTTGTAAATATGGAAGGTAGTATGTTGTAGATATTTTTTTTAGTCCAATGGATGGTAGCCTTTTCATTATGGAAGGTAGTCTGTCGTTGAGATTTTTGTTACTCCAATGGATGATAACCTTGTCATTATGGAAGGTAGTCTTTTGTCTAGACTGTTGTTACTCCAATGGATGGTAGCCTTGTCATTATTGAAGGTGGTTTGTGGTCGATATCTTTGTTACTCCAAAGGATGATAGCCTTGTCATTATGCAAGGTAGTCTGTTGTTCAGATTTTTGTTACTCCAACGGATGGTAGCCTTCTCATTATTGAAGGTAGTCGGTCATTGAGATTTATGTTACTCCAATGGATAGTAGCCTTGTCATTATGGAAGATATTGTGTTGTTCAGATTTTTTTTACTCCAATGGATGGTAACCTTGTCATTATGGAAGGTAGTCTGATGTCGAGATTTTTGTTATTCCATTGGATGGTAGCCTTGTCATTATGAAACATAGTATGTTGTCGATATTTTTTTTACTCCAATGGATGGTAACCTTGTCATTATGGAAGGTAGTGTGTTGATGAGATTTGTGTTACTGCAATGTATGGTAGCCTTGTCATTATGGAAGGTAGTCCGTTGTCCAGATTTTTATTACTCAAATGGATGGTAGCCTTGTCTTTATAGAAGGTTGTATGTCGTTGAAATTTTTGTTACTCCAATGGATGGTAGCCTTATCATTATGGAAAGTAGTATGTCATTGAGATTTTTGTTACTCTAATGGATGATAGCCTTGTCATTTTGGAAGGTAGTCTATTGTTGAGATATTTGTTATTCCAATGGATTGTAGCCTTGTCATTATGGAAGGTAGTCTTTTGTCGATATTTTTGTTATTCCAATGGATGGTATCCTTGTCATTATTGAAGTTAGTCTTTCGTTGAGATTTCTGTTACTCCAATGGATTGTAGCCTTGTCATTATGGAAGGTAGTTTGTCCATCAGACTTTTGTTACTCCAATGGATGATAGCCTTATCGTTATGGAAGGTAGTCTATTGTTCATATTTTTATTTCTCCAATGGATGGTAGCCTTGTCATTATGGAAGGTAGTCTGTTGTCGAGATTTTGTTACTGCAACAGATGGTAGCCTTGTCATTACGGAAGGAAGTCGGTCGTTGAGATTTCTGTTACTCCAATGGATGGTAGCCTTGTCATTATGGAAGGTAGTCTGTTGTCGAGATTTTTGTTACTCTAATGGATGGTAGCCTTGTCATTATGGAAGGTAGTCGATTCTCGAGATTTTTGTTATTCCAATGGATGGTAGACTTGTCGTTATGGAAGGTAATCTGTTGTTGAGATTTTTCATACTCCAGTGGATGGTAGCCTTGTAATTATGGAAGGTAGTATGTTGTCAAGATTTTTTTTACTCCAATGGATTGTAGCCTTGTCATTATGGAAGGTAGTCTGTTGTTCATATTTTTGTTACTCCAATGGATGGTAACCTTGTCATTATGGAAGGTAGTCTACTATCGAGATTTTTGTTATTCTATTGGATGGTAGCCTTGTCATTATGGAAGGTAGTCTGTTGGCGAGATTTTTGTTATTCCAATGGATGGTAACCTTGTCATTATGGAAGGTAGTCTGTTGTCGAGATTTGTGTTACACCAATATATGGTAGCCTTGTCGTTATGGAAGGTAGTCCGTTGTCGAGATTTTTGTTACTCCAATGGATGGTAGCCTTGTCATTGTGGAAGTTAGTATATCGTTTAGATTTTTTTTACTCCAATGGATGGTAGCCTTTTCATTATGGAAGGTAGTCTATTGTCGAGATATTTGTTATTCCAATGGATTGTAGGCTTGTAATTATGGAAGGTAGTCTTTTGTCGAGATTTTTGTTACTCCAATAGATGGTAGCCTTGTCATTATTGAAGTTAGTTTGTCGTTGAGATTTCTGTTACTCCAATGGATTGTAGCCTTGTCATTATGGAAGGTAGTTTGTTCATCAGATTTTTGTTACTCCAATGAATTGTAACCTTGTAATTATGGAAGGTAGACTGTTGTCGAAATTTTTGTTATTCCATTGGATGGTAGCCTTGTCATTATGGAAGGTAGTCTGTTTTCGAGATTTTTGTTATTCCAATGATGGTAACCTTGTCATTATGGAAGGTAGTATTTTGTCGAGATTTTTGTTACTCGAAAGGATGGTAGCCTTTTCATTATTGAAGGTAGTTTGTTGTCGATATCTTTGGTAGTCCAATGGATGATAGCCTTGTCATTATGGAAGGTAGTCTGTTGTCGATATTTTTGTTACTCCAATGGATGGTAGCCTTGTCATTATGGAAGGTAGTTTGTTGTCGATATTTTTTTTACTCCAATGGATGGTAGCCTTGTCATTATTGAAGGTAGTCTATTGTTGATATCTTTGTTACTACAATGGATGGTAGCCTTGTCATTATGCAAGGTAGTCAATTGTCGAGATTTTTGTTATTCCAATGGATGGTAGCCTTGTCATTATGGAAGGTAGTTTTTTGTCAAGATTTTTGTTACTCCAATGGATGGTAGCCTTGTCATTATGGAAGGTAGTCTATTGTCGAGATTTTGGTTACCCAAATGGATGGTAGCCTTGTAACTATGGAAGGTAGTATGTTGTAGAGATTTTTGTTAGTCTAATGGATGGTAGCCTTTTCATTATGGAAGGTAGTCTATCATTGAGATTTTTGTTACTCCAATGGATTGTAGCCTTGTCATTATGGAAGGTAGTCTATTGTCTAGATTTTTGTTACTCCAATGGATGGTAGCCTTGTCATTATTGAAGGTAGTCTATTGTTTATATCTTTGTTACTATAATGGATTGTAGCCTTGTCATTATGGAAGGTAGTTTATTGTCGAGATTTTTGTTATTCCAATGGATGGTAACCTTGTCATTATGGAAGGTAGTCTTTTGTCTAGATTGTTGTTACTCCAATGGATGGTAGCCTTGCCATTATTGAACATGGTCTATTGTCGAGATTTTGTTACTGCAATGGATGGTAGCCTTGTCATTACAGAAGGTAGTCGGTCGTTGAGATTTCTTTTACTCCATTGGATGATAGCCTTGTAATTATGGAAGGTAGTCTATTAACGATATTTTTGTTACTCCAATGGATGGTAGCCTTGTCATTATGGAAGGTAGTCTGTTGTCGATATTTTTTTTACTCCAATGGATGGTAGCCTTGTCATTATGGAACATAGTCTATTGTCGATATTTTTATTACTCCAATGGATGGTAGCCTTGTAATTATAGAAAGGTAGTTTGTTGTCGATATTTTTGTTACTCTATTGGATGGTAGCCTTGTCATTATGGAAGGTAGTCTGTTGTTTAGATTTTTGTTATTCCAATGTATCGTAATCTTGTCATTATGGAAGGTAGTCTTTTGTCGAGATTTTTCTTACTCCAATGGATGGTAGCCTTGTCATTATTGAAGGTAGTCTGTTGTCGATATATTTGTTACTCCAATGGATGGTAGCCTTGTCTTTTTGGAAGGTAGTCTGTCGTTGAGATTTTTGTTACTCCAATGGATGGTAGCCTTGTCATTGTGGAAGTTAGTATGTCGTTGAGATTTTTTTTACTCCAATGGATGGTAGCCTTTTCATTATGGAAGGTAGTCTATTGTCGAGATATTTGTTATTCCAATGGATTGTAGCCTTGTAATTATGGAAGGTAGTCTTCTGTCGAGATTTTTGTTACTCCAATAGATGGTAGCCTTGTCATTATTGAAGTTAGTCTGTCGTTGAGATTTCTGTTACTCTAATGGATTGTAGACTTGTCATTATGGAAGGTAGTTTGTTCATCAGATTTTTGTTACTCCAATGAATGGTAGCCTTGTAATTATGGAAGGTATACTATTGTCGAAATTTTTGTTATTCCATTGGATGGTAGCCTTGTCATTATGGAAGGTAGTCTATTTTCAAGATTTTTGTTATTCCAATGATGGTAACCTTGTCATTATGGAAGGTAGTATTTTGTCGATATTTTTGTTACTCGAAAGGATGGTAGCCTTTTCATTATTCAAGGTGGTTTGTTGTCGATATCTTTGGTAGTCCAATGGATGATAGCCTTGTCATTATGGAAGGTAGTCTGTTGTCGATATTTTTGTCACTCCAATGGATGGTAGCCTTGTCATTACGGAAGGTAGTCGGTTGTTGAGATTTCTGTTACTCCAATGGATGATAGCCTTGTAATTATGGAAGGTAGTCAATTGTCGATATTTTTGTTACTCCAATGGATGGTAGCCTTGTCATTATGGAAGGTAGTCTGTTGTCGATATTTTTTTTACTCCAATGGATGGTAGCCTTGTCATTATGGAACATAGTCTATTGTCGATATTTTTGTTACTCCAACGGATGGTAGCCTTGTAATTATAGAAAGGTAGTTTGTTGTCGATATTTTTGTTACTCTAATGGATGGTAGACTTGTCATTATGGAAGGTAGTCTATTGTTTAGATTTTTGTTATTCCAATGTATGGTAATTTTGTCATTATGGAAGGTAGATTGTTGTCGATATATTTGTTACTCCAATGGTTTATAGCCTTGTCATTATGGAAGGTAGTTTGTTGTTTATATTTTTATTTCTCCAATGGATGGTAGCCTTGTCATTATGGAAGGAAGTCTGTTGTCGAGATTTTGTTACTGCAACAGATGGTAGCCTTGTCATTACGGAAGGAAGTCGGCCGTTGAGATTTCTGTTACTCCAAAAGATGGTATCCTTGTCATTATGGAATGTAGTCTGTTGTTCAGATTTTTGTTACTCCAATGGATGATAGCCTTGTCAATATGGAAGGTAGTCTATTCTCGAGATTGTTGCTATTCCAATGGATGGTAGACTTGTCATTATGGAAGGTAATCTGTTGTCGAGATTTTTGATACTCCAATGGATGGTAGCCTTATGGAAGGTAGTATGTTGTCAAGATTTTTTTACTCCAATGGATGGTAGCCTTGTCATTATGGAAGGTAGTCTGTCATTGAGATTTCTGTTACTCCAATGGATTATAGCCTTGTCATTATGGAAGGTAGTCTGTTGTTCATATTTTTTTTAGTCCAATGGATAGTAGCCTTTTCATTATGGAAGGTAGTCTACTATCGAGATTTTTGTTATTCTATTGGATGGTAGCCTTGTCATTATGGAAGGTATTCTGTTGTCGAGATTTTTGTTATTCCAATGGATGGTAGCCTTATCTTTTTGGAAGGTAGTCTGTCGTTGAGATTTTTGTTACTCAAATGGATGGTAGCCTTGTCTTTTTGGAAGGTAGTCTGTCGTTGAGATTTTTGTTATTCCAATGGATGGTAGCCTTGTCATTGTGGAAGTTAGTATGTCATTGAGATTTTTGTTACTCCAATGGATGGTAGCCTTGTCATTATTGAAGTTAGTTTGTCGTTTAGATTTTTGTTACTCGGATGGATTGTAGCCTTGTCATTATGGAAGGTAGTTTGTTCATCAGATTTTTGTAACTCCAATGAATGGTAGCCTTGTCATTATGCAAGGTAGACTGTTGTCGAGATTTTTGTTATTCCAATGGATGGTAGCCTTGTCATTATTGAAGGTAGTTTTTTGTCAAGATTTTTGTTACTCCAATGGATGATAGCCTTGTCATTATGGAAGGTAGTCTGTTGTCGATATTTTTGTTACTCCAATGGATGGTAGCCTTGTCATTATGGAAGGTAGTTTGTTCTAGATATTTTTTTTACTCCAATGGATGGTAGCCTTGTCATTATTGAAGGTAGTCTATTGTTGATATCTTTGTTACTCCAATGGATGGTAGCCTTGTCATTATGGAAGGTAGTTTTTTGTCAAGATTTTTGTTACTCCAATGCATGGTAGCCTTGTCATTATGGAAGGTAGTCTATTGTCGAGATTTTTGTTACCCAAATGGATGGTAGCCTTGTAAATATGGAAGGTAGTATGTTGTAGAGATTTTTGTTAGTCCAATGGATGGTAGCCTTTTCATTATGGAAGGTAGTCTGTCGTTGAGATTTTTGTTACTCCAATGGATGATAACCTTGTCATTATGGAAGGTAGTATTTTGTCTAGATTGTTGTTACTCCAATGGATGGTAGCCTTGTCATTAATGAAGGTGGTTTGTGGTCGATATCTTTGTTACTCCAATGGATGATAGCCTTGTCATTATGCAAGGTAGTCTGTTGTTCAAATTTTTGTTACTGCAATGGATGGTAGCCTTGTTATTATGGAAGGTTGTCTATTGTCGAGATTTTTGTTATACCAATGGATGGTAGCCTTGTCATTATTGAAGGTAGTCGGTCGTTGAGATTTATGTTACTCCAATGGATAGTAGCCTTGTCATTATGGAAGATAGTCTGTTGTTCAGATTTTTTTTACTCCAATGGATGGTAACCTTGTCAATATGGAAGGTAGTCTGTTGTCGAGATTTTTGTTATTCCATTGGATGGAAGCCTTGTCATTATGGAACTTAGTATGTTGTCGAGATTTTTTTTACTCCAGTGGATGGTAATCTTGTCATTATGGAAGGTAGTGTGTTGTCGAGATTTGTGTTACTCCAATGTATGGTAGCCTTGTCATTATGGAAGGTAGTCCGTTGTCGAGATTTTTGTTACTCAAATGGATGGTAGCCTTGTCTTTATAGAAGGTTGTCTGTCATTGAGATTTTTGTTACTCCAATGGATGGTAGCCTTATCATTATGGAAAGTAGTATGTCATTGAGATTTTTGTTACTCCAATGGATGATAGCCTTGTCATTTTGGAAGGTAGTCTATTGTTGAGATATTTGTTATTCCAATGGATTGTAGCCTTGTCATTTTGGAAGGTAGTCTTTTGTCGAGATTTTTATTATTCCAATGGATGGTATCCTTGTCATTATTGAAGTTAGTCTTTCGTTGAGATTTCTGTTACTCCAATGGATTGTAGCCTTGTCATTATGGAAGGTAGTGTGTCATCGAGATTTTTGTTACTCCAATGGATGATAGACTTATCATTATTGAAGGTAGCCTTTTGTCGATATTTTTGTTACTCCAATGGATGGTAGCCTTGTCATTATTGAAGCTAGTCTGTTGTCGATATCTTTGTTACTCCAATGGATGATAGACTTCTCATTATGGAAGGTAGTCTATTGTTTAGATTTTTGTTACTCCAATGGATGGTAGCCTTGTCATTACGGAAGGTAGTCGGTCTTTGAGATTTCTGTTACTCCAATGGACAATAGCCTTGTCATTATGGAAGGTAGTCTGTTATTCAGATTTTTGTTACTCCAACGGATGATAGCCTTGTCATTATGGAAGGTAGTCTATTGTCGAGATTTTTGTTATTCCAATGGATGGTAGCCTTGTCATTATGGAAGGTAGTCTGTTGATCAGATTTTTGTTACTCCAATGGATGGTAGCCTTGTCATTATGGAAGGTAGTTTGTTGTTGAGATTTTTGATACTCCAATGGATGGTAGCCTTGTAATTATGGAAGGTAGTCTATTGTCCTGATTTTTTTTACTCCAATGGATGGTAGCCTTGTCATTATTGAATGTAGTCTGTCTTTGAGATTTTTGTTACTCCAATGGATTGTAGCCTTGTCATTATGGAAGGTAGTCTGTTGTTCATAATTGTTTTACTCCATTGTATGGTAGCCTTGTCATTATGGAAGGTAGTATGTTTTTGAGATTTTTGTTATTACAATGGATGGTAACCTTGTCATTATGAAAGGTAGTCTTTTTTCGATATTTTTGTTACTCCAATAGATGGTAGCCTTGTCATTATTGAAGGTAGTCTATTGTCAATATCTTTGTTACTCCAATGGATGGTAGCCTTGTCATTATGGAAGGTAGTCTATTGTTGAAATTTTTGTTACTCCAATGGATGGTAACCTTGTCATTACGGAAGGAAGTCGGTCATTGAGATTTCTGTTAATCCAATGGATTGTATCCTTGTCATTATGGAATGTAGTCTGTTGTTCAGATTTTTGTTACTCCAATGGATGATAGCCTTGTCATTTGGAAGGTAGTCTATTCTCGAGATTTTTGTTATTCCAATGGATGATAGACTTGTCATTATTGAAGGTAATCTGTTGTCGAGATTTTTGATACTCCAATGGATGGTGGCCTTGTAATTATGGAAGGTAGTATGTTGTCAAGATTTATTTACTCCAATGGATGGTAGCCATGTCATTATGGAAGGTAGTCTGTCATTGAGATTTATGTTACTCCAATGGATTGTAGCCTTGTCATTATGGAAGGTAGTGTGTTGTTCAGATTTTTGTTACTCCAATGGATGGTAACCTTGTCATTATGGAAGGTAGTCTACTGTCAAGATTTTTGTTATTCTATTGGATGGTAGCCTTGTCATTATGGAAGGTAGTCTATTGTCGAGATTTTTTTTATTCCAATGGATGGTAACATTGTCATTATGGAAGGTAGTCTATTGTTGAGATTTTTGTTACTTCAATGGATGGTAGCCTTGTCATTACAGAAGGAAGTCGGTCATTGAAATTTCTGTTACGCCAATGAATTGTATCCTTGTCATTATGGAATGTAGTCTGTGGTTCAGATTTTTGTTACTCCAATGGATGATAGCCTTGTCATTTGGAAGGTAGTCTATTCTGGAGATTTTTGTTATTCCAATGGATGATAGACTTGTCATTATGGAAGGTAATCTGTTGTCGAGATTTTTGATACTCGAATGGATGGTAGCCTTGTAATTATGGAAGGTAGTATGTTGTCAAGATTTTTTTGCTCCAATGGATGGTAGCCTTGTCATTATGGAAGGTAGTCTGTCATTGAGATTTATGTTACTCCAATGGATTGTAGTTTTGTCATTATGGAAGGTAGTCTGTTGTTCAGATTTTTGTTACTCCAATGGATGGTAACCTTGTCATTATGGAAGGTAGTCTACTGTCAAGATTTTTGTTATTCTATTGGATGGTAGCCTTGTCATTATGGAAGGTAGTCTATTGTCGAGATTTTTGTTATTCCAATGGATGGTAACCTTGTCATTATGGAAGGTAGTTTGTTATCGAGATTTGTGTTACTCCAATATATGGTAGCCTTGTCGTTATTGAAGGTAGTCTGTTGTCGAGATTTTTGTTACTCAAATGGATGGTAGCCTTGTCTTTTTGGAAGGTAGTCTGTCGTTGAGATTTTTGTTACTCCAATGGATGGTAGCCTTGTCATTGTGGAAGTTAGTATGTCGTTGAGATTTTTGTTACTCCAATGGATGGTAGCCTTGTCATTATTGAAGTTAGGCTGTTGTTTAGATTTCTGTTACTCCCATGGATTGTAGCCTTGTCATTATGGAAGGTAGTTTGTTCGTCAGATTTTTGTTACTCCAATGAATGGTAGCCTTGTAATTATGGAAGGTAGACTGTTGTTGAAATTTTAGTTACTCCAATGGATGGTAGCCTTTTCATTTTGGAAGGTAGTCTGTTTTCGAGATTTTTGTTATTCCAATGGATGGTAACCTTGTCATTATGGAAGGTAGTATTTTGTCGATATTTTTGTTACTCGAAAGGATGGTAGCCTTTTCATTATTGAAGGTAGTTTGTTGTAGATATTTTTTTTACTCCAATGGATGGTATCCTTGTCATTATTGAAGGTAGTCTATTGTTGATATCTTTGTTACTCCAATGGATGGTAGCCTTGTCATTATGCAAGGTAGTCTATTGTCGAGATTTTTGTTATTCCAATGGATGGTAGCCTTGTCATTATTGAAGGTAGTTTTTTGTCAAGATTTTTGTTACTCCAATGGATGATAGCCTTGTCATTATGGAAGGTAGTTTGTTGTCGATATTTTTGTTACTCCAATGGATGGTAGCCTTTTCATTATGGAAGGTAGTTTGTTGTAGATATTTTTTTACTCCAATGGATGGTAGACTTGTCATTATTGAAGGTAGTCTATTGTTGATATCTTTGTTACTCCAATGGATGGTAGCCTTGTCATTATGCAAGGTAGTCTATTGTCGAGATTTTTGTTATTCCAATGGATGGTAGCCTTGTCTTTATGGAAGGTAGTTTTTTGTCAAGATTTTTGTTACTCCAATGGATGGTAGCCTTGTCATTATGGAAGGTAGTCTATTGTCGAGATTTTTGTTACCCAAATGGATGGTAGCCTTGTAAATATGGAAGGTAGTATGTTGTAGATATTTTTTTTAGTCCAATGGATGGTAGCCTTTTCATTATGGAAGGTAGTCTGTCGTTGAGATTTTTGTTACTCCAATGGATGATAACCTTGTCATTATGGAAGGTAGTCTTTTGTCTAGACTGTTGTTACTCCAATGGATGGTAGCCTTGTCATTATTGAAGGTGGTTTGTGGTCGATATCTTTGTTACTCCAAAGGATGATAGCCTTGTCATTATGCAAGGTAGTCTGTTGTTCAGATTTTTGTTACTCCAACGGATGGTAGCCTTCTCATTATTGAAGGTAGTCGGTCATTGAGATTTATGTTACTCCAATGGATAGTAGCCTTGTCATTATGGAAGATATTGTGTTGTTCAGATTTTTTTTACTCCAATGGATGGTAACCTTGTCATTATGGAAGGTAGTCTGATGTCGAGATTTTTGTTATTCCATTGGATGGTAGCCTTGTCATTATGAAACATAGTATGTTGTCGATATTTTTTTTACTCCAATGGATGGTAACCTTGTCATTATGGAAGGTAGTGTGTTGATGAGATTTGTGTTACTGCAATGTATGGTAGCCTTGTCATTATGGAAGGTAGTCCGTTGTCCAGATTTTTATTACTCAAATGGATGGTAGCCTTGTCTTTATAGAAGCTTGTATGTCGTTGAGATTTTTGTTACTCCAATGGATGGTAGCCTTATCATTATGGAAAGTAGTATGTCATTGAGATTTTTGTTACTCTAATGGATGATAGCCTTGTCATTTTGGAAGGTAGTCTATTGTTGAGATATTTGTTATTCCAATGGATTGTAGCCTTGTCATTATGGAAGGTAGTCTTTTGTCGATATTTTTGTTATTCCAATGGATGGTATCCTTGTCATTATTGAAGTTAGTCTTTCGTTGAGATTTCTGTTACTCCAATGGATTGTAGCCTTGTCATTATGGAAGGTAGTTTGTCCATCAGACTTTTGTTACTCCAATGAATGGTAGCCTTTTCATTATGGAAGGTAGTCTGTCTTTGAGATTTTTGTTACTCCAATGGATGATAACCTTGTCATTATGGAAGGTAGTCTTTTGTCTAGATTGTTGTTACTCCAATGGATGGTAGCCTTGTCATTATTGAAGGTGGTCTGTGGTCGATATCTTTGTTACTCCAATGGATGATAGCCTTGTTATTATGCAAGGTAGTCTGTTGTTCAGATTTTTGTTACTCCAATGGATGGTAGCCTTGTCATTATGGAAGGTTGTCTATTGTCGAGATTTTTGTTATTCCAATGGATGGTAGCCTTGTCATTATTGAAGGTAGTCGGTCATTGAGATTTATGTTACTCCAATGGATAGTAGCCTTGTCATTATGCAAGGTAGTCTGTTGTTCAGATTTTTGTTACTCCAATGGATGATAGCCTTGTCATTATGGAAGGTAGTCTATTCTCGAGATTTTTGTTATTCCAATGGATGATAGACTTGTCATTATGGAAGGTAATCTGTTGTCGAGATTTTTGATACTCCAATGGATGGTAGCCTTGTAATTATGGAAGGTAGTATGTTGTCAAGATTTTTTTACTCCAATGGATGGTAGCCTTGTCATTATGGAAGGTAGTCTGTCATTGAGATTTATGTTACTCCAATGGATTGTAGCCTTGTCATTATGGAAGGTAGTCTGTTGTTCAGATTTTTGTTACTCCAATGGATGGTAACCTTGTCATTATGGAAGGTAGTCTACTGTCAAGATTTTTGTTATTCTATTGGATGGCAGCCTTGTCATTATGGAAGGTAGTCTATTGTCGATATTTTTGTTATTCCAATGGATTGTGACCTTGTCATTATGGAAGGTAGTCTGTTGTCGAGATTTGTGTTACTCCAATATATGGTAGCCTTGTCGTTATGGAAGGTAGTCTGTTGTCGAGATTTTTGTTACTCAAATGGATGGTAGCCTTGTCTTTTTGGAAGGTAGTCTGTCATTGAGATTTTTGTTACTCCAATGGATGGTAGCCTTGTCATTGTGGAAGTTAGTATGTCGTTGAGATTTTTGTTACTCCAATGGATAGTAGCCTTGTCATTATTGAAGTTAGTCGGTTGTTTAGATTTCTGTTACTCCCATGGATTGTAGCCTTGTCATTATGGAAGGTAGTTTGTTCGTCATATTTTTGTTCCTCCAATGAATGGTAGCCTTGTAATTATGGAAGGTAGACTGTTGTCGAAATTTTAGTTACTCCAATGGATGGTAGCCTTGTCATTATGGAAGGTAGTCTGTTTTCGAGATTTTTGTTATTCCAATGGATGGTAACCTTGTTATTATGGAAGGTAGTATTTTGTCGATATTTTTGTTACTCGAAAGGATGGTAGCCTTTTCATTATTGAAGGTAGTTTGTTGTAGATATTTTTTTTACTCCAATGGATGGAAGCCTTGTCATTATTGAAGGTAGTCTATTGTTGATATCTTTGTTACTCCAATGGATGGTAGCCTTGTCATTATGCAAGGTAGTCTATTGTCGAGATTTTTGTTATTCCAATGGATGGTAGCCTTGTCATTATTGAAGGTAGTTTTTTGTCAAGATTTTTGTTACTCCAATGGATGATAGCCTTGTCATTATGGAAGGTAGTCTATTGTCGATATTTTTGTTACTCCAATGGATGGTAGCCTTGTCATTATGGAAGGTAGTTTGTTGTAGATATTTTTTTTAATCCAATGGATGGTAGCCTTGTCATTATTGAAGGTAGTCTATTGTTGATATCTTTGTTACTCCAATGGATGGTAGCCTTGTCATTATGCAAGGTAGTCTATTGTCGAGATTTTTGTTATTCCAATGGATGGTAGCCTTGTCTTTATGGAAGGTAGTTTTTTGTCAAGATTTTTGTTACTCCAATGGATGGTAGCCTTGTCATTATGGAAGGTAGTCTATTGTCGAGATTTTTGTTACCCAAATGGATGGTAGCCTTGTAAATATGGAAGGTAGTATGTTGTAGATATTTTTGTTAGTCCAATGGATGGTAGCCTTTTCATTATGGAAGGTAGTCTGTCGTTGAGATTTTTGTTACTGCAATGGATGATAACCTTGTCATTATGGAAGGTAGTCTTTTGTCTAGATTGTTGTTACTCCAATGGATGGTAGCCTTGTCATTATTGAAGGTGGTTTGTGGTCGATATCTTTGTTACTCCAAAGGATGATAGCCTTGTCATTATGCAGGGTAGTCTGTTGTTCAGATTTTTGTTACTCCAATGGATGGTAGCCTTGTCATTATGGAAGGTTGCCTATTGGAGAGATTTTTGTTATTCCAATGGATGGTAGCCTTCCCATTATTGAAGGTAGTCGGTCGTTGAGATTTATGTTAGTCCAATGGATAGTAGCCTTGTCATTATGGAAGATATTGTGTTGTTAAGATTTTTTTTACTCCAATGGATGGTAACCTTGTCATTATGGAAGGTATTCTGATGTCGAGATTTTTGTTATTCCATTGGATGGTAGCCTTGTCATTATGAAACTTAGTATGTTGTCGATATTTTTTTTACTCCAATGAATGGTAAACTTTTCATTATGGAAAGTAGTGTGTTGATGAGATTTGTGTTACTCCAATGTATGGTAGCCTTGTCATTATGGAAGGTAGTCCGTTGTCCAGATTTTTGTTACTCAAATGGATGGTAGCCTTGTCTTTATAGAAGGTTGTATGTCGTTGAGATTTTTTTTACTCCAATGGATGGTAGCCTTATCATTATGAAAAGTAGTATGTCATTGAGATTTTTGTTACTCTAATGGATGATAGCCTTGTCATTTTGGAAGGTAGTCTATTGTTGAGATATTTGTTATTCCAATGGATGGTATCCTTGTCATTATTGAAGTTAGTATTTCGTTGAGATTTCTGTTACTCCAATGGATTGTAGCCTTGTCATTATGGAAGGTAGTTTGTCCATCAGACTTTTGTTACTCCAATGAATGGTAGCCTTTTCATTATGGAAGGT
Source organism: Vicia faba (assembly GCA_948472305.1). NCBI lineage: Eukaryota > Viridiplantae > Streptophyta > Magnoliopsida > Fabales > Fabaceae > Vicia > Vicia faba. Next base: position 678,496,148 of record OX451739.1, on the reverse strand, counting down.
AGTCTGTCTTTGAGATTTTTGATACTCCAATGGATGATAACCTTGTCATTATGGAAGGTAGTCTTTTGTCTAGATTGTTGTTACTCCAATGGATGGTAGCCTTGTCATTATTGAAGGTGGTCTGTGGTCGATATCTTTGTTACTCCAATGGATGATAGCCTTGTCATTATGCAAGGTAGTCTGTTGTTCAGATTTTTGTTACTCCAATGGATGGTAGCCTTGTCATTATGGAAGGTTGTCTATTGTCGAGATTTTTGTTATTCCAATGGATGGTAGCCTTGTCATTATTGAAGGTAGTCGGTTGTTGAGATTTATGTTACTCCAATGGATAGTAGCCTTGTCATTATGGAAGATAGTCTGTTGTTCAGATTTTTTTTACTCCAATGGATGGTAACCTTGTCATTATGGAAGGTAGTCTATTTTCGAGATTTTTGTAATTCCATTGGATGGTAGCCTTGTCAAAATGGAAGGTAGTCTGTTTTCGAGATTTTTGTTATTCCAATTGATGGTAACCTTGTCAGTATGGAACGTAGTATTTTGTCGATATTTTTGTTACTCAAAAGGATGGTAGCCTTTTCATTATTGAAGGTAGTTTGTTGTAGATATTTTTTTTACTCCAATGGATGGTAGCCTTGTCATTATTGAAGGTAGTCTATTGTTGATATCTTTGTTACTCCAATGGATGGTAGCCTTGTCATTATGCAAGGTAGTCTATTGTCGAGATTTTTGTTATTCCAATGGATGGTAGCCTTGTCATTATGGAAGGTAGTTTCTTGTCAAGATTTTTGTTACTCCAATGGATGATAGCCTTGTCATTATGGAAGGTAGTCTGTTGTCGATATTTTTGTTACTCCAATGGATGGTAGCCTTGTCATTATGGAAGGTAGTCTGTTTTCGAGATTTTTGTTATTCCAATGGATGGTAACCTTGTCATTATGGAAGGTAGTATTTTGTCGATATTTTTGTTACTCGAAAGGATGGTAGCCTTTTCATTATTGAAGGTAGTCTATTGTCGAGATTTTTGTTATTCCAATGGATGGTAGCCTTGTCTTTATGGAAGGTAGTTTTTTGTCAAGATTTTTGTTACTCCAATGGATGGTAGCCTTGTCATTATGGAAGGTAGTCTATTGTCGAGATTTTTGTTACCCAATTGGATGGTAGCCTTGTAAATATGGAAGGTAGTATGTTGTAGATATTTTTGTTAGTGCAATGGATGGTAGCCTTTTCATTATGGAAGGTAGTTTGTCGTTGAGATTTTTGTTACTCCAATGGATGATAACCTTGTCATTATGGAAGGTAGTCTTTTGTCTAGATTGTTGTTACTCCAATGGATGGTAGCCTTGTCATTATGGAAGGTAGTCTATTGTCGAGATTTTTGTTACCCAAATGGATGGTAGCCTTGTAAATATGGAAGGTAGTATGTTGTAGATATTTTTGTTAGTGCAATGGATGGTAGCCTTTTCATTATGGAAGGTAGTTTGTCGTTGAGATTTTTGTTACTCCAATGGATGATAACCTTGTCTTTATGGAAGGTAGTTTTTTGTCAAGATTTTTGTTACTCCAATGGATGGTAGCCTTGTCATTATGGAAGGTAGTCTATTGTCGAGATTTTTGTTACCCAAATGGATGGTAGCCTTGTAAATATGGAAGGTAGTATGTTGTAGATATTTTTGTTAGTCCAATGGATGGTAGCCTTTTCATTATGGAAGGTAGTCTGTCGTTGAGATTTTTGTTACTGCAATGGATGATAACCTTGTCATTATGGAAGGTAGTCTTTTGTCTAGATTGTTGTTACTCCAATGGATGGTAGCCTTGTCATTATTGAAGGTGGTTTGTGGTCGATATCTTTGTTACTCCAAAGGATGATAGCCTTGTCATTATGCAGGGTAGTCTGTTGTTCAGATTTTTTTTACTCCAATGGATGGTAGCCTTGTCATTATGGAAGGTTGCCTATTGGCGAGATTTTTGTTATTCCAATGGATGGTAGCCTTCCCATTATTGAAGGTAGTCGGTCGTTGAGATTTATGTTAGTCCAATGGATAGTAGCCTTGTCATTATGGAAGATATTGTGTTGTTAAGATTTTTTTTACTCCAATGGATGGTAACCTTGTCATTATGGAAGGTATTCTGATGTCGAGATTTTTGTTATTCCATTGGATGGTAGCCTTGTCATTATGAAACTTAGTATGTTGTCGATATTTTTTTTACTCCAATGAATGGTAACCTTTTCATTATGGAAAGTAGTGTGTTGATGAGATTTGTGTTACTCCAATGTATGGTAGCCTTGTCATTATGGAAGGTAGTCCGTTGTCCAGATTTTTGTTACTCAAATGGATGGTAGCCTTGTCTTTATAGAAGGTTGTATGTCGTTGAGATTTTTTTTACTCCAATGGATGGTAGCCTTATCATTATGAAAAGTAGTATGTCATTGAGATTTTTGTTACTCTAATGGATGATAGCCTTGTCATTTTGGAAGGTAGTCTATTGTTGAGATATTTGTTATTCCAATGGATTGTAGCCTTGTCATTATGGAAGGTAGTCTTTTGTCGATATTTTTGTAATTCCAATGGATGGTATCCTTGTCATTATTGAAGTTAGTATTTCGTTGAGATTTCTGTTACTCCAATGGATTGTAGCCTTGTCATTATGGAAGGTAGTTTGTCCATCAGACTTTTGTTACTCCAATGAATGGTAGCCTTTTCATTATGGAAGGTAGTCTGTCTTTGAGATTTTTGTTACTCCAATGGATGATAACCTTGTCATTATGGAAGGTAGTCTTTTGTCTAGATTGTTGTTACTCCAATGGATGGTAGCCTTGTCATTATTGAAGGTGGTCTGTGGTCGATATCTTTGTTACTCCAATGGATGATAGCCTTGTCATTATGCAAGGTAGTCTGTTGTTCAGATTTTTGTTACTCCAATGGATGGTAGCCTTGTCATTATGGAAGGTTGTCTATTGTCGAGATTTTTGTTATTCCAATGGATGGTAGCCTTGTCATTATTGAAGGTAGTCGGTTGTTGAGATTTATGTTACTCCAATGGATAGTAGCCTTGTCATTATGGAAGATAGTCTGTTGTTCAGATTTTTTTTACTCCAATGGATGGTAACCTTGTCATTATGGAAGGTAGTCTATTTTCGAGATTTTTGTAATTCCATTGGATGGTAGCCTTGTCAAAATGGAAGGTAGTCTGTTTTCGAGATTTTTGTTATTCCAATTGATGGTAACCTTTTCATTATGGAACGTAGTATTTTGTCGATATTTTTGTTACTCAAAAGGATGGTAGCCTTTTCATTATTGAAGGTAGTTTGTTGTAGATATTTTTTTTACTCCAATGGATGGTAGCCTTGTCATTATTGAAGGTAGTCTATTGTTGATATCTTTGTTACTCCAATGGATGGTAGCCTTGTCATTATGCAAGGTAGTCTATTGTCGAGATTTTTGTTATTCCAATGGATTGTAGCCTTGTCATTATGGAAGGTAGTTTCTTGTCAAGATTTTTGTTACTCCAATGGATGATAGCCTTGTCATTATGGAAGGTAGTCTGTTGTCGATATTTTTGTTACTCCAATGGATGGTAGCCTTGTCATTATGGAAGGTAGTCTGTTTTCGAGATTTTTGTTATTCCAATGGATGGTAACCTTGTCATTATGGAAGGTAGTATTTTGTCGATATTTTTGTTACTCGAAAGGATGGTAGCCTTTTCATTATTGAAGGTAGTCTATTGTCGAGATTTTTGTTATTCCAATGGATGGTAGCCTTGTCTTTATGGAAGGTAGTTTTTTGTCAAGATTTTTGTTACTCCAATGGATGGTAGCCTTGTCATTATGGAAGGTAGTCTATTGTCGAGATTTTTGTTACCCAAATGGATGGTAGCCTTGTAAATATGGAAGGTAGTATGTTGTAGATATTTTTGTTAGTGCAATGGATGGTAGCCTTTTCATTATGGAAGGTAGTTTGTCGTTGAGATTTTTGTTACTCCAATGGATGATAACCTTGTCATTATGGAAGGTAGTCTTTTGTCTAGATTGTTGTTACTCCAATGGATGGTAGCCTTGTCATTATTGAAGGTGGTTTGTGGTCGATATCTTTGTTACTCCAAAGGATGATAGCCTTGTCATTATGCAAGGTAGTCTGTTGTTCAGATTTTTGTTACTCCAATGGATGGTAGCCTTGTCATTATGGAAGGTTGCCTATTGGCGAGATTTTTGTTATTCCAATGGATGGTAGCCTTCTCATTATTGAAGGTAGTCGGTCGTTGAGATTTATGTTACTCCAATGGATAGTAGCCTTGTCATTATGGAAGATATTCTATTGTTTAGATTTTTTTTACTCCAATGGATGGTAACCTTGTCATTATGGAAGGTAGTCTGATGTCGAGATTTTTGTTATTCCATTGGATGGTAGCCTTGTCATTATGAAACTTAGTATGTTGTCGATATTTCTTTTACTCCAATGGATGGTAACCTTGTCATTATGGAAAGTCGTGTGTTGATGAGATTTGTGTTACTCCAATGTATGGTAGCCTTGTCATTATGGAAGGTAGTCCGTTGTCCATATTTTTGTTACTTAAATGGATGGTAGCCTTGTCTTTATAGAAGGTTGTATGTCGTTGAGATTTTTGTTACTCCAATGGATGGTAGCCTTATCATTATGGAAAGTAGTATGTCATTGAGATTTTTGTTACTCTAATGGATGATAGCCTTGTCATTTTGGAAGGTAGTCTATTGTTGAGATATTTTTTATTCCAATGGATTGTAGCCTTGTCATTATGGAAGGTAGTCTTTTGTCGATATTTTTGTTATTCCAATGGATGGTATCCTTGTCATTATTGAAGTTAGTCTTTCGTTGAGATTTCTGTTACTCCAATGGATTGTAGCCTTGTCATTATGGAAGGTAGTTTGTCCATCAGACTTTTGTTACTCCAATGAATGGTAGCCTTTTCATTATGGAAGGTAGTCTGTCTTTAAGATTTTTTTTACTCCAATGGATGATAACCTTGTCATTATGGAAGGTAGTCTTTTGTCTAGATTGTTGTTACTCCAATGGATGGTAGCCTTGTCATTATTGAAGGTGGTCTGTGGTCGATATCTTTGTTACTCCAATGGATGATAGCCTTGTCATTATGCAAGGTAGTCTGTTGTTCAGAATTTTGTTACTCCAATGGATGGTAGCCTTGTCATTATGGACGTTTGTCTATTGTCGAGATTTTTGTTATTCCAATGGATGGTAGCCTTGTCATTATTGAAGGTAGTCGGTTGTTGAGATTTATGTTACTCCAATGGATAGTAGCCTTGTCATTATGGAAGACAGTCTGTTGTTCAGATTTTTTTTACTCCAATGGATGGTAACCTTGTCATTATTGAAGGTAGTCTGTTGTCGAGATTTTTGTTATTCCATTGGATGGTAGCCTTGTCATTATTGAACTTGGTATGTTGTCGAGAATTTTTTTACTCCAATGGATGGTAACATTGTCATTATGGAAGGTAGTGTGTTGTCGAGATTTGTGTTACTCCAATGTATGGTAGCCTTGTCATTATGGAAGGTAGCCCGTTGTCGAGATTTTTGTTACTCAAATGGATGGTAGCCTTGTCTTTAGAGAAGGTTGTCTGTCGTTGAGATTTTTATTACTCCAATGGAATGTAGCCTTATCATTATGGAAAGTAGTATGTCATTGAGATTTTTGTTACTCCAATGGATGATAGCCTTGTCAGTTTGGAAGGTAGTCTATTGTCGAGATATTTGTTATTCCAATGGATTGTAGCCTTGTCATTATGGAAGGTAGTCGTTTGTCGAGATTTTTGTTATTCCAATGGATGGTATCCTTGTCATTATTGAAGTTAGTCTTTCGTTGAGATTTCTGTTACTCCAATGGATTGTAGCCTTGTCATTATGAAAGGTACTTTGTTCCTCACACTTTTGTTACCCGAATGAATGGTAGCCTTGTGTTTATGGAAGGTATATTGTTGTCGAGGTTTTTGTTATTCCATTGGATGGTAGCCTTTTCATTATGGAAGGTAGTCTATTGTCGAGATTTTTGTTATTCCAATGGATGGTAACCTTGTCATTATGGAAGGTAGTATTTTGTCCAGATTTTTGTTACTCGAATGGACGGTAGCCTTGTCATTATTGAAGGTAGTTTGTTGTTGATATTTTTGTTATTCCAATGGATGGTAACCTTGTCATTATGGAAGGTAGTATTTTGTCAAGATTTTTGTTACTCGAATGGATGGTAGCCTTGTCATTATTGAAGGTAGTTTGTTGTCGAGATTTTTGTTATTCCAATGGATGGTAGCCTTGTCATTATGGAAGGTAGTCGGTCGTTGAGATTTTTGTTACTCCAATGGATGGTAGCCTTGTCATTATGGAACATAGTCTGTTGTCGATATTTTAGTTACTCTAATGGATGGTAGCCTTGTCATTATGGAAGGTCGTTTGTTGTCGAGATTTTTGTTACTCTAATGGATGGTAGCCTTTTCATTATGGAAGGTAGTCTTTTGTCGAGATTTTTGTTACTCCAATGGATGGTAGCCTTGTCATTATTGAAGCTAGTCTGTTGTCGATATCTTTGTTACTCCAATGGATGATAGCCTTCTCATTATGGAAGGTAGTCTGTAGTTCATATTTTTGTTACTCCAATGGATGGTAGCCTTGTCATTATGTAAAGTAGTCTGTTGTCGAGATTTGGTACTCCAATGGATGGTAGCCTTGTCATTATGGAAGGTAGTCGGTCATTGAGATTTCTGTTACTCCAATGGATAGTAGCCTTGTCATTATGGAAGGTAGTTTGTTATTCAAATTTTTGTTACTCCAATGGATGGTAGCCTTGTCATTATGGAAGGTAGTTTGTTGTTGAGAATTTTGATACTCCAATGGATGGTAGCCTTGTAATAATGGAAGGTAGTCTATTGTCGAGATTTTTTTACTCCAATGGATGGTAGCCTTGTCATTATTGAATGTAGTCTGTCGTTGAGATTTCTGTTACTCCAATGGATTATAGCCTTGTCATTATGGAAGGTAGTCTATTGTTCATAATTTTTTTACTCCAATGAATGGTAGCCTTGTCATAATGGAATGTAGTTTGTTGTCGAGAATATTTTATTCCTTTGTATGGTAGCCTTGTCATTATGGAAGGTAGTCTATTTTTGAGATTTTTGTTATTCCAATGGATGGTAACCTTGTCATTATGAAAGGTAGTCTTTTGTCGATATTTTTGTTACTCCAATGGATGGTAGCCTTGTCATTATTGAAGGTAGTCTATTGTCGATATCTTTGAACTCCAATGGATGGTAGCCTTGTCATTATGGAAGGTAGTCTATTGTTGAGATTTTTGTTACTCCAATGGATGGTAGCCTTGTCATTTTGGAAGGTAGTCTATTGTTGAGATATTTGTTATTCCAATGGATTGTAGCCTTGTCATTATGGAAGGTAGTCTTTTGTCGAGATTTTTGTTATTCCAATGAATGGTATCCTTGTCATTATTGAAGTTAGTCTTTCGTTGAGATTTCTGTTACTCCAATGGATTGTAGCCTTGTCATTATGGAAGGTAGTTTGTCCATTAGACTTTGGTTAATCCAATGAATGGTAGCCTTTTCATTATGGAAGGTAGTCTGTCTTTGAGATATTTTTTACTCCAATGGATAATAACCTTGTCATTATGGTAGGTAGTGTTTTGTCTAGATTATTGTTACTCCAATGGATGGTAGCCTTGTCATTATTGAAGGTGGTCTGTGGTCGATATCTTTGTTACTCCAATGGATGATAGCCTTGTCATTATGCAAGGTAGTCTGTTGTTCAGATTTTTGTTACTCCAATGGATGGTAGCCTTGTCATTATGAAAGGTTGTCTATTGTCGAAATTTTTTTTATTCCAATGGATGGTAGCCTTGTCATTATTGAAGGTAGTCGGTCGTTGAGATTTATGTTACTCCAATGGATAGTAGCCTTGTCATTATGGAAGATAGTCTGTTGTTCAGATTTTTTTTACTCCAATGGATGGTAACCTTGTCATTATGGAAGGTAGTCTGTTGTCGAGATTTTTGTTATTCCATTGGATGGTAGCCTTGTCATTATGGAACTTAGTATGTTGTCGAGAATTTTTTTACTCCAATGGATGGTAACCTTGTCATTATGGAAGGTAGTGTGTTGTCGAGATTTGTGTTACTCCAATGTATGGTAGCCTTGCCATTATGGAAGGTAGTCCATTGTCGAGATTTTTGTTACTCAAATGGATGGTAGCCTTGTCTTTATAGAAGGTTGTCTGTCGTTGAGATTTTTGTTACTCCAATGGATGGTAGCCTTACCATTATGGAAAGTAGTATGTCGTTGAGATTTTTGTTACTCTAATGGATGATAGCCTTGTCAGTTTGGAAGGTAGTCTATTGTCGGGATATTTGTTATTCCAATGGATTGTAGCCTTGTCATTATGGAATGTAGTCTTTTATCTAGATTTTTGTTATTCCAATGGATGGTATCCTTGTCATTATTGAAGTTAGTCTTTCGTTTAGATTTATGTTACTCCAATTGATTGTAGCCTTGTCATTATGGAAGGTACTTTGTTCATCACACTTTTGTTACCCCAATGAATGGTAGCCTTGTGATTATGGAAGGTAGTCTGTCTTTGAGATTTTTGTTACTTCAATGGATGATAACATTGTCATTATGGAAGGTAGTCTTTTGTCTAGATTGTTGTTACTCCAATGGATGGTAGCCTTGTCACTATTGAAGGTGGTCTGTGGTCGATATCTTTGTTACTCCAATGGATGATAGCCTTGTCATTATGCAAGGTAGTCTGTTGTTCAGATTTTTGTTACTCCAATGGATGGTAGCCTTGTCATTATGGAAGGTTGTCTATTGTCGAGATTTTTGTTATTCCAATGGATGGTAGCCTTGTAATTATTGAAGGTGGTCGGTCGTTGAGATTTATGTTACTCCAATGGATAGTAGCCTTGTCATTATGGAAGATAGTTTGTTGTTCAGATTTTTTTACTCCAATGGATGGTAACCTTATCATTATGGAAGGTAGTCTGTTGTCGAGATTTTTGTTATTCCATTGGATGGTAGCCTTGTCATTATGGAACTTAGTATGTTGTCGATAATTTTTTTACTCCAATGGATGGTAACCTTGTCATTATGGAAGGTAGTGTGTTGTCGAGATTTGTGTTACTCCAATGTATGGTAGCCTTGTCATTATGGAAGGTAGTCCGTTGTCGAGATTTTTTTTACTCTAATGGATGGTAGCCTTGTCATTATGGAAGGTAGTCTGTTGTTTAGATTTTTGTTATTCCAATGGATGGTAACCTTTTCATTATGGAAGGTAGTCTTTTGTCGAGATTTTTGTTACTCCAATGGATGCCTTGTCATTATTGAAGGTGGTCTGTGGTCGATATCTTTGTTACTCCAATGGATGATAGCCTTGTCATTATGCAAGGTAGTCTGTTGTTCAGATTTTTGTTAATCCAATGGATGGTAGCCTTGTCATTATGGAAGGTTGTCTATTGTCGAGATTTTTGTTATTCCAATGGATGGTAGCCTTGTCATTATTGAAGGTAGTCGGTCGTTGAGATTTATGTTACTCCAATGGATAGTAGCCTTGTCATTATGGAAGATAGTCTGTTGTTCAGATTTTTTTTACTCCAATGGATGGTAACCTTGTCATTATGGAAGGAAGTTTGTTGTCGAGATTTTTGTTATTCCATTGGATGGTAGCCTTGTCATTATGGAACTTAGTATGTTGTCGAAATTTTTTTTACTCCAATGGATGGTAACCTTGTCATTATCGAAGGTAGTGTGTTGTCGAGATTTGTGTTACTCCAATGTATGGTAGCCTTGTCATTATGGAAGGTAGTCCATTGTCGAGATTTTTGTTACTCAAATGGATGGTAGCCTTGTCTTTATAGAAGGTTGTCTGTCGTTGAGATTTTTGTTACTCCAATGGATGGTAGCCTTACCATTATGGAAAGTAGTATGTCGTTGAGATTTTTGTTACTCTAATGGATGATAGCCTTGTCAGTTTGGAAGGTAGTCTATTGTCGAGATATTTGTTATTCCAATGGATTGTAGCCTTGTCATTATGGAATGTAGTCTTTTGTCGAGATTTTTGTTATTCCAATGGATGATATCCTTGTCATTATTGAAGTTAGTCTTTCGTTTAGATTTTTGTTACTCCAATGCATTGTAGCCTTGTCATTATGGAAGGTACTTTGGTCATCACACTTTTGTTACCCCAATGAAGGGTAGCCTTGTGATTATGGAAGGTAGTCTGTCTTTGAGATTTTTGTTACTCCAATGGATGATAACCTTGTCATTATGGAAGGTAGTCTTTTGTCTAGATTGTTGTTACTCCAATGGATGGTAGCCTTGTCACTATTGAAGGTGGTCTGGGGTCGATATCTTTGTTACTCCAATGGATGATAGCCTTGTCATTATGCAAGGTAGTCTGTTGTTCAGATTTTTGTTACTCCAATGGATGGTAGCCTTGTCATTATGGAAGGTTGTCTATTGTCGAGATTTTTGTTATTCCAATGGATGGTAGACTTGTCATTATGGAACTTAGTATGTTCTCGAGAATTTTTTTACTCCAATGGATGGTAACCTTGTCATTATGGAAGGTAGTGTGTTGTCGAGATTTGTGTTACTCCAATGTACGGTAGCCTTGTCATTATGGAAGGTAGTCCGTTGTCGAGATTTTTGTTACTCAAATGGATGGTAGCCTTGTCTTTATAGAAGGTTGTCTGTCGTTGAGATTTTTGTTACTCCAATGGAATGTAGCATTATCATTATGGAAAGTAGTATGTCGTTGAGATTTTTGTTACTCCAGTGGATGATATCCTTGTCAGTTTGGAAGGTAGTCTATTGTCGAGATATTTGTTATTCCAATGGATTGTAGCCTTGTCATTATGGAAGGTAGTCTTTTGTCGAGATTTTTGTTATTCCAATGGATGGTATCCTTGTCATTATTGAAGTTAGTCTTTCATTGAGATTTTTGTTACTCCAATGGATTGTAGCCTTGTCATTATGGAAGGTACTTTGTTCCTCACACTTTTGTTACCCCAATGAATGGTAGCCTTGTGATTATGGAAGGTATACTGTTGTCGAGATTTTTGTTATTCCATTGGATGGTAGCCTTTTCATTATGGAAGGTAGTCTGTTGTCGAGATTTTTGTTATTCCAATGGATGGTAACCTTGTCATTATGGAAGGTAGTATTTTGTCCAGATTTTTGTTACTCGAATGGATGGTAGCCTTGTCATTATTGAAGGTAGTTTATTGTTGATATTTTTGTTATTCCAATGGATGGTAACCTTGTCATTATGGCAGGTAGTATTTTGTCAACATTTTTGTTACTCGAATGGATGGTAGCCTTGTCATTATTGAAGGGAGTTTGTTGTCGAGATTTTTGTTATTCCAATGGATGGTAGCCTTATCATTATGGAAGGTTGTCGGTCGTTGAGATTTTTGTTACTCCAATGGATGGTAGCATTGTCATTATGGAACATAGTCTGTTGTCGATATTTTTGTTACTCTAATGGATGGTAGCCTAGTCATTATGGAAGGTTGTTTGTTGTCGATATTTTTGTTACTCCAATGGATGGTAGCCTTGTCATTATGGAAGGTAGTCTGTTGTTTAGATTTTTGTTATTCCAATGGATGGTAACCTTTTCATTATGGAAGGTAGTCTTTTGTCGAGATTTTTGTTACTCCAATGGATGGTAGCCTTGTCATTATTGAAGCTAGTCTGTTGTCGATATCTTTGTTAATCCAATGGATGATAGCCTTCTCATTATGGAAGGTAGTCTGTTGTTCATATTTTTGTTACTCCAATGGATGGTAGCCTTGTCATTATGTAATGTAGTCTGTTGTCGAGATTTGGTTACTCCAATGGATGGTAGCCTTGTCATTACGGAAGGTAGTCGGTCATTGAGATTTCATTTACTCCAATGGATAGTAGCCTTGTCATTATGGAAGGTAGTCTGTTATTCAGATTTTTGTTACTCCAATGGATGGTAGCCTTGTAATTATGGAAGGTAGTCTATTGTCGAGATTTTTTTACTCCAATGGATGGTAGCCTTGTCATTATTGAATGTAGTCTGTCGTTGAGATTTCTGTTACTCCAATGGATTTTAGCCTTGTCATTATGGAAGGTAGTCTGTTGTTCATAATTTTTTTACTCCAATGGATGGTAGCCTTGTCATAATGGAATGTAGTCTGTTGTCGAGAATATTTTATTCCATTGTATGGTAGCCTTGTCATTATGGAAGGTAGTCTATTTTTGAGATTTTTGTTATTCCAATGGATGGTAACCTTGTCATTATGAAAGGTAGTCTTTTGTCGATATTTTTGTTACTCCAATGGATGGTAGCCTTGTCATTATTGAAGGTAGTCTATTGTTGATATCTTTGTTACTCCAATGGATGGTAGCCTTGTCATTATGGAAGGTAGTCTATTGTTGAGATTTTTGTTACTCCAATGGATGGTAGCCTTGTCATTATGGAAGGTTGTCAGTTGTCGAGATTTGTGTTACTCCAATGGATGGTAGCCTTGTGATTATGGAAGGTAGTCTATTGTTGAGATTTTTCTTTATTTCAATGGATAGTAACCTTGTCATTATGGAAGGTAGTCTTTTGTCTAGATTGTTGTTACTCCAATGGATGGTAGCCTTCTCATTATTGAAGGTAGTCTGTTGTCGATATCTTTGTTAATCCAATGGATGATAGCCTTATCATTATGGAAGGTAGTCTGTTGTTTATATTTTTGTTACTTCAATGGATGGTAGCCTTGTCATTATGGAAGGTAGTCAATTATCGAGATTTTTATTATTCTAACGGATGGTAGCCTTGTCATTATTGAAGGTATTCTGTTGTCGATATCTTTGTTAATCCAATGGATGATAGCCTTGTCATTATGGAAGGTAGTATGTTGTTTAAATTTTTGTTACTCCAATGGATGGTAGCCTTATCATTATGTAATGTAGTCTATTGTCGAGATTTTATTATTCTAATGTGTGGCAGCCTTGTCAATATGGAAGGTAGTCGGTCGGTTAGATTTCTGTTACTCCAATGGATAGTAGCCTTGTCATTATGGAAGGTAGTATGTTGTTCATATTTTTCTTACTCCAATGGATGGTAGCCTTGTCATTATGGAAGGTAGTCAGTTGTCGATATTTTTGTTACTCCAATGGATGGTAGCCTTGTCATTATTGAAGGTAGTCTCTTGTTTATATTTTCATTACTCCAATGCATGGTAGCCTTGTCATTATGGAAGGTTATCTCTTGTTGATATTTTCATTACTCCAATGGATGGTAGCCATGTCATTATGGAAGGTAGTATGTTTTTGAGATTTTTGTTATTCCAATGGATGGTAACCTTGTCATTATGGAAGGTAGTCTATTTTTGAGATTTTTGTTATTCCAATGGATGGTAACGTTGTCATTATGAAAGGTAGTCTTTTATCGATATTTTTGTTACTCCAATGGATGGTAGCCTTGTCATTATTGAAGGTAGTCTATTATCGATATCTTTGTTACTCCAATGGATGGTAGCCTTGTCATTATGGAAGGTAGTCTATTGTTGAGATTTTTGTTACTCCAATGGATGGTAGCCTTGTCATTATGGAAGGTAGTCAGTTGTCGAGATTTGTGTTACTCCAATGGATGGTAGCCTTGTGATTATGGAAGGTAGTCTATTGTTGAGATTTTTTTATTTCAATGGATGGTAACCTTGTCATTATGGAAGGTAGTCTTTTGTCTAGATTGTTGTTACTCCAATGGATGGTAGCCTTCTCATTATTGAAGGTAGTCTGTTGTCGATATCTTTGTTAATCCAATGGATGATAGCCTTGTCATTATGGAAGGTAGTCTGTTGTTTATATTTTTGTTACTTCAATGGATGGTAGCCTTGCCATTATGGAAGGTAGTCAATTATCGAGATTTTTATTATTCTAACGGATGGTAGCCTTGTCATTATTGAAGGTATTCTGTTGTCGATATCTTTGTTAATCCAATGGATGATAGCCTTGTCATTATGGAAGGTAGTATGTTGTTTAAATTTTTGTTACTCCAATGGATGGTAGCCTTATCATTATGTAATGTAGTCTGTTGTCGAGATTTTATTATTCTAATGTGTGGCAGCCTTGTCAATATGGAAGGTAGTCGGTCGGTTAGATTTCTGTTACTCCAATGGATAGTAACCTTGTCATTATGGAAGGTAGTCTGTTGTTCATATTTTTGTTACTCCAATGGATGGTAGCCTTGTCATTATAGAAGGTAGTCAGATGTCGATTTTTTTGTTACTCCAATGGATGGTAGCCTTGTCATTATTGAAGGTAGTCTCTTGTTTATATTTTCATTACTCCAATGCATGGTAGCCTTGTCATTATGGAAGGTAGTCTCTTGTTGATATTTTCATTACTCCAATGGATGGTAGCCATGTCATTATGGAAGGTAGTATGTTTTTGAGATTTTTGATATTCCAATGGATGGTAACCTTGTCATTATGGAAGGTAGTCTTTTGTCTAGATTGTTGTTACTCCAATGGATGGTAGCCTTGTCATTATTAAAGGTGGTATGTTCTCGATATCTTTGTTTCTCCAATGGATGATATCCTTGTCATTATGCAAGGTAGTCTGTTGTTCAGATTTTTGTTACTCCAATGGATGGTAGCCTTGTCATTATGGAAGGTAGTCTATTGTCGAGATTTTTGTTATTCCAATGGATGGTAGCCTTGTCATTATTGAAGGTAGTCGATAGTTTAGATTTCTGTTACTCCCATGGATAGTAGCCTTGTCATTATGGAAGATAGTCTATTGTTCAGATTTTTGTTACTCCAATGGATGGTAACCTTGTCATTATGGAAGGTAGACTGTTGTCTAGATTTTTGTTATTCCATTGGATGGTAGCCTTTTCATTATGGAAGGTAGTCTGTTGTCGAGATTTTTGTTATTCCAATGGATGGTAACCTTGTCATTATGGAAGGTAGTATTTTGTCCAGATTTTTGTTACTCGAATGGATGGTAGCCTTGTCATTATTGAAGGTAGTTTGTTGTCGAGATTTTTGTTATTCCAATGGATGGTAGCCTTGTCATTATTGAAGGTAGTCGTTCGTTGAGATTTCTGTTACTGCAATGGATGGTAGCCTTGTCATTTTGGAAGGTAGTCTGTTGTCGAGATTTTGTTTCTCTAATGGATGGTAGCCTTGTAGTTATGGAACATAGTCTGTTGTCGATATTTTTGTTACTCCAATGGATGGTAGCCTTCTCATTATGGAAGGTAGTTTGTTGTCGATATTTTTGTTACTCCAATAGATGGTAGCCTAGTCTTTATGGAAGGTAGTCTGTTGTTTAGATATTTGTTATTCCAATGGATGGTAACCTTGTCATTATGGAAGGTAGTCTTTCGTTGAGATTTTTGTTACTCCAATTGATGGTAGCCTTGTCATTATTGAAGCTAGTCTGTTGTCGATATCTTTGTTACTCCAATGGATGATAGCCTTCTTATTATGGAAGGTAGTCTGTTGTTCACATTTTTATTACTCCAATGTATGGTAGCCTTGTCATTATGGAAGGTAGTATGTTGTCGATATTTTGTTACTCCAATGGATGGCAGCCTTGTCATTACGGAAGATAGTCGGTCATTGAGATTTCTGGTACTCAATTGGATAGTAGCCTTGTCTTTATGGAAGGTAGTCTGTTGTTCAAATTTTTGTTACTCCAATGGATGAAACCTTGTCATTATGGAAGGAAGTCTATTGTCGAGATTTTTGTTATTCCAATGGATGGTAGCCTTGTCATTATGGAAGGTAGTCTATTGTTCAGATTTTTGTTACTCTAATGGATGGTATCCTTGTTATTATTGAAGTTAGCTTGTTGTCAATATCTTTGTTATTCCAATCGATGGTAGCCTTGTCATTATGCAAGGTAGTCTGTTGTTCATATTTTTGTTACTCCAATGGATGGTAGCCTTGTGATTATGGAAGGTAGTCTATTATAGACATTTTTGTTACTCCAATGGATGGTAGCCTTGTCATTAATGAAGGTAGTCTATTATCGATATCTTTGTTACTCCAATGGATGGTAGCCTTGTCATTAAGGAAGGTAGTCTATTGTTGAGATGTTTGTTACTCCAATGGATGGTAGCCTTGTCATTATGGAAGGTAGTATGTTGTTTAAATTTTTGTTACTCCAATGGATGGTAGCCTTGTCATTATGGAAGGTAGTCTATTATCGAGATTTTATTATTCGAATGGATGGCAGCCTTGTCAATATGGAAGGTAGTCGGTCGGTTAGATTTCTGTTACTCCAATGGATAGTAGCCTTTTCATTATGGAAGGTAGTCTATTGTTCGTATTTTTGTTACTCCAATGGATGGTAGCCTTGTCATTATGGAAGGTAGTCAGTTGTCGATATTTTTGTTACTCCAATGGATGGTAGCCTTGTCATTATTGAAGGTAGTCTCTTGTTTATATTTTCATTACTCTAATGCATGGTAGCCTTGTCATTATGGAAGGTAGTATGTTTTTGAGATTTTTGTTATTCCAATGGATGGTAACCTTGTCATTATGGAAGGTAGCCTTTTGTCTAGATTATTGTTACTCGAATGGATGGTAGCCTTGTCATTATTAAAGGTGGTATGTTCTCGATATCTTTGTTACTCCAATGGATGATAGCCTTGTCATTATTCAAGGTAGTCTGTTGTTCAGATTTTTGTTACTCCAATGGATGGTAGCCTTGTCATTATGGAAGGTAGTCTATTGTCGAGATTTTTGTTATTCCAATGGATGGTAGCCTTTTCATTATTGAAGGTAGTCAATCGTTTAGATTTCTGTTACTCCCATGGATAGTAGCCTTGTCATTATGGAAGATAGTCTGTTGTTCATATTTTTGTTACTCCAATGGATGGTAACCTTGTCATTATGGAAGGTAGGCTGTTGTCGAGATTTTTGTTATTCCATTGGATGGTAGCCTTTTCATTATGGAAGGTAGTCGGTTGTCGAGATCTTTGTTATTCCAATTGATGGTAGTCTTTCGTTGAAGCTAGTCTGTTGTTGATATCTTTGTTACTCCAATGGATGATAGCCTTCTTATTATGGAAGGTAGTCTGTTGTTCATATTTTTATTACTCCAATGTATGGTAGCCTTGTCATTATGGAAGGTAGTATGTTGTCGATATTTGGTTACTCCAACGGATGGTAGCCTTGTCATTACGGAAGGTAGTCGGTCATTGAGATTTCTGGTACTCCAATGGATAGTAGCCTTGTTTTTATGGAAGGTAGTCTGTTGTTCAGATTTTTGTTACTCCAATGGATGAAACCCTTGTCATTATGGAAGGAAGTCTATTGTCCAGATTTTTGTTATTCCCATGGATGGTAGCCTTGTCATAATGGAAGGTAGTTTATTGTTCAGATTTTTGTTACTCTAATGGATGGTATCCTTGTCATTAATGAAGTTAGCTTGTTGTCGATATCTTTGTTATTCCAATGGATGGTAGCCTTGTCATTATGGATGATAGTTTTTTGTAGAGATTTTTATTACTCCAATGGATGGTAGCCTTGTCATTATGGAAGGTAGTCTATTGTAGTGATTTTTGTTACCCAAATGGATGGTAGCCTTGTAATTATGGAAGGTAGTTTGTTGTAGATATTTTTGTTTCTCCAATGGATGGTAGCCTTTTCATTATTGAAGGTAGCCAGTCATTGAGATTTCTGTTACTCCAATGGTTTGTAGCCTTGTCATTATGGAATGTAGTCTGTTGTTCAGATTTTTGTTACTCCAATAGATGGTAGCCTTGTCATTATGGAAGGTAGTCTATTATCGAGATTTTATTATTCTAATGGATGGCAGCCTTGTCAATATTGAAGGTAGTCGGTCGGTTAGATTTCCGTTACTCCAATGGATAGTAGCCTTGTCATTATGGAAGGTAGTCTGTTGTTCGTATTTTTGTTACTCCAATGGATGGTAGCCTTGTCATTATGGAAGGTAGTCAGTTATTGATATTTTTGTTACTCCAATGGATGGTAGCCTTGTCATTATTGAAGGTAGTCTCTTGTTTATATTTTCATTCTCCAATGCATGGTAGCCTTGTCATTATGGAAGGTAGTTTCTTGTTGATATTTTCATACTCCAATGGATGGTAACCATGTCATTATGGAAGGTAGTATGTTTTTGAGATTTTAGTTATTCCAATGGATGGTAACCTTGTCATTATGGAAGGTAGTCTTTTGTCTAGATTGTTGTTACTCGAATGGATGGTAGCCTTGTCATTATTAAAGGTGGTATGTTCTCGATATCTTTGTTACTCCAATGGATGATAGCCTTGTCATTATGCAAGGTAGTCTGTTGTTCATATTTTTGTTACTCCAATGGATGGTAGCCTTGTCATTATGGAAGGTAGTCTATTGTCGAGATTTTTGTTATTCCAATGGATGGTAGCCTTTTCATTATTGAAGGAAGTCGATCGTTTAGATTTCTGTTACTCCCATGGATAGTAGCCTTGTCATTATGGAAGATAGTCTGTTGTTCAGATTTTTGTTACTCAAATGGATGGTAACCTTGTCATTATGGAAGGTAGACTGTTGTCAAGATTTTTGTTATTCCATTGAATGGTAGGGTTTTCATTATGGAAGGTAGTCTGTTGTCGAGATTTTTGTTATTCCAATGGATGGTAACCTTGTCATTATGGAAGGTAGTATTTTGTCCAGATTTTTGTTACTCGAATGGATGGTAGCCTTGTCATTATTGAAGGTAGTTTGTTGTCGAGATTTTTGTTATTCCAATAGATGGTAGCCTTGTCATTATGGAAGGTAGTCAGTCGTTGAGATTTTTGTTACTCCAATGGATGGTAGACTTGTCATTATGGAAGGTAGTCTGTTGTCGAGATTTTGTTACTCTAATGGATGGTAGCCTTGTAGTTATGGAACATAGTCTGTTGCCGATATTTTTTTACTCCAATGGATGGTAGCTTTCTCATTATGGAAGGTAGTTTGTTATCGATATTTTTGTTACTCCAATAAATGGTAGCCTAATCATTATGGAAGGTAGTCTGTTGTTTAGATTTTTGTTATTCCAATGGATGGTAACCTTGTCATTATGGAAGGTAGTCTTTCGTTGAGATTTTTGTTACTCCAATTGATGGTAGACTTGTCATTATTGAAGCTAGTCTGTTGTCGATATCTTTGTTACTCCAATGGATGATAGCCTTCTTATTATGGAAGGTAGTCTCTTGTTCATATTTTTATTACTCCAATGTATGGTAGCCTTGTCATTATGGAAGGTAGTATGTTGTCGATATTTGGTTACTCCAATGGATGGTAGCCTTGTCATTACGGAAGGTAGTCGGTCATTGAGATTTATGGTACTCCAATGGATAGTAGCCTTGTTTTTATGGAAGGTAGTCTATTGTTCAGATTTTTGTTACTCCAATGGATGAAACCCTTGTCATTATGGAAGGAAGTCTATTGTCGAGATTTTTGTTATTCCAATTGATGGTAGCCTTGTCATTATGGAAGGTAGTCTATTGTTCATATTTTTGTTACTCTAATGGATGGTATCCTTGTCATTATTGAAGTTAGCTTGTTGTCGATAACTTTGTTATTCCAATGGATGGTAGCCTTGTCATTATGGATGATAGTTTTTTGTAGAGATTTTTGTTACTCCAATGGACGGTAGCCTTGTCATTATGGAAGGTAGTCTATTGTGGATATTTTTGTTACCCAAATGGATGGTAGCCTTGTAATTATGGAAGGTAGTCTGTTGTAGATATTTTTATTTCTCCAATGGATGGTAGCCTTTTCATTATTGAAGGTAGCCAGTCATTGAGATTTTTGTTACTCCAATGGTTTGTAGCCTTGTCATTATG
This sequence comes from Vicia faba, assembly GCA_948472305.1. NCBI lineage: Eukaryota > Viridiplantae > Streptophyta > Magnoliopsida > Fabales > Fabaceae > Vicia > Vicia faba. The sequence continues at coordinate 678,476,301 of OX451739.1, read as the reverse complement.
GAATGTAGTCTGTTGTTCAGATTTTTGTTACTCCAATAGATGGTAGCCTTGTCATTATGGAAGGTAGTCTTTTGTCGAGATTTTTGTTACTCCAGTGGATGGAAGCCTTGTCATTATTAAAGTTAGACTGTTGTCGATATCTTTGGTATTCCAAAGGATGATAGCCTTGTCATTATGCAAGGTACTATGTTGTTCATATTTTTGTTACTGCAATGGATGGTAGCCTTGTGATTATGGAAGGTAGTCTATTTTCGAGATTTTTTTTATTCCAATGGATGGTAGCCTTGTCATTATGGAAGGTAGTTTTTTATCGAGATTTTTTTTACTCCAATGGATGGTAGCCTTTTCATTATTAAAGGTAGTGAGTCGTTGAGATTTCTGTTACACCAATGGATTGTAGCCTTGTCATTATGGAATGTAGTCTGTTGTTCAGATTTTTGTTACTCCAATAGATGGTAGCCTTGTCATTATGGAAGGTAGTCTGTTGTCGAGAATTTTGTATTCCATATGATGGTAACCATGTCATTATGGAAGGTAGTCTGTTGTCGAGATTTGTGTTACTCCAATGTATGGTAGCCTTGTCGTTATGGAAGGTAGTCCTTTGTCGAGATTCTTGTTACTCAAATGGATGGTAGCCTTGTCTTTATGGAAGGTAGTCTGTCATTGAGATTTTTGTTACTCCAATGGATGGTAGCCTTGTCATTATGGAAGGTAGTATATCGTTGAGATTTTTGTTACTCCAATGGATGGTAGCCTTGTCATTATGGAAGGTATTCTATTGTCGAGATTTTTGTTATTCCAATGGATTTTAGCCTTGTCATTATGGAAGGTAGTCTTTTGTCGAGATTTTTGTTACTCCAATGGATGGAAGCCTTGTCATTATTGAAGGTAGCCTGTTGTCGTCATCTTTGTTATTCCAATGGATGATAGCCTTGTCATTATGCAAGGTACTCTATTGTTCACATTTTTATTACTCCAATGGATGGTAGCCTTGTGATTATGGAAGGTAGTCTATTGTCGACATTTTTGTTATTCCAATGGATGGTAGCTTTGTCGTTATGGAAGGTAGATTTTTGTCGAGATTTTTGTTACTCAAATGAATGGTAGCCTTGTCATTATTGAAGTTAGTCTATTGTCGAGATTTTTGTTACCCAAATGGATGGTAGCCTTGTAATTATGGAAGGTAGTCTGTTGTAGATATTTTTGTTACTCGAATGGATGGTAGGATTTTCATTATTGAAGGTAGTCTGTCGTTGATATTTCTGTTACTCCAATGGATGGTAACCTTGTCATTATGGAAGGTAGTATGTTGTCGAGATTTGTGTTACTCCAATGTATGGTAGCCTTGTCTTTATGGAAGGTAGTCTTTTGTCGAGATTTTTGCTATTCCAATGGATGGAAGCCTTGTCATTATTGAAGGTAGCCTGTTGTCAATATCTTTGTTATTCCAATGGATGGTAGCCTTGTCATTATGGAATGTAGTCTGTTGTTCAGATTTTTGTTACTCCAATAGATGGTAGCCTTTTCATTATGGAAGGTAGTCTGTTGTCGAGAATTTTTTATTCCATTGGATGGTAACCTTGTCATTATGGAAGATAGTCTGTTGTCGAGATTTGTGTTACTAGAATATATGGTAGCCTAGTCGTTATGGAAGGTAGTCTTTTGTCGAGATTCTTGTTACTCAAATGGATGGTAGCCTTGTCTTTATGGAAGGTAGTCTGTCATTGATATTTTTCTTACTCCAATGGATGGTAGCCTTGTCATTATGGAAGGTAGTATGTCGTTGAGATTTTTGTTACTCTAGTGGATGGTAGCCTTGTCATTATGGAAGGTAGTCTGTTGTCGAGATTTTTGTTACTCCAATGTATGGTAGCCTTCTTGTTATGGAAGGTAGTCTTTTGCCGAGATTTTTGTCACTCCAATGGATGGAAGCCTTGTCATTATTGAAGGTAGCCTGTTGTCGATATCTTTCTTATTCCAATGGATGATACCCTTGTCATAATGCTAGGTAGTCTATTGTTCACATTTTTGTTACTCCAATGGATGGTAGCCTTGTCATTATGGAAGGTAGTCTTTTGTAGATATTTTTTGTTACTCCAATGGATGGTAGCCTTTTCATTATTAAAGGTAGTCTGTCGTTGAGATTTTTGTTACTCCAACGGTTTGTAGCCTTGTCTTTATGGAATGTAGTCTGTTATTCAGATTTTTGTTACTCCAATAGATGGTAGCCTTGTCATTATGGAAGGTAGTCTGTTTTCGAGAATTTTTTATTCCATTCGATGGTAACCTTGTCATTATGGAAGGTAGTTTCTTGTCGAGATTTGTGTTACTCCAATGTATGGTAGCCTTGTCGTTATGGAAGGTAGTCTTTTGTCGAGATTTTTGTTACTCCAATGGACTGAAGCCTTGTCATTATTGAAGGTAGCATGTTGTCGATATCTTTGTTATTCCAATGGATGATACCCTTGTCATAATGCTAGGTAGTCTATTGTTCACATTTTTGTTACTCCAATGGATGGTAGCCTTGTGATTATGGAAGGTAGTCTATTGTCGACATTTTTGTTATTCCAACGGATGGTAGCCTTGTCGTTATGGAAGGTAGTTTTTAATCGAGATTTTTGTTACTCAAATGGATGGTAGCCTTGTCATTATTGAAGGTAGTCTATTGTCGAGATTTTTGTTACCCAAATGGATGGTAGCCTTGTAATTATGGAAGGTAGTTTGTTGTAGATATTTTTGTTACTCGAATGGATGGTAGCCTTTTCATTATTGAAGGTAGTCTGTCGTTGAGATTTCTGTTTCTCCAATGGATGGTAACCTTGTCATTATGGAAGGTAGTCTGCTGTCGAGATTTGTGTTACTCCAATGTATGGTAGCCTTGTCGTTATGGAAGTTTGTCTTTTTTCGAGATTTTTGTTACTCCAATGGATGGAAGCCTTGTCATTATTGAAGGTAGCCTGTTGTCAATATCTTTGTTATTCCAATGGATGGTAGCCTTGTCATTATGGAATGTAGTCTGTTGTTCAGATTTTTGTTACTCCAATAGATGGTAACCTTATTATTATGGAAGGTAGTCGGTTGTCGAGAATTTTTTATTCCATTGGATGGTAACCTTGTCATTATGGAAGATAGTCTGTTGTCGAGATTTGTGTTACTCCAATGTATGGTAGCCTTGTCGTTATGGAAGGTAGTCTTTTTTCGAGATTCTTGTTACTCAAATGGATGGTAGCCTTGTCTTTATGGAAGGTAGTCTGTCATTGAGATTTTTGTTACTCCAATGGATGGTAGCCTTGTCATTATGGAAGGTAGTATGTCGTTGAGATTTTTGTTACTCCAGTGGATGGTAGCCTTTTCATTATGGAAGGTAGTCTGTTGTCGAGATTTTTGTTACTCCAATGTATGGTAGCCTTCTCGTTATGGAAGGTAGTCTTTTGTCGAGATTTTTGTCACTCCAATGGATGGAAGCCTTGTCATTATTGAAGGTAGCCTGTTGTCGATATCTTTGTTATTCTATTGGATGATACCCTTGTCATAATGCTAGGTAGTCTATTGTTCACATTTTTGTTACTCCAATGGATGGTAGCCTTGTGATTATGGAAGGTAGTTTTTTGTCGAGATTTTTGTTACTCCAATGGATGGTACCCTTGTCATTATTGAAGGTACTCTATTGTCGAGATTTTTGTTACCCAAATGGATGGTAGCCTTGTAATTATGGAAGGTAGTCTGTTGTAGATATTTTTGTTACTCGAATGGATGGTAGCCTTTTCATTATTCAAGGGAGTCTGTCGTTGAGATTTCTATTTCTCCAATGGATGGTAACCTTGTCATTATGGAAGGTAGTCTGCTGTCGAGATTTGTGTTACTCCAATGTATGTTAGCCTTGTCGTTATGGAAGGTAGTCTTTAGTTGAGATTTTTGTTACTCACTTGGATGGAAGCCTTGTCATTATTGAAGGTAGCCTATTGTCAATATATTTGTTATTCCAATGGATGATAGCCTTGTCATTATGCAAGGTAGTCTGTTGTTCAGATTTTTGTTACTCCAATGGATGGTAGCCTTGTGATTATGGAAGGTAGTCTATTATCGACATTTTTGTTATTCCAATGGATGGTAGCCTTGTCATTATGGAAGGAAGTTTTTGACGATATTTTTGTTACTCCAATGGATGGTAGCCTTGTCATTATGGAAGGTAGTCTATTGTCGAGATTTTTGTTACCCAAATGGATGGTAGCCTTGTAATTATGGAAGGTAGTCTGTTGTAGATATTTTTTGTTACTCCAATGGATGGTTGCCTTTTCATTATTAAAGGTAGTCTGTCGTTGAGATTATTGTTACTCCAATGGTTTGTAGCCTTGTCATTATGGAATGTAGTCTGTTGTTCAGATTTTTGTTACTCCAATAGATGGTATTCTTGTCATTATGGAAGGTAGTCTGTTGTCGAGAATTTTTTATTTCATTGGATGGTAACCTTGTCATTATGGAAGGTAGTCTGTTGTTGAGATTTGTGTTACTCCAATGTATGGTAGCCTTGTCGTTATGGAAGGTAGTCTTTTGTTCGAGATTTTTGTTACTCAAATGGATGGTAGCCTTGTCTTTATGGAAGGTAGTCTGTCGTTGAGATTTTTCTTACTCCAATGGATGGTAGCCTTGTCATTATGGAAGGTAGTATGTCGTTGAGATTTTTGTTACTCCAATGGATGGTAGCCTTGTCATTATGGAAGGTAGTCTATTGTCGAGATTTTTGTTATTCCAATGGATTGTAGCCTTGTCATTATGGAAGGTAGTCTATTGTCGAGATTTTTGTTACCCAAATGGATCGTATACTTGTAATTATTGAAGGTATTTTGTTTTAGATATTTTTGTTACTCCAATGGATGGTAGACTTTTCGTTATTGAAGGTAGTCTATCGTTGAGATTTCTGTTACTCCAATGGATTGTAGCCTTGTCATTATGGAATGTAGTCTGTTGTTCATATTTTTGTTACTCCAATAGATGGTAGCCTTGTCATTATGGAAGGTAGTCTGTTGTCGAGAATTTTTTATTCCATTGGATGGTAACCTTGTCATTATGGAAGGTAGACTATTATCGAGATTTATGTTACTCCAATGTATGGTAGCCTTATCTTTATGGAAGGTAGTCTGTCGTTGAGATTTTTGTTACTCCAATGGATGGTAGCCTTGTCATTATGGAAGGTAGTCTATCGTTGAGATTTCTGTTACTCCAATGGATGGTAGCCTTGTCATTATGGAAGGTAGTATGTTGTCGAGATTTTTGTTATTCCAATGGATGGTAGCCTTGTGATTGTGGAAGGTAGTCTATTGTCGACATTTTTGTTATTCCAATGGGTGGTAGCCTTGTCATTATGGAAGGAACTTTTTGACGAGGTTTTTGTTACTCCAATGGATGGTAGCCTTGTCATTATGGAAGGTAGTCTATTATCGAGATTTTTGTTACCCAAATGGATAGTAGCCTTGTAATTATAGAAGGTAGTCTGTTGTAGATATTTTTGTTACTCCAATGGATGGTAGCCTTTTCATTATTAAAAGTATTCTGTCGTTGAGATTTTTGTCACTCCAATGGTTTGTAGCCTTGTCATTATGGAATGTAGTCTATTGTTCAGATTTTTCTTACTCCAATAGATGGTAGCCTTTACTTCATGGAAGGTAGTCTGTCTATTGTCGAAATTTTTGTTATTCCAATGGATTGTAGCCTTGTCATTATGGAAGGTAGTATTTTGTCGAGATTTTTGTTTCTCCAATTGATGGAAGCCTTGTCATTATTGAAGGTAGCCTGTTGTCGATATCTTTGTTATTCCAATGGATGATAGCATTGTCATTATGCAAGGTAGTGTATTGTTCACATTTTTGTTACTCCAATGGATGGTAGCCTTGTGATTATGGAAGGTAGTCTATTGTCGACATTTTTGTTATTCCAATGGATTGTAGCCTTGTCATAATGGAAGGTAGTTTTTTGTCGAGATTTTTGTTACTCTAATGGATGGTAGCCCTGTCATTATGGAAGGTAGTCTATTTTCGAGATTTTTGTTACCCAAATGGATCGTAGCCTTGTAATTATGGAAGGTAGTCTGTTGTAGATATTTTTGTTACTCCAATGGATGGTAGACTTTTCATTATTGAAGGTAGTCTGTCGTTGAGATTTCTGTTACTCCAATGGATTGTAGCCTTGTCATTATGGAATGTAGGCTGTTGTTCAGATTTTAGTTACTCCAATAAATTGTAGCCGTGTAAGGTAGTCTGTTGTCGAGAATTTTTTATTCCATTGGATGGAAACCTTGTCATTATGGAAGGTAGTCTATTGTCGAGATTTGTGTTACTTCAATGTATGGAAGCCTTGTCTTTATGGAAGGTAGTCTGTCGTTGAGATTTTTTTGTTACTCCAATGGATGGTAGCCTTGTCATTATGGAAGTAAGTATGTCGTTGAGATTTTATTTACTCCAATGGATGGTAGCCTTGTCATTATGGAAGGTAGTCTATTGTCGAGATTTTTGTTATTCCAATGGATTGTAGCCTTGTCATTATGGAAGGTAGTATTTTGTCGAGATTCTTGTTACTCCAATGGATGGAAGCCTTGTCATTATTAAAGGTAGCATGTTGTCGATATCTTTGTTATTCCAATGGATGATAGCCTTGTCATTATTCAAGGTAGTCTATTGTTCACATTTTTGTTACTCCAATGAATGGTAGCCTTTTGATTATGGAAGGTAGTCTATTGTCGACATTTTTGTTATTCCAATGGATGGTAGCCTTATAATTATGGAAGGTAGTTTTTTGTCGAGATTTTTGTTACTCCAAAGGATGGTAGCCTTGTCATTATGGAAGGTAGTCTATTGTCGAGATTTTTGTTACCCAAATGGATGATAGACTTGTAATTATGGAAGGTAGTCTGTTGTAGATATTTTTGTTACTCCAATGGATGGTAGCCTTTTCATTATTGAAAGTAGTCTGTCGTTGAGATTTCTGTTACTCCAATGGATGGTAACCTTGTCATTATGGAAGGTAGTCTGTTGTCGAGATTTGTGTTACTCCAACGTATGGTAGCCTTGTCGTTATGGAAGGTAGTCTTTTGTCGAGATTTTTGTTACTCCAATGGATGGAAGCCTTGTCATTATTGAAAGTATCCTATTGTCAATATCTTTGTTATTCCAATGGATGATAGCCTTGTCAGTATGCAAGGTAGTCTGTTGTTCAGATTTTTGTTACTCCAATGAATGGTAGCCTTGTGATTATGGACGGTAGTCTATTGTCGACATTTTTGTTATTCCAATGGATGGTAGCCTTGTCATTATGGAAGTAAGTTTTTCACGAGATTTTTGTTACTCCAATGGATGGTAGCCTTGTCATTATGGAACGCAGTATATTGTCGAGATTTTTGTTACCCAAATGGATGGTAGCCTTGTTATTATGGAAGGTAGTCTGTTGTCGAGATTTTTGTTATTCCAATGGATGGTAGCCTTTTCATTATTAAAGGTAGTCTGTCGTTGAGATATCTGTTACTCCAATTGTTTGTAGCCTTGTCATTATGGAATGTAGTCTGTTGTTCAGATTTCTGTTACTCCAATAGATGGTAGCCTTGTCATTATGGAAGGTAGTCTGTTGTCGAGAATTTGTGTTACTCCAATGTATGGTAGCCTTGTCATTATGGAAGGTAGTCTATTGTCGAGATTTTTGTTATTCCAATGGATTATAGCCTTGTCATTATGGAAGGTAGTTTTTTGTCGAAATTTTTGTTACTCCAATGGATGGTAGCCTTTTCATTATGGAAGGTAGTCTATTGTCGAGATTTTTGTTACCCAAATTGATCGTAGCCTTGTAATTATGGAAGGTAGTCTGTTGTAGATATTTTTGTTAATCCAATGGATGGTAGACTTTTCATTATTGAAGGTAGTCTGTCATCGAGATTTCTGTTACTCCAATGGATTTTAGCCTTGTCATTATGGAAGGTAGTCTGTTGTCGAGAATTTTGTATTCCATTGGATGGAAACCTTGTCATTATGGAAGGTAGTCTATTGTCGAGATTTGTGTTACTCCAATGTATGGTAGCCTGGACTTTATGGAAGGTAGTTTGTGGTTGAGATTTTTTTGTTACTCCAATGGATGGTAGCCTTGTCATTATGGAAGGTAGTCTATTGTCGAGATTTTTGTTATTCCAATGGATTGTAGCCTTGTCATTATGGAAGGTAGTTTTTTGTCGAGATTTTTGTTACTCCAATGGATGGTAGCCTTGTCATTATGGAAGGTAGTCTATTGTCGAGATTTTTGTTGCCCAAATGGATCGTAGCCTTGAAATTATGGAAGGTAGTCTGTTGTAGATATTTTTGTTACTCCAATGGATGGTAGACTTTTCATTATTGAAGGTATTCTGTCGTTGAGATTTCTGTTACTCCAATGGATTGTAGCCTTGTCATTATGGAAGGTAGTCTATTGTCGAGATTTTTGTTATTCTAATGGATTATAGCCTTGTCATTATGGAAGGTAGTCTATTATCGATATTTTTGTTACCCAAATGGATCGTAGCCTTGTAATTATCGAAGGTAGTCTGTTGTAGATATTTTTGTTACTCCAATGGATGGTAGACTTTTCATTATTGAATGTAGTCTGTCGTGGAGATTTCTGTTACTCTAATGGATTGTAGCCTTGTCATTATGGAATGTAGTCTATTGTTTAGATTTTTGTTACTCCAATAGATGGTAGCCTTGTCATTATGGAAGGTAGTCTGTTGTCAAGAATTTTTTATTCCATTGGATGGAAACCTTGTCATTATGGAAGGTAGTCTATTGTCGAGATTTGTGTTACTCCAATGTATGGTAGCCTTGACTTCATGGAAGGTAGTCTGTCGTTGAGATTTTTTTGTTACTCCAATGGATGGTAGCCTTGTCATTATGGAAGGTAGTATCTCGTTGAGATTTTTGTTACTCCAATGTATGGTAGCCTTGTCATTATGGAAGGTAGTTTATTGTCGAGATTTTTGTTACTCAAATGGACTGTAGCCTTGTCATTATGGAAGGTAGTATTTTGTCGAGATTTTTGTTTCTCCAATGGATGGAAGCCTTGTCATTATTGAAGGTAGCCTGTTGTCGATATCTTTGTTATTCCAATGGATGATAGCATTGTCATTATGCAAGGTAGTCTATTGTTCACATTTTTGTTACTCCAATGGATGGTAGCCTTGTGATTAGGGAAGGTAGTCTATTGTCGACATTTTTGTTATTCCAATGGATCGTAGCCTTTGTTAGAACAAAGTTTGAATCTACTACCCTAAGTTTAAGTTTTGATGATAACAAAATGCTAAGATACATTAATTGTATGATTCATGTAAGACACATATGCTATCTAAAAATTACATTCTGTTTTACAGAAACTCTGATGGGTATCAGCAAGAGAACATCATCATCAACATCAGAAAATTGGATATTAACATCAGCATCAGAAGATGTTATATCAGATACCAGAATTCGAAGATCAACTTGCGCTTATGCTGAAGCTTGATGAACAGATCTGCGCGTAACAATCTGAACTCTGATCTAGAAAACAACAGTTCAACAGTTCAAGAATGAGCCAAAGCCAGAACACGTTTAAGTGGCAACGGTACTGTGCATTCAAGATGATTTATTACCAACGGCATCATTCTAGACAAGATCTGCTTAATAAGGAAAGAATGTTATTGGCATTGAAACGGAATTACTACTCCAACGTACCTTATTTCCAATGCTATATAAACCAGTCAGTGAAGATTGAATTGGCTAATGCTCTACAACCTTCTACACCCCAAAAGATATTCATCATCTTCATCACTCTCAGTTTGCTAAAGCTCTCAAATTCTTTACTCAATTATTTTAGCACTCTAGTTCTCATAAGCTTAACTTGTGTAGTATCATAGTTGTGATAAACAGTTTTTGTAGAAAACATTCACACACCTAGATTTCAATTCTTTGTAAGAAAGTATTTCCTTGAGAAACCGGTTTGTGGTTTTACTCAAGAAGGCTTTAGCAGTTGTTAAAGCAGTTGTAATATTTAGGTCAATATAGTGGATTAAGACCTCGTTGGAGAGAGGCGAAATCACTTTGACGGGTGGACTGGAGTAGTTTGAGAACAAATGAACCAGTTTAAAAATATCGTGTTGACTGCAATTGATTTCCAGATTTTACAATTCAACCCCCCTTCTTGTGCTTTTCAATTCTTCAGCCTTGTCATTATAAAAGGTAGTTTTTTGTCGATATTTCTGTTACTCCAATGGATGGTAGCCTTGTCATTATGGAAGGTAGTCTATTTTCGAGATTTTTGTTACCCAAATGGATAGTAGCCTTGTAATTATGGAAGGTAGTCTGTTGTAGATATTTTTGTTTCTCCAATGGTTGGTAGACTTTTCATTATTGAAGGTAGTCTGTCATTGAGATTTCTGTTACTCCAATGGATTGTAGCCTTGCCATTATGGAATGTAGGCTGTTGTTCAGATTTTAGTTACTCCAATAAATTGTAGCCTTGTCATTATGGAAGGTAGTCTGTTGTCGAGAATTTTTTATTCCATTGGATGGAAACCTTGTCATTATGGAAGGTAGTCTATTGTTGAGATTTGTGTTACTCCAATGTATGGTAGCCTTGTCTTTATGGAAGGTAGTCTGTCGTTGAGATTTTTTTGTTACTCCAATGGATGGTAGCCTTGTCATTATGGAAGTTAGTATGTCGTTGAGATTTCTGTTAATCCAATGGATGGTAGCCTTGTCATTATGGAAGGTAGCCTATTGTCGAGATTTTTGTTATTCCAATGGATTATAGCCTTGTCATTATGGAAGGTAGTATTTTGTCGAGATTTTTGTTACTCCAATGGATGGAAGCCTTGTCATTATTGAAGGTAGCCTGTGAAGAAGTGAAAAAACACAAGAAGGGGGGGTTGAATTGTAAAACTGAAAATCAATGCAATGAACAAGATATTTTTATCCTGGTTCGTTTGATCTCAAACTACTCCAGTCCACCCGTCAAGGTGATTTCGCCTCTCTCCAACGAGGTCTTAATCCACTATATTCAACTGAATATTACAAACTGCTTTAACTACTGCTAAAGCCTTCTTGATGCAAACCATAACCCGGTTTGTCAAGGAAACACTTTCTTACAAAGAAGATAAATCTAGGTGTGAATGTTTTCTACAAAACTGTATCACAACTGTGATGTATACACAACTTAAGCTTATGAAACTAGATTGCTAAAACAAAGATTGAATAAGAAGATATGTAGTGTTTAGCAAACTGAGAAGAGAAAGATTATGATTAGCTTTTAGGCGTGTAAAATGTTGGAGAGCATTAGCCAATTCAATCTTCATAGTCTTGTTTATATAGCACTGAGATCCTTGAACGTTGGAGCAATATTCTTGATTCAATGCTAATAACAAACTTTCCTTAATGAGCAGATCTTGTCTGGAATGAGGCCGTTTGTAATAATTTGCTTTCAATGCACAGTACCGTTGCTTACTTAATGCATGTTCTGGCTTGGCTCATTCTGACTCTGCTTAACTGCTGATGAACTGTTGTTTTCTTTATCAGAGTGTTGAGCGTAGTTCTGTTCATCAAGCTTCAGCATACACGTGAGTTGATCTTCTGATTCTGGTATTCTGATATGGCAACTTCTGATGCTGATGTCGAGAACCAAATTTCTGATGCTGATTAGGTGTGATCTTGCTTATACCTATCAGAGTTTCTGCAAATCTGAACGTAATAATTTAGGTAGCAAATAGTTCATCCTTGAATCATATAAATAATATATCTTTTCATTTTGTTATCATCAAAACTTAAACATAGGGTAGTAGATTCAAACTTTGTTCTAACAGCCTGTTGTCGATATCTTTGTTATTCCAATGGATGATAGCCTTGTCATTATGCAAGGTAGTCTATTGTTCACATTTTTGTTACTCCAATGGATGGTCGGCTTGTGATTATGGAAGGTAGTCTATTGTCGACATTTTTGTTATTCCAATGGATGGTAGCCTTGTCATTATGGAAGGTAGTTTTTTGTCGAGATTTTTATTACTCCAATGGATGGTAGCCTTGTCATTATGGAAGGTAGTCTATTGTCGAGATTTTTGTTACCCAAATGGATGGTAGACTTGTAATTATGGAAGGTAGTCTGTTGTAGATATTTTTGTTACTCCAATGGATGGTAGCCTTTTCATTATTGAAGGTAGTCTCTCGTTGAGATTTTTGTTACTCCAATGGATATTAACCTTGTCATTATGGAAGGTAGTCTATTGTCGAGATTTATGTTACTCCAATGTATGGTTGCATTGTCGTTATGGAAGGTAGTCTTTTGTCGAGATTTTTGTTACTCCAATGGATGGAAGCCTTGTCATTATTGAAGGTAGCCTGTTGTCAATATCTTTGTTATTCCAATAGATGATAGCCTTGTCATTATGCAAGGTAGTCTGTTGTTCAGATTTTTGTTACTCCAATGGATGGTAGCCTTGTGATTATGGAAGGTAATCTATTGTCGACATTTTTGATATTCCAGTGACTGGTAGCCTTGTCATTATGGAAGGAAGTTTTTCACGAGATTTTTGTTACTCCAATGGATGGTAGCCTTGTCATTATGGAAGGTAGTATATTGTCAAGATTTTTGTTACCCAAATGGATGGTAGCCTTGTAATTATGGAAGGTAATCTGTTGTAGATATTTTTGTTACTCCATTGGATGGTAGCCTTTTCATTATTAAAGGTAGTCTGTCGTTGAGATTTCTGTTACTCCAATGGTTTGTAGCCTTGTCATTATGGAATGTAGTCTGTTGTTCAGATTTTTGTTATTCCAATAGATGGTAGACTTGTCATTATGGAAGGTAGTCTGTTGTCGAGAATTTGTGTTACTCCAGTGTATGGTAGCATTTTCATTATGGAAGGTAGTCTATTGTCAAGATTTTTGTTATTCCAATGGATTGTAGCCTTGTCATTATGGAAGGTAGTTTTTTGTCGAGATTTTTGTTACTCCAATGGATGGTAGCCTTGTAATTATGGAAGGTAGTCTATTGTCGAGATTTTTGTTATTCCAATGGATTGTAGCCTTGTCATTATAGAAGGTAGTATTTTGTCGAGATTTTTGTTACACCAATGGATGGATTCCTTGTCATTATTGAAGGTAGCCTGTTGTCGATATCTTTGTTATTCCAATGGATGATAGCCTTGTCATTATGCAAGGTAGTCTATTGTCGACATTTTTGTTATTCCAATGGATGGTAGCCTTGTCATTATGGAAGGTAGTTTTTTGTCGAGATTTTTGTTACTCCAATGGATGGTAGCCTTGTCATTATGGAAGGTAGTCTATTGTCGAGATTTTTGTTACCCAAATGGATGGTAGACTTGTAATTATGGAAGGTAGTCTGTTGTAGATATTTTTGTTACTCCAATGGATGGTAGCCTTTTCATTATTGAAGGTAGTCTCTCGTTGAGATTTTTGTTACTCCAATGGATAGTAACCTTGTCATTATGGAAGGTAGTCTGTTGTCGAGATTTATGTTACTCCAATGTATGGTTGCATTGTCGTTATGGAAGGTAGTCTTTTGTCGAGATTTTTGTTACTCCAATGGATGGAAGCCTTGTCATTATTGAAGGTACCATGTTCTCAATATCTTTGTTATTCCAATAGATGATAGCCTTGTCATTATGCAAGGTAGTCTATTGTCGACATTTTTGTTATTCCAATGGATGGTAGCCTTGTCATTATGGAAGGTAGTTTTTTGTCGAGATTTTTGTTACTCCAATGGATGGTAGCCTTGTCATTATGGAAGGAAGTTTTTCACGAGATTTTTGTTACTCCAATGGATGGTAGCCTTGTCATTATGGAAGGTAGTATATTGTCAAGATTTTTGTTACCCAAATGGATGGTAGCCTTGTAATTATGGAAGGTAATCTGTTGTAGATATTTTTGTTACTCCAATGGATGGTAGCCTTTTCATTATTAAAGGTAGTCTGTCATTGAGATTTCTGTTACTCCAATGGTTTGTAGCCTTGTCATTTTGGAATGTAGTCTGTTGTTCAGATTTTTGTTACTCCAATAGATGGTAGCCTTGTCATTATGGAAGGTAGTCTGTTGTCGAGAATTTGTGTTACTCCAATGTATGGTAGCCTTGTCATTATGGAAGGTAGTCTATTGTCGAGATTTTTGTTATTCCATTGGATTGTAGCTTTGTCATTTTGGAAGGTAGTCTGTTGTCGAGATTTTTGTTACTCCAATGGATGGTAGCCTTGTCATTATGGAAGGTAGTCTATTGTCGAGATTTTTGTTATTCCAATGGATTGTAGCCTTGTCATTATGGAAGGTAGTTTTTTGTCAAGATTTTTGTTACCCAAATGGATCGTAGCCTTGTAATTATGGAAGGTAGTTTGTTGTAGATATTTTTGTTAATCCAATGGATGGTAGACTTTTCATTATTGAAGGTAGTCTCGTTGAGATTTTTGTTACTCCAATGGATTGTAGCCTTGTCATTATGGAATGTAGTCTGTTGTTCAGATTTTTATAACTCCAATAGATGGTAGCCTTGTCATTATGGAAGGTAGTCTGTTGTCGAGAATTTTTTATTCCATTGGATGGAAACCTTGTCATTATGGAAGGTAGTCTATTGTCGAGATTTGTGTTACTCCAATGTATGGTAGCCTTGACTTTATGGAAGGTAGTCTGACGTTGAGATTTTTTTGTTACTCCAATGGATGGTATCCTTGTCATTATGGAAGGTAGTATGTCATTGAGATTTTTGTTACTCCAATGGATGGTAGCCTTGTCATTATGGAAGGTAGTCTATTGTCGAGATTTTTGTTATTCCAATGGATTGTAGCCTTGTCATTATGGAAGGTAGTATTTTGTTGAGATTTTTGTTACTCCAATGGATGGAAGCCTTGTCATTATTGAAGGTAGCCTGTTGTCAATATCTTTGTTATTCCAATGGATGATAGCCTTGTCATTATGCAAGGTAGTCTATTGATCACATTTTTGTTACTCCAATGGATGGTACCCTTGTGATTATGGAAGGTAGTCTATTGTCGACATTTTAGTTATTCCAATGGATGGGAGCCTTGTCATTACGGAAGGTAGTTTTTTGTCGAGATTTTTGTTACTCCAATGGATGGTAGCCTTGTCATTATGGAAGGTAGTCTATTGTCGAGATTTTTGTTACCCAAATGGATGGTAGACTTGTAATTATGGAAGGTAGTCTGTTGTAGATATTTTTGTTACTCCAATGGATGGTAGCCTTTTTATTATTGAAGGTAGTCTGTCGTTGAGATTTTTGTTACTCCAATGGATGGTAACCTTGTCATTATGGAAAGTAGTCTGTTATCGAGATTTGTGTTACTCCAATGTATGGTAGCCTTGTCGTTTTGGAAGGTAGTCTTTTGTCGAGATTTTTGTTACTCCAATGGATGGAAGCCTTGTCATTATTGAAAGTATCCTATTGTCAATATCTTTGTTATTCCAATGGATGATAGCCTTGTCATTATGCAAGGTAGTCTGTTGTTCAGATTTTTGTTACTCCAATGGATGGTAGCCTTGTGATTATGGAAGGTAGTCTATTAATGACATTTTTGTTATTCCAATGGATGGTAGCCTTGTCATTATGGAAGGAAGTTTTTCACGAGATTTTTGTTACTCCAATGGATGGTAGCCTTGTCATTATGGAACATAGTATATTGTCGAGATTTTTGTTACCCAAATGGATTGTAGCCTTGTAATTATGGAAGGTAGTCTGTTGTCGAGATTTTTGTTACTCCAATGCATGGTAGCCTTTTCATTATTAAAGGTAGTCTGTCGTTGAGATTTCTGTTACTCCAATGGTTTGTAGCCTTGTCATTATGGAATGTAGTCTGTTGTTCAGATTTTGTTTACTCCAATAGATGGTAGCCTTGTCATTATGGAAGGTAGTCTGTTGTCGAGAATTTGTGTTACTCCAATGTATGGTAGCCTTGTCATTATGGAAGGTAGTCTATTGTCGAGATTTTTGTTATTCCAATGGATGGTAGCCTTGTCATTATGGAAGGTAGTATGTTGTAGATATTTTTGTAACTCCAATGGATGGTAGCCTTTTCATTATTGAAGGTAGTCTGTCGTTGAGATTTCTGTTACTCCAATGGATGGTAACCTTGTCATTATGGAAGGTAGTCTGTTGTCGAGATTTGTGTTACTCCAATGTATGGTAGCCTTGTTGTTATGGAAGGTAGTCTTTTGACGACATTTTTGTTACTCCAATGGATGGAAGCCTTGTCATTATGGAAGATAGTATATTGTCAAGATTTTTTTTACCCAAATGGATGGTAGCCTTGTAATTATGGAAGGTAGTCTGTTGTAGATATTTTTGTTACTCCAATGGATGGTAGCCTTTTCATTATTAAAGGTAGTCTGTCGTTGAGATTTCTGTTACTCCAATGGTTTGTAGCCTTGTCATTATGGAATGTAGTCTGTTGTTCAGATTTTTGTTACTCCAATAGATGGTAGCCTTGTCATTATGGAAGGTAGTCTGTTGTCGAGAATTTTTTATTCCATTGGATGGAAACCTTGTCATTATGGAAGGTAGTCTATTGTCGAGATTTGTGTTAATCCAATGTATGGTAGCCTTGACTTTATGGAAGGTAGTCTGTCATTGAGATTTTTTTGTTACTCCAATGGATGGTATCCTTGTCATTATGGAAGGTAGTATGTCGTTGAGATTTTTGGTATTCCAATGGATGGTAGCCTTTTCATTATGGAAGGTAGTCTATTGTCGAGATTTTTGTTATTCCAATGGATTGTAGCCTTGTCATTATGAAAGGTAGTATTTTGTTGAGATTTTTGTTACTCCAATGGATGGAAGCCTTGTCATTATTGAACATAGACTGTTGTCAATATCTTTGTTATTCCAATGGAGTATAGCCTTGTCATTATGCAAGGTAGTCTATTGTTCACATTTTTGTTACTCCAATGGATGGTAGCCTTGTGATTATGGAAGGTATTCTATTGTCGACATTTTAGTTATTCCATTGGATGGGAGCCTTGTCATTATGGAAGGTTGTTTTTTGTCGAGATTTTTGTTACTCTAATGGATGGTAGCCTTGTCATTATGGAAGGTAGTCTATTGTCGAGATTTTTGTTACCCAAATGGATGGTAGACTTGTAATTACGGAAGGTAGTCTGTTGTAGATATTTTTGTTACTCCAATGGATGGTAGCCTTTTTATTATTGAAGGTAGTCTGTCGTTGAGATTTTTGTTACTCCAATGGATGGTAACCTTGTCATTATGGAAAGTAGTCTGTTATCGAAATTTGTGTTACTCCAATGTATGGTAGCGTTGTCATTATGGAAGGTAGTCTTTTGTCGAGATTTTTGTTACTCCAATGGATGGAAGCCTTGTCATTATTGAAAGTATCCTATTGTCAATATCTTTGTTATTCCAATGGATGATAGCCTTGTCATTATGCAAGGTAGTCTATTGTTCAGATTTTTGTTACTCCAATGGATAGTAGCCTTGTGATTATGAAGGTAGTCTATTATCGACATTTTTGTTATTCCAATGGATGGTAGCCTTGTCATTATGGAAAGAAGTTTTTCACGAGATTTTTGTTACTCCAATGGATGGTAGCCTTGTCATTATGGAACATAGTATATTGTCGAGATTTTTGTTACCCAAATGGATTGTAGCCTTGTAATTATGGAAGGTAGTCTGTTGTCGAGATTTTTGTTACTCCAATGCATGGTAGCCTTTTCATTATTAAAGGTAGTCTGTCGTTGAGATTTCTGTTACTCCAATGGTTTGTAGCCTTGTCATTATGGAATGTAGTCTGTTGTTCAGATTTTGTTTACTCCAATAGATGGTAGCCTTGTCATTATGGAAGGTAGTCTGTTGTCGAGAATTTGTGTTACTCCAATGTATGGTAGCCTTGTCATTATGGAAGGTAGTCTATTGTCGAGATTTTTGTTATTCCAATGGATGGTAGCCTTGTCATTATGGAAGGTAGTATGTTGTAGATATTTTTGTAACTCCAATGGATGGTAGCCTTTTCATTATTGAAGGTAGTCTGTCGTTGAGATTTCTGTTACTCCAATGGATGGTAACCTTGTCATTATGGAAGGTAGTCTGTTGTCGAGATTTGTGTTACTCCAATGTATGGTAGCCTTGTTGTTATGGAAGGTAGTCTTTTGTCGACATTTTTGTTACTCCAATGGATGGAAGCCTTGTCATTATGGAAGATAGTATATTGTCAAGATTTTTTTTACCCAAATGGATGGTAGCCTTGTAATTATGGAAGGTAGTCTGTTGTAGATATTTTTGTTACTCCAATGGATGGTAGCCTTTTCATTATTAAAGGTAGTCTGTCGTTGAGATTTCTGTTACTCCAATGGTTTGTAGCCTTGTCATTATGGAATGTAGTCTGTTGTTCAGATTTTTGTTACTCCAATAGATGGTAGCCTTGTCATTATGGAAGGTAGTCTGTTGTCGAGAATTTTTTATTCCATTGGATGGAAACCTTGTCATTATGGAAGGTAGTCTATTGTCGAGATTTGTGTTAATCCAATGTATGGTAGCCTTGACTTTATGGAAGGTAGTCTGTCATTGAGATTTTTTTGTTACTCCAATGGATGGTAGCCTTGTCATTATGGAAGGTAGTATGTCGTTGAGATTTTTGGTATTCCAATGGATGGTAGCCTTTTCATTATGGAAGGTAGTCTATTGTCGAGATTTTTGTTATTCCAATGGATTGTAGCCTTGTCATTATGAAAGGTAGTATTTTGTTGAGATTTTTGTTACTCCAATGGATGGAAGCCTTGTCATTATTGAACATAGACTGTTGTCAATATCTTTGTTATTCCAATGGAGTATAGCCTTGTCATTATGCAAGGTAGTCTATTGTTCACATTTTTGTTACTCCAATGGATGGTAGCCTTGTGATTATGGAAGGTATTCTATTGTCGACATTTTAGTTATTCCATTGGATGGGAGCCTTGTCATTATGGAAGGTTGTTTTTTGTCGAGATTTTTGTTACTCTAATGGATGGTAGCCTTGTCATTATGGAAGGTAGTCTATTGTCGAGATTTTTGTTACCCAAATGGATGGTAGACTTGTAATTACGGAAGGTAGTCTGTTGTAGATATTTTTGTTACTCCAATGGATGGTAGCCTTTTTATTATTGAAGGTAGTCTGTCGTTGAGATTTTTGTTACTCCAATGGATGGTAACCTTGTCATTATGGAAAGTAGTCTGTTATCGAAATTTGTGTTACTCCAATGTATGGTAGCGTTGTCATTATGGAAGGTAGTCTTTTGTCGAGATTTTTGTTACTCCAATGGATGGAAGCCTTGTCATTATTGAAAGTATCCTATTGTCAATATCTTTGTTATTCCAATGGATGATAGCCTTGTCATTATGCAAGGTAGTCTATTGTTCAGATTTTTGTTACTCCAATGGATAGTAGCCTTGTGATTATGAAGGTAGTCTATTATCGACATTTTTGTTATTCCAATGGATGGTAGCCTTGTCATTATGGAAAGAAGTTTTTCACGAGATTTTTGTTACTCCAACGGATGGTAGCCTTGTCATTATGGAACATAGTATATTGTCGAGATTTTTGTTACCTAAATGGATTGTAGCCTTGTAATTATGGAAGGTAGTCTGTTGTCGAGATTTTTGTTACTCCAATGCATGGTAGCCTTTTCATTATTAAAGGTAGTCTGTCGTTGAGATTTCTGTTACTCCAATGGTTTGTAGCCTTGTCATTATGGAATGTAGTCTGTTGTTCAGATTTTGTTTACTCCAATAGATGGTAGCCTTGTCATTATGGAAGGTAGTCTGTTGTCGAGAATTTGTGTTACTCCAATGTATGGTAGCCTTGTCATTATGGAAGGTAGTCTATTGTCGAGATTTTTGTTATTCCAATGGATGGTAGCCTTGTCATTATGGAAGGTAGTATGTTGTAGATATTTTTGTAACTCCAATGGATGGTAGCCTTTTCATTATTGAAGGTAGTCTGTCGTTGAGATTTCTGTTACTCCAATGGATGGTAACCTTGTCATTATGGAAGGTAGTCTGTTGTCGAGATTTGTGTTACTCCAATGTATGGTAGCCTTGTTGTTATGGAAGGTAGTCTTTTGTCGACATTTTTGTTACTCCAATGGATGGAAGCCTTGTCATTATGGAAGATAGTATATTGTCAAGATTTTTTTTACCCAAATGGATGGTAGCCTTGTAATTATGGAAGGTAGTCTGTTGTAGATATTTTTGTTACTCCAATGGATGGTAGCCTTTTCATTATTAAAGGTAGTCTGTCGTTGAGATTTCTGTTACTCCAATGGTTTGTAGCCTTGTCATTATGGAATGTAGTCTGTTGTTCAGATTTTTGTTACTCCAATAGATGGTAGCCTTGTCATTATGGAAGGTAGTCTGTTGTCGAGAATTTTTTATTCCATTGGATGGAAACCTTGTCATTATGGAAGGTAGTCTATTGTCGAGATTTGTGTTAATCCAATGTATGGTAGCCTTGACTTTATGGAAGGTAGTCTGTCATTGAGATTTTTTTGTTACTCCAATGGATGGTAGCCTTGTCATTATGGAAGGTAGTATGTCGTTGAGATTTTTGGTATTCCAATGGATGGTAGCCTTGTCATTATGGAAGGTAGTCTATTGTCGAGATTTTTGTTATTCCAATGGATTGTAGCCTTGTCATTATGGAAGGTAGTATTATGTTGAGATTTTTGTTACTCCAATGGATGGAAGCCATATCATTATTGAACATAGCCTGTTGTCAATATCTTTGTTATTCCAATGGATGATAGCCTTGTCATTATGCAAGGTAGTCTATTGTTCACATTTTTGTTACTCCAATGGATGGTAGCCTTGTGATTATGGAAGGTATTCTATTGTCGACATTTTAGTTATTCCAATGGATGGTAACCTTGTCATTATGGAAGGTTGTTTTTTGTAGAGATTTTTGTTACTCCAATGGATGGTAGCCTTGTCATTATGGAAGGTAGTCTATTGTCGAGATTTTTGTTACCCAAATGGATGGTAGACTTGTAATTACGGAAGGTAGTCTATTGTAGATATTTTTGTTACTCCAATGGATGGTAACCTTGTCATTATGGAAAGTAGTCTGTTGTCGAAATTTGTGTTACTCCAATGTATGGTAGCGTTGTCATTATGGAAGGTAGTCTTTTGTCGAGATTTTTGTTACTCCAATGGATGGAAGCCTTGTCATTATTGAAAGTATCCTATTGTCAATATCTTTGTTATTCCAATGGATGATAGCCTTGTCATTATGCAAGGTAGTCTGTTGTTCAGATTTTTGTTACTCCAATGGATAGTAGCCTTGTGATTATGAAGGTAGTCTATTATCGACATTTTTGTTATTCCAATGGATGGTAGCCTTGTCATTATGGAAAGAAGTTTTTCACGAGATTTTTGTTACTCCAATGGATGGTAGACTTGTCATTATGGAACATAGTATATTGTCGAGATTTTTGTTACCCAAATGGATGGTAGCCTTGTAATTATGGAAGGTAGTCTGTTGTCGATATTTTTGTTACTCCAATGGATGGTAGCCTTTTCATTATTAAAGGTATTCTGTCGTTGAGATTTCTGTTACTCCAATGGTTTGTAGCCTTGTCATTATGGAATGTAGTCCGTTGTTCAGATTTTGTTTACTCCAATAGATGGTAGCCTTGTAATTATGGAAGGTAGTCTGTTGTCAAGAATTTGTGTTACTTCAATGTATGGTAGCCTTGTCATTATGGAAGGTAGTCTATTGTCGAGATTTTTGTTATTCCAATGGATGGTAGCCTTGTCATTATGGAAGGTAGTATGTCGTTCAGATTTTTGTTACTCCAATGGATGATAGCCTTGTCATTATGGAAGGTAGTCTATTGTCGAGATTTTTGTTATTCCAATGGATTGTAGCCTTGTCATTATGGAAGGTAGTATTTTGTTGAGATTTTTGTTACTCCAATGGATGGAAGCCTTGTCATTATTGAACGTAGCCTGTTGTCAATATCTTTGTTATTCCAATGGATGATAGCCTTGTCATTATGCAAGGTAGTCTATTGTTCACATTTTTGTTACTCCAATGGATGGTAGCCTTGTGATTATGGAAGGTAGTCTATTGTCGACATTTTAGTTATTCCAATTGATGGTAACCTTGTCATTATGGAAGGTAGTTTTTTGTCGAGATTTTTGTTACTCCAATGGATGGTAGCCTTATCGTTATGGAAGGTAGTCTATTGTCGAGATTTTTGTTACCCAAATGGATGGAAGCCTTGTCATTATGGAAGGTAGTATTATGTTGAGATTTTTGTTACTCCAATGGATGGAAGCCTTATCATTATTGAACATAGCCTGTTGTCAATATCTTTGTTATTCCAATGGATGATAGCTTTGTCATTATGCAAGGTAGTCTATTGTTCACATTTTTGTTACTCCAATGGATGGTAGCCTTGTGATTATGGAAGGTATTCTATTGTCTACATTTTAGTTATTCCAATGGATGGTAACCTTGTCATTATGGAAGGTTGTTTTTTGTCGAGATTTTTGTTACTCCAATGGATGGTAGCCTTGTCATTATGGAAGGTAGTCTATTGTCGAGATTTTTGTTACCCAAATGGATGGTAGACTTGTAATTACGGAAGGTAGTCTATTGTAGATATTTTTGTTACTCCAATGGATGGTAGCCTTTTCATTATTGAAGGTAGTCTGTCGTTGAGATTTTTGTTACTCCAATGGATGGTAACCTTGTCATTATGGAAAGTAGTCTGTTGTCGAAATTTGTGTTACTCCAATGTATGGTAGCGTTGTCATTATGGAAGGTAGTCTTTTGTCGAGATTTTTGTTACTCCAATGGATGGAAGCCTTGTCATTATTTAAAGTATCCTATTGTCAATATCTTTGTTATTCCAATGGATGATAGCCTTGCCATTATGCAAGGTAGTCTGTTGATCAGATTTTTGTTACTCTAATGGATAGTAGCCTTGTGATTATGAAGGTAGTATATTATCGACATTTTTGTTATTCCAATGGATGGTAGCCTTGTCATTATGGAAAGAAGTTTTTCACGAGATTTTTGTTACTCCAATGGATGGTAGCCTTGTCATTATGGAACATAGTATATTGTCGAGATTTTTGTTACCCAAATGGATTGTAGCCTTGTAATTATGGAAGGTAGTCTGTTGTCGAGATTTTTGTTACTCCAATGGTTTGTAGCCTTGTCATTATGGAATGTAGTCTGTTGTTCAGATTTTTGTTACTACAATAGATGGTAGCCTTGTCTTTATGGAAGGTAGTCTGTTGTCGAGAATTTGTGTTACTCCAATGTATGGTAGCCTTGTCATTATGGAAGGTAGTCTATTGTCGAGATTTTTGTTACCCAAATGGATGTTAGACTTGTAATTATGGAAGGTAGTATGTTGTAGATATTTTTGTAACTCCAATGGATGGTAGCCTTTTCATTATTGAAGGTAGTCTGTCGTTGAGATTTCTGTTACTCCAATGGATGGTAACCTTGTCATTATGGAAGGTAGTCTGTTGTCGAGATTTGTGTTACTCCAATGTATGGTAGCCTTGTTGTTATGGAAGGTAGTCTTTTGTTGACATTTTTCTTACTCCAATGGATGGAAGCCTTGTCATTATGGAAGGTAGTATATTGTCAAGATTTTTGTTACCCAAATGGATGGTAGCCTTGTAATTATGGAAGGTAGTCTGTTGTAGATATTTTTGTTACTCCAATGGATGTTAGCCTTTTCATTATTAAAGGTAGTCTGTCTTTGAGATTTCTGTTACTCCAATGGTTTGTAGCCTTGTCATTATGGAATGTAGTCTGTTGTTCAGATTTTTGTTACTCCAATAGATGGTAGCCTTGTCATTATGGAAGGTAGTCTGTTGTCGAGAATTTTTTATTCCATTGGATGGAAACCTTGTCATTATGGAAGGTAGTCTATTGTCGAGATTTGTGTTAATCCAATGTATGGTAGCCTTGACTTTATGGAAGGTAGTCTGTCATTGAGATTTTTTTGTTACTCCAATGGATGGTAGCCTTGTCATTATGGAAGGTAGTATGTCGTTGAGATTTTTGGTATTCCAATGGATGGTAGCCTTTTCATTATGGAAGGTAGTCTATTGTCGAGATTTTTGTTATTCCAATGGATTGTAGCCTTGTCATTATGAAAGGTAGTATTTTGTTGAGATTTTTGTTACTCCAATGGATGGAAGCCTTGTCATTATTGAAGGTAGCTTGTTGTCAATATCTTTGTTATTCCAATGGATGATAGCCTTGTCATTATGCAAGGTAGTCTATTGATCACATTTTTGTTACTCCAATGGATGGTACCCTTGTGATTATGGAAGGTAGTCTATTGTCGACATTTTAGTTATTCCATTGGATGGGAGCCTTGTCATTACGGAAGGTAGTTTTTTGTCGAGATTTTTGTTACTCCAATGGATGGTAGCCTTGTCATTATGGAAGGTAGTCTATTGTCGAGATTTTTGTTACCCAAATGGATGGTAGACTTGTAATTATGGAAGGTAGTCTGTTGTAGATATTTTTGTTACTCCAATGGATGGTAGCCTTTTTATTATTGAAGGTAGTCTGTCGTTGAGATTTTTGTTACTCCAATGGATGGTAACCTTGTCATTATGGAAAGTAGTCTGTTATCGAGATTTGTGTTACTCCAATGTATGGTAGCCTTGTCGTTTTGGAAGGTAGTCTTTTGTCGAGATTTTTGTTACTCCAATGGATGGAAGCCTTGTCATTATTGAAAGTATCCTATTGTCAATATCTTTGTTATTCCAATGGATGATAGCCTTGTCATTATGCAAGGTAGTCTGTTGTTCAGATTTTTGTTACTCCAATGGATGGTAGCCTTGTGATTATGGAAGTTAGTCTATTAATGACATTTTTGTTATTCCAATGGATGGTAGCCTTGTCATTATGGAAGGAAGTTTTTCACGAGATTTTTGTTACTCCAATGGATGGTAGCCTTGTCATTATGGAATGTGGTATATTGTCGAGATTTTTGTTACCCAAATTGATGGTAGCCTTGTAATTATGGAAGGTAGTCTGTTGTCGAGATTTTTGTTACTCCAATGGATGGTAGCCTTTTCATTATTAAAGGTAGTCTGTCGTTGAGATTTTTGTTACTCCAATGGTTTGTAGCCTTGTCATTATGGAATGTAGTCTGTTGTTCAGATTTTTGTTACTACAATAGATGGTTGCCTTGTCTTTATGGAAGGTAGTCTGTTGTCGAGAATTTGTGTTACTCCAATGTATGGTAGCGTTGTCATTATGGAAGGTAGTCTATTGTCGAGATTTTTGTTACCCAAATGGATGTTAGACTTGTAATTATGGAAGGTAGTATGTTGTAGATATTTTTGTAACTCCAATGGATGGTAGCCTTTTCATTATTGAAGGTAGTCTGTCGTTGAGATTTCTGTTACTCCAATGGATGGTAACCTTGTCATTATGGAAGGTAGTCTGTTGTCGAGATTAGTGTTACTCCAATGTATGGTAGCCTTGTTGTTATGGAAGGTAGTCTTTTGTTGACATTTTTCTTACTCCAATGGATGGAAGCCTTGTCATTATGGAAGGTAGTATATTGTCAAGATTTTTGTTACCCAAATGGATGGTAGCTTGTAATTATGGAAGGTCGTCTGTTGTAGATATTTTTCTTACTCCAATGGATGTTAGCCTTTTCATTATTAAAGGTAGTCTGTCGTTGAGATTTCTGTTACTCCAATGGTTTGTAGCCTTGTCATTATGGAATGTAGTCTTTGTTCAGATTTTTGTTACTCCAATAGATGGTAGCCTTGTCATTATGGAAGGTAGTCTGTTGTCGAGAATTTTTTATTCCATTGGATGGAAACCTTGTCATTATGGAAGGTAGTCTATTGTCGAGATTTGTGTTAATCCAATGTATGGTAGCCTTGACTTTATGGAAGGTAGTCTGTCATTGAGATTTTTTTGTTACTCCAATGGATGGTAGCCTTGTCATTATGGAAGGTAGTATGTCGTTGAGATTTTTGGTATTCCAATAGATGGTAGCCTTTTCATTATGGAAGGTAGTCTATTGTCGAGATTTTTGTTATTCCAATGGATTGTAGCCTTGTCATTATGAAAGGTAGTATTTTGTTGAGATTTTTGTTACTCCAATGGATGGAAGCCTTGTCATTATTGAACATAGACTGTTGTCAATATCTTTGTTATTCCAATGGAGTATAGCCTTGTCATTATGCAAGGTAGTCTATTGTTCACATTTTTGTTACTCCAATGGATGGTAGCCTTGTGATTATGGAAGGTATTCTATTGTCGACATTTTAGTTATTCCAATGGATGGTAACCTTGTCATTATGGAAGGTTGTTTTTTGTCGAGATTTTTGTTACTCTAATGGATGGTAGCCTTGTCATTATGGAAGGTAGTCTATTGTCGAGATTTTTGTTACCCAAATGGATGGTAGACTTGTAATTACGGAAGGTAGTCTATTGTAGATATTTTTGTTACTCCAATGGATGGTAGCCTTTTCATTATTGAAGGTAGTCTGTCGTTGAGATTTTTGTTACTCCAATGGATGGTAACCTTGTCATTATGGAAAGTAGTCTGTCGTCGAAATTTGTGTTACTCCAATGTATGGTAGCGTTGTCATTATGGAAGGTAGTCTTTTGTCGAGATTTTTGTTACTCCAATGGATGGAAGCCTTGTCATTATTGAAAGTATCCTATTGTCAATATCTTTGTTATTCCAATGGATGATAGCCTTGTCATTATGCAAGGTAGTCTATTGTTCAGATTTTTGTTACTCCAATGGATAGTAGCCTTGTGATTATGAAGGTAGTCTATTATCGACATTTTTGTTATTCCAATGGATGGTAGCCTTGTCATTATGGAAAGAAGTTTTTCACGAGATTTTTGTTACTCCAATGGATGGTAGCCTTGTCATTATGGAACATAGTATATTGTCGAGATTTTTGTTACCCAAATGGATTGTAGCCTTGTAATTATGGAAGGTAGTCTGTTGTCGAGATTTTTGTTACTCCAATGCATGGTAGCCTTTTCATTATTAAAGGTAGTCTGTCGTTGAGATTTCTGTTACTCCAATGGTTTGTAGCCTTGTCATTATGGAATGTAGTCTGTTGTTCAGATTTTGTTTACTCCAATAGATGGTAGCCTTGTCATTATGGAAGGTAGTCTGTTGTCGAGAATTTGTGTTACTCCAATGTATGGTAGCCTTGTCATTATGGAAGGTAGTCTATTGTCGAGATTTTTGTTATTCCAATGGATGGTAGCCTTGTCATTATGGAAGGTAGTATGTTGTAGATATTTTTGTAACTCCAATGGATGGTAGCCTTTTCATTATTGAAGGTAGTCTGTCGTTGAGATTTCTGTTACTCCAATGGATGGTAACCTTGTCATTATGGAAGGTAGTCTGTTGTCGAGATTTGTGTTACTCCAATGTATGGTAGCCTTGTTGTTATGGAAGGTAGTCTTTTGTCGACATTTTTGTTACTCCAATGGATGGAAGCCTTGTCATTATGGAAGATAGTATATTGTCAAGATTTTTTTTACCCAAATGGATGGTAGCCTTGTAATTATGGAAGGTAGTCTGTTGTAGATATTTTTGTTACTCCAATGGATGGTAGCCTTTTCATTATTAAAGGTAGTCTGTCGTTGAGATTTCTGTTACTCCAATGGTTTGTAGCCTTGTCATTATGGAATGTAGTCTGTTGTTCAGATTTTTGTTACTCCAATAGATGGTAGCCTTGTCATTATGGAAGGTAGTCTGTTGTCGAGAATTTTTTATTCCATTGGATGGAAACCTTGTCATTATGGAAGGTAGTCTATTGTCGAGATTTGTGTTAATCCAATGTATGGTAGCCTTGACTTTATGGAAGGTAGTCTGTCATTGAGATTTTTTTGTTACTCCAATTGATGGTAGCCTTGTCATTATGGAAGGTAGTATGTCGTTGAGATTTTTGGTATTCCAATGGATGGTAGCCTTTTCATTATGGAAGGTAGTCTATTGTCGAGATTTTTGTTATTCCAATGGATTGTAGCCTTGTCATTATGAAAGGTAGTATTTTGTTGAGATTTTTGTTACTCCAATGGATGGAAGCCTTGTCATTATTGAAGGTAGCTTGTTGTCAATATCTTTGTTATTCCAATGGATGATAGCCTTGTCATTATGCAAGGTAGTCTATTGATCACATTTTTGTTACTCCAATGGATGGTACCCTTGTGATTATGGAAGGTAGTCTATTGTCGACATTTTAGTTATTCCATTGGATGGGAGCCTTGTCATTACGGAAGGTAGTTTTTTGTCGAGATTTTTGTTACTCCAATGGATGGTAGCCTTGTCATTATGGAAGGTAGTCTATTGTCGAGATTTTTGTTACCCAAATGGATGGTAGACTTGTAATTATGGAAGGTAGTCTGTTGTAGATATTTTTGTTACTCCAATGGATGGTAGCCTTTTTATTATTGAAGGTAGTCTGTCGTTGAGATTTTTGTTACTCCAATGGATGGTAACCTTGTCATTATGGAAAGTAGTCTGTTATCGAGATTTGTGTTACTCCAATGTATGGTAGCCTTGTCGTTTTGGAAGGTAGTCTTTTGTCGAGATTTTTGTTACTCCAATGGATGGAAGCCTTGTCATTATTGAAAGTATCCTATTGTCAATATCTTTGTTATTCCAATGGATGATAGCCTTGTCATTATGCAAGGTAGTCTGTTGTTCAGATTTTTGTTACTCCAATGGATGGTAGCCTTGTGATTATGGAAGTTAGTCTATTAATGACATTTTTGTTATTCCAATGGATGGTAGCCTTGTCATTATGGAAGGAAGTTTTTCACGAGATTTTTGTTACTCCAATGGATGGTAGCCTTGTCATTATGGAATGTGGTATATTGTCGAGATTTTTGTTACCCAAATTGATGGTAGCCTTGTAATTATGGAAGGTAGTCTGTTGTCGAGATTTTTGTTACTCCAATGGATGGTAGCCTTTTCATTATTAAAGGTAGTCTGTCGTTGAGATTTTTGTTACTCCAATGGTTTGTAGCCTTGTCATTATGGAATGTAGTCTGTTGTTCAGATTTTTGTTACTACAATAGATGGTTGCCTTGTCTTTATGGAAGGTAGTCTGTTGTCGAGAATTTGTGTTACTCCAATGTATGGTAGCGTTGTCATTATGGAAGGTAGTCTATTGTCGAGATTTTTGTTACCCAAATGGATGTTAGACTTGTAATTATGGAAGGTAGTATGTTGTAGATATTTTTGTAACTCCAATGGATGGTAGCCTTTTCATTATTGAAGGTAGTCTGTCGTTGAGATTTCTGTTACTCCAATGGATGGTAACCTTGTCATTATGGAAGGTAGTCTGTTGTCGAGATTAGTGTTACTCCAATGTATGGTAGCCTTGTTGTTATGGAAGGTAGTCTTTTGTTGACATTTTTCTTACTCCAATGGATGGAAGCCTTGTCATTATGGAAGGTAGTATATTGTCAAGATTTTTGTTACCCAAATGGATGGTAGCTTGTAATTATGGAAGGTCGTCTGTTGTAGATATTTTTCTTACTCCAATGGATGTTAGCCTTTTCATTATTAAAGGTAGTCTGTCGTTGAGATTTCTGTTACTCCAATGGTTTGTAGCCTTGTCATTATGGAATGTAGTCTTTGTTCAGATTTTTGTTACTCCAATAGATGGTAGCCTTGTCATTATGGAAGGTAGTCTGTTGTCGAGAATTTTTTATTCCATTGGATGGAAACCTTGTCATTATGGAAGGTAGTCTATTGTCGAGATTTGTGTTAATCCAATGTATGGTAGCCTTGACTTTATGGAAGGTAGTCTGTCATTGAGATTTTTTTGTTACTCCAATGGATGGTAGCCTTGTCATTATGGAAGGTAGTATGTCGTTGAGATTTTTGGTATTCCAATAGATGGTAGCCTTTTCATTATGGAAGGTAGTCTATTGTCGAGATTTTTGTTATTCCAATGGATTGTAGCCTTGTCATTATGAAAGGTAGTATTTTGTTGAGATTTTTGTTACTCCAATGGATGGAAGCCTTGTCATTATTGAACATAGACTGTTGTCAATATCTTTGTTATTCCAATGGAGTATAGCCTTGTCATTATGCAAGGTAGTCTATTGTTCACATTTTTGTTACTCCAATGGATGGTAGCCTTGTGATTATGGAAGGTATTCTATTGTCGACATTTTAGTTATTCCAATGGATGGTAACCTTGTCATTATGGAAGGTTGTTTTTTGTCGAGATTTTTGTTACTCTAATGGATGGTAGCCTTGTCATTATGGAAGGTAGTCTATTGTCGAGATTTTTGTTACCCAAATGGATGGTAGACTTGTAATTACGGAAGGTAGTCTATTGTAGATATTTTTGTTACTCCAATGGATGGTAGCCTTTTCATTATTGAAGGTAGTCTGTTGTTGAGATTTTTGTTACTCCAATGGATGGTAACCTTGTCATTATGGAAAGTAGTCTGTCGTCGAAATTTGTGTTACTCCAATGTATGGTAGCGTTGTCATTATGGAAGGTAGTCTTTTGTCGAGATTTTTGTTACTCCAATGGATGGAAGCCTTGTCATTATTGAAAGTATCCTATTGTCAATATCTTTGTTATTCCAATGGATGATAGCCTTGTCATTATGCAAGGTAGTCTATTGTTCAGATTTTTGTTACTCCAATGGATAGTAGCCTTGTGATTATGAAGGTAGTCTATTATCGACATTTTTGTTATTCCAATGGATGGTAGCCTTGTCATTATGGAAAGAAGTTTTTCACGAGATTTTTGTTACTCCAATGGATGGTAGCCTTGTCATTATGGAACATAGTATATTGTCGAGATTTTTGTTACCCAAATGGATTGTAGCCTTGTAATTATGGAAGGTAGTCTGTTGTCGAGATTTTTGTTACTCCAATGCATGGTAGCCTTTTCATTATTAAAGGTAGTCTGTCGTTGAGATTTCTGTTACTCCAATGGTTTGTAGCCTTGTCATTATGGAATGTAGTCTGTTGTTCAGATTTTGTTTACTCCAATAGATGGTAGCCTTGTCATTATGGAAGGTAGTCTGTTGTCGAGAATTTGTGTTACTCCAATGTATGGTAGCCTTGTCATTATGGAAGGTAGTCTATTGTCGAGATTTTTGTTATTCCAATGGATGGTAGCCTTGTCATTATGGAAGGTAGTATGTTGTAGATATTTTTGTAACTCCAATGGATGGTAGCCTTTTCATTATTGAAGGTAGTCTGTCGTTGAGATTTCTGTTACTCCAATGGATGGTAACCTTGTCATTATGGAAGGTAGTCTGTTGTCGAGATTTGTGTTACTCCAATGTATGGTAGCCTTGTTGTTATGGAAGGTAGTCTTTTGTCGACATTTTTGTTACTCCAATGGATGGAAGCCTTGTCATTATGGAAGATAGTATATTGTCAAGATTTTTTTTACCCAAATGGATGGTAGCCTTGTAATTATGGAAGGTAGTCTGTTGTAGATATTTTTGTTACTCCAATGGATGGTAGCCTTTTCATTATTAAAGGTAGTCTGTCGTTGAGATTTCTGTTACTCCAATGGTTTGTAGCCTTGTCATTATGGAATGTAGTCTGTTGTTCAGATTTTTGTTACTCCAATAGATGGTAGCCTTGTCATTATGGAAGGTAGTCTGTTGTCGAGAATTTTTTATTCCATTGGATGGAAACCTTGTCATTATGGAAGGTAGTCTATTGTCGAGATTTGTGTTAATCCAATGTATGGTAGCCTTGACTTTATGGAAG
Source organism: Vicia faba (assembly GCA_948472305.1). Taxonomy (NCBI): domain Eukaryota; kingdom Viridiplantae; phylum Streptophyta; class Magnoliopsida; order Fabales; family Fabaceae; genus Vicia; species Vicia faba. The sequence goes on along the minus strand of OX451739.1, from coordinate 678,444,529 downwards.
GTAGTCTGTCATTGAGATTTTTTTGTTACTCCAATGGATGGTAGCCTTGTCATTATGGAAGGTAGTATGTCGTTGAGATTTTTGGTATTCCAATGGATGGTAGCCTTGTCATTATGGAAGGTAGTCTATTGTCGAGATTTTTGTTATTCCAATGGATTGTAGCCTTGTCATTATGGAAGGTAGTATTATGTTGAGATTTTTGTTACTCCAATGGATGGAAGCCTTATCATTATTGAACATAGCCTGTTGTCAATATCTTTGTTATTCCAATGGATGATAGCCTTGTCATTATGCAAGGTAGTCTATTGTTCACATTTTTGTTACTCCAATGGATGGTAGCCTTGTGATTATGGAAGGTATTCTATTGTCGACATTTTAGTTATTCCAATGGATGGTAACCTTGTCATTATGGAAGGTTGTTTTTTGTCGAGATTTTTGTTACTCCAATGGATGGTAGCCTTGTCATTATGGAAGGTAGTCTATTGTCGAGATTTTTGTTACCCAAATGGATGGTAGACATGTAATTACGGAAGGTAGTCTATTGTAGATATTTTTGTTACTCCAATGGATGGTAGCCTTTTCATTATTGAAGGTAGTCTGTCGTTGAGATTTTTGTTACTCCAATGGATGGTAACCTTGTCATTATGGAAAGTAGTCTGTTGTCGAAATTTGTGTTACTCCAATGTATGGTAGCGTTGTCATTATGGAAGGTAGTCTTTTGTCGAGATTTTTGTTACTCCAATGGATGGAAGCCTTGTCATTATTGAAAGTATCCTATTGTCAATATCTTTGTTATTCCAATGGATGATAGCCTTGTCATTATGCAAGGTAGTCTGTTGTTCAGATTTTTGTTACTCCAATGGATAGTAGCCTTGTGATTATGAAGGTAGTCTATTATCGACATTTTTGTTATTCCAATGGATGGTAGCCTTGTCATTATGGAAAGAAGTTTTTCACGAGATTTTTGTTACTCCAATGGATGGTAGACTTGTCATTATGGAACATAGTATATTGTCGAGATTTTTGTTACCCAAATGGATGGTAGCCTTGTAATTATGGAAGGTAGTCTGTTGTCGATATTTTTGTTACTCCAATGGATGGTAGCCTTTTCATTATTAAAGGTATTCTGTCGTTGAGATTTCTGTTACTCCAATGGTTTGTAGCCTTGTCATTATGGAATGTAGTCTGTTGTTCAGATTTTGTTTACTCCAATAGATGGTAGCCTTGTAATTATGGAAGGTAGTCTGTTGTCAAGAATTTGTGTTACTTCAATGTATGGTAGCCTTGTCATTATGGAAGGTAGTCTATTGTCGAGATTTTTGTTATTCCAATGGATGGTAGCCTTGTCATTATGGAAGGTAGTATGTCGTTCAGATTTTTGTTACTCCAATGGATGGTAGCCTTGTCATTATGGAAGGTAGTCTATTGTCGAGATTTTTGTTATTCCAATGGATTGTAGCCTTGTCATTATGGAAGGTAGTATTTTGTTGAGATTTTTGTTACTCCAATGGATGGAAGCCTTGTCATTATTGAACGTAGCCTGTTGTCAATATCTTTGTTATTCCAATGGATGATAGCCTTGTCATTATGCAAGGTAGTCTATTGTTCACATTTTTGTTACTCCAATGGATGGTAGCCTTGTGATTATGGAAGGTAGTCTATTGTCGACATTTTAGTTATTCCAATGGATGGTAACCTTGTCATTATGGAAGGTAGTTTTTTGTCGAGATTTTTGTTACTCCAATGGATGGTAGCCTTATCGTTATGGAAGGTAGTCTATTGTCGAGATTTTTGTTACCCAAATGGATGGAAGCCTTGTCATTATGGAAGGTAGTATTATGTTGAGATTTTTGTTACTCCAATGGATGGAAGCCTTATCATTATTGAACATAGCCTGTTGTCAATATCTTTGTTATTCCAATGGATGATAGCCTTGTCATTATGCAAGGTAGTCTATTGTTCACATTTTTGTTACTCCAATGGATGGTAGCCTTGTGATTATGGAAGGTATTCTATTGTCTACATTTTAGTTATTCCAATGGATGGTAACCTTGTCATTATGGAAGGTTGTTTTTTGTCGAGATTTTTGTTACTCCAATGGATGGTAGCCTTGTCATTATGGAAGGTAGTCTATTGTCGAGATTTTTGTTACCCAAATGGATGGTAGACTTGTAATTACGGAAGGTAGTCTATTGTAGAAATTTTAGTTACTCCAATGGATGGTAGCCTTTTCATTATTGAAGGTAGTCTGTCGTTGAGATTTTTGTTACTCCAATGGATGGTAACCTTGTCATTATGGAAAGTAGTCTGTTGTCGAAATTTGTGTTACTCCAATGTATGGTAGCGTTGTCATTATGGAAGGTAGTCTTTTGTCGAGATTTTTGTTACTCCAATGGATGGAAGCCTTGTCATTATTGAAAGTATCCTATTGTCAATATCTTTGTTATTCCAATGGATGATAGCCTTGTCATTATGCAAGGTAGTCTGTTGTTCAGATTTTTGTTACTCCAATGGATAGTAGCCTTGTGATTATGAAGGTAGTCTATTATCGACATTTTTGTTATTCCAATGGATGGTAGCCTTGTCATTATGGAAAGAAGTTTTTCACGAGATTTTTGTTACTCCAATGGATGGTAGCCTTGTCATTATGGAACATAGTATATTGTCGAGATTTTTGTTACCCAAATGGATTGTAGCCTTGTAATTATGGAAGGTAGTCTGTTGTCGAGATTTTTGTTACTCCAATGCATGGTAGCCTTTTCATTATTAAAGGTAGTCTGTCGTTGAGATTTCTGTTACTCCAATGGTTTGTAGCCTTGTCATTATGGAATGTAGTCTGTTGTTCAGATTTTGTTTACTCCAATAGATGGTAGCCTTGTCATTATGGAAGGTAGTCTGTTGTCGAGAATTTGTGTTACTCCAATGTATGGTAGCCTTGTCATTATGGAAGGTAGTCTATTGTCGAGATTTTTGTTATTCCAATGGATGGTAGCCTTGTCATTATGGAAGGTAGTATGTTGTAGATATTTTTGTAACTCCAATGGATGGTAGCCTTTTCATTATTGAAGGTAGTCTATCGTTGAGATTTCTGTTACTCCAATGGATGGTAACCTTGTCATTATGGAAGGTAGTCTGTTGTCGAGATTTGTGTTACTCCAATGTATGGTAGCCTTGTTGTTATGGAAGGTAGTCTTTTGTCGACATTTTTGTTACTCCAATGGATGGAAGCCTTGTCATTATGGAAGATAGTATATTGTCAAGATTTTTTTACCCAAATGGATGGTAGCCTTGTAATTATGGAAGGTAGTCTGTTGTAGATATTTTTGTTACTCCAATGGATGGTAGCCTTTTCATTATTAAAGGTAGTCTGTCGTTGAGATTTCTGTTACTCCAATGGTTTGTAGCCTTGTCATTATGGAATGTAGTCTGTTGTTCAGATTTTTGTTACTCCAATAGATGGTAGCCTTGTCATTATGGAAGGTAGTCTGTTGTCGAGAATTTTTTATTCCATTGGATGGAAAACTTGTCATTATGGAAGGTAGTCTATTGTCGAGATTTGTGTTAATCCAATGTATGGTAGCCTTGACTTTATGGAAGGTAGTCTGTCATTGAGATTTTTTTGTTACTCCAATGGATGGTAGCCTTGTCATTATGGAAGGTAGTATGTCGTTGAGATTTTTGGTATTCCAATGGATGGTAGCCTTGTCATTATGGAAGGTAGTCTATTGTCGAGATTTTTGTTATTCCAATGGATTGTAGCCTTGTCATTATGGAAGGTAGTATTATGTTGAGATTTTTGTTACTCCAATGGATGGAAGCCTTATCATTATTGAACATAGCCTGTTGTCAATATCTTTGTTATTCCAATGGATGATAGCCTTGTCATTATGCAAGGTAGTCTATTGTTCACATTTTTGTTACTCCAATGGATGGTAGCCTTGTGATTATGGAAGGTATTCTATTGTCGACATTTTAGTTATTCCAATGGATGGTAACCTTGTCATTATGGAAGGTTGTTTTTTGTCGAGATTTTTGTTACTCCAATGGATGGTAGCCTTGTCATTATGGAAGGTAGTCTATTGTCGAGATTTTTGTTACCCAAATGGATGGTAGACTTGTAATTACGGAAGGTAGTCTATTGTAGATATTTTTGTTACTCCAATGGATGGTAGCCTTTTCATTATTGAAGGTAGTCTTTCGTTGAGATTTTTGTTACTCCAATGGATGGTAACCTTGTCATTATGGAAAGGTAGTCTATTGTCGAGATTTTTGTTATTCCAATGGATGGTAGCCTTGTCATTATGGAAGGTAGTATGTCGTTCAGATTTTTGTTACTCCAATGGATGGTAGCCTTGTCATTATGGAAGGTAGTCTATTGTCGAGATTTTTGTTATTCCAATGGATTGTAGCCTTGTCATTATGGAAGGTAGTATTTTGTTGAGATTTTTGTTACTCCAATGGATGGAAGCCTTGTCATTATTGAACGTAGCCTGTTGTCAATATCTTTGTTATTCCAATGGATGATAGCCTTGTCATTATGCAAGGTAGTCTATTGTTCACATTTTTGTTACTCCAATGGATGGTAGCCTTGTGATTATGGAAGGTAGTCTATTGTCGACATTTTAGTTATTCCAATGGATGGTAACCTTGTCATTATGGAAGGTAGTTTTTTGTCGAGATTTTTGTTACTCCAATGGATGATAGCCTTATCGTTATGGAAGGTAGTCTATTGTCGAGATTTTTGTTACCCAAATGGATGGAAGCCTTGTCATTATGGAAGGTAGTATTATGTTGAGATTTTTGTTACTCCAATGGATGGAAGCCTTATCATTATTGAACATAGCCTGTTGTCAATATCTTTGTTATTCCAATGGATGATAGCCTTGTCATTATGCAAGGTAGTCTATTGTTCACATTTTTGTTACTCCAATGGATGGTAGCCTTGTGATTATGCAAGGTATTCTATTGTCTACATTTTAGTTATTCCAATGGATGGTAACCTTGTCATTATGGAAGGTTGTTTTTTGTCGAGATTTTTGTTACTCCAATGGATGGTAGCCTTGTCATTATGGAAGGTAGTCTATTGTCGAGATTTTTGTTACCCAAATGGATGGTAGACTTGTAATTACGGAAGGTAGTCTATTGTAGATATTTTTGTTACTCCAATGGATGGTAGCCTTTTCATTATTGAAGGTAGTCTGTCGTTGAGATTTTTGTTACTCCAATGGATGGTAACCTTGTCATTATGGAAAGTACTCTGTTGTCGAAATTTGTGTTACTCCAATGTATGGTAGCGTTGTCATTATGGAAGGTAGTCTTTTGTCGAGATTTTTGTTACTCCAATGGATGGAAGCCTTGTCATTATTGAAAGTATCCTATTGTCAATATCTTTGTTATTCCAATGGATGATAGCCTTGTCATTATGCAAGGTAGTCTGTTGTTCAGATTTTTGTTACTCCAATGGATAGTAGCCTTGTGATTATGAAGGTAGTCTATTATCGACATTTTTGTTATTCCAATGGATGGTAGCCTTGTCATTATGGAAAGAAGTTTTTCACGAGATTTTTGTTACTCCAATGGATGGTAGCCTTGTCATTATGGAACATAGTATATTGTCGAGATTTTTGTTACCCAAATGGATTGTAGCCTTGTAATTATGGAAGGTAGTCTGTTGTCGAGATTTTTGTTACTCCAATGCATGGTAGCCTTTTCATTATTAAAGGTAGTCTGTCGTTGAGATTTCTGTTACTCCAATGGTTTGTAGCCTTGTCATTATGGAATGTAGTCTCTTGTTCAGATTTTGTTTACTCCAATAGATGGTAGCCTTGTCATTATGGAAGGTAGTCTGTTGTCGAGAATTTGTGTTACTCCAATGTATGGTAGCCTTGTCATTATGGAAGGTAGTCTATTGTCGAGATTTTTGTTATTCCAATGGATGGTAGCCTTGTCATTATGGAAGGTAGTATGTTGTAGATATTTTTGTAACTCCAATGGATGGTAGCCTTTTCATTATTGAAGGTAGTCTATCGTTAAGATTTCTGTTACTCCAATGGATGGTAACCTTGTCATTATGGAAGGTAGTCTGTTGTCGAGATTTGTGTTACTCCAATGTATGGTAGCCTTGTTGTTATGGAAGGTAGTCTTTTGTCGACATTTTTGTTACTCCAATGGATGGAAGCCTTGTCATTATGGAAGATAGTATATTGTCAAGATTTTTTTTACCCAAATGGATGGTAGCCTTGTAATTATGGAAGGTAGTCTGTTGTAGATATTTTTGTTACTCCAATGGATGGTAGCCTTTTCATTATTAAAGGTAGTCTGTCGTTGAGATTTCTGTTACTCCAATGGTTTGTAGCCTTGTCATTATGGAATGTAGTCTGTTGTTCAGATTTTTGTTACTCCAATAGATGGTAGCCTTGTCATTATGGAAGGTAGTCTGTTGTCGAGAATTTTTTATTCCATTGGATGGAAACCTTGTCATTATGGAAGGTAGTCTATTGTCGAGATTTGTGTTAATCCAATGTATGGTAGCCTTGACTTTATGGAAGGTAGTCTGTCATTGAGATTTTTTTGTTACTCCAATGGATGGTAGCCTTGTCATTATGGAAGGTAGTATGTCGTTGAGATTTTTGGTATTCCAATGGATGGTAGCCTTGTCATTATGGAAGGTAGTCTATTGTCGAGATTTTTGTTATTCCAATGGATTGTAGCCTTGTCATTATGGAAGGTAGTATTATGTTGAGATTTTTGTTACTCCAATGGATGGAAGCCTTATCATTATTGAACATAGCCTGTTGTCAATATCTTTGTTATTCCAATGGATGATAGCCTTGTCATTATGCAAGGTAGTCTATTGTTCACATTTTTGTTACTCCAATGGATGGTAGCCTTGTGATTATGGAAGGTATTCTATTGTCGACATTTTAGTTATTCCAATGGATGGTAACCTTGTCATTATGGAAGGTTGTTTTTTGTCGAGATTTTTGTTACTTAAATGGATGGTAGCCTTGTCATTATGGAAGGTAGTCTATTGTCGAGATTTTTGTTACCCAAATGGATGGTAGACTTGTAATTACGGAAGGTAGTCTATTGTAGATATTTTTGTTACTCCAATGGATGGTAGCCTTTTCATTATTGAAGGTAGTCTGTCGTTGAGATTTTTGTTACTCCAATGGATGGTAACCTTGTCATTATGGAAAGTAGTCTGTTGTCGAAATTTGTGTTACTCCAATGTATGGTAGCGTTGTCATTATGGAAGGTAGTCTTTTGTCGAGATTTTTGTTACTCCAATGGATGGAAGCCTTGTCATTATTGAAAGTATCCTATTGTCAATATCTTTGTTATTCCAATGGATGATAGCCTTGTCATTATGCAAGGTAGTCTGTTGTTCAGATTTTTGTTACTCCAATGGATAGTAGCCTTGTGATTATGAAGGTAGTCTATTATCGACATTTTTGTTATTCCAATGGATGGTAGCCTTGTCATTATGGAAAGAAGTTTTTCACGAGATTTTTGTTACTCCAATGGATGGTAGACTTGTCATTATGGAACATAGTATATTGTCGAGATTTTTGTTACCCAAATGGATGGTAGCCTTGTAATTATGGAAGGTAGTCTGTTGTCGATATTTTTGTTACTCCAATGGATGGTAGCCTTTTCATTATTAAAGGTATTCTGTCGTTGAGATTTCTGTTACTCCAATGGTTTGTAGCCTTGTCATTATGGAATGTAGTCTGTTGTTCAGATTTTGTTTACTCCAATAGATGGTAGCCTTGTAATTATGGAAGGTAGTCTGTTGTCAAGAATTTGTGTTACTTCAATGTATGGTAGCCTTGTCATTATGGAAGGTAGTCTATTGTCGAGATTTTTGTTATTCCAATGGATGGTAGCCTTGTCATTATGGAAGGTAGTATGTCGTTCAGATTTTTGTTACTCCAATGGATGGTAGCCTTGTCATTATGGAAGGTAGTCTATTGTCGAGATTTTTGTTATTCCAATGGATTGTAGCCTTGTCATTATGGAAGGTAGTATTTTGTTGAGATTTTTGTTACTCCAATGGATGGAAGCCTTGTCATTATTGAACGTAGCCTGTTGTCAATATCTTTGTTATTCCAATGGATGATAGCCTTGTCATTATGCAAGGTAGTCTATTGTTCACATTTTTGTTACTCCAATGGATGGTAGCCTTGTGATTATGGAAGGTAGTCTATTGTCGACATTTTAGTTATTCCAATGGATGGTAACCTTGTCATTATGGAAGGTAGTTTTTTGTCGAGATTTTTGTTACTCCAATGGATGGTAGCCTTATCGTTATGGAAGGTAGTCTATTGTCGAGATTTTTGTTACCCAAATGGATGGAAGCCTTGTCATTATGGAAGGTAGTATTATGTTGAGATTTTTGTTACTCCAATGGATGGAAGCCTTATCATTATTGAACATAGCCTGTTGTCAATATCTTTGTTATTCCAATGGATGATAGCCTTGTCATTATGCAAGGTAGTCTATTGTTCACATTTTTGTTACTCCAATGGATGGTAGCCTTGTGATTATGGAAGGTATTCTATTGTCGACATTTTAGTTATTCCAATGGATGGTAACCTTGTCATTATGGAAGGTTGTTTTTTGTCGAGATTTTTGTTACTCCAATGGATGGTAGCCTTGTCATTATGGAAGGTAGTCTATTGTCGAGATTTTTGTTACCCAAATGGATGGTAGACTTGTAATTCTGGAAGGTAGTCTGTTGTAGATATTCTTGTTACTCCAATGGATGGTATCCTTTTCATTATTGAAGGTAGTCTGTCGTTGAGATATTTGTTACTCCAATGGATGGTAACCTTGTCATTATGGAAAGTAGTCTGTTGTCGAGATATGTGTTACTCCAATGTATGGTAGCCTTATCGTTATGGAAGGTAGTCTTTTGTCGAGATTTTTGATACTCCAATGGATGGAAGCCTTGTCATTATTGAAAGTATCCTATTGTCAATATCTTTGTTATTCCAATGGATGATAGCCTTGTCATTATGCAAGGTAGTCTGTTGTTCAGATTTTTGTTACTCCAATGGATAGTAGCCTTGTGATTATGAAGGTAGTCTATTATCGACATTTTTGTTATTCCAATGGATGGTAGCCTTGTCATTATGGAAGGAAGTTTTTCACGAGATTTTTGTTACTCCAATGGATGGTAGCCTTGTCATTATGGAACATAGTATATTGTCGAGATTTTTGTTACCCAAATGGATGGTAGCCTTGTAATTATGGAAGGTAGTCTGTTGTCGAGATTTTTGTTACTCCAATGGATTGTAGCCTTTTCATTATTAAAGGAAGTCTGTCGTTGAGATTTCTGTTACTCCAATGGTTTGTAGCCTTGTCATTATGGAATGTAGTCTGTTGTTCAAATTTTGTTTAATCCAATAGATGGTAGCCTTGTCATTATGGAAGGTAGTCTGTTGTCGAGAATTAGTGTTACTTCAATGTATGGTAGCCTTGTCATTATGGAAGGTAGTCTATTGTCGAGATTTTTGTTATTCCAATGGATTATAGCCTAGTCATTATGGAAGGTAGTTTTTTGTCGAGATTTTTGTTACTCCAATGGATGGTAGCCTTGTCATTATGGAAGGTAGTCTATTGTCGAGATTTTTGTTACCCAAATGGATCGTAGCCTTGTAATTATGGAAGGTACTCTGTTGTAGATATTTTTGTTAATCCAATGGATGGTACACTTTTCATTATTGAAGGTAGTCTGTCGATGAGATTTCTGTTACTCCAATGGATTGTAGCCTTGTCAATATTGAATGTAGTCTGTTGTTCAGATTTTTGTTACTCTAATAGATGGTAGCCATGTCATTATGGAAGGTAGTCTGTTGTCGAGATTTGTGTTACTCCAATGTATGGTAGCCTTGACTTTATGGAAGGTAGTCTGTCGTTGAGATTTTTTCATTACTCCAATGGATGGTAGCCTTGTCATTATGGAAGGTAGTATGTCGTTGAGATTTTTGTTACTCCAATGGATGGTAGCCTTCTCATTATGGAAGGTAGTCTATTGTCGAGATTTTTGTTATTCCAATGGATTGTAGCCTTGTCATTATGGAAGGTAGTATTTTGTTGAGATTTTTTTTACTCCAATGGATGGAAGCCTTGTCATTATTGAAGGTAGCCTGTTGTCAATATCTTTGTTATTCAAATGGATGATAGCCTTGTCATTATGCAAGGTAGTCTATTGTTCACATTTTTGTTACTCCAATGAATGGTAGCCTTGTGATTATGGAAGGTAGTCTATTGTCGACATTTTTGTTACTCCAATGTATGGTAGCCTTGTCGTTATGGAAGGTAGTCTTTTGTCATGATTTTTGTTACTCCAATGGATGGAAGCCTTGTCATTATGGAAGGTAGTATATTGTCAAGATTTTTGTTACCCACATGGATGGTAGCCTTGTAATTATGGAAGGTAGTTTGTTGTAGATATTTTTGTTACTCCAATAGATGGTAGCCTTTTCATTATTAAAGGTAGTCAGTCGTTGAGATTTCTGTTACTCCAATGGTTTGTAGCCTTGTCATTATGGAATGTAGCCTGTTGTTCAGATTTTTGTTACTCCAATAGATGGTAGCCTTGTCATTATGGAAGGTAGTCTGTTGTCGAGAATTTTTTATTCCATTGGATGGTAACCTTGTCATTATTGAAGGTAGTCTATTGACGAGATTTGGGTTACTCCAATGTATGGTAGCCATATCTTTATGGGAAGGTAGTCTGTCGTTGATATTTTTGTTACTCCAATGGAGGGTAGCCTTGTCATTATGGAAGGTAGTATGTCGTTGAGATTTTTGTTACTCCAATGGATGGTAGCCTTGTCATTATGGAAGGTAGTCTATTGTCGAGATTTTTGTTATTCCAATGGATTGTAGCCTTGTCATTATAGAAGGTAGTATTTTGTTGAGATTTTTGTTACTCCAATGGATGGAAGCCTTGTCATTATTGAAGGTAGCATGTTTTCAATATCTTTGTTATTCCAATGGATGATAGCCTTGTCATTATGCAAGGTAGTCTATTGTTCACATTTTTTTAACTCCAATGAATGGTAGCCTTGTGATTATGGAAGATAGTCTATTGTCGACATTTTTGTTATTCCAATGGATGGTAGCCTTGTCATTATGGAAGGTAGTCTATTGTCGAGATTTTTTTTACCCAAATGGATGGTAGCCTTTTCATTATTGAAGGTAGTCTGTCGTTGATATTTTTGTTACTCCAATGGATGGTAACCTTGTCATTATGGAAGGTAGTCTATTGTCGAGATTTGTGTTACTCCAATGTATGGTAGCCTTGTCGTTATGGAAGGTAGTCTTTTGTCGAGATTTTTGTTACTCCAATGGATGGAAGCCTTGTCATTATGGAAGGTAGTATATTGTCAAGATTTTTGTTACCCACATGGATGGTAGCCTTGTAATTATGGAAGGTAGTTTGTTGTAGATATTTTTGTTACTCCAATAGATGGTAGCCTTTTCATTATTAAAGGTAGTCTGTCGTTGAGATTTCTGTTACTCCAATGGTTTGTATCCTTTTCATTATGGAATGTAGTCTGTTGTTCAGATTTTTGTTACTCCAATAGATGGTAGCCTTGTCATTATGGAAGGTAGTCTGTTGTCGAGAATTTTTTATTCCATTGGATGGTAACCTTGTCATTATGGAAGGTAGTCTGTTGTCGAGATTTGTGTTACTCCAATGTATGGTAGCCTTGTCGTTATGGAAGGTAATCTTTTGTCGAGATTTTTGTTACTCAAATGGATGGTAGCCTTCTCTTTACGGAAGGTAATCTGTCGTTGAGATTTTTCTTGCTCCAATGGGTGGTAGCCTTGTCATTATGGAAGGTAGTATGTCGTTGAGATTTTTGTTACTCTAATGGACGGTAGCCTTGTCTTTATGGAAGGTAGTCTATTGTCGAGATTTTTGTTATTCCAATGGATTGTAGCCTTGTCATTATGGAAGGTAGTTTTTTGTCGAGATTTTTGTTACTCCAATGGATGGTAGCCTTGTCATTATGGAAGTTAGTCTATTGTCGAGATTTTTGTTACCCAAATGGATCGTAGCCTTATAATTATGGAAGGTAGTCTATTGTAGATATTTTTGTTACTCCAATGGTCGGTAGACTTTTCATTATTGAAGGTAGTCTATCGTTGAGATTTCTGTTACTCCAATGGATTGTAGCCATGTCATTATGGAATGTAGTTTGTTGTTCAGATTTTTGTTACTCCAATAGATGGTATCCTTGTCATTATGGAAGGTAGTCTGTTGTCGAGAATTTTTTATTCCATTGGATGGTAACCTTGTCATTATTGAAGGTAGTCTATTGACGAGATTTGTGTTACTCCAATGTATGGTAGCCTTATCTTTATGGAAGGTAGTCTGTCGTTGATATTTTTGTTACTCCAATGGATGGTAGCGTTGTCATTATGGAAGGTAGTATGTCGTTGAGATTTTGGTTACTCCAATGGATGGTAGCCTTGTAATTATGGAAGGTAGTCTATTGTCGAGATTTTTGTTATTCCAATGGATTGTAGCCTTGTCATTATGGAAGGTAGACTTTTGTCGAGATATTTATTACTCAAATGTATGGAAGCCTTGTCATTATTGAAGGTAGCCTATTATCGATATCTTTGTTATTCCAATGGATGATAGCCTTGTCAATATGCAAGGTAGTCCATTATTCACATTTTTGTTACTCCAATGGATGGTAGCCTAGTGATTACGGAAGGTAGTCTATTGTCGACATTTTTGTTATTCCAATGGATGGTAGCCTTGTCATTATGGAAGGTAGTTTTTTGTCGAGATTTTTGTTACTCCAATGGATGGTAGCCTTGTCATTATGGAAGGTAGTCTGTTGTAGAGATTTTGGTTACCAAAATGGATGGTAGCCTTGTAATTATGGAAGGTAGTCTGTTGTAGATATTTTTGTTACTCCAATGGATGGTACCCTTTTCATCATTGAAGGTAGTCTGTCATTCAGCTTTCTGTTACTCCAATGGATTGTAGCCTTGTCATTATGGAATGTAGGCGGTTGTTAAGATTTTTGTTACTCCAATAGATGGTAGCCTTGTCATTATGGAAGGTAGTCTTTTGTCGAGATTTTTGGTACTCCAATGGATGGTGGCCTTTTAATTATGGAAGGTAGTCTGTTGTAGATATTTTTGTTACTCCAATGGATGGTACCCTTTTCATTATTGAAGGTAGTCTGTCGTTGAGATTTCTGTTACTCCAATGGATTGTAGCCTTGTCATTATGGAATGTAGGCTGTTGTTCAGATTTTTGTTACTCCAATAGATGGTATTGTTAGAACACAGTTTGAATCTACTACCCTAAGTTAAAGTTTTGATGATAACAAAATACAAGAATTTAAATTGTATGATTTATGTAAGACATATATGCTACCTAAAAATTATATTTTGTTTTACAGAAACTCTGATTAGTATCAGCATAAGAATATCATCATCAGCATCAGAAGATAAAATATCAACATCAGCATTAGAGGATGTTATATTAGATACCAGAATCAGAAGATCACAGCATGTGCTTACGCTGAAGCTTGATGAACAGATCTGCGCGTAACAATCTAAACTCTGATATAGACAACAACAATTCATCAGCACCTAGCAGCGTCAGAATAAGCCAAAGCCAGAACATGCTTAATTGACAACGGTATTGTGCATTCAAGATACTTTATTATCAACGACATTATTCCAGACAAAGATCTTCTCAATATGGAAAGAATGTAATGAAAATTGAAATGACATAATTGGCTACAACGTATCTTTTCCACATGCTATATAAACATGTCAGTGAAGAATGAAACGGCTAATGCTCTACAACTCTCTACACGCCTAAAGCTATTCATCTTCATCCTCATTCACAGTTTTCTAAAGCTCTCAATTTACTTATTCTATTGTTTTAGCACTCTAGTTCTCATAAGCTTAAATTGTGTAGTATCACAGTTGTGATAAACAGTTTTGTAGAAAACATTCAACACACTTAGATTTCATTTATCTGTAAGAAAGAATTTCCTTGAGAAACCGGTTTGTGGTTTTGACTCAAGAAGGCTTTAGCAGTTATTAAAGCAGTTGTAATATTCAGTTGAATATAGTGGATTAAGACCTCGTTGGAGAGAGGCGAAATCACCTTGACGGGTGGACTGGAGTAGTTTGAGATTAAACAAACCAGGATAAAAATAACGTGTTGTCTACATTTGATTTCAAGTTTTACAATTCAACCCCCCTTCTTGTGTTTTTCACTTCTTCAATTGGTATCAGAGCCTGGTTCCGAGCTAAAACACTTAACCGTGTCAGTACAAGATCCAACATCAGAAAAACACAATGGCAGGAACATATCAACACAGCAGCAATGACAACAATGAAGATAGAGACAGATTCAGCGGCAAACCTCCAGTCTTTGATGGAGAGAATTTTGATTAATGGAAAGACAGAATCGAAAGCTTCTTTCTGGCACATGATGCTGATATGTGGGACATGGTGACAGATGGTTACACGCACCCAGTGAATGCAATTGGTCAGAAGATTGACCGGAAAGCAATGTCTGATCAACAAAAGCGTGACTTCAAAAATCACCACAAGGCTAGAACCATTCTTCTCAGCGCCATCTCTTAAGCTGAATATGAAAAGATTTCTAACAGAGACACAGCAAAGAACATGTTTGACTCACTCAAAATGACGCATGAAGGTAACATTCAGGTCAAAGAAACTAAAGCTCTTGCACTCATTCAGAAGTATGAGGCATTCAAAATGGAAGAAAGTGAATCCAATGAAACAATGTTCTCAAGATTCCAAATTCTGGTGGTTGGTCTCAAGGTTCTGGACAAAGGATACTCTACTGCTGATCATGTCAAGAAGATCATCAGAAGCTTGCCAAAACAGTGGAGGCCAATGGTTACAGTGCTGAAGCTCGCTAAAGATCTCAACAAAATCTCTCTGAAGGAACTTATCAGCTCCCTCAAAAGTCATGAGATTGAGCTAGAAGCTGATGAACCTCAGAAGCAAGGTAAGCCTTTAGCATTAAAATCTAACAAAAAATCTGACTCTAAAGTTTTGCAGGCAGTTGAAGAAACATCTGATTGGTCCTCATTAGAATAAGACGAACTTTCCCTCCTCTCCAGAAGAGTGAACCAACTATGGAAGCAGAGGCAAAGGAAGTTCAGGTATCCCAGAAGATCTTATCAGAATGAGTCCTCTTCCAGGTACAGAAGGTCAGACTCTTCCTCTGGATACATAAGATCTGAGGGCTCTTCAGGAAGCAGAAAGTCAAACACCAAAGACATCACTTGTTATGAATGCAACAAGCAAGGACACTATAAGAGTGATTGTCCAAAGCTTCAGAGGGAAAAGCCCAAAAAAAGTTTGGAAGAGAAAAGAAGAAAAGTCTCATGGCTACATGGGATGACTCTGACTCGTCTGAAGCTGACTCAGAATCAGATGATGAGAGAGCAAACATAGCTCTCATGGCCAACATATCAGAAGACAGTGAAGCTTCTGAATCAAACTCAGAATCAGACACCGAAGAGGTATTTCCTGACTTTGCAATTAATTTTACTAAGGCTGAACTTGCTGAATGCCTTAAAGAAATTTTGGAAAGATATCAGCAGATCAGAGTTAGATTCAGAAACCTGAAAAGGAATCTTGAATCTGACTCTGATAAAACTGAGAGTCTTAAATTGGAAAATTTTGAGCTCAAAAATAAAATTTCAAAGTTAGAAAATGTTTTACAAAACTCTCAGAAGGAAATAATTTCTGAAACTCCCAGCAGCGCTTATGAGATCATCAAGGAGTATGATCATAGTTTTCAGAAGTTCCTTGCTAAAAGCATAGATAGAAGCAAAATGGCTTCAATGATATATGGAGTTAGCAGAAACGACAGAAAGGGAATAGGATACCAAGGTAAGGTTCCTACACCAAAGAATGCCATAGATTTAATTATTACACGCACTCCTCTGAATTCACACTTTGTGTATGGTCACACACATGACATTAAATATACTAGTAGTAATTATTCTGTGAAACCAAAATTCAACCAGAGTTTTGGTAAAGCTAACAAATCAGGACCCAAGAAAATATGGGTACCTAAGGATAAAATAATACATGTTGCAGATATCTTTAGCAGCAAATCAGAAACACCAGTCATGGTACCTGGACTCTGGCTGCTCACGACACATGACGGGAAGAAGGAATATGTTCCAAAGCCTGGAGGCCACGTAGGCTTTGGAGGCAATCAGAGGGGAAAGATCATTGGCTCTGGAACTGTAAGTAATAGAAATCTTCCCTCTATAAATAATTTTCTGTTAGTAGATGGATTAATGCATAATTTGTTATCCATAAGTCAATTAAGTGATAACGGTTACGATATAATCTTTAATCAAAAATCATGTAAAGCTGTTAGTCAGAAAGATGGGACTATCCTATTTAATGGAAAGAGGAAAAAAAACATTTATAAAATCAAACTTTCTGAACTGAAAAGTCAGAATGTAAAGTGTCTTCTGTCTGTTAACAACGAGCAATGGATCTGGCACAGAAGATTAGGGCATGTTAGTATGAGAAGAATATCTCAGATTGACAAACTCAATCTGGTCAGAGGACTTCCTAATCTGAAGTTCAATTCAGATGCTCTGTATGAAGCATGTCAGAAAGGAAAGTTTGCAAAACCTTCTTTCAAATCTAAAAATGTTGTTTCTACCTCTAAGCCATTAGAACTTCTGCACATTGACTTATTTGGACCAGTTAAAACTGCTTCAGTTAATGGCAAGAAGTATGGGTTAGTAATCGTAGATGACTATAGCATATGGACATGGGTAAAGTTCTTAAGACACAAGGACGAGTCACACTCTGTGTCTGTCACCTTCTGTAACCAAGTTCAGAATGAAAAGGATCTTAGAATCGTTAAAGTCAGAAGTGATCATGGTGGAGAGTTTGAAAACAAAGATTTTGAGTCATTTTTTAATGACAAAGGCATTCTGCATGATTTCTCTTGTCCTAAAACTCCCCAGCAAAATGGAGTTGTAGAACGAAAGAACAGAACATTGCAAGAAATGGCCAGAACCATGATCAATGAGACAAACGTTGCTAAGATCTTCTGGGCAGAGGCAATAAACACAGCGTGCTACATTCAGAATAGAATCTCCATAAGACCTATTCTGGAAAAGACTCCATATGAATTGTGGAAGAACAGAAAGCCCAACATTTCATATTTTCATCCATTTGGATGTACTTGTTTTATGTTAAATACAAAAAATTATTTGAACAAGTTTGACTCTAAAGCACAGAAGTGATTATGTTAGGATACTCTGAACGCTCAAGAGGGTACATAGTATACAATACAGAAACACAGATTGTGGAAGAATCAATCAGTGTTCGTTTTGATGATAAGCTTGACTCTGAAAAGTCAAAGCAGAATGAAGTATTTGCTGGTATGGAAGTAGAATTCACAGGTTCTGAAGACAAGTCATCAGAAGCTCTCAACAAAGACACTCCTTCAACATCTGAAAGGAGCACTACAAGCAATCCAGCAACACCTACTGATCAACCTCAAAAAATACTACCCAAAAGCAGCATGGATCACCCAGAAGAAACTATCTTAGGAAGAAAGGAAGATCCAATCAGAACAAGAGCCAGCTTCAGAAACTCTGAAGAATCCCTCATGGGACTTGTGTCTCTGATTGAACCTTCTTCTATTGATGAAGCACTTCTGGACAACGACTAGATTCTAGCAATGCAAGAAGAGCTGAATCAATTCACCAGAAATGACGTATGGGATCTTGTTCCCAGACCAAAAGGATTTAACGTCATTGGAACAAAATGGGTGTTCAGAAACAAGCTGAACGAACAAGGTGAAGTTATCAGAAACAAAGCACGACTGGTAGCACAAGGTTATAGTCAGCAAGAGGGGATAGACTATACAGAAACCTTTGCCCCAGTCGCCAGGTTAGAATCTATCAGACTTTTAATTTCATTTATTGTTAATAAAGGCATCACTCTGTATCAGATGGATGTCAAGAGTGCATTCTTAAATGGATATATAGAAGAAGAGGTTTATGTGCGCCAACCCCCTAGTTTTGAAAGTACAAAAAATCCAGAATATGTTTTCAAACTAAAGAAGTCACTATATGGTCTGAAACAAGCTCCCAGATCTTGGTATGAAAGACTAAGTAACTTTCTGTTAGAAAAAGAATTCACCAGAGGGAAGGTGGACACTACCTTATTCTGTAAGACAGTTAAGAATGACATCTTAGTCTGTCAAATTTATGTTGACGATATTATTTTTGGATCTACTAATCCTTCTCTTGGAAGAAAATTTGCTAAGTGTATGCATGCAGAATTTGAGATGAGCCTCATGGGAGAACTGAAATTCTTTCTGGGAATTCAGATCAATCAAAATCCTAAGGGAACTTACATTCATCAGAGCAAATATGTCAGAGAACTTCTGAAGAAATTTGATCTCTCAGAATGTAAGTCATCAAAGATTCCAATGCATCCCACGTGCATTCTGGAAAGATAAGAGGTAAGCAAAAAGGTAGAACAAAAGGTCTACAGAGGTATGATTGGTTCTCTTCCTTATCTGACGGCTTCAAGGCCTGATATTTTATTCAGCGTATGTATTTGTGCAAGATTCCAATCAGATCCTAGAGAATCTCACTTAACAGCTGTTAAGCGAATTTTCAAGTATCCGAAAGGTACTACTAATCTGGGTTTATTTTATAGAAAATCTAGTGATTACAGCTTAGTAGGTTACTGCGATGCTGACTTTGCTGGAGACAGAGTAGAGTGTAAAAGTACTTCTGGAAGTTGCCAGTTTCTGGGAGAAAATATGATCTCTTGGTCCAACAAAAGGCAATCCACAATTGCGCTATCAACAATAGAAGCTGAGTACATAGCAACAGCTGGATGCAGCACACAAATGCTCTGGATAAAAAGTTAGCTTGAAGACTTTCAGATTTTTGAGAGTAACATCCCTATACTCTGTGACAATACTTCTGCCATTTGCTTAATTAAAAATCCTATTTTGCATTCTAGGGCTAAGCATATAGAAATAAAACACCATTTCATTAGGGACTATATTCAGAAAGGAATTTTAAACTTAAAATTTATTGATACAGACCATCAATGGGTTGATATCTTCACTAAACCACTTTCTGAAGATAGGTTCAACTTCATTCTGAAACATCTCAGCATGAAGCTCTGCCTAGAGTGAAAATGTTTTAATTTTATATATTAACCTTCAGAATGTGTTCTTATTTTACTGTGAACTTCTGATCAATCTCCTTTCAGAACGTTAGACATGCAGATTGTATCAGAGTCTATCTATAAAGATCTGAGCGTCTCATTTCAAGGATAGATGTGCTGTTCACCACATCAAACAAGTGTCATCCAGTCATCAGCTAATCTCTGAAGCAGAACACGCGTGCACGCTTATGAGAAGGCAAAACGCTGATTGGATGCATTGAGACACATGTCTGGTAACCGTTCCAAATATCTTTCTCAAATCCCCCAAAATCAGCAAACATTAATGCGTGTAATCATGAGTTAAATTGTAATCATGAGTTAATTCTCTCTCTTAAAATCGTTTACGTTTTCAAAACATATTTTGAAATCTATTTAAACGCCTTAACATCACTCATTAATTTTTTACCGTCTCTTGCAATCATCTAAATATTTTCTGCATTCTTACTTGTGTGTTCATCTTTTTCAAAGAAACCCTAGTGTGAACATGGCAACTTCTAGCATTGTTTCTATAGGTTCCCAGCAAGAGGATTCATCTGAACAATATCAAATTCTCTTCAGAACTCTACTTACTCCGTTGAAGAACTTGGAAGTCCTGTCTGAACTGATCGTTGATTTCAACAGTCTGAAAGAAAATGGCTATGATTTGACTGAAGAAATTAGGGCACAAGGATGGGAGAAGTATTTTGATAGGTTGGTGGGTCCAACATTCCCCATTCTGGTTAAGGAGTTCTAGATTCATGCGTCTGCTTCCACTCATCAGGTTACATCATACATCATGGGAAAGAATATAGTGATCACTGAGGATCACATTGCTAGGCTGATTGAATACAACTGTGGTGGCATCCGTTATATTGACATGGCAGAAAGAGCTGGAAACATTGGAATAGTGGCTAGACAGATTTTCACTCATGGGGTTCCCAACAGCAAAATAAGAGATTTGATGGATCAGCACAGAATCTGGGCAAAGATATTCTTGGGCTGCTTCAACCACACGAAGCCCACAAGCTCTCCTGACTACATCAACATAGATCAACAATTTCTGCTCTATTTTATTGCTAAGAAGACCAAGATCAACCTTGCTCATCTTTTGTTCAATCATCTGAAGACCAGCGTCAAGGAGACGAGAGAAGAAGAGAAGACTAAAATGGATTGGATACCCTTCGGAAGATTAATATCAGATATTCTAACTGAGAATAGGATGATAGAACACCTTACAGAAGCACAGGAAATAAGTTCTCTGGAACCAGCTGTTGGTAAGCAGCTGAACGCCAAGAATCTGAAGAAGATGAAACTGATAGAGAATATCAGAAAGGATCCCAGTGTCACTCCTCTTGCTTACATCACCAGCAGAAGAGTCCCTCTGAGCGACTTTCCCATATTCTCTGAGATTGACTCTAAACCAGTCATCGTTCTCAGATACTTGGATGCGTTTAAAGCTGATAGCACATATCCTGATCTAAACATCAAAGATCTGCACCAGCAAACTTCAGAGGTTACTTTGAAGAAGAATAAGAAGAGAAAGGCTGCTTCAGAAGGACCATCCCAGCAGACCCCAAAGAAGAGAGGTAATCTATTTGCTGTTAATGTTTTAAATTCATCTGTTGTTCCAACATTGATCCCAACCCCAACTTCATATGAACTCCCAATTCCCATACCAACCATTGATGATATCGAACCAGAGTTTGACCCTTCTGAGTCACTAACTCTCAGGAGATCCCGCACCAAACCCCAAAATCCAAAACCCACAACATCAACCGAATCAGAAGTTGATAAAATTCTTTCTGAAATTGATCAACGTTCTTTCGCTCCCCTCTCAGAAAATCCAAACACTCAACCAGAAACTGCCCATTCACCTCAACCAGAATATACACTCTCACCAATACCAGAAAATCCACATTCACCAGAACCAGAAACTACTCCACCTCCCTCTCCACAACCAGAACTTCATCCACCTTCACCTCAACCATCATCTCCACACTCTGAGTCTCACCACTCTGAGGCTAAAACCCCTGAACCTCATTCACCCCAATCCTCTGAACAACAACCCTTGGCAATTCAATTAGCTTGTGGTACAACTGTAAACATACCCCAACTGCCATCCTCACTAGAAACTACCCCACCTAATAATCCAAACAGTCCAATAATCATTTTTGACTCTCCTACTCCCTCACCCAAACAAAATACAAATAACCACAGCAAGACCTTCATTGACCTAACAGTCCTTGACCGCCTTGCTGACCTTAAAAATAAAATAGCCATTCCCAAACCCAAACAACTAGATGTTGGTTCTAGTCATTATGGAAGGTAGTCTGTTATTGAAATTTTTGTTATTCCAATGGATGGTAGCCTTGTCATTATGGAAGGTATTCTATTGTCGAGATTTTTGTTATTCCAATGGATGGTAACCTTGTCAATATGGAATGTAGTATTTTGTCGAGATTTTTTTTACTCCATTGGATGGTAGCCTTGTCATTATTGAAGGTAGTCCGTTGTCGATATTTTTATTATTCCAATGGATGGTAACCTTGTCATTATGGAAGGTAGTCTTTTGCCGAGATTTTTCTTACTCCAATGGATGGTAGCCTTGTCATTATGGAAGGTAGTCTATTGTCGATATCTTTGTTACTCCAATGGATGATAACCTTGTCATTATTCAAGGTAGTCTGTTGTTCATATTTTTGTTACTCCAATGGATGGTAGCCTTGTCATTATGGAAGGTATTCTATTGTCGAGATTATTGTAACTCTAATTGATGGTAGCCTTATCATTATGGATGGTAGTTTTTTATCGAGATTTTTGTTACTCCAATGAATGGTAGCCTAATCATTATAGAAGGTATTTTGTTGTTCAGATTTTTGTTACTCTAATGGATGTTAGCCTTGTCATTATGGAAGGTAGTTTGTTATTGAAATTTTTGTTATTCCAATGGATAATAGCCTTGTCATTACGGAAGGTAGTCCATTGTTGAGATTTTTGTTATTCCAATGGATGGTAACCTTGTCATTATTGAAGGTAGTCTTTTGTCGAGATTTTTATTACTCCAATGGATGGTAGCCTTGTCATTAGTGAAGGTAGTATGTTATCGATATCTTTTTTACTCCAATGGATGATAGCCTTGTCGTTATGGAAGGTAGTCTATTATTGATATCTCTGTTACTCTAATGGATGATAGCCTTGTCATTATGGAAGGTAGTCTTTTGTCGAGATTTTTGTTACTCCAATGGATGGTAGCCTTGTCATTATGGAAGGTAGTCTGTCGTTGAGATTTCTGTTACTCCAATGGATTGTAGCCTTGTCATTATGGAAGGTAGTCTGTTGTTCAATTTTTTGTTACTCCAATGGATGGTAGCCATGTCATTATGGAAGGTAGTCTATTTTCGAGATTTTTGTTATTCCAATGGATGGTAACCTTGTCATTATGGAAGGTAGTATATTGTCGAGATTTTTGTTACTCCAATGGATGGTAGCCTTGTCATTATTTAAGCTAGTCTGTTATCGATATCTTTGTTACTCCAATGGATGATAGCCTTGTCATTATGGAAGCTAGTCTGTTGTCGAGATTTTTATTACTCCAATGGATGGTAACCTTGTCGTTATAGAAGGTAGTCTATTATCGATATCTTTGTTACTCTAATGGATGATAGCGTTGTCATTATGGAAGGTAGTCTATTGTCGATATTTTTGTTACTCCAATGGATGGTAGCCTTGTCATTATGGAAGGTAGTCTGTCGTTGAGATTTCTGTTACTCCAATGGATTGTAGCCTTGTCATTATGTAAGGTAGTCTGTTGTTCAAATTTTTGTTACTCCAATGGATGGGAGCCTTGTCATTATGGAAGCTAGTCTGTTGTCGAGATTTTTGTTATTCCAATGGACGGTAACCTTGTCATTATGGAAGGTAGTCTTTTGTCGAGATTTTTATTACTCCAATAGATGGTAGCCTTGTCATTATTGAAGGTAGTCTATTGTCGATATCTTTGTTACTCCAATGGATGATAGCCTTGTCATTATGCAAGGTAGTCAGTTGTTCATATTTTTGTTACTCCAATGGATGGTAGCCTTGTCATTATGGAAGGTAGTCTATTGTCGAGTTTTTTGTTATTCCAATGGATGGTAGCCTTATCATTATGGAAGGTAGTTTTTTATCGAGATTTTTGTTACTCCAATGGATGGTAGCCTTGTCTTTATGGAAGGTAGACTATTGTCGAGATTTTTATTATTCCAATGGATGGTAGCCTTGTCATTATGGAAGGTAGTCTGTTGTCGAGATTTTTGTTACCCAAATGGATGTAGCTTTGTCATTATAGAAGGTAGTCTACTGTCGATAGTTTTGTTACTCCAATGAATGGTAGCCTTGTCATTACGGAAGGTAGTCTGTCGTTGAGATTTCTGTTACTGCAATGGATTGTAGCCTTGTCATCATGGAAGGTAGTATGTTGTTCAGATTTTTGTTATTCGAATGGATGGTAGCCTTGTCATTATGGAAGGTAGTTTGTTGTTGATATCTTTGTTACTCCAATGGATGGTAGCCTTGTCATTATGGAAGGTAGTCTATTGTTGAGATTTCTGTTAATCCAATGGATTGTAGCCTTGTCATTATGTAAGGTAGTCTGTTGTTCAGATTTTTGTTACTCCAATGGATGGTAGCCTTGTCATTATGGAATGTAGTCTATTGTCGAGATTTTTGTTATTCCAATGGATGGTAACCTTGTCATTATGGAAGGTAGTTTTTTGTCGAGATTTTTGTTTCTCCAATGGATGGTAGTCTTGTCATTATGGAAGGTAGTCTGTTGTCGATATTTTTGTTACCCCAATGGATGTAGCTTTGTCATTATAAAAGGTAGTCTGTTGTCGATATTTTTGTTACTCCAATGAATGGTAGCCTTGTCTTTATGGAAGGTAGTCTGTTGTTGAGATTTCTGTTACTCCAATGGATTGTAGCCTTGTCATCATGGAAGGTAGTATGTTGTTCATATTTTTGTTATTCCAATGGATGGTAGCCTTGTCATTATGGAAGGTAGTATGTTGTTGAGATTTTTGTTATTCCATTGGGTGGTAGCCTTGTCATTATGGAAGGTATTCTATTGTCGAGATTTTTGTTATTCCAATGGATGGTAACCTTGTCAATATGGAACGTAGTATTTTGTCAAGATTTTTTTTACTCCAATGGATGGTAGCCTTGTCATTATTGAAGTTAGTCTGTTATCGATATCTTTGTTACTCCAATGGATGATAGCCTTGTCATTATGGAAGGTAGTCTATTGTCGAGATTTTTGTTACTCCAATGGATGGTAGCCTTGTCATTATTGAAGTCAGTTTTTTATCGAGATTTTTGTTACTCCAATGGATGGTAGCCTTGTCATTATGCAAGGTAGTCTATTGTCGAGATTTTTTTTATTCCAATGGATGGTAGCCTTGTCATTAACAAAGGTAGTTTTTTGTTGAGATTTTTGTTACTCCAATGGATGGTAGCCTTGTCATTATGGAATGTAGTATGTTTTCGAGATTTTTGTTACCCCAATGGATGTAGCCTTGTCATTATAGAAGGTAGTCTGTTGTCGAGATTTCTGTTATTACAATGGATGGTAACCTTTTCATTATGAAAGGTAGTCTTTTGTCGAGATTTTTGTTACTCCAATTTATGGTAGCCTTATCATTATTGAAGGTAGTCTATTGTCGATATCTTTGTTACTCCAATGGATGATAGCTTTATCATTATGCAAGGTAGTCTGTTGTTCAGATTTTTATTTACTCCAATGGATGGTAGCCTTGTCATTATGGAAGGTAGTTTTTTGTCTAGATTTTTGTTACCCCAATGGATGTAGCCTTGTCATTATAGAAGGTAGTCTGTTGTCAATATTTTTGTTACTCCAATGGATTGTAGCATTATTATTATGGAAGGTAGTATGTTGTTCATATTTTTATTACTCCAATGGATGGTAGCCTTGTCATTATGGAAGGTAGTCTGTTATCGATATTTTTGTTATTCCAATGGATGGCAGCCTTGTCATTATGGAAGGTAGTATTTTGTCGAGTTTTTTGTTACTCCAATGGATGGTAGCCTTGTCATTATTGAACGTAGTCTATTGTCGATATCATTGTTACTCCAATGGATGATAGCCTTGTCATTATGCAATGTAGTCTATTGTTCAGATTTTTGTTACTCTAATGGAAGGTAGACTATTGTTGAGATTTTTATTATTCCAATGGATGGTAGCCTTGTCATTATGGAAGGTGGTTTTTTGTAGAGATTTTTTAAACTCCAATGGATGGTAGCCTTGTCATTATGGAAGGTAGTCTGTTGTTGAGATTTCTGTTACTCCAATGGATTGTAGCTTTGTCATTATATCAGGTAGTATGTTGTTCAAATTTTTGTTATTCCAAAGGATGGTAGCCTTGTCATTATGGAAGTTAGTCTGTTGTTGAGATTTTTGTTATTCCATTGGATGGTAGCCTTGTCATTATGGAAGGTAGTCTATTGTCGAGATTTTTGTTATTCTAATGGATGGTAACCTTGTCATTATGGAAGGTAGTATTTTGTCGAGATTTTTGTTACTCCAATGGATGGTAGCTTTGTCATTATTGAAGGTAGTCTATTATCGATATCTTTGTTACTCCAATGGATAATTGCCTTGTAATTATGGAAGGTTGTCTGTTGTCCATATTTTTGTTATCTCAATAGATGGTAGCCTTGTTATTATGGAAGGTAGTTTTTTCTCGAGATTTTTGTTACTCTAATAGATGGTAGCCTTGTCATTATGGAAGGTAGTCTATTGTCGAGATTTTTGTTATTCCCATGGATGGTAGCCTTATCATTATGGAAGGTAGTTTTTTATCGAGATTTTTGTTACTCCAATGGATGGTAGCCTTGTCATTATGGAAGGTAGTCTATTGTCGAGATTTTTGTTATTCCAAAGGATGATAGCCTTGTCATTATGGAAGGTAGTTTTTTGTCTAGATTTTTGTTACCCCAATGGATGTAGCCTTGTCATTATAGAAGGTAGTCTGTTGTCGATATTTTTGTTACTCCAATGGATTATAGCCTTCTCATTATGGAAGGTAGTATGTTGTTCATATTTTTATTACTCCAATGGATGGTAGCCTTGTCATTATGGAAGGTAGTCTATTGTCAAGATTTTTGTTATTCCAATGGATGGTAGCCTTATCATTATGGTAGGTAGTTTTTTGGATGGTAGCCTTGTCATTATGGAAGGTAGTCTATTGTCGAGATTTTTTTTATTCCAATGGATGGTAGCCTTGTCATTAACAAAGGTAGTTTTTTGTTGAGATTTTTGTTACTCCAATGGATGGTAGCCTTGTCATTATTGAATGTAGTATATTTTCGAGATTTTTGTTACCCCAATGGATGTAGCCTGGTCATTATAGAAGGTAGTCTGTTGTCGAGATTTTTGTTATTACAATGGATGGTAACCTTTCCATTATGAAAGGTAGTCTTTTGTCGAGATTTTTGTTACTCCAATTTAGTGTAGCCTTATCATTATTGAAGGTAGTCTATTGTCGATATCTTTGTTACTCCAATGGATAATAGCCTTATCATTATGCAAGGTAGTCTGTTGTTCAGATTTTTGTTACTCCAATGGATGGTAGCCTTGTCATTATGGAAGGTAGTCTGTTATCGATATTTTTGTTATTCCAATGGATGGCAGCCTTGTCATTATGGAAGGTAGTATTTTGTCGAGTTTTTTGTTACTCCAATGGATGGTAGCCTTGTCATTATTGAACGTAGTCTATTGTCGATATCATTGTTACTCCAATGGATGATAGCCTTGTCATTATGCAATGTAGTCTATTGTTCAGATTTTTGTTACTCTAATGGAAGGTAGACTATTGTTGAGATTTTTATTATTCCAATGGATGGTAGCCTTGTCATTATGGAAGGTGGTTTTTTGTAGAGATTTTTGTAACTCCAATGGATGGTAGCCTTGTCATTATGGAAGGTAGTCTGTTGTTGAGATTTCTGTTACTCCAATGGATTGTAGCTTTGTCATTATAGAAGGTAGTATATTGTTCAAATTTTTGTTATTCCAAAGGATGGTAGCCTTGTCATTATGGAAGTTAGTCTGTTGTTGAGATTTTTGTTATTCCATTGGATGGTAGCCTTGTCATTATGGAAGGTAGTCTATTGTCGAGATTTTTGTTATTCTAATGGATGGTAACCTTGTCATTATGGAAGGTAGTATTTTGTCGAGATTTTTGTTACTCCAATGGATGGTAGCTTTGTCATTATTGAAGGTAGTCTATTATCGATATCTTTGTTACTCCAATGGATAATTGCCTTGTAATTATGGAAGGTTGTCTGTTGTCCATATTTTTGTTATCTCAATAGATGGTAGCCTTGTTATTATGGAAGGTAGTTTTTTCTCGAGATTTTTGTTACTCTAATAGATGGTAGCCTTGTCATTATGGAAGGTAGTCTATTGTCGAGATTTTTGTTATTCCCATGGATGGTAGCCTTATCATTATGGAAGGTAGTTTTTTATCGAGATTTTTGTTACTCCAATGGATGGTAGCCTTGTCATTATGGAAGGTAGTCTATTGTCGAGATTTTTGTTATTCCAAAGGATGATAGCCTTGTCATTATGGAAGGTAGTTTTTTGTCTAGATTTTTGTTACCCCAATGGATGTAGCCTTGTCATTATAGAAGGTAGTCTGTTGTCGATATTTTTGTTACTCCAATGGATTATAGCCTTCTCATTATGGAAGGTAGTATGTTGTTCATATTTTTATTACTCCAATGGATGGTAGCCTTGTCATTATGGAAGGTAGTCTATTGTCAAGATTTTTGTTATTCCAATGGATGGTAGCCTTATCATTATGGTAGGTAGTTTTTTGGATGGTATCCTTGTCATTATGGAAGGTAGTCTATTGTCGAGATTTTTTTTATTCCAATGGATGGTAGCCTTGTCATTAACAAAGGTAGTTTTTTGTTGAGATTTTTGTTACTCCAATGGATGGTAGCCTTGTCATTATTGAATGTAGTATATTTTCGAGATTTTTGTTACCCCAATGGATGTAGCCTGGTCATTATAGAAGGTAGTCTGTTGTCGAGATTTTTGTTATTACAATGGATGGTAACCTTTCCATTATGAAAGGTAGTCTTTTGTCGAGATTTTTGTTACTCCAATTTAGTGTAGCCTTATCATTATTGAAGGTAGTCTATTGTCGATATCTTTGTTACTCCAATGGATAATAGCCTTATCATTATGCAAGGTAGTCTGTTGTTCAGATTTTTGTTACTCCAATGGATGGTAGCCTTGTCATTATGGAAGGTAGTTTTTTGTCTAGATTTTTGATACCCCAATGGATGTAGCCTTGTAATTATAGAAGGTAGTCTGTTGTTAAAATTTTTGTTACTCTAATGGAAGGTAGACTATTGTCGAGATTTTTATTATTCCAATGGATGGTAGCCTTGTCATTATGGAAAGTAGTGTTTTGTCGAGATTTTTGTTACTCCAATGGATGGTAGCCTTGTCATTATGGAAGGTAGTCTGTTGTTGAGATTTCTGTTACTCCAATGGATTGTAGCTTTGTCATTATAAAAGGTAGTATGTTGTTCTGATTTTTGTTATTCCAAAGGATGGTAGCCTTGTCATTATGGAAGGTAGTCTGTTGTTGAGATTTTTGTTATTCCATTGGATGGTAGCCTTGTCATTATGGAAGGTAGTCTATTGTCGATATTTTTGTTATTCCAATGGATGGTAACCTTGTCATTATGGAAGGTAGTATTTTGTCGAGATTTTTGTTACTCCAATGGATGGTAGCCTTGTGATTATGGAACGTAGTTTTTTCTCGAGATTTTTGTTACTCCAATGGATGGTAGCCTTGTCATTATGGAAGGTAGTCTATTGTCGAGATTTTTGTTATTCCCATGGATGGTAGCCTTATCATTATGGAAGGTAGTTTTTTATCGAGATTTTTGTTACTCCAATGGATGGTAGCCTTGTCATTATGGAAGGCAGTCTATTGTCGAGATTTTTGTTATTCCAATGGATGATAGCCTTGTCATTATGGAAGCTAGTTTTTTGTCTAGATTTTTGTTACCCCAATGGATGTAGCCTTGTCATTATAGAAGGTAGTCTGTTGTCGATATTTTTGTTACTCCAATGGATTGTAGCCTTGTCATTATGGAAGGTAGTATGTTATTCATATTTTTATTACTCCAATGGATGGTAGCCTTGTCATTATGGAAGGTAGTCTGTTATCGATATTTTTGTTATTCCAATGGATGGTAGCCTTGTCATTATGGAAGGTAGTATTTTGTCGAGATTTTTGTTACTCCAATGGATGGTAGCCTTGTCATTATTGAACATAGTCTATTGTCGATATCATTGTTACTCCAATGGATGATAGCCTCGTCATTATGTAAGGTAGTCTGTTGTTCAGATTTTTGTTACTCCAATGGATGGTAGCCTTGTCATTATGGAAGGTAGTCTATTGTCGAGATTTTTGTTATTCCAATGGATGGTAGCCTTGTCATTATGGAAAGTAGTTTTTTGTCGAGATTTTTGTTAATCCAATGGATGGTAGCCTTGTCATTATGGAAGGTAGTCTGTTGTTGAGATTTCTGTTACTCCAATGGATTGTAGCTTTGTCATTGTAGAAGGTAGTATGTTGTTCTGATTTTTGATATTCCAAAGGATGGTAGCCTTGTCATTATGGAAGGTAGTCTGTTGTTGAGATTTTTGTTATTCCAATGGATGGTAACCTTGTCATTATGGAAGGTAGTATTTTGTAGAGATTTTTGTTACTCCAATGGATGGTAGCCTTGTCATTATTGAAGGTAGTCTATTATCGATATCTTTGTTACTCCAATGGATAATTGCCTTGTAATTATGGAAGGTTGTCTGTTGTCCAGATTTTTGTTATCTCAATAGATGGTATCCTTGTTATTATGGAAGGTAGTTTTTTCTCGAGATTTTTGTTACTCTAATAGATGGTAGCCTTGTCATTATGGAAGGTAGTCTATTGTCGAGATTTTTGTTATTCCCATGGATGGTAGCCTTATCATTATAGAAGGTAGTTTTTTATCGAGATTTTTGTTACTCCAATGGATGGTAGCCTTGTCATTATGGAAGGTAGTCTATTGTCGAGATTTTTGTTATTCCAAAGGATGATAGCCTTGTCATTATGGAAGGTAGTTTTTTGTCTAGATTTTTGTTACCCCAATGGATGTAGCCTTGTCATTATAGAAGGTAGTCTGTTGTCGATATTTTTGTTACTCCAATGGATTATAGCCTTCTCATTATGGAAGGTAGTATGTTGTTCATATTTTTATTACTCCAATGGATGGTAGCCTTGTCATTATGGAAGGTAGTCTATTGTCAAGATTTTTGTTATTCCAATGGATGGTAGCCTTATCATTATGGTAGGTAGTTTTTTGGATGGTAGCCTTGTCATTATGGAAGGTAGTCTATTGTCGAGATTTTTTTTATTCCAATGGATGGTAGCCTTGTCATTAACAAAGGTAGTTTTTTGTTGAGATTTTTGTTACTCCAATGGATGGTAGCCTTGTCATTATTGAATGTAGTATATTTTCGAGATTTTTGTTACCCCAATGGATGTAGCCTGGTCATTATAGAAGGTAGTCTGTTGTCGAGATTTTTGTTATTACAATGGATGGTAACCTTTCCATTATGAAAGGTAGTCTTTTGTCGAGATTTTTGTTACTCCAATTTAGTGTAGCCTTATCATTATTGAAGGTAGTCTATTGTCGATATCTTTGTTACTCCAATGGATAATAGCCTTATCATTATGCAAGGTAGTCTGTTGTTCAGATTTTTGTTACTCCAATGGATGGTAGCCTTGTCATTATGGAAGGTAGTTTTTTGTCTAGATTTTTGATACCCCAATGGATGTAGCCTTGTAATTATAGAAGGTAGTCTGTTGTTAAAATTTTTGTTACTCTAATGGAAGGTAGACTATTGTCGAGATTTTTATTATTCCAATGGATGGTAGCCTTGTCATTATGGAAAGTAGTGTTTTGTCGAGATTTTTGTTACTCCAATGGATGGTAGCCTTGTCATTATGGAAGGTAGTCTGTTGTTGAGATTTCTGTTACTCCAATGGATTGTAGCTTTGTCATTATAAAAGGTAGTATGTTGTTCTGATTTTTGTTATTCCAAAGGATGGTAGCCTTGTCATTATGGAAGGTAGTCTGTTGTTGAGATTTTTGTTATTCCATTGGATGGTAGCCTTGTCATTATGGAAGGTAGTCTATTGTCGATATTTTTGTTATTCCAATGGATGGTAACCTTGTCATTATGGAAGGTAGTATTTTGTCGAGATTTTTGTTACTCCAATGGATGGTAGCCTTGTGATTATGGAACGTAGTTTTTTCTCGAGATTTTTGTTACTCCAATGGATGGTAGCCTTGTCATTATGGAAGGTAGTCTATTGTCGAGATTTTTGTTATTCCCATGGATGGTAGCCTTATCATTATGGAAGGTAGTTTTTTATCGAGATTTTTGTTACTCCAATGGATGGTAGCCTTGTCATTATGAAAGGCAGTATATTGTCGAGATTTTTGTTATTCCAATGGATGATAGCCTTGTCATTATGGAAGCTAGTTTTTTGTCTAGATTTTTGTTACCCCAATGGATGTAGCCTTGTCATTATAGAAGGTAGTCTGTTGTCGATATTTTTGTTACTCCAATGGATTGTAGCCTTGTCATTATGGAAGGTAGTATGTTATTCATATTTTTATTACTCCAATGGATGGTAGCCTTGTCATTATGGAAGGTAGTCTGTTATCGATATTTTTGTTATTCCAATGGATGGTAGCCTTGTCATTATGGAAGGTAGTATTTTGTCGAGATTTTTGTTACTCCAATGGATGGTAGCCTTGTCATTATTGAACATAGTCTATTATCGATATCATTGTTACTCCAATGGATGATAGCCTCGTCATTATGTAAGGTAGTCTGTTGTTCAGATTTTTGTTACTCCAATGGATGGTAGCCTTGTCATTATGGAAGGTAGTCTATTGTCGAGATTTTTGTTATTCCAATGGATGGTAGCCTTGTCATTATGGAAAGTAGTTTTTTGTCGAGATTTTTGTTACTCCAATGGATGGTAGCCTTGTCATTATGGAAGGTAGTCTGTTGTTGAGATTTCTGTTACTCCAATGGATTGTAGCTTTGTCATTGTAGAAGGTAGTATGTTGTTCTGATTTTTGATATTCCAAAGGATGGTAGCCTTGTCATTATGGAAGGTAGTCTGTTGTTGAGATTTTTGTTATTCCAATGGATGGTAACCTTGTCATTATGGAAGGTAGTATTTTGTAGAGATTTTTGTTACTCCAATGGATGGTAGCCTTGTCATTATTGAAGGTAGTCTATTATCGATATCTTTGTTACTCTAATGGATAATTGCCTTGTAATTATGGAAGGTTGTCTGTTGTCCAGATTTTTGTTATCTCAATAGATGGTAGCCTTGTTATTATGGAAGGTAGTTTTTTCTCGAGATTTTTGTTACTCTAATAGATGGTAGCCTTGTCATTATGGAAGGTAGTCTATTGTCGAGATTTTTGTTATTCCCATGGATGGTAGCCTTATCATTATGGAAGGTAGTTTTTTATCGTGATTTTTGTTACTCCAATGGATGGTAGCCTTGTCATTATGGAAGGTAGTCTATTGTCGAGATTTTTGTTATTCCAAAGGATGATAGCCTTGTCATTATGGAAGGTAGTTTTTTGTCTAGATTTTTGTTACCCCAATGGATGTAGCCTTGTCATTATAGAAGGTAGTCTGTTGTCGATATTTTTGTTACTCCAATGGATTATAGCCTTCTCATTATGGAAGGTAGTATGTTGTTCATATTTTTATTACTCCAATGGATGGTAGCCTTGTCATTATGGAAGGTAGTCTATTGTCAAGATTTTTGTTATTCCAATGGATGGTAGCCTTATCATTATGGTAGGTAGTTTTTTGGATGGTAGCCTTGTCATTATGGAAGGTAGTCTATTGTCGAGATTTTTTTTATTCCAATGGATGGTAGCCTTGTCATTAACAAAGGTAGTTTTTTGTTGAGATTTTTGTTACTCCAATGGATGGTAGCCTTGTCATTATTGAATGTAGTATATTTTCGAGATTTTTGTTACCCCAATGGATGTAGCCTGGTCATTATAGAAGGTAGTCTGTTGTCGAGATTTTTGTTATTACAATGGATGGTAACCTTTCCATTATGAAAGGTAGTCTTTTGTCGAGATTTTTGTTACTCCAATTTAGTGTAGCCTTATCATTATTGAAGGTAGTCTATTGTCGATATCTTTGTTACTCCAATGGATAATAGCCTTATCATTATGCAAGGTAGTCTGTTGTTCAGATTTTTGTTACTCCAATGGATGGTAGCCTTGTCATTATGGAAGGTAGTCTGTTATCGATATTTTTGTTATTCCAATGGATGGCAGCCTTGTCATTATGGAAGGTAGTATTTTGTCGAGTTTTTTGTTACTCCAATGGATGGTAGCCTTGTCATTATTGAACGTAGTCTATTGTCGATATCATTGTTACTCCAATGGATGATAGCCTTGTCATTATGCAATGTAGTCTATTGTTCAGATTTTTGTTACTCTAATGGAAGGTAGACTATTGTTGAGATTTTTATTATTCCAATGGATGGTAGCCTTGTCATTATGGAAGGTGGTTTTTTGTAGAGATTTTTGTAACTCCAATGGATGGTAGCCTTGTCATTATGGAAGGTAGTCTGTTGTTGAGATTTCTGTTACTCCAATGGATTGTAGCTTTGTCATTATAGAAGGTAGTATGTTGTTCAAATTTTTGTTATTCCAAAGGATGGTAGCCTTGTCATTATGGAAGTTAGTCTGTTGTTGAGATTTTTGTTATTCCATTGGATGGTAGCCTTGTCATTATGGAAGGTAGTCTATTGTCGAGATTTTTGTTATTCTAATGGATGGTAACCTTGTCATTATGGAAGGTAGTATTTTGTCGAGATTTTTGTTACTCCAATGGATGGTAGCTTTGTCATTATTGAAGGTAGTCTATTATCGATATCTTTGTTACTCCAATGGATAATTGCCTTGTAATTATGGAAGGTTGTCTGTTGTCCATATTTTTGTTATCTCAATAGATGGTAGCCTTGTTATTATGGAAGGTAGTTTTTTCTCGAGATTTTTGTTACTCTAATAGATGGTAGCCTTGTCATTATGGAAGGTAGTCTATTGTCGAGATTTTTGTTATTCCCATGGATGGTAGCCTTATCATTATGGAAGGTAGTTTTTTATCGAGATTTTTGTTACTCCAATGGATGGTAGCCTTGTCATTATGGAAGGTAGTCTATTGTCGAGATTTTTGTTATTCCAAAGGATGATAGCCTTGTCATTATGGAAGGTAGTTTTTTGTCTAGATTTTTGTTACCCCAATGGATGTAGCCTTGTCATTATAGAAGGTAGTCTGTTGTCGATATTTTTGTTACTCCAATGGATTATAGCCTTCTCATTATGGAAGGTAGTATGTTGTTCATATTTTTAATACTCCAATGGATGGTAGCCTTGTCATTATGGAAGGTAGTCTATTGTCAAGATTTTTGTTATTCCAATGGATGGTAGCCTTATCATTATGGTAGGTAGTTTTTTGGATGGTAGCCTTGTCATTATGGAAGGTAGTCTATTGTCGAGATTTTTTTTATTCCAATGGATGGTAGCCTTGTCATTAACAAAGGTAGTTTTTTGTTGAGATTTTTGTTACTCCAATGGATGGTAGCCTTGTCATTATTGAATGTAGTATATTTTCGAGATTTTTGTTACCCCAATGGATGTAGCCTGGTCATTATAGAAGGTAGTCTGTTGTCGAGATTTTTGTTATTACAATGGATGGTAACCTTTCCATTATGAAAGGTAGTCTTTTGTCGAGATTTTTGTTACTCCAATTTAGTGTAGCCTTATCATTATTGAAGGTAGTCTATTGTCGATATCTTTGTTACTCCAATGGATAATAGCCTTATCATTATGCAAGGTAGTCTGTTGTTCAGATTTTTGTTACTCCAATGGATGGTAGCCTTGTCATTATGGAAGGTAGTTTTTTGTCTAGATTTTTGATACCCCAATGGATGTAGCCTTGTAATTATAGAAGGTAGTCTGTTGTTAAAATTTTTGTTACTCTAATGGAAGGTAGACTATTGTCGAGATTTTTATTATTCCAATGGATGGTAGCCTTGTCATTATGGAAAGTAGTGTTTTGTCGAGATTTTTGTTACTCCAATGGATGGTAGCCTTGTCATTATGGAAGGTAGTCTGTTGTTGAGATTTCTGTTACTCCAATGGATTGTAGCTTTGTCATTATAGAAGGTAGTATGTTATTCTGATTTTTGTTATTCCAAAGGATGGTAGCCTTGTCATTATGGAAGGTAGTCTGTTGTTGAGATTTTTGTTATTCCATTGGATGGTAGCCTTGTCATTATGGAAGGTAGTCTATTGTCGAGATTTTTGTTATTCCAATGGATGGTAACCTTGTCATTATGGAAGGTAGTCTATTGTCGAGATTTTTGTTATTCCCATGGATGGTAGCCTTATCATTATGGAAGGTAGTTTTTTATCGAGATTTTTGTTACTCCAATGGATGGTAGCCTTGTCATTATGGAAGGCAGTCTATTGTCGAGATTTTTGTTATTCCAATGGATGATAGCCTTGTCATTATGGAAGCTAGTTTTTTGTCTAGATTTTTGTTACCCCAATGGATGTAGCCTTGTCATTATAGAAGGTAGTCTGTTGTCGATATTTTTGTTACTCCAATGGATTGTAGCCTTGTCATTATGGAAGGTAGTATGTTATTCATATTTTTATTACTCCAATGGATGGTAGCCTTGTCATTATGGAAGGTAGTCTGTTATCGATATTTTTGTTATTCCAATGGATGGTAGCCTTGTCATTATGGAAGGTAGTATTTTGTCGAGATTTTTGTTACTCCAATGGATGGTAGCCTTGTCATTATTGAACATAGTCTATTGTCGATATCATTGTTACTCCAATGGATGATAGCCTCGTCATTATGTAAGGTAGTCTGTTGTTCAGATTTTTGTTACTCCAATGGATGGTAGCCTTGTCATTATGGAAGGTAGTCTATTGTCGAGATTTTTGTTATTCCAATGGATGGTAGCCTTGTCATTATGGAAAGTAGTTTTTTGTCGAGATTTTTGTTACTCCAATGGATGGTAGCCTTGTCATTATGGAAGGTAGTCTGTTGTTGAGATTTCTGTTACTCCAATGGATTGTAGCTTTGTCATTGTAGAAGGTAGTATGTTGTTCTGATTTTTGATATTCCAAAGGATGGTAGCCTTGTCATTATGGAAGGTAGTCTGTTGTTGAGATTTTTGTTATTCCAATGGATGGTAACCTTGTCATTATGGAAGGTAGTATTTTGTAGAGATTTTTGTTACTCCAATGGATGGTAGCCTTGTCATTATTGAAGGTAGTCTATTATCGATATCTTTGTTACTCCAATGGATAATTGCCTTGTAATTATGGAAGGTTGTCTGTTGTCCAGATTTTTGTTATCTCAATAGATGGTAGCCTTGTTATTATGGAAGGTAGTTTTTTCTCGAGATTTTTGTTACTCTAATAGATGGTAGCCTTGTCATTATGGAAGGTAGTCTATTGTCGAGATTTTTGTTATTCCCATGGATGGTAGCCTTATCATTATGGAAGGTAGTTTTTTATCGAGATTTTTGTTACTCCAATGGATGGTAGCCTTGTCATTATGGAAGGTAGTCTATTGTCGAGATTTTTGTTATTCCAAAGGATGATAGCCTTGTCATTATGGAAGGTAGTTTTTTGTCTAGATTTTTGTTACCCCAATGGATGTAGCCTTGTCATTATAGAAGGTAGTCTGTTGTCGATATTTTTGTTACACCAATGGATTATAGCCTTGTCATTATGGAAGGTAGTATGTTGTTCATATTTTTATTACTCCAATGGATGGTAGCCTTGTCATTATGGAAGGTAGTCTATTGTCAAGATTTTTGTTATTCCAATGGATGGTAGCCTTATCATTATGGTAGGTAGTTTTTTGGATGGTAGCCTTGTCATTATGGAAGGTAGTCTATTGTCGAGATTTTTTTTATTCCAATGGATGGTAGCCTTGTCATTAACAAAGGTAGTTTTTTGTTGAGATTTTTGTTACTCCAATGGATGGTAGCATTGTCATTATTGAATGTAGTATATTTTCGATATTTTTGTTACCCCAATGGATGTAGCCTTGTCATTATAGAAGGTAGTCTGTTGTCGAGATTTTTGTTATTACAATGGATGGTAACCTTTTCATTATGAAAGGTAGTCTTTTGTCGAGATTTTTGTTACTCCAATTTAGTGTAGCCTTATCATTATTGAAGGTAGTCTATTGTCGATATCTTTGTTACTCCAATGGATAATAGCCTTATCATTATGCAAGGTAGTCTGTTGTTCAGATTTTTGTTACTCCAATGGATGGTAGCCTTGTCATTATGGAAGGTAGTTTTTTGTCTAGATTTTTGATACCCCAATGGATGTAGCCTTATAATTATAGAAGGTAGTCTGTTGTTAAAATTTTTGTTACTCTAATGGAAGGTAGACTATTGTCGAGATTTTTATTATTCCAATGGATGGTAGCCTTGTCATTATGGAAAGTAGTTTTTTGTCGAGATTTTTGTTACTCCAATGGATGGTAGCCTTGTCATTATGGAAGGTAGTCTGTTGTTGAGATTTCTGTTACTCCAATGGATTGTAGCTTTGTCATTATAGAAGGTAGTATGTTGTTCTGATTTTTGTTATTCCAAAGGATGGTAGCCCTGTCATTATGGAAGGTAGTCTGTTGTTGAGATTTTTGTTATTCCATTGGATGGTAGCCTTGTCATTATGGAAGGTAGTCTATTGTCGAGATTTTTGTTATTCCAATGGATGGTAACCTTGTCATTATGGAAGGTAGTATTTTGTCGAGATTTTTGTTACTCCAATGGATGGTAGCCTTGTGATTATGGAACGTAGTTTTTTCTCGAGATTTTTGTTACTCCAATGGATGGTAGCCTTGTCATTATGGAAGGTAGTCTATTGTCTAGATTTTTGTTATTCCCATGGATGGTAGCCTTATCATTATGGAAGGTAGTTTTTTATCGAGATTTTTGTTACTCCAATGGATGGTAGCCTTGTCATTATGGAAGGCAGTCTATTGTCGAGATTTTTGTTATTCCAATGGATGATAGCCTTGTCATTATGGAAGGTAGTTTTTTGTCTAGATTTTTGTTACCCCAATGGATGTAGCCTTGTCATTATAGAAGGTAGTCTGTTGTCGATATTTTTGTTACTCCAATGGATTGTAGCCTTGTCATTATGGAAGGTAGTATGTTATTCATATTTTTATTACTCCAATGGATGGTAGCCTTGTCATTATGGAAGGTAGTCTGTTATCGATATTTTTGTTATTCCAATGGATGGTAGCCTTGTCATTATGGAAGGTAGTATTTTGTCGAGATTTTTGTTACTCCAATGGATGGTAGCCTTGTCATTATTGAACATAGTCTATTATCGATATCATTGTTACTCCAATGGATGATAGCCTCGTCATTATGTAAGGTAGTCTGTTGTTCAGATTTTTGTTACTCCAATGGATGGTAGCCTTGTCATTATGGAAGGTAGTCTATTGTCGAGATTTTTGTTATTCCAATGGATGGTAGCCTTGTCATTATGGAAAGTAGTTTTTTGTCGAGATTTTTGTTACTCCAATGGATGGTAGCCTTGTCATTATGGAAGGTAGTCTATTGTTGAGATTTCTGTTACTCCAATGGATTGTAGCTTTGTCATTGTAGAAGGTAGTATGTTGTTCTGATTTTTAATATTCCAAAGGATGGTAGCCTTGTCATAAAGGAAGGTAGTCTGTTGTTGAGATTTTTGTTATTCCAATGGATGGTAACCTTGTCATTATGGAAGGTAGTATTTTGTCGAGATTTTTGTTACTCCAATGGATGGTAGCCTTGTCATTATTGAAGGTAGTCTATTATCGATATCTTTGTTACTCCAATGGATAATTGCCTTGTAATTATGGAAGGTTGTCTGTTGTCTAGATTTTTGTTATCTCAATAGATGGTAGCCTTGTTATTATGGAAGGTAGTTTTTTCTCGAGATTTTTGTTACTCTAATAGATGGTAGCCTTGTCATTATGGAAGGTAGTCTATTGTCGAGATTTTTGTTATTCCCATGGATGGTAGCCTTATCATTATGGAAGGTAGTTTTTTATCGAGATTTTTGTTACTCCAATGGATGGTAGCCTTGTCATTATGGAAGGTAGTCTATTGTCGAGATTTTTGTTATTCCAAAGGATTATAGCCTTGTCATTATGGAAGGTAGTTTTTTGTCTAGATTTTTGTTACCCCAATGGATGTAGCCTTGTCATTATAGAAGGTAGTCTGTTGTCGATATTTTTGTTACTCCAATGGATTATAGCCTTGTCATTATGGAAGGTAGTATGTTGTTCATATTTTTATTACTCCAATGGATGGTAGCCTTGTCATTATGGAAGGTAGTCTATTGTCAAGATTTTTGTTATTCCAATGGATGGTAGCCTTATCATTATGGTAGGTAGTTTTTTGGATGGTAGCCTTGTCATTATGGAAGGTGGTCTATTGTCGAGTATTTTTTTATTCCAATGGATGGTAGCCTTGTCATTAACAAAGGTAGTTTTTTGTTGAGATTTTTGTTACTCCAATGGATGGTAGCCTTGTCATTATTGAATGTAGTATATTTTCGAGATTTTTGTTACCCCAATGGATGTAGCCTTGTCATTATGGAAGTTAGTTTTTTATCGAGATTTTTGTTACTCCAATGGATGGTAGCGTTGTCATTATGGAAGGCAGACTATTGTCGAGATTTTTATTACTCCAAATGGTGGTAGCCTTGTCATTATGGAAGGTAGTTTTTTGTCGATATTTTTGTTACTCTAATGAATGGTAGCCTTGTCGATATGGAAGGTAGTCTGTCGTTGAGATTTATGTTACTCCAATGGATTGTAGCCTTGTCATTTTTTAAGGTAGTCTATTGTTCAAATTTTTTTTACTCCAATGGATGATAGCCTTGTCATTATGGAAGGTAGTCTGTTGTCGAGATTTTTGTTATTCTAATGGATTGTACCCTTGTCATTATGGAAGGTAGTCTTTTGTCGAGATTTTTGTTACTCCAATGGATGGTAGCTTTGTCATTATTGAAGGTAGTCTATTGTCGATATCTTTGTTACTCCAATGGATGGTAGCCTTGTCATTATGGAATTTAGTCTATTGTCGAGATTTTTGTTATTCCATTGAATGGTAACCTTGTCATTATGGAAGGTAGTATTTTTTCGAGATTTTTGTTACTCCAATGGATTGTAGCCTTGTCATTATTGAAGGTATTCTATTGTCGATATCTTTGTTACCCCAATGGATGTAGCCTTGTCATTATAGAAGGTAGTCTGTTGTCGATATTTTTGTTACTCCAATGAATGGTAGCCTTGTTGTTATGGAAGGTAGTGTGTTGTTCAGATTTTTGTTACTCCAATGGATGGTAGCCTTGTCATTATGGAAGGTAGTCTGTTGTCGGGATTTTTGTTATTCCAATGGATGGTAACCTTGTCATTATGGACGGTAGTATTTTGTCTAGATTTTTGTTACTCCAATGGATGGTAGCCTTGTCGATATGGAAGGTAGTCTATTGTCGAGATTATTTTTATTCCAATGGATGGTAGCCTTGTAATTATGGAAAGTAGTTTTTTGTTGAGATTTTTGTTACTCCAATGGATGGTAGCCTTGTTATTATGGAAGGAAGTCTATTGTCGAGATTTTTGTTACCCCAATGGATGTTCCCTTGTCATTATAGAAGATATTCTGTTGTCGAGATTTTTGTTATTCCAATGGATGGTAACCTTGTCATTATGGAAGGTAGTCTTTTGTCGAGATTTTTGTTACTCCAATGGATGGTAGCCTTGTCATTATTGAAGGTAGTCTATTATCGATATCTTTGTTACTCCAATGGATGATAGCCTTGTTATTATGCAAGGTAGTCTGTTATTTAGATTTTTGTTAATCCAATGGATGGTAGGCTTGTCATTATGGAAGGTATTCTATTGTTGAAGAATTTTAATTATTCCAATGGATGGTAGCCTTATCATTATGGAAGGTAGTTTTTTATCGAGATTTTTGTTAATCCAATGGATGGTAGCCTTGTCATTATGGGAGGTAGACCATTGTCGAGTTTTTATTATTCCAATGGATGGTAGCCTTGTCATTATGGAAGGTAATTTTTTGTCAAGATTTTTGTTACTCCAATGGACGGTAGCCTCTTCATTATGGAAGGTAGTTTGTTGTCGAGATTTTTGTTACCCCAATGGATGTAGCCTTGTCATTATAAAAGGTAGTCTGTTGTCGATATTTTATTACTCCAATGGATGGTAGCCTTGCAATTATGGAAGGTAGTCTGTCGTTCAGATTTTTGTTATTCCAAAGGATGGTAGCCTTGTCATTATGGAAGGTAGTATTTTGTTGAGATTTTTGTTATTCCATTGGATGGTAGCCTTGTCATTAAGGAAGGTAGTCTATTTTCGAGATTTTTATTATTCTAATGGATGGTAGCCTTGTCATTATGGAAGGTAGTTTTTTGACGAGTTTTTTGTTACTCCAATGGACGGTAGCCTTGTCATTATGGAAGGTATTCTGTTGTCGAAATTTTTTTACCCCAATGAATGTAGCCTTGTCATTATAAAAGGTAGTCTGTTGTCAAGATTTGTGTTACTCCAAAGGATGGTAGCCTTGTCATTATGGAAGGTATTCTGTTGTTGAGATTTTTGTTACCCAAATGGTTGGTAGCCTTGTAATTATGGAAGGTAGTCTG
Source organism: Vicia faba (assembly GCA_948472305.1). Classification (NCBI taxonomy): domain Eukaryota; kingdom Viridiplantae; phylum Streptophyta; class Magnoliopsida; order Fabales; family Fabaceae; genus Vicia; species Vicia faba. The sequence goes on along the minus strand of OX451739.1, from coordinate 678,402,403 downwards.
TTGTCGAGATTTTTGTTACTCCAATGGATGGTAGCCTTATCATTACGGAAGGTAGTTTTTTATGGAGACTTTTGTTACTCCAATGGATGGTAGCCTTGTCATTATGGAAGGTAGTCGATTGTCAAGATTTTTTTTATTCCAATGGATGGTAGCCTTATCATTATGTAAGGTAGTCTGTTGTTCAAATTTTTGTTACTCCAATGGATGGTAGCCTTGTCATTATGGAAGGTAGTTTTTTGTCGAGATTTTTGTTACTCCAATGGACGGTAGCCTTGTCATTATGGAAGGTATTCTGTTGTCGAGATTTTTGTTACCCCAATGGATGTAGCCTAGTCATTGTAGAAGGTAGTCTGTTGTCGATATTTGTGTTACTCCAATGGATGGTAGCCTTGTCATTATTGAAGGTATTCTGTTGTCGAGATTTTTGTTACCGCAATGGATGGTAGCCTTGTAATTATGGAAGGTAGTTTGTTGTCGAGATTTTTGTTACTCCAATGGATGGTAGCCTTATCATTATGGAAGGTAGTTTTTTATGGAGACTTTTGTTACTCCAATGGATGGTAGCCTTGTCATTATGGAAGGTAGTCGATTTTCAAGATTTTTTTTGATTCCAATGGATGGTAGCCTTGTCATTATAGAAGGTAGTTTGTTGTTGATACTTTTTTTACTCCAATGAATGGTAGCCTTGTCGATATGGAAGGTATTCTGTTGTTGAGATTTCGGTTACTCCAATGGATTGTAGCCTTGTCATTTTGTAAGGTAGTCTGTTGTTCAAATTTTCATTACTCCAATGGATGGTAGCCTTGTCATTATGGAAGGTAGTTTTTTGTCGAGATTTTTGTTACTCCAATGGACGGTAGCTTTGTCATTATGGAAGGTAGTCTATTGTCGAGATTTTTGTTACCCCAATGGATGTAGCCTTGTCATTATAGAAGGTAGTCTATTGTCGAGATTTATGTTACTCCAATGGATGGTAGCCTTGTCATTATGGAAGGTATTTTGTTGTCGAGATTTTTGTTACCCCAATGGATGGTAGCCTCGTAATTATGGAACGTAGTATGTTGTCGAGGTTTTTGTTACTCCAATGGATGGTAGCCTTATCATTATGGAAGGTAGTCTATTTTCGATATGTTTGTTATTCCAATGGATGGTAGCCTTATCATTATGGAAGGTAGTTTTTTATGGAGATATTTATTACTCCAATGGATAGTAGCCTTGTCATTATGGAAGGTAGTCTGTTGTCGAGATTTTTGTTACCCCAATGGATGTATCCTTGTCATTATAGAAGGTAGTCTGTTATCGATATTTTTGTTACTCCAATGAATGGTAGCCTTGTCGATATGGAAGGTATTCTGTTGTTGAGATTTCTGTTACTCCAATGGATTGTAGCCTTGTCATTTTGTAAGGTAGTCTGTTGTTCAAATTTTTGTTACTCCAATGGATGGTAGCCTTGTCATTATGGAAGGTAGTCTGTTGTCGAGATTTTTGTTAGTCCAATGGATGGTAACCTTGTCATTATGGAAGTAGTCTTTTTTCGAGATTTTTGTTACTCCAATGGATGGAAGCCTTGTCATTATTGAAGGTAGTCTATTATCGATATCTTTGTTACTCCAATGGATGATAGCCTTGTCATTATGGAAGGTAGTCTGTTGTCGAGATTTTTGTTACTCCAATGGATGGTAGCCTTGTCATTATGGAAGGTAGTTTTTTATGGAGATTTTTGTTACTCCAATGGATGGTAGCCTTGTCATTATGGAAGGTAGTCGATTGTCGAGATTTTTGTTATTCCAATGGATGGTAACCTTATCATTATGGAAGGTAGTTTTTTATTGAGATTTTTGTTACTCCAATGCATGGTAGCATTGTCATTATGGAAGGTAGACTATTGTCGAGATTTTTATTATTCTAATGGATGGTAGCCTTGTCATTATGGAAGGTAGTTTTTTGTCAAGATTTTTGTTACTCCAATGGACGTAGCCTTGTCATTATAGAAGGTAGTCTGTTGTCGATATTTTTGTTACTCCAATGGATGGTAGCGTTGTCATTATGGAAGGTAGTCTATTGTCGATATCTTTGTTACTTCAATGGATGATAGCCTTGTCATTATGCAAGGTAGTCCTTTGTTTAGATTTTTGTTACTCCAATGGATGGTAGCCTTGTCATTATGGAAGGTAGTCTATTTTCGAGATGTTTGTTACCCCAATGGATGTAGCCTTTTCATTATAGAAGGTAGTCTGTTATCGAGATTTGTGTTACTCCAATGGATGGTAGCCTTGTCATTATGGAAGGTATTCTGTTGTCGAGATTTTTGTTACCCCAATGGATGGTAGCCTTGTAATTATGGAACATAGTCTGTTGTCGAGATTTTTGTTACTCCAATGGATGGTAGCCTTATCATTATGGAAGGTAGTCTATTTTCGATATGTTTGTTATTCCAATGGATGGTAGCCTTATCATTATGGAAGGTAGTTTTTTATGGAGATTTTTATTACTCCAATGGATAGTAGCCTTGTCATTATGGAAGGTAGTCTGTTGTCGAGATTTTTGTTACCCCAATGGATGTATCCTTGTCATTATAGAAGGTAGTTTGTTGTCGATATTTTTGTTACTCCAATGAATGGTAGCCTTGTCGATATGGAAGGTATTCTGTTGTTGAGATTTCTGTTACTCCATTGGATTGTAGCCTTGTCATTTTGTAAGGTAGTTTGTTGTTCAAATTTTTGTTACTCCAATGGATGGTAGCCTTGTCATTATGGAAGGTAGTCTGTTGTCGAGATTTTTGTTACTCCAATGGACGGTAGCCTTGTCATTATGGAAGGTATTCTATTGTCGAGATTTTTGTTACCCCAATGGATGTAGCCTTGTCATTATAGAAGGTAGTCTGTTGTCGAGATTTATGTTACTCCAATGGATGGTAGCCTTGTCATTATGGAAGGTATTCTGTTGTCGAGATTTTTGTTACCCCAATGGATGGTAGCCTCGTAATTATGGAACGTAGTATGTTGTCGAGGTTTTTGTTACTCCAATGGATGGTAGCCTTATCATTATGGAAGGTAGTCTATTTTCGATATGTTTGTTATTCCAATGGATGGTAGCCTTATCATTATGGAAGGTAGTTTTTTATGGAGATATTTATTACTCCAATGGATAGTAGCCTTGTCATTATGGAAGGTAGTCTGTTGTCGAGATTTTTGTTACCCCAATGGATGTATCCTTGTCATTATAGAAGGTAGTCTGTTATCGATATTTTTGTTACTCCAATGAATGGTAGCCTTGTCGATATGGAAGGTATTCTGTTGTTGAGATTTCTGTTACTCCAATGGATTGTAGCCTTGTCATTTTGTAAGGTAGTCTGTTGTTCAAATTTTTGTTACTCCAATGGATGGTAGCCTTGTCATTATGGAAGGTAGTCTGTTGTCGAGATTTTTGTTAGTCCAATGGATGGTAACCTTGTCATTATGGAAGTAGTCTTTTTTCGAGATTTTTGTTACTCCAATGGATGGAAGCCTTGTCATTATTGAAGGTAGTCTATTATCGATATCTTTGTTACTCCAATGGATGATAGCCTTGTCATTATGGAAGGTAGTCTGTTGTCGAGATTTTTGTTACTCCAATGGATGGTAGCCTTGTCATTATGGAAGGTAGTTTTTTATGGAGATTTTTGTTACTCCAATGGATGGTAGCCTTGTCATTATGGAAGGTAGTCGATTGTCGAGATTTTTGTTATTCCAATGGATGGTAACCTTATCATTATGGAAGGTAGTTTTTTATTGAGATTTTTGTTACTCCAATGCATGGTAGCATTGTCATTATGGAAGGTAGACTATTGTCGAGATTTTTATTATTCTAATGGATGGTAGCCTTGTCATTATGGAAGGTAGTTTTTTGTCAAGATTTTTGTTACTCCAATGGACGTAGCCTTGTCATTATAGAAGGTAGTCTGTTGTCGATATTTTTGTTACTCCAATGGATGGTAGCGTTGTCATTATGGAAGGTAGTCTATTGTCGATATCTTTGTTACTTCAATGGATGATAGCCTTGTCATTATGCAAGGTAGTCCTTTGTTTAGATTTTTGTTACTCCAATGGATGGTAGCCTTGTCATTATGGAAGGTAGTCTATTTTCGAGATGTTTGTTACCCCAATGGATGTAGCCTTTTCATTATAGAAGGTAGTCTGTTATCGAGATTTGTGTTACTCCAATGGATGGTAGCCTTGTCATTATGGAAGGTATTCTGTTGTCGAGATTTTTGTTACCCCAATGGATGGTAGCCTTGTAATTATGGAACATAGTCTGTTGTCGAGATTTTTGTTACTCCAATGGATGGTAGCCTTATCATTATGGAAGGTAGTCTATTTTCGATATGTTTGTTATTCCAATGGATGGTAGCCTTATCATTATGGAAGGTAGTTTTTTATGGAGATTTTTATTACTCCAATGGATAGTAGCCTTGTCATTATGGAAGGTAGTCTGTTGTCGAGATTTTTGTTACCCCAATGGATGTATCCTTGTCATTATAGAAGGTAGTTTGTTGTCGATATTTTTGTTACTCCAATGAATGGTAGCCTTGTCGATATGGAAGGTATTCTGTTGTTGAGATTTCTGTTACTCCATTGGATTGTAGCCTTGTCATTTTGTAAGGTAGTTTGTTGTTCAAATTTTTGTTACTCCAATGGATGGTAGCCTTGTCATTATGGAAGGTAGTCTGTTGTCGAGATTTTTGTTACTCCAATGGACGGTAGCCTTGTCATTATGGAAGGTATTCTATTGTCGAGATTTTTGTTACCCCAATGGATGTAGCCTTGTCATTATAGAAGGTAGTCTGTTGTCGAGATTTATGTTACTCCAATGGATGGTAGCCTTGTCATTATGGAAGGTATTCTGTTGTCGAGATTTTTGTTACCCCAATGGATGGTAGCCTTGTAATTATGGAACGTAGTATGTTGTCGAGATTTTTGTTACTCCAATGGATGGTAGCCTTATTATTATGGAAGGTAGTCTATTTTCGATATGTTTGTTATTTCAATGGATGGTAGCCTTATCATTATGGAAGGTAGTTTTTTATGGAGATTTTTATTACTCCAATGGATAGTAGCCTTGTCATTATGGAAGGTAGTCTGTTGTCGAGATTTTTGTTACCCCAATGGATGTATCCTTGTCATTATAGAAGGTAGTCTGTTATCGATATTTTTGTTACTCCAATGAATGGTAGCCTTGTCGATATGGAAGGTATTCTTTTGTTGAGATTTCTGTTACTCCAATGGATTGTAGCCTTGTCATTTTGTAAGGTAGTCTTTTGTTCAAATTTTTGTTACTCCAATGGATGGTAGCCTTGTCATTATGGAAGGTAGTCTGTTGTCGAGAGTTTTGTTATTCCAATGGATGGTAACCTTGTCATTATGGAAGTAGTCTTTTTTCGAGATTTTTGTTACTCCAATGGATGGAAGCCTTGTCATTATTGAAGGTAGTCTATTATCGATATCTTTGTTACTCCAATGGGTGATAGCCTTGTCATTATGGAAGGTAGTCTGTTGTCGAGATTTTTGTTACTCCAATGGATGGTAGCCTTGTCATTATGGAAGGTAGTTTTTTATGGAGATTTTTGTTACTCCAATGGATGGTAGCCTTGTCATTATTGAAGGTAGTCGATTGTCGAGATTTTTGTTATTCCAATGGATGGTAACCTTATCATTATGGAAGCTAGTTTTTTATTGAGATTTTTGTTACTCCAATGCATGGTAGCATTGTCATTATGGAAGGTAGACTATTGTCGAGATTTTTATTATTCTAATGGATGGTAGCCTTGTCGTTATGGAAGGTAGTTTTTTGTTGAGATTTTTGTTACTCCAATGGACGTAGCCTTGTCATTATAGAAGGTAGTCTGTTGTCGATATTTTTGTTACTCCAATGGATGGTAGCGTTGTCATTATGGAAGGTAGTATATTGTCGATATCTTTGTTACTTCAATGGATGATAGCCTTGTCATTATGCAAGGTAGTCCGTTGTTCAGATTTTTGTTACTCCAATGGATGGTAGCCTTGTCATTATGGAAGGTAGTCTATTTTCGAGATGTTTGTTACCCCAATGGATGTAGACTTTTCATTATAGAAGGTAGTCTGTTGTCGAGATTTGTGTTACTCCAATGGATGGTAGCCTTGTCATTATGGAAGGTATTCTGTTGTCGAGATTTTTGTTACCCCAATGGATGGTAGCCTTGTAATTATGGAACATAGTCTGTTGTCGAGATTTTTGTTACTCCAATGTATGGTAGCCTTATCATTATGGAAGGTAGTCTATTTTCGATATGTTTGTTATTCCAATGGATGGTAGCCTTATCATTATGGAAGGTAGTTTTTTATGGAGATTTTTATTACTCCAATGGATAGTAGCCTTGTCATTATGGAAGGTAGTCTGTTGTCGAGATTTTTGTTACCCCAATGGATGTATCCTTGTCATTATAGAAGGTAGTTTGTTGTCGATATTTTTGTTACTCCAATGAATGGTAGCCTTGTCGATATGGAAGGTATTTTGTTGTTGAGATTTCTGTTACTCCATTGGATTGTAGCCTTGTCATTTTGTAAGGTAGTATGTTGTTCAAATTTTTGTTACTCCAATGGATGGTAGCCTTGTCATTATGGAAGGTAGTCTGTTGTCGAGATTTTTGTTATTCCAATGGATGGTAACCTTGTCATTATGGAAGTAGTCTTTTTTCGAGATTTTTGTTACTCCAATGGATGGAAGCCTTGTCATTATTGAAGGTAGTCTATTATCGATATCTTTGTTACTCCAATGGATGATAGCCTTGTCATTATGGAAGGTAGTCTGTTGTCGAGATTTTTGTTACTCCAATGGATGGTAGCCTTGTCATTATGGAAGGTAGTTTTTTATGGAGATTTTTGTTACTCCAATAGATGGTAGCCTTGTCATTATGGAAGGTAGTCGATTGTCGAGATTTTTGTTATTCCAATGGATGGTAACCTTATCATTATGGAAGGTAGTTTTTTATTGAGATTTTTGTTACTCCAATGCATGGTAGCATTGTCATTATGGAAGGTAGACTATTGTCGAGATTTTTATTATTCTAATGGATGGTACCCTTATCATTATGGAAGGTAGTTTTTTGTCGAGATTTTTGTTACTCCAATGGACGTAGCCTTGTCATTATAGAAGGTAGTCTGTTGTCGATATTTTTGTTACTCCAATGGATGGTAGCGTTGTCATTATGGAAGGTAGTATATTGTCGATATCTTTGTTACTTCAATGGATGATAGCCTTGTCATTATGCAAGGTAGTCCGTTGTTCAGATTTTTGTTACTCCAATGGATGGTATCCTTGTCATTGTGGAAGGTAGTCTATTTTTGAGATGTTTGTTACCCCAATGGATGTAGCCTTTTCATTATAGAAGGTAGTCTGTTGTCGAGATTTGTGTTACTCCAATGGATGGTACCCTTGTCATTATGGAAGGTATTCTGTTGTCGAGATTTTTGTTACCCCAATGGATGGTAGCCTTGTAATTATGGAACATAGTCTGTTGTCGAGATTTTTATTACTCCAATGGATGGTAGCCTTATCATTATGGAAGGTAGTCTATTTTCGATATGTTTGTTATTCCAATGGATGGTAGCCTTATCATTATGGATGGTAGTTTTTTATGGAGATTTTTATTACTCCAATGGATAGTAGCCTTGTCATTATGGAAGGTAGTCTATTGTCGAGATTTTTGTTACCCCAATGGATGTATCCTTGTCATTATAGAAGGTAGTCTATTGTCGATATCTTTGTTACTTCAATGGATGATAGCCTTGTCATTATGCAAGGTAGTCCGTTGTTCAGATTTTTGTTACTCCAATGGATGGTAGCCTTGTCATTATGGAAGGTAGTCTATTTTCGAGATGTTTGTTACCCCAATGGATGTAGCCTTTTCATTATAGAAGGTAGTCTGTTATCGAGATTTGTGTTACTCCAATGGATGGTAGCCTTGTCATTATGGAAGGTATTCTGTTGTCGAGATTTTTGTTACCCCAATGGATGGTAGCCTTGTAATTATGGAACATAGTCTGTTGTCGAGATTTTTGTTACTCCAATGGATGGTAGCCTTATCATTATGGAAGGTAGTCTATTTTCGATATGTTTGTTATTCCAATGGATGGTAGCCTTATCATTATGGAAGGTAGTCTGTTGTCGAGATTTTTGTTACCCCAATGGATGTATCCTTGTCATTATAGAAGGTAGTTTGTTGTTGATATTTTTGTTACTCCAATGAATGGTAGCCTTGTCGATATGGAAGGTATTATGTTGTTGAGATTTCTGTTACTCCATTGGATTGTAGCCTTGTCATTTTGTAAGGTAGTTTGTTGTTCAAATTTTTGTTACTCCAATGGATGGTAGCCTTGTCATTATGGAAGGTAGTCTGTTGTCGAGATTTTTGTTACTCTAATGGACGGTAGCCTTGTCATTATGGAAGGTATTCTATTGTCGAGATTTTTGTTACCCCAATGGATGTAGCCTTGTCATTATAGAAGGTAGTCTGTTGTCGAGATTTATGTTACTCCAATGGATGGTAGCCTTGTCATTATGGAAGGTATTCTGTTGTCGAGATTTTTGTTACCCCAATGGATGGTAGCCTTGTAATTATGGAACGTAGTATGTTATCGAGATTTTTGTTACTCCAATGGATGGTAGCCTTATTATTATGGAAGGTAGTCTATTTTCGATATGTTTGTTATTCCAATGGATGGTAGCCTTATCATTATGGAAGGTAGTTTTTTATGGAGATTTTTATTACTCCAATGGATAGTAGCCTTGTCATTATGGAAGGTAGTCTGTTGTCGAGATTTTTGTTACCCCAATGGATGTATCCTTGTCATTATAGAAGGTAGTCTGTTATCGATATTTTTGTTACTCCAATGAATGGTAGCCTTGTCGATATGGAAGGTATTCTTTTGTTGAGATTTATGTTACTCCAATGGATTGTAGCCTTGTCATTTTGTAAGGTAGTCTTTTGTTCAAATTTTTGTTACTCCAATGGATGGTAGCCTTGTCATTATGGAAGGTAGTCTGTTGTCGAGAGTTTTGTTATTCCAATGGATGGTAACCTTGTCATTATGGAAGTAGTCTTTTTTCGAGATTTTTGTTACTCCAATGGATGGAAGCCTTGTCATTATTGAAGGTAGTCTATTATCGATATCTTTGTTACTCCAATGGGTGATAGCCTTGTCATTATGGAAGGTAGTCTGTTGTCGAGATTTTTGTTACTCCAATGGATGGTAGCCCTGTCATTATGGAAGGTAGTTTTTTATGGAGATTTTTGTTACTCCAATGGATGGTAGCCTTGTCATTATTGAAGGTAGTCGATTGTCGAGATTTTTGTTATTCCAATGGATGGTAACCTTATCATTATGGAAGGTAGTTTTTTATTGAGATTTTTGTTACTCCAATGCATGGTAGCATTGTCATTATGGAAGGTAGACTATTGTCGAGATTTTTATTATTCTAATGGATGGTAGCCTTGTCATTATGGAAGGTAGTTTTTTGTTACTCCAATGGACGTAGCCTTGTCATTATAGAAGGTAGTCTGTTGTCGATATTTTTGTTACTCCAATGGATGGTAGCGTTGTCATTATGGAAGGTAGTCTATTGTCGATATCTTTGTTACTTCGATGGATGATAGCCTTGTCATTATGCAAGGTAGTCCGTTGTTCAGATTTTTGTTACTCCAATGGATGGTATCCTTGTCATTATGGAAGGTAGTCTATTTTCGAGATGTTTGTTACCCCAATGGATGTAGCCTTTTCATTATAGAAGGTAGTCTGTTGTCGAGATTTGTGTTACTCCAATGGATGGTAGCCTTGTCATTATGGAAGGTATTCTGTTGTCGAGATTTTTGTTACCCCTATGGATGGTAGCCTTGTAATTATGGAACATAGTCTGTTGTCGAGATTTTTGTTACTCCAATGGATGGTAGCCTTATCAGTATGGAAGGTAGTCTATTTTCGATATGTTTGTTATTCCAATGGATGGTAGCCTTATCATTATGGAAGGTAGTTTTTTATGGAGATTTTTATTACTCCAATGGATAGTAGCCTTGTCATTATGGAAGGTAGTCTGTTGTCGAGATTTTTGTTACCCCAATGGATGTATCCTTGTCATTATAGAAGGTAGTTTGTTGTCGATATTTTTGTTACTCCAATGAATGGTAGCCTTGTCGATATGGAAGGTATTTTGTTGTTGAGATTTCTGTTACTCCATTGGATTGTAGCCTTGTCATTTTGTAAGGTAGTATGTTGTTCAAATTTTTGTTACTCTAATGGATGGTAGCCTTGTCATTATGGAAGGTAGTCTGTTGTCGAGATTTTTGTTATTCCAATGGATGGTAACCTTGTCATTATGGAAGTAGTCTTTTTTCGAGATTTTAGTTACTCCAATGGATGGAAGCCTTGTCATTATTGAAGGTAGTCTATTATCCATATCTTTGTTACTCCAATGGATGATAGCCTTGTCATTATGGAAGGTAGTCTGTTGTCGAGATTTTTGTTACTCCAATGGATGGTAGCCTTGTCATTATGGAAGGTAGTTTTTTATGGAGATTTTTGTTACTCCAATAGATGGTAGCCTTGTCATTATGGAAGGTAGTCGATTGTCGAGATTTTTGTTATTCCAATGGATGGTAACCCTATCATTATGGAAGGTAGTTTTTTATTGAGATTTTTGTTACTCCAATGCATGGTAGCGTTGTCATTATGGAAGGTAGACTATTGTCGAGATTTTTATTATTCTAATGGATGGTACCCTTATCATTATGGAAGGTAGTTTTTTGTCGAGATTTTTGTTACTCCAATGGACGTAGCCTTGTCATTATAGAAGGTAGTCTGTTGTCGATATTTTTGTTACTCCAATGGATGGTAGCGTTGTCATTATGGAAGGTAGTATATTGTCGATATCTTTGTTACTTCAATGGATGATAGCCTTGTCATTATGCAAGGTAGTCCGTTGTTCAGATTTTTGTTACTCCAATGGATGGTATCCTTGTCATTGTGGAAGGTAGTCTATTTTCGAGATGTTTGTTACCCCAATGGATGTAGCCTTTTCATTATAGAAGGTAGTCTGTTGTCGAGATTTGTGTTACTCCAATGGATGGTACCCTTGTCATTATGGAAGGTATTCTGTTATCGAGATTTTTGTTACCCCAATGGATGGTAGCCTTGTAATTATGGAACATAGTCTGTTGTCGAGATTTTTATTACTCCAATGGATGGTAGCCTTATCATTATGGAAGGTTGTCTATTTTCGATATGTTTGTTATTCCAATGGATGGTAGCCTTATCATTATGGATGGTAGTTTTTTATGGAGATTTTTATTACTCCAATGGATAGTAGCCTTGTCATTATGGAAGGTAGTCTGTTGTCGAGATTTTTGTTACCCCAATGGATGTATCCTTGTCATTATAGAAGGTAGTCTATTGTCGATATCTTTGTTACTTCAATGGATGATAGCCTTGTCATTATGCAAGGTAGTCCGTTGTTCAGATTTTTGTTACTCCAATGGATGGTAGCCTTGTCATTATGGAAGGTAGTCTATTTTCGAGATGTTTGTTACCCCAGTGGATGTAGCCTTTTCATTATAGAAGGTAGTCTGTTGTCGAGATTTGTGTTACTCCAATGGATGGTAGCCTTGTCATTATGGAAGGTATTCTGTTGTCGAGATTTTTGTTACCCCAATGGATGGTAGCCTTGTATTTATGGAACATAGTCTGTTGTCGAGATTTTTGTTACTCCAATGGATGGTAGCCTTATCATTATGGAAGGTAGTCTATTTTCGATATGTTTGTTATTCTAATGGATGGTAGCCTTATCATTATGGAAGGTAGTTTTTTATGGAGATTTTTATTACTCCAATGGATAGTAGCCTTGTCATTATGGAAGGTAGTCTGTTGTCGAGATTTTTGTTACCCCAATGGATGTATCCTTGTCATTATAGAAGGTAGTTTGTTGTCGATATTTTTGTTACTCCAATGAATGGTATCCTTGTCGATATGGAAGCTATTTTGTTGTTGAGATTTATGTTGCTCCATTGGATTGTAGCCTTGTCATTTTGTAAGGTAGTCTGTTGTTCAAATTTTTGTTACTCCAATGGATGGTAGCCTTGTCATTATGGAAGATAGTCTGTTGTCGAGATTTTTGTTATTCCAATGGATGGTAACCTTGTCATTATGGAAGTAGTCTTTTGTCGAGATTTTTTTTACTCCAATGGATGGAAGCCTTGTCATTATTGAAGGTAGTCTATTATCGATATCTTTGTTACTCCAATGGATGATAGCCTTGTCATTATGGAAGGTAGTCTGTTGTCGAGATTTTTGTTACTCCAATGGATGGTAGCCTTGTCATTATGGAAGGTAGTTTTTTATGGAGATTTTTGTTACTCCAATGGATGGTAGCCTTGTCATTATGGAAGGTAGTCGATTGTCGAGATTTTTCTTATTCCAATGGATGGTAACCTTATCATTATGGAAGGTAGTTTTTTATTGAGATTTTTGTTACTCCAATGCATGGTAGCATTGTCATTATAGAAGGTAGACTATTGTCGAGATTTTTATTATTCTAATGGATGGTAGCCTTGTCATTATGGAAGGTAGTTTTTTGTCGAGATTTTTGTTACTCCAATGGACGTAGCCTTGTCATTATAGAAGGTAGTCTGTTGTCGATATTTTTGTTACTCCAATGGATGGTAGCGTTGTCATTATGGAAGGTAGTATATTGTCGATATCTTTGTTACTTCAATGGATGATAGCCTTGTCATTATGCAAGGTAGTCCGTTGTTCAGATTTTTGTTACTCCAATGGATGGTAGCCTTGTCATTATGGAAGGTAGTCTATTTTCGAGATGTTTGTTACCCCAATGGATGTACCCTTTTCATTATAGAAGGTAGTCTGTTGTCGAGATTTGTGTTACTCCAATGGATGGTAGCCTTGTCATTATGGAAGGTATTCTGTTGTCGAGATTTTTGTTACCCCAATGGATGGTAGCCTTGTATTTATGGAACATAGTCTGTTGTCGAGATTTTTGTTACTCCAATGGATGGTAGCCTTATCATTATGGAAGGTAGTCTATTTTCGATATGTTTGTTATTCCAATGGATGGTAGCCTTATCGTTATGGAAGGTAGTTTTTTATGGAGATTTTTATTACTCCAATGGATAGTAGCCTTGTCATTATGGAAGGTAGTCTATTGTCGAGATTTTTGTTACCCCAATGGATGTATCCTTGTCATTATAGAAGGTAGTTTGTTGTCGATATTTTTGTTACTCCAATGAATGGTATCCTTGTCGATATGGAAGCTATTTTGTTGTTGAGATTTATGTTGCTCCATTGGATTGTAGCCTTGTCATTTTGTAAGGTAGTCTGTTGTTCAAATTTTTGTTACTCCAATGGATGGTAGCCTTGTCATTATGGAAGATAGTCTGTTGTCGAGATTTTTGTTATTCCAATGGATGGTAACCTTGTCATTATGGAAGTAGTCTTTTGTCGAGATTTTTGTTACTCCAATGGATGGAAGCCTTGTCATTATTGAAGGTAGTCTATTATCGATATCTTTGTTACTCCAATGGATGATAGCCTTGTCATTATGGAAGGTAGTCTGTTGTCGAGATTTTTGTTACTCCAATGGATGGTAGCCTTGTCATTATGGAAGGTAGTTTTTTATGGAGATTTTTGTTACTCCAATGGATGGTAGCCTTGTCATTATGGAAGGTAGTCGATTGTCGAGATTTTTCTTATTCCAATGGATGGTAACCTTATCATTATGGAAGGTAGTTTTTTATTGAGATTTTTGTTACTCCAATGCATGGTAGCATTGTCATTATAGAAGGTAGACTATTGTCGAGATTTTTATTATTCTAATGGATGGTAGCCTTGTCATTATGGAAGGTAGTTTTTTGTCGAGATTTTTGTTACTCCAATGGACGTAGCCTTGTCATTATAGAAGGTAGTCTGTTGTCGATATTTTTGTTACTCCAATGGATGGTAGCGTTGTCATTATGGAAGGTAGTATATTGTCGATATCTTTGTTACTTCAATGGATGATAGCCTTGTCATTATGCAAGGTAGTCCGTTGTTCAGATTTTTGTTACTCCAATGGATGGTAGCCTTGTCATTATGGAAGGTAGTCTATTTTCGAGATGTTTGTTACCCCAATGGATGTACCCTTTTCATTATAGAAGGTAGTCTGTTGTCGAGATTTGTGTTACTCCAATGGATGGTAGCCTTGTCATTATGGAAGGTATTCTGTTGTCGAGATTTTTGTTACCCCAATGGATGGTAGCCTTGTATTTATGGAACATAGTCTGTTGTCGAGATTTTTGTTACTCCAATGGATGGTAGCCTTATCATTATGGAAGGTAGTCTATTTTCGATATGTTTGTTATTCCAATGGATGGTAGCCTTATCGTTATGGAAGGTAGTTTTTTATGGAGATTTTTATTACTCCAATGGATAGTAGCCTTGTCATTATGGAAGGTAGTCTATTGTCGAGATTTTTGTTACCCCAATGGATGTATCCTTGTCATTATAGAAGGTAGTTTGTTGTCGATATTTTTGTTACTCCAATGAATGGTATCCTTGTCGATATGGAAGCTATTTTGTTGTTGAGATTTATGTTGCTCCATTGGATTGTAGCCTTGTCATTTTGTAAGGTAGTCTGTTGTTCAAATTTTTGTTACTCCAATGGATGGTAGCCTTGTCATTATGGAAGATAGTCTGTTGTCGAGATTTTTGTTATTCCAATGGATGGTAACCTTGTCATTATGGAAGTAGTCTTTTGTCGAGATTTTTGTTACTCCAATGGATGGTAGCCTTGTCATTATTGAAGGTAGTCTATTATTGATATCTTTGTTACTCCAATGGATGATAGCCTTGTTATTATGGAAGGTAGTCTGTTGTCGATATTTTTGTTACTCCAATGGATGGTAGCGTTGTCATTATGGAAGGTAGTATATTGTCGATATCTTTGTTACTTCAATGGATGATAGCCTTGTCATTATGCAAGGTAGTCCGTTGTTCAGATTTTTGTTACTCCAATGGATGGTATCCTTGTCATTGTGGAAGGTAGTCTATTTTCGAGATGTTTGTTACCCCAATGGATGTAGCCTTTTCATTATAGAAGGTAGTCTGTTGTCGAGATTTGTGTTACTCCAATGGATGGTACCCTTGTCATTATGGAAGGTATTCTGTTGTCGAGATTTTTGTTACCCCAATGGATGGTAGCCTTGTAATTATGGAACATAGTCTGTTGTCGAGATTTTTATTACTCCAATGGATGGTAGCCTTATCATTATGGAAGGTTGTCTATTTTCGATATGTTTGTTATTCCAATGGATGGTAGCCTTATCATTATGGATGGTAGTTTTTTAAGGAGATTTTTATTACTCCAATGGATAGTAGCCTTGTCATTATGGAAGGTAGTCTGTTGTCGAGATTTTTGTTACCCCAATGGATGTATCCTTGTCATTATAGAAGGTAGTCTATTGTCGATATCTTTGTTACTTCAATGGATGATAGCCTTGTCATTATGCAAGGTAGTCCGTTGTTCAGATTTTTGTTACTCCAATGGATGGTAGCCTTGTCATTATGGAAGGTAGTCTATTTTCGAGATGTTTGTTACCCCAGTGGATGTAGCCTTTTCATTATAGAAGGTAGTCTGTTGTCGAGATTTGTGTTACTCCAATGGATGGTAGCCTTGTCATTATGGAAGGTATTCTGTTGTCGAGATTTTTGTTACCCCAATGGATGGTAGCCTTGTATTTATGGAACATAGTCTGTTGTCGAGATTTTTGTTACTCCAATGGATGGTAGCCTTATCATTATGGAAGGTAGTCTATTTTCGATATGTTTGTTATTCTAATGGATGATAGCCTTGTCATTATGGAAGGTAGTTTTTTATGGAGATTTTTATTACTCCAATGGATAGTAGCCTTGTCATTATGGAAGGTAGTCTGTTGTCGAGATTTTTGTTACCCCAATGGATGTATCCTTGTCATTATAGAAGGTAGTTTGTTGTCGAAATTTTTGTTACTCCAATGAATGGTAGCCTTGTCGATATGGAAGTTATTCTGTTGTTGAGATTTCTGTTACTCCAATGGATTGTAGCCTTGTCATTTTGTAAGGTAGTCTGTTGTTCAAATTTTTGTTACTCCAATGGATGGTAGCCTTGTCATTATGGAAGGTAGTCTGTTGTCGAGATTTTTTTATTCCAATGGATGGTAACCTTGTCATTATGGAAGTAGTCTTTTGTCGAGATTTTTGTTACTCCAATGGATTGTAGCCTTGTCATTATTGAAGGTAGTCTATTATTGATATCTTTGTTACTCCAATGGATGATAGCCTTGTTATTATGGAAGGTAGTCTGTTGTCGAGATTTTTGTTACTCCAATGGATGGTAGCCTTGTCATTATGGAAGGTATTCTGTTGTCGAGATTTTCTTTACCCCAATGGATGGTATCCTTGTAATTATATAAGGTAGTCTGTTGTCGATATTTTTGTTACTCCAATGGATGGTAGCCTTATCATTATGGGAGGTAGTTTTTTATGGAGATTTTAGTTACTCCAATGGATGGTAGCCTTGTCATTATGGAAGGTAGTCGATTGTCGAGATTTTTGTTATTCCAATGGATGGTAACCTTATCATTATGGAAGGTAGTTTTTTATTGAGAATTTTGTTACTCCAATGGATGGTAGCGTTGTCATTATGGAAGGTAGACTATTGTCGAGATTTTTATTATTCTAATGGATGGTAGCCTTGTCATTATGGAAGGTAGTTTTCTGTCGAGATTTTTGTTACTCCAATGGACTTAGCCTTGTCATTATAGAAGGTAGTCTGTTGTCGATATTTTTGTTACTCCAATGGATGGTAGCATTGTCATTATGGAAGGTAGTCTATTGTCGATATCTTTGTTACTTCAATGGATGATAGCCTTGGCATTATGCAAGGTAGTCTGTTGTTCAGATTTTTGTTACTCCAATGGATGGTAGCCTTGTCATTATGGAAGGTAGTCTATTTTCGAGATGTTTGTTACTCCAATGGATGGTAGCCTTGTCATTATGGAAGGTAGTCTGTTGTCGAAATTTTTGTTACCCCAATTGATTTATCCTTGTCATTATAGAAGGTAGTCTGTTGTCGATATTTTTGTTACTCCAATGAATGGTAGCCTTGTCGATATGGAAGGTAGTCTGTCATTGAGATTTCTATTACTCCAATGGATTGTAGCCTTGTCATTTTGTAAGGTAGTCTGTTGTTCAAATTTTTGTTACTCCAATGGATGGTAGCCTTGTCATTATGGAAGGTAGTCTGTTGTCGATATTTTTGTTATTCCAATTGATGGTAACCTTGTCATTAAGGAAGGTAGTTTTTGTCGAGATTTTTGTTACTCCAAAGGATGGCAACCTTGTCATTATTGAAGGTAGTCTATTACCGATATCTTTGTTACTCGAATGGATGACAGCCTTGTCATTATGCAAGGTAGTCTGTCGTTCATATTTTTGTTACTCCAACGGATGGTAGCCTTGACATTATGGAAGGTAGTCTATTGTCGAGATGTTTGTTATTCCAATGGATGGTAGCCTTATCATTATGGAAGGTATCTTTCTATGGATATTTTTGTTACTCCAATGTATGGTAGCCATGTCATTATGGAAGGTAGTCTATTGTCCAGATTTTTGTTATTCCAATGGATGGTAGCCTTATCATTATGGGAGGTAGTTTTTTATCGAGATTTTTGTTACTCCAATGGATGGTAGCGTTGTCATTATGGAAGGTAGACTATTGTCGAGATTTTTATTACTCCAAAGGATGGTAGCCTTGTCATTATGGAAGGTAGTTTTTTGTCGATATTTTTGTTACTCTAATGAATGGTATCCTTATCGATATGGAAGGTAGTCTGTCGTTGAGATTTATGTTACTCCAATGGATTGTAGCCTTGTCATTTTGTAAGGTAGTCTATTGTTCAAATTTTTTTACTCCAATGGATGATTGCCTTGTCATTATGGAAGGTAGTCTGTTGTCGAGATTTTTGTTATTCCAATGGATAGTAACCTTGTCATTATGGAAGGTAGTCTTTTGTCGAGATTTTTGTTACTCCAATGGATGGTAGCCTTATCATCATTGAAGTTAGTCTATTGTCGATATCTTTGTTACTCCAATGGATGGTAGCCTTGTCAATATGGAAGGTAGTCTATTGTCGAGATTTTTGTTATTCCAATGAATGGTAACCTTGTCATTATGGAAGGTAGTATTTTGTCGAGATTTTTGTTACTCCAATGGATTGTAGCCATATCATTATTGAAGGTAGTCTATTGTCTATATCTTTGTTACCCCAATGGATGTAGCCTTGTCATTATAGAAGGTAGTCTGTTGTTGATATTTTTGTTACTCCAATGAATGGTAGCCTTGTCATTATGGAAGGTAGTCTGTTGTTTAGATTTTTGTTACTCCAATGGATGGTAGCCTTGTCATTATGGAAGGTAGTCTTTTGTCGAGATTTTTGTTACTCCAATGGATGGTAGCCTTGTCATTATTGAAGGTAGTCTATTGTCGATATCTTTGTTACTCCAATGGATGATAGCCTTGTCATTATGCAAGGTAGTCTGTTGTCGAAATTTTTGTTACCCCAATGGATGGTAGCCTTGTCATTATGGAAAGTAGTTTTTTGTTGAGATTTTTGTTACTCCAATGGACGGTAGCCTTGTCATTATGGAAGGTAGTCTGTTGTCGAGATTTTTGTTACCCCAATGCATGTAGCCTTGTCATTATAGAAGGTAGTCTGTTGTCGATATTTTTGTTACTCCAATGGATGGTGGCCTTGTCATTATGGAAGGTAATATGTCGTTCAGATTTTTGTTATTCCAAAGGATTGTAGCCTTGTCATTATGGAAGGTAGTCTGTTGTTGAGATTTTTGTTATTCCATTGGATGGTAGCCTTATCATTATGGAAGGTAGTTTATTTTCGAGATTTTTGTTATTCCAATGGATTTTAACTTTGTCATTATGGAAGGTAGTATTTTGTCGAGATTTTTGTTACTCCAATGGATGGTAGACTTGTCATTATTGAAGGTAGTCTATTATCGATATCTTTGTTACCCCAATGGATGATAGCCTTGTCATTATGGAAGGTAGTCTGTTGTCGAGATTTGTGTTAATCCAATGGATGGTAGCCTTGTCATTATGGAAGGTATTCTGTTGTCGAGATTTTTGTTAACCCAATGGATGGTAGCCTTGTAATTATGGAAGGTAGTCTGCTGTCGAGATTTTTGTTACTCCAATGGAAGGTAGCCTTATCATTATGGAAGGTAGTTTTTTATGGAGACTTTTGTTACTCCAATTGATGGTAGCCATGTAATTATGGAAGGTAGTCGATTGTCAAGATTTTTTTTATTCCAATGGATGGTAGCCTTATCATTATGGAAGGTAGTTTTTTATCGAGATTTTTGTTACTCCAATGGATGGTAGCATTGTCATTATGGAAGGTAGACTATTGTCGAGATTTTTATTATTCCATGGATGGTAGCCTTGTCATTATGGAAGGTAGTTTTTGTCGAGATTTTTGTTACTCCAATGGACGGTAGCCTTGTCATTATTGAAGGTAGTCTATTATCGATATCTTTGTTACCCCAATGGATGATAGCCTTGTCATTATGGAAGGTAGTCTGTTGTCGAGATTTGTGTTAATCCAATGGATGGTAGCCTTGTCATTATGGAAGGTATTCTGTTGTCGAGATTTTTGTTAACCCAATGGATGGTAGCCTTGTAATTATGGAAGGTAGTCTGCTGTCGAGATTTTTGTTACTCCAATGGAAGGTAGCCTTATCATTATGGAAGGTAGTTTTTTATGGAGACTTTTGTTACTCCAATTGATGGTAGCCATGTAATTATGGAAGGTAGTCGATTGTCAAGATTTTTTTTATTCCAATGGATGGTAGCCTTATCATTATGGAAGGTAGTTTTTTATCGAGATTTTTGTTACTCCAATGGATGGTAGCATTGTCATTATGGAAGGTAGACTATTGTCGAGATTTTTATTATTCCATGGATGGTAGCCTTGTCATTATGGAAGGTAGTTTTTGTCGAGATTTTTGTTACTCCAATGGACGGTAGCCTTGTCATTATGGAAGGTAGTCTGTTGTTGAGATTTTTGTTACTCCAATGGATGTAGCCTTGTCATTATAGAAGGTAGTCTGTTTTCGATATTTTTGTTACTCCAATGGATGGTATCCTTATCATTATGGAAGGTAGTCTATTTTCGATATGTTTGTTATTCCAATGGATGGTAGCCTTATCATTATGGAAGGTAGTTTTTTATGGAGATTTTTATTACTCCAATGGATGGTAGCCTTGTCATTATGGAAGGTAGTCTGTTGTCGAGATTTTTGTTATTCCAATTGATGGTAACCTTGTCATTAAGGAAGGTAGTTTTTGTCGAATTTTTTTTACTCCAAAGGATGGCAACCTTGTCATTATTGAAGGTAGTCTATTACCGATATCTTTGTTACTCGAATGGATGATAGCCTTGTCATTATGCAAGGTAGTCTGTCGTTCAAATTTTTGTTACTCCAACGGATGGTAGCCTTGACATTATGGAAGGTAGTCTATTGTCGAGATGTTTGTTATTCCAATGGATGGTAGCCTTATCATTATGGAAGGTATCTTTCTATGCATATTTTTGTTACTCCAATGGATGGTAGCCATGTCATTATGGAAGGTAGTCTATTGTCCAGATTTTTGTTATTCCAATGGATGGTAGCCTTATCATTATGGGAGGTAGTTTTTTATCGAGATTTTTGTTACTCCAATGGATGGTAGCGTTGTCATTATGGAAGGTAGACTATTGTCGAGATTTTTATTACTCCAAAGGATGGTAGCCTTGTCATTATGGAAGGTAGTTTTTTGTCGATATTTTTGTTACTCTAATGAATGGTAGCCTTGTCGATATGGAAGGTAGTCTGTCGTTGAGATTTATGTTACTCCAATGGATTGTAGCCTTGTCAAATTGTAAGGTAGTCTATTGTTCAAATTTTTTTACTCCAATGGATGATTGCCTTGTCATTATGGAAGGTAGTCTGTTGTCGAGATTTTTGTTATTCCAATTGATGGTAACCTTGTCATTAAGGAAGGTAGTTTTTGTCGAGATTTTTGTTACTCCAAAGGATGGCAACCTTGTCATTATGGAAGGTAGTCTGTTGTCGAGATTTTTGTTATTCCAAAGGATAGTAACCTTGTCATTATGGAAGGTAGTCTTTTGTCGAGATTTTTGTTACTCCAATGGATTGTAGCCTTATCATCATTGAAGTTAGTCTATTGTCGATATCTTTGTTACTCCAATGGATGGTAGCCTTGTCATTATCGAAGGTAGTCTATTGTCGAGATTTTTGTTATTCCAATGAATGGTAACCTTGTCATTATGGAAGGTAGTATTTTGTCGAGATTTTTGTTACTCCAATGGATGGTAGCCATATCATTATTGAAGGTAGTCTATTGTCTATATCTTTGTTACCCCAATGGATGTAGCCTTGTCATTATAGAAGGTAGTCTTTTGTTGATATTTTTGTTACTCCAATGAATGGTAGCCTTGTCATTATGGAAGGTAGCCTGTTATTCAGATTTTTTTTACTCCAATGGATGGTAGCCTTGTCATTATGGAAGGTAGTCTTTTGTCGAGATTTTTGTTACTCCAATGGATGATAGCCTTGTCATTATGCAAGGTAGTCTGTTGTCGAGATTTTTGTTACCCCGATGGATGGTAGCCTTGTCATTATGGAAAGTAGTTTTTTGTTGAGATTTTTGTTACTCCAATGGACGGTAGCTTTGTCATTATGGAAGGTAATCTGTTGTCGAGATTTTTGTTACCCCAATGCATGTAGCCTTGTCATTATAGAAGGTAGTCTGTTGTCGATATTTTTGTTACTCCAATGGATGGTGGCCTTGTCATTATGGAAGGTAATCTGTCGTTCAGATTTTTGTTATTCCAAAGGATTGTAGCCTTGTCATTATGGAAGGTAGTCTGTTGTTGAGATTTTTGTTATTCCATTGGATGGTAGCCTTGTCATTATGGAAGGTAGTTTATTTTCGAGATTTTTGTTATTCCAATGGATTTTAACTTTGTCATTATGGAAGGTAGTATTTTGTCGAGATTTTTGTTACTCCAATGGATGGTAGACTTGTCATTATTGAAGGTAGTCTATTATCGATATCTTTGTTACCCCAATGGATGATAGCCTTGTCATTGTGGAAGGTAGTCTGTTGTCGAGATTTGTGTTACTCCAATGGATGGTAGCCTTGTCATTATGGAAAGTATTCTGTTGTCGAGATTTTTGTTAACCCAATGGATGGTAGCCTTGTAATTATGGAAGGTAGTCTGCTGTCGAGATTTTTGTTACTCCAATGGAAGGTAGCCTTATCATTATGGAAGGTAGTTTTTTATGGAGACTTTTGTTACTCCAATGGATGGTAGCCTTGTCATTATGGAAGGTAGTCGATTGTCAAGATTTTTTTTATTCCAATGGATGGTAGCCTTATCATTATGGAAGGTAGTTTTTTATCGAGATTTTTGTTACTCCAATGTATGGTAGCATTGTCATTATGGAAGGTAGACTATTGTCGAGATTTTTATTATTCCAATGGATGGTAGCCATGTCATTATGGAAGGTAGTTTTTGTCGAGATTTTTGTTACTCCAATGGACGGTAGCCTTGTCATTATGGAAGGTAGTCTGTTGTTGAGATTTTTGTTACGCCAATGGATGTAGCCTTGTCATTATAGAAGGTAGTCTGTTTTCGATATTTTTGTTACTCCAATGGATGGTATCCTTGTCATTATAGAAGGTAGTCTATTGTCGATATTTTTGTTACTCCAATGGATGATAGCCTTGTCATTATGCAAGGTAGTCTGTTGTTCAGATTTTTGTTACTCCAATGGATGGTAGCCTTGTCATTATGGAAGGTAGTCTATTTTCGATATGTTTGTTATTCCAATGGATGGTAGCCTTATTATTATGGAAGGTAGTTTTTATGGAGATTTTTATTACTCCAATGGATGGTAGCCTTGTCATTATGGAAGGTAGTTTGTTTTCGAGATTTTTGTTACCCCAATGGATGTATCCTTGTCATTATAGAAGGTAGTCTGTTGTCGATATTTTTGTTACTCCAATGAATGGTAGCGTTGTCGATATGGAAGGTAGTCTATCATTGAGATTTCTGTTACTCCAATGGATTGTACCCTTGACATTTTGTAAAGTAGTCTGTTGTTCAAATTTTTGTTACTCCAAGGGATGGTAGCCTTGTCATTAGGGAAGGTAGTCTGTTGTCGAGATTTTTGTTATTCCAATGGATGGTAACCTTGTCATTATGGAAGGTAGTCTTTTGTCGAGATTTTTGTTACTCCAATGGATGGTAGCGTTGTCATTATGCAAAGTAGACTATTGTCGTGATTTTTATTACTCCAATGGATGGTAGCCTTGTCATTAGGGAAGGTAGCTTTTTATGGAGATTTTTGTTACTCCAATGGATGGTAGCCTTGTCATTATGGAAGGTAGTCTATTGTCGAGATTTTTGTTATTCCAATGGATGGTAGCCTTATCATTATGGAAGGTAGTTTTTTATCGAGATTTTGTTTACTCCAATGGATGGTAGCGTTGTCATTATGCAAAGTATACTATTGTCGAGGTTTTTATTACTCCAATGGATGGTAGCCTTGTCATTATGGAAGGTAGTTTTTTGTCGATATTTTTGTTACTCCAATGAATGGTAGCCTTGTCGATATGGAAGGTAGTCTATCGTTTATATTTTTGTTAATCCAATGGATTGTAGCCTTATCATTTTGTAAGGTAGTCTATTGTTTGGAATTTTTGTTACTCCAATGGATGGTAGCCTTGTCATTATGGAAGGTAGTCTATTGTCGAGATTTTTGTTATTCCAATGGATGGTAACCTTGTCATTATGGAAGGAAGTCTTTTGTCGAGATTTTTATTACTCCAATGGATGGTAACCTTATCATTATTGAAGGTAGTCTATTATAGATATCTTTGTTACTCGAATGGATGGTAGCCTTTATGGAAGGTAGCCTATTGTCGAGATTTTTGTTATTCCGATGAATGGTAACCATGTCATTATGGAAGGTAGTATTTTGTCGATATTTTTGTTACTCCAGTGGATGGTAGCCTTGTCATTATTGAAGGAAGTCTATTGTCGATATCATTGTTACCCCAATGGATGTATCCTTGTCATAATAGAAGGTAGTCTGTTGTCGATATTTTTGTTACTCCAATGAATGGTAGCGTTGTCGATATGGAAAGTAGTCTATCATTGAGATTTCTGTTACTCCAATGGATTGTACCCTTGACATTTTGTAAAGTAGTCTGTTGTTCAAATTTTTGTTACTCCAAGGGATGGTAGCCTTGTCATTAGGGAAGGTAGTCTGTTGTCGAGATTTTTGTTATTCCAATGGATGGTAACCTTGTCATTATGGAAGGTAGTCTTTTGTCGAGATTTTTGTTACTCCAATGGATGGTAGCGTTGTCATTATGCAAAGTAGACTATTGTCGAGATTTTTATTACTCCAATGGATGGTAGCCTTGTCATTAGGGAAGGTAGCTTTTTATGGAGATTTTTGTTACTCCAATGGATGGTAGCCTTGTCATTATGGAAGGTAGTCTATTGTCGAAATGTTTGTTATTCCAATGGATGGTAGCCTTATCATTATGGAAGGTAGTTTTTTATCGAGATTTTGGTTACTCCAATGGATGGTAGCGTTGTCATTATGCAAAGTATACTATTGTCGAGGTTTTTATTACTCCAATGGATGGTAGCCTTGTCATTATGGAAGGTAGTTTTTTGTCGATATTTTTGTTACTCCAATGAATGGTAGCCTTGTCGATATGGAAGGTAGTCTATCGTTGATATTTCTGTTACTCCAATGGATTGTAGCCTTATCATTTTGTAAGGTAGTCTATTGTTTGGAATTTTTGTTACTCCAATGGATGGTAGCCTTGTCATTATGGAAGGTAGTCTATTGTCGAGATTTTTGTTACTCCAATGGATGGTAACCTTGTCATTATGGAAGGAAGTCTATTATAGATATCTTTGTTACTCGAATGGATGGTATCCTTGTAGTTATGGAAGGAAGCCTATTGTCGAGATTTTTGTTATTCCGATGAATGGTAACCATGTCATTATGGAAGGTAGTATTTTGTCGATATTTTTGTTACTCCAGTGGATGGTAGCCTTGTCATTATTGAAGGTAGTCTATTGTCGATATCATTGTTACCCCAATGGATGTAGCCTTGTCATTATAGAAGGTAGTCTGTTGTCGATATTTTTGTTACTCCAATGAATGGTAGCCTTGTCGTTATGGATGGTAGTCTGTTGTTCAGTTTTTTGTTACTCCAATGGATGGTAGCCTTGTCATTATGGAAGGTAGTCTGTTGTGGAGATTTTTGTTATTCCAATGGATGGTAACCTTGTCATTATGGAAGGTAGTATTTTGTCTATATTTTTGTTACTCCAATGGATGGTAGCCTTGTCATTATGGAAGGTAGTCTATTATCGAGATTTTTTTTATTCCAATGGATGGTAGCCTTGTCATTATGGAAGGTAGTTTTTTGTTGACATTTTTGTTACTCCAATGGATTGTAGCCTTGTCATTATGGAAGGTAGTCTGTTGTCGAGATTATTTTTACCCCAATGGATGTAGCCTTGTCATTATAGAAGGTAGTCTGTTATCGAGATTTTTGTTATTACAATGGATGGTAACCTTGTCATTATGGAAGGTAGTCTTTTATCGAGATTTTTGTTACTCCAATGGATGGTAGCCTTGTCATTATTGAAGGTAGTCTATTGTCGATATCTTTGTTAATCCAAAGGATGATTGTCTTATCATTATGCAAAGTATTCTATTATTCAGATTTTTGTTACTCCAATGGATGGTAGCCTTGTCATTATGGAAGGTAGTATTTTGTCGAGATTTTTGTTACACCAATGGATGGTAGCCTTGTAATTATTGAAGGTAGTCTATTATCGATATCTTTGTGACTTCAATGGATGATAGCCTTGTCAATATGGAAGGTAGTCTGTTTTCGAGATTTTTGTTACTCCAATAGATGGTAGACTTGGCATTATGAAAGGTAGTCTGTTGTCGAGATTTTTGATACTCCAATGGATGGTAGCCTTGTGATTACAGAAGGTAGTCTGTTGTCAAGATTTTTGTTACTCCAATGGATGGTATCCTTGTCATTATAAAAGGTAGTTTGTCGTTGAGATTTGTGTTACTCCAATGGATTGTAGCCTTGCCATTATGGAAGGTAGTATGTTGTTCAGATTTTTGTTACTCTAATGGATGGTAGCCTTGTCATTATGGAAGGTAGTCTGTTATCGATATTTTTGTTATTCCAATGGATGGTAGCCTTATCATTATTGAAGGTAGTTTTTTATCGAGATTTTTGTTACTCCAATGGATGGTAGCCTTTTCATTATGGAAGGTAGACTATTGTCGAGATTTTTATTATTCTAATGGATGGTAGCCTTGTCATTAAGGAAGGTAGTTTTTTGTCGAGATTTTTGATACTCCAATGGACGGTAGCCTTGTCATTATGGAAGGTAGTCTGTTGTCGAGATTTTTGTTACCCCAATGGTTGTATCCTTGTCATTATAGAAGGTAGTCTATTGTCGATGTTTTTGTTACTCCAATGGATGGTAGCCTTGTCATTATGGAAGGTAGTCTGTCGTTGAGATTTCAGTTACTCCAATGGATTGTAGCCTTGTAATAATGGAAGGTAGTATGTTGTTCAGATTTTTGTTATTCCAAAGGAT
The DNA here is from genome assembly GCA_948472305.1 of Vicia faba. Lineage (NCBI taxonomy): Eukaryota > Viridiplantae > Streptophyta > Magnoliopsida > Fabales > Fabaceae > Vicia > Vicia faba. Next base: position 678,375,561 of record OX451739.1, on the reverse strand, counting down.
GGTAGCCTTGTCATTATGGAAGGTAGTTTGTTGTTGAGATTTTTGTTATTCCATTGGATGTTAGCCTTGTCATTATGGAAGGTAGTCTATTGTCGAGATTTTTGTTATTCCAATGGATTTTAACTTTGTCATTATGGAAGGTAGTATTTTGTCGAGATTTTTGTTACTCCAATGGATGGTAGCCTTATCATTATTGAAGGTAGTCTATTATCGATATCTTTGTTACTCCAAAGGATGGTAGCCTTGTAATTATGGAAGGTAGTCTGTTGTCGAGATTTTTGTTATCCCGATGGATGGTAACCTTTCCATTATGGAAGGTAGTATTTTGCCGAGATTTTTGTTACTCCAATTGATGGTAGCCTTGTCATTATTGAAGGTAGTCTATTGTCGATATCATTGTTACCCTAATGGATGTAGCCTTGTCATTATGGAAGGTAGATTTTATGGAGATTTTTCTTACTTCGATGGATGGTAGCCTTGTCATTATGGAAGGTAGTCTATTGTCGAGATTTTTTTTATTCCAATGGATGGTAGCCTTATCATTATGGAAGGTAGTTTTTTATCGAGATTTTTGTTACTCCAATGGATGGTAGCGTTGTCATTATGGAAGGTAGACTATTGTCGAGATTTTTATTATTCCAATGGATGGTAGCCTTATCATTATGGAAGGTAGTTTTTTGTCGAGATTTTTGTTACTCCAATGGACGGTAGCCTTGTCATTATGGAAGGTAGTCTTTTGTGGAGATTTTTGTTACCCCAATGGTATTAGCCATGTCATTATAGAAGGTAGTCTGTTTTCGATATTTTTGTTACTCCAATGAATGGTAGCCTTGTCCTTATGGAAGGTAGTCTATTGTCGATATCTTTGTTACTCCAATGGATGATAGCCTTGTCATTATGCAAGGTAGTCTGTTGTTCAAATTTTTGTTACTCCAATGGATTGTAGCCTTGTCATTATGGAAGGTATTATATTGTCGAGATGTTTGTTATTCCAATGGATGGTAGCCTTATCATTATGGAAGGTAGTTTTTTATGGAGATTTTTGTTACTCCAATGGATGGTAGCCTTGTCATTATGGAAGGTAGTCTGTTGTCGAGATTTTTGTTACCCCAATGGATGTATCCTTGTCATTATAGAAGGTAGTCAGTTGTCAATATTTTTGTTACTCCAATGAATGGTAGCCATGTCGACATGGAAGGTAGTCTTTCGTTGAGATTTCTGTTACTCCAATGGATTGTAGCCTTGTCATTTTGTAAGGTAGTCTTTTGTTCAAATTTTTGTTACTCCAATGGATGGTAGCCTTGTAATTATGGAAGGTAGTCTGTTGTCGAGATTTTTGTTATTCCAATGGATTGTAACCTTGTCATTATGGAAGGTAGCCTTTTGTCGAGATTTTTGTTACCCCAATGGATGGTAGCCTTGTAATTTTGGAAGGTAGTCTGTTGTCAAGATTTTTGTTACTCCAATGGATGGTAGCCTTATCATTATGGAAGGTAGTTTTTTATGGAGACTTTTGTTACTCTAATGGATGGTAGCCTTGTCATTATGGAAGGTAGTCGATTGTCAAGATTTTTATTATTCCAATGGATGGTAGCCTTCTCATTAAGGAAGGTAGTTTTTTGTCGAGATTTTTGTTACTCCAATGGACGGTGGCCTTGTCATTATGGAAGGTAGTCTGTTGTCGAGATTTTTGTTACCCCAATGGTTGTAGCCTTGTCATTATAGAAGGTAGTCTATTGTCGATGTTTTTGTTACTACAATGGATGGTAGCCTTGTCATTATGGAAGGTAGTCTGTCGTTGAGATTTCTGTTACTCCAATGGATTGTAGCCTTGTAATTATGGAAGGTAGTATGTTGTTCAGATTTTAGTTATTCCAAAGGATGGTAGCCTTGTCATTATGGAAGGTAGTTTGTTGTTGAGATTTTTTTTATTCCATTGGATGCTAGCCTTGTCATTATGGAAGGTAGTCTATTGTTGAGATTTTTGTTATTCAAATGGATTATAACTTTGTCATTATGGAAGATAGTATTTTGTCGAGATTTTTGTTACTCCGAGGGATGGTAGCCTTATCATTATTGAAGGTAGTCTATTATCGATATCTTTGTTACTCCAATGGATGGTAGCCTTGTAATTATGGAAGGTAGTCTGTTGTCGAGATTTTTGTTATTCCGATGGATGCTAACCTTTCCATTATGGAAGGTAGTATTTTGTCGAGATTTTTGTTACTCCAATTGATGGTAGCCTTCTCATTATTGAAGGTAGTCTATTGTCGATATCATTGTTACCCCAATGGATGTAGCCTTGTCATTATGGAAGGTAGTCTTTTATGGAGATTTGTGTTACTCCAATTGATGGTAGCCTTGTCATTATGGAAGGTAGTCTATTGTCTTGATTTTTGTTATTCCAATGGATGGTAGCCTTATCATTATGGAAGGTTGTTTTTTATCGAGATTTTTGTTACTTCGATGGATGGTATCGTTGTCCTTATGGAAGGTAGAGTATTGTCGAGATTTTTATTATTCCAATGGATGGTAGCCTTGTCATTATGGAAGGTAGTTTTTTGTCTAGATTTTTGTTACTCCAATGGATGTAGCCTTGTCATTATAGAAGGTAGTCTGTTTTCGATATTTTTGTTACTCCAATGAATGGTAGCCTTGTCCTTATGGAAGGTAGTCTATTGTCGATATCTTTGTTACTCCAATGGATGATAGCCTTGTCATTATGCAAGATAGTCTGTTGTTTAGATTTTTGTTACTCCAATGGATGGTAGCCTTGTCATTATGGATAGTATTCTATTGTCGAGATGTTTGTTATTCCAATGGATGGTAGCCTTATCATTATGGAAGGTAGTTTTTTATGGAGATTTTTGTTAGTCCAATGGATGGTAGCCTTGTCATTATGGAAGGTAGTCGATTGTCAAGATTTTTATTATTCCAATGGATGGTAGCCTTCTCATTAAGGAAGGTAGTTTTTTGTCGAGATTTTTGTTACTCCAATGGACGGCAGCCTTGTCATTATGGAAGGTAGTCTTTCGTTGAGATTTCTGTTACTCCAATGGAATCTAGCCTTGTCATTTTGTAAGGTAGTCTTTTGTTCAAATTTTTGTTACTCCAATAGATGGTAGCCTTGTAATTATGGAAGGTAGTCTGTTGTCGAGATTTTTGTTATTCCAATGGATTGTAACCTTGTCATTATGGAAGGTAGTCTTTTGTCGAGATTTTTGTTACCCCAATGGATGGTAGCCTTGTAATTATGGAAGGTAGTCTGTTGTCGAGATTTTTGTTACTCCAATGGATGGTATCCTTATCATTATGGAAAGTAGTTTTTTATCGAGACTTTTGTTACTCCAATGGATGGTAGCCTTACATTATGGAAGGTAGTCGATTGTCAAGATTTTTTTTATTCCAATGGATGGTAGCCTTATCATTATGGAAGGTAGTTTTTTATCGAGATTTTTGTTACTCCAATGGATGGTAGCGTTGTCATTATGGAAGGTAGACTATTGTCGAGATTTTTATTATTCCAATGGATGGTAGCCTTATCATTATGGAAGGTAGTTTTTTGTCGAGATTTTTGTTACTCCAATGGACGGTAGCCTTGTCATTATGGAAGGTAGTATTTTGTGGAGATTTTTGTTACCCCAATGGATGTAGCCATGTCATTATAGAAGGTAGTCTGTTTTCGATATTTTTATTACTCAAATGGATGGTATCCTTGTCATTATAGAAGGTAGTCTATTGTTGATATCTTTGTTACTCCAATGGATGATAGCCTTGTCATTATGCAAGGTAGTCTGTTGTTCAGATTTTTGTTACTCCAATGGATGGTAGCCTTGTCATTATGGAAGGTAGTCTATTTTCGATATGTTTGTTACTCCAATGGATGGTAGCCTTATCATTATGGAAGGTAGTTTTTTATGCAGATTTTTATTACTCCAATGGATGGTAGCCTTGTCATTATGGAAGGTAGTTTGTTGTCAAGATTTTTGTTACCCCAATGGATGTATCCTTGTCATTATAGAAGGTAGTTTGTTGTCGATATTTTTGTTACTCTAATGAATGGTAACCTTGTCATTATTGAACGTAGTCTATTGTCGATATCTTTGTTACTCAAATGGATGATAGCCTTGTCATTATGCAAGGTTGTCTGTTGTTCAGATTTTTGTTACTCCAATGGATGGTAGCCTTATCATTATGGAAGGTAGTTTTTTATGGAGACTTTTGTTACTCCAATGGATGGTAGCCTTGTCATTATGGAAGGTAGTCGATTGTCAAGATTTTTATTATTCCAATGGATGGTAGCCTTCTCATTAAGGAAGGTAGTTTTTTGTCGAGATTTTTGTTACTCCAATGGACGGTAGCCTTGTCATTATGGAAGGTAGTCTGTTGTCGAGATTTTTGTTACCCCAATGATTGTAGCCTTGTCATTATAGAAGGTAGTCTATTGTCGATGTTTTTGTTACTACAATGGATGGTAGCCTTGTCATTATGGAAGGTAGTCTGTCGTTGAGATTTCTGTTACTCCAATGGATTATAGCCTTGTAATTATGGAAGGTAGCATGTTGTTCAGATTTTTGTTATTCCAAAGGATGGTAGCCTTGTCATTATGGAAGGTAGTTTGTTGTTGATATTTTTGTTATTCCATTGGATGCTATCCTTGTCATTATGGAAGGTAGTCTATTGTCGAGATTTTTGTTATTCCAATGGATTATAACTTTGTCATTATGGGAGGTAGTATTTTGTCGAGATTTTTGTTACTCCAATGGATGGTAGCCTTATCATTATTGAAGGTAGTCTATTATCGATATCTTTGTTACTCTAATGGATGGTAGCCTTGTAATTATGGAAGGTAGTCTATTGTCGAGATTTTTGTTATTCCGATGGATGCTAACCTTTCCATTATGGAAGGTAGTATTTTGTCGAGATTTTTGTTACTCCAATTGATGGTAGCCTTGTCATTATTGAAGGTAGTCTATTGTCGATATCATTGTTACCCCAATGGATGTAGCCTTGTCATTATGGAAGGTAGTTTTTTATGGAGATTTGTGTTACCGCAATGGATGGTAGCCTTGTCATTATGGAAGGTAGTCTATTGTCGAGATTTTTGTTATTCCAATGGATGGTAGCCTTATCATTATGGAAGGTAGGTTTTTATCGAGATTTTTGTTACTTCAATGGATGGTTCGTTGTCATTATGGAAGGTAGAGTATTGTCGAGATTTTTATTATTCCAATGGATGGTAGCCTTGTCATTATGGAAGGTAGTTTTTTGTCTAGATTTTTGTTATTCCAATGGACGGTAGCCTTGTCATTATGGAAGGTAGTCTATTGTCGAGATTTTTGTTACCCCAATGGATGTAGCCTTGTCATTATAGAAGGTAGTCTGTTTTCGATATTTTTGTTACTCCAATGAATGGTAGCCTTGTCCTTATGGAAGGTAGTCTATTGTCGATATCTTTGTTACTCCAATGGATGATAGCCTTGTCATTATGCAAGCAAGTCTATTGTTCAGATTTTTGTTACTCCAATGGATGGCAGCCTTGTCATTATGGAAGGTATTCTATTGTCGAGATGTTTGTTATTCCAATGGATGGTAGCCTTATCATTATGGAAGGTAGTTTTTTATGGAGATTTTTGTTACTCCAATGGATGGTAGCCTTGTCATTATGGAAGGTAGTCTGTTGTCGAGATTTTTGTTACCCCAATGGATGTATCCTTGTCATTATAGAAGGTAGTTTGTTGCCAATATTTTTGTTACTCCAATGAATGGTAGCCTTGTCGACATGGAAGGTAGTCTTTCGTTGAGATTTCTGTTACTCCAATGGATTGTAGCCTTGTCATTTTGTAAGGTAGTCTTTTGTTCAAATTTTTGTTACTCCAATAGATGTTAGCCTTGTAATTATGGAAGGTAGTCTGTTGTCGAGATTTTTGTTATTCCAATGGATTGTAACCTTGTCATTATGGAAGGTAGTCTTTTGTAGAGATTTTTGTTACCCCAATGGATGGTAGCCTTGTAATTATGGAAGGTAGTCTATTGTCGAGATTTTTTTTACTCCAATGGATGGTAGCCTTATCATTATGGAAGGTAGTTTTTTATGGAGACTTTTGTTACTCCAATGGATGGTAGCCTTGTCATTATGGAAGGTAGTCTATTTTCGATATGTTTGTTATTCCAATGGATGGTAGCCTTATCATTATGGAAGGTAGTTTTTTATGGAGATTTTTATTACTCGAATGGATGGTAGCCTTGTCATTATGGAAGGTAGTCTGTTGTTAAGATTTTTGTTACCCCAATGGATGTATCCTTGTCATTATAGAAGGTAGTTTGTTGCCAATATTTTTGTTACTCCAATGAATGGTAGCCTTGTCGACATGGAAGGTAGTCTTTCGTTGAGATTTCTGTTACTCCAATGGATTGTAGCCTTGTCATTTTGTAAGGTAGTCTTTTGTTCAAATTTTTGTTACTCCAATAGATGGTAGCCTTGTAATTATGGAAGGTAGTCTGTTGTCGAGATTTTTGTTATTCCAATGGATTGTAACCTTGTCATTATGGAAGGTAGTCTTTTGTAGAGATTTTTGTTACCCCAATGGATGGTAGCCTTGTAATTATGGAAGGTAGTCTGTTGTCGAGATTTTTGTTACTCCAATGGATGGTAGCCTTATCATTATGGAAGGTAGTTTTTTATGGAGACTTTTGTTACTCCAATGGATGGTAGCCTTGTCATTATGGAAGGTAGTCGATTGTCAAGATTTTTTTTATTCCAATGGATGGTAGCATTATCATTATGGAAGGTAGTTTTTTATCGAGATTTTTGTTACTCCAATGGACGGTAGCGTTGTCATTATGGAAGGTAGTCTTTTGTGGAGATTTTTGTTACCCCAATGGATGTAGCCATGTCATTATAGAAGGTAGTCTGTTTTCGATATTTTTCTTACTAAAAATGGATGGTATCCTTGTCATTATAGAAGGTAGTCTATTGTTGATATCTTTGTTACTCCAATGGATGACAGCCTTGTCATTATGCAAGGTAGTCTGTTGTTCAGATTTTTGTTACTCCAATGGATGGTAGCCTTTTCATTATGGAAGGTAGTCTATTTTCGATATGTTTGTTATTCCAATGGATGGTAGCCTTATCATTATGGAAGGTAGTTTTTTATGGAGATTTTTATTACTCCAATGGATGGTAGCCTTGTCATTATGGAAGGTAGTTTGTTGTCGAGATTTTTGTTACCCCAATGGATGTATCCTTGTCATTATAGAAGGTAGTTTGTTGTCGATATTTTTGTTACTCCAATTAATGGTAACCTTGTCATTATTGAACGTAGTCTATTGTTGATATCTTTGTTACTCAAATGGATGATAGCCTTGTCATTATGCAAGGTTGTCTGTTGTTCAGATTTTTGTTACTCCGATGGATGGTAGCCTTGTCATTATGGAAGGTAGTCCATTGTCGATATTTTTGTTAATCCAATGGATGGTATCCTTGTCATTATGGAAGGTAGACTATTGTCAAGATTTTTATTATTCAAATGCATGGTAGCCTTGTTATTATGGAAGGTAGTATTTTGTCGAGATTTTTGTTACTCCAATGGACGGTAGCCTTGTCATTATGGAAGGTAGTCTGTTGTCGAGATTTTTGTTACCCCAATGGATGTAGCCTTGTCATTATAAAAGGTGGTCTATTGTCGATGTTTTTGTTACTCCAATGGATGGTAGCCTTGTCATTATGGAAGGTAGTCTGTCGTTGAGATTTCTGTTACTCCAATGGATTGTAGCCTTGTAATTATGGAAGGTAGTATGTTGTTCATATTTTTGTTATTCCAAAGGATGGTAGCCTTGTCATTATGGAAGGTAGTCTGTTGTTGAGATTTTTGTTATTCCATTGGATGGTAGCCTTGTCATTATGGAAGCTAGTCTGTTGTCGAGATTTTTGTTATTCCAATGGATTATAACTTTGTCATTATGGAAGGTAGTATTTTGTCGAGATTTTTGTTACTCCAATGGATGGTAGCCTTATCATTATTGAAGGTAGTCTATCATCGATATCTTTTTTACTCCAATGGATGGTAGCCTTGTAATTATGTAAGGTAGTCTGTTGTCGAGATTTTTGTTATTCCCATGGATGGTAACCTTGTCATTATGGAAGGTAGTATTTTGTCGAGATTTTTGTTACTCCAATTGATGGTAGCCTTGTCATTACTGAAGGTAGTCTATTGTCGATATCATTGTTACCCCAATGGATGTAGCCTTGTCATTATGGAAGGTAGTTTTTTATGGAGATTTTTGTTACTCCAATGGATGGTAGCCTTGTCATTATGGAAGGTAGTTTTTTATGGAGATTTTTGTTACTCCAATGGATGGTAGCCTTGTCATTATGGAAGCTAGTCTACTGTCGAGATGTTTGTTATTCCAATGGATGGTAGCCTTATCATTATGGAAGGTAGTTTTTTATCGAGATTTTTGTTACTCCAATGGATGGTAGCATTGTCATTATGGAAGGCAGACTATTGTCGAGATTTTTATTATTCCAATGGATGGTAGCCTTGTCGATATGGAAGGTAGTCTTTCGTTGAGATTTCTGTTACTCCAATGGATTGTAGCCTTGTTATTAAGTAAGGTAGTCTTTTGTTCAAATTTTTGTTACTCCAATGGATGGTAGCCTTATCATTATGGAAGGTAGTCTTTTTTCGAGATTTTTGTTACTCCAATGGATGGTAGCCTTGTCATTATTGAAGGTAGTCTATTTTCGATAGCTTTGTTACTCCAATGGATGATAGCCTTGTCATTATGCAAGGTAGTCTGTTGTTCAGATTTTTGTTACTCCAATGGATGGTAGCCTTGTCATTATGGAAGCTAGTCTACTGTCGAGATGTTTGTTATTCCAATGGATGGTAGCCTTATCATTATGGAAGGTAGTTTTTTATCGAGATTTTTGTTACTCCAATGGATGGTAGCATTGTCATTATGGAAGGCAGCCTATTGTCGAGATTTTTATTATTCCAATGGATGGTAGCCTTGTCATTATGGAAGGTAGTTTTTTGTCGATATATTCGTTACTCCAATGAATGGTAGCCTTGTCGATATAGAAGGTAGTATGTCGTTGAGATTTCTGTTACTCCAATGGATTGTAGCCTTGTCATTTTGTAAGGTAGTCTGTTGTTCAAATTTTTGTTACTCCAATGGATGGTAGCCTTGTCATTATGGAAGGTAGTTTGTTGTCGAGATTTTTGTTATTCCAATGGATGGTAACCTTGTCATTATGGAAGGTAGTCTTTTGTCGAGATTTTTGTTACTCCAAAGGATGGTAGCCTTGTCATTATTGAAGGTAGTCTATTGTCGATATCTTTGTTACTCCAATGGATGATAGCCTTGTTATTATGCAAGGCAGTCTGTTGTTCAGTTTTTTGTTACTCCACTGGAGGGTAGCCTTGTCATTATGGAAGGTAGTCTATTGTCGAGATGTTTGTTATTCCAATGGATGGTAACCTTGTCATTATGGAAGGTAGTATTTTGTCAAGATTTTTGTTACTCCAATGGATTGTAGCCTTGTTATTATGGATGGTAGTCTGTTGTTCAAATTTTTGTTACTCCAATGGATGGTAGCCTTATCATTATGGAAGGTAGTTTTTTATCGAGATTTTTGTTACTCTAATGGATGGTAGCATTGTCATTATGGAAGGTAGACTATTGTCGAGATTTTTATTATTCCAATGGATTGTAGCCTTGTCATTATAGAAGTTAGTCTGCCGTCGATATTTTTGATACTCCAATGGATGGTAGCCTTGTCATTATGGAAGGTAGTCTATCGTTGAGATTTTTGTTATTCCATTGGATGGTAGCCTTGTCATTATGGAAGGTAGTCTATTGTCGAGATTTTTGTTATTCCAATGGATGGTAGCCTTGTAATTATTGAAGGTAGTCTAATATTGATATCTTTGTTACTCCAATGGATGATAGCCTTGTCATTATGGAAGGTAGTCTACTGTCGAGATTTTTGTTACTCCAATGGATGGTAGCCTTGTCATTATGAAAGCTAGTCTGTTGTCGAGATTTTTGTTACCCCAATGGATGGTAGCCTTGTAATTATGGAAGGTAGTATGTTGTAGAGATTTTTGTTACTCCAATGGATGGTATCCTTGTCATTATGGAAGGTAGTCTTTCTTTGAGAATTCTGTTATTCCAATGGATTGTAGCCTTGTCATTATGTAAGGTAGTCTGTCGTTAAGATTTCTGTTACTCCAATGGATTATAGCCTTGTCATTATTGAAGGTAGTCTGTTTTCGAGATTTTTGTTATTCCATTGGATTGTAGCCTTGTCATTACGGAAGGTAGTTTGTTGTCGATATTTTAGATACTCCAATGGATGGTAGCCTTGTAATTATGGAAGGTAGTCTGTTGTCGTGATTTTTTTTACTCCAATGGATGGTAGCCTTGTTATTATGGAAGGTAGTCTGTCGTTGATAATTCTATTACTCCAATGGATTGTAGCCTTGTGATTATGGAAGTTAGTATGTTGTTCAAATTTTTGTTACTCCAATGGATTGTAGCCTTATCATTATGGAAGGTAGTTTCTTATCGAGATTTTTGTTACTCCAATGGATGGTAGCATTGTCATTATGGAAGGTAGACTATTGTCGAGATTTTTATTATTCCAATGGATGGTAGCCTTGTCATTATAGAAGGAAGTCTGTTGTCGATATTTTTGATACTCTAATGGATGGTAGCCTTGTCATTATCGAAGGTAGTCTGTCGTTGAGATTTCTGTTACTCCAATGGAATTTAGCCTTGTCATTATGGAAGGTAGTATGTTGTTCAAATTTTTTTTATTCCAAAGGATGGTAGCCTTGTCATTGTGGAACGTAGTCTGTTGTTGGGATTTTTGTTATTCCATTGGATGGTAGCCTTGTCATTATGGAAGGTAGTCTATTGTCGAGATTTTTGTTATTCCAAGGGATGGTAACCTTGTCATTATGGAAGTTAGTATTTTGTAAAGATTTTTGTTACACCAATTGATGGTAGCCTTGTCATTATTGAAGGTAGTCTATTATCAATATCTTTGTTACTCCAATGGATGATAGCCTTGTCAATATGGAAGGTAGTCTGTTGTCGAGATTTTTGTTACTCCAATGGATGGTATCCTTGTCGTTATGAAAGGTAGTCTGTTGTCGAGATTTTTGATACTCCAGTGGATGGTAGCCTTGTCATTACAGAAGGTAGTCTGTTGTCAAGATTTTTGTTACTCCAATGGATGGTATCCTTTTCATTATGGAAGGTAGTCTATCATTAAGATTTCTGTTACTCCAATGGATTGTAGCCTTGTCATTATGTAAGGTAGTCTGTTGTTCAGATTTTTGTTACTCCAACGGATGGTAGCCTTGTCATTATGGAAGGTAGTCTATTGTCGATATCTTTGTTACTCCAATGGATGGTAGCCTTGTCATTATGGAAGGTAGTCTGTTGTTCAGATTTTTGTTACTCCAATGGATGGTAGCCTTGTCATTATGGAAGGTAGTCTGTCGTGGAGATTTATGTTACTCCAATGGATTGTAGCCTTGTCATTATGGAAGGTAGTTTGTTCTTAAGATTTTTTTTACTCTAATAGATGGTAGCCTTGTGATTATGGAAGGTAGACTGTTGTCGAGATTTTTGTTATTCCATTGGATGGTAACCTTGTCATTATTGAAGGTAGTCTATTGTCGAGATTTTTGTTATTCCAATGGATGGTAACCTTGTCATTAAGGAAGGTAGTATTTTGTCGAGATTTTTGTTACTCGAATTGATGGTAGCCTTATCATTGTCGAAGGTAGTTTGTTGTCGAGATTTTTTTTACTCCAATGGATGGTAGCCTTGTCATTATTGAAGGTAGTATGTTGTCGATATCTTTGTTACTCCAATAGATGGTAGCCTTGTCATTATGGAAGGTAGTCTATTAACGAGATTTTTGTTACTCCAATGGATGGTAGCCTTGTCAATATGGAAGGTAGTCTATTGTTGAGATTTTTGTTATTCCAATAGATAATAGCCTTTTCATTATGGAAGGTAGTATGTTGTTGAGATTTTTATTATTACATTGGATGGTAGCCTTCTTATTATGGAAGGTAGTCTTTTGTCGAGATTTATGTTATTCCAATGGATGGTAACCTTGTCATTATGGAAGGTAGTATTTTGTCGAGATTTTTGTTACACCAATGGATGGTAGCCTTGTCATTATTGAAGGTAGTCTATTTTCGATATCTTTGTTACTCCAATGGATGATAGCCTTGTCATTATGAAAGGTCGTCTATTGTCGAGATTTTTGTTACTCCAATGGATGGTAGCCTTGTCATTATGAAAGGTAGTCTGTTGTCGATATTTTTGTTACCCCAATGGATGGTAGCCTTGTCATTATGGAAGGTAGTCTATTGTCGAGATTTTTGTTATTCCAATGGATGGTAGCCTTGTCATTATGGAAGGTAGTCTGTCGTTGAGATTTCTGTTACTCCAATGGATTGTAGCCTTGTCATTATGCAAGGTAGTTTGTTGTTCAGATTTTTGTTACTCCAATGGATGGTAGCCTTGTAATTATGGAAGGTAGTCTGTTGTCAAGAATTTTTTAATCCATTGGATGGTAGCCTTGTCATTATGGAAGGTAGTCTATTGTCGAGATTTTTGTTATTCCAATGGATGGTAACCTTGTCATTATGGAAGGAAGTATTTTATCTAGATTGTTGTTACTCCATTGGATGGTAGCCTAGTCATTATCGAAGGTATTTTGTTGTTGATATCTTTGTTATTCCAATGGATGGTAGCCATGTCTTTATGGAAGGTAGTTTGTTCTTTAGATTTTTATTACACCAATGGATGGTAGCCTTGTGATTATGGAAGTTAGATTGTTGCCGAGATTTTTGTTATTCCATTTGATGGTAGCCTTGTCATTATGGAAAGTAGTATGTTGTCTAGATTTTTGTTACTCTAGTGGATGGTAGCCTTGTCCTTATGGAAGGTAGTCTGTTGTCGAGATTTTTGTTACTCCAATGGATGGTACCCTTGTCATTATGGAAAGTATTTTGTGGTTGATATTTTTGTTAATCCAATGGATGGTAGCTTTGTCATTATGGAAGGTAGTTTGTTGTTTAGATTTTTGTTATTCCAATGGATGGTAACCTTGACATTATGGAAGGTAGTCTGTTGTTCCAATGGATGATAGACTTGTCATTATGTAAGGTAGTATGTTGTTCAGATTTTTGTTACTCCAATGGATGGTAACCTTGTCATTATGGAAGGTAGTCTATTGTCGAGATTTTTGTTATTCCAATGGATGGTAGACTTGTCATTATGGAAGGTAGTCTGTTGTTTAGATTTTTGTTATTCCAATTGATGGTAACCTTGTCATTATGGAAGATAGTCTTTTGTCGAGATTTTTGTTACTCCAATGGATGGTAGCCTTGTTATTATTGAAGGTAGTCTGTTGTCGATATCTTTGTTACTCCAATAGATGATAGACTTGTCATTATGTAAGGTAGTCTGTTGTTCAGATTTTTGTTACTCCAATGCTTGGTAGCCTTGTCATTATGGAAGGTAGTCTATTGTCGAGATTTTTGTTATTCCAATGGATGGTAGCCTTGCCATTATGGAAGGTAGTCTTTCATGGAGATTTCTGTTACTCCAATGGATTGTAGCCTTGTCATTATGGAAGGAAGTTTGTTATTCAGATTTTTTTTTACTCCAATGGATGGTAGCCTTGTCATTATGGAAGGTAGTTTGTTGTCGAGATTTTTGTTACTCCAATGGATGATAGCCTTGTCATTATGGAAGGTAGTCTGTTGTAGAGAATTTTGTTACTCCAATGGATGGTAGCCTTGTCCTTATGGAAGGTAGTCTGTTGTCGAGATTTTTGTTACTCCAATGGATGATAGCCTTATCATTATGGAAGGTAGTCTGTTGTCGAGATTTTTGTTACTCCAAAGGATGGTAGCCTTGTCATTATGGAGCATAGTCTGTTGTCGATATTTTTGTTACTCCAGTGGATGGTAGCCTTGTCATTATGGAAGGTAGTTTGTTTTCGATATTTTTGTTACTCCAATGGATGGTAGACTTGTCATTATTGAACATAGTATTTTGTCGATATTTTTGTTACTCCAGTGGATGGTAGCCTTGTTATTATGGAAGGTAGTTTGTTGTCGTGATTTTTGTTATTCCATTGGATGGTAGCCTTGTCATTATGGAAGGTAGTCTGTTGTCGAGATTTTTGTTATTCCAATGGATGGTAGCCTTGTCATTATGGAAAGTAGTATTTTGTCGAGATTTTTGTTACTCGAATGGATGGTAGCCTTGTCATTATGGAAGGTAGTCTGTTGTCGATATTTTTTTTACTCCAATGGATGGTAGCCTTGTCATTATGGAAGGTAGTCTGTTGTCAATATTTTGATACTCGAAAGGATGGTAGCCTTGTCATTATGGAACATAGTTTGTTGTCTATATTTTTGTTACTCCAATGGATGGTAGCCTTGTCATTATGGAAGGTAGTTTGTTTTCTATATTTTTGTTACTCCAATGGATGGTAGACTTGTCATTATGGAAGGTAGTCTGTTGTTTAGATTTTTATTATTCCAATGGATGGTAACCTTGTCATTATGGAAGATAGTCTTTTGTCGAGATTTTTGTTACTCCAATGGATGGTAGCCTTGTCATTATTGAAGGTAGTCTGTTGTCGATATCTTTGTTACTGCAATGGATGGTAGCCTTGTCATTATGGAAGGTAGTCTATTGTCGAGATTTTTGTTATTCCAATGGATGGTACCCTTGTCATTATGTAAGGTAGTCTATTGTCGAGATTTTTGTTACTCCAATGAATGATAGCCTTGCCATTATGGATGGTAGTCTGTTGTCAAGATTTTTGTTTCCCCAATAGATGGTAACCTTGTCATTTTGGAAGGTAGTTTGTTCTTCAAATTTTTGTTACTCCAATGGATGGTAGCCTTGTGATTATGTAAGGTAGAATGTTGTCGAGATTTTTGTTATTCCATTGGATGGTAGCCTTATCATTATGGAAGGTAGTCTATTTGTAGAGATTTTTGTTATTCCAATGGATGGTAACCTTATCATTATGGAAGGTAGTATTTTGTCGATATTTTTGTTACTCCAATGGATGATAGCCTTGTCAATATGGATGGTAGTCTGTTGTCGAGATTTTTTTCACTCCAATGGATGGTAGCCATGTCATTATGTAAGGTAGTTTGTTGTCGAGATTTTGTTACTTCAAAGGACGGTAGCCTTCTCATTATGGAACATAGTCTGTTGTCGATATTTTTGTTACTCCAGTGGATGGTAGCCTTGTCATTATGGAAGGTAGTTTGTTTTCGATATTTTTGTTACTCCAATGGATGGTAGACTTGTCATTATGGAAGGTAGTCTATTGTTTAGATTTTTATTATTCCAATGGATGGTAACCTAGTCATTATGGAAGATAGTCTTTTGTCGAGATTTTTGTTACTCCAATGGATGGTAGCCTTGTCATTATTGAAGGTAGTCTGTTGTCGATATCTTTGTTACTCCAATGGATGGTAGCCTTGTCATTATAGAAGGTAGTCTATTGTCGAGATTTTTGTTATTCCAATGGATGGTAGCCTTCTCATTATGGAACATAGTCTTTTGTCGATATTTTTGTTACTCCAGTGGATGGTAGCCTTGTTATTATGGAATGTAGTTTGTTGTCGAGATTTTTGTTATTCCATTGGATGGTAGCCTTGTCATTATGGAAGGTAGTCTGTTGTCGAGATTTTTGTTATTCCAATGGATGGTAGCCTTGTCATTATGGAAGGTAGTATTTTGTCGAGATTTTTTTTACTCGAATGGATGCTAGCCTTGTCATTATATAAGGTAGTCTGTTGTCGAGATTTTTGTTACTCCAATGGATGGTAGCCTTGTCATTTTGGAAGGTAGTCTGTTGTTAAGATTTTGTTACTCGAAAGGATGGTAGCCTTGTCATTATGGAACATAGTCTGTTGTCGACATTTTTGTTACTCCAATGGATGGTAGCCTTGTCATAATGGAAGGTAGTTTGTTTTCAATATTTTTGTTACTCCAATGGATGGTAGACTTGTCATTATGGAAGGTAGTCTGTTGTTTATATTTTTATTATTCCAATGGATGGTAACCTTGTCATTATGGAAGATAGTCTTTTGTCGATATTTTTGTTACTCCAATGGATGGTAGCCTTGTCATTATTGAAGGTAGTCTGTTGTCGATATCTTTGTTACTGCAATGGATGGTAGCCTTGTCATTATGGAAGGTAGTCTATTGTCGAGATTTTTGTTATTCCAATGGATGGTACCCTTGTCATTATGTAAGGTAGTCTATTGTCGAGATTTTTGTTACTCCAATGAATGATAGCCTTGCCATTATGGATGGTAGTCTGTTGTCAAGATTTTTGTTTCCCCAATAGATGGTAACCTTGTCATTTTGGAAGGTAGTTTGTTCTTCAAATTTTTGTTACTCCAATGGATGGTAGCCTTGTGATTATGTAAGGTAGAATGATGTCGAGATTTTTGTTATTCCATTGGATGGTAGCCTTATCATTATGGAAGGTAGTCGGTTTGTAGAGATTTTTGTTATTCCAATGGATGGTAACCTTATCATTATGGAAGGTAGTATTTTGTCGATATTTTTGTTACTCCAATGGATGATAGCCTTGTCAATATGGATGGTAGTCTGTTGTCGAGATTTTTTTCACTCCAATGGATGGTAGCCATGTCATTATGTAAGGTAGTTTGTTGTCCAGATTTTGTTACTCCAAAGGACGGTAGCCCCGTCATTATGGAACATAGTCTGTTGTCCAGATTTTTGTTACTCCATTGGATGGTAGACTTGTCATTATGGAAGGTAGTTTGTTGTCGAGATTTTTGTTATTCCAATGGATGGTAGCCTTGTCATTATGGAAGGTAGTATTTTGTCGAGATTTTTGTTACTCGAATGGATGCTAGCCTTGTCATTATGGAAGGTAGTCTGTTGTCGAGATTTTTGTTACTCCAATGGATCATAGCCTTATCATTATGGAAGGTAGTCTGTTTTCGAGATTTTTGTTACTCCAAAGGATGGTAGCCTTGTCATTATGGAACATAGTCTGTTGTCGATATTTTTGTTACTCTAGTGGATGGTAGCCTTGTCATTATGGAAGGTAGTTTGTTTTCGATATTTTTGTTACTCCAATGGATGGTAGACTTGTCATTATGGAAGGTAGTCTGTTGTTTATATTTTTATTATTCCAATGGATGGTAACCTTGTCATTATGGAAGATAGTCTTTTGTCGAGATTTTTGTTACTCCAATGGATGGTAGCCTTGTCATTATTGAAGGTAGTCTGTTGTCGATATCTTTGTTACTCCAATGGATGGTAGCCTTGTCATTATAGAAGGTAGTCTATTGTCGAGATTTTTGTTATTCCAATGGATGGTAGCCTTCTCATTATGGAACATAGTCTTTTGTCGATATTTTTGTTACTCCAGTGGATGGTAGCCTTGTTATTATGGAAAGTAGTTTGTTGTCGAGATTTTTGTTTCCCCAATAGATGGTAACCTTGTCATTTTGGAAGGTAGTTTGTTCTTCAAATTTTTGTTACTCCAATGGATGGTAGCCTTGTGATTATGTAAGGTAGAATGTTGTCGCGATTTTTGTTATTCCATTGGATGGTAGCCTTATCATTATGGAAGGTAGTCTGTTTGTAGAGATTTTTGTTATTCCAATGGATGGTAACCTTATCATTATGGAAGGTAGTATTTTGTCGATATTTTTGTTACTCCAATGGATGATAGCCTTGTCAATATGGATGGTAGTCTGTTGTCGAGATTTTTTTCACTCCAATGGATGGTAGCCATGTCATTATGTAAGGTAGTTTGTTGTCGAGATTTTGTTACTCCAACGGACGGTAGCCTTGTCATTATGGAACATAGTCTGTTGTCGAGATTTTTGTTACTCCATTGGATGGTAGACTTATCATTATGGAAGGTAGTATTTTGTCGATATTTTTGTTACTCCAATGGATGATAGCCTTGTCAATATGGATGGTAGTCTGTTGTCGAGATTTTTTTCACTCCAATGGATGGTAGCCATGTCATTATGTAAGGTAGTTTGTTGTCGAGATTTTGTTACTCCAAAGGACGGTAGCCTTGTCATTATGGAACATAGTCTGTTGTCGAGATTTTTGTTACTCCATTGGATGGTAGTCTTGTCATTATGGAAGGTAGTCTGTTGTCGAGATTTTTGTTATTCCAATGGATGGTAACCTTGTCATTATGGAAGGTAGTATATTGTCGATATTTTAGTTACTCGAATGGATGGTAGCCTTGTCATTATGGAAGGTAGTTTGTTGTCGAGATTTTTATTACTCCAATGGATCATAGCCTTATCATTATGGAAGGTAGTCTGTTGTCGAGATTTTTGTTACTCCAAAGGATGGTAGCCTTGTAATTATGGAACATAGTCTGTTGTCGATATTTTTGTTACTCCAGTGGATGGTAGCCTTGTAATTATGGAAGGTAGTTTGTTTTCGATATTTTTGTTACTCCAATGGATGGTAGACTTGTCATTATGGAAGGTAGTCTGTTGTTTAGATTTTTATTATTCCAATGGATGGTAACCTTGTCATTATGGAAGATAGTCTTTTGTCGAGATTTTTGTTACTCCAATGGATGGTAGCCTTGTCATTATTGAAGGTAGTCTGTTGTCGATATCTTTGTTACTCCAATGGATGGTAGCCTTGTCATTATAGAAGGTAGTCTATTGTCGAGATTTTTGTTATTCCATTGGATGGTAGCCTTCTCATTATGGAACATAGTCTTTTGTCGATATTTTTGTTACTCCAGTGGATGGTAGCCTTGTTATTATGGAAAGTAGTTTGTTGTCGAGATTTTTGTTATTCCATTGGATGGTAGCCTTGTCATTATGGAAGGTAGTCTATTGTCGAGATTTTTGTTATTCCAATGGATGGCAGCCTTGTCATTATGGAAGGTAGTATTTTGTCGAGATTTTTGTTACTCGAATGGATGCTAGCCTTGTCATTATGGAAGGTAGTCTGTTGTCGATATTTTTGTTACTCCAATGGATGGTAGCCTTGTCATTATGGAAGGTAGTCTGTTGTCAAGATTTTGTTACTCGAAAGGATGGTAGCCTTGTCATTATGGAACATAGTCTGTTGTCGATATTTTTGTTACTCCAATGGATGGTAGCCTTGTCATTATGGAAGGTAGTTTGTTTTCGATATTTTTGTTACTCCAATGGATGGTAGACTTGTCATTATGGAAGGTAGTTTGTTGTTTATATTTTTATTATTCCAATTGATGGTAACCTTGTCATTATGGAAGATAGTCTTTTGTCGAGATTTTTGTTACTCCAATGGATGGTAGCCTTGTCATTATTGAAGGTAGTCTGTTGTCGATATCTTTGTTACTGCAATGGATGGTAGCCTTGTCATTATGGAAGGTAGTCTAT
Organism: Vicia faba; assembly: GCA_948472305.1. NCBI lineage: Eukaryota > Viridiplantae > Streptophyta > Magnoliopsida > Fabales > Fabaceae > Vicia > Vicia faba. The sequence goes on along the minus strand of OX451739.1, from coordinate 678,356,098 downwards.
TGTCGAGATTTTTATTATTCCAATGGATGGTACCCTTGTCATTATGTAAGGTAGTCTATTGTCGAGATTTTTGTTACTCCAATGGATGATAGCCTTGCCATTATGGATGGTAGTCTGTTGTCAAGATTTTTGTTTCCCCAATAGATGGTAACCTTGTCATTTTGGAAGGTAGTTTGTTCTTCAAATTTTTGTTACTCCAATGGATGGTAGCCTTGTGATTATGTAAGGTAGAATGTTGTCGCGATTTTTGTTATTCCATTGGATGGTAGCCTTATCATTATGGAAGGTAGTCTGTTTGTAGAGATTTTTGTTATTCCAATGGATGGTAACCTTATCATTATGGAAGGTAGTATTTTGTCGATATTTTTGTTACTCCAATGGATGATAGCCTTGTCAATATGGATGGTAGTCTGTTGTCGAGATTTTTTTCACTCCAATGGATGGTAGCCATGTCATTATGTAAGGTAGTTTGTTGTCGAGATTTTGTTACTCCAACGGACGGTAGCCTTGTCATTATGGAACATAGTCTGTTGTCGAGATTTTTGTTACTCCATTGGATGGTAGACTTATCATTATGGAAGGTAGTATTTTGTCGATATTTTTGTTACTCCAATGGATGATAGCCTTGTCAATATGGATGGTAGTCTGTTGTCGAGATTTTTTTCACTCCAATGGATGGTAGCCATGTCATTATGTAAGGTAGTTTGTTGTCGAGATTTTGTTACTCCAAAGGACGGTAGCCTTGTCATTATGGAACATAGTCTGTTGTCGAGATTTTTGTTACTCCATTGGATGGTAGTCTTGTCATTATGGAAGGTAGTCTGTTGTCGAGATTTTTGTTATTCCAATGGATGGTAACCTTGTCATTATGGAAGGTAGTATATTGTCGATATTTTAGTTACTCGAATGGATGGTAGCCTTGTCATTATGGAAGGTAGTTTGTTGTCGAGATTTTTATTACTCCAATGGATCATAGCCTTATCATTATGGAAGGTAGTCTGTTGTCGAGATTTTTGTTACTCCAAAGGATGGTAGCCTTGTAATTATGGAACATAGTCTGTTGTCGATATTTTTGTTACTCCAGTGGATGGTAACCTTGTAATTATGGAAGGTAGTTTGTTTTCGATATTTTTGTTACTCCAATGGATGGTAGACTTGTCATTATGGAAGGTAGTCTGTTGTTTAGATTTTTATTATTCCAATGGATGGTAACCTTGTCATTATGGAAGATAGTCTTTTGTCGAGATTTTTGTTACTCCAATGGATGGTAGCCTTGTCATTATTGAAGGTAGTCTGTTGTCGATATCTTTGTTACTCCAATGGATGGTAGCCTTGTCATTATAGAAGGTAGTCTATTGTCGAGATTTTTGTTATTCCATTGGATGGTAGCCTTCTCATTATGGAACATAGTCTTTTGTCGATATTTTTGTTACTCCAGTGGATGGTAGCCTTGTTATTATGGAAAGTAGTTTGTTGTCGAGATTTTTGTTATTCCATTGGATGGTAGCCTTGTCATTATGGAAGGTAGTCTGTTGTCGAGATTTTTGTTATTCCAATGGATGGCAGCCTTGTCATTATGGAAGGTAGTATTTTGTCGAGATTTTTGTTACTCGAATGGATGCTAGCCTTGTCATTATGGAAGGTAGTCTGTTGTCGATATTTTCGTTACTCCAATGGATGGTAGCCTTGTCATTATGGAAGGTAGTCTGTTGTCAAGATTTTGTTACTCGAAAGGATGGTAGCCTTGTCATTATGGAACATAGTCTGTTGTCGACATTTTTGTTACTCCAATGGATGGTAGCCTTGTCATTATGGAAGGTAGTTTGTTTTCGATATTTTTGTTACTGCAATGGATGGTAGCCTTGTCATTATGGAAGGTAGTCTATTGTCGAGATTTTTGTTATTCCAATTGATGGTACCCTTGTCATTATGTAAGGTAGTCTATTGTCGAGATTTTTGTTACTCCAATGGATGATAGCCTTGCCATTATGGATGGTAGTCTGTTGTCAAGATTTTTGTTTCCCCAATAGATGGTAACCTTGTCATTTTGGAAGGTAGTTTGTTCTTCAAATTTTTGTTACTCCAATGGATGGTAGCCTTGTGATTATGTAAGGTAGAATGTTGTCGAGATTTTTGTTATTCCTTTGGATGGTAGCCTTATCATTATGGAAGGTAGTCTGTTTGTAGAGATTTTTGTTATTCCAATGGATGGTAACCTTATCATTATGGAAGGTAGTATTTTGTCGATATTTTTGTTACTCCAATGGATGATAGCCTTGTCAATATGGATGGTAGTCTGTTGTCGAGATTTTTCTCACTCCAATGGATGGTAGCCATGTCATTATGTAAGGTAGTTTGTTGTCGAGATTTTGTTACTCCAAAGGACGGTAGCCTTGTCATTATGGAACATAGTCTGTTGTCGAGATTTTTGTTACTCCATTGGATGGTAGACTTATCATTATGGAAGGTAGTATTTTGTCGATATTTTTGTTACTCCAATGGATGATAGCCTTGTCAATATGGATGGTAGTCTGTTGTCGAGATTTTTTTCACTCCAATGGATGGTAGCCATGTCATTATGTAAGGTAGTTTGTTGTCGAGATTTTGTTACTCCAAAGGACGGTAGCCTTGTCATTATGGAACATAGTCTGTTGTCGAGATTTTTGTTACTCCATTGGATGGTAGACTTGTCATTATGGAAGGTAGTCTGTTGTCGAGATTTTTGTTATTCCAATGGATGGTAACCTTGTCATTATGGAAGGTAGTATATTGTCGATATTTTAGTTACTCGATTGGATGGTAGCCTTGTCATTATGGAAGGTAGTTTGTTGTCGAGATTTTTATTACTCCAATGGATCATAGCCTTATCATTATGGAAGGTAGTCTGTTGTCGAGATTTTTGTTACTCCAAAGGATGGTAGCCTTGTCATTATGGAACATAGTCTGTTGTCGATATTTTTGTTACTCCAGTGGATGGTAGCCTTGTCATTATGGAAGGTAGTTTGTTTTCGATATTTTTGTTACTCCAATGGATGGTAGACTTGTCATTATGGAAGGTAGTCTGTTGTTTAGATTTTTATTATTCCAATGGATGGTAACCTTGTCATTATGGAAGATAGTCTTTTGTCGAGATTTTTGTTACTCCAATGGATGGTAGCCTTGTCATTATTGAAGGTAGTCTGTTGTCGATATCTTTGTTACTCCAATGGATGGTAGCCTTGTCATTATAGAAGGTAGTCTATTGTCGAGATTTTTGTTATTCCAATGGATGGTAGCCTTCTCATTATGGAACATAGTCTTTTGTCGATATTTTTGTTACTCTAGTGGATGGTAGCCTTGTTATTATGGAAAGTAGTTTGTTGTCGAGATTTTTGTTATTCCATTGGATGGTAGCCTTGTCATTATGGAAGGTAGTCTGTTGTCGAGATTTTTGTTATTCCAATGGATGGTAGCCTTGTCATTATGGAAGGTAGTATTTTGTCGAGATTTTTGTTACTCGAATGGATGCTAGCCTTGTCATTATGGAAGGTAGTCTGTTGTCGAGATTTTCGTTACTCCAATGGATGGTAGCCTTGTCATTATGGAAGGTAGTCTGTTGTCATGATTTTGTTACTCGAAAGGATGGTAGCCTTGTCATTATGGAACATAGTCTGTTGTCGACATTTTTGTTACTCCAATGGATGGTAGCCTTGTCATTATGGAAGGTAGTTTGGTTTCGATATTTTTGTTACTCCAATGGATGGTAGACCTGTCATTATGGAAGGTAGTCTGTTGTTTATATTTTTATTATTCCAATGGATGGTAACCTTGTCATTATGGAAGATAGTCTTTTGTCGAGATTTTTGTTACTCCAATGGATGGTAGCCTTGTCATTATTGAAGGTAGTCTGTTGTCGATATCTTTGTTACTGCAATGGATGGTAGCCTTGTCATTATGGAAGGTAGTCTATTGTCGAGATTTTTGTTATTACAATGGATGGTACCCTTGTCATTATGTAAGGTAGTCTATTGTCGAGATTTTTGTTACTCCAATGGATGATAGCCTTGCCATTATGGATGGTAGTCTGTTGTCAAGATTTTTGTTTCCCCAATAGATGGTAACCTTGTCATTTTGGAAGGTATTTTGTTCTTCAAATTTTTGTTACTCCAATGGATGGTAGCCTTGTGATTATGTAAGGTAGAATGTTGTCGAGATTTTTGTTATTCCGTTGGATGGTAGCCTTATCATTATGGAAGGTAGTCTGTTTGTAGAGATTTTTGTTATTCCAATGGATGGTAACCTTATCATTATGGAAGGTAGTATTTTGTCGATATTTTTGTTACTCCAATGGATGATAGCCTTGTCAATATGGATGGTAGTCTGTTGTCGAGATTTTTTTCACTCCAATGGATGGTAGCCATGTCATTATGTAAGGTAGTTTGTTGTCGAGATTTTGTTACTCCAAAGGACGGTAGCCTTGTCATTATGGAACATAGTCTGTTGCCGAGATTTTTGTTATTCCATTGGATGGTAGACTTATCATTATGGAAGGTAGTATTTTGTCGATATTTTTGTTACTCCAATGGATGATAGCCTTGTCAATATGGATGGTAGTCTGTTGTCGAGATTTTTTTCACTCCAATGGATGGTAGCCATGTCATTATGTAAGGTAGTTTGTTGTCGAGATTTTGTTACTCCAAAGGACGGTAGCCTTGTCATTATGGAACATAGTCTGTTGTCGAGATTTTTGTTACTCCATTGGATGGTAGACTTGTCATTATGGAAGGTAGTCTGTTCTCGAGATTTATGTTATTCCAATGGATGGTAACCTTGTCATTATGGAAGGTAGTATATTGTCGATATTTTTGTTACTCGAATGGAATGTAGCCTTGTCATTATGGAAGGTAGTTTGTTGTCGAGATTTTTATTACTCCAATGGATCATAGCCATATCATTATGGAAGGTAGTCGGTTGTCGAGATTTTTGTTACTCCAAAGGATGGTAGCCTTGTCATTATGGAACATAGTCTATTGTCGATATTTTTGTTACTCCAGTGGATGGTAGCCTTGTCATTATGGAAGGTAGTTTGTTTTCGATATTTTTGTTACTCCAATGCATGGTAGACTTGTCATTATGGAAGGTAGTCTGTTGTTTAGATTTTTATTATTCCAATGGATGGTAACCTTGTTATTATGGAAGATAGTCTTTTGTCGAGATTTTTGTTACTCCAATGGATGGTAGCCTTGTCATTATTGAAGGTAGTCTGTTGTCGATATCTTTGTTACTCCAATGGATGGTAGCCTTGTCATTATATAAGGTAGTCTATTATCGAGATTTTTGTTATTCCAATGGATGGTAGCCTTCTCATTATGGAACATAGTCTTTTGTCGATATTTTTGTTACTCCAGTGGATGGTAGCCATGTTATTATGGAAAGTAGTTTGTTGTCGAGATTTTTGTTATTCCATTGGATGGTAGCCTTGTCATTATGGAAGGTAGTCTGTTGTCGAGATTTTTGTTATTCCAATGGATGGTAGCCTTGTCATTATGGAAGGTAGTATTTTGTCGAGATTTTTGTTACTCGAATGGATGCTAGCCTTGTCATTATGGAAGGTAGTCTGTTGTCGAGATTTTTGTTACTCCAATGGATGGTAGCCTTGTCATTATGGAAGGTAGTCTGTTGTCATGATTTTGTTACTCGAAAGGATGGTAGCCTTGTCATTATGGAACATAGTCTGTTGTCGACATTTTTGTTACTCCAATGGATGGTAGCCTTGTCATTATGGAAGGTAGTTTGTTTTCGATATTTTTGTTACTCCAATGGATGGTAGACTTGTCATTATGGAAGGTAGTCTGTTGTTTATATTTTTATTATTCCAATGGATGGTAACCTTGTCATTATGGAAGATAGTCTTTTGTCGAGATTTTTGTTACTCCAATGGATGGTAGCCTTGTCATTATTGAAGGTAGTCTGTTGTCGATATCTTTGTTACTGCAATTGATGGTAGCCTTGTCATTATGGAAGGTAGTCTATTGTCGAGATTTTTGTTATTCCAATGGATGGTACCCTTGTCATTATGTAAGGTAGTCTATTGTCGAGATTTTTGTTACTCCAATGGATGATAGCCTTGCCATTATGGATGGTAGTCTGTTGTCAAGATTTTTGTTTCCCCAATAGATGGTAACCTTGTCATTTTGGAAGGTAGTTTGTTCTTCAAATTTTTGTTACTCCAATGGATGGTAGCCTTGTGATTATGTAAGGTAGAATGTTGTCGAGATTTTTGTTATTCCATTGGAGTGTAGCCTTATCATTATGGAAGGTAGTCTGTTTGTAGAGATTTTTGTTATTCCAATGGATGGTAACCTTATCATTATGGAAGGTAGTATTTTGTCGATATTTTTGTTACTCCAATGGATGATAGCCTTGTCAATATGGATGGTAGTCTGTTGTCGAGATTTTTTTCACTCCAATGGATGGTAGCCATGTCATTATGTAAGGTAGTTTGTTGTCGAGATTTTGTTACTCCAAAGGACGGTAGCCTTGTCATTATGGAACATAGTCTGTTGTCGAGATTTTTGTTATTCCATTGGATGGTAGACTTATCATTATGTAAGGTAGTATTTTGTCGATATTTTTGTTACTCCAATGGATGATAGCCTTGTCAATTTGGATGGTAGTCTGTTGTCGAGATTTTTTTCACTCCAATGGATGGTAGCCATGTCATTATGTAAGGTAGTTTGTTGTCGAGATTTTGTTACTCCAAAGGACGGTAGCCTTGTCATTATGGAACAAAGTCTGTTGTCGAGATTTTTGTTACTCCATTGGATGGTAGACTTGTCATTATGGAAGGTAGTCTGTTGTCGAGATTTTTGTTATTCCAATGGATGGTAACCTTGTCATTATGGAATGTAGTATATTGTCGATATTTTTGTTACTCGAATGGATGGTAGCCTTGTCATTATGGAAGGTAGTTTGTTGTCGAGATTTTTGTTACTCCAATGGATGATAGCCTTATCATTATGGAAGGTAGTCTGCTGTCGAGATTTTTGTTACTCCAAAGGATGGTAGCCTTGTCATTATGGAACATAGTCTGTTGTCGATATTTTTGTTACTCTAGTGGATGGTAGCCTTGTCATTATGGAAGGTAGTTTGTTTTCGATATTTTTGTTACTCCAATGGATGGTAGACTTGTCATTATGGAAGGTAGTTTGTTGTTTATATTTTTATTATTCCAATGGATGGTAACCTTGTCATTATGGAAGATAGTCTTTTGTCGAGATTTTTGTTACTCCAATGGATGGTAGCCTTGTCATTATTGAAGGTAGTCTGTTGTTGATATCTTTGTTACTGTAATGGATGGTAGCCTTGTCATTATGGAAGGTAGTCTATTGTCGAGATTTTTGTTATTCCAATGGATGGTACCCTTGTCATTATGTAAGGTAGTCTATTGTCGAGATTTTTGTTACTCCAATGGATGATAGCCTTGCCATTATGGATGGTAGTCTGTTGTCAAGATTTTTGTTTCCCCAATAGATGGTAACCTTGTCATTTTGGAAGGTAGTTTGTTCTTCAAATTTTTGTTACTCCAATGGATGGTAGCCTTGTGATTATGTAAGGTAGAATGTTGTCGAGATTTTTGTTATTCCATTGGATGGTAGCCTTATCATTATGGAAGGTAGTCTGTTTGTAGAGATTTTTGTTATTCCAATGGATGGTAACCTTATCATTATGGAAGGTAGTATTTTGTCGATATTTTTGTTACTCCAATGGATGATAGCCTTGTCAATATGGAAGGTATTCTGTTGTCGAGATTTTTGTTATTCCAATGGATGGTAACCTTGTCATTATGGAATGTAGTATATTGTCGATATTTTTGTTACTCGAATGGATGGTAGCCTTGTCATTATGGAAGGTAGTTTGTTGTCGAGATTTTTGTTACTCCAATGGATGATAGCCTTATCATTATGGAAGGTAGTCTGCTGTCGAGATTTTTGTTACTCCAAAGGATGGTAGCCTTGTCATTATGGAACATAGTCTGTTGTCGATATTTTTGTTACTCTAGTGGATGGTAGCCTTGTCATTATGGAAGGTAGTTTTTTTTCGATATTTTTGTTACTCCAATGGATGGTAGACTTGTCATTATGGAAGGTAGTCTGTTGTTTATATTTTTATTATTCCAATGGATGGTAACCTTGTCATTATGGAAGACAGTCTTTTGTCGAGATTTTTGTTACTCCAATGGATGGTAGCCTTGTCATTATTGAAGGTAGTCTGTTGTCGATATCTTTGTTACTCCAATGGATGGTAGCCTTGTCATTATAGAAGGTAGTCTATTGTCGAGGTTTTTGTTATTCCAATGGATGGTAGCCTTCTCATTATGGAACATAGTCTTTTGTCGATATTTTTGTTACTCCAGTGGATGGTAGTCTTGTTATTATGGAAAGTAGTTTGTTGTCGAGATTTTTGTTATTCCATTGGATGGTAGCCTTGTCATTATGGAAGGTAGTCTGTTGTCGAGATTTTTGTTATTCCAATGGATGGTAGCCTTGTCATTATGGAAGGTAGTATTTTATCGAGATTTTTGTTACTCTAATGGATGCTAGCCTTGTCATTATGGAAGGTATTCTGTTGTCGAGATTTTTGTTACTCCAATGGATGGTAGCCTTGTCATTATGGAAGGTAGTCTGTTATCAAGATTTTGTTACTCGAAAGGATGGAAGCCTTGGCATTATGGAACATAGTCTGTTGTCGATATTTTTGTTACTCCAATGGATGGTAGCCTTGTCATTATGGAAGGTAGTTTGTTTTCGATATTTTTGTTACTCCAATGGATGGTAGACTTGTCATTATGGAAGGTAGTCTGTTGTTTAGATTTTTATTATTCCAATGGATGGTAACCTTGTCATTATGGAAGATAGTCTTTTGTCGAGATTTTTGTTACTCCAATGGATGGTAGCCTTGTCATTATTGAAGGTAGTCTGTTGTCGATATCTTTGTTACTGCAATGGATGGTAGCCTTGTCATTATGGAAGGTAGTCTATTGTCGAGATTTTTGTTATTCCAATGGATGGTACCCTTGTCATTATGTAAGGTAGTCTATTGTCGAGATTTTTGTTACTCCAATGGATGATAGCCTTGCCATTATGGATGGTAGTCTGTTGTCAAGATTTTTGTTTCCCCAATAGATGGTAACCTTGTCATTTTGGAAGGTAGTTTGTTCTTCAAATTTTTGTTACTCCAATGGATGGTAGCCTTGTGATTATGTAAGGTAGAATGTTGTCGAGATTTTTGTTATTCCATTGGATGGTAGCCTTATCATTATGGAAGGTAGTCTGTTTGTAGAGATTTTTGTTATTCCAATGGATGGTAACCTTATCATTATGGAAGGTAGTATTTTGTCGATATTTTTGTTACTCCAATGGATGATAGCCTTGTCAATATGGATGGTAGTCTGTTGTCGAGATTTTTTTCACTCCAATGGATGGTAGCCATGTCATTATGTAAGGTAGTTTGTTGTCGAGATTTTGTTACTCCAAAGGACGGTAGCCTTGTCTTTATGGAACATAGTTTGTTGTCGAGATTTTTGTTACTCCATTGGATGGTAGACTTATCATTATGGAAGGTAGTATTTTGTCGATATTTTTGTTACTCCAATGGATGATAGCCTTGTCAATATGGATGGTAGTCTGTTGTCGAGATTTTTTTCACTCCAATGGATGGTAGCCATGTCATTATGTAAGGTAGTTTGTTGTCGAGATTTTGTTACTTCAAAGGACGGTAGCCTTGTCATTATGGAACATAGTGTGTTGTCGAGATTTTTGTTACTCCATTTGATGGTAGACTTGTCATTATGGAAGGTAGTCTGTTGTCGAGATTTTTGTTATTCCAATGGATGGTAACCTTGTCATTATGGAAGGTAGTATATTGTCGATATTTTTATTACTCGAATGGATGGTAGCCTTGTCATTATGGAAGGTAGTTTGTTGTCGAGATTTTTATTACTCCAATGGATCATAGCCCAATCATTATGGAAGGTAGTCTGTTGTCGAGATTTTTGTTACTCCAAAGGATGGTAGCCTTGTCATTATGGAACATAGTCTGTTGTCGATATTTTTGTTACTCCAGTGGATGGTAGCCTTGTCATTATGGAAGGTAGTTTGTTTTCGATATTTTTGTTACTCCAATGGATGGTAGACTTGTCATTATGGAAGGTAGTCTGTTGTTTAGATTTTTATTATTCCAATGGATGGTAACCTTGTCATTATGGAAGATAGTATTTTGTCGAGATTTTTGTTACTCCAATGGATGGTAGCCTTGTCATTATTGAAGGTAGTCTGTTGTCGATATCTTTGTTACTCCAATGGATGGTAGCCTTGTCATTATAGAAGGTAGTCTATTGTCGAGATTTTTGTTATTCTAATGGATGGTAGCCTTCTCATTATGGAACATAGTCTTTTGTCGATATTTTTGTTACTCCAGTGGATGGTAGCCTTGTTATTATGGAAAGTAGTTTGTTGTCGAGATTTTTGTTATTCCATTGGATGGTAGCCTTGTCATTATGGAAGGTAGTCTGTTGTCGAGATTTTTGTTATTCCAATGGATGGTAGCCTTGTCATTATGGAAGGTAGTATTTTGTCGAGATTTTTGTTACTCGAATGGTTGCTAGCCTTGTCATTATGGAAGGTAGTCTGTTGTCGAGATTTTTGTTACTCCAATGGATGGTAGCCTTGTCATTATGGAAGGTAGTTTGTTGTCAAGATTTTGTTACTCGAAAGGATGGTAGCCTTGTCATTATGGAACATAGTCTGTTGTCGACATTTTTGTTACTCCAATGGTTGGTAGCCTTGTCATTATGGAAGGTAGTTTGTTTTCGATATTTTTGTTACTCCAATGGATGGTAGACTTGTCATTATGGAAGGTAGTCTGTTGTTTATATTTTTATTATTCCAATGGATGGTAACCTTGTCATTATGGAAGATAGTCTTTTGTTGATATTTTTGTTACTCCAATGGATGGTAGCCTTGTCATTATTGAAGGTAGTCTGTTGTCGATATCTTTGTTACTGCAATGGATGGTAGCCTTGTCATTATGGAAGGTAGTCTATTGTCGAGATTTTTGTTATTCCAATGGATGGTACCCTTATCATTATGTAAGGTAGTCTATTGTCGAGATTTTTGTTACTCCAATGGATGATAGCCTTGCCATTATGGATCGTAGTCTGTTGTCAAGATTTTTGTTTCCCCAATAGATGGTAACCTTGTCATTTTGGAAGGTAGTTTGTTCTTCAAATTTTTGTTACTCCAATGGATGGTAGCCTTGTGATTATGTAAGGTAGAATGTTGTCGAGATTTTTGTTATTCCATTGGATGGTAGCCTTATCATTATGGAAGGTAGTTTGTTTGTAGAGATTTTTGTTATTCCAATGGATGGTAACCTTATCATTATGGAAGGTAGTATTTTGTCGATATTTTTGTTACTCCAATGGATGATAGCCTTGTCAATATGGATGGTAGTCTGTTGTCGAGATTTTTTTCACTCCAATGGATGGTAGCCATGTCATTATGTAAGGTAGTTTGTTGTCGAGATTTTGTTACTCCAAAGGACGGTAGCCTTGTCATTATGGAACATAGTCTGTTGTCGAGATTTTTGTTACTCCATTGGATGGTAGACTTGTCATTATGGGAGGTAGTCTGTCGTCAAGATTTTTGTTATTCCAATGGATGGTAACCTTGTCATTATGGAATGTAGTATATTGTCGATATTTTTGTTACTCGAATGGATGGTAGCCTTGTCATTATGGAAGGTAGTTTGTTGTCGAGATATTTGTTACTCCAATGGATGATAGCCTTATCATTATGGAAGGTAGTCTGCTGTCGAGATTTTTGTTACTCCAAAGGATGGTAGCCTTGTCATTATGGAGCATAGTCTGTTGTCGATATTTTTGTTACTCCAGTGGATAGTAGCCTTGTCATTATGGAAGGTAGTTTGTTTTCGATATTTTTGTTACTCCAATTGATGGTAGACTTGTCATTATGGAAGGTAGTCTGTTGTTTATATTTTTATTATTCCAATGGATGGTAACCTTGTCATTATGGAAGATAGTCTTTTGTCGAAATTTTTGTTACTCCAATGGATGGTAGCCTTGTCATTATTGAAGGTAGTCTGTTGTCGATATCTTTGTTACTCCAATGGATGGTAGCCTTGTCATTATAGAAGGTAGTCTATTGTCGAGGTTTTTGTTATTCCAATGGATGGTAGCCTTCTCATTATGGAACATAGTCTTTTGTCAATATTTTTGTTACTCCAGTGGATGGTAGCCTTGTTATTATGGAAAGTAGTTTGTTGTCGAGATTTTTGTTATTCTATTGGATGGTAGCCTTGTCATTATGGAAGGTAGTCTGTTGTCGAGATTTTTGTTATTCCAATGGATGGTAGCCTTGTCATTATGGAAGGTAGTATTTTGTCGAGATTTTTGTTACTCGAATGGATGCTAACCTTGTCATTATTGAAGGTATTCTGTTGTCGAGATTTTTGTTACTCCAATGGATGGTAGCCTTGTCATTATGGAAGGTAGTCTGTTATCAAGATTTTGTTACTCGAAAGGATGGTAGCCTTGTCATTATGGAACATAGTCTGTTGTCGATATTTTTGTTACTCCAATGGATGGTAGCCTTGTCATTATGGAAGGTAGTTTGTTTTCGATATTTTTGTTACTCCAATGGATGGTAGACTTGTCATTATGGAAGGTAGTCTGTTGTTTAGATTTTTATTATTCCAATGGATGGTAACCTTGTCATTATGGAAGATAGTCTTTTGTCGAGATTTTTGTTACTCCAATGGATGGTAGCCTTGTCATTATTGAAGGTAGTCTGTTATCGATATCTTTGTTACTCCAATGGATGGTAGCCTTGTCATTATGGAAGGTAGTCTATTGTCGAGATTTTTGTTATTCCAATGGATGGTACGCTTGTCATTATGTAAGGTAGTCTATTGTCGAGATTTTTGTTACTCCAATGGATGCTAGCCTTGCCATTATGGATGGTAGTCTGTTGTCAAGATTTTTGTTTCCCGAATAGATGGTAACCTTGCCATTTTGAAAGGTAGTTTGTTCTTCAAATTTTTGTTACTCCAATGGATGGTAACCTTGTGATTATGGAAGGAAGAATGTTGTCGAGATTTTTGTTATTCCATTGGATGGTAGCCTTATCATTATGGAAGGTAGTCTGTTTGTAGAGATTTTTGTTATTCCAATAGATTGTAACCTTATCATTATGGAAGGTAGTATTTTGTCGATATTTTTGTTACTCCAATGGATGATAGCCTTGTCATTATGGATGGTAGTCTGTTGTCGACATTTTTTTCACTCAAATGGATGGTAGCCATGTCATTATGTAAGGTAGTTTGTTGTCGAGATTTTGTTACTCCAAAGGACGGTAGCCTTGTCATTATGGAACATAATCTGTTGTCGAGATTTTTGTTATACCATTGGATGGTAGACTTGTCATTATGGAAGGTAGTCTGTTGTCGGGATTTTTGTTATTCCAATGGATGGTAACCTTGTCATTATGGAAGGTAGTATATTGTCGATATTTTTGTTACTCGAATGGATGGTAGCCTTGTCATTATGGAAGGTAGTTTGTTGTCGAGATTTTTGTTACTCCAATGGATGATAGCCTTATCATTATGGAAGGTAGTCTGTTGTCGAGATTTTTGTTACTTCAATGGATGGTAGCCTTGTCATTATGGAAGATAGTCTGTTGTCAAGATTTTGTTACTCCAAAGGATGGTAGCCTTGTCATTATGGAACATAGTTTGTTGTCGATATTTTTGGTACTCCAATGGATGGTAGCTTTGTCATTGTGGAAGGTAGTTTGTTGTCGATATTTTTGTTACTCCAATGGATGGAAGACTTGTCATTATGCAAGGTAGTCTGTTGTCGATATCTTTGTTACTCCAATGGATGGTAGCCTTGTCATTATGGAAGGTAGTCTATTGTCAAGATTTTTGTTATTCCAATGGATGGTAGCCTTCTCATTATGGAAGGTAGTTTTTGGCGAGAGTTTTGATATTCCAATGGATGGAAGCCTTGCCATTATGGATGGTAGTCTATTGTGAAGATTTTAGTTTCTCCAATACATGGTAACCTTGTCATTATGGAAGGTAGTTTTTTGTTGTGATTTTTGTTACTCCAATGGATGGTAGCCTTGTCAATATGGAAGGTAGTCTATTGTCGAGATTTTTGATATTCCAATGGATTATAGCCTTGTCATTATGGAAGGTAGTTTTTTGTCGAGATTTTAATTACTCCAATGGATGGTAGCGTTGTAATTATGGAAGGTAGTCTGTTGTCGAGATTTTTGTTACCCCAATGGATGTAGCCTTGTCATTATGGAAGGTAGTCTGTTGTCGAGATTTTTGTTACTACAATGGATGGTAGCCTTGTCATTATGGAAGGTAGTCTGTTGTCAAGATTTTGTTACTCGAAAAGATGGTAGCCTTGTCATTATGGAACATAGTCTGTTGTCGATATTTTTGTTACTCCAATGGATGGTAGCCTTGTCATTATGGAAGGTAGTTTGTTTTCGATATTTTTGTTACTCCAATGGATGGTAGACTTGTCATTATGGAAGGTAGTCTGTTTTTTAGATTTTTATTATTCCAATGGATGGTAACCTTGTCATTATGGAAGATAGTCTTTTGTCGAGATTTTTGTTACTCCAATGGATGGTAGCCTTGTCATTATTGAAGGTAGTCTGTTATCGATATCTTTGTTACTCCAATGGATGGTAGCCTTGTCATTATGGAAGGTAGTCTATTGTCGAGATTTTTGTTATTCCAATGGATGGTACCCTTGTCATTATGTAAGGTAGTCTATTGTCGAGATTTTTGTTACTCCAATGGATGGTAGCCTTGCCATTATGGATGGTAGTCTGTTCTCAAGATTTTTGTTTCCCCAATAGATGGTAACCTTGCCATTTTGGAAGGTAGTTTGTTCTTCAAATTTTTGTTACTCCAATGGATGGTAACCTTGTGATTATGGAAGGAAGAATGTTGTCGAGATTTTTGTTATTCCATTGGATGGTAGCCTTATCATTATGGAAGGTAGTCTGTTTGTAGAGATTTTTGTTATTCCAATGGATGGTAACCTTATCATTATGGAAGGTAGTATTTTGTCGATATTTTTGTTACTCCAATGGATGATAGACTTGTCATTATGGATGGTAGTCTGTTGTCGACAATTTTTTCACTCAAATGGATGGTAGCCATGTCATTATGTAAGGTAGTTTGTTGTCGAGATTTTGTTACTCCAAAGGACGGTAGCCTTGTCATTATGGAACATAGTCTGTTGTCGAGATTTTTGTTATACCATTGGATGGTAGACTTGTCATTATGGAAGGTAGTCTGTTGTCGAGATTTTTGTTATTCCAATGGATGGTAACCTTGTCATTATGGAAGGTAGTATATTGTCGATATTTTTGTTACTCGAATGGATGGTAGCCTTGTCATTATGGAAGGTAGTTTGTTGTCGAGATTTTTGTTACTCCAATGGATGATAGCCTTATCATTATGGAAGGTAGTCTGTTGTCGAGATTTTTGTTACTTCAATGGATGGTAGCCTTGTCATTATGGAAGGTAGTCTGTTGTCAAGATTTTGTTACTCCAAAGGATGGTAGCCTTGTCATTATGGAACATAGTTTGTTGTCGATATTTTTGTTACTCCAATGGATGGTAGCTTTGTCATTGTGGAAGGTAGTTTGTTGTCGATATTTTTGTTACTCCAATGGATGGAAGACTTGTCATTATGCAAGGTAGTCTGTTGTCGATATCTTTGTTACTCCAATGGATGGTAGCCTTGTCATTATGGAAGGTAGTCTATTGTCGAGATTTTTGTTATTCCAATGGATGGTAGCCTTCTCATTATGGAAGGTAGTTTTTGGCGAGATTTTTGATATTCCAATGGATGGAAGCCTTGCCATTATGGATGGTAGTCTATTGTGAAGATTTTAGTTTCCCCAATACATGGTAACCTTGTCATTATGGAAGGTAGTTTTTTGTTGTGATTTTTGTTACTCCAATGGATGGTAGCCTTGTCAATATGGAAGGTAGTCTATTGTCGAGATTTTTGATATTCCAATGGATTATAGCCTTGTCATTATGGAAGGTAGTTTTTTGTCGAGATTTTAATTACTCCAATGGATGGTAGCGTTGTAATTATGGAAGGTAGTCTGTTTTCGAGATTTTTGTTACCCCAATGGATGTAGCCTTGTCATTATGGAATGTAGTCTATTGTCGAGATTTTTGTTACTCCAATGAATGGTGGCCTTGTCATTATGGAAGGTAGTTTTTTGTCGAGATTTTTGTTACCCCAATGGATGTAGACTTGTCATTATGGAAGGTAGTCTATTGTCGAGATTTTTGTTACTCCAATGGATGTATCGTTGTCATTATGGAAGGTAGTCTGTTGTCGAGATTTTTATTACCCCAATGGATGTAGCCTTTTCATTATGGAAGGTAGTCTATTGACGAGATTTTTGTTACTCTAATGAATGGTAGCCTTGTCATTATGGAAGGTAGTCTGTCGGTGAGATTTCTGTTACTCCAATGGATTGTAGCCTTGTCATTTTGGAAGGTAGTTTGTTCTTCAGATTTTTGTTACTCCAATGGAAGGTAGCCTTGTGATTATGGAAGGTAGACTGTTGTCGAGATTTTTGTTATTCCATTGGATGGTAGCCTTTTCATTATGGAAGGTAGTCTGTTTGTAGAGATTTGTGTTATTCCAATGGATGGTACCCTTATCATTATGGAAGGTAGTATTTTGTCGAGATTTTTGTTACTCCAATCAATGATAGCCTTGTCATTATGGATGGTAGTCTGTTGTCAAGATTTTTGTTACTCCATAGGATGGTAGCCTTGTCATTATGGAAGGTAGTCCGTTGTCGAGATTATGTTACTCCAATGGATGATAGCCTTGTCATTATTGAACATAGTCTGTTGTCGATATTTTTATTACTCCAATGGATGGTAGCCTTGTCCTTATGGAAGATAGTTTGTTGTCGATATTTTTGTTACTCCAATGGATGGTAGACTTGTCATTATGCAAGGTAGTCTGTTGTCGATATCTTTGTTACTCCAATGGATGGTAGCCTTGTCATTATGGAAGGTAGTCTATTGTCGAGATTTTTGTTATTCCAATGGATGGTAGCCTTCTCATTATGGAAGGTAGTTTTTGGCGAGATTTTTGATACTCCAATGGATGGTAGCCTTGCCATTATGGATGGTAGTCTATTGTCAAGATTTTTGTTTCCCCAATACATGGTAACCTTGTCATTATGGAAGGTAGTTTTTTGTTGTGATTTTTGTTACTCCAATGGATGGTAGCCTTGTCAATATGGAAGGTAGTCTGTTGTCGCGATTTTTGTTACCCCAATGGATGTAGCCTTGTCATTATGGAAGGTAGTCTATTTTCGAGATTTTTGTTACTCCAATGAATAGTGGCCTTGTCATTATGGAAGGTAGTCTGTCGTTGAGATTTCAGTTACTCCAATGGATTGTAGCCTTGTCATTTTGGAAGGTAGTTTGTTCTTCATATTTTTGTTACTCCAATGGATGGTAGCCTTGTGATTATGGAACGTAGAATGTTGTCGACATTTTTGTTATTCCATTGGATGGTAGCCTTATCATTATGGAAGGTAGTCTATTTGTAGAGATTTTTGTTATTCCAATTGATGGTAACCTTATCATTATGGAAGGTAGTATTTTGTCGAGATTTTTGTTACTCCAATGGATGATAGCCTTGTCATTATGGATGGTAGTCTGTTGTCGAGATTTTTGTTACTCCAATGGATGGTAGCCTTGTCATTATGTAAGGTAGTCTGTTGTCGAGATTTTTGTTATTCCATTGGATGGTAGCCTTGTCATTATAGTAGGTAGTATATTGTCGATATTTTTGTTACTCGAATGGATGGTAGCCTTGTCATTATGGAAGGTAGTTTGTTGTCGAGATTTTTGTTATTCCAATGGATGGTAGCCTTTTCATTATGGAAGGTAGTGTGTTGTCGATATCTTTTTTACTCCAATGGATGATAGACTTGTCCATATGTAAGCTAGTCTTTTGTTCAGATTTTAGTTACTCCAATGGATGGTAGCCTTGTCAATATGGAAGGTAGTCTATTGTCGAGATTTTTGTTATTCCAATGGATGATAGCCTTGTCATTATGGAAGGTAGTTTTTTGTCGAGATTTTAATCACTCCAATGGATGGTAGCATTGTCATTATGGAAGTTAGTCTGTTGTCGAGATTTTTGTTACCCCAATGAATGTAGCCTTGTCATTATGGAAGGTAGTCTGTTGTCGAAATGTTTTTTACTCCAATGAATGGTAGCCTTGTCGTTATGGGAGGTAATCTCTCATTGTGATTTCTGTTACTCCAATGGATTGTAGCCTTGTCATTTTGGAAGGTAGTTTGTTCTTCAGATTTTTGTTACTCCAATGGATGGTACCCTTGTGATTATGGAAGGTAGACTGTTGTCGAGATTTTTGTTATTCCATTGGATGGTAGCCTTTTCATTATGGAAGGTAGTATGCTTGTAGAGATTTTTGTTATTCCAATGGATGGTAACCTTATCATTATTGAAGTTAGTATTTTGTCGAGATTTTTGTTACTACAATGGATCATAGCCTTGTCATTATGGATGGTAGTCTGTTGTCGATATTTTTGTTATTCCAATGGGCGGTAGCCTTGTCATTATGGAAGGTATTCTGTTGTCTAGATTTTGTTACTCCAAAGGATGGTAGCCTTGTCATTATGGAACATAGTCTGTTGTCGATATTTTTGTTACTCCAATGGATGGTTGCCTTGTCATTATGGAAGGTAGTCTGTTGTCGATATTTTTGTTACTCCAATGGATGGTAGCCTTGTCATTATGGAAGGTAGTATGTTGTTTAGATCTTTATTATTCCAATGGATGGTAACCTTGTCATTATGGAAGGTAGTCTTTTGTCTAGATTGTTGTTACTCCAATGGATGGTAGCCTTGTCATTATGTAAGGTAGTTTGTTGTTCATATTTTTGTTACTCCAATGGATGGTAGCCTTATCATTATGGAAGGTATTTTATTTTCGATATTTTTGTTATACCAATGGATGGTAGCCTTGTCATTATGGAAGGTATTTTGTCATTGAGATTTCTGTTACTCCAATGGATGCTAGCCTTCTGATTATGGAAGGTAGATTGTTGTCGAGATTTTTGTTATTCCATTGGATGGTAGCCTTGTCATTATGGAAGGTAGTCTATTGTCGAGATTTTTGTTATTCCAATGTATGGTAACCTTTTCATTATGGAACATAGCATATTGTCGATATTTTTGTTACTCGAATGGATGGTAGCCTTGTCATTATGGAAGGTAGTTTGTTGTCGAGATTTTTTGTTACTCCAATGGATGATAGCCTTATCATTATGGAAGGTAGTCTGTTGTCGAGATTTTTGTTACTCCAGTGGATGGTAGCCTTGTCATTATGGAAGGTAGTCTGTTGTCAAGATTTTTTTACTCCAAAGGATGGTAGCCTTGTCATTATGGAACATAGTCTGTTGTCGATATCTTTGTTACTCCAATGGATGGTAGCCTAATCATTATGGAAGGTAGTTTGTTGTCGATATTTTTGTTACTCTAATGGATGGTAGGCTTGTCATTATGGAAGGTAGTCTGTTGTCGATATCTATGTTACTCCAATGGATGGTAGCCTTGTCATTATGGAAGGTAGTCTATTGTCGAGTTTTTGTTATTCCAAAGGATGGTAGCCTTCTCATTATGGAAGGTAGTTTTTGGCGAGATTTTTGATACTCCAATGGATGGTAGCCTTGCCATTATGGATGGTAGTCTGTTGTCAAGATTTTTGTTTCCCCAATAGATGGTAACCTTTTCATTATGGAAGGTAGTTTTTTGTTGATATTTTTGTTACTCCAATGGATGGTAGCCTTGTCAATATGGAAGGTAGTCTATTGTCGAGATTTTTGTTATTCAAGTGGATGGTAGCCTTGTCATTATGCAAGGTAGTCTGTTGTCAAGATTTTTTTACTCCAAAGGATGGTAGCCTTGTCATTATGGAACATAATCTGTTGTCGATATTTTTGTTACTCCAATGGATGGTAGCCTAGTCATTATGGAAGGTAGTTTGTTGTCGATATTTTTGTTACTCCAATGGATGGTAGACTTGTCATTATGGAAGGTAGTCTGTTGTCGATATCTTTGTTACTCCAATGGATGGTAGCCTTGTCATTATGGAAGGTAGTCTATTGTCGAGATTTTTGTTATTCCAAAGGATGGTAGCCTTCTCATTATGGAAGGTAGTTTTTGGCGAGATTTTTAATACTCCAATGGATGGTAGCCTTGCCATTATGGATGGTAGTCTGTTGTCAATATTTTTGTTTCCCCAATAGATGGTAACCTTGTCATTATGGAAGGTAGTTTTTTGTTGATATTTTTGTTACTCCAAGGGAAGGTAGCCTTGTCAATATGGAAGGTAGTCTATTGTCGAGATTTTTGTTATTCCAATGGATGATAGCCTTGTCATTATGGAAGGTAGTATTTTTTCGAGATTTTAATTACTCCAATGGATGGTAGCGTTGTCATTATGGAAGGTAGTCTGTTGTCGAGATTTTTGTTACCCCAATGAATGTAGCCTTGTCATTATGGAAGGTTATTTGTTGTTGAGATTTTTGTTACTCCAATGAATGGTAGCCTTGTCGTTATGGAAGGTAGTCTGTCATTGAGATTTCTGTTACTCCAATGGATTGTAGCCTTATCATTTTGGAAGGTAGTTTGTTCTTCAGATTTTTGTTACTCCAATGGATGGTAGCCTTGTGATTAGGGAAGGTAGACTGTTGTCGAGATTTTTGTTATTCCATTGGATGGTAGCCTTTTCATTATGGAAGGTAGTCTGTTTGTAGAGATTTTTGTTATTCCAATGGATGGTAACCTTATCATTATGGAAGGTAGTATTTTGTCGAGATTTTTGTTACTCCAATGGATAATAGCCTTGTCATTATGGATGGTTGTCTGTTGTCGAGATTTTTGTACTCCAATGGATGGTAGCGTTGTCATTATGGAAGGTAGTTTGTTGTCGAGAATTTGTTACTCCAAAGGATGGTAGCCTTGTCATTATGGAACATAGTATGTTGTCAATATTTTTGTTACTCCAATGGATGCTAGCCTTGTCATTATGGAAGGTAGTTTGTTGTCGATATTTTTGTTACTCCAATGGATGGTAGACTTGTCATTATGGAAGGTAGTCTGTTGTCGATATCTTTGTTACTCCAATGGATGGTAGCCTTGTCATTATGGTAGGTAGTCTATTGTCGAGATTTTTGTTATTCCAATGGATGGTAGCCTTCTCATTATGGAAGGTAGTTTTTGGCGAGATTTTTGATACTCCAATGTATGGTAGCCTTTCCGTTATGGATGGTAGTTTGTTGTCAAGATTTTTGTTTCCCCAATAGATGGTAACCTTGTCATTATGGAAGGTAGTCTATTGTCGAGATTTTAATTACTCCAATGGATGGTAGCGTTGTCATTATGGAACATAGTCTGTTGTCGAGATTTTAGTTACCCCAATGAATGTAGCCTTGTCATTATGGAAGGTAGTTTGTTGTCGAGATTTTTGTTACTCCAATGAATGGTAGCCTTGTCGTTATGGAAGGTAGTCTGTCATTGAGATTTCTGTTACTCCAATGGATTGTAGCCTTGTCATTTTGGAAGGTAGTTTGTTCTTCATATTTTTGTTACTGCAATGGATGGTAGCCTTTTCATTATGGAAGGTAGTCTGTTTGTAGAGATTTTTTTTATTCCAATGGATGGTAACCTTATCATTATGGAAGGTAGTATTTTGTCGAGATTTTTGTAACTCCAATGGATGATAGCCTTGTCATTATGGTTGGTAGTCTGTTGTCGAGATTATTGTTACTCCAATGGATGGTAGCCTTGTCATTATGGAAGATAGTCTGTTGTCGAGAATTTGTTACTCCAATGGATGGTAGCCTTGTCATTATGGAACATAGTCTGTTGTCGATATTTTTGTTACTCCAATGGATGGTAGCCTTGTCATTATGGAAGGTAGTCTGTTGTCGAGATTTTTATTACTCGAATGGATGGTAGCCTTGTCATTTTGGAAGTAGTCTGTTGTTCATATTTCTATTACACCAATGGATGGTAGCCTTGTCCTTATGGAAGGTACTCTGTTGTCGAGATTTTTGTTACTCCAATGGATGTTATCCTTGTCATTATGGAAGGTAGTCTATTGTTGATATCTTTGTTACTCCAATGGATGGTAGCCTTGTCATAATGGAAGGTAGTTTTTTGTCGAGATTTTTGTTACTCCAATGGATGGTAGCCTTGTCATTATGGAAGGTAGTCTATTGTCGAGATTTTTGTTACCCAAATGGATGGTAGCCTAGTCATTATGGAAGGTAGTTTGTTGTCGATATTTTTGTTACTCCAATGGATGGTAGACTTGTCATTATGGAAGGTAGTTTTTTGTTGATATCTTTGTTACTCCAATGGATGGTAGCCTTGTCATTATGGAAGGTAGTCTATTGTCGAGATTTTTGTTATTCCAATGGATGATAGCCTTGTCATTATGGAAGGTAGTATTTTGGCGATATTTTAATTACTCCAATGGATGGTAGCCTTGCCATTATGGATGGTAGTCTGTTGTCGAGATTTTTGTTACCCCAATGAATGTAGCCTTGTCATTATGGAAGGTTATTTGTTGTTGAGATTTTTGTTACTCCAATGAATGGTAGCCTTGTCGTTATGGAAGGTAGTCTGTCATTGAGATTTCTGTTACTCCAATGGATTGTAGCCTTGTCATTTTGGAAGGTAGTTTGTTCTTCAGATTTTTGTTACTCCAATGGATGGTAGCCTTGTGATTAGGGAAGGTAGACTGTTGTCGAGATTTTTGTTATTCCATTGGATGGTAGCCTTTTCATTATGGAAGGTAGTCTGTTTGTAGAGATTTTTGTTATTCCAATGGATGGTAACCTTATCATTATGGAAGGTAGTATTTTGTCGAGATTTTTGTTACTCCAATGGATGATAGCCTTGTCATTATGGATGGTAGTCTGTTGTCGAGATTTTTGTTACTCCAATGGATGGTAGCGTTGTCATTATGGAAGGTAGTTTGTTGTCGAGAATTTGTTACTCCAAAGGATGGTAGCCTTGTCATTATGGAACATAGTCTGTTGTCAATATTTTTGTTACTCCAATGGATGCTAGCCTTGTCATTATGGAAGGTAGTTTGTTGTCGATATTTTTGTTACTCCAATGGATGGTAGACTTTTCATTATGGAAGGTAGTCTGTTGTCGATATCTTTGTTACTCCAATGGATGGTAGCCTTGTCATTATGGTAGGTAGTCTATTGTCGAGATTTTTGTTATTCCAATGGATGGTAGCCTTCTCATTATGGAAGGTAGTTTTTGGCGAGATTTTTGATACTCCAATGTATGGTAGCCTTTCCGTTATGGATGGTAGTTTGTTGTCAAGATTTTTGTTTCCCCAATAGATGGTAACCTTGTCATTATGGAAGGTAGTCTATTGTCGAGATTTTAATCACTCCAATGGATGGTAGCGTTGTCATTATGGAACATAGTCTGTTGTCGAGATTTTAGTTACCCCAATGAATGTAGCCTTGTCATTATGGAAGGTAGTTTGTTGTCGAGATTTTTGTTACTCCAATGAATGGTAGCCTTGTCGTTATGGAAGGTAGTCTGTCATTGAGATTTCTGTTACTCCAATGGATTGTAGCCTTGTCATTTTGGAAGGTAGTTTGTTCTTCATATTTTTGTTACTGCAATGGATGGTAGCCTTTTCATTATGGAAGGTAGTCTGTTTGTAGAGATTTTTTTTATTTCAATGGATGGTAACCTTATCATTATGGAATGTAGTATTTTGTCGAGATTTTTGTTACTCCAATGGATGATAGCCTTGTCATTATGGTTGGTAGTCTGTTGTCGAGATTATTGTTACTCCAATGGATGGTAGCCTTGTCATTATGGAAGATAGTCTGTTGTCGAGAATTTGTTACTCCAATGGATGGTAGCCTTGTCATTATGGAATATAGTCTGTTGTCGATATTTTTGTTACTCCAATGGATGGTAGCCTTGTCATTATGGAAGGTAGTCTGTTGTCGAGATTTTTATTACTCGAATGGATGGTAGCCTTGTCATTTTGGAAGTAGTCTGTTGTTCATATTTCTATTACACCAATGGATGGTAGCCTTGTCCTTATGGAAGGTACTCTGTTGTCGAGATTTTTGTTACTCCAATGGATGTTATCCTTGTCATTATGGAAGGTAGTCTATTGTTGATATCTTTGTTACTCCAATGGATGGTAGCCTTGTCATAATGGAAGGTAGTTTTTTGTCGAGATTTTTGTTACTCCAATGGATGGTAGCCTTGTCATTATGGAAGGTAGTCTATTGTCGAGATTTTTGTTACCCAAATGGATGGTAGCCTTGTAATTATGGAAGGTAGTTTATTGTAGAGATTTTTATTACTCCAATGGATGGTAGCCTTTTCATTATGGAAGGTAGTTTGTCGTTAAGATTTCTGTTACTCCAATGGATTGTAGCCTTGTAATTATGGAAGGTAGTCGGTTTTTCAGATTTTTGTTAATCCAATTGATGCTAGCCTTGTCATTATGGAAGATTGTATATTGTCGAGATTTTTGTTATTCCAATGGAGGGTAACCTTGTCATTATGGAAGGTAGTCTTTTGTCTAGATTGTTGTTACTCCAATGGATGGTAGCCTTGACATTATTGAAGGTAGTCTGTTGTCGATATCTTTGTTACTCAAATGGATGATAGCCTTGTCATTATGCAAGGTAGTCTGTTGTTCAGATTTTTGTTACTCCAATGGACGGTAGCCTTGTCATTATGGAAGGTAGTCTATTGTCGAGATTTTTATTATTCAAATGGATGGTAGCCTTGTCATTATTGAAGGTAGTCGATCGTTAAGATTTCCGTTACTCCAATTGATAGTAGCCTTATCATCATGGAAGGTAGTCTGTTGTTCATATTTTTGTTACTCCAATGGATGGTAACCTTTTCATTATGGAAGGTAGTATGTTGTCGAGATTTTTTTTATTCCATTAGATGGTAGCCTTGTCCTTATGGAAGGTAGTTTATTGTCGAGATTTTTGATACTCCAATGGATGGTAGCCTTGTAATTATGGAAGTTAGTCTGTTGTCGAGGTTTTCGTTACTCCAATGGATGGTAGCCATGTCATTATGGAAGGTAGTCTGTCGTTGAGATTTCTGTTAATCCAATGGATTGTAGCCTTGTCATTATGAAAGGTAGTTTGTTGTTCAGATTTTTGTTATTCCAATGGATGGTAGCCTTGTCATTACAGAAGGTAGTCGTTCGTTGAGATTTCTGTTACTCCAATGGATAGGAGCCTTGTCATTATGGAAGGTAGTCTTTTGTTCAGATTTTCGTTATTAAAATTGATGATAGCCTTGTCATTATGAAAGGTAGTCTTTTGTCGAGATTTTTGTTACTCCAATGGATGGTAGCCTTGTCATTATTGAAGGGAGTCTATTGCCAAGATTTATGATACTCCAATGGATGATAGCCTTGTAATTATGCAAGGTAGTATGTTGTTCAAATTTTTGTTACTCCAATGGATGGTAGCCTTTTCATTATGGAAGGTAGTCTATTGTTGAGTTTTTTGTTATTCCAATGGATGGTAGCCTTGGTAGCCTTGTAATTATGGAAGGTAGTATGTTGTAGAGATTTTTATTACTCCAATGGATGGTAGCCTTTTCATTATGGAAGGTAGTCTGTCATTGAGATTTCTGTTACTCCAATGGATTATAGCCTTGTAATTATGGAAGGTAGTCTATTTTTCAGATTTTTGTTACTCCAATGGATGCTAGCCTTGTCATTATGGAAGTTAGTATGTTGTCGAGATTGTTTTTATTCCAATGGATGGTAACGTTGTCATTATGGAAGGTAGTCTTTTGTCTAGATTGTTGTTACTCCAATGGAAGGTAACCTTGCCATTATT
This sequence comes from Vicia faba, assembly GCA_948472305.1. Classification (NCBI taxonomy): domain Eukaryota; kingdom Viridiplantae; phylum Streptophyta; class Magnoliopsida; order Fabales; family Fabaceae; genus Vicia; species Vicia faba. The sequence continues at coordinate 678,330,059 of OX451739.1, read as the reverse complement.
GAAGGTAGTATGTTGTCGATATCTTTGTTACTCAAATGGATGATAGCCTTGTCATTATGCAAGGTAGTTTGTTCTTCAGATTTTTGTTACTCCAATGGATTGTAGCCTTGTCATTATGGAAGGTAGTCTATTGTCGATATTTTTATTATTCCAATGGATGGTAGCCTTGTCATTATTGAAAGTAGTCGGTGATTCAGATTTCTGTTACTCTAATTGATAATAGCCTTTTCATTATGGAAGGTAGTTTGTTGTTCATATTTTTGTTACTCCAATGGATGGTAACCTTGTCATTATGGAAGGTTGTCTGTTGTCGAGATTTTTGTTATTCCATTGAATGGTAGCCTTGTCATTATGGAAGGTAGTCTGTTGTCGAGATTTTTGTTATTCCAATGGATGGTAACCTTGTTATTATGGAAGGTAGTCTGTTTTCGATATTTGTATTACTCCAATGGATGGTAGCCTTGTCGTTATGGAAGGTAGTCTGTTGTCGAGATTTTTGTTACTCAAATTGATGGTAGCCTTGTATTTATGAAAGGTAGTCTTTCCTTTAGATTTTTGTTACTCCAAAGGATGGTAGCCTTGTAATTATGGAAGGTAGTATGTCGTTGAGATTTTTGTTACTCCAATGGATGGTAGGCTTGTCATTATGGAAGGTAGTTTATTGTTGAGATATTTCTTAGTCCAATGGATTGTAGCCTTGTCATTATGGAATGTTGTCTTTTGTCGAGATTTTTGTTACTCCAATGGATGGTAGCCTTGTCATTATTGTAGTTAGTATGTCGTTGATATTTGTGTTACTCCAATGGATTATAGCCTTGTCATTTTGGAAGGTAGTTTGTTCTTCATATTTTTGTTACTCCAATGGATGCTAGCCTTGTCATTAAGGAAGGTAGTCTATTATTGATATTTTTGTTATTCCAATGGATGGTAGCCTTGTCATTATGGAAGGTAGTTTTTTGTCGAGATATTTGTTACTCCAATGGATGGTGGCCTTATCATTATGGAAGGTAGTTTATTGTCAAGATTTCTTGATACCCAAATGGATGGTAGCCTTGTAATTATGGAAGGTAGTATGTTGTAGAAATTTTTATTACTCCAATGGATGGTAGCCTTTTCATTATGGAAGGTAGTCTATCATTGAGATTTTTGTTACTTTAATGGATTATAGCCTTGTAATTATGGAAGGTAGTCTATTTTTCAGATTTTTGTTACTCCAATGGATGCTACCCTTGTCATTATGGAAGGTAGTATGTTGTCGAAATTGTTGTTATTCCAATGGATGGTAACGTTGTCATTATGGAAGGTAGTCTTTTGTCTAGATTGTTGTTACTCCAATGGAAGGTAACCTTGCCATTATTAAAGGTAGTATGTTGTCGATTTCTTTGTTACTCAAATGGATTATAGCCTTGTCATTATGCAAGGTAGTTTGTTCTTCAGATTTTTGTTACTCCAATGGATTGTAGCCTTGTCATTATGGAAGGTAGTCTATTGTCGATATTTTTATTATTTCAATGGATGGTAGCCTTGTCATTATTGAAGGTAGTCGGTGATTGAGATTTCTGTTATTCTAATTGATAATAGCCTTGTCATTATGGAAGGTAGTCTATTGTTCTTTTTTTTATTACTCCAATGGATGGTAACCTTGTCAATATGGAAGGTAGTCTGTTGTCGATATTTTTGTTATTCCATTGGATGGTAGCCTTGTCATTATGGAAGGTAGTCTGTTGTCGATATTTTTGTTATTCCAATGGATGGTAACCTTGTCATTATGGAAGGTAGTCTGTTTTCGAGATTTGTGTTACTCCAATGGATCGTAGCCTTGTCGTTATGGAAGGAAGTCTGTTGTCGAGATTTTTGTTACTCTAATGGATGGTAGCCTTGTATTTATGAAAGGTAGTCTTTCGTTGAGATTTTTGTTACTCCAATGGATGGTAGCCTTGTCATTATGGAAGGTAGTATGTCGTTGAGATTTTTGTTACTCAAATGGATGGTAGCCTTGTCATTATGGAAGGTAGTCTGTTGTCGAGATTTTTGTTATTCCATTGGATGGTAGCCTTGTCATTATGGAAGGTAGTCTGTTGTCGAGATTTTTGTTACTCAAATGGATGGTAGCCTTGTATTTATGAAAGGTAGTCATTCATTGAGATTTGTGTTACTCCAATGGATGGTAGCCTTGTCATTATGGAAGGTAGTATGTCGTTGAGATTTTTGTTACTCCAATGGATGGTAGGCTTGTCATTATGGAAGGTAGTTTATTGTTGAGATATTTCTTAGTCCAATGGATTGTAGCCTTGTCATTATGGAATGTTGTTTTTTGTCGAGATTTTTGTTACTCCAATGGATGGTAGCCTTGTCATTATTGTAGTTAGTATGTCGTTGATATTTGTGTTACTCCAATGGATTATAGCCTTGTCATTTTGGAAGGTAGTTTGTTCTTCATATTTTTGTTACTCCAATGGATGCTAGCCTTGTCATTAAGGAAGGTAGTCTATTGTTGATATTTTTGTTATTCCAATGGATGGTAGCCTTGTCATTATGGAAGGTAGTTTTTTGTCGAGATATTTGTTACTCCAATGGATGGTGGCCTTATCATTATGGAAGGTAGTTTATTGTCAAGATTTTTTGATACCCAAATGGATGGTAGCCTTGTAATTATGGAAGGTAGTATGTTGTAGAAATTTTTATTACTCCAATGGATGGTAGCCTTTTCATTATGGAAGGTAGTCTATCATTGAGATTTTTGTTACTTTAATGGATTATAGCCTTGTAATTATGGAAGGTAGTCTATTTTTCAGATTTTTGTTACTCCAATGGATGCTAGCCTTGTCATTATGGAAGGTAGTATGTTGTCGAAATTGTTGTTATTCCAATGGATGGTAACGTTGTCATTATGGAAGGTAGTCTTTTGTCTAGATTGTTGTTACTCCAATGGAAGGTAACCTTGCCATTATTAATGGTAGTATGTTGTCGATATCTTTGTTACTCAAATGGATGATAGCCTTGTCATTATGCAAGGTAGTTTGTTCTTCAGATTTTTGTTACTCCAATGGATTGTAGCCTTGTCATTATGGAAGGTAGTCTATTGTCGATATTTTTATTATTTCAATGGATGGTAGCCTTGTCATTATTGAAGGTAGTCTGTGATTGAGATTTCTGTTATTCTAATTGATAATAGCCTTGTCATTATGGAAGGTAGTCTATTGTTCTTTTTTTTGTTACTCCAATGGATGGTAACCTTGTCAATATGGAAGGTAGTCTGTTGTCGATATTTTTGTTATTCCATTGGATGGTAGCCTTGTCATTATGGAAGGTAGTCTGTTGTCGATATTTTTGTTATTCCAATGGATGGTAACCTTGTCATTATGGAAGGTAGTCTGTTTTCGAGATTTGTGTTACTCCAATGGATCGTAGCCTTGTCGTTATGGAAGGAAGTCTGTTGTCGAGATTTTTGTTACTCTAATGGATGGTAGCCTTGTATTTATGAAAGGTAGTCTTTCGTTGAGATTTTTGTTACTCCAATGGATGGTAGCCTTGTCATTATGGAAGGTAGTATGTCGTTGAGATTTTTGTTACTCCAATGGATGGTAGCCTTGTCATTATGGAAGGTAGTCTGTTGTCGAGATTTTTGTTATTCCATTGGATGGTAGCCTTGTCATTATGGAAGGTAGTCTGTTGTCGAGATTTTTGATACTCAAATGGATGGTAGCCTTGTATTTATGAAAGGTAGTCATTCATTGAGATTTGTGTTACTCCAATGGATGGTAGCCTTGTCATTATGGAAGGTAGTATGTCGTTGAGATTTTTGTTACTCCAATGGATGGTAGGCTTGTCATTATGGAAGGTAGTTTATTGTTGAGATATTTCTTATTCCAATGGATTGTAGCCTTGTCATTATGGAATGTTGTCTTTTGTCGAGATTTTTGTTACTCCAATGGATGGTAGCCTTGTCATTATTGAAGTTAGTATGTCGTTGATATTTGTGTTACTCCAATGGATTATAGCCTTGTCATTATGGAAGGTAGTTTGTTCTTCATATTTCTGTTACTCCAATGGATGCTAGCCTTGTGATTATGGAAGGTAGTCTATTGTTGATATTTTTGTTATTCCAATGGATGGTTGTCATTATGGAAGGTACTTTTTTGTTACTCCAATGGATGGTAGCCTTGTCATTATGGAAGGTAGTCTATTGTCAAGATTTTTGTTACCCAAATGGATGGTAGCCTTGTAATTATGGAAGGTAGTATGTTGTAGAGATTTTTATTACTCCAATGGATGGTAGCCTTTTCATTATGGAAGGTAGTCTGTCATTGAGATTTCTGTTACTCCAATGGATTATAGCCTTGTAATTATGGAAGATAGTCTATTGTTCAGATTTTTGTTACTCCAATGGATGCTAGCCTTGTCATTATGGAAGGTAGTATGTTGTCGAGATTGTTGTTATTCCAATGGATGGTAACCTTGTCATTATGGAAGGTAGTCTTTTTTCTAGATTGTTGTTACTCCAATGGAAGGTAGCCTTGCCATTATTGAAGGTAGTCTGTTGTCGATATCTTTGTTACTCAAATGGATGATAGCCTTGTCATTATGCAAGGTAGTCTGTTCTTCAGATTTTTGTTACTCCAATGGATGGTAGCCTTTTCATTATGGAAGGTAGTCTATTGTCGATATTTTTGTTATTTCAATGGATGGTAGCCTTGTCATTATTGAAGGTAGTCGGTGATTGAGATTTCTGTTACTCTAATTGATAATAGCCTTGTCATTATGGAAGGTAGTCTGTTGTTCTTTTTTTGTTACACCAATGGATGGTAACCTTGTCATTATGGAAGGTAGTCTGTTGTAGAGATTTTTGTTATTCCATTGGATTGTAGCCTTGTCATTATGGAAGGTAGTCAGTTGTCGAGATTTTTTTTATTCCAATGGATGGTAACCTTGTCATTATGGAAGGTAGTCTGTTTTCGAGATTTGTGTTACTCCAATGGATCGTAGCCTTGTCGTTATGGAAGGTAGTCTGTTGTCGAGATTTTTGTTACTCAAATGGATGGTAGCCTTGTATTTTCGAAAGGTAGTCTTTCGTTGAGATTTTTGTTACTCCAATGGATGGTAGCGTTGTCATTATGAAATGTAGTAATTCGTTGAGATTTTTGTTACTCCAATGGATGGTAGCCTTGTCATTATGGAAGGTAGTCTGTTGTCGAGATTTTTGTTATTCCATTGGATGATAGCCTTGTCATTATGGAAGGTAGTCTGTTGTCGAGATTTTTCTTATTCCAATGGATGGTAACCTAGTCATTATGGAAGGTAGTTTGTTTTCAATATTTGTGTTACTCCAATGGATGGAAGCCTTGTCGTTATGGAAGGTAGTCTGTTGTCGAGATTTTTGTTACTCAAATGGATGGTAGCCTTGTATTTATGAAAGGTAGTCTTTCATTGAGATTTTTGTTACTCCAATGGATGGTAGCCTGGTCACTATGAAAGGTAGTATGTCATTGAGATTTTTGTTACTCCAATGGATGGTAGGCTTGTCATTATGGAAGGTAGTTTATTGTTGAGATATTTCTTATTCCAATGGATTGTAGCCTTGTCATTATGGAATGTTGTCTTTTGTCGAGATTTTTGTTACTCCAATGGATGGTAGCCTTGTCATTATTGAAGTTAGTATGTCGTTGATATTTCTGTTACTCCAATGGATTATAGCCTTGTCATTATGTAAGGTAGTTTGTTCTTCAGATTTTTGTTACTCCAATGGATGCTAGCCTTGTGATTATGGAAGGTAGTCTATCGTTGATATTTTTGTTATTCCAATGGATGGTTGTCATTATGGAAGGTAGTTTTTTTGTCGAGATTTTTGTTACTCCAATGGATGGTAGCCTTGTCATTATGGAAGGTAGTCTATTGTCAAGATTTTTGTTACCCAAATGGATCGTAGCCTTGTAATTATGAAAGGAAGTATGTTGTAGAGATTTTTATTACTCCAATGGATGGTAGCCTTTTCATTATGGAAGGTAGTCTGTCATTGAGATTTTTGTTACTCCAATGGATTGTAGCCATGTAATTATGGAAGATAGTATATTGTTCAGATTTTTGTTACTCCAATGGATGCTAGCCTTGTCATTATGGAAGGTAGTATGTTGTCGAGATTGTTGTTATTACAATGGATGGTAACTTTGTCATTATGGAAGGTAGTCGGTGCCATTATTGAAGGTAGTCTGTTTTCGATATCTTTGTAACTCAAATGGATGATAGACTTGTCATTATGCCAGGTAGTCTGTTCTTCAGATTTTTGTTACTCCAATGGATGGTAGCCTTGTCATTATGAAAGGTAGTCTATTGTCGATATTTTTATTATTTCAATGGATGGTATCCTTGTCATTATTGAAGGTGGTCGGTGATTGAGATTTCTTTTACTCTAATTGATAATAGCCTTGTCATTATGGAAGGTAGTCTGTTGTTCTTTTTTTGTTACACCAATGGATGGTAACCTTGTCATTATGGAAGGTAGTCTGTTGTAGAGATTTTTGTTATTCCATTGGATGGTAGCCTTGTCATTATGGAAGGTAGTCTATTTTTGATATTTGTGTTACTCCAATGGATCGTAGCCTTGTCGTTATGGAATGAAGTCTGTTGTCGAGATTTTTGTTACTCAAATGGATGGTAGCCTTGTATTTTCGAAAGGTAGTCTTTCGTTGAGATTTTTGTTACTCCAATGGATGGTATCATTGTCATTATGGAAGGTAGTATGTCATTGAGATTTTTGTTACTCCAATGGATGGTAGCCTTGTCATTATGGAAGGTAGTCTATTATCGAGATTTTTGTTATTCCAATGGATGGTAACCTTGTCATTATGGAAGGTACTCTTTTGTCTAGATTGTTGTTACTCCAATGGATGGTAGCCTTGTCATTATTGAAGGTGGTCTATTATCGATATCTTTGTTACTCCAATGGATGATATCCTTGTCATTATGCAAGGTAGTTTGTTGTTCAGATTTTTGTTACTCCAATGGATGGTAGCCTTGTCATTATGGAAGGTAGTCTGTTGTCGAGATTTTTGTGATTCCATTGGTTGGTAGCCTTGTCATTATTGAAGGTAGTCAGTCCTTGAGATTTCTGTTACTCCAATGGATAGTAGCGTTGTCATTATGGAAGGTAGTCTATTGTTCATATTTTTGTTACTCTAATGGATGGTAACCTTGTCATTATGGAAGGTAGTCTGTTGTCGTGATTTGTGTTACTCCAATGGATGGTAGCCTTGTCATTATGGAAGGTAGTCTGTTGTTGAGATTTTTGTTACTCCAATGAATGGTAGCCTTGTCATTATGGAAGGTAGTCTATTGTCGAGATATTTGTTATTCTAATGGATTATAGCCTTGTCATTATGGAAGGTAGTCTTTTGTTTAGATTTTTGTTACTCCAATGGATGGTAGCCTTGTCATAACGGAAGGTAGTCGGTCATTAAGATTTCTGTTACTCCAATGGATGGTAGCCTTATCATTATGGAAGGTAGTCTGTTATTCAGATTTTTGTTACTTCAATGGATGATAGCCTAGTCATTATGGAAGGTAGTCTATTGTCGAAATTTTTGTTATTCTAATGGATGGTAGCCTTGTCATTATGGAAGGAAGTGTGTTTTTGAGATTTATGATACTCAAATGGATGATAGCCTTGTCATTATGCATGGTAGTCTGTTGTTCAGATTTTTGTTACTCCAATGGATGGTAGTCTTGTCATTATGGAAGGTAGTCTATTGTCGATATTTTTGTTATTCCAATGGATGGTAGCTTTGTCATTATTGAAGGTAGTCGGTCATTGAGATTTCTGTTACTCCAATGGATAGTAGCCTTGTCATTATGGAAGGTAGTTTGTTGTTCAGATTTTTGTTTCTCCAATAGATGTTAACCTTGTCATTATGGAAGGTAGTCTGTTGTCGAGATTTGTGTTACTCCAATGTATGGTAGCCTTGTCATTATGGAAGGTAGTCTGTCATTGATATTTTTGTTACTCCAATGGATGGTAGCCTTGTCATTATGAAAGGTAGTATGTCGTTGAGATTTTTGTTACTCCAATGGATGGTAGCCTTGTCATTATGGAAGGTAGTCTATTGTCAAGATATTTGTTATTCCAATGGATTGTAGCCTTGTCATTATGGAAGGTAGTCTTTTGTCGAGATTTTTGTTACTCCAATGGATGGTAGCCTTGTCATTACGGAAGGTAGTCGGTCATTGAGATTTATGTTACTCCAATGGATGGTAGACTTGTCATTATGGAAGGTAGTCTGTTGTTCAGATTTTTGTTACTCCAATGGATGATAGCCTTGTCATTATGGAAGGTAGTCTATTGTCGAGATTTTTCTTATCCCAATGGATGGTAGCCTTGTCATTATGGAAGGTAGTCTATTGTCGAGATTTATGATACTCTAATAGATGATAGCCTTGTCATTATGCAAGGTAGTCTGTTGTTCAGATTTTTGTTACTCCAATGGATGGTAGTCTTGTCATTACTGAAGGTAGTCGGTCGTTGAGATTTCTGTTACTCCAATGGATGGTAGCCTTGTCATTATGGAAGGTAGTCTATTGTCGAGACTTTTGTTATTCCAATGGACGGTAGCCTTGTCATTATGGAAGGTACTCTTTTGTCTAGATTGTTGTTACTCCAATGGATGGTAGCCTTGTCATTATTGAAGGTGGTCTATTATCGATATCTTTGTTACTCCAATGGATGATATCCTTGTCATTATGCAAGGTAGTTTGTTGTTCAGATTTTTGTTACTCCAATGGATGGTAGCCTTGTCATTATGGAAGGTAGTCTGTTGTCGAGATTTTTGTGATTCCATTGGTTGGTAGCCTTGTCATTATTGAAGGTAGTCGGTCCTTGAGATTTCTGTTACTCCAATGGATAGTAGCGTTGTCATTATGGAAGGTAGTCTATTGTTCATATTTTTGTTACTCTAATGGATGGTAACCTTGTCATTATGGAAGGTAGTCTGTTGTCGTGATTTGTGTTACTCCAATGGATGGTAGCCTTGTCATTATGGAAGGTAGTCTGTTGTTGAGATTTTTGTTACTCCAATGAATGGTAGCCTTGTCATTATGGAAGGTAGTCTATTGTCGAGATATTTGTTATTCTAATGGATTATAGCCTTGTCATTATGGAAGGTAGTCTTTTGTTTAGATTTTTGTTACTCCAATGGATGGTAGCCTTGTCATAACGGAAGGTAGTCGGTCATTAAGATTTCTGTTACTCCAATGGATGGTAGCCTTATCATTATGGAAGGTAGTCTGTTATTCAGATTTTTGTTACTTCAATGGATGATAGCCTAGTCATTATGGAAGGTAGTCTATTGTCGAAATTTTTGTTATTCTAATGGATGGTAGCCTTGTCATTATGGAAGGAAATGTGTTTTTGAGATTTATGATACTCAAATGGATGATAGCCTTGTCATTATGCATGGTAGTCTGTTGTTCAGATTTTTGTTACTCCAATGGATGGTAGTCTTGTCATTATGGAAGGTAGTCTATTGTCGATATTTTTGTTATTCCAATGGATGGTAGCTTTGTCATTATTGAAGGTAGTCGGTCATTGAGATTTCTGTTACTCCAATGGATAGTAGCCTTGTCATTATGGAAGGTAGTCTGTTGTTCAGATTTTTGTTTCTCCAATAGATGTTAACCTTGTCATTATGGAAGGTAGTCTGTTGTCGAGATTTGTGTTACTCCAATGTATGGTAGCCTTGTCATTATGGAAGGTAGTCTGTCATTGATATTTTTGTTACTCCAATGGATGGTAGCCTTGTCATTATGAAAGGTAGTATGTCGTTGAGATTTTTGTTACTCCAATGGATGGTAGCCTTGTCATTATGGAAGGTAGTCTATTGTCAAGATATTTGTTATTCCAATGGATTGTAGCCTTATCATTATGGAAGGTAGTCTTTTGTCGAGATTTTTGTTACTCCAATGGATGGTAGCCTTGTCATTACGGAAGGTAGTCGGTCATTGAGATTTATGTTACTCCAATGGATGGTAGACTTGTCATTATGGAAGGTAGTCTGTTGTTCAGATTTTTGTTACTCCAATGGATGATAGCCTTGTCATTATGGAAGGTAGTCTATTGTCGAGATTTTTCATATTCCAATGGATGGTAGCCTTGTCATTATGGAAGGTAGTCTATTGTCGAGATTTATGATACTCTAATAGATGATAGCCTTGTCATTATGCAAGGTAGTCTGTTGTTCAGATTTTTGTTACTCCAATGGATGGTAGTCTTGTCATTACTGAAGGTAGTCGGTCGTTGAGATTTCTGTTACTCCAATGGATGGTAGCCTTGTCATTATGGAAGGTAGTCTATTGTCGAGACTTTTGTTATTCCAATGGACGGTAGCCTTGTCATTATGGAAGGTACTCTTTTGTCTAGATTGTTGTTACTCCAATGGATGGTAGCCTTGTCATTATTGAAGGTGGTCTATTATCGATATCTTTGTTACTCCAATGGATGATATCCTTGTCATTATGCAAGGTAGTTTGTTGTTCAGATTTTTGTTACTCCAATGGATGGTAGCCTTGTCATTATGGAAGGTAGTCTGTTGTCGAGATTTTTGTGATTCCATTGGTTGGTAGCCTTGTCATTATTGAAGGTAGTCGGTCCTTGAGATTTCTGTTACTCCAATGGATAGTAGCGTTGTCATTATGGAAGGTAGTCTATTGTTCATATTTTTGTTACTCTAATGGATGGTAACCTTGTCATTATGGAAGGTAGTCTGTTGTCGTGATTTGTGTTACTCCAATGGATGGTAGCCTTGTCATTATGGAAGGTAGTCTGTTGTTGAGATTTTTGTTACTCCAATGAATGGTAGCCTTGTCATTATGGAAGGTAGTCTATTGTCGAGATATTTGTTATTCTAATGGATTATAGCCTTGTCATTATGGAAGGTAGTCTTTTGTTTAGATTTTTGTTACTCCAATGGATGGTAGCCTTGTCATAACGGAAGGTAGTCGGTCATTAAGATTTCTGTTACTCCAATGGATGGTAGCCTTATCATTATGGAAGGTAGTCTGTTATTCAGATTTTTGTTACTTCAATGGATGATAGCCTAGTCATTATGGAAGGTAGTCTATTGTCGAAATTTTTGTTATTCTAATGGATGGTAGCCTTGTCATTATGGAAGGAAATGTGTTTTTGAGATTTATGATACTCAAATGGATGATAGCCTTGTCATTATGCATGGTAGTCTGTTGTTCAGATTTTTGTTACTCCAATGGATGGTAGTCTTGTCATTATGGAAGGTAGTCTATTGTCGATATTTTTGTTATTCCAATGGATGGTAGCTTTGTCATTATTGAAGGTAGTCGGTCATTGAGATTTCTGTTACTCCAATGGATAGTAGCCTTGTCATTATGGAAGGTAGTCTGTTGTTCAGATTTTTGTTTCTCCAATAGATGTTAACCTTGTCATTATGGAAGGTAGTCTGTTGTCGAGATTTGTGTTACTCCAATGTATGGTAGCCTTGTCATTATGGAAGGTAGTCTGTCATTGATATTTTTGTTACTCCAATGGATGGTAGCCTTGTCATTATGAAAGGTAGTATGTCGTTGAGATTTTTGTTACTCCAATGGATGGTAGCCTTGTCATTATGGAAGGTAGTCTATTGTCAAGATATTTGTTATTCCAATGGATTGTAGCCTTATCATTATGGAAGGTAGTCTTTTGTCGAGATTTTTGTTACTCCAATGGATGGTAGCCTTGTCATTACGGAAGGTAGTCGGTCATTGAGATTTATGTTACTCCAATGGATGGTAGACTTGTCATTATGGAAGGTAGTCTGTTGTTCAGATTTTTGTTACTCCAATGGATGATAGCCTTGTCATTATGGAAGGTAGTCTATTGTCGAGATTTTTCATATTCCAATGGATGGTAGCCTTGTCATTATGGAAGGTAGTCTATTGTCGAGGTTTATGATACTCTAATAGATGATAGCCTTGTCATTATGCAAGGTAGTCTGTTGTTCAGATTTTTGTTACTCCAATGGATGGTAGTCTTGTCATTACTGAAGGTAGTCGGTCGTTGAGATTTCTGTTACTCCAATGGATGGTAGCCTTGTCATTATGGAAGGTAGTCTATTGTCGAGACTTTTGTTATTCCAATGGACGGTAGCCTTGTCATTATGGAAGGTAGTCGGTCGTTGAGATTTCTCTTACTCCAATGGATGATAGCCTTGTCATTATGGAAGGTAGTCTGTTGTTCATATTTTTGTTACTCCAATGGATGATAGCCTTGTCATTATGGAAGGTAGTCTGTTGTTCAGATTTTTGTTTCTCCAATAGATGTTAACCTTGTCATTATGGAAGGTAGTCTGTTGTCGAGATTTGTGTTACTCCAATGTATGGTAGCCTTGTCATTATGGAAGGTAGTCTGTCATTGATATTTTTGTTACTCCAATGGATGGTAGCCTTGTCATTATGAAAGGTAGTATGTCGTTGAGATTTTTGTTACTCCAATGGATGGTAGCCTTGTCATTATGGAAGGTAGTCTATTGTCAAGATATTTGTTATTCCAATGGATTGTAGCCTTATCATTATGGAAGGTAGTCTTTTGTCGAGATTTTTGTTACTCCAATGGATGGTAGCCTTGTCATTACGGAAGGTAGTCGGTCATTGAGATTTATGTTACTCCAATGGATGGTAGACTTGTCATTATGGAAGGTAGTCTGTTGTTCAGATTTTTGTTACTCCAATGGATGATAGCCTTGTCATTATGGAAGGTAGTCTATTGTCGAGATTTTTCATATTCCAATGGATGGTAGCCTTGTCATTATGGAAGGTAGTCTATTGTCGAGGTTTATGATACTCTAATAGATGATAGCCTTGTCATTATGCAAGGTAGTCTGTTGTTCAGATTTTTGTTACTCCAATGGATGGTAGTCTTGTCATTACTGAAGGTAGTCGGTCGTTGAGATTTCTGTTACTCCAATGGATGGTAGCCTTGTCATTATGGAAGGTAGTCTATTGTCGAGACTTTTGTTATTCCAATGGACGGTAGCCTTGTCATTATGGAAGGTAGTCGGTCGTTGAGATTTCTCTTACTCCAATGGATGATAGCCTTGTCATTATGGAAGGTAGTCTGTTGTTCATATTTTTGTTACTCCAATGGATGATAGCCTTGTCATTATGGAAGGTAGTCTATTGTCGAGATTTTTGTTATTCCAATGGATGGTAGCCTTGTCATTATGGAAGGAAGTCTGTTGTCGAGATTTATGATACTCCAATGGATGATAGCCTTGTCATTATGCAAGGTAGTATGTTGTTTAGATTTTTGTTACTCCAATGGATGGTAGTCTTGTCATTATGGAAGGTAGTCTATTGTCGATATTTTTGTTACACCAATGGATAGTAGCCTTGTCATTATGGAAGGTAGTTTTTTATCGAGATTTTAATTACCCCAATGGATGGTAGCATTGTCATTATGGAAGGTAGTTTGTTGTCGAGATTTTTGTTACCCCAATGGATTGTAGCCTTGTCATTTTGGAAGGTAGTTTTTTTCTTCAGATTTTTGTTACTCCAATGGATTGTAGCCTTGTCATTTTGGAAGGTAGTTTGTTCTTCAGATTTTTGTTACTCCAATGGATGGTAGCCTTGTGATTATGAAAGGTAGACTGTTGTCGAGATTTTTTTTATTCCATTGGATGGTAGCCTTTTCATTATGGAAGGTAGTCGGTCGTTGAGATTTGTCTTACTCCAATGGATGGTAGCCTTATCATTATGGTAGATAGTCTGTTGTTCATATATTTGTTACTCCAATGGATGATGGGCTTGTCATTATGGAAGGTAGTCTATTGTCGAGATTTTTTTTATTCCAATCGATGGTAGCCTTGTCATTATGGAAGGTAGTCTATTGTCGAGATTTATGATACTCCAACGGATGGTAGCCTTGTCATTATGCAAGGTAGTCTGTTGTTTAGATTTTTGTTACTCCAATGGATGGTAGTCTTGTCATTATGGAAGGTAGTCTATTGTCGAGATTTTTGTTACTCCAATGGATGGTAGCCTTGTCTTTCCGGAAGGTAGTCGGTCGTTGAGATATCTGTTACTCCAATGGATGGTAGCCTTGTCATTATGGAAGGTAGTCTGTTGTTTAGATTTTTGGTACTACAAAGGATGATAGCCTAGTCATTATGGAAGGTAGTCTATTGTCGAGATTTTCGTTATTCCAATGGATGGTAGCCTTGCCATTATGGAAGGTAGTCTATTTTTGAGATTTATGATACTCCAATGGATGATAGCCTTATCATTATGCATGGTAGTCTGTTGTTCAGATTTTTGTTACTCCAATGGATGGTAGTCTTGTCATTATGGAAGGTAGTCTATAGTCGAGATTTTGGTTACTCCAATGGATGGTAGCCTTATCATTATGGAAGGTAGTATGTCGCTAAGTTTTTTTTTTACTCCAATGTATGGTAGCCTTGTCAATATGGAAGGTAGTCTATTGTCGAGATTTTTGTTATTCCAATGGATGATAGCCTTGTCATTATGGAAGGTAGTTTTTTATCGAGATTTTAATTACTCCAATGGATGGTAGCGTTGTCATCATGGAAGGTAGTTTGTTGTGGAGAGTTTTGTTACCCCAATGGATGTAGCCTTGTAATTATGGAAGGTAGTCTGTTATCGAGATTTTTGTTACTCCAATGAATGGTATCCTTGTCATTATGGAAGGTAGTATGTTGTTGAGATTTCTGTTACTCCAATGGATTGTAGCCTTGTCATTTTGAAAGGTAGTTTGTTCTTCAGATTTTTGTTACTCCAATGGATGGTAGCCTTGTGATTATGGAAGGTAGACTGTTGTCGAGATTTTTGTTATTCCATTGGATGGTAGCCTTTTCATTTTGGAAGGTAGTCTGTTTGTACAGATTTATTTTATTCCAATGGATGGTAACCTTATCATTATGCAAGGTAGTATTTTGTCGAGAATTTTGTTAGTCCAATAGATTATAGCCTTGTCATTATGGATTTTAGTCTGTTGTCGAGATTTTTGTTACTCCAATGGATGGTAGCCTTGTCATTATGGAAGGTAGTCTGTTGTCGAGATTTTGTTACTCCAATAGATGGTAGCCTTGTCATTATGGAACATAGTCTGTTGTCGATATTTTTGTTACTCCAATGGATTGTAGCCTTGTCATTATGGAAGGTAGTCTGTTGTCGAGATTTTTATTACTCGAATGGATGGTAGCCTTGTCATTATGGAAGTAGTCTGTTGTTCATATTTCAATTACTCCAATGTATGGTAGCCTTGTCATTATTGAAGGTAGTTTATTGTCGAGATTTTTGATACTCCAATGGATGGTAGCCTTTTCATTATGGAATGTATTATGTCGTTGAGATTTTTGTTACTCCAATGGATGGTAGCCTTGTCATTATAAAAGGTAGTATGTCGTTGAGATTTTTGTTACTCCAATGGATGGTAGCCTTGTCATTATGGCAGGTAGTCTATTGTCGAGATATTTGTTATTCCAATGGATTGTAGCCTTGTCATTATGGAAGGTAGTCTATTGTCGAGACTTTTGTTATTCCAATGGATGGTAGCCTTGTCATTATCGGAAGGTAGTGGGTCGTTGAGATTTCTGTTACTCCAATAGATGGTAGCCTTGTCAGTATGGAAGGTAGTATGTTGTTCATATTTTTGTTACTCCAATGGATGATAGCCTTGTCATTATGGAAAGTAGTCTATTGTCGAGATTTTTGTTATTCCAATGGATGGTAGCCTTGTCATTATGGAAGGTAGTCTATTGTCAAGATTTATGATACTCCAATGGATGATAGCCTTGTCATTATGGAAGGTAGTCAGTTGTTTAGATTTTTTTTACTACAATGGATGGTAGTTTTGTCATTATGGAAGGTATTCTATTGTCGAGATTTTTGTTATTCCAATGGATGGTAGCCTTGTCATTATCGGAAGGTAGTCGGTCGTTGAGATTTCTGTTACTCCAATGGATGGTAGCCTTGTCATTATGGAAGGTAGTATGTTGTTCAGATTTTTGTTACTCCAATGGATGATAGCCTTGTCATTATGGAAGGTAGTCTATTGTCGAGACTTTTGTTATTCCAATGGATGGTAGCCTTCTCATTATGGAAGGTTATCGTTCGTTGATATTTCTCATACTCCAATGGATGGTAGCCTTGTCATTATGGAAGGTAGTCTGTTGTTCATATTTTTGTTACTCCAATGGATGATAGCCTTGTCATTATGGAAGGTAGTCTATTGTCGAGATTTTTATTATTCCAATGGATGGTAGACTTGTCATTATGGAAGGTAGTCTGTTGTCGAGATTTATGATACTCCAATGGATGATAGCCTTGTCAGTATACAAGGTAGTCTGTGGTTTAGATTTTTGTTACTCCAATGGATGGTAGTCTTTTCATTATGGAAGGTAGTCTATTGTCGAGATTTTTGTTACTCCAATGGATGGTAGCCTTGTCATTACGGAAGGTAGTCGTTCGTTAAGATTTTTGTTACTCCAATGGATGGTAGCCTTGTCATTATGGAAGGTAGTCTGTTGTTCAGATTTTTGTTACTCCAATGGATGATAGCCTAGTCATTATGGAAGGTAGTGTATTGTCGAGATTTTTGTTATTCCAATGGATGGTAGCCTTGTCATTATGGAAGGTAGTCTGTTTTTGAGATTTATGATACTCCAATGGATGATAGCCTTGTCATTATGCAAGGTAGTCTGTTGTTCATATTTTTGTTACTCCAATGGATGGTAGTCTTGTCATTATGGAAGGTAGTATGTCGTTTAGATTTTCGTTACTCCAATGTATGGTAGCCTTGTCAATATGGAAGGTAGTCTATTGTCGAGATTTTTGTTATTCCAATAGATGATAGCCTTATCATTATGGAAGGTAGTTTTTTATCGAGATTTTAATTACTCCAATGGATGGTAGCATTGTCATTATGGAAGGTAGTTTGTTGTCAAAATTTTTGTTACCCCAATGGATGTAGCCTTGTCATTATGGAAGTTAGTCTGTTGTCGAGATTTTTGTTACTCCAATGAATGATATCCTTGTCATTATGGAAGGTAGTATGTCATTGAGATTTCTGTTACTCCAATGGATTGTAGCCTTGTCATTTTGGAAGGTAGTTTGTTCTTCAGATTTTTGTTACTCCAATGGATGGTAGCCTTGTGATTATGAAAGGTAGACTGTTGTCGAGATTTTTTTTATTCCATTGGATGGTAGCCTTTTCATTATGGAAGGTAGTCGGTCGTTGAGATTTGTCTTACTCCAATGGATGGTAGCCTTGTCATTATGGAAGATAGTCTGTTGTTCATATATTTGTTACTCCAATGGATGATGGCCTTGTCATTATGGAAGGTAGTCTATTGTCGAGATTTTTGTTATTCCAATCGATGGTAGCCTTGTCATTATTGAAGGTAGTCTGTTGTCGAGATTTATGATACTCCAACGGATGGTAGCCTTGTCATTATGCAAGGTAGTCTGTTGTTTAGATTTTTGTTACTCCAATGGATGGTAGTCTTGTCATTATGGAAGGTAGTCTATTGTCGAGATTTTTGTTACTCCAATGGATGGTAGCCTTGTCATTCCGGAAGGTAGTCGGTCGTTGAGATATCTGTTACTCCAATGGATGGTAGCCTTGTCATTATGGAAGGTAGTCTGTTGTTTAGATTTTTGGTACTACAAAGGATGATAGCCTAGTCATTATGGAAGGTAGTCTATTGTCGAGATTTTCGTTATTCCAATGGATGGTAGCCTTGCCATTATGGAAGGTAGTCTATTTTTGAGATTTATGATACTCCAATGGATGATAGCCTTATCATTATGCATGGTAGTCTGTTGTTCATATTTTTGTTACTCCAATGGATGGTAGTCTTTTCATTATGGAAGGTAGTCTATAGTCGAGATTTTGGTTACTCCAATGGATGGTAGCCTTATCATTATGGAAGGTAGTATGTCGTTAAGTTTTTTTTTACTCCAATGTATGGTAGCCTTGTCAATATGGAAGGTAGTCTATTGTCGAGATTTTTGTTATTCCAATGGATGATAGCCTTGTCATTATGGAAGGTAGTTTTTTATCGAGATTTTAATTACTCCAATGGATGGTAGCGTTGTCATCATGGAAGGTAGTTTGTTGTGGAGATTTTTGTTACCCCAATGGATGTAGCCTTGTAATTATGGAAGGTAGTCTGTTATCGAGATTTTTGTTACTCCAATGAATGGTATCCTTGTCATTATGGAAGGTAGTATGTTGTTGAGATTTCTGTTACTCCAATGGATTGTAGCCTTGTCATTTTGGAAGGTAGTTTGTTCTTCAGATTTTCATTACTCCAATGGATGGTAGCCTTGTGATTATGGAAGGTAGACTGTTGTCGAGATTTTTGTTATTCCATTGGATGGTAGCCTTTTCATTTTGGAAGGTAGTCTGTTTGTACAGATTTATTTTATTCCAATGGATGGTAACCTTATCATTATGTAAGGTAGTATTTTGTCGAGAATTTTGTTAGTCCAATAGATTATAGCCTTGTCATTATGGATTTTAGTCTGTTGTCGAGATTTTTGTTACTCCAATGGATGGTAGCCTTGTCATTATGGAAGGTAGTCTGTTGTCGAGATTTTGTTACTCCAATAGATGGTAGCCTTGTCATTATGGAACATAGTCTGTTGTCAATATTTTTGTTACTCCAATGGATTGTAGCCTTGTCATTATGGAAGGTAGTCTGTTGTCGAGATTTTTATTACTCGAATGGATGGTAGCCTTGTCAATATGGAAGTAGTCTGTTGTTCATATTTCAATTACTCCAATGTATGGTAGCCTTGTCATTATTGAAGGTAGTTTATTGTCGAGATTTTTGATACTCCAATGGATGGTAGCCTTGTCATTATGGAAGGTATTATGTCGTTGAGATTTTTGTTACTCCAATGGATGGTAGCCTTGTCATTATAAAAGGTAGTATGTCGTTGAGATTTTTGTTACTCCAATGGATGGTAGCCTTGTCATTATGGAAGGTAGTCTATTATCGAGATATTTGTTATTCCAATGGATTGTAGCCTTGTCATTATGGAAGGTAGTCTATTGTCGAGACTTTTGTTACTCCAATGGATGGTAGCCTTGTCATTATCGGAAGGTAGTCGGTCGTTGAGATTTCTGTTACTCCAATGGATGGTAGCCTTGTCAGTATGGAAGGTAGTATGTTGTTCATATTTTTGTTACCCCAATGGATGATAGCCTTGTCATTATGGAAGGTAGTCTATTGTCGAGACTTTTGTTATTCCAATGGATGGTAGCCTTGTCATTATGGAAGGTAGTCGGTCGTTGAGATTTCTCTTACTCCAATGGATGGTAGCCTTGTCATTATGGAAGGTAGTCTGTTGTTCATATTTTTGTTACACCAATGGATGATAGCCTTGTCATTATGGAAAGTAGTCTATTGTCGAGATTTTTGTTATTCCAATGGATGGTAGCCTTGTCATTATGGAAGGTAGTCTATTGTCGAGATTTATGATACTCCAATGGATAATAGCCTTGTCATTATGGAAGGTAGTCAGTTGTTTAGATTTTTTTTACTACAATGGATGGTAGTCTTGTCATTATGGAAGGTATTCTATTGTCGAGATTTTTGTTATTCCAATGGATGGTAGCCTTGTCATTATCGGAAGGTAGTCGATCGTTGAGATTTCTGTTACTCCAATGGATGGTAGCCTTGTCATTATGGAAGGTAGTATGTTGTTCAGATTTTTGTTACTCCAATGGATGATAGCCTTGTCATTATGGAAGGTAGTCTATTGTCGAGACTTTTGTTATTCCAATGGATGGTAGCCTTCTCATTATGGAAGGTTGTCGTTCGTTGATATTTCTCATACTCCAATGGATGGTAGCCTTGTCATTATGGAAGGTAGTCTGTTGTTCATATTTTTGTTACTCCAATGGATGATAGCCTTGTCATTATGGAAGGTAGTCTATTGTCGAGATTTTTGTTATTCCAATGGATGGTAGACTTGTCATTATGGAAGTTAGTCTGTTGTCGAGATTTATGATACTCCAATGTATGATAGCCTTGTCATTATGCAAGGTAGTCTGTGGTTTAGATTTTTTTTACTCCAATGGATGGTAGTCTTTTCATTATGGAAGGTAGTCTATTGTCGAGATTTTTGTTACTCCAATGGATGGTAGCCTTGTCATTACGGAAGGTAGTCGGTCGTTAAGATTTCTATTACTCCAATGGATGGTAGCCTTGTCATTATGGAAGGTAGTATGTTGTTCATATTTTTGTTACTCCAATGGATGATAGCCTAGTCATTATGGAAGGTAGTGTATTGTCGAGATTTTTGTTATTCCAATGGATGGTAGCCTTGTCATTATGGAAGGTAGTCTGTTTTTGAGATTTATGATACTCCAATGGATGATAGCCTCATCATTATGCAAGGTAGTCTGTTGTTCATATTTTTGTTACTCCAATGGATGGTAGTCTTGTCATTATGGAAGGTAGTCTATTGTCGATATTTTTGTTACTAAAATGGATGGTAGCCTTGTCATTATGGAAGGTAGTATGTCGTCGAGATTTTTGTTACTCCAATGTATGGTAACCTTGTCAATATGGAAGGTAGTCTATTGTCGAGATTTTTGTTATTCCAAAGGATGATAGCCTTGTCATTATGGAAGGTAGTCGGTCGTTGAGATTTCTCTTACTCCAATGGATGGTAGCCTTGTCATTATGGAAGGTAGTCTGTTGTTCATATTTTTGTTACACCAATGGATGATAGCCTTGTCATTATGGAAAGTAGTCTATTGTCGAGATTTTTGTTATTCCAATGGATGGTAGCCTTGTCATTATGGAAGGTAGTCTATTGTCGAGATTTATGATACTCCAATGGATAATAGCCTTGTCATTATGGAAGGTAGTCTGTTGTTTAGATTTTTTTTACTACAATGGATGGTAGTCTTGTCATTATGGAAGGTATTCTATTGTCGAGATTTTTGTTATTCCAATGGATGGTAGCCTTGTCATTATCGGAAGGTAGTCGATCGTTGAGATTTCTGTTACTCCAATGGATGGTAGCCTTGTCATTATGGAAGGTAGTATGTTGTTCAGATTTTTGTTACTCTAATGGATGATAGCCTTGTCATTATGGAAGGTAGTCTATTGTCGAGACTTTTGTTATTCCAATGGATGGTAGCCTTCTCATTATGGAAGGTTGTCGTTCGTTGATATTTCTCATACTCCAATGGATGGTAGCCTTGTCATTATGGAAGGTAGTCTGTTGTTCATATTTTTGTTACTCCAATGGATGATAGCCTTGTCATTATGGAAGGTAGTCTATTGTCGAGATTTTTGTTATTCCAATGGATGGTAGACTTGTCATTATGGAAGGTAGTCTGTTGTCGAGATTTATGATACTCCAATGTATGATAGCCTTGTCATTATGCAAGGTAGTCTGTGGTTTAGATTTTTGTTACTCCAATGGATGGTAGTCTTTTCATTATGGAAGGTAGTCTATTGTCGAGATTTTTGTTACTCCAATGGATGGTAGCCTTGTCATTACGGAAGGTAGTCGGTCGTTAAGATTTCTGTTACTCCAATGGATGGTAGCCTTGTCATTATGGAAGGTAGTCTGTTGTTCAGATTTTTGTTACTCCAATGGATGATAGCCTAGTCATTATGGAAGGTAGTGTATTGTCGAGATTTTTGTTATTCCAATGGATGGTAGCCTTGTCATTATGGAAGGTAGTCTGTTTTTGAGATTTATGATACTCCAATGGATGATAGCCTCATCATTATGCAAGGTAGTCTATTGTTCATATTTTTGTTACTCCAATGGATGGTAGTCTTGTCATTATGGAAGGTAGTCTATTGTCGAGATTTTTGTTACTAAAATGGATGGTAGCCTTGTCATTATGGAAGGTAGTATGTCGTCGAGATTTTTGTTACTCCAATGTATGGTAACCTTGTCAATATGGAAGGTAGTCTATTGTCGAGATTTTTGTTATTCCAAAGGATGATAACCTTGTCATTATGGAAGATAGTTTTTTATCGAGATTTTAATTACTCCACTGGATGGTAGCATTGTCATTATGGAAGGTAGTTTGTTGTCGAGATTTGTGTTACCCCAATGGATGTAGCCTTGTCATTATGGAAGGTAGTCTGTTGTCGAGATTTTTGTTACTCCAATGAATGGTATCCTTGTCATTATGGAAGGTAGTATGTCGTTGAGATTTCTGTTACTCTAATGGATTGTAGCCTTGTCATTTTTGAAGGTAGTTTGTTCTTCAGATTTTTGTTACTCCATTGGATGGTAGCCTTGTGATTATGGAAGGTAGTCTATTGTTCAGATTTTTGTTATTCCATTGGATGGTAGCTATTTCATTATGGAAGGTAGTTTGTTTGTACAGATTTTTGTTACTCCAATGGATGTTAGCCTTGTCATTATGGAAGGTAGTCTATTGTCGAGATATTTTTTATTCCAATGGATGGTAGCCTTGTCATTATGGATGGTTGTTTATTGTCGAGATTTTTTATACTCCAATGGATGGTAGCCTTGTCATTATGGAAGGTAGTATGTCGTTGAGATTTCTATTACACCAATGGATGTTAGCCTGTCATTATGGAAGGTAGTCTATTGTCGAGATATTTGTTATTCCAATGGATTGTATCCTTATCATTATGGAAGGTAGCCTTTTGTCGAGATTTTTGTTACTCCAATGGATGGTAGCCTTGTCATTACGGAAGGTAGTCGGTGATTGAGATTTCTGTTACTCCAACGGATGGTAACCTTATCATTATGGAAGGTAGTATTTTGTCGGAATTTTTGTTAGTCCAATAGATGATAGCCTTGTCATTATGGATGTTAGTCTGTTGTGGAGATTTTTGTTACTCCAATGGATGGTAGCCTTGTCATTATGGAAGGTAGTCTATTGTCGAGATTTTGTTACTCCAATGGATGGTAGCCTTGTCATTATGGAACATAGTCTGTTGTCAATATTTTTGTTACTCCAATGGATGGTAGCCTTGTCATTATAGAAGGTAGTCTATTGTCGAGATTTTTATTACTCGAATGGATGGTAGCCTTGTCATTATGGAAGTAGTTAGTTGTTCATATTTCAATTACTCCAATGGATGGTAGCCTTGTCATTATGGAAGGTAGTTTATTGTCGAGATTTTTGATACTCTAATGGATGGTAGCCTTGTCATTATGGAAGGTAGTATGTCGTTGAGATTTTTGTAACTCCAACGGATGGTAGCCTTTTCATTATGAAAGGTAGTATGTCGTTGAGATTTTTGTTACTCCAATGGATGGTAGCCTTGTCATTATGGAAGGTAGTCTATTGGCGAGATATTTTTTATTCCAATGGATGGTAGCCTTGTCATTATGGAAGGTAGTTTATTGTCGAGATTTTTGATACTCCAATGGATGGTAGCCTTGTCATTTTAGAAGGTAGTATGTCGTTGAGTTTTCTGTTACTCCAATGGATGTTAGCCTTGTCATTATGGAAGGTAGTCTATTGTCGAGATATTTGTTATTCCAATGGATTGTATCCATGTCATTATGGAAGGTAGCCTTTTGTCGAGATTTTTGTTACTCCAATGGATGGTAGCCTTGTCATTACGGAATGTAGTCGGTCTTTGAGATTTTTGTTACTCCAACGGATGGTAGCCTTCTCATTATGGAAGGTAGTATGTTGCTCAGATTTTTGTTACTCCAATGGATGGTAGCCTTGTCATTATGGAAGGTAGTCTATTGTCGAGATATTTTCTAGTCCAATGGATGGTAGCCTTGTCATTATGGAAGGTAGTTTATTGTCGATATTTTTGATACTCCAATGGATGGTATCCTTGTCATTATAAAAGGTAGTATGTCGTTGAGTTTTCTGTTACTCCAATGGATGATAGCCTTTTCATTATGCAAGGTAGTCTGTTGTTCAGATTTTTGTTACTCCAATGGATGGTAGTCTTGTCATTATGGAAGGTAGTCTATTGTCGAGATTGTTGATATTCCAATTGATGGTAGCCTTGTCATTATTGAAGGTAGTCGGTCGTTGAGATTTTTGTTACTCCAATGGATGGTAGCCTTGTCATTATGGAAGGTAGTCTCTTGTTCAGATTTTTGTTACTCCAACAGATGGTAACCTTGTCATTATGGAAGGTAGTCTATTGTCGAGATTTTTGTTACTCCAATGTATGGTAACCTTGTCATTATGGAAGGTAGTTTGTCGTTGATATTTTTGTTACTCCAATGGATGGTAGCCTTGTCATTATGGAAGGTAGTATGTCGTTGAGATTTTTGTTACTCCAATGGATGTTAGCCTTGTCATTATGGAAGGTAGTCTATTGTCGAGATATTTGTTATTCCAATGGATTGTAGCCTTGTCATTATGGAAGGTAGTCTATTGTCGAGATTTTTGTTATTCCAATGGATGGTAGCCTTGTAATTAAGGAAGGTAGTCTGTTGTCGAGATTTATGATACTCCAATGGATGATAGCCTTGTCGTTATGGAAGGTAGTCTATTGTTTAGATTTTTTTTACTACAATGGATGGTAGTCTTGTCTTTATGGAAGGTATTCTATTGTCGAGATTTTTGTTATTCCAATGGATGGTAGCCTTGTCATTATCGGAAGGTAGTCGGTCATTGAGATTTCTGTTACTCTAATGGATGGTAGCCTTGTCATTATGGAAGGTAGTATGTTGTTCAGATTTTTGTTACTCTAATGGATGATGGCCTTGTCATTATGGAAGGTAGTCTATTGTCGAGACTTTTGTTATTCCAATGGATGGTAGCCTTGTAATTATGGAAGGTAGTCGGTCGTTGATATTTCTCTTACTCCAATGGATGGTAGCCTTGTCATTATGGAAGGTAGTCTGTTGTTCATATTTTTGTTACTCCAATGGATGATAGCCTTGTCATTATGGAAGGTAGTCTATTGTCGAGATTTTTGTTATTCCAATGGATGGTAGCCCTGTCATTATGGAAGGTAGTCTGTTGTCGAGATTTATGATACTCCAATGGATGATAGCCTTGTCATTATGCAAGGTAGTCTGTTGTTTAGATTTTTGTTACTCCAATGGATGGTAGTCCTGTCATTATGGAAGGTAGTCTATTGTCGATATTTTTGTTACTTCAATGGATGTTAGCCTTGTCATTATGGAAGGTAGTCTATTGTCGAGATATTTGTTATTCCAATGGATTGTAGCCTTGTCATTATGGAAGGTAGTCTATTGTCGAGATTTTTGTTATTCCAATGGATGGTAGCCTTGTAATTAAGGAAGGTAGTCTGTTGTCGAGATTTATGATACTCCAATGGATGATAGCCTTGTCGTTATGGAAGGTAGTCTATTGTTTAGATTTTTTTTACTACAATGGATGGTAGTCTTGTCTTTATGGAAGGTATTCTATTGTCGAGATTTTTGTTATTCCAATGGATGGTAGCCTTGTCATTATCGGAAGGTAGTCGGTCATTGAGATTTCTGTTACTCTAATGGATGGTAGCCTTGTCATTATGGAAGGTAGTATGTTGTTCAGATTTTTGTTACTCTAATGGATGATGGCCTTGTCATTATGGAAGGTAGTCTATTGTCGAGACTTTTGTTATTCCAATGGATGGTAGCCTTGTAATTATGGAAGGTAGTCGGTCGTTGATATTTCTCTTACTCCAATGGATGGTAGCCTTGTCATTATGGAAGGTAGTCTGTTGTTCATATTTTTGTTACTCCAATGGATGATAGCCTTGTCATTATGGAAGGTAGTCTATTGTCGAGATTTTTGTTATTCCAATGGATGGTAGCCCTGTCATTATGGAAGGTAGTCTGTTGTCGAGATTTATGATACTCCAATGGATGATAGCCTTGTCATTATGCAAGGTAGTCTGTTGTTTAGATTTTTGTTACTCCAATGGATGGTAGTCCTGTCATTATGGAAGGTAGTCTATTGTCGATATTTTTGTTACTTCAATGGATGGTAGCCTTGTCATTACGGAAGGTAGTCGATCATTGAGATTTTTGTTACTCCAATGGATGGTAGCCTTGTCATTATGGAAGGTAGTCCGTTGTTCAGATTTTTGTTACTCCAATGGATGATAGCCTAGTTATTATGGAAGGTAGTCTATTGTCGAGATTTTTGTTATTCCAATGGATGGTAGCCTTGTCATTATGGAAGGTAGTCTGTTTTTGAGATTTATGATACTCCAATGGATGATAGCCTTGTCATTATGCATGGTAGGCTGTTGTTCAGAATTTTGTTACTCCAATGGATGGTAGTCTTGTCTTAATGGAAGGTATTCTATTGTCGACATTTTTGTTACTAAAATGGATGGTAGCCTTGTCATTATGGAAGATAGTATGTCGTTGAGATTTTTGTTACTCCAATGTATGGTAACCTTGTCAATATGGAAGGTAGTCTATTGTCAATATTTTTGTTATTCCAATGGATGATAGCCTCGTCATTATGGAAGGTAGTTTTTTATCGAGATTTTAATTACTCCAATGGATGGTAGCGTTGTCATTATGGAAGGTAGTTTGTTGTGGAGATTTTTGTTACTCCAATGAATGGTATCCTTGTCATTATGGAAGGTAGTATGTCGTTGAGATTTTTGTTACTCCAATGGATTGTAGCCTTGTCATTTTTGAAGGTAGTTTGTTCTTCAGATTTTTTTTACTCCAACGGATGGTAGCCTTGTGATTATGGAAGGTAGACTGTTGTCGAGATTTTTGTTATTCCATTGGATGGTAGCCTTTTCATTATGGAAGGTAGTCTGTTTGTACAGATTTTTGTTACTCCAATGGATGGTAGCCTTGTCATTATGGAAGGTAGTATGTCGTTGAGATTTCTGTTATACCAATGGATGTTAGCCTTGTCATTATAGAAGGTAGTCTATTGTCGAGAAATTTGTTATTCCAATGGATTGTATCCTTCTCATTATGGAAGGTAGCTTTTTGTCGAGATTTTTTTTACTCCAATGGATGGTAGCCTTGTCATTATGGAAGGTAGTCGGTCGTTGAGATTTCTGTTACTCCAACGGATGGTAACCTTATCATTATGGAAGGTAGTATTTTTTCGAGATTTTTGTTAGTCCAATAGATGATAGCCTTGTCATTATGGATGTTAGTCTGTTGTCAAGATTTTTATTACTCCAATGGATGGTAGCCTTGTCATTATGGAAGGTAGTCTGTTGTCGAGATTTTGTTACTCCACTGGATGGTAGCGTTGTCATTAAGGAACATAATCTGTTGTCGATATTTTTGTTACTCCAATGGATGGTATCCTTGTTATTATAGAAGGTAGTCTATTGTCGAGATTTTTATTACTCGAATGGATGGTAGCCTTGTCATTATGGAAGTAGTTAGTTGTTCATTTTTCAATTACTCCAATTGATGGTAGCCTTATCATTATGGAAGGTAGTTTATTGTCGAGATTTTTGATACTCCAATGGATGGTAGCCTTGTCATTATGGAAGGTAGTATGTCGTTGAGATTTTTGTTACTCAAATGGTTGGTAGCCTTGTCATTATGAAAGGTAGTATGTCATTGAGATTTTTGTTACTCCAATGGATGGTAGCCTTGTCAATATGGAAGGTAGTCTATTGTCGAGAAATTTTGTATTCCAATCGATGGTAGCCTTGTCATTATGGATGGTAGTTTATTGTCTAGATTTTTGATACTCCAATGGATGGTAGCCTTGTCATTATGGAAGGTAGTATGTCGTTGAGTTTTTTGTTACTCCAATGGATGTTAGCCTTGTCATTGTGGAAGGTAGTCTATTGTCGAGATATTTTTTATTCCAATGTATTGTATCCTTGTCAATATGGAAGGTAGCCTTTTGTCGAGATTTTTGTTACTCCAATGGATGGTAGCCTTGTCATTACGGAACGTAGTCGGTCGTTGAGATTTTTGTTACTCCAACGGATGGTAGCCTTGTCATTATGGAAGGTAGTATGTTGTTCAGATTTTTGTTACTCCAATGGATGATAGCCTTATCATTATGGAAGGTAGTCTATTGTCGAGATTTTTGTTATTCCAATGGATGGTAGCCTTGTCATTATGGAAGGTAGTCTGTTGTCGAGATTTATGATACTCCAAAGGATGATAGCCTTTTCATTATGCAAGGTAGTCTGTTGTTCAGATTTTTGTTACTCCAATGGATGGTAGTCTTGTCATTATGGAAGGTAGTCTATTGTCGAGATTTTTGGTATTCCAATGGATGGTAGCTTTGTCATTATTGAAGGTAGTCAGTCGTTGAGAGTTTTGTTACTCCAATGGATGGTAGCCTTGTCATTATGGAAGGTAGTCTGTTATTCAGATTTTTGTTACTCCAACGGATGGTAACCTTGTCATTATGGAAGGTAGTCTGTTGTCTAGATTTTTGTTACTCCAATGTATGGTAACCTTATCATTATGGAAGGTAGTTTGTCATTGATATTTTTGTTACTCCAATGGATGATAGCCTTGTCATTATGGAAGGTAGTCTATTGGCGAGATATTTTTTATTCCAATGGATGGTAGCCTTGTCATTCCGGAAGGTAGTCGGTCGTTGAGATATCTGTTACTCCAATGGATGGTAGCCTTGTCATTATGGAAGGTAGTCTGTTGTTTAGATTTTTGGTACTACAAAGGATGATAACCTAGTCATTATGGAAGGTAGTCTATTGTCGAGATTTTCGTTATTCCAATGGATGGTAGCCTTGCCATTATGGAAGGTAGTCTATTTTTGATATTTATGATACTCCAATGGATGATAGCCTTATCATTATGCATGGTAGTCTGTTGTTCAGATTTTTGTTACTCCAATGGATGGTAGTCTTGTCATTATGGAAGGTAGTCTATAGTCGAGATTTTGGTTACTCCAAGTGATGGTAGCCTTATCATTATGGAAGGTAGTATGTCGTTAAGATTTTTTTTACTCCAATGTATGGTAGCCTTGTCAATATGGAAGGTAGTCTATTGTCGAGATTTTTGTTATTCCAATGGATGATAGCCTTGTTATTATGGAAGGTAGTTTTTTATCGAGATTTTAATTACTCCAATGGATGGTAGCGTTGTCATCATGGAAGGTAGTTTATTGTGGAGATTTTTGTTACCCCAATGGATGTAGCCTTGTAATTATGGAAGGTAGTCTGTTATCGAGATTTTTGTTACTCCAATGAATGGTATCCTTGTCATTATGGAAGGTAGTATGTTGTTGAGATTTCTGTTACTCCAATGGATTGCAGCCTTGTCATTTTGGAAGGTAGTTTGTTCTTCAGATTTTTGTTACTCCAATGGATGGTAGCCTTGTGATTATGGAAGGTAGACTGTTGTCGAGATTTTTGTTATTCCATTGGATGGTAGCCTTTTCATTTTGGAAGGTAGTCTGTTTGTACAGATTTATTTTATTCCAATGGATGGTAACCTTATCATTATGCAAGGTAGTATTTTGTCGAGAATTTTGTTAGTCCAATAGATTATAGCCTTGTCATTATGGATTTTAGTCTGTTGTCGAGATTTTTGTTACTCCAATGGATGGTAGCCTTGTCATTATGGAAGGTAGTCTGTTGTCGAGATTTTGTTACTCCAATAGATGGTAGCCTTGTCATTATGGAACATAGTCTGTAGTCGATATTTTTGTTACTCCAATGGATTGTAGCCTTGTCATTATGGAAGGTAGTCTGTTGTCGAGATTTTTATTACTCGAATGGATGGTAGCCTTTTCATTATGGAAGTAGTCTGTTGTTTATATTTCAATTACTCCAATGTATGGTAGCCTTGTCATTATTGAAGGTAGTTTATTGTCGAGATTTTTGATACTCCAATGGATGGTAGCCTTGTCATTATGGAAGGTATTATGTCGTTGAGATTTTTGTTACTCCAATGGATGGTAGCCTTGTCATTATAAAAGGTAGTATGTCGTTGAGATTTTTGTTACTCCAATGGATGGTAGCCTTGTCATTATGGAAGGTAGTCTATTATCGAGATATTTGTTATTCCAATGGATTGTAGCCTTGTCATTATGGAAGGTAGTCTTTTGTTGAGATTTTTGATACTCCAATGGATGGTAGCCTTGTCATTATCGGAAGGTAGTCGGTCGTTGAGATTTCTGTTACTCCAATGGATGGTAGCCTTGTCAGTATGGAAGGTAGTATGTTGTTCATATTTTTGTTACCCCAACGGATGATAGCCTTGTCATTATGGAAGGTAGTCTATTGTCGAGACTTTTGTTATTCCAATGGATGGTAGCCTTGTCATTATGGAAGGTAGTCGGTCGTTGAGATTTCTCTTACTCCAATGGATGGTAGCCTTGTCATTATGGAAGGTAGTCTGTTGTTCATATTTTTGTTACACCAATGGATGATAGCCTTGTCATTATGGAAAGTAGTCTATTGTCGAGATTTTTGTTATTCCAATGGATGGTAGCCTTGTCATTATAGAAGGTAGTCTATTTTCGAGATTTATGATACTCCAATGGATAATAGCCTTGTCATTATGGAAGGTAGTCTGTTGTTTAGATTTTTTTTACTACAATGGATGGTAGTCTTGTCATTATGGAAGGTATTCTATTGTCGAGATTTTTGTTATTCCAATGGATGGTAGCCTTGTCATTATCGGAAGGTAGTCGGTCGTTGAGATTTCTGTTACTCCAATGGATGGTAGCCTTGTCATTATGGAAGGTAGTATGTTGTTCAGATTTTTGTTACTCCAATGGATGATAGAGTTGTCATTATGGAAGGTAGTCTATTGTCGAGACTTTTGTTATTCCAATGGATGGTAGCCTTCTCATTATGGAAGGTTGTCGTTCGTTGATATTTCTCATAGTCCAATGGATGGTAGCCTTGTCATTATGGAAGGTAGTCTGTTGTTCATATTTTTGTTACTCCAATGGATGATAGCCTTGTCATTATGGAAGGTAGTCTATTGTCGAGATTTTTGTTATTCCAATGGATGGTAGACTTGTCATTATGGAAGGTAGTCTGTTGTCGAGATTTATGATACTCCAATGTATGATAGCCTTGTCATTATGCAAGGTAGTCTGTGGTTTAGATTTTTGTTACTCCAATGGATGGTAGTCTTTTCATTATGGAAGGTAGTCTATTGTCGAGATTTTTGTTACTCCAATGGATGGTAGCCTTGTCATTACGGAAGGTAGTCGGTCGTTAAGATTTCTGTTACTCCAATGGATGGTAGCCTTGTCATTATGGAAGGTAGTCTGTTGTTCAGATTTTTGTTACTCCAATGGATGATAGCCTAGTCATTATGGAAGGTAGTGTATTGTCGAGATTTTTGTTATTCCAATGGATGGTAGCCTTGTCATTATGGAAGGTAGTCTATTTTTGAGATTTATGATACTCCAATGGATGATAGCCTCGTCATTATGCAAGGTAGTCTGTTGTTCATATTTTTGTTACTCCAATGGATGGTAGTCTTGTCATTATGGAAGGTAGTCTATTGTCGAGATTTTTGTTACTAAAATGGATGGTAGCCTTGTCATTATGGAAGGTAGTATGTCGTCGAGATTTTTGTTACTCCAATGTATGGTAACCTTGTCAATATGGAAGGTAGTCTATTGTCGAGATTTTTGTTATTCCAAAGGATGATAGCCTTGTCATTATGGAAGATAGTTTTTTATCTTCAGATTTTTGTTACTCCAATGGATGGTAGCCTTGTGATTATGGAAGGTAGACTGTTGTCGAGATTTTTGTTATTCCATTGGATGGTAGCCTTTTCATTTTGGAAGGTAGTCTGTTTGTACAGATTTATTTTATTCCAATGGATGGTAACCTTATCATTATGCAAGGTAGTATTTTGTCGAGAATTTTGTTAGTCCAATAGATTATAGCCTTGTCATTATGGATTTTAGTCTGTTGTCGAGATTTTTGTTACTCCAATGGATGGTAGCCTTGTCATTATGGAAGGTAGTCTGTTGTCGAGATTTTGTTACTCCAATAGATGGTAGCCTCTTCATTATGCAACATAGTCTGTAGTCGATATTTTTGTTACTCCAATGGATTGTAGCCTTGTCATTATGGAAGGTAGTCTGTTGTCGAGATTTTTATTACTCGAATGGATGGTAGCCTTTTCATTATGGAAGTAGTCTGTTGTTTATATTTCAATTACTCCAATGTATGGTAGCCTTGTCATTATTGAAGGTAGTTTATTGTCGAGATTTTTGATACTCCAATGGATGGTAGCCTTGTCATTATGGAAGGTATTATGTCGTTGAGATTTTTGTTACTCCAATGGATAGTAGCCTTGTCATTATAAAAGGTAGTATGTCGTTGAGATTTTTGTTACTCCAATGGATGGTAGCCTTGTCATTATGGAAGGTAGTCTATTATCGAGATATTTGTTATTCCAATGGATTGTAGCCTTGTCATTATGGAAGGTAGTCTTTTGTTGAGATTTTTGTTACTCCAATGGATGGTAGCCTTGTCATTATCGGAAGGTAGTCGGTCGTTGAGATTTCTGTTACTCCAATGGATGGTAGCCTTGTCAGTATGGAAGGTAGTATGTTGTTCATATTTTTGTTACCCCAACGGATGATAGCCTTGTCATTATGGAAGGTAGTCTATTGTCGAGACTTTTGTTATTCCAATGGATGGTAGCCTTGTCATTATGGAAGGTAGTCGGTCGTTGAGATTTCTCTTACTCCAATGGATGGTAGCCTTGTCATTATGGAAGGTAGTCTGTTGTTCATATTTTTGTTACACCAATGGATGATAGCCTTGTCATTATGGAAAGTAGTCTATTGTCGAGATTTTTGTTATTCCAATGGATGGTAGCCTTGTCATTATAGAAGGTAGTCTATTTTCGAGATTTATGATACTCCAATGGATAATAGCCTTGTCATTATGGAAGGCAGTCTGTTGTTTAGATTTTTTTTACTACAATGGATGGTAGTCTTGTCATTATGGAAGGTATTCTATTGTCGAGATTTTTGTTATTCCAATGGATGGTAGCCTTGTCATTATCGGAAGGTAGTCGGTCGTTGAGATTTCTGTTACTCCAATGGATGGTAGCCTTGTCATTATGGAAGGTAGTATGTTGTTCAGATTTTTGTTACTCCAATGGATGATAGACTTGTCATTATGGAAGGTAGTCTATTGTCGAGACTTTTGTTATTCCAATGGATGGTAGCCTTCTCATTATGGAAGGTTGTCGTTCGTTGATATTTCTCATACTCCAATGGATGGTAGCCTTGTCATTATGGAAGGTAGTCTGTTGTTCATATTTTTGTTACTCCAATGGATGATAGCCTTGTCATTATGGAAGGTAGTCTATTGTCGAGATTTTTGTTATTCCAATGGATGGTAGACTTGTCATTATGGAAGGTAGTCTGTTGTCGAGATTTATGATACTCCAATGTATGATAGCCTTGTCATTATGCAAGGTAGTCTGTGGTTTAGATTTTTGTTACCCCAACGGATGATAGCCTTGTCATTATGGAAGGTAGTCTATTGTCGAGACTTTTGTTATTCCAATGGATGGTAGCCTTGTCATTATGGAAGGTAGTCGGTCGTTGAGATTTCTCTTACTCCAATGGATGGTAGCCTTGTCATTATGGAAGGTAGTCTGTTGTTCATATTTTTGTTACACCAATGGATGATAGCCTTGTCATTATGGAAAGTAGTCTATTGTCGAGATTTTTGTTATTCCAATGGATGGTAGCCTTGTCATTATAGAAGGTAGTCTATTTTCGAGATTTATGATACTCCAATGGATAATAGCCTTGTCATTATGGAAGGTAGTCTGTTGTTTAGATTTTTTTTACTACAATGGATGGTAGTCTTGTCATTATGGAAGGTATTCTATTGTCGAGATTTTTGTTATTCCAATGGATGGTAGCCTTGTCATTATCGGAAGGTAGTCGGTCGTTGAGATTTCTGTTACTCCAATGGATGGTAGCCTTGTCATTATGGAAGGTAGTATGTTGTTCAGATTTTTGTTACTCCAATGGATGATAGACTTGTCATTATGGAAGGTAGTCTATTGTCGAGACTTTTGTTATTCCAATGGATGGTAGCCTTCTCATTATGGAAGGTTGTCGTTCGTTGATATTTCTCATACTCCAATGGATGGTAGCCTTGTCATTATGGAAGGTAGTCTGTTGTTCATATTTTTGTTACTCCAATGGATGATAGCCTTGTCATTATGGAAGGTAGTCTATTGTCGAGATTTTTGTTATTCCAATGGATGGTAGACTTGTCATTATGGAAGGTAGTCTGTTGTCGAGATTTATGATACTCCAATGTATGATAGCCTTGTCATTATGCAAGGTAGTCTGTGGTTTAGATTTTTGTTACTCCAATGGATGGTAGTCTTTTCATTATGGAAGGTAGTCTATTGTCGAGATTTTTGTTACTCCAATGGATGGTAGCCTTGTCATTACGGAAGGTAGTCGGTCGTTAAGATTTCTGTTACTCCAATGGATGGTAGCCTTGTCATTATGGAAGGTAGTCTGTTGTTCAGATTTTTGTTACTCCAATGGATGATAGCCTAGTCATTATGGAAGGTAGTGTATTGTCGAGATTTTTGTTATTCCAATGGATGGTAGCCTTGTCATTATGGAAGGTAGTCTATTTTTGAGATTTATGATACTCCAATGGATGATAGCCTCGTCATTATGCAAGGTAGTCTGTTGTTCATATTTTTGTTACTCCAATGGATGGTAGTCTTGTCATTATGGAAGGTAGTCTATTGTCGAGATTTTTGTTACTAAAATGGATGGTAGCCTTGTCATTATGGAAGGTAGTATGTCGTCGAGATTTTTGTTACTCCAATGTATGGTAACCTTGTCAATATGGAAGGTAGTCTATTGTCGAGATTTTTGTTATTCCAAAGGATGATAGCCTTGTCATTATGGAAGATAGTTTTTTATCTTCAGATTTTTGTTACTCCAATGGATGGTAGCCTTGTGATTATGGAAGGTAGACTGTTGTCGAGATTTTTGTTATTCCATTGGATGGTAGCCTTTTCATTTTGGAAGGTAGTCTGTTTGTACAGATTTATTTTATTCCAATGGATGGTAACCTTATCATTATGCAAGGTAGTATTTTGTCGAGAATTTTGTTAGTCCAATAGATTATAGCCTTGTCATTATGGATTTTAGTCTGTTGTCGAGATTTTTGTTACTCCAATGGATGGTAGCCTTGTCATTATGGAAGGTAGTCTGTTGTCGAGATTTTGTTACTCCAATAGATGGTAGCCTTGTCATTATGGAACATAGTCTGTAGTCGATATTTTTGTTACTCCAATGGATTGTAGCCTTGTCATTATGGAAGGTAGTCTGTTGTCGAGATTTTTATTACTCGAATGGATGGTAGCCTTTTCATTATGGAAGTAGTCTGTTGTTTATATTTCAATTACTCCAATGTATGGTAGCCTTGTCATTATTGAAGGTAGTTTATTGTCGAGATTTTTGATACTCCAATGGATGGTAGCCTTGTCATTATGGAAGGTATTATGTCGTTGAGATTTTTGTTACTCCAATGGATAGTAGCCTTGTCATTATAAAAGGTAGTATGTCGTTGAGATTTTTGTTACTCCAATGGATGGTAGCCTTGTCATTATGGAAGGTAGTCTATTATCGAGATATTTGTTATTCCAATGGATTGTAGCCTTGTCATTATGGAAGGTAGTCTTTTGTTGAGATTTTTGTTACTCCAATGGATGGTAGCCTTGTCATTATCGGAAGGTAGTCGGTCGTTGAGATTTCTGTTACTCCAATGGATGGTAGCCTTGTCAGTATGGAAGGTAGTATGTTGTTCATATTTTTGTTACCCCAACGGATGATAGCCTTGTCATTATGGAAGGTAGTCTATTGTCGAGACTTTTGTTATTCCAATGGATGGTAGCCTTGTCATTATGGAAGGTAGTCGGTCGTTGAGATTTCTCTTACTCCAATGGATGGTAGCCTTGTCATTATGGAAGGTAGTCTGTTGTTCATATTTTTGT
Source organism: Vicia faba (assembly GCA_948472305.1). Taxonomy (NCBI): domain Eukaryota; kingdom Viridiplantae; phylum Streptophyta; class Magnoliopsida; order Fabales; family Fabaceae; genus Vicia; species Vicia faba. The sequence continues at coordinate 678,294,152 of OX451739.1, read as the reverse complement.
TACACCAATGGATGATAGCCTTGTCATTATGGAAAGTAGTCTATTGTCGAGATTTTTGTTATTCCAATGGATGGTAGCCTTGTCATTATAGAAGGTAGTCTATTTTCGAGATTTATGATACTCCAATGGATAATAGCCTTGTCATTATGGAAGGCAGTCTGTTGTTTAGATTTTTTTTACTACAATGGATGGTAGTCTTGTCATTATGGAAGGTATTCTATTGTCGAGATTTTTGTTATTCCAATGGATGGTAGCCTTGTCATTATCGGAAGGTAGTCGGTCGTTGAGATTTCTGTTACTCCAATGGATGGTAGCCTTGTCATTATGGAAGGTAGTATGTTGTTCAGATTTTTGTTACTCCAATGGATGATAGACTTGTCATTATGGAAGGTAGTCTATTGTCGAGACTTTTGTTATTCCAATGGATGGTAGCCTTCTCATTATGGAAGGTTGTCGTTCGTTGATATTTCTCATACTCTAATGGATGGTAGCCTTGTCATTATGGAAGGTAGTCTGTTGTTCATATTTTTGTTACTCCAATGGATGATAGCCTTGTCATTATGGAAGGTAGTCTATTGTCGAGATTTTTGTTATTCCAATGGATGGTAGACTTGTCATTATGGAAGGTAGTCTGTTGTCGAGATTTATGATACTCCAATGTATGATAGCCTTGTCATTATGCAAGGTAGTCTGTGGTTTAGATTTTTGTTACCCCAACGGATGATAGCCTTGTCATTATGGAAGGTAGTCTATTGTCGAGACTTTTGTTATTCCAATGGATGGTAGCCTTGTCATTATGGAAGGTAGTCGGTCGTTGAGATTTCTCTTACTCCAATGGATGGTAGCCTTGTCATTATGGAAGGTAGTCTGTTGTTCATATTTTTGTTACACCAATGGATGATAGCCTTGTCATTATGGAAAGTAGTCTATTGTCGAGATTTTTGTTATTCCAATGGATGGTAGCCTTGTCATTATAGAAGGTAGTCTATTTTCGAGATTTATGATACTCCAATGGATAATAGCCTTGTCATTATGGAAGGTAGTCTGTTGTTTAGATTTTTTTTACTACAATGGATGGTAGTCTTGTCATTATGGAAGGTATTCTATTGTCGAGATTTTTGTTATTCCAATGGATGGTAGCCTTGTCATTATCGGAAGGTAGTCGGTCGTTGAGATTTCTGTTACTCCAATGGATGGTAGCCTTGTCATTATGGAAGGTAGTATGTTGTTCAGATTTTTGTTACTCCAATGGATGATAGACTTGTCATTATGGAAGGTAGTCTATTGTCGAGACTTTTGTTATTCCAATGGATGGTAGCCTTCTCATTATGGAAGGTTGTCGTTCGTTGATATTTCTCATACTCCAATGGATGGTAGCCTTGTCATTATGGAAGGTAGTCTGTTGTTCATATTTTTGTTACTCCAATGGATGATAGCCTTGTCATTATGGAAGGTAGTCTATTGTCGAGATTTTTGTTATTCCAATGGATGGTAGACTTGTCATTATGGAAGGTAGTCTGTTGTCGAGATTTATGATACTCCAATGTATGATAGCCTTGTCATTATGCAAGGTAGTCTGTGGTTTAGATTTTTGTTACTCCAATGGATGGTAGTCTTTTCATTATGGAAGGTAGTCTATTGTCGAGATTTTTGTTACTCCAATGGATGGTAGCCTTGTCATTACGGAAGGTAGTCGGTCGTTAAGATTTCTGTTACTCCAATGGATGGTAGCCTTGTCATTATGGAAGGTAGTCTGTTGTTCAGATTTTTGTTACTCCAATGGATGATAGCCTAGTCATTATGGAAGGTAGTGTATTGTCGAGATTTTTGTTATTCCAATGGATGGTAGCCTTGTCATTATGGAAGGTAGTCTATTTTTGAGATTTATGATACTCCAATGGATGATAGCCTCGTCATTATGCAAGGTAGTCTGTTGTTCATATTTTTGTTACTCCAATGGATGGTAGTCTTGTCATTATGGAAGGTAGTCTATTGTCGAGATTTTTGTTACTAAAATGGATGGTAGCCTTGTCATTATGGAAGGTAGTATGTCGTCGAGATTTTTGTTACTCCAATGTATGGTAACCTTGTCAATATGGAAGGTAGTCTATTGTCGAGATTTTTGTTATTCCAAAGGATGATAGCCTTGTCATTATGGAAGATAGTTTTTTATCTTCAGATTTTTGTTACTCCAATGGATGGTAGCCTTGTGATTATGGAAGGTAGACTGTTGTCGAGATTTTTGTTATTCCATTGGATGGTAGCCTTTTCATTTTGGAAGGTAGTCTGTTTGTACAGATTTATTTTATTCCAATGGATGGTAACCTTATCATTATGCAAGGTAGTATTTTGTCGAGAATTTTGTTAGTCCAATAGATTATAGCCTTGTCATTATGGATTTTAGTCTGTTGTCGAGATTTTTGTTACTCCAATGGATGGTAGCCTTGTCATTATGGAAGGTAGTCTGTTGTCGAGATTTTGTTACTCCAATAGATGGTAGCCTTGTCATTATGGAACATAGTCTGTAGTCGATATTTTTGTTACTCCAATGGATTGTAGCCTTGTCATTATGGAAGGTAGTCTGTTGTCGAGATTTTTATTACTCGAATGGATGGTAGCCTTTTCATTATGGAAGTAGTCTGTTGTTTATATTTCAATTACTCCAATGTATGGTAGCCTTGTCATTATTGAAGGTAGTTTATTGTCGAGATTTTTGATACTCCAATGGATGGTAGCCTTGTCATTATGGAAGGTATTATGTCGTTGAGATTTTTGTTACTCCAATGGATAGTAGCCTTGTCATTATAAAAGGTAGTATGTCGTTGAGATTTTTGTTACTCCAATGGATGGTAGCCTTGTCATTATGGAAGGTAGTCTATTATCGAGATATTTGTTATTCCAATGGATTGTAGCCTTGTCATTATGGAAGGTAGTCTTTTGTTGAGATTTTTGTTACTCCAATGGATGGTAGCCTTGTCATTATCGGAAGGTAGTCGGTCGTTGAGATTTCTGTTACTCCAATGGATGGTAGCCTTGTCAGTATGGAAGGTAGTATGTTGTTCATATTTTTGTTACCCCAACGGATGATAGCCTTGTCATTATGGAAGGTAGTCTATTGTCGAGACTTTTGTTATTCCAATGGATGGTAGCCTTGTCATTATGGAAGGTAGTCGGTCGTTGAGATTTCTCTTACTCCAATGGATGGTAGCCTTGTCATTATGGAAGGTAGTCTGTTGTTCATATTTTTGTTACACCAATGGATGATAGCCTTGTCATTATGGAAAGTAGTCTATTGTCGAGATTTTTGTTATTCCAATGGATGGTAGCCTTGTCATTATAGAAGGTAGTCTATTTTCGAGATTTATGATACTCCAATGGATAATAGCCTTGTCATTATGGAAGGCAGTCTGTTGTTTAGATTTTTTTTACTACAATGGATGGTAGTCTTGTCATTATGGAAGGTATTCTATTGTCGAGATTTTTGTTATTCCAATGGATGGTAGCCTTGTCATTATCGGAAGGTAGTCGGTCGTTGAGATTTCTGTTACTCCAATGGATGGTAGCCTTGTCATTATGGAAGGTAGTATGTTGTTCAGATTTTTGTTACTCCAATGGATGATAGACTTGTCATTATGGAAGGTAGTCTATTGTCGAGACTTTTGTTATTCCAATGGATGGTAGCCTTCTCATTATGGAAGGTTGTCGTTCGTTGATATTTCTCATACTCCAATGGATGGTAGCCTTGTCATTATGGAAGGTAGTCTGTTGTTCATATTTTTGTTACTCCAATGGATGATAGCCTTGTCATTATGGAAGGTAGTCTATTGTCGAGATTTTTGTTATTCCAATGGATGGTAGACTTGTCATTATGGAAGGTAGTCTGTTGTCGAGATTTATGATACTCCAATGTATGATAGCCTTGTCATTATGCAAGGTAGTCTGTGGTTTAGATTTTTGTTACTCCAATGGATGGTAGTCTTTTCATTATGGAAGGTAGTCTATTGTCGAGATTTTTGTTACTCCAATGGATGGTAGCCTTGTCATTACGGAAGGTAGTCGGTCGTTAAGATTTCTGTTACTCCAATGGATGGTAGCCTTGTCATTATGGAAGGTAGTCTGTTGTTCAGATTTTTGTTACTCCAATGGATGATAGCCTAGTCATTATGGAAGGTAGTGTATTGTCGAGATTTTTGTTATTCCAATGGATGGTAGCCTTGTCATTATGGAAGGTAGTTTGTTTTTGAGATTTATGATACTCCAATGGATGATAGCCTCGTCATTATGCAAGGTAGTCTGTTGTTCATATTTTTGTTACTCCAATGGATGGTAGTCTTGTCATTATGGAAGGTAGTCTATTGTCGAGAATTTTGTTACTAAAATGGATGGTAGCCTTGTCATTATGGAAGGTAGTATGTCGTCGAGATTTTTGTTACTCCAATGTATGGTAACCTTGTCAATATGGAAGGTAGTCTATTGTCGAGATTTTTGTTATTCCAAAGGATGATAGCCTTGTCATTATGGAAGATAGTTTTTTATCGAGATTTTAATTACTCCAATGGATGGTAGCATTGTCATTATGGAAGGTAGTTTGTTGTCGAGATTTGTGTTACCCCAATGGATGTAGCCTTGTCATTATGGAAGGTAGTCTGTTGTCGAGATTTTTGTTACTCCAATGAATGGTATCCTTGTCATTATGGAAGGTAGTATGTCGTTGAGATTTCTGTTACTCTAATGGATTGTAGCCTTTTTATTTTTGAAGGTAGTTTGTTCTTCAGATTTTTGTTACTCCATTGGATGGTAGCCTTGTGATTATGGAAGGTAGTCTATTGTTCAGATATTTGTTATTCCATTGGATGGTAGCTATTTCATTATGGAAGGTAGTTTGTTTGTACAGATTTTTGTTACTCCAATGGATGTTAGCCTTGTCATTATGGAAGGTAGTCTATTGTCGAGATATTTTTTATTCCAATGGATGGTAGCCTTGTCATTATGGATGGTTGTTTATTGTCGAGATTTTTTATACTCCAATGGATGGTAGCCTTGTCATTATGGAAGGTAGTATGTCGTTGAGATTTCTGTTACACCAATGGATGTTAGCCTGTCATTATGGAAGGTAGTCTATTGTCGAGATATTTGTTATTCCAATGGATTGTATCCTTATCATTATGGAAGGTAGCCTTTTGTCGAGATTTTTGTTACTCCAATGGATGGTAGCCTTGTCATTACGGAAGGTAGTCGGTCATTGAGATTTCTGTTACTCCAACGGATGGTAACCTTATCATTATGGAAGGTAGTATTTTGTCGAGATTTTTGTTAGTCCAATAGATGATAGCCTTATCATTATGGATGTTAGACTGTTGTGGAGATTTTTGTTACTCCAATGGATGGTAGCCTTGTCATTATGGAAGGTAGTCTATTGTCGAGATTTTGTTACTCCAATGGATGGTAGCCTTGTCATTATGGAACATAGTCTGTTGTCAATATTTTTGTTACTCCAATGGATGGTAGCCTTGTCATTATAGAAGGTAGTCTATTGTCGAGATTTTTATTACTCGAATGGATGGTAGCCTTGTCATTATGGAAGTAGTTAGTTGTTCATATTTCAATTACTCCAATGGATGGTAGCCTTGTCATTATGGAAGGTAGTTTATTGTCGAGATTTTTGATACTCTAATGGATGGTAGCCTTGTCATTATGGAAGGTAGTATGTCGTTGAGATTTTTGTAACTCCAACGGATGGTAGCCTTTTCATTATGAAAGGTAGTATGTCGTTGAGATTTTTGTTACTCCAATGGATGGTAGCCTTGTCATTATGGAAGATAGTCTATTGGCGAGATATTTTTTATTCCAATGGATGGTAGCCTTGTCATTATGGAAGGTAGTTTATTGTCGAGATTTTTGATACTCCAATGGATGGTAGCCTTGTCATTTTAGAAGGTAGTATGTCGTTGAGTTTTCTGTTACTCCAATGGATGTTAGCCTTGTCATTATGGAAGGTAGTCTATTGTCGAGATATTTGTTATTCCAATGGATTGTATCCATGTCATTATGGAAGGTAGCCTTTTGTCGAGATTTTTGTTACTCCAATGGATGGTAGCCTTGTCATTACGGAACGTAGTCGGTCTTTGAGATTTTTGTTACTCCAACGGATGGTAGCCTTCTCATTATGGAAGGTAGTATGTTGCTCAGATTTTTGTTACTCCAATGGATGGTAGCCTTGTCATTATGGAAGGTAGTCTATTGTCGAGATATTTTCTATTCCAATGGATGGTAGCCTTGTCATTATGGAAGGTAGTTTATTGTCGAGATTTTTGATACTCCAATGGATGGTATCCTTGTCATTATAAAAGGTAGTATGTCGTTGAGTTTTCTGTTACTCCAATGGATGATAGCCTTTTCATTATGCAAGGTAGTCTGTTGTTCAGATTTTTGTTACTCCAATGGATGGTAGTCTTGTCATTATGGAAGGTAGTATATTGTCGAGATTTTTGATATTCCAATTGATGGTAGCCTTGTCATTATTGAAGGTAGTCGGTCGTTGAGATTTTTGTTACTCCAATGGATGGTAGCCTTGTCATTATGGAAGGTTGTCTCTTGTTCAGATTTTTGTTACTCCAACAGATGGTAACCTTGTCATTATGGAAGGTAGTCTATTGTCGAGATTTTTGTTACTCCAATGTATGGTAACCTTGTCATTATGGAAGGTAGTTTGTCGTTGATATTTTTGTTACTCCAATGGATGGTAGCCTTGTCATTATGGAAGGTAGTATGTCGTTGAGATTTTTGTTACTCCAATGGATGTTAGCCTTGTCATTATGGAAGGTAGTCTATTGTCGAGATATTTGTTATTCCAATGGATTGTAGCCTTGTCATTATGGAAGGTAGTATATTGTCGAGATTTTTGTTATTCCAATGGATGGTAGCCTTGTCATTAAGGAAGGTAGTCTGTTGTCGAGATTTATGATACTCCAATGGATGATAGCCTTGTCGTTATGGAAGGTAGTCTGTTGTTTAGATTTTTTTTACTACAATGGATGGTAGTCTTGTCTTTATGGAAGGTATTCTATTGTCGAGATTTTTGTTATTCCAATGGATGGTAGCCTTGTCATTATCGGAAGGTAGTCGGTCATTGAGATTTCTGTTACTCTAATGGATGGTAGCCTTGTCATTATGGAAGGTAGTATGTTGTTCAGATTTTTGTTACTCTAATGGATGATAGCCTTGTCATTATGGAAGGTAGTCTATTGTCGAGACTTTTGTTATTCCAATGGATGGTAGCCTTGTAATTATGGAAGGTAGTCGGTCGTTGATATTTCTCTTACTCCAATGGATGGTAGCCTTGTCATTATGGAAGGTAGTCTGTTGTTCATATTTTTGTTACTCCAATGGATGATAGCCTTGTCATTATGGAAGGTAGTCTATTGTCGAGATTTTTGTTATTCCAATGGATGGTAGCCCTGTCATTATGGAAGGTAGTCTGTTGTCGAGATTTATGATACTCCAATGGATGATAGCCTTGTCATTATGCAAGGTAGTCTGTTGTTTAGATTTTTGTTACTCCAATGGATGGTAGTCCTGTCATTATGGAAGGTAGTCTATTGTCGATATTTTTGTTACTCCAATGGATGGTAGCCTTGTCATTACGGAAGGTAGTCGGTCATTGAGATTTCTGTTACTCCAATGGATGGTAGCCTTGTCATTATGGAAGGTAGTCCGTTGTTCAGATTTTTGTTACTCCAATGGATGATAGCCTAGTTATTATGGAAGGTAGTCTATTGTCGAGATTTTTGTTATTCCAATGGATGGTAGCCTTGTCATTATGGAAGGTAGTCTGTTTTTGAGATTTATGATACTCCAATGGATGATAGCCTTGTCATTATGCATGGTAGGCTGTTGTTCAGAATTTTGTTACTCCAATGGATGGTAGTCTTGTCTTAATGGAAGGTATTCTATTGTCGACATTTTTGTTACTAAAATGGATGGTAGCCTTGTCATTATGGAAGATAGTATGTCGTTGAGATTTTTGTTACTCCAATGTATGGTAACCTTGTCAATATGGAAGGTAGTCTATTGTCAATATTTTTGTTATTCCAATGGATGATAGCCTTGTCATTATGGAAGGTAGTTTTTTATCGAGATTTTAATTACTCCAATGGATGGTAGCATTGTCATTATGGAAGGTAGTTTGTTGTGGAGATTTTTGTTACTCCAATGAATGGTATCCTTGTCATTATGGAAGGTAGTATGTCGTTGAGATTTTTGTTACTCCAATGGATTGTAGCCTTGTCATTTTTGAAGGTAGTTTGTTCTTCAAATTTTTTTTACTCCAACGGATGGTAGCCTTGTGATTATGGAAGGTAGACTGTTGTCGAGATTTTTGTTATTCCATTGGATGGTAGCCTTTTCATTATGGAAGGTAGTCTGTTTGTACAGATTTTTGTTACTCCAATGGATGGTAGCCTTGTCATTATGGAAGGTAGTATGTCGTTGAGATTTCTGTTATACCAATGGATGTTAGCCTTGTCATTATAGAAGGTAGTCTATTGTCGAGAAATTTGTTATTCCAATGGATTGTATCCTTCTCATTATGGAAGGTAGCATTTTGTCGAGATTTTTTTTACTCCAATGGATGGTAGCCTTGTCATTATGGAAGGTAGTCGGTCGTTGAGATTTCTGTTACTCCAACGGATGGTAACCTTATCATTATGGAAGGTAGTATTTTGTCGAGATTTTTGTTAGTCCAATAGATGATAGCCTTGTCATTTTGGATGTTAGTCTGTTGTCAAGATTTTTATTACTCCAATGGATGGTAGCCTTGTCATTATGGAAGGTAGTCTGTTGTCGAGATTTTGTTACTCCACTGGATGGTAGCGTTGTCATTAAGGAACATAATCTGTTGTCGATATTTTTGTTACTCCAATGGATGGTATCCTTGTTATTATAGAAGGTATTCTATTGTCGAGATTTTTATTACTCGAATGGATGGTAGCCTTGTCATTATGGAAGTAGTTAGTTGTTCATTTTTCAATTACTCCAATTGATGGTAGCCTTATCATTATGGAAGGTAGTTTATTGTCGAGATTTTTGATACTCCAATGGATGGTAGCCTTGTCATTATGGAAGGTAGTATGTCGTTGAGATTTTTGTTACTCAAATGGTTGGTAGCCTTGTCATTATGAAAGGTAGTATGTCATTGAGATTTTTGTTACTCCAATGGATGGTAGCCTTGTCATTATGGAAGGTAGTTTATTGTCTAGATTTTTGATACTCCAATGGATGGTAGCCTTGTCATTATGGAAGGTAGTATGTCGTTGAGTTTTTTGTTACTCCAATGGATGTTAGCCTTGTCATTGTGGAAGGTAGTCTATTGTCGAGATATTTTTTATTCCAATGTATTGTATCCTTGTCAATATGGAAGGTAGCCTTTTGTCTAGATTTTTGTTACTCCAATGGATGGTAGCCTTGTCATTACGGAACGTAGTCGGTCGTTGAGATTTTTGTTACTCCAACGGATGGTAGCCTTGTCATTATGGAAGGTAGTATGTTGTTCAGATTTTTGTTACTCCAATGGATGATAGCCTTATCATTATGGAAGGTAGTCTATTGTCGAGATTTTTGTTATTCCAATGGATGGTAGCCTTGTCATTATGGAAGGTAGTCTGTTGTCGAGATTTATGATACTCCAAAGGATGATAGCCTTTTCATTATGCAAGGTAGTCTGTTGTTCAGATTTTTGTTACTCCAATGGATGGTAGTCTTGTCATTATGGAAGGTAGTCTATTGTCGAGATTTTTGGTATTCCAATGGATGGTAGCTTTGTCATTATTGAAGGTAGTCAGTCGTTGAGAGTTTTGTTACTCCAATGGATGGTAGCCTTGTCATTATGGAAGGTAGTCTGTTATTCAGATTTTTGTTACTCCAACGGATGGTAACCTTGTCATTATGGAAGGTAGTCTGTTATTCAGATTTTTGTTACTCCAATGTATGGTAACCTTATCATTATGGAAGGTAGTCTTTTGTCTAGAATTATGTTACTCCAATGGATGGTAGCTTGTCATTATGGAAGGTAGTCTATTGTCGAGATTTTTATTGCCCAAATGGATGGTAGCCTTGTAATTATGGAAGGTAGTCTATTGTAGATATTTTTGTTACTCCAATGGATGGTAGCCTTTTCATTATGGAAGGTAGTCTGCCGTTGAGATTTTTGTGACTCCAATGGATTGTAGCCTTGTCATTATTTAAGGTAGTCTGTTGTTCAGATTTTTGTTACTCCAATGGATGCAAACCTTGCCATTATGGAAGGTAGTCTATTGTCGAGATTTTTGTTATTCCAGTGGATGGTAACCTTTTCATTATGGAATGTAGTCTTTTGTCTAGAATTTTGTTACTCTAATGGACGGTAGCCTTGTCATTATTGAAGGTGGTCTATTGTCGAGATTTTTGTTACTCCAACGGATGATAGCCTTGTCATTATGGAAGGTAGTCTATTGTCGAGATTTTTGTTATTCTAATGGATGGTAGCCTTATCATTATGGAAGGTAGTCAATTGTCGAGATTTTTGATACTCCAATGGATGGTAGCCTTGTAATTATGGAAGGTAGTCTGTTGTCGATATTTTTTTTACTCCAATGGATGGTAGTCTTGTCATTATGGAAGGTAGTCTGTTGCTCAGATTTTTGTTACTCCAATATATGTTAGCCTTGCCATTATGGAAGATAGTCTGTTATTCAGATTTTTGTTACTCCAAAGGATGGTGACCTTGTCATTATGGAAGGTAGTCTGTTGTCGAGATTTTTGTTATTCCATTGGATAGTAGCCTTGTCATTAAGGAAGGTAGTCTATTGTTCAGATTTTTGTTACTCCAATGGATGGTAACCTTGTCATTATGGAAGGTAGTCTGTTCTCGAGATCTGTCTTACTCCAATGTATGGTAGCATTGTCGTTATGGAAGGTAGTCTGTCGTTGAGATTTTTGTTACTCCAATGGATGGTAACCTCGTCATTATGGAAGGTAGTCTGTTGTCGAGATTTTTGTTATTCCATTGGATGGTAGCCTTGTCATTATGGAAGGTACTCTATTGTCGAGATTTTTGTCACGCCAATGGATGGTAGCATTGTCATTACGGAAGGTAGTCGGTCGTTGAGATTTTTGTTACTCCAATAGATGGTAGCCTTGTCATTATGCAAGGTAGTCTGTTGTTCAGATTTTCGTTACTCCAATGGATGGTAGCCGTTTCATTATGGAAGGTAGTCTATTGTCGAGATTTTTGTTATTCCAATGGATGGTAGCCTTGTCATTATTGAAGGTAGTTGGTTGTTGAGACTTCTGTTACTCCAATGGATAGTAGCCTTGTCATTATGGAAGGTAGTTTGTTGTTCAGATTTTTGTTACTCCAATGGATGGTAACCTTGTCATTATGGAAGGTAGTCTGGTGTCGAGATTTGTGTTACTCCAATGTATGGTAGCCTTGTCGTTATGGAAGGTAGTCTGTCGTGAGATTTTTGTTACTCCGATGGATGGTAGCCTTGTCATTATGGAAGGTAGTCTATTGTCGAGATATTTATTATTCCAATGGATTGTAGCCTTGTCATTATGGTAGGTAGACTTTTGTCGAGATTTTTGTTACTCCAATGGATGGTAGCGTTGTCATTACGGAAGGTAGTCGGTCATTGAGATTTTTGTTACTCCAATGGATGGTAGCCTTGTCATTATTGAAGGTAGTCTGTTGTTCAGATTTTTGTTACTCTAATGGATGATAGCCTTGTCATTATGCAAGGTAGTTTATTGTCGAGATTTTTGTTATTCCAATGGATGGTAGCCTTGTCATTATGGAAGGTAGTCTTTTGTCTAGATTGTTGTTACTCCAATGGATGGTAGCCATTCCCTTATTGAAGGTACTCTGTTGTCGATATCTTTGTTACTCAAATGGATGATAGCCTTGTCATTATGCAAGGTAGTATGTTGTTCATATTTTTCTTACTCCAATGGATGGTAGCCTTGTCATTATGGAAGGTAGTCAATTGTCGAGATATTTGTTATTCCAATGGATTGTAGCCTTGTCATTATGGAAGGTAGTCTGTTTTTCTGATTTTTGTTACTCCAATGGATGATAGCCTTGTCATTATGGAAGGTAGTCTATTGTCGAGATTTTTGTTATTCCAATGGATGGTAGCCTTGTCATTATGGAAGGTAGTCTGTTGTCGTTATCTTTGTTACTCAAATGGATGATAGCCTTGTCATTATGCAAGGTAGTATGTTGTTCATATTTTTGTTACTCCAATGGATGGTAGCCTTGTCATTATGGAAGGTAGTCTATTGTCGATATTTTTCTTATTCCAAAGGATGGTAGCCTTGTCATTATTGAAGGTAGTCGGTCATTGAGATTTCTGTTACTCCAATGGATAGTAGCCTTGTCATTATGGAAGGTGTCTGTTGTTCATATTTTTGTTACACCAATGGATGGTAACCTCGTCATTATGGAAGGTAGTCTGATGTCGAGATTTTTGTTATTCCATTGGATAGTAGCCTTGTCATTATGGAAGGTAGTCTGTTGTCGAGATTTTTGTTATTCCAATGGATGGTAACCTTGTGATTATGGAAGGTAGGTTTTTGTCGAGATTTGTGTTACTCCAATGGATGGTAGTCTTGTTGTTATGGAAGGTAGTCTGTTGTCGAGATTTTTGTTACTCAAATGGATTGTAGCCTTGTATTTATGGAAGGTAGTCTTTCGTTGAGATTTTTGTTACTCCAATGGATGGTAGCGTTGTCATTATGGAAGGTAGTATGTCGTTGAGATTTTTGTTACTCCAATGGATGGTAGCCTTGTCATTATGGAAGGTAGTCTTTTGTCGATATTTTTTTACTCCAATGGATGGTAGCCTTGTCATTATTGAAGTTAGTTTATCGTTGAGATTTCTGTTACTCCAATGGATTATAGCCTTCTCATTATGGAAGGTAGTTTGTTCTTCAGATTTTTGTTACTCCAATGGATGCTAGCCTTGTCATTATGGAAGGTAGTCTATTGTCGAGATTTTTGTTATTCCAATGAATGGTCACCTTGTCATTATGGAAGGTCGTCTTTTGTCTAGATTGTTGTTACTCCAATGGATGGTAGCCTTGTCATTATTGAAGGTGGTCTGTTGTCGATATCTTTGTTACTCCAATGGATGTTAGCCTTGTCATTATGCAAGGTAGTCTGTTGTTCAGATTTTTGTTACCCCAATGGATGGTAGCCTTATCATTATGGAAGGTAGTCTATTGTCGAGATTTTTGTTTATCCAATGGATGGTAGCCTTGTCATTATCGAAGGTAGTCGGTCATTGAGATTTCTGTTACTCCAATGGATTGTAGCCTTGTCATTATTGAAGGTAGTCTGTTGTTCAGATTTTTGTTACTCCAATGGATGGTAACCTTGTCTTTATGGAAGGTAGTCTGTTGTCGAGATTTGTGTTACTCCAATGTATGTTAGCCTTGTCATTATGCAAGGTAGTCTGTTGTCGAGATTTGTGTTACTCCAATGTATGGTAGCCTTGTCGTTATGGAAGGTACTCTGCCGTTGAGATTTTTCTTACTCCAATGGATTGTAGCCTTGTTATTATGGAAGGTAGTATGTTGTTGAGATTTTTGTTACTCCAATGGATGGTAGCCTTGTCATTATGGAAGGTAGTCTATTGTCGAGATATTTGTTATTCCAATGGATTGTAGCCTTGTCATTATGGAAGGTAGTCTTTTGTCGAGATTTTTATTACTCTAATGGATGGTAGCTTTGTCATTATGGAAGGTAGTCGGTCGTTGAGATTTTTTTTACTCCAATGGATGGTTGCCTTGTCATTATTGAAGGTAGTCTGTTGTTCAGATTTTTGTTACTCAAATGGATGATAACCTTGTCATTATGGAAGGTAGTCTATTTTCGAGATTTTTGTTATTCCAATGGATGGTAGCCTTGTCATTATGGAAGGTAGTCTTTTGTCTAGATTGTTGTTACTCCAATGGATGGTAGCCTATCCATTATTGAAGGTAGTCTGTTGTCGATATCTTTGTTACTCAAATGGATGATAGCCTTGTCATTATGCAAGGTAGTCTGTTGTTCATAATTTTGTTACTCCAATGGATGGTAGCCTTGTCATTATGGAAGGTAGTCCATTGCCGAGATAATTGTTATTCCAATGGATTGTAGCCTTGTCATTATGGAAGGTAGTCTTTTGTCGATAAATTTTTTACTCCAATGGATGGTAGCCTTGTCATTACGGAAGGTAGTCGGTCGTTGAGATTATTGTTACTCCAATGGTTGGTAGCCTTGTCATTATGGAAGGTAGTCTATTTTTCTGATTTTTGTTACTCCAATGGATGATAGCCTTGTCATTATGGAAGGTAGTCTATTGTCGAGATTTTTGTTATTCCAATGGATGGTAGCCTTGTCATTATGGAAGCTAGTCTTTTGTCTAGACTGTTGTTACTCCAATGGATGGTAGCCTTTCCATTATTGAAGGTAGTCTGTTGTCGTTATCTTTGTTACTCAAATGGATGATAGCCTTGTCATTATGCAAGGTAGTCTGTTGTTCATATTTTTTTTACTCCAATGGATGGTAGCCTTGTCAATATGGAAGGTAGTCTATTGTCTAGATTTTTCTTATTCCAAAGGATTGTAGCCTTGTCAATATTGAAGGTAGTCGGTCGTTGAGATTTCTGTTACTCCAATGGATAGTAGCCTTATAATTATGGAAGGTGTCTGTTGTTCATATTTTTGTTACTCCAATGGATGGTAACCTTGTCATTATGGAAGGTAGTTTGTTGTCGAGATTTTTGTTATTCCATTGGAGGGTAGCCTTGTCATTATGGAAGGTAGTTTGTTGTCGAGATTTGTGTTACTCCAATGGATGGTAGCCTTGTCGTTATGGAAGGTAGTCTGTTGTCGATATTTTTGTTACTCAAATGGATAATAGCCTTGTATTTATGGAAGGTAGTCTTTCGGTGAGATTTTTGTTACTCCAATGGATGGTAGCCTTGTCATTATGGAAGGTAGTATGTCGTTGAGATTTTTGTTACTCCAATGGATGGTAGCCTTGTCATTATGGAAGGTAGTCTTTTGTCGAGATTTTTTTACTCCAATGGATGGTAGCCTTGTCATTATTGAAGTTAGTCTGTCGTTGAGATTTCTGTTACTCCAATGGATTATAGCCTTGTCATTATGGAAGGTAGTTTATTCTTCAAATTTTTCTTACTCCAATGGATGCCAGCCTTATCATTATGGAAGGTAGTCTATTGTCGAGATTTTTGTTATTCTAATGGATGGTAACCTTGTCATTATGGGAGGTAGTCTTTTATCTAGATTGTTGTTACTCCAATGGATGGTAGCCTTGTCATTATTGAAGGTGGTCTGTTGTCGATATCTTTGTTACTCCAATGGATGATAGCCTTTGCATTATGCAAGGTAGTCTGTCGTTCAGATTTTTGTTACTCCAATGGATGGTAGCCTTGTCATTATGGAAGGTAGTCTATTATCGATATTTTTGTCTATCCAATGGATGGTAGCCTTGTCATTATTGAAGGTAGTCGGTTATTGAGATTTCTGTTACTTCAATGGATAGTAGGCTTGTCATTATTGAAGGTAGTCTGTTGTTCAGATTTTTGTTACTCCAATGGATGTTAACCTTGTCATTATGGAAGGTAGTCTGTTGTCGAGATTTGTGTTACTCCAATGTATGGTAGCCTTGTCGTTATGGAAGGTATTGTGTGGTTGAGATTTTTGTTACTCCAATGGATGGTAGCCTTGTCATTATGGAAGGTAGTCTATTGTCGAGATTTTTATTATGATGGCAGCCTTGTCATTATGGAAGGTAGTCTATTGTCGAGATTTATGATACTTCAATGGATGGTAGCCTTGTAATCATGGAAGGTAGTCTGTTGTCAAGATATTTTTTACTCCAATCGATGGTAGCCTTGTCATTATGGAAGGTAGTCTGTCGTTGATATTTTTGTTAATCCAATGGATTGTAGCCTTGTCATTATGGAAGGTAGTTTGTTATTGAGATTTTTGTTACTCCAACGGATGGTAGACTTGTCATTATGGAAGGTAGTCTGTTGTCGAGAATATTTTATTCCATTGGATGGTAGCCTTGTCATTATGGAAGGTTATCTATTTTTGAGATTTTTGTTATTCTAATGGATGCTAGCCTTGTCATTATGGAAGGTATTTTTTTGTCGAGATTTTTGTTACTCCAATGGATGGTAGCCTTGTCATTATGGAAGGTAGTCTATTGTCGTGATTTTTGTTACCCAAATTGATGGTAGCCTTGTAATTATGGAAGGTAGTATGCTATAGAGATTTTTGTTACTACAATGGATGGTAGCCTTTTCATTATGGAAGGTAGTCTGTCGTTGAGATTTCTGTTACTCCAGTGGATTGTAGGCTTGTAATTATGGAAGGTAGTCTGTTGTTCAGATTTTTGTTACTCCAATGGATGCTAACCTTGCCATTATGGAAGGATGTCTATTGTGGAGATTTTTGTTATTCCAATGGATGGTAACCTTGTCATTATGGAAGGTAGTCTTTTGTCTAGAATTTTGTTACTCCAATGGATGGTAGCTTGTCATTATGGAAGGTAGTCTATTGTCGAGATTTTTATTATGATGGCAGCCTTGTCATTATGGAAGGTAGTCTATTGACGCGATTTATGATACTTCAATGGATGGTAGCCTTGTAATCATGGAAGGTAGTATGTTGTCAAGATATTTTTTACTCCAATCTATGGTAGCCTTGTCATTATGGAAGGTAGTCTGTCGTTGATATTTTTGTTAATCCAATGGATTGTAGCCTTGTCATTATGGAAGGTAGTTTGTTATTGAGATTTTTGTTACTCCAACGGATGGTAGACTTGTCATTATGGAAGGTAGTCTGTTGTCGAGAATATTTTATTCCATTGGATGGTAGCCTTGTCATTATGGAAGGTTATCTATTTTTGTGATTTTTGTTATTCCAATGGATGCTAGCCTTGTCATTATGGAAGGTATTTTTTTGTCGAGATTTTTGTTACTCCAATGGATGGTAGCCTTGTCATTATGGAAGGTAGTCTATTGTCGTGATTTTTGTTACCCAAATTGATGGTAGCCTTGTAATTATGGAAGGTAGTATGTTATAGAGATTTTTGTTACTACAATGGATGGTAGCCTTTTCATTATGGAAGGTAGTTTGTCGTTGAGATTTCTGTTACTCCAGTGGATTGAAGGCTTGTAATTATGGAAGGTAGTCTGTTGTTCAGATTTTTGTTACTCCAATGGATGCTAACCTTGCCATTATGGAAGGAAGTCTATTGTCGA
This sequence comes from Vicia faba, assembly GCA_948472305.1. Classification (NCBI taxonomy): domain Eukaryota; kingdom Viridiplantae; phylum Streptophyta; class Magnoliopsida; order Fabales; family Fabaceae; genus Vicia; species Vicia faba. The sequence goes on along the minus strand of OX451739.1, from coordinate 678,276,836 downwards.
GATTTTTGTTATTCCAATGGATGGTAACCTTGTCATTATGGAAGGTAGTCTTTTGTCTAGAATTTTGTTACTCAAATGGATGGTAGCTTGTCATTATGGAAGGTAGTCTATTGTCGAGATTTTTGTTGCCCAAATGGATGGTAGCCTTGTAATTATGGAAGGTAGTCTGTTGTAGATATTTTTGTTACTCCAATGGATGATAGCCTTTTCATTATGGAAGGTAGTCTGCCGTTGAGATTTCTGTGACTCCAATGGATTGTAGCCTTGTCATTATGGAAGGTAGTCTGTTGTTCAGATTTTTGTTACTCCAATGGATGCTAACCTTGCCATTATGGAAGGTAGTCTATTGTCGAGATTTTTTTTATTCCAATGGATGGTAACCTTTTCATTATGGAATGTAGTCTGTTGTCGAGATTTGTATTACTCCAATGTATGGTAGCCTTGCCGTTATGGAAGGTATTCTGTTGTCGTGGTTTTTGTTACTCCAATGGATGATAGCCTTGTCATTATGGAAGGTAGTCTATTGTCGAGATTTTTGATACTCCAATGGATGGTAGCCTTGTAATTATGGAAGGTAGTCTGTTGTCGAGATTTTTTTTACTCCAATGGATGGTAGTCTTGTCATTATGGAAGGTAGTCTGTTGCACAGATTTTTGTTACTCCAATATATGGTAGCCTTGCCATTATGGAAGATAGTCTGTTATTCAGAATTTTGTTACTCCAATGTATGGTAGCCTTGTCATTATTGAAGGTAGTCTGTTGTTCAGATTTTTGTTACTCAAATGGATGATAACCTTGTCATTATGGAAGGTAGTCTATTTTCGAGATTTTTGTTATTCCAATGGATGGTAGCCTTGTCATTATGGAAGGTAGTCTTTTGTCTAGATTGTTGTTACTCCAATGGATGGTAGCCTATCCATTATTGAAGGTAGTCTGTTGTCGATATCTTTGTTACTCAAATGGATGATAGCCTTGTCATTATGCAAGGTAGTCTGTTGTTCATAATTTTGTTACTCCAATGGATGGTAGCCTTGTCATTATGGAAGGTAGTCCATTGCCGAGATAATTGTTATTCCAATGGATTGTAGCCTTGTCATTATGGAAGGTAGTCTTTTGTCGATAAATTTTTTACTCCAATGGATGGTAGCCTTGTCATTACGGAAGGTAGTCGGTCGTTGAGATTATTGTTACTCCAATGGTTGGTAGCCTTGTCATTATGGAAGGTAGTCTATTTTTCTGATTTTTGTTACTCCAATGGATGATAGCCTTGTCATTATGGAAGGTAGTCTATTGTCGAGATTTTTGTTATTCCAATGGATGGTAGCCTTGTCATTATGGAAGCTAGTCTTTTGTCTAGACTGTTGTTACTCCAATGGATGGTAGCCTTTCCATTATTGAAGGTAGTCTGTTGTCGTTATCTTTGTTACTCAAATGGATGATAGCCTTGTCATTATGCAAGGTAGTCTGTTGTTCATATTTTTTTTACTCCAATGGATGGTAGCCTTGTCAATATGGAAGGTAGTCTATTGTCTAGATTTTTCTTATTCCAAAGGATTGTAGCCTTGTCAATATTGAAGGTAGTCGGTCGTTGAGATTTCTGTTACTCCAATGGATAGTAGCCTTGTAATTATGGAAGGTGTCTGTTGTTCATATTTTTGTTACTCCAATGGATGGTAACCTTGTCATTATGGAAGGTAGTTTGTTGTCGAGATTTTTGTTATTCCATTGGAGGGTAGCCTTGTCATTATGGAAGGTAGTTTGTTGTCGAGATTTGTGTTACTCCAATGGATGGTAGCCTTGTCGTTATGGAAGGTAGTCTGTTGTCGATATTTTTGTTACTCAAATGGATAATAGCCTTGTATTTATGGAAGGTAGTCTTTCGGTGAGATTTTTGTTACTCCAATGGATGGTAGCCTTGTCATTATGGAAGGTAGTATGTCGTTGAGATTTTTGTTACTCCAATGGATGGTAGCCTTGTCATTATGGAAGGTAGTCTTTTGTCGAGATTTTTTTACTCCAATGGATGGTAGCCTTGTCATTATTGAAGTTAGTCTGTCGTTGAGATTTCTGTTACTCCAATGGATTATAGCCTTGTCATTATGGAAGGTAGTTTATTCTTCAAATTTTTCTTACTCCAATGGATGCCAGCCTTATCATTATGGAAGGTAGTCTATTGTCGAGATTTTTGTTATTCTAATGGATGGTAACCTTGTCATTATGGGAGGTAGTCTTTTATCTAGATTGTTGTTACTCCAATGGATGGTAGCCTTGTCATTATTGAAGGTGGTCTGTTGTCGATATCTTTGTTACTCCAATGGATGATAGCCTTTGCATTATGCAAGGTAGTCTGTCGTTCAGATTTTTGTTACTCCAATGGATGGTAGCCTTGTCATTATGGAAGGTAGTCTATTATCGAGATTTTTGTCTATCCAATGGATGGTAGCCTTGTCATTATTGAAGGTAGTCGGTTATTGAGATTTCTGTTACTTCAATGGATAGTAGGCTTGTCATTATTGAAGGTAGTCTGTTGTTCAGATTTTTGTTACTCCAATGGATGTTAACCTTGTCATTATGGAAGGTAGTCTGTTGTCGAGATTTGTGTTACTCCAATGTATGGTAGCCTTGTCGTTATGGAAGGTATTGTGTGGTTGAGATTTTTGTTACTCCAATGGATGGTAGCCTTGTCATTATGGAAGGTAGTCTATTGTCGAGATTTTTATTATGATGGCAGCCTTGTCATTATGGAAGGTAGTCTATTGTCGAGATTTATGATACTTCAATGGATGGTAGCCTTGTAATCATGGAAGGTAGTCTGTTGTCAAGATATTTTTTACTCCAATCGATGGTAGCCTTGTCATTATGGAAGGTAGTCTGTCGTTGATATTTTTGTTAATCCAATGGATTGTAGCCTTGTCATTATGGAAGGTAGTTTGTTATTGAGATTTTTGTTACTCCAACGGATGGTAGACTTGTCATTATGGAAGGTAGTCTGTTGTCGAGAATATTTTATTCCATTGGATGGTAGCCTTGTCATTATGGAAGGTTATCTATTTTTGAGATTTTTGTTATTCTAATGGATGCTAGCCTTGTCATTATGGAAGGTATTTTTTTGTCGAGATTTTTGTTACTCCAATGGATGGTAGCCTTGTCATTATGGAAGGTAGTCTATTGTCGTGATTTTTGTTACCCAAATTGATGGTAGCCTTGTAATTATGGAAGGTAGTATGCTATAGAGATTTTTGTTACTACAATGGATGGTAGCCTTTTCATTATGGAAGGTAGTCTGTCGTTGAGATTTCTGTTACTCCAGTGGATTGTAGGCTTGTAATTATGGAAGGTAGTCTGTTGTTCAGATTTTTGTTACTCCAATGGATGCTAACCTTGCCATTATGGAAGGATGTCTATTGTGGAGATTTTTGTTATTCCAATGGATGGTAACCTTGTCATTATGGAAGGTAGTCTTTTGTCTAGAATTTTGTTACTCCAATGGATGGTAGCTTGTCATTATGGAAGGTAGTCTATTGTCGAGATTTTTATTATGATGGCAGCCTTGTCATTATGGAAGGTAGTCTATTGACGCGATTTATGATACTTCAATGGATGGTAGCCTTGTAATCATGGAAGGTAGTATGTTGTCAAGATATTTTTTACTCCAATCTATGGTAGCCTTGTCATTATGGAAGGTAGTCTGTCGTTGATATTTTTGTTAATCCAATGGATTGTAGCCTTGTCATTATGGAAGGTAGTTTGTTATTGAGATTTTTGTTACTCCAACGGATGGTAGACTTGTCATTATGGAAGGTAGTCTGTTGTCGAGAATATTTTATTCCATTGGATGGTAGCCTTGTCATTATGGAAGGTTATCTATTTTTGTGATTTTTGTTATTCCAATGGATGCTAGCCTTGTCATTATGGAAGGTATTTTTTTGTCGAGATTTTTGTTACTCCAATGGATGGTAGCCTTGTCATTATGGAAGGTAGTCTATTGTCGTGATTTTTGTTACCCAAATTGATGGTAGCCTTGTAATTATGGAAGGTAGTATGTTATAGAGATTTTTGTTACTACAATGGATGGTAGCCTTTTCATTATGGAAGGTAGTTTGTCGTTGAGATTTCTGTTACTCCAGTGGATTGAAGGCTTGTAATTATGGAAGGTAGTCTGTTGTTCAGATTTTTGTTACTCCAATGGATGCTAACCTTGCCATTATGGAAGGAAGTCTATTGTCGAGATTTTTGTTATTCCAATGGATGGTAACCTTGTCATTATGGAAGGTAGTCTTTTGTCTAGAATTTTGTTACTCAAATGGATGGTAGCTTGTCATTATGGAAGGTAGTCTATTGTCGAGATTTTTGTTGCCCAAATGGATGGTAGCCTTGTAATTATGGAAGGTAGTCTGTTGTAGATATTTTTGTTACTCCAATGGATGATAGCCTTTTCATTATGGAAGGTAGTCTGCCGTTGAGATTTCTGTGACTCCAATGGATTGTAGCCTTGTCATTATGGAAGGTAGTCTGTTGTTCAGATTTTTGTTACTCCAATGGATGCTAACCTTGCCATTATGGAAGGTAGTCTATTGTCGAGATTTTTTTTATTCCAATGGATGGTAACCTTTTCATTATGGAATGTAGTCTGTTGTCGAGATTTGTATTACTCCAATGTATGGTAGCCTTGCCGTTATGGAAGGTATTCTGTTGTCGTGGTTTTTGTTACTCCAATGGATGATAGCCTTGTCATTATGGAAGGTAGTCTATTGTCGAGATTTTTGATACTCCAATGGATGGTAGCCTTGTAATTATGGAAGGTAGTCTGTTGTCGAGATTTTTTTTACTCCAATGGATGGTAGTCTTGTCATTATGGAAGGTAGTCTGTTGCACAGATTTTTGTTACTCCAATATATGGTAGCCTTGCCATTATGGAAGATAGTCTGTTATTCAGAATTTTGTTACTCCAATGTATGGTAGCCTTGTCGTTATGGAAGGTAGTCTGTCGCTGAGATTTTTGTTACTCCAATGGATGGTAGCTTTGTCATTATGGTAGGTAGTATTTCGTTGAGATTTTTGTTACTCCAATGGATGATTGCCTTGTCATTATGGAAGGTAGGCTATTGTCGAGATATTTGTTATTCCAATAAATGGTAGCCTTGTCAATATTGAAGGTAGTCAGTTGTTGAGATTTTTGTTACTCCAATGGATAGTAGCCTTGTCATTATTGAAGGTAGTCTGTTGTTCAGATTTTTGTTACTCTAATGGATGGTAACCTTGTCATTATAGAAGGTAGTCTGTTATCGAGATTTGTGTTACTCCAATGTATGGTAGCCTTGTCATTATGGAAGGTAGTATGTTGTTCAGATTTTTGTAACTCCAATGGATGGTAGCCTTGTCATTATTGAAGGTGGTCTATTGTCGATATCTTTGTTACTCAAATTGATGGTAGCCTTGTCATTATTGAAGATAGTCTATTGTCGTGATTTTTGTTACCCAAATTGATGGTAGCCTTGTAATTATGGCAGGTAGTATGTTATAGAGATTTTTGTTACTACAATGGATGGTAGCCTTTTCATTATGGAAGGTAGTCTGTCGTTGAGATTTCTGTTACTCCAGTGGATTGTAGGCTTGTAATTATGGAAGGTAGTCTGTTGTTCAGATTTTTGTTACTCCAATGGATGCTAACCTTGCCATTATGGAAGGATGTCTATTGTCGAGATTTTTGTTATTCCAATGGATGGTAGCCTTGTCATTATTGAAGGTAGTCAGTCGTTGAGATTTTTCTTACTCCAATGGATAATAGCCTTGTCATTATGGAAGGTAGTTTGTTGTTCAGATTTTTGGTACTCCAATGGATGGTAACCTTGTCATTATGGAAGGTACTCTGTTGTCGAGATTTGTGTTACACCAATGTATGGTAGCCTTGTCGTTATGGAAGGTAGTTTGTTGTTGATATCTTTGTTACTCCAATGGATGGTAGCCTTGTCATTATGGAAGGTAGTCTGTTGTCGAGAATTTTGTTATTCCAATGGATGGTCGCCTTTTCATTATTGAAGGTAGTCGGTCGTTGAGATTTCTGTTACACCAATGGATAATAGCCTTGTCATTATGGAATGTAGTCTGTTGTTCAGATTTTTGGTACTCCAATGGATGGTAACCTTGTCATTATGGAAGGTAGTCTGTTGTCGAGATTTGTGTTACTCCAATGTATGGTAGCCTTGTCGTTATTGAAGGTATTCTGTTAGCGTGATTTTTGTTACTCCAATGGATGATAGCCTTGTCATTATGGAAGGTAGTCTATTGTCGAGATTTTTGATACTCCAATGTATGGTAGCCTTGTAATTATGGAAGGTAGTCTGTTGTCGAGATTTTTTTTACTCCAATGGATGGTAGTCTTGTCATTATGGAAGGTAGTTTGTTGCTCAGATTTTTGTTACTCCAATATATGGTAGCCTTGCCATTATGTAAGATAGTCTGTTATTCAGAATTTTGTTACTCCAAAGGATGGTAACCTTGTCATTATGGAAGGTAGTCTGTTGTCGAGATTTTTGTTATTCCATTGGATGGTAGCCTTGTCATTATGGAAGGTAGTCTGTTGTTCATATTTTTGTTACTCCAATGGATGGTAACCTTGTCATTATGGAAGGTAGTCTGTTGTTGAGATTTGTGTTACTGCAATGTATGGTAGCCTTGTCGTTATGGAAGGTAGTCTGTCGTTGAGATTTTTGTTACTCCAATGGATGGTAGCCTTGTCATTATGGAAGGTAGTATTTCGTTGAGATTTTTGTTACTCCAATGGATGATAGCCTTGTCATTATGGAAGGTAGGCTATTGTCGAGATATTTGTTATTCCAATGAATGGTAGCCTTGTCAATATTGAAGGTAGTCGGTTGTTGAGATTTCTGTTACTCCAATGGATAGTAGCCTTGCCATTATTGAAGGTAGTCTGTTGTTCAGATTTTTGTTACTCCAATAGATGGTAACCTTGTCATTATGGAAGGTAGTCTGTTATCGAGATTTGTGTTACTCCAATGTATGGTCGCATTGTCATTATGGAAGGTAGTATGTTGTTCAGATTTTTGTTACTCCAATGGATGGTAGCCTTGTCATTATTGAAGGTGGTCTATTGTCGATATCTTTGTTACTCAAATGGATGGTAGCCTTGTCATTATGGAAGGTAGTCTATTGTCGAGATTTTTGTTATTCCAATGGATGGTAGCCTTGTCATTATTGAAGGTAGTCGGTCGTTGAGATTTTTATTGCTCCAATGGATAATAGCCTTGTCATTATGGAAGGTAGTTTGTTGTTCAGATTTTTGGTACTCCAATGGATGGTAACCTTGTCATTATGGAAGGTACTATGTTGTCGAGATTTGTGTTACACCAATGTATGGTAGCCTTGTCGTTATGGAAGGTAGTTTGTTGTCGATATATTTGTTACTCCAATGGATGGTAGCCTTGTCATTATGGAAGGTAGTCTGTTGTCGAGAATTTTGTTATTCCAATGGATGGTCGCCTTTTCATTATTGAAGGTAGTCGGTCGTTGAGATTTCTGTTACACCAATGGATAATAGCCTTGTCATTATGGAATCTAGTCTGTTGTTCAAATTTTTGGTACTCCAATGGATGGTAACCTTGTCATTATGGAAGGTACTCTGTTGTCGAGATTTGTGTTACACCAATGTATGGTAGCCTTGTCATTATGGAAGGTAGTTTGTTGTCCATATCTTTGTTACTCCAATGGATGGAAGCCTTGTCATTATGGAAGGTAGTCTGTTGTCGAGAATTTTGTTATTCCAATGGATGGTCGCCTTTTCATTATTGAAGGTAGTCAGTCGTTGAGATTTCTGTTACACCAATGGATAATAGCCTTGTCATTATGGAATCTAGTCTGTTGTTCAAATTTTTGGTACTCCAATGGATGGTAACCTTGTCATTATGGAAGGTAGTCTGTTGTCGAGATTTGTGTTACTCCAATGTATGGTAGCCTTGTCGTTATGGAAGGTATTCTGTTGTCGTGATTTTTGTTACTCCAATGGATGATAGCCATGTCATTATGGAAGGTAGTCTATTGTCGAGTTTTTTGTTATTCTAATGGATGGTAGCCTTGTCATTATGGAAGGTAGTTTTTTGTCGAGATTTTTATTACTCCAATGGATGCTAACCTTGCCATTATGGAAGGTAGTCTATTGTCGAGATTTTTGTTATTCCAATGGATGGTAACCTTTTCATTATGGAATGTAGTCTTCTGTCTAGAATTTTGTTACTCTAATGGACGGTAGCCTTGTCATTATTGAAGGTGGTCTATTGTCAAGATTATTGTTACTCCAACGGAAGATAGCCTTGTCATTATGGAAGGTAGTCTATTGTCGAGATTTTTGTTATTCCAATGGATGGTAGCCTTATCATTATGGAAGGTAGTCTATTGTCGACATTTTAGATACTCCAATGGATGGTAGCCTTGTAATTATGGAAGGTAGTCTGTTGTCGAGATTTTTTTACTCCAATGGATGGTAGTCTTGTCATTATGGAAGGTAGTCTGTTGCTCAGATTTTTTTTACTCCAATATATGGTAGCCTTGCCATTATGTAAGATAGTCTGTTATTCAGAATTTTGTTACTCTAATGGATAGTAGCCTTGTCATTATTGAAGGTAGTCTTTTGTTTAGATTTTTGTGACTCCAATGGATGGTAGCCTTGTCATTATGGAAGGTAGTCTATTGTCGAGATTTTTGGTATTCCAATGGATGGTAGCCTTGTCATTATTGAAGGTAGTCGTTCGTTGAGATTTGTGTTACTCCAATGTATGGTAGCCTTGTCGTTATGGAAGGTAGTCTGTCGTTGAGATTTTTGGTACTACAATGGATGGTAGCCTTGTCATTATGGAAGGTAGTATGTCGTTGAGATTTTTGTTACTCCAATGGATTATAGCCTTGTCATTATGGAAGGTAGGCTATTGTTGAGATATTTGTTATTCCAATGAATGGTAGCCTTGTCAATATTGAAGGTAGTCGGTTGTTGACATTTCTGTTACTCCAATGGATAGTAGCCTTGCCATTATTAAAGGTAGGCTGTTGTTCAGATTTTTGTTACTCCAATAGATGGTAACCTTGTCATTATGGAAGGTAGTCTGTTATCGAGATTTGTGTTACTCCAATGTATGGTAGCCTTGTCATTATGGAAGGTAGTCTGTTATTCAGATTTTTGTTACTCCAATGGATGGTAGCCTTGTCATTATTGAAGGTGGTCTATTGTCGATATCTTTGTTACTCAAATGGATGGTAGCCTTGTCATTATGGAAGGTAGTCTATTGTCGAGATTTTTGTTATTCCAATGGATGGTAGCCTTGTCATTATTGAAGGTAGTCGGTCGTTGAGATTTTTATTACTCCAATGGATAATAGCCTTGTCATTATGGAATGTAGTATGTTATTCATATTTTTGTTACTCCAATGATTGGTAACCTTGTCATTATCGAAGGTAGTTTGTTGTCGAGATTTTTGTTACTCCAATGTATGGTAGCCTTGTCATTATGAAAGGTAGTTTGTTGTGGATATCTTTGTTACTCAAATGGATGGAAGCCTTGTCATTATGGAAGGTAGTTTGTTGTCGAGAATTTTGTTATTCAAATGGATGGTCGCCTTTTCATTATTGAAGGTAGTCGGTCGTTGAGATTTCTGTTACACCAATGGATAATAGCCTTGTCATTATGGAATGTAGTCTGTTGTTCAGATTTTTGGTACTCCAATGGATGGTAACCTTGTCATTATGGAAGGTAGTCTGTTGTCGAGATTTGTGTTACTCCAATGTATGGTAGCCTTGTCGTTATGGAATGTATTCTGTTGTCGTGATTTTTGTTACTCCAATGGATGATAGCCTTGTCATTATGGAAGGTAGTCTATTGTCGAGTTTTTTGTTATTCTAATGGATGGTAGCCTTGTCATTATGGAAGGTAGTTTTTTGTCGAGATTTTTGTTACTCCAATGGATGATAACCTTGCCATTATAGAAGGTAGTCTATTGTCGAGATTTTTGTTATTCCAATGGATGGTAACCTTTTCATTATGGAATGTAGTCTTTTGTCTAGAATTTTGTTACTCTAATGGACGGTAGCCTTGTCATTATTGAAGGTGGTCTATTGTCGAGATTTTTGTTACTCCAACGGATGATAGCCTTGTCATGATGGAAGGTAGTCTATTGTCGAGATTTTTGTTATTCCAATGGATGGTAGCCTTATCATTATGGAAGGTAGTCTTTTGTCGAGATTTTTGATACTCCAATGGATGGTAGCCTTGTAATTATGGAAGGTAGTCTATTGTCGAGATTTTTTTTACTCCAATGGATGGTAGTCTTGTCATTATGGAAGGTAGTCTGTTGCTCAGATTTTTGTTACTCCAATATATGGTAGCCTTGCCATTATGTAAGATAGTCTGTTATTCAGAATTTTGTTACTCCAAAGGATGGTAACCTTGTCATTATGGAAGGTAGTCTGTTGTCGAGATTTTTGTTATTCCATTGGATGGTAGCCTTGTCATTATGGAAGGTAGTGTGTTGTTCATATTTTTGTTACTCCAATGGATGCTAACCTTGTCATTATGGAAGGTAGTCTGTCGTTGAGATTTGTGTTACTGCAATGTATGGTAGCCTTGTCGTTATGGAAGGTAGTCTGTCGTTGAGATTTTTGTTACTCCAATGGATGGTAGCCTTGTCATTATGGAAGGTAGTATTTCGTTGAGATTTTTGTTACTCCAATGGATGATAGCCTTGTCATTATGGAAGGTAGGCTATTGTCGAGATATTTGTTATTCCAATGAATGGTAGACTTGTCAATATTGAAGGTTGTCGGTCGTTGAGATTTATGTTACTCCAATGGATAATAGCCTTGTCATTTTTAAAGGTAGTCTGTTATTTAGATTTTTCTTATTCCAATGGATGGTAACCTTGTAATTATGGAAGGTAGTCTTTTATCGAGATTTGTGTTACTCCAATGTATGGTAGCCTTGTCATTATGGAACGTAGTCTGTTGTTCAGATTTTTGTTACTCCAATGGATGGTAGCCTTGTCATTATGGAAGGTGGTCTATTGTCGATATCTTTGTTACTCAAATGGATGGTAGCCTTGTCATTATGGAAGGTAGTCTATTATCGAGATTTTTGTTATTCGAATGGATGGTAGCCTTGTCATTATTGAAGGTAGTCGGTCGTTGAGATTTTTATTACTCCAATGGATAATAGCCTTGTCATTATGGAAGGTAGTTTGTTGTTCAAATTTTTGGTACTCCAATGGATGGTAACCTTTACATTATGGAAGGTACTCTATTGTCGAGATTTGTGTTACTCCAATGTATGGTAGCCTTGTCGTTATGGAAGGTAGTTTGTTGTCGATATCTTTGTTACTCCAATGGATGGTAGCCTTGTCATTATGGAAGGTAGTTTGTTGTCGAGAATTTTGTTATTCCAATGGACGGTCGCCTTTTCATTATTGAAGGTAGTCGGTCGTTGAGATTTCTGTTACTCCAATGGATAATAGCCTTGGCATTATGGAATGTAGTCTGTTGTTCAGATTTTTGGTACTCCAATGGATGGTAACCTTGTCATTATGGAAGGTAGTCTGTTGTCGAGATTTGTGTTACTCCAATGTATGGTAGCCTTGTCGTTATGAAAGGTATTCTGTTGTCGTGATTTTTGTTACTCCAATGGATGATAGCCTTGTCACTACGGAAGGTAGTCTATTGTCGAGTTTTTTGTTATTCTAATGGATGGTATCCTTGTCATTATGGAAGGTAGTTTTTTGTCGAGATTTTTGTTACTCCAATGGATGGTAGCCTTGTCATTAAAGAAGGTAGTCTATTGTCGATATTTTTGTTACCCAAATGGATGGTAGCCTTGTAATTATGGAAGGTAGTCTGTTGTAGAGATTTTTTTTAGTGCAACGGATGGTAGCCTTTTCATTATGGAAGGTAGTCTGTCATTGAGATTTCTGTTACTCCTATGGATTGTAGCCTTGTCATTATGGAAGGTAGTCTGTTGTTCATATTTTTGTTACTCTAATGGATGCTAACCTTGCCATTATGGAAGGTAGACTATTGCGAGATTTTTGTTATTCCAATGGATGGTAACCTTGTCATTATGGAAGGTAGTCTTTTGTCTAGAATTTTGTTACTCCAATGGATGGTAGCTTGTCATTATGGAAGGTAGTCTATTGTCGAGATTTTTGTTACCCAAATGGATGGTAGCCTTGTACTTATGGAAGGTAGTCTGTTGTAGATATTGTTTATACTCTAATGGATGGTAGCCTTTTCATTATGGAAGGTAGTCTGCCGTTGAGATTTCTATGACTCCAATGGATTGTAGCCTTGTAATTATGGAAGGTAGTCTGTTGTTCAGATTTTTTTTACTTCAATGGATGTTAACCTTGCCATTATGGAAGGTAGTCTATTGTCGAGATTTTTGTTATTCCAATGGATGGTAACCTTGTCATTATGGAATGTAGTCCTTTGTCTATAATTTTGTTACTCTAATGGATGGTAGCCTTGTCATTATTGAAGGTGGTCTATTGTCGAGATTTTTGTTACTCCAACGGATGATAGCCTTGTCATTATGGAAGGTAGTCTATTGTCTAGATTTTTGTTATTCCAATGGATGGTAGCCTTATCATTATGGAAGGTAGTCTATTTTTGAGATTTTTGGTACTCCAATGGATGGTAGCCTTGTAATTATGGAAGGTAGTCTGTTGTCGAGATTTGTTTTACTCCAATGGATGGTAGTCTTGTCATTATGGAAGGTAGTCTGTTGTTCAGATTTATGTTAATCCAATAGATGGTAGCCTTGCCATTATGGAAGATAGTCTGTTATTCAGATTTTTGTTACTCTAATAGATGGTAACCTTGTCATTATGGAAGGTAGTCTATTGTCGAGATTTTTGTTATTCCATTGGATGGTAGCCTTGTCATTATGGAAGGTAGTGTGTTGTTCATATTTTTGTTACTCCAATTGATGGTAACCTTGTCATTATGGAAGGTAGTCTATTGTTGAGATTTGTGTTACTCCAATGTATGGTAGCCTTGTCGTTATGGAAGGTAGTCTGTCATTGAGATTTTTGTTACTCAAATGGATGGTAGCCTTGTCATTATGGAAGGTAGTATGTCGTTGAGATTTTTGTTACTCGAATGGATGGTAGCCTTGTCATAATGGAAGGTAGGCTATTGTCGAGATATTTTTTATTCCAATGACTGGTAGCCTTATCATTATTCAAAGTAGTCGGTCGTTGAGATTTCTGTTACTCCAATGGATAGTAGCCTTGTCATTATTGAAGGTAGTCTTTTGTTCAGATTTTTGTTACTCCAACGGATGGTAGCCTTGTCATTATGGAAGGTAGTCTATTGTCGAGATTTTTGTTATTCCAATGGATGGTAGCCTTGTCATTATTGAAGGTAGTCGGTCGTTGAGATTTGTGTTACTCCAATGTATGGTAGCCTTGTCGTTATGGAAGGTAGTCTGTCGTTGAGATTTTTGGTACTACAATGGATGGTAGCCTTGTCATTATGGAAGGTAGTATGTCGTTGAGATTTTTGTTACTCCAATGGATTATAGCCTTGTCATTATGGAAGGTAGGCTATTGTCGAGATATTTGTTATTCCAATGAATGGTAGCCTTGTCAATATTGAAGGTAGTCGGTTGTTGACATTTCTGTTACTCCAATGGATAGTAGCCTTGCCATTATTAAAGGTAGGCTGTTGTTCAGATTTTTGTTACTCCAATAGATGGAAACCTTGTCATTATGGAAGGTAGTCTGTTATCGAGATTTGTGTTACTCCAATGTATGGTAGCCTTGTCATTATGGAAGGTACTCTGTTATTCAGATTTTTGTTACTCCAATGGATGGTAGCCTTGTCATTATTGAAGGTGGTCTATTGTCGATATCTTTGTTACTCAAATGGATGGTAGCCTTGTCATTATGGAAGGTAGTCTATTGTCGAGATTTTTGTTATTCCAATGGATGGTAGCCTTGTCATTATTGAAGGTAGTCGGTCGTTGAGATTTTTATTACTCCAATGGATAATATCCTTGTCATTATGGAATGTAGTATGTTATTCATATTTTTGTTACTCCAATGATTGGTACCCTTGTCATTATCGAAGGTAGTTTGTTGTCGAGATTTTTGTTACTCCAATGTATGGTAGCCTTGTCATTATGAAAGGTAGTTTGTTGTGGATATCTTTGTTACTCAAATGGATGGAAGCCTTGTCATTATGGGAGGTAGTCTGTTGTCGAGAATTTTGTTATTCAAATGGATGGTCGCCTTTTCATTATTGAAGGTAGTCGGTCGTTGAGATTTCTGTTACTCCAATGGATAATAGCCTTGTCATTATGGAATGTAGTCTGTTGTTCAGATTTTTGGTACTCCAATGGATGGTAACCTTGTCATTATGGAAGGTAGTCTGTTGTCGAGATTTGTGTTACTCCAATGTATGGAAGCCTTGTCGTTATGGAAGGTAGTCTGTTGTCGTGATTTTTGTTACTCCAATGGATGATAGCCTTGTCATTACGGAAGGTAGTCTATTGTCGAGTTTTTTGTTATTCTAATGGATGGTATCCTTGTCATTATGGAAGGTAGTTTTTTGTCGAGATTTTTGTTACTCCAATGGATGGTAGCCTTGTCATTAAAGAAGGTAGTCTATTGTCGAGATTTTTGTTACCCAAATGGATGGTAGCCTTGTAATTATGGAAGGTAGTCTGTTGTAGAGATTTTTTTTAGTGCAACGGATGGTAGCCTTTTCATTATGGAAGGTAGAATGTCATTGAGATTTCTGTTACTCCTAACGATTGTAGCCTTGTCATTATGGAAGGTAGTCTGTTGTTCATATTTTTGTTACTCTAATGGATGCTAACCTTGCCATTATGGAAGGTAGACTATTGCGAGATTTTTGTTATTCCAATGGATGGTAACCTTGTCATTATGGAAGGTAGTCTTTTGTCTAGAATTTTGTTACTCCAATGGATGGTAGCTTGTCATTATGGAAGGTAGTCTATTGTTGAGATTTTTGTTACCCAAATGGATGGTAGCCTTGTACTTATGGAAGGTAGTCTGTTGTAGATATTGTTTATACTCTAATGGATGGTAGCCTTTTCATTATGGAAGGTAGTCTGCCGTTGAGATTTCTATGACTCCAATGGATTGTAGCCTTGTAATTATGGAAGGTAGTCTGTTGTTCAGATTTTTTTTACTTCAATGGATGTTAACCTTGCCATTATGGAAGGTAGTCTATTGTCGAGATTTTTGTTATTCCAATGGATGGTAACCTTGTCATTATGGAATGTAGTCTTTTGTCTATAATTTTGTTACTCTAATGGATGGTAGCCTTGTCATTATTGAAGGTGGTCTATTGTCGAGATTTTTGTTACTCCAACGGATGATAGCCTTGTCATTATGGAAGGTAGTCTATTGTCTAGATTTTTGTTATTCCAATGGATGGTAGCCTTATCATTATGGAAGGTAGTCTATTTTTGAGATTTTTGGTACTCCAATGGATGGTAGCCTTGTAATTATGGAAGGTAGTCTGTTGTCGAGATTTGTTTTACTCCAATGGATGGTAGTCTTGTCATTATGGAAGGTAGTCTGTTGTTCAGATTTATGTTACTCCAATAGATGGTAGCCTTGCCATTATGGAAGATAGTTTGTTATTCAGATTTTTGTTACTCTAATGGATGGTAACCTTGTCATTATGGAAGGTAGTCTATTATTGAGATTTGTGTTACTCCAATGTATGGTAGCCTTGTCGTTATGGAAGGTAGTCTGTCGTTGAGATTTTTGTTACTCAAATGGATGGTAGCCTTGTCATTATGGAAGGTAGTATGTCGTTGAGATTTTTGTTACTCGAATGGATGGTAGCCTTGTCATAATGGAAGGTAGGCTATTGTCGAGATATTTGTTATTCCAATGACTGGTAGCCTTATCATTATTCAAGGTAGTCGGTCGTTGAGATTTCTGTTACTCCAATGTATGGTAGCCTTGTCGTTATGGAAGGTAGTCTGTCGTTGAGATTTTTGGTACTACAATGGATGGTAGCCTTGTCATTATGGAAGGTAGTATGTCGTTGAGATTTTTGTTACTCCAATGGATTATAGCCTTGTCATTATGGAAGGTAGGCTATTGTCGAGATATTTGTTATTCCAATGAATGGTAGCCTTGTCAATATTGAAGGTAGTCGGTTGTTGACATTTCTGTTACTCCAATGGATAGTAGCCTTGCCATTATTAAAGGTAGGCTGCTGTTCAGATTTTTGTTACTCCAATAGATGGAAACCTTGTCATTATGGAAGGTAGTCTGTTATCGAGATTTGTGTTACTCCAATGTATGGTAGCCTTGTCATTATGGAAGGTAGTCTGTTATTCAAATTTTTGTTACTCCAATGGATGGTAGCCTTGTCATTATTGAAGGTGGTCTATTGTCGATATCTTTGTTACTCAAATGGATGGTAGCCTTTTCATTATGGAAGGTAGTCTATTGTCGAGATTTTTGTTATTCCAATGGATGGTAGCCTTGTCATTATTGAAGGTAGTCGGTCGTTGAGATTTTTATTACTCCAATGGATAATAGCCTTGTCATTATGGAATGTAGTATGTTTTTCATATTTTTGTTACTCCAATGATTGGTAGCCTTGTCGTTATGAAAGGTAGTTTGTTGTGGATATCTTTGTTACTCAAATGGATGGAAGCCTTGTCATTATGGAAGGTAGTCTGTTGTCGAGAATTTTGTTATTCAAATGGATGGTCGCCTTTTCATTATTGAAGGTAGTCGGTCGTTGAGATTTCTGTTACTCCAATGGATAATAGCCTTGTCATTATGGAATGTAGTCTGTTGTTCAGATTTTTGGTACTCCAATGGATGGTAACCTTGTCATTACGGAAGGTAGTCTGTTGTCGAGATTTGTGTTACTCCAATGTATGGAAGCCTTGTCGTTATGGAAGGTAGTCTGTTGTCGTGATTTTTGTTATTCCAATGGATGATAGCCTTGTCATTATGGAAGGTAGTCTATTGTCGAGTTTTTTGTTATTCTAATGGATGGTAGCCTTTTCATTATGGAAGGTAGTTTTTTGTCGAGATTTTTGTTACTCCAATGGATGGTATCCTTGTCATTATGGCAGGTAGTCTATTGTCGAGATTTTTGTTACCCAAATGGATGTTAGCCTTGTAATTATGGAAGGTAGTCTGTTGTATAGATTTTTTTACTGCAATGGATTGTAGCCTTTTCATTATGGAAGGTAGTCTGTCATTGAGATTTCTGTTACTCCAATGGATTGTAGCCTTTTCATTATGGAAGGTAGTCTGTTGTTCAGATTTTTGTTACTCCAATGGATGCTAACCTTGCCATTATGGAAGGTAGTCTATTGTCGAGATTTTTGTTATTCCAATGGATGGTAACCTTGTCATTATGGAAGGTAGTCTTTTGTCTAGAATTTTGTTACTCCAATGGATGGTAGCTTGTCATTATGGAAGGTAGTCTATTGTCGAGATTTTTGTTACCCAAATGGATGGTAGCCTTTTCATTATGGAAGGTAGTCTTCCGTTGAGATTTCTGTGACTCCAATGGATTGTAGCCTTGTCATTATGGAAGGTAGTATGTTGTTCAGATTTTTGTTACATCAATGGATGCTAACCTTGCCATTATGGAAGGTAGTCTACTTTCGAGATTTTTGTTATTCCAATGGATGGTAGCCTTATCATTATGGAAGGTAGTCTATTTTTGAGATTTTTGATACTCCAATGGATGGTAGCCTTGTAATTATGGAAGGTAGTTTGTTGTCGAGATTTGTTTTACTCCAATGGATGGTAGTCTTGTCATTATGGAAGGTAGTCTGTTGTTCAGATTTATGTTACTCCAATAGATGGTAGCCTTGCCATTATGGAAGATAGTCTGTTATTCAGATTTTTGTTACTCCAATGGATGGTAACCTTGTCATTATGGAAGGTAGTCTATTGTCGAGATTTTTGTTATTCCATTGGATGGTAGCCTTGTCATTATGGAAGGTAGTGTGTTGTTCATATTTTTGTTACTCCAATGGATGGTAACCTTGTCATTATGGAAGGTAGTATGTCGTTGAGATTTTTGTTACTCCAATGGATGGTAGCCTTGTCATTATGGAAGGTAGCCTATTGTCGAGATATTTGTTATTACAATGACTAGTAGCCTTGTCATTATTGAAGGTAGTCGGTCGTTGAGATTTCTGTTACTCCAATGGATAGTAGCCTTGTCATTATTGAAGGTAGTTTGTTGTTCAGATTTTTTTTACTCCAATGGATGGTAACCTTGTCATTATAGAAGGTAGTTTGTTGTCGAGATTTGTGTTACTCCAATGTATGGTAGCCTTGTCATTATGGAAGGTAGTCTGTTGTTCATATTTTTGTTACTCCAATGGATGATAGCCTTGTCATTATGGAAGGTAGTCTATTGTCGAGATTTTTGTTATTCCAATGGATGGTAGCCTTGTCATTATTGAAGGTAGTCGGTCGTTGAGATTTCTGTTACTCCAATTGATAATAGCCTTGTCATTATGGAATGTAGTGTGTTGTTCAGATTTTTGTTTCTCCAATGGATGGTAACCTTGTCATTATCGAAGGTAGTTTGTTGTAGAGATTTATGTTACTCCAATGTATGGTAGCCTTGTCATTATGAAAGGTAGTCTGTTGTCGATATCTTTCTTACTCCAATGGATGGTAGCCTTGTCATTATGGAAGGTAGTCTTTTGTCGAGATTTTTGTTATTCCAATGGATGGTCGCCTTGTCATTATTGAAGGTAGTCGGTCGTTGAGATTTCTGTTACTCCAATGGATAATAGCCTTGTCATTATGGAATGTAGTCTGTTGTTCAGATTTTTGGTACTCCAATGGATGGTAACCTTGTCATTATGGAAGGTAGTCTGTTGTCAAGATTTGTGTTACTCCAATGTATGGTAGCCTTGTCGTTATGGAAGGTAGTCTGTTGTCGTGATTTTTGTTACTCCAATGGATAATAGACTTGTCATTATGGAAGGTAGTCTATTGTCGAGTTTTTTGTTATTCTAATGGATGGTAGCCTTGTCATTCTGGAAGGTAGTTTTTTGTCGAGATTTTTGTTACTCGAATGGATGGTAGCTTGTCATTATGGAAGGTAGTCTATTGTCGAGATTTTTGTTACCCAAATTGATGGTAGCCTTGTACTTATGGAAGGTAGTCTGTTGTAGATATTTTTGTTACTCCAATGAATGGTAGCATTTTCATTATGGAAGGTAGTCTGTCGTTGAGATTTCTGTGACTCCAATGGATTGTAGCCTTGTCATTATGGAAGGTAGTCTATTGTTCAGATTTTTGTTACTCCAATGGATGCTAACCTTGCCATTATGGAAGGTAGTCTATTGTCGAGATTTTTGTTATTCCAATGGATGGTAACCTTGTCATTATGGAATGTAGTCTTTTTTCTAGAATTTTGTTACTCTAATGGACGGTAGCCTTGTCATTATTGAAGGTGGTCTATTGTCGAGATTTTTGTTACTCCAACGGATGATAGCCTTGTTATTATGGAAGGTTGTCTATTGTCGAGATTTTTGTTATTCCAATGGATGGTAGCCTTATCATTATGGAAGGTTGTCTATTGTCGAGATTTTTGATACTCCAATGGATGGTAGCCTTGTAATTATGGAAGGTAGTCTGTTGTCGAGATTTTTTTTACTCCAATGGATGGTAGTCTTATCATTATGGAAGGTAGTCTGTTGTTCAGATTTTTGTTACTCCAATAGATGGTAGCCTTGCCATAATGGAAGATAGTTTGTTATTCAGATTTTTGTTACTCCAATGGATGGTAACCTTTTCATTATGGAAGGTAGTCTGTTGTAGAGATTTTTGTTATTCCATTGGATGGTAGCCTTTTCAATATTGAAGGTAGTCTGTTGTTCATATTTGTGTTACTCTAATGGATGGTAACCTTGTCATTATGGAAGGTAGTCTGTTGGTGAGATTTGTGTTACTCCAATTTATGGTAGCCTTGTCATTATGGAAGGTAGTCTGTCGTTGAGATTTTTGGTACTCCAATGCATGGTAGCCTTGTCATTATGGAAGGTAGTATGTTGTTGAGATTTTTGTTACTCCAATGGATGGTAGCCTTGTCATTATGGGAGGTAGGCTATTGTCGAGATATTTGTTATTCCAATGAATGGTAGCCTTGTCATTATTGAAGGTAGTCGGTCGTTGAGATTTCTGTTACTCCAATGGATAGTAGCCTTGTCATTATTGAAGGTAGTCTGTTGTTCAGATTTCTGTTACTCAAATGGATGGTAACCTTGTCATTATGGAAGGTAGTCTATTGTCGAGATTTGTGTTACTCCAATGTATGGTAGCCTTGTCATTATGGAAGGTAGTCTGTTATTCAAATTTTTGTTACTCCAATGGATGGTAGCCTTGTCATTATCGAAGGTAGTTTGTTGTCGAGATTTGTGTTACTCCAATGTATGGTAGCCTTGTCATTATGAAAGGTAGTCTGTTGTTGATATCTTTGTTACTCCAATGGATGGTAGCCTTGTCATTATGGAAGGTAGTCTGTTGTCGAGATTTTTGTTATTCCAATGGATGGTCGCCTTGTCATTATTGAAGGTAGTCGGTCGTTGTGATTTTTGTTACTCCAATGGATAATAGCCTTGTCATTATGGAATACAGTCTATTGTTCAGATTTTTGGTACTCCAAAGGATGGTAACCTTTTAATTATGGAAGGTAGTTTGTTGTCGATATTTGTGTTACTCCAATTTATGGTAGCCTTGTCGTTATGGAAGGTAGTCTGTTGTCGTGATTTTTGTTACTCCAATGGATGATAGACTTGTCATTATGGAAGGTAGTCTATTGTCGAGTTTTTTGTTATTCTAATGGATGGTAGCCTTGTCATTCTGGAAGGTAGTTTTTTGTCGAGATTTTTGTTACTCCAATGGATGTTAACCTTGCCATTATTGAAGGTAGTCTATTGTCGAGATTTTTGTTATTCCAATGGATGGTAATCTTGTCATTATGGAAAGTAGTCTTTTGTCTAGAATTTTGTTACTCGAATGGATGGTAGCTTGTCATTATGGAAGGTAGTCTATTGTCGAGATTTTTGTTACCCAAATGGATGGTAGCCTTTTCATTATGGAAGGTAGTCTATTTTCGAGATTTTTGTTATTCCAATGGATGGTAGCCTTATCATTATGGAAGGTAGTCTATTGTCGAGATTTTTGATACTCCAATGGATGGTAGCCTTGTAATTATGGAAGGTAGTATGTGTCGAGATTTTTTTTACTCCAATGGATGGTAGTCTTGTCATTATGGTAGGTAGTCTGTTGTTCAGATTTATGTTACTCCAATAGATGGTAGCCTTGCCATTATGGAAGATAGTCTGTTATTCAGATTTTTGTTACTCCAATGGATGGTAACCTTGTCAATATGGAAGGTAGTCTATTGTCGAGATATTTGTTATTCCATTG
Source organism: Vicia faba (assembly GCA_948472305.1). Lineage (NCBI taxonomy): Eukaryota > Viridiplantae > Streptophyta > Magnoliopsida > Fabales > Fabaceae > Vicia > Vicia faba. Next base: position 678,255,372 of record OX451739.1, on the reverse strand, counting down.
GATGGTAGCCTTTTCATTATTGAAGGTAGTCTGTTGTTCATATTTGTGTTACTCTAATGGATGGTAACCTTGTCATTATGGAAGGTAGTCTGTTGGTGAGATTTGTGTTACTCCAATTTATGGTAGCCTTGTCGTTATGGAAGGTAGTCTGTCGTTGAGATTTTTGGTACTCCAATGCATGGTAGCCTTGTCATTATGGAAGGTAGTATGTTGTTGAGATTTTTGTTACTCCAATGGATGGTAGCCTTATCATTATGGGAGGTAGGCTATTGTCGAGATATTTGTTATTCCAATGAATGGTAGCCTTGTCATTAGTGAAGGTAGTCGGTCGTTGAGATTTCTGTTATTCCAATGGATAATAGCCTTGTCATTATTGAAGGTAGTCTGTTGTTTAGATTTCTGTTACTCAAATGGATGGTAACCTTGTCATTATGGAAGGTAGTCTATTGTCGAGATTTGTGTTACTCCATTGTATGGTAGCCTTGTCATTATGGAAGGTAGTCTGTTATTCAAATTTTTGTTACTCCAATGGATGGTAGCCTTGTCATTATCGAAGGTAGTTTGTTGTCGAGATTTGTGTTACTCCAATGTATGGTAGCCTTGTCATTATGAAAGGTAGTCTGTTGTCGATATCTTTGTTACTCCAATGGATGGTAGCCTTGTCATTATGGAAGGTAGTCTGTTGTCGAGATTTTTGTTATTCCAATGGATGGTCGCCTTGTCATTATTGAAGGTAGTCGGTCGTTGTGATTTTTGTTACTCCAATGGATAATAGCCTTGTCATTATGGAATATAGTCTATTGTTCATATTTTTGGTACTCCAATGGATGGTAACCTTTTCATTATGGAAGGTAGTCTGTTGTCGAGATTTGTGTTACTCCAATGTATGGTAGCCTTGTCGTTATGGAAGGTAGTCTGTTGTCGTGAATTTTGTTACTCCAATGGATGATAGACTTGTCATTATGGAAGGTAGTCTATTGTCGAGTTTTTTGTTATTCTAATGGATGGTAGCCTTGTCATTCTGGAAGGTAGTTTTTTGTCGAGATTTTTGTTACTCCAATGGATGTTAACCTTGCCATTATTGAAGGTAGTCTATTGTCGAGATTTTTGTTATTCCAATGGATGGTAATCTTGTCATTATGGAAAGTAGTCTTTTGTCTAGAATTTTGTTACTCGAATGGATGGTAGCTTGTCATTATGGAAGGTAGTCTATTGTCGAGATTTTTGTTACCCAAATGGATGGTAGCCTTGTACTTATGGAAGGTAGTATGTTGTAGATATTTTATTACTCCAATGGATGGTAGCCTTTTCATTATGGAAGGTAGTCTGCCATTGAGATTTATGTGACTCCAATGGATTGTAGCCTTGCCATTATGGAAGGTAGTCTGTTGTCTAGAATTTTGTTACTCTAATGGACGGTAGCCTTGTCATTATTGAAGGTGGTCTATTGTCGAGATTTTTGTTACTCCAACGGATGATAGCCTTTTCATTATGGAAGGTAGTCTATTGTCGAGATTTTTGTTATTCTAATGGATGGTAGCCTTATCATTATGGAAGGTAGTCTATTGTCGATATTTTTGATACTCCAATGGATGGTAGCCTTGTAATTATGGAAGGTAGTATGTGTCGTGATTTTTTTTACTCCAATGGATGGTAGTCTTGTCATTATGGTAGGTAGTCTGTTGTTCAGATTTATGTTACTCCAATAGATGGTAGCCTTGCCATTATGGAAGATAGTCTGTTATTCAGATTTTTGTTACTCCAATGGATGGTAAGCTTGTCAATATGGAAGGTAGTCTATTGTCGAGATATTTGTTATTCCATTGGATGGTAGCCTTTTCATTATTGAAGGTAGTCTGTTGTTCATATTTGTGTTACTCTAATGGATGGTAACCTTGTCATTATGGAAGGTAGTCTGTTGGTGAGATTTGTGTTACTCCAATTTATGGTAGCCTTGTCGTTATGGAAGGTAGTCTGTCGTTGAGATTTTTGGTACTCCAATGCATGGTAGCCTTGTCATTATGGAAGGTAGTATGTTGTTGAGATTTTTGTTACTCCAATGGATGGTAGCCTTGTCATTATAGGAGGTAGGCTATTGTCGAGATATTTGTTATTCCAATGAATGGTAGCCTTGTCATTATTGAAGGTAGTCGGTCGTTGAGATTTCTGTTACTCCAATGGATAGTAGCCTTGTCATTATTGAAGGTAGTCTGTTGTTCAGATTTCTGTTACTCAAATGGATGGTAACCTTGTCATTATAGAAGGTAGTCTATTGTCGAGATTTGTGTTACTCCAATGTATGGTAGCCTTGTCATTATGGAAGGTAGTCTGTTATTCAAATTTTTGTTACTCCAATGGATGGTAGCCTTGTCATTATCGAAGGTAGTTTGTTGTCGAGATTTGTGTTACTCCAATGTATGGTAGCCTTGTCATTATGAAAGGTAGTTTGTTGTCGATATCTTTGTTACTCCAATGGATGGTAGCCTTGTCATTATGGAAGGTAGTCTGTTGTCGAGATTTTTGTTATTCCAATGGATGGTCGCCTTGTCATTATTGAAGGTAGTCGGTCGTTGTGATTTTTGTTACTCCAATGGATAATAGCCTTGTCATTATGGAATATAGTCTATTGTTCAGATTTTTGGTACTCCAATGGATGGTAACCTTGTCATTATGGAAGGTAGTCTGTTGTCGAGATTTGTGTTACTCCAATGTATCGTAGCCTTGTCGTTATGGAAGGTAGTCTGTTGTCGTGATTTTTGTTACTCCAATAGATGATAGACTTGTCATTATGGAAGGTAGTCTATTGTCGAGTTTTTTGTTATTCTAATGGATGGTAGCCTTGTCATTCTGGAAGGTAGTTTTTTGTCGAGATTTTTGTTACTCCAATGGATGTTAACCTTGCCATTATTGAAGGTAGTCTATTGTCGAGATTTTTGTTATTCCAATGGATGGTAATCTTGTCATTATGGAAAGTAGTCTTTTGTCTAGAATTTTGTTACTCGAATGGATGGTAGCTTGTCATTATGGAAGGTAGTCTATTGTCGAGATTTTTGTTACCCAAATGGATGGTAGCCTTGTACTTATGGAAGGTAGTATGTTGTAGATATTTTTTTACTCCAATGGATGGTAGCCTTTTCATTATGGAAGGTAGTATGCCATTGAGATTTATGTGACTCCAATGGATTGTAGCCTTGCCATTATGGAAGGTAGTCTGTTGTCTAGAATTTTGTTACTCTAATGGACGGTAGCCTTGTCATTATTGAAGGTGGTCTATTGTCGAGATTTTTGTTACTCCAACGGATGATATCCTTTTCATTATGGAAGGTAGTCTATTGTCGAGATTTTTGTTATTCCAATGGATGGTAGCCTTATCATTATGGAAGGTAGTCTGTTGTCGAGATTTTTGATACTCCAATGGATGGTAGCCTTGTAATTATGGAAGGTAGTATGTGTCGAGATTTTTTTTACTCCAATGGATGGTAGTCTTGTCATTATGGTAGGTAGTCTGTTGTTCAGATTTATGTTACTCCAATAGATGGTAGCCTTGCCATTATGGAAGATAGTCTGTTATTCAGATTTTTGTTACTCCAATGGATGGTAACCTTGTCAATATGGAAGGTAGTCTATTGTCGAGATATTTGTTATTCCATTGGATGGTAGCCTTGTCATTAAGGAAGGTAGTTTGTTGTTCATATCTTTGTTACTCCAATGGATGGTAACCTTGTCATTATGGAAGGTAGTCTGTTGTTGAGATTTGTGTTACTCCAATGTATGGTAGCCTTGTTGTTATGGAAGGTAGTCTGTCGTTGAGATTTTTGTTACTCCAATGGATGGTAGCCTTGTCATTATGGAAGGTTGTATGTCGTTGAGATTTTTGTTACTCCAATGGATGGTAGCCTTGTAATTATGGAAGGTAGGCTATTGTCGAGATATTTGTTATTACAATGACTGGTAGCCTTGTCATTATTGAAGGTAGTCGGTCGTTGAGATTTCTGTTACTCCAATGGATAGTAGCCTTGTCATTATTGAAGGTAGTCTGTTGTTCAGATTTTTGTTACTCCAATGGATGGTAACCTTGTCATTATGGAAGGTAGTCTGTTGTCGAGATTTGTGTTACTCCAATGTATGGTAGCCTTGTCATTATGGAAGGTAGTCTGTTGTTCATATTTTTGTTACTCCAATGGATGATAGCCTTGTCATTATGGAAGGTAGTCTATTGTCGAGATTTTTGTTATTCCAATGGATGGTAGGCTTGTCATTATTGAAGGTAGTCGGTCGTTGAGATTTTTGTTACTCCAATGGATAATAGCCTTGTCATTATGGAATGTAGTGTGTTGTTCAGATTTTTGTTTCTCCAATGGATGGTAACCTTGTCATTATCGAAGGTAGTTTGTTGTAGAGATTTATGTTACTCCAATGTATGGTAGCCTTGTCATTATGAAAGGTAGTCTGTTGTCGATATCTTTGTTACTCCAATGGATGGTAGCCTTGTCATTATGGAAGGTAGTCTTTTGTCGAGATTTTTGTTATTCCAATGGATGGTCGCCTTTTCATTATTGAAGGTAGTCGGTCGTTGAGATTTTTGTTACTCCAATGGATAATAGCCTTGTCATTATGGAATGTAGTCTGTTGTTCAGATTTTTGGTACTCCAATGGATGGTAACCTTTTCATTATGGAAGGTAGTCTGTTGTCAAGATTTGTGTTACTCCAATGTATGGTAGCCTTGTCTTTATGGAAGGTAGTCTGTTGTCGTGATTTTTGTTACTCCAATGGATAATAGACTTGTCATTATGGAAGGTAGTCTATTGTCGAGTTTTTTGTTATTCTAATGGATGGTTGCCTTGTCATTCTGGAAGGTAGTTTTTGTTCGAGATTTTTGTTACTCCAATGGATGGTAGCTTGTCATTATGGAAGGTAGTCTATTGTCGAGATTTTTGTTACCCAAATGGATGGTAGCCTTGTACTTATGGAAGGTAGTCTGTTGTAGATATTTTTGTTACTCCAATGAATGGTAGCATTTTCATTATGGAAGGTAGTCTGTCGTTGAGATTTCTGTGACTCCAATGGATTGTAGCCTTATCATTATGGAAGGTAGTCTATTGTTCAGATTTTTGTTACTCCAATGGATGCTAACCTTGCCATTATAGAAGGTAGTCTATTGTCGAGATTTTTGTTATTCCAATGGATGGTAGCCTTATCATTATGGAAGGTAGTCTATTGTAGAGATTTTTGATACTCCAATGGATGGTAGCCTTGTAATTATGGAAGGTAGTTTGTGTCGAGATTTTATTTACTCCAATGGATGGTAGTCTTGTCATTATGGTAGGTAGTCTGTTCTTCAGATTTATGTTACTCCAATAGATGGTAGCCTTACCATTATGGAAGATAGTCTGTTATTCAGATTTTTGTTACTCCAATGGATGGTAACCTTGTCATTATGGAAGGTAGTTTGTTGTTCATATTTTTGTTACTCCAATGGATGGTAACCTTGTCATTATGGAAGGTAGTCTGTTGTTGAGATTTGTGTTACTCCAATGTGTGGTAGCCATGTTGTTATGGAAGGTAGTCTGTCGTTGAGATTTTTGTTACTCCAATGGATGGTAGCCTTGTCATTATGGAAGGTAGTATGTCGTTGAGATTTTTGTTACTCCAATGGATGGTAGCCTTGTCATTATGGAAGGTAGGCTATTGTCGAGATATTTGGTATTCCAATGAATGGTAGCCTTGTCATTATTGAAGGTAGTCGGTCGTTGAGATTTCTGTTACTCCAATGGATAGTAGCCTTGTCATTATTGATGGTAGTCTATTGTTCAGATTTCTGTTACTCAAATGGATGCTAACCTTGTCATTATGGAAGGTAGTCTATTGTCGAGATTTGTGTTACTCCAATGTATGGTAGCCTTGTCATTATGGAAGGTAGTCTGTTATTCAAATTTTTGTTACTCCAATGGATGGTAGCCTTGTCATTATTGAAGGTGGTCTGTTGTAGATATCTTTGTTACTCCAATGGATGGTATCCTTGTCATTATGGAAGGTGGTCTATTGTCGAGATTTTTGTTATTCCAATGGATGGTAGCCCTGTCATTATTGAAGGTAGTCGGTGGTTGAGATTTTTGTTACTCCAATGGATAATAGCGTTGTCATTATGGAATGTAGTCTATTGTTCAGATTTTTGTTACTCCAATGGATGGTAACCTTGTCATTATCGAAGGTATTTTGTTGTCAAGATTTGTGTTACTTCAATGTATGGTAGCCTTGTCATTATGAAAGGTAGTCTGTTGTTGATATCTTTGTTACTCCAATGGATGGTAGCCTTGTCATTATGGAAGGTAGTTTGTTGTCGTGATTTTTGTTATTCCAATGGATGGTCGCGTTGTCATTATTGAAGGTAGTCGGTCGTTGATATTTCTGTTACTCCAATGGATAATAGCCTTGTCATTATGGAATGTAGTTTGTTGTTTAGATTTTTGGTACTCCAATGGATGGTAACCTTGTCATTATGGAAGGTAGTCTGTTGTCGAGATTTGTGTTACTCCAATGTATGGTAGCCTTGTCATTATGAAAGGTAGTCTGCTTTTGAGATTTCTGTGACTCCAATGGATTGTAGCCTTGTCATTATGGAAGGTAGTCTGTTGTTCAGATTTTTGTTACTTCAATGGATGCTAACCTTGCCATTATAGAAGGTAGTCTATTGTCGAGATTTTTGTTATTCCAATGGATGGTAGCCTTATCATTATGGAAGGTAGTCTATTGTCGAGATTTTTGATACTCCAATGGATGGTAGTCTTGTAATTATGGAAGGTAGTCTGTGTCGAGATTTTATTTACTCCAATGGATGGTAGTCTTGTCATTATGGTAGGTAGTCTGTTGTTCAGATTTATGTTACTCCAATAGATTGTAGCCTTGCCATTATGGAAGATAGTCTGTTATTCAGATTTTTGTTACTCCAATGGATGGTAACCTTGTCAATATGGAAGGTAGTCTATTGTCGAGATATTTGTTATTCCATTGGATGGTAGCCTTGTCATTATGGAAGGTAGTTTGTTGTTCATATTTTTGTTACTCCAATAGATGGTAACCTTGTCATTATGGAAGGTAGTCTGTTGTTGAGATTTGTGTTACTCCAATGTATGGTAGCCTTGTTGTTATGGAAGGTAGTCTGTCGTTAGAATTTTTGTTACTCCAATGGATGGTAGCCTTGTCATTATGGAAGGTAGTATGTCGTTGAGATTTTTGTTACTCCAATGGATAATAGCCTTGTCATTATGGAATGTAGTCTGTTGTTCAGATTTTTGGTACTCCAATGGATGGTAACCTTTTCATTATGGAAGGTAGTCTGTTGTCAAGATTTGTGTTACTCCAATGTATGGTAGCCTTGTCTTTATGGAAGGTAGTCTGTTGTCGTGATTTTTGTTACTCCAATGGATAATAGACTTGTCATTATGGAAGGTAGTCTATTGTCGAGTTTTTTGTTATTCTAATGGATGGTTGCCTTGTCATTCTGGAAGGTAGTTTTTGTTCGAGATTTTTGTTACTCCAATGGATGGTAGCTTGTCATTATGGAAGGTAGTCTATTGTCGAGATTTTTGTTACCCAAATGGATGGTAGCCTTGTACTTATGGAAGGTAGTCTGTTGTAGATATTTTTGTTACTCCAATGAATGGTAGCATTTTCATTATGGAAGGTAGTCTGTCGTTGAGATTTCTGTGACTCCAATGGATTGTAGCCTTATCATTATGGAAGGTAGTCTATTGTTCAGATTTTTGTTACTCCAATGGATGCTAACCTTGCCATTATAGAAGGTAGTCTATTGTCGAGATTTTTGTTATTCCAATGGATGGTAGCCTTATCATTATGGAAGGTAGTCTATTGTAGAGATTTTTGATACTCCAATGGATGGTAGCCTTGTAATTATGGAAGGTAGTTTGTGTCGAGATTTTATTTACTCCAATGGATGGTAGTCTTGTCATTATGGTAGGTAGTCTGTTCTTCAGATTTATGTTACTCCAATAGATGGTAGCCTTACCATTATGGAAGATAGTCTGTTATTCAGATTTTTGTTACTCCAATGGATGGTAACCTTGTCATTATGGAAGGTAGTTTGTTGTTCATATTTTTGTTACTCCAATGGATGGTAACCTTGTCATTATGGAAGGTAGTCTGTTGTTGAGATTTGTGTTACTCCAATGTGTGGTAGCCATGTTGTTATGGAAGGTAGTCTGTCGTTGAGATTTTTGTTACTCCAATGGATGGTAGCCTTGTCATTATGGAAGGTAGTATGTCGTTGAGATTTTTGTTACTCCAATGGATGGTAGCCTTGTCATTATGGAAGGTAGGCTATTGTCGAGATATTTGGTATTCCAATGAATGGTAGCCTTGTCATTATTGAAGGTAGTCGGTCGTTGAGATTTCTGTTACTCCAATGGATAGTAGCCTTGTCATTATTGATGGTAGTCTATTGTTCAGATTTCTGTTACTCAAATGGATGCTAACCTTGTCATTATGGAAGGTAGTCTATTGTCGAGATTTGTGTTACTCCAATGTATGGTAGCCTTGTCATTATGGAAGGTAGTCTGTTATTCAAATTTTTGTTACTCCAATGGATGGTAGCCTTGTCATTATTGAAGGTGGTCTGTTGTAGATATCTTTGTTACTCCAATGGATGGTATCCTTGTCATTATGGAAGGTGGTCTATTGTCGAGATTTTTGTTATTCCAATGGATGGTAGCCCTGTCATTATTGAAGGTAGTCGGTGGTTGAGATTTTTGTTACTCCAATGGATAATAGCGTTGTCATTATGGAATGTAGTCTATTGTTCAGATTTTTGTTACTCCAATGGATGGTAACCTTGTCATTATCGAAGGTATTTTGTTGTCAAGATTTGTGTTACTTCAATGTATGGTAGCCTTGTCATTATGAAAGGTAGTCTGTTGTTGATATCTTTGTTACTCCAATGGATGGTAGCCTTGTCATTATGGAAGGTAGTTTGTTGTCGTGATTTTTGTTATTCCAATGGATGGTCGCGTTGTCATTATTGAAGGTAGTCGGTCGTTGATATTTCTGTTACTCCAATGGATAATAGCCTTGTCATTATGGAATGTAGTTTGTTGTTTAGATTTTTGGTACTCCAATGGATGGTAACCTTGTCATTATGGAAGGTAGTCTGTTGTCGAGATTTGTGTTACTCCAATGTATGGTAGCCTTGTCATTATGAAAGGTAGTCTGCTTTTGAGATTTCTGTGACTCCAATGGATTGTAGCCTTGTCATTATGGAAGGTAGTCTGTTGTTCAGATTTTTGTTACTTCAATGGATGCTAACCTTGCCATTATAGAAGGTAGTCTATTGTCGAGATTTTTGTTATTCCAATGGATGGTAGCCTTATCATTATGGAAGGTAGTCTATTGTCGAGATTTTTGATACTCCAATGGATGGTAGTCTTGTAATTATGGAAGGTAGTCTGTGTCGAGATTTTATTTACTCCAATGGATGGTAGTCTTGTCATTATGGTAGGTAGTCTGTTGTTCAGATTTATGTTACTCCAATAGATTGTAGCCTTGCCATTATGGAAGATAGTCTGTTATTCAGATTTTTGTTACTCCAATGGATGGTAACCTTGTCAATATGGAAGGTAGTCTATTGTCGAGATATTTGTTATTCCATTGGATGGTAGCCTTGTCATTATGGAAGGTAGTTTGTTGTTCATATTTTTGTTACTCCAATAGATGGTAACCTTGTCATTATGGAAGGTAGTCTGTTGTTGAGATTTGTGTTACTCCAATGTATGGTAGCCTTGTTGTTATGGAAGGTAGTCTGTCGTTAGAATTTTTGTTACTCCAATGGATGGTAGCCTTGTCATTATGGAAGGTAGTATGTCGTTGAGATTTTTGTTACTCCAATGGATGGTAGCCTTGTCATTATGGAAGGTAGGCTATTGTCGAGATATTTGTTATTCCAATGACTGGTAGCCTTGTCATTATTGAAGGTAGTCGGCCGTTGGGATTTCTGTTACTCCAATGGATAGTAGCCTTGTCATTATTAAGGTAGTATGTTGTTCAGATTTTTGTTACTCCAATGGATGGTAACCTTGTCATTATGGAAGGTAGTCTGTTGTCGAGATTTGTGTTACTCCAATATATGGTAGCCTTGTCATTATTGAAGGTAGTCTGTTGTTCAGATTTCTGTTACTCAAATGGATGCTAACCTTGTCATTATGGAAGGTAGTCTATTGTCGAGATTTGTGTTACTCCAATGTATGGTAGCCTTGTCATTATGGAAGGTAGTCTGTTATTCAAATTTTTGTTACTCCAATGGATGGTAGCCTTGTCATTATTGAAGGTGGTCTGTTGTAGATATCTTTGTTACTCCAATGGATGGTATCCTTGTCATTATGGAAGGTGGTCTATTGTCGAGATTTTTGTTATTCCAATGGATGGTAGCCCTGTCATTATTGAAGGTAGTCGGTCGTTGAGATTTCTGTTACTCCAATGGATAATAGCGTTGTCATTATGGAATGTAGTCTATTGTTCAGATTTTTGTTACTCCAATGGATGGTAACCTTGTCATTATCGAAGGTAGTTTGTTGTCAAGATTTGTGTTACTTCAATGTATGGTAGCCTTGTCATTATGAAAGATAGTCTGTTGTCGATATCTTTGTTACTCCAATGGATGGTAGCCTTGTCATTATGGAAGGTAGTCTGTTGTCGTGATTTTTGTTATTCCAATCGATGGTCGCGTTGTCATTATTGAAGGTAGTCGGTCGTTGATATTTCTGTTACTCCAATGGATATTAGCCTTGTCATTATGGAATGTAGTCTGTTGTTCAGATTTTTGGTACTCCAATGGATGGTAACCTTGTCATTATGAAAGGTAGTCTGTTGTCGAGATTTGTGTTGCTCCAATGTATGGTAGCCTTGTCATTATGGAAGGTAGTCTGCTGTTGAGATTTCTGTGACTCCAATGGATTGTAGCCTTGTCATTATGGAAGGTAGTCTGATGTTCAGATTTTTGTTACTTCAATGGATGCTAACCTTGCCATTATAGAAGGTAGTCTATTGTCGAGATTTTTGTTATTCCAATGGATGGTAGCCTTATCATTATGGAAGGTAGTCTATTGTCGAGATTTTTGATACTCCAATGGATGGTAGCCTTGTAATTATGGAAGGTAGTCTGTGTCGAGATTTTATTTACTCCAATGGATGGTAGTCTTGTCATTATGGTAGGTAGTCTGTTGTTCAGATTTATGTTACTCCAATAGATTGTAGCCTTGCCATTATAGAAGATAGTCTATTATTCAGATATTTGTTACTCCAATGGATGGTAACCTTGTCAATATGGAAGGTAGTCTATTGTCGAGATATTTGTTATTCCATTGGATGGTAGCCTTGTCATTATGGAAGGTAGTTTGTTGTTCATATTTTTGTTACTCCAATGGATGGTAACCTTGTCATTATGGAAGGTAGTCTGTTGTTGAGATTTGTGTTACTCCAATGTGTGGTAGCCATGTTGTTATGGAAGGTAGTCTGTCGTTGAGATTTTTGTTACTCCAATGGATGGTAGCCTTGTCATTATGGAAGGTAGTATGTCGTTGAGATTTTTGTTACTCCAATGGATGGTAGCCTTGTCATTATGGAAGGTAGGCTATTGTCGAGATATTTGGTATTCCAATGAATGGTAGCCTTGTCATTATTGAAGGTAGTCGGTCGTTGAGATTTCTGTTACTCCAATGGATAGTAGCCTTGTCATTATTGATGGTAGTCTATTGTTCAGATTTCTGTTACTCAAATGGATGCTAACCTTGTCATTATGGAAGGTAGTCGATTGTCGAGATTTGTGTTACTCCAATGTATGGTAGCCTTGTCATTATGGAAGGTAGTCTGTTATTCAAATTTTTGTTACTCCAATGGATGGTAGCCTTGTCATTATTGAAGGTGGTCTGTTGTAGATATCTTTGTTACTCCAATGGATGGTATCCTTGTCATTATGGAAGGTGGTCTATTGTCGAGATTTTTGTTATTCCAATGGATGGTAGCCCTGTCATTATTGAAGGTAGTCGGTGGTTGAGATTTTTGTTACTCCAATGGATAATAGCGTTGTCATTATGGAATGTAGTCTATTGTTCAGATTTTTGTTACTCCAATGGATGGTAACCTTGTCATTATCGAAGGTATTTTGTTGTCAAGATTTGTGTTACTTCAATGTATGGTAGCCTTGTCATTATGAAAGGTAGTCTGTTGTTGATATCTTTGTTACTCCAATGGATGGTAGCCTTGTCATTATGGAAGGTAGTTTGTTGTCGTGATTTTTGTTATTCCAATGGATGGTCGCGTTGTCATTATTGAAGGTAGTCGGTCGTTGATATTTCTGTTACTCCAATGGATAATAGCCTTGTCATTATGGAATGTAGTTTGTTGTTTAGATTTTTGGTACTCCAATGGATGGTAACCTTGTCATTATGGAAGGTAGTCTGTTGTCGAGATTTGTGTTACTCCAATGTATGGTAGCCTTGTCATTATGAAAGGTAGTCTGCTTTTGAGATTTCTGTGACTCCAATGGATTGTAGCCTTGTCATTATGGAAGGTAGTCTGTTGTTCAGATTTTTGTTACTTCAATGGATGCTAACCTTGCCATTATAGAAGGTAGTCTATTGTCGAGATTTTTGTTATTCCAATGGATGGTAGCCTTATCATTATGGAAGGTAGTCTATTGTCGAGATTTTTGATACTCCAATGGATGGTAGTCTTGTAATTATGGAAGGTAGTCTGTGTCGAGATTTTATTTACTCCAATGGATGGTAGTCTTGTCATTATGGTAGGTAGTCTGTTGTTCAGATTTATGTTACTCCAATAGATTGTAGCCTTGCCATTATGGAAGATAGTCTGTTATTCAGATTTTTGTTACTCCAATGGATGGTAACCTTGTCAATATGGAAGGTAGTCTATTGTCGAGATATTTGTTATTCCATTGGATGGTAGCCTTGTCATTATGGAAGGTAGTTTGTTGTTCATATTTTTGTTACTCCAATAGATGGTAACCTTGTCATTATGGAAGGTAGTCTGTTGTTGAGATTTGTGTTACTCCAATGTATGGTAGCCTTGTTGTTATGGAAGGTAGTCTGTCGTTAGAATTTTTGTTACTCCAATGGATGGTAGCCTTGTCATTATGGAAGGTAGTATGTCGTTGAGATTTTTGTTACTCCAATGGATGGTAGCCTTGTCATTATGGAAGGTAGGCTATTGTCGAGATATTTGTTATTCCAATGACTGGTAGCCTTGTCATTATTGAAGGTAGTCGGCCGTTGGGATTTCTGTTACTCCAATGGATAGTAGCCTTGTCATTATTAAGGTAGTATGTTGTTCAGATTTTTGTTACTCCAATGGATGGTAACCTTGTCATTATGGAAGGTAGTCTGTTGTCGAGATTTGTGTTACTCCAATATATGGTAGCCTTGTCATTATTGAAGGTAGTCTGTTGTTCAGATTTCTATTACTCAAATGGATGCTAACCTTGTCATTATGGAAGGTAGTCTATTGTCGAGATTTGTGTTACTCCAATGTATGGTAGCCTTGTCATTATGGAAGGTAGTCTGTTATTCAAATTTTTGTTACTCCAATGGATGGTAGCCTTGTCATTATTGAAGGTGGTCTGTTGTAGATATCTTTGTTACTCCAATGGATGGTATCCTTGTCATTATGGAAGGTGGTCTATTGTCGAGATTTTTGTTATTCCAATGGATGGTAGCCCTGTCATTATTGAAGGTAGTCGGTCGTTGAGATTTCTGTTACTCCAATGGATAATAGCGTTGTCATTATGGAATGTAGTCTATTGTTCAGATTTTTGTTACTCCAATGGATGGTAACCTTGTCATTATCGAAGGTAGTTTGTTGTCAAGATTTGTGTTACTTCAATGTATGGTAGCCTTGTCATTATGAAAGATAGTCTGTTGTCGATATCTTTGTTACTCCAATGGATGGTAGCCTTGTCATTATGGAAGGTAGTCTGTTGTCGTGATTTTTGTTATTCCAATCGATGGTCGCGTTGTCATTATTGAAGGTAGTCGGTCGTTGATATTTCTGTTACTCCAATGGATATTAGCCTTGTCATTATGGAATGTAGTCTGTTGTTCAGATTTTTGGTACTCCAATGGATGGTAACCTTGTCATTATGAAAGGTAGTCTGTTGTCGAGATTTGTGTTGCTCCAATGTATGGTAGCCTTGTCATTATGGAAGGTAGTCTGCTGTTGAGATTTCTGTGACTCCAATGGATTGTAGCCTTGTCATTATGGAAGGTAGTCTGTTGTTCAGATTTTTGTTACTTCAATGGATGCTAACCTTGCCATTATAGAAGGTAGTCTATTGTCGAGATTTTTGTTATTCCAATGGATGGTAGCCTTATCATTATGGAAGGTAGTCTATTGTCGAGATTTTTGATACTCCAATGGATGGTAGCCTTGTAATTATGGAAGGTAGTCTGTGTCGAGATTTTATTTACTCCAATGGATGGTAGTCTTGTTACTATGGTAGGTAGTCTGTTGTTCAGATTTATGTTACTCCAATAGATTGTAGCCTTGCCATTATAGAAGATAGTCTATTATTCAGATATTTGTTACTCCAATGGATGGTAACCTTGTCAATATGGAAGGTAGTCTATTGTCGAGATATTTGTTATTCCATTGGATGGTAGCCTTGTCATTATGGAAGGTAGTTTGTTGTTCATATTTTTGTTACTCCAATGGATGGTAACCTTGTCATTATGGAAGGTAGTCTGTTGTTGAGATTTGTGTTACTCCAATGTGTGGTAGCCATGTTGTTATGGAAGGTAGTCTGTCGTTGAGATTTTTGTTACTCCAATGGATGGTAGCCTTGTCATTATGGAAGGTAGTATGTCGTTGAGATTTTTGTTACTCCAATGGATGGTAGCCTTGTCATTATGGAAGGTAGGCTATTGTCGAGATATTTGTTATTCCAATGAATGGTAGCCTTGTCATTATTGAAGGTAGTCGGCCGTTGGGATTTCTGTTACTCCAATGGATAGTAGCCTTGTCATTATTAAGGTAGTATGTTGTTCAGATTTTTGTTACTCCAATGGATGGTAACCTTGTCATTATGGAAGGTAGTCTGTTGTCGAGATTTGTGTTACTCCAATATATGGTAGCCTTGTCATTATTGAAGGTAGTCTGTTGTTCAGATTTCTGTTACTCAAATGGATGCTAACCTTGTCATTATGGAAGGTAGTCTATTGTCGAGATTTGTGTTACTCCAATGTATGGTAGCCTTGTCATTATGGAAGGTAGTCTGTTATTCAAATTTTTGTTACTCCGATGGATGGTAGCCTTGTCATTATTGAAGGTGGTCTGTTGTAGATATCTTTGTTACTCCAATGGATGGTATCCTTGTCATTATGGAAGGTGGTCTATTGTCGAGATTTTTGTTATTCCAATGGATGGTAGCCCTGTCATTATTGAAGGTAGTCGGTCGTTGAGATTTCTGATACTCCAATGGATAATAGCGTTGTCATTATGGAATGTAGTCTATTGTTCAGATTTTTGTTACTCCAATGGATGGTAACCTTGTCATTATCGAAGGTAGTTTGTTGTCAAGATTTGTGTTACTTCAATGTATGGTAGCCTTGTCATTATGAAAGGTAGTCTGTTGTCGATATCTTTGTTACTCCAATGGATGGTAGCCTTGTCATTATGGAAGGTAGTCTGTTGTCGTGATTTTTGTTATTCCAATCGATGGTCGCGTTGTCATTATTGAAGGTAGTCGGTCGTTGATAATTCTGTTACTCCAATGGATAATAGCCTTATCATTATGGAATGTAGTCTGTTGTTCAGATTTTTGGTACTCCAATGGATGGTAACCTTGTCATTATGGAAGGTAGTCTGTTGTCGAGATTTGTGTTACTCCAATGTATGGTAGCCTTGTCATTATGGAAGGTAGTCTGCTGTTGAGATTTCTGTGACTCCAATGGATTGTAGCCTTGTCATTATGGAAGGTAGTCTGTTGCTCAGATTTCTGTTACTTCAATGGATGTTAACCTTGCCATTATAGAAGGTAGTCTATTGTCGAGATTTTTGTTATTCCAATGGATGGTAGCCTTATCATTATGGAAGGTAGTCTATTGTCGAGATTTTTGATACTCCAATGGATGGTAGCCTTGTAATTATGGAAGGTAGTCTGTGTAGAGATTTTATTTACTCCAATGGATGGTAGTCTTGTCATTATGGTAGGTAGTCTGTTGTTCAGATTTATGTTACTCCAATAGATTGTAGCCTTGCCATTATGGAAGATAGTCTGTTATTCAGATTTTTGTTACTCCAATGGATGGTAACCTTGTCAATATGGAAGGTAGTCTATTGTCGATATATTTGTTATTCCATTGGATGGTAGCCTTGTCATTATGGAAGGTAGTTTGTTGTTCATATATTTGTTACTCCAATGGATGGTAACCTTGTCATTATGGAAGGTAGTCTGTTGTTGAGATTTGTGTTACTCCAATGTATGGTAGCCTTGTTGTTATGGAAGGTAGTCTGTCGTTGAGATTTTTGTTACTCCAATGGATGGTAGCCTTGTCATTATGGAAGGTAGTATGTCGTTGAGATTTTTGTTACTCCAATGGATGGTAGCCTTGTCATTATGGAAGGTAGGCTATTGTCGACATATTTGTTATTCCAATGACTGGTAGCCTTGTCATTATTGAAGGTAGTCGGTCGTTGGGATTTCTGTTACTCCAATGGATAGTAGCCTTGTCATTATTGAAGGTAGTCTGTTGTTCAGATTTTTGTTACTCCAATGGATGGTAACCTTGTCATTATGGAAGGTAGTCTGTTGTCGAGATTTGTGTTACTCCAATATATGGTAGCCTTGTCATTATGGAAGGTAGTCTGTTGTTCATATTTTTGTTACTATAATGGATGATAGCCTTGTCATTATGGAAGGTAGTCTATTGTCGAGATTTTTGTTATTCCAATGAATGGTATCCTTGTCATTATTGAAGGTAGTCGGTCGTTGAGATTTCTGTTACTCCAATGGATGATAGACTTGTTATTATGGAAGGTAGTCTATTGTCGAGTTTTTTGTTATTTTAATGGATGGTAGCCTTGTCATTCTGGAAGGTAGTTTTTTGTCGAGATTTTTGTTACTCGAATGGATGGTAGCTTGTCATTATGGAAGGTAGTCTATTGTCGAGATTTTTGTTACCCAAATGGATGGTAGCGTTGTACTATGGAAGGTAGTCTGTTGTAGATATTTTTGTTACTCCAATGAATGGTAGCATTTTCATTATGGAAGGTAGTCTGTCGTTGAGATTTCTGTGACTCCAATGGATTGTAGCCTTGTCATTATGGAAGGTAGTCTATTGATCAGATTTTTGTTACTCCAATGGATGCTAACCTTGCCATTATGGAAGGTAGTCTATTGTCGAGATTTTTGTTATTCCAATGGATGGTAACCTTGTCATTATGGAATGTAGTCTTTTGTCTAGAATTTTGTTACTCTAATGGACGGTAGCCTTGTCATTATTGAAGGTGGTCTATTGTCGAGATTTTTGTTACTCCAACGGATGATAGCCTTGTTATTATGGAAGGTAGTCTATTGTCGAGATTTTGGTTATTCCAATGGATGGTAGCCTTATCATTATGGAAGGTAGTCTATTGTCTAGATTTTTGATACTCCAATGGATGGTAGCCTTGTAATTATGGAAGGTAGTCTATTGTCGAGATTTTTTTTACTCCAATTGATGGTAGTCTTGTCATTATGGAAGGTAGTCTGTTGTTCAGATTTTTGTTACTCCAATAGATGGTAGCCTTGCCATTATGGAAAATAGTTTGTTATTCAGATTTTTGTTACTCCAATGGATGGTAACCTTTTCATTATGGAAGGTAGTCTGTTGTAGAGATTTTTGTTATTCCATTGGATGGTAGCCTTTTCATTATTAAAGGTAGTCTGTTGTTCATATTTTTGTTACTCCAATGGATGGTAACCTTGTCATTATGGAAGGGAGTCTATTGTTGAGATTTGTGTTACTCCAATTTATGGTAGCCTTGTCGTTATGGAAGGTAGTCTGTCGTTGAGATTTTTGTTACTCTAATGGATGGTAGCCTTGTCATTATGGAAGGTAGTATGTCGTTGAGATTTTTGTTACTCCAATGGATGGTAGCCTTGTCATTATGGAAGGTAGGCTATTGTCGAGATATTTGTTATTCCAATGAATGGTAGCCTTGTCATTATTGAAGGTAGTCGGTCGTTGAGATTTCGGTTACTCCAATGGATAGTAGCCTTGTCATTATTGAAGGTAGTCTGTTGTTTAGATTTCTGTTACTCAAATGGATGGTAACCTTGTCATTATGGAAGGTAGTCTATTGTCGAGATTTGTGTTACTCCAATGTATGGTAGCCTTGTCATTATGGAAGGTAGTCTGTTATTCAAATTTTTGTTACTCCAATGGATGGTAGCCTAGTCATTATTGAAGGTGGTCTGTTGTCGATATCTTTGTTACTCCAATAGATGGTATCCTTGTCATTATGGAAGGTAGTCTATTGTCGATATTTTTGTTATTCCAATGGATGGTAGCCTTGTCATTATTGAAGGTAGTCGGTCGTTGAGATTTCTATTACTCCAATGGATAATAGCGTTGTCATTATGGAATGTAGTCTGTTGTTCAGATTTTTGTTACTCCAATGGATGGTAACCTTGTCATTATCGAAGGTAGTTTGTTGTAGAGATTTGTGTTACTCCAATGTATGGTAGCCTTGTCATTATGAAAGGTAGTCTATTATCGATATCTTTGTTACTCAAATGGATGGTAGCCTTGTCATTATGGAAGGTAGTCTGTTGTCGAGATTTTTGTTATTCCAATGGATGGTTGCCTTGTCATTATTGAAGGTAGTCTGTCGTTGAGATTTCTGTTACTCCAATGGATAATAGCCTTGTCATTATGGAATGTAGTATGTTGTTCAGATTTTTGGTACTCCAATGGATGGTAACCTTGTCATTATGGAAGGTAGTCTGTTGTCAAGATTTGTGTTACACCAATGTATGGTAGCCTTGTCGTTATGGAAGGTAGTCTGTTGTCGTGATTTTTGTTACACCAATGGATGATAGACTTGTTATTATGGAAGGTAGTCTATTGTCGAGTTTTTTGTTATTCTAATGGATGGTAGCCTTGTCATTCTGGAAGGCAGTTTTTTGTCGAGATTTTTGTTACTCGAATGGATGGTAGCTTGTCATTATGGAAGGTAGTCTATTGTCGAGATTTTTGTTACCCAAATGGATGGTAGCCTTGTACTTATGGAAGGTAGTTTGTTGTAGATATTTTTGTTACTCCAATGGATTGTAGCCTTGTCATTATGGAAGGTAGTCTATTATTCAGATTTTTGTTACTCCAATGGATGCTAACCTTGCCATTATGGAAGGTAGTCTATTGTCGAGATTTTTGTTATTCCAATGGATGGTAACCTTGTCATTATGGAATTTAGTCTTTGGTCTAGAATTTTGTTACTCTAATGGACGGTAGCCTTGTCATTATTGAAGGTGGTCTATTGTCGAGATTTTTGTTACTCCAACGGATGATAGCCTTGTTATTATGGAAGGTAGTCTATTATCGAGATTTTTTTTATTCCAATGGATGGTAGCCTTATCATTATGGAAGGTAGTCTATTGTCTAGATTTTTGATACTCCAATGGATGGTAGCCTTGTAATTATGGAAGGTAGTCTGTTGTCGAGATTTTTTTTACTCCAATTGATGGTAGTCTTGGCATTATGGAAGGTAGTCTGTTGTTCAGATTTTTGTTACTCCAATAGATGGTAGCCTTGCCATTATGGAAGATAGTTTGTTATTCAGATTTTTGTTACTCCAATGGATGGTAACCTTTTCATTATGGAAGGTAGTCTGTTGTAGAGATTTTTGTTATTCCATTGGATGGTATCCTTTTCATTATTAAAGGTAGTCTGTTGTTCATATTTGTGTTACTCCAATGGATGGTAACCTTGTCATTATGGAAGGGAGTCTGTTGTTGAGATTTGTGTTATTCCAATTTATGGTACCCTTGTTGTTATGGAAGGTAGTCTGTCGTTGAGATTTTTGTTACTCCAATGGATGGTAGCCTTGTCATTATGGAAGGTAGTATGTCGTTGAGATTTTTGTTACTCCAATGGATGGTAGCCTTGTCATTATGGAAGGTAGGCTATTGTCGAGATATTTGTTATTCCAATGACTGGTAGCCTTGTCATTTTTGAAGGTAGTCGGTCGTTGGGATTTCTGTTACTCCAATGGATAGTAGCCTTGTCATTATTGAAGGTACTCTGTTGTTCAGATTTTTGTTACTCCAATGGATGGTAACCTTGTCATTATGGAAGGTAGTCTGTTGTCGAGATTTGTGTTACTCTAATGTATGGTAGCCTTGTCATTATGGAAGGTAGTCTGTTGTTCATATTTTTGTTACTCCAATGGATGATAGCCATGTCATTATGGAAGGTAGTCTATTGTCGAGATTTTTGTTATTCCAATGAATGGTAGCCTTGTCATTATTGAAGGTAGTCGGTCGTTGAGATTTCTGTTACTCCAATGGATAATAGCCTTGTCATTATGGAATGTAGTGTGTTGTTCATATTTATGTTTCTCCAATGGATGGTAACCTTGTCATTATCGAAGGTAGTTTGTTGTAGAGATTTGAGTTACTCCAATGTATGGTAGCCTTGTCATTATGAAAGGTAGTCTGTTGTCGATATCTTTGTTACTCCAATGGATGGTAGCCTTGTCATAATGGAAGGTAGTCTGTTGTCGAGATTTTTGTTATTCCAATGGATGGTTGCCTTGTAATTATTGAAGGTAGTCGGTCATTGAGATTTCTGTTACTCCAATGGATAATAGCCTTGTCATTATGGAATGTAGTATGTTGTTCAGATTTTTGGTACTCCAATGGATGGTAACCTTATCATTATGGAAGGTAGTCTGTTGTCAAGATTTGTGTTACTCCAATGTATGGTAGCCTTGTCGTTATGGAAGGTAGTCTGTTGTCGTGATTTTTGTTACTCCAATGGATGATAGACTTGTTATTATGGAAGGTAGTCTATTGTCGAGTTTTTTGTTATTCTAATGGATGGTAGCCTTGTCATTCTGGAAGGTAGTTTTTTGTCGAGATTTTTGTTACTCGAATGGATGGTAGCCTTTCATTATGGAAGGTAGTCTATTGTCGAGATTTTTGTTACCCAAATGGATGGTAGCGTTGTACTTATGGAAGGTAGTCTGTTGTAGATATTTTTGTTACTCCAATGAATGGTAGCATTTTCATTATGGAAGGTAGTCTGTCGTTGAGATTTCTGTGACTCCAATGGATTGTAGCCTTGTCATTATGGAAGGTAGTCTATTGATCAGATTTTTGTTACTCCAATGGATGCTAACCTTGCCATTATGGAAGGTAGTCTATTGTCGAGATTTTTGTTATTCCAATGGATGGTAACCTTGTCATTATGGAATGTAGTCTTTTGTCTAGAATTTTGTTACTCTAATGGACGGTAGCCTTGTCATTATTGAAGGTGGTCTATTGTCGAGATTTTTGTTACTCCAACGGATGATAGCCTTCTTATTATGGAAGGTAGTCTATTGTCGAGATTTTGGTTATTCCAATGGATGGTAGCCTTATCATTATGGAAGGTAGTCTATTGTCTAGATTTTTGATACTCCAATGGATGGTAGCCTTGTAATTATGGAAGGTACTCTGTTGTCGAGATTTTTTTTACTCCAATTGATGGTAGTCTTGTCATTATGGAAGGTAGTCTGTTGTTCAGATTTTTGTTACTCCAATAGATGGTAGCCTTGCCATTATGGAAAATAGTTTGTTATTCAGATTTTTGTTACTCCAATGGATGGTAACCTTTTCATTATGGAAGGTAGTCTGTTGTAGAGATTTTTGTTATTCCATTGGATGGTAGCCTTTTCATTATTAAAGGTAGTCTGTTGTTCATATTTGTGTTACTCCAATGGATGGTAACCTTGTCATTATGGAAGGGAGTCTATTGTTGAGATTTGTGTTACTCCAATTTATGGTAGCCTTGTCGTTATGGAAGGTAGTCTGTCGTTGAGATTTTTGTTACTCTAATGGATGGTAGCCTTGTCATTATGGAAGGTAGTATGTCGTTGAGATTTTTGTTACTCCAATGGATGGTAGCCTTGTCATTATGGAAGGTAGGCTATTGTCGAGATATTTGTTATTCCAATGAATGGTAGCCTTGTCATTATTGAAGGTAGTCGGTCGTTGAGATTTCGGTTACTCCAATGGATAGTAGCCTTGTCATTATTGAAGGTAGTCTGTTGTTTAGATTTCTGTTACTCAAATGGATGGTAACCTTGTCATTATGGAAGGTAGTCTATTGTCGAGATTTGTGTTACTCCAATGTATGGTAGCCTTGTCATTATGGAAGGTAGTCTGTTATTCAAATTTTTGTTACTCCAATGGATGGTAGCCTAGTCATTATTGAAGGTGGTCTGTCGTCGATATCTTTGTTACTCCAATAGATGGTATCCTTGTCATTAGGGAAGGTAGTCTATTGTCGATATTTTTGTTATTCCAATGGATGGTAGCCTTGTCATTATTGAAGGTAGTCGGTCGTTGAGATTTCTATTACTCCAATGGATAATAGCGTTGTCATTATGGAATGTAGTCTGTTGTTCAGATTTTTGTTACTCCAATGGATGGTAACCTTGTCATTATCGAAGGTAGTTTGTTGTCGAGATTTGTGTTACTCCAATGTATGGTAGCCTTTTCATTATGAAAGGTAGTCTGTTGTCGATATCTTTGTTACTCCAATGTATGGTAGCCTTGTTGTTATGGAAGGTAGTCGGTTGTCGTGATTTTTGTTACTCCAATGGATAATAGCCTTGTCATTATGGAAGGTAGTCTATTGTCGAGTTTTTTGTTCTTCTAATGGATGGTAGCCTTGTCATTATGGAAGGTAGTTTTTTGTCGAGATTTTTGTTACTCCAATGGATGGTAGCCTTGTCATTATGGAAGGTAGTCTATTGTCGATATTTTTGTCACCCAAATGGATTGTAGCCTTGTAATTATGGAAGGTAGTTTGTTGTAGATATTTTTGTTACTGCAATGCATGGTAGCCTTTTCATTATGGAAGGTAGTCCCTCATTGAGATTTCTATTACTCCAATGGATTGTTGCCTTGTCATTATGGAAGGTAGTATGTTGTTCAGATTTTTGTTACTCCAATGGATGCTAACCTTGCCATTATGGAAGGTAATCTATTGTCAAGATTTTTGTTATTCCAATGGATGGTAACCTTGTCATTATGGAAGGTAGTCTTTTGTCTAGATTTGTGTTACCCAAATGGATGGTAGCCTTGTACTTATGGAAGGTAGTCTGTTGTAGATATTTTTGTTACTCCTATGGATGGTAGTCTTTTCATTATGGAAGGTAGTCTGCCGAAGATATTTCTGTGACTCCAATGGATTGTAGCCTTGTCATTATGGAAGGTAGTCTGTTGTTCAGATTTTTGTTACTCCAATGGATGCTAACCTTGCCATTATAGAAGGTAGTTTATTGTCGAGATTTTTGTTATTCCAATGGATGGTAACCTTGCCATTATGGAAGGTAGTCTTTTGTCTAGAATTTTGTTACTCTAACGGATGGTAGCCTTGTCATTATTGAAGGTGGTCTATTGTCGATATTTTTGTTACTCCAACAGATGATAGCCCTGTCATTATGAAAGGTAGTCTATTGTCGAGACTTTTGTTATTCCAATGGACGGTAGCCTTGTCATTATGGAAGGTAGTCTATTGTCGAGATTTTGGATACTCCAATGGATGGTAGCCTTGTAATTATGGAAGGTAGTCTGTTGTCGAGATTTTTTTACTCCAATGGAAGGTAGTATGTTGTTCTGATTTTTGTTACTCCAATAGATGGTAGCCTTGCCATTATGGAAGATAGTCTATTGTTCAGATTTTTGTTACTCCAATGGATGGTAACCTTGTCATTATGGAAGGTAGTCTGTTGTCGAGATTTTTGTTCTTCCATTAGATGGTAGCCTTGTCATTATGGAAGGTAGTCGGTTGTTTATATTTTTATTACTCCAATGGATGGTAACCTTGTCATTATGGAAGGTAGTCTGTTGTCGAGATTTGTGTTACTCCAATGTATGGTAGCCTTGTCGTTATGGAAGGTAGTCTGTCGTTGAGATTTTTATTACTCCAATGGATGGTCACCTTGTCATTATGGAAGGTAGTATGTCGTTGAGATTTTTTTTACTCCAATGGATGGTAGCCTTGTCATTATGGAAGGTAGTCTATTGTCGACATATTTTTTATTCCAATGAATGGTAGCCTTGTCCTTATTGAAGGTAGTCGGTCGCTGAGATTTCTGTTCCTCCAATGGATAGTAGCCTTGTCATTATTGAAGGTAGTATGTTGTTTAGTTTTTGTTACTCCAATGGATGGTCACATTGTCATTATGGAAGGTATTCTGTTGTCGAGATTTGTGTTACTCCAATGTATGGTAGCCTTGTCGTTATTGAAGGTAGTCTATTGTCGTGATTTTTGTTACTCCAATGGATGATAGCCTTGTCATTATGGAAGGTAGTCTATTGTCGAGTTTTTTGTTATTCTAATGGATGGTAGCCTTGTCGTTATGGAAGGTAGTTTTTTATCGAGATTTTTGTTACTCCAATGGATGGTAGCCTTGTCATTATGGAAGGTAGTCTATTATCGATATTTTTGTTACCAAAATGGATGGTAGCCTTGTAATTATAGAAGGTAGTCTGTTGTAGATATTTTTGTTACTGCAATGGATGGTAGCCTTTTCATTATGGAAGGTAGTCTGTCATTGAGATTTCTGTTACTCCAATGGATTGTAGCCTTGTCATTATGGAAGGTAGTCTGTTGTTCAGATTTTTGTTACGCCAATGGATGCTAACCTTGCCATTTTGGAAGGTAGTCTATTGTCGAGATTTTTGTTATTCCAATGGATGGTAACCTTGTCATTATGGAAGGTAGTCTTTTGTCTAGAATTTTGTTACTCCAATGGATGGTAGCTTGTCATTATGGAAGTTAGTCTATTGTCAAGATTTTTGTTACCCAAATTGATGGTAGCCTTGTACTTATGGAAAGTAGTCTGTTGTAGATATTTTTGTTACTCCAATGGATGGTAGCCTTTTCATTATGGAAGGTAGTCTGCCGTTGAGATTTCTGTGACTCCAATGGATTGTAGCCTTGTTATTATTGAAGGTAGTCTGTTGTTCAAATTTTTGTTACGCCAATGGATGCTAACCTTGCCATTATGGAAGGTAGTCTATTGTCGAGATTTTTATTATTCCAATGGATGGTAACCTTGTCATTATGGAATGTAGTCTTTTGTCTAAAATTTTTTACTCTAATGGATGGTAGCCTTGTCATTATTGAAGGTGGTCTATTGTCGAGATTTTTGTTACTCCAACGGATGATAGCCCTGTCATTATGGAAGGTAGTCTATTGTCGAGACTTTTGTTATTCCAATGGATGGTAGAATTGTCATTATGGAAGGTAGTCTATTATCGAGATTCTGGATACTCCAATGGATGGTAGCCTTGTAATTATGGAAGGTAGTCTGTTGTCGAGATTTTTTTTACTCCAACGGATGGTAGTCTTGTCATTATGGAAGGTAGTTTGTTGTTCAGATTTTTGTTACTCCAATAGCTGGTAGCCTTGCCATTATGGAAGATAGTCTGTTGTTCAGATTTTTGTTACTCCAATGGATGGTAACCTTGTCATTATAGAAGGTAGTCTGTTGTCGAGATTTTTGTTATTCCATTGGATGGTAACCTTGTCATTATGGAAGGTAGTCTGTTGTTCATATTTTTGTTACTCCAATTGATGGTAACCTTGTCATTATGGAAGGTAGTCTGTTGTCGAGATTTGTGTTACTCCAATGTATTGTAGCCTTGTCGTTATGGAAGGTAGTCTGTCGTTGAGATTTTTGTAACTCCAATGGATGGTAGCCTTATCATTATGGAAGGTAGTATGTCGTTGAGATTTTTGTTACTCCATTGGATGGTAGCCTTGTCATTATGGAAGGTAGTCTATTGTCGAGATATTTGTTATTCCAATGAATGGTAGCCTTGTCATTATTGAAGGTAGTCAGTCGCTGAGATTTCTGTTACTCCAATGGATAGTAGCCTGCTCATTAGTGAAGGTAGTATGTTGTTCAAATTTTTGTTACTCCAATGGATGGTCACCTTGTCATTATGGAAGGTATTCTGTTGTCGAGATTTGTGTTACTCCAATGTATGGTAGCCTTGTCGTTATGGAAGGTAGTCTGTTGTTCAGATTTTTATTACTCCAATTGATGGTAGCCTTGTCATTATTGAAGGTGCTCTGTTGTCGATATCTTTGTTACTCCAATGGATAGTAGCCTTGTCATTATGGAAGGTAGTTTGTTCTTTAGATTTTTGTTACTCCAATGGATGGTAGACTTGTCATTATGGAAGGTAGTCTATTGTCGAGATTTTTGTTATTCCAATGGATGGTCACCTTGTCATTATGGAAGGTAGTCTTTTGTCTAGATTGTTGTTACTCCAATGGATGGTAGCCTTGTCATTATTGAAGGTGGTCTGTTGTCGATATCTTTGTTACTCCAATGTATGGTAGCATTGTCATTATGCACGGTAGTCTGTTGTTCAGATTTTTGTTACTCCAATGGATGGTAGCCTTGTCATTATGGAAGGTAGTCTGCTGTTGAGATTTTTGTTTTTCCAATGGATGGTAGCCTTGTCATTATTGAAGGTAGTCGGTCGTTGAGATTTCTGTTACTCTAATGGATAGTAGCCTTGTCATTATTGAAGGTAGTCTGTTGTTCAGATTTTTGTTACTCCAATGGATGGTAACCTTGTCATTATGGAAGGTAGTCTGTTATCGAGATTTGTGTTACTCCAATGTATGGTAGCCTTGTCGTTATGGAAGGTAGTCTATCGTTAAGATTTTTGTTACTCCAATGGATGGTAGCCTTGTCATTATTGAAGGTTGTCTATTGTCGAGATTTTTGTTATTCCAACGGATGGCAGCCTTATCATTATGGAAGGTAGTCTGTTGTCGAGATTTATGATACTCCAATGGATGGTAGCCTTATAATCATGGAAGGTAGTCTGTTGTTGAGATATTTTTTACTCCAATCGATGGTAGCCTTGTCATTATGGAAGGTAGTCTGTCCTTGATATTTCTGTTACTCCAATTGATTGTAGCCTTGTCATTATGAAAGGTAGTCTGTTGTTGAGATTTTTGTTACTCCAACGGATGGTAGCCTTGTCATTATGGAAGGTAGTCTGTTGTCTAGATTGTTGTTACTCCAATGTATGGTAGCATTGTCATTATGGAAGGTAGTCTATTGTCGAGATTTTTGTTTTTCCAATGGATGGTAGCCTTATCATTATTGAAGGTAGTCGGTCGTTGAGATTTCTGTTACTCCAATGGATAGTAGCCTTGTCATTATTGAAGGTAGTCTGTTGTTCAGATTTTTGTTACTCCAATGGATGGTAACCTTGTCATTATGGAAGGTAGTCTGTTGTCGAGATTTGTGTTACTCCAATGTATGGTAGCCTTGTCGTTATGGAAGGTAGTCTGTCGTTGAGATTTTTGTTACTCCAATGGATGGTATCCTTGTCATTATTGAAGGTAGTCTATTGTCGATATTTTTGTTATTCCAACGGATGGCAGCCTTATCATTATGGAAGGTAGTCTGTTGTCGAGATTTATGATACTCCAATGGATGGTAGCCTTGTAATCATGGAAGGTAGTCTGTTGTTGAGATATTTTTTACTCCAATGGATGGTAGCCTTGTCATTATGGAATTTAGTATGTCATTGATATTTCTGTTACTCTAATTGATTGTAGCCTTGTCATTATGGAAGGTAGTCTGTTGTTGAGATTTTTGTTACTCCAACGGATGGTAGCCTTGTCATTATGGAAGGTAGTTTGTTGTCGAGAATATTTTATTCCATTGGATGGTAGCCTTGTCATTATGGAAGGTTGTCTGTTTTTGAGATTTTTGTTATTCCAATGGATGGTAAACTTGTCATTATGAAAGGTAGTATTTTTTTGAGATTTTTGTAACTCCAATGGATGGTAGCCTTTTAATTATTGAAGGTAGTCTATTGTCAATATCTTTGTTACTCCAATGGATGGTAGCCTTGTCATTACGAAAGGTAGTCTATTGTCGAGTTTTTTGTTATTCCAATGGATGGTAGCCTTGTCATTATGGAAGGTAGTTTTTTGTCGAGATTTTTGTTACTCCAATGGATGGTAGCCTTGTCATTATGGAAGGTAGTCTATTGTCGAGATTTTTGTTACCCAAATTGATGGTAGCCTTGTAATTATGGAAGCTAGTTTGTTGTAGAGATTTTTGTTACTGCAATGGATGGTAGCCTTTTCCTTATGGAAGGTAGTCTGTTGTCGAGATTTTTGTTATTCCAACAGATGGTAACCTTGTCATTATGGAAGGTAGTCTTTTGTCTAGAATTTTGTTACTCCAATGGATGGTAGCTTGTCATTATGGAAGGTAGTCTATTTTCGAGATTTTTGTAACCCAAATGGATGGTAGCCTTGTAATTATGGAAGGTAGTTAGTTGTAGATAATTTTGTTACTCCAATCAATGGTAGCCTTTTCATTATGGAAGGTAGTCTGCCGTTGAGATTTCTTTGACTTCAATGGATTGTAGCCTTGTCATCATGGAAGGTAGTCTGTTGTTCATATTTTTGTTACTCCAATGGATGCTAACCTTGCCATTATGGAAGGTAGTCTATTGTCGAGATTTTTGTTATTCCAATGGATGGTAACCTTGTCATTATGGAATGTAGTCTTTTGTCTAGAATTTTGTTACTCTAATGGCCGGTAGCCTTGTCATTATTGAAGGTGGTCTATTGTCAAGATTTTTGTTACTCCAACGGATGATAGCCTTGTCATTATAGAAGGTAGTCTATTGTCGAGATTTTTGTTATTCCAATGAATGGTAGCCTTATCATTATGGAAGGTAGTCTATTGTCGATATTTTTGATACTCCAAT
The DNA here is from genome assembly GCA_948472305.1 of Vicia faba. Lineage (NCBI taxonomy): Eukaryota > Viridiplantae > Streptophyta > Magnoliopsida > Fabales > Fabaceae > Vicia > Vicia faba. The sequence continues at coordinate 678,226,336 of OX451739.1, read as the reverse complement.
GGATGGTAGCCTTGTAATTATGGAAGGTATTCTGTTGTTGAGATTTTTTTTACTCCAACGGATGGTAGTCTTGTCATTATGGAAGGTAGTTTGTTGTCGAGATTTTTGTTATTCCATTGGATGGTAGCCTTGTCATTATGGAAGGTAGTCTATTGTTCATATTTTTGTTACTCCAATGGATGGTAACCTTGTCATTATGGAAGGTAGTCTGTTGTTGAGATTTGTGTTACTCCAATGTATGGTAGCCATGTCATTATGGAAGGTAGTCTGTCGTTGAGATTTTTTTTGCTCCAATGGATGGTAGCCTTGTCATTATGGAAGGTAGTATGTCGTTGAGATTTTTGTTACTCCAATGGATGGTAGCCTTGTCATTATGGAAGGTAGGCTATTGTTGAGATATTTGTTATTCCAATGAATGGTAGCCTTGTCATTATTGAAGGTAGTCGGTCGTTGAGATTTCTGTTACTCCAATGGATAGTAGCCTTGTCATTATAGAAGGTAGTCTGTTTTTCAGATTTTTGTTACTCCAATGGATGGTAACCTTGTCATTATGGAAGGTAGTCTGTTGTCAAGATTTGTGTTACTCCAATGTATGGTAGCCTTGTCGTTATGGAAGGTAGTTTGTTGTTCAAATTTTTGTTACTCCAATGGATGGTAGCCTTGTCATTATTGAAGGTGGTTTGTTGTTGATATCTTTGTTACTCCAATGGATGGTAGCCTTGTCATTATGGAAGGTAGTCTATTGTCGAGATTTTTGTTATTCCAATGGATGGTAGCCTTGTCATTATTGAAGGTAGTCGGTCGTTGAGATTTCTGTTACTCCAATAGATAATAGCCTTGTCATTATGTAATGTAGTCTGTTGTTCAGATTTTTGTTACTCCAATGGATGGTAACCTTGTCATTATGGAAGGTAGTTTGTTGTCGAGATTTGTGTTACTCCAATGTATGGTAGCCTTGTCATTATGAAAGGTAGTCTGTTGTCAATATCTTTGTTACTCCAATGGATGGTAGCCTTGTCATTATGGAAGGTAGTCTGTTGTCGAGATTTTTATTATTCCAATGGATGGTCGCCTTGTCATTATTGAAGGTAGTCGTTCATTGAGATTTTTGTTACTCCAATGGATAATAGCCTTGTCATTATGGAATGTAGTCTGTAGTTCAGATTTTTGTTACTCCAATGGATGGTAACCTTGTCACTATGGAAGGTAGTCTGTTGTCGTGATTTGTGTTACTCCAATGTATGGTAGCCTTGTCGTTATGGAAGGTAGTCTGTTGTCGTGATTTTTGTTACTCCAATGGATGATAGCCTTGTCATTATGGAAGGTAGTCTATTGTCGAGTTTTTTGTTATTCTAATGGATGGTAGCCTTGTCATTATGGAAGGTAGTTTTTTGTCGAGATTTTTGTTACTACAATGGATGGTAGCCTTGTCATTATGGAAGGTAGTCTATTGTCGAGATTTTTCTTACCCAAATGGATGGTAGCCTTGTAATTATGGAAGGTAGTCTGTTGTAGAGATTTTTGTTACTGCAATGGATGGTAGCCTTTTCATTATGGAAGGTAGTCTATTGTTGAGATTTCTATTACTCCAATGGATTGTAGCCTTGTCATTATGGAAGGTAGTTTGTTGTTCATATTTTTGTTACTCCAATGGATGCTAACCTTGCCATTATGGAAGGAAGTCTATTGTCGAGATTTTTGTTATTCCAATGGATGGTAACCTTGTCATTATGGAAGGTAGTTGTTATTCAGATTTTTTTTACTCCAATGGATGGTAACCTTGTCATTATGGAAGGTAGTCTGTTGTCGAGATTTTTGTTATTCCATTGGATGGTAGCCTTGTCATTATGGAAGGTAGTCTTTTGTTCATATTTTTGTTACTCCAATGGATGGAAACCTTGACATTATGGATTGTACTCTGTTTTCGATATTTGTGTTACTCCAATGTATGGTAGCCTTGTCGTTATGGAAGGTAGTCTGTCATTGAGATTTTTGTTACTCCAATGGATGGTAACCTTGTCATTATGGAATGTAGTCTTTTGTCTAGAATGTTGTTACTCTAATGGATGGTAGCCTTGTCATTATTGAAGGTGGTCTATTGTCGAGATTTTTGTTACTCCAACGGATGATAGCCTTGTCATTATGGAAGGTAGTCTATTTGCGAGATTTTTGTTATTCCAATGGATGGTAGCCTTGTCATTATGGAAGGTAGTCTATTGTCGAGATTTTTGATACTCCAATGGATGGTAGCCTTGTAATTATGGAAGGTAGTCTGTTGTCGAGAATTTTCTTACTCCAATGGATGGTAGTCTTGTCATTATGGAAGGTAGTTTGTTGTTCAGATTTTTGTTACTCCAATAGATGGTAGCCTTGCCATTATGGAAGATAGTCTGTTGTTCAAATTTTTGTTACTCCAATGTATGGTAACCTTGTCATTATGGAAGGTAGTCTGTTGTCGAGATTTTTGTTATTCCATTGGATGGTAGCCTTGTCATTATAGAAGGTAGTCTTTTGTTCATATTTTTGTTACTCTAATGGATGGTAACCTTGTCATTATGGATTGTAGTCTGTTTTCGATATTTGTGTTACTCTAATGTATGGTAGCCTTGTCATTATGGAAGGTAGTATGTCGTTGAGATTTTTGTTACTCCAATGGATGGTAGCCTTGTCATTATGGAAGGTAGTCTATTGTCGAGATATTTGTTATTCCAATGAATGGTAGCCTTGTCATTATTGAATGTAGCCGGTCATTGAGATTTCTGTTACTCCAATGGATAGTAGCCTTGTCATTATTGAAGGTATTCTGTTGTTCAGATTTTTCTTACTCTAATGGATGGTAACCTTGTCATTATGGAAGGTAGTCTGTTGTCGAGATTTGTGTTACTCCAATGTATGGTAGCCTTGTCGTTATGGAAGGTAGTCTGTTGTTTAGATTTTTGTTACCCCAATGGATGGTAGCCTTGTCATTATTGAAGGTGGTCTGTTCTCGATATCTTTGTTACTCCAATGGATGGTAGCCTTGTCATTATGGAAGGTAGTCTATTGTCGAGATTTTTGTTATTCCAATGGATGGTAGCCTTGTCATTATTGAAGGATGTCGGTCGTTGAGATTTCTGTTACTCCAATGGATAATAGCCTTGTCATTATGAAAGGTAGTCTGTTGTTCAGATTTTTGTTACTCCAATGGATGGTAACCTTGTCATTATGGAAGGTAGTCTGTTGTCGAGATTTTTGTTATTTACAATGGATGGTAGCCTTGTCATTATTGAAGGTAGTCAATCGTTGAGATTTCTGTTACTCCAATGGATAATAGCCTTGTCATTATGGAATGTAGTCTGTTGTTCAGATTTTTGTTACTCCAAGGGATGGTAACCTTGTCATTATGGAAGGTAGTCTGTTGTCGAGATTTGTGTTACTCCAATGAATGGTAGCCTTGTCGTTATAGAAGGTAGTTTGTTGTCGTGATTTTTGTTACTCCAATGGATGTTAGCCTTGTCATTATGGAAGGTAGTCTATTGTCGAGATTTTTGTTATTCCAATGGATGGTAGCCTTGTAATTATGGAAGGTAGTCTGTTGTAGAGATTTCTGTTACTCCAATAGATAATAGCCTTGTCATTATGGAATGTAGTCTGTTGTTCAGATTTTTGTTACTCCAATGGATGGTAACCTTGTCATTATGGAAGGTAATTTGTTGTCGAGATTTGTGTTACTCCAATGTATGGTAGCCTTGTCATTATGAAAGGTAGTCTGTTGTCGATATCTTTGTTACTCCAATGGATGGTCGCCTTGTCCTTATTGAAGGTAGTCGGTAGTTGAGATTTCTGTTTCTCCAATGGATAATAGCCTTGTCATTATGGAATGTAGTCTGTTGTTCAGATTTTTGTTACTCTAATGGATGGTAGCGTTGTCATTATTGAAGGTGGTCTGTTGTCGATATCTTTGTTACTCCAATGGATGGTAGCCTTGTCATTATGGAAGGTAGTCTATTGTCGAGATTTTTGTTATTCCAATGGATGGTAGACTTGTCATTATTGAAGGATATCGGTCGTTGAGATTTCTGTTACTCCACTGGATAGTAGCCTTGTCATTATGGAAGGTAGTTTGTTGTTCAGATTTTTGTTACTCCAATAGATGGTAGCCTTGCCATTATGGAAGATAGTCTGTTGTTCAAATTTTTGTTACTCCAATGTATGGTAACCTTGTCATTATGGAAGGTAGTCTGTTGTCGAGATTTTTGTTATTCCATTGTGTGGTAGCCTTGTCATTATGGAAGGTAGTCTTTTGTTCATATTTTTGTTACTCTAATGGATGCTAACCTTGTCATTATGGATTGTAGTCTGTTTTCCAGATTTGTGTTACTCCAATGTATGGTAGCCTTGTCGTTATGGAAGATAGTCTGTCGTTGAGATTTTTGTTACTCCAATGGATGGTAGCCTTGTCATTATAGAAGGTAGTATGTCGTTGAGATTTTTGTTACTCCAATGGATGGTAGCCTTGTCATTATGGAAGGTAGTCTATTGTCGAGATATTTGTTATTCCAATGAATGGTAGCCTTGTCATTGTTGAATGTAGTCGGTCATTGAGATTTCTGTTACTCCAATGGATAGTAGCCTTGTCATTATTGAAGGTAGTCTGTTGTTCATATTTTTGTTACTCTAATGGATGGTCACCTTGTCATTTTGGAAGGTAGTCTATTGTCGAGATTTGTGTTACTCCAATGTATGGTAGCCTTGTCATTATGGAAGGTAGTCTGTTTTTGAGATTTTTGTTATTCCAATGGATGGTAACCTTGTCATTATGAAAGGTAGTCTTTTGTCCAGATTTTTGTTACTCTGATGGATGGTAGCCTTGTCGTTATTGAAGGAAGTCTATTGTCGATATCTTTGTTACTCCAATGGATGGTAGCCTTGTCATTATGCAAGGTAGTCTATTGTTGAGATTTTTGTTATTCCAATGGATGGTAGCCTTGTCATTATGGAAGGTAGTTTTTTGTCAAAATTTTTGTTACTCGAATGGTTGGTAGCCTTGTCATTATGGAAGGTAGTCTATTGTCGATATTTTTGTTACCCAAATGGATGGTAGCATTGTAATTATGGAAGGTAGTCTGTTATATAGATTTTTGTTACTCTAATGGATGGTAGCCTTTTCATTATGGAAGGTAGTCTATTTTTCAGATTTTTGTTACTCCAATGGATGCTAGCCTTGTCATTATGGAAGGTAGTCTATTGTCGATATTTTTGCTATTCCAATGGAAGGTAACATTGTCATTATGGAAGGTAGTCTTTTGTCTAGATTGTTGTTACTCCAATGGATTGTAGGCTTGTCATTATTGAAGGTGGTATGTTGTCGATATCTTTGTTACTCCAATGGATGATAACCTTGTCATTATGCATGGTAGTCTGTTGTTCAGATTTTTGTTACTCCAATGGATGGTAGCCTTTCCATTATGGAAGATAGTCTATTGTTCAGATTTTTGTTACTTTAATGGATGGTAACCTCGTCATTATGGAAGGTAGTCTATTATCGAGATTTTTGTTATTCCAATGGATGGTAGCCTTGTCATTATGGAAGGTAGTCTATTATCGAGATTTTTGATACACCAATGGATGGTAGCCAGTTCATTATGGAAGGTAGTCTGTTGTCGAGATTTTTTTACTCCAATGGATGGTAGTCTTGTCATTATGGAAGCTAGTCTGTCGTTGAGATTTATTTTACTCCAATGGATGAAAGCCTTGTTATTATGGAGGGTATTATGTCATGGAGATTTTTGTTACTCTAATGGATGATAGCCTTCTCATTATGGAAGGTAGTCTATTGTCGAGTTTTTTGTTATTCTAATGGATGGTAGCCTAGTCATTATGGAAGGTAGTCTTTTGTCTAGATTGTTGTTACTCCAATGGATGGTAGCCTTTCCATTATTGAAGGTAGTCTGTTGTTCATATTTTTGTTACTCCAATGGATGGTAGCCTTGTCATTATGGAAGGGAGTCTATTGTCGAGATTTCCTTTACCCCGATGGATGGTAGCCTTGTAATTATGGAAGGTAGTCTGTTGTAGAGATATTTGTTACTGCAATGGATGGTAGCCTTTTCATTATGGAAGGTAGTCGTTCGTTGAGATTTCTGTTACTCTAATGGATTGTAGCCTTGTCATTATGGAAGGTAGTCTGTTGTTCAGATTTTTGTTACTCCAATGGATGCTAACCTTGCCATTATGGAAGGTAGTCTATTGTCGAGATTTTTGTTATTCCAATGGATGGTAACCTTGTCAATATGGAAGGTAGTCTTTTGTCTAGAATTTTGTTACTCCAATGGATGGTAGCTTTTCATTATGGAAGGTAGTCTATTGTCGAGATTTTTGTTACCCAAATGGATGGTAGCCTTGTACTTATGGAAGGTAGTCTGTTGTAGATATTTTTGTTACTCCAATGGATGGTAGACTTTTCATTGTGGAAGGTAGTCTGCCGTTGAAATTTCTGTGACTCCGATGGATTGTAGCCTTGTTATTATGGAAGGTAGTCTGTTGTTTAGATTTTTGTTATTCCAATGGATCGTAACCTTGTCATTATGAAAGGTAGTCTTTTGTCCATATTTTTGTTACTCCAATGGATGGTAGCCTTGTCATTATTTAAGGTAGTTTATTGTCGATATCTTTGTTACTCCAATGGATGGCAGTCTTGTCATTATGGAAGGTAGTCTATTGTTGAGATTTTTGTTATTCCAATGGATGGTAGCCTTGTCATTATGGAAGGTAGTTTTTTGTCGAGATTTTTGTTACTCTAATGGATGGTAGCCTTTTCATTATGGAATGTAGTCTGTCGTTGAGATTTCTGTTACTCCAATGGATTCTAGACTTGTCATTATGGAAGGTAGTCTGTTGTTCAGATTATTCTTACTCCAATGGATGGTAGCCTTGTCATTATGGAAGGTCGTCTGTTGTTGAGAATATTTTATTCCATTGGATGGTAGCCTTGTCATTATGGAAGGTAGTCTGCTTTTGAGATTTTTGTTATTCCAATGGATGGTAACCTTGTCATTATGAAAGGTAGTCTTTTGTCTAGATTTTTGTTACTCCAATGGATGGTATCCTTGTCATTATTGAAGGTAGTATGTTGATCAGATTTTTGTTACTCCAATGGATGGTAGCCTTTTCATTATGGAAGGTAGTCTGTTTTAAATATTTTTGTTATTCCAATGGATGGTAACCTTGTCATTATGAAAGGTAGTCTTTTTTCGAAATTTTTGTTACTCCAATCGATGGTAGCCTTGTCATTATTGAAGGTAGTCTATTGTCAATATCTTTGTTACTCCAATGGATGTTAGACTTATCATTATGGAAGGTAGTCTATTGTCGAGATTTTTTTTATTCCAATGGATGGTAGCCTTGTCATTATGGAAGGTAGTTTTTTGTCGAGATTTTTGTTACTCCAATGGATGGTAGCCTTGTCATTGTGGAAGGTAGTCTATTGTCGATATTTCTGTTACCCAAATGGATGGTAGCCTTGTAATTATGGAAGGTAGTCTGTTGTAGACATTTTTGTTACTCCAATGGATGGTATCCTTTTCATTATGGAAGGTAGTCTGTCGTTGAGATTTATGTTACTCCAATGGATTATAGCCTTGTCATTATTGAAGGTAGTCAGTTGTTCAGATTATTCTTTCTCCAATGGATGGTAGCCTTGTCATTATGGAAGGTATTTTGTTTTTGAGATTTTTGTTATTCCAATGGATGGTAACCTTGTCATTATGAAAGGTAGTCTTTTGTCTACATTTTTGTTACTCAAATGGATGGTAGCCTTGTTATTATTGAAGGTAGTCTATTGTCAATATCTTTGTTACTCCAATGGATGGTAGCCTTGTCATTATGGAAGGTAGTCTGTTGTTCAGATTTTTGTTACTCCAATGGATGGTAGCCTTGTAATTATGGAAGGTAGTCTGTTGTAGAGATTTTTGTTACTCCAATGGATGGTAGCCTTTTCATTATGGAAGGTAGTATGTCGTTGAGATTTCTGTTACTCCAATGGATTTTAGCCTTGTCATTATGGAAGGTAGTCTGTTGTTCATATTTTTGTTACTCCAATGGATGCTAGACTTGTCATTATGGAAGGTAGTCTATTGTCGATATTTTTGTTATTCCAATGAAAGGTAACATTGTCATTATGGAAGGTAGTCTTTTGTCTAGATTGTTGTTACTCCAATGGATGGTAGCCTTGTCATTATTGAAGATGGTCTGTTGTCGATATCTTGGTTACTCCAATGGATGATAGCCTTGTCATTATACATGGTAGTCTGTTGTTCAGATTTTTGTTACTCCAATGGATGGTACCCTTGCCAATATGGAAGATAGTCTGTTGTTCAGATTTTTGTTACTCCAATGGATGGTAACCTTGTTATTATGGAAGGTAGTTTGTTGTCGAGATTTTTGTTATTCCATTGGATGGTAGCCTTGTCATTATGGAAGGTAGTTTGTTGTTCCGATTATTGTTACTCCAATTGATGGTAACCAGTTCATTATGGAAGGTAGTCTGTTGTCGGGATTTGTATTACTCCAATGTATGGTAGCCTTGTCGTTATGAAAGGTAGTCTGTCATTGAGATTTATGTTACTCCAATGGATGAAAGCCTTGTCATTATGGAAGGTAGTATCTCATTGAGATTTTTGTTACTCCAATGGATTGTAACCTTGTCATTATGGAAGGTTGTCTATTGTCGAGATATTTGTTATACCAATGGATTGTAGCCTTGTCATTATGGAAGGTAGTCTTTTGTCGAGATTTTTGTTACTCCAGTCGATGGTATCCTTGTCATTACGGAAGGTAGTCGGTCATTGAGATTTCTGTTACTCCAATGGATGGTAGCCTTGTCATTATGGAAGGTAGTCTGTTGTTCAGATTTTTGTTACTCCAATGGATGGTAGCCTTGCCATTATGGAAGACAGTCTGTTGTTCAGATTTTTGTTACTCCAATGGATGGTAACCTTGTCATTATGGAAGGTAGTCTGTTGTCGAGATTTTTGTTATTCCATTGGATGGTAGCCTTGTCATTATGGAAGGTATTGTTCAGATTTTTGTTACTCCAATGGATGGTAACCTTGTCATTATGGAAGGTAGTCAGTTGTCGAGATTTGTGTTACTCCAATGTATGGTAGCCTTGTCGTTATGGAAGGTAATCTGTCGTTGAGATTTTTGTTACTCCAATGGATGGTAGCCTTGTCATTATGGAAGGTAGTATGTCGTTGAGATTTTTGTTACTCGAATGGATGGTAGCCTTGTCATTATGGAAGGTAGTCTATTGTCGAGATATTTGTTATTCCAATGGATTGTAGCCTTGTCATTATGGAAGGTAGTCTTTTGTCGACATTTTTGTTACTCCAATGGATGGTAGCCTTGTCATTATGGATGGTAGTTTTTGTTCAGATTTTTGTTACTCCAATGGATGGTAGCCTTGTCATTATGGAAGGTAGTTAGTTGTCGAGATTTGTGTTACTCCAATGTATGGTAGCCTTGTCGTTATGGAAGGTAGTCTGTCGTTGAGATTTTTGTTACTCCAATGCATGGTAGCCTTGTCATTATGGAAGGTAGTCTATTGTCGAGATATTTATTATTCCAATGGATTGTAGCCTTGTCATTATGGAAGGTAGATTTTTGTTGATATTTTTGTTACTCCAATGGATGGTAGCCTTGTCATTATGGAAGATAGTCGGTCATTGAGATTTCTCTTACTCCAATGGATGGTAGCCTTGTTATTATGGAAGGTAATCTATTGTTCATATTTTTGTTACTCCAACGGATGATAGCCTTGTCATTATAGAAGGTAGTCTATTGTCAAGATTTTTGTTATTCCAATGGATGGTAGCCTTGTCATTATGGAAGGTAGTCTGTTGTCGAGATATTTTTTACTCCAAGGGTTGCTAGCCTTGTCATTATGGAAGGTAGTCTATCGTTGAGATTTCTGTTACTCCAATGGATTGTAGCCTTGCCATTATGGAAAGTAGTCTATCGTTCAGATTTTTGTTACTCCAATGGATGGTAGCCTTTTCATTATGGAAGGTAGTATGTCGTTGAGATTTTTGTTACTCCAATAGATTGTAGCCTTGTCATTATGGAAGGTAGTCTGTTGTTCAGATTATTGTTACTCCAATGGATGGTAGCCTTGTCATTATGGAAGGTAGTCTATTGTCGAGATTTGTGTTACTCCAATGTATGGTAGCCTTGTCGTTATGGAAGGTAGTCTGTTGTCGTTATTTTTGTTACTCCAATGGATGATAGCCTTGTCATTATGGAAGGTAGTCTATTTTCGAGATTTTTGTTATTCCAATGGATGGTAGCCTTGTAATTATGGAAAGTAGAATGTTGTAGAGATTTCTGTTACTCCAATGGATAATAGCTTTGTCATTATGGAATGTAGTCTGTTGTTCAGATTTTTGTTACTCCAATGGATGGTAACCTTGTCACTATGGAAGGTAGTTTCTTGTCGAGATTTGTGTTACTCCAATGTATGGTAGCCTTGTCGTTATGGAAGGTAGTCTGTTGTCTTGATTTTTGTTACTCCAATGGATGATAGCCTTGTCATTATGGACGGTAGTCTATTGTCGAGTTTTTTGTTATTCTAATGGATGGTAGCCTTGTCATTATGGAAGGTAGTTTTTTGTCGAGATTTTTGTTACTACAATGGATGGTAGCCTTGTCATTATGGAAGGTAGTCTATTGTCGAGAATTTTGTTACCCAAATGGATGGTAGCCTTGTAATTATGGAAGGTAGTATGTTGTTGAGATTTCTGTTACTCCAATAGATTGTAGACTTGTCATTATGGAAGGTAGTCTGTTGTTCAGATTTTTGTTACTCCAATGGATGCTAACTTGCCATTATGGAAGGTTGTCTATTGTCGAGATTTTTTTTATTCCAATGGATGGTAACCTTGTCATTATGGAAGGTAGTCTTTTGTCTAGAATTTTGTTACTCCAATGGATGGTAGCTTGTCATTATGGAAGGTAGTCTATTGTCGAGATTTTTGTTACCCAAATGGATGGTATCATTGTACTTATGGAAGGTAGTCTTTTGTAGATATTTTTGTTACTCCAATGGATGGTAGACTTTTCATTGTGAAAGGTAGTCTGCCATTGAAATTTCTGTGACTCCGATGGATTGTAGCCTTGTTATTATGGAAGGTAGTCTGTTGTTCATATTTTTGTTACTCCAATGGATGCTAACCTTCCCATTATGGAAGGTAGTCTATTGTCGAGATTTTTGTTATTCTAATGGATAGTAACCTTGTCATTATGCAATGTAGTCTTTTGTCTATAATTTTGTTACTCCAACGGATGATAGCCTTGTCATTATGGAAGGTAGTCTATTGTCGAGATTTTTGTTATTCCAATGGATGGTAGCCTTGTCATTATGGAAGGTACTCTATTGTCGAGATTTTTGATACTCCAATGGATGGTAGCCTTGTAATTATGGAAGGTAGTCTGTTATCGAGAATTTTCTTACTCCAATGGATGGTAGTCTTGTCATTATGTAAGGTAGTCTGTTGTTCAGATTTTTGTTACTCCAATAGATGGTAGCCTTGCCATTATGGAAGATATTCTATTGTTCAGATTTTTGTTACTCCAATGTATGGTAACCTTGTCATTATGGAAGGTAGTCTGTTGTCGAGATTTTTGTTATTCCATTGGATGGTAACCTTGTCATTATGGATTGTAGTCTGTTTTCGAGATTTGTGTTACTCCAATGTATGGTAGCCTTGTCATTATCGAAGGTAGTCTATCGTTGAGATTTTTGTTACTCCAATGGATGGTAGTCTTGTTATTATGGAAGGTAGTATATCATTGAGATTTCTGTTACTCCAATGGATTGTAGCCTTGTCATTATGGAACGTAGTCTGTTCAGATTTTTGTTACTCCAATGGATGGTAACCTTGTCATTATGGAAGGTAGTCTGTTGTCGAGATTTTTGTTATTCCATTGGATGGTAACCTTGTCATTATGGATTGTAGTCTGTTTTCGAGATTTGTGTTACTCCAATGTATGGTAGCCTTGTCATTATCGAAGGTAGTCTATCGTTGAGATTTTTGTTACTCCAATGGATGGTAGCCTTGTCATTATGGAAGGTAGTATGTCGTTGAGATTTTTGTTACTCCAATGGATGGTAGCCTTGTCATTATGGAAGGTAGTCTATTGTCGAGATATTTGTTATTTAAATGAATGGTGGCCTTGTCGTTATGGAAGGTAGTCTGTTGTCGTGATTTGTGTTACTCCAATGTATGGTGGCCTTGTCGTTATGGAAGGTAGTCTGTTGTCGTGATTTTTGTTACTCCAATGGATGATAGCCTTGTCATTATGGAAGGTAGTCTATTGTCGAGATTTTTGATACTCCAATGGATGGTAGCCTTGTAATTATCGAAGGTAGTCTGTTGTCGAGATTTTTTTTACTCCAATGGATGGTAGTCTTGTAATTATCGAAGGTAGTCTGTTGTCGAGATTTTTTTTACTCCAATGGAAGGTAGTCTTGTTATTATGGAAGGTAGTATATCATTGAGATTTCTGTTACTCCAATGGATTGTAGCCTTGTCATTATGGAACGTAGTCTGTTCAGATTTTTGTTACTCCAATGGATGGTAGCCTTGTCATTATGGAAGGTAGTCTGTTGTCGGGAATATTTTATTCCATTAGATGGTAGCCTTGTCATTATGGAAGGTAGTCTGTTTTTGAGATTTTTGTTATTCTAATGGATGGTAACCTTGTCATTATTGAAGGTAGTCTATTGTCGATATCTTTGTTACTCCAATGGATGGTAGCCTTGTCATTATGCAAGGTAGTCTATTGTTGAGATTTTTGTTATTCCAATGGATGGTAGCCTTGTCATTATGGAAGGTAGTTTTTTGTCAAAATTTTTGTTACTCGAATGGTTGGTAGCCTTGTCATTATGGAAGGTAGTCTATTGTCGATATTTTTGTTACCCAAATGGATGGTAGAATTGTAATTATGGAAGGTAGTCTGTTATATAGATTTTTGTTACTCCAATGGATGCTAGCCTTGTCATTATGGAAGGTAGTCTATTGTCGATATTTTTGCTATTCCAATGGAAGGTAACATTGTCATTATGGAAGGTAGTCTTTTGTCTAGATTGTTGTTACTCCAATGGATTGTAGGCTTGTCATTATTGAAGGTGGTATGTTGTCGATATCTTTGTTACTCCAATGGATGATAACCTTGTCATTATGCATGGTAGTCTGTTGTTCATATTTTTGTTACTCCAATGGATGGTAGCCTTGCCATTATGGAAGATAGTCTATTGTTCAGATTTTTGTTACTCCAATGGATGGTAACCTCGTCATTATGGAAGGTAGTCTATTATCGAGATTTTTGTTATTCCAATGGATGGTAGCCTTGTCATTATGGAAGGTAGTCTATTGTCGAGATTTTTGATACACCAATGGATGGTAGCAAGTTCATTATGGAAGGTAGTCTGTTGTCGAGATTTTTTTTACTCCAATGGATGGTAGTCTTGTCATTATGGAAGGTAGTCTGTCGTTGAGATTTATGTTACTCCAATGGATGAAAGCCTTGTCATTATGTCATGGAGATTTTTGTTACTCAAATGGATGATAGCCTTGTCATTATGGAAGGTAGTCTATTGTCGAGATTTTTGTTATTCTAATGGATGGTAGCCTAGTCATTATGTAAGGTAGTCTTTTGTCTAGATTGTTGTTACTCCAATGGATGGTAGCCTTTCCATTATTGAAGGTAGTCTGTTGTCGATATCTTTGTTACTCAAATGGATGATAGCCTTGTCATTATGCAAGGTAGTCTGTTGTTCATATTTTTGTTACTCCAATGGATGGTAGCCTTGTCATTATGGAAGGTAGTCTATTGTCGAGATTTTTGTTATTCCAATGGATGGTAGCCTTGTCATTATAGAAGGTAGTTTTTTGTCGAGGTTTTTGTTACACCAAATGATGGTAGCCTTGTCATTATGGAAGGGAGTCTATTGTCGAGATTTCTTTTACCCAAATGGATGGTAGCCTTGTAATTATGGAAGGTAGTCTGTTGTAGAGATTTTTGTTACTGCAATGGATGGTAGCCTTTTCATTATGGAAGGTAGTCGGTCGTTGAGATTTCTGTTACTCTAATGGATTGTAGCCTTGTCATTATGGAAGGTAGTTTGTTGTTCAGATTTTTGTTACTCCAATGGATGCTAACCTTGCCATTATGAAAGGTAGTCTATTGTCGAGATTTTTGTTATTCCAATGGATGGTAACCTTGTCATTATGGAAGGTAGTCTTTTGTCTAGAATTTTGTTACTCCAATGGATGGTAGCTTTTCATTATGGAAGGTAGTCTATTGTCGCGGTTTTTGTTACCCAAATGGATGGTAGCCTTGTACTTATGGAAGGTAGTCTGTTGTAGATATTTTTGTTACTCCAATGGATGTTAGACTTTTCATTGTGGAAGGTAGTCTGCCGTTGAAATTTCTGTGACTCCGATGGATTGTAGCCTTGTTATTATGGAAGGTAGTCTGTTGTTCAGATTTTTGTTATTCCAATGGATCGTAACCTTGTTATTATGAAAGGTAGTCTTTTGTCCAGATTTTTGTTACTCCAATGGATGGTAGCCTTGTCATTATTGAAGGTAGTTTATTGTCAATATCTTTGTTACTCCAATGGATGGCAACCTTGTCATTATGGAAGGTAGTCTATTGTTGAGATTTTTGTTATTCCAATGGATGGTAGCCTTGTCATTATGGAAGGTAGTTTTTTGTCGAGATTTTTGTTACTCGAATGGATGGTAGCCTTTTCATTATGGAATGTAGTCTGTCGTTGAGATTTTTGTTACTCCAATGGATTGTAGCCTTGTCATTATGGAAGGTAGTCTGTTGTTCAGATTATTGTTACTCCAATGGATGGTAGCCTTGTCATTATGGAAGGTCGTCTGTTGTCGAGAATAATTTATTCCATTGGATGATAGCCTTGTCATTATTGAAGGTAGTCTATTTTTGAGATTTTTGTTATTTCAATGGATGGTAACCTTGTCATTATGAAAGGTAGTCTTTTGTCTAGATTTTTGTTACTCCAATGGATGGTATCCTTGTCATTATTGAAGGTAGTCTGTTGATCAGATTTTTGTTACTCCAATGGATGGTAGCCTTGTCATTATGGAAGGTAGTCTGTTTTCGAGAATATTTTATTCCATTGGATGGTAGCCTTGTCATTATGAAAGGTAGTCTTTTTTCGAAATTTTTGTTACTCTAATGGATGGTAGCCTTGTCATTATTGAAGGTAGTCTATTGTCAATATCTTTGTTACTCCAATGGATGTTAGACTTATCATTATGGAAGGTAGTCTATTGTCAAGATTTTTGTTATTCCAATGGATGGTAGCCTTGTCATTATGGAAGGTAGTTTTTTGTCGAGATTTTTGTTACTCCAATGGGTGGTAGCCTTGTCATTGTGGAAGGTAGTCTATTGTCGAGATTTCTGTTACCCAAATGGATGGTAGCCTTGCAATTATGGAAGGTAGTCTGTTGTAGAGATTTTTGTTACTCCAATGGATGGTATCCTTTTCATTATGGAAGGTAGTCTGTCGTTGAGATTTATGTTACTCCAATGGATTGTAGCCTTGTCATTATGGAAGGTAGTCTGTTGTTCAGATTATTGTTTCTCCAATGGATGGTAGCCTTGTCATTATGGAATGTAGTCTGTTGTCGATAATATTTTATTCCATTGGATGGTAGCCTTGTCATTATGGAAGGTATTATGTTTTTGAGATTTTTGTTATTCCAATGGATGGTAACCTTGTCATTATGAAAGGTAGTCTTTTGTCTACATTTTTGTTACTCCAATGGATGGTAGCCTTGTTATTATTGAAGGTAGTCTATTGTCAATATCTTTGTTACTCCAATGGATGGTAGCCTTGTCATTATGGAAGGTAGTCTGTTGTTCAGATTTTTGTTACTCCAATGGATGGTAGCCTTGTAATTATGGAAGGTAGTCTATTGTAGAGATTTTTGTTACTCCAATGGATGGTAGCCTTTTCATTATGGAAGGTAGTATGTCGTTGAGATTTCTGTTACTCCAATGTATTGTAGCCTTGTCATTATGGAAGGTAGTCTGTTGTTCAGATTTTTGTTACTCCAATGGATGCTAGACTTGTCATTATGGAAGGTAGTCTATTGTCGATATTTTTGTTATTGCAATGAAAGGTAACATTGTCATTATGGAAGGTAGTCTTTTGTCTAGATTGTTGTTACTCCAATGGATGG
This sequence comes from Vicia faba, assembly GCA_948472305.1. NCBI lineage: Eukaryota > Viridiplantae > Streptophyta > Magnoliopsida > Fabales > Fabaceae > Vicia > Vicia faba. The sequence continues at coordinate 678,210,080 of OX451739.1, read as the reverse complement.
TAGCCTTGTCATTATTGAAGATGGTCTGTTGTCGATATCTTGGTTACTCCAATGGATGATAGCCTTGTCATTATGCATGGTAGTCTGTTGTTCAGATTTTTGTTACTCCAATGGATGGTACCCTTGCCAATATGGAAGATAGTCTGTTGTTCAGATTTTTGTTACTCTAATGGATGGTAACCTTGTTATTATGGAAGGTAGTCTGTTGTCGAGATTTTTGTTATTCCATTGGATGGTAGCCTTGTCATTATGGAAGGTAGTCTGTTGTTCCGATTATTGTTACTCCAATTGATGGTAACCAGTTCATTATGAGAGGTAGTCTGTTTTCGGGATTTGTATTACTCCAATGAATGGTAGCCTTGTCGTTATGAAAGGTAGTCTGTCGTTGAGATTTATGTTACTCCAATGGATGAAAGCCTTGTCATTATGGAAGGTAGTCTTTTGTCGAGATTTTTGTTATTCCATTGGATGGTTGCCTTGTCATTATGGAAGGTAGTCTGTTGTTCAGATTTTTGTTACTCCAATAGATGGTAACCTTTTCATTATGGAAGGTAGTCAGTTGTCGAGATTTGTGTTACTCCAATGTATGGTAGCCTTGTCGTTATGGAAGGTAATCTGTCGTTGAGATTTTTGTTACTCCAATGGATGGTAGCCTTGTCCTTATGGAAGGTAGTATGTCGTTGAGATTTTTGTTACTCCAATGGATGGTAGCCTTGTCATTATGGAAGGTAGTCTATTGTCGAGATATTTGTTATTGCAATGTATTGTAGCCTTGTCATTATGGAAGGTAGTCTTTTGTCGACATTTTTGTTACTCCAATGGATGGTAGCCTTTTCATTATGGAAGGTAGTTTTTGTTCAGATTTTTGTTACTCCAATGGATGGTAGCCTTGTCATTATGGAAGGTAGTTAGTTGTCGAGATTTGTGTTACTCCAATGTATGGTAGCCTTGTTGTTATGGAAGGTAGTCTGTCGTTTAGATTTTTGTTACTCCAATGCATGGTAGCCTTGTTATTATGGAAGGTAGTCTATTGTCGAGATATTTGTTATTCCAATGGATTGTAGCCTTGTCATTATGGAAGGTAGGTTTTTGTTGATATTTTTGTTACTCCAATGGATGGTAGCCTTGTCATTATGGAAGATAGTCCGTCATTGAGATTTCTCTTACTCCAATGGATGGTAGCCTTGTTATTATGGAAGGTAATCTGTTGTTCATATTTTTGTTACTCCAACGGATGATAGCCTTGTCATTATAGAAGGTAGTCTATTGTCAAGATTTTTGTTATTCCAATGGATGGTAGCCCTATCATTATGGAAGGTAGTCTGTTGTCGAGATATTTTTTACTCCAATGGTTGCTAGCCTTGTCATTATGGAAGGTAGTCTATCGTTGAGATTTCTGTTACTCCAATGGATTGTAGCCTTGCCATTACGGAAAGTAGTCAGTTGTTCATGTTTTTGTTACTCCAATGGATGGTAGCCTTTTCATTATGGAAGGTAGTATGTCGTTGAGATTTCTGTTACTCCAATGGATTGTAGCCTTGTCATTATGGAAGGTAGTCTGTTGTTCAGATTATTGTTACTCCAATGGATGGTAGCCTTGTCATTATGGAAGGTAGTCTGTTGTCGAGAATATTTTATTCCATTGGATGGTAGCCTTGTCATTATGGAAGGTAGTCTGTTTTTGAGATTTTTGTTATTCCAATGGATGGTAACCTTGTCATTATGAAAGGTAGTCTTTTGTCTAGATTTTTGTTACTCCAATGGAGTGTAGCCTTGTCATTATTGAAGGTGGTCTATTGTCAATATCTTTGTTACTCCAATGGATGGTATCCTTGCAATTATGGAAGGTAGTCTGTTGTTCAGATTTTTGTTACTCCAATGGATGGTAGCCTTGTCATTATGGAAGGTAGTCTGTTTTTAAGATTTTTGTTATTCCAATGGATGGTAACCTTGTCATTATGAAAGGTAGTCTTTTGTCGAGATTTTTCTTACTCCAATGGATGGCAGCCTTGTCATTATTGAAGGTAGTCTATTGTCAATATCTTTGTTACTCCAATGGATGGTAGCCTTATCATTATGGAAGGTAGTCTATTGTCGAGATTTTTGTTATTCCAATGGATGGTAGCCTTGTCATTATGGAAGGTAGTTTTTTGTCAAGATTTTGGTTACTCCAATGGATGGTAGCCTTGTCATTGTGGAAGGTAGTCTATTGTTGAGATTTCTGTTACCCAAATGGATGGTAGCCTTGTAATTATGGAAGGTAGTCTGTTGTAGATATTTTTGTTACTCCAATGGACGGTATCCTTTTCATTATCGAAGGTAGTTTGTCGTTGAGATTTCTATTACTCCAATGGATTGTAGCCTTGTCATTATGGAAGGTAGTTTGTTGTTCAGATTATTGTTACTCCAATGGATGGTAGCCTTGTCATTATGGAAGGTAGTCTGTTGTCGAGAATATTTTATTCCATTGGATGGTAGCCTTATCATTATGGAAGGTATTATGTTTTTGAGATTTTTGTTATTCCAATGGATGGTAACCTTGTCATTATGAAAGGTAGTCTTTTGTCTACATTTTAGTTACTCCAATGGATGGTAGCCTTGTTATTATTGAAGGTATTCTATTGTCAATATCTTTGTTACTCCAATGGATGGTAGCCTTGTCATTATGGAAGGTAGTCTGTTGTTCAGATTTTTGTTACTCCAATGGATGGTAGCCTTGTAATTATGGAAGGTAGTCTGTTGTAGAGATTTTTGTTACTGCAATGGATGGTAGCCTTTTCATTATGGAAGGTAGTAAGTCGTCGAGGTTTCTGTTACTCCAATGGATTGTAGCCTTGTCATTATGGAAGGTAGTTTTTGTTCAGATTTTTGTTACTCCAATGGATGGTAGCCTTGTCATTATGGAAAGTAGTTAGTTGTCGAGATTTGTGTTACTCCAATGTATGGTAGTCTTGTGGTTATGGAAGGTAGTATGTCGTTGAGATTTTTGTTACTCCAATGGATGGTAGCCTTGTCATTATGGAAGGTAGTATGTCGTTGAGATTTTTGTTACTCCAATGGATGGTAGCCTTGTCATTATGGAAGGTAGTCTATTGTCGAGATATTTGTTATTCCAATGGATTGTAGCCTTGTCATTATGGAAGGTAGTTTTTTGTCGAGATTTTTGTTACTCCAATGGATGGTAGCCTTGTCATTATGGAAGATAGTCGGTCATTGAGATTTCTCTTACTCCATTGGATGGTAGCCTTGTTATTATGGAAGGTAATATGTTGTTCAGATTTTTTTTACTCCAACGGATGATAGCCTTGTCATTATAGAAGGTAGTCTATTGTCAAGATTTTTGTTATTCCAATGGATGGAAGCCTTGTCATTATGGAAGGTAGTCTGTTGTCGAGATATTTTTTACTCCAATGGTTGCTAGCCTTGTCATTATGGAAGGTAGTCTGTCGTTGAGATTTCTGTTACTCCAATGGATTGTAGCCTTGTCATTATGGAAGGTAGTCTGTTGTTCAGATTTTTGTTACTCCAATGGATGGTAGCCTTTTCATTATGGAAGGTAGTATGTCATTGAGATTTTTGTTACTCCAATGGATTGTAGCCTTGTCATTATGGAAGGTAGTCTGTTGTTCAGATTATAGTTACTCCAATGGATGGTAGCCTTGTCATTATGGAAGGTAGTCTGTTGTCGAGAATATTTTATCCCATTGGATGGTAGCATTGTCATTATGCAAGGTAGTCTGTTTTTTGAGGTTTTAATTATTCCAATGGATGGTAACCTTGTCATTATGAAAGGTAGTCTTTTGTCTATATTTTTGTTACTCCAATGGATGGTAGCCTTGTCATTATTGAAGGTAGTCGATTGTCAATATCTTTGTTACTCCAATGGATGGTATCCTTGTCATTATGGAAGGTAGTCTATTGTACAAATTTTTGTTACTGCAATGGATGGTAGCCTTGTCATTATGGAAGGTAGTAAAGTGTCGAGAATATTTTATTCCATTGGATGGTAGCCTTGTCATTATGGAAGGTAGTCTGTTTTTAAGATTTTTGTTATTCCAATGGATGGTAACCTTGTCATTATGAAAGGTAGTCTTTTGTCGATATTTTTGTTACTCCAATGGATGGTAGCCTTGTCATTATTGAAGGTAGTCTATTGTCAATATCTTTGTTACTCCAATGGATGGTAGCCTTATCATTATGGAAGGTAGTCTATTGTCGAGTTTTTTGTTATTCCAATGGATGGTAAACTTGTCATTATGGAAGGTAGTTTTTTGTCGAGATTTTTGTTACTCCAATGAATGGTAGCCTTGTCATTGAGGAAGGTAGTCTATTGTCGAGATTTCTATTACCCAAATGGATGGTAGCCTTGTAATTATGGAAGGTAGTCTATTGTTGAGATTTTTGTTACTCCAATGGATGGTAGCCTTTTCATTATGGAAGGTAGTCTGTCGTTGAGATTTCTGTTACTCCAATGGATTGTAGCCTTGTCATTATCGAAGGTAGTCTTTTGTTCAGATTATTGTTACTCCAATGGATGGTAGCCTTGTCATTATGGAAGGTAGTCTGTTGTCGAGAATATTTTATTCCATTGGATGGTAGCCTTGTCATTATGGAAGGTGGTCTGTTTTTGAGATTTTTGTTATTCCAATGCATGGTAACCTTGTCATTATGAAAGGTAGTCTTTTGTCTAGATTTTTGTTACTCCAATGGAGTGTAGCCTTGTCATTATTGAGGGTAGTCTATTGTCAATATCTTTATTACTCCAATTGATGGTATCCTTGCAATTATGGAAGGTAGTCTGTTGTTCAAATTTTTGTTACTCCAATGGATTGTAGCCTTGTCATTATGGAAGGTAGTCTGTTGTTCAGATTATAGTTACTCCAATGGATGGTAGCCTTGTCATTATGGAAGGTAGTCTGTTGTCGAGAATATTTTATTCCATTGGATGGTAGCATTGTCATTATGGAAGGTAGTCTGTTTTTGAGGTTTTAATTATTCCAATGGATGGTAACCTTGTCATTATGAAAGATAGTCTTTTGTCTATATTTTTGTTACTCCAATGGATGGTAGCCTTGTCATTATTGAAGGTAGTCTATTGTCAATATCTTTGTTACTCCAATGGATGGTATCCTTGTCATTATGGAAGGTAGTCTATTGTTCAGATTATAGTTACTCCAATGGATGGTAGCCTTGTCATTATGGAAGGTAGTCTGTTGTCGAGAATATTTTATTCCATTGGATGGTAGAATTGTCATTATGGAAGGTAGTTTGTTTTTGAGGTTTTAATTATTCCAATTGATGGTAACCTTGTCATTATGAAAGGTAGTCTTTTGTCTATATTTTTGTTACTCCAATGGATGGTAGCCTTGTTATTATTGAAGGTAGTCTATTGTCAATATCTTTGTTACTCCAATGGATGGTATCCTTGTCATTATGGAAGGTAGTCTATTGTTCAAATTTTTGTTACTGCAATGGATGGGAGCCTTGTCATTATGGAAGGTAGTATGTTGTCGAGAATATTTTATTCCATTGGATGGTAGCCTTGTCATTATGGAAGGTAGTCTGTTTTTAAGATTTTTGTTATTCCAATGGATGGTAACCTTGTCATTATGAAAGGTAGTCTTTTGTCTACATTTTTGTTACTCAAATGGATGATAGCCTTGTCATTATGGAAGGTAGTCTATTGTCGAGATTTTTGTTATTCTAATGGATGGTAGCCTAGTCATTATGTAAGGTAGTATTTTGTCTAGATTGTTGTTACTCCAATGGATGGTAGCCTTTCCATTATTGAAGGTAGTCTGTTGTCGATATCTTTGTTACTCAAATGGATGATAGCCTTGTCATTATGCAAGGTAGTCTGTTGTTCATATTTTTGTTACTCCAATGGATGGTAGCCTTGTCATTATGGAAGGTAGTCTATTGTCGAGATTTTTGTTATTCCAATGGATGGTAGCCTTGTCATTATAGAAGGTAGTTTTTTGTCGAGGTTTTTGTTACACCAAATAATGGTAGCCTTGTCATTGTGGAAGGGAGTCTATTGTCGAGATTTCTTTTACCCAAATGGATGGTAGCCTTGTAATTATGGAAGGTAGTCTGTTGTAGAGATTTTTGTTACTGCAATGGATGGTAGGCTTTTCATTATGGAAGGTAGTCGGTCGTTGAGATTTCTGTTACTCTAATGGATTGTAGCCTTGTCATTATGGAAGGTAGTCTGTTGTTCAGATTTTTGTTACTCCAATGGATGCTAACCTTGCCATTATGAAAGGTAGTCTATTGTCGAGATTTTTGTAATTCCAATGGATGGTAACCTTGTCATTATGGAAGGTAGTCTTTTGTCTAGAATTTTGTTACTCCAATGGATGGTAGCTTTTCATTATGGAAGGTAGTCTATTGTCGCGGTTTTTGTTACCCAAATGGATGGTAGCCTTGTACTTATGGAAGGTAGTCTGTTGTAGATATTTTTGTTACTCCAATGGATGGTAGACTTTTCATTGTGGAAGGTAGTCTGCCGTTGAAATTTCTGTGACTCCGATGGATTGTAGCCTTGTTATTATGGAAGGGAGTCTGTTGTTCAGATTTTTGTTATTCCAATGGATCGTAACCTTGTCATTATGAAAGGTAGTCTTTTGTCCAGATTTTTGTTACTCCAATGGATGGTAGCCTTGTCATTATTGAAGGTAGTTTATTGTCAATATCTTTGTTACTCCAATGGATGGCAACCTTGTCATTATGGAAGGTAGTCTATTGTTGAGATTTTTGTTATTCCAATGGATGGTAGCCTTGTCATTATGGAAGGTAGTTTTTTGTCAAGATTTTTGTTACTCGAATGGATGGTAGCCTTTTCATTATGGAATGTAGACTGTCGTTGATATTTCTGTTACTCCATTGGATTGTAGCCTTGTCATTATGGAAGGTATTCTGTTGTTCAGATTATTGTTACTCCAATGGATGGTAGCCTTGTCATTATGGAAGGTCGTCTGTTGTCGAGAATATTTTATTCCATTGGATGATAGCCTTGTCATTATTGAAGGTAGTCTGTTTTTGAGATTTTTGTTATTCCAATGGATGGTAACCTTGTCATTATGAAAGGTAGTCTTTTGTCTAGATTTTTGTTACTCCAATGGATGGTATCCTTGTCATTATTGAAGGTAGTCTGTTGATCAGATTTTTGTTACTCCAATGGATGGTAGCCTTGTCATTATGGAAGGTAGTCTGTTTTCGAGAATATTTTATTCCATTGGATGGTAGCCTTTTCATTATGGAAGGTAGTCTGTTTTTAAGATTTTTGTTATTCCAATGGATGGTAACCTTGTCATTATGAAAGGTAGTCTTTTTTCGAAATTTTTGTTACTCCAATGGATGGTAGCCTTGTCATTATTGAAGGTAGTCTATTGTCAATATCTTTGTTACTCCAATGGATGTTAGACTCATCATTATGGAAGGTAGTCTATTGTCAAGATTTTTGTTATTCCAATGGATGGTAGCCTTGTCATTATGGAAGGTAGTTTTTTGTCGAGATTTTTGTTACTCCAATGGATGGTAGCCTTGTCATTGTGGAAGGTAGTCTATTGTCGAGATTTCTGTTACCCAAATGGATGGTAGCCTTGCAATTATGGAAGGTAGTCTGTTGTAGAGATTTTTGTTACTCCAATGGATGGTATCCTTTTCATTATGGAAGGTAGTCTGTCGTTGAGATTTATGTTACTCCAATGGATTGTAGCCTTGTCATTATGGAAGGTAGTCTGTTGTTCAGATTATTGTTTCTCCAATGGATGGTAGCCTTGTCATTATGGAAGGTAGTCTGTTATCGATAATATTTTATTCCATTGGATGGTAGCCTTGTCATTATGGAAGGTATTATGTTTTTGAGATTTTTGTTATTCCAATGGATGGTAACCTTGTCATTATGAAAGGTAGTCTTTTGTCTACATTTTTGTTACTCCAATGGATGGTAGCCTTGTTATTATTGAAGGTAGTCTATTGTCAATATCTTTGTTACTCCAATGGATGGTAGCCTTGTCATTATGGAAGGTAGTCTGTTGTTCAGATTTTTGTTACTCCAATGGATGGTAGCCTTGTAATTATGGAAGGTAGTCTATTGTAGAGATTTTTGTTACTCCAATGGATGGTAGCCTTTTCATTATGGAAGGTAGTATGTCGTTGAGATTTCTGTTACTCCAATGGATTGTAGCCTTGTCATTATGGAAGGTAGTCTGTTGTTCAGATTTTTGTTACTCCAATGGATGCTAGACTTGTCATTATGGAAGGTAGTCTATTGTCGATATTTTTGTTATTGCAATGAAAGGTAACATTGTCATTATGGAAGGTAGTCTTTTGTCTAGATTGTTGTTACTCCAATGGATGGTAGCCTTGTCATTATTGAAGATGGTCTGTTGTCGATATCTTGGTTACTCCAATGGATGATAGCCTTGTCATTATGCATGGTAGTCTGTTGTTCAGATTTTTGTTACTCCAATGGATGGTACCTTGCCAATATGGAAGATAGTCTGTTGTTCAGATTTTTGTTACTCTAATGGATGGTAACCTTGTTATTATGGAAGGTAGTCTGTTGTCGAGATTTTTGTTATTCCATTGGATGGTAGCCTTGTCATTATGGAAGGTAGTCTGTTGTTCCGATTATTGTTACTCCAATTGATGGTAACCAGTTCATTATGGAAGGTAGTCTGTTGTCGAGATTTGTGTTACTCCAATGTATGGTAGCCTTGTCGTTATGGAAGGTAATCTGTCGTTGAGATTTTTGTTACTCCAATGGATGGTAGCCTTGTCCTTATGGAAGGTAGTATGTCGTTGAGATTTTTGTTACTCCAATGGATGGTAGCCTTGTCATTATGGAAGGTAGTCTATTGTCGAGATATTTGTTATTGCAATGTATTGTAGCCTTGTCATTATAGAAGGTAGTCTTTTGTCGACATTTTTGTTACTCCAATGGATGGTAGCCTTTTCATTATGGAAGGTAGTTTTTGTTCAGATTTTTGTTACTCCAATGGATGGTAGCCTTGTCATTATGGAAGGTAGTTAGTTTTCGAGATTTGTGTTACTCCAATGTATGGTAGCCTTGTTGTTATGGAAGGTAGTCTGTCATTTAGATTTTTGTTACTCCAATGCATGGTAGCCTTGTTATTATGGAAGGTAGTCTATTGTCGAGATATTTGTTATTCCAATGGATTGTAGCCTTGTCATTATGGAAGGTAGTTTTTTGTTGATATTTTTGTTACTCCAATGGATGGTAGCCTTGTCATTATGGAAGATAGTCGTTCATTGAGATTTCTCTTACTCCAATGGATGGTAGCCTTGTTATTATGGAAGGTAATCTGTTGTTCATATTTTTGTTACTCCAACAGATGATAGCCTTGTCATTATAGAAGGTAGTCTATTGTCAAGATTTTTGTTATTCCAATGGATGGTAGCCCTATCATTATGGAAGGTAGTCTGTTGTCGAGATATATTTTACTCCAATGGTTGCTAGCCTTGTAATTATGGAAGGTAGTCTATCGTTGAGATTTCTGTTACTCCAATGGATTGTAGCCTTGCCATTATGGAAAGTAGTCAGTTGTTCAGATTTTTGTTACTCCAATGGATGGTAGCCTTTTCATTATGGAAGGTAGTATGTCGTTGATATTTCTGTTACTCCAATGGATTGTAGCCTTGTCATTATGGAAGGTAGTCTGTTGTTCAGATTATTGTTACTCCAATGGATGGTAGCCTTGTCATTATGGCAGGTAGTCTGTTGTCGAGAATATTTTATTCCATTGGATGGTAGCCTTGTCATTATGGAAGGTAGTCTGTTTTTGAGATTTTTGTTATACCAATGGATGGTAACCTTGTCATTATGAAAGGTAGTCTTTTGTCTAGATTTTTGTTACTTCAATGGAGTGTAGCCTTGTCATTATTGAAGGTGGTCTATTGTCAATATCTTTGTTACTCCAATGGATGGTATCCTTGCAATTATGGAAGGTAGTCTGTTGTTCAGATTTTTGTTACTCCAATGGATGGTAGCCTTGTCATTATGGAAGGTAGTCTGTTTTTAAGATTTTTGTTATTCCAATGGATGGTAACCTTGTCATTATGAAAGGTAGTCTTTTATCGAGATTTTTCTTACTCCAATGGATGGCAGCCTTGTCATTATTGAAGGTAGTCTATTGTCAATATCTTTGTTACTCTAATGGATGGTAGCCTTATCATTATGGAAGGTAGTCTATTGTCGAGATTTTTGTTATTCCAATGGATGGTAGCCTTGTCATTATGGAAGGTAGTTTTTTTTCAAGATTTTGGTTACTCCAATGGATGGTAGCCTTGTCATTGTGGAAGGTAGTCTACTGTTGAGATTTCTGTTACCCAAATGGATGGTAGCCTTGTAATTATGGAAGGTAGTCTGTTGTAGATATTTTTGTTACTCCAATGGACGGTATCCTTTTCATTATGGAAGGTAGTTTGTCGTTGAGATTTCTGTTACTCCAATGGATTGTAGCCTTGTCATTATGGAAGGTAGTTTGTTGTTCAGATTATTGTTACTCCAATGGATGGTAGCCTTGTCATTATGGAAGGTAGTCTGTTGTCGAGAATATTTTATTCCATTGGATGGTAGCCTTGTCATTATGGAAGGTATTATGTTTTTGAGATATTTGTTATTCCAATGGATGGTAACCTTGTCATTATGAAAGGTAGTCTTTTGTCTACATTTTAGTTACTCCAATGGATGGTAGCCTTGTTATTATTGAAGGTAGTCTATTGTCAATATCTTTGTTACTCCAATGGATGGTAGCCTTGTCATTATGGAAGGTAGTCTGTTGTTCAGATTTTTGTTACTCCAATGGATGGTAGCCTTGTAATTATGGAAGGTAGTCTGTTGTAGAGATTTTTGTTACTGCAATGGATGGTAGCCTTTTCATTATGGAAGGTAGTAAGTCGTCGAGATTTCTGTTACTCCAATGGATTGTAGCCTTGTCATTATGGAAGGTAGTTTTTGTTCAGATTTTTGTTACTCCAATGGATGGTAGCCTTGTCATTATGGAAGGTAGTTAGTTGTCGAGATTTGTGTTACTCCAATGTATGGTAGCCTTGTCGTTATGGAAGGTAGTATGTCGTTGAGATTTCTGTTACTCCAATGGATTGTAGCCTTGCCATTATGGAAAGTAGTCAGTTGTTCAGATTTTTGTTACTCCAATGGATGGTAGCCTTTTCATTATGGAAGGTAGTATGTCGTTGAGATTTCTGTTACTCCAATGGATTGTAGCCTTGTCATTATGGAAGGTAGTCTGTTGTTCAGATTATTGTTACTCCAATGGATGGTAGCCTTGTCATTATGGAAGGTAGTCTGTTGTCGAGAATATTTTATTCCATTGGATGGTAGCCTTGTCATTATGGAAGGTAGTCTGTTTTTGAGATTTTTGTTATACCAATGGATGGTAACCTTGTCATTATGAAAGGTAGTCTTTTGTCTAGATTTTTGTTACTCCAATGGAGTGTAGCCTTGTCATTATTGAAGGTGGTCTATTGTCAATATCTTTGTTACTCCAATGGATGGTATCCTTGCAATTATGGAAGGTAGTCTGTTGTTCAGATTTTTGTTACTCCAATGGATGGTAGCCTTGTCATTATGGAAGGTAGTTAGTTTTCGAGATTTGTGTTACTCCAATGTATGGTAGCCTTGTTGTTATGGAAGGTAGTCTGTCATTTAGATTTTTGTTACTCCAATGCATGGTAGCCTTGTTATTATGGAAGGTAGTCTATTGTCGAGATATTTGTTATTCCAATGGATTGTAGCCTTGTCATTATGGAAGGTAGTTTTTTGTTGATATTTTTGTTACTCCAATGGATGGTAGCCTTGTCATTATGGAAGATAGTCGTTCATTGAGATTTCTCTTACTCCAATGGATGGTAGCCTTGTTATTATGGAAGGTAATCTGTTGTTCATATTTTTGTTACTCCAACAGATGATAGCCTTGTCATTATAGAAGGTAGTCTATTGTCAAGATTTTTGTTATTCCAATGGATGGTAGCCCTATCATTATGGAAGGTAGTCTGTTGTCGAGATATATTTTACTCCAATGGTTGCTAGCCTTGTAATTATGGAAGGTAGTCTATCGTTGAGATTTCTGTTACTCCAATGGATTGTAGCCTTGCCATTATGGAAAGTAGTCAGTTGTTCAGATTTTTGTTACTCCAATGGATGGTAGCCTTTTCATTATGGAAGGTAGTATGTCGTTGATATTTCTGTTACTCCAATGGATTGTAGCCTTGTCATTATGGAAGGTAGTCTGTTGTTCAGATTATTGTTACTCCAATGGATGGTAGCCTTGTCATTATGGCAGGTAGTCTGTTGTCGAGAATATTTTATTCCATTGGATGGTAGCCTTGTCATTATGGAAGGTAGTCTGTTTTTGAGATTTTTGTTATACCAATGGATGGTAACCTTGTCATTATGAAAGGTAGTCTTTTGTCTAGATTTTTGTTACTTCAATGGAGTGTAGCCTTGTCATTATTGAAGGTGGTCTATTGTCAATATCTTTGTTACTCCAATGGATGGTATCCTTGCAATTATGGAAGGTAGTCTGTTGTTCAGATTTTTGTTACTCCAATGGATGGTAGCCTTGTCATTATGGAAGGTAGTCTGTTTTTAAGATTTTTGTTATTCCAATGGATGGTAACCTTGTCATTATGAAAGGTAGTCTTTTATCGAGATTTTTCTTACTCCAATGGATGGCAGCCTTGTCATTATTGAAGGTAGTCTATTGTCAATATCTTTGTTACTCTAATGGATGGTAGCCTTATCATTATGGAAGGTAGTCTATTGTCGAGATTTTTGTTATTCCAATGGATGGTAGCCTTGTCATTATGGAAGGTAGTTTTTTTTCAAGATTTTGGTTACTCCAATGGATGGTAGCCTTGTCATTGTGGAAGGTAGTCTACTGTTGAGATTTCTGTTACCCAAATGGATGGTAGCCTTGTAATTATGGAAGGTAGTCTGTTGTAGATATTTTTGTTACTCCAATGGACGGTATCCTTTTCATTATGGAAGGTAGTTTGTCGTTGAGATTTCTGTTACTCCAATGGATTGTAGCCTTGTCATTATGGAAGGTAGTTTGTTGTTCAGATTATTGTTACTCCAATGGATGGTAGCCTTGTCATTATGGAAGGTAGTCTGTTGTCGAGAATATTTTATTCCATTGGATGGTAGCCTTGTCATTATGGAAGGTATTATGTTTTTGAGATATTTGTTATTCCAATGGATGGTAACCTTGTCATTATGAAAGGTAGTCTTTTGTCTACATTTTAGTTACTCCAATGGATGGTAGCCTTGTTATTATTGAAGGTAGTCTATTGTCAATATCTTTGTTACTCCAATGGATGGTAGCCTTGTCATTATGGAAGGTAGTCTGTTGTTCAGATTTTTGTTACTCCAATGGATGGTAGCCTTGTAATTATGGAAGGTAGTCTGTTGTAGAGATTTTTGTTACTGCAATGGATGGTAGCCTTTTCATTATGGAAGGTAGTAAGTCGTCGAGATTTCTGTTACTCCAATGGATTGTAGCCTTGTCATTATGGAAGGTAGTTTTTGTTCAGATTTTTGTTACTCCAATGGATGGTAGCCTTGTCATTATGGAAGGTAGTTAGTTGTCGAGATTTGTGTTACTCCAATGTATGGTAGCCTTGTCGTTATGGAAGGTAGTATGTCGTTGAGATTTCTGTTACTCCAATGGATTGTAGCCTTGCCATTATGGAAAGTAGTCAGTTGTTCAGATTTTTGTTACTCCAATGGATGGTAGCCTTTTCATTATGGAAGGTAGTATGTCGTTGAGATTTCTGTTACTCCAATGGATTGTAGCCTTGTCATTATGGAAGGTAGTCTGTTGTTCAGATTATTGTTACTCCAATGGATGGTAGCCTTGTCATTATGGAAGGTAGTCTGTTGTCGAGAATATTTTATTCCATTGGATGGTAGCCTTGTCATTATGGAAGGTAGTCTGTTTTTGAGATTTTTGTTATACCAATGGATGGTAACCTTGTCATTATGAAAGGTAGTCTTTTGTCTAGATTTTTGTTACTCCAATGGAGTGTAGCCTTGTCATTATTGAAGGTGGTCTATTGTCAATATCTTTGTTACTCCAATGGATGGTATCCTTGCAATTATGGAAGGTAGTCTGTTGTTCAGATTTTTGTTACTCCAATGGATGGTAGCCTTGTCATTATGGAAGGTAGTCTGTTTTTAAGATTTTTGTTATTCCAATGGATGGTAACCTTGTCATTATGAAAGGTAGTCTTTTGTCGAGATTTTTCTTACTCCAATGGATGACAGCCTTGTCATTATTGAAGGTAGTCTATTGTCAATATCTTTGTTACTCTAATGGATGGTAGCCTTATCATTATGGAAGGTAGTCTATTGTCGAGATTTTTGTTATTCCAATGGATGGTAGCCTTGTCATTATGGAAGGTAGTTTTTTGTCAAGATTTTGGTTACTCCAATGGATGGTAGCCTTGTCATTGTGGAAGGTAGTCTACTGTTGAGATTTCTGTTACCCAAATGGATGGTAGCCTTGTAATTATGGAAGGTAGTCTGTTGTAGATATTTTTGTTACTCCAATGGACGGTATCCTTTTCATTATGGAAGGTAGTTTGTCGTTGAGATTTCTGTTACTCCAATGGATTGTAGCCTTGTCATTATGGAAGGTAGTTTGTTGTTCAGATTATTGTTACTCCAATGGATGGTAGCCTTGTCATTATGGAAGGTAGTCTGTTGTCGAGAATATTTTATTCCATTGGATGGTAGCCTTGTCATTATGGAAGGTATTATGTTTTTGAGATTTTTGTTATTCCAATGGATGGTAACCTTGTCATTATGAAAGGTAGTCTTTTGTCTACATTTTAGTTACTCCAATGGATGGTAGCCTTGTTATTATTGAAGGTAGTCTATTGTCAATATCTTTGTTACTCCAATGGATGATAGCCTTGTCATTATGGAAGGTAGTCTGTTGTTCAGATTTTTGTTACTCTAATGGATGGTAGCCTTGTAATTATGGAAGGTAGTCTGTTGTAGAGATTTTTGTTACTGCAATGGATGGTAGCCTTTTCATTATGTAAGGTAGTAAGTCGTCGAGATTTCTGTTACTCCAATGGATTGTAGCCTTGTCATTATGGAAGGTAGTTTTTGTTCAGATTTTTGTTACTCCAATGGATGGTAGCCTTGTCATTATGGAAGGTAGTTAGTTGTCGAGATTTGTGTTACTCCAATGTATGGTAGCCTTGTCGTTATGGAAGGTAGTATGTCGTTGAGATTTTTGTTACTCCAATGGATGGTAGCCTTGTCATTATGGAAGGTAGTATGTCGTTGAGATTTTTGTTACTCCAATGGATGGTAGCCTTGTCATTATGGAAGGTAGTCTATTGTCGAGATATTTGTTATTCCAATGGATTGTAGCCTTGTCATTATGGAAGGTAGTTTTTTGTCGAGATTTTTGTTACTCCAATGGATGGTAGCCTTGTCATTATGGAAGATAGTCGGTCATTGAGATTTCTCTTACTCCATTGGATGGTAGCCTTGTTATTATGGAAGGTAATCTGTTGTTCAGATTTTTTTTACTCCAACGGATGATAGCCTTGTCATTATAGAAGGTAGTCTATTGTCAAGATTTTTGTTATTCCAATGAATGGAAGCCTTGTCATTATGGAAGGTAGTCTGTTGTCGAGATTTATGATACTCCCATGGATGGTAGCCTTCTAATTATGGAAGGTAGTCTGTTGTCGA
This sequence comes from Vicia faba, assembly GCA_948472305.1. Lineage (NCBI taxonomy): Eukaryota > Viridiplantae > Streptophyta > Magnoliopsida > Fabales > Fabaceae > Vicia > Vicia faba. Next base: position 678,194,317 of record OX451739.1, on the reverse strand, counting down.
GATATTTTTTACTCCAATGGTTGCTAGCCTTGTCATTATGGAAGGTAGTCTGTCGTTGAGATTTCTGTTACTCCAATGGATTGTAGCCTTGTCATTATGGAAGGTAGTCTGTTATTCAGATTTTTGTTACTCCAATGGATGGTAGCCTTTTCATTATGGAAGGTAGTATGTCATTGAGATTTTTGTTACTCCAATGGATTGTAGCCTTGTCATTATGGAAGGTAGTCTGTTGTTCAGATTATAGTTACTCCAATGGATGGTAGCATTGTCATTATGGAAGGTAGTCTATTTTTTGAGGTTTTAATTATTCCAATGGATGGTAACCTTGTCATTATGAAAGGTAGTCTTTTGTCTATATTTTTGTTACTCCAATGGATGGTATCCTTGTCATTATTGAAGGTAGTCTATTGTCAATATCTTAGTTACTCCAATGGATGGTATCCTTGTCATTATGGAAGGTAGTCTATCGTTGAGATTTTTGTTACTCCAATGGATGGTAGCCTTGTCATTATGGAAGGTAGTATGTCGTTGAGATTTTTGTTACTCCAATGGATGGTAGCCTTGTCATTATGGAAGGTAGTCTATTGTCGAGATATTTGTTATTTAAATGAATGGTGGCCTTGTCGTTATGGAAGGTAGTCTGTTGTCGTGATTTGTGTTACTCCAATGTATGGTGGCCTTGTCGTTATGGAAGGTAGTCTGTTGTCGTGATTTTTGTTACTCCAATGGATGATAGCCTTGTCATTATGGAAGGTAGTCTATTGTCGAGATTTTTGATACTCCAATGGATGGTAGCCTTGTAATTATCGAAGGTAGTCTGTTGTCGAGATTTTTTTTACTCCAATGGATGGTAGTCTTGTAATTATCGAAGGTAGTCTGTTGTCGAGATTTTTTTTACTCCAATGGAAGGTAGTCTTGTTATTATGGAAGGTAGTATATCGTTGAGATTTCTGTTACTCCAATGGATTGTAGCCTTGTCATTATGGAACGTAGTCTGTTCAGATTTTTGTTACTCCAATGGATGGTAGCCTTGTCATTATGGAAGGTAGTCTGTTGTCGGGAATATTTTATTCCATTAGATGGTAGCCTTGTCATTATGGAAGGTAGTCTGTTTTTGAGATTTTTGTTATTCTAATGGATGGTAACCTTGTCATTATTGAAGGTAGTCTATTGTCGATATCTTTGTTACTCCAATGGATGGTAGCCTTGTCATTATGCAAGGTAGTCTATTGTTGAGATTTTTGTTATTCCAATGGATGGTAGCCTTGTCATTATGGAAGGTAGTTTTTTGTCAAAATTTTTGTTACTCGAATGGTTGGTAGCCTTGTCATTATGGAAGGTAGTCTATTGTCGATATTTTTGTTACCCAAATGGATGGTAGAATTGTAATTATGGAAGGTAGTCTGTTATATAGATTTTTGTTACTCCAATGGATGCTAGCCTTGTCATTATGGAAGGTAGTCTATTGTCGATATTTTTGCTATTCCAATGGAAGGTAACATTGTCATTATGGAAGGTAGTCTTTTGTCTAGATTGTTGTTACTCCAATGGATTGTAGGCTTGTCATTATTGAAGGTGGTATGTTGTCGATATCTTTGTTACTCCAATGGATGATAACCTTGTCATTATGCATGGTAGTCTGTTGTTCATATTTTTGTTACTCCAATGGATGGTAGCCTTGCCATTATGGAAGATAGTCTATTGTTCAGATTTTTGTTACTCCAATGGATGGTAACCTCGTCATTATGGAAGGTAGTCTATTATCGAGATTTTTGTTATTCCAATGGATGGTAGCCTTGTCATTATGGAAGGTAGTCTATTGTCGAGATTTTTGATACACCAATGGATGGTAGCAAGTTCATTATGGAAGGTAGTCTGTTGTCGAGATTTTTTTTACTCCAATGGATGGTAGTCTTGTCATTATGGAAGGTAGTCTGTCGTTGAGATTTATGTTACTCCAATGGATGAAAGCCTTGTCATTATGGAGGGTATTATGTCATGGAGATTTTTGTTACTCAAATGGATGATAGCCTTGTCATTATGGAAGGTAGTCTATTGTCGAGATTTTTGTTATTCTAATGGATGGTAGCCTAGTCATTATGTAAGGTAGTCTTTTGTCTAGATTGTTGTTACTCCAATGGATGGTAGCCTTTCCATTATTGAAGGTAGTCTGTTGTCGATATCTTTGTTACTCAAATGGATGATAGCCTTGTCATTATGCAAGGTAGTCTGTTGTTCATATTTTTGTTACTCCAATGGATGGTAGCCTTGTCATTTTGGAAGGTAGTCTATTGTCGAGATTTTTGTTATTCCAATGGATGGTAGCCTTGTCATTATAGAAGGTAGTTTTTTGTCGAGGTTTTTGTTACACCAAATGATGGTAGCCTTGTCATTATGGAAGGGAGTCTATTGTCGAGATTTCTTTTACCCAAATGGATGGTAGCCTTGTAATTATGGAAGGTAGTCTGTTGTAAAGATTTTTGTTACTGCAATGGATGGTAGCCTTTTCATTATGGAAGGTAGTCGGTCGTTGAGATTTCTGTTACTCTAATGGATTGTAGCCTTGTCATTATGGAAGGTAGTTTGTTGTTCAGATTTTTGTTACTCCAATGGATGCTAACCTTGCCATTATGAAAGGTAGTCTATTGTCGAGATTTTTGTTATTCCAATGGATGGTAACCTTGTCATTATGGAAGGTAGTCTTTTGTCTAGAATTTTGTTACTCCAATGGATGGTAGCTTTTCATTATGGAAGGTAGTCTATTGTCGCGGTTTTTGTTACCCAAATGGATGGTAGCCTTGTACTTATGGAAGGTAGTCTGTTGTAGATATTTTTGTTACTCCAATGGATGGTAGACTTTTCATTGTGGAAGGTAGTCTGCCGTTGAAATTTCTGTGACTCCGATGGATTGTAGCCTTGTTATTATGGAAGGTAGTCTGTTGTTCAGATTTTTGTTATTCCAATGGATCGTAACCTTGTTATTATGAAAGGTAGTCTTTTGTCCAGATTTTTGTTACTCCAATGGATGGTAGCCTTGTCATTATTGAAGGTAGTTTATTGTCAATATCTTTGTTACTCCAATGGATGGCAACCTTGTCATTATGGAAGGTAGTCTATTGTTGAGATTTTTGTTATTCCAATGGATGGTAGCCTTGTCATTATGGAAGGTAGTTTTTTGTCGAGATTTTTGTTACTCGAATGGATGGTAGCCTTTTCATTATGGAATGTAGTCTGTCGTTGAGATTTTTGTTACTCCAATGGATTGTAGCCTTGTCATTATGGAAGGTAGTCTGTTGTTCAGATTATTGTTACTCCAATGGATGGTAGCCTTGTCATTATGGAAGGTCGTCTGTTGTCGAGAATATTTTATTCCATTGGATGATAGCCTTGTCATTATTGAAGGTAGTCTGTTTTTGAGATTTTTGTTATTCCAATGGATGGTAACCTTGTCATTATGAAAGGTAGTCTTTTGTCTAGATTTTTGTTACTCCAATGGATGGTATCCTTGTCATTATTGAAGGTAGTCTGTTGATCAGATTTTTGTTACTCCAATGGATGGTAGCCTTGTCATTATGGAAGGTAGTCTGTTTTCGAGAATATTTTATTCCATTGGATGGTAGCCTTGTCATTATGAAAGGTAGTCTTTTTTCGAAATTTTTGTTACTCTAATGGATGGTAGCCTTGTCATTATTGAAGGTAGTCTATTGTCAATATCTTTGTTACTCCAATGGATGTTAGACTTATCATTATGGAAGGTAGTCTATTGTCAAGATTTTTGTTATTCCAATGGATGGTAGCCTTGTCATTATGGAAGGTAGTTTTTTGTCGAGATTTTTGTTACTCCAATGGATGGTAGCCTTGTCATTGTGGAAGGTAGTCTATTGTCGAGATTTCTGTTACCCAAATGGATGGTAGCCTTGCAATTATGGAAGGTAGTCTGTCGTTGAGATTTATGTTACTCCAATGGATTGTAGCCTTGTCATTATGGAAGGTAGTCTGTTGTTCAGATTATTGTTTCTCCAATGGATGGTAGCCTTGTCATTATGGAAGGTAGTCTGTTGTCGATAATATTTTATTCCATTGGATGGTAGCCTTGTCATTATGGAAGGTATTATGTTTTTGAGATTTTTGTTATTCCAATGGATGGTAACCTTGTCATTATGAAAGGTAGTCTTTTGTCTACATTTTTGTTACTCCAATGGATGGTAGCCTTGTTATTATTGAAGGTAGTCTATTGTCAATATCTTTGTTACTCCAATGGATGGTTGCCTTGTCATTATGGAAGGTAGTCTGTTGTTCAGATTTTTGTTACTCCAATGGATGGTAGCCTTGTAATTATGGAAGGTAGTCTATTGTAGAGATTTTTGTTACTCAAATGGATGGTAGCCTTTTCATTATGGAAGGTAGTATGTCGTTGAGATTTCTGTTACTCCAATGGATTGTAGCCTTGTCATTATGGAAGGTAGTCTGTTGTTCAGATTTTTGTTACTCCAATGGATGCTAGACTTGTCATTATGGAAGGTAGTCTATTGTCGATATTTTTGTTATTGCAATGAAAGGTAACATTGTCATTATGGAAGGTAGTCTTTTGTCTAGATTGTTGTTACTCCAATGGATGGTAGCCTTGTCATTATTGAAGATGGTCTGTTGTCGATATCTTGGTTACTCCAATGGATGATAGCCTTGTCATTATGCATGGTAGTCTGTTGTTCAGATTTTTGTTACTCCAATGGATGGTACCCTTGCCAATATGGAAGATAGTCTGTTGTTCAGATTTTTGTTACTCTAATGGATGGTAACCTTGTTATTATGGAAGGTAGTCTGTTGTCGAGATTTTTGTTATTCCATTGGATGGTAGCCTTGTCATTATGGAAGGTAGTCTGTTGTTCCGATTATTGTTACTCCAATTGATGGTAACCAGTTCATTATGGGAGGTAGTCTGTTTTCGGGATTTGTATTACTCCAATGAATGGTAGCCTTGTCGTTATGAAAGGTAGTCTGTCGTTGAGATTTATGTTACTCCAATGGATGAAAGCCTTGTCATTATGGAAGGTAGTCTTTTGTCGAGATTTTTGTTATTCCATTGGATGGTAGCGTTGTCATTATGGAAGGTAGTCTGTTGTTCAGATTTTTGTTACTCCAATAGATGGTAACCTTTTCATTATGGAAGGTAGTCAGTTGTCGAGATTTGTGTTACTCCAATGTATGGTAGCCTTGTCGTTATGGAAGGTAATCTGTCGTTGAGATTTTTGTTACTCCAATGGATGGTAGCCTTGTCCTTATGGAAGGTAGTATGTCGTTGAGATTTTTGTTACTCCAATGGATGGTAGCCTTGTCATTATGGAAGGTAGTCTATTGTCGAGATATTTGTTATTGCAATGTATTGTAGCCTTGTCATTATGGAAGGTAGTCTTTTGTCGACATTTTTGTTACTCCAATGGATGGTAGCCTTTTCATTATGGAAGGTAGTTTTTGTTCAGATTTTTGTTACTCCAATGGATGGTAGCCTTGTCATTATGGAAGGTAGTTAGTTGTCGAGATTTGTGTTACTCCAATGTATGGTAGCCTTGTTATTACGGAAGGTAGTCTGTCGTTTAGATTTTTGTTACTCCAATGCATGGTAGCCTTGTTATTATGGAAGGTAGTCTATTGTCGAGATATTTGTTATTCCAATGGATTGTAGCCTTGTCATTATGGAAGGTAGGTTTTTGTTGATATTTTAGTTACTCCAATGGATGGTAGCCTTGTCATTATGGAAGATAGTCGGTCATTGAGATTTCTCTTACTCCAATGGATGGTAGCCTTGTTATTATGGAAGGTAATCTGTTGTTCATATTTTTGTTACTCCAACGGATGATAGCCTTGTCATTATAGAAGGTAGTCTATTGTCAAGATTTTTGTTATTCCAATGGATGGTAGCCCTATCATTATGGAAGGTAGTCTGTTGTCGAGATATTTTTTACTCCAATGGTTGCTAGCCTTGTCATTATGGAAGGTAGTCTATCGTTGAGATTTCTGTTACTCCAATGGATTGTAGCCTTGCCATTATGGAAAGTAGTCAGTTGTTCATATTTTTGTTACTCCAATGGATGGTAGCCTTTTCATTATGGAAGGTAGTATGTCGTTGAGATTTCTGTTACTCCAATGGATTGTAGCCTTGTCATTATGGAAGGTAGTCTGTTGTTCAGATTATTGTTACTCCAATGGATGGTAGCCTTGTCATTATGGAAGGTAGTCTGTTGTCGAGAATATTTTATTCCATTGGATGGTAGCCTTGTCATTATGGAAGGTAGTCTATTTTTGAGATTTTTGTTATTCCAATGGATGGTAACCTTGTCATTATGAAAGGTAGTCTTTTGTCTAGATTTTTGTTACTCCAATGGAGTGTAGCCTTGTCATTATTGAAGGTGGTCTATTGTCAATATCTTTGTTACTCCAATGGATGGTATCCTTGCAATTATGGAAGGTAGTCTGTTGTTCAGATTTTTGTTACTCCAATGGATGGTAGCCTTGTCATTATGGAAGGTAGTCTGTTTTTAAGATTTTTGTTATTCCAATGGATGGTAACCTTGTCATTATGAAAGGTAGTCTTTTGTCGAGATTTTTCTTACTCCAATGGATGGCAGCCTTGTCATTATTGAAGGTAGTCTATTGTCAATATCTTTGTTACTCCAATGGATGGTAGCCTTATCATTATGGAAGGTAGTCTATTGTCGAGATTTTTGTTATTCCAATGGATGGTAGCCTTGTCATTATGGAAGGTAGTTTTTTGGCAAGATTTTGGTTACTCCAATGGATGGTAGCCTTGTCATTGTGGAAGGTAGTCTATTGTTGAGATTTCTGTTACCCAAATGGATGGTAGCCTTGTAATTATGGAAGGTAGTCTGTTGTAGATATTTTTGTTACTCCAATGGACGGTATCCTTTTCATTATCGAAGGTAGTTTGTCGTTGAGATTTCTGTTACTCCAATGGATTGTAGCCTTGTCATTATGGAAGGTAGTTTGTTGTTCAGATTATTGTTACTCCAATGGATGGTAGCCTTGTCATTATGGAAGGTAGGCTGTTGTCGAGAATATTTTATTCCATTGGATGGTAGCCTTGTCATTATGGAAGGTATTAAGTTTTTGAGATTTTTGTTATTCCAATGGATGGTAACCTTGTCATTATGAAAGGTAGTCTTTTGTCTACATTTTAGTTACTCCAATGGATGGTAGCCTTGTTATTATTGAAGGTATTCTATTGTCAATATCTTTGTTACTCCAATGGATGGTAGCCTTGTCATTATGGAAGGTAGTCTGTTGTTCAGATTTTTGTTACTCCAATGGATGGTAGCCTTGTAATTATGGAAGGTAGTCTGTTGTAGAGATTTTTGTTACTGCAATGGATGGTAGCCTTGTCATTATGGAAGGTAGTTAGTTGTCGAGATTTGTGTTACTCCAATGTATGGTAGCCTTGTTATTACGGAAGGTAGTCTGTCGTTTAGATTTTTGTTACTCCAATGCATGGTAGCCTTGTTATTATGGAAGGTAGTCTATTGTCGAGATATTTGTTATTCCAATGGATTGTAGCCTTGTCATTATGGAAGGTAGGTTTTTGTTGATATTTTAGTTACTCCAATGGATGGTAGCCTTGTCATTATGGAAGATAGTCGGTCATTGAGATTTCTCTTACTCCAATGGATGGTAGCCTTGTTATTATGGAAGGTAATCTGTTGTTCATATTTTTGTTACTCCAACGGATGATAGCCTTGTCATTATAGAAGGTAGTCTATTGTCAAGATTTTTGTTATTCCAATGGATGGTAGCCCTATCATTATGGAAGGTAGTCTGTTGTCGAGATATTTTTTACTCCAATGGTTGCTAGCCTTGTCATTATGGAAGGTAGTCTATCGTTGAGATTTCTGTTACTCCAATGGATTGTAGCCTTGCCATTATGGAAAGTAGTCAGTTGTTCATATTTTTGTTACTCCAATGGATGGTAGCCTTTTCATTATGGAAGGTAGTATGTCGTTGAGATTTCTGTTACTCCAATGGATTGTAGCCTTGTCATTATGGAAGGTAGTCTGTTGTTCAGATTATTGTTACTCCAATGGAAGGTAGCCTTGTCATTATGGAAGGTATTAAGTTTTTGAGATTTTTGTTATTCCAATGGATGGTAACCTTGTCATTATGAAAGGTAGTCTTTTGTCTACATTTTAGTTACTCCAATGGATGGTAGCCTTGTTATTATTGAAGGTATTCTATTGTCAATATCTTTGTTACTCCAATGGATGGTAGCCTTGTCATTATGGAAGGTAGTCTGTTGTTCAGATTTTTGTTACTCCAATGGATGGTAGCCTTGTAATTATGGAAGGTAGTCTGTTGTAGAGATTTTTGTTACTGCAATGGATGGTAGCCTTTTCATTATGGAAGGTAGTAAGTCGTCGAGATTTCTGTTACTCCAATGGATTGTAGCCTTGTCATTATGGAAGGTAGTTTTTGTTCAGATTTTTGTTACTCCAATGGATGGTAGCCTTGTCATTATGGAAAGTAGTTAGTTGTCGAGATTTGTGTTACTCCAATGTATGGTAGCCTTGTGGTTATGGAAGGTAGTATGTCGTTGAGATTTTTGTTACTCCAATGGATGGTAGCCTTGTCATTATGGAAGGTAGTATGTCGTTGAGATTTTTGTTACTCCAATGGATGGTAGCCTTGTCATTATGGAAGGTAGTCTATTGTCGAGATATTTGTTATTCCAATGGATTGTAGCCTTGTCATTATGGAAGGTAGTTTTTTGTCGAGATTTTTGTTACTCCAATGGATGGTAGCCTTGTCATTATGGAAGATAGTCGGTCATTGAGATTTCTCTTACTCCATTGGATGGTAGCCTTGTTATTATGGAAGGTAATCTGTTGTTCAGATTTTTTTTACTCCAACGGATGATAGCCTTGTCATTATAGAAGGTAGTCTATTGTCAAGATTTTTGTTATTCCAATGGATGGAAGCCTTGTCATTATGGAAGGTAGTCTGTTGTCGAGATATTTTTTACTCCAATGGTTGCTAGCCTTGTCATTATGGAAGGTAGTCTGTCGTTGAGATTTCTGTTACTCCAATGGATTGTAGCCTTGTCATTATGGAAGGTAGTCTGTTGTTCAGATTTTTGTTACTCCAATGGATGGTAGCCTTTTCATTATGGAAGGTAGTATGTCATTGAGATTTTTGTTACTCCAATGGATTGTAGCCTTGTCATTATGGAAGGTAGTCTGTTGTTCAGATTATAGTTACTCCAATGGATGGTAGCCTTGTCATTATGGAAGGTAGTCTGTTGTCGAGAATATTTTATTCCATTGGATGGTAGCATTGTCATTATGCAAGGTAGTCTGTTTTTTGAGGTTTTAATTATTCCAATGGATGGTAACCTTGTCATTATGAAAGGTAGTCTTTTGTCTATATTTTTGTTACTCCAATGGATGGTAGCCTTGTCATTATTGAAGGTAGTCTATTGTCAATATCTTTGTTACTCCAATGGATGGTATCCTTGTCATTATGGAAGGTAGTCTATTGTACAAATTTTTGTTACTGCAATGGATGGTAGCCTTGTCATTATGGAAGGTAGTATAGTGTCGAGAATATTTTATTCCATTGGATGGTAGCCTTGTCATTATGGAAGGTAGTCTGTTTTTAAGATTTTTGTTATTCCAATGGATGGTAACCTTGTCATTATGAAAGGTAGTCTTTTGTCGATATTTTTGTTACTCCAATGGATGGTAGCCTTGTCATTATTGAAGGTAGTCTATTGTCAATATCTTTGTTACTCCAATGGATGGTAGCCTTATCATTATGGAAGGTAGTCTATTGTCGAGTTTTTTGTTATTCAAATGGATGGTAAACTTGTCATTATGGAAGGTAGTTTTTTGTCGAGATTTTTGTTACTCCAATGAATGGTAGCCTTGTCATTGAGGAAGGTAGTCTATTGTCGAGATTTCTATTACCCAAATGGATGGTAGCCTTATAATTATGGAAGGTAGTCTATTGTTGAGATTTTTGTTACTCCAATGGATGGTAGCCTTTTCATTATGGAAGGTAGTCTGTCGTTGAGATTTCTGTTACTCCAATGGATTGTAGCCTTGTCATTATGGAAGGTAGTCTTTTGTTCAGATTATTGTTACTCCAATGGATGGTAGCCTTGTCATTATGGAAGGTAGTCTGTTGTCGAGAATATTTTATTCCATTGGATGGTAGCCTTGTCATTATGGAAGGTAGTCTGTTTTTAAGATTTTTGTTATTCCAATGCATGGTAACCTTGTCATTATGAAAGGTAGTCTTTTGTCTAGATTTTTGTTACTCCAATGGAGTGTAGCCTTGTCATTATTGAGGGTAGTCTATTGTCAATATCTTTATTACTCCAATTGATGGTATCCTTGCAATTATGGAAGGTAGTCTGTTGTTCAAATTTTTGTTACTCCAATGGATTGTAGCCTTGTCATTATGGAAGGTAGTCTGTTGTTCAGATTATAGTTACTCCAATGGATGGTAGCCTTGTCATTATGGAAGGTAGTCTGTTGTCGAGAATATTTTATTCCATTGGATGGTAGCATTGTCATTATGGAAGGTAGTCTGTTTTTGAGGTTTTAATTATTCCAATGGATGGTAACCTTGTCATTATGAAAGATAGTCTTTTGTCTATATTTTTGTTACTCCAATGGATGGTAGCCTTGTCATTATTGAAGGTAGTCTATTGTCAATATCTTTGTTACTCCAATGGATGGTATCCTTGTCATTATGGAAGGTAGTCTATTGTTCAGATTATAGTTACTCCAATGGATGGTAGCCTTGTCATTATGGAAGGTAGTCTGTTGTAGATATTTTTGTTACTCCAATGGACGGTATCCTTTTCATTATCGAAGGTAGTTTGTCGTTGAGATTTCTGTTACTCCAATGGATTGTAGCCTTGTCATTATGGAAGGTAGTTTGTTGTTCAGATTATTGTTACTCCAATGGATGGTAGCCTTGTCATTATGGAAGGTAGGCTGTTGTCGAGAATATTTTATTCCATTGGATGGTAGCCTTGTCATTATGGAAGGTATTAAGTTTTTGAGATTTTTGTTATTCCAATGGATGGTAACCTTGTCAATATGAAAGGTAGTCTTTTGTCTACATTTTAGTTACTCCAATGGATGGTAGCCTTGTTATTATTGAAGGTATTCTATTGTCAATATCTTTGTTACTCCAATGGATGGTAGCCTTGTCATTATGGAAGGTAGTCTGTTGTTCAGATTTTTGTTACTCCAATGGATGGTAGCCTTGTAATTATGGAAGGTAGTCTGTTGTAGAGATTTTTGTTACTGCAATGGATGGTAGCCTTTTCATTATGGAAGGTAGTAAGTCGTCGAGATTTCTGTTACTCCAATGGATTGTAGCCTTGTCATTATGGAAGGTAGTTTTTGTTCAGATTTTTGTTACTCCAATGGATGGTAGCCTTGTCATTATGGAAAGTAGTTAGTTGTCGAGATTTGTGTTACTCCAATGTATGGTAGCCTTGTGGTTATGGAAGGTAGTATGTCGTTGAGATTTTTGTTACTCCAATGGATGGTAGCCTTGTCATTATGGAAGGTAGTATGTCGTTGAGATTTTTGTTACTCCAATGGATGGTAGCCTTGTCATTATGGAAGGTAGTCTATTGTCGAGATATTTGTTATTCCAATGGATTGTAGCCTTGTCATTATGGAAGGTAGTTTTTTGTCGAGATTTTTGTTACTCCAATGGATGGTAGCCTTGTCATTATGGAAGATAGTCGGTCATTGAGATTTCTCTTACTCCATTGGATGGTAGCCTTGTTATTATGGAAGGTAATCTGTTGTTCAGATTTTTTTTACTCCAACGGATGATAGCCTTGTCATTATAGAAGGTAGTCTATTGTCAAGATTTTTGTTATTCCAATGGATGGAAGCCTTGTCATTATGGAAGGTAGTCTGTTGTCGAGATATTTTTTACTCCAATGGTTGCTAGCCTTGTCATTATGGAAGGTAGTCTGTCGTTGAGATTTCTGTTACTCCAATGGATTGTAGCCTTGTCATTATGGAAGGTAGTCTGTTGTTCAGATTTTTGTTACTCCAATGGATGGTAGCCTTTTCATTATGGAAGGTAGTATGTCATTGAGATTTTTGTTACTCCAATGGATTGTAGCCTTGTCATTATGGAAGGTAGTCTGTTGTTCAGATTATAGTTACTCCAATGGATGGTAGCCTTGTCATTATGGAAGGTAGTCTGTTGTCGAGAATATTTTATTCCATTGGATGGTAGCATTGTCATTATGCAAGGTAGTCTGTTTTTTGAGGTTTTAATTATTCCAATGGATGGTAACCTTGTCATTATGAAAGGTAGTCTTTTGTCTATATTTTTGTTACTCCAATGGATGGTAGCCTTGTCATTATTGAAGGTAGTCTATTGTCAATATCTTTGTTACTCCAATGGATGGTATCCTTGTCATTATGGAAGGTAGTCTATTGTACAAATTTTTGTTACTGCAATGGATGGTAGCCTTGTCATTATGGAAGGTAGTATAGTGTCGAGAATATTTTATTCCATTGGATGGTAGCCTTGTCATTATGGAAGGTAGTCTGTTTTTAAGATTTTTGTTATTCCAATGGATGGTAACCTTGTCATTATGAAAGGTAGTCTTTTGTCGATATTTTTGTTACTCCAATGGATGGTAGCCTTGTCATTATTGAAGGTAGTCTATTGTCAATATCTTTGTTACTCCAATGGATGGTAGCCTTATCATTATGGAAGGTAGTCTATTGTCGAGTTTTTTGTTATTCAAATGGATGGTAAACTTGTCATTATGGAAGGTAGTTTTTTGTCGAGATTTTTGTTACTCCAATGAATGGTAGCCTTGTCATTGAGGAAGGTAGTCTATTGTCGAGATTTCTATTACCCAAATGGATGGTAGCCTTATAATTATGGAAGGTAGTCTATTGTTGAGATTTTTGTTACTCCAATGGATGGTAGCCTTTTCATTATGGAAGGTAGTCTGTCGTTGAGATTTCTGTTACTCCAATGGATTGTAGCCTTGTCATTATGGAAGGTAGTCTTTTGTTCAGATTATTGTTACTCCAATGGATGGTAGCCTTGTCATTATGGAAGGTAGTCTGTTGTCGAGAATATTTTATTCCATTGGATGGTAGCCTTGTCATTATGGAAGGTAGTCTGTTTTTGAGATTTTTGTTATTCCAATGCATGGTAACCTTGTCATTATGAAAGGTAGTCTTTTGTCTAGATTTTTGTTACTCCAATGGAGTGTAGCCTTGTCATTATTGAGGGTAGTCTATTGTCAATATCTTTATTACTCCAATTGATGGTATCCTTGCAATTATGGAAGGTAGTCTGTTGTTCAAATTTTTGTTACTCCAATGGATTGTAGCCTTGTCATTATGGAAGGTAGTCTGTTGTTCAGATTATAGTTACTCCAATGGATGGTAGCCTTGTCATTATGGAAGGTAGTCTGTTGTCGAGAATATTTTATTCCATTGGATGGTAGCATTGTCATTATGGAAGGTAGTCTGTTTTTGAGGTTTTAATTATTCCAATGGATGGTAACCTTGTCATTATGAAAGATAGTCTTTTGTCTATATTTTTGTTACTCCAATGGATGGTAGCCTTGTCATTATTGAAGGTAGTCTATTGTCAATATCTTTGTTACTCCAATGGATGGTATCCTTGTCATTATGGAAGGTAGTCTATTGTTCAGATTATAGTTACTCCAATGGATGGTAGCCTTGTCATTATGGAAGGTAGTCTGTTGTCGAGAATATTTTATTCCATTGGATGGTAGAATTGTCATTATGGAAGGTAGTTTGTTTTTGAGGTTTTAATTATTCCAATTGATGGTAACCTTGTCATTATGAAAGGTAGTCTTTTGTCTATATTTTTGTTACTCCAATGGATGGTAGCCTTGTTATTATTGAAGGTAGTCTATTGTCAATATCTTTGTTACTCCAATGGATGGTATCCTTGTCATTATGGAAGGTAGTCTATTGTTCAAATTTTTGTTACTGCAATGGATGGTAGCCTTGTCATTATGGAAGGTAGTATGTTGTCGAGAATATTTTATTCCATTGGATGGTAGCCTTGTCATTATGGAAGGTAGTCTGTTTTTAAGATTTTTGTTATTCCAATGGATGGTAACCTTGTCATTATGAAAGGTAGTCTTTTGTCTACATTTTTGTTACTCAAATGGATGATAGCCTTGTCATTATGGAAGGTAGTCTATTGTCGAGATTTTTGTTATTCTAATGGATGGTAGCCTAGTCATTATGTAAGGTAGTCTTTTGTCTAGATTGTTGTTACTCCAATGGATGGTAGCCTTTCCATTATTGAAGGTAGTCTGTTGTCGATATCTTTGTTACTCAAATGGATGATAGCCTTGTCATTATGCAAGGTAGTCTGTTGTTCATATTTTTGTTACTCCAATGGATGGTAGCCTTGTCATTATGGAAGGTAGTCTATTGTCGAGATTTTTGTTATTCCAATGGATGGTAGCCTTGTCATTATAGAAGGTAGTTTTTTGTCGAGGTTTTTGTTACACCAAATGATGGTAGCCTTGTCATTGTGGAAGGGAGTATATTGTCGAGATTTCTTTTACCCAAATGGATGGTAGCCTTGTAATTATGGAAGGTAGTCTGTTGTAGAGATTTTTGTTACTGCAATGGATGGTAGCCTTTTCATTATGGAAGGTAGTCGGTCGTTGAGATTTCTGTTACTCTAATGGATTGTAGCCTTGTCATTATGGAAGGTAGTCTGTTGTTCAGATTTTTTTTACTCCAATGGATGCTAACCTTGCCATTATGAAAGGTAGTCTATTGTCGAGATTTTTGTAATTCCAATGGATGATAACCTTGTCATTATGGAAGGTAGTCTTTTGTCTAGAATTTTGTTACTCCAATGGATGGTAGCTTTTCATTATGGAAGGTAGTCTATTGTCGCGGTTTTTGTTACCCAAATGGATGGTAGCCTTGTACTTATGGAAGGTAGTCTGTTGTAGATATTTTTGTTACTCCAATGGATGGTAGACTTTTCATTGTGGAAGGTAGTCTGCCGTTGAAATTTCTGTGACTCCGATGGATTGTAGCCTTGTTATTATGGAAGGGAGTCTGTTGTTCAGATTTTTGTTATTCCAATGGATCGTAACCTTGTCATTATGAAAGGTAGTCTTTTGTCCAGATTTTTGTTACTCCAATGGATGGTAGCCTTGTCATTATTGAAGGTAGTTTATTGTCAATATCTTTGTTACTCCAATGGATGGCAACCTTGTCATTATGGAAGGTAGTCTATTGTTGAGATTTTTGTTATTCCAATGGATGGTAGCCTTGTCATTATGGAAGGTAGTTTTTTGTCGAGATTTTTGTTACTCGAATGGATGGTAGCCTTTTCATTATGGAATGTAGTCTGTCGTTGAGATTTCTGTTACTCCATTGGATTGTAGCCTTGTCATTATGGAAGGTAGTCTGTTGTTCAGATTATTGTTACTCCAATGGATGGTAGCCTTGTCATTATGGAAGGTCGTCTGTTGTCGAGAATATTTTATTCCATTGGATGATAGCCTTGTCATTATTGAAGGTAGTCTGTTTTTGAGATTTTTGTTATTCCAATGGATGGTAACCTTGTCATTATGAAAGGTAGTCTTTTGTCTAGATTTTTGTTACTCCAATGGATGGTATCCTTGTCATTATTGAAGGTAGTCTGTTGATCAGATTTTTGTTACTCCAATGGATGGTAGCCTTGTCATTATGGAAGGTAGTCTGTTTTCGAGAATATTTTATTCCATTGGATGGTAGCCTTTTCATTATGAAAGGTAGTCTTTTTTCGAAATTTTTGTTACTCTAATGGATGGTAGCCTTGTCATTATTGAAGGTAGTCTATTGTCAATATCTTTGTTACTCCAATGGATGTTAGACTTATCATTATGGAAGGTAGTCTATTGT
Source organism: Vicia faba (assembly GCA_948472305.1). Lineage (NCBI taxonomy): Eukaryota > Viridiplantae > Streptophyta > Magnoliopsida > Fabales > Fabaceae > Vicia > Vicia faba. The sequence continues at coordinate 678,178,355 of OX451739.1, read as the reverse complement.
CAAGATTTTTGTTATTCCAATGGATGGTAGCCTTTTCATTATGGAAGGTAGTTTTTTGTCGAGATTTTTGTTACTCCAATGGATGGTAGCCTTGTCATTGTGGAAGGTAGTCTATTGTCGAGATTTCTGTTACCCAAATGGATGGTAGCCTTGCAATTATGGAAGGTAGTCTGTCGTTGAGATTTATGTTACTCCAATGGATTGTAGCCTTGTCATTATGGAAGGTAGTCTGTTGTTCAGATTATTGTTTCTCCAATGGATGGCAGCCTTGTCATTATGGAAGGTAGTCTGTTGTCGATAATATTTTATTCCATTGGATGGTAGCCTTGTCATTATGGAAGGTATTATGTTTTTGAGATTTTTGTTATTCCAATGGATGGTAACCTTGTCATTATGAAAGGTAGTCTTTTGTCTACATATTTGTTACTCCAATGGATGGTAGCCTTGTTATTATTGAAGGTAGTCTATTGTCAATATCTTTGTTACTCCAATGGATGGTAGCCTTGTCATTATGGAAGGTAGTCTGTTGTTCAGATTTTTGTTACTCCAATGGATGGTAGCCTTGTAATTATGGAAGGTAGTCTATTGTAGAGATTTTTGGTTACTCAAATGGATGGTAGCCTTTTCATTATGGAAGGTAGTATGTCGTTGAGATTTCTGTTACTCCAATGGATTGTAGCCTTGTCATTATGGAAGGTAGTCTGTTGTTCAGATTTTTGTTACTCCAATGGATGCTAGACTTGTCATTATGGAAGGTAGTCTATTGTCGATATTTTTGTTATTGCAATGAAAGGTAACATTGTCATTATGGAAGGTAGTCTTTTGTCTAGATTGTTGTTACTCCAATGGATGGTAGCCTTGTCATTATTGAAGATGGTCTGTTGTCGATATCTTGGTTACTCCAATGGATGATAGCCTTGTCATTATGCATGGTAGTCTGTTGTTCAGATTTTTGTTACTCCAATGGATGGTACCCTTGCCAATATGGAAGATAGTCTGTTGTTCAGATTTTTGTTACTCTAATGGATGGTAACCTTGTTATTATGGAAGGTAGTCTGTTGTCGAGATTTTTATTATTCCATTGGATGGTAGCCTTGTCATTATGGAAGGTAGTCTGTTGTTCCGATTATTGTTACTCCAATTGATGGTAACCAGTTCATTATGGGAGGTAGTCTGTTTTCGGGATTTGTATTACTCCAATGAATGGTAGCCTTGTCGTTATGAAAGGTAGTCTGTCGTTGAGATTTATGTTACTCCAATGGATGAAAGCCTTGTCATTATGGAAGGTAGTCTTTTGTCGAGATTTTTGTTATTCCATTGGATGGTAGCCTTGTCATTATGGAAGGTAGTCTGTTGTTCAGATTTTTGTTACTCCAATAGATGGTAACCTTTTCATTATGGAAGGTAGTCAGTTGTCGAGATTTGTGTTACTCCAATGTATGGTAGCCTTGTCGTTATGGAAGGTAATCTGTCGTTGAGATTTTTGTTACTCCAATGGATGGTAGCCTTGTCCTTATGGAAGGTAGTATGTCGTTGAGATTTTTGTTACTCCAATGGATGGTAGCCTTGTCATTATGGAAGGTAGTCTATTGTCGAGATATTTGTTATTGCAATGTATTGTAGCCTTGTCATTATGGAAGGTAGTCTTTTGTCGACATTTTTGTTACTCCAATGGATGGTAGCCTTTTCATTATGGAAGGTAGTTTTTGTTCAGATTTTTGTTACTCCAATGGATGGTAGCCTTGTCATTATGGAAGGTAGTTAGTTGTCGAGATTTGTGTTACTCCAATGTATGGTAGCCTTGTTGTTACGGAAGGTAGTCTGTCGTTTAGATTTTTGTTACTCCAATGCATGGTAGCCTTGTTATTATGGAAGGTAGTCTATTGTCGAGATATTTGTTATTCCAATGGATTGTAGCCTTGTCATTATGGAAGGTAGGTTTTTGTTGATATTTTAGTTACTCCAATGGATGGTAGCCTTGTCATTATGGAAGATAGTCGGTCATTGAGATTTCTCTTACTCCAATGGATGGTAGCCTTGTTATTATGGAAGGTAATCTGTTGTTCATATTTTTGTTACTCCAACGGATGATAGCCTTGTCATTATAGAAGGTAGTCTATTGTCAAGATTTTTGTTATTCCAATGGATGGTAGCCCTATCATTATGGAAGGTAGTCTGTTGTCGAGATATTTTTTACTCCAATGGTTGCTAGCCTTGTCATTATGGAAGGTAGTCTATCGTTGAGATTTCTGTTACTCCAATGGATTGTAGCCTTGCCATTATGGAAAGTAGTCAGTTGTTCATATTTTTGTTACTCCAATGGATGGTAGCCTTTTCATTATGGAAGGTAGTATGTCGTTGAGATTTCTGTTACTCCAATGGATTGTAGCCTTGTCATTATGGAAGGTAGTCTGTTGTTCAGATTATTGTTACTCCAATGGATGGTAGCCTTGTCATTATGGAAGGTAGTCTGTTGTCGAGAATATTTTATTCCATTGGATGGTAGCCTTGTCATTATGGAAGGTAGTCTGTTTTTGAGATTTTTGTTATTCCAATGGATGGTAACCTTGTCATTATGAAAGGTAGTCTTTTGTCTAGATTTTTGTTACTCCAATGGAGTGTAGCCTTGTCATTATTGAAGGTGGTCTATTGTCAATATCTTTGTTACTCCAATGGATGGTATCCTTGCAATTATGGAAGGTAGTCTGTTGTTCAGATTTTTGTTACTCCAATGGATGGTAGCCTTGTCATTATGGAAGGTAGTCTGTTTTTAAGATTTTTGTTATTCCAATGGATGGTAACCTTGTCATTATGAAAGGTAGTCTTTTGTCGAGATTTTTCTTACTCCAATGGATGGCAGCCTTGTCATTATTGAAGGTAGTCTATTGTCAATATCTTTGTTACTCCAATGGATGGTAGCCTTATCATTATGGAAGGTAGTCTATTGTCGAGATTTTTGTTATTCCAATGGATGGTAGCCTTGTCATTATGGAAGGTAGTTTTTTGTCAAGATTTTGGTTACTCCAATGGATGGTAGCCTTGTCATTGTGGAAGGTAGTCTATTGTTGAGATTTCTGTTACCCAAATGGATGGTAGCCTTGTAATTATGGAAGGTAGTCTGTTGTAGATATTTTTGTTACTCCAATGGACGGTATCCTTTTCATTATCGAAGGTAGTTTGTCGTTGAGATTTCTGTTACTCCAATGGATTGTAGCCTTGTCATTATGGAAGGTAGTTTGTTGTTCAGATTATTGTTACTCCAATGGATGGTAGCCTTGTCATTATGGAAGGTAGTCTATTGTCGAGAATATTTTATTCCATTGGATGGTAGCCTTGTCATTATGGAAGGTATTAAGTTTTTGAGATTTTTGTTATTCCAATGGATGGTAACCTTGTCATTATGAAAGGTAGTCTTTTGTCTACATTTTAGTTACTCCAATGGATGGTAGCCTTGTTATTATTGAAGGTATTCTATTGTCAATATCTTTGTTACTCCAATGGATGGTAGCCTTGTCATTATGGAAGGTAGTCTGTTGTTCAGATTTTTGTTACTCCAATGGATGGTAGCCTTGTAATTATGGAAGGTAGTCTGTTGTAGAGATTTTTGTTACTGCAATGGATGGTAGCCTTTTCATTATGGAAGGTAGTAAGTCGTCGAGATTTCTGTTACTCCAATGGATTGTAGCCTTGTCATTATGGAAGGTAGTTTTTGTTCAGATTTTTGTTACTCCAATGGATGGTAGCCTTGTCATTATGGAAAGTAGTTAGTTGTCGAGATTTGTGTTACTCCAATGTATGGTAGCCTTGTGGTTATGGAAGGTAGTATGTCGTTGAGATTTTTGTTACTCCAATGGATGGTAGCCTTGTCATTATGGAAGGTAGTATGTCGTTGAGATTTTTGTTACTCCAATGGATGGTAGCCTTGTCATTATGGAAGGTAGTCTATTGTCGAGATATTTGTTATTCCAATGGATTGTAGCCTTGTCATTATGGAAGGTAGTTTTTTGTCGAGATTTTTGTTACTCCAATGGATGGTAGCCTTGTCATTATGGAAGATAGTCGGTCATTGAGATTTCTCTTACTCCATTGGATGGTAGCCTTGTTATTATGGAAGGTAATCTGTTGTTCAGATTTTTTTTACTCCAACGGATGATAGCCTTGTCATTATAGAAGGTAGTCTATTGTCAAGATTTTTGTTATTCCAATGGATGGAAGCCTTGTCATTATGGAAGGTAGTCTGTTGTCGAGATATTTTTTACTCCAATGGTTGCTAGCCTTGTCATTATGGAAGGTAGTCTGTCGTTGAGATTTCTGTTACTCCAATGGATTGTAGCCTTGTCATTATGGAAGGTAGTCTGTTGTTCAGATTTTTGTTACTCCAATGGATGGTAGCCTTTTCATTATGGAAGGTAGTATGTGTAACACCCCGTTTTCAATTAATTGATTTATTTGAATTTGGGAATTTATTTTATTAGAATTAATAAAATAAAAAGAATTATTTATTTTGGAGTATTTGAGGAAAATAAAAGAAATAAGGAATATTGGGATTTTTATGTTATTGGGCTTAGATGTTGTTAGTAAAGAGTGGGGGTGCAGAGAAATAAAGTTATGTTTGGGACTTAGGCCATTTTCTCATTTTTGGTTTTCACGTAAGAACAGAAGTTGGAATTTGGGAAAATAGAGCTCTGAAGAACGGAGAACGAAGAACATCGCTCAAGAACTCAAAGCTGCTAATTGATAAGGTAAGGGGGGTTTATACTCGATTTATATTTGTTTATGGGTTTATGTACGGTTGATTCGGGTAATCGTAGGAAATCCCAATTGTTAGAGGTTTCTAGGGATCGATAACCTTAGGATTGAACTTTGTTAGAAAAGGTTTAAGTTCCCGATTTTATGAATCAATTAGAGACTTTAGGTTCCTATGATGGATTGGATGTCTTTGTACTATATTGCACCGCCGTAGAGAGGTATTTTCGTGCAAAAAAATGGGTATATGAGCTGCTGCAAAAACAGAAAAATTGGGTTCGCACTCATCAACACGGGCGCGTTGATTTACGCGGGCACCCGTGTTGATTCACTGTAATGCTGATGAAAATGTGTTTTCTGGCCATAATTCAACACGGGCGTGTTGATTAACACGGGCGCCCGTGTTGATTCACTGTGTTGGCATAAAAATGGGTTTTCTGGGCACAATTCAACACGGGCCGTGTTGATTTACACGGGCGCCCGTGTTGATCCCCTGTATTGTCAAAAAAACGTGTTTTCTGGACACATTTCCACACGGGCAGTGTTGTTTTACACGGGCACCCGTGTTAAACCTCCTGTGTTGGTTTTTAAACTATGTTTTCTGTGCATGTTGTTAAGTACGGATTGATCCGGTTTTGATGTGCAGTGTTTGACATGTTTTGAATATGTGTTTATTGAATTCCTAGTGTTGATTGATGTGTGTATCGAATAACGATTGTTTGTTATGATACCAACACTATGTGGATCTTATTGTCATGCTTTTAGATGATGTTATCAAGCATGAATTATGATATAACTTGATATGATTGATGTTTAATAGTATGCTGAGTGGTTACATGCTATTCCTATCATGTTATGTTTGATATTGTTGATGTGCATGATATGTTGATTGATGTTCATAGTATGCTGAGTGTTACATACTTACATATCATGTTGCATTTGTTAATTCCCATTGTGTGGAATTAACATGGTGGCCAATATACGTGTCCGCGATCTAATGGAACGTTGAGGTGGTAGCCGTGTCCGCGATATAATGGAACGGTGAGTTATCCGTGACCCGCGATTTAATGGGGCGGTGAAGTGGTACCACATGCATGGGTGTGTTGCATTACTCGAATATAACATGCATGGATGATTTTTCCAATGTTATATTTGATTGTTTGTATGCACGTATGATTGATAAATGGTTGATGATGTTTGATGAATATTTGCAAATATGAAAGGCAATATGTCATGGATATATGAATTGTAAAGGTTTTGTAAACTATGAAATATGCTAATTATTGGGTGATGCTTATGATTTCGTGAATTGATTGTTATGAATGTATAACCAAATGTATATTTGAGAAGCTCACCCTTACTGTTGAATATTTCAGATTGAGGAGCTTCGCTCAGGTGCTTGGCGAAGGCTTATCGTGTCTAGTTTAGTTTCGTTTTAGTATGTTCGGGTCATGCTCTGATAGTTGTAACTCCGGGAACGTTTGGTTGTCGAGCTGCTTTAGTCAGACTCGTTTATTTTCTTTTAATTATTATAATATGACGTTGACTTTTCCAGGTGTTAATCCCTGATGATTTTGGAAAATATTATAACATTTGATTTTATTAAATAAATTATTCCGCTGTGTAGACATGTATGAGTTACCACTAAAATTATGCATGACAGGAATTTATTTTATTAAAAGAGAATTGTAGCATTCCTCGATTATTACATGTACTCTGAGTTTATAGTTTTTAATATTTGCGAAAATTATATGCGGGGTTTTAGAGGGTGTTACAATAGTGGTATCAGAGCATAGTCGGTCGTTGTGACCAGAGTCTTGAGTCAGTCATTCCTTTTCGTATGCGACTAGTGCAAGGTAACACTGTCGATACTGTATTCTGATGTGGAGTATGTTTTAATTCTCAGGAATATGGCTGGAAGAGGTAATGGACGAAATGATGCTGCACTAGCTGAGGCTTTGGGGATGTTAGCCGGTGTACTTGCTGGAAACCCAACTAGAGGCGTGATTGGTGCTGATAGGCAATTGGGAAATTTCCAGAGGAACAATCCTCCGTTGTTCAAAGGTACACATGACCCCGAAGGTGCTCAGAAGTGGCTGAAGGAAATCGAAAGGATTTTCCGTGTGATCGATTGTGCTAAAGATCTGAAAGTCAGATATGGTACGCACATGTTGGCAGAAGAGGCCGACGACTGGTGGGTTGCCACAAGGACTGAAATGGTTCAGGATGGAGAGGCACTGACTTGGGCTAACTTCAGAAGGGCTTTTCTGAGGAGGTACTTTCCTGAAGATGTTCGGGGAAGAAAGGAAATTGAATTTTTGGAGCTTAAGCAGGGCAATCTGACTGTTAGTGAGTATGCTACTAAGTTCACTGAGCTGGCAAAGTATTATGCACACTACAACAATGATGAGGCTGGAGAATTCTCTAAATGTATCAAATTTGAGAATGGTCTCCGAGATGAGATTAAGCAGGGAATCAGGTACCAGCGTATTCGTAGATTTTCTGATCTGGTGGATTGTAGCAGAATCTTGGAAGAAGATATTACCAAGAATCGGTCGTCTCACTCTCGTGGAGCTGTTGATAAAAGAGGGAAGCAACATATGGGCCGTGGCAAGCCATATGGTAGAGATAACCAGAGATCAGGCGGTTGGAAAAGGCCTAGTGGGGGAGATTCTAAGGCTCCTATCAGATGCTACAGGTGTGGTGAGTCTGGTCATCACATTCGAGATTGCAAGAGTGATGAGAAGAAGTGCTATAAATGTGGAAAGGCTGGTCATTTGTCTATTGATTGCAAAGGGAAGTCTGTTACTTGTTACAATTGTGGCGAAGAAGGTCACATTCGTCCGCAGTGTCCTAAGCCTAGGAAGGATCAGTCAGGTGGAAAAGTGTTTGCTTTGTCTGGATCTGAGACTACCCCAGAGGATCGATTGATTAAAGGTACGTGTTTTATTCATGGCACACCTTTAGTTGCAATTATTGATACTGGTGCAACTCATTCTTTCATTTCTTTGGATTGTGCTGAGAGGTTGAAACTGGACATATCTGGTATGCGAGGTAGCATGGTTGTTGATACTCCTGCATCGGGTTCAGTGACAACTTCACTCGTATGTAGGAATTGTCCTATTGAGATTTTTGGTAGAGGTTTCGGTATAGATTTAGTGTGCCTACCGCTTGAACAAATTGATATTATCCTTGGGATGAACTGGTTGGAATTTAACCGGGTTCATCTGAACTGCTTTGCTAAGACGGTGATTTTCCCAGAAGTAGTTGGTGTCGAGAATTTGACTATGACTGCTAGGCAGGTGCAAGAAGCAATGGAAGATGGTGCTAATGTGTTTATGTTACTTGCTTCGTTAGATGCAACAGGAAAGGTCAGGAGTAGTGAATTGCCAGTGGTGTGTGATTTTCCAGAAGTCTTTCCTGATGATGTTGGCGAGTTACCTCCTGAGAGAGAAGTGGAATTTTCTATAGATTTAATTCCTGGTACGAGACCGGTGTCGATGGCGCCATATCGTATGTCTGCGTCTGAATTGGCTGAATTGAAGAGTCAGTTGGAAGATTTACTGGAGAAGAAGTTTATTCGTCCAAGTGTTTCGCCTTGGGGTGCTCCGGTATTGTTGGTTAAGAAGAAAGAAGGTTCTATGAGACTGTGTGTTGATTTCAGGCAATTGAACAAGGTAACCATTAAGAATCGGTACCCGTTACCGAGGATTGATGATTTAATGGATCAGTTAATTGGAGCCAGTGTATTCAGTAAGATTGATTTGAGATCTGGATATCATCAGATTCGTGTGAAAGCGGAAGATATTCAAAAGACTGCTTTTCGAACGAGGTATGGGCATTATGAATATTCTGTTATGCCGTTCGGAGTTACTAATGCACCTGGTGTTTTCATGGAATATATGAATAGGATTTTTCACCCATATCTGGATAAGTTTGTTGTGGTTTTTATTGATGACATTCTGATTTATTCCGAGAATGACGAAGAACATGCGGAACATCTCAGAATTGTGTTAGAGTTGTTGAAAGATAAGAAGTTGTATGCAAAGTTGTCCAAATGTGAGTTCTGGCTGAATGAAGTTAGTTTTCTTGGACATGTGATTTCTAAGAATGGTATTGCAGTGGATCCTACGAAAGTAGAAGCGGTATCTCAGTGGGAAGCGCCGAAGACTGTTTCGGAAATCAGAAGTTTTCTTGGTCTTGCAGGTTATTACAGAAAGTTTATCGAAGGATTCTCAAAGTTAGCATTGCCGTTGACGAAGTTGACTCGTAAAGGACAAGCGTTTATTTGGGATTCTGATTGTGAGAAAGGTTTCCAAGAATTGAAGCGGAGATTGACAAGTGCTCCTATTCTGATTTTGCCGAATCCGGTGGAATCTTTTGTGGTCTATTGTGATGCATCTCTGTTGGGTTTAGGTGGTGTTTTAATGCAGAATCAGCAGGTAGTTGCGTATGCTTCGAGACAGTTGAAGGTTCATGAAAGGAACTATCCTACTCATGACTTAGAGTTGGCAGCAGTTGTGTTTGTCTTGAAATTGTGGAGACATTATCTGTATGGTTCGAGGTTTGAAGTGTATAGTGATCATAAGAGTTTGAAGTATCTTTTCGATCAGAAAGAGCTCAATATGAGGCAAAGAAGGTGGTTAGAATTCCTCAAAGATTATGATTTTGGTTTGAATTACCATCCTGGTAAGGCAAATGTAGTTGCAGATGCTTTGAGCAGGAAGTCCTTGCATATGTCTATGATGATGGTTCGTGAATTGGATTTAATTGAGCAATTCCGAGATTTGAGTTTAATTTGTGAAAGTACTCCGAAGTGTGTTCGTTTGGGTATGTTGAAACTTACTAGTGGTATTCTAGAAGAGATCAGGATCGGGCAGAAATCCGATGTTAATTTAGTTGATAAATTGACATTGATCAACCAAGGTCAAGGTGGTGAGTTTAGGATTGATGAAAATGATGTTATGAGATTTGGCGATAGAGTTTGTGTTCCTGATGTCGCAGAAATCAAGAAAAGTATATTAGAGGAAGGACATCGCAGTGGGATGAGCATTCATCCGGGTGCCACGAAAATGTATCATGATTTGAAGAAATTGTTTTGGTGGCCGAGAATGAAAAAGGAAATAGCTGAATTTGTGTATGCATGTTTAATCTGTCAGAAATCGAAGATTGAGCATCAAAAGCCGTCTGGGTTTATGCAACCGATGTTTATTCCAGAATGGAAGTGGGATAGTATTTCTATGGATTTCGTATCTGGGTTGCCAAGGACTCCTATGAATTGTGAAGCGATATGGGTCGTTGTGGATAGGTTGACTAAGTCTGCTCATTTTATACCGGTGCGAATGGATTACTCGATGGAGAGATTGGCACAGTTGTATATTGAGAAAATAGTGAGTTTGCATGGAGTTCCTTCTAGTATTGTGTCAGATAGAGATCCGAGGTTCACTTCGAAATTTTGGGAAGGATTGCAGAAGGCTTTGGGTACTAAGTTGAGATTGAGTTCAGCTTACCATCCTCAGACTGATGGACAGACGGAGAGGACGATTCAATCGTTGGAAGATTTATTGCGTGCTTGTGTTTTAGAGAAAGGTGGAGCTTGGGATAGCTATTTGCCATTGATTGAGTTTACTTATAACAATAGTTACCATTCGAGTATTGGTATGGCTCCGTTTGAGGCATTGTATGGTAGACGGTGTAGGACGCCTTTGTGTTGGTATGAATCTGGAGAGAGTTCGGTAATTGGGCCAGAGATTGTTCAGCAGACTACCGAAAAGATCAAATTGATTCAAGAGAAGATGAGAGCTTCTCAGAGTCGTCAGAAAAGTTATCATGATAAGAGGAGAAAGAATTTAGAATTCAGTGCTGGAGATCATGTGTTTATGAGAGTTACTCCGATGACGGGTATTGGTCGGGCGTTGAAGTCTAAGAAGTTGACTCCGCGTTTTATTGGTCCGTTTCAGATTACGGAAAGAGTAGGAGAAGTTGCTTATCGCATTGCTTTACCTCCGAGACTTGCGAATTTGCACGATGTTTTTCATGTTTCTCAGTTGAGGAGATACATTCCAGACCCATCTCATGTAATCCAAATAGATGATGTACAGGTAAGAGATAACCTGACAGTAGAAGCATTGCCTATGAGGATAGAAGATCGGGAAGTGAAACAGTTAAGAGGTAAAGAGATAGCATTAGTGAAGGTTGCTTGGGGAGGTCCAGCAGATGGAAATATCACTTGGGAGCTGGAGAGCCAGATGAAAGAGGCTTATCCGGAGCTGTTCGTCTAAGGTATGTTTTCGAGGACGAAAACTCTTTTAGTGGGGGAGAGTTGTAACACCCCGTTTTCAATTAATTGATTTATTTGAATTTGGGAATTTATTTTATTAGAATTAATAAAATAAAAAGAATTATTTATTTTGGAGTATTTGAGGAAAATAAAAGAAATAAGGAATATTGGGATTTTTATGTTATTGGGCTTAGATGTTGTTAGTAAAGAGTGGGGGTGCAGAGAAATAAAGTTATGTTTGGGACTTAGGCCATTTTCTCATTTTTGGTTTTCACGTAAGAACAGAAGTTGGAATTTGGGAAAATAGAGCTCTGAAGAACGGAGAACGAAGAACATCGCTCAAGAACTCAAAGCTGCTAATTGATAAGGTAAGGGGGGTTTATACTCGATTTATATTTGTTTATGGGTTTATGTACGGTTGATTCGGGTAATCGTAGGAAATCCCAATTGTTAGAGGTTTCTAGGGATCGATAACCTTAGGATTGAACTTTGTTAGAAAAGGTTTAAGTTCCCGATTTTATGAATCAATTAGAGACTTTAGGTTCCTATGATGGATTGGATGTCTTTGTACTATATTGCACCGCCGTAGAGAGGTATTTTCGTGCAAAAAAATGGGTATATGAGCTGCTGCAAAAACAGAAAAATTGGGTTCGCACTCATCAACACGGGCGCGTTGATTTACGCGGGCACCCGTGTTGATTCACTGTAATGCTGATGAAAATGTGTTTTCTGGCCATAATTCAACACGGGCGTGTTGATTAACACGGGCGCCCGTGTTGATTCACTGTGTTGGCATAAAAATGGGTTTTCTGGGCACAATTCAACACGGGCCGTGTTGATTTACACGGGCGCCCGTGTTGATCCCCTGTATTGTCAAAAAAACGTGTTTTCTGGACACATTTCCACACGGGCAGTGTTGTTTTACACGGGCACCCGTGTTAAACCTCCTGTGTTGGTTTTTAAACTATGTTTTCTGTGCATGTTGTTAAGTACGGATTGATCCGGTTTTGATGTGCAGTGTTTGACATGTTTTGAATATGTGTTTATTGAATTCCTAGTGTTGATTGATGTGTGTATCGAATAACGATTGTATGTTATGATACCAACACTATGTGGATCTTATTGTCATGCTTTTAGATGATGTTATCAAGCATGAATTATGATATAACTTGATATGATTGATGTTTAATAGTATGCTGAGTGGTTACATGCTATTCCTATCATGTTATGTTTGATATTGTTGATGTGCATGATATGTTGATTGATGTTCATAGTATGCTGAGTGTTACATACTTACATATCATGTTGCATTTGTTAATTCCCATTGTGTGGAATTAACATGGTGGCCAATATACGTGTCCGCGATCTAATGGAACGTTGAGGTGGTAGCCGTGTCCGCGATATAATGGAACGGTGAGTTATCCGTGACCCGCGATTTAATGGGGCGGTGAAGTGGTACCACATGCATGGGTGTGTTGCATTACTCGAATATAACATGCATGGATGATTTTTCCAATGTTATATTTGATTGTTTGTATGCACGTATGATTGATAAATGGTTGATGATGTTTGATGAATATTTGCAAATATGAAAGGCAATATGTCATGGATATATGAATTGTAAAGGTTTTGTAAACTATGAAATATGCTAATTATTGGGTGATGCTTATGATTTCGTGAATTGATTGTTATGAATGTATAACCAAATGTATATTTGAGAAGCTCACCCTTACTGTTGAATATTTCAGATTGAGGAGCTTCGCTCAGGTGCTTGGCGAAGGCTTATCGTGTCTAGTTTAGTTTCGTTTTAGTATGTTCGGGTCATGCTCTGATAGTTGTAACTCCGGGAACGTTTGGTTGTCGAGCTGCTTTAGTCAGACTCGTTTATTTTCTTTTAATTATTATAATATGACGTTGACTTTTCCAGGTGTTAATCCCTGATGATTTTGGAAAATATTATAACATTTGATTTTATTAAATAAATTATTCCGCTGTGTAGACATGTATGAGTTACCACTAAAATTATGCATGACAGGAATTTATTTTATTAAAAGAGAATTGTAGCATTCCTCGATTATTACATGTACTCTGAGTTTATAGTTTTTAATATTTGCGAAAATTATATGCGGGGTTTTAGAGGGTGTTACAGTATGCCATTGAGATTTTTGTTACTCCAATGGATTGTAGCCTTGTCATTATGGAAGGTAGTCTGTTGTTCAGATTATAGTTACTCCAATGGATGGTAGCCTTGTCATTATGGAAGGTAGTCTGTTGTCGAGAATATTTTATTCCATTGGATGGTAGCATTGTCATTATGCAAGGTAGTCTGTTTTTTGAGGTTTTAATTATTCCAATGGATGGTAACCTTGTCATTATGAAAGGTAGTCTTTTGTCTATATTTTTGTTACTCCAATGGATGGTAGCCTTGTCATTATTGAAGGTAGTCTATTGTCAATATCTTTGTTACTCCAATGGATGGTATCCTTGTCATTATGGAAGGTAGTCTATTGTACAAATTTTTGTTACTGCAATGGATGGTAGCCTTGTCATTATGGAAGGTAGTATAGTGTCGAGAATATTTTATTCCATTGGATGGTAGCCTTGTCATTATGGAAGGTAGTCTGTTTTTAAGATTTTTGTTATTCCAATGGATGGTAACCTTGTCATTATGAAAGGTAGTCTTTTGTCGATATTTTTGTTACTCCAATGGATGGTAGCCTTGTCATTATTGAAGGTAGTCTATTGTCAATATCTTTGTTACTCCAATGGATGGTAGCCTTATCATTATGGAAGGTAGTCTATTGTCGAGTTTTTTGTTATTCCAATGGATGGTAAACTTGTCATTATGGAAGGTAGTTTTTTGTCGAGATTTTTGTTACTCCAATGAATGGTAGCCTTGTCAGTGAGGAAGGTAGTCTATTGTCGAGATTTCTATTACCCAAATGGATGGTAGCCTTATAATTATGGAAGGTAGTCTATTGTTGAGATTTTTGTTACTCCAATGGATGGTAGCCTTTTCATTATGGAAGGTAGTCTGTCGTTGAGATTTCTGTTACTCCAATGGATTGTAGCCTTGTCATTATGGAAGGTAGTCTTTTGTTCAGATTATTGTTACTCCAATGGATGGTAGCCTTGTCATTATGGAAGGTAGTCTGTTGTCGAGAATATTTTATTCCATTGGATGGTAGCCTTGTCATTATGGAAGGTAGTCTGTTTTTGAGATTTTTGTTATTCCAATGCATGGTAACCTTGTCATTATGAAAGGTAGTCTTTTGTCTAGATTTTTGTTACTCCAATGGAGTGTAGCCTTGTCATTATTGAGGGTAGTCTATTGTCAATATCTTTATTACTCCAATTGATGGTATCCTTGCAATTATGGAAGGTAGTCTGTTGTTCAAATTTTTGTTACTCCAATGGATTGTAGCCTTGTCATTATGGAAGGTAGTCTGTTGTTCAGATTATAGTTACTCCAATGGATGGTAGCCTTGTCATTATGGAAGGTAGTCTGTTGTCGAGAATATTTTATTCCATTGGATGGTAGCATTGTCATTATGGAAGGTAGTCTGTTTTTGAGGTTTTAATTATTCCAATGGATGGTAACCTTGTCATTATGAAAGATAGTCTTTTGTCTATATTTTTGTTACTCCAATGGATGGTAGCCTTGTCATTATTGAAGGTAGTCTATTGTCAATATCTTTGTTACTCCAATGGATGGTATCCTTGTCATTATGGAAGGTAGTCTATTGTTCAGATTATAGTTACTCCAATGGATGGTAGCCTTGTCATTATGGAAGGTAGTCTGTTGTCGAGAATATTTTATTCCATTGGATGGTAGAATTGTCATTATGGAAGGTAGTTTGTTTTTGAGGTTTTAATTATTCCAATTGATGGTAACCTTGTCATTATGAAAGGTAGTCTTTTGTCTATATTTTTGTTACTCCAATGGATGGTAGCCTTGTTATTATTGAAGGTAGTCTATTGTCAATATCTTTGTTACTCCAATGGATGGTATCCTTGTCATTATGGAAGGTAGTCTATTGTTCAAATTTTTGTTACTGCAATGGATGGTAGCCTTGTCATTATGGAAGGTAGTATGTTGTCGAGAATATTTTATTCCATTGGATGGTAGCCTTGTCATTATGGAAGGTAGTCTGTTTTTAAGATTTTTGTTATTCCAATGGATGGTAACCTTGTCATTATGAAAGGTAGTCTTTTGTCTACATTTTTGTTACTCAAATGGATGATAGCCTTGTCATTATGGAAGGTAGTCTATTGTCGAGATTTTTGTTATTCTAATGGATGGTAGCCTACTCATTATGTAAGGTAGTCTTTTGTCTAGATTGTTGTTACTCCAATGGATGGTAGCCTTTCCATTATTGAAGGTAGTCTGTTGTCGATATCTTTGTTACTCAAATGGATGATAGCCTTGTCATTATGCAAGGTAGTCTGTTGTTCATATTTTTGTTACTCCAATGGATGGTAGCCTTGTCATTATGGAAGGTAGTCTATTGTCGAGATTTTTGTTATTCCAATGGATGGTAGCCTTGTCATTATAGAAGGTAGTTTTTTGTCGAGGTTTTTGTTACACCAAATGATGGTAGCCTTGTCATTGTGGAAGGGAGTATATTGTCGAGATTTCTTTTACCCAAATGGATGGTAGCCTTGTAATTATGGAAGGTAGTCTGTTGTAGAGATTTTTGTTACTGCAATGGATGGTAGCCTTTTCATTATGGAAGGTAGTCGGTCGTTGAGATTTCTGTTACTCTAATGGATTGTAGCCTTGTCATTATGGAAGGTAGTCTGTTGTTCAGATTTTTTTTACTCCAATGGATGCTAACCTTGCCATTATGAAAGGTAGTCTATTGTCGAGATTTTTGTAATTCCAATGGATGGTAACCTTGTCATTATGGAAGGTAGTCTTTTGTCTAGAATTTTGTTACTCCAATGGATGGTAGCTTTTCATTATGGAAGGTAGTCTATTGTCGCGGTTTTTGTTACCCAAATGGATGGTAGCCTTGTACTTATGGAAGGTAGTCTGTTGTAGATATTTTTGTTACTCCAATGGATGGTAGACTTTTCATTGTGGAAGGTAGTCTGCCGTTGAAATTTCTGTGACTCCGATGGATTGTAGCCTTGTTATTATGGAAGGGAGTCTGTTGTTCAGATTTTTGTTATTCCAATGGATCGTAACCTTGTCATTATGAAAGGTAGTCTTTTGTCCAGATTTTTGTTACTCCAATGGATGGTAGCCTTGTCATTATTGAAGGTAGTTTATTGTCAATATCTTTGTTACTCCAATGGATGGCAACCTTGTCATTATGGAAGGTAGTCTATTGTTGAGATTTTTGTTATTCCAATGGATGGTAGCCTTGTCATTATGGAAGGTAGTTTTTTGTCAAGATTTTTGTTACTCGAATGGATGGTAGCCTTTTCATTATGGAATGTAGTCTGTCGTTGAGATTTCTGTTACTCCATTGGATTGTAGCCTTGTCATTATGGAAGGTATTCTGTTGTTCAGATTATTGTTACTCCAATGGATGGTAGCCTTGTCATTATGGAAGGTCGTCTGTTGTCGAGAATATTTTATTCCATTGGATGATAGCCTTGTCATTATTGAAGGTAGTCTGTTTTTGAGATTTTTGTTATTCCAATGGATGGTAACCTTGTCATTATGAAAGGTAGTCTTTTGTCTAGATTTTTGTTACTCCAATGGATGGTATCCTTGTCATTATTGAAGGTAGTCTGTTGATCAGATTTATGTTACTCCAATGGATGGTAGCCTTGTCATTATGGAAGGTAGTCTGTTTTCGAGAATATTTTATTCCATTGGATGGTAGCCTTTTCATTATGGAAGGTAGTCTGTTTTTAAGATTTTTGTTATTCCAATGGATGGTAACCTTGTCATTATGAAAGGTAGTCTTTTTTCGAAATTTTTGTTACTCCAATGGATGGTAGCCTTGTCATTATTGAAGGTAGTCTATTGTCAATATCTTTGTTACTCCAATGGATGTTAGACTCATCATTATGGAAGGTAGTCTATTGTCAAGATTTTTGTTATTCCAATGGATGGTAGCCTTGTCATTATGGAAGGTAGTTTTTTGTCGAGATTTTTGTTACTCCAATGGATGGTAGCCTTGTCATTGTGGAAGGTAGTCTATTGTCGAGATTTCTGTTACCCAAATGGATGGTAGCCTTGCAATTATGGAAGGTAGTCTGTTGTAGAGATTTTTGTTACTCCAATGGATGGTATCCTTTTCATTATGGAAGGTAGTCTGTCGTTGAGATTTATGTTACTCCAATGGATTGTAGCCTTGTCATTATGGAAGGTAGTCTGTTGTTCAGATTATTGTTTCTCCAATGGATGGTAGCCTTGTCATTATGGAAGGTAGTCTGTTATCGATAATATTTTATTCCATTGGATGGTAGCCTTGTCATTATGGAAGGTATTATGTTTTTGAGATTTTTGTTATTCCAATGGATGGTAACCTTGTCATTATGAAAGGTAGTCTTTTGTCTACATTTTTGTTACTCCAATGGATGGTAGCCTTGTTATTATTGAAGGTAGTCTATTGTCAATATCTTTGTTACTCCAATGGATGGTAGCCTTGTCATTATGGAAGGTAGTCTGTTGTTCAGATTTTTGTTACTCCAATGGATGGTAGCCTTGTAATTATGGAAGGTAGTCTATTGTAGAGATTTTTGTTACTCCAATGGATGGTAGCCTTTTCATTATGGAAGGTAGTATGTCGTTGAGATTTCTGTTACTCCAATGGATTGTAGCCTTGTCATTATGGAAGGTAGTCTGTTGTTCAGATTTTTGTTACTCCAATGGATGCTAGACTTGTCATTATGGAAGGTAGTCTATTGTCGATATTTTTGTTATTGCAATGAAAGGTAACATTGTCATTATGGAAGGTAGTCTTTTGTCTAGATTGTTGTTACTCCAATGGATGGTAGCCTTGTCATTATTGAAGATGGTCTGTTGTCGATATCTTGGTTACTCCAATGGATGATAGCCTTGTCATTATGCATGGTAGTCTGTTGTTCAGATTTTTGTTACTCCAATGGATGGTACCTTGCCAATATGGAAGATAGTCTGTTGTTCAGATTTTTGTTACTCTAATGGATGGTAACCTTGTTATTATGGAAGGTAGTCTGTTGTCGAGATTTTTGTTATTCCATTGGATGGTAGCCTTGTCATTATGGAAGGTAGTCTGTTGTTCCGATTATTGTTACTCCAATTGATGGTAACCAGTTCATTATGGAAGGTAGTCTGTTGTCGAGATTTGTGTTACTCCAATGTATGGTAGCCTTGTCGTTATGGAAGGTAATCTGTCGTTGAGATTTTTGTTACTCCAATGGATGGTAGCCTTGTCCTTATGGAAGGTAGTATGTCGTTGAGATTTTTGTTACTCCAATGGATGGTAGCCTTGTCATTATGGAAGGTAGTCTATTGTCGAGATATTTGTTATTGCAATGTATTGTAGCCTTGTCATTATAGAAGGTAGTCTTTTGTCGACATTTTTGTTACTCCAATGGATGGTAGCCTTTTCATTATGGAAGGTAGTTTTTGTTCAGATTTTTGTTACTCCAATGGATGGTAGCCTTGTCATTATGGAAGGTAGTTAGTTTTCGAGATTTGTGTTACTCCAATGTATGGTAGCCTTGTTGTTATGGAAGGTAGTCTGTCATTTAGATTTTTGTTACTCCAATGCATGGTAGCCTTGTTATTACGGAAGGTAGTCTATTGTCGAGATATTTGTTATTCCAATGGATTGTAGCCTTGTCATTATGGAAGGTAGTTTTTTGTTGATATTTTTGTTACTCCAATGGATGGTAGCCTTGTCATTATGGAAGATAGTCGTTCATTGAGATTTCTCTTACTCCAATGGATGGTAGCCTTGTTATTATGGAAGGTAATCTGTTGTTCATATTTTTGTTACTCCAACGGATGATAGCCTTTTCATTATAGAAGGTAGTCTATTGTCAAGATTTTTGTTATTCCAATGGATGGTAGCCCTATCATTATGGAAGGTAGTCTGTTGTCGAGATATATTTTACTCCAATGGTTGCTAGCCTTGTAATTATGGAAGGTAGTCTATCGTTGAGATTTCTGTTACTCCAATGGATTGTAGCCTTGCCATTATGGAAAGTAGTCAGTTGTTCAGATTTTTGTTACTCCAATGGATGGTAGCCTTTTCATTATGGAAGGTAGTATGTCGTTGATATTTCTGTTACTCCAATGGATTGTAGCCTTGTCATTATGGAAGGTAGTCTGTTGTTCAGATTATTGTTACTCCAATGGATGGTAGCCTTGTCATTATGGAAGGTAGTCTGTTGTCGAGAATATTTTATTCCATTGGATGGTAGCCTTGTCATTATGGAAGGTAGTCTGTTTTTGAGATTTTTGTTATACCAATGGATGGTAACCTTGTCATTATGAAAGGTAGTCTTTTGTCTAGATTTTTGTTACTTCAATGGAGTGTAGCCTTGTCATTATTGAAGGTGGTCTATTGTCAATATCTTTGTTACTCCAATGGATGGTATCCTTGCAATTATGGAAGGTAGTCTGTTGTTCAGATTTTTGTTACTCCAATGGATGGTAGCCTTGTCATTATGGAAGGTAGTCTGTTTTTAAGATTTTTGTTATTCCAATGGATGGTAACCTTGTCATTATGAAAGGTAGTCTTTTATCGAGATTTTTCTTACT
This sequence comes from Vicia faba, assembly GCA_948472305.1. NCBI lineage: Eukaryota > Viridiplantae > Streptophyta > Magnoliopsida > Fabales > Fabaceae > Vicia > Vicia faba. Next base: position 678,158,619 of record OX451739.1, on the reverse strand, counting down.
CCAATGGATGGCAGCCTTGTCATTATTGAAGGTAGTCTATTGTCAATATCTTTGTTACTCTAATGGATGGTAGCCTTATCATTATGGAAGGTAGTCTATTGTCGAGATTTTTGTTATTCCAATGGATGGTAGCCTTGTCATTATGGAAGGTAGTTTTTTTTCAAGATTTTGGTTACTCCAATGGATGGTAGCCTTGTCATTGTGGAAGGTAGTCTACTGTTGAGATTTCTGTTACCCAAATGGATGGTAGCCTTGTAATTATGGAAGGTAGTCTGTTGTAGATATTTTTGTTACTCCAATGGACGGTATCCTTTTCATTATGGAAGGTAGTTTGTCGTTGAGATTTCTGTTACTCTAATGGATTGTAGCCTTGTCATTATGGAAGGTAGTTTGTTGTTCAGATTATTGTTACTCCAATGGATGGTAGCCTTGTCATTATGGAAGGTAGTCTGTTGTCGAGAATATTTTATTCCATTGGATGGTAGCCTTGTCATTATGGAAGGTATTATGTTTTTGAGATTTTTGTTATTCCAATGGATGGTAACCTTGTCATTATGAAAGGTAGTCTTTTGTCTACATTTTAGTTACTCCAATGGATAGTAGCCTTGTTATTATTGAAGGTAGTCTATTGTCAATATCTTTGTTACTCCAATGGATGGTAGCCTTGTCATTATGGAAGGTAGTCTGTTGTTCAGATTTTTGTTACTCCAATGGATGGTAGCCTTGTAATTATGGAAGGTAGTCTGTTGTAGAGATTTTTGTTACTGCAATGGATGGTAGCCTTTTCATTATGGAAGGTAGTAAGTCGTCGAGATTTCTGTTACTCCAACGGATGATAGCCTTGTCATTATAGAAGGTAGTCTATTGTCAAGATTTTTGTTATTCCAATGGATGGTAGCCCTATCATTATGGAAGGTAGTCTGTTGTCGAGATATATTTTACTCCAATGGTTGCTAGCCTTGTAATTATGGAAGGTAGTATGTCGTTGAGATTTCTGTTACTCCAATGGATTGTAGCCTTGCCATTATGGAAAGTAGTCAGTTGTTCAGATTTTTGTTACTCCAATGGATGGTAGCCTTTTCATTATGGAAGGTAGTATGTCGTTGATATTTCTGTTACTCCAATGGATTGTAGCCTTGTCATTATGGAAGGTAGTCTGTTGTTCAGATTATTGTTACTCCAATGGATGGTAGCCTTGTCATTATGGAAGGTAGTCTGTTGTCGAGAATATTTTATTCCATTGGATGGTAGCCTTGTCATTATGGAAGGTAGTCTGTTTTTGAGATTTTTGTTATACCAATGGATGGTAACCTTGTCATTATGAAAGGTAGTCTTTTGTCTAGATTTTTGTTACTTCAATGGAGTGTAGCCTTGTCATTATTGAAGGTGGTCTATTGTCAATATCTTTGTTACTCCAATGGATGGTATCCTTACAATTATGGAAGGTAGTCTGTTGTTCAGATTTTTGTTACTCCAATGGATGGTAGCCTTGTCATTATGGAAGGTAGTCTGTTTTTAAGATTTTTGTTATTCCAATGGATGGTAACCTTGTCATTATGAAAGGTAGTCTTTTATCGAGATTTTTCTTACTCCAATGGATGGCAGCCTTGTCATTATTGAAGGTAGTCTATTGTCAATATCTTTGTTACTCTAATGGATGGTAGCCTTATCATTATGGAAGGTAGTCTATTGTCGAGATTTTTGTTATTCCAATGGATGGTAGCCTTGTCATTATGGAAGGTAGTTTTTTTTCAAGATTTTGGTTACTCCAATGGATGGTAGCCTTGTCATTGTGGAAGGTAGTCTACTGTTGAGATTTCTGTTACCCAAATGGATGGTAGCCTTGTAATTATGGAAGGTAGTCTGTTGTAGATATTTTTGTTACTCCAATGGACGGTATCCTTTTCATTATGGAAGGTAGTTTGTCGTTGAGATTTCTGTTACTCCAATGGATTGTAGCCTTGTCATTATGGAAGGTAGTTTGTTGTTCAGATTATTGTTACTCCAATGGATGGTAGCCTTGTCATTATGGAAGGTAGTCTGTTGTCGAGAATATTTTATTCCATTGGATGGTAGCCTTGTCATTATGGAAGGTATTATGTTTTTGAGATTTTTGTTATTCCAATGGATGGTAACCTTGTCATTATGAAAGGTAGTCTTTTGTCTACATTTTAGTTACTCCAATGGATGGTAGCCTTGTTATTATTGAAGGTAGTCTATTGTCAATATCTTTGTTACTCCAATGGATGATAGCCTTGTCATTATGGAAGGTAGTCTGTTGTTCAGATTTTTGTTACTCTAATGGATGGTAGCCTTGTAATTATGGAAGGTAGTCTGTTGTAGAGATTTTTGTTACTGCAATGGATGGTAGCCTTTTCATTATGGAAGGTAGTAAGTCGTCGAGATTTCTGTTACTCCAATGGATTGTAGCCTTGTCATTATGGAAGGTAGTTTTTGTTCAGATTTTTGTTACTCCAATGGATGGTAGCCTTGTCATTATGGAAGGTAGTTAGTTGTCGAGATTTGTGTTACTCCAATGTATGGTAGCCTTGTCGTTATGGAAGGTAGTATGTCGTTGAGATTTTTGTTACTCCAATGGATGGTAGCCTTGCCATTATGGAAAGTAGTCAGTTGTTCAGATTTTTGTTACTCCAATGGATGGTAGCCTTGTCATTATGGAAGGTAGTCTATTGTCGAGATATTTGTTATTCTAATGGATTGTAGCCTTGTCATTATGGAAGGTAGTTTTTTGTCGAGATTTTTGTTACTCCAATGGATGGTAGCCTTGTCATTATGGAAGATAGTCGGTCATTGAGATTTCTCTTACTCCATTGGATGGTAGCCTTGTTATTATGGAAGGTAATCTGTTGTTCAGATTTTTTTTACTCCAACGGATGATAGCCTTGTCATTATAGAAGGTAGTCTATTGTCAAGATTTTTGTTATTCTAATGAATGGAAGCCTTGTCATTATGGAAGGTAGTCTGTTGTCGAGATTTATGATACTCCCATGGATGGTAGCCTTCTAATTATGGAAGGTAGTCTGTTGTCGAGATATTTTTTACTCCAATGGTTGCTAGCCTTGTCATTATGGAAGGTAGTCTGTCGTTGAGATTTCTGTTACTCCAATGGATTGTAGCCTTGTCATTATGGAAGGTAGTCTGTTGTTCAGATTTTTGTTACTCCAATGGATGGTAGCCTTTTCATTATGGAAGGTAGTATGTCATTGAGATTTTTGTTACTCCAATGGATTGTAGCCTTGTCATTATGGAAGGTAGTCTGTTGTTCAGATTATAGTTACTCCAATGGATGGTAGCATTGTCATTATGGAAGGTAGTCTATTTTTTGAGGTTTTAATTATTCCAATGGATGGTAACCTTGTCATTATGAAAGGTAGTCTTTTGTCTATATTTTTGTTACTCCAATGGATGGTATCCTTGTCATTATTGAAGGTAGTCTATTGTCAATATCTTAGTTACTCCAATGGATGGTATCCTTGTCATTATGGAAGGTAGTCTATTGTTCAAATTTTTGTTACTGCAATGGATGGTAGCCTTGTCATTATGGAAGGTAGTATGTTGTCGAGAATATTTTATTCCATTGGATGGTAGCCTTGTCATTATGGAAGGTAGTCTGTTTTTAAGATTTTTGTTATTCCAATGGATGGTAACCTTGTCATTATGAAAGGTAGTCTTTTGTCGATATTTTTGTTACTCCAATGGATGGTAGCCTTGTAATTATTGAAGGTAGTCTATTGTCAATATCTTTGTTACTCCAATGGATGGTAGCCTTATCATTATGGAAGGTAGTCTATTGTCGAGATTTTTGTTATTCCAATGGATGGTAAACTTGTCATTATGGAAGGTAGTTTTTTGTCGAGATTATTGTTACTCCAATGGATGGTAGCCTTGTCATTATGGAAGGTAGTCTGTTGTCGAGAATATTTTATTCCATTGGATGGTAGCCTTGTCATTATGGAAGGTAGTCTGTTTTTGAGATTTTTGTTATTCCAATGCATGGTAACCTTGTCATTATGAAAGGTAGTCTTTTGTCTAGATTTTTGTTACTCCAATGGAGTGTAGCCTTGTCATTATTGAGGGTAGTCTATTGTCAATATCTTTATTACTCCAATTGATGGTATCCTTGCAATTATGGAAGGTAGTCTGTTGTTCAAATTTTTGTTACTCCAATGGATTGTAGCCTTGTCATTATGGAAGGTAGTCTGTTGTTCAGATTATAGTTACTCCAATGGATGGTAGCCTTGTCATTATGGAAGGTAGTCTGTTGTCGAGAATATTTTATTCCATTGGATGGTAGCATTGTCATTATGGAAGGTAGTCTGTTTTTGAGGTTTTAATTATTCCAATGGATGGTAACCTTGTCATTATGAAAGGTAGTCTTTTGTCTATATTTTTGTTACTCCAATGGATGGTAGCCTTGTCATTATTGAAGGTAGTCTATTGTCAATATCTTTGTTACTCCAATGGATGGTATCCTTGTCATTATGGAAGGTAGTCTATTGTTCAGATTATAGTTACTCCAATGGATGGTAGCGTTGTCATTATGGAAGGTAGTCTGTTGTCGAGAATATTTTATTCCATTGGATGGTAGAATTGTCATTATGGAAGGTAGTTTGTTTTTGAGGTTATAATTATTCCAATTGATGGTAACCTTGTCATTATGAAAGGTAGTCTTTTGTCTATATTTTTGTTACTCCAATGGATGGTAGCCTTGTTATTATTGAAGGTAGTCTATTGTCAATATCTTTGTTACTCCAATGGATGGTATCCTTGTCATTATGGAAGGTAGTCTATTGTTCAAATTTTTTTTACTGCAATGGATGGTAGCCTTGTCATTATGGAAGGTAGTATGTTGTCGAGAATATTTTATTCCATTGGATGGTAGCCTTGTCATTATGGAAGGTAGTCTGTTGTTAAGATTTTTGTTATTCCAATGGATGGTAACCTTGTCATTATGAAAGGTAGTCTTTTGTCTACATTTTTGTTACTCCAATGGATGGTAGCCTTGTTATTATTGAAGGTAGTCTATTGTCAATATCTTTGTTACTCCAATGAATGGTAGCCTTGTAATTATGGAAGGTAGTCTGTTGTAGAGATTTTTGTTACTCCAATGGATGGTAGCCTTTTCATTATGGAAGGTAGTAAGTCGTCGAGATTTCTGTTACTCCAATGGATTGTAGCCTTGTAATTATGGAAGGTAGTCTGTTGTTCAGATTATAGTTACTCCAATGGATGGTAGCCTTGTCATTATGGAAGGTAGTCTGTTGTCGAGAATATTTTATTCCATTGGATGGTACCATTGTCATTATGGAAGGTAGTCTATTTTTGAGATTTTTGTTATTCCAATGGATGGTAACCTTGTCATTATGAAAGGTAGTCTTTTGTCTAAATTTTTGTTACTCCAATGGATGGCATCCTTGTCATTATTGAAGGTAGTCTATTGTCAATATCTTTGTTACTCCAATGGATGGTAGCCTTGTCATTATGGAAGGTAGTTTGTTGATCTGATTTTTGTTACTCCAATGGATGGTAGCCTTTTCATTATGTAAGGTAGTCTGTTTTTAAGATTTTTGTTATTCCAATGGATGGTAACCTTGTCATTATGAAAGGTAGTCTTTTATCGAGATTTTTGTCACTACAATGGATGGTAGCCTTGTCATTATTGAAGGTAGTCTATTGTCAATATCTTTGTTACACCAATGGATGGTAGCCTTATCATTATTGAAGGTAGTCTATTGTCGAGATTTTTATTATTCCAATGGATGGTAGCCTTGTCATTATGGAAGGTAGTTTTTTGTCGATATTTCTGTTAGTCTAATGGATTGTAGCCTTGTCATTATGGAAGATAGTTTGTTGTTTAGATTTTTGTTACTCTAATGGATGCTGGCCTTGTCATTATGGAAGGTAGTCTATTGTCGAGATTTTTTTTATTCCAATGGATGGTAACCTTGTCATTATGGAAGGTAGTCTTTTGTCTAGATTTTTGTTACTCCAATGGATGGTAGCCTTGTCATTATTAAAGGTGGTCTGTTGTCGATATCTTTGTTACTCCGATGGATGGAAGCCTTGTCATTATGGAAGGTACTCTATTGTCGAGATTTTTGTTATTCCAATGGATGGTCGCCTTGTCATGATTGAAGGTAGTCGGTCGTTGAGATTTCTGTTACTCCAATGGATAATAGCCTTGTCATTATAGAAGGTAGTCTATTGTTCAAATTTTTGTTACTCCAATGGATGGTAACCTTGTCATTATGGAAGGTAGTCTGTTTTCGAGATTTGTGTTACTCCAATGTATGGTAGCCTTGTCGTTATGGAAGGTAGTCTGTTGTAAAGATTTTTGTTACTCAAATGGATGGTAGCCTTGTCTTTATGGAAGGTAGTCTGTCGTTGAGATTTTTGTTACTCCATTGGATGGTATCCTTGTCATTATGGAAGGTAGTATGTCGTGGAGATTTTTTTTACTCCAATGGATGGTAGCCTTGTCATTATTGAAGGTAGTCTATTGTCGAGATATTTGTCATTACAATGGATTGTAGTCTTGTCATTATGGAAGGTAGTCTTTTGTCGAGATTTTTGATACTCCAATGGATGGTAGCATTGTTAATTTTGAAGTTAGTCTGTCGTTAAGATTTCTATTACTCCAATGGATTATAGCCTTGTCATTATGGAAGGTAGTTTGTTCTTCAGATTTTTATTACTCCAATGGATGGTAGCCTTGTGATTATGGAAGGTAGACTGTTGTCGAGATTTTTGTTATTCCATTGGATGGTAGCCTTGTCATTATGGAAGGTAGTATGTTTTCGAAATTTTTGTTATTCCGATGGATGGTATCCTTGTTATTATGGAAGGTAGTATTTTGTCAAGATTTTTTGTTACTATAATGGATGATAGCCTTGTCATTATGGAAGGTAGTCTATTGTCGAGATTTTTGTTACTCAAATGGATGGCAGCCTTCTCATTATGGGAGGTAGTCTGTTGTCGAGATTTTGTTACTCCAATGGATGGTAGCCTTGTCATTATGGAACATAGTCTGTTGTCGATATTTTTTTTACTGCAATGGATGGTAGCCTTGTCATTATGGAGGTAGTCGGTCGTTGAGATTTTTGTTACTCCAATGGATGGTAACCTTGTCATTATGGAAGGTAGTCTTTTGTCCAGATTTTTTTTACTCCAATGGATGGTAGCCTTGTCATTATTGAAGGTAGTCTATTATCGATACCTTTGTTACTCCAATGGATGGTATCGTTGTCATTATAGAAGGTAGTTTTTTATCGATCGTTTTTGTTACTCCGATGGATGGTAGCTTGTCATTATGGAAGGTAGTCTATTGTCGAGATTTTTGTTACCCAAATGGATGGTAGCCTTATAATTATGGAAGGTAGTCTGTTGCAGAGATTTTTGTTACTCCAATGGATGGTAGCCTTTTCATTATGGAAGGTAGTCTGTCGTTGAGCTTTCTATGACTCCAATGGATTGTAGCCTTGTCATTATGGAAGGTAGTCTATTGTTCAGATTTTGGTTACTCCAATGGATGCTGGCCTTGTCATTATGGAAGGTAGTCTATTATCGATATTTTTGTTATTCCAATGGATGGTAACATTGTCATTATGGAAGGTAGTCTTTTGTCTAGATTGTTGTTACTCCAATAGATGGTAGCCTTGTCATTATTGAAGGTGGTATATTGTCGATATCTTTGTTACTCCAATGGATGATAGCCTTGTCATTATTCATGGTAGTCTGTTGTTCAGATTTTTGTTACTCCAATGGATAGTAACCTTTCCATTATGGAAGATAGTCTGTTATTCAGATTTTTGTTACTCCAATGGATGGTAGCCTTGTCATTATGGAAGGTAGTTTGTTGTCGAGATTTTTGTTATTCCATTGGATGGTAGCCTTGTCATTATGGAAGGTAGTCTATTGTGGAGATTTTTGTTATTCCAATGGATGGTAACCTTGTCATTATGGAAGGTAGTCTGTTGTCGAGATTTGTGTTACTCAAATGGATGGTAGCCTCGTATTTATGGAAGGAAGTCTGTCTTTGAGATTTTTGTTACTGCAATGGATGGTAGTCTTATCATTATGGAAGGTAGTATGTCGTTGATATTTTTGTTACTCCAATGGATTGTAGCCTTGTCATTATGGGAGGTAGTCTATTGTCGAGATATTTGTTATTCCAATGGATAGTAGCCTTGTCATTATGGAAGGTAGTCTGTTGTCGAGATTTTTATTACTCCAATGGTTGGTAGCCTTATCATTATTGAAGTTAGTCTGTCGTTGAGATTTTTGTTACTCCAATGGATTGTAGCCTTGTCATTACGGAAGGTAGACTATTGTCGAGATTTTTGTTATTTCAATGTATGGTAGCCTTGTCATTATGAAAGGTAGTCTGTTGTCGAGATTTTTGTTATTCCAATGGATGGTAACCTTGTCATTATGGAAGGTAGTATTTTGTCGAGATTTTTGTTACTCGAATGGATGGTAGCCTTGTCATTATTAAAGGTAGTTTGTTGTCGATATCTTTGTTACTCCAATGGATGATAGCCTTGTCATTATGGAAGGTAGTCTGTTGTCGATATTTTTGGTACTCCAATGAAGGGTAGCCTTTTCATTATTGATGTTAGTCTGTTGTCGAGATTTTGTTACTCCAATGGATGGTAGCCTTATCATTATGGAACATAGTGTGTTGGCGATATCTTTTTTACTCCAATGAATGATAGCCTTGTCATTATGGAAGGTAGTTTGTTGTCGAGATTTTTGATACTCCAATGGATGGTAGCCATGTAATTATGGAAGGTAGTCTGTTGTCGAGATTTTTTTTACTCCAATGGATGTTAGCCTTGTCATTATTGAATGTAGTCCGTCGTTGATATTTCTGTTACTCCAATGGATTGTAGCCTTGTCATTATGAAAGGTAGTCTGTTGTTCAGATTTTTGTTACTACAATGGATGGTAGCCTTGTCATTATGGAAGGTAGTCTGTTGTCGAGAATATTTTATTCCATTAGATGGTATCCTTGTCATTATGGTAGGTAAAATGTTTTTGAGATTTTTGTTATTCCAATGGATGGTAACCTTGTCATTATGAAAGGTCGTCTTTTGTCCAGATTTTTGTTACTCCAATGGATGGTAGCCTTGTCATTATGGAAGGTAGTTTTTTGTCGAGATTTTTCGTACTCCAACGGATGGTAGCTTGTCATTATGGAAGGTAGTCTATTGTCGAGATTTTTGTTACCCAAATAGATGGTAGCCTTATAATTATGGAAGGTAGTCTATTATAGAGATTTTTGTTACTCCAATGGATGGTAGCCATTTCATTATGGAAGGTAGTCTGCCGTTGAAATTTCTGTGACTCCAATGGATTGTAGCCTTGTAATTACTGAAGGTAGTTTGTTGTTCAGATTTTTGTTACTCCAATGGATGCTGGCCTTATCATTATGGAAGGTAGTCTATTGTCGATATTTTTGTTACTCAAAAGGATGGTAGCCTTGTCATTATTGAAGGTGGTCTATTATCGATATCTTTGTTACTCCAATGGATGATAGCCTTGTCATTATTCATGTTAGTCTGTTGTTCATATTTTTGTTACTCCAATGGATAGTAACCTTTCCATTATGGAAGATAGTCTGTTGTTCAGATTTTTCTTACTCTAATGGATGGTAGCCTTTTCATTACAGAAGGTAGTTTGTTGTCGAGAATTTTTTTATTCCATTGGATGGTAGCCTTGTCATTATGGAAGGTAGTCTGTTGTCGAGATTTTTGTTATTCCATTGGATGGTAGTCTTGTCATTATGGAAGGTAGTATGTCGTTGAGATTTTTGTTACTCCAATGGATTATAGCCTTGTCATTATGGAAGGTAGTCTATTGTCGAGATATTTGTTATTCCAATGGATTGTAGCCTTTTCATTATGGAAGGTAGTCTGCCGTTGAAATTTCTGTGACTCCAATGGATTGTAGCCTTGTCATTATGGAAGGTAGTTTGTTGTTCAGATTTTTGTTACTCCAATGGATGCTGGCCTTGTCATTATGGAATGTAGTCTATTGTCGATATTTTTGTTATTCCAATGGATGGTAGCCTTGTCATTATGGAAAGTAGTCTTTTATCTATATTGTTGTTATTCCATTGGATGGTAGCCTTGTCATTATTGAAGGTGGTCTATTGTCGATATCTTTGTTACTCCAATGGATGATAGCCTTGTCATTATTCATGTTAGTCTGTTGTTCATATTTTTGTTACTCCAATGGATAGTAACCTTTCCATTATGGAAGATAGTCTGTTGTCGAGATTTATGTTACTCCAATGGATTGTAGCCTTGTCATTATGGAAGTTAGTCTGTTGTTCAGATTTTTCTTACTCTAATGGATGGTAGCCTTTTCATTACAGAAGGTAGTTTGTTGTCAAGAATTTTTTTATTCCATTGGATGGTAGCCTTGTCATTATGGAAGGTAGTCTGTTGTCGAGATTTTTGTTATTCCATTGGATGGTAGCCTTGTCATTATGGAAGGTAGTCTATTGTCGAGATTTTTGTTATTCCAATGGATGGTAATCTTGTCATTATGGAAGGTAGTCTGTTGTCGAGATTTGTGTTACTCCAATGTATGGTAGCCTTGTCTTTATGGAAGGTAGACTGTCGGTTATATTTTTGTTACTCCAATGGATGGTAGCCTGCTCATTATGGATGGTAGTATGTCGTTGGGATATTTGTTACTCCAATGGATGGTAGCCTTGTCATTATGGATGGAAGTCTATTGTCGAGATTATTGTTATTCCAATGGATGGTAGCCTTGTCATTATAGAAGGTAGTCTGTTGTTGAGATTTATGTTACTCCAATGGATTGTAGCCTTGTCATTATGGAAGTTAGTCTGTTGTTCAGATTTTTCTTACTCTAATGGATGGTAGCCTTTTCATTACAGAAGGTAGTTTGTTGTCGAGAATTTTTTTATTCCATTGGATGGTAGCCTTGTCATTATGGAAGGTAGTCTGTTGTCGAGATTTTTGTTATTCCATTGGATGGTAGCCTTGTCATTATGGAAGGTAGTCTATTGTCGAGATTTTTGTTATTCCAATGGATGGTAATCTTGTCATTATGGAAGGTAGTCTATTGTCGAGATTTGTGTTACTCCAATGTATGGTAGCCTTGTCGTTATGGAAGGTAGTCTGTTGTCGAGATTTTTGTTACTCAAAAGGATGGTAGCCTTGTATTTATGGAAGGAAGTATGTCTTTGAGATTTTTGTTACTCCAATGGATGGTAGTCTTGTCATTATGGAAGGTAGTATGTCGTTGAGATTTTTGTTACTCCAATGGATTATAGCCTTGTCATTATGGAAGGTAGTCTATTGTCGAGATATTTGTTATTCCAATGGATTGTAGCCTTTTCATTATGGAAGGTAGTCTGCCGTTGAAATTTCTGTGACTCCAATGGATTGTAGCCTTGTAATAATGGAAGGTAGTTTGTTGTTCAGATTTTTGTTACTCCAATGGATGCTGGCCTTGTCATTATGGAAGGTAGTCTATTGTCGATATTTTTGTTATTCCAATGGATGGTAACATTGTCATTATGGAAGGTATTCTTTTATCTATATTGTTGTTACTCCAATACATGGTAGCCTTGTCATTATTGAAGGTGGTCTATTGTCGAGATTTGTGTTACTCCAATGTATGGTAGCCTTGTCGTTATGGAAGGTAGTCTGTTGTCGAGATTTTTGTTACTCAAAAGGATGGTAGCCTTGTATTTATGGAAGGAAGTATGTCTTTGAGATTTTTGTTACTCCAATGGATGGTAGTCTTGTCATTATGGAAGGTAGTATGTCGTTGAGATTTTTGTTACTCCAATGGATTATAGCCTTGTCATTATGGAAGGTAGTCTATTGTCGAGATATTTGTTATTCCAATGGATTGTAGCCTTTTCATTATGGAAGGTAGTCTGCCGTTGAAATTTCTGTGACTCCAATGGATTGTAGCCTTGTCATTATGGAAGGTAGTTTGTTGTTCAGATTTTTGTTACTCCAATGGATGCTGGCCTTGTCATTATGGAATGTAGTCTATTGTCGATATTTTTGTTATTCCAATGGATGGTAGCCTTGTCATTATGGAAGGTAGTCTTTTATCTATATTGTTGTTATTCCATTGGATGGTAGCCTTGTCATTATTGAAGGTTGTCTATTGTCGATATCTTTGTTACTCCAATGGATGATAGCCTTGTCATTATTCATGTTAGTCTGTTGTTCATATTTTTGTTACTCCAATGGATAGTAACCTTTCCATTATGGAAGATAGTCTGTTGTCGAGATTTATGTTACTCCAATGGATTGTAGCCTTGTCATTATGGAAGTTAGTCTGTTGTTCAGATTTTTCTTACTCTAATGGATGGTAGCCTTTTCATTACAGAAGGTAGTTTGTTGTCAAGAATTTTTTTATTCCATTGGATGGTAGCCTTGTCATTATGGAAGGTAGTCTGTTATCGAGATTTTTGTTATTCCATTGGATGGTAGCCTTGTCATTATGGAAGGTAGTCTATTGTCGAGATTTTTGTTATTCCAATGGATGGTAATCTTGTCATTATGGAAGGTAGTCTGTTGTCGAGATTTGTGTTACTCCAATGTATGGTAGCCTTGTCTTTATGGAAGGTAGACTGTCGGTTATATTTTTGTTACTCCAATGGATGGTAGCCTACTCATTATGGATGGTAGTATGTCGTTGGGATATTTGTTACTCCAATGGATGGTAGCCTTGTCATTATGGATGGAAGTCTATTATCGAGATTTTTGTTATTCCAATGGATGGTAGCCTTGTCATTATGGAAGGTAGTCTGTTGTTGAGATTTATGTTACTCCAATGGATTGTAGCCTTGTCATTATGGAAGTTAGTCTGTTGTTCAGATTTTTCTTACTCTAATGGATGGTAGCCTTTTCATTACAGAAGGTAGTTTGTTGTCGAGAATTTTTTAATTCCATTGGATGGTAGCCTTGTCATTATGGAAGGTAGTCTGTTGTCGAGATTTTTGTTATTCCATTGGATGGTAGCCTTGTCATTATGGAAGGTAGTCTATTGTCGAGATTTTTGTTATTCCAATGGATGGTAATCTTGTCATTATGGAAGGTAGTCTATTGTCGAGATTTGTGTTACTCCAATGTATGGTAGCCTTGTCGTTATGGAAGGTAGTCTGTTGTCGAGATTTTTGTTACTCAAAAGGATGGTAGCCTTGTATTTATGGAAGGAAGTATGTCTTTGAGATTTTTGTTACTCCAATGGATGGTAGTCTTGTCATTATGGAAGGTAGTATGTCGTTGAGATTTTTGTTACTCCAATGGATTATAGCCTTGTCATTATGGAAGGTAGTCTATTGTCGAGATATTTGTTATTCCAATGGATTGTAGCCTTTTCATTATGGAAGGTAGTCTGCCGTTGAAATTTCTGTGACTCCAATGGATTGTAGCCTTGTAATAATGGAAGGTAGTTTGTTGTTCAGATTTTTGTTACTCCAATGGATACTGGCCTTGTCATTATGGAAGGTAGTCTATTGTCGATATTTTTGTTATTCCAATGGATGGTAACATTGTCATTATGGAAGGTATTCTTTTATCTATATTGTTGTTACTCCAATACATGGTAGCCTTGTCATTATTGAAGGTGGTCTATTGTCGAGATTTGTGTTACTCCAATGTATGGTAGCCTTGTCGTTATGGAAGGTAGTCTGTTGTCGAGATTTTTGTTACTCAAAAGGATGGTAGCCTTGTATTTATGGAAGGAAGTATGTCTTTGAGATTTTTGTTACTCCAATGGATGGTAGTCTTGTCATTATGGAAGGTAGTATGTCGTTGAGATTTTTGTTACTCCAATGGATGGTAGCCTTGACATTACGGAAGGTAGTCTGTTGTCGATATTTTTGATACTCCAATGGATGGTAGCCTTGTAGTTATGGAAGGTAGTATGTTGTCGAGATTTTTGTTACTCCAATGGATGGTAGCCTTGTCATTATGGAAGGTAGTCTGTCGTTGAGATATTTGTTACTCCAATGGATTGTAGCCTTGTTATTATGGAAGGTATTACGTTGTTCAGATTTTTGATACTCCAATGGATGGTAGCCTTGACATTATGGAAGGTAGTCTGTCGTTGAGATTTATGTTACTCCAATGGATTGTAGCCTTGTCATTATGGAAGGTAGGCTATTGTCGACATTTTTTATTATTCCAATGGATGGTAGCCTTGTCATTATGGAAGGTAGTCTGTTGTCGAGATTTTTGATACTCCAATGGATGGTAGCCTTGTAATTATGGAAGGTTTTCTGTCATTGAGATTTCTGTTACTCCATTGAATTGTAGCCTTGTTATTATGGAAGGTATTCTGTTGTTCAGATTTTTGTTACTCCAATGGATGGTAGACTTGTCTTTGTGGAAGGTAGTCTATTGTCGAGAATTTTTTATTTCATTGGATGGTAGCCTTGTCATTATGGAAGGTAGTCTGTTGTCGAGATTTTTGTTATTCCAATGGATTGTAGCCTTGTCATTATGGAAGTTAGTCTGTTGTTCTGATTTTTCTTACTCCAATGGATGGTAGCCATTTCATTACAGAAGGTAGTATGTTGTCGAGAATTTTTTTATTCCATTGGATGGTATCCTTGTCATTATGGAAGGTAGTCTGTATTCGATATTTTTGTTATTCCAATGAATGGTAACCTCGTCATTATGGAAGGTAGTCTGTTGTTGAGATTTGTGTTACTCCAATGTATGGTAGCCTTGTCGTTATGGAAGGTAGTCTGTTGTCAAGATTTTTGTTACTCAAATGGATGGTAGCCTTGTCTTTATGGAAGGTAGACTGTCGGTTATATTTTTGTTACTCCAATGGATGGTAGCCTGGTCATTATGGATGGTAGTATGTCGTTGTGATATTTGTTACTCCAATGGATGGTAGCCTTGTCATTATGGATGGTAGTCTATTGTCGAGATTTTTGTTATTCCAATGGATGGTAGCCTTGTCATTATGGAAGGTAGTCTGTTGTTGAGATTTATGTTACTCCAATGGATTGTAGCCTTGTCATTATGGAAGTTAGTCTGTTGTTCAGATTTTTCATTCTCTAATGGATGGTAGCCTTTTCATTACAGAAGGTAGTTTGTTGTCGAGAATATTTTTATTCCATTGGATGGTAGCCTTGTCATTATGGAAGGTAGTCTATTGTCGAGATTTTTGTTATTCCAATGGATGGTAATCTTGTCATTATGGAAGGTAGTCTGTTGTCGAGATTTGTGTTACTCCAATGTATGGTAGCCTTTTCATTATGGAAGGTAGTCTGTTGTCGAGATTTTTGTTACTCAAAAGGATGGTAGCCTTGTATTTATGGAAGGAAGTATGTCTTTGAGATTTTTGTTACTCCAATGGATGGTAGTCTTGTCATTATGGAAGGTAGTATGTCATTGAGATTTTTGTTACTCCAATGGATTATAGCCTTGTCATTATGGAAGGTAGTCTATTGTCGAGATATTTGATATTCCAATGGATTGTACCCTTTTCATTATGGAAGGTAGTCTGCCGTTGAAATTTCTGTGACTCCAATGGATTGTAGCCTTGTAATTATGGAAGGTAGTTTGTTGTTCAGATTTTTCTTACTCCAATGGATGCTGGCCTTGTCATTATGGAAGGTAGTCTATTGTCGATATTTTTGTTATTCCAATGGATGGTAACATTGTCATTATGGAAGGTAGTCTTTTATCTATATTGTTGTTACTCCAATAGATGGTAGCCTTGTCATTATTGAAGGTGGTCTATTGTCGATATCTTTGTTACTCCAATGGATGATAGCCTTGTCATTATTCATGTTAGTCTGTTGTTCATATTTTTGTTACTCCAATGGATAGTAACCTTTCCATTATGGAAGATAGTCTGTTGTTCAGATTTTTGTTACTCAATGGATGGTAACCTTGTCATTATGGAAGGTAGTCTGTTGTCGAGATTTTTGTTATTCCATTGGATGGTAGCCTTGTCATTATGGAAGGTAGTCTATTTTCTAGATTTTTGTTATTCCAATGGATGGTAACCTTGTCATTATGGAAGGTAGTCTGTTGTCGAGATTTGTGTTACTCCAATGTATGGTAGCCTTGTCGTTATGGAAGGTAGTCTGTTGTCGAGATTTTTGTTACTCAAATGGATGGTAGTCTCACATTTATGGAAGGAAGTCTGTCTTTGAGATTTTTGTTACTCCAATGGATGGTAGTCTTGTCATTATGGAAGGTAGTATGTCGTTGACATTTTTGTTACTCCAATGGATTGTAGCCTTGTCATTATGGGAGGTAGTCTATTGTCGAGATATTTGTTATTCCAATGGATTGTAGCCTTGTCATTATGGAAGGTAGTCTTTTGTCGAGATTTTTATTACTCCAATGGTTGGTAGCCTTGTCATTATTGAAGTTAGTCTGTCGTTGAGATTTCTGTTACTCCAATGGATTGTAGCCTTATCATTATGGATGGTAGACTGTTGTCGAGATTTTTATTATTCCAATTTATGGTAGCCTTGTCATTATGGAAGGTAGTCTGTTGTCGAGATTTTTGTTATTCCAATGGATGGTAACCTTGTCATTATGGAAGGTAGTATTTTGTCGAGATTTTTGTTACTCGAATGGATGGTAGCCTTGTCATTATTGAAGGTAGTTTGTTGTCGATATCTTTGTTACTCCAATGGATGATAGCCTTGTCATTATGGAAGGTAGTCTGTTGTCGATATTTTTGGTACTCCAATGAAGGGTAGCCTTTTCATTATGAAGTTAGTCTATTGTCGAGATTTTGTTACTTCAATGGATGGTAGCCTTGTCATTATGGAACATAGTCTGTTGGCGATATTTTTTTTACTCCAATGAATGGTAGCCTTGTCTTTATGGAAGGTAGTTTGTTGTCGAGATTTTTGATACTTCAATGGATGGTAGCCTTGTCATTATGGAATGTAGTCTATTGTTGAGATTTTTTTAATTCGAATGGATGGTAGCCTTGTCATTATGGAAGGTAGTCCGTCGTTCATATTTCTGTTACTCCAATGGATTGTAGCCTTGTCATTATGAAAGGTAGTCTGTTGTTCAGATTTTTGTTACTACAATGGATGGTAGCCTTGTCATTATGGAAGGTAGTCTTTTGTCGAGAATATTTTATTCTATTAGATGGTATCCTTGTCATTATGGAAGGTAGTCTGTTTTTGAGATTTTTGTTATTCTAATGGATGGTAAACTTGTCATTATGAAAGGTAGTCTTTTGTCCAGATTTTTGTTACTCCAATGGATGGTAGCCTTGTCATTATGGAATGTAGTCTATTGTTGAGACTTTTGTAATTCGAATGGATGGTAGCCTTGTCATTATGGAAGGTAGTTTTTTGTCGAGATTTTTGTTACTCCAACGGATGGTAGCTTGTCATTATGGAAGGTAGTCTATTGTTGAGATTTTAGTTACCCAAATAGATGGTAGCCTTATAATTAGGGAAGGTAGTCTATTGTAGAGATTTTTGTTACTCCAATGGATGGTAGCCTTTTCATTATGGAAGGTAGTCTGCCGTTGAGATTTCTGTGACTCCATTGGATTGTAGCCTTGTCATTATGGAAGGTAGTTTGTTGTTCATATTTTTGTTACTCCAATGGATGCTGGCCTTGTCATTATGGAAGGTAGTCTATTGTCGATATTTTTGTTATTCCAATGGATGGTAACATTGTCATTATGGAAGGTAGCCTTTTGTCTATATTGTTGTTACTCCTATAGATGGTAGCCTTGTCATTATTGAAGGTGGTCTATTGTCGATATCTTTGTTACTCCAATGGATGATAGCCTTGTCATTATTCATGTTAGTCTCTTGTTCATATTTTTGTTACTACAATGGATAGTAACCTTTCCATTATGGAAGATAGTCTGTTGTTCAGATTTTTGTTACTTAATGGATGGTAACCTTGTCATTATGGAAGGTAGTCTGTTGTCGAGATTTTTGTTATTCCATTGGATGGTAGCCTTGTCATTATGGAAGGTAGTCTATTGTCGAGATTTTTGTTATTCCAATGGATGGTAACCTTGTCATTATGGAAGGTAGTCTGTTGTCGAGATTTGTGTTACTCCAATGTATGGTAGCCTTGTCGTTATGGAAGGTAGTCTGTTGTCGAGATTTTTGTTACTCAAATGGATGGTAGCCTTGTATTTATGGAAGGAAGTATGTCTTTGAGATTTTTGTTACTCCAATGGATGGTTGTCTTGTCATAATGGAAGGTAGTATGTCATTGAGATAATTACCATCTATTGTAGAGATTTTTGTTACTCCAATGGATTATAGCCTTGTCATTATGGAAGGTAGTCTATTGTCGAGATATTTGTTATTCCAATGGATTGTAGCCTTGTCATTATGGAAGTTAGTCTTTTGTCGAGATTTATGTTACTCCAATGGATGGTAGCCTTGTCATTATTGAAGTTAGTCTGTCGTTGAGATTTCTGGTACTCCAATGGATTGTAGCCTTGTCATTATGGAAGGTAGACTGTTGTCGAGATTTTTGTTATTCCAATGGATGGTAACCTTGTCATTATGGAAGGTAGTATTTTGTCGAGATTTTTATCCTGGTTCGTTTGATCTCAAACTACTCCAGTCCACCCGTCAAGGTGATTTCTCCTCTCTCCAACGAGGTCTTAATCCACTATATTCAACTGAATATTACAATGTGCTTTAACAACTGCTAAAGCCTTCTTGATGCAAACCACAATCTGGTTTGTCAAGGAAACACTTTCTTACAAAGAAGATAAAACTAGGTGTGTGAACGTTTTCTACAAAACTGTATCACAACTTTGATGTTACACAACTTAAGCTTATGAAACTAGATTGCTAAACAATGATTGAGTAAGGAGATATGTAGCGTTTAGCAAACTGAGAGAATGAAGATTATGATTAGCTTTTAGGCGTGTAATATGTTGGAGAGCATTAGCCAATTCAATCTTCATAGTCTTGTTTATATAACACTGAGATTGTTGAACGTTGGAGCAATAATCATGATTCAATGCTAATAACAAACTTTCCTTATTGAGCAGATCTTGTCTGGAATGATGCCGTTGGTAATAATACGCTTTCAATGCAAAATACCGTTGCTACTTAAAGCATGTTCTGGCTTGCCTTCATTCTGACTCTGCTTAGCTGCTGATGAACTGTTATTGTCTTTATCAGAGTGTTGAGCGCAGTTCTATTCATCAAGCTTCACCATACGCGTGAGTTATTCTTCTGATTCTAGTATTCTGATATAGCATCTTCTGATGCTGATGTTAAAGACCAATATTCTGATGCTGATTAAGTGTGCTCTTGCTGATATCTATCAGAGTTTCTGCAAAGCAGAACGTAATATTTTAGGTAGCATATAGTTCATACATGAATCACATAAATAATATATCTTTTCATTTTGTTATCATCAAAACTTAAACATAGGGTAGTAGATTCAACCTTTGTTCTAACAATCTCCCCCTTTTTGATGATGACAAAAACTAGATATTTTTAATTGAAAATAAGGTGAAAAAGTATCAGAGATAACTAAATGATAAGATGTTTCAGAGTAAGAGGTTATCAAAGATAAGGGATAAAGAGATATAAGAGTTGAGAGATATTCCCCATGAATTTATTGCTACCCTTTTTAATTTCAAGAGTTCTTCAGGATCAGATCTTTATTGCCTTTCTTTGAACATCAAAATATCAGAGTTTTGACTATCAGAAGCTTTGGATCAGAATTTCAGAGCAGAGCTTCAGATTAGAGTATCAGAGTTAGAATGTTTGAGATTTTTTGTCTTTAGTAATCCGTTATTATTTAAAATATCATTCTTGTTCTCCCCCTTTTTGTCAGCAATAAAAAAGTGTAAGTGATGTGCTAAAACATTTAGAGTGGAAAAACTTGTCATTTTAAAAAGTTTAGAATCAAACAAAACAGTATAACAGATAATCAATGAAAACATGAAAATGACATGAATGAAAAACTAAGGTTGGGGAGGAAGGCGTGTGAACAGGTTCTCCAGCATGGCTTTGATCTCATCAGCAGTCTCATTCTGCTTGTGCACCATGCTGACAACTGTGTCTATCTTGCTATCCTGCACATCCATCCTTTCTTTCATCTTCTGGTCATTTTCATCCATCCTTTGCCGCAGACGGATGTCATTCAGCTTCAGCTCTTCCAGAGTCTGCCTGTCCAAGGCAGCTTGAGAAACATCAGAAGCAGGGAGCTTCTGAGAGCTTTCTGCAACATCTTCTGCTTGACTTGCTTCAGCTTGAATAGTCTTGTCATCTTCTGGTTGCACCTTTGAAGCTGGCTGTTTCTCAGACCATGCTCACTATCCAGAGGGAGCACGTCTTCCTGTGACAGCTGACTTTCAACTTCCTTCAGCAGCTTGCTGAAGTTCTGTTGTGCCTGCTCATAGTTGATATCCTGCAACTTGAGGGCTTCAGCACGTACCCAAATTCTGAATT
The DNA here is from genome assembly GCA_948472305.1 of Vicia faba. Classification (NCBI taxonomy): domain Eukaryota; kingdom Viridiplantae; phylum Streptophyta; class Magnoliopsida; order Fabales; family Fabaceae; genus Vicia; species Vicia faba. The sequence continues at coordinate 678,138,155 of OX451739.1, read as the reverse complement.
GTGACCAGAGCTTGTCAGAGGCAGCTGGGTCAATCATTCTAGGACAGACTTGCTTCAGAGAAGCAATCCACTGCTGCAGACCTGTTTCAAAAATCATAATACCAGAGCCAACATCTGGTTGTTTTGGTTTTGGAATGGCTATTTTATTTTTCAGATCAGCAAGACGGTCAAGGATTGTTAAATCTATGAAGGTCCTGCTGGGGTTTTCGGTGGTTTGCTTAGGAGCTGTTTGTTTTGGAGATGGAGTGGGAGAATCAGAAATTATGATTGGACTGTTTGGGGTTTTGGGAGTATTTGGTGGTGTGGTTTCAGGCGAGGATGGCAGCAGGGCCATTGTGACTGTTGTTCCACATGGCAACTGGATTGCCAGAGGTGATGGTTGAGGTGATTGAGGTGAATGAGGTTCAGAAGGTGGAGGAGTTGGAGTTTCAGAATGATGAAACTCAGGTTGAGGTGATGGTGGATGAATTTCTGGTTGAGGAGATGGAGAAGGAATTGCTGGTTGTGGAGAAGTTGTTGGAATTTCTGGTTGTTCAGGGATAAGAGGTTCTTCTGGAATGGGTGAGAGAGGTTGTTCTGGTTGTGGAGATTGGACTATTTGTGGTTCAGAGTTTGGATTATTGGAGGAGTGATCAGAGGTGTGTTGATCAATGTCAGACATCACTTTGTCAATTACTGATGTTGTTGAGATTGTTGGTTTGGGATGTTTGGTTCGGGGTCTTCTGAGTGGTAGTGCCTCAGAAGGGTCATCTTCTGGTTCAGTTTCATCTATTGTTGGAATGGGGATTGGGATTCTATGAGAAGTTTGAGATGGGATTGATGCTGGAATAGTAGAAGAATTTAAAATAGAAGCAGCAGATAAATTACCTCTTTTCTTGGGTGTCTGCTGGGATGATCCTTCTGAAGGTGCCTTCCTTTTCTTCGTCTTCTTCAGTGTCACTTCTGGTTGAGGTTGGTGCAGATCTTTGATATTCAGATTCGGATCTGTACCATCAGCCTTGCACGCGTCCAGATATCTGAGAACCACCACTGGCTTGGATTCTATCTCAGAGAATAAAGGAAAGTCATTCAGTGGGACTCTTCTGCTGGTGATATCAGCAATAGGAGTAGCGATGGGTTCCTTTTTGATATTCTCTATTAACTTCATTTTCTTCAAGTTCTTCGCGTTCAGAGGCTTCCCAACCGTTGGTTCAATGGTGCTTAACTCTTGAGCTTCTATCAGGTGCTCTATCAGCCTATTCTCAGTCAGAATATCTGATATCAACCTTCGAAAGGGTATCCAATCCCTCTTTGTTCTTTCTTCTTCCCTGGTTTCCTTCACGCTTGTTCTGAGGTGATTAAACAGAAGATGAGCCAAGTTGATTTTTACCTTCTGATTGATAAAATAGATCAGAAACTGCTGATCTACATTTATGTAATCAGGGGAACTAGTTGGCTTCCTATGATTAAAACACCCCAGAATTATCTTCGCCCAAACTCTGTGGTGATCCTTCAGATCTCTGATCTTGCTGCTGGGCACCCCATGGGTGAAAATCCTTTCTGCTATGACGCCCACGTCAGCACATCTCTCAGCCATATCAATACAGCGGACGCCACCGCCACTGTAACCAATTAACCTTGCTATGTGATCCTCAGTGATCACAATCTTCTTCCCCATAACGTAGGAGGTGACTTGATGCGTTGAAGCAGTTGCATGAATCCAGAACTCCTTGACTAACATTGGATATGTTGGTCCAACCAATCTGTCAAAATACCTTTCCCATTTCTGTGCCCTAACTTCTTCTGTTAAATTAAAATTGTTTTCCTTCAGACTTTCAAAATCAATGATCAATTCAGATAACACTTCAAGATTCTTCACAGGAGTGAGGAGTGTTCTGAATGGCACTTCATACTGTTCAGATGATGCTTTCTTCTGAGAACCTGCAGAAGTACTGCTGGAGGTTGCCATGTTCACGCTTAAGGATTTTGAGAAAGACTGAGAAAATGGGTTTGAGAGAGATGAACACAGAAAAATGCAGAGAATACTTGAGAAATAATGAGAAACTGTAAAAGATTAAAGTGAGAGGTTAACGTTCTTAAATAGGCTTCAGAATATTTTGAAATTGTAAACATTTTCAAGAAAGAGAAATAAAGTCATGATTACGTTTTAAAAACATGATTACTTTCATTTAATGCTTGCTGATTTTGGGGGATTTGAGAAAGATACTTAAAAACGGTTACCAGACATGTGTCTCAATGCACCCAATCAACGTTTTGCCTTCTCAGAAGCGTGCACGCGTTCTGCTTCAGAGATATGCTGATGATTGGATGACACTTGTTTGATGAAGTGATCAGCACGTCTATCCTTGAGCTTAGACTCTCAGATCTTTAAGACTAGCATCTGATGCAATCTGCATGTTCTATCTTTCTGAAAAGAGATTGATCAGAAGTTCACAGTAAAACAAATACATTCTGAAGATAAATATATGGAATTAAAACATTTTCACTCTGGGAAGATTTTCATGGTGAGATGTTTCAGAATGAAATTGAACCTATCTTCAGAAAGGGGTTTAGTGAAGATATCAGCCCATTGATGGTCTGTATCTATAAATTTTAAATTCAAAATTCCTTTCTGAATATAGTCCCTAATGAAGTGATGTTTTATTTCTATATGCTTAGCTCTAGAATGTAAAATGGGATTCTAACTTAAGCAAATAGCAGAAGTATTATCACAGAGTATAGGAATGTTACTCTCAAAAATTTGGAAGTCTTCAAGCTGACTTTTCATCCAGAGCATTTGTGTGCTACATCCTGCTGCTGTTATGTACTCAGCTTCTACTATTGATAGCGCAATTGTTGATTACCTTTTGCTGGACCAAGAGATCAGATTTTCTCCCAGAAACTGGCAGCTTCCAGAAGTACTTTTACGCTCTACTCTGTCTCCAGCAAAGTCAGCATCGCAGTAGCCTACTAAACTGTAATCACTAGATTTTCTATAAAACAAACCCAGATTAGTAGTACCTTTCAGATACTTGAAAATTCGCTTAACAACTGTTAAGTGAGATTCTCTAGGATCTGATTGGAATCTAGCACAAATAAAAACGCTGAATAATATATCAGGTCTTGAAGCTGTCAGATAAAGGAGAGAGCCAATCATACCTCTGTAGACTTTCTGTTCTACATTTTTGCTTACCTCTTCTCTTTCAAGAATGCACGTGGGATGCATTGGAATCTTTGATGGCTTACATTCTGAGAGGTCAAATTTCTTCAGAAGATCTCTGATGTATTTGCTCTGATGAATGTAAGTTCCCTTTGGAGTTTGATTGATCTGAATTCCTAGAAAGAATTTCAGTTCCCCCATGAGGCTCATCTCAAATTCTGCCTGCATACACTTAGCAAATTTTCTTCCAAGAGAAGGATTAGTAGAACCAAAAATAATATCATCAACATAAATTTGACATACTAAGATGTCATTCTTAACTGATTTACAGAATAAGGTAGTGTCCACCTTCCCTCTGGTGAATTCATTTTCTAACAGAAAGTTACTTAGCCTTTCATACCAAGCTCTGGGAGCTTGTTTCAGACCATATAGTGACTTCTTTAGTTTTAAAACATGTTCTGGATGTTTTGTATTTTCAAAACCAGGGGGTTGGTGCACATAAACCTCTTCTTCTATATAACCATTTAAGAATGCACTCTTGACATCCATCTGATACAGAGTGATGCCTCTATTAACAGCAAATGAAATTAAAAGTCTGATAGATTCTAACCTGGCGATTGGAGCAAAGGTTTCTGTATAGTCTATCCCCTCTTGCTGACTATAACCTTATGCAACCAGTCGTGCTTTGTTTCTGATGACTTCACCTTGTTCATTTAGCTTGTTTCTGAAGACCCATCTTGTTCCAATGACGTTGAATGCTTTTTGTCTGGGAACAAGATCCCATACATCATTTCTGGTGAATTGATTCAGCTCTTCTTGCATTTCCAGAATCCAGTCATTATCTAGAAGTGCTTCATCAATACAAGAAGGTTCAATCAGAGACACAAGTCCCATAAGGGTTTCTTCAGAGTTTCTGAAGCTTGCTCTTGTTCTGATTGGATCTTCCTTTCTTCCTAAGATAGTCTCTTCTGGGTGATCCAAACTGCTTCTGGGTAATCTCTTCTGAGGTTGATCAGCAGCTGTTGTAGGATTGCTAGCAGCGCTCTTTCAGATGTTGAAGGAGTGTTTGTGTTGAGAGCTTCTGATGACTTGTCTTCAGAACCTGTAAATTCAATTTCCATACATGCAAAAACTTCATTCTGCTTTGACTTTTCAGAGTCAAGCTTATCATCAAAACGAACACTGATTGATTCTTCCACAATCTGTGTTTCTGTATTGTATACTCTGAACCCTCTTGAGCGTTCAGAGTATCCTAACATAATACACTTCTGAGCTTTAGAGTCAAACTTGTTCAAATAATTCTTTGTATTTAACATAAAACAGGTACATCCAAATGGATGAAAATATGAAATGTTGGGCTTTCTGTTCTTCCACAATTCATATGGAGTCTTTTCCAGAATAGGTCTTATTGAGATTCTATTCTGAATGTAGCACGCTGTGTTTATTGCCTCTGCCCAGAAGATCTTAGTAACGTTTGTCTCATTGATCATGGTTCTGGCCATTTCTTGCAATGTTCTGTTCTTTTGTTCTACAACTCCATTTTGTTGGGGAGTTCTAGGACAAGAGAAATCATGCAGAATGCCTCTGTCATTAAAGAATGACTCAAAATCTTTGTTTTCAAATTCTCCACCATGATCACTTCTGACTTTAACGATTCTAAGATCCTTTTCATTCTGAACTTGGTTACAGAAGGTAACAAACACAGAGTGTGACTCGTCCTTGTGTCTTAAGAACTTTACCCATGTCCATCTGCTAGAGTCATCTACGATTACTAACCCATACTTCTTGCCACTGACTGAAGCAGTTTTAACTGGTCCAAATAAGTCAATGTGCAGAAGTTCTAATGGCTTAGAGGTAGAAACAACATTTTTAGATTTAAAATAAGGTTTTGCAAACTTGCCTTTCTTACATGCTTCACGCAGACCATCTGAATTGAACTTCAAATTAGGAAGTCCTCTTACCAGATTGAGTTTGTTAATCTGAGATATTCTTCTCATACTAACATGTCCCAATCTTCTGTGCCAGATCCACTGCTCGTTGTTAACAGACAGAAGGCACTTTACATTCTGACTCTTTAGTTCAGTAAGTTTGATTTTGTAAATGTTGTTTTTCCTCTTACCATTAGACAGGATAGTCCCATCTTTCTGACTAACAGCTTTACATGATTTTTGATTAAAGATTATATCATAACCGTTATCACTTAATTGACTTATGGATAACAGATTATGCATTAATCCATCTACTAGCAGAACATTATTAATAGAGGGAAGATTTCCATTACCTACAGTTCCAGAGCCAATGATCTTTCCCCTCTGATTGCCTCCAAAGCCAACGTGGCCTCCAGGCTTAAGTTCCAGGCTTTGGAACATATGCCTTCTTCCCGTCATGTGTCGCGAGCAGCCAGAGTCCAGGTACCATGACTGGTGTTTCTGACTTGCTGCTAAAGATATTTGCAACATGTATTATTTTATCCTTAGGTACCCAGATTTTCTTTGGTCCTGATTTGTTAGATTTACCAAAATTCTAGTTGAATTTTGGTTTCACAAAGTACTTACTGCTAGTGTATTTAATATCATGTGTGTGACCATACACAAAATGTGAATTCAGAGGAGTGTGATTAATGGTTAAGTCCATGACATTCTTTGGTGTAGGAACCTTACCTTGGTATCCTATTCCTTTCCTGCCGTTTCTGCTAACTCCATAGATCATTGAATCCATTTTGCTTCTATCTATGCTTTTAGCAAGGAACTTCTGGAAACTGCTTCTATCTAGTCTATTGTTGAGATTTTTTTTATTCCAATGGATGGTAGCCTTGTCATTATGGAAGGTAGTTTTTTGTCGAGATTTTTGTTACTCCAATGGATGGTAGCTTGTTATTATGGAAGGTAGTCTATTGTCGAGATTTTTGTTACCCAAATGGATGGTAGCCTTATAATTATGGAAGGTAGTCTGTTGTAGAGATTTTTGTTACTCCAATGGATGGTAGCCTTTTCATTATGGAAGGTAGTCTGTCCTTGAGATTTCTGATACCCCAATGGATTATAGCCTTGTCATTATGGAAGATAGTTTGTTGTTCAGATTTTTGTTACTCTAATGGATGCTAGCCTTGTCATTATGGAAGGTAGTCTATTGTCGAGATTTTTGTTATTCCAATGGATGGTAACCTTGTCATTATGGAAAGTAGTCTTTTTTCTAGATTTTTGTTACTCCAATGGATGGTAGCCTTGTCATTATTGAAGGTGGTCTGTTGTCGATATCTTTGTTACTCCAATGGATGGTAGCCTTGTCATTATGGAAGGTAGTCTATTGTCGAGATTTTTGTTATTCCAATGGATGGTAGCCTTGTCATTATTGAAGGTAGTCGGTCGTTGAGATTTCTGTTACTCCAATGGATAGTAGCCTTGTCATTATGGAAGGTAGTCTATTGTAGAGATTTTTGTTACTCCAATGGATGGTAGCCTTTTCATTATGGAAGGTAGTATGTCCTTGAGATTTCTGTTACTCCAATGGATTGTAGCCTTGTCATTATGGAAGATAGTTTGTTGTTCAGATTTTTGTTACTCTAATGGATGCTAGCCTTGTCATTATGGAATGTTGTCTATTGTCGAGATTTTTGTTATTCCAATGGATGGTAACCTTGTCATTACAGAATGTAATCTTTTGTCTAGATTTTTGTTACTCCAATGGATGGTAACCTTGTCATTATTGAAGGTGGTCTGTTGTCGATATCTTTGTTACTCCAATGGATGGTAGCCTTGTCATTATGGAAGGTAGTCTATTGTCGAGATTTTTGTTATTCCAATGGATGGTAGCCTTGTCTTTATTGAAGGTAGTCGGTCGTTGAGATTTCTGTTACTCCAATGGATTGTAGCCTTGTCATTATGGAAGATAGTTTGTTGTTCAGATTTTTGTTACTCTAATGGATGCTAGCCTTGTCATTATGGAAGGTAGTCTATTATCGGGATTTTTGTTATTCCAATGGATGGTAACCTTGTCATTATGGAATGTAGTCTTTTGTCTAGATTTTTGTTACTCCAATGGATGGTAGCCTTGTCATTATGGAAGGTAGTATTTTGTCGAGATTTTTGTTACTCCAATGGATGGTAGCCTTGTCATTATTGAAGGTAGTCTATTGTCGATATCTTCGTTAATCCAATGGATGATAGCCTTGTCATTATGCAAGGTAGTCTGTTGTTCAGATTTTTGTTACTCCAATTGATGGTAGCCTTGTCATTATGGAAGGTAGTCTTTTGTCGAGAATTTTGTTACTCCAATGGATGGTAGCCTTATCATTATGGAAGGTAGTTTTTTATCGAGATTTTTGTTACTCCAATGGATGGTAGCCTTGTCATTATGGAAGTAGACTATTGTTGAATTTTTTTTTACTCCAATGGATGGTAGGCTTGTCATTATGGAAGGTAGTCGGTTGTTGATATTTCTGTTACTCCAATGGCCGGTAGCCTTGTCATTATGGAAGGTAGTCTGTTGTTCATATTTTTGTTAGTCCAATGGATGATAGCCTTGTCATTATGGAATGTAGTCTATTGTCGAGATTTTTTTTGTTCCGATGGATGGTAGCCTTGTAATTATGGAAGGTATTCTGTTGTCGAGATTGTTTTTTACTCCAATGGATGGTAGTCTAGTCATTATGGAAGGTAGTATGTTCAGATTTTTTTTACTCCAATGGATGGTAGCCTTGTCATATGGAAGGTAGTCTATTTTCTAGAAAATATTATTCCATTAGATGGTAGTCTTCTCATTATGGAAGGTAGTCTGTTGTTCAGATTTTTGTTACTCCAATGTATGGTAGCCTTGTCATTCCAATGGATGGTAACCTTGTCATTATAAAAGGTAGTCTTTTGTCCAGATTTTTGTTACTCCAATGTATGGTAGCCTTGTCATTATTGAAGGTAGTCTATTATCGATATCTTTGTTACTCCAATGGATGGTAGCCTTGTCATTATGGAAGGTATTCTATTGTTGACATTTTTTTTATTCCAATGGATGGTAGCCTTGTCATTATGGAAGGTAGTTTTTTGTCGAGATTTTTGTTACTCCAATGGATGGTAGCTTGTCATTATGGAAGGTAGTCTATGGTCGAGATTTTTGTTACCCAAATGGATGGTAGCCTTGTAATTATGGAAGGTAGTCTATTGTCGAGAAGATTTTTGTTACTCCAATGGATGGTAGCGTTTTCATTATGGAAGGTAGTCTAACGTTGAGATTTTTGTGACTCCAATAGGGTGTAGGCTTGCATTATGGAAGGTAGTCTGTTGTTCAGATTTTTGTTACTCCAATGGATGCTGGCCTTGTCATTATGGAAGTTAGTCTGTTGTCGAGATTTTTTTTACTCCAATGGATGGTACTCATGTCATTATGGAAGGTAGTTTGTTCAGATTTCTGTTACTCCAATGGATTGCAGCCTTGTCATTATGGAAGGTAGTCTGTTGTCGAGAATATTTTATTCCATTAGATGGTAGCCTTGTCATTATGGAAGGTAGTCTGTTGTCGAGAAAATTTTATTCCATTAGATGGAAGTCTTTTCATTATGGAAGGTAGTCTGTTGTTCAGATTTTTGTTACTCCAATGTATGGTAGCCTTGTCATTCAAATGGATGGTAACCTTGTCATTATGAAAGGTAGTCTTTTGTCCAGATTTTTGTTACTCCAATGTATGGTAGCCTTGTCATTATTGAAGGTAGTCTATTATCGATATCTTTGTTACTCCAATGGATGGTAGCCATGTCATTATGGAAGGTATTCTATTGTTGACATTTTTTTTATTCTAATGGATGGTAGCCTTGTCATTATGGAAGGTAGTTTTTTGTCGAGATTTTTGTTACTCCAATGGATGGTAGCTTGTCATTATGGAAGGTAGTCTATGGTCGAGATTTTTGTTACCCAAATGGATGGTAGCCTTGTCATTATGGAAGGTAGTCTATTGTCGAGAAGATTTTTGTTACTCCAATGGATGGTAGCGTTTTCATTATGGAAGGTAGTCTAACGTTGAGATTTGTGTGACTCCAATGGATTGTAGCCTTGTCATTATGGAAGGTAGTCTGTTGTTCAGATTTTTGTTACTCCAATGGATGCTGGCCTTGTCATTATGGAAGGTAGTCTGTTGTCGAGAATTTTTTTACTCCAATGGATGGTAGACATGTCATTATGGAAGGTAGTTTGTTCAGATTTCTGTTACTCCAATGGATGGCAGCCTTGTCATTATGGAAGGTAGTCTGTTGTCGAGAATATTTTATTCCATTAGATGGTAGCCTTGTCATTATGGAAGGTAGTCTGTTGTCGAGAATATTTTATTCCATTAGATGCTAGCCTTGTCATTATGGAAGGTAGTATGTTTTTGAGATTTTTGTTATTCCAATGGATGGTAACCTTGTCATTATGAAAGGTAGTCTTTTGTCCAGATTTTTGTTATTCCAATGGATGGTAGCCTTTTCATTATTGAAGGTAGTCTGTTGTCGATATCTTTGTTACTCCAATGGATGGTAACCTTGTCATTATGGAAGGTAGTCTATTGTTGAGATTTTTTTTATTCCAATGGATGGTAGCCTTGTCATTATGGAAGGTAGTTTTTTGTCGAGATTTTTGTTACTCCAATGGATGGTAGCTTGTTATTATGGAAGGTAGTCTATTGTCGAGATTTTTGTTACCCAAATGGATGGTAGCCTTATAATTATGGAAGGTAGTCTGTTGTAGAGATTTTTGTTACTCCAATGGATGGTAGCCTTTTCATTATGGAAGGTAGTCTGTCCTTGAGATTTCTGATACCCCAATGGATTGTAGCCTTGTCATTATGGAAGATAGTTTGTTGTTCAGATTTTTGTTACTCTAATGGATGCTAGCCTTGTCATTATGGAAGGTAGTCTATTGTCGAGATTTTTGTTATTCCAATGGATGGTAACCTTGTCATTACCGAAAGTAGTCTTTTTTCTAGATTTTTGTTACTCCAATGGATGGTAGCCTTGTCATTATTGAAGGTGGTCTGTTGTCGATATCTTTGTTACTCCAATGGATGGTAGCCTTGTCATTATGGAAGGTAGTCTATTGTCGAGATTTTTGTTATTCCAATGGATGGTAGCCTTGTCATTATTGAAGGTAGTCGGTCGTTGAGATTTCTGTTACTCCAATGGATAGTAGCCTTGTCATTATGGAAGGTAGTCTGTTTTAGAGATTTTTGTTACTCCAATGGATGGTAGCCTTTTCATTATGGAAGGTAGTCTGTTCTTGAGATTTTTGTTACTCCAATGGATTGTAGCCTTGTCATTATGGAAGATAGTTTGCTGTTCAGATTTTTGTTACTATAATGGATGCTAGCCTTGTCATTATGAAAGGTAGTCTATTGTCGAGTTTTTTGTTATTCCAATGGATGGTAACCTTGTCATTATTGAATGTAGTCTTTTTCTAGATTTTTGTTACTCTAATGGATGGTAGCCTTGTCATTATTGAAGGTGGTCTGTTGTCGATATCTTTGTTACTCCAATGGATGGTAGCCTTTTCATTATGGAAGGTAGTCTATTGTCGAGATTTTTGTTATTCCAATGGATGGTAGCCTTGTCATTATTGAAAGTAGTCGGTCGTTGATATTTCTGTTATTCTAATGGATAGTAGACTTGTCATTATGGAAGGTAGTCTGTTGTCGAGATTTTTGTTATTCCAATTGATGTTAACCTTGTCATTATGGAAGGTAGTCTATTGTCGAGATTTGTGTTACTCCAATGTATGGTAGCCTTGTCGTTATGGAAGGTAGTCTGTTGTCTAGATTTTTATTACTCAAATGGATGGTAGCCTTGTCATTATGGAAGGTAGTCTATTTTCAAGACTTTTGTTTCTCCAATGGATGGTAGCCTTGTCATTATGGAAGGTAGTCTGTTGTCAAGAATATTTTATTCCAATGGATGGTAGCCTTGTCATTATGGAAGGTAGTTTTTTGTCGAGATTTTTGTTACTCCAATGGATGGTAGCTTGTCATTATGGAAGGTAGTCTATTTTCGAGATTTTTGTTACCCAAATGGATGGTAGCCTTATAATTATGGAAGGTAGTCTGTTGTAGAGATTTTTGTTTCTACAATGGATGGTAGCGTTTTCATTATGGAAGGTAGTCTAACATTGAGATTTCTGTGACTCCAATGGATTGTAGCCTTGACATTATGGAAGTTAGTCATTTGTTCAGATTTTTGTTACTCCAATGGATGCTGGCCTTGTCATTATGGAAGGTAGTCTATTATCGATATTTTCTTTATTTCAATGGATGGTAACATTGTCATTATGGAAGGTAGTCTTTTGTCTAGATTGCTGTTACCCCAATAGATGGTATCCTTGTCATTATTGAAGGTGGTCTATTATCGATATCTTTTTTACTCCAATGGATGATAGCCTTGTCATTATGCATGTTAGTCTATTGTTCATATTTTTGTTACTCCAATGGATAGTAGCCTTGCCATTATGGAAGATAGTCTGTTGTCGAGATTTTTGTTATTCCAATGGATGGTAACCTTGTCATTATGGAAGGTAGTCTGTTGTCGAGATTTTTGTTACTCCAATGGATGGTAGCCTTGTCATTATGGAAGGTAGTCTGTTGTCGAGATTTTGTTACTCTAATGGATGTTAGCCTTGTCATTATGGAACATAGTCTATTTTCGATATTTTTTTACTCCAATGGATGGTAGCCTTGTCATTATAGAAGGTAGTCGGTTGTTGAGATTTCTGTTACTCCAATGGACGGTAGCCTTGTCATTATGGAAGGTAGTCTGTTGTTCAGATTTTTGTTACTCCAATGGATGATAGCCTTGTCATTATGGAAGGTAGTCTATTGTCGAGATTTTTGTTATTCCAATGGATGGTAGCCTTGTCATTATGGAAGGTAGTCTATTGTCGAGATTTATGATACTCCAATCGATGGTAGCCTTGTAATTATGGAAGGTATTCTGCTGTCCAGATTTTTTTTACTCCAATGGATGGTAGTCTTGTCATTATGGAAGGTATTCTGTTCATATTTTTGTTACTCCAATGGATTGTAGCCTTGTCAATACGGAAGGTAGTATGTTGTCGAGAATATTTTATTCCATTAGATGGTAGCCTTGTCATTATGGAAGGTAGTCTGTTTTTTAGATTTTTATTATTCCAATGCATGGTAACCTTGTCAATATGATAGTTAGTCTTTTGTCCAGATTTTTGTTACTCCAATGGATGGTAGCCTTGTCATTATTGAAGGTAGTCTATTGTCGATATATTTCTTACTCCAATGGATGGTAGCCTTGTCATTATGGAAGGTAGTCTATTGTTGAGATTTTTGTAACTCCAATGGATGGTAGTTTGTCATTATGGAAGGTAGTCTATTGTCGAGATTTTTGTTACCCAAATGGATGGTAGACTTATAATTATGGAAGGTAGTCTGTTGTAGAGATTTTTGTTACTCCAATGGATGGTAGCGCTTTCATTATGGAAGGTAGTCTAACGTTGAGATTTCTGTGACTCCAATGGATTTTAGCCTTGTCATTATGGAAGGTAGTCTGATTTTCAGATTTTTGTTACTCCAATGGATACTGGCCTTGTCATTATGGAAGGTAGTCTATTGTTAATAATTTTGTTATTCCAATGGATGTAACATTTTTATTATGGAAGGTAGTCTTTTGTCTAGATTGTTGTTACTCCAATAGATGGTATCCTTGTCATTATTGAAGGTGGTCTTTTATCGATATCCTTGTTACTCCAATGGATGATAGCCTTGTCATTATGCATGGTAGTCTGTTGTTCATATTTTATTTACTCCAAAGGATAGTAGCCTTGCCATTATGGAAGATAGTTTGTTGTCGAGATTTTTGTTATTCCAATGGATGGTAACCTTGTCATTATGTAAGGTAGTCTGTTGTTGAGATTTGTGTTACTCCAATGTATGGTAGCCTTGTCGTTATGGAAGGCAGTCCATTGTCAAGATTTTGTTACTCAAATGGATGGTAGCCTTGTATTTATGGAAGGTAGTCTGTCGTTGAGATTTTTGTTACTCCAATTGATGGTAGACTTGTCATTATGGAAGGTAGTCTGTTGTCAAATTTTTTGTTATTCCAATGGATGGTAACCTTGCCATTATGGAAGGTAGTCTGTTGTCGAGATTTGTGTTACTCCAATGTATGGTAGCCTTGTCGTTATGGAAGGTAGTCTTTTGTCGAGATTTTTGTTACTTAAATGGATGGTAGCCTTGTATTTATGGAAGGTAGTCTGTCGTTGAGATTTTGTTACTCCAATGGATGGTAGTCTTGTCATTATGGAAGGTAGTATGTCGTTGAGATTTTTGTTACTCCAATGGATTGTAGCCTTGTCATTATGGAAGGTAGTCTATTGTCGAGATATTTGTTATTCCAATGGATTGTAGCCTTGTCATTATGGAAGGAAGTCTTTTGTCGAGATTTTTGTTACCCAAATGGATGGTAGCCTTGTCATTTTTGAAGTTAGTCTGTCGTTGAGATTTCTGTTACTCCAATGGATTGTAGAATTTTCATTTTGGAAGGTAGTTTATTCGTCAGATATTTGTTACTCCAATGGATGGTAGCCTTGTGATTATGGAAGGTAGACTGTTGTTGAGATTTTTGTTATTCCATTGGATGGGAGCCTTGTCATTATGGAAGGTAGTCTGTTGTCGAGATTTTTGTTATTCTAATGGATCGTAACCTTGTCATTATGGAAGGTAGTATTTTGTCGAGATTTATGTTACTCGAATGTATGGTAACCTTGTCATTATTAAAGGTAGTTTGTTGTCGATATCTTTGTTATTTCAATGGATGGTAGCCTTGTCATTATGGAAGGTAGTCTATTGTCGAGATTTTTGATACTCCAATGGATGGTAGCCTTGTAATTATGGAAGGTATTCTGTTGTCGAGATTTTTTTTAATCCAATGGATGGTAGTCTTGTCATTATGGAAGGTAGTCTGTTGGAGATATTTTTTTTACTCCAATGGATGGTAGCCTTGTCATTATGGAAGGTAGTCTGTTGTCGAGAATATTTTATTCCATTAGATGGTAGCCTTGTCATTATGGAAGGTAGTCTGTTTTTGAGATTTTTGTTATTCCAATGGATGGTAACCTTGTCATTATGAAAGGTAGTCTTTTGTCCAGATTTTTGTTACTCCAATGGATGGTAGCCATGTCATTATTGAAGGTAGTCTATTGTCGTTATCTTTGTTACTCCAATGGATGGTAGCCTTGTCATTATGGAAGGTAGTCTATTGTTGAGATTTTTTTTATTCCGATGGATGATAGCCTTGTCATTATGGAAGGTAGTCTATTTTCAAGACTTTTGTTTCTCCAATGGATGGTAGCCTTGTCATTATGGAAGGTAGTCTGTTGTCAAGAATATTTTATTCCATTAGATGGTAGCCTTGTCATTATGGAAGGTAGTCTATTTTTGAGATTTTTTTTATTCCAATGGATGGTAGCCTTGTCATTATGGAAGGTAGTTTTTTGTCGAGATTTTTGTTACTCCAATGGATGGTAGCTTGTCATTATGGAAGGTAGTCTATTTTCGAGATTTTTGTTACCCAAATGGATGGTAGCCTTATAATTATGGAAGGTAGTCTGTTGTAGAGATTTTTGTTTCTACAATGGATGGTAGCGTTTTCATTATGGAAGGTAGTCTAACATTGAGATTTCTGTGACTCCAATGGATTGTAGCCTTGACATTATGGAAGTTAGTCATTTGTTCAGATTTTTGTTACTCCAATGGATGCTGGCCTTGTCATTATGGAAGGTAGTCTATTATCGATATTTTCTTTATTTCAATGGATGGTAACATTGTCATTATGGAAGGTAGTCTTTTGTCTAGATTGCTGTTACCCCAATAGATGGTATCCTTGTCATTATTGAAGGTGGTCTATTATCGATATCTTTTTTACTCCAATGGATGATAGCCTTGTCATTATGCATGTTAGTCTATTGTTCATATTTTTGTTACTCCAATGGATAGTAGCCTTGCCATTATGGAAGATAGTCTGTTGTCGAGATTTTTGTTATTCCAATGGATGGTAACCTTGTCATTATGGAAGGTAGTCTGTTGTTGAGATTTGTGTTACTCCAATGTATGGTAGCCTTGTCGTTATGGAAGGTATTCTGTTGTCGAGATTTTTGTTACTCAAATGGATTGTAGCTTTGTATTTATGGAAGGTAGTCTGTCATTGAGATTTTTGTTACTCCAATTGATGGTAGACTTGTCATTATGGAAGGTAGTCTGTTGTCGAGATTTGTGTTACTCGAATGTATGGTAGCCTTGTCGTTATGGAAGGTTGTCTTTTGTCGAGATTTTTTTTACTCAAATGGATAGTAGCCTCGTATTTATTTAAGGTAGTATGTCGTTGAGATTTTTGTTACTCCAATGGATGGTAGTCTTGTCATTATGGAAGGTAGTATGTCGTTGAGATTTTTGTTACTCCAATGGATTGTAGCCTTGTCATTATGGAAGGTAGTCTATTGTCGAGATATTTGGTATTCCAATGGATTGTAGCCTTGTCATTATGGAAGGAAGTCTTTTGTCGAGATTTTTGTTACCCAAATGGATGGTAGCCTTGTCATTTTTGAAGTTAGTCTGTCATTGAGATTTCTGTTACTCCAATGGATTGTAGAATTGTCATTATGGAAGGTAGTTTATTCGTCAGATATTTGTTACTCCAATGGATGGTAGCCTTGTGATTATGGAAGGTAGACTGTTGTTGAGATTTTTGTTATTCCATTGGATGGGAGCCTTGTCATTATGGAAGGTAGTCTGTTGTCGAGATTTTTGTTATTCCAATGGATCGTAACCTTGTCATTATGGAAGGTAGTATTTTGTCGAGATTTCTGTTACTCGAATGTATGGTAGCCTTGTCATTATTAAAGGTAGTTTGTTGTCGATATCTTTGTTATTTCAATGGATGGTAGCCTTGTCATTATGGAAGGTAGTCTATTGTCGAGATTTTGGATACTCCAATGGATGGTAGCCTTGTAATTATGGAAGGTATTCTGTTGTCGAGATTTTTTTTTAATCAAATGGATGGTAGTCTTGTCATTATGGAAGGTAGTCTATTGGCGATATTTTTTTGACTCCAATGGATGGTAGCCTTGTCATTATGGAAGTTAGTCTGTTGTCGAGAATATTTTATTCCATTAGATGGTAGCCTTGTCATTATGGAAGGTAGTCTATTTTTGAGATTTTTGTTATTCCAATGGATGGTAACCTTGTCATTATGAAAGTTAGTCTTTTGTCCAGATTTTTGTTACTCCAATGGATGGTAGCCATGTCATTATTGAAGGTAGCCTATTGTCGTTATCTTTGTTACTCCAATGGATGGTAGCCTTGTCATTATGGACGGTAGTCTATTATTGAGATTTTTTTTATTCCGATGGATGGTAGCCTTGTCATTATGGAAGGTAGTCTATTTTCAAGACTTTTGTTTCTCCAATGGATGGTAGCGTTGTCATTATGGAAGGTAGTCTGTTGTCAAGAATATTTTATTCCATTAGATGATAACCTTGTCATTATGAAAGGTAGTCTTTTGTCCTGGTTTTTGTTATTCCAATGGATGGTAGCGTTTTCATTATGGAAGGTAGTATAACGTTGAGATTTTTGTTACTCCAATGGATTGTAGCCATGTCATTATGGAAGGTAGTCTGATGTTCATATTTTTGTTACTCCAATGGATGTTGGCCTTGTCATTATGGAAGGTAGTCTATTATCGATATTTTTGTTATTCCAATAGATGGTATCCTTGTCATTATTGAAGGTAGTCTTTTGTCTAGATTGTTGTTACTCCAATAGATGGTATCCTTGTCATTATTGAAGGTGGTCTATTGTCGGTATCTTTGTTACACCAATGTATGATAGCCTTGTCATTATGCATGGTAGTCTGTTGTTCAGATTTTTGTTACTCAAATGGATAGTAGCCTTGCCATTATGGAAGATAGTCTGTTGTTGAGATTTTTGTTATTCCAATGGATGGTAAACTTGTCATTATGGAAGGTAGTCTATTGTTGAGATTTGTGTTACTCCAATGTATGGTATCCTTGTCGTTATGGAAGGTAGTCTGTTGTCGAGATTTTTGTTACTCAAATGGATTGTAGCCTTATATTTATGGAACGTAGTCTGTTGTTGAGATTTTTATTACTCCAATGGAGGGTAGCCTTGTCATTATGGATTGTAGTCTGTTGTTGAAATTTTTGTTATTCCAATGGATGGTAACCTTGTCATTATGGAAGGTAGTCTATTGTCGAGATTTGTGTTACTCCAATGTATGGTAGCCGTGTCGTTGTGGAAGGTAGTCTTTTGTCGAGATTTTTTTTACTCCAATGGAAGGTAGTCTTGTCATTATGGAAGGTAGTATGTCGTTGAGATTTTTGATACTCCAATGGATTGTTGCCTTGTCATTATGGAAGGTAGTCTATTGTCGAGATATTTGTTATTCTAATGGATTGTAGCCTTGTCATTATGGAAGGAAGTCTTTTGTCGATATTTTTGTTACCCAAATGGATGGTAGCCTTGTAATAATGGAAGGTATTCTGTTGTCGAGAATTTTTTTACTCCAATGGATGGTAGTCTTGTCATTATGGAAGGTACTCTGTTGGCGATATTTTGTTTACTCCAATGGATGGTAGCCTTGTCATTATGGAAGGTAGTCTGTTGTCAAGAATATTTTACTCCATTAGATGGTAGCCTTGTCACTCTGGAAGGTAGTCTGTTTTTGAGATTTTTGTTATTCCAATGGATAGTAATCTTGTCATTATGAAAGGTAGTCTTTTGTCCAGATTTTTGTTAGTCCAATGGATGGTAGCCTTGTCATTATTGAAGGTAGTATATTGTCGATATCTTTGTTACTCCAATGGCTGGTAGCCTTGTCATTATGGAAGGTAGTCTATTGTCGAGAATATTTTATTCCATTAGATGGTAGCCTTGTCACTATGGAAGGTAGTCTATTGTTGACATTTTTTTTATTCCAATGGATGGTAGCCTTGTCATTATGGAAGGTAGTCTATTGTCGAGATTTTGGATACTCCAATGGATGGTAGCCTTGTAATTATGGAAGGTATTCTGTTGTCGAGATTTTTTTTTAATCAAATGGATGGTAGTCTTGTCATTATGGAAGGTAGTCTATTGGCGATATTTTTTTTACTCCAATGGGTGGTAGCCTTGTCATTATGGAAGGTAGTCTGTTGTCGAGAATATTTTATTCCATTAGATGGTAGCCTTATCATTATGGAAGGTAGTCTGTTTTTGAGATTTTTGTTATTCCAATGGATGGTAACCTTGTCATTATGAAAGTTAGTCTTTTGTCCAGATTTTTGTTACTCCAATGGATGGTAGCCATGTCATTATTGAAGGTAGCCTATTGTCGTTATCTTTGTTACTCCAATGGATGGTAGCCTTGTCATTATGGACGGTAGTCTATTATTGAGATTTTTTTTATTCCGATGGATGGTAGCCTTGTCATTATGGAAGGTAGTCTATTTTCAAGACTTTTGTTTCTCCAGTGGATGGTAGCCTTGTCATTATGGAAGGTAGTCTGTTGTCAAGAATATTTTATTCCATTAGATGGTAGCCTTGTCATTATGGAAGGTAGTCTGTTTTTGAGATTTTTGTTATTCCAATGGATGGTAACCTTGTCATTATGAAAGGTAGTCTTTTGTCCTGGTTTTTGTTATTCCAATGGATGGTAGCGTTTTCATTATGGAAGGTAGTCTAACGTTGAGATTTTTGTTACTCCAATGGATTGTAGCCATGTCATTATGGAAGGTAGTCTGATGTTCATATTTTTGTTACTCCAATGGATGCTGGCCTTGTCATTATGGAAGGTAGTCTATTATCGATATTTTTGTTATTCCAATGGATGGTAACATTGTCATTATGGAAGGTAGTCTTTTGTCTAAATTGTTGTTACTCCAATAGATGGTATCCTTGTCATTATTGAAGGTGGTCTATTGTCGATATCTTTGTTACCCCAATGGATGATAGCCCTGTCATTATGCATGGTAGTCTGTTGTTCAGATTTTTGTTACTCCAATGGATAGTAGCCTTGCCATTATGGAAGATAGTCTGTTGTTGAGATTTTTGTTATTCCAATGGATGGTAAACTTGTCATTATGGAAGGTAGTCTATTGTTGAGATTTGTGTTACTCCAATGTATGGTATCCTTGTCGTTATGGAAGGTAGTCTGTTGTCGAGATTTTTGTTACTCAAATGGATTGTAGCCTTATATTTATGGAACGTAGTCTGATGTTGAGATATTTATTACTCCAATGGAGGGTAGCCTTGTCATTATGGATTGTAGTCTGTTGTTGAAATTTTTTTTATTCCAATGGATGGTAACCTTGTCATTATGGAAGGTAGTCTATTGTCGAGATTTGTGTTACTCCAATGTATGGTAGCCGTGTCGTTGTGGAAGGTAGTCTTTTGTCGAGATTTTTTTTACTCCAATGAAAGGTAGTCTTGTCATTATGGAAGGTAGTATGTCGTTGAGATTTTTGATACTCCAATGGATTGTTGCCTTGTCATTATGGAAGGTAGTCTATTGTCGAGATATTTGTTATTCCAATGGATTGTAGCCTTGTCATTATGGAAGGAAGTCTTTTGTCGATATTTTTGTTACCCAAATGGATGGTAGCCTTGTAATTATGGAAGGTATTCTGTTGTAGAGATTTTTTTTACTCCAATGGATGGTAGTCTTGTCATTATGGAAGGTAGTCTGTTGGCGATATTTTGTTTACTCCAATGGATGGTAGCCTTGTCATTATGGAAGGTAGTCTGTTGTCAAGAATATTTTATTCAATTAGATGGTAGCCTTGTCACTCTGGAAGGTAGTCTGTTTTTGAGATTTTTGTTATTCCAATGGATAGTAATCTTGTGATTATGAAAGGTAGTCTTTTGTCCAGATTTTTGTTACTCCAATGGATGGTAGCCTTGTCATTATTGAAGGTAGTATATTGTCGATATCTTTGTTACTCCAATGGCTGGTAGCCTTGTCATTATGGAAGGTAGTCTATTGTCGAGAATATTTTATTCCATTAGATGGTAGCCTTGTCACTTTGGAAGGTAGTCTATTGTTGAGATTTTTTTTTATTCCAATGGATGGTAGCCTTGTCATTATGGAAGGTAGTTTTTTGTCGAGATTTTTGTTACTCCAATGGATGGTAGCTTGTCATTATGGAAGGTAGTCTATTTTCGAGATTTTTGTTACCCAAATGGATGGTAGCCTTATAATTATGGAAGGTAGTCTGTTGTAGATATTTTTGTTACTACAATGGATGGTAGCGTTTTCATTATGGAAGGTAGTCTAACATTGAGATTTTTGTGACTCCAATGGATTATAGCCTTGACATTATGGATGGTAGTCATTTGTTTAGATTTTTGTTACTCCAATGGATGCTGGCCTTGTCATTATGGAAGGTAGTCTATTATCGATATTTTTGTTATTTCAATGGATGGTAACATTGTCATTATGGAAGGTAGTCTTTTGTCTAGATTGTTGTTACTCCAATAGATGGTATCCTTGTCATTATTGAAGGTCGTCTATTGTCGATATCTTTTTTACTCCAATGGATGATAGCCTTGTCATTATGCATGTTACTCTGTTGTTCATATTTTTGTTACTCCAATGGATAGTAGCCTTGCCATTATGGAAGATAGTCTGTTGTCGAGATTTTTGTTATTCCAATGGATGGTAACCTTGTCATTATGGAAGGTAGTTTGTTGTTGAGATTTGTGTTACTCCAATGTATGGTAGCCTTGTCGTTATGGATAGTATTCTGTTGTAGAGATTTTTGTTACTCAAATGGATTGTAGCGTTGTATTTATGGAAGGTAGTCTGTTGTTTAGATTTTTGTTTCTCCAATAGATGTTAACCTTGTCATTATGGAAGGTAGTCTGTTGTCGAGATTTGTGTTACTCCAATGTATGGTAGCCTTGTCATTATGGAAGGTAGTCTGTCATTGATATTTTTGTTACTCCAATGGATGGTAGCCTTGTCATTATGGAAGGTAGTATGTCGTTGAGATTTTTGTAACTCCAATGGATTGTAGCCTTGTCATTATGGAAGGTAGTATATTGTCGAGATATTTGTTATTCCAATGGATGGTAGCCTTGTCATTATGGAATGTAGTCTGTTGTTGAAATTTTTGTTATTCCAATGGATGGTAACCTTGTCATTATGGAAGGTAGTCTATTGTCGAGATTTGTGTTACTCTAATGTATGGTAGCCTTGCCGTTATGGAAGGAAGTCTTTTGTCGAGATTTTTGTTACTCAAATGGATGGTAGCTTTGTATTTATTTAAGGTAGTTTGTCGTTGAGATTTTTGTTACTCCAATGGAAGGTAGACTTGTCATTATGGAAGGTAGTATGTCGTTGAGATTTTTGTTACTCCAATGGATTGTAGCCTTGTCATTATGGAAGGTAGTCTATTGTCGAGATATTTGTTATTCCAATGGATTGTAGCCTTGTCATTATGGAAGGAAGTCTTTTGTCGATATTTTTGTTACCCAAATGGATGGTAGCCTTGTAATTATGGAAGGTATTCTGTTGTCCATATTTTTTTTACTCCAATGGATGGTAGTCTTGTCATTATTGAAGGTAGTCTATTGTCGATATCTTTGTTACTCCAATGGCTGGTATCCTTGTCATTATGGAAGGTAGTCTATTGTTGAGATTTTTTTTATTCCAATGGATGGTAGCCATGTCGTTATGGAAGGTAGTTTTTTGTCGAGATTTTTGTTACTCCAATGGATGGTAGCCTTATAATTATGGAAGGTAGTCTGTTGTAGAGATTTTTGTTACTCCAATGGATGGTAGTGTTTTCATTATGGAAGGTAATCTAACATTGCGATTTCTGTGACTCCAATGCATTGTAGCCTTGTCATTATGGAAGGTAGTCTGTTGTTCGGATTTTTGTTACTCCAATGGATGTTGGCCTTGTCATTATGGAAGGTAGTCTATTATCGATATTTTTGTTATTCCAATGGATGGTAACATTGTCATTATGGTAGGTAGTCTTTTGTCTAGATTGTTGTTACTCCAATAGATGGTATCCTTGTCATTATTGAAGGTGGTCTATTGTCGATATCTTTGTTACTCCAATGGATGATAGCCTTGTCATTATGCATGTTAGTCTGTTGTTCAGATTTTTGTTACTCCAATGGATAGTAGCCTTGCCATTATGGAAGATAGTCTGTTGTCGAGATTTTTGTTATTCCAATGGATGCTAATCTTGTCATTATGGAAGGTAGTCTGTTGTTGAGATTTGTGTTACTCCAATGTATGGTAGCCTTGTCGTTATGGAAGGTATTCTGTTGTCGAGATTTTTGTTACTCAAATGGATTGTAGCCTTGTATTTATGGAAGGTAGTCTGTCGTTGAGATTTTTGTTACTCCAATGGATGGTAGACTTGTCATTATGGAAGGTAGTTTGTTGTCGAGATTTTTGTTATTCCAATTGATGGTAACCTTGTCATTATGGAAGGTAGTCTATTGTCGAGATTTTGGTTACTCCAATGTATGGTAGCCTTATCGTTATGGAAGGTAGTCTGTTGTCGAGATTTTTATTACTCAAATGGATGGTAGCCATGTATTTATGGAAGGTAGTCTGTCGTTGAGATTTTTGTTACTCCAATGGATGGTAGTCTTGTCATTATGGAAGGTAGTGTGTCGTTGAGATTTTTGTTACTCCAATGGATTGTAGCTTTGTCATTATGGAATGTAGTCTATTGTCGAGATATTTGTTATTCCAATGGATGGTAGCCTTGTCATTATGGAACGTAGTTTGTTGTCGAAATTTTTGTTATTCCAATGGATGGTAACCTTGTCATTATGGAAGGGAGTCTGTTATTGAGATTTGTGTTACTCCAATGTATGGTAGCCTTGTCGTTATGGAGTGTAGTCTTTTGTCGAGATTTTTGTTACTCAAATGGATGGTAGCCTTGTATTTATTTAAGGTAGTCTGTCATTGAGATTTTTGTTACTCCAATGGAAGGTAGTCTTGTCATTATGGAAGGTAGTATGTCGTTGAGATTTTTGTTACTCCAATGGATTGTAGCCTTGTCATTATGGAAGGTAGTCTATTGTCGAGATATTTGTTATTCCAATGGATTCTAGCCTTTTCATTATGGAAGGAAGTCTTTTGTCGAGATTTTTGTTACCCAAATGGATGGTAGCCTTGTAATTACGAAAGGTATTCTGTTGTCGAGATTTTTTTTACTCCAATGGATGGTAGTCTTGTCATTATGGAAGGTAGTCTGTTGGCGATATTTTTTTTACTCCAATGGATGGTAGCCTGGTCGATTGTCGAGAATATTTTATTCCATTAGATGGTAGCCTTGTCACTCTGGAAGGTAGTCTATTTTTGAGATTTTTATTATTCCAATGAATAGTAACCTTGTCATTATGAAAGGTAGTCTTTTGTCCAGATTTTTGTTACTCCAATGGATGGTAGCCTTGTCATTATTGAAGGTAGTCTATTGTCGATATCTTTGTTACTCCAATGGCTGGTAGCCTTGTCATTATGGAAGGTAGTTTCTTGTCGACATTTTTGTTACTCCGATGGATGGTAGCTTGTCATTATGGAAGGTAGTTTATTGTCGAGATTTTTGTTACCCAAATTGATGGTAGCCTTATAATTATGGAAGGTAGTCTGTTGTAGAAATTTTTGTTACTCCAATGGATGGTAGCGTTTTCATTATGGAAGGTAGTCTAACGTTGAGATTTCTGTGACTCCAATGGACTGTAGCCTTGTCATTATGGAAGGTAGTCTGTTGTTTAGATTTTTGTTACTCCAATGGATATTGGCCTTGTCATTATGGAAGTTAGTCTATTATCGATATTTTTGTTATTCCAATGGATGGTAACATTGTCATTATGGAAGGTAGTCTTTTGTCTAGATTGTTGTTACTCCAATAGACGGTATCCTTATCGTTATGGAAGGTATTCTGCTGTCGAGATTATTGTTACTCAAATGGATTGTAGCCTTGTATTTATGGAAGGTAGTCTATCGTTGAGATTTTTTTACTCCAATGGATGGTAGACTTGTCATTATGGAAGGTAGTCTGTTGTTGAGATTTTTGTTATTCCAATTGATGGTAACATTGTCATTATGGAAGGTAGTCTGTTGTCGAGATTTTTGTTACTCCAATATATGGTAGCCTTATCGTTATGGAAGGTAGTCTGTTGTCGAGATTTTTGTTACTCAAATGGATGGTAGCCTTGTATTTATGGAAGATAGTCTGTCGTTGAGATTTTTGTTACTCCAATGGATGGTAGTCTTGACATTATGGAAGGTATTATGTCGTTGAGATTTTTGTTACTCCAATGGATTGTAGCCTTGTCATTATGGAAGGTAGTCTATTGTCGAGATATTTTGTATTCCAATGGATTGTAGCCTTGTCATTATGGAAGGTAGTCTTTTGTCGAGATTTTTATTACTCCAATGGATGGTAGCCTTGTCATTATTAAAGTTAGTCTGTCGTTGAGATTTCTATTACTCCAATGGATTGTAGCCTTGTCATTATGGAAGGTAGTTGGTTCGTCACATATTTGTTACTCCAATGGATGGTAGCCTTGTGATTATGGAAGGTAGTCTGTTGTCGAGATTTTTGTTATTCCAATGGATCGTAACCTTGTCATTATGGAAGGTAGTATTTTGTCGAGATTTTTGTTACTCGAATGGATGGTAGCCTTGTCATTATTAAAGGTAGTTTGTTGTCGATAACGTTGTTATTCCAATGGATGGTATCCTTGTCATTATGGAAGGTAGTCTATTGTCGAGATTTTTTATACTCCAATGGATGGTAGCTTTGTAATTATGGAAGGTATTCTAGTGTCGAGATATTTTTTACTCCAATGGATGGTAGTCTTGTCATTATGGAAGGTAGTCTGTTGGAGATATTTTTTTTACTCCAATGGATGGTAGCCTTGTCATTATGAAAGGTAGTCTGTTGTCGAGAATATTTTATTCCATTAGATGGTAGCCTTGTCATTATGGAAGGTAGTCTGTTTTTGAGATTTTTGTTATTCCAATGGATGGTAACCTTGTCATTATGAAAGGTAGTCTTTTGCCCAGATTTTTGTTACTCCAATGGATGGTAGCCTTGTCATTATTGAAGGTAGTCTATTGTCGATATCTTTGTTACCCCAATGGATGGTAGCCTTGTCGTTATGGAAGGTAGTCTATTGTTGAGATTTTTTTTATTCCAATGGATGGTAGCCTTGTCATTATGGAATGTAGTTTTTTGTCGAGATTTTTGTTACTACAATGGATGGTAGCTTGTCATTATGGAAAGTAGTCTATTGTCGATATTTTTGTTAACCAAATGGATGGTAGCCTTATAATTATGGAAGGTAGTCTATTGTAGAGATTTTTGTTACTCCAATGGATGGTAGCGTTTTCATTATGGAAGGTAGTCTAACGTTGAGATTTCTGTGACTCCAATGGATTTTACCCTTGTCATTATGGAAGGTAGTCTGTTGTTCAGATTTTTGTTACTCCAATGGATGTTGGCCTTGTAATTATGGAAGGTAGTCTATTGTCGATATTTTTGTTATTCCAATGGATGGTAACATTGTCATTATGGAAGGTAGTCTTTTGTCTAGATTATTGTTACTCCAATAGATGGTATCCTTGTCATTATTGAAGGTGGTCTATTGTCGATATCTTTGTTACTCCAATGGATGATAGCCTTGTCATTATGCATGTTAGTCTGTTGTTCAGATTTTTGTTACTCCAATGGATAGTAGCCTTGCCGTTATGGTAGATAGTCTGTTGTCAAAATTTTTGTTATTCCAATTGATGGTAACCTTATCATTATGGAAGGTAGTCTATTGTTGAGATTTGTGTTACTCCAATGTATGGTAGCCTTGTCGTTATGGAAGGTAGTCTGTTGTCGAGATTTTGGTTACTCAAATGGATGGTAGCCTTATATTTATGGAAGGTAGTCTGTCGTTGAGATTTTTATTACTCCAATGGATGGTAGACTTGTCATTATGGAAGGTAGTCTGTTGTCGAAATTTTTGTTATTCAAATGTTTGGTAACCTTGTCATTATGGAAGGTAGTTTGTTGTCGAGATTTGTGTTACTCCAATGTATGGTAGCCTTGTCATTATGGAAGGTAGTCTTTTGTCGAGATTTTTGTTACTCAAATGGATGGTAGCCTTGTATTTATTGAAGGTAGTTTGTCGTTGAGATTTTTGTTACTCCAATGGATGGTAGTCTTGTCATTATGGAAGGTAGTATGTCATTGAGAATTTTTTTACTCCAATGGATTGTAGCCTTGTCATTATGGAAGGTAGTCTATTGTCGAGATATTTGTTATTCCAATGGATTATAGCCTTGTCATTATGGAATGAAGTCTTTTGTCGAGATTTTTGTTACCAAAATGGATGGTAGCCTTGTCATTATTGAAGTTAGTCTGTCGTTGAGATATCTGTTACTCCAATGGACTGTAGCCTTGTCATTATCGAAGGTAGTTTGTTCATCAAATATTTGTTACTCCAATGGATGGTAGCCTTGTGATTATGGAAGGTAGACTGTTGTTGAGATTTTTGTTATTCCATTGGATGGTAGCCTTGTCATTATGGAAGGTAGTATTTTGTCGACATTTTTGTTACTCGAATGGATGGTAGCCTTGTCATTATTAAAGGTTGTTTGTTGTCGATATCTTTGTTATTCCAATGGATGGTAGCCTTGTCATTATAGAAGGTAGTCTATTGTCGAGATTTTTGATACTCCAATGGATGGTAGCCTTGTAATTATGGAAGGTATTCTGTTGTCGAGATTTTTTTTACTCCAATGGATGGTAGTCTTGTCATTATGGAAGGTAGTCTGTTGGCGATATTATTTTTACTCCAATGGATGGTATCCTTGTCATTATGGAAGGTAGTCTATTGTGGAGAATATTTTATTCCATTAGATGGTAGCCTTGTCATTATGGAAGGTAGTCTGTTTTTGAGATTTTTGTTATTCCAATGGATGGTAACCTTGTCATTATGAAAGGTAGTCTTTTGTCCAGATTTTTGTTACTCCAATCGATGGTAGCCTTGTCATTATTGAAGGTAGTCTATTGTCGATATCTTTGTTACTCCAATAGCTAGAAGCCTTGTCATTATGGAAGGTAGTCTATTGTTGAGATTTTTTTATTCCAATGGATGGTAGCCTGGTCATTATGGAAGGTAGTTTTTTGTCGAGATTTTTGTTACTCCAATGGATGGTAGCTTGTCATTATAGAAGGTAGTCTATTGTCGAGATTTTTTTTACCCAAATGGAAGGTAGCCTTATAATTATGGAAGGTAGTCTGTTGTAGAGATTTTTTTTACTCCAATGGATGGTAGCGTTTTCATTATGGAAGGTAGTGTAACAGTGAGATTTCTGCGACTCCAATTGATTGTAGCCTTGTCATTATGGAAGGTAGTCTGTTGTTCAGATTTTTGTTACTCCAATGGATGCTGGCCGTGTCATTATGGAAGGTAGTCTATTGTCGATATTTTTGTTATTCCAATGGATGGTAACATTGTCATTATGCAAGGTAGTCTTTTGTCTAGATTATTGTTACTCCAATAGATGGTATCCTTGTCATTATTGAAGGTGGTCTATTGTCGATATCTTTGTTACTCCAATGGATGATAGCCTTGTCATTATGCATGTTAGTCTGTTGTTCAAATTTTTGTTACTCCAATGGATAGTAGCCTTGCCGTTATGGTAGATAGTCTGTTGTCGAAATTTTTGTTATTCCAATTGATGGTAACCTTATCATTATGGAAGGTAGTCTATTGTTGAGATTTGTGTTACTCCAATGTATGGTAGCCTTGTCGTTATGGAAGGTAGTCTGTTGTCGAGATTTTGGTTACTCAAATGGATGGTAGCCTTATATTTATGGAAGGTAGTCTGTCGTTGAGATTTTTATTACTCCAATGGATGGTAGACTTGTCATTATGGAAGGTAGTCTGTTGTCGAAATTTTTGTTATTCAAATGTTTGGTAACCTTGTCATTATGGAAGGTAGTTTGTTGTCGAGATTTGTGTTACTCCAATGTATGGTAGCCTTGTCATTATGGAAGGTAGTCTTTTGTCGAGATTTTTGTTACTCAAATGGATGGTAGCCTTGTATTTATTGAAGGTAGTTTGTCGTTGAGATTTTTGTTACTCCAATGGATGGTAGTCTTGTCATTATGGAAGGTAGTATGTCATTGAGAATTTTTTTACTCCAATGGATTGTAGCCTTGTCATTATGGAAGGTAGTCTATTGTCGAGATATTTGTTATTCCAGTGGATTATAGCCTTGTCATTATGGAATGAAGTCTTTTGTCGAGATTTTTGTTACCAAAATGGATGGTAGCCTTGTCATTATTGAAGTTAGTCTGTCGTTGAGATATCTGTTACTCCAATGGACTGTAGCCTTGTCATTATCGAAGGTAGTTTGTTCATCAAATATTTGTTACTCCAATGGATGGTAGCCTTGTGATTATGGAAGGTAGACTGTTGTTGAGATTTTTGTTATTCCATTGGATGGTAGCCTTGTCATTATGGAAGGTAGTATTTTGTCGACATTTTTGTTACTCGAATGGATGGTAGCCTTGTCATTATTAAAGGTTGTTTGTTGTCGATATCTTTGTTATTCCAATGGATGGTAGCCTTGTCATTATAGAAGGTAGTCTATTGTCGAGATTTTTGATACTCCAATGGATGGTAGCCTTGTAATTATGGAAGGTATTCTGTTGTCGAGATTTTTTTTACTCCAATGGATGGTAGTCTTGTCATTATGGAAGGTAGTCTGTTGGCGATATTATTTTTACTCCAATGGATGGTATCCTTGTCATTATGGAAGGTAGTCTATTGTGGAGAATATTTTATTCCATTAGATGGTAGCCTTGTCATTATGGAAGGTAGTCTATTTTTGAGATTTTTGTTATTCCAATGGATGGTAACCTTGTCATTATGAAAGGTAGTCTTTTGTCCAGATTTTTGTTACTCCAATCGATGGTAGCCTTGTCATTATTGAAGGTAGTCTATTGTCGATATCTTTGTTACTCCAATAGCTAGAAGCCTTGTCATTATGGAAGGTAGTCTATTGTTGAGATTTTTTTATTCCAATGGATGGTAGCCTGGTCATTATGGAAGGTAGTTTTTTGTCGAGATTTTTGTTACTCCAATGGATGGTAGCTTGTCATTATAGAAGGTAGTCTATTGTCGAGATTTTTTTTACCCAAATGGAAGGTAGCCTTATAATTATGGAAGGTAGTCTGTTGTAGAGATTTTTTTTACTCCAATGGATGGTAGCGTTTTCATTATGGAAGGTAGTGTAACGGTGAGATTTCTGCGACTCCAATTGATTGTAGCCTTGTCATTATGGAAGGTAGTCTGTTGTTCAGATTTTTGTTACTCCAATGGATGCTGGCCGTGTCATTATGGAAGGTAGTCTATTGTCGATATTTTTGTTATTCCAATGGATGGTAACATTGTCATTATGGAAGGTAGTCTTTTGTCTAGATTATTGTTACTCCAATAGATGGTATCCTTGTCATTATTGAAGGTGGTCTATTGTCGATATCTTTGTTACTCCAATGGATGATAGCCTTGTCATTATGCATGTTAGTCTGTTGTTCAGATTTTTGTTACTCCAATGGATAGTAGCCTTGCCGTTATGGTAGATAGTCTGTTGTCGAAATTTTTGTTATTCCAATTGATGGTAACCTTATCATTATGGAAGGTAGTCTATTGTTGAGATTTGTGTTACTCCAATGTATGGTAGCCTTGTCGTTATGGAAGGTAGTCTGTTGTCGAGATTTTGGTTACTCAAATGGATGGTAGCCTTATATTTATGGAAGGTAGTCTGTCGTTGAGATTTTTATTACTCCAATGGATGGTAGACTTGTCATTATGGAAGGTAGTCTGTTGTCGAAATTTTTGTTATTCAAATGTTTGGTAACCTTGTCATTATGGAAGGTAGTTTGTTGTCGAGATTTGTGTTACTCCAATGTATGGTAGCCTTGTCATTATGGAAGGTAGTCTTTTGTCGAGATTTTTGTTACTCAAATGGATGGTAGCCTTGTATTTATTGAAGGTAGTTTGTCGTTGAGATTTTTGTTACTCCAATGGATGGTAGTCTTGTCATTATGGAAGGTAGTATGTCATTGAGAATTTTTTTACTCCAATGGATTGTAGCCTTGTCATTATGGAAGGTAGTCTATTGTCGAGATATTTGTTATTCCAATGGATTATAGCCTTGTCATTATGGAATGAAGTCTTTTGTCGAGATTTTTGTTACCAAAATGGATGGTAGCCTTGTCATTATTGAAGTTAGTCTGTCGTTGAGATATCTGTTACTCCAATGGACTGTAGCCTTGTCATTATCGAAGGTAGTTTGTTCATCAAATATTTGTTACTCCAATGGATGGTAGCCTTGTGATTATGGAAGGTAGACTGTTGTTGAGATTTTTGTTATTCCATTGGATGGTAGCCTTGTCATTATGGAAGGTAGTATTTTGTCGACATTTTTGTTACTCGAATGGATGGTAGCCTTGTCATTATTAAAGGTTGTTTGTTGTCGATATCTTTGTTATTCCAATGGATGGTAGCCTTGTCATTATAGAAGGTAGTCTATTGTCGAGATTTTTGATACTCCAATGGATGGTAGCCTTGTAATTATGGAAGGTATTCTTTTGTCGAGATTTTTTTTACTCCAATGGATGGTAGTCTTGTCATTATGGAAGGTAGTCTGTTGGTGATATTATTTTTACTCCAATGGATGGTATCCTTGTCATTATGGAAGGTAGTCTATTGTGGAGAATATTTTATTCCATTAGATGGTAGCCTTGTCATTATGGAAGGTAGTCTGTTTTTGAGATTTTTGTTATTCCAATGGATGGTAACCTTGTCATAATGAAAGGTAGTCTTTTGTCCAAATTTTTGTTACTCCAATCGATGGTAGCCTTGTCATTATTGAAGGTAGTCTATTGTCGATATCTTTGTTACTCCAATAGCTAGAAGCCTTGTCATTATGGAAGGTAGTCTATTGTTGAGATTTTTTTATTCCAATGGATGGTAGCCTGGTCATTATGGAAGGTAGTTTTTTGTCGAGATTTTTGTTACTCCAATGGATGGTAGCTTGTCATTATAGAAGGTAGTCTATTGTCGAGATTTTTTTTACCCAAATGGAAGGTAGCCTTATAATTATGGAAGGTAGTCTGTTGTAGAGATTTTTTTTACTCTAATGGATGGTAGCGTTTTCATTATGGAAGGTAGTGTAACGGTGAGATTTCTGCGACTCCAATGGATTGTAGCCTTGTCATTATGGAAGGTAGTCTGTTGTTCAGATTTTTGTTACTCCAATGGATGCTGGCCGTGTCATTATGGAAGGTAGTCTATTGTCGATATTTTTTTTATTCCATTGGATGGTAACATTGTCATTATTGAAGGTAGTCTTTTGTCTAGATTGTTGTTACTCAAATAGATGGTGTCCTTGGCATTATTGAAGGTGGTCTATTTTCGATATCTTTGTTACTCCAATGGATGATAGCCTTGTCATTATGCATGTTAGTCTATTGTTCAGATTTTTGTTACTCCAATGGATAGTAGCCTTGCCGTTATGGAAGATAGTCTATTATCGAAATTTTTGTTATTCCCATGGATGGTAACCTTGTCATTATGGAAGGTAGTCTGTTGTTGAGATTTGTGTTACTCCAATGTATCGTAGCCTTGTCGTTATGGAAGGTAGTCTGTTGTCGAGATTTTTGTTACTCGAATGGATTGTAGCCTTGTATTTATGGAAGGTAGTCTGTCGTTGAGATTTTTGTTACTCCAATGGATGGTAGACTTGTCATTATGGAAGCTAGTCTGTTTTCGATATTTTTGTTATTCCAATTGATGGTAACCTTGTAATTATCGAAGGTAGTCTGTTGTCGAGATTTGTGTTACTCCAATGTATGGTAGCCTTGTCGTTATGGAAGGTAGTCTCTAGTCGAGATTTTTGTTACTCAAATGGATGGTTGCCTTGTATTTATGGAAGGTAGTCTGTCGTTGAGATTTTTGTTACTCCAATGGATGGTAGTCTTGTCATTATAGAAGGTAGTATGTCGTTGAGATTTTTGTTACTCCAATGGATTGTGGCCTTGTCATTATGGAAGGTAGTCTATTGTCGAGATATTTGTTATTCCAATGGATTGTAGCCTTGTCATTATTGAAGTTAGTCTATCATTGAGATTTTTGTTACTCCAATGGATTGTAGCCTTGTCATTATGGAAGGTAGTTTGTTCGTAAGATATTTGTTACTCCAATGGATGGTAGCCTTGTGATTATGGAAGGTAGACTGTTGTTGAGATTTTTGTTATTCCATTGGATGGTAGCCTTGTCATTATGGAAGGTAGTCTGTTGTCGAGATTTTTGTTATTCCAATGGATGGTAACCTTTATATTATGGAAGGTAGTATTTTGTCGAGATTTTTGTTACTCGAATGGATGGTAGCCTTGTCATTATTGAAGGTAGTTTGTTATCGATATCTTTGTTACTCCTATGGATGATAGCCTTGTCATTATGGAAGGTAGTCTGTTGTCGATATTTTTGGTACTCCAATGGATGGTAGCCTTGTCATTATGGAAGGTAGTATGTTGTCTAGATTTTGTTACTCTAATGGATGGTATCCTTTTCGTTATGGAACAAAGTCTGTTGGCGATGTTTTTTTTACTCCAATGGATTGTAGCCTTGTGATTATGGAAGGTAGTCTGTTGTCGAGATTTTTGATACTCCAATGGATGGTAGACTTGTCATTATGGAAGGTAGTCTATTGTCGAGATTTTTTTTACTCCAATGGATGGTAGCCTTGTCAATATGGAAGGTAGTCTGTTGTCGAGATTTTTGTTATTCCAATGGATGGTAACCTTGTCATTATGGAAAGTAGTATTTTGTCGAGATTTTTGTTACTCGAATGGATGGTAGCGTTGTCATTATTGAAGGTAGTTATTTGTCGATATCTTTGTTACTCCAATGGATGATAGCCTTGTCATTATGGAAGGAAGTCTGTTGTCGATATTTTTGGTACTCCAATGGATGGTAGCCTTGTCATTATGGAAGGTAGTCTGTTGTCGAGATTTTGTTACTCTAATGGATGGTAGCCTTTTCGTTATGGAACAAAGTTTGCTGGCGATATTTTTTTACTCCAATGGATGGTAGCCTTGTCATTATGGAAGGTAGTCTGTTGTCGAGATTTTGGATACTCCAATGGATGGTAGCCTTGTAATTATGGAAGGTAGTCAGTTGTCGAGATTTTTTTTACTCCAATGGATGGTAGCCTTGTCATTATGGAAGGTAGTCCGTCATTGAGATTTATGTTACTCCAATGGATTGTAGCCTTGTCCTTATGGAAGGTAGTCTGTTGAACAAATTTATGTTACTCTAATGGATGATAGCCTTTTCATTATGGAAGGTAGTCTGTTGTCGCGAATATTTTATTCCATTGGATGCTAGGCTTGTCATTATGGAAGGTAGTCTGTTGTTGAGATTTTTGTTATTCCAATGATTGGTAAACTTGTCATTATGGAAGGTAGTCTGTTGTCGAGTTTTTTTTTAATCCAATGGATGGTAGCCTTGTCATTATAGAAGGTAGTCGGTTGTTGATATTTCTGTTACTCCATTGGACGGTAGCCTTGTCATTATGGAAGGTAGTCTGTTGTCGAGATTTTTGATACTCGAATGGATGGTAGACTTATAATTATGGAAGGTAGTTTGTTGTCGAGATTTTTTTACTCCAATGGATGGTAGCCTTGTCATTATGGAAGGTAGTCGGTCGTTGAGATTTATGTTACTCCAATCAATTGTAGCCTTGTCATTATGAAATGTAGTCTGTTGTTCATATTTTTGTTACTCCAATGGATGGTAGCCTTATCATTATGGAAGGTATTCTGTTGTCGAGATTTTTGTTATTCCAATGGATGTTAACCTTGTCATTATGGAAAGTAGTATTTTGTCGAGATTTTTGTTACTCGAATGGATGGTAGCCTTGTCATTATTGAAGGTAGTTTGTTGTCGATATCTTTGTTACTCCAATGGATGATAGCCTTCTCATTATGGAAGGTATTATTTTGTCTATATTTTTGTTACTCCAATGGATGGTAGCCTTGTCATTATGGAAGATAGTATGTTGTCAAGATTTTGTTACTCTAATGGATGGTAGCCTTGTCATTATGGAACATAGTCTGTTGTCGATATTTTTCTTACTCAAATGGATGGTAGCCTTGTCATTATGGAAGGTAGTCTGTTGTCGAGATTTTTGATACTCCAATGGATGGTAGCCTTGTAATTATGGAAGGTAGTCTGTTGTCGAGATTTTTTTTACTCCAATGAATGGTAGCCTTGTCATTATTTAAGTTAGTCTGTCGTTGAGATTTCTGTTACTCCAATGGATTGTAGCCTTGTCATTATGGAAGGTAGTTTGTTTGTCAGATATTTGTTACTCCAATGGATGGTAGCCTTATGATTATGGAAGGTAGACTGTTGTTGAGATTTTTGTTATTCCATTGGATGGTAGCCTTGTCATTATGGAAGGTAGTCTGTTGTCGAGATTTTTGTTATTCCAATGGATGGTAACCTTTATAATATGGAAGGTAGTATTTTGTCGAGATTTTTTTTACTCGAATGGATTGTAGCCTTGTCATTATTGAAGGTAGTTTGTTTTCGATATCTTTGTTACTCCAATGGATGATAGCCTTGTTCTTATGGAAGGTAGTCTGTTGTCGATATTTTTGGTACTCCAATGGATGGTAGCCTTGTGATTATGGAAGGAAGTCTGTTGTCGAGATTTTGTTACTCTAATGGATGGTAGCCTTTTCATTATGGAACAAAGTCTGTTGGCGATATTGTTTTTACTCCAATGGATGGTAGCCTTGTCATTATGGAAGGTAGTGTGTTGTCAAGATTTTTGATACTCCAATGGATGGTAGCCTTGTAATTATGGAAGGTAGTCTGTTGTCGAGATTTTTTTTACTCCAATGGATGGTAGCCTTATCAATATGAAAGGTAGTAGGTCAATTATATTTCTGTTACTACAATGGATTGTAGCCTTGTCATTATGAAAGGTAGTCTGTTGTTCAGATTTTTGTTACTCCAATGGATGGTAGCCTTGTCATTATGGAAGGTAGCCTGTTGTCGAGATTTTTGTTATTCCAATGGATGGTAACCTTGTCATTATGGAAGGTAGTATTTTGTCGATATTTTTGTTACTCGAATGGATGGTAGCCTTGTCATTATTGGAGGTAGTTATTTGTCGATATATTTGTTACTCCAATGGATGATAGCCTTGTCATTATGGAAGGTAGTCTGTTGTCGATATTTTTGGTACTCCAATGGATGGTAGCCTTCTCATTATGGAAGGTAGTCTCTTGTCGAGATTTTGTTACTCTAATGAATGGTAGCCTTTTCTTTATGGAACAAAGTCTGCTGGCGATATTTTTTTACTCCAATGGATGGTAACCTTGTCATTATGGAAGGTAGTCTGTTGTCGAGATTTTTGATACTCCAATGGATGGTAGCCTGGTAATTATGGAAGGTAGTCTGTTGTCGAGATTTTTTTTACTCCAATGGATGGTAGCCTTGTCATTATGGAAGGTAGTATGTCGTTGAAATTTCTGTTACTCCAATGGATTATAGCCTTGTCATTATGGAAGGTAGTCTGTTGTACAAATTTATGTTACTCCAATGGATGATAGCCTTGTCATTATGGAAGGTAGTCTGTTGTCGAGAATATTTTATTCCATTGGATGGTAGGCTTGTCATTATGGAAGGTAGTCTATTTTTGAGATTTTTGTTATTCCAATGGATGGTAACCTTGTCATTATGGAAGGTAGTCTGTTGTCGAGTTTTTTTTTAATCCAATGGATGGTAGCCTTGTCATTATGGAAGGTAGTCGGTTGTTGATATTTCTGTTACTCCATTGGACGGTAGCCTTGTCATTATGGAAGGTAGTCTATTGTCGAGATATTTGTTATTCCAATGGATTGTAGCCTTGTCATTATGGAAGGAAGTCTTTTGTCGAGATTTTTGTTACCAAAATGGATGGTAGCCTTGTCATTATTGAAGTTAGTCTGTCGTTGAGATATCTGTTACTCCAATGGACTGTAGCCTTGTCATTATCGAAGGTAGTTTGTTCATCAAATATTTGTTACTCCAATGGATGGTAGCCTTGTGATTATGGAAGGTAGACTGTTGTTGAGATTTTTGTTATTCCATTGGATGGTAGCCTTGTCATTATGAAAGGTAGTATTTTGTCGACATTTTTGTTACTCGAATGGATGGTAGCCTTGTCATTATTAAAGGTTGTTTGTTGTCGATATCTTTGTTATTCCAATGGATGGTAGCCTTGTCATTATAGAAGGTAGTCTATTGTCGAGATTTTTGATACTCCAATGGATGGTAGCCTTGTAATTATGGAAGGTATTCTGTTGTCGAGATTTTTTTTACTCCAATGGATGGTAGTCTTGTCATTATGGAAGGTAGTCTGTTGGCGATATTATTTTTACTCCAATGGATGGTATCCTTGTCATTATGGAAGGTAGTCTATTGTGGAGAATATTTTATTCCATTAGATGGTAGCCTTGTCATTATGGAAGGTAGTCTGTTTTTGAGATTTTTGTTATTCCAATGGATGGTAACCTTGTCATTATGAAAGGTAGTCTTTTGTCCAGATTTTTGTTATTCCAATCGATGGTAGCCTTGTCATTATTGAAGGTAGTCTATTGTCGATATCTTTGTTACTCCAATAGCTAGAAGCCTTGTCATTATGGAAGGTAGTCTATTGTTGAGATTTTTTTATTCCAATGGATGGTAGCCTGGTCATTATGGAAGGTAGTTTTTTGTCGAGATTTTTGTTACTCCAATGGATGGTAGCTTGTCATTATAGAAGGTAGTCTATTGTCGAGATTTTTTTTACCCAAATGGAAGGTAGCCTTATAATTATGGAAGGTAGTCTGTTGTAGAGATTTTTTTTACTCCAATGGATGGTAGCGTTTTCATTATGGAAGGTAGTGTAACGGTGAGATTTCTGCGACTCCAATGGATTGTAGACTTGTCATTATGGAAGGTAGTCTGTTGTTCAGATTTTTGTTACTCCAATGGATGCTGGCCGTGTCATTATGGAAGGTAGTCTATTGTCGATATTTTTGTTATTCCATTGGATGGTAACATTGTCATTATTGAAGGTAGTCTTTTGTCTAGATTGTTGTTACTCAAATAGATGGTGTCCTTGTCATTATTGAAGGTGGTCTATTTTCGATATCTTTGTTACTCCAATGGATGATAGCCTTGTCATTATGCATGTTAGTTTATTGTTCAGATTTTTGTTACTCCAATGGATAGTAGCCTTGCCGTTATGGAAGATAGTCTATTATCAAAATTTTTGTTATTCCCATGGATGGTAACCTTGTCATTATGGAAGGTAGTCTGTTGTTGAGATTTGTGTTACTCCAATGTATCGTAGCCTTGTCGTTATGGAAGGTAGTCTGTTGTCGAGATTTTTGTTACTCGAATGGATTGTAGCCTTGTATTTATGGAAGGTAGTCTGTCGTTGAGATTTTTGTTACTCCAATGGATGGTAGACTTGTCATTATGGAAGCTAGTCTGTTTTCGATATTTTTGTTATTCCAATTGATGGTAACCTTGTAATTATCGAAGGTAGTCTGTTGTCGAGATTTGTGTTACTCCAATGTATGGTAGCCTTGTCGTTATGGAAGGTAGTCTCTAGTCGAGATTTTTGTTACTCAAATGGATGGTTGCCTTGTATTTATGGAAGGTAGTCTGTCGTTGAGATTTTTGTTACTCCAATGGATGGTAGTCTTGTCATTATAGAAGGTAGT
Source organism: Vicia faba (assembly GCA_948472305.1). Lineage (NCBI taxonomy): Eukaryota > Viridiplantae > Streptophyta > Magnoliopsida > Fabales > Fabaceae > Vicia > Vicia faba. The sequence continues at coordinate 678,100,178 of OX451739.1, read as the reverse complement.
ATGTCGTTGAGATTTTTGTTACTCCAATGGATTGTGGCCTTGTCATTTTGGAAGGTAGTCTATTGTCGAGATATTTGTTATTCCAATGGATTGTAGCCTTGTCATTATTGAAGTTAGTCTATCATTGAGATTTTTGTTACTCCAATGGATTGTAGCCTTGTCATTATGGAAGGTAGTTTGTTCGTAAGATATTTGTTACTCCAATGGATGGTAGCCTTGTCATTATGGAAGGTAGTCTGTTGTCGAGATTTTTGTTATTCCAATGGATGGTAACCTTTATATTATGGAAGGTAGTATTTTGTCAAGATTTTTGTTACTCGAATGGATGGTAGCCTTGTCATTATTGAAGGTAGTTTGTTTTCGATATCTTTGTTACTCCAATGGATGATAGCCTTGTCATTATGGAAGGTAGTCTGTTGTCGATATTTTTGGTACTCCAATGGATGGTAGCCTTGTCATTATGGAAGGTAGTATGTTGTCTAGATTTTGTTACTCTAATGGATGGTATCCTTTTCGTTATGGAACAAAGTCTGTTGGCGATGTTTTTTTTACTCCAATGGATTGTAGCCTTGTGATTATGGAAGGTAGTCTGTTGTCGAGATTTTTGATACTCCAATGGATGGTAGACTTGTCATTATGGAAGGTAGTCTATTGTCGAGATTTTTTTTACTCCAATGGATGGTAGCCTTGTCAATATGGAAGGTAGTCTGTTGTCGAGATTTTTGTTATTCCAATGGATGGTAACCTTGTCATTATGGAAAGTAGTATTTTGTCGAGATTTTTGTTACTCGAATGGATGGTAGCGTTGTCATTATTGAAGGTAGTTATTTGTCGATATCTTTGTTACTCCAATGGATGATAGCCTTGTCATTATGGAAGGAAGTCTGTTGTCGATATTTTTGGTACTCCAATGGATGGTAGCCTTGTCATTATGGAAGGTAGTCTGTTGTCGAGATTTTATTACTCTAATGGATGGTAGCCTTTTCGTTATGGAACAAAGTCAGCTGGCGATATTTTTTTACTCCAATGGATGGTAGCCTTGTCATTATGGAAGGTAGTCTGTTGTCGAGATTTTGGATACTCCAATGGATGGTAGCCTTGATATTATGGAAGGTAGTCAGTTGTCGAGATTTTTTTTACTCCAATGGATGGTAGCCTTGTCATTATGGAAGGTAGTCCGTCATTGAGATTTATGTTACTCCAATGGATTGTAGTCTTGTCCTTATGGAAGGTAGTCTGTTGAACAAATTTATGTTACTCTAATGGATGATAGCCTTTTCATTATGGAAGGTAGTCTGTTGTCGCGAATATTTTATTCCATTGGATGCTAGGCTTGTCATTATGGAAGGTAGTCTGTTGTTGAGATTTTTGTTATTCCAATGATTGGTAACCTTGTCATTATGGAAGGTAGTCTGTTGTCGAGATTTTTTTAATCCAATGGATGGTAGCCTTGTCATTATGGAAGGTAGTCGGTTGTTGATATTTCTGTTACTCCATTGGACGGTAGCCTTGTCATTATGGAAGGTAGTCTGTTGTCGAGATTTTTGATACTCTAATGGATGGTAGACTTATAATTATGGAAGGTAGTTTGTTGTCGAGATTTTTTTACTCCAATGGATGGTAGCCTTGTCATTATGGAAGGTAGTCGGTCGTTGAGATTTATGTTACTCCAATCGATTGTAGCCTTGTCATTATGAAAGGAAGTCTGTTGTTCATATTTTTGTTACTCTAATGGATGGTAGCCTTATCATTATGGAAGGTATTCTGTTGTCGAGATTTCTGTTATTCCAATGGATGGTAACCTTGTCATTATGGAAAGTAGTATTTTGTCGAGATTTTTGTTACTCGAATGGATGGTAGCCTTGTCATTATTGAAGGTAGTTTGTTGTCGATATCTTTGTTACTCCAATGGATGATAGCCTTGTCATTATGGAAGGTATTATTTTGTCTATATTTTTGTTACTCCAATGGATGGTAGCCTTGTCATTATGGAAGATAGTATGTTGTCAAGATTTTGTTACTCTAATCGATGGTAGCCTTGTCATTATGGAACATAGTCTGTTGTCGATATTTTTCTTACTCAAATGGATGGTAGCCTTGTCATTATGGAAGGTAGTCTGTTGTCGAGATTTTTGATACTCCAATGGATGGTAGCCTTGTAATTATGGAAGGTAGTCTGTTGTCGAGATTTTTTTTACTCCAATGAATGGTAGCCTTGTCATTATTTAAGTTAGTCTGTCGTTGAGATTTCTGTTACTCCAATGGATTGTAGCCTTGTCATTATGGAAGGTAGTTTGTTCGTCAGATATTTGTTACTCCAATGGATGGTAGCCTTGTGATTATGGAAGGTAGACTGTTGTTGAGATTTTTGTTATTCCATTGGATGGTAGCCTTGTCATTATGGAAGGTAGTCTGTTGTCGAGATTTTTGTTATTCCAATGGATGGTAACCTTTATAATATGGAAGGTAGTATTTTGTCGAGATTTTTTTTACTCGAATGGATGGTAGCCTTGTCATTATTGAAGGTAGTTTGTTTTCGATATCTTTGTTACTCCAATGGATGATAGCCTTGTTCTTATGGAAGGTAGTCTGTTGTCGATATTTTTGGTACTCCAATGGATGGTAGCCTTGTGATTATGGAAGGAAGTCTGTTGTCGAGATTTTGTTACTCTAATGGATGGTAGCCTTTTCATTATGGAACAAAGTCTGTTGGCGATATTGTTTTTACTCCAATGGATGGTAGCCTTGTCATTATGGAAGGTAGTGTGTTGTCAAGATTTTTGATACTCCAATGGATGGTAGCCTTATCAATATGAAAGGTAGTAGGTCAATTAAATTTCTGTTACTACAATGGATTGTAGCCTTGTCATTATGAAAGGTAGTCTGTTGTTCAGATTTTTGTTACTCCAATGGATGGTAGCCTTGTCATTATGGAAGGTAGCCTGTTGTCGAGATTTTTGTTATTCCAATGGATGGTAACCTTTTCATTATGGAAGGTAGTATTTTTTCGATATTTTTGTTACTCGAATGGATGGTAGCCTTGTCATTATTGGAGGTAGTTATTTGTCAATATATTTGTTACTCCAATGGATGATAGCCTTGTCATTATGGAAGGTAGTCTGTTGTCGATATTTTTGGTACTCCAATGGATGGTAGCCTTCTCATTATGGAAGGTAGTCTCTTGTCGAGATTTTGTTACTCTAATGAATGGTAGCCTTTTCTTTATGGAACAAAGTCTGCTGGCGATATTTTTTTACTCCAATGGATGGTAGCCTTGTCATTATGGAAGGTAGTCTGTTGTCGAGATTTTTGATACTCCAATGGATGGTAGCCTGGTAATTATGGAAGGTAGTCTGTTGTCGAGATTTTTTTTACTCCAATGGATGGTAGCCTTGTCATTATGGAAGGTAGTATGTCGTTGAAATTTCTGTTACTCCAATGGATTATAGCCTTGTCATTATGGAAGGTAGTCTGTTGTACAAATTTATGTTACTCCAATGGATGATAGCCTTGTCATTATGGAAGGTAGTCTGTTGTCGAGAATATTTTATTCCATTGGATGGTAGGCTTGTCATTATGGAAGGTAGTCTATTTTTGAGATTTTTGTTATTCCAATGGATGGTAACCTTGTCATTATGGAAGGTAGTCTGTTGTCGAGTTTTTTTTTAATCCAATGGATGGTAGCCTTGTCATTATGGAAGGTAGTCGGTTGTTGATATTTCTGTTACTCCATTGGACGGTAGCCTTGTCATTATGGAAGGTAGTCTGTTGTCGAGATTTTTGATACTCCAATGGATGGTAGACTTATAATTATGGAAGGTAGTTTGTTGTCGAGATTTTTTTACTCCAATGGATGGTAGCCTTGTCATTATGGAAGGTAGTCGGTCGTTGAGATTTATGTTACTCCAATCGATTGTAGCCTTGTCATTATGAAAGGTAGTCTGTTGTTCATATTTTTGTTACTCCAATGGATGGTAGCCTTATCATTATGGAAGGTATTCTGTTGTCGAGATTTTTGTTATTCCAATGGATGGTAACCTTGTCATTATGGAAAGTAGTATTTTGTCGAGATTTTTGTTACTCGAATGGATGGTAGCCTTGTCATTTTTGAAGGTAGTTTGTTGTCGATATCTTTGTTACTCCAATGGATGATAGCCTTGTCATTATGGAAGGTATTATTTTGTCTATATTTTTGTTACTCCAATGGATGGTAGCCTTGTCATTATGGAAGATAGTATGTTGTCAAGATTTTGTTACTTTAATGGATGGTAGCCTTGTCATTATGGAACATAGTCTGTTGTCGATATTTTTCTTACTCTAATGGATGGTAGCCTTGTCATTATGGAAGGTAGTCTGTTGTCGAGATTTTTGATACTCCAATGGATGGTAGCCTTTTAATTATGGAAGGTAGTCTGTTGTCGAGATTTTTTTTACTCCAATGGATGGTAGCCTTGTCATTATTTAAGTTAGTCTGTCGTTGAGATTTCTGTTACTCCAATGGATTGTAGCCTTGTCATTATGGAAGGTAGTTTGTTCGTCAGATATTTGTTACTCCAATGGATGGTAGCCTTGTGATTATGGAAGGTAGACTGTTGTTGAGATTTTTGTTATTCCGATGGATGGTAGCCTTGTCATTATGGAAGGTAGTCTGTTGTCGAGATTTTTGTTATTCCAATGGATGGTAACCTTTATATTATGGAAGGTAGTATTTTGTCGAGATTTTTGTTACTCGAATGGATGGTAGCCTTGTCATTATTGAAGGTAGTTTGTTTTCAATATCTTTGTTACTCCAATGGATGATAGCCTTGTCATTATGGAAGGTAGTCTGTTGTCGATATTTTTGGTACTCCAATGGATGGTAGCCTTGTCATTATGGAAGGTAGTATGTTGTCTAGATTTTGTTACTCTAATGGATGGTATCCTTTTCGTTATGGAACAAAGTCTGTTGGCGATGTTTTTTTTACTCCAATGGATTGTAGCCTTGTGATTATGGAAGGTAGTCTGTTGTCGAGATTTTTGATACTCCAATGGATGGAAGACTTGTCATTATGGAAGGTAGTCTATTGTCGAGATTTTTTTTACTCCATTGGATGGTAGCCTTGTCAATATGGAAGGTAGTCTGTTGTCGAGATTTTTGTTATTCCAATGGATGGTAACCTTGTCATTATGGAAAGTAGTATTTTGTCGAGATTTTTGTTACTCGAATGGATGGTAGCGTTGTCATTATTGAAGGTAGTTATTTGTCGATATCTTTGTTACTCCAATGGATGATAGCCTTGTCATTATGGAAGGAAGTCTGTTGTCGATATTTTTGGTACTCCAATGGATGGTAGCCTTGTCATTATGGAAGGTAGTATGTTGTCGAGATTTTGTTACTCTAATGGATGGTAGCCTTTTCGTTATGAAACAAAGTCTGCTGGCGATATTTTTTTACTCCAATGGATGGTAGCCTTGTCATTATGGAAGGTAGTCTGTTGTCGAGATTTTTGATACTCCAATGGATGGTAGCCTTGTAATTATGGAAGGTAGTCAGTTGTCGAGATTTTTTTTACTCCAATGGATGGTAGCCTTGTCATTATGGAAGGTAGTCCGTCATTGAGATTTATGTTACTCCAATGGATTGTAGCCTTGTCCTTATGGAAGGTAGTCTGTTGAACAAATTTATGTTACTCTAATGGATGATAGCCTTTTCATTATGGAAGGTAGTCTGTTGTCGCGAATATTTTATTCCATTGGATGCTAGGCTTGTCATTATGGAAGGTAGTCTGTTGTTGAGATTTTTGTTATTCCAATGATTGGTAACCTTGTCATTATGGAAGGTAGTCTGTTGTCGAGTTTTTTTTTAATCCAATGGATGGTAGCCTTGTCATTATGGAAGGTAGTCGGTTGTTGATATTTCTGTTACTCCATTGGACGGTAGCCTTGTCATTATGGAAGGTAGTCTGTTGTCGAGATTTTTGATACTCCAATGGATGGTAGACTTATAATTATGGAAGGTAGTTTGTTGTCGAGATTTTTTTACTCCAATGGATGGTAGCCTTGTCATTATGGAAGGTAGTCGGTCGTTGAGATTTATGTTACTCCAATCGATTGTAGCCTTGTCATTATGAAAGGTAGTCTGTTGTTCATATTTTTGTTACTCCAATGGATGGTAGCCTTATCATTATGGAAGGTATTCTGTTGTCGAGATTTTTGTTATTCCAATGGATGGTAACCTTGTCATTATGGAAAGTAGTATTTTGTCGAGATTTTTGTTACTCGAATGGATGGTAGCCTTGTCATTATTGAAGGTAGTTTGTTGTCGATATCTTTGTTACTCCAATGGATGATAGCTTTGTCATTATGGAAGGTATTATTTTGTCTATATTTTTGTTACTCCAATGGATGGTAGCCTTGTCATTATGGAAGATAGTATGTTGTCAAGATTTTGTTACTCTAATGGATTGTAGCCTTGTCATTATGGAACATAGTCTGTTGTCGATATTTTTCTTACTCAAATGGATGGTAGCCTTGTCATTATGGAAGGTAGTCTGTTGTCGAGATTTTTGATACTCCAATGGATGGTAGCCTTGTAATTATGGAAGGTAGTCTGTTGTCGAGATTTTTTTTACTCCAATGAATGGTAGCCTTGTCATTATTTAAGTTAGTCTGTCGTTGAGATTTCTGTTACTCCAATGGATTATAGCCTTGTCATTATGGAAGGTAGTTTGTTCGTCAGATATTTGTTACTCCAATGGATGGTAGCCTTGTGATTATGGAAGGTAGACTGTTGTTGAGATTTTTGTTATTCCATTGGATGGTAGCCTTGTCATTATGGAAGGTAGTCTGTTGTCGAGATTTTTGTTATTCCAATGGATGGTAACCTTTATAATATGGAAGGTAGTATTTTGTCGAGATTTTTTTTACTCGAATGGATGGTAGCCTTGTCATTATTGAAGGTAGTTTGTTTTCGATATCTTTGTTACTCCAATGGATGATAGCCTTGTTCTTATGGAAGGTAGTCTGTTGTCGATATTTTTGGTACTCCAATGGATGGTAGCCTTGTGATTATGGAAGGAAGTTTGTTGTCGAGATTTTGTTACTCTAATGGATGGTAGCCTTTTCATTATGGAACAAAGTCTGTTGGCGATATTGTTTTTACTCCAATGGATGGTAGCCTTGTCATTATGGAAGGTAGTGTGTTGTCAAGATTTTTGATACTCCAATGGATGGTAGCCTTGTAATTATGGAAGGTAGTCTGTTGTCGAGATTTTTTTTACTCCAATGGATGGTAGCCTTATCAATATGAAAGGTAGTAGGTCAATTAAATTTCTGTTACTACAATGGATTGTAGCCTTGTCATTATGAAAGGTAGTCTGTTGTTCAGATTTTTGTTACTCCAATGGATGGTAGCCTTGTCATTATGGAAGGTAGCCTGTTGTCGAGATTTTTGTTATTCCAATGGATGGTAACCTTGTCATTATGGAAGGTAGTATTTTGTCGATATTTTTGTTACTCGAATGGATGGTAGCCTTGTCATTATTGGAGGTAGTTATTTGTCGATATATTTGTTACTCCAATGGATGATAGCCTTGTCATTATGGAAGGTAGTCTGTTGTCGATATTTTTGGTACTCCAATGGATGGTAGCCTTCTCATTATGGAAGGTAGTCTCTTGTCGAGATTTTGTTACTCTAATGAATGGTAGCCTTTTCTTTATGGAACAAAGTCTGCTGGCGATATTTTTTTACTCCAATGGATGGTAGCCTTGTCATTATGGAAGGTAGTCTGTTGTCGAGATTTTTGATACTCCAATGGATGGTAGCCTGGTAATTATGGAAGGTAGTCTGTTGTCGAGATTTTTTTTACTCCAATGGATGGTAGCCTTGTCATTGTGGAAGGTAGTATGTCGTTGAAATTTCTGTTACTCCAATGGATTATAGCCTTGTCATTATGGAAGGTAGTCTGTTGTACAAATTTATGTTACTCCAATGGATGATAGCCTTGTCATTATGGAAGGTAGTCTGTTGTCGAGAATATTTTATTCCATTGGATGGTAGGCTTGTCATTATGGAAGGTAGTCTATTTTTGAGATTTTTGTTATTCCAATGGATGGTAACCTTGTCATTATGGAAGGTAGTCTGTTGTCGAGTTTTTTTTTAATCCAATGGATGGTAGCCTTGTCATTATGGAAGGTAGTCGGTTGTTGATATTTCTGTTACTCCATTGGACGGTAGCCTTGTCATTATGGAAGGTAGTCTGTTGTCGAGATTTTTGATACTCCAATGGATGGTAGACTTATAATTATGGAAGGTAGTTTGTTGTCGAGATTTTTTTACTCCAATGGATGGTAGCCTTGTCATTATGGAAGGTAGTCGGTCGTTGAGATTTATGTTACTCCAATCGATTGTAGCCTTGTCATTATGAAAGGTAGTCTGTTGTTCATATTTTTGTTACTCCAATGGATGGTAGCCTTATCATTATGGAAGGTATTCTGTTGTCGAGATTTTTGTTATTCCAATGGATGGTAACCTTGTCATTATGGAAAGTAGTATTTTGTCGAGATTTTTGTTACTCGAATGGATGGTAGCCTTGTCATTATTGAAGGTAGTTTGTTGTCGATATCTTTGTTACTCCAATGGATGATAGCCTTGTCATTATGGAAGGTATTATTTTGTCTATATTTTTGTTACTCCAATGGATGGTAGCCTTGTCATTATGGAAGATAGTATGTTGTCGAGATTTTGTTACTCTAATGGATGGTAGCCTTGTCATTATGGAACATAGTCTGTTGTCGATATTTTTGTTACTCGAATGGATGGTAGCCTTGTCATTATTGGAGGTAGTTATTTGTCGATATATTTGTTACTCCAATGGATGATAGCCTTGTCATTATGGAAGGTAGTCTGTTGTCGATATTTTTGGTACTCCAATGGATGGTAGCCTTCTCATTATGGAAGGTAGTCTCTTGTCGAGATTTTGTTACTCTAATGAATGGTAGCCTTTTCTTTATGGAACAAAGTCTGCTGGCGATATTTTTTTACTCCAATGGATGGTAGCCTTGTCATTATGGAAGGTAGTCTGTTGTCGAGATTTTTGATACTCCAATGGATGGTAGCCTGGTAATTATGGAAGGTAGTCTGTTGTCGAGATTTTTTTTACTCCAATGGATGGTAGCCTTGTCATTGTGGAAGGTAGTATGTCGTTGAAATTTCTGTTACTCCAATGGATTATAGCCTTGTCATTATGGAAGGTAGTCTGTTGTACAAATTTATGTTACTCCAATGGATGATAGCCTTGTCATTATGGAAGGTAGTCTGTTGTCGAGAATATTTTATTCCATTGGATGGTAGGCTTGTCATTATGGAAGGTAGTCTATTTTTGAGATTTTTGTTATTCCAATGGATGGTAACCTTGTCATTATGGAAGGTAGTCTGTTGTCGAGTTTTTTTTTAATCCAATGGATGGTAGCCTTGTCATTATGGAAGGTAGTCGGTTGTTGATATTTCTGTTACTCCATTGGACGGTAGCCTTGTCATTATGGAAGGTAGTCTGTTGTCGAGATTTTTGATACTCCAATGGATGGTAGACTTATAATTATGGAAGGTAGTTTGTTGTCGAGATTTTTTTACTCCAATGGATGGTAGCCTTGTCATTATGGAAGGTAGTCGGTCGTTGAGATTTATGTTACTCCAATCGATTGTAGCCTTGTCATTATGAAAGGTAGTCTGTTGTTCATATTTTTGTTACTCCAATGGATGGTAGCCTTATCATTATGGAAGGTATTCTGTTGTCGAGATTTTTGTTATTCCAATGGATGGTAACCTTGTCATTATGGAAAGTAGTATTTTGTCGAGATTTTTGTTACTCGAATGGATGGTAGCCTTGTCATTATTGAAGGTAGTTTGTTGTCGATATCTTTGTTACTCCAATGGATGATAGCCTTGTCATTATGGAAGGTATTATTTTGTCTATATTTTTGTTACTCCAATGGATGGTAGCCTTGTCATTATGGAAGATAGTATGTTGTCGAGATTTTGTTACTCTAATGGATGGTAGCCTTGTCATTATGGAACATAGTCTGTTGTCGATATTTTTCTTACTCTAATGGATGGTAGCCTTGTCATTATGGAAGGTAGTCTGTTGTCGAGATTTTTGATACTCCAATGGATGGTAGCCTTGTAATTATGGAAGGTAGTCTGTTGTCGAGATTTTTTTTACTCCAATGGATGGTAGCCTTGTCATTATTTAAGTTAGTCTGTCGTTGAGATTTCTGTTACTCCAATGGATTGTAGCCTTGTCATTATGGAACGTAGTTTGTTCGTCAGATATTTGTTACTCCAATGGATGGTAGCCTTGTGATTATGGAAGGTAGACTGTTGTTGAGATTTTTTTTATTCCATTGGATGGTAGCCTTGTCATTATGGAAGGTAGTCTGTTGTCGAGATTTTTGTTATTCCAAAGGATGGTAACCTTTATAATATGGAAGGTAGTATTTTGTCGAGATTTTTGTTACTCGAATGGATGGTAGCCTTGTCATTATTGAAGGTAGTTTGTTTTCGATATCTTTGTTACTCCAATGGATGATAGCCTTGTTCTTATGGAAGGTAGTCTGTTGTCGATATTTTTTGTACTCCAATGGATGGTATCCTTGTGATTATGGAAGGAAGTCTGTTGTCGAGATTTTGTTACTCTAATGGATGGTAGCCTTTTCATTATGGAACAAAGTCTGTTGGCGATATTGTTTTTACTCCAATGGATGGTAGCCTTGTCATTATGGAAGGTAGTGTGTTGTCAAGATTTTTGATACTCCAGTGGATGGTAGCCTTGTAATTATGGAAGGTAGTCTGTTGTTGAGATTTTTTTTACTCCAATGGATGGTAGCCTTGTCAATATGGAAGGTAGTCGGTCGTTGAGATTTCTGTTACTCCAATGGATTGTAGCCTTGTCATTATGAAAGGTAGTCTGTTGTTCAGATTTTTGTTACTCCAATGGATGGTAGCCTTGTCATTATGGAAGGTAGCCTGTTGTCGAGATTTTTGTTATTCCAATGGATGGTAACCTTGTCATTATGGAAGGTAGTATTTTGTCGAGATTTTTGTTACTCGAATGGATGGTAGCCTTGTCATTATTGGAGGTAGTTATTTGTCGATATCTTTGTTACTCCAATGGATGATAGCCTTGTCATTATGGAAGGTAGTCTGTTGTCGATATTTTTGGTACTCCAATGGATGGTAGCCTTCTCATTATGGAAGGTAGTCTGTTGTCGAGATTTTGTTACTCGAATGGATGGTAGCCTATTCTTTATGGAACAAAGTCTGCTGGCGATATTTTTTTACTCCAATGGATGGTAGCCTTGTCATTATGGAAGGTAGTCTGTTGTCTAGATTTTTGATACACCAATGGATGGTAGCCTTGTAATTATGGAAGGTAGTCTGTTGTCGAGATTTTTTTTACTCCAATGGATGGTAGCCTTGTCATTATGGAAGGTAGTCTGTCGTTGAAATTTCTGTTACTCCAATGGATTATAACCTTGTCATTATGGAAGGTAGTCTGTTGTACAAATTTATGTTACTCCAATGGATGATAGCCTTGTCATTATGGAAGGTAGTCTGTTGTCGAGAATATTTTATTCCATTGGATGGTAGGCTTGTCATTATGGAAGGTAGTCTATTTTTGAGATTTTTGTTATTCCAATGGATGGTAACCTTGTCATTATGAAAGGTAGTCTGTTGTCGAGTTTTTTTTTAATCCAATGGATGGTAGCCTTGTCATTATGGAAGGTAGTCGGTTGTTGATATTTCTGTTACTCCAATGGACGGTAGCCTTGTCATTATGGAAGGTAGTCTGTTGTTCAGATTTTTGTTACTCCAATGGATGATAGCCTTGTCATTATGGAGGGTAGTCTATTGTCGAGATTTTTGTTATTCCAATGGACGGTATCCTTGTCATTATGGAAGGTAGTCTATTGTCGAGATTTTTGATACTCCAATGGATGGTAGCCTTGTAATTATGGAATGTAGTCTGTTGTCGAGATTTTTGTTACTCTAATGGATGGTAGCCTTGTCATTATGGAAGGTAGTATGTTGTCGAGATTTTGTTACTCTGATGGATGGTAGCCTTGTCATTATGGAACATAGTCTGTTGTCGATATTTTTTTACTCCAATGGATGGTAGCTTTGTCATTATGGAAGGTAGTTTGTTCTCGAGATTTTTGATACTCCAATGGATGGTAGCTTTGTAATTATGGAAGGGAGTCTGTTGTAGAGATTTTTGTTACTCCAATGGATGGTAGCCTTGTCATTATGGAAGGTAGTCTGTTGTCGAGATTTTGTTACTATAATGGATGGTAGCCTTGTCATTATGGAGCATAGTTTGTTGTCGATATTTTTTTTACTCCAATGGACGGTAGCCTTGTCATTATGGAAGGTAGTCGGTTGTTGATATATCTATTACTCCAATGGATGGTAGCCTTGTCATTATGGAAGGTAGTTTGTTGTTCAGATTTTTGTTACTCCAATAGATGATAGCCTTGTCATTATGGAAAGTAGTCTATTGTCGAGAATTTTGTTATTCCAATGGACGGTAGCCTTGTCATTATGGAAGGTTGTCTATTGTCGAGATTTTTGATACTCCAATGGATGGTAGCCTTGTAATTATGGAAGGTAGTCTGTTGTCGAGATTTTTTTTACTCCAATGGATGGTAGTCTTGTCATTATGGAAGGTAATCTGTTCAGATTTTTGTTACTCCAATGGATGGTAGCCTAGTCATTATGGAAGGTAGTCTGTTGTCGAGAATATTTTATTCCATTAGATGGTAGCCTTGTCATTATGGAAGGTAGTGTGTTTTTGAGATTTTTGTAATTCCAATGGATGGTAACCTTGTCATTATGAAAGGTAGTCTTTTGTCCATATTTTTTTTACTCCAATGGATGTTAGCCTTGTCATTATTGAAGGTAGTCTATTGTCGATATCTTTGTTACTCCAATGGATGGTAGCCTTGTCATTATGGAAGGTAGTCTATTATTGAGAGTTTTTTTATTCTAATGGACTATAGCCTTGTCATTATGGAAGCTAATTTTATCGAGATTTTTGTTACTCCAATGGATGGTAGCTTATCATTATGGAAGGTAGTCCATTGTCGAGATTTTTGTTACCCAAATGGATGGTATCCTTATAATTATGGAAGGTAGTCTGTTGTAGATATTTTTGTTACTCCAATGGATGGTAGCCTTTTCATTATGGAAGGTAGTCTGCCATTGAGATTTTGATGACTCCAATGGATTGTAGCCTTGTCATTATGGAAGGCACTTTGTTGTTCAGATTTTTGTTACTCCAATGGATGTTGGCCTTGTCATTTTGGAAGGTAGTCTATTGTCGATATTTTTGTTATTCCAATGGATGGTAACATTGTCATTATGGAAGGTAGTCTTTTGTCTATATTGTTGTTACTCCAGTAGATGGTAGCCTTGTAATTATTGAAGGTGGTCTATTGTCGATATCTTTGTTACTCCAATGGATGATAGCCTTGTCATTATGCATGGTAGTCTGTTGTTCAGATTTTTGTTACTCCAATGGATAGTAGCCTTGCCATTATGGAAGATAGTCTGTTGTCGAGATTTTTGTTATTCCAATGGATGGTAACCTTGTTGTTATGGAAGGTAGTCTGTTGTCGAGATTTTTGTTACTCAAATGGATGGTAGCCTTATATTTATGGAAGGTAGTCTGTCGTTGAGATTTTTGTTACTCCAATGGATGGTAGACTTGTCATTATGGAAGGTAGTCTGTTGTCGAAATTTTTGTTATTCCAATGGATGGTAACCTTGTCATTATGGAAGGTAGTCTGTTGTCGAGATTTATGTTACTCAATGTATGGTAGCCATGTCGTTATGGAAGGTAGTCTGTTGTCGAGATTTTTGTTACTCAAATGGATGGTAGACTTGTATTTATGGAAGGAAGTCTGTCGTTGAGATTTTTGTTACTCCAATGGATGGTAGTCTTGTCATTATGGAAGGTAGTATGTCGTTGAGATTTTTGTTACTCCAATGGATTGTAGCCTTGTCATTATGGAAGGTAGTCTATTGTCGAGATATTTGTTATTCCATTGGATTGTAGCCTTGTCATTATGGAAGGTAGTCTTTTGTCGAGATTTTTGTTACCCAAATGGATGGTAGCCTTGTCATTATTGAAGTTAGTCTATCATTGATATTTCTGTTACTCCAATGGATTCTAGCCTTGTCATTATGGAAGGTAGTTTGTTCGTCAGATATTTGTTACTCCAATGGATGGTAGCCTTGTGATTATGGAAGGTAGACTGCTGTTGAGATTTTTGTTATTCCATTGGATGGTAGCCTTGTCATTATGGAAGGTAGTCTGTTGTCGAGATTTTTGTTATTCCAATGGATCGTAACCTTTTCATTATGGAAGGTAGTATTTTGTCGAGATTTTTGTTACTCGAATGGATGGTAGCCTTGTCATTATTAAAGGTAGTTTGTTGTCGATATCTTTGTTACTCCAATGGATGATAGCCTTGTCATTATGGAAGGTATTCTGTTGTCGATATTTTTGGTACTCCGATTGATGGAAGCCTTGTCATTATGGAAGGTAGTCTGTTTTCGAGATTTTGTTACTCTAATGGATGGTAGCTTTGTCATTATAGAACATAGTCTGTTGGCGATATTTTTTTTACTCCAATGGATGGTAGCCTTGTCATTATGGAAGGTAGTCTGTTGTCGAGATTTTTGATACTCCAATGGATGGTAGCCTTGTAATTATGGAAGGTAGTCTGTTGTCGAGATTTTTTTACTCCAATGGATGGTAGCCTTATCATTATGGAAGGTAGTCGGTCGTTGAGATTTCTGTTACTCCAATCGATTGTGGCCTTGTCATTATGAAAGGTAGTATGTTGTTCATATTTTTGTTACTCCAATGGATGGTAGCCTTGTCATTATAGAAGGTAGTCTGTTGTCGAGATTTTTGTTATTCCAATGGATGGTAACCTTGTCATTATGGAAGGTAGTATTTTGTCGAGATTTTTGTTACTCGAATGGATGGTAGCCTTGTCATTATTGAAGGTAGTTTGTTATCGATATCTTTGTTACTCCAATGGATGATAGCCTTGTCATTATGGAAGGTATTCTTTTGTCTATATTTTTGTTACTCCAATGGATGGTAGCCTTGTCATTATGGAAGGTTGTATGTTGTCGAGATTTTGTTACTCTAATGGATGGTAGCCTTGTCATTATGGAACATAGTCTGTTGTTGATATTTTTTTTACTCTAATGAATGGTAGCCTTGTCATTATGGAAGGTAGTCTATTGTCGAGATTTTTGATACTCCAATGGATGGTAGCCTTGTAATTATGTAAGGTAGTCTATTGTCGAGATTTTTTTTACTCCAATGGATGGTATCCTTGTCATTATGGAAGGTAGTCTGTCATTGAGATTTCTGTTTCTTCAAATGATTGTAGCCTTGTCATTATGGAAGGTAGTCTATTGTACATATTTTTGTTACTCCAATGGATGGTAGCCTTGTCATTATGGTAGGTAGTCTATTGTCGAGAATGTTTTATTCCATTGGATGGTAGGCTTGTCATTATGGAAGGTAGTTTGTTTTTGAGATTTTTGTTATTACAATGGTTGGTAACCTTGTCATTATGGAAGGTAGTATTTTGTCGAGATTTTTGTTACTCCAATGGATGATAGCCTTGTCATTATGGAAGGTAGTCTGTTGTCGAGATTTTTGTTACTCCAATGGATGGTAGCCTTGTCATTATGGAAGGTAGTCTGTTGTCGAGATTTTTTTACTCTGATTGATGGTAGCCTTGTCATTATGGAACATAGTCTGTTGTAAATATTTTTTTACTCCATGGGATGGTAGCCTTGTCATTGTGGAAGGTAGGCTGTTGTCGAGATTTTTGATACTCCAATGGATGGTAGCCTTGTTATTATGGAAGGTAGACTGCTGTTGAGATTTTTGTTATTCCATTGGATGGTAGCCTTGTCATTATGGAAGGTAGTCTGTTGTCGAGATTTTTGTTATTCCAATGGATCATAACCTTTTCATTATGGAAGGTAGTATTTTGTAGAGATTTTTGTTACTCGAATGGATGGTAGCCTTGTCATTATTAAAGGTAGTTTGTTGTCGATATCTTTGTTACTCCAATGGATGATAGCCTTGTCATTATGGAAGGTATTCTGTTTTCGATATTTTTGGTACTCCGATTGATGGAAGCCTTGTCATTATGGAAGGTAGTCTGTTTTCGAGATTTTGTTACTCTAATGGATGGTAGCTTTGTCATTATAGAACATAGTCTGTTGGCGATATTTTTTTTACTCCAATGGATGGTAGCCTTGTCATTATGGAAGGTAGTCTGTTGTCGAGATTTTTGATACTCCAATGGATGGTAGCCTTGTAATTATGGAAGGTAGTCTGTTGTCGAGATTTTTTTACTCCAATGGATGGGAGCCTTATCATTATGGAAGGTAGTCGGTCGTTGAGATTTTTATTACTCTAATCGATTGTGGCCTTGTCATTATGAAAGGTAGTATGTTGTTCATATTTTTGTTACTCCAATGGATGGTAGCCTTGTCATTATGGAAGGTAGTCTGTTGTCGAGATTTTTGTTATTCCAATGGATGGTAACCTTGTCATTATGGAAGGTAGTATTTTGTCGAGATTTTTGTTACTCGAATGGATGGTAGCCTTGTCATTATTGAAGGTAGTTTGTTATCGATATCTTTGTTACTCCAATGGATGATAGCCTTGTCATTATGAAAGGTATTCTTTTGTCTATATTTTTGTTACTCCAATGGATGGTAGCCTTGTCATTATGGAAGGTTGTATGTTGTCGAGATTTTGTTACTCTAATGGATGGTAGCCTTGTCATTATGGAACATAGTCTGTTGTTGATATTTTTTTTACTCTAATGAATGGTAGCCTTGTCATTATGGAAGGTAGTCTGTTGTCGAGATTTTTGATACTCCAATGGATGGTAGCCTTGTAATTATGTAAGGTAGTCTATTGTCGAGATTTTTTTTACTCCAATGGATGGTATCCTTGTCATTATGGAAGGTAGTCTGTCATTGAGATTTCTGTTTCTTCAAATGATTGTAGCCTTGTAATTATGGAAGGTAGTCTATTGTACATATTTTTGTTACTCCAATGGATGGTAGCCTTGTCATTATGGTAGGTAGTCTATTGTCGAGAATGTTTTATTCCATTGGATGGTAGGCTTGTCATTATGGAAGGTAGTTTGTTTTTGATATTTTTGTTATTACAATGGATGGTAACCTTGTCATTATGGAAGGTAGTATTTTGTCGAGATTTTTGTTACTCCAATGGATGATAGCCTTGTCATTATGGAAGGTAGTCTGTTGTCGAGATTTTTGTTACTCCAATGGATGGTAGCCTTGTCATTATGGAAGGTAGTCTGTTGTCGAGATTTTGTTACTCTGATTGATGGTAGCCTTGTCATTATGGAACATAGTCTGTTGTAAATATTTTTTTTACTCCATGGGATGGTAGCCTTGTCATTGTGGAAGGTAGGCTGTTGTCGAGTTTTTTGATACTCCAATGGATGGTAGCCTTGTTATTATGGAAGGTAGACTGCTGTTGAGATTTTTGTTATTCCATTGGATGGTAGCATTGTCATTATGGAAGGTAGTCTGTTGTCGAGATTTTTGTTATTCCAATGGATCATAACCTTTTCATTATGGAAGGTAGTATTTTGTCGAGATTTTTGTTACTCGAATGGATGGTAGCCTTGTCATTATTAAAGGTAGTTTGTTGTCGATATCTTTGTTACTCCAATGGATGATAGCCTTGTCATTATGGAAGGTATTCTGTTGTCGATATTTTTGGTACTCCGATTGATGGAAGCCTTGTCATTATGGAAGGTAGTCTGTTTTCGAGATTTTGTTACTCTAATGGATGGTAGCTTTGTCATTATAGAACATAGTCTGTTGGCGATATTTTTTTTACTCCAATGGATGGTAGCCTTGTCATTATGGAAGGTAGTCTGTTGTCGAGATTTTTGATACTCCAATGGATGGTAGCCTTGTAATTATGGAAGGTAGTCTGTTGTCGAGATTTTTTTACTCCAATGGATGGGAGCCTTATCATTATGGAAGGTAGTCGGTCGTTGAGATTTCTATTACTCTAATCGATTATGGCCTTGTCATTATGAAAGGTAGTATGTTGTTCATATTTTTGTTACTCCAATGGATGGTAGCCTTGTCATTATGGAAGGTAGTCTGTTGTCGAGAATTTTGTTATTCCAATGGATGGTAACCTTGTCATTATGGAAGGTAGTATTTTGTCGAGATTTTTGTTACTCGAATGGATGGTAGCCTTGTCATTATTGAAGGTAGTTTGTTATCGATATCTTTGTTACTCCAATGGATGATAGCCTTGTCATTATGGAAGGTATTCTTTTGTCTATATTTTTGTTACTCCAATGGATGGTAGCCTTGTCATTATGGAAGGTTGTATGTTGTCTAGATTTTGTTACTCTAATGGATGGTAGCCTTGTCATTATGGAACATAGTCTGTTGTTGATATTTTTTTTACTCTAATGAATGGTAGCCTTGTCATTATGGAAGGTAGTCTGTTTTCGAGATTTTTGATACTCCAATGGATGGTAGCCTTGTAATTATGTAAGGTAGTCTATTGTCGAGATTTTTTTTACTCCAATGGATGGTATCCTTGTCATTATGGAAGGTAGTCTGTCATTGAGATTTCTGTTTCTTCAAATGATTGTAGCCTTGTCATTATGGAAGGTAGTCTATTGTACATATTTTTGTTACTCCAATGGATGGTAGCCTTGTCATTATGGTAGGTAGTCTATTGTCGAGAATGTTTTATTCCATTGGATGGTAGGCTTGTAATTATGGAAGGTAGTTTGTTTTTGAGATTTTTGTTATTACAATGGATGGTAACCTTGTCATTATGGAAGGTAGTATTTTGTCGAGATTTTTGTTACTCCAATGGATGATAGCCTTGTCATTATGGAAGGTAGTCTGTTGTCGAGATTTTTGTTACTCCAATGGATGGTAGCCTTGTCATTATGGAAGGAAGTCTGTTGTCGAGATTTTGTTACTCTGATTGATGGTAGCCTTGTCATTATGGAACATCGTCTGTTGTAAATATTTTTTTTACTCCATGGGATGGTAGCCTTGTCATTGTGGAAGGTAGGCTGTTGTCGAGATTTTTGATACTCCAATGGATGGTAGCCTTGTTATTATGGAAGGTAGACTGCTGTTGAGATTTTTGTTATTCCATTGGATGGTAGCCTTGTCATTATGGAAGGTAGTCTGTTGTCGAGATTTTTGTTATTCCAATGGATCGTAACCTTTTCATTATGGAAGGTAGTATTTTGTCGAGATTTTTGTTACTTGAATGGATGGTAGCCTTGTCATTATTAAAGGTAGTTTGTTGTCGATATCTTTGTTACTCCAATGGATGATAGCCTTGTCATTATGGAAGGTATTCTGTTGTCGATATTTTTGGTACTCCGATTGATGGAAGCCTTGTCATTATGGAAGGTAGTCTGTTTTCGAGATTTTGTTACTCTAATGGATGGTAGCTTTGTCATTATAGAACATAGTCTGTTGGCGATATTTTTTTTACTCCAATGGATGGTAGCCTTGTCATTATGGAAGGTAGTCTGTTGTCGAGATTTTTGATACTCCAATGGATGGTAGCCTTGTAATTATGGAAGGTAGTCTGTTGTCGAGATTTTTTTACTCCAATGGATGGGAGCCTTATCATTATGGAAGGTAGTCGGTCGTTGAGATTTCTATTACTCTAATCGATTGTGGCCTTGTCATTATGAAAGGTAGTATGTTGTTCATATTTTTGTTACTCCAATGGATGGTAGCCTTGTCATTATGGAAGGTAGTCTGTTGTCGAGATTTTTGTTATTCCAATGGATGGTAACCTTGTCAAAATGGAAGGTAGTATTTTGTCGAGATTTTTGTTACTCGAATGGATGGTAGCCTTGTCATTATTGAATGTAGTTTGTTGTCGATATCTTTGTTACTCCAATGGATGATAGCCTTGTCATTATGGAAGGTATTCTTTTGTCTATATTTTTGTTACTCCAATGGATGGTAGCCTTGTCATTATCGAAGGTAGCATGTTGTCGAGATTTTGTTACTCTAATGGATGGTAGCCTTGTCATTATGGAACATAGTCTGTTGTTGATATTTTTTTTACTCTAATGAATGGTAGCCTTGTCATTATGGAAGGTAGTCTGTTAACGAGATTTTTTATACTCCAATGGATGGTAGCCTTGTAATTATGGAAGGTAGTCTATTGTCGAGATTTTTTTTACTCCAATGGATGGTATCCTTGTCATTATGGAAGGTAGTCTGTCGTTGAGATTTCTGTTTCTTCAAATGATTGTAGCCTTGTCATTATGGAAGGTAGTCTGTTGTACAGATTTTTGTTACTCCAATGGATGGTAGCCTTGTCATTATGGTAGGTAGTCTATTGTCGAGAATGTTTTATTCCATTGGATGGTAGGCTTGTCATTATGGAAGGTAGTTTGTTTTTGAGATTTTTGTTATTCCAATGGATGGTAACATTGTCATTATGGAAGGTAGTCTTTTGTCTAGATTGTTGTTACTCCAATAGATGGTAGCCTTGTAATTATTGAAGGTGGTCTATTGTCGATATCTTTGTTACTCCAATGGATGATAGCCTTGTCATTATGCATGGTAGTCTATTGTTCAGATTTTTGTTACTCCAATGGATAGTAACCTTGTCGTTATGGAAGGTAGTTTGTTGTCGAGATTTTTGTTACTCAAATGGATGGTAGCCTTATATTTATGGAAGGTAGTCTGTCGTTGAGATTTTTGTTACTCCAATGGATGGTAGACTTGTCATTATGGAAGGTAGTTTGTTGTCGAAATTTTTTTTATTCCAATGGATGGTAACCTTGTCATTATGGAAGGTAGTCTGTTGTCGAGATTTATGTTACTCAATGTATGGTAGCCTTGTCGTTATGGAAGGTAGTCTGTTGTCGAGAATTTTGTTACTCAAATGGATGGTAGACTTGTATTTATGGAAGGAAGTCTGTCGTTGAGATTTTTGTTACTCCAATGGATGGTAGTCTTGTCATTATGGAAGGTAGTATGTCGTTGAGATTTTTGTTACTCCAATGGATTGTAGCCTTGTCATTATGGAAGGTAGTCTATTGTCGAGATATTTGTTATTCCATTGGATTGTAGCCTTGTCATTATGGAAGGTAGTCTTTTGTCGAGATTTTTGTTACCCAAATGGATGGTAGCCTTGTCATTATTGAAGTTAGTCTATCATTGATATTTCTGTTACTCCAATGGATTGTAGCCTTGTCATTATGGAAGGTAGTTTGTTCGTCAGATATTTGTTACTCCAATGGATGGTAGCCTTGTGATTATGGAAGGTAGACTACTGTTGAGGTTTTTGTTATTCCATTGGATGGTAGCCTTGTCATTATGGAAGGTAGTCTGTTGTCGAGATTTTTGTTATTCCAATGGATCGTAACCTTTTCATTATGGAAGTTAGTATTTTGTCGAGATTTTTGTTACTCGAATGGATGGTAGCCTTGTCATTATTAAAGGTAGTTTGTTGTCGATATCTTTGTTACTCCAATGGATGATAGCCTTGTCATTATGGAAGGTATTCTGTTGTCGATATTTTTGGTACTCCGATTGATGGAAGCCTTGTCATTATGGAAGGTAGTCTGTTTTCGAGATTTTGTTACTCTAATGGATGGTAGCTTTGTCATTATAGAACATAGTCTGTTGGCGATATTTTTTTTACTCCATTGGATGGTAGCCTTGTCATTATGGAAGGTAGTCTGTTGTCGAGATTTTTGATACTCCAATGGATGGTAGCCTTGTAATTATGGAAGGTAGTTTGTTGTCGAGATTTTTGTTACTCAAATGGATGGTAGCCTTATATTTATGGAAGGTAGTCTGTCGTTGAGATTTTTGTTACTCCAATGGATGGTAGACTTGTCATTATGGAAGGTAGTCTGTTGTCGAAATTTTTGTTATTCCAATGGATGGTAACCTTGTCATTATGGAAGGTAGTCTGTTGTCGAGATTTATGTTACTCAATGTATGGTAGCCTTGTCGTTATGGAAGGTAGTCTGTTGTCGAGATTTTTGTTACTCAAATGGATGGTAGACTTGTATTTATGGAAGGAAGTCTGTCGTTGAGATTTTTGTTACTCCAATGGATGGTAGTCTTGTCATTATGGAAGGTAGTATGTCGTTGAGATTTTTGTTACTCCAATGGATTGTAGCCTTGTAATTATGGAAGGTAGTCTATTGTCGAGATATTTGTTATTCCATTGGATTGTAGCCTTGTCATTATGGAAGGTAGTCTTTTGTCGAGATTTTTGTTACCCAAATGGATGGTAGCCTTGTCATTATTGAGGTTAGTCTATCATTGATATTTCTGTTACTCCAAAGGATTGTAGCCTTGTCATTATGGAAGGTAGTTTGTTCGTCAGATATTTGTTACTCCAATGGATGGTAGCCTTGTGATTATGGAAGGTAGACTACTGTTGAGGTTTTTGTTATTCCATTGGATGGTAGCCTTGTCATTATGGAAGGTAGTCTGTTGTCGAGATTTTTGTTATTCCAATGGATCGTAACCTTTTCATTATGGAAGTTATTATTTTGTCGAGATTTTTGTTACTCGAATGGATGGTAGCCTTGTCATTATTAAAGGTAGTTTGTTGTCGATATCTTTGTTACTCCAATGGATGATAGCCTTATCATTATGGAAGGTATTCTGTTGTCGATATTTTTGGTACTCCGATTGATGGAAGCCTTGTCATTATGGAAGGTAGTCTGTTTTCGAGATTTTGTTACTCTAATGGATGGTAGCTTTGTCATTATAGAACATAGTCTGTTGGCGATATTTTTTTTACTCCAATGGATGGTAGCCTTGTCATTATGGAAGGTAGTCTGTTGTCGAGATTTTTGATACTCCAATGGATGGTAGCCTTGTAATTATGGAAGGTAGTTTGTTGTCGAGATTTTTGTTACTCAAATGGATGGTAGCCTTATATTTATGGAAGGTAGTCTGTCGTTGAGATTTTTGTTACTCCAATGGATGGTAGACTTGTCATTATGGAAGGTAGTATGTCGTTGAGATTTTTGTTACTCCAATGGATTGTAGCCTTGTCATTATGGACGGTAGTCTATTGTCAAGATATTTGTTATTCCATTGGATTGTAGCCTTGTCATTATGGAAGGTAGTCTTTTGTCGAGATTTTTGTTACCCAAATGGATGGTAGCCTTGTCATTATTGAAGTTAGTCTATCATTGATATTTCTGTTACTCCAATGGATTGTAGCCTTGTCATTATGGAAGGTAGTTTGTTCGTCAGATATTTGTTACTCCAATGGATGGTAGCCTTGTGATTATGGAAGGTAGACTACTGTTGAGGTTTTTGTTATTTCATTGGATGGTAGCCTTGTCATTATGGAAGGTAGTCTGTTGTCGAGATTTTTGTTATTCCAATGGATCGTAACCTTTTCATTATGGAAGTTAGTATTTTGTCGAGATTTTTGTTACTCGAATGGATGGTAGCCTTGTCATTATTAAAGGTAGTTTGTTGTCGATATCTTTGTTACTCCAATGGATGATAGCCTTGTCATTATGGAAGGTATTCTGTTGTCGATATTTTTGGTACTCCGATTGATGGAAGCCTTGTCATTATGGAAGGTAGTCTGTTTTCGAGATTTTGTTATTCTAATGGATGGTAGCTTTGTCATTATAGAACATAGTCTGTTGGCGATATTTTTTTTACTCCAATGGATGGTAGCCTTGTCATTATGGAAGGTAGTCTGTTGTCGAGATTTTTGATACTCCAATGGATGGTAGCCTTGTAATTATGGAAGGTAGTCTGTTGTCGAGATTTTTTTACTCCAATGGATGGTAGCCTTATCATTATGGAAGGTAGTCGGTCGTTGAGATTTCTGTTACTCCAATCGATTGTGGCCTTGTCATTATGAAAGGTAGTATGTTGTTCATATTTTTGTTACTCCAATGGATGGTAGCCTTGTCATTATAAAAGGTAGTCTGTTGTCGAGATTTTTGTTATTCCAATGGATGGTAACCTTGTC
This sequence comes from Vicia faba, assembly GCA_948472305.1. NCBI lineage: Eukaryota > Viridiplantae > Streptophyta > Magnoliopsida > Fabales > Fabaceae > Vicia > Vicia faba. Next base: position 678,076,074 of record OX451739.1, on the reverse strand, counting down.
ATTATGGAAGGTAGTATTTTGTCGAGATTTTTGTTACTCGAATGGATGGTAGCCTTGTCATTATTGAAGGTAGTTTGTTATCGATATCTTTGTTACTCCAATGGATGATAGCCTTGTCATTATGGAAGGTATTCTTTTGTCTATAATTTTGTTACTCCAATGGATGGTAGCCTTGTCATTATGGAAGGTTGTATGTTGTCGAGATTTTGTTACTCTAATGGATGGTAGCCTTGTCATTATGGAACATAGTCTGTTGTTGATATTTTTTTTACTCTAATGAATGGTAGCCTTGTCATTATGGAAGGTAGTCTGTTGTCGAGATTTTTGATACTCCAATGGATGGTAGCCTTGTAATTATGTAAGGTAGTCTATTGTCGAGATTTTTTTTACTCCAATGGATGGTATCCTTGTCATTATGGAAGGTAGTCTGTCATTGAGATTTCTGTTTCTTCAAATGATTGTAGCCTTGTCATTATGGAAGGTAGTCTATTGTACATATTTTGTTACTCCAATGGATGGTAGCCTTGTCATTATGGTAGGTAGTCTATTGTCGAGAATGTTTTATTCCATTGGATGGTAGGCTTGTCATTATGGAAGGTAGTTTGTTTTTGAGATTTTTGTTATTACAATGGATGGTAACCTTGTCATTATGGAAGGTAGTATTTTGTCGAGATTTTTGTTACTCCAATGGATGATAGCCTTGTCATTATGGAAGGTAGTCTGTTGTCGAGATTTTTGTTACTCCAATGGATGGTAGCCTTGTCATTATGGAAGGTAGTCTGTTGTCGAGATTTTGTTACTCTGATTGATGGTAGCCTTGTCATTATGGAACATAGTCTGTTGTAAATATTTTTTTTACTCCATGGGATGGTAGCCTTGTCATTGTGGAAGGTAGGCTGTTGTCGAGATTTTTGATACTCCAATGGATGGTAGCCTTATCATTATGGAAGGTAGTCTGTTGTTTAGATTTTTGTTATTCCAATGGATGGTAACCTTGTCATTATGGAAGGTACTCTTTTGTCGAGGTTTTTGTTACTCCAATGGATGGTAGCCTTGTCATTATGGACGATAGTCTGTTTTTCAAATTTTTATTACTCCAATTGATGGTAGCCTTGTCATTATAGAAGGTAGTCTGTTGTCGAGATTTTGTTACTCCAATGGATGGTAGCCTTGTCATTTTTGAATGTAGTCGGTTGTTGAGATTTCTGTTACACCAATGGATAGTAGCCTTGTTATTATAAAAGGTAGTTTTTTGTTTATATTTTTGTTACTCCAATGGATGATAGCCTTGTCATTATGGAAGGTAGTGTATTATTGATATTTTTGGTATTCCAATGGATGGTAGCCTTTTCATTATGGAAGTTAGTCTTTTGTCGAGATTTTTTTTACTCCAATGGAAGGAAGTCTTGTCATTATGGAAGGTAGTCTGTCGTTGAGATTTTTGTTACTCCAATGGATGGTAGCCTTGTCATTATGGAAGGTAGTCTGTTGTCGAGATTTTTGTTATTCCAATAGATGGTAACCTTGTCATTATGGAAGGTAGTATTTTCTCGAGATTTTTGTTACTCGAATGGATGGTAGCCTTGTCATTATTGAATGTAGTTTGTTGTCGATATCTTTGTTACTTCAATGGATGATAGACTTGTCATTATGGAAGGTAGTATGTTGTCGAGATTTTGTTACTCTAATGGATGGTAGCCTTGTTATTTTGCATCATATTCTGTTGTCGATATTTTTTTTAATCCAATGGATGGTAGCCTTTTCATTATTGAAGGTAGTTTGATGTCGATATTTTTGTTAGTCTAATGGAAGGTAGCCTTGTCATTATGGAAGGTAGTCTGTTGTTTAGATTTTTGTTATTCCAATGGATGGTAACCTTGTCATTATGGAAGGTAGTCTCTTGTCGAGGTTTTTATTACTCCAATTGATGGTAGCCTTGTCATTATAGAAGGTAGTCTGTTGTCGAGATTTTGTTACTCCAATGGATGGTAGCCTTGTCATTTTTGAATGTAGTCGGTTGTTGAGATTTCTGTTACTCCAATGGATGGTAGCCTTGTCATTATAAAAGGCAGTTTGTTGTTTAAATTGTCGTTACTCCAATGGATGATAGCCTTCTCATTATGGAAGGTAGTCTATTGTTGATATTTTTGTTATTCCAATGGATGGTAGCCTTTTCATTATGGAAGGTAGTCTTTTGTCGAGATTTTTTTTACTCCAATGGATGGTAGTCTTGTCATTATGGAAGGTAGTCTGTCGTTGAGATTTATGTTACTCCAATGGATTGTAACCTTGTCATTATGAAAGGTAGTCTGTTGTTCAGATTTTTGTTACTCCAATGGATGGTAGCCTTGTCATGATGGAAGGTAGTCTGTTGTCGAGATTTTTGTTATTCTAATAGATGGTAACCTTGTCATTATGGAAGGTAGTATTTTCTCGAGATTTTTGTTACTCGAATCGATGGTAGCCTTGTCATTATTGAATGTAGTTTGTTGTCGATATCTTTGTTACTTCAATGGATGATAGCCTTGTCATTATGGAAGGTAGTCTGTTGTCGATATTTTTGTTATTCCAATGGATGGTAGCCTTGTCATTATGGAAGGTAGTTGTTGTCGAGATTTTGTTACTCGAATGGATGGTAGCCTTGTCATTATGGAACGTAGTCGGTTGTCGATATTTTTTTTACTCCAATGGATGGTAGCCTTCTCATTATGGAAGGTAGTCTATTGTCGAGATTTTTGATACTCCAATGGATGGTAGCCTTGTAATTATGGAAGTTATTCTGTTGTCGAGATTTTTTTTACTCCAATGGATTGTAGCCTTGTAATTATGGAAGGTAGTCTGTCGTTGAGATTTCTGTTACTCCAATGGATTGTAGCCTTGTCATTATGGAAGGTAGTCTGTTGTACAGATTTTTGTTACTCCAATGGATGGTAGCCTTGTCATTATGGAAGGTAGTCTATTGTCGAGAATATTTTATTCCATTGGATGGTAGGCTTTTCATTATGGAAGGTAGTCTGTTTTTGAGATTTTTTTTCCAATGGAAGGTAACCTTGTCATTATGGAAGGTAGTATTTTGTCGAGATTTTTGTTACTCCAATGGATGATAGCCTTGTAATAATGGAAGGTAGTTTGTTGTCGAGATTTTTGTTACTTCAATGGATGGTAGCCTTGTCATTATGGAAGGTAGTCTGTTGTCGAGATTTTGTTACTCTAATGGATGGTAGCCTTGTCATTATGGAGCATAGTCTGTTGTCGATATTTTTTTTACTCCAATGGATGATAGCCTTGTCATTATGTAAGGTAGTCTGTTGTCGACATTTTTGATACTCCAATGGATGGTAGCCTTGTAATTATCGAAGGTAGTCTGTTGTCGAGATTTTTTTTACTCCAATGGATGGTAGCCTTGTCATTACGGAAGGTAGTTTGTTGTTCAGATTTTTGTTACTCCAATGGATGGTAGCCTTGTCATTATGGAAGGTAGTCTGTTTTTGAGATTTTTGTTATTCCACTGGATGGTAACCTTGTTATTATGGAAGGTAGTATTTTGTCGAGATTTTTGTTACTCCAATGGATGATAGCCTTGTCATTATGGAAGGTAGTCTGTTGTAGTGATTTTTGATACTCCAATGGATGGTAGCCTTGTCATTATTGAAGGTAGTCTATTGTCCAGATTTTGTTACTCTAATGGATGGTAGACTTGTCATTATGGAACATAGTCTGTTGTTGATATTTTTTTTACTCCAATGGATGGTAGCCTTGTCATTATGGAAAGGTAGTTTGTCGCCGATATTTTTGTTATTCCAATGGATGGTAACCTTGTCATTATGGAAGGTAGTATTTTGTAGAGATTTTTGTTACTCCAATGGATGATAGCCTTGTCATTATGGAAGGTAGACTGTTGTCGAGATTTTTGTTACTCCAATGGATCGTAGCCTTGTCATTATTAAAGGTAGTCTGTTGTCGAGATTTTGTTACTCTAATGGATGGTAGCCTTGTCATTATGGAACATAGTCTGTTGTCGATATTTTTTTAACTCCAATGGATGGTAGCCTTGTCATTATGGAAGGTAGTCTGTTGTCGAGATTTTTGATACTCCAATGGATGGTAGCCTTATAATTATGTAAGGTAGTCTGTTGTCGAGATTTTTTTTACTCCAATGGATGGTAGCCTTGTCATTATGGAAGGTAATCTGTCGTTGAGATTTCTGTTTCTCCAATGGATTGTTGCCTTGTCATTATGGAAGGTAGTCCGTTGTTCAAATTTTTGTTACTCCAATGGATGGTAGCCTTGTCATTATGGAAGGTAGTCTGTTGTTGAGAATATTTTATTCCATTGGATGGTAGGCTTGTCATTATGGAAGGTAGTCTGTTTTTGAGAATTTTTTTTTCCAATGGAAGGTAACCTTGTCATTATGGAAGGTAGTATTTTGTCGAGATTTTTGTTACTCCAATGGATGATAGCCTTGTCATTATGGAAGGTAGTTTGTTGTCGAGATTTTTGTTACTTCAATGGATGGTAGCCTTGTCATTATGGAAGGTAGTCTGTTGTCGAGATTTTGTTACTCTAATGGATGGTAGCCTTGTCATTATGGAACATAGTCTGTTGTCGATATTTTTTTTACTCCAATGGATGATAGCCTTGTCATTATGTAAGGTAGTCTGTTGTTGACATTTTTGATACTCCAATGGATGGTAGCCTTGTAATTATCGAAGGTAGTCTGTTGTCGAGAATTTTTTTACTCCAATGGATGGTAGCCTTGTCATTACGGAAGGTAGTTTGTTGTTCAGATTTTTGTTACTCAAATGGATGGTAGCCTTGTCATTATGTAAGGTAGTCTGTTGTCGATAATATTTTATTCCATTGGATGGTAGGCTTGTCATTATGGAAGGTAGTCTGTTTTTGAGATTTTTGTTATTCCACTGGATGGTAACCTTGTTATTATGGAAGGTAGTATTTTGTCGATATTTTTGTTACTCCAATGGATGATAGCCTTGTCATTATGGAAGGTAGTCTGTTGTAGTGATTTTTGATACTCCAATGGATGGTAGCCTTGTCATTATTGAAGGTAGTCTGTTGTCCAGATTTTGTTACTCTAATGGATGGTAGCCTTGTCATTATGGAACATAGTCTGTTGTCGATATTTTTTTTACTCCAATGGATGGTAGCCTTATCATTATGGAAGGTAGTCTTTTGTCGATATTTTTGTTACTCCAATGGATGGTAGCCTTGTCATTATGGAATGTAGTCTATCGTTGAGATTTCTGTTACTCCAATGGATTATACCCATGTCATTATGGAAGGTAGTATGTTGTTCAGATTTTTGTTACTCCAATGGATGGTAGCCTTGTCATTATGGAAGGTAGTTTGTTGTCGAGAATATTTTATTCCATTGGATGGTAGGCTTGTCATTATGGAAGGTAGTGTGTTTTTGAGATTTTTGTTATTCCAATGGATGGTAACCTTGTCATTATGGAAGGTAGTATTTTGTCGAGATTTTTGTTACTCCAATGGATGGTAGCCTTGTCATTATGGAAGGTAGTTTGTTGTCGATATTTTTGTTACTCAAATGGATTGTAGCCTTGTCATTGTGGAATGTAGTTTGTTGTTTAGATTTTTTTTATTCCAATAGATGGTATTTTGTCATTATGGAAGGTAGTCTTTTGTCGAGATTTTTGTTACTCCAATGGATGGTAGCCTTGTTATTATGGAAGGTAGTCTATCGTTGAGATTTCTGTTACTCCAATGAATTGTAGCAATGTCATTATGGAAGGTAGTCTGTTATTCCTATTTTTGTTACTCCAATGGATGGTAGCCTTGACATTATGGAAGGTAGTCTGTTGTCGAGATTTTTGTTACTCCAATGGATGGTAGGCTTGTCATTATGGAAGGTAGTCTATTTTTGAGATTTTTGTTATTCCAATGGATGGTAACCTTGTCATTATGGAAGGTAGTATTTTGTAGAGATTTTTGTTACTCCAATGGATGATAGCCTTGTCATTATGGAAGGTAGTCTGTTGTCGAGATTTTTCTTACTCCAATGGATAGTAGCCTTGTCATTATTAAAGGTAGTCTGTTGTCGAGATTTTGTTACTCTAATGGATGGTAGCCTTGTCATTATGGAACATAGTCTGTTGTCGATATTTTTTTAACTCCAATGGATGGTAGCCTTGTCATTATGGAAGGTAGTCTGTTGTCGAGATTTTTGATACTCCAATGGATGGTAGCCTTATAATTATGTAAGGTAGTCTGTTGTCGAGATTTTTTTTACTCCAATGGATGGTAGCCTTGTCATTATGGAAGGTAATCTGTCGTTGAGATTTTTGTTTCTCCAATGGATTGTTGCCTTGTCATTATGGAAGGTAGTCCGTTGTTCAAATTTTTGTTACTCCAATGGATGGTAGCCTTGTCATTATGGAAGGTAGTCTGTTGTCGAGAATATTTTATTCCATTGGATGGTAGGCTTGTCATTATGGAAGGCAGTATTTTTTCGAGATTTTTGTTACTCCAATGGATGATAGCCTTGTAATTATGGAAGGTAGTCTGTTGTTGAGATTTTTATTACTCCAATGGATGGTAGCCTTGTCATTATGGAAGGTAGTATGTTGTCGAGATTTTTCTTACTCCAATGGATGGTAGCCTTGTCATTATGGAAGGTAGTCTGTTGTCGAGATTTTGTTACTCTAATGGATGGTAGCCTTTTCATTATGGAAGGTAGTCTATTGTCGAGATTTTTGTTACTCCAATGGATGGTAGCCTTGTCATTATGGAAGGTAGTTTATTGTCGAGATTTTTGTTACTCCAATGGATGGTAGCCTTGTCATTATGGAAGGTAGTCTGTTGTCGAGATTTTGTTACTCTAATGGATGGTATCCTTGTCATTTTCGATCATAGTCTGTTGTCGATATTTTTTTTACTCCAATGGATGGTAGCCTTGCCATTATTGAATGTAGTTTGTTATCGATATTTTTGTTACTCCAATGGATTGTAGCCTTGTCATTATGGAAGGTAGTCTGTTGTTTATATTTTTGTTATTCCAATGGATGGTAACCTTGTCATTATGGAAGGTAGTATTTTCTCGAGGTTTTTGTTACTCCAATGGTTGGTAGCCTTGTCATTATGGACGGTAGTCTATTGTTCAAATTTTTATTACTCCAATTGATGGTAGCCTTGTCATTATAGAAGGTAGTCTATTGTCGAGATTTTGTTACTCCAATGGATGGTAGCCTTGTCATTTTTAAAAAAGTCTGTTGTTGAGATTTCTGTTACTCCAATGGATGGTAGCCTTGTCATTATAAAAGGTAGTTTGTTGTTCATATTTTTGTTACTCCAATGGATGATAGCCTTGTCATTATGGAAGGTAGTCTATTGTTGATATTTTTGTTATTCCAATGGATGGTAGCCTTTTCATTATGGAAGGTAGTCTTTTGTCGAGATTTTTTTTACTCCAATGGATGGTAGTCTTGTCATTATGGAAGGTAGTCTGTCGTTGAGATTTCGGTTACTCCAATGGATTGTAGCCTTGTCATTATGAAAGGTAGTCTGTTATTCAGATTTTTGTTACTCCAATGGATGGTAGCCTTGTCATTATGGAAGGTAGTCTGTTGTCGAGATTTTTGTTATTCCAATAGATGGTAACCTTGTCATTATGGAAGGTAGTATTTTCTCGAGATTTTTGTTACTCGAATGGATGGTAGCCTTGTAATTATTGAATGTAGTTTGTTGTCGATATCTTTGTTACTTCAATGGATGATAGCCTTGTCATTATGGAAGGTAGTCTTTTATCGATATTTTTGTTACTCCAATGGATGGTAGCCTTGTCATTATGGAAGGTAGTATGTTGTCGAGATTTTGTTACTCGATTGGATGGTAGCCTTGTCATTATGGAACATATTCTGTTGTCGATATTTTTTTTACTCCAATGGATGGTAGCCTTCTCATTATGGAAGGTAGTCTATTGTCGAGATTTTTGATACTCCAAAGGATGGTAGCCTTTTAATTATGGAAGGTAGTCTGTTGTCGAGATTTTTTTTACTCCAATGGATTGTACCCTTGTAATTATGGAAGGTAGTTTGTCGTTGAGATTTCTGTTACTTCAAGGGATTGTAGCCTTGTCATTATGGAAGGTAGTATGTTGTACAGATTTTTGTTGCTCCAATGGATGGTAGCCTTGCCATTATGGAAGGTAGTCTGTTGTCGAGAATATTTTATTCCATTGGATGGTAGGCTTGTCATTATGGAAGGTAATCTGTTTTTGAGATTTTGTTACTCTAATGGATGGTAGCATTTTCATTATGGAACAATGTCTGTTGGCGATATTGTTTTTACTCCAATGGATGGTGGCCTTGTCATTATCGAAGGTAGTGTGTTGTCAAGATTTTTGATACTCCAATGGATGGTAGCCTTGTAATTATGGAAGGTAGTCTGTTGTCGAGAATATTTTATTCCATTGGATGGTAGGGCTGTCATTATAGAAGGTAGTATTTTTTCGAGATTTCTGTTACTCCAATGGATGATAGCCTTGTCATTATGAAAGGTAGTCTGTTGTTGAGATTTTTATTACTCCAATGGATGGTAGCCTTGTCATTATGGAAGGTAGTCTGTTGTCGAGATTTTTGTTACTCCAATGGATGGTAGCCTTGTCATTATGGAAGGTAGTCTGTTGTCGAGATTTTGTTACTCTAATGGATGGTAGCCTTTTCATTATGGAAGGTAGTCTATTGTCGAGATTTTTGTTTTTCCAATGGATGGTAGCCTTGTCATTATGGAAGGTAGTCTGTTGTCGAGATTTTTGTTACTCCAATGGATGGTAGCCTTGTCATTATGGAAGGTACTCTGTTGTCGAGATTTTTGTTACTCCAATGGATGGTAGCTTTGTCATTATGGAAGGTAGTCTGTTGTCGAGATTTTGTTACTCTAATGGATGGTATCCTTGTCATTTTTGATCATAGTCTGTTGTCGTTATTTTTTTTACTCCAATGGATGGTAGCCTTGTCATTATTGAAGGTAGTTTGTTGTCGATATTTTTGTTACTCCAATGGATGGTAGCCTGGTCATTATGGAAGGTAGTCTGTTGTTTAGATTTTTGTTATTCCAATGGATGGTAACCTTGTCATTATGGAAGGTAGTATTTTGTCGATATTTTTTTTACTGCAATGGATGGTAGCCTTCTCATTATGGAAGGTAGTCTATTGTCGAGATTTTTGATACTCCAATGGATGGTAGCCTTTTAATTATGGAAGGTAGTCTGTTGTCGAGATTTTTTTTACTCCAATGGATTGTAGCCTTGTAATTATGGAAGGTAGTTTGTCGTTGATATTTGTGTTACTTCAAGGGATTGTAGCCTTGTCATTATGGAAGGTAGTCTGTTGTACATATTTTTGTTGCTCCAATGGATGGTAGCCTTGCGATTATGGAAGGTAGTCTGTTGTCGAGAATATTTTATTCCATTGGATGGTAGGCTTGTCATTATGGAAGGTAGTCTGTTTTTGAGATTTTGTTACTCTAATGGATGGTAGCCTTTTCATTATGGAACAAAGTCTGTTGACGATATTGTTTTTACTCCAATGGATGGTAGCCTTGTTGTAGGTGTTTAGGTATTGGCTTGCATTTTTGGTAAATTCCAAGTGTATGTGTGAATGTCATGACTGATGTCATAACATTCTAGTTCAGGTTGTACTAACTCTTTAGGTACATATGCAGAAAAATATTGTAACTCAAATACTGATGTTTATAAGTGTGTATCTGAGCATGTTTGCAAAATGATCACATTTAGCTAATCAGTAGACAGGTTTTCTCAGATGTCATAACAGATGTTATGACATCCTGTTCTGAACTAGCAGGATTACAGGATTGGATAAGTCTGAGTTTTTTCAGGAAATAACTCAGTCCTTCTTAAACAGAATCCTGCGTTTTCTGAGGAGTAACCTCGCTCAATCCTAACCTGATCAACAAAGTACTGTGACCTGGTCATTAGGTCAAAAGGAATCAACCCTAGGTTTTTGGAAACCCTAACTGAAGTTGCAGCTGCTATATATTCAACAGAGCTGCGGTTTTTGAAGTCATCCCTGCTGATTGATTAGAAGATCGAGTTTGTAATCTGTATAGATTTGTTTATTGTACTCCAAGCAATTATCATTGTGATAAGTGTCTTGGAATAGGTTTCAATTGTAAGGGTTGTGTAGCACTCAAAGCTTTGAAGCAAGAGTGTTTGAATGTTACTTGACTAAAGCTGTGAAGCAGAGTCAAGATAGTTGTGTACATTACTCAAAGCTGTGAAGCACGAGTGATTGTGTTACTTGATTAAAAAGCTGTGAAGCTTAATCAAGTGTGTGTTTTGAAGAGTGTCTTCAACAATTCTCAAGTCAAATTTGTTTATGTATCACTGCTGTGATTGAGGGGGAGTGAGTAGGAACTCAGGTTTAAGTTGTACTTAGATTAGAATTGCATTGGGTAGGTCTTAAGTGAAGGAGATAAACTGGTTGGTTTATTCCTGAATTAACATCTCTTATAGTGGATTCTCTCCCTGGCTTGGTAGCCCCCAGAGTAGGTGTTGTTGCACACTGAACTGGGTAAACAATTGACTGTGTTATTTACTGCTTTTATATTTGCTGTCATATAGTAAGTCAGATACGGTGTCATAACATTGGACGTGACATTGAGTATCTGTAGCCAGAATTTTCAATTGGCATCAGAGCAGGCACCCTGCCTGTATTACTGGGTGAGATCTAGGGATATCACTTTCTGGCACTATGGACAAAGAAGGAGTTTTTGGAAACAGACCACCCATTCTGGATGGAACTAATTATGACTACTGGAAACCTCGTATGATTGCCTTCCTAAAATCTCTGGACAAAAAGGCTTGGAGAGCTGCTGACAAAGGATGGATTCATCCCACCATAACTGAAAGAGATGGGACAATCAGTCTGAAGCCTGAGGAAGATTGGAGTAAAGAAGAAGATGAGTTAGCTCTGGGAAATTCAAAAGCCTTAAATGCCTTGTTCAATGGAATTGATAGAAACATCTTCAGATTAGTACATCAATATGAACTGGCCAAGGAAGTTTGGGACACCCTCAAAACTACTCATGAGGGCACTTCCAAAGTAAAGATGTCAAGGCTTCAGATGTTGACCACTAAGTTTGAGAATCTAAAAATGATGGAAGATGAAACCATCCATGAATTTCACATGAACATCTTGGAGATTGCCAACACCTCAGGAGCACTGGGAGAAAAAATGTCAGAAGAAAAACTGGTGAGGAAGATTCTCAGATCCTTGCCTAAAAGATTTGCAATGAAGGTAACTGCCATAGAGGAAGCCCAGGACATTAGCAAGTTAAAAGTGGATGAACTTATTGGGTCTCTTCAGACTTTTGAGATGGGGATCACTGATAATGGTGACAAGAAGAACAAAAGCATAGCACTTGTAACCAACACTGATGTTGAACACAAGGAGGATGAAGAAGAAAACATATCTGAAGCCATTGCCATGCTTGGAAGACAGTTCAACAGGCTCATCAAAAGAATGGACCCAAAGTCAAGGTCAAATGTTCATAACATTCCTTCTGACATTGACAGTTCCAGCAGAAGACCAAGATCAGAAGATAAGGAAAACCAAGGCAGAGGAATTCAATGCCATGGATGTGAAGGATATGGACATATTCGAGCTGAATGTCCTACCTTTCTTAAAAAGCAAAAGAAAGGAATGACTGTTACTTGGTCTGACTATGATTCAGAAAGCAATTCTGAAGAAGAATCTGCCAAACTAGTTACTGCCCTAACTAGTGTTTGTACTTCTGAAAGTGACACCAGTGATGAAGAAGTAACATTTGAAGAACTGGCTGATACCTACAAGAAATTATGTATCAGAAGTGGTGAAGTCTGTGTACAAAATGAGAAACAATCAAAACTCATTATAAAGCTGGAGGCTGAAAAGAGAGCAAATCTTGAAACTATAAGTCATTTAGAAGGAGAAGTTCAACTGCTGAACTCACAACTGAATCAAATGACCAAATCAGTCAAGATGTTGACAAATGGAACTGACAAATTGGAAGAGATTCTTCAGGCTGGACAAAATATGGGAAATAAATCTGGCCTAGGATTTGTGGAAACAAAGAAATTTGTTACCAGGAAGCAAATGTCAAAACAGATGTCTCAACATTACTCTCAACATCAGGGACAGAGACACATGAAGAAGAGGTACCAAAGATGGAGATGTCATCATTGTGGGAAATATGGTCACATAAAGCCCTTCTGCTACCGACTACATGGATATCCTAATCAGAAATCAGATGTCAAACCTAAGTCTAAAAAGGTACCACACGCTCCTCAATGGAAGAAAAAGGCTACTGCACTGATAGCACACACTTCCCTGAAGATCTCAGCAAAGGAAGATTGGTACTTTGACAGTGGATGTTCCAGACACATGACTGGATTCAAAAATCTCCTCAATAATGTTATGCCTCACACCACCAGTTTTGTGACCTTTGGAGATGGTGCTAAAGGAGAAATCAAAGGAGTTGGTAATTTGGACTACCCTGGAGTTCCAAGTCTGAATAAGGTACTGCTGGTAAAAGGGTTGACTACTAATCTCATCAGCATCAGTCAATTATGTGATCTAGGATTCATGGTCAACTTCTCAAGATCTGAATGTCTAGTGTTTAATGAAAAACTAGATATTGTAATGAGAGGAATAAATTCCAAAAATAACTGTTATGTGTGGCAGCCTGAGAACACTGATATCCACACTTTGAGTCAAATCATCAAAGAAGAAAAAGATATGAAACAGTGGCAGCATAAACTTGAAGGAATGAAAAGAGCTATTCCTATGGAAGATGTCAGAAGAACTCCTAAACTACAGGCTGATAATATATGTGATGTGGCAAAGAACAAGTCTCATAAATTCTGTTCTGAAGACAATGTTACACAAGATGTTGTGACATTGTGGTGTGATAATCTGAAAACATTCAACATTTCCTTAAACCCTATTGACTTTGGAGAGAAGAAATCATTTGAACTGAAACATAGGTTCTCTGAGTTTCAGCTAACTGATTCTTCTATCAAGGCGCTTGTTGGAAATCAACTTGAAAATTTGAAGGGCAGATTGGGTATTCACCAACATGAGAAATTATAGCAATTAGTTTTGCTGAAAACAAGGGTTGAAGGGATTAATTCTATTAAGTCTATATTTAGTGGGTTGATCATATTCATTCACAATTCCTTCAAAAGCCTTCAGAAGTTGAAAAGACTCCCTTGTACTCCCTATCTCTCTCATCCTTGCAATCTGTTTTCTCCTCCCAATCAAAGAGCTTTCTCAAATTGCTACTGCTACTCAATGTTAAACACAATGTCTCAGACATCATCTTCCACTATGGCGGCTTCGTCTCACTCATCATCATCGTCATCTGATCAAGATTCTAGGGCAATCACGACATGCATAGAATCTGAAGTACTTGAGGTCACTCCTCTCAGGGAGATGGCAACTAACCCAGCCAAAATCAAGAAGCTCAGGACCAGACATGCAGGAAGAACTCAAGCTGCAGTCTCTGGTAATTCTTCTCTTCCTTTATCTACTATACCTAATAAAGAAGGAACAGTTCAAGTACACCAAGCTATTGCTAGACTGGTTACTAGCATTCTGAGTGGCAACCAATCTGTACCGGGGATTTCTATTCCCTTGAATCAATCTGAAAGTCCAAATGTGGAAGGTTTTGAAAATATAGATGTCACTGAGGATGTTGTGACACCAAAAGACAACATTCAGAAGGCTGCTGATCCACCTATCATTGATGTGGATGAAGAGTACTCAGATAATGAACTGATTGCTAATGTGAACCCTAGCATTGCTAGGAGATTGATGAAAAGAAAAAGTAGTGAGACTGTTAAACCTAAGAAGTCCAAGGCTGAAGGGATGGCTGAACAAATTCAGACAAAAGGGAAGAAGGCACAGGTGCTGACTGCTAGACAACCAATCTCCAAGAAAAGAAAAGAACCTGAAACTTCTGACTCTGATGATGAATCAGAATTTGAGATTGACATTGACAATGCTCCCATCAGAAGGAAGCTCCCTTCCAGCAAGATTGCTAGAGTACCTGAAGTGCCAACTGACAACATCTCCTTTCATCATCCTGATAATGCAAACAGGTGGAAGTATGTTTTCTTGAAGAGAATAGCCTTGGAGAGAGAACTCAACAATGATGCTTTGGAGTGCAAAGACATCATGGAGCTGATCAGGAATGCTGGGCTAATAAAGACTGTGATAAAGTTTGGCAAATGCTATGAAAATCTGGTTAAAGAGTTTGTAGTGAACTTATCCAATGATTGTGCTGATGGGAGGTCAGCTGACTTTGAGAGTGTGTTTGTTAGAGGAAGAAGGGTCAAGTTCTCTCCATCAGAAATCAACAAGTTTCTTGGAAGAACAAATAAGGACTGTTCTGACCTAGAGGCAACTGACAATGAAGTATGCTTGACCATCACTGCCAAGCAAGTAAAGTGCTGGCCATTGAAAGGGAAGTTGAATGCTAGTAAACTCAGCATGAAATTTGCCATCTTGCATAAAATAGGTGCAGCAAATTGGGTGCCTACAAATCACAAATCAACCATCTCCACAGGATTGGGGAGATTCATCTATGCTGTAGGAACCAAGACTGCCTTTGACTATGGAAGGTACATTTTTGAACAAACCTTGAAGCATGCTGGCAGTTATGCTGTCAAAGGACCAATTGCCTTTCCCTCCCTCATTTGTGGAATCATCCTTGCACAATATCCTGACATACTTGTAGCAAGAGATACAGTCTGCAAAAGAGCCCCTGCTCTTGGCCTGCACTACAAACTGTTTCAGGGATCCCATGCTCCAGACATTGTCATAACATCAGCTGAGACATCGTCTGCAAAAAGCCAGTCCAAAACATCAGATGTCATAGCTGTCTTAAAAGAAACTTGCAAAGATCTGGATGCTAGAAAAAGGACTCTAGAAGCACTAATTGCCAAGCTAGAAAAGGAAGAAGCTGAAGCAAGCATGAGGGAAGAAGATGAAGAAAGTGGCTCCTCTGAGTCTGATGACAGTACTTGAAGGATGATTGCTGCTTGATGGTGTTGCTGGTGGAGTTTGGAAGTATGTTCTGCTGTTGTCTGCTGCTGATCTCATTATTTTGTCTTGGATAACTGTATTACTTTATAAACATGTAATCTTTGGCCCATTTGTGGCTAAAGTGGGGGAGAATATTTGGTACTGCTTAATTAGTACTTAACACTATATTTTTCTGCTGTCGTCATTTATTTCTGCTGCTATCTATCTATCTCTGATTGTTTAGGGACTTTAGCCAAAAATCTGCCAAAGGGGGAGTTTGTAGGTGTTTAGGTATTGGCTTGCATTTTTGGTAAATTCCAAGTGTATGTGTGAATGTCATGACTGATGTCATAACATTCTAGTTCAGGTTGTACTAACTCTTTAGGTACATATGCAGAAAAATATTGTAACTCAAATACTGATGTTTATAAGTGTGTATCTGAGCATGTTTGCAAAATGATCACATTTAGCTAATCAGTAGACAGGTTTTCTCAGATGTCATAACAGATGTTATGACATCCTGTTCTGAACTAGCAGGATTACAGGATTGGATAAGTCTGAGTTTTTTCAGGAAATAACTCAGTCCTTCTTAAACAGAATCCTGCGTTTTCTGAGGAGTAACCTCGCTCAATCCTAACCTGATCAACAAAGTACTGTGACCTGGTCATTAGGTCAAAAGGAATCAACCCTAGGTTTTTGGAAACCCTAACTGAAGTTACAGCTGCTATATATTCAACAGAGTTGCGGTTTTTGAAGTCATCCCTGCTGATTGATTAGAAGATCGAGTTTGTAATCTGTATAGATTTGTTTATTGTACTCCAAGCAATTATCATTGTGATAAGTGTCTTGGAATAGGTTTCAATTGTAAGGGTTGTGTAGCACTCAAAGCTTTGAAGCAAGAGTGTTTGAATGTTACTTGACTAAAGCTGTGAAGCAGAGTCAAGATAGTTGTGTACATTACTCAAAGCTGTGAAGCACGAGTGATTGTGTTACTTGATTAAAAAGCTGTGAAGCTTAATCAAGTGTGTGTTTTGAAGAGTGTCTTCAACAATTCTCAAGTCAAATTTGTTTATGTATCACTGCTGTGATTGAGGGGGAGTGAGTAGGAACTCAGGTTTAAGTTGTACTTAGATTAGAATTGCATTGGGTAGGTCTTAAGTGAAGGAGATAAACTGGTTGGTTTATTCCTGAATTAACATCTCTTATAGTGGATTCTCTCCCTGGCTTGGTAGCCCCCAGAGTAGGTGTTGTTGCACACTGAACTGGGTAAACAATTGACTGTGTTATTTACTGCTTTTGCATTTGCTGTCATATAGTAAGTCAGATACGGTGTCATAACATTGGACGTGACATTGAGTATCTGTAGCCAGAATTTTCACTTGTCATTATCGAAGGTAGTGTGTTGTCAAGAATTTTGATACTCCAATGGATGGTAGCCTTGTAATTATGGAAGGTAGTCTGTTGTCGAGAATATTTTATTCCATTGGATGGTAGGGTTGTCATTATGGAAGGTAGTATTTTTTCGATATTTCTGTTACTCCAATGGATGATAGCCTTGTCATTATGAAAGGTAGTCTGTTGTTGAGATTTTTATTACTCCAATGGATGGTAGCCTTGTCATTATGGAAGGTAGTCTGTTGTCGAGATTTTTGTTACTCCAATGGATGGTAGCCTTGTCATTATGGAAGGTAGTCTGTTGTCGAGATTTTGTTACTTTAATGGATGGTAGCCTTTTCATTATGGAAGGTAGTCTATTGTCGAGATTTTTGTAATTCCAATGGATGGTAGCCTTGTCATTATGGAAGGTAGTCTGTTGTCGAGATTTTTGTTACTCCAATGGATGGTAGCCTTGTCATTATGGAAGGTACTCTGTTGTCGAGATTTTTGTTACTCCAATGGATGGTAGCTTTGTCATTATGGAAGGTAGTCTGTTGTCGAGATTTTTTTACTCTAATGGATGGTATCCTTGTCATTTTGGATCATAGTCTGTTGTCGTTATTTTTTTTACTCCAATGGATGGTAGCCTTGTCATTATTGAAGGTAGTTTGTTATCGATATTTTTGTTACTCCAATGGATTGTAGCCTTGTTATTAGGGAAGGTAGTCTGTTGTTTAGATTTTTGTTATTCCAATGGATGGTAACCTTGTCATTATGGAAGGTAGTATTTTGTCGAGGTTTTTGTTACTCCAATGGATGGTAGCCATGTCATTATGGACGGTAGTCTGTTGTTCAAATTTTTATTACTCCAATTGATGGTAGCCTTGTCATTATAGAAGGTAGTCTGTTGTCGAGATTTTGTTACTCCAATGGATGGTAGCCTTGTCATTTTGGAATGTAGTCGGTTGTTGAGATTTCTGTTACTCCAATAAATGGTAGCCTTGTCATTATAAAAGGTAGTTTGTTGTTCATATTTTTGTTACTCCAATGGATGATAGCCTTGTCATTATGGAAGGTAGTCTATTGTTGATATTTTTGTTATTCCAATGGATGGTAGCCTTTTCATTATGGAAGGTAGTCTTTTGTCGAGATTTTTTTTACTCCAATGGATGGTAGTCTTGTCATTATGGAAGGTAGCCTGTCGTTGAGATTTCTGTTACTCCAATGGATTGTAGCCTTGTCATTATGAAAGGTAGTCTGTTGTTCAGATTTTTGTTACTCCAATGGTTGGAAGCCTTGTCACTATGGAAGGTAGTTTGTTGTCGAGATTTTTGTTATTCCAATAGATGGTAACCTTGTCATTATGGAAGGTAGTATTTTCTCGAGATTTTTGTTACTCGAATGGATGGTAGCCTTGTCATTATTGAATGTAGTTTGTTGTCGATATCTTTGTTACTTCAATGGATGATAACCTTGTCATTATGGAAGGTAGTCTGTTGTCGATATTTTTGTTACTCCAATGGATGGTAGCCTTGTCATTATGGAAGGTAGTATGTTGTCGAGATTTTTTTACTCGAATGGATGGTAGCCTTGTCATTATGGAACATAGTCTGTTGTCGATATTTTTTTTACTCCAATGGATGGTAGCCTTCTCATTATGGAAGGTAGTCTATTGTCGAGATTTTTCATACTCCAATGGATGGTAGCCTTTTAATTATGGAAGGTAATCTGTTGTCGAGATTTTTTTTACTCCAATGGATTGTAGCCTTGTAATTATGGAAGGTAGTTTGTCGTTGAGATTTCTGTTACTTCAAGGGATTGTAGCCTTGTCATTATGGAAGGTAGTATGTTGTACAGATTTTTGTTGCTCCGATGGATGGTAGCCTTGCCATTTTGGAAGGTAGTCTTTTGTCGAGAATATTTTATTCCATTGGATGGTAGGCTTGTCATTATGGAAGGTAGTCTGTTTTTGAGATTTTGTTACTCTAATGGATGGTAGCCTTTTCATTATGGAACAAAGTCTGTTGGGGATATTGTTTTTACTCCAATGGATGGTAGCATTGTCATTATCGAAGGTAGTGTGTTGTCAAGATTTTTGATACTCCAATGGATGGTAGCCTTGTAATTATGGAAGGTAGTCTGTTGTCGAGAATATTTTATTCCATTGGATGGTAGGGTTATCATTATGGAAGGTAGTATTTTTTCGAGATTTCTGTTACTCCAATGGATGATAGCCTTGTCATTATGAAAGGTAGTCTGTTGTTGAGATTTTTATTACTCCAATGGATGGTAGCCTTGTCATTATGGAAGGTAGTCTGTTTGCGAGATTTTTGTTACTCCAATGGATGGTAGCCTTGTCATTATGGAAGGTAGTCTGTTGTCGAGATTTTGTTACTCTAATGAATGGTAGCCTTTTCATTATGGAAGGTAGTCTATTGTCGAGATTTTTGTTTTTCCAATGGATGGTAGCCTTGTCTTTATGGAAGGTAGTCTGTTGTCGAGATTTTTGTTACTCCAATGGATGGTAGCCTTGTCATTATGGAAGGTACTCTGTTGTCGAGATTTTTGTTACTCCAATGGATGGTAGCTTTGTCATTATGGAAAGTAGTCTGTTGTCGAGATTTTGTTACTCTGATGGATGGTATCCTTGTCATTTTGGATCATAGTCTGTTGTCGATATTTTTTTTACTCCAATGGATGGTATCCTTGTCATTATTGAAGGTAGTTTGTTATCGATATTTTTGTTACTCCAATGGATTGTAGCCTTGTCATTATGGAAGGTAGTCTGTTGTTTAGATTTTTGTTATTCCAATGGATGGTAACCTTGTCATTATGGAAGGTAGTATTTTGTCGAGGTTTTTGTTACTCCAATGGATGGTAGCCTTGTCATTATGGACGATAGTCTGTTGTTCAAATTTTTATTACTCCAATTGATGGTAGCCTTGTCATTATAGAAGGTAGTCTGTTGTCGATATTTTTATACTCCAATGGATGGTAGCCTTGTCATTTTGGAATGTAGTCGGTTGTTGAGATTTCTGTTACTCCAATGGATGGTAGCCTTGTCATTATAAAAGGTAGTTTGTTGTTCATATTTTTGTTACTCCAATGGATGGTAGCCTTTTCATTATGGAAGGTAGTCTTTTGTCGAGATTTTTTTTACTCCAATGGATGGTAGTCTTGTCATTACGGAAGGTAGTCTGTCGTTGAGATTTCTGTTACTCCAATGGATTGTAGCCTTGTCATTATGGAAGGTAGTCTGTTGTCGAGATTTTTGTTATTCCAATAGATGGTAACCTTGTCATTATGGAAGGTAGTATTTTCTCGAGATTTTTGTTACTCGAATGGATGGTAGCCTTGTCATTATTGAATGTAGTTTGTTGTCGATATCTTTGTTACTTCAATGGATGATATCCTTGTCATTATGGAAGGTAGTCTGTTGTTGATATTTTTGTTACTCCAATGGATGGTAGCCTTGTCATTATGGAAGGTAGTATGTTGTCGAGATTTTGTTACTCGAATGGATGGTAGCCTTGTCATTATGGAACATAGTCTGTTGTCGATATTTTTTTTACTCCAATGGATGGTAGCCTTCTCATTAGGGAAGGTAGTCTATTGTCGAGATTTTTGATACTCCAATGGATGGTAGCCTTTTAATTATGGAAGGTAGTTTGTTGTCGAGATTTTTTATACTCCAATGAATTGTAGCCTTGTAATTATGGAAGGTAGTTTGTCGTTGAGATTTCTGTTACTTCAAGGGATTGTAGCCTTGTCATTATGGAAGGTAGTCTGTTGTACAGATTTTTGTTGCTCCAATGGATGGTAGCCTTGCCATTATGGAAGGTAGTCTGTTGTCGAGAATATTTTATTCCATTGGATGGTAGGCTTGTCATTATGGAAGGTAGTCTGTTTTTGAGATTTTATTACTCTAATGGATGGTAGCCTTTTCATTATGGAACAAAGTCTGTTGGCGATATTGTTTTTACTCCAATGGATGGTAGCATTGTCATTATCAAAGGTAGTGTGTTGTCAACATTTTTGAGACTCCAATGGATGGTAGCCTTGTAATTATGGAAGGTAGTCTGTTGTCGATATTTTTTTTACTCCAATGGATGGTAGCCTTGTCAATATGGAAGGTAGTAGGTCGTTGAGATTTCTGTTACTCCAATGGATTGTAGCCTTGTCATTATGAAAGGTAGTCTGTTGTTCAGATTTTTGTTACTCCAATGGATGGTAGCCTTGTCATTATGGAAGGTAGCCTGTTGTCGAGATTTTTGTTATTCCAATGGGTGGTAACCTTGTCATTATGGAAGGTAGTATTTTGTCGAGATTTTTGTTACTCTAATGGATGGTAGCCTTGTCATTATTGGAGGTAGTTATTTGTCGATATCTTTGTTACTCCAATGGATGATAGCCTTGTCATTATGGAAGGTAGTCTGTTGTCGTTATTTTTGGTACTCCAATGGATGGTAGCCTTCTCATTATGGAAGGTAGTCTGTTGTCGGTATTTTGTTACTCTAATGGATGGTAGCCTTTTCTTTATGGAACAAAGTCTGCTGGCGATATTTTTTTACTCCAATGGATGGTAGCCTTGTAATTATGGAAGGTAGTCTGTTGTCGAGATTTTTTTTACTTCAATGGATGGTAGCCTTGTCATTATGGAAGGTAGTCTGTCGTTGAAATTTCTGTTACTCCAATGGATTATAGCCTTGTCATTATGGAAGGTAGTCTGTTGTACAAATTTATGTTACTCCAATGGATGATAGCCTTGTCATTATGGAAGGTAGTCTGTTGTCGAGAATATTTTATTCCATTGGATGGGAGTCTTCTCATTATGGAAGGTAGTCTATTTTTGAGATTTTTGTTAATCCAATGGATGGTAACCTTGTCATTATGGAAAGTAGTCCATTGTCGAGTTTTTTTTTAATCCAATGGATGGTAGCATTGTCATTATGGAAGGTAGTCAGTTGTTGATATTTCTGTTACTCCAATGGACGGTAGCCTTGTCATTATGGAAGGTAGTCTGTTGTCGAGATTTTTTTACTCCAATGGATGGTAGCCTTGTCATTATGGAAGGTAGTCGGTCGTTGAGATTTCTGTTACTCCAATCGATTGTAGCATTGTCATTATGAAAGGTAGTCTGTTGTTCATATTTTTGTTACTCCAATGGATGGTAGCCTTATCATTATGGAAGATATTCTGTTGTCGAGATTTTTGTTATTCCAATGGATGGTAACCTTGTCATTATGGAAAGTAGTATTTTGTCGAAATTTTTGTTACTCGAATGGATGGTAGCCTTGTCATTATTGAAGGTAGTTTGTTGTCGATATCTTTGTTACTCCAATGGATGATAGCCTTGTCATTATGGAAGGTATTATTTTTGTCTATATTTTTGTTACTCCAATGGATGGTAGCCTTGTCATTATGGAAGATAGTATGTTGTCAAGATTTTGTTACTCCAATGGATGGTAGCCTTGTAATTATGGAAGGTAGTCTGTTGTCGATATTTTTTTTACTCCAATGGATGGTAGCCTTGTCATCATTTAAGTTAGTTTGTCGTTGAGATTTCAGTTACTCCAATGGATTGTAGCCTTGTCATTATGGAAGGTAGTTTGTTCGTCAGATATTTGTTACTCCAATGGATGGTAGCCTTGTGATTATAGAAGGTAGACTGTTGTTGAGATTTTTGTTATTTCATTGGATTGAAGCCTTGTCATTATGGAAGGTAGTCTGTTGTCGAGATTTTTGTTATTCCAATGGATGGTAACCTTTATAATATGGAAGGTAGTATTTTGTCGAGATTTTTGTTACTCGAATGGATGGTAGCCTTGTCATTATGGAAGGTAGTCTGTTGTCGATATCTTTGTTACTCCAATGGATGATAGCCTTGTCATTATGGAAGTTATTATTTTTGTCTATATTTTTGTTACTCCAATGGATGGTAGCCTTGTCATTATGGAACATAGTCTGTTGTCGATATTTTTCTTACTCTAATGGATGGTAGCCTTGTCATTATGGAAGGTAGTCTGTTGTCGAGATTTTTGATACTCCAATGGATGGTAGCCTTGTAATTATGGAAGGTAGTCTGTTGTCGATATTTTTTTTACTCCAATGGATGGTAGCCTTGTCATTATTTAAGTTAGTTTGTCGTTGAGATTTCAGTTACTCCAATGGATTGTAGCCTTGTCATTATGGAAGGTAGTTTGTTCGTCAGATATTTGTTACTCCAATGGATGGTAGCCTTGTGATTATAGAAGGTAGACTGTTGTTGAGATTTTTGTTATTTCATTGGATTGAAGCCTTGTCATTATGGAAGGTAGTCTGTTGTCGAGATTTTTGTTATTCCAATGGATGGTAACCTTTATAATATGGAAGGTAGTATTTTGTCAAGATTTTTGTTACTCGAATGGATGGTAGCCTTGTCATTATGGAAGGTAGCCTGTTGTCGAGATTTTTGTTATTCCAATGGATGGTAACCTTGTCATTATGGAAGGTAGTATTTTGTCGAGATTTTTGTTACTCTAATGGATGGTAGCCTTGTCATTATTGGAGGTAGTTATTTGTCGATATCTTTGTTACTCCAATGGATGATAGCCTTGTCATTATGGAAGGTAGTCTGTTGTCGTTATTTTTGGTACTCCAATGGATGGTAGCCTTCTCATTATGGAAGGTAGTCTGTTGTCGATATTTTGTTACCCTAATGGATGGTAGCCTTTTCTTTATGGAACAAAGTCTGCTGGCGATATTTTTTTACTCCAATGGATGGTAGCCTTGTCATTATGGAAGGTAGTCTGTTGTCGAGATTTTTGATACTCCAATGGATGGTAGCCTTGTAATTATGGAAGGTAGTCTGTTGTCGAGATTTTTTTTACTCCAATGGATGGTAGCCTTGTCATTATGGAAGGTAGTCTGTCGTTGAAATTTCTATTACTCCAATGGATTATAGCCTTGTCATTATGGAAGGTAGTCTGTTGTACAAATTTATGTTACTCCAATGGATGATAGCCTTGTCATTATGGAAGGTAGTCTGTTGTCGAGAATATTTTATTCCATTGAATGGTAGGTTTGTCATTATGGAAGGTAGTCTATTTTTGAGATTTTTGTTAATCCAATGGATTGTAACCTTGTCATTATGGAAGGTAGTCCGTTGTCGAGTTTTTTTTTAATCCAATTGATGGTAGCATTGTCATTATGGAAGGTAGTCGGTTGTTGATATTTCTGTTACTCCAATGGACGGTATCCTTGTCATTATGGAAGGTAGTCTGTTGTCGAGATTTTTGATACTCCAATGGATGGTAGACTTGTAATTATGGAAGGTAGTTTGTTGTCGAGATTTTTTTACTCCAATGGATGGTAGCCTTGTCATTATGGAAGGTAGTCGGTCGTTGAGATTTCTGTTACTCCAATCGATTGTAGCATTGTCATTATGAAAGGTAGTCTGTTGTTCATATTTTTGTTACTCCAATGGATGGTAGCCTTATCATTATGGAAGATATTTTGTTGTCGAGATTTTTGTTATTCCAATGGATGGTAACCTTGTCATTATGGAAAGTAGTATTTTGTCGAGATTTTTGTTACTCGAATGGATGGTAGCCTTGTCATTATTGAAGGTAGTTTGTTGTCGATATCTATGTTACTCCAATGGATGATAGCCTTGTCATTATGGAAGGTATTATTTTTGTCTATATTTTTGTTACTCCAATGGATGGTAGCCTTGTCATTATGGAAGATAGTATGTTGTCAAGATTTTGTTACTCTAATGGATGGTAGCCTTGTCATTATGGAACATAGTCTGTTGTCGATATTTTTCTTACTCTAATGGATGGTAGCCTTGTCATTATGGAAGGTAGTCTGTTGTCGAGATTTTTGATACTCCAATGGATGGTAGCCTTGTAATTATGGAAGGTAGTCTGTTGTCGATATTTTTTTTACTCCAATGGATGGTAGCCTTGTCATTATTTAAGTTAGTTTGTCGTTGAGATTTCAGTTACTCCAATGGATTGTAGCCTTGTCATTATGGAAGGTAGTTTGTTCGTCAGATATTTATTACTCCAATGGATGGTAGCCTTGTGATTATAGAAGGTAGACTGTTGTTGAGATTTTTGTTATTTCATTGGATTGAAGCCTTGTCATTATGGAAGGTAGTCTGTTGTCGAGATTTTTGTTATTCCAATGGATGGTAACCTTTATAATATGGAAGGTAGTATTTTGTCGAGATTTTTGTTACTCGAATGGATGGTAGCCTTGTCATTATGGAAGGTAGCCTGTTGTCGAGATTTTTGTTATTCCAATGGATGGTAACCTTGTCATTATGGAAGGTAGTATTTTGTCGAGATTTTTGTTACTCTAATGGATGGTAGCCTTGTCATTATTGGAGGTAGTTATTTGTCGATATCTTTGTTACTCCAATGGATGATAGCCTTGTCATTATGGAAGGTAGTCTGTTGTCGTTATTTTTGGTACTCCAATGGATGGTAGCCTTCTCATTATGGAAGGTAGTCTGTTGTCGATATTTTGTTAATCTAATGGATGGTAGCCTTTTCTTTATGGAACAAAGTCTGCTGGCGATATTTTTTTACTCCAATGGATGGTAGCCTTGTCATTATGGAAGGTAGTCTGTTGTCGAGATTTTTGATACTCCAATGGATGGTAGCCTTGTAATTATGGAAGGTAGTCTGTTGTCGAGATTTTTTTTACTCCAATGGATGGTAGCCTTGTCATTATGGAAGGTAGTCTGTCGTTGAAATTTCTGTTACTCCAATGGATTATAGCCTTGTCATTATGGAAGGTAGTCTGTTGTACAAATTTATGTTACTCCAATGGATGATAGCCTTGTCATTATGGAAGGTAGTCTGTTGTCGAGAATATTTTATTCCATTGGATGGTAGGCTTGTCATTATGGAAGGTAGTCTATTTTTGAGATTTTTGTTAATCCAATGGATGGTAACCTTGTCATTATGGAAGGTAGTCCGTTGTCGAGTTTTTTTTTAATCCAATGGATGGTAGCATTGTCATTATGGAAGGTAGTCGGTTGTTGATATTTCTGTTACTCCAATGGACGGTAGCCTTGTCATTATGGAAGGTAGTCTGTTGTCGAGATTTTTGATACTCCAATGGATGGTAGACTTGTAATTATGGAAGGTAGTTTGTTGTCGTGATTTTTTTACTCCAATGGATGGTAGCCTTGTCATTATGGAAGGTAGTCGGTCGTTGAGATTTCTGTTACTCCAATCGATTGTAGCATTGTCATTATGAAAGGTAGTCTGTTGTTCATATTTTTGTTACTCCAATGGATGGTAGCCTTATCATTATGGAAGATATTCTGTTGTCGAGATTTTTGTTATTCCAATGGATGGTAACCTTGTCATTATGGAAAGTAGTATTTTGTCGAGATTTTTGTTACTCGAATGGATGGTAGCCTTGTCATTATTGAAGGTAGTTTTTTTGTCGATATCTTTGTTACTCCAATGGATGATAGCCTTGTCATTATGGAAGGTATTATTTTTGTCTATATTTTTGTTACTCCAATGGATGGTAGCCTTGTCATTATGGAAGATAGTATGTCGTCAAGATTTTGTTACTCTAATGGATGGTAGCCTTGTCATTATGGAACATAGTCTGTTGTCGATATTTTTCTTACTCTAATGGATGGTAGCCTTGTCATTATGGAAGGTAGTCTGTTGTCGAGATTTTTGATACTCCAATGGATGGTAGCCTTGTAATTATGGAAGGTAGTCTGTTGTCGATATTTTTTTTACTCCAATGGATGGTAGCCTTGTCATTATTTAAGTTAGTTTGTCGTTGAGATTTCAGTTACTCCAATGGATTGTAGCCTTGTCATTATGGAAGGTAGTTTGTTCGTCAGATATTTGTTACTCCAATGGATGGTAGCCTTGTGATTATAGAAGGTAGACTGTTGTTGAGATTTTTGTTATTTCATTGGATTGAAGCCTTGTCATTATGGAAGGTAGTCTGTTGTCGATATTTTTGTTATTCCAATGGATGGTAACCATTATAATATGGAAGGTAGTATTTTGTCGAGATTTTTGTTACTCGAATGGATGGTAGCCTTGTCATTATTGAAGGTAGTTTGTTTTTGATATCTTTGTTACTCCAATGGATGATAGCCTTGTTCTTATGGAAGGTAGTCTGTTGTCGATATTTTTGGTACTCTAATGGATGGTAGCCTTGTGATTATGGAAGGAAGTCTGTTGTCAAGATTTTGTTACTCTAATGGATGGTAGCCTTTTCATTATGGAACAAAGTCTGTTGGCGATATTGTTTTTACTCCAATGGATGGTAGCCTTGTCATTATGGAAGATAGTGTGTTGTCAATATTTTTGATACTCCAATGGATGGTAGCCTTGTAATTATGGAAGGTAGTCTGTTGTCGAGATTTGTTTTACTCCAATGGATGGTAGCCTTGTCAATATGGAAGGTAGTCGGTCGTTGAGATTTCTGTTACTCCAATGGATTGTAGCCTTGTCATTATGAAAGGTAGTCTGTTGTTCAGATTTTTGTTACTCCAATGGATGGTAGCCTTGTCATTATGGAAGGTAGTCTGTTGACAAGTTTTTTTTAATCCAATGGATGGTAGCATTGTCATTATGGAAGGTAGTCGGTTGTTGATATTTCTGTTACTCCAATGGACGGTAGCCTTATCATTATGGAAGGTAGTCTGTTGTCGAGATTTTTGATACTCCAATGGATGGTAGACTTGTAATTATGGAAGGTAGTTTGTTGTCGAGATTTTTTTACTCCAATGGATGGTAGCCTTGTCATTATGGAAGGTAGTCGGTCGTTGAGATTTATGTTACTCCAATCGATTGTAGCCTTCTCATTATGAAAGGTAGTCTGTTGTTCATATTTTTGTTACTCCAATGGATGTTAGCCTTATCATTATGGAAGATATTTTGTTGTCGAGATTTTTGTTATTCCAATGGATGGTAACCTTGTCATTATGAAGAGTAGTATTTTGTCGAGATTTTTGTTACTCGAATGGATGGTAGCCTTGTAATTATTGAAGGTAGTTTGTTGTCGATATCTTTGTTACTCCAATGGATGATAGCCTTGTCATTATGGAAGGTATTATTTTTGTCTATATTTTTGTTACTCCAATGGATGGTAGCCTTGTCAATATGGAAGATATTATGTTGTCAAGATTTTGTTACTCTAATGGATGGTAGCCTTGTCATTATGGAACATAGTCTGTTGTCGATATTTTTCTTACTCTAATGGATGGTAGCCTTGTCATTATCGAAGGTAGTCTGTTGTCGAGATTTTTGATACTCCAATGGATGGTAGCCTTGTAATTATGGAAGGTAGTCTGTTGTCGAGATTTTTTTTACTCCAATGGATGGTAGCCTTGTCATTATTTAAGTTAGTTTGTCATTTAGTTTTAATGTTACTCCAATGGATTGTAGCCTTGTCATTATGGAAGGTAGTTTGTTCGTCAGATATTTGTTACTCCAATGGATGGTAGCCTTGTGATTATGGAAGGTAGACTGTTGTTGAGATTTTTGTTATTTTATTGGATGGTAGCCTTGTCATTATGGAAGGTAGTCTGTTGTCGAGATTTTTGTTATTCCAATGGATGGTAACCTTTATAATATGGAAGGTAGTATTTTGTCGAGATTTTTGTTACTCGAATGGATGGTAGCCTTGTCATTATTGAAGGTAGTTTGTTTTCGATATCTTTGTTACTCCAATGGATGATAGCCTTGTTCTTATGGAAGGTAGTCTGTTGTCAATATTTTTGGTACTCTAATGGATGGTAGCCTTGTGATTATGGAAGGAAGTCTGTTGTCGAGATTTTGTTACTCTAATGGATGGTAGCCTTTTCATTATGGAACAAAGTCTGTTGGCGATATTGTTTTTACTCCAATGGATGGTAGCCTTGTCATTATGGAAGGTAGTGTGTTGTCAAGATTTTTGTATACTCCAATGGATGGTAGCCTTGTAATTATGGAAGGTAGTCTGTTGTCGAGATTTTGTTTACTCCAATGGATGGTAGCCTTGTCAATATGGAAGGTAGTCGGTCGTTGAGATTTTTGTTACTCCAATGGATTGTAGCCTTGTCATTATGAAATGTAGTCTGTTGTTCAGATTTTTGTTACTCCAATGGATGGTAGCCTTGTCATTATGGAAGGTAGCCTGTTGTCGAGATTTTTGTTATTCCAATGGATGGTAACCTTGTCATTATGGAAGGTAGTATTTTTTCGAGATTTTTGTTACTCGAATGGATGGTAGCCTTGTCATTATTGGAGGTAGTTATTTGTCGATATCTTTGTTACTCCAATGGATGATAGCCTTGTCATTATGGAAGGTAGTCTGTTGTCGATATTTTTGGTACTCCAATGGATGGTAGCCTTCTCATTATGGAAGGTAGTCTGTTGTCGATATTTTGTTACTCTAATGGATGGTAGCCTTTTCTTTATGGAACAAAGTTTGCTGGCGATATTTTTTTACTCCAATGGATGGTAGCCTTGTCATTAAGGAAGGTAGTCTGTTGTCGAGATTTTTGATACTCCAATGGATGGTAGCCTTGTAATTATGGAAGGTAGTCTGTTGTCGAGATTTTTTTTACTCCAATGGATGGTAGCCTTGTCATTATGGAAGGTAGTCTGTCGTTGAAATTTCTGTTACTCCAATGGATTATAGCCTTGTCATTATGGAAGGTAGTCTGTTGTAAAAATTTATGTTGCTCCAATGGATGATAGCCTTGTCATTATGGAAGGTAGTCTGTTGTCGAGAATATTTTATTCCATTGGATGGTAGGCTTGTCATTATGGAAGGTAGTATATTTTTGAGATTTTTGTTATTCCAATGGATGGTAACCTTGTCGTTATGGAAGGTAGTCTGTTTTCGAGTTTTTTTTAATCCAATGGATGGTAGCCTTGTCATTATGGAAGGTATTCGGTTGTTGATATTTCTGTTACTCCAATGGACGGTAGCCTTGTCATTATGGAAGGTAGTCTGTTGTTCAGATTTTTGTTACTCCAATGGATGATAGACTTGTCATTATGGAGGGTAGTCTATTGTCGAGATTTTTGTTATTCCAATGGACGGTATCCTTGTCATTATGGAAGGTAGTCTATTGTCGAGATTTTTGATACTCCAATGGATGGTAGCCTTGTAATTATGGAATGTAGTCTGTAGTCTAGATTTTTGTTACTCCAATGGATGGTAGCCTTGTCATTATGGAAGGTAGTCTGTTGTCGAGATTTTGTTACTCTGATGGATGGTAGCCTTGTAATTATGGAACATAGTCTGTTGTCGATATTTTTTTACTCCAATGGATGGTAGCCTTGTCATTATGGAAGGTAGTCTGTTGTCGAGATTTTTGATACTCCAACGGATGGTAGCTTTGTAATATGGAAGGGAGTCAGTTGTAGAGATTTTTGTTACTCCAATGGATGGTAGCCTTGTCATTATGGAAGGTAGTCTGTTGTCGAGATTTTGTTACTATAATGGATGGTAGCCTTGTCATTATGGAACATAGTTTGTTGTCGATATTTTTTTTACTCCAATGGACGGTAGCCTTGTCATTATGGAAGGTAGTCGGTTGTTGATATATCTATTACTCCAATGGATGGTAGCCTTGTCATTATGGAAGGTAGTTTGTTGTTCAGATTTTTGTTACTCCAATGGATGATAGCCTTGTCATTATGGAAAGTAGTCTATTGTCGAGATTTTTGTTATTCCAATGGACGGTAGCCTTGTCATTATGGAAGGTTATCTATTGTCGAGATTTTTGATACTCCAATGGATGGTAGCCTTGTAATTATGGAAGGTAGTCTGTTGTCGAGATTTTTTTTACTCCAATGGATGGTAGTCTTGTCATTATGGAAGGTAATCTGTTCAGATTTTTGTTACT
Source organism: Vicia faba (assembly GCA_948472305.1). Classification (NCBI taxonomy): domain Eukaryota; kingdom Viridiplantae; phylum Streptophyta; class Magnoliopsida; order Fabales; family Fabaceae; genus Vicia; species Vicia faba. The sequence continues at coordinate 678,045,762 of OX451739.1, read as the reverse complement.
CCAATGGATGGTAGCCTTGTCATTATGGAAGGTAGTCTGTTGTCGAGAATATTTTATTCCATTAGATGGTAGCCTTGTCATTATGGAAGGTAGTCTGTTTTTGAGATTTTTGTAATTCCAATGGATGGTAGCCTTGTCATTATTGAAGGTAGTCTATTGTCGATATCTTTGTTACTCCAATGGATGGTAGCGTTGTCATTATGGAAGGTAGTCTATTGTTGAGAGTTTTTTTATTCTAATGGACTATAGCCTTGTCATTATGGAAGCTAGTTATTTGTCGAGATTTTTGTTACTCCAATGGATGGTAGCTTATCATTATTGAAGGTAGTCCATTGTCGAGATTTTTGTAACCCAAATGGATGGTATCCTTATAATTATGGAAGGTAGTCTGTTGTAGAGATTTGTGTTACTCCAATGGATGGTAGCCTTTTCATTATGGAAGGTAGTCTTCCGTTGAGATTTTTATGACTCCAATGGATTGTAGCCTTGTCATTATGGAAGGCACTCTGTTGTTCAGATTTTTGTTACTCTAATGGATGTTGGCCTTGTCATTATGGAAGGTAGTCTATTGTCTATATTTTTGTTATTCCAATGGATGGTAACATTGTCATTATGGAAGGTAGTCTTTTGTCTAGATTGTTGTTACTCCAATAGATGGTAGCCTTGTAATTATTGAAGGTGGTCTATTGTCGATATCTTTGTTACTCCAATGGATGATAGCCTTGTCATTATGCATGGTAGTCTGTTGTTCAGATTTTTGTTACTCCAATGGATAGTAGCCTTGCCATTATGGAAGATAGTCTGTTGTCGAGATTTTTGTTATTCCAATGGATGGTAACCTTGTCGTTATGGAAGGTAGTCTGTTGTCGAGATTTTTGTTACTCAAATGGATGGTAGCCTTTTATTTATGGAAGGTAGTCTGTCGTTGAGATTTTTGTTACTCCAATGGATGGTAGACTTGTCATTATGGAAGGTAGTCTGTTGTCGAAATTTTTGTTATTCCAATGGATGGTAACCTTGTCATTATGGAAGGTAGTCTGTTGTCGAGATTTGTGTTACTCAATGTATGGTAGCCTTGTCGTTATGGAAGGTAGTCTGTTGTCGAGATTTTTGTTACTCAAATGGATGGTAGACTTGTATTTATGGAAGGAAGTCTATCGTTGAGATTTTTGTTACTCCAATGGATGGTAGTCTTGTCATTATGAAAGGTAGTATGTCGTTGAGATTTTTGTTACTCCAATGGATTGTAGCCTTGTCAATATGGAAGGTAGTCTATTGTCGAGATATTTGTTAATCCATTGGATTCTAGCTTTGTCATTATGGAAGGTAGTCTTTTGTCGAGATTTTTGTTACCCAAATGGATGGTAGCCTTGTCATTATTGAAGTTAGTCTATCATTGATATTTCTGTTACTCCAATGGATTGTAGCCTTGTCATTATGGAAGGTAGTTTGTTCGTCAGATATTTGTTACTCCTATGGATGGTAGCCTTGTGATTATGGAAGGTAGACTGCTGTTGAGATTTTTGTTATTCCAATGGATGGTAGCCTTGTCATTATGGAAGGTAGTCTGTTGTCGAGATTTTTGTTATTCCAATGGATCGTAACATTTTCATTATGGAAGGTAGTTTGTTGTCGATATCTTTGTTACTCCAATGGATGATAGCCTTGTCATTATGGAAGGTATTCTGTTGTCGATATTTTTGGTACTCCGATGGATGGAAGCCTTGTCATTATGGAAGGTAGTTTGTTTTTGAGATTTTGTTACTCTAATGGATGGTAGCTTTGTCATTATAGAACATAGTCTGTTGGGGATATTTTTTTTACTCCAATGGATGGTAGCCTTGTCATTATGGAAGGTAGTCTGTTGTCGAGATTTTTGATACTCCAATGGATGGTAGCCTTGTAATTATGGAAGGTAGTCTGTTGTCGAGATTTTTTTACTCCAATGGATGGTAGCCTTGTCATTATGGAAGGTAGTCGGTCGTTGAGATTTCTGTTACTCCAATCGATTGTGGCCTTGTCATTATGAAAGGTAGTATGTTGTTCATATTTTTGTTACTCCAATGGATGGTAGCCTTGTCATTATGGAAGGTAGTCTGTTGTCGAGATTTTTGTTATTCCAATGAATGGTAACCTTGTCATTATGGAAGGTAGTATTTTGTCGAGATTTTTGTTACTCGAATGGATGGTAGCCTTGTCATTATTGAAGGTAGTTTGTTGTCGATATCTTTGTTACTCCAATGGATGATAGCCTTGTCATTATGGAAGGTATTCTTTTGTCTATATTTTTGTTACTCCAATGGATGGTAGCCTTGTCATTATTGAAGCTAGTATGTTGTCGAGATTTTGTTACTCTAATGGATGGTAGCCTTGTCATTATGGAACATAGTCTGTTGTTGATATTTTTTTTACTCTAATGGATGGTAGCCCTGTCCTTATGGAAGGTAGTCTATTGTCGAGATTTTTGATACTCCAATGGATGGTAGCCTTGTAATTATGGAAGGTAGTCTATTGTCGAGATTTTTTTTACTCCAATGGATGGTATCCTTGTCATTATGGAAGGTAGTCTGTCGTTGAGATTTCTGTTTCTCCAATGGATTGAAGCCTTGTCATTATGGAAGGTAGTTTGTTGTACAGATTTTTGTTACTCCAATGGATGGTAGCCTTATCATTATGGTTGGTAGTCTATTGTCGAGAATGTTTTATTCCATTGGATGGTAGGCTTGTCATTATGGAAGGTAGTTTGTTTTTGAGATTTTTGTTATTCCAATGGATGGTAACCTTGTCATTATGGAAGGTAGTATTTTGTCGAGATTTTTGTTACTCCAATGGATGATAGCCTTGTCATTTTGGAAAGTAGTCTGTTGTCGAGATTTTTGTTACTCCAATGGATGGTAGCCTTGTCATTATGGAAGGTAGTCTGTTGTCGAGATTTTGTTACTCTGATTGATGGTAGCCTTGTCATTATGGAAAATAGTCTGTTGTAAATATTTTTTTTACACCATGGGATGGTAGCCTTGTCATTATGGATGGTAGTCTGTTGTCGAAATTTTTGATACTCCAATGGATGGTAGCCTTGTTATTATGGAAGGTATTCTGTTGTTGAGATTTTTTTACTCCAATGGATGGTAGCCTTGTCATTATTGAAGGTAGTCTATCATTGAGATTTCTATTACTCCAATGGATTGTAGCCTTGTCATTATGGAAGGTAGTATGTTATTCAGATTTTTGTTACTCCAATGGATCATAGCCTTGTCATTATGGAAGGTAGTCTGTTGTCAAGAATATTTAATTCCATTGGATGGTAGGCTTGTCATTATGGAAGGTAGTCTGTTTTTGAGTTTTTTGTTATTCCAATGGATGGTAACCTTGTCATTATGGAAGGTAGTACTTTGTCGAGATTTTTGTTACTCCAATGGATGATAGCCTTGTCATTATGGAAGGTAGTCTGTTGTCGAGATTTTTGATACTCCAATGGATGGTAGCCTTGTCATTATGGAAGGTAGTCTGTTGTCGAGATTTTGTTACTCTAATGGATGGTAGCCTTGTCATTGTGGATCATAGTCTGTTGTCGATATTTTTTTTACTCCAAAGGATGGTAGCCTTGTCATTATTGAAGGTAGTTTGTTGTCGATATTTTTGATACTCCAATGGATGGTAGCCTTGTAATTATGGAAGGTAGTCTATTGTCGAGATTTTTTTTACTCCAATGGATGGTATCCTTGTCATTATGGAAGGTAGTCTGTCGTTGAGATTTCTGTTTCTCCAATGGATTGAAGCCTTGTCATTATGGAAGGTAGTTTGTTGTACAGATTTTTGTTACTCCAATGGATGGTAGCCTTATCATTATGGTAGGTAGTCTATTGTCGAGAATGTTTTATTCCATTGGATGGTAGGCTTGTCATTATGGAAGGTAGTTTGTTTTTGAGATTTTTGTTATTCCAATGGATGGTAACCTTGTCATTATGGAAGGTAGTATTTTGTCGAGATTTTTGTTACTCCAATGGATGATAGCCTTGTCATTTTGGAAAGTAGTCTGTTGTCGATATTTTTGTTACTCCAATGGATGGTAGCCTTGTCATTATGGAAGGTAGTCTGTTGTCGAGATTTTGTTACTCTGATTGATGGTAGCCTTGTCATTATGGAAAATAGTCTGTTGTAAATATTTTTTTTACACCATGGGATGGTAGCCTTGTCATTATGGATGGTAGTCTGTTGTCGAAATTTTTGATACTCCAATGGATGGTAGCCTTGTTATTATGGAAGGTATTCTGTTGTTGAGATTTTTTTACTCCAATGGATGGTAGCCTTGTCATTATTGAAGGTAGTCTATCATTGAGATTTCTATTACTCCAATGGATTGTAGCCTTGTCATTATGGAAGGTAGTATGTTATTCAGATTTTTGTTACTCCAATGGATCGTAGCCTTGTCATTATGGAAGGTAGTCTGTTGTCAAGAATATTTAATTCCATTGGATGGTAGGCTTGTCATTATGGAAGGTAGTCTGTTTTTGAGTTTTTTGTTATTCCAATGGATGGTAACCTTGTCATTATGGAAGGTAGTACTTTGTCGAGATTTTTGTTACTCCAATGGATGATAGCCTTGTCATTATGGAAGGTAGTCTGTTGTCGAGATTTTTGATACTCCAATGGATGGTAGCCTTGTCATTATGGAAGGTAGTCTGTTGTCGAGATTTTGTTACTCTAATGGATGGTAGCCTTGTCATTGTGGATCATAGTCTGTTGTCGATATTTTTTTTACTCCAAAGGATGGTAGCCTTGTCATTATTGAAGGTAGTTTGTTGTCGATATTTTTGTTACTCTAATGGATGGTAGCCTTGTCATTATGGAAGGTAGTCTGTTGTTTAGATTTTTGTTATTCCAATGGATGGTAACCTTTTCATTATGGAAGGTAGTCTTTTGTCGAGGTTTTTGTTACTCCAATGGATGGTAGCCTTGTCATTATGGACGGTAGTCTGTTGTTCAAATTTTTATTACTCCAATTGATGGTAGGCTTGTCATTATAGAAGGTAGTCTGTTGTCGAGATTTTGTTACTCCAATGGATAGTAGCCTTGTCATTATAAAAGGTAGTTTGTTGTTCATATTTTTGTTACTCCAATGGATGATAGCCTTGTCATTATGGAAGGTAGTCTATTGTTGATATTTTTGTTATTCCAATGGATGGTAGCCTTTTCATTATGGAAGGTAGTCTTTTGTCGAGATTTTTTTTACTCCAATGGATGGTAGTCTTGTCATTATGGAAGGTAGTCTGTCGTTGAGATTTCTGTTACTCCAATGGATTGTAACCTTGTCATTATGAAAGGTAGTCTGTTGTTCAGATTTTTGTTACTCCAATCGATGGTAGCCTTGTCCCTATGGAAGGTAGTCTGTTGTCGAGATTTTTGTTATTCCAATACATGGTAACCTTGTCATTATGGAAGGTAGTATTTTCTCGAGAATTTTGTTACTCGAATGGATGGTAGCCTTGTCATTATTGAATGTAGTTTATTGTTGATATCTTTGTTACTTCAATGAATGATAGACTTGTCATTATGGAAGGTAGTCTGTTGTCGAGATTTTGTTACTCTAATATATGGTAGCCTTGTTATTTTGGATCATAGTCTGTTGTCGATATTTTTTTACTCCAATGGATGGTAGCCTTGTCATTATTGAAGGTAGTTTGTTGTCGAAATTTTTGTTACTCTAATGGATGGTAGCCTTGTCATTATGGAAGGTAGTCTGTTGTCGAGATTTTTGTTATTCCAATGGATCGTAACATTTTCATTATGGAAGGTAGTTTTTTGTCGATATCTTTGTTACTCCAATGGATGATAGCCTTGTCATTATGGAAGGTATTCTGTTGTCGATATTTTTGGTACTCCGATGGATGAAAGCCTTGTCATTATGGAAGGTAGTTTGTTTTCGAGATTTGTTTACTCTAATGGATGGTAGCTTTGTCATTATAGAACATAGTCTGTTGGGGATATTTTTTTTACTCCAATGGATGGTAGCCTTGTCATTATGGAAGGTAGTTTGTTGTCGAGATTTTTGATACTCCAATGGATGGTAGCCTTGTAATTATGGAAGGTAGTCTGTTGTCGAGATTTTTTTACTCCAATGGATGGTAGCCTTGTCATTATGGAAGGTAGTCGGTCGTTGAGATTTCTGTTACTCCAATCGATTGTGGCCTTGTCATTATGAAAGGTAGTATGTTGTTCATATTTTTGTTACTCCAATGGATGGTAGCCTTGTCATTATGGAAGGTAGTCTGTTGTCGAGATTTTTGTTATTCCAATGAATGGTAACCTTGTCATTATGGAAGGTAGTATTTTGTCGAGATTTTTGTTACTCGAATGGATGGTAGCCTTGTCATTATTGAAGGTAGTTTGTTGTCGATATCTTTGTTACTCCAATGGATGATAGCCTTGTCATTATGGAAGGTATTCTTTTGTCTATATTTTTGTTACTCCAATGGATGGTAGCCTTGTCATTATGGAAGGTAGTATGTTGTCGAGATTTTGTTACTCTAATGGATGGTAGCCTTGTCATTATGGAACATAGTCTGTTGTTGATATTTTTTTTCCTCTAATGAATGGTAGCCCTGTCATTATGGAAGGTAGTCTATTGTCGAGATTTTTGATACTCCAATGGATGGTAGCCTTGTAATTATGGAAGGTAGTCTATTGTCGAGATTTTTTTACTCCAATGGATGGTATCCTTGTCATTATGGAAGGTAGTCTGTCGTTGAGATTTCTGTTTCTCCAATGGATTGAAGCCTTGTCATTATGGAAGGTAGTTTGTTGTACAGATTTTTGTTACTACAATGGATGGTAGCCTTATCATTATGGTAGGTAGTCTATTGTCGAGAATGTTTTATTCCATTGGATGGTAGGCTTGTCATTATGGAAGGTAGTTTGTTTTTGAGATTTTTGTTATTCCAATGGATGGTAACCTTGTCATTATGGAAGGTAGTATTTTGTCGAGATTTTTGTTACTCCAATGGATGATAGCCTTGTCATTTTGGAAGGTAGTCTGTTGTCGAGATTTTTGTTACTCCAATGGATGGTAGCCTTGTCATTATGGATGGTAGTCTGTTGTCGAGATTTTGTTACTCTGATTGATGGTAGCCTTGTCATTATGGAACATAGTCTGTTGTAAATATTTTTTTTACACCATGGGATGGTAGCCTTGTCATTGTGGAAGGTAGTCTGTTGTCGAGATATTTGATACTCCAATGGATGGTAGCCTTGTTATTATGGAAGGTATTCTGTTGTTGAGATTTTTTTACTCCAATGGATGGTAGCCTTGTCATTATTGAAGGTAGTCTATCATTGAGATTTCTATTACTCCAATGCATTGTAGCCTTGTCATTATGGAAGGTAGTATGTTATTCAGATTTTTGTTACTCCAATGGATCGTAGCCTTGTCGTTATGGAAGGTAGTCTGTTGTCAAGAATATTTTATTCCATTGGATGGTAGGCTTGTCATTATGGAAGGTAGTCTGTTTTTGAGTTTTTTGTTATTCCAATGGATGGTAACCTTGTCATTATGGAAGGTAGTACTTTGTCGAGATTTTTGTTACTCCAATGGATGATAGCCTTGTCATTATGGAAGGTAGTCTGTTGTCGAGATTTTTGATACTCCAATGGATGGTAGCCTTGTCATTATGGAAGGTAGTCTGTTGTCGAGATTTTGTTACTCTAATGGATGGTAGCCTTGTCATTGTGGATCATAGTCTGTTGTCGATATTTTTTTTACTCCAATGGATGGTAGCCTTGTCATTATTGAAGGTAGTTTGTTGTCGATATTTTTGTTACTCTAATGGATGGTAGCCTTGTCATTATGGAAGGTAGTCTGTTGTTTAGATTTTTGTTATTCCAATGGATGGTAACCTTTTCTTTATGGAAGGTAGTCTTTTGTCGAGGTTTTTGTTACTCCAATGGATGGTAGCCTTGTCATTATGGACGGTAGTCTGTTGTTCAAATTTTTATTACTCCAATTGATGGTAGGCTTGTCATTATAGAAGGTAGTCTGTTGTCGAGATTTTGTTACTCCAATGGATAGTAGCCTTGTCATTATAAAAGGTAGTTTGTTGTTCATATTTTTGTTACTCCAATGGATGATAGCCTTGTCATTATGGAAGGTAGTCTATTGTTGATATTTTTTTTAATCCAATGGATGGTAGCCTTTTCATTATGGAAGGTAGTCTTTTGTCGAGATTTTTTTTACTCCAATGGATGGTAGTCTTGTCATTATGGAAGGTAGTCTGTCGTTGAGATTTCTGTTACTCCAATGGATTGTAACCTTGTCATTATGAAAGGTAGTCTCTTGTTCAGATTTTTGTTACTCCAATCGATGGTAGCCTTGTCCCTATGGAAGGTAGTCTGTTGTCGAGATTTTTGTTATTCCAATACATGGTAACCTTGTCATTATGGAAGGTAGTATTTTCTCGAGATTTTTGTTACTCGAATGGATGGTAGCCTTGTCATTATTGAATGTAGTTTATTGTTGATATCTTTGTTACTTCAATGAATGATAGACTTGTCATTATGGAAGGTAGTCTGTTGTAGAGATTTTGTTACTCTAATGTATGGTAGCCTTGTCATTTTGGATCATAGTCTGTTGTCGATATTTTTTTTACTCCAATGGATGGTAGCCTTGTCATTATTGAAGGTGGTTTGTTGTCGAAATTTTTGTTACTCTAATGGATGGTAGCCTTGTCATTATGGAAGGTAGTCTGTTGTTTGGATTTTTGTTATTCCAATGGATGGTAACCTTATCATTATGGAAGGTAGTCTTTTGTCGAGGTTTTTGTTACTCCAATGGATGGTAGCCTTGTCATTATGAAAGATAGTCTGTTTTTCAGATTTTTGTTACTCAAATTGATGGTAGCCTTGTCATTATAGAAGGTAGTCTGTTGTCGAGATTTTGTTACTCCAATGGATGGTAGCCTTGTCATTTTTGAATGGTGTTGAGATTTCTAATACTCCAATGGATGGTAGCCTTGTCATTATAAAAGGTAGTTTGGTGTTCATATTTTTGTTACTCCAATGGATGATAGCCTTGTCATTATGGAAGGTAGTCTATTGTTGATATTTTTGTTATTCCAATGGATGGTAGCCTTTTCATTATGGAAGGTAGTCTTTTGTCGAGATTTTTTTTATTCCAATGGATGGTAGTCTTGTCATTATGGAAGGTAGTCTGTCGTTGAGATTTCTGTTACTCCAATGGATTGTAACCTTGTCATTATGAAAGATAGTCTGTTTTTCAGATTTTTGTTACTCCAATGGATGGTAGCCTTGTCATTATGGAAGGTAGTTTGTTGTCGAGATTTTTGTTATTCCAATAGATGGTAACCTTGTCATTATGGAAGGTAGTATTTTCTCGAGATTTTTGTTACTCGAATGGATGGTAGCCTGGTCATTATTGAATGTAGTTTGTTGTCGATATCTTTGTTACTTCAATGGATGATAGCCTTGTAATTATGGAAGGTAGTTTGTTGTCGATATTTTTGTTACTCCAATTGATGGTAGCCTTGTCATTATGGAAGGTAGTTGTTGTCGAGATTTTGTTACTCGAATGGATGGTAGCCTTGTCATTATAGAACATAGTCGGTTGTCGATATTTTTTTTACTCCAATGGATGGTAGCCTTCTCATTATGGAAGGTAGTCTATTTTTGAGATTTTTGATACTCCAATGGATGGTAGCCTTGTAATTATGGAAGGTATTCTGTTGTCGAGATTTTTTTTACTCCAATGGATTGTAGCCTTGTAATTATGGAAGGTAGTCTGTCGTTGATATTTCTGTTACTCCAATGGATTGTAGCCTTGTCATTATGGAAGGTAGTCTATTGTACAGATTTTTGTTACTCCAATGGATGGTAGCCTTGTCATTATGGAAGGTAGTCTGTTGTCGAGAATATTTTATTCCATTGGATGGTAGGCTTGTCATTATGGAAGGTAGTCTGTTTTTGAGAATTTTTTTTTCCAATGGATGGTAACCTTGTCATTATGGAAGGTAGTATTTTGTCGAGATTTTTGTTGTTCCAATGGATGATAGCCTTGTCATTATGGAAGTTAGTCTGTTGTCGACATTTTTGTTACTTCAATGGATGGTAGCCTTGTCATTATGGAAGGTAGTCTGTTGTCGAGATTTTGTTACTCTAATGGATGGAAGCCTTGTCATTATGGAACATAGTCTGTTGTCGATATTTTTTTTACTCCAATGGATGATAGCCTTGTCATTATGTAAGGTAGTTTGTTGTCTACATTTTTGATACTCCAATGGATGGTAGCCTTGTAATTATGGAAGGTAGTCTGTTGTCGAGATTTTTTTTACTCCAATGGATGGTAGCCTTGTCATTATGCAAGGTAGTCTATCATTGAGATTTCTGTTACTCCAATGGATTGTAGCCTGGTCATTATGGAAGGTAGTTTGTTGTTCAGATTTTTGTTACTCCAATGGATGGTAGCCTTGCCATTATGGAAGGTAGTCTGTTGTCGATAATATTTTATTCCAATGGATGGTAGGCTTGTCATTATGGAAGGTAGTATTTTGTCGAGATTTTTGTTACTCCAATGGATGATAGCCTTGTCATTATGGAAGGTAGTCTGTTGTAGAGATTTTTGATACTCCAATGGATGGTAGCCTTGTCATTATTGAAGGTAGTCTGTTGTCCAGATTTTGTTACTCTAATGGATGGTAGCCTTGTCATTATGGAACATAGTCTGTTGTCGATATTTTTTTAATCCAATGGATGGTAGCCTTGTCATTATGGAAAGGTAGTTTGTCGCCGATATTTTTGTTACTCCAATGGATGGTAGCCTTGTCATTATGGAAGGTAGTTTGTTGTTTAGATTGTTGTTATTCCAATAGATGGTAACCTTGTCATTATGGAAGGTAGTCTTTTGTCGAGATTTTTGTTACTCCAATGGATGGTAGCCTTGTCATTATGGAAGGTAGTCTATCGTTGAGATTTCTGTTACTCCAATGGATTGTAGCCATGTCATTATGGAATGTAGTATGTTGTTCAGATTTTTGTTACTCCAATGGATGGTAGCCTTGTCATTATGGAAGGTAGTCTGTTGTCGAGAATATTTTATTCCATTGGATGGTAGGCTTGTCATTATGGAAGGTAGTCTGTTTTTGAGATTTTTGTTATTCCAATGGATGGTAGTCTTGTCATTATGGAAGGTATTATTTTGTCGAGATTTTTGTTACTCCAATGGATGATAGCCTTGTCATTATGGAAGGTAGTCTGTTGTCGAGATTTTTGGTACTCCAATGGATCGTAGCCTTGTCATTATTAAAGGTAGTCTGTTGTCGAGATTTTGTTACTCTAATGGATGGTAGCCTTGTCATTATGGAACATAGTATGTTGTCGATATTTTTTTTACTCCAATGAATGGTAGCCTTGTAATTATGGAAGGTAGTCTGTTGTCGAGATTTTTGATACTCCAATGGATGGTAGCCTTGTAATTATGGAAGGTAGTCTGTTGTCGAGATTTTTTTTATTCCAATTGATGGTAGCCTTTTCATTATGGAAGGTAGTCTATCATTGAGAATTCGGTTACTCCAATGGATTGTAGCCTTGTCATTATGGAAGGTAGTCTGTTGTTCAGATTTTTGTTACTCCAATGGATGGTAGCCTTGTCATTATGGAAGGTAGTCTGTTGTCGAGAATATTTTATTCCATTGGATGGTAGGCTTGTCATTATGGAAGGTAGTCTTTTTTTGATATTTTTGTTATTCCAATGGATGGTAACCTTGTCATTATGGAAGGTAGTATTTTGTCGAGATTTCTGTTACTCTAATGGATGATAGCCTTGTCATTATGGAAGGTACTCTGTTGTAAAGATTTTTGATACTCCAATGGATGGTAGCCTTGTCATTATTGAAGGTAGTCTGTTGTCGAGATTTTGTTACTCTAATGGATGGTAGCCTTGTCATTATGGAACATAGTCTGTTGTCGATATTTTTTTTACTCCAATGGATGGTAGCCTTGTCATTGTGGAATGTAGTTTGTTGTTTAGATTTTTGTTATTCCAATAGATGGTATTTTGTCATTATGGAAGGTAGTCTTTTGTTGAGATTTTTGGTACTCCAATGGATGGTAGCCTTGTTATTATGGAAGGTAGTCTATCGTTGAGATTTCTGTTACTCTAATGAATTGTAGCCATGTCATTATGGAAGGTAGTCTGTTATTCATATTTTTGTTACTCCAATGGATGGTAGCCTTGACATTATGGAAGGTAGTCTTATGTCGAGATTTTTGTTACTCCAATGGATGGTAGGCTTGTCATTATGGAAGGTAGTCTATTTTTGAGATTTTTGTTATTCCAATGGATGGTAACCTTGTCATTATGGAAGGTAGTATTTTAGAGAGATTTTTGTTACGCCAATGGATGATAGCCTTGTCATTATGGAAGGTAGTCTATTGTCGAGCTTTTTGTTACCCCAATAGATGGTAGCCTTGTAATTATGCAAGGTAGTCTGTTGTCGAGATTTTTGTTACTCCAATGGATGGTAGCCTTGTCATTATTGAAGTCAGTCTGTTATCGATATCTTTGTTACTCCAATGGATGATAGCCTTGTCATTATGGAAGGTAGTCTATTGTCGAGAATTTTTTTACTCCAATGGATGGTAGCCTTGTTATTGTGGAAGGTAGTCTGTTGTCGAAAATTTTTTTACTCACATGGATGGTAACCTTGTCATTATGGAAGGTAGTCTATAGTTGAGATTTCTGTTACTCCAATGGAATGTAGCCTTATCATTATGTAAGGTAGTCTTTTGCTCAGATTTTTGTTACTGCAATGGATGGTAGCCTTGTCATTACGGAAGAAAGTATGTAGTCAAGATTTTTTTTATTCCAATGGATGGTAACCTTGTCAGTATGGAAGGTAGTCTTTTGTCGAGATTTTTTGTACTCCAATGGATGGTAGCCTTGTATTTATTGAAGGAAGTCTATTATCGATATCTTTGTTTCTCCAATGGATGATAGCCTTGTCATTATGCAAGGTAGTTTGTTGTTCAGATTTTTGTTACTCCAATGGATGGTAGCCTTGTCATTATGGAAGATAGTCTATTGTCGAGATTTTTGTTATTGCAATGGATGGTAGCCTTATCATTATGGAAGGTAGTTTTTATCGAGATTTTTGTTACTCCAATGCATGGTAGCCTTGTCATTATGAAAGGTAGTCTATTGTCTAGATTTCTGTTATTCCAATGGATGGTAACCTTGTCATTATGGAAGGTAGTCTTTTGTTGAGACTTTTGTTACTCCAATGGAAGGTAGCCTTGTCATTATTATAGGTAGTCAGTTGTTGATATCTTTTTTACTCCAATGGATGGTAGCCTTGTCATTATGGAAGGTAGTATTTTGTCGAGATTTCTGTTACTCCAATGGTTGGTAGCCTTGTCATTATTGAAGGTAGTTTGTTATCGATATCTTTGTTACTCCAATGGATGATAGCCTTCTCATTATGGAAGGTAGTCTATTGTAGAGATTTTTTTTACTCCGATGGATGGTAGCCTTGTAATTATGGAAGGTAGTCTGTTGTCGAGATTTTTGTTAACCCAATGGATGGTAGCCTTGTAATTATGGAAGGTAGTCTGTTGTCGAGATTTTTGTTACTCCAATGGATGGTAGCCTTGTCATTATTGAAGTTAGTCTGTTATCGATATCTTTGTTACTCCAATGGATGATATCCTAGTCATTATGCAAGGTAGTCTGTTGTTCAAATTTTTGTTACTCCAATGGATGGTAGCCTTGTCATTATGGAAGGTAGTCCGTTGTCGAGATTTTTTTTACTACAATGGATGGTAGCCTTGTCATTATGGAAGGTAGTTTGTTGTCGAGAATTTTGTTACCCCAATGGATGGTAGCCTTGTAATTATGAAAGGTAGTCTATTGTCGATATTTTTGTTACTCCAAAGGATGGTAGCCTTGTCATTATGGAAGGTAGTCTGTCGTTGAGATTTTTGTTACTCCAATGGATTGTAGCCTTGTCATTGTGTAAGGTAGTCTGTTGTTCAGATTTTTGTTAGTCCAATGGATGGTAGCCTTGTCATTATGGAAAATAGTCTATTTTCGAGATTTTTGTTATTCCAATGGATGGTAACCTTGTCAGTGTGGAAGGTAGTCTTTTGTCTAGATTTTTGTTACTCCAATGGATAGAAGCCTTGTCATTATTTAAGGTAGTGTATTGTCGATATCTTTGTTACTCCATTGAATGATAGCCTTGTCATTATGGAAGGTAGTCTATTGTCGAGATTTTTTTTACTCCAATGGATGGTAGCCTTGTAATTATGGAAGGTAGTTTGTTGTCGAGATTTTTGTTAACCCAATGGATGGTAGGCTTGTAATTATGGAAGGTAGTCTTTTGTCGAGATTTTTGTTATTCCAATGGATGATAGCCTTGTCATTATTAAAGGTAGTCTGTTGTCGATATCTTTGTTACTCCAATGGATGGTAGCCTTGTCATTATGGAAGGTAGTATTTTGTCGAGATTTCTGTTACTCCAATGGATGGTAGCCTTGTCATTATTGAAGGTAGGTTTTTATCGATATCTTTGTTACTCCAATGGATGATAGCCTTGTCATTATGGAAGGTAGTCTATTGTCGAGATTTTTTTTACTCCAACGGATGGTAGCCTTGTAATTTAAGAAGGTAGTCTATTGTCGAGATTTTTGTTAACCCAATGGATGGTAGCCTTGTAATTATGGAAGGAAGTCTGTTGTCGATATTTTTGTTACTCCAATTGATGGTAACCTTGTCATTATGGAAGGTATTTTGTCGTTGAGATTTTTGTTTGTCCAATGGATTGTAGCCTTGTCATTATGTAAGGTAGTCTGTTGTTCAGATTTTTGTTACTCCATTGGATGGTAGGCTTGTCATTATGGAAGATAGTCTGTAGTCGAGAATTTTGTTATTCCAATGGATGGTAAACTTGTCAGTATGGAAGGTAGTCTTTTATCAAAAATTTTGTTACTCCAATGGATGGTAGCCTTGTCATTATTGAAGGTAGTCTATTTTCGATATCTTTGTTACTCCAATGGACGATAGCCTTGTCATTATGCAAGGTAGTATGTTGTTCATATTTTTTTACTACAATGGATGGTATCCTTGTTATTATGGAAGGTAGTCTATTGTCGAGATTTCTTTAACTCCAATGGATGGTAGCCTTGTCATTATGGAAGGTAGTCTGTTGTCGAGATTTTTGTTACCCCAATGGATGGTAGCCTTATCATTATGGAAGGTAGTCTATTGTCGAGCTTTTTGTTACCCCAATAGATGGTAGCCTTGTAATTATGCAAGGTAGTCTGTTGTCGAGATTTTTGTTACTCCAATGGATGGTAGCCTTGTCATTATTGAAGTCAGTCTGTTATCGATATCTTTGTTACTCCAATGGATGATAGCCTTGTCATTATGGAAGGTAGTCTATTGTCGAGAATTTTTTTACTCCAATGGATGGTAGCCTTGTTATTGTGGAAGGTAGTCTGTTGTCGAAAATTTTTTTACTCACATGGATGGTAACCTTGTCATTATGGAAGGTAGTCTGTAGTTGAGATTTCTGTTACTCCAATGGAATGTAGCCTTATCATTATGTAAGGTAGTCTTTTGCTCAGATTTTTGTTACTGCAATGGATGGTAGCCTTGTCATTACGGAAGAAAGTATGTAGTCAAGATTTTTTTTATTCCAATGGATGGTAACCTTGTCAGTATGGAAGGTAGTCTTTTGTCGAGATTTTTTGTACTCCAATGGATGGTAGCCTTGTATTTATTGAAGGAAGTCCATTATCGATATCTTTGTTTCTCCAATGGATGATAGCCTTGTCATTATGCAAGGTAGTTTGTTGTTCAGATTTTTGTTACTCCAATGGATGGTAGCCTTGTCATTATGGAAGATAGTCTATTGTCGAGATTTTTGTTATTGCAATGGATGGTAGCCTTATCATTATGGAAGGTAGTTTTTATCGAGATTTTTGTTACTCCAATGGATGGTAGCCTTGTCATTATGAAAGGTAGTCTATTGTCTAGATTTCTGTTATTCCAATGGATGGTAACCTTGTCATTATGGAAGGTAGTCTTTTGTTGAGACTTTTGTTACTCCAATGGAAGGTAGCCTTGTCATTATTATAGGTAGTCAGTTGTTGATATCTTTTTTACTCCAATGGATGGTAGCCTTGTCATTATGGAAGGTAGTATTTTGTCGAGATTTCTGTTACTCCAATGGTTGGTAGCCTTGTCATTATTGAAGGTAGTTTGTTATCGATATCTTTGTTACTCCAATGGATGATAGCCTTCTCATTATGGAAGGTAGTCTATTGTAGAGATTTTTTTTACTCCGATGGATGGTAGCCTTGTAATTATGGAAGGTAGTCTGTTGTCGAGATTTTTGTTAACCCAATGGATGGTAGCCTTGTAATTATGGAAGGTAGTCTGTTGTCGAGATTTTTGTTACTCCAATGGATGGTAGCCTTGTCATTATTGAAGTTAGTCTGTTATCGATATCTTTGTTACTCCAATGGATGATATCCTAGTCATTATGCAAGGTAGTCTGTTGTTCAAATTTTTGTTACTCCAATGGATGGTAGCCTTGTCATTATGGAAGGTAGTCCGTTGTCGAGATTTTTTTTACTACAATGGATGGTAGCCTTGTCATTATGGAAGGTAGTTTGTTGTCGAGAATTTTGTTACCCCAATGGATGGTAGCCTTGTAATTATGAAAGGTAGTCTATTGACGATATTTTTGTTACTCCAAAGGATGGTAGCCTTGTCATTATGGAAGGTAGTCTGTCGTTGAGATTTTTGTTACTCCAATGGATTGTAGCCTTGTCATTGTGTAAGGTAGTCTGTTGTTCAGATTTTTGTTAGTCCAATGGATGGTAGCCTTGTCATTATGGAAAATAGTCTATTTTCGAGATTTTTGTTATTCCAATGGATGGTAACCTTGTCAGTGTGGAAGGTAGTCTTTTGTCGAGATTTTTGTTACTCCAATGGATGGTAGTCTTGTCATTATTTAAGGTAGTCTAATGTCGATATCTTTGTTACTCCAATGGATGATAGCCTTGTCATTTTGCAAGGTAGTCTGTTGTTCAGATTTTTGTTACTTTAATGGATGGTAGCCTTGTCATTATGGAAGATAGTCTATTGTCGATATTTTTGTTATTGCAATGGATGTTATCCTTATCATTATGGAAGGTAGTTTTTTATTGATATTTTTGTTACTCCAATGGATGGTAGCCTTGTCATTATGGAAGGTAGTCTTTTTTCGAGATTTTTGTTACTCCAATAAATAGTAGCCTTGTCATTATTAAAGGTAGTCTGTTGTTGATATCTTTGTTACTCCAATGGATGGTAGCCTTGTCACTATGGAAGGTAGTATTTTGTCGAGATTTCTGTTACTCCAATGGATGGTAGCCTTGTCATTATTGAAGGTAGTTTGTTATCGATATCTTTGTTACTCCAATGGATGATAGCCTTGTCATTATGGAAAGTAGTCTATTGTCGACATTTTTTTTACTCTAATGGATGGTAGCCTTGTAATTATGGAAGGTAGTCTATTGTTGAGATGTTTGTTAACCCAATGGATGGTAGCCTTGTAATTATGGAAGGTAGTCTGTTGTCGAGATTTTTGTTACTCCATTGGATGGTAACCTTGTCATTATGGAAGGTTTTTTGTCGTTGAGATTTTTTTTTGTCCAATGGATTTTAGCCTTGTCATTATGTAAGGTAGTCTGTTGTTCAGATTTTTGTTACTCCAATGGATGGTAGGCTAGTCATTATGGAAGATAGTCTGTAGTCGAGAATTTTGTTATTCTAATGGATGGTAACCTTGTCAGTATGGAAGGTAGTCTTTTATCAAGATTTTTGTTACTCCAATGGATGGTATCCTTGTCATTATTGAAGGTAGTCTATTGTCGATATCTTTGTTACTACAATCAATGATAGCCTTGTCATTATGCAAGGTAGTATGTTGTTCATATTTTTGTTACTCCAATGGATGTTAGCCTTGTTATTATGGGAGTTAGTTTGTTGTCGAGATTTCTTTAACTCCAATGGATGGTAGCCTTGTCATTATGGAAGGTAGTCAATTATCGATATTTTAGTTACCCTAATGGATGGTAGCCTTGTCATTATGGAAGGTAGTCTATTGTCGAGATTTTTGTTAACCCAATGGATGGTAGCCTTATAATTTTGCAAGGTAGTCTGTTGTCGAGATTTTTGTTACTCCAACGGATGGTAGCCTTGTAATTATGGAAGGTAGTCTGTTGTCGAGATTTTTGTTACTCCAATGGATGGTAGCCTTGTCATTATGAAAGGTAGTCTGTTGTCGAGAATTTTTGTTACTCCAATGGATGGTAGCTTTGTCATTATGGAAGGTAGTCTGTTGTTGAGATTTCTGTTACTCCAATGGATTGTAGCCTTGTCATTATGGAAGGTAGTTTGTTGTTCAGATTTTTGTTACTCCAATGGATGGTAGCCTTGTCATTATGGAAGGTAGTCTGCTGTCGAGAATTTTTTTATTCCATTGGATGGTAGCCTTTTCATTATGGAAGGTAGTCTGTTGACGAGATTTTTGTTACTCCAATGGATGGTAGCCTTGTCATTATTGAAGTTAGTATGTTATCGATATCCTTGTTACTCTAATGGATGATAGCCTTGTCATTATGGAAGGTAGTCTATTGTCGAGATTTTTTTTACTCCAATGGATGGTAGCCTTGTAATTATGGAAGGTAGTTTGTTGTCGTAATTTTTTTTACTCCAATGGATGGTAACCTTGTCATTATGAAAGGTAGTCTGTAGTTGATATTTCTATTACTCCAATGGATTGTAGCCTTATCAATATGTAAGGTAGTCTGTTGTTCATATTTTAGTTACTCCAATGGATGGTAGCCTTGTCATTACGGAAGATAGTTTATTGCCGATATTTTTGTTATTGCAATGGATGGTATCCTTATCATTATGAAAGGTAGTTTTTTATTGAGATTTTTGTTACTCCAATGGATGGTAGCCTTGTCATTATGAAAGGTAGTCTATTGTCGAGATTTTTGTTATTCCAATGGATGGTAACCTTGTCATTATGGAAGGTAGTCTTTTTTCGAGATTTTTGTTACTTCAATAAATAGTAGCCTTGTCATTATTAAAGGTAGTCTGTTGTCGATATGTTTGTTACTCCAATGGATGGTAGCCTTGTCATTATGGAAGGTAGTAATTTGTCGAGATTTCTGTTACTCCAATGGATGGTAGCCTTGTCATTATTGAAGGTAGTTTGTTATCGATATCTTTGTTACTCCAATGGATGATAGCCTTGTCATTATTGAAAGTAGTCTATTTTCGAGATTTTTTTACTCCAATGGATGGTGGCCTTGTAATTATGGAAGGTAGTCTATTGTTGAGATTTTTGTTAACCCAATGGATGGTAGCCTTGTAATTATGGAAGGTAGTCTGTTGTCGAGATTTTTGTTACTCCAATGGATGGTAACCTTGTCATTATGGAAGGTTTTTTATCGTTGAGATTTTTGTTGGTCCAATGGATTGTAGCCTTCTCATTATGTAAGGTAGTTTGTTGTTCAGATTTTTGTTACTCCAATGGATGGTAGGCTTGTCAGTATGGAAGGTAGTCTTTTATCAAGATTTTTGTTACTCCAATGGATGGTAGCCTTGTCATTATTGAAGGTAGTCTATTGTCGATATCTTTGTTACTACAATAGATGATAGCCTTGTCATTATGCAAGGTAGTATGTTGTTCATATTTTTGTTACTCCAATGGATGGTAGCCTTGTTATTATGGAAGGTAGTTTGTTATCGAGATTTCTTTAACTCCAATGGATGGTAGCCTTGTCATTATGGAAGGTAGTCAGTTGTCGAGATTTTTTTTACCCCAATGGATGGTAGCCTTGTCATTATGGAAGGTAGTCTATTGTCGAGATTTTTGTTAACCCAATGGATGATAGCCTTGTAATTTTGCAAGGTAGTTTGTTGTCGAGATTTTTGTTACTCCAAGGGATGGTAGCCTTTTAATTATGGAAGGTAGTCTGTTGTCGAGATTTTTGTTACTCCAATGGATGGTAGCCTTGTTATTATGAAAGGTAGTCTGTTGTCGAGAATTTTTGTTACCCCAATGGATGGTAGCCTTGTCATTATGGAAGGTAGTCTGTTGTTGAGATTTCTGTTACTCCAATGGATTGTAGCCTTGTCATTATGGAAGGTAGTTTGTTGTTCAGATTTTTGTTACTCCAATGGATGGTAGCCTTGTCATTATGAAAGGTAGTCTGTTGTCGAGAATTTTTTTATTCCATTGGATGGTAGCCATTTCATTATGGAAGGTAGTCTGTTGACGAGATTTTTGTTACTCCAATGGATGGTAGCCTTGTCATTATTGAAGTTAGTCTGTTATCGATATCTTTGTTACTCTAATGGATGATGGCCTTGTCATTATGGAAGGTAGTCTATTGTTGAGATTTTTATTACTCCAATGGATGGTAGCCTTGTAATTATGGAAGGTAGTCTGTTGTCGAAATTTTTTTTACTCCAATGGATGGTAACCTTGTCATTATGGAAGGTAGTCTGTAGTTGAGATTTCTGTTACTCAAATGGATTGTAGCCTTATCAATATGTAAGGTAGTCTGTTGTTCATATTTTTGTTACTCCAATGGATGGTAGCCTTGTCATTACCGAAGAAAGTATGAAGTCAGGATTTTTGTTATTCCAATGGATGGTAACCTTGTCAGTATGGAAGGTAATCTTTTGTCGAGATTTTTGTTACTCCAATTGATGGTAGCCTTTTCATTATTGAAGTAAGTCTATTGTCGATATCTTTGTTACTCTAATTGATGATAACCTTGCCATTATGCAAGTTAGTCTGATGTTCATATTTTTGTTACTCCAATGGATGGTAGCCTTGTCATTATGGAAGGTAGTTTGTTGTCGAGATTTGTTTTACTACAATGGATGGTAGCCTTGTCATTATGGAAGGTAGTCAGTTGTCGAGATTTTTGTTACCCCAATGGATGGTAGCCTTGTAATTATGGAAGGTAGTTTATTGTCGAGATTTTTGTTACTCCAATGGATGGTAGCCTTGTCATTATGGAAGGTAGTCTGTCGTTGAGATTTGTGTTACTCCAATGGATTGTAGCCTTGTAATTATGTAAGGTAGTCTGTTGTTCAGTTTTTTGTTAATCCAATGGATGGTAGCCTTGTCATTATGGAAGATAGTCTGTTTTCGAGATTTTTGTTATTCCAAAGGATGGTAACCTTGTCAGTATGGAAGGTAGTCTTTTGTCGATATTTTTCTTACTCCAATGGATAGTAGCCTTGTCATTATTTAAGGTAGTCTAATGTCGATATCTTTGTTACTCCAATGGATGATAGCCTTGTCATTTTGCAAGGTAGTCTGTTGTTCAGATTTTTGTTACTTTAATGGATGGTAGCCTTGTCATTATGGAAGATAGTCTATTGTCGATATTTTTGTTATTGCAATGGATGTTATCCTTATCATTATGGAAGGTAGTTTTTTATTGAGATTTTTGTTACTCCAATGGATGGTAGCCTTGTCATTATGGAAGGTAGTCTTTTTTCGAGATTTTTGTTACTCCAATAAATAGTAGCCTTGTCATTATTAAAGGTAGTCTGTTGTTGATATCTTTGTTACTCCAATGGATGATAGCCTTGTCATTATGGAAAGTAGTCTATTGTCGAGATTTTTTTTACTCCAATGGATGGTAGCCTTGTAATTATGGAAGGTAGTCTATTGTTGAGATGTTTGTTAACCCAATGGATGGTAGCCTTGTAATTATGGAAGGTAGTCTGTTGTCGAGATTTTTGTTACTCCATTGGATGGTAACCTTGTCATTATGGAAGGTTTTTTGTCGTTGAGATTTTTTTTGTCCAATTATTATAGCCTTGTCATTATGTAAGGTAGTCTGTTGTTCAGATTTTTGTTACTCCAATGGATGGTAGGCTAGTCATTATGGAAGATAGTCTGTAGTCGAGAATTTTGTTATTCTAATGGATGGTAACCTTGTCAGTATGGAAGGTAGTCTTTTATCAAGATTTTTGTTACTCCAATGGATGGTAGCCTTGTCATTTTTGAAGGTAGTCTATTGTCGATATCTTTGTTACTACAATGGATGATAGCCTTGTCATTATGCAAGGTAGTATGTTGTTCATATTTTTGTTACTCCAATGGATGGTATCCTTGTTATTATGGGAGGTAGTTTGTTGTCGAGATTTCTTTAACTCCAATTGATGGTAGCCTTGTCATTATGGAAGGTAGTCAGTTGTCGATATTTTTGTTACCCTAATTGATGGTAGCCTTGTAATTATGGAAGGTAGTCTGTTGTTGAGATTTCTGTTACTCCAATGGATTGTAGCCTTGTCATTATGGAAGGTAGTTTGTTGTTCAGATTTTTGTTACTCCAATGGATGGTAGCCTTGTCATTATGGAAGGTAGTCTACTGTCGAGAATTTTTTTATTCCATTGGATGGTAGCCTTTTCGTTATGGAAGGTAGTCTGTTGACGAGATTTTTGTTACTCCAATGGATGGTAGCCTTGTCATTATTGAAGTTAGTCTGTTATCGATATCCTTGTTACTCTAATGGATGATAGCCTTGTCATTATGGAAAGTAGTCTATTGTCGAGATTTTTTTTACTCCAATGGATGGTAGCCTTGTAATTATGGAAGGTAGTCTGTTGTCGAAATTTTTTTTACTCCAATGGATGGTAACCTTGTCATTATGAAAGGTAGTCTGTAGTTGAGATTTCTATTACTCCAATGGATTGTAGCCTTATCAATATGTAAGGTAGTCTGTTGTTCATATTTTTGTTACTCCAATGGATGGTAGCCTTGTCATTACGGAAGATAGTCTATTGCCGATATTTTTGTTATTTCAATGGATGGTATCCTTATCATTATCGAAGGTAGTTTTTTATTGAGATTTTTGTTACTCCAATGGATGGTATCCTTGTCATTACGGAAGGAACTTATTGTCGATATTTTTGATAATCCAATGGATGGTTGCCTTGTCATTACGGAAGATAGTCTCTTGTCACGATTTTTGTTATTCCAATGGATGGTAACCTTGTCAGTATGGAAGGTAGTCTTTTGTCGAGATTTTTGTTACTCCAATGGATGTTAGCCTTGTCATTATTGAAGGTATTCTATTATCGATATCTTTGTTACTCCAATGGATGATAGCCTTGTCATTATGCAAGGTAGTCTGTTGTTCATATTTGTGTTACTCCAATGGATGGTAGCCTTGTCATTATGGAAGGTAGTCTATTATCGATATTTTTTTACTACAATGGATGGTAGCCTTGTCATTATGGAAGCTAGTCAGTTGTCGTGATTTTTGTTACCCCAATGGATGGTAGCCTTGTAATTATGGAAGGTAGTCTGTTGTCGAGATTTTTGTTACTCTAATGGATGGTAGCCTTGTCATTATGGAAGGTAGTCTGTCGTTGAGATTTTTGTTACTCCAATGGATTGTAGCCTTGTCATTATGTAAGGTAGTCTGTTGTTCAGATTTTTGTTACTCCAATGGATGGTAGCCTTGTCATTACGGAAGATAGTCTGTAGTCGAGATTTATGTTATTCCAATGGATGGTATCCTTGTCAGTACGAAAGGAAGTCTTTTGTCGAGATTTTTGTTACTCCAATGGATGGTAGCCTTGTCATTATTGAAGGTAGTCTATTGTCGATGTCTTTGTTACTCCAATGTATGATAGCCTTGTCATTATGCAAGGTAGTCTATTGTTCAGATTTTTGTTACTCCAATGGATGGTAGCCTTGTCATTATGGAAGGTAGTCTATTGTTGAGATTTTTGTTATTCCGATGGATGGTAGCCTTATCATAATGGAAGGTAGTTTTTTATCGAGATTTTTGTTACTCCAATGGATGGTAGCCTTGTCATTTTGTGAGGTAGTCTGTTGTTAATATTTTTGTTACTCCAATGGATGGTAGCCTTGTCATTATGGAAGGTAGTCTGTTAGCGAGAATTTTTTTACTAAAATGGATGGTAGCCTTGTCATTATGGAAGGTAGTCTGTTGTTGAGATTTTTGTTACTCTAATGGATGGTAGCCTTGTCATTATGGAAGGTAGTCTATCATTGAGATTTTTGTTACTCTAATGGATGGTAGCCTTGTCATTATGGAAGGTAGTATGTCGTTGGGATTTTTGTTACTCCAATGGATTGTAGCCTTTTCATTATGTTTTTCAGATTTTTTTTAGTCCAATGGATGGTAGCCTTGTCATTATGGAAGATAGTCTGTTGTCGATATTTTTGTTATTCCAATGGATGGTAACCTTGTCAGTATGGAAGGTAGTCTTTTGTCGAGATTTTTGTTACTCCAATGGTTGGTAGGCTTGTCATTATTTAAGATAGTCTATTGTCGATATCTTTGTTACTCCAATGGATGATAGCCTTGTCATTATGCAAGGTAGTCTGTTGTTCAGATTTTTGTTACTCCAATGGATGGTAGCCTTGTCATTATGGAAGGTAGTCTATTCTAGAGATTTTTGTTATTCCAATGGATGGTAGCCTTATCATTATGGAAGGTAGTTTTTTATCGATATTTTTGTTACTCCAATGGATGGTAGCCTTGTCATTATGGAAGGTAGTCTATTGTCGAGATATTTGTTATTCTAATGGATGGTAACCTTGTCACTATGGAAGGTAGTCTTTTGTCGATATTTTTGTTACTCCAATGGATGGTAGCCTTGTCATTATTGAAGGTTGTCTATTGTCAATATCTTTGTTACTCTAATGGATGATATCCTTGTCATTATGCAAGGTAGTCTGTTGTTCAGATTTTTGTTACTCCAATGGATGGTAGCCTTGTCATTATGGAAGGTAGTCTGTTGTCGAGATTTTTGTTATTCCATTGGATGGTATCCTTGTCATTACGGAAGGCACTTATTGTCGATATTTTTGATAATCCAATGGATGGTAGCCTTGTCATTACGGAAGATAGTCTCTTGTCACGATTTTATTTATTCTAATGGATGGTAACCTTGTCAGTATGGAAGGTAGTCTTTTGTCGAGATTTTTGTTACTCCAATGGATGTTAGCCTTGTCATTATTGAAGGTATTCTATTATCGATATCTTTGTTACTCCAATGGATGATAGCCTTGTCATTATGCAAGGTAGTCTGTTGTTCATATTTGTGTTACTCCAATGGATGGTAGCCTTGTAATTATGGAAGGTAGTCTATTGTCGATATTTTTTTACTACAATGGATGGTAGCCTTGTCATTATGGAAGCTAGTCAGTTGTCGAGATTTTTGTTACCCCAATGAATGGTAGCCTTGTAATTATGGAAGGTAGTCTATTGTCGAGATTTTTGTTGCTCTAATGGATGGTAGCCTTGTCATTATGGAAGGTAGTCTGTCGTTGAGATTTTTGTTACTCCAATGGATTGTAGCCTTGTCATTATGTAAGGTAGTCTGTTGTTCAGATTTTCGTTACTCCAATGGATGGTAGCCTTGTCATTACGGAAGATAGTCTGTAGTCGAGATTTATGTTATTCCAATGGATTGTAACCTTGTTAGTACGGAAGGAAGTCTTTTGTCGAGATTTTTGTTACTCCAATGGATGGTAGCCTTGTCATTATTGAAGGTAGTCTATTGTCGATATCTTCGTTACTCCAATGTACGATAGCCTTGTCATTATGCAAGGTAGTCTATTGTTTAGATTTTTGTTACTCAAATGGATGGTAGCCTTGTCATTATGGAAGGTAGTCTATTGTTGAGATTTTTGTTATTCCAATGGATGGTAGACTTATCATAATGGAAGGTAGTTTTTTATCGAGATTTTTGTTACTCCAATGGATGGTAGCCTTGTCATTTTGTGAGGTAGTCTATTGTCGAGATTTTTGTTACTCCAATGGATGGTAGCCTTGTCAGTATGGAAGGTAGTCTTTTGTCGAGATTTTTGTTACTCCAATGGATGGTAGCCTTGTCATTATTGAAGGTAGTCTATTGTCGATATCTTTGTTATTCCAAAGGATGATAGCCTTGTCATTATGCAATGTAGTTTGTTGTTCATATTTTGGTTACTCCAATGGATGGTAGCCTTGTCATTATGAAAGGTAGTCTGTTGTCGAGAATTTTTTTACTAAAATGGATGGTAGCCTTGTCATTATGGAAGGTAGTCAGTTGTCGAGATTTTTGTTACCCCAATGGAT
Source organism: Vicia faba (assembly GCA_948472305.1). NCBI lineage: Eukaryota > Viridiplantae > Streptophyta > Magnoliopsida > Fabales > Fabaceae > Vicia > Vicia faba. Next base: position 678,019,568 of record OX451739.1, on the reverse strand, counting down.
GGTAGCCTTGTAATTATGGAAGGTAGTCTGTTGTTGAGATTTTTGTTACTCTAATGGATGGTAGCCTTGTCATTATGGAAGGTAGTCTGTCGTTGAGATTTTTGTTACTCTAATGGATGGTAGCCTTGTCATTATGGAAGGTAGTATGTCGTTGGGATTTTTGTTACTCCAATGGATTGTAGCCTTTTCATTATGTAAGGTAGTATGTTTTTCAGATTTTTGTTAGTCCAATGGATGGTAGCCTTGTCATTATGGAAGATGGTCTGTTGTCGATATTTTTGTAATTCCAATGGATGGTAACCTTGTCAGTATGGAAGGTAGTCTTTTGTCGAGATTTTTGTTACTCCAATGGATGGTAGCCTTGTCATTATTTAAGATAGTCTATTGTCGATATCTTTGTTACTCCAATGGATGATAGCCTTGTCATTATGCAAGGTAGTCTGTTGTTCATATTTTTGTTACTCCAATGGATGGTAGCCTTGTCATTTTGTGAGGTAGGCTATTGTCGAGATTTTTGTTATACCAATGAATGGTAAACTTGTCATTATGGAAGGTAGTCTGTTGTCGAGATTTTTTTTACTGCAATAGATGGTAGCCTTGTCATTATGGAAGGTAGTCTATTCTCGAGATTTTTGTTACCCCAATGGATGGTGGCCTTGTAATTATGGAAGGTAGTCTATTGTCGATATTTTTTTACTACAATGGATGGTAGCCTTGTCATTATGGAAGGTTGTCAGTTGTCGAGATTTTTGTTATCCCAATGGATGGTAGCCTTGTAATTATGGAAGGTAGTCTATTGTCGAGATTTTCGTTACTCTAATGGATGGTAACCTTGTCATTATGGAAGGTAGTCTGTCGTTGAGATTTTTGTTACTCCAATGGATTGTAGCCTTGTCATTATGTAAGGTAGTCTGTTGTTCAGATTTTTGTTACTCCAATGGATGGTAGCCTTGTCATTACGGAAGATAGTCTGTAGTCGAGATTTATGTTATTCCAATGGATGGTAACCTTGTTAGTACGGAAGGAAGTCTTTTGTCGAGATTTTTGTTACTCCAATGGATGGTAGCCTTGTCATTATTGAAGGTAGTCTATTGTCGATATCTTCGTTACTCCAATGTACGATAGCCTTGTCATTATGCAAGGTAGTCTATTGTTCAGATTTTTGTTACTCCAATGGATGGTAGCCTTGTCATTATGGAAGGTAGTCTATTGTTGAGATTTTTGTTATTCCAATGGATGGTAGACTTATCATAATGGAAGGTAGTTTTTTATCGAGATTTTTGTTACTCCAATGGATGGTAGCCTTGTCATTTTGTGAGGTAGTCTATTGTCGAGATTTTTGTTACTCCAATGGATGGTAGCCTTGTCAGTATGGAAGGAAGTCTTTTGTCGAGATTTTTGTTACTCCAATGGATGGTAGCCTTGTCATTATTGAAGGTAGTCTATTGTCGATATCTTTGTTATTCCAAAGGGTGATAGCCTTGTCATTATGCAATGTAGTCTGTTGTTCATATTTTTGTTACTCCAATGGATGGTAGCCTTGTCATTATGAAAGGTAGTCTGTTGTCGAGAATTTTTTTACTAAAATGGATGGTAGCCTTGTCATTATGGAAGGTAGTCAGTTGTCGAGATTTTTGTTACCCCAATGGATGGTAGCCTTGTAATTATGGAAGGTAGTCTGTTGTTGAGATTTTTGTTACTCTAATGGATGGTAGCCTTGTCATTATGGAAGGTAGTCTGTCGTTGAGATTTTTGTTACTCTAATGGATGGTAGCCTTGTCATTATGGAAGGTAGTATGTCGTTGGGATTTTTGTTACTCCAATGGATTGTAGCCTTTTCATTATGTAAGGTTGTATGTTTTTCAGATTTTTGTTAGTCCAATGGATGGTAGCCTTGTCATTATGGAAGATGGTCTGTTGTCGATATTTTTGTTATTCCAATGGATGGTAACCTTGTCAGTATGGAAGGTAGTCTTTTGTCGAGATTTTTGTTACTCCAATGGATGGTAGCCTTGTCATTATTTAAGATAGTCTATTGTCGATATCTTTGTTACTCCAATGGATGATAGCCTTGTCATTATGCAAGGTAGTCTGTTGTTCATATTTTTGTTACTCCAATGGATGGTAGCCTTGTCATTTTGTGAGGTAGGCTATTGTCGAGATTTTTGTTATACCAATGAATGGTAAACTTGTCATTATGGAAGGTAGTCTGTTGTCGAGATTTTTTTTACTCCAATAGATGGTAGCCTTGTCATTATGGAAGGTAGTCTATTCTCGAGATTTTTGTTACCCCAATGGATGGTGGCCTTGTAATTATGGAAGGTAGTCTATTGTCGATATTTTTTTACTACAATGGATGGTAGCCTTGTCATTATGGAAGGTAGTCAGTTGTCGAGATTTTTGTTATCCCAATGGATGGTAGCCTTGTAATTATGGAAGGTAGTCTATTGTCGAGATTTTCGTTACTCTAATGGATGGTAACCTTGTCATTATGGAAGGTAGTCTGTTGTTCAGATTTTTGTTACTCCAATGGATGGTAGCCTTGTCATTATGGAACATAGTCTGTTGTCGATATTTTTTTACTCCAATGGATGGTAGCCTTATCATTATGGAAGGTAGTCTGTCGTTGAGATTTTTGTTACTCCAATGGATTGTAGCCTTGTCATTATGTAAGGTAGTCTGTTGTTCAGATTTTTGTTACTCCAATGGATGGTAGCCTTGTCATTACGGAAGATAGTCTGTAGTCGAGATTTATGTTATTCCAATGGATGGTAACCTTGTCAGTACGGAAGGAAGTATTTTGTCGAGATTTTTGTTACTCCAATGGATGGTAGCCTTGTCATTATTGAAGGTAGTCTATTGTCGATATCTTTGTTACTCCAATGTATGATAACCTTGTCATTATGCAAGGTAGTCTATTGTTCAGATTTTTGTTACTCCAATGGATGGTAGCCTTGTCATTATGGAAGGTAGTTTATTGTTGAGATTTTTGTTATTCCAATGGATGGTAGCCTTATCATAATGGAAGGTAGTTTTTTATCGAGATTTTTGTTACTCCAATGGATGGTGACCTTGTCATTTTGTGAGGTAGTCTATTGTCGAGATTTTTGTTATTCCAATGGATGGTAAACTTGTCATTATGGAAGGTAGTCTGTTGTCGAGATTTTTTTTACTCCAATAGATGGTAGCCTTGTCATTATGGAAGGTAGTCTATTCTCGAGATTTTTGTTACCCCAATGGATGGTGGCCTTGTAATTATGTAAGGTAGTCTGTTGTCGAGATTTTTGTTACCCCAATGGATGGTAGCCTTGTAATTATGGAAGGTAGTTTGTTGTCGAGATTCTTGTTACTCCAATGGATGGTAGCCTTGTAATTATGGAAGGTAGTCTGTTGTTGAGATTTTTGTTACTCAAATGGATGGTAACCTTGTCCTTATGGAAGGTATTCTATCGTTGAGATTTATGTTACTCCAATGGATTGTAGCCTTGTCATTATGTAAGGTAGTCTGTTGTTCAAATTTTTGTTACTCTAATGGATGGTAGCCTTGTCATTATGGAAGATAGTCTGTAGTCGAGATTTTTGTTATTGTAATGAATGGTAACCTTGTCAGTATGAAAGGGAGTCTTTTGTCAATGTTTTTGTTACTCCAATGGATGGTAGCCTTGTCATTATTGAAGGTAGTCTATTGTCTATATCTTTGTTACTACAATGGATGATAGCCTTGCCATTATGCAAGGTAGTATGTTGTTCATATTTTTCTTACTCCAATGGATGGTAGCCTTGTCATTATGGAAGGTAGTCTGTTGTAGATATTTTTGTTACTCCAATGAATGGTAGCCTTGTCAATATGGAAGGTAGTATGTCGTTAAGATTTTTGTTACTCCAATGGATTATAGCCTTGTCATTATGGAAGGTAGTTTGTTGTTCATATTTTTGTTACTCCAATGGATGGTAGCCTTGTCATTATGGAAGGTAGTCTGTTGTCAAGATTTTTGTTACCCCAATGGATGGTAGCCTTGTCATAATGTAAGGTAGTTTGTTGTTCAGATTTCTGTTAATCCAATGGATGGTAGCCTTGTCATTATGGAAGATAGTCTGTAGTCGAGATTTTTGTTATTCCAATGGATGGTAACCTTGTCAGTATGAAAGGGAGTCTTTTGTCGATATTTTTGTTACTCCAATGGATGGTAGCCTTGTCAATATTGAAGGTAGTCTATTGTCGATATCTTTGTTACTCCAATGGATGATAGCCTTGTCATTATGCAAGGTAGTCTATTGTTCATATTTTTGTTACTCCAATGGATGGTAGCCTTGTCATTATGGAAGGTAGTCTATTGTCGATATTTTTTTACTACAATGGATGGTAGCCTTATCATTATGGAAGCTAGTCAGTTGTCGAGATTTTTGTTACTCCAATGGATGGTAGCCTTGTCATTTTGTGAGGTAGTCTTGTTGTCGAGATTTTCGTTACTCTAATGGATGGTAACCTTGTCATTATGGAAGGTAGTCTGTCGTTGAGATTTTTGTTACTCCAATGGATTGTGGCCTTGTCATTATGTAAGGTAGTCTGTTGTTCAGATTTTTGTTACTCCAATGGATGGTAGCCTTGTCATTACGGAAGATAGTCTGTAGTAGAGATTTATGTTATTCCAATGGATGGTAACCTTGTCAATACGGAAGGAAGTCTTTTGTCGAGATTTTTGTTACTCCAATGGCTGGTAGCCTAGTCATTATTGAAGGTAGTCTATTGTCGATATCTTTGTTACTCTAATGTATGATAGCCTTGTCATTATGCAAGGTAGTCTATTGTTCAGATTTTTGTTACTCCAATGGATGGTAGCCTTGTCATTATGGAAGGTAGTCTATTGTTGAGATTTTTGTTATTCCAATGGATGGTAGCCTTATCATAATGGAAGCTAGTCAGTTGTCGAGATTTTTGTTACTCCAATGGATGGTAGCCTTGTCATTTTGTGAGGTAGTCTTGTTGTCGAGATTTTCGTTACTCTAATGGATGGTAACCTTGTCATTATGGAAGGTAGTCTGTCGTTGAGATTTTTGTTACTCCAATGGATTGTGGCCTTGTCATTATGTAAGGTAGTCTGTTGTTCAGATTTTTGTTACTCCAATGGATGGTAGCCTTGTCATTACGGAAGATAGTCTGTAGTAGAGATTTATGTTATTCCAATGGATGGTAACCTTGTCAATACGGAAGGAAGTCTTTTGTCGAGATTTTTGTTACTCTAATGGCTGGTAGCCTAGTCATTATTGAAGGTAGTCTATTGTCGATATCTTTGTTACTCTAATGTATGATAGCCTTGTCATTATGCAAGGTAGTCTATTGTTCAGATTTTTGTTACTCCAATGGATGGTAGCCTTGTCATTATGGAAGGTAGTCTATTGTTGAGATTTTTGTTATTCCAATGGATGGTAGCCTTATCATAATGGAAGGTAGTTTTTTATCGAGATTTTTGTTACTCCAATGGATTGTAACCTTGTCATTTTGTGAGGTAGTCTTGTTGTCGAGATTTTCGTTACTCTAATGGATGGTAACCTTGTCATTATGGAAGGTAGTCTGTCATTGAGATTTTTGTTACTCCAATGGATTGTAGCCTTGTCATTATGTAAGGTAGTCTGTTGTTCAGATTTTTGTTACTCCAATGGATGTTAGCCTTGTCATTACGGAAGATAGTCTGTAGTCGAGATTTATGTTATTCCAATGGATGGTAACCTTGTCAGTACGGAAGGAAGTCTTTTGGCGAGATTTTTGTTACTCCAATGGATGGTAGCCTTGTCATTATTGAAGGTAGTCTATTGTGGATATCTTTGTTACTCCAATGTATGATAGCCTTGTCATTATGCAATGTAGTCTATTGTTTAGATTTTTGTTACTCCAATGGATTGTAGCCTTGTCATTATGGAAGGTAGTCTACTGTTGAGATTTTTGTTATTCCAATGGATGGTAGCCTTATCATAATGGAAGGTAGTTTTTTATCGAGATTTTTGTTACTCCAATGGATGGTAACCTTGTCATTTTGTGAGGTAGTCTATTGTCGAGATTTTTGTTATTCCAATGGATGGTAAACTTGTCATTATGGAAGGTAGTCTGTTGTCGAGATTTTTTTTACTCCAATAGATGGTAGCCTTGTCATTATGGAAGGTAGTCTATTCTCGAGATTTTTGTTACCCCAATGGATGGTGGCCTTGTAATTATGTAAGGTAGTCTGTTGTCGAGATTTTTGTTACCCCAATGGATGGTAGCCTTGTAATTATGGAAGGTAGTTTGTTGTCGAGATTCTTGTTACTCCAATGGATGGTAGCCTTGTAATTATGGAAGGTAGTCTGTTGTTGAGATTTTTGTTACTCAAATGGATGGTAACCTTGTCCTTATGGAAGGTATTCTATCGTTGAGATTTATGTTACTCCAATGGATTGTAGCCTTGTCATTATGTAAGGTAGTCTGTTGTTCAAATTTTTGTTACTCTAATGGATGGTAGCCTTGTCATTATGGAAGATAGTCTGTAGTCGAGATTTTTTTATTGTAATGAATGGTAACCTTGTCAGTATGAAAGGGAGTCTTTTGTCGATGTTTTTGTTACTCCAATGGATGGTAGCCTTGTCATTATTGGAGGTAGTCTATTGTCTATATCTTTGTTACTACAATGGATGATAGCCTTGTCATTATGCAAGGTAGTATGTTGTTCATATTTTTCTTACTCCAATGGATGGTAGCCTTGTCATTATGGAAGGTAGTCTGTTGTAGATATTTTTGTTACTCCAATGAATGGTAGCCTTGTCAATATGGAAGGTAGTATGTCGTTAAGATTTTTGTTACTCCAATGGATTATAGCCTTGTCATTATGGAAGGTAGTTTGTTGTTCATATTTTTGTTACTCCAATGGATGGTAGCCTTGTCATTATGGAAGGTAGTCTGTTGTCGAGATTTTTGTTATTCCATTGGATGGTAGCCTTGTCATTACGGAAGGCACTTATTGTCGATATTTTTGATACTCCAATGGATGGTAGCCTTGTCATTACGGAAGGTAGTCTGTTGTCAAGATTTTTGTTACCCCAATGGATGGTAGCCTTGTCATAATGTAAGGTAGTTTGTTGTTCAGATTTCTGTTAATCCAATGGATGGTAGCCTTGTCATTATGGAAGATAGTCTGTAGTCGAGATTTTTGTTATTCCAATGGATGGTAACCTTGTCAGTATGAAAGGGAGTCTTTTGTCGATATTTTTGTTACTCCAATGGATGGTAGCCTTGTCAATATTGAAGGTAGTCTATTGTCGATATCTTTGTTACTCCAATGGATGATAGCCTTGTCATTATGCAAGGTAGTCTATTGTTCATATTTTTGTTACTCCAATGGATGGTAGCCTTGTCATTATGGAAGGTAGTCTGTTGTCGATATTTTTGTTACTCCAATGAATGGTAGCCTTGTCAATATGGAAGGTAGTATGTCATTAAGATTTTTGTTACTCCAATGGATTATAGCCTTGTCATTATGGAAGGTAGTTTGTTGTTCATATTTTTGTTACTCCAATGGATGGTAGCCTTGTCATTATGGAAGGTAGTCTGTTGTCGAGATTTTTGTTATTCCATTGGATGGTAGCCTTGTCATTACGGAAGGCACTTATTTTCGATATTTTTGATACTCCAATGGATGGTAGCCTTGTCATTACGGAAGGTAGTCTGTTGTCAAGATTTTTGTTACCCCAATGGATGGTAGCCTTGTCATAATGTAAGGTAGTCTTTTGTTCAGATTTTTGTTAATCCAATGGATGGTAGCCTTGGCATTATGGAAGATAGTCTGTAGTCGAGATTTTTGTTATTCCAATGGATGGTAACCTTGTCAGTAAGAAAGAGAGTCTTTTGTCGATATTTTTGTTACTCCAATGGATGGTAGCCTTGTCAATATTGAAGGTAGTCTATTGTCGATATCTTTGTTACTCCAATGGATGATAGCCTTGTCATTATGCAAGGTAGTCTATTGTTCATATTTTTGTTACTCCAATGGATGGTAGCTATGTCATTATGGAAGGTAGTCTGTTTTCGATATTTTAGTTACTCCAATGAATGGTAGCCTTGTCAATATGGAAGGTAGTATGTCGTTAAGATTTTTGTTACTCCAATGGATTATAGCCTTGTCATTATGGAAGGTAGTTTGTTTTTCATATTTTTGTTACTCCAATGGATGGTAGCCTTGTCATTATGGAAGGTAGTCTATTGTCGAGATTTTTGTTATTCCATTGGATGGTAGCCTTGTCATTACAGAAGGCACTTATTTTCGATATTTTTGATACTCCAATGGATGGTAGCCTTGTCATTACGGAAGGTAGTCTGTTGTCAAGATTTTTGTTACCCCAATGGATGGTAGCCTTGTCATAATGTAAGGTAGTTTGTTGTTCAGATTTCTGTTAATCCAATGGATGGTAGCCTTGTCATTATGGAAGATAGTCTGTAGTCGAGATTTTTGTTATTCCAATGGATGGTAACCTTGTCAGTATGAAAGGGAGTCTTTTGTCGTTATTTTTGTTACTCCAATGGATGGTAGCCTTGTCAATATTGAAGGTAGTCTATTGTCGATATCTTTGTTACTCCAATGGATGATAGCCTTGTCATTATGCAAGGTAGTCTATTGTTCATATTTTTGTTACTCCAATGGATGGTAGCCTTGTCATTATGGAAGGTAGTCTGTTGTCGATATTTTTGTTACTCCAATGAATGGTAGCCTTGTCAATATGGAAGGTAGTATGTCATTAAGATTTTTGTTACTCCAATGGATTATAGCCTTGTCATTATGGAAGGTAGTTTGTTGTTCATATTTTTGTTACTCCAATGGATGGTAGCCTTGTCATTATGGAAGGTAGTCTGTTGTCGAGATTTTTGTTATTCCATTGGATGGTAGCCTTGTCATTACGGAAGGCACTTATTTTCGATATTTTTGATACTCCAATGGATGGTAGCCATGTCATTACGGAAGGTAGTCTGTTGTCAAGATTTTTGTTACCCCAATGGATGGTAGCCTTGTCATAATGTAAGGTAGTCTTTTGTTCAGATTTTTGTTAATCCAATGGATGGTAGCCTTGGCATTATGGAAGATAGTCTGTAGTCGAGATTTTTGTTATTCCAATGGATGGTAACCTTGTCAGTAAGAAAGGGAGTCTTTTGTCGATATTTTTGTTACTCCAATGGATGGTAGCCTTGTAAATATTGAAGGTAGTCTATTGTCGATATCTTTGTTACTCCAATGGATGATAGCCTTGTCATTATGCAAGGTAGTCTATTGTTCATATTTTTGTTACTCCAATGGATGGTAGCTATGTCATTATGGAAGGTAGTATGTTTTCGATATTTTAGTTACTCCAATGAATGGTAGCCTTGTCAATATGGAAGGTAGTATGTCGTTAAGATTTTTGTTACTCCAATGGATTATAGCCTTGTCATTATGGAAGGTAGTTTGTTTTTCATATTTTTGTTACTCCAATGGATGGTAGCCTTGTCATTATGGAAGGTAGTCTATTGTCGAGATTTTTGTTATTCCATTGGATGGTAGCCTTGTCATTACAGAAGGCACTTATTTTCGATATTTTTGATACTCCAATGGATGGTAGCCTTGTCATTACGGAAGGTAGTCTGTTGTCAAGATTTTTGTTACCCCAATGGATGGTAGCCTTGTCATAATGTAAGGTAGTTTGTTGTTCAGATTTCTGTTAATCCAATGGATGGTAGCCTTGGCATTATGGAAGATATTCTATAGTCGAGATTTTTGTTATTCCAATGGATGGTAACCTTGTCAGTATGAAAGGGAGTCTTTTGTCGATATTTTTGTTACTCCAATGGATGGTAGCCTTGTCAATATTGAAGGTAGTCTATTGTCGATATCTTTGTTACTCCAATGGATGATAGCCTTGTCATTATGCAAGGTAGTCTATTGTTCATATTTTTGTTACTCCAATGGATGGTAGCCTTGTCATTATGGAAGGTAGTCTGTTGTCGATATTTTTGTTACTCCAATGAATGGTAGCCTTGTCAATATGGAAGGTAGTATGTCATTAAGATTTTTGTTACTCCAATGGATTATAGCCTTGTCATTATGGAAGGTAGTTTGTTGTTCATATTTTTGTTACTCCAATGGATGGTAGCCTTGTCATTATGGAAGGTAGTCTGTTGTCGAGATTTTTGTTATTCCATTGGATGGTAGCCTTGTCATTACGGAAGGCACTTATTTTCGATATTTTTGATACTCCAATGGATGGTAGCCATGTCATTACGGAAGGTAGTCTGTTGTCAAGATTTTTGTTACCCCAATGGATGGTAGCCTTGTCATAATGTAAGGTAGTCTTTTGTTCAGATTTTTGTTAATCCAATGGATGGTAGCCTTGGCATTATGGAAGATAGTCTGTAGTCGAGATTTTTGTTATTCCAATGGATGGTAACCTTGTCAGTAAGAAAGGGAGTCTTTTGTCGATATTTTTGTTACTCCAATGGATGGTAGCCTTGTAAATATTGAAGGTAGTCTATTGTCGATATCTTTGTTACTCCAATGGATGATAGCCTTGTCATTATGCAAGGTAGTCTATTGTTCATATTTTTGTTACTCCAATGGATGGTAGCTATGTCATTATGGAAGGTAGTATGTTTTCGATATTTTAGTTACTCCAATGAATGGTAGCCTTGTCAATATGGAAGGTAGTATGTCGTTAAGATTTTTGTTACTCCAATGGATTATAGCCTTGTCATTATGGAAGGTAGTTTGTTTTTCATATTTTTGTTACTCCAATGGATGGTAGCCTTGTCATTATGGAAGGTAGTCTATTGTCGAGATTTTTGTTATTCCATTGGATGGTAGCCTTGTCATTACAGAAGGCACTTATTTTCGATATTTTTGATACTCCAATGGATGGTAGCCTTGTCATTACGGAAGGTAGTCTGTTGTCAAGATTTTTGTTACCCCAATGGATGGTAGCCTTGTCATAATGTAAGGTAGTCTTTTGTTCAGATTTTTGTTAATCCAATGGATGGTAGCCTTGGCATTATGGAAGATATTCTATAGTCGAGATTTTTGTTATTCCAATGGATGGTAACCTTGTCAGTATGAAAGGGAGTCTTTTGTCGATATTTTTGTTACTCCAATGGATGGTAGAATTGTCAATATTGAAGGTAGTCTATTGTCGATATCTTTGTTACTCCAATGGATGATAGCCTTGTCATTATGCAAGGTAGTCTATTGTTCATATTTTTGTTACTCCAATGGATGGTAGCCTTGTCATTATGGAAGGTAGTATGTTGTCGATATTTTTGTTACTCCAATGAATGGTAGCCTTGTCAATATGGAAGGTAGTATGTCGTTATGATTTTTGTTACTCCAATGGATTATAGCCTTGTCATTATGGAAGGTAGTTTGTTGTTCATATTTTTGTTACTCCAATGAATGGTAGCCTTGTCATTATGGAAGGTAGTATGTGGTCGAGATTTTTGTTATTCCATTGGATGGTAGCCTTGTCATTACGGAAGGCACTTATTGTCGATATTTTTGATACTCCAATGGATGGTAGCCTTGTCATTACGGAAGGTAGTCTGTTGTCAAGATTTTTGTTACCCCAATGGATGGTAGCCTTGTCATAATGTAAGGTAGTTTGTTGTTCAGATTTTTGTTAATCCAATGGATGGTAGCCTTGGCATTATGGAAGATAGTCTGTAGTCGAGATTTTTGTTATTCCAATGGATGGTAACCTTGTCAGTATGAAAGGGAGTCTTTTGTCGATATTTTTGTTACTCCAATGGATGGTAGCCTTGTCAATATTGAAGGTAGTCTATTGTCGATATCTTTGTTACTCCAATGGATGATAGCCTTGTCATTATGCAAGGTAGTCTATTGTTCATATTTTTGTTACTCCAATGGATGGTAGCCTTGTCATTATGGAAGGTAGTCTGTTGTCGATATTTTTGTTACTCCAATGAATGGTAGCCTTGTCAATATGGAAGGTAGTATGTCGTTAAGATTTTTGTTACTCCAATGGATTATAGCCTTGTCATTATGGAAGGTAGTTTGTTGTTCATATTTTTGTTACTCCAATGAATGGTAGCCTTGTCATTATGGAAGGTAGTCTGTTGTCGAGATTTTTGTTATTCCATTGGATGGTAGCCTTGTCATTACGGAAGGCACTTATTTTCGATATTTTTGATACTCCAATGGATGGTAGCCATGTCATTACGGAAGGTAGTCTGTTGTCAAGATTTTTGTTACCCCAATGGATGGTAGCCTTGTCATAATGTAAGGTAGTCTTTTGTTCAGATTATTGTTAATCCAATGGATGGTAGCCTTGGCATTATGGAAGATAGTCTGTAGTCGAGATTTTTGTTATTCCAATGGATGGTAACCTTGTCAGTATGAAAGGGAGTCTTTTGTCGATATTTTTGTTACTCCAATGGATGGTAGCCTTGTCAATATTGAAGGTAGTCTATTGTCGATATCTTTGTTACTCCAATGGATGATAGCCTTGTCATTATGCAAGGTAGTCTATTGTTCATATTTTTGTTACTCCAATGGATGGTAGCCTTTTCATTATGGAAGGTAGTCTGTTGTCGATATTTTTGTTACTCCAATGAATGGTAGCCTTGTCAATATGGAAGGTAGTATGTCGTTAAGATTTTTGTTACTCCAATGGATTATATCCTTGTCATTATGGAAGGTAGTTTGTTGTTCATATTTTTGTTACTCCAATGGATGGTAGCCTTGTCATTATGGAAGGTAGTCTGTTGTCGAGATTTTTGTTATTCCATTGGATGGTAGCCTTGTCATTACGGAAGGCACTTATTTTCGATATTTTTGATACTCCAATGGATGGTAGCCATGTCATTACGGAAGGTAGTCTGTTGTCAAGATTTTTGTTACCCCAATGGATGGTAGCCTTGTCATAATGTAAGGTAGTCTTTTGTTCAGATTTTTGTTAATCCAATGGATGGTAGCCTTGGCATTATGGAAGATAGTCTGTAGTCGATATTTTTGTTATTCCAATGGATGGTACCCTTGTCAGTATGAAAGGGAGTCTTTTGTCAATATTTTTGTTACTCCAATGGATGGTAGCCTTGTCAATATTGAAGGTAGTCTATTGTCGATATCTTTGTTACTCCAATGGATGATAGCCTTGTCATTATGCAAGGTAGTCTATTGTTCATATTTTTGTTACTCCAATGGATGGTAGCCTTGTCATTATGGAAGGTAGTATGTTGTCGATATTTTTGTTACTCCAATGAATGGTAGCCTTGTCAATATGGAAGGTAGTATGTCGTTAAGATTTTTGTTACTCCAATGGATTATAGCCTTGTCATTATGGAAGGTAGTTTGTTGTTCATATTTTTGTTACTCCAATGGATGGTAGCCTTGTCATTATGGAAGGTAGTCTGTTGTCGAGATTTTTGTTATTCCATTGGATGGTAGCCTTGTCATTACGGAAGGCACTTATTTTCGATATTTTTGATACTCCAATGGATGGTAGCCATGTCATTACGGAAGGTAGTCTGTTGTCAAGATTTTTGTTACCCCAATGGATGGTAGCCTTGTCATAATGTAAGGTAGTCTTTTGTTCAGATTTTTGTTAATCCAATGGATGGTAGCCTTGGCATTATGGAAGATAGTCTGTAGTCGAGATTTTTGTTATTCCAATGGATGGTACCCTTGTCAGTATGAAAGGGAGTCTTTTGTCAATATTTTTGTTACTCCAATGGATGGTAGCCTTGTCAATATTGAAGGTAGTCTATTGTCGATATCTTTGTTACTCCAATGGATGATAGCCTTGTCATTATGCAAGGTAGTCTATTGTTCATATTTTTGTTACTCCAATGGATGGTAGCCTTGTCATTATGGAAGGTAGTATGTTGTCGATATTTTTGTTACTCCAATGAATGGTAGCCTTGTCAATATGGAAGGTAGTATGTCGTTAAGATTTTTGTTACTCCAATGGATTATAGCCTTGTCATTATGGAAGGTAGTTTGTTGTTCATATTTTTGTTACTCCAATGGATGGTAGCCTTGTCATTATGGAAGGTAGTCTGTTGTCGAGATTTTTGTTATTCCATTGGATGGTAGCCTTGTCATTACGGAAGGCACTTATTTTCGATATTTTTGATACTCCAATGGATGGTAGCCTTGTCATTACGGAAGGTAGTCTGTTGTCAAGATTTTTGTTACCCCAATGGATGGTAGCCTTGTCATAATGTAAGGTAGTCTTTTGTTCAGATTTTTGTTAATCCAATGGATGGTAGCCTTGGCATTATGGAAGATATTCTGTAGTCGAGATTTTTGTTATTCCAATGGATGGTAACCTTGTCAGTATGAAAGGGAGTCTTTTGTCGATATTTTTGTTACTCCAATGGATGGTAGAATTGTCAATATTGAAGGTAGTCTATTGTCGATATCTTTGTTACTCCAATGGATGATAGCCTTGTCATTATGCAAGATAGTCTATTGTTCATATTTTTGTTACTCCAATGGATGGTAGCCTTGTCAATATGGATGGTAGTATGTCGTTATGATTTTTGTTACTCCAATGGATTATAGCCTTGTCATTATGGAAGGTAGTTTGTTGTTCATATTTTTGTTACTCCAATGAATGGTAGCCTTGTCATTATGGAAGGTAGTATGTGGTCGAGATTTTTGTTATTCCATTGGATGGTAGCCTTGTCATTACGGAAGGCACTAATTGTCGATATTTTTGATACTCCAATGGATGGTAGCCTTGTCATTACAGAAGGTAGTCTGTTGTCAAGGTTCTTGTTACCCCAATGGATGGTAGCCTTGTCATTATATAAGGTAGTCTGTTGTTCAAATTTTTGTTACTCCAATGGTTGGTAGCCTTGTCATTATGGAAGATAGTCTGTAGTTGAGATTTTTTTTATTCCAATGGATGGTAACCTTGTCAGTATGGAAGGTAGTCTTTTGTAGAGATTTTATTACTCCAATGGATGGTAGCCTTGTCATTATTGAAGGTAGTATGTTGTCAATATCTTTGTTACTCCAATGGATGATAGCCTTGTAATTATGAAAGGTAGTCTGTTGTCGAGATTTTTGTTACTCCAACAGATGGTAGCATTATAATTATGGAAGGTAGTTTTGTTGTTTAGATTGTTGTTACTCCAATGGATTGTAGCCTTGTCATTATGTAAGGTAGTATTTTGTGGAGATTTTTGTTACTCCAGTGGATGGTAGCCTTGTCATTATTGAAGGTAGTCTGTTATCGATATCTTTTTTACTCCAATGGATGGTAGCCTTGACATTATGGAAGGTGGTCTGTTGTCGAGATTCTTGTTACCCCAATGGATGGTAGCCTTGTAATTATGGAAGGTAGTTTGTTGTCGAGATTTTTGTTACTCCAATGGATGGTAACCTTGTCATTATGGAAGGTATTCTGTCATTGAGATTTCTGTTACTCCAATGGATTGTTTCCTTGTCATTATGTAAGGTAGTCTGTTGTTCAGATTTTTGTTACTCCAATGGATGGTAGCCTTGTCATTACGGAAGATAGTCTGTAGTCGAGATTTTTGTTACTCCAATGGATAGTAGCCTTGTCAGTATGGAAGGTAGTCTTTTGTCGAGATTTTTGTTACTCCAATGGATGGTTGCCTTGTCATTATTGAAGGTAGTCTATTGTCGATATCTTTGTTACTCCAATTGATAATAGCCTTGTCATTATGCAAGGTAGTCTGTTGTTCATATTTTTGTTACTCCAATGGATGGTAGCCTTGTCATTATGGAAGGTAGTCTGTTGTCGAGAATTTTTTTACTAAAATGGATGGTAGCCTTGTAATTATGGAAGGTAGTCAGTTGTCGAGATTTTTGTTACCCCAATGGATGGTAGCCTTGTCATTATGGAAGGTAGTCTGTTGTCGAGATTTTTGTTATTCCATTGGATGGTAGCCTTGTCATTATGGAAGATATTCTGTAGTCGAGATTTTTGTTATTCCAATGGATGGTAACCTTGTCAGTATGAAAGGGAGTCTTTTGTCGATATTTTTGTTACTCCAATGGATGGTAGAATTGTCAATATTGAAGGTAGTCTATTGTCGATATCTTTGTTACTCCAATGGATGATAGCCTTGTCATTATGCAAGATAGTCTATTGTTCATATTTTTGTTACTCCAATGGATGGTAGCCTTGTCAATATGGATGGTAGTATGTCGTTATGATTTTTGTTACTCCAATGGATTATAGCCTTGTCATTATGGAAGGTAGTTTGTTGTTCATATTTTTGTTACTCCAATGAATGGTAGCCTTGTCATTATGGAAGGTAGTATGTGGTCGAGATTTTTGTTATTCCATTGGATGGTAGCCTTGTCATTACGGAAGGCACTAATTGTCGATATTTTTGATACTCCAATGGATGGTAGCCTTGTCATTACAGAAGGTAGTCTGTTGTCAAGGTTCTTGTTACCCCAATGGATGGTAGCCTTGTCATTATATAAGGTAGTCTGTTGTTCAAATTTTTGTTACTCCAATGGTTGGTAGCCTTGTCATTATGGAAGATAGTCTGTAGTTGAGATTTTTTTTATTCCAATGGATGGTAACCTTGTCAGTATGGAAGGTAGTCTTTTGTCGAGATTTTATTACTCCAATGGATGGTAGCCTTGTCATTATTGAAGGTAGTATGTTGTCAATATCTTTGTTACTCCAATGGATGATAGCCTTGTAATTATGAAAGGTAGTCTGTTGTCGAGATTTTTGTTACTCCAACAGATGGTAGCATTATAATTATGGAAGGTAGTTTTGTTGTTTAGATTGTTGTTACTCCAATGGATTGTAGCCTTGTCATTATGTAAGGTAGTATTTTGTGGAGATTTTTGTTACTCCAGTGGATGGTAGCCTTGTCATTATTGAAGGTAGTGTGTTATCGATATCTTTTTTACTCCAATGGATGATAGCCTTGTCATTATGGAAGGTAGTCTATTGTCGATATTTTTTTTACTCCAATGGATGGTAGCCTTGACATTATGGAAGGTAGTCTGTTGTCGAGATTCTTGTTACCCCAATGGATGGTAGCCTTGTAATTATGGAAGGTAGTTTGTTGTCGAGATTTTTGTTACTCCAATGGATGGTAACCTTGTCATTATGGAAGGTATTCTGTCATTGAGATTTCTGTTACTCCAATGGATTGTTTCCTTGTCATTATGTAAGGTAGTCTGTTGTTCAGATTTTTGTTACTCCAATGGATGGTAGCCTTGTCATTACGGAAGATAGTCTGTAGTCGAGATTTTTGTTACTCCAATGGATAGTAGCCTTGTCAGTATGGAAGGTAGTCTTTTGTCGAGATTTTTGTTACTCCAATGGATGGTTGCCTTGTCATTATTGAAGGTAGTCTATTGTCGATATCTTTGTTACTCCAATTGATAATAGCCTTGTCATTATGCAAGGTAGTCTGTTGTTCATATTTTTGTTACTCCAATGGATGGTAGCCTTGTCATTATGGAAGGTAGTCTGTTGTCGAGAATTTTTTTACTAAAATGGATGGTAGCCTTGTCATTATGGAAGGTAGTCAGTTGTCGAGATTTTTGTTACCCCAATGGATGGTAGCCTTGTCATTATGGAAGGTAGTCTGTTGTCGAGATTTTTGTTATTCCATTGGATGGTAGCCTTGTCACTACGGAAGGCACTTATTTTCGATATTTTTGATACTCCAATGGATGGTAGCCTTGTCATTACGGAAGGTAGTCTGTTGTCAAGATTTTTGTTACCCCAATGGATGGTAGCCTTGTCATAATGTAAGGTAGTCTTTTGTTCAGATTTTTGTTAATCCAATGGATGGTAGCCTTGGCATTATGGAAGATATTCTGTAGTAGAGATTTTTGTTATTCCAATGGATGGTAACCTTGTCAGTATGAAAGGGAGTCTTTTGTCGATATTTTTGTTACTCCAATGGATGGTAGAATTGTCAATATTGAAGGTAGTCTATTGTCGATATCTTTGTTACTCCAATGGATGATAGCCTTGTCATTATGCAAGGTAGTCTATTGTTCATATTTTTGTTACTCCAATGGATGGTAGCCTTGTCATTATGGAAGGTAGTATGTTGTCGATATTTTTGTTACTCCAATGAATGGTAGCCTTGTCAATATGGAAGGTAGTATGTCGTTATGATTTTTGTTACTCCAATGGATTATAGCCTTGTCATTATGGAAGGTAGTTTGTTGTTCATATTTTTGTTACTCCAATGGATGGTAGCCTTGTCATTATGGAAGGTAGTCTGTTGTCGAGATTTTTGTTATTCCATTGGATGGTAGCCTTGTCATTACGGAAGGCACTTATTGTCGATATTTTTGATACTCCAATGGATGGTAGCCTTGTCATTACGAAAGGTAGTCTGTTGTCAAGATTTTTGTTACCCCAATGGATGGTAGCCTTGTCATAATGTAAGGTAGTTTGTTGTTCAGATTTTTGTTAATCCAATGGATGGTAGCCTTGGCATTATGGAAGATAGTATGTAGTCGAGATTTTTGTTATTCCAATGGATGGTAACCTTGTCAGTATGAAAGGGAGTCTTTTGTCGATATTTTTGTTACTCCAATGGATGGTAGCCTGGTCAATATTGAAGGTAGTCTATTGTCGATATCTTTGTTACTCCAATGAATGGTAGCCTTGTCAATATGGAAGGTAGTATGTCGTTAAGATTTTTGTTACTCCAATGGATTATAGCCTTGTCATTATGGAAGCTGGTTTGTTGTTCATATTTTTGTTACTCCAATGGATGGTAGCCTTGTCATTATGGAAGGTAGTCTGTTGTCGAGATATTTGTTATTCCATTGGATGGTAGCCTTGTCATTACGGAAGGCACTTATTTTCGATATTTTTGATACTCCAATGGATGGTAGCCTTGTCATTACGGAAGGTAGTCTGTTGTCAAGATTTTTGTTACCCCAATGGATGGTAGCCTTGTCATAATGTAAGGTAGTTTGTTGTTCAGATTTTTGTTAATCCAATGGATGGTAGCCTTGGCATTATGGAAGATAGTTTGTAGTCGAGATTTTTGTTATTCCAATGGATGGTAACCTTGTCAGTATGAAAGGGAGTCTTTTGTCGATATTTTTGTTACTCCAATGGATGGTAGCCTTGTCAATATTGAAGGTAGTCTATTGTCGATATCTTTGTTACTCCAATGGATGATAGCCTTGTCATTATGCAAGGTAGTCTATTGTTCATATTTTTGTTACTCCAATGGATGGTAGCCTTGTCATTATGGAAGGTAGTCTGTTGTCGATATTTTTGTTACTCCAATGAATGGTAGCCTTGTCAATATGGAAGGTAGTATGTCGTTAAGATTTTTGTTACTCCAATGGATTATAGCCTTGTCATTATGGAAGGTAGTTTGTTGTTCATATTTTTGTTACTCCAATGGATGGTAGCCTCGTCATTATGGAAGGTAGTCTGTTGTCGAGATTTTTGTTATTCCATTGGATGGTAGCCTTGTCATTACGGAAGGCACTTATTTTCGATATTTTTGATACTCCAATGGATGGTTGCCATGTCATTACGGAAGGTAGTCTGTTGTCAAGATTTTTGTTACCCCAATGGATGGTAGCCTTGTCATAATGTAAGGTAGTCTTTTGTTCAGATTTTTGTTAATCCAATGGATGGTAGCCTTGGCATTATGGAAGATAGTATGTAGTCGAGATTTTTGTTATTCCAATGGATGGTAACCTTGTCAGTATGAAAGGGAGTCTTTTGTCGATATTTTTGTTACTCCAATGGATGGTAGCCTTGTCAATATTGAAGGTAGTCTATTGTCGATATCTTTGTTACTCCAATGGATGATAGCCTTGTCATTATGCAAGGTAGTCTATTGTTCATATTTTTGTTACTCCAATGGATGGTAGCCTTGTCATTATGGAAGGTAGTATGTTGTCGATATTTTTGTTACTCCAATGAATGGTAGCCTTGTCAATATGGAAGGTAGTATGTCGTTAAGATTTTTGTTACTCCAATGGATTATAGCCTTGTCATTATGGAAGGTAGTTTGTTGTTCATATTTTTGTTACTCCAATGGATGGTAGCCTTGTCATTATGGAAGGTAGTCTGTTGTCGAGATATTTGTTATTCCATTGGATGGTAGCCTTGTCATTACGGAAGGCACTTATTTTCGATATTTTTGATACTCCAATGGATGGTAGCCTTGTCATTACGGAAGGTAGTCTGTTGTCAAGATTTTTGTTACCCCAATGGATGGTAGCCTTGTCATAATGTAAGGTAGTCTTTTGTTCAGATTTTTGTTAATCCAATGGATGGTAGCCTTGGCATTATGGAAGATATTCTGTAGTCGAGATTTTTGTTATTCCAATGGATGGTAACCTTGTCAGTATGAAAGGGAGCCTTTTGTCGATATTTTTGTTACTCCAATGGATGGTAGAATTGTCAATATTGAAGGTAGTCTATTATCGATATCTTTGTTACTCCAATGGATGATAGCCTTGTCATTATGCAAGGTAGTCTATTGTTCATATTTTTGTTACTCCAATGGATGGTAGCCTTGTCATTATGGAAGGTAGTATGTTGTCGATATTTTTGTTACTCCAATGAATGGTAGCCTTGTCAATATGGAAGGTAGTATGTCGTTATGATTTTTGTTACTCCAATGGATTATAGCCTTGTCATTATGGAAGGTAGTTTGTTGTTCATATTTTTGTTACTCCAATGAATGGTAGCCTTGTCATTATGGAAGGTAGTATGTGGTCGAGATTTTTGTTATTCCATTGGATGGTAGCCTTGTCATTACGGAAGGCACTTATTATCGATATTTTTGATACTCCAATGGATGGTAGCCTTGTCATTACAGAAGGTTGTCTGTTGTCAAGGTTCTTGTTACCCCAATGGATGGTAGCCTTTTCATTATATAAGGTAGTCTGTTGTTCAAATTTTTGTTACTCCAATGGTTGGTAGCCTTGTCATTATGGAAGATAGTCTGTAGTTGAGATTTTTTTTATTCCAATGGATGGTAACCTTGTCAGTATGGAAGGTAGTCTTTTGTCGAGATTTTATTACTCCAATGGATGGTAACCTTGTCATTATGGAAGGTAGTCTATTGTCGAGATTTTTTTTACTCCAATGGATGGTAGCCTTGATATTATGGAAGGTAGTCTGTTGTCGAGATTCTTGTTACCCCAATGGATGGTAGCCTTGTAATTATGGAAGGTAGTTTGTTGTCGAGATTTTTGTTACTCCAATGGATGGTAACCTTGTCATTATGGAAGGTATTCTGTCATTGAGATTTCTGTTACTCCAATGGATTGTTTCCTTGTCATTATGTAAGGTAGTCTGTTGTTCATATTTTTGTTACTCCAATGGATGGTAGCCTTGTCATTACGGAAGATAGTCTGTAGTCGAGATTTTTGTTACTCCAATGGATAGTAGCCTTGTCAGTATGGAAGGTAGTCTTTTGTCGAGATTTTTGTTACTCCAATGGATGGTTGCCTTGTCATTATTGAAGGTAGTCTATTGTCGATATCTTTGTTACTCCAATTGATAATAGCCTTGTCATTATGCAAGGTAGTCTGTTGTTCATATTTTTGTTACTCCAATGGATGGTAGCCTTGTCATTATGGAAGGTAGTTTGTTGTCGAGAATTTTTTTACTAAAATGGATGGTAGCCTTGTCATTATGGAAGGTAGTCAGTTGTCGAGATTTTTGTTACCCCAATGGATGGTAGCCTTGTCATTATGGAAGGTAGTCTGTTGTCGAGATTTTTGTTATTCCATTGGATGGTAGCCTTGTCAGTACGGAAGGCACTTATTTTCGATATTTTTGATACTCCAATGGATGGTAGCCTTGTCATTACGGAAGGTAGTCTGTTGTCAAGATTTTTGTTACCCCAATGGATGGTAGCCTTGTCATAATGTAAGGTAGTCTTTTGTTCAGATTTTTGTTAATCCAATGGATGGTAGCCTTGGCATTATGGAAGATATTCTGTAGTCGAGATTTTTGTTATTCCAATGGATGGTAACCTTGTCAGTATGAAAGGGAGTCTTTTGTCGATATTTTTGTTACTCCAATGGATGGTAGAATTGTCAATATTGAAGGTAGTCTATTGTCGATATCTTTGTTACTCCAATGGATGATAGCCTTGTCATTATGCAAGGTAGTCTATTGTTCATATTTTTGTTACTCCAATGGATGGTAGCCTTGTCATTATGGAAGGTAGTATGTTGTCGATATTTTTGTTACTCCAATGAATGGTAGCCTTGTCAATATGGAAGGTAGTATGTCGTTAAGATTTTTGTTACTCCAATGGATTATAGCCTTGTCATTATGGAAGGTAGTTTGTTGTTCATATTTTTGTTACTCCAATGGATGGTAGCCTTGTCATTATGGAAGGTAGTCTGTTGTCGAGATTTTTGTTATTCCATTGGATGGTAGCCTTGTCATTACGGAAGGCACTTATTTTGGATATTTTTGATACTCCAATGGATGGTTGCCATGTCATTACGGAAGGTAGTCTATTGTCAAGATTTTTGTTACCCAAATGGATGGTAGCCTTGTCATAATGTAAGGTAGTCTTTTGTTCAGATTTTTGTTAATCCAATGGATGGTAGCCTTGGCATTATGGAAGATAGTATGTAGTCGAGATTTTTGTTATTCCAATGGATGGTAACCTTGTCAGTATGAAAGGGAGTCTTTTGTCGATATTTTTGTTACTCCAATGGATGGTAGCCTTGTCATTATTTAAGGTAGTCTATTGGCGATATCTTTGTTACTCCAATGGATGATAGCCTTGTCATTATGTAAGGTAGTCTGTTGTTCATATTTTTGTTACTCCAATGGATGGTAGCCTCGTCATTATGGAAGGTAGTCTGTTGTCGAGATTTTTTTACTACAATGGATGGTAGCCATGTCATTATGAAAGGTAGTTTGTTGTCGATATTTTTGTTACCCCAATGGATGGTAGCCTTGTAATTATGGTAGGTAGTCTGTTGTCGAGATTTTTGTTAGTCCAATGGATGGTAGCCTTGTAATTATGGAAGGTAGTCTGTCGTTGAGATTTTTGTTACTCCAATGGATTGTAGCCTTCTCATTATGTAAGGTAGTCTGTTATTCAGATTTTTGTTACTCCAATGGAGGTAGCCTTGTCATTATGGAAGATAGTCTGTAGTCGAGATTTTTGTTATTCCAATGGATGGTAACCTTGTCATTATGGAAGGTAGTCTTTTGTAAAGATTTTTCTTACTCCAATGGATGGTAGCCTTGTCATTATGGAAGGTAGTCTGTTGTTAAGATTTTTGTTACCCCAATGGATTGTAGCCTTGTAATTATGGAAGGTAGTCTATTGTCGATATTTTTGTTACTCCAATTGATGGTAGCCTTGTCATTATGGAAGGTAGTCTTTTGTTCAGATTTTTGTTACTCCAATGGATGGTAGCCTTGTCATTATGGAAGATAGTCTGTAGTCGAGATTTTTGTTATTCCAATGGATGGTAACCTTGTCATTATGGAAGGTAGTCTGTTTTTGAGATTTTTGTTACTCCAATGGATTGTAGCCTTGTCATTATGTAAGGTAGTCTGTTGTTCAAATTTTTGTTACTCCAATGGATGGTAGCCTTGTCATTATTGAAGGTAGTCTATTGTCGAGATTTTTGTTACTCCAATGGATGGTAGCCTTGTCATTATTGAAGGTAGTCTATTGTCGATATCTTTGGTACAAGAATGGATGATAGCCTTGTCATTATGCAAAGTAGTCTGTTGTTTATATTTTTGTTACTCTAATGGATGGTAGCCTTGTCATTATGGAAGGTAGTATATTGTCGATATTTTTGTTATTCCAATGGATGGTAACCTTTTCAGTATGGAAGGTAGTCTTTTGTCGAGATTTTTGTTACTCCAATGAATGGTAGCCTTATCATTATGGAAGGTAGTCTTTCGTTGAGATTTTTGTTACTCCAATGGATAGTAGCCTTGTCATTATGTAAGGTAGTCTGTTGTTCAGATTTTTGTTACTCCAATGGATGGTAGCCTTGTCATTATGGAAGGTAGTCTTTTGTCGAGATTTTTGTTATTCCAATGCATGGTAGCCTTGTCATTATGGAAGGTAGTCTATTTTCGATATCTTTCGTACTCCAATGGATGATAGCCTTGTCATTATGCAAGGTAGTTTGTTGTTCATATTTTTTTTACTCCAATGGATGGTAGCCTTGTCATTATGGAAGGTAGTATGTTGTCGAGATTTTTTTTACTCCAATGGATGGTAGCCTTGTCATTTTGGAAGGTAGTCTGTTGTCGAGATTTTTGTTACCCCAATGGATTGTAGCCTTGTAATTATGAAAGGTAGTCAGTTGTCGAGATTTTTGTTACCCCAATGGATGGTAGCCTTGTCATTATGGAAGGTAGTCTATTGTCGAGATTTTTGTTATTCCAATGGATGGTAACCTTGTCAGTATGGAAGGTAGTCTTTAGTTGAGATTTTTGTTACTCCAATAGATGGTAGCCTTCTCATTATTTAAAGTAGTCTATTATCGATATCTTTGTTACTCCAATGGATGATAGTCTTGTCATTATGCAAGGTAGTCTGTTTTTCATATTTTTTTTACTCCAATGGATGGTAGCCTTGTCATTATGGAAGATAGTCTGTAGTCGAGATTTTTGTTATTCCAATGGATGGTAGCCTTGTCATTATTTAAGGTAGTCTATTTGCGATATCTTTGTTACTCCAATGGATGATAGCCTTGTCATTATGTAAGGTAGTCTGTTGTTCATATTTTTGTTACTCCAAATGATGGTAGCCTCGTCATTATGGAAGGTAGTCTGTTGTCGAGATTTTTTTACTACAATGGATGGTAGCCATGTCATTATGAAAGGTAGTTTGTTGTCGATATTTTTGTTACCCCAATGGATGGTAGCCTTGTAATTATGGAAGGTAGTCTGTTGTCGAGATTTTTGTTAGTCCAATGGATGGTAGCCTTGTAATTATGGAAGGTAGTCTGTCGTTGAGATTTTTGTTACTCCAATGGATTGTAGCCTTCTCATTATGTAAGGTAGTCTGTTATTCAGATTTTTGTTACTCCAATGGAGGTAGCCTTGTCATTATGGAAGATAGTCTGTAGTCGAGATTTTTGTTATTCCAATGGATGGTAACCTTGTCATTATGGAAGGTAGTCTTTTGTAAAGATTTTTCTTACTCCAATGGATGGTAGCCTTGTCATTATGGAAGGTAGTCTGTTGTTGAGATTTTTGTTACCCCAATGGATTGTAGCCTTGTAATTATGGAAGGTAGTCTATTGTCGATATTTTTGTTACCCCAATGGATGGTAGCCTTATAATTATGGAAGGTAGTCTATTGTCGATATTTTTGTTACTCCAATTGATGGTAGCCTTGTCATTATGGAAGGTAGTCTTTTGTTCAGATTTTTGTTACTCCAATGGATGGTAGCCTTGTCATTATGGAAGATAGTCTGTAGTCGAGATTTTTGTTATTCCAATGGATGGTAACCTTGTCATTATGGAAGGTAGTCTGTTTTTGAGATTTTTGTTACTCCAATGGATTGTAGCCTTGTCATTATGTAAGGTAGTCTGTTGTTCAAATTTTTGTTACTCCAATGGATGGTAGCCTTGTCATTATTGAAGGTAGTCTATTGTCGAGATTTTTGTTACTCCAATGGATGGTAGCCTTGTCATTATTGAAGGTAGTCTATTGTCGATATCTTTGGTACAAGAATGGATGATAGCCTTGTCATTATGCAAAGTAGTCAGTTGTTTATATTTTTGTTACTCCAATGGATGGTAGCCTTGTCATTATGGAAGGTAGTATATTGTCGATATTTTTGTTATTCCAATGGATGGTAACCTTTTCAGTATGGAAGGTAGTCTTTTGTCGAGATTTTTGTTACTCCAATGGATGGTAGCCTTATCATTATGGAAGGTAGTCTTTCGTTGAGATTTTTGTTACTCCAATGGATAGTAGCCTTGTCATTATGTAAGGTAGTCTGTTGTTCAAATTTTTGTTACTCCAATGGATGGTAGCCTTGTCATTATGGAAGGTAGTCTTTTGTCGAGATTTTTGTTATTCCAATGCATGGTAGCCTTGTCATTATGGAAGGTAGTCTATTTTCGATATCTTTCGTACTCCAATGGATGATAGCCTTGTCATTATGCAAGGTAGTTTGTTGTTCATATTTTTTTTACTCCAATGGATGGTAGCCTTGTCATTATGGAAGGTAGTATGTTGTCGAGATTTTTTTTACTCCAATGGATGGTAGCCTTGTCATTTTGGAAGTTAGTCTGTTGTCGAGATTTTTGTTACCCCAATGGATTGTAGCCTTGTAATTATGGAAGGTAGTCAGTTGTCGAGATTTTTGTTACCCCAATGGATGGTAGCCTTGTCATTATGGAAGGTAGTCTATTGTCGAGATTTTTGTTATTCCAATGGATGGTAACCTTGTCAGTATGGAAGGTAGTCTTTAGTTGAGATTTTTGTTACTCCAATAGATGGTAGCCTTCTCATTATTTAAAGTAGTCTATTATCGATATCTTTGTTACTCCAATGGATGATAGTCTTGTCATTATGCAAGGTAGTCTGTTTTTCATATTTTTTTTACTCCAATGGATGGTAGCCTTGACATTATGGAAGATAGTCTGTAGTCGAGATTTTTGTTATTCCAATGGATGGTAGCCTTGTCATTATTTAAGGTAGTCTATTGGCGATATCTTTGTTACTCCAATGGATGATAGCCTTGTCATTATGTAAGGTAGTATGTTGTTCATATTTTTGTTACTCCAATAGATGGTAGCCTCGTCATTATGGAAGGTAGTCTGTTGTCGAGATTTTTTTACTACAATGGATGGTAGCCATGTCATTATGAAAGGTAGTTTGTTGTCGATATTTTTGTTACCCCAATGGATGGTAGCCTTGTAATTATGGAAGGTAGTCTGTTGTCGAGATTTTTGTTAGTCCAATGGATGGTAGCCTTGTAATTATGGAAGGTAGTCTGTCGTTGAGATTTTTGTTACTCCAATGGATTGTAGCCTTCTCATTATGTAAGGTAGTCTGTTATTCAGATTTTTGTTACTCCAATGGAGGTAGCCTTGTCATTATGGAAGATAGTCTGTAGTCGAGATTTTTGTTATTCCAATGGATGGTAACCTTGTCATTATGGAAGGTAGTCTTTTGTAAAGATTTTTCTTACTCCAATGGATGGTAGCCTTGTCATTATGGAAGGTAGTCTGTTGTTGAGATTTTTGTTACCCCAATGGATTGTAGCCTTGTAATTATGGAAGGTAGTCTTTTGTCGAGATTTTTGTTACTCCAATGGATGGTAGCCTTGTCATTATTTAAGGTAGTCTATTATCAATATCTTTGTTACTCCAATGGATGATAGCCTTGTCGTTATGCAAGGTAGTCTGTTGTTCATATTTTTGTTACTCCAATGGATGCTAGCCTCGTCATTATGGAAGGTAGTCTGTTGTCGAGATATTTTTTACTACAATGGATGGTAGCCATGTCATTATGGAAGGTAGTCTGTTGTCGATATTTTTGTTACCCCAATGGATGGTAGCCTTGTAATTATGGAAGGTAGTCTGTTATCGAGATTTTTGTTACTCCAATGGATGGTAGCCTTGTCATTATGGAAGGTAGTCTGTCGTTGAGATTTCTGTTACTCCAATGGATGGTAGCCTTGTCGTTATTGAAGGTAGTTTGTTGTCGAGATTTTTGTTTCTCAAATGGATGGTAGCCTTGTCATTATGGAAGGTAGTCTGTCGTTGAGATTTTTGTTACTCCAATGGATGGTATCCTTGTCATTATGGAAGGTAGTATGTCGTTGAGATTTTTGTTTCTCCAATGGATGGTAGCCTTGTCATTATGGAAGGTAGTCTATTATCGATATTTTTGTTATTCTAATGGATTGTAGCCTTGTCATTATGGAACATAATCTTTTGTCGAGATTTTTGTTACTCCAATGAATGGTAGCCTTGTCAGTATGAAAGGTAGTCAGTTGTTCAGATTTTTGTTACTCCAATGGATGGTAGCCTTGTCATTATGGAAGGTAGTCTGTCTTTGAGATTTCTGTTACTCCAATGGATTAAAGCCTTTTCATTATGGAAGGTAGGTTGTTGTTCAGATTTTTGTTACTCCAACGGATGGTAGCCTTGTCATTATGAAACGTAGTATGTTCTCGATATTTTTGTTAATCCATTTGATGGTAGTCTTGTCATTATGGAAGGTAGTCTATTGTCGAGATTTTTGTTATTCCAGAGGATGGTAACCTTGTCATTATGGAAGGTAGTCTTTTGTTGAGATTTTTTTACTCAAATGGATGGTAGCCTTGTCATTATTGAAGGTAGTCTATTCTCGATATCTTTGTTACTCCAATGGATGATAGCCTTGTCATTATGCAAGGTAGTCGGTTGTTCATATTTTTGTTACTCCAATGGATGGTAGCTTTGTCATCATAGAAGGTAGTCTGTTGTCCAGATGTTTGTTACTCCAATTAATGGTAGCCTTGTCATTAGGGAAAATAGCTTGTTGTCGAGATTTTTGTTACTCCAATGGACGGTAGCCTTATAATTATGGAAGGTAGTATTTCGTTGAGATTTTTGTTACTCCAATGGATTGTAGCCTTGTCATTTTGGAAGGTATTTTTGTTGTTCATATTTTTGTTACTCCAATGGATGGTAGCCTAGTCATTATGGAAGGTTGTCTGTTGTCGAGATTTTTGTTATTCGAATAGATGGTGACCGTGTCATTTTGGAAGGTAGTTTTTTGTCGAGAAATTTGTTTACTCCCATGGATGGTAGCCTTGTCATTATTGAAAGTAGTCTGTTGTTTATATCTTTGTTACTCCAATGGATGACAGTCTTGTCATTATGGAAGGTAGTCTTTTGTCGAGATTTCTTTTACTCCAATGGATGGTAGCCTTGTCATTATGGAAGGTAGTTTGTTGTCGCGAATTTGTTACTCAAATGGATGGTAGGCTTGTCATTATATAATATAGTCTGTTGTCGATATTTATTTTACTCCAATGGATGGTAGCCTTGTCATTATGGAAGGTACTCTATTGTCGAAATTTTTGTTACTCCAATGGATGGTAGCCTTGTCATTATGCAAGGTAGTCGGTTGTTCAGATTTTTGTTACTCCAATGGATGATAGCCTTGTCATTATGCAAGGTAGTCTATTGTTCAGAATTTTGTTACTCCATTTTGTTATGGTAGCCTTGTCATTATGAAACGTAGTATGTTCTCGATATTTTTGTTAATCCATTTTATGGTAGTCTTGTCATTATGGAAGGTAGTTTGTTGTCGAGATTTTTGTTATTCCAAAGGATGGTTACCTTGTCATTATAGAAGGTAGTCTTTTGTAGAAATTTTTTTTACTCAAATGGAGGGTAGCCTTGTCATTATTGAAGGTAGTCTATTGTCGATATATTTTTTACTCCAAAGGATGATAGCCTTGTCATTAAGGAAGGTAGTCTATTGTTGAGATTTTTGTTACTCCAATGGACGGTAGCCTTATAATTATGGAAGGTAGTATGTCGTTGAGATTTTTGTTACTCCAATGGATTGTAGCCTTCTCATTATGGAAGGTATTTTGTTGTTCAGATTTTTGTTACTCCAATGGATGGTAGCCTAGTCATTACAGAAGGTTGTCTGTTGTCGAGTTTTTTGTTATTCGAATGGATGGTGACCGTGTCATTTTGGAAGGTAGGTTTTTGTTACTCCCATGGATGGTAGACTTGTTATTATTGAAGGTAGTTGGTTGTTGATATCTTTGTTACTCTAATGGATGAGAGCCTTGTCATTATGGAAGGTAGTCTTTTGTCGAGATTTTTTTTACTCCAATGGATGGTAGCCTTGTCATTATGGAAGGTAGTCTGTTGTCGCAAATTTGTTACTCCAATGGATGGTAGGCTTGTCAATATAGAATACAGTCTGTTGTCGATATTTTTGTTACTCCAATGGATGGTAGCCTTGTCATTATGGAAGGTACTCTATTGTCGAAATTTTTGTAACTCCAATGGATGGTAGCCTTGTCATTATGGAAGGTAGTCTGTCTTTGAGATTTTTGTTACTCCAATGGATTGTAGCCTTGTCATTATGGAAGGTAGGCTGTTGTTCAGATTTTTGTTACTCCAATGGATGGTAGCCTTGTCATTATGAAACGTAGTATGTTCTCGATATTTTTGTTAATCCATTTGATGGTAGTCTTGTCATTATGGAAGGTAGTCTGTTGTCGAGATTTTTGTTATTCTAAAGGATGGTAACCTTGTCATTATGGAAGGTAGTCTTTTGTCGAGATTTTTGATACTCAAATGGATGGTAGCCTTGTCATTATTGAAGGTACTCTATTGTCGATATCTTTGTTACTCCAATGGATGATAGCCTTGTCATTAAGGAAGGTATTCTATTGTTGAGATTTTTGTTACTCCAATGGATGGTAGCTTTGTCATCATAGAAGGTAGTCTGTTGTCCAGATTTTTGTTACTCCAATTAATGGTAGCCTTGTCATTAGGGAAAGTAGTTTATTGTCGAGATTTTTGTTACTCCAATGGACGGTAGCCTTATAATTATGGAAGGTAGTATGTCATTGAGATTTTTGTTACTCCAATAGATTGTAGCCTTTTCATTATGGAAGGTATTTTGTTGTTCAGATTTTTGTTACTCCAATGGATGGTAGCCTAGTCATTATGGAAGGTTCTCTGTTGTCGACATTTTTGTTATTCGAATGGATGGTGACCGTGTCATTTTTGAAGGTAGTTTTTTGTCGAGATTTTTGTTACTCCCATGGATGGTAACCTTGTCATTATTGAAGGTATTCTGTTGTTGATATCTTTGTTACTCCAATGGATGACAGTCTTGTCATTATGGAAGGTAGTCTTTTGTCGAGATTTTTTTTACTCCAATGGATGGTAGCCTTGTCATTATGGAAGGTAGTTTATTGTCACGAATTTGTTACTCAAATGGATGGTAGGCTTGTCATTATATAATATAGTCTGTTGTCGAAATTTTTGTTACTCCAATGGATGGTAGCCTTGTCATTATGGAAGGTACTCTATTGTCAAAAAATTTGTTACTCCAATGGATGGTAGCCTTGTCATTATGCAAGGTAGTCGGTTGTTCAGATTTTTGTTACTCCAATGGATGATAGCCTTGTCATTATGCAAGGTAGTCTGTTGTTCAGAATTTTGTTACTCCAATGGATGGTAGCCTTGTCATTACGGAAGGTTGTCTCTTGTCGAGATTTTTGTTATTTGAATGGATGGTGACCGTGTCATTTTGGAAGGTAGGTTTTTGTCGATATTTTTGTTACTCCCATGGATGGTAGCCTTGTCATTATTGAAGGTAGTCGGTTGTTGATATCTTTGTTACTCCAATGGATGATAGCCTTGTCATTATGGAAGGTAGTCTTTTGTCGAGATTTTTTTTACTCCAATGGATGGTAGCCTTGTCATTATGGAAGGTAGTCTGTTGTCGCGAATTTGTTACTCCAATGGATGGAAGGCTTGTCGTTATAGAATACAGTCTGTTGTCGATATTTTTGTTACTCCAATGGATGGTAGCCTTGTCATTATGGAAGGTACTCTATTTTCGAAATTTTTGTTACTCCAATGGATGGTAGCCTTGTCATTATGCAAGGTAGTTGGTTGTTCAGATTTTTGTTACTGCAATGGATGGTAGCCTTGTCATTATAGAAGTTAGTCTATTGTCGAGATTTTTTTTATTCCAATTGATGGTAGCCTGGTCATTATGGAAGGTAGTCTGTTGTCGAGATTTTTGTTACTAATGAATGGTAGCCTCGTCATTATGGAAGGTAGTTTGTCTTTGCGATTTCTGTTACTCCAATTGATTGTAGCCTTGTCATTATGGAAGGTAGTATGTTGTTCATATTTTTGTTACTCCAATAGATAGTAGCCTTGTCATTATTAAAGGTAGTCTATTGTTCATAATTTTGTTACTCCAATGGATGGTAACCTTGTCATTATGGAAGGTAGTCTTTTGTTAAGATTTTTGTTACTCAAATGGATGGTAGCCTTGTCATTATTCAAGGTAGTCTGTTGTCGATATTTTTGTTACTCCGATGGATGGTAGCCTTGTCATTATGAAATTAGTCTGTTGTCAAGATTTTTGTTATTCCATTGGATGGTAGCCTTGTCAACTGTGAAGGTAGTTTGTTGTCGAGATTATTGTTATTCCAATGGACGATAACCTTGTCATTATGGAAGGTAGTCTTTTTTCGATATCTTTGTTACTCCAATGAACGTTAGCCTTGTCATTATGAAAGGTAGTATGTTGTTCATATTTTTCTTACTCTAATGGATGGTATCCTTGTCATTATGAAAGGTAGTCTATTGTCGAGATTTTTGTTATTCCAATGGATGGTAACCTTCTCATTATGGAAGGTAGTTTTTTATTGAGATTTTTGATACTCCAATGGATAGTAGCCTTGCCATTAGTGAAGGTAGTATGTTGTCGAGATTTTTGTTATTCCAATGGATGGAAACCTTGTCATTATGTAAGGTAGTCTTTTGTCGATATCTTTTTTACTCCAATGGATGATAGACTTGTCATTATGAAAGGTAGTTTGTTGTTCATATTTTTGTTACTCCAATGGATGGTAGCCTTTCCATTATGGAAGGTAGTCTATTGTCGAGATTTTTTTTATTCTAATGGATGGTAGCCTTGTTCTTATGGAAGGTAGTTTTTTTTCGAGATTTTTGTTACTCCAATGAATGGTATCCTTGTCAATATTAAGGGTAGTCTATCATTGAGATTTCTGTTACTCAAATGGATTGTAGCCTTGTCATTATGGAAGGTAGTTTGTTCTTCAGATTTTTGTTACTATAATGGATGATAGCCTTGTGATTATGGAAGGTAGTCACTTGTAGAGATTTTTGTTATTCCAATGGATGGTATCCTTGTCATTGTGGAACATAGTTTGTTGTCGATATTTTTGTTACTCCATTGGATGGTAGCCCGTTCATTATGGAAGGTAGTCTGTTGTCGAGATTTTTGTTATTCCATTGGATTGTAGCCTTGTCATTATGGAAGGTAGTCTGTTGTCGATATTTTTGTTATTCCAATGGATGTTAACCTTGTCAGTATGGAAGGTAGTTTTTTGTCGATATCTTTGTTACTCCATTGAATGATAGCCTTGTCATTATTCAAGGTAGTCTGTTGTTCATATTTTTGTTACTCCAATGGATGGTAGCCTTGTCATTATGGAAGGTAGTCTATTGTCGATATTTTTGTTATTCCAATGGATGGTAGCCTTCTCATTATGGAAGGTATTTTTTTTTCGAGATTTTTGTTACTTCAATGGATGGTAGCATTGTCATTATAGAAGGTAGTCCGTTGTCGAGATTTTTGTTACCCCAATGGATATAGCCTTGTCAGTATGGAAGGTAGTCTGTTGTCGAGTTTTTTTTTTACTCTAATGAATGGTAGCCTTGTCATTATTGAAGGTAGTCTTTCATTGAGATTTTTGTTACTCCAATGGATTGTAGCCTTTTCATTATGGAAGGTAGTTTGTTCTTCATATTTTTGTTACTTCAATGGATGATAGCCTTGTGATTATGGAAGGTAGTTTGTTGTCGATATTTTTGTTATTCCAATGGATGGTAACCTTGTCATTATGGAAGGTAGTATTTTATCGAGGTTTTTGTTACTCCAATAGATGGTAGCCTTCTCATTATTGAAGGTAGTCTTATGTCAATATCTTTGTTACTCCAATGAATAATTGCCTTGTCATTATGGAAGGTAGTCTATTGTCGAGATTTTTATTACGCCAATTGATGGTAGCCTTGTCATTATGGAAGGTAGTATGTTGTCGAGATTTTATTACTCCAATGGATGGTAGCCTTGTCATTGTGGAACGTAGTCTGTTGTTGATATTTTTTTTACTCCAATGGATGGTAGCCTTGTCATTATGGAAGGAAGTTTGTTGTCAATATTTTTGTTACTCCAATGGATGGTAGCCTTGTCATTATGGAAGGTAGTCTGTTGTCCAGATTTTTTTTATTCCAATGGATGGTAACCTTGTCATTATTGAAGGTAGTCTGTTGTCGATATCTTTTTTACTCCAATGGATGATAGCCTTGTAATTATAGAAGGTAGTCTGTGGTCGAGATTTTTGTTACTACAATGGAGGGTAGCCTTATCATTATGGAAGGTAGTCTGTTGTTCAGATTTTTCTTACTCCAATGGATGGTAGCCTTTTCATTACGGAAAGTAGTCTGTTATCGAGAATTTTTTTATTCCATTGGATGTTAGCCTTGTCATTATGGAAGGTAGTCTATTTTCGAGATTTTTGTTATTCCAATGGATGGTAACCTTGTCATTATGGAAGGTAGTCTGTTGTCTAGATTTTTGTTACTCAAATTGATGGTAGCCTTGTCTTTATGCAAGGTAGTCTGTCGTTGAGAATTTTTTTACTCCAATGGATGATAGCCTTGTCATTATGGAAGGTAGTTTGTTGTCGAGACTTTTGTTACTCCAATGGATGGTAGCCTTGTCATTATGGAAGGTATTGTCGAGATTTTTGATATTCGATTGGATGGTAGCCTTGTCATTATGGAAGGTAGTCTGTTGTCAAAATTTTTGTTATTCCAATGGACGGTAACCTTGTTAGTATGGAAGGTAGTTTTTTGTCGATATCTTTGTTACTCTAATGGATGGTAGCCTTGTCATTATGGAAGGTAGTCTATTGTCGAGATTTTTGTTATTCCAATGGATGGTGGCCTTCTCATTATGGAAGGTAGTTTTTTGCAAAGATTTTTTATACTCCAATGGATCTTAGCCTTGTCATTAGTGAAGGTAGTCTGTTATCGAGATTTTTGTTATTCCAATGGATGGTAACCTTGTCATTATGGAAGGTAGTCTTTTGTCGATATCTTTGTTACTCCAATGGATGATAGCCTTGTCATTATGCAAGGTAGTATGTTGTTCATATTTTTTTTACTCCAATGGATGGTAGCCTTGTCATTATGGAAAGTAGTCTATTGTCGAGATTTTTGTTATTCCAATGGATGGTAGTCTTCTCATTATAAAAGGTAGTTTTCTGTCGAGATTTTTGATACTCAAATGGATGGTAGCCTTGCCATTATGGAAGGTAGTCTGTTGTCGATATTTTTGTTACACCAATAGATGGTAACCTTGTCATTATGGAAGGTAGTTTTTTGTCGAGATTTTTGTTACTCCAATGGATGGTAGCCTTGTCAATATGGAAGGTAGTCTATTGTCGAGATTTTTGATATTCAACTGGATGGTAGCCTTGTCATTATGGAAGGTGGTTTTTTGTCAAGATTTTTGTTACTTCAATGGATGGTAGCATTGTAATTATAGAAGGTAGCCTGATGTCGAGAATTTTGTTACCCCAATGGATGTAGCCTTGTAATTATGTAAGGTAGTCTATTGTCGAGATTTTTTTTACTCCAATGAATGGTAGCCTTGTCATTATTGAAGGTAGTCTGTCATTGAGATTTTTGTTACTCCAATGGATTGTAGCCATGTCATTATGGAAGGTAGTTTGTTCTTCAGATTTTTGTTACTCCAATGGATGATAGCCTTGTGATTATGGAAGTTAGTCTGTTGTCGAGATTTTTGTTATTCCAATTGATGGTAACCTTGACATTATGGAGGGTAGTATTTTATCGAGATTTTTGTTACTCCAATGGATGGTAGCCTTGTCATTATAGAAGGTAGTCTGTTTTCGATATCTTTGTTACTCCAATGAATGATTGCCTTGTCATTATGGAAGGTAGTCTATTGTCGAGATTTTTATTACTCCAATGGATGGTAGCCTTGTCATTATGGAATGTAGTATGTTGTCGACATTTTGTTACTCCAATGGATGGTAGCCTTCTTATTGTGGAACATAGTCTGTTGTTGATATTTTTGTTACTCCAATGGATGCTAGCCTTGTCATTATGGAAGGTAGTTTGTTGTCGATATTTTTGTTACTCCAATGGATGGTAGCCTTGTCATTATGGAAGGTAGTCTGTTGTCCATATTTTTGTTATTCCAATAGATGGTAACATTGTCATTATGGAACGTAGTATTTTGTCAAGATTTTTGTTACTCCAATTGATGGTAGCCTTGTCATTATTGAAGGTAGTCTGTTATTGATATGTTTGTTACTCCATTGGATGATAGCCTTGTCATTATGGAAGGAAGTTTGTTGTCAATATTTTTGTTACTACAATGGATGGTAGCCTTGTCATTATGGAAGGTAGTCTATTGTCCAGATTTTTTTTATTCCAATGGATGGTAACCTTGTCATTATAGAAGGTAGTCTGTTGTCGATATCTTTTTTACTCCAATGGATGATAGCCTTATCATTATGGAAGGTAGTCTGTTGTTCAGATTTTTCTTACTCCAATGGATGGTAGCCTTTTCATTACCGAAAGTAATCTGTTGTCGAGAATTTTTTTATTCCATTGGATGTTAGCCTTGTCATTATGGAAGGTAGTCTATTTTCGATATTTTTGTTATTCCAATGGATGGTAACCTTGTCATTATGGAAGGTAGTCTATTGTCTAGATTTTTGTTACTCAAATTGATGGTAGCCTTGTCTTTATGCAAGGTAGTCTGTCATTGAGAATTTTTTTACTCCAATGGATGATAGCCTTGTCATTATGGAAGGTAGTTTGTTGTCGAGACTTTTGTTACTCCAATGGATGGTAGCCTTGTCATTATGGAAGGTTGTCTGTTGTCGAGATTTTTGATATTCGATTGGATGGTAGCCTTGTCATTATGCAAGGTAGTCTGTTGTCAAAAATTTTGTTATTCCAATGGACGGTAACCTTGTCAGTATGGAAGGTAGTTTTTTGTCGATATCTTTTTTACTCCAATGGATGGTAGCCTTGTCATTATGGAAGGTAGTCTATTGTCTAGATTTTTGTTATTCCAATGGATGGTAGCCTTCTCATTATGGAAGGTAGATTTTTGCCAAGAATTTTTATACTCCAATGGATCTTATCCTTGTCATTAGTGAAGGTAGTCTGTTCTCGAGATTTTTGTTATTCCAATGGATGGTAACCTTGTCATTGTGGAAGGTAGTCTTTTGTCGATATCTTTGTTACTCCAATGGATGATAGCCTTGTCATTATGCAAGGTAGTATGTTGTTCATATTTTTTTTACTCCAATGGATGGTAGCCTTGTCATTATGGAAAGTAGTCTATTGAAGAGATTTTTGTTATTCCAATGGATGGTAGCCTTCTCATTATAAAATGTAGTTTTTTGTTGAGATTTTTGATACTCAAATGGATGGTAGCCTTGCCATTATGGAAGGTAGTCTGTTGTCGAGATTTTTGTTACACCAATAGATGGTAACCTTGTCATTATGGAAGGTAGTTTTTTGTCGAGATTTTTGTTACTCCAATGGATGGTAGCCTTGTCAATATGGAAGGTAGTCTATTGTCGAGATTTTTGATATTCAACTGGATGGTAGCCTTGTCATTATGGAAGGTGGTTTTTTGTCAAGATTTTTGTTACTTCAATGGATGGTAGCATTGTAATTATAGAAGGTAGCCTGATGTCGAGAATTTTGTTACCCCAATGGATGTAGCCTTGTAATTATGTAAGGTAGTCTATTGTCGAGATTTTTTTTACTCCAATGAATGGTAGCCTTGTCATTATTGAAGGTAGTCTGTCATTGAGATTTTTGTTACTCCAATGGATTGTAGCCATGTCATTATGGAAGGTAGTTTGTTCTTCAGATTTTTGTTACTCCAATGGATGATAGCCTTGTGATTATGGAAGTTAGTCTGTTGTCGAGATTTTTGTTATTCCAATTGATGGTAACCTTGACATTATGGAGGGTAGTATTTTATCGAGATTTTTGTTACTCCAATGGATGGTAGCCTTGTCATTATAGAAGGTAGTCTATTTTCGATATCTTTGTTACTCCAATGAATGATTGCCTTGTCATTATGGAAGGTAGTCTATTGTCGAGATTTTTATTACTCCAATGGATGGTAGCCTTGTCATTATGGAATGTAGTATGTTGTCGACATTTTGTTACTCCAATGGATGGTAGCCTTCTTATTGTGGAACATAGTCTGTTGTTGATATTTTTGTTACTCCAATGGATGCTAGCCTTGTCATTATGGAAGGTAGTTTGTTGTCGATATTTTTGTTACTCCAATGGATGGTAGCCTTGTCATTATGGAAGGTAGTCTGTTGTCCATATTTTTGTTATTCCAATAGATGGTAACATTGTCATTATGGAACGTAGTATTTTGTCAAGATTTTTGTTACTCCAATTGATGGTAGCCTTGTCATTATTGAAGGTAGTCTGTTATTGATATGTTTGTTACTCCATTGGATGATAGCCTTGTCATTATGGAAGGAAGTTTGTTGTCAATATTTTTGTTACTACAATGGATGGTAGCCTTGTCATTATGGAAGGTAGTCTATTGTCCAGATTTTTTTTATTCCAATGGATGGTAACCTTGTCATTATAGAAGGTAGTCTGTTGTCGATATCTTTTTTACTCCAATGGATGATAGCCTTATCATTATGGAAGGTAGTCTGTTGTTCAGATTTTTCTTACTCCAATGGATGGTAGCCTTTTCATTACCGAAAGTAATCTGTTGTCGAGAATTTTTTTATTCCATTGGATGTTAGCCTTGTCATTATGGAAGGTAGTCTATTTTCGATATTTTTGTTATTCCAATGGATGGTAACCTTGTCATTATGGAAGGTAGTCTATTGTCTAGATTTTTGTTACTCAAATTGATGGTAGCCTTGTCTTTATGCAAGGTAGTCTGTCATTGAGAATTTTTTTACTCCAATGGATGATAGCCTTGTCATTATGGAAGGTAGTTTGTTGTCGAGACTTTTGTTACTCCAATGGATGGTAGCCTTGTCATTATGGAAGGTTGTCTGTTGTCGAGATTTTTGATATTCGATTGGATGGTAGCCTTGTCATTATGCAAGGTAGTCTGTTGTCAAAAATTTTGTTATTCCAATGGACGGTAACCTTGTCAGTATGGAAGGTAGTTTTTTGTCGATATCTTTTTTACTCCAATGGATGGTAGCCTTGTCATTATGGAAGGTAGTCTATTGTCTAGATTTTTGTTATTCCAATGGATGGTAGCCTTCTCATTATGGAAGGTAGCTTTTTGCCAAGAATTTTTATACTCCAATGGATCTTATCCTTGTCATTAGTGAAGGTAGTCTGTTCTCGAGATTTTTGTTATTCCAATGGATGGTAACCTTGTCATTGTGGAAGGTAGTCTTTTGTCGATATCTTTGTTACTCCAATGGATGATAGCCTTGTCATTATGCAAGGTAGTATGTTGTTCATATTTTTTTTACTCCAATGGATGGTAGCCTTGTCATTATGGAAAGTAGTCTATTGAAGAGATTTTTGTTATTCCAATGGATGGTAGCCTTCTCATTATAAATTGTAGTTTTTTGTTGAGATTTTTGATACTCAAATGGATGGTAGCCTTGCCATTATGGAAGGTAGTCTGTTGTCGAGATTTTGTTTACACCAATAGATGGTAACCTTGTCATTATGGAAGGTAGTTTTTTGTCGAGATTTTTGTTAGTCCAATGGATGGTAGCCTTGTCAATATGGAAGGTAGTCTATTGTCGATATTTTTGATATTCAACTGGATGGTAGCGTTGTCATTATGGAAGGTAGTTTTTTGTCAAGATTTTTGTTACTTCGATGGATGGTAGCATTGTCATTATAGAAGGTAGCCTGATGTCGATAATTTTGTTACCCCAATGGATGTAGCCTTGTCATTATGTAAGGTAGTATATTGTCGAGATTTTTTTTACTCCAATGAATGGTAGCCTTGACATTATTGAAGGTAGTCTGTCATTGAGATTTTTGTTACTCCAATGGATTGTAGCCATGTCATTATGGAAGGTAGTTTGTTCTTCATATTTTTGTTACTCCAATGGATGATAGCCTTGTGATTATGGAAGTTAGTCTGTTGTCGTGATTTTTGTTATTCCAATTGATGGTAACCTTGTCATTATGGAAGGTAGTATTTTATCGAGATTTTTGTTACTCCAATGGATGGTAGCCTTGTCATTATTGAAGGTAGTCTGTTGTCGATATCTTTGTTACTCCAATGAATGATTGCCTTGTCATTATGGAAGGTAGTCTATTGTCGAGATTTTTATTACTCAAATGGATGGTAGCCTTGTCATTATGGAAGGTAGTATGTTGTCGATACTTTGTTACTCCAATGGATGGTAGCCTTCTCATTGTGGAACATAGTCTATTGTTGATATTTTTGTTACTCCAATGGATGCTAGCCTTGTCATTATGGAAGGTAGTTTGTTGTCGATATTTTTGTTACTCCAATGGATGGTAGCCTTGTCATTATGGAAGGTAGTCTGTTGTCCAGATTTTTGTTATTCCAATGGATGGTAACATTGTCATTATGGAACATAGTCTTTTGTCAAGATTTTTGTTACTCCAATGGTTAGTAGCCTTGTCATTATTATAGGTAGTCTGTTGTCGATATCTTTGTTACTCCAATGGATGATAGCCATGTCATTATTGAAGGTAGTCTGTTGTCGAGATTTTTGTTACTCCAATGGATGGTAGCATTGTGATTATGGAAGGTAGTCTGTTGTTCAGATTTTTCTTACTCCAATGGATGGTAGCCTTTTCATTATGGAAGGTAGTCTATTGTCGAGATTTTTGTTATTATAATGGATGGTAACCTTGTCATTATGGAAGGTAGTCTGTTGTCGAGATTTTTGTTACTCAAATGAATGGTAGCCTTGTCTTTATGCAAGGTAGTTTGTCGTTGAGATTTTTGTTACTCCAATGGATTATAGCCTTATCATTATGGAAGGTAGTTTGTTGTCGAGATTTTTGTTACTCCAATGGATGGTAGCCTTGTCATTATGGAAGGTAGTCTGTTGTCGAGATTTTTGTTATTCCATTGGAAGGTAGCCTTGTCATTATGGAAGGTATTCTGTTGTCGAGATTTATGTTATTCCAATGGATGGTAACCTTGTCATTATGGAAGGTAGTCTTTTGTCGATATCTTTGTTACTCCAATGGATGATAGCCTTGTCATTATGCAAGGTAGTATGTTGTTCATATTTTTTTTACTCCAATGGATGGTAGCCTTGTCATTATGGAAAGTAGTCTATTGAAGAGATTTTTGTTATTCCAATGGATGGTAGCCTTCTCATTATAAAATGTAGTTTTTTGTCGAGATTTTTTATACTCAAATGGATGGTAGCCTTGCCATTATGGAAGGTAGTCTGTTGTCGAGATTTTGGTTACACCAATAGATGGTAACCTTGTCATTATGGAAGGTAGTTTTTTGTCCAGATTTTTGTTAATCCAATGGATGGTAGCCTTGTCAATATGGAAGGTAGTGTATTGTTGAGATTTTTGATATTCAACTGGATGGTAGCCTTGTCATTATGGAAGGTAGTTTTTTGTCAAGATTTTTGTTACTTCAATGGATGGTAGCATTGTCATTATAGAAGGTAGCCTGATGTCGAGAATTTTGTTACCCCAATGGATGTAGCCTTGTCATTATGTAAGGTAGTCTATTGTCGAGATTTTTTTTACTCCAATGAATGGTAGCCTTGACATTATTGAAGGTATTCTGTCATTGAGATTTATGTTAATCCAATGGATTGTAGCCATGTCATTATGGAAGGTAGTTTGTTCTTCAGATTTTTGTTACTCCAATGGATGATAGCCTTGTGATTATGGAAGTTAGTCTGTTGTCGAGATTTTTGTTATTCCAATTGATGGTAACCTTGTCATTATGGAAGGTAGTATTTTATCGAGATTTTTGTTACTCCAATGGATGGTAGCCTTCCCATTATTGAAGGTAGTCTGTTGTCGATATCTTTGTTACTCCAATGAATGATTGCCTTGTCATTATGGAAGGTAGTCTATTGTTGAGATTTTTATTACTCAAATGGATGGTAGCCTTGTCATTATGGAAGGTAGTATGTTGTCGAGACTTTGTTACTCCAATGGATGGTAGCCTTCTCATTATGGAACATAGTCTATTGTTGATATTTTTGTTACTCCAATGGATGCTATCCTTGTCATTATGGAAGGTAGTTTGTTGTCGACATTTTTGTTACTCCAATGGATGGTAGCCTTGTCATTATGGAAGGTAGTTTGTTGTCCAGATTTTTGTTATTCCAATGGATGGTAACATTGTCATTATGGAACGTAGTCTTTTGTCAAGATTTTTGTTACTCCAATGGTTAGTAGCCTTGTCATTATTATAGGTAGTCTGTTGTCGATATCTTTGTTATTCCAATGGATGATAGCCATGTCATTATTGAAGGTAGTCTGTTGTCGAGATTTTTGTTACTCCAATGGATGGTAGCCTTGTCATTATGGAAGGTAGTCTGTTGTTCAGATTTTTCTTACTCCAATGGATGGTAGCCTTTTCATTACGGAAGGTAGTCTATTGTCGAGAATTTTTTTATTCCATTGGTTGTTAGCCTTGTCATTATGGAAGGTAGTCTATTGTCGAGATTTTTGTTATTCTAATGGATGGTAACCTTGTCATTATGGAAGGTAGTCTATTGTCGAGATTTTTGTTACTCAAATGGATGGTAGCCTTGTCTTTATGCAAGGTAGTTTGTCGTTGAGATTTTTGTTACTCCAATGGATGATAGCCTTATCATTATGGAAGGTAGTTTGTTGTCGAGATTTTTGTTACTCCAATGGATGGTAGCCTTGTCATTATGGAAGGTAGTCTGTTGTCGAGATTTTTGTTATTCCATTGGAAGGTAGCCTTGTCATTATGGAAGGTATTCTGTTGTCGAGATTTATGTTATTCCAATGGATGGTAACCTTGTCATTATGGAAGGTAGTCTTTTGTCGATATCTTTGTTACTCCAATGGATGATAGCCTTGTCATTATGCAAGGTAGTATGTTGTTCATATTTTTTTTACTCCAATGGATGGTAGCCTTGTCATTATGGAAAGTAGTCTATTGTCGAGATTTTTGTTATTCCAATGGATGGTAGTCTTCTCATTATAAAAGGTAGTTTTCTGTCGAGATTTTTGATACTCAAATGGATGGTAGCCTTGCCATTATGGAAGGTAGTCTGTTGTCGAGATTTTTGTTACACCAATAGATGGTAACCTTGTCATTATGGAAGGTAGTTTTTTGTCGAGATTTTTGTTACTCCAATGGATGGTAGCCTTGTCAATATGGAAGGTAGTCTATTGTCGAGATTTTTGATATTCAACTGGATGGTAGCCTTGTCATTATGGAAGGTGGTTTTTTGTCAAGATTTTTGTTACTTCAATGGATGGTAGCATTGTAATTATAGAAGGTAGCCTGATGTCGAGAATTTTGTTACCCCAATGGATGTAGCCTTGTAATTATGTAAGGTAGTCTATTGTCGAGATTTTTTTTACTCCAATGAATGGTAGCCTTGTCATTATTGAAGGTAGTCTGTCATTGAGATTTTTGTTACTCCAATGGATTGTAGCCATGTCATTATGGAAGGTAGTTTG
Source organism: Vicia faba (assembly GCA_948472305.1). NCBI lineage: Eukaryota > Viridiplantae > Streptophyta > Magnoliopsida > Fabales > Fabaceae > Vicia > Vicia faba. The sequence goes on along the minus strand of OX451739.1, from coordinate 677,976,116 downwards.
TTCTTCAGATTTTTGTTACTCCAATGGATGATAGCCTTGTGATTATGGAAGTTAGTCTGTTGTCGAGATTTTTGTTATTCCAATTGATGGTAACCTTGACATTATGGAGGGTAGTATTTTATCGAGATTTTTGTTACTCCAATGGATGGTAGCCTTGTCATTATAGAAGGTAGTCTGTTTTCGATATCTTTGTTACTCCAATGAATGATTGCCTTGTCATTATGGAAGGTAGTCTATTGTCGAGATTTTTATTACTCCAATGGATGGTAGCCTTGTCATTATGGAATGTAGTATGTTGTCGACATTTTGTTACTCCAATGGATGGTAGCCTTCTTATTGTGGAACATAGTCTGTTGTTGATATTTTTGTTACTCCAATGGATGCTAGCCTTGTCATTATGGAAGGTAGTTTGTTGTCGATATTTTTGTTACTCCAATGGATGGTAGCCTTGTCATTATGGAAGGTAGTCTGTTGTCCATATTTTTGTTATTCCAATAGATGGTAACATTGTCATTATGGAACGTAGTATTTTGTCAAGATTTTTGTTACTCCAATTGATGGTAGCCTTGTCATTATTGAAGGTAGTCTGTTATTGATATGTTTGTTACTCCATTGGATGATAGCCTTGTCATTATGGAAGGAAGTTTGTTGTCAATATTTTTGTTACTACAATGGATGGTAGCCTTGTCATTATGGAAGGTAGTCTATTGTCCAGATTTTTTTTATTCCAATGGATGGTAACCTTGTCATTATAGAAGGTAGTCTGTTGTCGATATCTTTTTTACTCCAATGGATGATAGCCTTATCATTATGGAAGGTAGTCTGTTGTTCAGATTTTTCTTACTCCAATGGATGGTAGCCTTTTCATTACCGAAAGTAATCTGTTGTCGAGAATTTTTTTATTCCATTGGATGTTAGCCTTGTCATTATGGAAGGTAGTCTATTTTCGATATTTTTGTTATTCCAATGGATGGTAACCTTGTCATTATGGAAGGTAGTCTATTGTCTAGATTTTTGTTACTCAAATTGATGGTAGCCTTGTCTTTATGCAAGGTAGTCTGTCATTGAGAATTTTTTTACTCCAATGGATGATAGCCTTGTCATTATGGAAGGTAGTTTGTTGTCGAGACTTTTGTTACTCCAATGGATGGTAGCCTTGTCATTATGGAAGGTTGTCTGTTGTCGAGATTTTTGATATTCGATTGGATGGTAGCCTTGTCATTATGCAAGGTAGTCTGTTGTCAAAAATTTTGTTATTCCAATGGGCGGTAACCTTGTCAGTATGGAAGGTAGTTTTTTGTCGATATCTTTTTTACTCCAATGGATGGTAGCCTTGTCATTATGGAAGGTAGTCTATTGTCTAGATTTTTGTTATTCCAATGGATGGTAGCCTTCTCATTATGGAAGGTAGATTTTTGCCAAGAATTTTTATACTCCAATGGATCTTATCCTTGTCATTAGTGAAGGTAGTCTGTTCTCGAGATTTTTGTTATTCCAATGGATGGTAACCTTGTCATTGTGGAAGGTAGTCTTTTGTCGATATCTTTGTTACTCCAATGGATGATAGCCTTGTCATTATGCAAGGTAGTATGTTGTTCATATTTTTTTTACTCCAATGGATGGTAGCCTTGTCATTATGGAAAGTAGTCTATTGAAGAGATTTTTGTTATTCCAATGGATGGTAGCCTTCTCATTATAAAATGTAGTTTTTTGTTGAGATTTTTGATACTCAAATGGATGGTAGCCTTGCCATTATGGAAGGTAGTCTGTTGTCGAGATTTTGTTTACACCAATAGATGGTAACCTTGTCATTATGGAAGGTAGTTTTTTGTCGAGATTTTTGTTAGTCCAATGGATGGTAGCCTTGTCAATATGGAAGGTAGTCTATTGTCGATATTTTTGATATTCAACTGGATGGTAGCGTTGTCATTATGGAAGGTAGTTTTTTGTCAAGATTTTTTTTACTTCGATGGATGGTAGCATTGTCATTATAGAAGGTAGCCTGATGTCGAGAATTTTGTTACCCCAATGGATGTAGCCTTGTCATTATGTAAGGTAGTCTATTGTCGAGATTTTTTTTACTCCAATGAATGGTAGCCTTGACATTATTGAAGGTAGTCTGTCATTGAGATTTTTGTTACTCCAATGGATTGTAGCCATGTCATTATGGAAGGTAGTTTGTTCTTCATATTTTTGTTACTCCAATGGATGATAGCCTTGTGATTATGGAAGTTAGTCTGTTGTCGTGATTTTTGTTATTCCAATTGATGCTAACCTTGTCATTATGGAAGGTAGTATTTTATCGAGATTTTTGTTACTCCAATGGATGGTAGCCTTGTCATTATTGAAGGTAGTCTGTTGTCGATATCTTTGTTACTCCAATGAATGATTGCCTTGTCATTATGGAAGGTAGTCTATTGTCGAGATTTTTATTACTCAAATGGATGGTAGCCTTGTCATTATGGAAGGTAGTATGTTGTCGATACTTTGTTACTCCAATGGATGGAAGCCTTCTCATTGTGGAACATAGTCTATTGTTGATATTTTTGTTACTCCAATGGATGCTAGCCTTGTCATTATGGAAGGTAGTTTGTTGTCGATATTTTTGTTACTCCAATGGATGGTAGCCTTGTCATTATGGAAGGTAGTCTGTTGTCCAGATTTTTGTTATTCCAATGGATGGTAACATTGTCATTATGGAACATAGTCTTTTGTCAAGATTTTTGTTACTCCAATGGTTAGTAGCCTTGTCATTATTATAGGTAGTCTGTTGTCGATATCTTTGTTACTCCAATGGCTGATAGCCATGTCATTATTGAAGGTAGTCTGTTGTCGAGATTTTTGTTACTCCAATGGATGGTAGCATTGTGATTATGGAAGGTAGTCTGTTGTTCAGATTTTTCTTACTCCAATGGATGGTAGCCTTTTCATTATGGAAGGTAGTCTATTGTCGAGATTTTTGTTATTATAATGGATGGTAACCTTGTCATTATGGAAGGTAGTCTGTTGTCGAGATTTTTGTTACTCAAATGAATGGTAGCCTTGTCTTTATGCAAGGTAGTTTGTCGTTGAGATTTTTGTTACTCCAATGGATTATAGCCTTATCATTATGGAAGGTAGTTTGTTGTCGAGATTTTTGTTACTCCAATGGATGGTAGCCTTGTCATTATGGAAGGTAGTCTGTTGTCGAGATTTTTGTTATTCCATTGGAAGGTAGCCTTGTCATTATGGAAGGTATTCTGTTGTCGAGATTTATGTTATTCCAATGGATGGTAACCTTGTCATTATGGAAGGTAGTCTTTTGTCGATATCTTTGTTACTCCAATGGATGATAGCCTTGTCATTATGCAAGGTAGTATGTTGTTCATATTTTTTTTACTCCAATGGATGGTAGCCTTGTCATTATGGAAAGTAGTCTATTGAAGAGATTTTTGTTATTCCAATGGATGGTAGCCTTCTCATTATAAAATGTAGTTTTTTGTCGAGATTTTTTATACTCAAATGGATGGTAGCCTTGCCATTATGGAAGGTAGTCTGTTGTCGAGATTTTGGTTACACCAATAGATGGTAACCTTGTCATTATGGAAGGTAGTTTTTTGTCCAGATTTTTGTTAATCCAATGGATGGTAGCCTTGTCAATATGGAAGGTAGTGTATTGTCGAGATTTTTGATATTCAACTGGATGGTAGCCTTGTCATTATGGAAGGTAGTTTTTTGTCAAGATTTTTGTTACTTCAATGGATGGTAGCATTGTCATTATAGAAGGTAGCCTGATGTCGAGAATTTTATTACCCCAATGGATGTAGCCTTGTCATTATGTAAGGTAGTCTATTGTCGAGATTTTTTTTACTCCAATGAATGGTAGCCTTGACATTATTGAAGGTAGTCTGTCATTGAGATTTATGTTAATCCAATGGATTGTAGCCATGTCATTATGGAAGGTAGTTTGTTCTTCAGATTTTTGTTACTCCAATGGATGATAGCCTTGTGATTATGGAAGTTAGTCTGTTGTCGAGATTTTTGTTATTCCAATTGATGGTAACCTTGTCATTATGGAAGGTAGTATTTTATCGAGATTTTTGTTACTCCAATGGATGGTAGCCTTCCCATTATTGAAGGTAGTCTGTTGTCGTTATCTTTGTTACTCCAATGAATGATTGCCTTGTCATTATGGAAGGTAGTCTATTGTTGAGATTTTTATTACTCAAATGGATGGTAGCCTTGTCATTATGGAAGGTAGTATGTTGTCGAGACTTTGTTACTCCAATGGATGGTAGCCTTCTCATTATGGAACATAGTCTATTGTTGATATTTTTGTTACTCCAATGGATGCTATCCTTGTCATTATGGAAGGTAGTTTGTTGTCGATATTTTTGTTACTCCAATGGATGGTAGCCTTGTCATTATGGAAGGTAGTTTGTTGTCCAGATTTTTGTTATTCCAATGGATGGTAACATTGTCATTATGGAACGTAGTCTTTTGTCAAGATTTTTGTTACTCCAATGGTTAGTAGCCTTGTCATTATTATAGGTAGTCTGTTGTCGATATCTTTGTTACTCCAATGGATGATAGCCATGTCATTATTGAAGGTAGTCTGTTGTCGAGATTTTTGTTACTCCAATGGATGGTAGCCTTGTCATTATGGAAGGTAGTCTGTTGTTCAGATTTTTCTTACTCCAATGGATGGTAGCCTTTTCATTACGGAAGGTAGTCTATTGTCGAGAATTTTTTTATTCCATTGGTTGTTAGCCTTGTCATTATGGAAGGTAGTCTATTGTCGAGATTTTTGTTATTCTAATGGATGGTAACCTTGTCATTATGGAAGGTAGTCTATTGTCGAGATTTTTGTTACTCAAATGGATGGTAGCCTTGTCTTTATGCAAGGTAGTTTGTCGTTGAGATTTTTGTTACTCCAATGGATGATAGCCTTATCATTATGGAAGGTAGTTTGTTGTCGAGATTTTTGTTACTCCAATGGATGGTAGCCTTGTCATTATGGAAGGTAGTCTGTTGTCGAGATTTTTGTTATTCCATTGGAAGGTAGCCTTGTCATTATGGAAGGTATTCTGTTGTCGAGATTTATGTTATTCCAATGGATGGTATCCTTGTCATTATGGAAGGTAGTCTTTTGTCGATATCTTTGTTACTCCAATGGATGATAGCCTTGTCATTATGCAAGGTAGTATGTTGTTCATGTTTTTTTTACTCCAATGGATGGTAGCCTTGTCATTATGGAAAGTAGTCTATTGAAGAGATTTTTGTTATTCCAATGGATGGTAGCCTTCTCATTATAAAATGTAGTTTTTTATCGAGATTTTTGATACTCAAATGGATGGTAGCCTTGCCATTATGGAAGGTAGTCTGTTGTCGAGATTTTGGTTACACCAATAGATGGTAACCTTGTCATTATGGAAGGTAGTTTTTTGTCCAGATTTTTGTTAATCCAATGGATGGTAGCCTTGTCAATATGGAAGGTAGTCTATTGTCGAGATTTTTGATATTCAACTGGATGGTAGCCTTGTCATTATGGAAGGTAGTTTTTTGTCAAGATTTTTGTTACTTCAATGGATGGTAGCATTGTCATTATAGAAGGTAGCCTGATGTCGAGAATTTTGTTACCCCAATGGATGTAGCCTTGTCATTATGTAAGGTAGTCTATTGTCGAGATTTTTTTTACTCCAATGAATGGTAGCCTTGACATTATTGAAGGTAGTCTGTCATTGAGATTTATGTTAATCCAATGGATTGTAGCCATGTCATTATGGAAGGTAGTTTGTTCTTCAGATTTTTGTTACTCCAATGGATGATAGCCTTGTGATTATGGAAGTTAGTCTGTTGTCGAGATTTTTGTTATTCCAATTGATGGTAACCTTGTCATTATGGAAGGTAGTATTTTATCGAGATTTTTGTTACTCCAATGGATGGTAGCCTTCCCATTATTGAAGGTAGTCTGTTGTCGATATCTTTGTTACTCCAATGAATGATTGCCTTGTCATTATGGAAGGTAGTCTATTGTCGAGATTTTTATTACTCAAATGGATGGTAGCCTTGTCATTATGGAAGGTAGTATGTTGTCGAGACTTTGTTACTCCAATGGATGGTAGCCTTCTCATTGTGGAACATAGTCTATTGTTGATATTTTTGTTACTCCAATGGATGCTATCCTTGTCATTATGGAAGGTAGTTTGTTGTCGATATTTTTGTTACTCCAATGGATGGTAGCCTTGTCATTATGGAAGGTAGTCTGTTGTCCAGATTTTTGTTATTCCAATGGATGGTAACATTGTCATTATGGAACGTAGTCTTTTGTCAAGATTTTTGTTACTCCAATGGTTAGTAGCCTTGTCATTATTATAGGTAGTCTGTTGTCGATATCTTTGTTACTCCAATGGATGATAGCCATGTCATTATTGAAGGTAGTCTGTTGTCGAGATTTTTGTTACTCCAATGGATGGTAGCCTTGTCATTATGGAAGGTAGTCTGTTGTTCAGATTTTTCTTACTCCAATGGATGGTAGCCTTTTCATTACGGAAGGTAGTCTATTGTCGAGAATTTTCTTATTCCATTGGTTGTTAGCCTTGTCATTATGGAAGGTAGTCTATTGTCGAGATTTTTGTTATTCTAATGGATGGTAACCTTGTCATTATGGAAGGTAGTCTATTGTCGAGATTTTTGTTACTCAAATGGATGGTAGCCTTGTCTTTATGCAAGGTAGTTTGTCGTTGAGATTTTTGTTACTCCAATGGATGATAGCCTTATCATTATGGAAGGTAGTTTGTTGTCGAGATTTTTGTTACTCCAATGGATGGTAGCCTTGTCATTATGGAAGGTAGTCTGTTGTCAAGATTTTTGTTATTCCATTGGAAGGTAGCCTTGTCATTATGGAAGGTATTCTGTTGTCGAGATTTATGTTATTCCAATGGATGGTAACCTTGTCATTATGGAAGGTAGTCTTTTGTCGATATCTTTGTTACTCCAATGGATGATAGCCTTGTCATTATGCAAGGTAGTATGTTGTTCATATTTTTTTTACTCCAATGGATGGTAGCCTTGTCATTATGGAAAGTAGTCTATTGAAGAGATTTTTGTTATTCCAATGGATGGTAGCCTTCTCATTATAAAATGTAGTTTTTTATCGAGATTTTTGATACTCAAATGGATGGTAGCCTTGCCATTATGGAAGGTAGTCTGTTGTCGAGATTTTGGTTACACCAATAGATGGTAACCTTGTCATTATGGAAGGTAGTTTTTTGTCCAGATTTTTGTTAATCCAGTGGATGGTAGCCTTGTCAATATGGAAGGTAGTCTATTGTCGAGATTTTTGATATTCAACTGGATGGTAGCCTTGTCATTATGGAAGGTAGTTTTTTGTCAAGATTTTTGTTACTTCAATGGATGGTAGCATTGTCATTATAGAAGGTAGCCTGATGTCGAGAATTTTGTTACCCCAATGGATGTAGCCTTGTCATTATGTAAGGTAGTCTATTGTCGAGATTTTTTTTACTCCAATGAATGGTAGCCTTGACATTATTGAAGGTAGTCTGTCATTGAGATTTATGTTACTCCAATGGATTGTAGCCATGTCATTATGGAAGGTAGTTTGTTCTTCAGATTTTTGTTACTCCAATGGATGATAGCCTTGTGATTATGGAAGTTAGTCTTTTGTCGAGATTTTTGTTATTCCAATTGATGGTAACCTTGTCATTATGGAAGGTAGTATTTTATCGAGATTTTTGTTACTCCAATGGATGGTAGCCTTGTCATTATTGAAGGTAGTCTGTTGTCGATATCTTTGTTACTCAAATGAATGATTGCCTTGTCATTATGGAAGGTAGTCTATTGTCGAGATTTTTATTACTCAAATGGATGGTAGCCTTGTCATTATGGAAGGTAGTATGTTGTCTAGACTTTGTTACTCCAATGGATGGTAGCCTTCTCATTGTGGAACATAGTCTATTGTTGATATTTTTGTTACTCCAATGGATGCTAGCCTTGTCATTATGGAAGGTAGTTTGTTGTCGATATTTTTGTTACTCCAATGGATGGTAGCCTTGTCATTATGGAAGGTAGTCTGTTGTCCAGATTTTTGTTATTCCAATGGATGGTAACATTGTCATTATGGAACGTAGTCTTTTGTCAAGATTTTTGTTACTCCAATGGTTAGTAGCCTTGTCATTATTATAGGTAGTCTGTTGTCGATATCTTTGTTACTCCAATGGATGATAGCCATGTCATTATTGAAGGTAGTCTGTTGTCGAGATTTTTGTTACTCCAATGGATAGTAGCCTTGTCATTATGGAAGGTAGTCTGTTGTTCAGATTTTTCTTACTCCAATGGATGGTAGCCTTTTCATTACGGAAGGTAGTCTATTGTCGAGAATTTTTTTATTCCATTGGTTGTTAGCCTTGTCATTATGGAAGGTAGTCTATTGTCGAGATTTTTGTTATTCTAATGGATGGTAACCTTGTCATTATGGAAGGTAGTCTGTTGTCGAGATTTTTGTTACTCAAATGGATGGTAGCCTTGTCTTTATGCAAGGTAGTTTGTCGTTGAGATTTTTGCTACTCCAATGGATGATAGCCTTATCATTATGGAAGGTAGTTTGTTGTCGAGATTTTTGTTACTCCAATGGATGGTAGCCTTGTCATTATGCAAGGTAGTCTGTTGTCGAGATTTTTGTTATTCCATTGGAAGGTAGCCTTGTCATTATGGAAGGTATTCTGATGTCGAGATTTTTGTTATTCCAATGGATGGTAACCTTGTCATTATGGAAGGTAGTCTTTTGTCGATATCTTTGTTACTCCAATGGATGATAGCCTTGTCATTATGCAAGGTAGTATGTTGTTCATTTTTTTTACTCCAATGGATGGTAGCCTTGTCATTATGGAAAGTCGTCTATTGTCGAGATTTTTGTTATTCCAATGGATGGTAGTCTTCTCATTATAAAAGGTAGTTTTCTGTCGAGATTTTTGATACTCAAATGGATGGTAGCCTTGCCATTATGGAAGGTAGTCTGTTGTCGATATTTTTGTTACACCAATGGATGGTAGCCTTGTCATTATGGAAGGTAGTTTTTTGTCGAGATTTTTGTTACTCCAATGGATGGTAGCCCTGTCAATATGGAAGGTAGTCTATTGTCGAGATTTTTGATATTCAACTGGATGGTAGCCTTGTCATTATGGAAGGTAGTTTTTTGTCAAGATTTTGGTTTCTTCAATGGATGGTAGCATTGTAATTATAGAAGGTAGCCTGATGTCGAGAATTTTGTTACCCCAATGGATGTAGCCTTGTAATTATGTAAGGTAGTTTATTGTCGAGATTTTTTTTACTCCAATGAATGTTAGCCTTGTCATTATTGAAGGTAGTCTGTCATTGATATTTTTGTTACTCCAATAGATTGTAGCCATGTCATTATGGAAGGTAGTTTGTTCTTCGGATTTTTGTTAATCCAATGGATGATAGCCTTGTGATTATGGAAGTTAGTCTGTTGTCGAGATTTTTGTTATTCCAATTGATGGTAACCTTGTCATTATGGAAGGTAGTATTTTATCGAGATTTTTGTTACTCCAATGGATGGTAGCCTTATTATTATTGAAGGTAGAATGTTGTCGATATATTTGTTACTCCAATGAATGATTGCCTTGTCATTATGGAAGGTAGTCTATTGTCGATATTTTTATTACTCCAATGGATGGTAGCCTTGTCATTATGGAAGGTAGTATGTTGTCGACATTTTGTTACTCCAATGGATTGTAGCCTTCTTATTGTGGAACATAGTCTGTTGTTGATATTTTTGTTACTCCAATGGATGCTAGCCTTATCATTATGGAAGGTAGTTTGTTGTCAATATTTTTGTTACTCCAATGGATGGTAGCCTTGTCATTATGGAAGGTAGTCTGTTGTCCATATTTTTGTTATTCCAATAGATGGTAACATTGTCATTATGGAACGTAGTATTTTGTCAAGATTTTTGTTACTCCAATTGATGGTAGCCTTGTCATTATTGAAGGTAGTCTGTTATCGATATCTTTGTTACTCCAATGGATGATAGCCTTGTCATTATGGAAGGAAGTTTGTTGTCAATATTTTTGTTACTCCAATGGATGGTAGCCTTGTCATTATGGAAGGTAGTCTGTTGTCCAGATTTTTTTTATTCCAATGGATGGTAACCTTGTCATTATAGAAGGTAGTCTGTTGTCGATATCTTTTTCACTCCAATGGATGATAGACTTATCATTATGGAAGGTAGTCTGTTGTTCAGATTTTTCTTACTCCAATGGATGGTAGCCTTTTCATTACGGAAAGTAGTCTGTTGTCGAGAATTTTTTTATTCCATTGGATGTTAGCCTTGTCATTATGGAAGGTAGTCTATTTTCGATATTTTTGTTATTCCAATGGATGGTAACCTTGTCATTATGGAAGGTAGTCTGTTGTCTAGATTTTTGTTACTCAAATTGATGGTAGCCTTGTCTTTATGCAAGGTAGTCTGTCGTTGAGAATTTTTTTACTCCAATGGATGATAGCCTTGTCATTATGGAAGGTAGTTTGTTGTCGAGACTTTTGTTACTCCAATGGATGGTAGCCTTGTCATTATGGAAGGTAGTCTGTTGTCGAGATTTTTGATATTCGATTGGATGGTAGCCTTGTCATTATGCAAGGTAGTCTGTTGTCAAAATTTTTGTTTTTCCAATGGACGGTAACCTTGTCAGTATGGAAGGTAGTTTTTTGTCGATATCTTTTTTACTCCAATGGATGGTATCCTTGTCATTAGTGAAGGTAGTCTGTTGTCGAGATTTTTGTTATTCCAATGGATGGTAACCTTGTCATTATGGAAGGTAGTCTTTTGTTGATATCTTTGTTACTCCAATGGATGATAGCCTTGTCATTATGCAAGGTAGTATGTTGTTCATATTTTTTTTACTCCAATGGATGGTAGCCTTGTCATTATGGAAAGTAGTCTATTGAAGAGATTTTTGTTATTCCAATGGATGGTAGCCTTCTCATTATAAAATCTATTTTTTTGTCGAGATTTTTGATACTCAAATGGATGGTAGCCTTGCAATTATGGAAGGTAGTCTGTTGTCGAGATTTTGGTTACACCAATAGATGGTAACCTTGTCATTATGGAAGGTAGTTTTTTGTCGAGATTTTTGTTACTCCAATGGATGGTAGCCTTGTCAATATGGAAGGTAGTCTATTGTCGAGATTTTTGATATTCAACTGGATGGTAGCCTTGTCATTATGGAAGGTAGTTTTTTGTCAAGATTTTTGTTACTTTAATGGATGGTAGCATTGTCATTATAGAAGGTAGCCTGATGTCGAGAATTTTGTTACCCCAATGGATGTAGCCTTGTCATTATGTAAGGTAGTCTGTTGTTGAGATTTTTTTTACTCCAATGAATGGTAGCCTTGACATTATTGAAGGTAGTCTGTCATTGAGATTTTTGTTACTCCAATGGATTGTAGCCATGTCATTATGGAAGGTAGTTTGTTCTTCAGATTTTTGTTACTCCAATGGATGATAGCCTTGTGATTATGGAAGTTAGTCTGTTGTCGAGATTTTTGTTATTCCAATTGATGGTAACCTTGTCATTATGGAAGGTAGTATTTTATCAAGATTTTTGTTACTCCAATGGATGGTAGCCTTGTCATTATTGAAGGTAGTCTGTTGTCGATATCTTTGTTACTCCAATGAATGATTGCCTTGTCATTATGGAAGGTAGTCTATTGTCGAGATTTTTATTACTCAAATGGATGGTGGCCTTGTCATTATGGAAGGTAGTATGTTGTCGAGACTTTGTTACTCCAATGGATGGTAGCCTTCTCATTGTGGAACATAGTCTATTGTTGATATTTTTGTTACTCCAATGGACGCTAGCCTTGTCATTATGGAAGGTAGTTTGTTGTCGATATTTTTGTTACTCCAATGGATGGTAGCCTTGTCATTATGGAAGGTAGTTTGTTGTCCAGATTTTTGTTATTCCAATGGATGGTAACATTGTCATTATGGAACGTAGTCTTTTGTCAAGATTTTTGTTACTCCAATGGTTAGTAGCATTGTCATTATTATAGGTAGTCTGTTGTCGATATCTTTGTTACTCCAATGGATGATAGCCATGTCATTATTGAAGGTAGTCTGTTGTCGAGATTTTTGTTACTCCAATGGATGGTAGCCTTGTCATTATGGAAGGTAGTCTGTTGTTCAGATTTTTCTTACTCCAATGGCTGGTAGCCTTTTCATTACGGAAGGTAGTCTATTGTCGAGAATTTTTTTATTCCATTGGTTGTTAGCCTAGTCATTATGGAAGGTAGTCTATTGTCAAGATTTTTGTTATTCTAATGGATGGTAACCTTGTCATTATGGAAGGTAGTTTGTTGTCGAGATTTTTGTTACTCAAATGGATGGTAGCCTTGTCTTTATGCAAGGTAGTTTGTCATTGAGATTTTTGTTACTCCAATGGATGATAGCCTTATCATTATGGAAGGTAGTTTGTTGTCGAGATTTTTGTTACTCCAATGGATGGTAGCCTTGTTATTATGGAAGGTAGTCTGTTGTCGAGATTTTTGTTATTCCATTGGAAGGTAGCCTTGTCATTATGGAAGGTATTCTGATGTCGAGATTTTTGTTATTCCAATGGATGGTAACCTTGTCAGTATGGAAGGTAGTTTTTTGTCGATATCTTTGTTACTCCAATGGATGATAGCTTTGTCATTATGCAAGGTAGTCTGTTGTTCATATTTTTGTTACTCTAATGGATGGTAGCCTTGTCATTATGGAAGGTAGTCTATTGTCAAGATTTTTGTTATTCCAATGGAAAGTAGCCTTCTCATTATGGAAGGTAGTTTTTTGTCACGATTTTTGATACTCCAATGGATGGTAGCCTTGCCATTATGGAAGGTAGTCTGTCGTCGAGATTTTTGTAACTCCAATGGATGGTAGCCTTGTCATTTTGTTAGGTAGTCTATTATCGAGATTTTTGTTATTCCAATGGATGATAACCTTGTCATTATGGAAGGTAGTCTGTTGTCGAGATTTTTTTTACTCCAATAGATGGTAGCCTTGTCATTATGGAAGGTTGTCTATTCTCGATATTTTTGTTACCCCAATGGATGGTGGCCTTGTAATTATGGAAGGTAGTCTGTTGTCGAGATTTTTGTCACCACAATGGATGGTAGCCTTGTAATTATGGAAGGTAGTTTGTTGTCGAGATTCTTGTTACTCCAATGGATGGTAGCCTTGTAATTATGGAAGGTAGTCTGTTGTTGAGATTTTTATTACTCCAATGGATGGTAACCTTGTCATTATGGAAGGTATTCTATCATTGAGATTTATGTTACTCCAATGGATTGTAGCCTTGTCATTATGTAAGGTAGTCTGTTGTTCAAATTTTTGTTACTCTAATGGATGGTAGCTTTGTGATTATGGAAGATAGTCTGTAGTCGAGATTTTTGTTATTGTAATGAATGGTAACCATGTTAGTATGAAAGGGAGTTTTTTGTCGATATTTTTGTTACTCCAATGGATGGTAGCCTTGTCATTATTGAAGTTAGTCTATTGTCGATATCTTTGTTACTACAATGGATGATAGCCTTGTCATTATGCAAGGTAGTATGTTGTTCATATTTTTCTTACTCCAATGGATGGTAGCCTTGTCATTATGGAAGGTAGTCTGTTGTCGATATTTTTGTTACTCCAATGAATGGTAGCCTTGTCAATATGGAAGGTAGTATGTCATTAAGATTTTTGTTACTCCAATGGATTATAGCCTTGTCATTATGGAAGGTAGTTTATTGTTCATATTTTTGTTACTCCAATGGATGGTAGCCTTGTCATTATGGAAGGTAGTCTGTTGTCGAGATTTTTGTTATTCCATTGGATGGTAGCCTTGCCATTACGGAAGGCACTTATTGTCGATATTTTTGATACTCCAATGGATGGTAGCCTTGTCATTACGGAAGGTAGTCTGTTGTCAAGATTTTTGTTACCCCAATGGATGGTAGCCTTGTCATAATGTAAGGTAGTCTGTTGTTCAGATTTTTGTTACTCCAATGGATGGTAGCCTTGTCATTATGGAAGGTAGTTTATTCTAGAGATTTTTGTTATTCCATTGGATGGTAGCCTTATCATTATGGAAGGTAGTTTTTTATCGAGATTTTTGTTACTGCAATGGATGGTAGCCTTGTCATTATGGAAGGTAGTCTATTGTCGTGATTTTTGTTATTCTAATGGATGGTAACCTTGTCAGTATGGAAGGTAGTCTTTTGTCGAGATTTTTGTTACTCCAATGGATGGTATCCTTGTCATTATTTAAGGTTGTATATTGTCAATATCTTTGTTACTCTAATGGATGATATCCTTGTCATTATGCAAGGTAGTCTGTTGTTTAGATTTTTGTTACTCCAATGGATGGTAGCCTTGTCATTATGGAAGGTAGTCTGTTGTCGAGATTTTTGTTATTCCATTGGATGGTATCCTTGTCATTACGGAAGGCACTTATTGTCGATATTTTTTATACTCCAATGGATGGTAGCCTTGTCATTACGGAAGATAGTCTCTTGTCACGATTTATGTTATTCCAATGGACGGTAACCTTGTCAGTATGGAAGGTAGTCTTTTGTCGAGATTTTTGTTACTCCAATGGATGTTAGCCTTGTCATTATTGAAGGTATTCTATTATCGATATCTTTGTTACTCCAATGTATGATAGCCTTGTCATTATGCAAGGTAGTCTGTTGTTCATATTTGTGTTACTCCAATGGATGGTATCCTTGTCATTATGGAAGGTAGTCTATTGTCGATATTTTTTTACTACAATGGATGGTAGCCTTGTCATTATGGAAGCTAGTCAGTTGTCGAGATTTTTGTTACCACAATGGATGGTAGCCTTGTAATTATGGAAGGTAGTCTGTTGTCGAGATTTTCGTTACTCTAATGGATGGTAGCCTTGTCATTCTGGAAGGTAGTCTGTCGTTGAGATTTTTGTTATTCCAATGGATTGTAGCCTTGTCATTATGTAAGGTAGTCTGTTGTTCAGATTTTTGTTACTTCAATGGATGGTAGCCTTATCATTACGGAAGATAGTCTGTAGTCGAGATTTATGTTATTCCAATGGATGGTAACCTTGTCAGTACGGAAGGAAGTCTTTTGTCGAGATTTTTGTTACTCCAATGGATGGTAGCCTTGTCACTATTGAAGGTAGTCTATTGTCGATATCTTTGTTACTCCAATGTATGATAGCCTTGTCATTATGCAAGGTAGTCTATTGTTCAGATTTTTGTTACTCCAATGGATGGTAGCCTTGTCATTATTGAAGGTAGTCTATTGTTGAGATTTTTGTTATTCCAATGGATGGTAGCCTTATCATAATGGAAGGTAGTTTTTTATCGAGATTTTTGTTACTCCAATGGATGGTAGCCTTGACATTTTGTGAGGTAGTCTATTGTCGAGATTTTTGTTATTCCAATGGATGGTAACCTTGTCATTATGGAAGGTAGTCTGTTGTCGAGATTTTTTTTACTCCAATAGATGGTAGCCTTGTCATTATGGAAGGTAGTCTATTCTCGAGATTTTTGTTACCCCAATTGATGGTGGCCTTGTAATTATGGATGGTAGTGTGTTGTCCAGATTTTTGTCACCCCAATGGATGGTAGCCTTGTAATTATGGAAGGTAGTTTGTTGTCGGGATTCTTGTTACTCCAATTGATGGTAGCCTTGTAATTATGGAAGGTAGTCTGTTGTTCAAATTTTTGTTACTCTAATGGATGGTAGCCTTGTCATTATGGAAGATAGTCTGTAGTCGAGATTTTTGTTATTGTAATGAATGGTAACCTTGTCAGTATGAAAGGGAGTCTTTTTTCGATATTTTTATTACTCCAATGGATGGTAGCCTTGTCATTATTGAAGGTAGTCTATTGTCGATATCTTTGTTACTACAATGGATGATAGCCTTGTCATTATGCAAGGTAGTATGTTGTTCATATTTTTCTAACTCCAACGGATGGTAGCCTTGTCATTATGGAAGGTAGTCTGTTATCGATATTTTTGTTACTCCAATGGATTATAGCCTTGTCATTATGGAAGGTAGTTTGTTGTTCATATTTTTGTTACTCCAATGGATGGTAGCCTTGTCATTATGGAAGGTAGTCTGTTGTCGAGATTTTTGTTATTCCATTGGATGGTAGCCTTGTCATTACGGAAGGCACTTATTGTCGATATTTTTGATACTCCAATGGATGGTAGCCTTGTCATTACGGAAGGTAGTATGTTGTCAAGATTTTTGTTACCCCAATGGATTGTAGCCTTGTCATAATGTAAGGTAGTCTGTTGTTCAGATTTTTGTTACTCCAATGGATGGTAGCCTTGTCATTATGGAACATAGTCTGTAGTCGAGATTTTTGTTATTCCAATGGATGGTAACCTTGTCAGTATGAAAGGGAGTCTTTTGTCGATATTTTTGTTAGACCAATGGATGGTAGCCTTGTCAATATTGAAGGTAGTCTATTGTCGATATCTTTGTTACTCCAATGGATGATAGCCTTGTCATTATGCAAGGTAGTCTATTGTTCATATTTTTGTTACTCCAATGGATGGTAGCCTTGTCATTATGGAAGGTAGTATGTTGTCGATATTTTTGTTACTCCAATGAATGGTAGCCTTGTCAATATGGAAGGTAGTATGTCGTTATGATTTTTGTTACTCCAATGGATTATAGCCTTGTCATTATGGAAGGTAGTTTGTTGTTCATATTTTTGTTACTCCAATGAATGGTAGCCTTGTCATTATGGAAGGTAGTATGTTGTCGAGATTTTTGTTATTCCATTTGATGGTAGCCTTGTCATTACGGAAGGCACTTATTGTTGATATTTTTGATACTCCAATGGATGGTAGCCTTGTCATTACAGAAGGTAGTAAGTTGTCAAGGTTTTTGTTACCCCAATGGATGGTAGCCTTATCATTATATAAGGTAGTCTGATGTTCAAATTTTTGTTACTCCAATGGATGGTAGTCTTGTCATTATGGAAGATAGTCTGTAGTTGAGATTTTTGTTATTCCAATGGATGGTAACCTTGTCAGTATGGAAGGTAGTCTTTTGTCGAGATTTTGATACTCCAATGGATGGTGGCCTTGTCATTATTGAAGGTAGTATGTTGTCGATATCTTTGTTACTCCAATGGATGATAGCCTTGTAATTATGGAAGGTAGTCTGTTGTCGAGATTTTTGTTACTCCAATAGATGGTAGCATTTTAATTATGGAAGGTAGTCTGTTGTCGAGATTTTTGTTACTCCAATGGATGGTAACCTTGTCATTATGGAAGGTATTATGTCATTGAGATTTCTGTTACTCCAATGGATTGTAGCCTTGTCATTATGTAAGGTAGTCTGTTATTCAGATTTTTGTTACTCCAATGGATGGTAGCCTTGTCATTATGGAAGGTAGTCTATTTTCGAGATTTTTGTTATTCTAATGGATGGTAACCTTGTCAGTATGGAAGGTAGTCTTTTGTCGAGATTTTTGTTACTCCAATGGATGGTAGCCTTGTCATTATTGAAGGTTGTCTATTGTCAATATCTTTGTTACTCTAATGGATGATATCCTTGTCATTATGCAAGGTAGTCTGTTGTTCATATTTTTGTTACTCCAATGGATGGTAGCCTTGTCATTATGGAAGGTAGTCTGTTGTTGATATTTTTGTTATTCCAATGATTGGTAGCCTTGTCAATATGGAAGGCAATGTGTCGTTAATATTTTTGTTACTCCAATGGATTATAGCCTTGTCATTATGGAAGGTAGTTTGTTGTTCAGATTTTTGTTACTCCAATGGATGGTAGCCTTGTCATTATGGAAGGTAGTTTGTTGTCGAGATTTTTGTTATTCCATTGGATGGTATCCTTGTCATTACGGAAGGCACTTATTGTCGATATTTTTGATACTCCAATGGATGGTAGCTTTGTCATTACGGAAGATAGTTTGTTGTCACGATTTTTGTTATTCCAATGGATGGTAACCTTGTCAGTATGGACGGTAGTCTTTTGTCGAGATTTTTGCTACTCCAATGGATGTTAGCCTTGTCATTATTGAAGTTATTCTTTTATCGATATCTTTGTTACTCGAATGGATGATAGCCTTGTCATTATGCAAGGTAGTCTGTTGTTCATATTTGTGTTACTCCAATGGATGGTAGCCTTGTCATTATGGAAGGTAGTCTATTGTCGATATTTTTTTACTACAATGGATGGTAGCCTTGTCATTATGGAAGCTAGTCAGTTGTCGAGATTTTTGTTACCCCAATGGATGGTAGCCTTGTAATTATGGAAGGTAGTCTGTCGTTGAGATTTTTGTTACTCCAACGGATTGTAGCCTTGTCATTATGTAAGGTAGTATGTTGTTCAGATTTTTGTTACTCAAATGGATGGTAGCCTTGTCATTACGGAAGATAGTCTGTAGTCGAGATTTATGTTATTCTAATGGATGGTAACCTTGTCATAATTGAAGGTAGTCTATTGTCGATATCTTTGTTACTCCAATGGATGATAACCTTGTCATTATGCAAGGTAGTCTATTGTTCAGATTTTTGTTACTCCAATGGATGGTAGCATTGTCATTATGGAAGGTAGTCTATTGTTGAGATTTTTGTTATTCCAATGGATGGTAGCCTTATCGTAATGGAAGGTAGTTTTTTATCGATATTTTTGTTACTCCAATGGATGGTAGCCTTGTCATTTTGTGAGGTAGTCTATTGTTGAGATTTTTGTTATTCTAATGGATGGTAACCTTGTCATTATGGAAGGTAGTCTGTTGTCGAGATTTTTTTTACTCCAATAGATGGTAGCCTTGTCATTATGGAAGGTAGTCTATTCTCGAGATTTTTGTTACCCCAATGGATGGTGGCCTTGTAATTATGGAAGGTAGTCTGTTGTCGAGATTTTTGTTACCCCAATGGATGGGTGCCTTATAATTATGGAAGGTAGTTTGTTGTCGAGATTCTTGTTACTCCAATGGATGGTAGCCTTGTAAGTATGGAAGGTAGTCTGTTGTCGAGATTTTTGTTACTCCAATGGATGGTAACCTTGTCATTATGGAAGGTATTCTATCGTTGAGATTTATGTTACTCCAATGGATTGTAGCCTTGTCATTATGTATGGTAGTCTATTGTTCAAATTTTTGTTACTCTAATGGATGGTAGCCTTGTCATTATGGAAGATAGTCTATAGTCGAGATTTTTGTTATTGTAATGAATGGTAACCTTGTCAGTATGAAAGGGAGTCTTTTGTCAATATTTTTGTTACTCCAAAGGATGGTAGCCTTGTCATTATTGAAGGTAGTCTATTGTCGATATCTATGTTACTACAATGGATGATAGCCTTGTCATTATGCAAGGTAGTCTGTTGTTCATATTTTTATTACTCTAATGGATGGTAGCCTTGTCATTATGGAAGGTAGTCTGTTGTCGATATTTTTGTTACTCCAATGAATGGTAGCCTTGTCAATATGGAAGGTAGTATGTCGTTAAGATTTTTGTTACTCCAATGGATTATAGCCTTGTCATTATGGAAGGTAGTTTGTTGTTCATATTTTTGTTACTCCAATGGATGGTAGCCTTGTCATTATGGCAGGTAGTCTGTTGTCGAGATTTTTGTTATTCCATTGGTTGGTAGCCTTGTCATTATGGAAGGCACTTATTGTCGATATTTTTGATACTCCAATGGATGGTAGCCTTGTCATTACGGAAGGTAGTCTGTTGTCAAGATTTTTGTTACCCCAATGGATGCTAGCCTTGTCATAATGTAAGGTAGTCTGTTGTTGAGATTTTTGTTATTCCAATGGATGGTAACCTTATCAGTATGGAAGGTAGTCTTTTGTCGAGATTTTGTTACTCCAATGGATGGTAGCCTTGTCATTATGGAAGGTAGTATGTTTTCGATATCTTTGTTACTCCAATGGATGATAGCCTTGTAATTATGGAAGGTAGTCTGTTGTCAAGATTTTTGTTATTCCAACAGATGGTAGCATTATAATTATGGAAGGTAGTCTATTGTCGAGATTTTTGTTACTCCAATGGATGGTATCCTTGTCATTATGGAAGGTATTCTGTCATTGAGATTTCTGTTACTCCAATGGATTGTAGCCTTGTCATTATGTAAGGTAGTCTGTTATTCAGATTTTTGTTACTCCAATGGATGGTAGCCTTGTCATTATGGAAGATAGTCTGTAGTCGATATTTTTGTTATTCCAATGGATGGTAACCTTGTCAGTATGGAAGGTAGTCTTTTGTCGAGATTTTTGTTACTCCAATGGATGGTAGCCTTGTCATTATTGAAGGTTGTCTATTGTCGGTATCTTTGTTACTCCAATGGATGATAGCCTTGTCATTATGGAAGGTAGTCTGTTGTTCATATTTTTGTTACTCCAATGGATGGTAGCCTTGTCATTATGGAAGTTAGTCTGTTGTCGATATTTTTGTTATTCCATTGGATGGTATCCTTGTCATTACGGAAGGCACTTATTGTCGATATTTTTTATACTCCAATGGATGGTAGCCTTCTCATTACGGAAGATAGTCTGTTGTCAAGGTTTTTGTTATTCCAATGGATGGTAACCTTGCATTATTGAAGGTAGTCTTTTGTCGAGATTTTCGTTACTCCAATGGATGTTAGCCTTGTCATTATTGAAGGTATTCTATTGTCGATATCTTTGTTACTCCAATGGATGATAGCCTTGTCATTATGAAAGGTAGTATGTTGTTCATATTTTTATTACTCCAATGGATGGTAGCCTTGTCAGTATGGAAGGTAGTCTGTTGTCGAGATTTTTGTTACCCCAATGGATGGTAGCCTTGTAATTATGGAAGGTAGTTCGTTGTCGAGATTTTTGTTACTCTAATGGATGGTAGCCTTGTCATTATGGAAGGTAGTCTGTCGTTGAGATTTTTGTTACTCCAATGGATTGTAGCCTTGTCATTATGTAATGTAGTCTATTGTTCAGATTTTTGTTACTCCAATGGATGGTAGCCTTGTCATTACGGAGGATAGTCTGTAGTCGAGATTTTTGTTATTCCAATGGATGGTAACCTTGTCAGTATGGAAGGAAGTCGTTTGTTGAGATTTTTGTTACTCCAATGGATGGTAGCCTTGTCATTATTGAAGGTAGTCTATTGTCGATATCTTTGTTACTCCAATGGATGATAGCCTTGTCATTATGCAAGGTAGTCTGTTGTTCATATTTTTGTTACTCCAATGGATGGTAGCCTTGTCATTATGGAAGGTAGTTTATTGTTGAGATTTTTGTTATTCCAATGGATGGTAGCCTTATCATAATGGAAGGTACTTTTTTATCGAGATTTTTGTTACTCCAATGGATGGTAGCCTTGTCATTTTGTGAGGTAGTCTATTGTCTAGATTTTTGTTATTCCAATGGATGGTAACCTTGTCATTATGGAAGGTAGTCTGTTGTCGAGATTTTTTTTACTCCAATAGATGGTAGCCTTGTCATTATGGAAGGTAGTCTGTTCTCGAGATTTTTTTCACCCCAATGGATGGTAGTCTTGTAATTATGGAAGGTAGTCTGTTGTGGAGATTTTTGTTACCCCAGTGGATGCTAGCCTTGTAATTATGGAAGGTAGTTTGTTGTCGAGATTCTTGTTACTCCAATGGATGGTATCCTTGTAATTATGGAAGGTAGTCTGTTATTGAGATTTTTGTTACTCCAATGGATGGTAACCTTGTCATTATGGAAGGTATTCTATCGTTGAGATTTCTGTTACTCCAATGGATTGTAGCCTTGTCATTATGCAAGGTAGTCTGTTGTTCAAATTTTTGTTACTCCAATGGATGGTAGCCTTGTCATTATGGAAGATAGTTTGTAGTCGATATTTTTTTTATTGTAATGGATGGTAACCTTGTTAGTATTTAAGGGAGTCTTTTGTCGATATTTTTGTTACTCCAATGGATGGTAGCCTTGTCATTATTGAAGGTAGTCGATTGTCGATATCTTTGTTACTCCAATGGATGATAGCCTTGTCATTATGCAAGGTAGTCTGTTGTTCATATTTTTGTTACTCCAATGGATGGTAGCCTTGTCATTATGGAAGGTAGTCTGTTGTCGATATTTTTGTTACTCCAATGAATGGTAGCCTTGTCAATATGGAAGGTAGTATGTCGTTAAGATTTTTGTTACTCCAATGGATTATAGCCTTTTCATTATGGAAGGTAGTCTGTTGTTCATATTTTTGTTACTCCAATGGATGGTAGACTTGTCATTATGGAAGGTAGTCTGTTGTCGAGATTTTTGTTATTCCATTGGATGGTAGCCTTGTCATTACGGAAGGCACTTATTGTCGATATTTTTGATACTCCAATGGATGGTAGCGTTGTCATTATGGAAGGTAGTCTGTTGTCAAGATTTTTGTTACCCCAATGGATGGTAGCCTTGTCATTATGTAAGGTAGTCTGTTGTTCATATTTTTGTTACTCCAATGGATAGTAGCCTTGTCATTATGGAAGATAGCCTGTAGTCGAGATTTTTGTTATTCCAATGGATGGTAACCTTGTCGGTATGGAAGGTAGTCTTTTGTCGAGATTTTGTTACTCCAATGGATTGTAGCCTTGTCATTATGTAAGGTAGTCTGTTGTTCAGATTTTTGTTACTCCAATGGATGGTAGCCTTGTCATTACGGAATATAGTTTGTAGTCGAGAATTTTGTTATTCCAATGGATTGTAACCTTGTCAGTAGGGAAGGTAGTCTTTTGTCGAGATTTTAGTTACTCCAATGGATGGTAGCCTTGTCATTATTGAAGGTAGTCTATTGTCGATATCTTTGTTACTCCAATGGATGATAGCCTTGTCATTATGCAAGGTAGTCGGTTGTTCATATTTTTGTTACTCCAATGGATGGTAGCCTTGTCATTATGGAAGGTAGTCTGTTGTCGAGATTTTTGTTACTCAAATGGATGGTAGCCTTGTCCTTATGGAAGGTAGTCTGTCATTGAGATTTTTGTTACTCCAATGGATGATAGCCTTGTCATTATGGAAGGTAGTTTGTTGTCGACATTTTTGTTACTCCAATGGATGGTAGCCTTGTCATTATGGAAGGTATTCTGTTGTCGAGATATTTGTTATTCCATTGGATGGTAGCCTTTTCATTATGGAAGGTAGTCTATTGTCGAGATTTTTGTTATTCCAATGGATGGTAGCCTTATCATTATGGAAGGTAGTTTTTTATCGAGATTTTTGTTACTCCAATGGATGGTAGCCATGTCATTATGGAAGGTAGTCTATTATCGAGATTTTTGTTATTCCAATGGATGGTAACCTTGTCAGTATGGAAGGTAGTCTTTTTTCGAGATTTTTTGTTACTCTAATGGATGGTAGCCTTGTCATTATTGAAGATAGTCTAATGTCAATATCTTTGTTACTCCAATGGATGATAGCCTTGTCATTATGCAAGGTAGTCTGTTGTTCATATTTTTGTTACTCGAATGGATGGTAGCCTTGTCATTATGGAAGGTAGTCTGTTGTCGAGATTTTATTTACTCCAATGGATGGTAGCCTTGTCATTATGGAAGGTAGTCTGTTGTCGAGATTTATGTTACCCCAATGGATGGTAGCCTTATAATTATGTAAGGTAGTCTGTTATCAAGATTTTTGTTACCCCAATGGATGGTAGCCTTGTAATTATGGAAGGTAGTCTGTTGTCGAGATTTTTATTACTCCAATGGATGGTAGCCTTGTAATTATGGAAGGTAGTCTGTTGTCGAAATTTTTGTTACTCCAATGGATGGTAACCTTGTCATTATGGAAGGTATTATGTCGTTGAGATTTCTGTTAATCCAATGGATTGTAGCCTTGTCATTATGTAAGATAGTCTGTTGTTCATATTATTGTTACTCCAATGGATGGTAGCCTTGTCATTATGGAAGATAGTCTGTAGTCAAGATTTTTGTTATTCCATTGGATGGTAACCTTGTCAGTATGGAAGGTAGTCTTTTGTCGAGATTTTTGTTACTCCAATGGATGGTAGCCTTGTCATGATTGAAGGTTGTCTATTGTCGATATCTTTGTTACTCCAATGGATGATAGCCTTGTCATTATGCAAGGTAGTCTGTTGTTCATATTTTTGTTACTCCAATGGATGGTAGACTTGTCATTATGGAAGGTAGTCTGTTATCGATATTTTTGTTATTCCAATGAATGGTAGACTTGTCAATATGGAAGGTTGTCTGTCGTTAAGATTTTTGTTACTCCAATGGATTATAGCCTTGTCATTATGGAAGGTAGTCTGTTGTTCATATTTTTGTTACTCCAATGGATGGTAGCCTCGTCATTATGGAAGGTAGTCTTTTGTCGAGATTTTTTTTACTACAATGGATGGTAGCCATGTCATTATGGAAGGTAGTCTGTTGTCGATATTTTTGTTACCCCAATGGATGGTAGCCTTGTAATTATGGAAGGTAGTCTGTTGTCGAGATTTTTGTTACTCCAATGGATGGTAGCCTTGTCATTATGGAAGGTAGTCTGTCGTTGAGATTTTTGTTACTCCAATGGATTGTAGCCTTCTCATTATGTAAGGTAGTCTGTTGTTCAGATTTTTGTTACTCCAATGGATGGTAGCCTTGTCATTATGGAAGATAGTCTGTAGTCGAGATTTTTGTTATTCCAATGGATGGTAACCTTGTCATTATGGAAGGTAGTCTTTTGTAAAGATTTTTGTTACTCCAATGGATGGTAGCCTTGTCATTATGGAAGATAGTCTGTAGTCGAGATTTTTGTTATTCCAATGGATGGTAACCTTGTCATTATGGAAGGTAGTCTGTCGTTGAGATTTTTGTTACTCCAATGGATGATAGCCTTGTCATTATGGAAGGTAGTCTGTTGTCGAGATTTTTGTTACCCCAATGGATTGTAGCCTTGTAATTATGGAAGGTAGTTTGTTGTTGATATTTTTGTTATTCCAATGGATGGTAACCTTGTCATTATTGAAGGTAGTCTATTGTCGATATCTTTGTTACTCCAATTGATGGTAGCCTTGTCATTATGGAAGGTAGTCTTTTGTTCAGATTTTTATTATTCCAATGGATGGTAACCTTGTCATTATGGAAGGTAGTCTGTTTTTGAGATTTTTGTTACTCCAATGGATTGTAGCCTTGTCATTATGTAAGGTAGTCTGTTGTTCAAATTTTTGTTACTCCAATGGATGGTAGCCTTGTCATTATTGAAGGTAGTCTATTGTCGAGATTTTTGTTACTCCAATGGATGGTAGCCTTGTCATTATTGAAGGTAGTCTATTGTCGATATCTTTGGTACAACAATGGATGATAGCCTTGTCATTATGCAAGGTAGTCTGTTGTTCATATTTTTGTTACTCCAATGGATGGTAGCCTTGTCATTATGGAAGGTAGTATATTGTCGATATTTTTGTTATTCCAATGGATGGTAACCTTTTCAGTATGGAAGGTAGTCTTTTGTCGAGATTTTTGTTACTCCAATGGATGGTAGCCTTGTCATTAAGGAAGGTAGTCTTTCGTTGAGATTTTTGTTACTCCAATGGATAGTAGCCTTGTCATTATGTAAGGTAGTCTATTGTTCAGATTTTTGTTACTCCAATGGATGGTAGCCTTGTCATTATGGAAGATAGTCTTTTGTCGATATTTTTGTTATTCCAATGCATGGTAGCCTTGTCATTATGGAAGGTAGTCTATTGTCGATATCTTTGGTACTCCAATGGATGATAGCCTTGTCATTATGCAAGGTAGTCTGTTGTTGATATCTTTTTTACTTCAATGGATGGTAGCATTGTCATTATAGAAGGTAGTCTGTTGTCGATATTTTTGTTACCCCAATGGATGTAGCCTTGTCAATATGGAAGGTAGTCTCTTGTCGAGATTTTTTTTACTCCAATGAATGGTATCCTTGTCAGTATTGAATGTAGTCTGTCATTAAGATTTCTGTTACTCCAATGGATTGTAGCCTTGTCATTATGGAAGGTAGTTTGTTCTTAAGATTTTTGTTACTCTAATGGATGATAGCCTTGTGATTATGGAAGGTAGTCTATTGTCGAGATTTTTGTTACTCCAATGGATGGTAGCCTTGTCATTATTGAAGGTAGTCTGTTGTTGATATCTTTGTTACTCCAATGGATGATAGCCTTGTCATTATTGAAGGTAGCCTGTTGTCAATATTTTTGTTACTCCAATGTATGGTAGCCTTGCCATTATGGAAGGTAGTCTGTTGTAAAGATTTTTGTTATTCCAATGGATGGTAGCCTTGTCATTATGGAAGGTAGTCTTTTGTCGATATCTTTGTTACTCCAATGGATGATAGCCTTGTCAATATGGAAGGTAGTCTGTTGTCGAGATTTTTGTTACTCCAATGGATGGTAGCCTTGTCATTATGGAAGGTAGTTTTTTGTCAAGATTATTGTTACATCAATGGGTGGTAGCATTGGCATTATGGAAGGTAGTATGTTGTCGAGATTTTTGTTACCCAAATGGATGTAGCCTTGTCATTATGGAAGGTAGTCTATTGTCGAGATTTTTGTTATTCCAATGGATGGTAACCTTGTCAGTATGGAAGGTAGTCTTTTGTTGTGATTTTTGTTACTCCAATAGATGGTAGTCTTGTCATTATTTAAAGTAGTCTATTGTCGATATCTTTGTTACTCCAATGGATTGTAGCCTTGTCATTATGTAAGGTAGTCTATTGTTCAGATCTTTGTTACTCCAATGGATGGTAGCCATGTCATTATGGAATATAGTTTAGAGTCAAGAATTTTGTTATTCCAATGGATGGTAACCTTGTCAGTATGGAAGGTAGTCTTTTGTCGAGATTTTAGTTACTCCAATGGATGGTAGCCTTGTCATTATTGAAGGCAGTTTATTGTCGATATCTTTGTTACTCCAATGGATGATAGCCTTGTCATTATGCAAGGTAGTCGGTTGTTCATATTTTTGTTACTCCAATGGATGGTAGCCTTGTCATTATGGATGGTAGCCTGTTGTCGAGATTTTTGTTACTCAAATGGATGGTAGCCTTGTCCTTATGGAAGGTAGTCTGTCATTGAGATTTTTGTTACTCTAATGGATGATAGCCTTGTCATTATGGAAGGTAGTTTGTTGTCTAGATTTTTGTTACTCCAGTGGATGGTAGCCTTGTCATTATGGAAGGTATTCTGTTGTCGAGATATTTGTTATTCCATTGGATGGTAGCCTTATCATTATGGAAGGTTTGTTTTTATCAAGATTTTTGTTACTCTAATGGATGGTAGACTTGTCATTATGGAAGGTAGTCAATTGTCGATATTTTTGTTATTCCAATGGATGGTAACCTTGTCAGTATGGAAGGTAGTCTTTTGTCGAGTTTTTTGTTACTCCAATGGATGGTAGCCTTGTCATTAATAAAGGTAGTATATTATCGATATCTTTGTTACTCAAATGGATTGTAGCCTTGTCATTATGTAAGGTAGTCTGTTGTTCAGATTTTTGTTACTCCAATGGATGGTAGCCTTGTCATTATGGAAGATAGTCTGTAGTCGAGATTTTTGTTATTCTAATGGATGGTAACCTTGTCAGTATGGAAGGTAGTCTTTTGTCGAGATTTTTAATTCTCCAATGGATGGTAGCCTTGTAATTATGGAAGGTAGTCTGTTGTCGAGATTTTTGTTACTCCAATGGATGGTAGCCTTGTCATTATGGAAGGTAGTCTGTCGTTTAGATTTTTGTTACTCCAATGGATTATAGGCTTGTCATTATGTAAGGTAGTCTATTGTTCAGATTTTTGTTACTCCAATGGATGGTAGCCTTGTCATTATCGTAGATAGTCGGTTATCGATATTTTTGTTACCCCAATGGATGATAGCCTTGTAATTATAGAAGGTAGTCTATTGTTGAGATTTTTGTTACTCCAATGGATGGTAGCCTTGTCATTATGGAAGGTAGTCTGTCGTTGAGATTTTTGTTACTCCAATGGACTGTAGCCTTGTCATTATGGAAGGTAGTCTATTGTCTAGATTTTTATTACTCCAATGAATGGTAGCCTTGTCATTATGGAAGGTAGTCTGTCATTGAGATTTCTGTTACTCCAATGGATGGTAGCCTTGTCGTTATGGAAGGTAGTTTGTTGTCGAGATTTTAGTTACTCAAATGGATGGTAGCCTTGTCATTATGGAAGGTAGTCTGTCGTTGAGATTTTTGTTACTCCAATGGATGGTAGCCTTGTCATTATGGAAGGTAGTATGTCATTGAGATTTTTGTTTCTCCAATGGATGGTAGCCTTGTCATTATGGAAGGTAGTCTATTATCGATATTTTTGTTATTCTAATGGATTGTAGCCTTGTCATTATGGAACATAGTCTTTTGTCGAGATTTTTGTTACTCCAATGAATGGTAGCCTTGTCATTATGCAAGGTAGTCTGTTGTTCAGATTTTTGTTACTCCAATGGATGGTAGCCTTGTCATTATGGAAGGTAGTCTGTCTTTGAGATTTCTTTTACTCCAATGGATTGTAGCCTTGTCATTATGGAAGGTAGGTTGTTGTTCAGATTTTTGTTACTCCAACGGATGGTAGCCTTGTCATTATGAAACGTAGTATGTTCTCGATATTTTTGTTAATCCATTTGATGGTAGTCTTGTCATTATGGAAGGTAGGTTGTTGTCGAGATATTTGTTATTCCAAAGGATGGTAACCTTGTCATTATGGAAGGTAGTCTTTTGTTGAGATTTTTTTTACTCAAATGGATGGTAGCCTTGTCATTATTGAAGTTAGTCTATGGTCGATATCTTTGTTACTTCAATGGATGATAGCCTTGTCATTAAGGAAGGTAGTCTATTGTTGAGATTTTTGTTACTCCAATGGATGGTAGCCTTGTCATCATAGAAGGTAGTTTGTTGTCCTGATTTTTGTTACTCCAATTGATGGTAGCCATGTCATTAGGGAAAGTAGTTTGTCTTTGAGATTCCTGTTACTCCAATGGACGAAAGCCTTATAATTATGGAAGGTAGTATGTTGTTGAGATTTTTGTTACACCAATGGCTTGTAGCCTTGTCATTATGGAAGGTATTTTTTTGTTCAGATTTTTGTTACTCCAATGGATGGTAGCCTAGTCATAATAGAAGGTTGTTTGTTGTATAGATTTTTGTTATTCGAATGGATGTTGACCGTGTCATTTTGGAAGGTAGTTTTTTGTCGAGATTTTTGTTACTCCCATGGATGGTAGCCTTGTCATTATTGAAGGTAGTCTGTTGTTGATATCTTTTTTACTTCAATGGATGGTAGCATTGTCATTATAGAAGCTAGTCTATTGTCGAGATTTTTGTTACCCCAATGGATGTAGCCTTGTCATTATGGAAGGTAGTCTGTTGTCGAGATTTTTTTTACTCCAATGAATGGTATCCTTATCAGTATTGAATGTAGTCTGTCATTGAGATTTCTGTTACTCCAATGGATTGTAGCCTTCTCATTATGGAAGGTAGTTTGTTCTTAAGATTTTTGTTACTCTAATGGATGATAGCCTTGTTATTATGGAATGTAGTCCGTTGTCGAGATTTTTGTTACTCCCATGGATGGTAGCCTTGTCATTATTGAAGGTAGTCTGTTGTCGAAATTTTTGTCATTATGGAAGGTATTTTGTTGTTCAGATTTTTGTTACTCCAATGGATGGTAGCCTAGTCATAATAGAAGGTTGTTTGTTGTATAGATTTTTGTTATTCGAATGGATGTTGACCGTGTCATTTTGGAAGGTAGTTTTTTGTCGAGATTTTTGTTACTCCCATGGATGGTAGCCTTATCATTATTGAAGGTAGTCTGTTGTTGATATCTTTTTTACTTCAATGGATGGTAGCATTGTCATTATAGAAGGTAGTCTGTTGTCGAGATTTTTTTTACCCCAATGGATGTAGCCTTGTCATTATGGAAGGTAGTCTGTTGTCGAGATTTTTTTTACTCCAATGAATGGTATCCTTATCAGTATTGAATGTAGTCTGTCATTGAGATTTCTGTTACTCCAATGGATTGTAGCCTTCTCATTATGGAAGGTAGTTTGTTCTTAAGATTTTTGTTACTCTAATGGTTGATAGCCTTGTGATTATGGAATGTAGTCCGTTGTCGAGATTTTTGTTACTCCCATGGATGGTAGCCTTGTCATTATTGAAGGTAGTCTGTTGTCGAAATTTTTGTCATTATGGAAGGTATTTTGTTGTTCAGATTTTTGTTACTCCAATGGATGGTAGCCTAGTCATAATAGAAGGTTGTTTGTTGTATAGATTTTTGTTATTCGAATGGATGTTGACCGTGTCATTTTGGAAGGTAGTTTTTTGTCGAGATTTTTGTTACTCCCATGGATGGTAGCCTTGTCATTATTGAAGGTAGTCTGTAGTTGATATCTTTTTTACTTCAATGGATGGTAGCATTTTCATTATAGAAGGTAGTCTGTTGTCGAGATTTTTGTTACCCCAATGGATGTAGCCTTGTCATTATGGAAGGTAGTCTGTTGTCGAGATTTTTTTTACTCCAATGAATGGTATCCTTGTCAGTATTGAATGTAGTCTGTCATTGAGATTTCTGTTACTCCAATGGATTGTAGCCTTCTCACTATGGAAGGTAGTTTGTTCTTAAGATTTTTTTTACTCTAATGGATGATAGCCTTGTGATTATGGAATTTAGTCCGTTGTCGAGATTTTTGTTACTCCCATGGATGGTAGCCTTGTCATTATTGAAGGTAGTCTGTTGTCGAAATTTTTGTCATTATGGAAGGTATTTTGTTGTTCAGATTTTTGTTACTCCGATGGATGGTAGCCTAGTCATAATAGAAGGTTGTTTGTTGTATAGATGTTTGTTATTCGAATGGATGTTGACCGTGTCATTTTGGAAGGTAGTTTTTTGTCGAGATTTTTGTTACTCCCATGGATGGTAGCCTTGTCATTATTGAAGGTAGTCTGTTGTTGATATCTTTTTTACTTCAATGGATGGTAGCATTGTCATTATAGAAGGTAGTCTGTTGTCGAGATTTTTGTTACCCCAATGGATGTAGCCTTGTCATTATGGAAGGTAGTCTGTTGTCGAGATTTTTGTTACTCCAATGGATGGTAGCCTTGTCATTATGGAAGGTACTCTATTGTCGAAATTTTTGTCGATATCTTTGTTACTCCAATGGATGATAGCCTTGTCATTATTGAAGGTAGCCTGTTGTCAATATTTTTGTTACTCCAATGGATGGTATCCTTGTCATTGTGGAAGGTACTCTATTGTAGAAATTTTTGTTACTCCAATGGATGGTAGCCTTGTCATTATGCAAGGTAGTCGGTTGTTCAGATTTTTGATACTCCAATGGTGATAGCCTTGTCATTATGCAAGGTAGTCTGTTGTTCAGATTTTTGTTACTCCAATGGATGGTAGCCTTGTCATTATGGAAGGTAGTCTGTCTTTCAGATTTCTGTTACTCCAATGGATTGTAGCCTTGTCATTATGGAAGGTAGGCTGTTGTTCAGATATTTGTTACTCCAATGGATGGTAGCCTTGTCATTATGAAACATAGTATGTTCTCGATATTTTTGTTAATCCATTTGATGGTAGTCTTGTCATTATGGAAGGTAGTCTATTGTCGAGATTTTTGTTATTCCAAAGGATGGTAACCTTGTCATTACGGAAGGTAGCCTTTTGTCGAGATTTTTTTACTCAAATGGATGGTAGGCTTGTCATTATTGAAGGTAGTCTATTGTCGATATTTTTGTTACTCCAATGGATGGTAGCCTTGTCATTATGGAAGGTACTCTATTGTCGAAATTTTTTTTACTCCAATGGATGGTAGCCTTGCCATTATGGATGGTAGTCGGTTGTTCAGATTTTTGTTACTCCAATGGATGATAGCCTTCTCATTATAGAAGTTAGTCTATTGTCGAGATTTTTTTTATTCCAATTGATGGTAGCCTTGTCATTATAGAAGGTAGTCTGTTGTCGAGATTTTTGTCACTCCAATGAATGGTAGTCTCGTCATTATGGAAGGTAGTCTGTCTTTGAGATTTTTGTTACTCCAATGGATTGTAGCCTTGTCATTATGAAAGGTAGTATGTTGTTCATATTTTTGTTACTCCAATAGATGGTAGCCTTGTCATTATGAAAGGTAGTCTGTTGTTCTTAATTTTGTTACTCCAATGGATGGTAACCTTGTCATTATGGAAGGTAGTCTTTTGTTAAGATTTTTGTTACTCAAATAGATGGTAGCCTTGTCATTATTCAAGGTAGTCTGTTGTCGATATTTTTGTTACTCCAATGGATGGTAGCCTTGTCATTATGAAAGTAGTCTGTTGTCAAGATTTTTGTTATTCCATTGGATGGTAGCCTTGTCATTTGTGGAGGTAGTATGTTGTCGAGATTCTTGTTATTCCAATGGACCATAACCTTGTCATTATGGAAGGTAGTCTTTTGTCGATATCTTGGTTACTCCAATGAACGTTAGCCTTGACATTATGAAAGGTAGTCTATTGTTCATATTTTTGTTACTCTAATGGATGGTATCCTTGTCATTATGGAAGGTAGTCTATTGTCGAGATTTTTGTTATTCCAATGGATGGTAGCCTTCTCATTATGGAAGGTAGTTTTTTGTCGAGATTTTTGATACTCCAATGGATGGTAGCCTTGTCATTAGTGAAGGTAGTCTGTTTTTGAGATTTTTGTTATTCCAATGGATGGTAAGCTTGTCATTACTGAAGGTAGTCTTTTGTCGATATCTTTGTTACTCCAATGGATGATAGCCTTGTCATTATTGAAGGTAGCCTGTTGTCAATATTTTTGTTACTCCAATGGATGGTAGCCTTGTCATTATGGAAGGTACTCTATTGTCGAAATTTTTGTTACTCCAATGGATGGTAGCCTTGTCATTATGCAAGGTAGTCGGTTGTTCAGATTTTTGATACTCCAATGGTGATAGCCTTGTCATTATGCAAGGTAGTCTGTTGTTCAGATTTTTGTTACTCCAATGGATGGTAGCCTTGTCATTATGGAAGGTAGTCTGTCTTTCAGATTTCTGTTACTCCAATGGATTGTAGCCTTGACATTATGGAAGGTAGGCTGTTGTTCAGATATTTGTTACTCCAATGGATGGTAGCCTTGTCAATATGAAACATAGTATGTTCTCGATATTTTTGTTAATCCATTTGATGGTAGTCTTGTCATTATGTAAGGTAGTCTATTGTCGAGATTTTTGTTATTCCAAAGGATGGTAACCTTGTCATTATGGAAGGTAGCCTTTTGTCGAGATTTTTTTTACTCAAATGGATGGTAGGCTTGTCATTATTGAAGGTAGTCTATAGTCGATATTTTTGTTACTCCAATGGATGGTAGCCTTGTCATTATGGAAGGTACTCTATTGTCGAAATTTTTTTTACTCCAATGGATGGTAGCCTTGCCATTATGGATGGTAGTCGGTTGTTCAGATTTTTGTTACTCCAATGGATTGTAGCCTTCTCATTATAGAAGTTAGTCTATTGTCGAGATTTTTTTTATTCCAATTGGTGGTAGCCTTGTCATTATATAAGGTAGTCTGTTGTCGAGATTTTTGTCACTCCAATGAATGGTAGTCTCGTCATTATGGAAGGTAGTTTGTCTTTGAGATTTTTGTTACTTCAATGGATTGTAGCCTTGTCATTATGGAAGGTAGTATGTTGTTCATATTTTTGTTACTCCAATAGATGGTAGCCTTGTCATTATGAAAGGTAGTCTGTTGTTCTTAATTTTGTTACTCCAATGGAAGGTAACCTTGTCATTATGGAAGGTAGTCTTTTGTTAAGATTTTTGTTACTCAAATAGATGGTAGCCTTGTCATTATTCAAGGTAGTCTGTTGTCGATATTTTTGTTACTCCAATGGATGGTAGCCTTGTCATTATGAAAGTAGTCTGTTGTCAAGATTTTTGTTATTCCATTGGATGGTAGCCTTGTCATTTGTGGAGGTAGTATGTTGTCGAGATTCTTGTTATTCCAATGGACCATAACCTTGTCATTATGGAAGGTAGTCTTTTGTCGATATCTTTGTTACTCCAATGAACGTTAGCCTTGTCATTATGAAAGGTAGTCTATTGTTCATATTTTTGTTACTCTAATGGATGGTATCCTTGTCATTATGGAAGGTAGTCTATTGTCGAGATTTTTGTTATTCCAATGGATGGTAGCCTTCTCATTATGGAAGGTAGTTTTTTGTCGAGATTTTTGATACTCCAATGGATGGTAGCCTTGTCATTAGTGAAGGTAGTCTGTTTTCGAGATTTTTGTTATTCCAATGGATGGTAAGCTTGTCATTATTGAAGGTAGTCTTTTGTCGATATCTTTGTTACTCCAATGGCTGATAGCCTTGTCATTATGAAAGTTAGTCTGTTGTTCATATTTTTGTTACTCCAATGGATGGTAGCCTTATCATTATGGAAAGTAGTCTATTGTCGAGATTTTTGTTATTCCAATAGATGATAGCCTTCTCATTATGGAAGGTAGTTTCTTGTCGAGATTTTTGATACTCGAATGGATGGTAGACTTGCCATTATGGAAGGTAGTATTTTGTTGAGATTTTTGTTACCCCAATAGATGGTAACCTTGTCATTATGGAAGGTAGTTTGTTGTCGATTTTTTTTTACTCCAATGAATGGTATCCTTGTCAGTATTGAAGGTAGTCTGTCATTGAGATTTTTGTTACTCCAATGGATTATAGCCTGGTCATTATGGAAGGTAGTTTGTTCTTCAGATTTTTGTTACTCTAATGGATGATAGCCTTGTGATTATGGAAGGTAGTCTGTTGTCGAGATTTTTGTTATTCCAATGGATGGTAGCCTTGTCATTGTGGAACATAGTTAGTTGTCGATATTTTTGTTACTCCAATGGACGGTAGCCTTGTCATTATTGAAGGTAGTCTGTTGTCAATATTTTTGTTACTATAATGGATGGTAGCCTTGTCATTTTGGAAGGTAGTTTGTTGTCGATATTTTTGTTACTCCAATGGATGGTAGCCTTGTCATTACGGAACATAGTCTGTTGTCGAGAATTTTTTTTATTCCATTGGATTTTAGCCTTGTCAATATGGAAGGTAGTCTATTGTCAAGATTTTTGTTATTCCAATGAACGGTAGCCTTGTCATTATGGCAGGTAGTTTTTTGTCGAGATTTTTGTTACATCAATGGATGGTAGCATTGGCATTATGGAAGGTAGTATGTTATCGAGATTTTTGTTACCCAAATGGATGGTAGCCTTGTCATTATGGAAGGTAGTCTGTTGTCTAGATTTTTGTTACTCCAATGAATGGTAGCCTTGTCATTATGGAAGGTAGTCTGTCATTGAGATTTCTGTTACTCCAATGGATGGTAGCCTTGTCGTTATGGAAGGTAGTCTGTTGTCGAGATTTTTGTTACTCGAGTGGATGGTAGCCCTGTCATTATGGAAGGTAGTTTGTCGTTGAGATTTTTGTTACTCCAATGGATGGTAGCCTTGTCATTATAGAAGTTAGTATGTCGTTGAGATTTTTGTTTCTCCAATGGATGGTAGCCTTGTCATTATGGAAGGTAGTCTAATGTCGATATTTTTGTTATTCCAATGGATTGTA
Source organism: Vicia faba (assembly GCA_948472305.1). Lineage (NCBI taxonomy): Eukaryota > Viridiplantae > Streptophyta > Magnoliopsida > Fabales > Fabaceae > Vicia > Vicia faba. The sequence goes on along the minus strand of OX451739.1, from coordinate 677,940,546 downwards.
GCTTTGTCATTATGGAATGTAGTCTTTTGTCGAGATTTTTGTTACTCCAATGGATGGTAGCCTTTTCATTATGGAAGGTAGTCTATTATCGATATTTTTGTTATTCCAATGGATTGTAGCTTTGTCATTATGGAACATAGTCTTTTGTCGAGATTTTTGTTACTCCAATGGATGATAGCCTTGTCATTATGCAAGGTAGTCTGTTGTTCAGATTTTTGTTACTCCAATGGATGGTAGCCTTGTCATTATGGAAGGTAGTCTGTCTTTGAGATTTCTGTTACTCCAATGGATTATAGCCTTGTCATTATGGAAGGTAGGTTGTTGTTCATATTTTTGTTACTCCAATGGATTGTAGCCTTGTCATTATGAAACGTAGTATGTTCTCGATATTTTTGTTAATCCATTTTATGGTAGTCTTGTCATTATGGAAGGTGGTTTGTTATCGAGATTTTTGTTATTCCAAAGGATGGTTACCTTGTCATTATAGAAGGTAGTCTTTTGTAGAAATTTTTTTTACTCAAATGAAGGGTAGCCTTGTCATTATTGAAGGTAGTCTATTGTCGATATCTTTGTTACTCCAAAGGATGATAGCCTTATCATTAAGGAAGGTAGCCTTGTCATCATAGAAGGTAGTCTGTTGTCCAGATTTTTGTTACTTCAATGGACGGTAGCCTTATAATTATGGAAGGTAGTATGTCGTTGAGATTTTTGTTACTCCAATGGATTGTAGCCTTCTCATTATGGAAGGTATTTTGTTGTTCAGATTTTTGTTACTCCAATGGATGGTAGCCTAGTCATTACAGAAGGTTGTCTGTTGTCGAGTTTTTTGTTATTCGAATGGATGGTGACCATGTCATTTTGGAAGGTAGGTTTTTGTTACTCCCATGGATGGTAGACTTGTTATTATTGAAGGTAGTTAGTTGTTGATATCTTTGTTACTCCAATGGATGAGAGCCTTGTCATTATGGAATGTAGTCTTTTGTCGAGATTTTTTTTACTCAAATGGATGGTAGCCTTGTCATTATGGAAGGTAGTCTGTTGTCGCGAATTTGTTACTCCAATGGATGGTAGGCTTGTCAATATAGAATACAGTCTGTTGTCGATATTTTTGTTACTCCAATGGATGGTAGCCTTGTAATTATGGAAGGTACTCTATTGTCAAAAATTTTGTTACTCCAATGGATGGTAGCCTAGTCATTATGGAAGGTAGTCTGTCTTTGAGATTTTTGTTACTCCAATGGATTCTAGCCTTTTCATTATGGAAGGTAGGCTGTTGTTCAGATTTTTGTTACTCCAATGGATGGTAGCCTTGTCATTATGAAATGTAGTATGTGCTCGATATTTTTGTTAATCAATTTGATGGTAGTCTTGTCATTATGGAAGGTAGTCTGTTGTCGAGATTTTTGTTATTCCAAAGGATGGTAACCTTGTCATTATGGAAGGTAGTCTTTTGTCGAGATTTTTGATACTCAAATGGATGGTAGCCTTGTCATTATTGAAGGTACTCTATTGTCGATATCTTTGTTACTCCAATGGATGATAGCCTTGTCATTAAGGAAGGTATTCTATTGTTGAGATTTTTGTTACTCCAATGGATGGTAGCTTTGTCATCATAGAAGGTAGTCTGTTGTCCAGATTTTTGTTACTCCAATTAATGGTAGCCTTGTCATTAGGGAAAGTAGTTTATTGTCGAGATTTTTGTTACTCCAATGGACGGTAGCCTTATAATTATGGAAGGTAGTATGTCATTGAGATTTTTGTTACTCCAATAGATTGTAGCCTTTTCATTATGGAAGGTATTTTGTTGTTCAGATTTTTGTTACTCCAATGGATGGTAGCCTAGTCATTATGGAAGGTTGTCTGTTGTCGACATTTTTGTTATTCGAATGGATGGTGACCGTGTCATTTTTGAAGGTAGTTTTTTGTCGAGATTTTTGTTACTCCCATGGATGGTAGCCTTTTTATTATTGAAGGTATTCTATTGTTGATATCTTTGTTACTCCAATGGATGACAGTCTTGTCATTATGGAAGGTAGTCTTTTGTCGAGATTTTTTTTACTCCAATGGATGGTAGCATTGTCATTATGGAAGGTAGTTTGTTGTCACGAATTTGTTACTTAAATGGATGATAGGCTTGTCATTATATAATATAGTCTGTTGTCGAAATTTTTGTTACTCCAATGGATGGTAGCCTTGTCATTATGGAAGGTACTCTATTGTCGAAATTTTTGTTACTCCAATGGATGGTAGCCTTGTCATTATGCAAGGTAGTCGGTTGTTCTGATTTTTGTTGCTCCAATGGATGATAGCCTTGTCATTATGCAAGGTAGTCTGTTGTTCAGAATTTTGTTACTCCAATGGATGGTAGCCTTGTCATTACGGAAGGTTGTCTATTGTCGAGATTTTTGTTATTTGAATGGATGGTGACCGTGTCATTTTGGAAGGTAGGTTTTTGTCGATATTTTTGTTACTCCCATGGATGGTAGCCTTGTCATTATTGAAGGTAGTCGGTTGTTGATATCTTTGTTACTCCAATGGATGATAGCCTTGTCATTATGGAAGGTAGTCTTTTGTCGAGATTTTTTTTACTCCAATGGATGGTAGCCTTGTCATTATGGAATGTACTCTATTTTCGAAATTTTTGTTACTCCAATGGATGGTAGACTTGTCATTATAGAAGTTAGTCTATTGTCGAGATTTTTTTTATTCCAATTGATGGTAGCCTGGTCATTATGGAAGGTAGTCTGCTATCGAGATTTTTGTTACTAATGAATGGTAGCCTCGTCATTATGGAAGGTAGTTTGTCTTTGCGATTTCGGTTACTCCAATGGATTGTAGCCTTGTCATTATGGAAGGTAGTATATAGTTCATATTTTTGTTACTCCAATAGATAGTAGCCGTGTCATTATTCAAGGTAGTCTGTTGTCGATATTTTTGTTACTCCGATGGATGGTAGCCTTGTCATTATGAAATTAGTCATTTGTCAAGATTTTTGTTATTCCATTGGATGGTAGCCTTGTCAACTGTGAAGGTAGGCTGTTGTCGAGATTATTGTTATTCCAATGGACGATAACCTTGTCACTATGGAAGGTAGTCTTTTTTCGATATCTTTGTTACTCCAATGAACGTTAGCCTTGTCATTATGAAAGGTAGTATGTTGTTCATATTTTTCTTACTCTAACGGATGGTAGCCTTGTCATTATGGAAGGTAGTATATTAATGAGATTTTTGTTATTCCAATGGATGGTAGCCTTCTTATTATGGAAGGTAGTTTTTTATTGAGATTTTTGATACTCCAATGGATGGTAGCCTTGTCATTAGTGAAGGCAGTATGTTATCGAGATTTTTGTTATTCCAATGGATGGTAACCTTTTCATTATGTAAGGTAGTCTTTTGTCGATATCTTTTTTACTCCAATGGATGATAGACTTCTCATTATGAAAGGTAGTCTGCTGTTCATATTTTTGTTACTCCAATGGATGGTAGCCTTTCCATTATGGAAGGTAGTCTATTGTCGAGATTTTTTTTATTCTAATGGATGGTAGCCTTGTCATTATGGAAGGAAGTTTTTTTTCGAGATTTTTGTTACTCCAATGAATGGTATCCTTGTCAGTATTGAAGGTAGTCTATCATTGAGATTTCTGTTACTCAAATGGATTGTAGCTTTGTCATTATGGAAGGTAGTTTGTTCTTCAGATTTTTGTTACTCTAATGGATGATAGCCTTGTGATTATGGAAGGTAGTCTCTTGTAGAGATTTTTGTTATTCCAATGGATGGTAGCCTTGTCATTGTGGAACATAGTTTGTTTTCGATATTTTTGTTACTCCATTGGATGGTAGCCTTGTCATTATGGAAGGTAGTTTGTTGTCGAGATTTTTGTTATTCCATTGGATGGTAGCCTTGTCATTATGGAAGGTAGTTTGTTGTCGAGATTTTTGTTATTCCAATGGATGGTAACCTTGTCAGTATGGAAGGTAGTTTTTTGTCGATATCTTTATTAATCCATTGAATGATAGCCTTGTCATTATTCAAGGTAGTCTGTTGTTCATATTTTTGTTACTCCAATGGATGGTAGCCTTGTCATTATGGAAGGTAGTTTTTTTTCGAGATTTTTGTTACTTCAATGGATGGTAGCATTGTGATTATAGAAGGTAGTCTGTTGTCGAGATTTTTGTTACCCCAATGGATGTAGCCTTGTCATTATGGAAGGTAGTCTGTTGTCGAGTTTTTTTTTTACTCTAATGAATGGTAGCCTTGTCATTATTGAAGGTAGTCTTTCATTGAGATTTTTGTTACTTCAATGGATTGTAGCCTTGTCATTATGGAAGGTAGTTTGTTCTTCATATTTTTGTTACTTCAATGGATGATAGCCTTGTGATTATGGAAGGTAGTTTGTTGTTGATATTTTTGTTATTCCAATGGATGGTAACCTTGTCATTATGGAAGGTAGTATTTTATCGAGATTTTTGTTACTCCAATGGATGGTAGCCTTGTCATTATTGAAGGTAGTCTGTTGTCAATATCTTTGTTACTCCAATGAATAATTGCCTTGTCATTATGGAAGGTAGTTTATTGTCGAGATTTTTATTACTCCAATGGATGGTAGCCTTGTCATTATGGAAGGTAGTATGTTGTCGAGATTTTATTACTCCAATGGATAGTAGCCTTGTCATTGTGGAACATAGTCTGTTGTTGATATTTTTTTTACTCCAATGGATGGTAGCCTTGTCATTATGGAAGGAAGTTTGTTGTCAATATTTTTGTTACTCCAATGGATGGTAGCCTTGTCATTATGGAAGGTAGTCTGTTGTCCAGATTTTTTTTATTCCATTGGATGGTAATCTTGTCATTATTGAAGGTAGTCTGTTGTCGATATCTTTTTTACTCCAATGGATGATAGCCTTGTCATTATAGAAGGTAGTCTGTTGTCGAGATTTTTGTTACTACAATGGAGGGTAGCCTTATCATTATGGAAGGTAGTCTGTTGTTCAGATTTTTCTTACTCCAATGGATGGTAGCCTTTTCATTACGGAAAGTACTCTGTTGTCGAGAATTTTTTTATTCCATTGGATGTTAGCCTTGTCATTATGGAAGGTAGTCTATTTTCGAGATTTTTGTTATTCCAATGGATGGTAACCTTGTCATTATGGAAGGTAGTCTGTTGTCTAGATTTTTGTTACACAAATTGATGGTAGCCTTGTCTTTATGCAAGGTAGTCTGTCGTTGAGAATTTTTTTACTCTAATGGATGATAGCCTTGTCATTATGGAAGGTAGTTTGTTGTCGAGACTTTTTTATTCCAATGGATGGTAGCCTTGTCATTATGGAAGGTAGTCTGTTGTCGAGATTTTTGATATTCCATTGGATGGTAGCCTTGTCATTATGGAAGGTAGTCTGTTGTCAAAATTTTTGTTATTCCAATGGACGGTAACCTTGTCAGTATGGAAGGTAGTTTTTTGTCGATCTCTTTGTTACTCCAATGAATGGTAGCCTTGTCATTATGGAAGGTAGTCTATTGTCGAGATTTTTGTTATTCCAATGGATGGTAGCCTTCTCATTATGGAAGGTAGTTTTTTGCCAAGATTATTGATACTCCAATGGATCTTAGCCTTGTCATTAGTGAAGGTAGTCTGTTCTCGAGATTTTTGTTATTCCAATGGATGGTAACCTTGTCATTATGGAAGGTAGTCTTTTGTCGATATCTTTGTTACTCCAATGGATGATAGCCTTGTCATTATGCAAGGTAGTATGTTGTTCATATTTTTTTTACTCCAATGGATGGTAGCCTTGTCATTATAGAAAGTAGTCTATTGTCGAGATTTTGGTTATTCTAATGGATGGTAGCCTTCTCATTATAAAAGGTAGTTTTCTGTCGAGATTTTTGATACTCAAATGGATGGTAGCCTTGCAATTATAGAAGGTAGTCTGTTGTCGAGATTTTTGTTACACCAATAGATGGTAACCTTGTCATTATGTAAGGTAGTTTTTTGTCGAGATTTTTGTTACTCCAATGGATGGTAGCCTTGTCAATATGGAAGGTAGTCTATTGTCGAGATTTTTGATATTCAACTGGATGGTAGCCTTGTCATTATGGAAGGTAGTTTTTTGTCAAGATTTTTGTTACTTCAATGGATGGTAGCATTGTCATTATAGAAGGTAGCCTGATGTCGAGAATTTTGTTACCCCAATGGATGTAGCCTTGTCATTATGTAAGGTAGTCTATTGTCGAGATTTTTTTTTACTCCAACGAATGGTAGCCTTGTCATTATTGAAGGTAGTCTGTCATTGAGATTTTTGTTACTCCAATGGGTTGTAGCCATGTCATTATGGAAGGTAGTTTGTTCTTCAGATATTTGTTACTCCAATGGATGATAGCCTTGTCATTATGGAAGTTAGTCTGTTGTCGAGATTTTTGTTATTCCAATTGATGGTAACCTTGTGATTATGGAAGGTAGTATTTTATCAAGATTTTCTTTACTCCAACGGATGGTAGCCTTGTCATTATTGAAGGTAGTTTGTTGTCGATATCTTTGTTACTCCAATGAATGATTGCCTTGTCATTATGGAAGGTAGTCTATTGTCGAGATTTTTATTACTCCAATGGATGGTAGCCTTGTCATTATAAAAGGTAGTATGTTGTCGAGATTTTGTTACTCCAATGGATGGTAGCCTTCTCATTGTGGAACATAGTCTGTTGTTGATATTTTTGTTACTCCAATGGATGCTAGCCTTGTCATTATGGAAGGTAGTTTGTTGTCGATATTTTTGTTACTCCAATGGACGGTAGCCTTGTCATTATGGAATGTAGTCTGTTGTCCATATTTTTGTTATTCCAATGGATGGTAACATTTTCATTATGGAACGTAGTATTTTGTCAAGATTTTTGTTACTCCAATTGATGGTAGCCTTGTCATTATTGAAGGTAGTCTGTTATCGATATCTTTGTTACTCCAATGGATGATAGCCTTGTCATTATGGAAGGAAGTTTGTTGTCAATATTTTTGTTACTCCAATGGATGGTAGCCTTGTCATTATGGAAGGATGTTTGGTGTCTAGATTTTTTTTATTCCAATGGATGGTAACCTTGTCATTATTGAAGGTAGTCTGTTGTCGATATCTTTTTTACTCCAATGGATGATAGCCTTGTCATTATAGAAGGTAGTCTGTTGTCGAGATTTTTGTTACTACAATGGAGGGTAGCCTTATCATTATGGAAGGTAGTCTGTTGTTCAGATTTTTCTTACTCCAATGGATGGTAGCCTTTTCATTACGGAAAGTAGTCTGTTGTCGAGAATTTTTTTATTCCATTGGATGTTAGCCTTGTCATTATGGAAGGTAGTCTATTTTCGAGATTTTTGTTATTCCAATGGATGGTAACCTTGTCATTATGGAAGGTAGTCTGTTGTCTAGATTTTTGTTACTAAAATTGATGGTATCCTTGTCTTTATGCAAGGTAGTCTGTCGTTGAGAATTTTTTTACTCCAATGGATGATAGCCTTGTCATTATGGAAGGTAGTTTGTTGTCGAGACTTTTGTTACTCCAATGGATGGTAGTCTTGTCATTATGGAAGGTAGTCTGTTGTCGAGATTTTTGATATTCTATTGGATGGTAGCCTTGTCATTATGCAAGGTAGTCTGTTGTCAAAATTTGTTATTCCAATGGACGGTAACCTTGTCAGTGTGGAAGGTAGTTTTTTGTCGATATCTTTGTTACTCCAATGGATGGTAGCCTTGTCACTATGGAAGGTAGTCTATTGTCGAGATTTTTGTTATTCCAATGGATGGTAACCTTGTCATTATGGAAGGTAGTATTTTGTTGATATCTTTGTTACTCCAATGGATGATAGCCTTGTCATTATGCAAGGTAGTATGTTGTTCATATTTTTTTTACTCCAATGGATGGTAGCCTTGTCATTATGGAAAGTAGTCTATTGAAGAGATTTTTGTTATTCCAATGGATGGTAGCCTTCTCATTATAAAAGGTAGTTTTTTGTCGAGATTTTTGATACTCAAATGGATGGTAGCCTTGCCATTATGGAAGGTAGGCTGTTGTCGAGATTTTTGTTACACCAATAGATGGTAACCTTGTCATTATGGAAGGTAGTTTTTTGTCGAGATTTTTGTTACTCCAATGGATGGTAGCCTTGTCAATATGGAAGGTAGTCTATTGTCGATATTTTTGATATTCAACTGGATGGTAGCCTTGTCATTATGGAAGGTAGTTTTTTGTCAAGATTTTTGTTACTTCAATGGATGGTAGCATTGTCATTATAGAAGGTAGCCTGATGTCGAGAATTTTGTTACCCCAATGGATGTAGCCTTGTCATTATGTAAGGTAGTCTATTGTCGAGATTTTTTTTACTCCAATGAATGGTAGCCTTGACATTATTGAAGGTAGTCTGTTATTGAGATTTTTGTTACTCCAATGGATTGTAGCCATGTCATTATGGAAGGTAGTTTGTTCTTCAGATTTTTGTTACTCCAATGGATGATAGCCTTGTGATTATGGAAGTTAGTCTGTTGTCGAGATTTTTGTTATTCCAATTGATGGTAACCTTGTCATTATGGAAGGTAGTATTTTATCGAGATTTTCGTTACTCCAATGGATGGTATCCTTGTCATTATTGAAGGTAGTCAGTTGTCGAGATTTTTGTTATTCTAATGGATGGTAACCTTGTCATTATGGAAGGTAGTCTGTTGTCGAGATTTTTGTTACTCAAATGGATGGTAGCCTTGTCTTCATGCAAGGTAGTTTGTCGTTGAGGATTTTGTTACTCCAATGGATGATAGCCTTATCATTATGGAAGGTAGTTTGTTGTCGAGATTTTTGTTACTCCAATGGATGGTAGCCTTGTCATTATGGAAGGTAGTCTGTTGTCGAGATTTTTGTTATTCCATTGGATGGTAGCCTTGTCATTATGGAAGGTAGTTTGTTGTCGAGATTTTTGTTATTCCAATGGATGGTAACCTTGTCAGTATGGAAGGTAGTTTTTTGTCGATATCTTTGTTACTCCAATGGATTATAGCTTTGTCATTATGCAAGGTAGTCTGTTGTTCATATTTTTGTTACTCCAATGGATGGTAGCCTTCTCATTATGGAAGGTAGTCTATTGTCGAGATTTTTGTTATTCCAATGGACGGTAGCCTTCTCATTATGGAAGGTAGTTTTTTGTCACGATTTTTGATACTCCAATGGATGGTAGCCTTGTCATTAGTGAAGGTAGTCTGTTGTCGAGATTTTTGTTATTCCAATGGATGGTAACCTTGTCATTATGGAAGGTAGTAATTTGTCGAGATTTTTGTTACTCCAATGGATGGTGGCCTTGTCATTATTGAAGGTAGTCTGTTGTCGATATCTTTGTTACTCCAATGAATGATTTCCTTGTCATTATGGAATGTAGTCTATTGTCGAGATTTTTGTTACTCCAATTGATGGTAGCCTTGTAATTATGGAAAGTAGTTTGTTGTCGATATTTTTGTTACTCCAATGGATGATAGCCTTGTCATTATGGAAGGTAGTATGTAATCCAGATTTTTGTTATTCCAATGGATGGTAACCTTGTCATTATGGAAGGTAGTCTTTTGTCGAGATTTTTGTTACTCCAATGGATAGTAGCCTTGTCATTATTATAGGTAGTCTGTTGTCAATATATTTGTTACTCCAATGGATGATAGCCTTGTCATTATTGAAGGTAGTCTGTTGTCGAGATTTTTGTTACTCCAATGGATGTTGGCCTTGTCATTATGGAAGGTAGTCTGTTGTTCAGATTTTTCTTACTGTAATGGATTGTAGCCTTTTCATTACGGAAGGTAGTCTGTTATCGAGATTTTTGTTATTCTAATTTACGGTAACCTTGTCATTATGGAAGGTAGTCTATTGTCGAGATTTTTGTTACTCAAATGGATAGTAGCCTTGTCATTATTGAAGGTAGTTTGTCATTGAGATTTTTGTTACTCCAATGGATGGTAGCCTTGTCATTATTGAAGGTAGTCTGTTGTCGATATCTTTGTTACTCCAATGAATGATTGCCTTGTCATTATGGAAGGTAGTCTATTGTCGAGATTTTTATTACTCCAATGGATGGTAGCCTTTTCATTATGGAAGGTAGTCTATTGTCGAGATTTTGTTACTCCAATTGATGGTAGCCTTGTAATTGTGTAACATAGTCTGTTGTTGATATTTTTGTTACTCCAATTGATGGTAGACTTGTCATTATGGAAGGTAGTTTGTTGTCGATATTTTTGTTACTCGAATGGATGGTAGCCTTGTCATTATGGAAGGTACTCTGTTGTCCAGATTTTTTTTATTCCAATGGATAGTAGCCTTGTCATTATTATAGGTAGTCTGTTGTCGATATCTTTGTTACTCCAATGGATGATAGCCTTGTCATTAATGAAGGTAGTATGTTGTCGAGATTTTTGTTACTCCAATGGATGGTAGCCTTGTCATTATGGAAGGTAGTCTGTTGTTCAGATTTTTCTTACTCTAATGGATGCTAGCCTTTTCATTACGGAAGGTAGTCTGTTGTCGAGAATTTTTTTATTCCATTGGTTGTTAGCCTTGTCATTATGGAAGGTAGTTTGTTGTCGAGATTTTTGTTATTCTAATGAATGGTAACCTTGTCATTATGGAAGGTAGTCTGTTGTCGAGATTTTTGGTACTCAAATGGATGGTAGCCTTGTCTTTATGGAAGGTAGTCTATCGTTGAGATTTTTGTTACTCCAATGGATGATAGCCTTGTCATTATGGAAGGTAGTTTGTTGTCGAGATTTTTGTTACTCCAATGGATGGTAGCCTTGTCATTTTGGTAGGTAGTCTGTTGTCGAGATTTTTGTTATTCCATTGGATGGTAGCCTTGCCATTATGGAAGGTAGTCTGTTGTCGAGATTTTTGTTATTCCAATAGATGGTAACTATGTCAGTATGGAAGGTAGTTTTTTGTCGATATCTTTGTTACTCCAATGGATGATAGCCTTGTCTATATGCAAGGTAGTATGTTGTTCATATTTTTGTTACTCCAATGGATGGTAGCCTTGTCATTATGGAAGGTAGTCTATTGTCGAGATTTTTGTTATTCCAATGGATGGTAGCCTTCTCATTATGGAAGATAGTTTTTTGTCAAGATTTTTGATACTCCAATGGATGGTAGCCTTGTCATTAGTGAAGGTAGTCTGTTGTCGAGATTTTTGTTACTCCAATTGATGGTAACCTTGTCATTATGGAAGGTAGTCTTTTGTCGATATCTTTGTTACTCCAATGGATGATAGCCTTGTCATTATGCAAGGTAGTCTGTTGTTCATATTTTTTTTACTCCAATAGATGGTAGCCTTGTCATTATGGAAATTAGTCTATTGTCGAGATTTTTGTTATTCCAATGGATGGTAGCCTTGTAATTATGGAAGTTAGTTTTTTGTCGAGATTTTTGATACTCCAATGGATGGTAGTCTTGTCATTATGGAAAGTAGTCTATTGTCGAGATTTTTGTTACCCCAATATATGGTAACCTTGTCATTATGGAAGGTAGTTTTTTGTCGAGATTTTTGTTACTCCAATAAATGATAGCCTTGTCAATATGGAAGGTAGTCTATTGTCTAGAGTTTTGTTATTCCATTGGAGCGTAGCCTTGTCATTATGGAAGGTAGTTTTTTGTCGAGATTTTCGTTACTTCAATGGATGGTAGCATTGTCATTATATAAGGTAGTCTGTTGTCGAGATTTTTGTTACCCCAATGGATGTAGCCTTGTAATTATGGAAGGTAGTCTGTTGTCGAGATTTTGTTACTCCAATGGATGGTAGCCTTGTCATTGTGGAACATAGTCTGTTGTTGATATTTTTGTTACTCCAATGGATGGTAGCCTTGTCATTATGGAAGGTAGTTTGTTGTCGATATTTTTGTTACTCCAATGGATGGTAGCCTTGTCATTATGGAAGGGGTAGTCTGTTGTCCAGATTTTTGTTATTCCAATGGATGGTAACCTTGTCATTATGGAAGGTGGTCTTTTGTTGAAATTTTTGTTACTCTAATGGATAGTAGCCTTGTCATTATTATAGGTAATCTGTTGTCGATATCTTTGTTACTCCAATGGAAGATAGCCTTGTCATTATTGAAGTTAGTCTGTTATCGAGATTTTTGTTACTCCAATGGATGGTAGCCTTGTCATTATGGAAGGTAGTCTGTTGTTCAGATTTTTCTTACTCCAATGGATGGTAGCCTTTTCATTACGGAAATTAGTTTGTTGTCGAGATTTTTGTTACTCCAATGGATGATAGCCTTGTCATTATGGAAGGTAGTATGTTGTCCAGATTTTTGTTATTCCAATGGATGGTAACCTTGTCATTATGGAAGGTAGTCTTTTGTCGAGATTTTCGTTACTCCAATGGATAGTAGCCTTGTCATTATTATAGGTAGTCTGTTGTCGATATCTTTGTTACTCCAATGGATGATAGCCTGGTCATTATTGAAGGTAGTCTGTTGTCGAGATTTTTGTTACTCCAATGGATGGTAGCCTTGTCATTATGGAAGGTAGTCTGTTGTTCAGATTTTTCTTACTCTAATGGATGGTAGCCTTTTCATTATGGAAGGTAGTCTGTTGTCGAGATTTTTGTTATTCTAATGGACGGTAACCTTGTCATTATGGAAGGTAGTCTATTGTCGAGATTTTTGTTACTCAAATGGATAGTAGCCTTGTCATTATTGAAGGTAGTTTGTCATTGAGATTTTTGTTACTCCAATGGATGGTAGCCTTGTCATTATTGAAGGTAGTCTGTTGTCGATATCTTTGTTACTCCAATGAATGATTGCCTTGTCATTATGGAAGGTAGTCTATTGTCGAGATTTTTATTACTCCAATGGATGGTAGCCTTTTCATTATGGAAGGTAGTCTATTGTCGAGATTTTGTTACTCCAATTGATGGTAGCCTTGTAATTGTGTAACATAGTTTGTTGTTGATATTTTTGTTACTCCAATTGATGGTAGACTTGTCATTATGGAAGGTAGTTTGTTGTCGATATTTTTGTTACTCGAATGGATGGTAGCCTTGTCATTATGGAAGGTACTCTGTTGTCCAGATTTTTGTTATTCCAATGGATAGTAGCCTTGTCATTTTTATAGGTAGTCTGTTGTCAATATCTTTGTTACTCCAATGGATGATAGCCTTGTCATTAATGAAGGTAGTCTGTTGCCGAGATTTTTGTTACTCCAATGGATGGTAGCCTTGTCATTATGGAAGGTAGTCTGTTGTTCAGATTTTTCTTACTCCAATGGATGGTAGCCTTTTCATTACGGAAGGTAGTCTGTTGTCGAGAATTTTTTTATTCCATTGGTTGTTAGCCTTGTCATTATGGAAGGTAGTTTGTTGTCGAGATTTTTGTTATTCTAATGAATGGTAACCTTGTCATTGTGGAAGGTAGTCTGTTGTCGAGATTTTTGTTACTCAAATGGATGGTAGCCTTGTCTTTATGGAAGGTAGTCTGTCGTTGAGATTTTTGTTACTCCAATGGATGATAGCCTTGTCATTATGGAAGGTAGTTTGTTGTCGAGATTTTTGTTACTCCAATGGATGGTAGCCTTGTCATTTTGGTAGGTAGTCTGTTGTCGAGATTTTTGTTATTCCATTGGATGGTAGCCTTGCCATTATGGAAGGTAGTCTGTTGTCGAGATTTTTGTTATTCCAATGGATGGTAACTATGTCAGTATGGAAGGTAGTTTTTTGTCGATATCTTTGTTACTCCAATGGATGATAGCCTTGTCTATATGCAAGGTAGTATGTTGTTCATATTTTTGTTACTCCAATGGATGGTAGCCTTGTCATTATGGAAGGTAGTCTATTGTCGAGATTTTTGTTATTCCAATGGATGGTAGCCTTCTCATTATGGAAGATAGTTTTTTGTCAAGATTTTTGATACTCCAATGGATGGTAGCCTTGTCATTAGTGAAGGAAGTCTATTGTCGAGATTTTTGTTACTCCAATTGATGGTAACCTTGTCATTATGGAAGGTAGTCTTTTGTCGATATCTTTGTTACTCCAATGGATGATAGCCTTGTCATTATGCAAGGTAGTCTGTTGTTCATATTTTTTTTACTCCATTGGATGGTAGCCTTGTCATTATGGAAATTAGTCTATTGTCGAGATTTTTGTTATTCCAATGGATGGTAGCCTTGTAATTATGGAAGTTAGTTTTTTGTCGAGATTTTTGATACTCCAAAGGATGGTAGTCTTGTCATTATGGAAAGTAGTCTATTGTCGAGATTTTTGTTACCCCAATATATGGTAACCTTGTCATTATGGAAGGTAGTTTTTTGTCGAGATTTTTGTTACTCCAATAAATGATAGCCTTGTCAATATGGAAGGTAGTCTATTGTCTAGAGTCTTGTTATTCCATTGGAGGTTAGCCTTGTCATTATGGAAGGTAGTTTTTTGTCGAGATTTTCGTTACTTCAATGGATGGTAGCATTGTCATTATAGAAGGTAGTCTGTTGTCGAGATTTTTGTTACCCCAATGGATGTAGCCTTGTAATTATGGAAGGTAGTGTGTAGTCGAGGTGTTGTTACTCCAATGGATGGTAGCCTTGTCATTGTGGAACATAGTCTGTTGTTGATATTTTTGTTACTCCAATGGATGGTAGCCTTGTCATTATCGAAGGTAGTTTGTTGTCGATATTTTTGTTAATCCAATGGATGGTAGCCTTGTCATTATGGAAGGGGTAGTCTGTTGTCCTGATTTTTGTTATTCCAATGGATGGTAACCTTGTCATTATGGAAGGTAGTCTTTTTTCGAAATTTTTGTTACTCTAATGGATAGTAGCCTTGTCATTATTATAGTTAATTTGTTGTCGATATCTTTGTTACTCCAATGGATGATAGCCTTGTCATTATTGAAGGTATTCTGTTATCAAGATTTTTGTTACTCCAATTGATGGTAGCCTTGTCATTATGGAAGGTAGTATGTTGTTCAGATTTTTCTTACTCCAATGGATGGTAGCCTTTCCATTACTGAAGGTAGTCTGTTGTCGAGAATTTTTTTATTCCATTGGTTGTTAGCCTTGTCATTATGGAAGGTAGTCTGTTGTCGAGATTTTTTTTATTCTAACGGATGGTAACCTTGTCATTATGGAAGGTAGTCTGCTGTCGAGATTTTTGTTACTCAAATGGATGGTAGCCTTGTCTTTTTAGAAGGTAGTCTGTCGTTGAGATTTTTGTTACTGCAATGGATGATAGCCTTGTCATTATGGAAGGTAGTTTGTTGTCGAGATTTTTGTTACTCCAATGGATGGTAGCCTTGTCATTTTGGTAGGTAGTTTGTTGTCGAGATTTTTCTTATTCCATTGGATGGTAGCCTTGTCATTATGGAAGGTAGTCTGTTGTCGAGATTTTTGTTATTCCAATGGATGGTAACCTTGTCAGTATGGAAGGTAGTTTTTTGTCGATATCTTTGTTACTCCAATGGATGATAGCCTTGTCTATATGCAAGGTAGTATGTTGTTCATATTTTTGTTACTCCAATGGATGGTAGCCTTGTCATTATAGAAGGTAGTCTATTCTCGAGATTATGGTTATTCCAATGGATGGTAGCCTTCTCATTATGGAAGATAGTTTTTTGTCAAGATTTTTGATACTCCAATGGATGGTAGCCTTGTCATTAGTGAAGGTAGTCTGTTGTCGAGATTTTTGTTACTCCAATTGATGGTAACCTTGTCATTATGGAAGGTAGTCTTTTGTCGATATGTTTGTTACTCCAATGGATGATATCCTTGTCATTATGCAAGGTAGTCTGTTGTTCATATTTTTTTTACTCCAATGGATGGTAGCCTTGTTATTATGGAAATTAGTCTATTGTCGAGATTTTTGTTATTCCAATGGATGGTAGCCTTGTAATTATGGAAGTTAGTTTTTTGTCGAGATTTTTGATACTCCAATGGATGGTAGCCTTGTCATTATGGAAAGTAGTCTATTGTCGAGATTTTTGTTACCCCAATATATGGTAACCTTGTCATTATGGAAGGTAGTTTTTTGTCGAGATTTTTCTTACTCCAATAAATGATAGCCTTGTCAATATGGAAGGTAGTCTATTGTCGAGAGTTTTGTTATTCCATTGGAGGGTAGCCTTGTCATTATGGAAGGTAGTTTATTGTCGAGATTTTCGTTACTTCAATGGATGGTAGCATTATCATTATAGAAGGTAGTCTATTGTCGAGATTTTGGTTACCCCAATGGATGTAGCCTTGTAATTATGGAAGGTAGTCTGTTGTCGAGATTTTATTACTCCAATGGATGGTAGCATTGTCATTGTGGAACATAGTCTATTGTTGATATTTTTGTTACTCCAATGGATGGTAGCCTTGTCATCATGGAAGGTAGTTTGTTGTCGATATTTTTGTTACTCCAATGGATGGTAGCCTTGTCATTATGGAAGGGGTAGTCTGTTGTCCAGATTTTTGGTATTCCAATGGATGGTAACCTTTTCATTATGGAACGTAGTCTTTTGTCGAAATTTTTGTTACTCTAATGGATAATAGCCTTGTCATTATTATAGGTAATCTGTTGTCGATATCTTTGTTACTCCAATGTATGATAGCCTTGTCATTATTGAAGGTAGTCTGTTATCGAGATTTTTGTTACTCCAATTGATGGTAGCCTTGTCATTATGGAAGGTAGTCTGTTGTTCAGATTTTTATTACTCCAATGGATGGTAGCCTTTTCATTACAAAAGGTAGTCTGTTGTCGAGAATTTTTTTATTCCATTGGTTGTTAGGCTTGTCATTATGGAAGGTAGTCTGTTGTCGAGATTTTTGTTATTCTAATGGATGGTAACCTTGTCATTATGGAAGGTAGTCTGTTGTCGAGATTTTTGTTACTCAAATGGATGGTAGCCTTTTCTTTATGGAAGGTAGTCTGTCGTTGAGATTTTTGTTACTCCAATGGATGGTAGCCTTTTCTTTATGGAAGGTAGTCTGTCGTTGAGATTTTTGTTACTCCAATGGATGATAGCCTTGTCATTATTGAAGGTAGTTTGTTGTCGAGATTTTTGTTACTCCAATGGATGGTAGCCGTGTCATTTTGGTAGGTAGTCTGTTGTCGAGATTTTTGTTATTCTATTGGATGGTAGCCTTGTCATTATGGAAGGTAGTCTGTTGTCTAGATTTTTGTTATTCCAATGGATGGAAACCTTGTCAGTATGGAAGGTAGTTTTTTGTCGATATCTTTGTTACTCCAATGGATGATAGCCTTGTCATTATGCAAGGTAGTATGTTGTTCATATTTTTGTTACTCCAATAGATGGTAGCCTTTTAATTATGGAAGGTAGTCTATTGTCGAGATTTTTGTTATTCCAATGGATGGTAGCCTTCTCATTATGGAAGGTAGTTTTTTGTCAAGATTTTTGATACTCCAATAGATGGTAGCCTTGTCATTAATGAAGGTAGTCTGTTGTCGAGCTTTTTTTTACTCCAATTGATGGTAACCTTGTCATTATGGAAGGTAGTCTTTTGTCGATATCTTTGTTACTCCAATGGATGATAGCCTTGTCATTATGCAAATTAGACTGTTGTTCATATTTTTTTTACTCCAATGGATGGTAGCCTTGTAATTAGGGAAATTAGTCTATTTTCGAGATTTTTGTTATTCCAATGGATGGTAGCCTTCTCATTATGGAAGGTAGTTTTTTGTCGAGATTTTTGATACTCCAATGGATGGTAGCCTTGTCATTATGGAAAGTAGTCTATTGTCTAGATTTTTGTTACCCCAATATATGGTAACCTTGTCATTATGGAAGGTATTTTTTTGTCGAGATTTTTGTTACTCCAATAATGATAGCCTTGTCAATATGGAAGGTAGTCTATTGTCGAGATTTTTGTTATTCCATTGGATGGTAGCCTTGTCATTATAGAAGGTAGTTTTTTGTCGATATTTTCGTTACTTCAATGGATGGTAGCATTATCATTATAGAAGGTAGTCTGTTGTCGAGATTTTTGTTACCCCAATGGATGTAGCCTTGTAATTATGGAAGGTAGTATGTTGTCGAGATTTTGTTACTCCAATGGATGGTAGCCTTGTCATTGTGGAACATAGTCTGTTGTTGATATTTTTGTTACTCCAATGGATGGTAGCCTTGTCATTATGGAATGTAGTTTGTTGTCGATATTTTTGTTACCCCAATGGATGGTAGCCTTATCATTATGGAAGGTAGTCTGTTGTCCAGATTTTTGTTATTCCAATGGATGATAGCCTTGTCATTATGCAAGGTAATCTGTTGTTCATATTTTTTTTTACTATTTTTGTTGTCGAGATTTTTGTTACTCCAAGGGATGGTAGCCTTGTCATTTTGGAAGGTAGTCTGTTGTCGAGATTTTTGTTATTCCATTGGATGGTAGCCTTGTCAATATGGAAGGTAGTTTTTTGTTAAGATTTTTTATACTCCAATGGATGGTAGCCTTGTCATTAGTGAAGGTAGTCTGTTGTCGAGATTTTTGTTACTCCAATGGATGGTAACCTTGTCATTATGGAAGGTAGTCTGTTGTCGATATCTTTGTTACTCCAATGGATGATAGTCTTGTCATTATGGAAGGTAGTCTTTTGTTGAATTTTTTGTTACTCTAATGGATAGTATCCTTGTCATTATTATAGGTAATCTGTTGTCGATATCTTTGTTACTCCAATGGATGATAGCCTTGTCATTATTGAAGGTAGTTTGTTATCGAGATTTTTGTTACTCCAATGGATGGTAGCCTTGTCATTATGGAAGGTAGTCTGTTGTTCATATTTTTCTTACTCCAATGGATGGTAGCCTTTTCATTACGGAAGGTAGTCTGTTGTCGAGAATTTTTTTATTCCATTGGTTGTTAGGCTTGTCATTATGGAAGGTAGTCTGTTGTCGAGATTTTTGTTACTCCAACGTATGGTAGCCTTGTCATTATGGAAGGTAGTCTGTTGTCGGGATTTTGTTACTCCAATGGCTGGTAGCCTTGTCATTATGCAACATAGTCTGTTGTTGATATTTTTGTTACTCCAATGGATGGTAGCCTTGTCATTATGGAAGGTAGTCTGTTGTCCAGATTTTTGTTACCCCAATAGATGGTAACCTTGTCATTATGGAAGGTAGTCTATTGTCGAGATTTTTGTTATTCCATTGGATGGTAGTCTTGTCATTATGGAAGGTAGTTTTTTGTCGATATTTTCGTTACTTCAATGGATGGTAGCATTGTCATTATAGAAGGTAGTCTGTTGTCGAGATTTTTGTTACCCCAATGGATGTAGCCTTGTAATTATGGAAGGTAGTCTGTTGTCGAGATTTTATTTACTCCAATGAATGGTAGCCTTGTAATTATTGAAGGTAGTATGTCATTGAGATTTCTGTTACTCCAATGGATTGTTGCCTTGTCATTTTTGAAGGTAGTTTGTTCTTCAGATTTTTGTTACTCCAATGGATGATAGCCTTGTGATTATGGAAGGTAGTCTGTTGTCGAGATTTTTGTTATTAAAATGGATGGTAAGCTTGTCATTATGGAAGGTAGTATTTTATCGAGATTTTTGTTACTCCAATGGATGGTAGCCTTGTCATTATTGATGGTAGTCTGTTGTCGATATCTTTGTTACTCCAATGGATGGTAGCATTGTCATTATAGAAGGTAGTCTGTTGTCTAGATTTTTGTTACTCCAATGTATGGTAGCCTTGTCATTATAGAAGGTAGTCTGTTGTCGGGATTTTGTTACTCCAATGGATGGTAGCCTTGTCATTGTGCAACATAGTATGTTGTTGATATTTTTGTTACTCCAATGGATGGTAGCCTTGTCATTATGGAAGGTAGTTTATTGTCGATATTTTTGTTACTCCAATGGATGGTAGCCTTGTCATTATGGAAGGTAGTCTGTTGTTCAGATTTTTCTTACTCCAATGGATGGTATCCTTTTCATTACGTAAGGTAGTCTGTTGTCGAGAATTTTTTTATTCCATTGGTTGTTAGCCTTGTCATTATGGAAGGTAGTCTGTTGTCGAGATTTTTGTTACTCAAATGGATGGTAACCTTGTCTTTATGGAAGGTAGTCTGTTGTCGATATCTTTGTTATTCGAATGGATGATAGCCTTGTCATTATGGAAGGTTGTTTGTTGTCGAGATTTTTGTTACTCCAATGGATGGTAGCCTTGTCATTATGGAAGGTAGTCTGTTGTCGAGATTTTTGTTATTCCAATGGATGGTAACCTTGTCATTATGGAAGGTAGTTTATTGTCGAGATTTTTGTTATTTCAATGGATGGTAGCCTTCTCATTATGGAAGGTAGTTTTTTGTCGAGATTTTTGATACTCCAATGGATGGTAGCCTTGTCATTAGTGAAGGCAGTCTGTTGTCGAGATTTTTGTTATTCCAATGGATGGTAACCTTGTCATTATTGAAGGTAGTCTTTTATCGATATCTTTATTATTCCAACGGATGATAGCCTTGTCATTATGGAAGGTAGTTTGTTCTTCATATTTTTTTTACTCCAATGGATGGTAGCCTTATCATTATGGAAAGTAGTCTATTGTCGAGATTTTTGTTATTCCAATAGATGGTAGCCTTCTCATTATGGAAGGTAGTTTTTTGTCGAGATTTTTGATATTCCAATGGATGGTAGCCTTGCCATTATGGAAGGTAGTCTGTTGTCGAGATTTCTGTTACTCCAATGGACTGTAGCTTTGTCATTATGGAAGGTAGTTTGTTCTTCAGATTTTTGTTACTGCAATGGATGATAGCCTTGTGATTATGGAAGGTAGTCTGCTGTCGAGATTTTTGTTATTCCAATGGATGGTAGCCTTGTCTTTATGGAAGGTAGTATTTTATTGAGATTTTTGTTACTCCAATGGATGGTAGCCTTGTCATTATTGAAGGTATTCTGTTGTCGATATCTTTGTTACTCCAATGAATGATTGCCTTGTCATTATGGAAGGTAGTCTATTATCGAGATTTTTATTACTCCAATGGATGGTAGCCTTGTCATTATGGAAGGTAGTCTGTTGTCGAGATTTTTTTACTCCAATGGATGGTAGCCTTTTCATTACGGAAGGTAGTCTGTTATCGAGAATTTTTTTATTCCATTGGTTGTTAGCCTTGTCATTATGGAAGGTAGTCTGTTGTCGAGATTTTTGTTACTCAAATGGATGGTAGCCTTGTCTTTATGGAAGGTAGTCTGTCGTTGAGATTTTTGTTACTCCAATGGATGATAGCCTTGTCATTATGGAAGGTAGTCTATTGTCGAGATTTTTGTTATTCCAATGGATGGTTTCCTTCTCATTATGGAAGGTAGTTTTTTGTCAAGATTTTTGATACTCCAATGGATGGTAGCCTTGTCATTAGTGAAGGTAGTCTGTTGTCGAGATTTTTGTTACTCCAATGGATGGTAACCTTGTCAATATGGAAGGTAGTGTTTTGTCGATATCCTTGTTACTCCAATGGATGATAGCCTTATTATTATGCAAGGTAGTCTGTTGTTCATATTTTTTTTACTCCAATGGATGGTAGCCTTGTCATTATGGAAAGTAGTCTATTGTCGAGATTTTTTTTATTCCAATGGATGGTAGCCTTATCATTATGGAAGGTAGTTTTTTATCGATATTTTTGATACTCCAATGGATGGTAGCCTTGTCATTATGGAAAGTAGTCTATTGTCGATATTTTTGTTATTCCAATGGATGGTAGCCTTCTCATTATGGAAGGTAGTTTTTTGTCGAGATTTTTGTTACTCCAATAAATGGTAGCCTTGCCATTATGGAAGGCAGTCTGTTGTCGAGATTTTTGTTAATCCAATGGATGGTAGCCTTGTCATTATGGAAGGTAGTTTTTTGTCGAGAATTTTGTTACTTCAATGGATGGTAGCATTGTCATTATAGAAGGTAGTCTGTTGTCGAGATTTTTGTTACCCCAATGGATGTAGCCTTGTATTTATTGAAGGTAGTATGTCATTGATATTTTTTTACTCCAATGGATTGTAGCCTTGTCATTATGGAAGGTAGTTTGTTCTTCAGATTTTTGTTACTCCAATGAATGATAGCCTTGTCATTATGCAAGGTAGTTTATTGTCGAGATTTTTGTTACTCCAATGGATGGTAGCCTTGTCATTAAGGAAGGTAGTCTGTTGTCGAGATTTTGTTACTCCAATGGATGATAGCCTTGTCATTGTAGAACATAGTCTCTTGTCGATATTTTTGTTACTCCAATGGATGATAGCCTTGTCATTATGGAAGGTAGTGTGTTGTCGATATTTTTTTTACTCCAATGGATGGTAGCCTTGTCATTACGGAAGGTAGTCTGTTGTTCAGATTTTTCTTACTCCAATGAATGGTAGCCTTTTCATTACGGAAGGTAGTCTATTGTCGATAATTTTTTTATTCCATTGGTTGTTAGGCTTGTCATTATGGAAAGTAGTCTGTTGTCGAGATTTTTGTTATTCTAATGGATGGTAACCTTGTCATTATGGAAGGTAGTCTGTTGTCGAGATTTTTGTTACTCAAATGGATGGTAGCCTTTTCTTTATGGAAGGTAGTCTGTCGTTGAGATTTTTTTTACTCCAATGGATGATAGCCTTGTTATTATTGAAGGTAGTTTGTTGTCGAGATTTTTGTTACTCCAATGGATGGTAGCCTTGTAACTATTGAAGGTAGTTTGTTGTCGAGATTTTTGTTACTCCAATGGATGGTAGCCGTGTCATTTTGGTAGGTAGTCTGTTGTCAAGATTTTTGTTATTCCATTGGATGGTAGCCTTGTCATTATGGAAGGTAGTCTGTTGTCTAGATTTTTGTTATTCCAATGGATGGAAACCTTGTCAGTATGGAATGTAGTTTTTTGTCGATATCTTTGTTACTCCAATGGGTGATAGCCTTGTCATTATGCAAGGTAGTATGTTGTTCATATTTTTGTTACTCCAATGGATGGTAGCCTTTTCATTATGGAAGGTAGTCTATTGTCGAGATTTTTGTTATTCCAATGGATGGTAGCCTTCTCATTATGGAAGGTAGTTTTTTGTCAAGATTTTTGATACTCCAATGGATGGTAGCCTTGTCATTAATGAAGGTAGTCTGTTGTCGAGCTTTTTTTTACTCCAATTGATGGTACCCTTGTCATTATGGAAGGTAGTCTTTTGTCGATATCTTTGTTACTCCTATGGATGATAGCCTTGTCAGTATGCAAGGTAGTCTGTTGTTCATATTTTTTTTACTCCAATGGATGGTAGCCTTGTCATTAGGGAAATTAGTCTATTGTTGAGATTTTTGTTATTCCAAAGGATGGTAGCCTTCTCATTATGGAAGGTAGTTTTTTGTCGAGATTTTTGATACTCCAATGGATGGTAGCCTTGTCATTATGGAAAGTAGTCTATTGTCGAGATTTTTGTTACCCCAATATATGGTAACCTTGTCATTATGGAAGGTAGTTTTTTGTCGAGATTTTTCTTACTCCAATAAATGATAGCCTTGTCAATATGGAAGGTAGTCTATTGTCGAGAGTTTTGTTATTCCATTGGAGGGTAGCCTTGTCATTATGGAAGGTAGTTTATTGTCGAGATTTTCATGACTTCAATGGATGGTAGCATTGTCATTATAGAAGGTAGTCTATTGTCGAGATTTTTGTTACCCCAATGGATGTAGCCTTGTAATTATGGAAGGTAGTCTGTTGTCGAGATTTTGTTACTCCAATAGATGGTAGCCTTGTCATTGTGGAACATAGTCTGTTGTTGATATTTTTGTTACTCCAATGGATGGTAGCCTTGTCATCATGGAAGGTAGTTTGTTGTCGATATTTTTGTTACTCCAATGGATGGTAGCCTTGTCATTATGGAAGGGGTAGTCTGTTGTCCAGATTTTTGGTATTCCAATGGATGGTAACCTTTTCATTATGGAAGGTAGTCTTTTGTCGAAATTTTTGTTACTCTAATGGATAGTAGCCTTGCCATTATTATAGGTAATCTGTTGTCGATATCTTTGTTACTCGAATGGATGATAGCCTTGTCATTATTGAAGGTAGTCTGTTATCGAGATTTTTGTTACTCCAATTGATGGTAGCCTTGTCATTATGGAAGGTAGTCTGTTGTTCAGATTTTTCTTACTCCAATGGATGGTAGCCTTTTCATTACAAAAGGTAGTCTGTTGTCGAGAATTTTTTTATTCCATTGGTGGTTAGGCTTGTCATTATGGAAGGTAGTCTGTTGTCGAGATTTTTGTTTTTCTAATGGATGGTAACCTTGTCATTATGGAAGGTAGTCTGTTGTCGAGATTTTTGTTACTCAAATGGATGGTAGCCTTTTCTTTATGGAAGGTAGTCTGTCGTTGAGATTTTTGTTACTCCAATGGATGGTAGCCTTTTCTTTATGGAAGGTAGTCTGTCGTTGAGATTTTTGTTACTCCAATGGATGATAGCCTTGTCATTATTGAAGGTAGTTTGTTGTCGAGATTTTTGTTACTCCAATGGATGGTAGCCGTGTCATTTTGGTAGGTAGTCTGTTGTCTATATTTTTGTTATTCCAATGGATGGAAACCTTGTCAGTATGGAAGGTAGTTTTTTGTCGATATCTTTGTTACTCCAATGGGTGATAGCCTTGTCATTATGCAAGGTAGTATGTTGTTCATATTTTTGTTACTCCAATAGATGGTAGCCTTGTCATTATGGAAGGTAGTCTATTGTCGAGATTTTTGTTATTCCAATGGATGGTAGCCTTCTCATTATGGAAGGTAGTTTTTTGTCAAGATTTTTGATACTCCAATGGATGGTAGCCTTGTCATTAATGAAGTTAGTCTGTTGTCGAGCTTTTTTTTACTCCAATTAATGGTAACCTTGTCATTATGGAAGGTAGTCTTTTGTCGATATCTTTGTTACTCCAATGGATGATAGCCTTGTCATTATGCAAATTAGACTGTTGTTCATATTTTTTTTACTCCAATGGATGGTAGCCTTGTCATTAGGGAAATTAGTCTATTGTCGAGATTTTTGTTATTCCAATGGATGGTAGCCTTCTCATTATGGAAGGTAGTTTTTTGTCGAGATTTTTGATACTCCAATCGATGGTAGCCTTGTCATTATGGAAAGTAGTCTATTGTCTAGATTTTTGTTACCCCAATATATGGTAACCTTGTCATTATGGAAGGTAGTTTTTTGTCGAGATTTTTGTTACTCCAATAATGATAGCCTTGTCAATATGGAAGGTAGTCTATTGTCGAGATTTTTGTTATTCCATTGGATGGTAGCCTTGTCATTATAGAAGGTAGTTTTTTGTCGATATTTTCGTTACTTCAATGGATGGTAGCATTATCATTATAGAAGGTAGTCTGTTGTCGAGATTTTTGTTACCCCAATGGATGTAGCCTTGTAATTATGGAAGGTAGTATGTTGTCGAGATTTTGTTACTCCAATGGATGGTAGCCTTGTCATTGTGGAACATAGTCTGTTGTTGATATTTTTGTTACTCCAATGGATGGTAGCCTTGTCATTATGGAATGTAGTTTGTTGTCGATATTTTTGTTACCCCAATGGATGGTAGCCTTATCATTAAGGAAGGTAGTCTGTTGTCCAGATTTTGGTTACTCCAAGGGATGGTAGCCTTGCCATTTTGGAATGTAGTCTGTTGTCGAGATTTTTTTTATTCCATTGGATGGTAGCCTTGTCATTATGGAAGGTAGTTTTTTGTTAAGATTTTTGATACTCCAATGGATGGTAGCCTTGTCATTAGTGAAGGTAGTCTGTTGTCGAGATTTTTGTTACTCCAATGGATGGTAACCTTGTCATTATGGAAGGTAGTCTGTTGTCGATATCTTTGTTACTCCAATGGATGATAGTCTTGTCATTATGGAAGGGAGTCTTTTGTTGAATTTTTTGTTACTCTAATGGATAGTATCCTTGTCATTATTATAGGTAATCTGTTGTCGATATCTTTGTTACTCCAATGGATGATAGCCTTGTCATTATTGAAGGTAGTCTGTTATCGAGATTTTTGTTACTCCAATGGATGGTAGCCTTGTCATTATGGAAGGTAGTCTGTTGTTCATATTTTTCTTACTCCAATGGATGGTAGCCTTTTCATTACGGAAGGTAGTCTATTGTCGAGAATTTTTTCATTCCATTGGTTGTTAGGCTTGTCATTATGGAAGGTAGTCTGTTGTCGAGATTTTTGTTACTCCAATGTATGGTAGCTTTGTCATTATGGAAGGTAGTCTGTTGTCGGGATTTTGTTACTCCAATGGATGGTAGCCTTGTCATTGTGCAACATAGTCTGTTGTTGATATTTTTGTTACTCCAATGGATGGTAGCCGTGTCATTATGGAAGGTAGTTTATTGTCGATATTTTTGTTACTCCAATGGATTGTAGCCTTGTCATTATGGAAGGTAGTCTGTTGTCCAGATTTTTGTTACCCCAATAGATGGTAACCTTGTCATTATGGAAGGTAGTCTATTGTCGAGATTTTTGTTATTCCATTGGATGGTAGTCTTGTCATTATGGAAGGTAGTTTTTTGTCGATATTTTCGTTACTTCAATGGATGGTAGCATTGTCATTATAGAAGGTAGTCTGTTGTCGAGATTTTTGTTACCCCAATGGATGTAGCCTTGTAATTATGGAAGGTAGTCTGTGTCGAGATTTTATTTACTCCAATGAATGGTAGCCTTGTAATTATTGAAGGTAGTCTGTCATTGAGATTTCTGTTACTCCAATGGATTGTTGCCTTGTCATTTTGGAAGGTAGTTTGTTCTTCAGATTTTTGTTACTCCAATGGATGATAGCCTTGTGATTATGGAAGGTAGTCTGTTGTCGAGATTTTTGTTATTCCAATGGATGGTAAGCTTGTCATTATGGAAGGTAGTATTTTATCGATATTTTTGTTACTCCAATGGATGGTAGCCTTGTCATTAATGATGGTAGTCTGTTGTCGATATCTTTGTTACTCCAAAGGATGGTAGCATTATCATTATAGAAGGTAGTCTGTTGTCGAGATTTTTGTTACTCCAATGTATGGTAGCCTTGTCATTATGGAAGGTAGTCTGTTGTCGGGATTTTGTTACTCCAATGGATGGTAGCCTTGTCATTGTGCAACATAGTCTGTTGTTGATATTTTTGTTACTCCAATGGATGGTAGCCTTGTCATTATGGAAGGTAGTTTATTGTCGATATTTTTGTTACTCCAATGGATGGTAGCCTTGTCATTGTGGAAGGTAGTCTGTTGTTCGTATTTTTCTTACTCCAATGGATGGTAGCCTTTTCATTACGTAAGGTAGTCTGTTGTCGAGAATTTTTTTATTCCATTGGTTGTTAGCCTTGTCATTATGGAAGGTAGTATGTTGTCGAGATTTTTGTTACTCAAATGGATGGTAGCCTTGTCTTTATGGAAGGTAGTCTGTTGTAGATATCTTTGTTACTCGAATGGATGATAGCCTTGTCATTATGGAAGGTTGTTTGTTGTCGAGATTTTTGTTACTCCAATGGATGGTAGCCTTGTCATTATGGAAGGTAGTTTGTTGTCGAGATTTTTGTTATTCCAATGGATGGTAACCTTGTCATTATGGAAGGTAGTTTATTGTCGAGATTTTTGTTATTTCAATGGATGGTAGCCTTCTCATTATGGAAGGTAGTTTTTTGTCGAGATTTTTGATACTCCAATGGATGGTAGCCTTGTCATTAGTGAAGGCAGTCTGTTCTCGAGATTTTTGTTATTCCAGTGGATGGTAACCTTGTCATTACGGAAGGTAGTCTTTTATCGATATCTTTATTATTCCAACGGATGATAGCCTTGTCATTATGGAAGGTAGTTTGTTCTTCATATTTTTTTTACTCCAATGGATGGTAGCCTTATCATTATGGAAAGTAGTCTATTGTCGAGATTTTTGTTATTCCAATAGATGGTAGCCTTCTCATTATGGAAGGTAGTTTTTTGTCGAGATTTTTGATATTCCAATGGATGGTAGCCTTGCCATTATGGAAGGTAGTCTGTTGTCGAGATTTCTGTTACTCCAATGGACTGTAGCTTTTTCATTATGGAAGGTAGTTTGTTCTTCAGATTTTTGTTACTCCAATGGATGATAGCCTTGTGATTATGGAAGGTAGTCTGCTGTCGAGATTTTTGTTATTCCAATGGATGGTAGCCTTGTCATTATGGAAGGTAGTATTTTATTGAGATTTTTGTTACTCCAATGGATGATAGCCTTGTCATTATTGAAGGTATTCTGTTGTCGATATCTTTGTTACTCCAATGAATGATTGCCTTGTCATTATGGAAGGTAGTCTATTGTCGAGATTTTTATTACTCCAATGGATGGTAGCCTTGTCATTATGGAAGGTAGTCTGTTGTCGAGATTTTTTTACTCCAATGGATGGTAGCCTTTTCATTACGGAAGGTAGTCTGTTATCGAGAATTTTTTTATTCCATTGGTTGTTAGCCTTGTCATTATGGAAGGTAGTCTGTTGTCGAGATTTTTGTTACTCAAATGGATGGTAGCCTTGTCTTTATGGAAGGTAGTCTGTCGTTGAGATTTTTGTTACTCCAATGGATGATAGCCTTGTCATTATGGAAGGTAGTCTATTGTCGAGATTTTTGTTATTCCAATGGATGGTTTCCTTCTCATTATGGAAGGTAGTTTTTTGTCAAGATTTTTGATACTCCAATGGATGGTAGCCTTGTCACTAGTGAAGGTAGTCTGTTGTCGAGATTTTTGTTACTCCAATGGATGGTAACCTTGTCAATATGGAAGGTAGTGTTTTGTCGATATCATTGTTACTCCAATGGATGATAGCCTTATTATTATGCAAGGTAGTCTGTTGTTCATATTTTTTTTACTCCAATGGATGGTAGCCTTTTCATTATGGAAAGTAGTCTATTGTCGAGATTTTTGTTATTCCAATGGATGGTAGCCTTATCATTATGGAAGGTAGTTTTTTATCGATATTTTTGATACTCCAATGGATGGTAGCCTTGTCATTATGGAAAGTAGTCTATTGTCGATATTTTTGTTATTCCAATGGATGGTAGCCTTCTCATTATGGAAGGTAGTTTTTTGTCGAGATTTTTGTTACTCCAATAAATGGTAGCCTTGCCATTATGGAAAGTAGTCTGTTGTCGAGATTTTTGTTAATCCAATGGATGGTAGCCTTGTCATTATGGAAGGTACTTTTTTGTCGAGAATTTTGTTACTTCAATGGATGGTAGCATTGTCATTATAGACGGTAGTTTGTTGTCGAGATTTTTGTTACCCCAATGGATGTAGCCTTGTATTTATTGAAGGTAGTCTGTCATTTAGATTTTTTTTACTCCAATGGATTGTAGCCTTGTCATTATGGAAGGTAGTTTGTTCTTCAGATTTTTGTTACTCAAATGAATGATAGCCTTGTCATTATAGAAGGTAGTCTATTGTCGAGATTTTTGTTACTCCAATGGATGGTAGCCTTGTCATTAAGAAAGGTAGTCTGTTGTCGAGATTTTGTTACTCCAATGGATGGTAGCCTTGTCATTGTAGAACATAGTCTCTTGTCGATATTTTTGTTACTCCAATGGATGGTAGCCTTGTCATTATGGAAGGTAGTGTGTTGTCGATATTTTTGTTACTCCAATGGATGGTAGCCTTGTCATTACAGAAGGTAGTATGTTGTCCATATTTTTGTTACTCCAATGGATGGTAGCCTTGTCATTATTGAAGGTATTTTTTTGTCGATATCTTTGTTACTCTAATGTATGATAGCCTTGTCATTTAGGAAGGTAGTCTATTGTCGAGATTTTTGTTATTCCCATGGATGGTAGCCTTGTCGTTATGGAAGGTAGTCTGTTGTTCATATTTTTCTTACTCCAATGGATTGTAGCTTTTCATTACAGAAGGTAGTCTGTTGTCGAGAATTTTTTTATTCCATTGGTTGTTAGCCTTTTCATTATGGAAGGTAGTCTTTTATCGAGATTTTTGTTATTCCAATGGATGGTAACTTTGTCATTATGAAAGGTAGTCTGTTGTCGAGATTTTTGTTACTCAAATGGATGGTAGCCTTTTCTTTATGCAAGGTAGTCTATCATTGAGATTTTTGTTACGCTAATGGATGATAGCCTTGTCATTCTGGAAGGTTGTTTGTTGTCGAGATTCTTGTTACTCCAATGGAAGGTAGCCTTGTCATTATGGAAGGTAGTCTGTTTTCGAGATTTTTGTTATTCCATTGGATGGCAGCATTGTCATTATGGAAGGTAGTCTTTTATCGAGATTTTTGTTATTCCAATGGATGGTAACCTTGTCAGTATGGAAGGTATTTTTATGTCGATATCTTTGTTACTCTAATGTATGATAGCCTTGTCATTATGGAAGGTAGTTATTATCGACATTTTTGTTATTCCAATGCATGGTAGCCTTCTCATTATGGAAGGTAGTTCTTTGTCGAGATTTTTGATACTCCAATGGATGGTAGCCTTGTCATTAGTGAAGGGAGTCTGTTGTCGAGATTTCTGTTACTCCAATGGACTGTAGCTTTGTCATTATGGAAGGTAGTTTGTTCTTCAGATTTTTGTTACTCCAATGGATGATAGCCTTGTGATTATGGAAGGTAGTCTGCTGTCGAGATTTTTGTTATTCCAATGGATGGTAGCCTTGTCATTATGGAAGGTAGTATTTTATTGAGATTTTTGTTACTCCAATGGATGGTAGCCTTGTCATTATTGAAGGTATTCTGTTGTCGATATCTTTGTTACTCCAATGAATGATTGCCTTGTCATTATGGAAGGTAGTCTATTGTCGAGATTTTTATTACTCCAATGGATGGTAGCCTTGTCATTATGGAAGGTAGTTTGTTGTCGAGATTTTGTTACTCCAATGGATGGTAGCCTTTTCATTACGGAAGGTAGTCTGTTAGCCTTGTCATTATGGAAGGTAGTCTGTTGTCGAGATTTTTGTTACTCAAATGGATGGTAGCCTTGTCTTTACGGAAGGTAGTCTGTCGTCCATATTTTTGTTACTCCAATAGATGATAGCCTTGACATTATGGAAGGTATTTTTTTGTCGATATCTTTGTTACTCTAATGTATGAAAGCATTGTCATTATGGAAGGTAGTCTATTGTCGAGATTTTTGTTATTCCCATGGATGGTAGCCATGTCTTTATGGAAGGTAGTCTGTTGTTCATATTTTTCTTACTCCAATGGATTGTAGCCTTTTCATTACAGAAGG
This sequence comes from Vicia faba, assembly GCA_948472305.1. Taxonomy (NCBI): domain Eukaryota; kingdom Viridiplantae; phylum Streptophyta; class Magnoliopsida; order Fabales; family Fabaceae; genus Vicia; species Vicia faba. Next base: position 677,909,404 of record OX451739.1, on the reverse strand, counting down.
TAGTCTGTTGTCGAGAATTTTTTTATTCCATTGGTTGTTAGCCTTTTCATTATGGAAGGTAGTCTGTTGTCGAGATTTTTGTTATTCCAATGGATGGTAACTTTGTCATTATGGAAGGTAGTCTGTTGTCGAGATTTTTGTTACTCAAATGGATGGTAGCCTTTTCTTTATGCAAGGTAGTCTATCATTGAGATTTTTGTTACGCTAATGGATGATAGCCTTGTCATTATGGAAGGTTGTTTGTTGTCGAGATTTTTGTTACTCCAATAGAAGGTAGCCTTGTCATTATGGAAGGTAGTCTGTTTTCGAGATTTTTGTTATTCCATTGGATGGTAGCATTGTCATTATGGAAGTTAGTCTTTTATCGAGATTTTTGTTATTCCAATGGATGGTAACCTTGTCAGTATGGAAGGTAGTTTTTTGTCGATATCTTTGTTACTCTAATGTATGATAGCCTTGTCATTATGGAAGGTAGTTTATTATCGACATTTTTGTTATTCCAATGGATGGTAGCCTTCTCATTATGGAAGGTAGTTTTTTGTCGAGATTTTTGATACTCCAATGGATGGTAGCCGAGTCATTAGTGAAGGTAGTCTGTTGTTGAGATTTCTGTTACTCCAATGGACTGTAGCTTTGTCATTATGGAAGGTAGTTTATTCTTTAGATTTTTGTTACTCCAATGGATGATAGCCTTGTGATTATGGAAGGTAGTCTGTTGTCGAGATTTTTGTTATTCCAATGGATGGTAGCCTTGTCATTATGGAAGGTTGTATTTTATTGAGATTTTTGTTACTCCAATGGATGGTAGCCTTGTCATTATTGAAGATATTCTGTTGTCGATATCTTTGTTACTCCAATGAATGATTGCCTTGTAATTATGGAAGGTAGTCTATTGTCGAGATTTTTATTACTCCAATGGATGGTAGCCTTGTCATTATGGAAGGTAGTCTGTTGTCGAGATTTTGTTACTCCAATGGATGGTAGCCTTTTCATTACGGAAGGTAGTTTGTTATAGAGAATTTTTTTATTCCATTGGTTGTTAGCCTTGTCATTATGGAAGGTAGTCTGTTGTCGAGATTTTTGTTACTCAAATGGATGGTAGCCTTGTCTTTATGGAAGGTAGTCTGTCGTTGAGATTTTTGTTACTCCAATAGATGATAGCCTTGTCATTATGGAAGGTAGTCTATTGTCGAGATTTTTGTTATTCCAATGGATGGTAGCCTTCTCATTATGGAAGGTAGTTTTTTGTCAATATTTTTGATACTCCAATGGATGGTAGCCTTGTCATTAGTGAAGGTAGTCTGTTGTCGAGATTTTTGTTACTCCAATGGATGGTAACCTTGTCAATATGGAAGGTATCTTTTGTCGATATCCTTGTTACTCCAATGGATGATAGCCTTATTATTATGCAAGGTAGTCTGTTGTTCATATTTTTTTACTCCAATGGATGGTAGCCTTGTAATTATGGAAAGTAGTCTATTGTCGATATATTTTTATTCCAATGGATGGTAGCCTTATCATTATGGAAGGTAGTTTTTTGTCGATATTTTTGATACTCCAATGGATGGTAGCCTTGTCATTATGGAAAGTAGTCTATTGTCGATATTTTTGTTATTCCAATGGATGGTAGCCTTCTCATTATGGAAGGTAGTTTTTTGTCAATATTTTTTATACTCCAATGGATGGTAGCCTTGTCATTAGTGAAGGTAGTCTGTTGTCGAGATTTTTGTTACTCCAATAGATGGTAACCTTGTCAATATGGAAGGTATCTTTTGTCGATATCCTTGTTACTCCAATGGATGATAGCCTTATTATTATGCAAGGTAGTCTGTTATTCATATTTTTTTTACTCCAATGGATGGTAGCCTTGTAATTATGGAAAGTAGTCTATTGTCGATATTTTTTTTTATTCCAATGGATGGTAGCCTTATCATTATGGAAGGTAGTTTTTTATCGATATTTTTGATACTCCAATGGATGGTAGCCTTGTCATTATGGAAAGTAGTCTATTGTCGATATTTTTGTTATTCCAATGGATGGTAGCCTTCTCATTATGGAAGGTAGTTTTTTGTCGAGATTTTTGTTACTCCAATAAATGGTAGCCTTGCCATTATGGAAGGTAGTCTGTTGTCGAGATTTTTGTCAATTCAATGGATGGTAGCCTTGTCATTATAGAAGGTAGTCTGTTGTCAAGATTTTTGTTACCCCAATGGATGTAGCCTTGTATTTATTGAAGGTAGTCTGTCATTGAGATTTTTTTTACTCCAATGGATTGTAGCCTTGTCATTATGGAAGGTAGTTTGTTCTTCAGATTTTTGTTACTCCAATGAATGATAGCCTTGTCATTATGGAAGGTAGTTTATTGTCGAGATTTTTGTTACTCCAATGGATGGTAGCCTTGTCAATAAGGAAGGTAGTCTGTTCTCGAGATTTTGTTACTCCAATGGATGATAGACTTGTCATTGTAGAACATAGTCTCTTGTCGATATTTTTGTTACTCCAATGGATGGTAGCCTTGTCATTATGGAAGGTAGTGTGTTGTCGATATTTTTGTTACTCCAATGGGTGGTAGCCTTGTCATTACGGAAGGTAGTCTGTTGTCCATATTTTTGTTACTCCAATGGATGGTAGCCTTGTCATTATTGAAGGTACTTTTTTGTCGATATCTTTGTTACTCTAATGTATGATAGCATTGTCATTATGGAAGGTAGTCTATTGTCGAGATTTTTATTACTCCAATGGATGGTAGCCTTGTCATTATGGAAGGTAGTCTGTTGTCGAGATTTTGTTACTCCAATGGATGGTAGCCTTTTCATTACGGAAGGTAGTTTGTTATAGAGAATTTTCTTATTCCATTGGTTGTTAGCCTTGTCATTATGGAAGGTAGTCTGTTGTCGAGATTTTTGTTACTCAAATGGATGGTAGCCTTGTCTTTATGGAAGGTAGTCTGTCGTTGAGATTTTTGTTACTCCAATAGATGATAGCCTTGTCATTATGGAAGGTAGTCTATTGTCGAGATTTTTGTTATTCCAATGGATGGTAGCCTTCTCATTATGGAAGGTAGTTTTTTGTCAATATTTTTGATACTCCAATGGATGGTAGCCTTGTCATTAGTGAAGGTAGTCTGTTGTCGAGATTTTTGTTACTCCAATGGATGGTAACCTTGTCAATATGGAAGGTATCTTTTGTCGATATCCTTGTTACTCCAATGGATGATAGCCTTATTATTATGCAAGGTAGTCTGTTGTTCATATTTTTTTACTCCAATGGATGGTAGCCTTGTAATTATGGAAAGTAGTCTATTGTCGATATTTTTTTATTCCAATGGATGGTAGCCTTATCATTATGGAAGGTAGTTTTTTGTCGATATTTTTGATACTCCAATGGATGGTAGCCTTGTCATTATGGAAAGTAGTCTATTGTCGATATTTTTGTTATTCCAATGGATGGTAGCCTTCTCATTATGGAAGGTAGTTTTTTGTCAATATTTTTTATACTCCAATGGATGGTAGCCTTGTCATTAGTGAAGGTAGTCTGTTGTCGAGATTTTTGTTACTCCAATAGATGGTAACCTTGTCAATATGGAAGGTATCTTTTGTCGATATCCTTGTTACTCCAATGGATGATAGCCTTATTATTATGCAAGGTAGTCTGTTATTCATATTTTTTTTACTCCAATGGATGGTAGCCTTGTAATTATGGAAAGTAGTCTATTGTCGATATTTTTTTTTATTCCAATGGATGGTAGCCTTATCATTATGGAAGGTAGTTTTTTATCGATATTTTTGATACTCCAATGGATGGTAGCCTTGTCATTATGGAAAGTAGTCTATTGTCGATATTTTTGTTATTCCAATGGATGGTAGCCTTCTCATTATGGAAGGTAGTTTTTTGTCGAGATTTTTGTTACTCCAATAAATGGTAGCCTTGCCATTATGGAAGGTAGTCTGTTGTCGAGATTTTTGTCAATTCAATGGATGGTAGCCTTGTCATTATAGAAGGTAGTCTGTTGTCAAGATTTTTGTTACCCCAATGGATGTAGCCTTGTATTTATTGAAGGTAGTCTGTCATTGAGATTTTTTTTACTCCAATGGATTGTAGCCTTGTCATTATGGAAGGTAGTTTGTTCTTCAGATTTTTGTTACTCCAATGAATGATAGCCTTGTCATTATGGAAGGTAGTTTATTGTCGAGATTTTTGTTACTCCAATGGATGGTAGCCTTGTCAATAAGGAAGGTAGTCTGTTCTCGAGATTTTGTTACTCCAATGGATGATAGACTTGTCATTGTAGAACATAGTCTCTTGTCGATATTTTTGTTACTCCAATGGATGGTAGCCTTGTCATTATGGAAGGTAGTGTGTTGTCGATATTTTTGTTACTCCAATGGATGGTAGCCTTGTCATTACGGAAGGTAGTCTGTTGTCCATATTTTTGTTACTCCAATGGATGGTAGCCTTGTCATTATTGAAGGTATTTTTTTGTCGATATCTTTGTTACTCTAATGTATGATAGCATTGTCATTATGGAAGGTAGTCTATTGTCGAGATTTTTGTTATTCCAATGGATGGTAGCCTTGTCATTATGGAAGGTAGTCTATTGTTCATATTTTTCTTACTCCAATGGATTGTAGCCTTTTCATTACAGAAGGTAGTCTGTTGTCGAGAATTTTTTTATTCCATTGGTTGTTAGCCTTTTCATTATGGAAGGTAGTCTGTTGTCGAGATTTTTGTTACTCAAATGGATGGTAGCCTTGTCTTTATGGAAGGTAGTCTGTCGTTGAGATTTTTGTTACTCCAATAGATGATAGCCTTGTCATTATGGAAGGTAGTCTATTGTCGAGATTTTTGTTATTCCAATGGATGGTAGCCTTCTCATTATGGAAGGTAGTTTTTTGTCAATATTTTTGATACTCCAATGGATGGTAGCCTTGTCATTAGTGAAGGTAGTCTGTTGTCGAGATTTTTGTTACTCCAATGGATGGTAACCTTGTCAATATGGAAAGTATCTTTTGTCGATATCCTTGTTACTCCAATGGATGATAGCCTTATTATTATGCAAGGTAGTCTGTTGTTCATATTTTTTTACTCCAATGGATGGTAGCCTTGTAATTATGGAAAGTAGTCTATTGTCGATATTTTTTTTATTCCAATGGATGGTAGCCTTATCATTATGGAAGGTAGTTTTTTGTCGATATTTTTGATACTCCAATGGATGGTAGCCTTGTCATTATGGAAAGTAGTCTATTGTCGATATTTTTGTTATTCCAATGGATGGTAGCCTTCTCATTATGGAAGGTAGTTTTTTGTCAATATTTTCGATACTCCAATGGATGGTAGCCTTGTCATTAGTGAAGGTAGTCTGTTGTCGAGATTTTTGTTACTCCAATAGATGGTAACCTTGTCAATATGGAAGGTATCTTTTGTCGATATCCTTGTTACTCCAATGGATGATAGCTTTATTATTATGCAAGGTAGTCTGTTGTTCATATTTTTTTTACTCCAATGGATGGTAGCCTTGTAATTATGGAAAGTAGTCTATTGTCGATATTTTTTTTATTCCAATGGATGGTAGCCTTATCATTATGGAAGGTAGTTTTTTATCGATATTTTTGATACTCCAATGGATGGTAGCCTTGTCATTATGGAAAGTAGTCTATTGTCGATATTTTTGTTATTCCAATGGATGGTAGCCTTCTCATTATGGAAGGTAGTTTTTTGTCGAGATTTTTGTTACTCCAATAAATGGTAGCCTTGCCATTATGGAAGGTAGTCTGTTGTCGAGATTTTTGTCAATTCAATGGATGGTAGCCTTGTCAATATGGAAGGTATCTTTTGTCGATATCCTTGTTACTCCAATGGATGATAGCCTTATTATTATGCAAGGTAGTCTGTTGTTCATATTTTTTTTACTCCAATGGATGGTAGCCTTGTAATTATGGAAAGTAGTCTATTGTCGATATTTTTTTTATTCCAATGGATGGTAGCCTTATCATTATGGAAGGTAGTTTTTTATCGATATTTTTGATACTCCAATGGATGGTAGCCTTGTCATTATGGAAAGTAGTCTATTGTCGATATTTTTGTTATTCCAATGGATGGTAGCCTTCTCATTATGGAAGGTAGTTTTTTGTCGAGATTTTTATTACTCCAATAAATGGTAGCCTTGCCATTATGGAAGGTAGTCTGTTGTCGAGATTTTTGTCAATTCAATGGATGGTAGCCTTGTCATTATAGAAGGTAGTCTGTTGTCAAGATTTTTGTTACCCCAATGGATGTAGCCTTGTATTTATTGAAGGTAGTCTGTCATTGAGATTTTTTTTACTCCAATGGATTGTAGCCTTGTCATTATGGAAGGTAGTTTGTTCTTCAGATTTTTGTTACTCCAATGAATGATAGCCTTGTCATTATGGAAGGTAGTTTATTGTCGAGATTTTTGTTACTCCAATGGATGGTAGCCTTGTCATTAAGGAAGGTAGTCTGTTCTCGAGATTTTGTTACTCCAATGGATGATAGCCTTGTCATTGTAGAACATAGTCTCTTGTCGATATTTTTGTTACTCCAATGGATGGTAGCCTTGTCATTATGGAAGGTAGTGTGTTGTCGATATTTTTGTTACTCCAATGGATGGTAGCCTTGTCATTACGGAAGGTAGTCTGTTGTCCATATTTTTGTTACTCCAATGGATGGTAGCCTTGTCATTATTGAAGGTATTTTTTTGTCGATATCTTTGTTACTCTAATGTATGATAGCATTGTCATTATGGAAGGTAGTCTATTGTCGAGATTTTTGTTATTCCCATGGATGGTAGCCTTGTCATTATGGAAGGTAGTCTATTGTTCATATTTTTCTTACTCCAATGGATTGTAGCCTTTTCATTACAGAAGGTAGTCTGTTGTCGAGAATTTTTTTATTCCATTGGTTGTTAGCCTTTTCATTATGGAAGGTAGTCTGTTGTCGAGATTTTTGTTACTCAAATGGATGGTAGCCTTGTCTTTATGGAAGGTAGTCTGTCGTTGAGATTTTTGTTACTCCAATAGATGATAGCCTTGTCATTATGGAAGGTAGTCTATTGTCGAGATTTTTGTTATTCCAATGGATGGTAGCCTTCTCATTATGGAAGGTAGTTTTTTGTCAATATTTTTGATACTCCAATGGATGGTAGCCTTGTCATTAGTGAAGGTAGTCTGTTGTCGAGATTTTTGTTACTCCAATGGATGGTAACCTTGTCAATATGGAAGGTATCTTTTGTCGATATCCTTGTTACTCCAATGGATGATAGCCTTATTATTATGCAAGGTAGTCTGTTGTTCATATTTTTTTACTCCAATGGATGGTAGCCTTGTAATTATGGAAAGTAGTCTATTGTCGATATTTTTTTTATTCCAATGGATGGTAGCCTTATCATTATGGAAGGTAGTTTTTTGTCGATATTTTTGATACTCCAATGGATGGTAGCCTTGTCATTATGGAAAGTAGTCTATTGTCGATATTTTTGTTATTCCAATGGATGGTAGCCTTCTCATTATGGAAGGTAGTTTTTTGTCAATATTTTTGATACTCCAATGGATGGTAGCCTTGTCATTAGTGAAGGTAGTCTGTTGTCGAGATTTTTGTTACTCCAATAGATGGTAACCTTGTCAATATGGAAGGTATCTTTTGTCGATATCCTTGTTACTCCAATGGATGATAGCCTTATTATTATGCAAGGTAGTCTGTTGTTCATATTTTTTTTACTCCAATGGATGGTAGCCTTGTAATTATGGAAAGTAGTCTATTGTCGATATTTTTTTTATTCCAATGGATGGTAGCCTTATCATTATGGAAGGTAGTTTTTTATCGATATTTTTGATACTCCAATGGATGGTAGCCTTGTCATTATGGAAAGTAGTCTATTGTCGATATTTTTGTTATTCCAATGGATGGTAGCCTTCTCATTATGGAAGGTAGTTTTTTGTCGAGATTTTTGTTACTCCAATAAATGGTAGCCTTGCCATTATGGAAGGTAGTCTGTTGTCGAGATTTTTGTCAATTCAATGGATGGTAGCCTTGTCATTATAGAAGGTAGTCTGTTGTCAAGATTTTTGTTACCCCAATGGATGTAGCCTTGTATTTATTGAAGGTAGTCTGTCATTGAGATTTTTTTTACTCCAATGGATTGTAGCCTTGTCATTATGGAAGGTAGTTTGTTCTTCAGATTTTTGTTACTCCAATGAATGATAGCCTTGTCATTATGGAAGGTAGTTTATTGTCGAGATTTTTGTTACTCCAATGGATGGTAGCCTTGTCATTAAGGAAGGTAGTTTGTTCTCGAGATTTTGTTACTCCAATGGATGATAGCCTTGTCATTGTAGAACATAGTCTCTTGTCGATATTTTTGTTACTCCAATGGATGGTAGCCTTGTCATTATGGAAGGTAGTGTGTTGTCGATATTTTTGTTACTCCAATGGATGGTAGCCTTGTCATTACGGAAGGTAGTCTGTTGTCCATATTTTTGTTACTCCAATGGATGGTAGCCTTGTCATTATTGAAGGTATTTTTTTGTCGATATCTTTGTTACTCTAATGTATGATAGCATTGTCATTATGGAAGGTAGTCTATTGTCGAGATTTTTGTTATTCCCATGGATGGTAGCCTTGTCATTATGGAAGGTAGTCTATTGTTCATATTTTTCTTACTCCAATGGATTGTAGCCTTTTCATTACAGAAGGTAGTCTGTTGTCGAGAATTTTTTTATTCCATTGGTTGTTAGCCTTTTCATTATGGAAGGTAGTCTGTTGTCCAGATTTTTGTTATTCCAATGGATGGTAACTTTGTCATTACGGAAGGTAGTCTGTTGTCGAGATTTTTGTTACTCAAATGGATGGTAGCCCTTTCTTTATGCAAGGTAGTCTATCATTGAGAATTTTGTTACGCTAATGGATGATAGCCTTGTCATTATGGAAGGTTGTTTGTTGTCGAGATTTTTGTTACTCCAATGGAAGGTAGCCTTGTCATTATGGAAGGTAGTCTGTTTTCGAGATTTTTGTTATTCCATTGGATGGTAGCATTGTCACTATGGAAGGTAGTTTGTTATCGAGATTTTTGTTATTCCAATGGATGGTAACCTTGTCATTATGGAAGGTAGTTTTTTGTATGATATCCTTGTCATTATGGAAGGTAGTTTATTATCGACATTTTTGTTATTCCAATGGATGGTAGCCTTCTCATTATGGAAGGTAGTTTTTTGTCGAGATTTTTGATACTCCAATGGATGGTAGCCTTGTCATTAGTGAAGGTAGTCTGTTGTCGAGATTTTTGTTATTCCAATGGATGGTAACCTTGTCATTATGGAAGGTAGTCTTTTATCGATATCTTTATTATTCCAATGGATGATAGCCTTGTCATTATGGAAGGTAGTTTGTTCTTCATATTTTTTTTACTCCAATGGATGGTAGCCTTGTCATTATGGAAAGTAGTCTATTGTCGAGATTTTTGTTATTCCAATGGATTGTAGCCTTCTCATTATGGAAGGTAGTTTTTTGTCGAGATTTTTAAAACTCCAATGGATGGTAGCCTTTACATGATGGAAGGTAGTCTGTTGTCGAGATTTCTGTTACTCCAATGGATTGTAGCCTTGTCATTATGGAAGGTAGTTTGTTTTTCAGATATTTGTTACTCCAATGGATGATAGCCTTGTGATTATGGAAGGTAGTCTGTTGTCTAGATTTTTGTTATTCCAATGGATGGTAGCCTTGTCATTATGGAATGTAGTATTTTATCGAGATTTTTGTTACTCCAATGGATGGTAGCCTTGTCATTATTGAAGGTATTCTGTTGTCGATATCTTTGTTACTCTAATGAATGATTGCCTTGTCATTATGCAAGGTAGTCTATTGTCGAGATTTTTATTACTCCAATGGATGGTAGCCTTGTCATTATGGAAGGTAGTCTGTTGCTGAGATTTTGTTACTTCAAGGAATGGTAGCCTTGTCATTGTGGAACATAGTCTGTTGTTGATATTTTTGTTACTCCAATGGATGGTAGCCTTGTCATTATGGAAGGTAGTCTGTTGTCCAGATTTTTGTTATTCCAATGGATGGTAGCCTTGTCATTATGGAAGGTAGTCTGTTGTCGATATCTTTGTTACTCCAATGGATGATAGCCTTGTCATTATTGAAGGTAGTCTGTTGTCGAGATTTTTATTACTCCAATGGATGGTAGTCTTTTCATTACGGAAGGTAGTCTGTTGTCGATATCTTTATTATTCCAATGGATGATAGCCTTGTCATTATGGAAGGTAGTTTGTTCTTCATATTTTTTTTACTCCAATGGATGGTAGCCTTGTCATTATGGAAAGTAGTCTATTGTCGAGATTTTTGTTTTTCCAATGGATTGTAGCCTTCTCATTATGGAAGGTAGTTTTTTGTCGAGATTTTTGATACTCCAATGGATGGTTGCCTTTCCATTATGGAAGGCATTTTGTTGTCGAGATTTCTGTAACTCCAATGGACTGTAGCCTTGTCATTATGGAAGGTAGTTTGTTCTTCAGATATTTGTTACTCTAATGGATGATAGCCTTGTGATTATGGAAGGTAGTCTGTTGTCTAGAGTTTTGTTATTCCAATGGATGGTAGCGTTGTCATTATGGAACGTATTATTTTATCGAGAAATTTGTTACTCCAATGGATGGTAGCCTTGTCATTATTGAAGGTATTCTGTTGTCGATATCTTTGTTACTCTAATGAATGATTGCCTTGTCATTATGCAAGGTAGTCTATTGTCGAGATTTTTATTACTCCAATGGATGGTAGACTTGTCATTATGGAATATAGTCTGTTGCTGAGATTTTGTTACTCCAATGGATGGTAGCCTTGTCATTGTGGAACATAGTCTGTTGTTGATATTTTTGTTACTCCAATTGATGGTAGCCTTGTCATTATGGAAGGTAGTCTGTTGTCCAGATTTTTGTTATTCCAATGGATGGTAGTCTTGTCATTATGGAAGGTAGTCTTTTGTCGAGATTTTTGTTACTCCAATGGATTGTAGCTTTGTCATTATTGAAGGTAGTCTGTTGTCGATATCTTTGTTACTCCAATGGATGATAGCCTTTTCATTATTGAAGGTAGTCTGTTGTCGAGATTTTTGTTACTCCAATGGATGGTAGCCTTTTCATTACGGAAGGTAGTCTGTTGTCGAGAATTTTTTTAATCCATCTGTTGTTAGCCTTATCATTATGGAAGGTAGCCTGTTGTCGAGATTTTTGTTACTCAAATGGATGGTAGACTTGTCTTTATGCAAGGTAGTCTATCGTTGAGATTTTTGATACTCCAATGGATGGTAGCCTTGTCATTATGCAAGGTAGTTTGTTGTTCATAATTTTTTTACACCAATGGATGGTAGCCTTGTCATTATGGAAAGTAGTCTATTTTCGATATTTTTGTTATTCCAATGGATGGTAGCCTTCTCATTATGGAAGGTAGTTTTTTGTCGAGATTTTTGATACTCCAATGGATGGTAGCCTTGCCTTTATGGAAGGTAGTCTATTGTCGAGATTTTTGTAATTCCAATGGATGGTAGCCTTGTCATTAGGGAAGGTAGTTTTTTGTCGATATTTTTGTTACTTCAATGGATGGTAGTGTTGTCATTATAGAAGGTAGTCAGTTGTCGAGATTTTTGTTACCCCAATGGATGTAGCCTTGTCAATATGGAAGGTAGTCTTTTGTCGAGATTTTTTTTACTCCAATGAATGGTAGCCCTGTCATTATTGAAGGTAGTCTGTCACTGAGATTTCTGTTACTCCAATGGATTGTAGACTTGTCATTATGGAAGGTAGTTTGTTTTTTAGATTTTTGTTACTCCAATGGATGATAGGCTTGTGATTATGGAAGGTAGTCTGTTGTCTAGATTTTTGTTATTCCAATGGATGGTAGCCTTGTCATTAGGGAAGGTAGTTTTTTGTCTAGATTTTTGTTACTTCAATGGATGGTAGTGTTGTCATTATTGAAGGTAGTCTGTTGTCGATATCTTTTTTACTCCAATGAATGATAGCCTTGTCATTATGGAAGGTAGTCTATTGTCGAGATTTTTGTTACTCCAATGGATGGTAGCCTTGTCATTTTGGAAGGTAGTCTGTTGTCGAGATTTTGTTACTCCAATGGATGGTAGCCTTGTCATTGTGGAACATAGTCTCTTGTCGATATAATTGTTACTCCAATGGATGGTAGCCTTGTCATTATGGAAGGTAGTTTGTTGTCGATATTTTTGTTACTCCAATGGATGGTAGCCTTGTCCTTATGGAAGGTAGTCTGTTGTCCATATTTTTGTTATTCCAATGGATGGTAACCTTGTCATTATGGAAGGTAGTCTTTTGTCGAGATTTTTTTTACTCCAATGGATGGTAGCCTTGTCATTATTGAAGGTATTTTATTGTCGATATCTTTGTTACTCCAATGGATGATAGCCTTATCATTATTGAAGGTAGTCTGTTGTCGATATTTTTGTTACTCCAATGGATGATAGCCTTGTAATTATGGAAGGTAGTCTGTTGTTCACATATTTGTTACTCCAATGGATGGTAGTCTTGTCATTATGGAAGGTAGTCTATTATCGAGATTTTTGTTATAGCAATGGATGGTATCCTTCTCATTATGGAAGGTAGTTTTTTGTCGAGATTTTTGATACTCCAATGGATGGTAGGCTTGTCATTATGGAAGGTAGTCTTTTGTCGATATCTTTGTTACTCCAATGGATGATAGCCTTGTCATTATGGAAGGTAGTCTATTGTAGAGACTTTTGTTAATCCAATGGATGGTAGCCTTATCAATATGGAAGGTAGTCTGTTGTCGAGATTTTTGTTACCCCAACAGATTTAGCCTTGTCATTATGGAAGGTAGTTTGTTGTCTAGATTTTTGTTACTCCAATGAATGGTAGCCTTGTCATTATGGAAGGTAGTCTGTCGTTGAGATTTCTGTTACTCCAATAGATTGTAGCCTTGTCATTATGGAAGGTAGTATTTTGTCGAGATTTTTGTTACTCCAATGGATGGTAGCCTTGTCATTATTGAAGGTAGTCTATTGTCGATATCTTTATTAATCAAATGGATGATATCCTTGTCATTATGGAAGGAAGTATATTGTCGAGATTTTTGTTACTCCAATGGATGGTAGCCTTGTCATTATGGAAGGTAGTCTGTTGTCGATATTTTTGTTACTCCAATTGATGATAACCTTGTGATTATGGAAGGTAGTATGTTGTCGAGATTTTTGTTACTTCAATGGATGGTAGCGTTGTCATTATAGAAGGTAGTTTGTGGTCGAGATTTTTGTTACCCCAATGGATGTAGCCTTGTCATTATGGAAGGTAGTCTGTTGTTGAGATTTTTTTTACTCCAATGAATGGTAGCCTTGTCATTATTGAAGGTAGTCTGTCATTGAGATTTCTGTTACTCCAATGGATTGTAGCCTTGTCATTATGGAAGGTAGTTTGTTCTTTAGATTTTTGTTACTCCAATGGATGATAGGCTTGTGATTATGGAAGGTAGTGTGTTGTCTAGATTTTTGTTATTCCAATGGATGGTAACCTTGTCATTATGGAGGGTAATATTTTATTGAGATTTTTGTTACTCCAATGGATGGTAGCCTTGTCATTATTGAAGGTAGTCTGTTGTCGATATCTTTTTTACTCCAATGAATGACAGCCTTGTCATTATGGAAGGTAGTCTATTGTCGAGATTTTTGTTACTCTAATGGATGGTAGCCTTGTCATTATGGAAGGTAGTCTGTTGTCGAGATTTTGTTACTCCAATGGATGGTAGCCTTGTCATTATTGAAGGTAGTTTATTGTCGATATCTTTGTTACTCCAATGGATGATAGCCTTATCATTATTGAAGGTAGTGTGTTGTCGATATTTTTGTTACTCCAATGGATGGTAACCTTGTAATTATGGAAGGTAGTCTGTTGTTCATATATTTGTTAATCCAATGGATGGTAGTCTTGTCATTATGGAAGGTAGTATGACATTAAGATTTTTGTTACTCCCATGGATGGTAGCCTTGTCATTATGGTAGGTAGTCTGTTGTTTAGATTTTTGATACTCCAATGGATGGTGGCCTTGTAGTTATGGAATGTAGTATGTTGTCGAGATTTTTGATACTCCAATGGATGGTAGCCTTGTCATTATGGAAGGTAGTCTGTCGTTGAGATTTCTGCTACTCTAATGGATTGTAGCCTTGTTATTATGGAAGGTATTTTGTTGTTCAGATTTTTGTTACTCCAATGGATGGTAGCCTTGTCATTATGGAAGGTAGTCTATCGTTGAGATTTATGTTACTCCAATGGATTGTAGCCTTGTCATTATGGAAGGTAGTCTATTGTCGGCATTTTTGTTATTCCAATGGATGGTAGCCTTGTCATTATGGAAGGTGGTCTGTTGTCGAGATTTTTTATACTCCAATGGATGGTAGCCTTGTAGTTATGGAAGGTAGTATGTTGTCGAGATTTTTGATACTCCAATAGATGGTAGCCTTGTCATTATGGAAGGTAGCCTGTCGTTGAGATTTTTGTTACTTCATTGAATTGTAGCCTTGTTATTATGGAAGGTATTCTGTTGTTCATATTTTTGTTACTCAAATGGATGGTAGCCTTGTCCTTGTGGAAGGTAGTCTATTGTCGAGAATTATTTATTCCATTGGATGGTAGCCTTGTCATTATGGAAGGTAGTCTGTCGTAGAGATTTTTGTTACTCCAATGGATGGTAGCCTTGTCATTATGGAAGGTCGTATGTCGTTGTGATTTTTGTTACTCCAATGGATGGTACCCTTGTCATTATAGAAGGTAGTATGACGTTGAGATTTTTGTTACTCCCATGGATGGTAGCCATGTCATTATGGAAGGTAGTCTTTTTTCGAGATTTTTGATACTCCAATGTATGGTAGCCTTGTAGTTATGGAATGTAGTATGTTGTCGAGATTTTTGCTACTCCAATGGATTGTAGCCTTGTCATTATGGAAGGTAGTCTATTGTCGACATTTTTGTTATTCCAATGGATGGTGGCCTTGTCATTATGGAAGGTAGTCTGTTCTCGAGATTTTTGATACTCCAATGTATGGTAGCCTTGTCGTTATGGAAGGTAGTCTATTGTCGATATTTTTGTTAATAAAATGGATGATAACCTTGTCTTTATAAAAGGTAGTCTATCATTGAGATTTTTGTTACTCTAATGGATGCTAGCCTTGTCATTATGGAAGGTAGTATGTCATTGCGATTTTTGTTACTCCAATGTATGGTAGCCTTGTCATTATGGAAGGTAGTCTATTATCGTGATTTTTGTTATTCCAATGGATTGTAGACTTGTCATTATGGAAGGTATTCTTTTGTCGAGATTTTTGTTACTCCAATGGATGATAGCCTTGTCATTATTCAAGGTAGTATGTTATTCAAATTTTTGTTACTCCAATGGTTGGTATCCTTGTCATTATGGAATGTAGTCTATTGTAGACATTTTTATTACTCAAATGGCTGGTAGCCTTGTCTTTATGGAAGGTAGTATGTCGTTGAGATTTTTGTTACTCCAATGGATGGTAGCCTTGTCATTATAAAAGGTAGTATGACATTGAGATTTTTGTTACTCCCATGGATGGTAGCCTTGTCATTATGGAAGGTAGTCTGTTGTCGAGATTTTTCATACTCCAATGGATGGTAGCCTTGTAGTTATGGAAGGTAGTATGTTGTCGATATTTTTGTTACTCTAATGGATGGTAGCCTTGTCATTATGGAAGGTAGTTTGTGGTTGAGATTTCTGCTACTCCAATGGATTGTAGCCTTGTTATTATGGAAGGTATTCTGTTGTTCATATTTTTGTTACTCAAATGGATGGTAGCCTTATCATTATGGAAGGTAGTCTGTCGTTGAGATTTATGTTACTCCAATGGATTATTGCCTTGTCATTATGGAAGGTAGTCTATTGTCGACATTTTTGTTATTCCAATGGATGGTAGCCTTGTCATTATGGAAGTTGGTCTGTTGTCGAGATTTTTGATACTCTAATGGATGGTAGCCTTGTTATTATGGAAGGTATTCTGTTGTTCATATTTTTGTTACTCAAATGGATGGTAGCCTTATCATTATGGAAGGTAGTCTGTCGTTGAGATTTATGTTACTCCAATGGATTGTTGCCTTGTCATTATGGAAGGTAGTCTATTGTCGTCATTTTTGTTATTCAAATGGATGGTAGCCTTGTCATTATGGAAGGTGGTCTGTTGTCGAGATTTTTTATACTCCAATGGATGGTAGCCTTGTAGTTATGGAAGGTAGTATGTTGTCGAGATTTTTGATACTCCAATGGATGGTAGCCTTGTCATTATGGAAGGTAGCTTGTCGTTGAGATTTCTGTTACTTCATTGAATTGTAGCCTTGTTATTATGGAAGGTATTCTGTTGTTCATATTTTTGTTACTCAAATGGATGGTAGCCTTGTCCTTGTGGAAGGTAGTCTATTGTCGAGAATTATTTATTCCATTGGATGGTAGCCTTGTCATTATGGAAGGTAGTCTGTTGTCAAGATTTTTGTTATTCCAATGGATGGTAACCCTGTCATTATGAAAGGTAGTCTTTTGTTGAGATTTTTGTTACTCCAATGGATGGTAGCCTTGTCATTATGGAAGGTAGTCTGTCGTAGAGATTTTTGTTACTCCAATGGATGGTAGCCTTGTCATTATGGAAGGTCGTATGTCGTTGTGATTTTTGTTACTCCAATGGATGGTACCCTTGTCATTATAGAAGGTAGTATGACATTGAGATTTTTGTTACTCCCATGGATGGTAGCCTTGTCATTATGGAAGGTAGTCTGTTGTCGAGATTTTTCATACTCCAATGGATGGTAGCCTTGTAGTTATGGAAGGTAGTATGTTGTCGATATTTTTGTTACTCTAATGGATGGTAGCCTTGTCATTATGGAAGGTAGTTTGTGGTTGAGATTTCTGCTACTCCAATGGATTGTAGCCTTGTTATTATGGAAGGTATTCTGTTGTTCATATTTTTGTTACTCAAATGGATGGTAGCCTTATCATTATGGAAGGTAGTCTGTCGTTGAGATTTATGTTACTCCAATGGATTATTGCCTTGTCATTATGGAAGGTAGTCTATTGTCGACATTTTTGTTATTCCAATGGATGGTAGCCTTGTCATTATGGAAGTTGGTCTGTTGTCGAGATTTTTGATACTCTAATGGATGGTAGCCTTGTTATTATGGAAGGTATTCTGTTGTTCATATTTTTGTTACTCAAATGGATGGTAGCCTTATCATTATGGAAGGTAGTCTGTCGTTGAGATTTATGTTACTCCAATGGATTGTTGCCTTGTCATTATGGAAGGTAGTCTATTGTCGTCATTTTTGTTATTCAAATGGATGGTAGCCTTGTCATTATGGAAGGTGGTCTGTTGTCGAGATTTTTTATACTCCAATGGATGGTAGCCTTGTAGTTATGGAAGGTAGTATGTTGTCGAGATTTTTGATACTCCAATGGATGGTAGCCTTGTCATTATGGAAGGTAGCTTGTCGTTGAGATTTCTGTTACTTCATTGAATTGTAGCCTTGTTATTATGGAAGGTATTCTGTTGTTCATATTTTTGTTACTCAAATGGATGGTAGCCTTGTCCTTGTGGAAGGTAGTCTATTGTCGAGAATTATTTATTCCATTGGATGGTAGCCTTGTCATTATGGAAGGTAGTCTGTTGTCGAGATTTTTGTTATTCCAATGGATGGTAACCCTGTCATTATGAAAGGTAGTCTTTTGTTGAGATTTTTGTTACTCCAATGGATGGTAGCCTTGTCATTATGGAAGGTAGTCTGTTGTAGAGATTTTTGTTACTCCAATGGATGGTAGCCTTGTCATTATGGAAGGTCGTATGTCGTTGTGATTTTTGTTACTCCAATGGATGGTACCCTTGTCATTATAGAAGGTAGTATGACATTGAGATTTTTGTTACTCCCATGGATGGTAGCCTTGTCATTATGGAATGGAAGTCTGTTGTCGAGATTTTTCATACTCCAATGGATGGTAGCCTTGTAGTTATGGAAGGTAGTATGTTGTCGATATTTTTGTTACTCTAATGGATGGTAGCCTTGTCATTATGGAAGGTAGTTTGTGGTTGAGATTTCTGCTACTCCAATGGATTGTAGCCTTGTTATTATGGAAGGTATTCTGTTGTTCATATTTTTGTTACTCAAATGGATGGTAGCCTTATCATTATGGAAGGTAGTCTGTCGTTGAGATTTATGTTACTCCAATGGATTATTGCCTTGTCATTATGGAAGGTAGTCTATTGTCGACATTTTTGTTATTCCAATTGATGGTAGCCTTGTCATTATGGAAGTTGGTCTGTTGTCGAGATTTTTGATACTCTAATGGATGGTAGCCTTGTTATTATGGAAGGTATTCTGTTGTTCATATTTTTGTTACTCAAATGGATGGTAGCCTTATCATTATGGAAGGTAGTCTGTCGTTGAGATTTATGTTACTTCAATGGATTGTTGCCTTGTCATTATGGAAGGTAGTCTATTGTCGTCATTTTTGTTATTCAAATGGATGGTAGCCTTGTCATTATGGAAGGTGGTCTGTTGTCGAGATTTTTTATACTCCAATGGATGGTAGCCTTGTAGTTATGGAAGGTAGTATGTTGTCGAGATTTTTGATACTCCAATGGATGGTAGCCTTGTCATTATGGAAGGTAGCTTGTCGTTGAGATTTCTGTTACTTCATTGAATTGTAGCCTTGTTATTATGGAAGGTATTCTGTTGTTCATATTTTTGTTACTCAAATGGATGGTAGCCTTGTCCTTATGGAAGGTAGTCTATTGTCGAGAATTATTTATTCCATTGGATGGTAGCCTTGTCATTATGGAAGGTAGTCTGTTGTCGAGATTTTTGTTATTCCAATGGATGGTAACCCTGTCATTATGAAAGGTAGTCTTTTGTTGAGATTTTTGTTACTCCAATGGATGGTAGCCTTGTCATTATGGAAGGTAGTCTGTCGTAGAGATTTTTGTTACTCCAATGGATGGTAGCCTTGTCATTATGGAAGGTCGTATGTCGTTGTGATTTTTGTTACTCCAATGGATGGTACACTTGTCATTATAGAAGGTAGTATGACATTGAGATTTTTGTTACTCCCATGGATGGTAGCCTTGTCATTATGGAAGGTAGTCTGTTGTCGAGATTTTTCATACTCCAATGGATGGTAGCCTTGTAGTTATGGAAGGTAGTATGTTGTCGAGATTTTTGTTACTCTAATGGATGGTAGCCTTGTCATTATGGAAGGTAGTTTGTCGTTGAGATTTCTGCTACTCCAATGGATTGTAGCCTTGTTATTATGGAAGGTATTCTGTTGTTCATATTTTTGTTACTCAAATGGATGGTAGCCTTATCATTATGGAAGGTAGTCTGTCGTTGAGATTTATGTTACTCCAATGGATTATTGCCTTGTCATTATGGAAGGTAGTCTATTGTCGACATTTTTGTTATTCCAATGGATGGTAGCCTTGTCATTATGGAAGGTGGTCTATTGTCGAGATTTTTGATACTCTAATGGATGGTAGCCTTGTTATTATGGAAGGTATTTTGTTGTTCATATTTTTGTTACTCAAATGGATGGTAGCCTTATCATTATGGAAGGTAGTCTGTCGTTGAGATTTATGTTACTCCAATGGATTGTTGCCTTGTCATTATGGAAGGTAGTCTATTGTCGTCATTTTTGTTATTCCAATGGATGGTAGCCTTGTCATTATGGAAGGTATTCTGTTGTCGAGATTTTTGATACTCTAATGGATGGTAGCCTTGTAGTTATGGAAGGTAGTATGTTGTCGAGATTTTTGATAATCCAATGGATGGTAGCCTTGTCATTATGGAAGGTAGCTTGTCGTTGAGATTTCTGTTACTTCATTGAATTGTAGCCTTGTTATTATGGAAGGTATTGTGTTGTTCATATTTTTGTTACTCAAATGGATGGTAGCCTTGTCCTTGTGGAAGGTAGTCTATTGTCGAGAATTATTTATTCCATTGGATGGTAGCCTTGTCATTATGGAAGGTAGTCTGTTGTCGAGATTTTTGTTATTCCAATGGATGGTAACCCTGTCATTATGAAAGGTAGTCTTTTGTTGAGATTTTTGTTACTCCAATGGATGGTAGCCTTGTCATTATGGAAGGTAGTCTGTCGTAGAGATTTTTGTTACTCCAATGGATGGTAGCCTTGTCATTATGGAAGGTCGTATGTCGTTGTGATTTTTGTTACTCCAATGGATGGTAGCCTTGTCATTATAGAAGGTAGTATGACGTTGAGATTTTTGTTACTCCCATGGATGGTAGCCTTGTCATTATGGAAGGTAGTCTGTTGTCGAGATTTTTGATACTCCAATGTATGGTAGCCTTGTAGTTATGGAAGGTAGTATGTTGTCGAGATTTTTGTTACTCTAATGGATGGTAGCCTTGTCATTATGGAAGGTAGTTTGTCGTTGAGATTTCTGTTACTCCAATGGATTGTAGCCTTGTTATTATGGAAGGTATTTTGTTGTTCATATTTTTGTTACTCAAATGGATGGTAGCCTTATCATTATGGAAGGTAGTCTGTCGTTGAGATTTATGTTACTCCAATGGATTGTTTTCTTGTCATTATGGAAGGTAGTCTATTGTCGACATTTTTGTTATTCCAATGGATGGTAGCCTTGTCATTATGGAAGGTGGTCTGTTGTCGAGATTTTTTATACTCCAATGGATGGTAGCCTTGTAGTTATGGAAGGTAGTATGTTGTCGAGATGTTTGATACTCCAATGGATGGTAGCCTTGTCATTATGGAAGGTAGCCTGTCGTTGAGATTTCTGTTACTTCATTGAATTGTAGCCTTGTTATTATGGAAGGTATTCTGTTGTTCATATTTTTGTTACTCAAATGGATGGTAGCCTTGTCCTTTTGGAAGGTAGTCTATTGTCGAGAATTATTTATTCCATTGGATGGTAGCCTTGTCATTATGGAAGGTAGTCTGTTGTCGAGATTTTTGTTATTCCAATGGATGGTAACCCTGTCATTATGAAAGGTAGTCTTTTGTTGAGATTTTTGTTACTCCAATGGATGGTAGCCTTGTCATTATGGAAGGTAGTCTGTCGTAGAGATTTTTGTTACTCCAATGGATGGTAGCCTTGTCATTATGGAAGGTCGTATGTCGTTGTGATTTTTGTTACTCCAATGGATGGTACCCTTGTCATTATAGAAGGTAGTATGACATTGAGATTTTTGTTACTCCCATGGATGGTAGCCTTGTCATTATGGAAGGTAGTCTGTTGTCGAGATTTTTCATACTCCAATGGATGGTAGCCTTGTAGTTATGGAAGGTAGTATGTTGTCGAGATTTTTGTTACTCTAATGGATGGTAGCCTTGTCATTATGGAAGGTAGTTTGTCGTTGAGATTTCTGCTACTCCAATGGATTGTAGCCTTGTTATTATGGAAGGTATTCTGTTGTTCATATTTTTGTTACTCAAATGGATGGTAGCCTTATAGTTATGGAAGGTAGTCTGTCGTTGAGATTTATGTTACTCCAATGGATTATTGCCTTGTCATTATGGAAGGTAGTCTATTGTCGACATTTTTGTTATTCCAATGGATGGTAGCCTTGTCATTATGGAAGGTGGTCTATTGTCGAGATTTTTGATACTCTAATGGATGGTAGCCTTGTTATTATGGAAGGTATTTTGTTGTTCATATTTTTGTTACTCAAATGGATGGTAGCCTTATCATTATGGAAGGTAGTCTGTCGTTGAGATTTATGTTACTCCAATGGATTGTTGCCTTGTCATTATGGAAGGTAGTCTATTGTCGTCATTTTTGTTATTCCAATGGATGGTAGCCTTGTCATTATGGAAGGTATTCTGTTGTCGAGATTTTTGATACTCTAATGGATGGTAGCCTTGTAGTTATGGAAGGTAGTATGTTGTCGAGATTTTTGATAATCCAATGGATGGTAGCCTTGTCATTATGGAAGGTAGCTTGTCGTTGAGATTTCTGTTACTTCATTGAATTGTAGCCTTGTTATTATGGAAGGTATTCTGTTGTTCATATTTTTGTTACTCAAATGGATGGTAGCCTTGTCCTTGTGGAAGGTAGTCTATTGTCGAGAATTATTTATTCCATTGGATGGTAGCCTTGTCATTATGGAAGGTAGTCTGTTGTCGAGATTTTTGTTATTCCAATGGATGGTAACCCTGTCATTATGAAAGGTAGTCTTTTGTTGAGATTTTTGTTACTCCAATGGATGGTAGCCTTGTCATTATGGAAGGTAGTCTGTCGTAGAGATTTTTGTTACTCCAATGGATGGTAGCCTTGTCATTATGGAAGGTCGTATGTCGTTGTGATTTTTGTTACTCCAATGGATGGTAGCCTTGTCATTATAGAAGGTAGTATGACGTTGAGATTTTTGTTACTCCCATGGATGGTAGCCTTGTCATTATGGAAGGTAGTCTGTTGTCGAGATTTTTGATACTCCAATGTATGGTAGCCTTGTAGTTATGGAAGGTAGTATGTTGTCGAGATTTTTGTTACTCTAATGGATGGTAGCCTTGTCATTATGGAAGGTAGTTTGTCGTTGAGATTTCTGTTACTCCAATGGATTGTAGCCTTGTTATTATGGAAGGTATTTTGTTGTTCATATTTTTGTTACTCAAATGGATGGTAGCCTTATCATTATGGAAGGTAGTCTGTCGTTGAGATTTATGTTACTCCAATGGATTGTTTTCTTGTCATTATGGAAGGTAGTCTATTGTCGACATTTTTGTTATTCCAATGGATGGTAGCCTTGTCATTATGGAAGGTGGTCTGTTGTCGAGATTTTTTATACTCCAATGGATGGTAGCCTTGTAGTTATGGAAGGTAGTATGTTGTCGAGATGTTTGATACTCCAATGGATGGTAGCCTTGTCATTATGGAAGGTAGCCTGTCGTTGAGATTTCTGTTACTTCATTGAATTGTAGCCTTGTTATTATGGAAGGTATTCTGTTGTTCATATTTTTGTTACTCAAATGGATGGTAGCCTTGTCCTTTTGGAAGGTAGTCTATTGTCGAGAATTATTTATTCCATTGGATGGTAGCCTTGTCATTATGGAAGGTAGTCTGTTGTCGAGATTTTTGTTATTCCAATTGATGGTAACCCTGTCATTATGAAAGGTAGTCTTTTGTTGAGATTTTTGTTACTCCAATGGATGGTAGCCTTGTCATTATGGAAGGTAGTCTGTCGTAGAGATTTTTGTTACTCCAATGGATGGTAGCCTTGTCATTATGGAAGGTCGTATGTCGTTGTGATTTTTGTTACTCCAATGGATGGTACCCTTGTCATTATAAAAGGTAGTATGACATTGAGATTTTTGTTACTCCCATGGATGGTAGCCTTGTCATTATGGAAGGTAGTCTGTTGTCGAGATTTTTGATACTCCAATGTATGGTAGCCTTGTAGTTATGGAATGTAGTATGTTGTCGAGATTTTTGTTACTCTAATGGATGGTAGCCTTGTCATTATGGAAGGTAGTCTATCGTGTAGATTTTTGCTACTCCAATGGATTGTAGCCTTGTCATTATGGAAGGAAGTCTATTGTCGACATTTTTGTTATTCCAATGGATGGTAGCCTTGTCATTATGGAAGGTAGTCTGTTGTCGAGATTTTTGATACTCCAATGGATGGTAGCCTTGTAGTAATGGAAGGTAGTATGTTGTCGAGATTGATGATACTCCAATGGATGGTAGCCTTGTCATTATGGAAGGTAGGCTGTCGTTGAGATTGCTATTACTTCATTGAATTGTAGCCTTGTTATTATGGAAGGTATTCTGTTGTTCACATTTTTGTTACTCAAATGGATGGTAGCCTTGTCATTATGGAAGGTAGTCTGTTGTCGAGATTTTTGTTATTCCAATGGATGGTAACCCTGTCATTATGAAAGGTAGTCTTTTGTTGAGATTTTTGTTACTCCAATGGATGGTAGCCTTGTCTATATGGAAGGTAGTCTGTCGTAGATATTTTTGTTACTCCAATGGATGGTAGCCTTGTCATTATGGAAGGTGGTATTTCGTTGTGATTTTTGTTACTCCAATGGATGGTAGCCTTGTCATTATGGAAGGTAGTCTATTGTCGAGATTTTTGTTATTCCAATGGATTGTAGCCTTGTCATTATGGAAGGTATTCTTTTGTCGAGATTTTTGTTACTCCAATGGATGATAGCCTTGTCATTATTCAAGGTAGTATGTTGTTCAAATTTTTGTTACTATAATGGATGGTATCCTTGTCATTATGGAATGTAGTCTATTGTCTTCATTTTTGTGACTCAAATGGATGGTAGCCTTGTCTTTATGGAAGGTAGTATGTCGTTGAGATTTTTGTTACTCCAATGGATGGTAGCCTTGTCATTATAGAAGGTAGTATGACGATGGGATTTTTGATACTCCAATGGATGGTAGCCTTGTCATTATGGAAGGTAGTCTGTTGTCGCGATTTTTGATTCTCCAATGGATGGTAGCCTTGTAGTTATGGAAGGTAGAATGTTATCGAGATTTTTGTTACTCCAATGGATGGTAGCCTTGTCATTATGGAAGGTTGTTTGTCGTTGAGATTTCTGTTACTCCAATGGGTTGTAGCCTTGTTATTATGGAAGGTATTATGTTGTTCAGATTTTTGTTACTCCAATGGATGGTAGCCTTGAAATTATAGAAGGTAGTCTGTCGTCGCGATTTTTGTTACTCCAATGGATTATAGCCTTGTCATTATGGAAGGTAGTCTGTTGTCGAGATTTTTGATACTCCAATGGATGGTAGCCTTGTAGTTATGGAAGGTAGTATGTTGTCGAGATTTTTGTAACTCCAATGGATGGTAGCCTTGTCATTATGGAAGGTAGTCTGTCGTTAAGATTTCTTTTACTCCATTGAATTGTAGCCTTGTTATTATGGAAGGTATTCTGTTGTTCAGATTTTTGTGACTCCAATGGATGGTAGACTTGTCATTATGGAACATAGTCTGTTTTCGATATTTTTATTACTACAAGTGATTGTAGCCTTGTCATTATGGAATGTAGTTTGTTGTCGATATTTTTGTTACTCCAATGAATGGTAGCCTTGTCATTATGGAAGGTAGTCTGGTGTCGAGAATTTTTTTACCCCAATGGATGGTAGCTTTTTAATTATGGAAGGTAGTCTGTTGTCGAGATTTTTGTTACTCCGATGGATAGTAGCCTTGTCATTATGGAAGGTAGTCTGTCGTTGAGATTTCTGTTACTCCATTGGATGGTAGCCTTTTCATTACATAAGGTATTCTGTTATCGAGAATTTTTTATTCCATTGGATGGTATCCTTGTCATTACGGAAGGTAGTATGTATTCGAGATATTTGTTATTCGAATGAATGGTAACCTTGTCATTATGGAAGGTAGTATGTCGTTGTGATTTTTGTTACTCCAGTGGATTGTAGCCTTGTCATTATGGGTGGTATTCTTTTGTCGAGATTTTTGTTACTCCAATGGATGATAGCCTTGTCATTATTCAAGGTAGTCTGTTGTTCAGATTTTTGTTACTCCAATGGATTGTATCCTTGTCATTATGGAATGTAGTCTATTGTCGACATTTTTGTTACTCAAATGGATGGTAGCCTTGTCTTTATGGAAGGTAGTCTTTCGTTGAGATTTTTGTTACTCCAATGGATGGTAGCCTTGTCATTATAGAAGGTAGTATGAAGTTGAGATTTTTGTTACTCGAATGGATGGTCGCCTTATCCTTATGGAAGGTAGTCTATTGTCAAGATTTTTGTTATTCCAATGGATGGTAGCCTTATCTTTATGGAAGGTAGTCTGTTCTTGAGATTTTTGATACTCCAATGGATGGTAGCCTTGTAGTAATTGAAGGTAGTTTGTTGTCGAGATTTTTGTTACTCCAGTGGAAGGTAGCCTTGTCATTATGGAAGGTAGTGTAACGTTGAGATTTATGTTACTCCAATGGATTGTAGCCTTTTCATTATGGAAGGTAGTTTGTTGTCGAGATTTTTGATACTCCAATGGATGGTAGCCTTGTAGTTATGGAAGGTAGTATGTTGTCGAGATTTTTGTTACTCCAATGGATGGTATCCTTGTCATTATGGAAGGTAGTCTGTCGTTGAGATTTCTGTTACTCCAATGGATTGTAGCCTTGTTATTATGGAAGGTATTCTGTTGTTCAGATTTTTGTTACTCCAATGGATGGTAGCCTTGTCATTATGGAAGGTAGTCTATTGTTGAGATTTATGTTACTCCAATGGATTGTAGCCTTGTCATTATGGAAGGTAGTCTATTGTCAACATTTTTGTTATTCCAATGGATTGTAGCCTTGTCATTATGGAAGGTAGTCTGTTGTCGAGATTTGTGTTACTCCAATGTATGGTAGCCTTGTGGTTATGGAAGGTAGTATGTTGTCGAGATTTTTGATACTCCAATGGATGGTAGCCTTGTAGTTATGGAAGGTAGTATGTTGTCGAGATTTTTGTTACTCCAATGGATGGTAGCCTTGTCATTATGGAAGGCAGTCTGTCGTTGAGATTTCTGTTACTCCGATGGATTATAGCCTTGTTATTATGGAAGGTATTCTGTTATTCAGATTTTTGTTACTCCAATGGATGATAGCCTTGTCATTATTGAAGGTTGTTTGTCGTTGATATTTATGTTACTCCAATGGATTGTAGCCTTGTCATTATGGAAGGTAGTCTATTGTCGGCATTTTTGTTATTCCAATGGATGGTAACCTTGTCTTTATGGAAGGTAGTCTGTCGGTGAGATTTTGGTTACTCCAATGGATGGTAGCCTTGTCATTATGGAAGGTAGTATGTCGTTGTGATTTTTGTTACTCCAATGGATGGTAGCCTTGTCATTATGGAAGGTAGTCTATTGTCGAGATTTTTGTTATTCCAATGGATTGTAGTCTTGTCATTATGAAAGGTATTCTTTTGTCGAGATTTTTGTTACTCCAATGGATGATAGCCTTGCCATTATTCAAGGTAGTATGTTGTTCATATTTTTGTTACTCCAATGGATGGTATCCTTGTCATTATGGAATGTAGTCTATTGTCGACATTTTTGTTACTCAAATGGCTAGTAGCCTTGTCATTATGGAAGGTAGTCTAACGTTGAGATTTATGTTACTCCAATGGATTGTAGCCTTTTCATTATGGAAGGTAGTCTATTGTCGACATTTTTGTTATTCCAATGGATGGTAGCCTTGTCATTATGGAAGGTAGTTTGTTGTCGAGATTTTTGATACTCCAATGGATGGTAGCCTTGTAGTTATGGAAGGTAGTATGTTGTCGAGATTTTTGTTACTCCAATGGATGGTAGCCTTGTCATTATGGAAGGTAGTCTGTCGTTGAGATTTCTGTTACTCCAATGGATTGTAGCCTTGTTATTATGGAAGGTATTCTGTTGTTCAGATTTTTGTTACTCCAATGGATGGTAGCCTTGTCATTATGGAAGGTAGTCTGTTGTTGAGATTTATGTTACTCCAATGGATTGTAGCCTTGTCATTATGGAAGGTAGTCTATTGTCGACATTTTTGTTATTCCAATGGATTGTAGCCTTGTCATTATGGAAGGTAGTCTGTTGTCGAGATTTGTGTTACTCCAATGTATGGTAGCCTTGTGGTTATGGAAGGTAGTATGTTGTCGAGATTTTTGATACTCCAATGGATGGTAGCCTTGTAGTTATGGAAGGTAGTATGTTGTCGAGATTTTTGTTACTCCAATGGATGGTAGCCTTGTCATTATGGAAGGCAGTCTGTCGTTGAGATTTCTGTTACTCCGATGGATTATAGCCTTGTTATTATGGAAGGTATTCTGTTATTCAGATTTTTGTTACTCCAATGGATGATAGCCTTGTCATTATTGAACGTAGTTTGTCGTTGATATTTATGTTACTCCAATGGATTGTAGCCTTGTCATTATGGAAGGTAGTCTATTGTCGGCATTTTTGTTATTCCAATGGATGGTAACCTTGTCTTTATGGAAGGTAGTCTGTCGGTGAGATTTTGGTTACTCCAATGGATGGTAGCCTTGTCATTATGGAAGGTAGTATGTCGTTGTGATTTTTGTTACTCCAATGGATGGTAGCCTTGTCATTATGGAAGGTAGTCTATTGTCGAGATTTTTGTTATTCCAATGGATTGTAGTCTTGTCATTATGAAAGGTATTCTTTTGTCGAGATTTTTGTTAGTCCAATGGATGATAGCCTTGCCATTATTCAAGGTAGTATGTTGTTCATATTTTTGTTACTCCAATGGATGGTATCCTTGTCATTATGGAATGTAGTCTATTGTCGACATTTTTGTTACTCAAATGGCTAGTAGCCTTGTCTTTATGGAAGGTAGTCTATCGTTGAGATTTTTGTTACTCCAATGGATGGTACCCTTGTCATTATAGAAGGTAGTATGACGTTGAGATTTTTGTTACTCCCATGGATGGTAGCCTTGTCATTATGGAAGGTAGTCTGTTATCGAGATTTTTGATACTCCAATGGATGGTAGCCTTGTAGTTATGGAAGGTAGTATGTTGTCGAGATTTTTGTTACTCCAATGGATGGTAGCCTTATCATTATGGAAGGCAGTCTGTCGTTGAGATTTCTTTTACTCCGATGGATTGTAGCCTTGTTATTATGGATGGTATTCTGTTATTCAGATTTTTGTTACTCCAATAGATGATAGCCTTGTCATTATGGAAGGTAGTCTGTCATTGAGACTTATGTTACTCCAATGGATTGTAGCCTTGTTATTATGGAAGGTAGTCTATTGTCGACATTTTTGTTATTCCAATGGATGGTAGCCTTGTCATTATGGAAGGTAGTCTGTTGTCGAGATTTTTGATACTCCAATGGATGGTAGCCTTGTAGTTATGGAAGGTAGTATGTTGTCGAGATTTTTGTTACTCCAATGGATAGTAGCCTTGTCATTATGGAAGGTAGTCTGTCGTTTGGATTTATGTTACTTCATTGAATTGTAGCCTTGTTATTATGGAAGGTATTCTGTTGTTCAAATTTTTGTTACTCAAATGGATGGTAGCCTTGTCCTTGTGGAAGGTAGTCGATTGTCGAGAATTTTTTATTCCATTGGATGGTAGCCTTGTCATTATGGAAGGTAGTGTTTTGTTGAGATTTTTGTTACTCCAGTGGATGGTAGCCTTGTCATTATGGAAGGTAGTCCGTCGTTGAGATTTTTGTTACTCTAATGGATGGTAGACTTGTCATTATTGAAGGTGGTATGTCGTTGTGATTTTTGTTACTCCAATGGATGGTAGCCTTGTCATTAGGGAAGGTAGTCTATTGTCGAGAATTTTATTATTCCAATGGATGATAGCCTTGTCATTATTCAAGGTAGTATGTTGTCGAGATTTTTGTTACTCCAATGGATGGTAGCCTTATCATTATGGAAGGTAGTCTATCATTGGGATTTATGTTACTTCATTAAATTGTAGCCTTGTTATTATGGAAGGTATTCTGTTGTTCAGATTTTTGTTACTCCAATGGATGGTAGCCTTGTCCTTGTGGAAGGTAGTCTATTATCGATAATTTTTTATTCCATTGGATTGTAGCCTTGTCATTACAGAAGGTAGTTTGTTGTCGAGAATTTTGTTATTCCAATGGATGGTAACCTTGTCATTATGAAAGGTAGTCTTTTGTTAATATTTTTGTTACTCCAATGGATGGTAGCCTTGTCATTATGGAAGGTAATCTGTCGTTGAGATTTTTGTTACTCCAATGGATGGTAGCCTTGTCATTATGGAAGGTAGTCTATTGTCGAGATTTTTGTTATTCCAATGGATTGTAGCCTTGTCATTATGGAAGGTATTCTTTTGTTGATATTTTTGTTACTCCAATGGATGATAGCCTTGTCATTATTCAAGGTAGTATGTTGTTCAAATTTTTGTTACTCCAATGGATGGTATCCTCGTCATTATGGAATCTAGTCTATTGTCTACATTTTTGTTACTCAAATGGATGGTAGCCTTGTCTTTATGGAAGGTAGTATGTCGTTGAGATTTTTGTTACTCCAATGGATGGTAGCCTTGTCATTATGGAAGGTAGTCTGTTGTCGAGATTTTTGATACTCCAATGGATGGTATCCTTGTAGTTATGGAAGGTAGTATGTTGTCGAGATTTTTTTTACTCCAATGGATGGTAGCCTTGTCATTATGGAAGGTAGTATGTCGTTGAGATTTCTGTTACTCCAATGGATTGTAGCCTTGTCATTATGGAAGGTAGTCTATTGTCGACATTTTTATTATTCCAATGGATGGTAGCCTTGTCATTATGGAAGGTAGTCTGTTGTCGAGATTTTTGATACTCTAATGGATGGTAGCCTTGTAGTTATGGATGGTAGTATGTTGTCGATATTTTTGTTACTCCAATGGATGGTAGCCTTGTAATTATGGAAGGTAGTCTGTCATTGAGATTTGTGTTATTCCATTGAATTGTAGCCTTGTTATTATGGATGGTATTTTGTTGTTCAGATTTTTGTTACTCAAATGGATGGTAGCCTTGTCCTTGTGGAAGGTAGTCTATTGTTGAGAATTTTTTATTCCTTTGGATGGTAGCCTTGTCATTATGGAAGGTAGTCTATTATCGATATTTTTGTTGATCCAATGGATGGTAACCTTGTCATTATGAAAGGAAGTCTTTTGTTAAGATTTTTGTTACTCCAATGGATGGTAGCCTTGTCATTATGGAAGGTAGTCTGTTGTTGAGATTTTTGTTACTCCAATGGATGGTAGCCTTGTCATTATGGAAGGTAGTCTATTTTCGAGATTTTTGTTATTCCAATGGATTGTAGCCTTGTCATTATGGAAGGTATTCTTTTGTCGAGATTTTTGTTACTCCAATGGATGATAGCCTTGTCATTATGGAATCTAGTCTATTTTCTACATTTTTGTTACTCAAATGGATGGTAGCCATTGTCATTATGGAAGGTAGTATGTCGTTGAGATTTTTGTAACTCCAATGGATGGTATCCTTGTCATTATAGAAGGTAGTATGACGTTGAGATTTTTGTTACTCCAATGGATGGTAGCCTTGACATTACGGAAGGTAGTCTGTTGTCGATATTTTTGATACTCCAATGGATGGTAGCCTTGTAGTTATGGAAGGTAGTATGTTGTCGAGATTTTTGTTACTCCAATGGATGGTAGCCTTGTCATTATGGAAGGTAGTCTGTCGTTGAGATTTATGTTACTCCAATGGATTGTATCCTTTTTATTATGGAAGGTATTACGTTGTTCAGATTTTTGATACTCCAATGGATGGTAGCCTTGACATTATGGAAGGTAGTCTGTCGTTGAGATTTATGTTACTCCAATGGATTGTAGCCTTGTCATTATGGAAGGTAGGCTATTGTCGACATTTTTTATTATTCCAATGGATGGTAGCCTTGTCATTATGGAAGGTAGTCTGTTGTCGAGATTTTTGATACTCCAATGGATGGTAGCCTTGTAATTATGGAAGGTATTCTGTCATTGAGATTTCTGTTACTCCATTGAATTGTAGCCTTGTTATTATGGAAGGTATTCTGTTGTTCAGATTTTTGTCACTCCAATGGATGGTAGACTTGTCTTTGTGGAAGGTAGTCTATTGTCTAGAATTTTTTATTTCATTGGATGGTAGCCTTGTCATTATGGAAGGTAGTCTATTGTCGAGATTTTTGTTATTCCAATGGATTGTAGCCTTGTCATTATGGAAGTTAGTCTGTTGTTCTGATTTTTCTTACTCCAATGGATGGTAGCCATTTCATTACAGAAGGTAGTATGTTGTCGAGAATTTTTTTATTCCATTGGATGGTATCCTTGTCATTACGGAAGGTAGTCTGTATTCGATATTTTTGTTATTCCAATGAATGGTAACCTCGTCATTATGGAAGGTAGTCTGTTGTTGAGATTTGTGTTACTCCAATGTATGGTAGCCTTGTCGTTATGGAAGGTAGTCTGTTGTCGAGATTTTTGTTACTCAAATGGATGGTAGCCTTGTCTTTATGGAAGGTAGACTGTCGGTTATATTTTTGTTACTCCAATGGATGGTAGCCTGGTCATTATGGATGGTAGTATGTCGTTGTGATATTTGTTACTCCAATGGATGGTAGCCTTGTCATTATGGATGGTAGTCTATTGTCGAGATTTTTGTTATTCCAATGGATGGTAGCCTTGTCATTATGGAAGGTAGTCTGTTGTTGAGATTTATGTTACTCCAATGGATTGTAGCCTTGTCATTATGGAAGTTAGTCTGTTGTTCAGATTTTTCTTACTCTAATGGATGGTAGCCTTTTCATTACAGAAGGTAGTTTGTTGTCGAGAATTTTTTTATTCCATTGGATGGTATCCTTGTAATTATGGAAGGTAGTCTGTATTCGAGATTTTTTTTATTCCAATGAATGGTAACCTTGTCATTATGGAAGGTAGTCTGTTGTCGAGATTTGTGTTACTCCAATGTATGGTAGCCTTGTCGGTATGGAAGGTAGTCTGCTGTCGAGATTTTTGTTACTCAAATGGATGGTAGCCTTGTCTTTATGGAAGGTAGTCTGTCATTGAGATTTTTGTTACTCGAATGGATGGTAGCCTGGTCATTATGGAAGGTAGTATGTCGTTGTGATATTTGTTACTCCAATGGATGGTAGCCTTGTCATTATGGAAGGTAGACTGTTGTCGAGATTTTTGTTATTCCAATGGATTGTAGCCTTGTCATTATGGAAGGTATTCATTTGTCGAGATTTTTGTTACTCCAATGGATGATAGCCTTGTCATTATTCAAGGTAGTATGTTGTTTAGATTTTTGTTACTCCAATGGATGGTATCCTTGTCATTATGGAATGTAGTCTATTGTTGACATATTTGTTACTCAAATGGATGGTAGACTTGTCTTTATGGAAGGTAGTCTGTCGTTGAGATTTTTGTTACTCCAATGGATGGTAGCCTTGTCATTATAGAAGGTAGTATGACGTTTAGATTTTTGTTACTCCAATGGATGGTAGCATTGTCATTATGGAAGGTAGTCTATTGTCGAGATTTTTGTTATTCCAATGAATGGTAGCCTTGTCTTTATGGAAGGTAGTCTGTCATTGAGATTTTTGATACTCCAATGGATGGTAGCCTTGTAGTTATGGAAGGGAGTGTGTTGTCGAGATTTTTGTTACTCCAATGGTTGGTAGCCTTGTAATTATGGAAGGTAGTATGTCGTTGAGATTTATGTTACTCTAATGGATTGTAGCCTTGTCATTATGGAAGGTAGTCTATTGTCGACATTTTTGTTATTCTAATGGATGGTAGCATGCTCATTATCTAAGGGAGTCTGTTGTCGAGATTTTTGATACTCCAATGGATGGTAGCCTTGTAGTTAAGGAAGGTAGTATGTTGTCGAGATTTTTGTTACTCCAATGGATGGTAGCCTTGTCATTATGGAAGGTAGTATGTTGTCGAGATTTTTGTTACTCCAATGGATGGTAGCCTTGTCATTATGGAAGGTAGTCTGTCGTTGAGATTTCTGTTACTCTAATGGATGGTATCCTTGTTATTATGGAAGGTATTCTGTTGTCCAGATTTTTGTTACTCCAATGGATGGTAGCCTTGTCATTATGGAAGGTAGTCTGTCGTTGAGATTTATATTACTCCAATGGATTGTAGCCTTGTCATTATGGAAGGTAGTCTATTGTTGACGTTTTAGTTATTCCAATGGATGGTAGCCTTGTCTTTATTGAAGGTATTCTGTCATTGAGATTTTTGATACTCCAATGGATGGTAGCCTTGTAGTTATGGAATGTAGTGTGTTGTCGAGATTTTTGTTACTCCAATGGATGGTAGCCTTGTCATTATGGAAGGTAGTTTGTCGTTGAGATATATGTTACTCCAATGGATTGTAGCCTTGTCATTATGGAAGGTAGTCTATTGTCGAGATTTTTGATACTCCAATGGATGGTAGCCTTGTAGTTATGGAAGGTAGTATGTTGTCGAGATTTTGGTTACTCGAATGGATGGTAGCCTTGTCTTTATGGAAGGTAGTCTGTCGTTGAGGATTTTGTTACTCCAATGGATTGTAGCCTTGTCATTATGGAAGGTAGTCTATTGTCGACATTTTCATTATTCCAATGGATGGTAGCCTTGTCATTATGGAAGGTAGTCTGTTGTCGAGATTTTTGATACTCTAATGGATGGTAGCCTTGTCTTTATGGAAGGTAGTCTGTCGTTGAGATTTTTGTTACTCCAATGGATTGTAGCCTTGTCATTATAGAAGGTAGTATGACGTTTAGATTTTTGTTACTCCAATGGATGGTAGCCTTGTCATTATGGAAGGTAGTCTGTTGTCGAGATTTTTGATACTCCAATGGATGGTAGCCTTGTAGTTATGGAAGGTAGTATGTTGTCGAGATTTTTTTTACTCCAATGGATGGTAGCCTTGTCATTATGGAAGGTAGTATGTCGTTGAGATTTCTGTTACTCCAATGGATTGTAGCCTTGTCATTATGGAAG
The DNA here is from genome assembly GCA_948472305.1 of Vicia faba. Classification (NCBI taxonomy): domain Eukaryota; kingdom Viridiplantae; phylum Streptophyta; class Magnoliopsida; order Fabales; family Fabaceae; genus Vicia; species Vicia faba. Next base: position 677,874,894 of record OX451739.1, on the reverse strand, counting down.
GTAGTCTATTGTCGACATTTTCATTATTCCAATGGATGGTAGCCTTGTCATTATGGAAGGTAGTCTATTGTCGAGATTTTTGATACTCTAATGGATGGTAGCCTTGTAGTTATTGATGGTAGTATGTTGTCGATATTTTTGTTACTCCAATGGATGGTAGCCTTGTAATTATGGAAGGTAGTCTGTCATTGAGATTTGTGTTACTCCATTGAATTGTAGCCTTGTTATTATGGAAGGTATTTTGTTGTTCAGATTTTTGTTACTCAAATGGATGGTAGCCTTGTCCTTGTGGAAGGTAGTCTATTGTTGAGAATTTTTTATTCCATTGGATGGTAGCCTTGTCATTAGGGAAGGTAGTCTATTATCGATATTTTTGTTGATCCAATGGATGGTAACCTTGTCATTATGAAAGGTAGTCTTTTGTTAAGATTTTTGTTACTCCAATGGATGGTAGCCTTGTCATTATGGAAGGTAGTCTGTCGTTGAGATTTTTGTTACTCCAATGGATGGTAGCCTTGTCATTATGGAAGGTAGTCTATTTTCGAGATTTTTGTTATTCCAATGGATTGTAGCCTTGTCATTATGGAAGGTATTCTTTTGTCGAGATTTTTGTTACTCCAATGGATGATAGCCTTGTTATTATTCAAGGTAGTAAGTTGTTCAAATTTTTGTTACTCCAATGGATGGTATCCTTGTCATTATGGAATCTAGTCTATTGTCTACATTTTTGTTACTCAAATGGATGGTAGCCTTGTCATTATGGAAGGTAGTATGTCGTTGAGATTTTTGTTACTCCAATGGATGGTATCCTTGTCATTATAGAAGGTAGTATGACGTTGAGATTTTTGTTACTCCAATGGATGGTAGCCTTGACATTACGGAAGGTAGTCTGTTGTCGATATTTTTGATACTCCAATGGATGGTAGCCTTATAGTTATGGAAGGTAGTATGTTGTCGAGATTTTTGTTACTCCAATGGATGGTAGCCTTGTCATTATGGAAGGTAGTCTGTCGTTGAGATTTATGTTACTCCAATGGATTGTATCCTTTTTATTATGGAAGGTATTACGTTGTTCAGATTTTTGATACTCCAATGGATGGTAGCCTTGACATTATGGAAGGTAGTCTGTCGTTGAGATTTATGTTACTCCAATGGATTGTAGCCTTGTTATTATGGAAGGTATTCTGTTGTTCAGATTTTTGTCACTCCAATGGATGGTAGACTTGTCTTTGTGGAAGGTAGTCTATTGTCTAGAATTTTTTATTTCATTGGATGGTAGCCTTGTCATTATGGAAGGTAGTCTATTGTCGAGATTTTTGTTATTCCAATGGATTGTTGCCTTGTCATTATGGAAGTTAGTCTGTTGTTCTGATTTTTCTTACTCCAATGGATGGTAGCCATTTCATTACAGAAGGTAGTATGTTGTCGAGAATTTTTTTATTCCATTGGATGGTATCCTTGTCATTACGGAAGGTAGTCTGTATTCGATATTTTTGTTATTCCAATGAATGGTAACCTCGTCATTATGGAAGGTAGTCTGTTGTTGAGATTTGTGTTACTCCAATGTATGGTAGCCTTGTCGTTATGGAAGGTAGTCTGTTGTCGAGATTTTTGTTACTCAAATGGATGGTAGCCTTGTCTTTATGGAAGGTAGACTGTCGGTTATATTTTTGTTACTCCAATGGATGGTAGCCTGGTCATTATGGATGGAAGTATGTCGTTGTGATATTTGTTACTCCAATGGATGGTAGCCTTGTCATTATGGATGGTAGTCTATTGTCGAGATTTTTGTTATTCCAATGGATGGTAGCCTTGTCATTATGGAAGGTAGTCTGTTGTTGAGATTTATGTTACTCCAATGGATTGTAGCCTTGTCATTATGGAAGTTAGTCTGTTGTTCAGATTTTTCTTACTCTAATGGATGGTAGCCTTTTCATTACAGAAGGTAGTTTGTTGTCGAGAATTTTTTTATTCCATTGGATGGTATCCTTGTAATTATGGAAGGTAGTCTGTATTCGAGATTTTTTTTATTCCAATGAATTGTAACCTTGTCATTATGGAAGGTAGTCTGTTGTCGAGATTTGTGTTACTCCAATGTATGGTAGCCTTGTCGGTATGGAAGGTAGTCTACTGTCGAGATTTTTGTTACTCAAATGGATGGTAGCCTTGTCTTTATGGAAGGTAGTCTGTCATTGAGATTTTTGTTACTCGAATGGATGGTAGCCTGGTCATTATGGAAGGTAGTATGTCGTTGTGATATTTGTTACTCCAATGGATGGTAGCCTTGTCATTATGGAAGGTAGACTGTTGTCGAGATTTTTGTTATTCCAATGGATTGTAGCCTTGTCATTATGGAAGGTATTCATTTGTCGAGATTTTTGTTACTCCAATGGATGATAGCCTTGTCATTATTCAAGGTAGTATGTTGTTTAGATTTTTGTTACTCCAATGGATGGTATCCTTGTCATTATGGAATGTAGTCTATTGTTGACATATTTGTTACTCAAATGGATGGTAGACTTGTCTTTATGGAAGGTAGTCTGTCGTTGAGATTTTTGTTACTCCAATGGATGGTTGCCTTGTCATTATAGAAGGTAGTATGACGTTTAGATTTTTGTTACTCCAATGGATGGTAGCATTGTCATTATGGAAGGTAGTCTATTGTCGAGATTTTTGTTATTCCAATGAATGGTAGCCTTGTCTTTATGGAAGGTAGTCTGTCATTGAGATTTTTGATACTCCAATGGATGGTAGCCTTGTAGTTATGGAAGGGAGTGTGTTGTCGAGATTTTTGTTACTCCAATGGATGGTAGCCTTGTAATTATGGAAGGTAGTATGTCGTTGAGATTTATGTTACTCTAATGGATTGTAGCCTTGTCATTATGGAAGGTAGTCTATTGTCGACATTTTTGTTATTCTAATGGATGGTAGCATGCTCATTATCTAAGGGAGTCTGTTGTCGAGATTTTTGATACTCCAATGGATGGTAGCCTTGTAGTTATGGAAGGTAGTATGTTGTCGAGATTTTTGTTACTCCAATGGATGGTAGCCTTGTCATTATGGAAGGTAGTATGTTGTCGAGATTTTTGTTACTCCAATGGATGGTAGCCTTGTCATTATGGAAGGTAGTCTGTCGTTGAGATTTCTGTTACTCTAATGGATGGTATCCTTGTTATTATGGAAGGTATTCTGTTGTCCAGATTTTTGTTACTCCAATGGATGGTAGGCTTGTCATTATGGAAGGTAGTCTGTCGTTGAGATTTATATTACTCCAATGGATTGTAGCCTTGTCATTATGGAAGGTAGTCTATTGTTGACGTTTTAGTTATTCCAATGGATGGTAGCCTTGTCTTTATTGAAGGTATTCTGTCATTGAGATTTTTGATACTCCAATGGATGGTAGCCTTGTAGTTATGGAATGTAGTGTGTTGTCGAGATTTTTGTTACTCCAATGGATGGTAGCCTTGTCATTATGGAAGGTAGTTTGTCGTTGAGATTTATGTTACTCCAATGGATTGTAGCCTTGTCATTATGGAAGGTAGTCTATTGTCGATATTTTTGTTATTCCAATGGATGGTAGCCTAGTCATTATGGAAGGTAGTCTATTGTCGAGATTTTTGATACTCCAATGGATGGTAGCCTTGTAGTTATGGAAGGTAGTATGTTGTCAAGATTTTGGTTACTCCAATGGATGGTAGCCTTGTCTTTATGGAAGGTAGTCTGTCGTTGAGGATTTTGTTACTCCAATGGATTGTAGCCTTGTCATTATGGAAGGTAGTCTATTGTCGACATTTTCATTATTCCAATGGATGGTAGCCTTGTCATTATGGAAGGTAGTCTGTTGTCGAGATTTTTGATACTCTAATGGATGGTAGCCTTGTCTTTATGGAAGGTAGTCTGTCGTTGAGATTTTTGTTACTCCAATGGATTGTAGCCTTGTCATTATAGAAGGTAGTATGACGTTTAGATTTTTGTTACTCCAATGGATGGTAGCCTTGTCATTATGGAAGGTAGTCTGTTCTCGAGATTTTTGATACTTCAATGGATGGTAGCCTTGTAGTTATGGAAGGTAGTATGTTGTCGAGATTTTTTTTACTCCAATGGATGGTAGCCTTGTCATTATGGAAGGTAGTATGTCGTTGAGATTTCTGTTACTCCAATGGATTGTAGCCTTGTCATTATGGAAGGTAGTCTATTGTCGACATTTTCATTATTCCAATGGATGGTAGCCTTGTCATTATGGAAGGTAGTCTATTGTCGAGATTTTTGATACTCTAATGGATGGTAGCCTTGTAGTTATGGATGGTAGTATGTTGTCGATATTTTTGTTACTCCAATGGATGGTAGCCTTGTAATTATGGAAGGTAGTCTGTCATTGAGATTTGTGTTACTCCATTGAATTGTAGCCTTGTTATTATGGAAGGTATTTTGTTGTTCAGATTTTTGTTACTCAAATGGATGGTAGCCTTGTCCTTGTGGAAGGTAGTCTATTGTTGAGAATTTTTTATTCCATTGGATGGTAGCCTTGTCATTATGGAAGGTAGTCTATTATCGATATTTTTGTTGATCCAATGGATGGTAACCTTGTCATTATGAAAGGTAGTCTTTTGTTAAGATTTTTGTTACTCCAATGGATGGTAGCCTTGTCATTATGGAAGGTAGTCTGTCGTTGAGATTTTTGTTACTCCAATGGATGGTAGCCTTGTCATTATGGAAGGTAGTCTATTTTCGAGATTTTTGTTATTCCAATGGATTGTAGCCTTGTCATTATGGAAGGTATTCTTTTGTCGAGATTTTTGTTACTCCAATGGATGATAGCCTTGTTATTATTCAAGGTAGTAAGTTGTTCAAATTTTTGTTACTCCAATGGATGGTATCCTTGTCATTATGGAATCTAGTCTATTGTCTACATTTTTGTTACTCAAATGGATGGTAGCCTTGTCATTATGGAAGGTAGTATGTCGTTGAGATTTTTGTTACTCCAATGGATGGTATCCTTGTCATTATAGAAGGTAGTATGACGTTGAGATTTTTGTTACTCCAATGGATGGTAGCCTTGACATTACGGAAGGTAGTCTATCATTGAGATTTTTGATACTCCAATGGATGGTAGCCTTGTAGTTATGGAAGGTAGTATGTTGTCGAGATTTTTGTTACTCCAATGGATGGTAGCCTTGTCATTATGGAAGGTAGTCTGTCGTTGAGATTTCTGTTACTCCAATGGATTGTAGCCTTGTTATTATGGAAGGTATTACGTTGTTCAGATTTTTGATACTCCAATGGATGGTAGCCTTGACATTATGGAAGGTACTCTGTCGTTGAGATTTATGTTACTCCAATGGATTATAGCCTTGTCATTATGGAAGGTAGGCTATTGTCGACATTTTTTATTATTCCAATGGATGGTAGCCTTGTAATTATGGAAGGTAGTCTGTTGTCGAGATTTTTGATACTCCAATGGATGGTAGCCTTGTAATTATGGAAGGTATTCTGTCATTGAGATTTCTGTTACTCCATTGAATTGTAGCCTTGTTATTATGGAAGGTATTCTGTTGTTTAGATTTTTGTTACTCCAATGGATGGTAGACTTGTCTTTGTGGAAGGTAGTCTATTGTCGAGAATTTTTTATTTCATTGGATGGTAGCCTTGTCATTATGGAAGGTAGTCTGTTGTCGAGATTTTTGTTATTCCAATGGATTGTAGCCTTGTCATTATGGAAGTTAGTCTGTTGTTCTGATTTTTCTTACTCCAATGGATGGTAGCCATTTAATTACAGAAGGTAGTATGTTGTCGAGAATTTTTTTATTCCAATGAATGGTAACCTCGTCATTATGGAAGGTAGTCTGTTGTTGAGATTTGTGTTACTCCAATGTATGGTAGCCTTGTCGTTATGAAAGGTAGTCTGTTGTCGAGATTTTTGTTACTCAAATGGATGGTAGCCTTGTCTTTATGGAAGGTAGACTGTCGGTTATATTTTTGTTACTCCAATGGATGGTAGCCTGGTCATTATGGATGGTAGTATGTCGTTGTGATATTTGTTACTCCAATGGATGGTAGCCTTGTCATTATGGATGGTAGTCTATTGTCGAGATTTTTGTTATTCCAATGGATGGTAGCCTTGTCATTATGAAAGGTAGTCTGTTGTTGAGATTTATGTTACTCCAATGGATTGTAGCCTTGTCATTATGGAAGTTAGTTTGTTGTTCAGATTTTTCTTACTCTAATGGATGGTAGCCTTTTCATTACAGAAGGTAGTTTGTTGTCGAGAATTTTTTTATTCCAATGGATGGTATCCTCGTAATTATGGAAGGTAGTCTGTATTCGAGATTTTTTTTATTCCAATGAATGGTAACCTTGTCATTATGGAAGGTAGTCTGTTGTCGAGATTTGTGTTACTCCAATGTATGGTAGCCTTGTCGGTATGGAAGGTAGTCTGCTGTCGAGATTTTTGTTACTCAAATGGATGGTAGCCTTGTCTTTATGGAAGGTAGTCTGTCATTGAGATTTTTGTTACTCGAATGGATGGTAGCCTGGTCATTATGGAAGGTAGTATGTCGTTGTGATATTTGTTACTCCAATGGATGGTAGCCTTGTCATTATGGAAGGTAGACTATTGTCGAGATTTTTGTTATTCCAATGGATTGTAGCCTTGTCATTATGGAAGGTATTCATTTGTCAAGATTTTTGTTACTCCAATGGATGATAGCCTTGTCATTTTTCAAGGTAGTATGTTGTTTAGATTTTTGTTACTCCAATGGATGGTATCCTTGTCATTATGGAATGTAGTCTATTGTTGACATTTTTGTTACTCAAATGGATGGTAGACTTGTCTTTATGGAAGGTAGTCTGTCGTTGAGATTTTTGTTACTCCAATGGATGGTAGCCTTGTCATTATAGAAGGTAGTATGACGTTGAGATTTTTGTTACTCCAATGGATGGTAGCCTTGTCATTATGGAAGGTAGTCTATTTTCGAGATTTTTGTTATTCCAATGGATTGTAGCCTTGTCATTATGGAAGGTATTCTTTTGTCGAGATTTTTGTTACTCCAATGGATGATAGCCTTGTTATTATTCAAGGTAGTAAGTTGTTCAAATTTTTGTTACTCCAATGGATGGTATCCTTGTCATTATGGAATCTAGTCTATTGTCTACATTTTTGTTACTCAAATGGATGGTAGCCTTGTCATTATGGAAGGTAGTATGTCGTTGAGATTTTTGTTACTCCAATGGATGGTATCCTTGTCATTATAGAAGGTAGTATGACGTTGAGATTTTTGTTACTCCAATGGATGGTAGCCTTGACATTACGGAAGGTAGTCTATCATTGAGATTTTTGATACTCCAATGGATGGTAGCCTTGTAGTTATGGAAGGTAGTATGTTGTCGAGATTTTTGTTACTCCAATGGATGGTAGCCTTGTCATTATGGAAGGTAGTCTGTCGTTGAGATTTCTGTTACTCCAATGGATTGTAGCCTTGTTATTATGGAAGGTATTACGTTGTTCAGATTTTTGATACTCCAATGGATGGTAGCCTTGACATTATGGAAGGTACTCTGTCGTTGAGATTTATGTTACTCCAATGGATTATAGCCTTGTCATTATGGAAGGTAGGCTATTGTCGACATTTTTTATTATTCCAATGGATGGTAGCCTTGTAATTATGGAAGGTAGTCTGTTGTCGAGATTTTTGATACTCCAATGGATGGTAGCCTTGTAATTATGGAAGGTATTCTGTCATTGAGATTTCTGTTACTCCATTGAATTGTAGCCTTGTTATTATGGAAGGTATTCTGTTGTTTAGATTTTTGTTACTCCAATGGATGGTAGACTTGTCTTTGTGGAAGGTAGTCTATTGTCGAGAATTTTTTATTTCATTGGATGGTAGCCTTGTCATTATGGAAGGTAGTCTGTTGTCGAGATTTTTGTTATTCCAATGGATTGTAGCCTTGTCATTATGGAAGTTAGTCTGTTGTTCTGATTTTTCTTACTCCAATGGATGGTAGCCATTTAATTACAGAAGGTAGTATGTTGTCGAGAATTTTTTTATTCCAATGAATGGTAACCTCGTCATTATGGAAGGTAGTCTGTTGTTGAGATTTGTGTTACTCCAATGTATGGTAGCCTTGTCGTTATGAAAGGTAGTCTGTTGTCGAGATTTTTGTTACTCAAATGGATGGTAGCCTTGTCTTTATGGAAGGTAGACTGTCGGTTATATTTTTGTTACTCCAATGGATGGTAGCCTGGTCATTATGGATGGTAGTATGTCGTTGTGATATTTGTTACTCCAATGGATGGTAGCCTTGTCATTATGGATGGTAGTCTATTGTCGAGATTTTTGTTATTCCAATGGATGGTAGCCTTGTCATTATGAAAGGTAGTCTGTTGTTGAGATTTATGTTACTCCAATGGATTGTAGCCTTGTCATTATGGAAGTTAGTTTGTTGTTCAGATTTTTCTTACTCTAATGGATGGTAGCCTTTTCATTACAGAAGGTAGTTTGTTGTCGAGAATTTTTTTATTCCAATGGATGGTATCCTCGTAATTATGGAAGGTAGTCTGTATTCGAGATTTTTTTTATTCCAATGAATGGTAACCTTGTCATTATGGAAGGTAGTCTGTTGTCGAGATTTGTGTTACTCCAATGTATGGTAGCCTTGTCGGTATGGAAGGTAGTCTGCTGTCGAGATTTTTGTTACTCAAATGGATGGTAGCCTTGTCTTTATGGAAGGTAGTCTGTCATTGAGATTTTTGTTACTCGAATGGATGGTAGCCTGGTCATTATGGAAGGTAGTATGTCGTTGTGATATTTGTTACTCCAATGGATGGTAGCCTTGTCATTATGGAAGGTAGACTATTGTCGAGATTTTTGTTATTCCAATGGATTGTAGCCTTGTCATTATGGAAGGTATTCATTTGTCAAGATTTTTGTTACTCCAATGGATGATAGCCTTGTCATTTTTCAAGGTAGTATGTTGTTTAGATTTTTGTTACTCCAATGGATGGTATCCTTGTCATTATGGAATGTAGTCTATTGTTGACATTTTTGTTACTCAAATGGATGGTAGACTTGTCTTTATGGAAGGTAGTCTGTCGTTGAGATTTTTGTTACTCCAATGGATGGTAGCCTTGTCATTATAGAAGGTAGTATGACGTTGAGATTTTTGTTACTCCAATGGATGGTAGCACTGTCATTATGGAAGGTAGTCTATTGTCGAGATTTTTGTTATTCCAATGAATGGTAGCCTTGTCTTTATGGAAGGTAGTCTGTCATTGAGATTTTTGATACTCCAATGGATGGTATCCTTGTAGTTATGGAAGGGAGTGTGTTGTCGAGATTTTTGTTACTCCAATGGATGGTAGCCTTGTAATTATGGAAGGTAGTCTGTCGTTGAGATTTATGTTACTCTAATGGATTGTAGCCTTGTCATTATGGAAGGTAGTCTATTGTCGACATTTTTGTTATTCTAATGGATGGTAGCATGCTCATTATCTAAGGGAGTCTGTTGTCGAGATTTTTGATACTCCAATGGATGGTAGCCTTGTAGTTATGGAAGGTAGTATGTTGTCGAGATTTCTGTTACTCCAATGGATGGTAGCCTTGTCATTATGGAAGGTAGTATGTTGTCGAGATTTTTGTTACTCAAATGGATGGTAGCCTTGTAGTTATGGAAGGTAGTCTGTCGTTGAGATTTCTGTTACTCTAATGGATGGTATCCATGTTATTATGGAAGGTATTCTGTTGTTCAGATTTTTGTTACTCCAATGGATGGTAGCCTTGTCATTATGGAAGGTAGTCTGTCGTTGAGATTTATATTACTCCAATGGATTGTAGCCTTTTCATTATGGAAGGTAGTCTATTGTTGACGTTTTAGTTATTCCAATGGATGGTAGCCTTGTCTTTATTGAAGGTATTCTGTCATTGAGATTTTTGATACTCCAATGGATGGTAGCCTTGTAGTTATGGAATGTAGTGTGTTGTCGAGATTTTTGTTACTCCAATGGATGGTAGCCTTGTCATTATGGAAGGTAGTTTGTCGTTGAGATTTATGTTACTCCAATGGATTGTAGCCTTGTCATTATGGAAGGTAGTCTATTGTCGATATTTTTGTTATTCCAATGGATGGTAGCCTAGTCATTATGGAAGTTAGTCTATTGTCGAGATTTTTGATACTCCAATGGATGGTAGCCTTGTAGTTATGGAAGGTAGTATGTTGTCGAGATTTTGGTTACTCCAATGGATGGTAGCCTTGTCTTTATGGAAGGTAGTCTGTCGTTGAGATTTTTGTTACTCCAATGGATTGTAGCCTTGTTATTATGGAAGGTATTCGGTTGTTCAGATTTTTGTTACTCCAATGGATGGTAGCCTTGTCATTATGGAAGGTAGTTTGTCGTTGAGATTTATGTTACTCCAATGGATTGTAGCCTTGTCATTATGGAAGTAGTCTATTGTCGACATTTTTGTTATTCCAATGGATGGTAGCCTTGTCATTATAGAAGGTAGTCTATTGTCGAGATTTGTGTTACTCCAATGTATGGTAGCCTTATCCTTATGGAAGGTAGTCTGTTGTTGAGATTTTTGTTTTTCAAATGGATGGTAGCCTTGTCTTTATGGAAGGTAGTCTATTGTCGAGATTTTTGTTATTCCAATGGATTGTAGCCTTGTCATTATGAAAGGTATTCTTTTGTCGAGATTTTTGTTACTCCAATGGATGATAGCCTTGTCATTATTCAAGGTAGTATGTTGTTCAAATTTTTGTTACTCCAATGGATGGTATCCTTGTCATTATTGAATGTAGTCTATTGTCGACATTTTTGTTACTCAAATGGATGGTAGCCTTTTCTTTATTGAAGGTAGTATGTTGTCGAGATTTTTTTACTCCAATGGATGGTAGCCTTGTCATTATGGAAGGTAGTCTTTCGTTAAGATTTTTGTTACTCCAATGGATTGTAGCCTTGTTATTATGGAAGGTATTCTGTTGTTCAGATTTTTGTTACTCCAATGGATTGTAGCCTTGTCATTAAGAAAGGTTGTCTGTCGTTTAGATTTATGTTACTCCATTGGATTGTAGCCTTGTCATTATGGAAGGTAGTCTATTGTCGACATTTTTGTTATTCCAATGGATGGTAGCCTTGTCATTATGGAAGGTAGTCTCTTGTCGAGATTTTTGATACTCCAATGGATGGTAGCCTTCTAGTTATGGATGATAGTATGTTGTCGAGATTTTTGTTACTACAATGGATGGTAGCCTTGTCATTATGGAAGGTAGTCTGTCGTTGAGATTTCTGTTACTCCAATGGATTATAGCCTTGTTATTATGGAAGGTATTCTATTGTTCAGATTTTTGTTACTCCAATGGATTGTAGCCTTGTCCTTGTTGAAGGTAGTCTATTTTTGAGAATTTTTTATTCCATCGGATGGTAGCCTTGTCATTATGGAAGGTAGTCTATTGTCGAGATTTTTGTTACTCCAATGGATGGTAGCCTTGTCATTATGGAAGGTAGTCTGTTGTTGAGATTTCTGTTACTCCAATGGATTGTAGCCTTGTCATTATGGAAGTTAGTCTGTTGTTCAGATTTTACTTACTCCAATGGATGGTAGCCTTTTCATTACAGAAGGTAGTCTGTTGTCAAGATTTTTGTAATTCCAATGAATGGTAACCTTGTCATTATGGAAGGTAGTCTGTTGTCGAGATTTGTGTTACTCTAATGTATTGTTGCTTTGTCTTTATGGAAGGTAGTCTATTGTCGAAATTTTTGTTACTTAAATGGATGGTAGCCTTGTCTTTATGGAAGATAGTATGTTGTCGAGATTTTTGTTACTCTAATGGATGGTAGCCTTGTCATTATGGAAGGTAGTCTTTCATTGAGATTTATGTTACTCCAATGGATTGTAGCCTTGTTATTATGGAAGGTATTCTGTTGTTCAGAGTTTTGTTACTCCAATGGATGGTAGCCTTGTCATTATGGAAGGTAGTCTATTGTCGACATTTTTGTTATTCCAATGGATGGTAGCCTTTCATTATGGAAGGTAGTCTGTTGTCGAGATTTGTGTTACTCCAATGTATGGTAGCCTTGTCGTTATGGAAGGTAGTATGTTGTCGAGATTTTTGTTACTCCAATGGATGGTAGCCTTGTCATTATGGAAGGTAGTCTGTCGTTGAGATTTCTGTTACTCCAATGGATTGTAGCCTTGTCATTAAGGAAGGTAGTCTATTATCGAGATTTTTGTTATTCCAATGGATTGTAGCCTTGTCAATATGGAAGGTATTCTTTTGTCGAGATTTTTGTTACTCCAATGGATGATAGCCTTGTCATTATTCAAGTTAGTCTGTTGTTCATATTTTAGTTACTCCAATGGATGGTATCCTTGTCATTAAGGAATGTAGTCTATTGTCGACATTTTTGTTACTCAAATAGATGGTAGCCTTGTCTTTATGGAAGGTAGTCTGTCGTTGAGATTTTTGTTACTCCAATGGATGGTAGCCTTGTCATTATGGAAGGTAGTCTGTTGTCGAGATTTGTTTTACTCCAATGTATGGTAGCCTTGTCGTTATGGAAGGTAGTTTGTTGCCGAGATTTTTGTTTTTCAAATTTATGGTAGCATTGTCTTTATGGAAGGTAGTATGTCGTTGAGATTTTTGTTACTCCAATGGATGGTAGCCTTGTCATTATTGAGGTAGTATGTCGTTGTGATTTTTATTACTCCAATGGATGGTAGCCTTGTCATTATGGAAGGTAGTCTATTATCGATTTTTTTGTTATTCCAATGGATTGTAGCCTTTTCATTATGGAAGGTATTCTTTTGTCGAGATATTTGTTACTCCAATGGATGATAGCCTTGTCATTATTCAAGGTAGTATGTTGTTCAAATTTTTGTTACTCTAATGGATGGTATCCTTGTCATTATTGAATTTAGTCTATTGTCGACATTTTTGTTACTGGTAGACTTGTATTTATGGAAGGTAGTATGTTGTCGAGATTTTTGTTATTCCAATGGATGGTAGCCTTGTCTTTATGGAAGGTATTCTGTCGTTGAGATTTTTGTTACTCCAATGGATGGTAGCCTTGTAGTTATGGAAGGTAGTGTGTTGTGGAGATTTTTGTTACTCCAATGGATGGTAGCCTTGTCATTATGGAAGGTAGTTTGTCGTTGAGATTTATGTTACTCCAATGGATTGTAGCCTTGTCATTATGGAAGGTAGTCTATTGTCGACATTTTTGTTATTCCAATGGATGGTAGCCTTGTCACTATGGAAGGTACTCTATTCTTGAGATTTTTGATACTCCAATGGATGGTAGCCTTGTAGTTATGGAAGGTAGTATGTTGTCGACATTTTTGTTTTTCCAATGGATGGTAGCGTTGTCATTATGGAAAGTAGTCTGTTGTCGAGATTTGTGTTACTCTAATGTATGGTAGCCTTGTCCTAATGAAGGTAGTCTGTTGTCCAGATTTTTGTTTTTCAAATGGATGGTAGCCTTGTCTTTATGGAAGGTAATCTGTCGTTGAGATTTTTGTTACTCCAATGGATGGTAGCCTTGTCATTATGGAAGGTAGTATGTCGTTGTGATTTTTGTTACTCCAATGAATGGTAGCCTTGTCATTATGGAAGGTAGTCTATTGTCGAGATTTTTGTTATTCCAATGGATTGTAGCCTTGTCATTATGGAAGGTATTCTTTTGTCAATATTTTTGTTACTCCAATGGATGATAGCCTTGTCATTATTCAAGGTAGTATGTTGTTCAAATTTTTGTTACTCCAATGGATGGTATCCTTGTCATTATTGATTTTAGTCTATTGTCGACATTTTTGTTACTCAAATGGATGGTAGCCTTGTCTTTATGGAAGGTAGTATGTTGTCGAGATTTTTTATACTCCAATGGATGGTAGCCTTGTAGTTATGGATGGTAGTATGTTGTGGAGATTTTTGTTACTCCAATGGATGGTAGCCTTGTCATTATGGAAGGTAGTCGGTCGTTGAGATTTCTGTTACTCCAATGGATTGTAGCCTTGTTATTATGGAAGGTATTATGTTGTTCAGATTTTTGTTACTCCAATGGATGGTAGCCTTGTCCTTGTGATAGGTAGTCTATTTTCGAGAATTTTTCATTCCATTGGATGGTAGCCTTGTCATTATGGAAGGTAGTCTATTGTCAAGATTTTTGTTATTCCAATGGATGGTAACCTTGTCATTATGAAAGGTAGTCTTTTGTTGAGATTTTTGTTACTCCAATGGATGGTAGCCTTGTCATTGTGGAAGGTAGTCAGTCGTTGACATTTCTGTTACTCCAATGGATTGTAGCCTTGTCATTATGGAAGTTAGTCTGTTGTTCAGATTTTACTTACTCCAATGGATGGTAGCCTTTTCATTACAAAAGGTGGTCTGTAGTCAAGATTTTTGTTATTCCAATGAATGGTAACCTTGTCATTATGGAAGGTAGTTTGTTGTCGAGATTTGTGTATCTCTAATGTATGGTAGCCTTGTCGTTATGGAAGGTAGTCTGTTGTCGAGATTTTTGTTACTCAAATGGATAGTAGCCTTGTCTTTATGGAAGGTAGTCTGTCGTTGAGATTTTTGTTACTCCAATGGATGGTAGCCTTGTCATGATGGAAGGTAGTATGTCGTTGTGATTTTGGTTACTCCAATGGATGGAATCCTTGTCATTATGGAAGGTATTTTGTCGTTGAGATTTTTGTTACTCCAATGGATGGTAGCCTTGTAGTTATGGAAGGTAGTGTGTTGTGGATATTTTTGTTACTCCAATGGATGGTAGCCTTGTCATTATGGAAGGTAGTCTGTCGTTGAGATTTATGTTACTCCAATGGATTGTAGCCTTGTCATTATGGAAGGTAGTCTATTGTCGACATTTTTGTTATTCCAATGGATGGTAGCCTTGTCATTATGGAAGGTAGTCTATTGTCGAGATTTTTGATACTCCAATGGATGGTAGCCTTGTAGTTATGGAAGGTAGTATGTTGTCGAGATTTTTGTTACTCCAATGGATGGTAGCCTTGTCATTATGGAAGGTAGTCTGTCGTTGAGATTTATGTTACTCCAATGGATTGTAGCCTTGTTATTATGGAAGGTATTCTGTTGTTCAGATTTTTGTTACTCCAATGGATGTTAGCCTTGTCATTATGGAAGGTAGTCTGTCGTTGAGATTTATGTTACTCCAATGGATTGTAGCCTTGTCCTAATGAAGGTAGTCTGTTGTCGAGATTTTTGTTTTTCAAATGGATGGTAGCCTTGTCTTTATGGAAGGTAATCTGTCGTTGAGATTTTTGTTACTCCAATGAATGGTAGCCTTGTCATTATGGAAGGTAGTATGTCGTTGAGATTTTTGTTACTCCAATGGATGGTAGCCTTGTCATTATGTAAGGTAGTCTATTATCGAGATTTTTGTTATTCCAATGGATTGTAGCCTTGTCATTATGGAAGGTATTCTTTTGTCAATATTTTTGTTACTCCAATGGATGATAGCCTTGTCATTATTCAAGGTAGTATGTTGTTCAAATTTTTGTTACTCTAATGGATTGTATCCTTGTCAATATTTAATTTAGTCTATTGTCGACATTTTTGTTACTCAAATGGATGGTAGCCTTGTCTTTATGGAAGGTAGTATGTTGTCGAGATTTTTGTTAATCCAATGGATTGTAGCCTTGTCATTATGGAAGGTAGTGTTTCGTTAAATTTTTTTTTAACTCCAATGGATTGTAGCCTTGTTATTATGGAAGGTATTCTGTTGTTCAGATTTTTGTTACTCCAATGGATGGTAGCCTTGTCATTTTGGAAGGTAGTCTGTCATTGAGATTTATGTTACTCTAATGGATTGTAGCCTAGTCATTATGGAAGGTAGTCTATTGTCGACATTTTTGTTATTCCAATGGATGGTAGCCTTATCGTTATGGAAGGTAGTCTGTTGTCCAGATTTTTTATACTCCAATGGATGGTAGCCTTGTAGTTATGGATTGTAGTATGTTGTCGATATTTTTGTTACTCCAATGGATGGTAGCCTTGTCATTATGGAAGGTAGTCTGTCGTTGAGATTTATGTTACTCCAATGGATTGTAGCCTTGTTATTATGGAAGGTATTATGTTGTTCAGATTTTTGTTACTCCAATGGATGGTAGCCTTGTCCTTGTGGAAGGTAGTTTATTTTCGAGAATTTTTCGTTCCATTGGATGGTAGCCTTGTCATTATGGAAGGTAGTCTGTGGACAAGATTTTTGTTATTCCAATGGATGGTAACCTTGTCATTATGAAAGGTAGTCTTTTGTTGAGATTTTTGTTACTCCAATGGATGGTAGCCCTGTCATTGTGGAAGGTAGTCCGTCGTTGACATTTCTGTTACTCCAATGGATTGTAGCCTTGTCATTATGGAAGTTAGTCTGTTGTTCAGATTTTACTTACTCCAATGGATGGTAGCCTTTTCATTACAGAAGGTGGTCTATAGTCAAGATTTTTGTTATTCCAATAAATGGTATCCTTGTCATTATGGAAGGTAGTTTGTTGTCGAGATTTGTGTATCTCTAATGTATGGTAGCCTTGTCGTTATGGAAGGTAGTCTGTTGTCGAGATTTTTGTTACTCAAATGGATGGTAGCCTTGTCTTTATGGAAGGTAGTCTATCGTTGAGATTTTTGTTACTCCAATGGATGGTAGCCTTGTCATTATGGAAGGTAGTATGTCGTTGTGATTTTGGTTACTCCAATCGATGGTATCCTTGTCATTATGGAAGGTAGTCTATTGTCGAGATTTTTGTTACTCCAATGGATGGTAGCCTTGTCATTATGGAAGGTAGTCTTTCGTTGAGATTTATGTTTCTCCAATGGATGTAGCCTTGTCATTATGGAAGGTAGTCTATTGTCGACATTTTTGTTATTCCAATGGATGGTAGCCTTGTCTTTATGGAAGGTAGTCTGTCGTTGAGATTTTTGTTACTCCAATGGATGGTAGCCTTGTCATTATGGAAGGTAGTATGTCGTTGTGATTTTGGTTACTCCAATGGATGGTATCCTTGTCATTATGGAAGGTAGTCTATTGTCGAGATTTTTGTATTTCCAATGGATTGTAGCCTTGTCATTATGGAAGGTATTCTTTTGTCGAGATTTTTGTTACTCCAATGGATGATAGCCTTGTCATTATTCAAGGTATTTATTTTTCAGATTTTTGTTACTCCAATGGATAGTAGCCTTGTCTTTATGGAAGGTAGTCTGTCATTGAGATTTATGTTACTCCAATGGATTGTAGCCTTGTCATTATGGAAGGTAGTTTGTTGTCGACATTTTTGTTATTCCAATGGATGGTAGCCTTGTCATTATGGAAGGTAGTCTTTCTTTGAGATTTTTGTTACTCCAATGGATTGTAGCCTTGTTATTATGGAAGGTATTCTGTTGTTCAGATTTTTGTTACTCCAATGGATGGTAACCTTGTCATTATGGAAGGTAGTCTGTCGTTGAGATTTATGTTACTCCAATGGATTGTAGCCTTGTCATTACGGAAGGTAGTCTATTGTCGAGATTTTTGTTATTCCAATGGATGGTAACCTTGTCATTATGGAAGGTAGTCTGTTGTCGAGATTTTTTATACTCCAATGGATGGTAGCCTTGTAGTTATGGATGGTAGTATGTTGTCGAGATTTTTGTTACTCCAATGTATGGTAGCCTTGTCATTATGGAAGGTAGTCTGTCGTTGATATTTCTGTTACTCCAATGGATTGTAGCCTTGTTATTATGGAAGGTATTATGTTGTTCAGATTTTTGTTACTCCAATGGATGGTAGCCTTGTCCTTGTGGAAGGTAGTCTATTTTTGAGAATTTTTCATTCCATTGGATGGTAGCCTTGTCATTATTGAAGGTAGTCTATTGTCAAGATTTTTGTTATTCCAATGGATGGTAACCTTATCATTATGAAAGGTAGTCTTTTGTTGAGATTTTTGTTACTCCAATGGATGGTAGCCTTGTCATTGTGGAAGGTAGTCTGTCATTGACATTTCTGTTACTCCAATGGATTATAGCCTTGTCATTATGGAAGTTAGTCTCTTGTTCAGATTTTACTTACTCCAATGGATGGTAGCCTTTTCATTACAGAAGGTGGTCTGTTGTCAAGATTTATTTTATTCCAATGAATGGTAACCTTGTCATTATGGAAGGTAGTTTGTTGTCGAGATTTGTGTATCTCTAATGTATGGTAACCTTGTTGTTATGGAAGGTAGTCTGTTGTCGAGACTTTTGTTACTCAAATGGATGGTAGCCTTGTCTTTATGGAAGGTAGTCTGTCGTTGAGATTTTTGATACTCCAATGGATGGTATCCTTGTAGTTATGGAAGGTAGTGTGTTGTCGAGATTTTTCTAACTCCAATGGATGGTATCCTTGTCATTATGGAAGGTAGTCTGTCGTCGACATTTTTGTTATTCCAATGGATGGTAGCCTTGTCATTATGGAAGGTAGTCTTTCGTTGAGATTTTTGTTACTCCAATGGATTGTAGCCTTGTTATTATGGAAGGTATTTTGTTGTTCAGATTTTTGTTACTCCAATGGATGGTAGCCTTGTCATTATGGAAGGTAGTTTGTCGTTGAGATTTATGTTACTCCAATGGATTGTAGCCTTGTCATTATGGAAGGTAGTCTATTGTCGACATTTTTGTTATTCCAATAGATGGTAGCCTTGTTATTATGGAAGGTAGTCTGTTGTCGAGATTTTTTATACTCCAATGGATGGTAGCCTTGTAGTTATGGATGATAGTATGTTGTCGAGATTTTTGTTACTCCAATGGATGGTAGCCTTGTCATTATGAAAGGTAGTCTGTCGTTGAGATTTCTGTTACTCCAATGGATTGTAGCCTTGTTATTATGGAAGGTATTATGTTATTCAGATTTTTGTTACTCCAATGGATGGTAGCCTTGTCCTTGTGGAAGGTAGTCTATTTTTGAGAATTTTTCATTCCATTGGATGGTAGGCTTGTCATTATGGAAGGTATTCTGTTGTCAACATTTTTGTTATTCCAATGGATGGTAACCTTGTCATTATGAAGGGTAGTCTTTTTATTGAGATTTTTGTTACTCCATTGGATGGTAGTCTTGTCATTGTGGAAGGTAGTATGTCGTTGTGATTTTGGTTATTCCAATGGATTATAGCCTTGTCATTATTGAAGTTAGTCTGTTGTTCAGATTTTACTTACTCCAATGGATGGTAGCCTTTTCATTACAGAAGGTGGTCTGTTGTCAAGATTTTTGTTATTCCAATGAATGGTAACCTTGTCATTATGGAAGGTAGTTTGTTGTCGAGATTTGTGTATCTCTAATGTATGGTAGCCTTGTCGTTATGGAAGGTAGTCTGTTGTCGATATTTTTGTTACTCAAATGGATGGTAGCCTTGTCTTTATGGAAGGTAGTCTGGCATTGACATTTTTGTTACTCCAATGGATGGTAGCCTTGTCATTATGGAAGGTAGTATGTCGTTGTGATTTTGGTTTCACCAATGGATGGTATCCTTGTCATTATTGAAGGTAGTCTATTGTCGAGATTTTTGTTACTCCAATGGATGGTAGCCTTGTCATTATGGAAGGTAGTCTGTCGTTGAGATATATGTTTCTCCAATGGATTGTAGCCTTGTCATTTTGGAAGGTAGTCTATTGTCAACATTTTTGTTATTCCAATGGATGGTAGCCTTGTCATTATGGAAGGTAGTCTGTTGTCAAGATTTGTGTTACTCTAATGTATGGTAGCCTTGTCGTTATGGAAGGTAGTCTGTTGTCGAGATTTTTTTTACTCAAATGGATGGTAGCCTTGTCTTTTTGGAAGGTAGTCTGTCGTTGAGATTTTTGTTACTCTAATGGATGGTAGCCTTATCATTATGGAAGGTAGTATGTCGTTGTGATTTTGGTTACTCCAATGGATGGTATCCTTGTCATTATGGAAGGTAGTCTATTGTCGAGATTTTTGTTATTCCAATGGATTGTAGCTTTGTCATTATGGAAGGTATTCTTTTGTCGAGATTCTTGTTACTCCAATGGATGATAGCCTTGTCATTATTCAAGGTAGTTGTTGTTCAGATTTTTGTTACTCCAATGGATGGTATCCTTGTAATTATGGAATGTAGTCTATTGTCGACATTTTTGTTACTCAAATGGATGGTAGCCTTGCTTTATGGAAGGTAGTCTATCGTTGAGATTTTTGTTACTCCAATGGATGGTAGCCTTGTCATTATAGAAGGTAGTATGACGTTGAGATTTTTTTTACTCTAATGGATGGTGGCCTTGTCATTATGGAAGGTAGTCTATTGTCGAGATTTTTGTTCTTCCAATGGAAGGTAGCCTTGTCTTTATGGAAGGTAGTCTGTCATTGAGATTTTGGATACTCCAATGGATGGTATCCTTGTAGTTATGGAAGGTAGTGTGTTGTAGGGATTTTTCTTACTCCAATGGATGGTATCCTTGTCATTATGGAAGGTAGTCTGTCATTGAGATTTATGTTACTCCAATGGATTGTAGCCTTGTCATTATGGAAGGTAGTCTGTTGTCGACATTTTTGTTATTCCAATGGATGGTAGCCTTGTCATTATGGAAGGTAGTCTTTCATTGAGATTTTTGTTACTCCAATGGATTGTAGCCTTGTTATTATGGAAGGTATTCTGTTGTTCAGATTTTTGTTACTCCAATGGATGGTAACCTTGTCATTATGGAAGGTAGTCTGTCGTTGAGATTTATGTTACTCCAATAGATTGTAGCCTTGTCATTATGGAAGGTAGTCTATTGTCGACATTTTTGTTATTCCAATGGATGGTAGCCTTGTCATTATGGAAGGTAGTCTGTTGTCGAGATTTTTTATACTCCAATTGATGGTAGCCTTGTAGTTATGGATGGTAGTATGTTGTCGAGATTTTTGTTACTCCAATGTATGGTAGCCTTGTCATTATAGAAGGTAGTCTGTCGTTGATATTTCTGTTACTCCAATGGATTGTAGCCTTGTTATTATGGAAGGTATTATGTTATTCAGATTTTTTTTACTCCATTGGATGGTAGCCTTGTCCTTGTGGAAGGTAGTCTACTTATGAGATTTTTTCATTCCATTGGATGGTAGCCTTGTCATTATGGAAGGTAGTCTGTTGTCAAGATTTTTGTTATTCCAATGGATGGTAACCTTGTCATTATGAAAGGTAGTCTTTTGTTGAGATTTTTGTTACTTCAATGGATGGTAGCCTTGTCATTGTGGAAGGTAGTCTGTCGTTGACATTTTTGTTACTCTAATGGATTGTAGCCTTGTCATTATGGAAGTTAGTCTGTTGTTCAGATTTTACTTACTCCAATGGATGGTAGCCTTTTCATTACAGAAGGTGGCCTGTTGTCAAGATTTTTGTTATTCCTAATGAATGGTAACCTTGTCATTATGGAAGGTAGTTTGTTGTCGAGATTTGTGTATCTCTAATGTATGGTAGCCTTGTCGTTATGGAAGGTAGTCTGTTGTCGAGATTTTTGTTACTCAAATGGATGGTAGCCTTGTCTTTATGGAAGGTAGTCTGTCATTGAAATTTTTGTTACTCCAATGGATGGTAGCCTTGTCATTATGGAAGGTAGTATGTCGTTGTTATTTTGGTTTCACCAATGGATGGTATCCTTGTCATTATGGAAGGTAGTCTATTATCGAGATTTTTGTTACTCCAATGGATGGTAGCCTTGTCATTATGGAAGGTAGTCTGTCGTTGAGATATATGTTTCTCCAATGGATTGTAGCCTTGTCATTTTGGAAGGTAGTCTATTGTCAACATTTTTGTTATTCCAATGGATGGTAGCCTTGTCATTATGGAAGGTGGTCTGTTGTCAAGATTTGTGTTACTCTAATGTACGGTAGCCTTGTCGTTATGGAAGGTAGTCTGTTGTCGAGAATTTTTTTACTCAAATGGATGGTAGCCTTGTCTTTATGGAAGGTAGTCTGTCGTTGAGATTTTTGTTACTCCAATGGATGGTAGCCTTATCATTATGGAAGGTAGTATGTCGTTGTGATTTTGATTACTCCAATGGATGGTATCCTTGTCATTATGGAAGGTAGTCTATTGTCGAGATTTTTGTTATTCCAATGGATTGTAGCTTTGTCATTATGGAAGGTATTCTTTTGTCGAGATTCTTGTTACTCCAATGGATGATAGCCTTGTCATTATTCAAGGTAGTTGTTGTTCAGATTTTTGTTACTCCAATGGATGGTATCCTTGTAATTATGGAATGTAGTCTATTGTCGACATTTTTGTTACTCAAATGGATGGTAGCCTTGTCTTTATGGAAGGTAGTCTGTCGCTGAGATTTTTGTTACTCCAATGAATGGTAGCCTTGTCATTATAGAAGGTAGTATGACGTTGAGATTTTTGTTACTCTAATGGATGGTAGCCTTGTCATTATGGAAGGTAGTCTATTGTCGAGATTTTTGTTATTCTAATGGATGGTAGCCTTGTCTTTATGGAAGGTAGTCTGCCATTGAGATTTTTGATACTCCAATGGATTGTATCCTTGTAGTTATGAAAGGTAGTGTGTTGTAGAGATTTTTCTTACTCCAATGGTTTGTATCCTTGTCATTATGGAAGGTAGTCTGTCATTGAGATTTATGTTACTCCAATGGATTGTAGCCTTGTCATTATGGAAGGTAGTTTGTTGTCGACATTTTTGTTATTCCAATGGATGGTAGCCTTGTCATTATGGAAGGTAGTCTTTCGTTGAGATTTTTGTTACTCCAATGGATTGTAGCCTTGTTATTATGGAAGGTATTATGTTGTTCAGATTTTTGTTACTCCAATGGGTGGTAACCTTGTCATTATGGAAGGTAGTCTGTCATTGAGATTTATGTTACTCCAATGGATTGTAGCCTTGTCATTATGGAAGGTAGTCTATTGTCGAGATTTTTGTTATTCCAATGGATGGTAGCCTTGTCATTATGGAAGGTAGTCTGTTGTCGATATTTTTTATACTCCAATGGATGGTAGTATGTTGTCGAGATTTTTGTTACTCCAATGTATGGTAGCCTTGTCATTATGGAAGGTAGTCTGTCGTTGAGATTTTTGTTACTCCAATGGATGGTAGCCTTGTCTTTATGGAAGGTAGTCTGTCGTTGTGATTTTGGTTACTCCAATGGATGGTAGCCTTGTCATTATGGAAGCTAGTATGTCGTTGTGATTTTGGTTACTCCAATGGATGGTATCCTTGTCATTATGGAAGGTAGCCTATTGTCAAGATTTCTGTTACTCCAATGGATTGTAGCCTTGTCATTATGGAAGGTAGTCTGTCGTTGAGATTTATGTTTCTCCAATGGATTGTAGCCTTTTCATTCTGGAAGGTAGTCTATTGTCGACATTTTTGTTATTCCAATGGATGGTAGCCTTGTCATTATGGAAGGTAGACTATTGTCGAGATTTTTGATACTCCAATGGATGGTAGCCTTGTCGTTATGGAAGGTAGTCTGTTGTCGAGATTTTTGTTACTCAAATGGATGGTAGCCTTGTCTTTATGGAAGGTAGTCTGTCGTTGAGATTTTTGTTACTCCAATGGATGGTAGCCTTATCATTATGGAAGGTAGTATGTCGTTGTGATTTTGGTTACTCCAATGGATTGTATCCTTGTCACTATGGAAGGTAGTCTATTGTCGAGATTTTTGTTACTCCAATGGATGATATCCTTGTCATTATTCAAGGTAGTTGTTGTTCAGATTTTTGTTACTCCAATGGATGGTATCCTTGTAATTATGGAATGTAGTCTATTGTCGACATTTTTGTTACTCAAATGGATGGTAGCCTTGTCTTTATGGAAGGTAGTCAATCGTTGAGATTTTTGTTACTCCAATGGATGGTAGCCTTGTCATTATAGAAGGTAGTATGACGTTGAGATTTTTGTTACTCTAATGGATGGTATCCTTGTCATTATGGAAGGTATTCTATTGTCGAGATTTTTGTTATTCCAATGGATGGTAGCCTTGTCTTTATGGAAGGTAGTCTGTCATTGAGATTTTTGATACTCCAATGGATGGTATCCTTGTAGTTATGGAAGGTAGTGTGTTTTAGAGATTTTTCTTACTCCAATGGATTGTATCCTTGTCATTATGGAAGGTAGTCTGTCATTGAGATTTATGTTACTCCAATGGATTGTAGCCTTGTCATTATGGAAGGTAGTTTGTTGTCGACATTTTTGTTATTACAATGGATGGTAGCCTTGTCATTATGGAAGGTAGTCTTTCGTTGAGATTTTTGTTACTCCAATGGATTGTAGCCTTGTTATTATGGAAGGTATTCTGTTGTTTAGATTTTTGTTACTCCAATGGATGGTAACCTTGTCATTATGGAAGGTAGTCTGTCGTTGAGATTTATGTTACTCCAATGGATTGTAGCCTTGTCATTATGGAAGGTAGTCTATTGTCGAGATTTTTGATACTCCAATGGATGGTAGCCTTGTCGTTATGGAAGGTAGTCTGTTGTCGAGATTTTTGTTACTCAAATGGATGGTAGCCTTGTCTTTATGGAAGGTAGTCTGTCGTTGAGATTTTTGTTACTCCAATGGATGGTAGCCTTATCATTATGGAAGGTAGTATGTCGTTGTGATTTTGGTTACTCCAATGGATTGTATCCTTGTCATTATGGAAGGTATTCTTTTGTCGAGATTTTTGTTACTCCAATGGATGATATCCTTGTCATTATTCAAGGTAGTTGTTGTTCAGATTTTTGTTACTCCAATGGATGGTATCCTTGTAATTATGGAATGTAGTCTATTGTCGACATTTTTGTTACTCAAATGGATGGTAGCCTTGTCTTTATGGAAGGTAGTCAATCGTTGAGATTTTTGTTACTCCAATGGATGGTAGCCTTGTCATTATAGAAGGTAGTATGACGTTGAGATTTTTGTTACTCTAATGGATGGTATCCTTGTCATTATGGAAGGTATTCTATTGTCGAGATTTTTGTTATTCCAATGGATGGTAGCCTTGTCTTTATGGAAGGTAGTCTGTCATTGAGATTTTTGATACTCCAATGGATGGTATCCTTGTAGTTATGGAAGGTAGTGTGTTTTAGAGATTTTTCTTACTCCAATGGATTGTATCCTTGTCATTATGGAAGGTAGTCTGTCATTGAGATTTATGTTACTCCAATGGATTGTAGCCTTGTCATTATGGAAGGTAGTTTGTTGTCGACATTTTTGTTATTACAATGGATGGTAGCCTTGTCATTATGGAAGGTAGTCTTTCGTTGAGATTTTTGTTACTCCAATGGATTGTAGCCTTGTTATTATGGAAGGTATTCTGTTGTTTAGATTTTTGTTACTCCAATGGATGGTAACCTTGTCATTATGGAAGGTAGTCTGTCGTTGAGATTTATGTTACTCCAATGGATTGTAGCCTTGTCATTATGGAAGGTAGTCTATTGTCGAGATTTTTGATACTCCAATGGATGGTAGCCTTGTCGTTATGGAAGGTAGTCTGTTGTCGAGATTTTTGTTACTCAAATGGATGGTAGCCTTGTCTTTATGGAAGGTAGTCTGTCGTTGAGATTTTTGTTACTCAAATGGATGGTAGCCTTATCATTATGGAAGGTAGTATGTAGTTGTGATTTTGGTTACTCCAATGGATGGTATCCTTGTCATTATGGAAGGTAGTCTATTGTCGAGATTTTTGTTATTCCAATGGATTGTAGCCTTGTCATTATGGAAGGTATTCTTTTGTCAAGATTTTTGTTACTCCAATGGATGATAGCCTTGTCATTATTCAAGGTAGTTGTTGTTCAGATTTTTGTTACTCCAATGGATGGTATCCTTGTAATTATGGAATGTAGTCTATTGTCGACATTTTTGTTACTCAAATGGATGGTAGCCTTGTCTTTATGGAAGGTAGTCTGTCGCTGAGATTTTTGTTACTCCAATGAATGGTAGCCTTGTCATTATAGAAGGTAGTATGACGTTGAGATTTTTGTTACTCTAATGGATGGTAGCCTTGTCATTATGGAAGGTAGTCTATTGTCGAGATTTTTGTTATTCCAATGGATGGTAGCCTTGTCTTTATGGAAGGTAGTCTGTCATTGAGATTTTTGATACTCCAATGGATTGTATCCTTGTAGTTATGGAAGGTAGTGTGTTGTAGAGATTTTTCTTACTCCAATGGATTGTATCCTTGTCATTATGGAAGGTAGTCTGTCATTGAGATTTATGTTACTCCAATGGATTGTAGCCTTGTCATTATGGAAGGTAGTTTGTTGTCGACATTTTTGTTATTCCAATGGATGGTAGCCTTGTCATTATGGAAGGTAGTCTTTCGTTGAGATTTTTGTTACTCCAATGGATTGTAGCCTTGTTATTATGGAAGGTATTCTGTTGTTCAGATTTTTGTTACTCCAATGGGTGGTAACCTTGTCATTATGGAAGGTAGTCTGTCATTGAGATTTATGTTACTCCAATGGATTGTAGCCTTGTCATTATGGAAGGTAGTCTATTGTCGAGATTTTTGTTATTCCAATGGATGGTAGCCTTGTCATTATGGAAGGTAGTCTGTTGTCGAGATTTTTTATACTCCAATGGATGGTAGCCTTGTAGTTATGGATGGTAGTATGTTGTCGAGATTTTTGTTACTCCAATGTATGGTAGCCTTGTCATTATGGAAGGTAGTCTCTCGTTGATATTTCTGTTACTCCAATGGATTGTAGCCTTGTTATTATGGAAGGTATTATGTTGTTCAGATTTTTGTTACTCCAATGGATGGTAGCCTTGTCCTTGTGGAAGGTAGTCTATTTTTAAGAATTTTTCATTCCATTGGATGGTAGCCTTGTCATTATGGAAGGTAGTCTGTTGTCAAGATTTTTGTTATTCCAATGGATGGTAACCTTGTCATTATGAAAGGTAGTCTTTTGTTGAGATTTTTGTTACTCCAATGGATGGTAGCCTTGTCATTGTGGAAGGTAGTCTGTCGTTGACATTTCTGTTAATCCAATGGATTGTAGCCTTGTCATTATGGAAGTTAGTCTGTTGTTCAGATTTTACATACTCCAATGGATGGTAGCCTTTTCATTACAGAAGGTGGTCTATTGTCAAGATTTTTGTTATTCCAATGAATGGTAGCCTTGTCATTATGGAAGGTAGTTTGTTGTCGAGATTTGTGTATCTCTAATGTATGGTAGCCTTGTCGTTATGGAAGGTAGTCTGTTGTCGAGATTTTTGTTACTCAAATGGATGGTAGCCTTGTCTTTATGGAAGGTAGTCTGTCGTTGAGATTTTTGATACTCCAATGGATGGTATCCTTGTAGTTATAGAAGGTAGTGTGTTGTCGAGATTTTTCTTACTCCAATGGATGGTATCCTTGTCATTATGGAAGGTAGTCTGTCGTTGAGATTTATGTTACTCCAATGGATTGTAGCCTTGTCATTATGGAAGGTAGTCTGTTGTCGACATTTTTGTTATTCCAATGGATGGTAGCCTTGTCATTATGGAAGGTAGTCTTTCGTTGAGATTTTTGTTACTCCAATGGATTGCAGCCTTGTTATTATGGAAGGTATTCTGTTGTTCAGATTTTTGTTACTCCAATGGATGGTAGCCTTGTCATTATGGAAGGTAGTTTGTCATTGAGATTTATGTTACTCCAACGGATTGTAGCCTTGTCATTATGGAAGGTAGTCTATTGTCGACATTTTTGTTATTCCAATGGATGGTAGCCTTGTCATTATGGAAGGTAGTCTGTTGTCGAGATTTTTTATACTCCAATGGATGGTAGCCTTGTAGTTATGGATGGTAGTATGTTGTCGAGATTTTTGTTACTCCAATGGATGGTAGCCTTGACATTATGAAAGGTAGTCTGTCGTTGAGATTTCTGTTACTCCAATGGATTGTAGCCTTGTTATTATGGAAGGTATTATGTTATTCAGATTTTTGTTACTCCAATGGATGGTAGCCTTGTCCTTGTGGAAGGTAGTCTATTTTCGAGAATTTTTCATTCCATTGGATGGTAGGCTCGTCATTATGGAAGGTATTCTGTTGTCAAGATTTTTGTTATTCCAATGGATGGTAACCTTGTCATTATGAAAGGTTGTCTTTTTATTGAGATTTTTGTTACTCCAATGGATGGTAGTCTTGTCATTATGGAAGGTATTCTTTTGTCGAGATTTTTGTTACTCCAATGGATTATAGCCTTGTCATTATTCAAGGTAGTTGTTGTTCAGATTTTTGTTACTCCAATGGATGGTATCCTTGTCATTATGGAATGTAGTCTATTGTCGACATTTTTGTTACTCAAATGGATGGTAGCCTTGTCTTTATGGAAGGTAGTCTGTCGCTGAGATTTTTGTTACTCCAATGGATGGTAGCCTTGTCATTATAGAAGGTAGTATGACGTTGAGATTTTTGTTACTCTAATGGATGGTAGCCTTGTCATTATGGAAGGTAGTCTATTGTCGATATTTTTGTTATTCCAATGGATGGTAGCCTTGTCTTTATGGAAGGTAGTCTGTCATTGAGATTTTTGATACTCCAATGGATGGTATCCTTGTAGTTATGGAAGGTAGTGTGTTGTAGAGATTTTTCTTACTCCAATGGAGTGTATCCTTGTCATTATGGAAGGTAGTCTGTCATTGAGATTTATGTTACTCCAATGGATTTTAGCCTTATCATTATGGAAGGTAGTTTGTTGTCGACATTTTGGTTATTCCAATGGATGGTAGCCTTGTCATTATGGAAGGTAGTCTGTTGTCGAGATTTTTGATACTCCAATGGATTGTAGCCTTATAGTTATGGATGGTAGTATGTTGTCGAGATTTTTGTTACTCCAATGGATGGTTGCCTTGTCATTATGGAAGGTAGTCTGTCGTTGAGATTTCTGTTACTCCAATGGATTGTAGCCTTGTTATTATGGAAGGTATTCTGTTGTTCAGATTTTTGTTACTCCAATGGATGGTAGCCTTGTCATTATGGAAGGTAGTCTATTGTCGAGATATTTATTATTCAAATGGATGGTAGCCTTGTCTTTATGGAAGGTAGTCTGTCGTTGAGATTTTTGATACTCCAATGGATGGTAACCTTGTCATTATGAAAGGTAGTCTTTTGTTGATATTTTTGTTACTCCAATGGATGGTAGCCTGTCATTATAGAAGGTAGTTTGTTGTCGATATTTTTGTTACTCCAATTTATTATAGCCTTGTCATTTGAGAATGTAGTCTATTGTCGAGATTTTTGTTACTCCAATGGATGGTAGGCTTATCCTTATGGAAGGTAGTATGTCGTTAAGATTTCTGTTACTCCAATGGATTGTAGCCTTGTCATTATGGAAGGTAGTTTGTTGTTAAGATTTTTCTTACTCCAATGGATGGTAGCCTTGTCATTATGGAAGGTATCGTGTTTTTGAGATTTTTTGTTATTCGAATGGATGTTAACCTTGTCATTATGGAAGGTAGTTTTTTGTCGAGGTTTTTGTTACTCCAATGGATGGTAGCCTTATCATTATTGAAGGTAGTCTGTTGTCGATATATTTGTTTCTCCAATGGATGATAGCCTTGTCATTATGGAAGGTAGTCTGTTGTCGAGATTTTTTTTACTCTAATGGATGGTAGCCTTGTCATTATGGAAGGTAGTCTGTTGTCACGATTTTGTTACTCTAATGGATGGTAGGCTTGTCATTATAGAACATAGTTTGTTGTTGATATTTTGTTTACTCCAATTGATGGTAGCCTTGTCATTATGGAAGGTACACTATTGTCGAAATTTTTGTTACTCCAATGGATGGTAGCCTTGTCATTATGCAAGGTAGTCGATTGTTCTGATTTTTGTTACTCCAATGGATGTTAGCCTTGTCATTATGGAAGGTAGTCTATTGTAGAGATTTTTGTTATTCCAATTGATGGTAGCCTTGTCATTATGGAAGGTAGTATTTTGTCGAGATTTTTGTTGCTCCAATGGATGGTAGCCCTGTCATTATTGAAGGTAGTTTGTTGTCGATATCTTTGTTACTCCAATGGATGGTAGCTTTGTCATTATGGAAGGTAGTCTATTGTCGAGATTTTTGTTATTCCAATGGATGGTAGCCTTGTCATTATGGAAGGTAGTTTTTTGTCGAGAGTTTTGTTACTCTAATGGATGGTAGCCTTTTCATTATGGAAGGTAGTCTATTGTCGAGATTTTTGTTCCCCAATGGATGGTAGCCTTGTAATTATGGAAGGTAGACTATTGTAGTGATTTTTGTTACTCTAAAAGATGGTAGCCTTATCATTATTGAAGGTAGTCTGTGGTCGATATCTTTGTTACTCCAATGGATGGTAGCCTTGTCATTATGCAAGGTAGTCGGTTGTTCTGATTTTTGTTACTCCAATGGATGTTAGCCTTGTCATTACGGAAGGTAGTCTATTGTCGAGATTTTTGTTATTCCAATTGATGGTAGCCTTGTCATTATTGAAGGTAGTCTATTGTCGATATCTTTGTTACTCTAATGGATGGTAGCCTTGTCATTATGGGAGGTAGTTTATTATCGAGATTTTTGTTATTCCAATGGATGGTAGCCTTGTCATTATGGAAGGTAGTTTTTTGTCGAGAGTTTTGTTACTCCAATGGATGGTAGCCTTGTCATTATGGAAGGTAGTCTATTGTCGAGATTTTTGTTACACCAATGGATGGTAGCCTTGTAATTATGGAAGGTAGTCTATTGTCGAAATTTTTGTTACTCCAATGGATGGTAGCCTTATCATTATTGAACGTAGTCTGTGGTTGATATCTTTCTTACTCCAATGGATGATAGCCTTGTCATTTTGGAAGGTAATCAGTTTTCGAGATTTTTTTTACTCCAATGGATGGTAGCCTTGTCATTATGGAAGGTAGTCTGTTGTCGATATTTTTGTTATTCTAATTGATGGTAGCCTTGTCATTATGGAAGGTAGTATTTTGTCGACATTTTTGTTTCTCCAATGGATGGTAGCCTTGTCATTATTAAACGTAGTCTGTTGGTCATATCTTTGTTACTTCAATGGATGATAGCCTTGTCGTTATAGAAAGTAGTCTATTGTTGAGATTTTTGTTACTCCAATGGATGGTAGCCTTGTCATTATAGAAGATAGTTTGTTGTCGAGATTTTTGTTACTTCATTTGATCATAGCCTTGTCATTAGGGAAGGTAGTCTGGTGTCAAGATTTTTGTTACTCCAATGGATGGTAGCCTTATCATTATGGAAGGTATTATGTCGTTGAGATTTCTGTTACTCCAATGGATTGTAGCCTTGTCATTATGGAAGGTAGTTTGTTGTTTAGATTTTTGTTACTCCAATGCATGGTAGCCTTGTCATTATGGAAGGTAGTCTATTGTCGAGATTTTTGTTATTGGAATTGATGGTAACCTTGTCATTATGGAAGGTAGTTTTTTTTCAAGGTTTTTGTTACTCCAATGGATGGTAGCCTTATCATTATTGAAGGTAGTATGTTGTCGATATCTTTGGTACTCTAATGGATGATAGCCTTGTCATTATGGAAGGTAGTCTGTTGTCGAGATTTTTTTTACTCCAATGGATGGTAGCCTTGTCATTATGGAAGGTAGTTTGTTGTCACGATTTTGTTACTCTAATGGATGCCAGGCTTGTCATTATAAAACATATTTTGTTGTTGATATTTTTGTTACTCCAATTGATGGTAACCTTGTCATTATGGAAGGTACTCTATTGTCAAAAATCTTGTTACTCCAATGGACGGTAGCCTTGTCATTATGAAAGGTAGTCGGTTGTTCTGATTTTTGTTACTCCAATGGATGTAAGCCTTGTCATTATGGAAGGTAGTCTATTGTTGGATTTTTGTTATTCCCATTGATGGTAGCCATGTGATTATGGAAGGTAGTATTTTGTCGATATTTTTGTTGCTCCAATGGATGGTAGCCTTGTCAGTATTGAAGGTAGTCTGTTGTCGATATCTTTGTTACTCCAATGCATGGTAGCCTTGTCATTATGTAAGGTTGTCTATTGTCGAGATTTTTGTTATTCCAATGGATGGTAGCCTTGTCTTTATGGAAGGTAGTTTTTTGTCGAGAGTTTTGTTACTCCAATGGATGGTAGCCTTGTCATTATGGAAGGTTGTCTATTGTCGAGATTTTTGTTACCCCAATGGTTGGCAGCCTTGTAATTATGGAAGGTAGTCTATTGTACATATTTTTGTTACTCCAATGGATGGTAGCCTTATCATTATTGAAGGTAGTCTGTGGTCGATATCTTTGTTACTCAAATGGATGATAGCCTTGTCATTATGGAAGATAGTCTGTTGTCACAAATTTGTTACTCTAATGGATGGTAGGCTTGTCATTATAGAACATAGTCTGTTGTTGATATTTTTGATACTCCAATTGATGGTAGCCTTGTCATTATAGAAGGTAGTCTATTGTCGAGATTTTTGTTATTCCAATTGATGGTAGCCTTGTCATTATGGAAGGTAGTCGGTTGTTCTGATATTTGTTACTCCAATGGATGTTAGCCTTGTCATTATGGAAGGTAGTCTATTGTCGAGAGTTTTGTTATTCTAATTGATGGTAGCCTAGTCATGATGGAAGGTAGTATTTTGTCGAGATTTTAGTTGCTCCAATGGATGGTAGCCTTGTCATTATTGAAGGTAGTCTATTGTCGATATCTTTGTTACTCCAATGGATGATAGCCTTGTCATTATGGAAGGTAGTCAATTGTCGAGATTTTTATTACTCCAATGGATGGTAGCCTTGTCATTTGGAAGGTAGTCTGTTGTCACGATTTTGTTACTCTAATGGATGGTAGGCTTGTCATTATAGAACATAGTCTGTTGTTGATATTTTTGATACTTTAATTGATGGTAGCCTTGTCATTATAGAAGGTAGTCTATTGTCGAGATTTTTGTTATTCCAATTGATGGTAGCCTTGTCATTATGGAAGGTAGTATTTTATCGAGATTTTTGTTGCTCCAATGGATGGTAGCCTTGTCATTATTGAAGGTAGTCTGTTGTCGATATCTTTGTTACACCAATGGATGGTAGCCTTGTCATTATGGAAGGTAGTCTGTTGTCGAGATTTTTTTTACTCCAATGGATGGTAGCCTTGTCATTATGGAAGGTAGTCTGTTGTCACGGTTTTGTTACTCTAATGGATGGTAGGCTTGTCATTATAGAACATAGTCTGTTGTTGATATTTTTGTTACTCCAATTGATGGTAGCCTTGTCATTATGGAAGGTACACTATTGTCAAAAAATTTGTTACTCCAATGGATGGTAGCCTTGTCATTATGCAAGGTAGTCGGTTGTTCTGATTTTTGTTACTCCAATGGATCTTAGCCTTGTCATTATGGAAGGTAGTCTATTGTCGAGATTTTTGTTATTCCAATTGATGGTAGCCTAGTCATGATGGAAGGTAGTATTTTGTCGAGATTTTTGTTGCTCCAATGGATAGTAGCCTTGTCATTATTGAAGGTAGTCTATTGTCACAATTTCATTACTCTAATGGATGGTAGGCTTGTCATTATAGAACATAGTCTGTTGTTGATATTTTTGTTACTCCAATTGTTGGTAGCCTTGTCATTATGGAAGGTACACTATTGACGAAATTTTTGTTACTCCAATGGATGGTAGCCTTATCATTATGCAAGGTAGTCGGTTGTTCTGATTATTGTTACTCCAATGGATGTTAGCCTTGCATTTTGGAAGGTAGTCTATTGTCGAGATTTTTGTTATTCGAATTGATGGTAGCCTTGTCATTATGGAAGGTAGTATTTTTTCGAGATTTTTGTTGCTCCAATGGATGGTAGCCTTGTCATTATTGAAGGTAGTATGTTGTCGATATCTTTGTTACTCCAATGGATGGTAGTCTTGTCATTATGGGAGGTAGTGTATTGTCGAGATTTTTGTTATTCCAATGGATGGTAGCCTTGTCATTTTGGAAGGTAGTTTTTTGTCGAGAGTTTTGTTACTCCAATGGATGGTAGCCTTGTCATTATGGAAGGTAGTCTATTGTCGAGATTTTTGTTATCCCAATGGATGGTAGCCTTGTAATTATGGAAGGTAGTCTATTGTAGAGATTTTTGTTACTCCAATTGATGGTAGCCTTATCATTATTGAAGGTAATATGTGGTCGATATCTTTGTTACTCCAATGGATGATAGCCTTGTCATTATGGAAGGTAGTCAGTTGTCGAGATTTTTTTACTTGAATGGTTGGTATCCTTGTAATTATGGAAGGTAGTCTGTTGTCACGATTTTGTTACTCTAATGGATGGTAGGCTTGTCATTATAGAACATAGTCTGTTGTTGATATTTTTAATACTCCAATCGATGGTAGCCTTGTCATTATAGAAGGTAGTCTATTGTCGAGATTTTTGTTATTCCAATTGATGGTCGCCTTGTCATTATGGAAGGTAGTATTTTGTCGAGATTTTTGTTGCTCCTAGGGATGGTAGCCTTGTCATTATTGAAGGTAGTTTGTTGTCGATATCTTTGTTACTCCAATAGATGGTAGCCTTGTCATTATGGAAGGTAGTCTATTGTCAGGATTTTTGTTATTCGAATGGATGGTAGCCTTGTCATTATGGAAGGTAGTTTTTTGTCGAGATTTTTGTTACTCCAATGGATTAAAGCCTTCTCATTACTGAAGGTAGTCTATTATCGAGATTTTTGTTAGCCCAATGGATGGTAGCCTTGTAATTATGGAAGGTAGTCTATTGTAGAGTTTTTTGTTACTCCAATGGTCGGTAGCCTTATCATTATTGAAGGTAGTCTGTGGTCGATATCATTGTTACTCCAACTGATGATAGCCTTGTCATTATGGAATGTAGTCAATTGTCGAGATTTTTTTTACTCGAATGGATGGTAGCCTTGTCATTATGGAAGGTAATCTGTTGTCACGATTTTGTTACTCTAATGGATGTTAGGCTTGTCATTATAGAACATAGTCTGTTGTTGATATTTTTGATACTCTAATTGATGGTAGCCTTGTCATTATAGAAGGTAGTCTATTGTCGAGATTTTTGTTGCTCTAATGGATGGTAGCCTTGTCATTATTGAAGGTAGTTAGTTGTCGATATCTTTGTTACTCCAATGGATGGTAGCCTTGTCATTATGGAAGGTAGTCTATTTTCGAGATTTTTTTTATTCCAGTGCATGGTAGCCTTGTCATTATGGAAGGTAGTATATTATCGACATTTTTGTTACCCCAATGGATGGTAGCCTTGTAATTATTGAAGGTAGTCTGTGGTCGATATCTTTGTTACTCCAATGGATGATAGCCTTGTCATTATGGAAGGTAGTCAGTTGTCGAGATTTTTTTACTTGAATGGATGGTATCCTTGTAATTATGGAAGGTAGTCTGTTGTCACGATTTTGTTACTCTAATGGATGGTAGGCTTGTCATTATAGAACATAGTCTGTTGTTGATATTTTTAATACTCCAATCGATGGTAGCCTTGTCATTATAGAAGGTAGTCTATTTTCGAGATTTTTGTTATTCCAATTGATGGTCGCCTTGTCATTATGGAAGGTAGTATTTTGTCAAGATTTTTGTTGCTGCTAGGGATGGTAGCCTTGTCATTATTGAAGGTAGTTTGTTGTTGATATCTTTGTTACTCCAATAGATGGTAGCCTTGTCATTATGGAAGGTAGTCTATTGTCAAGATTTTTGTTATTCGAATGGATGGTAGCCTTGTCATTATGGAAGGTAGTTTTTTGTCGAGATTTTTGTTACTCCAATGGATTAAAGCCTTCTCATTAATGAAGGTAGTCTATTATCGAGATTTTTGTTACCCCAATGGATGGTAGCCTTGTAATTATGGAAGGTAGTCTATTGTAGAGTTTTTTGTTACTCCAATGGTCGGTAGCCTTATCATTATTGAAGGTAGTCTGTGGTCGATATCATTGTTACTCCAACTGATGATAGCCTTGTCATTATGGAAGGTAGTCAATTGTCGAGATTTTTTTTACTCGAATGGATGGTAGCCTTATCATTATGGAAGGTAATTTGTTGTCACGATTTTGTTACTCTAATGGATGTTAGGCTTGTCATTATAGAACATAGTCTGTTGTTGATATTTTTGATACTCTAATTGATGGTAGCCTTGTCATTATAGAAGGTAGTCTATTGTCGAGATTTTTGTTGCTCTAATGGATGGTAGCCTTGTCATTATTGAAGGTAGTTAGTTGTCGATATCTTTGTTACTCCAATGGATGGTAGCCTTGTCATTATGGAAGGTAGTCTATTTTCGAGATTTTTGTTATTCCAGAGGATGGTAGCCTTGTCATTATGGAAGGTAGTATATTGTCGACATTTTTATAACCCCAATGGATGGTAGCCTTGTAATTATTGAAGGTAGTCTATTGTAGAGATTTTTGTTACTCCAATGGATGGTAGCCTTATCATTATTGAAGGTAGTTTGTGGTCAATATCTTTGTTACTCAAATGAATGATAGCCTTGTCATTATGGAAGATAGTTAGTTTTCAAGATTTTTTTTACTCTAATGGATCGTAGCCTTGTCATTATGGAAGGTAGTCTGTTGTCATGATTTTGTTACTCTAATGGATGGTAGGCTTGTCATTATAGAACATAGTCTGTTGTTGATATTTTTGATACTCCAATTGATGGTAGCCTTGTCATTATAGAAGGTAGTCTATTGTCGAGATTTTTGTTATTCCAATTGATAATAGCCTTGTCATTATGGAAGGTAGTATTTTGTCGAGATTTTTGTTGCTCCAATAGATGGTAGCCTTGTCATTATTGAAGGTAGTATGTTGTCGATATCTTTGTTACACCAATGGATGGTAGCCTTGTCATTATGGAACGTAGTCTGTTGTCGAGATTTTTTTTACTCCAATGGATGGTAGCCTTGTCATGATGAAAGGTAGTCTGTTGTCACGATTTTGTTACTCTAATGGATGGTAGGCTTGTCATTATAGAACATAGTCTGTTGTTGATATTTTTGTTACTCCAATTGATGGTAGCCTTGTCATTATGGAATGTACACTATTGTCGAAAATTTTGTTACTCCAATGGATGGTAGCCTTGTCATTATGCAAGGTAGTCAGTTGTTCTGATTTTTGTTACTCCAATGGATGTTAGCCTTGTCATTATGGAAGGTAGTGTATTGTGGAGATTTTTCTTATTCCAATTGATTGTAGCCTGGTCATTTTGGAAGGTAGTATTTTGTCGAGATTTTTGTTGCTCCAATGGACGGTAGCCTTGTCATTATTGAAGGTAGTCTGTTGTCGATATCTTTGTTACTCCAATGGATGGTAGCCTTGTCATTATGGGAGGTAGTCTATTGTCCATATTTTTGTTATTCCAATGGATGGTAGCCTTGTCATTATGGAAGGTAGTATGTTATCACGATTTTGTTATTCTAATGGATGGTAGCCTTGTCATTATGGAAGGTAGTCTGTTGTCGAGATTTTTTTTACTCCAATGGATGGTAGCCTTGTAATTATGGAAGGTAGTTTGTTGTCATGACTTCGTTACTCTAATGGATGGTAGGCTTGTCATTATAGCACATAGTTTGTTGTTGATATTTTTGTTACTCCAATTGATGGTAGCCTTGTCATTATGGAACGTACACTATTGACGAATTTTTTTTTACTCTAATGGATGGTAGCCTTGTCATTATGCAAGGTAGTCGGTTGTTCTGATTTTTGTTACTCCAATGGATGTTAGCCTTGTTATTACGGAAGGTAGTCCATTGTCGAGATTTTTGTTATTCCAATTGATGGTAGCCTTGTCATTATTGAAGGTAGTCTATTGTCGATATCTTTGTTACTCTAATGGATGGTAGCCTTGTCATTATGGGAGGTAGTTTATTGTCGAGATTTTTGTTATTCCAATGGATGGTAGCCTTGTCATTATGGAAGTTAGTTTTTTGTCGAGAGTTTTGTTACTCCAATGGATGGTAGCCTTGTCATTATGGAAGGTAGTCTATTGTCGAGATTTTTGTTACCCCAATGGATGGTAGCCTTGTAATTATGGAAGGTAGTCTATTGTAGAGATTTTTGTTATTCCAATTGATGGTCGCCTTGTCATTATGGAAGGTAGTATTTTGTCGAGATTTTTGTAGCTCCTAGGGATGGTAGCCTTGTCATTATTGAAGGTAGTTTGTTGTCGATATCTTTGTTACTCCAATAGATGGTAGCCTTGTCATTATGGAAGGTAGTCTATTGTCAAGATTTTTGTTATTCGAATGGATGGTAGCCTTGTCATTATGGAAGGTAGTTTTTTGTCGAGATTTTTGTTACTCCAATGGATTAAAGCCTTCTCATTACTGAAGATAGTCTATTATCGAGATTTTTGTTACCCC
The DNA here is from genome assembly GCA_948472305.1 of Vicia faba. Lineage (NCBI taxonomy): Eukaryota > Viridiplantae > Streptophyta > Magnoliopsida > Fabales > Fabaceae > Vicia > Vicia faba. Next base: position 677,836,645 of record OX451739.1, on the reverse strand, counting down.
AATGGATGCTAGCCTTGTAATTATGGAAGGTAGTCTATTGTAGAGTTTTTTGTTACTCCAATGGCCGGTAGCCTTATCATTATTGAAGGTAGTCTGTGGTTGATATCATTGTTACTCCAAGTGATGATAGCCTTGTCATTATGGAAGGTAGTCAATTGTCGAGATTTTTTTTACTCGAATGGATGGTAGCCTTGTCATTATGGAAGGAAGTCTGTTGTCACGATTTTGTTACTCTAATGGATGTTAGGCTTGTCATTATAGAACATAGTCTGTTGTTGATATTTTTGATACTCTAATTGATGGTAGCCTTGTCATTATAGAAGGTAGTCTATTATCGAGATTTCTGTTGCTCTAATGGATGGTAGCCTTGTCATTATTGAAGGTAGTTAGTTGTCGATATCTTTGTTACTCCAATGGATGGTAGCCTTGTCATTATGGAAGGTAGTCTATTGTCGAGATTTTTGTTATTCCAGTGGATGGTAGCCTTGTCATTATGGAAGGTAGTATATTGTCGACATTTTTGTTACCCCAATGGATGGTAGCCTTGTAATTATTGAAGGTAGTCTATTGTAGAGATTTTTGTTACTCCAATGGATGGTAGCCTTATCATTATTGAAGGTAGTTTGTGGTCGATATCTTTGTTACTCAAATGAATGATAGCCTTGTCATTATGGAAGATAGTTAGTTTTCAAGATTTTTTTTACTCTAATGGATCGTAGCCTTGTCATTATGGAAGGTAGTCTGTTGTCACGATTTTGTTACTCTAATGGATGGTAGGCTTGTCATTATAGAACATAGTCTGTTGTTGATATTTTTGATACTCCAATTGATGGTAGCCTTGTCATTATAGAAGGTAGTCTATTGTCGAGATTTTTATTATTCCAATTGATAATAGCCTTGTCATTATGGAAGGTAGTATTTTGTCGAGATTTTTGTTGCTCCAATAGATGGTAGCCTTGTCATTATTGAAGGTAGTATGTTGTCAATATCTTTGTTACACCAATGGATGGTAGCCTTGTCATTATGGAACGTAGTCTGTTGTCGAGATTTTTTTTACTCCAATGGATGGTAGCCTTGTCATGATGGAAGGTAGTCTGTTGTCACGATTATGTTACTCTAACGGATGGTAGGCTTGTCATTATAGAACATAGTCTGTTGTTTATATTTTTGTTACTCCAATTGATGGTAGCCTTGTCATTATGGAAGGTACACTATTGTCGAAAAATTTGTTACTCCAATGGATGGTAGCCTTGTCAGTATGCAAGGTAGTCAGTTGTTCTGATTTTTGTTACTCCAATGGATGTTAGCCTTGTCATTATGGAAGGTAGTCTATTATGGAGATATTTCTTATTCCAATTGATGGTAGCCTAGTCATTTTGGTTGGTAGTATTTTGTCGAGATTTTTGTTGCTCCAATGGATGGTAGCCTTGTCATTATTGAAGGTAGTCTGTTGTCGATATCTTTGTTACTCCAATGGATGGTAGCCTTGTCATTATGCGAGGTAGTCTATTGTCGATATTTTTGTTATTCCAATGGATGGTAGCCTTGTCATTATGGAAGGTAGTATGTTATCACGATTTTGTTATTCTAATGGATGGTAGCCTTGTCATTATGGAAGGTAGTTTGTTGTCGAGAATTTTTTTACTCCAATGGATGGTAGCCTTGTAATTATGGAAGGTAGTTTGTTGTCATGACTTCGTTACTCTAATGGGTGGTAGGCTTGTCATTATAGCACATAGTTTGTTGTTGATATTTTTGTTACTCCAATTGATGGTAGCCTTGTCATTATGGAAGGTACACTATTGACGAAATTTTTTTTACTCCAATGGATGGTAGCCTTGTCATTATGCAAGGTAGTCGGTTGTTCTGATTTTTGTTACTCCAATGGATGTTAGCCTTGTCATTACGGAAGGTAGTCTATTGTCGAGATTTTTGTTATTCCAATTGATGGTAGCCTTGTCATTATTGAAGGTAGTCTATTGTCGATATCTTTGTTACTCTAATGGATGGTAGCCTTGTCATTATGGGAGGTAGTTTATTGTCGAGAATTTTGTTATTCCAATGGATGGTCGCCTTGTCATTATGGAAGGTAGTTTTTTGTCGAGAGTTTTGTTACTCCAATGGATGGTAGCCTTGTCATTATGGAAGGTAGTCTATTGTCGAGATTTTTGTTACCCCAATGGATGGTAGCCTTGTAATTATGGAAGGTAGTCTATTGTAGAGATTTTTGTTATTCCAATTTATGGTCGCCTTGTCATTATGGAAGGTAGTATTTTGTCGAGATTTTTGTAGCTCCGAAGGATGGTAGCCTTGTCATTATTGAAGGTAGTTTGTTGTCGATATCTTTGTTACTCCAATAGATGGTAGCCTTGTCATTATGGAAGGTAGTCTATTGTCAAGATTTTTGTTATTCGAATGGATGATAGCCTTGTCATTATGGAAGGTAGTTTTTTGTCGAGATTTTTGTTACTCCAATGGATTAAAGCCTTCTCATTACTGAAGGTAGTCTATTATCGAGATTTTTGTTACCCCAATGGATGGTAGCCTTGTAATTATGGAAGGTAGTCTATTGTAGAGTTTTATGTTACTCCAATGGCCGGTAGCCTTATCATTATTGAAGGTAGTCTGTGGTTGATATCATTGTTACTCCAACTGATGATAGGCTTGTCATTATGGAAGGTAGTCAATTGTCGAGATTTTTTTTACTCGAATGGATGGTAGCCTTGTCATTATGGAAGGTAGTCTGTTGTCACGATTTTGTTACTCTAATGGATGTTAGGCTTGTCATTATAGAACATAGTCTGTTGTTGATATTTTTGATACTCTAATTGATGGTAGCCTTGTCATTATAGAAGGTAGTCTATTGTCGAGATTTTTGTTGCTCTAATGGATGGTAGCCTTGTCATTATTGAAGGTAGTTAGTTGTCGATAACTTTTTTACTCCAATGGATGGTAGCCTTGTCATTATGGAAGGTAGTCTATTGTCGAGATTTTTGTTATTCCAGTGGATGGTAGCCTTGTCATTATGGAAGGTAGTATATTGTCGACATTTTTGTTACCCCAATGGATGGTAGCCTTGAAATTATTGAAGGTAGTCTATTGTAGAGATTTTTGTTACTCCAATGGATGGTAGCCTTATCATTATTGAAGGTAGTTTGTGGTCGATATCTTTGTTACTCAAATGAATGATAGCCTTGTCATTATGGAAGATAGTTAGTTTTCAAGATTTTTTTTACTCTAATGGATCGTAGCCTTGTCATTATGGAAGGTAGTCTGTTGTCACGATTTTGTTACTCTAATGGATGGTAGGCTTGTCATTATAGAACATAGTCTGTTGTTGATATTTTTGATACTCCAATTTATGGTAGCCTTGTCATTATAGAAGGTAGTCTATTGTCGAGATTTTTATTATTCCAATTGATAATAGCCTTGTCATTATGGAAGGTAGTATTTTGTCGAGATTTTTGTTGCTCCAATAGATGGTAGCCTTGTCATTATTGAAGGTAGTATGTTGTCATTATCTTTGTTACACCAATGGATGGTAGCCTTGTCATTATGGAACGTAGTCTGTTGTCGAGATTTTTTTTACTCCAATGGATGGTAGCCTTGTCATGATGGAAGGTAGTCTGTTGTCACGATTTTGTTACTCTAACGGATGGTAGGCTTGTCATTATAGAACATAGTCTGTTGTTGATATTTTTGTTACTTCAATTGATGGTAGCCTTGGCATTATGGAAGGTACACTATTGTCGAAAATTTTGTTACTCCAATGGATGGTAGCCTTGTCATTATGCAAGGTAGTCAGTTGTTCTGATTTTTGTTACTCCAATGGATGTTAGCCTTGTCATTATGGAAGGTAGTCTATTGTGGAGATTTTTCTTATTCCAATTGATGGTAGCCTAGTCATTTTGGTTGGTAGTATTTTGTCGAGATTTTTGTTTCTCCAATGGATGGTAGCCTTGTCCTTATTGAAGGTAGTCTGTTGTCGATATCTTTGTTACTCCAATGGATGGTAGCCTTGTCATTATGGGAGGTAGTCTATTGTCGATATTTTTGTTATTCCAATGGATGGTAGCCTTGTCATTATGGAAGGTAGTATGTTATCACGATTTTGTTATTCTAATGGATGGTAGCCTTGTCATTATGGAAGGTAGTCTGTTGTCGAGATTTTTTTTACTCCAATGGATGGTAGCCTTGTAATTATGGAAGGTAGTTTGTTGTCATGACTTCGTTACTCTAATGGATGGTAGGCTTGTCATTATAGCACATAGTTTGTTGTTGATATTTTTGTTACTCCAATTGATGGTAGCCTTGTCATTATGGAAGGTACACTATTGACGAAATTTTTTTTACTCCAATGGATGGTAGCCTTGTCATTATGCAAGGTAGTCGGTTGTTCTGATTTTTGTTACTCCAATGGATGTTAGCCTTGTCATTACGGAAGGTAGTCTATTGTCGATATTTTTGTTATTCCAATTGATGGTAGCCTTGTCATTATTGAAGGTAGTCTATTGTCGATATCTTTGTTACTCTAATGGATGGTAGCCTTGTCATTATGGGAGGTAGTTTATTGTCGAGAATTTTGTTATTCCAATGGATGGTAGCCTTGTCATTATGGAAGGTAGTTTTTTGTCGAGAGTTTTGTTACTCCAATGGATGGTAGCCTTGTCATTATGGAAGGTAGTCTATTGTCGAGATTTTTGTTACCCCAATGGATGGTAGCCTTGTAATTATGGAAGGTAGTCTATTGTAGAGATTTTTGTTATTCCAATTTATGGTCGCCTTGTCATTATGGAAGGTAGTATTTTGTCGAGATTTTTGTAGCTCCGAGGGATGGTAGCCTTGTCATTATGGAAGGTAGTCTATTGTCAAGATTTTTGTTATTCGAATGGATGATAGCCTTGTCATTATGGAAGGTAGTTTTTTGTCGAGATTTTTGTTACTCCAATGGATTAAAGCCTTCTCATTACTGAAGGTAGTCTATTATCGAGATTTTTGTTACCCCAATGGATGGTAGCCTTGTAATTATGGAAGGTAGTCTATTGTAGAGTTTTTTGTTACTCCAATGGCCGGTAGCCTTATCATTATTGAAGGTAGTCTGTGGTTGATATCATTGTTACTCCAACTGATGATAGCCTTGTCATTATGGAAGGTAGTCAATTTTCGAGATTTTTTTTACTCGAATGGATGGTAGCCTTGTCATTATGGAAGGTAGTCTGTTGTCACGATTTAGTTACTCTAATGGATGTTAGGCTTGTCATTATAGAACATAGTCTGTTGTTGATATTTTTGATACTCTAATTGATGGTAGCCTTGTCATTATAGAAGGTAGTCTATTGTCGAGATTTTTGTTGCTCTAATGGATGGTAGCCTTGTCATTATTGAAGGTAGTTAGTTGTCGATATCTTTTTTACTCCAATGGATGGTAGCCTTGTCATTATGGAAGGTAGTCTATTGTCGAGATTTTTGTTATTCCAGTGGATGGTAGCCTTGTCATTATGGAAGGTAGTATATTGTCGACATTTTTGTTACCCCAATGGATGGTAGCCTTGAAATTATTGAAGGTAGTCTATTGTAGAGATTTTTGTTACTCCAATGGATGGTAGCCTTATCATTATTGAAGGTAGTTTGTGGTCGATATCTTTGTTACTCAAATGAATGATAGCCTTGTCATTATGGAAGATAGTTAGTTTTCAAGATTTTTTTTACTCTAATGGATCGTAGCCTTGTCATTATGGAAGGTAGTCTGTTGTCACGATTTTGTTACTCTAATGGATGGTAGGCTTGTCATTATAGAACATAGTCTGTTGTTGATATTTTTGATACTCCAATTGATGGTAGCCTTGTCATTATAGAAGGTAGTCTATTGTCGAGATTTTTGTTATTCCAATTGATAATAGCCTTGTCATTATGGAAGGTAGTATTTTGTCGAGATTTTTGTTGCTCCAATAGATGGTAGCCTTGTCATTATTGAAGGTAGTATGTTGTCGATATCTTTGTTACACCAATGGATGGTAGCCTTGTCATTATGGAACGTAGTCTGTTGTCGAGATTTTTTTTACTCCAATGGATGGTAGCCTTGTCATGATGGAAGGTAGTCTGTTGTCACGATTTTGTTACTCTAACGGATGGTAGGCTTGTCATTATAGAACATAGTCTGTTGTTGATATTTTTGTTACTCCAATTGATGGTAGCCTTGTCATTATGGAAGGTACACTATTGTCGAAAATTTTGTTACTCCAATGGATGGTAGCCTTGTCATTATGCAAGGTAGTCAGTTGTTCTGATTTTTGTTACTCCAATGGATGTTAGCCTTGTCATTATGGAAGGTAGTCTATTGTGGAGATTTTTCTTATTCAATTGATGGTAGCCTAGTCATTTTGGAAGGTAGTATTTTGTCGAGATTTTTGTTGCTCCAATGGATGGTAGCCTTGTCATTATTGAAGGTAGTCTGTTGTCGATATCTTTGTTACTCCAATGGATGGTAGCCTTGTCATTATGGGAGGTAGTCTATTGTCGATATTTTTGTTATTCCAATGGATGGTAGCCTTGTCATTATGGAAGGTATTACGTTATCACGATTTTGTTATTCTAATGGATGGTAGCCTTGTCATTATGGAAGGTAGTCTGTTGTCGAGATTTTTTTTACTCCAATGGATGGTAGCCTTGTAATTATGGAAGGTAGTTTGTTGTCATGACTTCGTTACACTAATGGATGGTAGGCTTGTCATTATAGAACATAGTTTGTTGTTGATATTTTTGTTACTCCAATTGATGGTAGCCTTGTCATTATGGAAGGTACACTATTGACGAAATTTTTTTTACTCCAATGGATGGTAGCCTTGTCATTATGCAAGGTAGTCGGTTGTTCTGATTTTTGTTACTCCAATGGATGTTAGCCTTGTCATTACGGAAGGTAGTCTATTGTCGAGATTTTTGTTATTCCAATTGATGGTAGCCTTGTCATTATTAAAGGTAGTCTATTGTCGATATCTTTGTTACTCTAATGGATTGTAGCCTTGTCATTATGGGAGGTAGTTTATTGTCGAGATTTTTGTTATTCCAATGGATGGTAGCCTTGTCATTATGGAAGGTAGTTTTTTGTCGAAAGTTTTGTTACTCCAATGGATGGTAGCCTTGTCATTATGGAAGGTAGTCTATTGTCGAGACTTTTGTTACCCCAATGTATGGTAGCCTTGTAATTATGGAAGGTAGTCTATTGTAGAGATTTTTGTTATTCCAATTGATGGTCGCCTTGTCATTATGGAAGGTAGTATTTTGTCGAGATTTTTGTTGCTCCTACGGATGGTAGCCTTGTCATTATTGAACGTAGTTTGTTGTCGATATCTTTGTTACTCCAATAGATGGTAGCCTTGTCATTATGGAAGGTAGTCTATTGTCAAGATTTTTGTTATTCGAATGGATGGTAGCCTTGTCATTATGGAAGGTAGTTTTTTGTCGAGATTTTTGTTACTCCAATGGATTAAAGCCTTCTCATTACTGAAGGTAGTCTATTATCGAGATTTTTGTTACCCCAATGGATGGTAGCCTTGTAATTATGGAAGGTAGTCTATTGTAGAGTTTTTTGTTACTCCAATGGCCGGTAGCCTTATCATTATTGAAGGTAGTCTGTGGTTGATATCATTGTTACTCCAACTGATGATAGCCTTGTCATTATGGAAGGTAGTCAATTGTCGAGATTTTTTTTACTCGAATGGATGGTAGCCTTGTCATTATGGAAGGTAGTATGTTGTCACGATTTTGTTACTCTAATGGATGTTAGGCTTGTCATTATAGAACATAGTTTGTTGTTGATATTTTTGATACTCTAATTGATGGTAGCCTTGTCATTATAGAAGGTAGTCTATTGTCGAGATCTTTGTTGCTCTAATGGATGGTAGCCTTGTCATTATTGAAGTTAGTTAGTTGTCGATATCTTTGTTACTCCAATGGATGGTAGCCTTGTCATTATGGAAGGTAGTCGATTGTCGAGATTTTTGTTATTCCAGTGGATGGTAGCCTTGTCATTATGGAAGGTAGTATATTGTCGACATTTTTGTTACCCCAATGGATGATAGCCTTCTAATTATTGAAGGTAGTCTATTGTAGAGATTTTTGTTACTCCAATGAATGGTAGCCTTATCATTATTGAAGGTAGTTTGTGGTCGATATCTTTGTTACTCAAATGAATGATAGCCTTGTCATTATGGAAGATAGTTAGTTTTCAAGATTTTTTTTACTCTAATGGATCGTAGCCTTGTCATTATGGAAGGTAGTCTGTTGTCACGATTTTGTTACCTTAATGGATGGTAGGCTTGTCATTATAGAACATAGTCCGTTGTTGATAATTTTGATACTCCAATTGATGGTAGCCTTGTCATTATAGAAGGTAGTCTATTGTCGAGATTTCTGTTATTCCAATTGATAATAGCCTTGTCATTATGGAAGGTAGTATTTTGTCGAGATTTTTGTTGCTCCAATAGATGGTAGCCTTGTCATTATTGAAGGTAGTATGTTGTCGATATCTTTGTTTCACCAATGGATGGTAGCCTTGTCATTATGGAACGTAGTCTGTTGTCGAGATTTTTCTTACTCCAATGGATGGTAGCCTTGTCATGATGGAAGGTAGTCTGTTGTCACGATTTTGTTACTCTAATGGATGGTAGGCTTGTCATTATAGAACATAGTCTGTTGTTGATATTTTTGTTACTCCAATTGATGGTAGCCTTGTCATTATGGAAGGTACACTATTGTCGAAAATTTTGTTACTCCAATGGATGGTAGCCTTGTCATTATGCAAGGTAGTCAGTTGTTCTGATTTTTGTTACTCCAATGGATGTTAGCCTTGTCATTATGGAAGGTAGTCTATTGTGGAGATTTTTCTTATTCCAATTGATGGTAGCCTAGTCATTTTGGAAGGTAGTATTTTGTCGAGATTTTTGTTGCTCCAATGGATGGTAGCCTTGTCATTATTGAAGGTAGTCTGTTGTCGATATCTTTGTTACTCCAATGGTTGGTAGCCTTGTCATTATGGGAGGTAGTCTATTGTCGATATTTTTGTTATTCCAATGGATGGTAGCCTTGTCATTATGGAAGGTAGTATGTTATCACGATTTTGTTATTCTAATGGATGGTTGCCTTGTCATTATGGACGGTAGTCTGTTGTCGAGATTTTTTTTACTCCAATGGATGGTAGCCTTATAATTATGGAAGGTAGTTTGTTGTCATGACTTCGTTACTCTAATGGATGGTAGGCTTGTCATTATAGAACATAGTTTGTTGTTGATATTTTTGTTACTCCAATTGATGGTAGCCTTGTCATTATGGAAGGTACACTATTGACGAAATTTTTTTTACTCCAATGGATGGTAGCCTTGTCATTATGCAAGGTAGTCGGTTGTTCTGATTTTTGTTACTCCAATGGATGTTAGCCTTGTCATTACGTAAGGTAGTCTATTGTCGAGATTTTTGTTATTCCAATTGATGGTAGCCTTGTCATTATTGAAGGTAGTCTATTATCGATATCTTTGTTACTCTAATGGATGGTAGCCTTGTCATTATGGGAGGTAGTTTATTGTCGAGATTTTTGTTATTCCAATGGATGGTAGCCTTGTCATTATGGAAGGTAGTTTTTTGTCGAGAGTTTTGTTACTCCAATGGATGGTAGCCTTGTCATTATGGAAGGTAGTCTATTGTCGAGATTTTTGTTACCCCAATGGATGGTAGCCTTGTAATTATGGAAGGTAGTCTATTGTAGAGATTTTTGTTACTCCAATGGATGGTAGCCTTATCATTATTGAAGGTAGTCTATGGTCGATATCTTTGTTACTCCAATGGATGATAGCCTTGTCATTATGGAAGGTAGTCAATTGTCGAGATTTTTTTTACTCTAATGGATGGTATCCTTGTCAATATGGAAGGTAGTATGTTGTCACGATTTTGTTACTCTAATGGATGGTAGGCTTGTCATTATAGAACATAGTCTGCTGTTGATATCTTTGATACTCCAATTGATGGTAGCCTTGTTATTATGGAAGGTAGTCTATTGTCGAAATTTTTGTTATTCCAATTGATGGTAGCCTTGTCATTATGGAAGGTAGTATTTTATTGAGAGTTTTGTTACTCTAATGGATGGTAGCCTTGTCATTATGGAAGGTAGTCTATTGTCGAGATTTTTGTTACCCCAATGGATGGTAGCCTTGTAATTATCGAAGGTAGTCTATTGTAGAGATTTTTGTTACTCCAATGAATGGTAGCCTTATCATTATTGAAGGTAGTCTATGGTCGATATCTTTGTTACTCAAATGGATGATAGCCTTGTCATTATGGAAGATAGTCTGTTGTCGAGATTTTTTTTACTCCAATGGATGGTAGCCTTGTCATTATGGAAGGTAGTCTGATGTCACGATTTTGTTATTCTAATGGATGGTAGGCTTGTCATTATAGAACTTATTCTGTTGTTGATATTTTTTATAAATTAATTGATGGTAGCCTTGTCATTATAGAAGGTAGTCTATTGTCGAGATTTTTCTTATTCCAATTGATGTTACGTTGTCATTATGGAAGGTAGTATTTTGTCGAGATTTTTGTTGCTCCAATGGATGGTAGCCTTGTCATTATTGAAGGTAGTCTGTTGTCGATATCTTTGTTACTCCAATGGATGGTAGCCTTGTCATTATGGAAGGTAGTCTATTGTCGAGATTTTTGTTATTCCAGTGGATGGTAGCCTTGTCATTATGGAAGGTAGTATATTGTCGACATTTTTGTTACCCCAATGGATGGTAGCCTTCTAATTATTGAAGGTAGTCTATTGTAGAGATTTTTGTTACTCCAATGAATGGTAGCCTTATCATTATTGAAGGTAGTTTGTGGTCGATATCTTTGTTACTCAAATGAATGATAGCCTTGTCATTATGGAAGATAGTTAGTTTTCAAGAATTTTTTTACTCTAATGGATCGTAGCCTTGTCATTATGGAAGGTAGTCTGTTGTCACGATTTTGTTACTCTAATGGATGGTAGGCTTGTCATTATAGAACATAGTCCGTTGTTGATAATTTTGATACTCCAATTGATGGTAGCCTTGTCATTATAGAAGGTAGTCTATTGTCGAGATTTCTGTTATTCCAATTGATAATAGCCTTGTCATTATGGAAGGTAGTATTTTGTCGAGATTTTTGTTGCTCCAATAGATGGTAGCCTTGTCATTATTGAAGGTAGTATGTTGTCGATATCTTTGTTTCACCAATGGATGGTAGCCTTGTCATTATGGAACGTAGTCTGTTGTCGAGATTTTTCTTACTCCAATGGATGGTAGCCTTGTCATGATGGAAGGTAGTCTGTAGTCACGATTTTGTTACTCTAATGGATGGTAGGCTTGTCATTATAGAACATAGTCTGTTGTTGATATTTTTGTTACTCCAATTGATGGTAGCCTTGTCATTATGGAAGGTACACTATTGTCGAAAATTTTGTTACTCCAATGGATGGTAGCCTTGTCATTATGCAAGGTAGTCAGTTGTTCTGATTTTTGTTACTCCAATGGATGTTAGCCTTGTCATTATGGAAGGTAGTCTATTGTGGAGATTTTTCTTATTCCAATTGATGGTAGCCTAGTCATTTTGGAAGGTAGTATTTTGTCGAGATTTTTGTTGCTCCAATGGATGGTAGCCTTGTCATTATTGAAGGTAGTCTGTTGTCGATATCTTTGTTACTCCAATGGTTGGTAGCCTTGTCATTATGGGAGGTAGTCTATTGTCGATATTTTTGTTATTCCAATGGATGGTAGCCTTGTCATTATGGAAGGTAGTATGTTATCACGATTTTGTTATTCTAATGGATGGTTGCCTTGTCATTATGGACGGTAGTCTGTTGTCGAGATTTTTTTTACTCCAATGGATGGTAGCCTTGTAATTATGGAAGGTAGTTTGTTGTCATGACTTCGTTACTCTAATGGATGGTAGGCTTATCATTATAGAACATAGTTTGTTGTTGATATTTTTGTTACTCCAATTGATGGTAGCCTTGTCATTATGGAAGATACACTATTGACGAATTTTTTTTTACTCCAATGGATGGTAGCCTTGTCATTATGCAAGGTAGTCGGTTGTTCTGATTTTTGTTACTCCAATGGATGTTAGCCTTGTCATTACGTAAGGTAGTCTATTGTCGAGATTTTTGTTATTCCAATTGATGGTAGCCTTGTTATTATTGAAGGTAGTCTATTATCGATATCTTTGTTACTCTAATGGATGGTAGCCTTGTCATTATGGGAGGTAGTTTATTGTCGAGATTTTTGTTATTCCAATGGATGGTAGCCTTGTCATTATGGAAGGTAGTTTTTTGTCGAGAGTTTTGTTACTCCAATGGATGGTAGCCTTGTCATTATGGAAGGTAGTCTATTGTCGAGATTTTTGTTACCCCAATGGATGGTAGCCTTGTAATTATGGAAGGTAGTCTATTGTAGAGATTTTTGTTACTCCAATGGATGGTAGCCTTATCATTATTGAAGGTAGTCTATGGTCGATATCTTTGTTACTCCAATGGATGATAGCCTTGTCATTATGGAAGGTAGTCAATTGTCGAGATTTTTTTTACTCTAATGGATGGTATCCTTGTCAATATGGAAGGTAGTATGTTGTCACGATTTTGTTACTCTAATGGATGGTAGGCTTGTCATTATAGAACATAGTCTGCTGTTGATATCTTTGATACTCCAATTGATGGTAGCCTTGTTATTATGGAAGGTAGTCTATTGTCGAAATTTTTGTTATTCCAATTGATGGTAGCCTTGTCATTATGGAAGGTAGTATTTTATTGAGAGTTTTGTTACTCTAATGGATGGTAGCCTTGTCATTATGGAAGGTAGTCTATTGTCGAGATTTTTGTTACCCCAATGGATGGTAGCCTTGTAATTATCGAAGGTAGTCTATTGTAGAGATTTTTGTTACTCCAATGAATGGTAGCCTTATCATTATTGAAGGTAGTCTATGGTCGATATCTTTGTTACTCAAATGGATGATAGCCTTGTCATTATGGAAGATAGTCTGTTGTCGAGATTTTTTTTACTCCAATGGATGGTAGCCTTGTCATTATGGAAGGTAGTCTGATGTCACGATTTTGTTATTCTAATGGATGGTAGGCTTGTCATTATAGAACTTATTCTGTTGTTGATATTTTTTATAAATTAATTGATGGTAGCCTTGTCATTATAGAAGGTAGTCTATTGTCGAGATTTTTCTTATTCCAATTGATGTTACGTTGTCATTATGGAAGGTAGTATTTTGTCGAGATTTTTGTTGCTCCAATGGATGGTAGCCTTGTCATTATTGAAGGTAGTCTGTTGTCGATATCTTTGTTACTCCAATGGATGGTAGCCTTGTCATTATTGGAGGTAGTCTATTGTCGAGATTTTTGTTATTCCAATGGATGGTAGCCTTGTCATTATGGAAGTTAGTCTGTTGTCACGATTTTGTCATTCTAATGGATGGTAGGCTTGTCATTATAGAACATAGTCTGTTGTTGATATTTTTGATACTCTAATTGATGTTAGCCTTGTCATTATAGAAGGTAGTCTATTGTCGATATTTTTCTTATTCCAATTGATGGTAGCCTTGTCATTATGGAAGGTAGTATTTTTTCGAGATTTTTGTTGCTCCAATGGATGGTAGTCTTATCATTATTGAAGGTATTCTGTGGTCGATATCTTTGTTACTCCAATGGATGGTAGCCTTGTCATTATGGGAGGTAGTTTATTGTCGAGATTTTTGTTATTCAAATGTATGGTAGCCTTGTCATTATGGAAGGTAGTTTTTTGTCGAGAGTTTTGTTACTCCAATGGATGGTAGCCTTGTCATTATGGAAGGTAGTCTATTGTCGAGATTTTTGGTACCCCAATGGATGGTAGCCTTGTAATTATGGAAGGTAGTCTATTGTAGAGATTTTTGTTACTCCAATGGATGGTAGCCTTATCATTATTGAAGGTAGTCTATGGTCGATATCTTTGTTACTCCAATGGATGATAGCCTTGTCATTATGGAAGGTAGTCAGTTGTTGAGATTTTTTTTACTCTAATGGATGGTATCCTTGTCAATATGGAAGGTAGTCTGTTGTCACGATTTTGTTACTCTAATGGATGGTAGGCTTGTCATTATAGAACATAGTCTGCTGTTGATATCTTTCATACTCCAATTGATGGTAGCCTTGTCATTATGGAAGGTAGTATTTTGTTGAGAGTTTTGTTACTCTAATGGATGGTAGCCTTGTCATTATGGAAGGTAGTCTATTGTCGAGATTTTTGTTGCTACAATGGATGGTAGTCTTATCATTATTGAAGGTATTCTGTGGTCGATATCTTTGTTACTCCAATGGATGATAGCCTTGTCATTATGGAAGGTAGTCAGTTGTCAAGATTTTTTTTACTCCAATGGATGGTAGCCTTGTCATTTGGAAGGTAGTCTGTTGTCACGATTTTGTTACTCTAATGGATGGAAGGCTTGTCATTATAGAACATAGTCTGTTGTTGATATTGTTGATACTCTAATTGATGGTAGCCTTGTCATTATAGAAGGTAGTCTATTGTCAAGATTTTTCTTATTAAAATTGATGGTAGCCTTGTCATTATGGAAGGTAGTATTTTGTCAAGATTTTTGTTGCTCCAATGGATGGTAGCCTTATCATTATTTAAGGTATTCTATGGTCGATATCTTTGTTACTCCAATGGATGATAGACTTGTCATTATGGAAGGTAGTAAGTTGTCGAGATTTTTTTACTCCAATTGATGGTAGCCTTGTCATTATGGTAGGTAGTCTGTTGTCATGATTTTGTTACTCTAATGGATGGTAGGCTTGTCATTATAGAACATAGTTTGTTGTTGATATTTTTGATACTCCAATTGATGGTAGCCTTGTCATTATAGAAGGTACTCCATTGTCGAGATTTTTGTTATTCCAATTGATGGTAGCCTTGTCATTATGGAAGGTAGTATTTTGTCGAGATTTTTGTTGCTCCAATGGATGGTAGCCTTGTCATTATTGAAGGTAGTCTGTTGTCGATATCTTTGGTACTCCAATGGATGGTAGCCTTTTCATTATGGAAGGTAGTCTGTTGTCGAGATTTTTTTTACTCCAATGGATGGTAGCCTTGTCATTATGGAAGGTAGTTTGTTGTCACGACTTCGTTACTCTAATGGATGATAGGCTTGTAATTATAGAACATAGTCTGCTGTTGATATTTTTGATACTCCAATTGATGGTAGCCTTGTCATTATGGAAGGTACACTATTGACGAAATTTTTTTTACTCCAATGGATGGTAGCCTTGTCATTATGCAAGGTAGTCGGTTGTTCTGATTTTTGTTACTCCAATGGATGTTAGCCTTGTCATTACAGAAGATAGTCTATTGTCGAGATTTTTGTTATTCCAATTGATGGTAGCCTTGTCATTATGGAAGGTAGTATTTTGTCGAGATTTTTGTTGCTCCAATGGATGGTAGCCTTGTCATTATTGAAGGTAGTCTGTTGTCGATATCTTTGTTACTCTAATGGATGGTAGCCTTGTCATTATGGGAGGTAGTTTATTGTCGAGATTTTTGTTATTCCAATGGATGGTAGCGTTGTCATTATGGAAGGTTGTTTTTTGTCGAGAGTTTTGTTACTCCAATGGATGGTAGCCTTGTCATTATGGAAGGTAGTCAATTGTCGAGATTTTTGTTACCCCAATGGATGGTAGCCTTGTAATTATGGAAGGTAGTCTATTGTAGAGCTTTTTGTTACTCCAATGGATGGTAGCCTTATCATTATTGAAGGTAGTCTATGGTCGATATCTTTGTTACTCCAATGGATGATAGCCTTGTCATTATGGAAGGTAGTCAGTTGCCCAGATTTTTTTTACTCTAATGGATGGTATCCTTGTCAATATGGAAGGTAGTCTGTTGTCACGATTTTGTTACTCTAATGGATGCTAGGCTTGTCATTATAGAACATAGTCTGCTGTTGATATCTTTGATACTCCAATTGATGATAGCCTTGTCATTATGGAAGGTAGTCTATTGTCGAAATTTTTGTTATTCCAATTGATGGTAGCCTTGTCATTATGGAATGTAGTATTTTGTTGAGAGTTTTGTTATTCTAATGGATGGTAGCCTTGTCATTATTGAAGGTAGTCTATTGTCGAGATTTTTGTTACCCCAATGGATGGTAGCTTTGTAATTATCGAAGGTAGTCTATTGCAGAGATTTTTGTTACTCCAATGAATGGTAGCCTTATCATTATTGAAGGTAGTCTATGGTCGATATCTTTGTTACTGAAATGGATGATAGCCTTGTCATTATGGAAGATAGTCTGTTGTCGAGATTTTTTTTACTCCAATGGATGGTAGCCTTGTCATTATGGAAGGTAGTCTGTTGTCACGATTTTGTTATTCTAATGGATGGTAGGCTTCTCATTATAGAACATATTCTGTTGTTGATATTTTTTATACATTAATTGATGGTAGCCTTTTCATTATAGAAGGTATACTATTGTCGAGATTTTTCTTATTCCAATTGATGGTAGCCTTGTCATTATGGAAGGTAGTATTTTGTCGAGATTTTTGTTGCTCCAATGGATGGTAGCCTTGTCATTATTGAAGGTAGTCTGTTGTTGATATCTTTGTTACTCCAATGGATGGTAGACTTGTCATTATGGAAGATAGTCTATTGTCGAGATTTTTGTTATTCCAATGGATGGTAGCCTTGTCACTATGGAAGGTAGTTTTTTGTCGAGAGTTTTATTACTCCAATGGATGGTAGCCTTGTCATTATGGAAGGTAGTCTATTGTCGAGATTATTTTTACACCAATGGATGGTAGCCTTCTAATTATGGAAGGTAGTGTAATGTAGATATTTTTGTTACTCCAATGGATGATAGCCTTATCATTATTGAAGGTAGTCTGTGGTCGATATCTTTGTTACTCCAATGGATGATAGCCTTGTCATTATGGAAGGTAGTCAGTTGTCGAGATTTTTTTTACTCCAATGGATGGTAGCCTTGTTATTATGGAAGGTAGTCCGTTGTCACGATTTTATTACTCTATTGGATGGTAGGCTTGTCATTATAGAACATAGTCTGTTGTATATATTTTTTATACTCCAATTGATGGTAGCCTTGTCATTATGTAAGGTAGTCTGTTGTCGAGATTTTTTTTACTCCAATGGATGGTAGCCTTGTCATTATGGAAGGTAGTTTGTTGTCACGACTTCGTTACTCTAATGGATGGTAGGCTTGTCATTATAGAACATAGTTTGTTGTTGATATTTTTGTTACTCGAATTGATGGTAGCCTTGTCATTATGGAAGGTACACTATTGACGAAATTTTTGTTACTCCAATGGATGGTAGCCTTGTCATTATGCAAGGTAGTCGGTTGTTCTGATTTTTGTTACTCCAATGGATGTTATCCTTGTCATTACGGAAGGTAGTCTATTGTCGAGATTTTTGTTATTCCAATTGATGGTAGCCTTGTCATTATGGAAGGTAGTATTTTGTCGAGATTTTTGTTGCTCCAATGGATGGTAGCCTTGTCATTATGGAAGGTAGTCTATTGTCGAGATTTTTGTTACCCCAATGGATGGTAGCCTTGTAATTATGGAAGGTAGTCTATTGTAGAGATTTTTGTTACTCCAATGGATTGTAGCCTTATCATTATTGAAGGTAGTATGTGGTCAATATCTTTGTTACTCCAATGGATGATAGCCTTGTCATTATGGAAGGTAGTCAGTTGTCGAGATTTTTTTTACTCTAATGGATGGTATCCTTGTCATTATGGAAGGTAGTCTGTGGTCACAATTTTGTTACTCTAATGGATGGTAGGCTTGTAATTATAGAACATAGTCTGCTGTTGATATTTTTGATACTCCAATTGATGGTAGCCTTGTCATTATGGAAGGTACACTATTGACGAAATTTTTGTTACTCCAATGGATGGTAGCCTTGTCATTATGCAAGGTAGTCGGTTGTTCTGATTTTTGTTACTCCAATGGATGTTAGCGTTGTCATTACGGAAGGTAGTCTATTGTCGAGATTTTTGTTATTCCAATTGATGGTAGCCTTGTCATTATGGAAGGTAGTATTTTGTCGAGATTTTTGTTGCTCCAATGGATGGTAGCCTTGTCATTATTGAAGGTAGTCTGTTGTCGATATCTTTGTTACTCTAATGGATGGTAGCCTTGTCATTATGGGAAGTAGTTTATTGTCGAGATTTTTGTTATTCCAATGGATGGTAGCCTTGTCATTATGGAAGGTAGTTTTTTGTCGAGAGTTTTGTTACTCCAATGGATGGTAGCCTTGTCATTATGTAAGGTAGTCAATTGTCGAGATTTTTGTTACCCCAATGGATGGTAGCCTTGTAATTATGGAAGATAGTCTATTGTAGAGCTTTTTGTTACTCCAATGGATGGTAGCCTTATCATTATTGAAGGTAGTCTATGGTCGATATCTTTGTTACTCCAATGGATGATAGCCTTGTCATTATGGAAGGTAGTCAGTTGCCCAGATTTTTTTTACTCTAATGGATGGTATCCTTGTCAATATGGAAGGTAGTCTGTTGTCACGATTTTGTTACTCTAATGGATGGTAGGCTTGTCATTATAGAACATAGTCTGCTGTTGATATCTTTGATACTCCAATTGATGGTAGCCTTGTCATTATGGAAGGTAGTCTATTGTCGAAATTTTTGTTATTCCAATTGATGGTAGCCTTGTCATTATGGAATGTAGTATTTTGTTGAGAGTTTTGTTATTCTAATGGATGGTAGCCTTGTCATTATTGAAGGTAGTCTATTGTCGAGATTTTTGTTACCCCAATGGATGGTAGCTTTGTAATTATCGAAGGTAGTCTATTGCAGAGATTTTTGTTACTCCAATGAATGGTAGCCTTATCATTATTGAAGGTAGTCTATGGTCGATATCTTTGTTACTGAAATGGATGATAGCCTTGTCATTATGGAAGATAGTCTGTTGTCGAGATTTTTTTTACTCCAATGGATGGTAGCCTTGTCATTATGGAAGGTAGTCTATTGTCACGATTTTGTTATTCTAATGGATGGTAGGCTTCTCATTATAGAACATATTCTGTTGTTGATATTTTTTATACATTAATTGATGGTAGCCTTGTCATTATAGAAGGTAGTCTATTGTCGAGATTTTTCTTATTCCAATTGATGGTAGCCTTGTCATTATGGAATGTAGTATTTTGTCGAGATTTTTGTTGCTCCAATGGATGGTAGCCTTGTCACTATGGAAGGTAGTTTTTTGTCGAGAGTTTTGTTACTCCAATGGATGGTAGCCTTGTCATTATGGAAGGTAGTCTATTGTCGAGATTTTTGTTACTCCAATGGATTGTAGCCTTATCATTATTGAAGGTAGTATGTGGTCAATATCTTTGTTACTCCAATGGATGATAGCCTTGTCATTATGGAAGGTAGTCTATTGTCGAGATTTTTTTTACACCAATGGATGGTAGCCTTCTAATTATGGAAGGTAGTCTAATGTAGATATTTTTGTTACTCCAATGGATGATAGGCTTATCATTATTGAAGGTAGTCTATGGTCGATATCTTTGTTACTCCAATGGATGATAGCCTTGTCATTATGGTAGGTAGTCAGTTGTTGAGATTTTTTTTACTCCAATGGATGGTAGCCTTGTTATTATGGAAGGTAGTCCGTTGTCACGATTTTATTACTCTATTGGATGGTAGGCTTGTCATTATAGAACATAGTCTGTTGTTGATATTTTTGATACTCCAATTGATGGTAGCCTTGTCATTATGGAAGGTAGTCTGTTGTCAAGATTTTTTTTACTCCAATGGATGGTAGCCTTGTCATTATGGAAGGTAGTCTGTTGTCGATATCTTTGTTACTCCAATGGATGGTAGCCTTGTCATTATGGAAGGTAGTCTATTGTCGAGATTTTTGTTATTCCAATGGATGGTAGCCTTGTCACTATGGAAGGTAGTTTTTTGTCGAGAGTTTTGTTACTCCAATGGATGGTAGCCTTGTCATTATGGAAGGTAGTCTATTGTCGAGATTTTTGTTACCCCAATGGATGGTAGCCTTGTAATTATGGAAGGTAGTCTATTGTAGAGATTTTTGTTACTCCAATGGATTGTAGCCTTATCATTACGGAAGGTAGTCTATTGTCGAGATTTTTGTTATTCCAATTGATGGTAGCCTTGTCATTATGGAAGGTAGTATTTTGTCGAGATTTTTGTTGCTCCAATGGATGGTAGCCTTGTCATTATTGAAGGTAGTCTGTTGTCGATATCTTTGTTACTCTAATGGATGGTAGCCTTGTCATTATGGGGGGTAGTTTATTGTCGAGATTTTTGTTATTCCAATGGATGGTAGCCTTGTCATTATGGAAGGTAGTTTTTTGTCGAGAGTTTTGTTACTCCAATGGATGGTAGCCTTGTCATTATGGAAGGTAGTCAATTGTCGAGATTTTTGTTACCCCAATGGATGGTAGCCTTGTAATTATGGAAGGTAGTCTATTGTCACGATTTTGTTATTCTAATGGATGGTAGGCTTCTCATTATAGAACATATTCTGTTGTTGATATTTTTTATACATTAATTGATGGTAGCCTTGTCATTATAGAAGGTAGTCTATTGTCGAGATTTTTCTTATTCCAATTGATGGTAGCCTTGTCATTATGGAAGGTAGTATTTTGTCGAGATTTTTGTTGCTCCAATGGATGGTAGCCTTGTCATTATTGAAGGTAGTCTGTTGTCGATATCTTTGTTACTACAATAGATGGTAGCCTTGTCATTATGGAAGGTAGTCTATTGTCTAGATTTTTGTTATTACAATGGATGGTAGCCTTGTCACTATGGAAGGTAGTTTTTTGTCGAGAGTTTTGTTACTCCAATGGATGGTAGCCTTGTCATTATGGAAGGTAGTCTATTGTTGAGATTTTTTTTACACCAATGGATGGTAGCCTTCTAATTATGGAAGGTAGTCTATTGCAGAGATTTTTGTTACTCCAATGAATGGTAGCCTTATCATTATTAAAGGTAGTCTATGGTCGATATCTTTGTTACTGAAATGGATGATAGCCTTGTCATTATGGAAGATAGTCTGTTGTCGAGATTTTTTTTACTCCAATGGATGGTAGCCTTGTCATTATGGAAGGTAGTCTGTTGTCACGATTTTGTTATTCTAATGGATGGTAGGCTTCTCATTATAGAACATATTCTGTTGTTGATATTTTTTATACATTAATTGATGGTGGCCTTGTCATTATAGAAGATAGTCTATTGTCGAAATTTTTCTTATTCCAATTGATGGTAGCCTTGTCATTATGGAAGGTAGTATTTTGTCGAGATTTTTGTTGCTCCAAGGGATGGTAGCCTTGTCATTATGGAAGGTAGTATTTTGTCGAGATTTTTGTTGCTCCAATGGATGGTAGCCTTGTCATTATTGAAGGTAGTTAGTTATCAATATCTTTGTTATTCCAATGGATGGTAGCCTTGTCATTATGGAAGGTAGTTTTTTGTCGAGAGTTTTGTTACTCCAATGGATGGTAGCCTTGTCATTATGGAAGGTAGTCTATTGTCGAGATTTTTTTTACACCAATGGATGGTAGCCTTCTAATTATGGAAGGTAGTCTATTGTAGATATTTTTGTTACTCCAATGGATGATAGCCTTATCATTATTGAAGGTAGTCTGTGGTCGATATCTTTGTTACTCCAATGGATGATAGCCTTGTCATTATGGAAGGTAGTCAGTTGTCGAGATTTTTTTTACTCCAATGGATGGTAGCCTTTTTATTATGGAAGGTAGTCTGTTGTCACGATTTTGTTACTCTATTGGATGGTAGGCTTGTCATTATAGAACATAGTCTGTTGTTGATATTTTTGATACTCCAATTGATGGTAGCCTTGTCATTATGGAAGGTAGTCTGTTGTCGAGATTTTTTTTACTCCAATGGATGGTAGCCTTGTCATTATGGAAGGTAGTTTGTTGTCACGACTTCATTACTCTAATGGATGGTAGGCTTGTCATTATAGAATATAGTTTGTTGTTGATATTTTTGTTACTCGAATTGATGGTAGCCTTGTCATTATGGAAGGTACACTATTGACGAAATTTTTGTTACTCCAATGGATGGTAGCCTTGTCATTATGCAAGGTAGTCGGTTGTTCTGTTTTTGTTACTCCAATGGATGTTAGCCTTGTCATTACGGAAGGTAGTCTATTGTCGAGATTTTTGTTATTCCAATTGATGGTAGCCTTGTCATTATGGAAGGTAGTATTTTGTCGAGATTTTTGTTGCTCCAATGGATGGTAGCCTTGTCATTATTGAAGGTAGTCTGTTGTCGATATCTTTGTTACTCCAATGGATGGTAGCCTTGTCATTATGGGAGGTAGTCTATTGTCGAGATTTTTGTTATTCCAATGGATGGTAGCCTTGTCATTATGGAAGGTAGTTTTTTGTCGAGAGTTTTGTTACTCCAATGGATGGTAGCCTTGTCATTATGGAAGGTAGTCTATTGTCGAGATTTTTGTTACCCCAATGGGTGGTAGCCTTGTAATTATGGAAGGTAGTCTATTGTAGAGATTTTTGTTACTCCAATGGATTGTAGCCTTATCATTACTGAAGGTAGTATGTGGTCAATATCTTTGTTACTCCAATGGATGATAGCCTTGTCATTATGGAAGTTGTCAGTTGTCGAGATTTTTTTTACTCTAATGGATGGTATCCTTGTCATTATGGAAGGTAGTCTGTGGTCACAATTTTGTTACTCTAATGGATGGTAGGCTTGTAATTATAGAACATAGTCTGCTGTTGATATTTTTGATACTCCAATTGATGGTAGCCTTGTCATTATAGAAGGTAGTCTATTGTCGAGATTTTTCTTATTCCAATTGATGGTAGCCTTGTCAATATGGAAGGTAGTATTTTGTCGAGATTTTTGTTGCTCCAATGGATGGTAGCCTTGTCATTATTGAAGGTAGTTAGTTATCGATATCTTTGATACTCCAATTGATGGTAGCCTTGTCATTATGGAAGGTAGTCTATTGTCGAGATTTTTGTTATTCCAATTGATGGTAGCCTTGTCATTATGGAATGTAGTATTTTGTTGAGAGTTTTGTTATTCTAATGGATGGTAGCCTTGTCATTATTGAAGGTAGTCTATTGTCGATATTTTTGTTACCCCAATAGATGGTAGCTTTCGAAGGTAGTCTATTGCAGAGATTTTTGTTACTCCAATGAATGGTAGCCTTATCATTATTGAAGGTAGTCTATGGTCGATATCTTTGTTACTGAAATGGATGATAGCCTTGTCATTATGGAAGATAGTCTGTTGTCGAGATTTTTTTTACTCCAATGGATGGTAGCCTTGTCATTATAGAAGGTAGTCTATTGTCGAGATTTTTCTTATTCCAATTGATTGTAGCCTTGTCATTATGGAAGGTAGTATTTTGTCGAGATTTTTGTTGCTCCAATGGATGGTAGCCTTGTCATTATTGAAGGTAGTCTGTTGTCGATATCTTTGTTACTCCAATGGATGGTAGCCTTGTCATTATGGAAGGTAGTCTATTGTCGAGATTTTTGTTATTCCAATGGATGGTAGCCTTGTCACTATGGAAGGTAGTTTTTTGTCGAGAGTTTTGTTACTCCAATGGATGGTAGCCTTGTCATTATGGAAGGTAGTCTATTGTCGATATTTTTTTTACACCAATGGATGGTAGCCTTCTAATTATGGAAGGTAGTCTATTGTAGATATTTTTGTTACTCCAATGGATGATAGCCTTATCATTATTGAAGGTAGTCTGTGGTCGATATCTTTGTTACTCCAATGGATGATAGCCTTGTCATTATGGAAGGTAGTCAGTTGTCGAGATTTTTTTTACTCCAATGGATGGTAGCCTTGTCATTATGGAAGGTAGTCTATTGTCACGATTTTGTTACTCTAATGGATGGTAGGCTTGTCATTATAGAACATAGTCTGTTGTTGATATTTTTGATACTCCAATTGATGGTAGCCTTGTCATTATATAAGGTAGTCTATTGTCTAGATTTTTGTTATTCCAATTGATGGTAGCCTTGTCATTATGGAAGGTAGTATTTTGTCGAGATTTTTGTTGCTCCAATGGATGGTAGCCTTGTCATTATTGAAGGTAGTTAGTTATCAATATCTTTGTTATTCCAATGGATGGTAGCCTTGTCATTATGGAAGGTAGTTTTTTGTCGAGAGTTTTGTTACTCCAATGGATGGTAGCCTTGTCATTATGGAAGGTAGTCTATTGTCGAGATTTTTGTTACTCCAATGGATGGTAGCCTTGTAATTATGAAAGGTAGTCTATTGTAGAGATTTTTGTTACTCCAATGGATGGTAGCCTTATCATTATTGAAGGTAGTATGTGGTTGATATCTTTGTTACTCCAATGGATGATAGCCTTGTCATTATGGAAGGTAGTCAGTTTTCGAGATTTTTTTTACTCCAATGGATGGTAGCCTTGTCATTATGGAAGGTAGTCTGTTGTCACGATTTTGTTACTCTAATGGATGGTAGGCTTGTCATTATAGAACATAGTCTGTTGTTGATATTTTTGATACTCCTATTGATGGTAGCCTTGTCATTATAGAAGGTAGTCTATTGTCGAGATTTTTGTTATTCCAATTTATGGTAGCCTTGTCATAATGGAAGGTAGTATTTTTTAGAGATTTTTGTTGCTCCAATGGATGGTAGCCTTGTCATTATTGAAGGTAGTCTGTTTTCGATATCTTTGTTACTCCAATGGATAGTAGCCTTGTCATTATGGAAGGTAGTCTATTGTCATGATTTTTGTTATTCCAATGGATGGTAGCCTTATCATTATGGAAGGTAGTTTTTTGTCGAGAGTTTTGTTACTCCAATGGATGGTAGCCTTGTCATTATGGAGGTAGTCTATTGTCGAGATTTTTGTTACCCCAATGGATGGTAGCCTTGTAATTATGGAAGGTAGTCTATTGTAGAGATTTTTCTTATTCCAATTGATGGTAGCCTTGTCAATATGGAAGGTAGTATTTTGTCGAGATTTTTGTTGCTCCAATGGATGGTAGCCTTGTCATTATTGAAGGTAGTTAGTTATCGATATCTTTGTTACTCCAATGGATGGTAGCCTTGTCATTATGGAAGGTAGTCTATTGTCGAGATTTTTGTTATTCCAATGGATGGTAGTCTTGTCATTATGGAAAGTAGTTCTTTGTCGAGAGTTTTGTTACTCTAATGGATGGTAGCCTTGTCATTATGGAAGGTAGTCTATTGTCGATATTTTTGTTACCCCAATGGATGGTAGCCTTGTAATTATCGAAGGTAGTCTATTGTAGAGATTTTTGTTACTCCAATGGATGGTAGCCTTATCATTATTGAAGGTAGTCTGTGGTCGATATCTTTGTTACTCAAATGGATGATAGCCTTGTCATTATGGAAGATAGTCAGTTGTCGAGATTTTTTTTACTCCAATGGATGGTAGCCTTGTCATTATGGAAGGTAGTCTGTTGTCACGATTTTGTTATTCTAATGGATGGTAGGCTTGTCATTATAGAACATAGTCTATTGTTGATATTTTTGATACTCTAATTGATGGTAGCCTTGTTATTATAGAAGGTAGTCTATTGTTGAGATTTTTCTTATTCCAATTGATGGTAGCCTTGTCATTATGGAAGGTAGTATTTTGTCGAGATTTTTGTTGCTCCAATGGATGGTAGCCTTGTCATTATTGAAGGTAGTCTATTGTCGATATCTTTGTTACTCCAATAGATGGTAGCCTTGTCATTATGGAAGGTAGTCTATTGTCGAGATTTTTATTATTACAATGGATGGTAGCCTTGTCACTATGGAAGGTAGTTTTTTGTCGAGAGTTTTGTTACTCCAATGGATGGTAGCCTTGTCATTATGGAAGGTAGTCTATTGTTGAGAATTTTTTAAACCAATGGATGGTAGCCTTCTAATTAGGGAAGTTAGTCTATTGTAGATATTTTTGTAACTCCAATGGATGATAGCCTTATCATTATTGAAGGTAGTTTGTGGTCGATATCTTTGTTACTCCAATGGATGATAACCTTGTCATTATGGAAGGTAGTCAGTTGTCGAGATTTTTTTTACTCCAATGGATGGTAGCCTTGTCATTATGGAAGGTAGTCTATTGTCACGATTTTGTTACTCTAATGGATGGTAGGCTTGTCATTATAGAACATAGTCTGTTGTTGATATTTTTGATATTCCAATTGATGGTAGCCTTGTCATTATGGAAGGTAGTATTTTGTCGAGATTTTTGTTGCTCCAATGGATGGTAGCCTTGTCATTATTGAAGGTAGTTAGTTATCGATATCTTTGTTATTCCAATGGATGGTAGCCTTGTCATTATGGAAGGTAGTTTTTTGTCGAGAGTTTTGTTACTCCAATGGATGGTAGCCTTGTCATTATGGAAGGTAGTCTATTGTCGAGATTTTTGTTACACCAATGGATGGTAGCCTTGTAATTATGAAAGGTAGTCTATTGTAGAGATTTTTGTTACTCCAATGGATGGTAGCCTTATCATTATTGAAGGTAGTATGTGGTTGATATCTTTGTTACTCCAATGGATGATAGCCTTGTCATTATGGAAGGTAGTCAATTTTCGAGATTTTTTTTACTCCAATGGATGGTAGCCTTGTCATTATGGAAGGTAGTCTGTTTTCACGATTTTGTTACTCTAATGGATGGTAGGCTTGTCATTATAGAACATAGTCTGTTGTTGATATTTTTGATACTCCAATTGATGGTAGCCTTGTCATTATAGAAGGTAGTTTATTGTCGAGATTTTTGTTATTCCAATTTATGGTAGCCTTGTCATAATGGAAGGTAGTATTTTTTAGAGATTTTTGTGGCTCCAATGGATGGTAGCCTTGTCATTATTGAAGGTAGTCTGTTTTCGATATCTTTGTTACTCCAATGGATAGTAGCCTTGTCATTATGGAAGGTAGTCTATTGTCATGATTTTTGTTATTCCAATGGATGGTAGCCTTATCATTATGGAAGGTAGTTTTTTGTCGAGAGTTTTGTTACTCCAATGGATGGTAGCCTTGTCATTATGGAGGTAGTCTATTGTCGAGATTTTTGTTACCCCAATGGATGGTAGCCTTGTAATTATGGAAGGTAGTCTATTGTAGAGATTTTTCTTATTCCAATTGATGGTAGCCTTGTCAATATGGAAGGTAGTATTTTGTCGATTTTTTTGTTGCTCCAATGGATGGTAGCCTTGTCATTATTGAAGGTAGTTAGTTATCGATATCTTTGTTACTCCAATGGATGGTAGCCTTGTCATTATGGAAGGTAGTCTATTGTCGAGATTTTTGTTATTCCAATGGATGGTAGCGTTGTCATTATGGAAAGTAGTTCTTTGTCGAGAGTTTTGTTACTCTAATGGATGGTAGCCTTGTCATTATGGAAGGTAGTCTATTGTCGATATTTTTGTTACCCCAATGGATGGTAGCCTTGTAATTATCGAAGGTAGTCTATTGTAGAGATTTTTGTTACTCCAATGGATGGTAGCCTTATCATTATTGAAGGTAGTCTGTGGTCGATATCTTTGTTACTCAAATGGATGATAGCCTTGTCATTATGGAAGATAGTCAGTTGTCGAGATTTTTTTTACTCCAATGGATGGTAGCCTTGTCATTATGGAAGGTAGTCTATTGTCACGATTTTGTTATTCTAATGGATGGTAGGCTTGTCATTATAGAACATAGTCTGTTGTTGATATTTTTGATACTCTAATTGATGGTAGCCTTGTTATTATAGAAGGTAGTCTATTGTCGAGATTTTTCTTATTCCAATTGATGGTAGCCTTGTCATTATGGAAGGTAGTATTTTGTCGAGATTTTTGTTGCTCCAATGGATGGTAGCCTTGTCATTATTGAAGGTAGTCTGTTGTCGATATCTTTGTTACTACAATGGATGGTAGCCTTGTCATTATGGAAGGTAGTCTATTGTCGAGATTTTTTTTATTACAATGGATGGTAGCCTTGTCACTATGGAAGGTAGTTTTTTGTCGAGAGTTTTGTTACTCCAATGGATGGTAGCCTTGTCATTATGGAAGGTAGTCTATTGTTGAGAATTTTTTAAACCAATGGATGGTAGCCTTCTAATTAGGGAAGTTAGTCTATTGTAGATATTTTTGTAACTCCAATGGATGATAGCCTTATCATTATTGAAGGTAGTTTGTGGTCGATATCTTTGTTACTCCAATGGATGATAACCTTGTCATTATGGAAGGTAGTCAGTTGTCGAGATTTTTTTTACTCCAATGGATGGTAGCCTTGTCATTATGGAAGGTAGTCTATTGTCACGATTTTGTTACTCTAATGGATGGTAGGCTTGTCATTATAGAACATAGTCTGTTGTTGATATTTTTGATATTCCAATTGATGGTAGCCTTGTCATTATGGAAGGTAGTATTTTGTCGAGATTTTTGTTGCTCCAATGGATGGTAGCCTTGTCATTATTGAAGGTAGTTAGTTATCGATATCTTTGTTATTCCAATGGATGGTAGCCTTGTCATTATGGAAGGTAGTTTTTTGTCGAGAGTTTTGTTACTCCAATGGATGGTAGCCTTGTCATTATGGAAGGTAGTCTATTGTCGAGATTTTTGTTACACCAATGGATGGTAGCCTTGTAATTATGAAAGGTAGTCTATTGTAGAGATTTTTGTTACTCCAATGGATGGTAGCCTTATCATTATTGAAGGTAGTATGTGGTTGATATCTTTGTTACTCCAATGGATGATATCCTTGTCATTATGGAAGGTAGTCAGTTTTCGAGATTTTTTTTACTCCAATGGATGGTAGCCTTGTCATTATGGAAGGTAGTCTGTTTTCACGATTTTGTTACTCTAATGGATGGTAGGCTTGTCATTATAGAACATAGTCTGTTGTTGATATTTTTGATACTCCAATTGATGGTAGCCTTGTCATTATAGAAGGTAGTTTATTGTCGAGATTTTTGTTATTCCAATTTATGGTAGCCTTGTCATAATGGAAGGTAGTATTTTTTAGAGATTTTTGTGGCTCCAATGGATGGTAGCCTTGTCATTATTGAAGGTAGTCTGTTTTCGATATCTTTGTTACTCCAATGGATAGTAGCCTTGTCATTATGGAAGGTAGTCTATTGTCATGATTTTTGTTATTCCAATGGATGGTAGCCTTATCATTATGGAAGGTAGTTTTTTGTCGAGAGTTTTGTTACTCCAATGGATGGTAGCCTTGTCATTATGGAGGTAGTCTATTGTCGAGATTTTTGTTACCCCAATGGATGGTAGCCTTGTAATTATGGAAGGTAGTCTATTGTAGAGATTTTTCTTATTCCAATTGATGGTAGCCTTGTCAATATGGAAGGTAGTATTTTGTCGATATTTTTGTTGCTCCAATGGATGGTAGCCTTGTCATTATTGAAGGTAGTTAGTTATCGATATCTTTGTTACTCCAATGGATGGTACCCTTGTCATTATGGAAGGTAGTCTATTGTCGAGATTTTTGTTATTCCAATGGATGGTAGCGTTGTCATTATGGAAAGTAGTTCTTTGTCGAGAGTTTTGTTACTCTAATGGATGGTAGCCTTGTCATTATGGAAGGTAGTCTATTGTCGATATTTTTGTTACCCCAATGGATGGTAGCCTTGTAATTATCGAAGGTAGTCTATTGTAGAGATTTTTGTTACTCCAATGGATGGTAGCCTTATCATTATTGAAGGTAGTCTGTGGTCGATATCTTTGTTACTCAAATGGATGATAGCCTTGTCATTATGGAAGATAGTCAGTTGTCGAGATTTTTTTTACTCCAATGGATGGTAGCCTTGTCATTATGGAAGGTAGTCTATTGTCACGATTTTGTTATTCTAATGGATGGTAGGCTTGTCATTATAGAACATAGTTTGTTGTTGATATTTTTGATACTCTAATTGATGGTAGCCTTGTTATTATAGAAGGTAGTCTATTGTCGAGATTTTTCTTATTCCAATTGATGGTAGCCTTGTCATTATGGAAGGTAGTATTTTGTCGAGATTTTTGTTGCTCCAATGGATGGTAGCCTTGTCATTATTGAAGGTAGTCTGTTGTCGATATCTTTGTTACTACAATAGATGGTAGCCTTGTCATTATGGAAGGTAGTCTATTGTCGAGATTTTTTTTATTACAATGGATGGTAGCCTTGTCACTATGGAAGGTAGTTTTTTGTCGAGAGTTTTGTTACTCCAATGGATGGTAGCCTTGTCATTATGGAAGGTAGTCTATTGTTGAGCATTTTTTAAACCAATGGATGGTAGCCTTCTAATTAGGGAAGTTAGTCTATTGTAGATATTTTTGTAACTCCAATGGATGATAGCCTTATCATTATTGAAGGTAGTTTGTGGTCGATATCTTTGTTACTCCAATGGATGATAACCTTGTCATTATGGAAGGTAGTCAGTTGTCGAGATTTTTTTTACTCCAATGGATGGTAGCCTTGTCATTATGGAAGGTAGTCTATTGTCACGATTTTGTTACTCTAATGGATGGTAGGCTTGTCATTATAGAACATAGTCTGTTGTTGATATTTTTGATACTCCAATTGAAGGTAGCCTTGTCATTATATAAGGTAGTCTATTGTCTAGATTTTTGTTATTCCAATTGATGGTAGCCTTGTCATTATGGAAGGTAGTATTTTGTCGAGATTTTTGTTGCTCCAATGGATGGTAGCCTTGTCATTATTGAAGGTAGTTAGTTATCGATATCTTTGTTATTCCAATGGATGGTAGCCTTGTCATTATGGAAGGTAGTTTTTTGTCGAGAGTTTTGTTACTCCAATGGATGGTAGCCTTGTCATTATGGAAGGTAGTCTATTGTCGAGATTTTTGTTACACCAATGGATGGTAGCCTTGTAATTATGAAAGGTAGTCTATTGTAGAGATTTTTGTTACTCCAATGGATGGTAGCCTTATCATTATTGAAGGTAGTATTGGTTGATATCTTTGTTACTCCAATGGATGATAGCCTTGTCATTATGGAAGGTAGTCAGTTTTCGAGATTTTTTTTACTCCAATGGATGGTAGCCTTGTCATTATGGAAGGTAGTCTGTTGTCACGATTTTGTTACTCTAATGGATGGTAGGCTTGTCATTATAGAACATAGTCTGTTGTTGATATTTTTGATACTCCAATTGATGGTAGCCTTGTCATTATAGAAGGTAGTTTATTGTCGAGATTTTTGTTATTCCAATTCATGGTAGCCTTGTCATAATGGAAGGTAGTATTTTTTAGAGATTTTTGTGGCTCCAATGGATGGTAGCCTTGTCATTATTGAAGGTAGTCTGTTTTCGATATCTTTGTTACTCCAATGGATAGTAGCCTTGTCATTATGGAAGGTAGTCTATTGTCATGATTTTTGTTATTCCAATGGATGGTAGCCTTATCATTATGGAAGGTAGTTTTTTGTCGAGAGTTTTGTTACTCCAATGGATGGTAGCCTTGTCATTATGGAGGTAGTCTATTGTCGAGAGTTTGTTACCCCAATGGATGGTAGCCTTGTAATTATGGAAGGTAGTCTATTGTAGAGATTTTTCTTATTCCAATTGATGGTAGCCTTATCAATATGGAAGGTAGTATTTTGTCGAGATTTTTGTTGCTCCAATGGATGGTAGCCTTGTCATTATTGAAGGTAGTTAGTTATCGATATCTTTGTTACTCCAATGGATGGTAGCCTTGTCATTATAGAAGGTACTCTATTGTCGAGATTTTTGTTATTCCAATGGATGGTAGCCTTGTCATTATGGAAAGTAGTTCTTTGTCGAGAGTTTTGTTACTCTAATGGATGGTAGCCTTGTCATTATGGAAGGTAGTCTATTGTCGATATTTTTGTTACCCCAATGGATGGTAGCCTTGTAATTATCGAAGGTAGTCTATTGTAGAGATTTTTGTTACTCCAATGGATGGTAGCCTTATCATTATTGAAGGTAGTCTGTGGTCGATATCTTTGTTACTCAAATGGATGATAGCCTTGTCATTATGGAAGATAGTCAGTTGTCGAGATTTTTTTTACTCCAATGGATGGTAGCCTTGTCATTATGGAAGGTAGTCTGTTGTCACGATTTTGTTATTCTAATGGATGGTAGGCTTGTCATTATAGAACATAGTCTGTTGTTGATATTTTTGATACTCTAATTGATGGTAGCCTTGTTATTATAGAAGGTAGTCTATTGTTGAGATTTTTCTTATTCCAATTGATGGTAGCCTTGTCATTATGGAAGGTAGTATTTTGTCGAGATTTTTGTTGCTCCAATGGATGGTAGCCTTATCATTATTGAAGGTAGTCTGTTGTCGATATCTTTGTTACTCCAATAGATGGTAGCCTTGTCATTATGGAAGGTAGTCTATTGTCGAGATTTTTGTTATTACAATGGATGGTAGCCTTGTCACTATGGAAGGTAGTTTTTTGTCGAGAGTTTTGTTACTCCAATGGATGGTAGCCTTGTCATTATGGAAGGTTGTCTATTGTTGAGAATTTTTTAAACCAATGGATGGTAGCCTTCTAATTATGGAAGTTAGTCTATTGTAGATATTTTTGTAACTCCAATGGATGATAGCCTTATCATTATTGAAGGTAGTTTGTGGTCGATATCTTTGTTACTCCAATGGATGATAACCTTGTCATTATGGAAGGTAGTCAGTTGTCGAGATTTTTTTTACTCCAATGGATGGTAGCCTTGTCATTATGGAAGGTAGTCTATTGTCACGATTTTGTTACTCTAATGGATGGTAGGCTTGTCATTATAGAACATAGTCTGTTGTTGATATTTTTGATACTCAAATTGAAGGTAGCCTTGTCATTATATAAGGTAGTCTATTGTCTAGATTTTTGTTATTCCAATTGATGGTAGCCTTGTCATTATGGAAGGTAGTATTTTGTCGAGATTTTTGTTGCTCCAATGGATGGTAGCCTTATCATTATTGAAGGTAGTTAGTTATCGATATCTTTGTTATTCCAATGGATGGTAGCCTTGTCATTATGGAAGGTAGTTTTTTGTCGAGATTTTTGTTACACCAATGGATTGTAGCCTTGTAATTATGAAAGGTAGTCTATTGTAGAGATTTTTGTTACTCCAATGGATGGTAGCCTTATCATTATTGAAGGTAGTATGTGGTTGATATCTTTGTTACTCCAATGGATGATAGCCTTGTCATTATGGAAGGTAGTCAGTTTTCGAGATTTTTTTTACTCTAATGGATGGTAGCCTTGTCATTATGGAATGTAGTCTGTTGTCACGATTTTGTTACTCTAATGGATGGTAGGCTTGTCATTATAGAACATAGTCTGTTGTTGATATTTTTGATACTCCAATTGATGGTAGCCTTGTCATTATAGAAGGTATTTTATTGTCGAGATTTTTGTTATTCCAATTTATGGTAGCCTTGTCATAATGGAAGGTAGTGTTTTTTAGAGATTTTTGTGGCTCCAATGGATGGTAGCCTTGTCATTATTGAAGGTAGTCTGTTTTCGATATCTTTGTTACTCCAATGGATAGTAGCCTTGTCATTATGGAAGGTAGTCTATTGTCATGATTTTTGTTATTCCAATGGATGGTAGCCTTATCATTATGGAAGGTAGTTTTTTGTCAATATTTTTGTTACTCCAATGGATGGTAGCCTTGTCATTACGGAAGGTAGTCTATTTTCGAGATTTTTGTTACTCCAATGGATGGTAGCTTTATCATTATTGAAGGTAGTCTGTGGTCAATATCTTTGTTACTCCAATGGATGATAGCCTTGTCATTATGGAAAATAGTCAGTTGTCGAGATTTTTTTTACACCAATGGATGATAGCCTTGTCATTATGGAAGGTAGTATGTGGTCACGATTTTGTTACTCTAGTGGATGGTAGGCTTGTCATTATAGAACATAGTCTGTTGTTGATATTTTTGTTACTCCAATGTATGGTAGCCTTGTCATTATGCAAGGTATTCGGTTGTTCAGATTTTTGTTACTCCAATAGATGGTAGCCTTGTCATATTGGAAGGTACTCTATTGTCGAAATTTTTGTTACTCCAATGGATGGTAGCCTTGTCATTATGGAAAGTAGTATTTTGTCGCCATTTTTGTTGCTCCAATGTATGGTAGCCTTGTCATTATGGAAGGTAGTTTGTGGTCAAGATTTTTGTTACCCCAATGGATGGTAGCCTTGTCATTATGGAAGGTAGTCTGTTGTCGATATTTTTGTTACTCCAATAAATGGTAGCCTTGTCATTATGGAAGGTAGTCTATCTTTGAGATTTTTGTTACTCCAATGGATTATAGCGTTGTCATTATGGAAGGTAGTCTGTTGTTCATATTTTATTTACTCCAATGGAAGGAAGCCTTGTCATTATGAAATGTAGTATGTTGTCGATATTTTTGTTATTCCATTGGATGGTAGCCTTGTCATTATGCAAGGTAGTCTGTTGTTCAGATTTTTGTTACAAAAATTGAATGGTAGCCTTGTCATTATTCGAGGTAGTCTGTTATCGGTATCTTTGTTACTCCAATGGATGATAGCCTTGTCATTATGAAAGGTAGTTTGTTGTCGAGATTTTTTTTACTCAAATGGATGGTAGCCTTGTCATTATGGAAGGTAGTCTGTAGTCAAGATTTTTTTTGTTCCATTGAATGGTAGGCTTGTCATTATTGAAGGTAGTCTGTTGTCAAGATTTTTGTTATTCCAATGGATGGTAACCTTGTCATTATGGAAGTTAGTCTTTTGTCGATATCTTTGTTACTCTAATGGATGATAGCCTTGTTAGTATACAAGGTAGTCTGTTTTTCATATTTTTGTTACTCCAATGGATGGTAGCCTTGTCATTATGGAAGGTAGTCTATTTTCGAGATTTTTGTTATTCTAATGGATGATAGCCTTCTCATTATGGAAGGTAGTTTTTTGTCGTGATTTTTGTTACTCCAATGGACGGTACCTTGCCATTATGGAAGGTAGTCTGTTGCAAATATTTTTGTTACCCCAATAGATGGTAACCTTGTCATTATGTAAGGTAGTTTTTTATCAAGATTTTTGTTACTCCAATGGATGGTAGCCTTGTCAATATAGAAGGTAGTCAATTGTCGAGATTTTTTTATTCCAATGTATGGTAGCCTTGTCATTATGGAAGGTAGTTTTTTGTCGAGATTTTAATTACTCCAGTGGATGGTAGCGTTGTCTTTACGGAAGGTAGTCTGTTGTCAAAAATTTTGTTACCCCAATGGATGTAGCCTTGTCATTATGGAAGGTAGTCTGTTGTCGAGATTTTTGTTACTCCAATGGATTGTAGCCTTGTCATTATGGAAGGTAGTTTTTCATCAAATTTTTGTTACTCCAATTGATGGTAGCCTTGTGATTATGGAAGCTAGATTGTTGTCGAGATTTTTGTTACTCCAATGGATGGTAGCCTTGTCATTATGGAAGGTAGTCTATTGTCGAGATTTTTGTTATTCCAATGGATGGTAACCTTGTTATTATGGAAGGTAGTATTTTTTCGAGATTTTTGTTACTCCAATTGATGGTAGCCTTGTCATTATAGAAGGTAGTTTATTGTCAAGATTTTTGTTATTCCAATGGATGATATCCTTGTCATTATGGAAGGTAGTTTTTTTGTCGAGATTTTTGTTACTCCAATGGATGGTAGCCTTGTCATTATGGAAGGTAGTCTATTGTCGAGATTTTTGTTACTATAATGGATGATAACATTGTCATTGTGGAAGGTAGTCCGTTGTCGATATTTTTGTTACTGCAATGGATGGTAGCCTTGTCATTATGGAAGGTAGTCTATTGTCGAGATTTTTGTTATTCTAATGGATGATAGCCTTGTCATTGTGGAAGGTAGTCTCTTGTCGAAATTTTTGTTACTCCAATGTATGGTAGCCTTGTCATTATGGAAGGAAGTCTATTGTCAAGATTTTTGTTACTCCAATGGATGGTAGCCTTGTAATTATGGAAGGTAGTCTGTTGTAGAGATTTTTGTTACTCCAAATGATGGTAGCCTTGTCATTATGGAAGGTAGTCTGTTATTTAGATTTTTGTTACTCCAATGGATGGTAGCCTTGTCGTTATGAAAGGTAGTATGTTGTCGATATTTTTTTATTCCATTGGATGGTAGGCTTGTCATTATGGAAGGTAGTCTGTTGTCGAGATTTTTGTTATTCCAATGGATGGTAACCTTGTCATTATGGAAGGTAGTCTTTAAGTCAAGATTTTTTTTACTCAAATGGATGGTAGCCTTGTCATTATTGAAGGTAGTCTGTTCTCGATATTTTTGTTAC
Source organism: Vicia faba (assembly GCA_948472305.1). Taxonomy (NCBI): domain Eukaryota; kingdom Viridiplantae; phylum Streptophyta; class Magnoliopsida; order Fabales; family Fabaceae; genus Vicia; species Vicia faba. The sequence continues at coordinate 677,800,333 of OX451739.1, read as the reverse complement.
TCCAATGGATGATAGCCTTGTCGTTATGGAAGGTAGTTTGTTGTTGAGATTTTTGGTACTCCAATGGATGGTAGCCTTGTCATTATAGAAGGTAGTATGTTGTTGAGATTTCTGTTACTCCAATGGATTGTAGCCTTGTCATTATTGAAGGTAGTTTATTGTTCAGATATTTGTTACTTCAATGGATGATAGTCTTGTCATTATGGATGGTAGTCTGTTGTCGTGATTTTTATTACTCCAATGGATGTTAGCCTTGTCATTATGGAAGGTAGTCTGTCGTTGAGATATCTGTTACTCCAATGGATTGTAGCCTTGTCATTATGGAAGGTAGTCTGTTGTTCAGATTTTTGTTACTCCAATGGATGGTAGACTTCTCATTATGGAAGGTAGTCTATTGTCGAGAATTTTTTATTCCATTGGATGGTAGCCTTGTCATTATGGAAGGTAGTTTGTTGTCGAGATTTTTGTTATTCCAATGGATGGTAACCTTGTCATTATGAAAGGTAGTCTTTTGTTGAGCTTTTTGTTACTCCAATGGATGGTAGCCTTGTCATTACGGAAGGTAGTCTGTTATCGATATCTTTGTTACTCCAATGGATGGTAGCCTTGTCATTATGGAAGGTAGTCTGTTTTCGAGATTTTTGTTACTCCAATGAATGGTAGCCTTGTCATTATGTAAGGTAGTCTGTCGTTGAGATTTTTGTTACTCCAATGGATTGTAGCCTTGTAATTATGGTAGGTAGTTTATTCATTAAATTTTTGTTACTCCAATGGATGGTAGCCTTTTGATTATGTAAGCTAGAATGTTGTCGAGATTTTTGTTATTCCAATGGATGGTAGCCTTGTCATTATTGAAGGTAGTCTATTGTCGAGATTTTTTTTTATTCCAATGGATGGTAACCTTGTCATTATGGAAGGTAGTATTTTTTTGAGATTTTTGTTACTCCAATGGATGGTAGCCTTGTCATTATAGAAGGTACTCTATTGTCGAGATTTTTGTTATTCCAATGGATGATAGCCTTGTCATTATGGAAGGTAGTTTTTTGTCGAGATTTTTGTTACTCCAATGGATGGTAGCCTTGTCATTATGGAAGGTAGTCTATTGTTGAGATTTTTGTTACTCCAATGGATGATAGCCTTGTCATTATTGAAGATAGTCTGTTATCGAGATTTTTGTTACTGCAATGGATGGTAGCCTTGTCATTATGGAAGGTAGTCTATTATCGAGATTTTTGTTACTCCAATGGATGATAGCCTTGTCATTGTGGAAGGTAGTCTGTTGTCAAAATTTTTGTTACTCCAATGGATGGTAGCCTTGTCATTATGGAAGGTAGTCTATTATCGAGATTTTTGTTATTCCAATGGATGATAGCCTTGTCATTATGGAAGATAGTTTTTTATCGAGATTTTTGTTACTCCAATGTATGGTAGCCATGTCATTATGGAAGGAAGTCTATTGTCGAGATTTTTGTTACTCCAATGGATGATAGCCTTGTCATTGTGGAAGGTAGTTTGTTGTCGAAATTTTTGTTACTCCAATGGATGGTAGCCTTGTCATTATGGAAGGTAGTCTATTGTCGAGATTTTTTTTATTCCAATGGAAGATATCCTTGCCATTATGGAAGATAGTTTTTTGTCGAGATTTTTGTTACTCCAATGTATGGTAGCCATGTCATTATGGAAGGAAGTCTATTGTCGAGATTTTTGTTACTCCAATGGATGATAGCCTTGTCATTGTGGAAGGTAGTCTGTTGTCGAAATTTTTGTTACTCCAATGGTTGGTAGCCTTGTCATTATGGAAGGTAGTCTAATGTCGAGATTTTTGTTATTCCAATGGATGATAGCCTTGTCATTATGGAAGATAGTTTTTCTGTCAAGATTTTTGTTACTCTAATGTATGGTAGCCTTGTCATTATGCAAGGAAGTCTATTGTCGAGATTTTTGTTACCCCCATGGATGGTAGCCTTGTAATTATGAAAGGTAGTCTGTTGTAGAGATTTTGGTTACTCCAATGGATGGTAGCCTTTTCATTATGGAAGGTAGTCTCTCGTTGAGATTTCAATTAATCCAATGGATTGTAGCCTTGTCATTATGGAAGGTAGTCTATTATTTAGATTTTTGTTACTCCAATGGATGGTAGCCTTGTCATTATTGAAGGTAGTCTTTAAGTCGAGATTTTTTTGACTCAAATGGATGGTAGCCTTGTCATTATTGAAGTTGGTCCGTTCTCGATATTTTTGTTACTCCAATGGATGATAGCCTTGTCGTTATGGAAGGTAGTTTGTTGTTGAGATTTTTGTTACCCCAATGGATGGTAGCCTTGTCATTATAGAAGGTAGTCTATTGTCTAGATTTTTGTTACTCCAATTGATGGTAGCATTGTCATTAGGAAAGGTAGTCTGTTGTCGAGATTTTTGTTACTCCAATGGATGGTAGCCTTATCATTATGGAAGGTAGTCTATCGTTGAGATTTCTGTTACTCCAATGGATTGTAGCCTTGTCATTATGGAAGGTAGTTTATTGTTCAGATATTTGTTACTTCAATGGATGATAGCCTTGTCATTTTGGAAGGTAGTTTATTGTCAAGATTTTTGTTATTCCATTGGATGGTAGCCTTGTCATTATGGAAGGTAGTTTGTTGTCGAGATTTTTGTTACTCCAATGGATGGTAGCCTTGTCATTATGGAAGGTAGTCTATCGTTGAGATATCTGTTACTCCAATGGATTGTAGCCTTATCATTATGGAAGGTAGTCTGTTGTTCAGATTTTTGTTACTCAATGGATGGTAGCCTTGTCATTATGGAAGGTAGTCTATTGTCGAGAACTTTTTATTCCATTGGATGGTAGCCTTGTCATTATGAAAAGTAGTTTGTTGTCGAGATTTTTGTTATGCCAATGGATGGTAACCTTGTCATTATGAAAGGTAGTCTTTTGTTGAGATTTTTGTTACTCCTATGGATGGTAGCCTTGACATTACGGAAGGTAGTCTATTATCGATATCTTTGTTACTCCAATGGATGGTAGCCTTGTCATTATGGAAGGTAGTCTGTTGTCGAGATTTTTGTTACTCCAATGAATGGTAGCCTTGTCATTATGGAAGGTAGTCTCGCGTTGACATTTCTGTTACTCCAATGGATTGTAGCCTTGTCATTATGGAAGGTAGTCTGTTGTTTATATTTTTGTTACTCTAATGGGTAGTAGCCTTGTCATTATGAAAGGTAGTATGTTGTCGATATTTTTTTATTCCATTGGATGGTAGCCTTGTCATTATGGAAGGTAGTCTGTTGTCGAGATTTTTGTTATTCCAATGGATGGTAACCTTGTCATTATGGAAGGTAGTCTTTAAGTCAAGATTTTTTTTACTCAAATGGATGGTAGCCTTGTCATTATTGAAGGTAGTCTGTTCTCGATATTTTTGTTACTCCAATGGATGATAGCCTTGTCGTTATGGAAGGTAGTTTGTTGTTGAGATTTTTGGTACTCCAATGGATGGTAGCCTTGTCATTATAGAAGGTAGTATGTTGTTGAGATTTCTGTTACTCCAATGGATTGTAGCCTTGTCATTATTGAAGGTAGTTTATTGTTCAGATATTTGTTACTTCAATGGATGATAGTCTTGTCATTATGGATGGTAGTCTGTTGTCGTGATTTTTATTACTCCAATGGATGGTAGCCTTTTCATTATGGAAGGTAGTCTGTCGTTGAGATATCTGTTACTCCAATGGATTGTAGCCTTGTCATTATGGAAGGTAGTCTGTTGTTCAGATTTTTGTTACTCCAATGGATGGTAGACTTCTCATTATGGAAGGTAGTCTATTGTCGAGAATTTTTTATTCCATTGGATGGTAGCCTTGTCATTATGGAAGGTAGTTTGTTGTCGAGATTTTTGTTATGCCAATGGATGGTAACCTTGTCATTATGAAAGGTAGTCTTTTGTTGAGATTTTTGTTACTCCAATGGATGGTAGCCTTGTCATTACGGAAGGTAGTCTGTTATCGATATCTTTGTTACTCCAATGGATGGTAGCCTTGTCATTATGGAAGGTAGTCTGTTTTCGAGATTTTTGTTACTCCAATGAATGGTAGCCTTGTCATTATGTAAGGTAGTCTGTCGTTGAGATTTTTGTTACTCCAATGGATTGTAGCCTTGTAATTATGGTAGGTAGTTTATTCATTAAATTTTTGTTACTCCAATGGATGGTAGCCTTTTGATTATGTAAGCTAGAATGTTGTCGAGATTTTTGTTATTCCAATGGATGGTAGCCTTGTCATTATTGAAGGTAGTCTATTGTCGAGATTTTTTTTTATTCCAATGGATGGTAACCTTGTCATTATGGAAGGTAGTATTTTTTCAAGATTTTTGTTACTCCAATGGATGGTAGCCTTGTCATTATAGAAGGTAGTCTATTGTCGAGATTTTTGTTATTCCAATGGATGATAGCCTTGTCATTATGGAAGGTAGTTTTTTGTCGAGATTTTTGTTACTCCAATGGATGGTAGCCTTGTCATTATGGAAGGTAGTCTATTGTTGAGATTTTTGTTACTCCAATGGATGATAGCCTTGTCATTATTGAAGATAGTCTGTTATCGAGATTTTTGTTACTGCAATGGATGGTAGCCTTGTCATTATGGAAGGTAGTCTATTATCGAGATTTTTGTTACTCCAATGGATGATAGCCTTGTCATTGTGGAAGGTAGTCTGTTGTCGAGATTTTTGTTATGCCAATGGATGGTAACCTTGTCATTATGAAAGGTAGTCTTTTGTTGAGATTTTTGTTACTCCAATGGATGGTAGCCTTGTCATTACGGAAGATAGTTTTTTATCGATATCTTTGTTACTCCAATGGATGGTAGCCTTGTCATTATGGAAGGTAGTCTGTTTTCGAGATTTTTGTTACTCCAATGAATGGTAGCCTTGTCATTATGTAAGGTAGTCTGTCGTTGAGATTTTTGTTACTCCAATGGATGGTAGCCTTGTCATTATGGAAGGTAGTCTATTGTCGAGATTTTTTTTTATTCCAATGGATGGTAACCTTGTCATTATGGAAGGTAGTATTTTTTCAAGATTTTTGTTACTCCAATGGATGGTAGCCTTGTCATTATAGAAGGTAGTCTATCGTCGAGATTTTTGTTATTCCAATGGATGATAGCCTTGTCATTATGGAAGGTAGTTTTTTGTCGAGATTTTTGTTACTCCAATGGATGGTAGCCTTGTCATAATGGAAGGTAGTCTATTGTTGAGATTTTTGTTACTCCAATGGATGATAGCCTTGTCATTATTGAAGATAGTCTGTTATCGAGATTTTTGTTACTGCAATGGATGGTAGCCTTGTCATTATGGAAGGTAGTCTATTATCGAGATTTTTGTTACTCCAATGGATGATAGCCTTGTCATTATGGAAGGTAGTTTGTTGTCGAGATTTTTGTTATGCCAATGGATGGTAACCTTGTCATTATGAAAGGTAGTCTTTTGTTGAGATTTTTGTTACTCCAATGGATGGTAGCCTTGTCATTACGGAAGGTAGTCTGTTATCGATATCTTTGTTACTCCAATGGATGGTAGCCTTGTCATTATGGAAGGTAGTCTGTTTTCGAGATTTTTGTTACTCCAATGAATGGTAGCCTTGTCATTGTGGAAGGTACTTTGTTGTCGAAATTTTTGTTACTCCAATGGATGGTAGCCTTGTCATTATGGAAGGTAGTCTATTGTCGAGATTTTTTTTATTCCAATGGAAGATAGCCTTGCCATTATGGAAGATAGTTTTTTGTCGAGATTTTTGTTACTCCAATGTATGGTAGCCATGTCATTATGGAAGGAAGTCTATTGTCGAGATTTTTGTTACTCCAATGGATGATAGCCTTGTCATTGTGGAAGGTAGTGTGTTGTCGAAATTTTTGTTACTCCAATGGTTGGTAGCCTTGTCATTATGGAAGGTAGTCTAATGTCGAGATTTTTTTTATTCCAATGGATGATAGCCTTGTCATTATGGAAGATAGTTTTTCTGTCGAGATTTTTGTTACTCTAATGTATGGTAGCCTTGTCATTATGCAAGGAAGTCTATTGTCGAGATTTTTGTTACCCCCATGGATGGTAGCGTTGTAATTATGAAAGGTAGTCTGTTGTAGATATTTTGGTTACTCCAATGGATGGTAGCCTTTTCATTATGGAAGGTAGTCTCTCGTTGAGATTTCAATTAATCCAATGGATTGTAGCCTTGTCATTATGGTAGGTAGTCTATTATTTAGATTTTTGTTACTCCAATGGATGGTAGCCTTGTCATTATTGAAGGTAGTCTTTAAGTCGAGATTTTTTTTACTCAAATGGATGGTAGCCTTGTCATTATTGAAGTTAGTCTGTTATCGATATTTTTGTTACTCCAATGGATGATAGCCTTGTCGTTATGGAAGGTAGTTTGTTGTTGAGATTTTTGTTACCCCAATGGATGGTAGCCTTGTCATTATAGAAGGTAGTCTATTGTCTAGATTTTTGTTACTCCAATTGATGGTAGCATTGTCATTAGGAAAGGTAGTCTGTTGTCGAGATTTTTGTTACTCCAATGGATGGTAGCCTTATCATTATGGAAGGTAGTCTGTCGTTGAGATTTCTGTTACTCCAATGGATTGTAGCCTTGTCATTATGGAAGGTAGTTTATTGTTCAGATATTTGTTACTTCAATGGATGATAGCCTTGTCATTTTGGAAGGTAGTTTATTGTCAAGATTTTTGTTGTTCCATTGGATGGTAGCCTTGTCATTATGGAAGGTAGTTTGTTGTCGAGATTTTTGTTACTCCAATGGATGGTAGCCTTGTCATTATGGAAGGTAGTCTATCGTTGAGATATCTGTTACTCCAATGGATTGTAGCCTTATCATTATGGAAGGTAGTCTGTTGTTCAGATTTTTGTTACTCAATGGATGGTAGCCTTGTCATTATGGAAGGTAGTCTATTGTCGAGAACTTTTTATTCCATTGGATGGTAGCCTTGTCATTATGAAAAGTAGTTTGTTGTCGAGATTTTTGTTATGCCAATGGATGGTAACCTTGTCATTATGAAAGGTAGTCTTTTGTTGAGATTTTTGTTACTCCAATGGATGGTAGCCTTGACATTACGGAAGGTAGTCTATTATCGATATCTTTGTTACTCCAATGGATGGTAGCCTTGTCATTATGGAAGGTAGTCTGTTGTCGAGATTTTTGTTACTCCAATGAATGGTAGCCTTGTCATTATGGAAGGTAGTCTCGCGTTGACATTTCTGTTACTCCAATGGATTGTAGCCTTGTCATTATGGAAGGTAGTCTGTTATTTAGATTTTTGTTACTCTAATGGGTAGTAGCCTTGTCATTATGAAAGGTAGTATGTTGTCGATATTTTTTTATTCCATTGGATGGTAGCCTTGTCATTATGGAAGGTAGTCTGTTGTCGAGATTTTTGTTATTCCAATGGATGGTAACCTTGTGATTATGGAAGGTAGTCTTTAATTCGAGATTTTTTTTACTCAAATGGATGGTAGCCTTGTCATTATTGAAGGTAGTCTGTTCTCGATATTTTTGTTACTATAATGGATGATAGCCTTGTCGTTATGGAAGGTAGTTTGTTGTTGAGATTTTTGTTACTCCAATGGATGGTAGCCTTGTCATTATAGAAGGTAGTCTATTGTCGATATTTTTGTTACTCCAATTGATGGTAGCCTTGTCATTAAGAAAGGTAGTATGTTGTCGAGATTTTTGTTACTCCAATGGATGCTACCCTTATCATTATGGAAGGTAGTCTGTCGTTGAGATTTCTGTTACTCCAATGGATTGTAGCCTTGTCATTATGGAAGGTAGTTTATTGTTCAAATATTTGTTACTTCAATGGATGATAGCCTTGTCATTATGGAAGGTAGTCTATTGTCGAGATTTTTGTTATTCTAATGGATTATAGCCTTGTCATTATGGAAGATAGTTTTTTGTCGAGATTTTTGTTACTCCAATGTATGGTAGCCATGTCATTATGGAAGGAAGTCTATTGTCGAGATTTTTGTTACTCCAATGGATGATAGCCTTGTCATTGTGGAAGGTAGTCTGTTGTTCAGATTTTTGTTACTCCAATGGATGGTAGCCTTGTCATTATGGAAGGTAGTCTATTGTCGAGAATTTTTTATTCCATTGGATGGTAGCCTTGTCATTATGAAAAGTAGTCTGTTGTCGAGATTTTTGTTATGCCAATGGATGGTAACCTTGTCATTATGAAAGGTAGTCTTTTGTTGAGATTTTTGTTACTCCAATGGATGGTAGCCTTGACATTACGGAAGGTAGTCTGTTATCGATATCTTTGTTACTCCAATGGATGGTAGCCTTGTCATTATGGAAGGTAGTATGTTGTCGAGATTTTTGTTACTCCAATGAATGGTAGCCTTGTCATTATGGAAGGTAGTTTGTCGTTGAGATTTCTGTTACTCCAATGGATTGTAGCCTTCTAATTATTGTAGGTGGTTTGTTCATCAAATTTTTGTTACTCCAATGGATGGTAGCCTTCTGATTATGGAAGCTAGAATGTTGTCGAGATTTTTGTTACTCCAATGGATGGTAGCCTTGTCATTATAGAAGGTAGTCTATTGTCAAGATTTTTGTTATTCCAATGGATGATAGCCTTGTCATTATGGAAGGTAGTTTGTCGTTGAGATTTCTGTTACTCCAATGGATTGTAGCCTTCTAATTATTGTAGGTGGTTTGTTCATCAAATTTTTGTTACTCCAATGGATGGTAGCCTTCTGATTATGGAATCTAGAATGTTGTCGAGATTTTTGTTACTCCAATGGATGGTAGCCTTGTCATTATAGAAGGTAGTCTATTGTCGAGATTTTTGTTATTCCAATGGATGGTAACCTTGTCATTATGGAAGGTAGTCTTTAAGTTAAGATTTTTTTTACTCAAATGGATTGTAGCCTTGTCATTATTGAAGGTAGTCTGTTCTCGATATTTTTGTTACTCCAATGGATGATAGCCTTGTCGTTATGGAAGGTAGCTTGTTGTTGAGATTTTTGGTACTCCAATGGATGGTAGCCTTGTCATTATAGAAGGTAGTATGTTGTTGAGATTTCTGTTACTCCAATGGATTGTAGCCTTTTCATTATTGAAGGTAGTTTATTGTTCAAATATTTTTTACTTCAATGGATGATAGTCTTGTCATTATGGATGGTAGTCTGTTGTCGTGATTTTTGTTACTCCAATGAATGGTAGCCTTGTCATTATGGAAGGTTGTCTGTCGTTGAGATATCTGTTACTCCAATGGATTGTAGCCTTGTCATTATGGAAGGTAGTCTGTTGTTCAGATTTTTGTTACTCCAATGGATGGTAGACTTCTCATTATGGAAGGTAGTCTATTGTCGAGAATTTTTTATTCCATTTGATGGTAGCCTTGTCATTATGGAAGGTACTTTGTTGTCGAGATTTTTGTTATGCCAATGGATGGTAGCCTTGACATTACAGAAGGTAGTCTGTTATCGATATCTTTGTTACTCCAATGGATGGTAGCCTTGTCATTATGGAAGGTAGTCTGTTGTCGAGATTTTTGTTACTCCAATGAATGGTAGCCTTGTCATTATGGAAGGTAGTCTCTCGTTGACATTTTTGTTACTCCAATGGATTGTAGCCTTGTCATTATGGAAGGTAGTCTGTTATTTAGATTTTTGTTACTCTAATGGGTAGTAGCCTTGTCATTATGAAAGGTAGTATGTTGTCGATATTTTTTTCTTCCATTGGATGGTAGCCTTGTCATTATGGAAGGTAGTCTATTGTCGAGATTTTTGTTATTCCAATGGATGGTAACCTTGTGATTAAGGAAGGTAGTCTTTAATTCGAGATTTTTTTTACTCAAATGGATGGTAGCCTTGTCATTATTGAAGGTAGTCTGTTCTCGATATTTTTGTTACTCCAATGGATGATAGCCTTGTCGTTATGGAAGGTAGTTTGTTGTTGAGATTTTTGTTACTCCAATGGATGGTAGCCTTGTCATTATAGAAGGTAGTATATTGTCTAGATTTTTGTTACTCCAATTGATGGTAGCATTGTCATTAGGAAAGGTAGTCTGTTGTCGAGATTTTTGTTACTCCAATGGATGGTAGCCTTATCATTATGGAAGGTAGTCTGTCGTTGAGATTTCTGTTACTCCAATGGATTGTATCCTTGTCATTATGGAAGGTAGTTTATTGTTCAGATATTTGTTACTTCAATGGATGATAGCCTTGTCATTTTGGAAGGTAGTTTATTGCCAAGATTTTTGTTATTCCATTGGATGGTAGCCTTGTCATTATGGAAGGTAGTTTGTTGTCGAGATTTTTGTTACTCCAATGGATGGTAGCCTTGTCATTATGGAAGGTAGTCTGTCGTTGAGATATCTGTTACTCCAATGGATTGTAGCCTTATCATTATGGAAGGTAGTCTGTTGTTCAGATTTTTGTTACTTCAATGGATGGTAGCGTTGTCATTATGGAAGGTAGTCTATTGTCGAGAACTTTTTATTCCATTGGATGGTAGCCTTGTCATTATGAAAAGTAGTCTGTTGTCGAGATTTTTGTTATGCCAATGGATGGTAACCTTGTCATTATGAAAGGTAGTCTTTTGTTGAGATTTTTGTTACTCCAATGGATGGTAGCCTTGACATTACAGAAGGTAGTCTGTTATCGATATCTTTGTTACTCCAATGGATGGTAGCCTTGTCATTATGGAAGGTAGTCTGTTGTCGAGATTTTTGTTACTCCAATGAATGGTAGCCTTGTCATTATGGAAGGTAGTCTCTCGTTGACATTTCTGTTACTCCAATGGATTGTAGCCTTGTCATTATGGAAGGTAGTCTATTATTTAGATTTTTGTTACTCTAATGGGTAGTAGCCTTGTCATTATGAAAGGTAGTATGTTGTCGATATTTTTTTATTCCATTGGATGGTAGCCTTGTCATTATGGAAGGTAGTCTGTTGTCGAGATTTATGTTATTCCAATGGATGGTAACCTTGTGATTATGGAAGGTAGTCTTTAATTCGAGATTTTTTTTACTCAAATGGATGGTAGCCTTGTCATTATTGAAGGTAGTCTGTTCTCGATATTTTTGTTACTATAATGGATGATAGCCTTGTCGTTATGGAAGGTAGTTTGTTGTTGAGATTTTTGTTACTCCAATGGATGGTAGCCTTGTCACTATAGAAGGTAGTCTATTGTCGATATTTTTGTTACTCCAATTGATGGTAGCCTTGTCATTAAGAAAGGTAGTATGTTGTCGAGATTTTTGTTACTCCAATGGATGCTACCCTTATCATTATGGAAGGTAGTCTGTCGTTGAGATTTCTGTTACTCCAATGGATTGTAGCCTTGTCATTATGGAAGGTAGTTTATTGTTCAAATATTTGTTACTTCAATGGATGATAGCCTTGTCATTATGGAAGGTAGTCTATTGTCGAGATTTTTGTTATTCTAATGGATTATAGCCTTGTCATTATGGAAGATAGTTTTTTGTCGAGATTTTTGTTACTCCAATGTATGGTAGCCATGTCATTATGGAAGGAAGTCTATTGTCGAGATTTTTGTTACTCCAATGGATGATAGCCTTGTCATTGTGGAAGGTAGTCTGTTGTTCAGATTTTTGTTACTCCAATGGATGGTAGCCTTGTCATTATGGAAGGTAGTCTATTGTCGAGAATTTTTTATTCCATTGGATGGTAGCCTTGTCATTATGAAAAGTAGTCTGTTGTCGAGATTTTTGTTATGCCAATGGATGGTAACCTTGTCATTATGAAAGGTAGTCTTTTGTTGAGATTTTTGTTACTCCAATGGATGGTAGCCTTGACATTACGGAAGGTAGTCTGTTATCGATATCTTTGTTACTCCAATGGATGGTAGCCTTGTCATTATGGAAGGTAGTATGTTGTCGAGATTTTTGTTACTCCAATGAATGGTAGCCTTGTCATTATGGAAGGTAGTTTGTCGTTGAGATTTCTGTTACTCCAATGGATTGTAGCCTTCTAATTATTGTAGGTGGTTTGTTCATCAAATTTTTGTTACTCCAATGGATGGTAGCCTTCTGATTATGGAAGCTAGAATGTTGTCGAGATTTTTGTTACTCCAATGGATGGTAGCCTTGTCATTATAGAAGGTAGTCTATTGTCAAGATTTTTGTTATTCCAATGGATGATAGCCTTGTCATTATGGAAGGTAGTTTGTCGTTGAGATTTCTGTTACTCCAATGGATTGTAGCCTTCTAATTATTGTAGGTGGTTTGTTCATCAAATTTTTGTTACTCCAATGGATGGTAGCCTTCTGATTATGGAATCTAGAATGTTGTCGAGATTTTTGTTACTCCAATGGATGGTAGCCTTGTCATTATAGAAGGTAGTCTATTGTCGAGATTTTTGTTATTCCAATGGATGGTAACCTTGTCATTATGGAAGGTAGTCTTTAAGTTAAGATTTTTTTTACTCAAATGGATTGTAGCCTTGTCATTATTGAAGGTAGTCTGTTCTCGATATTTTTGTTACTCCAATGGATGATAGCCTTGTCGTTATGGAAGGTAGCTTGTTGTTGAGATTTTTGGTACTCCAATGGATGGTAGCCTTGTCATTATAGAAGGTAGTATGTTGTTGAGATTTCTGTTACTCCAATGGATTGTAGCCTTTTCATTATTGAAGGTAGTTTATTGTTCAAATATTTTTTACTTCAATGGATGATAGTCTTGTCATTATGGATGGTAGTCTGTTGTCGTGATTTTTGTTACTCCAATGAATGGTAGCCTTGTCATTATGGAAGGTTGTCTGTCGTTGAGATATCTGTTACTCCAATGGATTGTAGCCTTGTCATTATGGAAGGTAGTCTGTTGTTCAGATTTTTGTTACTCCAATGGATGGTAGACTTCTCATTATGGAAGGTAGTCTATTGTCGAGAATTTTTTATTCCATTTGATGGTAGCCTTGTCATTATGGAAGGTACTTTGTTGTCGAGATTTTTGTTATGCCAATGGATGGTAGCCTTGACATTACAGAAGGTAGTCTGTTATCGATATCTTTGTTACTCCAATGGATGGTAGCCTTGTCATTATGGAAGGTAGTCTGTTGTCGAGATTTTTGTTACTCCAATGAATGGTAGCCTTGTCATTATGGAAGGTAGTCTCTCGTTGACATTTTTGTTACTCCAATGGATTGTAGCCTTGTCATTATGGAAGGTAGTCTGTTATTTAGATTTTTGTTACTCTAATGGGTAGTAGCCTTGTCATTATGAAAGGTAGTATGTTGTCGATATTTTTTTCTTCCATTGGATGGTAGCCTTGTCATTATGGAAGGTAGTCTATTGTCGAGATTTTTGTTATTCCAATGGATGGTAACCTTGTGATTAAGGAAGGTAGTCTTTAATTCGAGATTTTTTTTACTCAAATGGATGGTAGCCTTGTCATTATTGAAGGTAGTCTGTTCTCGATATTTTTGTTACTCCAATGGATGATAGCCTTGTCGTTATGGAAGGTAGTTTGTTGTTGAGATTTTTGTTACTCCAATGGATGGTAGCCTTGTCATTATAGAAGGTAGTATATTGTCTAGATTTTTGTTACTCCAATTGATGGTAGCATTGTCATTAGGAAAGGTAGTCTGTTGTCGAGATTTTTGTTACTCCAATGGATGGTAGCCTTATCATTATGGAAGGTAGTCTGTCGTTGAGATTTCTGTTACTCCAATGGATTGTATCCTTGTCATTATGGAAGGTAGTTTATTGTTCAGATATTTGTTACTTCAATGGATGATAGCCTTGTCATTTTGGAAGGTAGTTTATTGCCAAGATTTTTGTTATTCCATTGGATGGTAGCCTTGTCATTATGGAAGGTAGTTTGTTGTCGAGATTTTTGTTACTCCAATGGATGGTAGCCTTGTCATTATGGAAGGTAGTCTGTCGTTGAGATATCTGTTACTCCAATGGATTGTAGCCTTATCATTATGGAAGGTAGTCTGTTGTTCAGATTTTTGTTACTTCAATGGATGGTAGCGTTGTCATTATGGAAGGTAGTCTATTGTCGAGAACTTTTTATTCCATTGGATGGTAGCCTTGTCATTATGAAAAGTAGTCTATTGTCGAGATTTTTGTTATGCCAATGGATGGTAACCTTGTCATTATGAAAGGTAGTCTTTTGTTGAGATTTTTGTTACTCCAATGGATGGTAGCCTTGACATTACGGAAGGTAGTCTGTTATCGATATCTTTGTTACTCCAATGGATGGTAGCCTTGTCATTATGGAAGGTAGTCTGTTGTCGAGATTTTTGTTACTCCAATGAATGGTAGCCTTGTCATTATGGAAGGTAGTCTCTCGTTGACATTTCTGTTACTCCAATGGATTGTAGCCTTGTCATTATGGAAGGTAGTCTATTATTTAGATTTTTGTTACTCTAATGGGTAGTAGCCTTGTCATTATGAAAGGTAGTATGTTGTCGATATTTTTTTATTCCATTGGATGGTAGCCTTGTCATTATGGAAGGTAGTCTGTTGTCGAGATTTATGTTATTCCAATGGATGGTAACCTTGTGATTATGGAAGGTAGTCTTTAATTCGAGATTTTTTTTACTCAAATGGATGGTAGCCTTGTCATTATTGAAGGTAGTCTGTTCTCGATATTTTTGTTACTATAATGGATGATAGCCTTGTCGTTATGGAAGGTAGTTTGTTGTTGAGATTTTTGTTACTCCAATGGATGGTAGCCTTGTCACTATAGAAGGTAGTCTATTGTCGATATTTTTGTTACTCCAATTGATGGTAGCCTTGTCATTAAGAAAGGTAGTCTGTTGTCGAGATTTTTGTTACTCCAATGGATGCTAGCCTTATGATTATGAAAGGTAGTCTGTCGTTGAGATTTCTGTTACTCCAATGGATTGTAGCCTTGTCATTATGGAAGGTAGTTTATTGTTCAAATATTTGTTACTTCAATGGATGATAGCCTTGTCATTATGGAAGGTAGTTTATTGTCAAGATTTTTGTTATTCCATTGGATGGTAGCCTTGTCATTATGGAATTTAGTCTGTTGTCGTGATTTTTGTTACTCCAATGGATGGTAGCCTTGTCATTATGGATGGTAGTCTATCATTGAGATATCTGTTACTCCAATGGATTGTAGCCTTATCATTATGGAAGGTAGTCTGTTGTTCAGATTTTTGTTACTCCAATGGATGGTAGCCTTGTCATTATGGAAGGTAGTCTATTGTCGAGAATTTTTTATTCCATTGGATGGTAGCCTTGTCATTATGAAAAGTAGTCTGTTGTCGAGATTTTTGTTATGCCAATGGATGGTAACCTTGTCATTATGAAAGGTAGTCTTTTGTTGAGATTTTTGTTACTCCAATGGATGGTAGCCTTGACATTACGGAAGGTAGTCTGTTATCGATATCTTTGTTACTCCAATGGATGGTAGCCTTGTCATTATGGAAGGTAGTCTGTTGTCGAGATTTTTGTTACTCCAACGAATGGTAGCCTTGTCATTATGGAAGGTAGTTTGTCGTTGAGATTTCTGTTACTCCAATGGATTGTAGCCTTCTAATTATTGTAGGTGGTTTGTTCATCAAATTTTTGTTACTCCAATGGATGGTAGCCTTCTGATCATGGAAGCTAGAATGTTGTCGAGATTTTTGTTACTCCAATGGATGGTAGCCTTGTCATTATAGAAGGTAGTCTATTGTCGATATTTTTGTTATTCCAATGGATGATAGCCTTGTCATTATGGAAGGTAGTTTGTCGTTGAGATTTCTGTTACTCCAATGGATTGTAGCCTTCTAATTATTGTAGGTGGTTTGTTCATCAAATTTTTGTTACTCCAATGGATGGTAGCCTTCTGATTATGGAATCTAGAATGTTGTCGAGATTTTTGTTACTCCAATGGATGGTAGCCTTGTCATTATAGAAGGTAGTCTATTGTCGAGATTTTTGTTATTCCAATGGATGGTAACCTTGTCATTATGGAAGGTAGTCTTTAAGTTAAGATTTTTTTTACTCAAATGGATTGTAGCCTTGTCATTATTGAAGGTAGTCTGTTCTCGATATTTTTGTTACTCCAATGGATGATAGCCTTGTCGTTATGGAAGGTAGCTTGTTGTTGAGATTTTTGGTACTCCAATGGATGGTAGCCTTGTCATTATAGAAGGTAGTATGTTGTTGAGATTTCTGTTACTCCAATGGATTGTAGCCTTTTCATTATTGAAGGTAGTTTATTGTTCAAATATTTTTTACTTCAATGGATGATAGTCTTGTCATTATGGATGGTAGTCTGTTGTCGTGATTTTTGTTACTCCAATGAATGGTAGCCTTGTCATTATGGAAGGTTGTCTGTCGTTGAGATATCTGTTACTCCAATGGATTGTAGCCTTGTCATTATGGAAGGTAGTCTGTTGTTCAGATTTTTGTTACTCCAATGGATGGTAGACTTCTCATTATGGAAGGTAGTCTATTGTCGAGAATTTTTTATTCCATTTGATGGTAGCCTTGTCATTATGGAAGGTACTTTGTTGTCGAGATTTTTGTTATGCCAATGGATGGTAGCCTTGACATTACAGAAGGTAGTCTGTTATCGATATCTTTGTTACTCCAATGGATGGTAGCCTTGTCATTATGGAAGGTAGTCTGTTGTCGAGATTTTTGTTACTCCAATGAATGGTAGCCTTGTCATTATGGAAGGTAGTCTCTCGTTGACATTTTTGTTACTCCAATGGATTGTAGCCTTATCATTATGGAAGGTAGTCTGTTGTTCAGATTTTTGTTACTCCAATGGATGGTAGCCTTGTCATTATGGAAGGTAGTCTATTGTCGAGAATTTTTTATTCCATTGGATGGTAGCCTTGTCATTATGAAAAGTAGTCTGTTGTCGAGATTTTTGTTATGCCAATGGATGGTAACCTTGTCATTATGAAAGGTAGTCTTTTGTTGAGATTTTTGTTACTCCAATGGATGGTAGCCTTGACATTACGGAAGGTAGTCTGTTATCGATATCTTTGTTACTCCAATGGATGGTAGCCTTGTCATTATGGAAGGTAGCCTGTTGTCGAGATTTTTGTTACTCCAACGAATGGTAGCCTTGTCATTATGGAAGGTAGTTTGTCGTTGAGATTTCTGTTACTCCAATGGATTGTAGCCTTCTAATTATTGTAGGTGGTTTGTTCATCAAATTTTTGTTACTCCAATGGATGGTAGCCTTCTGATCATGGAAGCTAGAATGTTGTCGAGATTTTTGTTACTCCAATGGATGGTAGCCTTGTCATTATAGAAGGTAGTCTATTGTCGATATTTTTGTTATTCCAATGGATGATAGCCTTGTCATTATGGAAGGTAGTTTTTCGTTGAGATTTCTGTTACTCCAATGGATTGTAGCCTTCTAATTATTGTAGGTGGTTTGTTCATCAAATTTTTGTTACTCCAATGGATGGTAGCCTTCTGATTATGGAATCTAGAATGTTGTCGAGATTTTTGTTACTCCAATGGATGGTAGCCTTGTCATTATAGAAGGTAGTCTATTGTCGAGATTTTTGTTATTCCAATGGATGGTAACCTTGTCATTATGGAAGGTAGTCTTTAAGTTAAGAATTTTTTTACTCAAATGGATTGTAGCCTTGTCATTATTGAAGGTAGTCTGTTCTCGATATTTTTGTTACTCCAATGGATGATAGCCTTGTCGTTATGGAAGGTAGCTTGTTGTTGAGATTTTTGGTACTCCAATGGATGGTAGCCTTGTCATTATAGAAGGTAGTATGTTGTTGAGATTTCTGTTACTCCAATGGATTGTAGCCTTTTCATTATTGAAGGTAGTTTATTGTTCAAATATTTTTTACTTCAATGGATGATAGTCTTGTCATTATGGATGGTAGTCTGTTGTCGTGATTTTTGTTACTCCAATGAATGGTAGCCTTGTCATTATGGAAGGTTGTCTGTCGTTGAGATATCTGTTACTCCAATGGATTGTAGCCTTGTCATTATGGAAGGTAGTCTGTTGTTCAGATTTTTGTTACTCCAATGGATGGTAGACTTCTCATTATGGAAGGTAGTCTATTGTCGAGAATTTTTTATTCCATTTGATGGTAGCCTTGTCATTATGGAAGGTACTTTGTTGTCGAGATTTTTGTTATGCCAATGGATGGTAGCCTTGACATTACAGAAGGTAGTCTGTTATCGATATCTTTGTTACTCCAATGGATGGTAGCCTTGTCATTATGGAAGGTAGTCTGTTGTCGAGATTTTTGTTACTCCAATGAATGGTAGCCTTGTCATTATGGAAGGTAGTCTCTCGTTGACATTTTTGTTACTCCAATGGATTGTAGCCTTGTCATTATGGAAGGTAGTCTGTTATTTAGATTTTTGTTACTCTAATGGGTAGTAGCCTTGTCATTATGAAAGGTAGTATGTTGTCGATATTTTTTTCTTCCATTGGATGGTAGCCTTGTCATTATGGAAGGTAGTCTATTGTCGAGATTTTTGTTATTCCAATGGATGGTAACCTTGTGATTAAGGAAGGTAGTCTTTTGTTGAGATTTTTGTTACTCCAATGGATGGTAGCCTTGACATTACGGAAGGTAGTCTGTTATCGATATCTTTGTTACTCCAATGGATGGTAGCCTTGTCATTATGGAAGGTAGCCTGTTGTCGAGATTTTTGTTACTCCAACGAATGGTAGCCTTGTCATTATGGAAGGTAGTTTGTCGTTGAGATTTCTGTTACTCCAATGGATTGTAGCCTTCTAATTATTGTAGGTGGTTTGTTCATCAAATTTTTGTTACTCCAATGGATGGTAGCCTTCTGATCATGGAAGCTAGAATGTTGTCGAGATTTTTGTTACTCCAATGGATGGTAGCCTTGTCATTATAGAAGGTAGTCTATTGTCGAGATTTTTGTTATTCCAATGGATGATAGCCTTGTCATTATGGAAGGTAGTTTGTCGTTGAGATTTCTGTTACTCCAATGGATTGTAGCCTTCTAATTATTGTAGGTGGTTTGTTCATCAAATTTTTGTTACTCCAATGGATGGTAGCCTTCTGATTATGGAATCTAGAATGTTGTCGAGATTTTTGTTACTCCAATGGATGGTAGCCTTGTCATTATAGAAGGTAGTTTATTGCCAAGATTTTTGTTATTCCATTGGATGGTAGCCTTGTCATTATGGAAGGTAGTTTGTTGTCGAGATTTTTGTTACTCCAATGGATGGTAGCCTTGTCATTATGGAAGGTAGTCTGTCGTTGAGATATCTGTTACTCCAATGGATTGTAGCCTTATCATTATGGAAGGTAGTCTGTTGTTCAGATTTTTGTTACTTCAATGGATGGTAGCGTTGTCATTATGGAAGGTAGTCTATTGTCGAGAACTTTTTATTCCATTGGATGGTAGCCTTGTCATTATGAAAAGTAGTCTGTTGTCGAGATTTTTGTTATGCCAATGGATGGTAACCTTGTGATTATGGAAGGTAGTCTTTAATTCGAGATTTTTTTTACTCAAATGGATGGTAGCCTTTTCATTATTGAAGGTAGTCTGTTCTCGATATTTTTGTTACTATAATGGATGATAGCCTTGTCATTATGAAAGGTAGTATGTTGTCGATATTTTTTTCTTCCATTGGATGGTAGCCTTGTCATTATGGAAGGTAGTCTATTGTCGAGATTTTTGTTATTCCAATGGATGGTAACCTTGTGATTAAGGAAGGTAGTCTTTAATTCGAGATTTTTTTTACTCAAATGGATGATAGCCTTGTCATTATTGAAGGTAGTCTGTTCTCGATATTTTTGTTACTCCAATGGATGATAGCCTTGTCGTTATGGAAGGTAGTTTGTTGTTGAGATTTTTGTTACTCCAATGGATGGTAGCCTTGTCATTATAGAAGGTAGTATATTGTCTAGATTTTTGTTACTCCAATTGATGGTAGCATTGTCATTAGGAAAGGTAGTCTGTGTCGAGATTTTTGTTACTCCAATGGATGGTAGCCTTATCATTATGGAAGGTAGTCTGTCGTTGAGATTTCTGTTACTCCAATGGATTGTATCCTTGTCATTATGGAAGGTAGTTTATTGTTCAGATATTTGTTACTTCAATGGATGATAGCCTTGTCATTTTGGAAGGTAGTTTATTGCCAAGATTTTTGTTATTCCAATGGATGGTAACCTTGTCATTATGGAAGGTAGTCTTTAAGTTAAGATTTTTTTTACTCAAATGGATTGTAGCCTTGTCATTATTGAAGGTAGTTTGTTCTCGATATTTTTGTTACTCCAATGGATGATAGCCTTGTCGTTATGGAAGGTAGCTTGTTGTTGAGATTTTTGGTACTCCAATGGATGGTAGCCTTGTCATTATAGAAGGTAGTATGTTGTTGAGATTTCTGTTACTCCAATGGATTGTAGCCTTTTCATTATTGAAGGTAGTTTATTGTTCAAATATTTTTTACTTCAATGGATGATAGTCTTGTCATTATGGATGGTAGTCTGTTGTCGTGATTTTTGTTACTCCAATGAATGGTAGCCTTGTCATTATGGAAGGTTGTCTGTCGTTGAGATATCTGTTACTCCAATGGATTGTAGCCTTGTCATTATGGAAGGTAGTCTGTTGTTCAGATTTTTGTTACTCCAATGGATGGTAGACTTCTCATTATGGAAGGTAGTCTGTTGTCGAGAATTTTTTATTCCATTTGATGGTAGCCTTGTCATTATGGAAGGTACTTTGTTGTCGAGATTTTTGTTATGCCAATGGATGGTAGCCTTGACATTACAGAAGGTAGTCTGTTATCGATATCTTTGTTACTCCAATGGATGGTAGCCTTGTCATTATGGAAGGTAGTCTGTTGTCGAGATTTTTGTTACTCCAATGAATGGTAGCCTTGTCATTATGGAAGGTAGTCTCTCGTTGACATTTTTGTTACTCCAATGGATTGTAGCCTTGTCATTATGGAAGGTAGTCTGTTATTTAGATTTTTGTTACTCTAATGGGTAGTAGCCTTGTCATTATGAAAGGTAGTATGTTGTCGATATTTTTTTCTTCCATTGGATGGTAGCCTTGTCATTATGGAAGGTAGTCTATTGTCGAGATTTTTGTTATTCCAATGGATGGTAACCTTGTGATTAAGGAAGGTAGTCTTTAATTCGAGATTTTTTTTACTCAAATGGATGGTAGCCTTGTCATTATTGAAGGTAGTCTGTTCTCGATATTTTTGTTACTCCAATGGATGATAGCCTTGTCGTTATGGAAGGTAGTTTGTTGTTGAGATTTTTGTTACTCCAATGGATGGTAGCCTTGTCATTATAGAAGGTAGTATATTGTCTAGATTTTTGTTACTCCAATTGATGGTAGCATTGTCATTAGGAAAGGTAGTCTGTGTCGAGATTTTTGTTACTCCAATGGATGGTAGCCTTATCATTATGGAAGGTAGTCTGTCGTTGAGATTTCTGTTACTCCAATGGATTGTATCCTTGTCATTATGGAAGGTAGTTTATTGTTCAGATATTTGTTACTTCAATGGATGATAGCCTTGTCATTTTGGAAGGTAGTTTATTGCCAAGATTTTTGTTATTCCATTGGATGGTAGCCTTGTCATTACGGAAGGTAGTCTGTTATCGATATCTTTGTTACTCCAATGGATGGTAGCCTTGTCATTATGGAAGGTAGTCTGTTGTCGAGATTTTTGTTACTCCAATGAATGGTAGCCTTGTCATTATGGAAGGTAGTCTCTCGTTGACATTTCTGTTACTCCAATGGATTGTAGCCTTGTCATTATGGAAGGTAGTCTATTATTTAGATTTTTGTTACTCTAATGGGTAGTAGCCTTGTCATTATGGAAGGTAGTCTGTTGTCGAGATTTATGTTATTCCAATGGATGGTAACCTTGTGATTATGGAAGGTAGTCTTTAATTCGAGATTTTTTTTACTCAAATGGATGGTAGCCTTGTCATTATTGAAGGTAGTCTGTTCTCGATATTTTTGTTACTATAATGGATGATAGCCTTGTCGTTATGGAAGGTAGTTTGTTGTTGAGATTTTTGTTACTCCAATGGATGGTAGCCTTGTCACTATAGAAGGTAGTCTATTGTCGATATTTTTGTTACTCCAATTGATGGTAGCCTTGTCATTAAGAAAGGTAGTCTGTTGTCGAGATTTTTGTTACTCCAATGGATGCTAGCCTTATGATTATGAAAGGTAGTCTGTCGTTGAGATTTCTGTTACTCCAATGGATTGTAGCCTTGTCATTATGGAAGGTAGTTTATTGTTCAAATATTTGTTACTTCAATGGATGATAGCCTTGTCATTATGGAAGGTAGTTTATTGTCAAGATTTTTGTTATTCCATTGGATGGTAGCCTTGTCATTATGGAATTTAGTCTGTTGTCGTGATTTTTGTTACTCCAATGGATGGTAGCCTTGTCATTATGGATGGTAGTCTATCATTGAGATATCTGTTACTCCAATGGATTGTAGCCTTATCATTATGGAAGGTAGTCTGTTGTTCAGATTTTTGTTACTCCAATGGATGGTAGCCTTGTCATTATGGAAGGTAGTCTATTGTCGAGAATTTTTTATTCCATTGGATGGTAGCCTTGTCATTATGAAAAGTAGTCTGTTGTCGAGATTTTTGTTATGCCAATGGATGGTAACCTTGTCATTATGAAAGGTAGTCTTTTGTTGAGATTTTTGTTACTCCAATGAATGGTAGCCTTGACATTACGGAAGGTAGTCTGTTATCGATATCTTTGTTACTCCAATGGATGGTAGCCTTATCATTATGGAAGGTAGTCTGTTGTCGAGATTTTTGTTACTCCAACGAATGGTAGCCTTGTCATTATGGAAGGTAGTTTGTCGTTGAGATTTCTATTACTCCAATGGATTGTAGCCTTCTAATTATTGTAGGTGGTTTGTTCATCAAATTTTTGTTACTCCAATGGATGGTAGCCTTCTGATCATGGAAGCTAGAATGTTGTCGAGATTTTTGTTACTCCAATGGATGGTAGCCTTGTCATTATAGAAGGTAGTCTATTGTCGAGATTTTTGTTATTCCAATGGATGATAGCCTTGTCATTATGGAAGGTAGTTTGTCGTTGAGATTTCTGTTACTCCAATGGATTGTAGCCTTCTAATTATTGTAGGTGGTTTGTTCATCAAATTTTTGTTACTCCAATGGATGGTAGCCTTCTGATTATGGAAGCTAGAATGTTGTCGAGATTTTTGTTACTCCAATGGATGGTAGCCTTGTCATTATAGAAGGTAGTCTATTGTCGAGATTTTTGTTATTCCAATGGATGGTAACCTTGTCATTATGGAAGGTAGTCTTTAAGTTAAGATTTTTTTTACTCAAATGGATTGTAGCCTTGTCATTATTAAAGGTAGTGTGTTCTCGATATTTTTGTTACTCCAATGGATGATAGCCTTGTCGTTATGGAAGGTAGTTTGTTGTTGAGATTTTTGGTACTCCAATGGATGGTAGCCTTGTCATTATAGAAGGTAGTATGTTGTTGAGATTTTTGTTACTCCAATGGATTGTAGCCTTTTCATTATTGAAGGTAGTTTATTGTTCAGATATTTTATACTTCAATGGATGATAGTCTTGTCATTATGGATGGTAGTCTGTTGTCGTGATTTTTGTTACTCCAATGGATGGTAGCCTTGTCATTATGGAAGGTAGTCTGTCGTTGAGATATCTGTTACTCCAATGGACTGTAGCCTTCTCATTATGGAAGGTAGTCTGTTGTTCATATTTTTGTTACTCCAATGGATGGTAGACTTCTCATTATGGAAGGTAGTCTATTGTCGAGAATTTTTTATTCCATTGGATAGTAGCCTTGTCATTATGGAAGGTAGTTTGTTGTCGAGATTTTTGTTATGCCAGTGGATGGTAGCCTTGACATTACGGAAGGTAGTCTGTTATCGATATCTTTGTTACTCTAATGGATGGTAGCCTTGTCATTATGGAAGGTAGTCTGTTGTCGAGATTTTTGTTACTCCAATGAATGGTAGCCTTGTCATTATGGAAGGTAGTCTGTTATTTAGATTTTTGTTACTCTAATGGGTAGTAGCCTTGTCATTATGAAAGGTAGTATGTTGTCGATATTTTTTTTTTCCATTGGATGGTAGCCTTGTCATTATGGAAGGTAGTCTATTGTCGAGATTTTTGTTATTCCAATGGATGGTAACCTTGTGATTATGGAAGGTAGTCTATAATTCGAGATTTTTTTTACTCAAATGGATGGTAGCCTTGTCATTATTGAAGGTAGTCTCTTCTCGATATTTTTGTTACTCCAATGGATGATAGCCTTGTCGTTATGGAAGGTAGTTTGTTGTTGAGATTTTTGTTACTCCAATGCATGGTAGCCTTGTCATTATAGAAGGTAGTCTATTGTCGATATTTTTGTTACTCCAATTGATGGTAGCCTTTTCATTAGGAAAGGTAGTCTGTTGTCGAGATTTTTGTTACTCCAATGGATGGTAGCCTTATCATTATGGAAGGTAGTCTGTCGTTGAGATTTCTGTTATTCCAATGGATTGTAGCCTTGTCATTATGGAAGGTAGTTTATTGTTCAAATATTTGTTACTTCAATGGATGATAGCCTTGTCATTATGGAAGGTAGTTTATTGTCAAGATTTTTGTTATTCCATTGGATGGTAGCCTTGTCATTATGGAATTTAGTCTGTTGTCGTGATTTTTATTACTCCAATGGATGGTAGCCTTGTCATTATGGAAGGTAGTCTGTCGTTGAGATATCTGTTACTCCAATGGATTTTAGCCTTATCATTATGGAAGGTATTCTGTTGTTCAGATTTTTGTTACTCCAATGGATGGTAGCCTTGTCATTATGGAAGGTAGTCTATTGTCGAGAATTTTTTATTCCATTGGATGGTAGCCTTGTCATTATGGAAGGTAGTTTGTTGTCGAGATTTTTGTTATGCCAATGGATGGTAGCCTTGACATTACGGAAGGTAGTCTGTTATCGATATCTTTGTTACTCCAATGGATGGTAGCCTTGTCATTATGGAAGGTAGTCTATTCTCGAGATTTTTGTTACTCCAATGAATGGTAGCCTTGTCATTATGGAAGGTAGTCTGTTATTTAGATTTTTGTTACTCTAATGGGTAGTAGCCTTGTCATTATAGAAGGTAGTATGTTGTTGAGATTTCTGTTACTCCAATGGATTGTAGCCTTTTCATTATTGAAGGTAGTGTATTGTTCAAATATTTGTTACTTCAATGGATGATAGCCTTGTCATTATGGAAGGTAGTTTATTGTCAAGATTTTTGTTACTTCAATGGATGATAGCCTTGTCATTATGGAAGGTAGTTTATTGTCAAGATTTTTGTTATTCCATTGGATGGTAGCCTTGTCATTATGGAATTTAGTCTGTTGTCGTGATTTTTGTTACTCCAATGGATGGTAGCCTTGTCATTATGGAAGGTAGTCTGTCGTTGAGATATCTGTTACTCCAATGGATTTTAGCCTTATCATTATGGAAGGTATTCTGTTGTTCAGATTTTTGTTACTCCAATGGATGGTAGCCTTGTCATTATGGAAGGTAGTCTATTGTCGAGAATTTTTTATTCCATTGGATGGTAGCCTTGTCATTATGGAAGGTAGTTTGTTGTCGAGATTTTTGTTATGCCAATTGATGGTAGCCTTGACATTACGGAAGGTAGTCTGTTATCGATATCTTTGTTACTCCAATGGATGGTAGCCTTGTCATTATGGAAGGTAGTCTGTTGTCGAGATTTTTGTTACTCCAATGAATGGTAGCCTTGTCATTATGGAAGGTAGTTTGTCGTTGAGATTTCTGTTACTCCAATGGATTGTAGCCTTCTAATTATTGTAGGTGGTTTGTTCATCAAATTTTTTTTACTCCAATGGATGGTAGCCTTCTGATTATGGAAGCTAAAATGTTGTCGAGATTTTTGTTACTCCAATGGATGGTAGCCTTGTCATTATAGAAGGTAGTCTATTGTCGAGATTTTTGTTACTCCAATGGATGGTAGCCTTGTCATTATGGAAGGTAGTCTGTTGTCGAAATTTTTGTTACTCCAATGAATGGTAGCCTTGTCATTATGGAAGGTAGTCTGTCATTGAGATTTCTGTTACTCCAATGGATTGTAGCCTTGTAATTATGGTAGGTAGTTTGTTCATCAAATTTTTGTTACTCCAATGGATGGTAGCCTTCTGATTATGGAAGCTAGAATGTTGTCGAGATTTTTGTTATTCCAATGGATGGTAGCCTTGTCATTATTGAAGGTAGTCTATTGTCGAGATTTTTGTTATTCCAATGGATGGTAACCTTGTCATTATGGAAGGTAGTATTTTTTCGAGATTTTTGTTACTCCAATGGATGGTAGCCTTGTCATTATAGAAGGTAGTCTATTGTCGATATTTTTGTTATTCCACTGGATGATAGCCTTGTCATTATGGAAGGTAGTTTTTTGTCAAGATTTTTGTTACTCTAATGGATGGTAGCCTTGTCATTATGAAGGGTAGTCTATTGTTGAGATTTTTGTTACTCTAATGGATGATAGCCTTGTCATTATGGAAGGTAGTCTGTTGTCGAGATTTTTGTTACTACAATGGATGGTAGCCTTGTCATAATGGAAGGTAGTCTATTGTCGAGATTTTTGTTACTCCAATGGATGATAGCCTTGTCATTGTGGAAGGTAGTCTTTTGTCGAAATTTTTGTTTCTCCAATGGATGGTAGCCTTGTCATTATGGAAGGTAGTCTATTGTCTAGATTTTTGTTACTCCAATGGATGATAGCCTTGTCATTGTGGAAGGTAGTCTTTTGTCGAAATTTTTGTTTCTCCAATGTATGGTAGCCTTGTCATTATGGAAGGAAGTCTATTGTCGATATTTTTGTTACTCCAATGGATGATAGCCTTGTCATTGTGGAAGGTAGTCTGTTGTCGAAATTTTTGTTACTCCAATGGATGGTAGCCTTTTCATTATGGAAGGTAGTCTGTCGTTGAGATTTCTGTTACTCCAATGGATTTTAGCCTTGTCATTATGGAAGGTAGTCTGTTATTTAGATTTTTGTTACTCTAATGGGTAGTAGACTTGTCATTATGAAAGGTAGTATGTTGTCGATATTTTTTTATTCCATTGGATGGTAGCCTTGTCATTATGGAAGGTAGTCTGTTGTCGAGATTTTTGTTATTCCAATGGATGGTAACCTTGTGATTATGGAAGGTAGTCTTTAATTCGAGATTTTTTTTACTCAAATGGGTGGTAGCCTTGTCATTATTGAAGGTAGTCTGTTCTCGATATTTTTGTTACTCCAATGGATGATAGCCTTGTTGTTATGGAAGGTAGTTTGTTGTTGAGATTTTTGTTACTCCAATGGATTGTAGCCTTGTCATTATAGAAGGTAGTCTATTGTCGATATTTTTGTTACTCCAATTGATGGTAGCCTTGTCATTAGGAAAGGTAGTCTGTTGTCTAGATTTTTGTTATTCCAATGGATGGTAGCCTTGTCATTATTGAAGGTAGTCTATTGTCGAGATTTTTGTTATTCCAATGGATTGTACCCTTGTCATTATGGAAGGTAGTATTTTTTCGAGATTTTTGTTACTCCAATGGATGGTAGCCTTGTCATTATAGAAGGTAGTCTATTGTCGAGATTTTTGTTATTCCAATGGATGATAGCCTTGTCATTATGGAATGTAGTTTTTTGTCGAGATTTTTGTTACTCCAATTGATGGTAGCCTTGTCATTATGGAAGGTAGTCTGTTGTCGAGATTTTTGTTACTCCAATGGATGATAGCCTTGTCATTATGGAAGGTAGTCTGTTGTCGAGATTTATGTTACTGCAATGGATGGTAGCCTTTTCATTATGGAAGGTAGTGTATTGTCGAGATTTTTGTTACTCCAATGGATGATAGCCTTGTCATTGTGGAACGTAGTCTGTTGTCGAGATTTTTGTTACTACAATGGATGGTAGCCTTGTCATTATGGAAGGTAGTCTATTATCGAGATTTTTGTTATTCCAATGGATGATAGCCTTGTCATTATGGAAGATAGTTTTTTGTCGAGATTTTTGTTACTCCAATGTATGGTAGCCTTGTCATTATGGAAGGAAGTCTATTGTCGAGATTTTTGATATCCCCATGGATGGTAGCCTTGAAATTATGGAAGGTAGTTTGCTGTAGAGATTTTTGTTACTCCAATGGATGGTAGCCTTTTCATTATGGAAGGTAGTCTCTCGTTGAGATTTTTGTTACTCCAATGGATTGTAGCCTTGTCATTATGGAAGGTAGTCTATTATTTAGATTTTTGTTACTCCAATGGATAGTAGCCTTGTCATTATGAAAGGTAGTATGTTGTCGATATTTTTTTATTCCATTGGATGGTAGCCTTTTCATTATTGAAGGTAGTCTGTTGTCGAGATTTTTGTTATTCCAATGGATGGTAACCTTGTCATTATGGAAGGTAGTCTTTAAGTTGAGATTTTTTTTACTCAAATGGATGGGAGCCTTGTCCTTATTGAAGGTAGTCTGTTCTCGATATTTTTGTTACTCCAATGGATGATAGCCTTGTCGTTATGGAAGGTAGTTTGTTGTTGAGATTTTTGTTACTCCAATGGATGGTAGCCTTGTCATATAGAAGGTAGTCTATTGTCGATATTTTTGTTACTCCAATTGATGGTAGCCTTGTCATTAGGAAAGGTAGTCTGTTGTCGAGATTTTTCTTACTCCAATGGATGGTAGCCTTATCATTATGGAAGGTAGTATGTCGTTGAGATTTCTGTTACTCCAATGGATTGTAGCCTTGTCATTATAGAACGTAGTTTATTGTTCAGATATTTGTTACTTCAATGAATGATAGCCTTGTCATTATGGAAGCTAGTTTATTGTCAAGATTTTTGTTATTCCATTGGATGGTAGCCTTGTCATTATGGAAGTTAGTCTGTTGTCGAGATTTTTGTTACTCCAATGGATGGTAGCCTTGTCATTATGAAGGGTAGTCTATTGTTGAGATTTTTGTTACTCTAATGGATGATAGCCTTGTCATTATGGAAGGTAGTCTGTTGTCGAGATTTTTGTTACTGCAATGGATGGTAGCCTTGTCATAATGGAAGGTAGTCTATTGTCGAGATTTTTGTTACTCCAATGGATGATAGCCTTGTCATTGTGGAAGGTAGTCTTTTGTCGAAATTTTTGTTTCTCCAATGGATGGTAGCCTTGTCATTATGGAAGGTAGTCTATTGTCTAGATTTTTGTTATTCCAATGGATAATAGCCTTGTCATTATGGAAGATAGTTTTTTGTCGAGATTTTTGTTACTCCAATGTATGGTAGCCTTGTCATTATGGAAGGAAGTCTATTGTCGAGATTTTTGTTACTCCAATGGATGATAGCCTTGTCATTGTGGAAGGTAGTCTGTTGTCGAAATTTTTGTTACTCCAATGGATGGTAGCCTTTTCATTATGGAAGGTAGTCTGTCGTTGAGATTTCTGTTACTCCAATGGATTTTAGCCTTGTCATTATGGAAGGTAGTCTGTTATTTAGATTTTTGTTACTCTAATGGGTAGTAGACTTGTCATTATGAAAGGTAGTATGTTGTCGATATTTTTTTATTCCATTGGATGGTAGCCTTGTCATTATGGAAGGTAGTCTGTTGTCGAGATTTTTGTTATTCCAATGGATGGTAACCTTGTGATTATGGAAGGTAGTCTTTAATTCGAGATTTTTTTTACTCAAATGGGTGGTAGCCTTGTCATTATTGAAGGTAGTCTGTTCTCGATATTTTTGTTACTCCAATGGATGATAGCCTTGTCGTTATGGAAGGTAGTTTGTTGTTGAGATTTTTGTTACTCCAATGGATTGTAGCCTTGTCATTATAGAAGGTAGTCTATTGTCGATATTTTTGTTACTCCAATTGATGGTAGCCTTGTCATTAGGAAAGGTAGTCTGTTGTCTAGATTTTTGTTATTCCAATGGATGGTAGCCTTGTCATTATTGAAGGTAGTCTATTGTCGAGATTTTTGTTATTCCAATGAATTGTACCCTTGTCATTATGGAAGGTAGTATTTTTTCGAGATTTTTGTTACTCCAATGGATGGTAGCCTTGTCATTATAGAAGGTAGTCTATTGTCGAGATTTTTGTTATTCCAATGGATGATAGCCTTGTCATTATGGAATGTAGTTTTTTGTCGAGATTTTTGTTACTCCAATTGATGGTAGCCTTGTCATTATGGAAGGTAGTCTGTTGTCGAGATTTTTGTTACTCCAATGGATGATAGCCTTGTCATTATGGAAGGTAGTCTGTTGTCGAGATTTATGTTACTGCAATGGATGGTAGCCTTTTCATTATGGAAGGTAGTGTATTGTCGAGATTTTTGTTACTCCAATGGATGATAGCCTTGTCATTGTGGAACGTAGTCTGTTGTCGAGATTTTTGTTACTACAATGGATGGTAGCCTTGTCATTATGGAAGGCAGTCTATTATCGAGATTTTTGTTATTCCAATGGATGATAGCCTTGTCATTATGGAA
The DNA here is from genome assembly GCA_948472305.1 of Vicia faba. Lineage (NCBI taxonomy): Eukaryota > Viridiplantae > Streptophyta > Magnoliopsida > Fabales > Fabaceae > Vicia > Vicia faba. The sequence goes on along the minus strand of OX451739.1, from coordinate 677,769,869 downwards.
GATAGTTTTTTGTCGAGATTTTTGTTACTCCAATGTATGGTAGCCTTGTCATTATGGAAGGAAGTCTATTGTCGAGATTTTTGATAACCCCATGGATGGTAGCCTTGAAATTATGGAAGGTAGTTTGCTGTAGAGATTTTTGTTACTCCAATGGATGGTAGCCTTTTCATTATGGAAGGTAGTCTCTCGTTGAGATTTTTGTTACTCCAATGGATTGTAGCCTTGTCATTATGGAAGGTAGTCTATTATTTAGATTTTTGTTACTCCAATGGATAGTAGCCTTGTCATTATGAAAGGTAGTATGTTGTCGATATTTTTTTATTCCATTGGATGGTAGCCTTTTCATTATTGAAGGTAGTCTGTTGTCGAGATTTATTTTATTCCAATGGATGGTAACCTTGTCATTATGGAAGGTAGTCTTTAAGTTGAGATTTTTTTTACTCAAATGGATGGGAGCCTTGTCCTTATTGAAGGTAGTCTGTTCTCGATATTTTTGTTACTCTAATGGATGATAGCCTTGTCGTTATGGAAGGTAGTTTGTTGTTGAGATTTTTGTTACTCCAATGGATGGTAGCCTTGTCATATAGAAGGTAGTCTATTGTCGATATTTTTGTTACTCCAATTGATGGTAGCCTTGTCATTAGGAAAGGTAGTCTGTTGTCGAGATTTTTCTTACTCCAATGGATGGTAGCCTTATCATTATGGAAGGTAGTATGTCGTTGAGATTTCTGTTACTCCAATGGATTGTAGCCTTGTCATTATAGAACGTAGTTTATTGTTCAGATATTTGTTACTTCAATGGATGATAGCCTTGTCATTATGGAAGCTAGTTTATTGTCAAGATTTTTGTTATTCCATTGGATGGTAGCCTTGTCATTATGGAAGTTAGTCTGTTGTCGAGATTTTTGTTACTCCAATGGATGGTAGCCTTGTCATTATGGAAGGTAGTCTGTCGTTCAGATATTTGTTACTCCAATGGAATGTAGCCTTGTCATTATGGAAGGTAGTCTGTTGTTCAGATTTTTGTTACTCCAATGGATGGTAGCCTTGTCATTATGGAAGGTAGTCTATTGTCGAGAATTTTTTATTCCATTGGATGGTAGCCTTGTCATTATGGAAGGTAGTCTGTTGTCGAGATTTTTGTTATGCCAATGGATGGTAACCTTGTCATTATGAAAGGTAGTCTTTTGTTGAGATTTTTGTTACTCCAATGGATGGTAGCCTTATCATTACGAAAGGTAGTCTGTTATCGATATCTTTGTTACTCCAATGAATGGTAGCCTTGTCATTATGGAAGGTAGTTTGCTTTGAGATTTTTGTTACTCCAATGGATTGTAGCCTTGTAATTATTGTAGGTGGTTTATTCATCAAATTTTTGTTACTCCAATGGATGGTAGCCTTCTGATTATGGAAGCTAGAATGTTGTCTAGATTTTTGTTATTCCAATGGATTATAGCCTTGTCATTATTGAAGGTAGTCTATTGTCGAGATTTTTGTTATTCCAATGGATGGTACCCTTGTCATTATGGAAGGTAGTATTTTTTCCAGATTTTTGTTACTCCAATAGATGGTAGCATTGTCATTATAGAAGGTAGTCTATTGTCGAGATTTTTGTTATTCCAATGGATGATAGCCTTGTCATTATGGAAGGTAGTTTTTTGTCGAGATTTTTGTTACTCCAATGGATGGTAGCCTTGTCATTATGGAAGGTAGTCTATTGTCGAGATTTTTGTTACTCCAATGGATGATAGCCTTGTCATTATGGAAGGTAGTCTGTTGTCGAGATTTTTGTTACTGCAATGGATGGTAGCCTTTTCATTATGGAAGGTAGTGTATTGTCGATATTTTTGTTACTCCAATGGATGATAGCCTTGTCATTGTGGAAGGTAGTCTGTTGTCGAGATTTTTGTTACTACAATGGATGGTAGCATTGTCATTATGGAAGGCAGTCTATTATCGAGATTTTTATTATTCTAATGGATGATAGCCTTGTAATTATGGAAGATAGTTTTTTGTCGAGATTTTTGTTACTCCAATGTATGGTAGCCTTGTCATTATGGAAGGAAGTCTATTGACGAGATTTTGGTTATCCCCATGGATGTTAGCCTTGTAATTATGGAAGGTAGTTTGTTGTAGAGATTTTTGTTACTCCAATGGATGGTAGCCTTTTCATTATGGAAGGTAGTCTCTTGTTGAGATTTCTGTTACTCCAATGGATTGTAGCCTTGTCATTATGGAAGGTAGTCTATTATTTAGATTTTTGTTACTCCAATGGATAGTAGCCTTGTCATTATGAAAGGTAGTATGTTGTCGATATTTTTTTATTCCATTGGATGGTAGCCTTGTCATTATGGAAGGTAGTCTGTTGTCGAGATTTTTGTTATTCCAATGGATGGTAACCTTGTCATTATGGAAGGTAGTCTTTAAGTCGAGATTTTTTTACTCAAATGGATGGTAGCCTTGTCATTATTGAAGGTAGTCTGTTCTCGATATTTTTGTTACTCCAATGGATGATAGCCTTGTCGTTATGGAAGGTAGTTTGTTGTTGAGATTTTCGTTACTCCAATGGATTGTAGCCTTATCATTATAGAAGGTAGTCTATTGTCGAGATTTTTGTTACTCCAATTGATGGTAGCCTTGTCATTTGGAAAGGTAGTCTGTTGTCGAGATTTTTGTTACTCCAATGGATGGTAGCCATATCATTATGGAAGGTAGTATGTCGTTGAGATTTCTGTTACTCCAATGGATTGTAGCCTTGTCATTATGGAAGGTAGTTTATTGTTCAAATATTTCTTACTTCAATGGATGATATCCTTGTCATTATGGAAGGTAGTTTATTGTCAAGATTTTTGTTATTCCATTGGATGGTAGCCTTGTCATTATGGAAGGTAGTCTGTTGTCGTGATTTTTGTTACTCCAATGGATTGGAGCCTTGTCATTATGGAAGGTAGTCTGTTGTTCATATTTTTGTTACTCCAATGGATGGTAGCCTTGTCATTATGGAAGGTAGTCTATTGTCGAGAGTTTTTTATTTCATTGGATGGTAGCCTTGTCATTATGGAAGGTAGTCTGTTGTCGAGATTTTTGTTATGCCAATGGATGGTAACCATACCATTATGAAAGGTAGTCTTTTGATGAGATTTTTGTTACTCAAATGGATGGTAGCCTTGTCATTACAGAAGGTAGTCTGTTATCGATATCTTTGTTACTCCAATGGATGGTAGCCTTGTCATTATGGAAGGTAGTCTGTTGTCGAGATTTTTGTTACTCCAATGAATGGTAGCCTTGTCATTATGGAAGGTAGTTTGTCGTTGAGATTTTTGTTACTCCAATGGATTGTAGCCTTGTAATTATTGTAGGTGGTTTGTTCATCAAATTTTTGTTACTCCAATGGATGGTAACCTTCTGATTATGGAAGCTAGAATTTTATAGAGATTTTTGTTATTCCAATGGATGGTAGACTTGTCATTATTGAAGGTAGTCTATTGTCGAGATTTTTGTTATTCCAATGAATGGTAACCTTGTCATTATGGAAGGTAGTATTTTTTCGAGATTTTTGTTACTCCAATGGATGGTAGCCTTATCGTTATAGAAGGTAATCTATTGTCGATATTTTTGTTACTCCAATGGATGATAGCCTTGTCGTTATGGAAGGTAGGTTGTTGTTGAGATTTTTGTTACTCCAATGGATGGTAGCCTTGTCATTATAGAAGGTATTCTATTGTCGAGATTTTTGTTACTCCAATTGATGGTAGCCTTGTCATTAGGAAAGGTAGTCTGTTGTCGAGATTTTTGTTACTCCAATGGATGGTAGCCTTATCATTATGGAAGGTAGTATGTCGTTGAGATTTCTGTTACTCCAATGGATTGTAGCCTTGTCATTATGGAAGTTAGTTTATTGTTCAGATATTTGTTACTTCAATGGATGATAGCCTTATCATTATGGAAGGTAGTTTATTGTCAAGATTTTTGTTATTCCATTGGATGGTAGCCTTGTCATTATGGTAGGTAGTCTATTGTCGTGATTTTTGTTACTCCAATGGATGGTAGCCTTGTCATTATGGAAGGTAGTCTGTCGTTGAGATATTTGTTACTCCAATGGATTGTAGCCTTGTCATTATAGAAGGTAGTCTGTTGTTCAGATTTTTGTTACTCCAATGGATGGTAGCCTTGTCATTATGGAAGGTAGTCTATTGTCGAGAATTTTTTATTCCATTGGATGGTAGCCTTGTCATTATGGAAGGTAGTCTTTTGTCGAGATTTTTGTTATGCCAATGGATGGTAACATTGTCATTATGAAAGGTAGTCTTTTGTTGAGATTTTTGTTACTCCAATGGATGGTAGCCTTGTCATTACGGAAGGTAGTCTATTATCGATATCTTTGTTACTCCAATGGATGGTAGCCTTGTCATTATGGAAGGTAGTCTGTTGTCGAGATTTTTGTTACTCCAATGAATGGTAGCCTTGTCATTATGGAAGGTAGTCTGTCGTTGAGATTTTTGTTACTCCAATGGATTGTAGCCTTGTAATTATTGTAGGTGGTTTGTTCATCAAATTTTTGTTACTCCAATGGATGGTAGCCTTCTGATTATGGAAGCTAGAATGTTGTAGAGATTTTTGTTATTCCAATGGATGGTAGCCTTGTCATTATTGAAGGTAGTCTATTGTAGAGATTTTTGTAATTCCAATGAATGGTAACCTTGTCATTATGGAAGGTAGTATTTTTTCGAGATTTTTGCTACTCCAATGGATGGTAGCCTTGTCATTATAGAAGGTAATCTATTGTCGAGATTTTTGTTACTCCAATGGATGATAGCTTTGTCATTATGGAAGGTAGTCTGTTATCGAAATTTTTGTTACTCCAATGGATGGTAGCCTTGTCATTATGGAAGGTAGTCTATTGTCGATATTTTTGTTATTCCAATGGATGATAGCCTTGTCATTACGGAAGATAGTTTTTTGTCGAGATTTTTGTTACTCCAATGTATTGTAGCCTTGTCATTATGGAAGGAAGTCTATTGTCGAGATTTTTGTTACTCTAATGGATGATAGCCTTGTCATTATGGAAGGTACTCTGTTGTCGAAATTTTTGTTACTCCAATGGATTGTAGCCTTGTCATTATGGAAGGTAGTCTATTGTCGAGATTTTTGTTATTCCAATGGATGATAGCCTTGTCATTATGGAAGATAGTTTTTTGTCGAGATTTTTGTTACTCCAATGTATGGTAGCCTTGTCATTATGGAAGGAAGTCTATTGTCGAGATTTTTGTTACCCCCATGGATGGTAGCCTTGTAATTATGGAAGGTAGTCTGTTGTAGAGATTTTTGTTACTCCAATGGATGGTAGCCTTGTCATTATGGAAGGTAGTCTGTTATTTAGATTTTTGTTACTCCAATGGATAGTAGCCTTGTCATTTTGCAAGGTAGTATGTTGTCGGTATTTTTTTATTCCGTTGGATGGTAGCCTTGTCATTATGGAAAGTAGTCTGTTGTCGAGATTCTTGTTATTTCAATGGATGGTAACCTTGTCATTATGGAAGGTAGTCTTTAAGTCGAGATTTTTTTTACTCAAATGGATGGTAGCCTTTTCATTATTGAAGGTAGTCTGTTCTCGATATTTTTGTTACTCCAGTGGATGATAGCCTTGTCATCATGGAAGGTAGTTTGCTGTTGAGATTTTTGTTTCTCCAATGGATGGCAGCCTTGTCATTATATAACGTAGTTTATTGTCGAGATTTTTGTTACTCCAATTTATGGTAGCCTTGTCATTAGGAAAGGTAGTCTGTTTTTGAGATTTTTGTTACTCCAATGAATGGTAGCCTTATCATTATGGAATGTAGTATGTCGTTGAGATTTCTGTTACTCCAATGGATTGTAGCCTTGTCATTAAGGAAGGTAGTTTATTATTCATATATTTGTTACTTCAATGGATGATAGCCTTGTCATTATGGAAGGTAGTTTATTGTCAAGATTTTTGTTATTCCATTGGATGGTACCCTTGTCATTATGGAAGGTAGTTTGTTGTCGTGATTTTTGTTACTCCAATGGATGGTAGCCTTGTCATTATGGAAGGTAGTATGTCGTTGAGATATTTGTTACTCTAATGGATTGTAGCCTTGTCATTATGGAAGGTAGTATGTTGTTCAGATTTTTGTTACTCTAATGGATGGTAGCCTTGTCATTACGGAAGGTAGTCTATTGTTGAGAATTTTTTATTCCATTGGATGGTAGCCTTGTAATTATGGAAGGTAGTCTGTTGTCGAGATTTTTGTTATGCCAATGGATGGTAACCTTGTCATTATGAAAGGTAGCCTTTTGTTGAGAATTTTGTTACTCCAATGGATGGTAGCCTTGTCATTATGGAAGGTAGTCTGTTATCGATATCTTTGTTACTCCAATGGATGGTAGCCTTCACTACGCCAAAAAAGACTTACGAAAGCCCTTTTTTGGCCTTTAAAAGCGCTTTCGTAGGTGGCGTTACTATAGGTTTTAGCAGCGCTTTTTGTTTAATGAAAATCAATTTCGTAGGTCTACCTAATACAGCGCTTTTTTATGAAGAAGCGCTTTCATACGTCTACCTAAGGCAGCGCTTTTTTCTGGAAAAGCGCTCTCATAAGTTTTCTTTTAGCAGCGCTTTTTTCTGGAAAAGCATTTCCTTAGGTAGGCTTTTAGCAACGCTTTTTTTTGCAAAAGCGCTTTCATAGGTGGTCTTTTAGCAGCGCTTTTTCCTGGAAAAGCGCTGTCATATGTTTACCTTAGACAGCGCTTTTTGTGAAAAAGCGCTTTCATAGGTTACCTAAGGCAGCATTTTTCTTGAAAAAGCGCTTTCATAGGGTGTTTTTTTAGAGGTATAATTTATATAATTCATATAGCTGCATTGTTAGCAGCATATTATTTATATAAACCAGTTGCCATAACTTGTAATTCATAAACCGCGGTAATGCATTGTATACCATTGTAATCAAAAATATATATACACCATTTTTGTACCTCAAAATATATAAAAACCATTGTTATCAGTATTGTAACTCAAAATCAGTCTTACAAAATCAACCCTAACAACAACTAAACCAATCCTAATGTATGAAAGAAACACCGTCAATTATATATTAAGGTCCTGGTCCTACGAGGTTTGAACATAATAACACGGTCAATATGGTATTCCATGTACACATGTAACGTATTCAAAACACTTTTCACATAATAATGTATTCATACCTTATATGATTCTCTTCTCAATAAAATATTGACACAATTCCTATTTGATTTCTTCCAACTGAAGTTTCGTGTAATATGCACATTTGTATTCATCGAAGTACTACATAACAAAACATAATATGCATGATTTAGTTAAAAGTAAATAATTATATGAAATATCCGAGAAATAATAAAACAAATCCTAAGTTATATATCCATACCGTGAATGGAATCTCTATTTGATTCAGTTGAAGGATTTCTTTGATAAACGGCATAACGAAGTATCCGCAATCTATATTATTTTGCTGTTGAGGACACTACATAGAAAAACAAATAAGAATATATAGTTGTATTGTTTTATAAAATAGCATAAATATTATAAGCAAAATAGTGGAAATTAATATACCTTCACTTTGATCCAATTAATGTTGTTTGATTTAGACCGTCGTACCCGAGCTTCTCTTTGACATCGGAGTACTTGTATCGCTCTAACAAAATAAAAAGATATATTTAGAACAATGTCACAGAAATAATTAAATATATAAATACACACAAATATTTAGAATAATCTCACTTACGTATCAATCATTAACTTCATATCCAGATAATTTGTCCAATGACCATCAACTGAATTCAGATAATAGACCACTTCTTTTATAGGATCGATAGCAACCAACAACCAGTGATGTCTATAAATTAAAACAACAGTTTAGAAGAAAATTTTCTACGCAAAAATTACAAATATGAAAATGAAATTAGAATGAAAATCTAACCCTGTATGAATAGTATTATACGCCCAAAGATATAAGCTTTCTGTACTTCCAGTTGCCATGAATCTTTTTACTAAGTGCTCTCTTACTGAATTCGGTTCCCTATCAATTGTCCGTCTGCTGACACGGGAGGAAGACACGAAATGGAATTTGTTTGACAATTGATTCCCGCGCATCAATTTGTCATATAACAACCTTAAATAAAATCATAATTAATATTAGACTATATTCATTGAAATGTTTTTAAAAAAATTCAGCTAATTACATAATATAAAGATGGGGTTACCGGATGTATGCGTGCATAATACTGACGCCTAATTCTTTATGATGGAAAATCTCTTTCACGTCCTCATGTCCAATTATTTCGGTGCAAGGAAAACTAAAGATACCTTGATCAATATCCATTTGACGAATACCACCATCCATAAAATTTGTTGTTCCCACTATTGTTTCAAGACACTGTCGGTATCGAGGGAAAAATCTAGTAGGAACCCTTTTCTTGGGTGGTACACAAACGATTTTATGGCTCACTTGTTGTGATCCTTGAAAAGGTATCTAAAAATCATATAGACTCAGTTAAATTATAAAATTATGCAGTTTTTTATTCGGATCATATAATTAACACTTTAAACGAACCTCTTTTTGTGATACATCAGACTCGTTGTGCCACAAAATTCCTTTACCCTTAGATGCGGGTTTTGTAGGAGTCTATAATTACCGTGGAAATAACTGAGGTCAGAATTGACAGTTGAAGATGGTTTTCAACATACCTGATCATCTATGAAAACGAGGTCCAATGGCCATGCAACAAAAGATCCCATTGCATCTCGCAGCAATGTGGTCTCAGCAACAATGTCAGGTACCGGCAGTAAGGCATCCATATCTAAAGCAATATCAACCGATACTTTCATGTGTCCATCCGGAAGCGGTCTATGGTGAAGTAAATCTCCCAAATTGTTATGGACTTTTCCCTTGCCAAGTAGTCGATAAGTCGGCGACGATAGGTATAACTGGCAAGATGAAATGCCCTAAACCAATAATAACCGTTAGAAGTGACTAAAAATATTCTATAATAATAACGAATATATATTGAAAATTACCTCAGGAAATTTATGCTGACAGTTGATACTAGCTTTGTCACAAGATTCTTTCAACTGTGAACTGCTCTTTTCTGCCATATATCTCTCTTTATCCTTCTGCAATTCACGGACTTGGGCTTTTAAATCCTTCAATGTTTGCATCACGTCTGCATTGCTAGGATTTCTTCTCCTTGGATGCTTATACAAAGAGGTTGGAGTCACACCATGACCTTTACCCCTCACCCGACCCGGATACTCTGCAATATTTAGTGCTCGACTAAGTACGCTCCTGGTATCCTGATCCTCACCTAGGGATACCGATTGCGATAAGGTCTCCTGTAATTCATTCACATATCGAAAATTATTAGTGGAGATAAAAAATTATTTAAATATTAATAAACATTTGATTTAATTAAAGACACAATCTTATACTTACACATACATCATGCACGTGTTGAAGATCGGGATTAACAACTTGATCCTTTCCCACACGATCTTCCTTCCACAACAAATGTGCTGGAAGTGATGTTGCATCACTTTTTGTCTTATCTAACTACGCATTGACACAAGTCTTAAGATCATCAATTATAACACATTGAGAGAATTAATAAGATCTTAGAGTTTATATTTACTTACAATTTTTTCCTCTAAGCGAGCATATCTCAAACGCCCTTTTTTTAAGGATATGCGGGTTTTGACGCTCTCTCGCGATTGATGGCACTCACTTTCTTGAAATTATCTTCTCTTCTTTGGCCTACAAAACCAACCCATTCTTCAGGTGTAATGAAGTTCTCATATTTCTTTGGATGTTCCGGATCCTCTTCAAGAAAATTTCCTTCATCATCTTTAAGATACTTGTTTGTTAAAAATGTTCTCCACCCTGTGTCTTTTTCCAGCCAAACCCATTATATACTTTTTACGGGTATCTTCAATGTTAACAGACCTCTACAAAAAAACATACGCATAATGTGTGTTAGTAAAAGCAATTTAAACACATATTACCGTCAAGATAAAGCAAATAACAAAAACCATATACGTACCTTTATCTCAGTCCAAACTTTCTCTTTACCCTCATCCAACTCTCCTCTTTTATGTTTTTGAGATTTTTGTTATTCCAATGGATGGTAACCATGTCATTATGAAAGGTAGTCCTTTGTCGAGATTTTTGTTACTCAAATGGATGGTAGCCTTGTCATTATTGAAGGTAGTCTATTATCGATATCTTTGTTACTCCAATGGATGGTAGCCTTGTCATTATGGAAGGTAGTGTATTGTCGAGATTTTTCTTATTCCAATGGATGGTAGCCTTGTCATTATTGAAGGTAGTCTGTTGTTGAGATTTTTGTTACTCCAAAGGATGGTAGACTTTTCATTATGGAAGGTAGTCTGTCGTTGAGATTTTTGTTACTCCTATGGATTGAAGCCTTGTCATTATGGAAGGTAGTCTGTCGTTGAGATTTTTGTTACTCCTATGGATTGTAGCCTTGTCATTATGGAAGGTATTCTATTATTAAAAATTTTGTTATTCCAATGGATGGTAACCTTGTCATTATGGAAGGTAGTCTTTTGTCTAGATTGTTGTTACTCCAATGGATGGAAGCCTTGTAATTATTGAAGGTGTTCTGTTGTCGATATCTTTGTTACTCCAATGGATGATAGCCTTGTCATTATGCAAGGTAGTCTATTGTTCAGATTTTTTTTACTCCAATGGATGGTAGCCTTGTCATTATGGAAGATAGTCTATTGTCGAGATTTTTGTTATTCCAATGGATAGTAGCCTTGTCATTATTAAAGGTAGTCGGTCATTGAGATTTCTGTTACTTCAATGGATAGTAGCCTTGTCATTATGGAAGATAGTCTGTTGTTCAGATTTTTGTTACTCCAATGGATGGTAACCTTGTCATTATGGAAGGTAGTCTGTTGTCGACATTTTTGTTATTCCATTGGATGGTAGCCTTGTCATTATGGAAGGTAGTTTATTGTCGAGATTTGTGTTATTCCAATGTATGGTAGCCTTGTCGTTATGGAAGGTAGTCTGTTTTCGAGATTTTTGTTACTCAAATGGATTGTAGCCTTGTCTTTATGGATGGTATTCTGTCGTTGATATTTTTGTTACTCCAATGGATGATAGCCTTGTCATTATGGAAGGTAGTCTATTGTCGAGATATTTCTTATTCCAATGGATTGTAGCCCTGTCATTATGGAAGGTAGTCTTTTGTAGAGATTTTAGTTATTCCAATGGATTGTAGCCTTGTGATTATTGAAGTTGGTATGTCGTTGAGAATTCTGTTACTCTAATGGATTGTAGCCTTGTCATTATGGAAGGTAGTTTGTTCTTCAGACTTTTGTTACTCCAATGAATGGTAGCCTTGTGATTATGGAAGGTAGACTATTGTCGATATTTTTGTTATTCCATTGAATGGGGGCCTTGTAATTATGGAAGGTAGTCTGTTGTCGAGATTTTTGTTATTCCAATGGATGGTAACCTTGTCCTTATGGAAGGTAGTATTTTGTCGATATTTTTGGTACTCCATTGGATGGTAGCGTTGTCATTTTTGAAGGTAGTCTGTTGTCGATATCTTTGTTACTCTAATGGATGATAGCCTTGTCATTATGGAAGGTAGTTTGTTGTTCAGATTTTTATTACTCCAATGGATGGTAGCCTTGTCATTATGGAAGGTAGTCTATTGTCGAGATTTTGTTACTCCAATGGATGGTAGCCTTGTCATTTCGGAAGGTAGTCGGTCGTTGATATTTTTGTTACTCCAATGGATGGTAGCCTTATCATTATGGACGGTAGTCTGTTGTTCAGATTTTTGTTACTCCAACGGATGATAGCATTGTCATTATGGAAGGTAGTCTATTGTCGAGATTTTTGTTATTCCAATGGATGGTAGCCTTGTCATTATGGAAGTTAGTCTACTGTCGAGATTTTTGATACTCCAATGGATGGTAGCCTTGTAATTATGGAAGGTAGTATATTTTCGAGATTTTTTTTACTCCAATGGATGGTAGCCTTGTCATTATGGAAGGTAGTATGTCGTTGAGATTTCTGTTACTCCAATGGATTGTAGCCTTGTCATTATGGAAGGTAGTCTGTTGTCCATATTTTTGGTACTCCAATGGATGGTAGCCTTGTCATTTTTGAAGGTAGTCTGTTGTCGAGAATATTTTATTCCATTGGATGGTAGCCTTGTCATTATGGAAGGTAGTCTATTTTTGAGATTTTTGTTATTCCAATGGATGCTAACCATGTCATTATGAAAGGTAGTCTTTTGTCGATATTTTTGTTACTCCAATGGATGGTAGCCTTGTCATTATTGAAGGTAGTCTATTGTTGATATCTTTGTTACTCTAATGGATGGTAGCCTTGTCATTATGGAAGGTAGTCTATTGTCGAGATTTTTGTTATTCCAATGGATGGTAGCCTTTTCATTATAGAAGGTAGTCTGCTGTAGAGATTTTTGTTACTCCAAAGGATGGTAGCCTTTTCATTATGGAAGGTAGTCTGTCGTTGAGATTTCTGTTACTCCTATGGATTGTAGCCTTGTCATTATGGAAGGTAGTCTGTTGTTCAGATTTTTGTTACTCCAATGGATCCTAGCCATGTCATTATGGAAGGTGGTCTATTGTCGAGATTTTTGTTATTCCAATGAATGGTAACCTTGTCATTATGGAAGGTAGTCTGTTGTCTAGATTGTTGTTACACCAATGGATGAAAGCCTTGTAATTATTGAAGGTGGTCCGTTGTCGATATCTTTGTTACTCCAATGGATGATAGCCTTGTCATTATGCAAGGTAGTCTATTGTTTAGATTTTTGTTACTCCAATGGATGGTACCCTTGTCATTATGGAAGGTAGTATTTTGTCGATATTTTTGTTACTCGAATGGATGGTAGCATCGTCATTATTGAAGGTAGTTTGTTGTCGATATCTCTGTTACTCTAATGGATGATAGCCTTGTCATTATGGAAGGTAGTCTTTTGTCGATATTTTGGTTACTCCAATGGATGGTAGCCTTTTCATTATGGAATGTAGTCTGTTGTTTATATTTTTGTTATTCCAATGGATGGTAACCTTGTCATTTTTGAAGGTAGTCTATTGTCGATATCTTTGTTACTCTAATGGATGATAGCCTTGTCATTATGGAAGGTAGTCTGTTGTTCATATTTTTATTACTCCAATGGATGGTAGCCTTGTCATTATGGAAGGTAGTCTATTGTCGAGATTTTGTTACTCCAATGGATGGTAGCCTTGTCATTTCGGAAGGTAGTCGGTCGTTGATATTTTTGTTACTCCAATGGATGGTAGCCTTATCATTATGGACGGTAGTCTGTTGTTCAGATTTTTGTTACTCCAACGGATGATAGCATTGTCATTATGGAAGGTAGTCTATTGTCGAGATTTTTGTTATTCCAATGGATGGTAGCCTTGTCATTATGGAAGTTAGTCTACTGTCGAGATTTTTGATACTCCAAAGGATGGTAGCCTTGTAATTATGGAAGGTAGTATATTTTCGAGATTTTTTTTACTCCAATGGATGGTAGCCTTGTCATTATGGAAGGTAGTATGTCGTTGAGATTTCTGTTACTCCAATGGATTGTAGCCTTGTCATTATGGAAGGTAGTCTGTTGTCCATATTTTTGGTACTCCAATGGATGGTAGCCTTGTCATTTTTGAAGGTAGTCTGTTGTCGAGAATATTTTATTCCATTGGATGGTAGCCTTGTCATTATGGAAGGTAGTCTATTTTTGAGATTTTTGTTATTCCAATGGATGCTAACCATGTCATTATGAAAGGTAGTCTTTTGTCGATATTTTTGTTACTCCAATGGATGGTAGCCTTGTCATTATTGAAGGTAGTCTATTGTTGATATCTTTGTTACTCTAATGGATGGTAGCCTTGTCATTATGGAAGGTAGTCTATTGTCGAGATTTTTGTTATTCCAATGGATGGTAGCCTTTTCATTATAGAAGGTAGTCTGCTGTAGAGATTTTTGTTACTCCAAAGGATGGTAGCCTTTTCATTATGGAAGGTAGTCTGTCGTTGAGATTTCTGTTACTCCTATGGATTGTAGCCTTGTCATTATGGAAGGTAGTCTGTTGTTCAGATTTTTGTTACTCCAATGGATCCTAGCCATGTCATTATGGAAGGTGGTCTATTGTCGAGATTTTTGTTATTCCAATGAATGGTAACCTTGTCATTATGGAAGGTAGTCTGTTGTCTAGATTGTTGTTACACCAATGGATGAAAGCCTTGTAATTATTGAAGGTGGTCCGTTGTCGATATCTTTGTTACTCCAATGGATGATAGCCTTGTCATTATGCAAGGTAGTCTATTGTTTAGATTTTTGTTACTCCAATGGATGGTACCCTTGTCATTATGGAAGGTAGTATTTTGTCGATATTTTTGTTACTCGAATGGATGGTAGCATCGTCATTATTGAAGGTAGTTTGTTGTCGATATCTCTGTTACTCTAATGGATGATAGCCTTGTCATTATGGAAGGTAGTCTTTTGTCGATATTTTGGTTACTCCAATGGATGGTAGCCTTTTCATTATGGAATGTAGTCTGTTGTTTATATTTTTGTTATTCCAATGGATGGTAACCTTGTCATTTTTGAAGGTAGTCTATTGTCGATATCTTTGTTACTCTAATGGATGATAGCCTTGTCATTATGGAAGGTAGTCTGTTGTTCATATTTTTATTACTCCAATGGATGGTAGCCTTGTCATTATGGAAGGTATCCTGTTGTCGATATTTTGTTACTCCAATGGATGGTAGCCTTGTCATTACAGAAGGTAGTCGGTCGTTGAGATTTCTGTTACTCCAATGGATGGTAGCCTTGTCATTATGGAAGGTAGTCTGTTGTCCATATTTTTGTTACTCCAATGGATGGTAGCCTTGTCATTTTGGAAGGTAGTCTGTTGTCGAGAATATCTTATTCCATTGGATGGTAGCCTTGTCATTATGGAAGGTAGTCTGTTTTTGAGATTATTGTTATTCCAATGGATGCTAACCATGTCATTATGAAAGGTAGTCTTTTATCGAGATTTTTGTTACTCCAATGGATGGTAGCCTTGTCATTATTGAAGGTAGTCTATTGTCGATATCTTTGTTACTCTAATGGATGGTAGCCTTGTCATTATGGAAAGTAGTCTATTGTCGAGATTTTTGTTATTCCAATGGATGGTAGCCTTGTCATTATGGAAGGTAGTCTGTTGTAGAGATTTTTGTTACTCCAAAGGATGGTAGCCTATTCATTATGGAAGGTAGTCTGTCGTTGAGATTTTTGTTACTCCTATGGATTGTAGCCTTGTCATTATGGAAGGTAGTCTTTTGTCGATATTTTTGTTACTCCAATGGATGGTAGCCTTTTCATTATGGAAGGTAGTCTGTTGTCGATATTTCTGTTACTCCTATGGATTGTAGCCTTGTCATTATGGAAGGTAGTCTGTTGTTCATATTTTTGTTACTCAAATGGATCCTAGCCATGTCATTATGGAAGGTAGTCTATTGTCGAGATTTTTGTTATTCCAATGAATGGTAACCTTGTCATTATGGAAGGTAGTCTTTTGTCTAGATTGTTGTTACACCAATGGATGAAAGCCTTGTAATTATTGAAGGTGGTCCGTTGTCGATATCTTTGTTACTCCAATGGATGATATCCTTGTCAATATGCAAGGTAGTCTATTGTTTAGATTTTTGTTACTCCAATGGATGGTACCCTTGTCATTATGGAAGGTAGTATTTTGTCGATATTTTTGTTACTCGAATGGATGGTAGCATCGTCATTATTGAAGGTAGTTTGTTGTCGATATCTCTGTTACTCTAATGGATGATAGCCTTGTCATTATGGAAGGTAGTCTTTTGTCGATATTTTGGTTACTCAAATGGATGGTAGCCTTTTCTTTATGGAATGCAGTCTGTTGTTTATATTTTTGTTATTCCAATGGATGGTAACCTTGTCATTTTTGATGGTAGTCTGTTGTCGATATCTTTGTTACTCTAATGGATGATAGCCTTGTCATTATGGAAGGTAGTCTGTTGTTCATATTTTTATTACTCCAATGGATGGTAGCCTTGTCATTATGGAAGGTATCCTATTGTCGATATTTTGTTACTCCAATGGATGGTAGCCTTGTCATTACGGAAGGTATTCGGTCGTTGAGATTTTTGTTACTCCAATGGATGGTAGCCTTGTCATTATGGAAGTTAGTTTGTTGTTCATATTTTTGTTACTCCAATGGATGATAGCATTGTCATTATGGAAGGTAGTCTATTGTCGAGATTTTTGTTATTCCAATGGATGGTAGCCTTGTCATTACGGAAGGTAGTCTACTGTCGAGATTTCTGATACTCCAATGGATGGTAGCCTTGTAATTATGGAAGGTAGTCTATTTTCGAGATTTTTTTACTCCAATGGATGGTAGCCTTGTCATTATGGAAGGTAGTCTGTCGTTGAGATTTCTGTTACTCCAATGGATTGTAGCCTTGTCATTATGGAAGGTAGTCTGTTGTCCATATTTTTGTTACTCCAATGGATGGTAGCCTTGTCATTTTAGAAGGTAGTTTGTTGTCGAGAATATTTTATTCCATTGGATGGTAGCCTTGTCATTATGGAAGGTAGTCTGTTTTTGAGATTTTTGTTATTCCAATGGATGCTAACCATGTCATTATGAAAGGTAGTCTTTTATCGAGATTTTTGTTACTCCAATGGATGGTAGCCTTGTCATTATTGAAGGTAGTCTATTGTCGATATCTTTGTTACTCTAATGGACGGTAGCCTTGTCATTATGGAAGGTAGTCTATTGTCGAGATTTTTGTTATTCCAATGGATGGTAGCCTTGTCATTATGGAAGGTAGTCTGTTGTAGAGATTTTTGTTACTCCAAAGGATGGTAGCCTATTCATTATGGAAGGTAGTCTGTCGTTGAGATTTTTGTTACTCCTATGGATTGTAGCCTTGTCATTATGGAAGGTAGTCTTTTGTCGATATTTTTGTTACTCCAATGGATGGTAGCCTTTTCATTATGGAAGGTAGTCTGTTGTCGAGATTTTGTTACTCTAATGGATGGTAGCCTTGTCATTATGGAACATAGTCTGTTTTCAATATTTTTGTTGCTCCAATGAATGGTAGCCTTGTCATTATGGAAGGTAGTTTGTTGTCGAGATTTTTGATACTCCAATGGATGGTATCCTTGTCATTATGGAAGGTAGTCTGTTCTTTATATTTTTGTAATTCCAATGGATGGTAACCTTGTCATTATGGAAGGTAGTCTTTTGTCGTGATTTTTGTTTCTCCAACGGATGGTAGCCTTGTCATTTTTGAAGGTAGTCTGTTGTCGATATCTTTGTTACTCTAATGGATGATAACCTTGTCATTATGGAAGGTAGTCTATTCATATTTTTATTACTCCAATGGATGGTAGCCTTGTCATTGTGGAAGGTAGCCTGTTGTCGATATTTTGTTACTCCAATGGATGGTATGCTTGTCATTACGGAAGGTAGTCGGTCGTTGAGATTTCTATTACTCCAATGGATGGTAGCCTTGTCATTATGGAAGTTAGTCTGTTGTTCATATTTTTGTTACTCCAATGGAGGATAGCATTGTCATTATGGAAGGTAGTCTATTGTCGAGATTTTTGTTATTCCAATGGATGGTAGCCTTGTCATTATGGAAGGTAGTCTACTGTCGATATTTTTGATATTCCAATGGATGGTAGCCTTGTAATTATGGAAGGTAGTATATTTTCGAGATTTTTTTACTTCAATGGATGGTAGCCTTGTCATTATGGAAGGTAGTCTATCGTTGAGATTTCTGTTACTCCAATGGATTGTAGCCTTGTCATTATGGAAGGTAGTCTGTTGTCCATATTTTTGTTACTCCAATGGATGGTAGCCTTGTCATTTTGGAAGGTAGTCTGTTGTCGAGAATATTTTATTCCATTGGATGGTAGCCTTGTCATTATGGAAGGTAGTCTGTTGTAGAGATTTTTGTTACTCCAAAGGATGGTAGCCTTTTCATTATGGAAGGTAGTCTGTCGTTGAGATTTCTGTTACTCCTATGGATTGTAGCCTTATGATTATGGAAGGTAGTCTGTTGTTCAGATTTTTGTTACTCCAATGGATGCTAGCCTTGTCATTATGGAAGGTAGTCTATTGTCGAGATTTTTGTTATTCCAATGAATGGTAACCTTGTCATTATGGAAGGTAGTCTGTTGTCTAGATTGTTGTTACACCAATGGATGAAAGCCTTGTAATTATTGAAGGTGGTCCGTTGTCGATATCTTTGTTACTCCAATGGATGATAGCCTTGTCATTATGCAAGGTAGTCTATTGTTTAGATTTTTGTTACTCCAATGGATGGTACCCTTGTCATTATGGAAGGTAGTATTTTGTCGATATTTTTGTTACTCGAATGGATGGTAGCATCGTCATTATTGAAGGTAGTTTGTTGTCGATATCTCTGTTACTCTAATGGATGATAGCCTTGTCATTATGGAAGGTAGTCTTTTGTCGATATTTTGGTTACTCCAATGGATGGTAGCCTTTTCATTATGGAATGTAGTCTGTTGTTTATATTTTTGTTATTCCAATGGATGGTAACCTTGTCATTTTTAAAGGTAGTCTATTGTCGATATCTTTGTTACTCTAATGGATGATAGCCTTGTCATTATGGAAGGTAGTCTGTTGTTCATATTTTTATTACTCCAATGGATGGTAGCCTTGTCATTATGGAAGGTATCCTGTTGTCGATATTTTGTTACTCCAATGGATGGTAGCCTTGTCATTACGGAAGGTAGTCGGTCGTTGAGATTTCTGTTACTCCAATGGATGGTAGCCTTGTCATTATGGAAGGTAGTCTGTTGTCCATATTTTTGTTACTCCAATGGATGGTAGCCTTGTCATTTTGGAAGGTAGTCTGTTGTCGAGAATATCTTATTCCATTGGATGGTAGCCTTGTCATTATGGAAGGTAGTCTGTTTTTGAGATTATTGTTATTCCAATGGATGCTAACCATGTCATTATGAAAGGTAGTCTTTTATCGAGATTTTTGTTACTCCAATGGATGGTAGCCTTGTCATTATTGAAGGTAGTCTATTGTCGATATCTTTGTTACTCTAATGGATGGTAGCCTTGTCATTATGGAAGGTAGTCTATTGTCGAGATTTTTGTTATTCCAATGGATGGTAGCCTTGTCATTATGGAAGGTAGTCTGTTGTAGAGATTTTTGTTACTCCAAAGGATGGTAGCCTATTCATTATGGAAGGTAGTCTGTCGTTGAGATTTTTGTTACTCCTATGGATTGTAGCCTTGTCATTATGGAAGGTAGTCTTTTGTCGATATTTTTGTTACTCCAATGGATGGTAGCCTTTTCATTATGGAAGGTAGTCTGTTGTCGAGATTTCTGTTACTCCTATGGATTGTAGCCTTGTCATTATGGAAGGTAGTCTGTTGTTCATATTTTTGTTACTCAAATGGATCCTAGCCATGTCATTATGGAAGGTAGTCTATTGTCGAGATTTTTGTTATTCCAATGAATGGTAACCTTGTCATTATGGAAGGTAGTCTTTTGTCTAGATTGTTGTTACACCAATGGATGAAAGCCTTGTAATTATTGAAGGTGGTCCGTTGTCGATATCTTTGTTACTCCAATGGATGATAGCCTTGTCAATATGCAAGGTAGTCTATTGTTTAGATTTTTGTTACTCCAATGGATGGTACCCTTGTCATTATGGAAGGTAGTATTTTGTCGATATTTTTGTTACTCGAATGGATGGTAGCATCGTCATTATTGAAGGTAGTTTGTTGTCGATATCTCTGTTACTCTAATGGATGATAGCCTTGTCATTATGGAAGTTAGTCTTTTGTCGATATTTTGGTTACTCAAATGGATGGTAGCCTTTTCTTTATGGAATGTAGTCTGTTGTTTATATTTTTGTTATTCCAATGGATGGTAACCTTGTCATTTTTGAAGGTAGTCTGTTGTCGATATCTTTGTTACTCTAATGGATGATAGCCTTGTCATTATGGAAGGTAGTCTGTTGTTCATATTTTTATTACTCCAATGGATGGTAGCCTTGTCATTATGGAAGGTATCCTGTTGTCGATATTTTGTTACTCCAATGGATGGTAGCCTTGTCATTATGGAAGGTATTCGGTCGTTGAGATTTTTGTTACTCCAATGGATGGTAGCCTTGTCATTATGGAAGTTAGTTTGTTGTTCATATTTTTGTTACTCCAATGGATGATAGCATTGTCATTATGGAAGGTAGTCTATTGTCGAGATTTTTGTTATTCCAATGGATGGTAGCCTTGTCATTACGGAAGGTAGTCTACTGTCGAGATTTCTGATACTCCAATGGATGGTAGCCTTGTAATTATGGAAGGTAGTCTATTTTCGAGATTTTTTTACTCCAATGGATGGTAGCCTTGTCATTATGGAAGGTAGTCTGTCGTTGAGATTTCTGTTACTCCAATGGATTGTAGCCTTGTCATTATGGAAGGTAGTCTGTTGTCCATATTTTTGTTACTCCAATGGATGGTAGCCTTGTCATTTTAGAAGGTAGTTTGTTGTCGAGAATATTTTATTCCATTGGATGGTAGCCTTGTCATTATGGAAGGTAGTCTGTTTTTGAGATTTTTGTTATTCCAATGGATGCTAACCATGTCATTATGAAAGGTAGTCTTTTATCGAGATTTTTGTTACTCCAATGGATGGTAGCCTTGTCATTATTGAAGGTAGTCTATTGTCGATATCTTTGTTACTCTAATGGACGGTAGCCTTGTCATTATGGAAGGTAGTCTATTGTCGAGATTTTTGTTATTCCAATGGATGGTAGCCTTGTCATTATGGAAGGTAGTCTGTTGTAGAGATTTTTGTTACTCCAAAGGATGGTAGCCTATTCATTATGGAAGGTAGTCTGTCGTTGAGATTTTTGTTACTCCTATGGATTGTAGCCTTGTCATTATGGAAGGTAGTCTTTTGTCGATATTTTTGTTACTCCAATGGATGGTAGCCTTTTCATTATGGAAGGTAGTCTGTTGTCGAGATTTTGTTACTCTAATGGATGGTAGCCTTGTCATTATGGAACATAGTCTGTTTTCAATATTTTTGTTGCTCCAATGAATGGTAGCCTTGTCATTATGGAAGGTAGTTTGTTGTCGAGATTTTTGATACTCCAATGGATGGTATCCTTGTCATTATGGAAGGTAGTCTGTTCTTTATATTTTTGTAATTCCAATGGATGGTAACCTTGTCATTATGGAAGGTAGTCTTTTGTCGTGATTTTTGTTTCTCCAACGGATGGTAGCCTTGTCATTTTTGAAGGTAGTCTGTTGTCGATATCTTTGTTACTCTAATGGATGATAGCCTTGTCATTATGGAAGGTAGTCTATTCATATTTTTATTACTCCAATGGATGGTAGCCTTGTCATTGTGGAAGGTAGCCTGTTGTCGATATTTTGTTACTCCAATGGATGGTATCCTTGTCATTACGGAAGGTAGTCGGTCGTTGAGATTTCTATTACTCCAATGGATGGTAGCCTTGTCATTATGGAAGTTAGTCTGTTGTTCATATTTTTGTTACTCCAATGTAGGATAGCATTGTCATTATGGAAGGTAGTCTATTGTCGAGATTTTTGTTATTCCAATGGATGGTAGCCTTGTCATTATGGAAGGTAGTCTACTGTCGATATTTTTGATATTCCAATGGATGGTAGCCTTGTAATTATGGAAGGTAGTATATTTTCGAGATTTTTTTACTTCAATGGATGGTAGCCTTGTCATTATGGAAGGTAGTCTATCGTTGAGATTTCTGTTACTCCAATGGATTGTAGCCTTGTCATTATGGAAGGTAGTCTGTTGTCCATATTTTTGTTACTCCAATGGATGGTAGCCTTGTCATTTTGGAAGGTAGTCTGTTGTCGAGAATATTTTATTCCAATGGATGGTAGCCTTGTCATTATGGAAGGTAGTCTGTTGTAGAGATTTTTGTTACTCCAAAGGATGGTAGCCTTTTCATTATGGAAGGTAGTCTGTCGTTGAGATTTCTGTTACTCCTATGGATTGTAGCCTTATGATTATGGAAGGTAGTCTGTTGTTCAGATTTTTGTTACTCCAATGGATGCTAGCCTTGTCATTATGGAAGGTAGTCTATTGTCGAGATTTTTGTTATTCCAATGGATGGTAACCTTGTCATTATGGAAGGTAGTCTTTTGTCTAGATTGTTGTTACACCAATGGATGGTAACCTTATCATTATGAAAGGTAATCCGTTGTCAAGATTTGGGTTATTCCAATGTATGGTAGCCTTGTCGTTATGGAAGGTAGTCTGTTGTCGAGATTTTTGTTACTCAAATGGATGGTAGCCTTGTCTTTATGGAAGGTATTATGTCGTTGATATTTTTGTTACTCCAATGGATGGTAGCCTTATCATTATGGAACATAGTATGTCGTTGAGATTTTTGTTACTCCAATGGATGATAGCCTTGTCATTATGAAAGGTAGTCTATTGTCGAGATATTTCTTATTCCAATGGATTGTAGCCTTGTCATTATGGAAGGTAGTCTTTTGTTGAGATTTTTGTTATTCCAATGGATTGTAGCCTTGTCATTATTGAAGTTAGTCTATCATTGAGAATTCTATTACTCCAATGGATTGTAGCCTTGTCATTATGGAAGCTAGTTTGTTCGTCAGACTTTTGTTACTCCAATGAATGGTAGCCTTGTGATTATGGAAGGTAGACTGTTGTCGATATTTTTGTTATTCCATTGGATGGTAGCCTTGTCATTGTGTAAGGTAGTTTGTTGTCGAGATTTTTGTTATTCCAATGGATGGTAACCTTGTCATTATAGAAGGTAGTATTTTGTCGATATTTTTGTTACTCGAATTGATGGTAGCATTGTCATTATTGAACGTAGATTGTTGTCGATATCTCTGTTACTCCAATGGATGATAGCCTTGTCATTATGGAAGGTAGTCTTTTGTCGATATTTTTGTTACTCCAATGGATGGTAGCCTTTTCATTATGGAAGGTAGTTTGTTGTCGAGATTTTGTTACTCTAATGGATGGTAGCCTTGTCATTATGGAACATAGTCTATTTCCAATATTCATGTTACTCCAACGGATGGTAGCCTTGTCATTATGGAAGGTAGTTTGCTGTCTAGATTTTTGATACTCCAATGGATGGTAGCCTTGTCATTATGGAAGGTAGTCTGTTGTTTATATTTTTGTCATTCCAATGGATGGTAACCTTGTCATTATGGAAGGTAGTCTTTTGTCGAGATTTTTGTTACTCCAATTGATGGTAGCCTTGTCATTTTTGAAGGTAGTCTGTTGTCGATATCTTTGTTACTCTAATGGATGATAGCCTTGTCATTATGCAAGGTAGTCTGTTGTTCATATTTTTATTACTCCAATGGATGGTAGCCTTGTCATTATGGAAGGTAGCCTGTTGTCGATATTTTGTTACTCCAATGGATGGTAGCCTTGTCATTACAGAAGACAGTCGGTCGTTGAGATTTCTGTTACTCCAATGGATGGTAGCCTTGTCATTATTGAAGGTAGTCTATTGTCGATATCTTTGTTACTCCAATGGATGATAGCATTGTCATTATGGAAGGTAGTCTATTGTCGAGATTTTTGTTATTCCAATGGATGGTAGCCTTGTCATTATGGAAGGTAGTCTACTGTCGAGATTTTTGATACTCCAATGGATGGTAGCCTTGTCATTACGGAAGGTAGTCGGTCGTTGAGATTTCTGTTACTCCAATGGATGGTAGCCTTGTCATTATGGAAGGTAGTCCGTTGTCCATATTTTTGTTACTCCAATGGATGGTAGCCTTGTCATTTTGGAAGGTAGTCTGTTGTCGAGAATATCTTATTCCATTGGATGGTAGCCTTGTCATTATGGAAGGTAGTCTGTTTTTGAGATTATTGTTATTCCAATGGATGCTAACCATGTCATTATGAAAGGTAGTCTTTTATCGAGATTTTTGTTACTCCAATGGATGGTAGCCTTGTCATTATTGAAGGTAGTCTATTGTCGATATCTTTGTTACTCTAATGGATGGTAGCCTTGTCATTATGGAAGGTAGTCTATTGTCGAGATTTTTGTTATTCCAATGGATGGTAGCCTTGTCATTATGGAAGGTAGTCTGTTGTAGAGATTTTTGTTACTCCAAAGGATGGTAGCCTATTCATTATGGAAGGTAGTCTGTCGTTGAGATTTTTGTTACTCCTATGGATTGTAGCCTTGTCATTATGGAAGGTAGTCTTTTGTCGATATTTTTGTTACTCCAATGGATGGTAGCCTTTTCATTATGGAAGGTAGTCTGTTGTCGAGATTTCTGTTACTCCTATGGATTGTAGCCTTGTCATTATGGAAGGTAGTCTGTTGTTCATATTTTTGTTACTCAAATGGATCCTAGCCATGTCATTATGGAAGGTAGTCTATTGTCGAGATTTTTGTTATTCCAATGAATGGTAACCTTGTCATTATGGAAGGTAGTCTTTTGTCTAGATTGTTGTTACACCAATGGATGAAAGCCTTGTAATTATTGAAGGTGGTCCGTTGTCGATATCTTTGTTACTCCAATGGATGATAGCCTTGTCAATATGCAAGGTAGTCTATTGTTTAGATTTTTGTTACTCCAATGGATGGTACCCTTGTCATTATGGAAGGTAGTATTTTGTCGATATTTTTGTTACTCGAATGGATGGTAGCATCGTCATTATTGAAGGTAGTTTGTTGTCGATATCTCTGTTACTCTAATGGATGATAGCCTTGTCATTATGGAAGTTAGTCTTTTGTCGATATTTTGGTTACTCAAATGGATGGTAGCCTTTTCTTTATGGAATGTAGTCTGTTGTTTATATTTTTGTTATTCCAATGGATGGTAACCTTGTCATTTTTGAAGGTAGTCTGTTGTCGATATCTTTGTTACTCTAATGGATGATAGCCTTGTCATTATGGAAGGTAGTCTGTTGTTCATATTTTTATTACTCCAATGGATGGTAGCCTTGTCATTATGGAAGGTATCCTGTTGTCGATATTTTGTTACTCCAATGGATGGTAGCCTTGTCATTATGGAAGGTATTCGGTCGTTGAGATTTTTGTTACTCCAATGGATGGTAGCCTTGTCATTATGGAAGTTAGTTTGTTGTTCATATTTTTGTTACTCCAATGGATGATAGCATTGTCATTATGGAAGGTAGTCTATTGTCGAGATTTTTGTTATTCCAATGGATGGTAGCCTTGTCATTACGGAAGGTAGTCTACTGTCGAGATTTCTGATACTCCAATGGATGGTAGCCTTGTAATTATGGAAGGTAGTCTATTTTCGAGATTTTTTTACTCCAATGGATGGTAGCCTTGTCATTATGGAAGGTAGTCTGTCGTTGAGATTTCTGTTACTCCAATGGATTGTAGCCTTGTCATTATGGAAGGTAGTCTGTTGTCCATATTTTTGTTACTCCAATGGATGGTAGCCTTGTCATTTTAGAAGGTAGTTTGTTGTCGAGAATATTTTATTCCATTGGATGGTAGCCTTGTCATTATGGAAGGTAGTCTGTTTTTGAGATTTTTGTTATTCCAATGGATGCTAACCATGTCATTATGAAAGGTAGTCTTTTATCGAGATTTTTGTTACTCCAATGGATGGTAGCCTTGTCAATATTGAAGGTACTCTATTGTCGATATCTTTGTTACTCTAATGGACGGTAGCCTTGTCATTATGGAAGGTAGTCTATTGTCGAGATTTTTGTTATTCCAATGGATGGTAGCCTTGTCATTATGGAAGGTAGTCTGTTGTAGAGATTTTTGTTACTCCAAAGGATGGTAGCCTATTCATTATGGAAGGTAGTCTGTCGTTGAGATTTTTGTTACTCCTATGGATTGTAGCCTTGTCATTATGGAAGGTAGTCTTTTGTCGATATTTTTGTTACTCCAATGGATGGTAGCCTTTTCATTATGGAAGGTAGTCTGTTGTCGAGATTTTGTTACTCTAATGGATGGTAGCCTTGTCATTATGGAACATAGTCTGTTTTCAATATTTTTGTTGCTCCAATGAATGGTAGCCTTGTCATTATGGAAGGTAGTTTGTTGTCGAGATTTTTGATACTCCAATGGATGGTATCCTTGTCATTATGGAAGGTAGTCTGTTCTTTATATTTTTGTAATTCCAATGGATGGTAACCTTGTCATTATGGAAGGTAGTCTTTTGTCGTGATTTTTGTTTCTCCAACGGATGGTAGCCTTGTCATTTTTGAAGGTAGTCTGTTGTCGATATCTTTGTTACTCTAATGGATGATAGCCTTGTCATTATGGAAGGTAGTCTATTCATATTTTTATTACTCCAATGGATGGTAGCCTTGTCATTGTGGAAGGTAGCCTGTTGTCGATATTTTGTTACTCCAATGGATGGTATCCTTGTCATTACGGAAGGTAGTCGGTCGTTGAGATTTCTATTACTCCAATGGATGGTAGCCTTGTCATTATGGAAGTTAGTCTGTTGTTCATATTTTTGTTACTCCAATGTAGGATAGCATTGTCATTATGGAAGGTAGTCTATTGTCGAGATTTTTGTTATTCCAATGGATGGTAGCCTTGTCATTATGGAAGGTAGTCTACTGTCGATATTTTTGATATTCCAATGGATGGTAGCCTTGTAATTATGGAAGGTAGTATATTTTCGAGATTTTTTTACTTCAATGGATGGTAGCCTTGTCATTATGGAAGGTAGTCTATCGTTGAGATTTCTGTTACTCCAATGGATTGTAGCCTTGTCATTATGGAAGGTAGTCTGTTGTCCATATTTTTGTTACTCCAATGGATGGTAGCCTTGTCATTTTGGAAGGTAGTCTGTTGTCGAGAATATTTTATTCCAATGGATGGTAGCCTTGTCATTATGGAAGGTAGTCTGTTGTAGAGATTTTTGTTACTCCAAAGGATGGTAGCCTTTTCATTATGGAAGGTAGTCTGTCGTTGAGATTTCTGTTACTCCTATGGATTGTAGCCTTATGATTATGGAAGGTAGTCTGTTGTTCAGATTTTTGTTACTCCAATGGATGCTAGCCTTGTCATTATGGAAGGTAGTCTATTGTCGAGATTTTTGTTATTCCAATGGATGGTAACCTTGTCATTATGGAAGGTAGTCTTTTGTCTAGATTGTTGTTACACCAATGGATGGTAACCTTATCATTATGAAAGGTAATCCGTTGTCAAGATTTGGGTTATTCCAATGTATGGTAGCCTTGTCGTTATGGAAGGTAGTCTGTTGTCGAGATTTTTGTTACTCAAATGGATGGTAGCCTTGTCTTTATGGAAGGTATTATGTCGTTGATATTTTTGTTACTCCAATGGATGGTAGCCTTATCATTATGGAACATAGTATGTCGTTGAGATTTTTGTTACTCCAATGGATGATAGCCTTGTCATTATGAAAGGTAGTCTATTGTCGAGATATTTCTTATTCCAATGGATTGTAGCCTTGTCATTATGGAAGGTAGTCTTTTGTTGAGATTTTTGTTATTCCAATGGATTGTAGCCTTGTCATTATTGAAGTTAGTCTATCATTGAGAATTCTATTACTCCAATGGATTGTAGCCTTGTCATTATGGAAGCTAGTTTGTTCGTCAGACTTTTGTTACTCCAATGAATGGTAGCCTTGTGATTATGGAAGGTAGACTGTTGTCGATATTTTTGTTATTCCATTGGATGGTAGCCTTGTCATTGTGTAAGGTAGTTTGTTGTCGAGATTTTTGTTATTCCAATGGATGGTAACCTTGTCATTATAGAAGGTAGTATTTTGTCGATATTTTTGTTACTCGAATTGATGGTAGCATTGTCATTATTGAACGTAGATTGTTGTCGATATCTCTGTTACTCCAATGGATGATAGCCTTGTCATTATGGAAGGTAGTCTTTTGTCGATATTTTTGTTACTCCAATGGATGGTAGCCTTTTCATTATGGAAGGTAGTTTGTTGTCGAGATTTTGTTACTCTAATGGATGGTAGCCTTGTCATTATGGAAGGTAGTTTGCTGTCTAGATTTTTGATACTCCAATGGATGGTAGCCTTGTCATTATGGAAGGTAGTCTGTTGTTTATATTTTTGTCATTCCAATGGATGGTAACCTTGTCATTATGGAAGGTAGTCTTTTGTCGAGATTTTTGTTACTCCAATTGATGGTAGCCTTGTCATTTTTGAAGGTAGTCTGTTGTCGATATCTTTGTTACTCTAATGGATGATAGCCTTGTCATTATGCAAGGTAGTCTGTTGTTCATATTTTTATTACTCCAATGGATGGTAGCCTTGTCATTATGGAAGGTAGCCTGTTGTCGATATTTTGTTACTCCAATGGATGGTAGCCTTGTCATTACAGAAGACAGTCGGTCGTTGAGATTTCTGTTACTCCAATGGATGGTAGCCTTGTCATTATTGAAGGTAGTCTATTGTCGATATCTTTGTTACTCCAATGGATGATAGCATTGTCATTATGGAAGGTAGTCTATTGTCGAGATTTTTGTTATTCCAATGGATGGTAGCCTTGTCATTATGGAAGGTAGTCTACTGTCGAGATTTTTGATACTCCAATGGATGGTAGCCTTGTAATTATGGAAGGTAGTATATTGTCGAGATTTTTTTTACTCCAATGGATGGTAGCCTTGTCATTATGGAAGGTAGTCTATCGTTGAGATTTCTGTTACTCCAATGGATTGTAGCCTTGTCATTATGGAAGGTAGTCTGTTGTCCATATTTTTGTTACTCCAATGGATGGTAGCCTTGTCATTTTGGAAGGTAGTCTGTTGTCGAGAATATTTTATTCCAATGGATGGTAGCCTTGTCATTATGGAAGGTAGTCTGTTGTAGAGATTTTTGTTACTCCAAAGGATGGTAGCCTTTTCATTATGGAAGGTAGTCTGTCGTTGAGATTTCTGTTACTCCTATGGATTGTAGCCTTATGATTATGGAAGGTAGTCTGTTGTTCAGATTTTTGTTACTCCAATGGATGCTAGCCTTGTCATTATGGAAGGTAGTCTATTGTCGAGATTTTTGTTATTCCAATGGATGGTAACCTTGTCATTATGGAAGGTAGTCTTTTGTCTAGATTGTTGTTACACCAATGGATGGTAACCTTATCATTATGAAAGGTAATCCGTTGTCAAGATTTGGGTTATTCCAATGTATGGTAGCCTTGTCGTTATGGAAGGTAGTCTGTTGTCGAGATTTTTGTTACTCAAATGGATGGTAGCCTTGTCTTTATGGAAGGTATTATGTCGTTGATATTTTTGTTACTCCAATGGATGGTAGCCTTATCATTATGGAACGTAGTATGTCGTTGAGATTTTTGTTACTCCAATGGATGATAGCCTTGTCATTATGAAAGGTAGTCTATTGTCGAGATATTTCTTATTCCAATGGATTGTAGCCTTGTCATTATGGAAGGTAGTCTTTTGTTGAGATTTTTGTTATTCCAATGGATTGTAGCCTTGTCATTATTGAAGTTAGTCTATCATTGAGAATTCTATTACTCCAATGGATTGTAGCCTTGTCATTATGGAAGGTAGTTTGTTCGTCAGACTTTTGTTACTCCAATGAATGGTAGCCTTGTGATTATGGAAGGTAGACTGTTGTCGATATTTTTGTTATTCCATTGGATGGTAGCCTTGTCATTGTGTAAGGTAGTTTGTTGTCGAGATTTTTGTTATTCCAATGGATGGTAACCTTGTCATTATAGAAGGTAGTATTTTGTCGATATTTTTGTTACTCGAATTGATGGTAGCATTGTCATTATTGAACGTAGATTGTTGTCGATATCTCTGTTACTCCAATGGATGATAGCCTTGTCATTATGGAAGGTAGTCTTTTGTCGATATTTTTGTTACTCCAATGGATGGTAGCCTTTTCATTATGGAAGGTAGTTTGTTGTCGAGATTTTGTTACTCTAATGGATGGTAGCCTTGTCATTATGGAACATAGTCTATTTCCAATATTCATGTTACTCCAACGGATGGTAGCCTTGTCATTATGGAAGGTAGTTTGCTGTCTAGATTTTTGATACTCCAATGGATGGTAGCCTTGTCATTATGGAAGGTAGTCTGTTGTTTATATTTTTGTCATTCCAATGGATGGTAACCTTGTCATTATGGAAGGTAGTCTTTTGTCGAGATTTTTGTTACTCCAATTGATGGTAGCCTTGTCATTTTTGAAGGTAGTCTGTTGTCGATATCTTTGTTACTCTAATGGATGATAGCCTTGTCATTATGCAAGGTAGTCTGTTGTTCATATTTTTATTACTCCAATGGATGGTAGCCTTGTCATTATGGAAGGTAGCCTGTTGTCGATATTTTGTTACTCCAATGGATGGTAGCCTTGTCATTACGGAAGACAGTCGCTCGTTGTGATTTCTGTTACTCCAATGGATGGTAGCCTTGTCATTATTGAAGGTAGTCTATTGTCGATATCTTTGTTACTCCAATGGATGATAGCATTGTCATTATGGAAGGTAGTCTATTGTCGAGATTTTTGTTATTCCAATGGATGGTAGCCTTGTCATTATGGAAGGTAGTCTACTGTCGAGATTTTTGATACTCCAATGGATGGTAGCCTTGTAATTATGGAAGGTAGTATATTGTCGAGATTTTTTTTACTCCAATGGATGGTAGCCTTGTCATTATGGAAGGTAGTCTGTAGTTGAGATTTCTGTTACTCCAATGGATTGTAGCCTTGTCATTATGGAAGGTAGTCTGTTGTTCAGATTTTTGTTACTCCAATGGATGGTAGCCTTGTCATTTTGGAAGGTAGTCTGTTGTAGAGAATATTTTATTCCATTGGATGGTAGCCTTATCATTATGGAAGGTAGTCTGTTTTTGAGATTTTTGTTATTCCAATGGATGCTAACCATGTCATTATGAAAGGTAGTCTTTTTTCGAGATTTTTGTTACTCCAATGGATGGTAGCCTTGTCATTATTGAAGGTAGTCTATTGTCGATATCTTTGTTACTCTAATGGATGGTAGCCTTGTCATTATGGAAGGTAGTCTTTTGTCGATATTTTTGAAACTCCAATGGATGGTAGCCTTTTCATTATGGAAGGTAGTCTGTTGTCGAGATTTTGTTACTCTAATGGATGGTAGCCTTGTCATTATGGAACATAGTCTGTTTTCAATATTTTTGTTACTCCAATGAATGGTAGCCTTGTCATTATGGAAGGTAGTTTGTTGTCGAGATTTTTGATACTCCAATGGATGGTATCCTTGTCATTATGGAAGGTAGTCTATTCTTTATATTTTTGTAATTCCAATGGATGGTAACCTTGCCATTATGGAAGGTAGTCTTTTGTCGTGATTTTTGTTACTCCAACGGATGGTAGCCTTGTCATTTTTGAAGGTAGTCTGTTGTCGATATCTTTGTTACTCTAATGGATGATAGCCTTGTCATTATGGAAGGTAGTCTATTCATATTTTTTTTACTCCAATGGATGGTAGCCTTGTCATTATGGAAGGTAGCCTGTTGTCGATATTTTGTTACTCCAATGGATGGTAGCCTTGTCATTACGGAAGGTAGTCGGTCGTTGAGATTTCTATTACTCCAATGGATGGTAGCCTTGTCATTATGGAAGTTAGTCTGTTGTTCATATTTTTGTTACTCCAATGGATGATAGCATTGTCATTATGGAAGGTAGTCTATTGTTGAGATTTTTGTTATTCCAATGGATGGTAGCCTTGTCATTATGGAAGGTAGTCTACTGTCGAGATTTTTGATATTCCAATGGATGGTAGCCTTGTAATTATGGAAGGTAGTATATTTTCGAGATTTTTTTACTCTAATGGATGGTAGCCTTGTCATTATGGAAGGTAGTCTATCGTTGAGATTTCTGTTTCTCCAATGGATTGTAGCCTTGTCATTATGGAAGGTAGTCTGTTGTCCATATTTTTGTTACTCCAATGGATGGTAGCCTTGTCATTTTGGAAGGTAGTCTGTTGTCGAGAATATTTTATTCCATTGGATGGTAGCCTTGTCATTATGGAAGGTAGTCTGTTGTAGAGATTTTTGTTACTCCAAAGGATGGTAGCCTTTTCATTATGGAAGGTAGTCTATCGTTGAGATTTCTATTACTCCTATGGATTATAGCCTTATGATTATGGAAGAGAGTCTGTTGTTCAGATTTTTGTTACTCCAATGGATGCTAGCCTTGTCATTATGGAAGGTAGTCTATTGTCGAGATTTTTGTTATTCCAATGGATGGTAACCTTGTCATTATAGAAGGTAGTCTTTTGTCTAGATTGTTGTTACACCAATGGATGGTAACCTTATCATTATGAAAGCTAGTCCGTTGTCAAGATTTGGGTTATTCCAATGTATAGTAGCCTTGTCGTTATGGAAGGTAGTCTGTTGTCGAGATTTTTGTTACTCAAATGGATGGTAGCCTTGTCTTTATGGAAGGTATTATGTCGTTGATATTTTTGTTACTCCAATGGATGGTAGCCTTATCATTATGGAACGTAGTTTGTCGTTGAGATTTTTGTTACTCCAATGGATGATAGCCTTGTCATTATGAAAGGTAGTCTATTGTCGAGATATTTCTTATTCCAATGGATTGTAGCCTTGTCATTATGAAAGGTAGTCTATCATTGAGAATTCTATTACTCCAATGGATTGTAGCCTTGTCATTATGGAAGGTAGTTTGTTCGTCAGACTTTTGTTACTCCAATGAATGGTAGCCTTGTGTTTATGGAAGGTAGACTGTTGTCGATATTTTTGTTATTCCATTGGATGGTAGCCTTGTCATTATGTAAGGTAGTCTGTTGTCGAGATTTTTGTTATTCCAATGGATGCTAACCTTGTCATTATGGAAGGTAGTATTTTGTCGATATTTTTGTTACTCGAATGGATGGTAGCATTGTCATTATTGAACGTAGATTGTTGTCGATATCTCTTTTACTCCAATGGATGGTAGCCTTGTCATTATTGAAGGTAGTCTATTGTCGATATCTTTGTTACTCCAATGGATGATAGCATTGTCATTATGGAAGGTAGTCTATTGTCGAGATTTTTGTTATTCCAATGGATGGTAGCCTTGTCATTATGGAAGGTAGTCTACTGTCGAGATTTTTGATACTCCAATGGATGGTAGCCTTGTAATTATGGAAGGTAGTATATTGTCGAGATTTTTTTTACTCCAATGGATGGTAGCCTTGTCATTATGGAAGGTAGTCTGTAGTTGAGATTTCTGTTACTCCAATGGATTGTAGCCTTGTCATTATGGAAGGTAGTCTGTTGTTCAGATTTTTGTTACTCCAATGGATGGTAGCCTTGTCATTTTGGAAGGTAGTCTGTTGTAGAGAATATTTTATTCCATTGGATGGTAGCCTTATCATTATGGAAGGTAGTCTGTTTTTGAGATTTTTGTTATTCCAATGGATGCTAACCATGTCATTATGAAAGGTAGTCTTTTTTCGAGATTTTTGTTACTCCAATGGATGGTAGCCTTGTCATTATTGAAGGTAGTCTATTGTCGATATCTTTGTTACTCTAATGGATGGTAGCCTTGTCATTATGGAAGGTAGTCTTTTGTCGATATTTTTGAAACTCCAATGGATGGTAGCCTTTTCATTATGGAAGGTAGTCTGTTGTCGAGATTTTGTTACTCTAATGGATGGTAGCCTTGTCATTATGGAACATAGTCTGTTTTCAATATTTTTGTTACTCCAATGAATGGTAGCCTTGTCATTATGGAAGGTAGTTTGTTGTCGAGATTTTTGATACTCCAATGGATGGTATCCTTGTCATTATGGAAGGTAGTCTGTTCTTTATATTTTTGTAATTCCAATGGATGGTAACCTTGCCATTATGGAAGGTAGTCTTTTGTCGTGATTTTTGTTACTCCAACGGATGGTAGCCTTGTCATTTTTGAAGGTAGTCTGTTGTCGATATCTTTGTTACTCTAATGGATGATAGCCTTGTCATTATGGAAGGTAGTCTATTCATATTTTTTTTACTCCAATGGATGGTAGCCTTGTCATTATGGAAGGTAGCCTGTTGTCGATATTTTGTTACTCCAATGGATGGTAGCCTTGTCATTACGGAAGGTAGTCGGTCGTTGAGATTTCTATTACTCCAATGGATGGTAGCCTTGTCATTATGGAAGTTAGTCTGTTGTTCATATTTTTGTTACTCCAATGGATGATAGCATTGTCATTATGGAAGGTAGTCTATTGTTGAGATTTTTGTTATTCCAATGGATGGTAGCCTTGTCATTATGGAAGGTAGTCTACTGTCGAGATTTTTGATATTCCAATGGATGGTAGCCTTGTAATTATGGAAGGTAGTATATTTTCGAGATTTTTTTACTCTAATGGATGGTAGCCTTGTCATTATGGAAGGTAGTCTATCGTTGAGATTTCTGTTTCTCCAATGGATTGTAGCCTTGTCATTATGGAAGGTAGTCTGTTGTCCATATTTTTGTTACTCCAATGGATGGTAGCCTTGTCATTTTGGAAGGTAGTCTGTTGTCGAGAATATTTTATTCCATTGGATGGTAGCCTTGTCATTATGGAAGGTAGTCTGTTGTAGAGATTTTTGTTACTCCAAAGGATGGTAGCCTTTTCATTATGGAAGGTAGTCTATCGTTGAGATTTCTATTACTCCTATGGATTATAGCCTTATGATTATGGAAGAGAGTCTGTTGTTCAGATTTTTGTTACTCCAATGGATGCTAGCCTTGTCATTATGGAAGGTAGTCTATTGTCGAGATTTTTGTTATTCCAATGGATGGTAACCTTGTCATTATAGAAGGTAGTCTTTTGTCTAGATTGTTGTTACACCAATGGATGGTAACCTTATCATTATGAAAGCTAGTCCGTTGTCAAGATTTGGGTTATTCCAATGTATAGTAGCCTTGTCGTTATGGAAGGTAGTCTGTTGTCGAGATTTTTGTTACTCAAATGGATGGTAGCCTTGTCTTTATGGAAGGTATTATGTCGTTGATATTTTTGTTACTCCAATGGATGGTAGCCTTATCATTATGGAACGTAGTTTGTCGTTGAGATTTTTGTTACTCCAATGGATGATAGCCTTGTCATTATGAAAGGTAGTCTATTGTCGAGATATTTCTTATTCCAATGGATTGTAGCCTTGTCATTATGGAAGGTAGTCTATCATTGAGAATTCTATTACTCCAATGGATTGTAGCCTTGTCATTATGGAAGGTAGTTTGTTCGTCAGACTTTTGTTACTCCAATGAATGGTAGCCTTGTGTTTATGGAAGGTAGACTGTTGTCGATATTTTTGTTATTCCATTGGATGGTAGCCTTGTCATTATGTAAGGTAGTCTGTTGTCGAGATTTTTGTTATTCCAATGGATGCTAACCTTGTCATTATGGAAGGTAGTATTTTGTCGATATTTTTGTTACTCGAATGGATGGTAGCATTGTCATTATTGAACGTAGATTGTTGTCGATATCTCTTTTACTCCAATGGATGATAGCCTTGTCATTATGGAAGGTAGTCTTTTGTCGATATTTTTGTTACTCCAATGGATGGTAGCCTTTTCATTATGGAAGGTAGTTTGTTATCGAGATTTTGTTACTCTAATGGATGGTAGCCTTGTCATTATGGAACATAGTCTGTTTCCAATATTCATGTTACTCCAATGGATGGTAGCCTTGTCATTATGGAAGGTAGTTTTCTGTCGAGATTTTTGATACTCCAATGGATGGTAGCCTTGTCATTATGGAAGGTAGTCTGTTGTTTATATTTTTGTCATTCCAATGGATGGTAACCTTGTCATTATGGAAGGTAGTCTTTTGTCGAGATTTTTGTTACTCCAATGGATGGTAGCCTTGTCATTTTTGAAGGTAGTCTGTTGTCGATATCTTTGTTACTCTAATGGATGATAGCCTTGTCATTATGCAAGGTAGTCTGTTGTTCATATTTTTATTACTCCAATGGATGGTAGCCTTGTCATTATGGAAGGTAGCCTGTTGTCGTTATTTTGTACTCCAATGGATGGTAGCCTTGTCATTACGGAAGGTAGTCAGTCGTTGAGATTTCTGTTACTCTAATGGATGGTAGCCTTGTCATTATGGAAGGTAGTCTATTGTCGAGATTTTTGTTATTCCAATGGATGGTAGCCTTGTCATTATGGAAGGTAGTCTACTATCGAGATTTTTGATATTCCAATGGATGGTAGCCTTATAATTATGGAAGGTAGAATATTGTCGAGATTTTTTTTACTCCAATGGATGGTAGCCTTGTCATTATGGAAGGTAGTATGTAGTTGAGATTTCTGTTACTCCAATGGATTGTAGCCTTGTCATTATGGAAGGTAGTCTGTTGTTCAGATTTTTGTTACTCCAATGGATGGTAGCCTTGTCATTATGGAAGGAAATCTGTTGTCGAGAATATTTTATTCCATTGGATGGTAGCCTTGTCATTATGGAAGGTAGTATGTTTTTGAGATTTTTGTTATTCTAATGGATGGTAACCATGTCATTATGAAAGGTAGTCTTTTGTCGAGATTTTTGTTACTCCAATGGATGGTAGCCTTGTCATTATTGAAGGTAGTCTATTGTCGATATCTTTGTTACTCCAATGGATGGTAGCCTTGTCATTATGGAAGGTAGTCTATTGTCGAGATTTTTGTTATTCCAATGGATGGTAGCCTTGTCATTATGGAAGGTAGTCTGTTGTAGAGATTTTTGTTACTCCAAAGGATGGTAGCCTTTTCTTTATGGAATGTAGTCTGTTGATGAGATTTTTGTTACTCCTATGGATTGTAGCCTTGTCATTATGGAAGGTAGTGTATTGTTCAGATTTTTGTTACTCCGATGGATGCTAGCCTTGTCATTATGGAAGGTAGTCTATTGTCGAGATTTTTGTTATTCCAATGGATAGTAGCCTTGTCATTATGGAAGGTAGTCTGTTGTCGAGATTTTTGTTACTCCAATGGATGCTAACCTTGTCATTATGGAAGGTAGTCTGTTGTCAATATTTTTGTTATTCCATTGGATGGTAGCCTTGTCATTATGGAAAGTAGTCTGTTGTCGAGATTTTTGTTATTCCAATGGATGGTAACCTTGTCATTATGGAAGCTAGTCTTTTGTCTAGATTGTTGTTACTCTAATGGATGGAAGCCTTGTAATTATTGAAGGTGGTCTGTTGTCGATATCTTTGTTACTCCAATGGATGATAGCCTTGTAATTATGCAAGGTAGTCTATTGTTCAGATTTTTGTTACTCCAATGGATGGTATCCTTGTCATTATGAAAGGTAGTCTATTGTCGCGATTTTTTTTATTCCAATGGATAGTAGCCTTGTCATTATTAAAGGTAGTCAGTCGTTGAGATTTATGTTACTTCAATGGATAGTAGCCTTGTCATTATGGAAGATAGTCTGTTGTTCAGATATTTTTTACTCCAATGGATGGTAACCTTGTCATTATGGAAGGTAGTCTATTGTCAATATTTTTGTTATTCCATTGGATGGTAGCATTGTCATTATGGAAGGTAGTCTGTTGTCGAGATTTTTGTTTTTCCAATGGATGGTAACCTTATCATTATGGAAGGTTGTAACACCCTCTAAAACCCCGCATAAAATTTTCTCAATTATTAAAATCATAATTTCAGAGTACATGTATAATCGAGGATGCTACAATTCTCTTTTAACAAAACAAATTCCTGTCATGCATAATGTAGTAGTAACTCATACATGTTTACACAGCGGAATAATTTAATTAATAAAATAAATGTTATAATATTTTCAAAATCATCAGGGATTAACACCTGGAAAATGTCAACATCATATTATAACAGAACATAAGGAATTAAACGAGTCTGACTAAAACAGCTCGACAAACAAACGTTCCCGGAGTTACAACTATCAGAGTATGACCCGGACAATACTAAAACGAAAATAAACTAGAACGACAAGCCTTCGCCAAGCACCTGAACGAAGCTCCTCAATCTGAAATATTCAACAGTAAGGGTGAGCATCTCAATTATACATTTGATTATACGTTCATAACAATCAATTCAGGAAATCATAAGCATCACCCAATAATTAGCATATTTCATAGTTTACAAAAACCTTTACAATTCATATACCCATGATATATTACTTTTCATATTTGCAAATAATCATCAAACATCGTCAACCATTTAGCAATCATACGTGCATACAAACAATCAAATACAACATTGGAAAAATCATCCATTCATGTTATATTCAAGGTAATGCAACACACCCATGCATGTGGTACCACTTCACCGCCCCATTAAATCTCAGGTCACGGATAACTCACCGTTCCATTATATCGCGGACACGGCTACCACCTCAACGTTCCATTAAATCGCGGACACGTATATTGGCCACCATGTTAATTCCACACAATGGGAATTAACAAATGCAACATGATATGTAAAGTATGTAACACTCAGCATACTATGAACATCAATCAACATATCATGCGACATCAACAACATCAATCATAACAAGATACGGATAGCATGTAATCACTCAGCATACTATTTAAACATCAATCATATCAAGTCATATCATAATTCATGCTCGATAACATTATCCAAAAGCATGGCAATAAAATCCAAAATCAAGCACTGAAAACAAAGTTCAGAAAATTAACACAGTAGCCTCAACACGGGTGCCCGTGTTGTGCAACCTGGCCCGTGTTGTGCAACACAGAAGAGCAACACGGGTGCCCGTGTTGTGCAACACGGCCCGTGTTGTAACATATCCAGAAAAAAAAACACATTATCCTTATCAGTACAGGGGGATCAACACGGGTGCCCGTGTTGTGCAACACGGCCCGTGTTGTGCAACACAGAAGAGCAACACGGGTGCCCGTGTTGTGCAACACGGCCCGTGTTGCTGAGCGCGTACAGAATTTTCCTGTACCTGCAGCAGCTCAGAACAGCAGCCAAACGCGGGAAAATGCCGGCTAAACGCGCATTTCGGTACCTAACGACATCGAGTTTGTATAATTCAAAACAACACCTCAATTTCCTAAATTCCAACAATCATTATAGTAACCTTAATCGGGATTAATCGTCCTTTTTAGGGAATTTCTGACAACATTAAGGTTATCCCTAAACCTCTAAGGTAAATTCATGATCATGCAGATATACTCCCAATCCACCATTTGGAACCTAAAATTCCTAATCGATTCATAAAATTTGGGAACCTAACCCTTTTCTAACAAGGTTCTATCCTAAGGGTATCGATTCCTAGTAACATCTAACAATTGGGGTTTTTCCCTACGATTACCCAAATCAACCGTACATAAACCCATAAACAAAGGTAAATCGAGTAATAGCCCCCCTTACCTTATCAATTAGCAGCTTTGAACTTTTTGAGCGATGTTCTTCGTTCTTCGTACCTTCAGAGCTCTGCTTCCCAAAATCCCAACTTCTGTATTATCGTGAATAATGAGAAAAAATAACTTGAGTTCCAAAACATATCTTTACTTCTTTTGCACCCCCACTCTTTACTAACAACATCCAAGCCCAATAACTTAAAAACTCAGCATTTTCTTATTTCTTTTATTTTCCTCCATATTTCAAAATAAATAATCCCTTTTTATTTTATTAATTCTAATAAAATAATTTCCCAAATTTAAATAAATCAAATAATTGAAACTGGGGTGTTACAACTCTCCCCCACTAAAAGAGTTTTCGTCCTCGGAAACATACCTTAGACGAACAGATCCGGATAAGCCTCTTTCATCTGGCTCTCCAGCTCCCAAGTGATATTTCCATCTGCTGGACCTCCCCAAGCAACCTTCACTAATGCTATCTCTTTACCTCTTAACTGTTTCACTTCCCGATCTTCTATCCTCATAGGTAATGTTTCTACTGTCAGGTTATCTCTCACCTGTACATCGTCTATTTGGATTACATGAGATGGGTCTGGAATGTATCTCCTCAGCTGAGAAACATGAAAAACATCGTGCAAATTCGCAAGTCTCGGAGGTAAAGCAATACGATAAGCAACTTCTCCAACTCTTTCTGTAATCTGAAACGGACCAATAAAACGCGGAGTCAACTTCTTAGATTTCAACGCTCGACCAATACCTGTCATCGGAGTAACTCTCATAAACACATGATCTCCAGCACTGAATTCTAAATTCTTTCTCCTCTTATCATGATAACTTTTCTGACGACTCTGAGAAGCTCTCATCTTCTCTTGAATCAATTTGATCTTTTCAGTAGTCTGCTGAACAATCTCTGGCCCAACTACCAAACTCTCTCTAGATTCATACCAACACAAAGGTGTTCTACATCGTCTACCATACAATGCCTCGAACGGAGCCATGCCAATACTCGAATGGTAACTATTGTTATAAGTAAATTCAATCAATGGCAAATAGCTATCCCAAGCTCCACCCTTCTCTAAAACACAAGCACGCAATAAATCTTCTAACGATTGAATCGCCCTCTCCATCTGTCCATCAGTCTGAGGATGGTAAGCTGAACTCAGCCTCAATTTAGTACCCAAAGCTTTCTGCAATCCTTCCCAAAATTTCGAAGTGAATCTCGGATCTCTATCCGACACAATACTAGAAGGAACTCCATGCAAACTCACTATTTTCTCAATATATAACTGTGCCAATCTCTCCATTGAGTAATCCATTCGCACCGGTATAAAATGAGCAGACTTAGTCAACCTATCCACAACGACCCATATCTCTTCACAATTCATAGGAGTCCTCGGCAACCCAGATACAAAATCCATCGAAATGCTATCCCACTTCCATTCTGGAATAAACATTGGTTGCATAAATCCAGACGGCTTCTGATGCTCAATCTTCGATTTCTGACAGATTAAACATGCATACACAACTTCAGCTATTTCCTTTTTCATTCCAGGCCACCAAAACAATTTCTTCAAATCATGATACATTTTCGTGGCACCCGGATGAATACTCATCCCACTGCGATGTCCTTCCTCTAATATACTCTGCTTGATTTCTGCGACATCAGGAACACAAACTCTATCGCCAAATCTCATAACATCATTTTCATCAATTCTAAACTCACCACCTTGACCTTGGTTGATCAATGTCAATTTATCAACTAAATTAACATCAGATTTCTGCCCGATCCTGATCTCTTCTAGAATACCACTAGTAAGTTTCAACATACCCAAACGAACACACTTCGGAGTACTTTCACAAAATAAACTCAAATCTCGGAATTGTTCAATTAAATCCAATTCACGAACCATCATCATAGACATATGCAAGGATTTCCTGCTCAAAGCATCTGCAACCACATTTGCCTTACCAGGATGGTAATTCAAACCAAAATCATAATCTTTGAGAAATTCCAACCACCTTCTTTGCCTCATATTGAGCTCTTTCTGATCGAAAAGATACTTCAAACTCTTATGATCACTATACACTTCAAATCTCGAACCATACAGATAATGTCTCCACAATTTCAAGACAAACACAACTGCTGCCAACTCTAAGTCATGAGTAGGATAGTTCCTTTCATGAACCTTCAACTGTCTCGAAGCATACGCAACTACCTGTTGATTCTGCATTAAAACACCACCTAAACCCAACAGAGATGCATCACAATAGACCACAAAAGATTCCACCGGATTCGGAAAAATCAGAATAGGAGCACTAGTCAATCTCCGCTTCAATTCTTGGAAACCTTTCTCACAATCAGAATCCCAAATAAACGCTTGTCCTTTACGAGTCAATTTTGTCAACGGCAATGCTAACTTTGAGAATCCTTCGATAAACTTTCTGTAATAACCTGCAAGACCAAGAAAACTTCTGATTTCAGAAACAGTCTTCGGCGCTTCCCACTGAGATACTGCTTCTACTTTTGTAGGATCCACTGCAATACCATTCTTAGAAATCACATGTCCAAGAAAACTAACTTCATTCAGCCAGAACTCACATTTGGACAACTTTGCATACAACTTCCTATCTTTCAACAACTCTAACACAATTCTGAGATGTTCCGCATGCTCTTTGTCATTCTTGGAATAAATCAGAATGTCATCAATAAAAACCACAACAAACTTATCCAGATACGGATGAAAAATCCTGTTCATATATTCCATGAAAACACCAGGTGCATTAGTAACCCCGAACGGCATAACAGAATATTCATAATGCCCATACCTCGTTCGAAAAGCAGTCTTTTGAATATCTTCCGCTTTCACACGAATCTGATGATATCCCGATCTCAAGTCAATCTTACTGAATACACTAGCTCCAATTAGTTGATCCATTAAATCATCAATCCTCGGTAACGGATACCGATTCTTAATGGTTACCTTGTTCAATTGCCTGTAATCAACACACAGCCTCATATAACCTTCTTTCTTCTTAACCAACAATACCGGAGCACCCCAAGGCGAAACACTTGGACGAATAAACTTCTTCTCCAGTAAATCTTCCAACTGACTCTTCAATTCAGCCAATTCAGACGCAGACATACGATATGGCGCCATCGACACCGCTCTCGTACCAGGAATCAAATCTATAGAGAATTCCACCTCTCTCTCAGGAGGTAACTCACCAACATCATCAGGAAAGACTTCTGGAAAATCACACACCACTGGCAATTCGCCACTCCTGACCTTTCCTGTTGCATCTAACGAAGCAAGTAACATAAACACATTAGCACCGTCTTCCATTGCTTCTTGTACCTGCCTAGAAGTCATAGTCAAATTCTCCACACCAACTGCTTCTGGAAAAATCACCGTCTTAGCAAAGCAGTTCAGATGAACCCGGTTGAATTCCAACCAGTTCATCCCAAGGATAATATCAATTTGTTCAAGCGGTAGGCACACTAAATCCATACCAAAACCTCTACCAAAAATCTCAATAGGACAATTCCTACATACAAGTGAAGTTGTCACTGAACCCGATGCAGGAGTATCAACAATCATGCTACCTTGCATACCAGATATGTCTAGTTTCAACCTCTCAGCACAATCCAAAGAAATGAAAGAATGAGTTGCACTAGTATCAATAATTGCAACTAAAGGTGTGCCATGAATAAAACACGTACCTTTAATCAATCGATCCTCTGGAGTAGTCTCAGATCCAGACAAAGCGAACACTTTTCCACCTGACTGATCCTTCCTAGGCTTAGGACACTGCGGACGAATGTGACCTTCTTCGCCACAATTGTAACAAGTAACAGACTTCCCTTTGCAATCAATAGACAAATGACCAGCCTTTCCACATTTATAGCACTTCTTCTCATCACTCTTGCAATCTCGAATGTGGTGACCAGACTCACCACACCTGTAGCATCTGATAGGAACCTTAGAATCTCCCCCACTAGGCCTTTTCCATCCACCTGATTTCTGGTTATCTCTACCATATGGCTTGCAACGGTCCATATGTTGCTTTCCTATTTTATCAATAGCCCCACGAGAGTGAGACGACCTATTCTTGGTAATATCTTCTTCCAAGATTCTGCTACAATCCACCAGATCAGAAAATCTACGAATACGCTGGTACCTGATTCCCTGCTT
This sequence comes from Vicia faba, assembly GCA_948472305.1. Lineage (NCBI taxonomy): Eukaryota > Viridiplantae > Streptophyta > Magnoliopsida > Fabales > Fabaceae > Vicia > Vicia faba. The sequence goes on along the minus strand of OX451739.1, from coordinate 677,726,293 downwards.
AATCTCATCTCGGAGACCATTCTCAAATTTGATACATTTAGAGAATTCTCCAGCCTCATCATTGTTGTAGTGTGCATAATACTTTGGTAGCTCAGTGAACTTAGTAGCATACTCACTAACCGTCAGATTGCCCTGCTTAAGCTCCAAAAACTCAATTTCCTTTCTTCCCCGAACATCTTCAGGAAAGTACCTCCTCAGAAAAGCCCTTCTGAAGTTAGCCCAAGTCATTGCCTCTCCATCCTGAACCACTTCAGTCCTTGTTGCAACCCACCAGTCGTCGGCTTCTTCTGCCAACATATGCGTACCATATCTGACTTTCAGATCTTCAGCACAATCGATCACACGGAAAATCCTTTCGATTTCCTTCAGCCACTTCTGAGCACCTTCAGGGTCATGTGTACCTTTGAACAACGGAGGATTGTTCCTTTGGAATTTTCCCAATTGCCTATCAGCACCAATCACGCCTCCAGTTGGGTTTCCAGCAAGTACACCAGCTAACATCCCCAAAGCCTCAGCTAGTGCAGCATCATTTCGTCCGTTACCTCTTCCAGCCATATTCCTGAGAATTAAAACATATTCCACATTAGAATACAGTATCGACAGTGTTACCTTACACTAATCGCATACAAAAGGGATGACTGACTCAAGACTCTGGTCGCAACGACCGACTATGCTCTGATACCACTATTGTAACACCCTCTAAAACCCCGCATAAAATTTTCGCAATTATTAAAATCATAATTTCAGAGTACATGTATAATCGAGGATGCTACAATTCTCTTTTAACAAAACAAATTCCTGTCATGCATAATGTAGTAGTAACTCATACATGTTTACACAGCGGAATAATTTAATTAATAAAATCAATGTTATAATATTTTCAAAATCATCAGGGATTAACACCTGGAAAATGTCAACATCATATTATAACAAAACATAAGGAATTAAACGAGTCTGACTAAAACAGCTCGACAAACAAACGTTCCCGGAGTTACAACTATCAGAGCATGACCCGGACAATACTAAAACGAAAATAAACTAGAACGACAAGCCTTCGCCAAGCACCTGAACGAAGCTCCTCAATCTGAAATATTCAACAGTAAGGGTGAGCATCTCAATTATACATTTGATTATACGTTCATAACAATCAATTCAGGAAATCATAAGCATCACCCAATAATTAGCATATTTCATAGTTTACAAAAACCTTTACAATTCATATACCCATGATATATTACTTTTCATATTTGCAAATAATCATCAAACATCGTCAACCATTTAGCAATCATACGTGCATACAAACAATCAAATACAACATTGGAAAAATCATCCATTCATGTTATATTCAAGGTAATGCAACACACCCATGCATGTGGTACCACTTCACCGCCCCATTAAATCTCGGGTCACGGATAACTCACCGTTCCATTATATCGCGGACACGGCTACCACCTCAACGTTCCATTAAATCACGGACACGTATATTGGCCACCATGTTAATTCCACACAGTGGGAATTAACAAATGCAACATGATATGTAAAGTATGTAACACTCAGCATACTATGAACATCAATCAACATATCATGCGACATCAACAACATCAATCATAACAAGATACGGATAGCATGTAATCACTCAGCATACTATTTAAACATCAATCATATCAAGTCATATCATAATTCATGCTCGATAACATTATCCAAAAGCATGGCAATAAAATCCAAAATCAAGCACTGAAAACAAAGTTCAGAAAATTAACACAGTAGCCTCAACACGGGTGCCCGTGTTGTGCAACACGGCCCGTGTTGTGCAACACAGAAGAGCAACACGGGTGCCCGTGTTGTGCAACACGGCCCGTGTTGTAACATATCAAGAAAAAAAAACACATTATCCTTATCAGTACAGGGGGATCAACACGGGTGCCCGTGTTGTGCAACACAGAAGAGCAACACGGGTGCCCGTGTTGTGCAACACGGCCCGTGTTGCTGAGCGCGTACAAAATTTTCCTGTACCTGCAGCACCTCAGAACAGCAGCCAAACGCGGGAAAATGCCGGCTAAACGTGCATTTCGATACCTAACGACATCGAGTTGGTATAATTCAAAACAACACCTCAATTTCCTAAATTCCAACAATCATTATAGTAACCTTAACCGGGATTAATCGTCCTTTTTAGGGAATTTCTGACAACATTAAGATTATCCCTAAACCTCTAAGGTAAATTCATGATCATGCAGATATACTCCCAATCCACCATTTGGAACCTAAAATTCCTAATCGATTCATAAAATTTGGGAACCTAACCCTTTTCTAACAAGGTTCAATCCTAAGGGTATCGATTCCTAGTAACATCTAACAATTGGGGTTTTTCCCTACGATTACCCAAATCAACCGTACATAAACCCATAAACAAAGGTAAATCGAGTAATAACCCCCCTTACCTTATCAATTAGCAGCTTTGAACTTTTTGAGCGATGTTCTTCGTTCTTCGTACCTTCAGAGCTCTGCTTCCCAAAATCCCAACTTCTGTGTTATCGTGAATAATGAGAAAAAATAACTTGAGTTCCAAAACATATCTTTACTTCTTTTGCACCCCCACTCTTTACTAACAACATCCAAGCCCAATAACTTAAAAACTCAGCATTTTCTTATTTCTTTTATTTTCCTCCATATTTCAAAATAAATAATCCCTTTTTATTTTATTAATTCTAATAAAATAATTTCCCAAATTTAAATAAATCAAATAATTGAAACTGGGGTGTTACAAAGGTAGTCTGTTGTCAAGATTTGTGTTATTCCAATGTATGGTAGCCTTGTCGTTATGGAAGGTAGTCTGTTGTCGAGATTTTGGTTACTCAAATGGATGGTAGCCTTGTCTTTATGGAAGGTATTCTGTCATTGAGATTTTTGTTACTCCAATGGATGGTAGCCTTATCATTATGGAACGTAGTATGTCGTTGATATTTTTGTTACTCCAATGGATGTTAGCCTTGTCATTATGGAAGGTAGTCTATTGTCAAATATTTCTTATTCCAATGGATTGTAGCCTTGTCATTATGGAAGGTAGTCTTTTGTTGAGATTTTTGTTATTCCAATGGATGGTAGCCTTGTAATTATTGAAGTTAGTCTATCCTTGAGAATTCTGTTACTCCAATGGATTGTAGCCTTGTCATTATGGAAGGTAGTTTGTTCGTCAGACTTTTGTTACTCCAATGAATTGTAGCCTTGTGATTATGGAAGGTAGAATGTTGTCGATATTTTTGTTATTCCATTGGATGGTAGCCTTGTCATTATGAAAGGTAGTCTGTTGTCGAGATTTTTGTTATTCCAATGGATGGTAACCTAGTCATTATGGAAGCTAGTATTTTGTCAATATTTTTGTTACTCGAATGGATGGTAGCGTTGTCATTATTAAAGGTAGTTTTTTATCGATATCTTTGTTACTCCAATGGATGATAGCCTTTTCATTATGGAAGGTAGTCTTTTTTCGATATTTTTGTTACTCCAATGGATGGTAGCCTTTTCATTATGGAAGGTAGTCTATTGTCGAGATTTTGTTACTCTAATGGATGGTAGCCTTGTAATTATGGAACATAGTCTGTTGTCAATATTTTTGTTACTCCAATGGATGGTAGCCTTGTCATTATGGAAGGTAGTCTGTTGTTTATATTTTTGTTATTCCAATGGATGGTAACCTTTTCATTATGGAAGGTAGTCTTTTTTCGATATTTTTCTTACTCCAATGGATGGTAGCCTTGTCATTATTGAAGGTAGTTTGTTGTCGATATATTTGTTACTCCAATGGATGATAGCCTTGTCATTATGGAAGGTAGTCTATTGTTCATATTTTTATTACTCCAATGGATGGTAGCCTTGTCATTATGGAAAGTAGACTGTTGTCAAGATTTTGTTACTGCAATGGATGGTAGCCTTGTCATTACGAAAGGTAGTCGGTCGTTGGGATTTCTGTTACTCCAATGGATGGTAGCCTTGTCATTATGGAAGGTATTATGATGTTCATATTTTTGTTACTCTAATGGACGATAGCCTTGTCATTATGGAAGGTAGTATATTGTCGTGATTTTTGTTATTCCAATGGATGGTAGCCTTGTCATTATGGAGGGTAATATGTTGTCGAGATTTTTGATACTCCAATGAATGGTAGCCTTGTAATTATGGAAGGTAGTAATATGTCGAGATTTTTTTACTCCAATGGATGGTAGCCTTGTCATTATGGAAGGTAGTCTGTTGTTGAGATTTCTGTTACTCCAATGGATTGTAGCCTTGTCATTATGGAAGGTAGTCTGTTGTTCAGATTTTTGTTACTCCGAAGGATGGTAGCCTTTTCCTTATGGAAGGTAATCTGTTGTCGAGTATATTTTATTCCATTGGATGGTAGACATGTCATTATGGAAGGTAGTATGTTTTTGAGATTTTTGTTATTCTAATTGATGGTAACCATGTCATTATGAAAGGTAGTCTTTTGTCGAGATTTTTGTTACTCCAATGGATGGTAGCCTTGTCATTAATGAAGGTAGTCTATTATCGATATATTTGTTACTCCAATGGATGGTAGCCTTGTCATTATGGAAGGTAGTCTATTGTCGAGATTTTTGTTATTCCAATGGACGGTAGCCTTGTCATTATGGAAGGTAGTTTGTTGTAGAGATTTTTGTTACTCCAAAGGATGGTAGCCTTTTCATTATGGAAGGTAGTCTATCGTTTAGATTTTTGTTACTCCTATGGATTGTAGCCTTGTCATTATGGAAGGTAGTCTATTGTTCAGATTTATGTTACTCCAATGGATGCTAGCCTTGTCATTATGGAAGGTAGTCTATTGTCGAGATTTTTGTTATTCCAATGGATGGTAACCTTGTCATTATGGAAGGTAGTCTTTTGTCTAGATTGTTGTTACTCCAATGGATGGAAGCCTTGTAATTATTGAAGGTGGTATGTTGTCGATATCTTTGTTACTCCAATGGATGATAGCCTTGTCATTATGCAAGGTAGTCTATTGTTCAGATTTTTGTTACTCCAATGGATGGTAGCCTTGTCATTATGGAAGGTAGTCTATTGTCGAGATTTTTGTTATTCCAATGGATTGTAGCCTGGTCATTATGGAAGGTAGTCTTTTTTTGATATTTTTGTTAGTCCAATGGATGGTAGCCTTTTCATTATGGAAGGTAGTTTGTTGTCGAGATTTTTGATAATCCAATGGATGGTAGCCTTGTCATTATGGAAGGTAGTCTGTTGATTATATTTTTGTTATTCCAATGGATGGTAACCTTGTCATTATGGAAGGTAGTCTTTTGTCGAGATTTTTGTTACTCCAATGGATGGTAGCCTTGTCATTATTGAAGGTAGTTTGTTGTCGATATCTTTGTTACTCCAATGGACGATAGCCTTGTCATTATGGAAGGTAGTCTGTTGTTCATATTTTTATTACTCCAATCGATGGTAGTCTTGTCATTATGGAAGGTAGTCTGTTGTTCATATTTTTATTACGCCAATCGATGGTAGCCTTGTCATTATGGAAGGTAGACTGTTGTCGAGAATTTGTTACTGCAATGGATGGTAGCCTTGTCATTACGAAACATAGTCGGTCCTTGAGATTTTTGTTACTCCAATGGATGGTAGCCTTGTTATTATGGAAGGTAATATGTTGTTCAGATTTTTCTTACTCTAATGGACGATAGCCTTGTCAATATGGATGGTAGTATATTGTCGAGATTTTTGTTATTCCAATGGATGGTAGGCTTGTCATTATGAAGGGTAATATGTTGTCGAATTTTTGATAATCCAATGAATGGTAGCCTTGTAATTATGGAAGGTAGTATGTTGTCGAGATTTTTTTTACTCCAATGGATGGTAGCCTTGTCATTATGGAAGGTAGTCTATCGTTGAGATTTCTGTTACTCCAATGGATTGTAGCCTTTTCATTATGGAAGGTAGTCTGTTGTTCAGTTGTTTTTTTACTCCAATGGATGGTAACCTTGTGATTATGGAAGGTAGTCTGTTGTTGAGATTTTTTTTATTCTATTGGATGGTAGCCTTGTCATTATGGAAGGTAGTCTATTGTCGAGATTTTTGTTATTCCAATGGATGGTAGCCTTGTCATTATGGAAGGTAGTCTGTTGTAGAGATTTTTCTTACTCCAAAGGATGGTAGCCTTTTCATTATGGAAGGTAGTCTGTCGTTGAGATTTTTGTTACTCCTATGGATTGTAGCCTTGTCATTATGGAAGGTAGTCTATTGTTCAGATTTTTGTTACTCCAATGGATGCTAGCCTTGTCATTATGGAAGGTAGTCTATTGTCGATATTTTTGTTATTCCAATGGATGGTAACCTTGTCCTTATGGAAGGTAGTCTTTTGTCTAGATTGTTGTTACTCCAATGGATGGAAGCCTTGTAATTATTGAAGGTGGTCTGTTGTCGATATCTTTGTTACTACAATGGATGATAGCCTTGTCATTATGCAAGGTAGTCTATTGTTCAGATTTTTGTTACTCCAATGGATGATAGCCTTGTCATTATGGAAGGTAGTCTATTGTCGAGATTTTTGTTATTCCAATGGATTGTAGCCTGGTCATTATGGAAGGTAGTCTTTTTTCGATATTTTTGTTACTCCAATGGATGGTAGCCTTTTCATTATTGAAGGTAGTCTATTGTCGAGATTTTGTTACTCTAATGGATGGTAGCCTTGTCATTATGGAACATAGTCTGTTGTCAATATTTTTGTTACTCCAATGGATGGTAGCCTTGTCATTATGGAAGGTAGTTTGTTGTCGATATTTTGGATAATCCAATGGATGGTAGCCTTGTCATTATGGAAGGTAGTCTGTTGATTATATTTTTGTTATTCCAATGGATGGTAACCTTGTCATTATGAAAGGTAGTCTTTTGTCGAGATTTTTGTTACTCCAATGGATGGTAGCCTTGTCATTATTGAAGGTGGTTTGTTGTCGATATCTTTGTTAATCCAATGGACGATAGCCTTGTCATTATGGAAGGTAGTCTGTTGTTCATATTTTTATTAATCCAATCGATGGTAGCCTTGTCATTATGGAAGGTAGACTGTTTTCGAGAATTTGTTACTGCAATGGATGGTAGCCTTGTCATTACGAAACGTAGTCGGTCATTGAGATTTTTGTTACTCCAATGGATGGTAGCCTTGTCATTATGGAAGGTAGTATGTTGTTCAGATTTTTGTTACTCTAATGGACGATAGCCTTGTCATTATGGAAGGTAGTATATTGTCGAGATTTTTGTTATTCCAATGGATGGTAGGCTTGTCATTATGAAGGGTAATATGTTCTTGAGATTTTTGATAATCCAATGAATGGTAGCCTTGTAATTATGGAAGGTAGTATGTTGTCGAGATTTATTTTACTCCAATGGATTGTAGCCTTTTCATTATGGAAGGTAGTCTGTTGTTCAGATGTTTTTTTACTCCAATGGATGGTAACCTTGTCATTATGGAAGGTAGTCTGTTGTTGAGATTTTTGTTATTCTATTGGATGGTAGCCTTGTCATTATGGAAGGTAGTCTGTTATCGAGATTTTTGTTATTCCAATGGATGGTAACCTTGTCATTATGGAAGGTAGTCTATTGTCGAGATTTGTGTTACCCCAATGTATGGTAGCCTTGTCGTTATCGAAGGTAGTCTGTTGTCGATATTTTTGTTTCTCAAATGGATGGTAGCCTTGTCATTATGGAAGTTAGTTTGTCGTTGAGATTTCTGTTACTCCAATGGATTGTAGCCTTGTCATTATGGAAGGTAGTGTGTTATTCAGATTTTTGTTACTCCGATGGATTGTAGCCTTGTCATTATGGAAGGTAGTCCATTGTCGAGATTTTTTTATTCCAATGGATGGTAGCCTTGTCATTATGGAAGGTAGTCTGTTGTCGAGATTTGTGTTACTCCAATAGATTGTAGCCTTGTCATTATGGAAGGTAGTCTGTTGTCGAGATTTTTGTTACTCAAATGGATGGTTGCCTTGTCTTTATGGAAGGTAGTCTGTTGTAGAGATTTTTGTTACTCCAATGGATGGTAGACTTTTCATTATGGAAGGTAGTCTATTGTTGAGGTTTTTGTTACTCCAATGGATTGTAGCCTTGTCAATATTGAAGGTAGTCTGATGTTCAGATTTTTGTTACTCCAATGGATGCTAGCCTTGTCATTATGGAAGGTAGTCTAATGTCGAGATTTTTGTTATTCCAATGGATGGTAACCTTGTCATTATGGAAGGTAGTCTTTTGTCTAGATTGTTGTTACTCCAATGGATGATAGCCTTGTCATTATGGAATGTAGTCTATTGTCGAGATTTTTGTTATTCCAATGGATGGTATCCTTGCCATTATGGAAGGTAATCTGTTGTCGAGATTTTTGATACTCCAATGGATGGTAGCGTTGTCATTATGGAAGGTAGTATGTCGTTGAGATTTTTGTTACTCCAATGGATTATAGCCTTGTCATTATGGAAGGTAGTGTGTTGTTCATATTTTTGTTACTCCAATGGATGGTAACCTTGTCATTATGGAAGGTAGTCTATTGTCGAGATTTTTGTTATTCTATTGGATGGTAGCCTTGTCATTACGGAAGGTAGTCCATTGTCGAGATTTTTGTTATTTTAATGGATGGTAACCTTGTCATTATGGAAGGTAGTTTGTTGTCGAGATTTGTGTTACTCCAATTTATGGTAGCCTTGTCATTATGGAAGGTAGTCTGTTGTCGAGATTTGTGTTACTCCAATTTATGGTAGCCTTGTCATTATCGAAGGTAGTCTGTTGTCGAGATTTTTGTTACTCAAATGGATGGTAGCCTTGTCTTTATGGAAGGTAGTCTGTCGATGAGATTTTTGTTACCCCAATGGATGGTAGCCTTGTCATTATGCAAGTTAGTATGTCATTGAGATTTTTGTTACTCTAATGTATGGTAGACTTGTCATTATAGAAGGTAGTCTATTGTCGAGATATTTGATATTCCAATGGATTGTAGCCTTGTCATTATGGAAGGTAGTCTTTTGTCGAGATTTTTGTTACTCCAATGGATGGTAGCCTTATTATTATAGAATGTAGTTTGTTCGTCAGATTTTTTTTACTCCAATGGATGGTAGACTTGTGATTATGGAAGGTAGACTGTTGTCGAGATTTTTGTTATTCCATTGGATGGTAGCCTTGTCATTATGGTAGGTAGTCTGTTGTCGAGATTTTTGTTACTCGAAAGGATGGTAGCCTTGCCATTGTTGAAGGTAGTTTGTTGTCGATATCTTTGTTACTCCAATGAATGATAGCCTTGTCATTATGGAAGGTAGTATGTTGTCGATATTTTTGTTACTCCAATGGATGGTAGCCTTATTATTATAGAATGTAGTCAGTTGTCTAAATTTTGTTACTCTAATGGATCGTAGCCTTGTCATTATGGAACATAGTCTGTTGTCGATATTTTTGTTACTCCAATGGATGGTAGCCTTGTCATTATGGAAGGTAGTTTGTTGTAGATATTTTTTTTACTCCAATGGATGGTAGCCTTGTCATTATTGAAGGTATTCTATTGTCGATATCTTTGTTACTCCAATGGATGGTAGCCTTGTCATTATGGAAGGTAGTATATTGTCGAGATTTTTGTTATTCCAATGGATGGTAACCTTGTCATTATGGTAGGTAGTTTGTTCGTCAGATTTTGTTACTCCAATGGATGGTAGCCTTGTCATTGTTGAAGGTGGTCTGTTGTCGATATCTTTGAACTCCAATGGATGATAGCCTTGTCATTATGCAAGGTAGTGTGTTGTTCAGATTTTTGTTACTCCAATGGATGGTAGCCTTGTCATTATGGAAGTTAGTATGTCATTGAGATTTTTGTTACTCTAATGTATTGTAGACTTGTCATTATGGAAGGTAGTCTATTGCCGAGATATTTGTTATTCCAATTGATTGTAGCCTTGTCATTATGGAAGGTAGTCTTTTGTCGAGATTTTAGTTACTCGAATGGATGGTAGCCTTGTCATTATTGAAGTTAGTTTGTCATTGAGATTTCTGTTACTCCAATGGATTGTAGCCTTGTCATTATGGAAGGTAGTTTGTTCGTCAGATTTTTGTTACTCCAATGGATGGTAGACATGTTATTATGGAAGGTAGACTTTTGTCGAGATTTTTGTTATTCCATTGGATGGTAACCTTGTCATTATGGAAGGTAGTATTTTATCGAGATTTTTGTTACTCGAAAGGATGGTATCCATGTCATTATTGAAGGTAGTTTGTTGTCGATATCTTTGTTACTCCAATGGATGGTAGCCTTCCCAATTATGGAAGTAAGTATGTCATTGAGATTTTTGTTACTCTAATGGATGGTAGACTTGTCATTATGGAAGGTAGTCTATTGTCGAGATATTTGTTATTCCAATGGATTGTAGCCTTGTCATTATGGAATGTAGTCTTTTGTCAAGATTTTTGTTACTCAAATGGATGGTAGCCTTGTCATTATGGAAGGTAGTTTGTTCTTCAGATTTTTGTTACTCCAATGGATGGTAGACTTGTGATTATGGAAGGTAGACTATTGTCGAGATTTTTGGTATTCTATTGAATGGTAACCTTGTCATTATGGAAGTTAGTATTTTGTCGAGATTTTTGTTTCTCGAAAGGATGGTAGCCTTGTCATTATTGAAGGTAGTTTGTTGTGGATATCTTTGTTACTCCAATGGATGGTAGCCTTGTCATTATGGAAGGTAGTTTGTTGTCGTGATTTTGTTACTCTAATGGATCGTAGCCTTGTCATTATGGAACATAGTCTGTTGTCGATATTTTTGTTACTCCAATGGATGGTAGCCTTGTCATTATTTAAGGTAGTCTATTGTCGATATCTTTGTTACTCCAATGGATGGTAGCCTTGTCATTATGGAAGGTAGTCTATTGTCGAGACTTTTGTTATTCCAATGGATGGTAGCCTTGTCATTATGGAAGGTAGTTTTTTGTCGAGATTTTTGTTACTCAAAATGGATTGTAGCCTTGTCATTATGGAAGGTAGTCTATTGTCGAGATTTTTGTTACCCAAATGGATGCTAGCCTTGTAATTATGGAAGGTAGACTGTTGTAGAGATTTTTGCTACTCCAATGGATGGTAGCCTTTTCATTATGGAAGGTAGTCTGTCGTTGAGATTTCTATTACTCCAATGGATTGTAGCCTTGTCATTATGGAAGGTAGTATGTAGTTCAGATTTTTGTTACTCCAATGGATGCTAGCCTTGTCATTATGGAAGGTAGTCTATTATCGATATTTTTGTTATTCCAATGGATGGTAACCTTGTCATTATGGTAGGTAGTCTTTTGTCTAGATTGTTGTTACTCCAATGGATGGTAGCCTTGTCATTCTTGAAGGTGGTCTGTTGTCGATATCTTTGTTACTCCAATGGATGATAGACTTGTCATTATGGAAGGTAATCTGTTGTCGAGATTTTTGTTATTCCAATGGACGGTAGCCTTGTCATTATGGAAGGTAGTTTTTTGTCGAGATTTTTGTTACTCCAGTGGATTGTAGCCTTGTCATTATGGAAGGTAGTCTATTGTCGATATTTTTGTTACCCAAATGGATGGTAGCCTTGTAATTATGGAAGGTAGTCTGTTGTAGAGATTTTTGTTACTCCAATGGATGGTAGCCTTTTCATTATGGAAGGTAGTCTATTGTTGAGATTTATGTTACTCCAATGGATTGTAGCCTTGTCATTATGGAAGGTAGTCTGATGTTCAGATTTTTGTTACTCCAATGGTTGCTAGCCTTGTCATTATGGAAGTTAGTCTATTGTCGAGATTTTTGTTATTCTAATGGATGGTAACCTTGTCATTATGGAAGGTAGTCTTTTGTCTAGATTGTTGTTACTCCAATGGATGATAGCCTTGTCATTATGGAAGGTAGTCTATTGTCGAGATTTTTGTTATTCCAATGGATGGTAGACCTGTCATTATGGAAGGTAACCTGTTGTCGATATTTTTGATACTCCAATGGATGGTAGCCTTGTCATTATGGAATGTAGTCTGTTGTTGAGATTTCTGTTACTCCAATGGATTGTAGACTTGTCATTATGGAAGGTAGTGTGTTGTTCAGATTTTTGTTACTCCAATGGATGGTAACCTTGTCATTATGGAAGGTACTCTATTGTCGAGATTTTTGTTATTCTATTGGATGGTAGCCTTGTCATTATGGAAGGTAGTCTGTTGTCGAGATTTTTGTTATTCCAATGGGTGGTAACCTTGTCATTATGGAAAGTAGTATGTTGTTGAGATTTGTGTTGGTCCAATGTATGGTAGCCTTGTCGTTATGGAAGGTAGTCTGTTGTCGAGATTTTTGTTACTCAAATGGATGGTAGCCTTGTCTTTATGGAAAGTAGTCTGTCGTTGAGAATTTTGTTACTCCAATGGATGGTAGCCTTGTCATTATGGAAGTTCGTATGTCATTGAGATTTTTGTTACTCTAATGGATGGTAGACTTGTCATTATGGAAGGTAGTATATTATCGAGATATTTGTTATTCCAATGGATTGTAGCCTTGTCATTATGGAAGGTAGTCTTTTGTCGAGATTTTTGTTACTCCGATGGATGGTAGCCTTGTCATTATTGAAGTTAGTTTGTCGTTGAGATTTCTGTTACTCCAATGGATTGTAGCCTTGTCATTATGGAAGGTAGTTTGTTCTTCAGATTTTTGTTACTCCAATGGATGGTAGCCTTATCATTATAGAATGTAGTCAGTTGTCCAGATTTTGTTACTCTAATGGATCGTAGCCTAGTCATTATGGAAGGTAGTGTGTTATCGATATTTTTGTTACTCCAATAAATGGTAGCCTTGTCATTATGGAAGGTAGTTTGTTGTCGATATTTTTTTTACTCCAATGGATTGTAGCCTTGTCATTATGGAAGGTTGTCTATTGTCGAGATTTTTGTTACCCAAATGGATGGTAGCCTTGTAATTATGGAAGGTAGTCTGTTGTAGAGATTTTTGTTACTCCAATGGATGGTATCCTTTTAATTATGGAAGGTAGTCTATTGTGGAGATTTATGTTACTCCAATGGATTGTAGCCTTGTAATTATGGAAGGTAGTCTGATGTTTGGATATTTGTTACTCCAATGGATGCTAGCCTTGTCATTATGGAAGGTAGTCTATTGTCGAGATTTTTGTTATTCCAATGGATGGTAACCTTGTCATTATGGAAGGTAGTCTTTTGTCTAGATTGTTGTTACTCCAATGTATGTAAGTCTTGTCATTATGGAAGGTAGTCTATTATTGAGATTTTTGTTATTCCAATGGATGGAATCCTTGTCATTATGGAAGGTAATTTGTTGTCGAGTTTTTTGATACTCCAATGGATGGTAGCCTTGTCATTATGGAAGGTAGTCAAACGTTGAGATTTATGTTACTCCAATGGATTGTAGCCTTGTCATTATGGAAGGTAGTGTGTTGTTCAGATTTTTGTTACTCCAATGGATGGTAACCTTGTCATTATGGAAGGTAGTCTATTGTCGTGATTTTATTTATTCTATTGGATGGTAGCCTTGTCATTATGGAAGGTAGTCTGTTGTCGAGATTTTTGTTATTCCAATGGATGGTAACCTTGTCATTATGGATGGTAGTCTGTTGTCGAGATTTGGGTTACTCCAATGTATGGTAGCCTTGTCGTTATGGAAGGTAGTCTGTTGTCAAGATTTTTGTTACTCAAATGGATATTAGCCTTGTCTTTATGGAAGGTAGTATGTCGTTGAGATTTTTGTTACTCCAATGGATGGTAGCCTTGTCATTATGAAAGTTAGTATGTCATTGAGATTTTTGTTACTCTAATGGATGGTAGACTTGTCATTATGGAAGGTAGTCTATTATCGAGATATTTGTTATTCCAATGGATTGTAGCCTTGTCATTATGGAAGGTAGTCTTTTGTCGAGATTTTTGTTACTCCAATGGATGGTAGCCTTGTAATTATGGAAGGTAGTCTGTTTGTCGAGATTTTTGATACTCCAATGGATTGTTGCCTTGTCATTATGGAAGGTAGTCTATTGTCGAGATTTTTGTTACCCAAATGGATGGTAGCCTTGTAATTATGGAAGGTAGTCTGTTGTAGAGATTTTTGTTACTCCAATGGATGGTATCCTTTTCATTATGGAAGGTAGTCTATTGTTGAGATTTATGTTACTCCAATGGATTGTAGCCTTGTAATTATGGAAGGTAGTCTGATGTTCAGATATTTGTTACTCCAATGGATGCTAGCCTTGTCATTATGGAAGGTTGTCTATTGTCGAGATTTTTGTTATTCCAATGGATGGTAACCTTGTCATTATGGAAGGTAGTTTTTTGTCTAGATTGTTGTTACTCCAATGGATGATAGTCTTGTCATTATGGAAGGTAGTCTATTATCGAGATTTTTGTTATTCCAATGGATGGTATCTTTGTCATTATGGAAGGTAATCTGTTGTCGAGATTTTTGATACTCCAATGGATGGTAGCCTTGTCATTATGGAAGGTAGTCAGGCGTTGAGATTTCTGTTACTCCAATGGATTGTAGCCTTGTCATTATGGAAGGTAGTGTGTTGTTCAGATTTTTGTTACTCCAATGGATGGTAACCTTGTCATTATGGAAGGTAGTTTATTGTCGTGATTTTTGTTATTCTATTGGATGGTAGCCTTGTCATTATGGAAGGTAGTCTGTTGTCGAGATTTTTGTTATTCCAATGGATGGTAGCCTTGTCATTATGGAAGGTAGTCTGTTGTCGAGATTTGGGTTACTCCAATGTATGGTAGCCTTGTCGTTATGGAAGGTAGTCTGCTGTCGAGATTTTTGTTACTCAAATGGATGTTAGCCTTGTCTTTATGGAAGGTAGTCTGTCGTTGAGATTTTTGTTACTCCAATGGATGGTAGCCTTGTCATTATGGAAGTTAGTATGTCATTGAGATTTTTGTTACTCTAATGGATGGTAGACTTGTCATTATGGAAGGTAGTCTATTATCGAGATATTTGTTATTCCAATGGATTGTAGCCTTGTCATTATGGAAGGTAGTCTTTTGTCGAGATTTTTGTTACTCCAATGGATGGTAGCCTTGTCATTATTAAAGTTAGTTTGTCGTTGAGATTTTTGTTACTCCAATGGATTGTACCCTTGTCATTATGGTAGGTAGTTTTTTCATCAGATTTTTGTTACTCCAATGGATGGTAGACTTGTGATTATGGAACGTAGACTGTTGTCGAGATTTTTGTTATTCCATTGGATGGTAGCCTTGTCATTATGGAAGGTAGTCTATTGTCGAGATTTTTTTTACTCGAAAGGATAGTAGCCTTGCCATTATTGAAGGTAGTTTTTTGTCGATATCTTTGTTACACCAATGAATGATAGCCTTGTCATTATGGAATGTAGTATGATATCGATATTTTTGTTACTCCAATGGATGGTAGCCTTATCATTATAGAATGTAGTCAGTTGTCCAGATTTTGTTACTCTAATGGATCGTAGCCTTGTCATTATGGAACATAGTCTGTTGTCGATATTTTTGTTACTCCAATAAATGGTAGCCTTGTCATTATGGAAGGTAGTTTGTTGTCGATATTTTTTTTACTCCAATGGATTGTAGCCTTGTCATTATGGAAGGTTGTCTATTATCGAGATTTTTGTTACCCAAATGGATGGTAGCCTTGTAATTATGGAAGGTAGTCTGTTGTAGAGATTTTTGTTACTCCAATGGATGGTATCCTTTTCATTATGGAAGGTAGTCTATTGATGAGATTTATGTTACTACAATGGATTGTAGCCTTGTAAATATGGAAGGTAGTCTGATGTTCAGATATTTGTTACTCCAATGGATGCTAGCCTTGTCATTATGGAAGGTAGTCTATTGTCGAGATTTTTGTTATTCCAATGGATGGTAACCTTGTCATTATGGAAGGTAGTCTTTTGTCTAGATTGTTGTTACTCCAATGTATGATAGTCTTGTCATTATGGAAGGTAGTCTATTATCGAGATTTTTGTTATTCCAATGGATGGTATCCTTGTCAATATGGAAGGTAATTTGTTGTCGAGATTTTTGATACTCCAATGGATGGAAGCCTTGTCATTATGGAAGGTAGTAAGACGTTGAGATTTTTGTTACTCTAATGGATTGTAGCCTTGTCATTATGGAAGGTAGTGTGTTGTTCATATTTTTGTTACTCCAATGGATGGTAACCTTGTCATTATGGAAGGTAGTCTATTGTCGTGATTTTTGTTATTCTATTGGATGGTAGCCTTGTCATTATGGAAGGTAGTCTGTTGTCTAGATTTTTGTTATTCCAATGTATGGTAGCCTTGTCATTATGGAAGGTAGTCTGTTGTCGAGATTTGGGTTACTCCAATGTATGGTAGCCTTGTCGTTATGGAAGGTAGTCTATTGTCGAGATTTTTGTTACTCAAATGGATATTAGCCTTGTCTTTATGGAAGGTAGTCTGTCGTTGAGATTTTTGTTACTCCAATGGATGGTAGCCTTGTCATTATGGAAGTTAGTATGTCATTGAGATTTTTGTTACTCTAATGGATGGTAGACTTGTCATTATGGAAGGTAGTCTATTATCGAGATATTTGTTATTCCAATGGATTGTAGCCTTGTCATTATGGAAGGTAGTCTTTTGTCGAGATTTTTGTTACTCCAATGGATGGTAGCCTTGTCATTATTAAAGTTAGTTTGTCGTTGAGATTTTTGTTACTCCAATCGATTGTAGCCTTGTCATTATGGTAGGCAGTTTGTTCATCAGATTTTTGTTACTCCAATGGATGGTAGACTTGTGATTATGGAAGGTAGACTGTTATCGAGATTTTTGTTATTCCATTGGATGGTAGCCTTGTCATTATGGAAGGTAGTCTGTTGTCGAGATTTTTGTTACTCGAAAGGATAGTAGCCTTGCCATTATTGAAGGTAGTTTTTTGTCGATATCTTTGTTACACCAATGAATGATAGCCTTGTCATTATGGAAGGTAGTATGTTGTCGATATTTTTGTTACTCCAATGGATGGTAGCCTTATCATTATAGAATGTAGTCAGTTGTCCAGATTTTTTTACTCTAACGGATCGTAGCCTTGTCATTATGGAACATAGTCTGTTGTCGATATTTTTGTTACTCCAATAAAGGTAGCCTTGTCATTATGGAAGGTAGTTTGTTGTCGATATTTTTTTACTCCAATGGATTGTAGCCTTGTCATTATGGAAGGTAGTCTATTGTCGAGATTTTTGTTACCCAAATGGATGGTAGCCTTGTAATTATAGAAGGTAGTCTGTTGTAGAGATTTTTGTTACTCCAATGGATGGTATCCTTTTCATTATGGAAGGTAGTCTATTGTTGAGATTTATGTTACTCCAATGGATTGTAGCCTTGTAATTATGGAAGGTAGTTTGATGTTCAGATATTTGTTACTCCAATGGATGCTAGCCTTGTCATTATGGAAGGTAGTCTTTTGTCGAGATTTTTGTTATTCCAATGGATGGTAACCTTGTCATTATGGAAGGTAGTCTTTTGTCTAGATTGTTGTTACACCAAAGGATGATAGTCTTGTCATTATGGAAGGTAGTCTATTATTGAGATTTTTGTTATTCCAATGGATGGTATCCTTGTCATTATGGAAGGTAATCTGTTGTCGAGATTTTTGATACTCCAATGGAAGGTAGCCTTGTCATTATGGAAGGTAGTCTGTCGTTGAGATTTCAGTTACTCCAATGGATTGTAGCCCTGTCATTATGGAAGGTAGTGTGTTGTTCAAATTTTTGTTACTCCAATGGATGGTAAACTTGTCATTATGGAAGGTAGTCTATTGTCGAGATTTTTGTTATTCTATAGGATGGTAGCCTTGTCATTATGGAAGGTAGTATGTTGTCGATATTTTTGTTACTCCAATGGATGGTAGCCTTATCATTATAGAATGTAGTCAGTTGTCCAGATTTTGTTACTCTAATGGATCGTAGCCTTGTCATTATGGAACATAGTCTGTTGTCGATATTTTTGTTACTCCAACAAATGGTAGCCTTGTCATTATGGAAGGTAGTTTGTTGTCGATATTTTTTTACTCCAATGGATTGTAGCCTTGTCATTATGGAAGGTATTCTATTGTCGAGATTTTTGTTACCCAAATGGATGGTAGCCTTGTAATTATGGAAGGTAGTCTGTTGTAGAGATATTTGTTACTCCAATGGATGGTATCCTTTTCATTATGGAAGGTAGTCTATTGTTGAGATTTATGTTACTCCAATGGATTGTAGCCTTGTAATTATGGAAGGTAGTCTGATGTTCAGATGTTTGTTACTCCAATGGATGCTAGCCTTGTCATTATGGAAGGTAGTCTATTGTCGAGATTTTTGTTATTCCAATGGATGGTAAACTTGTCATTATGGAAGGTAGTCTTTTTTCTAGATTGTTGTTACTCCAATGGATGATAGTCTTGTCATTATGGAAGGTAGTCTATTATCGAGATTTTTGTTATTCCAATGGATGGTATCCTTTTCATTATGGAAGGTAATCTGTTGTCGAGATTTTTGATACTCCAATGGATGGTAGCCTTGTCATTATGGAAGGTAGTCAGACGTTGAGATTTCTGTTACTCCAATGGATTGTAGCCTTGTCATTATGGAAGGTAGTGTGTTGTTCAGATTTTTGTTACTCCAATGGATGGTAACCTTGTCATTATGGAAGGTAGTCTATTGTCGTGATTTTTGTTATTCTATTGGATGGTAGCCTTGTCATTATGGAAGGTAGTCTGTTGTCGAGATTTTTGTTATTCCAATGGATGGTAACCTTGTCATTATGGAAGGTAGTCTGTTGTCGAGATTTGGGGTACTCCAATGTATGGTAGCCTTGTCATTATGGAAGGTAGTCATTTGTCGAGATTTTTGTTACTCAAATGGATATTAGCCTTGTCTTTATGGAAGGTAGTCTTTCGTTGAGATTTTTGTTACTCCAATGGATGGTAGCCTTGTCATTATGGAAGTTAGTATGTCATTGAGATTTTTGTTACTCTAATGGATGGTAGACTTGTCATTATGGAAGGTAGTCTATTATCGAGATATTTGTTATTCCAATGGATTGTAGCCTTGTCATTATGGAAGGTAGTCTTTTGTCGAGATTTTTGTTACTCCAATGGATGGTAGCGTTGTCATTATTAAAGTTAGTTTGTCATTGAGATTTTTGTTACTCCAATGGATTGTAGACTTGTCATTATGGTAGGTAGTTTGTTCATCAAATTTTTGTTACTCCAAGTGATGGTAGACTTGTGATTATGGAAGGTAGACTGTTGTCGAGATTTTTGTTACTCCAATGGATGGTATCCTTTTCATTATGGAAGGTAGTCTATTGTTGAGATTTATGTTACTCCAATGGATTGTAGCCTTGTAATTATGGAAGGTAGTTTGATGTTCAGATATTTGTTACTCCAATGGATGCTAGCCTTGTCATTATGGAAGGTAGTCTTTTGTCGAGATTTTTGTTATTCCAATGGATGGTAACCTTGTCATTATGGAAGGTAGTCTTTTGTCTAGATTGTTGTTACACCAATGGATGATAGTCTTGTCATTATGGAAGGTAGTCTATTATCGAGATTTTTGTTATTCCAATGGATGGTATCCTTGTCATTATGGAAGGTAATCTGTTGTCGAGATTTTTGATACTCCAATGGAAGGTAGCCTTGTCATTATGGAAGGTAGTCTGTCGTTGAGATTTCAGTTACTCCAATGGATTGTAGCCCTGTCATTATGGAAGGTAGTGTGTTGTTCAAATTTTTGTTACTCCAATGGATGGTAAACTTGTCATTATGGAAGGTAGTCTATTGTCGAGATTTTTGTTATTCTATAGGATGGTAGCCTTGTCATTATGGAAGGGAGTATGTTGTCGATATTTTTGTTACTCCAATGGATGGTAGCCTTATCATTATAGAATGTAGTCAGTTGTCCAGATTTTGTTACTCTAATGGATCGTAGCCTTGTCATTATGGAACATAGTCTGTTGTCGATATTTTTGTTACTCCAACAAATGGTAGCCTTGTCATTATGGAAGGTAGTTTGTTGTCGATATTTTTTTACTCCAATGGATTGTAGCCTTGTCATTATGGAAGGTATTCTATTGTCGAGATTTTTGTTACCCAAATGGATGGTAGCCTTGTAATTATGGAAGGTAGTCTGTTGTAGAGATATTTGTTACTCCAATGGATGGTATCCTTTTCATTATGGAAGGTAGTCTATTGTTGAGATTTATGTTACTCCAATGGATTGTAGCCTTGTAATTATGGAAGGTAGTCTGATGTTCAGATGTTTGTTACTCCAATGGATGCTAGCCTTGTCATTATGGAAGGTAGTCTATTGTCGAGATTTTTGTTATTCCAATGGATGGTAAACTTGTCATTATGGAAGGTAGTCTTTTTTCTAGATTGTTGTTACTCCAATGGATGATAGTCTTGTCATTATGGAAGGTAGTCTATTATCGAGATTTTTGTTATTCCAATGGATGGTATCCTTTTCATTATGGAAGGTAATATGTTGTCGAGATTTTTGATACTCCAATGGATGGTAGCCTTGTCATTATGGAAGGTAGTCAGACGTTGAGATTTCTGTTACTCCAATGGATGGTAGCCTTGTCATTATGGAAGGTAGTCTTTTGTCGAGATTTTTGTTACCCAATGGATGGTAGCCTTTTCATTATGGAAGGTAGTCTATCGTTGAGATTTTTGTTACTCCAATGCATTGTAGCCTTGTCATTATGAAAGGTAGTCTGTTGTTCAGATTTTTGTTACTCCAATGGATGCTAGCCTTGTCATTATGGAAGGTAGTCTATTGTCTAGATTTTTGTTATTCCAATGGATGGTAACCTTGTCATTATGGTAGGTAGTCTGTTGTAGAGATTTCTGGTACTCCAATGGATGGTAGCCTTTTCATTATGGAAGGTAGTCTATCGTTGAGATTTCTGTTACTCCAATGGATTGTAGCCTTGTCATTATGAAAGGTAGTTTGTTGTTCAGATTTTTGTAACTCCAATGGATGCTAGCCTTGTCATTATGGAAGGTAGTCTATTGTCTAGATTTTTGTTATTCCAATGGAATGTAACCTTGTCATTATAGTAGGTAGTCTTTTGTCTAGATTGTTGTTACTCCAATGGATGGTAGCCTTGTCATTATTGAAGATGGTCTGTTGTTGATATCTTTGTTACTCCAAAGGATGATAGCCTTGTCATTATGCAAGGTAGTGTGTTGTTCAGCTTTTTGTTACTCCAATGGATGGTAGCCTTGTCATTTTGGAAGTTAGTCTATTGTCAAGATTTTTGTTATTCCAATGGATGGTAGCCTTGTCATTATTGAAGGTAGTCGGTCGTTGAGATTTATGTTACTCCAATGGATAGTAGCCTTGCCATTATGGAAGATAGTTTGTTGTTCAGATTTTTGTTATTCCAATGGATGGTAACCTTGTCATTACGGAAGGTAGTCTGTTGTCGAGATTTTTTTTATTCCTTGGATGGTAGCCTTATCATTATGGAAGGTAGTCTGTTGTCGAGTTTTTTGTTACTCCAATGGATGGTAGCCTTGTCGTTATGGAAGGTAGTCCGTTGTCGAGAATTTTGTTACTCAAATGGATGGTAGCCTTGTCTTTATGGAAGGTAGTTTGTCATTGAGATTTTTGATAGTCTAATGGATGCTAGCCTTGTCATTATGGAAGGTAGTCTATTATCGAGATTTTTGTTATTCCTATGGATGGTAACCTTGTAATTATGGTAGGTATTCTTTTGTCTAGATTGTTGTTACTCCAATGGATGGTAGCCTTGTCATTATTGATTGGTGGTCTGTTGTCGATATCTTTGTTACTCAAATGGATGATAGACTTGTCATTATGGAAGGTAGTCTGTTGTCGAGATTTTTGATACTCCAATGGATGGTAGCCTTGTCATTATGGAAGGTAGTCTGTCGTTGAGATTTCTGTTACTCCAATGGATTGTAGCCTTGTCATTATGGAAGGTAGTCTATTGCCGAGATATTTGTTATTCAAATTGATTGTACCCTTGTCATTATGGAAGGTAGTCTTTTGTCGAGATTTTTGTTACTTTAATGGATGGTAGGCTTGTCATTATTGAAGTTAGTTTGTCGTTGAGATTTCTATTACTCCAATGGATTGTAGCTTTGTCATTATGGAAGGTAGTTTGTTGTCGATATCTTTGTTACTACAATGGATGGTAGCCTTGTCATTATGGAAGGTAGTCAGTTGTGCAGATTTTGTTTCTCTAACGGATCGTAGCCTTGTCATTATGGAACATAGTCTGTTGTCGATATTTTTGGTACTCCAATGGATGGTATCCTTGTCATTATTTAAGGTAGTCTATTGTCGATATCTTTGTTACTCCAATGGATGGTAGCCATGTCATTATGGAAGGTAGTCTATTGTCGAGATTTTTGTTATTCCAATGGATGGTAGCCTTGTCATTATGGAAGGTTGTTTTTTGTCAAGATTTTTGTTACTCCAATAGATTGTAGCCTTGTCATTATGGAAGGTAGTCTATTGGCGAGATTTTTGTTGCCCAAATGGATGGTAGCCTTGTAATTATGGAAGGTAGTTTGTTGTAGAGATTTTTGTTACTCCAATGGATAGTAGCCTTTTCATTATGGATGGAAGTCTATTGTCAAGATTTTTGTTATTCCAATGGATGGTAGCCTTGTCATTATTGAAGGTAGTCGGTCGTTGAGATTTATGTTACTCCAATTGATAGTAGCCTTGCAATTATGGAAGATAGTTTGTTGTTCAGATTTTTATTATTCCAATGGATGGTAACCTTGTCATTATGGAAGGTAGTCTATTGTCAAGATTTTTTTTATTCCAATGGATGGTAGCCTTGTCATTATGGAAGGTTGTTTTTTGTCGAGATTTTTGTTACTCCAATGGATTGTAGCCTTGTCATTATGGAAGGTAGTGTATTGTCGAGATTTTTGTTGCCCAAATGGATGGTAGCCTTGTAATTATTGAAGGTAGTCTGTTGTAGAGATTTTTGTTACTCCAATGGATGGTAGCCTTTTAATTATGGAAGGTAGTCTATTGTCAAGATTTTTGTTATTCTAATGGATGGTAGCCTTGTCATTGTTGAAGGTAGTCGGTCGTTGAGATTTATGTTACTCCAATTGATAGTAGCCTTGCCATTATGGAAGATATTTTGTTGTTCATATTTTTGTTATTCCAATGGATGGTAACCTTGTCATTATGGAAGGTAGTATGTTGTCGAGATTTTTGTTATTCCTTGGATGGTAG
Organism: Vicia faba; assembly: GCA_948472305.1. Classification (NCBI taxonomy): domain Eukaryota; kingdom Viridiplantae; phylum Streptophyta; class Magnoliopsida; order Fabales; family Fabaceae; genus Vicia; species Vicia faba. The sequence goes on along the minus strand of OX451739.1, from coordinate 677,703,030 downwards.
CCTTGTCGTTATGGAAGGTAGTCCGTTGTCGAGATTTTTGTTACTCAAATGGATGGTAGCCTTGTCTTTATGGAAGGTAGTCTGTCATTGAGATTTTTGTTAGTCTAATGGATGCTAGCCTTGTCATTATGGAAGGTAGTCTATTATCGAGATTTTTGTTATTCCTATGGATGGTAACCTTGTAATTATGGTAGGTATTCTTTTGTCTAGATTGTTGTTACTCCAATGGATGGTAGCCTTGACATTATTGATTGGTGGTCTGTTGTCGATATCTTTGTTACTCCAATGGATGATAGACTTGTCATTGTGGAAGGTAATCTGTTCTCGAGATTTTTGATACTCCAATGGAGGGTAGCCTTGTCATTATGGAAGGTAGTCTGTTGTTGAGATTTCTGTTACTCCAATGGATTTTAGTCTTGTCATTATGGAAGGTAGTCTATTGCCGAGATATTTGTTATTCAAATTGATTGTACCCTTATCATTATGGAAGGTAGTCTTTTGTCGAGATTTTTGTTACTCCAATGGATGGTAGCCTTGTCATTATTGAAGTTAGTTTGTCGTTGAGATTTCTGTTACTCCAATGGATTGTAGCTTTGTCATTATGGAAGGTAGTTTGTTGTCGATATCTTTGTTACTACAATGGATGGTAGCCTTGTCATTATGGAAGGTAGTCTGTTGTCGTGATTTTGTTACTCTAATGGATCGTAGCCTTGTCATTATGGAACATAGTCTGTTGTCGATATTTTTGTTACTCCAATGGATGGTAGACTTGTCATTATGGAAGGTAGTCTATTGTCGAGATATTTGTTATTCCAATGGATTGTAGCCTCGAATTATGGAAGGTAGTCTTTTGTCGAGATTTTTGTTACTCCAATGGATGGTAGCCTTGTCATTATTGAAGTTAGTTTGTCATTGAGATTTCTGTTACTCCAATAGATTGTAGCCTTGTCATTATGGAAGGTAGTCTATTGTCGAGAATTTTGTTGCCCAAATGGATGGTAGCCTTGTAATTATGGAAGGTAGTCTGTTGTTCAGATTTTTGCTACTCCAATGGATGGTAGCCTTTTCATTATGGAAGGTAGTCTATCGTTTAGATTTCTGTTACTCCAATGGATGGTAACCTTGTCATTATGGTAGGTAGTCTTTTGTCTAGATTGTTGTTACTCCAATGGATGGTAGCCTTGTCATTATTGAAGATGGTATGTTGTCGATATCTTTGTTACTCCAATGGATGATAGCCTTGTCATTATGCAAGGTAGTGTGTTGTTCAGATTTTTGTTACTCCAATGGATGGTAGCCTTGTCATTTTGGAAGGTAGTCTATTGTCAAGATTTTTGTTATTCCAATGGATGATAGCCTTGTCATTATTGAAGGAAGTCAGTCCTTGAGATTTATGTTACTCCAATGGATAGTAGCCTTGTCATTATGGAAGATAGTTTGTTGTTCAGATTTTTGTTATTCCAATGGATGGTAACCTTGTCATTATGGAAGGTAGTCTGTTGTCGAGATTTTTGTTATTCCTTGGATGGTAGCCTTATCATTATGGAAGGTAGTCTGTTGTCGAGATTTTTGTTACTCAAATGGATGGTAGCCTTGTCGTTATGGAAGGTAGTCCGTTGTCGAGATTTTTGTTACTCAAATGGATGGTAGCCTTGTCTTTATGGAAGGTAGTCTGTCATTGATATTTTTGTTACTCTAATGGATGCTAGCCTTGTCATTATGGAAGGTAGTCTATTGTCGAGATTTTTGTTATTCCTATGGATGGTAACCTTGAAATTATGGTAGGTAGTCTTTTGTCTAGATTGTTGTTACTCCAATGGATGGTATCCTTGTCATTATTGAAGGTAGTCTGTTGTCGATATCTTTGTTACTCCAATGTATGATAGACTTGTCATTATGGAAGGTAATCTGTTGTCGAGATTTTTGATACTCCAATGGATGGTAGCCTTGTCATTATGGAAGGTAGTCCGTCGTTGAGATTTCTGTTACTCCAATGGATTGTAGCCTTGTCATTATGGAAGGTAGTCTATTACTGAGATATTTGTTATTCAAATTGATTGTAGCCTTGTCATTATGGAAGGTAGTCTTTTGACGAGATTTTTGTTACTCCAATGGATGGTAGCCTTGTCATTATTGAAGTTAGTTTGTCATTGAGATTTTTGTTACTCCAATGGATTGTAGCCTTGTCATTATGGAAGGTAGTTTGTTCGTCAGATTTTTGTTACTCCAATGGATGGTAGACATGTGATTATGGAAGGTAGACTGTTGTCGAGATTTTTGTTATTCCATTGGATGGTAACCTTGTCATTATGGAAGGTAGTATTTTGTCGTGATTTTTGTTACTCGAAAGGATGGTATCCTTGTCATTATTGAAGGTAGTTTGTTGTCGATATCTTTGTTACTCAAATGGATGGTAGCCTTGTCATTATGGAAGTTAGTATGTCATTGAGATTTTTGTTAGTCTAATGGATGGTAGACTTGTCATTATGGAAGGTAGTCTATTGTCGAGATATTTGTTATTCCAATGGATTGTAGCCTCGAATTATGGAAGGTAGTCTTTTGTCGAGATTTTTGTTACTCCAATGGATGGTAGCCTTGTCATTATTGAAGTTAGTTTGTCATTGAGATTTCTGTTACTCCAATGGATTGTAGCCTTGTCATTATGGAAGGTAGTCTATTGTCGAGATTTTTTTTATTCCAATGGATGGTAACCTTGTCATTATGGAAGGTAGTCTTTTGTCTAGATTGTTGTTACTCCAATGGATGATAACCTTGTCATTATGGAAGGTAGTCTATTGTCGAGATTTTTGTTATTCCAATGGATGGTAGACTTGTCATTATGGAAGGTAGTCTGTTGTCATGATTTTGTTACTCTAATGGATTGTAGCCTTGTCATTATGGAACATAGTCTGTTGTCGATATTTTTGTTACTCCAATGGATGGTATCCTTGTCATTATTTAAGGTAGTCTATTGTCGATATCTTTGTTATTCCAATGGATGGTAGCCTTGTCATTATGGAAGGTAGTCTATTGTCGAGATTTTTGTTATTCAAATGAATGGTAGCCTTGTCATTGTGGAAGGTAGTTTTTTGTCGAGATTTTTGTTACTCCAATGGATTTTAGCCTTGTCATTATGGAAGGTAGTCTATTGTCGAGATTTTTGTTACCCAAATGGATGATAGCCTTGTAATTATGGAAGGTAGTCTGTTGTAGAGATTTTTGTTACTCCAATGGATGGTAGCCTTTTCATTATGGAAGGTAGTCTATTGTTTAGATTTCTGTTACTCCAATTGATTGTAGCCTTGTCATTATGGAAGGTAGTCTGATGTTCAAATTTTTGTTACTCCAATGGATGGTAGCCTTGTCATTATGGAAGGTAGTCTATTGTCGAGATTTTTGTTATTCCAATGGATGGTAGCCTTGTCATTATGGAAGGTATTTTTTTGTCGACATTTTTGTTACTCCAATGGATTGTAGCCTTGTAATTACGGAAGGTAGTCTGTTGTAGAGATTTTTGTTACCCAAATGGATTGTAGCCTTGTAATTATGGAAGGTAGTCTGTTGTAGAGATTTTTGTTACTCCAATGGATTGTAGCATTGTCATTATTGAAGGTAGTCTGATGTTCAAGTTTTTGTTACTCCAATGGATTCTAGCCTTGTCATTATGGAAGGTAGTCTATTGTCGAGATTTTTTTTATTCCAATGGATGGTAACCTTGTCATTATGGAAGGTTGTCTTTTGTCTAGATTGTTGTTACTCCAATGGATGATAACCTTGTCATTATGGAAGGTAAGTTATTGTCGAGATTTTTGTTATTCCAATGGATGGTAGACTTGTCATTATGGAAGGTAGTCAATTGTCGTGATTTTATTACTCTAATGGATGGTAGCCTTGTCATTATAGAACATAGTCTGTTGTCGATATTTTTGTTACTCCAATGGATGGTATCCTTGTCATTATTTAAGGTAGTCTATTGTCGATATCTTTGTTATTCCAATGGATGGTAGCCTTGTCATTATGGAAGGTTGTCTATTGTCGAGATTTTTGTTATTCCAATGGATGGTAGCCTTGTCATTATGGAAGGTAGTTTTTTGTCGAGATTTTTGTTACTCCAATGGATTGTAGCCTTGTCATTATGGAAGGTAGTCTATTGTCGAGATTTTTGTTACCCAAATGGATGATAGCCTTGTAATTATGGAAGGTAGTCTGTTGTAGAGATTTTTGTTACCCCAATGGATGGTAGCCTTTTCATTATGGAAGGTAGTCTATTGTTGAGATTTCTGTTACTCCAATGGATTGTAGCCTTGTCATTATGGAAGGTAGTCTGATGTTCAGATTTTTGTTACTCCAATGGATGGTAGCCTTTTCATTATGGAAGGTAGTATATTGTCGAGATTTTTGTTATTCCAATGGATGGTAGCCTTGTCATTATGGAAGGTAGTTTTTTGCCGAGATTTTTGTTACTCCAATGGATTGTAGCCTTGTCATTATGGAAGGTAGTCTATTGTCGATATTTTTGTTACCCAAATGGATTGTAGCCTTGTAATTATGGAAGGTAGTCTGTTGTAGAGATTTTTGTTACTCCAATGGATGGTAGCCTTTTCATTATGGAAGGTAGTCTATTGTTGAGATTTCTGTTACTCCAATGGATTGTAGCATTGTCATTATGGAAGGTAGTCTGATGTTCAGATTTTTGTTACTCCAATGGATGCTAGCCTTGTCATTATGGAAGGTAGTCTATTGTCGAGATTTTTGTTATTCCAATGCATGGTAACCTTGTCATTATGGAAGGTAGTCTTTTGTCTAGATTGTTGTTACTCCAATGGATGATAACCTTGTCATTATGGAAGGTAGTCTATTGTCGAGATTTTTGTTATTCCAATGGATGGTAGACTTGTCATTATGGAAGGTAATCTGTTGTCGAGATTTTTGATACTCCAATGGAAGGTAGCCTTGTCATTATGGAAGGTAGTCTGTCGTTGAGATTTCTGTTACTCCAATAGATTGTAGCCTTGTCATATGGAAGGTAGTGTGTTGTTCAGATTTTTGCTACTCCAATGGATGGTAACCTTGTCATTATGGAAGGTGGTCTATTGTTGAGATTTTTGTTATTCTATTGGATGGTAGCCTTTTCATAATGGAAGGTAGTCTGTTGTCGAGATTTTTGTTATTCCAATGGATGGTAACCTTGTCATTATGGAAGCTAGTATGTTGTCGAGATTTGTGTTACTCCAATGTATGGTAGCCTTGACGTTATGAAAGGTAGTCTGTTGTCGAGATTTTTGTTACTTAAATGGATGGTAGCCTTGTCTTTATGGAAGGTAGTCTGTCGTTGAGATTTTTGTTACTCCAATGGATGGTAGCCTTGTCATTATGGAAGTTAGTATGTCATTGAGATTTTTGTTACTCTAATGGATGGTAGACCTGTCATTATGGAAGGTAGTCTATTATCGAGATATTTGTTATTCCAATGGATTGTAGCCTTGTCATTATGGTAGGTAGTCTTTTGTCGAGATTTTTGTTACTCCAATGGATGGTAGCCTTATCATTATTGAAGTTAGTTTGTCATTGAGATTTATGTTACTCCAATGGATTGTAGCCTTGTCATTATGGAAGGTAGTTTGTTCGTCATATTTTTGTTACTCCAATGGATGGTAGACTTATCATTATTTAAGGTAGTCTATTGTCGATATCTTTGTTAGTCCAATGGATGGTAGCCTTGTCATTATGGAAGGTAGTCTATTGTCGAGATTTTTGTTTTTCCAATGGATGGTAGCCTTGTCATTATGGAAGGTAGTTTCTTGTCGAGATTTTTGTTACTCCAATGGATTATAGCCTTGTCATTATGGAAGGTAGTCTATTATCGAGATTTTTGGTACCCAAATGGATGGTAGCCTTGTAATTATGGAAGGTAGTCTGTTGTAGAGATTTTTGTTACTCCAATGGATGGTAGCCTTTTCATTATGGAAGGTAGTCTATTGTTGAGATTTCTATTACACCAATGGATTATAGCCTTGTCATTATGGAAGGTAGTCTGATGTTCATATTTTTGTTACTCCAATGGATGCTAGCCTTGTCATTATGGAAGGTAGTCTATTGTCGAGATTTTTTTATTCCAATGGATGGTAACCTTGTCATTATGGAAGGTAGTCTTTTGTCTAGATTGTTGTTACTCCAATGGATGATAACCTTATCATTATGGAAGGTAGTTTATTATCGAGATTTTTGTTATTCCAATGGATGGTAGACTTGTCATTATGGAAGGTAATATGTTGTCGAGATTTTTGATACTCCAATGGATGGTAGCCTTGTCATTATGGAAGGTAGTCTGTCGTTGAGATTTCTGGTACTCCAATGGATTGTAGCCTTGTCATATGGAAGGTAGTGTGTTGTTCAGATTTTTGTTACTCCAATGGATGGTAACCTTGTCATTATGGAAGGTGGTCTATTGTCGAGATTTTTGTTATTCTATTGGATGGTAGCCTTTTCATTATGGAAGGTAGTCTGTTGTCGAGATTTTTGTTATTCCAATGGATGGTAACCTGGTCATTATGGAAGGTAGTATTTTGTCGAGATTTGTGTTACTCCAATGTATGGTAGCCTTGACGTTATGGAAGGTAGTCTGTTGTCGATATTTTTGTTACTCCAATGGATGGTAGCCTTGTCATTATTGAAGGTAGTCGGTCGTTAAGATTTATGTTACTCCAATGGATAGTAGCCTTGCAATTATGGAAGATAGTTTGTTTTTCAGATTTTTGTTATTCCAATGGATGGTAACCTTGTCATTATGGAAGGTAGTCTATTGTCGAGATTTTTGTTATTCCAATGGATGGTAGCCTTGTCATTATGGAAGGTTGTTTTTTGTCGAGATTTTTGTTACTCCAATGGATTGTAGCCTTGTCATTATGGAAGGTAGTCTATTGTCGAGATTTTTGTTGCCCAAATGGATGGTAGCCTTGTAATTATGGAAGGTAGTCTGTTGTAGAGATTTTTGTTACTCCAATGGATGGTAGCCTTTTCATTATGGAAGGTAGTCTATTGTCAAGATTTTTGTTATTCCAATGGATGGTAGCCTTGTCATTATTGAAGGTAGTCGGTCGTTGAGATTTATGTTACTCCAATGGATAGTAGCCTTGCCATTATGGAAGATATTTTGTTGTTCAGATTTTTGTTATTCCAATGGATGGTAACCTTGTCATTATGGAAGGTAGTCTGTTGTCGAGATTTTTGTTATTCCTTGGATGGTAGCCTTATCATTATGGAAGGTAGTCTGTTGTCGAGATTTTTGTTACTCCAATGGATGGTAGCCTTGTCTTTATGGAAGGTAGTCTGTCATTGAGATTTTTGTTAGTCTAATGGATGCTAGCCTTGTCATTATGGAAGGTAGTCTATTATCGAGATTTTTGTTATTCCTATGGATGGTAACCTTGTAATTATGGTAGGTATTCTTTTGTCTAGATTGTTGTTACTCCAATGGATGGTAGCCTTGTCATTATTGATTGGTGGTCTGTTGTCGATATCTTTGTTACTCCAATGGATGATAGACTTGTCATTGTGGAAGGTAATCTGTTGTCGAGATTTTTGATACTCCAATGGATGGTAGCCTTGTCATTTTGGAAGGTAGTCTGTCGTTGAGATTTCTGTTACTCCAATGGATTGTAGCTTTGTCATTATGGAAGGTAGTTTGTTGTCGATATCTTTGTTACTACAATGGATTGTAGCCTTGTCATTATGGAAGGTAGTCTGTTGTCGTGATTTTGTTACTCTAATGGATCGTAGCCTTGTCATTATGGAACATAGTCTGTTGTCGATATTTTTGTTACTCCAATGGATGGTATCCTTGTCATTATATAAGGTAGTCTATTGTCGATATCTTTGTTACTCCAATGGATGGTAGCCTTGTCATTATGGAAGGTAGTCTATTGGCGAGATTTTTGTTATTCCAATGGATGGTAGCCTTGTCATTATGGAAGGTAGTTTTTTGTCGAGATTTTGGTTACTCCAATGGATTGTAGCATTGTCATTATGGAAGGTAGTCTATTGTCGAGAATTTTGTTGCCCAAACGGATGGTAGCCTTGTAATTATGGAAGGTAGTCTGTTGTAGAGATTTTTGTTACTCCAATGGATGGTAGCCTTTTCATTATGGAAGGTAGTCTATTGTTGAGATTTCTGTTACTCCAATGGATTGTAGCCTTGTCATTATGGAAGGTAGTTTGATGTTCAGATTTTTGTTACTCCAATGGATGGTAGTCTTGTCATTATGGAAGGTAGTCTATTGTCGAGATTTTTGTTATTCCAATGGATGGTAGCCTTGTCATTATGGAAGGTAGTTTTTTGTCGAGATTTTTGTTACTCCAATGGATTGTAGCCTAGTCATTATGGAAGGTAGTTTATTGTCGAGATTTTTGTTACCTAAATGGATGGTAGCCTTGTAATTATGGAAGGTAGTCTGTTGTAGATATTTTTGCTACTCCAATGGATGGTAGCCTTTTCATTATGGAAGGTAGTCTATCGTTTAGATTTCTGTTACTCCAATGGATTGTAGCCTTGTCATTATGGAAGGTAGTTTGTTGTTCAGATTTTTGTTACTCCAATGGATGCTAGCCTTGTCATTATGGAAGGTAGTCTATTGTCTAGATTTTTGTTCTTCCAATGGATGGTAACCTTGTCATTATGGTAGGTAGTCTTTTGTCTAGATTGTTGTTACTCCAATGGATGGTAGCCTTGTCATTATTGAAGATGGTCTGTTGTCGATATCTTTGTTACTCCAATGGATGATAGCCTTGTCATTATGCAAGGTAGTGTGTTGTTCAGATTTTTGCTACTCCAATGGATGGTAGCCTTGTCATTTTGGAAGGTAGTCTATTGTCAAGATTTTTGTTATTCCAATGGATGGTAGCCTTGTCATTATTGAAGGAAGTCGGTCGTTGAGATTTATGTTACTCCAATGGATAGTAGCCTTGTCATTATGGAAGATAGTTTGTTGTTCAGATTTTTGTTATTCCAATGGATGGTAACCTTGTCATTATGGAAGGTAGTCTGTTGTCGAGATTTTTGTTATTCCTTTGATGGTAGCCTTATCATTATGGAAGGTAGTCTATTGTCGAGATTTTTGTTACTCCAATGGATGGTAGCCTTGTCGTTATGGAAGGTAGTCCGTTGTCGAGATTTTTGTTACTCAAATGGATGGTAGCCTTGTCTTTATGGAAGGTAGTCTGTCATTGATATTTTTGTTACTCTAATGGATGCTAGCCTTGTCATTATGGAAGGTAGTCTATTGTCGAGATTTTTGTTATTCCTATGGATGGTAACCTTGTAATTATGGTAGGTAGTCTTTTGTCTAGATTGTTGTTACTCCAATGGATGGTATCCTTGTCATTATTGAAGGTGGTCTGTTGTCGATATCTTTGTTACTCCAATGTATGATAGACTTGTCATTATGGAAGGTAATCTGTTGTCGAGATTTTTGATACTCCAATGGATGGTAGCCTTGTCATTATGGAAGGTAGTCTGTCGTTGAGATTTCTGTTACTCCAATGGATTGTAGCCTTGTCATTATGGAAGGTAGTCTATTACTGAGATATTTGTTATTCAAATTGATTGTAGCCTTGTCATTATGGAAGGTAGTCTTTTGACGAGATTTTTGTTACTCCAATGGATGCTAGCCTTGTCATTATGGAAGTTAGTATGTCATTGAGATTTTTGTTAGTCTAATGGATGGTAGACTGGTCATTATGGAAGGTAGTCTATTGTCGAGATATTTGTTATTCCAATGGATTGTAGCCTCGAATTATGGAAGGTAGTCTTTTGTCGAGATTTTTGTTACTCCAATGGATGGTAGCCTTGTCATTATTGAAGTTAGTTTGTCATTGAGATTTCTGTTACTCCAATGGATTGTAGCCTTGTCATTATGGAAGGTAGTCTGATGTTCAGATTTTTGTTACTCCAATGGATGCTAGCCTTGTCATTATGGAAGGTAGTCTATTGTCGAGATTTTTGTTATTCCAATGGATGGTAGACTTGTCATTATGGAAGGTAGTCTGTTGTCGTGATTTTGTTACTCTAATGGATCGTAGCCTTGTCATTATGGAACATAGTCTGTTGTCGATATTTTTGTTACTCCAATGGATGGTATCCTTGTCATTATTTAAGGTAGTCTATTGTCGATATCTTTGTTATTCCAATGGATGGTAGCCTTGTCATTATGGAAGGTAGTCTATTGTCGAGATTTTTGTTATTCCAATGGATGGTAGCCTTGTCATTATGGAAGGTAGTTTTTTGTCGAGATTTTTGTTACTCCAATGGATTGTAGCCTTGTCATTATGGAAGGTAGTCTATTGTCGACATTTTTGTTACCCAAATGGATTGTAGCCTTGTAATTATGGAAGGTAGTCTGTTGTAGAGATTTTTGTTACTCCAATGGATGGTAGCCTTTTCATTATGGAAGGTAGTCTATTGTTGAGATTTTTGTTACTCCAATGGATTGTAGCATTGTCGTTATGGAAGGTAGTCTGATGTTCAAGTTTTTGTTACTCCAATGGATGCTAGCCTTGTCATTATGGAAGGTAGTCTATTGTCGAGATTTTTTTTATTCCAATGGATGGTAACCTTGTCATTATGGAAGGTTGTCTTTTGTCTAGATTGTTGTTACTCCAATGGATGATAACCTTGTCATTATGGAAGGTAGTCTATTGTCGAGATTTTTGTTATTCCAATGGATGGTAGACTTGTCATTATGGAAGGTAGTCTGTTGTCGTGATTTTATTACTCTAATGGATGGTAGCCTTGTCATTATGGAACATAGTCTGTTGTCGATATTTTTGTTACTCCAATGGATGGTATCCTTGTCATTATTTAAGGTAGTCTATTGTCGATATCTTTTTTATTCCAATGGATGGTAGCCTTGTCATTATGGAAGGTAGTCTATTGTCGAGATTTTTGTTATTCCAATGGATGGTAGCCTTGTCATTATGGAAGGTAGTTTTTTGTCGAGATTTTTGTTACTCCAATGGATTGTAGCCTTGTCATTATGGAAGGTAGTCTATTGTCGAGATTTTTGTTACCCAAATGGATGATAGCCTTGTAATTATGGAAGGTAGTCTGTTGTAGAGATTTTTGTTACCCCAATGGATGGTAGCCTTTTCATTATGGAAGGTAGTCTATTGTTGAGATTTCTGTTACTCCAATGGATTGTAGCCTTGTTATTATGGAAGGTAGTCTGATGTTCAGATTTTTGTTACTCCAATGGATGGTAGCCTTGTCATTATGGAAGGTAGTATATTGTCGAGATTTTTGTTATTCCAATGGATGGTAGGCTTGTCATTATGGAAGGTAGTTTTTTGTCGAGATTTTTGTTACTCCAATGGATTGTAGCCTTGTCATTATGGAAGGTAGTCTATTGTCGACATTTTTGTTACCCAAATGGATTGTAGCCTTTTAATTATGGAAGGTAGTCTGTTGTAGAGATTTTTGTTACTCCAATGGATGGTAGCCTTTTCATTATGGAAGGTAGTCTATTGTTGAGATTTCTGTTACTCCAATGGATTGTAGCATTGTCATTATGGAAGGTAGTCTGATGTTCAGATTTTTGTTACTCCAATGGATGGTAACCTTGTCATTATGGAAGGTAGTCTATTGTCGAGATTTTTGTTATTCCAATGGATGGTAGACTTGTCATTATGGAAGGTAATCTGTTGTCGAGATTTTTGATACTCCAATGGATGGTAGCCTTGTCATTATGGAAGGTAGTCTGTCGTTAAGATTTCTGTTACTCCAATGGATTGTAGCCTTGTCATATGGAAGGTAGTGTGTTGTTCAGATTTTTGTTACTCCAATGGATGGTAACCTTGTCATTATGAAAGGTGGTCTATTGTCGAGATTTTTGTTATTCTATTGGATGGTAGCCTTTTCATTATGTAAGGTAGTCTGTTGTCGAGATTTTTGTTATTCCAATGGATGGTAACCTGGTCATTATGGAAGGTAGTATTTTGTCGAGATTTGTGTTACTCCAATGTATGGTAGCCTTGACATTATGGAAGGTAGTCTGTTGTCGATATTTTTGTTACTCAAATGGATGGTAGCCTTGTCTTTATGGAAGGTAGTCTGTCGTTGAGATTTTTGTTACTCCAATGGATGGTAGCCTTGTCATTATGGAAGTTAGTATGTCACTGAGATTTTTGTTACTCTAATGGATGGTAGACTTGTCATTATGGAAGGTAGTCTATTATCGAGATATTTGTTATTCCAATGGATTGTAGCCTTGTCACTATGGTAGGTAGTCTTTTGTCGAGTTTTTGTTACTCCAATGGATGGTAGCCTTGTCATTATTGAAGTTAGTTTGTCGTTGATATTTCTATTACTCCAATGGATTGTAGCCTTGTCATTATGGAAGGTAGTTTGTTCGTTAGATTTTTGTTACTCCAATGGATGGTAGACTTGTGATTATGGAAGGTAGACTGTTGTCAAGATTTTTGTTATTCCATTAGATGGTAGCCTTGTCATTATGGAAGGTAGTCTGTTGTCGAGATTTTTGTTACTCGAAAGGATGGTAGCCTTGCCATTGTTGAAGGTAGTTTGTTGTCGATATCTTTGTTACTCCAATGAATGATAGCCTTGTCATTATAGAAGGTAGTATGTTTTCGATATTTTTGTTACTCCAATGGATGGTAGCCTTATCATTATAGAATGTAGTTAGTTGTCCAGATTTTTTTACTCTAATGGATCGTAGCCTTGTCATTATGGAACATAGTCTGTTGTCGATATTTTTGTTACTCCAATGGATTGTACCCTTGTCATTATGGAAGGTAATTTGTTGTCGATATTTTTTTTACTCCAATGGATTGTATCCTTGTCATTATTGAAGGTAGTCTATTGTCGATATCTTTGTTACTCCAATGGATGGTAGCCTTGTCATTATGGAAGGTAGTCTATTGTCGAGATTTTTGTTACCCAAATGGATGGTAGCCTTGTAATTACGGAAGTTAGTCTGTTGTAGAGATTTTTTCTACTCCAATGGATGGTAGCCTTTTCATTATGGAAGGTAGTCTGTCGTTGAGATTTCTGTTACTCCAATGGATTGTAGCCTTGTCATTATGGAAGGTAGTATGTTGTTCAGATTTTTGTTACTCCAATGGATTCAAGCCTTGTCATTATGGAAGGTAGTCTATTGTCTAGATTAATGTTATTCCGATGGATGGTAACCTTGTCATTATGGTAGGTTGTCTTTTGTCTAGATTGTTGTTACTCCAATGGATGGTAGCCTTGTCATTTTTGAAGGTAGTCTATTGTCGAGATTTTTGCTATTCCAATGGATGGTAGCCTTGTCATTATTGAAGGTAGTCGGTCGTTAAGATTTATGTTACTCCAATGGATAGTAGCCATGTAATTATGGAAGATAGTCTGTTGTTCAGATTTTTGTTATTCCAATGGATGGTAACCTTGTCATTATGGAAGGTAGTCAATTGTCGACATTTTTGTTATTCCTTGGATGGTAGCCTTATCATTATGGAAGGTAGTCTGTTGTCAAGATTTGTGTTACTCCAATGGATGGTAGCCTTGTCATTATGGAAGTTAGTATGTCATTGAGATTTTTGTTACTCTAATGGATGGTAGACTTGTCATTATGGAAGGTAGTCTATTATCGAGATATTTGTTATTCCAATGGATTGTAGCCTTGTCATTATGGAAGGTAGTCTTTTGTCGAGATTTTTGTTACTCCAATGGATGGTAGCCTTGTCTTTATGGAAGTTAGTTTGTCGTTGAGATTTCTGTTATTCCAAAGGATTGAAACCTTGTCATTATGGAAGGTAGTATTTTGTCGAGATTTTTGTTATTCCATTGGATGGTAATCTTGTCATTATGGAAGGTAGTATTTTGTCGAGATTTTTGTCATTATGGAAGGTAGTATTTTGTCGAGATTTTTGTCATTATTCCATCAGGCTTTTAATTTCATTTGCTGTTAATAAAGGTATGACTCTGTATCAGATGGATGTCAAGAGTGCATTCTTAAATGGTTATATAGAAGAAGAGGTTTATGTGCACCAACCCCCTGGTTTTGAAAGTACAAAACATCAAGAACATGTTTTCAAACTAAAGAAGTCACTATATGGTCTGAAACAAGCTCCCAGAGCTTGGTATGAAAGACTAAGTAACTTTCTATTAGAAAATGAATTCACCAGAGGGAAGGTGGACACTACCTTATTCTGTAAGTCAGTTAAGAATGACATCTTAGTCTGTCAAATTTATGTAGATGATATTATTTTTGGATCTACTAATCCTTCTCTTGGAAGAAAATTTTCTAAGTGTATGCAGACAGAATTTGAGATGAGCCTCAAGGGAGAACTGAAATTCTTTCTGGGAATTTAGATCAATCAAAACCCAGAGGGAACTTACATTCATCAGAGCAAATATGTCAGAGAACTTCTGAAGAAATTTGACCTCTCAGAATGTAAGCCATCAAAGATTCCAATGCATCCCACGTGCATTCTGGAAAGAGAAGAGGTAATCAAAAAGGTAGAACAAAAGGTCTACAGAGGTATGATTGGTTCTCTCCTTTATCTGCCCGCTTCAAGGCCTGATATCTTATTCAGCGTATGTATTTGTGCTAGATTCCAATCAGATCCTAGAGAATCTCACTTAACAGTTGTTAAGCGAATTTTCAAGTATCTGAAAGGTACTACTAATCTGGGTTCATTCTATAGAAAATCTAGTGATTACAGCTAAGTAGGCTACTGCGATGATGACTTTGCTGGAGACAGAATAGAGCGTAAAAGTACTTCTGGAAGCTGCCAGTTTCTGGGAGAAAATCTGATCTCTTGGTCCAGCAAAAGGCAATCCACAATTACGCTATCAACAACAGAAGTTGAGTACATAGCAGCAGCAGGATGTAGCACACAAATGCTCTGGATGAAAAGTCAGCTTGAAGACTTCCAGATTTTTGAGAGTAACATCCCTATACTCTGTGACAATACTTCTGCTATTTGCTTAAGTAAAAATCCTATTTTGCATTCTAGGGCTAAGCATATAGAAATAAAACATCACTTCATTAGGGACTATATTTAGAAAGTAATTTTGAACTTAAAATTTATTGATACAGACCATCAATGGGCTGATATCTTTACTAAACCTCTTTTTTAAGATAGGTTCAATTTCATTCTGAAACATCTCAGCATGAAACTCTGCCCAGAGTGAAAATGTTTTAATTCTATATATTAACCTTCAGAATGTGTTTTCCTTTTACTGTGAACTTCTGATCAATCTCCTTTCAGAAAGATAGACATGCAGATTGTATCAGATTCTATTCTTAAAGATCTGAGCGTTTCATCTCAAGGATAGACGTGCTGTTCACTAAATCAAACAAGTGTCATCCAATCATCAGCAAATCTCTGAAGCAGAACACGCGTGCACGCTTCTGAGAATGCAAAACGCTGATTGGGTGCATTGAGACACATGTCTTGTAACCGTTTCAAGTATCTTTCTCAAATCCCCCAAAATCAGCAAGCATTAAATGCACGTAATCATGTTTTAAAATGTAATCATGAAATAATTCTCTTTCTTAAAACCGTTTACGTTTTCAATTTTTTTTTAAATCTATTTAAGCACATTCACATCATTCATTAAACTTTTACCGTTTCTTACAATCATCCAAAGATTTTCTGCATTTTTACTTGTGTAATCATCTTTCTCAAAAGAAACCCTTTTCTGAAATCCTTTTCTTAGAAAACCCTAAGTGTGAACATGGAAACCACTAGCAATGTTTCTGCAGGTTCTCAGAAGGAGGCTTCATCTGAACAATACCAAGTTCCCTTCAGAACACTCCTCACACCAGTGAAGAACTTGGAAGTGTTGTCTGAACTGATTGTTGATTTCTCCAGTCTGAAAGAAAATGGATTTGATTTGACAGAAGAAGTTAGGGCACAAGGATGGGAGAGATATTTTGATAGGTTGGTGGGACCAACATTTCAAGTATTGGTCAAGGAATTCTGGATTCATGCGTCTTCATCAACACATCAAGTTACTTCCTACATAATGAGAAAGAAGATTGTGATCACTGAGGATCACATTGCAAGATTGATTGGATACAGTGGTGGTGGTATCCGCTGTATCGACATGGCAGAAAGATGCTCTGATACTGGTGTCATTGCAAGAGAAATATTCACCCATGGGGTTCCCAGCAGCAAAATCAAAGACTTAAAGGATCAACACAGAATATGGGCGAAGATTATTCTGGGGTGCTTCAATCACAGGAAGCCCACAACCTCCCCTGATTATATAAACATAGATCATCAGTTTCTGATCTATTTTATTAATCATAAGGTAAAGATTAACTTGACTCATCTTCTGTTTAATCACCTCAGGACCAGCGTGAAGGAGACAGGGGAAGAAGAAAGGACAAAAAGGGACTGGATAGCCTTTGGCAGGTTAATATCAAATATTCTGACTGAGAATAGGCTGATAGAACATCTTACAGAAGCTTAGGAATTAAGTTCTATTGAACCTACTGTTGGCAAGCCTCTGAACGCCAAGAATCTGAAGAAAATGAAACTGATAGAGAATATCAGAAAGGAGCCCAGCGTCACTCCTCTTGCTGACATCACCAGCAGAAGAGTCCCTCTGGACGACTTTCCAATATTTTCTGAGATTGGCTCTAAACCAGTCATTGTTCTCAAATACTTGAAAGCTTGCAAGGCTGATGGCACAGATACCACTCTGAACATAAAAGATCTACACCAGCAAAATCCAGAATTTACTATGAAGAAGACGAAGAAAAGAAAGGCTACTTCATAAGGACCATCCCAGCAGACCCCTAAGAAGAGAGGTAATCTATCTGCTGCTACTGTTTCAAATTCTTCTGCTATTCCAACATCAATCCCAACCCCAGCTTCATTTGAACTTCCAATCCCCATAACAACCATTGATGAAACCGAACCAGAAGCTGACCCTTCTGAGTCACTGAATCTCAGGAGATCCCGCACCAAATCCCAAACTCCAAAACCCACAACATCAACATAATTAGAACTTGACAAGGTTCTGCCTGAAATTGATCAACGTGCTTCCCCTCCCATCTCAGATAATCCAAACACTCAACCAGAAACTGCCCACTCTCCTCAACCAGAACATAATCTCTCACCCATACCAGAACAACCAGAAATTCCATCTCCTTCTCCACAACCAGAAATTCCTCCTCCCTCTCCACAACCAGAACTTCAACCACTTTCACCTCAACCATCACCTCCACACCCTGAGTTTCAACACTTTGAAACTCCATCACCTGAACATCAAACTCCTGAACCTCATTCTCCTCAATCCTCTGAGCCACAACCCTTGGCAATTCAGCTACCATGTGGTACAACTGTAAACATGGCCCAACTGCCATCCTCACCAGAAACTACCCCTCCAAATACTCCACACAGTCCAATAATCATTTCTGATTCTCCCACTCCATCTCCCAAACAAAATACTGAAGACCACAGCAGGACCTTTATTGATTTAACAAGCTTTAACCGTCTTGCTGACCTTAAAAACACAATAGCCACCCCCAAACCCAAACCATTAGATGTTGGTGCTGGCATTTTGAATTTTGAAACAGGCTTGTAGAACTGGATTGCTTCTCTAAAGCAGGTGTGTCCTGGAATGATTGACCCTGCCGCTTCATACCATCTCTGGACTCAATTCAGAAAGTGGGTACGCGCTGAAGCCCTCAAGCTGCAAGACATCAATCATGAACATGCACAACAGAACTTCAGCAAGCTGCTGAAGGAAGTTGAAAGTCAACTTCCACAGGAAGAAGTTCTCTTTCTGGATAGTGAGCCATGGTCTGAGAAGCGTCCAGCTTCAAAAGCTCAGCAAGCAGAAGATCAGACTATTCAAGCTGAAGTTGTTAGTCAAGCTGAAGACGTTGCAGAAAGCTCTCAGAAGCATCCTGCTACTGATGTTTCTCAAGCTGCCTTGGACAGGCAGACTCTGGAAGAGCTGAAGCAGAATGATATTCATCTGCAGCAAAGAATGGATGAGAATGATTATAAGATGAAGGAAAGGATGGATGTGCAAGATGCAGAATGAAACTGCTTATCAGATTAAGACAATGCTAGAGACTCTGTGCACACGCCATCCACCCCAACCTTAGTTTTTTTTTCATTTTGATATTTTCATTGTTTTCTTTGCATATCATGTGTACTGTTTTTCTGAATTAAATATAACAGTTTTTCTGCTTTGATCGTTTTAGCTTATGTCACTTACACTTTTTGATTGCTGACAAAAAGGGGGAGAACAAGAATGATATTTTTCAATAACGGATTACTGAGACAAAAAGTCTCAAAAATTCTAACACTCTGATATACTTGAATGTTTTCTGTTTTTGCATAATGCTACAGGTACAAGAAGTTAATCATCTCTGATACACTGAAGCTCTGATATTCTGATGTTCAAAGAAAGTCAATAAAGATCTGATCCTGAAGAACTCTTGGAATTAAAAAGGGAAGTAATAAATTCCGGGGGAGTATCTCCGATCTAAACTCTGATATCTCTTTATCCCTTATCTTTGATAACTTCCTAATTAATTCTGATACAACCTATTATTTAGTTATCTCTGATACTTTTCACGTTAATTTTCAATTAAAAAATATCTAGTTTTTGTGATCATCAAAAAGGGGGAGATTGTTAGAACAAAGTTTGAATCTACTACCCTAAGTTTAAGTTTTGATGATAACAAAATGCTAAGATACATTAATTGTATGATTCATGTAAGACACATATGCTATCTAAAAATTACATTCTGTTTTACAAAAACTCTGATGGGTATCATCAAGAGAACATCATCATCAGCATCAGAAAATTGGATATCAACATCAACATCAAAAGATGTTATATCAGATACCAGAATCAGAAGATCAACTTGCGCTTATGCTGAAGCTTGATGAACAGATCTGCGCGTAACAATCTGAACTCTGATCTAGAAAACAACAGTTCATCAGCACCTAAGCAACGACAGAATGAGCCAAATCCAGAACACGTTTAAGTGGCAACGGTACTGTGCATTCAAGATGATTTATTACCAACGGCATCATTCTAGACAAGATATTCTTAATAAGGAAAGAATGTTATTGGCATTGAAACGAAATTACTACTCCAACGTACCTTATTTCCAATGCTATATAAACCAGTCAATGAAGATTGAATTGGCTAATGCTCTACAACCTTCTACACCCCAAAAGCTATTCATCATCTTCCTCACTCTCAGTTTCCTAAAGCTCTAAAATTCATTACTCAATTATTTTAGCACTCTAGTTCTCATAAGCTTAAATTGTGTAGTATCACAATTGTGATTAACAGTTTTTGTAGAAAACATTCACACACCTAGATTTCAATTTGTAAGAAAGTATTTCCTTGAGAAACCGGTTTGTGGTTTGACTCAAGAAGGCTTTAGCGGTTGTTAAAGCAATTGTAATATTCAGTTGAATATAGTGGATTAAGACCTCGTTGGAGAGAGGCGAAATCACCTTGACGGGTGGACTGGAGTAGTTTGAGAAGAAATGAACCAGGATAAAAATATCGTGTTGACTGCAATTGATTTCCAGATTTTACAATTCAACCCCCCTTCTTGTGTTTTTCACTTCTTCAGCCTTGTCATTATGGAAGGTAGTTTTTTGTCGATATTTTTGTTACTCCAATGGATGGTAGCCTTGTCATTATTGAGGGTAGTCTATTTTCGAGATTTTTGTTACCCAAATGGATAGTAGCCTTGTAATTATGGAAGGTAGTCTGTTGTAGATATTTTTGTTTCTCCAATGGATGGTAGACTTTTCATTATTGAAGGTAGTCTGTCATTGAGATTTCTGTTACTCCAATGGATTGTAGCCTTGTCATTATGGAATGTAGGCTGTTGTTCAGATTTTAGTTACTCCAATAAATTGTAGCCTTGTCATTATGGAAGGTAGTCTGTTGTCGAGAATTTTTTATTCCATTGGATGGAAACCTTGTCATTATGGAAGGTAGTCTATTGTCGAGTTTTGTGTTACTCCAATGTATGGTAGCCTTGTCTTTATGGAAGGTAGTCTGTCGTTGAGATTTTTTTGTTACTCCAATGGATGATAGCCTTGTCATTATGGAAGTTAGTATGTCATTGAGATTTTTGTTACTCCATGGGATGGTAGCCTTGTCATTATGGAAGGTAGCCTATTGTCGAGATTTTTGTTATTCCAATGGATTATAGCCTTGTCATTATGGAAGGTAGTATTTTGTCGAGATTTTTGTTACTCCAATGGATGGAAGCCTTGTCATTATTGAAGGTAGCCTGTTGTCGGTATCTTAGTTATTCCAATGGATGATAGCCTAGTCATTATGCAAGGTAGTCTATTGTTCACATTTTTGTTACTCCAATGGATGGTAGGCTTGTGATTATGGAAGGTAGTCTATTGTCGACATTTTTGTTATTCCAATGGATGGTAGCCTTGTCATTATGGAAGGTAATTTTTTGTCGATATTTTTGTTACTCCAAGGATGGTAGCCTTGTCATTATGGAAGGTAGTCTATTGTCGAGATTTTTGTTACCCAAATGGATGGTAGACTTATAATTATGGAAGGTAGTCTGTTGTAGATATTTTTGTTACTCCAATGGATGGTAGCCTTTTCATTATTGAAGGTAGTCTCTCGTTGAGATTTTTGTTACTCCAATGGATAGTAACCTTGTCATTATGGAAGGTAGTCTGTTGTCGAGATTTATGTTACTCCAATGTATGGTAGCCTTGTCGTTATGTAAGGTAGTCTTTTGTCGAGATTTTTGTTACTTCAATGGATGGAAGCCTTGTCATTATTGAAGGTAGCCTGTTGTCAATATCTTTGTTATTCAAATAGATGATAGCCTTGTCATTATGCAAGGTAGTCTGTTGTTCAGAATTTTGTTACTCCAATGGATGGTAGCCTTGGGATTATGGAAGGTAGTTTATTGTCGACATTTTTGTTATTCCAGTGAATGGTAGCCTTGTCATTATGGAAGGAAGTTTTTCACGACATTTTTGTTATTCCAATGGATGGTAGCCTTGTCATTATGGAAGGTAGTTTTTTGTCGAGATTTTTGTTACTCCAATGGATGGTAGCCTTGTAATTATGGAAGGTAATCTGTTGTAGATATTTTTGTTACTCCAATGGATGGTAGCCTTTTCATTATTAAAGGTAGTCTGTCGTTGAGATTTCTGTTACTCCAATGGTTTGTAGCCTTGTCATAATGGAATGTAGTCTGTTGTTCAGATTATTGTTATTCCAATAGATGGTAGCCTTGTCATTATAGAAGGTAGTCCGTTGTCGAGAATTTTTGTTACTCCAATGTACGGTAGCCTTTTCATTATGGAAGGTAGTCTATTGTCAAGATTTTTGTTATTCCAATGGATTGTAGCCTTGTCATTATGGAAGGTAGTTTTTTGTCGAGATTTTTGTTACTCCAATGGATAGTAGCCTTGTCATTATGGAAGGTAGTCTATTGTCGAGATTTTTGTTATTCCAATGGATTGTAGCCTTGTCATTATGGAAGGTAGTATTTTGTCGAGATTTTTGTTACTCCAATGGATGGATGCCTTGTCATTATTTAAGGTAGCCTGTTGTCGATATCTTTGTTATTCCAATGGATGATAGCCTTGTCATTATGCAAGGTAGTCTATTGTCGACATTTTTGTTATTCCAATGGATGGTAGCCTTGTCATTATGGAAGGTAGTTTTTTGTCGAGATTTTTGTTACTCCAATGGATGGTAGCCTTGTCATTATGGAAGGTAGTCTATTGTTGAGATTATTGTTACCCAAATGGATGGTAGACTTGTAATTATGGAAGGTAGTCAGTTGTAGATATTTTTGTTACTCCAATGGATGGTAGCCTTTTCATTATTGAAGGTAGTCTCTCATTGAGATTTCTGTTACTCCAATGGATAGTAACCTTGCCATTATGGAAGGTAGTCTGTTGTCGAGATTTATGTTACTCCAATGTATGGTTGCATTGTCGTTATGGAAGGTAGTCTTTTGTTGAGATTTTTGTTACTCCAATGGATGGAAGCCTTGTCATTATTGAAGGTACCCTGTTGTCAATATCTTTGTTATTCCAATAGATGATAGCCTTGTCATTATGCAAGGTAGTCTGTTGTTCAGATTTTTGTTACTCCAATGGATGGTAGCCTTGTGATTATGGAAGGTAGTTTATTGTCGACATTTTTGTTATTCCAGTGAATGGTAGCCTTGTCATTATGGAAGGAAGTTTTTCACGAGATTTTTGTTACTCCAATAGATGGTAGCCTTGTCATTATGGAAGGTAGTATATTGTCAAGATTTTTGTTACCCAAATGGATGGTAGCCTTGTAATTATGGAAGGTAATCTGTTGTAGATATTTTTGTTACTCCAATGGATGGTAGCCTTTTCATTATTAAAGGTAGTCTGTCGTTGAGATTTCTGTTACTCCAATGGTTTGTAGCCTCGTCATTTTGGAATGTAGTCTGTTGTTCGGATTTTTGTTACTCCAGTAGATGGTAGCCTTGTCATTATAGAAGGTAGTCTGTTGTCGAGAATTTGTGTTACTCCAATGTACGGTAGCCTTTTCATTATGGAAGGTAGTCTATTGTCGAGATTTTTGTTATTCCAATGGATTGTAGCCTTGTCATTATGGAAGGTAGTTTTTTGTCGAGATTTTTGTTACTCCAATGGATAGTAGCCTTGTCATTATGGAAGGTAGTCTATTGTCGAGATTTTTGTTATTCCAATGGATTGTAGCCTTGTCATTATGGAAGGTAGTATTTTGTCGAGATTTTTGTTACTCCAATGGATGGATGCCTTGTCATTATTTAAGGTAGCCTGTTGTCGATATCTTTGTTATTCCAATGGATGATAGCCTTGTCATTATGCAAGGTAGTCTATTGTCGACATTTTTGTTATTCCAATGGATGGTAGCCTTGTCATTATGGAAGGTAGTTTTTTGTCGAGATTTTTGTTACTCCAATGGATGGTAGCCTTGTCATTATGGAAGGTAGTCTATTGTTGAGATTATTGTTACCCAAATGGATGGTAGACTTGTAATTATGGAAGGTAGTCAGTTGTAGATATTTTTGTTACTCCAATGGATGGTAGCCTTTTCATTATTGAAGGTAGTCTCTCGTTGAGATTTCTGTTACTCCAATGGATAGTAACCTTGTCATTATGGAAGGTAGTCTGTTGTCGAGATTTATGTTACTCCAATGTATGGTTGCATTGTCGTTATGGAAGGTAGTCTTTTGTTGAGATTTTTGTTACTCCAATGGATGGAAGCCTTGTCATTATTGAAGGTACCCTGTTGTCAATATCTTTGTTATTCCAATAGATGATAGCCTTGTCATTATGCAAGGTAGTCTGTTGTTCAGATTTTTGTTACTCCAATGGATGGTAGCCTTGTGATTATGGAAGGTAGTTTATTGTCGACATTTTTGTTATTCCAGTGAATGGTAGCCTTGTCATTATGGAAGGAAGTTTTTCACGAGATTTTTGTTACTCCAATAGATGGTAGCCTTGTCATTATGGAAGGTAGTATATTGTCAAGATTTTTGTTACCCAAATGGATGGTAGCCTTGTAATTATGGAAGGTAATCTGTTGTAGATATTTTTGTTACTCCAATGGATGGTAGCCTTTTCATTATTAAAGGTAGTTTGTCGTTGAGATTTCTGTTACTCCAATGGTTTGTAGCCTCGACATTTTGGAATGTAGTCTGTTGTTCGGATTTTTGTTACTCCAGTAGATGGTAGCCTTGTCATTATTGAAGGTAGTCTGTCATTGAGATTTCTGTTACTCCAATGGATTGTAGCCTTGTCATTATGGAATGTAGGCAGTTGTTCATATTTTAGTTACTCCAATAAATTGTAGCCTTGTCATTATGGAAGGTAGTCTGTTGTCAAGAATTTTTTATTCCATTGGATTGAAACCTTGTCATTATGGAAGGTAGTCTATTGTCGAGTTTTGTGTTACTCCAATGTATGGTAGCCTTGTCTTTATGGAAGGTAGTCTGTCGTTGAGATTTTTTTGTTACTCCAATGGATGATAGCCTTGTCATTATGGAAGTTAGTATGTCGTTGAGATTTTTGTTACTCCAATGGATGGTAGCCTTGTCATTATGGAAGGTAGCCTATTGTCGAGATTTTTGTTATTCCAATGGATTATAGCCTTGTCATTATGGAAGGTAGTATTTTGTCGAGATTTTTGTTACTCCAATGGATGGAAGCCTTGTCATTATTGAAGGTAGCCTGTTGTCGATATCTTAGTTATTCCAATGGATGATAGCCTTGTCATTATGCAAGGTAGTCTATTGTTCACATTTTTGTTACTCCAATGGATGGTAGGCTTGTGATTATGGAAGGTAGTCTATTGTCGACATTTTTGTTATTCCAATGGATGGTAGCCTTGTCATTATGGAAGGTAATTTTTTGTCAGTATTTTTGTTACTCCAAGGATGGTAGCCTTGTCATTATGGAAGGTAGTCTATTGTCGAGATTTTTGTTACCCAAATGGATGGTAGACTTGTAATTATGGAAGGTAGTCTGTTGTAGATATTTTTGTTACTCCAATGGATGGTAGCCTTTTCATTATTGAAGGTAGTCTCTCGTTGAGATTTTTGTTACTCCAATGGATAGTAACCTTGTCATTATGGAAGGTAGTCTGTTGTCGAGATTTATGTTACTCCAATGTATGGTAGCCTTGTCGTTATGTAAGGTAGTCTTTTGTCGAGATTTTTGTTACTTCAATGGATGGAAGCCTTGTCATTATTGAAGGTAGCCTGTTGTCAATATCTTTGTTATTCCAATAGATGATAGCCTTGTCATTATGCAAGGTAGTCTGTTGTTCCGAATTTTGTTACTCCAATGGATGCTAGCCTTGGGATTATGGAAGGTAGTCTATTGTCGACATTTTTGTTATTCCAGTGAATGGTAGCCTTGTCATTATGGAAGGAAGTTTTTCACGACATTTTTGTTATTCCAATGGATGGTAGCCTTGTCATTATGGAAGGTAGTTTTTTGTCGAGATTTTTGTTACTCCAATGGATGGTAGCCTTGTAATTATGGAAGGTAATCTGTTATAGATATTTTTGTTACTCCAATGGATGGTAGCCTTTTCATTATTAAAGGTAGTCTGTCGTTGAGATTTCTGTTACTCCAATGGTTTGTAGCCTTGTCATAATGGAATGTAGTCTGTTGTTCAGATTATTGTTATTCCAATAGATGGTAGCCTTGTCATTATAGAAGGTAGTCCGTTGTCGAGAATTTGTGTTACTCCAATGTACGGTAGCCTTTTCATTATGGAAGGTAGTCTATTGTCAAGATTTTTGTTATTCCAATGGATTGTAGCCTTGTCATTATGGAAGTTAGTTTTTTGTCGAGATTTTTGTTACTCCAATGGATAGTAGCCTTGTCATTATGGAAGGTAGTCTATTGTCGAGATTTTTGTTATTCCAATGGATTATAGCCTTGTCATTATGGAAGGTAGTATTTTGTCGAGATTTTCGTTACTCCAATGGATGGATGCCTTGTCATTATTTAAGGTAGCCTGTTGTCGATATCTTTGTTATTCTAATGGATGATAGCCTTGTCATTATGCAAGGTAGTCTATTGTCGACATTTTTGTTATTCCAATGGATGGTAGCCTTGTCATTATGGAAGGTAGTTTTTTGTCGATATTTTTGTTACTCCAATGGATGGTAGCCTTGTCATTATGGAAGGTAGTCTATTGTCGAGATTATTGTTACCCAAATGGATGGTAGACTTGTAATTATGGAAGGTAGTCAGTTGTAGATATTTTTGTTACTCCAATGGATGGTAGCCTTTTCATTATTGAAGGTAGTCTCTCGTTGAGATTTCTGTTACTCCAATGGATAGTAACCTTGTCATTATGGAAGGTAGTCTGTTGTCGAGATTTATGTTACTCCAATGTATGGTTGCATTGTCGTTATGGAAGGTAGTCTTTTGTTGAGATTTTTGTTACTCCAATGGATGGAAGCCTTGTCATTATTGAAGGTACCCTGTTGTCAATATCTTTGTTATTCCAATAGATGATAGCCTTGTCATTATGCAAGGTAGTCTGTTGTTCAGATTTTTGTTACTCCAATGGATGGTAGCCTTGTGATTATGGAAGGTAGTTTATTGTCGACATTTTTGTTATTCCAGTGAATGGTAGCCTTGTCATTATGGAAGGAAGTTTTTCACGAGATTTTTGTTACTCCAATAGATGGTAGCCTTGTCATTATGGAAGGTAGTATATTGTCAAGATTTTTGTTACCCAAATGGATGGTAGCCTTGTAATTATGGAAGGTAATCTGTTGTAGATATTTTTGTTACTCCAATGGATGGTAGCCTTTTCATTATTAAAGGTAGTCTGTCGTTGAGATTTCTGTTACTCCAATGGTTTGTAGCCTCGTCATTTTGGAATGTAGTCTGTTGTTCGGATTTTTGTTACTCCAATAGATGGTAGCCTTGTCATTATGGAAGGTAGTTTGTTGTCGAGAATTTGTGTTACTCCAATGTATGGTAGCCTTGTCATTATGGAAGGTAGTCTATTGTCGAGATTTTTGTTATTCCAATGGATTGTAGCCATGTCATTATGGAAGGTAGTTTTTTGTCGAGATTTTTTTTACTCCAATGGCTGGTAGCCTTGTCATTATGGAAGGTAGTCTATTGTCGAGTTTTGTGTTACTCCAATGTATGGTAGCCTTGTCTTTATGGAAAGTAGTCTGTCGTTGAGATTTTTTTGTTACTCCAATGGATGATAGCCTTGTCATTATGGAAGTTAGTATGTCATTGAGATTTTTGTTACTCCAATGGATGGTAGCCTTGTCATTATGGAAGGTAGCCTATTGTCGAGATTTTTGTTATTCCAATGGATTATAGCCTTGTCATTATGGAAGGTAGTATTTTGTCGAGATTTTTGTTACTCCAATGGATGGAAGCCTTGTCATTATTGAAGGTAGCCTGTTGTCGATATCTTAGTTATTCCAATGGATGATAGCCTTGTCATTATGCAAGGTAGTCTATTGTTCACATTTTTGTTACTCCAATGGATGGTAGGCTTGTTATTATGGAAGGTAGTCTATTGTCGACATTTTTGTTATTCCAATGGATGGTAGCCTTGTCATTATGGAAGGTAGTTTTTTGTCGATATTTTTGTTACTCCAATGGATGGTAGCCTTGTCATTATGGAAGGTAGTCTATTGTCGAGATTTTTGTTACCCAAATGGATGGTAGACTTGTAATTATGGAAGGTAGTCTGTTGTAGATATTTTTGTTACTCCAATGGATGGTAGCCTTTTCATTATTGAAGGTAGTCTCTCGTTGAGATTTTTGTTACTCCAATGGATATTAACCTTGTCATTAGGGAAGGTAGTCTATTGTCGAGATTTATGTTACTCCAATGTATGGTAGCCTTGTCGTTATGGAAGGTAGTCTTTTGTCGAGATTTTTGTTACTCCAATGGATGGAATCCTTATCATTATTGAAGGTAGCCTGTTGTCAATATCTTTGTTATTTCAATAGATGATAGCCTTGTCATTATGCAAGGTAGTCGGTTGTTCAGAATTTTGTTACTCCAATGGATGGTAGCCTTGGGATTATGGAAGGTAGTCTATTATCGACATTTTTGTTATTCCAATGGATGGTAGCCTTGTCATTATGGAAGGAAGTTTTTCACAACATTTTTGTTATTCCAATGGATGGTAGCCTTTTCATTATGGAAGGTAGTTTTTTGTCGAGATTTTTGTTACTCCAATGGATGGTAGCCTTGTAATTATGGAAGGTAATCTGTTGTAGATATTTTTGTTACTCCAATGGATGGTAGCCTTTTCATTATTAAAGGTAGTTTGTCGTTGAGATTTCTTTTACTCCAATGGTTTGTAGCCTTGTCATTATGGAATGTAGTCTGTTATTCAGATTTTTGTTATTCCAATAGATGGTTGCCTTGTCATTATAGAAGGTAGTCTGTTGTCGAGAATTTGTGTTACTCCAATGTACGGTAGCCTTTTCATTATGGAAGGTAGTCTATTGTCGAGATTTTTGTTATTCCAATGGATTGTAGCCATGTCATTATGGAAGGTAGTTTTTTGTCGATATTTTTTTTACTCCAATTGCTGGTAGCCTTGTGATTATGGCAGGTAATCTATTGTCGAGATTTTTGTTATTCTAATGGATTGTAGCCTTGTCATTATGGAAGGTAGTATTTTGTCGAGATTTTTGTTACTCCAATGGATGGATGCCTTAACATTATTTAAGGTAGCCTGTTGTCGATATCTTTGTTATTCCAATGGATGATAGCCTTGTCATTATGCAAGGTAGTCTATTGTCGACATTTTTGTTATTCCAATGGATGGTAGCCTTGTCATTATGGAAGGTAGTTTTTTGTCGAGATTTTTGTTACTCCAATGGATGGTAGCCTTGTCATTATGGAAGGTAGTCTATTGTTGAGATTATTGTTACCCAAATGGATGGTAGACTTGTAATTATGGAAGGTAGTCTGTTGTAGATATTTTTGTAACTCCAATGGATGGTAGCCTTTTCATTATTGAAGGTAGTCTCTCGTTGAGATTTCTGTTACTCCAATGGATAGTAACCTTGTCATTATGGAAGGTAGTCTGTTGTCGAGATTTATGTTACTCCAATGTATGGTTGCATTGTCGTTATGGAAGGTAGTCTTTTGTCGAGATTTTTGTTACTCCAATGGATGGAAGCCTTGTCATTATTGAAGGTACCCTGTTGTCAATATCTTTGTTATTCCAATAGATGATAGCCTTGTCATTATGCAAGGTAGTCTGTTGTTCAGATTTTTGTTACTCCAATGGATGGTAGCCTTGTGATTATGGAAGGTAGTCTATTGACGACATTTTTGTTATTCCAGTAAATGGTAGCCTTGTCATTATGGAAGGAAGTTTTTCACGAGATTTTTGTTACTCCAATAGATGGTAGCCTTGTCATTATGGAAGGTAGTATATTGTCAAGATTTTTGTTACCCAAATGAATGGTAGCCTTGTAATTATGGAAGGTAATTGTCGTAGATATTTTTGTTACTCCAATGGATGGTAGCCTTTTCATTATTAAAGGTAGTCTGTCGTTGAGATTTCTGTTACTCCAATGGTTTGTAGCCTTGTCATTTTGGAATGTAGTCTGTTGTTCGGATTTTTGTTACTCCAATAGATGGTAGCCTTGTCATTATGGAAAGTAGTCTGTTGTCGGGAATTTGTGTTACTCCAATGTATGGTAGCCTTGTCATTATGGAAGGTAGTCTATTGTCGAGATTTTTGTTATTCCAATGGATTGTAGCCATGTCATTATGGAAGGTAGTTTCTTGTCGATATTTTTTTTACTCCAATGGCTGGTAGCCTTGTCATTATGGAAGGTAGTCTATTGTCGAAATTTTTGTTACCCAAATGGATCGTAGCCTTGTAATTATGGAAGGTAGTTTGTTGTAGATATTTTTGTTAATCCAATGGATGGTAGACTTTTCATTATTGAAGGTAGTCTCGTTGAGATTTTTGTTATTCCAATGGATTGTATCCTTGTCATTATGGAATGTAGTCTGTTGTTCAGATTTTTGTTACTCCAATAGATGGTAGCCTTGTCATTATGGTAGGTAGTCTGTTGTCGAGAATTTTTTATTCCATTGGATGGAAACCTTGTCATTATGGAAGGAAGTCTATTGTCGAGATTTGTGTTACTCCAATGTATGGTAGCCTTGACTTTATAGAAGGTAGTCTGTAGTTGAGATTTTTTTGTTACTTCAATGGATGGTAGCCTTGTCATTATGGAAGGTAGTATGTCGTTGGGATTTTTGTTACTCCAATGGATGGTAGCCATGTCATTATGGAAGGTAGTCTATTGTCGAGATTTTTGTTATTCCAATGGATTGTAGCCTTGTCATTATGGAAGGTAGTATTTTGTTGAGATTTTTGTTACTCAAATGGATGGAAGCCTTGTCATTATTGAAGGTAGCCTGTTGTCAATATCTTTGTTATTCCAATGGATGATAGCCTTGTCATTATGCAAGGTAGTCTATTGTTCACATTTTTGTTACTCCAATGGATGGTAGCCTTGTGATTATGGAAGGTAATCTATTGTCGACATTTTTGTTATTCCAATGGATGGTAGCCTTGTCATTACGGAAGGTAGTTTTTTGTCTAGATTTTTGTTACTCCAATCTATGGTAGCCTTGTCATTATGGAAGATAGTCTATTGTCGAGATTTTTGTTATTCCAATGGATGGTAGCCTTGTCATTATGGAGGGTAATATGTTGTCGAGATTTTTGATACTCCAATGGATGGTAGCCTTGTAATTATGGAAGGTAGTATATTTTCGAGATTTGTTTTACTCCAATGGATGGTAGCCTTGTCATTATGGAAGGTAGTCTGTCGTTGAGATTTCTGTTACTCAAATGGATTGTAGCCTTGTCATTATGGAAGGTAGTCTGTTGTCCATATTTTTGTTACTCCAATGGATGGTAGCCTTGTCATTTTTGAAGGTAGTCTGTTGTCGAGAATATTTTATTCCATTGGATGGTAGCCTTGTCATTATGGAAGGTAGTCTGTTTTTGAGATTTTTGTTATTCCAATGGATGCTAACCATGTCATTATGAAAGGTAGTCTTTTGTCGAGATTTTTGTTACTCCAATGGATGGTAGCCTTGTCATTATTGAAGGTAGTCTATTGTCGATATCTTTGTTACTCTAATGGATGGTAGCCTTGTCATTATGGAAGGTAGTCTATTGTCGAGATTTTTCTTATTCCAATGGATGGTAGCGTTGTCATTATGGAAGGTAGTCTGTTGTAGAGATTTTTGATACTCCAAAGGATGGTAGCCTTTTCATTATGGAAGGTAGTCTGTCGTTGAGATTTCTGTTACTCCTATGGATTGTAGCCTTGTCATTATGGAAGGTAGTTTGTTGTTCAGATTTTTGTTACTCCAATGGATGCTAGCCATGTCACTATGGAAGGTAGTCTATTGTCGAGATTTTTATTATTCCAATGAATGGTAACCTTGTCATTATGGAAGGTAGTCTTTTGTCTAGATTGTTGTTACACCAATGGATGGAAGCCTTGTAATTATTGAAGGTGGTCCATTGTCGATATCTTTGTTACTCCAATGGATGATAGCCTTGTCATTATGCAAGGTAGTCTATTGTTCAGATTTTTGTTACTCCAATGGATGGTACCCTTGTCATTATGGAAGGTAGTATTTTGTCGATATTTTTGTTACTCGAACGGATGGTAGCATCGTCATTATTAAAGGTAGTTTGTTGTCGATATCTCTGTTACTCTAATGGATGATAGTCTTGTCATTATGGAAGCTAGTCTTTTGTCGATATCTTTGTTACTCCAATGGATGGTAGCCTTTTCATTATGGAAGGTAGTTTGTTGTCGAGATTTTTGATACTCCAATGGATGGTAGCCTTGTCATTATGGAAGGTAGTCTGTTGTTTATATTTTTGTTATTCCAATGGATGGTAACCTTGTCATTATGGAAGGTAGTCTTTTGTCATGATTTTTGTTACTCCAAAGGATGGTAGCCTTGTCATTTTTGAAGGTAGTCTGTTGTCGATATCTTTGTTACTCTAATGGATGATAGCCTTGTCATTATGGAAGGTAGTCTGTTGTTCATATTTTTATTACTCCAATGGATGGTAGCCTTGTCATTATGGATGGTAGCCTGTTGTCGATATTTTGTTACTCCAATGGATGGTAGCCTTATCATTACGGAAGGTAGTCGGTCGTTGAGATTTCTGTTACTCCAATGGATGATAGCATTGTCATTATGGAAGGTAGTCTATTGTCGAGATTTTTGTTATTCCAATGGATGGTAGCCTTGTCATTATGGAAGGTAGTCTGTCGTTGAGATTTCTGTTACTCCAATGGATTGTAGCCTTGTCATTATGGAAGGTAGTCTGTTGTAGAGATTTTTGTTACTCCAAAGGATGGTAGCCTTTTCATTATGGAAGGTAGTCTGTCGATGAGATTTTTGTTACTCCTATGGATTGTAGCCTTGTCATTATGGAAGGTAGTCTATTGTTCAGATTTTTGTTACTCCAATGGATGCTAGCCTTGTCATTATGGAAGGTAGTCTATTGTCGAGATTTTTGTTATTCCAATGGATGGTAACCTTGTCATTATGGAAGGTAGTCTTTTGTCTAGATTGTTTTTACTCCAATGGATTGAAGCCTTGTAATTATTGAAGGTGGTCTGTTGTCGATATCTTTGTTACTCCAATGGATGATAGCCTTGTCATTATGCAAGGTAGTCTATTGTTCAGATTTTTGTTACTCCAATGGATGGTAGCCTTGTCATTATGGAAGGTAGTCTATTGTCGAGATTTTTGTTATTCCAATGGATTGTAGCCTGGTCTTTATGGAAGGTAGTCTTTTTTCGATATTTTTGTTACTCCAATGGATGGTAGCCTTTTCATTTTGGAAGGTAGTCTATTGTCGAGATTTTGTTACTCTAATGGATGGTAGCCTTGTCATTATGGAACATAGTCTGTTGTCAATATTTTTGTTACTCCAATGGATGGTAGCCTTGTCATTATGGAAGGTAGTTTGTTGTCGAGATTTTTGATAATCCAATGGATGGTAGCCTTGTCATTATGGAAGGTAGTCTGTTGATTATATTTTTGTTATTCCAATGGATGGTAACCTTGTCATTATGGAAGGTAGTCTTTTGTCGAGATTTTTGTTACTCCAATGGATGGTAGCCTTGTCATTATTGAAGGTAGTTTGTTGTCGATATCTTTGTTACTCCAATGGACGATAGCCTTGTCATTATGGAAGGTAGTCTATTGTTCATATTTTTATTACTCCAATGGATGGTAGCCTTGTCATTATGGAAGGTAGACTGTTGTCAAGATTTTGTTACTGCAATGGATGGTAGCCTTGTCATTATGAAAGGTAGTCGGTCGTTGGGATTTCTGTTACTCCAATGGATGGTAGCCTTGTCATTATGGAAGGTAGTTTGTTGTTCAGATTTTTGTTACTCTAATGGACGATAGCCTTGTCATTATGGAAGGTAGTATATTGTCGTGATTTTTGTTATTCCAATGGATGGTAGCCTTGTCATTATGGAGGGTAATATGTTGTCGAGATTTTTGATACTCCAATGAATGGTAGCCTTGTAATTATGGAAGGTAGTATATTGTCGAGAATTTTTTTAATCCATAGGATGGTAGCCTTGTCATTATGGAAGGTAGTCTTTTGTCTAGATTGTTTTTACTCCAATGGATTGAAGCCTTGTAATTATTGAAGGTGGTCTGTTGTCGATATCTTTGTTACTCCAATGGATGATAGCCTTGTCATTATGCAAGGTAGTCTATTGTTCAGATTTTTGTTACTCCAATGGATGGTAGCCTTGTCATTATGGAAGGTAGTCTATTGTCGAGATTTTTGTTATTCCAATGGATTGTAGCCTGGTCTTTATGGAAGGTCGTCTTTTTTCGATATTTTTGTTACTCCAATGGATGGTAGCCTTTTCATTATGGAAGGTAGTTTGTTGTCGAGATTTTTGATACTCCAATGGATGGTAGCCTTGTCATTATGGAAGGTAGTCTGTTGTTTATATTTTTGTTATTCCAATGGATGGTAACCTTGTCATTATGGAAGGTAGTCTTTTGTCATGATTTTTGTTACTCCAAAGGATGGTAGCCTTGTCATTTTTGAAGGTAGTCTGTTGTCGATATCTTTGTTACTCTAATGGATGATAGCCTTGTCATTATGGAAGGTAGTCTGTTGTTCATATTTTTATTACTCCAATGGATGGTAGCCTTGTCATTATGGATGGTAGCCTGTTGTCGATATTTTGTTACTCCAATGGATGGTAGCCTTATCATTACGGAAGGTAGTCGGTCGTTGAGATTTCTGTTACTCCAATGGATGATAGCATTGTCATTATGGAAGGTAGTCTATTGTCGAGATTTTTGTTATTCCAATGGATGGTAGCCTTGTCATTACGGAAGGTAGTCTACTGTCGAGATTTTTGATACACCAATGGATGGTAGCCTTGTAATTTTGGAAGGTAGTATATTATTGAGATTTTTTTACTCCAATGGATGGTAGCCTTGTCATTATGGAAGGTAGTCTGTCGTTGAGATTTCTGTTACTCCAATGGATTGTAGCCTTGTCATTATGGAAGGTAGTCTGTTGTAGAGATTTTTGTTACTCCAAAGGATGGTAGCCTTTTCATTATGGAAGGTAGTCTGTCGATGAGATTTTTGTTACTCCTATGGATTGTAGCCTTGTCATTATGGAAGGTAGTCTATTGTTCAGATTTTTGTTACTCCAATGGATGCTAGCCTTGTCATTATGGAAGGTAGTCTATTGTCGAGATTTTTGTTATTCCAATGGATGGTAACCTTGTCATTATGGAAGGTAGTCTTTTGTCTAGATTGTTTTTACTCCAATGGATTGAAGCCTTGTAATTATTGAAGGTGGTCTGTTGTCGATATCTTTGTTACTCCAATGGATGATAGCCTTGTCATTATGCAAGGTAGTCTATTGTTCAGATTTTTGTTACTCCAACGGATGGTAGCCTTGTCATTATGGAAGGTAGTCTATTGTCGAGATTTTTGTTATTCCAATGGATTGTAGCCTGGTCTTTATGGAAGGTAGTCTTTTTTCGATATTTTTGTTACTCCAATGGATGGTAGCCTTTTCATTTTGGAAGGTAGTCTATTGTCGAGATTTTGTTACTCTAATGGATGGTAGCCTTGTCATTATGGAACATAGTCTGTTGTCAATATTTTTGTTACTCCAATGGATGGTAGCCTTGTCATTATGGAAGGTAGTTTGTTGTCGAGATTTTTGATAATCCAATGGATGGTAGCCTTGTCATTATGGAAGGTAGTCTATTGATTATATTTTTGTTATTCCAATGGATGGTAACCTTGTCATTATGGAAGGTAGTCTTTTGTCGAGATTTTTGTTACTCCAATGCATGGTAGCCTTGTCATTATTGAAGGTAGTTTGTTGTCGATATCTTTGTTACTCCAATGGACGATAGCCTTGTCATTATGGAAGGTAGTCTATTGTTCATATTTTTATTACTCCAATGGATGGTAGTCTTGTCATTATGGAAGGTAGACTGTTGTCAAGATTTTGTTACTGCAATGGATAGTAGCCTTGTCATTACGAAAGGTAGTCGGTCGTTGGGATTTCTCTTACTCCAATGGATGGTAGCCTTGTCATTATGGAAGGTAGTTTGTTGTTCAGATTTTTGTTACTCTAATGGACGATAGCCTTGTCATTATGGAAGGTAGTATATTGTCGTGATTTTTGTTATTCCAATGGATGGTAGCCTTGTCATTATGGAGGGTAATATGTTGTCGAGATTTTTGATACTCCAATGAATGGTAGCCTTGTAATTATGGAAGGTAGTATATTGTCGAGAATTTTTTAACTCCATAGGATGGTAGCCTTGTCATTATGGAAGGTAGTTATTTGTCTAGATTGTTTTTACTCCAATGGATTGAAGCCTTGTAATTATTGAAGGTGGTCTGTTGTCGATATCTTTGTTACTCCAATGGATGATAGCCTTGTCATTATGCAAGGTAGTCTATTGTTCAGATTTTTGTTACTCCAATGGATGGTAGCCTTGTCATTATGGAAGGTAGTCTATTGTCGAGATTTTTGTTATTCCAATGGATTGTAGCCTGTTCTTTATGGAAGGTAGTCTTTTTTTGATATTTTTGTTACTCCAATGGATGGTAGCCTTTTCATTTTGGAAGGTAGTCTATTGTCGAGATTTTGTTACTCTAATGGATGGTAGCCTTGTCATTATGGAACATAGTCTGTTGTCAATATTTTTGTTACTCCAATGGATGGTAGCCTTGTCATTATGGAAGGTAGTTTGTTGTCGAGATTTTTGATAATCCAATGGATGGTAGCCTTGTCATTATGGAAGGTAGTCTGTTGTTTATATTTTTGTTATTCCAATGGATGGTAACCTTGTCATTATGGAAGGTAGTCCTTTTTCTATATTTTTCTTACTCCAATGGATGGTAGCCTTGTCATTATTGAAGGTAGTTTGTTGTCGATATAATTGTTACTCCAATGGATGATAGCCTTGTCATTATGGAAGGTAGTCTATTGTTCATATTTTTATTACTCCAATGGATGGTAGCCTTGTCATTATGGAAGGTAGACTGTTGTCAAGATTTTGTTACTGCAATGGATGGTAGCCTTGTCATTACGAAAGGTAGTCGGTCGTTGGGATTTCTGTTACTCCAATGGATGGTAGCCTTGTCATTATGGAAGGTAGTATGTTGTTCAGATTTTTGTTACTCTAATGGACGATAGCCTTGTCATTATGGAAGGTAGTATATTGTCGTGATTTTTGTTATTCCAATGGATGGTAGCCTTGTCATTATGGAGGGTAATATGTTGTCGAGATTTTTGATACTCCAATGAATGGTAGCCTTGTAATTATGGAAGGTAGTATATTGTCGAGATTTTTTTTAGTCCAATGGATGGTAGCCTTGTCATTATGGAAGGTAGTCTGTCGTTGAGATTTCTGTTACTCCAATGGATTGTAGCCTTGTCATTATGGAAGGTAGTCTGTTGTTCAGATTTTTGTTACTCGAATGGATGGTAGCCTTGTCCTTATGGAAGGTAATCTGTTGTCGAGAATATTTTATTCCATTGGATGGTAGACTTGTCATTATGGAAGGTAGTATGTTTTTGAGATTTTTGTTATTCTAATGGATGGTAACCATGTCATTATGAAAGGTAGTCTTTTGTCGAGATTTTTGTTACTCCAATGGATGGTAGCCTTGTCCTTAATGAAGGTAGTCTATTGTCGATATCTTTGTTACTCCAATGGATGGTAGCCTTGTCATTATGGAAGGTAGTCTATTGTCGAGATTTTTGTTATTCCAATGGATGGTAGCCTTGTCATTATGGAAGGTAGTCTGTTGTAGAGATTTTTGTTACTCCAAAGGATGGTAGCCTTTTCATTATGGAAGGTAGTCTGTCGAAGAGATTTTTGTTACTCCTATGGATTGTAGCCTTGTCATTATGGAAGGTAGTCTATTGTTCAGATTTTTGTTACTCCAATGGATGCTAGCCTTGTCATTATGGAAGGTAGTCTATTGTCGAGATTTTTGTTATTCCAATGGATGGTAACCTTGTCATTATGGAAGGTAGTCTTTTGTCTAGGTTGTTTTTACTCCAATGGATTGAAGCCTTGTAATTATTGAAGGTGGTCTGTTGTCGATATCTTTGTTACTCCAATAGATGATAGCCTTGTCATTATGCAAGGTAGTCTATTGTTCAGATTTTTGTTACTCCAATGGATGGTAGCCTTGTCATTATGGAAGGTAGTCTATTGTCGAGATTTTAGTTATTCCAATGGATTGTAGCCTGGTCTTTATGGAAGGTAGTCTTTTTTCGATATTTTTGTTACTCCAATGGATGGTAGCCTTTTCATTTTGGAAGGTAGTCTATTGTCGAGATTTTGTTACTCTAATGGATGGTAGCCTTGTCATTATGGAACATAGTCTGTTGTCAATATTTTTGTTACTCCAATGGATGGTAGCCTTTTCATTATGGAAGGTAGTTTGTTGTCGATATTTTTGATAATCCAATGGATGGTAGCCTTGTCATTATGGAAGGTAGTCTGTTGATTATATTTTTGTTATTCCAATGGATGGTAACCTTGTCATTATGGAAGGTAGTCTTTTGTCGAGATTTTTGTTACTCCAATGGATGGTAGCCTTGTCATTATTGAAGGTAGTTTGTTGTCGATATCTTTGTTACTCCAATGGACGATAGCCTTGTCATTATGGAAGGTAGTCTATTGTTCATATTTTTATTACTCCAATGGATGGTAGCCTTGTCATTATGGAAGGTAGACTGTTGTCAAGATTTTGTTACTGCAATGGATGGTAGCCTTGTCATTACGAAAGGTAGTCGATCGTTGGGATTTCTGTTACTCCAATGGATGGTAGCCTTGTCATTATGGAAGGTAGTATGTTGTTCAGATTTTTGTTACTCTAATGGATGATAGCCTTGTCATTATGGAAGGTAGTATATTGTCGTGATTTTTGTTATTCCAATGGATGGTAGCCTTGTCATTATGGAGGGTAATATGTTGTCGAGATTTTTGATACTCCAATGAATGGTAGCCTTGTAATTATGGAAGCTAATATATTGTCGAGAATTTTTTTACTCCATAGGATGGTAGCCTTGTCATTATGGAAGGTAGTCTGTCGTTGATATTTCTGTTACTCCAATGGATTGTAGCCTTGTCATTATGGAAGGTAGTCTGTTGTTCAGATTTTTGTTACTCCAATGGATGGTAGCCTTGTCCTTATGGAAGGTAATCTGTTGTTGAGAATATTTTATTCCATTGGATGGTAGACTTGTCATTGTGGAAGGTAGTATGTTTTTGAGATTTTTGTTATTCTAATGGATGGTAACCATGTCATTATGAAAGGTAGTCTTTTGTCGAGATTTTTGTTACTCCAATGGATGGTAGCCTTGTCATTAATGAAGGTAGTCTATTGTCGATATCTTTGTTACTCCAATGGATGGTAGCCTTGTCATTATGGAAGGTAGTCTATTGTCGAGATTTTTGTTATTCCAATGGATGGTAGCCTTGTCATTATGGAAGGTAGTCTGTTGTAGAGATTTTTGTTACTCCAAAGGATGGTAGCCTTTTCATTATGGAAGGTAGTCTGTCGATGAGATTTTTGTTACTCCTATGGATTGTAGCCTTGTCATTATGGAAGGTAGTCTATTGTTCAGATTTTTGTTACTCCAATGGATGCTAGCCTTGTCATTATGGAAGGTAGTCTATTGTCGAGATTTTTGTTATTCCAATGGATGGTAACCTTGTCATTATGGAAGGTAGTCTTTTGTCTAGATTGTTTTTACTCCAATGGATTGAAGCCTTGTAATTATTGAAGGTGGTCTGTTGTCGATATCTTTGTTACTCCAATGGATGATAGCCTTGTCATTATGCAAGGTAGTCTATTGTTCATATTTTTGTTACTCCAATGGATGGTAGCCTTGTCATTATGGAAGGTAGTCTATTGTCGAGATTTTTGTTATTCCAATGGATTGTAGCCTGGTCTTTATGGAAGGTAGTCTTTTTTCGATATTTTTGTTACTCCAATGGATGGTAGCCTTTTCATTTTGGAAATTAGTCTGTTGTCGAGATTTTGTTACTCTAATGGATGGTAGCCTTGTCATTATGGAACATAGTCTGTTGTCAATATTTTTGTTACTCCAATGGATGGTAGCCTTGTCATTATGGAAGGTAGTTTGTTGTCGAGATTTTTGATAATCCAATGGATGGTAGCCTTGTCATTATGGAAGGTAGTCTGTTGTTTATATTTTTGTTATTCCAATGGATGGTAACCTTGTCATTATGGAAGGTAGTCCTTTTTCTATATTTTTCTTACTCCAATGGATGGTAGCCTTGTCATTATTGAAGGTAGTTTGTTGTCGATATAATTGTTACTCCAATGGATGATAGCCTTGTCATTATGGAAGGTAGTCTATTGTTCATATTTTTATTACTCCAATGGATGGTAGCCTTGTCATTATGGAAAGGTAGACTGTTGTCAAGATTTTGTTACTGCAATGGATGGTAGCCTTGTCATTACGAAAGGTAGTCGGTCGTTGGGATTTCTGTTACTCTAATGGATGGTAGCCTTGTCATTATGGAAGGTAGTATGTTGTTCAGATTTTTGTTACTCTAATGGATGATAGCCTTGTCATTATGGAAGGTAGTATATTGTCGTGATTTTTGTTATTCCAATGGATGGTAGCCTTGTCATTATGGAGGGTAATATGTTGTCGAGATTTTTGATACTCCAATGAATGGTAGCCTTGTAATTATGGAAGCTAATATATTGTCGAGATTTTTTTACTCCATAGGATGGTAGCCTTGTCATTATGGAAGGTAGTCTGTCGTTGATATTTCTGTTACTCCAATGGATTGTAGCCTTGTCATTATGGAAGGTAGTCTGTTGTTCAGATTTTTGTTACTCCAATGGATGGTAGCCTTGTCCTTATGGAAGGTAATCTGTTGTTGAGAATTTTTTATTCCATTGGATGGTAGACTTGTCATTGTGGAAGGTAGTATGTTTTTGAGATTTTTGTTATTCTAATGGATGGTAACCATGTCATTATGAAAGGTTGTCTTTTGTCGAGATTTTTGTTACTCCAATGGATGGTAGCCTTGTCATTAATGAAGGTAGTCTATTGTCGATATCTTTGTTACTCCAATGGATGGTAGCCTTGTCATTATGGAAGGTAGTCTATTGTCGAGATTTTTGTTATTCCAATGGATGGTAGCCTTGTCATTATGGAAGGTAGTCTGTTGTAGAGATTTTTGTTACTCCAAAGGATGGTAGCCTTTTCATTATGGAAGGTAGTTTGTCGATGAGATTTTTGTTACTCCTATGGATTGTAGCCTTGTCATTATGGAAGGTAGTCTATTGTTCAGATTTTTGTTACTCCAATGGATGCTAGCCTTGTCATTATGGAAGGTAGTCTATTGTCGAGATTTTTGTTATTCCAATGGATGGTAACCTTGTCATTATGGAAGGTAGTCTTTTGTCTAGATTGTTTTTACTCCAATGGATTGAAGCCTTGTAATTATTGAAGGTGGTCTATTGTCGATATCTTTGTTACTCCAATGGATGATAGCCTTGTCATTATGCAAGGTAGTCTATTGTTCAGATTTTTGTTACTCCAATGGATGGTAGCCTTGTCATTATGGAAGGTAGTCTATTGTCGAGATTTTTGTTATTCCAATGGATTGTAGCCTGGTCTTTATGGAAGGTAGTCTTTTTTCGATATTTTTGTTACTCCAATGGATGGTAGCCTTTTCATTTTGGAAGGTAGTCTATTGTCGAGATTTTGTTACTCTAATGGATGGTAGCCTTGTCATTATGGAACATAGTCTGTTGTCAATATTTTTGTTACTCCAATGGATGGTAGCCTTGTCATTATGGAAGGTAGTTTGTTGTCGAGATTTTTGATAATCCAATGGATGGTAGCCTTGTCATTATGGAAGGTAGTCTGTTGTTTATATTTTTGTTATTCCAATGGATGGTAACCTTGTCATTATGGAAGGTAGTCCTTTTTCTATATTTTTCTTACTCTAATGGATGGTAGCCTTGTCATTATTGAAGGTAGTTTGTTGTCGATATAATTGTTACTCCAATGGATGATAGCCTTGTCATTATGGAAGGTAGTCTATTGTTCATATTTTTATTACTCCAATGGATGGTAGCCTTGTCATTATGGAAGGTAGACTGTTGTCAAGATTTTGTTACTGCAATGGATGGTAGCCTTGTCATTACGAAAGGTAGTCGGTCGTTGGGATTTCTGTTACTCCAATGGATGGTAGCCTTGTCATTATGGAAAGTAGTATGTTGTTCAGATTTTTGTTACTCTAATGGACGATAGCCTTGTCATTATGGAAGGTAGTATATTGTCGTGATTTTTGTTATTCCAATGGATGGTAGCCTTGTCATTATGGAGGGTAATATGTTGTCGAGATTTTTGATACTCCAATGAATGGTAGCCTTGTAATTATGGAAGGTAGTATATTGTCGAGATTTTTTTTAGTCCAATGGATGGTAGCCTTGTCATTATGGAAGGTAGTCTGTCGTTGAGATTTCTGTTACTCCAATGGATTGTAGCCTTGTCATTATGGAAGGTAGTCTGTTGTTCAGATTTTTGTTACTCGAATGGATGGTAGCCTTGTCCTTATGGAAGGTAATCTGTTGTCGAGAATATTTTATTCCATTGGATGGTAGACTTGTCATTATGGAAGGTAGTATGTTTTTGAGATTTTTGTTATTCTAATGGATGGTAACCATGTCATTATGAAAGGTAGTCTTTTGTCGAGATTTTTGTTACTCCAATGGATGGTAGCCTTGTCCTTAATGAAGGTAGTCTATTGTCGATATCTTTGTTACTCCAATGGATGGTAGCCTTGTCATTATGGAAGGTAGTCTATTGTCGAGATTTTTGTTATTCTAATGGATGGTAGCCTTGTCATTATGGAAGGTAGTCTGTTGTAGAGATTTTTGTTACTCTAAAGGATGGTAGCCTTTTCATTATGGAAGGTAGTCTGTCGATGAGATTTTTGTTACTCCTATGGATTGTAGCCTTGTCATTATGGAAGGTAGTCTATTGTTCAGATTTTTGTTACTCCAATGGATGCTAGCCTTGTCATTATGGAAGGTAGTCTATTGTCGAGATTTTTGTTATTCCAATGGATGGTAACCTTGTCATTATGGAAGGTAGTCTTTTGTCTAGATTGTTTTTACTCCAATGGATTGAAGCCTTGTAATTATTGAAGGTGGTCTGTTGTCGATATCTTTGTTACTCCAATGGATGATAGCCTTGTCATTATGCAAGGTAGTCTATTGTTCAGATTTTTGTTACTCCAATGGATGGTAGCCTTGTCATTATGGAAGGTAGTCTATTGTCGAGATTTTTGTTATTCCAATGGATTGTAGCCTGGTCTTTATGGAAGGTAGTCTTTTTTCGATATTTTTGTTACTCCAATGGATGGTAGCCTTTTCATTTTGGAAGGTAGTCTATTGTCTAGATTTTGTTACTCTAATGGATGGTAGCCTTGTCATTATGGAACATAGTCTGTTGTCAATATTTTTGTTACTCCAATGGATGGTAGCCTTGTCATTATGGAAGGTAGTTTGTTGTCGATATTTTTGATAATCCAATGGATGGTAGCCTTGTCATTATGGAAGGTAGTCTGTTGATTATATTTTTGTTATTCCAATGGATGGTAACCTTGTCATTATGGAAGGTAGTCTTTTGTCGAGATTTTTGTTACTCCAATGGATGGTAGCCTTGTCATTATTGAAGGTAGTTTGTTGTCGATATCTTTGTTACTCCAATGGACGATAGCCTTGTCATTATGGAAGGTAGTCTATTGTTCATATTTTTATTACTCCAATGGATGGTAGCCTTGTCATTATGGAAGGTAGACTGTTGTCAAGATTTTGTTACTGCAATGGATGGTAGCCTTGTCATTACGAAAGGTAGTCGGTCGTTGGGATTTCTGTTACTCCAATGGATGGTAGCCTTGTCATTATGGAAGGTAGTATGTTGTTCAGATTTTTGTTACTCTAATGGACGATAGCCTTGTCATTATGGAAGGTAGTATATTGTCGTGATTTTTGTTATTCCAATGGATGGTAGCCTTGTCATTATGGAGGGTAATATGTTGTCGAGATTTTTGATACTCCAATGAATGGTAGCCTTGTAAATATGGAAGGTAGTATATTGTCGAGAATTTTTTTACTCCATAGGATGGTAGCCTTGTCATTATGGAAGGTAGTCTGTCGTTGATATTTCTGTTACTCCAATGGATTGTAGCCTTGTCATTATGGAAGGTTGTCTGTTGTTCAGATTTTTGTTACTCCAATGGATGGTAGCCTTGTCCTTATGGAAGGTAATCTGTTGTTGAGAATATTTTATTCCATTGGATGGTAGACTTGTCATTGTGGAAGGTAGTATGTTTTTGAGATTTTTGTTATTCTAATGGATGGTAACCATGTCATTATGAAAGGTAGTCTTTTGTCGAGATTTTTGTTACTCCAATGGATGGTAGCCTTGTCATTAATGAAGGTAGTCTATTGTCGATATCTTTGTTACTCCAATGGATGGTAGCCTTGTCATTATGGAAGGTAGTCTATTGTCGAGATTTTTGTTATTCCAATGGATGGTAGCCTTGTCATTATGGAAGGTAGTCTGTTGTAGAGATTTTTGTTACTCTAAAGGATGGTAGCCTTTTCATTATGGAAGGTAGTCTGTCGATGAGATTTTTGTTACTCCTATGGATTGTAGCCTTGTCATTATGGAAGGTAGTCTATTGTTCAGATTTTTGTTACTCCAATGGATGCTAGCCTTGTCATTATGGAAGGTAGTCTATTGTCGAGATTTTTGTTATTCCAATGGATGGTAACCTTGTCATTATGGAAGGTAGTCTTTTGTCTAGATTGTTTTTACTCCAATGGATTGAAGCCTTGTAATTATTGAAGGTGGTCTGTTGTCGATATCTTTGTTACTCCAATGGATGATAGCCTTGTCATTATGCAAGGTAGTCTATTGTTCAGATTTTTGTTACTCCAATGGATGGTAGCCTTGTCATTATGGAAGGTAGTCTATTGTCGAGATTTTTGTTATTCCAATGGATTGTAGCCTGGTCTTTATGGAAGGTAGTCTTTTTTCGATATTTTTGTTACTCCAATGGATGGTAGCCTTTTCATTTTGGAAGGTAGTCTATTGTCGAGATTTTGTTACTCTAATGGATGGTAGCCTTGTCATTATGGAACATAGTCTGTTGTCAATATTTTTGTTACTCCAATGGATGGTAGCCTTGTCATTATGGAAGGTAGTTTGTTGTCGATATTTTTGATAATCCAATGGATGGTAGCCTTGTCATTATGGAAGGTAGTCTGTTGATTATATTTTTGTTATTCCAATGGATGGTAACCTTGTCATTATGGAAGGTAGTCTTTTGTCGAGATTTTTGTTACTCCAATGGATGGTAGCATTGTCATTATTGAAGGTAGTTTGTTGTCGATATCTTTGTTACTCCAATGGACGATAGCCTTGTCATTATGGAAGGTAGTCTATTGTTCATATTTTTATTACTCCAATGGATGGTAGCCTTGTCATTAT
Source organism: Vicia faba (assembly GCA_948472305.1). NCBI lineage: Eukaryota > Viridiplantae > Streptophyta > Magnoliopsida > Fabales > Fabaceae > Vicia > Vicia faba. The sequence continues at coordinate 677,658,349 of OX451739.1, read as the reverse complement.
GGAAGGTAGACTGTTGTCAAGATTTTGTTACTGCAATGGATGGTAGCCTTGTCATTACGAAAGGTAGTCGGTCGTTGGGATTTCTGTTACTCCAATGGATGGTAGCCTTGTCATTATGGAAGGTAGTATGTTGTTCAGATTTTTGTTACTCTAATGGACGATAGCCTTGTCATTATGGAAGGTAGTATATTGTCGTGATTTTTGTTATTCCAATGGATGGTAGCCTTGTCATTATGGAGGGTAATATGTTGTCGAGATTTTTGATACTCCAATGAATGGTAGCCTTGTAAATATGGAAGGTAGTATATTGTCGAGAATTTTTTTACTCCATAGGATGGTAGCCTTGTCATTATGGAAGGTAGTCTGTCGTTGATATTTCTGTTACTCCAATGGATTGTAGCCTTGTCATTATGGAAGGTTGTCTGTTGTTCAGATTTTTGTTACTCCAATGGATGGTAGCCTTGTCCTTATGGAAGGTAATCTGTTGTTGAGAATATTTTATTCCATTGGATGGTAGACTTGTCATTGTGGAAGGTAGTATGTTTTTGAGATTTTTGTTATTCTAATGGATGGTAACCATGTCATTATGAAAGGTAGTCTTTTGTCGAGATTTTTGTTACTCCAATGGATGGTAGCCTTGTCATTAATGAAGGTAGTCTATTGTCGATATCTTTGTTACTCCAATGGATGGTAGCCTTGTCATTATGGAAGGTAGTCTATTGTCTAGATTTTTGTTATTCCAATGGATGGTAGCCTTGTCATTATGGAAGGTAGTCTGTTGTAGAGATTTTTGTTACTCCAAAGGATGGTAGCCTTTTCATTATGGAAGGTAGTCTGTCGATGAGATTTTTGTTACTCCTATGGATTGTAGCCTTGTCATTATGGAAGGTAGTCTATTGTTCAGATTTTTTTTACTCCAATGGATGCTAGCCTTGTCATTATGGAAGGTAGTCTATTGTCGAGATTTTTGTTATTCCAATGGATGGTAACCTTGTCATTATGGAAGGTAGTCTTTTGTCTAGATTGTTTTTACTCCAATGGATTGAAGCCTTGTAATTATTGAAGGTGGTCTGTTGTCGATATCTTTGTTACTCCAATGGATGATAGCCTTGTCATTATGCAAGGTAGTCTATTGTTCAGATTTTTGTTACTCCAATGGATGGTAGCCTTGTCATTATGGAAGGTAGTCTATTGTCGAGATTTTTGTTATTCCAATGGATTGTAGCCTGGTCTTTATGGAAGGTAGTCTTTTTTCGATATTTTTGTTACTCCAATGGATGGTAGCCTTTTCATTTTGGAAGGTAGTCTATTGTCGAGATTTTGTTACTCTAATGGATGGTAGCCTTGTCATTATGGAACATAGTCTGTTGTCAATATTTTTGTTACTCCAATGGATGGTAGCCTTGTCATTATGGAAGGTAGTTTGTTGTCGAGATTTTTGATAATCCAATGGATGGTAGCCTTGTCATTATGGAAGGTAGTCTGTTGATTATATTTTTGTTATTCCAATGGATGGTAACCTTGTCATTATGGAAGGTAGTCTTTTGTCGAGATTTTTGTTACTCCAATGGATGGTAGCCTTGTCATTATTGAAGGTAGTTTGTTGTCGATATCTTTGTTACTCCAATGGACGATAGCCTTGTCATTATGGAAGGTAGTCTATTGTTCATATTTTTATTACTCCAATGGATGGTAACCTTGTCATTATGGAAGGTAGACTGTTGTCAAGATTTTGTTACTGCAATGGATGGTAGCCTTGTCATTACGAAAGGTAGTCGGTCGTTGGGATTTCTGTTACTCCAATGGATGGTAGCCTTGTCATTATGGAAGGTAGTATGTTGTTCAGATTTTTGTTACTCTAATGGACGATAGCCTTGTCATTATGGAAGGTAGTATATTGTCGTGATTTTTGTTATTCCAATGGATGGTAGCCTTGTCATTATGGAGGGTAATATGTTGTCGAGATTTTTGATACTCCAATGAATGGTAGCCTTGTAAATATGGAAGGTAGTATATTGTCGAGAATTTTTTTACTCCATAGGATGGTAGCCTTGTCATTATGGAAGGTAGTCTGTCGTTGATATTTCTGTTACTCCAATGGATTGTAGCCTTGTCATTATGGAAGGTTGTCTGTTGTTCAGATTTTTGTTACTCCAATGGATGGTAGCCTTGTCCTTATGGAAGGTAATCTATTGTTGAGAATATTTTATTCCATTGGATGGTAGACTTGTCATTGTGGAAGGTAGTATGTTTTTGAGATTTTTGTTATTCTAATGGATGGTAACCATGTCATTATGAAAGGTAGTCTTTTGTCGAGATTTTTGTTACTCCAATGGATGGTAGCCTTGTCATTAATGAAGGTAGTCTATTGTCGATATCTTTGTTACTCCAATGGATGGTAGCCTTGTCATTATGGAAGGTAGTCTATTGTCTAGATTTTTGTTATTCCAATGGATGGTAGCCTTGTCATTATGGAAGGTAGTCTGTTGTAGAGATTTTTGTTACTCCAAAGGATGGTAGCATTTTCATTATGGAAGGTAGTCTGTCGATGAGATTTTTGTTACTCCTATGGATTGTAGCCTTGTCATTATGGAAGGTAGTCTATTGTTCAGATTTTTTTTACTCCAATGGATGCTAGCCTTGTCATTATGGAAGGTAGTCTATTGTCGAGATTTTTGTTATTCCAATGGATGGTAACCTTGTCATTATGGAAGGTAGTCTTTTGTCTAGATTGTTTTTACTCCAATGGATTGAAGCCTTGTAATTATTGAAGGTGGTCTGTTGTCGATATCTTTGTTACTCCAATGGATGATAGCCTTGTCATTATGCAAGGTAGTCTATTGTTCAGATTTTTGTTACTCCAATGGATGGTAGCCTTGTCATTATGGAAGGTAGTCTATTGTCGAGATTTTTGTTATTCCAATGGATTGTAGCCTGGTCTTTATGGAAGGTAGTCTTTTTTCGATATTTTTGTTACTCCAATGGATGGTAGCCTTTTCATTTTGGAAGGTAGTCTATTGTCGAGATTTTGTTACTCTAATGGATGGTAGCCTTGTCATTATGGAACATAGTCTGTTGTCAATATTTTTGTTACTCCAATGGATGGTAGCCTTGTCATTATGGAAGGTAGTTTGTTGTCGAGATTTTTGATAATCCAATGGATGGTAGCCTTGTCATTATGGAAGGTAGTCTGTTGATTATATTTTTGTTATTCCAATGGATGGTAACCTTGTCATTATGGAAGGTAGTCTTTTGTCGAGATTTTTGTTACTCCAATGGATGGTAGCCTTGTCATTATTGAAGGTAGTTTGTTGTCGATATCTTTGTTACTCCAATGGACGATAGCCTTGTCATTATGGAAGGTAGTCTATTGTTCATATTTTTATTACTCCAATGGATGGTAGCCTTGTCATTATGGAAGGTAGACTGTTGTCAAGATTTTGTTACTGCAATGGATGGTAGCCTTGTCATTACGAAAAGTAGTCGGTCGTTGGGATTTCTGTTACTCCAATGGATGGTAGCCTTGTCATTATGGAAGGTAGTTTGTTGTTCAGATTTTTGTTACTCTAATGGACGATAGCCTTGTCATTATGGAAGGTAGAATATTGTCGTGATTTTTGTTATTCCAATGGATGGTAGCCTTGTCATTATGGAGGGTAATATGTTGTCGAGATTTTTGATACTCCAATGAATGGTAGCCTTGTAATTATGGAAGGTAGTATATTGTCGAGAATTTTTTTACTCCATAGGATGGTAGCCTTGTCATTATGGAAGGTAGTCTGTCGTTGATATTTCTGTTACTCCAATGGATTGTAGCCTTGTCATTATGGAAGGTAGTCTGTTGTTCATATTTTTGTTACTCCAATGGATGGTAGCCTTGTCCTTATGGAAGGTAATCTGTTGTTGAGAATATTTTATTCCATTGGATGGTAGACTTGTCATTGTGGAAGGTAGTATGTTTTTGAGATTTTTGTTATTCTAATGGATGGTAACCATGTCATTATGAAAGGTAGTCTTTTGTCGAGATTTTTGTTACTCCAATGGATGGTAGCCTTGTCATTAATGAAGGTAGTCTATTGTCGATATCTTTTTTACTCCAATGGATGGTAGCCTTGTCATTATGGAAGGTAGTCTATTGTCGAGATTTTTGTTATTCCAATGGATGGTAGCCTTGTCATTATGGAAGGTAGTCTGTTGTAGAGATTTTTGTTACTCCAAAGGATGGTAGCCTTTTCATTATGGAAGGTAGTCTGTCGATGAGATTTTTGTTACTCCTATGGATTGTAGCCTTGTCATTATGGAAGGTAGTCTATTGTTCAGATTTTTGTTACTCCAATGGATGCTAGCCTTGTCATTATGGAAGGTAGTCTATTGTCGAGATTTTTGTTATTCCAATGGATGGTAACCTTGTCATTATGGAAGGTAGTCTTTTGTCTAGATTGTTTTTACTCCAATGGATTGAAGCCTTGTAATTATTGAAGGTGGTCTGTTGTCGATATCTTTGTTACTCCAATGGATGATAGCCTTGTCATTATGCAAGGTAGTCTATTGTTCAGATTTTTGTTACTCCAATGGATGGTAGCCTTGTCATTATGGAAGGTAGTCTATTGTCGAGATTTTTGTTATTCCAATGGATTGTAGCCTGGTCTTTATGGAAGGTAGTCTTTTTTCGATATTTTTGTTACTCCAATGGATGGTAGCCTTTTCATTTTGAAAGGTAGTCTATTGTCGAGATTTTGTTACTCTAATGGATGGTAGCCTTGTCATTATGGAACATAGTCTGTTGTCAATATTTTTGTTACTCCAATGGATGGTAGCCTTGTCATTATGGAAGGTAGTTTGTTGTCGAGATTTTTGATAATCCAATGGATGGTAGCCTTGTCATTATGGAAGGTAGTCTGTTGATTATATTTTTGTTATTCCAATGGATGGTAACCTTGTCATTATGGAAGGTAGTCTTTTGTCGAGATTTTTGTTACTCCAATGGATGGTAGCCTTGTCATTATTGAAGGTAGTTTGTTGTCGATATCTTTGTTACTCCAATGGACGATAGCCTTATCATTATGGAAGGTAGTCTATTGTTCATATTTTTATTACTCCAATGGATGGTAGCCTTGTCATTATGGAAGGTAGACTGTTGTCAAGATTTTGTTACTGCAATGGATGGTAGCCTTGTCATTATGAAAGGTAGTCGGTCGTTGGGATTTATGTTACTCCAATGGATGGTAGCCTTGTCATTATGGAAGGTAGTATGTTGTTCAGATTTTTGTTACTCTAATGGACGATAGCCTTGTCATTATGGAAGGTAGTATATTGTCGTGATTTTTGTTATTCCAATGGATGGTAGCCTTGTCATTATGGAGGGTAATATGTTGTCGAGATTTTTGATACTCTAATGAATGGTAGCCTTGTAATTATGGAAGGTAGTATATTGTCGAGAATTTTTTTACTCCATAGGATGGTAGCCTTGTCATTATGGAAGGTAGTCCGTCGTTGATATTTCTGTTACTCCAATGGATTGTAGCCTTGTCATTATGGAAGGTAGTCTGTTGTTCATATTTTTGTTACTCCAATGGATGGTAGCCTTGTCCTTATGGAAGGTAATCTGTTGTTGAGAATATTTTATTCCATTGGATGGTAGACTTGTCATTGTGGAAGGTAGTATGTTTTTGAGATTTTTGTTATTCTAATGGATGGTAACCATGTCATTATGAAAGGTAGTCTTTTGTCGAGATTTTTGTTACTCCAATGGATGGTAGCCTTGTCATTAATGAAGGTAGTCTATTGTCGATATCTTTTTTACTCCAATGGATGGTAGCCTTGTCATTATGGAAGGTAGTCTATTGTCGAGATTTTTGTTATTCTAATGGATGGTAGCCTTGTCATTATGGAAGGTAGTCTGTTGTAGAGATTTTTGTTACTCCAAAGGATGGTAGCCTTTTCATTATGGAAGGTAGTCTGTAGATGAGATTTTTGTTACTCCTATGGATTATAGCCTTGTCATTATGGAAGGTAGTCTATTGTTCAGATTTTTGTTACTCCAATGGATGCTAGCCTTGTCATTATGGAAGGTAGTCTATTGTCGAGATTTTTGTTATTCCAATGGATGGTAACCTTGTCATTATGGAAGGTAGTCTTTTGTCTAGATTGTTTTTACTCCAATGGATTGAAGCCTTGTAATTATTGAAGGTGGTCTGTTGTCGATATCTTTGTTACTCCAATGGATGATAGCCTTGTCATTATGCAAGGTAGTCTATTGTTCAGATTTTTGTTACTCCAATGGATGGTAGCCTTGTCATTATGGAAGGTAATCTATTGTCGAGATTTTTGTTATTCCAATGGATTGTAGCCTGGTCTTTATGGAAGGTAGTCTTTTTTCGATATTTTTGTTACTCCAATGGATGGTAGCCTTTTCATTTTGGAAGGTAGTCTATTGTCGAGATTTTGTTACTCTAATGGATGGTAGCCTTGTCATTATGGAACATAGTCTGTTGTCAATATTTTTGTTACTCCAATGGATGGTAGCCTTGTCATTATGGAAGGTAGTTTGTTGTCGAGATTTTTGATAATCCAATGGATGGTAGCCTTGTCATTATGGAAGGTAGTTTGTTGATTATATTTTTGTTATTCCAATGGATGGTAACCTTGTCATTATGGAAGGTAGTCTTTTGTCGAGATTTTTGTTACTCCAATGGATGGTAGCCTTGTAATTATTGAAGGTAGTTTGTTGTCGATATCTTTGTTACTCCAATGGACGATAGCCTTGTCATTATGGAAGGTAGTCTATTGTTCATATTTTTATTACTCCAATGGATGGTAGCCTTGTCATTATGGAAGGTAGACTGTTGTCAAGATTTTGTTACTGCAATGGATGGTAGCCTTGTCATTACGAAAGGTAGTCGGTCGTTGGGATTTATGTTACTCCAATGGATGGTAGCCTTGTCATTATGGAAGGTAGTATGTTGTTTAGATTTTTGTTACTCTAATGGACGATAGCCTTGTCATTATGGAAGGTAGTATATTGTCGTGATTTTTGTTATTCCAATGGATGGTAGCCTTGTCATTATGGAGGTTAATATGTTGTCGAGATTTTTGATACTCCAATGAATGGTAGCCTTGTAATTATGGAAGGTAGTATATTGTCGAGAATTTTTTTACTCCATAGGATGGTAGCCTTGTCATTATGGAAGGTAGTCTGTCGTTGATATTTCTGTTACTCCAATGGATTGTAGCCTTGTCATTATGGAAGGTAGTCTGTTGTTCATATTTTTGTTACTCCAATGGATGGTAGCCTTGTCCTTATGGAAGGTAATCTGTTGTTGAGAATATTTTATTCCATTGGATGGTAGACTTGTCATTGTGGAAGGTAGTATGTTTTTGAGATTTTTGTTATTCTAATGGATGGTAACCATGTCATTATGAAAGGTAGTCTTTTGTCGAGATTTTTGTTACTCCAATGGATGGTAGCCTTGTCATTAATGAAGGTAGTCTATTGTCGATATCTTTTTTACTCCAATGGATGGTAGCCTTGTCATTATGGAAGGTAGTCTATTGTTGAGATTTTTGTTATTCCAATGGATGGTAGCCTTGTCATTATGGAAGGTAGTCTGTTGTAGAGATTTTTGTTACTCCAAAGGATGGTAGCCTTTTCATTATGGAAGGTAGTCTGTCGATGAGATTTTTGTTACTCCTATGGATTGTAGCCTTGTCATTATGGAATGTAGTCTATTGTTCATATTTCTGTTACTCTAATGGATGCTAGCCTTGTCATTATGGAAGGTAGTCTATTGTCGAGATTTTTGTTATTCCAATGGATGGTAACCTTGTCATTATGGAAGGTAGTCTTTTGTCTAGATTGTTTTTACTCCAATGGATTGAAGCCTTGTAATTATTCAAGGTGGTCTGTTGTCGATATCTTTGTTACTCCAATGGATGATAGCCTTGTCATTATGCAAGGTAGTCTATTGTTCAGATTTTTGTTACTCCAATGGATGGTAGCCTTGTCATTATGGAAGGTAGTCTATTGTCGAGATTTTTGTTATTCCAATGGATTGTAGCCTGGTCTTTATGGAAGGTAGTCTTTTTTCGATATTTTTGTTACTCCAATGGATGGTAGCCTTTTCATTTTGGAAGGTAGTCTATTGTCGAGATTTTGATACTCTAATGGATGGTAGCCTTGTCATTATGGAACATAGTCTGTTGTCAATATTTTTGTTACTCCAATGGATGGTAGCCTTGTCATTATGGAAGGTAGTTTTTTGTCGAGATTTTTGATAATCCAATGGATGGTAGCCTTGTCATTATGGAAGGTAGTATGTTGATTATATTTTTGTTATTCCAATGGATGGTAACCTTGTCATTATGGAAGGTAGTGTTTTGTCGAGATTTTTGTTACTCCAATGGATGGTAGCCTTGTCATTATTGAAGGTAGTTTGTTGTCGATATCTTTGTTACTCCAATGGACGATAGCCTTGTCATTATGGAATGTAGTCTGTTGTTCATATTTTTATTACTTTAATCGATGGTAGCCTTGTCATTATGGAAGGTAGATTGTTGTCGAGAATTTGTTACTGCAATGGATGGTAGCCTTGTCATTACGAAACGTAGTCGGTCGTTGAGATTTTTGTTACTCCAATGGATGGTAGCCTTGTCATTATGGAAGGTAGTATGTTGTTCAGATTTTTGTTACTCTAATGGACGATAGCCTTGTCATTATGGAGGGTAGTATATTGTCGAGATTCTTGTTATTCCAATGGATGGTAGGCTTGTCATTATGAAGGGTAATATGTTGTCGAGATTTTTGATAATCCAATGAATGGTAGCCTTGTAATTATGGAAGGTAGTATGTTGTCGAGATTTTTTTTACTCCAATGGATGGTAGCCTTGTCATTATGGAAGGTAGTCTATCGTTGAGATTTCTGTTACTCCAATGGATTGTAGCCTTTTCATTATGGAAGGTAGTCTGTTGTTCAGATGTTTTTTTACTCCAATGGATGGTAACCTTGTCATTATGGAAGGTAGTCTGTTGTTGAGATTTTTGTTATTCTATTGGATGGTAGCCTTGTCATTATGGAAGGTAGTCTGTTATCGAGATTTTTGTTATTCCAATGGATGGTAACCTTGTCATTATGGAAGGTAGTCTATTGTCGAGATTTGTGTTACCCCAATGTATGGTAGCCTTGTCGTTATCGAAGGTAGTCTGTTGTCGATATTTTTGTTACTAAAATGGATGGTAGACTTGTCATTATGGAAGTTAGTTTGTCATTGAGATTTCTGTTACTTCAATGGATGGTAGCCTTGTCATTATGGAAGGTAGTCTGTTGTCGAGATTTTTGTTATTCCAATGGATGGTAGCCTTGTAATTATGGAAGGTAGTTTTTTGTCGAGATTTTTGTTACTCCAATGGATGGTAGCCTTGTCATTATGGAAGCTAGTCTGTTGTAGAGATTTTTGCTACTCCAATGTATTGTAGCCTTGTCATTATGGAAGGTAGTCTGTTGTTCAGATTTTTGTTACTCCAATGGATGCTAGCCTTGTCATTATGGAAGGTAGTATATTGTCGAGATTTTTGTTATTCCAATGGATGATAACCTTGTCATTATGGTAGGTAGTCTTTTGTCTAGATTGTTGTTACTCCAATGGATGGTAGCCTTGTCATTATGGAAGTAAGTATGTCATTGAGATTTTTGTTACTCTAATGGATGGTATCCTTGTCATTATGGAAGGTAGTCTGTTGTCATGATTTTTGTTACTCCAATGGATGGTAGCCTTGTCATTATTTAAGGTAGTCTATTGTCGATATCTTTGTTACTCCAATGGATGGTAGGCTTGTCATTGTTGAAGGTGGTCTGTTGTCGATATCTTTGTACTCCAATGGATGATAGCCTTGTCATTATGCAAGGTAGTGTGTTGTTCAGATTTCTGTTACTCCAATGGATTGTAGCCTTGTCATTATGGAAGGTAGTCTGTTGTTCAGATTTTTGTTATTCCAATGGATGCTAGCCTTGTCATTATGGAAGGTAGTCTATTGTCGATATTTTTGTTATTCCAATGGATGGTAACCTTGTCATTATTGTAGGTAGTCTTTTGTCTAGATTGTTGTTACTCTAATGGATGGTAGCCTTGTCATTATTGAAGGTGGTCTGTTGTCAATATCTTTGTTACTCCAATGGATAATAGACTTGTCATTATGGAAGGTAATCTGTTGTCGAGATTTTTGTTATTCCAATGGACGGTAGCCTTGTCATTATGGAAGGTAGTTTTTTGTCGAGATTTTTGTTACTCCAATTGATTGTAGCCTTGTCATTATGGAAGGTAGTCTATTGTCGAGATTTTTGTTACCCAAATGGATGGTAGCCTTGTAATTATGGAAGGTAGTCTGTTGTAGAGATTTTTGTTACTCCAATGGATGGTAGCCTTTTCATTATGGAAGGTAGTCTGTTGTTGAGATTTATGTTACTCCAATGGATTGTAGCCTTGTCATTATGGAAGGTAGTCTGATGTTCAGATTTTTGTTACTCCAATGGATGCTAGCCTTGTCATTATGGAAGTTAGTCTATTGTCGAGATTTATGTTATTCCAATGGATGGTAACCTTGTCATTATGGAAGGTAGTCTTTTGTCTAGATTGTTGTTACTCCAATGGATGATAGCCTTGTCATTATGGAAGGTAGTCTATTGTCGAGATTTTTGTTATTCCAATGGATGGTAGACCTGTCATTATGGAAGGTAATCTGTTGTCGATATTTTTGATACTCCAATGGATGGTAGCCTTGTCATTATGGAATGTAGTCTATCGTTGAGATTTTTGTTACTCCAATGGATTGTAGCCTTGTCATTATGGAAGGTAGTGTGTTGTTCATATTTTTGTTACTCCAATGGATGGTAACCTTGTCATTATGGAAGGTAGTCTATTGTCAAGATTTTTGTTATTCTATTGGATGGTAGCCTTGTCATTATGGAAGGTAGTCTGTTGTCGAGATTTTTGTTATTCCAATGGGTGGTAACCTTGTCATTATTGAAGGTAGTCTGTTGTCGAGATTTGAGTTGGTCCAATGTATGGTAGCCTTGTCGTTATGGAAGGTAGTCTGTTGTCGAGATTTTTGTTACTCAAATGGATGGTAGCCTTGTCTTTATGGAAGGTAGTCTGTCATTGAGAATTTTGTTACTCCAATGGATGGTAGCCTTGTCATTATGGAAGTTAGTATGTCATTAAGATTTTTGTTACTCTAATGGATGGTAGACTTTTCATTATGGAAGGTAGTCTATTATCGAGATATTTGTTATTCCAATGGATTGTAGCCTTGTCATTATGGAAGGTAGTCTTTTGTCGAGATTTTTGTTACTCCGATGGATGGTAGCCTTGTCATTATTGAAGTTAGTTTGTCGTTGAGATTTCTGTTACTCCAATGGATTGTAGCCTTGTCATTATGGAAGGTAGTTTGTTCTTAAGATTTTTGTTACTCCAATGGATGGTAGACTTGTCATTATTTAAGGTAGTCTATTGTCTATATCTTTGTTACTCCAATGGATGGTATCCTTGTCATTATGGAAGGTATTCTATTTTCGAGATTTTTGTTATTCCAATGGATGGTAGCCTTGTCATTATGGAAGGTAGTTTTTTGTCGAGATTTTTGTTACTCCAATGGATTGTAGCCTTGTCATTATGGAAGGTAGTCTATTGTCAAGATTTTTGTTACCCAAATGGATGGTAGCCTTGTAATTATGGAAGGTAGTCTGTTGTAGAGATTTTTGTTACTCCAATGGATGGTATCTTTTTCATTATGGAAGGTAGTCTATTGTTGAGATTTATGTTACTCCAATGGATTCTAGCCTTGTAATTATGGAAGGTAGTCTGATGTTCAGATATTTGTTACTCCAATGGTTGCTAGCCTTGTCATTATGGAAGGTAGTCTATTGTCGAGATTTTTGTTATTCCAATGGATGGTAACCTTGTCATTATGGAAGGTAGTCTTTTGTCTAGATTGTTGTTACTCCAATGGATGATAGTCATGTCATTATGGAAGGTAGTCTATTATCGAAATTTTTGTTATTCCAATGGATGGTATCCTTTTCATTATGGAAGGTAATATGTTGTCGAGATTTTTGATACTCCAATGGATGGTAGCCTTGTCATTATGGAAGGTAGTCAGTCGTTGAGATTTCTGTTACTCCAATGGATTGTAGCCTTGTCATTATGGAAGGTAGTGTGTTGTTCAGATTTTTGTTACTCCAATGGATGGTAATCTTATCATTATGGAAGGTAGTCTATTGTCGAGATTTTTGTTATTCTATTGGATGGTAGCCTTGTCATTATGGAAGATAGTCTGTTGTCGAGATTTTTTTTATTCCAATGGATGGTAACCTTGTCATTATGGAAGGTAGTCTATTGTCGAGATTTGTGTTACTCCAATGTATGGTAGCCTTGTCGTTATGGAAGGTAGTCTGTTGTCGAGATTTTTGTTACTCAAATTGATATTAGCCTTGTCATTATGGAAGGTAGTCTATTGTCGTGATTTTTGTTACCCAAATGGATGCTAGCCTTGTAATTATGGAAGGTAGACTGTTGTAGAGATTTTTGCTACTCCAATGGATGGTAGCCTTTTCATTATGGAAGGTAGTCTGTCGTTGAGATTTCTGTTACTCCAATGGATTGTAGCCTTGTCATTATGGAAGGTAGTATGTTGTTCAGATTTTTGTTACTCCAATGGATGCTAGCCTTGTCATTATGGAAGGTAGTCTATTGTCGATATTTTTGTTATTCCAATGGATGGTACCCTTGTCATTATGGTAGGTAGTCTTTTGTCTAGATTGTTGTTACTCCAATGGATGGTAGCCTTGTCATTATTGAAGGTGGTCTGTTGTCGATATCTTTGTTACTCCAATGGATGATAGACTTGTCATTATGGAAGGTAATCTGTTGTCGAGATTTTTGTTATTCCAATGGACGGTAGCCTTGTCATTATGGAAGGTAGTTTTTTGTCGATATTTTTGTTACTCCAATGGATTGTAGCCTTGTCATTATGGAAGGTAGTCTATTGTCGAGATTTTTGTTACCCAAATGGATGGTAGCATTGTAATTATGGAAGGTAGTCTGTTGTAGAGATTTTTGTTACTCCAATGGATGGTAGCCTTTTCATTATGGAAGGTAGTCTATTGTTGAGATTTATGTTACTCCAATGGATTGTAGCCTTGTCATTATGGAAGGTAGTCTGATGTTCAGATTTTTGTTACTCTAATGGATGCTAGCCTTGTCATTATGGAAGTTAGTCTATTGTCGAGATATTTGTTATTCCAATGGATGGTAACCTTGTCATTATGGAAAGTAGTCTTTTGTCTAGATTGTTGTTACTCCAATGGATGATAGCCTTGTCATTATGGAAGGTAGTCTATTGTTAAGATTTTTGTTATTCCAATGGATGGTAGTACTTTCATTATGGAAGGTAATCTGTTGTCGATATTTTTGATACTCCAATGGATGGTAGCCTTGTCATTATGGAATGTAGTTTGTCGTTGAGATTTTTGTTACTCCAATGGATTGTAGCCTTGTCATTATGGAAGGTAGTGTGTTGTTCAGATTTTTGTTACTCCAATGGATGGTAACCTTGTCATTATGGAAGGTAGTCTATTATCGAGATTTTTGTTATTCTATTGGATGGTAGCCTTGTCATTATGGAAGGTAGTCTGTTGTCGAGATTTTTATTATTCCAATGGGTGGTAACCTTGTCATTATGGAAGGTAGTCTGTTGTCGAGATTTGTGTTGGTCCAATGTATGGTAGCCTTGTCGTTATGGAAGGTAGTCTGTTGTCGAGATTTTTGTTACTCAAATGGATGGTAGCCTTGTCTTTATGGAAGGTACTCTGCCGTTGAGAATTTTGTTACTCCAATGGATGGTAGCCTTGTCATTATGGAAGTTAGTATGTCATTGAGATTTTTGTTACTCTAATGGATGGTAGACTTGTCATTATGGAAGGTAGTCTATTATCGAGATATTTGTTATTCCAATGGATTGTAGCCTTGTCATTATGGAAGGTAGTCTTTTGTCGAGATTTTTGTTACTCCGATGGATGGTAGCCTTGTCATTATTGAAGTTAGTTTGTCATTGAGATTTTTGTTACTCCAATGGATTGTAGCCTTGTCATTATGGAAGGTAGTTTGTTCTTCAGATTTTTGTTACTCCAATGGATGGTAGACTTGTCATTATTTAAGGTAGTCTATTGTCTATATCTTTGGTACTCCAATGGATGGTAGCCTTGTCATTATGGAAGGTAGTCTATTGTCGAGATTTTTGTTATTCCAATGGATGGTAGCCTTGTCATTATGGAAGGTAGTTTTTTGTCGAGATTTTTGTTACTCCAATGGATTGTAGCCTTGTCATTATGGAAGGTAGTCTATTGTCGAGATTTTTGTTACCCAAATGGATGGTAGCCTTGTAATTATGGAAGGTAGTTTGTTGTAGAGATTTTTGTTACTCCAATGGATGGTATCCTTTTCATTATGGAAGGTAGTCTATTGTTGAGATTTATTTTACTCCAATGGATTGTAGCCTTGTAATTATGGAAGGTAGTATGATGTTCAGATATTTGTTACTCCAATGGTTGCTAGCCTTGTCATTATGGAAGGTAGTCTATTGTCGATATTTTTGTTATTCCAATGGATGGTAACCTTGTCATTATGGAAGGTAGTCTTTTGTCTAGATTGTTGTTACTCCAAAGGATGATAGTCATGTCATTATGGAAGGTAGTCTATTATCGAGATTTTTGTTATTCCAATGGATGGTAACCTTGTCATTATGGAAGGTAATCTGTTGTCGAGATTTTTGATACTCCAATGGATGGTAGCCTTGTCATTATGGAAGGAAGTCAGTCGTTGAGATTTATGTTACTCCATGGATTGTAGCCTTGTCATTATGGTAGGTAGTGTGTTGTTTAGATTTTTGTTACTCCAATGGATGGTAATCTTGTCATTATGGAAGGTAGTCTATTGTCGAGATTTTTGTTATTCTATTGGATGGTAGCATTGTCATTATGGAAGGTAGTCTGTTGTCGAGATTTTTGTTATTCCAATGGATGGTAACCTTGTCATTATGGAAGGTAGTCTATTGTCGAGATTTGTGTTACTCCAATGTATGGTAGCCTTGTCGTTATGGAAGGTAGTCTGTTGTCGAGATTTTTGTTACTCAAATGGATAAGCCTTGTCATTATGGAAGGTAGTCTATTGTCGAGATTTTTGTTACCCAAATGGATGCTAGCCTTGTAATTATGGAAGGTAGACTGTTGTAGAGATTTTTGCTACTCCAATGGATGGTAGCCTTTTCATTATGGAAGGTAGTCTGTCGTTGAGATTTCTGTTACTCCAATGGATTGTAGCCTTGTCATTATGGAAGGTAGTCTGTTGTTCAGATTTTTGTTACTCCAATGGATGCTAGCCTTGTCATTATGGAAGGTAGTCTATTGTCGATATTTTTGTTATTCCAATGGATGGTAACCTTGTCATTATGGTAGGTAGTCTTTTGTCTAGATTGTTGTTACTCCAATGGATGGTAGCCTTGTCATTATGGAAGGTAGTCTATTGTCGAGATTTTTGTTATTCCAATGGATGGTAGACCTGTCATTATGGAAGGTAATCTGTTGTCGATATTTTTGATACTCCAATGGATGGTAGCCTTGTCATTATGGAATGTAGTCTGTCGTTGAGATTTTTGTTACTCCAATGGATTGTAGCCTTGTCATTATGGAAGGTAGTGTGTTGTTCAGATTTTTGTTACTCCAATGGATGGTAACCTTGTCATTATGGAAGGTAGTCTATTGTTGAGATTTTTGTTATTCTATTGGATGGTAGCCTTGTCATTATGGAAGGTAGTCTATTGTCGAGATTTTTGTTATTCCAATGGGTGGTAACCTCGTCATTATGGAAGGTAGTCTGTTGTCGAGATTTGTGTTGGTCCAATGTATGGTAGCCTTGTCGTTATGGAAGGTAGTCTATTGTCGAGATTTTTGTTACTCAAATGGATGGTAGCCTTGTCTTTATGGAAGGTAGTCTGTCGTTGAGAATTTTGTTACTCCAATGGATGGTAGCCTTGTCATTATGGAAGTTAGTATGTCATTGAGATTTTTGTTACTCTAATGGATGGTAGACTTGTCATTATGGAAGGTAGTCTATTATCGAGATATTTATTATTCCAATGGATTGTAGCCTTGTCATTATGGAAGGTAGTCTTTTGTCGAGATTTGTGTTACTCCGATGGATGGTAGCCTTGTCATTATTGAAGTTAGTTTGTCGTTGAGATTTCTGTTACTCCAATGGATTGTAGCCTTGTCATTATGGAAGTTAGTTTGTTCTTCAGATTTTTGTTACTCCAATGGATGGTAGACTTGTCATTATTTAAGGTAGTCTATTGTTTATATCTTTGTTACTCCAATGGATGGTAGCCTTGTCATTATGGAAGGTAGTCTATTGTCGAGATTTTTGTTATTCCAATGGATGGTAGCCTTGTCATTATGGAAGGTAGTTTTTTGTCGAGATTTTTGTTACTCCAATGGATTGTAGCCTTGTCATTATGGAAGGTAGTCTATTGTCGAGATTTTTGTTACCCAAATGGATGGTAGCCTTGTAATTATGGAAGGTAGTCTGTTATAGAGATTTTTGTTACTCCAATGGATGGTATCCTTTTCATTATGGAAGGTAGTCTATTGTTGAGATTTATGTTACTCCAATGGATTGTATCCTTGTAATTATGGAAGGTAGTCCGATGTTCAGATATTTGTTACTCCAATGGTTGCTAGCCTTGTCATTATGGAAGGTAGTCTATTGTCGAGATTTTTGTTATTCCAATGGATGATAGTCATGTCATTATGGAAGGTAGTCTATTATCGAAATTTTTGTTATTCCAATGGATGGTATCCTTTTCATTATGGAAGGTAATATGTTGTCGAGATTTTTGATACTCCAATGGATGGTAGCCTTGTCATTATGGAAGGTACTCAGTCGTTGAGATTTCTGTTACTCCAATGGATTGTAGCCTTGTCATTATGGAAGGTAGTGTGTTGTTCAGATTTTTGTTACTCCAATGGATGGTAACCTTGTCATTATGGAAGGTAGTCTATTGTCGAGATTTGTGTTACTCCAATGTATGGTAGCCTTGTCGTTATGGAAGGTAGTCTGTTGTCGAGATTTTTGTTACTCAAATTGATATTAGCCTTGTCATTATGGAAGGTAGTCTATTGTCGTGATTTTTGTTACCCAAATGAATGCAAGCCTTGTAATTATGGAAGGTAGACTGTTGTAGAGATTTTTTCTACTCCAATGGATGGTAGCCTTTTCATTATGGAAGGTAGTCTGTCGTTGAGATTTCTGTTACTCCAATGGATTGTAGCCTTGTCATTATGGAAGGTAGTCTGTTGTTCAGATTTTTGTTACTCCAATGGATGCTAGCCTTGTTATTATGGAAGGTAGTCTATTGTCGATATTTTTGTTATTCCAATGGATGGTAACCTTGTCATTATGGTAGGTAGTCTTTTGTCTAGATTGTTGTTACTCCAATGGATGGTAGCCTTGTCATTATTGAAGGTGGTCTGTTGTCGATATCTTTGTTACTCCAATGGATGATAGACTTGTCATTATGGAAGGTAATCTGTTGTCGAGATTTTTGTTATTCCAATGGACGGTAGCCTTGTCATTATGGAAGGTAGTTTTTTGTCGAGATTTTTGTTACTCCAATGGATTGTAGCCTTGTCATTATGGAAGGTAGTCTATTGTCGAGATTTTTGTTACCCAAATGGATGGTAGCATTGTAATTATGGAAGGTAGTCTGTTGTAGAGATTTTTGTTACTCCAATGGATGGTAGCCTTTTCATTATGGAAGATAGTCTATTGTTGAGATTTATGTTACTCCAATGGATTGTAGCCTTGTCATTATGGAAGGTAGTCTGATGTTCTGATTTTTGTTACTCCAATGGATGCTAGCCTTGTCATTATGGAAGTTAGTCTATTGTCGAGATTTTTGTTATTCCAATGGATGGTAACCTTGTCATTATGGAAAGTAGTCTTTTGTCTAGATTGTTGTTACTCCAATGGATGATAGCCTTGTCATTATGGAAGGTAGTCTATTGTTGAGATTTTTGTTATTCCAATGGATGGTAGACCTGTCATTATGGAAGGTAATCTGTTGTCGATATTTTTGATACTCCAATGGATGGTAGCCTTGTCATTATGGAATGTAGTTTGTCGTTGAGATTTTTGTTACTCCAATGGATTGTAGCCTTGTCATTATGGAAGGTAGTGTGTTGTTCAGATTTTTGTTACTCCAATGGATGGTAATCTTGTCATTATGGAAGGTAGTCTATTATCGAGATTTTTGTTATTCTATTGGATGGTAGCCTTGTCATTATGGAAGGTAGTCTGTTGTCGATATTTTTGTTATTCCAATGGGTGGTAACCTTGTCATTATGGAAGGTAGTCTGTTGTCGAGATTTGTGTTGGTCCAATGTATGGTAGCCTTGTCGTTATGGAAGGTAGTCTGTTGTCGAGATTTTTGTTACTCAAATGGATGGTAGCCTTGTCTTTATGGAAGGTACTCTACCGTTGAGAATTTTGTTACTCCAATGGATGGTAGCCTTGTCATTATGGAAGTTAGTATGTCATTGAGATTTTTGTTACTCTAATGGATGGTAGACTTGTCATTATGGAAGGTAGTCTATTATCGAGATATTTGTTATTCCAATGGATTGTAGCCTTGTCATTATGGAAGGTAGTCTTTTGTCGAGATTTTTGTTACTCCGATGGATGGTAGCCTTGTCATTATTGAAGTTAGTTTTTCGTTGAGATTTTTGTTACTCCAATGGATTGTAGCCTTGTCATTATGGAAGGTAGTTTGTTCTTCAGATTTTTGTTACTCCAATGGATGGTAGACTTGTCATTATTTAGGGTAGTCTATTGTCTATATCTTTGGTACTCCAATGGATGGTAGCCTTGTCCTTATGGAAGGTAGTCTATTGTCGAGATTTTTGTTATTCCAATGGATGGTAGCCTTATCATTATGGAAGGTAGTTTTTTGTCGAGATTTTTGTTACTCCAATGGATTGTAGCCTTATCATTATGGAAGGTAGTCTATTGTCGAGATTTTTGTTACCCAAATGGATGGTAGCCTTGTAATTATGGAAGGTAGTCTGTTTTAGAGATTTTTGTTACTCCAATGGATGGTATCCTTTTCATTATGGAAGGTAGTCTATTGTTGAGATTTATGTTACTCCAATGGATTGTAGCCTTGTAATTATGGAAGGTAGTATGATGTTCAGATATTTGTTACTCCGATGGTTGCTAGCCTTGTCATTATGGAAGGTAGTCTATTGTCGAGATTTCTGTTATTCCAATGGATGGTAACCTTGTCATTATGGAAGGTAGTCTTTTGTCTAGATTGTTGTTACTCCAAAGGATGATAGTCATGTCATTATGGAAGGTAGTCTATTATCGAGATTTTTGTTATTCCAATGGATGGTAACCTTGTCATTATGGAAGGTAATCTGTTGTGGAGATTTTTGATACTCCAATGGATGGTAGGCTTGTCATTATGGAAGGTAGTCAGTCGTTGAGATTTCTGTTACTCCATGGATTGTAGCCTTGTCATTATGGAAGGTAGTGTGTTGTTCAGATTTTTGTTACTCCAATGGATGGTAATCTTGTCATTATGGAAGGTAGTCTATTGTCGAGATTTTTGTTATTCTATTGGATGGTAGCCTTGTCATTATGGAAGGTAGTCTGTTGTCGAGATTTTTGTTATTCCAATGGATGTAACCTTGTCATTATGGAAGGTAGTCTATTGTCGAGATTTGTGTTACTCCAATGTATGGTAGCCTTGTCGTTATGGAAGGTAGTCTGTTGTCGAGATTTTTGTTACTCAAATGGATAAGCCTTGTCATTATGGAAGGTAGTCTATTGTCGATATTTTTGTTACCCAAATGGATGCTAGCCTTGTAATTATGGAAGGTAGACTGTTGTAGAGATTTTTGCTACTCCAATGGATGGTAGCCTTTTCATTATGGAAGGTAGTCTGTCGTTGAGATTTCTGTTACTCCAATGGATTGTAGCCTTGTCATTATGGAAGGTAGTCTGTTGTTCAGATTTTTGTTACTCCAATGGATGCTAGCCTTGTCATTATGGAAGGTAGTCTATTGTCGATATTTTTGTTATTCCAATGGATGGTAACCTTGTCATTATGGTAGGTAGTCTTTTGTCTAGATTGTTGTTACTCCAATGGATGCTAGCCTTGTCATTATTGAAGGTGGTCTGTTGTCGATATCTTTGTTACTCCAATGGATTATAGACTTGTCATTATGGAAGGTAATCTGTTGTCGAGATTTTTGTTATTCCAATGGACAGTAGCCTTGTCATTATGGAAGGTAGTTTTTTGTTGAGATTTTTGTTACTCCAATGGAATGTAGCCTTGTCATTATGGAAGGTATTCTATTGTCGAGATTTTTGTTACCCAAATGGATGGTAGCCTTGTAATTATGGAAGGTAGTCTGTGGTAGAGATTTTTGTTACTCCAATGGATGGTAGCCTTTTCATTATGGAAGGTAGTCTATTGTTGAGATTTATGTTACTCCAATGGATTGTTGCCTTGTCATTATGGAAGTTAGTCTATTGTTGAGATTTTTGTTATTCCAATGGATGGTAACCTTGTCATTATGGAAGGTAGTCTTTTGTCTAGATTGTTGTTACCCAAATGGATGCTAGCCTTGTAATTATGGAAGGTAGACTGTTATAGAGATTTTTGCTACTCCAATGGATGGTAGCCTTTTCATTATGGAAGGTAGTCTGTCGTTGAGATTTCTGTTACTCCAATGGATTGTAGCCTTGTCATTATGGAAGGTAGTCTGTTGTTCAGATTTTTGTTACTCCAATGGATGCTAGCCTTTTTATTATGGAAGGTAGTCTATTGTCGATAATTTTGTTATTCCAATGGATGGTAACCTTGTCATTATGGTAGGTAGTCTTTTGTCTAGATTGTTGTTGCTCCAATGGATGGTAGCCTTGTCATTATTGAAGGTGGTCTGTTGTCGATATCTTTGTTACTCCAATGGATGATAGACTTGTCATTATGGAAGGTAATCTGTTGTCGAGATTTTTGTTATTCCAATGGACGGTAGCCTTGTCATTATGGAAGGTAATTTTTTGTTGAGATTTTTGTTACTCCAATGGATTGTAGCCTTGTCATTATGGAAGGGAGTCTATTGTCGATATTTTTGTTACCCAAATGGATGGTAGCCTTGTAATTATGGAAGGTAGTCTGTTGTAGAGATATTTGTTACTCCAATGGATGGTAGCCTTTTCATTATGGAAGGTAGTCTATTGTTGAGATTTTTGTTACTCCAATGGATTGTTGCCTTGTCATTATGGAAGTTAGTCTATTGTCGAGATTTTTGTTATTCCAATGGATGGTAACCTTGTCATTATGGAAGGTAGTCTTTTGTCTAGATTGTTGTTACTCCAATGGATGATAGCCTTGTATTTATGGAAGGTAGTCTATTGTCAAGATTTTTGTTATTAAAATGGATGGTAGACCTGTCATTATGGAAGGTAATCTGTTGTCGATATTTTTGATACTCCAATGGATGGTAGCCTTGTCATTATGGAATGTAGTGAGTCGTTGAGATTTTTGTTACTCCAATGGATTGTAGCCTTGTCATTATGGAAGGTAGTGTGTTGTTCAGATTTTTGTTACTCCAATGGATGGTAACCTTGTCATTATGGAAGGTAGTCTATTGTAGAGGTTTTTGTTACCCAAATGGATGTTAGCGTTGTAATTATGGAAGGTAGACTGTTGTAGAGATTTTTACTACTCCAATGGATGGTAGCCTTTTCATTATGGAAGGTAGTCTGTCGTTGAGATTTTTGTTACTCCAATGGATTGTAGCCTTGTCATTATGGAAGGTAGTCTGTTGTTTAGATTTTTGTTACTCCAATGGATGTTAGCCTTGTTATTATGGAAGGTAGTCTATTGTCGATATTTTTGTTATTCCAATGGATGGTAACCTTGTCATTATGGTAGGTAGTATTTTGTCTAGATTGTTGTTACTCCAATGGATGGTAGCCTTGTCATTATTGAAGGTGGTCTGTTGTCGATATCTTTGTTACTCCAATGGATGATAGACTTGTCATTATGGAAGGTAATCTGTTGTCGAGATTTTTGTTATTCCAATGGACTGTAGCCTTGTCATTATGGAAGGTAATTTTTTGTCGAGATTTTTGTTACTCCAATGGATTGTAGCCTTGTCATTATGGAAGGTAGTCTATTGTCGGAATTTTTGTTACCCAAATGGATGGTAGCCTTGTAATTATGGAAGATAGTCTGTTGTAGAGATTTTTGTTACTCCAATGGATGGTAGCCTTTTCATTATGGAAGGTAGTCTATTGTTGAGATTTATGTTACTCCAATGGATTGTAGCCTTGTCATTATGGAAGGTAGTCTGATGTTCAGATTTTTGTTACTCCAATGGATGCTAGCCTTGTCATTATGGAAGTTTGTCTATTGTCGAGATTTTTGTTATTCCAATGGATGGTAACCTTGTCATTATGGAAGGTAGTCTTTTGTCTAGATTGTTGTTACTCCAATGGATGATAGCCTTGTCATTATGGAAGGTAGTCTATTGTCGAGATTTTTCTTATTCCAATGGATGGTAGACCTGTCATTATGGAAGGTAATCTGTTGTCGATATTTTTGATACTCCAATGGATGGTAGCCTTGTCATTATGGAATGTAGTCTGTCGTTGAGATTTTTGTTACTCCAATGGATTGTAGCCTTGTCATTATGGAAGGTAGTGTGTTGTTCAGATTTTTGTTACTCCAATGGATGGTAATCTTGTCATTATGGAAGGTAGTCTATTGTCGAGATTTTTGTTATTCTATTGGATGGTAGCCTTGTCATTATGGAAGGTAGTCTATTGTCGAGTTTTTGTTATTCCAATGGGTGGTAACCTCGTCATTATGGAAGGTAGTCTGTTGTCGAGATTTGTGTTGGTCCAATGTATGGTAGCCTTGTCGTTATGGAAGGTAGTCTGTTGTCGAGATTTTTGTTACTCAAATGGATGGTAGCCTTGTCTTTATGGAAGGTAGTCTGTCGTTGAGAATTTTGTTACTCCAATGGATGGTAGCCTTGTCATTATGGAAGTTAGTCTATTATCGAGATATTTATTATTCCAATGGATTGTAGCCTTGTCATTATGGAAGGTAGTCTTTTGTCGAGATTTTTGTTACTCCGATGGATGGTAGCCTTGTCATTATTGAAGTTAGTTTGTCGTTGAGATTTCTGTTACTCCAATGGATTGTAGCCTTGTCATTATGGAAGGTAGTTTGTTCTTCAGATTTTTGTTACTCCAATGGATGGTAGACTTGTCATTATTTAAGGTAGTCTATTGTCAATATCTTTGTTACTCCAATGGATGGTAGCCTTGTCATTATGGAAGGTAGTCTATTGTCGAGATTTTTGTTATTCCAATGGATGGTAGCCTTGTCATTATGGAAGGTAGTTTTCTGTCGAGATTTTTGTTACTCCAATGGATTGTAGCCTTTTCATTATGGAAGGTAGTCTATTGTCGAGATTTTTGTTACCCAAATGGATGGTAGCCTTGTAATTATGGAAGGTAGTCTGTTATAGTGATTTTTGTTACTCCAATGGATGGTATCCCTTTCATTATGGAAGGTAGTCTATTGTTGAGATTTATGTTACTCCAATGGATTGTATCCTTGTAATTATGGAAGGTAGTCCGATGTTCAGATATTTGTTACTCCAATGGTTGCTAGCCTTGTCATTATGGAAGGTAGTCTATTGTCGAGATTTTTGTTATTCCAATGGATGGTAACCTTGTCATTATGGAAGGTAGTCTTTTGTCTAGATTGTTGGTACTCCAATGGATGATAGTCATGTCATTATGGAAGGTAGTCTATTATCGAGA
Organism: Vicia faba; assembly: GCA_948472305.1. Lineage (NCBI taxonomy): Eukaryota > Viridiplantae > Streptophyta > Magnoliopsida > Fabales > Fabaceae > Vicia > Vicia faba. The sequence goes on along the minus strand of OX451739.1, from coordinate 677,634,397 downwards.
TTTTTGTTATTCCAATGGATGGTATCCTTGTCATTATGGAAGGTAATCTGTTGTCGAGATTTTTGATACTCCAATGGATGGTAGCCTTGTCATTATGGAAGGTAGTCAGTCGTTGAGATTTCTGTTACTCCAATGGATTGTAGCCTTGTCATTATGGAAGGTAGTGTGTTGTTCAGATTTTTGTTACTCCAATGGATGGTAATCTTGTCATTATGGAAGGTAGTCTATTGTCGATATTTTTGTTATTCTATTGGATGGTAGCCTTGTCATTATGGAAGGTAGTCTGTTGTCGAGATTTTTGTTATTCCAATGGATGGTAACCTTGTCATTAAGGAAGGTAGTCTATTGTCGAGATTTTTGTTACTCCAATGTATGGTAGCCTTGTCGTTATGGAAGGTAGTCTGTTGTCGAGATTTTTGTTACTCAAATGGATATTAGCCTTGTCATTATGGAAGGTAGTCTATTGTCGAGATTTTTGTTACCCAAATGGATGCTAGCCTTGTAATTATGGAAGGTAGACTGTTGTAGAGATTTTTGCTACTCCAATGGATGGTAGCCTTTTCATTATGGAAGGTAGTCTGTTGTTTAGATTTTTGTTACTCCAATGGATGCTAGCCTTGTCATTATGGAAGGTAGTCTATTGTCGATATTTTTGTTATTCCAATGGATGGTAACCTTGTCATTATGGTAGGTAGTCTTTTGTCTAGATTGTTGTTACTCCAACGGATGGTAGCCTTATCATTATTGAAGGTGGTCTGTTGTCAATATCTTTGTTACTCCAATGGATGATAGACTTGTCATTATGGAAGGTAATCTGTTGTCGAGATTTTTTTATTCCAATGGACGGTAGCCTTGTCATTATGGAAGGTAGTTTTTTGTCGAGATTTTTGTTACTCCAATGGATTGTAGCCTTGTCATTATGGAAGGTAGTCTATTGTCGAGATTTTTGTTACCCAAATGGATGGTAGCCTTGTAATTATGGAAGTTAGTCTGTTGTAGAGATTTTTGTTACTCCAATGGATGGTAGCCTTTTCATTATGGAAGGTAGTCTATTGTTGAGATTTATGTTACTCCAATGGATTGTAGCCTTGTCATTTAGGAAGGTAGTCTGATGTTCAGATTTTTGTTACTCCAATGGATGCTTGCCTTGTCATTATGGAAGTTAGTCTATTATCGAGATTTTTGTTATTCCAATGGATGGTAACCTTGTCATTATGGAAGGTAGTCTTTTGTCTAGATTGTTGTTACTATAATGGATGATAGCCTTGTCATTATGGAAGGTAGTCTATTGTCGAGATTTTTGTTATTCCAATGGATGGTAGACCTGTCATTATGGAAGGTAATCTGTTGTCGATATTTTTGATACTCCAATGGATGGTAGCCTTGTCATTATGGAATGTAGTCTGTCGTTGAGATTTTTGTTACTCCAATGGATTGTAGCCTTGTCATTATGGAAGGTAGTGTGTTGTTCAGATTTTTGTTACTCCAATGGATGGTAACCTTGTCATTATGGAAGGTAGTCTATTGTCGAGATTTTTGTTACCCAAATGGATGCTAGCCTTGTAATTATGGAAGGTAGACTGTTGTAGAGATTTTTGTTACTCCAATGGATGGTAGCCTTTTCATTATGGAAGGTAGTCTATTGTTGAGATTTATGTTACTCCAATGGATTGTAGCCTTGTCATGATGGAAGGTAGTCTGATGTTCAGATTTTTGTTACTCCAATGGATGCTAGCCTTGTCATTATGGAAGTTTGTCTATTGTCGAGATTTTTGTTATTCCAATGGATGGTAACGTTGTCATTATGGAAGGTAGTCTTTTGTCTAGATTGTTGTTACTCCAATGGATGATAGCCTTGTCATTATGGAAGGTAGTCTATTGTCGAGATTTTTGTTATTCCAATGGATGGTAGACCTGTCATTATGGAAGGTAATCTGTTGTCGATATTTTTGATACTCCAATGGATGGTAGCCTTGTCATTATGGAATGTAGTCTGTCGTTGAGATTTTTGTTACTCCAATGGATTGTAGCCTTGTCATTATGGAAGGTAGTGTGTTGTTCAGATTTTTGTTACTCCAATGGATGGTAACCTTGTCATTATGGAAGGTAGTCTGTTGTTGAGAATTTTGTTACTCCAATGGATGGTAGCCTTGTCATTATGGAAGTTAGTATGTCATTGAGATTTTTGTTACTCTAATGGATGGTAGACTTGTCATTATGGAAGGTAGTCTATTATCGAGATATTTATTATTCCAATGGATTGTAGCCTTATCATTATGGAAGGTAGTCTTTTGTCGAGATTTTTGTTACTCCGATGGATATTAGCCTTGTCATTATTGAAGTTAGTTTGTCGTTGAGATTTCTGTTACTCCAATGGATTGTAGCCTTGTCATTATGGAAGGTAGTTTGTTCTTCAGATTTTTGTTACTCCAATGGATGGTAGACTTGTCATTATTTAAGGTAGTCTATTGTCTATATCTTTGTTACTCCAATGGATGGTAGCCTTGTCATTATGGAAGGTAGTCTATTGTCGAGATTTTTGTTATTCCAATGGATGGTAGCCTTGTCATTGTGGAAGGTAGTTTTTTGTCGAGATTTTTGTTACTCCAATAGATTGTAGCCTTGTCATTATGGAAGGTAGTCTATTGTCGAGATTTTTGTTACCCAAATGGATGGTAGCCTTGTAATTATGGAAGGTAGTCTGTTATAGAGATTTTTGTTACTCCAATGGATGGTATCCTTTTCATTATGGAAGGTAGTCTATTGTTGAGATTTATGTTACTCCAATGGATTGTATCCTTGTAATTATGGAAGGTAGTCCGATGTTCAGATATTTGTTACTCCAATGGTTGCTAGCCTTGTCATTATGGAAGGTAGTCTATTGTCGAGATTTTTGTTATTCCAATGGATGGTAACCTTGTCATTATGGAAGGTAGTCTTTTGTCTAGATTGTTGGTACTCCAATGGATGATAGTCATGTCATTATGGAAGGTAGTCTATTATCGAGATTTTTGTTATTCCAATGGATGGTATCCTTGTCATTATGGAAGGTAATCTGTTGTCGAGATTTTTGATACTCCAATGGATGGTAGCCTTGTCATTATGGCAGGTAGTCAGTCGTTGAGATTTCTGTTACTCCAATGGATTGTAGCCTTGTCATTATGGAAGGTAGTGTGTTGTTCAGATTTTTGTTACTCCAATGGATGGTAATCTTGTCATTATGGAAGGTAGTCTATTGTCGAGATTTTTGTTATTCTATTGGATGGTAGCCTTGTCATTATGGAAGGTAGTCTGTTGTCGAGATTTTTGTTATTCCAATGGATGGTAACCTTGTCATTAAGGAAGGTAGTCTATTGTCGATATTTTTGTTACTCCAATGTATGGTAGCCTTGTCGTTATGGAAGGTAGTCTGTTGTCGAGATTTTTGTTACTCAAATGGATATTAGCCTTGTCATTATGGAAGGTAGTCTATTGTCGAGATTTTTGTTACCCAAATGGATGCTAGCCTTGTAACTATGGAAGGTAAACTGTTGTAGAGATTTTTGCTACTCCAATGGATGGTAGCCTTTTCATTATGGAAGGTAGTCTGTTGTTTAGATTTTTGTTACTCCAATGGATGCTAGCCTTGTCATTATGGAAGGTAGTCTATTGTCGATATTTTTGTTATTCCAATGGATGGTAACCTTGTCATTATGGTAGGTAGTCTTTTATCTAGATTGTTGTTACTCCAATGGATGGTAGCCTTGTCATTATTGAAGGTGGTCTGTTGTCAATATCTTTGTTACTCCAATGGATGATAGACTTGTCATTATGGAAGGTAATCTGTTGTCGAGATTTTTTTTATTCCAATGGATGGTAGCCTTGTCATTATGGAAGGTAGTTTTTTGTCGAGATTTTTGTTACTCCAATGGATTATAGCCTTGTCATTATGGAAGGTAGTCTATTGTCGAGATTTTTGTTACCCAAATGGATGGTAGCCTATTAATTATGGAAGGTAGTCTATTGTAGAGATATTTGTTACTCCAATGGATGGTAGCCTTTTCATTTTGGAAGGTAGTCTATTGTTGATATTTATGTTACTCCAATGGATTGTAGCCTTGTCATTATGGAAGGTAGTCTGTTGTTTAGATTTTTGATACTCCAATGGATGATAGCCTTGTCATTATGGAAGGTAGTCTATTGTCGAGATTTTTGTTATTCCAATGGATGGTAGACCTGTCATTATGGAAGCTAATCTGTTGTTGATATTTTTGATACTCCAATGGATGGTAGCCTTGTCATTATGGAATGTAGTCTGTCGTTGAGATTTTTGTTACTCCAATGGATTGTAGCCTTGTCATTATGGAAGGTAGTGTGTTGTTCAGATTTTTGTTACTCCAATGGATGGTAACCTTGTCATTATGGAAGGTAGTCTATTGTGGAGATTTTTGTTATTCTATTGGATGGTAGCCTTGTCATTATGGAAGGTAGTCTATTGTAGAGATTTTTTTTATTCCAATGGGTGGTAACCTCGTCATTATGGAAGGTAGTCTGTTGTCGAGATTTGTGTTGGTCCAATGTATGGTAGCCTTGTCGTTATGGAAGGTAGTCTGTTGTCGAGATTTTTGTTACTCAAATGGATGGTAGCCTTGTCTTTATGGAAGGTAGTCTATTGTCGATATTTTTGTTATTCCAATGGATGGTAACCTTGTCATTATGGTAGGTAGTCTTTTGTCTAGATTGTTGTTACTCCAATGGATGGTAGCCTTGTCATTATTGAAGGTGGTCTGTTGTCGATATCTTTGTTACTCCAATGGATGATAGACTTGTCATTATGGAAGGTAATCTGTTGTCGAGATTTTTGTTATTCCAATGGACGGTAGCCTTGTCATTATGGAAGGTAGTTTTTTGTCGAGATTTTTGTTACTCCAATGGATTGTAGCCTTGTCATTATGGAAGGTAGTCTATTGTCGAGATTTTTGTTACCCAAATGGATGGTAGCCTTGTAATTATGGAAGGTAGTCTGTTGTAGAGATTTTTGTTACTCCAATGGATGGTAGCCTTTTCAATATGGAAGGTAGTCTATTGTTGAGATTTATGCTACTCCAATGGATTGTAGCCTTGTCATTATGGAAGGTAGTCTGATGTTCAGATTTTTGTTACTCCAATGGATGCTAGCCTTGTCATTATGGAAGTTAGTCTATTGTCGAGATTTTTGTTATTCCAATGGATGGTAACATTGTCATTATGGAAGGTAGTCTTTGGTCTAGATTGTTGTTACTCCAATGGATGATAGCCTTGTCATTATGGAAGGTAGTCTATTGTCGAGATTTTTGTTATTCCAATGGATGGTAGACCTGTCATTATGGAAGGTAATCTGTTGTCGATATTTTTGATACTCCAATGGATGGTAGCCTTGTCATTATGGAATGTAGTCTGTCGTTGAGATTTTTGTTACTCCAATGGATTGTAGCCTTGTCATTATGGAAGGTAGTGTGTTGTTCAGATTTTTGTTACTCCAATGGATGGTAACCTTGTCATTATGGAAGGTAGTCTATTGTCGAGATTTTTGTTATTCTATTGGATGCTAGCCTTGTCATTATGGAAGGTAGTCTGTTGTCGAGATTTTTGTTATTCCAATGGGTGGTAACCTTGTTATTATGGAAGGTAGTCTGTTGTCGAGATTTGTGTTGGTCCAATGTATGGTAGCCTTGTCGTTATGGAAGGTAGTCTGTTGTCGAGATTTTTGTTACTCAAATGGATGGTAGCCTAGTCTTTATGGAAGGTAGTCTGTCGTTGAGAATTTTGTTACTCCAATGGATGGTAGCCTTGTCATTATGGAAGTTAGTATGTCATTGAGATTTTTGTTACTCTAATGGATGGTAGACTTGTCATTATGGAAGGTAGTCTATTATCGAGATATTTGTTATTCCAATGGATTGTAGCCTTGTCATTATGGAAGGTAGTCTTTTGTCGAGATTTTTGTTACTCCGATGGATGGTATCCTTGTCATTATTGAAGTTAGTTTGTCGTTGAGATTTCTGTTACTCCAATGGATTGTAGCCTTGTCATTATGGAAGCTAGTTTGTTCTTCAGATTTTTGTTACTCCAATGGATGGTAGACTTGTCATTATTTAAGGTAGTCTATTGTCTATATCTTTGTTACTCCAATGGATGGTAGCCTTGTCATTATGGAAGGTAGTCTATTGTCGAGATTTTTGTTATTCCAATGGATGGTAGCCTTGTCATTATGGAAGGTAGTTTTTTGTCGAGATTTTTGTTACTCCAATGAATTGTAGCCTTGTCATTATAGAAGGTAGTCTATTGTCGAGATTTTTGTTACCCAAATAGATGGTAGCCTTGTAATTATGGAAGGTAGTCTGTTGTAGAGATTTTTGCTACTCCAATGGATGGTAGCCTTTTCATTATGGAAGGTAGTCTGTTGTTTAGATTTTTGTTACTCCAATGGATGCTAGCCTTGTCATTATGGAAGGTAGTCTGATGTTCAGATATTTGTTACTCCAATGGTTGCTAGCCTTGTCATTATGGAAGGTAGTCTATTTTCGAGATTTTTGTTATTCCAATGGATGGTAACCTTGTCATTATGGAAGGTAGTCTTTTGTCTAGATTGTTGTTACTCCAATGGATGATAGTCATGTCATTATGGAAGGTAGTCTATTATCGAGATTTTTGTTATTCCAATGGATGGTATCCTTGTCATTATGGAAGGTAATCTGTTGTCGAGATTTTTGATACTCCAATGGATGGTAGCCTTGTCATTATGGAAGGTAGTCAGTCGTTGAGATTTCTGTTACTCCAATGGATTGTAGCCTTGTCATTATGGAAGGTAGTGTGTTGTTCAGATTTTTGTTACTCCAATGGATGGTAATCTTGTCATTATGGAAGGTAGTCTATTGTCGAGATTTTTGTTATTCTATTGGATGGTAGCCTTGTCATTATGGAAGGTAGTCTGTTGTCGAGATTTTTGTTATTCTAATGGACGGTAACCTTGTCATTATGGAAGGTAGTCTGTTGTCGAGATTTGTGTTACTCCAATGTAAGGTAGCCTTGTCGTTATGGAAGGTAGTCTGTTGTCGAGATTTTTGTTACTCAAATGGATATTAGCCTTGTCTTTATGGAAGGTAGTTTGTCGTTGAGATTTTTGTTACTCTAATGGATGGTAGACTTGTCATTATGGAAGGTAGTCTATTATCGAGATATTTGTTATTCCAATGGATTGTAGCCTTGTCATTATGGAAGGTAGTCTTTTGTCGAGATTTTTGTTACTCCAATGGATGGTAGCCTTGTCATTATTAAAGTTAGTTTGTCGTTGAGATTTTTGTTACTCCAATGGATTGTAGCCTTGTCATTATGTTAGGTAGTCTGTTCATCAGATTTTTGTTACTCCAATGGATGGTAGACTTGTGATTATGGAAGGTAGACTGTTGTTAAGATTTTTGTTATTCCATTGGATGGTAGCCTTGTCATTATGGAAGGTAGTCTGTTGTCGAGATTTTTGTTACTCGAAAGGATAGTAGCCTTGCCATTATTGAAGGTAGTTTTTTGTCGATATCTTTGTTACTCCAATGAATGATAGCCTTGTCATTATGGAAGGTAGTATGTTGTCAATATTTTTGTTACTCCAATGGATGGTAGCCTTATCATTATAGAATGTAGTCAGTTGTTCAGATTTTGTTACTCTAATGGATCGTAGCCTTGTCATTATGGAACATAGTTTGTTGTCGATATTTTTGTTACTCCAATAAATGGTAGCCTTGTCATTATGGAAGGTAGTTTGTTGTCGATATTTTTTTTACTCCAATGGATTGTAGCCTTGTCATTATGGAAGGTAGTCTATTGTCGAGATTTTTGTTACCCAAATGGATGGTAGCCTTGTAATTATGGAAGGTAGTCTGTTGTAGAGATTTTTGTTACTCCAATGGATGGTATCCTTTTCATTATGGAAGGTAGTCTATTGTTGAGATTTATGTTACTCCAATGGATTGTAGCCTTGTAATTATGGAAGGTAGTCTATTGTTCAGATATTTGTTACTCCAATGGATGCTAGCCTTGTCATTATGGAAGGTAGTCTATTGTCGATATTTTTGTTATTCCAATGGATGGTAACCTTGTCATTATGGAAGGTAGTCTTTTGTCTAGATTGTTGTTACTCCAATGGATGATAGTCTTGTCATTATGGAAGGTAGTCTATTATCGAGATTTTTGTTATTCCAATAGATGGTATCCTTGTCATTATGGAAGTTAATCTGTTGTCGAGATTTTTGATACTCCAATGGATGGTAGCCTTGTCATTATGGAAGGTACTCTGTCGTTGAGATTTCTGTTACTCCAATGGATTGTAGCCTTGTCATTATGGAAGGTAGTGTGTTGTTCAGATTTTTGTTACTCCAATGGATGGTAACCTTGTATTTATGGAAGGTAGTCTATTGTCGAGATTTTTGTTATTCTATAGGATGGTAGCCTTGTCATTATGTAAGGTAGTATGTTGTCGATATTTTTGTTACTCCAATGGATGGTAGCCTTATCATTATAGAATGTAGTCAGTTGTCCAGATTTTGTTACTCTAATGGATCGTAGCCTTGTCATTATGGAACATAGTTTGTTGTCGATATTTTTGTTACTCCAATAAATGGTAGCCTTGTCATTATGGAAGGTAGTTTGTTGTCGATATTTTTTTAACTCCAATGGATTGTAGCCTTGTCATTATGGAAGGTAGTCTATTGTCGAGATTTTTGTTACCCAAATGGATGGTAGCCTTGTAATTATGGAAGGTAGTTTGATGTTCGGATATTTGTTACTCCAATGGATGCTAGCCTTGTCATTATGGAAGGTAGTCTATTGTCGAGATTTTTGTTATTCCGATGGATGGTAACCTTGTCATTATGGAAGGTAGTCTTTTGTCTAGATTGTTGTTACTTCAATGGATGATAGTCTTGTCATTATGGAAGGTAGTCTATTATCGAGATTTTTGTTATTCCAATGGATGGTATCCTTGTCATTATGGAAGGTAATCTATTGTCGAGATTTTTGATACTCCAATGGATGGTAGCCTTGTCATTATGGAAGGTAGTCTGTCGTTGAGATTTTTGTTACTCCAATGGATTGTAGCCTTGTCATTATGGAAGGTAGTCTATTGTCAAGATTTTTGTTATTCTATTGGTCGGTAGCCTTGTCATTATGGAAGGTAGTCTGTTGTCGAGATTTTTGTTATTCCAATGGATGGTAACCTTGTCATTATGGAAGGTAGTCTGTTGTCGAGATTTGGGTTACTCCAATGTATGGTAGCCTTGTCGTTATGGAAGGTAGTCTGTTGTCGAGATTTTTTTTACTCAAATGGATATTAGCCTTGTCTTTATGGAAGGTAGTTTGTCGTTGAGATTTTTGTTACTCCAATGGATGGTAGCCTTGTCATTATGGAAGTTAGTATGTCATTGAGATTTTTGTTACTCTAATGGATGGTAGGCTTGTCATTATGGAAGGTAGTCTATTATCGAGATATTTGTTATTCCAATGGATTGTAGCCTTGTCATTATGGAAGGTAGTCTTTTGTCGAGATTTTTGTTACTCCAATGGATGGTAGCCTTGTCATTATTAAAGTTAGTTTGTCGTTGAGATTTTTGTTACTCCAATGGATTGTAGCCTTTTCATTATGGTAGGTAGTTGGTTCATCAGATTTTTGTTACTCCAATGGATGGTAGACTTGTGATTATGAAAGGTAGACTGTTGTCGAGATTTTTGTTATTCCATTGGATGGTAGCCTTGTCATTATGGAAGGTAGTCTGTTGTCGAGATTTTTGTTACTCGAAAGGATAATAGCCTTGCCATTATTGAAGGTAGTTTTTGGTCGATATCTTTGTTACTCCAATGAATGATAGCCTTGTCATTATGGAAGGTAGTATTTTATCGATATTTTTGTTACTCCAATGGATGGTAGCCTTATCATTATAGAATGTAGTCAGTTGTCCAGATTTTGTTACTCTAATGGATCGTAGCCTTGTCATTATGGAACATAGTCTGTTGTCGATATTTTTGTTACTCCAATGGATGGTAGGCTTGTCATTATGGAAGGTAGTTTGTTGTCTATATTTTTTTACTCCAATGGATGGTATGTTTGTCATTATTGAAGGTAGTCTATTGTCCATATCTTTGTTACCCCAATGGATGGTAGCCTTGTAATTATGGAAGGTAGTCTGTTTGTCAAGATTTTTGATACTCCAATGGATTGTAGCCTTGTCATTATGGAAGGTAGTCTATTGTCGAGATTTTTGTTACCCAAATGGATGGTAGCCTTGTAATTGTGGAAGGTAGTCTGTTGTAGAGATTTTTGTTACTCCAATGGATGGTATCCTTTTCATTATGGAAGGTAGTCTATTGTTGAGATTTATGTTACTCCAATGGATTGTAGCCTTGTAATTATGGAAGGTAGTCTGATGTTCAGATATTTGTTACCCCAATGGATGCTAGCCTTGTCATTATGGAAGGTAGTCTATTGTCGAGATTTTTGTTATTCCAATGGATGGTAACCTTGTCATTATGGAAGGTAGTCTTTTGTCTAGATTGTTGTTACTCCAATGGATGATAGTCTTGTCATTATGGAAGGTAGTCTATTATCGAGATTTTTGTTATCTTAATGGATGGTATCCTTGTCATTATGGAAGGTAATCTGTTGTCGAGATTTTTGATACTCCAATGGATGGTAGCCTTGTCATTATGGAAGGTAGTCAGACGTTGAGATTTCTGTTACTCCAATGGCTTGTAGCCTTGTCATTATGGAAGGTAGTGTGTTGTTCAGATTTTTGTTACTCCAATGGATGGTAACCTTGTCATTATGGAAGGTAGTCTATTGTCGTGATTTTTGTTATTCTATTGGATGGTAGCCTTGTCATTATGGAAGGTAGTATGTTGTCGAGATTTTTGTTATTCCAATGGATGGTAACCTTGTCATTATAGAATGTAGTCTGTTGTCGAGATTTGGGTTACTCCAATGTATGGTAGCCTTGTCGTTATGGAAGGTAGTCTGTTGTCGAGATTTTTTTTACTCAAATGGATATTAGCCTTGTCTTTATGGAAGGTAGTCTGTCGTTGAGATTTTTATTACTTCAATGGATGGTAGCCTTGTCATTATGGAAGTTAGTATGTCATTGAGATTTTTGTTACTCTAATGGATGGTAGACTTGTCATTATGGAAGGTAGTCTATTATCGAGATATTTGTTATTCCAATGGATTGTAGCCTTGTCATTATGGAAGGTAGTCTTTTGTCGAGATTTTTGTTACTCCAATGGATGGTAGCCTTGTCATTATTAAAGTTAGTTTGTCGTTGAGATTTTTCTTACTCCAATGGATTGTAGCCTTTTCATTATGGTAGGTAGTTTGTTCATCAGATTTTTGTTACTCCAATGGATGGTAGACTTGTGATTATGGAAGGTAGACTGTTGTCGAGATTTTTGTTATTCCATTGGATGGTAGCCTTGTCATTATGGAAGGTAGTCTGTTGTCGAGATTTTTGTTACTCGAAAGGATAGTAGCCTTGCCATTATTGAAGGTAGTTTTTTGTCGATATCTTTGTTACTCCAATGAATGATAGCCTTGTCATTATGGAAGGTAGTATGTTGTCTATATTTTTGGTACTCCAATGGATGGTAGCCTTATCATTATAGAATGTAGTCAGTTGTCCAGATTTTGTTACTCTAATGGATCGTAGCCTTGTCATTATGGAACATAGTCTGTTGTCGATATTTTTGTTACTCCAATGGATGGTAGGCTTGTCATTATGGAAGGTTATTTGTTGTCTATATTTTTTTACTCCAATGGATGGTATCTTTGTCATTATTGAAGGTAGTCTATTGTCCATATCTTTGTTACCCCAATGGATGGTAGCCTTGTAATAATGGAAGGTAGTCTGTTTGTCGAGATTTTTGATACTCCAATGGATTGTAGCCTTGTCATTATGGAAGGTAGTCTATTGTCGAGATTTGTGTTACCCAAATGGATGGTAGCCTTGTAATTATGGAAGGTAGTCTGTTGTAGAGATTTTTGTTACTCCAATGGATGGTATCCTTTTCATTATGGAAGGTAGTCTATTGTTGAGATTTATGTTACTCCAATGGATTGTAGCCTTGTAATTATGGAAGGTAGTCTAATGTTCAGATATTTGTTACCCCAATGGATGCTAGCCTTGTCATTATGGAAGGTAGTCTATTGTCGAGATTTTTGTTATTCAAATGGATGGTAACCTTGTCATTATGGAAGGTAGTCTTTTGTCTAGATTGTTGTTACTCCAATGTATGATAGTCTTGTCATTATGGAAGGTAGTCTATTATCGAGATTTTTGTTATTCCAATGGATGGTATCCTTGTCATTATGGAAGGTAATTTGTTGTCGAGATTTTTGATACTCCAATGGATGGTAGCCTTGTCATTATGGAAGGTAGTCAGATGTTGAGATTTCTGTTACTCCAATGGATTGTAGCCTTGTCATTATGGAAGGTAGTGTGTTGTTCAGATTTTTGTTACTCCAATGGATAGTAACCTTGTCATTATGGAAGGTAGTCTATTGTCGTGATTTTTGTTATTCTATTGGATGGTAGTCTTGTCATTATGGAAGGTAGTCTGTGGTCGAGATTTTTGTTATTCCAATGGATGGTAACCTTGTCATTATGGAAGGTAGTCTGTTGTCGAGATTTGGGTTACTCCAATGTATGGTAGCCTTGTCGTTATGGAAGGTAGTCTATTTTCGAGATTTTTGTTACTCAAATGGATATTAGCCTTGTCTTTATGGAAGGTAGTCTGTCGTTGAGATTTTTGTTACTCCAATTGATGGTAGCCTTGTCATTATGGAAGTTAGTATGTCATTGAGATTTTTGTTACTCTAATGGATGGTAGACTGGTCGTTATGGAAGGTAGTCTATTATCGAGATATTTGTTATTCCAATGGATTGTAGCCTTGTTATTATGGAAGGTAGTCTTTTGTCGAGATTTTTGTTACTCCAATGGATGGTAGCCTTGTCATTATTAAAGTTAGTTTGTCGTTGAGATTTTTGTTACTCCAATGGATTGTAGCCTTGTCATTATGGTAGGTAGTTTGTTCATCAGATTTTTGTTACTCCAATGGATGGTAGACTTGTGATTATGGAAGGTTGACTATTCTCGAGATTTTTGTTATTCCATTGGATGGTAGCCTTGTCATTATGGAAGGTAGTCTGTTGTCGAGATTTTTGTTACTCGAAAGGATAGTAGCCTTGCCATTATAGAAGGTAGTTTTTTGTCGATATCTTTGTTACACCAATGAATGATAGCCTTGTCATAATGGAAGGTAGTATGTTGTCGATATTTTTGTTACTCCAATGGATGGTAGCCTTATCATTATAGAATGTAGTCAATTGTCCAGATTTTGTTACTCTAATGGATCGTAGCCTTGTCATTATGGAACATAGTCTATTGTCGATATTTTTGTTACTCCAATAAATGGTAGCCTTGTCATTATGGAAGGTAGTTTGTTGTCGATATTGTTTTTACTCCAATGGATTGTAGCCTTGTCATTATGGAAGGTAGTCTATTGTCGAGATTTTTGTTACCCAAATGGATGGTAGCCTTGTAATTATGGAAGGTAGTCTGTTGTAGAGATTTTTGTTACTCCAATGGATGGTATCCTTTTCATTATGGAAGGTAGTCTATTGATGAGATTTATGTTACTCCAATGGATTGTAGCCTTGTAATTATGGAAGGTAGTCTGATGTTCAGATATTTGTTACTCCAATGAATGCTAGCCTTGTCATTATGGAAGGTAGTCTATTGTCGAGATTTTTGTTATTCCAATGGATGGTAACCTTGTCATTATGGAAGGTAGTCTTTTGTCTAGATTGTTGTTACTCCAATGGATGATAGTCTTGTCATTATGGAAGGTAGTCTATTATCGAGATTTTTGTTATCTTAATGGATGGTATCCTTGTCATTATGGAAGGTAATCTGTTGTCGAGATTTTTGATACTCCAATGGATGGTAGCCTTGTCATTATGGAAGGTAGTCAGACGTTGAGATTTCTGTTACTCCAATGGATTGTAGCCTTGTCATTATGGAAGGTAGTGTGTTGTTCAGATTTTTGTTACTCCAATGGATGGTAACCTTGTCATTATGGAAGGTAGTCTATTGTCGTGATTTTTGTTATTCTATTGGATGGTAGCCTTGTCATTATGGAAGGTAGTATGTTGTCGAGATTTTTGTTATTCCAATGGATGGTAACCTTGTCATTATAGAAGGTAGTCTGTTGTCGAGATTTGGGTTACTCCAATGTATGGTAGCCTTGTCGTTATGGAAGGTAGTCTGTTGTCGAGATTTTTTTTACTCAAATGGATATTAGCCTTGTCTTTATGGAAGGTAGTCTGTCGTTGAGATTTTTATTACTTCAATGGATGGTAGCCTTGTCATTATGGAAGTTAGTATGTCATTGAGATTTTTGTTACTCTAATGGATGGTAGACTTGTCATTATGGAAGGTAGTCTATTATCGAGATATTTGTTATTCCAATGGATTGTAGCCTTGTCATTATGGAAGGTAGTCTTTTGTCGAGATTTTTGTTACTCCAATGGATGGTAGCCTTGTCATTATTAAAGTTAGTTTGTCGTTGAGATTTTTCTTACTCCAATGGATTGTAGCCTTTTCATTATGGTAGGTAGTTTGTTCATCAGATTTTTGTTACTCCAATGGATGGTAGACTTGTGATTATGGAAGGTAGACTGTTGTCGAGATTTTTGTTATTCCATTGGATGGTAGCCTTGTCATTATGGAAGGTAGTCTGTTGTCGAGATTTTTGTTACTCGAAAGGATAGTAGCCTTGCCATTATTGAAGGTAGTTTTTTGTCGATATCTTTGTTACTCCAATGAATGATAGCCTTGTCATTATGGAAGGTAGTATGTTGTCGATATTTTTGGTACTCCAATGGATGGTAGCCTTATCATTATAGAATGTAGTCAGTTGTCCAGATTTTGTTACTCTAATGGATCGTAGCCTTGTCATTATGGAACATAGTCTGTTGTCGATATTTTTGTTACTCCAATGGATGGTAGGCTTGTCATTATGGAAGGTTATTTGTTGTCTATATTTTTTTACTCCAATGGATGGTATCTTTGTCATTATTGAAGGTAGTCTATTGTCCATATCTTTGTTACCCCAATGGATGGTAGCCTTGTAATAATGGAAGGTAGTCTGATTGTCGAGATTTTTGATACTCCAATGGATTGTAGCCTTGTCATTATGGAAGGTAGTCTATTGTCGAGATTTGTGTTACCCAAATGGATGGTAGCCTTGTAATTATGGAAGGTAGTCTGTTGTAGAGATTTTTGTTACTTCAATGGATGGTATCCTTTTCATTATGGAAGGTAGTCTATTGTTGAGATTTATGTTACTCCAATGGATTGTAGCCTTGTAATTATGGAAGGTAGTCTGATGTTCAGATATTTGTTACCCCAATGGATGCTAGCCTTGTCATTATGGAAGGTAGTCTATTGTCGAGATTTTTGTTATTCAAATGGATGGTAACCTTGTCATTATGGAAGGTAGTCTTTTGTCTAGATTGTTGTTACTCCAATGTATGATAGTCTTGTCATTATGGAAGGTAGTCTATTATCGAGATTTTTGTTATTCCAATGGATGGTATCCTTGTCATTATGGAAGGTAATTTGTTGTCGAGATTTTTGATACTCCAATGGATGGTAGCCTTGTCATTATGGAAGGTAGTCAGATGTTGAGATTTCTGTTACTCCAATGGATTGTAGCCTTGTCATTATGGAAGGTAGTGTGTTGTTCAGATTTTTGTTACTCCAATGGATAGTAACCTTGTCATTATGGAAGGTAGTCTATTGTCGTGATTTTTGTTATTCTATTGGATGGTAGTCTTGTCATTATGGAAGGTAGTCTGTTGTCGAGATTTTTGTTATTCCAATGGATGGTAACCTTGTCATTATGGAAGGTAGTCTGTTGTCGAGATTTGGGTTACTCCAATGTATGGTAGCCTTGTCGTTATGGAAGGTAGTCTGTTTTCGAGATTTTTGTTACTCAAATGGATATTAGCCTTGTCTTTATGGAAGGTAGTCTGTCGTTGAGATTTTTGTTACTCCAATTGATGGTAGCCTTGTCATTATGGAAGTTAGTATGTCATTGAGATTTTTGTTACTCTAATGGATGGTAGACTGGTCGTTATGGAAGGTAGTCTATTATCGAGATATTTGTTATTCCAATGGATTGTAGCCTTGTCATTATGGAAGGTAGTCTTTTGTCGAGATTTTTGTTACTCCAATGGATGGTAGCCTTGTCATTATTAAAGTTAGTTTGTCGTTGAGATTTTTGTTACTCCAATGGATTGTAGCCTTGTCATTATGGTAGGTAGTTTGTTCATCAGATTTTTGTTACTCCAATGGATGGTAGACTTGTGATTATGGAAGGTTGACTATTCTCGAGATTTTTGTTATTCCATTGGATGGTAGCCTTGTCATTATGGAAGGTAGTCT
The DNA here is from genome assembly GCA_948472305.1 of Vicia faba. Classification (NCBI taxonomy): domain Eukaryota; kingdom Viridiplantae; phylum Streptophyta; class Magnoliopsida; order Fabales; family Fabaceae; genus Vicia; species Vicia faba. The sequence continues at coordinate 677,617,894 of OX451739.1, read as the reverse complement.
GTTGTCGAGATTTTTGTTACTCGAAAGGATAGTAGCCTTGCCATTATAGAAGGTAGTTTTTTGTCGATATCTTTGTTACACCAATGAATGATAGCCTTGTCATAATGGAAGGTAGTATGTTGTCGATATTTTTGTTACTCCAATGGATGGTAGCCTTATCATTATAGAATGTAGTCAATTGTCCAGATTTTGTTACTCTAATGGATCGTAGCCTTGTCATTATGGAACATAGTCTATTGTCGATATTTTTGTTACTCCAATAAATGGTAGCCTTGTCATTATGGAAGGTAGTTTGTTGTCGATATTGTTTTTACTCCAATGCATTGTAGCCTTGTCATTATGGAAGGTAGTCTATTGTCGAGATTTTTGTTACCCAAATGGATGGTAGCCTTTTAATTATGGAAGGTAGTCTGTTGTAGAGATTTTTGTTACTCCAATGGATGGTATCCTTTTCATTGTGGAAGGTAGTCTATTGTTGAGATTTATGTTACTCCAATGGATTGTAGCCTTGTAATTATGGAAGGTAGTCTGATGTTCAGATATTTGTTACTCCAATGAATGCTAGCCTTGTCATTATGGAAGGTAGTCTATTGTCGAGATTTTTGTTATTCCAATGGATGGTAATCTTGTCATTATGGAAGGTAGTCTTTTGTATAGATTGTTGTTACTCCAATGTATGATAGTCTTGTCATTATGGAAGGTAGTCTATTATCGAGATTTTTGTTATTCCAATGGATGGTATCCTTGTCATTATGGAAGGTAATTTGTTGTCGAGATTTTTGATACTCCAATGGATGGTAACCTTGTCATTATGGAAGGTAGTCAGACGTTGAGATTTCTGTTACTCCAATGGATTGTAGCCTTGTCATTATGGAAGGTAGTGTGTTGTTCAGATTTTTGTTACTCCAATGGATGGTAACCTTGTCATTATGGAAGGTAGTCTATTGTTGTGATTTTTGTTATTCTATTGGATGGTAGCCTTATCATTATGGAAGGTAGTCTGTTGTCGAGATTTTTGTTATTCCAATGGATGGTAACCTTGTAATTATGGAAGGTAGTCTGTTGTCGAGATTTGGGTTACTCAAATGTATGGTAGCCTTGTCGTTATGGAAGGTAGTCTGTTGTCGAGATTTTTGTTACTCAAATGGATATTAGCCTTGTCTTTATGGAAGGTAGTCTGTCGTTGAGATTTTTGTTACTCCAATGGATGGTAGCCTTGTCATTATGGAAGTTAGTATGTCATTGAGATTTTTGTTACTCTAATGGATTGTAGACTTGTCATTATGGAAGGTAGTCTATTATCGAGATATTTGTTATTCAAATGGATTGTAGCCTTGTCATTATGGAAGGTAGTCTTTTGTCGAGATTTTTGTTACTCCAATGGATGGTAGCCTTGTCATTATTAAAGTTAGTTTGTCGTTGAGATTTTTGTTACTCCAATGGATTATAGCCTTGTCATTATGGTAGGTAGTTTGTTCATCAGATTTTTGTTACTCCAATGGATGGTAGACTTGTGATTATGGAAGGTAGATTGTTCTCGAGATTTTTGTTATTCCATTGGATGGTAGCCTTGTCATTATGGAAGGTAGTCTGTTGTCGAGATTTTTGTTACTCGAAAGGATAGTAGCCTTGCCATTATAGAAGGTAGTTTTTTGTCGATATCTTTGTTACACCAATGAATGATAGCCTTGTCATTATGGAAGGTAGTATGTTGTCGATATTTTTGTTACTCCAATGGATGGTAGCCTTATCATTATAGAATGTAGTAAATTGTCCAGATTTTGTTACTCTAATGGATCGTAGCCTTGTCATTATGGAACATAGTCTGTTGTCGATATTTTTGTTACTCCAATAAATGGTAGCCTTGTCATTATGGAAGGTAGTTTGTTGTCGATATTGTTTTTACTCCAATGGATTATAGCCTTGTCATTAGTGAAGGTAGTCTATTGTCGAGATTTGTGTTACCCAAATGGATGGTAGCCTTGTAATTATGGAAGGTAGTCTGTTGTAGAGATTTTTGTTACTCCAATGGATGGTATCCTTTTCATTATGGAAGGTAGTCTATTGTTGAGATTTATGTTACTCCAATGGATTGTAGCCTTGTAATTATGGAAGGTAGTCTGATGTTCAGATATTTGTTACTCCAATGGATGCTAGCCTTGTCATTATGGAAGGTAGTCTATTGTCGAGATTTTTGTTATTCCAATGGATGGTAACCTTGTCATTATGGAAGGTAGTCTTTTGTCTAGATTTTTGTTACTCCAATGTATGATAGTCTTGTCATTATGGAAGGTAGTCTATTATCGAGATTTTTGTTATTCCAATGGATGGTATCCTTGTCATTATGGAAGGTAATTTGTTGTCGAGATTTTTGATACTCCAATGGATGGTAGCCTTGTCATTATGGAAGGTAGTCAGACGTTGAGATTTCTGTTACTCCAATGGATTGTAGCCTTGTCATTATGGAAGGTAGTGTGTTGTTCAGATTTTTGTTATTCCAATGGATAGTAACCTTGTCATTATGGAAGGTAGTCTATTGTCGTGATTTTTGTTGTTCTATTGGATGGTAGCCTTGTCATTATGGAAGGTAGTCTGTTGTCGAGATTTTTGTTATTCCAATGGATGGTAACCTTGTCATTATGGAAGGTAGTCTGTTGTCGAGATTTGGGTTACTCCAATGTATGGTAGCCTTGTCGTTATGGAAGGTAGTCTGTTGTCGAGATTTTTGTTACTCAAATTGATATTAGCCTTGTCTTTATGGAAGGTAGTCTGTCGTTGAGATTTTTGTTACTCCAATGGATGGTAGCCTTGTCATTATGGAAGTTAGTATGTCATAGAGATTTTTGTTACTCTAATGGATGGTAGACTTGTCGTTATGGAAGGTAGTCTATTATCGAGATATCTGTTATTCCAATGGATTGTAGCCTTGTCATTATGGAAGGTAGTCTTTTGTCGAGGTTTTTGTTACTCCAATGGATGGTAGCCTTGTCATTATTAAAGTTAGTTTGTCGTTGAGATTTTTGTTACTCCAATGGATTGTAGCCTTGTCATTATGGTAGGTAGTTTGTTCATCAGATTTTTGTTACTCCAATGGATGGTAGACTTGTGATTATGGAAGGTAGACTATTCTCGAGATTTTTGTTATTCCATTGGATGGTAGCCTTGTCATTATGGAAGGTAGTCTGTTGTCGAGATTTTTGTTACTCGAAAGGATAGTAGCCTTCCCATTATAGAAGGTAGTTTTTTGTCGATATCTTTGTTACACCAATGAATGATAGCCTTGTCATAATGGAAGGTAGTATGTTGTCGATATTTTTGTTACTCCAATGGATGGTAGCCTTATCATTATAGAATGTAGTCAGTTGTCCAGATTTTGTTACTCTAATGGATCGTAGCCTTGTCATTATGAAACATATTCTGTTGTCGATATTTTTGTTACTCCAATAAATGGTAGCCTTGTCATTATGGAAGGTAGTTTGTTGTCGATATTTTTTTCACTCCAATGGATTGTAGCCTTGTCATTATGGAAGGTAGTCTATTGTCGATATTTTTGTTACCCAAATGGATGGTAGCCTTGTAATTATGGAAGGTAGTCTGTTGTAGAGATTTTTGTTACTCCAATGGATGGTATCCTTTTCATTATGGAAGGTAGTCTATTGTTGAGATTTATGTTACTCCAATAGATTGTAGCCTTGTAATTATGGAAGGTAGTCTGATGTTCAGATATTTGTTACTCCAATGGATGCTAGCCTTGTCATTATGGAAGGTAGTCTTTTGTCGAGATTTTTGTTATTCCAATGGATGGTAACCTTGTCATTATTGAAGGTAGTCTTTTGTCTAGATTGTTGTTGCTACAATGTATGATAGTCTTGTCATTATGGAAGGTAGTCTAATATCGAGATTTTTGTTATTCCAATGGATGGTATCCTTGTCATTATGGAAGGTAATCTGTTGTCGAGATTTTTGATACTCCAATGGATGGTAGCCTTGTCATTATGGAAGGTAGTCTATCGTTGAGATTTCTGTTACTCCAATGGATTGTAGCCTTGTCATTATGGAAGGTAGTGTGTTATTCAGATTTTTGTTACTCCAATGGATGGTAACCTTGTCATTATGGAAGGTAGTCTATTGTCGTGATTTTTGTTATTCTATTAGATGGTAGCCTTGTCCTTATGGAAGGTAGTCTGTTGTCGAGATTTTTGTTATTCTAATGGATGGTAGCCTTGTCATTATGGAAGGTAGTCTGTTGTCGAGATTTGGGTTACTCCAATGTATGGTAGCCTTGTCGTTATGGAAGGTAGTCTGTTGTCGAGATTTTTGTTACTCAAATGGATATTAGCCTTGTCTTTATGGAAGGTAGTCTATCGTTGAGATTTTTGTTACTCCAATGGATGGTAGCCTTGTCATTATGGAAGTTAGTATGTCATTGAGATTTTTGTTACTCTAATGGATGGTAGACTTGTCATTATGGAAGGTAGTCTATTATCGAGATATTTGTTATTCCAATGGATTGTAGCCTTGTCATTATGGAAGGTAGTCTTTTGTCGATATTTTTGTTACTCCAATGGATGGTAGCCTTATCATTATAGAATGTAGTCAGTTTTCCAGATTTTGTTACTCTAATGGATCGTAGCCTTGTCATTATGGAACATAGTTAGTTGTCGATATTTTTGTTACTCCAATAAATGGTAGCCTTGTCATTATGGAAGGTAGTTTGTTGTCGATTTTTTTTTTACTCCAATGGATTGTAGCCTTGTCATTATGGAAGGTAGTCTATTGTCGAGATTTTTGTTACCCAAATGGATGGTAGCCTTGTAATTGTGGAAGGTAGTCTGTTGTAGAGATTTTTGTTACTCCAATGGATGGTATCCTTTTCATAATGGAAGGTAGTCTATTGTTGAGATTTATGTTACTCCAATGGATTGTAGCCTTGTAATTATGGAAGGTAGTCTGATGTTCAGATATTTGTTACTCCAAAGGATGCTAGCCTTGTCATTATGGAAGGTAGTCTTTTGTCGAGATTTTTGTTATTCCAATGGATGGTAACCTTGTCATTATGGAAGGTAGTCTTTTGTCTAGATTGTTGTTACTCCAATGGATGATAGTCTTGTCATTATGGAAGGTAGTCTATTATCGAGATTTTTGTTATTCCAACGGATGGTATCCTTGTCATTATGGAAGGTAATCTGTTGTCGAGATTTTTGATACTCCAATGGCTGGTAGCCTTGTCATTATGGAAGGTAGTCTGTCGTTGAGATTTTTGTTACTCCAATGGATTGTAGCCTTGTCATTATGGAAGGTAGTGTGTTGTTCAGATTTTTGTTACTCCAATGGATGGTAAACTTGTCATTATGGAAGGTAGCCTATTGTCGAGATTTTTGTTATTCTATAGGATGGTAGCCTTGTCATTATGGAAGGTAGTATGTTGTCGATATTTTTGTTACTCCAATGGATGGTAGCCTTATCATTATAGAATGTAGTCAGTTGTCTAGATTTTGTTACTCTAATGGATCGTAGCCTTGTCATTATGGAACATAGTCTGTTGTCGATATTTTTGTTACTCCAATAAATGGTAGCCTTGTCATTATGGAAGGTAGTTTGTTGTCGATATTTTTTTACTCCAATGGATTGTAGCCTTGTCATTATGGAAGGTATTCTATTATCGAGATTTTTGTTACCCAAATGGATGGTAGCCTTGTAATTATGGAAGGTAGTCTGTTGTAGAGATATTTGTTACTCCAATGGATGGTATCCTTTTCATTATGGAAGGTAGTCTATTGTTGAGATTTATGTTACTCCAATGGATTGTAGCCTTGTAATTATGGAAGGTAGCCTGATGTTCAGATATTTGTTACTCCAATGGATGCTAGCCTTGTCATTATGTAAGGTAGTCTTTTGTCGAGATTTTTGTTATTCCAATGGATGGTAACCTTGTCATTATGGAAGGTAGTCTTTTGTCTAGATTGTTGTTGCTACAATGTATGATAGTCTTGTCATTATGGAAGGTAGTCTATTATCGAGATTTTTGTTATTCCAATGGATGGTATCCTTGTCATTATGGAAGGTAATCTGTTGTCGAGATTTTTGATACTCCAATGGATGGTAGCCTTGTCATTATGGAAGGTAGTCTGTCGTTGAGATTTCTGTTACTCCAATGGATTGTAGCCTTGTCATTATGGAAGGTAGTGTGTTGTTCAGATTTTTGTTACTCCAATGGATGGTAACCTTGTCATTATGGAAGGTAGTCTATTGTCGTGATTTTTGTTATTCTATTGGATGGTAGCCTTGTCCTTATGGAAGGTAGTCTGTTGTCGAGATTTTTGTTATTCCAATGGATGGTAGCCTTGTCATTATGGAAGGTAGTCTGTTGTCGAGATTTGGGTTACTCCATTGTATGGTAGCCTTGTCGTTATGGAAGGTAGTCTGTTGTCGAGTTTTTTGTTACTCCAATAAATGGTAGCCTTGTCATTATGGAAGGTAGTTTGTTGTCGATATTTTTTTCACTCCAATGGATTGTAGCCTTGTCATTATGGAAGGTAGTCTATTGTCGAGATTTTTGTTACCCAAATGGATGGTAGCCTTGTAATTATGGAAGGTAGTCTGTTGTAGAGATTTTTGTTACTCCAATGGATGGTATCCTTTTCATTATGGAAGGTAGTCTATTGTTGAGATTTATGTTACTCCAATGGATTGTAGCCTTGTAATTATGGAAGGTAGTCTGATGTTCAGATATTTGTTACTCCAATGGATGCTAGCCTTGTCATTATGGAAGGTAGTCTTTTGTCGAGATTTTTGTTATTCCAATGGATGGTAACCTTGTCATTATGGAAGTTAGTATGTCATTGAGATTTTTGTTACTCTAATGGATGGTAGACTTGTCATTATGGAAGGTAGTCTATTATCGAGATATTTGTTATTCCAATGGATTGTAGCCTTGTCATTATGGAAGGTAGTCTTTTGTCGATATTTTTGTTACTCCAATGGATGGTAGCCTTATCATTATAGAATGTAGTCAGTTGTCCAGATTTTGTTACTCTAATGGATCGTAGCCTTGTCATTATGAAACATATTCTGTTGTCGATATTTTTGTTACTCCAATAAATGGTAGCCTTGTCATTATGGAAGGTAGTTTGTTGTCGATATTTTTTTCACTCCAATGGATTGTAGCCTTGTCATTATGGAAGGTAGTCTATTGTCGATATTTTTGTTACCCAAATGGATGGTAGCCTTGTAATTATGGAAGGTAGTCTGTTGTAGAGATTTTTGTTACTCCAATGGATGGTATCCTTTTCATTATGGAAGGTAGTCTATTGTTGAGATTTATGTTACTCCAATGGATTGTAGCCTTGTAATTATGGAAGGTAGTCTGATGTTCAGATATTTGTTACTCCAATGGATGCTAGCCTTGTCATTATGGAAGGTAGTCTTTTGTCGAGATTTTTGTTATTCCAATGGATGGTAACCTTGTCATTATTGAAGGTAGTCTTTTGTCTAGATTGTTGTTGCTACAATGTATGATAGTCTTGTCATTATGGAAAGTAGTCTAATATCGAGATTTTTGTTATTCCAATGGATGGTATCCTTGTCATTATGGAAGGTAATCTGTTGTCGAGATTTTTGATACTCCAATGGATGGTAGCCTTGTCATTATGGAAGGTAGTCTATCGTTGAGATTTCTGTTACTCCAATGGATTGTAGCCTTGTCATTATGGAAGGTAGTGTGTTATTCAGATTTTTGTTACTCCAATGGATGGTAACCTTGTCATTATGGAAGGTAGTCTATTGTCGTGATTTTTGTTATTCTATTAGATGGTAGCCTTGTACTTATGGAAGGTAGTCTGTTGTCGAGATTTTTGTTATTCTAATGGATGGTAGCCTTGTCATTATGGAAGGTAGTCTGTTGTCGAGATTTGGGTTACTCCAATGTATGGTAGCCTTGTCGTTATGGAAGGTAGTCTGTTGTCGAGATTTTTGTTACTCAAATGGATATTAGCCTTGTCTTTATGGAAGGTAGTCTATCGTTGAGATTTTTGTTACTCCAATGGATGGTAGCCTTGTCATTATGGAAGTTAGTATGTCATTGAGATTTTTGTTACTCTAATGGATGGTAGACTTGTCATTATGGAAGGTAGTCTATTATCGAGATATTTGTTATTCCAATGGATTGTAGCCTTGTCATTATGGAAGGTAGTCTTTTGTCGATATTTTTGTTACTCCAATGGATGGTAGCCTTATCATTATAGAATGTAGTCAGTTTTCCAGATTTTGTTACTCTAATGGATCGTAGCCTTGTCATTATGGAACATAGTTAGTTGTCGATATTTTTGTTACTCCAATAAATGGTAGCCTTGTCATTATGGAAGGTAGTTTGTTGTCGATTTTTTTTTTACTCCAATGGATTGTAGCCTTGTCATTATGGAAGGTAGTCTATTGTCGAGATTTTTGTTACCCAAATGGATGGTAGCCTTGTAATTGTGGAAGGTAGTCTGTTGTAGAGATTTTTGTTACTCCAATGGATGGTATCCTTTTCATAATGGAAGGTAGTCTATTGTTGAGATTTATGTTACTCCAATGGATTGTAGCCTTGTAATTATGGAAGGTAGTCTGATGTTCAGATATTTGTTACTCCAAAGGATGCTAGCCTTGTCATTATGGAAGGTAGTCTTTTGTCGAGATTTTTGTTATTCCAATGGATGGTAACCTTGTCATTATGGAAGGTAGTCTTTTGTCTAGATTGTTGTTACTCCAATGGATGATAGTCTTGTCATTATGGAAGGTAGTCTATTATCGAGATTTTTGTTATTCCAACGGATGGTATCCTTGTCATTATGGAAGGTAATCTGTTGTCGAGATTTTTGATACTCCAATGGCTGGTAGCCTTGTCATTATGGAAGGTAGTCTGTCGTTGAGATTTCTGTTACTCCAATGGATTGTAGCCTTGTCATTATGGAAGGTAGTGTGTTGTTCAGATTTTTGTTACTCCAATGGATGGTAAACTTGTCATTATGGAAGGTAGTCTATTGTCGTGATTTTTGTTATTCTATTGGATGGTAGCCTTATCATTATGGAAGGTAGTCTGTTGTCGAGATTTTTGTTATTCCAATGGATGGTAGCCTTGTCATTATGGAAGGTAGTCTGTTGTCGAGATTTGGGTTACTCCATTGTATGGTAGCCTTGTCGTTATGGAAGGTAGTCTGTTGTCGAGTTTTTTTTACTCAAATGGATATTAGCCTTGTCTTTATGGAAGGTAGTCTATCGTTGAGATTTTTGTTACTCCAATGGATGGTAGCCTTGTCATTATGGAAGTTAGTATGTCATTGAGATTTTTGTTACTTTAATGGATGGTAGACTTGTCATTATGGAAGGTAGTCTATTATCGGGATATTTGTTATAACAATGGATTGTAGCCTTGTCATTATGGAAGGTAGTCTTTTGTCGAGATTTTTGTTACTCCAATGGATGGTAGCCTTGTCATTATTAAAGTTAGTTTGTCGTTGAGATTTTTGTTACTCCAATGGATTGTAGCCTTGTCATTATGGTAGGTAGTTTGTTCATCAGATTTTTGTTACTCCAATGGATGGTAGACTTGTGATTATGGAAGGTAGACTGTTATCAAGATTTTTGTTATTCCATTGGATGGTAGCCTTGTCATTATGGAAGGTATACTGTTGTCGAGATTTTTGTTACTCGAAAGGATAGTAGCGTTGCCATTATTGAAGGTAGTTTTTTGTCGATATCTTTGTTACACCAATGAATGATAGCCTTGTCATTATGGAAGGTAGTATGTTGTCGATATTTTTGTTACTCCAATGGATGGTAGCCTTATCATTATAGAATGTAGTCAGTTGTCCAGATTTTGTTACTCTAATGGATCGTAGCCTTGTCATTATGGAACATAGTCTGTTGTCGATATTTTTGTTACTCCAATAAACGGTAGCCTTGTCATTATGGAAGGTAGTTTGTTGTCGATATTTTTTTACTCCAACGGATTGTAGCCTTGTCATTATGGAAGGTAGTCTATTGTCGAGATTTTTGTTACCCAAATGGATGGTAGCCTTTTAATTATGGAAGGTAGTCTGTTGTAGAGATTTTTGTTACTCCAATGGATGGTATCCTTTTCATTATGGAAGGTAGTCTATTGTTGAGATTTATGTTACTCCAATGGATTGTAGCCTTGTAATTATGGAAGGTAGTCTGATGTTCAGATATTTGTTACTCCAATGGATGCTAGCCTTGTCAATATGGAAGGTAGTCTTTTGTCGAGATTTTTGTTATTCCAATGGATGGTAACCTTGTCATTATGGAAGGTAGTCTTTTGTCTAGATTGTTGTTACTCCAATGGATGATAGTCTTGTCATTATGGAAGGTAGTCTATTATCGATATTTTTGTTACTCCAATGGATGGTAGCCTTATCATTATAGAATGTAGTCAGTTGTCCAGATTTTGTTACTCTAATGGATCGTAGCCTTGTCATTATGGAACATAGTCTGTTGTCGATATTTTTGTTACTCCAATAAATGGTAGCCTTGTCATTATGGAAGGTAGTTTGTTGTCGATATTTTTTTTACTCCAATGGATTGTAGCCTTGTCATTATGGAAGGTATTCTATTGTCGAGATTTTTGTTACCCAAATGGATGGTAGCCTTGTAATTATGGAAGGTAGTCTGTTGTAGAGATATTTGTTACTCCAATGGATGGTATCCTTTTCATTATGGAAGGTAGTCTATTGTTGAGATTTATGTTACTCCAATGGATTGTAGCCTTGTAATTATGGAAGGTAGTTTGATGTTTAGATATTTGTTACTCCAATGGATGCTAGCCTTGTCATTATGGAAGGTAGTCTTTTGTCGAGATTTTTGTTATTCCAATGGATGGTAACCTTGTCATTATGGAAGGTAGTCTTTTGTCTAGATTGTTGTTACTCCAATGTATGATAGTCTTGTCATTATGGAAGGTAGTATATTATCGAGATTTTTGTTATTCCAATGGATGGTATCCTTGTCATTATGGAAGGTAATCTGTTGTCGAGATTTTTGATACTCCAATGAATGGTAGCCTTGTCATTATGGAAGGTAGTCTGTCGTTGAGATTTCTGTTACTCCAATGGATTGTAGCCTTGTCATTATGGAAGGTAGTGTGTTGTTCAGATTTTTGTTACTCCAATGGATGGTAACCTTGTCATTATGGAAGGTAGTCTATTGTCGTGATTTTTGTTATTCTATTGGATGGTAGCCTTGTCATTATGGAAGGTAGTCTGTTGTCGAGATTTTTGTTATTCCAATGGATGGTAGCCTTGTCATTATGGAAGGTAGTCTATTGGCGAGATTTGGGTTACTCCAATGTATGGTAGCCTTGTCGTTATGGAAGGTAGTCTGTTGTCGAGATTTTTGCTACTCAAATGGATATTAGCCTTCTCTTTATGGAAGGTAGTCTATCGTTGAGATTTTTGTTACTCCAATGGATGGTAGCCTTGTCATTATGGAAGTTAGTATGTCATTGAGATTTTTGTTACTCTAATGGATCGTAGCCTTGTCATTATGGAAGGTAGTTTGTTCGTCAGATTTTTGTTACTCCAATGGATGGTAGACTTGTGATTATGGAAGGTAGACTATTGTTGAGATTTTTGGTATTCCATTGGATGGTAACCTTGTCATTGTGGAAGGTAGTATTTTGTCGAGATTTTTGTTTCTCAAAAGGATGGTAGCCTTGTCATTATTGAAGGTAGTTTGTTGTCGATATCTTTGTTACTATAATGGATGGTAGCCTTGTCATTATGGAAGGTAGTCTGTTGTCGTGATTTTGTTACTCTAATGGATCGTAGCCTTGTCATTATGGAAAATAGTCTGTTGTCGATATTTTTGTTACTCCAATGGATGGTATCCTTGTCATTATTTAAGGTAGTCTATTGTCGATATCTTTGTTACTCCAATGGATGGTAGCCTTGTCATTATGGAAGGTAGTCTATTGTGGAGATTTTTTTTATTCCAATGGATGGTAGCCTTGTCATTAGGGAAGGTAGTTTTTTGTCGAGATTTTTGTTACTCCAATGCATTGTAGCCTTGTCATTATGGAAGGTAGTCTATTGTCGAGATTTTTGTTACCCAAATGGATGGTTGCCTTGTAATTATGGAAGGTAGTCTGTTGTACAGATTTTTGTTACTCCAATGGATGGTAGCCTTTTCATTATGGAAGGTAGTCTATTGTTGAGATTTCTGTTACTCCAATGGATTGTAGCCTTGTCATTATGGAAGGTAGTCTAATGTTCAGATTTTTGTTACTCCAATGGATGCTAGCCTTGTCATTATAGAAGGTAGTCTATTGTCGAGATTTTTGTTATTCCAATGGATGGTAGACTTGTCATTATGGAAGGTAGTCTGTTGTCGTGATTTTGTTACTCTAATGGATCGTAGCCTTGTCATTATGGAACATAGTCTGTTGTCGATATTTTTCTTACTCCAATGGATGGTATCCTTGTCATTATTTAAGGTAGTCTATTGTCGATATCTTTGTTATTCCAATGGATGGTAGCCTTGTCATTATGGAAGGTAGTCTATTGTCGAGATTTTTGTTATTCCAATGGATGGTAGCCTTGTCATTATGGAAGGTAGTTTTTTGTTGAGATTTTTGTTACTCTAATGGATGCTAGCCTTGTCATTATGGAAGGTAGTCTATTGTCGAGATTTTTGTTATTCCTATGGATGGTAACCTTGTAATTATGGTAGGTAGTCTTTTGTCTAGATTGTTGTTACTCCAATGGATGGTATCCTTGTAATTATTGAAGGTGGTCTGTTGTCGATATCTTTGTTACTCCAATGTATGATAGACTTGTCATTATGGAAGGTAATCTGTTGTCGAGATTTTTGATACTCCAATGGATGGTAGCCTTGTCATTATGGAAGGTAGTCTGTCGTTGAGATTTCTGTTACTCCAATGGATTGTAGCCGTGTCATTATGGAAGGTAGTCTATTGCCGAGATATTTGTTATTCAAATTGATTGTAGCCTTGTCATTATGGAAGGTAGTCTATTGTCGAGATTTTTGTTATTCCAATGGATGGTAGCCTTGTCATTATGGAAGGTAGTTTTTTGTTGAGATTATTGTTACTCTAATGGATGCTAGCCTTGTCATTATGGAAGGTAGTCTATTGTCGAGATTTTTTTTATTCCAATGGATGGTAACCTTGTCATTATGGAAGGTAGTTTTTTTCTAGATTGTTGTTACTCCAATGGATGATAACCTTGTCATTATGGAAGGTAGTCTATTGTCGAGATTTTTGTTATTCCAATGGATGGTAGACTTGTCATTATGGAAGGTAGTCTGTTGTCGTGATTTTGTTACTCTAATGGATCGTAGCCTTGTCATTATGGAACATAGTTTGTTGTCGATATTTTTGTTACTCCAATGGATGGTATCCTTGTCATTATTTAAGGTAGTCTATTGTCGATATCTTTGTTATTCCAATGGATGGTAGCCTTGTCATTATGGAAGGTAGTCTATTGTCGAGATTTTTGTTATTCCAATGGATGGTAGCCTTGTCATTATGGAAGGTAGTTTTTTGTTGAGATTATTGTTACTCTAATGGATGCTAGCCTTGTCATTATGGAAGGTAGTCTATTGTCGAGATTTTTGTTATTCCTATGGATGGTAACCTTGTAATTATGGTAGGTAGTCTTTTGTCTAGATTGTTGTTACTCCAATGGATGGTATCCTTGTAATTATTGAAGGTGGTCTGTTGTCGATATCTTTGTTACTCCAATGTATGATAGACTTGTCATTATGGAAGGTAACCTGTTGTCGAGATTTTTGATACTCCAATGGATGGTACCCTTGTCATTATGGAAGGTAGTCTGTCGTTGAGATTTCTGTTACTCCAATGGATTGTAGCCTTGTCATTATGGAAGGTAGTCTATTGCTGAGATATTTGTTATTCAAATTGATTGTAGCCTTGTCATTATGGATGGTAGTCTTTTGTCGAGATTTTGTTACTCCAATGGATGGTAGCCTTGTCATTATTGAAGTTAGTTTGTCGTTGAGATTTCTGTTACTCCAATGGATTGTAGCCTTGTCATTATGGAAGGTAGTTTGTTCGTCAGATTTTTGTTACTCCAATGGATGGTAGACATGTGATTATGGAAGGTAGACTGTTGTCGACATTTTTGTTATTCCATTGGATGGTAACCTTGTCATTATGGAAGGTAGTATTTTGTCGAGATTTTTGTTACTCGAAAGGATGGTATCCTTGTCATTTTGAAGGTAGTTTGTTGTCGATATCTTTGTTTCTCCAATGGATGGTAGCCTTGTCATTATGCAAGTTAGTATGTCGTTGAGATTTTTGTTAGTCTAATGGATGGTAGACTTGTCATTATGGAAGGTAGTCTATTGTCGAGATATTTGTTATTCCAATGGATTGTAGCCTCGAATTATGGAAGGTATTCTTTTGTCGAGATTTTTGTTACTCCAATGGTTGGTAGCCTTGTCATTATTGAAGTTAGTTTGTCATTGAGATTTCTGTTACTCCAATGGATTGTAGCCTTGTCATTATGGAAGGTAGTTTGTTCGTCAGATTTTTGTTACTCCAATGGATGGTAGACTTGTGATTATGGAAGGTAGACTATTGTTGAGATTTTTGGTATTCCATTGGATGGTAACCTTGTCATTGTGGAAGGTAGTATTTTGTCGAGATTTTTGTTTCTCAAAAGGATGGTAGCCTTGTCATTATTGAAGGTAGTTTGTTGTCGATATCTTTGTTACTACAATGGATGGTAGCCTTGTCATTATGGAAGGTAGTCTGTTGTCGTGATTTTGTTACTCTAATGGATCGTAGCCTTGTCATTATGGAAAATAGTCTGTTGTCGATATTTTTGTTACTCCAATGGATGGTATCCTTGTCATTATTTAAGGTAGTCTATTGTCGATATCTTTGTTACTCCAATGGATGTTAGCCTTGTCATTATGGAAGGTAGTCTATTGTGGAGATTTTTTTTATTCCAATGGATGGTAGCCTTGTCATTATGGAAGGTAGTTTTTTTTCGAGATTTTTGATACTCCAATGCATTGTAGCCTTGTCATTATGGAAGGTAGTCTATTGTCGAGATTTTTGTTACCCAAATGGATGGTTGCCTTGTAATTATGGAAGTTAGTCTGTTGTAGAGATTTTTGTTACTCCAATGGATGGTAGCCTTTTCATTATGGAAGGTAGTCTATTGTTGAGATTTCTGTTACTCCAATGGATTGTAGCCTTGTCATTATGGAAGGTAGTCTGATGTTCAGATTTTTGTTACTCCAATGGATGCTAGCCTTGTCATTATGGAAGGTAGTCTATTGTCGAGATTTTTGTTATTCCAATGGATGGTAGACTTGTCATTATGGAAGGTAGTCTGTTGTCGTGATTTTGTTACTCTAATGGATCGTAGCCTTGTCATTATGGAACATAGTCTGTTGTCGATATTTTTCTTACTCCAATGGATGGTATCCTTGTCATTATTTAAGGTAGTCTATTGTCGATATCTTTGTTATTCCAATGGATGGTAGCCTTGTCATTATGGAAGGTAGTCTATTGTCGAGATTTTTGTTATTCCAATGGATGGTAGCCTTGTCATTATGGAAGGTAGTTTTTTGTTGAGATTTTTGTTACTCTAATGGATGCCAGCCTTGTCATTATGGAAGGTAGTCTATTGTCGAGATTTTTGTTATTCCTATGGTTGGTAACCTTGTAATTATGGTAGGTAGTCTTTTGTCTAGATTGTTGTTACTCCAATGGATGGTATCCTTCTAATTATTGAAGGTGGTCTGTTGTCGTTATCTTTGTTACTCCAATGTATGATAGACTTGTCATTATGGAAGGTAATCTGTTGTCGAGATTTTTGATACTCCAATGGATGGTAGCCTTTTCATTATGGAAGGTAGTCTGTCGTTGAGATTTATGTTACTCCAATGGATTGTAGCCGTGTCATTATGGAAGGTAGTCTATTGCCGAGATATTTGTTATTCAAATTGATTGTAGCCTTGTCATTATGGAAGGTAGTCTTTTGTCGAGATTTTTGTTACTCCAATGGATGGTAGCCTTGTCATTATTGAAGTTAGTTTGTCGTTGAGATTTCTGTTACTCCAATGAATTGTAGCCTTGTCATTATGGAAGGTAGTTTGTTCGTCAGATTTTTGTTACTCCAATGGATGGTAGACATGTGATTATGGAAGGTAGATTGTTGTCGAGATTTTTGTTATTCCATTGGATGGTAACTTTGTCATTATGGAAGGTAGTTTGTTGTCGATATCTTTGTTTCTCCAATGGATGGTAGCCTTGTCATTATGGAAGTTAGTATGTCATTGAGATTTTTGTTAGTACAATGGATGGTAGACTTGTCATTATGGAAGGTAGTCTATTGTCGAGATATTTGGTATTCCGATGGATTGTAGCCTCGAATTATGGAAGGTAATCTTTTGTCGAGATTTTTGTTACTCCAATGGTTGGTAGCCTTGTCATTATTGAAGTTAGTTTGTCATTGAGATTTCTGTTACTCCAATGGATTGTAGCCTTGTCATTATGGAAGGTAGTTTGTTCGTCAGATTTTTGTTACTCCAATGGATGGTACACTTGTGATTATGGAAGGTAGACTATTGTTGAGATTTTTGTTACCCAAATGGATGGTAGCCTTTTAATTATGGAAGGTAGTCTGTTGTAGAGATTTTTGTTACTCCAATGGATGGTATCCTTTTCATTATGGAAGGTAGTCTATTGTTGAGATTTATGTTACTCCAATGGATTGTAGCCTTGTAATTATGGAAGGTAGTCTGATGTTCAGATATTTGTTACTCCAATGGATGCTAGCCTTGTCAATATGGAAGGTAGTCTTTTGTCGAGATTTTTGTTATTCCAATGGATGGTAACCTTGTCATTATGGAAGGTAGTCTTTTGTCTAGATTGTTTTTACTCCAATGGATGATAGTCTTGTCATTATGGAAGGTAGTCTATTATCGAGATTTTTGTTATTCCAATGGATGGTATCCTTGTCATTATGGAAGGTAATCTGTTGTCGAGATTTTTGATACTCCAATGGATGGTAGCCTTGTCATTATGGAAGGTAGTCTGTCGTTGAGATTTCTGTTACTCCAATGGATTGTAGCCTTGTCATTATGGAATGTAGTTTGTTGTTCAAATTTTTGTTACTCCAATGGATGGTAAACTTATCATTATGGAAGGTAGTCTATTGTCGATATTTTTTTTATTCTATAGGATGGTAGCCTTGTCATTATGGAAGGTAGTATGTTGTCGATTTTTTGTTACTCCAATGGATGGTAGCCTTATCATTATAGAATGTAGTCAGTTGTCCAGATTTTGTTACTCTAATGGATCGTAGCCTCTTCATTATGGAACATAGTCTGTTGTCGATATTTTTGTTACTCCAATAAATGGTAGCCTTGTCATTATGGAAGGTAGTTTGTTGTCAATATTTTTTTTACTCCAATGGATTGTAGCCTTGTCATTATGGAAGGTATTCTATTGTCGAGATTTTTGTTACCCAAATGGATGGTAGCCTTGTACTTATGGAAGGTAGTCTTTTGTAGAGATATTTGTTACTCCAATGGATGGTATCCTTTTCATTATGGAAGGTAGTCTATTGTTGAGATTTATGTTACTCCAATGGATTGTAGCCTTGTAATTATGGAAGGTAGTCCGATGTTCAGATATTTGTTACTCCAATGGATGCTAGCCTTGTCATTATGGAAGGTAGTCTTTTGTCGAGATTTTTGTTATTCCAATGGATGGTAACCTTGTCATTATGGAAGGTAGTCTTTTGTCTAGATTGTTGTTACTCCAATGGATGATAGTCTTGTCATTATGGAAGGTAGTCTATTATCGAGATTTTTATTATTCCAATGGATGGTATCCTTGTCATTATGGAAGGTAATCTGTTGTCGAGATTTTTGATACTCCAATGGATGGTAGCCTTGTCATTATGGAAGGTAGTCTATCGGTTAGATTTTTGTTACTCCAATGGATTGTAGCCTTGTCATTATGGAAGGTAGTGTGTTGTTCAAATTTTTGTTACTCCAATGGATGGTAAACTTGTCATTATGGAAGGTAGTCTATTGTCAAGATTTTTTTTATTCTATAGGATGGTAGCCTTGTCATTATGGAAGGTAGTATGTTATCGATATTTTTGTTACTCCAATGGATGGTAGCCTTATCATTATAGAATGTAGTCAGTTGTCCAAATTTTGTTACTCTAATGGATCGTAGCCTTGTCATTATGGAACATAGTCTGTTGTTGATATTTTTGTTACTCCAATAAATGGTAGCCTTGTCATTATGGAAGGTAGTTTGTTGTCAATATTTTTTTTACTCCAATGGATTGTAGCCTTGTCATTATGGAAGGTATTCTATTGTCGAGATTTTTGTTACCCAAATGGATGGTATCCTTGTAATTATGGAAGGTAGTCTGTTGTAGAGATATTTGTTACTCCAATGGATGGTATCCTTTTCATTATGGAAGGTAGTCTATTGTTGAGATTTATGTTACTCCAATGGATTGTAGCCTTGTAATTATGGAAGGTAGTCTGATGTTCAGATATTTGTTACTCCAATGGATGCTAGCCTTGTCATTATGGAAGGTAGTCTTTTGTCGAGATTTTTGTTATTCCAATGGATGGTAACCTTGTCATTATGGAAGGTAGTCTTTTGTCTAGATTGTTGTTACTCCAATGGATGATAGTCTTGTCATTATGGAAGCTAGTCTATTATCGAGATTTTTGTTATTCCAATGGATGGTATCCTTGTCATTATGGAAGGTAATCTGTTGTCGAGATTTTTGATACTCCAATGGATGGTAGCCTTGTCATTATGGAAGGTAGTCTGTCGTTGAGATTTCTGTTACTCCGATGGATTGTAGCCTTGTCATTATGGAAGGTAGTGTGTTGTTCAAATTTTTGTTACTCCAATGGATGGTAAACTTGTCATTATGGAAGGTAGTCTATTGTCGAGATTTTTTTTATTCTATAGGATGGTAGCCTTGTCATTATGGATGGTAGTATGTTATCGATATTTTTGTTAATCCAATGGATGGTAGCCTTATCATTATAGAATGTAGTCAGTTGTCCAGATTTTGTCACTCTAATGGATCGTAGCCTTGTCATTATGGAACATAGTCTGTTGTCGATATTTTTGTTACTCCAATAAATGGTAGCCTTGTCATTATGGAAGGTAGTTTGTTGTCGTTATTTTTTTTACTCCAATGGATTGTAGCCTTGTCATTATGGAAGGTATTCTATTGTCGAGATTTTTGTTACCCAAATGGATGGTAGCCTTGTAATTATGGAAGGTAGTCTGTTGTAGAGATATTTGTTACTCTAATGGATGGTATCCTTTTCATTATGGAAGGTAGTCTATTGTTGAGATTTATGTTACTCCAATGGATTGTAGCCTTGTAATTATGGAAGGTAGTCTGATGTTCAGATATTTTTTACTCCAATGGATGCTAGCCTTGTCATTATGGAAGGTAGTCTTTTGTCGAGATTTTTGTTATTCCAATGGATGGTAACCTTGTCATTATGGAAGGTAGTCTTTTGTCTAGATTGTTGTTACTCCAATGGATGATAGTCTTGTCATTATGGAAGGTAGTCTATTATCGAGATTTTTGTTATTCCAATGGATGGTATCCTTGTCATTATGGAAGGTAATCTGTTGTCGAGATTTTTGATACTCCAATGGATGGTAGCCTTGTCATTATGGAAGGTAGTCTGTCGTTGAGATTTCTGTTACTCCAATGGATTGTAGCCTTGTCATTATGGAAGGTAGTGTGTTGTTCAAATTTTTGTTACTCCAATGGATGGTAAACTTGTCATTATGGAAGGTAGTCTATTGTCGAGAATTTTTTTATTCTATAGGATGGTAGCCTTGTCATTATGGAAGGTAGTATGTTATCAATATTTTTGTTAATCCAATGGATGGTAGCCTTATCATTATAGAATGTAGTCAGTTGTCCAGATTTTGTTACTCTAATGGATCGTAGCCTTGTCATTATGGAACATAGTCTGTTGTCGATATTTTTGTTACTCCAATAAATGGTAGCCTTGTCATTATGGAAGGTAGTTTGTTGTCGATATTTTTTTTACTCCAATGGATTGTAGCCTTGTCATTATGGAAGGTATTCTATTGTCGAGATTTTTGTTACCCAAATGGATGGTAGCCTTGTAATTATGGAAGGTAGTTTGTTGTAGAGATATTTGTTACTCCAATGGATGGTATCCTTTTCATTATGGAAGGTAGTCTATTGTTGAGATTTATGTTACTCCAATGGATTGTAGCCTTGTAATTATGGAAGGTAGTCTGATGTTTAGATATTTGTTACTCCAATGAATGCTAGCCTTGTCATTATGGAAGGTAGTCTTTTGTCGAGATTTTTGTTATTCCAATGGATGGTAACGTTGTCATTATGGAAGGTAGTCTTTTGTCTAGATTGTTGTTACTCCAATGTATGATAGTCTTGTCATTATGGAAGGTAGTCTATTATCGATATTTTTGTTACTCCAATGGATGGTAGCCTTATCATTATAGAATGTAGTCAGTTGTCCAGATTTTGTTACTCTAATGGATCGTAGCCTTGTCATTATGGAACATAGTCTGTTGTCGATATTTTTGTTACTCCAATAAATGGTAGCCTTGTCATTATGGAAGGTAGTTTGTTGTCGATATTTTTTTTACTCCAATGGATTGTAGCCTTGTCATTATGGAAGGTATTCTATTGTCGAGATTTTTGTTACCCAAATGGATGGTAGCCTTGTAATTATGGAAGGTAGTCTGTTGTAGAGATATTTGTTACTCCAATGGATGGTATCCTTTTCATTATGGAAGGTAGTCTATTGTTGAGATTTATGTTACTCCAATGGATTGTAGCCTTGTAATTATGGAAGGTAGTTTGATGTTTAGATATTTGTTACTCCAATGGATGCTAGCCTTGTCATTATGGAAGGTAGTCTTTTGTCGAGATTTTTGTTATTCCAATGGATGGTAACCTTGTCATTATGGAAGGTAGTCTTTTGTCTAGATTGTTGTTACTCCAATGTATGATAGTCTTGTCATTATGGAAGGTAGTATATTATCGAGATTTTTGTTATTCCAATGGATGGTATCCTTGTCATTATGGAAGGTAATCTGTTGTCGAGATTTTTGATACTCCAATGAATGGTAGCCTTGTCATTATGGAAGGTAGTCTGTCGTTGAGATTTCTGTTACTCCAATGGATTGTAGCCTTGTCATTATGGAAGGTAGTGTGTTGTTCAGATTTTTGTTACTCCAATGGATGGTAACCTTGTCATTATGGAAGGTAGTCTATTGTCGTGATTTTTGTTATTCTATTGGATGGTAGCCTTGTCATTATGGAAGGTAGTCTGTTGTCGAGATTTTTGTTATTCCAATGGATGGTAGCCTTGTCATTATGGAAGGTAGTCTATTGGCGAGATTTGGGTTACTCCAATGTATGGTAGCCTTGTCGTTATGGAAGGTAGTCTGTTGTCGAGATTTTTGCTACTCAAATGGATATTAGCCTTCTCTTTATGGAAGGTAGTCTATCGTTGAGATTTTTGTTACTCCAATGGATGGTAGCCTTGTCATTATGGAAGTTAGTATGTCATTGAGATTTTTGTTACTCCAATGTATGATAGTCTTGTCATTATGGAAGGTAGTATATTATCGAGATATTTGTTATTCCAATGGATGGTATCCTTGTCATTATGGAAGGTAATCTGTTGTCGAGATTTTTGATACTCCAATGAATGGTAGCCTTGTCATTATGGAAGGTAGTCTGTCGTTGAGATTTCTGTTACTCCAATGGATTGTAGCCTTGTCATTATGGAAGGTAGTGTGTTGTTCAGATTTTTGTTACTCCAATGGATGGTAACCTTGTCATTATGGAAGGTATTCTATTGTCGTGATTTTTGTTATTCTATTGGATGGTAGCCTTGTCATTATGGAAGGTAGTCTGTTGTCGAGATTTTTGTTATTCCAATGGATGGTAGCCTTGTCATTATGGAAGGTAGTCTATTGGCGAGATTTGGGTTACTCCAATGTATGGTAGCCTTGTCGTTATGGAAGGTAGTCTGTTGTCGAGATTTTTGCTACTCAAATGGATATTAGCCTTCTCTTTATGGAAGGTAGTCTATCGTTGAGATTTTTGTTACTCCAATGGATGGTAGCCTTGTCATTATGGAAGTTAGTATGTCATTGAGATTTTTGTTACTCTAATGGATGGTAGACTTGTCATTATGGAAGGTAGTCTATTATCGAGATATTTGTTATTCGAATGGATTGTAGCCTTGTCATTATGGAAGGTAGTTTGTTCGTCAGATTTTTGTTACTCCAATGGATGGTAGACTTGTGATTATGGAAGGTAGACTATTGTTGAGATTTTTGGTATTCCATTGGATGGTAACCTTGTCATTGTGGAAGGTAAAATTTTGTCGAGATTTTTGTTTCTCAAAAGGATGGTAGCCTTGTCATTATTGAAGGTAGTTTGTTGTCGATATCTTTGTTACTATAATGGATGGTAGCCTTGTCATTATGGAAGGTAGTCTGTTGTCGTGATTTTGTTACTCTAATGGATCGTAGCCTTGTCATTATGGAAAATAGTCTGTTGTCGATATTTTTGTTACTCCAATGGATGGTATCCTTGTCATTATTTAAGGTAGTCTATTGTCGATATCTTTGTTACTCCAATGGATGGTAGCCTTGTCATTATGGAAGGTAGTCTATTGTGGAGATTTTTTTTATTCCAATGGATGGTAGCCTTGTCATTATGGAAGGTAGTTTTTTGTCGAGATTTTTGTTACTCCAATGCATTGTAGCCTTGTCATTATGGAAGGTAGTCTATTGTCGAGATTTTTGTTACCCAAATGGATGGTTGCCTTGTAATTATGGAAGGTAGTCTGTTGTACAGATTTTTGTTACTCCAATGGATGGTAGCCTTTTCATTATGGAAGGTAGTCTATTTTTGAGATTTCTGTTACTCCAATGGATTGTAGCCTTGTCATTATGGAAGGTAGTCTGATGTTCAGATTTTTGTTACTCCAATGGATGCTAGCCTTGTCATTATAGAAGGTAGTCTATTGTCGAGATTTTTGTTATTCCAATGGATGGTAGACTTGTCATTATGGAAGGTAGTCTGTTGTCGTGATTTTGTTACTCTAATGGATCGTAGCCTTGTCATTATGGAACATAGTCTGTTGTCGATATTTTTCTTACTCCAATGGATGGTATCCTTGTCATTATTTAAGGTAGTCTATTGTCGATATCTTTGTTATTCCAATGGATGGTAGCCTTGTCATTATGGAAGGTAGTCTATTGTCGAGATTTTTGTTATTCCAATGGATGGTAGCCTTGTCATTATGGAAGGTAGTTTTTTGTTGAGATTTTTGTTACTCTAATGGATGCTAGCCTTGTCATTATGGAAGGTAGTCTATTGTCGAGATTTTTGTTATTCCTATGGATGGTAACCTTGTAATTATGGTAGGTAGTCTTTTGTCTAGATTGTTATTACTCCAATGGATGGTATCCTTGTAATTATTGAAGGTGGTCTGTTGTCGATATCTTTGTTACTCCAATGTATGATAGACTTGTCATTATGGAAGGTAATCTGTTGTCGAGATTTTTGATACTCCAATGGATGGTAGCCTTGTCATTATGGAAGGTAGTCTGTCGTTGAGATTTCTGTTACTCCAATGGATTGTAGCCGTGTCATTATGGAAGGTAGTCTATTGCCGAGATATTTGTTATTCAAATTGATTGTAGCCTTGTCATTATGGAAGGTAGTCTTTTGTCGAGATTTTTGTTATTCCAATGGATGGTAGCCTTGTCATTATGGAAGGTAGTTTTTTGTTGAGATTATTGTTACTCTAATGGATGCTAGCCTTGTCATTATGGAAGGTAGTCTATTGTCGAGATTTTTTTTATTCCAATGGATGGTAACCTTGTCATTATGGAAGGTAGTTTTTTTCTAGATTGTTGTTACTCCAATGGATGATAACCTTGTCATTATGGAAGGTAGTCTATTGTCGAGATTTTTGTTATTCCAATGGATGGTAGACTTGTCATTATGGAAGGTAGTCTGTTGTCGTGATTTTGTTACTCTAATGGATCGTAGCCTTGTCATTATGGAACATAGTTTGTTGTCGATATTTTTGTTACTCCAATGGATGGTATCCTTGTCATTATTTAAGGTAGTCTATTGTCGATATCTTTGTTATTCCAATGGATGGTAGCCTTGTCATTATGGAAGGTAGTCTATTGTCGAGATTTTTGTTATTCCAATGGATGGTAGCCTTGTCATTATGGAAGGTAGTTTTTTGTTGAGATTATTGTTACTCTAATGGATGCTAGCCTTGTCATTATGGAAGGTAGTCTATTGTCGAGATTTTTGTTATTCCTATGGATGGTAACCTTGTAATTATGGTAGGTAGTCTTTTGTCTAGATTGTTGTTACTCCAATGGATGGTATCCTTGTAATTATTGAAGGTGGTCTGTTGTCGATATCATTGTTACTCCATTGTATGATAGACTTGTCATTATGGAAGGTAACCTGTTGTCGAGATTTTTGATACTCCAATGGATGGTACCCTTGTCATTATGGAAGGTAGTCTGTCGTTGAGATTTCTGTTACTCCAATGGATTGTAGCCTTGTCATTATGGAAGGTAGTCTATTGCTGAGATATTTGTTATTCAAATTGATTGTAGCCTTGTCATTATGGATGGTAGTCTTTTGTCGAGATTTTGTTACTCCAATGGATGGTAGCCTTGTCATTATTGAAGTTAGTTTGTCGTTGAGATTTCTGTTACTCCAATGGATTGTAGCCTTGTCATTATGGAAGGTAGTTTGTTCGTCAGATTTTTGTTACTCCAATGGATGGTAGACATGTGATTATGGAAGGTAGACTGTTGTCGACATTTTTGTTATTCCATTGGATGGTAACCTTGTCATTATGGAAGGTAGTATTTTGTCGAGATTTTTGTTACTCGAAAGGATGGTATCCTTGTCATTTTGAAGGTAGTTTGTTGTCGATATCTTTGTTTCTCCAATGGATGGTAGCCTTGTCATTATGCAAGTTAGTATGTCATTGAGATTTTTGTTAGTCTAATGGATGGTAGACTTGTCATTATGGAAGGTAGTCTATTGTCGAGATATTTGTTATTCCAATGGATTGTAGCCTCGAATTATGGAAGGTAATCTTTTGTCGAGATTTTTGTTACTCCAATGGTTGGTAGCCTTGTCATTATTGAAGTTAGTTTGTCATTGAGATTTCTGTTACTCCAATGGATTGTAGCCTTGTCATTATGGAAGGTAGTTTGTTCGTCAGATTTTTGTTACTCCAATGGATGGTAGACTTGTGATTATGGAAGGTAGACTATTGTTGAGATTTTTGGTATTCCATTGGATGGTAACCTTGTCATTGTGGAAGGTAGTATTTTGTCGAGATTTTTGTTTCTCAAAAGGATGGTAGCCTTGTCATTATTGAAGGTAATTTGTTGTCGATATCTTTGTTACTACAATGGATGGTAGCCTTGTCATTATGGAAGGTAGTCTGTTGTCGTGATTTTGTTACTCTAATGGATCGTAGCCTTGTCATTATGGAAAATAGTCTGTTGTCGATATTTTTGTTACTCCAATGGATGGTATCCTTGTCATTATTTAAGGTAGTCTATTGTCGATATCTTTGTTACTCCAATGGATGGTAGCCTTGTCATTATGGAAGGTAGTCTATTGTGGAGATTTTTTTTATTCCAATGGATGGTAGCCTTGTCATTATGGAAGGTAGTTTTTTGTCGAGATTTTTGTTACTCCAATGCATTGTAGCCTTGTCATTATGGAAGGTAGTCTATTGTCGAGATTTTTGTTACCGAAATGGATGGTTGCCTTGTAATTATGGAAGGTAGTCTGTTGTACAGATTTTTGTTACTCCAATGGATGGTAGCCTTTTCATTATGGAAGGTAGTCTATTGTTGAGATTTCTGTTACTCCAATGGATTGTAGCCTTGTCATTATGGAAGGTAGTCTGATGTTCAGATTTTTGTTACTCCAATGGATGCTAGCCTTGTCATTATGGAAGGTAGTCTATTGTCGAGATTTTTGTTATTCCAATGGATGGTAGACTTGTCATTATGGAAGGTAGTCTGTTGTCGTGATTTTGTTACTCTAATGGATCGTAGCCTTGTCATTATGGAACATAGTCTGTTGTCGATATTTTTCTTACTCCAATGGATGGTATCCTTGTCATTATTTAAGGTAGTCTATTGTCGATATCTTTGTTATTCCAATGGATGGTAGCCTTGTCATTATAGAAGGTAGTCTATTGTCGAGATTTTTGTTATTCCAATGGATGGTAGCCTTGTCATTATGGAAGGTAGTTTTTTGTTGGGATTTTTGTTACTCTAATGGATGCTAGCCTTGTCATTATGGAAGGTAGTCTATTGTCGAGATTTTTGTTATTCCTATGGATGGTAACCTTGTAATTATGGTAGGTAGTCTTTTGTCTAGATTGTTGTTACTCCAATGGATGGTATCCTTGTAATTATTGAAGGTGGTCTGTTGTCGATATCTTTGTTACTCCAATGTATGATAGACTTGTCATTATGGAAGGTAATCTGTTGTCGAGATTTTTGATACTCCAATGGATGGTAGCCTTGTCATTATGGAAGGTAGTCTGTCATTGAGATTTTTGTTACTCCAATGGATTGTAGCCGTGTCATTATGGAAGGTAGTCTATTGCCGAGATATTTGTTATTCAAATTGATTGTAGCCTTGTCATTATGGAAGGTAGTCTTTTGTCGAGATTTTTGTTATTCCAATGGATGGTAGCCTTGTCATTATTGAAGTTAGTTTGTCGTTGAGATTTCTGTTACTCCAATGAATTGTAGCCTTGTCATTATGGAAGGTAGTTTGTTCGTCAGATTTTTGTTACTCCAATGGATGGTAGACATGTGATTATGGAAGGTAGATTGTTGTCGAGATTTTTGTTATTCCATTGGATGGTAACCTTGTCATTATGGAAGGTAGTTTGTTGTCGATATCTTTGTTTCTCCAATGGATGGTAGCCTTGTCATTATGGAAGTTAGTATGTCATTGAGATTTTTGTTAGTACAATGGATGGTAGACTTGTCATTATGGAAGGTAGTCTATTGTCGAGATATTTGTTATTCCGATGGATTGTAGCCTCGAATTATGGAAGGTAATCTTTTGTCGAGATTTTTGTTACTCCAATGGTTGGTAGCCTTGTCATTATTGAAGTTAGTTTGTCATTGAGATTTCTGTTACTCCAATGGATTGTAGCCTTGTCATTATGGAAGGTAGTTTGTTCGTCAGATTTTTGTTACTCCAATGGATGGTACACTTGTGATTATGGAAGGTAGACTATTGTTGAGATTTTTGGTATTCCATTGGATGGTAACCTTGTCATTGTGGAAGGTAGTATTTTGTCGAGATTTTTGTTTCTCAAAAGGATGGTAGCCTTGTCATTATTGAAGGTAGTTTGTTGTCAATATCTTTGTTACTACAATGGATGGTAGCCTTGTCATTATGGAAGGTAGTCTGTTGTCGTGATTTTGTTACTCTAATGGATCGTAGCCTTGTCATTATGGAAAATAGTCTGTTGTCGATATTTTTGTTACTCCAATGGATGGTATCCTTGTCATTATTTAAGGTAGTCTATTGTCGATATCTTTGTTACTCCAATGGATGGTAGCCTTGTCATTATGGAAGGTAGTCTATTGTGGAGATTTTTTTTATTCCAATGGATGGTAGCCTTGTCATTATGGAAGGTAGTTTTTTTTCGATATTTTTGATACTCCAATGCATTGTAGCCTTGTCATTATGGAAGGTAGTCTATTGTCGAGATTTTTGTTACCCAAATGGATGGTTGCCTTGTAATTATGGAAGGTAGTCTGTTGTAGAGATTTTTGTTACTCCAATGGATGGTAGCCTTTTCATTATGGAAGGTAGTCTATTGTTGAGATTTCTGTTACTCCAATGGATTGTAGCCTTGTCATTATGGAAGGTAGTCTGATGTTCAGATTTTTGTTACTCCAATGGATGCTAGCCTTGTCATTATGGAAGGTAGTCTATTGTCGAGATTTTTGTTATTCCAATGGATGGTAGACTTGTCATTATGGAAGGTAGTCTGTTGTCGTGATTTTGTTACTCTAATGGATCGTAGCCTTGTCATTATGGAACATAGTCTGTTGTCGATATTTTTCTTACTCCAATGGATGGTATCCTTGTCATTATTTAAGGTAGTCTATTGTCGATATCTTTGTTATTCCAATGGATGGTAGCCTTGTCATTATGGAAGGTAGTCTATTGTCGAGATTTTTGTTATTCCAATGGATGGTAGCCTTGTCATTATGGAAGGTAGTTTTTTGTTGAGATTTTTGTTACTCTAATGGATGCCAGCCTTGTCATTATGGAAGGTAGTCTATTGTCGAGATTTTTGTTATTCCTATGGTTGGTAACCTTGTAATTATGGTAGGTAGTCTTTTGTCTAGATTGTTGTTACTCCAATGGATGGTATCCTTGTAATTATTGAAGGTGGTCTGTTGTCGATATCTTTGTTACTCCAATGTATGATAGACTTGTCATTATGGAAGGTAATCTGTTGTCGAGATTTTTGATACTCCAATGGATGGTAGCCTTGTCATTATGGAAGGTAGTCTGTCGTTGAGATTTATGTTACTCCAATGGATTGTAGCCGTGTCATTATGGAAGGTAGTCTATTGCCGAGATATTTGTTATTCAAATTGATTGTAGCCTTGTCATTATGGAAGGTAGTCTTTTGTCGAGATTTTTGTTACTCCAATGGATGGTAGCCTTGTCATTATTGAAGTTAGTTTGTCATTGAGATTTCTGTTACTCCAATGAATTGTAGCCTTGTCATTATGGAAGGTAGTTTGTTCGTCAGATTTTTATTACTCCAATGGATGGTAGACATGTGATTATGGAAGGTAGATTGTTGTCGAGATTTTTGTTATTCCATTGGATGGTAACCTTGTCATTATGGAAGGTAGTTTGTTGTCGATATCTTTGTTTCTCCAATGGATGGTAGCCTTGTCATTATGGAAGTTAGTATGTCATTGAGATTTTTGTTAGTACAATGGATGGTAGACTTGTCATTATGGAAGGTAGTCTATTGTCGAGATATTTGTTATTCCGATGGATTGTAGCCTCGAATTATGGAAGGTAATCTTTTGTCGAGATTTTTGTTACTCCAATGGTTGGTAGCCTTGTCATTATCGAAGTTAGTTTGTCATTGAGATTTCTGTTACTCCAATGGATTGTAGCCTTGTCATTATGGAAGGTAGTTTGTTCGTCAGATTTTTGTTACTCCAATGGATGGTACACTTGTGATTATGGAAGGTAGACTATTGTTGAGATTTTTGGTATTCCATTGGATGGTAACCTTGTCATTGTGGAAGGTAGTATTTTGTCGAGATTTTTGTTTCTTAAAAGGATGGTAGCCTTGTCATTATTGAAGGTAGTTTGTTGTCGATATCTTTGTTACTACAATGGATGGTAGCCTTGTCATTATGGAAGGTAGTCGGTTGTCGTGATTTTGTTACTCTAATGGATCGTAGCCTTGTCATTATGGAACATAGTCTGTTGTCGATAATTTTGTTACTCCAATGGATGGTATCCTTGTCATTATTTAAGGTAGTCTATTGACGATATCTTTGTTACTCCAATGGATGGTAGCCTTGTCATTATGGAAGGTAGTCTATTGTGGAGATTTTTGTTATTCCAATGGATGGTAGCCTTGTCATTATGGAAGGTAGTTTTTTGTCGAGATTTTTGTTACTCCAATGGATTGTAGCCTTGTCATTATGGAAAGTAGTCTATTGTCGAGATTTTTGTTACCCAAATGGATGATAGCCTTGTAATTATGGAAGGTAGTCTGTTGTAGAGATTTTTGTTACTCCAATGGATGGTAGCCTTTTCATTATGGAAGGTAGTCTATTGTTGAGATTTCTGTTACTCCAATGGATTGTAGCCTTGTCATTATGGAAGGTAGTCTGATGTTCAGATTTTTGTTACTCGAATGGATGGTAGCCTTGTCATTATGGAAGGTAGTCTATTGTCGAGATTTTTGTTATTCCAATGGATGGTAGCCTTGTCATTATGGAAGGTAGTTTTTTGTCGAGATTTTTGTTACTCCAATGGATTGTCGCCTTGTCATTATGGAAGGTAGTCTATTGTCGACATTTTTGTTACCCAAATGGATGGTAGCCTTGTAATTATGGAAGGTAGTCTGTTGTAGAGATTTTTGTTAGTCCAATGGATGGTAGCCTTTTCATTATGGAAGGTAGTCTATTGTTGAGATTTCTGTTACTCCAATGGATTGTAGCATTGTCATTATGGAAGGTAGTCTGATGTTCAGATTTTTGTTACTCCAATGGATGCTAGCCTTGTCATTATGGAAGGTAGTCTATTGTCGAGATTTTTGTTATTCCAATGGATGGTAACCTTGTCATTATGGAAGGTAGTCTTTTGTCTAGATTGTTGTTACTCCAATGGATGATAACCTTGTCATTATGGAAGGTAGTCTATTGTCGAGATTTTTGTTATTCCAATGGATGGTAGACTTGTTATTATAGAAGGTAGTCTGTTGTCGTGATTTTTGATACTCCAATGGATGGTAGCCTTGTCATTATGGAAGGTAGTCTGTCGTTGAGATTTCTGTTACTCCAATGGATTGTAGCCTTGTCATATGGAAGGTAGTGTGTTGTTCAGATTTTTGTTACTCCAATGGATGGTAACCTTGTCATTATGGAAGGTGATCTATTGTCGAGATTTTTGTTATTCTATTGGATGGTAGCCTTTTCATTATGGAAGGTAGTCTGTTGTCGAGATTTTTGTTATTCCAATGGATGGTAACCTTGTCATTATGGAAGGTAGTATGTTGTCGAGATTTGTGTTACTCCAATGTATGGTAGCCTTGACGTTATGCAAGGTAGTCTGTTGTAGAGATTTTTGTTACTCCAATGGATGGTAGCCTTTTCATTATAGAAGGTAGTCTATTGTTGAGATTTCTGTTACTCCAATGGATTGTAGTCTTGTCATTATGGAAGGTAGTCTGATGTTCAGATTTTTGTTACTCGAATGGATGGTAGCCTTGTCATTATGGAAGGTAGTCTATTGTCGAGATTTTTGTTATTCCAATGGATGGTAGCCTTGTCATTATGGAAGGTAGTTTTTTGTCGAGATTTTTGTTACTCCAATGGATTGTAGCCTTGTCATTATGGAAGGTAGTCTATTGTCGACATTTTTGTTACCCAAATGGATGGTAGCCTTGTAATTATGGAAGGTAGTCTGTTGTAGAGATTTTTGTTAGTCCAATGGATGGTAGCCTTTTCATTATGGAAGGTAGTCTATTGTTGAGATTTCTGTTACTCCAATGGATTGTAGCATTGTCATTATGGAAGGTAGTCTGATGTTCAGATTTTTGTTACTCCAATGGATGCTAGCCTTGTCATTATGGAAGGTAGTCTATTGTCGAGATTTTTGTTATTCCAATGGATGGTAACCTTGTCTTTATGGAAGGTAGTCTTTTGTCTAGATTGTTGTTACTCCAATGGATGATAACCTTGTCATTATGGAAGGTAGTCTATTGTCGAGATTTTTGTTATTCCAATGGATGGTAGAGTTGTTATTATGGAAGGTAGTCTGTTGTCCTGATTTTTGATACTCCAATGGATGGTATCCTTGTCATTATGGAAGGTAGTCTATCGTTGAGATTTCTGTTACTCCAATGGATTGTAGCCTTGTCATATGGAAGGTAGTGTGTTGTTCAGATTTTTGTTACTCCAATGGATGGTAACCTTGTCATTATGGAAGGTGATCTATTGTCGAGATTTTTGTTATTCTATTGGATGGTAGCCTTTTCATTATGGAAGGTAGTCTGTTGTCGAGATTTTTGTTATTCCAATGGATGGTAACCTTGTCATTATGGAAGGTAGTATGTTGTCGAGAATTGTGTTACTCCAATGTATGGTAGCCTTGACGTTATGGAAGGTAGTCTGTTGTCGATATTTTTGTTACTCAAATGGATGGTAGCCTTGTCTTTATGGAAGGTAGTCTGTCGTTGAGATTTTTGTTACTCCAATGGATGGTAG
Organism: Vicia faba; assembly: GCA_948472305.1. Lineage (NCBI taxonomy): Eukaryota > Viridiplantae > Streptophyta > Magnoliopsida > Fabales > Fabaceae > Vicia > Vicia faba. Next base: position 677,585,748 of record OX451739.1, on the reverse strand, counting down.
TCTTGTCATTATGGAAGTTAGTATGTCATTGAGATTTTTGTTACTCTAATGGATGGTAGACCTGTCATTATTGAAGGTAGTCTATTATCGAGATATTTGTTATTCCAATGGATTGTAGCCTTGTCATTATGGTAGGTAGTCTTTTGTCGAGATTTTTGTTACTCCAATGGATGGTAGCCTTATCATTATTGAAGTTAGTTTGTCGTTTAGATTTCTGTTACTCCAATGGATTGTAGCCTTGTCATTATGGAAGGTAGTTTGTTCGTCAGATTTTTGTTACTCCAATGGACGCTAGCCTTGTCATTATGGAAGGTAGTCTATTGTCGAGATTTTTGTTATTCCAATGGATGGTAGCCTTGTCATTATGGAAGGTATTTTTTTGTCTAGATTGTTGTTACTCCAATGGATGATAATCTTGTCATTATGGAAGGTAGTCTATTGTCGAGATTTTTATTATTCCAATGGATGGTAGACTTGTCATTATGGAAGGTAGTCTATTGTCGAGATTTTTGTTACCCAAATGGATGGTAGCCTTGTAATTATGGAAGGTAGTCTGTGGTAGAGATTTTTGTTACTCCAATGAATGGTAGCCTTTTCATTATGGAAGGTAGTCTATTGTTGAGATTTCTATTACTCCAATGGATTGTAGCCTTGTCATTATGGAAGGTAGTCCGATGTTCAGATTTTTGTTACTCCAATGGACGCTAACCTTGTCATTATGGAAGGTAGTCTATTGTCGAGATTTTTGTTATTCCAATGGATGGTAACCTTGTCATTATGGAAGGTAGTCTTTTGTCTAGATTGTTATTACTCCAATGGATGATAGCCTTGTCATTATGGAAGGTAGTCTATTGTCGAGATTTTTGTTATTCCAATGGATGGTAGACTTGTCATTATGGAAGGTAATCTGTTGTCGAGATTTTTGATACTCCAATGGATGGTAGCCTTGTCATTAAGGAAGGTAGTCTGTCGTTGAGATTTTTGTTACTCCAATGGATTGTAGCCTTGTCATATGGAAGGTATTATGTTGTTCAGATTTTTGTTACTCCAATGGATGGTAACCTTGTCATTATGGAAGGTGGTCTATTGTCGAGATTTTTGTTATTCTATTGGATGGTAGCCTTTTCATTATGGAAGGTAGTCTATTGTCGAGATTTTTGTTATTCCTATGGATGGTAACCTTGTAATTATGGTAGGTTGTCTTTTGTCTAGATTGTTGTTACTCCAATGGATGGTATCCTTGTCATTATTGAAGGTGGTCTGTTGTCGATATCTTTGTTACTCCAATGTATGATAGACTTGTCATTATGGAAGGTAATCTATTGTCGAGATTTTTGATACTCCAATGGATGGTAGCCTTGTCATTATGGAAGGTAGTCTGTCGTTGAGATTTCTGTTAGTCCAATGGATTGTAGCCTTGTCATTATGGGAGGTAGTCTATTGCCGAGATATTTGTTATTCAAATTGATTGTAGCCTTGTCATTATGGAAGGTAGTCTTTTGTCGAGATTTTGTTACTCCAATGTATGGTAGCCTTGTCATTATTGAAGTTAGTTTATCGTTGAGATTTCTATTACTCCAATGGATTGTAGCCTTGTCATTATGGAAGGTAGTTTGTTCGTCAGATTTTTGTTACTCCAATGGATGGTAGACATGTGATTATGGAAGGTAGACTGTTGTCGAGATTTTTGTTATTCCATTGGATGGTAACCTTGTCATTATGGAAGGTAGTATTTTGTCGAGATTTTTGTTACTCGAAAGGATGGTATCCTTGTCATTTTGAAGGTAGTTTGTTGTCGATATCTTTGTTTCTCCAATGGATGGTAGCCTTGTCATTATGGAAGTTAGTATGTCATTGAGATTTTTGTTAGTCTAATGGATGGTAGACTTGTCATTATGGAAGGTAGTCTATTGTCGAGATATTTGTTATTCCAATGGATTGTAGCCTCGAATTATGGAAGGTAATCTTTTGTCGAGATTTTTGTTACTCCAACGGTTGGTAGCCTTGTCATTATTGAAGTTAGTTTGTCATTGAGATTTCTGTTACTCCAATGGATTGTAGCCTTGTCATTATGGAAGGTAGTTTGTTCGTCAGATTTTTGTTACTCCAATGGATGGTAGACTTGTGATTATGGAAGGTAGACTATTGTTGATATTTTTGGTATTCCATTGGATGGTAACCTTGTCATTGTGGAAGGTAGTATTTTGTCGAGATTTTTGTTTCTCAAAAGGATGGTAGCCTTGTCATTATTGAAGGTAGTTTGTTGTCGATATCTTTGTTACTACAATGGATGGTAGCCTTGTCATTATGGAAGGTAGTCTGTTGTCGTGATTTTGTTACTCTAATGGATCGTAGCCTTGTCATTATGGAAAATAGTCTGTTGTCGATATTTTTGTTACTCCAATGGATGGTATCCTTGTCATTATTTAAGGTAGTCTATTGTCGATATCTTTGTTACTCCAATGGATGGTAGCCTTGTCATTATGGAAGGTAGTCTATTGTGGAGATTTTTGTTATTCCAATGGATGGTAGCCTTGTCATTATGGAAGGTAGTTTTTTGTCTAGATTGTTGTTACTCCAATGGATGATAATCTTGTCATTATGGAAGGTAGTCTATTGTCGAGATTTTTATTATTCCAATGGATGGTAGACTTGTCATTATGGAAGGTAGTCTATTGTCGAGATTTTTGTTACCCAAATGGATGGTAGCCTTGTAATTATGGAAGGTAGTCTGTGGTAGAGATTTTTGTTACTCCAATGAATGGTAGCCTTTTCATTATGGAAGGTAGTCTATTGTTGAGATTTCTATTACTCCAATGGATTGTAGCCTTGTCATTATGGAAGGTAGTCCGATGTTCAGATTTTTGTTACTCCAATGGACGCTAACCTTGTCATTATGGAAGGTAGTCTATTGTCGAGATTTTTGTTATTCCAATGGATGGTAACCTTGTCATTATGGAAGGTAGTCTTTTGTCTAGATTGTTATTACTCCAATGGATGATAGCCTTGTCATTATGGAAGGTAGTCTATTGTCGAGATTTTTGTTATTCCAATGGATGGTAGACTTGTCATTATGGAAGGTAATCTGTTGTCGAGATTTTTGATACTCCAATGGATGGTAGCCTTGTCATTAAGGAAGGTAGTCTGTCGTTGAGATTTTTGTTACTCCAATGGATTGTAGCCTTGTCATATGGAAGGTATTATGTTGTTCAGATTTTTGTTACTCCAATGGATGGTAACCTTGTCATTATGGAAGGTGGTCTATTGTCGAGATTTTTGTTATTCTATTGGATGGTAGCCTTTTCATTATGGAAGGTAGTCTATTGTCGAGATTTTTGTTATTCCTATGGATGGTAACCTTGTAATTATGGTAGGTTGTCTTTTGTCTAGATTGTTGTTACTCCAATGGATGGTATCCTTGTCATTATTGAAGGTGGTCTGTTGTCGATATCTTTGTTACTCCAATGTATGATAGACTTGTCATTATGGAAGGTAATCTATTGTCGAGATTCTTGATACTCCAATGGATGGTAGCCTTGTCATTATGGAAAGTAGTCTGTCGTTGAGATTTCTGTTAGTCCAATGGATTGTAGCCTTGTCATTATGGGAGGTAGTCTATTGCCGAGATATTTGTTATTCAAATTGATTGTAGCCTTGTCATTATGGAAGGTTGTCTTTTGTCGAGATTTTGTTACTCCAATGTATGGTAGCCTTGTCATTATTGAAGTTAGTTTATCGTTGAGATTTCTGTTACTCCAATGGATTGTAGCCTTGTCATTATGGAAGGTAGTTTGTTCGTCAGATTTTTGTTACTCCAATGGATGGTAGACATGTGATTATGGAAGGTAGACTGTTGTCGAGATTTTTGTTATTCCATTGGATGGTAACTTTGTCATTATGGAAGGTAGTATTTTGTCGAGATTTTTGTTACTCGAAAGGATGGTATCCTTGTCATTTTGAAGGTAGTTTGTTGTCGATATCTTTGTTTCTCCAATGGATGGTAGCCTTGTCATTATGGAAGTTAGTATGTCATTGAGATTTTTGTTAGTCTAATGGATGGTAGACTTGTCATTATGGAAGGTAGTCTATTGTCGAGATATTTGTTATTCCAATGGATTGTAGCCTCGAATTATGGAAGGTAATCTTTTGTCGAGATTTTTGTTACTCCAATGGTTGGTAGCCTTGTCATTATTGAAGTTAGTTTGTCATTGAGATTTCTGTTACTCCAATGGATTGTAGCCTTGTCATTATGGAAGGTAGTTTGTTCGTCAGATTTTTGTTACTCCAATGGATGGTAGACTTGTGATTATGGAAGGTAGACTATTGTTGAGATTTTTGGTATTCCATTGGATGGTAACCTTGTCATTGTGGAAGGTAGTATTTTGTCGAGATTTTTGTTTCTCAAAAGGATGGTAGCCTTGTCATTATTGAAGGTAGTTTGTTGTCGATATCTTTGTTACTACAATGGATGGTAGCCTTGTCATTATGGAAGGTAGTCTGTTGTCGTGATTTTGTTACTCTAATGGATCGTAGCCTTGTCATTATGGAAAATAGTCTGTTGTCGATATTTTTGTTACTCCAATGGATGGTATCCTTGTCATTATTTAAGGTAGTCTATTGTCGATATCTTTGTTACTCCAATGGATGGTAGCCTTGTCATTATGGAAGGTAGTCTATTGTGGAGATTTTTGTTATTCCAATGGATGGTAGCCTTGTCATTATGGAAGGTAGTTTTTTGTCGAGATTTTTGTTACTCCAATGCATTGTAGCCTTGTCATTATGGAAGGTAGTCTATTGTCGAGATTTTTGTTACCCAAATGGATGGTAGCCTTGTAATTATGGAAGGTAGTCTGTTGTAGAGATTTTTGTTACTCCAATGGATGGTAGCCTTTTCATTATGGAAGGTAGTCTATTGTTGAGATTTCTGTTACTCCAATGGATTGTAGCCTTGTCATTATGGAAGGTAGTCTGATGTTCAGATTTTTGTTACTCCAATGGATGCTAGCCTTGTCATTATGGAAGGTAGTCTATTGTCGAGATTTTTTTTATTCGAATGGATGGTAACCTTGTCATTATGGAAGGTAGTCTTTTGTCTAGATTGTTGTTACTCCAATGGATGATAATCTTGTCATTATGGAAGGTAGTCTATTGTCGAGATTTTTGTTATTCCAATGGATGGTAGACTTGTCATTATGGAAGGTAGTTTGTTGTCGTGATTTTGTTACTCTAATGGATCGTAGCCTTGTCATTATGGAACATAGTCTGTTGTCGATATTTTTGTTACTCCAATGGATGGTATCCTTGTCATTATTTAAGGTAGTCTATTGTCGATATCTTTGTTATTCCAATGGATGGTAGCCTTGTCATTATGGAAGGTAGTCTATTGTCGAGATATTTGTTATTCCAATGGATGGTAGCCTTGTCATTATGGAAGGTAGTTTTTTGTCGAGATTTTTGTTACTCTAATGGATGCTAGCCTTGTCATTAATGAAGGTAGTCTATTGTCGAGATTTTTGTTATTCCTATGGATGGTAACCTTGTAATTATGGTAGGTAGTCTTTTGTCTAGATTGTTGTTACTCCAATGGATGGTATCCTTGTCATTATTGAAGGTGGTATGTTGTCGATATCTTTGTTACTCCAATGTATGATAGACTTGTCCTTATGGAAGGTAATCTGTTGTCGAGATTTTTGATACTCCAATGAATGGTAGCCTTGTCATTATGGAAGGTAGTCTATCGTTGAGATTTCTGTTACTCCAATGGATTGTAGCCGTGTCATTATGGAAGGTAGTCTATTACCGAGATATTTGTTATTAAAATTGATTGTAGCCTTTTCATTATGGAAGGTAGTCTTTTGTCGAGATTTTTGTTACTCCAATGGATGGTAGCCTTGTCATTATTGAAGTTAGTTTGTCGTTGAGATTTCTGTTACTCCAATGAATTGTAGCCTTGTCATTATGGAAGGTAGTTTGTTCGTCAGATTTTTGTTACTCCAATGGATGGTAGACATGTGATTATGGAAGGTAGACTGTTGTCGAGATTTTTGTTATTCCATTGGATGGTAACCTTGTCATTATGGAAGGTAGTATTTTGTCGAGATTTTTGTTACTCGAAAGGATGGTATCCTTGTCATTTTGAAGGTAGTTTGTTGTCGATATCTTTGTTTCTCCAATGGATGGTAGCCTTGTCATTATGGAAGTTAGTATGTCATTGAGATTTTTGTTAGTCTAATGGATGGTAGACTTGTCATTATGGAAGGTAGTCTATTGTCGAGATATTTGTTATTCCAATGGATTGTAGCCTCGAATTATGGAAGGTAATCTTTTGTCGAGATTTTTGTTACTCCAATGGTTGGTAGCCTTGTCATTATTGAAGTTAGTTTGTCATTGAGATTTCTGTTACTCCAATGGATTGTAGCCTTGTCATTATGGAAGGTAGTTTGTTCGTCAGATTTTTGTTACTCCAATGGATGGTAGACTTGTGATTATGGAAGGTAGACTATTGTTGAGATTTTTGGTATTCCATTGGATGGTAACCTTGTCATTGTGGAAGGTAGTATTTTGTCGAGATTTTTGTTTCTCAAAAGGATGGTAGCCTTGTCATTATTGAAGGTAGTTTGTTGTCGATATCTTTGTTACTACAATGGATGGTAGCCTTGTCATTATGGAAGGTAGTCTGTTGTCGTGATTTTGTTACTCTAATGGATCGTAGCCTTGTCATTATGGAAAATAGTCTGTTGTCGATATTTTTGTTACTCCAATGGATGGTATCCTTGTCATTATTTAAGGTAGTCTATTGTCGATATCTTTGTTACTCCAATGGATGGTAGCCTTGTCATTATGGAAGGTAGTCTATTGTGGAGATTTTTGTTATTCCAATGGATGGTAGCCTTGTCATTATGGAAGGTAGTTTTTTGTCGAGATTTTTGTTACTCCAATGCATTGTAGCCTTGTCATTATGGAAGGTAGTCTATTGTCGAGATTTTTGTTACCCAAATGGATGGTAGCCTTGTAATTATGGAAGGTAGTCTGTTGTAGAGATTTTTGTTACTCCAATGGATGGTAGCCTTTTCATTATGGAAGGTAGTCTATTGTTGAGATTTCTGTTACTCCAATGGATTGTAGCCTTGTCATTATGGAAGGTAGTCTGATGTTCAGATTTTTGTTACTCCAATGGATGCTAGCCTTGTCATTATGGAAGGTAGTCTATTGTCGAGATTTTTTTTATTCGAATGGATGGTAACCTTGTCATTATGGAAGGTAGTCTTTTGTCTAGATTGTTGTTACTCCAATGGATGATAATCTTGTCATTATGGAAGGTAGTCTATTGTCGAGATTTTTGTTATTCCAATGGATGGTAGACTTGTCATTATGGAAGGTAGTTTGTTGTCGTGATTTTGTTACTCTAATGGATCGTAGCCTTGTCATTATGGAACATAGTCTGTTGTCGATATTTTTGTTACTCCAATGGATGGTATCCTTGTCATTATTTAAGGTAGTCTATTGTCGATATCTTTGTTATTCCAATGGATGGTAGCCTTGTCATTATGGAAGGTAGTCTATTGTCGAGATATTTGTTATTCCAATGGATGGTAGCCTTGTCATTATGGAAGGTAGTTTTTTGTCGAGATTTTTGTTACTCTAATGGATGCTAGCCTTGTCATTAATGAAGGTAGTCTATTGTCGAGATTTTTGTTATTCCTATGGATGGTAACCTTGTAATTATGGTAGGTAGTCTTTTGTCTAGATTGTTGTTACTCCAATGGATGGTATCCTTGTCATTATTGAAGGTGGTCTGTTGTCGATATCTTTGTTACTCCAATGTATGATAGACTTGTCCTTATGGAAGGTAATCTGTTGTCGAGATTTTTGATACTCCAATGGATGGTAGCCTTGTCATTATGGAAGGTAGTCTATCGTTGAGATTTCTGTTACTCCAATGGATTGTAGCCGTGTCATTATGGAAGGTAGTCTATTACCGAGATATTTGTTATTAAAATTGATTGTAGCCTTTTCATTATGGAAGGTAGTCTTTTGTCGAGATTTTTGTTACTCCAATGGATGGTAGCCTTGTCATTATTGAAGTTAGTTTGTCGTTGAGATTTCTGTTACTCCAATGAATTGTAGCCTTGTCATTATGGAAGGTAGTTTGTTCATCAGATTTTTGTTACTCCAATGGATGGTAGACATGTGATTATGGAAGGTAGATTGTTTTCGAGATTTTTGTTATTCCATTGGATGGTAACCTTGTCATTATGGAAGGTAGTATTTTGTCGAGATTTTTGTTACTCGAAAGGATGGTATCCTTGTCATTATTGAAGGTAGTTTGTTGTCGATATCTTTGTTTCTCCAATGTATGGTAGCCTTGTCATTATGGAAGTTAGTATGTCATTGAGATTTTTGTTAGTGTAATGGATGGTAGACTTGTCATTATGGAAGGTAGTCTATTGTCGAGATATTTGTTATTCCAATGGATTATAGCCTCGAATTATGGAAGGTAATCTTTTGTCGAGATTTTTGTTACTCCAATGGTTGGTAGCCTTGTCATTATTGAAGTTAGTTTGTCATTGAGATTTCTGTTACTCCAATGGATTGTAGCCTTGTCATTATAGAAGGTAGTTTGTTCGTCAGATTTTTGTTACTCCAATGGATGGTAGACTTGTGATTTTGGAAGGTAGACTATTGTTGAGATTTTTGGTATTCCATTGGATGGTAACCTTGTCATTGTGGAAGGTAGTATTTTGTCGAGATTTGTGTTTCTCAAAAGGATGGTAGCCTTGTCATTATTGAAGGTAGTTTGTTGTCGATATCTTTGTTACTACAATGGATGGTAGCCTTGTCATTATGGAAGGTAGTCGGTTGTCGTGATTTTGTTACTCTAATGGATCGTAGCTTTGTCATTATGGAACATAGTCTGTTGTCGATATTTTTGTTACTCCAATGGATGGTATCTTGTCATTATTTAAGGTAGTCTATTGACGATATCTTTGTTACTCCAATGGATGGTAGCCTTGTCATTAAGGAAGGTAGTCTATTATGGAGATTTTTGTTATTCCAATGGATGGTAGCCTTTTCATTATGGAAGGTAGTTTTTTTTCGAGATTTTTGTTACTCCAATGCATTGTAGCGTTGTCATTATGGAAGGTAGTCTATTGTCGAGATTTTTGTTACCCAAATGGATGGTAGCCTTGTAATTATGGAAGGTAGTCTGTTGTAGAGATTTTTGTTACTCCAATGGATGGTAGCCTTTTCATTATGGAAGGTAGTCTATTGTTGAGATTTCTGTTACTCCAATGGATTGTAGCCTTGTCATTATGGAAGGTAGTCTGATGTTCAGATTTTTGTTACTCCAATGGATGGTAGCCTTGTCATTATGGAAGGTAGTCTATTGTCGAGATTTTTATTATTCCAATGGATGGTAGCCTTGTCATTATGGAAGGTAGTTTTTTGTCGAGATTTTTGTTACTCCAGTGGATTGTAGCCTTGTCATTATGGAAAGTAGTCTATTGTCGAGATTTTTGATACCGAAATGGATGGTAGCCTTGTAATTATGGAAGGTAGTCTGTTGTAGAGATTTTTGTTACTCCAATGGATGGTAGCCTTTTCATTATGGAAGGTAGTCTATTGTTGAGATTTCTGTTACTCCAATGGATTGTAGCCTTGTCATTATGGAAGGTAGTCTGATGTTCAGATTTTTGTTACTCCAATGGATGCTAGCCTTGTCATTATGGAAGGTAGTCTATTGTCGAGATTTTTTTTATTCCAATGGATGGTAACCTTGTCATTATTGAAGGTAGTCTTTTGTCTAGATTGTAGTTACTCCAATGGATGATAACCTTGTCATTATGGAAGGTAGTCTATTGTCGAGATTTTTGTTATTCCAATGGATGGTAGACTTGTCATTATGGAAGGTAGTCTATTGTCGTGATTTTGTTACTCTAATGGATCGTAGCCTTGTCATTATTGAACATAGTCTGTTGTCGATATTTTGGTTACTCCAATGGATGGTATCCTTGTCATTATTTAAGGTAGTCTATTGTCGATATCTTTGTTATTCCAATGGATGGTAGCCTTGTCATTATGGAAGGTAGTCTATTGTCAAGATTTTTGTTATTCCAATGGATGGTAGCCTTGTCATTATGGAAGGTAGTTTTTTGTCGAGATTTTTGTTACTCCAATGCATTGTAGCCTTGTCATTATGGAAAGTAGTCTGTTGTAGAGATTTTTGTTACTCCAATGGATGGTAGCCTTTTCATTATGGAAGGTACTCTATTGTTGAGATTTCTGTTACTCCAATGGATTGTAGCCTTGTCATTATGGAAGGTAGTCTATTGTCGAGATTTTTTTTATTCCAATGGATGGTAGCCTTGTCATTATGGAAGGTAGTCTTTTGTCGAGATTTTTGTTACTCCAATGGATTGTAGCCTTGTCATTATGGAAGGTAGTCTATTGTCGAGATTTTTGTTATTCCAATGGATGGTAGACTTGTCGTTATGGAAGGTAGTCTGTATTTTGTGATTTTGTTACTCTAATGGATCGTAGCCTTGTCATTATGGAACATAGTCTGTTGTCGATATTTTTGTTACTCCAATGGATGGTATCCTTGTCATTATTTAAGGTAGTCTATTGTCGATATCTTTGTTATTCCAATGGATGGTATCCTTGTCATTATGGAAGGTAGTCTATTGTCGAGATTATTGTTATTCCTATGGATGGTAACCTTGTAATTATGGTAGGTAGTCTTTTGTCTAGATTGTTGTTACTCCAATGGATGGTATCCTTGTCATTATTGAAGGTGGTCTGTTGTCGATATCTTTGTTACTCCAATGTATAATAGACTTGTTCTTATGGAAGGTAATCTGTTGTCGAGATTTTTGATACTCCAATGGATGGTAGCCTTGTCATTATGGAAGGTAGTCTGTCGTTGAGATTTCTGTTACTCCAATGGATTGTAGCCGTGTCATTATGGAAGGTAGTCTATTGCCGAGATATTTGTTATTCAAATTGATTTTAGCCTTGTCATTATGGAAGGTAGTCTTTTGTCGAGATTTTTCTTACTCCAATGGATGGTAGCCTTGTCATTATTGAAGTTAGTTTGTTGTTGAGATTTCTGTTACTCCAATGAATTGTAGCCTTGTCATTATGGAAGGTAGTTTGTTCGTCAGATTTTTGTTACTCCAATGGATGGTAGACATGTGATTATGGAAGGTAGATTGTTGTCGAGATTTTTGTTATTCCATTGGATGGTAACCTTGTCATTATGGAAGGTAGTATTTTGTCGAGATTTTTGTTACTCGAAAGGATGGTATACTTGTCATTATTGAAGGTAGTTTGTTGTCGATATCTTTGTTTCTCCAATGGATGGTAGCTTTGTCATTATGGAAGTTAGTATGTCATTGAGATTTTTGTTAGTCTAATGGATGGTAGACTTGTCATTATGGAAGGTAGTCTATTGTCGAGATATTTGTTATTCCAATGGATTGTAGCCTCGAATTATGGAAGGTAATCTTTTGTCGAAATTTTTGTTACTCCAATGGTTGGTAGCCTTGTCATTATTGAAGTTAGTTTGTCATTGAGATTTCTGTTACTCTAATGGATTGTAGCCTTGTCATTATAGAAGGTAGTTTGTTCGTCAGATTTTTGTTACTCCAATGGATGGTAGACTTGTGATTTTGGAAGGTAGAATATAGTTGAGATTTTTGGTATTCCATTGGATGGTAACCTTGTCATTGTGGAAGGTAGTATTTTGTCGAGATTTTTGTTTCTCAAAAGGATGGTAGCCTTGTCATTATTGAATGTAGTTTGTTGTCGATATCTTTGTTACTACAATGGATGGTAGCCTTGTCATTATGGAAGGTAGTCGGTTGTCGTGATTTTGTTACTCTAATGGATCGTAGCCTTGTCATTATGGAACATAGTCTGTTGTCGATATTTTTGTTACTCCAATGGATGGTATCCTTGTCATTATTTAAGGTAGTCTATTGACGATATCTTTGTTACTCCAACGGATGGTAGCCTTGTCATTATGGAAGGTAGTCTATTGTGGAGATTTTTGTTATTCCAATGGATGGTAGCCTTGTCATTATGGAAGGTAATCTGTTGTAGATATTTTTGTTACTCCAATGGATGGTAGCCTTTTCATTATGGAAGGTAGTCTATTGTTGAGATTTCTGTTACTCCAATGGATTGTAGCCTTGTCATTATGGAAGGTAGTCTGATGTTCAGATTTTTGTTACTCCAATGGATGGTAGCCTTGTCATTATTGAAGGTAGTCTATTGTCGAGATTTTTGTTATTCCAATGGATGGTAGCCTTGTCATTATGGAAGGTACTTTTTTGTCGAGATTTTTGTTACTCCAATGCATTGTAGCGTTGTCATTATGGAAGGTAGTCTATTGTCGAGATTTTTGTTACCCAAATGGATAGTAGCCTTGTAATTATGGAAGGTAGTCTATTGTAGAGATTTTTGTTACTCCAATGGATGGTAGCCTTTTCATTATGGAAGGTAGTCTATTGTTGAGATTTCTGTTACTCCAATGGATTGAAGCCTTGTCATTATGGAAGGTAGTCTGATGTTCAGATTTTTGTTACTCCAATGGATAGTAGCCTTGTCATTATGGAAGGTAGTCTATTGTCGAGATTTTTGTTATTCCAATGGATGGTAGCCTTGTCATTATGGAAGGTACTTTTTTGTCGAGATTTTTGTTACTCCAATGGATTGTAGCCTTGTCATTATGGAAGGTAGTCTATTGTCGAGATTTTTTATACCCAAATGGATGGTAGCCTTGTAATTATGAAAGGTAGTCTGTTGTAGAGATTTTTGTTACTCCAATGGATGGTAGCCTTTTCATTATGGAAGGTAGTCTATTGTTGAGATTTCTGTTAGTCCAATGGATTGTAGCCTTGTCATTATGGAAGGTAGTCTGATGTTCAGATTTTTGTTACTCCAATGGATGGTAGCCTTGTCATTATGGAAGGTAGTCTATTGTCGAGATTTTTGTTATTCCAATGGATGGTAGCCTTGTCATTATGGAAGGTAGTCTGTCGTTGAGATTTTTGTTACTCCAATGGATGGTAACCTTTTCATTATGGAAGGTAATCTATTGTCGAGATTTTTGTTACCCAAATGGATGGTAGCCTTGTAATTATGGAAGGTCGTATGTTGTCGAGATTTGTGTTACTCCAATGTATGGTAGCCTTGACGTTATGGAAGGTAGTCTGTTGTCGAGATTTTTGTTACTCAAATGGATGGTAGCCTTGTCTTTATGGAAAGTAGTTTGTCGTTGAGATTTTTGTTACTCCAATGGATGGTAGCCTTGTCATTATGGAAGTTAGTATGTCATTGAGATTTTTGTTACTCTAATGGATGGTAGACCTGTCATTATGGAAGGTAGTCTTTTATCGAGATATTTGTTATTCCAATGGATTGTAGCCTTGTCATTATTGTAGGTAGTCTTTTGTCGAGATTTTTGTTACTCTAATGGATGGTAGCCTTATCATTATTGAAGTTAGTTTGTCGTTGAGATTTCTGTTACTCCAATGGATTGTAGCCGTGTCATTATGGAAGGTAGTCTATTGCCGAGATATTTGTTATTCAAATTGATTGTAGCCTTGTCATTATGGAAGGTAGTCTTTTGTCGAGATTTTTGTTACTCCAATGGATGGTAGCCTTGTCATTATTGAAGTTAGTTTGTCGTTGAGATTTCTGTTACTCCAATGAATTGTAGCCTTGTCATTATGGAAGGTAGTTTGTTCGTCAGATTTTTGTTACTCCAATGGATGGTAGACATGTGATTATGGATGGTAGATTGTTGTCGAGATTTTTGTTATTCCATTGGATGGTAACTTTGTCATTATGGAAGGTAGTATTTTGTCGAGATTTTTGTTACTCGAAAGGATGGTATCCTTGTCATTATTGAAGGTAGTTTGTTGTCGATATCTTTGTTTCTGCAATGGATGGTAGCTTTGTCATTATGGAAGTTAGTATGTCATTGAGATTTTTGTTAGTCTAATGGATGGTAGACTTGTCATTATGGAAGGTAGTCTATTGTCTAGATATTTGTTATTCCAATGGATTGTAGCCTCGAAATATGGAAGGTAATCTTTTGTCGAGATTTTTGTTACTCCAATGGTTGGTAGCCTTGTCATTATTGAAGTTAGTTTGTCATTGAGATTTCTGTTACTCCAATGGATTGTAGCCTTGTCATTATGGAAGGTAGTTTGTTCGTCAGATTTTTGTTACTCCAATGGATGGTAGACTTGTGATTATGGAAGGTAGACTATTGTTGAGATTTTTGGTATTCCATTGGATGGTAACCTTGTCATTGTGGAAGGTAGTATTTTGTCGAGATTTTTGTTTCTCAAAAGGATTGTAGCCTTGTCATTATTGAAGGTAGTTTGTTGTCGATATCTTTGTTACTACAATGGATGGTAGCCTTGTCATTATGGAAGGTAGTCGGTTGTCGTGATTTTGTTACTCTAATGGATCGTAGCCTTGTCATTATGGAACATAGTCTGTTGTCGATATTTTTGTTACTCCAATGGATGGTATCCTTGTCATTATTTAAGGTAGTCTATTGACGATATCTTTGTTACTCCAATGGATGGTAGCCTTGTCATTATGGAAGGTAGTCTATTGTGGATATTTTTGTTATTCCAATGGATGGTAGCCTTGTCATTATGGAAGGTAGTTTTTTGTCGAGATTTTTGTTACTCCAATGCATTGTAGCCTTGTCATTATGGAAGGTAGTCTATTGTCGAGATTTTTGTTACCCAAATGGATGGTAGCCTTGTAATTATGGAAGGTAGTCTGTTGTAGAGATTTTTGTTACTCCAATGGATGGTAGCCTTTTCATTATGGAAGGTAGTCTATTGATGAGATTTCTGTTACTCCAATGGATTGTAGCCTTGTCATTATGGAAGGTAGTCTGATGTTCAGATTTTTGTTACTCCAATGGATTGTAGCCTTATCATTATGGAAGGTAGTCTATTGTCGAGATTTTTGTTATTCCAATGGATGGTAGCCTTGTCATTATGGAAGGTAGTTTTTTGTCGAGATTTTTGTTACTCCAATGGATTGTAGCCTTGTCATTATGGAAGGTAGTCTATTGTCGAGATTTTTGATACCCAAATTGATGGTAGCCTTGTAATTATGAAAGGTAGTCTGTTGTAGAGATTTTTGTTACTCCAATGGATGGTAGCCTTTTCATTATGGAAGGTAGTCTATTGTTGAGATTTTTGTTACTCCAATGGATTGTAGCCTTGTCATTATGGAAGGTAGTCTGATGTTCAGATTTTTGTTACTCCAATGGATGCTAGCCTTGTCATTATGGAAGGTAGTCTATTGTCGAGATTTTTTTTTATTCCAATGGATGGTAACCTTGTCATTATGGAAGGTAGTCTTTTGTCTAGATTGTTGTTACTCCAATGGATGATAACCTTGTCATTATGGAAGGTAGTCTATTGTCGAGATTTTTGTTATTCCAATGGATTGTAGACTTGTCATTATGGAAGGTAGTCTGTTGTCGTGATTTTGTTACTCTAATGGATCGTAGCCTTGTCATTATGGAACATAGTCTGTTGTCGATATTTTTGTTACTCCAATGGATGGTATCCTTGTCATTATTTAAGGTAGTCTATTGTCGATATCTTTGTTATTCCAATGGATGGTAGCCTTGTCATTATGGAAGGTAGTCTATTGTCGAGATTTTTGTTATTCCAATGGATGGTAGCCTTGTCATTATGGAAGGTAGTTTTTTGTCGAGATTTTTGTTACTCCAATGGATTGTAGCCTTGTCATTATTGAAAGTATTCTATTGTCGAGATTTTGGTTACCCAAATGGATGATAGCCTTGTAATTATGGAAGGTAGTCTATTGTAGAGATTTTTGTTACTCCAATGGATGGTAGCCTTTTCATTATGGAAGGTAGTCTATTGTTGAGATTTCTGTTACTCCAATGGATTGTAGCCTTGTCATTATGGAAGGTAGTCTGATGTTCAGATTTTTGTTACTCCAATGGATGGTAGCCTTGTCATTATGGAAGGTAGTCTATTGTCGAGATTTTTGTTATTCCAATGGATGGTAGCCTTGTAATTATGGAAGGTAGTTTTTTGTCGAGATTTTTGTTACTCCAATGGATTGTAGCCTTGTCATTATGGAAGGTAGTCAATTGTCGACATTTTTGTTACCCAAATGGATGGTAGCCTTGTAATTATGGAAGGTAGTCTATTGTAGAAATTTTTGTTACTCCAATGGATGGTAGCCTTTTCATTATGGAAGGTAGTCTATTGTTGAGATTTCTATTACTCCAATGGATTGTAGCATTGTCATTATGGAAGGTAGTCTGATGTTCAGATTTTTGTTACTCCAATGGATGCTAGCCTTGTCATTATGGAAGGTAGTCTATTGTCGAGATTTTTGTTATTCCAATGGATGGTAACCTTGTCATTATGGAAGGTAGTCTTTTGTCTAGATTGTTGTTACTCCAATGGATGATAACCTTGTCATTATGGAAGGTAGTCTATTGTCGAGATTTTTGTTATTCCAATGGATGGTAGACTTGTCATTATGGAAGGTAATCTGTTGTCGAGATTTTTGATACTCCAATGGATGGTAGCCTTGTCATTATGGAAGGTAGTCTGTTGTTGAGATTTCTGTTACTCCAATGGATTCTAACCTTGTCATATGGAAGGTACTGTGTTGTTCAGATTTTTGTTACTCCAATGGATGGTAACCTTGTAATTATGGAAGGTGATCTATTGTCGATATTTTTGTTATTCTATTGGATGGTAGCCTTTTCATTATGAAAGGTAGTCTGTTGTCGAGATTTTTGTTATTCCAATGGATGGTAACCTTGTCATTATGGAAGGTAGTATGTTGTCGAGATTTGTGTTACTCCAATGTATGGTAGCCTTGACGTTATGGAAGGTAGTCTGTTGTCGAGATTTTTGTTACTCAAATGGATGGTAGCCTTGTCTTTATGGAAAGTAGTCTGTCGTTGAGATTTTTGTTACTCCAATGGATGGTAGCCTTGTCATTATGGAAGTTAGTATGTCATTGAGATTTTTGTTACTCTAATGGATGGTAGACCTGTCATTATGGAAGGTAGTCTTTTATCGAGATATTTGTTATTCCAATGGATTGTAGACTTGTCATTATGGTAGGTAGTCTTTTGTCGAGATTTTTGTTACTCTAATGGATGGTAGCCTTATCATTATTGAAGTTAGTTTGTCGTTGAGATTTCTGTTACTCCAATGGATTGTAGCCGTGTCATTATGGAAGGTAGTCTATTGCCGAGATATTTGTTATTCAAATTGATTGTAGCCTTGTCATTATGGAAGGTAGTCTTTTATCGAGATTTTTGTTAATCCAATGGATGGTAGCCTTGTCATTATTGAAGTTAGTTTGTCGTTAAGATTTCTGTTACTCCAATGAATTGTAGCCTTGTCATTATGGAAGGTAGTTTGTTCGTCAGATTTTTGTTACTCCAATGGATGGTAGACATGTGATTATGGAAGGTAGATTGTTGTCGAGATTTTTGTTATTCCATTGGATGGTAACCTTGTCATTATGGAAGGTAGTATTTTTTCGAGATTTTTGTTTCTCAAAAGGATGGTAGCCTTGTCATTATTGAAGGTAGTTTGTTGTCAATATCTTTGTTACTACAATGGATGGTAGCCTTGTCATTATGGAAGGTAGTCGGTTGTCGTGATTTTGTTACTCTAATGGATCGTAGCCTTGTCATTATGGAACATAGTCTGTTGTCGATATTATTGTTACTCCAATGGATGGTATCCTTGTCATTATATTAGGTAGTCTATTGACGATATCTTTGTTACTCCAATGGATGGTAGCCTTGTCATTATGGAAGGTAGTCTATTGTGGAGATTTTTTTTATTCCAATGGATGGTAGCCTTGTCATTATGGAAGGTAGTTTTTAGTCGAGATTTTTGTTACTCCAATGCATTGTTGCCTTGTCATTATGGAAGGTAATCTATTGTCGAGATTTTTGTTACCCAAATGGATGATAGCCTTGTAATTATGGAAGGTAGTCTGTTGTAGAGATTTTTGTTACTCCAATGGATGAGAGCCTTTTCATTATGGAAGGTAGTCTATTGTTGAGATTTCTGTTACTCCAATGGATTGTAGCCTTGTCATTATGGAAGGTAGTCTGATGTTCAAATTTTTGTTACTCCAATGGATGGTAGCCTTGTCATTATGGAAGGTAGTCTATTGTCGAGATTTTTCTTATTCCAATGGATGGTAGCCTTGTCATTATGGAAGGTAGTTTTTTGTCGAGATTTTTGTTACTCCAATGGATTGTAGCCTTGTCATTATGGAAGGTAGTCTATTGTCGAGATTTTTGATACCCAAATGGATGGTAGCCTTGTAATTATGAAAGGTAGTTTGTTGTAGATATTTTTGTTACTCAAATGGATGGTAGCCTTTTCATTATGGAAGGTAGTCTATTGTTGAGATTTCTGTTACTCCAATGGATTGTAGCCTTGTCATTATGGAAGGTAGTTTGATGTTCAGATTTTTGTTACTCCAATGGATGCTAGCCTTGTCATTATGGAAGGTAGTCTATTGTCGAGATTTTTTTTATTCCAATGGATGGTAACCTTGTCATTATGGAAGGTAGTCTTTTGTCTAGATTGTTGTTACTCCAATGGATTGTAGCCTTGTCATTATGGTAGGTAGTCTTTTGTCGAGATTTTTGTTACTCCAATGGATGGTAGCCTTATCATTATTGAAGTTAGTTTGTCGTTGAGATTTCTGTTACTCCAATGGATTGTAGCCTTGTCATTATGGAAGGTAGTTTGTTCGTCAGATTTTTTATACTCCAATGGATAGTAGACTTATCATTATTTAAGGTAGTCTATTATCGATATCTTTATTACTCCAATGGATGGTAGCCTTGTCATTATGGAAGGTAGTCTATTGTCGAGATTTTTGTTATTCCAATGGATGGTAGCCTTGTCATTATGGAAGGTAGTTTTTTGTCGAGATTTTTGTTACTCCAATGGATTGTAGCCTTGTCATTATGGAAGGTAGTCTATTGTCGAGATTTTTGTTACCCAAATGGATGGTAGCCTTGTAATTATGGAAGGTAGTCTATTGTAGAGATTTTTGTTACTCCAATGGATGGTAGCCTTTTCATTATGGAAGGTAGTCTATTGTTGAGATTTCTATTACTCCAATGGATTGTAGCCTTGTCATCATGGAAGGTAGTCTGATGATCAGATTTTTGTTACTCCAATGGACGCTAACCTTGTCATTATGGAAGGTAGTCTATTATCGAGATTTTTGTTATTCCAATGGATGGTAACCTTGTCATTATGGAAGGTAGTCTTTTGTCTAGATTGTTATTACTCCAATGGATGATAGCCTTGTCATTATGGAAGGTAGTCTATTGTCGAGATTTTTGTTATTCCAATGGATGGTAGACTTGTCATTATGGAAGGTAATCTGTTGTCGAGATTTTTGATACTCCAATGGATGGTAGCCTTGTCATTATGGAAGGTAGTATGTTGTCGAGATTTGTGTTACTCCAATGAATGGTAGCCTTGACGTTATGGAAGGTAGTCTGTTGTCGAGATTTTTGTTACTCAAATGGATGGTAGCCTTGTCTTTATGGAAGGTAGTCTGTCGTTGAGATTTTTGTTACTCTAATGGATGGTAGCCTTGTCATTATGGAAGTTAGTATGTCATTGAGATTTTTGTTACTCTAATGGATGGTAGACCTGTCATTATGGAAGGTAGTCTTTTATCGAGATATTTGTTATTCCAATGGATTGTAGCCTTGTCATTATGGTAGGTAGTCTTTTGTCGAGATTTTTGTTGCTCCAATGGATGGTAGCCTTATCATTATTGAAGTTAGTTTGTCGTTGAGATTTCTGTTACTCCAATGGATTGTAGCCTTGTCATTATGGAAGGTAGTTTGTTCGTCAGATTTTTGATACTCCAATGGATAGTAGACTTATCATTATTTAAGGTAGTCTATTATCGATATCTTTATTACTCCAATGGATGGTAGCCTTGTCATTATGGAAGGTAGTCTATTGTCGAGATTTTTGTTATTCCAATGGATGGTAGCCTTGTCATTATGGAAGGTAGTTTTTTGTCGAGATTTTTGTTACTCCAATGGATTGTAGCCTTGTCATTATGGAAGGTAGTCTATTGTCGATATTTTTGTTACCCAAATGGATGGTAGCCTTGTAATTATGGAAGGTAGTCTATTGTAGAGATTTTTGTTACTCCAATGGATGGTAGCCTTTTCATTATGGAAGGTAGTCTATTGTTGAGATTTCTATTACTCCAATGGATTGTAGCCTTGTCATTATGGAAGGTAGTCTGATGTTCAGATTTTTGTTACTCCAATGGACGCTAACCTTGTCATTATGGAAGGTAGTCTATTATCGAGATTTTTGTTATTCCAATGGATGGTAACCTTGTCATTATGGAAGGTAGTCTTTTGTCTAGATTGTTATTACTCCAATGGATGATAGCCTTGTCATTATGGAAGGTAATCTGTTGTCGAGATTTTTGATACTCCAATGGATGGTAGCCTTGTCATTATGGAAGGTAGTCTGTCGTTGAGATTTCTGTTACTCCAATGGATTGTAGCCTTGTCATATGGAAGGTATTGTGTTGTTCAGATTTTTGTTACTCCAATGGATGGTAACCTTGTCATTATGGAAGGTGGTCTATTGTCGAGATTTTTGTTATTCTATTGGATGGTAGCCTTTTCATTATGGAAGGTAGTCTGTTGTCGAGATTTTTGTTATTCCAATGGATGGTAACCTGGTCATTATGGAAGGTAGTATGTTGTCGAGATTTGTGTTACTCTAATGTATGGTAGCCTTGACGTTATGGAAGGTAGTCTGTTGTCGAAATTTTTGTTACTCAAATGGATGGTTGCCTTGTCTTTTTGGAAGGTAGTCTGTCGTTGAGATTTTTGTTACTCCAAATGATGGTAGCCTTGTCATTATGGAAGTTAGTATGTCATTGAGATTTTTGTTACTCTAATGGATGGTAGACTTGTCATTTTGGAAGGTAGTCTATTATCGAGATATTTGTTATTCCAATGGATTGTAGCCTTGTCATTATGGTAGGTAGTCTTTTGTCGAGATTTTTGTTACTCCAATGGATGGTAGCCTTGTCATTATTGAAGTTAGTTTGTCGTTGAGATTTCTGTTACACCAATGGATTGTAGCCTTGTCATTATGGAAGGTAGTTTGTTCGTTAGATTTTTGTTACTCCAATGGATGGTAGAGTTGTGATTATGGAAGGTAGACTGTTGTCAAGATTTTTGTTATTCCATTGGATGTTAGCCTTGTCATTATGCAAGGTAGTCTGTTGTCGAGATTTTTGTTACTCGAAAGGATGGTAGCCTTGCCATTGTTGAAGGTAGTTTGTTGATGATATCTTTGTTACTCCAATGAATGATAGCCTTGTCATTATGGAAGGTAGTATGTTGTCGATATTTTTGTTACTCCAATGGATGGTAGCCTTATCATTATAGAATGTAGTTAGTTGTCCATATTTTTTTACTCTAATGGATCGTAGCCTTGTCATTATGGAACATAGTCCGTTCTCGATATTTTTGTTACACCAATGGATGGTACCCTTGTCATTATGGAAGGTAGTTTGTTGTCGATATTTTTTTTACTCCAATGGATTGTATCCTTGTCATTATTGAAGGTAGTCTATTGTCGATATCTTTGTTACTCCAATGGATGGTAGCCTTGTCATTATGGAAGGGAGTCTATTGTCGAGATTTTTGTTACCCAAATGGATGGCAGCCTTGTAATTATGGAAGTTAGTCTATTGTAGAGATTTTTGCTACTCCAATTGATGGTAGCCTTTTCATTATGGAAGGTAGTCTGTCGTTGAGATTTCTGTTACTCCAATGGATTGTAGCCTTGTCATTATGGAAGGTAGTCTTTTGTCGAGATTTTTGTTACTCCAATGGATGGTAGCCTTGTCATTATGGAAGGTAGTCTATTGTCTAGATTAATGTTATTCCAATGGATGGTAACCTTGTCATTATGGTAGGTTGTCTTTTGTCTAGATTGTTTTTACTCCAATGGATGGTAGCCTTGTCATTTTGGAAGGTAGTCTATTGTCGAGATTTTTGCTATTCCAATGGATGGTAGCCTTGTCATTATTGAAGGTAGTCGGTCGTTAAGATTTATTTTACTCAAATGGATAGTAGCCATGTAATTATGGAAGATAGTCTGTTGTTCAGATTTTTGTTATTCCAATGGATGGTAACCTTGTCATTATGGAAGGTAGTCTATTGTCGAGATTTTTGTTATTCCTTGGATGGTAGCCTTATCATTATGGAAGGTAGTCTGCTGTCGAGATTTTTGTTACTCCAATGGATGGTAACCTTGTCATTATGGAAGGTAGTCTGTTGTCAAGATTTGTTTTACTCCAATGGATGGTAGCCTTGTCATTATGGAAGTTAGTATGTCATTGAGATTTTTGTTACTCTAATGGATGGTAGACTTTTGTCGAGATTTTTGTTACTCTAATGGATGGTAGTCTTGTCATTATGGAAGGTAGTCTATTATCGAGATATTTGTTATTCCAATGGATTGTAGCCTTGTCATTATGGAAGGTAGTCTTTTGTCGAGATTTTTGTTACTCCAATGGATGGTAGCCTTGTCTTTATGGAAGTTAGTTTGTCGTTGAGATTTCTGTTACTCCAAAGGATTGAAGCCTTGTCATTATGGAAGGTAGTTTGTTCGTCAGATTTTTGTTACTCCAATGGATGGTAGACATGTGATTATGGAAGGTAGTCTGTTGTCGAGATTATTGTTATTCCATTGGATGTTAACCTTGTCATTATGGAAGGTAGTATTTTGTCGAGATTTTTTTTACTCGAAAGGATGGTATCCTTGTCATTATTGAAGGTAGTTTGTTGTCGATATCTTTATTACTCCAATGGATGGTAGCCTTGTCATTATGGAAGTTAGTATGTCATTGAGATTTTTGTTACTCTAATGGATGGTAGACTTGTCATTATGGAAGGTAGTCTAATGTCGAGATATTTGTTATTCCATTGGATTGTAGCCTTGTAATTATGGAAGGTAGTCTTTTGTGGAGATTTTTGTTACTCCAATGGATGGTAGCCTAGTCATTATTGAAGTTAGTTTGTCGTTGAGATTTCTGTTTCTCCAATGGATTGTAGCCTTGTCATTATGGAAGGTAGTTTGTTCGTCAGATTTTTGTTACTCCAATGGATGGTAGACTTGTGATTATGGAAGGTAGACTATTGTCGAGATTTTTGGTATTCCATTGGATGGTAACCTTGTCATTATGGAAGGTAGTATTTTGTCGAGATTTTTGTTTCTCAAAAGGATGGTAGCCTTGTCATTATTGAAGGTAGTTTGTTGTCAATATCTTTGTTACTACAATGGATGAAAGCCTTGTCATTATGGAAGGTAGTTTGTTGTCGTGATTTTGTTACTCTAATGGATCGTAGCCTTGTCATTATGGAACATAGTCTGTTGTCGATATTTTTGTTACTCCAATGGATGGTATCCTTGTCATTATTTAAGGTAGTCTATTGTCGATATCTTTGTTACTCCAATGGATGGTAGCCTTGTCAATATGGAAGGTAGTCTATTGTCGAGATTTTTGTTATTCCAATGGATGGTAGCCTTGTCATTATGGAAGGTAGTTTTTTGTCGAGATTTCTGTTACTCCAATGGATTGTAGCCTTGTCATTATTGAAGGTAGTCTATTGTCGAGATTTTTGTTACACAAATGGATGGTAGCCTTGTCATTATGGAAGGTAGTCTATTGTCGAGATTTTTGTTACCCAAATGGATGGTAGCCTTGTAATTATGGAAGGTAGTCTATTGTTGAGATTTCTGTTACTCCAATGGATTGTACCATTGTCATTATGGAAGGTAGTCTGATGTTCAGATTTTTGTTACTCCAATGGATGCTAGCCTTGTCATTATGGAAGGTAGTCTATTGTCGAGATTTTTGTTATTCCAATGGATGGTAACCTTGTCATTATGGAAGGTAGTCTTTTGTCTAGATTGTTGTTACTCCAATGGATGATAACCTTGTCATTATGGAAGGTAATCTGCTGTCGAGATTTTTGATACTCCAATGGATGGTAGCCTTGTCGTTATGGAAGGTAGTCTGTCGTTGAGATTTCTGTTACTCCAATGGATTGTAGCCTTGTCATATGGAAGGTAGTGTGTTGTTCAGATTTTTGTTACTCCAATGGATGGTAACCTTGTCATTATGGAAGGTGGTCTATTGTCGAGATTTTTGTTATTTTATTGGATGGTAGCCTTTTCATTATGAAAGGTAGTCTGTTGTCGAGATTTTTGTTATTCTAATGGATGGTAACCTTGTCATTATGGAAGGTAATCTGTTGTCGAGATTTGTGTTACTCCAATGTATGGTAGCCTTGACGTTATGGAAGGTAGTCTGTTGTCGAGATTTTTGTTACTCAAATGGATGGTAGCCTTGTCTTTATGGAAGGTAGTCTGTCGTTGAGATTTTTGTTACTCCAATGGATGGTAGCCCTGTCATTATGGAAGTTAGTATGTCATTTAGATTTTTGTTACTCTAATAGATGGTAGACTTGTCATTAGGGAAGGTAGTCTATTATCGAGATATTTGTTATTCCAATGGATTGTAGCCTAGTCATTATGGTAGGTAGTCTTTTATCGACATTTTTGTTACTCCAATGGATGGTAGCCTTTTCAATATTGAAGTTAGTTTGTCGTTGAGATTTCTGTTACTCCAATGGATTGCAGCCTTGTCATTATGGAAGGTAGTTTGTTCATCAGATTTTTGTTACTCCAATGGATGGTAGACTTGTCATTATTTAACGTAGTCTATTGTCGATATCTTTGTTACTCCAATGGATGGTAGCCTTGTCATTATGGAAGGTAGTCTATTGTCGAGATTTTTGTTATTCCAATGGATGGTAGCCTTGTCATTATGGAAGGTAGTTTTTTGTCGAGATATTTGTTACTCCAATGGATTGTAGCCTTGTCATTATGGAAGGTAGTCTATTGTCGAGATTTTTGTTACCTAAATGGATGGTATCCTTGTAATTATGGAAGGTAGTCTGTTGTAGAGATTTTTCTTACTCCAATGGATGGTAGCCTTTTCATTATGGAAGGTAGTCTATTGTTGAGATTTCTGTTACTCCAATGGATTGTAGCCTTGTCATTATGGAAGGTAGTCTGATGTTCAGATTTTTGTTACTCCAATGGATGCTAGCCTTGTCATTATGGAAGGTAGTCTATTGTCGAGATTTTTGTTATTCCAATGGATGGTAACCTTGTCATTATGGAAGGTAGTCTTTTGTCTAGATTTTTATTACTCCAATGGATGATAGCCTTGTCATTATGGAAGGTAGTCTATTGTCGAGATTTTTGTTATTCCAATGGATGGTATCCTTGTAATTATGGAAGGTAATCTGTTGTCGAGATTTTTGATACTCCAATGGATGGTAGCCTTGTCATTATGGAAGGTAGTCTGTCGTTGAGATTTCTATTACTCCAATGGATTGTAGCCTTGTCATTATGGAAGGTAGTGTGTTATTCAAATTTTTGTTACTCCAATGGATGGTAACCTTGTCATTATGGAAGGTAGTCTATTGTCTTGATTTTTGTTATTCTATTGGATGGTAGCCTTTTCATTATTGAAGGTAGTTTGTTGTCGAGATTTTTGTTATTCCAATGGATGGTAACCTTGTCATTATGGAAGGTAGTCTGTTGTCGAGATTTGTGTTACTCCAATGTATAGTAGCCTTGTCGTTATGGAAGGTAGTCTGTTGTCGAGATTTTTGTTACTCAAATGGATGGTAGCCTTATCTTTATGGAAGGTAGTCTGTCGTTGAGATTTTTGTTACTCCAATGGATTGTAGCCTTGACATTATGGAAGGTAGTCTTTTGTCGAGATTTTTGTTACTCCAATGGATGGTAGCCTTATCTTTATGGAAGGTAGTCTGTCGTTGAGATTTTTGTTACTCCAATGGATTGTAGCCTTGTCATTATGGAAGGTTGTCTTTTGTCGAGATTTTTGTTACTCCAATGGATGGTAGCCTTGTCATTATTGAAGTTAGTTTGTCGTTCAGATTTTTGTTACTCCAATGGATTGTAGCCTTGTCATTATGGTAGGTAGTTTGTTCTTTAGATTTTTGTTACTCCAATGGATGGTAGACTTGTGATTATGGAAGGTAGACTGTTGTCGATATTTTTGTTATTCCAATGGATGGTAGCCATGTCATTATGGAAGGTAGTCTGTTGTTGAGATTTTTGTTACTCGGAAGGATGGTAGCCTTGCCATTGTTGAAGGTAGTTTGTTGTCGATATCTTTGTTACTCCACTGGATGGTAGCGTTGTCATTATGGAAGGTAGTCTATTGTCGAGATTTTTGTTACCCAAATGGATGGTAGCCTTGTAATTATGGAAGGTAGTCTAATGTAGATATTTTTGCTACTCCAATGGATGGTAGCCTTTTCATTATGGAAGGTAGTATGTCGTTGAGATTTCTGTTACTCCAATGGATTGTAGCCTTGTCATTATGGAAGGTAGTCTGTTGTTCAGATTTTTGTTACTCCAATGGATGCTAGCCTTGTTATTATGGAAGGTAGTATATTGTCTAGATTAATGTTATTCCAATGGATGGTAACCTTGTCATTATGGTAGGTTGTCTTTTGTCTAGATTGTTGTTACTCCAATGGATAGTAGCCTTGTCATTTTGGAAGGTAGTCTATTGTCGAGATTTTTGTTATTCCAATGGATGGTAGCCTTATCATTATGGAAGGTAGTCTGTTGTCGAGATTTTTGTTACTCCAATGGATGGTAACCTTGTCATTATGGAAGGTAGTCTGTTGTCGATATTTGTGTTACTCCAATGGATGGTAGCCTTGTCATTATGGAAGTTAGTATGTCATTGAGATTTTTGTTACTCTAATGGATGGTAGACTTGTCATTATGGAAGGTAGTCTATTATCGAGATATTTGTTATTCCAATGGATTGTAGCCTTATCATTATGGAAGGTAGTCTTTTGTCGAGATTTTTGTTACTCCAATGGATTGTAGCCTTGTCATTATGGAAGGTAGTATATTGTCGAGATTTTTGTTATTCTATTGGATGGTAGCCTTGTCATTATGGAAGGCAGTCTGTTGTCGAGATTTTTGTTATTCCAATGGATGGTAACCTTGTCATTATGGAAGGTAGTCTGTTGTCGAGATTTATGTTACTCCAATATATGGTAGCCTTGTCGTTATGGAAGGTAGTCTGTTGTCGAGATTTTTGTTACTCAAATTGATGGTAGCCTTGTCTTTTAGGGAGGTAGTCTGTCGTTGAGATTTTTGTTACTCTAATGGATGGTAGCCTTGTCATTATGGAAGTTAGTATGTCGTTGAGATTTTTGTTACTCCAATGGATGGTAGCCTTGTCATTATGGAAGGTAGTCTATTGTCAAGATATTTGTTATTCCAATGGATTGTAGCCTTGTCATTATGGAAGGTAGTCTTTTGTCAAGATTTTTGTTACTCCAATGGATGGTAGCCTTGTCATTATTGAAGTTAGTCCGTCGTTGAGATTTTTGTTAGTCCAATGGATTGTAGCCTTGTCATTATGGAAGGTAGTTTGTTCTTCATACTTTTGTTACTCTAATGGATGGTAGCCTTGTGATTATGGAAAGTAGACTGTTGTCGAGATTTTTGTTATTCCGTTGGATGGTAGCCTTGTAATTATGGAAGGTAGTCTATTGTCGATATTTTTGTTACTCCAATGGATGGTAGCCTTGTCATTATGGAAGGTAGTCTGCTGTCTAGATTTTGTTACTCGATTGGATTGTAGCCTTGTCATTATTGAAGGTAGTTTGTTTTCGATATCTTTGTTACTCCAATGGATGATAGCCTTATCATTATGGAAGGGAGTCTGTTGTCGATATTTTTGTTACTCCAATGGATGGTAGCCTTGTCATTACGGAAGGTAATTTGTTGTCGAGACTTTGTTACTCTAATGGATGGTAGCCTTGTCATTATGGAACATAGTCTGTTGTCGATATTTTTTTTACTCCAATAGATGGTAGCCTTATCATTATGGAAGGTAGTTTGTGGTCGATATTTTTGTTACTCCAATGGATGGTAGCCTTATCATTATGGAAGGTATTCTGTTGTTTAGATATTTGTTATTCCAATGGATGGTAATCTTGTCATTATGGAAGGTTGTCTTTTGACGAGACTTTTGTTACTCCAATGGATGGTAGCCTTGTCATTATTGAAGGTAGTCTGTTATCGATATCTTTGTTACTCTAATGGATGATAGCCTTGTCATTATGGAAGGTAGTGTGTTGTTCATATTTTTGTTATTCCAATGGATGATAGCCTTGTAATTATGGAAGGTAGTCTATTCTCGAGATTTTTGTTATTTAAATGGATGGTAGACTTGTCATTATGGAAGGTAATCTGTTGTCGAGATTTTTGATACTCAAATGGATGGTAGCCTTGTAATTATGGAAGGTAGTATGTTGTCGAGATATTTTTTACTCCAATGGATGGTAACCTTGTCATTATGGAAGGTAGTCTGTTGTCGATATTTGTGTTACTCCAATGGATGGTAGCCTTGTCATTATGGAAGTTAGTATGTCATTGAGATTTTTGTTACTCTAATGGATGGTAGACTTGTCATTATGGAAGGTAGTCTATTATCGAGATATTTGTTATTCCAATGGATTGTAGCCTTGTCATTATGGAAGGTAGTCTTTTGTCGAGATTTTTGTTACTCCAATGGATGGTAGCCTTGTCATTATTGAAGTTAGTTTGTCGTTGAGATTTTTGTTACTCCAATGGATTGTAGCCTTGTCATTATGGTAGGTAGTTTGTTCGTCAGATTTTTGTTACTCCAATGGATGGTAGACTTGTGATTATGGAAGGAAGACTGTTGTCGAGATTTTTGTTATTCCATTGGATGATAGCCTTGTCATTATGGAAGGTAGTCTGTTGTCGAGATTTTTATTACTCGAAAGGATGGTAGCCTTGCCATTGTTGAAGGTAGTTTTTGTCGATATCTTTGTTACTCCAATGAATGATAGCCTTGTCATTATGGAAGGTAGTATGTTGTCTAGATTAATGTTATTCCAATGGATGGTAACCTTATCATTATGGTAGGTAGTCTTTTGTCTAGATTGTTGTTACTCCAATGGATGGTAGCCTTCTCATTTTGGAAGGTAGTCTATTGTCGAGATTTTTGTTATTCCAATGGAAGGTAGCCTTGTCATTATTGAAGGTAGTCGGTCGTTAAGATTTATGTTACTCCAATGGATAGTAGCCTTGTTATTATGGAAGATAGTTTGTTGTTCAGATTTTTGTTATTCCAATGGTTGGTAACCTTATCATTATGGAAAGTAGTCTGGTGTCGAGATTTTTGTTACTCCAATGGATGGTAACCTTGTCATTATGGAAGGTATTCTGTTGTCGAGATTTGTGTTACTCCAATGTATGGTAGCCTTGTCGTTATGGAAGGTAGTCCATTGTCGAGATTTTTGTTACTCAAATGGATGGTAGCCTTGTCTTTATGGAAGGTAGTCTGTCATTGAGATTTTTGTTACTCTAATGGATGGTAGCCTTATACTTATGGAAGGTAGTATGTCGTTGAGATTTTTGTTACTCTAATCGATGATAGCCTTGTCATTATGGAAGGTAGTCTATTGTCGAGATATTATTTATTCTAATGGATTGTAGGCTTGTCATTATGGAAGGTAGTCTTTTGTCAAGATTTTTGTTATTCCAATGGATGGTAGCCTTGTGATTATTGAAGTTAGTCTATCGTTGAGATTTCTGTTAGTCCAATGGATTGTAGCCTTGTCATTATGGAAGGTAGTTTGTTCGTCATACTTTTCTTAATCTAATGGATGGTAGACTTGTGATTATGGAAAGCAGATTGTTGTCGAGATTTTTGTTATTCCGTTGGATGGTAGACTTGTCATTATGGAAGGTAGTCTGTTGTCGAGATTTTGTTACTCGAATGGATGGTAGCCTTGTCATTATTGAAGGTAGTTTGTTTTCGATATCTTTGTTACTCCAATGGATGATAGCCTTGTCATTAGGGAAGGTAGTCTGATGTCGATATTTTTGTTACTCCAATGGATGGTAGCCTTGTCATTATGGAAGGTAATTTGTTGTCGAGATTTTGTTACTCTAATGGATAGTAGCCTTGTCATTATGGAACATAGTCTGTTGTCGATATTTTTGTTACTCCAATGGATGGTAGCCTTGTCATTATGGAAGGTACTTTGTTGTCGATATTTTTGTTACTCCAATGGATGGTAGCCTTGTCATTATGGAAGGTAGTCTATTGTTTAGATATTTGTTATTCCAATGGATGGTAATCTTGTCATTATGGAAGGTTGTCTTTTGACGAGATTTTTGTTACTCCAATGGATGGTAGCCTTGTCATTATTGAAGGTAGTCTGTTATCGATATCTTTGTTACTCCAATGGATGATAGCCTTGTCATTATGGAAGGTAGTCTATTGTTCATATTTTTATTTCTCAAATGGATGGAAGCCTTGTCATTATGGAAGGTAGTCTGTTGGCGAGATTTTGTTACTGCAATGGATAGTAGCCTTGTCATTACGGAAGGTAGTCGGTCATTTAGATTTCTGTTACTCCAATGAATGGTAGCCTTGTCATTATGGAAGGTAGTCTATTGTTCATATTTTTGTTACTCCAATGGATGATAGCCTTGTCATTATGGAAGGTAGTCTATTCTCGAGATTTTTGTTATTCCAATGGATGGTAGCCTTGTAATTATGGAAGGTAGTATGTTGTCGACATATTTTTTACTCCAATGGATGGTAGCCTTCTCATTATGGAAGGTAGTCTGTCGTTGAGATTTCTGTTACTCCAATGGATTGTAGCCTTCTCATTATGGAAGGTAGTATGTTGTCGAGATTTTTGTTATTCTATTGGATGGTAGCCTTGTCATTATGGAAGGTAGTCTGTTGTTGAGATTTTTGTTATTCCAATGGATGGTAACCTTGTCATTATGGAAGGTAGTCTATTGTCGAGATTTGTGTTACTCCAATATATGTTAGCCTTGTCGTTATGGAAGGTAGTCTGTTGTCGAGATTTTTGTTACTCAAATGGATGGTAGCCTTGTCTTTATGGGAGGTAGTCTGTCGTTGAGATTTTTGTTACTCTAATGGATGGTAGCCTTGTCATTGTGGAAGATAGTACGTCGTTGAGATTTTTGTTACTCAAATGGATGGTAGCCTTGTCATTATGGAAGGTAGTATATTGTCAAGATATTTGTTATTCCAATGGATTGTAGCCTTGTCATTATGGAAGGTAGTCTTTTGTCAACATTTTTGTTACTCCAATGGATGGTAGCCTTGTCATTATTGAAGTTAGTCTGTCGTTGAGATTTCTGTTACTCCATTGGATTGTAGCCTTGTCATTATGGAAGGTAGTTTGTTCGTCAGATTTTTGTTACTCCAATGAATGGTAGCCTTGTAATTATGGAAGGTAGATTGTTGTCGAGATTTTTGTTATTCCATTGGATGGTAGCCTTGTCGTTATGGAAACTAGTCTGTTGTCGAGATTTTTGTTACTCAAATGGATGGTAGCCTTGTGATTATTGAAGTTAGTCTATCGTTGAGATTTCTGCTAGTCCAATGGATTGTAGCCTTGTCATTATGGAAGGTAGTTTGTTCGTCATACTTTTGTTACTCTAATGGATGGTAGCCTTGTGATTATGGAAAGTAGACTGTTGTCGAGATTTTTGTTATTCCGTTGGATGGTAGCCTTGTAATTATGGAAGGTAGTTTGTTGTCTAGATTTTTGTTAATTCAATGGATGGTAACCTTGTAATTATGGAAGGTAGTCTATTGTAGATATTTTTGTTACTCCAATGGATGGTAGCCTTTTCATTATGGAAGGTAGTCTGCTGTCTAGATTTTGTTACTCGATTGGATGGTAGCCTTGTCATTATTGAAGGTAGTTTGTTTTCGATATCTTTGTTACTCCAATGGATGATAGCCTTGTCATTATGGAAGGGAGTCTGTTGTCGATATTTTTGTTACTCCAATGGATGGTAGCCTTGTCATTATGGAAGGTACTTTGTTGTCGATATTTTTGTTACTCCAATGGATGGTAGTCTTGTCATTATAGAAGGTAGTCTGTTGTTTAGATATTTGTTATTCCAATGGATGGTAATCTTGTCATTATGGAAGGTTGTCTTTTGACGAGATTTTTGTTACTCCAATGGATGGTAGCCTTGTCATTATTGAAGGTAGTCTGTTATCGATATCTTTGTTACTCCAATGGATGATAGCCTTGTCATTATGGAAGGTAGTCTATTGTTCATATTTTTATTTCTCAAATGGATGGTAGCCTTGTCATTATGGAAGGTAGTCTGTTGGCGAGATTTTGTTACTGCAATGGATAGTAGCCTTGTCATTACGGAAGGTAGTCGGTCATTTAGATTTCTGTTACTCCAATGAATGGTAGCCTTGTCATTATGGAAGGTAGTCTATTGTTCATATTTTTGTTACTCCAATGGATGATAGCCTTGTCATTATGGAAGGTAGTCTATTCTCGAGATTTTTGTTATTCCAATGGATGGTAGCCTTGTAATTATGGAAGGTAGTATGTTGTCGACATATTTTTTACTCCAATGGATGGTAGCCTTCTCATTATGGAAGGTAGTCTGTCGTTGAGATTTCTGTTACTCCAATGGATTGTAGCCTTCTCATTATGGAAGGTAGTATGTTGTCGAGATTTTTGTTATTCTATTGGATGGTAGCCTTGTCATTATGGAAGGTAGTCTGTTGTTGAGATTTTTGTTATTCCAATGGATGGTAACCTTGTCATTATGGAAGGTAGCCTATTGTCGAGATTTGTGTTACTCCAATATATGTTAGCCTTGTCGTTATGGAAGGTAGTCTGTTGTCGAGATTTTTGTTACTCAAATGGATGGTAGCCTTGTCTTTATGGGAGGTAGTCTGTCGTTGAGATTTTTGTTACTCTAATGGATGGTAGCCTTGTCATTGTGGAAGATAGTATGTCGTTGAGATTTTTGTTACTCCAATGGATGGTAGCCTTGTCATTATGGAAGGTAGTCTATTGTCAAGATATTTGTTATTCCAATGGATTGTAGCCTTGTCATTATGGAAGGTAGTCTTTTGTCAACATTTTTGTTACTCCAATGGATGGTAGCCTTGTCATTATTGAAGTTAGTTTGTCGTTGAGATTTCTGTTACTCCATTGGATTGTAGCCTTGTCATTATGGAAGGTAGTTTGTTCGTCAGATTTTTGTTACTCCAATGAATGGTAGCCTTGTAATTATGGAAGGTAGATTGTTGTCGAGATTTTTGTTATTCCATTGGATGGTAGCCTTGTCGTTATGGAAACTAGTCTGTTGTCGAGATTTTTGTTACTCAAATGGATGGTAGCCTTGTGATTATTGAAGTTAGTCTATCGTTGAGATTTCTGTTAGTCCAATGGATTGTAGCCTTGTCATTATGGAAGGTAGTTTGTTAGTCATACTTTTGTTACTCTAATGGATGGTAGCCTTGTGATTATGGAAAGTAGACTGTTGTCGAGATTTTTGTTATTCCGTTGGATGGTAGCCTTGTAATTATGGAAGGTAGTTTGTTGTCTAGATTTTTGTTAATTCAATGGATGGTAACCTTGTAATTATGGAAGGTAGTCTATTGTAGATATTTTTGTTACTCCAATGGATGGTAGCCTTGTCATTATGGAAGGTAGTCTGCTGTCTAGATTTTGTTACTCGATTGGATGGTAGCCTTGTCATTATTGAAGGTAGTTTGTTTTCGATATCTTTGTTACTCCAATGGATGATAGCCTTGTCATTATGGAAGGGAGTCTGTTGTCGATATTTTTGTTACTCCAATGGATGGTAGCCTTGTCATTATGGAAGGTACTTTGTTGTCGATATTTTTGTTACTCCAATGGATGGTAGCCTTGTCATTATGGAAGGTAGTCTGTTGTTTAGATATTTGTTATTCCAATGGATGGTAATCTTGTCATTATGGAAGGTAGTTTGTTGTCGTTATTTTTGTTACTCCAATGGATGGTAGCCTTATCATTATGGAAGGTATTCTGTTGTTTAGATATTTGTTATTCCAATGGATGGTAATCTTGTCATTATGGAAGGTTGTCTTTTGACGAGACTTTTGTTACTCCAATGGATGGTAGCCTTGTCATTATTGAAGGTAGTCTGTTATCGATATCTTTGTTACTCCAATGGATGATAGCCTTGTCATTATGGAAGGTAGTCTGTTGTTCATATTTTTGTTATTCCAATAGATGATAGCCTTGTCATTATGGAAGGTAGTCTATTCTCGAGATTATTGTTATTTAAATGGATGGTAGACTTGTCATTATGGAAGGTAATCTGTTGTCGAGATTTTTGATACTCAAATGGATGGTAGCCTTGTAATTATGGAAGGTAGTATGTTGTCGAGATATTTTTTACTCCAATGGATGGTAGCTTTCTCATTATGGAAGGTAGTCTGTCGTTGAGATATTTGTTACTCCAATGGATTGTAGCCTTGTCATTATGGAAGGTAGTATGTTGTCGAGATTTTTGTTATTCTATTGGATGGTAGCCTTGTCATTATGGAAGGTAGTCTGTTGTCGAGATTTTTGTTATTCCAATGGATGGTAACCTTGTCATTATGGAAGGTAGTCTGTTGTCGAGATTTGTGTTACTCGAATATATGGTAGCCTTGTCGTTATGGAAGGTAGTCTGTTGTCGAGATTTTTGTTACTCAAATTGATGGTAGCCTTGTCTTTTAGGGAGGCAGTCTATCGTTGAGATTTTTGTTACTCTAATGGATGGTAGCCTTGTCATTGTGGAAGTTAGTATGTCGTTGAGATTTTTGTTACTCCAATGGATGGTAGCCTTGTCATTATGGAAGGTAGTCTATTGTCAAGATATTTGTTATTCCAATGGTTTGTAGCCTTGTCATTATGGAAGGTAGTCTTTTGTCAAGATTTTTGTTACTCCAATGGATGGTAGCCTTGTCATTATTGAAGTTAGTCTGTCGTTGAGATTTCTGTTACTCCAATGGATTGTAGCCTTGTCATTATGGAAGGTAGTTTGTTCCTCTAATTTTTGTTACTCCAATGAATGGTAGCCTTGTAATTATGGAAGGTAGATTGTTGTCGAGATTTTTGTTATTCCATTGGATGGTAGCCTTGTCGTTATGGAAACTAGTCTATTGTCGAGATTTTTGTTACTCAAATGGATGGTAGCCTTATGATTATTGAAGTTAGTCTATCGTTGAGATTTTTGTTAGTCCAATGGATTGTAGCCTTGTCATTATGGAAGGTAGTTTATTCGTCATACTTTTGTTACTCTAATGGATGGTAGCCTTGTGATTATGGAAAGTAGACTGTTGTCGAGATTTTTGTTATTCCGTTGGATGGTAGCCTTGTAATTATGGAAGGTAGTTTGTTGTCTAGATTTTTGTTAATTCAATGGATGGTAACCTTGTAATTATGGAAGGTAGTCTATTGTCGATATTTTTGTTACTCCAATGGATGGTAGCCTTGTCATTATGGAAGGTAGTCTGCTGTCTAGATTTTGTTACTCGATTGGATGGTAGCCTTGTCATTATTGAAGGTAGTTTGTTTTTGATATCTTTGATACTCCAATGGATGATAGCCTTGTCATTATGGAAGGGAGTCTGTTGTCGATATTTTTGTTACTCCAATGGATGGTAGCCTTGTCATTATGGAAGGTAATTTGTTGTCGAGACTTTGTTACTCTAATGGATGGTAGCCTTGTCATTATGGAACATAGTCAGTTGTCGATATTTTTTTTACTCCAATGGATGGTAGCCTTGTCATTATGGAAGGTAGTTTGTTGTCGATATTTTTGTTACTCCAATGGATGGTAGCCTTATCATTATGGAAGGTATTCTGTTGTTTAGATATTTGTTATTCCAATGGATGGTAATCTTGTCATTATGGAAGGTTGTCTTTTGACGAGACTTTTGTTACTCCAATGGATGGTAGCCTTGTCATTATTGAAGGTAGTCTGTTATCGATATCTTTGTTACTCCAATGGATGATAGCCTTGTCATTATGGAAGGTAGTCTGTTGTTCATATTTTTGTTACTCCAATGAATGGTAGCCTTGTCATTATGGAAGGTAGTCTGTTGTTCATATTTTTGTTACTCCAATGGATGATAGCCTTGTCATTATGGAAGGTAGTCTATTCTCGAGATTTTTGTTATTCCAATGGATGGTAGCCTTGTAATTATGGAAGGTAGTATGTTGTCGAGATATTTTTTACTCCATTGGATGGTAGCCTTCTCATTATGGAAGGTAGTATGTCATTGAGATTTCTGTTACTCCAATGGATTGTAGCCTTCTCATTATGGAAGGTAGTATGTTGTCGAGATTTTTGTTATTCTATTGGATGGTAGCCTTGTCATTATGGAAGGTAGTCTGTTGTTGAGATTTTTGTTATTCCAATGGATGGTAACCTTGTCATTATGGAAGGTAGTCTGTTGTCGAGATTTGTGTTACTCCAATATATGTTAGCCTTGTCGTTATGGAAGGTAGTCTGTTGTCGAGATTTTTGTTAAACAAATGGATGGTAGCGTTGTCTTTATGGGAGGTAGTCTGTCGTTGAGATTTTTGTTACTCTAATGGATGGTAGCCTTGTCATTGTGGAAGTTAGTATGTCGTTGAGATTTTTGTTACTCCAATGGATGGTAGCCTTGTCATTATGGAAGGTAGTCTATTGTCAAGATATTTGTTATTCCAATGGATTGTAGCCTTGTCATTATGGAAGGTAGTCTTTTGTCAAGATTTTTGTTACTCCAATGGATGGTAGCCTTGTCATTATTGAAGTTAGTCTGTCGTTGAGATTTCTGTTACTCCATTGGATTGTAGCCTTGTCATTATGGAAGGTAGTTTGTTCGTCAGATTTTTGTTACTCCAATGAATGGTAGCCTTGTAATTATGGAAGGTAGATTGTTGTCGAGATTTTTGTTATTCCATTGGATGGTAGCCTTGTCGTTATGGAAACTAGTCTGTTGTCGAGATTTTTGTTACTCAAATGGATGGTAGCCTTGTGATTATTGAAGTTAGTCTATCGTTGAGATTTCTGTTAGTCCAATGGATTGTAGCCTTGTCATTATGGAAGGTAGTTTGTTCCTCTAATTTTTGTTACTCCAATGAATGGTAGCCTTGTAATTATGGAAGGTAGATTGTTGTCGAGATTTTTGTTATTCCATTGGATGGTAGCCTTGTCGTTATGGAAACTAGTCTATTGTCGAGATTTTTGTTACTCAAATGGATGGTAGCCTTATGATTATTGAAGTTAGTCTATCGTTGAGATTTTTGTTAGTCCAATGGATTGTAGCCTTGTCATTATGGAAGGTAGTTTATTCGTCATACTTTTGTTACTCTAATGGATGGTAGCCTTGTGATTATGGAAAGTAGACTGTTGTCGAGATTTTTGTTATTCCGTTGGATGGTAGCCTTGTAATTATGGAAGGTAGTTTGTTGTCTAGATTTTTGTTAATTCAATGGATGGTAACCTTGTAATTATGGAAGGTAGTCTATTGTCGATATTTTTGTTACTCCAATGGATGGTAGCCTTGTCATTATGGAAGGTAGTCTGCTGTCTAGATTTTGTTACTCGATTGGATGGTAGCCTTGTCATTATTGAAGGTAGTTTGTTTTTGATATCTTTGATACTCCAATGGATGATAGCCTTGTCATTATGGAAGGGAGTCTGTTGTCGATATTTTTGTTACTCCAATGGATGGTAGCCTTGTCATTATGGAAGGTAATTTGTTGTCGAGACTTTGTTACTCTAATGGATGGTAGCCTTGTCATTATGGAACATAGTCAGTTGTCGATATTTTTTTTACTCCAATGGATGGTAGCCTTGTCATTATGGAAGGTAGTTTGTTGTCGATATTTTTGTTACTCCAATGGATGGTAGCCTTATCATTATGGAAGGTATTCTGTTGTTTAGATATTTGTTATTCCAATGGATGGTAATCTTGTCATTATGGAAGGTTGTCTTTTGACGAGACTTTTGTTACTCCAATGGATGGTAGCCTTGTCATTATTGAAGGTAGTCTGTTATCGATATCTTTGTTACTCCAATGGATGATAGCCTTGTCATTATGGAAGGTAGTCTGTTGTTCATATTTTTGTTACTCCAATGAATGGTAGCCTTGTCATTATGGAAGGTAGTCTGTTGTTCATATTTTTGTTACTCCAATGGATGATAGCCTTGTCATTATGGAAGGTAGTCTATTCTCGAGATTTTTGTTATTCCAATGGATGGTAGCCTTGTAATTATGGAAGGTAGTATGTTGTCGAGATATTTTTTACTCCATTGGATGGTAGCCTTCTCATTATGGAAGGTAGTATGTCATTGAGATTTCAGTTACTCCAATGGATTGTAGCCTTCTCATTATGGAAGGTAGTATGTTGTCGAGATTTTTGTTATTCTATTGGATGGTAGCCTTGTCATTATGGAAGGTAGTCTGTTGTTGAGATTTTTGTTATTCCAATGGATGGTAACCTTGTCATTATGGAAGGTAGTCTGTTGTCGAGATTTGTGTTACTCCAATATATGTTAGCCTTGTCGTTATGGAAGGTAGTCTGTTGTCGAGATTTTTGTTAAACAAATGGATGGTAGCCTTGTCTTTATGGGAGGTAGTCTGTCGTTGAGATTTTTGTTACTCTAATGGATGGTAGCCTTGTCATTGTGGAAGTTAGTATGTCGTTGAGATTTTTGTTACTCCAATGGATGGTAGCCTTGTCATTATGGAAGGTAGTCTATTGTCAAGATATTTGTTATTCCAATGGATTGTAGCCTTGTCATTATGGAAGGTAGTCTTTTGTCAAGATTTTTGTTACTCCAATGGATGGTAGCCTTGTCATTATTGAAGTTAGTCTGTCGTTGAGATTTCTGTTACTCCATTGGATTGTAGCCTTGTCATTATGGAAGGTAGTTTGTTCGTCAGATTTTTGTTACTCCAATGAATGGTAGCCTTGTAATTATGGAAGGTAGATTGTTGTCGAGATTTTTGTTATTCCATTGGATGGTAGCCTTGTCGTTATGGAAACTAGTCTATTGTCGAGATTTTTGTTACTCAAATGGATGGTAGCCTTGTGATTATTGAAGTTAGTCTATCGTTGAGATTTCTGTTAGTCCAATGGATTGTAGCCTTGTCATTATGGAAGGTAGTTTGTTCGTCATACTTTTGTTACTCTAATGGATGGTAGCCTTGTGATTATGGAAAGTAGACTGTTGTCGAGATTTTTGTTATTCCGTTGGATGGTAGCCTTGTAATTATGGAAGGTAGTTTGTTGTCTAGATTTTTGTTAATTCAATGGATGGTAACCTTGTAATTATGGAAGGTAGTCTATTGTAGATATTTTTGTTACTCCAATGGATGGTAGCCTTGTCATTATGGAAGGTAGTCTGCTGTCTAGATTTTGTTACTAGATTGGATGGTAGCCTTGTCATTATTGAAGGTAGTTTGTTTTCGATATCTTTGTTACTCCAATGGATGATAGCCTTGTCATTATGGAAGGGAGTCTGTTGTCGATATTTTTGTTACTCCAATGGATGGTAGCCTTGTCATTATGGAAGGTAATTTGTTGTCGAGACTTTGTTACTCTAATGGATGGTAGCCTTGTCATTATGGAACATAGTCTGTTGTCGATATTTTTTTTACTCCAATGGATGGTAGCCTTGTCATTATGGAAGGTAGTTTGTTGTCGATATTTTTGTTACTCCAATGGATGGTAGCCTTATCATTATGGAAGGTATTATGTTGTTTAGATATTTGTTATTCCAATGGATGGTAATCTTGTCATTATGGAAGGTTGTCTTTTGACGAGACTTTTGTTACTCCAATGGATGGTAGCCTTGTCATTATTGAAGGTAGTCTGTTATCAATATCTTTGTTACTCCAATGGATGATAGCCTTGTCATTAAGGAATGTAGTCTGTTGTTCATATTTTTGTTATTCCAATGGATGATAGCCTTGTCATTATGGAAGGTAGTCTATTCTCGAGATTATTGTTATTTAAATGGATGGTAGACTTGTCATTATGGAAGGTAATCTGTTGTCGAGATTTTTGATACTCAAATGGATGGTAGCCTTGTAATTATGGAAGGTAGTATGTTGTCGAGATATTTTTTACTCCAATGGATGGTAGCCTTCTCATTATGGAAGGTAGTCTGTCGTTGAGATATTTCTTACTCCAATGGATTGTAGCCTTGTCATTATGGAAGGTAGTATGTTGTCGAGATTTTTGTTATTCTATTGGATGGTAGCCTTGTCAATATGGAAGGTAGTTTGTTGTCGAGATTTTTGTTATTCCAATGGATGGTAACCTTGTCATTATGGAAGGTAGTCTGTTGTCGAGATTTGTGTTACTCCAATATATGGTAGCCTTGTCGTTATGGAAGGTAGTCTGTTGTCGGGATTTTTGTTACTCAAAGTGATGGTAGCCTTGTCTTTTAGGGAGGTAGTCTGTCGTTGAGATTTTTGTTACTCTAATGGATGGTAGCCTTGTCATTGTGGAAGTTAGTATGTCGTTGAGATTTTTGTTACTCCAATGGATGGTAGCCTTGTAATTATGGAAGGTAGTCTATTGTCAAGATATTTGTTATTCTAATGGATTGTAGCCTTGTCATTATGGAAGGTAGTCTTTTGTCAAGATTTTTGTTACTCCAATGGATGGTAGCCTTGTCATTATTGAAGTTAGTCTGTCGTTGAGATTTCTGTTACTCCAATGGATTGTAGCCTTGTCATTATGGAAGGTAGTTTGTTCATCAGATTTTTGTTACTCCAATGAATGGTAGCCTTGTAATTATGGAAGGTAGATTGTTGTCGAGATTTTTGTTATTCCATTGGATGGTAGCCTTGTCGTTATGGAAACTAGTCTGTTGTCGAGATTTTTGTTACTCAAATGGATGGTAGCCTTGTGATTATTGAAGTTAGTCTATCGTTGAGATTTTTGTTAGTCCAATGGATTGTAGCCTTGTCATTATGGAAGGTAGTTTGTTCGTCATACTTTTGTTACTCTAATGGATGGTAGCCTTGTGATTATGGAAAGTAGACTGTTGTCGAGATTTTTGTTATTCCGTTGGATGGTAGCCTTGTAATTATGGAAGGTAGTTTGTTGTCTAGATT
The DNA here is from genome assembly GCA_948472305.1 of Vicia faba. NCBI lineage: Eukaryota > Viridiplantae > Streptophyta > Magnoliopsida > Fabales > Fabaceae > Vicia > Vicia faba. Next base: position 677,544,537 of record OX451739.1, on the reverse strand, counting down.
TTTGTTAATTCAATGGATGGTAACCTTGTAATTATGGAAGGTAGTCTATTGTCGATATTTTTGTTACTCCAATGGATAGTAGCCTTGTCATTATGGAAGGTAGTCTGCTGTCTAGATTTTGTTACTCGATTGGATGGTAGCCTTGTCATTATTGAAGGTAGTTTGTTTTCGATATCTTTGTTACTCCAATGGATGATAGCCTTGTCATTATGGAAGGGAGTCTGTTGTCGATATTTTTGTTACTCCAATGGATTGTAGCCTTGTCATTATGGAACGTAATTTGTTGTCGAGACTTTGTTACTCTAATGGATGGTAGCCTTGTCATTATGGAACATAGTCTGTTGTCGATATTTTTTTTACTCCAATGGATGGTAGCCTCGTCATTATGGAAGGTAGTTTGTTATCGATATTTTTGTTACTCCAATGGATGGTAGACTTATAATTATGGAAGGTATTCTGTTGTTTAGATATTTGTTATTCCAATGGATGGTAATCTTGTCATTATGGAAGGTTGTCTTTTGACGAGACTTTTGTTACTCCAATGGATGGTAGCCTTGTCATTATTGAAGGTAGTCTGTTATCGATATCTTTGTTACTCCAATGGATGATAGCCTTGTCATTATGGAAGGTACTCTGTTGTTCATATTTTTGTTATTCCAATGGATGATAGCCTTGTCATTATGGAAGGTAGTCTATTCTCGAGATTTTTGTTATTTAAATGGATGGTAGACTTGTCATTATGGAAGGTAGTCTGTTGTCGAGATTTTTGTTATTCCAATGGATGGTAACCTTGTCATTATGGAAGGTAGTCTGTTGTCGAGATTTGTGTTACTCCAATATATGGTAGCCTTGTCGTTATGGAAGGTAGTCAGTTGTCGAGATTTTTGTTACTCAAATTGATGGTAGCCTTTTCTTTTAGGGAGGTAGTCTGTCGTTGAGATTTTTGTTACTCTAATGGATGGTAGCCTTGTCATTGTGGAAGTTAGTATGTCGTTGAGATTTTTGTTACTCCAATGGATGGTAGCCTTGTCATTATGGAAGGTAGTCTATTATCAAGATATTTGTTATTCCAATGGATTGTAGCCTTGTCATTATGGAAGGAAGTCTTTTGTCAAGATTTTTGTTACTCCAATGGATGGTAGCCTTGTCATTATTGAAGTTAGTCTGTCGTTGAGATTTCTGTTACTCCAATGGATTGTAGCCTTGTCATTATGGAAGGTAGTTTGTTCATCAGATTTTTGTAACTCCAATGAATGGTAGCCTTGTAATTATGGAAGGTAGATTGTTGTCGAGATTTTTGTTATTCCATTGGATGGTAGCCTTGTCGTTATGGAAAGTAGTCTGTTGTCGAGATTTTTGTTACTCAAATTGATGGTAGGCTTGTCTTTATGGAAGGTAGTATGTCGTTGAGATTTTTGTTACTCCAATGGATGCTAGCCTTGTCATTATGGAACTTAGTATGTCATAGAGATTTTTGTTACTCTAATGGATTGTAGACTTGTCATTATGGAAGGTAGTCTATTATCGAGATATTTGTTATTCCAATGGATTGTAGCCTTGTCATTATGGAAGGTAGTCTTTTTTCGAGATTTTTGTTACTCCAATTGATGGTAGCCTTGTCATTATTGAAGTTATTTTGTCGTTGAGATTTCTGTTACTCCAATGGATTGTAGCCTTGTCATTATGGAAGGTAGTTTGTTCGTCATATTTTTGTTACTCCAATGGATGGTAGACTTGTGATTATGGAAGGTAGATTGTTGTCGAGATTTTTGCTATTCCATTGGATGGTAGCCTTGTCATTATAGAAGGTAGTATGTTGTCGAGATTTTTGTTAATCGAAAGGATGGTAGCCTTGCCATTCTTGAAGGTATTTTGTTGTCGATATCTTTGTTAATCCAATGAATGATAGCCTTATCATTATGGAAGGTAGTATGTTGTCGATATTTTTGTTACTCCAATGGATGGTAGCCTTATCATTATAGAATTTAGTCCGTTGTCCAGATTTTGTTACTCTAATGGATCGTAGCCTTGTCATTATGGAACATAGTCTGTTGTCGATATTTTTGTTACTCCAATGGATGGTAGCCTTGTCATTATAGAAGGTTGTCTTTTGTCGATATTTTTGTTACTCCAATGGATGGTAGCCTTGTCATTATGGAAGGTAGTCTATTGTCGAGATTTTTGATACTCCAATGGACGGTAGCCTTGTAATTATGGAAGGTAGTATGTTGTCAAGATATTTTTTACTCCAATGGACGGTAGCCTTTTCATTATGGAAGGTAGTCTGTCGTTGAGATTTAGGTTACTCCAATGGATGATAGCCTTGTCATTATGGAAGGTAGTCTGTTGTTCAGATTTTTGTTACTCCAATGGATGCTAGCCTTGTCATTATGGAAGGTAGTCTATTGTCGATATTTTTGTTATTCCAATGGATGGTTGCCTTATCATTATTAAAGGTTGTCGGTCATTGAGATTTATGTTACTCCAATGGATAGTAGCCTTGTCATTATGGAAGATAGTTTGTTGTTCAGATTTTTGTTATTCTAATGGATGGTAACCTTGTCATTATGGAAGGTAGTTTGTTGTCGAGATTTTTGTTATTCCATTGGATGGTAGCCTTGTCATTATGGAAGGTAGTCTGTTGTCGAGATTTTTCTTACTCCAATGGATGGTAACCTTGTCATTATGGAAGGTAGTCTGTTGTCGAGATTTGTGTTACTCCAATGTTTGGTAGCCTTGTCGTTATGGAAGGTAGTCCGTTGTCGAGATTTTTGTTACTCAAATGGATGGTAGCCTTGTCTTTATGGAAGGTAGTCTGTCATTGAGATTTTTGTTACTCTAATGGATGGTAGCCTTATACTAATGGAAGGTAGTATGTCGTTGAGATTTTTGTTACTCCAATGGATGATAGCCTTGTCATTATGGAAGGTAGTCTATTGTCGTGATATTTGTTATTCTAATGGATTGTAGCCTTGTCATTATGGAAGGTAGTCTTTTGTCAATATTTTTGTTATTCTAATGGATGGTAGCCTTGTGATTATTGAAGTTAGTCTGTCGTTGAGATTTTTGTTACTCCAATGGATTATAGCCTTGTCATTATGGAAGGTAGTCTATTGTTCAGATTTTTGTTACTCCAATGGATGCTAGCCTTGTCATTATGGAAGGTAGTCTATTGTCGAGATTTTTGTTATTCCAATGGATGGTAACCTTGTCATTATGGTAGGTAGTCTTTTGTCTATATTGTTGTTACTCCAATGGATGATAGCCTTGTCATTATGCAAGGTAGTGTGTTGTTCAGATTTTTGTTACTCGAATGGATGGTAGCCTTGTTATTATGGAAGGTAGATTGTTTTCGATATCTTTGTTACTCCAATGGATGAGAGCCTTGTCATTATGGAAGGTAGTCTGTTGTAGATATTTTTGTTACTCCAATGGATGGTAGCCTTGTCATTATGGAAGGTAGTCTATTGTCGAGATTTTGTTACTCTAATGGATGGTAGCCTTGTCATTATGGAACATAGTCTGTTGTCGATATTTTTGTTACTCCAATGGATGGTAGCCTTGTCAGTTTGGAAGTTAGTTTGTTGTCGATATTTTTGTTACTCCAATGAATGGTAGCCTTGTCATTATAGAAGGTTGTCTTTTGTCGATATTTTTGTTACTCCAATGGATGGTAGCCTTGTCATTATTGAAGGTAGTCTTTTATCCATATTTTTGTTACTTTAATGGATGGTAACCTTGTCATTATGGAAGGTAGTCTGTTGTTCATATTTTTATTTCTCCAATGGATGGTAGCCTTGTCATTATGGAAGGTAGTCTGTTGGCAAGATTTTGTTACTGCAATGGATAATAGCCTTGTCATTACGGAAGGTAGTTGGTCATTTAGATTTCTGTTACTCCAATGAATGGTAGTCTTGTCATTATGGAAGGTAGTCTGTTGTTCATATTTTTGTTACTCCAATGGATGATAGCCTTGTCATTATGGAAGGTAGTCTATTCTCGAGATTTTTGTTATTCCAATGGATGGTAGACTTGTCATTATGGAAGGTAATCTGTTGTCGAGATTTTTGATACTCCAATGGATGGTAGCCTTGTAATTATGGAAGGTAGTATGTTGTCCAGATATTTTTTACTCCAATGGATGGTAGCCTTCTCATTATGGAAGGTAGTCTGTCGTTGAGATTTCTATTACTCCAATGGATTGTAGCCTTCTCATTATGGAAGGTAGTATGTTGTCGAGATTTTTGTTATTCTATTGGATGGTAGCCTAGTCAATATGGAAGGTAGTCTGTTTTTGAGATTTTTGTTATTCCAATGGATGGTAACCTTGTCATTATGGAAGGTAGTCTGTTGTCGAGATTTGTGTTACTCCAATATATGGTAGCCTTGTCGTTATGGAAGGTAGTCTGTTGTCGAGATTTTTGTTACTCAAATGGATGGTAGCCTTGTCTTTATGGGAGGTAGTCTGTCGTTGAGATTTTTGTTACTCTAATGGACGGTAGCCTTGTCATTGTGGAAGTTAGTATGTCGTTGAGATTTTTGTTACTCTAATGGATTGTAGACTTGTCATTATGGAAGGTAGTCTATTATCGAGATATTTGTTATTCCAATGGATTGTAGCCTTTTCATTATGGAAGGTAGTCTTTTTTCGAGATTTTTGTTACTCCAATTGATGGTAGCCTTGTCATTATGGAAGGTAGTCTGTTGTCTAGATTTTGATACTCGAATGGATGGTAGCCTTGTCATTATTGAAGGTAGTTTGTTTTCGATATCTTTGTTACTCCAATAGATGATAGCCTTGTCATTATGGAAGGTAGTCTGTTGTCGATATTTTTGTTACTCCAATGGATGGTAGCCTTGTCATTATGGAAGGTAGATTGTTGTCGAGTTTTTGTTATTCCATTGGATGGTAGCCTTGTCGTTATGGAAAGTAGTCTGTTGTCGAGATTTTTGTTACTCAAATGGATGGTAGGCTTGTCTTTATGGAAGGTAGTATGTCGTTGAGATTTTTGTTACTCCAATGGATGGTAGCCTTGTCATTATGGAAGTTAGTATGTCATTGTGATTTTTGTTACTCTAATGGATTGTAGACTTGTCATTATGGAAGGTAGTCTATTATCGAGATATTTGTTATTCCAATGGATTGTAGCCTTGTCATTATGGAAGGTAGTCTTTTGTCGAGATTTTTGTTACTCCAATTGATGGTAGCCTTGTCATTATTGAAGTTAGTTTGTCGTTGAGATTTCTGTTACTCCAATGGATTGTAGCCTTGTCATTATGGAAGGTAGTTTGTTCGTCAGATTTTTGTTACTCCAATGGATGGTAGCCTTGTCATTATTGAAGGTAGTCTATTGTCGATATCTTTGTTACTCCAATGGATGGTAGCCTTGTCATTATGGAAGGTAGTCTATTGTCGAAATTTTTGTTACCCAAATGGATGGTAGCCTTGTAATTATGGAAGGTAGTCTGTCGTAGAGATTTTTGCTACTCCAATGGACGGTAGCCTTTTCATTATGGAAGGTAGTCTGTCGTTGAGATTTATGTTACTCCAATGGATGATAGCCTTGTCATTATGGAAGGTAGTTTATTCTCGAGATTTTTGTTATTCCAATGGATGGTAGACTTGTCATTATGGAAGGTAATCTGTTGTCGAGATTTTTGATACTGCAATGGATGGTAGCCTTGTAATTATGGAAGGTAGTATGTTGTCGAGATATTTTTTACTCCAATGGATGGTAGCCTTCTCATTATGGAAGGTAGTCTGTCGTTGAGATTTCTGTTACTCCAATGGATTGTAGCCTTGTCATTATGGAAGGTAGTATGTTGTCGAGATTTTTGTTATTCTATTGGATGGTAGCCTTGTCATTATGGAAGGTAGTCTGTTGTCGAGATTTTTGTTATTCCAATGGATGGTAACCTTGTCATTATGGAAGGTAGTCTGTTGTCGAGATTTTGTTACTCCAATGGATGGTAGCTTTGTCATTATGGAAGGTAGTCTATTGTCGAGATTTGTGTTACTCCAATGGATGGTAGCCTTGTCATTATGGAAGGTAGTCTATTGTCAAGATATTTGTTATTCCAATGGATTGTAGCCTTGTCATTATTGAAGGTAGTCTTTGGTCAAGATTTTTGTTACTCCAATGGATGGTAGCCTTGTCATTATTGAAGTTAGTCTGTCATTGAGATTTCTGGTACTCCAATGGATTGTAGCCTTGTCATTATGGAAGGTAGTTTGTTCATCAGATTTTTGTTACTCCAATGAATGTTAGCCTTGTAATTATGGAAGGTAGATTGTTGTCGAGATTTTTGTTATTCCATTGGATGGTAGCCTTGTCGTTATGGAAAGTAGTCTGTTGTCGAGATTTTTGTTACTCAAATGGATGGTAGGCTTGTCTTTATGGAAGGTAGTTTGTCGTTGAGATTTCGGTTACTCCAATTGATTGTAGCCTTGTCACTATGGAAGGTAGTTTGTTCGTCAGATTTTTGTTACTCCAATGGATGGTAGACTTGTCATTATGGAAGGTAGATTGTTGTCGAGATTTTTGTTATTCCATTGGATGGTAGCCTTGTCATTATAGAAGGTAGTATGTTGTCGAGATTTTTGTTAATCGAAAGGATGGTAGCCTTGCCATTCTTGAAGGTATTTTGTTGTCGATATCTTTGTTACTCCAATGAATGATAGCCTTGTCATTATGGAAGGTAGTATGTTGTCGATATTTTTGTTACTCCAATGGATGGTAGCCTTATCATTATAGAATTTAGTAAGTTGTCCAGATTTTTTTACTCTAATGGATCGTAGCCTTGTCATTATGGAACATAGTCTGTTGTCGATATTTTTGTTACTCCAATGGATGGTAGCCTTGTCATTATGGAAGGTAGTTTGTTGTCGATATTTTTTTTACTCCAATGGATGGTAGCCTTGTCATTATTGAAGGTAGTCTATTGTCGATATCTTTGTTACTCCAATGGATGGTAGCCTTGTCATTATGGAAGGTAGTCTATTGTCGAGATTTTTGTTACCCAAATGGATGGTAGCCTTGTAATTATGGAAGGTAGTCTGTCGTAGAGATTTTTGCTACTCCAATGGACGGTAGCCTTTTCATTATGGAAGGTAGTCTGTCGTTGAGATTTATGTTACTCCAATGGATGATAGCCTTGTCATTATGGAAGGTAGTTTATTCTCGAGATTTTTGTTATTCCAATGGATGGTAGACTTGTCATTATGGAAGGTAATCTGTTGTCGAGATTTTTGATACTGCAATGAATGGTAGCCTTGTAATTATGGAAGGTAGTATGTTGTCGAGATATTTTTTACTCCAATGGATGGTAGCCTTCTCATTATGGAAGGTAGTCTGTCGTTGAGATTTCTGTTACTCCAATGGATTGTAGCCTTGTCATTATGGAAGGTAGTATGTTGTCGAGATTTTTGTTATTCTATTGGATGGTAGCCTTGTCATTATGGAAGGTAGTCTGTTGTCGAGATTTTTGTTATTCCGATGGATGGTAACCTTGTCATTATGGAAGTTAGTCTGTTGTCGAAATTTGTGTTACTCCAATATATGGTAGCCTTGTCGTTATGGAAGGTAGTCTGTTGTCGAGATTTTTGTTACTCAAATGGATGGTAGCCTTGTCTTATAGGGAGGTATTCTGTCATTGAGATTTTTGTTACTCTAATGGATGGTAGCCTTGTCATTGTGGAAGTTAAAATGTCGTTGAGATTTTTGTTACTCCAATGGATGGTAGCCTTGTCATTATGGAAGGTTGTCTATTGTCAAGATATTTGTTATTCCAATGGATTGTAGCCTTGTCATTATGGAAGGTAGTCTTTTGTCAAGATTTTTGTTACTACAATGGATGGTAGCCTTGTCATTATTGAAGGTAGTCTATTGTCGATATCTTTATTACTCCAATGGATGGTAGCCTTATCATTATGGAAGGTAGTCTATTGTCGAGATTTTTGTTACCCAAATGGCTGGTAGCCTTGTAATTATGGAAGGTAGTCTATTGTCGATATTTTTGTTATTCCAATGGATGGTTGCCTTATCATTATTAAAGGTTGTCGGTCGTTGAGATTTATGTTACTCCAATGGGTAGTAGCCTTGTCATTATGGAAGATAGTTTGTTGATCAGATTTTTGTTATTCTAATGGATGGTAACCTTGTCATTATGGAAGGTAGTTTATTGTCGAGATTTTTGTTATTCCAATGGATGGTAGCCTTGTCATTTTGGAAGGTAGTCTGTTGTCGAGATTTTTCTTACTCCAATGGATGGTAACCTTGTCATTATGGAAGGTAGTATGTTGTCGAGATTTGTGTTACTCCAATGTATGGTAGCCTTCTCGTTATGGAAGGTAGTTCGTTGTCGAGATTTTTGTTACTCAAATGGATGGTAGCCTTGTCTTTATGGAAGGTAGTCTGTCATTGAGATTTTTGTTACTCTAATGGATGGTAGCCTTATACTAATGGAAGGTAGTATGTCGTTGAGATTTTTGTTACTCCAATGGATGATAGCCTTGTCATTATGGAAGGTAGTCTATTGTCGTGATATTTGTTATTCTAATGGATTGTAGCCTTGTCATTATGGAAGGTAGTCTTTTGTCAAGATTTTTGTTATTCTAATGGATGGTAGCCTTGTGATTATTGAAGTTAGTCTGTCGTTGAGATTTTTGTTACTCCAATGGATTATAGCCTTGTCATTCTGGAAGGTAGTCTGTTGTTCAGATTTTTGTTACTCCAATGGATGCTAGCCTTGTCATTATGGAAGGTAGTCTATTGTCGAGATTTTTGTTATTCCAATGAATGGTAACCTTGTCATTATGGTAGGTAGTCTTTTGTCTATATTGTTGTTACTCCAATGGATGATAGCCTTGTCGTTATGCAAGGTAGTGTGTTGTTCAGATTTTTGTTACTCCAATGGATGGTAACCTTGTAATTATGGAAGGTAGTCTGTTGTCGATATTTTTGTTACTCCAATGGATGGTAGCCTTGTCATTATGGAAGGTAGTCTGTTGTCTAGATTTTGTTACTCGAATGGATGGTAGCCTTGCCATTATTGAAGGTAGTTTGTTTTTGATATCTTTGTTACTCCAATGGATGATAGCCTTGTCATTATGGAAGGTAGTTTGTTGTCGATATTTTTGTTACTCCAATGGATGGTAGCCTTTTCATTATGGAAGGTAATTTGTTGTCGAGATTTTGTTACTCTAATGGATGGTAGCCTTGTCATTATGGAACATAGTCTTTTGTCGATATTTTTGTTACTCCAATGGATGGTAGCCTTGTCATTATGGAAGGTAGTTTGTTGTCGATATTTTTGTTACTCCAATGGATGGTAGCCTTGTCATTATGGAAGGTAGTCTGTTGTTTAGATATTTGTTATTCCAATGGATGGTAATCTTGTCATTATGGAAAGTTGTCTTTTGAAGATACTTTTGTTACTCCAATGGATGGTAGCCTTGTCATTATTGAAGGTAGTCTGTTATCGATATCTTTGTTACTCCAATGGATGATAGCCTTGTCATTATGGAAGGTAGTCTGTTGTTCATATTTTTGTTACTCCAATGGATGATAGCCTTGTCATTATGGAAGGTAGTCTATTCTCGAGATTTTTGTTATTCCAATGGATGGTAGACTTGTCATTATGGAGGGTAATCTGTTGTCGAGATTTTTGATACTCCAATGGATGGTAGCCTTGTAATTATGGAAGGTAGTATGTTGTCGAGATATTTTTTACTCCAATGGATGGTAGCCTTCTCATTATGGAAGGTAGTCTGTCGTTGAGATTTCTGTTACTCCAATGGATTGTAGACTTGTCATTATGGAAGGTAGTATGTTGTCGAGATTTTTGTTATTCTATTGGATGGTAGCCTTGTCATTATGGAAGGTAGTCTGTTGTCGAGATTTTTGTTATTCCAATGGATGGTAACCTTGTCATTATGGAAGGTAGTCTGTTGTCGAGATTTTGTTACTCCAATGGATGGTAGCTTTGTCATTATGGAAGGTAGTCTATTGTCGAGATTTTTGTTACTCAAATGGATAGTAGCCTTGTCTTTTAGGGAGGTAGTCTGTCGTTGAGATTTTTGTTACTCTAATGGATGGTAGCCTTGTCATTGTGGAAGTTAGTATGTCGTTGAGATTTTTGTTACTCCAATGGATGGTAGCCTTGTCATTATGGAAGGTAGTCTATTGTCAAGATATTTGTTATTCCAATGGATTGTAGCCTTGTCATTATGGAAGGTAGTCTTTTGTCAAGATTTTTGTTACTCCAATGGATGGTAGCCTTGTCATTATTGAAGTTAGTCTGTCGTTGAGATTTCTGGTACTCCAATGGATTGTAGCCTTGTCATTATGGAAGGTAGTTTGTTCATCAGATTTTTGTTACTCCAATGAATGGTAGCCTTGTAATTATGGAAGGTAGATTGTTGTCGAGATTTTTGTTATTCCATTGGATGGTAGCCATGTCGTTATGGAAAGTAGTCTGTTGTCGAGATTTTTGTTACTCAAATGGATGGTAGGCTTGTCTTTATGGAAGGTAGTATGTCGTTGAGATTTTTGTTACTCCAATGGATGGTAGCCTTCTCATTATGGAAGTTAGTATGTCATTGAGATTTTTGTTACTCTAATGGATTGTAGACTTGTCATTATGGAAGGTAGTCTATTATCGAGATATTTGTTATTACAATAGATTGTAGCCTTGTCATTATGCAAGGTAGTCTTTTGTCGAGATTTTTGTTACTCCAATTGATGGTAGCCTTGTCATTATTGAAGTTAGTTTGTCGTTGAGATTTCGGTTACTCCAATTGATTGTAGCCTTGTCACTATGGAAGGTAGTTTGTTCGTCAGATTTTTGTTACTCCAATGGATGGTAGACTTGTCATTATGGAAGGTAGATTGTTGTCGAGATTTTTGTTATTCCATTGGATGGTAGCCTTGTCATTATAGAAGGTAGTATGTTGTCGAGATTTTTGTTAATCGAAAGGATGGTAGCCTTGCCATTCTTGAAGGTATTTTGTTGTCGATATCTTTGTTACTCCAATGAATGATAGCCTTGTCATTATGGAAGGTAGTATGTTGTCGATATTTTTGTTACTCCAATGGATGGTAGCCTTATCATTATAGAATTTAGTCAGTTGTCCAGATTTTGTTACTCTAATGGATCGTAGCCTTGTCATTATGGAACATAGTCTGTTGTCGATATTTTTGTTACTCCAATGGATGGTAGCCTTGTCATTATTGAAGGTAGTTTGTTGTCGATATTTTTTTTACTCCAATGGATGGTAGCCTTGTCATTATTGAAGGTAGTCTATTGTCGATATCTTTGTTACTCCAATGGATGGTAGCCTTGTCATTATGGAAGGTAGTCTATTGTCGAGATTTTTGTTACCCAAATGGATGGTAGCCTTGTAATTATGGAAGGTAGTCTGTCGTAGAGATTTTTGCTACTCCAATGGACGGTAGCCTTTTCATTATGGAAGGTAGTCTGTTGTTGAGATTTATGTTACTCCAATGAATGATAGCCTTGTCATTATGGAAGGTAGTTTATTCTCGAGATTTTTGTTATTCCAATGGATGGTAGACTTGTCATTATGGAAGGTAATCTATTGTCGAGATTTTTGATACTCCAATGGATGGTAGCCTTGTAATTATGGAAGGTAGTATGTTGTCGAGATATTTATTACTCCAATGGATGGTAGCCTTCTCATTATGGAAGGTAGTCTGTCGTTGAGATTTCTGTTACTCCAATGGATTGTAGCCTTGTCATTATGGAAGGTAGTATGTTGTCGAGATTTTTGTTATTCTATTGGATGGTAGCCTTGTCATTATGGAAGGTAGTCTGTTGTCGAGATTTTTGTTATTCCAATGGATGGTAACCTTGTCATTATGGAAGTTAGTCTGTTGTCGAGATTTGTGTTACTCCAATATATGGTAGCCTTGTCGTTATGGAAGGTAGTCTGTTGTCGAGATTTTTGTTACTCAAATGGATTGTAGCCTTGTCTTATAGGGAGGTATTCTGTCGTTGAGATTTTTGTTACTCTAATGGATGGTAGCCTTGTCATTGTGGAAGTTAGTATGTCGTTGAGATTTTTGTTACTCCAATGGATGGTAGCCTTGTCGTTATGGAAGGTTGTCTATTGTCAAGATATTTGTTATTCCAATGGATTGTAGCCTTGTCATTATGGAAGGTAGTCTTTTGTCAAGATTTTTGTTACTACAATGGATGGTAGCCTTGTCATTATTGAAGTTAGTCTGTCGTTGAGATTTCTGTTACTCCAATGGATTGTAGCCTTGTCATTATGGAAGGTAGTTTGTTCATCAGATTTTTGTTACTCCAATGAATGGTAGCCTTGTAATTATGGAAGGTAGATTGTTGTCGTGATTTTTGTTATTCCATTGGATGGTAGCCTTGTCGTTATGGAAAGTAGTCTGTTGTCGAGATTTTTGTTACTCAAATGGATGGTAGGCTTGTCTTTATGGAAGGTAGTATGTCGTTGAGATTTTTGTTACTCCAATGGATGGTAGCCTTGTCATTATGGAAGTTAGTATGTCATTGAGATTTTTGTTACTCTAATGGATTGTAGACTTGTCATTATGGAAGGTAGTCTATTATCGAGATATTTGTTATTCCAATGGATTGTAGCCTTGTCATTATGCAAGGTAGTCTTTTGTCGAGATTTTTGTTACTCCAATTGATGGTAGCCTTGTCATTATTGAAGTTAGTTTGTCGTTGAGATTTCTGTTACTCCAATGGATTGTAGCCTTGTCATTATGGAAGGTAGTTTGTTCATCAGATTTTTGTTACTCCAATGGATGGTAGACTTGTGATTATGGAAGGTAGATTGTTGTCGAGATTTTTGTTATTCCATTGGATGGTAGCCTTGTCATTATAGAAGGTAGTATGTTGTCAAGATTTTGTTAATCGAAAGGATGGTAGCCTTGCCATTCTTGAAGGTATTTTGTTGTCGATATCTTTGTTACTCCAATGAATGATAGGCTTGTCATTATGGAAGGTAGTATGTTGTCGATATTTTTGTTACTCCAATGGATGGTAGCCTTATCATTATAGAATTTTGTCAGTTGTCCAGATTTTGTTACTCTAATGGATCGTAGCCTTGTCATTATAGAACATAGTCTGTTGTCGATATTTTTGTTACTCCAATGGATGGTAGCCTTGTCATTATGGAAGGTAGTTTGTTGTCGATATTTTTTTTACTCCAATGGATGGTAGCCTTGTCATTATTTAAGGTAGTCTATTGTCGATATCTTTGTTACTCCAATGGATGGTAGCCTTGTCATTATGGAAGGTAGTCTATTGTGGAGATTTTTGTTACCAAAATGGATGGTAGCCTTGTAATTATGGAAGGTAGTCTGTCGTAGAGATTTTTTCTACTCCAATGGATGGTATCCTTTTCATTATGGAAGGTAGTATGTCGTTGAGATTTATGTTACTCCAATGGATGATAGCCTTGTCATTATGGAAGGTAGTCTGTTGTTCAGATTTTTGTTACTCCAATGGATGCTAGCCTTGTCATTATGGAAGGTAGTCTATTGTCGATATTTTTGTTATTCCAATGGATGGTTGCCTTATCATTATGGAAGGTAGTCTGTTGTCGAGATTTTTCTTACTCCAATGGATAGTAACCTTGTCATTATGGAAGGTAGTCTGTTGTCGAGATTTGTGTTACTCCAATGTATGGTAGCCTTGTCGTTATGGAAGGTAGTTCGTTGTCGAGATTTTTGTTACTCAAATGGATGGTAGCCTTGTCTTTATGGAAGGTAGTCTGTCATTGACATTTTTGTTACTCTAATGGATGGTAGCCTTATACTAATGGAAGGTAGTATGTCGTTGAGATTTTTGTTACTCCAATGGATGATAGCGTTGTCATTATGGAAGGTAGTCTATTGTCGTGATATTTGTTATTCTAATGGATTGTAGCCTTGTCATTATGGAAGGTACTCTTTTGTCAAGATTTTTGTTATTCTAATGGATGGTAGCCTTGTGATTATTGAAGTTAGTCTGTCGTTGAGATTTTTGTTACTCCAATGGATTATAGCCTTGTCATTATGGAAGGTAGTCTCTAGTTAAGATTTTTGTTACTCCAATGGATGCTAGCCTTGTCATTATGGAAGGTAGTCTATTGTCGAGATTTTTGTTATTCCAATGGATGGTAACCTTGTCATTATGGTAGGTAGTCTTTTGTCTATATTGTTGTTACTCCAATGGATGATAGCCTTGTCATTATGCAAGGTAGTGTGTTGTTCAGATTTTTGTTACTCCAATGGATGGTAGCCTTGTTATTATGGAAGGTAATTTGTTTTCGATATCTTTGTTACTCCAATGGATGAGAGCCTTGTCATTATGGAAGGTAGACTGTTGTAGATATTTTTGTTACTCCAATGGATGGTAGCCTTGTCATTATAGAAGGTAGTCTGTTGTCGAGATTTTGTTACTCTAATGGATGGTAGCCTTGTCATTATGGAACATAGTCTGTTGTCGATATTTTTGTTACTCCAATGGATGGTAGCCTTGTCATTTTGGAAGGTAGTTTGTTGTCGATATTTTTGTTACTCTAATGGATGGTAGCCTTGTCATTATAGAAGGTTGTCTTTTGTCGATATTTTTGTTACTCCAATGGATGGTAGCCTTGTCATTATTGAAGGTAGTCTGTTATCGATATTTTTGTTACTTCAATGGATGGTAGCCTTGTCATTATGGAAGGTAGTCTGTTGTTCATATTTTTATTTCTCCAATGGATGGTAGCCTTGTCATTATGGAAGGTAGTCTATTGTCGAGATATTGTTATTGCAATGGATGGTAGCCTTGTCATTACGGGAGGTAGTCGATCGTTAAGATTTCTGTTACTCCAATGGATGGTAGCCTTGTCATTGTGGAAGGTAGTCTGTTGTTCATATTTTTGTTACTCCAATGGATGATAGCCTTGTCATTATGGAAGGTAGTCTATTCTCGAGATTTTTGTTATTCCAATGGATGGTAGACTTGTCATTATGGAAGGTAATCTGTTGTCGAGATTTTTGATACTCCAATGGATGGTAGCCTTGTAATTATGGAAGGTAGTATGTTGTCGAGATTTTTTTTACTCCAATGGATGGTAGCCTTCTCAATATGGAAGGTAGTCTGTCACTGAGATTTCTGTTACTCCAATGGATTGTAGCTTTGTCATTATGGAAGGTAGTCTGTTGTCGAGATTTTTGTTATTCTATTGGATGGTAGCCTTGTCATTATGGAAGGTAGTCTATTGTCGATATTTTTGTTATTCCAATGGATGGTAACCTTGTCATTATGGAAGGTAGTTTGTTATCGAGATTTGTGTTACTACAATATATGGTAGCCTTGTCGTTATGGAAGGTAGTCTGTTGTGGAGATTTTTGTTACTCAAATGGATGGTAGCCTTGTCTTTATGGAAGGTAGTCTGTCGTTGAGATTTTTGTTACTCCAATGGTGGTAGCCTTGTCATTGTGGAAGTTAGTATGTCGTTGAGATTTTTGTTACTCCAATGGATGGTAGCCTTGTCATTATGGAAGGTAGTTTATTGTCAAGATATTTGTTATTCCAATGGATTGTAGCCGTTTCATTATGGAAGGTAGTCTTTTGTCGAGATTTTTGTTACTGCAATGGATGGTAGCCTTTTTATTATTGAAGTTAGTCTGTCGTTGAGATTTCTGTTACTCCAATGGATTGTAGCCTTGTCATTATGGTAGGTAGTTTGTTCATCAGATTTTTGTTACTCCAATGAATGGTAGCGTTGTAATTATGGAAGGCAGATTGTTGTCGAGATTTTTGTTATTCCATTTGATGGTAGCCTTGTCATTAGGGAAGGTAGTCTGTTGTCGATATTTTTGTTATTCCAATGGATAGTAACCTTGTCATTATGGAAGGTAGTATTTTGTCAAGATTTTTGTTACTCGAAAGGATGGTAGCCTTATCATTATTAAGGGAAGTTTGTTTTCGATATCTTTGTTACTCCAATGGATGATAGCCTTGTCATTATGGAAGGTAGTCTGTTGTCGATATTTTTGTTACTCCAATGGATGGTAGCCTTGTCAATATGGAAGGTAGTCTGTTGTCGATATTTTTTTTACTCCAATGGATGGTAGCCTTGTCATTATGGAACATAGTCTATTGTCGATATTTTTGTTACACCAATGGATGGTAGCCTTGTCATTATAGAAAGGTAGTTGGTTGTCGATATTTTTGTTACTCTAATGGATGGTAGCCTTGTCATTATGGAAGGTAGTCTGTTGTTTAGATTTTTGTAATTCCAATTTATGGTAATCTTGTCATTATGGAAGGTAGTCTTTTGTCGAGATTTTTCTTACTCCATTAGATGGTAGCCTTGTCATTATTGAATGTAGTCTGTTGTCGATATCTTTGTTACTCCAATGGATGATAGCCTTATCATTATGGAAGGTAGTCTATTGTTCATATTTTTATTTCTCCAATGGATGGTAGCCTTGTCATTATGGAAGGTAGTTTGTTGTCGAGATTTTGTTACTGCAACGGATGGTAGCCTTGTCATTACGGAAGGAAGTCGGTCGTTAAGATTTCTGTTACTCCAATGGATGGTAGCCTTGTCATTATGGAAGGAAGTCTGTTG
Source organism: Vicia faba (assembly GCA_948472305.1). Classification (NCBI taxonomy): domain Eukaryota; kingdom Viridiplantae; phylum Streptophyta; class Magnoliopsida; order Fabales; family Fabaceae; genus Vicia; species Vicia faba. The sequence goes on along the minus strand of OX451739.1, from coordinate 677,527,925 downwards.
TCGAGATTTTTGTTACTCTAATGGATGGTAGCCTTGTCATTATGGAAGGTAGTCGATTCTCGAGATTTTTGTTATTCCAATGGATGGTAGACTTGTCATTATGGAAGGTAATCTGTTGTCGAGATTTTTCATACTCCAATGGATTGTAGCCTTGTAATTATGGAAGGTAGTATGTTGTCAAGATTTTTTTTACTCCAATGGATGGTGGCCTTGTCATTATGGAAGGTAGTCTGTCGTTGAGATTTCTGTTACTCCAATGGATTGTAGCCTTGTCATTATGGAAGGTAGTCTGTTGTTCATATTTTTGTTACTCCAATGGATGGTAACCTTGTCATTATGGAAGGTAGTCTACTATCGAGATTTTTGTTATTCTATTGGATGGTAGCCTTGTCATTATGGAAGGTAGTCTGTTGTCGAGATTTTTGTTATTCCAATGGATAGTAACCTTGTCATTATGGAAGGTAGTATTTTGTCAAGATTTTTGTTACTCGAAAGGATGGTAGCTCTATCATTATTAAGGGAAGTTTGTTTTCGATATCTTTGTTACTCCAATGGATGATAGCCTTGTCATTATGGAAGGTAGTCTGTTGTCGATATTTTTGTTACTCCAATGGATGGTAGCCTTGTCAATATGGAAGGTAGTCTGTTGTCGATATTTTTTTTACTCCAATGGATGGTAGCCTTGTCATTATGGAACATAGTCTATTATCGATATTTTTGTTACACAAATGGATGGTAGCCTTGTCATTATAGAAAGGTAGTTGGTTGTCGATATTTTTGTTACTCTAATGGATGGTAGCCTTGTCATTATGGAAGGTAGTCTGTTGTTTAGATTTTTGTAATTCCAATTTATGGTAATCTTGTCATTATGGAAGGTAGTCTTTTTTCGAGATTTTTCTTACTCCATTAGATGGTAGCCTTGTCATTATTGAATGTAGTCTGTTGTCGATATCTTTGTTACTCCAATGGATGATAGCCTTATCATTATGGAAGGTAGTCTATTGTTCATATTTTTATTTCTCCAATGGATGGTAGCCTTGTCATTATGGAAGGTAGTTTGTTGTCGAGATTTTGTTACTGCAACGGATGGTAGCCTTGTCATTACGGAAGGAAGTCGGTCGTTGAGATTTCTGTTACTCCAATGGATGGTAGCCTTGTCATTATGGAAGGAAGTCTGTTGTCGAGATTTTTGTTACTCTAATGGATGGTAGCCTTGTCATTATCGAAGGTAGTCGATTCTCGAGATTTTTGTTATTCCAATGGATGGTAGACTTGTCATTATGGAAGGTAATCTGTTGTCGAGATTTTTCATACTCCAATGGATGGTAGCCTTGTAATTATGGAAGGTAGTATGTTGTCATGATTTTTTTTACTCCAATGGATGGTAGCCTTGTCATTATGGAAGGTAGTCTGTCGTTGAGATTTCTGTTACTCCAATGGATTGTAGCCTTGTCATTATGGAAGGTAGTCTGTTGTTCATATTTTTGTTACTCCAATGGATGGTAACTTTGTCATTATGGAAGGTAATCTACTATCGAGATTTTTGTTATTCTATTGGATGGTAGCCTTGTCATTATGGAAGGTAGTCTGTTGTCGAGATTTTTGTTATTCCAATGGATGGTAACCTTGTCATTATGGAAGGTAGTCTGTTGTCGAGATTTGTGTTACACCAATATATGGTAGCCTTGTCGTTATGGAAGGTAGTCCGTTGTCGAGATTTTTGTTACTCCAATGGATGGTAGCCTTGTCATTGTGGAAGTTAGTATGTCGTTTAGATTTTTTTACTCCAATGGATGGTAGCCTTTTCATTATGGAAGGTAGTCTATTGTCGAGATATTTGTTATTCCAATGTATTGTAGCCTTGTAATTATGGAAGGTAGTCTTTTGTCGAGATTTTTGTTACTCCAATAGATGGTAGCCTTGTCATTATTGAAGTTAGTCTGTCGTTGAGATTTCTGTTACTCCAATGGATTGTAGCCTTGTCATTATGGAAGGTAGTTTGTTCATCAGATTTTTGTTACTCCAATGAATGGTAACCTTGTAATTATGGAAGGTAGACTATTGTCGAAATTTTTGTTATTCCATTGGATGGTAGCCTTGTCATTATGGAAGGTAGTCTGTTTTCGAGATTTTTGTTATTCCAATGATGGTAACCTTGTCATTATGGAAGGTAGTTTTTTGTCGATATTTTTTTATTCCAATGGATGGTAGCCTTGTCATTATTGAAGGTAGTATATTGTTGATATCTTTGTTACTACAATGGATGGTAGCCTTGTCATTATGCAAGGTAGTCAATTGTCGAGATTTTTGTTATTCCAATAGATGGTAGCCTTGTCATTATGGAAGGTAGTTCGTTGTCGAGATTTTTGTTACTCCAATGGATGGTAGCCTTGTCATTATGGAAGGTAGTCTATTGTCGAGATTTTTGTTACCCAAATGGATGGTAGCCTTGTAACTATGGAAGGTAGTATGTTGTAGAGATTTTTGTTAGTCTAATGGATGGTAGCCTTTTCATTATGGAAGGTAGTCTATCATTGAGATTTTTGTTACTCCAATGGATTGTAGCCTTGTCATTATGGAAGGTAGTCTATTGTCTAGATTGTTTTTACTCCAATGGATGGTAGCCTTGTCATTATTGAAGGTAGTCTATTGTTTATATCTTTGTTACTATAATGGATTGTAGCCTTGTCATTATGGAAGGTAGTTTATTGTCGAGATTTTTATTATTCCAATGGATGGTAACCTTGTCATTATGGAAGGTAGTCTTTTGTCTAGATTGTTGTTACTCCTTTGGATGGTAGCCTTGTCATTATTGAACGTGGTCTGTTGTCGAGATTTTGTAACTGCAATGGATGGTAGCCTTGTCATTACGGAAGGTAGTCGGTCGTTGAGATTTCTTTTACTCCATTGGATGATAGCCTTGTAATTATGGAAGGTAGTCTATTGTCGATATTTTTGTTACTCCAATGGATGGTAGCCTTGTCATTATGGAAGGTAGTCTGTTGTCGGTATTTTTATTACTCCAATGGATGGTAGCCTTGTCATTATGGAACATAGTCTATTGTCGATATTTTTGTTACTCCAACGGATGGTAGCCTTGTAATTATAGAAAGGTAGTTTGTTGTCGATATTTTTGTTACTCTAATGGATGGTAGACTTGTCATTATGGAAGGTAGTCTATTGTTTAGATTTTTGTTATTCCAATGTATGGTAATCTTGTCATTATGGAAGGTATTCTGTTGTCGATATATTTATTACTCCAATTGTTTATAGCCTTGTCATTATGGAAGGTAGTCTGTTGTTTATATTTTTATTTCTCCAATGGATGGTAGCCTTATCATTATGGAAGGTAGTCTGTTGTCGAGATTTTGTTACTGCAACGGATGGTAGCCTTGTCATTACGGAAGGAAGTCGGTCGTTGAGATTTCTGTTACTCCAAAGGATGGTATCCTTGTCATTATGGAATGTAGTCTGTTTTTCAGATTTTTGTTATTCCAATGGATGATAGCCTTGTCAATATGGAAGGTAGTCTATTCTCGAGATTTTTTCTATTCCAATGGATGGTAGACTTGTCATTATGGAAGGTAATCTGTTGTCGAGATTTTTGATACTCCAGTGGATGGTAGCCTTATGGAAGGTAGTATGTTGTCAAGATTTTTTTACTCCAATGGATGGTAGCCTTGTCATTATGGAAGGTAGTCTGTCATTGAGATTTCTGTTACTCCAATGGATTGTAGCCTTGTGATTATGGAAGGTAGTCTGTTGTTCATATTTTTTTAGTCCAATGGATAATAGCCTTTTCATTATGGAAGGTAGTCTACTATCGAGATTTTTGTTATTCTATTGGATGGTAGCCTTGTCATTATGGAAGGTAGTCTGTTGTCGAGATTTTTGTTATTCTAATGGATGGTAGCCTTGTCTTTTTGGAAGGTAGTCTGTCGTTGAGATTTTTGTTACTCAAATGGATGGTAGCCTTGTCTTTTTGGAAGGTAGTCTGTCGTTGAGATTTTTGTTACTCCAATGGATGGTAGCCTTGTTATTGTGGAAGTTAGTATGTCGTTGAGATTTTTGTTACTCCAATGGATGGTAGCCTTGTCATTATTGAAGTTAGTCTGTCGTTTAGATTTCTGTTACTCGGATGGATGGTAGCCTTGTCATTATGGAAGGTAGTTTGTTCATCAGATTTTTGTTACTCCAATGAATGGTAGCCTTGTCATTATGCAAGGTAGACTGTTGTCGAGATTTTTGTTATTCCAATGGATGGTAGCCTTGTAATTATTGAAGGTAGTTTTTTGTCAATATTTTTGTTACTCCAATGGATGATAGCCTTGTCATTATGGAAGGTAGTCTGTTGTCGATGTTTTTGTTACTCCAATGGATGGTAGCCTTGTCATTATGGAAGGTAGTTTGTTGTAGATATTTTTTTTACTCCAATGGATGGTAGCCTTGTCATTATTGAAGGTAGCCTATTGTTGATATCTTTGTTACTCCAATGGATGGTAGCCTTGTCATTATGCAAGGTAGTCTATTGTCGAGATTTTTTTTATTCCAATGGATGGTAGCCTTGTCTTTATGGAAGGTAGTTTTTTGTCAAGATTTTTGTTACTCCAATGGATGGTAGCCTTGTCATTATGGAAGGTAGTCTATTGTCGAGATTTTTGTTACCCAAATGGATGGTAGCCTAGTAAATATGGAAGGTAGTATGTTGTAGATATTTTTGTTAGTCCAATGCATGGTAGCCTTTTCATTATGGAAGGTAGTCTGTCGTTGAGATTTTTGTTACTCCAATGGATGATAACCTTGTCATTATGGAAGGTAGTCTTTTGTCTAGATTGTTGTTACTCCAATGGATGGTAGCCTTGTCATTATTGAAGGTGGTTTGTGGTCGATATCTTTGTTACTCCAAAGGATGATAGCCTTGTCATTATGCAAGGTAGTCTGTTGTTCAAATTTTTGTTACTGCAATGGATGGTAGCCTTGTCATTATGGAAGGTTGTCTATTGTCGAGATTTTTGTTATTCCAATGGATGGTAGCCTTGTCATTATTGAAGGTAGTCGGTCGTTGAGATTTATGTTACTCCAATGGATAGTAGCCTTGTCATTATGGAAGATATTGTGTTGTTCAGATTTTTTTTACTCCAATGGATGGTAACCTTGTCAATATGGAAGGTAGTCTGTTGTCGAGATTTTTGTTATTCCATTGGATGGTAGCCTTGTCATTATGGAACTTAGTATGTTGTCGAGATTTTTTTTAATCCAGTGGATGGTAACCTTGTCATTATGGAAGGTAGTGTGTTGATGAGATTTGTGTTACTCCAATGTATGGTAGCCTTGTCATTATGGAAGGTAGTCCGTTGTCGATATTTTTGTTACTCAAATGGATGGTAGCCTTGTCTTTATAGAAGGTTGTATGTCATTGAGATTTTTGTTACTCCAATGGATGGTAGCCTTATCATTATGGAAAGTAGTATGTCATTGAGATTTTTGTTACTCTAATGGATGATAGCCTTGTCATTTTGGAAGGTAGTCTATTGTTGAGATATTTGTTATTCCAATGGATTGTAGCCTTGTCATTATGGAAGGTAGTCTTTTGTCGAGATTTTTATTACTCCAATGGATGGTATCCTTGTCATTATTGAAGTTAGTCTTTCGTTGAGATTTTTGTTACTCCAATGGATTGTAGCCTTGTCATTATGGAAGGTAGTTTGACCATCAGACTTTTGTTACTCCAATGGATGGTAGCCTTGTCATTATTGAAGGTGGTCCGTGGTCGATATCTTTGTTACTCCAATGGATGATAGCCTTGTTATTATGCAAGGTAGTCTGTTGTTCAGATATTTGTTACTCCAATGGATGGTAGCCTTGTCATTATTGAAGGTTGTCTATTGTCGAGATTTTTTTATTCCAATGGATGGTAGCCTTGTCATTATTGAAGGTAGTCGGTCGTTGAGATTTATGTTACTCCAATGGATAGTAGCCTTGTCATTATGCAAGGTAGTCTGTTGTTCAGATTTTTGTTACTCCTATGGATGATAGCCTTGACATTATGGAAGATAATTTGTTGTCGAGATTTTTGATACTCCAATGGATGGTAGCCTTGTAATTATGGAAGGTAGTATGTTGTCAAGATTTTTTTACTCCAATGGATGGTAGCCTTGTCATTATGGAAGGTAGTCTGTCATTGAGATTTATGTTACTCCAATGGATTGTAGCCTTGTCATTATGGAAGGTAGTCTGTTGTTCAGATTTTTGTTACTCCAATGGATGGTAACCTTGTCATTATGGAAGGTAGTCTACTGTCAAGATTTTTGTTATTCTATTGGATGGTAGCCTTGTCATTATGGAAGGTAGTCTATTGTCGAGATTTTTGTTATTCCAATGGATTGTAACCTTGTCATTATGGAAGGTAGTCTGTTGTCGAGATTTGTGTTACTCCAATATATGGTAGCCTTGTCGTTATGAAAGGTAGTCTGTTGTCGAGATTTTTGTTACTCAAATGGATGGTAGCCTTGTCTTTTTGGAAGGTAGTCTGTCGTTGAGATTTTTGTTACTCCAATGGATGGTAGCCTTGTCATTGTGGAAGTTAGTATGTCGTTGAGATTTTTGTTACTCCAATGGATGGTAGCCTTGTCATTATTGAAGTTAGTCTGTTGTTTAGATTTCTGTTACTCCCATGGATTGTAGCCTTGTCATAATGGAAGGTAGTTTGTTCGTCAGATTTTTGTTACTCCAATGAATGGTAGCCTTGTAATTATGGAAGGTAGACTGTTGTCGAAATATTAGTTACTCCAATGGATTGTAGCCTTGTCATTATGGAAGGTAGTCTGTTTTCGAGATTTTTGTTATTCCACTGGATGGTAACCTTGTCATTATGGAAGGTCGTATTTTGTCAATACTTTTGTTACTCGAAAGGATGGTAGCCTTTTCATTATTGAAGGTAGTTTGTTGTAGATATTTTTTTTACACCAATGGACGGTAGCCTTGTCATTATTAAAGGTAGTCTACTGTTGATATCTTTGTTACTCCAATGGATGGTAGCCTTGTCATTATGCAAGGTAGTCTATTGTCGAGATTTTTGTTATTCCAATGGATGGTAGCCTTGTCATTATTGAAGGTAGTTTTTTGTCAAGATTTGTGTTACTCCAATGGATGATAGCCTTGTCATTATGGAAGGTAGTCTGTTGTCGATATTTTTGTTACTCCAATGGATGGTAGCCTTGTCATTATGGAAGGTAGTTTGTTGTAGATACTTTTTTTACTCCAATGGATGGTAGCCTTGTCATTATTGAAGGTAGTCTATTGTTGATATCTTTGTTACTCCAATGGATGGTATCCTTGTCATTATGCAAGGTAGTCTATTGTCGAGATTTTTGTTATTCCAATGGATGGTAGCCTTGTCTTTATTGAAGGTAGTTTTTTGTCAAGATTTTTGTTACTCCAATGGATGGTAGCCTTGTCATTATGGAAGGTAGTCTATTGTCGAGATTTTTGTTACCCAAATGGATGGTAGCCTTGTAAATATGGAAGGTAGTATGTTGTAGATATTTTTGTTAGTCCAATGGATGGTAGCCTTTTCATTATGGAAGGTAGTCTGTCGTTGAGATTTTTGTCACTCCAATGGATGATAACCTTGTCATTATGGAAGGTAGTCTTTTCTCTAGATTGTTGTTACTCCAATGGATGGTAGCCTTGTCATTATTGAAGGTGGTTTGTGGTCGATATCTTTGTTACTCCAAAGGATGATAGCCTTGTCATTATGCAAGGTAGTTTGTTGTTCAGATTTTTGTTACTCCAATGGATGGTAGCCTTGTCATTATGGAAGGTTGCCTATTGGCGAGATTTTTGTTATTCCAATGGATGGTAGCCTTCTCATTATTGAAGGTAGTCGGTCGTTGAGATTTATGTTACTCCAATGGATAGTAGCCTTATCATTATGGAAGATATTGTGTTGTTCAGATTTTTTTTACTCCAATGGATGGTAACCTTGTCATTATGGAAGGTAGTCTGATGTCGAGATTTTTGTTATTCCATTGGATGGTAGCCTTGTCATTATGAAACTTAGTATGTTGTCGATATTTCTTTTACTCCAATGGATGGTAACCTTGTCATTATGGAAGGTAGTGTGTTGATGAGATTTGTGTTACTCTAATGTATGGTAGCCTTGTCATTATGGAAGGTAGTCCGTTGTCCAGATTTTTGTTACTCAAATGCACGGTAGCCTTGTCTTTATAGAAGGTTGTCTGTCGTTGAGATTTTTGTTACTCCAATGGATGGTAGCCTTACCATTATGGAAAGTAGTATGTCGTTGAGATTTTTGTTACTCAAATGGATGATAGCCTTGTCAGTTTGGAAGGTAGTCTATTGTCGAGATATTTGTTATTCCAATGGATTGTAGCCTTGTCATTATGGAATGTAGTCTTTTATCGAGATTTTTGTTATTCCAATGGATGGTATCCTTGTCTTTATTGAAGTTAGTCTTTCGTTTAGATTTCTGTTACTCCAATGGATTGTAGCCTTGTCATTATGGAAGGTACTTTGTTCATCACACTTTTGTTACCCCAATGAATGGTAGCCTTGTGATTATGGAAGGTAGTCTGTCTTTGAGATTTTTGTTACTTCAATGGATGATAACCTTGTCATTATGGAAGGTAGTCTTTTGTCTAGATTGTTGTTACTCCAATGGATGGTAGCCTTGTCACTATTGAAGGTGGTCTGGGGTCGATATCTTTGTTACTCCAATGGATGATAGCCTTGTCATTATGCAAGGTATTCTGTTGTTCAGATTTTTGTTACTCAAATGGATGGTAGCCTTGTCATTATGGAAGGTTGTCTATTGTCGAGATTTTTGTTATTCCAATGGATGGTAGCCTTTTCATTATTGAAGGTAGTCGGTCGTTGAGATTTATGTTACTCCAATGGATAGTAGCCTTGTCATTATGGAAGATAGTTTGTTGTTCAAATTTTTGTTACTCCAATGGATGGTAACCTTGTCATTATGGAAGGTAGTCTGTTGTCGAGATTTTTGTTATTCCATTGGATGGTAGCCTTGTCATTATGGAACTTAGTATGTTGTCGAGAATTTTTTTACTCCAATGGATGGTAACCTTGTCATTATGGAAGGTAGTGTGTTGTCGAGATTTGTGTTACTCCAATGTATGGTAGCCTTGTCATTATGGAAGGTAGTCCGTTGTCGAGATTTTTGTTACTTAAATGGATGGTAGCCTTGTCTTTATAGAAGGTTGTCTGTCATTGAGATTTTTGTTACTCCAATGGAATGTAGCCTTATCATTATGGAAAGTAATATGTCGTTGAGATTTTTGTTACTCCAACGGATGATAGCCTTGTCAGTTTAGAAGGTAGTCTATTGTCGAGATATTTGTTATTCCAATGGATTGTAGCCTTGTCATTATGGAAGGTAGTCTTTTGTCGAGATTTTTGTTATTCCAATGGATGGTATCCTTGTCATTATTGAAGTTAGTCTTTCATTGAGATTTCTGTTACTCCAATGGATTGTAGCCTTGTCATTATGGAAGGTACTTTGTTCCTCACACTTTTGTTACCCCAATGAATGGTAGCCTTATGATTATGGAAGGTATACTGTTGTCGAGATTTTTGTTATTCCATTGGATGGTAGCCTTTTCATTATGGAATGTAGTCTGTTGTCGAGACTTTTGTTATTCCAATGGATGGTAACCTTGTCATTATGGAAGGTAGTATTTTGTCCAGATTTTTGTTACTCGAATGGATGGTAGCCTTGTCATTATTGAAGGTAGTTTGTTGTTGATATTATTGTTATTCCAATGGATGGTAACCTTGTCATTATGGCAGGTAGTATTTTGTCAACATTTTTGTTACTCGAATGGATGGTAGCCTTGTCATTATTGAAGGTAGTTTGTTGTCGAGATTTTTGTTATTCCAATGGATGGTAGCCTTGTCATTATGGAAGGTAGTCGGTCGTTGAGATTTTTGTAACTCCAATGGATGGTAGCCTTGTAATTATGGAACATAGTCTGTTGTCGATATTTTTGTTACTCTAATGGATGGTATCCTTGACATTATGGAAGGTAGTATGTTGTCGATATTTTTGTTACTCCAATGGATGGTAGCCTTGTCATTATGGAAGGTAGTCTGTTGTTTAGATTTTTGTTATTCCAATGGATGGTAACCTTTTCATTATGGAAGGTAGTCTTTTGTCGAGATTTTTGTTACTCCAATGGATGGTAGCCTTGTCATTATTGAAGGTGGTCTGTGGTCGATATCTTTGTTACTCCAATGGATGATAGCCTTTTCATTATGCAAGGTAGTCTGTTGTTTAGATTTTAGTTACTCCAATGGATGGTAGCCTTGTCATTATGGAAGGTTGTCTATTGTCGAGATTTTTGTTATTCCAATGGATGGTAGCCTTGTCATTATTGAAGGTAGTCGGTCGTTGAGATTTATGTTACTCCAATGGATAGTAGCCTTGTCATTATGGAAGATAGTCTGTTGTTCAAATTTTTTTTACTCCAATGGATGGTAACCTTGTCATTATGGAAGGTAGTCTGTTGTCGAGATTTTTGTTATTCCATTGGATGGTAGCCTTGTCATTATGGAACTTAGTATGTTGTCGAGAATTTTTTTACTCCAATGGATGGTAACCTTGTCATTATCGAAGGTAGTGTGTTGTCGAGATTTGTGTTACTCCAATGTATGGTAGCCTTGTCATTATGGAAGGTAGTCCATTGTCGAGATTTTTGTTACTCAAATGGATGATAGCCTTGTCTTTATAGAAGGTTGTGTGTCGTTGAGATTTTTGTTACTCCAATGGATGGTAGCCTTACCATTATGGAAAGTAGTATGTCGTTGAGATTTTTGTTACTCTAATGGATGATAGCCTTGTCAGTTTGGAAGGTAGTCTATTATCGAGATATTTGTTATTCCAATGGATTGTAGCCTTGTCATTATGGAATGTAGTCTTTTGTCGAGATTTTTGTTATTCCAATGGATGGTATCCATGTCATTATTGAAGTTAGTCTTTCGTTGAGATTTCTGTTACTCCTATGGATTTTAGCCTTGTCATTATGGAAGGTAGTTTGTCCATCAGACTTTTGTTACTCCAATGAATGTTAGTATGTCTTTGAGATATTTGTTACTCCAATGGATGATAACCTTGTCATTATGGAAGGTAGTGTTTTGTCTAGATTATTGTTACTCCAATGGATGGTAGCCTTGTCATTATTTAAGGTGGTCTGTGGTCGATATCTTTGTTACTCCAATGGATGATAGCCTTGTCATTATGCAAGGTAGTCTGTTGTTCAGATTTTTGTTACTCCAATGGATGGTAGCCTTGTCATTATGGAAGGTTGTCTATTGTCGAGATTTTTGTTATTCCAATGGATGGTAGCCTTGTCATTATTTAAGGTGGTCTGTGGTCGATATCTTTGTTACTCCAATGGATAGTAGCCTTGTAATTATGGAAGATAGTCTGTTGTTCAGATTTTTTTTACTCTAATGGATGGTAACCTTGTCATTATGGAAGGTAGTCTGTTGTCGAGATTTTTGTTATTCCATTGGATGGTAGCCTTGTCATTATGGAACTTAGTATGTTGTCGAGAATTTTTTTACTCCAATGGATGGTAACCTTGTCTTTATGGAAGGTAGTGTGTTGTCGAGATTTGTGTTACTCCAATGGATGGTAGCCTTGTCTTTATAGAAGGTTGTCTGTCGTTGAGATTTTTGTTACTCCAATGGATGGTAGCCTTACCATTATGGAAAGTAGTATGTCGTTGAGATTTGTGTTACTCTAATGGATGATAGCCTTGTCAGTTTGGAAGGTAGTCTATTGTCGAGATATTTGTTATTCCAATGGATTGTAGCCTTGTCATTATGGAATGTAGTCTTTTGTCGAGATTTTTGTTATTTCAATGGATGGTATCCTTGTCATTATTTAAGTTAGTCTTTCGTTTAGATTTTTGTTACTCCAATGGATTGTAGCCTTGTCATTATGGAAGGTACTTTGTTCATCACACTTTTGTTTCCCCAATGAATGGTAGCCTTGTCATTATTGAAGGTAGTTTGTTGTCGAGATTTTTGTTATTCCAATGGATGGTAGCCTTGTCATTATGGAAGGTAGTCGGTCGTTGATATTTTTGTTACTCCAATGGATGGTAGCCTTGTCACTATTTAAGGTGGTCTGGGGTCGATATCTTTGTTACTCCAATGGATGATAGCCTTGTCATTATGCAAGGTAGTCAGTTGTTCAGATTTTTGTTACTCCAATGGATGGTAGCCTTGTCATTATGGAAGGTTGTCTATTGTCGAGATTTTTGTTATTCCAATGGATGGTAGCCTTGTCATTATTGAAGGTAGTCGGTCGTTGAGATTTATGTTACTCCAATGGATAGTAGCCTTGTCATTATGGAAGATAGTTTGTTGTTCAGATTTTTTTACTCCAATGGATGGTAACCTTGTCATTATGGAAGGTAGTCTGTTGTCGAGATTTTTGTTATTCCATTGGATGGTAGCCTTGTCATTATGGAACTTAGTATGTTGTCGAGAATTTGTTTACTCCAATGGATGGTAACCTTGTCATTATGGAAGGTAGTGTGTTGTCGAGATTTGTGTTACTCCAATGTATGGTAGCCTTGTCATTATGGAAGGTAGTCTGTTGTCGAGATTTTTGTTACTCAAATGGATGGTAGCCTTGTCTTTATAGAAGGTTGTCTGTCGTTGAGATTTTTGTTACTCCAATGGAATGTAGCCTTATCATTATGGAAAGTCGTATGTCGTTGAGATTTTTGTTACTCCAATGGATGATAGCCTTGTCAGTTTGGAAGGTAGTCTATTGTCGAGATATTTGTTATTCCAATGGATTGTAGCCTTGTCATTATGGAAGGTAGTCTTTTGTTGAGATTTTTGTTATTCCAATGGATGGTATCCTTGTCATTATTGAAGTTAGTCTTTCATTGAGATTTCTGTTACTCCAATGGATTGTAGCCTTGTCATTATGGAAGGTACTTTGTTCCTCACACTTTTGTTACCCCAATGAATGGTAGCCTTGTGATTATGGAAGGTATACTGTTGTCGAGATTTTTGTTATTCCATTGGATGGTAGCCTTTTCATTATGGAAGGTAGTCTGTTGTCGAGATTTTTGTTATTCCAATGGATGGTAACCTTGTCATTATGGAAGGTAGTATTTTGTCCAGATTTTTGTTACTCGAATGGATGGTAGCCTTGTCATTATTGAAGGTAGTTTGTTGTCGAGATTTTTGTTATTCCAATGGATGGTAGCCTTGTCAATATGGAAGGTAGTCGGTCGTTGAGATTTTTGTTACTCCAATGGATGGTAGCCTTGTCATTATGGAACATAGTCTGTTGTCGATATTTTTGTTACTCTAATGGATGGTAGCCTTGTCATTATGGAAGGTAGTTTGTTGTCGATATTTTTGTTACTCCAATGGATGCTAGCCTTGTCATTATGGAAGGTAACCTGTTGTTTAGATTTTTGTTATTCAAATGGATGGTAACCTTTTCATTATGGAAGGTAGTCTGTTGTCGATATCTTTGTTACTCCAATGGATGGTAGCCTTCTCATTATGGAAGGTAGTCTGTTGTTCATATTTTTGTTACTCCAATGGATGGTAGCCTTGTCATTATGTAATGTAGTCTATTGTCGAGATTTGGTTACTCCAATGGATGGTAGCCTTGTCATTACGGAAGGTAGTCGGTCATTGAGATTTCTGTTACTCCAATGGATAGTAGCCTTGTAATTATGGAAGGTAGTCTATTGTCGAGATTTTTTTACTCCAATGGATGGTAGCCTTGTCTTTATTGAATGTAGTCTGTCGTTTAGATTTATGTTACTCCAATGGATTGTAGCCTTGTCATTATGGAAGGTAGTCTGTTGTTCATAATTTTTTTACTCCAATGGATGGTAGCCTTGTCATAATGGAATGTAGTCTGTTGTCGAGAATATTTTATTCCATTGTATGGTAGCCTTGTCATTATTGAAGGCAGTCTGTTTTTGAGATTTTTGTTATTCCAATGGATTGTAACCTTGTCATTATGAAAGGTAGTCTTTTGTCGATATTTTTGTTCCTCCAATGGATGGTAGCCTTGTCATTATTGAAGGTAGTCTATTGTCGATATCTTTGTTACTCCAATGGATGGTAGCCTTGTCATTATGGAAGGTAGTCTATTGTTGAGATTTTTGTTACTCCAATGGATGGTAGCCTTGTCATTATGGAAGGTAGTTAGTTGTCGAGATTTGTGTTACTCCAATGGATGGTAGCCTTGTGATTATGGAAGGTAGTCTATTGTTGAGATTTTTTTTATTCCAATGGATGGTAACCTTGTCATTATGGAAGGTAGTCTTTTGTCTAGATTGTTGTTACTCCAATGGATGGTAGCCTTGTCATTATTAAAGGTAGTCTATTATCGATATCTTTGTTAATCAAATGGATGATAGCCTTGTCATTATGGAAGGTAGTCTGTTGTTTAAATTTTTGTTACTCCAATGGATGGTAGCCTTGTCATTATGGAAGGTAGTCTATTGTCGAGATTTTTATTATTCTAATGGATGGAAGCCATGTCAATATGGAAGGTAGTCGATCGGTTAGATTTCTGTTACTCCAATGGATAGTAGCCTTGTCGTTATGGAAGGTAGTCTGTTGTTCAGATTTTTGTTACTCCAATGGATGGTAGCCTTGTCGTTATGGAAGGTAGTGTGTTGTCGAGATTTGTGTTACTCCAACGTATGGTAGCCTTGTCATTATGGAAGGTACTCCGTTGTCGAGATTTTTGTTACTCAAATGGATGGTAGCCTTGTCTTTATAGAAGGTTATCTGTCATTGAGATATTTGTTACTCCAATGGATGATAGCCTTGTCGTTGTTGAAGGTAGCCTTTTGTCGATATTTTTGTTACTCCAATGGATGGTAGCCTTGTCATTATGGAAGGTAGTCTGTTGTCAATATTTTTTTACTCCAATGGATTGTAGCCTTGTCATTATGGAATATAGTCTATTGTCGATATTTTTGTTACTCCAATGGATGGTAGCCTTGTCATTATAGAAAGGTAGTTTCTTGTCGATATTTTTGTTACTCTAATGGATGGTAGCCTTGTCATTATGGAAGGTAGTCTGTTGTTTAGATTTTTGTTATTCTAATGGATGGTAATCTTGTCATTATGGAATGTAGTCTTTTGTCGAGATTTTTCTTACTCCAATGGATGGTAGCCTTGTCATTATTGAAGGTAGTTTGTTGTCAATATATTTGTTACTCCAATGGATGATAGCCTTGTCATTATGGAAGGTAGTCTATTGTTCATATTTTTATTTCTCCAATGGATGGTAGCCTTGTCTTTATGGAAGGTAGTCTGTTGTCGAGATTTTGTTACTGCAACGGATGGTAGCCTTGTCATTACGGAAGGAAGTCGGTCGTTGAGATTTATGTTACTCCAATGGATGGTAGCCTTGTCATTATGGAAGGTACTCTGTTGTTCAGATTTTTGTTACTCCAATGGATGATAGAGTTGTCATTATGGAAGGTAGTCTATTCTCGAGATTTTTGTTATTCCAATGGATGGTAGACTTGTCATTATGGAAGGTAATCTGTTGTCGAGATTTTTGATACTCCAATGGATGGTAGCCTTGTAATTATATAAGGTAGTATGTTGTCAAGATTTTTTTTACTCGAATGGATGGTAGCCTTGTCATTATTGAAGGTAGTTTGTTGTCGAGATTTTTGTTATTCCAATAGATGGTAGCCTTGTCATTATGGAAGGTAGTCAGTCGTTGAGATTTCTGTTACTCCAATGGATGGTAGACTTGTCATTATGGAAGGTAGTCTTTTGTCGAGATTTTGTTACTCTAATGGATGGTAGCCTTGTAGTTATGGAACATAGTCTGTTGCCGATATTTTTTTACTCCAATGGATGGTAGCCTTCTCATTATGGAAGGTAGTTTGTTGTCGATATTTTTGTTACTCCAATAAATGGTAGCCTAGTCATTATGGAAAGTAGTATGTTGTTTAGATTTTTGTTATTCCAATGGATGGTAACCTTGTCATTATGGAAGGTAGTCTTTCGTTGAGATTTTTGTTACTCCAATTGATGGTAGACTTGTCATTATTGAAGCTAGTCTGTTGTCGATATCTTTGTTACTCCAATGGATGATAGCCTTCTTATTATGGAAGGTAGTTTGTTGTTCATATTTTTATTACTCCAATGTATGGTAGCCTTGTCATTATGGAAGGTAGTATGTTGTCGATATTTGGTTACTCCAATGGATGGTAGCCTTGTCATTATGGAAGGTAGTCGGTCATTGAGATTTCTGGTACTCCAATGGATAGTAGCCTTGTTTTTATGGAAGGTAATTTGTTGTTAATATTTTTGTTACTCCAATGGATGAAACCCTTGTCATTATGGAAGGTAGTTTATTGTTCATATTTTTGTTACTCTAATGGATGGTATCCTTGTCATTATTGAAGTTAGCTTGTTGTCGATATCTTTGTTATTCCAATGGATGGTAGCCTTGTCATTATGGATGATAGTTTTTTGTAGAGATTTTTGTTACTCCAATGGATGGTAGCCTTGTCATTATGGAAGGTAGTCTATTGTGGAGATTTTTGTTACCCAAATGGATGGTAGCCTTGTAATTATGGAAGGTAGTCTGTTGTAGATATTTTTGTTTCTCCAATGGATGGTAGCCTTTTCATTATTGAAGGTAGCCAGTCATTGAGATTTCTGTTACTCCAATGGTTTGTAGCCTTGTCATTATGGAATGTAGTCTGTTGTTCAGATTTTTGTTACTCCAATAGATGGTAGCCTTGTCATTATGGAAGGTAGTCTTTTGTCGAGACTTTTTTTACTCCAGTGGATGGAAGCCTTGTCATTATTAAAGTTAGACTGTTGTCGATATCTTCGGTATTCCAAAGGATGATAGCCTTGTCATTATGCAAGGTACTCTGTTGTTCATATTTTTGTTACTCCAATGGATGGTAGCCTTGTGATTATGGAAGGTAGTCTATTTTCGAAAAAAATTTTATTCCAATGGATGGTAGCCTTGTCATTATGGAAGGTAGTTTTTTATCGAGATTTTTTTTACTCCAATGGATGGTAGCCTTGTCATTATTGAAGGTACTCTATTGTCGAGATTTTTGTTACCCAAATGGATGGTAGCCTTGTAATAATGGAAGGTAGTCTGTTGTAGATATTTTTGTTACTCGAATGGATGGTATCCTTTTCATTATTGAAGGTAGTCTGTCTTTGAGATTTATGTTTCTCCAATGGATGGTAACCTTGTTATTATGGAAGGTAGTCTGCTGTCAAGATTTGTGTTACTCCAATGTATGGTAGCCTTGTCGTTATGGAAGGTAGTCTTTTGTCGAGATTTTTGTTACTCCAATGGATGTAAGCCTTGTCATTATTGAAGGTAGCCTGTTGTCAATATATTTGTTATTCCAATGGATGATAGCCTTGTCATTATGCAAGGTAGTCTGTTGTTCAGATTTTTGTTACTCCAATGGATGGTAGCCTTTTGATTATGGAAGGTAGTCTGTTGTCGAGAATTTTTTATTCCATTGGATGGTAACCTTGTCATTATGGAAGATAGTCTGTTGTCGAGATTTGTGTTACTCCAATGTATGGTAGCCTTGTCGTTATGGAAGGAAGTCTTTTGTCGAGATTCTTGTTACTTAAATGGATGGTAGCCTTGTCTTTATGGAAGGTAGTCTGTCATTGAGATTTTTGTTACTCCAATGGATGGTAGCCTTGTCATTATTGAAGGTAGTATGTCGTTGAGATTTTTGTTACTCCAGTGGATGGTAGCCTTGTCATTATGGAAGGTAGTCTGTTGTCGAGATTTTTGTTACTCCAATGTATGGTAGCCTTCTCGTTATGGAAGGTAGTCTTTTGTCGAGATTTTTGTCACTCCAATGGATGGAAGCCTTGTCATTATTGAAGGTAGCCTGTTGTCGATATCTTTGTTATTCTAATGGATGATACCCTTGTCATAATGCTAGGCAGTCTATTGTTCACATTTTTGTTACTCCAATGGATGGTAGCCTTGTGATTATGGAAGGTAGTCTATTGTTGACATTTTTGTTATTCCAATGGATGGTAGGCTTGTCGTTATGGAAGGTAGTTTTTTGTCGAGATTTTTGTTACTCCAATGGATGGTACCCTTGTCATTATTGAAGGTACTCTATTGTCGAGATTTTTGTTACCCAAATGGATGGTAGCCTTGTAATTATGGAAGGTAGTCTGTTGTAGATATTTTTGTTACTCGAATGGATGGTATCCTTTTCATTATTTAAGGGAGTCTGTCGTTGAGATTTCTGTTTCTCCAATGGATGGTAACCTTGTCATTATGGAAGGTAGTCTGCTGTCGAGATTTGTGTTACTCCAATGTATGGTAGCCTTGTCGTTATGGAAGGTAGTCTTTTGTCAAGTTTTTGTTACTCCAATGGATGGAAGCCTTGTCATTATTGAAGGTAGTCTGTTGTCAATATATTTGTTATTCCAATGGATGATAGCCTTGTCATTATGCAAGGTAGTCTGTTGTTCAGATTTTTGTTACTCCAATGGATGGTAGCCTTGTGATTATGGAAGGTAGTCTATTGTCGACATTTTTGTTATTCCAATGGATGGTAGCCTTGTCATTATGGAAGGAAGTTTTTGACGATATTTTTGTTACTCCAATGGATGGTAGCCTTGTCATTATGGAAGGTAGTTTATTGTCGAGATTTTTGTTATTCAACTGGATGGTAGCCTTGTAATTATGGAAGGTAGTCTGTTGTAGATATTTTTTGTTACTCCAATGGATGGTTGCCTTTTCATTATTAAAGGTAGTTTGTCGTTGAGATTTTTGTTACTCCAATGGTTTGTAGCCTTGTAATTATGGAATGTAGTCTGTTGTTCAGATTTTTGTTACTCCAATAGATGGTAGCCTTGTCATTATGGAAGGTAGTCTATTGTCGAGAATTTTTTATTCCATTGGACGGTAACCTTGTCATTATGGAAGGTAGTCTGTTGTCGAGATTTGTGTTACTCCAATGTATGGTAGCCTTGTTGTTATGGAAGGTAGTCTTTTGTCGAGATTTTTGTTACTCAAATGGATGGTAGCCTTGTCTTTATGGAAGGTAGTCTGTCGTTGAGATTTTTCTTACTCCAATGGATGGTAGCCTTGTCATTATGGAAGGTAGTATGTCGTTGAGATTTTTGTTACTCCAATGGATGGTAGCCTTGTCATTATGGAAGGTAGTCTATTGTCGAGATTTTAGTTATTCCAATGGATTATAGCCTTGTCATTATGGAAGGTAGTCTATTGTCGAGATTTTTGTTACCCAAATGGATCTTATACTTGTAATTATTGAAGGTATTCTGTTTTAGATATTTTTGTTACTCCAATGGATGGTAGACTTTTCATTATTGAAGGTAGTCTATCGTTGAGATTTCTGTTACTCCAATGGATTGTAGCCTTGTCATTATGGAATGTAGTCTGTTGTTCAGATTTTTGTTACTCCAATAGATGGTAGCCTTGTCATTATGGAAGGTAGTCTGTTGTTGAGAATTTTTTATTCCATTGGATGGTAACCTTGTCATTATGGAAGGTAGACTATTATCGAGATTTGTGTTACTCCAATGTATGGTAGCCTTGTCTTTATGGAAGGTAGTCTGTCGTTGAGATTTTTGTTACTCCAATGGATGGTAGCCTTGTCGTTATGGAAGGTAGTCTTTTGTCGAGATTTTTGTTACTCCAATGGATGGAAGCCTTGTCATTATTGAAGGTAGCCTGTTGTCAATATATTTGTTATTCCAATGGATGATAGCCTTGTCATTATGCAAGGTAGTCTGTTGTTCAGATTTTTGTTACTCCAATGGATGGTAGCCTTGTGATTATGGAAGGTAGTCTATTGTCGACATTTTTGTTATTCCAATGGATGGTAGCCTTGTCATTATGGAAGGAAGTTTTTGACGATATTTTTGTTACTCCAATGGATGGTAGCGTTGTCATTATGGAAGGTAGTCTATTGTCGAGATTTTTGTTACCCAAATGGATGGTAGCCTTGTAATTATGGAAGGTAGTCTGTTGTAGATATTTTTTGTTACTCCAATGGATGGTTGCCTTTTCATTATTAAAGGTAGTCTGTCGTTGAGATTTTTGTTACTCCAATGGTATGTAGCCTTGTCATTATGGAATGTAGTCTGTTGTTCAGATTTTTGTTACTCCAATAGATGGTAGCCTTGTCATTATGGAAGGTAATCTGTTGTCGAGAATTTTTTATTCCATTGTATGGTAACCTTGTCATTATGGAAGGTAGTCTATTGTCGAGATTTGTGTTACTCCAATGTATGGTAGCCTTGTTGTTATGGAAGGTAGTCTTTTGTCGAGATTTTTGTTACTCAAATTGATGGTAGCCTTGTCTTTATGGAAGGTAGTCTGTCGTTGAGATTTCTGTTACTCCAATGGATGGTAGCCTTGTCATTATGGAAGGTAGTCTATTGTCGAAATTTTTGTTATTCCAATGGATTGTAGCCTTGTCATTATGGAAGGTAGTCTTTTGTCGAGATTTTTGTTACTGCAATGGATGGAAGCCTTGTCATTATTGAAGGTAGCCTGTTGTCGATATCTTTGTTATTCCAATGGATGATAGCCTTTTCATTATGAAAGCTAGTCTATTGTTCACATTTTTGTTACTCCAATGGATGGTAGCCTTGTGATTGTGGAAGGTAGTCTATTGTCGACATTTTTGTTATTCCAATGGGTGGTAGCATTGTCATTATGGAAGGAAGTTTTTGACGAGATTTTTGTTACTCCAATGGATGGTAGCCTTGTCATTATGGAAGGTAGTCTATTATCGAGATTTTTGTTACCCAAATGGATAGTAGCCTTGTAATTATAGAAGGTAGTCTGTTGTAGATATTTTTGTTACTCCAATGGATGGTAGCCTTTTCATTATTAAAAGTAGTCTTTTGTTGAGATTTTTGTCACTCCAATGGTTTGTAGCCTTGTCATTATGGAATGTAGTCTGTTGTTCAGATTTTTGTTACTCCAATAGATGGTAGCCTTGTCATTATGGAAGGTAGTTTGTTGTCGAGAATTTTTTATTCAATTGGATGGTAACCTTGTCATTATGGAAGGTAGTCTGTTGTCGAGATTTGTGTTACTCCAATGTATGGTAGCCTTGTCGTTACGGAAGGTAGTCTTTTGTCGAGATTTTTGTTACTCAAATGGATGGTAGCCTTGTCTTTTTGGAAGGTAGCCTTGTCTTTTTGGAAGGTAGTCTGTCGTTGAGATTTTTCTTACTCACATGGATGGTAGCCTTGTCATTATGGAAGGTAGTCTATTGTCGAGATTTTTGTTACCCAAATGGATCGTAGCCTTGTAATTATGGAAGGTAGTCTGTTGTAGATATTTTTGTTACTCCAATGGATGGTATACTTTTCATTATTGAAGGTAGTTTGTCGTTGAGATTTCTGTTACTCCAATGGATGGTAGCCTTGTCATTATGTCGTTGAGATTTTTGTTACTCCAATGGATGGTAGCCTTGTCATTATGGAAGGTAGTATATTGTCGAGATTTTTGATATTCCAATGGATTGTAGCCTTGTCATTATGGAAGGTAGTATTTTGTCGATATTTTTGTTACTCCAATGGATGGAAGCCTTGTCATTATTGAAGGTAGCCTGTTGTCGATATCTTTGTTATTCCAATGGATGATAGCCTTGTCATTATGCAAGGTAGTCTATTGTTCATATTTTTGTTACTCCAATGGATGGTAGCCTTGTGATTATGGAAGGTAGTTTATTGTCGACATTTTTTTTATTCCAATAGATGGTAGCCTTGTCATTATGGAAGGTAGTTTTTTGTCGAGATTTTTGTTACTCCAATGGATTGTAGCCTTGTCATTATGGAAGGTAGTATATTGTCGAGATTTTTGTTACCCAAATGGATGGTAGACTTGTAATTATGGAAGGTAGTTTGTTGTAGATATTTTTGTTACTCCAATGGATGGTAGCCTTTTCATTATTGAAGGTAGTCTGTCGTTGAGATTTCTGTTACTCCAATGGATGGTAACCTTGTCATTATGGAAGGTAGTTTGTTGTCGAGATTTGTGTTACTCCAATGTATGGTAGCCTTGTCGTTATGGAAGGTAGTCTTTTGTCGAGATTTTTGTTACTCCAATGGATGGAAGCCTTGTTATTAATGAAGGTATCCTGTTGTCAATATCTTTGTTATTCCAATGGATGATAGCCTTGTCATTATGCAAGGTAGTCTGATGTTCAGATTTTTGTTACTCCAATGGATGGTAGCCTTGTGATTTAGGAAGGTAGTCTATTGTGAACATTTTTGTTATTCCAGTGGATGGTAGCCTTGTCATTATGGAAGGAAGTTTTTCACGAGATTTTTGTTACTCCAACGGATGGTAGCCTTGTCATTATAGAAGGTAGTATATTGTCGAGATTTTTGTTACCCAAATGGATGGTAGCCTTGTAATTATGGAAGGTAGTCTATTGTAGATATTTTTGTTACTCCAATGTATGGTAGCCTTTTCATTATTAAAGGTAGTCTGTCGTTGAGATTTCTGTTACTCCAATGGTTTATAGCCTTATCATTATGGAATGTAGTCTGTTGTTCAGATTTTTGTTACTCCAATAGATGGTAGCCTTGTCATTATGGAATGTAGTCTGTTGTCGAGAATTTTTTATTCCATTGGATGGAAACCTTGTCATTATGGAAGGTAGTCTATTGTCGAGATTTTTGTTACTCCAATGTATGGTAGCCTTGTCGTTATGGAAGGTAGTCTTTTACTGATATTTTTGTTACTCAAATGGATGGTAGCCTTGTCTTTATGGAAGGTAGTCTGTTGTCGAGATTTGTGTTACTCCAATGTATGGTAGCCTTGTCGTTATGGAAGGTAGTCTTTTGTCGAGATTTTTGTTACTCCAATGGATGGAAGCCTTGTTATTAATGAAGGTATCATGTTGTCAATATCTTTGTTATTCCAATGGATGATAGCCTTGTCATTATGCAAGGTAGTCTAATGTTCAGATTTTTGTTACTCCAATGGATGGTAGCCTTGTGATTATGGAAGGTAGTCTATTGTGAACATTTTTGTTATTCCAATGGATGGTAGCCTTGTCATTATGGAAGGAAGTTTTTCACGAGATTTTTGTTACTCCAATGGATGGTAGCCTTGTCATTATAGAAGGTAGTATATTGTCGAGATTTTTGTTACCCAAATGGATGGTAGCCTTGTAATTATGGAAGGTAGTCTATTGTAGATATTTTTGTTACTCCAATGGATGGTAGCCTTTTCATTATTAAAGGTAGTCTGTCGTTGAGATTTCTGTTACTCCAATGGTTTGTAGCCTTATCATTATGGAATGTAGTCTGTTGTTCAGATTTTTGTTACTCCAATAGATGGTAGCCTTGTCATTATGGAAGGTAGTCTGTTGTCGAGAATTTTTTATTCCATTGGATGGAAACCTTGTCATTATGGAAGGTAGTCTATTGTCGAGATTTTTGTTACTCCAATGTATGGTAGCCTTGTCGTTATGGAAGGTAGTCTTTTACTGATATTTTTGTTACTCAAATGGATGGTAGCCTTGTCTTTATGGAAGGTAGTCTGTCGCTGATATTTTTCTTACTCCAATGGATGGTAGCCTTGTCATTATGGAAGGTAGTATGTCGTTGAGATTTTTGTTACTCCAATGGATGGTAGCCTTGTCATTATGGAAGGTAGTCTATTGTCGAGATTTTTGTTATTCCAATGGATTGTAGCCTTGTCATTATGGAAGGTAGTTTTTTGTCGAGATTTTTGTTACTCCAATGGATGGTAGCCTTGTCATTATGGAAGGTAGTCTATTGTCGAGATTTTTGTTACCCAAATTGATCGTAGCCTTCTAATTATGGAAGGTAGTCTGTTGTAGATATTTTTGTTACTCCAATGGATGGTAGACTTTTCATTATTGAAAATAGTCTGTCGTTGAGATTTCTGTTACTCCAATGGATTGTAGCCTTGTCATTATGGAATGTAGTCTGTTGTCGAGAATTTTTTATTCCATTGGATGGAAACCTTGTCATTATGGAAGGTAATCTATTGTCGAGATTTGTGTTACTCCAATGTATGGTAGCCTTGACTTCATGGAAGGTAGTCTGTCGTTGAGATTTTTTTGTTTCTCCAATGGATGGTAGCCTTGTCATTATGGAAGGTAGTATGTTGTTGAGATTTTTGTTACTCCAATGGATGGTGGCCTTGTCATTATGGAAGGTAGTTTATTGTCGAGATTTTTGTTACTCAAATGGATATTAGCCTTGTCATTATGGAAGGTAGTATTTTGTCGAGATTTTTGTTTCTTCAATGGATGGAAGCCTTGTCATTATTGAAGGTAGCCTGTTGTCGATATCTTTGTTATTCCAATGGATGATAGCATTGTAATTATGCAAGGTAGTCTATTGTTCACATTTTTGTTACTCCAATGGATGGTAGCCTTGTGATTATGGAAGGTAGTCTATTGTCGATATTTTTGTTATTCCAATGGATCGTAGCCTTATCATTATGGAAGGTAGTTTTTTGTCGAGATTTTTGTTACTCTAATGGATGGTAGCCTTGTCATTATGGAAGGTAGTCTATTTTTGAGATTTTTGTTACCCAAATGGATCGTAGCCTTGTAATTATGGAAGGTAGTCTATTGTAGATATTTTTGTTACTCCAATGGATGGTACACTTTTCATTATTGAAGGTAGTCTATCGTTGAGATTTCTGTTACTCCAATGGATTGTAGCCTTGTCATTATGGAATGTAGGCTGTTGTTCAAATTTTAGTTACTCCAATAAATTGTAGCCTTGTAAGGTAGTCTGTTGTCGAGAATTTTTATTCCATTGGATGGAAACCTTGTCATTATGGAAGGTAGTCTATTGTCGAGATTTGTGTTACTTCAATGTATGGTAGCCTTGTCTTTATGGAAGGTAGTCTATCGTTGAGATTTTTTTGTGACTCCAATGGATGGTAGCCTTGTCATTATGGAAGTTAGTATGTCGTTGAGATTTTGGTTACTCCAATGGATGGTAGCCTTGTCATTATGGAAGGTAGTCTATTGTCGAGATTTTTGTTATTCCAATGGATTGTAGCCTTGTCGTTATGGAAGGTAGTCTTTTGTCGAGATTTTTGTTACTCCAATGGATGGAAGCCTTGTTATTAATGAAGGTATCATGTTGTCAATATCTTTGTTATTCCAATGGATGATAGCCTTGTCATTATGCAAGGTAGTCTAATGTTCAGATTTTTGTTACTCCAATGGATGGTAGCCTTGTGATTATGGAAGGTAGTCTATTGTGAACATTTTTGTTATTCCAATGGATGGTAGCCTTGTCATTATGGAAGGAAGTTTTTCACGAGATTTTTGTTACTCCAATGGATGGTAGCCTTGTCATTATAGAAGGTAGTATATTGTCGAGATTTTTGTTACCCAAATGGATGGTAGCCTTGTAATTATGGAAGGTAGTCTATTGTAGATATTTTTGTTACTCCAATGGATGGTAGCCTTTTCATTATTAAAGGTAGTCTGTCGTTGAGATTTCTGTTACTCCAATGGTTTGTAGCCTTATCATTATGGAATGTAGTCTGTTGTTCAGATTTTTGTTACTCCAATAGATGGTAGCCTTGTCATTATGGAAGGTAGTCTGTTGTCGAGAATTTTTTATTCCATTGGATGGAAACCTTGTCATTATGGAAGGTAGTCTATTGTCGAGATTTTTGTTACTCCAATGTATGGTAGCCTTGTCGTTATGGAAGGTAGTCTTTTACTGATATTTTTGTTACTCAAATGGATGGTAGCCTTGTCTTTATGGAAGGTAGTCTGTCGCTGATATTTTTCTTACTCCAATGGATGGTAGCCTTGTCATTATGGAAGGTAGTATGTCGTTGAGATTTTTGTTACTCCAATGGATGGTAGCCTTGTCATTATGGAAGGTAGTCTATTGTCGAGATTTTTGTTATTCCAATGGATTGTAGCCTTGTCATTATGGAAGGTAGTTTTTTGTCGAGATTTTTGTTACTCCAATGGATGGTAGCCTTGTCATTATGGAAGGTAGTCTATTGTCGAGATTTTTGTTACCCAAATTGATCGTAGCCTTCTAATTATGGAAGGTAGTCTGTTGTAGATATTTTTGTTACTCCAATGGATGGTAGACTTTTCATTATTGAAAATAGTCTGTCGTTGAGATTTCTGTTACTCCAATGGATTGTAGCCTTGTCATTATGGAATGTAGTCTGTTGTCGAGAATTTTTTATTCCATTGGATGGAAACCTTGTCATTATGGAAGGTAATCTATTGTCGAGATTTGTGTTACTCCAATGTATGGTAGCCTTGACTTCATGGAAGGTAGTCTGTCGTTGAGATTTTTTTGTTTCTCCAATGGATGGTAGCCTTGTCATTATGGAAGGTAGTATGTTGTTGAGATTTTTGTTACTCCAATGGATGGTGGCCTTGTCATTATGGAAGGTAGTTTATTGTCGAGATTTTTGTTACTCAAATGGATATTAGCCTTGTCATTATGGAAGGTAGTATTTTGTCGAGATTTTTGTTTCTTCAATGGATGGAAGCCTTGTCATTATTGAAGGTAGCCTGTTGTCGATATCTTTGTTATTCCAATGGATGATAGCATTGTAATTATGCAAGGTAGTCTATTGTTCACATTTTTGTTACTCCAATGGATGGTAGCCTTGTGATTATGGAAGGTAGTCTATTGTCGATATTTTTGTTATTCCAATGGATCGTAGCCTTATCATTATGGAAGGTAGTTTTTTGTCGAGATTTTTGTTACTCTAATGGATGGTAGCCTTGTCATTATGGAAGGTAGTCTATTTTTGAGATTTTTGTTACCCAAATGGATCGTAGCCTTGTAATTATGGAAGGTAGTCTATTGTAGATATTTTTGTTACTCCAATGGATGGTACACTTTTCATTATTGAAGGTAGTCTATCGTTGAGATTTCTGTTACTCCAATGGATTGTAGCCTTGTCATTATGGAATGTAGGCTGTTGTTCAAATTTTAGTTACTCCAATAAATTGTAGCCTTGTAAGGTAGTCTGTTGTCGAGAATTTTTATTCCATTGGATGGAAACCTTGTCATTATGGAAGGTAGTCTATTGTCGAGATTTGTGTTACTT
Source organism: Vicia faba (assembly GCA_948472305.1). Taxonomy (NCBI): domain Eukaryota; kingdom Viridiplantae; phylum Streptophyta; class Magnoliopsida; order Fabales; family Fabaceae; genus Vicia; species Vicia faba. Next base: position 677,500,771 of record OX451739.1, on the reverse strand, counting down.
CAATGTATGGTAGCCTTGTCTTTATGGAAGGTAGTCTATCGTTGAGATTTTTTTGTGACTCCAATGGATGGTAGCCTTGTCATTATGGAAGTTAGTATGTCGTTGAGATTTTGGTTACTCCAATGGATGGTAGCCTTGTCATTATGGAAGGTAGTCTATTGTCGAGATTTTTGTTATTCCAATGGATTGTAGCCTTGTCATTATGGAAGGTAGTATTTTGTCGAGATTCTTGTTACTCCAATGGATGGAAGCCTTGTCATTATTGAAGGTAGCCTGTTGTCGATATCTTTGTTATTCCAATGGATGATAGCCTTGTCATTATGCAAGGTAGTCTATTGTTCACATTTTTGTTACTCCAATGAATGGTAGCCTTTTGATTATGGAAGGTAGTCTATTGTCGACATTTTTGTTATTCCAATGGATGGTAGCCTTGTCATTATGGAAGGTAGTTTTTTGTCGAGATTTTTGTTACTCCAAAGGATGGTAGCCTTGTCATTATGGAAGGTAGTCTATTGTCGAGATTTTTGTTACCCAAATGGATGGTAGACTTGTAATTATGGAAGGTAGTCTGTTGTAGATATTTTTGTTACTCCAATGGATGGTAGCCTTTTTATTATTGAAGGTAGTCTGCCGTTGAGATTTCTGTTACTCCAATGGATGGTAACCTTGTCATTATGGAAGGTAGTCTGTTGTCGAGATTTGTGTTACTCCAATGTATGGTAGCCTTGTCGTTATGGAAGGTAGTCTTTTGTCGAGATTTTTGTTACTCCAATGGATGGAAGCCTTGTCATTATTGAAAGTATCCTATTGTCAATATCTTTGTTATTCCAATGGATGATAGCCTTGTCAGTATGCAAGGTAGTCTGTTGTTCAGATTTTTGTTACTCCAATGGATGGTAGCCTTGTGATTATGGACGGTAGTCTATTGTCGACATTTTTGTTATTCCAATGGATGGTAGCCTTGTCATTATGGAAGGAAGTTTTTCACGAGATTTTTGTTACTCCAATGGATGGTAGCCTTGTCATTATGGAACGTAGTATATTATCGAGATTTTTGTTACCCAAATGGATGGTGGCCTTGTAATAATGGAAGGTAGTCTGTTGTCGAGATTTTTGTTACTCCAATGGATGGTAGCCTTTTCATTATTAAAGGTAGTCTGTCGTTGAGATATCTGTTACTCCAATGGTTTGTAGCCTTGTCATTATGGAATGTAGTCTGTTGTTCAGATTTCTGTTACTCCAATAGATGGTAGCCTTGTCATTATGGAAGGTAGTCTGTTGTCGAGAATTTGTGTTACTCCAATGTATGGTTGCCTTGTCATTATGGAAGGTAGTCTATTGTCGAGATTTTCGTTATTCCAATGGATTATAGCCTTGTCATTATGGAAGGTAGTTTTTTGTCGAAATTTTTTTTACTCCAATGGATGGTAGCCTTGTCATTATGGAAGGTAGTTTATTGTCGAGATTTTTGTTACCCAAATGGATCGTAGCCTTGTAATTATGGAAGGTAGTCTGTTGTAGATATTTTTGTTAATCCAATGGATGGTAGACTTTTCATTATTGAAGGTAGTTTGTCATTGAGATTTCTGTTACTCCAATGGATTGTAGCCTTGTCATTATGGAATGTAGTCTGTTGTTCAGATTTTTGTTACTCCAATAGATGGTAGCCTTGTCATTATGGAAGGTAGTCTATTGTCGAGATTTTTGTTATTCCAATGGATTGTAGCCTTGTCATTATGGAAGGTAGTTTTTTGTCGAGATTTTTGTTACTCCAAGGGATGGTAGCCTTGTCATTATGGAAGGTAGTCTATTGTCGAGATTTTTGTTGCCCAAATGGATCGTAGCCTTGTAATTATGGAAGGTAGTCTGTAGTAGAAATATTTTTTACTCCAATGGATGGTAGACTTTTCATTATTGAAGGTATTCTGTCGTTGAGATTTCTGTTACTCCAATGGATTGTAGCCTTGTCATTATGGAAGGTAGTCTATTGTCGAGATTTTTGTTATTCCAATGGATTATAGCCTTGTCATTATGGAAGGTAGTTTTTTGTCGAGATTTTTGTTACTCCAATGGATGGTAGCCTTGTCATTATGGAAGGTAGTCTATTGTCGATATTTTTGTTACCCAAATGGATCGTAGCCTTGTAATTATGGAAGGTAGTCTGTTGTAGATATTTTTGTTACTCCAATGGATGGTAGACTTTTCATTATTGAAGGTAGTCTCTCGTTGAGATTTCTGTTACTCCAATGGATTGTATCCTTGTCATTATGGAATGTAGTCTGTTGTTTAGATTTTTGTTACTCCAATAGATGGTAGCCTTGTCATTATGGAAGGTAGTCTGTTGTCAAGAATTTTTTATTCCATTGGATGGAAACCTTGTCATTATGGAAGGTAGTCTATTGTCGAGATTTGTGTTACTCCAATGTATGGTAGCCTTGACTTCATGTAAGGTAGTCCGTCGTTGAGATTTTTTTGTTACTCCAATGGATGGTAGCCTTGTCATTATGGAAGGTAGTATCTCGTTGAGATTTTTGTTACTCCAATGTATGGTAGCCTTGTCATTATGGAAGGTAGTTTATTGTCGAGATTTTTGTTACTCAAATGGACTGTAGCCTTGTCATTATGGAAGGTAGTATTTTGTCGAGATTTTTGTTTCTCCAATGGGTGGAAGCCTTGTCATTATTGAAGGTAGCCTGTTGTCGATATCTTTGTTATTCCAATGGATGATAGCATTGTCATTATGCAAGGTAGTCTACTGTTCACATTCTTGTTACTCCAATGGATGGTAGCCTTGTGATTATGGAAGGTAGTTTATTGTCGACATTTTTGTTATTCCAATGGATCGTAGCCTTTGTTAGAACAAAGTTTGAATCTACTACCCTAAGTTTAAGTTTTGATGATAACAAAATGCTAAGATACATTAATTGTATGATTCATGTAAGACACATATGCTATCTAAAAATTACATTCTGTTTTACAGAAACTCTGATGGGTATCAGCAAGAGAACATCATCATCAGCATCAGAAAATTGGATATCAACATCAGCATCTGAAGATGTTATATGAGATACCAGAATCAGAAGATCAACTTGCGCTTATGCTGAAGCTTGATGAACAGATATGCGCGTAACAATCTGAACTCTGATCTAGAAAACAACAGTTCATCAGGACCTAAGCAAAGACAGAATGAGCCAAAGCCAGAACACGTTTAACTTGCAACGGTACTGTGCATTCAAGATGATTTATTACCAACGGCATCATTTTAGACAAGATCTGCTTAATAAGGAAAGAATGTTATTGGCATTGAAACGGAATTACTACTCCAACGTACCTTATTTCCAATGCTATATAAACCAGTCAGTGAAGATTGAATTGGCTAATGCTCTACAACCTTCTACACCCCAAAAGATATTCATCATCTTCCTCACTCTCAGTTTGCTAAAGCTCTCAAATTCTTTACTCAATTATTTTAGCACTCTAGTTCTCATAAGCTTAACTTGTGTAGTATCATAGTTGTGATAAACAGTTTTTGTAGAAAACATTCACACACCTAGATTTCAATTCTTTGTAAGAAAGTATTTCCTTAAGAAACCGGTTTGTGGATTTACTCAAGAAGGCTTTAGCAGTTGTTAAAGCAGTTGTAATATTCAATTGAATATAGTGGATTAAGACCTCGTTGGAGAGAGGCGAAATCACCTTGACGGGTGGACTGGAGTAGTTTGAGAACAAACGAACAAGGATAAAAATACCGTGTTGACTGCAATTGATTTCCAGATTTTAAAATTCAACCCCCCTTCTTGTGTTTTTCACTTCTTCAATTGGTATCAGAGCGCCTGGTTCTGAGCTAAAACACTTAACCGTGTCAGTACAAGATCTAGCGTCAGAAAAACACAATGGCAGGAACTTATCAACACACCAGCAATGACAACAATGAAGACAGAGACAGATTCAGCGGCAAACCTCCAGTCTTTGATGGAGAAAATTTTGATTACTGGAAAGACAGAACTGAAAGCTTCTTTCTGGCACATGATGCTGATCTGTGGGACATGGTGACAGATGGATACACGCACCCATTGAATGCAAGCGGTCAGATGATTGACAGGAAAGCAATGTCTGACCAACAAAAGCGTGACTTTAAAAATCACCACAAGGCCAGAACCATTCTTCTCAGCGCCATCTCTTACGCTGAATATGAAAGGATCTCTAACAGAGACACAACAAAGAACATGTTTGACTCACTCAGAATGACGCATGAAGGCAACATTCAGGTCAAAGAAACTAAAGCTCTTACGCTCATTCAGAAGTATGAGGCATTCAAAATGGAAGAAAGTGAATCCATTGAAACAATGTTCTCAAGATTCCAAATTCTGGTGGCTGGTCTCAAGGTTCTGGACAAAGGATACTCTACTGCTGATCACGTCAAGAAGATCATCAGAAGCTTACCAAAGCAGTGGAGGCCAATGGTTACAGCTCTGAAGCTAGCTAAAGATCTCAACAAAATTTCTCTAGAGGAACTTATCAGCTCCCTCAGAAGTCATGAGATAGAGCTAGAAGTTGATGAACCTCAGAAGCAAGGTAAGCCTTTAGCATTAAAATCTAACAAAAAATCTAAGTCTAAAGTTTTGCAGGCAGTTGAAGAAACATCTGATGGATCCTCATCAGAAGAAGACGAACTTTCTCTCCTCTCCAGAAGAGTGAACCAACTGTGGAAGCAGAGGCAAAGTAAGTTCAAGAATCCTAGAAGATCTGATCAGAATGAGTCCTCTTCCAGATACAGAAAGTCAGATTCTTCCTCTGGATACAGAAGATCTGAAGGCTCCTAAGGAAGCAGAAATCCAAACACCAAGGACATCATCTGCTATGAATGCAACGAGCAAGGACACTATAAGAGTGACTGTCCAAAGCTTCAGAGGGAAAAGCCCAAAAAGAAGTTTGGAAGAGAAAAGAAGAAAAGTATCATGGATACATGGGATGACTCTGACTCATCTGAAGCTGACTCAGAATCAGATGATGAGAGAGCAAACATAGCTCTCATGGCCAACATATCAGAAGACAGTGAAGCTTCTGAATCAAACTAAGAATCATACACCAAAGAGGTATTTCCTGACTTTGCAATTAATTTTACTAAGGCTGAACTTGCTGAAAGCCTTAACGAAATTCTGGAAAGATATCAGCAGATCAGAGTTAAATTCAGAAACCTGAAAAGGAATCTTGAATCTGACTCTGATAAAACTGAGAGTCTTAAATTGGAAAATTTTGAGCTCAAAAATAAAATTTCAAAGTTAGAAAATGTTTTACAAAACTCTCAGAAGGAAACAATTTCTGAAACTCCCAGCAGCGCTGATGAGATCATCAAGGAGTATGATCATAGTTTTCAAAAGTTCCTTGCTAAAAGCATAGATAGAAGCAAAATGGCTTCAATGATCTATGGAGTTAGCAGAAACGGCAGAATGGGAATAGGATACCAAGGTAAGGTTCCTACACCAAAGAATGCCATGGATTTAATTATTAAACACACTCCTATGAACTCACACTTTGTGTATGGTCACACACATGATATTAAATACACTAGTAGTAAGTATTCTATGAAACCAAAATTCAACCAGAGTTTTGGTAAATCTAACAAATCAGGACCCAAGAAAATATGGGTACCTAAGGATAAAATAATACATGTTGCAGATATCTTTAGTAGCAAATCAGAAACACCAGTCATGGTACCTGGACTCTGGCTGCTCGTGACAAATGAAGGGAAGAAGGCATATGTTCCAAAGCCTGGAACTTAAACCTGGAGGCCACGTTGGCTTTCGAGGCAATCAGAGGGGAAAGATCATTGGCTCTGGAACTGTAGGTAATGGAAATATTCCCTCCATAAATAATGTTCTGCTAGTAGATGGATTAATGCATAATCTGTTATCCATAAGTCAATTAAGTGATAACGGTTATGATATAATCTTTAATCAAAAATCATGTAAAGCCGTTAGTCAGAAAGATGGGACTATCCTATTTAATGGAAAGAGGAAAAACAACATTTACAAAATCAAACTTTCTGAACTGAAAAGTCAGAATGTAAAGTGTCTTCTGTCTGTTAGGAATGAGCAGTGGATTTGGCAGAGAAGATTGTGGCATGTTAGTATGAGAAGAATATCTCAGATTAACAAACTCAATCTGGTCAGAGGACTTCCTAATTTGAAGTTCAATTTAGATGCTCTGTGTGAAGCATGTCAGAAAGGCAAGTTTGCAAAACCTTCTTTCAAATCTAAAAATGTTGTTTCTACCTCTAAGCCATTAGAACTTCTGCACATTGACTTATTTGGACCAGTTAAAACTGCTTCAGTCAGTGGCAAGAAGTATGGGTTAGTAATCGTAGATGACTATAGCAGATGGACATGGGTAAAGTTCTTAAGACACAAGGACGAGTCACACTCTGTGTTTGTTACCTTCTGTAACCAAGTTCAGAATGAAAAGGATCTTAGAATCGTTAAAGTCAGAAGTGATCATGGTGGAGAGTTTGAAAACAAATATTTTGAGTCATTCTTTAATGACAAAGGCATTCTGCATGATTTCTCTTGTCCTAGAACTCCCCAACAAAATGGAGTTGTAGAACAAAAGAACAGAACATTGCAAGAAATGGCCAGAACCATGATCAATGAGACAAACGTTGCTAAGATCTTCTGGGCAGAGGCAATAAACACAGCGTGCTACATTTAGAATAGAATCTCAATAAGACCTATTCTGGAAAAGACTCCATATGAATTGTGGAAGAACAGAAAGCCCAACATTTAATATTTTTATCCATTTGGATGTACTTGTTTTATGTTAAATACAAAAAATTATTTGAATAAGTTTGACTCTAAAGCACAGAAGTGTATTATGTTAGGATACTCTGAACGCTCAAGAGGGTACAGAGTATACAATACAGAAACATAGATTGTGGAAGAATCAATCAGTGTTCATTTTGATGATAAGCTTGACTCTGAAAAGTCAAAGCAGAATGAAGTTTTTGCTGGTATGGAAGTTGAGTTTACAGGTTCTGAAGACAAGTCATTAGAAGCTCTCAACAAAGACACTCCTTCAACATCTGAAAGGAGCACTGCTAGCAACCCTACAACAGCTGCTGATCAACCTCAAAAGAGACTACCCAGAAGCAGCTTGGATCACCCAGAAGAAACTATCTTAGGAAGAAAGGAAGATCCAATCAGAACAGGAGCCAGCTTCGGAAACTCTGAAGAATCCCTCATGGGACTTGTGTCTCTGATTGAACCTTCTTCTATTGATGAAGCACTTCTGGACAACGACTGGATTCTAGCAATGCAAGAAGAGCTGAATCAATTCACCAGAAATGACGTATGGGATCTTGTTCCCAGACCAAAAGGATTCAACGTCATTGGAACAAGATGGATATTCAGAAAAAGCTTAATGAACAAGGTGAAGTTATCAGAAATAAAGCACGACTGGTAGCACAAGGTTATAGTCAGCATGAGGGGATAGACTATACAAAAACTTTTGCTCCAGTCGCCAGGTTAGAATCTATCAGACTTTTAATTTCATTTGCTGTTAATAAAGGTATCACTCTGTATCAGATGGATGTCAAGAGTGCATTCTTAAATGGTTATATAGAAGAAGAGGTTTATGTGCACCAACCCCCTGGTTTTGAAAGTACAAAACATCCAGAACATGTTTTCAAACTAAAGAAGTCACTATATGGTTTGAAACAAACTCCCAGAGCTTAGTATGAAAGACTAAGTAACTTTCTATTAGAAAATGAATTCACCAGAGGGAAGGTGGACACTACCTTATTCTGTAAGTCAGTTAAGAATGACATCTTGGTCTGTCAAATTTACGTAGATGATATTATTTTTGGATCTACTAATCCTTCTCTTGGAAGAAAATTTGCTAAGTGTATGCAGGCAGAATTTGAGATGAGCCTCAAGGGAGAATTGAAATTCTTTCTGGGAATTTAGATCAATCAAAACCCAGAGGGAACTTACATTCATCAGAGCAAATATGTCAGAGAACTTCTGAAGAAATTTGACCTCTCAGAATGTAAGCCATCAAAGATTCCAATGCATCCCACGTGCATTCTGGAAAGAGAAGAGGTAAGCAAAAAGGTAGAACAGAAGGTATACAGAGGTATGATTGGTTCTCTCCTTTATCTTCCAGCTTCAAGGCCTGATATCTTATTCAGCGTATGTATTTGTGCTAGATTCCAATCAGATCCTAGAGAATCTCACTTAACAGCTGTTAAGCGAATTTTCAAGTATCTGAAAGGTACTACTAATCTGGGTTTATTCTATAGAAAATCTTGTGATTACAGCTTAGTAGGCTACTGCGATGATGACTTTGCTGGAGACAGAGTAGAGGGTAAAAGTACTTCTGGAAGCTGCCAGTTTCTGGGAGAAAATCTGATCTCTTGGTCCAGCAAAAGGCAATCCACAATTGCGCTATCAACAGCAGAAGTTGAGTACATAGCAGCAGCAGGATGTAGCACAAAATGCTCTGGATGAAAAGTCAGCTTGAAGACTTCCAGATTTTTGAGAGTAACATCCCTATACTCTGTGACAATACTTCTGCTATTTGCTTAAGTAAAAATCCTATTTTGCATTCTATGGCTAAGCATATAGAAATAAAACATCACTTCATTAGGGACTATATTTAGAAAGGAATTTTGAACTTAAAATTTCTTGATACATACCATCAATGGGCTGATATCTTCACTAAACCTCTTTCTGAAGATAGGTTCAATTTCATTCTGAAACATCTCAACATGAAACTCTGCCCAGAGTGAAAATGTTTTAATTCTATATATTAACCTTCAGAATGTGTTTTCCTTTTACTGTGAACTTCGGATCAATCTCCTTTCAGAAAGATAGACATGCAGATTGTATCAGATTATATTCTTAAAGATCTGAGCGTTTCAGCTCAAGGATAGACGTGCTGCTCACTAAATCAAACAAGTGTCATCCAATCATCAGCAAATCTCTGAATCAGAACACGCGTGCACGCTTCTGAGAATGCAAAACGCTGATTGGGTGCATTGAGACACATGTCTGGTAACCGTTTCAAGTATCTTTCTCAAATCCCCCAAAATCAGCAAGCATTAAATGCACGCAATCATGTTTTAAAATGTAATCATGAAATAATTCTCTTTCTTAAAACCGTTTACGTTTTCAAAATTTTTTTTAAATCTATTTAAGCACATTAACATCATTCATTAAACTTTTACCGTTTCTTACAATCATCCAAAGATTTTCTGCATTTTTACTTGTGTAATCATCTTTCTCAAAAGAAACCCTTTTCTGAAAACCTTTTCTTAGAAAACCCTAAGTGTGAACATGGAAACCTCTAGCAATGTTTCTGCAGGTTCTCGGAAGGAGGCTTCATCTGAAGAATACCAAGTTCCCTTCAGAACACTCCTCACACCAGTGAAGAACTTGGAAGTGTTGTCTGAACTGATTGTTGATTTCTCCAGTCTGAAAGAAAATGGATTCGATTTGACAGAAGAAGTTAGGGCACAAGGATGGGAGAGATATTTTGATAGGTTGGTGGGACCAACGTTTCAAGTATTGGTCAAGGAATTCTGGATTCATGCGTCTTCATCAACACATCAAGTTACTTCCTACATAATGGGAAAGAAGATTGTGATCACTGAGGATCACATTGCAAGATTGATTGGATACAATGGTGGTGGTATCCGCTGTATCGACATGGAAAAAAGATGCTCTGATGCTGGTGTCATTGCAAGAGAAATATTCACCCATGGGGTTCCCAGCAGCAAAATCAAAGACTTAAAGGATCAACACCGAATATGGGCGAAGATTATTCTGGGGTGCTTCAATCACAGGAAGCCCACAAGCTCCCCTGATTATATAAACATAGATCATCAGTTTTTGATCTATTTTATTAATCAGAAGGTAAAGATTAACTTGGCTCATCTTCTATTTAATCACCTCAGGACCAGCGTCAAGGAGACAAGGGAAGAAGAAAGGACAAAAAGGGACTGGATACCCTTTGGCAGGTTAATATCAAATATTGTGACTGAGAATAGGCTGATAGAACATCTTACAGAAGCTCAGGAATTAAGTTCTATTGAACCTACTGTTGGCAAGCCTCTGAATGCCAAGAATCTGAAGAAAATGAAAATGATAGAGAATATCAGAAAGGAGCCCAACGTCACTCCTCTTGCTGACATCACCAGCAGAAGAGTTCCTCTGGACGACTTTCCAATATTTTCTGAGATTGGCTCTAAACCAGTCATTGTTCTCAAATACTTGAAAGCTTGCAAGGCTGATGGCACAGATCCCACTCTGAACATAAAAGATCTGCACCAGCAAAATCCAGAAGTTACTGTATAGAAGACGAAGAAAAGAAAGGCTACTTCAGAAGGACCATCCCAGCAGACCCCTAAGAGAGAGGTAATCTATCTGCTGCTACTGTTTTAAATTCTTCTGCTATTCCAACATCAATCCCAACCCCAACTTCATTTGAACTTCCAATCCCCATACCAACCATTGATGAAACCAAACCAGAAGCTGACCCTTCTGAGTCACTGACTCTCAGGAGATCCCGCACCAAATCCCAAACTCCAAAACCCACAACATCAACAGAATCAGAACTTGACAAAGTTCTGCCTGAAATTGATCAACGTGCTTCCGCTCCCCTCTCAGATAATCCAAACACTCAACCAGAAACTGCCCACTCTCCTCAACCAGAACATAATCTCTCACCCATACCAGAACAACCAGAAATTCCATCTCCTTCTCCACAACCAGAAATTCCTCCTCCCTCTCCACAACCAGAACTCATCCATTTTCACCTCAACCATCACCTCCACACCCTGAGTTTCAACACTTTGAAACTCCATCACCTGAACATCAAACTCTTGAACCTCATTCTCCTTAATCCTCTGAGCCACAACCCTTGGCAATTCAGCTGCCATGTGGTACAACTGTAAACATGGCCCAACTGCCATCCTCACCAGAAACTACCCCTCCAAATACTCCACACAGTCCAATAATCATTTCTGATTCTCCCACTCCATCTCCCAAACAAAATACTGAAGACCACAGCAGGACCTTTATTGATTTAACAAGCTTTAACCGTCTTGCTGACCTTAAACACAAAATAGCCATCCCCAAACCCAAAACATTAGATGTTGGTGCTGGCAATTTGAATTTTGAAACAGGCTTGTAGAACTGGATTGCTTCTGTAAAGCAGGTGTGTCCTGGAATGATTGACCCTGCCGCTTCATACCATCTCTGGACTCAATTCAGAAAGTGGGTACGCGCTGAAGCCCTCAAGCTGCAAGACATCAATTATGAACAGGCACAACAGAACTTCAGCAAGCTGCTGAAGGAAGTTGAAAGTCAACTTCCACAGGACGAAGTGCTCTTTCTGGATAGTGAGCCATGGTCTGAGAAGCGTCCAGCTTCAAAAGCTCAGCAAGCAGAAGATCAGACTATTCAAGCTGAAGTTGTTAGTCAAGCTGAAGATACCGTGTTGACTGCAATTGATTTCCAGATTTTACAATTCAACCCCCCTTCTTGTGTTTTTTCACTTCTTCACAGGCTACCTTCCATAATGACAAGACTTAAGAAGTGAAAAAACACAAGAAGGGGGGGTTGAATTGTAAAACTGAAAATCAATGCAATGAACAAGATATTTTTATCCTGGTTCGTTTGATCTCAAACTACTCCAGTCCACCCGTCAAGGTGATTTCGCCTCTCTCCAACGAGGTCTTAATCCACTATATTCAACTGAATATTACAAACTGCTTTAACTACTGCTAAAGCCTTCTTGATGCAAACCACAACCCGGTTTGTCAAGGAAACACTTTCTTACAAAGAAGATAAATCTAGGTGTGAATGTTTTCTACAAAACTGTATCACAACTGTGATGTATACACAACTTAAGCTTATGAAACTAGATTGCTAAAACAAAGATTGAATAAGAAGATATGTAGTGTTTAGCAAACTGAGAGGAGGAAGATTATGATTAGCTTTTAGGCGTGTAAAATGTTGGATAGCATTAGCCAATTCAATCTTCATAGTCTTGTTTATATAGCACTGAGATTCTTGAACGTTGGAGCAATATTCTTGATTCAATGTTAATAACAAACTTTCCTTAATGAGCAGATCTTGTTTGGAATGAGGCCGTTGGTAATAATTTGATTTCAATGCACAGTACCGTTTCTTTATCAGAGTGTTGAGCGCAGTTATGTTCATCAAGCTTCAGCATACACGTGAGTTGATCTTCTGATTTTGGTATTCTGATATGGCAACTTCTGATGCTGATGTCGAGAACCAAATTTCTGATGCTCATTAGGTGTGATCTTGCTTATACCTATCAGAGTTTCTGCAAATCAGAACGTAATAATTTAGGTAGCAAATAGTTCATCCATGATTCATATAAATAATATATCTTTTCATTTTGTTATCATCAAAACTTAAACATAGGGTAGTAGATTCAAACTTTGTTCTAACAGCCTGTTGTCGATATCTTTGTTATTCCAATGGATGATAGCCTTGTCATTATGCAAGGTAGTCTATTGTTCACATTTTTGTTACTCCAATGGATGGTAGGCTTGTGATTATGGAAGGTAGTCTATTGTCGACATTTTTGTTATTCCAATGGATGGAAGCCTTGTCATTATGGAAGGTAGTTTTTTGTCGAGATTTTTTTACTCCAATGGATGGTAGCCTTTTTATTATGGAAGGTAATCTATTGTAGATATTTTTGTTACTCCAATGGATGGTAGCCTTTTCATTATTAAAGGTAGTCTGTCGTTGAGATTTCTGTTACTCCAATGGTTTGTAGCCTTGTCATTATGCAATGTAGTCTGTTGTAGATATTTTTGTTACTCCAATGGATGGTAGCCTTTTCATTATTGAAGGTAGTCTCTCGTTGAGATTTTTGTTACTCCAATGGATAGTAACCTTGTCATTATGGAAGGTAGTCTGTTGTCGAGATTTATGTTACTCCAATGTATGGTAGCCTTGTCGTTATGGAAGGTAGTCTTTTGTCGAGATTTTTGTTACTCCAATGGATGGAAGCCTTGTCATTATTGAAGTTAGCCTGTTGTCAATATCTTTGTTATTCCAATAGATGATAGCCTTGTCATTATGCAAGGTAGTCTGTTGTTCAGATTTTTGTTACTCCAATGGATGGTAGCCTTGTGATTATGGAAGGTAGTCTATTGTCGACATTTTTGTTATTCTAATGGATGGTAGCCTTGTCATGATAGAAGGAAGTTTTTCACGACATTTTTGTTATTCCAATGGATGGTAGCCTTGTCATTATGGAAGGTAGTTTTTTGTCGAGATTTTTGTTACTCCAATGGATGGTAGCCTTGTAATTATGGAAGGTAATCTGTTGTAGATATTTTTGTTACTTCAATGGATGGTAGCCTTTTCATTATTAAAGGTAGTCTGTCGTTGAGATTTCTGTTACTCCAATGGTTTGTAGCCTTGTCATTATGGAATGTAGTCTGTTGTTCAGATTTTTGTTATTCCAATAGATGGTAGACTTGTCATTATGGAAAGTAGTCTGTTGTCGAGAATTTGTGTTACTCCAATGTATGGTAGCCTTTTCATTATGGAAGGTAGTCTATTGTCAAGATTTTTGTTATTCCAATGGATTGTAGCCTTGTCATTATGGAAGGTAGTTTTTTGTCGAGATTTTTGTTACTCCAATGGATGGTAGCCTTGTCATTATGGAAGGTAGTCTATTGTCGAGATTTTTGTTATTCCAATGGATTGTAGCCTTGTAATTATGGAAGGTAGTATTTTGTCGAGATTTTTGTTACTCCAATGGATGGATGCCTTATCATTATTGAAGGTAGCCTGTTGTCGATATCTTTGTTATTCCAATGGATGATAGCCTTGTCATTATGCAAGATAGTCTATTGTCGATATTTTTGTTATTCCAATGGATGGTAGCCTTGTCATTATGGAAGGTAGTTTTTTGTCGAGATTTTTGTTACTCCAATGGATGGTAGCCTTGTCATTATGGAAGGTAGTCTATTGTCGAGATTTTTGTTACCCAAATGGATGGTAGACTTGTAATTATGGAAGGTAGTCTGTTGTAGATATTTTTGTTACTCCAATGGATGGTAGCCTTTTCATTATTGAAGGTAGTCTCTCGTTGAGATTTTTGTTACTCCAATGGATAATAATCTTGTCATTATGGAAGGTAGTCTATTGTCGAGATTTATGTTACTCCAATTTATGGTTGCATTGTCGTTATGGAAGGTAGTCTTTTGTCGAGATTTTTGTTACTCCAATGGATGGAAGCCTTGTCATTATTGAAGGTACCCTTTTGTCAATATCTTTGTTATTCCAATAGATGATAGCCTTGTCATTATGCAAGGTAGTCTGTTGTTCAGATTTCTGTTACTCCAATGGATGGTAGCCTTGTGATTATGGAAGGAAGTCTATTGTCGACATTTTTGATATTCCAGTGAATGGTAGCCTTTCCATTATGGAAGGAAGTTTTTCACGAGATTTTTGTTACTCCAATGGATGGTAGCCTTGTCATTATGGAAGGTAGTATATTGTCAAGATTTTTGTTACCCAAATGGACGGTAGCCTTGTAATTATGGAAGGTAATCTGTTGTAGATATTTTTGTTACTCCAATGGATGGTAGCCTTTTCATTATTAAAGGTAGTCTGTCATTGAGATTTTTGTTACTCCAATGGTTTGTAGCCTTGTCATTTTGGAATGTAGTTTGTTGTTCAGATTTTTGTTACTCCAATAGATGGTAGCCTTGTCATTATGGAAGGTAGTCTGTTGTCGAGAATTTTTTATTCCATTGGATGGAAACCTTGTCATTATGGAAGGTAGTCTATTATCGAGATTTGTGTTACTCCAATGTATGGTAGCCTTTACTTTATGGAAGGTAGTCTGTCATTGAGATTTTTTTGTAACTCCAATGGATGGTAGCCTTGTCATTATGGAAGTTAGTATGTCGTTGAGATTTTTGTTACTCCAATGGATGGTAGCCTTGTCATTATGGAAGGTAGTCTATTGTCGAGATTTTTGTTATTCCAATGGATTGTAGCCTTGTCATTATGGAAGGTAGTATTTTGTTGAGATTTTTGTTACTCCAATGGATGGAAATCTTGTCATTATTGAACGTAGCCTGTTGTCAATATCTTTGTTATTCCAATGGATGATAGCCTTGTCATTATGCAAGATAGTCTATTGTTCACATTTTTGTTACTCCAATGGATGGTAGCCTTGTGATTATGGAAGGTAGTCTATTGTCGACATTTTAGTTATTCCAATGGATGGTAACCTTGTCATTATGGAAGGTAGTTTTTTGTCGAGATTTTTGTTACTCCAATGGATGGTAGCCTTGTCATTATGGAAGGTAGTCTATTGTCGAGATTTTTGTTACCCAAATGGATGGTAGACTTGTAATTATGGAAGGTAGTCTGTTGTAGATATTTTTGTTACTCCAATGGATGGTAGCCTTTTCATTATTGAAGGTAGTCTGTCGTTGAGATTTTTGTTACTCCAATGGATGGTAACCTTGTCATTATGGAAAGTAGTCTGTTGTCGAGATTTGTGTTACTCCAATGTATGGTAGCCTTGTCGTTATGGAAGGTAGTTTTTTGTCGAGATTTTTGTTACTCCAATGGATGGAAGCCTTGTCATTATTGAAAGTATCCTATTGTCAATATCTTTGTTATTCCAATGGATGATAGCCTTGTCATTATGCAAGGTAGTCTGTTGTTCAGATTTTTGTTACACCAATGGATGGTAGCCTTGTGATTATGAAGGTAGTCTATTATCGACATTTTTGTTATTCCAATGGATGGTAGCCTTGTCATTATGGAAGGAAGTTTTTCACGAGATTTGTGTTACTCCAATGGATGGTAGCCTTGTCATTATGGAACGTAGTATATTGTCGAGATTTTTGTTACCCAAATGGATGGTAGCCTTGTAATTATGGAAGGTAGTCTATTGTCGAGATTTTTGTTACTCCAATGGATGGTAGCCTTTTCATTATTAAAGGTAGTCTGTCGTTGAGATTTTTGTTACTCCAATGGTTTGTAGCCTTGTCATTATGGAATGTAGTCTGTTGTTCAGATTTTTGTTACTCCAATAGATGGTAGCCTTGTCATTATGGAAGGTAGTCTGTTGTCGAGAATTTTTTATTCCATTGGATGGAAACCTTGTCATTATGGAAGGTAATCTATTATCGAGATTTGTGTTACTCCAATGTATGGTAGCCTTTACTTTATGGAAGGTAGTCTGTCGTTGAGATTTTTTTGTAACTCCAATGGATGGTAGCCTTGTCATTATGGAAGTTAGTATGTCGTTGAGATTTTTGTTACTCCAATGGATGGTAGCCTTATCATTATGGAAGGTAGTCTATTGTCGAGATTTTTGTTATTCCAATGGATTGTAGCCTTGTCATTATGGAAGGTAGTATTTTGTTGAGATTTTTGTTACTCCAATGGATGGAAGCCTTGTCATTATTGAACGTAGCCTGTTGTCAATATCTTTGTTATTCCAATGGATGATAGCCTTGTCATTATGCAAGATAGTCTATTGTTCACATTTTTGTTACTCCAATGGATGGTAGCCTTGTGATTATGGAAGGTAGTCTATTGTCGACATTTTAGTTATTCCAATGGATGGTAACCTTGTCATTATGGAAGGTAGTTTTTTGTCGAGATTTTTGTTACTCCAATGGATGGTAGCCTTGTCATTATGGAAGGTAGTCTATTGTCGAGATTTTTGTTACCCAAATGGATGGTAGACTTGTAATTATGGAAGGTAGTCTGTTGTAGATATTTTTGTTACTCCAATGGATGGTAGCCTTTTCATTATTGAAGGTAGTCTGTCGTTGAGATTTTTGTTACTCCAATGGATGGTAACCTTGTCATTATGGAAAGTAGTCTGTTGTCGAGATTTGTGTTACTCCAATGTATGGTAGCCTTGTCGTTATGGAAGGTAGTTTTTTGTCGAGATTTTTGTTACTCCAATGGATGGAAGCCTTGTCATTATTGAAAGTATCCTATTGTCAATATCTTTGTTATTCCAATGGATGATAGCCTTGTCATTATGCAAGGTAGTCTGTTGTTCAGATTTTTGTTACACCAATGGATGGTAGCCTTGTGATTATGAAGGTAGTCTATTATCGACATTTTTGTTATTCCAATGGATGGTAGCCTTGTCATTATGGAAGGAAGTTTTTCACGAGATTTGTGTTACTCCAATGGATGGTAGCCTTGTCATTATGGAACGTAGTATATTGTCGAGATTTTTGTTACCCAAATGGATGGTAGCCTTGTAATTATGGAAGGTAGTCTATTGTCGAGATTTTTGTTACTCCAATGGATGGTAGCCTTTTCATTATTAAAGGTAGTCTGTCGTTGAGATTTTTGTTACTCCAATGGTTTGTAGCCTTGTCATTATGGAATGTAGTCTGTTGTTCAGATTTTTGTTACTCCAATAGATGGTAGCCTTGTCATTATGGAAGGTAGTCTGTTGTCGAGAATTTTTTATTCCATTGGATGGAAACCTTGTCATTATGGAAGGTAATCTATTATCGAGATTTGTGTTACTCCAATGTATGGTAGCCTTTACTTTATGGAAGGTAGTCTGTCGTTGAGATTTTTTTGTAACTCCAATGGATGGTAGCCTTGTCATTATGGAAGTTAGTATGTCGTTGAGATTTTTGTTACTCCAATGGATGGTAGCCTTATCATTATGGAAGGTAGTCTATTGTCGAGATTTTTGTTATTCCAATGGATTGTAGCCTTGTCATTATGGAAGGTAGTATTTTGTTGAGATTTTTGTTACTCCAATGGATGGAAGCCTTGTCATTATTGAACGTAGCCTGTTGTCAATATCTTTGTTATTCCAATGGATGATAGCCTTGTCATTATGCAAGATAGTCTATTGTTCACATTTTTGTTACTCCAATGGATGGTAGCCTTGTGATTATGGAAGGTAGTCTATTGTCGACATTTTAGTTATTCCAATGGATGGTAACCTTGTCATTATGGAAGGTAGTTTTTTGTCGAGATTTTTGTTACTCCAATGGATGGTAGCCTTGTCATTATGGAAGGTAGTCTATTGTCGAGATTTTTGTTACCCAAATGGATGGTAGACTTTTAATTATGGAAGGTAGTCTGTTGTAGATATTTTTGTTACTCCAATGGATGGTAGCCTTTTCATTATTGAAGGTAGTCTGTCGTTGAGATTTTTGTTACTCCAATGGATGGTAACCTTGTCATTATGGAAAGTAGTCTGTTGTCGAGATTTGTGTTACTCCAATGTATGGTAGCCTTGTCGTTATGGAAGGTAGTTTTTTGTCGAGATTTTTGTTACTCCAATGGATGGAAGCCTTGTCATTATTGAAAGTATCCTATTGTCAATATCTTTGTTATTCCAATGGATGATAGCCTTGTCATTATGCAAGGTAGTCTGTTGTTCAGATTTTTGTTACACCAATGGATGGTAGCCTTGTGATTATGAAGGTAGTCTATTATCGACATTTTTGTTATTCCAATGGATGGTAGCCTTGTCATTATGGAAGGAAGTTTTTCACGAGATTTGTGTTACTCCAATGGATGGTAGCCTTGTCATTATGGAACGTAGTATATTGTCGAGATTTTTGTTACCCAAATGGATGGTAGCCTTGTAATTATGGAAGGTAGTCCGTTGTCGAGATTTTTGTTACTCCAATGGATGGTAGCCTTTTCATTATTAAAGGTAGTCTGTCGTTGAGATTTCTGTTACTCCAATGGTTTGTAGCCTTGTCATTATGGAATGTAGTCTGTTGTTCAGATTTTTGTTACTCCAATAGATGGTAGCCTTCTCATTATGGAAGGTAGTCTGTTGTCGAGAATTTGTATTACTCCAATGTATGGTAGCCTTGTAATTATGGAAGGTAGTCTATTGTCGAGATTTTTGTTATTCCAATGGATTATAGCCTTGTCATTATGGAAGGTAGTTTTTTGTCGAGATTTTTGTTACTCCAATGGATGGTAGCCTTGTCATTATGGAAGGTAGTCTATTGTCGAGATTTTTGTTACCCAAATGGACCGTAGCCTTGTAATTATGGAAGGTAGTCTATTGTAGATATTTTTGTTAATCCAGTGGATGGTAGACTTTTCATTATTGAAGGTAGTCTGTCGCTGAGATTTATGGTACTCCAATGCATTGTAGCCTTGCCATTATGGAATGTAGTCTGTTGTTCATATTTTTGTTACTCCAATAGATGGTAGCCTTGTCATTATGGAAGATAGTCTGTTGTCGAGAATTTTTTATTCCGTTGGATGGAAACCTTGCCATTATGGAAGGTAGTCTATTGTCGAGATTTGTGTTACTCCAATGTATGGTAGCCTTGACTTTATGGAAGGTAGTCTGTCGTTGAGATTTTTTTGTTACTCCAATGGATGGTAGCCTTGTCATTACGGAAGGTAGTATGTCATTGAGATTTTTGTTACTCCAATGAATGGTAGCCATGTGATTATGGAAGGTAGTCTATTGTCGACATTTTTGTTATTCCAATGGATGGTAGCCTTTTCATTATGGCTGGTAGTTTTTTGTCGATATTTTTGTTACTCCAATGGATGGTAGCCTTGTCATTATGGAAGGTAGTCTGTTGTCGATATTTTTGTTACCCAAATGGATGCTAGACTTGTAATTATGGAAGGTAGTATGTTATAGATATTTTTGTAACTCCAATGGATGGTAGCCTTTTCATTATTGAAGGTAGTCGGTCGTTGAGATTTTTGTTACTCCAATGGATGGTAACCTTGTCATTATGGAAGGTAGTGTGATGTCGAGATTTGTGTTACTCCAATGTATGGTAGCCTTGTTGTTATGGAAGGTAGTCTTTTGTCGAGATTTTTGTTACTCCAATGGATGGAAGCCTCGTCATTATGGAAGGTAGTATATTGTCAAGATTTTTGTTACCCAAATGGATGGTAGCCTTGTAATTATGGAAGGTAGTCTGTTGTATATATTTTTGTTACTCCAATGGATGGTAGCCTTTTCATTATTAAAGGTAGTTTGTCGTTGAGATTTCTGTTACTCCAATGGTTTGTAGCCTTGTCATTATGGAATGAAGTATGTTGTTCAGATTTTTGTTACTCCAATAGATGGTAGCCTTGTCATTATGGAAGGTAGTATGTTGTCGAGAATTTTTTATTCCATTGGATGGAAACCTTGTCATTATGGAAGGTAGTCTATTGTCGAGATTTGTGTTACTCCAATGTATGGTAGCCTTTACTTTATGGAAGGTAGTCTGTCGTTGAGATTTTTTTGTTACTCCAATGGATGGTAGCCTTGTCATTATGGAAGGTAGTATGTCGTTGAGATTTTTGTTACTCCAATGGATGGTAGCCTTGTCATTATGGAAGGTAGTCTATTGTCGAGATACTTGTTATTCCAATGGATTGTAGCCTTGTCATTATGGAAGGTAGTATTTTGTTGAGATTTTTGTTACTCCAATGGATGGAAGCCTTGTCATTATTGAACGTAGCCTGTTGTCAATATCTTTGTTATTCCAATGGATGATAGCCTTGTCATTATGCAAGGTAGTCTATTGTTCACATTTTTGTTACTCCAATGGATGGTAGCCTTGTGATTATGGAAGGTAGTCTATCGTCGACATTTTAGTTATTCCAATGGATGGTAACCTTGTCATTATGGAAGGTAGTTTTTTGTCGAGATTTTTGTTACTCCAATGGATGGTAGCCTTGTCATTATGGAAGGTAGTCTATTGTCGAGATTTTTGTTACCCAAATGGATGGTAGACTTGTAATTATGGAAGGTAGTCTGTTGTAGATATTTTTGTTACTCCAATGGATGGTAGCCTTTTCATTATTGAAGGTAGTCTGTCGTTGAGATTTTTGTTACTCCAATGGATGGTAACCTTGTCATTATGGAAAGTAGTCTGTTGTCGAGATTTGTGTTACTCCAATGTATGGTAGCCTTGTCATTATGGAAGGTAGTCTTTTGTCGAGATTTTTGTTACTCCAATGGATGGAAGCCTTGTCATTATTGAAAGTATCCTATTGTCAATATCTTTGTTATTCCAATGGATGATAGCCTTGTCATTATGCAAGGTAGTCTGTTGTTCAGATTTTTGTTACTCCAATGGATAGTAGCCTTGTCATTATGAAGGTAGTCTATTATCGACAATTTTGTTATTCCAATGGATGGTAGCCTTGTCATTATCGAAGGAAGTTTTTCACGAGATTTTTGTTACTCCAATGGATGGTAGCCTTGTCATTATGGAACATAGTATATTGTCGAGATTTTTGTTACCCAAATGGATGGTAGCCTTGTAATTATGGAAGGTAGTCTGTTGTCGAGATTTTTGTTACTCCAATGGATGGTAGCCTTTTCATTATTAAAGGTAGTCTATCGTTGAAATTTTTGTTACTCCAATGGTTTGTAGCCTTGTCATTATGGAATGTAGTCTGTTGTTCAGATTTTGTTTACTCCAATAGATGGTAGCCTTGTCCTTATGGAAGGTAGTCTGTTGTCGAGAATTTTTGTTACTCCAATGTATGGTAGCCTTGTCATTATGGAAGGTAGTCTATTGTCGAGATTTTTGTTACCCAAATGGATGCTAGACTTGTAATTATGGAAGGTAGTATGTTGTAGATATTTTTGTAACTCCAATGGATGGTAGCCTTTTCATTATTGAAGGTAGTCTGTCGTTGAGATTTCTGTTACTCCAGTGGATGGTAACCTTGTCATTATGGAAGGTAGTCTGTTGTCGAGATTTGTGTTACTCCAATGTATGGTAGCCTTGTTGTTATGGAAGGTAGTCTTTTGTCGACATTTTTGTTACTCCAATGGATAGAGGCCTTGTCATTATGGAAGGTAGTATATTGTCAAGATTTTTGTTACCCAAATGGATGGTAGCCTTGTAATTATGGAAGGTAGTCTGTTGTAGATATTTTTGTTACTCCAATGGATGGTAGCCTCTTCATTATTAAAGGTAGTCTGTCGTTGAGATTTATGTTACTCCAATGGTTTGTAGCCTTGTCATTATGGAATGTAGTCTGTTGTTCAGATTTTTGTTACTCCAATAGATGGTAGACTTGTCATTATGGAAGGTAGTCTGTTGTCGAGAATTTTTTATTCCATTGGATGGAAACCTTGTCATTATGGAACGTAGTTTATTGTCGAGATTTGTGTTAATCCAATGATTGGTAGCCTTGACTTTATGGAAGGTAGTCTGTCGTTGAGATTTTTTTGTTACTCCAATGGATGGTAGCCTTGTCATTATGGAATGTAGTATGTCGTTGAGATTTTTGTTACTCCAATGGATGGTAGCCTTGTCATTATGGAAGGTAGTCTATTGTCGAGATTTTTGTTATTCCAATGGATTGTAGCCTTGTCATTATGGAAGGTAGTATTTTGTTGAGATTTTTGTTACTCCAATGGATGGAAGCCTTGTCATTATTGAACGTAGCCTGTTGTCAATATCTTTGTTATTCCAATGGATGATAGCCTTGTCATTATGCAAGGTAGTCTATTGTTAACATTTTTGTTACTCCAATGGATGGCAGCCTTGTGATTATGGAAGGTATTCTATTGTCGACATTTTAGTTATTCCAATGGATGGTAACCTTGTCATTATGGAAGGTAGTTTTTTGTCGAGATTTTTGTTACTCCAATGGATGGTAGCCTTGTCATTATGGTAGGTAGTCTATTGTCGATATTTTTGTTTCCCAAATGGATGGTAGACTTGTAATTATGGAAGGTAGTCTGTTGTAGATATTTTTGTTACTCCAATGGATGGTAGCCTTTTCATTATTGAAGGTAGTCTGTCGTTGAGATTTTTGTTACTCCAATGGATGGTAACTTTGTCATTATGGAAAGTAGTCTGTTGTCGAGATTTGTGTTACTCCAATGTATGGTAGCCTTGTCATTATGGAAGGTAGTCTTTTGTCGAGATTTTTGTTACTCCAATGGATGGAAGCCTTGTCATTATTGAAAGTATCCTATTGTCAATATCTTTGTTATTCCAATGGATGATAGCCTTGTCATTATGCAAGGTAGTCTGTTGTTCAGATTTTTGTTACTCCAATGGATAGTAGCCTTGTGATTATGAAGGTAGTCTATTATCGACATTTTTGTTATTCCAATGGATGGTAGCCTTGTCATTATGGAAGGAAGTTTTTCCCGAGATTTTTGTTACTCCAATAGATGGTAGCCTTGTCATTATGGAACATAGTATATTGTCGAGATTTTTGTTACCCAAATGGATGGTAGCCTTGTAATTATGGAAGGTAGTCTGTTGTCGAGATTTTTGTTACTCCAATGGATGGTAGCCTTTTCATTATTAAAGGTAGTATGTCGTTGAGATTTCTGTTACTCCACTGGTTTGTAGCCTTGTCATTATGGAATGTAGTCTGTTGTTCAGATTTTGTTTACTCCAATAGATGGTAGCCATGTCATTATGGAAGGTAGTCTGTTGTCGAGAATTTGTGTTACTCCAATGTATGGTAGCCTTGACTTTATGGAAGGTAGTCTGTCGTTGAGATTTTTTTGTTACTCCAATGGATGGTAGCCTTGTCATTATGGAAGGTAGTATGTCGTTGAGGTTTTTGTTACTCCAATGGATGGTAGCCTTGTCATTATGGAAGGTAGTCTATGGTCAAGATTTTTGTTATTCCAATGGATTGTAGCCTTGTCATTATGGAAGGTAGTATTTTGTAGATATTTTTGTTAATCCAATGGATGGTAGACTTTTTATTATTGAAGGTAGTCTGTCGTTGAGATTTCTGTTACTCCAATGGATTGTAGCCTTGTCATTATGGAATGTAGTCTGTTGTTCAGATTTTTGTTACTCCAATAGATGGTAGCCTTGTCATTATGGAAGGTAGTCTGTTGTCGAGAATTTTTTATTCCGTTGGATGGAAACCATGTCATTAATGAAGTTAGTCTATTGTCGAGATTTGTGTTACTCCAATGTATGGTAGCCTTGACTTTATGGAAGGTAGTCTGTCGTTGAGATTTTTTTGTTACTCCAATGGATGGTAGCCTTGTCATTATGGAAGGTAGTATGTCGTTGAGATTTTTGTTACTCCAATGGATGGAAGCCTTGTCATTATTGAACGTAGCCTGTTGTCAATATCTTTGTTATTCCAATGGATGATAGCCTTGTCATTATGCAAGGTAGTCTATTGTTCACATTTTTGTTACTCCAATGGATGGTAGCCTTGTGATTATGGAAGGTAGTCTATTGTCGACATTTTAGTTATTCCAATGGATGGTAACCTTGTCATTATGGAAGGTAGTTTTTTGTCGAGATTTTTGTTACTCCAATGGATGGTAGCCTTGTCATTATGGAATGTAGTCTATTGTCGAGATTTTTGTTACCCAAATGGATGGTAGACTTGTAATTATGGAACGTAGTCTGTTGTAGATATTTTTGTTACTCCAATGGATGGTAGCCTTTTCATTATTGAAGGTAGTCTGTCGTTGAGATTTTTGTTACTCCAATGGATGGTAACCTTGTCATTATGGAAAGTAGTCTTTTGTCGAGATTTGTGTTACTCCAATGTATGGTAGCCTTATCGTTATGGAAGGTTGTCTTTTGTCGAGATTTTTGTTACTCCAATGGATGGAAGCCTTGTCATTATTGAAAGTATCCTATTGTCAATATCTTTGTTATTCCAATGGATGATAGCCTTGTCATTATGCAAGGTAGTCTGTTGTTCAGATTTTTGTTACTCCAATGGATAGTAGCCTTGTGATTATGAAGGTAGTCTATTATCGACATTTTTGTTATTCCAATGGATGGTAGCCTTGTCATTATGGAATGAAGTTTTTCACGAGATTTTTGTTACTCTAATGGATGGTAGCCTTGTCATTATGGAACATAGTATATTGTCGAGATTTTTGTTACCAAAATGGATTGTAGCCTTGTAATTATGGAAGGTAGTCTGTTGTCGAGATTTTTGTTACTCCAATGGATGGTAGCCTTTTCATTATTAAAGGTAGTCTATCGTTGAGATTTCTGTTACTCCAATGGTTTGTAGCCTTGTCATTATGGAATGTAGTCTGTTGTTCAGATTTTGTTTACTCCAATAGATGGTAGCCTTGTCATTATGGAAGGTAGTCTGTTGTCGAGAATTTGTGTTACTCCAATGTATGGTAGCCTTGTCATTATGGAAGGTAGTCTATTGTTGAGATTTTTGTTATTCCAATGGATTATAGCCTTGTCATTATGGAAGGTAGTTTTTTGTCGAGATTTTTGTTACTCCAATGGATGGTAGCCTTGTCATTATGGAAGGTAGTCTATTGTCGAGATTTTTGTTACCCAAATGGATCGTAGCCTTGTAATTATGGAAGGTAGTCTGTTGTAGATATTTTTGTTAATCCAATGGATGGTAGACTTTTTATTATTGAAGGTAGTCTGTCGTTGAGATTTCTGTTACTCCAATGGATTGTAGCCTTGTCATTATGGAATGTAGTCTGTTGTTCAGATTTTTGTTACTCCAATAGATGGTAGCCTTGTCATTATGGAAGGTAGTCTGTTGTCGAGAATTTTTTATTCCGTTGGATGGAAACCATGTCATTAATGAAGGTAGTCTATTGTCGAGATTTGTGTTACTCCAATGTATGGTAGCCTTGACTTTATGGAAGGTAGTCTGTTGTTGAGATTTTTTTGTTACTCCAATGGATGGTAGCCTTGTCATTATGGAAGGTAGTATGTCGTTGAGATTTTTGTTACTCCAATGGATGGTAGCCTTCTCATTATGGAAGGTAGTCTATTGTCGAGATTTTTGTTATTCCAATGGATTGTAGCCTTGTCATTATGGAAGGTAGTATTTTGTTGACATTTTTGTTATTCCAATGGATGGTAGCCTTGTCATTATGGAAGGTAGTCTATTGTCGAGATTTTTGTTACCCAAATGGATGGTAGCCTTTTCATTATTGAAGGTAGTCTGTCGTTGAGATTTCTATTACTCCAATGGATGGTAGCCTTGTCATTATGGAAGGTAGTCTGTTGTCGAGAATTTGTGTTACTCCAATGTATGGTAGCCTTGTCATTATGGAAGGTAGTCTATTGTCGAGATTTTTGTTACCCAAATGGATGCTAGACTTGTAATTATGGAAGGTAGTATGTTGTAGATAATTTTGTAACTCCAATGGATGGTAGCCTTTTCATTATTGAAGGTAGTCTGTCGTTGAGATTTCTGTTACTCCAATGGATGGTAACCTTGTCATTATGGAAGGTAGTCTGTTGTCAAGATTTGTGTTACTCCAATGTATGGTAGCCTTGTTGTTATGGAAGGTAGTCTTTTGTCGACATTTTTGTTACTCCAATGGATGGAAGCCTTGTCATTATGGAAGGTAGTATATTGTCAAGATTTTTGTTACCCACATGGATGGTAGCCTTGTAATTATGGAAGGTAGTTTGT
This sequence comes from Vicia faba, assembly GCA_948472305.1. Lineage (NCBI taxonomy): Eukaryota > Viridiplantae > Streptophyta > Magnoliopsida > Fabales > Fabaceae > Vicia > Vicia faba. The sequence goes on along the minus strand of OX451739.1, from coordinate 677,474,360 downwards.
TGTAGATATTTTTGTTACTCCAATAGATGGTAGCCTTTTCATTATTAAAGGTAGTCTGTCGTTGAGATTTCTGTTACTCCAATGGTTTGTTGCCTTGTCATTATGGAATGTAATCTGTTGTCCAGATTTTTGTTACTCCAATAGATGGTAGCCTTGTCATTATGGAAGGTAGTCTGTTGTCGAGAATTTTTTATTCCATTGGATGGTAACCTTGTCATTATGGAAGGTAGTCTGTTGTCGAGATTTGTGTTACTCCAATGTATGGTAGCCTTGTCGTTATGGAAGGTAATCTTTTGTCGAGATTTTTGTTACTCAAATGGATGGTAGCCTTGTCTTTATGGAAGGTAATTTGTCGTTGAGATTTTTCTTACTCCAATGGATGGTAGCCTTGTCATTATGGAAGGTAGTATGTCGTTGAGATTTTTGTTACTCTAATGGATGGTAGCCTTGTCTTTATGGAAGGTAGTCTATTGTCGAGATTTTTGTTATTCCAATGGATTGTAGCCTTGTCATTATGGAAGGTAGTTTTTTGTCGAGATTTTTGTTACTCCAATGGATGGTAGCCTTGTCATTATGGAAGTTAGTCTATTGTCGAGATTTTTGTTACCCAAATGGATCGTAGCCTTATAATTATGGAAGGTAGTCTATTGTAGATATTTTTGTTACTCCAATGGTCGGTAGACTTTTCATTATTGAAGGTAGTCTATCGTTGAGATTTCTGTTACTCCAATGGATTGTAGCCTTGTCATTATGGAATGTAGTTTGTTGTTCAGATTTTTGTTACTCCAATAGATGGTATCCTTGTCATTATGGAAGGTAGTCTGTTGTCGAGAATTTTTTATTCCATTGGATGGTAACCTTGTCATTATTGAAGGTAGTCTATTGACGAGATTTGTGTTACACCAATGTATGGTAGCCTTATCTTTATGGAAGGTAGTCTGTCGTTGATATTTTTGTTACTCCAATGGATGGTAGCCTAGTCATTATGGAAGGTAGTATGTCGTTGAGATTTTTGTTACTCCAATGGATGGTAGCCTTATCATTATGGAAGGTAGTCTATTGTCGAGATTTTTGTTATTCCAATGGATTGTATCCTTGTCATTATGGAAGGTAGACTTTTGTCGAGATTTTTATTACTCCAATGTATGGAAGCCTTGTCATTATTGAAGGTATCCTATTGTCGATATCTTTGTTATTCCAATGGATGATATCCTTGTCAATATGCAAGGTAGTCTATTATTCACATTTTTGTTACTCCAATGGATGGTAGCCTAGTGATTACAGAAGGTAGTCTATTGTCGACATTTTTGTTATTCCAATGGATGGTAGCCTTGTCATTATGGAAGGTAGTTTTTTGTCGAGATTTTTGTTACTCCAATGGATGGTAGCCTTGTCATTATGGAAGGTAGTCTGTTGTATAGATTTTGGTTACCAAAATGAATGGTAGCCTTGTAATTATGGAAGGTAGTCTGTTGTAGATATTTTTGTTACTCCAATGGATGGTAGCCTTGTCTTTATGGAAGGTAGTGTGTCGTTGATATTTTTGTTACTCCAATGGATGGTAGCCTTGTCATTATGGAATGTAGTATGTCATTGAGATTTTTGTTACTCCAATGGATGGTAGCCTTGTCATTATGGAAGGTAGTCTATCGTCGAGATTTTTTTATTCCAATGGATTGTAGCCTTGTCATTATGAAAGGTAGTCTTTTGTTGAGATTTTTGTTACTCCAATGGATGGAAGCCTTGTCATTATTGAAGGTAGCATGTTCTCGATATCTTGGTTATTCCAATGGATGATAGCCTTGTCATTATGCAAGGTAGTCTGTTGTTCATATTTTTGTTACTCCAATGGATGGTAGCCTTGTGATTATGGAAGGTAGTCTATTGTCAACATTTTTGTTATTCCAATGGATGGTAGCCTTGTCATTATGGAAGGTAGTCTATTGTTGAGATTTTTGTTACCCAAATGGATGGTAGCCTTGTGATTATGGAAGGTAGTCTATTGTCGATATTTTTGTTACTCCAATGGATGGTAGCCTTGTCATTATGGAAGGTAGTCTATTGTTGAGATTTTTGTTACCCAAATGGATGGTAGCCTTGTAATTATGGAAGGTAGTCTGTTGTAGATATTTTTGTTACTCCAATGGATGGTAACCTTTTCATTAAGGAAGGTAGTCTGTCGTTGAGATTTATGATACTCCAATGGATTGTAGCCTTGTCATTATGGAAGGTAGTCTGTTGTTCAGATTTTTGTTACTCCAATGGATGCTAGCCTTGTCATTATGGAAGGTAGTCTATTGTCGAGATTTTTGTTATTCCAATGGATGGTAACCTTGTCATTATGAAAGGTAGTCTTTTGTCGAGATTTTTGTTACTCCAATGGATGGAAGCCTTGTCATTATTTAAGGTAGCATGTTGTCGATATCTTTGTTATTCCAATGGATGATAGCCTTGTCATTATGCAAGGTAGTCTATTGTTCAGATTTTTGTTACTCCAATGGATGGTAGCCTTCTCATTATGGAAGGTACTCTATTGTCGACATTTTTGTTATTCCAATGGATGGTAGCCTTGTCATTATGGAAGGTAGTTTTTTGTCGATATTTTTGTTACTCCAATGGATGGTAGCCTTGTCATTATGGAAGGTAGTCTATTGTTGAGATTTTTGTTACCCAAATGGATGGTAGCCTTGTAATTATGGAAGGTAGTCTGTTGTAGATATTTTTGTTACTCCAATGGATGGTAACCTTTTCATTAAGGAAGGTAGTCTCTCGTTGAGATTTATGATACTCCAATGGATTGTAGCCTTGTCATTATGGAAGGTAGTCTGTTGTTCAGATTTTTGTTACTCCAATGGATGCTAGCCTTGACATTATGAAAGGTAGTCTATTGTCGAGAATTTTGTTATTCCAATGGATGGTAACCTTGTCATTATGGAAGGTAGTCTTTTGTCTAGATTTTTGTTACTCCAATGGATGGTAGCCTTGTCATTATTGAAGGTAGTCTATTGTCGATATCTTTGTTACTCCAATGGATGATAGCCTTGTCATTATGGAAGGTAGTCTGTTGTTTAAATTTTTGTTACTCCAATGGATGGTAGCCTTGTCATTATGGAAGGTAGTCTATTGTCGAGATTTTTGTTATTCTAATGGATGGTAGCCTTGTCATTATGGAATGTAGTCGGTCGTTGATATTTTTGTTACTCTAATGGACGGAAGCCTTGTCATTATTGAAGGTAGTCTGTTGTCGATATCTTTGTTATTCTAATAGATAATAGCCTTGTCATTATTGAAGGTAGTCTGTTGTTCAGATTTTTGTTATTCCAATGGATGGTAGCCTTGTCATTATGGAAGGTATTTTTTTGTCGAGATTTTTTTACTACAATGGATGGTAGCCTTGTCATTATGGAAGGTAGTCTGTTGTAGATATTTTTGTTACTCCAATGGATGGTATCCTTTTCATTAAGGAAGGTAGTGTGTCGTTGAGATTTATGTTACTCCAATGGATTGTAGCCTTGTCATTATAGAAGGTAGTCTGTTGTTCAGATTTTTGTTACTCCAATGGATGGTATCCTTGTCATTATGCAAGGTAGTCTGTTGTCGAAAATTTTTATTCCATTGGATGGTAACCTTGTCATTATGAAAGGTAGTCTTTTGTCGAGATTTTTGTTACTCCAATGGATGGTAGCCTTGTAATTATGGAAGGTAGTCTGTTGTCGAGATCTTAGTTACTCCAATGGATGGTAGCCTTGTCATTAAGGAAGGTAGTCTATCATTGAGATTTCTATTACTCCAATGGATTATAGCCTTGTCATTATGGAAGGTAGTCTGTTGTTCATATTTTTGTTAGTCCAATGGATGGTAGCCTTGTCATTATGGAAGGTAGCCAGTTGTCAAGATTTTTTTATTCCATTGGATGGTATCCTTGTCATTATGGAAGGTAGTCTTTTGTCGAGATTTGTGTTACTCCAATGTATAGTAGCCTTTTCGGTATGGAAGGTAGTCTTTTGTCGATATCTTTGTTACTCAAATGGATGGTAGCCTTGTCTTTATGGAAGGTAGTATTTCGTTGAGATTTTTGTTACTCCAATGGATGGTAGCCTTGTCATTATGGAAGGTAGTTTATCGTCGAGATTTTTTTATTCCAATGGATTGTAGCCTTGTCATTATGAAAGGTAGTCTTTTGTCGAGATTTTTGTTACTCCAATGGATGGAAGTGTAACACCCTCTAAAACCCGCATATAATTTTCGCAAATATTAAAAATTATAACTCAGAGTACATGTAATAATCGAGGAATGCTACAATTCTCTTTTAATAAAATAATTCCTGTCATGCATAATCTTAGTGGTAACTCATACATGTTTACACAGCGGAAAATTTTAATTAATAAAATCAAACGTTATAATATTTTCCAAAATCATCAGGGATTAACACCTGGAAAGTCAACATCTTATTATAACAATTAAAAGAAAATAAACGAGTCTGACTAAAGCAGCTCGACAACCAAACGTTCCCGGAGTTACAACTATCAGAGCATGACCCGGACATACTAGAATAAAACTAAACTAGACACGATAAGCCTTCGCCAAGCACCTGAGCGAAGCTCCTCAATCTGAAATATTCAACAGTAAGGGTGAGCTTCTCAAATATACATTTGGTTATACATTCATAACAATCAATTCACGAAATCATAAGCATCACCCAATAATTAACATATTTCATAGTTTACAAAACCTTTACAAATCATATATCCATGACATATTGCTTTTCATATTTACAAATACCCATCAACATCATCAACCATATATCAATCACACATGCATACAAACAATCAAATATAACATTGGAAAAATCATCCATTCATGTTATATTCGAGTAATGCAACACACCCATGCATGTGGTACCACTACACCGCCCCATTATATCGCGGGTCACGGATAACTCACCGTTCCATTATATCGCGGACACGGCTACCACCTCAACGTTCCATTAAATCGCGGACACGTATATTGGCCACCATGTTAATTCCACACAATGGGAATTAACAAATGCAACATGATATGTAAGTATGTAACACTCAGCATACTATGAACATCATTCAACATATCATGCACATCAACAATATCAAACATAACAGGATATGAATAGTATGTAACCACTCAGCATACTATTTAAACATCAATCATATCAAGTTACAAATAGCATGTAATCACTCAGCATACTATTCAAACATCAACCAATCACATCAATTATATCATAACTCATGCTCGAGAACATATCTAAAAGCATGGCAATAAAAATCCAACATCAAAACACTGAAATCAAAATTCAGAAAATTCAGAAATTCAACACAGTAGCATCAACACGGGTGCCCGTGTTAAACAACACGGCCGTGTTGAAATATGCCCAGAAAACGCATTTTTTTAACAAAACAGGGGATCAACACGGGTGCCCGTGTTAAACAACACGGCCCGTGTTGAATTGTGTCTGGAAAACACAATTTTTGGCAACACAGTGCATCAACACGGGTGCCCGTGTTAAACAACACGGCCGTGTTGATGAGCGCGGGTCAGATTTTTCTGAACCTGCAGTGGCTCACAACAGCCGTCCAAACGCGGAAAAATGTCGGCCAAAACGCGTATTTCAGTACCTAACGCATCGAGCTTGTACAATCCACAACAATACCACAATATCCAATTTACTAATAATCATTATAATAACCTTAACCGGGGATTAACCGTAACTTTGGGGAATTCTACCGACACTGAGGTCGTCCCTACAATTTCCAAGGTAAATTCACGATCATTAGACATACGCCCAATTCACCATTTGGGACCTAAATTCTTAATCGATTCATGAGAATTGGGAATCCTAATCCTTTTCTAACAAAGTTCAGTCCTACGGTTATCGATCCCTAGAAACATCTAACAATTGGGATTTTCCTACCATTACCCGAATCAACCGTACATAAACCCATAAACAAAGGTAAATCGAGTATAAACCCCCCTTACCTTATCAATTAGCAGCTTTGAATTCTTGAGCGAAGTTCTCCGTTCTTCGTTCCTCGTACCTTCAGAGCTCTATTTCCCCAATTCTAACTTCTGTTTATCGTGAAAACCAAAATGAGGAATAACTTGAGTTCCAACACATAACTTTACTTCTTTTTCACCCCCACTCTTTACTAACAGCATCTAAGCCCAAAACATAAAAATCCCTATATTTCTTATTTCTTCGAATATTCCAAATAAATAATTCTTTTTATTTTATTAATTCTAATAAAATAAATTCCCAAATTTAAATAATTCAATTAATTGAAAACGGGGTGTTACAACTCTCCCCCACTAAAAGAGTTTTCGTCCTCGAAAACATACCTTAGACGAACAGCTCCGGATAAGCCTCTTTCATCTGGCTCTCCAGCTCCCAAGTGATATTTCCATCTGCTGGACCTCCCCAAGCAACCTTCACTAATGCTATCTCTTTACCTCTTAACTGTTTCACTTCCCGATCTTCTATCCTCATAGGCAATGTTTCTACTGTCAGGTTATCTCTTACCTGTACATCATCTATTTGGATTACATGAGATGGGTCTGGAATATATCTCCTCAACTGAGAAACATGAAAAACATCGTGCAAATTCGCAAGTCTCGGAGGTAAAGCAATGCGATAAGCAACTTCTCCAACTCTTTCCGTAATCTGAAACGGACCAATAAAACGCGGAGTCAACTTCTTAGACTTCAACGCCCGACCAATACCCGTCATCGGAGTAACTCTCATAAACACATGATCTCCAGCACTGAATTCTAAATTCTTTCTCCTCTTATCATGATAACTTTTCTGACGACTCTGAGAAGCTCTCATCTTCTCTTGAATCAATTTGATCTTTTCTGTAGTCTGCTGAACAATCTCTGGCCCAATTACCGAACTCTCTCCAGATTCATACCAACACAAAGGCGTCCTACACCGTCTACCATACAATGCCTCAAACGGAGCCATACCAATACTCGAATGGTAACTATTGTTATAAGTAAACTCAATCAATGGCAAATAGCTATCCCAAGTTCCACCTTTCTCTAAAACACAAGCACGCAATAAATCTTCCAACGATTGAATCGTCCTCTCCGTCTGTCCATCAGTCTGAGGATGGTAAGCTGAACTCAATCTCAACTTAGTACCCAAAGCCTTCTGCAATCCTTCCCAAAATTTCGAAGTGAACCTCGGATCTCTATCTGACACAATACTAGAAGGAACTCCATGCAAACTCACTATTTTCTCAATATACAACTGTGCCAATCTCTCCATCGAGTAATCCATTCGCACCGGTATAAAATGAGCAGACTTAGTCAACCTATCCACAACGACCCATATCGCTTCACAATTCATAGGAGTCCTCGGCAACCCAGATACGAAATCCATAGAAATACTATCCCACTTCCATTCTGGAATAAACATCGGTTGCATAAACCCAGACGGCTTCTGATGCTCAATCTTCGATTTCTGACAGATTAAACATGCATACACAAATTCAGCTATTTCCTTTTTCATTCCCGGCCACCAAAACAATTTCTTCAAATCATGATACATTTTCGTGGCACCCGGATGAATGCTCATTCCACTGCGATGTCCTTCTTCTAATATACTTTTCTTGATTTCTGCGACATCAGGAACACAAACTCTATCGCCAAATCTCATAACATCATTTTCATCAATTCTAAACTCACCACCTTGACCTTGGTTGATCAATGTCAATTTATCAACTAAATTAACATCGGATTTCTGCCCGATCCTGATCTCTTCTAGAATACCACTAGTAAGTTTCAACATACCCAAACGAACACACTTCGGAGTACTTTCACAAACCAAACTCAAATCTCGGAATTGCTCAATTAAATCCAATTCACGAACCATCATCATAGACATATGCAAGGACTTCCTGCTCAAAGCATCTGCAACTACATTTGCCTTACCAGGATGGTAATTCAAACCAAAATCATAATCTTTGAGGAATTCTAACCACCTTCTTTGCCTCATATTGAGCTCTTTCTGATCGAAAAGATACTTCAAACTCTTATGATCACTATACACTTCAAACCTCGAACCATACAGATAATGTCTCCACAATTTCAAGACAAACACAACTGCTGCCAACTCTAAGTCATGAGTAGGATAGTTCCTTTCATGAACCTTCAACTGTCTCGAAGCATACGCAACTACCTGCTGATTCTGCATTAAAACACCACCTAAACCCAACAGAGATGCATCACAATAGACCACAAAAGATTCCACCGGATTCGGCAAAATCAGAATAGGAGCACTTGTCAATCTCCGCTTCAATTCTTGGAAACCTTTCTCACAATCAGAATCCCAAATAAACGCTTGTCCTTTACGAGTCAACTTCGTCAACGGCAATGCTAACTTTGAGAATCCTTCGATAAACTTTCTGTAATAACCTGCAAGACCAAGAAAACTTCTGATTTCCGAAACAGTCTTCGGCGCTTCCCACTGAGATACCGCTTCTACTTTCGTAGGATCCACTGCAATACCATTCTTAGAAATCACATGTCCAAGGAAACTAACTTCATTCAGCCAGAACTCACATTTGGACAACTTTGCATACAACTTCTTATCTTTCAACAACTCTAACACAATTCTGAGATGTTCCGCATGATCTTCGTCATTCTCGGAATAAATCAGAATGTCATCAATAAAAACCACAACAAACTTATCCAGATACGGGTGAAAAATCCTATTCATATATTCCATGAAAACACCAGGTGCATTAGTAACTCCGAACGGCATAACAGAATATTCATAATGCCCATACCTCGTTCGAAAAGCAGTCTTTTGAATATCTTCCGCTTTCACACGAATCTGATGATATCCAGATCTCAAATCAATCTTACTGAATACACTGGCTCCAATTAACTGATCCATTAAATCATCAATCCTCGGTAACGGATACCGATTCTTAATGGTTACCTTGTTCAATTGCCTGTAATCAACACACAGTCTCATAGAACCTTCTTTCTTCTTAACCAACAATACCGGAGCACCCTAAGGCGAAACACTTGGACGAATAAACTTCTTCTCCAGTAAATCTTCCAACTGACTCTTCAATTCAGCCAATTCAGACGCAGACATACGATATGGCGCCATCGACACCGGTCTCGTACCAGGAATTAAATCTATAGAAAATTCCACTTCTCTCTCAGGAGGTAACTCGCCAACATCATCAGGAAAGACTTCTGGAAAATCACACACCACTGGCAATTCACTACTCCTGACCTTTCCTGTTACATCTAACGAAGCAAGTAACATAAACACATTAGCACCATCTTCCATTGCTTCTTGCTTCTGCCTAGCAGTCATAGTCAAATTCTCGACACCAACTGCTTCTGGGAAAATCACCGTCTTAGCAAAGCAGTTCAGATGAACCCGGTTAAATTCCAACCAGTTCATCCCAAGGATAATATCAATTTGTTCAAGCGGTAGGCACACTAAATCCATACCGAAACCTCTACCAAAAATCTCAATAGGACAATTCCTACATACGAGTGAAGTTGTCACTGAACCCGATGCAGGAGTATCAACAACCATGCTACCTCGCATACCAGATATGTCCAGTTTCAACCTCTCAGCACAATCCAAAGAAATGAAAGAATGAGTTGCACCAGTATCAATAATTGCAACTAAAGGTGTGCCATGAATAAAACACGTACCTTTAATCAATCGATCCTCTGGGGTAGTCTCAGATCCAGACAAAGCAAACACTTTTCCACCTGACTGATCCTTCCTAGGCTTAGGACACTGCGGACGAATGTGACCTTCTTCGCCACAATTGTAACAAGTAACAGACTTCCCTTTGCAATCAATAGACAAATGACCAGCCTTTCCACATTTATAGCACTTCTTCTCATCACTCTTGCAATCTCGAATGTGATGACCAGACTCACCACACTTGTAGCATCTGATAGGAGCCTTAGAATCTCCCCCACTAGGCCTTTTCCAACCGCCTGATCTCTGGTTATCTCTACCATATGGCTTGCCACGGTCCATATGTTGCTTCCCTCTTTTATCAACAGCCCCACGAGAGTGAGACGACCGATTCTTGGTAATATCTTCTTCCAAGATTCTGCTACAATCAACCAGATCAGAAAATCTACGAATACGCTGGTACCTGATTCCCTGCTTAATCTCATCTCGGAGACCATTCTCAAATTTGATACATTTAGAGAATTCTCCAGCCTCATCATTGTTGTAGTGAGCATAATACTTTGCCAGCTCAGTAAACTTAGTAGCATACTCACTAACAGTCAGATTGCCCTGCTTAAGCTCCAAAAATTCAATTTCCTTTCTTCCCCGAACATCTTCAGGAAAGTACCTCCTCAGAAAAGCCCTTCTGAAGTTAGCCCAAGTCAGTGCCTCTCCATCCTGAACCATTTCAGTCCTTGTGGCAACCCACCAGTCGTCGGCCTCTTCTGCCAACATATGCGTACCATATCTGACTTTCAGATCTTCAGCACAATCAATCACACGGAAAATCCTTTCGATTTCCTTCAGCCACTTCTGAGCACCTTCAGGGTCATGTGTACCTTTGAACAACGGAGGATTGTTCCTCTGGAAATTTCCCAATTGCCTATCAGCACCAATCACGCCTCCAGTTGGGTTTCCAGCAAGTACACCAGCTAACATCCCCAAAGCCTCAGCTAATGCAGCATCATTTCGTCCATTACCTCTTCCAGCCATATTCCTGAGAATTAAAACATACTCCACATCAGAATACAGTATCGACAGTGTTACCTTGCACTAGTCGCATACGAAAAGGAATGACTGACTCAAGACTCTGGTCACAACGACCGACTATGCTCTGATACCACTATTGTAACACCCTCTAAAACCCGCATATAATTTTCGCAAATATTAAAAATTATAACTCAGAGTACATGTAATAATCGAGGAATGCTACAATTCTCTTTTAATAAAATAATTCCTGTCATGCATAATCTTAGTGGTAACTCATACATGTTTACACAGCGGAAAATTTTAATTAATAAAATCAAACGTTATAATATTTTCCAAAATCATCAGGGATTAACACCTGGAAAGTCAACATCTTATTATAACAATTAAAAGAAAATAAACGAGTCTGACTAAAGCAGCTCGACAACCAAACGTTCCCGGAGTTACAACTATCAGAGCATGACCCGGACATACTAGAATAAAACTAAACTAGACACGATAAGCCTTCGCCAAGCACCTGAGCGAAGCTCCTCAATCTGAAATATTCAACAGTAAGGGTGAGCTTCTCAAATATACATTTGGTTATACATTCATAACAATCAATTCACGAAATCATAAGCATCACCCAATAATTAACATATTTCATAGTTTACAAAACCTTTACAAATCATATATCCATGACATATTGCTTTTCATATTTACAAATACCCATCAACATCATCAACCATATATCAATCACACGTGCATACAAACAATCAAATATAACATTGGAAAAATCATCCATTCATGTTATATTCGAGTAATGCAACACACCCATGCATGTGGTACCACTACACCGCCCCATTATATCGCGGGTCACGGATAACTCACCGTTCCATTATATCGCGGACACGGCTACCACCTCAACGTTCCATTAAATCGCGGACACGTATATTGGCCACCATGTTAATTCCACACAATGGGAATTAACAAATGCAACATGATATGTAAGTATGTAACACTCAGCATACTATGAACATCATTCAACATATCATGCACATCAACAATATCAAACATAACAGGATATGAATAGTATGTAACCACTCAGCATACTATTTAAACATCAATCATATCAAGTTACAAATAGCATGTAATCACTCAGCATACTATTCAAACATCAACCAATCACATCAATTATATCATAACTCATGCTCGAGAACATATCTAAAAGCATGGCAATAAAAATCCAACATCAAAACACTGAAATCAAAATTCAGAAAATTCAGAAATTCAACACAGTAGCATCAACACGGGTGCCCGTGTTAAACAACACGGCCGTGTTGAAATATGCCCAGAAAACGCATTTTTTTAACAAAACAGGGGATCAACACGGGTGCCCGTGCTAAACAACACGGCCCGTGTTGAATTGTGTCTGGAAAACACAATTTTTGGCAACACAGTGCATCAACACGGGTGCCCGTGTTAAACAACACGGCCGTGTTGATGAGCGCGGGTCAGATTTTTCTGAACCTGCAGTGGCTCACAACAGCCGTCCAAACGCGGAAAAATGTCGGCCAAAACGCGTATTTCAGTACCTAACGCATCGAGCTTGTACAATCCACAACAATACCACAATATCCAATTTACTAATAATCATTATAATAACCTTAACCGGGGATTAACCGTAACTTTGGGGAATTCTGCCGACACTGAGGTCGTCCCTACAATTTCCAAGGTAAATTCACGATCATTAGACATACGCCCAATTCACCATTTGGGACCTAAATTCTTAATCGATTCATGAGAATTGGGAATCCTAATCCTTTTCTAACAAAGTTCAGTCCTACGGTTATCGATCCCTAGAAACATCTAACAATTGGGATTTTCCTACCATTACCCGAATCAACCGTACATAAACCCATAAACAAAGGTAAATCGAGTATAAACCCCCCTTACCTTATCAATTAGCAGCTTTGAATTCTTGAGCGAAGTTCTCCGTTCTTCGTTCCTCGTACCTTCAGAGCTCTATTTCCCCAATTCTAACTTCTGTTTATCGTGAAAACCAAAATGAGGAATAACTTGAGTTCCAACACATAACTTTACTTCTTTTTCACCCCCACTCTTTACTAACAGCATCTAAGCCCAAAACATAAAAATCCCTATATTTCTTATTTCTTCGAATATTCCAAATAAATAATTCTTTTTATTTTATTAATTCTAATAAAATAAATTCCCAAATTTAAATAATTCAATTAATTGAAAACGGGGTGTTACAGGAAGCCTTGTCATTATTGAAGGTAGCATGTTGTCGATATCTTTGTTATTCCAATGGATGATAGCCTTGTCATTATGCAAGGTAGTCTGTTGTTCAGATTTTTGTTACTCCAATGGATGGTAGCCTTGTGATTATGGAAGGTAGTCTATTGTCAACATTTTTGTTATTCCAATGGATGGTAGCCTTGTCATTATGGAAGGTAGTTTGTTGTCAAGATTTATGTTACTCCAATGTAAGGTAGCCTTGTCGTTATGAAAGGGAGTCTGTTGTAGAGATTTTTGTTACTCATATGGATGGTAGCCTTGTCTTTATGGAAGGTAGACTGTCGTTGAGATTTTTGTTACTCCAATGGATGGTAGCCTTGTCATTATGGAAGGTAGTGTGTCGTTGAGATTTTTGTTACTCTAATGGATAGTAGCCTTGTCATTATGGATGGTAGTCTATTGTCGAGATTTTTGTTATTCCAATGGATTGTAGCCTTGTCATTATGAAAGGTAGTCTTTTGTCGAGATTTTTGTTACTCAGATGGACGAAGCCTTGTCATTATTGAAGGTAGCCTGTGGTCGATATCTTTGTTATTCCAATGGATGGTAGCCTTGTGATTATGGAAGGTAATCTATTGTCGACATTTTTGTTATTCCAATGGATGGTAGCCTTGCCATTATGGAAGGTAGTCTATTGTCGATATTTTTGATACTCCATTGGATGGTAGCCTTGTAATTATGGAAGGTAGTCTGTTGTCGAGATTTTTGTTACTCCAATGGACGGTAGCCTTGTCATTATGGAAGGTTATCTATCGTTGAGATTTCTGTTACTCCAATGGATTATAGCCTTGTAATTATTCAAGGTAGTCTGTTGTTCAGATTTTTTTTAATCCAATAGATGGTAGCCTTGTGATTATGGAAGGTAGTCTATTGTCGACACTTTTGTTATTCCAATGGATGGTAGCCTTGTCATTATGGAAGGTAGTTTTTTGTCGAGATTTTGGTTACTACAATGGATGGCAGCGTTGTCATTTTGGAAGGTATTCTATTGTCGAGATTTTTTTTACCCAAATAGATGGTAGCCTTGTAATTATGGAAGGTAGTATGTTGTAGATATTTTTGTTACTCCAATGGATGGTAGCCTTTTCACTAAGGAAGGTATTCTGTCGTTAGGATTTATGTTACCCCAATGGATTGTAGCCTTGTCATTATGGAAGGTAGTCTTATGTTCAGATTTTTGTTACTACAATGGATGGTAGCCTTCTCATTATGCAAGGTAGTCTGTTGTCGAGAATTTTTTATTCCATTGGATGGTAACCTTGTCATTATGAAAGGTAGTCTTTTGTCGATATTTTTGTTACTCCAATGGATGGTAGCCTTGTAATTATGGAAGTTAGTCTGTTGTCAAGATTTTTTTTCCTCCAATGGATGGTAGCCTTGTCATTATGGAAGGTAGTCTATTGTCGAGATTTTTGTTATTCCAATGGATTGTAGCCTTGTCATTATGGAAGGTAGTCTTTTGTCGAGATTTTTGTTATTCCAATGGATGATAGCCTTGTCATTAGAGAAGGTAGTCGGCCGTTGAGATTTCTGTTACTCCAATGGTTGGTAGCCTTGTCATGGAAGGTAGTATGTTGGTCAAATTTTTGTTACTCCAATGGATGATAGCCTTGTCATTATGGAAGGTAGTCTGCTGTCGATATTTTTGATACTACAATGGATGGTAGCGTTGCAATTATGGAAGGTAGTCTATTGTCGAGATTTTTGTTACTCCAATGGATGGTAGCCTTGTCATTATGGAAGGTTGTTTTTCGTTGAGATTTCTGTTACTCCAATGGATTATAGCCTTGACATTATGGAAGGTAGTCTGTTGTTCAGATTTTTGTTACTCCAATGGATAGTAGCCTTGACATTATGGAAGGTAGTTTGTCATTATAGAAGTTAGTCTGTTTTCGAGATTTTTGTTATTCCAATGGATTGTAACCTTGTCATTATAAAAGGTAGTCTTTTGTTGAGATTTTTGTTACTCCAATGGATGGTAGCCTTGTAATTATGGAAGGTAGTCTGTTGTCGAGATTTTTGTTACTCCAATGGATTGTAGCCCTGTCATTATGGAATGTTGTCTGTCATTGAGATTTTTGTTACTCCAATGGATTATAGCCTTGACATTATGGAAGGTAGTCTGTTGTTCAGATTTTTGTTACTCCAATGGATAGTAGCCTTGACATTATGGAAGGTAGTCTGTCATTATAGAAGGTAGTCTGTTGTCGAGATTTTTGTTATTCTAATGGAATTTAACCTTGTCATTATAAAAGGTAGTCTTTTGTTGAGATTTTGTTACTCCAATGGATGGTAGCCTTGTAATTATGGAAGGTAGTCTGTTGTCGAGATTTTTGTTACTCCAATGGATGGTAGCCTTGTCATTATGGAAGGTAGTCTGTCGTTGAGATTTCTGTTACTCCAATGGATTGTAGCCTTGTCATTATGGAAGGTAGTATGTTGTTTAGATTTTTGTTACTCCAAAGGATGGTAGCCTTGTCATTATGCAAGGTAGTCAGTTGTCGAGAATTTTTTATTCCATTGGATGGTAACTTTGTCATTATGGTAGGTAGTATTTTTTCGAGATTTGTGTTACTCCAATGTATGATAGCCTTGTCGTTATGGACGGTAGTCTTTTGTCGAGATTTTTGTTATTTACATGGATGGTAGCCTTGTCTTTATGGAAGGTAGTCTGTCGTTGAGATTTTATTTACAACAATGGATGGTAGCCTTGCCATTATGGAAGGTAGTATGTCATTGATATTTTTGTTACTCCAATGGATGGTAGCCTTGTCATTATGGAAGGTAGTCTATTGTCGAGATTTTTGTTATTCCAATGGATTATAGCCTTGTCATTATGGAAGGTAGTCTTTTTTCGAGATTTTTGTTACCCAAATGGATTGTAGCCTTGTCATTATGGAAGGTAGTTTGTTGTTCAGATTTTTGTTACTCCAATGGATGCTAGCCTTGTGATTATGGAAGGTAGTCTATTGTCGAGATTTTTGTTATTCTAATGGATGGTAACCTTTTCATTATGGAAGGTAGTCTTTTGTCTAGATTGTTGTTACTCTAATAGATGGTAGCCTTGTCATTATTGAAGGTAGTCTGTTGTGGATATCTTTGTTACTCCATTGGATGATAGCCTTGTCATTATGGAAGGTAGTCTGTTGTTTAAATTATTGTTACTCCAATGGATGGTAGCCTTGTCATTATAGAAGGTAGTCTATTGTCGAGATTTTTGTTATTCTAATGGATGGTAGCCTTGTAATTATGGAAGGTAGTCGGTCGTTGAGATTTCTGTTACTCCAATGGATAGTAGCCTTGTTATTATGGAAGTGAGTTTGTTGTTAAGATTTTTGTTATTCCAATGGATGGTAGCCTTGTCATTATTGAAGGTAGTCTGTCGTTGAGATTTCTGTTACTCCAATGGATTATAGCCTTGTCATTATGGAAGGTACTTTGTTGTTCAGATTTTTGTTACTCCAATGGATAGTAGCCTTAACATTATGTAAGGTAGTTTGTCATTATGGAAGGTAGTCTGTTGTCAAGATTTTTGTTATTCCAATGGATTGTAACCTTGTCATTATAAAAGGTAGTCTTTTCTTGAGATTTTTGTTACTCCAATGGATGGTAGCCTTGTAATTATGGAAGGTAGTCTATTGTCGAGATTTTTTTTACTCCAATGGATGGTAGCCTTGTCATTATGGAAGGTAGTCTATTGTCGAGATTTTTGTTATTCCAATGGATTATAGCCTTGTCATTATGGAAGGTAGTCTTTTTTCGAGATTTTTGTTACCCAAATGGATTGTAGCCTTGTCATTATGGAAGGTAGTATGTTGTTCAGATTTTTGTTACTCCAATGGATGCTAGCCTTGTGATTATGGAAGGTAGTCTATTGTCGAGATTTTTGTTATTCCAATGGATGGTAACCTTGTCATTATGGAAGGTAGTCTTTTGTCTAGATTGTTGTTACTCTAATGGATGGTAGCCTTGTCATTATTGAAGGTAGTCTGTTATCGATATCTTTGTTACTCCATTGGATGATAGCCTTGTCATTATGGAAGGTAGTCTGTTGTTTAAATTATTGTTACTCCAATGGATGGTAGCCTTGTCATTATGGAAGGTAGTCTATTGTCGAGATTTTGGTTATTCTAATGGATGGTAGCCTTGTCATTATGGAAGGTAGTCGTTCATTGAGATTTATGTTACTCCAATGGATAGTAGCCTTGTTATTATGGAAGGTAGTTTGTTGTTAAGATTTTTGTTATTCCAATGGATGGTAGCCTTGTCATTATTGAAGGTAGTCTGTCGTTGAGATTTCTGTTACTCCAATGGATTATAGCCTTGTCATTATGGAAGGTACTTTGTTATTCAGATTTTTGTTACTCCAATGGATAGTAGCCTTAACATTATGTAAGGTAGTTTGTCATTATGGAAGGTAGTCTGTTGTCAAGATTTTTGTTATTCCAATGGATGGTAACCTTGTCATTATAAAAGGTAGTCTTTTCTCGAGATTTTTGTTACTCCAATGGATGGTAGCCTTGTAATTATGGAAGGTAGTCTATTGTCGAGATTTTTTTTCCTCCAATGGATGGTAGCCTTGTCATTATGGAAGGTAGTCTGTCTTTGAGATTTCTGTTACTCCAATGGATTGTAGCCTTGTCATTATGGAAGGTAGTCTGTTGTTCAGATTTTTGTTACTGAAATGGATAGTATCCTTGACATTATAGAAGGTAGTCTGTCATTATGGAAGGTAGTCTGTTGTCGAGATTTTTGTTATTCCAATGGATGGTAACCTTGTCATTATAAAAGGTAGTCTTTTGTCGAGATTTTTGTTACTCCAATGGATGGTAGCCTTGTCATTATGGAAGTTAGTCTATTGTTCAGATTTTTGTTACTACAATGGATGGTAGCCTTGTCATTATGGAAGGTAGTCTATTGCCGACTTTTTTGTTATTCCAATGGATGGTAGCCTTGTGATTATGGAAGGTAGTCTATTGTCGAAATTTTTGTTATTCCAATGGATGGTAGCCTTGTCATTATGGAAGGTAGTTTTTTGTCGATATTTTTGTTACTCCAATGGATGGTAGCCTTGTCATTATGGAAGGTAGTCTATTGTCAATATTTTTGTTACCCAAAAGGATAGTAGCCTTGTAATTATGGAAGGTAGTCTGTTGTAGATATTTTTGTTACTCCAATGGATGTTAGCCTTGTCATTATGGAAGGTAGTATGTCGTTGAGATTTATGTTACTCCAATGGATTGTAGCCTTGTCATTATGGAAGGTAGTTTGTTGTTCAGATTTTTGTTACTCCAATGGATAATAGCCTTGACATTATATAAGGTAGTCTATCGTTGATATTTCTGTTACTCCAATGGATAGTAGCCTTGCCATTATGGAAGGTAGTCTGTTGTTAAGATTTTTGTTATTCCAATGGATGGTAGCCTTGTTATTATGGAAGGTAGTCTATCGTTGAGATTTCTGTTACTCCAATGGATTGTAGCCTTGTCATTATGGAAGGTAGTCTGTTGTTCAGATTTTTGTTACTCCAATGGACGATAGCCTTGTCATTATGGAAGGTAGTCTATTGTCGAGATTTTTATTACCCAAATGGATAGTAGCCTTGTAATTATAGAAGGAAGTCTGTTGTAGATATTTATGTTACTCCAATGGATTGTAGCCTTGTGATTATGGAAGGTAGTCTATTGTCGACATTTTTGTTATTCCAATGGATGGTAGCCTTGTCATTAGGGAAGGTAGTCGGTTGTTGAGATTTCTGTTACTCCAATGGATGGTAGCCTTTTCATTAATGAAGGTAGACTGTTGTTAAGATTTTTGTTACTCCAATGGATGATAGCCTTGTCATTATGGAAGGTAGTTTATTGTCGAGACTTTTGTTATTCCAATGGATGGTAACCTTGTATTATGGAAGGTAGTCTTTTGTCTAGATTGTTGTTACTCAAATGGATGGTAGCCTTGTTATTATTGAAGGTAGTCTGTTGTCGATATCTTTCTTACTCCAATGGATGATAGCCTTGTCATTATGGAAGGTAGTCTGTCTTTGAGATTTCTGTTACTCCAATGGATTGTAGCCTTGTCATTATGGAAGGTAGTCTGTTGTTCAGATTTTTGTTACTCCAAAGGATGGTAGCCTTTTCATTATGGAAGGTAGTCAGTTGTCGAGAATTTTTTATTCCATTGGATGGTAACCTTGGCATTATGGAAGGTAGTCTTTTGTCGAGATTTGTGTTACTCCAATGTATGGTTGCCTTGTCGTTATGGAAGGTAGTCTTTTGTCGAGATTTTTGTTACTCAAATGGATGGTAGCCTTGTCTTTTTGGAAGGTAGTATGTCGTTGAGATTTTTGTTACTCCAATGGATGGTAGCCTTGTCATTATGGAAGGTAGTATGACGTTTAGATTTTTGTTACTTCAATGGATGGAATCCTTGTCATTATGGAAGGTAGTCTATTGTCGAGATTTTTGTTATTCCAATGGATCGTAGCCTTGTCCTTATGGAAGTTAGTCTTTTGTCGAGATATTTGTTACTCCAATGGATGGTAGCCTTGTCATTATAGAAGGTAGTCTGTTGTTCAGATTTTTGTTACTCCAATGGATGGTAGCCTTGTCATTATGGAAGGTAGTCTATTATCGAGATTTTTGTTATTCCAATGGATGGTAACCTTGTCATTATGTAAGGTAGTCTTTTTTCTAGATTGTTGTTACTCCAATGGATGGTAGCCTTGTCATTATTGAAGGTAGTCTATTGTCGATATCTTTGTTACTCCAATGGATGGTAGCCTTGTCATTATGGAAGGTAGTCTGTTGTTCAGATTTTTCTTACTCCAATGGATGGTAGCCTTGTCATTATGCAAGGTAGTCTGTTGTCGAGAATTTTTTTTTCCATTGGATGGTAGCCTTGTAATTATGGAAGGTAGTATGTTGTCGAGATTTTTATTAATACAATGGATGGTAGCCTTGTCATTATGGAAGGTAGTCTGTCCTTGAGATTTCTATTACTCCAATGGATTGTAGCTTTCTAATTATGGAAGTAGAATGTTGTTCAGATTTTTGTAAGTTCAATGGATGGTAGCCTTGTCATTATGGAAGGTAGTCAGTTGTCGAGAATTTTTTATTCCATTGGATGGTAACCTTCTCATTATAGAAGGTAGTCTTTTGACGAGATTTTTGTTACTCCAATGTATGGTAGCCTTGTCGTTGTGGAAGATAGTCTTTTGTCGAGATTTTTGTTACTCAAATGGATTGTAGCCTTGTCTTTATGGAAGGTAGTCTATCGTTGAGATTTTTGTTACTCCAATGGATGGTAGCCTTGTCATTATAGAAGGTAGTATGTTGTCGATATTTTTGTTATTCCAATGGATTGTAGCCCTGTCATTATGGAAGGTAGTCTTTTGTAGAGATCTTTTTTACTCCAATGGATGGTAGCCTTATCATTATTAAAGTTAGCCTATTTTCGATATCTTTGTTACTCCAATGGATGATAGCCTTGTCATTATGCAAGGTAGTCTGTTGTTCAGATTTTTATTACTCCAATGGATGGTAGCCTTGTCATTATGGAAGGTAGTATGTCATTGTGACTTTTGTTACTCCAATGGATGGTAGCCTTGTCATTATAGAAGGTAGTCTATTGTCGAGAATTTTGTTATTCCAATGGATTGTAGCCTTGTCATTATGGAAGGTAGTCTTTTGTCGAGATTTTTGTTACTCCAATGCACGGAAGCCTTGTCATTATTGAAGTTAGCCTGTTGTTGATATCTTTGTTATTCCAATGGATAATAGCCTTTTCATTATGCAAGGTAGTCAGTTGTTCATATTTTTGTTACTCCAATGGATGGTAGCCTTGTGATTATGGAAGGTAGTCTATTGTCGACATTTTTGTTATTCCAATGGATGGTAGCCTTGTCATTATGGAAGGTACTTTTCTGTCGATATTTTTGTTACTCCAATAGATGGTAGCCTTGTCTTTATGGAAGGTAGTCTATTGTCGAGATTTTTGTTACCCAAATAGATTGTAGCCTTGTAATTATGGAAGGTAGTTTGTGGTAGATATTTTTGTTACTCCAATGGATGGTAGCCTTTTCATTAAGGAAGGTAGTCTGTCGATGAGATTTATGTTACTCCAATGGATTGTACCCTTGTCATTATCGAAGGTAATCTATTGTACAGATTTTTGTTACTCCAATGGATGGTAGCCATTTGATTATGCAAGGTAGTCTGTTGTCGAGAATTTTTTATTCCATTGGATGGTAACCTTGTCATTATGAAAGGTAGTCTTTTGTCGAGATTTTTGTTACTCAAATGGATGGTAGCCTTGTCTTTATGGAAGGTAGTCTGTCATTGATATTTTTTGTTACTCCAATGGATTGTAGCCTTGTTATTATGGAAGGTAGTATGTCGTTGAGATTTTTGTTACTTCAATGGATGGAATCCTTGTCATTATGGAAGGTAGTCTATTGTCGAGAATTTTGTTATTCCAATGGATTGTAGACTTGTCATTATGGAAGGTAGTCTTTTGTCGAGATTTTTATTCCTCCAATGGATGATAACCTTGTCATTATGCAAGGTAGTCGGTCGTTGAGATTTCTGTTACTCCAATGGATAGTAGCCTTGTCATTATGGAAGGTAGTCTGTTGTTAATATTTTTGTTATTCCAATGGATGGTAGCCTTGTTATTATGGAAGGTAGTTTGTCGTTGAGATTTCTGTTACTCCAATGGATTGTAGCCTTGTCATTATGGAAGGTAGTCTGTTGTTCATATTTTTGTTACTCCAATGGATGGTAGCCTTGTCATTATGGAAGGTAGTCTATTGTTGAGATTTTTGTTACCCAAATGGATGGTAGCCTTGTGATTATGGAAGGTAGTCTATTGTCGATATTTTTGTTACTCCAATGGATGGTAGCCTTGTCATTATGGAAGGTAGTCTATTGTTGAGATTTTTGTTACCCAAATGGATGGTAGCCTTGTAATTATGGAAGGTAGTCTGTTGTAGATATTTTTGTTACTCCAATGGATGGTAACCTTTTCATTAAGGAAGGTAGTCTGTCGTTGAGATTTATGATACTCCAATGGATTGTAGCCTTGTCATTATGGAAGGTAGTCTGTTGTTCAGATTTTTGTTACTCCAATGGATGCTAGCCTTGTCATTATGGAAGGTAGTCTATTGTCGAGATTTTTGTTATTCCAATGGATGGTAACCTTGTCATTATGAAAGGTAGTCTTTTGTCGAGATTTTTGTTACTCCAATGGATGGAAGCCTTGTCATTATTTAAGGTAGCATGTTGTCGATATCTTTGTTATTCCAATGGATGATAGCCTTGTCATTATGCAAGGTAGTCTATTGTTCAGATTTTTGTTACTCCAATGGATGGTAGCCTTCTCATTATGGAAGGTACTCTATTGTCGACATTTTTGTTATTCCAATGGATGGTAGCCTTGTCATTATGGAAGGTAGTTTTTTGTCGATATTTTTGTTACTCCAATGGATGGTAGCCTTGTCATTATGGAAGGTAGTCTATTGTTGAGATTTTTGTTACCCAAATGGATGGTAGCCTTGTAATTATGGAAGGTAGTCTGTTGTAGATATTTTTGTTACTCCAATGGATGGTAACCTTTTCATTAAGGAAGGTAGTCTCTCGTTGAGATTTATGATACTCCAATGGATTGTAGCCTTGTCATTATGGAAGGTAGTCTGTTGTTCAGATTTTTGTTACTCCAATGGATGCTAGCCTTGACATTATGAAAGGTAGTCTATTGTCGAGAATTTTGTTATTCCAATGGATGGTAACCTTGTCATTATGGAAGGTAGTCTTTTGTCTAGATTTTTGTTACTCCAATGGATGGTAGCCTTGTCATTATTGAAGGTAGTCTATTGTCGATATCTTTGTTACTCCAATGGATGATAGCCTTGTCATTATGGAAGGTAGTCTGTTGTTTAAATTTTTGTTACTCCAATGGATGGTAGCCTTGTCATTATGGAAGGTAGTCTATTGTCGAGATTTTTGTTATTCTAATGGATGGTAGCCTTGTCATTATGGAATGTAGTCGGTCGTTGATATTTTTGTTACTCTAATGGACGGAAGCCTTGTCATTATTGAAGGTAGTCTGTTGTCGATATCTTTGTTATTCTAATAGATAATAGCCTTGTCATTATTGAAGGTAGTCTGTTGTTCAGATTTTTGTTATTCCAATGGATGGTAGCCTTGTCATTATGGAAGGTATTTTTTTGTCGAGATTTTTTTACTACAATGGATGGTAGCCTTGTCATTATGGAAGGTAGTCTGTTGTAGATATTTTTGTTACTCCAATGGATGGTATCCTTTTCATTAAGGAAGGTAGTGTGTCGTTGAGATTTATGTTACTCCAATGGATTGTAGCCTTGTCATTATAGAAGGTAGTCTGTTGTTCAGATTTTTGTTACTCCAATGGATGGTATCCTTGTCATTATGCAAGGTAGTCTGTTGTCGAAAATTTTTATTCCATTGGATGGTAACCTTGTCATTATGAAAGGTAGTCTTTTGTCGAGATTTTTGTTACTCCAATGGATGGTAGCCTTGTAATTATGGAAGGTAGTCTGTTGTCGAGATCTTAGTTACTCCAATGGATGGTAGCCTTGTCATTAAGGAAGGTAGTCTATCATTGAGATTTCTATTACTCCAATGGATTATAGCCTTGTCATTATGGAAGGTAGTCTGTTGTTCATATTTTTGTTAGTCCAATGGATGGTAGCCTTGTCATTATGGAAGGTAGCCAGTTGTCAAGATTTTTTTATTCCATTGGATGGTATCCTTGTCATTATGGAAGGTAGTCTTTTGTCGAGATTTGTGTTACTCCAATGTATAGTAGCCTTTTCGGTATGGAAGGTAGTCTTTTGTCGATATCTTTGTTACTCAAATGGATGGTAGCCTTGTCTTTATGGAAGGTAGTATTTCGTTGAGATTTTTGTTACTCCAATGGATGGTAGCCTTGTCATTATGGAAGGTAGTTTATCGTCGAGATTTTTTTATTCCAATGGATTGTAGCCTTGTCATTATGAAAGGTAGTCTTTTGTCGAGATTTTTGTTACTCCAATGGATGGAAGTGTAACACCCTCTAAAACCCGCATATAATTTTCGCAAATATTAAAAATTATAACTCAGAGTACATGTAATAATCGAGGAATGCTACAATTCTCTTTTAATAAAATAATTCCTGTCATGCATAATCTTAGTGGTAACTCATACATGTTTACACAGCGGAAAATTTTAATTAATAAAATCAAACGTTATAATATTTTCCAAAATCATCAGGGATTAACACCTGGAAAGTCAACATCTTATTATAACAATTAAAAGAAAATAAACGAGTCTGACTAAAGCAGCTCGACAACCAAACGTTCCCGGAGTTACAACTATCAGAGCATGACCCGGACATACTAGAATAAAACTAAACTAGACACGATAAGCCTTCGCCAAGCACCTGAGCGAAGCTCCTCAATCTGAAATATTCAACAGTAAGGGTGAGCTTCTCAAATATACATTTGGTTATACATTCATAACAATCAATTCACGAAATCATAAGCATCACCCAATAATTAACATATTTCATAGTTTACAAAACCTTTACAAATCATATATCCATGACATATTGCTTTTCATATTTACAAATACCCATCAACATCATCAACCATATATCAATCACACGTGCATACAAACAATCAAATATAACATTGGAAAAATCATCCATTCATGTTATATTCGAGTAATGCAACACACCCATGCATGTGGTACCACTACACCGCCCCATTATATCGCGGGTCACGGATAACTCACCGTTCCATTATATCGCGGACACGGCTACCACCTCAACGTTCCATTAAATCGCGGACACGTATATTGGCCACCATGTTAATTCCACACAATGGGAATTAACAAATGCAACATGATATGTAAGTATGTAACACTCAGCATACTATGAACATCATTCAACATATCATGCACATCAACAATATCAAACATAACAGGATATGAATAGTATGTAACCACTCAGCATACTATTTAAACATCAATCATATCAAGTTACAAATAGCATGTAATCACTCAGCATACTATTCAAACATCAACCAATCACATCAATTATATCATAACTCATGCTCGAGAACATATCTAAAAGCATGGCAATAAAAATCCAACATCAAAACACTGAAATCAAAATTCAGAAAATTCAGAAATTCAACACAGTAGCATCAACACGGGTGCCCGTGTTAAACAACACGGCCGTGTTGAAATATGCCCAGAAAACGCATTTTTTTAACAAAACAGGGGATCAACACGGGTGCCCGTGCTAAACAACACGGCCCGTGTTGAATTGTGTCTGGAAAACACAATTTTTGGCAACACAGTGCATCAACACGGGTGCCCGTGTTAAACAACACGGCCGTGTTGATGAGCGCGGGTCAGATTTTTCTGAACCTGCAGTGGCTCACAACAGCCGTCCAAACGCGGAAAAATGTCGGCCAAAACGCGTATTTCAGTACCTAACGCATCGAGCTTGTACAATCCACAACAATACCACAATATCCAATTTACTAATAATCATTATAATAACCTTAACCGGGGATTAACCGTAACTTTGGGGAATTCTGCCGACACTGAGGTCGTCCCTACAATTTCCAAGGTAAATTCACGATCATTAGACATACGCCCAATTCACCATTTGGGACCTAAATTCTTAATCGATTCATGAGAATTGGGAATCCTAATCCTTTTCTAACAAAGTTCAGTCCTACGGTTATCGATCCCTAGAAACATCTAACAATTGGGATTTTCCTACCATTACCCGAATCAACCGTACATAAACCCATAAACAAAGGTAAATCGAGTATAAACCCCCCTTACCTTATCAATTAGCAGCTTTGAATTCTTGAGCGAAGTTCTCCGTTCTTCGTTCCTCGTACCTTCAGAGCTCTATTTCCCCAATTCTAACTTCTGTTTATCGTGAAAACCAAAATGAGGAATAACTTGAGTTCCAACACATAACTTTACTTCTTTTTCACCCCCACTCTTTACTAACAGCATCTAAGCCCAAAACATAAAAATCCCTATATTTCTTATTTCTTCGAATATTCCAAATAAATAATTCTTTTTATTTTATTAATTCTAATAAAATAAATTCCCAAATTTAAATAATTCAATTAATTGAAAACGGGGTGTTACAGGAAGCCTTGTCATTATTGAAGGTAGCATGTTGTCGATATCTTTGTTATTCCAATGGATGATAGCCTTGTCATTATGCAAGGTAGTCTGTTGTTCAGATTTTTGTTACTCCAATGGATGGTAGCCTTGTGATTATGGAAGGTAGTCTATTGTCAACATTTTTGTTATTCCAATGGATGGTAGCCTTGTCATTATGGAAGGTAGTTTGTTGTCAAGATTTATGTTACTCCAATGTAAGGTAGCCTTGTCGTTATGAAAGGGAGTCTGTTGTAGAGATTTTTGTTACTCATATGGATGGTAGCCTTGTCTTTATGGAAGGTAGACTGTCGTTGAGATTTTTGTTACTCCAATGGATGGTAGCCTTGTCATTATGGAAGGTAGTGTGTCGTTGAGATTTTTGTTACTCTAATGGATAGTAGCCTTGTCATTATGGATGGTAGTCTATTGTCGAGATTTTTGTTATTCCAATGGATTGTAGCCTTGTCATTATGAAAGGTAGTCTTTTGTCGAGATTTTTGTTACTCAGATGGACGAAGCCTTGTCATTATTGAAGGTAGCCTGTGGTCGATATCTTTGTTATTCCAATGGATGGTAGCCTTGTGATTATGGAAGGTAATCTATTGTCGACATTTTTGTTATTCCAATGGATGGTAGCCTTGCCATTATGGAAGGTAGTCTATTGTCGATATTTTTGATACTCCATTGGATGGTAGCCTTGTAATTATGGAAGGTAGTCTGTTGTCGAGATTTTTGTTACTCCAATGGACGGTAGCCTTGTCATTATGGAAGGTTATCTATCGTTGAGATTTCTGTTACTCCAATGGATTATAGCCTTGTAATTATTCAAGGTAGTCTGTTGTTCAGATTTTTTTTAATCCAATAGATGGTAGCCTTGTGATTATGGAAGGTAGTCTATTGTCGACACTTTTGTTATTCCAATGGATGGTAGCCTTGTCATTATGGAAGGTAGTTTTTTGTCGAGATTTTGGTTACTACAATGGATGGCAGCGTTGTCATTTTGGAAGGTATTCTATTGTCGAGATTTTTTTTACCCAAATAGATGGTAGCCTTGTAATTATGGAAGGTAGTATGTTGTAGATATTTTTGTTACTCCAATGGATGGTAGCCTTTTCACTAAGGAAGGTATTCTGTCGTTAGGATTTATGTTACCCCAATGGATTGTAGCCTTGTCATTATGGAAGGTAGTCTTATGTTCAGATTTTTGTTACTACAATGGATGGTAGCCTTCTCATTATGCAAGGTAGTCTGTTGTCGAGAATTTTTTATTCCATTGGATGGTAACCTTGTCATTATGAAAGGTAGTCTTTTGTCGATATTTTTGTTACTCCAATGGATGGTAGCCTTGTAATTATGGAAGTTAGTCTGTTGTCAAGATTTTTTTTCCTCCAATGGATGGTAGCCTTGTCATTATGGAAGGTAGTCTATTGTCGAGATTTTTGTTATTCCAATGGATTGTAGCCTTGTCATTATGGAAGGTAGTCTTTTGTCGAGATTTTTGTTATTCCAATGGATGATAGCCTTGTCATTAGAGAAGGTAGTCGGCCGTTGAGATTTCTGTTACTCCAATGGTTGGTAGCCTTGTCATGGAAGGTAGTATGTTGGTCAAATTTTTGTTACTCCAATGGATGATAGCCTTGTCATTATGGAAGGTAGTCTGCTGTCGATATTTTTGATACTACAATGGATGGTAGCGTTGCAATTATGGAAGGTAGTCTATTGTCGAGATTTTTGTTACTCCAATGGATGGTAGCCTTGTCATTATGGAAGGTTGTTTTTCGTTGAGATTTCTGTTACTCCAATGGATTATAGCCTTGACATTATGGAAGGTAGTCTGTTGTTCAGATTTTTGTTACTCCAATGGATAGTAGCCTTGACATTATGGAAGGTAGTTTGTCATTATAGAAGTTAGTCTGTTTTCGAGATTTTTGTTATTCCAATGGATTGTAACCTTGTCATTATAAAAGGTAGTCTTTTGTTGAGATTTTTGTTACTCCAATGGATGGTAGCCTTGTAATTATGGAAGGTAGTCTGTTGTCGAGATTTTTGTTACTCCAATGGATTGTAGCCCTGTCATTATGGAATGTTGTCTGTCATTGAGATTTTTGTTACTCCAATGGATTATAGCCTTGACATTATGGAAGGTAGTCTGTTGTTCAGATTTTTGTTACTCCAATGGATAGTAGCCTTGACATTATGGAAGGTAGTCTGTCATTATAGAAGGTAGTCTGTTGTCGAGATTTTTGTTATTCTAATGGAATTTAACCTTGTCATTATAAAAGGTAGTCTTTTGTTGAGATTTTGTTACTCCAATGGATGGTAGCCTTGTAATTATGGAAGGTAGTCTGTTGTCGAGATTTTTGTTACTCCAATGGATGGTAGCCTTGTCATTATGGAAGGTAGTCTGTCGTTGAGATTTCTGTTACTCCAATGGATTGTAGCCTTGTCATTATGGAAGGTAGTATGTTGTTTAGATTTTTGTTACTCCAAAGGATGGTAGCCTTGTCATTATGCAAGGTAGTCAGTTGTCGAGAATTTTTTATTCCATTGGATGGTAACTTTGTCATTATGGTAGGTAGTATTTTTTCGAGATTTGTGTTACTCCAATGTATGATAGCCTTGTCGTTATGGACGGTAGTCTTTTGTCGAGATTTTTGTTATTTACATGGATGGTAGCCTTGTCTTTATGGAAGGTAGTCTGTCGTTGAGATTTTATTTACAACAATGGATGGTAGCCTTGCCATTATGGAAGGTAGTATGTCATTGATATTTTTGTTACTCCAATGGATGGTAGCCTTGTCATTATGGAAGGTAGTCTATTGTCGAGATTTTTGTTATTCCAATGGATTATAGCCTTGTCATTATGGAAGGTAGTCTTTTTTCGAGATTTTTGTTACCCAAATGGATTGTAGCCTTGTCATTATGGAAGGTAGTTTGTTGTTCAGATTTTTGTTACTCCAATGGATGCTAGCCTTGTGATTATGGAAGGTAGTCTATTGTCGAGATTTTTGTTATTCTAATGGATGGTAACCTTTTCATTATGGAAGGTAGTCTTTTGTCTAGATTGTTGTTACTCTAATAGATGGTAGCCTTGTCATTATTGAAGGTAGTCTGTTGTGGATATCTTTGTTACTCCATTGGATGATAGCCTTGTCATTATGGAAGGTAGTCTGTTGTTTAAATTATTGTTACTCCAATGGATGGTAGCCTTGTCATTATAGAAGGTAGTCTATTGTCGAGATTTTTGTTATTCTAATGGATGGTAGCCTTGTAATTATGGAAGGTAGTCGGTCGTTGAGATTTCTGTTACTCCAATGGATAGTAGCCTTGTTATTATGGAAGTGAGTTTGTTGTTAAGATTTTTGTTATTCCAATGGATGGTAGCCTTGTCATTATTGAAGGTAGTCTGTCGTTGAGATTTCTGTTACTCCAATGGATTATAGCCTTGTCATTATGGAAGGTACTTTGTTGTTCAGATTTTTGTTACTCCAATGGATAGTAGCCTTAACATTATGTAAGGTAGTTTGTCATTATGGAAGGTAGTCTGTTGTCAAGATTTTTGTTATTCCAATGGATTGTAACCTTGTCATTATAAAAGGTAGTCTTTTCTTGAGATTTTTGTTACTCCAATGGATGGTAGCCTTGTAATTATGGAAGGTAGTCTATTGTCGAGATTTTTTTTACTCCAATGGATGGTAGCCTTGTCATTATGGAAGGTAGTCTATTGTCGAGATTTTTGTTATTCCAATGGATTATAGCCTTGTCATTATGGAAGGTAGTCTTTTTTCGAGATTTTTGTTACCCAAATGGATTGTAGCCTTGTCATTATGGAAGGTAGTATGTTGTTCAGATTTTTGTTACTCCAATGGATGCTAGCCTTGTGATTATGGAAGGTAGTCTATTGTCGAGATTTTTGTTATTCCAATGGATGGTAACCTTGTCATTATGGAAGGTAGTCTTTTGTCTAGATTGTTGTTACTCTAATGGATGGTAGCCTTGTCATTATTGAAGGTAGTCTGTTATCGATATCTTTGTTACTCCATTGGATGATAGCCTTGTCATTATGGAAGGTAGTCTGTTGTTTAAATTATTGTTACTCCAATGGATGGTAGCCTTGTCATTATGGAAGGTAGTCTATTGTCGAGATTTTGGTTATTCTAATGGATGGTAGCCTTGTCATTATGGAAGGTAGTCGTTCATTGAGATTTATGTTACTCCAATGGATAGTAGCCTTGTTATTATGGAAGGTAGTTTGTTGTTAAGATTTTTGTTATTCCAATGGATGGTAGCCTTGTCATTATTGAAGGTAGTCTGTCGTTGAGATTTCTGTTACTCCAATGGATTATAGCCTTGTCATTATGGAAGGTACTTTGTTATTCAGATTTTTGTTACTCCAATGGATAGTAGCCTTAACATTATGTAAGGTAGTTTGTCATTATGGAAGGTAGTCTGTTGTCAAGATTTTTGTTATTCCAATGGATGGTAACCTTGTCATTATAAAAGGTAGTCTTTTCTCGAGATTTTTGTTACTCCAATGGATGGTAGCCTTGTAATTATGGAAGGTAGTCTATTGTCGAGATTTTTTTTCCTCCAATGGATGGTAGCCTTGTCATTATGGAAGGTAGTCTGTCTTTGAGATTTCTGTTACTCCAATGGATTGTAGCCTTGTCATTATGGAAGGTAGTCTGTTGTTCAGATTTT
Source organism: Vicia faba (assembly GCA_948472305.1). Classification (NCBI taxonomy): domain Eukaryota; kingdom Viridiplantae; phylum Streptophyta; class Magnoliopsida; order Fabales; family Fabaceae; genus Vicia; species Vicia faba. The sequence continues at coordinate 677,443,418 of OX451739.1, read as the reverse complement.
TGTTACTGAAATGGATAGTATCCTTGACATTATAGAAGGTAGTCTGTCATTATGGAAGGTAGTCTGTTGTCGAGATTTTTGTTATTCCAATGGATGGTAACCTTGTCATTATAAAAGGTAGTCTTTTGTCGAGATTTTTGTTACTCCAATGGATGGTAGCCTTGTCATTATGGAAGTTAGTCTATTGTTCAGATTTTTGTTACTACAATGGATGGTAGCCTTGTCATTATGGAAGGTAGTCTATTGCCGACTTTTTTGTTATTCCAATGGATGGTAGCCTTGTGATTATGGAAGGTAGTCTATTGTCGAAATTTTTGTTATTCCAATGGATGGTAGCCTTGTCATTATGGAAGGTAGTTTTTTGTCGATATTTTTGTTACTCCAATGGATGGTAGCCTTGTCATTATGGAAGGTAGTCTATTGTCAATATTTTTGTTACCCAAAAGGATAGTAGCCTTGTAATTATGGAAGGTAGTCTGTTGTAGATATTTTTGTTACTCCAATGGATGTTAGCCTTGTCATTATGGAAGGTAGTATGTCGTTGAGATTTATGTTACTCCAATGGATTGTAGCCTTGTCATTATGGAAGGTAGTTTGTTGTTCAGATTTTTGTTACTCCAATGGATAATAGCCTTGACATTATATAAGGTAGTCTATCGTTGATATTTCTGTTACTCCAATGGATAGTAGCCTTGCCATTATGGAAGGTAGTCTGTTGTTAAGATTTTTGTTATTCCAATGGATGGTAGCCTTGTTATTATGGAAGGTAGTCTATCGTTGAGATTTCTGTTACTCCAATGGATTGTAGCCTTGTCATTATGGAAGGTAGTCTGTTGTTCAGATTTTTGTTACTCCAATGGACGATAGCCTTGTCATTATGGAAGGTAGTCTATTGTCGAGATTTTTATTACCCAAATGGATAGTAGCCTTGTAATTATAGAAGGAAGTCTGTTGTAGATATTTATGTTACTCCAATGGATTGTAGCCTTGTGATTATGGAAGGTAGTCTATTGTCGACATTTTTGTTATTCCAATGGATGGTAGCCTTGTCATTAGGGAAGGTAGTCGGTTGTTGAGATTTCTGTTACTCCAATGGATGGTAGCCTTTTCATTAATGAAGGTAGACTGTTGTTAAGATTTTTGTTACTCCAATGGATGATAGCCTTGTCATTATGGAAGGTAGTTTATTGTCGAGACTTTTGTTATTCCAATGGATGGTAACCTTGTATTATGGAAGGTAGTCTTTTGTCTAGATTGTTGTTACTCAAATGGATGGTAGCCTTGTTATTATTGAAGGTAGTCTGTTGTCGATATCTTTCTTACTCCAATGGATGATAGCCTTGTCATTATGGAAGGTAGTCTGTCTTTGAGATTTCTGTTACTCCAATGGATTGTAGCCTTGTCATTATGGAAGGTAGTCTGTTGTTCAGATTTTTGTTACTCCAAAGGATGGTAGCCTTTTCATTATGGAAGGTAGTCAGTTGTCGAGAATTTTTTATTCCATTGGATGGTAACCTTGGCATTATGGAAGGTAGTCTTTTGTCGAGATTTGTGTTACTCCAATGTATGGTTGCCTTGTCGTTATGGAAGGTAGTCTTTTGTCGAGATTTTTGTTACTCAAATGGATGGTAGCCTTGTCTTTTTGGAAGGTAGTATGTCGTTGAGATTTTTGTTACTCCAATGGATGGTAGCCTTGTCATTATGGAAGGTAGTATGACGTTTAGATTTTTGTTACTTCAATGGATGGAATCCTTGTCATTATGGAAGGTAGTCTATTGTCGAGATTTTTGTTATTCCAATGGATCGTAGCCTTGTCCTTATGGAAGTTAGTCTTTTGTCGAGATATTTGTTACTCCAATGGATGGTAGCCTTGTCATTATAGAAGGTAGTCTGTTGTTCAGATTTTTGTTACTCCAATGGATGGTAGCCTTGTCATTATGGAAGGTAGTCTATTATCGAGATTTTTGTTATTCCAATGGATGGTAACCTTGTCATTATGTAAGGTAGTCTTTTTTCTAGATTGTTGTTACTCCAATGGATGGTAGCCTTGTCATTATTGAAGGTAGTCTATTGTCGATATCTTTGTTACTCCAATGGATGGTAGCCTTGTCATTATGGAAGGTAGTCTGTTGTTCAGATTTTTCTTACTCCAATGGATGGTAGCCTTGTCATTATGCAAGGTAGTCTGTTGTCGAGAATTTTTTTTTCCATTGGATGGTAGCCTTGTAATTATGGAAGGTAGTATGTTGTCGAGATTTTTATTAATACAATGGATGGTAGCCTTGTCATTATGGAAGGTAGTCTGTCCTTGAGATTTCTATTACTCCAATGGATTGTAGCTTTCTAATTATGGAAGTAGAATGTTGTTCAGATTTTTGTAAGTTCAATGGATGGTAGCCTTGTCATTATGGAAGGTAGTCAGTTGTCGAGAATTTTTTATTCCATTGGATGGTAACCTTCTCATTATAGAAGGTAGTCTTTTGACGAGATTTTTGTTACTCCAATGTATGGTAGCCTTGTCGTTGTGGAAGATAGTCTTTTGTCGAGATTTTTGTTACTCAAATGGATTGTAGCCTTGTCTTTATGGAAGGTAGTCTATCGTTGAGATTTTTGTTACTCCAATGGATGGTAGCCTTGTCATTATAGAAGGTAGTATGTTGTCGATATTTTTGTTATTCCAATGGATTGTAGCCCTGTCATTATGGAAGGTAGTCTTTTGTAGAGATCTTTTTTACTCCAATGGATGGTAGCCTTATCATTATTAAAGTTAGCCTATTTTCGATATCTTTGTTACTCCAATGGATGATAGCCTTGTCATTATGCAAGGTAGTCTGTTGTTCAGATTTTTATTACTCCAATGGATGGTAGCCTTGTCATTATGGAAGGTAGTATGTCATTGTGACTTTTGTTACTCCAATGGATGGTAGCCTTGTCATTATAGAAGGTAGTCTATTGTCGAGAATTTTGTTATTCCAATGGATTGTAGCCTTGTCATTATGGAAGGTAGTCTTTTGTCGAGATTTTTGTTACTCCAATGCACGGAAGCCTTGTCATTATTGAAGTTAGCCTGTTGTTGATATCTTTGTTATTCCAATGGATAATAGCCTTTTCATTATGCAAGGTAGTCAGTTGTTCATATTTTTGTTACTCCAATGGATGGTAGCCTTGTGATTATGGAAGGTAGTCTATTGTCGACATTTTTGTTATTCCAATGGATGGTAGCCTTGTCATTATGGAAGGTACTTTTCTGTCGATATTTTTGTTACTCCAATAGATGGTAGCCTTGTCTTTATGGAAGGTAGTCTATTGTCGAGATTTTTGTTACCCAAATAGATTGTAGCCTTGTAATTATGGAAGGTAGTTTGTGGTAGATATTTTTGTTACTCCAATGGATGGTAGCCTTTTCATTAAGGAAGGTAGTCTGTCGATGAGATTTATGTTACTCCAATGGATTGTACCCTTGTCATTATCGAAGGTAATCTATTGTACAGATTTTTGTTACTCCAATGGATGGTAGCCATTTGATTATGCAAGGTAGTCTGTTGTCGAGAATTTTTTATTCCATTGGATGGTAACCTTGTCATTATGAAAGGTAGTCTTTTGTCGAGATTTTTGTTACTCAAATGGATGGTAGCCTTGTCTTTATGGAAGGTAGTCTGTCATTGATATTTTTTGTTACTCCAATGGATTGTAGCCTTGTTATTATGGAAGGTAGTATGTCGTTGAGATTTTTGTTACTTCAATGGATGGAATCCTTGTCATTATGGAAGGTAGTCTATTGTCGAGAATTTTGTTATTCCAATGGATTGTAGCCTTGTCATTATGGAAGGTAGTCTTTTGTCGAGATTTTTATTCCTCCAATGGATGATAACCTTGTCATTATGCAAGGTAGTCGGTCGTTGAGATTTCTGTTACTCCAATGGATAGTAGCCTTGTCATTATGGAAGGTAGTCTGTTGTTAATATTTTTGTTATTCCAATGGATGGTAGCCTTGTTATTATGGAAGGTAGTTTGTCGTTGAGATTTCTGTTACTCCAATGGATTGTAGCCTTGTCATTATGGAAGGTAGTCTGTTGTTCATATTTTTGTTACTCCAATGGATGGTAGCCTTGTCATTATGGAAGGTAGTCTATTGTCAATATTTTTGTTACTCCAATGGATGGTAGCCTTTTCATTATGCAAGGTAGTCTGTTGTCGAGAATTTTTTATTCCATTGGACGGTAACCTTATCATTATGAAAGGTAGTCTTTTGTCGAGATTTTTGTTACTCAAATGGATGGTAGCCTTGTCTTTATGGAAGGTAGTCTGTGATTGATATATCTGTTACTCTAATGGATGGTAGCCTTGTTATTATGGAAGGTAGTATATCGTTGAGATTTTTGTTACTCCAATGGATGGTAGCCTTGTCATTATGGAAGGTAGTCTATTGTCGAGATTTTTGTTATTCCAATGGATTGTAGCCTTGTCATTATGGAAGGTAGTCTTTTGTTGAGATTTTTGTTACTCCAATGGATGATAGCCTTGTCATTATGCAAGGTAGTCGGTCGTTGAGATTTCTATTACTCCAATGGATAGTAGCCTTGTCATTATGGAAGGTAGTCTGTTGTTAAGATTTTTGTTATTCCAATGGATGGTAGCCTTGTTATTATGGAAGGTAGTTTGTCGTTGAGATTTCTGTTACTCCAATGGATCGTAGCCTTGTCATTATGGAAGACAGACTGTTGTTCATATTTTTGTTACTCCAATGGATGGTAGCCTTGTCATTATGGAAGGTAGTCTATTGTCAAGATTTTTGTTACCCAAATGGATAGTAGCCTTGTAATTATGGAAGGTAGTTTGTTGTAGATATTTTTGTTACTCCAATGGATGGTAGCCTTTTCATTAAGGAAGGTAGTCTATCGTTGGGATTTATGTTACTCCAATGGATTGTAGCCTTGTGATTATGGAAGGTAGTCTATTGTCGTCATTTTTGTTATTCCAGTGAATGGTAGCCTTGTCATTAGGGAAAGTAGTCGGCTGTTGATATTTCTGTTACTCCAATGGATGGTAGCCTTGTTATTATGGAAGGCAGTCTCTTGTTCAGATTTTTGTTACTCCAATGAATGATAGCCTTGTCATTATGGAAGGTAGTATATTGTCGAGATTTTTATTATTCCAATGGATGGTAACCTTGTCATTATGGAAGGTAGTCTTTTGTCTAGATTGTTGTTACTCCAATGGATGGTAGCCTTGTTATTATTGAAGGTAGTCTGTTGTCGATATTTTTGTTATTCCAATGGATGATAGCCTTGTCATTATGGAAGGTAGTCTGTTGTTTATATTTTTGTTACTCCAATGGATGGTAGCCTTGTCATTATGGAAGGTAGTCTATTGTCGAGATTTTTGTTATTCTAATGGATGGTAGCCTAGTCATTATGGAAGCTAGTCGGTCGTTGAGATTTCTGTTACTCCAATGGATATTAGCCTTGTCATTATGGAAGGTAGTCTGTTGTTAGTATTTTTGTTACTACAATGGATGGTAGCCTTGTCATTATGCAAGGTATTCTGTTGTCGATAATTTTTTATTCCATTGGATGGTAACCTTGTCATTATGGAAGGTAGTGATTTGTCGAGATTTTTGCTACAACAATGGATGGTAGCCTTGTAATTATCGAAGGTAGTTTGTAGTCGAGATTTTTGTTATTCCAATGGATGGTAGCCTTGTCATTATGAAAGGTAGTATGTCTTTGAGATTTCTATTACTCCAATGGATTGTAGCCTTGTCATTATGGAAGGTAGTTTATTGTTCAGATTTTTGTTACTCCAGTGGATGGTAGCCTTGTCATTATAGAAGGTAGTCAGTTGTCGAGAATTTTTTATTCCATTGGATGGTAACCTTGGCATTATGGAAGGTAGTCTTTTCTCGAGATTTGTGTTACTCCAATGTTTGGTAGCCTTGTCGTTATGGAAGGTAGTATTTTGTCGAGATTATTGTTACCCAAATGGATGGTAGACTTGTAATTATGTCGTTGAGATTTTTGTTACTCCAATGGATGGTAGCCTTGTCATTATGGAAGGTAGTATGTCGTTGAGATTTTTGTTAATTCAATGGATGGTCGCCTTGTAATTATGGAAGGTAGTTTATTGCCGAAATTTTTGTTATTCCAATTGATGGTAGCCTTGTCATTATGGAAGGTAGTTTTGTGTCGAGATTTTTGTTACTCCAATGGATGGTAGCCTTGTCATTATGGAAGGTAGTCTATTGTCGAGATTTTTGTTACCCAAATGGATGGTAGACTTGTAATTATGGAAGGTATTCTGTTGTAGATATTTTTGTTACTCCAATGGATGGTAGCCATTTCATTAAGGAAGGTAGTCTATTGTTGAGATTAATGTTACTCCAATGGATTGTAGCCTTGTCATTATGCAAGGTAGTTTGTTGTTCAGATTTTTAATAGTCCAATGGATGCTAGCCTTGTCATTATTAAAGGTAGTCTATTGTCGATATTTTTTTTATTCCAATGGATGGTAACCTTGTCATTATGGAAGGTAGTCTTTTTTCCAGATTGTTGTTACTCCAATGGATGGTAGCCTTGTCATTATTGAAGGTAGTCTGTAATCGATATCTTTGTTACTCCAATGGATGATAGCCTTGTCATTATGGAAGGTAGTTTGTTGTTTAAATTGTTGTTACTCCAATGGATGGTAGCCTTGTCAATATGGAAGGTAGTCTATTGTCGAGATTTTTGTTATTCTAATGGATTGTAGACTTGTCATTATGAAAGGTATTCGGTCATTGAGATTTCTGTTACTCCAATGGATAATAGCCTTGTCATTAAGGAAGGTAGTCTGTTGTTTAGATTTTTGTTACTCCAATGGATGGTAGCCTTGTCATTATGCAAGGTAGTCTGTTGTCGAGAATTTTTTATTCCATTGGATGGTAACCTTGTAATTATGGAAGGTAGTCTTTTGTCGAGATTTTTGTTACTCCAATGGATGGTAGTCTTGTAATTATGGAAGGTAGTCTGTTGTCGAGATTTTTGTTACTATAATGGATAGTAGCCTTGTCATTATGGAAGGTAGTTTGTCGTTGAGATTTCTGTTACTCCAATGGATTGTAGCCTTGTCATTATGGAAGGTAGTCTGTTGTTCAGATTTTTGTAACTCCAATGGATGGTAGCTTGTCATTATTGAAGGTAGTCAGTTGTCGATAATTTTTTATTCCATTGGATGGTAACCTTGTCATTATGGAAGGTAGTCTTTTGTCAAGATTTGTGTTACTCCAATGTATGGTAGCCTTGTCGTTATGGAATGTAGTCTTTTGTCGAGATTTTTGTTACTCAAATGGATGGTAGCCTTGTCTTTATGGAAGGTAGTCTGTCATTGAGATTTTTGTTACTCCAATGGATGGTAGCCTTGTCGTTATGGAAGGTAGTATTTCGTTGAGATTTTTGTTACTTCAATGGATGGTAGCCTTGTCATTATGGAAGGTAGTCTATTGTCGAGATTTTTGTTATTCCAATGGATTGTAGCCTTGCCATTATGGAAGGTAGTCTTTTGTCGAGATTTTTGTTACTCCAATGGATGGAAGTCTTGTCATTATTAAAAGTAGCCTGTTTTCGACATCTTTATTATTCCAATGGATGATAGCCTTGTAATTATGCAAGGTAGTCTCTTGTTCAGATTTTTGTTACTCCAATGGATGGTAGCCTTGTGATTATGGAAGGTAGTCTATTGTCGACATTTTTGTTATTCCAATGGATGGTAGCCTTGTCATTATGGAAGGTAGTTTTTTTCGAGATTTTAGTTACTGCAATGGATGGTAGCCTTGTCATTATGGAAGGTAGTCAATTGTCGAGATTTTTGTTACCCAAATGGATGGTAGCCTTGTAATTATGGAAGGTAGTCTGTTGTAGATATTTTTTTACTCCAATGGATGGTAGCCTTTTCATTAAGGAAGGTAATCTGTCGTTGAGATTTATGTTACTCCAATGGATTGTGGCCTTGTCATTATGGAAGGTAGTCTGTTGTTCAAATTTTTGTTACTCCAATGGATGCTAGCCTTGTAATTATGGAAGGTAGTCTATTGTCGAGATTTTTGTTATTCCAATGGATGGTAACTTTGTCATTATGGAAGGTAGTCTTTTGTCTAGATTGTTGTTACTCCATTGGATGGTAGCCTTGTCATTATGCAAGGTAGTCTGTTGTCGAGAATTTTTTATTCCATTGGATGGTAGCCTTGTAATTATGGAAGTTAGTATGTTGTCGAGATTTTTGTTACTACAATGGATGGTAGCCTTGTCATTATGGAAGGTAGTCTGTCATTGAGATTTCTGTTACTCCAATGGATTGTAGCTTTTTCATTATGGAAGGTAGTATGTTGTTCAGATTTTTGTAACTCCAATGGATGGTAGCCTTATCATTATGGAAGGTAGTAAGTTGTCCAGAATTTTTTATTCCATTGGATGGTAACCTTGTCATTATGGAAGGTAGTCTTTTGTGGAGATTTGTGTTACTCCAATGTATGGTAGCCTTATCGTTATGGAAGGTAGTCTTTTGTCAAGATTTTTGCTACTCAAATGGATTGTAGCCTTGTCTTTATTGAAGGTAGTATGTTATTGAGATTTTTGTTTCTCCAATGGATAGTAGCCTTGTTATTATGGAAGGTAGTATGTTGTCGAGATTTTTGTTATTCCAATGGATTGTAGCCCTGTCATTTAGGAAGGTAGTCTTTTGTAGAGATTTTTGTTACTCCAATGGATGGTAGCCTTATCATTATTAAAGTTATCCTATTGTCGATATCTTTGTTACTCCAATGGATGATACCCTTGTCATTATGCAAGGTAGTCTGTTGTTCATATTTTTGTACCTCCAATGGATGGTAGCCTTGTCACTATGGAAGGTAGTATGTCGTTGTGATTTTTGTTACTCCAATGGATGGTAGCCTTGTCATTATGGAAGGTAGTCTATTGTCGATAATTTTGTTATTCCAATGGATTGTAGCCTTGTCATTATGGAAGGTAGTCTTTTGTCAATATTTTTGTTACTCCAATGCACAAAAGCCTTGTCATTATTGAAGGTCGCCTGTTGTCGATATCTTTGTTATTCCAATGGATAATAGCCTTGTCATTATGCAAGGTAGTCAGTTGTTTAGATTTTTGTTACTCCAATGGATGGTAGCCTTGCGATTATGGAACGTAGTCTATTTCGACATTTTTGTTATTCCAATGGATGGTATCCTCTTCATTATGGAAGGTAGTCTATTGTTGAGATTTTTGTTACCCAAATGGACGGTAGCGTTGTAATTATGGAAGGTAGTCTGTGGTAGATATTTTGGTTACTCTAGTGGATGGTAGCCTTTTCATTAAGGAAGGTAGTCTGTCGTTGAGATTTATGTTACTCCAATGGATTGTAGCCTTTTCATTATGGAAGGTAGTCTGTTGTTCAGATTTTTGTTACTCCAATGGATGGTAGCCTTTTCATTATGCAAGGTAGTCTGTTGTCGAGAATTTTTTATTCCATTGGATGGTAACCTTGTCATTATGAAAGGTAGTCTTTTGTCGAGATTTTTGTTACTCAAATGGAAGGTAGCCTTGTCTTCATGTAAGGTAGTCTGTCATTGATATTTTTGTTACTCCAATGGATGGTAGCCTTGTCATTATGGAAGGTAGTATGTCATTGAGATTTTTGTTACTCCAATGGATGGTAGCCTTGTCATTATGAAAGGTAGTCTATTGTCGAGATTTTTGTTATTCCAATGGATTGTATCCTTGTCATTATGGAAGGTAGTCTTTTGTCGAGATTTTTGTTACTCCAATGGATGGAAGCCTTGTCATTATTGAAGGTAGCCTGTATCGACATCTTTGTTATTCCAATGGATGATAGCCTTGTCATTATGCAAGGTAGTTTGTTGTTCAGATTTTTGTTACTCCAATGGATGGTAGCCTTGTCATTATTGCAGGCAGTCAGTTGTCGATAATTTTTTATTCCATTGGATGGTAACCTTGTCATTATGGAAGGTAGTCTTTTGTCGAGATTTTTTTTACTCCAATGTATGGTATCCTTGTCATTATGGAACGTAGTCTTTTGTCAAGATTTTTGTTACCCAAATGAATGGTAGCCTTGTAATTATGGAAGGTAGTCTGTCATTGAGATTTTTGTTACTCCAATGGATGGTAGCCTTGTCGTTATGGAAGGTAGTATGTCGTTGAGATTTTTGTTACTTCAATGGATGGTAGCCTTGTCATTATGGAAGGTAGTCTATTGTCGAGATTTTTGTTATTCCAATGGATTGTAGCCTTGTCATTATGGAAGGTAGTCTTTTGTCGAGATTTTTGTTACTCCAATGGATGGAAGTCTTGTCATTATTAAAAGTAGCCTGTTTTCGACATCTTTGTTATTCCAATGGATGATAGCCTTGTAATTATGCAAGGTAGTCTCTTGTTCAGATTTTTGTTACTCCAATGGATGGTAGCCTTGGGATTATGGAAGGTAGTCTATTGTCGACATTTTTGTTATTCCAATGGATGGTAGCCTTGTCATTATGGAAGGTAGTTTTTTTCGAGATTTTAGTTACTCCAATGGATGATAGCCTTGTCATTATGGAAGGTAGTCAATTGTCGAGATTTTTGTTACCCAAATGGATGGTAGCCTTGTAATTATGGAAGGTAGTCTGTTATAGATATTTTTTTTACTCCAATGGATGGTAGCCTTTTCATTAAGGAAGGTAATTTGTCGTTGAGATTTATGTTACTCCAATGGATTTTAGCCTTGTCATTATGGAAGGTAGTCTGTTGTTCAAATTTTTGTTACTCCAATGGATGCTAGCCTTGTAATTATGGAAGGTAGTCTATTGTCGAGATTTTTGTTATTCCAATGGATGGTAACTTTGTCATTATGGAAGGTAGTCTTTTGTCTAGATTGTTGTTACTCCATTGGATGGTAGCCTTGTCATTATGCAAGGTAGTCTGTTGTCGAGAATTTTTTATTCCATTGGATGGTAGCCTTGTAATTATGGAAGTTAATATGTTGTCCAGATTTTTGTTACTACAATGGATGGTAGCCTTGTCATTATTGAAGGTAGTCTGTCATTGAGATTTCTGTTACTCCAATGGATTGTAGCTTTGGCATTATGGAAGGTAGTATGTTGTTCAGATTTTTGTAACTCCAATGGATGGTAGCTTTGTCATTATGGAAGGTAGTCAGTTGTCCAGAATTTTTTATTCCATTGGATGGTAACCTTGTCATTATGGAAGGTGGTCTTTTGTCGAGATTTGTGTTACTCCAATATATGGTAGCCTTGTCGTTATGGAAGGTAGTCTTTTGTCAAGATTTTTGTTACTCAAATGGATGGTAGCCTTGTCTTTATGGAAGGTAGTATGTTATTGAGATTTTTGTTTCTCCAATGGATAGTAGCCTTGTTATTATGGAAGGTAGTATGTTGTCGAGATTTTTGTTATTCCAATGGATTGTAGCCCTGTCATTTAGGAAGGTAGTCTTTTGTAGAGATTTTTGTTACTCCAATGGATGGTAGCCTTACCATTATTAAAGTTATCCTATTGTCGATATCCTTGTTACTCCAATGGATGATACCCTTGTAATTATTCAAGGTAGTCTGTTGTTCATATTTTTGTACCTCCAATGGATGGTAGCCTTGTCACTATGGAAGGTAGTATGTCGTTGTGATTTTTGTTACTCCAATGGATGGTAGCCTTGTCATTATGGAAGGTAGTCTATTGTCGATAATTTTGTTATTCCAATGGATTGTAGCCTTGTCATTATGGAAGGTAGTCTTTTGTCAATATTTTTGTTACTCCAATGCACGGAAGCCTTGTCATTATTGAAGGTCGCCTGTTGTCGATATCTTTGTTATTCCAATGGATAATAGCCTTATCATTATGCAAGGTAGTCAGTTGTTTAGATTTTTGGTACTCCAATGGATGGTAGCCTTGCGATTATGGAAGGTAGTCTATTTTCGACATTTTTGTTATTCCAATGGATGGTATCCTCGTCATTATGGAAGGTAGTCTATTGTTGAGATTTTTGTTACCCAAATGGATGGTAGCCTTGTAATTATGGAAGGTAGTTTGTGGTAGATATTTTTGTTACTCTAGTGGATGGTAGCCTTTTCATTAAGGAAGGTAGTCTGTCGTTGAGATTTATGTTACTCCAATGGATTGTAGTCTTTTAATTATGGAAGGTAGTCTGTTGTTCAGATTTTTGTTACTCCAATGGATGGTAGCCTTTTCATTATGCAAGGTAGTCTGTTGTCGAGAATTTTTTATTCCATTGGATGGTAACCTTGTAATTATGAAAGGTAGTCTATTGTCGAGATTTTTGTTACTCAAATGGATGGAAGCCTTGTCATTATTGAAGGTAGCCTGTATCGACATCTTTGTTATTCCAATGGATGATAGCCTTGTCATTATTCAAGGTAGTTTGTTGTTCAGATTTTTGTTACTCCAATGGATGGTAGCCTTGTCATTATTGAAGGTAGTCAGTTGTCGATAATTTTTTATTCCATTGGATGGTAACCTTGTCATTATGGAAGGTAGTCTTTTGTCGAGATTTTTTTTACTCCAATGTATGGTATCCTTGTCATTATGGAACGTAGTCTTTTGTCAAGATTTTTGTTACCCAAATGAATGGTAGCCTTGTAATTATGGAAGGTAGTCTGTCATTGATATTTTTGTTACTCCAATGGATGGTAGCCTTGTCGTTATGGAAGGTAGTATGTCGTTGAGATTTTTGTTACTCCAATGGATGGTAGCCTTGTCATTATGAAAGGTAGTCTATTGTCGAGATTTTTGTTATTCCAATGGATTGTAGCCTTGTCATTATGGAAGGTAGTCTTTTGTCGAGATTTTTGTTACTACAATGGATGGAAGCCTTGTCATTATTGAAGGTAGCCTGTATCGACATCTTTGTTATTCCAATGGATGATAGCCTTGTCATTATGCAAGGTAGTTTGTTGTTCAGATTTTTATTACTCCAATGGATGGTAGCCTTGTCATTATTGAAGGTAGTCAGTTGTCGATAATTTTTTATTCCATTGGATGGTAACCTTGTCATTATGGAAGGTAGTCTTTTGTCGAGATTTTTTTTACTCCAATGTATAGTATCCTTGTCATTATGGAACGTAGTCTTTTGTCAAGATTTTTGTTACCCAAATGAATGGTAGCCTTGTAATTATGGAAGGTAGTCTGTCATTGAGATTTTTGTTACTCCAATGGATGGTAGCCTTGTCGTTATGGAAGGTAGTATGTCGTTGAGATTTTTGTTACTTTAATGGATGGTAGCCTTGTCATTATGGAAGGTAGTCTATTGTCGAGATTTTTGTTATTCCAATGGATTGTAGCCTTGTCATTATGGAAGGTAGTCTTTTGACGAGATTTTTGTTACTCCAATGGATGGAAGTCTTGTCATTATTGAAAGTAGCCTGTTTTCGACATCTTTGTTATTCCATGGATGATAGCCTTGAAATTATGCAAGGTAGTCTCTTGTTCAGATTTTTGTTACTCCAATGGATGGTAGCCTTGTGATTATGGAAGGTAGTCTATTGTCGACATTTTTGTTATTCCAATGGATGGTAGCCTTGTCATTATGGAAGGTAGTTTTTTTCGAGATTTTAGTTACTCCAATGGATGATAGCCTTGTCATTATGGAAGGTAGTCAATTGTCGAGATTTTTGTTACCCAAATGGATGGTAGCCTTGTAATTATGGAAGGTAGTCTGTTGTAGATATTTTTTTTACTCCAATGGATGGTAGCCTTTTCATTAAGGAAGGTAATTTGTCGTTGAGATTTATGTTACTCCAATGGATTGTAGCCTTGTCATTATGGAAGGTAGTCTGTTGTTCAAATTTTTGTTACTCCAATGGATGCTAGCCTTGTAATTATGGAAGGTAGTCTATTGTCGAGATTTTTGTTATTCCAATGGATGGTAACATTGTCATTATGGAAGGTAGTCTTTTGTCTAGATTGTTGTTACTCCATTGGATGATAGCCTTGTCATTATGCAAGGTAGTCTGTTGTCGAGAATTTTTTATTCCATTGGATGGTAGCCTTGTAATTATGGAAGTTAGTATGTTGTCGAGATTTTTGTTACTACAATGGATGGTAGCCTTGTCATTATGGAAGGTAGTCTGTCATTGAGATTTCTGTTACTCCAATGGATTGTAGCTTTGTCATTATGGAAGGTAGTATGTTGTTCATATTTTTGTAACTCCAATGGATGGTAGCCTTGTCATTATTGAAGGTAGTTAGTTGTCCAGAATTTTTTATTCCATTGGATGGTAACCTTGTCATTATGGAAGGTAGTCTTTTGTCGAGATTTGTGTTACTCCAATATATGGTAGCCTTGTCGTTATGGAAGGTAGTCTTTTGTCAAGATTTTTGTTACTTAAATGGATGGTAGCCTTGTCTTTATGGAAGGTAGTATGTTATTGAGATTTTTGTTTCTCCAATGGATAGTAGCCTTGTTATTATGGAAGGTAGTATGTTGTCGAGATTTTTGTTATTCCAATGGATTGTAGCCCTGTCATTTAGGAAGGTAGTCTTTTGTAGAGATTTTTGTTACTCCAATGGATGGTAGCCTTATCATTATTAAAGTTATCCTATTGTCGATATCTTTGTTACTCCAATGGATGATACCCTTGTAATTATGCAAGGTAGTCTGTTGTTCATATTTTTGTACCTCCAATGGATGGTAGCCTTGTCACTATGGAAGGTAGTATGTCCTTGTGATTTTTGTTACTCCAATGGATGGTAGCGTTGTCATTATGGAAGGTAGTCTATTGTCGATAATTTTGTTATTCCAATGGATTGTAGCCTTGTCATTATGGAAGGTAGTCTTTTGTCAATATTTTTGTTACTGCAATGCACGGAAGCCTTGTCATTATTGAAGGTCGCCTGTTGTCGATATCTTTGTTATTCCAATGGATAATAGCCTTGTCATTATGCAAGGTAGTCAGTTGTTTAGATTTTTGTTACTCCAATGGATGGTAGCCTTGCGATTATGGAAGGTAGTCTATTTTCGACATTTTTGTTATTCCAATGGATGGTATCCTCGTCATTATGGAAGGTAGTCTATTGTTGAGATTTTTGTTACCCAAATGGATGGTAGCCTTGTAATTATGGAAGGTAGTTTGTGGTAGATATTTTTGTTACTCTAGTGGATGGTAGCCTTTTCATTAAGGAAGGTAGTCTGTCGTTGAGATTTATGTTACTCCAATGGATTGTAGCCTTTTCATTATGGAAGGTAGTCTGTTGTTCAGATTTTTGTTACTCCAATGGATGGTAGCCTTTTCATTATGCAAGGTAGTCTGTTGTCGAGAATTTTTTATTCCATTGGATGGTAACCTTGTAATTATGAAAGGTAGTCTATTGTCGAGATTTTTGTTACTCAAATGGATGGAAGCCTTGTCATTATTGAAGGTAGCCTGTATCGACATCTTTGTTATTCCAATGGATGATAGCCTTGTCATTATTCAAGGTAGTTTGTTGTTCAGATTTTTGTTACTCCAATGGATGGTAGCCTTGTCATTATTGAAGGTAGTCAGTTGTCGATAATTTTTTATTCCATTGGATGGTAACCTTGTCATTATGGAAGGTAGTCTTTTGTCGAGATTTTTTTTACTCCAATGTATGGTATCCTTGTCATTATGGAACGTAGTCTTTTGTCAAGATTTTTGTTACCCAAATGAATGGTAGCCTTGTAATTATGGAAGGTAGTCTGTCATTGATATTTTTGTTACTCCAATGGATGGTAGCCTTGTCGTTATGGAAGGTAGTATGTCGTTGAGATTTTTGTTACTCCAATGGATGGTAGCCTTGTCATTATGAAAGGTAGTCTATTGTCGAGATTTTTGTTATTCCAATGGATTGTAGCCTTGTCATTATGGAAGGTAGTCTTTTGTCGAGATTTTTGTTACTACAATGGATGGAAGCCTTGTCATTATTGAAGGTAGCCTGTATCGACATCTTTGTTATTCCAATGGACGATAGCCTTGTCATTATGCAAGGTAGTTTGTTGTTCAGATTTTTATTACTCCAATGGATGGTAGCCTTGTCATTATTGAAGGTAGTCAGTTGTCGATAATTTTTTATTCCATTGGATGGTACCCTTGTCATTATGGAAGGTAGTCTTTTGTCGAGATTTTTTTTACTCCAATGTATGGTATCCTTGTCATTATGCAACGTAGTCTTTTGTCCAGATTTTTGTTACCCAAATGAATGGTAGCCTTGTAATTATGGAAGGTAGTCTGTCATTGAGATTTTTGTTACTCCAATGGATGGTAGCCTTGTCGTTATGGAAGGTAGTATGTCGTTGAGATTTTTGTTACTTCAATGGATGGTAGCCTTGTCATTATGGAAGGTAGTCTATTGTCGAGATTTTTGTTATTCCAATGGATTGTAGCCTTGTCATTATGGAAGGTAGTCTTTTGACGAGATTTTTGTTACTCCAATGGATGGAAGTCTTGTCATTATTGAAAGTAGCCTGTTTTCGACATCTTTGTTATTCCAATGGATGATAGCCTTGAAATTATGCAAGGTAGTCTCTTGTTCAGATTTTTGTTACTCCAATGGATGGTAGCCTTGTGATTATGGAAGGTAGTCTATTGTCGACATTTTTATTATTCCAATGGATGGTAGCCTTGTCATTATGGAAGGTAGTTTTTTTCGAGATTTTAGTTACTCCAATGGATTATAGCCTTGTCATTATGGAAGGTAGTCAATTGTCGAGATTTTTGTTACCCAAATGGATGGTAGCCTTGTAATTATGGAAGGTAGTCTGTTGTAGATATTTTTTTTACTCCAATGGATGGTAGCCTTTTCATTAAGGAAGGTAATTTGTCGTTGAGATTTATGTTACTCCAATGGATTGTAGCCTTGTCATTATGGAAGGTAGTCTGTTGTTCAAATTTTTGTTACTCCAATGGATGCTAGCCTTGTAATTATGGAAGGTAGTCTATTGTCGAGATTTTTGTTATTCCAATGGATGGTAACTTTGTCATTATGGAAGGTAGTCTTTTGTCTAGATTGTTGTTACTCCATTGGATGGTAGCCTTGTCATTATGCAAGGTAGTCTGTTGTCGAGAATTTTTTATTCCATTGGATGGTAGCCTTGTAATTATGGAAGTTAGTATGTTGTCGAGATTTTTGTTACTACAATGGATGGTAGCCTTGTCATTATGGAAGGTAGTCTGTCATTGAGATTTCTGTTACTCCAATGGATTGTAGCTTTGTCATTATGGAAGGTAGTATGTTGTTCATATTTTTGTAACTCCAATGGATGGTAGCCTTGTCATTATGGAAGGTAGTCAGTTGTCCAGAATTTTTTATTCCATTGGATTGTAACCTTGTCATTATGGAAGGTAGTCTTTTGTCGAGATTTGTGTTACTCCAATATATGGTAGCCTTGTCGTTATGGAAGGTAGTCTTTTGTCAATATTTTTGTTACTCCAATGCACGGAAGCCTTGTCATTATTGAAGGTCGCCTGTTGTCGATATCTTTGTTATTCCAATGGATAATAGCCTTATCATTATGCAAGGTAGTCAGTTGTTTAGATTTTTGGTACTCCAATGGATGGTAGCCTTGCGATTATGGAAGGTAGTCTATTTTCGACATTTTTGTTATTCCAATGGATGGTATCCTCGTCATTATGGAAGGTAGTCTATTGTTGAGATTTTTGTTACCCAAATGGATGGTAGCCTTGTAATTATGGAAGGTAGTTTGTGGTAGATATTTTTGTTACTCTAGTGGATGGTAGCCTTTTCATTAAGGAAGGTAGTCTGTCGTTGAGATTTATGTTACTCCAATGGATTGTAGTCTTTTAATTATGGAAGGTAGTCTGTTGTTCAGATTTTTGTTACTCCAATGGATGGTAGCCTTTTCATTATGCAAGGTAGTCTGTTGTCGAGAATTTTTTATTCCATTGGATGGTAACCTTGTAATTATGAAAGGTAGTCTATTGTCGAGATTTTTGTTACTCAAATGGATGGAAGCCTTGTCATTATTGAAGGTAGCCTGTATCGACATCTTTGTTATTCCAATGGATGATAGCCTTGTCATTATTCAAGGTAGTTTGTTGTTCAGATTTTTGTTACTCCAATGGATGGTAGCCTTGTCATTATTGAAGGTAGTCAGTTGTCGATAATTTTTTATTCCATTGGATGGTAACCTTGTCATTATGGAAGGTAGTCTTTTGTCGAGATTTTTTTTACTCCAATGTATGGTATCCTTGTCATTATGGAACGTAGTCTTTTGTCAAGATTTTTGTTACCCAAATGAATGGTAGCCTTGTAATTATGGAAGGTAGTCTGTCATTGATATTTTTGTTACTCCAATGGATGGTAGCCTTGTCGTTATGGAAGGTAGTATGTCGTTGAGATTTTTGTTACTCCAATGGATGGTAGCCTTGTCATTATGAAAGGTAGTCTATTGTCGAGATTTTTGTTATTCCAATGGATTGTAGCCTTGTCATTATGGAAGGTAGTCTTTTGTCGAGATTTTTGTTACTACAATGGATGGAAGCCTTGTCATTATTGAAGGTAGCCTGTATCGACATCTTTGTTATTCCAATGGACGATAGCCTTGTCATTATGCAAGGTAGTTTGTTGTTCAGATTTTTATTACTCCAATGGATGGTAGCCTTGTCATTATTGAAGGTAGTCAGTTGTCGATAATTTTTTATTCCATTGGATGGTACCCTTGTCATTATGGAAGGTAGTCTTTTGTCGAGATTTTTTTTACTCCAATGTATGGTATCCTTGTCATTATGCAACGTAGTCTTTTGTCCAGATTTTTGTTACCCAAATGAATGGTAGCCTTGTAATTATGGAAGGTAGTCTGTCATTGAGATTTTTGTTACTCCAATGGATGGTAGCCTTGTCGTTATGGAAGGTAGTATGTCGTTGAGATTTTTGTTACTTCAATGGATGGTAGCCTTGTCATTATGGAAGGTAGTCTATTGTCGAGATTTTTGTTATTCCAATGGATTGTAGCCTTGTCATTATGGAAGGTAGTCTTTTGACGAGATTTTTGTTACTCCAATGGATGGAAGTCTTGTCATTATTGAAAGTAGCCTGTTTTCGACATCTTTGTTATTCCAATGGATGATAGCCTTGAAATTATGCAAGGTAGTCTCTTGTTCAGATTTTTGTTACTCCAATGGATGGTAGCCTTGTGATTATGGAAGGTAGTCTATTGTCGACATTTTTATTATTCCAATGGATGGTAGCCTTGTCATTATGGAAGGTAGTTTTTTTCGAGATTTTAGTTACTCCAATGGATTATAGCCTTGTCATTATGGAAGGTAGTCAATTGTCGAGATTTTTGTTACCCAAATGGATGGTAGCCTTGTAATTATGGAAGGTAGTCTGTTGTAGATATTTTTTTTACTCCAATGGATGGTAGCCTTTTCATTAAGGAAGGTAATTTGTCGTTGAGATTTATGTTACTCCAATGGATTGTAGCCTTGTCATTATGGAAGGTAGTCTGTTGTTCAAATTTTTGTTACTCCAATGGATGCTAGCCTTGTAATTATGGAAGGTAGTCTATTGTCGAGATTTTTGTTATTCCAATGGATGGTAACATTGTCATTATGGAAGGTAGTCTTTTGTCTAGATTGTTGTTACTCCATTGGATGATAGCCTTGTCATTATGCAAGGTAGTCTGTTGTCGAGAATTTTTTATTCCATTGGATGGTAGCCTTGTAATTATGGAAGTTAGTATGTTGTCGAGATTTTTGTTACTACAATGGATGGTAGCCTTGTCATTATGGAAGGTAGTCTGTCATTGAGATTTCTGTTACTCCAATGGATTGTAGCTTTGTCATTATGGAAGGTAGTATGTTGTTCATATTTTTGTAACTCCAATGGATGGTAGCCTTGTCATTATTGAAGGTAGTTAGTTGTCCAGAATTTTTTATTCCATTGGATGGTAACCTTGTCATTATGGAAGGTAGTCTTTTGTCGAGATTTGTGTTACTCCAATATATGGTAGCCTTGTCGTTATGGAAGGTAGTCTTTTGTCAAGATTTTTGTTACTCAAATGGATGGTAGCCTTGTCTTTATGGAAGGTAGTATGTTATTGAGATTTTTGTTTCTCCAATGGATAGTAGCCTTGTTATTATGGAAGGTAGTATGTTGTCGAGATTTTTGTTATTCCAATGGATTGTAGCCCTGTCATTTAGGAAGGTAGTCTTTTGTAGAGATTTTTGTTACTCCAATGGATGGTAGCCTTATCATTATTAAAGTTATCCTATTGTCGATATCTTTGTTACTCCAATGGATGATACCCTTGTAATTATGCAAGGTAGTCTGTTGTTCATATTTTTGTACCTCCAATGGATGGTAGCCTTGTCACTATGGAAGGTAGTATGTCCTTGTGATTTTTGTTACTCCAATGGATGGTAGCGTTGTCATTATGGAAGGTAGTCTATTGTCGATAATTTTGTTATTCCAATGGATTGTAGCCTTGTCATTATGGAAGGTAGTCTTTTGTCAATATTTTTGTTACTGCAATGCACGGAAGCCTTGTCATTATTGAAGGTCGCCTGTTGTCGATATCTTTGTTATTCCAATGGATAATAGCCTTGTCATTATGCAAGGTAGTCAGTTGTTTAGATTTTTGTTACTCCAATGGATGGTAGCCTTGCGATTATGGAAGGTAGTCTATTTTCGACATTTTTGTTATTCCAATGGATGGTATCCTCGTCATTATGGAAGGTAGTCTATTGTTGAGATTTTTGTTACCCAAATGGATGGTAGCCTTGTAATTATGGAAGGTAGTTTGTGGTAGATATTTTTGTTACTCTAGTGGATGGTAGCCTTTTCATTAAGGAAGGTAGTCTGTCGTTGAGATTTATGTTACTCCAATGGATTGTAGCCTTTTCATTATGGAAGGTAGTCTGTTGTTCAGATTTTTGTTACTCCAATGGATGGTAGCCTTTTCATTATGCAAGGTAGTCTGTTGTCGAGAATTTTTTATTCCATTGGATGGTAACCTTGTAATTATGAAAGGTAGTCTATTGTCGAGATTTTTGTTACTCAAATGGATGGAAGCCTTGTCATTATTGAAGGTAGCCTGTATCGACATCTTTGTTATTCCAATGGATGATAGCCTTGTCATTATTCAAGGTAGTTTGTTGTTCAGATTTTTGTTACTCCAATGGATGGTAGCCTTGTCATTATTGAAGGTAGTCAGTTGTCGATAATTTTTTATTCCATTGGATGGTAACCTTGTCATTATGGAAGGTAGTCTTTTGTCGAGATTTTTTTTACTCCAATGTATGGTATCCTTGTCATTATGGAACGTAGTCTTTTGTCAAGATTTTTGTTACCCAAATGAATGGTAGCCTTGTAATTATGGAAGGTAGTCTGTCATTGATATTTTTGTTACTCCAATGGATGGTAGCCTTGTCGTTATGGAAGGTAGTATGTCGTTGAGATTTTTGTTACTCCAATGGATGGTAGCCTTGTCATTATGAAAGGTAGTCTATTGTCGAGATTTTTGTTATTCCAATGGATTGTAGCCTTGTCATTATGGAAGGTAGTCTTTTGTCGAGATTTTTGTTACTACAATGGATGGAAGCCTTGTCATTATTGAAGGTAGCCTGTATCGACATCTTTGTTATTCCAATGGATGATAGCCTTGTCATTATGCAAGGTAGTTTGTTGTTCAGATTTTTATTACTCCAATGGATGGTAGCCTTGTCATTATTGAAGGTAGTCAATTGTCGATAATTTTTTATTCCATTGGATGGTACCCTTGTCATTATGGAAGGTAGTCTTTTGTCGAGATTTTTTTTACTCCAATGTATGGTATCCTTGTCATTATGCAACGTAGTCTTTTGTCCAGATTTTTGTTACCCAAATGAATGGTAGCCTTGTAATTATGGAAGGTAGTCTGTCATTGAGATTTTTGTTACTCCAATGGATGGTAGCCTTGTCGTTATGGAAGGTAGTATGTCGTTGAGATTTTTGTTACTTCAATGGATGGTAGCCTTGTCATTATGGAAGGTAGTCTATTGTCGAGATTTTTGTTATTCCAATGGATTGTAGCCTTGTCATTATGGAAGGTAGTCTTTTGACGAGATTTTTGTTACTCCAATGGATGGAAGTCTTGTCATTATTGAAAGTAGCCTGTTTTCGACATCTTTGTTATTCCAATGGATGATAGCCTTGAAATTATGCAAGGTAGTCTCTTGTTCAGATTTTTGTTACTCCAATGGATGGTAGCCTTGTGATTATGGAAGGTAGTCTATTGTCGACATTTTTATTATTCCAATGGATGGTAGCCTTGTCATTATGGAAGGTAGTTTTTTTCGAGATTTTAGTTACTCCAATGGATTATAGCCTTGTCATTATGGAAGGTAGTCAATTGTCGAGATTTTTGTTACCCAAATGGATGGTAGCCTTGTAATTATGGAAGGTAGTCTGTTGTAGATATTTTTTTTACTCCAATGGATGGTAGCCTTTTCATTAAGGAAGGTAATTTGTCGTTGAGATTTATGTTACTCCAATGGATTGTAGCCTTGTCATTATGGAAGGTAGTCTGTTGTTCAAATTTTTGTTACTCCAATGGATGTTAGCCTTGTAATTATGGAAGGTAGTCTATTGTCGAGATTTTTGTTATTCCAATGGATGGTAACTTTGTCATTATGGAAGGTAGTCTTTTGTCTAGATTGTTGTTACTCCATTGGATGGTAGCCTTGTCATTATGCAAGGTAGTCTGTTGTCGAGAATTTTTTATTCCATTGGATGGTAGCCTTGTAATTATGGAAGTTAGTATGTTGTCGAGATTTTTGTTACTACAATGGATGGTAGCCTTGTCATTATGGAAGGTAGTCTGTCATTGAGATTTCTGTTACTCCAATGGATTGTAGCTTTGTCATTATGGAAGGTAGTATGTTGTTCATATTTTTGTAACTCCAATGGATGGTAGCCTTGTCATTATGGAAGGTAGTCAGTTGTCCAGAATTTTTTATTCCATTGGATTGTAACCTTGTCATTATGGAAGGTAGTCTTTTGTCGAGATTTGTGTTACTCCAATATATGGTAGCCTTGTCGTTATGGAAGGTAGTCTTTTGTCAAGATTTTTGTTACTCAAATGGATGGTAGCCTTGTCTTTATGGAAGGTAGTATGTTATTGAGATTTTTGTTTCTCCAATGGATAGTAGCCTTGTTATTATTGAAGGTAGTATGTTGTCGAGATTTTTGTTATTCCAATGGATTGTAGCCCTGTCATTTAGGAAGGTAGTCTTTTGTAGAGATTTTTGTTACTCCAATGGATGGTAGCCTTATCATTATTAAAGTTATCCTATTGTCGATATCTTTGTTACTCCAATGGATGATACCCTTGTCATTATGCAAGGTAGTCTGTTGTTCATATTTTTGTACCTCCAATGGATGGTAGCCTTGTCACTATGGAAGGTAGTATGTCGTTGTGATTTTTGTTACTCCAATGGATGGTAGCCTTGTCATTATGGAAGGTAGTCTATTGTCGATAATTTTGTTATTCCAATGGATTGTAGCCTTGTCATTATGGAAGGTAGTCTTTTGTCAATATTTTTGTTACTCCAATGCACGGAAGCCTTGTCATTATTGAAGGTTGCCTGTTGTCGATATCTTTGTTATTCCAATGGATAATAGCCTTGTCATTATGCAAGGTAGTCAGTTGTTTAGATTTTTGTTACTCCAATGGATGGTAGCCTTGCGATTATGGAAGGTAGTCTATTTTCGACATTTTTGTTATTCCAATGGATGGTATCCTCGTCATTATGGAAGGTAGTCTATTGTTGAGATTTTTGTTACCCAAATGGATGGTAGCCTTGTAATTATGGAAGGTAGTCTGTGGTAGATATTTTTGTTACTCTAGTGGATGGTAGCCTTTTCATTAAGGAAGGTAGTCTGTCATTGAGATTTATGTTACTCCAATGGATTGTAGCCTTTTCATTATGGAAGGTAGTCTGTTGTTCAGATTTTTGTTACTCCAATGGATGGTAGCCTTTTCATTATGCAAGGTAGTCTGTTGTCGAGAATTTTTTATTCCATTGGATGGTAACCTTGTAATTATGAAAGGTAGTCTTTTGTCGAGATTTTTGTTACTCAAATGGAAGGTAGCCTTGTCTTCATGTAAGGTAGTCTGTCATTGATATTTTTGTTACTCCAATGGATGGTAGCCTTGTCATTATGGAAGGTAGTATGTCGTTGAGATTTTTGTTACTCCAATGGATGGTAGCCTTGTCATTATGAAAGGTAGTCTATTGTCGAGATTTTTGTTATTCCAATGGATTGTAGCCTTGTCATTATGGAAGGTAGTCTTTTGTCGAGATTTTTGTTACTCCAATGGATGGAAGCCTTGTCATTATTGAAGGTAGTCTATTGTCGATATCTTTGTTACTACAATGGATGATAGCCTTGTTCTTATGGAAGGTAGTATGTTGATTAAATTTTTGTTACTCAAATGGATGGTAGCCTTGTCTTTATGGAAGGTAGTCTGTCATTGAGATTTTTGTTACTCCAATGGATGGTAGGCTTGCAATTATGGAAGGTAGTATGTCGTTGAGATTTTTGTTACTCCAATGGATGATAGCCTTGTCATTATGGAAGGTAGTCTATTGTCGAGATTTTTGTTATTACAATGGATTGTAGCCTTGTCATTATGGAAGTTAGTCTTTTGTCGAGATTTTTGTTACTCCAATGGATGGAAGCCTTGTCATTATTGAAGGTAGCCTGTTGTCGATATCTTTGTTATTCCAATGGATGGTAGCCTTGTCATTGTGCAAGGTAGTCTGTTGTTCAATTTTTTTTACTCCAACGGATGGTAGCCTTGTGATTATGGAAGGTAGTCTATTGTCGACATTTTTGTTATTCCAATGGTTGGTAGACTTGTCATTATGGAAGGTAGTTTTTTGTCCTGATTTTTGTTACTCCAATGGATGGTAGCCTTGTCATTATAGAAGGTAGTCTATTGTCGAGATTTTTGTTACCCAAATGGATGGTAGCCTTGTAATTATGGAAGGTAGTCTATTGTAGATATTTTTGTTACTCCAATGGATGGTAGCCTTTTCATTATTGAAGGTAGTCTGTCATTAAGATTTCTGTTACTCCAATGGATTGTATCCTTGTCATTATGGAAGGTAGTCTGTTATTCAGATATTTGTTACTCCAATGGATGGTAGCCTTGTCATTATGGAAGGTAGTCTGTTGTCGAGAATTTTTTATTCCATTGGATGGTAAACTTGTCATTATAGAAGGTAGTATGTGGTCGAGATTTGCGTTACTCCAATGTATGGTAGCCTTGTATGTTACTCCAATGGATGGTAGCCTTGTCGTTGATATTTTTGTTACTCCAATGGATGGTAGCCTTGTCATTGTGGAAGGTAGTCTGTTGTTCAGATTTTTGTTACTCTAATGGATGGTAGCCTTAACATTATGGAAGGTAGTCTGTCATTATGGAAGGTAGTCTGTTGTCGAGATTTTTGTTATTCCAATGGATGGTAACCTTTTTTATTATGAAAGGTAGTCTTTTGTCGAGATTTTTGTTACTCCAA
The DNA here is from genome assembly GCA_948472305.1 of Vicia faba. NCBI lineage: Eukaryota > Viridiplantae > Streptophyta > Magnoliopsida > Fabales > Fabaceae > Vicia > Vicia faba. The sequence continues at coordinate 677,417,881 of OX451739.1, read as the reverse complement.
TGGATGGTAGCCTTGTCATTATTGACGGTAGTCTGTTGCCGATATCTTTGTTACTCCAATGGATGGTAGCCTTGTCATTATGGAATGTAGTATATTGTCGAGATTTTTTTTATTCTAATGGATAGTAGCCTTGTCATTATGGAAGGTAGTCTATTGTAGAGATTTTTGTTATTCCAATGGATGGTAACCTTGTCATTTTTCTAGATTGTTGTTACTCCAATGGATGGTAGCCTTGTCTTTATTGAAGGTAATTTGTTGTCGATATCTTTGTTACTCCAATGGATGATCGCCTTGTCATTATGAAAGGTAGTTTGTTGTTCAGATTTTTGTTACTCCAATGGATGGTAGCCTTGTCATTATGGAAGGTAGTGTATTGTCGAGATTTTTGTTATTCCAATGGATGGTAGCCTTGTCATTATAGAAGGTAGTCTATTGTCGAGATTTTTGTTACTCCATTGGATAATAGCCTTGTCATTATGGAAAGTAGTCTTTTGTTCAAATTTTTCTTACTCCAATGGATGGTAGCCTTGTCATTATGGAAGGTAGTTTATTGTCGAGATTTTTGTTACTCCAATGGATGGTAACCATGTCATTATGCAAGGTAATCTATTGTCGAGAATTTTTTAATCCATTGGATGGTAACCTTGTCATTATAGAAGCTAGTTTGTTGTCAAGATTTGTGTTACTCCAATGTATGGTAGCCTTTTCGTTATGGAAGGTAGTCTTTTGTCGAGATTTCTGTTACTCAAATGGATGGTAGCCTTGTCTTTATGGAAAGTAGTCTGTCGTTGAGATTTTTGTTACTCCAATGGATGGTAGCCTTGCAATTATGGAAGGTAGTATGTCGTTGAGATTTTTGTAACTCCAATGGATGGTAGCCTTGTCATTTTGGAAGGTAGTCTATTGTCGAGATTTTTGTTATTCCAATGGATTGTAGCCTTGTCATTATGGAAGTTAGCCTTATGTCGAGATTTATATTAATCCAATGGATGGAAGCCTTGTCATTATTGAAGGTATCCTGTTGTCGATATCTTTGTTATTCCAATGGATGATAGCCTTGTCATTGTGCAAGGTAGTCTGTTGTTCAAATTCTTGTTACTCCAATGGATGGTAGCCTTGTGATTATGGAAGGTAGTCTATTGTCGACATTTTTGTTATTCCAATGGATGGTAGACTTGTCATTATGGAAGGTATTTTTTTGTCGAGATTTTTGTTACTCCAATGGATGGTAGCCTTGTCATTATAGAAGGTAGTCTATTGTCGATATTTTTGTTACCCAAATGGATGGTAGCCTTGTAATTATGGAAGGTAGTCTGTTGTAGATATTTTTGTTACTCCAATGGATGTTAACCTTTTCATTATTGAAGGTAGTCTGTCGTTGAGATTTCTGTTACTCCAATGGATTGTATCCTTGTCATTATGGAAGGTAGTCTGTTGTTCAGATATTATTTACTCCAATGGATGGTAGCCTTGTCGTTATGGAAGGTAGTCTTTTGTCGATATTTTTGTTTCTCAAATGGATGGTAGCCTTGTCTTTATGGAAGGTAGTTTGTCTTTGAATTTTTTGTTTCTCCAATGGATGGTAGCCTTGTCATTATGGAAGGTGGTATGTCGTTGAGATTTTTGTTACTCCAATGGATGGTATCCTTCTCATTATGGAAGGTAGTTTATTGTCGAGATTTTTGTTATTCCAATGGATTGTAGCCTTGTCATTATGGAATGTATTCTTTTGTCGAGATTTTTGTTACTCCAATGGATGGAAGCCTTGTCATTATTGAAGGTAGCCTGTTGTCGATATCTTTGTTATTCCAATGGATGATAGCCTTGTCATAATGCAAGGTAGTTTGTTGTTCATATTTTTGTTACTCCAATGGATATTAGCCTTGTGATTATGGAAGGTAGCCTATTATCGACATTTTTGTTATTCCAATGGAAGGTAGCCTTGTCATTAGGGAAGGTAGTCGGCCGTTGAGATTTCTGTTACTCAAATGGATGGTAGCCTTATCATTATGAAAGGTAGTCTGTTGTTCAGATTTTTGTTACTCCAATGGATGATAGCCTTGTCATTATGGAATGTAGTCTATTGTCGAGATTTTTGTTATTCCATTAGATGGTAGACTTTTCATTATGGAAGGTAGTCTGTTGTCGAGATTTTTTTTATTCCATTGGATGGTAACCTTGTCATTATGGAGGGTAGTTTGTTGTCGAGATTTGTGTTACTCCAATCTATGGTAGCCTTGTCGTTATGGAAGGTAGTCTATTGTCGATATTTTTGTTACTGAAATGGATGGTAGCCTTGTCTTTATGGAAGGTAGTCTATCATTGAGATTTTTGTTACTCCAATGGATGGTAGCCTTGTCATTATGGAAGGTAGTCTCTTGTTCAGATATTTGTTACTCTAATGGATGGTAGCCTTGACATTATGGAAGGTAGTCTGTCATTATGGAAGGTAGTCTGTTGTCGAGATTTTTGTTATTCCAATGTATGGTAACCTTGTCATTATGAAAGGTAGTCGTTTGTTGAGATTTTTGTTACTCCAATGGATGGTAGCCTTCTCATTATTGAAGGTAGTCTGTTGTCGATATCTTTGTTACTCCAATGGATGGTAGCCTTGTCATTATGGAATTTAGTATATAGTCAAGATTTTTGTTATTCCAATTGATGGTAGCCTTGTCATTATGGAAGGTAGTCTATTGCGGAGATGTTTATTATCCAATGGATGGTAACCTTGTGATTATGGAAGGTAGTCTTTTGTCTAGATTGTTGTTACTCCAATGGATGGTAGCCTTGTCTTTATTGATGGTAGTTTGTTGTCGATATCTTTGTTACTCCAATGGATGATAGCCTTGTCATTATGAAAGGTAGTTTGTTGTTCATATTTTTGTTATTCCAATGGATGGTAACCATGTCATTATGCAAGGTAATCTATTGTCGAGAATTTTTTAATCCATTGGATGGTAACCTTGTCATTATAGAAGGTAGTTTGTTGTCAAGATTTGTGTTACTCCAATGTATGGTAGCCTTTTCGTTATGGAAGGTAGTCTTTTGTTCAAATTTTTCTTACTCCAATGGATGGTAGCCTTGTCATTATGGAAGGTAGTCTATTGTCGAAATTTTTGTTATTCCATTGGATGGTAGCCTTGTCATTATGGAAGGTAGTCTGTTGTCGAGATTTTTGTTATTCCAATGGATGTTAACCTTGTCATTATGGAAGGTAGTTTGTTGTCGAGATTTGTGTTACTCCAATGTATGGTAGCCTTGTCGTTGTGGAAGGTAGTCTATTGTCGAGATTTTTGTTACTTAAATGGATGGTAGTCTTGTCTTTATGGAAGGTAGTCTGTTGTTGAGATTTTTGTTACTCCAATGGATGGTAGCCTTGTCATTATGGAAGGTAGTATGTTGTCGAGATTTTTGTTATTCCAATGGATTCTAGCCCTGTCATTATGGAAGGTAGTCTTTTGTAGAGATTTTTGTTACTCCAATGGATGGTAGCCTTATCATTATTAAAGTTAGCCAATTGTCGATATCTTTGTTACTCCAATGAATGATAGCCTTGTCCTTATGCAAGGTAGTCTGTTGTTCAGATTTTTGTTACTCCAATTGATGGTAGCCTTGTCATTATGGAAGGTAGTCTATTGTCGACATTTTTGTTATTGCAATAAATGGTAGCCTTTTCATTACAGAAGGTAGTCGGTCGTTGAGATTTCTGTTACTCCAATGGATGGTAGTCTTGTCATTATGGAAGGTAGTCTGTTGTCGATATCTTTGTTACTCCAATGGATGATAGACTTGTCATTATGCAAGGTAGTCTGTTGTCGAGAACTTTTTATTCCAATGGATGGTAGCCTTGTCATTTTGCAAGGTAGTCTGTTGTCGAGAATTTTTTATTCCATTGGATGGTAGCCTTGTCATTATGGAAGGTAGTTTGTTGTCGAGATTTTTTTATTCCAATGGATGGTAACCTTCTCATTATGGAAGGTAGTCTTTTGTCGAGATTTTTCTTACTGCAATGGATTTTTATCCTTGTCATTATTGAAGGTAGTCTATTGTCGATATCTTTGTTACTCCAATGGATGATAGCCTTATTATTATGCAAGGTAGTCTATTGTTCAGATTTTTGTTACTCCAATGGATGGTAGCCTTGTCATTATGGAAGGTTGTATTTTGTCAAGATTTTTGTTATTCCAATGGATGGTAGCCTTGTCATTATTGAAGATAGTCTGTTATCGATATCTTTGTTACTCCAATGGATGATAGCCTTGTCAGTATGGAAGGTAGTCTATTGTTGAGATTTTTGTTACTTCAATGGATGGTAGCCTTGTCATTATTGAAGGTAGTCTGTTATCGTGATTTTTGTTACCCCAATGGATGGTAGCCTTGTCATTATGGAAGGTAGTCTCTCGTTGATATTTTTGTTCCTCTAATGGATTGTAGCCTTGTCATTATGTAAGGTAGCCTGTTATTCAGATTTTTGTTACTCCAATGGATGTTAGCCTTGTCATTATGGAAGGTAGTCTGTTGTTCAGATTTTTGTTACTCCAACGGATGGTAACCTTGTCATTATGGAAGGTAGTCTATTGTCGAGATTTTAGTAACTCTAATGGATGGTATCCTTATGATTATGGAAGGTAGTTTTTTATCGAGATTTTTGTTACTCCAATGGATGGTAGCCTAGTCATTATGGAAGGTAGTCTATTGTCAAGATTTTTGTTATTCCAATGGATGGTAGACTTGTCATTATGAAAGGTAGTCTATTGTTCAGATTTTTGTTACTCCAATGGATGATAGCCTTGTCATTATGGAAGGTAGTCTATTGTCGAGATTTTTGTTATTCCATTGGATGGTAGACTTTTCATTATGGAAGGTAGTCTGTTGTCGAGATTTTTGTTATTCCAATGGATGGTAACCTTGTCATTATGGAAGGTAGTTTGTTGTCGAGATTTGTGTTACTCCAATGTATGGTAGCCTTGTCGTTGTGGAAGGTAGTCTATTGTCGATATTTTTGTTACTTAAATGGATGGTAGTCTTGTCTTTATGGAAGGTAGTATGTTGTCGAGATTTTTGTTATTCCAATGGATTCTAGCCCTGTCATTATGGAAGGTAGTCTTTTGTAGAGATTTTTGTTACTCCAATGGATGGTAGCCTTATCATTATTAAAGTTAGCCAATTGTCGATATCTTTGTTACTCCAATGAATGATAGCCTTGTCCTTATGCAAGGTAGTCTGTTGTTCAGATTTTTGTTACTCCAATTGATGGTAGCCTTGTCATTATGGAAGGTAGTCTATTGTCGACATTTTTGTTATTGCAATAAATGGTAGCCTTTTCATTACAGAAGGTAGTCGGTCGTTGAGATTTCTGTTACTCCAATGGATGGTAGTCTTGTCATTATGGAAGGTAGTCTGTTGTCGATATCTTTGTTACTCCAATGGATGATAGACTTGTCATTATGCAAGGTAGTCTGTTGTCGAGAACTTTTTATTCCAATGGATGGTAGCCTTGTCATTTTGCAAGGTAGTCTGTTGTCGAGAATTTTTTATTCCATTGGATGGTAGCCTTGTCATTATGGAAGGTAGTTTGTTGTCGAGATTTTTTTATTCCAATGGATGGTAACCTTCTCATTATGGAAGGTAGTCTTTTGTCGAGATTTTTCTTACTGCAATGGATTTTTAGCCTTGTCATTATTGAAGGTAGTCTATTGTCGATATCTTTGTTACTCCAATGGATGATAGCCTTATCATTATGCAAGGTAGTCTATTGTTCAGATTTTTGTTACTCCAATGGATGGTAGCCTTGTCATTATGGAAGGTTGTATTTTGTCAAGATTTTTGTTATTCCAATGGATGGTAGCCTTGTCATTATTGAAGATAGTCTGTTATCGATATCTTTGTTACTCCAATGGATGATAGCCTTGTCAGTATGGAAGGTAGTCTATTGTTGATATTTTTGTTACTTCAATGGATGGTAGCCTTGTCATTATTGAAGGTAGTCTGTTATCGTGATTTTTGTTACCCCAATGGATGGTAGCCTTGTCATTATGGAAGGTAGTCTCTCGTTGATATTTTTGTTCCTCTAATGGATTGTAGCCTTGTCATTATGTAAGGTAGCCTGTTATTCAGATTTTTGTTACTCCAATGGATGTTAGCCTTGTCATTATGGAAGGTAGTCTGTTGTTCAGATTTTTGTTACTCCAACGGATGGTAACCTTGTCATTATGGAAGGTAGTCTATTGTCGAGATTTTTGTAACTCTAATGGATGGTATCCTTATGATTATGGAAGGTAGTTTTTTATCGAGATTTTTGTTACTCCAATGGATGGTAGCCTAGTCATTATGGAAGGTAGTCTGTTGTCAAGATTTTTGTTATTCCAATGGATGGTAGAGTTGTCATTATGAAAGGTAGTCTATTGTTCAGATTTTTGTTACTCCAATGGATGATAGCCTTGTCATTATGGAAGGTAGTCTATTGTCGAGATTTTTGTTATTCCATTGGATGGTAGACTTTTCATTATGGAAGGTAGTCTGTTGTCGAGATTTTTGTTATTCCAATGGATGGTAACCTTGTCATTATGGAAGGTAGTTTGTTGTCGAGATTTGTGTTACTGAAATGGATGGTAGTCTTGTCTTTATGGAAGGTAGTCTATCATTGAGATTTTTGTTACTCCAATGGATGGTAGCCTTGTCATTACAGAAGGTAGTCTGTTGTTCATATATTTGTTACTCTAATGGATGGTAGCCTTGACATTATGGAAGGTAGTCTGTCATTAAGGAAGGTAGTTTGTTGTCGATATTTTTGTTATTATTCCAATGGATGGTAACCTTGTCATTATGAAAGGTAGTCGTTTGTCGAGATTTTTGTTACTCCAATGGATGGTAGCCTTGTCATTATTGAAGGTAATTTGTTGTCGATATCTTTGTTAGTCCAATGGATGGTAGCCTTGTCATTATGGAATGTAGTATATTGTCAAGATTTTTGTTATTCCAATGGATGGTAGCCTTGTCATTATGGAAGGTAGTCTATTGTCGAGATGTTTGTTATTCCAATGGATGGTAACCTTGTCATTATGGAAGGTATTCTTTTGTCTAGATTGTTGTTACTCCAATGGATGGTAGCCTTGTCTTTATTGAAGGTAGTTTGTTGTCGATATCTTTGTTACTCCAATGGATGATCGCCTTTTCATTATGAAAGGTAGTTTGTTGTTGAGATTTTTGTTATTCCAATGGATTGTAGCCTTGTCATTATGGAAGGTAGTGAATTGTCTAGATTTTTGTTATTCCAATGGATGGTAGCCTTGTCATTATGGAAGGTAGTCGGTCGTTGAGATTTCTGTTACTCCATTGGATAGTAGCCTTGTCATTATGGAAAGTAGTCTTTTGTTCAAATTTTTCTTACTCCAATGGATGGTAGCCTTGTCATTATGGAAGGTAGTCTATTGTCGAGATTTTTGTTATTCCATTGGATGGTAGCCTTGTCATTATGGAAGGTAGTCTGTCGTTGAGATTTTTGTTACTCCAATAGATTGTAGCCTTATCATTATGGAAGGTAGTCTGTTGATCAGATTTTTGTTACTCCAATGGATGTTAGCCTTGTCATTATGGAAGGTAGTCTGTTGATGAGATTTTTGTTATTCCAATGGATGGTAGCCTTTTCATTATGGGAGGTAGTCCGTTGTTAAGATTTTTGTTATTCCAATGGATGGTAACCTTGTCATTATGGAATGTAGTCTTTTGTCGAGATTTTTCTTACTCCAATGGATGGTAGCCTTGTCATTATTGATGGTAGTCTATTGTCGATATCTTTGTTACTCCATTGGATGATAGCCTTGTCATTATGCAAGTTAGTCTGTTGTTCAGATTTTTCTTACTCAAACAGATGGTAGCCTTGTCATTATGAAAGGTAGTTTATTGTCGAGATTTTTGAAACTCCAATGGATGGTAGCCTTATCATTATGGAAGGTAGTTTTTTATCGAGATTTTTGTTACTTCAATGGATGGTAGCCTTGTCTTTATGGAAGGTAGTTTATTGTCGAGATTTTTGTTATTCTAATGGATGGTAGTCTTGTCATTATGGAAGGTAGTCTGTCGTTGAGATTTCTGTTACTCCAATAGATTGTAGCCTTGTCATTATGTAAGGTAGTCTGTTGTTCAGATTTTTGTTACTCTAATGGATGTTAGCCTTGTCATTATGGAATGTATTTTGTTATTGAAATTTTTGTTATTCCAATGTATGGTAGCCTTGTCATTATGGAAGGTAGTCTTTTGACGAGATTTTTCTTACTCCAATGGATTGTAGCCTTGTCATTATTGAAGGTAGTCTGTTGTCGATATCTTTGTTACTCCAATGGATGATAGCCTTTAAGGTAGTCTGTTGTTCATATTTTTGTTACTCCAATGGATGGTAGCCTTGTCATTATGGAAGGTAGTATTTTATCGAGATTTTTGTTATTCCAATGGATGGTATCCTTGTCATTATTGAAGATAGTCTGTTATCGATATCTTTGTTACTCCAATGGATGATAGCCTTATCATTATGGAAGGTAGTCTGTTATTGAGATTTTTGTTATTCAATGGATGGTAGCCTTGTCATTATTCAAGGTAGTCTGTTATCGTGATTTTTGTTACCCCAATGGATGGTAGCCTTGTAATTATTGAAGGTAGTCTATTGTCGAGATTTTTGTTACTCCAATGGATGGTAGCCTTGTCATTATTGAAGGTACTCTGTCGTTGATATTTCTGTTACTCCAATGGATTGTAGCCTTGTCATTATGTAAGGTAGTCTGTTGTTCATATTTTTGTTACTCGAACGGATGGTAACCTTGTCATTATGGAAGGTAGTCTATTGTCGAGATTTTTGTAACTCTAATTGATGGTATCCTTATCATTATGGAAGGTAGTTTTTTATCGAGATTTTTGTTACTCCAATGGATGGTAGCCTAGTCATTATGGAAGGTAGTCTATTGTCAAGATTTTTGTTATTCCAATGGATGGCAGCCTTGTCATTATTGAAGATAGTCTATTATCGATATCTTTGTTACTCCAATGGATGATAGCCTTGTCATTATGAAAGGTAGTCTGTTGTCGAGTTTTTTCTTACTCCAATGGATGGTAGCCTTGTCATTATGGAAGGTAGTATGTCTTTGAGATTTCTGTTACTCCAATGGATTGTGGCCTTGTCATTATGTAAGTTAGTTTGTTGTTTAGATTTTTGTTACTCCAATGGTTGTTAGCCTTGTCATTATGGAAGGTAGTCCGTTGTTGAGATTTTTGTTATTACAATGGATGGTAGCCTTGTCATTATGGAAGGTACTCTGTTGTCAAGATTTTTGTTATTCCAATGGATGGTAACCTTGTCATTATGGAAGGTAGTCTTTTGTCGAGATTTTTCTTACTCCAATGGATGGTAGCCTTGTCATTATGCAAGGTAGTCTATTGTTCAGATTTTTGTTACTCGAACAGATGGTAGCCTTGTCATTATGGATGGTAGTCTATTATCGATATTTTTGTAACTCCAATGGATGGTAATCTTATCATTATGGAAGGTAGTTTTTATCGAGATTTTTGTTACTCCAATGGATGGTAGTCTTGTCTTTATGGAAGGTAGTCTATTGTCAAGATTTTTGTTATTCCAATGGATGGTAGCCTTGTCATTATGGAAGGTAGTCTGTCGTTGAGATTTCTGTTACTCCAATATATTGTAGCCTTGTCGTTATGTAAGTTAGTCTGTTGTTCAGATTTTTCTTACTCCAATGGATGTTAGCCTTGTCATTATGGAAGGTAGTCTTTTATTGAAATTTTTGTTACTCCAATGGATGGTAGCCTTGTCATTATGGAAGGTAGTCTGTTGTCAAGATTTTTGTTATTCCAATTGATGGTAACCTTGTCATTATTGAAGGTAGTCTTTTGTCGATATTTTTCTTACACCAATGGATGGTAACCTTGTAATTATGGAAGGTAGTATGTTGTCGAGATTTTTGTTACTCCAATGGATGGTAGCCTTGTCATTATGGAAGGTAGTCTGCCATTGAGATTTTTGTTACTCCAATAGATTGTAGCCTTGTCATTATGTAAGGTAGTCTGTTGATCAGATTTTTGTTACTCCAATGGATGTTAGCCTTGTCATTATGGAAGGTAGTCTGTTGATGAGATTTTTGTTATTCCAATGGATGGTAGCCTTTTCATTATGGGAGGTAGTCCGTTGTTAAGATTTTTGTTATTCCAATGGATGGTAACCTTGTCATTATGGAATGTAGTCTTTTGTCGAGATTTTTCTTACTCCAATGGATGGTAGCCTTGTCATTATTGATGGTAGTCTATTGTCGATATCTTTGTTACTCCATTGGATGATAGCCTTGTCATTATGCAAGTTAGTCTGTTGTTCAGATTTTTCTTACTCAAACAGATGGTAGCCTTGTCATTATGAAAGGTAGTTTATTGTCGAGATTTTTGAAACTCCAATGGATGGTAGCCTTATCATTATGGAAGGTAGTTTTTTATCGAGATTTTTGTTACTTCAATGGATGGTAGCCTTGTCATTATGGAAGGTAGTTTATTGTCGAGATTTTTGTTATTCTAATAGATGCTAGTCTTGTCATTATGGAAGGTAGTCTGTCGTTGAGATTTCTGTTACTCCAATAGATTGTAGCCTTGTCATTATGTAAGGTAGTCTGTTGTTTAGATTTTTGTTACTCTAATGGATGTTAGCCTTGTCATTATGGAAAGTATTTTGTTATTGAAATTTTTGTTATTCCAATATATGGTAGCCTTGTCATTATGGAAGGTAGTCTTTTGACGAGATTTTTCTTACTCCAATGGATTGTAGCCTTGTCATTATTGAAGGTAGTCTGTTGTCGATATCTTTGTTACTCCAATGGATGATAGCCTTTAAGGTAGTCTGTTGTCGATATCTTTGTTACTCCAATGGATGATAGCCTTTAAGGTAGTCTGTTGTTCAGATTTTTGTTACTCCAATGGATGGTAGCATTGTCATTATGGAAGGTAGTATTTTGTCGAGATTTTTGTTATTCCAATGGATGGTATCCTTGTCATTATTGAAGATAGTCTGTTATCGATATCTTTGTTACTCCAATGGATGATAGCCTTGTCATTATGGAAGGTAGTCTGTTATTGAGATTTTTGTTATTCAATGGATGGTAGCCTTATCATTATTGAAGGTAGTCTGTTATCGTGATTTTTGTTACCCCAATGGATGGTAGCCTTGTAATTATTGAAGGTAGTCTATTGTCGAGATTTTTGTTACTCCAATGGATGGTAGCCTTGTCATTATTGAAGGTACTCTGTCGTTGATATTTCTGTTACTCCAATGGATTGTAGCCTTGTCATTATGTAAGGTAGTCTGTTGTTCATATTTTTGTTACTCGAAAGGATGGTAACCTTGTCATTATGGAAGGTAGTCTATTGTCGAGATTTTTGTAACTCTAATTGATGGTATCCTTATCATTATGGAAGGTAGTTTTTTATCCAGATTTTTGTTACTCCAATGGATGGTAGCCTAGTCATTATGGAAGGTAGTCTATTGTCAAGATTTTTGTTATTCCAATGGATGGCAGCCTTGTCATTATTGAAGATAGTCTATTATCGATATCTTTGTTACTCCAATGGATGATAGCCTTGTCATTATGGAAGGTAGTCTGTTGTCGAGATTTTTCTTACTCCAATGGATGGTAGCCTTGTCATTATGGAAGGTAGTCTGTCTTTGAGATTTCTGTTACTCCAATGGATTGTGGCCTTGTCATTATGTAAGTTAGTTTGTTGTTTAGATTTTTGTTACTCCAATGGTTGTTAGCCTTGTCATTATGGAAGGTAGTCCGTTGTTGAGATTTTTGTTATTACAATGGATGGTAGCCTTATCATTATGTAAGGTACTCCGTTGTCAAGATTTTTGTTATTCCAATGGATGGTAACCTTGTCATTATGGAAGGTAGTCTTTTGTCGAGATTTTTCTTACTCCAATGGATGGTAGCCTTGTCATTATGCAAGGTAGTCTATTGTTCAGATTTTTGTTACTCGAACAGATGGTAGCCTTGTCATTATGGATGGTAGTCTATTATCGATATTTTTGTAACTCCAATGGATGGTAATCTTATCATTATGGAAGGTAGTTTTTATCGAGATTTTTGTTACTCCAATGGATGGTAGTCATGTCTTTATGGAAGGTAGTCTATTGTCAAGATTTTTGTTATTCCAATAGATTGTAGCCTTGTCATTATGGAAGGTAGTCTGTCGTTGAACTTTCTGTTACTCCAATAGATTGTAGCCTTGTCGTTATGTAAGTTAGTCTGTTGTTCAGATTTTTCTTACTCCAATGGATGTTAGCCTTGTCATTATGGAACATAGTCTATTATTGAAATTTTTGTTACTCCAATGGATGGTAGCCTTGTCATTATGGAAGGTGGTCTGTTGTCGAGATTTTTGTTATTCCAATTGATGGTAACCTTGTCATTATTGAAGGTAGTCTTTTGTCGATATTTTTCTTACACCAATGGATGGTAACCTTGTAATTATGGAAGGTAGTATGTTGTCGAGATTTTTGTTACTCCAATGGTTGGTAGCCTTGTCATTATGGAAGGTAGTCTGCCGTTGAGATTTTTGTTACTCCAATAGATTGTAGCCTTGTCATTATGTAAGGTAGTCTGTTGATCAGATTTTTGTTACTCCAATGGATGTTAGCCTTGTCATTATGGAAGGTAGTCTGTTGATGAGATTTTTGTTATACCAATGGATGGTAGCCTTTTCATTATGGGAGGTAGTCCGTTGTTAAGATTTTTGTTATTCCAATGGATGGTAACCTTATCATTATGGAATGTAGTCTTTTGTCGAGATTTTTCTTACTCCAATGGATGGTAGCCTTGTCATTATTGATGGTAGTCTATTGTCGATATCTTTGTTACTCCATTGGATGATAGCCTTGTCATTATGCAAGTTAGTATGTTGTTCAGATTTTTCTTACTCAAACGGATGGTAGCCTTGTCATTATGAAAGGTAGTTTATTGTCGAGATTTTTGCAACTCCAATGGATGGTAGCCTTATCATTATGGAAGGTAGTTTTTTATCGAGATTTTTGTTACTTCAATGGATAGTAGCCTTGTCATTATGGAAGGTAGTTTATTGTCGAGATTTTTGTTATTCTAATGGATGGTAGTCTTGTCATTATGGAAGGTAGTCTGTCGTTGAGATTTCTGTTACTCCAATAGATTGTAGCCTTGTCATTATGTAAGGTAGTCTGTTGTTCAGATTTTTGTTACTCTAATGGATGTTAGCCTTGTCATTATGGAAAGTATTTTGTTATTGAAATTTTTGTTATTCCAATGTATGGTAGCCTTGTCATTATGGAAGGTAGTCTTTTGACGAGATTTTTCTTACTCCAATGGATTGTAGCCTTGTCATTATTGAAGGTAGTCTGTTGTCGATATCTTTGTTACTCCAATGGATGATAGCCTTATCATTATGCAAGGTAGTCTGTTGTTCAGATTTTTGTTACTCCAATGGATGGTAGCCTTGTCATTATGGAAGGTAGTCTGTTATTGAGATTTTTGTTACTTCAATGGATGGTAGCCTTGTCATTTTTTAAGGTAGTCTGTTATCGTGATTTTTGTTACCCCAATGGATGGTAGCCTTGTAATTATTGAAGGTAGTCTATTTTCGAGATTTTTGTTACTCCAATGGATGGTAGCCTTGTCATTATGGAAGGTAGTCTGTCGTTGATATTTCTGTTACTCCAATGGATTGTAGCCTTGTCATTATGTCAGGTAGCCTGTTATTCAGATTTTTGTTACTCCAATGGATGTTATCCTTGTCATTATAGAAGGTAGTCTGTTGTTCATATTTTTGTTACTCGAACGGATGGTAACCTTGTCATTATGGAAGGTAGTCTATTGTCGAGATTTTCGTAACTCTAATGGATGGTAGCCTTCTCATTATGGAAGGTAGTTTTTTATCGAGATTTTTGTTACTCCAATGGATGGTAGCCTAGTCATTATGGAAGGTAGTCTATTGTCAAGATTTTTGTTATTCCAATGGATGGTAGCCTTGTCATTATTGAAGATAGTCTATTATCGATATCTTTGTTACTCCAATGGATGATAGCCTTGTCATTATGAAAGGTAGTCTGTTGTCGAGATTTTTCTTACTCCAATGGATGGTAGCCTTGTCATTATGGAAGGTAGTCTCTCGTTGATCTTTCTGTTACTCCAATGGATTGTGGCCTTGTCATTATGTAAGTTAGTTTGTTGTTTAGATTTTTGTTACTCCAATGGTTGTTAGCCTTGTCATTATGGAAGGTAGTCTGTTGTTGAGATTTTTGTTATTACAATGGATGGTAGCCTTGTCATTATGGAAGGTACTCCGTTGTCAAGATTTTTGTTATTCCAATGGATGGTAACCTTGTCATTATGGAAGGTAGTCTTTTGTCGAGATTTTTCTTACTCCAATGGATGGTAGCCTTGTAATTATGCAAGGTAGTCTACTGTTCAGATTTTTGTTACTTGAACAGATGGTAGCCTTGTCATTATGGATGGTAGTCTATTGTCGATATTTTTGTAACTCCAATGGATGGTAATCTTGTCATTATGGAAGGTAGTTTTTAACGAGATTTTTGTTACTCCAATGGATGGTAGTCTTGTCTTTATGGAAGGTAGTCTATTGTCATGATTTTTGTTATTCCAATGGATGGTAGCCTTGTCATTATGGAAGGTAGTCTGTCGTTGAGATTTCTGTTACTCCAATAGATTGTAGCCTTGTCGTTATGTAAGGTAGTCTATTGTTCAGATTTTTTTTACTCCAATGGATGTTAGCCTTGTCATTTTGGAAGGTAGTCTGTTATTGAAATTTCTGTTACTCCAATGGATGGTAGCCTTATCATTATGGAAGGTAGTCTGTTGTCGAGATTTTTGTTATTCCAATTGATGGTAACCTTGTAATTATGGAAGGTAGTCTTTTGTCGATATGTTTCTTACACCAATGGATGGTAACGTTGTAATTATGGAAGGTAGTATGTTGTTCAGATTTTTGTTACTCTAATGGATGGTAGCCTTGTCATTATGGAAGGTAGTATTTTGTCGAGATTTTTGTTATTCCAATGGATGTTATGCTTGTCATTATTGAAGATAGTCTGTTATTGATATCTTTGTTACTCCAATGGATGATAGCCTTGTCATTATGGAAGGTAGTCTGTTATTGAGATTTTTGTTACTTCAATGGATGGTAGCCTTGTCATTTTTTAAGGTAGTCTGTTATCGTGATTTTTGTTACCCCAATGGATGGTAGCCTTGTAATTATTGAAGGTAGTCTATTTTCGAGATTTTTGTTACTCCAATGGATGGTAGCCTTGTCATTATGGAAGGTAGTCTGTCGTTGATATTTCTGTTACTCCAATGGATTGTAGCCTTGTCATTATGTCAGGTAGCCTGTTATTCAGATTTTTGTTACTCCAATGGATGTTATCCTTGTCATTATAGAAGGTAGTCTGTTGTTCATATTTTTGTTACTCGAACGGATGGTAACCTTGTCATTATGGAAGGTAGTCTATTGTCGAGATTTTCGTAACTCTAATGGATGGTAGCCTTCTCATTATGGAAGGTAGTTTTTTATCGAGATTTTTGTTACTCCAATGGATGGTAGCCTAGTCATTATGGAAGGTAGTCTATTGTCAAGATTTTTGTTATTCCAATGGATGGTAGCCTTGTCATTATTGAAGATAGTCTATTATCGATATCTTTGTTACTCCAATGGATGATAGCCTTGTCATTATGAAAGGTAGTCTGTTGTCGAGATTTTTCTTACTCCAATGGATGGTAGCCTTGTCATTATGGAAGGTAGTCTCTCGTTGATCTTTCTGTTACTCCAATGGATTGTGGCCTTGTCATTATGTAAGTTAGTTTGTTGTTTAGATTTTTGTTACTCCAATGGTTGTTAGCCTTGTCATTATGGAAGGTAGTCTGTTGTTGAGATTTTTGTTATTACAATGGATGGTAGCCTTGTCATTATGGAAGGTACTCCGTTGTCAAGATTTTTGTTATTCCAATGGATGGTAACCTTGTCATTATGGAAGGTAGTCTTTTGTCGAGATTTTTCTTACTCCAATGGATGGTAGCCTTGTAATTATGCAAGGTAGTCTACTGTTCAGATTTTTGTTACTTGAACAGATGGTAGCCTTGTCATTATGGATGGTAGTCTATTGTCGATATTTTTGTAACTCCAATGGATGGTAATCTTGTCATTATGGAAGGTAGTTTTTAACGAGATTTTTGTTACTCCAATGGATGGTAGTCTTGTCTTTATGGAAGGTAGTCTATTGTCATGATTTTTGTTATTCCAATGGATGGTAGCCTTGTCATTATGGAAGGTAGTCTGTCGTTGAGATTTCTGTTACTCCAATAGATTGTAGCCTTGTCGTTATGTAAGGTAGTCTATTGTTCAGATTTTTTTTACTCCAATGGATGTTAGCCTTGTCATTTTGGAAGGTAGTCTGTTATTGAAATTTCTGTTACTCCAATGGATGGTAGCCTTATCATTATGGAAGGTAGTCTGTTGTCGAGATTTTTGTTATTCCAATTGATGGTAACCTTGTAATTATGGAAGGTAGTCTTTTGTCGATATGTTTCTTACACCAATGGATGGTAACGTTGTAATTATGGAAGGTAGTATGTTGTTCAGATTTTTGTTACTCTAATGGATGGTAGCCTTGTCATTATGGAAGGTAGTATTTTGTCGAGATTTTTGTTATTCCAATGGATGGTAGCCTTGTCATTATTGAAGATAGTCTGTTATCGATATCTTTGTGACTTCAATGGATGATAGCCTTGTAATTATGGAAGGTAGTCTGTTGTTGAGATTTTTGTTACTTCAATGGATGCTAGCCTTGTCATTATTGAAGGTAGTCTGTTATCGTGATTTGTGTTACCCCAATGGATGGTAGCCTTGTAATTATTGAAGGTAGTCTATTGTCGAGATTTTTGTTACTCCAATGGATGGTAGCCTTGTCATTATGGAAGGTAGTCTGTCGTTGATATTTCTGTTACTCCAATGGATTGTAGCCTTGTCATTATGTAAGGTAGCTTGTTATTCAGATTTTTGTTACTCGAACGGATGGTAACCTTGTCATTATGGAAGGTAGTCTATTGTCGAGATTTTTGTAACTCTAATGGATGGTAGCCTTATCATTACGGAAGGTAGTTTTTTATCGAGATTTTTGTTACTCCAATGGATGGTAGCCTAGTCATTATGGAATGTAGTATATTGTCAAGATTTTTGTTTTTCCAATGGATGGTAGCCTTGTCATTATGGAAGGTAGTCTATTGTCGAGATGTTTGTTATTGCAATGGATGGTAACCTTGTCATTATGGAAGGTAGTCTTTTGTCTAGATTGTTGTTACTCCAATGGATGGTAGCCTTGTCTTTATTGAAGGTAGTTTGTTGTCGATATCTTTGTTACTCCAATGGATGATCGCCTTGTCATTATGAAAGGTAGTTTGTTGTTCAGATTTTTGTTATTCCAATGGATGGTAGCCTTGTCATTATGGAAGGTAGTGAATTGTCGAGATTTTTGTTATTCCAATGGATGGTAGCCTTGTCATTATGGAAGGTATTCGGTCGTTGAGATTTTTGTTACTCCATTGGATAGTAGCCTTGTCATTATGGAATGTAGTGTTTTGTTCAAATTTTTCTTACTCCAATGGATGGTAGCCTTGTCATTATGGAAGGTAGTCTATTGTAGAGATTTTTTTTATTCCATTGGATGGTAGACTTGTCATTATGGAAGGTAGTCTGTTGTCGAGATTTTTGTTATTCCAATGGATGGTAACCTTGTCATTATGGAAGGTAGTTTGTTGTTGAGATTTGTGTTACTCCAATGTATGGTAGCCTTGTCGTTATGGAAGGTAGTTTGTCGTTGAGATTTTTGTTAGTCCAATGGATGGTAGCCTTGTCATTATGGAAGGTAGTATGTTGTCGAGATTTTTGTTATTCCAATGGATTGTAGCCCTGTCATTATGGAAGGTAGTCTTTTGTAGAGTTTTTTGTTACTCTAATCGATGGTAGCATTATCATTATTAAAGTTATCCAATTGTCGATATCTTTTACTCCAATGAATGATAGCCTTGTCCTTATGCAAGGTAGTTTGTTGTTCAGATTTTGGTTACTCCAATTGATGGTAGCCTTGTCATTATGGAAGGTAGTCTATTGTCGACATTTTTGTTATTGCAATAAATGGTAGCCTTGTCATTACAGAAGGTAGTCGGTCGTTGAGATTTCTGTTACTCCAATGGATGGTAGTCTTGTCATTATGGAAGGTAGTATGTTGTCGATATCTTTGTTACTCCAATGGATGATAGACTTGTCATTATGCAAGGTAGTTTGTTGTCGAGAATTTTTTATTCCATTGGATGGTAGCCTTGTCATTATGGAAGGTAGTTTATTGTTCAGATTTTTGTTACTCGAACAAATGGTAGCCTTGTCATTATGGATGGTAGTCTATTATCGATATTTTTGTAACTCCAATAGATGGTAATCTTATCATTATGGAAGGTAGTTTTTATCGAGATTTTTGTTACTCCAATGGATGGTAGTCATGTCTTTACGGAAGGTAGTCTATTGTCAAGATTTTTGTTATTCCAATGGATGGTAGCCTTGTCATTATGGAAGGTAGTCTGTCGTTGAGATTTCTGTTACTCCAATAGATTGTAGCCTTGTCGTTATGTAAGGTAGTCTATTGTTCAGATTTTTTTTACTCCAATGGATGTTAGCCTTGTCATTTTGGAAGGTAGTCTGTTATTGAAATTTCTGTTACTCCAATGGATGGTAGCCTTATCATTATGGAAGGTAGTCTGTTGTCGAGATTTTTGTTATTCCAATTGATGGTAACCTTGTAATTATGGAAGGTAGTCTTTTGTCGATATGTTTCTTACACCAATGGATGGTAACGTTGTAATTATGGAAGGTAGTATGTTGTTCAGATTTTTGTTACTCTAATGGATGGTAGCCTTGTCATTATGGAAGGTAGTATTTTGTCGAGATTTTTGTTATTCCAATGGATGTTATGCTTGTCATTATTGAAGATAGTCTGTTATTGATATCTTTGTTACTCCAATGGATGATAGCCTTGTCATTATGGAAGGTAGTCTGTTATTGAGATTTTTGTTACTTCAATGGATGGTAGCCTTGTCATTTTTTAAGGTAGTCTGTTATCGTGATTTTTGTTACCCCAATGGATGGTAGCCTTGTAATTATTGAAGGTAGTCTATTTTCGAGATTTTTGTTACTCCAATGGATGGTAGCCTTGTCATTATGGAAGGTAGTCTGTCGTTGATATTTCTGTTACTCCAATGGATTGTAGCCTTGTCATTATGTCAGGTAGCCTGTTATTCAGATTTTTGTTACTCCAATGGATGTTATCCTTGTCATTATAGAAGGTAGTCTGTTGTTCATATTTTTGTTACTCGAACGGATGGTAACCTTGTCATTATGGAAGGTAGTCTATTGTCGAGATTTTCGTAACTCTAATGGATGGTAGCCTTCTCATTATGGAAGGTAGTTTTTTATCGAGATTTTTGTTACTCCAATGGATGGTAGCCTAGTCATTATGGAAGGTAGTCTATTGTCAAGATTTTTGTTATTCCAATGGATGGTAGCCTTGTCATTATTGAAGATAGTCTATTATCGATATCTTTGTTACTCCAATGGATGATAGCCTTGTCATTATGAAAGGTAGTCTGTTGTCGAGATTTTTCTTACTCCAATGGATGGTAGCCTTGTCATTATGGAAGGTAGTCTCTCGTTGATCTTTCTGTTACTCCAATGGATTGTGGCCTTGTCATTATGTAAGTTAGTTTGTTGTTTAGATTTTTGTTACTCCAATGGTTGTTAGCCTTGTCATTATGGAAGGTAGTCTGTTGTTGAGATTTTTGTTATTACAATGGATGGTAGCCTTGTCATTATGGAAGGTACTCCGTTGTCAAGATTTTTGTTATTCCAATGGATGGTAACCTTGTCATTATGGAAGGTAGTCTTTTGTCGAGATTTTTCTTACTCCAATGGATGGTAGCCTTGTAATTATGCAAGGTAGTCTACTGTTCAGATTTTTGTTACTTGAACAGATGG
The DNA here is from genome assembly GCA_948472305.1 of Vicia faba. Lineage (NCBI taxonomy): Eukaryota > Viridiplantae > Streptophyta > Magnoliopsida > Fabales > Fabaceae > Vicia > Vicia faba. Next base: position 677,397,772 of record OX451739.1, on the reverse strand, counting down.
TAGCCTTGTCATTATGGATGGTAGTCTATTGTCGATATTTTTGTAACTCCAATGGATGGTAATCTTGTCATTATGGAAGGTAGTTTTTAACGAGATTTTTGTTACTCCAATGGATGGTAGTCTTGTCTTTATGGAAGGTAGTCTATTGTCATGATTTTTGTTATTCCAATGGATGGTAGCCTTGTCATTATGGAAGGTAGTCTGTCGTTGAGATTTCTGTTACTCCAATAGATTGTAGCCTTGTCGTTATGTAAGGTAGTCTATTGTTCAGATTTTTTTTACTCCAATGGATGTTAGCCTTGTCATTTTGGAAGGTAGTCTGTTATTGAAATTTCTGTTACTCCAATGGATGGTAGCCTTATCATTATGGAAGGTAGTCTGTTGTCGAGATTTTTGTTATTCCAATTGATGGTAACCTTGTAATTATGGAAGGTAGTCTTTTGTCGATATGTTTCTTACACCAATGGATGGTAACGTTGTAATTATGGAAGGTAGTATGTTGTTCAGATTTTTGTTACTCTAATGGATGGTAGCCTTGTCATTATGGAAGGTAGTATTTTGTCGAGATTTTTGTTATTCCAATGGATGGTAGCCTTGTCATTATTGAAGATAGTCTGTTATCGATATCTTTGTGACTTCAATGGATGATAGCCTTGTAATTATGGAAGGTAGTCTGTTGTTGAGATTTTTGTTACTTCAATGGATGCTAGCCTTGTCATTATTGAAGGTAGTCTGTTATCGTGATTTGTGTTACCCCAATGGATGGTAGCCTTGTAATTATTGAAGGTAGTCTATTGTCGAGATTTTTGTTACTCCAATGGATGGTAGCCTTGTCATTATGGAAGGTAGTCTGTCGTTGATATTTCTGTTACTCCAATGGATTGTAGCCTTGTCATTATGTAAGGTAGCTTGTTATTCAGATTTTTGTTACTCGAACGGATGGTAACCTTGTCATTATGGAAGGTAGTCTATTGTCGAGATTTTTGTAACTCTAATGGATGGTAGCCTTATCATTACGGAAGGTAGTTTTTTATCGAGATTTTTGTTACTCCAATGGATGGTAGCCTAGTCATTATGGAATGTAGTATATTGTCAAGATTTTTGTTTTTCCAATGGATGGTAGCCTTGTCATTATGGAAGGTAGTCTATTGTCGAGATGTTTGTTATTGCAATGGATGGTAACCTTGTCATTATGGAAGGTAGTCTTTTGTCTAGATTGTTGTTACTCCAATGGATGGTAGCCTTGTCTTTATTGAAGGTAGTTTGTTGTCGATATCTTTGTTACTCCAATGGATGATCGCCTTGTCATTATGAAAGGTAGTTTGTTGTTCAGATTTTTGTTATTCCAATGGATGGTAGCCTTGTCATTATGGAAGGTAGTGAATTGTCGAGATTTTTGTTATTCCAATGGATGGTAGCCTTGTCATTATGGAAGGTATTCGGTCGTTGAGATTTTTGTTACTCCATTGGATAGTAGCCTTGTCATTATGGAATGTAGTGTTTTGTTCAAATTTTTCTTACTCCAATGGATGGTAGCCTTGTCATTATGGAAGGTAGTCTATTGTAGAGATTTTTTTTATTCCATTGGATGGTAGACTTGTCATTATGGAAGGTAGTCTGTTGTCGAGATTTTTGTTATTCCAATGGATGGTAACCTTGTCATTATGGAAGGTAGTTTGTTGTTGAGATTTGTGTTACTCCAATGTATGGTAGCCTTGTCGTTATGGAAGGTAGTTTGTCGTTGAGATTTTTGTTAGTCCAATGGATGGTAGCCTTGTCATTATGGAAGGTAGTATGTTGTCGAGATTTTTGTTATTCCAATGGATTGTAGCCCTGTCATTATGGAAGGTAGTCTTTTGTAGAGTTTTTTGTTACTCTAATCGATGGTAGCATTATCATTATTAAAGTTATCCAATTGTCGATATCTTTTACTCCAATGAATGATAGCCTTGTCCTTATGCAAGGTAGTTTGTTGTTCAGATTTTGGTTACTCCAATTGATGGTAGCCTTGTCATTATGGAAGGTAGTCTATTGTCGACATTTTTGTTATTGCAATAAATGGTAGCCTTGTCATTACAGAAGGTAGTCGGTCGTTGAGATTTCTGTTACTCCAATGGATGGTAGTCTTGTCATTATGGAAGGTAGTATGTTGTCGATATCTTTGTTACTCCAATGGATGATAGACTTGTCATTATGCAAGGTAGTTTGTTGTCGAGAATTTTTTATTCCATTGGATGGTAGCCTTGTCATTATGGAAGGTAGTTTATTGTTCAGATTTTTGTTACTCGAACAAATGGTAGCCTTGTCATTATGGATGGTAGTCTATTATCGATATTTTTGTAACTCCAATAGATGGTAATCTTATCATTATGGAAGGTAGTTTTTATCGAGATTTTTGTTACTCCAATGGATGGTAGTCATGTCTTTACGGAAGGTAGTCTATTGTCAAGATTTTTGTTATTCCAATGGATGGTAGCCTTGTCATTATGGAAGGTAGTCTGTCGTTGAGATTTCTGTTACTCCAATAGATTGTAGCCTTGTCGTTATGTAAGTTAGTCTGTTGTTCAGATTTTTTGATACTCCAATGGATGGTAGCCTTGTCATTATGGAAGGTAGTCTGTTGTCGAGATTTTTGTTATTCCAATTGATGGTAACCTTGTCATTATTGAAGGTAGTCTTTTGTCAATATTTTTCTTACACCAATGGATGGTAACCTTGTAATTATGGAAGGTAGTATGTTGTTGAGATTTTTGTTACTCCAATGGTTGGTAGCCTTGTCATTATGGAAGGTAGTCTGCCGTTGAGATTTTTGTTACTCTAATAGATTGTAGCCTTGTCATTATGTAAGGTAGTCTGTTGATCAGATTTTTGTTACTCCAATGGATGTTAGCCTTGTCATTATGGAAGGTAGTCTGTTGATGAGATTTTTGTTATTCCAATGGATGGTAGCCTTTTCATTATGGGAGGTAGTCCGTTGTTAAGATTTTTGTTATTCCAATGGATGGTAACCTTATCATTATGGAATGTAGTCTTTTGTCGAGATTTTTCTTACTCCAATGGATGGTAGCCTTGTCATTATTGATGGTAGTCTATTGTCGATATCTTTGTTACTCCATTGGATGATAGCCTTGTCATTATGCAAGTTAGTCTGTTGTTCAGATTTTTCTTAATCAAACGGATGGTAGCCTTGTCATTATGAAAGGTAGTTTATTGTCGAGATTTTTGCAACTCCCATGGATGGTAGCCTTATCATTATGGAAGGTAGTTTTTTATCGAGATTTTTGTTACTTCAATGGATGGTAGCCTTGTCATTACGGAAGGTAGTTTATTGTCGAGATTTTTGTTATTCTAATGGATGGTAGTCTTGTCATTATGGAAGGTAGACTGTCGTTGAGATTTCTGTTACTCCAATAGATTGTAGCCTTGTCATTATGTAAGGTAGTCTGTTGTTCAGATTTTTGTTACTCTAATGGATGTTAGCCTTGTCATTATGGAAACTATTTTGTTATTGAAATTTTTGTTATTCCAATGTATGGTAGCCTTGTCATTATGGAAGGTAGTCTTTTGACGAGATTTTTCTTACTCCAATGGATTGTAGCCTTGTCATTATTGAAGGTAGTCTGTTGTCGATATCTTTGTTACTCCAATGGATGATAGCCTTATCATTATGCAAGGTATTCTGTTGTTCAGATTTTTGTTACTCCAATGAATGGTAGCCTTGTCATTATGGAAGGTAGTATTTTGTCGAGATTTTTGTTATTCCAATGGATGGTATGCTTGTCATTATTGAAGATAGTCTGTTATTGATATCTTTGTTACTCCAATGGATGATAGCCTTGTCATTATGGAAGGTAGTCTGTTATTGAGATTTTTGTTACTTCAATGGATGGTAGCCTTGTCATTATTGAAGGTAGTCTGTTATCGTGATTTTTGTTACCCCAATGGATGGTAGCCTTGTAATTATTGAAGGTAGTCTATTTTCGAGATTTTTGTTACTCCAATGGATGGTAGCCTTGTCATTATGGAAGGTAGTCTGTCATTGATATTTCTGTTACTCCAATGGATTGTAGCCTTGTCATTATGTCAGGTAGCCTGTTATTCAGATTTTTGTAACTCCAATGGATGTTAGCCTTGTCATTATGGAAGGTAGTTTGTTGTTCATATTTTTGTTACTCGAACGGATGGTAACCTTGTCATTATGGAAGGTAGTCTTATGTCGAGATTTTTGTAACTCTAATGGATGGTAGCCTTCTCATTATGGAAGGTAGTTTTTTATCGAGATTTTTGTTACTCCAATGGATGGTAGCCTAGTCATTATGGAAGGTAGTCTATTGTCAAGATTTTTGTTATTCCAATGGATGGTAGCCTTGTCATTATTGAAGATAGTCTATTATCGATATCTTTGTTACTCCAATGGATGGTAACCTTGTCATTATGGAAGGTAGTCTTTTGTCTAGATTTTTCTTACTCCAATGGATGGTAGCCTTGTCATTATGCAAGGTAGTCTATTGTTCAGATTTTTGTTACTCGAACAAATGGTAGCCTTGTCATTATGGATGGTAGTCTATTATCGATATTTTTGTAACTCCAATAGATGGTAATCTTATCATTATGGAAGGTAGTTTTTATCGAGATTTTTGTTACTCCAATGGATGGTAGTCATGTCTTTATGGAAGGTAGTCTATTGTCAAGATTTTTGTTATTCCAATGGATGGTAGCCTTGTCATTATGGAAGGTAGTCTGTCGTTGAGATTTCTGTTACTCCAATAGATTGTAGCCTTGTCGTTATGTAAGTTAGTCTGTTGTTCAGATTTTTCTTACTCCAATGGATGTTAGCCTTGTCATTATGGAACGTAGTCTATTATTGAAATTTTTGTTACTCCAATGGATGGTAGCCTTGTCATTATGGAAGGTAGTCTGTTGTCGAGATTTTTGTTATTCCAATTGATGGTAACCTTGTCATTATTGAAGGTAGTCTTTTGTCGATATTTTTCTTACACCAATGGATGGTAACCTTGTAATTATGGAAGGTAGTATGTTGTTGAGATTTTTGTTACTCCAATGGATGGTAGCCTTGACATTATGGAAGGTAGTCTGCCGTTGAGATTTTTGTTACTCCAATAGATTGTAGCCTTGTCATTATGTAAGGTAGTCTGTTGATCAGATTTTTGTTACTCCAATGGATGTTAGCCTTGTCATTATGGAAGTTAGTCTGTTGATGAGATTTTTGTTATTCCAATGGATGGTAGCCTTTTCATTATGGGAGGTAGTCCGTTGTTAAGATTTTTGTTATTCCAATGGATGGTAACCTTGTCATTATGGAATGTAGTCTTTTGTCGAGATTTTTCTTACTCCAATGGATGGTAGCCTTGTCATTATTGATGGTAGTCTATTGTCGATATCTTTGTTACTCCATTGGATGATAGCCTTGTCATTATGCAAGTTAGTCTGTTGTTCATATTTTTCTTACTCAAACGGATGGTAGCCTTGTCATTATGAAAGGTAGTTTATTGTCGAAATTTTTGCAACTCCAATGGATGGTAGCCTTATCATTATGGAAGGTAGTTTTTTATCGTGAATTTTGTTATTTCAATGGATGGTAGCCTTGTCAATATGGAAGGTAGTTTATTGTCGAGATTTTTGTTATTCTAATGGATGGTAGACTTGTCATTATGGAAGGTAGTCTGTCGTTGATTTCTGTTACTCCAATAGATTGTAGCCTCGTCATTATGTAAGGTAGTCTGTTGTTCAGATTTTTGTTACTCTAATGGATGTTAGCCTTGTCATTATGGAAAGTATTTTGTTATTGAAATTTTTGTTATTCCAATGTATGGTAGCCTTCTCATTATGGAAGGTAGTCTTTTGACGAGATTTTTCTTACTCCAATGGATTGTAGCCTTGTCATTATTGAAGGTAGTCTGTTGTCGATATCTTTGTTACTCCAATGGATGATAGCCTTATCATTATGCAAGGTAGTCTGTTGTTCAGATTTTTGTTACTCCAATGGATGGTAGCCTTGTCATTATGGAAGGTAGTATTTTGTCGAGATTTTTGTTATTCCAATGGATGGTATGCTTGTCATTATTAAAGATAGTCTGTTATCGATATCTTTGTTACTCCAATGGATGATAGCCTTTTCATTATGGAAGGTAGTCTGTTATTGAGATTTTTGTTACTTCAATGGATGGTAGCCTTGTCATTATTGAAGGTAGTCTGTTATCGTGATTTTTGTTAACCCAATGGATGGTAGCCTTGTAATTATTGAAGGTAGTCTATTTTCGAGATTTTTGTTACTCCAATGGATGGTAGCCTTGTCATTATGGAAGGTAGTCTTTCGTTGATATTTCTGTTACTCCCATGGATTTTAGCCTTGTCATTATGTAAGGTAGCCTGTTATTCAGATTTTTGTTACTTCAATGGATGTTAGCCTTGTCATTATGGAAGGTAGTCTGTTGTTCATATTTTTGTTACTCGAACGGATGGTAACCTTGTCATTATGGAAGGTAGTCTATTGTCGAGATTTTTGTAACTCTAATGGATGGTAGCCTTCTCATTATGGAAGGTAGTTTTTTATCGAGATTTTTGTTACTCCAATGGATGGTAGCCTAGTCATTATGGAAGGTAGTCTATTGTCAAGATTTTTGTTATTCCAATGGATGGCAGCCTTGTCATTATTGAAGATAGTCTATTATCGATATCTTTGTTACTCCAATGGATGATAGCCTTGTCATTATGAAAGGTAGTCTGTTGTGGAGATTTTTATTACTCCAATGGATGGTAGCCTTGTCATTATGGAAGGTAGTCTCTCGTTGAGATTTCTGTTACTCCAATGGATTGTGGCCTTGTCATTATGTAAGTTAGTTTGTTGTTTAGATTTTTGTTACTCCAATGGTTGTTAGCCTTGTCATTATGGAAGGTAGTCTGTTATTGAGATTTTTGTTATTACAATGGATGGTAGCCTTGTCATTATGGAAGGTACTCTGTTGTCAAGATTTTTGTTATTCTAATGGATGGTAACCTTGTCATTATGGAAGGTAGTCTTTTGTCGAGATTTTTCTTACTCCAATGGATGGTAGCCTTGTCATTATGCAAGGTAGTCTACTGTTCAGATTTTTGTTACTCGAACAGATGGTAGCCTTGTCATTATGGATGGTAGTCTATTGTCGATATTTTTGTAACTCCAATGGATGGTAATCTTATCATTATGGAAGGTAGTTTTTATCGAGATTTTTGTTACTCCAATGGATGGTAGTCTTGTCTTTATGGAAGGTAGTCTATTGTCAAGATTTTTGTTATTCCAATGGATGGTAGCCTTTTCATTATGGAATGTAGTATGTCGTTGAGATTTCTGTTACTACAATAGATTGTAGCCTTGTCGTTATGTAAGGTAGTCTATTGTTTAGATTTTTCTTACTCCAATGGATGTTAGCCTTGTCATTATGGAAGGTAGTATGTTATTGAAATTTCTGTTACTCCAATGGATGGAAGCCTTGTCATTATGGATGGTAGTCTATTGTCGATATTTTTGTAACTCCAATGGATGGTAATCTTATCATTATGGAAGGTAGTTTTTATCGAGATTTTTGTTACTCCAATGGATGGTAGTCTTGTCTTTATGGAAGGTAGTCTATTGTCAAGATTTTTGTTATTCCAATGGATGGTAGCCTTGTCATTATGGAAGGTAGTCTGTCGTTGAGATTTCTGTTACTCCAATAGATTGTAGCCTTGTCGTTATGTAAGGTAGTCTATTGTTCAGATTTTTCTTACTCCAATGGATGTTAGCCTTGTCATTATGGAAGGTAGTCTGTTATTGAAATTTCTGTTACTCCAATGGATGGTAGCCTTATCATTATGGAAGGTAGTCTGTTGTCGAGATTTTTGTTATTCCAATTGATGGTAACCTTGTAATTATGGAAGGTAGTCTTTTGTCGATATTTTTCTTACACCAATGGATGGTAACCTTGTAATTATGGAAGGTAGTATGTTGTCGAGATTTTTGTTACTCCAATTGATGGTAGCCTTGTCATTATGGAAGGTAGTCTGCCATTGAGATTTTTGTTACTCCAATAGATTGTAGCCTTGTCATTATGCAAGGTAGTCTGTTGTTCAGATTTTTGTTACTCCAATGGATGTTAGCCTTGTCATTATGGAAGGTAGTCTGTTGATGAGATTTTTGTTATTCCAATGGATGGTAGCCTTTTCATTAATGAGAGGTAGTCTGTTGTCGAGATTTTTGTTATTCCAATGGATGGTAACCTTGTCATTATGGAATGTAGTCCTTTGTCGAGATTTTTCTTACTCCAATAGATGGTAGCCTTGTCATTATTGAAGGTAGTCTATTGTCGATATATTTGTTACTCCATTGGATGATAGCCTTGTCATTATGCAAATTAGTCTGTTGTTCAGATTTTTCTTACTCAAACGGATGGTAGCCTTGTCATTATGGAAGGTATTTTATTGTCGATATTTTTGCAACTCCAATGGATGGTAGCCTTATCATTATGGAAGGTAGTTTTTTATCGAGATTTTTGTTACTTCAATGGTTGGTAGCCTTGTCATTATGGAAGGTAGTCTATTGTCGAGATTTTTGTTATTCTAATGGATGGTAGTCTTGTCATTATGGAAGGTAGTCTGTCGTTGAGATTTCTGTTACTCCAATGGATTGTAGCCTTGTCATTATGTAAGGTAGTCTGTTGTTCAGATTTTTGTTACTGTAATGGATGTTAGCCTTGTCATTATGGAAAGTAGTCTGTTATTGAAATTTTTGTTATTCCAATGTATGGTAGCCTTGTCAATATGGAAGGTACTCCGTTGTCAATATTTTTGTTATTCCAATGGATGGTAACCTTGTCATTATGGAAGGTAGTCTTTTGTCGAGATTTTTCTTACTCCAATGGATGGTAGCCTTGTCATTATGCAAGGTAGTCTACTGTTCAGATTTTTGTTACTCGAACAGATGGTAGCCTTATCATTATGGATTGTAGTCTATTGTCGATATTTTTGTAACTCCAATGGATGGTAATCTTATCATTATGGAAGGTAGTTTTTATCGAGATTTTTGTTACTCCAATGGATGGTAGTCTTGTCTTTATGGAAGGTAGTCTATTGTCAAGATTTTTGTTATTCCAATGGATGGTAGCCTTTTCATTATGGAAGGTAGTCTGTCGTTGAGATTTCTGTTACTACAATAGATTGTAGCCTTGTCGTTATGTAAGGTAGTCTATTGTTTAGATTTTTCTTACTCCAATGGATGTTAGCCTTGTCATTATGGAAGGTAGTCTGTTATTGAAATTTCTGTTACTCCAATGGATGGTAGCCTTATCATTATGGAAGGTAGTCTGTTGTCGAGATTTTTGTTATTCCAATTGATGGTAACCTTGTAATTATGGAAGGTAGTCTTTTGTCGATATTTTTCTTACACCAATGGATGGTAACCTTGTAATTATGGAAGGTAGTATGTTGTCGAGATTTTTGTTACTCCAATTGATGGTAGCCTTGTCATTATGGAAGGTAGTCTGCCGTTGAGATTTTTGTTACTCCAATAGATTGTAGCCTTGTCATTATGCAAGGTAGTCTGTTGTTCAGATTTTTGTTACTCCAATGGATGTTAGCCTTGTCATTATGGAAGGTAGTCTGTTGATGAGATTTTTGTTATTCCAATGGATGGTAGCCTTTTCATTAATGAGAGGTAGTCTGTTGTCGAGATTTTTGTTATTCCAATGGATGGTAACCTTGTCATTATGGAATGTAGTCCTTTGTCGAGATTTTTCTTACTCCAATAGATGGTAGCCTTGTCATTATTGAAGGTAGTCTATTGTCGATATATTTGTTACTCCATTGGATGATAGCCTTGTCATTATGCAAATTAGTCTGTTGTTCAGATTTTTCTTACTCAAACGGATGGTAGCCTTGTCATTATGGAAGGTATTTTATTGTCGATATTTTTGCAACTCCAATGGATGGTAGCCTTATCATTATGGAAGGTAGTTTTTTATCGAGATTTTTGTTACTTCAATGGTTGGTAGCCTTGTCATTATGGAAGGTAGTTTATTGTCGAGATTTTTGTTATTCTAATGGATGGTAGTCTTGTCATTATGGAAGGTAGTCTGTCGTTGAGATTTCTGTTACTCCAATGGATTGTAGCCTTGTCATTATGTAAGGTAGTCTGTTGTTCAGATTTTTGTTACTGTAATGGATGTTAGCCTTGTCATTATGGAAAGTAGTCTGTTATTGAAATTTTTGTTATTCCAATGTATGGTAGCCTTGTCAATATGGAAGGTACTCCGTTGTCAATATTTTTGTTATTCCAATGGATGGTAACCTTGTCATTATGGAAGGTAGTCTTTTGTCGAGATTTTTCTTACTCCAATGGATGGTAGCCTTGTCATTATGCAAGGTAGTCTACTGTTCAGATTTTTGTTACTCGAACAGATGGTAGCCTTATCATTATGGATTGTAGTCTATTGTCGATATTTTTGTAACTCCAATGGATGGTAATCTTATCATTATGGAAGGTAGTTTTTATCGAGATTTTTGTTACTCCAATGGATGGTAGTCTTGTCTTTATGGAAGGTAGTCTATTGTCAAGATTTTTGTTATTCCAATGGATGGTAGCCTTTTCATTATGGAATGTAGTATGTCGTTGAGATTTCTGTTACTACAATAGATTGTAGCCTTGTCGTTATGTAAGGTAGTCTATTGTTTAGATTTTTCTTACTCCAATGGATGTTAGCCTTGTCATTATGGAAGGTAGTATGTTATTGAAATTTCTGTTACTCCAATGGATGGAAGCCTTATCATTATGGAAGGTAGTCTGTTGTCGAGATTTTTGTTATTCCCATTGATGGTAACCTTGTAATTATGGAAGGTAGTCTTTTGTCGATATTTTTCTTACACCAATGGATGGTAACCTTGTTATTATGGAAGGTAGTATGTTGTCGAGATTTTTGTTACTCCAATGGATGGTAGCCCTGTCATTATGGAAGGTAGTCTGCTGTTGAGATTTTTGTTACTCCAATAGATTGTAGCCTTGTCATTATGTAAGGTAGTCTGTTGTTCAGATTTTTGTTACTCCAATGGATGTTAGCCTTGTCATTATGGAAGGTAGTTTGTTGATGAGATTTTTGTTATTCCAATGGATGGTAGCCTTTTCATTATGGGAGGTAGTCCGTTGTCGAGATTTTTGTTATTCCAATGGATGGTATCCTTGTCATTATGGAATGTAGTCTTTTGTCGAGAATTTTCTTACTCCAATGGATGGTAGCGTTGTCATTATTGAAGGTAGTCTATTCTCGATATCTTTGTTACTCCATTGGATGATAGCCTTGTCATTATGCAAGTTAGTCTGTTGTTCAGATTTTCTTACTCAAACGGATGGTAGCCTTGTCATTATGGAAGGTAGTTTATTGTCGAGATTTTTGCAACTCCAATGGATGGTAGCCTTATCATTATGGAAGGTAGTTTTTTATCGAGATTTTTGTTACTTCAATGGATGGTAGCCTTGTCATTATGGAAGGTAGTTTATTGTCGAGATTTTTGTTATTCTAATGGTTGGTAGTCTTGTCATTATGGAAGGTAGTCTGTCGTTGAGATTTCTGTTACTCCAATGGATTGTAGCCTTGTCATTATGTAAGGTAGTCAGTTGTTCAGATTTTTGTTACTCTAATGGATGTTAGCCTTGTCATTATGGAAAGTAGTCTGTTATTGAAATTTTTGTTATTCCAATGTATGGTAGCCTTGTCATTATGGAAGGTAGTCTTTTGTCGAGATTTTTCTTACTCCAATGGATGGTAGCCTTGTCATTATTGAAAGTAGTCTATTGTCGATATCTTTGTTACTCCAATGGAAGATAGCCTTGTCATTATGGAAGGTAGTTTTTTGATGAGATTTTTGTTATTCCAATGGATGGTAGCCTTGTCATTATGGAAGGTAGCCCATTGTCGAGATTTTTGTTATTCCAATGGATGGTAACCTTGTCATTATGGAAGGTATTCTTTTGTCGATATTTTTCTTACTCCAATGGATGGTAGCCTTGTCATTATTGAAGGTAGTCTATTGTCGATATCTTTGTTACTCCAACGGATGGTAGCCTTGTCATTATGGAAGGTAGTCTATTGTCGAGATTATTGTAACTCTAATGGATGGTAGCCTTATCATTATGGATGGTAGTTTTTTATCGAGATTTTTGTTATTCCAATTGATGGTAACCTTGTAATTATGGAAGGTAGTCTTTTGTCGATATTTTTCTTACACCAATGGATGGTAACCTTGTAATTATGGAAGGTAGTATGTTGTCGAGATTTTTGTTACTCCAATGGATGGTAGCCTTGTCATTATGGAAGGTAGTCTGCCATTGAGATTTTTGTTACTCCAATAGATTGTAGCCTTGTCATTATGCAAGGTAGTCTGTTGTTCAGATTTTTGTTACTCCAATGGATGTTAGCCTTGTCATTATGGAAGGTAGTCTGTTGATGAGATTTTTGTTATTCCAATGGATGGTAGCCTTTTCATTAATGAGAGGTAGTCTGTTGTCGAGATTTTTGTTATTCCAATGGATGGTAACCTTGTCATTATGGAATGTAGTCCTTTGTCGAGATTTTTCTTACTCCAATAGATGGTAGCCTTGTCATTATTGAAGGTAGTCTATTGTCGATATATTTGTTACTCCATTGGATGATAGCCTTGTCATTATGCAAATTAGTCTGTTGTTCAGATTTTTCTTACTCAAACGGATGGTAGCCTTGTCATTATGGAAGGTATTTTATTGTCGATATTTTTGCAACTCCAATGGATGGTAGCCTTATCATTATGGAAGGTAGTTTTTTATCGAGATTTTTGTTACTTCAATGGTTGGTAGCCTTGTCATTATGGAAGGTAGTTTATTGTCGAGATTTTTGTTATTCTAATGGATGGTAGTCTTGTCATTATGGAAGGTAGTCTGTCGTTGAGATTTCTGTTACTCCAATGGATTGTAGCCTTGTCATTATGTAAGGTAGTCTGTTGTTCAGATTTTCGTTACTGTAATGGATGTTAGCCTTGTCATTATGGAAAGTAGTCTGTTATTGAAATTTTTGTTATTCCAATGTATGGTAGCCTTGTCAATATGGAAGGTACTCCGTTGTCAATATTTTTGTTATTCCAATGGATGGTAACCTTGTCATTATGGAAGGTAGTCTTTTGTCGAGATTTTTCTTACTCCAATGGATGGTAGCCTTGTCATTATGCAAGGTAGTCTACTGTTCAGATTTTTGTTACTCGAACAGATGGTAGCCTTATCATTATGGATTGTAGTCTATTGTCGATATTTTTGTAACTCCAATGGATGGTAATCTTATCATTATGGAAGGTAGTTTTTATCGAGATTTTTGTTACTCCAATGGATGGTAGTCTTGTCTTTATGGAAGGTAGTCTATTGTCAAGATTTTTGTTATTCCAATGGATGGTAGCCTTTTCATTATGGAATGTAGTATGTCGTTGAGATTTCTGTTACTACAATAGATTGTAGCCTTGTCGTTATGTAAGGTAGTCTATTGTTTAGATTTTTCTTACTCCAATGGATGTTAGCCTTGTCATTATGGAAGGTAGTATGTTATTGAAATTTCTGTTACTCCAATGGATGGAAGCCTTATCATTATGGAAGGTAGTCTGTTGTCGAGATTTTTGTTATTCCAATTGATGGTAACCTTGTAATTATGGAAGGTAGTCTTTTGTCGATATTTTTCTTACACCAATGGACGGTAACCTTGTTATTATGGAAGGTAGTATGTTGTCGAGATTTTTGTTACTCCAATGGATGGTAGCCCTGTCATTATGGAAGGTAGTCTGCCGTTGAGATTTTTGTTACTCCAATAGATTGTAGCCTTGTCATTATGTAAGGTAGTCTGTTGTTCAGATTTTTGTTACTCCAATGGATGTTAGCCTTGTCATTAAGGAAGGTAGTTTGTTGATGAGATTTTTGTTATTCCAATGGATGGAAGCCTTTTCATTATGGGAGGTAGTCCGTTGTCGAGATTTTTGTTATTCCAATGGATGGTATCCTTGTCATTATGGAATGTAGTCTTTTGTCGAGAATTTTCTTACTCCAATGGATGGTAGCGTTGTCATTATTGAAGGTAGTCTATTCTCGATATCTTTGTTACTCCATTGGATGATAGCCTTGTCATTATGCAAGTTAGTCTGTTGTTCAGATTTTCTTACTCAAACGGATGGTAGCCTTGTCATTATGGAAGGTAGTTTATTGTCGAGATTTTTGCAACTCCAATGGATGGTAGCCTTATCATTATGGAAGGTAGTTTTTTATCGAGATTTTTGTTACTTCAATGGATGGTAGCCTTGTCATTATGGAAGGTAGTTTATTGTCGAGATTTTTGTTATTCTAATGGATGGTAGTCTTGTCATTATGGAAGGTAGTCTGTCGTTGAGATTTCTGTTACTCCAATGGATTGTAGCCTTGTCATTATGTAAGGTAGTCAGTTGTTCAGATTTTTGTTACTCTAATGGATGTTAGCCTTGTCATTATGGAAAGTAGTCTGTTATTGAAATTTTTGTTATTCCAATGTATGGTAGCCTTGTCATTATGGAAGGTAGTCTTTTGTCGAGATTTTTCTTACTCCAATGGATGGTAGCCTTGTCATTATTGAAAGTAGTCTATTGTCGATATCTTTGTTACTCCAATGGAAGATAGCCTTGTCATTATGGAAGGTAGTTTTTTGATGAGATTTTTGTTATTCCAATGGATGGTAGCCTTGTCATTATGGAAGGTAGCCCATTGTCGAGATTTTTGTTATTCCAATGGATGGTAACCTTGTCATTATGGAAGGTATTCTTTTGTCGATATTTTTCTTACTCCAATGGATGGTAGCCTTGTCATTATTGAAGGTAGTCTATTGTCGATATCTTTGTTACTCCAACGGATGGTAGCCTTGTCATTATGGAAGGTAGTCTATTGTCGAGATTATTGTAACTCTAATGGATGGTAGCCTTATCATTATGGATGGTAGTTTTTTATCGAGATTTTTGTTACTCCAATGGATGGTAGCCTAGTTATTATGGAAGGTAGTCTGTTGTCGAGATTTTTGTTATTCCAATGGATGGTAACCTTGTCATTATGGAATGTAGTCTATTATCGATATCTTTTTTACTCCATTGGATGATAGCCTTGTCATTATGCAAGTTAGTCTGTTGTTCAGATTTTTCTTACTCAAACGGATGGTAGCCTTGTCATTATGGAAGGTAGTTTATTGTCGAGATTTTTGCAACTCCAATGGATGGTAGCCTTATCATTATGGAAGGTAGTCTATTGTCAAGATTTTTGTTATTCCAATGGATGGTAGCCTTGTCATTATGGAAGGTAGTCTGTCGTTGAGATTTCTGTTACTCCAATAGATTGTAGCCTTGTCGTTATGTAAGGTAGTCTATTGTTCAGATTTTTCTTACTCCATTGGATGTTAGCCTTGTCATTATGGAAGGTAGTCTGTTATTGAAATTTCTGTTACTCCAATGGATGGTAGCCTTATCATTATGGAAGGTAGTCTGTTGTCGAGATTTTTGTTATTCCAATTGATGGTAACCTTGTAATTATGGAAGGTAGTCTTTTGTCGATATTTTTCTTACACCAATGGATGGTAACCTTGTAATTATGGAAGGTAGTATGTTGTCGAGATTTTTGTTACTCCAATGGATGGTAGCCTTGTCATTATGGAAGGTAGTCTGCCGTTGAGATTTTTGTTACTCCAATAGATTGTAGCCTTGTCATTATGCAAGGTAGTCTGTTGTTCAGATTTTTGTTACTCCAATGGATGTTAGCCTTGTCATTATGGAAGGTAGTCTGTTGATGAGATTTTTGTTATTCCAATGGATGGTAGCCTTTTCATTAATGGGAGGTAGTCTGTTGTCGAGATTTTTGTTATTCCAATGGATGGTAACCTTGTCATTATGGAATGTAGTCCTTTGTCGAGATTTTCTTACTCCAATAGATGGTAGCCTTGTCATTATTGAAGGTAGTCTATTGTCGATATATTTGTTACTCCATTGGATGATAGCCTTGTCATTATGCAAATTAGTCTGTTGTTCAGATTTTTCTTACTCAAACGGATGGTAGCCTTGTCATTATGGAAGGTATTTTATTGTCGATATTTTTGAAACTCCAATGGATGGTAGCCTTATCATTATGGAAGGTAGTTTTTTATCGAGATTTTTGTTACTTCAATGGATGGTAGCCTTGTCATTATGGAAGGTAGTCTATTGTCGAGATTTTTGTTATTCTAATGGATGGTAGTCTTGTCATTATGGAAGGTAGTCTGTCGTTGAGATTTCTGTTACTCCAATGGATGTAGCCTTGTCATTATGTAAGGTAGTCTGTTGTTCAGATTTTTGTTACTGTAATGGATGTTAGCCTTGTCATTATGGAAAGTAGTCTGTTATTGAAATTTTTGTTATTCCAATGGATGGTAGCCTTGTCATTATGGAAGGTAGTCTGTTGTCGAGAATTTTTTATTCCATTGGATGGTAGCCTTGTCATTATGTAAGGTAGTTTGTTGTCGAGATTTTTGTTATTCCAAAGGATGGTAACCTTGTCATTATGGAAGGTAGTTTGTTGTCGATATCTTTGTTACTCCAATTGATGATAGCCTTGTCATTATTGAAGCCATTCTGTTGTCGATATCTTTGTTACTCCAATTGATGATAGCCTTGTCATTATGCAAGGTAGTTTGTTGTCGAGAATTTTTTATTCTATTGGATGGTAGCCTTGTCATTGTGGAAGGTAGTTTGTTGTCGATGTTTTTTTATTCCAATGGATGGTAACCTTGCCATTATGGAAGGTATTCTTTTGTCTAGATTTTTGTTACTCCAATGGATGGTAGCCTTGTCATTATTGAAGGGAGTTTGTTGTCGAGATTTCTGTTATTCCAATGGATGGTAACCTTGTCATTATGGAAGGTAGTCTTTTGTCTTGATTTTTCTTACTCCAATGGATGGTAACCTTATCATTATTGAAGGTAGTCTATTGTCGATATCTTTGTTACTCCATTGTATGATAGCCTTGTCATTATCCAACTTAGTCTGTTGTTCAGAATTTTCTTACTGAAACGGATGGTAGCCTTTTCATTATGGAAGGTAGTTTATTGTCGAGATTTTTATAACTCCAATGGATGGTAGCCTTATCATTATGGAAGGTAGTTTTTTATCGAGATTTTTGTTACTTCAATGGATGGTAGCCTTGTCATTATGGAAAGTATTCTGTTGATGAGATTTTTGTTATTCCAATGGATGTTAGCCTTGTCATTATGGGAGGTAGTCTGTTGTCGAGATTTTTGTTATTCCAATGGATGGTAACCTTGTCATTATGGAATGTAGTCTATTATCGATATCTTTTTTACTCCATTGGATGATAGCCTTGTCATTATGCAAGTTAGTCTGTTGTTCAGATTTTTCTTACTCAAACGGATGGTAGCCTTGTCATTATGGAAGGTAGTTTATTGTCGAGATTTTTGCAACTCCAATGGATGGTAGCCTTATCATTATGGAAGGTAGTCTGTTGTCGAGATTTTTGTTATTCCAATTGATGGTAACCTTGTAATTATGGAAGGTAGTCTTTTGTCGATATTTTTCTTACACCAATGGATGGTAACCTTGTAATTATGGAAGGTAGTATGTTGTCGAGATTTTTGTTACTCCAATGGATGGTAGCCTTGTCATTATGGAAGGTAGTCTGCCGTTGAGATTTTTGTTACTCCAATAGATTGTAGCCTTGTCATTATGCAAGGTAGTCTGTTGTTCAGATTTTTGTTACTCCAATGGATGTTAGCCTTGTCATTATTGAAGATACTCTATTATCGATATCTTTGTTACTCCAATGGATGATAGCCTTGTCATTATGAAAGGTAGTATGTTGTCGAGATTTTTCTTACTCCAATTGATGGTAGCCTTGTCATTATGAAAGGTAGTCTGTCGTTGAGATTTATGTTACTCCAATGGATTGTGGCATTGTCATTATGTAAGTTAGTTTGTTGTTTAGATTTTTGTTACTCCAATGGATGTTAGCCTTGTCATTTTGGAAGGTAGTTTGTTGTTGAGATTTTTCTTACTCAATGGATGGTAGCGTTGTCATTATTGAAGGTAGTCTATTGTCGACGTCTTTGTTACTCCAATGGATGATCGCCTTGTCATTATGCAAGGTAGTCTATTGTCAAGATTTTTGTTACTCGAACAGATGGTAGCCTTGTCATTATGGAAGGTAGTCTATTGTCGATATTTTTGTAACTCCAATGGATGGTAATCTTATCATTATGGAAGGTAGTTTTTATCAAGATTTTTGTTACTCCAATGGATGGTAGTCTTATCATTATGGAAGGTAGTCTATTGTCAAGATTTTTGTTATTCCAATGGATGGTAGCCTTGTCATTTTGGAAGGTAGTCTGTCGTTGAGATTTCTGTTACTCCAATAGATTGTAGCCTTGTCGTTATGTAAGGTAGTCTGTTGTTCATATTTTTCTTATTCCAATGGATGTTAGCCTTGTCATTATGGAAGGTATTCTGTTATTGAAATTTTTGTTACTCCAATGGATGGTAGCCTTGTCATTATGGAAGGTAGTTTGTTGTCGAGATTTTTTTATTATTCCAATTGATGGTAACCTTGTCATTATGGAAGGTAGTCTTTTGCCAATATTTTACTTACACCAATGGACGGTAACCTTGTAATTATGGAAGGTAGTATGTTGTCGAGATTTTTGTTACTCCAATGGATGGTAGCCTTGTCATTATGGAAGATAGTTTGTTGTCGAGATTTTTTTATTATTCCAATTGATGGTAACCTTGTCATTATGGAAGGTAGTCTTTTGCCAATATTTTACTTACACCAATGGACGGTAACCTTGTAATTATGGAAGGTAGTATGTTGTCGAGATTTTTGTTACTCCAATGGATGGTAGCCTTGTCATTATGGAAGGTAGTCTGTCGTTGAGATTTTTGTTACTCCAATAGATTGGAGCCTTGTCATTATGTAAGGTAGTCTGTTGTTCAGATTTTTGTTACTCCAATGGATGTTAGCCTTGTCATTATGGAAAGTAGTCTGTTGATGAGATTTTTGTTATTCCAATGGATGTTAGCCTTGTCATTATGGGAGGTAGTCTGTTGTCGAGATTTTTGTTATTCCAATGGATGGTAACCTTTTCATTATGGAATGTAGTCTTTTGTCGAGATTTTTCTTACTCCAATGGATGGTAGACTTGTCATTATTGAAGGTAGTCTATTATCGATATCTTTTTTACTCCATTGGATGATAGCCTTGTCATTATGCAAGTTAGACTGTTGTTCAGATTTTTCTTACTCAAACGGATGGTAGCCTTGTCATTATGGAAGGTAGTTTATTGTCGAGATTTTTGCAACTCCAATGGATGGTAGCCTTATCATTATGGAAGGTAGTTTTTTATCGAGATTTTTGTTACTTCAATGGATGGTAGCCTTGTCATTATGGAAGGTAGTTTATTGTCAAGATTTTTTTTATTCTAATGGATGGTAGTCTTGTAATTATGGAAGGTAGTCTGTCGTTGATATTTCTGTTACTCCAATGGATTGTAGCCTTGTCATTATGTAAGGTAGTTTGTTGTTCAGATTTTTGTTACTCTAATGGATGTTAGCCTTGTCATTATGGAAAGTAGTATGTTATTGAAATTTTTGTTATTCCAATGTATGGTAGCCTTGTCATTATGGAAGGTAGTCTTTTGTTGAGATTTTTCTTACTCCAATGGATGGTAGCCTTGTCATTATTGAAAGTAGTCTATTGTCGATATCTTTGTTACTCCAATGGAAGATAGCCTTGTCATTATGGAAGGTAGTTTTTTCATGAGATTTTTGTTAGTCCAATGGATGGTAGCCTTGTCATTATGGAAGGTAGTCCATTGTCGAGATTTTTGTTATTCCAATGGATGGTATCCTTGTCATTATGAAAGGTATTCTTTTGCCGAGATTTTTGTTACTCCAATGGATGGTAGCCTTGTCATTATTGAAGGTAGTCTATTGTCGATATCTTTGTTACTCCAACGGATGGTAGCCTTGTCATTATGGAAGGTAGTCTATTGTCGAGATTATGGTAACTCTAATGGATGGTAGCCTTATCATTATGGATGGTAGTTTTTTATCGATATTTTTGTTACTCCAATGGATGGTAGCCTAGTCATTATGGAAGGTATTCTGTTGTTCATATTTTTGTTACTCCAATGGATGGTAGCCTTGTCATTATTGAAAGTAGTCTATTGTCGATATCTTTGTTACTCCAATGGAAGATAGCCTTGTCATTATGGAAGGTAGTTTTTTCATGAGATTTTTGTTAGTCCAATGGATGGTAGCCTTGTCATTATGGGAGGTAGTCTGTTGTCGAGATTTTTGTTAATCCAATGGATGGTAACCTTGTCATTATGGAATGTAGTCTTCTGTCGAGATTTTTCTTACTCCAATGGATGGTAGCCTTGTCATTATTGAAGGTAGTCTATTATCGATATCTTTGTTACTCCATTGGATGATAGCCTTGTCATTATGCAAGTTAGTCTGTTGTTCAGATTTTTCTTACTCAAACGGATGGTAGCCTTGTCATTATGGAAGGTAGTTTATTGTCTAGATTTTTGCAACTCCAATGGATGGTAGCCTTATCATTTTGGAAGGTAGTTTTTTATCGAGATTTTTGTTACTTCAATGGATGGTAGCCTTGTCATTATGGAAGGTAGTTTATTGTCGAGATTTTTTTTATTCTAATGGATGGTAGTCTTGTAATTATGGAAGGTAGTCTGTCGTTGATATTTCTGTTACTCCAATGGATTGTAGACTTGTCATTATGTAAGGTAGTTTGTTGTTCAGATTTTTGTTACTCTAATGGATGTTAGCCTTGTCATTATGGAAAGTAGTATGTTATTGAAATTTTTGTTATTCCAATGTATGGTAGCCTTGTCATTATGGAAGGTAGTCTTTTGTTGAGATTTTTCTTACTCCAATGGATGGTAGCCTTGTCATTATTGAAAGTAGTCTATTGTCGATATCTTTGTTACTCCAATGGAAGATAGTCTTGTTATTATGGAAGGTAGTTTTTTCATGAGATTTTTGTTAGTCCAATGGATGGTAGCCTTGTCATTATGGAAGGTAGTCCATTGTCGAGATTTTTGTTATTCCAATGTATGGTAGCCTTGTCATTATGGAAGGTAGTCTTTTGTTGAGATTTTTCTTACTCCAATGGATGGTAGCCTTGTCATTATTGAAAGTAGTCTATTGTTGATATCTTTGTTACTCCAATGGAAGATAGCCTTGTCATTATGGAAGGTAGTTTTTTCATGAGATTTTTGTTAGTCCAATGGATGGTAGTCTTGTCATTATGGAAGGTAGTCCATTGTCGAGATTTTTGTTATTCCAATGGATGGTATCCTTGTCATTATGAAAGGTATTCTTTTGTCGAGATTTTTGTTACTCCAATGGATGGTAGCCTTGTCATTATGGAAGGTAGTCTATTGTCGATATCTTTGTTACTCCAACGGATGGTAGCCTTGTCATTATGGAAGGTAGTCTAATGTCGAGATTATTGTAACTCTAATGGATGGTAGCCTTATCATTATGGATGGTAGTTTTTTATCGATATTTTTGTTACTCCAATGGATGGTAGCCTAGTCATTATGGAAGGTATTCTGTTGTTCAGATTTTTGTTACTCCAATGGATGGTAGCCTTGTCATTATGGAAGGTAGTCTATTGTCGAGAATTTTTTATTCCATTTGATGGTAGCCTTCTCATTATGTAAGGTAGTTTGTTGTCGAGATTTTTGTTATTCCAATGGATGGTAACCTTGTCATTATGGAAGGTAGTCTTTTGTCAAGATTTTTGTTACTCCAATGGATGGTAGCCTTGTCATTATTTAAGCTAGTCTGTTGTTGATATCTTTGTTACTCCAATTGATGATAGCCTTGTCATTATGCAAGGTAGTTTGTTGTCGAGAATTTTTTATTCCATTGGATGGTAGCCTTGTCATTGTGGAAGGTAGTTTGTTGTCGAAATTTTTTTTATACCAATGGATGGTAACCTTGTCATTATGGAAGGTATTCTTTTGTCGATATTTTTGTTACTCCAATGGATGGTAGCCTTGTCATTATTGAAGGGAGTCTGTTGTCGAGATTTTTGTTATTCCAATGGATGGTAACCTTGTCATTATGGAAGGTAGTCTTTTGTCGAGATTTTTCTTACTCCAATGGATGGTAACCTTGTCATTATTGAAGGTAGTCTATTGTCGATATCTTTGTTACTCCATTGGATGATAGCCTTGTCATTATCCAACTTAGTCTGTTGTTCAGATTTTTCTTACTGAAACGGATGGTAGCCTTGTCATTATGGAAGGTAGTTTATTGTCGAGATTTTTATAACTCCAATGGATGGTAGCCTTATCATTATGGAAGGTAGTTTTTTATCGAGATTTTTATTACTTCAATGGATGGTAGCCTTGTCATTATGGATGGTAGTTTATTGTCGATATTTTTGTTATTCCAATGGATGGTAGCCTTGTCATTATGGAAGGTAGTCTTTTGTCGAGATTTTTGTTACTCCAATGGATGGTAGCCTTGTCATTATTTAAGGTAGTCTGTTGTTCAGATTTTTGTTACTCTAATGGATGTTAGCCTTGTCATTATGGAAGGTAGTCTGTTATTGAAATTTTTGTTATTCCAATGGATGGTAGCCTTGTCATTATGGAAGGTCGTCCGTTGTCGAGATTTTTGTTATTCCAATGTATGGTAACCATGTCATTATGGAAGGTAGTCTTTTGTCTAGATTTTTGTTACTCCAATGGATGGTAGCCTTGTCATTATTGAAAATAGTCTATTGTCGATATCTTTGTTACTCCAATGGATGATAGCCTTGTCATTATGGAAAGTAGTTTTTTGATTAGATTTTTGTTATTCCAATGGATGGTAGCCTTGTCATTATGGAAGGTAGTCCGTTGTCGATATTTTTGTTATTCCAATGGATGGTAACCTTGTCATTATGGAAGGTATTCTTTTGTCAAGATTTTTGTTACTCCAATGGATGGTAGCCTTGTCATTATTAAAGGTAGTCTATTGTCGATATCTTTGTTACTCCAACGGATGGTAGCCTTGTCATTATGGAAGGTAGTCTCTTGTCGAGATTATTGTAACTCTAATGGATGGTAGCCTTATCATTATGGATAGTAGTTTTTACCGAGATTTTTGTTACTCCAATGGATGGTAGCCTAGTCATTATGGAAGGTATTCTGTTGTTAAGATTTTTGTTACTACAATGGATGGTAGCCTTGTCATTATGGAAGGTAGTCTGTTGTCGAGAATTTTTTGTTCCATTGGATGGTAGCCTTGTCATTATGTAAGGTAGTTTGTTTTCGATATTTTTGTTATTCCAATGGATGGTAACCTTGTCATTATGGAAGGTAGTCTTTTGTCGAGATTTTTCTTACTCCAATGGATGGTAGCCTTGTTATTATTGAAGCTAGTTTGTTGCCGATATCTTTGTTACTCCAATTGATGATAGCCTTGTCTTTATGCAAGGTAGTTTATTGTCGAGAATTTTTTATTCCATTGGATGGTAGTCTTGTCATTGTGGAAGGTAGTTTGTTGTCGAGGTTTTTTTTATTCCAATGGATGGTAACCTTGTCATTATGGAAGGTAGTCTTTTGTCGAGATTTTTGTTACTCCAATGGATGGTAGCCTTGTCATTATTGAAGGGAGTCTATTGTCGAGATTTTTGTTATTCCAATGGATGGTAACCTTGTCATTATGGAAGGTAGTCTTTTGTCAAGATTTTTCTTATTCCAATGGATGGTAGCCTTGTCATTATTGAAGGTAGTCTATTGTTGATATCTTCGTTACTCCAATGGATGTTGGCCTTGTCATTATGGAAGGTATTCTGTTATTGATATTTTTGTTATTCCAATGGATGGTAGCCTTGTCATTATGGAAGGTAGTCTGTTGTCGAGATTTTTGTTATTCCAATGTATGGTAACCTTGTCATTATGGAAGGTAGTCTTTTGTCGAGATTTTTCTTACTCCAATGGATGGTAGCCTTGTCATTATTGAAAGTAGTCTATTGTCGATATCTTTGTTAATCCAATGGATGATAGCCTTGTCATTATGGAAGGTAGTTTGTTGATGAGATTTTTGTTATTTTAATGGATGGTAGCCTTGCCATTATGGAAGGTAGTTCATTGTCGAGATTTTTGTTTTTCCTATGGATGGTAACCTTGTCATTATGGAAGGTAGTCTTTTGTCGAGATTTTTCTTACTCCAATGGATGATAGCCTTTTCATTATTGAAGGTAGTCTATTGTCGATATCTTTGTTACTCCAATGGATAATAACCTTGTCATTATGCAAGGTAGTCTGTTGTTCAGATTTTTGTTACTCCAACGGATGGTAGCCTTGTCATTATGGAAGGTAGTCTATTGTCGAGATTATTGTAACTCTAATGGATGGTAGCCTTATCATTATGGACGGTAGTTTTTTATCGAGATTTTTGCTACTCCAATGAATGGTAGCCTAGTCATTATGGGAGGTATTCTGTTGTTCAGATTTTTGTTATTCCAATGGATGGTAACCTTTTCATTATGGAAGGTAGTCTTTTGTCGAGATTTTTCTTACTCCAATGGATGGTAGCCTTGTCATTATTGAAGGTAGTCTGTTAGCGATATCTTTGTTACTCCAATGGATGATAGCCTTGTCATTAAGGAAGGTAGTCTATTGTCGATATTTTTATTACTCCAATGGATGGTAGCCTTGTCGTTATGGAAGGTAGTCTATTATCGATATCTTTGTTACTCTAATGGATGATAGCCTTGTCATTATGGAAGGTAGTCTGTTGTCGAGATTTTTATTACTCCAATGGATGGTAGCCTTGTCATTATGGAAGGTAGTCTATCGTTGTTATTTCTGTTACTCCAATGGATTGTAGCCTTGTCATTATGGAAGGTAGTATGTTGTTCAAATTTTTGTTACTCCAATGGATGGTAGCCTTGTCATTATGGAAGGTAGTCTATTATCGAGATTTTTGTTACTCCAATGGATGGTAGCCTTGTCATTATTAAAGGTAGTCTGTTATCGATATCTTTGTTACTCCAATGGATGATAGCCTTGTCATTATGGAAGGTAGTCTGTTGTCGATATTTTTGTTACTCCAATGGATGGTAGCCTTGTCATTATAGAAGGTAGTCTGTTATTGAGATTTATGTTACTCCAATGGATTGTAGCCTTGTCATTATGTAAGGTAGTTTGTTGTTCAAATTTTTGTTACTCCAATGGATGGTAGCCTTGTCGTTATGGAAGGTAGTCTGTTGTCGAGATTTTTATTACTCCAATGGATGGTAGCCTTGTCATTATTGAAGGTAGTCTATTGTCGATATCTTTGTCACTCCAATGGATGATAGCCTTGTCATTATGCAAGGTACTCTATTGTTCATATTTTTGTTACTCCAATGAATTGTAGCCTTGTCATTATGGAAGGTAGTCTATTGTCGAGATTTTTGATATTCCAATGGATGATAGCCTTATCATTATGGAAGGTAGTTTTTTATCGAGATTTTTGTTACTACAATGGATGGTAGCCTTGTCTTTATTGAAGGTAGACTATTGTAGAGATTTTTATTATTCCATTGGATGGTAGCCTTGTCATTATGGAAGGTAGTCTGTTGTCAAGATTTTTGTTACCCAAATGGATGTAGCTTTGTAATTATAGAAGGTAGTCTGTTATCAATATTTTTGTTACTCCAATGAATGGTAGCCTTATCATTACGGAAGGTAATCTGTCGTTGAGATTTCTGTTACTCCAATGGATGGTAGCCTTGTCATTATTAAAGGTAGTCTGTTATCGATATCTTTGTTACTCCAATGGATGATAGCCTTGTCATTATGGAAGGTAGTCTATTGTCGAGATTTTTATTACTCCAATGGATGGTAGCCTTGTCGTTATGGAAGGTAGTCTATTATCGATATCTTTGTTTCTCTAATGGATGATAGCCTGGTCATTATGGAAGGTAGTCTGTTGTCGATATTTTTGTTACGACAATGGATGGTAGCCTTGTCATTATAGAAGGTAGTCTGTCGTTGAGATTTATGTTACTCCAATGGATTATAGCCTTGTCATTATGTAAGGTAGTCTGTTGTTCAAATTTTTGTTACTCCAATGGATGGTAGCCTTGTCATTATGGAAGGTAGTTTGTTGTCGAGATTTTTGTTATTCCAATGGATGGTAACCTTGTCATTATGGAAGGTAGTCTTTTGTCGAGATTTTTATTACTCCAATGGATGGTAGCCTTGTCATTATAGAAGGTAGTCTATTGTCGATATCTTTGTAACTCCAATGGATGATAGCCTTGTCATTATGCAAGGTAGTCTGTTGTTCATATTTTTGTTACTCCAATGGATGGTAGCCTTGTCATTATGGAAGGTAGTCTATTGTCGAGATTTTTGATATTCCAATGGATGATAGCCTTATCACTATGGAAGGTAGTTTTTTATCGAGATTTTTGTTACTAAAATGGATGGTAGCCTTTTCTTTATTGAAGGTAGACTATTGTAGAGATTTTTATTATTCCATTGGATGGTAGCCTTGCCATTATGGAAGGTAGTCTGTTGTCAAGATTTTTGTTACCCAAATGGATGTAGCTTTGTCATTATAGAAGGTAGTCTGTTGTCGATATTTTTGTTACTCCAATGAATCGTAGCCTTGTCATTACGGAAGGTAGTCTGTCGTTGGGATTTCTGTTACTCCAATGGATTGTAGCCTTGTCATTATGGAAGGTAGTATGTTGTTGAGATTTTTGTTATTCCATTGGGTGGTAGCCTTGTCATTATGGTAGGTATTCTATTGTCGAGATTTTTGTTATTCCTATGGATGGTAACCTTGTCATTATTGAAGGTAGTCTATTGTCGATATCTTTGTTACTCCAATGGATGATAGCCTTGTCATTATGCAAGGTAGTCAGTTGTTCATATTTTTGTTATTCCAATGGATGATAGCCTTGTCATTACGGAAGGTAGTCCGTTGTCGAGTTTTTTGTTATTCCAATGGATGGTAGCCTTGTCATTATGGAAGGTAGTTTTTTATCGAGATTTTTGTTACTCCAATGGATGGTAGCCTTGTCTTTATGGAAGGTAGACTGTTATCGATATATTTTTTACTCCAATGGATGGTAGCCTTGTCATTATGGAAGGTAGTCTTTTGTCGAGATTTTTATTACTCCAATGGATGGTAGCCTTGTCGTTATGGAAGGTAGTCTATTATCGATATCTTTGTTACTCTAATGGATGATAGCCTTGTCATTATGGAACGTAGTCTGTTGTTGAGATTTCTGTTACTGCAATGGATTGTAGCCTTGTCATTATGGAAGGTAGTATGTTGTTCAGATTTTTGTTATTCCAATGGATGTTAGCCTTGTCATTATGGAAGGTAGTATGTTGTTGAGATTTTTGTTATTCCATTGGGTGGTAGCCCTGTCATTATGGAAGGTATTATATTGTCTAGATTTTTGTTATTCCAATGGATGGTAACCTTGTCAATATTGAAGGTAGTATTTTGTCGAGATTTTTCTTACTCCAATGGATGGAATCCTTGTCATTATTGAAGGTAGTTTGTTATCGATATCTTTGTTACTCCAATGGATGGTAGCCTTGTCATTATGTAAGGTAGTATGTTGTTCAGATTTTTGTTACTCCAATGGATGGTAGCCTTGTCATTATGGAATGTAGTCTATTGTCGAGATTTTTGTTATTCCAGTGGATGGTAACCTTGTCATTATGGAAGGTAGTTTTTTGTCGAGATTTTTGTTACTCCAATGGATGGTAGTCTTGTCATTATGGAAGGTAGTCTTTTGTCGATATTTTTGTTACCCCAATGGATGTAGCTTTGTCATTATAGAAGGTAGTCTGTTGTCGATATTTTTGTTACTCCAATGAATGGTAGCCTTGTCATTATGGAATGTAGTATGTTGTTGAGATTTCTGTTACTCCAATGGATTGTAGCCTTGTCATCATGGAAGGTAGTATGTTGTTCATATTTTTGTTATTCCAATGGATGGTAGCCTTGTCATTATGGAAGGTAGTATGTTATTGAGATTTTTGTTATTCCATTGGGTGGTAGCCTTGTCATTATGGAAGGTATTCTATTGTCGAGATTTTTGTTATTCCAATGGATGGTAACCTTCTCAATATGGAACGTAGTATTTTGTCGAGATTTTTTTTACTCCAATGGATGGTAGCCTTGTCATTATTGAAGTTAGTCTGTTATCGATATCTTTGTTACTCCAATGGATGATAGCCTTGTCATTATGGAAGGTAGTCTATTGTCGAGATTTTTTTTATTCCAATGGATAGTATCCTTGTCATTATGGAAGGTAGTCTGTCGTTGAGATTTCTGTTACTCCAATGGATAGTATCCTTGTCATTATGTAAGGTAGTTTGTTGTTCATATTTTTGTTACTCTAATGGATGTTAGACTTGTCATTATGGAAGGTAGTCTGTTATTGAAATTTTTCTTATTCCAATGGATGGTAGCCTTGTCATTATGGAAAGTATTCTATTGTCGATATTTTTGTTATTCCAATGGATGGAAACCTTGTGAATATGGAACGTAGTATTTTGTCGAGATTTTTTTTACTCCAATGGATGGTAGCCTTGTCATTATTGAAGGTAGTCCATTGTCGAGATTTTTGTTATTCCAATGGATGGTAACCTTGTCATTATGGAAGGTAGTCTTTTGTCGAGATTTTTCTTTCTCCAATGGATGGTAGCCTTGTCATTATGGAAGGTAGTCTATTATCGATATCTTTGTTACTCCAATGGATAATAACCTTGTCATTATGCAAGGTAGTCGGTTGTTCATATTTTTGTTACTCCAATGGATGGTAGCCTTGTCATTATGGAAGGTAGTCTATTGTCGAGATTATTGTAACTCTAATTGATGGTAGCCTTATCATTATGGATGGTAGTTTTTTATCGAGATTTTTGTTACTCCAATGAATGGTAGCCTAATCATTATGGAAGGTATTCTGTTGTTCAAATTTTTGTTACTCTAATGGATGTTAGCCTTGTCATTATGGAAGGTAGTTTGTTATTGAAATTTTTGTTATTCTAATGGATGATAGCCTTGTCATTACGGAAGGTAGTCCGTTATCGAGATTTTTGTTATTCCAATGGATGGTAACCTTGTCATTATGGAAGGTAGTCTTTTGTCGAGATTTTTCTTACTCCAATGGATGGTAGCCTTGTCATTAGTGAAGGTAGTATGTTATCGATATATTTTTTACTCCAATGGATGATAGCCTTGTCATTATGGAAGGTAGTCTGTTGTCGAGATTTTTATTACTCCAATGGATGGTAGCCTTGTCGTTATGGAAGGTAGTCTATTATTGATATCTTTGTTACTCTAATGGATGATAGCCTTGTCATTATGGAAGGTAGTCTGTTGTCGAGATTTTTGTTACTCCAATGGATGGTAGCCTTGTCATTATGGAAGGTAGTCTGTCGTTGAGATTTCTGTTACTCCAATGGATTGTAGCCTTGTCATTATGGAAGGTAGTCTGTTGTTCAATTTTTTGTTACTCCAATGGATGGTAGCCTTGTCATTATGGAAGGTAGTCTATTGTTGAGATTTTTGTTATTCCAATGGATGGTAACCTTGTCATTATGGAAGGTAGTATATTGTCGAGATTTTTGTTACTTCAATGGATGGTAGCCTTGTCATTATTTAAGGTAGTCTGTTATCGATATCTTTGTTACTCTAATGGATTATAGCCTTGTCATTATGGAAGCTAGTCTATTGTCGAGATTTTTATTACTCCAATGGATGGTAGCCTTGTCGTTATGGAAGGTAGTCTATTATCGATATCTTTGTTACTCTAATGAATGATAGCGTTGTCATTATGGAAGGTAGTTTGTTGTCGATATTTTTGTTACTCCAATGGATGGTAGCCTTGGCATTATGGAAGGTAGTCTTACGTTGAGATTTCTGTTACTCCAATGGATTGTAGCCTTGTCATTATGTAAGGTAGTCTGTTGTTCAAATTTTTGTTACTCCAATGGATGGTAGCCTTGTCATTATGGAAGGTATTCTGTTGTCGAGATTTTTGTTATTCCAATGGATGATAACCTTGTCATTATGGAAGGTAGTCTTTTGTCGAGATTTTTATTACTCCAATGGATGGTAGCCTTGTCATTATTGAAGGTAGTCTATTGTCAATATCTTTGTTACTCCAATGGATGATAGCCTTGTCATTATGGAAGGTAGTCTATTGTCGATATCTTTGTTACTCCAATGGATGATAGCCTTGTCATTATGCAAGGTAGTCTGTTCTTCATATTTTTGTTACTCCAATGGATGGTAGCCTTGTCATTATTGAAGGTAGTCTATTGTCGAGATTTCTGTTATTCCAATGGATGGTAGCCTTATCATTATGGAAGGTAGTTTTTTATCGATATTTTTGTTTCGACAATGGATGGTAGCCTTGTCTTTATGGAAGGTAGACTATTGTTGAGATTTTTATTATTCCAATGAATGGTAGCCTTGTCAATATAGAAGGTAGTCTGTTGTCAAGATTTTTGTTACCCAAATGGATGTAGCTTTTTCATTATAGAAGGTAGTCTGTTATCGATATTTTTGTTACTCCAATGAATGGTAGCCTTGTCATTACGGAAGGTAGTCTGTCGTTGAGATTTCTGTTACTCCAATGGATTGTAGCCTTGTCATCATGGAAGGTAGTATGTTGTTCAGATTTTTGTTATTCCAATGGATGGTAGCCTTGTCTATATGAAAGGTAGTATGTTATTCAGATATTTGTTATTCCATTGGGTGGTAGCCTTGTCATTATGGAAGGTATTCTATTGTCGAGATTTTTATTATTCCAATGGATGGTAACCTTGTCAATATTGAAGGTAGTATTTTGTCGAGATTTTTTTTACTCCAATGGATGGTAGCCTTGTCATTATTGAAGGTAGTTTGTTATCGATATCTTTGTTACTCCAATGGATGATAGCCTTGTCATTATGGAAGGTAGTCTGTTGTCGAGATTTTTGTTACTCCAATGGATGGTAGCCTTGTCAGTATGGAAGGTAGTCTATCGTTGAGATTTCTGTTACTCCAATGGATTGTAGCCTTGTCATTATGTAAGGTAGTCTGTTGTTCAGATTTTTGTTACTCCAATGGATGGTAGCCTTGTCATTATGGAATGTAGTCTATTGTCGAGATTTTTGTTATTCCAATGGATGGTAGCCTTGTCAATATGGAAGGTAGTATGTTGTTCAGATTTTTGTTATTCCAACGGATGGTAGCCTTGTCATTATGGAAGGTAGTATGTTGTTGAGATTTTTGTTACTCCAATGGATTATAGCCTTGTCATTATGGAAGGTAGTCTGTTGTTGAGATTTTTATTACCCCAATGGATGGTAGCCTTGTCGTTATGGAAGGTAGTCTATTATCGATATCTTTGTTACTCTAATGGATGATAGCCTTGTCATTATGGAAGGTAGTCTGTTGTCGAGATTTTTGTTACTCCAATGGATTGTAGCCTTGTCATTATGGAAGGTAGTCTGTTCTTGAGATTTCTGTTACTCCAATGGATTGTAGACTTGTCATTATGTAAGGTAGTCTGTTGTTCAAATTTTTGTTACTCCAATGGATGGTAGCCTTGTCATTATGGAAGGTAGTCTGTTGTCGATATCTTTGTTACTCCAATGGATAATAGCCTTGTCATTATGGAAGGTAGTCTAGTGTCGATATCTTTGTTACTCCAATGGATGATAGCCTTGTCATTATGCAAGGTAGTCTGTTGTTCATATTTTTGTTACTCCAATGGATGGTAGCTTTGTCATTATGGAAGGTAGTCTATTGTCTATATTTTTGTTATTCCAATGGATGGTAGCCTTGTCATTATGGAAGGTACTTTTTTATCGAGATTTTTGATACTCCAATGGATGGTAGCCTTGTCATTATTGAAGGTAGTCTGTTGTGGAGATTTTTATTATTCCAATGGATGGTAGCCTTGTCGTTATTGAAGTTAGTCTATTATCGATATCTTTGTTACTCTAATGGATGATAGCCTTGTCATTATAGAAGGTAGTCTGTTGTCGAGATTTTTGTTACTCCAATGGATGGTAGCCTTGTCATTATGGAAGATAGTATGTCGTTGAGATTTCTGTTACTCCAATGGATTGTAGCCTTGTCATTATGTAAGGTAGTCTGTTGTTCAAATTTTTGTTACTCCAATGGATGGTAGCCTTGTCATTAAGGAAGGTAGTTTGTTGTCGACATTTTTGTTATTCCAATGGATGGTAACCTTGTCATTATGGAAGGTAGTCTTTTGTCGAGATTTTTATTACTCCAATGGATGGTAACCTTGTCATTATTGAAGGTAGTCTATTATCGATATCTTTGTTACTCCAATGGATGATAGCCTTGTCATTATGCAAGGTAGTCTGTTGTTCATATTTTTGTTACTCCAATGCATGTTAGCCTTGTCATTATGGAAGGTAGTCTACTGTCGAGATTTTTTTTATTCCAATGGATGGTAGCCTTATCAATATGGAACGTAGTTTTTTATCGAGATTTTTGTTACTCCAATGGATGGTAGCCTTGTCTTTATGGAAGGTAGACTATTGTCGAGATTTTTATTATTCCAATGTATGGTAACCTGGTCAATATTGAAGGTAGTATTTTGTCGAGATTTTTGTTACTCCAACGGATGGTAGCCTTGTCATTATTGAAGGTAGTTTGTTATCGATATCTTTGTTACTCCAATGGATGATAGTCTTGTCATTATGGAAGGTAGCCTTTTGTCGAGATTTTTATTACTCCAATGGATGGTAGCCTTGTCATTATTGAAGGTAGTCTATTGTCGATATCTTTGTTTCTCCAATGGATGATAGCCTTGTCATTATGCAAGGTAGTCTATTGTTCATATTTTTATTACTCCAATGGATGGTAGCCTTGTCATTATGGAAGGTAGTCTATTTTCGATATTTTTGTTATTCCAATGGATGGTAGCCTTATCATTATGGAAGGTAGTTTTTTATCGAGATTTTTGTTACTACAATGGATGGTAGCCTTGTCTTTATGGAAGGTAGACTATTGTCAAAAAATTTATTATTCCAATGGATGGTAGCCTTGTCATTATGGAAGGTAGTCTGTTGTCAAGATTTTTGTTACCCAAATGGATGTAGCTTTGTCATTATAGAAGGTAGTCTGTTGTCGATATTTTTGTTACTCTAATGAATGGTAGCCTTGTCATTACGGAAGGTAGTCTGTCGTTGAGATTTCTGTTACTCCAATGGATTGTAGCCTTGTCATCATGGAAGCTAGTATGTTGTTAAGAATTTTGTTATTCCAATGGATGGTAGCCTTGTCATT
This sequence comes from Vicia faba, assembly GCA_948472305.1. Taxonomy (NCBI): domain Eukaryota; kingdom Viridiplantae; phylum Streptophyta; class Magnoliopsida; order Fabales; family Fabaceae; genus Vicia; species Vicia faba. The sequence goes on along the minus strand of OX451739.1, from coordinate 677,364,388 downwards.
ATGGAAGGTAGTATGTTGTTGAGATTTTTGTTATTCCATAGGGTGGTAGCCTTGTCATTATGGAAGGTATTCTATTGTTGAGATTTTTATTATTCAAATGGATGGTAACCTTGTCAATATTGAAGGTAGTATTTTGTCGAGATTTTTGGTACTCCAATGGATGGTAGCCTTGTCATTATTGAACGTAGTTTGTTATCGATATCTTTGTTACTCCAATGGATGATAGCCTTGTCATTATGGAAGGTAGTCTGTGGTCGAAATTTTTGTTACTCCAATGGATGGTAGCCTTGTCATTATGGAAGGTAGTCTATCTTTGAGATTTTTGTTACTCCAATGGATTGTAGCCTTGTCATTATGTAAGGTAGTTTGTTGTTCAGATTTTTGTTACTCCAATGGATGGTAGCATTGTCATTATGGAATGTAGTCTATTGTCGAGATTTTTGTTATTCCAATGGATGGTAACCTTGTCAATATGGAAGGTAGTATATTGTCGAGATTTTTGTTACTCCAATGGATGGTAGCCTTGTCATTATTGAAGGTAGTCTGTTATCGATATCTTTGTTACTCCAATGGATGATAGCCTTGTCATTATGGAAGGTAGTCTGTTGTCGAGATTTTTATTACTCCAATGGATGGTAGCCTTGTCGTTATTGAAGTTAGTCTATTATCGATATCTTTGTTACTCTAATGGATGATTGCCTTGTCATTATGGAAGGTAGTCTGTTGTCGAGATTTTTGTTACTCCAATGGATGGTAGCCTTGTCATTATGGAAGATAGTCTGTCGTTGAGATTTCTGTTACTCCAATGGATTGTAGCCTTGTCATTATGTAAGGTAGTCTGTTGTTCAAATTTTTGTTACTCCAATGGATGGTAGCCTTGTCATTAAGGAAGGTAGTTTGTTGTCGAGATTTTTGTTATTCCAATGGATGGTAACCTTGTCATTATGGAAGGTAGTCTTTTGTCGAGATTTTTATTACTCCAATGGATGGTAGCCTTGTCATTCTTGAAGGTAGTCTATTATCGATATCTTTGTTACTCCAATGGATGATAACCTTGTCATTATGCAAGGTAGTCTGTTGTTCATATTTTTGTTACTCCAATGGATGTTAGCCTTGTCATTATGGAAGGTAGTCTACTGTCGAGATTTTTTTTATTCCAATGGATGGTAGCCTTATCAATATGGAAGGTAGTTTTTTATCGAGATTTTTGTTACTCCAATGGATGGTAGCCTTGTCTTTTTGGAAGGTAGACTATTGTCGAGATTTTTATTATTCCAATGTATGGTAACCTTGTCAATATTGAAGGTAGTATTTTGTCGAGATTTTTGTTACTCCAACGGATGGTAGCCTTGTCATTATTGAAGGTAGTTTGTTATCGATATCTTTGTTACTCCAATGGATGATAGTCTTGTCATTATGGAAGGTAGTCTTTTGTCGAGATTTTTATTACTCCAATGGATGGTAGCCTTGTCATTATTGAAGGTAGTCTATTGTCGATATCTTTGTTTCTCCAATGGATGATAGCCTTGTCATTATGCAAGGTAGTCTATTGTTCATATTTTTGTTACTCCAACGGATGGTAGCCTTGTCATTATGGAAGGTAGTCTATTGTCGAGATTTTTGTTATTCCAATGGATGGTAGCCTTATCATTATGGAAGGTAGTTTTTTATCGAGATTTTTGTTACTACAATGGATGGTAGCCTTGTCTTTATGGAAGGTAGACTATTGTCGAAATTTTTATTATTCCAATGGATGGTAACCTTGTCATTATGGAAGGTAGTCTGTTGTCAAGATTTTTGTTACCCAAATGGATGTAGCTTTCTCATTATAGAAGGTAGTCTGTTGTCGATATTTTTGTTACTCTAATGAATGGTAGCCTTGTCATTACGGAAGGTAGTCTGTCGTTGAGATTTCTGTTACTCCAATGGATTGTAGCCTTGTCATCATGGAAGCTAGTATGTTGTTCAGAATTTTGTTATTCCAATGGATGGTAGCCTTGTCATTATGGAAGGTAGTATGTTGTTGAGATTTTTGTTATTCCATAGGGTGGTAGCCTTGTCATTATGGAAGGTATTATATTGTTGAGATTTTTATTATTCGAATGGATGGTAACCTTGTCAATATTGAAGGTAGTATTTTGTCGAGATTTTTGGTACTCCAATGGATGGTAGCCTTGTCATTATTGAAGGTAGTTTGTTATCGATATCTTTGTTACTCCAATGGATGATAGCCTTGTCATTATGGAAGGTAGTCTGTGGTCGAGATTTTTGTTACTCCAATGGATGGTAGCCTTGTCATTATGGAAGGTAGTCTATCTTTGAGATTTCTGTTACTCCAATGGATTGTAGCCTTGTCATTATGTAAGGTAGTCTGTTGTTCAGATTTTTGTTACTCCAATGGATGGTAGCATTGTCATTATGGAATGTAGTCTATTGTCGAGATTTTTGTTATTCCAATGGATGGTAACCTTGTCAATATGGAAGGTAGTATATTGTCGAGATTTTTGTTACTCCAATGGATGGTAGCCTTGTCATTATTGAAGGTAGTCTGTTATCGATATCTTTGTTACTCCAATGGATGATAGCCTTGTCATTATGGAAGGTAGTCTGTTGTCGAGATTTTTATTACTCCAATGGATGGTAGCCTTGTCGTTATGGAAGTTAGTCTATTATCGATATCTTTGTTACTCTAATGGATGATAGCCTTATCATTATGGAAGGTAGTCTGTTGTCGAGATTTTTGTTACTCCAATGGATGGTAGCCTTGTCATTATGGAAGATAGTCTGTCGTTGAGATTTCTGTTACTCCAATGGATTGTAGCCTTGTCATTATGTAAGGTAGTCTGTTGTTCAAATTTTTGTTACTCCAATGGATGGTAGCCTTGTCATTAAGGAAGGTAGTTTGTTGTCGAGATTTTTGTTATTCCAATGGATGGTAACCTTGTCATTATGGAAGGTAGTCTTTTGTCGAGATTTTTATTACTCCAATGGATGGTAGCCTTGTCATTATTGAAGGTAGTCTATTATCGATATCTTTGTTACTCCAATGGATGATAGCCTTGTCATTATGCAAGGTAGTCTGTTGTTCATATTTTTGTTACTCCAATGGATGTTAGCCTTGTCATTATGGAAGGTAGTCTACTATCGAGATTTTTTTTATTCCAATGGATGGTAGCCTTATCAATATGGATGGTAGTTTTTTATCGAGATTTTTGTTACTCCAATGGATGGTAGCCTTGTCTTTATGGAAGGTAGACTATTGTCGAGATTTTTATTATTCCAATCTATGGTAACCTTGTAAATATTGAAGGTAGTATTTTGTCGGGATTTTTTTTACTCCAACGGATGGTAGCCTTGTCATTATTGAGGGTAGTTTGTTATCGATATCTTTGTTACTCCAATGGATGATTGTCTTGTCATTATGGAAGGTAGTCTTTTGTCGAGATTTTTATTACTCCAATGGATGGTAGCCTTGTCATTATTGAAGGTAGTCTATTGTCGATATCATTGTTTCTCCAATGGATGATAGCCTTGTCATTATGCAAGGTAGTCTATTGTTCATATTTTTGTTACTCCAATGGATGGTAGCCTTGTCATTATGGAAGGTAGTCTATTGTCGAGATTTTTGTTATTCCAATGGATGGTAGCCTTATCATTATGGAAGGTAGTTTTTTATCGAGATTTTTGTTACTACAATGGATGGTAGCCTTGTCTTTATGGAAGGTAGACTATTGTCGAAATTTTTATTATTCCAATGGATGGTAGCCTTGTCATTATGGAAGGTAGTGTGTTGTCATGATTTTTGTTACCCAAATGGATGTAGCTTTGTCATTATAGAAGGTAGTCTGTTGTCGATATTTTTGTTACTCTAATGAATGGTAGCCTTGTCATTACGGAAGGTAGTCTGTCGTTGAGATTTCTGTTACTCCAATGGATTGTAGCCTTGTCATCATGGAAGCTAGTATGTTGTTAAGAATTTTGTTATTCCAATGGATGGTAGCCTTGTCATTATGGAAGGTAGTATGTTGTTGAGATTTTTGTTATTCCATAGGGTGGTAGCCTTGTCATTATGGAAGGTATTCTATTGTCGAGATTTTTATTATTCGAATGGATGGTAACCTTGTCAATATTGAAGGTAGTATTTTGTCGAGATTTTTGGTACTCCAATGGATGGTAGCCTTGTCATTATTGAAGGTAGTTTGTTATCGATATCTTTGTTACTCCAATGGATGATAGCCTTGTCATTATGGAAGGTAGTCTGTGGTCGAGATTTTTGTTACTCCAATGGATTGTAGCCTTGTCATTATGTAAGGTAGTCTGTTGTTCAGATTTTTGTTACTCCAATGGATGGTAGCATTGTCATTATGGAATGTAGTCTATTGTCGAGGTTTTTGTTATTCCAATGGATGGTAACCTTGTCAATATGGAAGGTAGTATATTGTCGAGATTTTTGTTACTCCAACGGATGGTAGCCTTGTCATTATTGAAGGTAGTCTGTTATCGATATCTTTGTTACTCCAATGGATGATAGCCTTGTCATTATGGAAGGTAGTCTGTGGTCGAGATTTTTGTTACTCCAATGGATGGTAGCCTTGTCATTATAGAAGGTAGTATGTTGTTGAGATTTTTGTTATTCCATTGGGTGGTAGCCTTGTCATTATGGAAGGTATTCTATTGTCGAGATTTTTATTATTCCAATGGATGGTAACCTTGTCAATATTGAAGGTAGTTTGTTATCGATATCTTTGTTACTCCAATGGATGATAGCCTTGTCATTATGGAAGGTAGTCTGTTGTCGAAATTTTTGTTACTCCAATGGATGGTAGCCTTGTCATTATGGAAGGTAGTCTATCGTTTAGATTTCTGTTACTCCAATGGATTGTAGCCTTGTCATTATGGAATGTAGTCTATTGTCGAGATTTTTGTTATTCCAATGGATGGTAACCTTGTTAATATGGAAGGTAGTATATTGTCGAGATTTTTGTTACTCCAATGGATGGTAGCCTTGTCATTATTGAAGGTAGTCTGTTATCGATATCTTTGTTACTCCAATGGATGATAGCCTTGTCATTATGGAAGGTAGTCTGTTGTCGAGATTTTTATTACTCAAATGGATGGTAGCCTTGTCGTTATGGAAGTTAGTCTATTATCGATATCTTTGTTACTCTAATGGATGATAGCCTTGTCATTATGGAAGGTAGTCTGTTGTCGAGATTTTTGTTACTCCAATGGATGGTAACCTTGTCATTATGGAAGGTAGTCTTTTGTCGAGATTTTTATTACTCCAATGGATGGTAGCCTTGTAATTATTGAAGGTAGTCTATTATCGATATCTTTGTTACTCCAATGGATGATATCCTTGTCATTATGCAAGGTAGTCTGTTGTTCATATTTTTGTTACTCCAATGGATGGTAGCCTTGTCATTATGGAAAGTAGTCTATTGTCGAGATTTTTGTTATTCGAATGGATGTTAGCCTTATCAATATGGAAGGTAGTTTTTTTATCGAGATTTTTGTTACTCCAATGGATGGTAGCCTTGTCTTTATGGAAGGTAGTCTATTGTCGAGATTTTTGTTATTCCAATGGATGATAGCCTTGTCATTATGGAAGGTAGTATGTTGTTGAGATTTTTGTTATTCCATTGGGTGGTAGCCTTATCATTATGGAAGGTATTCTATTGTCGAGATTTTTGTTATTCCAATGGATGGTAACCTTGTCAATATGGAACGTAGTATTTTGTTGAGATTTTTGTTACTCCAATCGATGGTAGCTTTGTCATTATTGAAGGTAGTCTGATATCGATATTTTTGTTACTCCAATGGATGATAGACTTGTCATTATGGAAGGTGGTCTGTCGTTGAGATTTCTGTTACTCCAATGGATTGTAGCCTTGTCATTATGGAAGGTAGTATTTTATCGAGATTTTTGTTACTCCAATGGATGGTAGCCTTGTCATTATCGAAGGCAGTCTATTGTCGAGATTTTTGTTACTGCGATGGATGGTAGCCTTGTCATTATGGAAGGTAGTCTATTGTTGAGAATTTTTTTATTCCAATGGATGGTAGCCTTGTCATTATAGAAGGTAGTTTTTTCTTGAGATTTTTGTTACTCCAATGGATGGTAGCCTTGTCATTATGGAAGGTAGTCTGTTGTCGAGATTTTTGTTACCCCAGTGGATGTAGCCTTGTCATTATAGAAGGTAGTTTGTTGTCGAGATTTTTGTTATTCCGATGGATGGTAACCTTGTCATTATGGAAGGTAGTCTTTGTCGAGATTTTTGTTATTCCGATGGATGAAAGCCTTGTCATTATTGAAGGTAGTCTATTGTCGATATCTTTGTTACTCCAATTGATGACAGGCTTTTCTTTATGCAAGGTAGTCTGTTGTTCAGATTTTTGTAATTCCAATGGATGGTAGCCTTGTCATTATGTAAGGTAGTTTATTGGCGAGATTTTTGTTATTCCAATGGATGGTAGCCTTATCATTATGGAAAGTAGTTTTTTATCTAGATTTTTGTTACTCCAATGGATGGTAGCCATGTCATTATGGAAGGTAGTCTATTGTCGAGATTTTTGTTATTCCAATGGATGGTAGCCTTGTTATTATGGAACGTAGTTTTTTGTCGATATTTTTGTTACTCCAATGGATGGTAGCCTTGTCATTATGGAAGGTAGTCTATTTTCGATATTTTTGTTACTCCAATGGATGGTAGCCTTGTCATTATTGAAGGCAGTCTATTTTCGAGATTTTTGTTACTGCGATAAATGGTAGCCTTGTCATTATGGAAAGTAGTCTATTATCGAGAATTTTTTTATTCCAATGGATGGTAGCCTTGTCATTGTGGAATGTAGTTTTTTGTCGAGATTTTTGTTATTCCAATCGATGGTAACCTTGTCATTATGGAAGGTAGTATTTTATCGAGATTTTTGTTACTCCAATGGATGGTAGCCTTGTCATTATGCAAGGTAGTATATTGTTAAGATTTCTGTTACTCTAATGGATGGTAGCCTTGTCATTATCGAAGGTAGTCTATGGTCGAGATTTTTTTTGTTCTAATGGATGGTAGCCTTATCATTATGGAAGGTAGTTTTTTATCGATATTTTTGTTACTCCAATGGATGGTAGCCATGTCATTATGGAAGGTAGTCTATTGTCGAGATTTTTGTTATTCCAATGGATGGTAGCCTTGTTATTATGGAACATAGTTTTTTGTCGATATTTTTGTTACTCCAATGGATGGTAGCCTTTTCATTATGGAAGGTAGTCTATTTTCGATATTTTTGTTACTCCAATGGATGGTAGCCTTGTCATTATCGAAGGCAGTCTATTGTCGAGATTTTTGTTACTGCGATGGATGGTAGCCTTGTCATTATGGAAGGTAGTCTATTATCGAGAATTTTTTTATTCCAATGGATGGTAGCCTTGTCATTGTGGAAGGTAGTTTTTTGTTGAGATTTTTGTTACTCCAATGGATGGTAGCCTTGTCATTATGGAAGGTAGTCTGTTATCGAGATTTATGTTACTCCAATGGATGGTAGCCTTGTCATTATAGAAGGTAGTATGTCGTTGAGATTTCTGTTACTCCAATGGATTGTAGCCTTGTCATTATGTAAGGTAGTCTGTTGTTCAGATTTTTGTTACTCCAATGGATGCTAGCCTTGTCATTATGGAATGTAGTCCGTTGTCGAGATTTTTGTTATTCCAATGGATTGTAACCTTGTCATTATGGAAGGTAGTATTTTATCGAGATTTTTGTTACTCCAATGGATGGTAGCCTTGTATTTATTGAAGGTAGTCTATTGTCTATATCTTTGTTACTCCAATAGATGATAGCCTTGTGATTATGCAAGGTAGTATGTTGTTCAGATTTTTGTTACTCTAATGGATGGTAGCCTTGTCATTATCGAAGGTAGTCTATGGTCGAGATTTTTTTATTCCAATGGATGGTAGCCTTATCATTATGGAAGGTAGTTTTTTATCGAGATTTTTGTTACTCCAATGGATGGTAGCCATGTCATTATTGAAGGTAGTCCATTGTCAAGATTTTTGTTATTCCAATGGATGGTAACCTTGTTATTATGGAAGGTAGTTTTTTTCGAGATTTTTGTTACTCCAATGGATGGTAGCCTTGTCATTACGGAATGTAGTCTGTTTTCGATATTTTTGTTAATCCAATCGATGGCAGCCTTGTCATTATTGAAGGCAGTCTATTGTCGAGATTTTTGTTACTGCGATGGATGGTAGCCTTGTCATTATGGAAGGTAGTCAATTGTCGAGAATTTTTTTATTCCAATGGATGGTAGCCATGTCATTGTGGAAGGTAGTTTTTTCTTGAGATTTTTGTTACTCCAATGGATGGTAGCCTTGTCATTATGGAAGGTAGTCTGTTGTCGAGATTTTTGTTACCCCAATGGATGTAGCCTTGTCATTATAGAAGGTAGTCTGTTGTCGAGATTTTTATTATTCCGATGGATGGTAACCTTGTCATTATGGAAGGTAGTCTTTATCGAGATTTTTGTTACTCCAATGGATGGAAGCCTTGTCATTATTAAAGGTAGTCTATTGTTGATATCTTTGTTACTCCAATTGATGATAGCCTTATCATTATGCAACGTAGTCTGTTGTTCAAATTTTTGTAACTCCAATGGATGGTAGCCTTGTCATTATGGAAGGTAGTTTATTGGCGAGATTTTTGTTATTCCAATGGATGGTAGACTTATCATTATGGAAGGTAGTTTTTTATCGAGATTTTTGTTACTCAAATGGATAGGAGCCTTCTCATTATGGAAGGTAGTCTATTGTCGAGATTTTTGTTATTCCAATGGATGATAGACTTGTCATTATGGAAAGTATTTTTTGTTCTAGATTTTTGTTACCCCAATGGATGTAGCCTTGTCATTATAGAATGTAGTCTATTGTCAACATTTTAGTTAATCCAATGAATGGTATCCTTGTATTTATAGAAGGTAGTCTATCGTTGAGATTTCTGTTACTCCAATGGATTGTAGCCTTGTCATTATGGAAGGTAGTATGTTGTTCGGATTTTTGTTACTCCAATGAATGGTAGCCTTGTCATTATGGAAGGTAGTTTGTTATCGATATTTTTGTTATTTCAATGGATGGTAACCTTGTCATTATGGAAGGTAGTATTTTGTCGAGATTTTTCTTACTCCAATGGATGGTAGCCATGTCATTATTGAATGTAGTCTATTGTTGATATCTTTGTTACTCCAATGGATGATAACCTTGTCATTATGCAAGATAGTCTGTTGTTTAGATTTTTGTTACTCCAATGGATGGTAGCCTTGTCATTATGGAAGGTAGTCTATTGTCGAGATTTTTGTTATTCCAATGGATGGTAGCCTTATCATTATGGTAGGTAGTTTTTTATCGTGATTTTTGTAACTCCAATGGATGGTAGCCATGTCATTATGGAAGGTAGACTATTGTCGAGATTTTTATTATTCAAATGGATGGTAGCCTTGTCATTATGGAAGGTAGTTTTTTGTCGAGATTTTTGTTACTCCAATGGATGGTTGCCTTGTCATTATAGAAGGTAGTCTGTCGTTGAGATTTCTGTTACTCCAATGGATTGTAGTCTTGTCATTACGGAATGTAGTATGTTGTTAAGATTTTTGTTATTCCAAAAGATGGTAGCGTTGTCATTATGGAAGGTAGTCTGTTGTTGAGATTTTTGTTATTCCATTGGATGGTAGCCTTGTCATTATGGAAGGTAGACTATTGTCGAGATTTTTATTATTCAAATGGATGGTAGCCTTGTCATTATGGAAGGTAGTTTTTTGTCGAGATTTTTGTTACTCCAATGGATGGTTGCCTTGTCATTATAGAAGGTAGTCTGTCGTTGAGATTTTTGTTACTCCAATGGATTGTAGCCTTGTCATTATGGAATGTAGTATGTTGTTAAGATTTTTGTTATTCCAAAGGATGGTAGCGTTGTCATTATGGAAGGTAGTCTGTTGTTGAGATTTTTGTTATTCCATTGGATGGTAGCCTTGTCATTATGGAAGGTAGTATATTGTCGAGATTTTTGTTATTCCAATGGATGGTAACCTTGTCATTATGGAAGGTAGTAATTTGTCGAGATTTTTGTTACTCCAATGGATGGTAGCCTTGTCATTATGGAAGGTAGTCTGTTGTCGAGATTTTTGTTACTCCAATGGATGGTAGCCTTGTCATTATCGAAGGCAGTCTGTCGTTGAGATTTTTGTTACTCCAATGGATTGTAGCCTTGTCATTATGTAAGGTAGTCTGTTGTTCAGATTTTTGTTACTCCAATGGATGGTAGCCTTGTCATTATGGAATGTAGTCTGTTGTCGAGATTTTTGTTACTCCAATGAATGGTAGCCTTGTAATTATTGAAGGTAGTCTATTGTCAATATCTTCGTTACTCCAATGGATGATAGCCTTATCATTATCGAAGGTAGTCTATGGTCGAGAATTTTTTATTCCAATGGATGGTAGCCTTATCATAATGAAAGGTAGTTTTTTATCGAGATTTTTGTTACTCCAATGGATGGTAGCCATGTCATTATGGAAGGTAGTCTATTGTCGAGATTTTTGTTATTCCAATGGATGGTAGCCTTGTTATTATGGAAGGTAGTTTTTTGTCAAGATTTTTGTTACTCCAATGGATGGTAGCCTTGTCATTGTAGAAGGTAGTCTGTTTTCGATATTTTTGTTACTCTAATGGATGGTAGCCTTGTCATTATCGAAGGCAGTCTATTGTCGAGATTTTTGTTACTGCGATGGATGGTAGCCTTGTCATTATGGAAGGTAGTCTATTGTCGAGAATTTTTTAATTCCAATGGATGGTAGCCTTGTCATTGTGGAAGGTAGTTTTTTGTTGAGATTTTTGTTACTCCAATGGATGGTACCCTTGTCATTATGGAAGGTAGTCTATTGTCGAGATTTTTGTTACCCCAATGGATGTAGCCTTGTCATTATAGAAGGTAGTCTGTTGTCGAGATTTTTGTTATTCCGATGGATGGTAACCTTGTCATTATGGAAGGTAGTCTTTATCGAGATTTTTGTTACTCCAATGGATGGAAGCCTTGTCATTATTGAAGGTAGTCTATTGTCGATATCTTTGTTACTCCAATGGATGATAGCCTTATCATTATGCAAGGTAGTCTGTTGTTCAGATTTTTGTAACTCCAATGGATGGTAGCCTTGTCATTATGGAAGGTAGTTTATTGCCGAGATTTTTGTTATTCCAATGGATGGTAGCCTTATCATTAAGGAAGGTAGTTTTTGTATAGATTTTTGTTACCCCAATGGATGTAGCCTTGTCATTATAGAAGGTAGTCTGTTGTCGATATTTTTGTTATTCCAATGGATGATAGACTTGTCATTATGGAAGGTATTTTTTGTATAGATTTTTGTTACCCCAATGGATGTAGCCTTGTCATTATAGAAGGTAGTCTGTTGTCGATATTTTTGTTAATCCAATGAATGGTATCCTTGTATTTATAGAAGGTAGTCTATCGTTGAGATTTCTTTTACTCCAATGGATTGTAGCCTTGTCATTATGGAAGGTAGTATGTTGTTCGGATTTTTGTTACTCCAATGGATGGTAGCCTTGTCATTATGGAAGGTAGTATTTTGTCGAGATTTTTGTTACTCCAATGGATGGTAGCCTTGTCATTATTGAACGTAGTCTATTGTTGATATCTTTGTTACTCCAATGGATGATAACCTTGTCATTATGCAAGGTAGTCTGTTGTTTAGATTTTTGTTACTCCAATGGATGGTTGCCTTGTCATTATGGAAGGTAGTCTGTCGTTGAGATTTCTGTTACTCCAATGGATTGTAGCCTTGTCATTATGGAAGGTAGTATGTTGTTTAGATTTTTTTTATTCCAAAGGATGGTAGCGTTGTCATTATGGAAGGTAGTCTGTTGTTGAGATTTTTGTTATTCCATTGGATGGTAGCCTTGTCATTATGGAAGGTAGTATATTGTCGAGATTTTTGTTATTCCAATGGATGGTAACCTTGTCATTATGGAAGGTAGTAATTTGTCGTGATTTTTGTTACTCCAATGGATGGTAGCCTTGTCATTATTGAAGGTAGTCTATTTTCGATATTTTTGTTACTCCAATGGATGGTGGCCTTGTCATTATCGAAGGCAGTCTATTGTCGAGATTTTTGTTACTGCGATGGATGGTAGCCTTGTCATTATGGAAGGTAGTCTATTGTCGAGAATCTTTTTATTCCAATGGATGGTAGCCTTGTCATTGTGGAAGGTAGTTTTTTGTTGAGATTTTTGTTACTCCAATGGATGGTAGCCTTGTCATTATGGAAGGTAGTCCGTTGTCGAGATTTTTGTTACTCCAATGAATGGTAGCCTTGTCATTATGGAAGGTAGTCTGTCGTTGAGATTTCTGTTACTCCAATGGATTGTAGCCTTGTCATTATGTAAGGTAGTCTGTTGTTCAGATTTTTGTTACTCCAATGGATGGTAGCCTTGTCATTATGGAATGTAGTCTGTTGTTGAGATTTTTGTTACTCCAATGGATGGTAGCCTTGTAATTATTGAAGGTAGTCTATTATCAATATCTTCGTTACTCCAATGGATGATAGCCTTGTCATTATGCAAGGTAGTATGTTGTTCAGATTTTTGTTACTCTAATGGATGGTAGCCTTGTCATTAGTGAAGGTAGTCTATGGACGAGATTTTTTTATTCCAATGGATGGTAGCCTTATCATTATGGAAGGTAGTTTTTTATCGAGATTTTTGTTACTCCAATTGATGGTAGCCTTGTCATTATGGAAGGTAGTCTATTGTCGAGATTTTTGTTATTCCAATGGATGGTAGCCTTGTTATTATGGAAGGTAGTTTTTTGTCGAGATTTTTGTTACTCCAATGGATGGTAGCCTTGTCATTATAAAAGGTAGTCTATTTTCAATATTTTTGTTACTTCAATGGATGGTAGCCTTGTCATTATCGAAGGCAGTCTATTGTCGAGATTTTTGTTACTGCGATGGATGGTAGCCTTGTCATTATGGAAGGTAGTCTATTATCGAGAATTTTTTTATTCCAATGGATGGTAGCCTTGTCATTGTGGAAGGTAGTTTTTTGTTGACATTTTTGTTACTCCAATGGATGGTACCCTTGTCATTATGGAAGGTAGTCTATTGTCGAGATTTTTGTTACCCCAATGGATGTAGCCTTTTCATTATAGAAGGTGGTCTGTTGTAGAGATTTTTGTTATTCCGATGGATGGTAACCTTGTCATTATGGAAGGTAGTCTTTATCGAGATTTTTGTTACTCCAATGGATGGAAGCCTTGTCATTATTGAAGGTAGTCTATTGTCGATATCTTTGTTACTCCATTGGATGATAGCCTTATCATTATGCAAGGTAGTCTGTTGTTCATATTTTTATAACTCCAATGGATGGTAGCCTTGTCATTATGGAAGGTACTTTATTGCCGAGATTTTTGTTATTCCAATGGATGGTAGCCTTATCATTATGGAAGGTAGTTTTTTTTCGAGATTTTTGTTACTCCAATGGATGGTAGCCTTGTCATTATGGAAGGTAGTCTATTGTCGAGATTTTTGTTATTCCAATGGATGATAGACTTGTCATTATGGAAGGTATTTTTTGTATAGATTTTTGTTACCCCAATGGATGTAGCCTTGTCATTATAGAAGGTAGTCTGATGTCGATATTTTTGTTAATCCAATGAATGGTATCCTTGTATTTATAGAAGGTAGTCTATCGTTGAGATTTCTTTTACTCCAATGGATTGTAGCCTTGTCATTATGGAAGGTAGTATGTTGTTCGGATTTTTTTTACTCCAATGGATGGTAGCCTTGTCATTATGGAAGGTAGTATTTTGTCGAGATTTTTGTTACTCCAATGGATGGTAGCCTTGTCATTATTGAACGTAGTCTATTGTTGATATCTTTGTTACTCCAATGGATGATAACCTTGTCATTATGCAAGGTAGTCTGTTGTTTAGATTTTTGTTACTCCAATGGATGGTTGCCTTGTCATTATGGAAGGTAGTCTGTCGTTGAGATTTCTGTTACTCCAATGGATTGTAGCCTTGTCATTATGGAAGGTAGTATGTTGTTAAGATTTTTGTTATTCCAAAGGATGGTAGCGTTGTCATTATGGAAGGTAGTCTGTTGGTGAGATTTTTGTTATTCCATTGGATGGTAGCCTTGTCATTATGGAAGGTAGTATATTGTCGAGATTTTTGTTATTCCAATGGATGGTAACCTTGTCATTATGGAAGGTAGTAATTTGTCGAGATTTTTGTTACTCCAATGGATGGTAGCCTTGTCATTATTGAAGGTAGTCTATTTTCGATATTTTTGTTACTCCAATGGATGGTAGCCTTGTTATTATCGAAGGCAGTCTATTGTCGAGATTTTTGTTACTGCGATGGATGGTAGCCTTGTCATTATGGAAGGTAGTCTATTGTCGATAATTTTTTTATTCCAATGGATGGTAGCCTTGTCATTGTGGAAGGTAGTTTTTTGTTGAGATTTTTGTTACTCCAATGGATGGTAGCCTTGTCATTATGGAAGGTAGTCTGTTGTCGAGATTTTTGTTACTCTAATGGATGGTAGCCTTGTCATTATGGAAGGTAGTCTGTCGTTGAGATTTCTGTTACTCCAATGGATTGTAGCCTTGTCATTATGTAAGGTAGTCTGTTGTTCAGATTTTTGTTACTCCAATGGATGGTAGCCTTGTCATTATGGAATGTAGTCTGTTGTTGAGATTTTTGTTACTCCAATGGATGGTAGCCTTGTAATTATTGAAGGTAGTCTATTATCAATATCTTCGTTACTCCAATGGATGATAGCCTTGTCATTATGCAAGGTAGTATGTTGTTCAGATTTTTGTTACTCTAATGGATGGTAGCCTTGTCATTAGTGAAGGTAGTCTATGGACGAGATTTTTTTATTCCAATGGATGGTAGCCTTATCATTATGGAAGGTAGTTTTTTATCGAGATTTTTGTTACTCCAATTGATGGTAGCCTTGTCATTATGGAAGGTAGTCTATTGTCGAGATTTTTGTTATTCCAATGGATGGTAGCCTTGTTATTATGGAAGGTAGTTTTTTGTCGAGATTTTTGTTACTCCAATGGATGGTAGCCTTGTCATTATAAAAGGTAGTCTATTTTCAATATTTTTGTTACTTCAATGGATGGTAGCCTTGTCATTATCGAAGGCAGTCTATTGTCGAGATTTTTGTTACTGCGATGGATGGTAGCCTTGTCATTATGGAAGGTAGTCTATTATCGAGAATTTTTTTATTCCAATGGATGGTAGCCTTGTCATTGTGGAAGGTAGTTTTTTGTTGACATTTTTGTTACTCCAATGGATGGTACCCTTGTCATTATGGAAGGTAGTCTATTGTCGAGATTTTTGTTACCCCAATGGATGTAGCCTTTTCATTATAGAAGGTGGTCTGTTGTAGAGATTTTTGTTATTCCGATGGATGGTAACCTTGTCATTATGGAAGGTAGTCTTTATCGAGATTTTTGTTACTCCAATGGATGGAAGCCTTGTCATTATTGAAGGTAGTCTATTGTCGATATCTTTGTTACTCCATTGGATGATAGCCTTATCATTATGCAAGGTAGTCTGTTGTTCATATTTTTATAACTCCAATGGATGGTAGCCTTGTCATTATGGAAGGTACTTTATTGCCGAGATTTTTGTTATTCCAATGGATGGTAGCCTTATCATTATGGAAGGTAGTTTTTTTTCGAGATTTTTGTTACTCCAATGGATGGTAGCCTTGTCATTATGGAAGGTAGTCTATTGTCGAGATTTTTGTTATTCCAATGGATGATAGACTTGTCATTATGGAAGGTATTTTTTGTATAGATTTTTGTTACCCCAATGGATGTAGCCTTGTCATTATAGAAGGTAGTCTGATGTCGATATTTTTGTTAATCCAATGAATGGTATCCTTGTATTTATAGAAGGTAGTCTATCGTTGAGATTTCTTTTACTCCAATGGATTGTAGCCTTGTCATTATGGAAGGTAGTATGTTGTTCGGATTTTTTTTACTCCAATGGATGGTAGCCTTGTCATTATGGAAGGTAGTATTTTGTCGAGATTTTTGTTACTCCAATGGATGGTAGCCTTGTCATTATTGAACGTAGTCTATTGTTGATATCTTTGTTACTCCAATGGATGATAACCTTGTCATTATGCAAGGTAGTCTGTTGTTTAGATTTTTGTTACTCCAATGGATGGTTGCCTTGTCATTATGGAAGGTAGTCTGTCGTTGAGATTTCTGTTACTCCAATGGATTGTAGCCTTGTCATTATGGAAGGTAGTATGTTGTTAAGATTTTTGTTATTCCAAAGGATGGTAGCGTTGTCATTATGGAAGGTAGTCTGTTGGTGAGATTTTTGTTATTCCATTGGATGGTAGCCTTGTCATTATGGAAGGTAGTATATTGTCGAGATTTTTGTTATTCCAATGGATGGTAACCTTGTCATTATGGAAGGTAGTAATTTGTCGAGATTTTTGTTACTCCAATGGATGGTAGCCTTGTCATTATTGAAGGTAGTCTATTTTCGATATTTTTGTTACTCCAATGGATGGTAGCCTTGTTATTATCGAAGGCAGTCTATTGTCGAGATTTTTGTTACTGCGATGGATGGTAGCCTTGTCATTATGGAAGGTAGTCTATTGTCGATAATTTTTTTATTCCAATGGATGGTAGCCTTGTCATTGTGGAAGGTAGTTTTTTGTTGAGATTTTTGTTACTCCAATGGATGGTAGCCTTGTCATTATGGAAGGTAGTCTGTTGTCGAGATTTTTGTTACTCTAATGGATGGTAGCCTTGTCATTATGGAAGGTAGTCTGTCGTTGAGATTTCTGTTACTCCAATGGATTGTAGCCTTGTCATTATGTAAGGTAGTATGTTGTTCAGATTTTTGTTACTCCAATGGATGGTAGCCTTGTCATTATGGAATGTAGTCTGTTGTCGAGATTTTTGTTATTCCAATGGATGGTAACCTTGTCATTATGGAAGGTAGTATTTTATCGAGATTTTTGTTACTCCAATGGATGGTAGCCTTGTAATTATTGAAGGTAGTCTATTGTCAATATCTTCGTTACTCCAATGGATGATAGACTTGTCATTATGCAAGGTAGTATGTTGTTCAGATTTTTGTTACTCTAATGGATGGTAGCCTTGTCATTATCGAAGGTAGTCTATGGTCGAGATTTTTTTATTCCAATGGATGGTAGCCTTATCATTATGGAAGGTAGTTTTTTATCGAGATTTTTGTTACTCCAATGGATGGTAGCAAGGTCATTATGGAAGGTAGTCTATTGTCGAGATTTTTGTTATTCCAATGGATGGTAGACTTGTTATTATGGAAGGTAGTTATTTGTCGATATTTTTGTTACTCCAATGGATGGTAGCCTTGTCATTATAGAAGGTAGTCTGTTTTCGATATTTTTGTTACTCCAATGGATGGTAGCCTTGTCATTATCGAAGGCAGTCTATTGTCGAGATTTTTGTTACTGCGATGGATGGTAGCCTTGTCATTATGGAAGGTAGTCTATTGTCGAGAATTTTTTTATTCCAATGGATGGTAGCCTTGTCATTATGGAAGGTAGTTTTTTGTTGATATTTTTGTTACTCCAATGGATGGTACCCTTGTCATTATGGAAGGTAGTCTATTGTCGAGATTTTTGTTACCCCAATGGATGTAGCCTTTTCATTATAGAAGGTAGTCTGTTGTCGAGATTTTTGTTATTCCGATGGATGGTAACCTTGTCATTATGGAAGGTAGTCTTTATCGAGATTTTTGTTACTCCAATGGATGGAAGCCTTGTCATTATTGAAGGTAGTCTATTGTCGATATCTTTGTTACTCCATTGGATGATAGCCTTATCATTATGCAAGGTAGTCTGTTGTTCAGATTTTTGTAAATCCAATGGATGGTAGCCTTGTCATTATGGAAGGTAGTTTATTGCCGAGATTTTTGTTATTCCAATGGATGGTAGCCTTATCATTATGGAAGGTATTTTTTTATCGAGATTTTTGTTACTCCAATGGATGGTAGCCTTGTCATTATGGAAGGTAGTCTATTGTCGAGATTTTTGTTATTCCAATGGATGATAGACTTGTCATTATGGAAGGTATTTTTTGTATAGATTTTTGTTACCCCAATGGATGTATCCTTGTCATTATAGAAGGTAGTCTGTTGTCGATATTTTTGTTAATCCAATGTATGGTATCCTTGTATTTATAGAAGGTAGTCTATCGTTGAGATTTTTGTTACTCTAATGGATTGTAGCCTTGTCATTATGGAAGGTAGTATGTTGTTCAGATTTTTGTTACTCCAATGGATGGTAGCCTTGTCATTATGGAAGGTAGTTTGTTATCGATATTTTTGTTATTTCAATGGATGGTAACCTTGTCATTATGGATGGTAGTATATTGTCGAGATTTTTGTTACTCCAATGGATGGTAGCCTTGTCATTCTTGAATGTAGTCTATTGTTGATATCTTTGTTACTCCAATGGATGATAACCTTGTCATTATGCAAGGTAGTCTGTTGTTTAGATTTTTGTTACTCCAATGGATGGTAGACTTGTCATTATGGAAGGTAGTCTATTGTCGAGATTTTTGTTATTCCAATGGATGGTAGCCTTATCATTATGGTAGGTAGTTTTTTATCGTGATTTTTGTTACTCCAATGGATGGTAGCCTTGTCATTATGGAAGGTAGACTATTGTCGAGATTTTTATTATTCAAATGTATGGTAGCCTTGTCATTATGGAAGGTACTTTTTTGTCGAGATTTTGGTTACTCCAATGGATGGTTGCCTTGTCATTATGGAAGGTAGTTTGTCGTTGAGATTTCTGTTACTCCAATGGATTGTAGCGTTGTCATTATGGAAGGTAGTATGTTGTTAAGATTTTTGTTATTCCAACGGATGGTAGCGTTGTCATTATGGAAATTAGTCTGTTGTGGAGATTTTTGTTATTACATTGGATGGTAGCCTTGTCATTATGGAAGGTAGTATATTGTCGAGATTTTTGTTATTCCAATGGATGGTAACCTTGTCATTATGGAAGGTAGTATTTTATCGAGATTTTTGTTACTCCAATGGATGGTAGCCTTGTCATTATTGATGGTAGTCTATTATCGATATCTTTTTTACTCTAATGGATAATAGCCTTGTCATTATGGAAGGTAGTCTGTTGTCGAGATTTTTGTTATTCCAATAGGTGGTAGCCTTGTCATTATGGAAGGTAGTTTTTTCTCGAGGTTTTTGTTACTCCAATGGATGTTAGCCTTGTCATTATGGAAGGTAGTCTATTGTCGAGATTTTTGTTACCCCAATACATGTATCCTTGTCATTATTGAAGGTAGTATGTTGTCGATATTTTTGTTACTCCAATGGATGGTAGCCTTTTCATTATGGAAGGTAGTCTGTCATTGAGATTTCTGTTACTCCAATGGATTATAGCCTTGTCATTATGTAAGGTAGTCTATTGTTTAAATTTTTGTTACTCCAATGGATGGTAGCCTTGTCATTATGGAAGGTAGTATTTTGTTGAAATTTTTGTTACTCCAATGGATGGTAGCCTTGTCATTATTGAAGGTAGTCTATTGTCGATATCTTTGTTACTCCAATGGATGATAGCCTTGTCATTATGCAAGGTAGTCTATTGTTCTGATTTTTGTTTCTCCAATGGATGGTAGCCTTGTCAATATGGAAGGTAGTCTAGTGTCTATATTTTTATTACACCAATGAATGGTAGCCTTGTCATTATGGAAGGTATTCTGTTTTGGATATTTTTGTTACCCCAATGGATGTATCCTTGTTATTATAGAAGGTAGTATGTTGTCGATATTTTTGTTACTCCAATGGATGGTAGCCTTGTCATTATGGAAGGTAGTCTGCCGTTGAGATTTCTGTTACTCCAATGGATTGTAGCCTTGTCATTATGTAAGGTAGTGTGTTGTTAAAATTTTTGTTACTCCAATGGATGGTAGCTTTGTCATTATGTAAGGTAGTCTGTTATCGAGATTTTTGTTATTCCAATGGATGGTAACCTTGTCATTATGGAAGGTAGTATTTTGTCGAAATTTTTGTTACTCCAATGGATGGTAGCCTTGTCATTATTGAAGGTAGTCTATTGTCGATATTTTTGTTATTCCAATGGATGGTAGCCTTATCATTATGGAAGGTAGTTTTTTGTCGAGATTTTTGTTACTGCAATGGACGGTAGCCTTGTCATTATGGTAGGTAGACTATTGTTGATATTTTTTTTATTCCAAGGGATGTAGCCTTGTCATTATAGAAGGTAGTCTTTTGTCGATCTTTTTGTTACTCCAAAGGATGGTAGCCTTGTCATTGGTTGGTAGCCTCGTCATTATGGAAGGTAGTCTATTGTCGAGATTTTTGTTATTACAATGGATTGTAACATTGTCATTATGGAAGGTAGTATTTTGTCATGATTTTTATTACTCCAAGGGATGGTAGCCTTGTCATTATTGAAGGTAGTCTGTTATCGATATCTTTGTTACCCCAATGGATGTAGCTTTGTCATTATAGAAGGTAGTTTGTTGTCGATATTTTTGTTACTCCAATGAATGGTAGCCTTGTCATTATAGGAGGTAATCTGTCGTTGAGATTTCTGTTACTCCAATGGACTGTAGCCTTGTCATCATGGAAGGTAGTATGTTGTTCGGATTTTTGTTATTCCAATGGATGGTAGCCTTGTCTTTATGGAAGGTAGTATGTTGTTGAGATTTTTGTTATTCCATTGTGTGGTAGCCTTGTCATTATGGAAGGTATTCTATTGTCGAGATTTTTGTTATTCCAATCGATGGTAACCTTGTCAATATGGAAGGTAGTATTTTGTCGAGATTTTTGTTACTCCAATTGTTGGTAGCCTTGTCATTATTGAAGATAGTCTTTTGTCGATCTTTTTGTTACTCCAATGGATGGTAGCCTTGTCATTATGGAAGGTAGTCTGTTGTTGAGAATTTTGTTATTCCAAAGGATGGTAACCTTGTCATTATGGAAGGTAGTCTGTTGTTGAGATTTTTGTTATTCCATTGGATGGTAGCCTCGTCATTATGGAAGGTAGTATATTGTCGAGATTTTTGTTATTCCAATGGTATGTAACATTGTGATTATGGAAGGTAGTATTTTATCGTGATTTTTGTTACTCCAAGGGATGGTAGCCTTGTCTTTATTGAAGGTAGTATTTTATCGATATCTTTGTTAATCCAATGGATGATAGCCTTGTAATTATGGAAGGTAGTCTGTTGTCGAGATTTTTGTTACTCCAATGGATGGTAGCCTTGTCATTATGGAAGGTAGTCTGTCATTGAGATTTCTGTTACTCCAATGGATTGTAGCCTTGTCATTATGTAAGGTAATCTGTTGTATAATTTTTTGTTACTCCAATGGATGATAGCCTTGTCATTATGGAATGTAGTCTGTTGTCGAGATTTGTGTTATTCCAATGGATGGTAACCTTGTCATTATGGAAGGTAGTTTTTTGTCGAGATTTTTGTTACTCCAATGGACGTTAGTCTTGTCTTTATGGAAGGTAGTCTGTTGTCAAGATTTTTGTTACCCCAATGGATGTAGCTTTGTCATTATAGAAGGTAGTCTATTGTTGATATTTTTGTTACTCCAATGAATGGTAGCCTTGTCATTAAGGAAGGTAGTCTGTCGTTGAGATTTATGTTACTCCAATGGATTATAGCCTTTTCATTATGTAAGGTAGTCTAATGTTCAGATTTTTGTTACTCCAATGGATGATAGCCTTGTCATTATGGAAGGTAGTCTGTTGTCGAGATTTTTGTTACTCCAATGGATGGTAGCCTTGTCTTTATGGAAGGTAGTATATCGTTGAGATTTCTGTTACTCCAATGTATTGTAGCCTTGTCATTATGTAAGGTAATCTGTTGTTAAGATTTTTGTTACTCCAATGGATGGTAGCCTTGTCATTATGGAATGTAGTCTGTTGTCGAGATTTTTGTTATTCTAATGGATGGTAACCTTGTCATTATGGTAGTATTTTATCGAGATTTTTGTTACTCCAGTAATTGGTAGCCTTATAATTATTTAAGGTAGTCTATTGTCGATATCTTTGTTACTCCAATGGATGATAGCCTTGTCATTATGCAAGGTAGTCTGTTGTTCAGTTTTTGTTACTCCAATGGATGGTAGCCTTGTCATTATGGAAGGTAGTCTATTGTCGATATTTTTGTTATTCCAATGGATGGTACCCTTATCATTATGGTAGGTAGTTTTTTATCGAGATTTTTGTTACTCCAATGGATGGTAGCCTTGTCATTATGCAAGGTAGTCTATTGTCGAGATTTTATTTATTCCAATGGATGGTAGCCTTGTCATTAACAAAGGTAGTTTTTTGTTGAGATTTTTGTTACTCCAATGGATGGTAGCCTTGTCATTATGGAATGTAGTATGTTTTCGAGATTTTTGTTACCCCAATGGATGTAGCCTTGTCATTATAGAAGGTAGTCTGTTGTCGAGATTTTTGTTATTACAATGGATGGTAACCTTTTTATTATGAAAGGTAGTCTTTTGTCGAGATTTTTGTTACTCCAATTTATGGTAGCCTTATCATTATTGAAGGTAGTCTATTGTCGTTTCTTTGTTACTCCAATGGATGATAGCCTTATCATTATGCAAGGTAGTCTGTTGTTCAGATTTTTGTTACTCCAATGGATGGTAGCCTTGTCATTATGGAAGGTAGTTTTTTGTCTAGATTTTTGTTACCCCAATGGATGTAGCCTTGTCATTATAGAAGGTAGTCTGTTGTCGATATTTTTGTTACTCCAATGGATTGTAGCATTGTTATTATGGAAGGTAGTATGTTGTTCATATTTTTATTACTCCAATGGATGGTAGCCTTGTCATTATGGAAGGTAGTCTGTTATCGATATTTTTGTTATTCCAATGGATGGCAGCCTTGTCATTATGGAAGGTAGTATTTTGTCGAGTTTTATTTTACTCCAATGGATGGTAGCCTTGTCATTATTGAACATAGTCTATTGTCGATATCATTGTTACTCCAATGGATGATAGCCTTGTCATTATGCAATGTAGTCTATTGTTCAGATTTTTGTTACTCTAATGGGAGGTAGACTATTGTCGAGATTTTTATTATTCCAATGGATGGTAGCCTTGTCATTATGGAAGGTGGTTTTTTGTAGAGATTTTTGTTACTCCAATGGATGGTAGCCTTGTCATTATGGAAGGTAGTCTGTTGTTGAGATTTCTGTTACTCCAATGGATTGTAGCTTTGTCATTATAGAAGGTAGTATGTTGTTCAAATTTTTGTTATTCCAAAGGATGGTAGCCTTGTCATTATGGAAGTTAGTCTGTTGTTGAGATTTTTGTTATTCCATTCGATGGTAGCCTTGTCATTATGGAAGGTAGTCTATTGTCGAGATTTTTGTTATTCCAATGGATGGTAACCTTGTCATTATGGAAGGTAGTATTTTGTCGAGATTTTTGTTACTCCAATGGATGGTAGCCTTGTCATTATTGAAGGTAGTCTATTATCGATATCTTTGTTACTCCAATGGATAATTGCCTCGTAATTATGGAAGGGTGTCTGTTGTCCAGATTTTTGTTATCTCAATAGATGGTAGCCTTGTTATTATGGAAGGTAGTTTTTTCTCAAGATTTTTGTTACTCTAATAGATGGTAGCCTTGTCGTTATGGAAGGTAGTCTATTGTCGAGATTTTTGTTATTCCCATGGATGTAGCCTTATCATTATGGAAGGTAGTTTTTTATCGAGATTTTTGTTACTCCAATGGATGGTAGCCTTGTCATTATGGAAGGTAGTCTATTGTCGAGATTTTTGTTATTCCAAAGGATGATAGCCTTGTCATTATGGAAGGTAGTTTTTTGTCTAGATTTTTGTTACCCCAATGAATGTAGCCTTGTCATTATAGAAGGTAGTCTTTTGTCGATATTTTTGTTACTCCAATGGATTGTAGCCTTGTCATTATGGAAGGTAGTATGTTGTTCATATTTTTATTACTCCAATGGATGGTAGCCTTGTCATTATGGAAGGTAGTCTATTGTCAAGATTTTTGTTATTCCAATGGATGGTAGCCTTATCATTATGGTAGGTAGTTTTTTGGATGGTAGCCTTGTCATTATGGAAGGTAGTCTATTGTCGAGATTTTTTTTATTCCCATGGATGGTAGCCTTGTCATTAACAAAGGTAGTTTTTTGTTTAGATTTTTGTTACTCCAATGGATGGTAGCCTTGTCATTATTGAATGTAGTATGTTTTCGAGATTTTTATTACCCCAATGGATGTAGCCTTGTCATTATAGAAGGTAGTCTGTTGTCGAGATTTTTGTTATTACAATGGATGGTAACATTTTCATTATGAAAGGTAGTCTTTTGTCGAGATTTTTGTTACTCCAATTTAGTGTAGCCTTATCATTATTGAAGGTAGTCTATTGTCGATATCTTTGTTACTCCAATGGATAATAGCCTTATCATTATGCAATGTAGTCTATTGTTCAGATTTTTGTTACTCTAATGGGAGGTAGACTATTATCGAGATTTTTATTATTCCAATGGATGGTAGCCTTGTCATTATGGAAGGTGGTTTTTTGTAGAGATTTTTGTTACTCCAATGGATGGTAGCCTTGTCATTATGGAAGGTAGTCTGTTGTTGAGATTTCTGTTACTCCAATGGATTGTAGCTTTGTCATTATAGAAGGTAGTATGTTGTTCAAATTTTTGTTATTCCAAAGGATGGTAGCCTTGTCATTATGGAAGTTAGTCTGTTGTTGAGATTTTTGTTATTCCATTCGATGGTAGCCTTGTCATTATGGAAGGTAGTCTATTGTCGAGATTTTTGTTATTCCAATGGATGGTAACCTTGTCATTATGGAAGGTAGTATTTTGTCGAGATTTTGGTTACTCCAATGGATGGTAGCCTTGTCATTATTGAAGGTAGTCTATTATCGATATCTTTGTTACTCCAATGGATAATTGCCTTGTAATTATGGAAGGGTGTCTGTTGTCCAGATTTTTGTTATCTCAATAGATGGTAGCCTTGTTATTATGGAAGGTAGTTTTTTCTCAAGATTTTTGTTACTCTAATAGATGGTAGCCTTGTCGTTATGGAAGGTAGTCTATTGTCAAGATTTTTGTTATTCCCATGGATGTAGCCTTATCATTATGGAAGGTAGTTTTTTATCGAGATTTTTGTTACTCCAATGGATGGTAGCCTTGTCATTATGGAAGGTAGTCTATTGTCGAGATTTTTGTTATTCCAAAGGATGATAGCCTTGTCATTATGGAAGGTAGTTTTTTGTCTAGATTTTTGTTACCCCAATGAATGTAGCCTTGTCATTATAGAAGGTAGTCTTTTGTCGATATTTTTGTTACTCCAATGGATTGTAGCCTTGTCATTATGGAAGGTAGTATGTTGTTCATATTTTTATTACTCCAATGGATGGTAGCCTTGTCATTATGGAAGGTAGTCTATTGTCAAGATTTTTGTTATTCCAATGGATGGTAGCCTTATCATTATGGTAGGTAGTTTTTTGGATGGTAGCCTTGTCATTATGGAAGGTAGTCTATTGTCGAGATTTTTTTTATTCCAATGGATGGTAGCCTTGTCATTAACAAAGGTAGTTTTTTGTTGAGATTTTTGTTACTCCAATGGATGGTAGCCTTGTCATTATTGAATGTAGTATGTTTTCGAGATTTTTGTTACCCCAATGGATGTAGCCTTGTCATTATAGAAGGTAGTCTGTTGTCGAGATTTTTGTTATTACAATGGATGGTAACATTTTCATTATGAAAGGTAGTCTTTTGTCGAGATTTTTGTTACTCCAATTTAGTGTAGCCTTATCATTATTGAAGGTAGTCTATTGTCGATATCTTTGTTACTCCAATGGATAATAGCCTTATCATTATGCAAGGTAGTCTGTTGTTCAGATTTTGGTTACTCCAATGGATGGTAGCCTTGTCATTATGGAAGGTAGTTTTTTGTCTAGATTTTTGTCAACCCAATGGATGTAGCCTTGTCATTATAGAAGGTAGTCTGTTGTTAAAATTTTTGTTACTCCAATGGAAGGTAGACTATTGTCGAGATTTTTATTATTCCAATGGATGGTAGCCTTGTCATTATTGAAGGTAGTTTTTTGTCGAGATTTTTGTTACTCCAATGGATGCTAGCCTTGTCATTATGGAAGGTAGTCTGTTGTTGAGATTTCTGTTACTCCAATGGATTGTACCTTTGTCATTATAGAAGGTAGTATGTTGTTCTGATTTTTGTTATTCCAAAGGATGGTAGCCTTGTCATTATGGAAGGTAGTCTGTTGTTGAGATTTTTGTTATTCCATTGGATGGTAGCCTTGTCATTATGAAAGGTAGTCTATTGTCGAGATTTTTGTTATTCCAATGGATGGTAACCTTGTCATTATGGAAGGTAGTATTTTATCGATATTTTTGTTACTCCAATGGATGGTAGCCTTGTCATTATTGAAGGTAGTCTATTGTCGAGATTTTTGTTATTCCCATGGATGGTAGCCTTCTCATTATGGAAGGTAGTTTTTTATCGAGATTTTTGTTACTCCAATGGATGGTAGCCTTGTCATTATGGAAGGTAGTCTATTGTCGAGATTTTTGTGATTCCAATGGATGATAGCCTTGTCATTATGGAAGGTAGTTTTTTGTCTAGATTTTTGTTACCCCAATGGATGTAGCCTTGTCATTATAGAAGGTAGTCTGTTGTCGATATTTTTGTTACTCCAATGGATTGTAGCCTTGTCATTATGGAAGGTAGTATGTTGTTCATATTTTTATTACTCCAATGGATGGTAGCCTTGTCATTATGGAAGGTAGTCTGTTATCGATATTTTTGTTATTCCAATGGATGGTAGCCTTGTCATTATGGAAGGTAGTATTTTGTCGAGATTTTTGTTACTCCAATGGATGGTAGCCTTGTCATTATTGAACATAGTCTATTGTCGATATCATTGTTACTCCAATGGATGATAGCCTCGTCATTATGCGAGGTAGTTTGTTGTTCAGATTTTTGTTACTCCAATGGATGGTAGCCTTGTCATTATGGAAGGTAGTCTATTGTCGAGATTTTTATTATTCCAATGGTTGGTAGCCTTATCATTATGGTAGGTAGTTTTTTATCGAGATTTATGTTACTCCAATGGAATGTAGCCTTGTCATTATGGAAGGTAGACTATTGTCGAGATTTTTATTATTCCAATGAATGGTAGCCTTGTCATTATGGAAGGTAGTTTTTTGTCGAGATTTTTGTTACTCCAATGGATGGTAGCCTTGTCATTATGGAAGGTAGTCTGTCATTGAGATTTCTGTTACACCTATGGATTGTAGCTTTGTCACTATGGAAGGTAGTATGTTGTTCAGATTTTTGTTATTCCAAAGGATGGTAGCCTTGTCATTATGAAAGGTAGTCTGTTGTTGAGATTTTTGTCATTCTTTTGGATGGTAGCCTTGTCATTATGGAAGGTATTCTATTGTCGAGATTTTTGTTATTCCAATGGATGGTAGCCTTATCATTAGGGTAGGTAGTTTTTTTATCGAGATTTTTGTTACTCCAATGGATGGTAGCCTTGTCATTATGGAAGGTAGACTATTGAAGAGATTTTTATTATTCCAATGAATGGTAGCCTTGTCATTATGGAAGGTAGTTTTTTGTCGAGATTTTTGTTACTCCAATAAATGGTAGCCTTGTCATTATGGAAGGTAGTCTGTCGTTGAGATTTCTATTACTCCAATGGATTGTAGCTTTGTCACTATGGAAGGTAGTATGTTGTTCATATTTTTGTTATTCCAAAGGATGGTAGCCTTGTCATTATGGAAGGTAGTCTATTGTCGAGATTTTTGTTATTCCCATGGATGGTAGCCTTATCATTATGGAAGGTAGTTTTTTATCGAGATTTTTGTTACTCCAATGGATGGTAGCCTTGTCATTATGGAAGGTAGTTTTTTGTCTAGATTTTTGTTACCCCAATGGATGTAGCCTTGTCATTATAGAAGGTAGTCTTTTGTCGATATTTTTGTTACTCCAATGGATTGTAGCCTTGTCATTATGGAAGGTAGTATGTTGTTCATATTTTTATTACTCCAATGGATGGTAGCCTTGTCATTATGGAAGGTAGTCTATTGTCAAGATTTTTGTTATTCCACTGATGGTAGACTTATCATTATGGTAGGTAGTTTTTTGGATGGTAGCCTTGTCATTATGGAAGGTAGTCTATTGTCGAGATTTTTTTTATTCCAATGGATGGTAGCCTTGTCATTAACAAAGGTAGTTTTTTGTTGAGATTTTTGTTACTCCAATGGATGGTAGCCTTGTCATTATTGAATGTAGTATGTTTTCGAGATTTTTGTTACCCCAATGGATGTAGCCTTGTCATTATAGAAGGTAGTCTGTTGTCGAGATTTTTGTTATTACAATGGATGGTAACCTTTTCATTATGAAAGGTAGTCTTTTGTCGAGATTTTTGTTACTCCAATTTAGTGTAGCCTTATCATTATTGAAGGTAGTCTATTGTCGATATCTTTGTTACTCCAATGAATAATAGCCTTATCATTATGCAAGGTAGTCTGTTGTTCAGATTTTTGTTACTCCAATGGATGGTAGCCTTGTCATTAGGGAAGGTAGTTTTTTGTCTAGATTTTTGTTACCCCAATGGATGTAGCCTTGTCATTATAGAAGGTAGTCTGTTGTTAAAATTTTTGTTACTCCAATGGAAGGTAGACTATTGTCGAGATTTTTATTATTCCAATGGATGGTAGACTTGTCATTATGGAAGGTAGTTTTTTGTCGAGATTATTGTTACTCCAATGGATGGTAGCCTTGTCATTATGGAAGGTAGTCTGTTGTTGAGATTTCTGTTACTCCAATGGATTGTAGCTTTGTCATTATAGAAGGTAGTATGTTGTTCTAATTTTTGTTATTCCAAAGGATGGTAGCCTTGTCATTATGGAAGGTAGTCTGTTGTTGAGATTTTTGTCATTCTTTTGGATGGTAGCCTTGTCATTATGGAATGTATTCTATTGTCGAGATTTTTGTTATTCCAATGGATGGTAGCCTTATCATTAGGGTAGGTAGTTTTTTTATCGAGATTTTTGTTACTCCAATGGATGGTAGCCTTGTCATTATGGAAGGTAGACTATTGTCGAGATTTTTATTATTCCAATGAATGGTAGCCTTGTCATTATGGAAGGTAGTTTTTTGTCGAGATTTTTGTTACTCCAATAAATGGTAGCCTTGTCATTATGGAAGGTAGTCTGTCATTGAGATTTCTGTTACTCCAATGGATTGTAGCTTTGTCAATATGGAAGGTAGTATGTTGTTCAGATTTTTGTTATACCAAATGATGGTAGCCTTGTCATTATGGAAGGTAGTCTGTTGTTGAGATTTTTGTCATTCCATTGGATGGTAGCCTTGTCATTATGGAAGGTAGTCTATTGTCGAGATTTTTGTTATTCCCATGGATGGTAGCCTTATCATTATGGAAGGTAGTTTTTTATCGAGATTTTTGTTACTCCAATGGATGGTAGCCTTGTCATTATGGAAGGTAGTTTTTTGTCTAGATTTTTGTTACCCCAATGGATGTAGCCTTGTCATTATAGAAGGTAGTCTTTTGTCGATATTTTTGTTACTCCAATGGATTGTAGCCTTGTCATTATGGAAGGTAGTATGTTGTTCATATTTTTATTACTCCAATGGATGGTAGTCTTGTCATTATGGAAGGTAGTCTATTGTCAAGATTTTTGTTATTCCAATGGATGGTAGCCTTATCATTATGGTAGGTAGTTTTTTGGATGGTAGCCTTGTCATTATAGAAGGTAGTCTATTGTCGAGATTTTTTTTATTCCAATGGATGGTAGCCTTGTCATTAACAAAGGTAGTTTATTGTTGAGATTTTTGTTACTCCAATGGATTGTAGCCTTGTCATTATTGAATGTGGTATGTTTTCGAGATTTTTGTTACCCCAATGGATGTAGCCTTGTCATTATAGAAGGTAGTGTGTTGTCGAGATTTTTGTTATTACAATGGATGGTAACCTTTTCATTATGAAAGGTAGTCTTTTGTCGAGATTTTTGTTACTCCAATTTAGTGTAGCCTTATCATTATTGAAGGTAGTCTATTGTCGATATCTTTTTTACTCCAATGGATAATAGCCTTATCATTATGCAAGGTAGTTTGTTGTTCAGATTTTTGTTACTCCAATGAGTGGTAGCCTTTTCATTAGGGAAGGTAGTTTTTTGTCTAGATTTTTGTTACCCCGATGGACGTAGCCTTGTCATTATAGAAGGTAGTATGTTGTTAAAATTTTTGTTACTCCAATGGAAGGTAGACTATTGTCGAGATTTTTATTATTCCAATGGATGGTAGCCTTGTCATTATGGAAGGTAGTTTTTTGTCGAGATTTTTGTTACTCCAATGGATGGTAGCCTTGTCAGTATGGAAGGTAGTCTGTTGTTGAGATTTCTGTTACTCCAATGGATTGTAGCTTTGTCATTATAGAAGGTAGTATGTTGTTCTGATTTTTGTTATTCCAAAGGATGGTAGCCTTGTCATTATGGAAGGTAGTGTGTTGTTGAGATTTTTGTTATTCCATTGGATGGTAGCCTTGTCATTATGGAAGGTAGTCTATTGTCGAGATTTTTGTTATTCCAATGGATGGTAACCTTGTCATTATGGAAGGTAGTATTTTGTCGAGATTTTTGTTACTCCAATGGATGGTAGCCTTGTCATTATTGAAGGTAGTCTATTATCGATATCTTTGTTACTCCAATGGATAATTTCCTTGTAATTATGGAAGGTAGTCTGTTGTCGAGATTTTTGTTATTCCAATAGATGGTAGCCTTGTGATTATGGAACGTAGTTTTTTCTCGAGATTTTTGTTACTCCAATGGATGGTAGCCTTGTCATTATGGAAGGAAGTCTATTGTCGAGATTTTTGTTATTCCCATGGATGGTAGCCTTATCATTATGGAAGTTAGTTTTTTATCGAGATTTTGTTACTCCAATGGATGGTAGCCTTGTAATTATGGAAGGTAGTTTTTTGTCTAGATTTTTGTTACCCCAATGGATGTAGCCTTGTCATTATAGAAGGTAGTCTGTTGTCGATATTTTTGTTACTCCAATGGATTGTAGCCTTGTCATTATGGAAGGTAGTATGTTATTCATATTTTTATTACTCCAATGGATGGTAGCCTTGTCCATATGGAAGGTAGTCTGTTATCAATATTTTTGTTATTCCAATGGATGGTAGCCTTGTCATTATAGAAGGTAGTATTTTGTCGAGATTTTTGTTACTCCAATGGATGGTAGCCTTGTCATTATTGAACATAGTCTATTGTCGATATCATTGTTACTCCAATGGATGATAGCCTCGTCATTATGCAAGGTAGTATGTTGTTCAGATTTTTGTTACTCCAATGGATGGTAGCCTTGTCATTATGGAAGGTAGTCTATTGTCGAGATTTTTGTTATTCCCATGGATGGTAGCCTTATCATTATGGAAGGTAGTTTTTTATCGAGATTTTGTTACTCCAATGGATGGTAGCCTTGTCATTATGGAAGGTAGTCTATTGTCGAGATTTTTGTTATTCCAATGGATGATAGCCTTGTAATTATGGAAGGTAGTTTTTTGTCTAGATTTTTGTTACCCCAATGGATGTAGCCTTGTCATTATAGAAGGTAGTCTATTGTCGATATTTTTGTTACTCCAATGGATTGTAGCCTTGTCATTATGGAAGGTAGTATGTTGTTCATATTTTTATTACTCCAATGGATGGTAGCCTTGTCATTATGGAAGGTAGTCTGTTATCAATATTTTTGTTATTCCAATGGATGGTAGCCTTGTCATTATGGAAGGTAGTATTTTGTCGAGATTTTTGTTACTCCAATGGATGGTAGCCTTGTCATTATTGAACATAGTCTATTGTCGATATCATTGTTACTCCAATGGATGATAGCCTCGTCATTATGCAAGGTAGTCTGTTGTTCAGATTTTTGTTACTCCAATGGATGGTAGCCTTGTCATTATGGAAGGTAGTCTATTGTCGAGATTTTTGTTATTCCAATGGATGGTAGCCTTATCATTATGGTAGGTAGTTTTTTATCAAGATTTTTGTTACTCCAATGGAATGTAGCCTTGTCATTATGGAAGGTAGACTATTGTCGAGATTTTTATTATTCCAATGAATGGTAGCCTTGTCATTATGGAAGGTAGTTTTTTGTCGAGATTTTATTACTCCAATGGATGGTAGCCTTGTCATTATGGAAGGTAGTCTGTCGTTGAGATTTCTGTTACTCCAATGGATTGTAGCTTTGTCACTATGGAAGGTAGTATGTTGTTCAGATTTTTGTTATTCCAAAGGATGGTAGCCTTGTCATTATGGAAGGTAGTCTGTTGTTGAGATTTTTGTCATTCTTTTGGAGTGTAGCCTTGTCATTATGGAAGGTAGTCTATTGTCGAGATTTTTGTTATTCCAATGGATGGTAGCCTTATCATTAGGGTAGGTAGTTTTTTTATCGAGATTTTTGTTACTCCAATGGATGGTAGCCTTGTCATTATGGAAGGTAGACTATTGTCGAGATTTTTATTATTCCAATGAATGGTAGCCTTGTCATTATGGAAGGTAGTTTTTTGTCGAGATTTTTGTTACTCCAATGGATGGTAGCCTCGTCATTATGGAAGGTAGTCTGTCGTTCAGATTTCTGTTACTACAATGGATTGTAGCTTTGTCACTATGGAAGGTAGTATGTTGTTCAGATTTTTGTTATTCCAAAGGATGGTAGCCTTGTCATTATGAAAGGTAGTCTGTTGTTGAGATTTTTGTCATTCCATTGGATGGTAGCCTTGTCATTATGGAAGGTAGTTTTTTGTCTAGATTTTTGTTACCCCAATGGATGTAGCCTTGTCATTATAGAAGGTAGTCTTTTTTCGATATTTTTGTTACTCCAATGGATTGTAGCCTTGTCATTATGGAAGGTAGTATGTTGTTCATATTTTTATTACTCCAATGGATGGTAGCCTTGTCATTATGGAAGGTAGTCTATTGTCAAGATTTTTGTTATTCCAATGGATGGTAGCCTTATCATTATGGTAGGTAGTTTTTTGGATGGTAGCCTTGTCATTATGGAAGGTAGTCTATTGTCGAGATTTTTTTTATTCCAATGGATGGTAGCCTTGTCATTAACAAAGGTAGTTTTTTGTTGATATTTTTGTTACTCCAATGGATGGTAGCCTTGTCATTATCGAATGTAGTATGTTTTCGAGATTTTTGTTACCCCAATGGATGTAGCCTTGTCATTATAGAAGGTAGTCTGTTGTCGAGATTTTTGTTATTACAATGAATGGTAACCTTTTCATTATGAAAGGTAGTCTTTTGTCGAGATTTTTGGTACTCCAATTTAGTGTAGCCTTATCATTATTGAAGGTAGTCTATTGTCGATATCTTTGTTACTCCAATGGATATTAGCCTTATCATTATGCAAGGTAGTCTGTTGTTCAGATTTTTGTTACTCCAATTGATGGTAGCCTTGTCATTATGGAAGGTAGTTTTTTGTCTAGATTTTTGTTACCCCAATGGATGTAGCCTTGTCATTATAGAAGGTAGTCTGTTGTTAAAAATTTTGTTACTCCAATGGAAGGTAGACTATTGTCGAGATTTTTATTATTCCAATGGATGGTAGCCTTGTCATTATGGAAGGTAGTTCTTTGTCGAGATTTCTTTTACTCCAATGGATGGTAGCCTTGTCATTATGGAAGGTAGTCTGTTGTTGAGATTTCTGTTACTCCAATGGATTGTAGCTTTGTCATTATAGAAGGTAGTATGTTGTTCTGATTTTTGTTATTCCAAAGGATTGTAGCCTTGTCATTATGGAAGGTAGTCTGTTGTTGAGATTTTTGTTATTCCAATGGATGGTAGCCTTGTCATTATGGAAGGTAGTCTATTGTCGAGATTTTTGTTATTCCAATGGATGGTAACCTTGTCATTATGGAAGGTAGTATTTTGTCGAGATTTTTGTTACTCCAATGGATGGTAGCCTTGTCATTATTGAAGGTAGTCTATTATCGATATCTTTGTTACTCCAATGGATAATTTCCTTGTAATTATGGAAGGTCGTCTGTTGTCGAGATTTTTGTTATTCCAATAGATGGTAGCCTTGTGATTATGGAACGTAGTTTTTTCTCGAGATTTTTGTTACTCCAATGGATGGTAGCCTTGTCATTATGGAAGGTAGTCTATTGTCGAGATTTTTGTTATTCCCTTGGATGGTAGCCTTATCATTATGGAAGGTAGTTTTTTATCGAGATTTTTGTTACTCCAATGGATGGTATCGTTGTCATTATGAAAGGTAGTCTATTGTCGAGATTTTTGTTATTCCAATGGATGATAGCCTTGTCATTATGGAATGTAGTTTTTTGTCTAGATTTTTGTTACCCTAATGGATGTAGCCTTGTCATTATAGAAGGTAGTCTGTTGTCGATATTTTTGTTACTCCAATGGATTGTAGCCTTGTCATTATGGAAGGTAGTATGTTGTTCATATTTTTATTACTCCAATGGATGGTAGCCTTGTCATTATGGAAGGTAGTCGGTTATCGATATTTTTGTTATTCCAATGGATGGTAGCCTTGTCATTATAGAAGGTAGTATTTTGTCGAGATTTTTGTTACTCCAATGGATGGTAGCCTTGTCATTATTGAACATAGTCTATTGTCGATATCATTGTTACTCCAATGGATGATAGCCTTGTCATTATGCAAGGTAGTCTGTTGTTCAGATTTTTGTTACTCCAGAGGATGGTAGCCTTGTCATTATGGAAGGTAGTCTATTGTCGAGATTTTTGTTATTCCCATGGATGGTAGCCTTATCATTATGGAAGGTAGTTTTTTATCGAGATTTTGTTACTCCAATGGATGGTAGCCTTGTCATTATGGAAGGTAGTCTATTGTCGAGATTTTTGTTATTCCAATGGATGATAGCCTTGTAATTATGGAAGGTAGTTTTTTGTCTAGATTTTTGTTACCCCAATGGATGTAGCCTTGTCATTATAGAAGGTAGTCTATTGTCAATATTTTTGTTACTCCAATGGATTGTAGCCTTGTCATTATGGAAGGTAGTATGTTGTTCATATTTTTATTACTCCAATGGATGGTAGCCTTGTCATTATGGAAGGTAGTCTGTTATCAATATTTTTGTTATTCCAATGGATGGTAGCCTTGTCATTATGGAAGGTAGTATTTTGTCGAGATTTTTGTTACTCCAATGGATGGTAGCCTTGTCATTATTGAACATAGTCTATTGTCGATATCATTGTTACTCCAATGGATGATAGCCTCGTCATTATGCAAGGTAGTCTGTTGTTCAGATTTTTGTTACTCCAATGGATGGTAGCCTTGTCATTATGGAAGGTAGTCTATTGTCGAGATTTTTGTTATTCCAATGGATGGTAGCCTTATCATTATGGTAGGTAGTTTTTTATCGAGATTTTTGGTACTCCAATGGAATGTAGCCTTGTCATTATGGAAGGTAGACTATTGTCGAGATTTTTATTATTCCAATGAATGGTAGCCTTGTCATTATGGAAGGTAGTTTTTTGTCGAGATTTTATTACTCCAATGGATGGTAGCCTTGTCATTATGGAAGGTAGTCTGTCGTTGAGATTTCTGTTACTCCAATGGATTGTAGCTTTGTCACTATGGAAGGTAGTATGTTGTTCAAATTTTTATTATTCCAAAGGATGGTAGCCTTGTCATTATGGAAGGTAGTCTGTTGTTGAGATTTTTGTCATTCTTTTGGAGTGTAGCCTTGTCATTATGGAAGGTAGTCTATTGTCGAGATTTTTGTTATTCCCATGGATGGTAGCCTTATCATTAGGGTAGGTAGTTTTTTTATCGAGATTTTTGTTACTCCAATGGATGGTAGCCTTGTCATTATGGAAGGTAGACTATTGTCGAGATTTTTATTATTCCAATGAATGGTAGCCTTGTCATTATGGAAGGTAGTTTTTTGTCGAGATTTTTGTTACTCCAATGGATGGTAGCCTCGTCATTATGGAAGGTAGTCTGTCGTTCAGATTTCTGTTACTACAATGGATTGTAGCTTTGTCACTATGGAAGGTAGTATGTTGTTCAGATTTTTGTTATTCCAAAGGATGGTAGCCTTGTCATTATGAAAGGTAGTCTGTTGTTGAGATTTTTGTCATTCCATTGGATGGTAGCCTTGTCATTATGGAAGGTAGTTTTTTGTCTAGATTTTTGTTACCCCAATGGATGTAGCCTTGTCATTATAGAAGGTAGTCTTTTTTCGATATTTTTGTTACTCCAATGGATTGTAGCCTTGTCATTATGGAAGGTAGTATGTTGTTCATATTTTTATTACTCCAATGGATGGTAGCCTTGTCATTATGGAAGGTAGTCTATTGTCAAGATTTTTGTTATTCCAATGGATGGTAGCCTTATCATTATGGTAGGTAGTTTTTTGGATGGTAGCCTTGTCATTATGGAAGGTAGTCTATTGTCGAGATTTTTTTTATTCCAATGGATGGTAGCCTTGTCATTAACAAAGGTAGTTTTTTGTTGATATTTATGTTACTCCAATGGATGGTAGCCTTGTCATTATTGAATGTAGTATGTTTTCGAGATTTTTGTTACCCCAATGGATGTTGCCTTGTCATTATAGAAGGTAGTCTGTTGTCGAGATTTTTGTTATTACAATGAATGGTAACCTTTTCATTATGAAAGGTAGTCTTTTGTCGAGATTTTTGGTACTCCAATTTAGTGTAGCCTTATCATTATTGAAGGTAGTCTATTGTCGATATCTTTGTTACTCCAATGGATATTAGCCTTATCATTATGCAAGGTAGTCTGTTGTTCAGATTTTTGTTACTCCAATTGATGGTAGCCTTGTCATTATGGAAGGTAGTTTTTTGTCTAGATTTTTGTTACCCCAATGGATGTAGCCTTGTCATTATAGAAGGTAGTCTGTTGTTAAAAATTTTGTTACTCCAATGGAAGGTAGACTATTGTCGAGATTTTTATTATTCCAATGGATGGTAGCCTTGTCATTATGGAAGGTAGTTCTTTGTCGAGATTTTTTTTACTCCAATGGATGGTAGCCTTGTCATTATGGAAGGTAGTCTGTTGTTGAGATTTCTGTTACTCCAATGGATTGTAGCTTTGTCATTATAGAAGGTAGTATGTCTTTCTGATTTTTGTTATTCCAAAGGATTGTAGCCTTGTCATTATGGAAGGTAGTCTGTTGTTGAGATTTTTGTTATTCCATTGGATGGTAGCCTTGTCATTATGGAAGGTAGTCTATTGTCGAGATTTTTGTTATTCCAATGGATGGTAACCTT
Source organism: Vicia faba (assembly GCA_948472305.1). Taxonomy (NCBI): domain Eukaryota; kingdom Viridiplantae; phylum Streptophyta; class Magnoliopsida; order Fabales; family Fabaceae; genus Vicia; species Vicia faba. The sequence continues at coordinate 677,326,969 of OX451739.1, read as the reverse complement.
GTCATTATGGAAGGTAGTATTTTGTCGAGATTTTTGTTACTCCAATGGATGGTAGCCTTCTCATTATTGAAGGTAGTCTATTATCGATATCTTTGTTACTCCAATGGATAATTTCCTTGTAATTATGGAAGGTCGTCTATTGTCGAGATTTTTGTTATTCCAATAGATGGTAGCCTTGTGATTATGGAACGTAGTTTTTTCTCGAGATTTTTGTTACTCCAATGGATGGTAGCCTTGTCATTATGGAAGGTAGTCTATTGTCGAGATTTTTGTTATTCCCTTGGATGGTAGCCTTATCATTATGGAAGGTAGTTTTTTATCGAGATTTTTGTTACTCCAATGGATGGTATCGTTGTCATTATGGAAGGTAGTCTATTGTCGAGATTTTTGTTATTCCAATGGATGATAGCCTTGTCATTATGGAATGTAGTTTTTTGTCTAGATTTTTGTTACCCTAATGGATGTAGCCTTGTCATTATAGAAGGTAGTCTGTTGTCGATATTTTTGTTACTCCAATGGATTGTAGCCTTGTCATTATGGAAGGTAGTATGTTGTTCATATTTTTATTACTCCAATGGATGGTAGCCTTGTCATTATGGAAGGTAGTCTGTTATCGATATTTTTGTTATTCCAATGGATGGTAGCCTTGTCATTATAGAAGGTAGTATTTTGTCGAGATTTTTGTTACTCCAATGCATGGTAGCCTTGTCATTATTGAACATAGTCTATTGTCGATATCATTGTTACTCCAATGGATGATAGCCTTGTCATTATGCAAGGTAGTCTGTTGTTCAGATTTTTGTTACTCCAATGGATGGTAGCCTTGTCATTATGGAAGGTAGTCTATTGTCGAGATTATTGTTATTCCGATGGATGGTAGCCTTATCATTATGGAAGGTAGTTTTTTATCGAGATTTTGTTACTCCAATGGATGGTAGCCTTGTCATTATGGAAGGTAGTCTATTGTCGAGATTTTTGTTATTCCAATGGATGATAGCCTTGTAATTATGGAAGGTAGTTTTTTGTCTAGATTTTTGTTATCCCAATGGATGTAGCCTTGTCATTATAGAAGGTAGTCTATTGTCAATATTTTTGTTACTCCAATGGATTGTAGCCTTGTCATTATGGAAGGTAGTATGTTGTTCATATTTTTATTACTCCAATAGATGGTAGCCTTGTCATTATGGAAGGTAGTCTGTTATCAATATTTTTGTTATTCCAATGGATGGTAGCCTTGTCATTATGGAAGGTAGTATTTTGTCGAGATTTTTGTTACTCCAATGGATGGTAGCCTTGTCATTATTGAACATAGTCTATTGTCGATATCATTGTTACTCCAATGGATGATAGCCTCGTCATTATGCAAGGTAGTCTGTTGTTCAGATTTTTGTTACTCCAATGGATGGTAGCCTTGTCATTATGGAAGGTAGTCTATTGTCGAGATTTTTGTTATTCCAATGGATGGTAGCCTTATCATTATGGTAGGTAGTTTTTTATCGAGATTTTTGTTACTCCAATGGAATGTAGCCTTGTCATTATGGAAGGTAGACTATTGTCGAGATTTTTATTATTCCAATTAATGGTAGCCTTGTCATTATGGAAGGTAGTTTTTTGTCGAGATTTTATTACTCCAATGGATGGTAGCCTTGTCATTATGGAAGGTAGTCTGTCGTTGAGATTTCTGTTACTCCAATGGATTGTAGCTTTGTCACTATGGAAGGTAGTATGTTGTTCAGATTTTTGTTATTCCAAAGGATGGTAGCCTTGTCATTATGGAAGGTAGTCTGTTGTTGAGATTTTTGTCATTCTTTTGGAGTGTAGCCTTGTCATTATGGAAGGTAGTCTATTGTCGAGATTTTTGTTATTCCAATGGATGGTAGCCTTATCATTAGGGTAGGTAGTTTTTTTATCGAGATTTTTGTTACTCCAATGGATGGTAGCCTTGTCATTATGGAAGGTAGACTATTGTCGAGATTTTTATTATTCCAATGAATGGTAGCCTTGTCATTATGGAAGGTAGTTTTTTGTCGAGATTTTTGTTACTCCAATGGATGGTAGCCTTGTCATTATGGAAGGTAGTTTGTCGTTGAGATTTCTGTTACTACAATGGATTGTAGCTTTGTCACTATGGAAGGTAGTATGTTGTTCAGATTTTTGTTATTCCAAAGGATGGTAGCCTTGTCATTATGAAAGGTAGTCTGTTGTTGAGATTTTTGTCATTCCATTGGATGGTAGCCTTGTCATTATGGAAGGTAGTTTTTTGTCTAGATTTTTGTTACCCCAATGGATGTAGCCTTGTCATTATAGAAGGTAGTCTTTTTGCGATATTTTTGTTACTCCAATGGATTGTAGCCTTGTCATTATGGAAGGTAGTATGTTGTTCATATTTTTATTATTCCAATGGATGGTAGCCTTGTCATTATGGAAGGTAGTCTATTGTCAAGATTGTTTTTATTCCAATGGATGGTAGCCTTATCATTATGGTAGGTAGTTTTTTGGATGGTAGCCTTGTCATTATGGAAGGTAGTTTATTGTCGAGATTTTTTTTATTCCAATGGATGGTAGCCTTGTCATTAACAAAGGTAGTTTTTTGTTGATATTTTTGTTACTCCAATGGATGGTAGCCTTGTCATTATTGAATGTAGTATGTTTTCGAGATTTTTGTTACCCCAATGGATGTAGCCTTGTCATTATAGAAGGTAGTCTGTTGTCGAGATTTTTGTTATTACAATGGATGGTAACCTTTTCATTATGAAAGATAGTCTTTTGTCAAGATTTTTGGTACTCCAATTTAGTGTAGCCTTATCATTATTGAAGGTAGTCTATTGTCGATATCTTTGTTACTCCAATGGATATTAGCCTTATCATTATGCAAGGTAGTCTGTTGTTCAGATTTTTGTTACTCCAATTGATGGTAGCCTTGTCATTATGGAAGGTAGTTTTTTGTCTAGATTTTTGTTACCCCAATGGATGTAGCCTTGTCATTATAGAAGGTAGTCTGTTGTTAAAAATTTTGTTACTCCAATGGAAGGTAGACTATTGTCGATATTTTTATTATTCCAATGGATGGTAGCCTTGTCATTATGGAAGGTAGTTCTTTGTCGAGATTTTTTTTACTCCAATGGATGGTAGCCTTGTCATTATGGAAGGTAGTCTGTTGTTGAGATTTCTGTTACTCCAATGGATTGTAGCTTTGTCATTATAGAAGGTAGTATGTTGTTCTGATTTTTGTTATTCCAAAGGATTGTAGCCTTGTCATTATGGAAGGTAGTCTGTTGTTGAGATTTTTGTTATTCCATTGGATGGTAGCCTTGTCATTATGGAAGGTAGTCTATTGTCGAGATTTTTGTTATTCCAATGGATGGTAACCTTGTCATTATGGAAGGTAGTATTTTGTCGAGATTTTTGTTACTCCAATGGATGGTAGCCTTGTCATTATTGAAGGTAGTCTATTATCGATATCTTTGTTACTCCAATGGATAATTTCCTTGTAATTATGGAAGGTCGTCTGTTGTCGAGATTTTTGTTATTCCAATAGATGGTAACCTTGTGATTATGGAACGTAGTTTTTTCTCGAGATTTTTGTTACTCCAATGGATGGTAGCCTTGTCATTATGGAAGGTAGTCTATTGTCGAGATTTTTGTTATTCCCTTGGATGGTAGCCTTATCATTATGGAAGGTAGTTTTTTATCGACATTTTTGTTACTCCAATGGATGGTATCGTTGTCATTATGGAAGGTAGTCTATTGTCGAGATTTTTGTTATTCCAATGGATGATAGCCTTGTCATTATGGAAGGTAGTTTTTTGTCTAGATTTTTGTTACCCCAATGGATGTAGCCTTGTCATTATAGAAGGTAGTCTGTTGTCGATATTTTTGTTACTCCAATGGATTGTAGCCTTGTCATTATGGAAGGTAGTATGATGTTCATATTTTTATTACTCCAATGGATGGTAGCCTTGTCATTATGGAAGGTAGTCTGTTATCGATATTTTTGTTATTCCAATGGATGGTAGCCTTGTCATTATAGAAGGTAGTATTTTGTCGAGATTTTTGTTACTCCAATGGATGGTAGCCTTGTCATTATTGAACATAGTCTATTGTCGATATCATTGTTACTCCAATGGATGATAGCCTTATCATTATGCAAGGTAGTCTGTTGTTCAGATTTTTGTTACTCCAATGGATGGTAGCCTTGTCATTATGGAAGGTAGTCTATTGTCGAGATTTTTGTTATTCCCATGGATGGTAGCCTTATCATTATGGAAGGTAGTTTTTTATCGAGATTTTGTTACTCCAATGGATGGTAGCCTTGTCATTATGGAAGGTAGTCTATTGTCGAGATTTTTGTTATTCCAATGGATGATAGCCTTGTAATTATGGAAGGTAGTTTTTTGTCTAGATTTTTGTTACCCCAATGGATGTAGCCTTGTCATTATAGAAGGTAGTCTATTGTCAATATTTTTGTTACTCCAATGGATTGTAGCCTTGTCATTATGGAAGGTAGTATGTTGTTCATATTTTTATTACTCCAATGGATGGTAGCCTTGTCATTATGGAAGGTAGTCTGTTATCAATATTTTTGTTATTCCAATGGATGGTAGCCTTGTCATTATGGAAGGTAGTATTTTGTCGAGATTTTTGTTACTCCAATGGATGGTAGCCTTGTCATTATTGAACATAGTCTATTGTCGATATCATTGTTACTCCAATGGATGATAGCCTCGTCATTATGCAAGGTAGTTTGTTGTTCAGATTTTTGTTACTCCAATGGATGGTAGCCTTGTCATTATGGAAGGTAGTCTATTGTCGAGATTTTTGTTATTCGAATGGATGGTAGCCTTATCATTATGGTAGGTAGTTTTTTATCGAGATTTTTGTTACTCCAATGGAATGTAGCCTTGTCATTATGGAAGGTAGACTATTGTCGAGATTTTTATTATTCCAATTAATGGTAGCCTTGTCATTATGGAAGGTAGTTTTTTGTCGAGATTTTATTACTCCAATGGATGGTAGCCTTGTCATTATGGAAGGTAGTCTGTCGTTGAGATTTCTGTTACTCCAATGGATTGTAGCTTTGTCACTATGGAAGGTAGTATGTTGTTCAGATTTTTGTTATTCCAAAGGATGGTAGCCTTGTCATTATGGAAGGTAGTCTGTTGTTGAGATTTTTGTCATTCTTTTGGAGTGTAGCCTTGTCATTATGGAAGGTAGTCTATTGTCGAGATTTTTGTTATTCCAATGGATGGTAGCCTTATCATTAGGGTAGGTAGTTTTTTTATCGAGATTTTTGTTACTCCAATGGATGGTAGCCTTGTCATTATGGAAGGTAGACTATTGTCGAGATTTTTATTATTCCAATGAATGGTAGCCTTGTCATTATGGAAGGTAGTTTTTTGTCGAGATTTTTGTTACTCCAATGGATGGTAGCCTTGTCATTATGGAAGGTAGTCTGTCGTTGAGATTTCTATTACTACAATGGATTGTAGCTTTGTCACTATGGAAGGTAGTATGTTGTTCAGATTTTTGTTATTCCAAAGGATGGTAGCCTTGTCATTATGAAAGGTAGTCTGTTGTTGAGATTTTTGTCATTCCATTGGATGGTAGCCTTGTCATTATGGAAGGTAGTTTTTTGTCTAGATTTTTGTTACCCCAATGGATGTAGCCTTGTCATTATAGAAGGTAGTCTTTTTGCGATATTTTTGTTACTCCAATGGATTGTAGCCTTGTCATTATGGAAGGTAGTATGTTGTTCATATTTTTATTACTCCAATGGATGGTAGCCTTGTCATTATGGAAGGTAGTCTATTGTCAAGATTTTTGTTATTCCAATGGATGGTAGCCTTATCATTATGGTAGGTAGTTTTTTGGATGGTAGCCTTGTCATTATGGAAGGTAGTCTATTGTCGAGATTTTTTTTATTCCAATGGATGGTAGCCTTGTCATTAACAAAGGTAGTTTTTTGTTGATATTTTTGTTACTCCAATGGATGGTAGCCTTGTCATTATTGAATGTAGTATGTTTTCGAGATTTTTGTTACCCCAATGGATGTAGCCTTGTCATTATAGAAGGTAGTCTGTTGTCGAGATTTTTGTTATTACAATGGATGGTAACCTTTTCATTATGAAAGGTAGTCTTTTGTCGAGATTTTTGTTACTCCAATTTAGTGTAGCCTTATCATTATTGAAGGTAGTCTATTGTCGATATCTTTGTTACTCCAATGGATATTAGCCTTATCATTATGCAAAGTAGTCTGTTGTTCAGATTTTTATTACTCCAATTGATGGTAGCCTTGTCATTATGGAAGGTAGTTTTTTGTCTAGATTTTTGTTACCCCAATGGATGTAGCCTTGTCATTATAGAAGGTAGTATGTTGTTAAAAATTTTGTTACTCCAATGGAAGGTAGACTATTGTCGAGATTTTTATTATTCCAATGCATGGTAGCCTTGTCATTATGGAAGGTAGTTTTTTGTCGAGATTTTTGTTACTCCAATGGATGGTAGCCTTGTCATTATGGAAGGTAGTCTGTTGTTGAGATTTCTGTTACTCCAATGGATTGTAGCTTTGTCATTATAGAAGGTAGTATGTTGTTCTGATTTTTGTTTATCCAAAGGTTGGTAGCCTTGTCATTATGGAAGGTAGTCTGTTGTTGAGATTTTTGTTATTCCATTGGATGGTAGCCTTGTCATTATGGAAGGTAGTCTATTGTCGAGATTTTTGTTATTCCAATGGATGGTAACCTTGTCATTATGGAAGGTAGTATTTTGTCGAGATTTTTGTTACTCCAATGGATGGTAGCCTTGTCATTATTGAAGGTAGTCTATTATCGATATCTTTGTTACTCCAATGGATAATTTCCTTGTAATTATGGAAGGTCGTCTGTTGTCGAGATTTTTGTTATTCCAATAGATGGTAGCCTTGTGATTATGGAACGTAGTTTTTTCTCGAGATTTTTGTTACTCCAATGGATGGTAGCCTTGTCATTATGGAAGGTAGTCTATTGTCGAGATTTTTGTTATTCCCTTGGATGGTAGCCTTATCATTATGGAAGGTAGTTTTTTATCGAGATTTTTGTTACTCCAATGGATGGTAGCCTTGTCATTATGGAAGGTAGTCTATTGTCGAGATTTTTGTTATTCCAATGGATGATAGCCTTGTCATTATGGAAGGTAGTTTTTTGTCTAGATTTTTGTTACCCCAATGGATGTAGCCTTGTCATTATAGAAGGTAGTCTGTTGTCGATATTTTTGTTACTCTAATGGATTGTAGCCTTGTCATTATGGAAGGTAGTATGTTGTTCATATTTTTATTACTCCAATGGATGGTAGCCTTGTCATTATGGAAGGTAGTCTGTTATCGATATTTTTGTTATTCCAATGGATGGTAGCCTTGTCATTATGGAAGGTAGTATTTTGTCGATATTTTTGTTACTCCAATGGATGGTAGCCTTGTCATTATTGAACATAGTCTATTGTCGATATCATTGTTACTCCAATGGATGATAGCCTCGTCATTATGCAAGGTAGTCTGTTGTTCAGATTTTTGTTACTCCAATGGATGGTAGCCTTGTCATTATGGAAGGTAGTCTATTGTCGAGATTTTTTTTATTCCAATGGATGGTAGCCTTGTCATTAACAAAGGTAGTTTTTTGTTGAGATTTTTGTTACTCCAATGGATGGTAGCCTTGTCATTATTGAATGTAGTATGTTTTCGAGATTTTTGTTACCCTAATGGATGTAGCCTTGTCATTATAGAAGGTAGTCTGTTGTCGAGATTTTTGTTATTACAATGGATGGTAACCTTTTCATTATGAAAGGTAGTCTTTTGTCGAGATTTTTGTTACTCCAATTTAGTGTAGCCTTATCATTATTGAAGGTAGTCTATTGTCGATATCTTTGTTACTCCAATCGATAATAGCCTTATCATTATGCAAGGTAGTCTGTTGTTCAGATTTTTGTTACTCCAATGGATGGTAGCCTTGTCATTATGGAAGGTAGTTTTTTGTCTAGATTTTTGTTACCCCAATGGATGTAGCCTTGTCATTATAGAAGGTAGTCTGTTGTTAAAATTTTTGTTACTCCAATGGAAGGTAGACTATTGTCGAGATTTTTATTATTCCAATGGATGGTAGCCTTGTCATTATGGAAGGTAGTTTTTTGTCGAGATTTTTGTTACTCCAATGGATGGTAGCCTTGTCATTATGGAAGGTAGTCTGTTGTTGAGATTTCTGTTACTCCAATGGATTGTAGCTTTGTCATTATAGAAGGTAGTATGTTGTTCTGATTTTTGTTATTCCAAAGGATGGTAGCCTTGTCATTATGGAAGGTAGTCTGTTGTTGAGATTTTTGTTATTCCATTGGATGGTAGCCTTGTCATTATGGAAGGTAGTCTATTGTCGAGATTTTTGTTATTCCAATGGATGGTAACCTTGTCATTATGGAAGGTAGTATTTTGTCGAGATTTTTGTTACTCCAATGGATGGTAGCCTTGTCATTATTGAAGGTAGTCTATTATCGATATCTTTGTTACTCCAATGGATAATTTCCTTGTAATTATGGAAGGTAGTCTGTTCTCGAGATTTTTGTTATTCCAATAGATGGTAGCCTTGTGATTATGGAACGTAGTTTTTTCTCGAGATTTTTGTTACTCCAATGGATGGTATCCTTGTCATTATGGAAGGTAGTCTATTGTCGAGATTTTTGTTATTCCCATGGATGGTAGCCTTATCATTATGGAAGGTAGTTTTTTATCGAGATTTTTGTTACTCCAATGGATGGTAGCCTTGTCATTATGGAAGGTAGTCTATTGTCGAGATTTTTGTTATTCCAATGGATGATAGCCTTGTCATTATGGAAGGTAGTTTTTTGTCTAGATTTTTGTTACCCCAATGGATATAGCCTTGTCATTATAGAAGGTAGTCTGTTGTGGATATTTTTGTTACTCCAATGGATTGTAGCCTTGTCATTATGGAAGGTAGTATGTTGTTCATATTTTTATTACTCCAATGGATGGTAGCCTTGTCATTATGGAAGGTAGTCTGTTATCGATATTTTTGTTATTCCAATGGATGGTAGCCTTGTCATTATGGAAGCTAGTATTTTGTCGAGATTTTTGTTACTCCAATGGATGGTAGCCTTGTCATTATTGAACATAGTCTATTGTCGATATCATTGTTACTCCAATGGATGATAGCCTCGTCAGTATGCAAGGTAGTCTGTTGTTCAGATTTTTGTTACTCCAATGGATGGTAGCCTTGTCATTATGGAAGGTAGTCTATTGTCGAGATTTTTGTTATTCCAATGGATGGTAGCCTTATCATTATGGTAGGTAGTTTTTTATCGAGATTTTTGTTACTCCAATGGAATGTAGCCTTGTCATTATGGAAGGTAGACTATTGTCGAGATTTTTATTATTCCAATGAATGGTAGCCTTGTCATTATGGAAGGTAGTTTTTTGTCGAGATTTTTGTTACTCCAATGGATTGTAGCCTTGTCATTATGGAAGGTAGTCTGTCGTTGAGATTTCTATTACTCCAATGGATTGTAGCTTTGTCACTATGGAAGGTAGTATGTTGTTCAGATTTTTGTTATTCCAAAGGATGGTAGCCTTGTCATTATGGAAGGTAGTCTGTTGTTGAGATTTTTGTCATTCTTTTGGATGGTAGCCTTGTCATTATGGAAGGTAGTCTATTGTCGAGATTTTTGTTATTCCAATGGATGGTAGTCTTATCATTAGGGTAGGTAGTTTTTTTATCGAGATTTTTGTTACTCCAACGGATGGTAGCCTTGTCATTATGGAAGGTAGACTATTGTCGAGATTTTTAATATTCCAATGAATGGTAGCCTTGTCATTATGGAAGGTAGTTTTTTGTCGAGATTTTTGTTACTCCAATGGATGGTAGCCTTGTCATTATGGAAGGTAGTCTGTCGTTGATATTTCTGTTACTCCAATGGATTGTAGCTTTGTCACTATGGAAGGTAGTATGTTGTTCAGATTTTTGTTATTCCAAAGGATGGTAGCCTTGTCATTATGGAAGGTAGTCTGTTATTGAGATTTTTGTCATTCCATTGGATGGTAGCCTTGTCATTATGGAAGGTAGTCTATTGTCGAGATTTTTGTAATTCCAATGGATGGTAACCTTGTCATTATGGAAGGTAGTATTTTGTCGAGATTTTTGTTACTCCAATGAATGGTAGCCTTGTCATTATTGAAGGTAGTCTATTATCGATATCTTTGTTACTCCAATGGATAATAGGCTTGTAATTATGGAAGGTATTTTGTTGTCGAGATTTTTGTTATTCCAAAAGATGGTAGCCTTGTCATTATGGAAGGTAGTTTTTTCTCGAGATTTTTGTTACTCCAATGGATGGTAGCCTTGTCATTATGGAAGGTAGTATGTTGTCGATATTTTTGTTACTCCAATGAATGGTAGCCTTGTCATTATGGAAGGTAGTCTGTGGTTGAGATTTCTGGTACTCCAATGGATGGTAGCCTTGTCATTATGGAAGGTAGTCTGTTATCGATATTTTTGTTATTCCAATGGATGGTAGCCTTGTCATGATGGAAGGTAGTATTTTGTCGAGATTTTTGTTACTCCAATGGATGGTAGCCTTGTCATTATTGAACATAGTCTATTGTCGATATCATTGTTACTCCAATGGATGATAGCCTCGTCAGTATGCAAGGTAGTATGTTGTTCAGATTTTTGTTACTCCAATGGATGGTAGCCTTGTCATTATGGAAGGTAGTCTATTGTCGAGATTTTTGTTATTCCAATGGATGGTAGCCTTATCATTATGGTAGGTACTTTTTTATCGAGATTTTTGTTACTCCAATGGAATGTAGCCTTGTCATTATGGAAGGTAGACTATTGTCGAGATTTTTATTATTCCAATGAATGGTAGCCTTGTCATTATGGAAGGTAGTTTTTTGTCGAGATTTTTGTTACTCCAATGGATTGTAGCCTTGTCATTATGGAAGGTAGTCTGTCGTTGAGATTTCTGTTACTCCAATGGATTGTAGCTTTGTCACTATGGAAGGTAGTATGTTGTTCAGATTTTTGTTATTCCAAAGGATGGTATCCTTGTCATTATGGAAGGTAGTCTGTTCTTGAGATTTTTGTCATTCTTTTGGATGGTAGCCTTGTCATTATGGAAGGTAGTCTATTGTCGAGATTTTTGTTATTCCAATGGATGGTAGTCTTATCATTAGGGTAGGTAGTTTTTTTATCGAGATTTTTGTTACTCCAATGGATGGTAGCCTTGTCATTATGGAAGGTAGACTATTGTCGAGATTTTTATTATTCCAATGAATGGTAGCCTTGTCATTATGGAAGGTAGTTTTTTGTCGATATTTTTGTTACTCCAATGGATGGTAGCCTTGTCATTATGGAAGGTAGTTTTTTCTCGAGATTTTTGTTACTCCAATGGATGGTAGCCTTGTCATTATGGAAGGTAGTATGTTATCGATATTTTTGTTACTCCAATGAATGGTAGCCTTGTCATTATGTAAGGTAGTCTGTGGTTGAGATTTCTGTTACTCCAATGGATTGTAGCCTTGTCATTATGTAAGGTAGTATGTTGTTCAAATTTTTGTTACTCCAATGGATGGTAGCCTTTTCATTATGTAAGGTAGTCTGTTATCGAGACTTTTGTTATTCCAATGGATGGTAACCTTGTCATTATCGAAGGTAGTATTTTGTCGAGATTTTTGTTACTCCAATGGATTGTAGCCTTGTCATTATTTAAGGTAGTCTATTGTCGATATCTTTGTTACACCAATTGCTGATAGCCTTGTCATTATGCAAGGTAGTCTGTTGTTCAGATTTTTGTTACTCCAATGGATAATAGCCTTGTCATTATGGAAGGTAGTCTATTGTCGATATTTTTATTATTCCAATGGATGGTAGGCTTATCATTATGGAAGGTAGTTTTTTATAGAGATTTTCGTTACTCCAATGAATGGTAGCCTTGTCATTATGGAAGGTAGACTATTGTCGAGATTTTAATTATTCCAATGGATGGTAGCCTTGTCATTATGGAAGGTAATTTTTTGTCAAGATTTTTGTTACTCCAATGGATGGTAGCGTTGTCATTATGGAAGGTAGACTATTGTCAAAATTTTTATTATTCCAATGGATGATAGCTTTGTCATTTTGGAAGGTAGTTTTTTGTCGAGATTTTTGTTACTCCAATGGACGGTAGCCTTGTCATTTTGGAAGGTAGTTTGTTGTTGAGATTTTTGTTATCCCAATGGATGTAGCCTTTTCATTATAGAAGGTAGTCTGTTGTCGATATTTTTGTTACTCCAACGGATGGTAGCCTTGTCATTATAGAAGGTAGTCTATTGTCGATATCTTTGTTACTCCAATGGATGATAACCTTGTCATTATGCAAGGTAGTCTATTGTTTAGATTTTTGTTACTCCAATGGATGGTAGCCTTGTCATTATGGAAGGTAGTCTATTTTCGAGATGTTTTTTATTCCAATGGATGATAGCCTTATCATTATGGAAGGTAGTTTTTTATGGAGATTTTTATTACTCCAATGGATGGTAGCCTTGTCATTATGGAAGGTAGTCTGTTGTCGAGATTTTTGTTACCCCAATGGATGTATCCTTGTCATTATAGAAGGTAGTCTGTTGTCGATATTTTTGTTACTCCAATGAACTGTAGCCTTGTTGATATGGAAGGTATTCTATTCTTGAGATTTCTGTTACTCCAATGGATTGTAGCCTTGTCATTTTGTAACGTAGTCTGTTTTTCAAATTTTTGTTACTCCAATGGATGGTAGCCTTGTCATAATGGAAGGTAGTCTATTGTCGAGATTTTTGTTATTCCAATGGATGGTAACCTTGTCATTATGGAAGGTAGTTTTTTATCGAGATTTTTGTTACTCCAATGGATGGTAGCCTTGTCATTATGGAAGGTAGTCGATTGTCGAGATTTTTGTTATTCCAATGGATGGTAGCCTTATCATTATGGAAGGTAGTTTTTTATCGAGATTTTTGTTTCTCCAATGGGTGGTAGCGTTGTCATTATGGAAGGTAGACTATTGTCGAGATTTTTATTATTCTAATGGATGGTAGCCTTGTCATTATGGAAGGTAGTTTTTTGTCGAGATTTTTGTTACTCAAATTGACGGTAGCCTTGTCATTATGGAAGGTATTCTGTTGTCGAGATTTTTGTTACCCCAAGGGATGTAGCCTTGTCATTATAGAAGGTAGTCTATTGTCGATATTTTTGTTACTCCAATGGATGGTAGCCTTGTCATTATGGAAGGTAGTCTATTATCGATATCTTTGTTACTTCAATGGATGATAGCCTTGTCATTATGCAAGGTAGTCTGTGGTTCAAATTTTTGTTACTCCAATGGAGGGTAGCCTTGTCATTATGGAAGGTAGTCTATTTTCGAGTTATTTGTTACTCCAATGGATGGTAGCCTTGTCATTATGGAAGGTAGTCTGTTGTCGAGATTTTTGTTACCCCAATGGATGTATCATTGTCATTATAGAAGGTAGTCGGTTGTCGATATTTTTTTTATTCCAATAAATGGTAGCCTTATCGATATGGAAGGTAGTCTGTCGTTGAGATTACTGTTACTCCAATGGATTGTAGCCTTGTCATTTTGGAAGGTAGTATGTTGTTCAAATTTTTGTTACTCCAATGGATGGTAGCCTTGTCATTATGGAAGGTAGTCTGTTGTCGAGATTTTTGTTATTCCAATGGATGGTAACCTTGTCATTAAGGAAGGTAGTCTTTTGTCGAGACTTTTGTTACTCCAATGGATGGCAGCCTTGTCATTATTGAAGGTAGTCTATTGTCGATATCTTTGTTACTTCAATGGATGATAGCATTGTCATTATGCAAGGTAGTCTGTTGTTCAGATTTTTGTTACTCCAATGGATGGTAGCCTTGTCATTATGGAAGGTAGTCTATTGTCGAGATGTTTGTTATTCCAATGGATGGTAGCCTTATCATTATGGAAGGTAACTTTTTATGGAGATTTTTGTTACTCCAATGGATGGTAGCCTTGTTATTATGGAAGGTAGTTTATTTTCGAGATTTTTGTTATTCCAATGGATGGTAGCCTTATCATTATGGAATGTAGTTTTTTATCGAGATTTTTGTTACTCCAATGGATGGTAGCATTGTCATTATGGAAGGTAGACTATTGTCGAGATTTTTATTACTCCAAATGGTGATATCCTTGTCATTATGGAAGGTAGTTTTTTGTCGATATTTTTGTTACTCTAATGAATGGTAGCCTTGTCGATATGGAAGGTATTCTGTCGTTGAGATTTATGTTACTCCAATGGATTGTAGCCTTGTCATTTTGTAAGGTAGTCTATTGTTCAAATTTTTTTTACTCCAATGGATGATAGCCTTGTCATTATGGAAGGTAGTCTGTTGTCGAGATTTTTGTTATTCCAATGGATTGTAACCTTGTCATTATGGAAGGTAGTCTTTTGTCGAGATTTTTGTTACTCCAATGGATGGTAGCCTTGTCATTATTGAAGGTAGTCTATTGTCGATATCTTTGTTACTCCAATGGATGGTAGCCTTGTCATTATGGAATCTAGTCTATTGTCGAGATTTTTGTTATTCCATTGAATAGTAACCTTGTCATTATGGAAGGTAGTATTTTTTCGAGATTTTTGTTACTCCAATGGATTGTAGCCTTGTCATTATTGAAGGTATTCTATTGTCGATATCTTTGTTACCCCAATGGATGTAGCCTTGTCATTATAGAAGGTAGTCTGTTATCGATATTTTTGTTACTCCAATGAATGGCCGCCTTGTCGTTATGGAAGGTAGTCTGTTGTTCAGATTTTTGTTACTCCAATGGATGGTAGCCTTGTCATTATGGAAGGTAGTCTGTTGTTGAGATTTTTGTTATTCCAATGGATGGTAACCTTGTCATTATGGACGGTAGTATTTTGTCTAGATTTTTGTTACTCCAATGGATGGTAGCCTTGTCGATATGGAAGGTAGTCTATTGTCGAGATTATTTTTATTCCAATGGATGGTAGCCTTGTCATTATGGAAAGTAGTTTTTTGTTACTCCAATGGATGGCGGCCTTGTTATTATGGTAGGTAGTCTATTGTCGAGATTTTTGTTACCCCGATGGATGTTGCCTTGTCATTATAGAAGATATTCTATTGTCGAGATTTTATTATTCCAATGAATGGTAACCTTGTCATTTTGGAAGGTAGTCTTTTGTCGAGATTTTTGTTACTCCAATGGATGGTAACCTTGTCATTATTGAAGGTAGTCTATTATTGATATCTTTGTTACTCCAATGGATGATAGCCTTGTTATTATGCAAGGTAGTCTGTTATTTAGATTTTTGTTAATCCAATGGATGGTAGGCTTGTCATTATGGAAGGTAGTCTATTGTTGAAGAATTTTAATTATTCCAATGGATGGTAGCCTTATCATTATGGAAGGTAGTTTTTTATCGAGATTTTTGTTAATCCAATGGATGGTAGCCTTGTCATTATGGAAGGTAGACTATTGTCGAGTTTTTATTATTCCAATGGATGGTAGCCTTGTCATTATGGAAGGTAGTTTTTTGTCAAGATTTTTGTTACTCCAATGGACGGTAGCCTTTTCATTATGGAAGGTAGTTTGTTGTCGAGATTTTTGTTACCCCAATGGATGTAGCCTTGTCATTATAGAAGGTAGTTTGTTGTCGATATTTTTGTTACACCAATGGATGGACGCCTTGTCACTATGGAAGGTAGTCTGTCGTTCAGATTTTTGTTATTCCAAAGGATGGTAGCCTTGTCATTATGGAAGGTAGTCTGTTGTTGAGATTTTTGTTATTCCATTGGATGGTAGCCTCGTCATTAAGGAAGGTAGTCTATTTTCGAGATTTTTATTATTATAATGGATGGTAGCCTTGTCATTATGGAAGGTAGTTTTTTGTCAAGATTTTTGTTACTCCAATGGACGGTAGCCTTGTCATTATGGAAGGTATTCTGTTGTCGAGATTTTTTTACCCCAATGGATGTAGCCTTGTCATTATAGAAGGTAGTCTATTGTCGAGATTTGTGTTACTCCGATGGATGGTAGCCTTGTCATTATGGAAGGTATTTTGTTGTCGAGATTTTTGTTACCCCAATGGATGGTAGCCTTGTAATTATGGAAGGTAGTCTGTTGTCGAGATTTTTGTTACTCCAATGGATGGTAGCCTTATCATTATGGAAGGTAGTTTTTTATGGAGACTTTTGTTACTCCAATGGATGGTAGCCTTGTCATTATGGAAGGTAGTCGATTGTCAGGATTTTTTTTATTCCAATGGATGGTAGCCTTATCATTATGTAAGGTAGTTTTTTGTCGAGATTTTTGTTTCTCCAATGGACGGTAGCCTTGTCATTATGGAAGGTATTCTGTTGTCGAGATTTTTGTT
Organism: Vicia faba; assembly: GCA_948472305.1. NCBI lineage: Eukaryota > Viridiplantae > Streptophyta > Magnoliopsida > Fabales > Fabaceae > Vicia > Vicia faba. Next base: position 677,310,555 of record OX451739.1, on the reverse strand, counting down.
ACCCCAATGGATGTAGCATTGTCATTATAGAAGGTAGTCTGTTGTCGAGATTTGTGTTACTCCAATGGATGGTAGCCTTGTCATTATGGCAGGTATTCTATTGTCGAGATTTTTGTTACCGCAATGGATGGTAGCCTTGTAATTATGGAAGGTAGTCTGTTGTCGAGATTTTTGTTACTCCAATGGAATGCAGCCTTATCATTATAGAAGGTAGTCTATTATCGATATCTTTGTTACTCTAATGGATGATAGCCTCGTCATTATGCAAGGTAGTCTATTATTTAGATTTTTGTTAATCCAATGGATGGTAGCCTTGTCATTATGGAAGGTAGTCTATTGTTGAAGAATTTTAATAATTTCAATGGATGGTAGCCTTATCATTATGGAAGGTAGTTTTTTATCGAGATTTTTGTTAATCCAATGGATGGTAGCCTTGTCATTATGGAAAGTAGACTATTGTCGAGATTTTTATTATTCCAATGGATGGTAGCCTTGTCATTATGGAAGGTAGTTTTTTGTCAAGATTTTTGTTACTCCAATGGACGGTAGCCTTTTCATTATGGAAGGTAGTTTATTGTCGAGATTTTTGTTACCCCAATGGATGTAGCCTTGTCATTATAAAAGGTAGTCTGTTGTCGATATTTTTGTTACTCCAATGGATGGTAGCCTTGCAATTATGGAAGGTAGTCTGTCGTTCAGATTTTTGTTATTCCAAAGGATGGTAGCCTTGTCATTATGGAAGGTAGTCTGTTGTCGAGATTTTTGTTACTCCAATGGATAGTAGCCTTATCATTACGGAAGGTAGTTTTTTATGGAGACTTTTGTTACTCCAATGGATGGTAGCCTTTTCATTATGGAAGGTAGTCGATTGTCAAGATTTTTTATATTCCAATGGATGGTAGCCTTATCATTATGTAAGGTAGTCTGTTGTTCAAATTTTTGTTACTCCAATGGATGGTAGCCTTGTCATTATGGAAGTTAGTTTTTTGTCGAGATTTTTGTTACTCCAATGGACGGTAGCCTTGTCATTATGGAAGGTATTCTGTTGTCGAGATTTTTGTTACCGCAATGGATGGTAGCCTTGTAATTATGGAAGGTAGTCTATTGTCGAGATTTTTGTTACTCCAATGGATGGTAGCCTTATCATTATGGAAGGTAGTTTTTTATGGAGACTTTTGTTACTCCAATGGATGGTAGCCTTGTCATTATGGAAGGTAGTCGATTTTCAAGATTTTTTTTATTCCAATGGATGGTAGCCTTGTCATTATAGAAGGTAGTTTGTTGTCGATATTTTTGTTACTCCAATGAATGGTAGCCTTGTCGATATGGAAGGTATTCTGTTGTTGAGATTTCTGTTACTCCAATGGATTGTAGCCTTGTCATTTTGTAAGGTAGTCTGTTGTTCAAATTTTCATTACTCCAATGGATGGTAGCCTTGTCATTATGGAAGGTAGTTTTTTGTCGAGATTTTTGTTACTCCAATGGACGGTAGCCTTGTCATTATGGAAGGTATTCTGTTGTCAAGATTTTTATTACCCCAATGCATGTAGCCTTGTCATTATAGAAGGTAGTCTGATGTCGAGATTTATGTTACTCCAAAGGATGGTAGCCTTGTCATTATGGAAGGTATTCTGTTGTCGATATTTTTGTTACCCCAATGGATGGTAGCCTTGTAATTATGGAACGTAGTCTGTTGTCGAGATTTTTGTTACTCCAATGGATGGTAGCCTTATCATTATGGAAGGTAGTTTTTTATGGAGATTTTTATTACTCCAATGGATAATAGCCTTTTCATTATGGAAGGTAGTCTGTTGTCGAGATTTTTGTTACCCCAATGGATGTATCCTTGTCATTATAGGAGGTAGTCTGTTATCGATATTTTTGTTACTCCAATGAATGGTAGCCTTGTCGATATGGAAGGTATTCTGTTGTTGAGATTTCTGTTACTCCAATGGATTGTAGCCTTGTCATTTTGTAAGGTAGTCTTTTGTTCAAATTTTTGTTACTCCAATGGATGGTAGCCTTGTCATTATGGAAGGTAGTCTGTTGTCGAGATTTTTGTTATTCCAATGGATGGTAACCTTGTCATTATGGAAGTAGTCTTTTGTCGAGATTTTTGTTACTCCAATGGATGGAAGCCTTGTCATTATTGAAGGTAGTCTATTATCGATATCTTTGTTACTCCAATGGATGATAGCCTTGTCATTATGGAAGGTAGTCTGTTGTCGAGATTTTTGTTACTCCAATGGATGGAAGCCTTGTCATTATGGAAGGTAGTTTTTTATGGAGATTTTTGTTACTCCAATGGATGGTAGCCTTGTCATTATGGAAGGTAGTCGATTGTCGAGATTTTTGTTATTCCAATGGATGGTAACCTTGTCATTATGGAAGGTAGACTATTGTCAATATTTTTATTATTCTAATGGATGGTAGCCTTGTCATTATGGAAGGTAGTTTTTTGTCGAGATTTTTGTTACTCCAATGAACGTAGCCTTGTCATTATAGAAGGTAGTCTGTTGTCGATATTTTTGTTAATCCAATGGATGGTAGCGTTTCATTATGGAAGGTAGTCTATTGTCGATATCTTTGTTACTTCAATGGATGATAGCCTTGTCATTTTGCAAGGTAGTCCGTTGTTCAGATTTTTGTTACTCCAATGGATGGTAGCCTTGTCATTATGGAAGGTAGTCTATTTTCGAGATGTTTGTTACCCCAATGGATGTAGCTTTGTCATTATAGAAGGTAGTCTGTTGTCGAGATTTGTGTTACTCCAATGGATTGTAGCCTTGTCATTATGGAAGGTATTCTGTTGTCGAGATTTTTGTTACCCCAATGGATGGTAGCCTTGTAATTATGGAACATAGTCTGTTGTCGAGATTTTTGTTACTCCAATGGATGGTAGCCTTATCATTATGGAAGGTAGTCTATTTTCGATATGTTTGTTATTCCAATGGATGGTAGCCTTATCATTATGGAAGGTAGTTTTTTATGGAGATTTTTATTACTCCAATGGATAGTAGCCTTGTCATTATGGAAGGTAGTCTGTTGTCGAGATTTTTGTTACCCCAATGGATGTATCCTTGTCATTATAGAAGGTAGTCTGTTGTCGAGATTTTTTTATTCCAATGGATGGTAACCTTGTCATTATGGAAGTAGTCTTTTGTCGAGATTTTTGTTACTCCAATGGATGGTAGCCTTGTCATTATTGAAGGTAGTCTATTATCGATATCTTTGTTACTCCAATGGATGATAGCCTTGTCATTATGGAAGGTAGTCTGTTGTCGAGATTTTTGTTACTCCAATGGATGGTAGCCTTGTTATTATGGAAGGTATTCTATTGTCGAGATTTTGGTTACCCCAATGGATGGTAGCCTTGTAATTATATAAGGTAGTCTGTTTTCGAGATTTTTGTTACTCCAATGGATGGTAGCCTTGTAATTATGGAAGGTATTTTTTTATGGAGATTTTTGTTACTCCAATGGATGGTAGCCTTGTCATTATGGAAGGTAGTCGATTGTCGAGATTTTTGTTATTCCAATGGATGGTAACCTTATCATTATGGAAGGTAGTTTTTTATTGAGATTTTTGTTACTCCAATGCATGGTAGCATTGTCATTATGGAAGGTAGACTATTGTCGAGATTTTTATTATTCTAATGGATGGTAGCCTTGTCATTATGGAAGATAGTTTTTTGTCGAGATTTTTGTTACTCCAATGGACGTAGCCTTGTCATTATAGAAGGTAGTCTGTTGTCGATATTTTTGTTACTCCAATTGATGGTAGCGTTGTCATTATGGAAGGTAGTCTATTGTCGATATCTTTGTTACTTCAATGGATGATAGCCTTGTCATTTTGCAAGGTAGTCCGTTGTTCAGATTTTTGTTACTCCAATGGATGGTAGCCTTGTCATTATGGAAGGTAGTCTATTTTCGAGATGTTTGTTACCCCAATGGATGTAGCCTTGTCATTATAGAAGGTAGTCTGTTGTCGAGATTTGTTATTCCATTGGATGTTAGCCTTGTCATTATGGAAGGTAGTCTATTGTCGAGATTTTTGTTATTCCAATGGATTATAACTTTGTCATTATGGAAGGTAGTATTTTGTCGAGATTTTTGTTACTCCAATGGATGGTAGCCTTATCATTATTGAAGGTAGTCTATTATCGATATCTTTGTTACTCCAATGGATGGTAGCCTTGTAATTATGGAAGGTAGTCTGTTGTCGAGATTTTTGTTATTCCGATGGATGGTAACCTTTCCATTATGGAAGGAAGTATTTTGTCGAGATTTTTGTTACTCCAATTGATGGTAGCCTTGTCATTATTGAAGGTAGTCTATTGTCTATATCATTGTTACCATAATGGATGTAGCCTTGTCATTATGGAAGGTAGATTTTATGGAGATTTTTGTTACTCCGATGGATGGTAGCCTTGTCATTATGGAAGGTAGTCTATTGTCGAGATTTTTGTTATTCCAATGGATGGTAGCCTTACCATTATGGAAGGTAGTTTTTTATCGAGATTTTTGTTACTTCAATGGATGGTATCATTGTCATTATGGAAGGTAGAGTATTGTCGAGATTTTTATTATTCCAAGGATGGTAGCCTTGTCATTATGGAAGGTAGGTTTTTGTCTAGATTTTTGTTACTCCAATGGACGGTAGTCTTGTCATTATGGAAGGTAGTCTGTTGTCGAGATTTTTGTGACCCCAATGGATGTAGCCTTGTCATTATAGAAGGTAGTCTGTTTTCGATATTTTTGTTACTCCAATGAATGGTAGCCTTGTCCTTATGGAAGGTAGTCTATTGTCGATATCTTTGTTACTCTAATGGATGATAGCCTTGTCATTATGCAAGGTAGTCTGTTGTTCAGATTTTTGTTACTCCAATGGATGGTAGCCAGGTCATTATGGAAGGTATTCTATTGTCGAGATGTTTGTTATTCCAATGGATGGTAGCCTTATCATTATGGAAGGTAGTTTTTTATGGAGATTTTTGTTACTCCAATGGATGGTAGCCTTGTCATTATGGAAGGTAGTCTGTTGTCGAGATTTTTGTCACCCCAATGGATGTATCCTTGTCATTATAGAAGGTAGACTGTTGTCAATATTTTTGTTACTCCAATGAATGGTAGCCTTGTCGACATGGAAGGTAGTCTTTCGTTGAGATTTCTGTTACTCCAATGGATTGTAGCCTTGTCATTTTGTAAGGTAGTCTTTTGTTCAAATTTTTGTTACTCCAATGGATGGTAACCTTGTAATTATGGAAGGTAGTCTGTTGTCGAGATTTTTGTTATTCCAATGGATTGTAACCTTGTCATTATGGAAGGTAGTCTTTTGTCGAGATTTTTGTTACCCCAATGGATGGTAGCCTTGTAATTATGGAGGGTAGTCTGTTGTCAAGATTTTTGTTACTCCAATGGATGGTAGCCTTATCATTATGGAAGGTAGTTTTTTATGGAGACTTTTGTTACTCCAATGGATGGTAGCCTTGTCATTATGGAAGGTAGTAGATTGTCAAGATTTTTATTATTCCAATGGATGGTAGCCTTCTCATTAAGGAAGGTAGTTTTTTTCGAGATTTTGGGTACTCCAATGGACGGTAGCCTTGTCATTATAGAAGGTAGTCTATTGTCGATGTTTTTTTTACTACAATGGATGGTAGCCTTGTCATTATGGAAGGTAGTCTGTCGTTGAGATTTCTGTTACTCCAATGGATTGTAGCCTTGTAATTATGGAAGGTAGTATGTTGTTCAGATTTTTGTTATTCCAAAGGATGGTAGCCTTGTCATTATGGAAGGTAGTTTGTTGTTGAGATTTTTTTTATTCCATTGGATGCTCGCCTTGTCATTATGGAAGGTAGTCTATTGTCGAGATTTTTGTTATTCCAATGGATTATAACTTTGTCATTATGGAAAGTAGTATTTTGTCGAGATTTTTGTTACTCCAATGGATGGTAGCCTTATCATTATTGAAGGTAGTTTATTATCGATATCTTTGTTACTCCAATGGATGGTAGCCTTGTAATTATGGAAGGTAGTCTGTTGTCGAGATTTTTGTTATTCTGATGGATGCTAACCTTTCCATTATGGAAGGTAGTATTTTGTCGAGATTTTTGTTACTCCAATTGATGGTAGCCTTGTCATTATTGAAGGTAGTCTATTGTTACCCCAATGGATGTAGCCTTGACATTATGGAAGGTAGTTTTTTATGGAGATTTGTGTTACTCCAATTGATGGTATCCTTGTCATTATGGAAGGTAGTCTATTGTCGTGATTTTTGTTATTCCAATGGATGGTAGCCTTATCATTATGGAAGGTAGTTTTTTATCGAGATTTTTGTTACTTCAATGGATGGTATCGTTGTCATTATGGAAGGTAGAGTATTGTCGAGATTTTTATTATTCCAATGGATGGTAGCCTTGTCATTATGGAAGGTAGTTTTTTGTCTAGATTTTTGTTACTCCAATGGATGTAGCCTTGTCATTATAGAAGGTAGTCTGTTTTCGATATTTTTGTTACTCCAAGAATGGTAGCCTTGTCCTTATGGAAGGTAGTCTATTGTCGATATCTTTGTTACTTCAATGGATGATAGCCTTGTCATTATGCAAGGTAGTCTATTGTTCAGATTTTTGTTACTCCAATGGATGGTAGCCTTGTCATTATGGATAGTATTCTATTGTCGAGATGTTTGTTATTCCAATGGATGGTAGCCTTATCATTATGGAAGGTAGTTTTTTATGGAGATTTTTGTTACTCCAATGGATGGTAGCCTTGTCATTATGGAAGGTAGTCGATTGTCAAGATTTTTATTATTCCAATGGATGGTAGCCTTCTCATTAAGGAAGGTAGTTTTTTGTCGAGATTTTTGTTACTCCAATGGACGGTAGCCTTGTCATTATGGAAGGTAGTATGTTGTCGAGATTTTTGTTACCCCAATGGATGTAGCCTTGTCATTATAGAAGGTAGTCTGTTTTCGATATTTTTGTTACTCCAATGAATGGTATCCTTGTCCTTATTGAAGGTAGTCTATTGTCGATATCTTTGTTACTCCAATGGATGATAACCTTGTCATTATGCAAGGTAGTCTGTTGTTCAGATTTTTGTTACTCCAATGGATGGTAGCCTTGTCATTATGGAAGGTATTCTATTGTCGAGATGTTTGTTATTCCAATGGATGGTAGCCTTATCATTATGGAAGGTAGTTTTTTATGGATATTTTTGTTACTCCAATGGATGGTAGCCTTGTCATTATCGAAGGTAGTCTGTTGTCGAGATTTTTGTTACCCCAATGGATGTCTCCATGTCATTATAGAAGGTAGTCTGTTGCCAATATTTTTGTTACTCCAATGAATGGTAGCCTTGTCGACATGGAAGGTAGTCTTTTGTTGAGATTTCTGTTACTCCAATGGATTGTAGCCTTGTCATTTTGTAAGGTAGTCTTTTGTTCAAATATTTGTAAATCCAATAGATGGTAGCCTTGTAATTATGAAAGGTAGTCTGTTGTCGAGATTTTTGTTATTCCAATGGATTGTAACCTTGTCATTATGGAAGGTAGTATTTTGTCGAGATTTTTGTTACCCCAATGGATGGTAGCCTTGTAATTATGGAAGGTAGTCTGTTGTCGAGATTTTTGTTACTCCAATGGATGGTAGCCTTATCATTATGGAAGGTAGTTTTTTATGGAGACTTTTGTTACTCCAATGGATGGTAGCCTTCTCATTATGGAAGGTAGTTAATTGTCAAGATTTTTTTTATTCCAATGGATGGTAGCCTTATCATTATGGACGGTAGTTTTTTATAGAGATTTTTGTTACTCCAATGGATGGTAGCGTTGTCATTATGGAAGGTATACTATTGTCGAGATTTTTATTATTCCAATGGATGGTAGCCTTATCATTATGGAAGGTAGTTTTTTGTCGAGATTTTTGTTACTCCAATGGATGGTAGCCTTGTCATTATGGAAGGTAGTCTTTTGTGGAGATTTTTGTTACCCCAATGGATGTAGCCATGTCATTATAGAAGGTAGTCTGTTTTCGATATTTTTCTTACTCAAATGGATGGTATCCTTGTCATTATAGAAGGTAGTCTATTGTTGATATCTTTGTTACTCCAATGGATGATAGCCTTGTCATTATGCAAGGTATTCTGTTGTTCAGATTTTTGTTACTCCAATGGATGGTAGCCTTGTCATTATGGAAGGTAGTCTATTTTCGATATGTTTGTTATTCCAATGGATGGTAGCCTTATCATTATGGAAGGTAGTTTTTTATGGAGATTTTTATTACTCCAATGGATGGTAGCCTTGTCATTATGGAAGGTAGTTTGTTGTCGAGATTTTTGTTACCCCAATGGATGTATCCTTGTCATTATAGAAGGTAGTTTGTTGTCGATATTTTTGTTACTCCAATGAATGGTAGCCTTGTCCTTATGGAAGGTAGTCTATTGTCGATATCTTTGTTACTCCAATGGATGATAGCCTTGTCATTATGCAAGGTAGTCTGTTGTTCAGATTTTTGTTACTCCAATGGATGGTAGCCTTGTCATTATGGAAGGTAGATTTTTATGGAGACTTTTGTTACTCCAATGGATGGTAGCCTTGTCATTATGGAAGGTAGTCGATTGTCAAGATTTTTATTATTCCAATGGATGGTAGCCTTCTCATTAAGGAAGGTAGTTTTTTGTCGAGATTTTTGTTACTCCAATGGATGGTAGCCTTATCATTATTGAAGGTAGTCTATTATCGATATCTTTGTTACTCCAATGGATGGTAGCCTTGTAATTATGGAAGGTAGTCTGTTGTCGAGATTTTTGTTATTCCGATGGATGCTAACCTTTCCATTATGGAAGGTAGTATTTTGTCGAGATTTTTGTTACTCCAATTGATGGTAGCCTTGTCACTATTAAAGGTAGTCTATTGTCGATATCATTGTTACCCCAATGGATGTAGCCTTGTCATTATGGAAGGTAGTTTTTTATGGAGATTTGTGTTACTCCAATGGATGGTAGCCTTGTCATTATGGAAGGTAGTCTATTGTCGAGATTTTTGTTATTCCAATGGATGGTAGCCTTATCATTATGGAAGGTAGTTTTTTATCGAGATTTTTGTTACTTCAATGGATGGTATCATTGTCATTATGGAAGGTAGAGTATTGTCGAGATTTTTATTATTCCAATGGATGGTAGCCTTGTCATTATGGAAGGTAGTTTTTTGTCTAGATTTTTGTTACTCCAATGGACGGTAGCCTTGTCATTATGGAAGGTAGTCTGTTGTCGAGATTTTTGTTATTCCAATGGATTGTAACCTTGTCATTATGGAAGGTAGTCTTTTGTCGAGATTTTTGTTACCCCAATGAATGGTAGCCTTGTTATTATGGAAGGTAGTCTGTTGTCGAGATTTTTGTTACTCCAATGGATGGTAGCCTTATCATTATGGAAGGTAGTTTTTTATGGAGACTTTTGTTACTCCAATGGATGGTAGCCTTGTCATTATGGAAGGTAGTCGATTGTCAAGATTTTTTTTATTCCAATGGATGGTAGCCTTATCATTATGGAAGGTAGTTTTTTATCGATATTTTTGTTACTCCAATGGATGTAGCGTTGTCATTATGGAAGGTAGACTATTGTCGAGATTTTTATTATTCCAATGGATGGTAGCCTTATCATTATGGAAGGTAGTTTTTTGTCGAGATTTTTGTTACTCCAATGGACGGTAGCCTTGTCATTATGGAGATTTTTGTTACCCCAATGGATGTAGCCATGTCATTATAGAAGGTAGTCTGTTTTCGATATTTTTCATACTCAAATGGATGGTATCGTTGTCATTATAGAAGGTAGTATATTGTTGATATCTTTGTTACTCCAATGGATGATAGCCTTGTCATTATGCAAGGTAGTCTGTTGTTCATATTTTTGTTACTCCAATGGATGGTAACCTTGTCATTATGGAAGGTAGTCTATTTTCGATATGTTTGTTATTCCAATGGATGGTAGCCTTATCATTATGGAAGGTAGTTTTTTATGGAGATTTTTATTACTCCAATGTATGGTAGCCTTGTCATTATGGAAGGTAGTTTGTTGTCGAGATTTTTGTTACCCCAATGGATGTATCCTTGTCATTATAGAAGGTAGTTTGTTGTCGATATTTTTGTTACTCCAATGAATGGTAACCTTGTCATTATTGAACGTAGTCTATTGTCGATATCTTTGTTACTCAAATGGAAGGTAGCCTTGTCATTATGGAAGGTAGTCTATTGTCGAGATGTTTATTATTCCAATGGATGGTAACCTTGTCATTATGGAAGGTAGTATTTTGTCAAGATTTTTGTTACTCCAATGGATTGTAGCCTTGTTATTATGGATGGTAGTCTGTTGTTCAAATTTTTGTTACTCTAATGGATGGTAGCCTTATCATTATGGAAGGTAGTTTTTTATCGAGATTTTTGTTACTCCAATGGATGGTAGCATTGTCATTATGGAAGGTAGACTATTGTCGAGATTTTTATTATTCCAATGGATTGTAGCCTTGTCATTATAGAAGGTAGTCTGCTGTCGATATTTTTGATACTCCAATGGATGGTAGCCTTGTCATTATGGAAGGTAGTCTATCGTTGAAATTTCTGTTACTCCAATGGATTGTAGCCTTGTCATTATGGAAGGTAGTATGTTGTTCAGATTTTTTTTATTCCAAAGGATGGTAGCCTTGTCATTATGGAAGGTAGTCTGTTGTTGAGATTTTTGTTATTCCATTGGATGGTAGCCTTGTCATTATGGAAGGTAGTCTATTGTCGAGATTTTTGTTATTCCAATGGATGGTAACCTTGTCATTATGGAAGGTAGTATTTTGTCAAGATTTTTGTTACTCCAATGGATGGTAGCCTTGTCATTATTGAAGGTAGTCTAATATTGATATCTTTGTTACTCCAATGGATGATAGCCTTGTCATTATGGAAGGTAGTCTGCTGTCGAGATTTTTGTTACTCCAATGGATGGTAGCCTTGTCATTATGAAAGCTAGTCTGTTGTCGATATTTTTGTTACCCCAATGGATTGTAGCCTTGTAATTATGGAAGGTAGTATGTTGTAGAGATTTTTGTTACTCCAATGGATGGTATCCTTGTCATTATGGAAGGTAGTCTTTCTTTGAGATTTCTGTTATTCCAATGGATTGTAGCCTTGTCATTATGTAAGGTAGTCTGTCGTTATGATTTCTGTTACTCTAATGGATTATAGCCTTGTCATTATTGAAGGTAGTCTGTTTTCGAGATTTTTGTTATTCCATTGGATTGTAGCCTTGTCATTACGGAAGGTAGTCTGTTGTCGATATTTTTGATACTCCAATGGATGGTAGCCTTTTCATTACAGAAGGTAGTCTATTGTCAAGATTTATGTTACCCCAATGGATGGTAGCCTTGTAATTATGGAAGGTAGTCTGTTGTCGTGATTTTTTTTACTCCAATGGATGGTAGCCTTGTTATTATGGAAGGTAGTCTGTCGTTGATATTTCTATTACTCCAATGGATTGTAGCCTTGTTATTATCGATGGTAGTCTGTTGTTCAAATTTTTGTTACTCCAATGGATGGTAGCCTTATCATTATGGAAGGTAGTTTTTTATCGAGATTTTTGTTACTCCAATGGATGGTAGCGTTGTCATTATGGAAGGTAGACTATTGTCGAGATTTTTATTATTCCAATGGATGGTAGCCTTGTCATTATAGAAGGTAGTCTGTTGTCGATATTTTTGATACTCTAATGGATGGTAGCCTTGTAATTATCGAAGGTAGTCTGTCGTTGAGATTTCTGTTACTCCAATGGATTTTAGCCTTGTCATTATGGAAGGTAGTATGTTGTTCAGATTGTTTTTTATTCCAAAGGATGGTAGCCTTGTCGTTATGGAAGGTAGTCAGTCGTTGAGATTTATGTTACTCCAATGGATTGTAGCCTTGTCATTAGGTAAGGTAGTCTTTTGTTCAAATTTTTGTTACTCCAATGGATGGTAGCCTTGTCATTATGGAAGGTAGTATGTTGTCGAGATTTTTGTTATTCCAATGGATCGTAACCTTATCATTATGGAAGGTAGTTAATTGTCTAGTTTTTGTTATTCCAATGGATGGTAGCCTTGTCATTATAGAAGGTAGTTTTCTGTCGAGATTTTTGTTACTCCAATGGATGGTAGCCTTGTCATTATGGAATGTAGTTTGTTGTCGAGAATTTTGTTACCCTAATAGATGTAGCCTTGTCATCATAGAAGGTAGTCTGTTATCGATAATTTTGTTACTCCAATGAATGGTAGCCTTGTCGTTATGGAAGGTAGTCTGTTGTCGATATTTCTGTTACTCCAATGGATTGTAGCCTTGTAATTACGTAAGGTAGTCTTTTGTTCAAATTTTTGTTACTCCAATGGATGGTAGCCTTGTAATTATGGAAGGTAGTCTGTTGTCGAGATTTTTGTTATTCCAATGGATGGTAACCTTGTCATTATGGAAGGTAGTCTATTGTCGAGATTTTTGTTACTCCAATGGATGGTAGCCTTTTCATTATTGAAGTTAGTCTATTGTCGATATCTTTGTTACTCCAATGGATGATAGCCTTGTCATTATGCAAGGTAGTCTGTTGTTCAGATTGTTGTTACTCCAATGGATGGTAGCCTTGTCATTATAGAAGGTAGTCTGTTGTCGAGATGTTTGTTATTCCAATGGATGGTAGCCTTAACATTATGGAAGGTAGTTTTTTATGGAGATATTTGTTACTCCAATGGATGGTAGCCTTGTCATTATGGAAGGTAGTCTGTTGTCGAGATTTTTGTTACCCCAATGGATGTATCCTTGTCATTATAGAAGGTTGTCTGTTGTGGATATTTTTGTTACTCCAATGAAGGGTAGCCTTGTTGTTATGGAAGGTAGTTAGTCGTTGAGATTTCTGTTACTACAATGGATTGTAGCCTTGACATTAGGTAAGGTAGTCTGTTGTTCAAATTTTTGTTACTCCATTGGATGGTAGCCTTGTAATTGTGGAAGGTAGTTTGTTGTCGAGATTTTGGTTATTCCAATGGATGGTAACCTTGTCATTATGGAAGGTATTTTTTTGTCGAGATTTTTGTTACTCCAATGGATGGTAGCCTTGTCATTATTGAAGTTAGTCTATGGTCGATATCTTTGTTACTCCAATGGATGATAGCCTTGTCATTATGCAAGGTAGTCTGTTGTTCAGATTTGTGTTACTCCAATGGATGGCAGCCTTGTCATTAATGAAGGTAGTCTATTATCGAGATGTTTTTTATTCCAATGGATGGTAGCCTTATCATTGTGGACGGTAGTTTCTTATGGAGATTTTTGTTACTCCAATGGATGGTAGCCTTGTCGTTATGGAAGGTAGTTTATTGTCGAGATGTTTGTTATTCCAATGGATGGTAGCCTTATCATTATGGAAGGTAGTTTTTTATGGAGATTTTTGTTACTCCAATGGATGGTAGCCTTGTCATTATGGAAGGTAGTCTGTTGTCAATATTTTTGTTACCCCAATGGATGTAGCCTTGTCATTATAGAAGGTAGTGTGTTGTCGATATTTTTGTTACTCCAATGATTGGTAGCCTTGTCATTATGTAAGGTAGTTTGTTGGTCAAATTTTTGTTACTCCAATGGATGGTAGCCAGGTCATTATGGAAGGTAGTCTTTTGTCGAGATTTTTTTTACTCCAATGGATGGTAGCCTTGTCATTATTGAAGGTAGTCTATTGTCGGTATCTTTGGTACTCCAATAGATGATAGCCTTGTGATTATGCAAGGTAGTCTATTGTTTAGATTTTTGTTACTCCAATGGATGGTAGCCTTGTCATTATGGAAGGTAGTCTATTGTCGAGATGTTTGTTATTCCAATGGATGGTAGCCTTATCATTATGGAAGGTAGTTTTTTATGGACATTTTTGTTACTCCAATGGATGGTAGCCTTGTCATTATGGAAGGTAGTCTGTTGTCGAGATTTTTGTTACCCCAATGGATGTATCCTTGTCATTATAGAAGGTAGTCTGTTGTCGATATTTTTGTTACTCCAATGAAGGGTGGCCTTGTTGTTATGGAAGGTTGTCAGTCGTTGAGATTTCAGTTACTCCAATGGATAGTAGCCTTGCCATTAGGTAAGGTAGTCTCTTGTTCAGATTTTTGTTACTCCAACGGATGGTAGCCTTGTCATTAATGAAGGTAGCCTATTGTCGAGATGTTTGTTATTCCAATGGATGGTAGCCTTATCACTATGGAAGGTAGTTTTTTATGGAGATTTTTGTTACTCCAATGGATGGTAGCCTTGTCATTATGGAAGGTAGTCTTTTGTCAAGATTTTTTTTACCCCAATGGATGGAGCCTTGTCATTATAGGAGGTAGTCTGTTGTCGATATTTTTGTTACTCCAATGAATGGTAGCCTTGTCATTATGGAAGGTAGTCTGTTGGTCAAATTTTTGTTACTCTAATGGATGGTAGCCTTGTCATTATGGAAGGTAGTCTTTTGTCGAGATTTTTGTTACTCCAATGGATGGTAGCCTTGTCATTATTGAAGGTAGTCTATTGTCGATATCTTTGGTACTCTAATGGATGATATCGTTGTGATTATGCAAGGTAGTCTGTTGTTCAGATTTTTGTTACTCCAATGGATGGTAGCCTTGTCATTTTGGAAGGTAGACTATTTCAAGATGTTTGTTATTCCAATGGATGGTAGCCTTATCATTATGGAAGGTAGTTTTTTATGGAGATTTTTGTTACTCCAATGGATGGTAGCCTTGTCATTATGGAAGCTAGTCTGTTGTCAAGATTTTTGTTACCCCAACAAATGTAGCCTTGTCATTACAGAAGGTAGTCTGTTGTCGATATTTTTGTTACTCCAATGAATGGTAGCCTTGTCATTATGGAAGGTTGTCAGTCGTTCAGATTTCTGTTACTCCAATGGATTGTAGCCTTGTCCTTAAGTAAGGTAGTCTGTTGTTCAAATTTTTGTTACTCCAATGGATGGTAGCCTTGTCACTTTGGAAGGTAGTCTGTTGTCAAGATTTTGGTTATTCCAATGGATGGTAACCTTGTCATTAAGGAAGTTAGTCTTTTGTCGAGATTTTTGTAACACCAATGGATGGTAGCCTTGTCATTATTGAAGTTAGTCTATTGTCGATATCTTTGTTACTCCAATGGATGATAGCGTTGTCATTATGCAAGGTAGTCTGTTGTTCAGATTTTTGTTACTCCAATGGATGGTAGCCTTGTCATTAATGAAGGTAGTCTATTGTCGAGATGTTTGTTATTCCAATGGATGGTAGCCTTATCATTATGGAAGGTAGTTTTTTATGGAGATTTTTGTTACTCCAATGGATGGTAGCCTTGTTATTATGGAAGGTAGTCTGTTGTCGAGATTTTTGTTACCCCAATGGATGTATCATTGTCATTATAGAAGGTAGTCTGTTGTCGATATTTTTGTTACTCCAATGAATAGTAGCCTTGTCGTTATGGTAGGTAGTCTGTCGTTGAGATTTCTGTTACTCCAATGGATTGTAGCCTTGTCATTATGTAAGGTAGTCTGTTGGTTAAATTTTTGTTACTCCAATGGATGGTAGCCTTTTCATTATGCAAGGTAGTCTTTTGTCGAGATTTTTGTTACTCCAATGGATGGTAGAGTTGTCATTATTGAAGTTAGTCTATTGTAGATATCTTTGTTACTCCAATGGATGATAGCCTTGTCATTATGCAAGGTAGTCTGTTGTTCGGATTTTTGTTACACCAATGGATGGTGGCCTTGTTATTAAGGAAGGTAGTCTATTGTCGAGATGTTTGTTATTCCAATGGATGGTCGCCTTATCATTATGGAAGGTAGTATTTTATGGAGATTTTTGTTACTCCAATGGATGGTATCCTTGTCATTATGGAAGGTAGTCTGTTGTCGAGATTTTTGTTACCCCAATGGATGTATCATTGTCATTATAGAAGGTAGTCTGTTGTCGATATTTTTGATACTCCAATGAATTGTAGCCTTGTCGTTATGGAAGGTAGTCTGTCATTGAGATTTCTGTTACTCCAATGGATTGTAGCCTTTTCGTTATGTAAGGTAGTTTGTTGGTCAAATTTTTGTTACTCCAATGGATGGTAGCCTTTTCATTATGGAAGTTAGTCTTTTGTTGAGATTTTTGTTACTCCAATGAAAGGTAGCCTTGTCATTATTGAAGGTAGTCTATTATCGATATCTTTGGTACTCCAATGGATGATAGCCTTATGATTATGCAAGGTAGTCTATTGTTCACATTTTGGTTACTCCAATGGTTGGTAGCCTTGTCATTATGGAAGGTAGTCTATTGTCGAGATGTTTGTTATTCCAATGGATGGTATCCTTATCATTATGGAAGGTACTTTTTTAGGGAGATTTTTGTTACTCCAATGGATGGTAGCCTTGTCATTATGGAAGGTAGTCTGTTGTCGAGATTTTTGTTACCCCAATGGATGTATCCTTGTCATTATAGAAGGTAGTCTGTTGTCGATATTTTTGTTACTCCAATGAAGGGTAGCCTTGTTGTTATGGAAGGTTGTCAGTCGTTGAGATTTCAGTTACTCCAATGGATAGTAGCCTTGCCATTAGGTAAGGTAGTCTGTTGTTCAGATTTTTGTTACTCCAATGGATGGTAGCCTTGTCATTAATGAAGGTAGCCTATTGTCGAGATGTTTGTTATTCCAATGGATGGTAGCCTTATCACTATGGAAGGTAGTTTTTTATGGAGATTTTTGTTACTCCAATGGATGGTAGCCTTGTCATTATGGAAGGTAGTCTGTTGTCATGATTTTTGTTACCCCAATGGATGTAGCCTTGTCATTATAGAAGGTAGTCTGTTGTCGATATTTTTGTTACTCCAATGAATGGTAGCCTTGTCATTATGGAAGGTAGTCTGTTGGTCAAATTTTTGTTACTCCAATGGATGGTAGCCTTGTCATTATGGAAGGTAGTCTTTTGTCGAGATTTTTGTTACTCCAATGGATGGTAGCCTTGTCATTATTGAAGGTAGTCTATTGTCGATATCTTTGGTACTCTAATGGATGATATCGTTGTGATTATGCAAGGTAGTCTGTTGTTCAGATTTTTGTTACTCCAATGGATGGTAGCCTTGTCATTTTGGAAGGTAGACTATTTCGAGATGTTTGTTATTCCAATGGATGGTAGCCTTATCATTATGGAAGGTAGTTTTTTATGGAGATTTTTGTTACTCCAATGGATGGTAGCCTTGTCATTATGGAAGCTAGTCTGTTGTCAAGATTTTTGTTACCCCAACAAATGTAGCCTTGTCATTACAGAAGGTAGTCTGTTGTCGATATTTTTGTTACTCCAATGAATGGTAGCCTTGTCATTATGGAAGGTTGTCAGTCGTTCAGATTTCTGTTACTCCAATGGATTGTAGCCTTGTCCTTTAGTAAGGTAGTCTGTTGTTCAAATTTTTGTTACTCCAATGGATGGTAGCCTTGTCACTATGGAAGGTAGTCTGTTGTCAATATTTTGGTTATTCCAATGGATGGTAACCTTGTCATTATGGAAGGTAGGCTTTTGTCGAGATTTTTGTAACACCAATGGATGGTAGCCTTGTCATTATTGAAGTTAGTCTATTATCGATATCTTTGTTACTCCAATGGATGATAGCGTTGTCATTATGCAAGGTAGTCTGTTGTTCAGATTTTTGTTACTCCAATGGATGGTAGCCTTGTCATTAATGAAGGTAGTCTATTGTCGAGATGTTTGTTATTCCAATGGATGGTAGCCTTATCATTATGGAAGGTAGTTTTTTATGGAGATTTTTGTTACTCCAATGGATGGTAGCCTTGTCATTATGGAAGGTAGTCTGTTGTCGAGATTTTTGTTACCCCAATGGATGTATCATTGTCATTATAGAAGGTAGTCTGTTGTCGATATTTTTGTTACTCCAATGAATAGTAGCCTTGTCGTTATGGTAGGTAGTCTGTCGTTGAGATTTCTGTTACTCCGATGGATTGTAGCCTTGTCATTATGTAAGGTAGTTTGTTGGTCAAATTTTTGTTACTCCAATGGATGGTAGCCTTTTCATTATGGAAGGTAGTCTTTTGTCGAGATTTTTGTTACTCCAATGAAAGGTAGCCTTGTCATTATTGAAGGTAGTCTATTATCGATATCTTTGGTACTCCAATGGATGATAGCCTTATGATTATGCAAGGTAGTCTGTTGTTCACATTTTGGTTACTCCAATGGATGGTTGCCTTGTCATAATGGAAGGTAGTCTATTGTCGAGATGTTTGTTATTCCAATGGATGGTATCCTTATCATTATGGAAGGTACTTTTTTAGGGAGATTTTTGTTACTCCAATGGATGGTAGCCTTGTCATTATGGAAGGTAGTCTGTTGTCGAGATTTTTGTTACCCCAATGGATGTATCCTTGTCATTATAGAAGGTAGTCTGTTGTCGATATTTGTGTTACTCCAATGAAGGGTAGCCTTGTCGTTATGGAAGGTTGTCAGTCGTTGAGATTTCAGTTACTCCAATGGATAGTAGCCTTGTGATTATGCAAGGTAGTCTATTGTTCAGATTTTTGTTACTCCAATGGATGGTAGCCTTGTCATTAATGAAGGTAGCCTATTGTCGAGATGTTTGTTATTCCAATGGATGGTAGCCTTATCACTATGGAAGGTAGTTTTTTATGGAGATTTTTGTTACTCCAATGGATGGTAGCCTTGTCATTATAGAAGGTAGTCTGTTGTCAAGATTTTTGTTACCCCAATGGATGGTAGCCTTGTCATTATAGAAGGTAGTCTGTTGTCGATATTTTTGTTACTCCAATGAATGGTAGCCTTGTCATTATGTAAGGTAGTCTGTTGGTCAAATTTTTGTTACTCCAATGGATGGTAGCCTTGTCATTATGGAAGGTAGTCTTTTGTCGAGATTTTTGTTACTCCAATGGATGGTAGCCTTGTCATTATTGAAGGTAGTCTATTGTCGATATCTTTGGTACTCTAATGGATGATATCCTTGTGATTATGCAAGGTAGTCTGTTGTTCAGATTTTTGTTACTCCAATGGATGGTAGCCTTGTCATTATGGAAGGTAGACTATTGTCGAGATGTTTGTTATTCCAATGGATGGTAGCCTTATCATTATGGAAGTTAGTTTTTTATGGATATTTTTCTTACTCCAATGGATGGTAGCCTTGTCATTATGGAAGGTTGTCTGTTGTCGATATTTTTGTTACCCCAATGGATGTATCCTTGTCATTATAGAAGGTAGTATGTTGTCGATATTTTTGTCCAATGAAGGGTAGCCTTGTCGTTATAGAAGGTAGTCAGTTGTTGAGATTTCTGTTACTCCAATGGATTGTAGCCTTGCCATTACGTAAGGTAGTCTGTTGTTCAAATTTTTGTTACTCCAATGGATGGTAGCCTTGTCATTATGGAAGGTAGTCTGTTGTCGAGATTTTGGTTATTCCAATGGATGGTAACCTTTTCATTATGGAAGGTAGTCTTTTGTCGAGATTTTTGTTACTCCAATTGATGGTAGCCTTGTCATTATTGAAGTTAGTCTATTATCGATATCTTTGTTACTCCAATGGATGATAGCCTTGTAATTATGCAAGGTAGTCTATTGTTCAGATTTTTGTTACTCCAATGGATGGTAGCCTTGTCATTAATGAAGGTAGTCTATTGTCGAAATGTTTTTTATTCCAATGGATGGTAGCCTTATCATTATGGAAGGTAGTTTTTTATGGACATTTTTGTTACTCCAATGGATGGTAGCCTTGTCATTATGGAAGGTAGTCTGTTGTCGAGATTTTTGTTACCCCAATTGATGTATCCTTGTCATTATAGAAGGTAGTCTGTTGTCGATATTTTTGTTACTCCAATGAAGGGTAGACTTGTCGTTATGGAAGGTAGTCAGTCGTTGAGATTTTTGTTACTCCAATGGATAGTAGCCTTGCCATTAGGTAAGGTAGTCTGTTGTTCAGATTTTTGTTACTCCAATGGATGGTAGCCTTGTCTTTCATGAAGGTAGTCTATTGTCGAGATGTTTGTTATTCCAATGGATGGTAGCCTTATCATTATGGAAGGTAGTTTTTTATGGAGATTTTTGTTACTCCAATGGATGGTAGCCTTGTCATTATGGAAGGTAGTCTGTTGTCAAGATTTTTGTTACCCCAATGGATGTAGCCTTGTCATTATAGAAGGTAGTCTGTTGTCGATATTTTTGTTACTCCAATGAATGGTAGCCTTGTCATTATGTAAGGTAGTCTGTTGGTCAAATTTTTGTTACTCCAATGGATGGTAGCCTTGTCATTATGGAAGGTAGTCTTTTGTCGATATTTTTGTTACTCCAATGAATGGTAGCCTTGTCATTATTGAAGGTAGTCTATTGTCGATATCTTTGGTACTCTAATGGATGATATCCTTGTGATTATGCAAGGTAGTCTGTTGTTCAGATTTTTGTTACGCCAATGGATGGTAGCCTTGTCATTTTCGAAGGTAGACTATTTCGAGATGTTTGTTATTCCAATGGATGGTAGCCTTATCATTATGGAAGGTAGTTTTTTATGGAGATTTTTGTTACTCCAATGGATGGTAGCCTTGTCATTATGGAAGCTAGTCTGTTGTCAAGATTTTTGTTACCCCAACAAATGTAGCCTTGTCATTACAGAAGGTAGTCAATTTTCCATATTTTTGTTACTCCAATGAATTGTAGCCTTGTCATTATGGAAGGTTGTCAGTCGTTCAGATTTCTGTTACTCCAATGGATTGTAGCCTTGTCCTTAGGTAAGGTAGTCTGTTGTTCAAATTTTTGTTACTCCAATGGAATGTAGCCTTGTCACTATGGAAGGTAGTCTATTGTCAAGATTTTGGTTATTCCAATGGATGGTAACCTTGTTATTATGGAAGGTAGTCTTTTGTCGAGATTTTTGTAACACCAATGGATGGTAGCCTTGTCATTATTGAAGTTAGTCTATTGTCGATATCTTTGTTACTCCAATGGATGATAGCGTTGTCATTATGCAACGTAGTCTGTTGTTCAGATTTTTGTTACTCCAATGGATGGTAGCCTTGTCATTAATGAAGGTAGTCTATTGTCGAGATGTTTGTTATTCCAATGGATGGTAGCCCTATCATTATGGAAGGTAGTTTTTTATGGAGATTTTTGTTACCCCAATGGATGGTAGCCTTGTCATTA
Source organism: Vicia faba (assembly GCA_948472305.1). NCBI lineage: Eukaryota > Viridiplantae > Streptophyta > Magnoliopsida > Fabales > Fabaceae > Vicia > Vicia faba. The sequence continues at coordinate 677,289,370 of OX451739.1, read as the reverse complement.
CAGAAGGTAGTCTGTTGTCGATATTTTTGTTACTCCAATGGATGTAGCCTTGTCATTATGGAAGGTAGTCAGTCGTTCTAATTTCTGTTACTCCAATGGATTGTAGCCTTGTCCTTAGGTAAGGTAGTCTGTTGTTCAAATTTTTGTTACTCCAATGGATGGTAGCCTTGTCACTATGGAAGGTAGTCTATTGTCAAGATTTTGGTTATTCCAATGGATGGTAACCTTGTCATTATGGAAGGTAGTCTTTTGTCGAGATTTTTGTAACACCAATGGATGGTAGCCTTGTCATTATTGAAGTTAGTCTATTGTCGATATCTTTGTTACTCCAATGGATGATAGCCTTGTCATTATGCAAGGTAGTCTGTTGTTCAGATTTTTGTTACTCCAATGGATGGTAGCCTTGTCATTAAGGAAGGTAGTCTATTGTCGAGATGTTTGTTATTCCAATGGATGGTAGCCTTATCATTATGGAAGGTAGTTTTTTATGGAGATTTTTGTTACTCCAATGGATGGTAGCCTTGTTATTATGGAAGGTAGTCTGTTGTCGAGATTTTTGTTACCCCAATGGATGTATCATTGTCATTATAGAAGGTAGTCTGTTGTCGATATTTTTGTTACTCCAATGAATAGTAGCCTTGTCTTTATGGAAGGTAGTCTGTCGTTGAGATTTCTGTTACTCCAATGGATTGTAGCCTTGTCATTATGTAAGGTAGTCTGTTGGTCAAATTTTTGTTACTCCAATGGATGGTAGCCTTTTCATTATGGAAGGTAGTCTTTTGTCGAGATTTTTGTTACTCCAATGGATGGTAGCCTTGTCATTATTGAAGTTAGTCTATTGTAGATATCTTTGTTACTCCAATGGATGATATCCTTGTCATTATGCAAGGTAGTCTGTTGTTCGGATTTTTGTTACTCCAATGGATGGTGGCCTTGTTATTAATGAAGGTAGTCTATTGTCGAGATGTTTGTTATTCCAATGGATGGTAGCCTTATCATTATGGAAGGTAGTATTTTATGGAGATTTTTGTTACTCCAATGGATGGTATCCTTGTCATTATGGAAGGTAGTATGTTGTCGAGATTTTTGTTACCCCAATGGATGTATCATTGTCATTATAGAAGGTAGTCTGTTGTCGATATTTTTGTTACTCCAATGAATTGTAGCATTATCGTTATGGAAGGTAGTCTGTCGTTGAGATTTATGTTACTCCAATGGATTGTAGCCTTTTCATTATGTAAGGTAGTTTGTTGGTCAAATTTTTGTTACTCCAATGGGTGGTAGCCTTTTCATTATGGAAGGTAGTCTTTTGTCGAGATTTTTGTTACTCCAATGGATGGTTGCCTTGTCATTATTGAAGGTAATCTATTATCAATATCTTTGGTACTCCAATGGATGATAGCCTTATGATTATGCAAGGTAGTCTGTTGTTCACATTTTGGTTACTCCAATGGATGGTAGCCTTGTCATTATGGAAGGTAGTCTATTGTTGAGATGTTTGTTATTCCAATGGATGGTATCCTTATCATTATGGAAGGTACTTTTTTATGGAGATTTTTGTTACTCCTATGGATGGTAGCGTTGTCATTATGGAAGGTATTCTGTTATCGAGATATTTGCTACCCCAATGGATGTATCATTGTCATTATAGAAGGTAGTCTATTGTCGATATTCTTATTACTCCAATGAAGGGTAGCCTTGTCGTTATGGAAGGTAGTCAGTCGTTGAGATTTCTGTTACTCCAATGGATTGTAGCCTTGTCATTAGGTAAGGTAGTCTGTTGTACAAATTTTTGTTACTCCAATGGATGGTAGCCTTGTTATTATGGAAGGTAGTCCGTTGTCGAGATTTTGGTTATTCCAATGGATGGTAACCTTGTCATTATGGAAGGTAGTCTTTTGTCGAGATTTTTGTTACTCCAATGGATGGTAGCCTTGTCATTATTGATGTAAGTTTATTGTCGATATCTTTGTTACTCCAATGGATGATAGCCTTGTCATTATGCAAGGTAGTCTGTTGTTCAGATTTTTGTTACTCCAATGGATGGTAGCCTTGTCATTAATGAAGGTAGTCTATTGTCGAGATGTTTGTTATTCAAATTAATGGTAACCTTATCATTATGGAAGGTAGTTTTTTATGGAGATTTTTGTTACTTTAATGGATGGTAGCCTTGTCATTATGGAAGGCAGTCTATTATCGAGATGTTTGTTATTCCAATGGATGGTAGCCTTATCATTATGGAAGGTAGTTTTTATGGAGATTTTTGTTACTCCAATGGATGCTAGCCTTGTCATTATGGAAGCTAGTCTGTTGTCAAGATTTTTGTTACCCCAATAGATGTAGCCTTGTCATTACAAAAGGTAGTCTGTTGTCGATATTTTTGTTACTCCAATGAATGGTAGCCTTGTCATTATGGAAGGTTGTCAGTCGTTCTGATTTCTGTTACTCCAATGGATTGTAGCCTTGTCCTTAGGTAAGGTAGTCTGTTGTTCAAATTTTTGTTACTCCAATGGATGGTAGCCTTGTCACTATGGAAGGTAGTCTGTTGTCAAGATTTTGGTTATTCCAATGGATGGTAACCTTGTCATTATGGAAGGTAGTCTTTTATCGAGATTTTTGTAACACCAATGGATGGTAGCCTTGTCATTATTGAAGTTAGTCTATTGTCGATATCTTTGTTACTCCAATGGATGATAGCCTTGTCATTATGCAAGGTAGTCTGTTGTTCAGATTTTTGTTGCTCCAATGGATGGTAGCCTTGTTATTAATGAAGGTAATCTATTGTCGAGATGTTTGTTATTCCAATGGATGGTAGCCTTATCATTATGGAAGGTAGTTTTTTATGGAGATTTTTGTTACTCCAATGGATGGTAGCCTTGTTATTATGGAAGGTAGTCTGTTGTCGAGATTTTTGTTACCCCAATGGATGTTTCATTGTTATTATAGAAGGTAGTCTGTTGTCGATATTTTTGTTACTCCAATGAATAGTAGCCTTGTCTTTATGGAAGGTAGTCTGTCGTTGAGATTTCTGTTACTCCAATGGATTGTAGCCTTGTCATTATGTAAGGTAGTCTGTTGGTCAAATTTTTGTTACTCCAATGGATGGTAGCCTTTTCATTATGGAAGGTAGTCTTTTGTCGAGATTTTTGTTACTCCAATGGATGGTAGCCTTGTCATTATTGAAGTTAGTCTATTGTAGATATCTTTGTTACTCCAATGGATGATATCCTTGTCATTATGCAAGGTAGTCTGTTGTTCGGATTTTTGTTACTCCAATGGATGGTGGCCTTGTTATTAATGAAGGTAGTCTATTGTCGAGATGTTTGTTATTCCAATGGATGGTAGCCTTATCATTATGGAAGGTAGTATTTTATGGAGATTTTTGTTACTCCAATGGATGGTATCCTTGTCATTATGGAAGGTAGTCTGTTGTCGAGATTTTTGTTACCCCAATGGATGTATCATTGTCATTATAGAAGGTAGACTGTTGTCGATATTCTTATTACTCCAATGAAGGGTAGCCTTGTCGTTATGGAAGGTAGTTAGTCGTTGAGATTTCTGTTACTCCAATGGATTGTAGCCTTGTCATTAGGTAAGGTAGTCTGTTGTACAAATTTTTGTTACTCCAATGGATGGTAGCCTTGTTATTATGGAAGGTAGTCCGTTGTCGAGATTTTGGTTATTCCAATGGATGGTAACCTTGTCATTATGGAACGTAGTCTTTTGTCGAGATTTTTGTTACTCCAATGGATGGTAGCCTTGTCATTATTGATGTTAGTTTATTGTCGATATCTTTGTTACTCCAATGGATGATAGCCTTGTCATTATGCAAGGTAGTCTGTTGTTATGATTTTTGTTACTCCAATGGATGGTAGCCTTGGCATTAATGAAGGTAGTCTATTGTCGAGATGTTTGTTATTCCAATGGATGGTAGCCTTATCATTATGGAAGGTAGTTTTTATGGAGATTTTTGTTACTCCAATGGATGCTAGCCTTGTCATTATGGAAGCTAGTCTGTTGTCAAGATTTTTGTTACCCCAATAGATGTAGCCTTGTCATTACAAAAGGTAGTCTGTTGTCGATATTTTTGTTACTCCAATGAATGGTAGCCTTGTCATTATGGAAGGTTGTCAGTCGTTCTGATTTCTGTTACTCCAATGGATTGTAGCCTTGTCCTTAGGTAAGGTAGTCTGTTGTTCAAATTTTTGTTACTCCAATGGATGGTAGCCTTGTCACTATGGAAGGTAGTCTGTTGTCAAGATTTTGGTTATTCCAATGGATGGTAACCTTGTCATTATGGAAGGTAGTCTTTTATCGAGATTTTTGTAACACCAATGGATGGTAGCCTTGTCATTATTGAAGTTAGTCTATTGTCGATATCTTTGTTACTCCAATGGATGATAGCCTTGTCATTATGCAAGGTAGTCTGTTGTTCAGATTTTTGTTGCTCCAATGGATGGTAGCCTTGTTATTAATGAAGGTAATCTATTGTCGAGATGTTTGTTATTCCAATGGATGGTAGCCTTATCATTATGGAAGGGAGTTTTTTATGGAGATTTTTAATACTCCAATGGATGGTAGCCTTGTTATTATGGAAGGTAGTCTGTTGTCGAGATTTTTGTTACCCCAATGGATGTGTCATTGTCATTATAGAAGGTAGTCTGTTGTCGATATTTTTGTTACTCCAATGAATAGTAGCCTTGTCTTTATGGAAGGTAGTCTGTCGTTGAGATTTCTGTTACTCCAATGGATTGTAGCCTTGTCATTATGTAAGGTAGTCTGTTGGTCAAATTTTTGTTACTCCAATGGATGGTAGCCTTTTCATTATGGAAGGTAGTCTTTTGTCGAGATTTTTGTTACTCCAATGGATGGTAGCCTTGTCATTATTGAAGTTAGTCTATTGTAGATATCTTTGTTACTCCAATGGATGATATCCTTGTCATTATGCAAGGTAGTCTGTTGTTCGGATTTTTGTTACTCCAATGGATGGTGGCCTTGTTATTAATGAAGGTAGTCTATTGTCGAGATGTTTGTTATTCCAATGGATGGTAGCCTTATCATTATGGAAGGTAGTATTTTATGGAGATTTTTGTTACTCCAATGGATGGTATCCTTGTCATTATGGAAGGTAGTCTGTTGTCGAGATTTTTGTTACCCCAATGGATGTATCATTGTCATTATAGAAGGTAGACTGTTGTCGATATTCTTATTACTCCAATGAAGGGTAGCCTTGTCGGTATGGAAGGTAGTCAGTCGTTGAGATTTCTGTTACTCCAATGGATTGTAGCCTTGTCATTAGGTAAGGTAGTCTGTTGTACAAATTTTTGTTACTCCAATGGATGGTAGCCTTGTTATTATGGAAGGTAGTCCGTTGTCGAGATTTTGGTTATTCCAATGGATGGTAACCTTGTCATTATGGAACGTAGTCTTTTGTCGAGATTTTTGTTACTCCAATGGATGGTAGCCTTGTCATTATTGATGTTAGTTTATTGTCGATATCTTTGTTACTCCAATGGATGATAGCCTTGTCATTATGCAAGGTAGTCTGTTGTTCAGATTTTTGTTGCTCCAATGGATGGTAGCCTTGTTATTAATGAAGGTAATCTATTGTCGAGATGTTTGTTATTCCAATGCATGGTAGCCTTATCATTATGGAAGGTAGTTTTTTATGGAGATTTTTGTTACTCCAATGGATGGTAGCCTTGTTATTATGGAAGGTAGTCTGTTGTCGAGATTTTTGTTACCCCAATGGATGTTTCATTGTATTTATAGAAGGTAGTCTGTTGTCGATATTTTTGTTACTCCAATGAATAGTAGCCTTGTCTTTATGGAAGGTAGTCTGTCGTTGAGATTTCTGTTACTCCAATGGATTGTAGCCTTGTCATTATGTAAGGTAGTCTGTTGGTCAAATTTTTGTTACTCCAATGGATGGTAGCCTTTTCATTATGGAAGGTAGTCTTTTGTCGAGATTTTTGTTACTCCAATGGATGGTAGCCTTGTCATTATTGAAGTTAGTCTATTGTAGATATCTTTGTTACTCCAATGGATGATATCCTTGTCATTATGCAAGGTAGTCTGTTGTTCGGATTTTTGTTACTCCAATGGATGGTGGCCTTGTTATTAATGAAGGTAGTCTATTGTCGAGATGTTTGTTATTCCAATGGATGGTAGCCTTATCATTATGGAAGGTAGTATTTTATGGAGATTTTTGTTACTCCAATGGATGGTATCCTTGTCATTATGGAAGGTAGTCTGTTGTCGAGATTTTTGTTACCCCAATGGATGTATCATTGTCATTATAGAAGGTAGACTGTTGTAGATATTCTTGTTACTCCAATGAAGGGTAGCCTTGTCGTTATGGAAGGTAGTCAGTCGTTGAGATTTCTGTTACTCCAATGGATTGTAGCCTTGTCATTAGGTAAGGTAGTCTGTTGTACAAATTTTTGTTACTCCAATGGATGGTAGCCTTGTTATTATGGAAGGTAGTCCGTTGTCGAGATTTTGGTTATTCCAATGGATGGTAACCTTGTCATTATGGAACGTAGTCTTTTGTCGAGATTTTTGTTACTCCAATGGATGGTAGCCTTGTCATTATTGATGTTAGTTTATTATCGATATCTTTGTTACTCCAATGGATGATAGCCTTGTCATTATGCAAGGTAGTCTGTTGTTCAGATTTTTGTTACTCCAATGGATGGTAGCCTTGTCATTAATGAAGGTAGTCTATTGTCGAGATGTTTGTTATTCCAATGGATGGTAGCCTTATCATTATGGAAGGTAGTTTTTTATGGAGATTTTTGTTACTCCAATGGATGGTAGCCTTGTCATTATGGAAGGTAGTCTATTGTCGAGATGTTTGTTATTCCAATGGATGGTAGCCTTATCATTATGGAAGGTAGTTTTTTATGGAGATTTTTGTTACTCCAATGGATGGTAGCCTTGTCATTATGGAAGGTAGTTTGTTGTAAAGATTTTTGTTACCCCAATGGATGTAGCCTTGTCATTACAGAAGGTAGTCTGTTGTCGATATTTTTATTACTCCAATGAATGGTAGCCTTGTCATTATGGAAGGTAGTTAGTCGTTCAAATTTCTATTACTCCAATGGATTGTAGCCTTGTCATTAGGTAAGGTAGTCTAATGTTCAAATTTTTGTTAATCCAATGGATGGTAGCCTTGTCATTATGGAAGGTAGTCTATTGTCAAGATTTTGGTTATTCCAATGGATGGTAACCTTGTCATTATGGAAGGTACTCTTTTGTCGAGATTTTTGTTACTCAAATAGATGGTAGCCTTGTCATTATTGAAGTTAGTCTATTATCGATATCTTTGTTACTCCAATGGATAATAGCCTTGTCATTATGCAAGGTAGTCTGTTGTTCATATTTTTGTTACTCCAATGGATGGTAGCCTTGTCATTAATGAAGGTAGTCTATTGTCGAGATGTTTGCCATTCCAATGGATGGTAGCCTTATCATTTTGGAAGGTAATTTTTTATGGAGATTTTTGTTACTCCAATGGATGGTAGCCTTGTCATTATGGAAGGTAGTCTATTGTCGAGATATTTGTTATTCCAATGGATGGTAGCCTTATCATTATGGAAGGTAGTTTTTTATGGAGATTTTTGTTACTCCAATGGATGGTAGCCTTGTCATTATGGAAGGTAGTCTGTTGTCAAGATTTCTGTTACCCCAATGGATGTAGCCTTGTCATTATAGAAGGTAGTCTGTTGTCGATATTTTTGTTACTCCAATGAATGGTAGCCTTGTCATTATGGAAGGTAGTCAGTCGTTGAGATTTCTGTTACTCCAATGGATTGTAGGCTTGTCATTAGGTAAGGTAGTCTGTTGTCCAAATTTTTGTTACTCCAATGGATGGTAGCCTTGTCATTATGGAAGGTAGTCTATTTTCGAGATTTTGGTTATTCCAATGGATGGTACCCTTTTCATTATGGAAGGTAGTCTTTTGTCGAGATTTTTGTTACTCTAATGGATGGTAGCCTTTTCATTATTGAAGGTAGTCTATTGTCGATATCTTTGTTACTCCAATGGATGATAGCCTTGTCATTATGGAAGGTAGTCTATTGTCAAGATGTTTGTTATTCCAATGGATGGTAGCCTTATCATTATGGAAGGTAGTTTTTTATGGAGATTTTTGTTACTCCAATGGATGGGAGCCTTGTCATTATGGAAGGTAGTCTGTTGTCGTTATTTTTGTTACTCCAATGAATGGTAACCTTGTCGTTATGGAAGGTAGTCAGTCGTTGAGATTTCTATTACTCCAATGGATTGTAGGCTTGTCATTAGGTAAGGTAGTCTGTTGTTCAAATTTTTGTTACTCCAATGGATGGTAGCCTTGTCATTATGGAAGGTAGTCTGTTGTCGAGATTTTGGTTATTCGAATGGATGGTAACCTTGTCATTATGGAAGGTAGTCTTTTGTCGAGATATTTCTTACTCCAATGGATGGTAGCCTTTTCATTATTAAAGGTAGTCTATTGTCGCTATCTTTGTTACTCCAATGGATGATAGCCTTTTCATTATGGAAGGTAGTCTATTGTCAAGATGTTTGTTATTCCAATGGATGGTAGCCTTATCATTATGGAAGGTAGTTTTTTATGGAGATTTTTGTTACTCCAATGGATGGGAGCCTTGTCATTATGGAAGGTAGTCTGTTGTCAAGATTTCTGTTACCCCAATGGATGTAGACTTGTCATTATAGAAGGTAGTCTGTTGTCGATATTGTTGTTACTCCAATGAATGGTATCCTTGTTGTTATGGAAGGTAGTCAGTCGTTGAGATTTCTGTTACTCCAATGGATTGTAGGCTTGTCATTAGGTAAGGTAGTCTGTTGTTCAAATTTTTGTTACTCCAATGGATGGTAGCCTTGTCATTATGGAAGGTAGTCTATTGTCGAGATTTTGGTTATTCCAATGGATGGTAACCTTGTCATTATGGAAGGTAGTCTTTTGTCGAGATTTTTGTTACTCCAATGGATGGTAGCCTTTTCGTTATTGAAGGTAGTCTATTGTCGATATCTTTGTTACTCCAATGGATGATAGCCTTGTCATTATGGAAGGAAGTCTATTGTCAAGATGTTTGTTATTCCAATGGATGGTAGCCTTATCATTATGGAAGGTAGTTTTTTATGGAGATTTTTGTTACTCCAATGGATGGGATCCTTGTCATTATGGAAGGTAGTCTATTGTATAGATTTTTGTTACCCCAATGGTTGTAGCCTTGTCATTATAGAAGGTAGTTTGTTGTCGATAATTTTGTTACTCCAATGAATGGTAGCCTTGTCGTTATGGAAGGTAGTCAATCGTTGAGATTTCTGTTACTCCAATGGATTGTAGGCTTGTCATTAGGTAAGGTAGTCTGTTGTTCAAATTTTTGTTACTCCAATGAATGGTAGCCTTGTCATTATGGAAGGTAGTCTATTGTCGAGATTTTGGTTATTCCAATGGATGGTACCCTTGTCAAAATGGAAGGTAGTCTTTTGTCGAGATTTTTGTTACTCCAATGGATGGTAGCCTTTTCATTATTGAAGGTAGTCTATTGTCGATATCTTTGTTACTCCAATGGATGATAGCCTTGTCATTATGGAAGGTAGTCTATTGTCAAGATGTTTGTTATTCAAATCGATGGTAGCCTTATCATTATGGAAGGTAGTTTTTTATGGAGATTTTTGTTACTCCAATGGATGGGAGCCTTGTCATTATGGAAGGTAGTCTGTTGTCAAGATTTTTGTTATCCCAATGGATGTAGCCTTGTCATTATAGAAGGTAGTCTGTTGTCGATATTTTTGTTACTCCAATGAATGGTAACCTTGTCGTTATGGAAGGTAGTCAGTCGTTGAGATTTCTTTTACTCCAATGGATTGTAGGCTTGTCATTAGGTAAGGTAGTCTGTTGTTCAAATTTTTGTTACTCCAATGGATGGTAGCCTTGTCATTATGGAAGGTAGTCTGTTGTCGAGATTTTGGTTATTCCAATGGATGGTAACCTTGTCATTATGGAAGGTAGTCTTTTGTCGAGATATTTCTTACTCCAATGGATGGTAGCCTTGTCATTATTGAAGTTAGTCTATTATCGATATCTTTGGAACTCCAATGGATGATAGCCTTGTCATTATGGAAGGTAGTCTATTGTCGAGATGTTTGTTATTCCAATGGATGGTAGCCTTATCATTATGGAAGGTAGTTTTTTATGGAGATTTTTGTTACTCCAATGGATGGTAGCCTTGTCATTATGGAAGGTAATCTGTTGTCGAGATTTTTTTTACCCCAATGGATGTATCCTTGTCATTATAGAAGGTAGTTTTTTATGGAGATTTTTGTTACTCCAATGGATGGTAGCCTTTTCATTATGGAAGGTAGTCTATTGTCAAGATTTTTGTTACCCCAATGGATGTAGCCTTGTCATTATAGAAGGTAGTCTGTTGTCGATATTTTAGTTACTCCAATGAATGGTAGCCTTGTCGTTATGGAAGGTAGTCAGTCGTTGAGATTTCTGTTACTCCAATGGATTGTATCCTTGTCATTAGGTAAGGTAGTCTGTTCAAATTTTTGTTACTCCAATGGATGGTAGCCTTGTCATTATGGAAGGTAGTCTGTTGTCGAGATTTTGGTTATTCCAATGGATGGTAACCTTGTCATTATGGAAGGTAGTCTTTTGTCGAGATTTTTATTACTCCAATGGATGGTATCCTTGTCATTATTGAAGTTAGTCTATTGTTGATATCTTTGTTACTCCAATGGATGATAGCCTTGTCATTATGCAAGGTAGTTTGTTGTTCAGATTTTTGTTACTCCAATGGATGGTATCCTTGTCATTAATGAAGGTAGTCTATTGTCGAGATGTTTGTTATTCGAAAGGATGGTAGCCTTATCATTATGGATGGTAGTTTTTTAAGTAGATTTTTGTTACTCAAATGGATGGTAGCCTTGTCATTATGGAAGGTAGTCTGTTGTCGAGATTTTTGTTACCCCAATGGATGTATCATTGTTATTATAGAAGGTAGTCTATTATCGATATTTTTGTTACTCCAATGAAGGGTAGCCTTGTCGTTATGGAAGGTAGTCAATCGTTGAGATTTCTATTACTCCAATGGATTGTAGCCTTGTCATTATGTAAGGTAGTCTGTTGTACAAATTTTTTTTACTCCATTGGAAGGTAGCCTTGTCATTATGGAAGGTAGTCCGTTGTCGAGATTTTGGTTATTCCAATGGATGGTAACCTTGTCATTATGGAACGTAGTCTTTTGTCGAGATTTTTGTTACTCCAATGGATGGTAGCCTTGTCATTATTGATGTTAGTTTATTATCGATATCTTTGTTACTCCAATGGATGATAGCCTTGTCATTATGCAAGGTAGTCTGTTGTTCAGATTTTTGTTACTCCAATGGATGGTAGCCTTGTCATTAATGAAGGTAGTCTATTGTCGAGATGTTTGTTATTCCAATGGATGGTAGCCTTATCATTATGGAAGGTAGTTTTTTATGGAGATTTTTGTTACTCCAATGGATGGTAGCCTTGTCATTATGGAAGGTAGTCTATTGTCGAGATGTTTGTTATTCCAATGGATGGTAGCCTTATCATTATGGAAGGTAGTTTTTTATGGAGATTTTTGTTACTCCAATGGATGGTAGCCTTGTCATTATGGAAGGTAGTTTGTTGTAAAGATTTTTGTTACCCCAATGGATGTAGCCTTGTCATTACAGAAGGTAGTCTGTTGTCGATATTTTTATTACTCCAATGAATGGTAGCCTTGTCATTATGGAAGGTAGTTAGTCGTTCAAATTTCTATTACTCCAATGGATTGTAGCCTTGTCATTAGGTAAGGTAGTCTAATGTTCAAATTTTTGTTAATCCAATGGATGGTAGCCTTGTCATTATGGAAGGTAGTCTATTGTCAAGATTTTGGTTATTCCAATGGATGGTAACCTTGTCATTATGGAAGGTACTCTTTTGTCGAGATTTTTGTTACTCAAATAGATGGTAGCCTTGTCATTATTGAAGTTAGTCTATTATCGATATCTTTGTTACTCCAATGGATAATAGCCTTGTCATTATGCAAGGTAGTCTGTTGTTCATATTTTTGTTACTCCAATGGATGGTAGCCTTGTCATTAATGAAGGTAGTCTATTGTCGAGATGTTTGCCATTCCAATGGATGGTAGCCTTATCATTTTGGAAGGTAATTTTTTATGGAGATTTTTGTTACTCCAATGGATGGTAGCCTTGTCATTATGGAAGGTAGTCTATTGTCGAGATATTTGTTATTCCAATGGATGGTAGCCTTATCATTATGGAAGGTAGTTTTTTATGGAGATTTTTGTTACTCCAATGGATGGTAGCCTTGTCATTATGGAAGGTAGTCTGTTGTCAAGATTTCTGTTACCCCAATGGATGTAGCCTTGTCATTATAGAAGGTAGTCTGTTGTCGATATTTTTGTTACTCCAATGAATGGTAGCCTTGTCATTATGGAAGGTAGTCAGTCGTTGAGATTTCTGTTACTCCAATGGATTGTAGGCTTGTCATTAGGTAAGGTAGTCTGTTGTCCAAATTTTTGTTACTCCAATGGATGGTAGCCTTGTCATTATGGAAGGTAGTCTATTTTCGAGATTTTGGTTATTCCAATGGATGGTACCCTTTTCATTATGGAAGGTAGTCTTTTGTCGAGATTTTTGTTACTCTAATGGATGGTAGCCTTTTCATTATTGAAGGTAGTCTATTGTCGATATCTTTGTTACTCCAATGGATGATAGCCTTGTCATTATGGAAGGTAGTCTATTGTCAAGATGTTTGTTATTCCAATGGATGGTAGCCTTATCATTATGGAAGGTAGTTTTTTATGGAGATTTTTGTTACTCCAATGGATGGGAGCCTTGTCATTATGGAAGGTAGTCTGTTGTCGTTATTTTTGTTACTCCAATGAATGGTAACCTTGTCGTTATGGAAGGTAGTCAGTCGTTGAGATTTCTATTACTCCAATGGATTGTAGGCTTGTCATTAGGTAAGGTAGTCTGTTGTTCAAATTTTTGTTACTCCAATGGATGGTAGCCTTGTCATTATGGAAGGTAGTCTGTTGTCGAGATTTTGGTTATTCGAATGGATGGTAACCTTGTCATTATGGAAGGTAGTCTTTTGTCGAGATATTTCTTACTCCAATGGATGGTAGCCTTTTCATTATTAAAGGTAGTCTATTGTCGCTATCTTTGTTACTCCAATGGATGATAGCCTTTTCATTATGGAAGGTAGTCTATTGTCAAGATGTTTGTTATTCCAATGGATGGTAGCCTTATCATTATGGAAGGTAGTTTTTTATGGAGATTTTTGTTACTCCAATGGATGGGAGCCTTGTCATTATGGAAGGTAGTCTGTTGTCAAGATTTCTGTTACCCCAATGGATGTAGACTTGTCATTATAGAAGGTAGTCTGTTGTCGATATTGTTGTTACTCCAATGAATGGTATCCTTGTTGTTATGGAAGGTAGTCAGTCGTTGAGATTTCTGTTACTCCAATGGATTGTAGGCTTGTCATTAGGTAAGGTAGTCTGTTGTTCAAATTTTTGTTACTCCAATGGATGGTAGCCTTGTCATTATGGAAGGTAGTCTATTGTCGAGATTTTGGTTATTCCAATGGATGGTAACCTTGTCATTATGGAAGGTAGTCTTTTGTCGAGATTTTTGTTACTCCAATGGATGGTAGCCTTTTCGTTATTGAAGGTAGTCTATTGTCGATATCTTTGTTACTCCAATGGATGATAGCCTTGTCATTATGGAAGGAAGTCTATTGTCAAGATGTTTGTTATTCCAATGGATGGTAGCCTTATCATTATGGAAGGTAGTTTTTTATGGAGATTTTTGTTACTCCAATGGATGGGATCCTTGTCATTATGGAAGGTAGTCTATTGTATAGATTTTTGTTACCCCAATGGTTGTAGCCTTGTCATTATAGAAGGTAGTTTGTTGTCGATAATTTTGTTACTCCAATGAATGGTAGCCTTGTCGTTATGGAAGGTAGTCAATCGTTGAGATTTCTGTTACTCCAATGGATTGTAGGCTTGTCATTAGGTAAGGTAGTCTGTTGTTCAAATTTTTGTTACTCCAATGAATGGTAGCCTTGTCATTATGGAAGGTAGTCTATTGTCGAGATTTTGGTTATTCCAATGGATGGTACCCTTGTCAAAATGGAAGGTAGTCTTTTGTCGAGATTTTTGTTACTCCAATGGATGGTAGCCTTTTCATTATTGAAGGTAGTCTATTGTCGATATCTTTGTTACTCCAATGGATGATAGCCTTGTCATTATGGAAGGTAGTCTATTGTCAAGATGTTTGTTATTCAAATCGATGGTAGCCTTATCATTATGGAAGGTAGTTTTTTATGGAGATTTTTGTTACTCCAATGGATGGGAGCCTTGTCATTATGGAAGGTAGTCTGTTGTCAAGATTTTTGTTATCCCAATGGATGTAGCCTTGTCATTATAGAAGGTAGTCTGTTGTCGATATTTTTGTTACTCCAATGAATGGTAACCTTGTCGTTATGGAAGGTAGTCAGTCGTTGAGATTTCTTTTACTCCAATGGATTGTAGGCTTGTCATTAGGTAAGGTAGTCTGTTGTTCAAATTTTTGTTACTCCAATGGATGGTAGCCTTGTCATTATGGAAGGTAGTCTGTTGTCGAGATTTTGGTTATTCCAATGGATGGTAACCTTGTCATTATGGAAGGTAGTCTTTTGTCGAGATATTTCTTACTCCAATGGATGGTAGCCTTGTCATTATTGAAGTTAGTCTATTATCGATATCTTTGGAACTCCAATGGATGATAGCCTTGTCATTATGGAAGGTAGTCTATTGTCGAGATGTTTGTTATTCCAATGGATGGTAGCCTTATCATTATGGAAGGTAGTTTTTTATGGAGATTTTTGTTACTCCAATGGATGGTAGCCTTGTCATTATGGAAGGTAATCTGTTGTCGAGATTTTTTTTACCCCAATGGATGTATCCTTGTCATTATAGAAGGTAGTTTTTTATGGAGATTTTTGTTACTCCAATGGATGGTAGCCTTTTCATTATGGAAGGTAGTCTATTGTCAAGATTTTTGTTACCCCAATGGATGTAGCCTTGTCATTATAGAAGGTAGTCTGTTGTCGATATTTTAGTTACTCCAATGAATGGTAGCCTTGTCGTTATGGAAGGTAGTCAGTCGTTGAGATTTCTGTTACTCCAATGGATTGTATCCTTGTCATTAGGTAAGGTAGTCTGTTCAAATTTTTGTTACTCCAATGGATGGTAGCCTTGTCATTATGGAAGGTAGTCTGTTGTCGAGATTTTGGTTATTCCAATGGATGGTAACCTTGTCATTATGGAAGGTAGTCTTTTGTCGAGATTTTTATTACTCCAATGGATGGTATCCTTGTCATTATTGAAGTTAGTCTATTGTTGATATCTTTGTTACTCCAATGGATGATAGCCTTGTCATTATGCAAGGTAGTTTGTTGTTCAGATTTTTGTTACTCCAATGGATGGTATCCTTGTCATTAATGAAGGTAGTCTATTGTCGAGATGTTTGTTATTCGAAAGGATGGTAGCCTTATCATTATGGATGGTAGTTTTTTAAGTAGATTTTTGTTACTCAAATGGATGGTAGCCTTGTCATTATGGAAGGTAGTCTGTTGTCGAGATTTTTGTTACCCCAATGGATGTATCATTGTTATTATAGAAGGTAGTCTATTATCGATATTTTTGTTACTCCAATGAAGGGTAGCCTTGTCGTTATGGAAGGTAGTCAATCGTTGAGATTTCTATTACTCCAATGGATTGTAGCCTTGTCATTATGTAAGGTAGTCTGTTGTACAATTTTTTTTTACTCCATTGGAAGGTAGCCTTGTCATTATGGAAGGTAGTCCGTTGTCGAGATTTTGGTTATTCCAATGGATGGTAACCTTGTCATTATGGAACGTAGTCTTTTGTCGAGATTTTTGTTACTCCAATGGATGGTAGCCTTGTCATTATTGATGTTAGTTTATTATCGATATCTTTGTTACTCCAATGGATGATAGCCTTGTCATTATGCAAGGTAGTCTGTTGTTCAGATTTTTGTTACTCCAATGGATGGTAGCCTTGTCATTAATGAAGGTAGTCTATTGTCGAGATGTTTGTTATTCCAATGGATGGTAGCCTTATCATTATGGAAGGTAGTTTTTTATGGAGATTTTTGTTACTCCAATGGATGGTAGCCTTGTCATTATGGAAGGTAGTCTATTGTCGAGATGTTTGTTATTCCAATGGATGGTAGCCTTATCATTATGGAAGGTAGTTTTTTATGGAGATTTTTGTTACTCCAATGGATGGTAGCCTTGTCATTATGGAAGGTAGTTTGTTGTAAAGATTTTTGTTACCCCAATGGATGTAGCCTTGTCATTACAGAAGGTAGTCTGTTGTCGATATTTTTATTACTCCAATGAATGGTAGCCTTGTCATTATGGAAGGTAGTTAGTCGTTCAAATTTCTATTACTCCAATGGATTGTAGCCTTGTCATTAGGTAAGGTAGTCTAATGTTCAAATTTTTGTTAATCCAATGGATGGTAGCCTTGTCATTATGGAAGGTAGTCTATTGTCAAGATTTTGGTTATTCCAATGGATGGTAACCTTGTCATTATGGAAGGTACTCTTTTGTCGAGATTTTTGTTACTCAAATAGATGGTAGCCTTGTCATTATTGAAGTTAGTCTATTATCGATATCTTTGTTACTCCAATGGATAATAGCCTTGTCATTATGCAAGGTAGTCTGTTGTTCATATTTTTGTTACTCCAATGGATGGTAGCCTTGTCATTAATGAAGGTAGTCTATTGTCGAGATGTTTGCCATTCCAATGGATGGTAGCCTTATCATTTTGGAAGGTAATTTTTTATGGAGATTTTTGTTACTCCAATGGATGGTAGCCTTGTCATTATGGAAGGTAGTCTATTGTCGAGATATTTGTTATTCCAATGGATGGTAGCCTTATCATTATGGAAGGTAGTTTTTTATGGAGATTTTTGTTACTCCAATGGATGGTAGCCTTGTCATTATGGAAGGTAGTCTGTTGTCAAGATTTCTGTTACCCCAATGGATGTAGCCTTGTCATTATAGAAGGTAGTCTGTTGTCGATATTTTTGTTACTCCAATGAATGGTAGCCTTGTCATTATGGAAGGTAGTCAGTCGTTGAGATTTCTGTTACTCCAATGGATTGTAGGCTTGTCATTAGGTAAGGTAGTCTGTTGTCCAAATTTTTGTTACTCCAATGGATGGTAGCCTTGTCATTATGGAAGGTAGTCTATTTTCGAGATTTTGGTTATTCCAATGGATGGTACCCTTTTCATTATGGAAGGTAGTCTTTTGTCGAGATTTTTGTTACTCTAATGGATGGTAGCCTTTTCATTATTGAAGGTAGTCTATTGTCGATATCTTTGTTACTCCAATGGATGATAGCCTTGTCATTATGGAAGGTAGTCTATTGTCAAGATGTTTGTTATTCCAATGGATGGTAGCCTTATCATTATGGAAGGTAGTTTTTTATGGAGATTTTTGTTACTCCAATGGATGGGAGCCTTGTCATTATGGAAGGTAGTCTGTTGTCGTTATTTTTGTTACTCCAATGAATGGTAACCTTGTCGTTATGGAAGGTAGTCAGTCGTTGAGATTTCTATTACTCCAATGGATTGTAGGCTTGTCATTAGGTAAGGTAGTCTGTTGTTCAAATTTTTGTTACTCCAATGGATGGTAGCCTTGTCATTATGGATGGTAGTCTGTTGTCGAGATTTTGGTTATTCGAATGGATGGTAACCTTGTCATTATGGAAGGTAGTCTTTTGTCGAGATATTTCTTACTCCAATGGATGGTAGCCTTTTCATTATTAAAGGTAGTCTATTGTCGCTATCTTTGTTACTCCAATGGATGATAGCCTTTTCATTATGGAAGGTAGTCTATTGTCAAGATGTTTGTTATTCCAATGGATGGTAGCCTTATCATTATGGAAGGTAGTTTTTTATGGAGATTTTTGTTACTCCAATGGATGGGAGCCTTGTCATTATGGAAGGTAGTCTGTTGTCAAGATTTCTGTTACCCCAATGGATGTAGACTTGTCATTATAGAAGGTAGTCTGTTGTCGATATTGTTGTTACTCCAATGAATGGTATCCTTGTTGTTATGGAAGGTAGTCAGTCGTTGAGATTTCTGTTACTCCAATGGATTGTAGGCTTGTCATTAGGTAAGGTAGTCTGTTGTTCAAATTTTTGTTACTCCAATGGATGGTAGCCTTGTCATTATGGAAGGTAGTCTATTGTCGAGATTTTGGTTATTCCAATGGATGGTAACCTTGTCATTATGGAAGGTAGTCTTTTGTCGAGATTTTTGTTACTCCAATGGATGGTAGCCTTTTCGTTATTGAAGGTAGTCTATTGTCGATATCTTTGTTACTCCAATGGATGATAGCCTTGTCATTATGGAAGGAAGTCTATTGTCAAGATGTTTGTTATTCCAATGGATGGTAGCCTTATCATTATGGAAGGTAGTTTTTTATGGAGATTTTTGTTACTCCAATGGATGGGATCCTTGTCATTATGGAAGGTAGTCTATTGTATAGATTTTTGTTACCCCAATGGTTGTAGCCTTGTCATTATAGAAGGTAGTTTGTTGTCGATAATTTTGTTACTCCAATGAATGGTAGCCTTGTCGTTATGGAAGGTAGTCAATCGTTGAGATTTCTGTTACTCCAATGGATTGTAGGCTTGTCATTAGGTAAGGTAGTCTGTTGTTCAAATTTTTGTTACTCCAATGAATGGTAGCCTTGTCATTATGGAAGGTAGTCTATTGTCGAGATTTTGGTTATTCCAATGGATGGTACCCTTGTCAAAATGGAAGGTAGTCTTTTGTCGAGATTTTTGTTACTCCAATGGATGGTAGCCTTTTCATTATTGAAGGTAGTCTATTGTCGATATCTTTGTTACTCCAATGGATGATAGCCTTGTCATTATGGAAGGTAGTCTATTGTCAAGATGTTTGTTATTCAAATCGATGGTAGCCTTATCATTATGGAAGGTAGTTTTTTATGGAGATTTTTGTTACTCCAATGGATGGGAGCCTTGTCATTATGGAAGGTAGTCTGTTGTCAAGATTTTTGTTATCCCAATGGATGTAGCCTTGTCATTATAGAAGGTAGTCTGTTGTCGATATTTTTGTTACTCCAATGAATGGTAACCTTGTCGTTATGGAAGGTAGTCAGTCGTTGAGATTTCTTTTACTCCAATGGATTGTAGGCTTGTCATTAGGTAAGGTAGTCTGTTGTTCAAATTTTTGTTACTCCAATGGATGGTAGCCTTGTCATTATGGAAGGTAGTCTGTTGTCGAGATTTTGGTTATTCCAATGGATGGTAACCTTGTCATTATGGAAGGTAGTCTTTTGTCGAGATATTTCTTACTCCAATGGATGGTAGCCTTGTCATTATTGAAGTTAGTCTATTATCGATATCTTTGGAACTCCAATGGATGATAGCCTTGTCATTATGGAAGGTAGTCTATTGTCGAGATGTTTGTTATTCCAATGGATGGTAGCCTTATCATTATGGAAGGTAGTTTTTTATGGAGATTTTTGTTACTCCAATGGATGGTAGCCTTGTCATTATGGAAGGTAATCTGTTGTCGAGATTTTTTTTACCCCAATGGATGTATCCTTGTCATTATAGAAGGTAGTTTTTTATGGAGATTTTTGTTACTCCAATGGATGGTAGCCTTTTCATTATGGAAGGTAGTCTATTGTCAAGATTTTTGTTACCCCAATGGATGTAGCCTTGTCATTATAGAAGGTAGTCTGTTGTCGATATTTTAGTTACTCCAATGAATGGTAGCCTTGTCGTTATGGAAGGTAGTCAGTCGTTGAGATTTCTGTTACTCCAATGGATTGTATCCTTGTCATTAGGTAAGGTAGTCTGTTCAAATTTTTGTTACTCCAATGGATGGTAGCCTTGTCATTATGGAAGGTAGTCTGTTGTCGAGATTTTGGTTATTCCAATGGATGGTAACCTTGTCATTATGGAAGGTAGTCTTTTGTCGAGATTTTTATTACTCCAATGGATGGTATCCTTGTCATTATTGAAGTTAGTCTATTGTTGATATCTTTGTTACTCCAATGGATGATAGCCTTGTCATTATGCAAGGTAGTTTGTTGTTCAGATTTTTGTTACTCCAATGGATGGTATCCTTGTCATTAATGAAGGTAGTCTATTGTCGAGATGTTTGTTATTCGAAAGGATGGTAGCCTTATCATTATGGATGGTAGTTTTTTAAGTAGATTTTTGTTACTCAAATGGATGGTAGCCTTGTCATTATGGAAGGTAGTCTGTTGTCGAGATTTTTGTTACCCCAATGGATGTATCATTGTTATTATAGAAGGTAGTCTATTATCGATATTTTTGTTACTCCAATGAAGGGTAGCCTTGTCGTTATGGAAGGTAGTCAATCGTTGAGATTTCTATTACTCCAATGGATTGTAGCCTTGTCATTATGTAAGGTAGTCTGTTGTACAATTTTTTTTTACTCCATTGGAAGGTAGCCTTGTCATTATGGAAGGTAGTCTATTGTCGAGATTTTGGTTATTCCAATGGATGGTACCCTTGTCATTATGGAAGGTAGTCTTTTGTCGAGATTTTTGTTACTCCAATGGATGGTAGCCTTTTCATTATTGAAGGTAGTCTATTGTCGATATCTTTGTTACTCCAATGGATGATAGCCTTGTCATTATGGAAGGTAGTCTATTGTCAAGATGTTTGTTATTCCAATGGATGGTAGCCTTATCATTATGGAAGGTAGTTTTTTATGGAGATTTTTGTTACTCCAATGGATGGGAGCCTTGTCATTATGGAAGGTAGTCTGTTGTCAAGATTTCTGTTATCCCAATGGATGTAGCCTTGTCATTATAGAAGGTAGTCTGTTGTCGTTATTTTTTTTACTCCAATGAATGGTAACCTTGTCGTTATGGAAGGTAGTCAGTCGTTGAGATTTCTATTACTCCAATGGATTGTAGGCTTGTCATTAGGTAAGGTAGTCTGTTGTTCAAATTTTTGTTACTCCAATGGATGGTAGCCTTGTCATTATGGAAGGTAGTCTGTTGTCGAGATTTTGGTTATTCCAATGGATGGTAACCTTGTCATTATGGAAGGTAGTCTTTTGTCGAGATATTTCTTACTCCAATGGATGGTAGCCTTTTCATTATTAAAGGTAGTCTATTGTCGATATCTTTGTTACTCCAATGGATGATAGCCTTGTCATTATGGAAGGTAGTCTATTGTCAAGATGTTTGTTATTCCAATGGATGGTAGCCTTATCATTATGGAAGGTAGTTTTTTATGGAGATTTTTGTTACTCCAATGGATGGGAGCCTTGTCATTATGGAAGGTAGTCTGTTGTCAAGATTTCTGTTACCCCAATGGATGTAGACTTGTCATTATAGAAGGTAGTCTGTTGTCGATATTGTTGTTACTCCAATGAATGGTATCCTTGTTGTTATGGAAGGTAGTCAGTCGTTGAGATTTCTGTTACTCCAATGGATTGTAGGCTTGTCATTAGGTAAGGTAGTCTGGTTTTCAAATTTTTGTTACTCCAATGGATGGTAGCCTTGTCATTATGGAAGGTAGTCTATTGTCGAGATTTTGGTTATTCCAATGGATGGTAACCTTGTCATTATGCAAGGTAGTCTTTTGTCGAGATTTTTGTTACTCCAATGGATGGTAGCCTTTTCATTATTGAAGGTAGTCTATTGTCGATATCTTTGTTACTCCAATGGATGATAGCCTTGTCATTATGGAAGGAAGTCTATTGTCAAGATGTTTGTTATTCCAATGGATGGTAGCCTTATCATTATGGAAGGTAGTTTTTTATGGAGATTTTTGTTACTCCAATGGATGGGATCCTTGTCATTATGGAAGGTAGTCTATTGTATAGATTTTTGTTACCCCAATGGTTGTAGCCTTGTCATTATAGAAGGTAGTCTGTTGTCGATATTTTAGTTACTCCAATGAATGGTAGCCTTGTCGTTATGGAAGGTAGTCAGTCGTTGAGATTTCTGTTACTCCAATGGATTGTATCCTTGTCATTAGGTAAGGTAGTCTGTTCAAATTTTTGTTACTCCAATGGATGGTAGCCTTGTCATTATGGAAGGTAGTCTATTGTCGAGATTTTGGTTATTCCAATGGATGGTAACCTTGTCATTATGGAAGGTAGTCTTTTGTCGAGATTTTTATTACTCCAATGGATGGTATCCTTGTCATTATTGAAGTTAGTCTATTGTTGATATCTTTGTTACTCCAATGGATTATAGCCTTGTCATTATGCAAGGTAGTTTGTTGTTCAGATTTTTGTTACTCCAATGGATGGTATCCTTGTCATTAATGAAGGTAGTCTATTGTCGAGATGTTTGTTATTCGAAAGGATGGTAGCCTTATCATTATGGATGGTAGTTTTTTAAGTAGATTTTTGTTACTCAAATGGATGGTAGCCTTGTCATTATGGAAGGTAGTCTGTTGTCGAGATTTTTGTTACCCCAATGGATGTATCATTGTTATTATAGAAGGTAGTCTATTATCGATATTTTTGTTACTCCAATGAAGGGTAGCCTTGTCGTTATGGAAGGTAGTCAATCGTTGAGATTTCTATTACTCCAATGGATTGTAGCCTTGTCATTATGTAAGGTAGTCTGTTGTACAAATTTTTTTTACTCCATTGGAAGGTAGCCTTGTCATTATGGAAGGTAGTCTATTGTCGAGATTTTGGTTATTCCAATGGATGGTAACCTTGTCATTATGGAAGGTAGTCTTTTGTCGAGGTTTTTGTTACTCCAATGGATGTAGCCTTGTCATTATTGAAGTTAGTCTAATGTTGATATCTTTGTTACTCCAATGGATGATAGCCTTGTCATTATGCAAGGTAGTCTGTTGATCAGATTTTTGTTACTCCAATGGATGGTAGCCTTGTCATTAATGAAGGTAGTCTGTTGTCGATATTTTCGTTACTCCAATGAATGGTAACCTTATCATTATGGAAGGTAGTTTTTTATGGAGATTTTTGTTACTCCAATGGATGGTAGCCTTGTCATTATGGAAGGTAGTCTATTGTCGAGATGTTTGTTATTCCAATGGATGGTAGCCTTATCATTATGGAAGGTAGTTTTTTATGGAGATTTTTGTTACTCCAATGGATGGTAGCCTTGTCATTATGGAAGGTAGTTTGTTGTCAAGATTTTTGTTACCCCAATGGATGTATCCTTGTCATTATAGAAGGTAGTCTGTTGTCGAGATTTTTGTTACTCCAATGAATAGTAGCCTTGTCGTTATGGAAGGTAGTCAGTCATTGATATTTCTGTTACTCCAATGGATTGTAGCCTTGTCATTAGGTAAGGTAATTTGTTGGTCAAATTTTTGTAACTCCAATGGATGGTAACCTTGTCATTATATAAGGTAGTCTGTTGTCGAGATTTTGGACATTCCAATGGATGGTAACCTTGTCATTATGGAAGGTAGTCTTTTGTCGATATTTTTGTTACTCCAATGGATGGTAGCCTTGTCATTATTGAATTTAGTCTATTGTCGATAACATTGTTACTCCAATGGATGGTAGCCTTGTCATTATGCAAGGTAGTATGTTGTTCAGATTTTTGTTACTCCAATGGATGGTAGCCTTGTCATTATGGAAGGTAGTCTATTGTCGAGATTTTGGTTATTCCAATGGATGGTAACCTTGTCATTATGGAAGGTAGTCTTTTGTCGAGATTTTTGTTACTCAATTGGATGGTAGCCTTTTCATTATTGAAGGTAGTCTATTGTCGATATCTTTGTTACTCCAATGGATGATAGCCTTGTCATTATGGAAGGAAGTCTATTGTCAAGATGTTTGTTATTCCAATGGATGGTAGCCTTATCATTATGGAAGGTAGTTTTTTATGGAGATTTTTGTTACTCCAATGGATGGGATCCTTGTCATTATGGAAGGTGGTCTATTGTATAGATTTCTGTTACCCCAAAGGATGTAGCCTTGTCATTATAGAAGGTAGTCTGTTGTCGATATTTTTGTTACTCCAATGAATGGTAGCCTTGTCGTTATGGAAGGTAGTCAATCGTTGAGATTTCTGTTACTCCAATGGATTGTAGGCTTGTCATTAGGTAAGGTAGTCTGTTGTTCAAATTTTTGTTACTCCAATGGATGGTAGCCTTGTCATTGTGGAAGGTAGTCTATTGTCGAGATTTTGGTTATTCCAATGGATGGTACCCTTGTCATTATAGAAGGTAGTCTTTTGTCGAGATTTTTGTTACTCCAATGGATGGTAGCCTTTTCATTATTGAAGGTAGTCTATTGTCGATATCTTTGTTACTCCAATGGATGATAGCCTTGTCATTATGGAAGGTAGTCTATTGTCAAGATGTTTGTTATTCCAATGGATGGTAGCCTTATCATTATGGAAGGTAGTTTTTTATGGAGATTTTTGTTACTCCAATGGATGGGAGCCTTGTCATTATGGAAGGTAGTCTGTTGTCAAGATTTCTGTTATCCCAATGGATGTAGCCTTGTCATTATAGAAGGTAGTCTGTTGTCGATATTTTTGTTACTCCAATGAATGGTAACCTTGTCGTTATGGAAGGTAGTCAGTTGTTGAGATTTCTAATACTCCAATGGATTGTAGGCTTGTCATTAGGTAAGGTAGTCTGTTGTTCAAATTTTTGTTACTCCAATGGATGTTAGCCTTGTCATTATGGAAGGTAGTCTGTTGTCGAGATTTTGGTTATTCCAATGGATGGTAACCTTGTCATTATGGAAGGTAGTATTTTGTCGAGATATTTCTTACTCCAATGGATGGTAGCCTTTTCATTATTGAAGGTAGTCTATTGTCGATATCTTTGTTACTCCAATGGATGATAGCCTTGTCATTATGGAAGGTAGTCTATTGTCAAGATGTTTGTTATTCCAATGGATGGTAGCCTTATCATTATGGAAGGTAGTTTTTTATGGAGATTTTTGTTACTCCAATGGATGGGAGCCTTGTCATTATGGAAGGTAGTCTGTTATCAAGATTTATGTTACCCCAATGGATGTAGACTTGTCATTATAGAAGGTAGTCTGTTGTCGATATTTTTGTTACTCCAATGAATGGTATCCTTGTCGTTATGGAAGGAAGTCTGTCGTCGATATTTCTGTTACTCCAATGGATTGTAGGCTTGTCATTAGGTAAGGTAGTCTGTTGTTCAAATTTTTGTTACTCCAATGGATGGTAGCCTTGTCATTATGGAAGGTAGTCTATTGTCGAGATTTTGGTTATTCCAATGGATGGTAACCTTGTCATTATGGAAGGTAGTCTTTTGTCGAGATTTTTGTTACTCCAATGGATGGTAGCCTTTTCATTATTGAAGGTAGTCTATTGTCGATATCTTTGTTACTCCAATGGATGATAGCCTTGTCATTATGGAAGGAAGTCTATTATCAAGATGTTTGTTATTCCAATGGATGGTAGCCTTATCATTATGGAAGGTAGTTTTTTATGGAGATTTTTGTTACTCCAATGGATGGGATCCTTGTCATTATGGAAGGTAGTCTATTGTATAGATTTTTGTTACCGCAATGGTTGTAGCCTTGTCATTATAGAAGGTAGTCTGTTGTCGATATTTTTGTTACTCGAATGAATGGTAGCCTTGTCGTTATGGAAGGTAGTCAATCGTTGAGATTTCTGTTACTCCAATGGATTGTAGGCTTGTCATTAGGTAAGGTAGTCTGTTGTTCAAATTTTTGTTACTCCAATGAATGGTAGCCTTGTCATTATGGAAGGTAGTCTATTGTCGAGATTTTGGTTATTCCAATGGATGGTACCCTTGTCAAAATGGAAGGTAGTCTTTTGTCGAGATTTTTGTTACTCCAATGGATGGTAGCCTTTTCATTATTGAAGGTAGTCTATTGTCGATATCTTTGTTACTCCAATGGATGATAGCCTTGTCATTATGGAAGGTAGTCTATTGTCAAGATGTTTGTTATTCAAATGGATGGTAGCCTTATCATTATGGAAGGTAGTTTTTTATGGAGATTTTTGTTACTCCAATGGATGGGAGCCTTGTCATTATGGAAGGTAGTCTGTTGTCAAGATTTCTGTTATCCCAATGGATGTAGCCTTGTCATTATAAAAGGTAGTCTGTTGTCGATATTTTTGTTACTCCAATGAATGGTAACCTTGTCGTTATGGAAGGTAGTCAGTCGTTGAGATTTCTATTACTCCAATGGATTGTAGGCTTGTCATTAGGTAAGGTAGTCTGTTGTTCAAATTTTTGTTACTCCAATGGATGGTAGCCTTGTCATTATGGAACGTAGTCTGTTGTCGAGATTTTGGTTATTCCAATGGATGGTAACCTTGTCATTATGGAAGGTAGTCTTTTGTCGAGATATTTCTTACTCTAATGGATGGTAGCCTTTTCATTATTAAAGGTAGTCTATTGTCGATATCTTTGTTACTCCAATGGATGATAGCCTTGTCATTATGGAAGGTAGTCTATTGTCAAGATGTTTGTTATTCCAATGGATGGTAGCCTTATCATTATGGAAGGTAGTTTTTTATGGAGATTTTTGTTACTCCAATGGATGGGAGCCTTGTCATTATGGAAGGTAATCTGTTGTCGAGATTTTTGTTACCCCAATGGATGTAGACTTGTCAGTATAGAAGGTAGTCTGTTGTCGATATTGTTGTTACTCCAATGAATGGTATCCTTGTCGTTATGGAAGGTAGTCAGTCGTTGAGATTTATGTTACTCCAATGGATTGTAGGCTTGTCATTAGGTAAGGTAGTCTGTTGTTCAAATTTTTGTTACTCCAATGGATGTTAGCCTTGTCATTATGGAAGGTAGTCTGTTGTCGAGATTTTGGTTATTCCAATGGATGGTAACCTTGTCATTTTGGAAGGTAGTATTTTGTCGAGATATTTCTTACTCCAATGGATGGTAGCCTTTTCATTATTGAAGGTAGTCTATTGTCGATATCTTTGTTACTCCAATGGATGATAGCCTTGTCATTATGGAAGGTAGTCTATTGTCAAGATGTTTGTTATTCCAATGGATGGTAGCCTTATCATTATGGAAGGTAGTTTTTTATGGAGATTTTTGTTACTCCAATGGATGGGAGCCTTGTCATTATGGAAGGTAGTCTGTTATCAAGATTTATGTTACCCCAATGGATGTAGACTTGTCATTATAGAAGGTAGTCTGTTGTCGATATTTTTGTTACTCCAATGAATGGTATCCTTGTCGTTATGGAAGGAAGTCAGTCGTTGAGATTTCTGTTACTCCAATGGATTGTAGGCTTGTCATTAGGTAAGGTAGTCTGTTGTTCAAATTTTTGTTACTCCAATGGATGGTAGCCTTGTCATTATGGAAGGTAGTCTATTGTCGAGATTTTGGTTATTCCAATGGATGGTAACCTTGTCATTATGGAAGGTAGTCTTTTGTCGAGATTTTTGTTACTCCAATGGATGGTAGCCTTTTCATTATTGAAGGTAGTCTATTGTCGATATCTTTGTTACTCCAATGGATGATATCCTTGTCATTATGGAAGGAAGTCTATTGTCAAGATGTTTGTTATTCCAATGGATGGTAGCCTTATCATTATGGAAGGTAGTTTTTTATGGAGATTTTTGTTACTCCAATGGATGGGATCCTTGTCATTATGGAAGGTAGTCTATTGTATAGATTTTTGTTACCCAAATGGTTGTAGCCTTGTCATTATAGAAGGTAGTCTGTTGTCGATATTTTTGTTACTCGAATGAATGGTAGCCTTGTCGTTATGGAAGGTAGTCAATCGTTGAGATTTCTGTTACTCCAATGGATTGTAGGCTTGTCATTAGGTAAGGTAGTCTGTTGTTCAAATTTTTGTTACTCCAATGAATGGTAGCCTTGTCATTATGGAAGGTATTCTATTGTCGAGATTTTGGTTATTCCAATGGATGGTACCCTTGTCAAAATGGAAGGTAGTCTTTTGTCGAGATTTTTGTTACTCCAATGGATGGTAGCCTTTTCATTATTGAAGGTAGTCTATTGTCGATATCTTTGTTACTCCAATGGATGATAGCCTTGTCATTATGGAAGGTAGTCTATTGTCAAGATGTTTGTTATTCAAATGGATGGTAGCCTTATCATTATGGAAGGTAGTTTTTTATGGAGATTTTTGTTACTCCAATGGATGGGAGCCTTGTCATTATGGAAGGTAGTCTGTTGTCAAGATTTTTGTTATCCCAATGGATGTAGCCTTGTCATTATAAAAGGTAGTCTGTTGTCGATATTTTTGTTACTCCAATGAATGGTAACCTTGTCGTTATGGAAGGTAGTCAGTCGTTGAGATTTCTATTACTCCAATGGATTGTAGGCTTGTCATTAGGTAAGGTAGTCTGTTGTTCAAATTTTTGTTACTCCAATGGATGGTAGCCTTGTCATTATGGAACGTAGTCTGTTGTCGAGATTTTGGTTATTCCAATGGATGGTAACCTTGTCATTATGGAAGGTAGTCTTTTGTCGAGATATTTCTTACTCCAATGGATGGTAGCCTTTTCATTATTAAAGGTAGTCTATTGTCGATATCTTTGTTACTCCAATGGATGATAGCCTTGTCATTATGGAAGGTAGTCTATTGTCAAGATGTTTTTTATTCCAATGGATGGTAGCCTTATCATTATGGAAGGCAGTTTTTTATGGAGATTTTTGTTACTCCAATGGATGGGAGCCTTGTCATTATGGAAGGTAATCTGTTGTCAAGATTTTTGTTACCCCAATGGATGTAGACTTGTCAGTATAGAAGGTAGTCTGTTGTCGATATTGTTGTTACTCCAATGAATGGTATCCTTGTCGTTATGGAAGGTAGTCAGTCGTTGAGATTTCTGTTACTCCAATGGATTGTAGGCTTGTCATTAGGTAAGGTAGTCTGTTGTTCAAGTTTTTGTTACTCCAATGGATGGTAGCCTTGTCATTATGGAAGGTAGTCTGTGGTCGAGATTTTGGATATTCCAATGGATGGTAACCTTGTCATTATGGAAGGTAGTCTTTTGTTGAGATTTTTGTTACTCCAATGGATGGTAGCCTTTTCATTATTGAAGTTAGTCTATTATCGATATCTTTGGAACTCCAATGGATGATAGCCTTGTCATTATGGAAGGTAGTCTATTGTCGAGATGTTTGTTATTCCAATGGATGGTAGCCTTATCATTATGGAAGGTAGTTTTTTATGGAGATTTTTGTTACTCCAATGGATGGTAGCCTTGTCATTATGGAAGGTAATCTGTTGTCGAGATTTTTGTTACCCCAATGGATGTATCCTTGTCATTATAGAAGGTAGTTTTTTATGGAGATTTTTGTTACTCCAATGGATGGTAGCCTTTTCATTATGGAAGGTAGTCTATTGTCAAGATTTTTGTTACCCCAATGGATGTAGCCTTGTCATTATAGAAGGTAGTCTGTTGTCGATATTTTAGTTACTCCAATGAATGGTAGCCTTGTCGTTATGGAAGGTAGTCAGTCGTTGAGATTTCTGTTACTCCAATGGATTGTAGCCTTGTCATTAGGAAAGGTAGTCTGTTCAAATTTTTGTTACTCCAATGGATGGTAGCCTTGTCATTATGGAAGGTAGTCTATTGTCGATATTTTGGTTATTCCAATGGATGGTAACCTTGTCATTATGGAAGGTAGTCTTTTGTCGAGATTTTTATTACTCCAATGGATGGTAGCCTTGTAATTATTGAAGTTAGTCTATTGTTGATATCTTTGTTACTCCAATGGATGATAGCCTTGTCATTATGCAAGGTAGTTTGTTGTTCAGATTTTTGTTACTCCAATGGATGGTATCCTTGTCATTAATGAAGGTAGTCTATTGTCGAGATGTTTGTTATTCGAATGGATGGTAGCCTTATCATTATGGATGGTAGTTTTTTAAGTAGATTTTTGTTACTCAAATGGATGGTAGCCTTGTCATTATGGAAGGTAGTCTGTTGTCGAGATTTTTGTTACCCCAATGGATGTATCATTTTTATTATAGAAGGTAGTCTATTATCGATATTTTTGTTACTCCAATGAAGGGTAGCCTTGTCGTTATGGAAGGTAGTCTATCATCGATGTTTTTGTTACTCCAATGAAGGGTAGCCTTGTCGTTATGGAAGGTAGTCAATCGTTGAGATTTCTATTACTCCAATGGATTGTAGCCTTGTCATTAGGTAAGGTAGTCTGTTGTACAAATTTTTTTACTCCATTGGAAGGTAGCCTTGTCATTATGGAAGGTAGTCTGTTGTCGAGATTTTGGTTATTCCAATGGATGGTGAAATTCTGGCTACAGATACTCAATGTCACGTCCAATGTTATGACACCGTATCTGACTTACTATATGACAGTAAATACAAAAGCAGTAAATAACACAGTCAATTGTTTACCCAGTTCAGTGTGCAACAACACCTACTCTGGGGGCTACCAAGCCAGGGAGAGAATCCACTATAAGAGATGTTAATTCAGGAATAAACCAACCAGTTTATCTCCTTCACTTAAGACCTACCCAATGCAATTCTAATCTAAGTACAACTTAAACCTGAGTTCCTACTCACTCCCCCTCAATCACAGCAGTGATACATAAACCAATTTGACTTAAGAATTGATGAAGACACTCTTCAAAACACACACTTGATTAAGCTTCACAGCTTTTTAATCAAGTAACACAATCACTCGTGCTTCACAGCTTTGAGTGATGTACACAACTAACTTGACTCTGCTTCACAGCTTTAGTCAAGTAACATTCAAACACTCTTGCTTCAAAGCTTTGAGTGTTACACAACCCTTACAATTGAAACCTATTCCAAGGCACTTATCACAATGATAATTGCTTGGAGTACAATAAACAAATCTATACAGATTACAAAATTGATCTTCTAATCAATCAGCAGGGATACTTGAAAAACCGCAGCTCTGTTGAATATATAGCAGCTGCAACTTCAGTTAGGGTTTCCAAAAACCTAGGGTTGATTCCGTTTGACCTAAAGACCAGGTCACAGTACTTTATTGATCAGGTTAGGATTGAGCTAGGTTACTCCTCAGAAAACGCAGGATTCTGTTTAGAAGGGACTGAGTTATTTCCTGAAAAAACTCAGACTTATCCAATTCTGCAATCCTGTTAGTTCAGAACAGGATGTCATAACATCTGTTATGACATCTGAGAAAACCTGTCTACTGATTTAGCAAAATGTGATCATTTTGCAAACATGCTCAGATACACACTTATAAACATCAGTATTTGAATTACAATATTTTTCTGCACATGTACCTATTGAGTTAGTACAACCTGAACTAGAATGTTATGACATCAGTCATGACATTCACACATACACTTGGGATTTACCAAAAATGCAAGCCAATACCTAAACACCTACAAACTCCCCCTTTGGCAGATTTTTGGCTAAAGTCCCTAAACAATCAGAGATAGATAGATAGCAGCAGAAATAAGTGACAGCAGAAAAATATAGTGTCAAGTACTAATTAAGCAGTACCAAAAATATTCTCCCCCACTTTAGCCACAAATGGGCCAAAGATTACATGTTTATAAAGTTATACAGTTATCCAAAACAAAATAATGAGATCAGCAGCACACACTTCCAAACACCACCAGAAATCAGCAATCATCCTTCAAGTACTGTCATCAGATCCAGAGGATTCAGGCTTCTTTCTTTTCTTGTCAGCATTTTTCTCTTTGTTTGATGTCTCAACATTCTTAGAGACATTTGGATTTGTTTCAGCATTTGAGTTTTCTTGGTTCAGAGGAGCAGAAATGCCAGGAACTGAGTGGTTCTCGTTCAGAATTCGTGAAACAATTTTTGCTATTGCTTGATTAACATAGGCTGTCCCTTCCCTATTTGCAATTTTAGGGGGAACTGAAGAGGAAGGATGAGATGGATTACCTGTATGTCTTGTTCTCAACTCTTTGGTCTTGGTGGGGTTAGTTCTATGAGAACAGATCTCCAGAACATCAGAGTCCAGACAGGAAGAGATTGTCCCAGAATCTTGATCAGAGGAAGAGGTTGAGATGGTCGTATTCGATGATGTTGGCGTTTGAGACATTTTGTCAGTTTTGAAGGACCAACAGCAAATGAGAAGAAATTCCTGATTGAGAGACTGAGTTTTGATGAGGAGACGAGAGAGGAAGGAAGCAAAGGAGTGCTTATTCAACTTCTTAAAAGAATTGTAGGAAATGAGAAAATACAATTTTAAATCAATCAGAACAGGCATAAGTCCTTTGGTCTTTGTTTTAAGCAAAATTAATTGCTACAATTCCTCATGTTGACAAATACCCAGCTTACCCCTTAAGTTTTCAAATTGGTTTGCATCCAAAGCCTTGGTAAAAATGTCAGCCAGCTGTAGCTCAGTGGCAACATGTTCCAATTTGATTGTCTTCTCTTCTACAAGGTCTCTAATAAAGTGATGTCGTATGTCAATATGTTTGGTCCTGCTATGCTGAATGGGATTCTTGGATATGTTGATTGTACTCAGATTGTCACAGTACAATGTCATAACATCTTGTGTGACATTATACTCAGTGAGCATCTGTTTCATCCATAACATTTGAGAGCAGCTACTACCAGCTGCAATATATTCAGCTTCAGCAGTTGAAAGAGACACACAATTCTGTTTCATGCTGAACCAGGAAACCAGATTACTTCCCAAAAAGAAACATCCTCCAGAGGTGCTTTTTCTATCATCAGCACTACCAGCCCAATCAGCATCACAGTAACCAGTCAGAGTCGGTTCACAGCCATGAGTATACAACAATCCATAGTTGTAAGTACCACTTACATACTTCAAAATTCTCTTCACTTGATTGATATGACTAACTTTGGGATCAGCTTGGTATCTAGCACAAACTCCAACCGCAAAGGCAATATCAGGTCTGCTGGCAGTTAAGTACAACAAGCTTCCTATCATGCTTCTGTACAGACTTTGATCCACCTTAACCCCACTTGAATCTTTGGAGAGCTTTAGATGAGTAGGAGCAGGAGTCCTTTTGTGACTTGCATTCTCCATACCAAACTTCTTTACAATATTCTTAGCATACTTGCTTTGAGATAAGAAGATTGAGTCCTCCATCTGTGAGACTTGTAGTCCAAGAAAATAAGTTAGTTCTCCCATGAGACTCATTTCAAATTCAGCCTGCATCTGGTCAGCAAAGTGTTTAACCATATGTTCTGACATTCCGCCAAACACTATGTCATCAACATATATTTGGGCAACCATCAACTTCCCTCCTTCAGTTTTGACAAATAGAGTTTTGTCCAAGCCTCCTTTTCTGTAGCCTTTGTCTGAGAGAAACTTTGTTAACCTGTCATACCATGCTCTAGGAGCTTGTTTCAGCCCATATAGAGCTTTTCTCAATTTGTAGACATGATCAGGATGGGTTGGATCCACAAAACCTTTAGGTTGTTCCACATAAGCTTCCTCATTTAAGTACCCATTTAGAAAGGCACTTTTCACATCCATCTGAAATAACTTGAACTTCAGAAGACAAGCAATTGACAACAAGAGTCTGATTGATTCCAACCTGGCTACAGGTGCAAAGGTTTCATCAAAGTCAACCCCTTCAACCTGGGTGTATACTTGAGCAACAAGTCTCGCCTTATTTCTGGTGACAACTCCTTCAGCATCTGACTTGTTCTTGAATATCCATTTTGTCCCAATGATGTTAGTTCCTTCAGGTCTAGGAACCAGTTCCCAAACTTCATGTTGCTTGAATTGGTTCAGTTCATCTTGCATTGCACCAATCCAATATTCATCAGTTAAGGCTTCCTTGACATTTCTTGGTTCTATTTTGGACACAAAACAAGAATTTGAGATGATTTCTCTAGATCTTGTGATGACTCCACTATTGGGATCTCCTATGATGAGCTCTTTTGGATGATCCTTCTGAATTCTGATGGAAGGAGTCTTGCTAGCTTCCTTTGATTCAGATTCTGCTGTGGTGGAGTTGGGTAGATCATCCTGTTGGGTTGAAGTCTCAAAGAATGTCTCAACAGTACAAGGAACATCTATTTCTTCATGATAGTCATCAATTATGACATTTATTGATTCCATCATGGTTTTGGTTCTGGAGTTGAATACTCTATAAGCTCTACTGTTTGAGGAGTATCCTAGAAATATGCCTTCATCACTTTTGGAGTCCAGTTTTCTTCTCTGTTCACGATCAGACAGGCTATAGCATTTGCTGCCAAACACATGGAAGTACTTCACAGTTGGTTTTCTTCCTTTCCAGAGTTCATATATGGTGGATGAGGTTCCATTTCTCAATGTGACCCTGCTATGAACATAGCAAGCTGTATTCATAGCTTCAGCCCAAAAATACATAGGAAGTCTTTTGGCATGTAACATTGCTCTGGCAGATTCTTGTATGGTCCTGTTTTTTCTTTCCACAACTCCATTTTGCTGAGGTGTTATGGGAGAAGAAAACTCATGACTGATTCCTTCTAAAGCACAGAAGTCATCAAACTTGCTGTTTTCAAATTCCTTGCCATGATCACTTCTGATTCTGACAATACATCCTTCCTTCTCTCTTTGAATTCTCTTGCACAGTTCTCTGAAGACTTCAAATGCATCTGATTTTTCCCTAATGAAATTAATCCAGGTGAATCTGGAAAAATCATCCACAACCACATAGGCATATCTTTTACCACCAAGGCTCTCTACTTGCATTGGTCCCATCAGATCCATATGGAGGAGTTCTAGAACCTTAGAGGTGGTCAGATGTTTTGACTTTGGATGTGACATCCTAGTCTGCTTACCCACCTGACATTCACCACAAACTCTTCCTTCATCAATTTGCAGTTTTGGAATCCCTCTGACTGCCTCCAAGGAAATAATCCTCTTCATACCCCTTAGGTGAAGATGGCCAAGTTTTTGGTGCCACAGTTTCACCTCTTTTTCTTCTTTTGCAATGGAGCACACAGATGAGAAATTGGTGTTCTCAGCCTCCCACAGGTAACAGTTCTCTTTGGATCTGAGTCCTTTCATTACTATTTCTTGTTTGTCATTG
This sequence comes from Vicia faba, assembly GCA_948472305.1. Taxonomy (NCBI): domain Eukaryota; kingdom Viridiplantae; phylum Streptophyta; class Magnoliopsida; order Fabales; family Fabaceae; genus Vicia; species Vicia faba. The sequence goes on along the minus strand of OX451739.1, from coordinate 677,254,271 downwards.
ATTACAAGGCATTCAGATTTTGAGAAATTGACCTTGAATCCTAGATCACATAGTTGACTGATACTAATGAGATTAGCGGTCAGTCCTTTCACCAGCAGTACTTCATTTAGACTTGGAACTCCAGGGCAGTCCAAATTACCAACTCCTTTGATTTCACCTTTAGCCCCATCTCCAAAGGTCACAAAACTGGTGGTGTGAGGCTTAACATTATTGAGGAGGTTCTTGATTCCAGTCATATGTCTGGAACATCCACTGTCAAAGTACCAGTCTTCCTTTGCAGAGACCCTCAGGGAAGTGTGAGCTATCAGTGCAGTAGCCTTTTTCTTCCATTGAGGAGCATGTGGTACCTTTTTAGACTTAGGTTTGACACATGGGTTCTGATTAGGGTATCCATGTAATTTGAAACAGAAGCGTTTTATGTGGCCATATCTACCACAATGATGACATTTCCATTTTTGGTACCTTTTCCTCATATGCTTCTGTTCCTGATGTCGAGAGTTGTGTTGAGACATCTGTTTTGACATTTTCCTACCAGAACCAGATTTCGTTGCTTTCATAAATCCTAGACCAGATTTATTTCCCACATTTTGTCCAATCTGTAGGATCTCTTCCAATTTGTCAGTTCCATTTGTCAACATCTTGACAGATTTGGTCATTTGATTCAGTTGTGAGTTCAGCAATTGAACTTCTCCTTCTAGATGACTTATAATTTCAAGGTTTGCCCGTTTTTTAGCCTCCATCTTTATGATGAGTTTTGATTGTTTCTCATTCTGCACACAGACTTCAGTACTTCTGATACACAATTCCTTGTACGTTTCAGCCAGTTCTTCAAAAGTCACCTCTTCATCACTGATGTCACTTTCAGAGGTACAAACACCAGTTAACGCAGTAACTCGTTTGGCAGTCTCTTCTTTAGAATTTCTTTCTGAATCACAATCAGACCAAGTAACTGTCATTCCTTTTTGTTTCTTAAGAAAGGTAGGACATTCAGCTCGAATATGCCCATATCCTTCACAACCATGGCATTGAATTCCTCTGCCTTGAACTCCCTTCTCATCTGACCTTGGTCTTCTGCTGGAACTGTCAATGTTAGAGGAAATGTTATGAACATTAGACCTTGACTTTGGATCTATTCTTTTGATGAGTTTGTTGAACTGTCTTCCGAGCATGGCTATAGCTTCTGAAATGTTTTCTTCAACATCAGTGTTGGACATAAGTGCTATGCTCTTGTTCTTTTTGACATCATCATTAGTGATTCCCATCTCAAAAGTCTGAAGAGACCCAATAAGTTCATCCACTTTCAACTTGCTAATGTCCTGGGCTTCCTCTATGGCAGTCACCTTCATTGCAAATCTTTTAGGCAAGGATCTGAGAATCTTCCTCACCAGTTTTTCTTCTGACATTTTTTCTCCCAGTGCCCCTGAGGTGTTGGCAATCTCCAAGATGTTCATGTGAAACTCATGAATGGTTTCATCTTCCATCATTTTTAGATTCTCAAACTTAGTGGTCAACATCTGAAGCCTTGACATTTTTACTTTGGAAGTTCCCTCATGAGTAGTTTTGAGAGTGTCCAAAACTTCCTTGGCCAGTTCATATTGATGAACTAATCTGAAAATGTTTCTATCAATTCCATTGAACAAGGCATTTAGAGCTTTGGAATTTCCCAGGGCTAGCTCATCTTCTTCTTTACTCCAATCTTCTTCAGGTTTCAGACTGATTGTCCCATCTTCCTCAGTTATGGTGGGATGAATCCATCCTTTGTCAGCAGCTCTCCAAGCCTTTTTGTCCAGAGATTTTAGGAAGGCAATCATACGAGGTTTCCAGTAGTCATAATTAGTTCCATCCAGAATGGGTGGTCTATTTCCAAAAACTCCTTCTTTGTCCATAGTGCCAGAAAGTGATATCCCTAGATCTCACCCAGTAATACAGGCAGGGTGCCTGCTCTGATGCCAATTGAAATTCTGGCTACAGATACTCAATGTCACATCCAATGTTATGACACCGTATCTGACTTACTATATGACAGTAAATACAAAAGCAGTAAATAACACAGTCAATTGTTTACCCAGTTCAGTGTGCAACAACACCTACTCTGGGGGCTACCAAGCCAGGGAGAGAATCCACTATAAGAGATGTTAATTCAGGAATAAACCAACCAGTTTATCTCCTTCACTTAAGACCTACCCAATGCAATTCTAATCTAAGTACAACTTAAACCTGAGTTCCTACTCACTCCCCCTCAATCACAGCAGTGATACATAAACCAATTTTACTTAAGAATTGATGAAGACACTCTTCAAAACACACACTTGATTAAGCTTCACAGCTTTTTAATCAAGTAACACAATCACTCGTGCTTCACAGCTTTGAGTGATGTACACAACTAACTTGACTCTGCTTCACAGCTTTAGTCAAGTAACATTCAAACACTCTTGCTTCAAAGCTTTGAGTGTTACACAACCCTTACAATTGAAACCTATTCCAAGGCACTTATCACAATGATAATTGCTTGGAGTACAATAAACAAATCTATACAGATTACAAAATTGATCTTCTAATCAATCAGCAGGGATACTTGAAAAACCGCAGCTCTGTTGAATATATAGCAGCTGCAACTTCAGTTAGGGTTTCCAAAAACCTAGGGTTGATTCCGTTTGACCTAAAGACCAGGTCACAGTACTTTATTGATCAAGTTAGGATTGAGCTAGGTTACTCCTCAGAAAACGCAGGATTCTGTTTAGAAGGGACTGAGTTATTTCCTGAAAAAACTCAGACTTATCCAATTCTGCAATCCTGTTAGTTCAGAACAGGATGTCATAACATCTGTTATGACATCTGAGAAAACCTGTCTACTGATTTAGCAAAATGTGATAGTTTTGCAAACATGCTCAGATACACACTTATAAACATCAGTATTTTAATTACAATATTTTTCTGCACATGTACCTATTGAGTTAGTACAACCTGAACTAGAATGTTATGACATCAGTCATGACATTCACACATACACTTGGGATTTACCAAAAATGCAAGCCAATACCTAAACACCTACAGATGGTAACCTTGTCATTTTGGAAGGTAGTCTTTTGTCGAGGTTTTTGTTACTCCAATGGATGGTAGCCTTGTCATTATTGAAGTTAGTCTAATGTTGATATCTTTGTTACTCCAATGGATGATAGCCTTGTCATTATGCAAGGTAGTCTGTTGATCAGATTTTTGTTACTCCAATGGATGGTAGCCTTGTCATTAATGAAGGTAGTTTGTTGTCGATATTTTTGTTACTCCAATGAATGGTAACCTTATCATTATGGAAGGTAGTTTTTTATGGAGATTTTTGTTACTCCAATGGATGGTAGCCTTGTCATTATGGAAGGTAGTCTATTGTCGAGATGTTTGTTATTCCAATGGATGGTAGCCTTATCATTATGGAAGGTAGTTTTTTATGGAGATTTTTGTTACTCCAATGGATGGTAGCCTTGTCATTATGGAAGGTAGTTTGTTGTCAAGATTTTTGTTACCCCAATGGATGTATCCTTGTCATTATAGAAGGTAGTCTGTTGTCGAGATTTTTGTTACTCCAATGAATAGTAGCCTTGTCGTTATGGAAGGTAGTCAGTCATTGATATTTCTGTTACTCCAATGGATTGTAGCCTTGTCATTAGGTAAGGTAATTTGTTGTTCAAATTTTTGTAACTCCAATGGATGGTAACCTTGTCATTATGGAAGGTAGTCTGTTGTCGAGATTTTGGTCATTCCAATGGATGGTAACCTTGTCATTATGGAAGGTAGTCTTTTGTCGATATTTTTGTTACTCCAATGGATGGTAGCCTTGTCATTATTGAATTTAGTCTATTGTCGATAACATTGTTACTCCAATGGATGGTAGCCTTGTCATTATGCAAGGTAGTCTGTTGTTCAGATTTTTGTTACTCCAATGGATGGTAGCCTTGTCATTAATGAAGGTAGTCTATTGTCGAGATGTTTGTTATTCCAATGGATGGTAGCCTTATCATTATGGAAGGTAGTTTTTTATGGAGATTTTTGTTACTCCAATGGATGGTAGCCTAGTCATTATGGAAGGTTGTCTGTTGTCGAGATTTTTGTTACCCCAATGGATGTATCCTTGTCATTATAGAAGGTAGTCTGTTGTCGATATTTTTGTTACTCCAATGAATGGTAGCCTTGTCGTTTTGGAAGGTAGTCTATCTTTGAGATTCTGTTACTCCAATGGACTGTAGCCTTGTAATTATGTAAGGTAGTTTGTTGGTCAAAATTTTGTTACTCCAATGGATGGTAGCCTTGTCATTATGGAAGGTAGTCTTTTGTCGAGATTTTTGTTAATCCAATGGATGGTAGCCTTGTCATTATTGAAGGTAGTCTATTGTCGATATCTTTGGTACTCCAATGGATGATAGCCTTGTGATTATGCAAGGTAGTCTGTTGTTCAGATTTTTGTTACTCCAATGGATGGTAGCCTTGTCATTATGGAAGGTAGTCTATTGTCGAGATGTTTGTTATTCCAATGGATGTTAGCCTTATCATTATGGAAGGTAGTTTTTTATGAAGATTTTTGTTACTCCAATGGATGGTAGCCTTGTCATTATGGAAGGTAGTCTATTGTCAAGATTTTTGTTACCCCAATGGATGTAGCCTTGTTATCATAGAAGGTAGTCTGTTGTCGATATTTTTGTTACTCCAATGAATGGTAGCCTTGTCGTTATGGAAGGTAGTCAGTCGTTGAGATTTCTGTTACTCCAATGGATTGTAGGCTTGTCATTAGGTAAGGTAGTCTGTTGTTCAAATTTTTGTAACTCCAATGGATGGTAGCCTTGTCATTATGGAAGTAGTCTGTTGCCGAGATTTTGGTTATTCTAATGGATGGTAACCTTGTCACTATGGAAGGTTGTCTTTTGTCGAGATTTTTGTTACTCCAATGGATGGTAGCCTTGTCATTATTGAAGTTAGTCTATTGTCGATATCTTTGGAACTCCAATGGATGATAGCCTTGTCATTATGGAAGGTAGTCTATTGTCGAGATGTTTGTTATTCCAAAGGATGGAAGCCTTATCATTATGGAAGGTAGTTTTTTATGGAGATTTTTGTTACTCCAATGGATGGTAGACTTGTCATTATGGAAGGTAGTCTGTTGTCGATATTTTTGTTACCCCAATGGATGTATCCTTGTCATTATAGAAGGTAGTTTTTTATGGAGATTTTTGTTACTCCAATGGATGGTAGCCTTGTCATTATGGAAGGTAGTCTGTTGTCAAGATTTTTGTTACCCCAATGGATGTTGCCTTGTCATTATAGAAGGTAGTCTGTTGTCGATATTTTAGTTACTCCAATGAATGGTAGCCTTGTCGTTATGGAAGGTAGTCAGTCATTATGATTTCTGTTACTCCAATGGATTGTAGCCTTGTCATTAGGTAAGGTAGTCTGTTGTTCAAATTTTTGTTACTCCAATGGATGGTAGCCTTGTCATTATGGAAGTTAGTCTGTTGTACAAATATTTTTTACTCCAATGGAAGGTAGCCTTGTCATTATGGAAGGTAGTCTGTTGTCGAGATTTTGGTTATTCCAATGGATGGCAACCTTGTCATTATGGAAGGTAGTCTTTTGTCGAGGTTTTTGTTACTCCAATGGATGGTAGCCTTGTCATTATTGAAGTTAGTCTAATGTCGATATCTTTGTTACTCCAATGGATGATAGCCTTGTCATTATGCAAGGTAGTCTGTTGATCAGATTTTTGTTCCTCCAATGGATGGTAGCCTTGTCATTAATGAAGGTAGTCTATTGTCGAGATGTTTGTTATTCCAATGGATGGTAGCCTTATCATTATGGAAGGTAGTTTTTTATGGATATTTTTGTTACTCCAATGGATGGTAGCCTTGTCATTATGGAAGGTAGTCTATTGTCGAGATGTTTGTTATTCCAATGGATGGTAGCCTTATCATTATGGAAGGTACTTTTTTATGGAGATTTTTGTTACTCCAATGGATGGTAGCCTTGTCATTATGGAAGGTAGTCTGTTGTCAAGATTTTTGTTACCCTAATGGATGTAGCCTTGTCATTATAGAAGGTAGTCTGTTGTCGATATTTTTGTTACTCCAATGAACAGTATCCTTGTCGTTATGGAAGGTAGTCAGTCATTGAGATTTCTGTTACTCCAATGGATTGTAGCCTTGTCATTAGGTAAGGTAGTCTGTTGTTCAAATTTTTGTTACTCCAATGGATGGTAATCTTATCATTATGGAAGGTAGTCTGTTGTCGAGATTTTGGTTATTCCAATGGATGGTAACCTTGTCATTATAAAAGGTAGTCTTTTGTCGATATTTTTATTACTCCAATGGATGGTAGCCTTGTCATTATTGAAGTTAGTCTATTGTCGATATCTTTGTTACTCCAATGGATGATAGCCTTGTCATTATGCAAGGTAGTCTGTTGTTCAGATTTTTGTTACTCCAGTGGATGGTAGCCTTGTCATTAATGAAGGTAGTCTATTGTCGAGATGTTTGTTATTCCAATGGATGGTAGCTTTATCATTATGGAAGGTAGTTTTTTATGGAGATTTTTGTTACTCCAATGGATGGTAGCCTTGTCATTATGGAAGGTAGTCTATTTCGAGATGTTTGTTATTCCAATGGATGGTAGACTTATCATTATGGAAGGTAGTTTTTAATGGAGATTTTTGTTCCTCCAATGGATGGTAGCCTTGTCATTATGGAAGGTAGTCTATCTTTGAGATTTCTGTTACTCCAATGGATTGTAGCCTTGTAATTATGTAAGGTAGTTTGTTGGTCAAATTTTTGTTACTCCAATGGATGGTAGCCTTGTCATTATGGAAGGTAGTCTTTTGTCGAGATTTTTGTTACTCCAATGGATGGTAGCCTTGTCATTATTGAAGGTAGTCTATTGTCGATATCTTTGGTACTCCAATGGATGATAGCCTTGTGATTATGCAAGGTAGTCTGTTGTTCAGATTTTTGTTACTCCAATGGATGGTAGCCTTGTCATTATGGAAGGTAGTCTATTGTCGAGATGTTTGTTATTCCAATGGATGGTAGCCTTATCATTATGTAAGGTAGTTTTTTAGGGAGATTTTTGTTACTCTAATGGATGGTAGCCTTGTCATTATGGAAGGTAGTCTGTTGTCAAGATTTTTGTTACCCCAATGGATGTAGCCTTGTCATTATAGAAGGTAGTCTGTTGTCGATATTTTTGTTACTCCAATGAATAGTATCCTTGTCGTTATGGAAGGTAGTCAGTCATTGAGATTTCTGTTACTCCAATGGATTGTAGCCTTGTCATTAGGTAAGGTAGTCTGTTGTTCAAATTTTTGTTACTCCAATGGATGGTAACCTTATCATTATGGAAGGTAGTCTGTTGTCGAGATTTTGGTTATTCCAATGGATGGTAACCTTGTCATTATAAAAGGTAGTCTTTTGTCGATATTTTTATTACTCCAATGGATGGTAGCCTTGTCATTATTGAAGTTAGTCTATTGTCGATATCTTTGTTACTCCAATGGATGATAGCCTTCTCATTATGCAAGGTAGTCTGTTGTTCAGATTTTTGTTACTCCAATGGATGGTAGCCTTGTCATTAATGAAGGTAGTCTATTGTCGAGATGTTTGTTATTCCAATGGATGGTAGCCTTATCATTATGGAAGGTAGTTTTTTATGGAGATTTTTGTTACTCCAATATATGGTAGCCTAGTCATTATGGAAGGTTGTCTGTTGTCGAGATTTTTGTTACCCCAATGGATGTATCCTTGTCATTATAGAAGGTAGTCTGTTGTCGATATTTTTGTTACTCCAATGAATGGTAGCCTTGTCGTTATGGAAGGTAGTCTATCTTTGAGATTTCTGATACTCCAATGGATTGTAGCCTTGTAATTATGTAAGGTAGTTTGTTGGTCAAATTTTTGTTACTCCAATGGATGGTAGCCTTGTCATTATGGAAGGTAGTCTTTTGTCGAGATTTTTGTTACTCCAATGGATGGTAGCCTTGTCATTATTGAAGGTAGTCTATTGTCGATATCTTTGGTACTCCAATGGATGATAGCCTTGTGATTATGCAAGGTAGTCTGTTGTTCAGATTTTTGTTACTCCAATGGATGGTAGCCTTGTCATTATGGAAGGTAGTCTATTATCGAGATGTTTCTTATTCCAATGGATGGTAGCCTTATCATTATGTAAGGTAGTTTTTTAGGGAGATTTTTGTTACTCCAATGGATGGTAGCCTTGTCATTATGGAAGGTAGTCTGTTGTCAAGATTTTTGTTACCCCAATGGATGTAGCCTTGTAATTATAGAAGGTAGTCTGTTGTCGATATTTTTGTTACTCCAATGAATAGTATCCTTGTCGTTATGGAAGGTAGTCAGTCATTGAGATTTCTGTTACTCCAATGGATTGTAGCCTTGTCATTAGGTAAGGTAGTCTGTTGTTCAAATTTTTGTTACTCCAATGGATGGTAACCTTATCATTATGGAAGGTAGTCTGTTGTCGAGATTTTGGTTATTCCAATGGATGGTAACCTTGTCATTATAAAAGGTAGTCTTTTGTCGATATTTTTATTACTCCAATGGATGGTAGCTTTGTCATTATTGAAGTTAGTCTATTGTCGATATCTTTGTTACTCCAATGGATGATAGCCTTGTCATTATGCAAGGTAGTCTGTTGTTCAGATTTTTGTTACTCCAATGGATGGTAGCCTTGTCATTAATGAAGGTAGTCTATTGTCGAGATGTTTTTTATTCAAATGGATGGTAGCCTTATCATTATGGAAGGTAGTTTTTTATGGAGATTTTTGTTACTCCAATGAGTGGTAGCCTTGTCATTATGGAAGGTAGTCTATTGTCAAGATGTTTGTTATTCCAATGGATGCTAGCCTTATCATTATGGAAGGTAGTTTTTTTTGGAGATTTTTGTTACTCCAATGGATGGTAGCCTTGTCATTATGGAAGGTAGTTTGTTGTCAAGATTTTTGTTACCCCAATGGATGTAGCCTTGTCACTATAGAAGGTAGTCTGTTGTCGATATTTTTGTTACTCCAATGAATAGTAGCCTTGTCGTTATGGAAGGTAGTCAATCATTGAGATTTCTGTTACTCCAATGGATTGTAGCCTTGTCATTAGGTAAGGTAGTCTGTTGTTCAAATTTTTGTTACTCCAATGGATGGTAACCTTGTCATTATGGAAGGTAGTCTGTTGTCGAGATTTTGGTTATTCCAATGGATGGTAACCTTGTCATTATTGAAGGTAGTCTTTTGTCGATATTTTTGTTACTCCAATGGATGGTAGCCTTGTCATTATTGAAGTTAGTCTATTGTCGATATCTTTGTTACTCCAATGGATGATAGCCTTGTCATTATGCAAGGTAGTCTGTTGTTCAGATTTTTGTTACTCCAATGGATGGTAGCCTTGTCATTAATGAAGGTAGTCTATTGTCGAAATGTTTGTTATTCCAATGGATGGTAGCTTTATCATTATGGAAGGTAGTTTTTTATGGAGATTTTTGTTACTCCAATGGATGGTAGCCTTGTCATTATGGAAGGTAGTCTATTTCGAGATGTTTGTTATTCCAATGGATGGTAGCCTTATCATTATGGAAGGTAGTTTTTTATGGAGATTTTTGTTACTCCAATATATGGTAGCCTAGTCATTATGGAAGGTTGTCTGTTGTCGAGATTTTTGTTACCCCAATGGATGTATCCTTGTCATTATAGAAGGTAGTATGTTGTCGATATTTTTGTTACTCCAATGAATGGTAGCCTTGTCGTTATGGAAGGTAGTCTATCTTTGAGATTTCTGTTACTCCAATGGATTGTAGCCTTGTAATTATGTAAGGTAGTTTGTTGGTCAAATTTTTGTTACTCCAATGGATGGTAGCCTTGTCATTATGGAAGGTAGTCTTTTGTCGAGATTTTTGTTACTCCAATGGATGGTAGCCTTGTCATTATTGAAGGTAGTCTATTGTCGATATCTTTGGTACTCCAATGGATGATAGCCTTGTGATTATGCAAGGTAGTCTGTTGTTCAGATTTTTGTTACTCCAATGGATGGTAGCCTTGTCATTATGGAAGGTAGTCTATTGTCGAGATGTTTGTTATTCCAATGGATGGTAGCCTTATCATTATGTAAGGTAGTTTTTTAGGGAGATTTTTGTTACTCTAATGGATGGTAGACTTGTCATTATGGAAGGTAGTCTGTTGTCAAGATTTTTGTTACCCCAATGGATATAGCCTTGTCATTATAGAAGGTAGTCTGTTGTCGATATTTTTGTTACTCCAATGAATAGTATCCTTGTCGTTATGGAAGGTAGTCAGTCATTGAGATTTCTGTTACTCCAATGGATTATAGCCTTGTCATTAGGTAAGGTAGTCTGTTGTTCAAATTTTTGTTACTCCAATGGATGGTAACCTTATCATTATGGAAGGTAGTCTGTTGTCGAGATTTTGGTTATTCCAATGGATGGTAACCTTGTCATTATAAAAGGTAGTCTTTTGTCGATATTTTTATTACTCCAATGGATGGTAGCCTTGTCATTATTGAAGTTAGTCTATTGTTGATATCTTTGTTACTCCAATGGATGATAGCCTTCTCATTATGCAAGGTAGTCTGTTGTTCAGATTTTTGTTACTCCAATGGATGGTAGCCTTGTCATTAATGAAGGTAGTCTATTGTCGAGATGTTTGTTATTCCAATGGATGGTAGCCTTATCATTATGGAAGGTAGTTTTTTATGGAGATTTTTGTTACTCCAATATATGGTAGCCTAGTCATTATGGAAGGTTGTCTGTTGTCGAGATTTTTGTTACCCCAATGGATGTATCCTTGTCATTATAGAAGGTAGTCTGTTGTCGATATTTTTGTTACTCCAATGAATGGTAGCCTTGTCGTTATGGAAGGTAGTCTATCTTTGAGATTTCTGATACTCCAATGGATTGTAGCCTTGTAATTATGTAAGGTAGTTTGTTGGTCAAATTTTTGTTACTCCAATGGATGGTAGCCTTGTCATTATGGAAGGTAGTCTTTTGTCGAGATTTTTGTTACTCCAATGGATGGTAGCCTTGTCATTATTGAAGGTAGTCTATTGTCGATATCTTTGGTACTCCAATGGATGATAGCCTTGTGATTATGCAAGGTAGTCTGTTGTTCAGATTTTTGTTACTCCAATGGATGGTAGCCTTGTCATTATGGAAGGTAGTCTATTGTCGAGATGTTTGTTATTCCAATGGATGGTAGCCTTATCATTATGTAAGGTAGTTTTTTAGGGAGATTTTTGTTACTCTAATGGATGGTAGACTTGTCATTATGGAAGGTAGTCTGTTGTCAAGATTTTTGTTACCCCAATGGATATAGCCTTGTCATTATAGAAGGTAGTCTGTTGTCGATATTTTTGTTACTCCAATGAATAGTATCCTTGTCGTTATGGAAGGTAGTCAGTCATTGAGATTTCTGTTACTCCAATGGATTATAGCCTTGTCATTAGGTAAGGTAGTCTGTTGTTCAAATTTTTGTTACTCCAATGGATGGTAACCTTATCATTATGGAAGGTAGTCTGTTGTCGAGATTTTGGTTATTCCAATGGATGGTAACCTTGTCATTATAAAAGGTAGTCTTTTGTCGATATTTTTATTACTCCAATGGATGGTAGCCTTGTCATTATTGAAGTTAGTCTATTGTCGATATCTTTGTTACTCCAATGGATGATAGCCTTCTCATTATGCAAGGTAGTCTGTTGTTCAGATTTTTGTTACTCCAATGGATGGTAGCCTTGTCATTAATGAAGGTAGTCTATTGTCGAGATGTTTGTTATTCCAATGGATGGTAGCCTTATCATTATGGAAGGTAGTTTTTTATGGAGATTTTTGTTACTCCAATATATGGTAGCCTAGTCATTATGGAAGGTTGTCTGTTGTCGAGATTTTTGTTACCCCAATGGATGTATCCTTGTCATTATAGAAGGTAGTCTGTTGTCGATATTTTTGTTACTCCAATGAATGGTAGCCTTGTCGTTATGGAAGGTAGTCTATCTTTGAGATTTCTGATACTCCAATGGATTGTAGCCTTGTAATTATGTAAGGTAGTTTGTTGGTAAAATTTTTGTTACTCCAATGGATGGTAGCCTTGTCATTATGGAAGGTAGTCTTTTGTCGAGATTTTTGTTACTCCAATGGATGGTAGCCTTGTCATTATTGAAGGTAGTCTATTGTCGATATCTTTGGTACTCCAATGGATGATAGCCTTGTGATTATGCAAGGTAGTCTGTTGTTCAGATTTTTGTTACTCCAATGGATGGTAGCCTTGTCATTATGGAAGGTAGTCTATTGTCGAGATGTTTGTTATTCCAATGGATGGTAGCCTTATCATTATGTAAGGTAGTTTTTTAGGGAGATTTTTGTTACTCTAATGGATGGTAGACTTGTCATTATGGAAGGTAGTCTGTTGTCAAGATTTTTGTTACCCCAATGGATATAGCCTTGTCATTATAGAAGGTAGTCTGTTGTCGATATTTTTGTTACTCCAATGAATAGTATCCTTGTCGTTATGGAAGGTAGTCAGTCATTGAGATTTCTGTTACTCCAATGGATTATAGCCTTGTCATTAGGTAAGGTAGTCTGTTGTTCAAATTTTTGTTACTCCAATGGATGGTAACCTTATCATTATGGAAGGTAGTCTGTTGTCGAGATTTTGGTTATTCCAATGGATGGTAACCTTGTCATTATAAAAGGTAGTCTTTTGTCGATATTTTTATTACTCCAATGGATGGTAGCCTTGTCATTATTGAAGTTAGTCTATTGTCGATATCTTTGTTACTCCAATGGATGATAGCCTTCTCATTATGCAAGGTAGTCTGTTGTTCAGATTTTTGTTACTCCAATGGATGGTAGCCTTGTCATTAATGAAGGTAGTCTATTGTCGAGATGTTTGTTATTCCAATGGATGGTAGCCTTATCATTATGGAAGGTAGTTTTTTATGGAGATTTTTGTTACTCCAATATATGGTAGCCTAGTCATTATGGAAGGTTGTCTGTTGTCGAGATTTTTGTTACCCCAATGGATGTATCCTTGTCATTATAGAAGGTAGTCTGTTGTCGATATTTTTGTTACTCCAATGAATGGTAGCCTTGTCGTTATGGAAGGTAGTCTATCTTTGAGATTTCTGATACTCCAATGGATTGTAGCCTTGTAATTATGTAAGGTAGTTTGTTGGTCAAATTTTTGTTACTCCAATGGATGGTAGCCTTGTCATTATGGAAGGTAGTCTTTTGTCGAGATTTTTGTTACTCCAATGGATGGTAGCCTTGTCATTATTGAAGGTAGTCTATTGTCGATATCTTTGGTACTCCAATGGATGATAGCCTTGTGATTATGCAAGGTAGTCTGTTGTTCAGATTTTTGTTACTCCAATGGATGGTAGCCTTGTCATTATGGAAGGTAGTCTATTATCGAGATGTTTCTTATTCCAATGGATGGTAGCCTTATCATTATGTAAGGTAGTTTTTTAGGGAGATTTTTGTTACTCCAATGGATGGTAGCCTTGTCATTATGGAAGGTAGTCTGTTGTCAAGATTTTTGTTACCCCAATGGATGTAGCCTTGTCATTATAGAAGGTAGTCTGTTGTCGATATTTTTGTTACTCCAATGAATAGTATCCTTGTCGTTATGGAAGGTAGTCAGTCATTGAGATTTCTGTTACTCCAATGGATTGTAGCCTTGTCATTAGGTAAGGTAGTCTGTTGTTCAAATTTTTGTTACTCCAATGGATGGTAACCTTATCATTATGGAAGGTAGTCTGTTGTCGAGATTTTGGTTATTCCAATGGATGGTAACCTTGTCATTATAAAAGGTAGACTTTTGTCGATATTTTTATTACTCCAATGGATGGTAGCTTTGTCATTATTGAAGTTAGTCTATTGTCGATATCTTTGTTACTCCAATGGATGATAGCCTTGTCATTATGCAAGGTAGTCTGTTGTTCAGATTTTTGTTACTCCAATGGATGGTAGCCTTGTCATTAATGAAGGTAGTCTATTGTCGAGATGTTTTTTATTCAAATGGATGGTAGCCTTATCATTATGGAAGGTAGTTTTTTATGGAGATTTTTGTTACTCCAATGAGTGGTAGCCTTGTCATTATGGAAGGTAGTCTATTGTCAAGATGTTTGTTATTCCAATGGATGCTAGCCTTATCATTATGGAAGGTAGTTTTTTTTGGAGATTTTTGTTACTCCAATGGATGGTAGCCTTGTCATTATGGAAGGTAGTTTGTTGTCAAGATTTTTGTTACCCCAATGGATGTAGCCTTGTCATTATAGAAGGTAGTCTGTTGTCGATATTTTTGTTACTCCAATGAATAGTAGCCTTGTCGTTATGGAAGGTAGTCAATCATTGAGATTTCTGTTACTCCAATGGATTGTAGCCTTGTCATTAGGTAAGGTAGTCTGTTGTTCAAATTTTTGTTACTCCAATGGATGGTAACCTTGTCATTATGGAAGGTAGTCTGTTGTCGAGATTTTGGTTATTCCAATGGATGGTAACCTTGTCATTATTGAAGGTAGTCTTTTGTCGATATTTTTGTTACTCCAATGGATGGTAGCCTTGTCATTATTGAAGTTAGTCTATTGTCGATATCTTTGTTACTCCAATGGATGATAGCCTTGTCATTATGCAAAGTAGTCTGTTGTTCAGATTTTTGTTACTCCAATGGATGGTAGCCTTGTCATTAATGAAGGTAGTCTATTGTCGAAATGTTTGTTATTCCAATGGATGGTAGCTTTATCATTATGGAAGGTAATTTTTTATGGAGATTTTTATTACTCCAATGGATGGTAGCCTTGTCATTATGGAAGGTAGTCTATTTCGAGATGTTTGTTATTCCAATGGATGGTAGCCTTACCATTATGGAAGGTAGTTTTTTATGGAGATTTTTGTTACTCCAATGGATGGTAGCCTTGTCATTATGGAAGGTAGTTTGTTGTCAAGATTTTTGTTACCCCAATGGATGTAGCCTTGTCATTATAGAAGGTAGTCTGTTGTCGATATTTTTGTTACTCCAATGAATAGTAGCCTTGTCGTTATGGAAGGTAGTCAGTCATTGAGATTTCTGTTACTCCAATGGATTGTAGCCTTGTCATTAGGTAAGGTAGTCTGTTGTTCATATTTTTGTTACTCCAATGGATGGTAACCTTGTCATTATGGAAGGTAGTCTGTTGTCAAGATTTTGGTTATTCCAATGGATGGTAACCTTGTCATTATTGAAGGTAGTCTTTTGTCGATATTTTTGTTACTCCAATGGATGGTAGCCTTGTCATTATTGAAGTTAGTCTATTGTCGATATCTTTGTTACTCCAATGGATGATAGCCTTGTCATTATGCAAGGTAGTCTGTTGTTCAGATTTTTGTTACTCCAATGGATGGTAGCCTTGTCATTAATGAAGGTAGTCTATTGTCGAGATGCTTGTTATTCCAATGGATGGTAGCCTTATCATTATGGAAGGTAGTTTTTTATGGAGATTTTTGTTACTCCAATATATGGTAGCCTAGTCATTATGGAAGGTTGTCTGTTGTCGAGATTTTTGTTACCCCAATGGATGTATCCTTGTCATTATAGAAGGTAGTTTGTTGTCGATATTTTTGTTACTCCAATGAATGGTAGCCTTGTCGTTATGGAAGGTAGTCTATCTTTGAGATTTCTGTTACTCCAATGGATTGTAGCCTTGTAATTATGTAAGGTAGTTTGTTGGTAAAATTTTTGTTACTCTAATGGATGGTAGCCTTGTCATTATGGAAGGTAGTCTTTTGTCGAGATTTTTGTTACTCCAATGGATGGTAGCCTTGTCATTATTGAAGGTAGTCTATTGTCGATATCTTTGGTACTCCAATGGATGATAGCCTTGTGATTATGCAAGGTAGTCTGTTGTTCAGATTTTTGTTACTCCAATGGATGGTAGCCTTGTCATTATGGAAGGTAGTCTATTGTCGAGATGTTTGTTATTCCAATGGATGGTAGCCTTATCATTATGTAAGGTAGTTTTTTAGGGAGATTTTTGTTACTCCAATGGATGGTAGCCTTGTCATTATGGAAGGTAGTCTGTTGTCAAGATTTTTGTTACCCCAATGGATGTAGCCTTGTCATTATAGAAGGTAGTCTGTTGTCGATATTTTTGTTACTCCAATGAATAGTATCCTTGTCGTTATGGAAGGTAGTCAGTCATTGAGATTTCTGTTACTCCAATGGATTGTAGCCTTGTCATTAGGTAAGATAGTCTGTTGTTCAAATTTTTGTTACTCCAATGGATGGTAACCTTGTCATCATGGAAGGTAGTATGTTGTCGAGATTTTGGTTATTCCAATGGATGGTAACCTTTTCATTATTGAAGGTAGTCTTTTGTTGATATTTTTATTACTCCAATGGATGGTAGCCTTGTCATTATTGAAGTTAGTCTATTGTCGATATCTTTGTTACTCCAATGGATGATAGCCTTGTCATTATGCAAGGTAGTCTGTTGTTCAGATTTTTGTTACTCCAATGGATGGTAGCCTTGTCATTAATGAAGGTAGTCTATTGTCGAGATGTTTGTTATTCCAATGGATGGTAGCTTTATCATTATGGAAGGTAGTTTTTTATGGAGATTTTTGTTACTCCAATAAGTGGTAGCCTTGTCATTATGGAAGGTAGTCTATTGTCGAGATGTTTGTTATTCCAATGGATGCTACCCTTATCATTATGGAAAGTAGTTTTTTTTGGAGATTTTTGTTCCACCAATGGATGGTAGCCTTGTCATTATGGAAGGTAGTTTGTTGTCAAGATTTTTGTTACCCCAATGGATGTAGCCTTGTCATTATAGAAGGTAGTCTGTTGTCGATATTTTTGTTACTCCAATGAATAGTAGCCTTGTCGTTATGGAAGGTAGTCAGTCATTGAGATTTTTGTTACTCCAATGGATTGTAGCCTTGTCATTAGGTAAGGTAGTCTGTTGTTCAAATTTTTGTTACTCCAATGGATGGTAACCTTGTCATTATGGAAGGTAGTCTGTTGTCGAGATTTTGGTTATTCCAATGGATGGTAACCTTTTCATTATTGAAGGTAGTCTTTTGTCGATATTTTTGTTACTCCAATGGATGGTAGCCTTGTCATTATTGAAGTTAGTCTATTGTCGATATCTTTGTTACTCCAATGGATGATAGCCTTGTCATTATGCAAGGTAGTCTGTTGTTCAGATTTTTGTTACTCCAATGAGTGGTAGCCTTGTCATTATGGAAGGTAGTCTATTGTCGAGATGTTTGTTATTCCAATGGACGCTAGCCTTATCATTATGGAAGGTAGTTTTTTATGGAGATTTTTGTTACTCCAATATATGGTAGCCTAGTCATTATGGAAGGTTGTCTGTTGTCGAGATTTTTGTTACCCCAATGGATGTATCCTTGTCATTATAGAAGGTAGTCTGTTGTCGATATTTTTGTTACTCCAATGAATGGTAGCCTTGTCGTTATGGAAGGTAGTCTATCTTTGAGATTTCTGTTACTCCAATGGATTGTAGCCTTGTAATTATGTAAGGTAGTTTGTTGGTCAAATTTTTGTTACTCCAATGGATGGTAGCCTTGTCATTATGGAAGGTAGTCTTTTGTCGAGATTTTTGTTACTCCAATGGATGGTAGCCTTGTCATTATTGAAGGTAGTCTATTGTCGATATCTTTGGTACTCCAATGGATGATAGCCTTGTGATTATGCAAGGTAGTCTGTTGTTCAGATTTTTGTTACTCCAATGGATGGTAGCCTTGTCATTATGGAAGGTAGTTTATTGTCGAGATGTTTGTTATTCCAATGGATGGTAGCCTTATCATTATGTAAGGTAGTTTTTTAGGGAGATTTTTGTTACTCCAATGGATGGTAGCCTTGTCATTATGGAAGGTAGTCTGTTGTCAAGATTTTTGTTACCCCAATGGATGTAGCCTTGTCATTATAGAAGGTAGTCTGTTGTCGATATTTTTGTTACTCCAAGGAATAGTATCCTTGTCGTTATGGAAGGTAGTCAGTCATTGAGATTTCTGTTACTCCAATGGATTGTAGCCTTGTCATTAGGTAAGGTAGTCTGTTGTTCAAATTTTTGTTACTCCAATGGATGGTAACCTTATCATTATGGAAGGTAGTCTGTTGTCGAGATTTTGGTTATTCCAATGGATGGTAACCTTGTCATTATAAAAGGTAGTCTTTTGTCGATATTTTTATTACTCCAATGGATGGTAGCCTTGTCATTATTGAAGTTAGTCTATTGTCGATATCTTTGTTACTCCAATGGATGATAGCCTTGTCATTATGCAAGGTAGTCTGTTGTTCAGATTTTTGTTACTCCAATGGATGGTAGCCTTGTCATTAATGAAGGTAGTCTATTGTCGAGATGTTTTTTATTCCAATGGATGGTAGCCTTATCATTATGGAAGGTAGTTTTTTATGGAGATTTTTGTTACTCCAATGAGTGGTAGCCTTGTCATTATGGAAGGTAGTCTATTGTCGAGATGTTTGTTATTCCAATGGACGCTAGCCTTATCATTATGGAAGGTAGTTTTTTTTGGAGATTTTTGTTACTCCAATGGATGGTAGCCTTGTCATTATGGAAGGTAGTTTGTTGTCAAGATTTTTGTTACCCCAATGGATGTAGCCTTGTCATTATAGAAGGTAGTCTGTTGTCGATATTTTTGTTACTCCAATGAATAGTAGCCTTGTCGTTATGGAAGGTAGTCAGTCATTGAGATTTCTGTTACTCCAATGGATTGTAGCCTTGTCATTAGGTAAGGTAGTCTGTTGTTCAAATTTTTGTTACTCCAATGGATGGTAACCTTGTCATTATGGAAGGTAGTCTGTTGTCGAGATTTTGGTTATTCCAATGGATGGTAACCTTGTCATTATTGAAGGTAGTCTTTTGTCGATATTTTTGTTACTCCAATGGATGGTAGCCTTGTCATTATTGAACTTAGTCTATTGTCGATATCTTTGTTACTCCAATGGATGATAGCCTTGTCATTATGCAAGGTAGTCTGTTCTTCAGATTTTTGTTACTCCAATGGATGGTAGCCTTGTCATTAATGAAGGTAGTCTATTGTCGAGATGTTTGTTATTCCAATGGATGGTAGCTTTATCATTATGGAAGGTAGTTTTTTATGGAGATTTTTGTTACTCCAATGGATGGTAGCCTTGTCATTATGGAAGGTAGTCTATTTCGAGATGTTTGTTATTCCAATGGATGGTAGCCTTACCATTATGGAAGGTAGTTTTTTATGGAGATTTTTGTTACTCCAATGGATGGAAGCCTTGTCATTATGGAAGGTAGTTTGTTGTCAAGATTTTTGTTACCCCAATGGATGTAGCCTTTTCATTATAGAAGGTAGTCTGTTGTCGATATTTTTGTTACTCTAATGAATAGTAGCCTTGTCGTTATGGAAGGTAGTCAGTCATTGAGATTTATGTTACTCCAATGGATTGTAGCCTTGTCATTAGGTAAGGTAGTCTGTTGTTCAAAATTTTGTTACTCCAATGGATGGTAGCCTTGTCATTATGGAAGGTAGTCTTTTGTCGAGATTTTTGTTACTCCAATGGATGGTAGCCTTGTCATTATTGAAGGTAGTCTATTGTCGATATCTTTGGTACTCCAATGGATGATAGCCTTGTGATTATGCAAGGTAGTCTGTTGTTCAGATTTTTGTTACTCCAATGGATGGTAGCCTTGTCATTATGGAAGGTAGTTTATTGTCGAGATGTTTGTTATTCCAATGGATGGTAGCCTTATCATTATGTAAGGTAGTTTTTTAGGGAGATTTTTGTTACTCCAATGGATGGTAGCCTTGTTATTATGGAAGGTAGTCTGTTGTCAAGATTTTTGTTACCCCAATGGATGTAGCCTTGTCATTATAGAAGGTAGTCTGTTGTCGATATTTTTATTACTCCAAGGAATAGTATCCTTGTCGTTATGGAAGGTAGTCAGTCATTGAGATTTCTGTTACTCCAATGGATTGTAGCCTTGTCATTAGGTAAGGTAGTCTGTTGTTCAAATTTTTGTTACTCCAATGGATGGTAACCTTATCATTATGGAAGGTAGTCTGTTGTCGAGATTTTGGTTATTCCAATGGATGGTAACCTTGTCATTATAAAAGGTAGTCTTTTGTCGATATTTTTATTACTCCAATGGATGGTAGCCTTGTCATTATTGAAGTTAGTCTATTGTCGATATCTTTGTTACTCCAATGGATGATAGCCTTGTCATTATGCAAGGTAGTCTGTTGTTCAGATTTTTGTTACTCCAATGGATGGTAGCCTTGTCATTAATGAAGGTAGTCTATTGTCGAGATGTTTTTTATTCCAATGGATGGTAGCCTTATCATTATGGAAGGTAGTTTTTTATGGAGATTTTTGTTACTCCAATGAGTGGTAGCCTTGTCATTATGGAAGGTAGTCTATTGTCGAGATGTTTGTTATTCCAATGGATGCTAGCCTTATCATTATGGAAGGTAGTTTTTTTTGGAGATTTTTGTTACTCCAATGGATGGTAGCCTTGTCATTATGGAAGGTAGTTTGTTGTCAAGATTTTTGTTACCCCAATGGATGTAGCCTTGTCATTATAGAAGGTAGTCTGTTGTCGATATTTTTGTTACTCCAATGAATAGTAGCCTTGTCGTTATGGAAGGTAGTCAGTCATTGAGATTTCTGTTACTCCAATGGATTGTAGCCTTGTCATTAGGTAAGGTAGTCTGTTGTTCAAATTTTTGTTACTCCAATGGATGGTAACCTTGTCATTATGGAAGGTAGTCTGTTGTCGAGATTTTGGTTATTCCAATGGATGGTAACCTTGTCATTATTGAAGGTAGTCTTTTGTCGATATTTTTGTTACTCCAATGGATGGTAGCCTTGTCATTATTGAAGTTAGTCTATTGTCGATATCTTTGTTACTCCAATGGATGATAGCCTTGTCATTATGCAAGGTAGTCTGTTGTTCAGATTTTTGTTACTCCAATGGATGGTAGCCTTGTCATTAATGAAGGTAGTCTATTGTCGAGATGTTTGTTATTCCAATGGATGGTAGCCTTATCATTATGGAAGGTAGTTTTTTATGGAGATTTTTGTTACTCCAATATATGGTAGCCTAGTCATTATGGAAGGTTGTCTGTTGTCGAGATTTTTGTTACCCCAATGGATGTATCCTTGTCATTATAGAAGGTAGTCTGTTGTCGATATTTTTGTTACTCCAATGAATGGTAGCCTTGTCGTTATGGAAGGTAGTCTATCTTTGAGATTTCTGTTACTCCAATGGATTGTAGCCTTGTAATTATGTAAGGTAGTTTGTTGGTCAAATTTTTGTTACTCCAATGGATGGTAGCCTTGTCATTATGGAAGGTAGTCTTTTGTCGAGATTTTTGTTACTCCAATGGATGGTAGCCTTGTCATTATTGAAGGTAGTCTATTGTCGATATCTTTGGTACTCCAATGGATGATAGCCTTGTGATTATGCAAGGTAGTCTGTTGTTCAGATTTTTGTTACTCCAATGGATGGTAGCCTTGTTATTATGGAAGGTAGTCTATTGTCGAGATGTTTGTTATTCCAATGGATGTTAGCCTTATCATTATGGAAGGTAATTTTTTATGGATATTTTTGTTACTCCAATGGATGGTAGCCTTGCCATTATGGAAGGTAGTCTGTTGTGAAGATTTTTGTTACCCCAATGGATGTATCCTTGTCAATATAGAAGGTAGTCTATTGTTGATATTTTTTTTACTCCAATGAAGGGTAGCCTTGTCGTTATGGAAGGTAGTCAGTCGTTGAGATTTCTGTTACTCCATTGGATTGTAGCCTTGTCATTAGGTAAGGTAGTCTGTTGTTCAAATTTTTGTTACTCTAATGGATGGTAGCCTTGTCATTATGGAAGGTAGTTTGTTGTCGAGATTTTGGTGATTCCAATGGATGGTAACCTTGTCATTATGTAAG
This sequence comes from Vicia faba, assembly GCA_948472305.1. Taxonomy (NCBI): domain Eukaryota; kingdom Viridiplantae; phylum Streptophyta; class Magnoliopsida; order Fabales; family Fabaceae; genus Vicia; species Vicia faba. Next base: position 677,232,291 of record OX451739.1, on the reverse strand, counting down.
GTAGTCTTTTGTCGAGAATTTTGTTACTCCAATGGATGGTAGCCTTTTCATTATTGAAGGTAGTCTATTGTCGATATCTTTGTTACTCCAATGGATGATAGCCTTGTCATTAATGAAGGTAGTCTATTGTCGAGATGTTTGTTAATCCGATGGATGGTAGCCTTATCATTATGGAAGGTAGTTTTTTATGGAGATTTTTGTTACTCCAATGGATGGTAGCCTTGTCATTATGGAAGGTAGTCTATTTCGAGATGTTTGTTATTCCAATGGATGGTAGCCTTATCATTATGGAAGGTAGTTTTTTATGGAGATTTTTGTTACTCCAATGGATGGTAGCCTTGTCATTATGGAAGGTAGTTTGTTGTCAAGATTATTGTTACCCCAATGGATGTAGCCTTGTCATTATAGAAGGTAGTCTGTTGTCGATATTTTTATTACTCCAATGAATAGAAGCCTTGTCGTTATGAAAGGTAGTCAGTCATTGAGATTTCTGTTACTCCAATGGATTGTAGCCTTGTCATTAGGTAAGGTAGTCTGTTGTTCAAATTTTTGTTACTCCAATGGATGGTAACCTTGTCATTATGGAAGGTAGCCTGTTGTCGAGATTTTGGTTATTCCAATGGATGTAACCTTGTCATTATTGAAGGTAGTCTTTTGTCGATATTTTTGTTACTCCAATGGATGGTAGCCTTGTCATTATTGAAGTTAGTCTAATGTCGATATCTTTGTTACTCCAATGGATGATAGCCTTGTCATTATGCAAGGTAGTCTGTTGTTCAGATTTTGGTTACTCCAATGGATGGTAGCCTTGTCATTAATGAAGGTAGTCTATTGTCGAGATGTTTGTTATTCCAATGGATGTTAGCCTTATCATTACGAAAGGTAGTTTTTTATGGAGATTTTTTTTACTCCAATATATGGTAGCCTAGTCGTTATGGAAGGTTGTCTGTTGTCGAGATTTTTGTTACCCCAATGGATGTATCCTTGTCATTATAGAAGGTAGTCTGTTGCCGATATTTTTGTTACTCCAATGAATGGTAGCCTTGTCGTTATGGAAGGTAGTTTATCTTTGAGATTTCTGTTACTCCAATGGATTGTAGCCTTGTAATTATGTAAGGTAGTTTGTTGGTCAAATTTTTGTTACTCCAATGGATGGTAGCCTTTTCATTATGGAAGGTAGTCTTTTGTCGAGATTTTTGTTACTCCAATGGATGGTAGCCTTGTCATTATTGAAGGTAGTCTATTGTCGATATCTTTGGTACTCCAATGGATGATAGCCTTGTGATTATGCAAGGTAGTCTGTTGTTCAGATTTTTGTTACTCCAATGGATGGTAGCCTTGTCATTATGGAAGGTACTCTATTGTCGAGATGTTTGTTATTCCAATGGATGTTAGCCTTATCATTATGGAAGGTAATTTTTTATGGATATTTTTGTTACTCCAATGGATGGTAGCCTTGTCATTATGGAAGGTAGTCTGTTGTGAAGATTTTTGTTACCCCAATGGATGTATCCTTGTCAATATAGAAGGTAGTCTATTGTTGATATTTTTGTTACTCCAATGAAGGGAAGCCTTGTCGTTATGGAAGGTAGTCAGTCGTTGAGATTTCTGTTACTCCAATGGATTGTAGCCATGTCATTAGGTAAGGTAGTCTGTTGTTCAAATTTTTGTTACTCCAATGGATGGTAGCCTTGTCATTATGGAAGGTAGTCTGTTGTCGAGATTTTGGTGATTCCGATGGATGGTAACCTTGTCATTATGTAAGGTAGTCTTTTGTCGAGATTTTTGTTACCCCAATGGATGGTAGCCTTGTCATTATTGAAGTTAGTCTATTGTCGATATCTTTGTTACTCCAATGGATGATAGCCTTGTCATTATGCAAGGTAGTCTGTTGTTCAGATTTTTGTTACTCCAATGGATGGTAGCCTTGTCATTAATGAAGGTAGTCTATTGTCGAGATGTTTGTTATTCCAATGGATGGTAGCCTTATCATTATGGAAGGTAGTTTTTTATGGAGATTTTTGTTACTCCAATATATGGTAGCCTAGTCATTATGGAAGGTTGTCTGTTGTCGAGATTTTTGTTACCCTAATGGATGTATCCTTGTCATTATAGAAGGTAGTCTATTGTCGATATTTTTGTTACTCCAATGAATGGTAGCCTTGTCGTTATGGAAGGTAGTCTATCTTTGAGATTTCTGTTACTCCAATGGATTGTAGCCTTGTCATTATGTAAGGTAGTTTGTTGGTCAAATTTTTGTTACTCCAATGGATGGTAGCCTTGTCATTATGGAAGGTAGTCTTTTGTCGAGATTTTTGTTACTCCAATGGATGGTAGCCTTGTCATTATTGAAGGTAGTCTATTGTCGATATCTTTGGTACTCCAATGGATGATAGCCTTGTGATTATGCAAGGTAGTCTGTTGTTCAGATTTTTGTTACTCCAATGGATGGTAGCCTTGTCATTATGGAAGGTAGTCTATTGTCGAGATGTTTGTTATTCCAATGGATGTTAGCCTTATCATTATGGAAGGTAATTTTTTATGGATATTTTTGTTACTCCAATGGATGGTAGCCTTGTCATTATGGAAGGTAGTCTGTTGTGAAGATTTTTGTTACCCCAATGGATGTATCCTTGTCAATATAGAAGGTAGTCTATTGTTGATATTTTTTTTACTCCAATGAAGGGTAGCCTTGTCGTTATGGAAGGTAGTCAGTCGTTGAGATTTCTGTTACTCCAATGGATTGTAGCCTTGTCATTAGGTAAGGTAGTCTGTTGTTCAAATTTTTGTTACTCTAATGGATGGTAGCCTTGTCATTATTGAAGGTACTCTGTTGTCGAGATTTTGGTGATTCCAATGGATGGTAACCTTGTCATTATGTAAGGTAGTCTTTTGTCGAAAATTTTGTTACTCCAATGGATGGTAGCCTTTTCATTATTGAAGGTAGTCTATTGTCGATATCTTTGTTACTCCAATGGATGATAGCCTTGTCATTAATGAAGGTAGTCTATTGTCGAGATGTTTGTTAATCCGATGGATGGTAGCCTTATCATTATGGAAGGTAGTTTTTTATGGAGATTTTTGTTACTCCAATGGATGGTAGCCTTGTCATTATGGAAGGTAGTCTATTTCGAGATGTTTGTTATTCCAATGGATGGTAGCCTTATCATTATGGAAGGTAGTTTTTTATGGAGATTTTTGTTACTCCAATGGATGGTAGCCTTGTCATTATGGAAGGTAGTTTGTTGTCAAGATTTTTGTTACCCCAATGGATGTAGCCTTTCCATTATAGAAGGTAGTCTGTTGTCGATATTTTTATTACTCCAATGAATAGAAGCCTTGTCGTTATGAAAGGTAGTCAGTCATTGAGATTTCTGTTACTCCAATGGATTGTAGCCTTGTCATTAGGTAAGGTAGTCTGTTGTTCAAATTTTTGTTACTCCAATGGATGGTAACCTTGTCATTATGGAAGGTAGTCTGTTGTCGAGATTTTGGTTATTCCAATGGATGGTAACCTTGTCATTATTGAAGGTAGTCTTTTGTCGATATTTTTGTTACTCCAATGGATGGTAGCCTTGTCATTATTGAAGTTTGTCTAATGTCGATATCTTTGTTACTCCAATGGATGATAGCCTTGTCATTATGCAAGGTAGTCTGTTGTTCAGATTTTGGTTACTCCAATGGATGGTAGCCTTGTCATTAATGAAGGTAGTCTATTGTCGAGATGTTTGTTATTCCAATGGATGTTAGCCTTATCATTATGAAAGGTAGTTTTTTATGGAGATTTTTTTTACTCCAATATATGGTAGCCTAGTCGTTATGGAAGGTTGTCTGTTGTCGAGATTTTTGTTACCCCAATGGATGTATCCTTGTCATTATAGAAGGTAGTTTGTTGCCGATGTTTTTGTTACTCCAATGAATGGTAGCCTTGTCGTTATGGAAGGTAGTCTATCTTTGAGATTTCTGTTACTCCAATGGATTGTAGCCTTGTAATTATGTAAGGTAGTTTGTTGGTCAAATTTTTGTTACTCCAATGGATGGTAGCCTTGTCATTATGGAAGGTAGTCTTTTGTCGAGATTTTAGTTACTCCAATGGATGGTAGCCTTGTCATTATTGAAGGTAGTCTATTGTCGATAACTTTGGTACTCCAATGGATGATAGCCTTGTGATTATGCAAGGTAGTCTGTTGTTCAGATTTTTGTTACTCCAATGGATGGTAGCCTTGTCATTATGGAAGGTACTCTATTGTCGAGATGTTTGTTATTCCAATGGATGTTAGCCTTATCATTATGGAAGGTAATTTTTTATGGATATTTTTGTTACTCCAATGGATGGTAGCCTTGTCATTATGGAAGGTAGTCTGTTGTGAAGATTTTTGTTACCCCAATGGATGTATCCTTGTCAATATAGAAGGTAGTCTATTGTTGATATTTTTGTTACTCCAATGAAGGGAAGCCTTGTCGTTATGGAAGGTAGTCAGTCGTTGAGATTTCTGTTACTCCAATGGATTGTAGCCTTGTCATTAGGTAAGGTAGTCTGTTGTTCAAATTTTTGTTACTCCAATGGATGGTAGCCTTGTCATTATGGAAGGTAGTCTGTTGTCGAGATTTTGGTGATTCCAATGGATGGTAACCTTGTCATTATGTAAGGTAGTCTTTTGTCGAGATTTTTGTTACCCCAATGGATGGTAGCCTTGTCATTATTGAAGTTAGTCTATTGTCGATATCTTTGTTACTCCAATGGATGATAGCCTTGTCATTATGCAAGGTAGTCTGTTGTTCAGATTTTTGTTACTCCAATGGATGGTAGCCTTGTCATTAATGAAGGTAGTCTATTGTCGAGATGTTTGTTATTCCAATGGATGGTAGCCTTATCATTATGGAAGGTAGTTTTTTACGGAGATTTTTGTTACTCCAATATATGGTAGCCTAGTCATTATGGAAGGTTGTCTGTTGTCGAGATTTTTGTTACCCTAATGGATGTATCCTTGTCATTATAGAAGGTAGTCTATTGTCGATATTTTTGTTACTCCAATGAATGGTAGCCTTGTCGTTATGGAAGGTAGTCTATCTTTGAGATTTCTGTTACTCCAATGGATTGTAGCCTTGTAATTATGTCAGGTAGTTTGTTGGTCAAATTTTTGTTACTCCAATGGATGGTAGCCTTGTCATTATGGAAGGTAGTCTTTTGTCGAGATTTTTGTTACTCCAATGGATGGTAGCCTTGTCATTATTGAAGGTAGTCTATTGTCGATATCTTTGGTACTCCAATGGATGATAGCCTTGTGATTATGCAAGGTAGTCTGTTGTTCAGATTTTTGTTACTCCAATGGATGGTAGCCTTGTCATTATGGAAGGTAGTCTATTGTCGAGATGTTTGTTATTCCAATGGATGTTAGCCTTATCATTATGGAAGGTAATTTTTTATGGATATTTTTGTTACTCCAATGGATGGTAGCCTTGTCATTATGGAAGGTAGTCTGTTGTGAAGATTTTTGTTACCCCAATGGATGTATCCTTGTCAATATAGAAGGTAGTCTATTGTTGATATTTTTTTTACTCCTATGAAGGGTAGCCTTGTCGTTATGGAAGGTAGTCAGTCGTTGAGATTTCTGTTACTCCAATGGATTGTAGCCTTGTCATTAGGTAAGGTAGTCTGTTGTTCAAATTTTTGTTACTCTAATGGATGGTAGCCTTGTCATTATGGAAGGTACTCTGTTGTCGAGATTTTGGTGATTCCAATGGATGGTAACCTTGTCATTATGTAAGGTAGTCTTATGTCGAAAATTTTGTTACTCCAATGGATGGTAGCCTTTTCATTATTGAAGGTAGTCTATTGTCGATATCTTTGTTACTCCAATGGATGATAGCCTTGTCATTAATGAAGCTAGTCTATTGTCGAGATGTTTGTTAATCCGATGGATGGTAGCCTTATCATTATGGAAGGTAGTTTTTTATGGAGATTTTTGTTACTCCAATGGATGGTAGCCTTGTCATTATGGAAGGTAGTCTATTTCGAGATGTTTGTTATTCCAATGGATGGTAGCCTTATCATTATGGAAGGTAGTTTTTTATGGAGATTTTTGTTACTCCAATGGATGGTAGCCTTGTCATTATGGAAGGTAGTTTGTTGTCAAGATTTTTGTTACCCCAATGGATGTAGCCTTGTCATTATAGAAGGTAGTCTGTTGTCGATATTTTTGTTACTCCAATGAATAGAAGCCTTGCCGTTATGAAAGGTAGTCAGTCATTGAGATTTCTGTTACTCCAATGGATTGTAGCCTTGTCATTAGGTAAGGTAGTCTGTTGTTCAAATTTTTGTTACTCCAATGGATGGTAACCTTGTCATTATGGAAGGTAGTCTGTTGTCGAGATTTTGGTTATTCCAATGGATGGTAACCTTGTCATTATTGAAGGTAGTCTTTTTTCGATATTTTTGTTACTCCAATGGATGGTAGCCTTGTCATTATTGAAGTTAGTCTAATGTCGATATCTTTGTTACTCCAATGGATGATAGCCTTGTCATTATGCAAGGTAGTCTGTTGTTCAGATTTTGGTTACTCCAATGGCTGGTTGCCTTGTCATTAATGAAGGTAGTCTATTGTCGAGATGTTTGTTATTCCAATGGATGAAAGCCTTATCATTATGGAAGGTAGTTTTTTATGGAGATTTTTGTCACTCCAATGGATGGTAGCCTAGTCGTTATGGAAGGTTGTTTGTTGTCGATATTTTTGTTACCCCAATGGATGTATCCTTGTCATTATAGAAGGTAGTCTGTTGCCGATATTTTTGTTACTCCAATGAATGGTAGCCTTGTCGTTATGGAAGGTAGCCTATTGTCGAGATGTTTGTTATTCCAATGGATGGTAGCCTTATCATTATGGAAGGTAGTTTTTTATGGAGATTTTTGTTACTCCAATGGATGGTAGCCTTGTCATTATGGAAGGTAGTCTGTTGTCAAGATTTTTGATACCCCAATAGATGTATCCTTGTCATTATAGAAGGTAGTCTATGGTCGATATTTTTGCTACTCCAATGAAGGGTAGCCTTGTCGTTATGGAAGGTAGTAAGTCGTTGAGATTTCTGTTACTCCAATGGATTGTATCCTTGTCATTAGGTAAGGTAGTTTATTGGTCAAATTTTTGTTACTCCAATGGATGGTAGCCTTGTCATTATTGAAGGTAGTCTGTTGTCGAGATTTTGGTTATTCCAATGGATGGTAACCTTGTCATTATGGAAGGTAGTCTTTTGTCGAGATTTTTGTTACTCCAATGGATGGTAGCCTTGTCATTATTGAAGTTAGTCTATTGTTGATATCTTTGTTACTCCAATGGATGATAGCCCTGTCATTATGCAAGGTAGTCTATTGTTCAGATTTTTGTTACTCTAATGGATGGTAGCCTTGTCATTAATGATGGTAGTCTATTGTCGAGATGTTTGTTATTCCAATGGATGGTAGCCTTATCATTATGGAAGGTAGTTTTTTATGGAGATTTTTGTTACTCCAATGGATGGTAGCCTTGTCATTATGGAAGGTAGTCTGTTGTCGATATTTTCGTTACCCCAATGGATGTATCATTGTCATTATAGAAGGTAGTCTATTGTCGATATTTTTGTTACTCCAATGAATGGTAGCCTTGTTGTTATGGAAGGTAGTCAGTCGTTGAGATTTCTGTTACTCCAATGTATTGTAGCCTTGTAATCATGTAAGGTAGTTTGTTGTACAAATTTTTTTTACTCCAATGGAAGGTAGCCTTGTCATTATGGAAGGTAGTCTGTTGTCGAGATTTTGGTTATTCCAATGGATGGTAACCTTTTCATTATGGAAGGTAGTCTTTTGTCGAGATTTTTGTTACTCCAATGGATGGTAGCCTTGTCATTATTGAAGTTAGTCTATTGTTGATATCTTTGTTACTCCAATGGATGATAGCCTTTTCATTATGCAAGGTAGTTTGTTGTTCAGATTTTTGTTACTCCAATGGATGGTAGCCTTGTCATTAATGAAGGTAGTCTATTGTCGAGATGTTTGTTATTCCAATGGATGGTAGCCTTATAATTATGGAAGGTAGTTTTTCATGGAGATTTTTGTTACTCCAATGGATGGTAGCCTTGTCATTATGGAAGGTAGTCTATTGTCGATATCTTTGGTACTCCAATGGATGAAAGCCTTGTGATTATGCAAGGTAGTCTGTTGTTCAGATTTTTGTTACTCTAATGGATGGTAGCCTTGTCATTATGGAAGGTAGTCTATTGTCGAGATGTTTGTTATTCCAATGGATGGTAGCCTTATCATTATGGAAGGTAGTTTTTTATGGAGATTTTTGTTACTCCAATGGATGGTAGCCATGTCATTAAGGAAGGTAGTCTGTTGTCAAGATTTTTGTTACCCCAATAGATGTATCCTTGTCATTATAGAAGGTAGTCTATTGTCGATATTTTTGCTACTCCAATGAAGGGTAGCCTTGTCGTTATGGAAGGTAGTCAGTCGTTGAGATTTCTCTTACTCCAATGGATTGTAGCCTTGTCATTAGGTAAGGTAGTCTGTTGTTCAAATTTTTGTTACTCCAATGGATGGTAGCCTTGTCATTATTGAAGGTAGTCTGTTGTCGAGATTTTGGTTATTCCAATGGATGGTAACCTTGTCATTATGGAAGGTAGTCTTTTGTCGAGATTTTTGTTACTCCAATGGATGGTAGCCTTGTCATTATTGAAGTTAGTCTATTGTTGATATCTTTGTTACTCCAATGGATGATAGCCTTGTCATTATGCAAGGTAGTCTGTTGTTCAAATTTTTGTTACTCCAATGGATGGTAGCCTTGTCATTAATGATGGTAGTCTATTGTCGAGATGTTTGTTATTCCAATGGATGGTAGCCTTATCATTATGGAAGGTAGTTTTTTATGGAGATTTTTGTTACTCCAATGGATGGTAGCCTTGTCATTATGGAAGGTAGTCTGTTGTTGAGATTTTTGTTACCTCAATGGATGTATCATTGTCATTATAGAAGGTAGTCTGTTGTCGATATTTTTGTTACTCCAATGAATGGTAGCCTTGTCGTTATGGAAGGTAGTCAGTCGTTGAGATTTCTGTTACTCCAATGGATTGTAGCCTTGTAATCATGTAAGGTAGTTTGTTGTACAAATTTTTTTTACTCCAATGGAAGGTAGCCTTGTCATTATGGAAGGTAGTCTGTTGTCGAGATTTTGGTTATTCCAATGGATGGTAACCTTGTAATTATGGAAGGTAGTCTTTTGTCGAGATTTTTGTTACTCCAATGGATGGTAGCCTTATCATTATGGAAGGTAGTTTTTTATGGAGATTTTTGTTACTCGAATGGATGGTAGCCTTGTCATTATGGAAGGTATCCTATTCTCGAGATGTTTGTTATTCCAATGGATGGTAGCCTTATCATTATGGAAGGTAGATTTTTATGGAGATTTTTGTTACTCCAATGGATGGTAGCCTTGTCATTATGGAAGGTAGTCTGTTGTCAAGATTTTTGTTACCCCAATGGATGTAGCCTTGTCATTATAAAAGGTAGTCTGTTGTCGATATTTTTGTTACTCCAATGAATAGTAGCCTTGTCGTTATGGAAGGTAGTCAGTCATTGAGATTTCGGTTACTCCAGTGGATTGTAGCCTTGTCATTAGGTAAGGTAGTCTGTTGTTCAAATTTTTGTTACTCCAATGGATGGTAAACTTGTCATTATGGAAGGTAGTTTGTTCTCGAGATTTTGGTTATTCCAATGGATGGTAACCTTGTCATTATGGAAGGTAGTCTTTTGTCGAGATTTTTGTTACTTTAATGGATGGTAGCCTTGTCATTATTGAAGTTAGTCTATTGTCGATATCTTTGTTACTCCAATGGATGATAGCATTTTCATTATGCAAGGTAGTCTGTTGTTCAGATTTTTGTTACTCCAATGGATGGTAGCCTTGTCATTAATGAAGGTAGTCTATTGTCGAGATGTTTGTTATTCCAATGGATGGTAGCCTTATAATTATGGAAGGTAGTTTTTTATGGAGATTTTTGTTACTCCAATGGATGGTAGCCTTGTCATTATGGAAGGTTGTCTACTGTCGAGATTTTTGTTACCCTAATGGATGTATCCTTGTCATTATAGAAGGTAGTCTATTGTCGATATTTTTGTTACTCCAATGAATGGTAGCCTTGTCGTTATGGAAGGTAGTCTGTCTTTGAGATTTCTGTTACTCCAATGGATTGTAGCCTTGTAATTATATAAGGTAGTCTGTTGGTCAAATTTTTGTTACTCCAATGGATGGTAGCCTTGTCATTATGGAAGGTAGTCTTTTGTCGTGATTTTTGTTACTCCAATGGATGGTATCCTTGTAATTATTGATGGTAGTCTATTGTCGATATCTTTGGTACTCCAATGGATGATAGCCTTGTGATTATGCAAGGTAGTCTGTTGTTCATATTTTTGTTACTCCAATGGATGGTAGCCTTGTCATTATGGAAGGTAGTCTATTGTCGAGATGTTTGTTATTCCAATGGATGTTAGCCTTATCATTATGGAAGGTAATTTTTTATGGATATTTTTGTTACTCCAATGGATGGTAGCCTTGTCATTATGGAAGGTAGTCTGTTGTGAAGATTTTTGTTACCCTAATGGATGTATCCTTGTCAATATAGACGGTAGTCTATTGTTGATATTTTTGTTACTCCAATGAAGGGTAGCCTTGTCGTTATGGAAGGTAGTCAGTCGTTGAGATTTCTGTTACTCCAATGGATTGTAGCCTTGTCATTAGGTAAGGTAGTCTATTGTTCAAATTTTTGTTACTCCAATGCATGGTAGCCTTGTCATTATGGAAGGTAGTCTTTTGTCGAGATTTTTGTTACTCCAATGGATGGTAGCCTTGTCATTATTGAAGTTAGTCTATTGTCGATATCTTTGTTACTCCAATGGATGATAGCCTTGTCATTATGCAAGGTAGTCTGTTGTTCAGAATTTTGTTACTCCAATGGATGGTAGGCTTGTCATTAATGAAGGTAGTCTATTGTCGAGATGTTTGTTATTCCAATGGATGGTAGCCTTATCATTATGGAAGGTAGTTTTTTATGGAGATTTTTGTTACTCCAATGGATGGTAGCCTTGTCATTATGGAAGGTTGTTTGTTGTCGATATTTTTGTTACCCCAATGGATGTATCCTTGTCATTATAGAAGGTAGTCTGTTGTCGATATTTTTGTTACTCCAATGAATGGTAGCCTTGTCGTTATGAAAGGTAGTCTATCTTTGAGATTTCTGTTACTTCAATGGATTGTAGCCTTGTAATTATGTAAGGTAGTTTGTTGGTCAAATTTTTATTACTCCAATGGATGGTAGCCTTGTCATTATGGAAGGTAGTCTTTTGTCGAGATTTTTGTTACTCCAATGGATGGTAGCCTTGTCATTATTGAAGGTAGTCTATTGTCGATATCTTTGGTACTCCAATGGATGAAAGCCTTGTGATTATGCAAGGTAGTCTGTTGTTCAGATTTTTGTTACTCCAATGGATGGTAGCCTTGTCATTATGGAAGGTAGTCTATTGTCGAGATGTTTGTTATTCCAATGGATGGTAGCCTTATCATTATGGAAGGTAGTTTTTTATGGAGATTTTTGTTACTCCAATGGATGGTAGCCTTGTCATTATGGAAGGTAGTTTGTTGTCAAGATTTTTGTTACCCCAATGGATGTAGCCTTGTCATTATAGAAGGTAGTCTGTTGTCGATATTTTTGTTACTCCAATGAATAGTAGCCTTGTCGTTATAGAAGGTAGTCAGTCATTGAGATTTCTGTTACTCCAATGGATTGTAGCCTTGTCATTAGGTAAGGTAGTCTGTTGTTCAAATTTTTGTTACTCCAATGGATGGTAACCTTGTCATTATGGAAGGTAGTGTGTTGTTGAGATTTTGGTTATTCCAATGGATGGTAACCTTGTCATTATGGAAGGTAGTCTTTATTCGAGATTTTTGTTACTCCAATGGATGGTAGCCTTGTCATTATTGAAGTTAGTCTAATGTCGATATCTTTGTTACTTCAATGGATAATAGCCTTGTCATTATGCAAGGTGGTCTGTTGTTCAGATTTTTGTTACTCCAATGGATGGTAGCCTTGTCATTAATGAAGGTAGTCTATTGTCGAGATGTTTGTTATTCCAATGGATGGTAGCCTTATCATTATGGAAGGTAGTTTTTTATGGAGATTTTTGTTACTCGAATGGATGGTAGCCTTGTCATTATAGAAGGTAGCCTATTGTCGAGATGTTTGTTATTCCAATGGATGGTAGCCTTATCATTATGGAAGGTAGTTTTTTATGGAGATTTTTGTTACTCCAATGGATTGTAGCCTTGTCATTATGGAAGGTAGTCTGTTGTCAAGATTTTTGTTACCCCAATGGATGTAGCCTTGTCATTATAAAAGGTAGTCTGTTGTCGATATTTTTGTTACTCCAATGAATAGTTGCCTTGTCGTTATGGAAGGTAGTCAGTCATTAAGATTTCTGTTACTCCAATGGATTGTAGCCTTGTCATTAGGTAAGGTAGTCTGTTGTTCAAATTTTTGTTACTACAATGGATGGTAACCTTGTCATTATGGAAGGTAGTTTGTTCTCGAGATTTTGGTTATTCCAATGGATGGTAACCTTGTCATTATGGAAGGTAGTCTTTTGTCGAGATTTTTGTTACTCAAATGGATGGTAGCCTTGTCATTATTGAAGTTAGTCTATTGTTGATATCTTTGTTACTCCAATGGATGATAGCCTTTTCACTATGCAAGGTAGTCTGTTGTTCAGATTTTTGTTACTCCAATGGATGGTAGCCTTGTCATTAATGAAGGTAGTCTATTGTCGAGATGTTTGTTATTCCTATGGATGGTAGCCTTATAATTATGGAAGGTAGTTTTTTATGGAGATTTTTGTTACTCCAATGGATGGTAGCCTTGTCATTATGTAAGGTAGTCTATTGTCGATATCTTTGGTACTCCAATGGATGAAAGCCTTGTCGTTATGGAAGGTAGTCTATCTTTGAAATTTCTGTTACTCCAATGGATTGTAGCCTTGTAATTATGTAAGGTAGTCTGTTGGTCAAATTTTTGTTACTCCAATGGATGGTAGCCTTGTCATTATGGAAGGTAGTCTTTTGTCGTGATTTTTGTTACTCTAATGGATGGTAGCCTTGTCATTATTGAAGGTAGTCTATTGTCGATATCTTTGGTACTCCAATGGATGATGATAGCCTTGTGATTATGCAAGGTAGTCTGTTGTTCATATTTTTGTTACTCCAATGGATGGTATCCTTGTCATTATGGAAGGTAGTCTATTGTCGAGATGTTTGTTATTCCAATGGATGGTAGCCTTATCATTATGGAAGGTAGTTTTTTATGGAGATTTTTGTTACTCCAATGGATGGTAGCCTTGTCATTATGGAAGGTAGTCTGTTGTCAAGATTTTTGTTACCCCAATGGATGTATCCTTGTCATTATAGAAGGTAGTCTATTGTCGATATTTTTGTTACTCCATTGAAGGGTAGCCTTGTCATTATGGATGGTAGTCAGTCGTTGAGATTTCTGTTACTCCAATGAATTGTAGCCTTGTCATTAGGTAAGGTAGTCTATTGTTCAAATTTTTGTTACTCCAATGGATGGTAGCCTTGTCATTATGGAAGGTTGTCTGTTGTCGAGATTTTAGTTATTCCAATGGATGGTAACCTTGTCATTATGTAAGGTAGTCTTTTGTCGATATATTTTTTACTCCAATGGATGGTAGCCTTGTCATTATTGAAGTTAGTCTATTGTCGATATCTTTGTTACTCCAATGGATGATAGCCTTGTCATTATGCAAGGTAGTCTGTTGTTCATATTTTTGTTACTCCAATGGATGGTAGCCTTGTCATTAATGAAGGTAGTCTATTGTCGAGATGTTTGTTATTCCAATGGATGGTAGCCTTATCATTATGGAAGGTAGTTTTTTATGGAGGTTTTTATTACTCCAATATATGGTAGCCTAGTCATTATGGAAGGTTGTCTGTTGTCGAGATTTTTGTTACCCCAATGGATGTATCCTTTTCATTATAGAAGGTAGTCTGTTGTCGATATTTTTGTTACTCCAATGAATGGTAGCCTTGTCGTTATGGAAGGTAGTCTATCTTTGAGATTTATGTTACTCCAATGGATTGTAGCCTTGTAATTATGTAAAGTAGTTTGTTGGTCAAATTTTTGTTACTCCAATGGATGGTAGCCTTGTCATTATGGAAGGTAGTCTTTTGTCGAGATTTTTGTTACTCCAATCGATGGTAGCCTTGTCATTATTGAAGGTAGTCTATTGTCGATATCTTTGGTACTCCAATGGATGATAGCCTTGTGATTATGCAAGGTAGTCTGTTGTTCAGATTTTTGTTACTCCAATGGATGGTAGCCTTGTCATTATGGAAGGTAGTCTATTGTCGAGATGTTTGTTATTCCAATGGATGTTAGCCTTATCATTATGGAAGGTAATTTTTTATGGATATTTTTGTTACTCCAATGGATGGTAGCCTTGTCATTATGGAAGGTAGTCTGTTGTGAAGATTTTTGTTACCCCAATGGATGTATCATTGTCAATATAGAAGGTAGTCTATTGTTGATATTTTTGTTACTCCAATGAAGGGTAGCTTTGTCGTTATGGAAGGTAGTCAGTCGTTGAGATTTCTGTTACTCCAATGGATTGTAGCCTTGTCATTAGGTAAGGTAGTCTGTTGTTCAAATTTTTGTTACTCCAATGGATGGTAGCCTTGTCATTATGGAAGGTAGTCTGTTGTCGAGATTTTGGTGATTCCAATGGATGGTAACCTTGTCATTATGGAAGGTAGTCTTTTGTCGAGATTTTTGTTACTCCAATGGATGGTAGCCTTGTCATTATTGAAGTTAGTCTATTGTCGATATCTTTGTTACTCCAATGGATGATAGCCTTGTCATTATGCAAGGTAGTCTGTTGTTCAGAATTTTGTTACTCCAATGGATGGTAGCCTTGTCATTAATGAAGGTAGTCTATTGTCGAGATGTTTGTTATTCCAATGGATGGTAGCCTTATCATTATGGAAGGTAGTTTTTTATGGAGATTTTTGTTACTCCAATGGATGGTAACCTTGTCATTATGGAAGGTTGTTTGTTGTCGATATTTTTGTTACCCCAATGGATCTATCCTTGTCATTATAGAAGGTAGTCTGTTGTCGATATTTTTGTTTCTCCAATGAATGGTAGCCTTGTCGTTATGGAAGGTAGTCTATCTTTGAGATTTCTGTTACTCCAATGGATTGTAGCCTTGTAATTATGTAAGGTAGTTTGTTGGTAAAAATTTTATTACTCCAATGGATGGTAGCCTTGTCATTATGGAAGGTAGTCTTTTGTCGAGATTTTTGTTACTCCAATGGATGGTAGCCTTGTCATTATTGAAGGTAGTCTATTGTCGATATCTTTGGTACTCCAATGGATGAAAGCCTTGTGATTATGCAAGGTAGTCTGTTGTTCAGATTTTTGTTACTCCAATGGATGGTAGCCTTGTCATTATGGAAGGTAGTCTATTGTCGAGATGTTTGTTATTCCAATGGATGGTAGCCTTATCATTATGGAAGGTAGTTTTTTATGGATATTTTTGTTACTCCAATGGATGGTAGCCTTGTCATTATGGAAGGTAGTTTGTTGTCAAGATTTTTGTTACCCCAATGGATGTAGCCTTGTCATTATAGAAGGTAGTCTGTTGTCGATATTTTTGTTACTCCAATGAATAGTAGCCTTGTCGTTATGGAAGGTAGTCAGTCATTGAGATTTCTGTTACTCCAATGGATTGTAGCCTTGTCATTAGGTAAGGTAGTCTGTTGTTCAAATTTTTGTTACTCCAATGGATGGTAACCTTGTCATTATGGAAGGTAGTCTGTTGTTGAGATTTTGGTTATTCCAATGGATGGTAACCTTGTCATTATGGAAGGTAGTCTTTTGTCGAGATTTTTGTTACTCCAATGGATGGTAGCCTTGTCATTATTGAAGTTAGTCTAATGTCGATATCTTTGTTACTCCAATGGATAATAGCCTTGTCATTATGCAAGGTAGTCTGTTGTTCAGATTTTTGTTACTCCAATGGATGGTAGCCTTGTCATTAATGAAGGTAGTCTATTGTCGAGATGTTTGTTATTCCAATGGATGGTAGCCTTATCATTATGGAAGGTAGTTTTTTATGGAGATTTTTGTTACTCGAATGGATGGTAGCCTTGTCATTATAGAAGGTAGCCTATTGTCGAGATGTTTGTTATTCCAATGGATGGTAGCCTTATCATTATGGAAGGTAGTTTTTTATGGATATTTTTGTTACTCCAATGGATGGTAGCCTTGTCATTATGGAAGGTAGTCTGTTGTCAAGATTTTTGTTACCCCAATGGATGTAGCCTTGTCATTATAAAAGGTAGTCTGTTGTCGATATTTTTGTTACTCCAATGCATAGTAGCCTTGTCGTTATGGAAGGTAGTCAGTCATTGATATTTTTGTTACTCCAATGGATTGTAGCCTTGTCATTAGGTAAGGTAGTCTGTTGTTCAAATTTTTGTTACTCCAATGGATGGTAACATTGTCATTATGGAAGGTAGTCTGTTCTCGAGATTTTGGTTATTCCAATGGATGGTAACCTTGTCATTATGGAAGGTAGTCTTTTGTCGAGATTTTTGTTACTCCAATGGATGGTAGCCTTGTCATTATTGAAGTTAGTCTATTGTCGATATCTTTGTTACTCCAATGGATGATAGCCTTGTCATTATGCAATGTAGTCTGTTGTTCAGAATTTTGTTACTCCAATGGATGGTAGCCTTGTCATTAATGAAGGTAGTCTATTGTCGAGATGTTTGTTATTCCAATGGATGGTAGCCTTATCATTATGGAAGGTAGTTTTTTATGGAGATTTTTGTTACTCCAATGGATGGTAGCCTTGTCATTATGGAAGGTTGTTTGTTGTCGATATTTTTGTTACCCCAATGGATGAAAGCCTTGTGATTATGCAAGGTAGTTTGTTGTTCAGATTTTTGTTACTCCAATGGATGGTAGCCTTGTCATTATGGAAGGTAGTCTATTGTCGAGATGTTTGTTATTCCAATGGATGGTAGCCTTATCATTATGGAAGGTAGTTTTTTATGGAGATTTTTGTTACTCCAATGGATGGTAGCCTTGTCATTATGGAAGGTAGTCTGTTGTCAAGATTTTTGTTACCCCAATAGATGTATCCTTGTCATTATAGAAGGTAGTCTATTGTCGATATTTTTTCTACTCCAATGAAGGGTAGCCTTGTCGTTATGGAAGGTAGTCAGTCGTTGAGATTTCTGTTACTCCAATGGATTGTAGCCTTGTCATTAGGTAAGGTAGTCTGTTGTTCAAATTTTTGTTACTCCAATGGATGGTAGCCTTGTCATTATTGAAGGTAGTCTGTTGTCGAGATTTTGGTTATTCCAATGGATGGTAACCTTGTTATTATGGCAGGTAGTCTTTTGTCGAGATTTTTGTTACTCCAATGGATGGTAGCCTTGTCATTATTGAAGTTAGTCTATTGTTGATATCTTTGTTACTCCAATGGATGATAGCATTATCATTATGCAAGGTAGTCTGTTGTTCAGATTTTTGTTACTCCAATGGATCGTAGCCTTTTCATTAATGATGGTAGTCTATTGTCGAGATGTTTGTTATTCCAATGGATGGTAGCCTTATCATTATGGAAGGTAGTTTTTTATGGAGATTTTTGTTACTCCAATGGATGGTAGCCTTGTCATTATGGAAGGTAGTCTATTTTCGAGATTTTTGTTACCCCAATGGATGTATCATTGTCATTATAGAAGGTAGTCTGTTGTCGATATTTTTGTTACTCCAATGAATTGTAGCCTTGTCGTTATGGAAGGTAGTCAGTCGTTGAGATTTCTGTTACTCCAATGGATTGTAGCCTTGTAATCATGTAAGGTAGTTTGTTGTACAAATTTTTTTTACTCCAATGGAAGGTAGCCTTGTCATTATGGAAGGTAGTCTGTTGTCGAGATTTTTGTTACTCCAATGGATGGTAGCCTTGTCATTATTGAAGGTAGTCTATTGTCGATATCTTTGGTACTCCAATGGATGATAGCCTTGTGATTATGCAAGGTAGTCTGTTGTTCAGATTTTTGTTACTCCAATGGATGGTAGCCTTGTCATTATGGAAGGTAGTCTATTGTCGAGATGTTTGTTATTCCAATGGATGTTAGCCTTATCATTATGGAAGGTAATTTTTTATGGATATTTTTGTTACTCCAATGGATGGTAGCCTTGTCATTATGGAAGGTAGTCTGTTGTGAAGATTTTTGTTACCCCAATGGATGTATCCTTGTCAATATAGAAGGTAGTCTATTGTTGATATTTTTGTTACTCCAATGAAGGGTAGCCTTGTCGTTATGGAAGGTAGTCAGTCGTTGAGATTTCTGTTACTCCAATGGATTGTAGCCTTGTCATTAGGTAAGGTAGTCTGTTGTTCAAATTTTTGTTACTCCAATGGATGGTAGCCTTGTCATTATGGAAGGTAGTCTGTTGTCGAGATTTTGGTGATTCCAATGGATGGTAACCTTGTCATTTTGGAAGGTAGTCTTTTGTCGAGATTTTTGTTACTCCAATGGATGGTAGCCTTGTCATTATTGAAGTTAGTCTATTGTCGATATCTTTGTTACTCCAATGGATGATAGCCTTGTCATTATGCAAGGTAGTCTGTTGTTCAGAATTTTGTTACTCCAATGGATGGTAGCCTTGTCATTAATGAAGGTAGTCTATTGTCGAGATGTTTGTTATTCCAATGGATGGTAGCCTTATCATTATGGAAGGTAGTTTTTTATGGAGATTTTTGTTACTCCAATGGATGGTAACCTTGTCATTATGGAAGGTTGTTTGTTGTCGATATTTTTGTTACCCCAATGGATCTATCCTTGTCATTATAGAAGGTAGTCTGTTGTCGATATTTTTGTTTCTCCAATGAATGGTAGCCTTGTCGTTATGGAAGGTAGTCTATCTTTGAGATTTCTGTTACTCCAATGGATTGTAGCCTTGTAATTATGTAAGGTAGTTTGTTGGTAAAAATTTTATTACTCCAATGGATGGTAGCCTTGTCATTATGGAAGGTAGTCTTTTGTCGAGATTTTTGTTACTCCAATGGATGGTAGCCTTGTCATTATTGAAGGTAGTCTATTGTCGATATCTTTGGTACTCCAATGGATGAAAGCCTTGTGATTATGCAAGGTAGTCTGTTGTTCAGATTTTTGTTACTCCAATGGATGGTAGCCTTGTCATTATGGAAGGTAGTCTATTGTCGAGATGTTTGTTATTCCAATGGATGGTAGCCTTATCATTATGGAAGGTAGTTTTTTATGGATATTTTTGTTACTCCAATGGATGGTAGCCTTGTCATTATGGAAGGTAGTTTGTTGTCAAGATTTTTGTTACCCCAATGGATGTAGCCTTGTCATTATAGAAGGTAGTCTGTTGTCGATATTTTTGTTACTCCAATGAATAGTAGCCTTGTCGTTATGGAAGGTAGTCAGTCATTGAGATTTCTGTTACTCCAATGGATTGTAGCCTTGTCATTAGGTAAGGTAGTCTGTTGTTCAAATTTTTGTTACTCCAATGGATGGTAACCTTGTCATTATGGAAGGTAGTCTATTGTTGAGATTTTGGTTATTCCAATGGATGGTAACCTTGTCATTATGGAAGGTAGTCTTTTGTCGAGATTTTTGTTACTCCAATGGATGGTAGCCTTGTCATTATTGAAGTTAGTCTAATGTCGATATCTTTGTTACTCCAATGGATAATAGCCTTGTCATTATGCAAGGTAGTCTGTTGTTCAGATTTTTGTTACTCCAATGGATGGTAGCCTTGTCATTAATGAAGGTAGTCTATTGTCGAGATGTTTATTATTCCAATGGATGGTAGCCTTATCATTATGGAAGGTAGTTTTTTATGGAGATTTTTGTTACTCGAATGGATGGTAGCCTTGTCATTATAGAAGGTAGCCTATTGTCGAGATGTTTGTTATTCCAATGGATGGTAGCCTTATCATTATGGAAGGTAGTTTTTTATGGATATTTTTGTTACTCCAATGGATGGTAGCCTTGTCATTATGGAAGGTAGTCTGTTGTCAAGATTTTTGTTACCCCAATGGATGTAGCCTTGTCATTATAAAAGGTAGTCTGTTGTCGATATTTTTGTTACTCCAATGCATAGTAGCCTTGTCGTTATGGAAGGTAGTCAGTCATTGATATTTTTGTTACTCCAATGGATTGTAGCCTTGTCATTAGGTAAGGTAGTCTGTTGTTCAAATTTTTGTTACTCCAATGGATGGTAACATTGTCATTATGGAAGGTAGTCTGTTCTCGAGATTTTGGTTATTCCAATGGATGGTAACCTTGTCATTATGGAAGGTAGTCTTTTGTCGAGATTTTTGTTACTCCAATGGATGGTAGCCTTGTCATTATTGAAGTTAGTCTATTGTCGATATCTTTGTTACTCCAATGGATGATAGCCTTGTCATTATGCAATGTAGTCTGTTGTTCAGAATTTTGTTACTCCAATGGATGGTAGCCTTGTCATTAATGAAGGTAGTCTATTGTCGAGATGTTTGTTATTCCAATGGATGGTAGCCTTATCATTATGGAAGGTAGTTTTTTATGGAGATTTTTGTTACTCCAATGGATGGTAGCCTTGTCATTATGGAAGGTTGTTTGTTGTCGATATTTTTGTTACCCCAATGGATGAAAGCCTTGTGATTATGCAAGGTAGTTTGTTGTTCAGATTTTTGTTACTCCAATGGATGGTAGCCTTGTCATTATGGAAGGTAGTCTATTGTCGAGATGTTTGTTATTCCAATGGATGGTAGCCTTATCATTATGGAAGGTAGTTTTTTATGGAGATTTTTGTTACTCCAATGGATGGTAGCCTTGTCATTATGGAAGGTAGTCTGTTGTCAAGATTTTTGTTACCCCAATAGATGTATCCTTGTCATTATAGAAGGTAGTCTATTGTCGATATTTTTTCTACTCCAATGAAGGGTAGCCTTGTCGTTATGGAAGGTAGTCAGTCGTTGAGATTTCTGTTACTCCAATGGATTGTAGCCTTGTCATTAGGTAAGGTAGTCTGTTGTTCAAATTTTTGTTACTCCAATGGATGGTAGCCTTGTCATTATTGAAGGTAGTCTGTTGTCGAGATTTTGGTTATTCCAATGGATGGTAACCTTGTCATTATGGAAGGTAGTCTTTTGTCGAGATTTTTGTTACTCCAATGGATGGTAGCCTTGTCATTATTGAAGTTAGTCTATTGTTGATATCTTTGTTACTCCAATGGATGATAGCATTATCATTATGCAAGGTAGTCTGTTGTTCAGATTTTTGTTACTCCAATGGATCGTAGCCTTTTCATTAATGATGGTAGTCTATTGTCGAGATGTTTGTTATTCCAATGGATGGTAGCCTTATCATTATGGAAGGTAGTTTTTTATGGAGATTTTTGTTACTCCAATGGATGGTAGCCTTGTCATTATGGAAGGTAGTCTATTTTCGAGATTTTTGTTACCCCAATGGATGTATCATTGTCATTATAGAAGGTAGTCTGTTGTCGATATTTTTGTTACTCCAATGAATTGTAGCCTTGTCGTTATGGAAGGTAGTCAGTCGTTGAGATTTCTGTTACTCCAATGGATTGTAGCCTTGTAATCATGTAAGGTAGTTTGTTGTACAAATTTTTTTTACTCCAATGGAAGGTAGCCTTGTCATTATGGAAGGTAGTCTGTTGTCGAGATTTTGGTTATTCCAATGGATGGTAACCTTGTCATTATGGAAGGTAGTCTTTTGTCGAGATTTTTGTTACTCCAATGGATGGTAGCCTTGTCATTATTGAAGTTAGTCTATTGTTGATATCTTTGTTACTCCAATGGATGATAGCCTTTTCATTATGCAAGGTAGTCTGTTGTTCAGATTTTTTTTACTCCAATGGATGGTAGCCTTGTCATTAATGAAGGTAGTCTATTGTCGAGATGTTTGTTATTCCAATGGATGGTAGCCTTATAATTATGGAAGGTAGTTTTTTATGGAGATTTTTGTTACTCCAATGGATGGTAGCCTTGTCATTATGGAAGATAGTCTATTGTCGATATCTTTGGTACTCCAATGGATGAAAGCCTTGTGATTATGCAAGGTAGTCTGTTGTTCAGATTTTTGTTACCCCAAAGGATGTATCATTGTCATTATAGAAGGTAGTCTGTTGTCGATATTTTTGTTACTCCAATGAATGGTAGCCTTGTCGTTATGGAAGGTAGTCAGTCGTTGAGATTTCTGTTACTCCAATGGATTGTAGCCTTGTAATCATGTAAGGTAGTTTGTTGTACAAATTTTTTTACTCCAATGGAAGGTAGCCTTGTCATTATGGAAGGTAGTCTGTTGTCGATATTTTGGTTATTCCAATGGATGGTAACCTTGTCATTATGGAAGGTAGTCTTTTGTCGAGATTTTTGTTACTCCAATGGATGGTTGCCTTGTCATTATTGAAGTTAGTCTAATGTCGATATCTTTGTTACTCCAATGGATAATAGCCTTGTCATTATGCAAGGTAGTCTGTTGATCAGATTTTTGTTACTCCAATGGATGGTAGCCTTGTCATTAATGAAGGTAGTCTATTGTCGAGATGTTTGTTATTCCAATGGATGGTAGCCTTATCATTATGGAAGGTAGTTTTTTATGGAGATTTTTGTTACTCGAATGGATGGTAGCCTTGTCATTATGGAAGGTATCCTATTCTCGAGATGTTTGTTATTCCAATGGATCGTAGCCTTATCATTATGGAAGGTAGTTTTTTATGGAGATTTTTGTTACTCCAATGGATGGTAGCCTTGTCATTATGGAAGGTAGTCTGTTGTCAAGATTTTTGTTACCCCAATGGATGTAGCCTTGTCATTAAAAAAGGTAGTCTGTTGTCGATATTTTTGTTACTCCAATGAATAGTAGCCTTGTCGTTATGGAAGGTAGTCAGTCATTGAGATTTCTGTTACTCCAATGGATTGTAGCCTTGTCATTAGGTAAGGTAGTCTGTTGTTCAAATTTTTGTTACTCCAATGGATGGTAAACTTGTCATTATGGAAGGTAGTCTGTTCTCGAGATTTTGGTTATTCCAATGGATGGTAACCTTGTCATTATGGAAGGTAGTCTTTTGTCGAGATTTTTGTTACTCCAATGGATGGTAGCCTTGTCATTATTGAAGATAGTCTATTGTTGATATCTTTGTTACTCCAATGGATGATAGCCTTTTCATTATGCAAGGTAGTCTGTTGTTCAGATTTTTTTTTCTCCAATGGATGGTAGCCTTGTCATTAATGAAGGTAGTCTATTGTCGAGATGTTTGTTATTCCAATGGATGGTAGCCTTATAATTATGGAAGGTAGTTTTTTATGGAGATTTTTGTTACTCCAATGGATGGTAGCCTTGTCATTATGGAAGGTAGTCTATTGTCGATATCTTTGGTACTCCAATGGATGAAAGCCTTGTGATTATGCAAGGTAGTCTGTTGTTCAGATTTTTGTTACCCCAAAGGATGTATCATTGTCATTATAGAAGGTAGTCTGTTGTCGATATTTTTGTTACTCCAATGAATGGTAGCCTTGTCGTTATGGAAGGTAGTCAGTCGTTGAGATTTCTGTTACTCCAATGGATTGTAGCCTTGTAATCATGTAAGGTAGTTTGTTGTACAAATTTTTTTACTCCAATGGAAGGTAGCCTTGTCATTATGGAAGGTAGTCTGTTGTCGATATTTTGGTTATTCCAATGGATGGTAACCTTGTCATTATGGAAGGTAGTCTTTTGTCGAGATTTTTGTTACTCCAATGGATGGTTGCCTTGTCATTATTGAAGTTAGTCTAATGTCGATATCTTTGTTACTCCAATGGATAATAGCCTTGTCATTATGCAAGGTAGTCTGTTGATCAGATTTTTGTTACTCCAATGGATGGTAGCCTTGTCATTAATGAAGGTAGTCTATTGTCGAGATGTTTGTTATTCCAATGGATGGTAGCCTTATCATTATGGAAGGTAGTTTTTTATGGAGATTTTTGTTACTCGAATGGATGGTAGCCTTGTCATTATGGAAGGTATCCTATTCTCGAGATGTTTGTTATTCCAATGGATCGTAGCCTTATCATTATGGAAGGTAGTTTTTTATGGAGATTTTTGTTACTCCAATGGATGGTAGCCTTGTCATTATGGAAGGTAGTCTGTTGTCAAGATTTTTGTTACCCCAATGGATGTAGCCTTGTCATTAAAAAAGGTAGTCTGTTGTCGATATTTTTGTTACTCCAATGAATAGTAGCCTTGTCGTTATGGAAGGTAGTCAATCATTGAGATTTCTGTTACTCCAATGGATTGTAGCCTTGTCATTAGGTAAGGTAGTCTGTTGTTCAAATTTTTGTTACTCCAATGGATGGTAAACTTGTCATTATGGAAGGTAGTCTGTTCTCGAGATTTTGGTTATTCCAATGGATGGTAACCTTGTCATTATGGAAGGTAGTCTTTTGTCGAGATTTTTGTTACTCCAATGGATGGTAGCCTTGTCATTATTGAAGATAGTCTATTGTTGATATCTTTGTTACTCCAATGGATGATAGCCTTTTCATTATGCAAGGTAGTCTGTTGTTCAGATTTTTTTTTCTCCAATGGATGGTAGCCTTGTCATTAATGAAGGTAGTCTATTGTCGAGATGTTTGTTATTCCAATGGATGGTAGCCTTATAATTATGGAAGGTAGTTTTTTATGGAGATTTTTGTTACTCCAATGGATGGTAGTCTTGTCATTATGGAAGGTAGTCTATTGTCGATATCTTTGGTACTCCAATGGATGAAAGCCTTGTGATTATGCAAGGTAGTCTGTTGTTCAGATTTTTGTTACCCCAATGGATGTATCATTGTCATTATAGAAGGTAGTCTGTTGTCGATATTTTTGTTACTCCAATGAATGGTAGCCTTGTCGTTATGGAAGGTAGTCAGTCGTTGAGATTTCTGTTACTCCAATGGATTGTAGCCTTGTAATCATGTAAGGTAGTTTGTTGTACAAATTTTTTTTACTCCAACGGAAGGTAGCCTTGTCATTATGGAAGGTAGTCTGTTGTCGAGATTTTGGTTATTCCAATGGATGGTAACCTTGTCATTATGGAAGGTAGTCTTTTGTCGAGATTTTTTTTACTTTAATGGATGGTAGCCTTGTCATTATTGAAGTTAGTCTATTGTCGATATCTTTGTTACTCCAATGGATAATAGCCTTGTCATTATGCAAGGTAGTCTGTTGATCAGATTTTTGTTACTCCAATGGATGGTAGCCTTGTCATTAATGAAGGTAGTCTATTGTCGAGATGTTTGTTATTCCAATGGATGGTAGCCTTATCATTATGGAAGGTAGTTTTTTATGGAGATTTTTGTTACTCGAATGGATGGTAGCCTTGTCATTATGGAAGGTATCCTATTCTCGAGATGTTTGTTATTCCAATGGATGGTAGCCTTATCATTATGGAAGGTAGTTTTTTATGGAGATTTTTGTTACTCCAATGGATGGTAGCCTTGTCATTATGGAAGGTAGTCTGTTGTCAAGATTTTTGTTACCCCAATGGATGTAGCCTTGTCATTAAAAAAGGTAGTCTGTTGTCGATATTTTTGTTACTCCAATGAATAGTAGCCTTGTCGTTATGGAAGGTAGTCAGTCATTGAGATTTCTGTTACTCCAATGGATTGTAGCCTTGTCATTAGGTAAGGTAGTCTGTTGTTCAAATTTTTGTTACTCCAATGGATGGTAAACTTGTCATTATGGAAGGTAGTCTGTTCTCGAGATTTTGGTTATTCCAATGGATGGTAACCTTGTCATTATGGAAGGTAGTCTTTTGTCGAGATTTTTTTTACTTTAATGGATGGTAGCCTTGTCATTATTGAAGTTAGTCTATTGTCGATATCTTTGTTACTCCAATGGATGATGGCCTTTTCATTATGCAAGGTAGTCTGTTGTTCAGATTTTTGTTACTCCAATGGATGGTAGCCTTGTCACTAATGAAGGTAGTCTATTGTCGAGATGTTTGTTATTCCAATGGATGGTAGCCTTATAATTATGGAAGGTAGTTTTTTATGGAGATTTTTGTTACTCCAATGGATGGTAGCCATTTCATTATGGAAGGTTGTCTGTTGTCGAGATTTTTGTTACCCTAATGGATGTATCCTTGTCATTATAGAAGGTAGTCTATTGTCGATATTTTTATTACTCCAATGAATGGTAGCCTTGTCGTTATGGAAGGTAGTCTGTCTTTGAGATTTCTGTTACTCCAATGGATTGTAGCCTTGTAATTATGTAAGGTAGTCTGTTGGTCAAATTTTTGTTACTCCAATGGATGGTAGCCTTGTCATTATGGAAGGTAGTCTTTTGTCGAGATTTTTGTTACTCCAATGGATGGTAGCCTTGTCATTATTGAAGGTAGTCTATTGTCGATATCTTTGGTACTCCAATGGATGATAGCCTTGTGATTATGCAAGGTAGTCTGTTGTTGAGATTTTTGTTACTCCAATGGATGGTATCCTTGTCATTATGGAAGGTAGTCTATTGTCGAGATGTTTGTTATTCCAATGGATGGTAGCCTTATCATTATGGAAGGTAGTTTTTTATGGAGATTTTTGTTACTCCAATGGATGGTAGCCTTGTAATTATGGAAGGTAGTCTGTTGTCAAGATTTTTGTTACCCCAATGGATGTAGCCTTGTCATTAAAAAAAGTAGTCTGTTGTCGATATTTTTGTTACTCCAATGATTAGTAGCCTTGTCGTTATGGAAGGTAGTCAGTCATTGAGATTTCTGTTACTCCAACGGATTGTAGCCTTGTCATTAGGTAAGGTAGTCTGTTGTTCAAATTTTTGTTACTCCAATGGATGGTAAACTTGTCATTATGGAAGGTAGTCTGTTCTCGAGATTTTGGTTATTCCAATGGATGGTAACCTTGTCATTATGG
Organism: Vicia faba; assembly: GCA_948472305.1. Lineage (NCBI taxonomy): Eukaryota > Viridiplantae > Streptophyta > Magnoliopsida > Fabales > Fabaceae > Vicia > Vicia faba. The sequence goes on along the minus strand of OX451739.1, from coordinate 677,205,260 downwards.
AAGGTAGTCTTTTGTCGAGATTTTTGTTACTCCAATGGATGGTAGCCTTGTCATTATTGAAGTTAGTCTATTGTTGATATCTTTGTTACTCCAATGGATGATAGCCTTTTCATTATGCAAGGTAGTCTGTTGTTCAGATTTTTTTTACTCCAATGGATGGTAGCCTTGTCATTAATGAAGGTAGTCTATTGTCGAGATGTTTGTTATTCCAATGGATGGTAGCCTTATAATTATGGAAGGTAGTTTTTTATGGAGATTTTTGTTACTCCAATGGATGGTAGCCTTGTCATTATGGAAGGTAGTCTATTGTCGATATCTTTGGTACTCCAATGGATGAAAGCCTTGTGATTATGCAAGGTAGTCTGTTGTTCAGATTTTTGTTACCCCAATGGATGTATCATTGTCATTATAGAAGGTAGTCTGTTGTCGATATTTTTGTTACTCCAATGAATGGTAGCCTTGTCGTTATGGAAGGTAGTCAGTCGTTGAGATTTCTGTTACTCCAATGGATTGTAGCCTTGTAATCATGTAAGGTAGTTTGTTGTACAAATTTTTTTTACTCCAATGGAAGGTAGCCTTGTCATTATGGAAGGTAGTCTGTTGTCGAGATTTTGGTTATTCCAATGGATGGTAACCTTGTCATTATGGAAGGTAGTCTTTTGTCGAGATTTTTTTTACTTTAATGGATGGTAGCCTTGTCATTATTGAAGTTAGTCTATTGTCGATATCTTTGTTACTCCAATGGATAATAGCCTTGTCATTATGCAAGGTAGTCTGTTGATCAGATTTTTGTTACTCCAATGGATGGTAGCCTTGTCATTAATGAAGGTAGTCTATTGTCGAGATGTTTGTTATTCCAATGGATGGTAGCCTTATGATTATGGAAGGTAGTTTTTTATGGAGATTTTTGTTACTCGAATGGATGGTAGCCTTGTCATTATGGAAGGTATCCTATTCTCGAGATGTTTGTTATTCCAATGGATGGTAGCCTTATCATTATGGAAGGTAGTTTTTTATGGAGATTTTTGTTACTCCAATGGATGGTAGCCTTGTCATTATGGAAGGTAGTCTGTTGTCAAGATTTTTGTTACCCCAATGGATGTAGCCTTGTCATTAAAAAAGGTAGTCTGTTGTCGATATTTTTGTTACTCCAATGAATAGTAGCCTTGTCGTTATGGAAGGTAGTCAGTCATTGAGATTTCTGTTACTCCAATGGATTGTAGCCTTGTCATTAGGTAAGGTAGTCTGTTGTTCAAATTTTTGTTACTCCAATGGATGGTAAACTTGTCATTATGGAAGGTAGTCTGTTCTCGAGATTTTGGTTATTCCAATGGATGGTAACCTTGTCATTATGGAAGGTAGTCTTTTGTCGAGATTTTTTTTACTTTAATGGATGGTAGCCTTGTCATTATTGAAGTTAGTCTATTGTCGATATCTTTGTTACTACAATGGATAATAGCCTTGTCATTATGCAAGGTAGTTTGTTGATCAGATTTTTGTTACTCCAATGGATGGTAGCCTTGTCATTAATGAAGGTAGTCTATTGTCGAGATGTTTGTTATTCCAATGGATGGTAGCCTTATCATTATGGAAGGTAGTTTTTTATGGAGATTTTTGTTACTCGAATGGATGGTAGCCTTGTCATTATGGAAGGTATCCTATTCTCGAGATGTTTGTTATTCCAATGGATGGTAGCCTTATCATTATGGAAGGTAGTTTTTTATGGAGATTTTTGTTACTCTAATGGATGGTAGCCTTGTCATTATGGAAGGTAGTCTGTTGTCAAGATTTTTGTTACCCCAATGGATGTAGCCTTGTCATTAAAAAAGGTAGTCTGTTGTCGATATTTTTGTTACTCCAATGAATAGTAGCCTTGTCGTTATGGAAGGTAGTCAGTCATTGAGATTTCTGTTACTCCAATGGATTGTAGCCTTGTCATTAGGTAAGGTAGTCTGTTGTTCAAATTTTTGTTACTCCAATGGATGGTAAACTTGTCATTATGGAAGGTAGTCTGTTCTCGAGATTTTGGTTATTCCAATGGATGGTAACCTTGTCATTATGGAAGGTAGTCTTTTGTCGAGATTTTTTTTACTTTAATGGATGGTAGCCTTGTCATTATTGAAGTTAGTCTATTGTCGATATCTTTGTTACTCCAATGGATGATGGCCTTTTCATTATGCAAGGTAGTCTGTTGTTCAGATTTTTGTTACTCCAATGGATGGTAGCCTTGTCATTAATGAAGGTAGTCTATTGTCGAGATGTTTGTTATTCCAATGGATGGTAGCCTTATAATTATGGAAGGTAGTTTTTTATGGAGAATTTTGTTACTCCAATGGATGGTAGCCATTTCATTATGGAAGGTTGTCTGTTGTCGAGATTTTTGTTACCCTAATGGATGTATCCTTGTCATTATAGAAGGTAGTCTATTGTCGATATTTTTATTACTCCAATGAATGGTAGCCTTGTCGTTATGGAAGGTAGTCTGTCTTTGAGATTTCTGTTACTCCAATGGATTGTAGCCTTGTAATTATGTAATGTAGTCTGTTGGTCAAATTTTTGTTACTCCAATGGATGGTAGCCTTGTCATTATGGAAGGTAGTCTTTTGTCGAGATTTTTGTTACTCCAATGGATGGTAGCCTTGTCATTATTGAAGGTAGTCTATTGTCGATATCTTTGGTACTCCAATGGATGATAGCCTTGTGATTATGCAAGGTAGTCTGTTGTTGAGATTTTTGTTACTCCAATGGATGGTATCCTTGTCATTATGGAAGGTAGTCTATTGTCGAGATGTTTGTTATTCCAATGGATGGTAGCCTTATCATTATGGAAGGTAGTTTTTTATGGAGATTTTTGTTACTCCAATGGATGGTAGCCTTGTAATTATGGAAGGTAGTCTGTTGTCAAGATTTTTTTTACCCCAATGGATGTAGCCTTGTCATTAAAAAAGGTAGTCTGTTGTCGATATTTTTGTTACTCCAATGATTAGTAGCCTTGTCGTTATGGAAGGTAGTCAGTCATTGAGATTTCTGTTACTCCAACGGATTGTAGCCTTGTCATTAGGTAAGGTAGTCTGTTGTTCAAATTTTTGTTACTCCAATGGATGGTAAACTTGTCATTATGGAAGGTAGTCTGTTCTCGAGATTTTGGTTATTCCAATGGATGGTAACCTTGTCATTATGGAAGGTAGTCTTTTGTCGAGATTTTTGTTACTCCAATGGATGGTAGCCTTGTCATTATTGAAGTTAGTCTATTGTTGATATCTTTGTTACTCCAATGGATGATAGCCTTTTCATTATGCAAGGTAGTCTGTTGTTCAGATTTTTTTTACTCCAATGGATGGTAGCCTTGTCATTAATGAAGGTAGTCTATTGTCGAGATGTTTGTTATTCCAATGGATGGTAGCCTTATAATTATGGAAGGTAGTTTTTTATGGAGATTTTTGTTACTCCAATGGATGGTAGCCTTGTCATTATGGAAGGTAGTCTATTATCGATATCTTTGGTACTCCAATGGATGAAAGCCTTGTGATTATGCAAGGTAGTCTGTTGTTCAGATTTTTGTTACCCCAATGGATGTATCATTGTCATTATAGAAGGTAGTCTGTTGTCGATATTTTTGTTACTCCAATGAATGGTAGCCTTGTCGTTATGGAAGGTAGTCAGTCGTTGAGATTTCTGTTACTCCAATGGATTGTAGCCTTGTAATCATGTAAGGTAGTTTGTTGTACAAATTTTTTTTACTCCAATGGAAGGTAGCCTTGTCATTATGGAAGGTAGTCTGTTGTCGAGATTTTGGTTATTCCAATGGATGGTAACCTTGTCATTATGGAAGGTAGTCTTTTGTCGAGATTTTTTTTACTTTAATGGATGGTAGCCTTGTCATTATTGAAGTTAGTCTATTGTCGATATCTTTGTTACTCCAATGGATAATAGCCTTGTCATTATGCAAGGTAGTCTGTTGATCAGATTTTTGTTACTCCAATGGATGGTAGCCTTGTCATTAATGAAGGTAGTCTATTGTCGAGATGTTTGTTATTCCAATGGATGGTAGCCTTATCATTATGGAAGGTAGTTTTTTATGGAGATTTTTGTTACTCGAATGGATGGTAGCCTTGTCATTATGGAAGGTATCCTTTTCTCGAGATGTTTGTTATTCCAATGGATGGTAGCCTTATCATTATGGAAGGTAGTTTTTTATGGAGATTTTTGTTACTCCAATGGATGGTAGCCTTGTCATTATGGAAGGTAGTCTGTTGTCAAGATTTTTGTTACCCCAATGGATGTAGCCTTGTCATTAAAAAAGGTAGTCTGTTGTCGATATTTTTGTTACTCCAATGAATAGTAGCCTTGTCGTTATGGAAGGTAGTCAGTCATTGAGATTTCTGTTACTCCAATGGATTGTAGCCTTGTCATTAGGTAAGGTAGTCTGTTGTTCAAATTTTTGTTACTCCAATGGATGGTAAACTTGTCATTATGGAAGGTAGTCTGTTCTCGAGATTTTGGTTATTCCAATGGATGGTAACCTTGTCATTATGGAAGGTAGTCTTTTGTCGAGATTTTTTTTACTTTAATGGATGGTAGCCTTGTCATTATTGAAGTTAGTCTATTGTCGATATCTTTGTTACTCCAATGGATGATGGCCTTTTCATTATGCAAGGTAGTCTGTTGTTCAGATTTTTGTTACTCCAATGGATGGTAGCCTTGTCATTAATGAAGGTAGTCTATTGCCGAGATGTTTGTTATTCCAATGGATGGTAGCCTTATAATTATGGAAGGTAGTTTTTTATGGAGATTTTTGTTACTCCAATGGATGGTAGCCATTTCATTATGGAAGGTTGTCTGTTGTCGAGATTTTTGTTACCCTAATGGATGTATCCTTGTCATTATAGAAGGTAGTCTATTGTCGATATTTTTATTACTCCAATGAATGGTAGCCTTGTCGTTATGGAAGGTAGTCTGTCTTTGAGATTTCTGTTACTCCAATGGATTGTAGCCTTGTAATTATGTAAGGTAGTCTGTTGGTCAAATTTTTGTTACTCCAATGGATGGTAGCCTTGTCATTATGGAAGGTAGTCTTTTGTCGAGATTTTTGTTACTCCAATGGATGGTAGCCTTGTCATTATTGAAGGTAGTCTATTGTCGATATCTTTGGTACTCCAATGGATGATAGCCTTGTGATTATGCAAGGTAGTCTGTTGTTGAGATTTTTGTTACTCCAATGGATGGTATCCTTGTCATTATGGAAGGTAGTCTATTGTCGAGATGTTTGTTATTCCAATGGATGGTAGCCTTATCATTATGGAAGGTAGTTTTTTATGGAGATTTTTGTTACTCCAATGGATGGTAGCCTTGTAATTATGGAAGGTAGTCTGTTGTCAAGATTTTTGTTACCCCAATGGATGTAGCCTTGTCATTAAAAAAGGTAGTCTGTTGTCGATATTTTTGTTACTCCAATGAATAGTAGCCTTGTCGTTATGGAAGGTAGTCAGTCATTGAGACTTCTGTTACTCCAACGGATTGTAGCCTTTTCATTAGGTAAGGTAGTCTGTTGTTCAATTTTTTGTTACTCCAATGGATGGTAAACTTGTAATTATGGAAGGTAGTCTGTTCTCGAGATTTTGGTTATTCCAATGGATGGTAACCTTGTCATTATGGAAGGTAGTCTTTTGTCGAGATTTTTGTTACTCCAATGGATGGTAGCCTTGTCATTATTGAAGTTAGTCTATTGTTGATATCTTTGTTACTCCAATGGATGATAGCCTTTTCATTATGCAAGGTAGTCTGTTGTTCAGATTTTTTTTACTCCAATGGATGGTAGCCTTGTCATTAATGAAGGTAGTCTATTGTCGAGATGTTTGTTATTCCAATGGATGTTAGCCTTATAATTATGGAAGGTAGTTTTTTATGGAGATTTTTGTTACTCGAATGGATGGTAGCCTTGTCATTATGGAAGGTAGTCTATTGTCGATATCTTTGGTACTCCAATGGATGAAAGCCTTGTGATTATGCAAGGTAGTCTGTTGTTCAGATTTTTGTTACCCCAATGGATGTATCATTGTCATTATAGAAGGTAGTCTGTTGTCGATATTTTTGTTACTCCAATGAATGGTAGCCTTGTCGTTATGGAAGGTAGTCAGTCGTTGAGATTTCTGTTACTCCAATGGATTGTAGCCTTGTAATCATGTAAGGTAGTTTGTTGTACAAATTTTTTTTACTCCAATGGAAGGTAGCCTTGTCATTATGGAATGTAGTCTGTTGTCGAGATTTTGGTTATTCCAATGGATTGTAACCTTGTCATTATGGAAGGTAGTCTTTTGTCGAGATTTTTTTTACTTTAATGGATGGTAGCCTTGTCATTATTGAAGTTAGTCTATTGTCGATATCTTTGTTACTCCAATGGATAATAGCCTTGTCATTATGCAAGGTAGTCAGTTGATCAGATTTTTGTTACTCCAATGGATGGTAGCCTTGTCATTAATGAAGGTAGTCTATTGTCGAGATGTTTGTTATTCCAATGGATGGTAGCCTTATCATTATGGAAGGTAGTTTTTTATGGAGATTTTTGTTACTCGAATGGATGGTAGCCTTGTCATTATGGAAGGTATCCTATTCTCGAGATGTTTGTTATTCCAATGGATGGTAGCCTTATCATTATGGAAGGTAGTTTTTTATGGAGATTTTTGTTACTCCAATGGATGGTAGCCTTGTCATTATGGAAGGTAGTCTGTTGTCAAGATTTTTGTTACCCCAATGGATGTAGCCTTGTCATTAAAAAAGGTAGTCTGTTGTCGATATTTTTGTTACTCCAATGAATAGTAGCCTTGTCGTTATGGAAGGTAGTCAGTCATTGAGATTTCTGTTACTCCAATGGATTGTAGCCTTGTCATTAGGTAAGGTAGTCTGTTGTTCAAATTTTTGTTACTCCAATGGATGGTAAACTTGTCATTATGGAAGGTAGTCTGTTCTCGAGATTTTGGTTATTCCAATGGATGGTAACCTTGTCATTATGGAAGGTAGTCTTTTGTCGAGATTTTTTTTACTTTAATGGATGGTAGCCTTGTCATTATTGAAGTTAGTCTATTGTCGATATCTTTGTTAATCCAATGGATGATGGCCTTTTCATTATGCAAGGTAGTCTGTTGTTCAGATTTTTGTTACTCCAATGGATGGTAGCCTTGTCATTAATGAAGGTAGTCTATTGTCGAGATGTTTGTTATTCCAATGGATGGTAGCCTTATAATTATGGAAGGTAGTTTTTTATGGAGATTTTTGTTACTCCAATGGATGGTAGCCATTTCATTATGGAAGGTTATCTGTTGTCGAGATTTTTGTTACCCTAATGGATGTATCCTTGTCATTATAGAAGGTAGTCTATTGTCGATATTTTTATTACTCCAATGAATGGTAGCCTTGTCGTTATGGAAGGTAGTCTGTCTTTGAGATTTCTGTTACTCCAATGGATTGTAGCCTTGTAATTATGTAAGGTAGTCTGTTGGTCAAATTTTTGTTACTCCAATGGATGGTAGCCTTGTCATTATGGAAGGTAGTCTTTTGTCGAGATTTTTGTTACTCCAATGGATGGTAGCCTTGTCATTATTGAAGGTAGTCTATTGTCGATATCTTTGGTACTCCAATGGATGATAGCCTTGTGATTATGCAAGGTAGTCTGTTGTTGAGATTTTTGTTACTCCAATGGATGGTATCCTTGTCATTATGGAAGGTAGTCTATTGTCGAGATGTTTGTTATTCCAATGGATGGTAGCCTTATCATTATGGAAGGTAGTTTTTATGGAGATTTTTGTTACTCCAATGGATGGTAGCCTTGTCATTATGGAAGGTAGTCTGTTGTCAAGATTTTTGTTACCCCAATGGATGTAGCCTTGTCATTAAAAAAGGTAGTCTGTTGTCGATATTTTTGTTACTCCAATGAATAGTAGCCTTGTCGTTATGGAAGGTAGTCAGTCATTGAGATTTCTGTTACTCCAATGGATTGTAGCCTTGTCATTAGGTAAGGTAGTCTGTTGTTCAAATTTTTGTTACTCCAATGGATGGTAAACTTGTCATTATGGAAGGTAGTCTGTTCTCGAGATTTTGGTTATTCCAATGGATGGTAACCTTGTCATTATGGAAGGTAGTCTTTTGTCGAGATTTTTTTTACTTTAATGGATGGTAGCCTTGTCATTATTGAAGTTAGTCTATTGTCGATATCTTTGTTACTCCAATGGATAATAGCCTTGTCATTATGCAAGGTAGTCTGTTGATCAGATTTTTGTTACTCCAATGGATGGTAGCCTTGTCATTAATGAAGGTAGTCTATTGTCGAGATGTTTGTTATTCCAATGGATGGTAGCCTTATCATTATGGAAGGTAGTTTTTTATGGAGATTTTTGTTACTCGAATGGATGGTAGCCTTGTCATTATGGAAGGTATCCTATTCTCGAGATGTTTGTTATTCCAATGGATGGTAGCCTTATCATTATGGAAGGTAGTTTTTTATGGAGATTTTTGTTACTCCAATGGATGGTAGCCTTGTCATTATGGAAGGTAGTCTGTTGTCAAGATTTTTGTTACCCCAATGGATGTAGCCTTGTCATTAAAAAAGGTAGTCTGTTGTCGATATTTTTGTTACTCCAATGAATAGTAGCCTTGTCGTTATGGAAGGTAGTCAGTCATTGAGATTTCTGTTACTCCAATGGATTGTAGCCTTGTCATTAGGTAAGGTAGTCTGTTGTTCAAATTTTTGTTACTCCAATGGATGGTAAACTTGTCATTATGGAAGGTAGTCTGTTCTCGAGATTTTGGTTATTCCAATGGATGGTAACCTTGTCATTATGGAAGGTAGTCTTTTGTCGAGATTTTTTTTACTTTAATGGATGGTAGCCTTGTCATTATTGAAGTTAGTCTATTGTCGATATCTTTGTTACTCCAATGGATAATAGCCTTGTCATTATGCAAGGTAGTCTGTTGATCAGATTTTTGTTACTCCAATGGATGGTAGCCTTGTCATTAATGAAGGTAGTCTATTGTCGAGATGTTTGTTATTCCAATGGATGGTAGCCTTATCATTATGGAAGGTAGTTTTTTATGGAGATTTTTGTTACTCGAATGGATGGTAGCCTTGTCATTATGGAAGGTATCCTATTCTCGAGATGTTTGTTATTCCAATGGATGGTAGCCTTATCATTATGGAAGGTAGTTTTTTATGGAGATTTTTGTTACTCCAATGGATGGTAGCCTTGTCATTATGGAAGGTAGTCTGTTGTCAAGATTTTTGTTACCCCAATGGATGTAGCCTTGTCATTAAAAAAGGTAGTCTGTTGTCGATATTTTTATTACTCCAATGAATAGTAGCCTTGTCGTTATGGAAGGTAGTCAGTCATTGAGATTTCTGTTACTCCAATGGATTGTAGCCTTGTCATTAGGTAAGGTAGTCTGTTGTTCAAATTTTTGTTACTCCAATGGATGGTAAACTTGTCATTATGGAAGGTAGTCTGTTCTCGAGATTTTGGTTATTCCAATGGATGGTAACCTTGTCATTATGGAAGGTAGTCTTTTGTCGAGATTTTTTTTACTTTAATGGATGGTAGCCTTGTCATTATTGAAGTTAGTCTATTGTCGATATCTTTGTTAATCCAATGGATGATGGCCTTTTCATTATGCAAGGTAGTCTGTTGTTCAGATTTTTGTTACTCCAATGGATGGTAGCCTTGTCATTAATGAAGGTAGTCTATTGTCGAGATGTTTGTTATTCCAATGGATGGTAGCCTTATAATTATGGAAGGTAGTTTTTTATGGAGATTTTTGTTACTCCAATGGATGGTAGCCATTTCATTATGGAAGGTTATCTGTTGTCGAGATTTTTGTTACCCTAATGGATGTATCCTTGTCATTATAGAAGGTAGTCTATTGTCGATATTTTTATTACTCCAATGAATGGTAGCCTTGTCGTTATGGAAGGTAGTCTGTCTTTGAGATTTCTGTTACTCCAATGGATTGTAGCCTTGTAATTATGTAAGGTAGTCTGTTGGTCAAATTTTTGTTACTCCAATGGATGGTAGCCTTGTCATTATGGAAGGTAGTCTTTTGTCGAGATTTTTGTTACTCCAATGGATGGTAGCCTTGTCATTATTGAAGGTAGTCTATTGTCGATATCTTTGGTACTCCAATGGATGATAGCCTTGTGATTATGCAAGGTAGTCTGTTGTTGAGATTTTTGTTACTCCAATGGATGGTATCCTTGTCATTATGGAAGGTAGTCTATTGTCGAGATGTTTGTTATTCCAATGGATGGTAGCCTTATCATTATGGAAGGTAGTTTTTTATGGAGATTTTTGTTACTCCAATGGATGGTAGCCTTGTCATTATGGAAGGTAGTCTGTTGTCAAGATTTTTGTTACCCCAATGGATGTAGCCTTGTCATTAAAAAAGGTAGTCTGTTGTCGATATTTTTGTTACTCCAATGAATAGTAGCCTTGTCGTTATGGAAGGTAGTCAGTCATTGAGATTTCTGTTACTCCAATGGATTGTAGCCTTGTCATTAGGTAAGGTAGTCTGTTGTTCAAATTTTTGTTACTCCAATGGATGGTAAACTTGTCATTATGGAAGGTAGTCTGTTCTCGAGATTTTGGTTATTCCAATGGATGGTAACCTTGTCATTATGGAAGGTAGTCTTTTGTCGAGATTTTTTTTACTTTAATGGATGGTAGCCTTGTCATTATTGAAGTTAGTCTATTGTCGATATCTTTGTTACTCCAATGGATAATAGCCTTGTCATTATGCAAGGTAGTCTGTTGATCAGATTTTTGTTACTCCAATGGATGGTAGCCTTGTCATTAATGAAGGTAGTCTATTGTCGAGATGTTTGTTATTCCAATGGATGGTAGCCTTATCATTATGGAAGGTAGTTTTTTATGGAGATTTTTGTTACTCGAATGGATGGTAGCCTTGTCATTATGGAAGGTATCCTATTCTCGAGATGTTTGTTATTCCAATGGATGGTAGCCTTATCATTATGGAAGGTAGTTTTTTATGGAGATTTTTGTTACTCCAATGGATGGTAGCCTTGTCATTATGGAAGGTAGTCTGTTGTCAAGATTTTTGTTACCCCAATGGATGTAGCCTTGTCATTAAAAAAGGTAGTCTGTTGTCGATATTTTTATTACTCCAATGAATAGTAGCCTTGTCGTTATGGAAGGTAGTCAGTCATTGAGATTTCTGTTACTCCAATGGATTGTAGCCTTGTCATTAGGTAAGGTAGCCTGTTGTTCAAATTTTTGTTACTCCAATGGATGGTAAACTTGTCATTATGGAAGGTAGTCTGTTCTCGAGATTTTGGTTATTCCAATGGATGGTAACCTTGTCATTATGGAAGGTAGTCTTTTGTCGAGATTTTTTTTACTTTAATGGATGGTAGCCTTGTCATTATTGAAGTTAGTCTATTGTCGATATCTTTGTTACTCCAATGGATGATGGCCTTTTCATTATGCAAGGTAGTCTGTTGTTCAGATTTTTGTTACTCCAATGGATGGTAGCCTTGTCATTAATGAAGGTAGTCTATTGTCGAGATGTTTGTTATTCCAATGTATGGTAGCCTTATAATTATGGAAGGTAGTTTTTTATGGAGATTTTTGTTACTCCAATGGATGGTAGCCATTTCATTATGGAAGGTTGTCTGTTGTCGAGATTTTTGTTAACCTAATGGATGTATCCTTGTCATTATAGAAGGTAGTCTATTGTCGATATTTTTATTACTCCAATGAATGGTAGCCTTGTCGTTATGGAAGGTAGTCTGTCTTTGAGATTTCTGTTACTCCAATGGATTGTAGCCTTGTAATTATGTAAGGTAGTCTGTTGGTAAAATTTTTGTTACTCCAATGGATGGTAGCCTTGTCATTATGGAAGGTAGTCTTTTGTCGAGATTTTTGTTACTCCAATGGATGGTAGCCTTGTCATTATTGAAGGTAGTCTATTGTCGATATCTTTGGTACTCCAATGGATGATAGCCTTGTGATTATGCAAGGTAGTCTGTTGTTGATATTTTTGTTACTCCAATGGATGGTATCCTTGTCATTATGGAAGGTAGTCTATTGTCGAGATGTTTGTTATTCCAATGGATGGTAGCCTTATCATTATGGAAGGTAGTTTTTTATGGAGATTTTTGTTACTCCAATGGATGGTAGCCTTGTCATTATGGAAGGTAGTCTGTTGTCAAGATTTTTGTTACCCCAATGGATGTAGCCTTGTCATTAAAAAAGGTAGTCTGTTGTCGATATTTTTGTTACTCCAATGAATAGTAGCCTTATCGTTATGGAAGGTAGTCAGTCATTGAGATTTCTGTTACTCCAATGGATTGTAGCCTTGTCATTAGGTAAGGTAGTCTGTTGTTCAAATTTTTGTTACTCCAATGGATGGTAAACTTGTCATTATGGAAGGTAGTCTGTTCTCGAGATTTTGGTTATTCCAATGGATGGTAACCTTGTCATTATGGAAGGTAGTCTTTTGTCGAGATTTTTGTTACTCCAATGGATGGTAGCCTTGTCATTATTGAAGTTAGTCTATTGTTGATATCTTTGTTACTCCAATGGATGATAGCCTTTTCATTATGCAAGGTAGTCTGTTGTTCAGATTTTTTTTACTCCGATGGATGGTAGCCTTGTCATTAATGAAGGTAGTCTATTGTCGAGATGTTTGTTATTCCAATGGATGGTAGCCTTATAATTATGGAAGGTAGTTTTTTATGGAGATTTTTGTTACTCCGATGGATGGTAGCCTTGTCATTATGGAAGGTAGTCTATTGTCGATATCTTTGGTACTCCAATGGATGAAAGCCTTGTGATTATGCAAGGTAGTCTGTTGTTCAGATTTTTGTTACCCCAATGGATGTATCATTGTCATTATAGAAGGTAGTCTGTTGTCGATATTTTTGTTACTCTAATGAATGGTAGCCTTGTCGTTATGGAAGGTAGTCAGTCGTTGAGATTTCTGTTACTCCAATGGATTGTAGCCTTGTAATCATGTAAGGTAGTTTGTTGTACAAATTTTTTTTACTCCAATGGAAGGTAGCCTTGTCATTATGGAAGGTAGTCTGTTGTCGAGATTTTGGTTATTCCAATGGATGGTAACCTTGTCATTATGGAAGGTAGTCTTTTGTCGAGATTTTTTTTACTTTAATGGATGGTAGCCTTGTCATTATTGAAGTTAGTCTATTGTCGATATCTTTGTTACTCCAATGGATAATAGCCTTGTCATTATGCAAGGTAGTCTGTTGATCAGATTTTTGTTACTCCAATGGATGGTAGCCTTGTCATTAATGAAGGTAGTCTATTGTCGAGATGTTTGTTATTCCAATGGATGGTAGCCTTATCATTATGGAAGGTAGTTTTTTATGGAGATTTTTGTTACTCGAATGGATGGTAGCCTTGTCATTATGGAAGGTATCCTATTCTCGAGATGTTTGTTATTCCAATGGATGGTAGCCTTATCATTATGGAAGGTAGTTTTTTATGGAGATTTTTGTTACTCCAATGGATGGTAGCCTTGTCATTATGGAAGGTAGTCTGTTGTCAAGATTTTTGTTACCCCAATGGATGTAGCCTTGTCATTAAAAAAGGTAGTCTGTTGTCGATATTTTTGTTACTCCAATGAATAGTAGCCTTGTCGTTATGGAAGGTAGTCAGTCATTGAGATTTCTGTTACTCCAATGGATTGTAGCCTTGTCATTAGGTAAGGTAGTCTGTTGTTCAAATTTTTGTTACTCCAATGGATGGTAAACTTGTCATTATGGAAGGTAGTCTGTTCTCGAGATTTTGGTTATTCCAATGGATGGTAACCTTGTCATTATGGAAGGTAGTCTTTTGTCGAGATTTTTTTTACTTTAATGGATGGTAGCCTTGTCATTATTGAAGTTAGTCTATTGTCGATATCTTTGTTACTCCAATGGATAATAGCCTTGTCATTATGCAAGGTAGTCTGTTGATCAAATTTTTGTTACTCCAATGGATGGTAGCCTTGTCATTAATGAAGGTAGTCTACTGTCGAGATGTTTGTTATTCCAATGGATGGTAGCCTTATCATTATGGAAGGTAGTTTTTTATGGAGATTTTTGTTACTCGAATGGATGGTAGCCTTGTCATTATGGAAGGTATCCTATTCTCGAGATGTTTGTTATTCCAATGGATGGTAGCCTTATCATTATGGAAGGTAGTTTTTTATGGAGATTTTTGTTACTCCAATGGATGGTAGCCTTGTCATTATGGAAGGTAGTATGTTGTCAAGATTTTTGTTACCCCAATGGATGTAGCCTTGTCATTAAAAAAGGTAGTCTGTTGTCGATATTTTTGTTACTCCAATGAATAGTAGCCTTGTCGTTATGGAAGGTAGTCAATCATTGAGATTTCTGTTACTCCAATGGATTGTAGCCTTGTCATTAGGTAAGGTAGTCTGTTGTTCAAATTTTTGTTACTCCAATGGATGGTAAACTTGTCATTATGGAAGGTAGTCTGTTCTCGAGATTTTGGTTATTCCAATGGATGGTAACCTTGTCATTATGGAAGGTAGTCTTTTGTCGAGATTTTTTTTACTTTAATGGATGGTAGCCTTGTCATTATTGAAGTTAGTCTATTGTCGATATCTTTGTTACTCCAATGGATGATGGCCTTTTCATTATGCAAGGTAGTCTGTTGTTCAGATTTTTGTTACTCCAATGGATGGTAGCCTTGTCATTAATGAAGGTAGTCTATTGTCGAGATGTTTGTTATTCCAATGGATGGTAGCCTTATAATTATGGAAGGTAGTTTTTTATGGAGATTTTTGTTACTCCAATGGATGGTAGCCATTTCATTATGGAAGGTTGTCTGTTGTCGAGATTTTTGTTACCCTAATGGATGTATCCTTGTCATTATAGAAGGTAGTCTATTGTCGATATTTTTATTACTCCAATGAATGGTAGCCTTGTCGTTATGGAAGGTAGTCTGTCTTTGAGATTTCTGTTACTCCAATGGATTGTAGCCTTGTAATTATGTAAGGTAGTCTGTTGGTCAAATTTTTGTTACTCCAATGGATGGTAGCCTTGTCATTATTGAAGGTAGTCTATTGTCGATATCTTTGGTACTCCAATGGATGATAGCCTTGTGATTATGCAAGGTAGTCTGTTGTTGAGATTTTTGTTACTCCAATGGATGGTATCCTTGTCATTATGGAAGGTAGTCTATTGTCGAGATGTTTGTTATTCCAATGGATGGTAGCCTTATCATTATGGAAGGTAGTTTTTTATGGAGATTTTTGTTACTCCAATCGATGGTAGCCTTTTCATTATGGAAGGTAGTCTGTTGTCAAGATTTTTGTTACCCCAATGGATGTATCCTTGTCATTATAGAAGGTAGTCTATTGTCGATATTTTTGTTACTCCAATGAAGGGTAGCCTTGTCATTATGGAAGGTAGTCAGTCATTGAGATTTCTAATACTCCAATGGATTGTAGCCTTGTCATTAGGTAAAGTAGTCTATTGTTCAAATTTTTGTTACTTCAATGGATGGTAGCCTTGTCATTATGGAAGGTTGTTTGTTGTTGAGATTTTGGTTATTCCAATGGATGGTAACCTTGTCATTATGGAAGGTAGTCTTTTGTCGAGATTTTTGTTACTCCAATGGATGGTAGCCTTGTCATTATTGAAGTTAGTCTAATGTCGATATCTTTGTTACTTCAATGGATAATAGCCTTGTCATTATGCAAGGTAGTCTGTTGTTCAGACTTTTGTTACTCCAATGGATGATAGCCTTGTCATTAATGAAGGTAGTCTATTGTCGAGATGTTTGTTATTCCAATGGATGGTAGCCTTATCATTATGGAAGGTAGTTTTTTATGGAGATTTTTGTTACTCGAATGGATGGTAGCCTTGTCATTATAGAAGGTAGCCTATTGTCGAGATGTTTGTTATTCCAATGGATGGTAGCCTTATCATTATGGAAGGTAGTTTTTTATGGAGATTTTTGTTACTCCAATGGATGGTAGCCTTGTCATTATGGAAGGTAGTCTGTTGTCAAGATTTTTGTTACCCCAATGGATGTAGCCTTGTCATTATAAAAGGTAGTCTGTTGTTCAAATTTTTGTTACTCCAATGGATGGTAACCTTGTCATTATGGAAGGTAGTTTGTTCTCGAGATTTTGGTTATTCCAATGGATGGTAACCTTGTCATTATGGAAGGTAGTCTTTTGTCGAGATTTTTGTTACTCAAATGGATGGTAGCCTTGTCATTATTGAAGTTAGTCTATTGTTGATATCTTTGTTACTCCAATGGATGATAGCCTTTTCATTATGCAAGGTAGTCTGTTGTTCAGATTTTTGTTACTCCAATGGATGGTAGCCTTGTCATTAATGAAGGTAGTCTATTGTCGAGATATTTGTTATTCCAATGGATGGTAGCCTTATAATTATGGAAGGTAGTTTTTTATGGAGATTTTTGTTACTCCAATGGATGGTAGCCTTTTCATTATGGAAGGTAGTCTGTTGTCAAGATTTTTGTTATCCCAATGGATGTATCCTTGTCATTATAGAAGGTAGTCTATTGTCGATATTTTTGTTACTCCAATGAAGGGTAGCCTTGTCATTATGGAAGGTAGTCAGTCATTGAGATTTCTGATACTCCAATGGATTGTAGCCTTGTCATTAGGTAAGGTAGTCTATTGTTCAAATTTTTGTTTCTTCAATGGATGGTAGCCTTGTCATTATGGAAGGTTGTTTGTTGTTGAGATTTTGGTTATTCCAATGGATGGTAACCTTGTCATTATGGAAGGTAGTCTTTTGTCGAGATTTTTGTTACTCCAATGGATGGTAGCCTTGTCATTATTGAAGTTAGTCTAATGTCGATATCTTTGTTACTTCAATGGATAATAGCCTTGTCATTATGCAAGGTAGTCTGTTGTTCAGATTTTTGTTACTCCAATGGATGGTAGCCTTGTCATTAATGAAGGTAGTCTATTGTCGAGATGTTTGTTATTCCAATGGATGGTAGCCTTATAATTATGGAAGGTAGTTTTTTATGGAGATTTTTGTTACTCCAATGGATGGTAGCCTTGTCATTATGGAAGGTAGTCTATTGTCGATATCTTTGGTACTCCAATGGATGAAAGCCTTGTGATTATGCAAGGTAGTTTGTTGTTCAGATTTTTGTTACTCCAAAGGATGGTAGCCTTGTCATTATGGAAGGTAGTCTATTGTCGAGATGTTTGTTATTCCAATGGATGGTAGCCTTATCATTAAGGAAGGTATTTTTTTATGGAGATTTTTGTTACTCCAATGGATGGTAGCCTTGTCATTATGGAAGGTAGTCTGTTGTCAAGATTTTTGTTACCCCAATAGATGTATCCTTGTTATTATAGAAGGTAGTCTATTGTCGATATTTTTGCTACTCCAATGAAGGGTAGCCTTGTCGTTATGGAAGGTAGTCAGTCGTTGAGATTTCGGTTACTCCAATGGATTGTAGCCTTGTCATTAGGTAAGGTAGTCTGTTGTTCAAATTTTTGTTACTCCAATGGATGGTAGCCTTGTCATTATTGAAGGTAGTCTGTTGTCGAGATTTTGGTTATTCCAATGGATGGTAACCTTGTCATTATGGAAGGTAGTCTTTTGTCGAGATTTTTGTTACTCCAATGGATGGTAGCCTTGTCATTATTGAAGTTAGTCTATTGTTGATATCTTTGTTACTCCAATGGATGATAGCCTTTTCATTATGCAAGGTAGTCTGTTGTTCAGATTTTTTTTACTCCAATGGATGGTAGCCTTGTCATTAATGAAGGTAGTCTATTGTCGAGATGTTTGTTATTCCAATGGATGGTATCCTTATAATTATGGAAGGTAGTTTTTTATGGAGATTTTTGTTACTCCAATGGATGGTAGGCTTGTCATTATGGAAGGTAGTCTATTGTTGAGATTTTTGTTACCCCAATGGATGTATCATTGTCATTATAGAAGGTAGTCTGTTGTCGATATTTTTGTTACTCCAATGAATGGTAGCCTTGTCGTTATGGAAGGTAGTCAGTCGTTGAGATTTCTGTTACTCCAATGGATTGCAGCCTTGTAATCATGTAAGGTAGTTTGTTGTACAAATTTTTTTTACTCCAATGGAAGGTAGCCTTGTCATTATGGAAGGTAGTATGTTGTCGAGATTTTGGTTATTCCAATGGATGGTAACCTTGTCATTATGGAAGGTAGTCTTTTGTCGAGATTTTTGTTACTCCAATGGATGGTAGCCTTGTCATTATTGAAGTTAGTCTATTCTTGATATCTTTGTTACTCCAATGGATGATAGCCTTTTCATTATGCAAGGTAGTCTGTTGTTCAGATTTTTTTTACTCCAATGGATGGTAGCCTTGTCATTAATGAAGGTAGTCTATTGTCGAGATGTTTGTTATTCCAATGGATGGTAGCCTTATAATTATGGAAGGTAGTTTTTTATGGAGATTTTTGTTACTCCAATGGATGGTAGCCTTGTCATTATGGAAGGTAGTCTATTGTCGATATCTTTGATACTCCAATGGATGAAAGCCTTGTGATTATGCAAGGTAGTCTGTTGTTCAGATTTTTGTTACCCCAATGGATGTATCATTGTCATTATAGAAGGTAGTCTGTTGTCGATATTTTTGTTACTCCAATGAATGGTAGCCTTGTCGTTATGGAAGGTAGTCAGTCGTTGAGAATTCTCTTACTCCAATGGATTGTACCCTTGTAATCATGTAAGGTAGTTTGTTGTACAAATTTTTTTACTCCAATGGAAGGTAGCCTTGTCATTATAGAAGGTAGTCTGTTGTCGAGATTTTGGTTATTCCAATGGATGGTAACCTTGTCATTATGGAAGGTAGTCTTTTGTCGAGATTTTTGTTACTCCAATGGATGGTAGCCTTGTCATTATTGAAGTTAGTCTAATGTCGATATCTTTGTTACTCCAATGGATAATAGCCTTGTCGTTATGCAAGGTAGTCTGTTGATCAGATTTTTGTTACTCCAATGGATGGTAGCCTTGTCATTAATGAAGGTAGTCTATTGTCGAGATGTTTGTTATTCCAATGGATGGTAGCCTTATCATTATGGAAGGTAGTTTTTTATGGAGATTTTTGTTACTCGAATGGATGGTAGCCTTGTCATTATGGAAGGTATCCTATTCTCGAGATGTTTGTTATTCCAATGGATGGTAGCCTTATCATTATGGAAGGTAGTCTGTTGTCAATATTTTTGTTACCCCAATGGATGTAGCCTTGTCATTATGGAAGGTAGTCTGTTGTCAAGATTTTTGTTTTTCCCAATGGATGTAGCCTTGTCATTAAAAAAGGTAGTCTATTGTCGATATTTTTGCTACTCCAATGAAGGGTAGCCTTGTCGTTATGGAAGGTAGTCAGTCGTTGAGATTTCTGTTACTCCAATGGATTGTAGCCTTGTCATTAGGTAAGGTAGTCTGTTGTTCAAATTTTTGTTACTCCAATGGATGGTAGCCTTGTCATTATTGAAGGTAGTCTGTTGTCGAGATTTTTGTTATTCCAATGGATGGTAACCTTGTCATTATGGAAGGTAGTCTTTTGTCGAGATTTTTGTTACTCCAATGGATGGTAGCCTTGTCATTATTGAAGTTAGTCTATTGTTGATATCTTTGTTACTCCAATGGATGATAGCCTTTTCATTATGCAAGGTAGTCTGTTGTTCAGATTTTTTTTACTCCAATGGATGGTAGCCTTGTCATTAATGAAGGTAGTCTATTGTCGAGATGTTTGTTATTCCAATGGATGGTAGCCTTATAATTATGGAAGGTAGTTTTTTATGGAGATTTTTGTTACTCCAATGGATGGTAGCCTTGTCATTATGGAAGGTAGTCTGTTGTCGAGATTTTTGTTACCCCAATGGATGTATCATTGTTATTATAGAAGGTAGTCTGTTGTCGATATTTTTGTTACTCCAATGAATGGTAGCCTTGTCGTTATGGAAGGTAGTCAGTCGTTGAGATTTCTGTTACTCCAATGGATTGTAGCCTTGTAATCATGTAAGGTAGTTTGTTGTACAAATTTTTTTTACTCCAATGGAAGGTAGCCTTGTCATTATGGAAGGTAGTATGTTGTCGAGATTTTGGTTATTCCAATGGATGGTAACCTTGTCATTATGGAAGGTAGTCTTTTGTCGAGATTTTTGTTACTCCAATGGATGGTAGCCTTGTCATTATTGAAGTTAGTCTATTGTTGATATCTTTGTTACTCCAATGGATGGTAGCCTTATCATTATGGAAGGTAGTCTGTTGTCAAGATTTTTGTTACCCCAATGGATGTAGCCTTGTCATTATGGAAGGTAGTCTATTGTCAAGATTTTTGTTTTTCCCAATGGATGTAGCCTTGTCATTAAAAAAGGTAGTCTGTTGTCGATATTTTTGCTACTCCAATGAAGGGTAGCCTTGTCGATATGGAAGGTAGTCAGTCGTTGAGATTTCTGTTACTCCAATGGATTGTAGCCTTGTCATTAGGTAAGGTAGTCTGTTGTTCAAATTTTGGTTACTCCAATGGATGGTAGCCTTGTCATTATTGAAGGTAGTCTGTTGTCGAGATTTTGGTTATTCCAATGGATGGTAACCTTGTCATTATGGAAGGTAGTCTTTTGTCGAGATTTTTGTTACTCCAATGGATGGTAGCCTTGTCATTATTGAAGTTAGTCTATTGTTGATATCTTTGTTACTACCATGGATGATAGCTTTTTCATTATGCAAGGTAGTCTGTTGTTCAGATTTTTTTTACTCCAATGGATGGTAGCCTTGTCATTAATGAAGGTAGTCTATTGTCGAGATGTTTGTTATTCCAATGGATGGTAGCCTTATAATTATGGAAGGTAGTTTTTTATGGAGATTTTTGTTACTCCAATGGATGGTAGCCTTGTCATTATGGAAGGTAGTCTATTGTCGATATCTTTGGTACTCCAATGGATGAAAGCCTTGTGATTATGCAAGGTAGTCTGTTGTTCAGATTTTTGTTACCCCAATGGATGTATCATTGTCATTATAGAAGGTAGTCTGTTGTCGATATTTTTGTTACTCCAATGAATGGTAGCCTTGTCGTTATGGAAGGTAGTCAGTCGTTGAGATTTCTGTTACTCCAATGGATTGTACCCTTGTAATCATGTAAGGTAGTTTGTTGTACAAATTTATTTACTCCAATGGAAGGTAGCCTTGTCATTATAGAAGGTAGTCTGTTGTCGAGATTTTGGTTATTCCAATGGATGGTAACCTTGTCATTATGGAAGGTAGTCTTTTGTCGAGATTTTTGTTACTCCAATGGATGGTAGCCTTGTCATTATTGAAGTTAGTCTAATGTCGATATCTTTGTTACTCCAATGGATAATAGCCTTGTCATTATGCAAGGTAGTCTGTTGATCAGATTTTTGTTACTCCAATGGATGGTAGCCTTGTCATTAATGAAGGTAGTCTATTGTCGAGATGTTTGTTATTCCAATGGATGGTAGCCTTATCATTATGGAAGGTAGTTTTTTATGGAGATTTTTGTTACTCGAATGGATGGTAGCCTTGTCATTATGGAAGGTATCCTATTCTCGAGATGTTTGTTATTCCAATGGATGGTAGCCTTATCATTATGGAAGGTAGTCTGTTGTCAAGATTTTTGTTACCCCAATGGATGTAGCCTTGTCATTATGGAAGGTAGTCTGTTGTCAAGATTTTTGTTTTTCCCAATGGATGTAGCCTTGTCATTAAAAAAGGTAGTCTGTTGTCGATATTTTTGCTACTCCAATGAAGGGTAGCCTTGTCGTTATGGAAGGTAGTCAGTCGTTGAGATTTCTGTTACTCCAATGGATTGTAGCCTTGTCATTAGGTAAGGTAGTCTGTTGTTCAAATTTTTGTTACTCCAATGGATGGTAGCCTTGTCATTATTGAAGGTTGTCTATTGTCGAGATTTTGGTTATTCCAATGGATGGTAACCTTGTCATTATGGAAGGTAGTCTTTTGTCGAGATTTTTGTTACTCCAATGGATGGTAGCCTTGTCATTATTGAAGTTAGTCTATTGTTGATATCTTTGTTACTCCAATGGATGATAGCCTTTTCATTATGCAAGGTAGTCTGTTGTTCAGATTTTTTTTACTCCAATGGATGGTAGCCTTGTCATTAATGAAGGTAGTCTATTGTCGACATGTTTGTTATTCCAATGGATGGTAGCCTTATAATTATG
This sequence comes from Vicia faba, assembly GCA_948472305.1. NCBI lineage: Eukaryota > Viridiplantae > Streptophyta > Magnoliopsida > Fabales > Fabaceae > Vicia > Vicia faba. The sequence continues at coordinate 677,183,056 of OX451739.1, read as the reverse complement.
GAAGGTAGTTTTTTATGGAGATTTTTGTTACTCCAATGGATGGTAGCCTTGTCATTATGGAAGGTAGTCTGTTGTCGAGATTTTTGTTACCCCAATGGATGGTAACCTTGTCATTATGGAAGGTAGTCTTTTGTCGAGATTTTTGTTACTCCAATGAATGGTAGCCTTGTTGTTATGGAAGGTAGTCAGTCGTTGAGATTTCTGTTACTCCAATGGATTGTAGCCTTGTAATCATGTAAGGTAGTTTGTTGTACACATTTTTTTTACTCCAATGGAAGGTAGCCTTGTCATTATGGAAGGTAGTATGTTGTCGAGATTTTGGTTATTCCAATGGATGGTAATCTTATCATTATGGAAGGTAGTATTTTGTCGAGATTTTTGTTACTCCAATGGATGGTAGCCTTGTCATTATTGAAGTTATTCTATTGTTGATATCTTTGTTACTCCAATGGATGATAGCCTTTTCATTATGCAAGGTAGTCTGTTGTTCAGATTTTTTTTACTCCAATGGATGGTAGCCTTGTCATTAATGAAGGTAGTCTATTGTCGAGATGTTTGTTATTCCAATGGATGGTAGCCTTATAATTATGGAAGGTAGTTTTTTATGGAGATTTTTGTTACTCCAATGGATGGTAGCCTTGTCATTATGGAAGGTAGTCTATTGTCGATATCTTTGGTACTCCAATGGATGAAAGCCTTGTGATTATGCAAGGTAGTCTGTTGTTCAGATTTTTGTTACCCCAATGGATGTATCATTGTCATTATAGAAGGTAGTCTGTTGTCGATATTTTTGTTACTCCAATGAATGGTAGCCTTGTCGTTATGGAAGGTAGTCAGTCGTTGAGATTTTTGTTACTCCAATGGATTGTACCCTTGTAATCATGTAAGGTAGTTTGTTGTACAAATTTTTTTACTCCAATGGAAGGTAGCCTTGTCATTATAGAAGGTAGTCTGTTGTCGAGATTTTGGTTATTCCAATGGATGGTAACCTTGTCATTATGGAAGGTAGTCTTTTGTCGAGATTTTTGTTACTCCAATGGATGGTAGCCTTGTCATTATTGAAGTTAGTCTAATGTCGATATCTTTGTTACTCCAATGGATAATAGCCTTGTCATTATGCAAGGTAGTCTGTTGATCAGATTTTTGTTACTCCAATGGATGGTAGCCTTGTCATTAATGAAGGTAGTCTATTGTCGAGATGTTTGTTATTCCAATGGATGGTAGCCTTATCATTATGGAAGGTAGTTTTTTATGGAGATTTTTGTTACTCGAATGGATGGTAGCCTTGTCATTATTGAAGGTATCCTATTCTCGAGATGTTTGTTATTCCAATGGATGGTAGCCTTATCATTATGGAAGGTAGTCTGTTGTCAATATTTTTGTTACCCCAATGGATGTAGCCTTGTCATTATGGAAGGTAGTCTGTTGTCAAGATTTTTGTTTTTCCCAATGGATGTAGCCTTGTCATTAAAAAAGGTAGTCTATTGTTGATATTTTTGCTACTCCAATGAAGGGTAGCCTTGTCGTTATGGAAGGTAGTCAGTCGTTGAGATTTCTGTTACTCCAATGGATTGTAGCCTTGTCATTAGGTAAGGTAGTCTGTTGTTCAAATATTTGTTACTCCAATGGATGGTAGCCTTGTCATTATTGAAGGTAGTCTGTTGTCGAGATTTTGGTTATTCCAATGGATGGTAACCTTATCATTATGGAAGGTAGTCTTTTGTCGAGATTTTTGTTACTCCAATGGATGGTAGCCTTGTCATTATTGAAGTTAGTCTATTGTTGATATCTTTGTTACTCCAATGGATGATAGCCTTTTCATTATGCAAGGTAGTCTGTTGTTCAGATTTTTTTTACTCCAATGGATGGTAGCCTTGTCATTAATGAAGGTAGTCTATTGTCGAGATGTTTGTTATTCCAATGGATGGTAGCCTTATAATTATGGAAGGTAGTTTTTTATGGATTTTTTTGTTACTCCAATGGATGGTAGCCTTGTCATTATGGAAGGTAGTCTATTGTCGATATCTTTGGTACTCCAATGGATGAAAGCCTTGTGATTATGCAAGGTAGTCTGTTGTTCAGATTTTTGTTACCCCAATGGATGTATCATTGTCATTATAGAAGGTAGTCTGTTGTCGATATTTTTGTTACTCCAATGAATGGTAGCCTTGTCGTTATGGAAGGTAGTCAGTCGTTGAGATTTCTGTTACTCCAATGGATTGTACCCTTGTAATCATGTAAGGTAGTTTGTTGTACAAATTTTTTTACTCCAATGGAAGGTAGCCTTGTCATTATAGAAGGTAGTCTGTTGTCGAGATTTTGGTTATTCCAATGGATGGTAACCTTGTCATTATGGAAGGTAGTCTTTTGTCGAGATTTTTGTTACTCCAATGGATGGTAGCCTTGTCATTATTGAAGTTAGTCTAATGTCGATATCTTTGTTACTCCAATGGATAATAGCCTTGTCATTATGCAAGGTAGTCTGTTGATCAGATTTTTGTTACTCCAATGGATGGTAGCCTTGTCATTAATGAAGGTAGTCTATTGTCGAGATGTTTGTTATTCCAATGGATGGTAGCCTTATCATTATGGAAGGTAGTTTTTTATGGAGATTTTTGTTACTCGAATGGATGGTAGCCTTGTCATTATGGAAGGTATCCTATTCTCGAGATGTTTGTTATTCCAATGGATGGTAGCCTTATCATTATGGAAGGTAGTCTGTTGTCAATATTTTTGTTACCCCAATGGATGTAGCCTTGTCATTATGGAAGGTAGTCTGTTGTCAAGATTTTTATTTTTCCCAATGGATGTAGCCTTGTCATTAAAAAAGGTAGTCTATTGTCGATATTTTTGCTACTCCAATGAAGGGTAGCCTTGTCGTTATGGAAGGTAGTCAGTCGTTGAGATTTCTGTTACTCCAATGGATTGTAGCCTTGTCATTAGGTAAGGTAGTCTGTTGTTCAAATTTTTGTTACTCCAATGGATGGTAGCCTTGTCATTATTGAAGGTAGTCTGTTGTCGAGATTTTTGTTATTCCAATGGATGGTAACCTTGTCATTATGGAAGGTAGTCTTTTGTCGAGATTTTTGTTACTCCAATGGATGGTAGCCTTGTCATTATTGAAGTTAGTCTATTGTTGATATCTTTGTTACTCCAATGGATGATAGCCTTTTCATTATGCAAGGTAGTCTGTTGTTCAGATTTTTTTTACTCCAATGGATGGTAGCCTTGTCATTAATGAAGGTAGTCTATTGTCGAGATGTTTGTTATTCCAATGGATGGTAGCCTTATAATTATGGAAGGTAGTTTTTTATGGAGATTTTTGTTACTCCAATGGATGGTAGCATTGTCATTATGGAAGGTAGTCTGTTGTCGAGATTTTTGTTACCCCAATGGATGTATCATTGTTATTATAGAAGGTAGTCTGTTGTCGATATTTTTGTTACTCCAATGAATGGTAGCCTTGTCGTTATGGAAGGTAGTCAGTCGTTGAGATTTCTGTTACTCCAATGGATTGTAGCCTTGTAATCATGTAAGGTAGTTTGTTGTACAAATTTTTTTTACTCCAATGGAAGGTAGCCTTGTCATTATGGAAGGTAGTATGTTGTCGAGATTTTGGTTATTCCAATGGATGGTAACCTTGTCATTATGGAAGGTAGTCTTTTGTCGAGATTTTTGTTACTCCAATGGATGGTAGCCTTGTCATTATTGAAGTTAGTCTATTGTTTATATCTTTGTTACTCCAATGGATGATAGCCTTTTCATTATGCAAGGTAGTCTGTTGTTCAGATTTTTTTTACTCCAATGGATGGTAGCCTTGTCATTAATGAAGGTAGTCTATTGTCGAGATGTTTGTTATTCCAATGGATGGTAGCCTTATAATTATGGAAGGTAGTTTTTTATGGAGATTTTTGTTACTCCAATGGATGGTAGCCTTGTCATTATGGAAGGTAGTCTATTTTCGATATCTTTGGTACTCCAATGGATGAAAGCCTTGTGATTATGCAAGGTAGTCTGTTGTTCAGATTTTTGTTACCCCAATGGATGTATCATTGACATTATAGAAGGTAGTCTGTTGTCGATATTTTTGTTACTCCAATGAATGGTAGCCTTGTCGTTATGGAAGGTAGTCAGTCATTGAGATTTCTGTTACTCCAATGGATTGTAGCCATGTCATTAGGTAAGGTAGTCTGTTGTTCAAATTTTTGTTACTCCAATGGATGGTAGCCTTTTCATTATTGAAGTTAGTCTATTGTCGATATCTTTGTTACTCCAATGGATGATGGCCTTTTCATTATGCAAGGTAGTCTGTTGTTCAGATTTTTGTTACTCCAATGGATGGTAGCCTTGTCATTAATGAAGGTAGTCTATTGTCGAGATGTTTGTTATTCCAATGGATGGTAGCCTTATAATTATGGAAGGTAGTTTTTTATGGAGATTTTTGTTACTCCAATGGATGGTAGCCTTGTCATTATGGAAGGTTGTCTGTTGTCGAGATTTTTGTTACCCTAATGGATGTATCCTTGTCATTATAAAAGGTAGTCTGTTGTCGATATTTTTATTACTCCAATGAATGGTAGCCTTGTCGTTATGGAAGGTAGTCTGTCTTTGAGATTTCTGTTACTCCAATGGATTGTAGCCTTGTAATTATGTAAGGTAGTCTGTTGGTCAAATTTTTGTTACCCCAATGGATGGTAGCCTTGTCATTATGGAAGGTAGTCTTTTGTCAAGATTTTTGTTACTCCAATGGATGGTAGCCTTGTCATTATTGAAGGTAGTCTATTGTCGATATCTTTGGTACTCCAATGGATGATAGCCTTGTGATTATGCAAGGTAGTCTGTTGTTCAGATTTTTGTTACTCCAATGGATGGTATCCTTGTCATTATGGAAGGTAGTCTATTGTCGAGATGTTTGTTATTCCAATGGATGGTAGCCTTATCATTATGGAAGGTAGTTTTTTATGGAGATTTTTGTTACTCCAATGGATGGTAGCCTTTTCATTATGGAAGGTAGTCTGTTGTCAAGATTTTTGTTACCCCAATGGATGTATCCTTGTCATTATAGAAGGTAGTCTATTGTCGATATTTTTGTTACTCCAATGAAGGGTAGCCTTGTCATTATGGAAGGTAGTCAGTCATTGAGATTTCTGATACTCCAAAGGATTGTAGCCTTGTCATTAGGTAAGGTAGTCTATTGTTCAAATTTTTGTTACTCCAATGGATGGTAGCCTTGTCATTATGGAAGGTTGTTTGTTGTCGAGATTTTGGTTATTCCAATGGATGGTAACCGTGTCATTATGTAAGGTAGTCTTTTGTCGAATTTTTTTTTACTCCAATGGATGGTAGCCTTGTCATTATTGTAGTTAGTCTATTGTCGATATCTTTGTTACTCCAATGGATGATAGCCTTGTCATTATGCAAGGTAGTCTGTTGTTCATATTTTTGTTACTCCAATGGATGCTAGCCTTGTCATTAATGAAGGTAGTCTATTGTCGAGATGTTTGTTATTCCAATGGATGGTAGCCTTATCATTATGGAAGGTAGTTTTTTATGGAGATTTTTGTTACTCCAATGGATGGTAGCCTTGTCATTATGGAAGGTAGTCTGTTGTCCAGATTTTTGTTACCCCAATGGATGTATCCTTGTCATTATAGAAGGTAGTCTATTGTCCATATTTTTGTTAATCCAATGAAGGGTAGCCTTGTAGTTATGGAAGGTAGTCAGTCGTTGAGATTTCTATTACTCCAATGGATTGTAGCCTTTTCATTAGGTAAGGTAGTCTGTTGTTCAAATTTTTGTTACTCCAATGGATGGTAGCCTTATCATTATGGAAGGTTATCTGTTGTCGAGATTTTGGTTATTCCAATGGATGGTAACCTTGTCATTATGGAAGGTAGTCTTTTGTCGAGATTTTTGTTACTCCAATGGATGGTAGCCTTGTCATTATTGAAGTTAGTCTATTGTCGATATCTTTGTTACTCCAATGGATGATAGCCTTGTCATTATGCAAGGTAGTCTATTGTCGATATTTTTGTTACTCCAATGAAGGGTAGCCTTGTCGTTATGGAAGGTAGTCAGTCGTTGAGATTTCTGTTACTCCAATGGATTGTAGCCTTTTCATTAGGTAAGGTAGTCTGTTCTTCAAATTTTTGTTACTCCAATGGATGGTAGCCTTGTCATTATGGAAGGTTGTTTGATATCGAGATTTTGGTTATTCCAATGGATGGTAACCTTGTCATTATGGAAGGTAGTCTTTTGTCGATATTTTTGTTATTCCAATGGATGGTAGCCTTTTCATTATTGAAGTTAGTCTATTGTCGATATCTTTGTTACTCCAATGGATGATAGCTTTGTCATTATGCAAGGTAGTCTGTTGTTCAGATTTTTGTTACTCCAATGGATGGGAGCCTTGTCATTAATGAAGGTAGTCTATTTTCGAGATGTTTGTTATTCCAATGGATGATAGCCTTGTGATTATGCAAGCTAGTCTGTTGTACAGATTTTTGTTACTCCAATGGATGGAAGCCTTGTCATTATTGAAGGTAGTCTATTGTCGATATCTTTGGGACTCCAATGGATGATAGCCTTGTGATTATGCAAGGTAGTCTGTTGTTCAGATTTTTGTTACTCCAATGGATGGTAGCCTTGTCATTATGGAAGGTAGTCTGTTGTCGAGATGTTTGTTATTCCAACGGATGGTAGCCTTATCATTATGGAAGGTAGTTTTTTATGGAGATTTTTGTTACTCCAATGGATGGTAGCCTTGTCATTATGGAAGGTAGTCTATTGTCAAGATTTTTGTTACCCCAATGGATGTATCCTTGTCATTATAGAAGGTAGTCTATTGTCGATATTTTTGTTACTCCAATGAAGGGTAGCCTTGTAGTTATGGAAGGTACTCAGTCGTTGATATTTTTGTTACTCCAATGGATTGTAGCCTTGTCATTAGGTAAGGTAGTCTGTTGTTTAAATTTTTGTTACTCGAATGGATGGTAGCCTTGTCATTATGGAAGGTAGTCTGTCTTTGAGATTTCTGTTACTCCAATGGATTGTAGCCTTGTAATTATGTAAGGTAGTCTGTTGGTCAAATTTTTGTTACTCCAATGGATGGTAGCCTTGTCATTATGGAAGGTAGTCTATTGTCAAGATTTTTGTTACCCCAATGGATGTATCCTTGTCATTATAGAAGGTAGTCTATTGTCGATATTTTTGTTACTCCAATGAAGGGTAGCCTTGTAGTTATGGAAGGTACTCAGTCGTTGATATTTTTGTTACTCCAATGGATTGTAGCCTTGTCATTAGGTAAGGTAGTTTGTTGTTTAAATTTTTGTTACTCGAATGGATGGTAGCCTTGTCATTATGGAAGGTAGTCTGTCTTTGAGATTTCTGTTACTCCAATGGATTGTAGCCTTGTAATTATGTAAGGTAGTCTGTTGGTCAAATTTTTGTTACTCCAATGGATGGTAGCCTTGTCATTATGCAAGGTAGTCTGTTGTTCATATTTTTGTTACTCCAATGGATGGTAGCCTTGTCATTAATGAAGGTAGTCTATTGTCGAGATGTTTGTTATTCCAATGGATGGTAGCCTTATCATTATGGAAGGTAGTTTTTTATGGATATTTTTGTTACTCCAATGGATGGTAGCCTTGTCATTATGGAAGGTAGTCTGTTGTCCAGATTTTTGTTACCCCAATGGATGTATCCTTGTCATTATAGAAGGTAGTCTATTGTCCATATTTTTGTTACTCCAATGAAGGGTAGCCTTGTAGTTATGGAAGGTAGTCAGTCGTTGAGATTTCTATTACTCCAATGGATTGTAGCCTTTTCATTAGGTAAGGTAGTCTGTTGTTCAAATTTTTGTTACTCCAATGGATGGTAGCCTTGTCATTATGGAAGGTTGTCTGTTGTCGAGATTTTGGTTATTCCAATGGATGGTAACCTTGTCATTATGGAAGGTAGTCTTTTGTCGAGATTTTTGTTACTCCAATGGATGGTAGCCTTGTCATTATTGAAGTTAGTCTATTGTCGATATCTTTGTTACTCCAATGGATGATAGCCTTGTCATTATGCAAGGTAGTCTATTGTCGATATTTTTGTTACTCCAAGGAAGGGTAGCCTTGTCGTTATGGAAGGTAGTCAGTCGTTGAGATTTCTGTTACTCCAATGGATTGTAGCCTTTTCATTAGGTAAGGTAGTCTGTTGTTCAAATTTTTGTTACTCCAATGGATGGTAGCCTTGTCATTATGGAAGGTTGTTTGATATCGAGATTTTGGTTATTCCAATGGATGGTAACCTTGTCATTATGGAAGGTAGTCTTTTGTCGATATTTTTGTTATTCCAATGGATGGTAGCCTTGTCATTATGGAAGTTAGTCTATTGTCGATATCTTTGTTACTCCAATGGATGATAGCCTTGTCATTATGCAAGGTAGTCTGTTGTTCATATTTTTGTTACTCCAATGGATGGTAGCCTTGTCATTAATGAAGTTAGTCTATTTTTGAGATGTTTGTTATTCCAATGGATGATAGCCTTGTGATTATGCAAGCTAGTCTGTTGTACAGATTTTTGTTACTCCAATGGATGGTAGCCTTGTCATTATTTAAGGTAGTCTATTGTCGAGATTTTGGTTATTCCAATGGATGGTAACCTTGTCATTATGGAAGGTAGTCTTTTGTAGGAGATTTTTGTTACTCCAATGGATGGTAGCCTTGTCATTATTGAAGTTAGTCTATTGTCGATATCTTTGTTACTCCAATGGATGATAGCCTTGTCATTATGCAAGTTAGTCTGTTGTTCAGATTTTTGTTACTCCAATGGATGGTAGCCTTGTCATTAATGAAGGTAGTCTATTTTCAAGATGTTTGTTATTCCAATGGATGGTAGCCTTATCATTATGGAAGGTAGTTGTTTATGTAGATTTTTGTTACTCCAATGGATGGTAGCCTTGTCATTATGGAAGGTAGTCTGTTGTCGAGATTTTTTTTACCCCAATGGATGTATCCTTGTCATTTTAAAAGGTAGTCTGTTGTCAATATTTTTGTTACTCCAATGAATGGTAGCCTTGTCGTTATGGAAGGTAGTCTGTCATTGAGATTTCTGTTACTCCAATGGCTTGTAGCCTTGTAATTATGTAAGGTAGTCTGTTGGTCAAATTTTTGTTACTCCAATGGATGGTAGCCTTGTCATTGTGGATGGTAGTCTTTTGTCGAGATTTTTTTTACCCCAATGGATGTATCCTTGTCATTATAAAAGGTAGTCTGTTGTCGATATTTTTGTTACTCCAATGGATAATAGCCTTGTCGTTATAGAAGGTAGTCTGTCGTTGAGATTTCTGTTACTCCAATGGATTGTAGCCTTGTAATTATGTAAGGTAGTCTGATGGTCAAATTTTTGTTACTCCAATGGATGGTAGCCTTGTCATTATGGAAGGTAGTCTTTTGTCGAGATTTTTGTTACTCCAAATTGATGGTAGCCTTGTCATTATTGAAGGTAGTCTATTGTCGACATCTTTGTTACTCCAATGGATAATAGCCTTGTGATTATGCAAGGTAGTCTGTTGTTCAGATTTTTGTTACTCTAATGGATGGGAGCCTTGTCATGATGGAACGTAGTCTATTGTCAAGATGTTTGTTATTCCAATGGATAGTAGCCTTATCATTATGGAAGGTAGTCTTTTGTCGAGATTTTTGTTACTCCAAGGGATGGTAGCCTTGTCATTATTGAAGGTAGTCTATTGTCGATATCTTTGGTACTCCAATGGATGATAGCATTGTCGTTATGGAAGGTAGTTTGTCGTTGAGATTTCTATTACTCCAATGGATTATAGCCTTGTCCTTATGTAAGGTAGTCTGTTGTTCAAATTTTTATTACTCCAATGGATGGTAGCCTTGTCATTATGGAAGTTAGTCTATTGTTAAGATTGTTGTTACTCCAATGGATGGTAGCCTTATCATTATGGAAGGTAGTTTTTTATCGAGATTTTTGTTACTCCAATGGATGGTAGCCTTGTCATTATGTATGGTAGACTATTGTGGAGATTTTTATTATTCCAATGGATGGTAGCCTTGTCATTATGGAAGGTAGTTTTTTGTCTAGATTTTTGTTACCCCAATGGATGTAGCTTTATCGTTATAGAAGGTAGTCTGTTGTCGATATTTTTGTTACTCCAATGAATGGTAGCCTTGTCATTATGGAAGGTAGTATGTCGTTGAGATTTTTGTTACTCCAATGGATTGTAGCCTTGTCATTATGGAAGGTAGTATGTTTTTCAGATTTTTGTTATTCCAATGGATGGTAGCCTTGTCATTATGGAAGGTAGTCTATCATTGAGATTTCTGTTACTCCAATGGATTGTAGCCTTGTCATTATGGAAGGTAGTATGTTTTTCAGATTTTTGTTATTCCAATGGATGGTTGCCTTGTCATTATGGAACGTAGTATTTTGTCGAGGTTTTTGTTACTCCAATGGATGGTAGCCTTATTATTATTTAATGTAGTCTATTGTCGATATCTTTGTTACTCTAATGGATGATAGCCTTGTCATTGTGCTAGGTAGTCTGTTGTTCAGATTTTTGTTACTCCCATGGATGGTAGCATTGTCATTATGGAAGGTAGTATATTGTCATGATTTTTGTTATTCCAATGGATGGTAGCCTTGTCATTATGGAAGGTAGTTTTTTGTCGAGATTTTTGTTACTCCAATGGATGGTAGCCTTATCATCATGGAATGTAGTCTGTTGTCGAGACTTTTGTTACCCTAATGGATGTAGCCTTATCATTATAAAAGGTAGTCTGTTGTCGATATTTTTGTTACTCCAATTAAAGGTAGCCTTGTCATTATGGAAGGTAGTCAGTCGTTGCGATTTCTGTTACTCCAATTGATTGTAGCCTTGTCATTAGGTAAGGTAGTCTGTTGTTCTAATTTTTGTTACTCCAATGGATGGTAGCCTTGTCATTATGAAAGGTATTCTGTTGTCGAGATTTTTGTTATTCAAATGGATGGTAACCTTGTCATTATGGAAAGTAGTCTTTTGTAGAGATTTTTGTTACTCCAATGGATGGTAGCCTTGTCATTATTGAAGTTAGTCTATTGTCGATATCTTTGTTACTCCAATGGATGATAGCCTTGTCATTATGCAAGGTAGTCTGTTGTTCAGATTTTTGTTACTCCAATGGATGGTAGCCTTGTCATTAATGAAGGTAGTCTATTGTCGAGATGTTTGTTATTCTAATGGATGGTAGCCTTATCATTATGGAAGGTAGTTGTTTATGTAGATTTTTGTTAATCCAATGGATGGTAGCCTTGTCATTATGGAAGGTAGTCTGTTGTCGAGATTTTTGTTACCCCAATGGATGTATCCTTGTCATTATAGAAGATAGTCTGTTGTCGATATTTTTGTTACTCCAATGAATGGTAGCCTTGTCGTTATGGAAGGTAGTCTGTCGTTGAGATTTCTGTTACTCCAAATTGATGGTAGCCTTGTCATTATTGAAGGTAGTCTATTGTCGATATCTTTGTTACTCCAATGGATGATAGCCTTGTGATTATGCAAGGTAGTCTGTTCTTCAAATTTTTGTTACTCCAATGGATGGTAGCCTTGTCATTATGGAAGGTTGTTTGATATCGAGATTTTGGTTATTCCAATGGATGGTAACCTTGTCATTATGGAAGGTAGTCTTTTGTCGATATTTTTGTTATTCCAATGGATGGTAGCCTTTTCATTATTGAAGTTAGTCTATTGTCGATATCTTTGTTACTCCAATGGATGATAGCTTTGTCATTATGCAAGGTAGTCTGTTGTTCAGATTTTTGTTACTCCAATGGATGGGAGCCTTGTCATTAATGAAGGTAGTCTATTTTCGAGATGTTTGTTATTCCAATGGATGATAGCCTTGTGATTATGCAAGCTAGTCTGTTGTACAGATTTTTGTTACTCCAATGGATGGAAGCCTTGTCATTATTGAAGGTAGTCTATTGTCGATATCTTTGGGACTCCAATGGATGATAGCCTTGTGATTATGCAAGGTAGTCTGTTGTTCAGATTTTTGTTACTCCAATGGATGGTAGCCTTGTCATTATGGAAGGTAGTCTGTTGTCGAGATGTTTGTTATTCCAACGGATGGTAGCCTTATCATTATGGAAGGTAGTTTTTTATGGAGATTTTTGTTACTCCAATGGATGGTAGCCTTGTCATTATGGAAGGTAGTCTATTGTCAAGATTTTTGTTACCCCAATGGATGTATCCTTGTCATTATAGAAGGTAGTCTATTGTCGATATTTTTGTTACTCCAATGAAGGGTAGCCTTGTAGTTATGGAAGGTACTCAGTCGTTGATATTTTTGTTACTCCAATGGATTGTAGCCTTGTCATTAGGTAAGGTAGTCTGTTGTTTAAATTTTTGTTACTCGAATGGATGGTAGCCTTGTCATTATGGAAGGTAGTCTGTCTTTGAGATTTCTGTTACTCCAATGGATTGTAGCCTTGTAATTATGTAAGGTAGTCTGTTGGTCAAATTTTTGTTACTCCAATGGATGGTAGCCTTGTCATTATGGAAGGTAGTCTATTGTCAAGATTTTTGTTACCCCAATGGATGTATCCTTGTCATTATAGAAGGTAGTCTATTGTCGATATTTTTGTTACTCCAATGAAGGGTAGCCTTGTAGTTATGGAAGGTACTCAGTCGTTGATATTTTTGTTACTCCAATGGATTGTAGCCTTGTCATTAGGTAAGGTAGTTTGTTGTTTAAATTTTTGTTACTCGAATGGATGGTAGCCTTGTCATTATGAAAGGTAGTCTGTCTTTGAGATTTCTGTTACTCCAATGGATTGTAGCCTTGTAATTATGTAAGGTAGTCTGTTGGTCAAATTTTTGTTACTCCAATGGATGGTAGCCTTGTCATTATGGAAGGTAGTCTTTTGTCGAGATTTTTGTTACTCCAATGGATGGTAGCCTTGTCATTATTGAAGATAGTCTATTGTCGATATCTTTGGTACTCCAATGGATGATAGCCTTGTGATTATGCAAGGTAATCTGTTGTTCAGATTTTTGTTACTCCAATGGATGGTATCCTTGTCATTATGGAAGGTAGTCTATTGTCGAGATGTTTGTTATTCCAATGGATGGTAGCCTTATCATTATGGAAGGTAGTTTTTTATGGAGATTTTTGTTACTCCAATGGATGGTAGCCTTTTCATTATGGAAGGTAGTCTGTTGTCAAGATTTTTGTTACCCCAATGGATGTATCCTTGTCATTATAGAAGGTAGTCTATTGTCGATATTTTTGTTACTCCAATGAAGGGTAGCCTTGTCATTATGGAAGGTAGTCAGTCATTGAGATTTCTGATACTCCAAAGGATTGTAGCCTTGTCATTAGGTAAGGTAGTCTATTGTTCAAATTTTGGTTACTCCAATGGATGGTAGTCTTGTCATTATGGAAGGTTGTTTGTTGTCGAGATTTTGGTTATTCCAATGGATGGTAACCTTGTCATTATGTAAGGTAGTCTTTTGTCGAATTTTTTTTACTCCAATGGATGGTAGCCTTGTCATTATTGTAGTTAGTATATTGTCGATATCTTTGTTACTCCAATGGATGATAGCCTTGTCATTATGCAAGGTAGTCTGTTGTTCATATTTTTGTTACTCCAATGGATGGTAGCCTTGTCATTAATGAAGGTAGTCTATTGTCGAGATGTTTGTTATTCCAATGGATGGTAGCCTTATCATTATGGAAGGTAGTTTTTTATGGATATTTTTGTTACTCCAATGGATGGTAGCCTTGTCATTATGGAAGGTAGTCTGTTGTCCAGATTTTTGTTACCCCAATGGATGTATCCTTGTCATTATAGAAGGTAGTCTATTGTCCATATTTTTGTTACTCCAATGAAGGGTAGCCTTGTAGTTATGGAAGGTAGTCAGTCGTTGAGATTTCTATTACTCCAATGGATTGTAGCCTTTTCATTAGGTAAGGTAGTCTGTTGTTCAAATTTTTGTTACTCCAATGGATGGTAGCCTTGTCATTATGGAAGGTTGTCTGTTGTCGAGATTTTGGTTATTCCAATGGATGGTAACCTTGTCATTATGGAAGGTAGTCTTTTGTCGAGATTTTTGTTACTCCAATGGATGGTAGCCTTGTCATTATTGAAGTTAGTCTATTGTCGATATCTTTGTTACTCCAATGGATGATAGCCTTGTCATTATGCAAGGTAGTCTATTGTCGATATTTTTGTTACTCCAAGGAAGGGTAGCCTTGTCGTTATGGAAGGTAGTCAGTCGTTGAGATTTCTGTTACTCCAAAGGATTGTAGCCTTTTCATTAGGTAAGGTAGTCTGTTGTTCAAATTTTTGTTACTCCAATGGATGGTAGCCTTGTCATTATGGAAGGTTGTTTGATATCGAGATTTTGGTTATTCCAATGGATGGTAACCTTGTCATTATGGAAGGTAGTCTTTTGTCGATATTTTTGTTATTCCAATGGATGGTAGCCTTGTCATTATGGAAGTTAGTCTATTGTCGATATCTTTGTTACTCCAATGGATGATAGCCTTGTCATTATGCAAGGTAGTCTGTTGTTCATATTTTTGTTACTCCAATGGATGGTAGCCTTGTCATTAATGAAGTTAGTCTATTTTCGAGATGTTTGTTATTCCAATGGATGATAGCCTTGTGATTATGCAAGCTAGTCTGTTGTACAGATTTTTGTTACTCCAATGGATGGTAGCCTTGTCATTATTGAAGGTAGTCTATTGTCGAGATTTTGGTTATTCCAATGGATGGTAACCTTGTCATTATGGAAGGTAGTCTTTTGTAGAGATTTTTGTTACTCCAATGGATGGTAGCCTTGTCATTATTGAAGTTAGTCTATTGTCGATATCTTTGTTACTCCAATGGATGATAGCCTTGTCATTATGCAAGTTAGTCTGTTGTTCAGATTTTTGTTACTCCAATGGATGGTAGCCTTGTCATTAATGAAGGTAGTCTATTTTCAAGATGTTTGTTATTCCAATGGATGGTAGCCTTATCATTATGGAAGGTAGTTGTTTATGTAGATTTTTGTTACTCCAATGGATGGTAGCCTTGTCATTATGGAAGGTAGTCTGTTGTCGAGATTTTTTTTACCCCAATGGATGTATCCTTGTCATTTTAAAAGGTAGTCTGTTGTCAATATTTTTGTTACTCCAATGAATGGTAGCCTTGTCGTTATGGAAGGTAGTCTGTCATTGAGATTTCTGTTACTCCAATGGCTTGTAGCCTTGTAATTATGTAAGGTAGTCTGTTGGTCAAATTTTTGTTACTCCAATGGATGGTAGCCTTGTCATTGTGGATGGTAGTCTTTTGTCGAGATTTTTTTTACCCCAATGGATGTATCCTTGTCATTATAAAAGGTAGTCTGTTGTCGATATTTTTGTTACTCCAATGGATAATAGCCTTGTCGTTAT
Organism: Vicia faba; assembly: GCA_948472305.1. Lineage (NCBI taxonomy): Eukaryota > Viridiplantae > Streptophyta > Magnoliopsida > Fabales > Fabaceae > Vicia > Vicia faba. The sequence goes on along the minus strand of OX451739.1, from coordinate 677,167,622 downwards.
AGAAGGTAGTCTGTCGTTGAGATTTCTGTTACTCCAATGGATTGTAGCCTTGTAATTATGTAAGGTAGTCTGATGGTCAAATTTTTGTTACTCCAATGGATGGTAGCCTTGTCATTATGGAAGGTAGTCTTTTGTCGAGATTTTTGTTACTCCAAATTGATGGTAGCCTTGTCATTATTAAAGGTAGTCTATTGTCGACATCTTTGTTACTCCAATGGATAATAGCCTTGTGATTATGCAAGGTAGTCTGTTGTTCAGATTTTTGTTACTCTAATGGATGGGAGCCTTGTCATGATGGAACGTAGTCTATTGTGAAGATGTTTGTTATTCCAATGGATAGTAGCCTTATCATTATGGAAGGTAGTCTTTTGTCGAGATTTTTGTTACTCCAAGGGATGGTAGCCTTGTCATTATTGAAGGTAGTCTATTGTCGATATCTTTGGTACTCCAATGGATGATAGCATTGTCGTTATGGAAGGTAGTTTGTCGTTGAGATTTCTATTACTCCAATGGATTATAGCCTTGTCCTTATGTAAGGTAGTCTGTTGTTCAAATTTTTATTACTCCAATGGATGGTAGCCTTGTCATTATGGAAGTTAGTCTATTGTTAAGATTGTTGTTACTCCAATGGATGGTAGCCTTATCATTATGGAAGGTAGTTTTTTATCGAGATTTTTGTTACTCCAATGGATGGTAGCCTTGTCATTATGTATGGTAGACTATTGTGGAGATTTTTATTATTCCAATGGATGGTAGCCTTGTCATTATGGAAGGTAGTTTTTTGTCTAGATTTTTGTTACCCCAATGGATGTAGCTTTATCGTTATAGAAGGTAGTCTGTTGTCGATATTTTTGTTACTCCAATGAATGGTAGCCTTGTCATTATGGAAGGTAGTATGTCGTTGAGATTTCTGTTACTCCAATGGATTGTAGCCTTGTCATTATGGAAGGTAGTATGTTTTTCAGATTTTTGTTATTCCAATGGATGGTAGCCTTGTCATTATGGAAGGTAGTCTATCATTGAGATTTCTGTTACTCCAATGGATTGTAGCCTTGTCATTATGGAAGGTAGTATGTTTTTCAGATTTTTGTTATTCCAATGGATGGTTGCCTTGTCATTATGGAACGTAGTATTTTGTCGAGGTTTTTGTTACTCCAATGGATGGTAGCCTTATTATTATTTAATGTAGTCTATTGTCGATATCTTTGTTACTCTAATGGATGATAGCCTTGTCATTGTGCTAGGTAGTCTGTTGTTCAGATTTTTGTTACTCCCATGGATGGTAGCATTGTCATTATGGAAGGTAGTATATTGTCATGATTTTTGTTATTCCAATGGATGGTAGCCTTGTCATTATGGAAGGTAGTTTTTTGTCGAGATTTTTGTTACTCCAATGGATGGTAGCCTTATCATCATGGAATGTAGTCTGTTGTCGAGACTTTTGTTACCCTAATGGATGTAGCCTTATCATTATAAAAGGTAGTCTGTTGTCGATATTTTTGTTACTCCAATTAAAGGTAGCCTTGTCATTATGGAAGGTAGTCAGTCGTTGCGATTTCTGTTACTCCAATTGATTGTAGCCTTGTCATTAGGTAAGGTAGTCTGTTGTTCTAATTTTTGTTACTCCAATGGATGGTAGCCTTGTCATTATGAAAGGTATTCTGTTGTCGAGATTTTTGTTATTCAAATGGATGGTAACCTTGTCATTATGGAAAGTAGTCTTTTGTAGAGATTTTTGTTACTCCAATGGATGGTAGCCTTGTCATTATTGAAGTTAGTCTATTGTCGATATCTTTGTTACTCCAATGGATGATAGCCTTGTCATTATGCAAGGTAGTCTGTTGTTCAGATTTTTGTTACTCCAATGGATGGTAGCCTTGTCATTAATGAAGGTAGTCTATTGTCGAGATGTTTGTTATTCTAATGGATGGTAGCCTTATCATTATGGAAGGTAGTTGTTTATGTAGATTTTTGTTAATCCAATGGATGGTAGCCTTGTCATTATGGAAGGTAGTCTGTTGTCGAGATTTTTGTTACCCCAATGGATGTATCCTTGTCATTATAGAAGATAGTCTGTTGTCGATATTTTTGTTACTCCAATGAATGGTAGCCTTGTCGTTATGGAAGGTAGTCTGTCGTTGAGATTTCTGTTACTCCAAATTGATGGTAGCCTTGTCATTATTGAAGGTAGTCTATTGTCGATATCTTTGTTACTCCAATGGATGATAGCCTTGTGATTATGCAAGGTAGTCTGTTGTTCAGATTTTTGTTACTCCAATGGATGGGAGCCTTGTCATGATGGAAGGTAGTCTATTGTCGAGATGTTTGTTATTCCAATGGATGGTAGCCTTATCATTATGGAAGGTAGTTTTTTATTGAGATTTTTGTTACTCCAATGGATGGTAGCCTTGTCATTATGGAAGGTAGTCTATTGTCGAGATTTTTGTTACCCCAATGGATGTATCCTTGTCATTATAGAAGATAGTTTTTTATTGAAATTTTTGTTACTCCAATGGATGGTAGCCTTGTCGTTATGGAAGGTAGTCTGTTGTCGAGATTTTTGTTACCCCAATGGATGTATCCTTGTCATTATAGAAGATAGTCTGTTGTCGATATTTTTGTAACTCCAATGAATGGTAGCCTTGTCGTTATGGAATGTAGTTTGTCGTTGAGATTTTTGTTACTCCAATGGATGGTAGCCTAGTCATTATGGAAGGTAGTCTGTTGTCGAGATTTTTGTTACCCCAATGGATGTATCCTTATCATTATAGAAGGTAGTATGTTGTCTATATTTTTGTTACTCCAATGAATGGTAGCCTTGTCGTTATGGAAGGTAGTATGTCGTTGAGATTTCTGTTACTCCAATGGATTGTATCCTTGTCATTATGTAACATAGTCTTTTGTCGAGATTTTTGTTACTCCAATGGATGGTAGCCTTGTCATTATGGAAGGTAGTCTGTTGTCGAGATTTTTGTTATTCCAATGGATGGTAACCTTGTCATTATGGAAGGTAGTCTTTTGTCAAGATTTTTGTTACTCCAATGGATGGTAGCCTTGTCATTATTGAAGTTAGTCTATTGTCGATATCTTTGTTACTCCAATGGATGATAGCCTTGTCATTATGCAAGGTAGTCTGTTGTTCAGATTTTTGTTACTCCAATGGATGGTAGGCTTGTCATTAATGAAGGTAGTCTATTGTCGAGATGTTTGTTATTCCAATGGATGGTAGCCTTATCATTATGGAAGGTAGTTGTTTATGGAGATTTTTGTTACTCCAATGAATGGTAGCCTTGTCATTATGGAAGGTAGTCTATTGTCGAGATTTTTGTTACCCCAATGGATGTATCCTTGTCATTATATAAGATAGTCTGTTGCCGATATTTTTGTAACTCCAATGAATGGTAGCCTTGTCGTTATGGAAGGTAGTTTGTCGTTGAGATTTCTATTACTCCGGTGGATTGTAGCCTTGTCATTATGTAAGGTAGTCTATTGTTCAAATTTTTGTTACTCCAATGGATGGTAGCCTTGTCATTATGGAAGGTAGTCTATTGTTAAGATTGTTGTTACTCCAATGGATGGTAGCCTTATCATTATGGAAGGTAGTTTTTTATCGAGATTTTTGTTACTCGAATGGATGGTAGCCTTGTCATTATGGAAGGTAGTCTATTGTGGATATTTTTATTATTCCAATGGATGGTAGCCTTGTCATTATGGAAGGTAGTTTTTTGTCTAGATTTTTGTTACTCCAATGGACGGTAGCCTTGTCATTATGGAAGGTAGTCTGTTGTCGAGATTTTTGTTACCCCAATGGATGTATCCTTATCATTATAGAAGGTAGTATGTTGTCTTTATTTTTGTTACTCCAATGAATGGTAGCCTTGTCGTTATGGAAGGTAGTCTGTTGTCGAGATTTCTGTTATTCCAATGGATGGTAACCTTGTCATTATGGAAGGTAGTCTTTTGTCAAGATTTTTGTTACTCCAATGGATGGTAGCCTTGTCATTAAGGAAGGTAGTCTTTTGTCGAGATTTTTGTTACTCCAATGGATGGTAGCCTTGTGATTATGCAAGGTAGTCTATTGTTCAGATTTTTGTTACTCCAATGGATGGTCGCCTTGTCATTATGGAAGGTAGTCTATTGTCGAGATGTTTGTTATTCCAATGGATGGTAGCCTTATCATTAAGGAAGGTAGTTTTTTATGGAGATTTTTGTTACTCCAATGGATGGTAGCCTTGTCATTATGGAAGGTAGTCTGTTGTCGAGATTTTTGTTACCCCAATGGATGTATCCTTGTCATTATAGAAGTTAGTCTGTTGTCGATATTTTTGTTACTCCAATGAATGGCAGCCTTGTCGTTATGGAAGGTAGTTTGTCGTTGATATTTCTATTACTCCAATGGATTGTAGCCTTGTCATTATGTAAGGTAGTCTATTGATCAAATTTTTGTTACTCCAATGGATGGTAGCCTTGTCATTATGGAAGGTAGTCTGTTGTTCAAATTTTTGTTAGTCCAATGGATGGTATCCTTGTCATTATAAAAGGTAGTCTGTTGTCGAGATTTTTGTTATTCGAATGGATGGTAGCCTTATCATTATGGAAGGTAGTTTTTTATCGATATTTTTGTTACTCCAATGGATGGTAGCCTTGTCATTATGGATGGTAGACTATTGTGGAGATTTTTATTATTCCAATGGACGGTAGCCTTGTCATTATGGAAGGTATTTTTTGTCGAGATTTTTGTTACTCCAATGGATGGTAGTCTTGTCATTATGGAAGGCAGTCTATTGTCGAGATTTTTGTTACCCCAATGGATGTAGCTTTGACATTATAGAGGGTAGTCTATTGTCGATATTTTTGTTACTCCAATGAATGGTAGCCTTGTCATTATGAAAGGTAGTATGTTGTTGAGATTTTTGTTACTCCAATGGATGGTAGCCTTCTCATTATGGAAGGTAGTTTTTTGTCATGATTTTTGATACTCCAATGGATGGTAGCCTTGTCATTAGTGAAGGTAGTCTGTTGTCAAGATTGTTGTTAATCCAATGGATGGTAACCTTGTCATTATGGAAGGTATTTTTTTGTCGATATTTTTGTTACTCCAATGGATGGTAGCCTTGTCAATATGGAAGGTAGTCTATTGTCGAGATTTTTGTTATTCCAATGGATGGTAGCCTTGTCATTATGGAAGGTAGTTTTTTGTCGAGATTTTTGTTACTTCAATGGATGGTAGCATTGTCATTATAGAAGGTAGTCTGTTGTCGAGATTTTTTTACCCAAATGGATGTAGCCTTGTCATTATGGAAGGTAGTCTGTTGTCGACATTTTTTTACTCCAATTAATGGTAGCATTGTCATTATTGAAGGTAGTCTGTCATTGATATTTCTGTTACTGCAATGGATTGTAGCCTTGTGATTATGGAAGGTAGTCTGTTGTCGAGATTTTTGTTATTCCAATGGATGGTAACCTTGTCATTATGGAAGGTGGTATTTTATCGAGATTTTTGTTACTCCAATGGATGGTAGCCTTGTCATTATGGAAGGTAGTCTGTTGTCGATATTTTTGTTACTCCAATGGATGGTAGCCTTGTCATTGTGGAAGGTAGTTTGTTGTCGATATTTTTGTTACTCCAATGGATGATAGCCTTTTCATTATGGAAGGTAGTTTGTTGTCCAGATTTTTGTTATTCCAATGGATGTTAGCCTTTTCATTACGGAAGGTAGTCTGTTGTCGAGAATCTTTTTATTCCATTAGATGTTAGCCTTGTCAATATGGAAGGTAGTCTATTGTCGAGATTTTTGTTATTCCAATGGATGGTAACCTTGTCTTTATGGAAGGTAGTCTGTTGTCGATATTTATGTTACTCAAATGGATGGTAGCCTTGTCTTTATGAAAGGTAGTCTATCGTTGAGATTTTTGTTACTCCAATGGATGATAGCCTTTTCATTATGGAAGGTAGTTTGTTGTCGAGATTTTTGTTACTCCAATGGATGGTAGCCTTGTCATTATGGAAGGTAGTCTGTTGTCGAGATTTTTGTTATTCCATTGGATGGTAGCCTTGACATTATGGAAGGTAGTATGTTGTCGAGATTTTTGTTATTCCAATGGATAGTAACCTTGTCAGTATGGAAAGTAGTTTTTTGTCGATATCTTTGTTACTGCAATGGATGATAGCCTTTTTATTATGCAAGGTAGTCTGTTGTTCATATTTTTGTTACTCCAATGGATGGTAGCCTTGTCATTATGGAAGGTATTCTATTGTCGAGATTTTTGTTATTCCAATGGATGGTAGCCTTCTCATTATGGAAGGTATTTTTTTGTCGAGATTTTTGATACTCCAATGGATGGTAGCCTTGTCATGAGTCAAGGTATTCATTTGTCGAGATTTTTGTTATTCCAATGGATGGTAACCTTGCCATTATGGAAGGTAGTCTTTTGTCGATATCTTTGTTACTCCAATGGATGATAGCCCTGTCATTATCCATGGTAGTCTGTTGTTCATGTTTTTTTACTCTAATGGATGGTAGCCTTGTCATTATGGAAAGTAGTCTATTGTCAAGATTTTTGTTTTTCCAATGGATGGTAGCCTTCTCATATGGAAGGTAGTTTTTTGTAGAGATTTTTGATACTCCAATGGATTGTAGACATGCCATTATGGAAGGTAGTATGTTGTCGAGATTTTTGTTACCCCAATAGATCGTAACCTTGTCGTTATGGAAGGAAGTTTTTTGTCGAGAATTTTGTTACTCCAATGGATGGTAGCCTTGTGAATATGGAAGGTAGTCTATTGTCGATATTTTTTTTATTACAATGGATGGTAGCCTTATCATTATGGAAGGTGGTTTTTTGTCGAGATTTTTGTTACTTCAATGGATGGTAGCATTGTCATTATAGAAGGTAGTCTGTTGTCGAGATTTTTGTTACCCCAATGGATGTAGCATTGTCATTATGGAAGGTAGTCTGTTGTCGAGATTTTTTTTACTCCAATGAATGGTAGCCTTGTCATTATTGAAGGTAGTCTGTCATTGAGATTACTGTTACTCCAATGGATTGTAGCCTTGTCATTATGGAAGGTAGTTTGTTCTTCAGATTTTTGTTACACGAATGGATGATAGACTTGTGATTATGGAAGGTAGTTTGTTGTCGAGATTTTTGTTATTCCAATTGATGGTAACCTTTTCATTATGGAAGGTATTATTTTATCGAGATTTTTGTTACTCCAATGGATAGTAGCCTTGTCATTATTGAAGGTAGTCTGTTGTCGATATCTTTGTTACTCCAATGAACGATAGCCTTGTCATTATGGAAGGTAGTCTATTGTCGAGATTCTTGTTACTCCAATGGATGGTAGCCTTGTCATTATGGAAGGAAGTCTATTGTCGAGATTTTTGTTACTCCAATTGATGGTACCCTTGTCATTGTGAAACATAGTCCGTTGTTGATATTTTTGTTACTCCATTGGATGGAAGCCTTGTCATTATGGAAGGTAGTTTGTTGTCGATATTTTTTTTACTCCAATGGATGATCTCCTTTTCATTATGGAAGGTAGTTTGTTATCCAGATTTTTGTTATTGCAATTGATGGTGACCATGTCATATGGAAGGTAGTCTTTTGTCGAGATTTTTGTTACTCCAATGGATGACAACCTTGTCATTATTGAAGGTATTCTGTTGTCGATATCTTTGTTACTCCAATGGATGATAGCCTTGTCATTGTGGAAGGTAGTTTGTTGTCGATATTTTTGTTACTCCAATGGATGGTAGCCTTGTCATTATGGAAGGTAGTCTCTTGTTCAGTTTTTTCTTACTCCAATGGATGGTAGCCTTTTCATTACGGAAGGTAGTATGTTGTCGAGAATTTTTTTTTTCCAATGGATGGTAACCTTGTCATTATGGAAGGTAGTCTTTTGTCGAGATTTTTGTTACTCAAATGGTTGGTAGCCTTGTCTTTATGCAAGGTAGTATGTCGTTAAGATTTTTGTTACTCCAATGGATGATAGCCTTGTAATTATGGAAAGTAGTTTGTTGTCGAGATTTTTGTTACTCCAATGGATGGTAGCCTTGTCATTATGGAAGGTAGTCTGTTGTCGAGATTTTTGTTATTCCATTGGATGGTAGCCTTGTCATTATGGAAGGTAGTCTGTTGTCGAGATTTTTGTTATTCCAATGGATGGTAACCTTGTCATTATGGAAGGTAGTCTTTTGGCGATATCTTTGTTACTCCAATGGATGATAGCCCTGTCATTATGCAAGGTAGTCTGTTGTTCATGTTTTTTTTACTCCAATGGATGGTAGCCTTGTCATTATGGAAAGTAGTCTATTGTCAAGATTTTTGTTTTTCCAATGGATGGTAGCCTTCTCATTATGGAAGGTAGTTTTTTGTAGAGGTTTTTGATACTCCAATGGATGGTAGCCTTGCCATTATGGAAGGTAGTCTGTTGTCGAGATTTTTGTTACACCAATAGATCGTAACCTTGTCGTTATGGAAGGTAGTTTTTTGTCGAGAATTTTGTTACTCCAATGGATGGTAGCCTTGTGAATATGGAAGGTAGTCTATTGTCGAGATTTTTTTGATTCCAATGGATGGTAGCCTTATCGTTATGGAAGGTTGTTTTTTGTCGATATTTTTGTTACTTCAATGGATTGTAGCATTGTCATTATAGAAGGTAGTCTGTTGTCGAGATTTTTGTTACCCCAATGGATGTAGCATTGTCATTATGGAAGGTAGTCTATTGTCGAGATTTTTTTTACTCAAATGAATGGTAGCCTTGTCATTATTGAAGGTAGTCTGTCATTGAGATTACTGTTACTCTAATGGATTGTAGCCTTGTCATTATGGAAGGTAGTTTATTCTTCAGATTTTTGTTACACGAATGGATGATAGACTTGTGATTATGGAAGGTAGTTTGTTATCGAGATTTTTGTTATTCCAATTGATGGTAACCTTTTCATTATGGAAGGTAGTATTTTATCGAGATTTTTGTTAATCCAATGGATGGTAGCCTTGTCATTATTGAAGGTAGTCTATTGTCGATATCTTTGTTACTCCAATGAATGATAGCCTTGTCATTATGGAAGGTAGTCTATTGTCGAGATTTTTGTTACCCTAATGGATGGTAGCCTTGTCATTATGGAAGGAAGTCTGTTGTCGAGATTTTGTTACTCCAATGGATGGTACCCTTTTCATTGTGGAACATAGTCTGTTGTTGATATTTTTGTTACTCCATTGGATGGTAGCCTTGTCATTATGGAAGGTAGTTTTTTGTCGAGATTTTTGTTACTCCGATGGATGGTAGCCTTGTCATTATTGAAGGTAGTCTATTGTCGATATCTTTGTTACTCCAATGGATGATAGCCTTGTCATTATTGAAGGTAGTCTATTGTCGAGATTTTTGTTACTTCAATGGATGGTAGCCTTGTCATTATGGAAGGTAGTCTGTTGTTCAGATTTTTCTTACTCCAATGGATGGTATCCTTTTCATTATGGAAGGTAGTCTGTTGTCGAGAATTTTTTATTCCATTGGATGTTAGCCTTGTTATTATGGAAGGTAGACTGTTGTCGAGATTTTTGTTACTCAAATGGATGGTAGCCTTGTCTTTATGCAAGGTAGTATGTCGTTGAGATTTTTGTTACTCCAATGGATGATACCCTTGTCATTATGGAAGGTAGTTTGTTGTCGAGATTTTTGTTACTCCAATGGATGGTAGCCTTGTAATTATGGAAGGTAGTCTATTGCCGAGATTTTTGTTATTCCATTGGATGGTAGACTTGTCATTATGGAAGGTAGTCTGTTTTCGAGATTTTTGTTATTCCAATGGATGGTAACCTTGTCAGTATGGAAGGTAGTTTTTTGTCGATATCTTTGTTACTCCAATGGATGATAGCCTTGTCATTATGCAAGGTAGTCTGTTGTTCATGTTTTTTTTACTCCAATGGATGGTAGCCTTGTCATTATGGAAAGTAGTCTATTGTCAAGATTTTTGTTTTTCCAATGGATGGTAGCCTTCTCATTATGGAAGGTAGTTTTTTGTAGAGGTTTTTGATACTCCAATGGATGGTAGCCTTGCCATTATGGAAGGTAGTCTGTTGTCGAGATTTTTGTTACACCAATAGATCGTAACCTTGTCGTTATGGAAGGTAGTTTTTTGTCGAGAATTTTGTTACTCCAATGGATGGTAGCCTTGTGAATATGGAAGGTAGTCTATTGTCGAGATTTTTTTGATTCCAATGGATGGTAGCCTTATCGTTATGGAAGGTTGTTTTTTGTCGATATTTTTGTTACTTCAATGGATTGTAGCATTGTCATTATAGAAGGTAGTCTGTTGTCGAGATTTTTGTTACCCCAATGGATGTAGCATTGTCATTATGGAAGGTAGTCTATTGTCGAGATTTTTTTTACTCAAATGAATGGTAGCCTTGTCATTATTGAAGGTAGTCTGTCATTGAGATTACTGTTACTCTAATGGATTGTAGCCTTGTCATTATGGAAGGTAGTTTATTCTTCAGATTTTTGTTACACGAATGGATGATAGACTTGTGATTATGGAAGGTAGTTTGTTATCGAGATTTTTGTTATTCCAATTGATGGTAACCTTTTCATTATGGAAGGTAGTATTTTATCGAGATTTTTGTTAATCCAATGGATGGTAGCCTTGTCATTATTGAAGGTAGTCTATTGTCGATATCTTTGTTACTCCAATGAATGATAGCCTTGTCATTATGGAAGGTAGTCTATTGTCGAGATTTTTGTTACCCTAATGGATGGTAGCCTTGTCATTATGGAAGGAAGTCTGTTGTCGAGATTTTGTTACTCCAATGGATGGTACCCTTTTCATTGTGGAACATAGTCTGTTGTTGATATTTTTGTTACTCCATTGGATGGTAGCCTTGTCATTATGGAAGGTAGTTTTTTGTCGAGATTTTTGTTACTCCGATGGATGGTAGCCTTGTCATTATTGAAGGTAGTCTATTGTCGATATCTTTGTTACTCCAATGGATGATAGCCTTGTCATTATTGAAGGTAGTCTATTGTCGAGATTTTTGTTACTTCAATGGATGGTAGCCTTGTCATTATGGAAGGTAGTCTGTTGTTCAGATTTTTCTTACTCCAATGGATGGTATCCTTTTCATTATGGAAGGTAGTCTGTTGTCGAGAATTTTTTATTCCATTGGATGTTAGCCTTGTTATTATGGAAGGTAGACTGTTGTCGAGATTTTTGTTACTCAAATGGATGGTAGCCTTGTCTTTATGCAAGGTAGTATGTCGTTGAGATTTTTGTTACTCCAATGGATGATACCCTTGTCATTATGGAAGGTAGTTTGTTGTCGAGATTTTTGTTACTCCAATGGATGGTAGCCTTGTAATTATGGAAGGTAGTCTATTGCCGAGATTTTTGTTATTCCATTGGATGGTAGACTTGTCATTATGGAAGGTAGTCTGTTTTCGAGATTTTTGTTATTCCAATGGATGGTAACCTTGTCAGTATGGAAGGTAGTTTTTTGTCGATATCTTTGTTACTCCAATGGATGATAGCCTTGTCATTATGCAAGGTAGTCTGTTGTTCATGTTTTTTTTACTCCGATGGATGGTAGCCTTGTCATTATGGAAAGTAGTCTATTGTCAAGATTTTTGTTTTTCCAATGGATGGTAGCCTTCTCATTATGGAAGGTAGTTTTTTGTAGATATTTGTGATACTCCAATGGATGGTAGCCTTACCATTATGGAAGGTAGTCTGTTGTCGAGATTTTTGTTACCCCAATAGATCGTAACATTGTCGTTATGGAAGGTAGTTTTTTGTCGAGAATTTTGTTACTCCAATGGTTGGTAGCCTTGTGAATATGGAAGGTAGTCTATTGTCGAGATTTTTTTGATTCCAATGGATGGTAGCCTTATTATTATGGAAGGTAGTTTTTTGTCGAGATTTTTGTTACTTCAATGGATGGTAGCATTGTCATTATAGAAGGTAGTCTGTTGTCGAGATTTTTGTTACCCCAATGGATGTAGCATTGTCATTATGGAAGGTAGTCTGTTGTCGAGATTTTTTTTATTCCAATGAATTGTAGCCTTGTCATTATTGAAGGTAGTCTGTCATTGAGATTACTGTTACTCCAATGGATTGTAGCCTTGTCATTATGGAAGGTAGTTTATTCTTCAGATTTTTGTTACACGAATGGATGATAGACTTGTGATTATGAAAGGTAGTTTGTTATCGAGATTTTTGTTATTCCAATTGATGGTAACCTTTTCATTATGGAAGGTAGTATTTTATCGAGATTTTTGTTACTCCAATGGATGGTAGCCTTGTCATTATTGAAGGTAGTCTGTTGTCGATATCTTTGTTACTCCAATGAATGATAGCCTTGTCATTATGGAAGGTAGTCTATTGTCGAGATTTTTGTTACTCCAATGGATGGTAGCCTTGTCATTATGGAAGGAAGTTTGTTGTCGAGATTTTGTTACTCCAATGGATGGTACCCTTTTCATTGTGGAACATAGTCTGTTGTTGATATTTTTGTTACTCCATTGGATGGTAGCCTTGTCATTATGGAAGGTAGTTTGTTGTCGATATTTTTGTTACTCCAATGGATGGTAGCCTTGTCATTATGGAAGGTAGTCTGTTGTCCACATTTTTGTTATTCCACTGGATGGTAACCTTGTCATTATGGAAGGTAGTCTTTTGTCGAGATTTTTGTTACTCCAATGGATGGTAGCCTTGTCATTATTGAAGGTAGTCTATTGTCGATATCTTTGTTACTCCAATGGATGATAGCCTTGTCATTATTGAAGGTAGTCTGTTGTCGAGATTTTTGTTACTTCAATGGATGGTAGCCTTGTCATTATGGAAGGTAGTCTGTTGTTCAGATTTTTCTTACTCCAATGGATGGTATCCTTTTCATTATGGAAGGTAGTCTGTTGTCGAGAATTTGTTTATTCCATTGGATGTTAGCCTTGTCATTATGGAAGGTAGACTGTTGTCGAGATTTTTGTTACTCAAATGGATGGTAGCCTTGTCTTTATGCAAGGTAGTATGTCGTTGAGATTTTTGTTACTCCAATGGATGATAGCCTTGTCATTATGGAAGAAAGTTTGTTGCCGAGATTTTTGTTACTCCAATGGATGGTAGCCTTGTCATTATGGAAGGTAGTCTATTGTCGAGATTTTTGTTATTCCATTGGATGGTAGCCTTGTCATTATGGAAGGTAGTATGTTTTCGAGATTTTTGTTATTCCAATGGACGGTAACCTTGTCAGTATGGAAGATAGTTTTTTGTCGATATCTTTGTTACTCCAATGGATGATAGCCTTGTCATTATGCAAGGTAGTCTGTTGTTCATGTTTTTTTTACTCCAATGGATGGTAGCCTTGTCATTATGGAAAGTAGTCTATTGTCAAGATTTTTGTTTTTCCAATGGATGGTAGCCTTCTCATTATGGAAGGTAGTTTTTTGTAGAGATTTTTGATACTCCAATGGATGGTAGCCTTGCCATTATGGAAGGTAGTCTGTTGTCGAGATATTTGTTACCCCAATAGATCGTAACCTTGTCGTTATGGAAGGTAGTTTTTTGTCGAGAATTTTGTTACTCAAATGGATGGTAGCCTTGTGAATATGGAAGGTAGTTTATTGTCGAGATTTTTTTGATTCCAATGGATGGTAGCCTTATCGTTATGGAAGGTAGTTTTTTGTCGAGATTTTTGTTACTTCAATGGATGGTAGCATTGTCATTATAGAAGGTAGTCTGTTGTCGAGATTTTTGTTACCCCAATGGATGTAGCATTGTCATTATGGAAGGTAGTCTGTTGTCGAGATATTTTTTTCTCCAATGAATGGTAGCCTTGTCATTATTGAAGGTAGTCTGTTATTGAGATTACTGTTACTCCAATGGATTGTAGCCTTGTCATTATGGAAGGTAGTTTGTTCTTCAGATTTTTGTTACACGAATGGATGATAGACTTGTGATTATGGAAGGTAGTTTGTTGTCGAGATTTTTGTTATTCAAATTGATGGTAACCTTTTCATTATGGAAGGTAGTATTTTATCGAGATTTTTGTTACTCCAATGGATGGTAGCCTTGTCATTATTGAAGGTAGTCTGTTGTCGATATCTTTGTTACTAAAATGAATGATAGCCTTGTCATTATGGAAGGTAGTCTATTGTCGAGATTTTTGTTACTCCAATGGATGGTAGCCTTGTCATTATAGAAGGAAGTCTGTTGTCGAGATTTTGTTACTCCAATGGATGGTACCCTTGTCATTGTGGAACATTGTTCGTTGTTGATATTTTTGTTACTCGATTGGATGGTAGCCTTGTCATTATGGAAGGTAGTTTGTTGTCGATATTTTTGTTACTCCAATGAATGATAGCCTTGTCATTATGGAAGGTAGTCTATTGTCGATATTTTTGTTACTTCAATGGATGGTAGCCTTGTCATTATGGAAGGAAGTCTGTTGTCGAGATTTTGTTACTCCAATGGATGGTACCCTTGTCATTGTGGAACATAGTTTGTTGTTGATATTTTTGTTACTCCATTGGATGGTAGCCTTGTCATTATGGAAGGTAGTTTGTTGTCGATATTTTTGTTACTCCAATGGATGGTAGCCTTGTCATTATGGAAGGTAGTCTGTTGTCCAAATTATTGTTATTCCACTGGATTTTAAACTTGTCATTATGGAAGGTAGTCTTTTGTCGAGATTTTTGTTACTCCAATGGATGGTAGCCTTGTCATTATTGAAGGTAGTCTGTTGTCGATATCTTTGGTACTCCAATGGATGATAGCCTTGTCATAATTGAAGGTAGTCTGTTGTCGAGATTTTTGTTACTTCAATGGATGGTAGCCTTGTCATTATGGAAGGTAGTTTTTTGTCGAGATTTTAGATACTCCAATGGATGGTAGCCTTGTCATTAGTTAAGGTAGTCTATTGTCGAGATTTTTGTTATTCCAATGGATGGTAACCTTGTCATTATGGAAGGTAGTCTTTTGTCGATATCTTTGTTACTCCAATGGATGATAGCCCTGTCATATTGCAAAGTAGTATGTTGTTCATATTTTTTTTACTCCAATGGATGGTAGCCTTGTCATTATGGAAAGTAGTTTATTGTCGAGATTTTTTTTATTCCAATGGATGGTAACCTTGTCATTATGGAGGTAGTCTTTTGTCGATATCTTTGTTACTCCAATGGATGATAGCCTTGTCATTATAGAAGGTAGTATGTTGCCGAGATTTTTGTTATTCCATTGGATTGTAGCCTTGTCATTATGGAAGGTAGTCTGTTGTCGAGATTTTTATTATTCCAATGGATAGTAACCTTGTCAGTATGGAAGGTAGTTTTTTGTCGATATCTTAGTTACTCCAATGGATGATAGCCTTGTCATTATGCAAGGTAGTCTGTTGTTCATATTTTTGTTACTCCAATGGTTGGTAGCCTTGTCATTATGGAAGGTAGTCTATTGTCGAGATTTTTGTTATTCCAATGGATGGTAGCCTTCTCATTATGGAATGTAGATTTTTGTCGAGATTTTAGATACTCCAATGGATGGTAGCCTTGTCATTAGTGAAGGTAGTCTGTTGTCGAGATTTTTGTTATTCCAATGGATGGTAACCTTGTAATTATGGAAGGTAGTCTTTTGTAGACATCTTTGGTACTCCAATGGAAGATAGCCCTATCATAATGCAAGGTAGTCTATTGTTCATATTTTTTTTACTCCAATGGATGGTAGCCTTATCATTATGGAAAGTAGTCTATTGTCGATATTTTTTTTATTCCAATGGATGGTAACTTTTTCATTATGGAAGGTAGTCTGTTGTCGATATCTTTGTTACTCCAATGGACGAGAGCCCTGTCATTATGCAAGGTAGTCTGTTGTTCATATTTTTTTAACTCTGATGGATGGTAGCCTTGTCAATGGAAAGTAGTCTATTGTCAAGATTTTTGTTATTCCAATGGATGGTAGCCTTCTCATTATGGAAGGTAGTTTTTTGTCGAGATTTTTGATACTCCAATGGATGGTATCCTTGCAATTATGGATGGTAGTTTTTTGTCGAGATTTTTGTTACTCCAATGGTTGATAGCCTTGTGAATATGGAAGGTAGTCTATTGTCGAGATTTTTTTGATTCCAATGGATGGTAGCCTTGTCATTATGGAAGGTAGTTTTTTGTCGAGATTTTTGTTACTTCAATGGATGGTAGCATTGTCATTATAGAAGGTAGTCTGTTGTCAATATTTTTGTTACCCCAATGGATGTAGCGTTGTCATTATGGAAGGTAGTCTATTGTCCACATTTTTGTTATTCAAATGGATGGTAACCTTGTCATTATGGAAGGTAGTCTTTTTTTCGAGATTTTTGTTACTCCAATGGATGGTAGCCTTGTCATTATTAAAGGTAGTCTGTTGTCGATATCTTTGTTACTTCAATGGATGATAGCCTTGTCATTATTGAAGGTAGTCTGTTGTCGAGATTTTTGTTACTCCAATGGATGGTAACCTTGTAATTATGGAAGGTAGTCTGTTGTTCATATTTTTCTTACTCCAATGGATGGTAGCCTTTTCATTACGGAAGGTAGTCTGTTGTCGAGAATTTTTTTATTCCATTGGATGTTAGCCTTGTCATTATGGAAGGTAGTCTATTGTCGAAATTTTTGTTATTCTAATGGATGGTAACCTTGTCATTATGGATGGTAGTCTGTTGTCGAGATTTTTGTTACTCAAATGGATGGTAGCCTTGTCTTTATGCAAGGTAGTCTGTCGTTCAGATTTTTGTTACTCCAATGGATGATAGCCTTGTCATTATGGAAAGTAGTTTGTTGTCGAGATTTTAGTTACTCCAATGGATGGTAGCCTTGTCATTATTGAAGGTAGTATGTTGTCGAGATTTTTGTTATTCCATTGGATGGTAGCCTTGTCATTATGGAAGGTAGTCTGTTTTCGAGATTTTTGTTATTCCAATGGATGGTAACCTTGTCAGTATGGAAGGTAGTTTTTTGTCGATATCTTTGTTACTCCAACGGATGATAGCCTTGTCACTATGCAAGGTAATCTGTTATTAATATTTTTGTTACTCCAATGGTTGGTAGCCTTGTCAATATAGAAGGTAGTCTATTGTCGAGATTTTCGTTATTCCAATGGATGGTAGCCTTCTCATTATGGAAGGTAGTTTTTTGTCGAGATTTTAAATACTCCAATGGATGGTAGCCTTATCATTAGTTAAGGTAGTTTGTTGTCGAGATTTTTGTTATTCTAATGGATGGTAACTATGTCATTATGGAATGTAGTCTTTTGTCGATATCTTTGTTACTCCAATGGATGATAGCCCTGTCATAATGCAAGGTAGTCTATTGTTCATAATTTTTTTACTCCAATGGATGGTAGCCTTGTCATTATGGAAAGTAGTCTATTGTCGAGATTTTTTTTATTCCAATGGATGGTAACCTTGTCATTATGGAATTTAGTCTTTTGTCTATATCTTTGTTACTCCAATGGATGGTAGCCTTGTCATTATGGAAGGTAGTCTGTTGTCGTGATTATTTTTATTCCAATGGATGGTAACCTTGTCAGTAAGGAAGGTAGTTTTTTGTTGATATCTTTGTTACTCCAATGGATGATAGCCTTGTCATTATGCAAGGTAGTCTGTTGTTCATATTTTTGTTACTCCAATGGTTGGTAGCCTTGTCATTATTGAAGGTAGTCTATTGTCGATATCTTTGTTACTCCAATGGATGATACCCTTGTCATTATTGAAGGTAGTCTGTTGTCGAGATTTTTGTTACTCCAATGGATGGTAGCCTTGTCATTATGGAAGGTAGTCTATTTTTCAGATTTTTCTTACTCCAATGGATGGTAGCCTTTTCATTACGGAAGGTAGTCTGTTGTCGAGAATTTTTTTATTCCATTGGATGTTAGCCTTGTCATTATGGAAGGTAGTTTGTTGTCGAGATTTTTGTTATTCCAATGGATGGTAACCTTGTCATTATGGAAGGTAGTCTGTTGTCGAGATTTTTGTTACTCAAATGGATGGTAGCCTTGTGTTTATGCAAGGTAGTATGTCGTTGAGATTTTTGGTACTCCAATGGATGATAGCCTTGTCATTATGGAAAGTAATTTGTTGTCGAGATTTTTGTTACTCCAATGGATGGTAGCCTTGTCATTATGGAAGGTAGTCTGTTGTCGAGATTTTTGTTATTCCATTGGATGGTTGCCTTGTCATTATGGAAGGTAGTCTGTTTTCGATATTTTTGTTATTCCAATGGATGGTAACCTTGTCAGTATGGAAGGTAGTTTTTTGTCGATATCTTTGTTACTCCAATGGATAAAAGCCTTGTCATTATGCAAGGTAGTCTGTTGTTCATATTTTTGTTACTCCAATGGTTGGTAGTCTTCTCATTATGGAAGGTAGTTTTTTGTCGAGATATTAAATACTCCAATGGATGGTAGCCTTATCAATAGTTAAGGTAGTCTGTTTTCGAGATTTTTGTTATTCCAATGGATGGTAACCTTGTCATTATGGAAGGTAGTCTTTTCTCGATATCTTTGTTACTCTAATGGATGATAGCCCTGTCATAATGCAAGGAGGTCTGTTGTTCATAATTTTTTTACTCCAATGGATGGTAGCCTTGTCATTATGGAAAGTAGTCTATTATAGAGATTTTTTTTATTCCAATGGTAACCTTCTCATTATGGAAGGTAGTTTTTTTTCGAGATTTTAGATACTCCAATGGATGGTAGCCTTATCATTAGTTAAGGTAGTCTATTGTCGAGATTTTTGTTATTCAAATGGATGGTAACCTTGTCAATATTGAAGGTAGTCTTTTGTCAATATCTTTGTTACTCCAATGGATGATAGCGCTGTCATTATGCAAGGTAGTCTGTTGTTCATATTTTTTTACGCCAATGGATGGTAGCCTTGTCATTATGGAAAGTATTCTATTGTCGAGATTTTTTTTATTCCAATGGATGGTAACTTTGTGATTATGGAAGGTAGTCTGTTGTCGTGATTTTTGTTATTCCAATGGATGGTAACCTTGTCAGTATGGAAGGTAGTTTTTTGTTGATATCTTTGTTACTCCAATGGATGATAGCCTTGTCAATATGCAAGGTAGTTTGTTGTTCATATTTTTGTTACTCCAATGGTTGGTAGCCTTGTCATTATGGAAGCTAGTCTATTGTAGAGATTTTTGTTATTCCAATGGTTGGAAGCCTTGTCATTATGGAAGGTAGTTTTTGTCGAGATTTTAGATACTCCAATGGAAGGTAGCCTTGTCATTAGTGAAAGTAGTCTGTTATGAAGATTTTTGTTATTCCAATGGATGGTAACCTTGTCATTATGGAAGGTAGTTTTTGTCGATATCTTTGTTACTCCAATGGATGATAGCCCTGTCATAATGCAAGGTAGTCTGTTGTTCATATTTGTTTTACTCCAATGGATGGTAGCCTTGTCATTATGGAAAGTAGTCTATTGTCGAGATTTTTTTTATTCCAATGGATGGTAACCTTGTCATTATGGAAGGTAGTCTTTTGTCGATATCTTTGTTACTCTAATGGATGATAGCCATGTCATTATGCAAGGTAGTCTGTTGTTCATATTTTTTTACTCCAATGGATGGTAGCCTTGTCATTATGGAAAGTAGTCTATTGTCAAGATTTTTGTTATTCCAATGGATGGTAGCCTTCTCATTATGGAATGTAGTTTTTTGTCGAGATTTTTGATACTCCAATGGATGGTAGCGTTGCCATTATGGATGGTAGTCTGTTGTCGAGATTTTTGTTAACCCAATAGATAGTAACCTTGTCATTATGGAAGGTAGTTTTTTGTCGAGATTTTTGTTACTCCAATGGATGGTAGCCTTGTGAATATGGAAGGTAGTCTATTGTCGAGATTTTTTTGATTCCAATAGATGGTAGCCTTGTCATTATGGAAGGTAGTTTTTTGTCGAGATTTTTGTTACTTCAATGGATGGTAGCATTGTCATTATAGAAGGTAGTCTGTTGTCGATATTTTTGTTACCCCAATGGATGTAGCGTTGTCATTATGGAAGGTAGTCTGTTGTTCACATTTTTGTTATTCCAATGGATGGTAACCTTATCATTATGGAAGGTAGTCTTTTATAGAGATTTTTGTTACTCCAATGGATGGTAGCCCTGTCATTATTGAAGGTAGTCTGTTGTCGATTTCTTTGTTACTCCAATGGATGTTAGCCTTGTCATTATTAAAGGTAGTCTGTTGTTCAGATTTTTATTACTCCAATGGATGGTAGCCATTTCATTACGGAAGGTATTCTGTTGTCGAGAATTTTTTTATTCCATTGGATGTTAGCCTTGTCATTATGGAAGGTAGTCTGTTGTCGATATTTTTGTTATTCCAATGGATGGTAACCTTGTCATTATGGAAGGTAGTCTGTCGTTGAGATTTTTGTTACTCCAATGGATGGTAGCCTTGTCATTATGGAAGGTAGTCTGTTGTCGAGATTTTTGTTACTCCAATGGATGGTAGCCTTGTCATTATGGAAGGTAGTCTGTTGTCGAGATTTTTGGTTACTGCAATGGATGTTAGCCTTATCATTATGGAAGGTAGTCTCTTGTTGATATTTTCGTTACTCCAATGGATGGTAGCCTTGCCATTATGGAAGGTAGTCTGTCATTGTGATTTTTGTTATTCCATTGGATGGTAGCCTTGTCATTATGGAAGGTAGTCTATTCCCGAGATTTTTGTTATTCAAATTGATGATAGCCTTGTCATTATGGAAGGTAGTCTGTTGTCGATATCTTTGTTACTCCAAAGGATTGTGGCCTTGTTATTGTAGAAGGTAGACTGTTGTCGAGATTTTTGTTACTCCAATGGATTGTAGCCTTCTCATTATGGAAGGTATTCTATTGTCCAGATTTTTTGTTACTCCAATGGATGTTAGCCTTATCAGTATTGAAGGTAGTCTCTTGTTGATATTTCTGTTACTCCAATGGATGGTAGCCTTGTCATTATAGAAGGTAGTCTATTGTCGTGATTTTTGTGACTCCAATGGATGGTAGCCTTGTCATTATGGAAGGTAGTATGTCGTTGTGATTTCCGTTACTCCAATAGATGGTAGCCTTGTCATTATAGAAGATAGTATGTTGACGATAACTTTGTTACTCCAATGGATAGTATCCTTGTCATTATGGATGATAGTCTATTGTCGAGTGTTTTGTAACTCCAATGGATTGTAGCCTTGTCATTATGGAAGGTAGTCTGTTGTCGAGATTATTTGGTACTCCAATGGATGGTAGCCTTGTCATTATGAAAGGTAGTATGTTGTCGATATCTTTGTTACTCTAATGGATGGTAGCCTTGTCATTATGGAAAGTAGTCTGTTGTGCAGATATATGTTACACCAATGGATGGTAGACTTGTCATTATGGAAGGTAGTCTGTTGTCCAGATTTTTGTTTTTCCATTGGATGGTAGCCTTGTCATTATGAAAGTTAATCTATTCTCAATATTTTTGTTATTCCAATAGACGGTATCCTTGTCATTATGGAATGTAGACTATTGTCGAGTGTTTTGTAACTCCAATGGATTGTAGCCTTGTCATTATGGAAGGTAGTTTGTTGTCGAGATTATTTGGTACTCCAATGGATGGTAGCCTTGTCATTATGAAAGGTAGTATGTTGTCGATATCTTTGTTACTCTAATGGATGGTAGCCTTGTCATTATGGAAATTAGTCTGTTGTGCAGATTTATGTTACTCCAATGGATGGTAGACTTGTCATTATGGAAGGTAGTCTGTTGTCCATATTTTTGTTTTTCAATTGGATGGTAGCCTTGTCATTATGAAAGGTAGTCTATTCTCAATATTTTTGTTATTCCAATAGACGTTATCCTTGTCATTATGGAAAGTAGACTATTGTCGAGATTTTTGTTATTACAATATATGTTAGCCTTGTCATTATAGAAGCAAGTCTGTTGTCGATATCTTTGTAACTCTAATGGATGGTAGCCTTGTCATTATGAAAGGTAGCCTATTGTCGGGATTTTTGTCAGTCCAAAGGATGGTAGCCTTGTCATTATGAAAGGTAATCTGTTGGCGAGATTTTTGTTACTCCAATGGATGGTAGCCTTGTAATTATGGAAGGTAGTCTCTTGTTGATATTTTCGTTACTCCAATGGATGGTAGCCTTGTCATTATGGAAGGTAGTATGGTTTCAATGTTTTTGTTACTCTAATGGATGGTAGCTTTGTAATTATGGAAGGTAGTTTGTTGTCGAGATTTTTGTTACTCAATTGGATGGTAGCCTTGTAATTATGGAAGGTAGTCTGTTGTCGAGATTTTTGTAACTCTAATGGATGTTAGCCTTGTCATTATGGATGGTAGTCTTTTGTCGAGATTTTTATTACTCCAATGGATTATAGCCTTGTCATTATGGAAGGTAGTCTTTTGTCGAGATTTTTTTTACTCCAATGGATGGTATCCATGTCATTATGGAAGCTAGTCTGTTGTTGAGATTTTTGTTACTACAATGGATGATAGCCTTGTCATTATGGAAGGTAGTATGATGTCGATATCTTTGTTACTCCAATGGATGGTAGCATTGTCATTATGGAAGGTAGTTTGTTGTCGAGATTTTTGTTACTACAATTGATGTTAGCCTTGTAATTATGGAAGGTAGTCTCTTATCAATATTTTTGTTACTCCAATGAATGGTAGCCTTGTCATTATGAACGTTAATCTATTCTCAATATTTTATTTATTCCAATAGACGGTATCCTTGTCATTATGGAATGTAGACTATTGTCGAGTGTTTTGTAACTCCAATGGATTGTAGCCTTGTCATTATGGAAGGTAGTCTGTTGTCGAGATTATTTGGTACTCCAATGGATGGTAGCCTTGTCATTATGAAAGGTAGTATGTTGTCGATATCTTTGTTACTCTAATGGATGGTAGCCTTGTCATTATGGAAATTATTCTGTTGTGCATATTTATGTTACTCCAATGGATGGTAGACTTGTCATTATGGAAGGTAGTCTGTTGTCCATATTTTTGTTTTTCCATTGGATGGTAGCCTTGTCATTATGAAAGGTAGTCTATTCTCAATATTTTTGTTATTCCAATAGACGCTATCCTTGTCATTATGGAAAGTAGACTATTGTCGAGATTTTTGTTATTACAATATATGTTAGCCTTGTCATTATAGAAGGAAGTCTGTTGTCGATATCTTTGTTACTCTAATGGATGGTAGCCTTGTCATTATGAAAGGTAGCCTATTCTCGGGATTTTTGTCAGTCCAAAGGATGGTAGCCTTGTCATTATGAAAGGTAATCTGTTGGCGAGATTTTTGTTACTCCAATGGATGGTAGCCTTGTCATTATGGAAGGTAGTCTCTTGTTGATATTTTCGTTACTCCAATGGATGGTAGCCTTGTCATTATGGAAGGTAGTATGGTTTCGATGTTTTTGTTACTCTAATGGATGGTAGCTTTGTAATTATGGAAGGTAGTTTGTTGTCGAGATTTTTGTTACTCAATTGGATGGTAGCCTTGTAATTATGGAAGGTAGTCTGTTGTCGAGATTTTTGTAACTCTAATGGATGTTAGCCTTGTCATTATGGATGGTAGTCTTTTGTCGAGATTTTTATTACTCCAATGGATTATAGCCTTGTCATTATGGAAGGTAGTCTGTTGTCGAGATTATTTGGTACTCCAATGGATGGTAGCCTTGTCATTATGAAAGGTAGTATGTTGTCGATATCTTTGTTACTCTAATGGATGGTAGCCTTGTCATTATGGAAAGTAGTCTGTTGTGCAGATATATGTTACACCAATGGATGGTAGACTTGTCATTATGGAAGGTAGTCTGTTGTCCAGATTTTTGTTTTTCCATTGGATGGTAGCCTTGTCATTATGAAAGTTAATCTATTCTCAATATTTTTGTTATTCCAATAGACGGTATCCTTGTCATTATGGAATGTAGACTATTGTCGAGTGTTTTGTAACTCCAATGGATTATAGCCTTGTCATTATGGAAGGTAGTCTGTTGTCGAGATTATTTGGTACTCCAATGGATGGTAGCCTTGTCATTATGAAAGGTAGTATGTTGTCGATATCTTTATTACTCTAATGGATGGTAGCCTTGTCATTATGGAAATTAGTCTGTTGTGCAGATTTATGTTACTCCAATGGATGGTAGACTTGTCATTATGGAAGGTAGTCTGTTGTCCATATTTTTGTTTTTCCATTGGATGGTAGCCTTGTCATTATGAAAGGTAGTCTATTCTCAATATTTTTGTTATTCCAATAGACGTTATCCTTGTCATTATGGAAAGTAGACTATTGTCGAGATTTTTGTTATTACAATATATGTTAGCCTTGTCATTATAGAAGGAAGTATGTTGTCGATATCTTTGTTAGTCTAATGGATGGTAGCCTTGTCATTATGAAAGGTAGCCTATTCTCGGGATTTTTGTCAGTCCAAAGGATGGTAGCCTTGTCATTATGAAAGGTAATCTGTTGGCGAGATTTTTGTTACTCCAATGGATGGTAGCCTTGTAATTATGGAAGGTAGTCTCTTGTTGATATTTTCGTTACTCCAATGGATGGTAGCCTTGTCATTATGGAAGGTAGTATGGTTTCAATGTTTTTGTTACTCTAAAGGATGGTAGCTTTGTAATTATGGAAGGTAGTTTGTTGTCGAGATTTTTGTTACTCAATTGGATGGTAGCCTTGTAATTATGGAAGGTAGTCTGTTGTCGAGATTTTTGTAACTCTAATGGATGTTAGCCTTGTCATTATGGATGGTAGTCTTTTGTCGAGATTTTTATTACTCCAATGGATTATAGCCTTGTCATTATGGAAGGTAGTCTTTTGTCGAGATTTTTTTTACTCCAATGGATGGTATCCTTGTCATTATGGAAGCTAGTCTGTTGTTGAGATTTTTGTTACTACAATGGATGATAGCCTTGTCATTATGGAAGGTAGTATGATGTCGATATCTTTGTTACTCCAATGGATGGTAGCATTGTCATTATGGAAGGTAGTTTGTTGTCGAGATTTTTGTTACTACAATTGATGTTAGCCTTGTAATTATGGAAGGTAGTCTCTTATCAATATTTTTGTTACTCCAATGGATGGTAGCCTTGTCATTATGAAAGTTAATCTATTCTCAATATTTTATTTATTCCAATAGACGGTATCCTTGTCATTATGGAATGTAGACTATTGTCGAGTGTTTTGTAACTCCAATGGATTGTAGCCTTGTCATTATGGAAGGTAGTCTGTTGTCGAGATTATTTGGTACTCCAATGGATGGTAGCCTTGTCATTATGAAAGGTAGTATGTTGTCGATATCTTTGTTACTTTAATGGATGGTAGCCTTGTCATTATGGAAATTATTCTTTTGTGCAGATTTATGTTACTCCAATGGATGGTAGACTTGTCATTATGGAAGGTAGTCTGTTGTCCATATTTTTGTTTTTCCATTGGATGGTAGCCTTGTCATTATGAAAGGTAGTCTATTCTCAATATTTTTGTTATTCCAATAGACGCTATCCTTGTCATTATGGAAAGTAGACTATTGTCGAGATTTTTGTTATTACAATATATGTTAGCCTTGTCATTATAGAAGGAAGTCTGTTGTCGATATCTTTGTTACTCTAATGGATGGTAGCCTTGTCATTATGAAAGGTAGCCTATTGTCGGGATTTTTGTCAGTCCAAAGGATGGTAGCCTTGTCATTATGAAAGGTAATCTGTTGGCGAGATTTTTGTTACTCCAATGGATGGTAGCCTTGTCATTATGGAAGGTAGTCTCTTGTTGATATTTTCGTTACTCCAATGGATGGTAGCCTTGTCATTATGGAAGGTAGTATGGTTTCGATGTTTTTGTTACTCTAATGGATGGTAGCTTTGTAATTATGGAAGGTAGTTTGTTGTCGAGATTTTTGTTACTCAATTGGATGGTAGCCTTGTAATTATGGAAGGTAGTCTGTTGTCGAGATTTTTGTAACTCTAATGGATGTTAGCCTTGTCATTATGGATGGTAGTCTTTTGTCGAGATTTTTATTACTCCAATGGATTATAGCCTTGTCATTATGGAAGGTAGTCTTTTGTCGAGATTTTTTTTACTACAATGGATGGTATCCTTGTCATTATGGAAGCTAGTCTGTTGTTGAGATTTTTGTTACTACAATGGATGATAGTATTGTCATTATGGAAGGTAGTATGTTGTCGATATCTTTGTTACTCCAATGGATGGTAGCCTAGTCATTATGGAAGGTAGTTTGTTGTCGAGATTTTTATTACTACAATTGATGTTAGCCTTGTAATTATGGAAGGTAGTCTCTTATCAATATTTTTGTTACTCCAATGGATGGTAGCCTTGTCATTAGGAAAGGATGTCGATTGTCGAGATTTTTGTGACTCCAATTGATGGCAGCCTTGTCATTATGGAAGGTAGTTTGTCGTTGTGATTTATATTACTCCAATGGATGGTAGCCTTGTCATTATGGAAGATAGGATGTTGTCGATATCTTTGTTACTCCAATGGATGGTAGCCTTGTCATTATGGAAGTTAGTCTGTTGTCAAGATTTTTGTTACTCCAATGGATTGTGGCCTTGTCATTATGGAAGGTAGTCTATTGTCTAGATTTTTTGTTACTCCAATGGATTGTGGCCTTGTCATTATGGAAGGTAGTCTGTTGTCTAGATTTTTTGTTACTGCAATGGATGTTAGCCTTATCATTATGGAAGGTAGTCTCTTGTTGATATTTTTGTTACTCTAATGGATGGTAGCCTTGCCATTATGGAATGTAGTCTGTCGTTGTGATTTTTGTTATTCCATTGGATGGTAGCCTTGTCATTATGGAAGGTAGTCTATTCCCGAGATTTTTGTTATTCCAATAGATTATAGCCTTGTCATTATGGAAGGTAGTCTGTTGTCGATATCTTTGTTATTCCGATGGATTGTGGCCTTCTCATTATGGAAGGTAGACTATTGTCGAGATTTTTGTTACTCCAATGTATTGTAGCCTTCTCATTATGGAAGGTATTCTGTTGTCCAGATTTTTTGTTACTTCAATGGATGTTAGCCTTCTCATTATGGAAGGTATTCTCTTGTTGATATTTTTATTACTCCAATGGAAGGTAGCCTTGTCATTATAGAAGGTAGTCTGTTGTCGATATTTTTGTGACTCCAATGGATGGTAGCCTTGTCATTATGGAAGGTAGTCTTTCATTGTGAGTTCCGTTACTCCAATAGATGGTAGCCTTGTCATTATAGAAGATAGTATGTTGACGATAACTTTGTTACTCCAATGGATGGTATCCTTGTCATTATGGATGGTAGTCTATTGTCGAGTGTTTTGTTACTCCAATGAATTGTAGCCTTGTCATTATGGAAGGTAGTTTGTTGTTGAGATTATTGTTACTCCAATGGATGGTAGCCTTGTCATTATGGAAGGTAGTATGTTGTCTATAACTTTATTACTCTAATGGATGGTAGCCTTGTCATTATGGAAAGTAG
This sequence comes from Vicia faba, assembly GCA_948472305.1. Taxonomy (NCBI): domain Eukaryota; kingdom Viridiplantae; phylum Streptophyta; class Magnoliopsida; order Fabales; family Fabaceae; genus Vicia; species Vicia faba. The sequence goes on along the minus strand of OX451739.1, from coordinate 677,140,147 downwards.
TCTATTGTGCAGATTTATGTTACTCCAATGGATGGTAGACTTGTCATTATGGAAGGTAGTCTTTTGTCCAGAGTTTTGTTTTTCCATTGGATGGTAGCCTTGTCATTATGGAAGGTAGTATGTTCTCAATATTTTTATTATTCCAATAGATGGTATCCTTGTCATTATGGAAAGTAGACTATTGTCGAGATTTTTGTTACTACAATGTATGGTAGCCTTGTCATTGTGGAAGGTAGTTTGTTGTCGAGATTTTTGTTATTACAATGTATGGTAGCCTTGTCGTTATAGAAGGCAGTCTGTTGTTGATATCTTTGTTACTCTAATCGATGGTAGCCTTGTCATTATGGAAGGTTCTCTATTGTTGGGATTTTTGTCAGTCCAATGGATGGTAGCCTTGTCATTATGGAAGGTAGTGTGTTGGCGAGATTTTTGTTACTCCAATGGATGGTAGCCTTTCCATTATGGAAGGTAGTCTCTTGTTGATATTTTCGTTACTCCAATGGATGGTAGCCTTGTCATTATGGAAGGTAGTCTGTTGTCGAGAATTTTTTTACTACAATGGATGGTAGCCTTATCATTATGGTAGCTAGTCTGTTTTCGAGATTTTTGTTACTACAATGGATGATAATATTGTCTTTATGGAAGGTTGTATGTTGTCGATATCTTTGTTACTCCAATGGATGGTAGCCTAGTCATTATGGAAGGTAGTTTGTTGTCGAGATTTTTGTTACTACAATGGATGTTAGCCTTGTCATTATGGAAGGTAGTCTCTTATCAATATTTTTGTTAATCCAATGGATGGTAGCCTTGTCATTATGATAGGATGTCGATTGTCGAGATTTTTGTGACTCCAATTGATGGCAGCCTTGTCATTATGGAAGGTAGTCTGTCATTGTGATTTATATTACTCCAATAGATGGTAGCCTTGTCATTATGGAAGATAGGATGTTGTCAATATCTTTGTTACTACAATGGATGGTAGCCTAGTAATTATGGAAGGTAGTCTCTTGTCGAGATTTTTGTTACTCCAATGGATGGTAGCCTTGTCATTATGGAAGTTAGTCTGTTGTCGAGATTTTTGTTACTCCAATGCATTGTGGGCTTGTCATTATGGAAGGTAGTTTGTTGTCTAGATTTTTTGTTACTGCAATGGATGTTAGCCTTATCATTATGGAAGGTAGTCTGTCGTTGTGATTTTTGTTATTCCATTGGATGGTAGCCTTGTCATTATGGAAGGTAGTCTATTCCCGAGATTTTTGTTATTCCAATAGATGATAGCCTTGTCATTATGGAAGGTAGTCTGTTGTTGATATCTTTGTTACTCCAATGGATTGTGGCCTTGTCATTAGGGAAGGTAGACTGTTATCGAGATTTTTGTTACTCCAATGGATTGTAGCCTTCTCATTACGGAAGGTACTCTGTTGTCCATATTTTTTGTTACTTCAATGGATGTTAGCCTTATCATTATGGAAGGTAGTCTCTTGTTGATTATTTTGTTACTCCAATGAATGGTAGCCTTGTCATTATGGAAGGTAGTCTTTCATTGTGAGTTCCGTTACTCCAATAGATGGTAGCCTTGTCATTATAGAAGATAGTATGTTGACGATAACTTTGTTACTCCAATGGATGGTATCCTTGTCATTATGGAAGGTAGTTTATTGTCGAGTGTTTTGTTACTCCAATGAATTGTAGCCTTGTCATTATGGAAGGTAGTCTGTTGTCGAGATTATTGTTGCTCCAATGGATGGTAGCCTTGTCATTATGGAAGGTAGTATGTTGTCGATATCTTTGTTACTCTAATGGATGGTAGCATTGTCATTATGGAAAGTAGTCTGTTGTGCAGATTTATGTTACTCCAATGGATGGTAGACTTGTCATTATGGAAGGTAGTCTGTTGTCCAGATTTTCGTTTTTCCATTGGATGGTAGCCTTGTCATTATGAAAGGTAGTCTATTCTCAATATTTTTGTTATTCCAATAGATGGTATCCTTGTCATTATGGAAAGTAGACTATTGTCGAGATTTTTGTTACTACAATGTATGGTAGCCTTTCAATTGTGGAAGCTAGTTTGTTGTCAAGATTTTTGTTATTACAATGTATGTTAGCCTTGTCATTATAGAAGGCAGTTTGTTGTCGATATCTTTGTTACTCTAATGGATGGTAGCCTTGTCTTTATAGAACGTAGTCTGTTGTCGAGATTTTTGTGACTCCAAGGGATGGTAGCCTTGTCTTATGGAAGGTAGTCTTTCATTGTGAGTTCCGTTACTCCAATAGATGGTAGCCTTATCATTATAGAAGATAGTATGTTGACGATAAGTTTGTTACTCCAATGGATGGTATCCTTGTCATTATGGATGGTAGTTTATTGTCGAGTGTTTTGTTACTCCAATGAATTGTAGCCTTGTCATTATGAAAGGTAGTCTGTTGTCAAGATTATTGTTGCTCCAATGGATGGTAGCGTTGTCATTATGGAAGGTAGTATGTTGTCGATACCTTTGTTACTCTAATGGATGGTAGCATTTTCATTATGGAAAGTAGTCTGTTGTGCAGATTTATGTTATTCCAATGGATGGTAGACTTGTCATTATGGAAGGTAGTCTGTTGTCCAGATTTTTGTTTTTCCATTGGATGGTAGCCTTGTAATTATGAAAGGTAGTATGTTCTCAATATTTTTGTTATTCCAATAGATGGTATCCTTGTCATTATGGAAAGTAGACTATTGTCGAGATTTTTGTTACTACAATGTATGTTAGCCTTGTCATTATAGAAGGCAGTTTGTTGTCGATATCTTTGTTACTCTAATGGATGGTAGCCTTGTCATTTTGGAAGGTAGTCTATTGTCGGGATTTTTGTCAGTCCATTGGATGGTAGCCTTGTCGTTATGGAAGGTAATCTATTGGCGAGATTTTTGTTACTCCAATGGATGGTAGCCTGGTCATTATGGAAGCTAGTCTGTTGTCGAGATTTTTGTTACTACAATGGATGATAGTATTGTCATTATGGAAGGTAGTTTGTTGTCGATATCTTTGTTACTCCAATGGATGGTAGCCTAGTCATTATGGAAGGTAGTTTTTTGTCGAGATTTTTGTTACTACAATGGATGTTAGCCTTGTCATTATGGAAGGTAGTATCTTATCAATATTTTTGTTACTCCAATGGATGGTAGCCTTGTCATTATGAAATGATGTCGATTGTCGATATTTTTGTTACTCCAATTGATGGCAGCCTTGTCATTATGGAACGTAGTCTGTCGTTGTGATTTATATTATTCCAATAGATGGTAGCCTTGGCATTATGGAAGATAGGATGTTGTCGATATCTTTGTTACTCCAATGGATGGTAGCCTAGTCATTATGGAAGGTAGTCTATTGTCGAGATTTTTGTTACTCCAATGGATGGTATCCTTGTCATTATGGAAGTTAGTTTGTTGTCGAGATTTTTGTTACTCCAATGCATTATAGCCTTGTCATTATGGAAGGTAGTTTGTTGTCTAGATTTTTTGTTACTGCAATGGATGTTAGCCTTATCATTATGGAAGGTAGTCTCTTGTTGATATTTTTGTTACTCCAATGGATGGTAGCCTTGTCATTATAGAAGGTAGTATGTTGTGGAGATTTTTGTGACTCCAATTGATGGTAGCCTTGCCATTATTGAAGGTAGTCTGTCATTTTGATTATTGTTATTCCATTGGATGGTAGCCTTGTCATTATGGAAGGTAGTCTATTCCCGAGTTTTTTGTTATTCTAATAGATGATAGCCTTGTCATTATGGAAGGTAATCTGTTGTCAATATCTTTGTTACTCCAAAGGATTGTGGCCTTGTCATTGTGGAAGGTAGACTGTTGTCGAGATTTTTGTTACTCCAATGGATTGTAGGCTTCTCATTATGGAAGGTATTCTGTTGCCCAGATTTTTTGTTACTCCAATGGATGTTAGCCTTATCATTATGGAAGGTAGTCTCTTGTTGATATATTTTTTACTCCAATGGATGGTAGCCTTGTCATTATAGAAGGTAGTCTATTGTCGAGATTTTTGTGACTCCAATGGATGGTAGCCTTGTCATTATGGAAGGTAGTCTGTCGTTGTGATTTCCTTTACTCCAATAGATGGTAGCCTTGTCATTATGGAAGATAGTATGTTGACGATGACTTTGTTACTCTAATGGATGGTATCCTTGTCATTATGAATGGTAGTTTATTGTCGAGTGTTTTGTTACTCCAATGGATCGTAGCCTTGTCATTATGGAAGGTAGTCTGTTGTCGAGATTATTGTTACTCCAATGGATGGTAGCCTTGTCATTATGGAAGGTAGTATGTTGTTGATATCTTTGTTACTCTAATGGATGGTAGCATTGTCATTATGGAAAGTAGTCTGTTGTGGAGATTTATGTTACTCCAATGGATGGTAGACTCTTTATTATGGAAGGTAGTCTGTTGCCCAGATTTTCGTTTTTCCATTGGATGGTAGCCTTGTCATTATGAAAGGTAGTCTGTTCTCAATATTTTTCTTATTCCAATAGATGGTATCCTTGTCATTATGGAAAGTAGACTATTGTCGAGATTTTTGTTACTACAATGTATGGTAGCCTTTCAATTGTGGAAGCTAGTTTGTTGGCGAGATTTTTGTTATTACAATGCATGTTAGCCTTGTCATTATAGAAGGCAGTCTGTTGTCGATATCTTTGTTACTCTAATGGATGGTAGCCTTTTCATTATGGAAGGTAGTCTATTGTCGGGATTTTTGTCAGTCCAATGGATGGTAGCCTTGTCATTATGGAAGGTAATCTCTTGGCGAGATTTTTGTTACTCAAATGGATGGTAGCCTTGTCATTATGGAAGGTAGTCTCTTGTAGATATTTTCGTTACTCCAATGGATGGTAGCCTTGTCATTATGGAAGGTAGTATGGATACGAGATTTTTGTTACTCTAATGGATGGTAGCTTTGTAATTATGGAAGGTAGTTTGTTGTCGAGATTTTTGTTACTCTATTGGATGATAGCCTTGTCATTATGGAAGGTAGTTTGTTGTCGAGATTTTTGTAACTCAAATGGATGTTAGCCTTGTTATTATGGATGGTAGTCTGTTGTCGAGATTTTTATTACTCCAATATATTTTAGCCTTGTTATTATGGAAGGTAGTCTGTTGTCGAGATTTTTTTTACTACAATGGATGGTAGCCTTGTCATTATGGAAGCTAGTCTGTTGTCGAGATTTTTGTTATTACAATGGATGATAGTATTGTCATTATGGAAGGTAGTCTGTTGTCGATATCTATGTTACTCCAATGGATGGTAGCCTAGTCATTATGGAAGGTAGTTTGTTGTCGAGATTTTTGTTACTACAATGGATGTTAACCTTGTCATTATGGAAGGTAGTCTCTTATCAATATTTTTGTGACTCCAATGGATGGTAGCCTTGTCATTATGAAAGGATGTCGATTATCGAGATTTTTGTGACTCCAATGGATGGTATCCTTGTCATTATAGAAGGTAGTATGTTGTGGAGATTTTTGTGACTCCAATGGATGGTAGCCTTGTCATTATTGAAGGTAGTCTGTCGTTGTGATTTTTGTTATTCCATTGGCTGATAGCCTTGTCATTATGGAAGGTAGTCTATTCCTGATATTTTTGTTATTCCAATAGATGATAGCCTTGTTATTATGGAAGGTAGTCTGTTGTCGATATCTTTGTTACTCTAAAGGATTGTGGCCTTGTCATTGTGGAAGGTAGACTGTTGTCGAGATTTTTGTTACTCCAATGGATTGTAGGCCTCTCATTATGGAAGGTATTTTGTTGTCCAGATTTTTTGTTACTCCAATGGATGTTAGCCTTATCATTATGGAAGGTAGTATCTTGTTGATATTTTTGTTACTCCAATGGATGGTAGCCTTGTCATTATAGAAGGTAGTCTATTGTCGAGATTTTTGTGACTCCAATGGATGGTAGCCTTGTCATTATGGAATGTAGACTGTCATTGTGATTCCCTTTACTCCATTAGATGGTAGCCATGTCATTATAGAAGATAGTATGTTGACGATAACTTTGTTACTCTAATGGATGGTATCCTTGTCATTATGGATGCTAGTATATTGTCGAGTGTTTTGTTACTCCAATGGATTGTAGCCTTCTCATTATGGAAGGTAGTCTGTTGTCGAGGTTATTGTTACTCCAATGGATGGTAGCCTTGTCATTATGGAAGGTAGTATGTTGTCGATATCTTTGTTACTCTAATGGATGGTAGCATTGTCATTATAGAAAGTAATCTGTTGTGCAGATTTATGTTATTCCAATGGATGGTAGACTTGTCATTATGGAAGGTAGTTTGTTGTCCGGATTTTCGTTTTTCCATTGGATGGTAGCCTTGACATTATGAAAGATAGTCTATTCTCAATATTTTTGTTATTCCAATAGATGGTATCCTTGTCATTATGGAAAGTAGACTATTGTCGAGATTTTTGTTACCAGACTGTATGGTATCCTTTCAATTGTGGAAGCTAGTCTGTTGTCGAGATTTTTGTTATTACAATGTATGTTAGCCTTGTCATTATAGAAGGGAGTCTGTTATCGATATCTTTGTTACTCTAATGGATGGTAGCCTTGTCATTATGGAAGGTAGTCTATTGTCGGAATTTTTGTCAGTCCAATGGATGGTAGCCTTGTCATTATGGAAGGTAATCTGTTGGTGAGATTTTTGTTACTCCAATGGATGGTAGCCTTGTAATTATGGAAGGTAGTCTCTTGTTTATATTTTCGTTACTCCAATGGATGGTATCCTTGTCATTACGGAAGGTAGTATGGATTCGAGATTTTTGTTATTCTAATGGATGGTAGCTTTGTAATTATGGAAGGTAGTTTGTTGTCGATATTTATGTGACTCTATTGGACGGTAGCCTTGTCATTATGGAAGGTAGTTTGTTGTCGATATCTTTGTTACTCCAATGGATGGTAGCCTAGTCATTATGGAAGGTAGTTTTTTGTCGATATTTTTGTTACTACAATGGATGTTAGCCTTGTCATTATGGAAGGTAGTATCTTATCAAAAATTTTGTTACTCCATTGGATGGTAGCCTTGTCATTATGAAATGATGTCGATTGTCGATATTTTTGTTACTCCAATTGATGGCAGCCTTGTCATTATGGAAGGTAGTCTGTCGTTGTGATTTATATTATTCCAATAGATGGTAGCCTTGTCATTATGGAAGATAGGATGTTGTCGATATCTTTGTTACTCCAATGGATGGTAGCCTAGTCATTATGGAAGGTAGTCTATTGTCGAGATTTTTGTTACTCCAATGGATGGTAGCCTTGTCATTATGGAAGTTAGTCTGTTGTCGAGATTTTTGTCACTCCAATGCATTATAGCCTTGTCATTATGGAAGGTAGTTTGTTGTCTAGACTTTTTGTTACTACAATGGATGTTAGCCTTATCATTATGGAAGGTAGTCTCTTGTTGATATTTTTGTTACTCCAATGGATGGTAGCCTTGTCATTATAGAAGGTAGTATGTTGTGGAGATTTTTGTGACTCCAATCGATGGTAGCCTTGCCATTATTGAAGGTAGTCTGTCATTGTGATTATTGTTATTCCATTGGATGGTAGCCTTGTCATTATGGAAGGTAGTCTATTCCCGAGTTTTTTGTTATTCTAATAGATGATAGCCTTGTCATTATGGAAGGTAATTTGTTGTCAATATCTTTGTTACTCCAAAGGATTGTGGCCTTGTCATTGTGGAAGGTAGACTGTTGTCGAGATTTTTGTTACTCCAATGGATTGTAGGCTTCTCATTATGGAAGGTATTCTGTTGTCCAGATTTTTTGTTACTCCAATGGATGTTAGCCTTATCATTATGGAAGGTAGTCTCTTGTTGATATTTTTTTACTCCAATGGATGGTAGCCTTGTCATTATAGAAGGTAGTCTATTGTCGAGATTTTTGTGACTCCAATGGATGGTAGCCTTGTCATTATGGAAGGTAGTCTGTCGTTGTGATTTCCTTTACTCCAATAGATGGTAGCCTTGTCATTATGGAAGATAGTATGTTGACGATGACTTTGTTACTCTAATGGATGGTATCCTTGTCATTATGGATGGTAGTTTATTGTCGAGTGTTTTGTTACTCCAATGGATTGTAGCCTTGTCATTATGGAAGGTAGTCTGTTGTCGAGATTATTGTTACTCCAATGGATGGTAGCCTTGTCATTATGGAAGGTAGTATGTTGTTGATATCTTTGTTACTCTAATGGATGGTAGCATTGTCATTATGGAAAGTAGTCTGTTGTGGAGATTTATGTTACTCCAATGGATGGTAGACTCTTTATTATGGAAGGTAGTCTGTTGCCCAGATTTTCGTTTTTCCATTGGATGGTAGCCTTGTCATTATGAAAGGTAGTATGTTCTCAATATTTTTGTTATTCCAATAGATGGTATCCTTGTCATTATGGAAAGTAGACTATTGTCGAGATTTTTGTTACTACAATGTATGGTAGCCTTTCAATTGTGGAAGCTAGTTTGTTGGTGAGATTTTTGTTATTACAATGCATGTTAGCCTTGTCATTATAGAAGGCAGTCTGTTGTCGATATCTTTGTTACTCTAATGGATGGTAGCCTTGTCATTATGGAAGGTAGTCTATTGTCGGGATTTTTGTCAGTCCAATGGATGGTAGCCTTGTCATTATGGAAGGTAATCTGTTGGCGAGATTTTCGTTACTCAAATGGATGGTAGCCTTGTCATTATGGAAGGTAGTCTCTTGTAGATATTTTCGTTACTCCAATGGATGGTAGCCTTGTCATTATGGAAGGTAGTATGGATACGAGATTTTTGTTACTCTAATGGATGGTAGCTTTGTAATTATGGAAGGTAGTTTGTTGTCGTGATTTTTGTTACTCTATTGGATGGTAGCCTTGTCATTATGGAAGGTAGTTTGTTGTCGAGATTTTTGTAACTCAAATGGATGTTAGCCTTGTTATTATGGATGGTAGTCTGTTGTCGAGATTTTTATTACTCCAATAGATTTTAGCCTTGTTATTATGGAAGGTAGTCTGTTGTCGAGATTTTTTTTACTACAATGGATGGTAGCCTTGTCATTATGGAAGCTAGTCTGTTGTCGAGATTTTTGTTATTACAATGGATGATAGTATTGTCATTATGGAAGGTAGTCTGTTGTCGATATCTTTGTTACTCCAATGGATGGTAGCCTAGTCATTATGGAAGGTAGTTTGTTGTCGAGATTTTTGTTACTACAATGGATGTTAGCCTTGTCATTATGGAAGGTAGTCTGTTGTCGAGATTTTTTTTACCAAATGGATGGTAGCCTTGTCATTATGGAAGCTAGTCTGTTGTCGAGATTTTTGTTACTACAATGGATGATAGTATTGTCATTATGGAAGGTAGTCTGTTGTCGATATCTTTGTTACTCCAATGGATGGTAGCCTAGTCATTATGGAGGGTAGTTTGTTGTCGATATTTTTGTTACTACAATGGATGTTAGCCTTGTCATTATGGAAGGTAGTCTCTTATCAATATTTTTGTTACTCCAATGGATGGTAGCCTTGTCATTATGAAAGGAAGTCGATTGTCGAGATTTTTGTGACTCCAATTGATGGCAGCCTTGTCATTATGGAAGGTAGTCTGTCGTTGTGATTTATATTACTCCAATAGATGATAGCCTTGTCATTATGGAAGATATGATGTTGTCGATATCTTTGTTACTCCAATGGATGGTAGCCTAGTCATTATGGAAGGTAGTCTGTTGTCGAGATTTTTGTTACTCCAATGGTTGGTAGCCTTGTCATTACGGAAGTTAGTCGGTTGTCGAGAGTTTTGTTACTCCAATGGATTGTAGCCTTGTCATTATGGAAGGTAGTATGTTGTCTAGATTTTTTGTTACTGCAATGGATGTTAGCCTTATCATTATGGAAGGTAGTCTCTTGTTGATATTTTTGTTACTCCAATGGATGGTAGCCTTGTCATTATAGAAGGTAGTATGTTGTGGAGATTTTAGTGACTCCAATGGATGGTAGCCTTGCCATTATGGAAGGTAGTCTGTCATTGTGATTTTTGTTATTCCATTGGATGCTAGCCTTGTCATTATGGAAGGTAGTCTATTCCCGAGAGTTTTGTTATTCTAATAGATGATAGCCTTGTCATTATGGAAGATAGTTTGTTGTCGATATCTTTGTTACTCGAATGGATTGTGGCCTTGTCATTATGGAAGGTAGACTGTTGTCGAGATTTTTGTTACCCCAATGGATTGTAGCCTTCTCATTATGAAAGGTATTTTTTTGTCCAGATTTTTTGTTACTCCAATGGATGTTAGCCTTATCATTATGGAAGGTAGTCTATTGTTGATATTTTTGTTACTCCAATGGATGGTAGCCTTGTCATTATAGAAGGTAGTCTGTTGTCAAGATTTTTGTTACTCCAATGGATGGCAGCCTTGTCATTATGGAAGGTAGTTTGTCGTTGTGATTTATATTACTCCAATAGATGGTAGCCTTGTCATTATGGAAGATAGGATGTTGTCGATATCTTTGTTACTCCAATGGATGGTAGCCTAGTCATTATGGAAGGTAGTCTGTTGTCGAGATTTTTGTTACTCCAATGGATGGTAGCCTTGTCATTATGGAAGTTAGTCGGTTGTCGAGAGTTTTGTTACTCCAATGGATTGTAGCCTTCTCATTATGGAAGGTAGTATGTTGTCTAGATTTTTTGTTACTGCAATGGATGTTAGCCTTATCATTATGGAAGGTAGTCTCTTGTTGATATTTTTGTTACTCCAATGGATGGTAGCCTTGTCATTATAGAAGGTAGTATGTTGTGGAGATTTTTGTGACTCCAATGGATGGTAGCCTTGCCATTATGGAAGGTAGTCTGTCATTGTGATTTTTGTTATTCCATTGGATGCTAGCCTTGTCATTATGGAAGATAGTTTGTTGTCGATATCTTTGATACTCCAATGGATTGTGGCCTTGTCATTATGGAAGGTAGACTGTTGTCGAGATTTTTGTTACCCCAATGGATTGTAGCCTTCTCATTATGAAAGGTATTTTGTTGTCCAGATTTTTTGTTACTCCAATGGATGTTATCCTTATCATTATAGAAGGTAGTCTCTTGTTGATATTTTTGTTACTCCAATGGATGGTAGCCTTGTCATTATAGAAGGTAGTATGTTGTGGAGATTTTTGTGACTCCAATGGATGGTAGCCTTGCCATTATGGAAGGTAGTCTGTCATTGTGATTTTGGTTATTCCATTGGATGCTAGCCTTGTCATTATGGAAGGTAGTCTATTCCCGAGAGTTTTGTTATTCCAATAGATGATAGCCTTGTCATTATGGAAGATAGTTTGTTGTCGATATCTTTGTTACTCCAATGGATTGTGGCCTTGTCATTATGGAAGGTAGACTGTTGTCGAGATTTTTGTTACCCCAATGGATTGTAGCCTTCTCATTATGAAAGGTATTTCGTTGTCCAGATTTTTTGTTACTCCAATGGATGTTAGCCTTATCATTATGGAAGGTAGTCTCTTGTTGATATTTTTGTTACTCCAATGGATGGTAGCCTTGTCATTATAGAAGGTAGTCTGTTGTCAAGATTTTTGTTACTCCAATGGATGGCAGCCTTGTCATTATGGAAGGTAGTCTGTCGTTGTGATTTATATTACTCCAATAGATGGTAGCCTTGTCATTATGGAAGATAGGATGTTGTCGATATCTTTGTTACTCCAATGGATGGTAGCCTAGTCATTATGGAAGGTAGTCTGTTGTCGAGATTTTTGTTACTGCAATGGATGGTAGCCTTGTCATTATGGAAGTTAGTCGGTTGTCGAGAGTTTTGTTACTCCAATGGATTGTAGCCTTTTCATTATGGAAGGTAGTATGTTGTCTAGATTTTTTGTTACTGCAATGGATGTTAGCCTTATCATTATGGAACGTAGTCTCTTGTTGATATTTTTGTTACTCCAATGGATGGTAGCCTTGTCATTATAGAAGGTAGTATGTTGTGGAGATTTTTGTGACTCTAATGGATGGTAGCCTTGCCATTATGGAAGGTAGTCTGTCATTGGGATTTTTGTTATTCCATTGGATGCTAGCCTTGTCATTATGGAAGGTAGTGTATTCACGAGTGTTTTGTTATTCCAATAGATGATAGCCTTGTCATTATGGAAGATAGTTTGTTGTCGATATCTTTGTTACTCCAATGGATTGTGGCCTTGTCATTATGGAAGGTAGACTGTTGTCGAGATTTTTGTTACCCCAATGGATTGTAGCCTTCTCATTATGAAAGGTATTTTGTTGTCCAGATTTTTTGTTACTCCAATAGATGTTAGCCTTATCATTATGGAAGGTAGTCTCTTGTTGATATTTTTGTTACTCCAATGGATGGTAGCCTTGTCATTATAGAAGGTAGTCTGTTGTCAAGATTTTTGTTACTCCAATGGATGGCAGCCTTGTTATTATGGAAGGTAGTCTGTCGTTGTGATTTATATTACTCCAATAGATGGTAGCCTTGTCATTATGGAAGATAGGATGTTGTCGATATCTTTGTTACTCCAATGGATGGTAGCCTAGTCATTATGGAAGGTAGTCTGTTGTCGAGATTTTTGTTACTCCAATGGATGGTAGCCTTGTCATTATGGAAGTTAGTCGGTTGTCGAGAGTTTTGTTACTCCAATGGATTGTAGCCTTTTCATTATGGAAGGTAGTATGTTGTCTAGATTTTTTGTTACTGCAATGGATGTTAGCCTTATCATTATGGAACGTAGTCTCTTGTTGATATTTTTGTTACTCCAATGGATGGTAGCCTTGTCATTATAGAAGGTAGTATGTTGTGGAGATTTTTGTGACTCCAATGGATGGTAGCCTTGCCATTATGGAAGGTAGTCTGTCATTGTGATTTTTTTTATTCCATTGGATGCTAGCCTTGTCATTATGGAAGATAGGATGTTGTCGATATCTTTGTTACTCCAATGGATGGTAGCCTAGTCATTATGGAAGATAGTTTGTTGTTGATATCTTTGTTACTCCAATGGATTTTGGCCTTGTCATTATGGAAGGTAGACTGTTGTTGAGATTTTTGTTACCCCAATGGATTGTAGCCTTCTCATTATGAAAGGTATTTTGTTGTCCAGATTTTTTGTTACTCCAATGGATGTTAGCCTTATCATTATGGATGGTAGTCTGTTGTCGAGATTTTTGTTACTCCAATGGATGGTAGCCTTGTCATTATAGAAGGTAGTCTGTTGTCGAGATTTTTGTTACTCCAATGGATGGTAGCCTTGTCATTATGGAAGGTAGTCTGTCGTTGTGATTTTCGTTACTCCAATAGATGGTAGCCTTGTCATTATAGAAGATAGTATGTTGACGATAACTTTGTTACTCTAATGGATCGTATCCTTGTCATTATGGATGGTAGTCTATTATCGAGTGTTTTGTTACTCCAATGGATTGTAGCCTTGTCATTATGGAAGGTAGTCTGTTGTCGAGATTATTGTTACTCCAATGGATGGTAGCCTTGTCATTATGGAAGGTAGTATGTTGTCGATATCTTTGTTACTCTAATGGATTGTAGCATTGTCATTATGGAAAGTAGTCTGTTGTGAAGATTTATGTTACTCCAATGGATGGTAGCCTTGTCATTATGAAAGGTAGTCTATTCTCAATATTTTTGTTATTCCAATAGATGGTATCCTTGTCATTATGGAAAGTAGACTATTGTCTAGATTTTTGTTACTACAATGTATGGTAGCCTTTCAATTGTGGAAGCTAGTCTGTTGTCAAGATTTTTGTTATTACAATGTATGTTAGCCTTGTCATTATGGAAGGTAGTCTATTGTCGGGATTTTTGTCAGTCCAATGGATGGTAGGCTTGTCATTATGGAAGGTAATCTGTTGGCGAGATTTTTGTTACTCCAATGGATGGTAGCCTTGTCATTATGGAAGGTAGTCTCTTGTTGATATTTTCGTTACTCCAATGGATGGTAGCCTTGTCATTATGGAAGGTAGTATGTTGTGGAGATTTTTGTGACTCCAATGGATGGTAGCCTTGCCATTATTGAAGGTAGTATGTCATTGTGATTTTTGTTACTCCAATGGATGGTAGCCTTGTCATTATGGAAGGTAGTCTATTCCTTAGATTTTTGTTATTCCAATAGATGATAGCCTTGTCATTATGGAAGGTAGTCTGTTGTCGATATCTTTGTTACTCCAATGGATTGTGGCCTTGTCATTATGGAAGGTAGACTGTTGTCGAGATTTTTGTTACCCCAATGGATTGTAGCCTTCTCATTATGAAAGGTATTTTGTTGTCCAGATTTTTTGTTACTCCAATGGATGTTAGCCTTATCATTATGGATGGTAGTCTGTTGTCGAGATTTTTGTTACTCCAATGGATGGTAGCCTTGTCATTATAGAAGGTAGTCTGTTGTCGAGATTTTTGTTACTCCAATGGATGGTAGCCTTGTCATTATGGAAGGTAGTCTGTCGTTGTGATTTTCGTTACTCCAATAGATGGTAGCCTTGTCATTATAGAAGATAGTATGTTGACGATAACTTTGTTACTCTAATGGATCGTATCCTTGTCATTATGGATGGTAGTCTATTATCGAGTGTTTTGTTACTCCAATGGATTGTAGCCTTGTCATTATGGAAGGTAGTCTGTTGTCGAGATTATTGTTACTCCAATGGATGGTAGCCTTGTCATTATGGAAGGTAGTATGTTGTCGATATCTTTGTTACTCTAATGGATTGTAGCATTGTCATTATGGAAAGTAGTCTGTTGTGAAGATTTATGTTACTCCAATGGATGGTAGCCTTGTCATTATGAAAGGTAGTCTATTCTCAATATTTTTGTTATTCCAATAGATGGTATCCTTGTCATTATGGAAAGTAGACTATTGTCTAGATTTTTGTTACTACAATGTATGGTAGCCTTTCAATTGTGGAAGCTAGTCTGTTGTCAAGATTTTTGTTATTACAATGTATGTTAGCCTTGTCATTATGGAAGGTAGTCTATTGTCGGGATTTTTGTCAGTCCAATGGATGGTAGGCTTGTCATTATGGAAGGTAATCTGTTGGCGAGATTTTTGTTACTCCAATGGATGGTAGCCTTGTCATTATGGAAGGTAGTCTCTTGTTGATATTTTCGTTACTCCAATGGATGGTAGCCTTGTCATTATGGAAGGTAGTATGTTGTGGAGATTTTTGTGACTCCAATGGATGGTAGCCTTGCCATTATTGAAGGTAGTATGTCATTGTGATTTTTGTTACTCCAATGGATGGTAGCCTTGTCATTATGGAAGGTAGTCTATTCCTTAGATTTTTGTTATTCCAATAGATGATAGCCTTGTCATTATGGAAGGTAGTCTGTTGTCGATATCTTTGTTACTCCAATGGATTGTGGCCTTGTCATTATGGAAGGTAGACTGTTGTCGAGATTTTTGTTACCCCAATGGATTGTAGCCTTCTCATTATGAAAGGTATTTTGTTGTCCAGATTTTTTGTTACTCCAATGGATGTTAGCCTTATCATTATGGAAGGTAGTCTCTTGTTGATATTATTGTTACTCCAATGGATGGCAGCCTTGTCATTATGGAAGGTAGTATGTTGTCGATATCTTTGTTACTCTATTGGATGGTAGCATTGCCATTATGGAAAGTAGTATGTTGTGCAAATTTATGTTACTCCAATGGATGGTAGACTTGTAATTATGGAAGGTAGTCTGTTGTCCAGATTTTCGTTTTTCCATTGGATGGTAGCCTTGTCATTATGAAAGGTAGTCTTATCTCAATATTTTTGTTATTCCAATAGATGGTATCCTTGTCATTATGGAAAGTAGACTATTGTCGAGATTTTTGTTACTACAATGTATGGTAGCCTTTCAATTGTGGAAGCTAGTCTATTGTAGAGATTTTTGTTATTACAAAGTATGTTAGCCTTGTCATTATAGAAGGCAGTCTGTTGTCGATATCTTTGTTACTCTAATGGATGGTAGCCTTGTCATTATGGAAGGTAGTCTATTGTCGGAATTTTTGTCAGTCCAATGGATGTTAGCCTTGTCATTATGGAAGGTAATCTGTTGGCGAGATTTTTGTTACTCGAATGGATGGTAGCCTTGTCATTATGGAAGGTAGTCTCTTGTTGATATTTTCGTTACTCTAATGGATGGTAGCCTTGTCATTATGGAAGGTAGTATGGATTCGAGATTTTTGTTACTCTAATGGATGGTAGCTTTGTAATTATAGAAGGTAGTTTGTTGTCGAGATTTTTATTACTCTATTGGATGGTAGCCTTATCATTATGGAAGGTAGTCTGTTGTCGAGATTTTTGTAACTCTAATGGATGTTAGCCTTGTTATCATGGATGGTAGTCTGTTGTCGAGATTTTTATTACTCCAATGGATTTTAGCCTTGTCATTATGGAAGGTAGTCTGTTGTCGAGATTTTTTTTACTACAATGGATGGTTGCCTTGTCATTATGGAAGCTAGTCTGTTGTCGAGATTTTTGTTACTACAATGGATGATAGTATTGTCAATATGGAAGGTAGTTTGTTGTCGATATCTTTGTTACTCCAATGGATGGTAGCCTAGTCATTATGGAAGGTAGTCTGTTGTCGAGATTTTTGTTACTCCAATGGATGGTAGCCTTGTCATTATGGAAGTTAGTCGGTTGTCGAGAGTTTTGTTACTCCAATGGATTGTAGCCTTCTCATTATGGAAGGTAGTATGTTGTCTAGATTTTTTGTTACTGCAATGGATGTTAGCCTTATCATTATGGAAGGTAGTCTCTTGTTGATATTTTTATTACTCCAATGGGGTAGCCTTGTCATTATAGAAGGTAGTATGTTGTGGAGATTTTTGTGACTCCAATGGATGGTAGCCTTGCCATTATGGAAGGTAGTCTGTCATTGTGATTTTTGTTATTCCATTGGATGCTAGCCTTGTCATCATGGAAGGTAGTTTATTCCCGAGAGTTTTATTATTCCAATAGATGATAGCCTTGTCATTATGGAAGATAGGTTGTTGTCGATATCTTTGTTACTCCAATGGATTGTGGCCTTGTCATTATGGAAGGTAGACTGTTATCGACATTTTTGTTACCCCAATGGATTGTAGCCTTCTCATTATGAAAGGTATTTTGTTTTCCAGATTTTTTGTTACTCCAATGGATGTTAGCCTTATCATTATGGAAGGTAGTCTGTTGTTGATATTTTTGTTACTCCAATGGATGGTAGCCTTGTCATTATAGAAGGTAGTCTGTTGTCGAGATTTTTGTTACTCCAATGGATGGTAGCCTTGTCATTATGGAAGGTAGTCTATCGTTGTGATTTTCATTACTCCAATAGATGGTAGCCTTGTCATTATAGAAGATAGTATGTTAACGATAACTTTGTTACTCTAATGGATCGTATCCTTGTCATTATGGATGGTAGTCTATTGTCGAGTGTTTTGTTACTCCAATGGATTTTAGCCTTGTCATTATGGAAGGTAGTCTGTTGTCGAGATTATTGTTACTCTAATGGATGGTAGCCTTGTCATTATGGAAGGTAGTATGTTGTCGATATCTTTGTTACTCTAATGGATTGTAGCATTGTCATTATGGAAAGTAGTTTATTGTGATGATTTATGTTACTCCAATGGATGGTAGACTTGTCATTATGGAAGGTAGTCTATTGTCCAGATTTTCGTTTTTCCATTGGATGGTAGCCTTGTCATTATGAAAGGTAGTATATTCTCAATATTTTTGTTATTCCAATAGATGGTATCCTTGTCATTATGGAAAGTAGACTATTGTCGAGATTTTTGTTACTACAATGTATGGTAGCCTCTTAATTGTGGAAGCTAGTCTGTTGTCAAGATTTTTGTTATTACAATGTATGTTAGCCTTGTCATTATAAAAGGCAGTCTGTTGTCGATATCTTTGTTACTCTAATGGATGGTAGCCTTGTCATTATGGAAGGTAGTCTATTGTCGGGATTTTTGTCAGTCCAATGGATGGTAGGCTTGTCATTATGGAAGGTAATCTGTTGGCGAGATTTTTGTTACTCCAATGGATAGTAGCCTTATCATTATGGAAGGTAGTCTCTTGTTGATATATTTGTTACTCCAATGGATGGTAGACTTGTCATTATAGAAGGTAGTATGTTGTGGAGATTTTTGTGACTCCAATGGATGGTAGCCTTGCCATTATGGAAGGTAGTCTGTCATTGTGATTTTTGTTATTCCATTGGATGCTAGCCTTGTCATCATGGAAGGTAGTTTATTCCCGAGAGTTTTATTATTCCAATAGATGATAGCCTTGTCATTATGGAAGATAGGTTGTTGTCGATATCTTTGTTACTCCAATGGATTGTGGCCTTGTCATTATGGAAGGTAGACTGTTATCGACATTTTTGTTACCCCAATGGATTGTAGCCTTCTCATTATGAAAGGTATTTTGTTTTCCAGATTTTTTGTTACTCCAATGGATGTTAGCCTTATCATTATGGAAGGTAGTCTGTTGTTGATATTTTTGTTACTCCAATGGATGGTAGCCTTGTCATTATAGAAGGTAGTCTGTTGTCGAGATTTTTGTTACTCCAATGGATGGTAGCCTTGTCATTATGGAAGGTAGTCTATCGTTGTGATTTTCATTACTCCAATAGATGGTAGCCTTGTCATTATAGAAGATAGTATGTTAACGATAACTTTGTTACTCTAATGGATCGTATCCTTGTCATTATGGATGGTAGTCTATTGTCGAGTGTTTTGTTACTCCAATGGATTTTAGCCTTGTCATTATGGAAGGTAGTCTGTTGTCGAGATTATTGTTACTCTAATGGATGGTAGCCTTGTCATTATGGAAGGTAGTATGTTGTCGATATCTTTGTTACTCTAATGGATGGTAGCATTGTCATTATGGAAAGTAGTTTGTTGTGATGATTTATGTTACTCCAATGGATGGTAGACTTGTCATTATGGAAGGTAGTCTATTGTCCAGATTTTCGTTTTTCCATTGGATGGTAGCCTTGTCATTATGAAAGGTAGTCTATTCTCAATATTATTGTTATTCCAATAGATGGTATCCTTGTCATTATGGAAAGTAGACTATTGTCGAGATTTTTGTTACTACAATGTATGGTAGCCTCTTAATTGTGGAAGCTAGCCTGTTGTCAAGATTTTTGTTATTACAATGTATGTTAGCCTTGTCATTATAAAAGGCAGTCTGTTGTCGATATCTTTGTTACTCTAATGGATGGTAGCCTTGTCATTATGGAAGGTAGTCTATTGTCGGGATTTTTGTCAGTCCAATGGATGGTAGGCTTGTCATTATGGAAGGTAATCTGTTGGCGAGATTTTTGTTACTCCAATGGATAGTAGCCTTATCATTATGGAAGGTAGTCTCTTGTTGATATATTTGTTACTCCAATGGATGGTAGACTTGTCATTATAGAAGGTAGTATGTTGTGGAGATTTTTGTGACTCCAATGGATGGTAGCCTTGCCATTATGGAAGGTAGTCTGTCATTGTGATTTTTGTTATTCCATTGGATGCTAGCCTTGTCATCATGGAAGGTAGTTTATTCCCGAGAGTTTTATTATTCCAATAGATGATAGCCTTGTCATTATGGAAGATAGGTTGTTGTCGATATCTTTGTTACTCCAATGGATTGTGGCCTTGTCATTATGGAAGGTAGACTGTTATCGACATTTTTGTTACCCCAATGGATTGTAGCCTTCTCATTATGAAAGGTATTTTGTTTTCCAGATTTTTTGTTACTCCAATGGATGTTAGCCTTATCATTATGGAAGGTAGTCTGTTGTTGATATTTTTGTTACTCCAATGGATGGTAGCCTTGTCATTATAGAAGGTAGTCTGTTGTCGAGATTTTTGTTACTCCAATGGATGGTAGCCTTGTCATTATGGAAGGTAGTCTATCGTTGTGATTTTCATTACTCCAATAGATGGTAGCCTTGTCATTATAGAAGATAGTATGTTAACGATAACTTTGTTACTCTAATGGATCGTATCCTTGTCATTATGGATGGTAGTCTATTGTCGAGTGTTTTGTTACTCCAATGGATTTTAGCCTTGTCATTATGGAAGGTAGTCTGTTGTCGAGATTATTGTTACTCTAATGGATGGTAGCCTTGTCATTATGGAAGGTAGTATGTTGTCGATATCTTTGTTACTCTAATGGATTGTAGCATTGTCATTATGGAAAGTAGTTTGTTGTGATGATTTATGTTACTCCAATGGATGGTAGACTTGTCATTATGGAAGGTAGTCTATTGTCCAGATTTTCGTTTTTCCATTGGATGGTAGCCTTGTCATTATGAAAGGTAGTCTATTCTCAATATTATTGTTATTCCAATAGATGGTATCCTTGTCATTATGGAAAGTAGACTATTGTCGAGATTTTTGTTACTACAATGTATGGTAGCCTCTTAATTGTGGAAGCTAGTCTGTTGTCAAGATTTTTGTTATTACAATGTATGTTAGCCTTGTCATTATAAAAGGCAGTCTGTTGTCGATATCTTTGTTACTCTAATGGATGGTAGCCTTGTCATTATGGAAGGTAGTCTATTGTCGGGATTTTTGTCAGTCCAATGGATGGTAGGCTTGTCATTATGGAAGGTAATCTGTTGGCGAGATTTTTGTTACTCCAATGGATAGTAGCCTTATCATTATGGAAGGTAGTCTCTTGTTGATATATTTGTTACTCCAATGGATGGTAGACTTGTCATTATAGAAGGTAGTATGTTGTGGAGATTTTTGTGACTCCAATGGATGGTAGCCTTGCCATTATTGAAGGTAGTCTGTCATTGTGATTTTTGTTATCCCATTGGATGGTAGCCTTGTCATTATGGAAGGTAGTCTATTCCTGAGATTTTTGTTATTCCAATAGATGATAGCCTTGTCATTATGGAAGGTAGTCTGTTGTCGATATCTTTGTTACTCCAAAGGATTGTGGCCTTGTCATTGTGGAAGGTAGACTGTTGTCGAGATTTTTGTTACTCCAATGGATTGTAGGCGTCTCATTATGGAAGGTATTCTGTTGTCCAGATTTTTTGTTACTCCAATGGATGTTAGCCTTATCATTATGGAAGGTAGTCTCTTGTTGATATTTTTGTTACTCCAATGGATGGTAGCCTTGTCATTATAGAAGGTAGTCTATTGTCTAGATTTTTGTGACTCCAATGGATGGTAGCCTTGTCATTATGGAAGGTAGTCTGTCGTTGTGATTTCCTTTACTCCAATAGATGGTAGCCTTGTCATTATAGAAGATAGTATGTTGACGATAACTTTGTTACTCTAATGGATGGTATCCTTGTCATTATGGATGCTAGTCTATTGTCGAGTGTTTTGTTACTCCAATGGATTGTAGCCTTGTCATTATGGAAGGTAGTTTGTTGTCGAGATTATTGTTACTCCAATGGATGGTAGCCTTGTCTTTATGGAAGGTAGTATGTTGTCGATATCTTTGTTACTCTAATGGATGGTAGCATTGCCATTATGGAAAGTAGTATGTTGTGCAAATTTATGTTACTCCAATGGATGGTAGACTTGTCATTATGGAAGGTAGTCTGTTGTCCAGATTTTCGTTTTTCCATTGGATGGTAGCCTTGTCATTATGAAAGTTAGTTTGTTCTCAATATTTTTGTTATTCCAATAGATGGTATCCTTGTCGTTATGGAAAGTAGACTATTGTCGAGATTTTTGTTACTACAATGTATGGTATCCTTTCAATTATGGAAGCTAGTCTATTGTCGAGATTTTTGTTATTACAAAGTATGTTAGCCTTGTCATTATAAAAGGCAGTCTGTTGTCGATATCTTTGTTACTCTAATGGATGGTAGCCTTGTCATTATGGAAGGTAGTCTATTGTCGGAATTTTTGTTACCCCAATGGATTGTAGCCTTCTCATTATGGAAGGTAATCTGTTGGCGAGATTTTTGTTACTCTAATGGATGGTAGCCTTGTCATTATGGAAGGTAGTCTCTTGTTGATATTTTCGTTACTCCAATGGATGGTAGCCTTGTCATTATGGAAGGTAGTATGGATTCGGAATTTTTGTTACTCTAATGGATGGTAGCTTTGTAATTATGGAAGGTAGTTTGTTGTCGAGATTTTTATTACTCTATTGGATGGTAGCCTTATCATTATGGAAGGTAGTCTGTAGTCGAGATTTTTGTAACTCTAATGGATGTTAGCCTTGTTATCATGGATGGTAGTCTGTTGTCGAAATTTTTATTACTCCAATGGATTTTAGCCTTGTCATTATGGAAGGTAGTCTGTTGTCGAGATTTTTTTTACTACAATGGATGGTAGCCTTGTCATTATGGAAGCTAGTTTGTTGTCGAGATTTTTGTTACTACAATGGATGATAGTATTGTCATTATGGAAGGTAGTTTGTTGTCGATATCTTTGTTACTCCAATGGATGGTAGCCTAGTCATTATGGAAGGTAGTTTGTTGTTGAGATTTTTATTACTACAATGGATGTTAGCCTTGTCAATAGGAAAGTTGTCTCTTATCAATATTTTTGTGACTCCAATGGATGGTAGCCTTGTCATTATGAAAGGATGTCGATTGTCGAGATTTTTTTGACTCCAATTGATGGCAGCCTTGTCATTATGGAAGGTAGTCTGTCGTTGTGATTTATATTACTCCAATAGATGGTAGCCTTGTCATTATGGAAGGTAGGATGTTGTCGATATCTTTGTTACTCCAATGGATGGTAGCCTAGTCATTATGGAAGGTAGTCTGTTGTCGAGATTTTTTTTACTCCAATGGATGGTAGCCTTGTCATTATGGAAGTTAGTCTGTTGTCGAGGGTTATGTTACTCCAATGGATTGTAGCCTTGTCATTATGGAAGGTAGTATGTTGTCTAGATTTTTTGTTACTGCAATGGATGTTAGCCTTATCATTATGGAAGGTAGTCTCTTGTTGATATTTTTGTTACTCCAATGGATGGTAGCCTTGTCATTATAGAAGGTAGTATGTTGTGGAGATTTTTGTGACTCCAATAGATGGTAGCCTTGCCATTATGGAAGGTAGTATGTCGTTGTGATTTTTGTTATTCCATTGGATGGTAGCCTTATCATTATAGAAGGTAGTCAATTCCCGAGAGTTTTGTTATTCCAATAGATGATAGCTTTGTCATTATGGAAGATAGTATGTTGTCGATATCTTTCTTACTCCAATGGATTGTGGCCTTGTCATTATGGAAGGTAGACTATTGTGGAGATTTTTGTTACCCCAATGGATTGTAGCCTTCTCATTATGAAAGGTATTCTGTTGTCCAGATTTTTTGTTACTCCAATGGATGTTAGCCTTATCATTATGGAAGGTAGTCTCTTGTTGATATTTTTGTTACTCCAATGGATTGTAGCCTTGTCATTATAGAAGGTAGTCTGTTGTTGAGATTTTTGTTACTCCAATGGATGGTAGTCTTGTCATTATGGAAGGTAGTCTGTCGTTGTGATTTCCGTTACTCCAATAGATGGTAGCCTTGTCATTATAGAAGATAGTATGTTAACGATAACTTTGTTACTCTAATGGATGGTATCCTTGTCATTATGGATGGTAGTCTATTGTCGTGTGTTTTGTTACTCCAATGGATTGTAGCCTTGTCATTATGGAAGGTAGTCTGTTGTCGAGATTATTGTTACTCCAATGGATGGTAGCCTTGTCATTATGGAAGGTAGTATGTTGTCAATATCTTTGTTACTCTAATGGATGGTAGCATTGTCATTATGGAAAGTAGTCTGTTGTGCAGATTTATGTTACTCCAATGGATGGTAGACTTGTCATTATGGAAGGTAGTCTGTTGTCCAGATTTTCATTTTTCCATTGGATGGTAGCCTTGTCATTATGAAAGGTAGTCTGTTCTCAATATTTTTGTTATTCCAATAGATGGTATCCTTGTCATTATGGAAAGTAGACTATTGTCGAGATTTTTGTTACTACAATGTATGGTAGCCTTTCAATTGTGGAAGCTAGTCTGTTGTCGATATTTTTGTTATTACAATGTATGTTAGCCTTGTCATTATAGAAGGCAGTATGTTGTCGATATCTTTGTTACTCTAATGGATGGTAGCCTTGTCATTATGGAAGGTAGTCTATTGTCGGGATTTTTGTCAGTCCAATGGATGGTAGCCTTGTCATTATGGAAGGTAATCTGTTGGCGAGATTGTTGTTACTCCAATGGATGGTATCCTTGTCATTATGGAAGGTAGTCTCTTGTTGATATTTTCGTTACTCGAATAGATGGTAGCCTTGTCATTATGGAAGGTAGTATGGATTCGAGATTTTTGTTACTCTAATGGATGGTAGCTTTGTAATTATGGAAGGTAGTTTGTTGTCGAAATTTTTGTTACTCTATTGGATGGTAGCCTTGTCATTATGGAAGGTATCATGTTGTCGAGATTTTTGAAACTCTAATGGATGTTAGCCTTGTCATTATGGATGGTAGTCTGTTGTCGAGATTTTTATTACTCCAATGGATTATAGCCTTGTCATTATGGAAGGTAGTCTGTTGTCGAGATTTTTTTTACTACAATGGATGGTGGCCATGTCATTATGGAAGCTAGTCTGTAGTCGAGATTTTTATTACTACAATGGATGATAGTATTATCATTATGGAAGGTAGTCTGTTGTCGATATCTTTATTACTCCAATGGATGGTAGCCTAGTCATTACGGAAGGTAGTTTGTTGTCGAGATTTTTGTTACTACAATGAATGTTAGGCTTGTCATTATGGAAGGTAGTCTCTTATCAATATTTTTGTTACTCCATTGGATGGTAGCCTTGTCATTATGAAAGGATGTCGATTGTCGAGATTTTTATGACTCCAATTGATGGCAGCCTTGTCATTATGAATGGTAGTCTGTCGTTGTGATTTATATTACTCCAATAGATGGTAGCCTTGTCATTATGGAAGATTGGGTGTTGTCGATATCTTTGTGACTCCAATGGATGGTAGCCTTGCCATTATGGAAGGTAGTCTGTCGTTGTGATTTTTGTTATTCCATTGGATGGTAGCCTTGTCATTATGTAAGGTAGTTTATTGTCGAGATTTTTGTTACTCCAATGGATGGTAGCCTTGTCATTATGGAAGGTAGTCTATTGTGGAGATTTTTGTTACTACAATGGATGGTAGCCTTGTCTTTATTGAAGCTAGTCTGTTGTCGAAATTTTTGCTACTCCAATGGATGGTAGCCTTGTCATTATGGAAGGTAGTCTGTTGTCGATATTTTTTATACTCAAATGGATTGTAGCCTTGTAATTATGAAAGGTAGTCTGTTATCGATATTTTTTTTACTACAATGGATGGTAGCCTTGTCATTATGGAAGGTAGTTTGTCATTGTGATTTTTGTTACTCCAATGGATGGTAGCCTTGTCATTAAGGAATGTAGTCTATTGTCGAGATTTTTGTTACTACAATGGACGGTAGCCTTGTCATTATGGAAGGTAGTCTTTTGTCGAGATTTTTGTTACTCTAAGATATGGTAGCCTTGTCATTATGGAATGTAGTCTATTGTCGATATTTTTGTTACTACAATGGATGATAGCCTTGTCATTATGGAGAGTAGTTTGTTGTCGAGATTTTTGTTACAACAATGGATGGTAGCCTTGTCATTATGGAAGGTAGTATGTTGTTGATATCTTTGTTACTCCAATGATGGTAGCCTAGTCATTATGTAAGGTAGTTTATTTTCGAGATTTTTGTTACTCCAATGGATGATAGCCTTGTCATTATGGATGGTAGTCAGTTTTTGATATTTTTGTCACTCGAATGGATGGTAGCCTTGCATTATTGAAGGTAGTCTATCATTGTGAATTTTGTCACTCTAATGGATGGTAGTCTTCTCATTATATAAGGTAGTCTGTTATTCAGATTTCTGTTATTCCAATGGATGGTACCCTTGTCATCAAGGATGATACTCTGTTGTTCAGATTTTTGTTACTCCAATGGATGGTAGACTTGTCATAATGGGAGGTAGTGTGTTGTCGATATTTTTTTTATTCCAATGGATGGTAGCCTTGTCATTATGGAAGGTAGTTTGTTGTCGAGATTTTTGTTACTCCAATGGATGGTAGCCTTGTCATTATGGATGCTAGTCTATTGTCGAGATTTTTTCTACTCCAATGGATGGTAACCTTATCATTATGGAAGGTAGTCTGTTGTTCAGATTTTTGTTAATACAATGTATGGTAGCCTTATCATTATGGAAGATAGTTTATTGTCGAGATTTTTATTACTCCAATGGATGGTAGCCTAGTCATTATGAAAGGTAGTTTATTGTCGAGATTTTAGTTACTCCAATGGATGGTAGCCTTGTCATTATGGAAGGTAGTCTGTTGTCGTGATTTTTGTTACTACAATAGATTGTAGCCTTGTCATTATAGAAGGTAGTCTATTGTCGATATTTTTTATACTCCAATGGATTGTAGCCTTGTAATTATGGAAGGTAGTCTGTTATCGAGATTTATTTTACTACAATGGATGGTAGCCTTGTCATTATGGAAGGTAGTTTGTCGTTGTGATTTTTGTTACTCCAATGGATGGTAGCCTTCTCATTAAGGACGGTAGTCTGTTGTTTAGATTTTTGTTACTACAATGGATGGTAGCCTTGTCATTATGGAAGGTAGCCTTTTGTCGAGATTTTTGTTACTCTAAGGGATGGTAGCCTTGTCATTATGGAATGTAGTTTGTTGTCAATATTTTTGTTATTCCAATGGATGGTAGCCTTGTTGTTATGAAAGGTTGTCTATTGTCAAGATTTTTGTTACTATAATGGATTGTAGCCTTGCCATTATGGAAGGTAGTCTATTGTCGAGATTTTTGTTACTCCAATGGATGGTATCCTTGTCATTATGGAAGGTAGTTTATTGTCGAGATTTTTGTTACTAAAATGGATGGTAGCCTAGTCATTATGGAATGTAGTCTGTTGTCGAGATTTTTGTTACTACAATGGATTGCAGCCTTGTCGTTATCGAAGGTAGTATGTTGTCGATATCTTTGTTACTCCAATGGATGGTAGCCTTGTCATTATGGAAGGTAGTCTATTGTCGAGATTTTTATTACTATAATGGATTGTAGCCTTGTCATTATGGAAGGTAGTCTGTTGTCGATATCTTTGTTACTCCAATGGATTCTAGCCTAGTCATTATGGAAGATAGTCTATAGTCGAGATTTTTGTTACTACAATGGATGGTAGCCTTGTCATTATGGAAAGTAGTATGTTGTCGAGATTTTTGTTACTCTAAGGGATGGTAGCCTTGTCATTATGGAATGTAGTTTGTTGTCGAAATTTTTGTTATTCCAATGGATGGTAGCCTTATTATTATGAAAGGTTGTCTATTGTCAAGATTTTTCTTACTATAATGGATTGTAGCCTTGTCATTATGGAAGGTAGTCTATTGTCGAGATTTTTGGTACTCCAATGGATGGTAGCCTTGTCATTATGGAAGGTAGTCTGTCGTTGTGAATTTTGTCACTCTAATGGATGGTAGCCTTGTTATTATAGAAGGTAGTCTGTTATTCAGATTTCCTTTACTCCAATGGATGGTACCCTTTTCATTAAGGACGGTACTCTGTTGTTCATATTTTTGTTACTCCAATGGATGGTAGACTTGTCATTATGGAAGGTAGTGTGTTGTCGATATTTTTGTTATTCCAATGGATGGTAGCCTTGTAATTATGGAAGGTAGTTTGTTGTCGTGATTTTTGTTACTCCAATGGATGGTAGCCTTGTCATTATGGAAGGTAGTATGTTGTCGATATCTTTGTTACTTCAATGGATGGTAGCCTTGTCATTATGTAAGGTAGTCAGTTGTCGAGATTTTTGTTACTATAAGGGATGGTAGCCTTGTCATTATGGAAGGTAGTGTGTCATCGATATATTTGTTATTCCAATTCATGGTAGCCTTGTCATTATGGAAGATAATTTGTTGTCGAGAATTTTGTTACTCCAATGGATGGTAGCCTTGTCATTATGGAAGCTAGTCTATTGTCGAGATTTTTGCTACTCAAATGGA
Source organism: Vicia faba (assembly GCA_948472305.1). Taxonomy (NCBI): domain Eukaryota; kingdom Viridiplantae; phylum Streptophyta; class Magnoliopsida; order Fabales; family Fabaceae; genus Vicia; species Vicia faba. Next base: position 677,112,132 of record OX451739.1, on the reverse strand, counting down.
TGGTAGCCTTATCATTATGGAAGGTAGTTTGTTGTTCAGATTTTTGTCAATACAATGTATGGTAGCCTTATCATTATGGAAGATAGTCTATTGTCGAGATTTATGTTACTCCATTGGATGGTAGCATTGTCATTATTGAAGGTATCCTATTTCTAGATTTTTGTTACTCCAATGGATGGTAGCCTTGTCATTATGAAAGGTTGTCTATTGTCGAGATTTTTGTTACTATAATGGATTGTAGCCTTGTCATTATGGAAGGTAGTCTGTTGTCGAAATTTTTGTTACTCTAATGGATGGTAGCCTTGTCATTATGGAAGGTAGTCTATTATCGAGATTTTTGTTACTACAATGGATGGTAGCCTTGTCATTATGGAAGGTAGTATGTTTTTGATATCTTTCTTACTCCAATGGATGGTAGCCTAGTCATTATGTAAGGTAGTTTATTGTCGAGATTTTAGTTACTCCAATGGATGGTAGCCTTGTCATTATGGAAGGTAGTCTGTTGTCGTGATTTTTGTTACTACAATGGATTGTAGCCTTGTCATTATAGAAGGTAGTCTATTGTCGATATTTTTTATACTCCAATGGATTGTAGCCTTGTAATTATGGAAGGTAGTCTGTTATCGATATTTATTTTACTACAATGGATGGTAGCCTTGTCATTATGGAAGGTAGTTTGTCGTTGTGATTTTTGTTACTCCAATGGATGGTAGCCTTCTCATTAAGGACGGTAGTCTGTTGTTTAGATTTTTGTTACTACAATGGATGGTAGCCTTGTCATTATGGAAGGTAGCCTTTTGTCGAGATTTTTGTTACTCTAAGGGATGGTAGCCTTGTCATTATGGAATGTAGTCTGTTGTCAATATTTTTGTTATTCCAATGGATGGTAGCCTTGTTGTTATGAAAGGTTGTCTATTGTCAAGATTTTTGTTACTATAATGGATTGTAGCCTTGCCTTTATTGAAGGTAGTCTATTGTCAAGATTTTTTTTACTCCAATGGATGGTATCCTTGTCAATATGGAAGGTAGTTTATTGTCGAGATTTTTGTTACTAAAATGGATGGTAGTCCAGTCATTATGGAATGTAGTCTGTTGTCGAGTTTTTTTTTACTACAATGGATTGCGGCCTTATCGTTATCGAAGGTAGTATGTTGTCGATATCTTTGTTACTCCAATGGATGGTAGCCTTGTCATTATGGAAGGTAGTCTGTTGTCGAGATTTTTATTACTCCAATGGATTCTAGCCTAGTCATTATGGAAGATAGTCTATAGTCGAGATTTTTGTTACTACAATGGATGGTAGCCTTGTCATTATGGAAAGTAGTCTGTTGTCGAGATTTTTGTTACTCTAAGGGATGGTAGCCTTATCATTATGGAATGTAGTCTGTTGTCGAAATTTTTGTTATTCCAATGGATGGTAGCATTATTATTATGAAAGGTTGTCTATTGTCAAGATTTTTCTTACTATAATGGATTGTAGCCTTGTCATTATGGAAGGTAGTCTATTGTCGAGATTTTTGGTACTCCAATGGATGGTAGCCTTGTCATTATGGAAGGTAGTCTGTCGTTGTGAATTTTGTCACTCTAATGGATGGTAGCCTTGTTATTATAGAAGGTAGTCTGTTATTCAGATTTCCTTTACTCCAATGGATGGTACCCTTTTCATTAAGGACGGTACTCTGTTGTTCATATTTTTGTTACTCCAATGGATGGTAGACTTGTCATTATGGAAGGTAGTGTGTTGTCGATATTTTTGTTATTCCAATGGATGGTAGCCTTGTAATTATGGAAGGTAGACTGTTGTCGTGATTTTTGTTACTCCAATGGATGGTAGCCTTGTCATTATGGAAGGTAGTATGTTGTCGATATCTTTGTTACTTCAATGGATGGTAGCCTTGTCATTATGTAAGGTAGTCAGCTGTCGAGAGTTTTGTTACTATAAAGGATGGTAGCCTTGTCATTATGGATGGTAGTGTGTCATCGATATATTTGTTATTCCAATTCATGGTAGCCTTGTCATTATGGAAGATAATTTGTTGTCGAGAATTTTGTTACTCCAATGGATGGTAGCCTTGTCATTATGGAAGCTAGTCTATTGTCGAGATTTTTGCTACTCAAATGGATGGTAGCCTTATCATTATGGAAGGTAGTTTGTTGTTCAGATTTTTGTTAATACAATGTATGGTAGCCTTATCATTATGGAAGATAGTCTATTGTCGAGATTTATGTTACTCCATTGGATGGTAGCCTTGTCATTATTAAAGGTATCCTATTTCTAGATTTTTGTTACTCCAATGGATGGTAGCCTTGTCATTATGAAAGGTTGTCTATTGTCGAGATTTTTGTTACTATAATGGATTGTAGCCTTGTCATTATGGAAGGTAGTCTGTTGTCGAAATTTTTGTTACTCTAATGGATGGTAGCCTTGTCATTATGGAAGGTAGTCTATTATCGAGATTTTTGTTACTACAATGGATGGTAGCCTTGTCATTATGGAAGGTAGTTTGTTGTCGAGATTTTTAATACAACAATGGATGGTAGCCTTGTCATTATGGAAGGTAGTATGTTTTTGATATCTTTCTTACTCCAATGGATGGTAGCCTAGTCATTATGTAAGGTAGTTTATTGTCGGGATTTTTGTTACTCCAATTGATGGTAGCCTTGTCATTATCGAAGGTAGTCTATTGTCGAGATTTTTGTTACTACAATGGATGGTAGCCTTGTCATTATGGAAGGTAGTCTGTAGTCAATATTTTTGTTACAACAATGGATGGTAGCCTAGTCATTATGTAAGTTAGTTTATTGTCGAGATTTCTGATACTCCAATGGATGGTAGCCTTGTCATTATGGATGGTAGTATGTTGTCGAGATTTTTGTTACTCCAATGGATGGTAGCCTTGCATTATGGAAGGTAGTCTGTCGTTGTGATTTTTGTCGCTCTAATGGATGGTACCCTTGTCATTATAGAAGGTATTCAGTTATTCGGATTTCTATTACTCCAATGGATGGTACCCTTGTCATTAAGGACGGTACTCTGTTGTTCAGATTTTTGTTACTCCAATGGATGGTAGACTAGTCATTATGGAAGGTAGTGTGTTGGTGATATTTTTGTTATTCCAATGGATGGTAGCCTTGTCATTATGGAAGGTAGTCTGTTGTCGTGATTTTTTATACTACAATGGATGGTAGCCTTGTAATTATGGAAGGTAGTATGTTGTCAATATCTTTGTTACTTCAATGGATGGTAGCCTTGTCATTATGGAAGGTAGTCAGTTGTCGAGATTTTTTTTACTATAAGGGATGGTATCCTTGTCATTATGGAAGGTAGTGTGTTGACTAGATATTTCTTACTCCAATGGATGGTAGTCTTGTCATTATGGAAGCTAGTCTGTTGTCGAGATTTTTGCTACTCCAATGGATGGTAGAATTGTCATTATGGAAGGTAGTCTGTTGTTCAAATTTTTGTTAATACAATGTATGGTAGGCTTATCATTATGGAAGGTAGTCTATTGTCGAGATTTTTATTACTCCAATGGATGGTAGCCTTGTCATTATGAAAGGTTGTCAATTGTCATGATTTTTGTTACTATAATGGATTGCAGCCTTGTCATTATGGAAGGTAGTCTGTTGTCGATATTTTTGTTACCATAATGGATGGTAGCCTTGTCATTATGGAAGGTAGTCTATTGTCGAGATTTTTGTTACTACAATGGAAGGTAGCCTTGTCATTATGGAAGGTAGTATTTTTTCGAGATTTCTGTGACTCCAATGGATGGTAGCCTTACCATTATTGAAGGTAGTATGTTGTCGATATCTTTGTTACTCCAATGGATGGTAGCCTTGTCATTATGGAAGGTAGTCTGTTGTCGAGATTTTTGTTTCAACAATGGATGGTAGCCTTGTCATTATGGAAGGTAGTATGTTGTTGATATCTTTGTTACTCTAATGGATGGTAGCCTAGTCATTATGTAAGGTAGTTTATTGTCGAGATTTTTGTTACTCCAATGGATGGTAGCCTTGTCATTATGGAAGGTAGTCTATTGTCGAGATTTTTGTTACTACAATCGATGGTAGCCTTGTCATTATTGAAGGTAGTCTGTTGTCGAGATGTTTGTTACAACAATGGATGGTAGCCTTGTAATTATGGAAGGTAGTATGTTGTTGATATCTTTGTTACTCCAATGGGTGGTAGCCTAGTCATTATGTAAGGTAGTTTATTGTCGAGATTTTTGTTACTCCAATAGATGGTAGCCTTGTCATTATGGAAGGTAGTCTGTTGTCGTGATTTTTATTACTCCAATGGATGGTAGCCTTGTCGTTATGGAAGGTAGTCTGTTGTCGTGATTTTTGTTACTCAAATGGATGGTAGCCTTGTCATTATGGAAGGTAGTCTGTTGTCGTGATTTTTGTTACTCCAATGGATGGTAGCCTTGTAATTATGGAAGGTAGTATGTTGTTGATATCTTTGTTACTTCAATGGATGGTAGCCTTTTCATTATGGAAGGTAGTCAGTTGTCGAGATTTTTGTTACTATAAGGGTGGTAGCCTTGTCATTATGGAAGTTAGTGTCTCGTCGATATTTTTTTATTCTAATTGATGGTAGCCTTGTCATTATGGAAGGTAGTATGTTGTCGAGTTTTTATTACTCCAATGGATGGTAGCCTTGTCATTATGGAAGGTAGTCTGTTGTTCAGATTTTTGTTAATACAATGTATGGTAGCCTTATCATTATGGAAGGTAGTCTATTGTCGAGATTTTTGTTACTCCATTGGATGGTAGCCTTGTCATTATGGAAGGTAGTATTTTTTCGAGATTTCTGTGACTCCAATGGATGGTAGCCTTACCATTATTGAAGGTAGTATGTTGTCGATATCTTTGTTACTCCAATGGATGGTAGCCTTGTCATTATGGAAGGTAGTCTGTTGTCGAGATTTTTGTTACAACAATGGATGGTAGCCTTGTCATTATGGAAGGTAGTATGTTGTTGATATCTTTGTTACTCTAATGGATGGTAGCCTAGTCATTATGTAAGGTAGTTTATTGTCGAGATTTTTGTTACTCCAATGGATGGTAGCCTTGTCATTATGGAAGGTAGTCTATTGTCGAGATTTTTGTTACTACAATCGATGATAGCCTTGTCATTATTGAAGGTAGTCTGTTGTCGAGATGTTTGTTACAACAATGGATGGTAGCCTTGTAATTATGGAAGGTAGTATGTTGTTGATATCTTTGTTACTCCAATGGGTGGTAGCCTAGTCATTATGTAAGGTAGTTTATTGTCGAGATTTTTGTTACTCCAATAGATGGTAGCCTTGTCATTATGGAAGGTAGTCTGTTGTCGTGATTTTTATTACTCCAATGGATGGTAGCCTTGTCGTTATGGAAGGTAGTCTGTTGTCGTGATTTTTGTTACTCAAATGGATGGTAGCCTTGTCATTATGGAAGGTAGTCTGTTGTCGTGATTTTTGTTACTCCAATGGATGGTAGCCTTGTAATTATGGAAGGTAGTATGTTGTTGATATCTTTGTTACTTCAATGGATGGTAGCCTTTTCATTATGGAAGGTAGTCAGTTGTCGAGATTTTTGTTACTATAAGGGTGGTAGCCTTGTCATTATGGAAGTTAGTGTCTCGTCGATATTTTTTTATTCTAATTGATGGTAGCCTTGTCATTATGGAAGGTAGTATGTTGTCGAGTTTTTATTACTCCAATGGATGGTAGCCTTGTCATTATGGAAGGTAGTCTGTTGTTCAGATTTTTGTTAATACAATGTATGGTAGCCTTATCATTATGGAAGGTAGTCTATTGTCGAGATTTTTGTTACTCCATTGGATGGTAGCCTTGTCATTATGGAAGGTAGTATTTTTTCGAGATTTCTGTGACTCCAATGGATGGTAGCCTTACCATTATTGAAGGTAGTATGTTGTCGATATCTTTGTTACTCCAATGGATGGTAGCCTTGTCATTATGGAAGGTAGTCTGTTGTCGAGATTTTTGTTACAACAATGGATGGTAGCCTTGTCATTATGGAAGGTAGTATGTTGTTGATATCTTTGTTACTCTAATGGATGGTAGCCTAGTCATTATGTAAGGTAGTTTATTGTCGAGATTTTTGTTACTCCAATGGATGGTAGCCTTGTCATTATGGAAGGTAGTCTATTGTCGAGATTTTTGTTACTACAATCGATGGTAGCCTTGTCATTATTGAAGGTAGTCTGTTGTCGAGATGTTTGTTACAACAATGGATGGTAGCCTTGTAATTATGGAAGGTAGTATGTTGTTGATATCTTTGTTACTCCAATGGGTGGTAGCCTAGTCATTATGTAAGGTAGTTTATTGTCGAGATTTTTGTTACTCCAATAGATGGTAGCCTTGTCATTATGGAAGGTAGTCTGTTGTCGTGATTTTTATTACTCCAATGGATGGTAGCCTTGTCGTTATGGAAGGTAGTCTGTTGTCGTGATTTTTGTTACTCAAATGGATGGTAGCCTTGTCATTATGGAAGGTAGTCTGTTGTCGTGATTTTTGTTACTCCAATGGATGGTAGCCTTGTAATTATGGAAGGTAGTATGTTGTTGATATCTTTGTTACTTCAATGGATGGTAGCCTTTTCATTATGGAAGGTAGTCAGTTGTCGAGATTTTTGTTACTATAAGGGTGGTAGCCTTGTCATTATGGAAGTTAGTGTCTCGTCGATATTTTTTTATTCTAATTGATGGTAGCCTTGTCATTATGGAAGGTAGTAGGTTGTCGAGTTTTTATTACTCCAATGGATGGTAGCCTTGTCATTATGGAAGGTAGTCTGTTGTTCAGATTTTTGTTAATACAATGTATGGTAGCCTTATCATTATGGAAGGTAGTCTATTGTCGAGATTTTTGTTACTCCATTGGATGGTAGCCTTGTCATTATTGAAGGTAGTCTGTTTCGAGATTTTTGTTTATCCAATAGATGGTAGCCTTGTCATTATGAAAGGTTGTCTGTTGTCGAGATTTTTGTTACTCTAATGGATGGTAGCCTTGTCATTATGGAAGGTAGTCTATTGTCGAGATTTTTGTTACCCCATTGGATTGTAGCCTTGTCATTATTGAAGGTAGCCTGTTTCGAGATTTTTGTTTATCCAATGGATGGTAGCCTTGTCATTATGAAAGGTTGTCTATTGTCGAGATTTTTGTTACAATAATGGATTGTAGCCTTGTCATTATGGAAGGTAGTCTGTTGTCGAGATTTTTGTTACTCTAATGGATGGTAGCCTTGTCATTATGGAAGGTAGTCTATTGTCGAGATTTTTGTTACTACAATGGATGGTAGCCTTGTCAGTATGGAAGATAGTTTGTTGTCGAGATTTTTGTTACAATAATGGATGGTAGCCTTGTCATTATGGAAGGTAGTATGTTGTTGATATCTTTGTTACTCCAATGGATGGTAGCCTAGTCATTATGTAAGGTAGTTTATTGTCGAGATTTTTGTTACTCCAATGGATGGTAGCCTTGTCATTATGGAAGGTAGTCTGTTGTCGAGATTTTTGTTACTACAATCGATGGTAGCCTTGTCATTATTGAAGGTAGTCTGTTGTCGAGATGTTTGTTACAACAATGGATGGTAGCCTTGTCATTATGGAAGGTAGTATGTTGTTGATATCTTTGTTACTCCAATGGATGGTAGCCTAGTCATTATGTAAGGTAGTTTATTGTCGAGATTTTTGTTACTCCAATAGATGGTAGCCTTGTCATTATGGAAGATAGTCTGTTGTCGTGATTTTTATTACTCCAATGGATGGTAGCCTTGTCATTATGGAAGGTAGTCTGTTATCGTGATTTTTGTTACTCAAATGGATGGTAGCCTTGTCATTATGGAAGGTAGTCTGTTGTCATGATTTTTGTTACTCCAATGGATGGTAGCCTTGTAATTATGGAAGGTAGTATGTTGTTGATATCTTTGTTACTTCAATGGATGGTAGCCTTGTCATTATGGAAGGTAGTCAGTTGTCGAGATTTTTGTTACTATAAGGGTGGTAGCCTTGTCATTATGGAAGTTAGTGTGTCGTCGATATTTTTTTATTCCAATTGATGGTAGCCTTGTCATTATGGAAGGTAGTATGTTGTCGAGTTTTATTTACTCCAATGGATGGTAGCCTTATCATTATGGAAGCTAGTCTGTTGTCGTGATTTTTGTTACTCAAATGGATGGTAGCCTTGTCATTATGGAAGGTAGTCTGTTGTCGTGATTTTTGTTACTCCAATGGATGGTAGCCTTGTAATTATGGAAGGTAGTATGTTGTTGATATCTTTGTTACTTCAATGGATGGTAGCCTTTTCATTATGGAAGGTAGTCAGTTGTCGAGATTTTTGTTACTATAAGGGTGGTAGCCTTGTCATTATGGAAGTTAGTGTCTCGTCGATATTTTTTTATTCTAATTGATGGTAGCCTTGTCATTATGGAAGGTAGTATGTTGTCGAGTTTTTATTACTCCAATGGATGGTAGCCTTGTCATTATGGAAGGTAGTCTGTTGTTCAGATTTTTGTTAATACAATGTATGGTAGCCTTATCATTACGGAAGGTAGTCTATTGTCGAGATTTTTGTTACTCCATTGGATGGTAGCCTTGTCATTATTGAAGGTAGTCTGTTTCGAGATTTTTGTTTATCCAATGGATGGTAGCCTTGTCATTATGAAAGGTTGTCTGTTGTCGAGATTTTTGTTACTCTAATGGATGGTAGCCTTGTCATTATGGAAGGTAGTCTATTGTCGAGATTTTTGTTACTCCATTGGATTGTAGCCTTGTCATTATTGAAGGTAGTCTGTTTCTAGATTTTTGTTTATCCAATGGATGGTAGCCTTGTCATTATGAAAGGTTGTCTATTGTCGAGATTTTTGTTACTATAATGGATTGTAGCCTTGTCATTATGGAAGGTAGTCTGTTGTCGAGATTTTTGTTACTCTAATGGATGGTAGCCTTGTCATTATGGAAGGTAGTCTATTGTCGAGATTTTTGTTACTACAATGGATGGTAGCCTTGTCAGTATGGAAGATAGTTTGTTGTCGAGATTTTTGTTACAATAATGGATGGTAGCCTTGTCATTATGGAAGGTAGTATTTTGTTGATATCTTTGTTACTCCAATGGATGGTAGCCTAGTCATTATGTAAGGTAGTTTATTGTCGAGATTTTTGTTACTCCAATGGATGGTAGCCTTGTCATTATGAAAGGTAGTCTGTTGTCGAGATTTTTGTTACTACAATCGATGGTAGCCTTGTCATTATTGAAGGTAGTCTGTCGTCGAGATATTTGTTACAACAATGGATGGTAGCCTTGTCATTATGGAAGGTAGTATGTTGTTGATATCTTTGTTACTCCAATGGATGGTAGCCTAGTCATTATGTAAGGTAGTTTATTGTCGAGATTTTTGTTACTCCAATAGATGGTAGCCTTGTCATTATGGAAGGTAGTCTGTTGTCGTGATTTTTATTACTCCAATGGATGGTAGCCTTGTCATTATGGAAGGTAGTCTGTTGTCGTGATTTTTGTTACTCAAATGGATGGTAGCCTTGTCATTATGGAAGGTAGTCTGTTGTCATGATTTTTGTTACTCCAATGGATGGTAGCCTTGTAATTATGGAAGGTAGTATGTTGTTGATATCTTTGTTACTTCAATGGATGGTAGCCTCGTCATTATGGAAGGTAGTCAGTTGTCGAGATTTTTGTTACTATAAGGGTGGTAGCCTTGTCATAATGGAAGTTAGTGTGTCGTCGATATTTTTTTATTCCAATTGATGGTAGCCTTGTCATTATGGAAGGTAGTATGTTGTCGAGTTTTATTTACTCCAATGGATGGTAGCCTTATCATTATGGAAGGTAGTCTGTTGTTCAGATTTTTGTTAATACAATCTATGGTAGCCTTATCATTATGAATGGTAGTCTATTGTCGAGATTTTTGTTACTCCATTGGATGGTAGCCTTGTCATTATTGAAGGTAGTCTGTTTGAAGATTTTTGTTTATCCAATGGATGGTAGCCTTGTCATTATGAAAGGTTGTCTATTGTCGAGATTTTTGTTACTATAATGGATTGTAGCCTTGTCATTATGGAAGGTAGTCTGTTGTCGATATTTTTGTTACTCTAATGGATGGTAGCCTTGTCACTATGGAAGGTAGTCTATTGCGAGATTTTTGTTACTATAATGGATGGTAGCCTTGTCATTAAGGAAGGTAGTCTGTTGTCAAGATTTTTGTTACTACAATGGATAGTAGCCTTGTCATTATGGAAGGTAGTATGCTGTAGATATCTTTGTTACTCCAATGGATGGTAGCCTTGTCATTATGGAAGGTAGTCTATTATTGAGATTTTTGTTACTATAATGGATTGTAGCCTTGTCGTTATTGAAGGTATTTTGTTGTCGATATCTTTATTACTCCCATGGATGGCAGCCTAGTCATTATGGAAGGTAGTCTGTTGTCGAGATTTTTGTTACTCTAATGGATGGTAGCCTTGTCATTATGGAAGGTAGTTTGTCGTCGATATTTTTTACACTCTAATGGCTTGTAGCCTTGTCATTTATGAAGGTACGCACTTGTGGATATTTTTGTTACTCCAATGATGGTACCCTTGTCATTATGGAAGGTAGTATGTTGTCGAGTTTTTGTTACTCCAATGGATGGTAGCCTTGTCATTATGGAAGGTAGTATGTTGTCTAGATTTCTGTTACTCCAATGGATGGTAGCCTTGTCATTATGGGAGGTAGTCTGTTGTCGAGATTTTTGTTACTACAATGGATGGTACCCTTGTTATTAAGGACGGTACTCTGTTGTTCAGATTTTTGTTATTCTAATTGATGGTAGACTTGTCATTATGGAAGGTAGTGTGTTTTTGATATTTTTGTTATTCCAATGGATGGTAGCCTTGTCATTATGGAAGCTAGTCTGTTGTCGTGATTTTTTCTACTCCAAAGGATGGTAGCCTTGTCATTATGGAAGGTAGTCTGTGGTTCAGATTTTTGTTAATACAATGTATGGTAGCCTTATCATTATGGAAGGTAGTCTATTGTCGAGATTTTTGTTACTACATTGGATTGTAGCCTTGTCATTATTGAAGGTAGTCTGTTTCGAGATTTTTGTTACTCCAATGGATGGTAGCCTTGTAATTATGAAAGGTTGTCAATTGTCATGATTTTTGTTACTATAATGGATTGTAGCCTTGTCATTATGGAACGTAGTCTATTGTCGAGATTTTTGTTACTACAATGGATGATAGCCTTTTCATTATGGAAGGTAGTCTGTTGTCGAGATTTTTGTTACTACAATGGATTGTAGCCTTGTCATTATTGAAGGTAGTCTGTTGTCGATATCTTTGTTACTCCAATGGATGGTAGCCTAGTCATTATGGAAGGTAGTGTGATGTCGAGATTTTTGTTACTCTAATGGATGGTAGCCTTGTCATTATGGAAGGTAGTCTGTCATTGATATTTTTTATACTCTAATGGATTGTAGCCTTGTCATTTTTGAAGGTAGTCACTTGTGGATATTTTTGTTACTCCAATGATGGTACCCTTGTCATTATGGAAGGTAGTATGTTGTCGAGTTTTTGTTACTCCAATGGATGGTAGCCTTGTCATTATGGAAGGTAGTCTGTTGTCGAGTTTTTTGTTACTACAATGGATGGTAGCCATGTCATTATGGAAGGTAGTCTGTTGTCGAGATTTTTGTTGCAACAATGGATGGTAGCCTTGTCTTTATGGAAGGTAGTATGTTGTTGATATCTTTGTTACTCCAATGGACGGTAGCCTTGTCATTATGAAAGGTTGTCTATTGTCGAGATTTTTGTTACTATAATGGATTGTAGCCTTGTCATTATGGAAGGTAGTCTGTTGTCGAGATTTTTGTTACTCTAATGGATGGTAGCCTTGTCATTATGGAAGGTAGTCTATTGTCGAGATTTTTGTTACTATAATGGATGGTAGCCTTGTCATTATGGAAGGTAGTAAGTTGTCGAGATTTTTGTAACTATAAGGGTGGTAGCCTTGTCATTATGGAAGGTAGATTGTTGTTCAGATTTTTGTTAATACAATGTATGGTAGCCTTATCATTATGGAAGGTAGTCTATTGTCGAGATTTTTGTTACTCCATTGGATGGTAGCCTTGTCATTATTGAAGGTAGTCTGTTTCGAGATTTTTGTTTATCCAATGGATTGTAGCCTTGTCATTATGAAAGGTTGTCTATTGTCGAGATTTTTGTTACTATAATGGATGGTAGCCTTGTCATTATGGAAGGTAGTCTGTTGTCGAGATTTTTGTTACTCTAATGGATGGTAGCCTTGTCATTAAGGAAGGTAGTCTGTTGTCAAGATTTTTGTTACTACAATGGATTGTAGCCTTGTCGTTATGGAAGGTAGTATGTTGTAGATATCATTGTTACTCCAATGGATGGTAGCCTTGTCATTATGGAAGGTAGTCTGTTATTGAGATTTTTGTTACTATAATGGATTGTAGCTTTGTCATTATGGAAGGTAGTATATTGTCGAGTTTTTGTTACTCCAATGGATGGTAGCCTTGTCATTATGGAAGGTAGTATGTTGTCGAGATTTCTGTTACTCCAATGGATGGTAGCCTTGTCATTATAGGAGGTAGTCTGTTGTCGAGATTTTGGTTACAACAATGGATGGTACCCTTGTTATTAAGGACGGTACTCTGTTGTTCAGATTTTTTTTACTCCAATGGATGGTAGACATGTCATTATGGAAGGTAGTGTGTTTTCGATATTTTTGTTATTCCAATGGATGGTAGCCTTGTCATTATGGAAGGTAGTCTGTTGTCGTGATTTTTGTTAATCCAATGGATGGTATACTTGTCATTATGGAAGGTAGTCTGTTCTCGTGATTTTTGTTACTCCAATGGATGGTATCCTTGTAATTATGGAAGGTAGTATGTTGTCGTGATTTTTGTTACTCCAATGGATGGTAGCCTTGTCACTATGGAAGGTAGTATGTTGTCGATATCTTTGTTACTTCAATGGATGGTAGCCTTGTCATTATGGAAGGTAGTCAGTTGTCGAGATTTTTGTTACTATAAGGGTGGTAGCCTTTTCATTATGGAAGTTAGTGTGTTATCGATATTTTTGTTATTCCAATTGATGGTAGCCTTGTCATTATGGAAGGTAGTATGTTGTCGAGATTTTTGTTACTCCAATGGATGGTAGCCCTGTCATTATGGAAGCTAGTCTGTTGTCGATATTTTTTCTACTCCAATGGATGGTAGCCTTGTCATTATGGAAGGTAGTCTGTTGTTCAGATTTTATTAATACAATGTATGGTAGCCTTATCATTATGGAAGGTAGTCTATTGTCGAGATTTTTGTTACTACATTGGATTGTAGCCTTGTCATTATTGAAGGTAGTCTGTTTCGAGATTTTTGTTACTCCAATGGATGGTAGCCTTGTCATTATGAAAGGTTGTCAATTATCATGATTTTTGTTACTACAATGGATTGTAGCCTTGTCGTTATGGAAGGTAGTATGTTGTAGATATCTTTGTTACTCCAATGGATGGTAGCCTTGTCATTATGGAAGGTAGTCTGTTATTGAGATTTTTGTTACTATAATGGATTGTAGCTTTGTCATTATGGAAGGTAGTATGTTGTCGAGTTTTTGTTACTCCAATGGATGGTAGCCTTGTCATTATGGAAGGTAGTATGTTGTCGAGATTTCGGTTACTCCAATGGATGGTAGCCTTGTCATTATGGGAGGTAGTCTGTTGTCGAGATTTTGGTTACCACAATGGATGGTACCCTTGTTATTAAGGACGGTACTCTGTTGTTCAGATTTTTTTTACTCCAATGGATGGTAGACATGTCATTATGGAAGGTAGTGTGTTTTCGATATTTTTGTTATTCCAATGGATGGTAGCCTTGTCATTATGGAAGGTAGTCTGTTGTCGTGATTTTTGTTAATCCAATGGATGGTATACTTGTAATTATGGAAGGTAGTCTGTTCTCGTGATTTTTGTTACTCCAATGGATGGTATCCTTGTAATTATGGAAGGTAGTCTGTTGTCGTGATTTTTGTTACTCCAATGGATGGTAGCCTTGTCACTATGGAAGGTAGTATGTTGTCGATATCTTTGTTACTTCAATGGATGGTAGCCTTGTCATTATGGAAGGTAGTCAGTTGTCGAGATTTTTGTTAATATAAGGGTGGTAGCCTTTTCATTATGGAAGTTAGTGTGTTATCGTTATTTTTGTTATTCTAATTGATGGTATCCTTGTCATTATGGAAGGTAGTATGTTGTCGAGATTTTTGTTACTCCAATGGATGGTAGCCTTGTCATTATGGAAGCTAGTCTGTTGTCGAGATTTTTTCTACTCCAATGGATGGTAGCCTTGTCATTATGGAAGGTAGTCTATTGTCGAGATTTTTGTTACTACATTGGATGGTTGTCATTATTGAAGGTAGTCTGTTTCGAGATTTTTGTTACTCCAATGGATGGTAGCCTTGTCATTATGAAAGGTTGTCAATTGTCATGATTTTTGTTACTATAATGGATTGTAGCCTTGTCATTATGGAAGGTATTCTATTGTCGAGATTTTTGTTACTACAATGGATTGTAGCCTTGTCGTTATTGAAGGTAGTCTGTTGTCGATATCTTTGTTACTCCAATGGATGGTAGCCTAGTAATTATGGAAGGTAGTGTGTTGTCGAGATTTTTGTTACTCTAATGGATGGTAGCCTTGTCATTATGGAAGGTAGTCTGTCATCGATATTTTTTATACTCTAATGGATTGTAGCCTTGTCATTTTTGAAGGTAGTCACTTGTGGATATTTTTGTTACTCCAATGATGGTACCCTTGTCATTATGGAAGGTAGTATGCTATCGAGTTTTTGTTACTCCAATGGATGGTAGCCTTGTCATTATGGAAGGTAGTCTGTTGTTGAGTTTTTTGTTACTACAATGGATGGTAGCCATGTCATTATGGAAGGTAGTCTGTTGTCGAGATTTTTGTTGCAACAATGGATGGTAGCCTTGTCTTTATGGAAGGTAGTATGTTGTTGATATCTTTGTTACTCCAATGGATGGTAGCCTAGGCATTATGTAAGGTAGTTTATTGTCGAGATTTTTGTTACTCCAATGGATGGTACACTTGTCATTATAGAAGGTAGTGTGTTTTCGATATTTTTGTTATTCCAATGGATGGTAGCCTAGTCATTATGGAAGGTAGTCTATTGTCGAGATTTTTGTTACTATAATGGATGGTAGCCTTGTCATTAAGGAAGGTAGTCTGTTGTCAAGATTTTTGTTACTATAATGGATTATAGCCTTGTCGTTATGGAAGGTAGTATGTTGTAGATATCTTTTTTACTCCAATGGATGGTAGCCTTGTCATTATGGAAGGTAGTCTGTTATTGAGATTTTTGTTACTATAATGGATTGTAGCTTTGTCATTATGGAAGGTAGTATGTTGTCGAGTTTTTGTTACTCCAATGGATGGTAGCCTTGTCATTATGGAAGGTAGTATGTTGTCGAGATTTCTGTTACTCCAATGGATGGTAGCCTTGTCATTATGGGAGGTAGTCTATTGTCGAGATTTTGGTTACAACAATGGATGGTACCCTTGTTATTAAGGACGGTACTCTGTTGTTCAGATTTTTTTTACTCCAATGGATGGTAGACATGTCATTATGGAAGGTAGTGTGTTTTCGATATTTTTGTTATTCCAATGGATGGTAGCCTTGTCATTATGGAAGGTAGTCTGTTGTCGTGATTTTTGTTACTCCAATGGATGGTAGACTTGTCATTATGGAAGGTAGTCTGTTGTTGTGATTTTTGTTACTCCAATGGATGGTATCCTTGTAATTATGGAAGGTAGTCTGTTGTCGTGATTTTTGTTACTCCAATGGATGGTAGCCTTGTCACTATGGAAGGTAGTATGTTGTCGATATCTTTGTTACTTCAATGGATGGTAGCCTTGTCATTATGGAAGGTAGTCAGTTGTCGAGATTTTTGTTACTATAAGGGTGGTAGCCTTTTCATTATGGAAGTTAGTGTGTTATCGATATTTTTGTTATTCCAATTGATGGTAGCCTTGTCATTATGGAAGGTAGTATGTTGTCGAGATTTTTGTTACTCCAATGGATGGTAGCCCTGTCATTATTGAAGCTAGTCTGTTGTCGAGATTTTTTCTACTCCAATGAATGGTAGCCTTGTCATTATGGAAGGTTGTCTGTTGTTCAGATTTTTGTTAATACAATGTATGGTAGCCTTATCATTATGGAAGGTAGTCTATTGTCGAGATTTTTGTTACTACATTGGATTGTAGCCTTGTCATTATTGAAGGTAGTCTGTTTCGAGATTTTTGTTACTCCAATGGATGGTAGCCTTGTCATTATGAAAGGTTGTCAATTATCATGATTTTTGTTACTACAATGGATTGTAGCCTTGTCGTTATGGAAGGTAGTATGTTGTAGATATCTTTGTTACTCCAATGGATGGTAGCCTTGTCATTATGGAAGGTAGTCTATTATTGAGATTTTTGTTACTATAATGGATTGTAGCTTTGTCATTATGGAAGGTAGTATGTTGTCGAGTTTTTGTTACTCCAATGGATGGTAGCCTTGTCATTATGGAAGGTAGTATGTTGTCGAGATTTCTGTTACTCCAATGGATGGTAGCCTTGTCATTATGGGAGGTAGTCTGTTGTCGAGATTTTGGTTACAACAATGGATGGTACCCTTGTTATTAATCACGGTACTCTGTTGTTCAGATTTTTTTTACTCCAATGGATGGTAGACATGTCATTATGGATGGTAGTGTGTTTTCGATATTTTTGTTATTCCAATGGATGGTAGCCTTGCCATTATGGAAGGTAGTCTGTTGTCGTGATTTTTGTTACTCCAATGGATGGTATACTTGTCATTATGGAAGGTAGTCTGTTCTCGTGATTTTTGTTACTCCAATGGATGGTATCCTTGTAATTATGGAAGGTAGTTTGTTGTCGTGATTTTTGTTACTCCAATGGATGGTAGCCTTGTCACTATGGAAGGTAGTATGTTGTCGATATCTTTGTTACTTCAATGGATGGTAGCCTTGTCATTATGGAAGGTAGTCAGTTGTCGAGATTTTTGTTAATATAAGGGTGGTAGCCTTTTCATTATGGAAGTTAGTGTGTTATCGATATTTTTGTTATTCTAATTGATGGTATCCTTCTCATTATGGAAGGTAGTATGTTGTCGAGATTTTTGTTACTCCAATGGATGGTAGCCTTGTCATTATGGAAGCTAGTCTGTTGTCGAGATTTTTTCTACTCCAATGGATGGTAGCCTTGTCATTATGGAAGGTAGTCTGTTGTTCATATTTTTGTTAATACAATGTATGGTAGCCTTATCATTATGGAAGGTAGTCTATTGTCGAGATTTTTGTTACTACATTGGATGGTTGTCATTATTGAAGGTAGTCTGTTTCGAGATTTTTGTTTCTCCAATGGATGGTAGCCTTGTCATTATGAAAGGTTGTCAATTGTCATGATTTTTGTTACTACAATGGATGGTAGTCTTGTTATTATGGAAGGTAGTCTGTTGTCGAGATTTTTGTTACAACAATGGATTGTAGCCTTGTCATTTTTGAAGGTAGTCTGTTGTCGATATCTTTGTTACTCCAATGGATGATAGCCTAGTCATTATGGAAGGTAGTGTGTTGTCGAGATTTTTGTTACTCTAATGGATGGTAGCCTTGTCATTATTGAAGGTAGTCTGTCATCAATATTTTTTATACTCTAATGCATTGTAGCCTTGTCATTTTTGAAGGTAGTCACTTGTGGATATTTTTGTTACTCCAATGATGGTACCCTTGTCATTATGGAAGGTAGTATGTTGTCGAGTTTTTGTTACTCCAATGGATGGTAGCCTTCTCATTATGGAAGGTAGTCTGTTGTCGAGTTTTTTGTTACTACAATGGATAGTAGCCATGTCATTATGGAAGGTAGTCTGTTGTCGAGATTTTTGTTACTACAATGGATGGTAGCCTTGTCTTTATGGAAGGTAGTATGTTGTTGATATCTTTGTTACTCCAATGGATGGTAACCTATGCATTATGTAAGGTAGTTTATTGTCGAGATTTTTGTTACTCCAATGGATGGTACACTTGTCATTATGGAAGGTAGTGTGTTGTCGATATTTTTGTTATTCCAATGGATGGTAGCCTAGTCATTATGGAAGGTAGTCTATTGTCGAGATTTTTGTTACTATAATGGATGGTAGCCTTGTCATTAAGGAAGGTAGTCTGTTGTCAAGATTTTTGTTACTACAATGGATTGTAGCCTTGTCGTTATGGAAGGTAGTATGTTGTAGATATCTTTGTTACTCCAATGGATGGTAGCCTTGTCATTATGGAAGGTAATCTGTTATTGAGATTTTTGTTACTATAATGGATTGTAGCTTTGTCATTATGGAAGGTAGTATGTTGTCGAGTTTTTGTTACTCCAATGGATGGTAGCCTTGTCATTATGGAAGGTCGTATGTTGTCGAGATTTCTGTTACTCCAATGGATGGTAGCCTTGTCATTATTGGAGGTAGTCTATTGTCGAGATTTTGGTTACAACAATGGATGGTACCCTTGTTATTAAGGACGGTACTCTGTTGTTCAGATTTTTTTTACTCCAATGGATGGTAGACATGTCATTATGGAAGGTAGTGTGTTTTCGATATTTTTGTTACTCCAATGGATGGTAGCCTGGTCATAATGGAAGGTAGTCTGTTGTCGTGATTTTTGTTACTCCAATGGATGGTAGACTTGTCATTTTGGAAGGTAGTCTGTTGTCGTGATTTTTGTTACTCCAATGGATGGTATCCTTGTAATTATGGAAGGTAGTATGTTGTCGTGATTTTTTTTACTCCAATGGATGGTAGCCTTGTCACTATGGAAGGTAGTATGTTGTCGATATCTTTGTTACTTCAATGGATGGTAGCCTTGTCATTATGGAAGGTAGTCAGTTGTCGAGATTTTTGTTACTATAAGGGTGGTAGCCTTTTCATTATGGAAGTGAGTGTGTTATCGATATTTTTGTTATTCCAATTGATGGTAGCCTTGTCCTTATGGAAGGTAGTATGTTGTCGAGATTTTTGTTACTCTAATGGATGGTAGCCTTGTCATTATGGAAGCTAGTCTGTTGTCGAGATTTTTTCTACTCCAATGGATGGTAGCCTTGTCATTATGGAAGGTAGTCTGTTGTTCAGATTTTTGTTAATACAATGTATGGTAGCCTTATCATTATGAAAGGTAGTCTATTGTCGAGATTTTTGTTACTACATTAGATTGTAGCCTTGTCATTATTGAAGGTAGTCTGTTTCGAGAATTTTGTTACTCCAATGGATGGTAGCCTTGTCATTATGAAAGGTTGTCAATTGTCATGATTTTTGTTACTACAATGGATTGTAGCCTTGTCGTTATGGAAGGTAGTATGTTGTAGATATCTTTGTTACTCCAATGGATGGTAGCCTTGTCATTATGGAAGGTAGTCTGTTATTGAGATTTTTGTTACTATAATGGATTATAGCTTTGTCATTATGGAAGGTAGTATGTTGTCGAGTTTTTGTTACTCCAATGGACGGTAGCCTTGTCATTATGGAAGGTAGTATGTTGTCGAGATTTCTGTTACTCCAATGGATGGTAGCCTTGTCATTATGGGAGGTAGCCTGTTGTCGAGATTTTGGTTACAACAATGGATGGTACCCTTGTTATTAAGGACGGTACTCTGTTGTTCAGATTTTTTTTACTCCAATGGATGGTAGACATGTCATTATGGAAGGTAGTGTGTTTTTGATATTTTTGTTATTCCAATGGATGGTAGCCTTGTCATTATGGAAGGTAGTCTGTTGTCGTGATTTTTGTTACTCCAATGGATGGTAGACTTGTCATTATGGATGGTAGTCTGTTCTCGTGATTTTTGTTACTCCAATGGATGGTATCCTTGTAATTATGGAAGGTAGTCTGTTGTCGTGATTTTTGTTACTCCAATGGATGGTAGCCTTGTCACTATGGAAGGTAGTATGTTGTCGATATCTTTGTTACTTCAATGGATGGTAGCCTTGTCATTATGGAAGGTAGTCAGTTGTCGAGATTTTTGTTAATATAAGGGTGGTAGCCTTTTCATTATGGAAGTTAGTGTGTTATCGATATTTTTGTTATTCTAATTGATGGTATCCTTGTCATTATGGAAGGTAGTATGTTATCGAGATTTTTCTTACTCCAATGGATGGTAGCCTTGTCATTATGGAAGCTAGTCTGTTGTCGAGATTTTTTCTACTCCAATGGATGGTAGCCTTGTCATTATGGAAGGTAGTTTGTTGTTCATATTTTTGTTAATACAATGTATGGTAGCCTTATCATTATGGAAGGTAGTCTATTGTCGAGATTTTTGTTACTACATTGGATGGTTGTCATTATTGAAGGTAGTCTGTTTCGAGATTTTTGTTACTCCAATGGATGGTAGCCTTGTCATTATGAAAGGTTGTCAATTGTCATGATTTTTGTTACTATAATGGATTGTAGCCTTGTCATTATGGAATGTAGTCTATTGTCGAGATTTTTGTTACTACAATGGATGGTAGTCTTGTTATTATGGAAGGTAGTCTGTTGTCGAGATTTTTGTTACAACAACGGATTGTAGCCTTGTCGTTATTGAAGGTAGTCTGTTGTCGATATCTTTGTTACTCCAATGGATGGTAGCCTAGTAATTATGGAAGGTAGTGTGTTGTCGAGATTTTTGTTACTCTAATGGACGGTAGCCTTGTCATTATGGAAGGTAGTCTGTCATCGATATTTTTTATACTCTAATGGATTGTAGCCTTGTCATTTTTGAAGGTAGTCACTTGTGGATATTTTTGTTACTCCAATGATGGTACCCTTGTCATTATGGAAGGTAGTATGTTGTCGAGTTTTTGTTACTCCAATGGATGGTAGCCTTGTCCTTATGGAAGGTAGTCTGTTGTCGAGTTTTTTGTTACTACAATGGATGGTAGCCATGTCATTATGGAAGGTAGTCTGTTGTCGAGATTTTGGTTGCAACAATGGATGGTAGCCTTGTCTTTATGGAAGGTAGTATGTTGTTGATATCTTTGTTACTCCAATGGATGGTAGCCTAGGCATTATGTAAGGTAGTTTATTGTCGAGATTTTTGTTACTCCAATGGATGGTACACTTGTCATTATGGAAGGTAGTGTGTTGTCGATATTTTTGTTATTCCAATGGATGGTAGCCTAGTCATTATGGAAGGTAGTCTATTGTCGAGATTTTTGTTACTATAATGGATGGTAGCCTTGTCATTAAGGAAGGTAGTCTGTTGTCAAGATTTTTGTTACTACAATGGATTGTAGCCTTGTCGTTATGGAAGGTAGTATGTTGTAGATATCTTTGTTACTCCAATGGACGGTAGCCTTGTCATTATGGAAGGTAGTCTGTTATTGAGATTTTTGTTACTATAATGGATTGTAGCTTTGTCATTATGGAAGGTAGTATGCTGTCGAGTTTTTGTTACTCCAATGAATGGTAGCTTTGTCATTATGGAAGGTAGTATGTTGTCGATATTTCAGTTACTCCAATGGATGGTAGCCTTGTCATTATGGGAGGTAGTCTATTGTCGAGATTTTGGTTACAACAATGGATGGTACCCTTGTTATTAAGGACGGTACTCTGTTGTTCAGATTTTTTTTTCTCCAATGGATGGTAGCCATGTCATTATGGAAGGTAGTCTGTTGTCGAGATTTTTGTTGCAACAATGGATGGTAGCCTTGTCTTTATGGAAGGTAGTATGTTGTTGATATCTTTGTTACTCCAATGGATGGTAGCTTAGGCCTTATGTAAGGTAGTTTATTGTCGAGATTTTTGTTACTCCAATGGATGGTACACTTGTCATTATGGAAGGTAGTGTGTTGTCGATATTTTTGTTATTCCAATGGATGGTAGCCTAGTCATTATGGAAGGTAGTCTATTGTCGAGATTTTTGTTACTATAATGGATGGTAGCCTTGTCATTAAGGAAGGTAGTCTGTTGTCAAGATTTTTGTTACTACAATGGATTGTAGCCTTGTCGTTATGGAAGGTAGTATGTTGTAGATATCTTTGTTACTCCAATGGATGGTAGCCTTGTCATTATGGAAGGTAGTCTGTTATTGAGATTTTTGTTACTATAATGGATTGTAGCTTTGTCATTATGGAAGGTAGTATGTTGTCGAGTTTTTGTTACTCCAATGGATGGTAGCCTTGTCATTATGGAAGGTAGTATGTTGTCGAGATTTCTGTTACTCCAATTGATGGTAGCCTTGTCATTATGGGAGGTAGTCTATTGTCGAGATTTTGGTTACAACAATGGATGGTACCCTTGTTATTAAGGACGGTACTCTGTTGTTCAGATTTTTTTTCTCCAATGGATGGTAGACATGTCATTATTGAAGGTAGTGTGTTTTCGATATTTTTGTTATTCCAATGGATGGTAGCCTTGTCATTATGGAAGGTAGTCTGTTGTCGTGATTTTTGTTACTCCAATGGATGGTAGACTTGTCATTATGGAAGGTAGTCTGTTGTCGTGGTTTTTGTTACTCCAATGGATGGGATCCTTGTATTTATGGAAGGTA
The DNA here is from genome assembly GCA_948472305.1 of Vicia faba. Classification (NCBI taxonomy): domain Eukaryota; kingdom Viridiplantae; phylum Streptophyta; class Magnoliopsida; order Fabales; family Fabaceae; genus Vicia; species Vicia faba. The sequence continues at coordinate 677,089,527 of OX451739.1, read as the reverse complement.
GTCTGTTGTCGTGATTTTTGTTACTCCAATGGATGGTAGCCTTGTCACTATGGAAGGTAGTATGTTGTCGATATCTTTGTTACTTCAATGGATGGTAGCCTTGTCATTATGGAAGGTAGTCAGTTGTCGAGATTTTTGTTACTATAAGGGTGGTAGCCTTTTCATTATGGAAGTTAGTGTGTTATCGATATTTTTGTTATTCCAATTGATGGTAGCCTTGTCATTATGGAAGGTAGTATGTTGTCGAGATTTTTTTTACTCCAATGGATGGTAGCCTTGTCATTATGGAAGCTAGTCTGTTGTCGAGATTTTTTCTACTCCAATGGATTGTAGCCTTGTCATTATGGAAGGTAGTCTGTTGTTCAGATTTTTGTTAATACAATGTATGGTAGCCTTATCATTAAGGAAGGTAGTCTATTGTCGAGATTTTTGTTACTACATTGGATTGTAGCCTTGTCATTATTGAAGGTAGTCTGTTTTGAGATTTTTGTTACTCCAATGGATGGTAGCCTTGTCATTATGAAAGGTTGTCAATTGTCATGATTTTTGTTACTACAATGGATTGTAGCCTTGTCGCTATGGAAGGTAGTATGTTGTAGATATCTTTGTTACTCCACTGGATGGTAGCCTTGTCATTAGGGAAGGTAGTCTGTTATTGAGATTTTTGTTACTATAATGGATTGTAGCCTTGTTGTTATTTAAGGTAGTCTGTTGTCGATATCTTTGTTACTCCAATGGATGGTAGCCTAGTCATTATGGAAGGTAGTGTGTTGTCGAGATTTTTTTTACTCTAATGGATGGTAGCCTTGTCATTATGGAAGGTAGTCTGTCATCGATATTTTTTATACTCTAATGGATTGTAGCCTTGTCATTTTTGAAGGTAGTCACTTGTGGATATTTTTGTTACTCCAATGATGGTACCCTTGTCATTATGGAAGGTAGTATGTTGTCGAGTTTTTGTTACTCCAATGGATGGTAGCCTTGTCATTATGGAAGGTAGTCTGTTGTCGAGTTTTTTGTTACTACAATGGATGGTAGCCATGTCATTATGGAAGGTAGTCTGTTGTCGAGATTTTTGTTGCAACAATGGATGGTAGCCTTGTCTTTATGGAAGGTAGTATGTTGTTGATATCTTTGTTACTCCAATGGATGGTAGCCTAGGCATTATGTAAGGTAGTTTATTGTCGAGATTTTTGTTACTCCAATGGATGGTAGCCTTGTCATTATGGAAGGTAGTATGTTGTCGAGATTTCTGTTACTCCAATGGATGGTAGCCTTGTCATTATGGGAGGTAGTCTATTGTCGAGATTTTGGTTACAACAATGGATGGTACCCTTGTTATTAAGAACGGTACTCTGTTGTTCAGATTTTTTTTTCTCCAATGGATGGTAGACATGTCATTATGGAAGGTAGTGTGTTTTCGATATTTTTGTTATTCCAATGGATGGTAGCCTTGTCATTATGGAAGGTAGTATGTTGTCGTGATTTTTGTTACTCCAATGGATGGTAGACTTGTCATTATGGAAGGTAGTCTGTTGTCGTGGTTTTTGTTACTCCAATGGATGGTATCCTTGTAATTATGGAAGGTAGTCTGTTGTCGTGATTTTTGTTACTCCAATGGATGGTACCCTTGTCACTATGGAAGGTAGTATGTTGTTGATATCTTTGTTACTTCAATGGATGGTAGCCTTGTCATTATGGAAGGTAGTCAGTTGTCGAGATTTTTGTTACTATAAGGGTGGTAGCCTTTTCATTATGGAAGTTAGTGTGTTATCGATATTTTTGTTATTCCAATTGATGGTAGCCTTGTCATTATGGAAGGTAGTATGTTGTCGAGATTTTTGTTACTCCAATGGATGGTAGCCTTGTCATTATGGAAGCTAGTCTGTTGTCGAGATTTTTTCTACTCCAATGGATTGTAGCCTTATCATTATGGAAGGTAGTCTGTTGTTCTGATTTTTGTTAATACAATGTATGGTAGCCTTATCATTATGGAAGGTAGTCTATTGTCGAGATTTTTGTTACTACATTGGATTGTAGCCTTGTCATTATTGAAGGTAGTCTGTTTCGAGATTTTTGTTACTCCAATGGATGGTAGCCTTGTCATTATGAAAGGTTGTCAATTGTCATGATTTTTGTTACTACAATGGATTGTAGCCTTGTCGCTATGGAAGGTAGTATGTTGTAGATATCTTTGTTACTCCAATGGATGGTAGCCTTGTCATTATGGAAGGTAGTCTGTTATTGAGATTTTTGTTACTATAATGGATTGTAGCCTTGTTGTTATTTAAGGTAGTCTGTTGTCGATATCTTTGTTACTCCAATGGATGGTAGCCTAGTCATTATGGAAGGTAGTGTGTTGTCAAGATTTTTTTTACTCTAATGGATGGTAGCCTTGTCATTATGGAAGGTAGTCTGTCATCGATATTTTTTATACTCTAATGGATTGTAGCATTGTCATATTTGAAGGTAGTCACTTGTGGATATTTTTGTTACTCCAATGATGGTACCCTTGTCATTATGGAAGGTAGTATGTTGTCGAGTTTTTGTTACTCCAATGGATGGTAGCCTTTTCATTATGGAAGTTAGTCTGTTGTCGAGTTTTTTTTTACTACAATGGATGGTAGCCATGTCATTATGTAAGGTAGTTTGTTGTCGAGATTTTTGTTGCAACAATGGATGGTAGCCTTGTCTTTATGGAAGGTAGTATGTTGTTGATATTTTTGTTATTCCAATGGATGGTAGCCTTGTCATTATGGAAGGTAGTTTGTTGTCGTGATTTTTGTTACTCCAATGGATGGTAGCCTTGTCATTATCGAAGGTAGTATGTTGTCGTGATTTTTGTTATTACAATGGATGGTAGCCTTGTCATTATGGAAGGTAGTCTATTGTCGATATTTTTTATACTCCAATGGATTGTAGCCTTGTAATTATGGAAGGTAGTCTGTTATCGAGATTTTTGTTACTCCAATGGATGGTAGCCTTGTCATTAAGGACGGTAGTCTGTTGTTTAGATTTTTGTTACTCCAAAGGATTGTAGCCTTGTCATTATGGAAGTTAGTCTATTGTCGAGATTTTTGTTACTCCAATGGATGGTAGCCTTGTCATTATGGAAGGTAGTCTATTGTCGAGATTTTTGTTACTAAAATGGATGCAGCCCTGTCGATATGGAAGGTAGTATGTTGTCGATATCTTTGTTACTCCAATGGATGGTAGCCTTGTCATTATGGAAGGTAGTCTGTAGTTGTGATTTTTGTTACTCCAATGGATGGTAGCCTTGTCATTATCGAAGGTAGTATGTTGTTTATATCTTTGGTACTTTAATGGATGGTAGCCTTGTCATTATGGAAGGTAGTCAGTTGTCGAGATTTTAGTTACTATAAGGGATGGTAGCCTTGTCATTATGGAAGGTAGTCTGTTTTCGTGATTTTTGTTACTACAATGGATGGTAGCCTTGTCATTATGGAAGGTAGTCTATTGTCGATAATTTCTATACTCCAATGGATTGTAGCCTTGTAATTATGGAAGGTAGTTTGTTATCGAGATTTTTGTTACTCCAATGGATGGTAGCCTTGTCATTAAGGACGGTAGTATGTTGTCTATATCTTTGGTACTTTAATGGATGGTAGCCTTGTCATTATGGAAGGTAGTCTATTGTCAAGATTTTTGTTACTATAATGGATTGTAGCCTTGCATTATGGAAGGTAGTCTATTGTCGAGATTTTTGTTACTCCAATGGATGGTAGCCTTGTCATTATGGAATGTAGTCTATTGTCGAGATTTTTGTTACTAAAATGGATGATAGCCTAGTCATTATGGAATGTAGTCTGTTGTCGAGATTTTTGTTACTACAATGGATTGCAGCCCTGTCGTTATGGAAGGTAGTTTGTTGTCGATATCTTTGTTACTCCAATGGATGGTAGCCTTGTCATTATGGAAGGTAGTCTATTGTCGAGATTTTTGTTACTACAATGGATTGTAGCCTTGTCATTATGAAAGGTAGTCTGTTGTCGATATCTTTGTTACTCCAATGGATTGTAGCCTAGTCATTATGGAAGATAGTCTATAGTCGAGATTTTTGTTACTACAATGGTTGGTAGCCTTGTCATTATGGAAAGTAGTTTGTTGTCGAGATTTTTATTACTACAATGGATGGTAGCCTTGTCATTATAGAAGGTAGTCTATTGTCGATAGTTTTTATACTCCAATGGATTGTAGCCTTGTCATTATGGAAGGTAGTCTATTGTCGAGATTTTTGGTACTCCAATGGATGGTAGCCTTGTCATTATGGAAGGTAGTCTGTCGTTGTGAATTTTGTCAGTCTAATGGATGGTAGCCTTGTTATTATAGAAGGTAGTCTTTTATTCAGATTTCCTTTACTCCAATGGATGGTACCCTTGTCATTAAGGACGGTACTCTGTTGTTCAGATTTTTGTTACTCCAATGGATGGTAGACTTGTCATTATGGAAGGTAGTGTGTTGTCGATATTTTTGTTATTTCAATGGATGGTAGCCTTGTAATTATGGAAGGTAGTCTGTTGTCGTGATTTTTGTTACTCCAATGGATGGTAGCCTTGTCATTATGGAAGGTAGTATGTTGTCGATATCTTTGTTACTTCAATGGATGGCAGCCTTGTCATTATGGAAGGTAGTCAGTTGTCGAGATTTTTGTTACTATAAGGGATGGTAGCCTTGTCATTACGGAAGGTAGTGTGTTGTCGATATATTTGTTATTCCAATTGATGGTAGCCTTGTCATTATGGAAGATAATTTGTTGTCGAGAATTTTGTTACTCAAATGGATGGTATCCTTGTCATTATGGAAGCTAGTCTATTGTCGAGATTTTTGCTACTCAAATGGATGGTAGCCTTATCATTATGGATGGTAGTCTGTTGTTCAAATTTTTGTTAATACAATGTATGGTAGCCTTATCATTATGGAAGATAGTCTATTGTCGAGATTTTTGTTACTCCATTGGATGGTAGCCTTGTCATTATTGAAGGTAGTCTGTTTCTAGATTTTTATTACTCCAATGGATGGTAGCCTTGTCATTAAGAAAGGTTGTCTATTGTCGAGATTTTTGTTACTCTAATAGATGGTAGTCTCGTCATTATGGAAGGTAGTCTATTATCGAGATTTTTGTTACTACAAAGGATGGTAGCCTTGTCATTATGGAAGGTAGTTTGTTGTCGAGATTTTTGTTACAACAATGGATGGTAGCCTTGTCATTATGGAAGGTAGTATGTTTTTGATATCTTTCTTATTCCAATGGATTGTAGCCTAGTCATTATGTAAGGTAGTTTATTGTCGAGATTTTTGTTACTCTAATGGATGGTAGCCTTGTCATTATGGAAGGTAGTCTATTGTCGAGATTTTTGTTACTACAATGGATGGTAGTCTTGTCATTATGGAAGGTAGTCTGTAGTCGATATTTTGGTTACAAGAATGGATGGTAGCCTTGTCATTATGGAAGGTAGTATGTTGTTGATATCTTTATTACTCCAATGGATGGTAGCCTAGTCATTATGTAAGGTAGTTTATTGTCGAGATTTTTGATACTCCAATGGATGGTAGCCTTGTCATTATGGATGGTAGTATGTTATCGAGATTTTTGTTACTCCAATGGATGGTAGCCTTGCATTATGGAAGGTTGTATGTCGTTATGATTTTTGTCGCTCTAATGGATGGTAGCCTTGTCATTATAGAAGGTATTCAGTTATTCAGATTTCTATTACTCCAATGGATGGTACCCTTGTCATTAAAGACGGTACTCTGTTGTTCAGATTTTTGTTACTCCAATGGATGGTAGACTTGTCATTATGGAAGGTAGTGTGTTGTTGATATTTTTGTTATTACAATGGATGGTAGCCTTGTCATTATGGAAGGTAGTCTGTTGTCGTGATTTTTGTTAGCTCAATGGATGGTAGCCTTGTCATTATGGAAGGTAGTATGGTGTCAATATCTTTGTTACTTCAATGGATGGTAGCCTTGTCATTATGGAAGGTAGTCAGTTGTCGAGATTTTTTTTACTATAAGGGATGGTATCCTTGTCATTATGGAAGGTAGTGTGTTGTCGATATTTTTGTTATTTCAATTGATGGCAGCCTTGTCATTATGGAAGGTAGTCTGTTGTCTAGATTTTTGTTACTCCAATGGATGGTAGTCTTGTCATTATGGAAGATAGTCTGTTGTCGAGATTTTTGCTACTCCAATGGATGGTAGCCTTGTCATTATGGAAGGTAGTCTGTTGTTCATATTTTTGTTAATACAATGTATGGTAGCCTTATCATTATGGAAGGTAGTCTATTGTCGAGATTTTTGTTACTCCATTGGATGGTAGCCTTGTCATTATTGAAGGTAGTCTTTTTCGAGATTTTTGTTACTCCAATGGATGGTAGGCTTGTCATTATGAAAGGTTATCAATTGTCATGATTTTTGTTACTATAATGGATTGTAGCCTTGTCATTATGGAAGGTAGTCTGTTTTCGAGATTTTTGTTACCATAATGGATGGTAGCCTTGTCATTATGGAAGGTAGTCTATTGTCGAGATTTTTGTTACTAAAATGGAAGGTAGCCTTGTCATTATGGAAGGTTGTATGTTTTCGAGATTTATGTTACTCTAATGGATGGTAGCCTTACCATTATTGAAGGTAGTATGTTGTCGATATCTTTGTTACTCCAATGGATGGTAGCCTTGTCATTATGGAAGGTAGTCTGTTGTCGAGATTTTTGTTACAACAATGGATGGTAGCCTTGCATTATGGAAGGTAGTTTATCGTTGTGATTTTTGTCACTCTAATGGATGGTAGACTTGTCATTATAGAAGGTAGTATGTTATTCATATTTCTGTTACTCTAATGGATGACACACTTGTCGTTAAGGACAATACTTTGTTGCTCAGATTTTTTTTACTCCAATGGATGGTAGCCTTGTCAATATGGAAGGTAGTGTGTTGTCGATATTTTTGTTATTCTAATGGATGGTAGCCTTGTCAATATGGAAGGTAGTCTATTGTCGTGATTTTTGTTACTCCAATGGATGGTAGCCTTGTCATTATGGAAGGTAGTCTGTTGTCTAGATTTCTTTTACTCCAATGGATGGTAGCCTAGTCATTATGTAAAGTAGTTTATTGTCGAGATTTTTGATACTCCAATGGATTGTAGCCTTGTCATTATGGATGGTAGTATGTTGTCGAGATTTTTGTAACTCCAATGGATGGTAGCCTTGCATTATGGAAGGTAGTATGTCGTTATGATTTTTGTCGCTCTAATGGTTGGTAGCCTTGTCATTATAGAAGGTATTCAGTTATTCAGATTTCTATTACTCCAATGGATGGTACCCTTGTCATTAAAGACGGTACTCTGTTGTTCAGATTTTTGTTACTCCAATGGATGGTAGACTTGTCATTATGGAAGGTTGTGTGTTGTCGATATTTTTGTTATTCCAATGGATGGTAGCCTTGTCATTATGGAAGGTAGTCTGTTGTCGTGATTTTTGTTACTCCAATGGATGGTAGCCTTGTCATTATGGAAGGTAGTCAGTTGTCGAGATTTTTTTTACTATAAGGGATGGTATCCTTGTCATTATGGAAGGTAGTGTGTTGTCGATATTTTTTTAATTCCAATTGATGGCAGCCTTGACATTATGGAAGGTAGTCTGTTGTCTAGATTTTAGTTACTCCAATGGATGGTAGTCTTGTCATTATGGAAGCTAGTCTGTTGTCGAGATTTTTGCTACTCTAATGGATCGTAGCTTTTTCATTATGTAAGGTAGTCTGTTTTTCAGATTTTTGTTAATACAATGTATGGTAGCCTTATCATTATGGAAGGTAGTCTATTGTCGAGATTTTTGTTACTCCATTGGATGGTAGCCTTGTCATTATTGAAGGTAGTCTTTTTCGAGATTTTTGTTACTCCAATGGATGGTAGCCTTGTCATTATGAAAGGTTGTCAATTGTCATGATTTTTGTTACTATAATGGATTGTAGCCTTTTCATTATGGAAGGTAGTCTGTTGTCGAGATTTTTGTTACCATAATGGATGGTAGCCTTGTCATTATGGAAGGTAGTCTATTGTCGAGATTTTTGTTACTACAATGGAAGGTAGCCTTGTCATTATGGAAGGTAGTATGTTTTCGAGATTTCTGTTACTCCAATGGATGGTAGCCTTATCAATATTGAAGGTAGTATGTTGTCGATATCTTTGTTACTCCAATGGATGGTAGCCTTGTCATTATGGAAGGTAGTCTGTTGTCGAGATTTTTGTTACAACAATGGATGGTAGCCTTGTCATTATGGAAGGTAGTATGTTGTTGATATCTTTTTTACTCTAATGGATGGTAGCCTAGTCATTATGTAAGGTAGTTTATTGTCGAGATTTTTGTTACTCCAATGGATGGTAGCCTTGTCATTATGGATGGTAGTCTGTTGTCGAGATTTTTGTTACTCCAATGGATGGAAGCCTTGCATTATGGAAGGTAGTTTGTTATTCATATTTTTGTTACTCTAATGGATGGCACCCTTGTAATTAAGGACAATACTTTGTTGCTCAGATTTTTGTTACTCAAATGGATGGTAGCCTTGTCAATATGGAAGGTAGTGTGTTGTCGATATTTTTGTTATTCTAATGGATGGTAGCCTTGTCAATATGGAAGGTAGTCTATTGTCGTAATTTTTGTTACTCCAAAGGATGGTAGCCTTGTCATTATGGAAGGTAGTATGTTGTCGAAATCTTTATTACTTCAATGGATGGTAGCCTTGTCATTATGAAAGGTAGTCAGTTGTCGAGATTTTCGTTACTATAAGGGATGGTAGCCTTGTCATTATGGAAGGGAGTTTGTTGTCAATATTTTTGTTATTCCAATTGATGGTAGCCTTGTCATTGTTGTTGAGATTTGTGTTACTCCAATTGATGGTAGTCTTGTTATTATGAAAGGTTGTCTATTGTCGAGATTTTTGTTACTGTAATGGATTGTAGCCTTGTCATTATGGAAGGTAGTATGTTGTCGATATTTTTGTTACTCTAATGGATGGTAGCATTGTCATTATGGAAGGTAGTTTATTGTCGAGATTTTTGTTACTACAATGGATGGTAGACTTTTCAGTATGGAAGGTAGTCTATTGTCGAGATTTTAGTTACAATAATGGATGGTAGCGTTGTCATTATGTAAGGTAGTTTATTGTCGAGATTTTTGTTACTCCAATGGATGGTAGCCTTGTCATTATGGAAGGTAGTTTGTTGTCGAGATGTTTTTTACAACAATGGATGGTAGCCTTTTCATTATGGAAGGTAGTATGTTGTTGATATCTTTGTTACTCCTATGGATGGTAGCCTACTCATTATGTAAGGTAGTTTATTGTCGAGAATTTTGTTACTCCAATAGATGGTAGCCTTGCCATTATGGAAGGTAGTCTGTTGTCGTGATTTTTATTACTCCAATGGATGGTAGCCTTGTCATTATGGAAGGTACTCTGTTGTCGTGATTTTTGTTACTCAAATGGATGGTAGCCTTTTCATTATGGAAGGTAGTCTGTTGTCGTGATTTTTGTTACTCCAATGGATGGTAGCCTTGTCATTATGGAAGGTAGTATGTTATTGATATCTTTGTTACTTCAATGGATGGTAGCCTTGTCATTATGGAAGGTAGTCAGTTGTCGAGATTTTTGTTACTATAAGGGTGGTAGCCTTGTCATTATGGAAGTTAGTGTGTTGTCGATATTTTTTTATACCAATTGATGGTAGCCTTGTCATTATGGAAGGTAGTATGTTGTCGAGATTTTTATTACTCCAATGGATGGTAGCCTTGTCATTATGGAAGGTAGTCTGTTGTTCAGATTTTTGTTAATACAATGTATGGTAGCGTTATCATTATGGAAGGTAGTCTATTGTCGAGATTTTTGTTACTCCATTGGATGGTAGCCTTGTCATTATTGAAGGTAGTCTGTTTCGAGATTTTTGTTTATCCAATGGATGGTAGCCTTGTCATTATGAAAGGTTGTCTATTGTCGAGATTTTTGTTACTATAATGGATTGTAGCCTTGTCATTATGGAAGGTAGTCTGTTGTCAATATTTTTGTTACTCTAATGGATTGTAGCCTTGTCATTATGGAAGGTAGTCTATTGTCGAGATTTTTGTTACTATAATTGATAGTAGCCTTGTCATTAAGGAAGGTAGTCTGTTGTCAAGATTTTTGTTACTACAATGGATTGTAGCCTTGTCGTTATGGAAGGTAGTATGTTGTAAATATCTTTGTTACTCCAATGGATGATAGCCTTGTCATTATGGAAGGTAGTCTGTTATTGAGATTTTTGTTACTATAATGGATTGTAGCCTTGTCGTTATTGAAGGTAGTTTGTTGTCGATATCTTTATTACTCCCATGGATGGTAGCCTAGTCATTATGGAAGGTAGTCTGTTGTCGAGATGTTTGTTACTCTAATGGATGGTAGCCTTGTCATTATGGAAGGTAGTCTGTCGTTGATACTTTTTATACTCTAATGGATTGTAGCCTTGTCATTTTGGAAGGTACTCACTTGTGGATATTTTTGTTACTCCAATGATGGTACCCTTGTCATTATGGACTGTAGTATGTTGTCGAGATTTCTGTTACTCCAATGGATGGTAGCCTTGACATTATGGGAGGTAGTCTATTGTCGAGATTTTTGTTACCAAATGGATGGTACCCTTGTTATTAAGGACGATACTCTGTTGTTCAGATTTTTGTTACTCCAATGGATGGTAGACTTGTCATTATAGAAGGTAGTGTGCTGTCGATATTTTTGTTATTCCAATGGATGGTAGCCTTGTCATTATGGAAGGTAGTCTGTTGTCGTTATTTTTGTTACTCCAATGGATGGTAGACTTGTCATTATGGAAGGTAGTTTGTTGTCGTGATTTTTGTTACTCCAATGGATGGTAGCCTTGTAATTATGGAAGGTAGTCTGTTGTCGTGATTTTTGTTACTCCAATGGATGGTAGCCTTGTCATTATGGAAGGTAGTCAGTTGTCGAGACTTTTTTTACTATAAGGGATGGTATCCTTGTCATTATGTAAGGTAGTGTGTTGTCGATATTTTTTTTATTCCAATTGATGGCAGCCTTGTCATTATGGAAGGTAGTCTGTTGTCCAGATTTTAGTTACTCCAATGGATGGTAGTCTTGTCATTATGGAAGCTAGTCTGTTGTCGAGATTTTTGCTACTCTAATGGATGGTAGCTTTTTCATTATGGAAGGTAGTCTGTTATTCAGATTTTTGTTAATACAATGTATGGTAGCCTTATCATTATGGAAGGTAGTCTATTGTCGAGATTTTTGTTACTCCAATGGATGGTAGCCTTGTCATTATGAAAGGTTGTCAATTGTCATGATTTTTGTTACTATAATGGATTGTAGCCTTGTCATTATGGAAGGTAGTCTGTTGTCGAGATTTTTGTTACCATAATGGATGGTAGCCTTGTCATTATGGAAGGTAGTCTATTGTCGAGATTTTTGTTACTACAATGGAAGGTAGCCTTGTCATTATGGAAGGTAGTATGTTTTCGAGATTTCTGTTACTCTAATGGATGGAAGCCTTACCAATATTGAAGGTAGTATGTTGTCGATATCTTTGTTACTCCAATGGATGGTAGCCTTGTCATTATGGAAGGTAGTCTGTTGTCGAGATTTTTGTTACAATAATGGATGGTAGCCTTGTCATTATGGAAGGTAGTATGTTGTTGATATCTTTGTTACTCTAATGGATGGTAGCCTAGTCATTATGTAAGGTAGTTTATTGTTGAGATTTTTGTTACTCCAATGGATGGTAGCCTTGTCATTATGGATGGTAGTCTATTGTCGAGATTTTTGTTACTCCAATGGATGGAAGCCTTGCATTATGGAAGGTAGTTTGTTATTCATATTTCTGTTACTCTAATGGATGACACCCTTGTCATTAAGGACAGTACTTTGTTGCTCAGATTTTTGTTACTCCAACGGATGGTAGCCTTGTCAATATGGAAGGTAGTGTGTTGTCGATATTTTTGTTATTCTAATGGATGGTAGCCTTGTCAATATGGAAGGTAGTCTATTGTCGGAATTTTAGTTACTATAATGGATTGTAGCCTTGTCATTATGGAAGGTAGTCAGTTGTCGAGATTTTTGTTACTATAAGGGATGGTAGCCTTGTCATTATGGAAGGGAGTTTGTTGTCGATATTTTTGTTATTCCAATTGATGGTAGCCTTGTCATTGTTGTTGAGATTTGTGTTACTCAAATTGATGGTAGCCTTGTTATTATGAAAGGTTGTCTATTGTCGAGATTTTTGTTACTGTAATGGATTGTAGCCTTGTCATTATGGAAGGTAGTATGTTGTCGATATTTTTGTTACTCTAATGGATGGTAGCCTTGTCATTATGGAAGTTAGTTTATTGTCGAGATTTTTGTTACTACAATGGATGGTAGACTTGTCAGTATGGAAAATAGTCTATTGTCGAGATTTTAGTTACAATAATGGATGGTAGCGTTGTCATTATGTAAGGTAGTTTATTGTCGAGATTTTTTTTACTCCAATGGATGGTAGCCTTGTCATTATGGAAGGTAGTCTGTTGTCGAGATTTTTGTTACTACAATCGATGGTAGCCTAGTCAATATGGAAGGTAGTCTGTTGTCGAGATGTTTGTTACATTAATGGATGGTAGCCTTTTCATTATGGAAGGTAGTATGTTGTTGATATCTTTGTTACTCCAATGGATGGTAGCCTAGTCATTATGTAAGGTAGTTTATTGTCGAGAATTTTGTTACTCCAATAGATGGTAGCCTTGTCATTATGGAAGGTAGTCTGTTGTCGTGATTTTTGTTATTCCAATTGATGGCAGCCTTGTCATTATGGAAGGTAGTCTGTTGTCGTGATTTTTGTTACTCAAATGGATGGTAGCCTTGTCATTATGGAAGGTAGTCTGTTGTCGTGATTTTTGTTACTCCAATGGTTGGTAGCCTTGTCATTATGGAAGGTAGTATGTTATTGATATCTTTGTTACTTCAATGGATGGTAGCCTTGTCATTATGGAAGGTAGTCAGTTGTCGAGATTTTAGTTACTATAAGGGTGGTAGCCTTGTCATTATGGTAGTTAGTGTGTTGTCGATATTTTTTTATTCCAATTGATGGTAGCCTTGTCATTATGGAAGGTAGTATGTTGTCGAGATTTTTATTACTCCAATGGATGGTAGCCTTGTCATTATGGAAGGTAGTCTGTTGTTCAGATTTTTGTTAATACAATGTATGGTAGCCTTATCATTATGGAAGGTAGTCTATTGTCGAGATTTTTGGTACTCCATTGGATGGTAGCCTTGTCATTATTGAAGGTAGTCTGTTTCGAGATTTTTGTTTATCCAATGGATGGTAGCCTTGTCATTATGAAAGGTTGTCTATTGTCGAGATTTTTGTTACTATAATGGATTGTAGCCTTGTCATTATGGAAGGTAGTCTGTTGTCGAGATTTTTGTTACTCTAATGGATGGTAGCCTTGTCATTATGGAAGGTAGTCTATTGTCGAGATTTTTTTTACTATAATGGATAGTAGCCTTGTCATTAAGGAAGGTAGTCTGTTGTCAAGATTTTTGTTACTACAATGGATTGTGGCCTTGTCGTAATGGAAGGTAGTATGTTGTAGATATCTTTGTTACTCCAATGGATGATAGCCTTGTCATTATGGAAGGTAGTCTGTTATTGAGATTTTTGTTACTATAATGGATTGTAGCCTTGTCGTTATTGAAGGTAGTTTGTTGTCGATATCTTTATTACTCCCATGGATGGTAGCCTAGTCATTATGGAAGGTAGTCTGTTGTCGAGATTTTTGTTACTCTAATGGATGGTAGCCTTGTCATTATGGAAGGTAGTCTGTCGTTGATACTTTTTATACTCTAATGGATGGTAGCCTTGTCATTATGGATGGTAGTCTGTTGTCGAGATTTTTGTTACTCTAATGGATGGTAGCCTTGTCATTATGGAAGGTAGTCTATTGTCGAGATTTTTGTTACTATAATGGATAGTAGCCTTGTCATTAAGGAAGGTAGTCTGTTGTCAAGATTTTTGTTACTACAATGGATTGTAGCCTTGTCGTAATGGAAGGTAGTATATTGTAGATATCTTTGTTACTCCAATGGATGGTAGCCTTGTCATTATGGATGGTAGTCTGTTGTCGAGATTTTTGTTACTCTAATGGATGGTAGCCTTGCATTATGGAAGGTAGTCTGTCGTTGTGATTTTTTTCACTCTAATGGATGATAGCCTTGTCATTATAGAAGGTAGTCTGTTATTCAGATTTCTATTACTCCAATGGATGGTACCCTTGACATTAAGGACGGTACTCTGTTGTTAAGATTTTTGTTACTCCAATGGATAGTAGACTTGTAATTATGGAAGGTAGTGTGTTGTCGATATTTTTGTTATTCCAATGGATGGTAGTCTTGTCATTATGGAAGGTAGTCTGTTGTCGTGATTTTTGTTACTCCAATGGATGGTAGCCTTGTCATTATGGAAGGTAGTATGTTGTTTATATCTTTGGTACTTTAATGGATGGTTGCCTTGTCATAATGGAAGGTAGTCAGTTGTCGAGATTTTTGTTACTATAAGGGATGGTAGCCTTGTCGTTATGGAAGGTAGTGTGTTGTCAATATCTTTGTTACTTCAATGGATGGTAGCCTAGTCATTATGTAAGGTAGTCTATTGTCGAGATTTTTGTTACTCCAATGGATGGTAGCCTTGTCATTATGGAAGCTAGTCTGTTATCGAGATTTTTGTTACTCCAATGGATGGTAGCCTTGCATTATGGAAGCTAGTTTGTTATCGAGATTTTTGTCACTTTAATGGATGGTAGCCTTGTCATTATGGAAGCTAATCTGTTATCGAGATTTTTGTCACTCTAATGGATGGTAGCCTTGTCATTACAGAAGGTAGTCTGTTATTCAGATTTCTATTACTCCAATGGATGGTACCCTTGTCATTAAGGACAGTACTCTGTTGTTCAGATTTTTGTAACTCCAATAGATGGTAGACTTGTCATTATGGAAGGTAGTGTGTTGTCGATATTTTTGTTATTCCAATGGATGGTAGCCTTGTCATTATGGAAGGTAGTCAATTGTCGAGATTTTTGGTACTATAAGGGATGGTAGCCTTGTCATTATGGAAGGTAGTGTGTTGTCTATATTTTTGTTATTCCAACTAATGGTAGCCTTGTTATTACGGAAGCTAGTCTGTTGTCGAGATTTTTGCTACTCCAATCGATGGTAGCCTTGTCATTATAGAAGGTAGTCTGTTGTTCAGATTTTTGTTAATACAATGTATGGTAGCCTTATCATTATGGAAGGTAGTCTATTGTCGAGATTTTTGTTACTCCATTTGATGGTAGCATTGTCATTATTGAAGGTAGTCTGTTTCGAGATTTTTGTTACTCCAATGGATGGTATCCTTGTCATTATGAAAGGTTGTCTATTGTCGGAATTTTAGTTACTATAATGGATTGTAGCCTTGTCATTATGGAAGGTAGTCTACTGTCGAGATTTTTGTTACTCTAATGGATGGAAGCCTTGTCATGATGGATGGTAGTCTCTTGTCGAGTTTTTTGTTACTACAATGGATGGTAGCCTTGTCATTATGGAAGGTAGTCTGTTGAAGAGATTTTTGTCACTATAATGGATTGTAGCCTTGTCGTTATTGAAGGTAGTCTGTTGTCGATATCTTTGTTACTCCAATGGATGGTACCCTTGTCATTAAGGACAGTACTCTGTTTTTCAGATTTTTCTTACTCCAATGGATTGTAGACTTATCATTATGGAAGGTAGTGTGTTGTTGATATTTTTGTTATTCCAATGGATGGTAGCCTTGTCATTATGGAAGGTAGTCTGTTGTCGTAATTTTTGTTACTCCAATGGAATGTAGCCTTGTCATTATGGAAGGTAGTATGTTGTCTATATCTTTGGTACTTTAATGGATGGTTGCCTTGTCATTATGGAAGGTAGTCAGTTGTCGAGATTTTTGTTACAATAAGGGATGGTAGCCCTGTCGTTATGGAAGGTAGTGTGTTGTCAATATTTTGTTATTCCAATTTATGGTAGCCTTGTTATTATGGAAGTTAGTCTGTTGTCGAGATTTTTGTTACTCCAATGGATGGTAGCCTTGTCATTATGGAAGGTAGTCTGTTGTTCAAATTTTTGTTAATACAATGTATGGTAGCTTTATCATTATTGAAGGTAGTCTATTGTCGAGATTTTTCTTACTTCATTGGATGGTAGCCTTGTCATTATGGAAGGTAGTCTGTTGTTGAGATTTTTGTTTCTCTAATGGATGGTAGCCTTGTCATTATGGAAGGTAGTATGTTGTTGATATCTTTGTTACTTCAATGGATGGTAACGTAGTCATTATGTAAGGTAGTTTATTGTCAAGATTTTTGTTAATCCAATGGCTGGTAGCCTTGTCATTATGGATGGTAGTCTGTTGTCGAAATTTTTGTTACTCCAATGGATGGTAGCCTTGCATTTTGGAAGGTAGTCTGTCGTTGTGATTTTTGTCGCTCTAATGGATGGTAGCCTTGTCATTATAGAAGGTAGTCTGTTATTCAGATTTCTATTACTCCAATGGATGGTACCCTTGTCCATAAGGACGGTACTCTGTTGTTCAAATTTTTGTTACTCCAATGGATAGTAGACTTGTCATTATAGAAGGTAGTGTGCTGTCGATATTTTTGTTATTCCAATGGATGGTAGCCTTGTCATTATGGAAGGTAGTCTGTTGTCGTGATTTTTGTTACTCCAATGGATGGTAGCCTTGTCGTTATGGAAGGTAGTATGTTGTCGATATCTTTGTTACTTCAATGGATGGAAGCCTTGTCATTATGGAAGGTTGTCAGTTGTCGAGATTTTTGATACTATAAGGGATGGTAGCCTTGTCATTATGGAAGGTAGTGTGTTGTCAATATTTTTGTTATTCCAACTGATGGTAGCCTTATTATTATGGAAGGTAGTCTGTTGTCGAGATTATTGTTACGCCAATGGATGGTAGCCTTGTCATTATGGAAGCTAGTCTATTGTCGAGATTTTTGCTACTCCAATCGATGGTAGCCTTGTCATTATAGAAGGTAGTCTGTTGTTCAGATTTTTGTTAATACAATGTATGGTAGCCTTATCATTATGGAAGGTAGTCTATTGTCGAGATTTTTGTTACTGCATTGGATGGTAGCCTTGTCATTATTGAAGGTAGTCTGTTTCGAGATTTTTGTTACTCCAATGGATGGTAGCCTTGTCATTATGAAAGGTTGTCTATTGTCCAGATTTTTGTTACTATAATGGATTGTAGCCTTATCATTATGGAAGGTAGTCTGCTGTCGAGATTTTTGTTACTCTAATGGATGGAAGCCTTGTCATTATGGAAGGTAGTCTCTTGTCGAGTTTTTTGTTACTATAATGGATGGTAGCCTTGTCATTATGGAAGGTAGTTTATTGTCGATATCTTTGTTACACCAATGGATGATACCCTTGTCATTAAGGACGGTACTCTGTTTTTCAGATTTTTCTTACTCCAATGGATTGTAGACTTGTCATTATGGAAGGTAGTGTGTTGTCGATATTTTTGTTATTCCAATGGATGGTAGCCTTGTCATTATGGAAGGTAGTCTATTGTCGTATTTTTTGTTACTCCAATGGAATGTAGCCTTGTCATTATGGAAGGTAGTATGTTGTCTATATCTTTGGAACTTTAATGGATAGTTGCCTTGTCATTATGGAAGGTAGTCAGTTGTCGAGATTTTTGTTACAATAAGGGATGGTAGCCTTGTCGTTATGGAAGGTAGTGTGTTGTCAATATTTTGTTATTCCAATTTATGGTAGCCTTGTTATTATGGAAGGTAGTCTGTTTTCGAGATTTTTGTTACTCCAATGGATGGTAGCCTTGTCATTATGGAAGGTAGTTTGTTGTTCAAATTTTTGTTAATACAATGTATGGTAGCTTTATCATTATTGAAGGTAGTCTGTTGTCGAGATTTTTGTTACTCTAATGGATGGTAGCCTTGTCATTATGGAAGGTATTCTATTGTCGAGATTTTTGTTACTACAATGGATGGTAGCCTAGTCATTATGGAAACTAGTCTGTTGTCGAGATTATTGTTACTCTAATGGATGGTAGCCTTGTCATTATGAAAGGTAGTCTGTCGTCGATATTTTTTATATTCTAATGGATTGTAGCCTTGTCATTTTGGAAGGTAGTCACTTGTGGATATTTTTGTTACTCCAATGATGGTACCCTTGTCATTATGGAAGGCTAGTATGTTGTCGAGTTTTTGTTACTCCAATGGATGGTAGCCTTGTCATTATGGAAGGTAGTATGTTGTCGAAATTTATGTTACTCCAATGTATGGTATCCTTGTCATTACGGAAGGTAGTCTGTTGTCGAGATTTTTGTTACTACAATGGATGGTAGCCTTGTCATTATGGAAGGTAGTCTGTTGTCGAGATTTTTGTTACAACAATGGAAGGTAGCCTTATAATTATGGAAGGTAGTATGTTGTTGATATCTTTGTTACTTCAATGGATGGTAGCCTAGTCATTATGTAAGGTAGTTTATTGTCAAGATTTTTGTTACTCCAATGGATGGTAGCCTTGTCATTATGGATGGTAGTCTGTTGTCCAGATTTTTGTTACTCCAATGCATAGTAGCCTTGCATTATGGAAGGTAGTCTGTCGTTGTGATTTTTGTCGCTCTAATGGATGGTAGCCTTGTCATTATTGAAGGTAGTCCGTTATTCAGATTTCTATTACTCCAATGGATGGTACCCATGTCATTAAGGACGGTACTCTGTTGTTCAGATTTTTGGTACTCCAATGGATGGTAGACTTGTCATTATAGAAGGTAGTGTGTTGTCGATATTTTTGTTATTCCAATGGATGGTATCCTTGTCATTATGGAAGGTAGTCTGTTGTCGTGATTTTTGTTACTCCAATTGATGGTAGCCTTGTCATTATGGAAGGTAGTATGTTGTCGATATCTTTGTTACTTCAATGGATGGTAGCCTTGTCATTATGGAAGGTAGTCAGTTGTCGAGATTTTTGATACTATAAGGGATGGTAGCCTTGTCAATATGGAAGGTAGTGTGTTGTCAATATTTTTGTTATTCCAACTGATGGTAGCCTTGTCATTATGGAAGGTAGTCTGTTGTCGAGATTATTGTTACTCCAATTGATGGTAGCCTTGTCATTATGGAAGCTAGTCTATTGTCGAGATTTTTGCTACTCCAATCGATGGTAGCCTTGTCATTATAGATGGTAGTCTGTTGTTCAGATTTTTGTTAATACAATGTATGGTAGCCTTATCATTATGGAAGGTAGTCTGTTGTCGAGATTTTTGTTACTCCAATGGATGGTAGCCTTGTCATTATGGAAGGTAGTTTGTTGTTCAAATTTTTGTTAATACAATGTATGGTAGCTTTATCATTATTGAAGGTAGCCTGTTGTCGAGATTTTTGTTACTCTAATGGATGGTAGCCTTGTCATTATGGAAGGTATTCTATTGTCGAGATTTTTGTTACTACAATGGATGGTAGCCTAGTCATTATGGAAACTAGTCTGTTGTCGAGATTTTTGTTACTCTAATGGATGGTAGCCTTGTCATTATGGAAGGTAGTCTGTCGTCGATATTTTTTATATTCTAATGGATTGTAGCCTTGTCATTTTGGAAGGTAGTCACTTGTGGATATTTTTGTTACTCCAATGATGGTACCCTTGTCATTATGGAAGGTAGTATGTTGTCGAGTTTTTGTTACTCCAATGCATGGTAGCCTTGTCATTATGGAAGGTAGTATGTTGTCGAAATTTCTGTTACTCCAATGTATGGTATCCTTGTCATTATGGAAGGTAGTCCTTTGTCGAGATTTTTGTAACTACAATGGATGGTAGCCTTGTCATTATGGAAGGTAGTCTGTTGTCGAGATTTTTGTTACAACAATGGAAGGTAGCCTTATCATTATGGAAGGTAGTATGTTGTTGATATCTTTGTTACTTCAATGGATGGTATCCTAGTCAATATGTAAGGTAGTTTATTGTCAAGATTTTTGTTACTCCAATGGATGGTAGCCTTGTCATTGTGGATAGTAGTCTGTTGTCGAGATTTTTGTTACTCCAATGGATGGTAGCCTTGCATTATGGAAGGTAGTCTGTCGTTGTGATTTTTGTCGCTCTAATGGATGGTAGCCATGTCATTATAGAAGGTAGTCTATTATTCAGATTTTATTACTCCAATGGATGGTACCCTTGTCATTAAGGACGGTACTCTGTTGTTCAGATTTTTGGTACTCCAATGGATGGTAGACTTGTCATTATAGAAGGTAGTGTGTTGTCCATATTTTTGTTATTCCAATGGATGGTAGCCTTGTCATTATGGAAGGTAGTCTGTTGTCGTGATTTTTGTTACTCCAATTGATGGTAGCCTTGTTATTATGGAAGGTAGTATGTTGTCGATATCTTTGTTACTTCAATGGATGGTAGCCTTGTCATTATGGAAGGTAGTCAGTTGTCGAGATTTTTGATACTATAAGGGATGGTAGCCTTGTCAATATGGAAGGTAGTGTGTTGTCAATATTTTTATTATTCCAACTGATGGTAGCCTTGTTATTATGGAAGGTAGTCTGTTGTCGAGATTATTGTTACTCCAATTGATGGTAGCCTTGTCATTATAGAAGCTAGTCTATTGTCGAGATTTTTGCTACTCCAATCGATGGTAGCCTTGTCATTATAGAAGGTAGTCTGTTGTTCAGATTTTTGTTAATACAATGTATGGTAGCCTTATCATTATGGAAGGTAGTCTATTGTCGAGATTTTTGAGACTACAATGGATGGTATCCTTGTCATTATTGAAGATAGTATGTTTCGAGATTTTTGTTACTCCAACGGATGGTAGCCTTGTCATTATGGAAGGTAGTTTGTTGTTCAAATTTTTGTTAATACAATGTATGGTAGCTTTATCATTATTGAAGGTAGTCTGTTGTCGGGATTTTTGTTACTTTAATGGATGGTAGCCTTGTCATTATGGAAGGTAGTTTGTTGTTCAAATTTTTGTTAATACAATGTATGGTAGCTTTATCATTATTGAAGGTAGTCTGTTGTCGAGATTTTTGTTACTCTAATGGATGGTAGCCTTGTCATTATGGAAGGTAGTCTATTGTCGAGATTTTTGTTACTACAATGGATGGTAGCCTAGTCATTATGGAAACTAGTCTGTTGTCGAGATTTTTGTTACTCTAATGGATGGTAGCCTTTTCATTATGGAAGGTAGTATGTTGTTCAGATTTTTGTTAATACAATGTGTGGTAGCCTTATCATTATGGAAGGTAGTCTATTGTCGAGATTTTTGTTACTGCAATGGATGGTAGCCTTGTCATTATTGAAGGTAGTCTGTTTCGAGATTTTTGTTACTCCAATGGATGGTAGCCTTGTCATTATGAAAGGTTGTCTATTGTCCAGATTTTTGTTACTATAATGGATTGTAGCCTTATCATTATGGAAGGTAGTCTGTTGTCGAGATTTTTGTCACTCCAATGGATGGTAGCCTTGTCATTATGGAAGGTAGTATGTTGTCGATATTTTGTTACTCCAATGGATGGTAGCCTTGTCATTATGAAAAGTAGTCTGTTGTCGATATTTTTGCTACTCCAATGGATGGTAGCCTTGTAATCATGGAAGGTAGTATGTTATCGTTATCTTTGTTACTCCAATGGATATTAGCCTTGTCATTATGGAAGGTAGTCTATTATCGAGATTTTTGTTACTCCAATGGATGCTAGCCTTGTCATTATGGAAGGTAGTCTGTCGTTGTGATTTATGTCACTCCAATGGATGGTAGCCTTGTCACTATGGAAGGTAGTCCGTTGTTCATATTTTTCTTACTCCAATGGATGGTAGCCTTGTCATTATGGAAGGTAGTTTATTTTCGAGATTTTTGTTACTACAATGGATGGTAGCCTTGTGATTATGGAACATAGTCTATTGTAGATATTTTTGTTACTCCAATGGATGGTAGCCTTATCATTATGGAAGGTTAGTTGTTGTTGAGATTTTTGTTACTCTAATGGATGGTTGCCTTGTCATTATGGAAGGTAGTTTGTTTTCGAGATTTTTGTTACTCCAATGGATGGTAGCCTTGTCATTATGGACGATTGTCTGTTGTCGAGATTTTTGTTACTACAATGGATGGTAGCCTTGTCATTATGGAAGCTAGTCTATTGTCGAGATTTTGGTTACTACAATGGATGGTAGCCTTGTCATTGTGGAACATAATCTATTGTAGATATTTTTGTTACTCCAATGGATGGTAGCCTTGTCATTATGGAAGGTTGTTTGTTGTTGAGATTTTTGTTACTCTAATGGATGGTAGCCTTGTCATTATGGAAGGTAGTCTGCTTTCGAGATTTTTGTTACTCGAATGGATGGTAGCCTTGTCATTATGGAAGCTAGTCTGTTGTCGAGATTTTGGTTACTACAATGGATGGTAGCCTTGTAATTATGGAACATAGTCTATTGTAGATATTTTTGTTACTCCAATGGATGATAGCCTTGTCATTATGGACGATAGTCTGTTGTCGAGATTTTTGTTACTACAATGGATGGTAGCCTTGTGATTATGGAAGCTAGTTTGTTGTCGAAATTTTGGTTACTACAATGGATGGTAGCCTTGTCATTATGAAAGGTTATCTGTTGTTGAGATTTTTGTTACTCCAATGGATGGTAGCCTTGTCATTATGGAAGGTAGTTTGTTTCCGAGATTTTTGTTACTCCAATGGATGGTAGCCTTGTCATTATGGAAGGTAGTTTGTTGTCGATATTTTTGTTACTCCAATGGATGGTAGCCTTGTCATTATGGAAGGTAGTATGTTGTCGATATCTTTGTTACACCAATGGATTCTAACCTTGTCATTACGGAAGGTAGTCTGTTGTCGGAATTTTTGTTACTCCAACGGATGCTAGCCTTGTCATTATGGAAGGTAGTCTATCGTTGTGATTTATGTCACTCCAATGGATGGTAGCCTTGTCACTATGGAAGGTAGTCTGTTGTTCATATTTTTTTTACTCCAATGGATGTTAGCCTTGTCATTATGGAAGGTAGTCTATTATGGAACATAGTCTATTGTAGATAATTTTGTTACTCCAATGGATGGTAGCCTTGTCATTATGGAACATAGTCTATTGTAGATATTTTTGTTACTCCAATGGATGGTAGCCTTGTCATTATGGAAGGTAGTCTGTTGTCAATATTTTTGTTACTCCAATGGATGGTAGCCTTGTCATTGTGGAACATAGTCTATTGTAGATATTTCTGTTACTTCAATGGATGGTAGCCTTGTCATTATGGAAGTTAGTCTGTTGTCGAGATTTTTGTTACTCCAATGGATGGTATCCTTGTCATTATGGAAGGTAGTCTATTGTCGAGATTTTGGTTACTACAATGGATGGTAGCCTTGTCATTATGGAACATAGTCTATTGTAGATATTTTTGTTACTCCAATGGATGGTAGCCTTGTCATTATGGAAGGTAGTCTGTTGTCGAGATTTTTGTTACTCCAATGGATGGTAGCCTTGTCATTATGGAAGGTAGTCTGTTGTCGAGATCTTTGTTACTCCAATGGATGGTAGCCTTGTCATTATGGAAGGTTGTCTGTTGTCAAGATTTTTGTTACTCTAATGGATGGTAGCCTTGTCATTATGGAAGGTAGTATGTTTTCGAGATTTTAGTTACTCCAATGGATGGTATCCTTGTCATTAGGGAAGGTAGTCTGTTGTCGATATTTTTATTACTCCAATGGATGGTAGCCTTGTCCTTATGGAAGGTAGTATGTAGTCGATATCTTTGTTACTCCAATGGATGGTATACTAGTGATTATTGAAGGTAGTCTGTTTTCGAGATTTTTGTTACTCCAATGGATGGTATCCTTGTCGTCATATAAGGTTGTCTGTTGTCGAGATTTTTGTTACTCCAATGGATGGTAGCCTTGTTATTATGGAAGGTAGTTTGTTGTCGATATTTTTGTTACTCCAATGGATGGTAGCCTTGTCATTATGGAAGGTAGTATGTTGTCGATATCTTTGTTACACCAATGGATTGTAGCCTTGTCATTATGGAAGGTAGTCTATTGTCCAGATTTTTGTTACTCCAATGGATGCTAGCCTTGTCATTATGGAAGGTAGTCTATCGTTGTGATTTATGTCACTCCAATGGATGGTAGCCTTGTCACTATGGAAGGTAGTCTGTTGTTCATATTTTTTTTACTCCAATGGATGTTAGCCTTGTTATTATGGAAGGTAGTCTATTATGAAACATAGTCTATTGTAGATATTTTTGTTACTCCAATGGATGGTAGCCTTGTCATTATGGAACTTAGTCTATTGTAGATATTTTTGTTACTCCAATGGATGGTAGCCTTGTCATTATGGAAGGATGTCTGTTGTCAATATTTTTGTTACTCCAATGGATGGTAGCCTTGTCATTGTGGAACACAGTCTATTGTAGATATTTTTGTTACTCTAATGGATGGTAGCCTTGTCATTATGGAAGTTAGTCTATTGTCGAGATTTTTGTTACTCCAATGGATGGTATCCTTGTCATTATGGAAGGTAGTCTATTGTCGAGATTTTGGTTACTACAATTGATGGTAGCCTTGTCATTATGGAACATAGTCTATTGTAGATATTTTTGTTACTCCAATGGATGATAGCCTTGTCATTATGGAAGGTAGTCTGTTGTCGAGATTTTTGTTACTCCAATGGATGGTAGCCTTGTCATTATGGAAGGTAGTCTGTTGTCGAGATCTTTGTTACTCCAATGGATGGTAGCCTTGTCATTATGGAAGGTTGTCTGTTGTCGATATTTTTGTTACTCCAATGGATGCTAGCCTTGTCATTATGGAAGGTAGTCTATCGTTGTGATTTATGTCACTCCAATGGATGGTAGCCTTGTCACTATGGAAGGTAGTCTGTTGTTCATATTTTTTTTACTCTAATGGATGTTAGCCTTGTCATTATGGAAGGTAGTCTATTATGAAACATAGTCTATTGTAGATATTTTTGTTACTCCAATGGATGGTAGCCTTGTCGTTATGGAACATAGTCTATTGTTGATATTTTTGTTACTCCAATGGATGGTAGCCTTGTCATTATGGAAGGATGTCTAATGTTTACTCTAATGGATGGTAGCCTTGTCATTATGGAAGGTAGTATGTTTTCGAGATTTTTGTTACTCCAATGGATGGTAGCCTTGTCATTATGGAAGGTAGTCTATTGTCGAAATTTTTTTTACTAAAATGGATGGTAGCCTTGTCAATATAGAAGGTAATTTGTTGTCGAGATTTTGGTTACTACAATGGATGGTAGCCTTGTAATTATGGAACAAAGTCGGTTATCGAGATTTTTGTTACTCCAATGGATGGTAGCATTATCATTATGGAAGGTAGTCCATTATCGATATCTTAGTTACTCCAATGGATGGTAGCCTTGTCGTTATAGAAGGTAGTCTGTTGTCGAGATTTTTGTTACTCCAATGGATGGTAGCCTTGTCATTATGGAAGGTAGTCTGTTGTCGAGATTTTGGTTACTACAATGGATGGTAGCCTTGTCATTATGGAACATAGTCTATTGTAGATATTTTTGTTACTCCAATGGATGGTAGCCTTGTCATTATGGAAGGTAGTCTGTTGTCGAGAATTTTGTTACTCCAATGGATGGTAGCCTTGTCATTATGGAAGGTAGTTTGTTGTCGAGATCTTTGTTACATCAATGGATGGTAGCCTTGTCATTATGGAAGGTAGTTTTTCATTGTGATTTTTGTTACTCCAATGGATGGTAGCCTTGTCATTATGGAAGGTAGTCTGTTGTCGAGATTTTAGTTACTCCAATGGATGGTAGCCTTGTCATTAGGGAAGGTAGTCTGTTGTCGATATTTTTATTACTCCAATGAATGGTAGCCTTGTCATTATGGAAGGTAGTCTGTTGTCGATAATTTTGTTACTCCAATGGATTGTAGCCTTGTCATTATGGAACGTAGTCTGTTGTCGATGTTTTTGTTACTCCAATGGATGGTAGCATTGTCATTATGGAAGGTAGTCTATTGTAGAGATTTTTTTTAGTCCAATGGATGGTATCCTTGTCATTATGGAAGGTTGTCTATTGTCGAGATTTTTGTTACTGTAATGGATGGTAGCCTTGTCATTATGGAAGGTAGTCTATTTTCGAGGTTTTAGTTACTCCAATGGATGGTAGCCTTGTCATTAGGGAAGGTAGTCTGTTGTCGATATTTTTGTTACTCCAATGGATGGTAGCCTTGTCATTATGGAAGGTAGTATGTTGTCGATATCTATGTTACTCTAATGGATGGTATACTAGTGATTATTGAAGGTAGTCTGTTTTCGAGATTTTTGATACTCCAATGGATGGTAGCCTTGTCGTCATATAAGGATGTCTGTTGTCGCGATTTTTTTTACTCCAATGGATGATATCCTTGTCATTATGGAAGGTAGTTTGTTGTCGATATTTTCGTTACTCCAATGGATGGTAGCCTTGTCATTATGGAAGGTAGTATGTTGTCGATATCTTTGTTACACCAAAGGATTTTAGCCTTGTCATTATGGAAGGTAGTCTGTTGTCGAGATTTTTGTTACTCTAATGGATGCTAGCCTTGTCATTATGGAAGGTAGTCTATCGTTGTGATTTATGTCACTCCAATGGATGGTAGCCTTGTCACTATGGAAGGTAGTTTGTTGTTCATTTTTTTTTACTCCAATGGACGTTAGCCTTGTCATTATGGAAGGTAGTCTATTATGGAACATAGTTTATTGTAGATATTTTTGTTACTCCAATGGATGGTAGCCTTGTCATTATGGAACATAGTCTATTGTAGATATTTTTGTTACTCCAATGGATGGTAGCCTTGTCATTATGGAAGGATGTCTAATGTTTACTCTAATGGATGGTAGCCTTGTCATTATGGAAGGTAGTCTGTTGTCGAGATTTTTGTTACTACAATGGATGGTAGCCTTGTCAATATATAAGGTAGTCTGTTGTCGAGATTTTGGTTACTACAATGGATGGTAGCCTTGTAATTATGGAACATAGTCTATTGTAGATATTTTTGTTACTCCAATGGATGGAAGCGTTGTCATTATGGAAGGTAGTCGGTTGTCGAGATTTTTGTTACTCCAATGGATGGTAGCATTATCATTATGGAAGGTAGTCCGTTATCGATATCTTAGTTACTCCAATGGATGGTATCCTAGTCATTATTGAAGGTAGTCTGTTGTCGAGATTTTTGTTACTCCAATGGATAGTAGCCTTGTCGTTATAGAAGGTAGTCTGTTGTCGAGATTTTTGTTACTCCAATGGATGGTATCATTATCCTTATGGATGGTACTCTGTTGTCGATAATTTTGTTACTCCAATGGATGGTAGCCTTGTCATTAGGGAACATAGTTTGTTGTCGATGTTTTTGTTACTCCAATATATGGTAGCCTTGTCATTATGGAAGGTAGTCTATTGTCAAGATTTTTGTTATTCCAATGGATGGTAGCCTTGTCATTATGGAAGGTAGTCTGTTGTCAATATTTTTGTTACTCCAATGGATGGAAGCCTTGTCATTGTGGAACATAGTCTATTGTAGATATTTTTGTTACTCCAATGGATGGTAGCCTTGTCATTATGGAAGTTAGTCTGTTGTCGAGATTTTTGTTACTCCAATGGATGGTATCCTTGTCATTATGGAAGGTAGTCTATTGTCGATATTTTGGTTACTACAATGGATGGTAGCCTTGTCATTATGGAACATAGTCTATTGTAGATATTTTTGTTACTCCAATGGATGGTAGCCTTGTCATTATGGAAGGTAGTCTGTTGTCGAGATTTTTGTTACTCCAATGGATGGTAGCCTTGTCATTATGTAAGGTAGTTTGTTGTCGAGATCTTTGTTACTCCAATGGATGGTAGCCTTGTCATTATGGAAGGTAGTTTTTCATTGTAATTTTTGTCACTCCAATGGATGGTAGCCTTGTCATTATGGAAGGTAGTTTATTGTCGAGATTTTTGTTATTCCATTGGATGGTAGCCTAGTCATTATGGAAGGTAGTCTGTTCTCAAGATTTTTGTTATTCCAATAGATGATATCCTTGTCATTATGGTACGTAGTCTATTGTCGAGATTTTTGTTACTCTAATGGATGGTAGACTTATCATTTTGGAAGGTAGTATGTTGTCGAGATTTTTGTTATTTCATTGGATGGTAAACTTGTCATTATGGAAGGTAGTCTATTCTCGAGATTTTTGTTATTCCAATAGATGGTATCCCTGTCATTATGGAAGGTAGTTTGTTGCCGATATTTTTATTACTCCAATGGATGGTATCCTTGTCATTATGGAAGGTAGTCTGTTGTCGAGAATTTTGTTACTCCAATGGATTATAGCCTTGTCATTATGGAACATAGTTTGTTGTTGATGTTTTTGTTACTCAAATGGATGGAAGCCTTTTCATTATGGAAGGTAATTTGTCATCGAGATTTTTGTTACTTCAATGGATGGTAGCCTTGTCATTATGGAAGGTTGTCTGATGTCGAGATTTTTGTTACTCTAATGGATGGTAGCCTGGTCATTATGGAAGGTAGTCTGTTTTCTAGATTTTTGTTACTCCAATGGATGGTAGCCTTGTCATTATGGAAGGTAGTCTATTGTCGAGATTTTTGTTACTCCAATGGAAGGTATCATTGTCATTATGGATGGTAGTCTGTTGTAGTGATTTTTGTTATTCTAATGGATTGTAGCCTTGTCATTATGGAACGTAGTCTGTTGTCGATGTTTTTTTTACTACAATGGATGGTAGCCTTGTCATTATGGAAGGTAGTCTGTTGTCGAGATATTTATTATTCTAATGGATTGTAGCCATGTCATTAGGGAAGGTAGTTTGTTGTCGATATTTTTGTAACTCCAATGGATGGTAGCCTTGTCATTATGGAAAGTTGTCTGTTGTCGAGATTTTTGTTCCTCTAATGGATGGTAGCCTTGTCATTTTGGAAGGTTGTCTGTTTTCGAGATATTTGTTACTCCAATGGGTGGTAGCCTTGTCATTTTGAAAGGTAGTATGTTTTCGAGATTTTTGTTACTCCAATGGATGGTAGCCTTGTCATTATGAAAGGTAGTCTATTGTCGATATTTTTGTTACTCCAATGGATGGTAGCCTTGTCATTATGAAAGGTAGTCTATTGTCGAGATTTTTGTTACTCCAACGGATGGTAGCCTGGTCATTATGGAAGGTTGTATATTGTCGATATTTTTGATACTCCAATGCATGGTAGCCTTGTCACTATGGAAGGTAGTCTGTTGTTCATATTTTTATTACTCCAATGGATGGTAGCCTTGTCATTATGGAAGGTAGTCTATTGTCGAGATTTTTGTTACTCCAACGGATGGTAGCCTTGTCATTATGGAAGGTTGTCAATTGTTGAGATTTTTGTTACTCTAATGGATGGTAGCCTTGTAATTATGGATGGTAGTCTGTTGTCAAGATTTTTGTTATTCTAATGGATTGTAGCATTGTCATTATGGAACGTAGTCTGTTGTCGATGTTTTTTTTACTCCAATGGATGGTAGCCTTGTAATTATGGAAGGTAGTTTGTTGTCGAGATATTTGTTATTCCATATGGATGGTAGCCTTGTCATTATGGAAGGTAGTCTGTTGTCGATATTTTTGTTACTCCAATGGATGGTAGCCTTGTCATTATGGAAGGTAGTCTGATGTTCATATTTTTGTTACTCCAATGGAAGGTCGCCTTGTCATTATGGAAGGTAGTCTGTTTTCGAGATTTTTGTTACTCCAATGGATGGTAGCCTTGTCATAATGGAAGGTAGTCTGTTGTCGATATTTTTGTTACTCCAATGGATGGTAGCCTTGTAATTATTTGATGGTAGTCTGTTGTCGAGATTTTTTTTATTCTAATGGATTGTAGCCTTGTCATTATGGAAGGCAGTTTGTTTTCAAGATATTTGTTATTCCATATGGATGGTAGCCTTGTCATTATGGAAGGTAGTCTGTTGTCGATATTTTTGTTACTCCAATGGATGGTAGCCTTGTCATTAAGGAAGGTAGTCTGATGTTCATATTTTTGTTACTCCAATGGAAGGTCGCCTTGTCATTATGGAAGCTAGTCTATTGTCGAGATTTTTGTTACTCCAATTGATGTTAGCCTTGTCATTATAGAAGGTTGTCTATTGTCGAGATTTTTGTTCCTCTAATGGAGGGTAGCCTTGTTATTATGGAAGGTAGTCTGTTTTCGAGATTTTTGTTACTCCAATGGATGGTAGCCTTGTAATTAGGGAAGGTAGTCTGTTGTCGAGATTTTTGTTACTACAACGGATGGTAGCCTTGTCATTATGGAAGGTAGTCTGTTGTCGAGATTTTGGTTACTACAATGGATGGTAGCCTTGTCATTAAGGAAGATAGTCTTTTGTAGATAATTTTGTTACTCCAATGCATGTAGCCTGGTCGCTATGGAAGGTAGTCTGTTGTTCATATTTTTGTTACTCCAATGGATGGTAGCCATGTCATTATGGAAGGTTGTCTATTGTCGAGATTTGGGTTATTATAATGGATGGTATCCTTGACATTGTGGAAGGTAGTCCATTGTCGAAAATTTTGTTACTCCAATGGATGGTAGCCTTGTCATTATGGAAGGTAGTCGGTTGTCGAGATTTTTGTTACTCCAATGGTTGGTAGCCTTGTAATTATGGAAGGTAGTTTGTTTTCGATATCATTGTTACTCCAATGGATGGTATACTAGTAATTATTGAAGGTAGTCTATTGTCGAGATTTTTGTTTCACCAATGAATGGTATCATTGTCATTATGGATGGTAGTCTGTTGTCATGATTTTTGTTAGTCCAATAGATGGTAGCCTTGTCATTATGGAAGGTAGTCTGTTGTCAATATTTTTGTAACTCTAATGGATGTAATCCTTGTCATTATGGAAGGTAGTCTATAGTCGGGATTTTTGTTACTCTAATTGGATGGTAGCCTTGTCATTTTGGAAGGTAGTCTGTTTTCGAGATTTTTGTTACTCTAATGGATGGTAGCCTTGTCATTATGGAAGGTAGTCTATTATCGATATTTTTGTTACTCCAATGGATGGTAGCCTTGTAATTATGGATGGTAGTCTGTTGTCGAGATTTTTGTTATTCTAATGGATTGTAGCCTTGTCATTATGGAAGGTAGTTTGTTTTCAAGATATTTGTTATTCCATATGGATGGTAGCCTTGTAATTATGGAAGGTTGTCTGTTGTCGATATTTTTGTTACTCCAATGGATGGTAGCCTTGTCGTTATGGAAGGTAGTCTGATGTTCATATTTTTGTTACTCCAATGGAAGGTCGCCTTGTCATTATGGAAGCTAGTCTATTGTCGAGATTTTTGTTACTCCAATTGATGTTAGCCTTGTCATTATGGAAGGTTGTCAATTGTCGAGATTTTTGTTACTCTAATGGAGGGTAGCCTTGTTATTATGGAAGGTAGTCTGTTTTCGAGATTTTTGTTACTCCAATGGATGGTAGCCTTGTAATTAGGGAAGGTAGTCTGTTGTCGAGATTTTTGTTACTACAGCGGATGGTAGCCTTGTCATTATGGAAGGTAGTCTGTTGTCGAGATTTTGGTTACTACAATGGATGGTAGCCTTGTCATTATGGAAGATAGTCTTTTGTAGATAATTTT
Source organism: Vicia faba (assembly GCA_948472305.1). Classification (NCBI taxonomy): domain Eukaryota; kingdom Viridiplantae; phylum Streptophyta; class Magnoliopsida; order Fabales; family Fabaceae; genus Vicia; species Vicia faba. The sequence goes on along the minus strand of OX451739.1, from coordinate 677,057,787 downwards.
GTTACTCCAATGCATGGTAGCCTGGTCACTACGGAAGGTAGTCTGTTGTTCATATTTTTGTTACTCCAATGGATGGTAGCCTTGACATTATGGAAGGTAGTCCATTGTCGAAAATTTTGTTACTCCAATGGATGGTAGCCTTGTCATTATGGAAGGTAGTCTATTTTCAAGATTTTTGTTACACCAATGGATGGTAGCCTTGTCATTATGGAAGGTAGTCTACTGTCGAGATTTTGGTTACTACAATGGATGATAGCCTTGTAATTATGGAACATAGTCTATTGTAGATATTTTTGTTACTCCAATAGATGGTAGCCTTATCATTATGGAAGGTAGTCGGTTGTCGATATTTTTGTTACTACAATGGATGGTAGCATTATCATTATGAAAGGTAGTCCATTGTCGATATCTTTGTTACTCAACTGGATGGTATCCTAATATATATGAAAGGTAGTCTGTTGTCGAGATTTTTGTTTCTCCAAGGGATGGTATCATTTTCATTATGGATGATAGTCTATTGTCGATATTTTTGTTACTCCAATGGATGGTAACCTTGTCATTATGGAACAGAGTCTGTTGTCGAGATTTTTGTTATTCCAATGGATGGTAGCCTTGTATTTATCGAAGGTAGTCTGTTGTCGAGATTTTTGTTACTCCAACGGAAGGTAGCCTTGTCATTATGGAAGGTAGTCTGTTGTCGAGATTTTTGTTACTCCAACGGAAGGTAGCCTTGTCATTATGGAAGGTAGTTTGTTGTCGAGATCTTTGTTACTCCAAATGATGGTAGCCTTGTCATTATGGAAGGTAGTTTGTCGTATTTCTGTCACTCCAATGGATGGTAGCCTTGTCATTATGGAAGGTAGTTTGTTGTTGAGAATTTTTTTATTCCATTGGATGGTAGCCTTGTCATTATGGAAGGTAGTCTGTTCTCGAGATTTTTGTTATTCCAATAGATGGTATCCTTGTCATTATGGAAGGTAGTCTGTTGTCGAGATTTTTGTTACTCCAATGGATGGTAGACTTATCATGATGGAAGGTATTATGCTGTCTATATTTTTTTTATTCCATTGGATGATAGCCTTGTCATTATGGAAGGAAGTTTGTTCTCGAGATTTTTGTTATTCCAATAGATGGTAGCCTTGTCATTTTGGAAGGTAGTATGTTACCAAGATTTTTTTTACTCCAATGGATGGTATCCTTGTCATTATGAAATGTAGTCTGCTGTCGATGTTTTTGTTACTCCAATGGATGGTAGCCTTGTCATTATAGAAGGTAGTTTGTTGTCGTGATTTTTGTTACTCCAATGGATGCTAGCCTTGTCATTATGGAAGGTAGTATGTCGTTGTGATTTCTGTCACTCCAATTGATGGTAGCCTTGTCACTATGGAAGGTAGTCTATTGTTCATATTTTTGTTACTCCAATAGAAGGTAGCCATGTCATTATGGAAGGTAGTTTATTGTCGAGATTTTTCTTACTCCAAAGGATGGTAGCCTTGTCATTATGGAAGGTTATCTGTTGTGGTGATTTTTGTTACTCTAATGGATGGTAGCCTTGTTATTATGGAAGGTAGTCTGTCTTTGAGATTTTTGTTATTCCATTGGAAGGTAGCCTTGTCATTATGGAAGGTAGTCTATTGTCGATATTTTTGTTACTCCAATGGATCGTAGACTTGTCATTATGGAAGGTAGTTTGTTGTCGAGATTTTTGTTACTCCATTGGATGCTAGCCTTGTCATTATGGAAGGTAGTCTGTCGTTGTGATTTCTGTCACTCCAATGGATGGTAGCCTTGTCATTATGGAAGGTAGTCTATTGTCGATATTTTTGTTACTCCAATGGATGGTAGCCTTGTCATTATGGAAGGTAGTCTATTGTCGAGATTTTTGTTACTCCAACGGATGGTAGCCTTGTCATTATGGAAGGTTGTCAATTTTCGAGATTTTTGTTACTCCAATGGATGGTATCTTATGGATGGTAGTCTGTTGTCGAGATTTTTGTTATTCTAATAGATTGTAGCCTTGTCATTATGGAACGTAGTCTATTGTCAATTTTTTTTACTCCAATGGATGGTAGCCTTGTCATTATGGAAGGTAGTTTGTTGTCGAGATATTTGTTATTCAATATGGATGGTAGCCTTGTCATTATGGAAGGTAGTCTGTTGTCAATATTTTTGTTACTCCAATGGATGGTAGCCTTGTCATTATGGAAGGTAGTCTGATGTTTATATCTTTGTTACTCCAATGGAAGGTCGCCTTGTCATTATGGAAGGTAGTCTATTGTCGAGATTTTTGTTACTCCAATGGATGCTAGCCTTGTCATTATGGAAGGTTGTCTCTTGTCGAGATTTTTGTTACTCTAATGGAGGGTAGCCTTGTTATTATGGAAGGTAGTTAGTTTTCAAGATTTTTGTTACTCCAAAGGATGGTAGCCTTGTAGTTAGGGAAGGTAGTCTGTTGTCGAGATTTTTGTTACTTCAACGGATGGTAGCCTTGTCACTATGGAAGGTAGTCTGTTGTTCATATTTTTGTTACTCCAATGGAAGGTAGCCATGTCATTATGGAAGGTAGTTTATTGTCGAGATTTTTCTTACTCCAATGGATGGTAGCCTTGTCATTATGGAAGGTTATCTGTTGTGGTGATTTTTGTTACTCTAATGGATGGTAGCCTTGTTATTATGGAAGGTAGTCTGTCTTTGAGATTTTTGTTATTCCATTGGAAGGTAGCCTTGTCATTATGGAAGGTAGTCTATTGTCGATATTTTTGTTACTCCAATGGATGGTAGACTTGTCATTATGAAAGGTAGTATGTTGTCGAGATTTTTGTTAATCCAATGGATGGTAGCCTTGTCATTATGGAAGGTAGTTTGTTGTCGAGATTTTTGTTACTCCATTGGATGCTAGCCTTGTCATTATGGAAGGTAGTCTGTCGTTGTGATTTTTGTCACTCCAATGGATGGTAGCCTTGTCATTATGAAAGGTAGTCTATTGTCGATATTTTTGTTACTCCAATGGATGGTAGCCTTGTCATTATGGAAGGTAGTCTGTTGTTCATATTTTTATTACTCCAATGGATGGTAGCCTTGTCATTATGGAAGGTAGTCTATTGTCGAGATTTTTGTTACTCCAACGGATGGTAGCCTTGTCATTATGGAAGGTTGTCAATTTTTGAGATTTTTGTACTCCAATGGATGGTAGCTTATGGATGGTAGTCTGTTGTCGAGATTTTTGTTATTCTAATGGATTGTAGCCTTGTCATTATGGAACGTAGTCTATTGTCGATTTTTTTTACTCCAAAGGATGGTAGCCTTGTCATTATGGAAGGTAGTCGGTTGTCGAGATTTTTGTTACTCCAATGGATGGTAGCCTTGTCATTATGGAAGGTAGTCTGATGTTCATATCTTTGTTACTCCAATGGAAGGTCGCCTTGTCATTATGGAAGGTAGTCTATTGTCGAGATTTTTGTTACTCCAATGGATGTTAGCCTTGTCATTATGGAAGGTTGTCTGTTGTCGAGATTTTTGTTACTCTAATGGAGGGTAGCCTTGTTATTATGGAAGGTAGTTTGTTTTCAAGATTTTTGTTACTCCAATGGATGGTAGCCTTGTAGTTAGGGAAGGTAGTCTGTTGTCGAGATTTTTGTTACTACAACGGATGGTAGCCTTGTCATTATGGAAGGTAGTCTATTGTCGAGATTTTGGTTACTACAATGGATGGTAGCTTTGTCATTATGGAAGATAGTCTTTTGTAGATAATTTTGTTACTCCAATGCATGGTAGCCTTGTCACTATGGAAGGTAGTCTGTTGTTCATATTTTTGTTAGTCCAATGGATGGTAGCCTTGTCATTATGGAAGGTAGTCTATAGTCGAGAATTTTGTTACTCCAATGGATGGTAGCCCTGTCATTATGGAAGGTAGTCTATTGTCGATATTTTTGTTACTTCAATGTATGGTAGCATTGTCATTATGGAAGGTAGTTTGTTGTCGAGATTTTTGTTTCTCCAATGGATGCTAGCCTTGTCATTATTGAAGGTAGTCTGTCATTGTGATTTATGTCACTCCAATGGATGGTAGCCTTGTCACTATAGAAGGTAGTCTGTTGTTCGTATTTTTATTACTCCAATGGATGGTAGCCTTGTCATTATGGAAGGTAGTCTATTGTCGAGATTTTTGTTACTCCAACCGATGGTAGCCTTGTCATTATGGAAGGTTGTCAATTGTCGAGATTTTTGTTACTCTAATGGATGGAAGCCTTGTCATTATGGAACGTTGTCTGTTGTCGATGTTTTTGTTACTCCAATGAATGGTAGCCTTGTAATTATGGAAGGTAGTCTGTTGTCGATATATTTGTTATTCCAATGGATGGTAGCCTTGTCATTATGGAAGGTAGTTTGTTGTCAATATTTTTGTTACTCCAATGGATGGTATCCTTGTCATTATGGAAGGTAGTCTGTTTTCGAGATTTTTGTTACTCCAATGGATGGTAGCCTTGTCATTATGGAAGGTAGTTTGTTGTCGAGATCTTTGTTACTCCAATGGATGGTAGCCTTGTCATTATGGAAGGTAGTTTGTCGTATTTCTGTCACTCCAATAGATGGTAGCCTTGTCATTATGGAAGGTAGTTTGTTGTTATTCCATTGGATGGTAGCCTTGTCATTATGGAAGGTAGTCTGTTCTCGAGATTTTTGTTATTCCAATAGATGGTATCCTTGTCATTATGGAAGGTAGTCTGTTGTCGAGATTTTTGTTACTCCAATGGATGGTAGACTTATCATTATGGAAGGTATTATGCTGTCTATATTTTTTTTATTCCATTGGATGATAGCCTTGTCATTATGGAAGGAAGTTTGTTCTCGAGATTTTTGTTATTCCAATAGATGGTAGCCTTGTTATTATGGAAGGTAGTATGTTACCAAGATTTTTCTTACTCCAATGGATGGTATCCTTGTCATTATGGAACGTAGTCTGCTGTCGATGTTTTTGTTACTCCAATGGATGGTAGCCTTGTCATTATAGAAGGTAGTTTGTTGTCGAGATTTTTGTTACTCCAATGGATGCTAGCCTTGTCATTATGGAAGGTAGTCTGTCGTTGTGATTTCTATCACTCTAATTGATGGTAGCCTTGTCACTATGGAAGGTAGTCTGTTGTTCATATTTTTGTTACTCCAATGGAAGGTAGCCATGACATTATGGAAGGTAGTTTATTGTCGAGATTTTTTTTACTCCAATGGATGGTAGCCTTGTCATTATGGAAGGTTATCTGTTGTCGTGATTTTTTTACTCTAATGGATGGTAGCCTTGTCATTATGGAACGTTGTCTGTTGTCGATGTTTTTGTTACTCCAATGAATGGTAGCCTTGTAATTATGGAAGGTAGTCTGTTGTCGATATATTTGTTATTCCAATGGATGGTAGCCTTGTCATTATGGAAGGTAGTTTGTTGTCAATATTTTTGTTACTCCAATGGATGGTATCCTTGTCATTATGGAAGGTAGTCTGTTTTCGAGATTTTTGTTACTCCAATGGATGGTAGCCTTGTCATTATGGAAGGTAGTTTGTTGTCGAGATCTTTGTTACTCCAATGGATGGTAGCCTTGTCATTATGGAAGGTAGTTTGTCGTATTTCTGTCACTCCAATAGATGGTAGCCTTGTCATTATGGAAGGTAGTTTGTTGTTATTCCATTGGATGGTAGCCTTGTCATTATGGAAGGTAGTCTGTTCTCGAGATTTTTGTTATTCCAATAGATGGTATCCTTGTCATTATGGAAGGTAGTCTGTTGTCGAGATTTTTGTTACTCCAATGGATGGTAGACTTATCATTATGGAAGGTATTATGCTGTCTATATTTTTTTTATTCCATTGGATGATAGCCTTGTCATTATGGAAGGAAGTTTGTTCTCGAGATTTTTGTTATTCCAATAGATGGTAGCCTTGTTATTATGGAAGGTAGTATGTTACCAAGATTTTTCTTACTCCAATGGATGGTATCCTTGTCATTATGGAACGTAGTCTGCTGTCGATGTTTTTGTTACTCCAATGGATGGTAGCCTTGTCATTATAGAAGGTAGTTTGTTGTCGAGATTTTTGTTACTCCAATGGATGCTAGCCTTGTCATTATGGAAGGTAGTCTGTCGTTGTGATTTCTATCACTCTAATTGATGGTAGCCTTGTCACTATGGAAGGTAGTCTGTTGTTCATATTTTTGTTACTCCAATGGAAGGTAGCCATGACATTATGGAAGGTAGTTTATTGTCGAGATTTTTTTTACTCCAATGGATGGTAGCCTTGTCATTATGGAAGGTTATCTGTTGTCGTGATTTTTTTACTCTAATGGATGGTAGCCTTGTTATTATGGAAAGTAGTCTGTCTTCGAGATTTTTGTTATTCCATTGAAAGGTAGCCATGTCATTATTGAAGGTAGTCTGTTGTCGATATTTTTGTTACTCCAATGGATGGTAGACTTGTCATTATGGAAGGTAGTATGTCGTCGAGATTTTTGTTACTTCAATGGATGGTAGCCTTATCATTATGGAAGGTAGTTTGTTGTCGAGATTTTTGTTACTCCATTGGATGCTAGCCTTCTCATTATGGAAGGTAGTCTGTCGTTGTGATTTCTGTCACTCCAATGGATGGTAGCCTTGTAACTATGGAAGGTAGTTTTTTGTTCATATTTTTGTTACTGAAATGGAAGGTAGCCTTCTCATTATGGAACGTAGTCTATTGTCTAGATTTTTGTTACTCCAATGGATGGTAGCCTTATCATTATGGAAGGTTGTCTGTTGTCGAGATTTTTGTTACTCTAATGGACGGTAGCCTTGTTATTATGGAAGGTAGTCTATTTTAGAGATTTTTGTTACTCCAATGGATGGTAGCCTTGTAATTATGGAAGGTAGTCTGTTATCAAGATTTTTGTTACTACAATGGATATTAGCCTTGTCATCATGGAAGGTAGTCTGTTGTCGAGTCTTTGGTTACTACAATGGATGGTTTCCTTGTCATTATGGAACATAGTCTATTGTAGATATTTTTGTTACTCCAACGGATGGTAGCCTTGTCATTATGGAAGGTAGCCTATTGTCAAGATTTTTGTTACTCCAATGGATGGTAGCCTTGTCATTATAGAAGGTTGTCTTTTGTCGAGATTTTTGTTACTCTAATGGATGGTAGCCTTGTCATTATGGAACGTAGTGTGTGTTTGAGATTATTGTTACTCCAATGGATGGTAGCCTTGTCATTATGGAAGGTAGTCTGTTGTCGATATTTTTGTTACTCCAATGGATGGTAGCCTTGTCATTATGGAAGGTTGTATGTTGTCGAGATTTTTGTTACTCAAATGGATGGTAGCCTTGTTTTTATGGAAGGTAGTCTTTTTTCGAGATTTTTGTTACTCCAATGGATGGTAGCCTTGTAATTATAGAAGGTAGTCTGTAGTCGGTAGTTTTGTTGCTCCGATGGATGGTAGCCTTGTAATTATGGAAGGTTGTCTGTTGTCGATATTCTTGTTACTATAATGGATGGTAGCCTTGTCATTATGGAAGGTAGTCTTTTTTCGAGATTTTTGTTATTCCAATAGATGGTAGCCTTGTCATTATGGAATGTAGTCTGTTGTCGATGTTTTTGTTACTCCAATGCATGGTAGCCTTGTCATTATGGAAGGTAGTTTGTTGTCGAGATTTTTGTTATTCCTGGATGGTAACATTGTCATTATGGAATGTAGTCTGTTGTCGAGATTTTGTTACTCCAATGGATGCTAGCCTTGTCATTATGGAAGGTAGTCTGTTATTGTGATTTCTATCACTCCGATGGATGGTAGCCTTGTCACTATGGAAGGTAGTCTTATGTTCATATTTTTGTCACTCCAATGGATGGTAGCCTTGTCATTATGGAAGGTAGTCTATTGTCGAGATTTTTGTTACTCCAATGGATGGTAGCCTTGTCATTATGGAAGGTTGTATGTTGTCGAGATTTTTGTTACTCTAATGTATGGTAGCTTTGTCATTATGGAAGGTAGTCTGTTTTCGAGATTTTTGTTACTCCAATGGTTGGTAGCCTTGTCATTATGGAATATAGTCTATTGTCGAGATTTTTGTTACTCAAATGGATGAAATCGTTGTCATTATGGATGGTAGTCTATTGTCGAGATTTTTTTTATTCCAATGGATTGTAGCCTTGTCATTATGGAACGTAGTCTGTTGTCGATGTTTATGTCACTCCAACGGATGGTAGCCTTGTCATTATGGAAGGTACTTTGTTGTCGAGATATTTTTTATTCCAATGGATGGTAGCCTTGTCATTAAGGAAGGTAGTTTATTGTCGATGTTTTTGTTACTCCAATGCATGGTAGCCTTGTCATTATGGAAGGTAGTTTGGTGTCGAGGTATTTTTTATTCGAATGGATGATAGCCTTGTCATTATGGAAGGTAGTCTGTTGTCAATATTTTTGTTACTCCAATGGATGGTAGCCTTGTCATTATGGAAGGTAGTCTGTTTTTGAGATTTTTGTTACTCCAATGGATTGTAGCCTTGTCATTATGGAAGGTATTATGTCGTCGAGATTTTTGTTACTTCAATGGATGGTAGCCTTGTCATTATGGAAGGTAGTTTGTTGTCGAGATTTTTGTTACTCCAATGGATGCTAGCGTTGTCATAATGGAAGGTAGTTTGTCGCTGTGATTTCTGTCACTCCAATGCACGGTAGCCTTGTCATTATGGAAAGTACTCTCTTGTTGATATTTTCATTACTCCAACGGATGGTAACCTTGTCATTATGGAAGGTAGTTTGTCGTCGAGATTTTTGTTACTTCAATGGATGGTAGCCTTGTCATTATGGAAGGTTGTCACGTTGTCGAGATTTTAGTTACTCTAATGGATGGTAGCCTTGTTATTATGGAAGGTAGTCTATTTTCGAGATTTTTGTTACTCCTATGGATGGTAGCCTTGTAATTAGGGAAGGTAGTCTGTTATCGAGATTTTTGTTACTACAATGGATGTTAGCCTTGTCATCATGGAAGGTAGTCTGTTGTCTAGATTTTGGTTACCACAATGGATGGTTGCCTTGTCATTATGGAACATAGTATATTAGAGATATTTTTGTTACTCCAATGCATGGTAGCCTTGTCAGTATGGAAGGTAGTCGGTTGTTCATATTTTTGTTACTCCAATGGATGGTAGCCTTGTCATTATGGAAGGTAGTCTATTGTCAAGATTTTTGTTACTCCAATGGATGGTAGCCTTGTCATTATGGAAGCTTGTCTGTTGTCGAGATTTTTGTTACTCTAATGGATGGTAGCTTTGTCATTATGGAAGGTAGTCTGTTTTCGAGATTTTAGTTACTCCAATGGGTGGTAGCCTTGTCATTATGTAAGGTAGTCTATTGTCGAGATTTTTGTTACTCAAATGGATGGTATCGTTGTCATTATGGATGGTAGTCTATTGTCGAGATTTTTGTTATTCCAATGGATTGTAGCCTTGTCATTATGGAACGTAGTCTGTTGTCGATGTTTATGTCACTCCAATGGATGGTAGCCTTGTCATTATGGAAGGTAGTTTATTGTCGAGATATTTTTTATTCTAATGGATAGTAGCCTTGTCATTATGGAAGGTATTCTATTGTCGATGTTTTTGTTACTCCAATGGATGGTAGCCTTGTCATTATGGAAGGTAGTTTGTGTTAGAACAAAGTTTGAATCTACTACCCTATATTTAAGTTTTTATGATAACAAAGTTAAAAGATATAGTATTTATAAGTTTCATGTATGAACTATCTGCTGCCTAAAATTATTATGTTCTGACTTGCAGATACTCTGATTGATATAAGCAAGATCACATCTATTCAGCATCAGAATTTGGTTTCAGACACCAGCATCAGAAGTTGCCATATCAGAATGACAGAATCAGATGATCAACTTACGTATATGCTGAAGCCTGATGAACATGACTGCGCTCAACACTCTGATAAAGGAACACAACAGTTCATCAGCAGCGAAGCAGAGTCAGAATGAGCCAAGCCAGAACTTGCTTTAAGTAAGCAATGGTACTGTGCATTGAAAGCAAATTAATTCCAACGGCCTCATTCCAGACAAGATCTGCTCAATAAGGAAAGTTTGTTATTAGCATTGAATCAAGAATATTGCATCCAACATTCATCATCTCAGTGCTATATAAACAAGACTTTGAAGATTGAAATGGCTAATGCTCTCCAAATCTCTACACGCACAAAAGCTAATCAAAGTCTTCTTTCTCTCAGTTTTGCTAGACCACATTCTGATATTCTATCATTGTTTAGCAATCTAGTTTCTAAGCTTCAATTTGTGTATACATCTCAGTTGTGATACAGTTTTGTAGAAAACATTCACACACTTAGTTTTATCTCTTTGTAAAAAGTGTTACCTTGACAAACCGGGTTGTGGTTTGGATCAAGAAGGCTTTAGCAGTTGTTAAAGCAGTATGTAATATTCAGTTGAATATAGTGGATTAAGACCTCGTTGGAGAGAGGCGAAATCACCTTGACGGGTGGACTGGAGTAGTTTGAGATCAAACGAACCAGGATAAAAATATCTTGTTCATTGCATTAGATTTCAATTTTACAATTCAACCTCCCCCCCCCCTTCTTGTGTTTTTCACCACTTCAATTGGCATCAGAGCGCCTGGTTCTGAGCTAAAACACTTAACCGTGTCAGTACAAGATCCAGCGTCAGAAAAACACAATGGCAGGAAACAATTCTCACATCAGCAATGACAACAATGAGGACAGAGACAGATTCAGCGGCAAACCTCCAGTCTTTGATGGAGAAAACTTTGATTACTGGAAAGACAGAATTGAAAGCTTCTTTCTGGCACATGATGTTGATCTGTGGGATATGGTGACAGATGGATACACGCACCCTGTGAATGCAAGCGGTCAGAAGATTGATAGAAAAACAATGTCTGATCAACAAAAGCGTGACTTCAAGAATCACCACAAAGCCAGAACCATCCTCCTCAGCGCCATCTCCTATACTGAGTATGAAAAGATCTCCAACAGAGACACAACAAAGAATATTTTTGACTCACTCAGAATGACGCATGAGGGCAACGTTCAGGTCAAAGAAACAAAAGCTCTGGCGCTCATTCAGAAGTATGAGGCGTTCAAAATGGAAGAATTTGAATCCATTGAAACCATGTTCTCTAGATTCCAGATTCTGGTAGATGGTCTCAAAGTTCTGAACAAAGGATACTCTACTGCTGACCATGTCAAGAAAATCATCAGAAGTTTACCCAAGCAGTGGAGACCTATGGTTACATCTTTGAAGCTAGCTAAAGATCTCAACAAAATCACTCTGGAGGAACTTATCAGCTCCCTTAGAAGTCATGAGATAGAGCTAGAAGTTGATGAGCCTCAGAAGCAAGGTAAGCCTTTAGCATTAAAATCTAACAAAAAATTTGAGTCTAAAGTTTTGCAGGAAGTTGAAGAAACATCTGATGGATCCTCATCAGAAGAAGACGAACTCTCCCTCCTCTCCAGAAGAGTAAATCAACTGTGGAAGCAAAGACAAAGGAAGTTCAGGAATCCCAGAAGATCTGATCAGAACGAGTCTTCTTCCAGATACAGAAGGACAGATTCTTCCTCTGGATACAGAAGATCTAAAGGCTACTCCAGTAGCAAAAAGCCAAACACCAAAGACATCATCTGCTATGAGTGCAATGAGAAAGGACACTATAAGAGTGACTGCCCAAAGCTTCAGAGGGAAAAGCCCAAAAAGAAGTTTGGAAGAGAGAAGAAGAAAAGTCTCATGGCTACATGGGATGACTCTGACTCGTCTGAAGCTGACTCAGAATCAGATGATGAGAGGGCAAACATAGCTCTCATGGCTAACATCTCAGAAGATAGTGAAGCTTCTGAATCAGACTCAGAATCAAACACTGAAGAGGTATTTCCTAACTTTGCTGTTAACTTTACAAAGGCTGAACTTGCTGAAAGCCTTAATGAGATTCTGGAACTCCCAGCAACGCTGATGAGATCATCAAGGAGTATGATCACAGTTTCCAGAAGTTCCTAGCTAAAAGCATAGATAGAAGCAGAATGGCTTCAATGATCTATGGAGTTAGCAGAAATGGCAAGAAAGGAATAGGATACTAAGGTAAGGTTCCTACACCAAAGAATGTCATGGACTTAACCATTAAACACACTCCTCTAAATTCACATTTTGTGTATGGTCACACACATGATATTAAATACACTAGCAGTAAGCACTCTGTGAAACCAAAATTCAACCAGAGTTTTGGTAAAACTAACAAATCAGGACCCAAGCAAATATGGGTACCTAAGGATAAAATAATACATGTTGCAGATATCTTTAGCAGCAAGTCAGAAACACCAGTCATGGTACCTGGACTCTGGCTGCTCACGACACATGACGGGAAGAAGGCATATGTTCCAAAGCCTGGAACTTAAGCCTGGAGGTCACGTTGGCTTTGGAGGCAATCAGAGGGGAAAGATAATTGGCTCTCGAACTGTAGGTAATGGAAATCTTCCCTCTATTAATAATGTTCTGCTAGTAGATGGATTGATGCATAATCTGTTATCCATAAGTCAATTAAGTGATAACGGTTATGATATAATCTTTAATCAAAAATCATGTAAAGCTTTTAGTCAGAAAGATGGGACTATCCTGTTTAATGGTAAGAGGAAAAACAACATTTACAAAATCAAACTTTCTGAACTAAAGAGTCAGAATGTAAAATGTCTTCTGTCTGTTAACAACGAGCAGTGGATCTGGCACAGAAGATTGGGGCATGTTAGTATGAGAAGAATATCTCAGATTAACAAACTCAATCTGGTCAGAGGACTTCCTAATTTGAAGTTCAATTCAGATGCTCTGTGTGAAGCATGTCAGAAAGGCAAATTTGCAAAACCTTCTTTTAAATCCAAAAATGTTGTTTCTACCTCTAAGCCATTAGAACTTCTGCACATTGACTTATTTGGACCAGTTAAAACTGCTTCAGTCAGTGGTAAGAAGTATGGGTTAGTAATCGTAGATGACTATAGCAGATGGACATGGGTAAAGTTCTTAAGACACAAGGACGAGTCTCACTCTGTGTTTGTCACCTTCTGTAACCATGTTCAGAATGAAAAGGATCTTAGAATCGTTAAAGTCAGAAGTGATCATGGTGGAGAATTTGAAAACAAAGATTTTGAGTCATTCTTTAATGACAGAGGCATTCTGCATGATTTCTCTTGTCCTAGAACTCCCCAACAAAATGGAGTTGTAGAACAAAAGAACATAACATTGCAAGAAATGGCCAGAACCATGATCAATGAGACAAACGTTGCTAAGACCTTATGGGCAGAGGCAATAAACACAACGTGCTACATTCAGAATAGAATCTCAATAAGTCCTATTCTGTAAAAGACTCCATATGAATTGTGGAAGAACAGAAAGCCCAACATTTCATATTTTCATCCATTTGGATGTACTTGCTTTATATTAAATACAAAGAATTATTTGAACAAGTTTGACTCTAAAGCACAGAAGTGTATTATGTTAGGATAATTTGAACGCTCAAGAGGGTACAAAGTATACAATACATAAACACAGATTGTGGAAGAATCAATAAGTGTTCGTTTTGATGACAAGCTTGACTCTGAAAAGTCAAAGCAGAATGAAGTTTTTGCAGGTATAGAAATTGAATTTGCAGGTTCTGAAGACAAGTCATCAGAAGCTCTCAACACAGACATTCCTTCAACGTCTGAAAGGAGCTTTGTTAGCAATCCTACAACAGCTCCTGATCAACCTCAGAAGAGATTACCCAGAAGCAGCTTGGATCACCCAGAAGAGACTATCCTAGGAAGAAAGGAAGATCCAATCAGGACAAGAGCAAGCTTCAGAAACTCTGAAGAAACACTTATGGGACTTGTGTCTCTGATTGAACCTTCTTCTATTGATGAAGCACTTCTGGATAATGACTGGATTCTAGCAATGCAAGAAGAGCTGAATCAATTCACTAGAAATGATGTATGGGATCTCGTTCCCAGACCAAAAGGATTCAACGTCATTAGAACAAGATGGGTGTTCAGAAACAAGCTAAATGAACAAGGTGAAGTCATCAGAAACAAGGCACGACTGGTTGCACAAGGTTATAGTCAGCAAGAGGGGATAGACTATACAGAAACCTTTGCCCCAGTCGCCAGGTTAGAATCTATCAGACTTTTAATTTCATTTGCTGTTAATAGAGGCATCACTCTGTATCAGATGGATGTCAAAAGTGCATTCTTAAATGGTTATATATAAGAAGAAGTTTATGTACACCAACCCCCAGGTTTTGAAAATACAAAACATCCAGAACATGTTTTCAAACTAAAGAAGTCACTGTATGGTCTGAAACAAGCTCCCAGAGCTTGGTATGAAAGGCTAAGTAACTTTCTGTTAGAAAATGAATTCACCAGAGGGAAAGTGGACACTACTCTATTCTGTAAATCAGTTAAGGATGACATCTTAGTTTGTCAAATTTATGTTGATGATATCATTTTTGGTTCTACTAATCCTTCTCTTGGAAGAAAATTTGCTAAGTGTATGCAGGCAGGATTTGAGATGAGCCTCATGGGGGAACTTAAATTCTTTCTAGGAATTCCGATCAATCAAACTCCAGAGGGAACTTACATTCATCAGAGAAAATACATCAGAGATCTTCTGAAGAAATTTGACCTCTCAGAATGTAAGCCATCAAAGATTCCAATGCATCCCACGTGCATTCTGGAAAGAGAAGAGGTAAGCAAAAATGTAGAACAGAAAGTCTACAGAGGTATGATTGGTTCTCTCCTCTATCTGACTGCTTCAAGACCTGACATATTATTCAGTGTTTGTATCTGTGCTAGATTCCAATCAGATCCTAGAGAATCTCACTTAACAGCTGTTAAGCGAATTTTCAAGTATCTGAAAGCTACTACTAATCTGGGTTTGTTTTATAGAAAATCTAGTGATTACAGCTTAGTAGGCTACTGCAATGCTGATTTTGCTGAAGACAGAGTGGAACGTAAAAGTACTTCTGGAAGCTGCCAGTTTCTGGGAGAAAATCTGATCTCTTGGTCAAGCAAAAGGCAATCAACAATTGCACTATCAACAGCAGAAGCTGAGTACATAGCAGCAGCAGGATGTAGCACACAAATGCTCTGGATGAAAAGTCATCTTGAAGACTTCCAGATTTTTGAGAGTAACATTCCTATACTCTGTGATAATACTTCTGCTATTTGCTTAAGTAAGAATCCCATTTTACATTCTAGAGCTAAGCATATAGAAATAAAACATCACTTCATTAGGGACTATATTCAGAAAGGTATTTTGAACTTAAAATTTATAAATACAGACCATCAATGGGCTGATATCTTTACTAAACCCCTTTCAGAAGATAGATTTAATTTCATTCTGAAACATCTCAGCATGAAAGTGTGTCCAGAGTGAAAATGTTCTAATTCCATATAATTACCTTCAGAATGTAATTGTTTTAATGTGAACTTCTGATCAATCTACTTTCAGAAACATAGAACATGCAGATTGTATCAGATGCAAGTCTAAAGATCTGAGAGTCTAAGCTCAAAGACAGACGTGCTGATCACTACATCAAACAAGTGTCATCCAATCATCAGCATATCTCTGAAGCTGAACGCGTGCACGCTTCTGAGAAGGCAAAGCGCTGATTGGGTGCATTGAGACACATGTCTGGTAACCGTTTTTAAGTATCTTTCTCAAATCCCCCAAAATCAGCAAGCATTTAATGAAAAGTAATCATGCTTTTAAAATGCAATCATGATTTTTTTCTCTCTCTTAAAAAAAAAAACGTTTATCTTTTCAAAATAGTTTTGAAACTCTATTTAAGCACATTAATCTCTCATTCTCATTCTTTACGTTTTCTCACTAATACTCAAGCATTTTCTGCATATTTCTGTGTTCATCTCTTGCAAAACCTATTTTCCTCAGTTTATTCTCAAAACCCTTTTAGTGTGAACATGGCAACCTCCAGCAGTGCTTCTGCAGGTCCTCAGAAGAAAGCATCATTTGAGCAATATCAAGTGCCATTCAGAACTCTCCTCACTCCTGTGAAGAATCTTGAAGTGCTTTCTGAATTAATCATTGATTTGGAAGCTTGAAGGAGAACGGTTTTGACCTAACTGAAGAAGTTAGGGCACATAAGTGGGAAAGGTATTTTGACAGGTTGGTTGGACAAACATTCCCAATGCTAGTCAAGGAATTCTGGATTCACGCCAAGGCTTCAACACATCTAGTCACCTCCTTTGTTATGGGGAAGAAGATTGTGATCACTGAGGATCACATTGCAAGGCTAATAGGTTACAGTGGCGGTGGCGTCCGTTGTGTGGACATGGTTGAAAGATGTGCTGATGTGGGTGTGATAGCTGCAAGGATTTTCACTCATGGGGTGCCCAGCAGCAAGATTAAAGATCTGAAGGATCATTACAGAGTTTGGGCTAAGATAATTTTGGGGTGCTTCAACCATAGGAAACCAACCAGTTCTCCTGATTACATAAATGTGGATCAGCAGTTTCTGATCTACTTTATTGATCAGAAGGTAAAGATCAATCTGGCTCATTTTCTGTTCAACCACCTCAGAACAAGTGTGAAGGAAACCAGGGAAGAAGAAAGAACCAAGAGGGATTGGATACCCTTTGGAAGGCTGATATCAGATATTCTGACAGAGAATAGGCTGATTGAGCATCTGATAGAAGCTCAAGAGATAAGCACTATTGAACCAACAGTTGGGAAACCTCTGAATGAAAAGAACTTGAAGAAGATGAAGCTGATAGAGAATATTCAGAGGGAACCCAGAGCTACTCCTATTGCTGATATCACCAGCAGAAGAGTGCCTCTGAGTGACTTTCCGTTATTTTCTGAAATAGAATCAAAACCAGAGGTGGTTCTCAGATACCTGGTTGCATGCAAGGCAGATGGTTCAGATCCAAATCTGATTATCAAAGCTCTGCATCAACCTCAGCAAGAAGTGACTCTGAAGAAGATGAAGAAGAGGAAGGCACCATCAGAAGGATCATCCCAGCAGACACCCAGGAAAAGAGGTAATTCATCTGCTGCTTCTGTTTTAAATTCTTCTACTATTCCAGCATTTATTCCTCCTCAAACCTCTCATAGAATCTAAATCCCCATCCCTACCATAGATGAAACTGTACCAGAAGAGGACCCTTCTGAGGCATTAAAACTCAGAAGACCCAGAACCAAACATCCCAAACAACCAACAATCTCAACAACATCAGCAATTGACCAAGTGCTGTCTGACATTGATCAACACACCTCTGATCAACCAATCTCTGAACCATAAATTGTTCCTCCTCCACAACCAGAACAACAGCAATCTGCTGAAGAACCAGAACAACAACAACCACTCTCACCAATTCCTGAAGAACCCATTATCCCTGAACAATCAGAAAATCCAAAAACTTCTCCTCAACCAGCAATCCCGTCTCCCTCTCCTCAACCAGAAATTAATCCACCATCACCTCAACCAGAGTTTCATCACTCTGAAACTCCTTCTCCTCAACCATCCGAACCTCATTCACCTCAACCATCACCTTTGGCAATCCAACTTCCAGGTGGAACAACTATCACCTTAGCACAATTGCCATCCTCATCAGAATCTACACCACCAAATACTCCCAAAACACCACCCAGTCCAATCATAATCTCTGATTCTGATACTCCATCTCCAAAACAAACAGCTGCCCAAAAAACCTCTGAAAACCCCAGCAGGACTTTCATAGACTTAACCAGTCTTGACCGTCTTGCTGATCTGAAACACAAAATTGCCATCCCAAAACCAAAACAACCAGATGTTGGCTCTGGTATTATGAATTTTGAAACAGGTGTGCTGCAATGGATTGCCTCTTTGAAGCAAGTCTGTCATGGAATGATTGACCCAGCTGCTTCTGATCAGCTCTGGTCACAATTCAGACTTTGGGTACGTGTTGAAGCCCTCAAGTTGCAGGATATCAACTATGAGCAGGCACAACAAAATTTCAGCAAGCTTCTGAATGAAGTTGGAATGAGAAACAGCAAGCTGCAAAGGTGCAATCAGAAGAAGACAAGACCATTCAAGCTGAAGAAAGTCAAGCAGAAGATGTTGCTGAAAGCTCTCAGAAGCTTCCTGCTTCTGATGCTTCTCAAGCTGCCTTGGACAGGCAGACTCTGGAAGAACTAAGGCTGAATGACATGCGTCTGCAGCAGTGGATGGAGGAAAGCGACCAGAAGATGAAAGAGAGAATGGATGTGCAGGATAGCAAGATTGACACTGTTGTCAGCATGGTGCACAAGCAGAATGAGACTGCTGAAAAGATCCAAGCCATGCTGGAGAACCTGTTCACACGCTTTCCTCCTCAACCTTAGTCTCTTTTTTCATTCATGTCCTTTTTCATGTTTTCCTTGATTTTCTGATGTACTGTTTGAATATGTTTTGTACTATTTTCATGTTTTGATTCTGAACTCTCTTAATATGATTAGTTTTTCTGATCTTAATTGTTTTAGCATATCACCTACACTTTTTGATTGCTGACAAAAAGGGGGAGAACAAGAATGATATTTTAATCAATAACGGCTAACTAGACAGAAATTCTCAAACATTATTCTAACTCTATTACTTGAAAATGTTTTTTCTGTTTTGCTTAAAGTCTACAGGTACAAGGAAGCTCCTGGACACTCTGAAGACTAGAAGCTCTGATGCTCTGATCACTATGAAGTTCTGATCCGCTCTGATACTCTGATCCAAAGCAAAGCTCTGACAAGAAAAGCTCTGAAGCTCTGCTCTAACATAAAGCTTCTGATAAGTCAAAGACTCTGATACTCTGATGTTCAAAGAAAGGCAAAAAGATTTGATCCTGAAGAACACGTGTAATCAAAGGGAAGTAATAAACTCAGGGGGAGTATCTCTCAACTCTGATATCTCTTTACTCCTTATCCTTTTACTTCTTACTCTGATGCATATCTCAGATACCTTTTCACGTTATTTTCATTTAAAAATATCTAGTTTTTGTCATCATCAAAAAGGGGGAGATTGTTAGAACAAAGTTTGAATCTACTACCCTATATTTAAGTTTTGATGATAACAAAGTGAAAAGATATAGTATTTATAAGTTTCATGTATGAACTATCTGCTGCCTAAAATTATTATGTTCTAACTTGCAGATACTCTGATTGATATAAGCAAGATCACATCTATTAAGCATCAGTACTTGGTTTCAGACACCAGCATCAGAAGTTGCCATATCAGAATGACAAAATCAGATGATCAACTTACGTATATGCTGAAGCCTGATGAACAAGACTGCACTCAACACTCTGATAAAGAAACACAACAGTTCATCAGCAGCGAAGCAGAGTCAGAATGAGCCAAGCCAGAACTTGCATTAAGTAAGCAACGATATTGTGCATTGAAAGCAAATTAATTCCAACGGCCTCATTCCAGACAAGATCTGCTCAATAAGGAAAGTTTGTTATTAGCATTGAATCAAGAATATTGCATCCAACGTTCATCATCTCAGTGCTATATAATCAAGACTTTGAAGATTGAAATGGCTAATGCTCTCCAAATCTCTACACGCACAAAAGCTAATAAAAATCTTCTTTCTCTCAGTTTTGCTAAACCACATTCTAATATTATATCATTGTTTAGCAATCTAGTTTCTAAGCTTCAATTTGTGTATACATCACAGTTGTGATACAGTTTTGTAGAAAACATTCACACACTTAGTTTTATCTCTTTGTAAAAAGTGTTACCTTGACAAACCGGGTTGTGGTTTGGATCAAGAAGGCTTTAGCAGTTGTTAAAGCAGTCTGTAATATTCAGTTGAATATAGTGGATTAAGACCTCGTTGGAGAGAGGCGAAATCACCTTGACGGGTGGACTGGAGTAGTTTGAGATCAAACGAACCAGGATAAAAATATCTTGTTCATTGCATTAGATTTCAGTTTTACAATTCAACCCCCCCCCCCTTCTTGTGTTTTTCACCACTTCAGTTTGGTGTCTAGATATTTGTTATTCGAATGGATGATAGACTTTTCATTATGGAAGGTAGTCTGTTGTCGATATTTTTGTTACTCCAATGGATGGTAGCCTTGTCATTATAGAAGGTAGTATGTTGTGGAGAATTTTGTCACTTCAATGTATGGTAGCCTTTTCATTATGGAAGGTAGTTTGTTGTCGAGATTTTTGTTACTCCAATGGATGGTAGCCTTGTAATTATGCAACGTAGTCTTTTGTCGATGTTTTTGTTACTCCAATGTATGGTAGCTTTGTCATTATGGAAGGTAGTTTGTTGTCGAGATTTTTGTTACTCCAATGGATGCTAGCCTTGTCATTATGGAAGGTAGTCTGTCGTTGTGATTTCTGTCACTCTAATGCATGGTAGCCTTGTCATTATGGAAGGTACTCTCTTGTTGATATTTTCATTACTCCAATGGATGGTAGCCTTGTCATTATGGAAGGTAGTCTGTTGTCGAGATTTTTGTTACTTCAATGGATGGTAGCCTTGTTATTATGGAAGGTAGTCTGTTTTCGAGATTTTTGTTATTCCAATGGAAGGTAGCCTTGTCATTATGGAAGGTAGTCTGTTGTCGATATTTTTGTTATTCCAATGGATGGTAGCCTTGTCATTATGGAAGATAGTATGTCGTCGAGATTTTTGTTACTTCAATGGATGGTAGCCTTGTCATTATGGAAGGTAGTTTGTTGTCGAGATTTTTGTTACTCCAATGGATGCTAGCCTTGTCATTATGGAAGGTAGTCTGTCGTTGTGACTTCTGTCACTCCAATGCATGGTAGCCTTGTCATTATGGAAGGTACTCTCTTGTTGATATTTTCATTACTCCAATGGATGGTAGCCTTGTCATTATGGAAGGTAGTCTGTCGTCGAGATTTTTGTTACTTCAATGGATGGTAGCCTTGTCATTATTAAAGGTTGTCACGTTGTCGTGATTTTAGTTACTCTAATGGATGGTAACCTTGTTATTATGGAAGGTAGTCTATTTTCGAGATTTTTGTTACTCCAATGGATGGTAGCCTTGTAATTAGGGAAGGTAGTATGTTATCGAGATTTTTGTTACTACAATGGATGTTAGCCTTATCATCATGGAAGGTATTCTGTTGTCTAGATTTTGGTTACCACAATGTATGGCTGCCTTGTCATTATGGAACATAGTCTATTGTAGATATTTTTGTTACTCCAATGCATGGTAGCCTTGTCACTATGGAAGGTAGTCTGTTGTTCATATTTTTGTTACTCTAATGTATGGTAGCCTTGTCTTTATGGAAGGTAGTCTATTGTCAAGATTTTTGTTACTACAATGGATGGTAGCCTTGTCATTATGGAAGGTTGTCTGTTGTCGAGATTTTTGTTACTCTAATGGATGGTAGCCTTGTCATTATGGAAGGTAGTCTATTTTTGAGATTTTTGTTACTCCAATGGATAGTAGCCTTGTCATTATGGAAGGTATTATGTCGTCGAGATTTTTGTTACTTCAATGGATGGTAGCCTTGTCATTATGGAAGGTAGTTTGTTGTCGAGATTTTTGTTACTCCAATGGATGCTAGCCTTGTCATTATGGAAGGTAGTTTATCGTTGTGATTTCTGTCACTCCAATGCATGGTAGCCTTGTCATTATGGAAGGTACTCTCTTGTTGATATTTTCATTACTCCAATGGATGGTAACCTTGTCATTATGGAAGGTAGTCTGTCGTCGAGATTTTTGTTACTTCAATGGATGGTAGCCTTGTCATTATGGAAGGTTATCACGTTGTCAAGATTTTAGTTACTCTAATGGATGGTAGCCTTGTTATTATGGAAGGTAGTCTATTTTGGAGATTTTTGTTACTCCAATGGATGGTATCCTTGTAATTAGGGAAGGTAGTCTGTTATCGAGATTTTTGTCACTACAATGGATGTTAGCCTTGTCATCATGGAAGGTAGTCTGTTGTCTAGATTTTGGTTACCACAATGGATGGTTGCCTTGTCATTATGGAACATAGTCTATTGTAGATATTTTTGTTACTCCAATACATGGTAGCCTTGTCAGTATGGAAGGTAGTGTGTTGTTCATATTTTTGTTACTCCAATGGATGGTAGCCTTTTCAATATGGAAGGTAGTCTATTGTCATGATTTTTGTTACTCCAATGGATGGTAGCCTTGTCATTATGGAAGCTTGTCTGTTGTCGAGATTTTTGTTACTCTAATGGATGGTAGCTTTGTCATTATGGAAGGTAGTCTATTTTCGAGATTTTAGTTACTCCAATGGGTGGTAGCCTTGTCATTATGTAAGGTAGTCTATTGTCGAGATTTTTGTTACTCAAAGTGATGGTATCGTTGTCATTATGGATGGTAGTCTATTGTCGAGATTTTTGTTATTCCAATGGATTGTAGCCTTGTCATTATGGAACGTAGTCTGTTGTCGATGTTTATGTCACTCCAATGAATGGTAGCCTTGTCATTATGGAAGGTAGTTTGTTGTCGAGATATTTTTTATTCTAATGGATAGTAGCCTTGTCATTATGGAAGGTAGTCTAATGTCGATGTTTTTGTTACTCCAATGGATGGTAACCTTGTTATTATGGAAGGTAGTCTATTTTCGAGATTTTTGTTACTCCAATGGATGGTAGCCTTGTAATTAGGGAAGGTAGTCTGTTATCGAGATTTTTGTTACTACAATGGATTTTAGCCTTGTCATCATGGAAGGTATTCTGTTGTCTAGATTTTGGTTACCACAATGGATGGTTGCTTTGTCATTATGGAACATAGTCTATTGTAGATATTTTTGTTACTCCAATGCATGGTAGCCTTGTCACTATGGAAGGTAGTCTGTTGTTCATATTTTTGTTACTCCAATGTATGGTAGCCTTGTCATTATGGAAGGTAGTCTATTGTCAAGATTTTTGTTACTCCAATGGATGGTAGCCTTGTCATTATGGAAGGTTGTCTGTTGTCGAGATTTTTGTTACTCTAATGGATGGTAGCCGTGTCATTATGGATGGTAGTCTATTTTTGAGATTTTTGTTACTCTAATAGATGGTATCCTTGTCATTATGGAAAGTAGACTATTGTCGAGATTTTTGTTACTACAATGTATGGTAGCCTTTCAATTATGGAAGCTAGTCTGTTGTCGAGATTTTTGTTATTACAAAGTATGTTAGCCTTGTCATTATAGAAGGCAGTCTGTTGTCGATATCTTTGTTACTCTAAAGGATGGTAGCCTTGTCATTATGGAAGGTAGTCTATTGTTGGGATTTTTGTTAGTCCAATGGATGGTAGCCTTGTCATTATGGAAGGTAATCTGTTGGCGAGATTTTTGTTACTCCAATGGATGGTAGCCTTGTCATTATGGAAGGTAGTCTCTTGTTGATATTTTCGTTACTCCAATGGATGGTAGCCTTGTCATTATGGAAGGTAATATGTTGTGGAGATTTTTGTGACTCCAATGGATGGTAGCCTTGCCATTATTGAAGGTAGTCTGTCATTGTGATTTTTGTTATTCCATTGGATGTTAGCCTTGTCATTATGGAAGGTAGTCTATTCCTGAGATTTTTGTTATTCCAATAGATGATAGCCTTGTCATTATGGAAGGTAGTCTGTTGTCGATATCTTTGTTACTCCAAAGGATTGTGGCCTTGTCATTCTGGAAGGTAGACTGTTGTCGAGATTTTTGTTACTCCAATGGATTGTAGGCTTCTCATTATGGAAGTTAGTCTGTTGTCGAGAGTTTTATTACTCCAATGCATTGTAGCCTTGTCATTATGGAAGGTAATATGTTGTCTATAAATTGTGTTACTACAATGGATGTTAGCCTTATCATTATGGAAGGTAGTCTCTTGTTGATATTTTTGTTACTCCAATGGATGGTAGCCTTGTCATTATAGAAGGTAGTATGTTGTGGAGATTTTTGTGACTCCAATGGATGGTAGCCTTGCCATTATGGAAGGTAGTCTGTCATTTTGATTTTTGTTATTCCATTGGATGGTAGCCTTGTCATTATGGAAGGTAGTCTATTTCCGAGAGTTTTGTTATTCCAATAGATGATAGCCTTGTCATTATGGAAGATAGTTTGTTGTCGATATCTTTGTTACTCTAATGGATTGTGGCCTTGTCATTATGGAAGGTAGACTGTTGTCTAGATTTTTGTTACCCCAATGGATTGTAGCCTTCTCATTATGAAAGGTATTTTGTTGTCCAGATTTTTTGTTACTCCAATGGATGTTAGCCTTATCATTATGGAAGGTAGTCTCTTGTTGATATTTTTGTTACTCCAATGGATGGTAGCCTTGTCATTATAGAAGGTAGTCTGTTGTCGAGATTTTTGTTACTCCAATGGATGGTAGCCTTGTCATTATGGAAGGTAGTTTGTCTTTGTGATTTCCTTTACTCCAATAGATGGTAGCCTTGTCATTATAGAAGATAGTATGTTGACGATAACTTTGTTACTCTAATGGATGGTATCCTTGTCATTATGGATGGTAGTCTATCGTCGAGTGTTTTGTTACTCCAATGGATTGTAGCCTTGTCATTATGGAAGGTAGTCTGTTGTCGAGATTATTGTTACTCCAATGGATGGTAGCCTTGTCATTATGGAAGGTAGTATGTTGTCGATATCTTTGTTACTCTAATGGATGGTAGCATTGTCATTATGGAAAGTAGTCTATTGTGAAGATTTATGTTACTCCAATTGATGGTAGACTTGTCATTATGGAATGTAGTCTGTTGTCCAGATTTTCGTTTTTTCATTGGATGGTAGCCTTGTCATTATGAAAGGTAGTCTATTCTCAATATTTTTCTTATTCCAATAGATGGTATCCTTGTCATTATGGAAAGTAGACTATTGTCGAGATTTTTGTTACTACAATGTATGGTAGCCTTTCAATTATGGAAGCTAGTCTGTTGTCGAGATTTTTGTTATTACAAAGTATGTTAGCCTTGTCATTATAGAAGGCAGTCTGTTGTCGATATCTTTGTTACTCTAATGGATGGGAGCCTTGTCATTATGGAAGGTAGTCTATTGTTGGGATTTTTGTTAGTCCAATGGATGGTAGCCTTGTCATTATGGAAGGTAGTTTGTTGTCAAGATTTTTGTTACTCCAATGGATGCTAGCCTTGTCATTATGGAAGGTAGTTTGTCGTTGTGATTTCTGTCACTCCAATGCATGGTAGCCTTGTCATTATGGAAGGTACTCTCTTGTTGATATTTTCATTACTCCAATGGATGGTAACCTTGTCATTATGGAAGGTAGTCTGTCGTCGAGATTTTTGTTACTTCAATGGATGGTAGCCTTGTCATTATGGAAGGTTGTCACATTGTCGAGATTTTAGTTACTCTAATGGATGGTAGCCTTGTTATTATGGAAGGTAGTCTATTTTCGAGATTTTTGTTACTCCAATGGATGGTAGCCTTGTAATTAGGGATGGTAGTCTGTTATCGAGATTTTTGTAACTACAATGGATGTTAGCCTTGTCATCATGGAAGGTAGTCTGTTGTCTAAATTTTGGTTACCACAATGGATGGTAGCCTTGTCATTATGGAAGGTAGTTTGTTGTCGAGATTTTTGTTACTCCAATGGATGCTAGCCTTGTCATTATGGAAGGTAGTTTATTGTCAAGATTTTTGTTACTCCAATGGATGGTAGCCTTGTCATTATGGAAGCTTGTCTGTTGTCGAGATTTTTGTTACTCTAATGGATGGTAGCTTTGTCATTATGGAAGGTAGTCTATTTTCGAGATTTTAGTTACTCCAATGGGTGGTAGCCTTGTCATTATGTAAGGTAGTCTATTGTCGAGATTTTTGTTCCTCAAATGGATGGTATCGTTGTCATTATTGATGGTAGTCTATTGTCGAGATTTTTGTTATTCCAATGGATTGTAGCCTTGTCATTATGGAACGTAGTCTGTTGTCAATGTTTATGTCACTCCAATGAATGGTAGCCTTGTCATTATGGAAGGTACTTTGTTGTCGAGATATTTTTTATTCTAATGGATAGTAGCCTTGTCATTATGGAAGGTAGTCTATTGTCGATGTTTTTGTTACTCTAATGGATGGTAACCTTGTTGTTATGGAAGGTAGTCTATTTTCGAGATTTTTGTTACTCCAATGGATGGTAGCCTTGTAATTAGGGAAGGTAGTCTGTTATCGATATTTTTGTTACTACAATGGATGTTAGCCTTGTCATCATGGAAGGTATTCTGTTGTCTTGATTTTGGTTTCCACAATGGATGGTTGCCTTGTCATTATGGAACATAGTCTATTGTTGATATTTTTGTTACTCCAATGCATGGTAGCCTTGTCACTATGGAAGGTAGTCTGTTGTTCATATTTTTGTTACTCCAATGTATGGTAGCCTTTTTATTATGGAAGGTAGTCTATTGTCAAGATTTTTGTTACTCCAATGGATGGTAGCCTTGTCATTATGGAAGGTTGTCTGTTGTCGATATTTTTGTTACTCTAATGGATGGTAGCCTTGTCATTATCGAAGGTAGTCTATTTTTGAGATTTTTGTTACTCCAATGGATGGTAGCCTTGTCATTATGGAAGGTATTAAGTCATCGAGATTTTTGTTACTTCAATGGATGGTAGCCTTGTCATTATGGAAGGTAGTTTGTTGTCGAGATTTTTGTTACTCCAATGGATGCTAGCCTTGTCAATATGGAAGGTAGTTTGTCATTGTGATTTATGTCACTCCAATGCATGGTAGCCTTGTCATTATGGAAGGTACTCTCTTGTTGATATTTTCATTACTCCAATGGATGGTAACCTTGTCATTATGGAAGGTAGTCTGTCGTCGAGATTTTTGTTACTTCAATGGATGGTAGCCTTGTCATTATGGAAGGTTGTCACGTTGTCGAGATTTTAGTTACTCTAATGGATGGTAGCCTTGTTATTATGGAAGGTAGTCTATTTTCGAGATTTTTGTTACTCCAATGGATGGTAGCCTTGTATTTAGGGAAGCTAGACTGTTATCGAGATTTTTGTTACTACAATGGATGTTAGCCTTGTCATCATGGAAGGTAGTCTGTTGTCTAGATTTTGGTTACCACAATGGATGGTACCCTTGTCATTATGGAAGGTAGTTTGTTGTTGAGATTTTTGTTACTCCAATACATGGTAGCCTTGTCAGTATGGAAGGTAGTCTGTTGTTCATATTTTTGTTACTCCAATGGATGGTAGCCTTGTCATTATGGAAGGTAGTCTATTGTCAAGAGTTTTGTTACTCCAATGGATGGTAGCCTTGTCATTATGGAAGCTTGTCTGTTGTCGAGATTTTTGTTACTCTAATGGATGGTAGCTTTGTCATTATGGAAGGTAGTCTGTTTTCGAGATTTTAGTTACTCCAATGGGTGGTAGCCTTGTCATTATGTAAGGTAGTCTATTGTCGAGATTTTTGTTACTCAAATGGATGGTATCGTTGTCATTATGGATGGTAGTCTATTGTCGAGATTTTTGTTATTCCAATGGATTGTAGCCTTGTCATTATGGAACGTAGTCTGTTGTCGAGGTTTATGTCACTCCAATGAATGGTAGCCTTGTCATTATGGAAGGTAGTTTGTTGTCGAGATATTTTTTATTCTAATGGATAGTAGCCTTGTCATTATGGAAGGTAGTCTATTGTCGATGTTTTTGTTACTCTAATGGATGGTAGCCTTGTCATTATGGAAGGTAGTTTGGTTTCGAGATATTTGTTATTCGAATGGATGATAGACTTTTCATTATGGAAGGTTGTCTGTTGTCG
This sequence comes from Vicia faba, assembly GCA_948472305.1. Lineage (NCBI taxonomy): Eukaryota > Viridiplantae > Streptophyta > Magnoliopsida > Fabales > Fabaceae > Vicia > Vicia faba. The sequence goes on along the minus strand of OX451739.1, from coordinate 677,030,038 downwards.
ATATTTTTGTTACTCCAATGGATGGTAGCCTTGTCATTATAGAAGGTAGACTGTTGTGGAGAATTTTGTCACTTCAATGTATGGTAGCCTTTTCATTATGGAAGGTAGTTTGTTGTCGAGATTTATGTTACTCCAATGGCTGGTAGCCTTGTAATTATGCAACGTAGTCTGCTGTCGATGTTTTTGTTACTCCAATGGATGGTAGCTTGGTCATTATGGAAGGTAGTTTGTTGTCGAGATTTTTGTTACTTCAATGGATGGTAACCTTGTCATTATGGAAGGTTGTCACGTTGTCGAGATTTTAGTTACTCTAATGGATTGTAGCCTTGTTATTATGGAAGGTAGTTTATTTTCGAGACTTTTGTTACTCCAATGGATGGTAGCCTTGTAATTAGGGAAGGTAGTCTGTTATCGAGATTTTTGTTACTACAATGGATGTTAGCCTTATCATCATGGAAGGTTGTTTGTTGTCTAGATTTTGGTTACCACAATGGATGGTTGCCTTGTCATTATGGAACATAGTCTATTGTAGAGATTTTTGTTACTCCATTGCATGGTAGCCTTGTCATTATGGAAGGTAGTATGTTGTCGATATCTTTGTTACTCCAATGGATTATAGCCTTGTCATTATGGAAGGTAGTCTGTTGTCGAGATTTTTCTTACTCCAATGGATGGTAGCCTTATCATTATGGAAGGTAGTTTGTCGTCGAGATTTTTGTTACTTCAATGGATGGTAGCCTTGTCATTAGGGAAGGTAGTGTGTTGTCGAGAGTTTTGTTACTCTAATGGATGGTAGCCTTGTCATTATGGAAGGTAGTTTGTTTTCGAGATTTTTGTTACTCTAATGGATGGTAGCCTTGTCATTATGGAAGCTACTCTGTTTTCGAGATTTTTGTTACTCCAATGGATGGTTGCCTTGTAATTATGGAAGGTAGTCTGTTTTCGAGATTTTTGTTACTCCAATTGATGGTAGCCTTATCATTATGGAAGGGAGTCTGTTGTCGAGATTTTTGTTACTCCAATGGATGGTAGCCTTGTAATTATGGAAGGTTGTCTGTTGAGGAGATTTTTGTTACTCCAATGGATGGTAGCCATATCATTATGGAAGGTAGTATGTCGTTGAGATTTCTGTTACTCCAATGGATTGTAGCCTTGTCATTATCGAAGGTAGTTTATTGTTCAGATATTTGTTACTTCAATGGATGATATCCTTGTCATTATGGAAGGTAGTTTATTGTCAAGATTTTTGTTATTCCATTGGATGGTAGCCTTCTCATTATGGAAGGTAGTCTAATGTCGTGATTTTTGTTACTCCAATGGATTGTAACCTTGTCATTATGGAAGGTAGTCTGTCGTTGAGATATTTGTTACTCCAATGGATTGTAGCCTTGTCATTATGGAAGGTAGTCTGTTGTTCAGATTTTTGTTACTCCAATGGATTGTAGCCTTGTCATTATGGAAGGTAGTTTATTGTCGAGAATTTTTTATTCCATTGGATGGTAGCCTTGTCATTATGGAAGGTAGTCTGTTGTCAAGATTTTTGTTATGCCAATGGATGGTAACCTTGTCATTATGAAAGGTAGTCTTTTATTGATATTTTTGTTACTCCAATGGATGGTAGCCTTGTCATTACGGAAGGTAGTCTGTTATCGATATCTTTGTTACTCCAATGGATGGTAGCCTTGTCATTATGGAAGGTAGCCTGTTGTCGAGATTTTTTTTACTCCAATGAATGGTAGCCTTGTCATTATGGAAGGTAGTCTGCTGTTGAGATTTTTGTTACTCCAATGGATTGTAGCCTTGTAATTATTGTAGGTGGTTTATTCATCAAATTTTTGTTACTCCAATGGATGGTAGCCTTCTGATTATGGAAGCTAGAATGTTGTCTAGATTTTTGTTATTCCAATGGATGGTAGCCTTGTCATTATTGAAGGTAGTCTATTGTCGAGATTTTTTTTATTCCAATGGATGGTATCCTTGTCATTATGGAAGGTAGTATTTTTTCGAGATTTTTGTTACTCCAATGGATGGTAGCATTGTCATTATAGAAGGTAGTCTATTGTCGAGATTTTTGTTATTCCAATGGATGATAGCCTTGTCATTATGGAAGGTAGTTTTTTGTCGAGATTTTTGTTACTCCAATGGATGGTAGCCTTGTCATTATGGAACGTAGTCTATTGTCGAGATTTTTGTTACTCCAATGGATGGTAGCCTTGTCATTATGGAAGGTAGTTTGTCGTTGAGATTTTTGTTACTCCAATGTATTGTAGCCTTGTAATTATTGTAGGTGGTTTGTTCATCAAATTTTTGTTACTCCAATGGATGGTAACCTTCTGATTATGGAAGCTAGAATTTTGTAGAGATTTTAGTTATTCCAATGGATGGTAGCCTTGTCATTATTAAAGGTAGTCTATTGTCGAGATTTTTGTTATTCCATTGAATGGTAACCTTGTCATTATGGAAGGTAGTATTTTTTCGAGATTTTTGTTACTCCAATGGATGATAGCCTTGTCATTATGGAAGGTAGTCTGTTGTTGATATTTTTGTTACTGCAATGGATGGTAGCCTTGTCATTATGGAAGGTAGTCTATTGTCGAGATTTTTGTTACTCCAATGGATGATAGCCTTGTCATTGTGGAAGGTAGTCTATGGTCGAGATTTTTGTTACTGCAATGGATGGTAGCCTTGTCATTATGGAAGGCAGTCTATTATCGAGATTTTTATTATTCCAATGGATGATATCCTTGTCTTTATGGAAGATAGTTTTTTGTCGATATTTTTGTTACTCCAATGTATGGTAGCCTTGTCATTATGGAAGGAAGTCTATTGACGAGATTTTTGTTATCCCCATGGATGGTAGCCTTGTAATTATGGAAGGTAGTTTGTTGTAGAGATTTTTGTTACTCCAATGGATGGTAGCCTTTTCATTATGGAAGGTAGTCTCTAGTTGAGATTTCTGTTACTCCAATGGATTATAGCCTTGTCATTATGGAAGGTAGTCTATTATTTAGATTTTTGTTACTCCAATGGATAGTAGCCTTGTCATTATGAAAGGTAGTATGTTGTCGATATTTTTTTATTCCATTGGATGGTAGCCTTGTCATTATGGAAGGTAGTCTGTTGTCGAGATTTTTGTTATTCCAATGGATGGTAACCTTGTCATTATGGAAGGTAGTCTTTAAGTCGAGATTTTTTTTACTCAAATGGATGGTAGCCTTGTCATTATTGAAGGTAGTCTGTTCTCGATATTTTTGTTACTCCAATGGATGATAGCCTTGTCGTTATGGAAGGTGGTTTGTTGTTGAGATTTTTGTTACTCCAATGGATGGTAGCCTTGTCATTATAGAAGGTAGTCTATTGTCGAGATTTTTGTTACTCCAATTGATGGTAGCCTTGTCATTTGGAAAGGTAGTCTGTTGTCGAGATTTTTGTTACTCCAATGGATGGTAGCCATATCATTATGGAAGGTAGTATGTCGTTGAGATTTCTGTTACTCCAATGGATTGTAGCCTTATCATTATGGAAGGTAGTTTATTGTTCAGATATTTGTTACTTCAATTGATGATATCCTTGTCATTATGGAAGGTAGTTTATTGTCAATATTTTTGATATTCCATTGGATGGTAGCCTTGTCATTATGGAAGGTAGTCTGTTGTCGTGATTTTTGTTACTCCAATGGATTGTAGCCTTGTCATTATGGAAGGTAGTCTGTCGTTGAGATATTTGTTACTCCAATGGATTGTAGCCTTTTCATTATGGAAGGTAGTCTGTTGTTCAGATTTTTGTTACTCCAATGGATGGTAGCCTTGTCATAATGGAAGGTAGTCTATTGTCGAGAATTTTTTATTCCATTGGATGGTAGCCTTGTCATTATGGAAGGTAGTCTGTTGTCGAGATTTTTGTTATGCCAATGGATGGTAACCTTGCCATTATGAAAGGTAGTATTTTGTTGAGATTTTTGTTACTCCAATGGATGGTAGCCTTGTCATTACAGAAGGTAGTCTGTTATCGATATCTTTGTTACTCCAATGGATGGTAGCCTTGTCGTTATGGAAGGTAGTCTGTTGTCGAGATTTTTGTTACTCCAATGAATGGTAGCCTTGTCATTATGGAAGGTAGTTTGTCGTTGAGATTTTTGTTACTCCAATGGATTGTAGCCTTGTAATTATTGTAGGTGGTTTGTTCATCAAATTTTGGTTACTCCAATGGATGGTAACCTTCTGATTATGGAAGCTAGAATTTTGTAGAGATTTTTGTTATTCCAATGGATGGTAGCCTTGTCATTATTAAAGGTAGTCTATTGTCGAGATTTTTGTTATTCCAATGAATGGTAACCTTGTCATTATGGAAGGTAGTATTTTTTCGAGATTTTTGTTACTCCAATGGATGATAGCCTTGTCATTATGGAAGGTAGTATGTTGTTGATATTTTTGTTACTGCAATGGATGGTAGCCTTGTCATTATGGAAGGTAGTCTATTGTCGAGATTTTTGTTACTCCAATGGATGATAGCCTTGTCATTGTGGAAGGTAGTCTATGGTCGAGATTTTTGTTACTGCAATGGATGGTAGCCTTGTCATTATGGAAGGCAGTCTATTATCGAGATTTTTATTATTCCAATGGATGATATCCTTGTCATTATGGAAGATAGTTTTTTGTCGAGATTTTTGTTACTCCAATGTATGGTAGCCTTGTCATTATGGAAGGAAGTCTATTGACGAGATTTTTGTTATCCCCATGGATTGTAGCCTTGTAATTATGGAAGGTAGTTTGTTGTAGAGATTTTTGTTACTCCAATGGATGGTAGCCTTTTCATTATGGAAGGTAGTCTCTCGTTGAGATTTCTGTTACTCCAATGGATTGTAGCCTTGTCATTATGGAAGGTAGTCTATTATTTAGATTTTTGTTACTCCAATGGATAGTAGCCTTGTCATTATGAAAGGTAGTATGTTGTCGATATTTTTTTATTCCATTGGATGGTAGCCTTGTCATTATGGAAGGTAGTCTGTTGTCGAGATTTTTGTTATTCCAATGAATGGTAACCTTGTCATTATGGAAGGTAGTCTCTAAGTCGAGATTTTTTTTACTCAAATGGATGGTAGCCTTGTCATTATTGAAGGTAGTCTGTTCTCGATATTTTTGTTACTCCAATGGATGATAGCCTTGTCGTTATGGAATGTAGTTTGTTGTTGAGATTTTTGTTACTCCAATGGATGGTAGCCTTGTCATTTGGAAAGGTAGTCTGTTGTGGAGATTTTTGTTACTCCATTGGATGGTAGCCTTGTCATTATGGAAGGTAGTCTGTTGTCGTGATTTTTGTTACTCCAATGGATTGTAGCCTTGTCATTATGGAAGTTAGTCTGTCGTTGAGATATTTGTTACTCCAATGGATTGTAGCCTTTTCATTATGGAAGGTACTCTGTTGTTCAGATTTCTGTTACTCCAATGGATGGTAGCCTTGTCATTATGGAAGGTAGTCTATTGTCGAGAATTTTTTATTCCATTGGATGGTAGCCTTGTCATTATGGAAGGTAGTCTGTTGTCTAGATTTTTGTTATGCCAATGGATGGTAACCTTGCCATTATGAAAGGTAGTCTTTTGTTGAGATTTTTGTTACTCCAATGGATGGTAGCCTTGTCATTACAGAAGGTAGTCTGTTATCGATATCTTTGTTACTCCAATGGCTGGTAGCCTTGTCATTATGGAAGGTAATCTGTTGTCGAGATTTTTGTTACTCCAATGAATGGTAGCCTTGTCATTATGGAAGGTAGTTTGTCGTTGAGATTTTTGTTACTCCAATGGATTGTAGCCTTGTAATTATTGTAGGTGGTTTGTTCATCAAATTTTTGTTACTCCAATGGATGGTAACCTTCTGATTATGGAAGCTAGAATTTTGTAGAGATTTTTGTTATTCCAATGAATGGTAACCTTGTCATTATTGAAGGTAGTATTTTTTCGAGATTTTTGTTACTCCAATGGATGGTAGCCTTGTCATTATAGAATGTAATCTATTGTCGATATTTTCGTTACTCCAATGGTTGATAGCCTTGTCGTTATGGAAGGTAGTTTGTTGTTGAGATTTTTGTTACTCCAATGGATGGTAGCCTTGTCAATATAGAAGGTATTCTATTTTCGAGATTTTTGTTACTCCAATTGATGGTAGCCTTGTCATTAGGAAAGGTAGTCTGTTGTCGAGATTTTTGTTACTCCAATGGATGGTAGCCTTATCATTATGGAAGGTAGTATGTCGTTGAGATTTCTGTTACTCCAATGGATTGTAGCCTTGTCATTATGGAAGGTAGTTTATTGTTCAGATATTTGTTACTTCAATTGATGATAGCCTTATCATTATGGAAGGTAGTTTATTGTCAAGATTTTTGTTATTCCATTGGATGGTAGCCTTGTCATTATGGAAGGTAGTCTGTTGTCATGATTTTTGTTACTCCAATGGATGGTAGCCTTGTCATTATGGAAGGTAGTCTGTCGTTGAGATATTTGTTACTCCAATGGATGGTAGCCTTGTCATTATGGAAGGTAGTCTATTGTCGAGAATTTTTTATTCCATTGGATGGTAGCCTTGTCATTATGGAAGGTAGTCTGTTGTCGAGATTTTTGTTATTCCAATGAATGGTAACCTTGTCATTATGGAAGGTAGTCTCTAAGTCGAGATTTTTTTTACTCAAATGGATGGTAGCCTTGTCATTATTGAAGGTAGTCTGTTCTCGATATTTTTGTTACTCCAATGGATGATAGCCTTGTCGTTATGGAATGTAGTTTGTTGTTGAGATTTTTGTTACTCCAATGGATGGTAGCCTTGTCATTTGGAAAGGTAGTCTGTTGTTGAGATTTTTGTTACTCCATTGGATGGTAGCCTTGTCATTATGGAAGGTAGTCTGTTGTCGTAATTTTTGTTACTCCAATGGATTGTAGCCTTGTCATTATGGAAGGTAGTCTGTCGTTGAGATATTTGTTACTCCAATGGATTGTAGCCTTTTCATTATGGAAGGTACTCTGTTGTTCAGATTTCTGTTACTCCAATGGATGGTAGCCTTGTCATTATGGAAGGTAGTCTATTGTCGAGAATTTTTTATTCCATTGGATGGTAGCCTTGTCATTATGGAAGGTAGTCTGTTGTCTAGATTTTTGTTATGCCAATGGATGGTAACCTTGCCATTATGAAAGGTAGTCTTTTGTTGAGATTTTTGTTACTCCAATGGATGGTAGCCTTGTCATTACAGAAGGTAGTCTGTTATCGATATCTTTGTTACTCCAATGGCTGGTAGCCTTGTCATTATGGAAGGTAATCTGTTGTCGAGATTTTTGTTACTCCAATGAATGGTAGCCTTGTCATTATGGAAGGTAGTTTGTCGTTGAGATTTTTGTTACTCCAATGGATTGTAGCCTTGTAATTATTGTAGGTGGTTTGTTCATCAAATTTTTGTTACTCCAATGGATGGTAACCTTCTGATTATGGAAGCTAGAATTTTGTAGAGATTTTTGTTATTCCAATGAATGGTAACGTTGTCATTATAGAAGGTAGTATTTTTTCGAGATTTTTGTTACTCCAATGGATGGTAGCCTTGTCATTATAGAATGTAATCTATTGTCGATATTTTCGTTACTCCAATGGTTGATAGCCTTGTCGTTATGGAAGGTAGTTTGTTGTTGAGATTTTTGTTACTCCAATGGATGGTAGCCTTGTCATTATAGAAGGTATTCTATTTTCGAGATTTTTGTTACTCCAATTGATGGTAGCCTTGTCATTAGGAAAGGTAGTCTGTTGTCGCGATTTTTGTTACTCCAATGGATGGTAGCCTTATCATTATAGAAGGTAGTATGTCGTTGAGATTTCTGTTACTCCAATGGATTGTAGCCTTGTCATTATGGAAGGTAGTTTATTGTTCAGATATTTGTTACTTCAATTGATGATAGCCTTATCATTATGGAAGGTAGTTTATTGTCAAGATTTTTGTTATTCCATTGGATGGTAGCCTTGTCATTATGGAAGGTAGTCTGTTGTCATGATTTTTGTTACTCCAATGGATGGTAGCCTTGTCATTATGGAAGGTAGTTTGTCGTTGAGATATTTGTTACTCCAATGGATGGTAGCCTTGTCATTATGGAAGGTAGTCTATTGTCGAGAATTTTTTATTCCATTGGATGGTAGCCTTGTCATTATGGAAGGTAGTCTGTTGTCGAGATTTTTGTTATGCCAATGGATGGTAACCTTGTCATTATGAAAGGTAGTCTTTTTTTGAGATTTTTCTTACTCCAATGGATGGTAGCCTTGTCATTACGGAAGGTAGTCTGTTATCGATATCTTTGTTACTCCAATGGATGGTAGCCTTGTCATTATGAAAGGTAGTCTGTTGTCGAGATTTTTGTTACTCCAATGAATGGTAGCCTTGTCATTATGGAAGGTAGTCTGTCGTTGAGATTTTTGTTACTCCAATGGATTGTAGCCTTGTAATTATTGTAGGTGGTTTGTTCATCAAATTTTTGTTACTCCAATGGATGGTAGCCTTCTGATTATGGAAGCTAGAATGTTGTAGAGATTTTTGTTATTCCAATGGATGGTAGCCTTGTCATTATTGAAGGTAGTCTATTGTCGAGATTTTTGTTATTCCAATGAATGCTAACCTTGTCATTATGGAAGGTAGTATTTTTTCGAGATTTTTGTTACTCCAATGGATGGTAGCCTTGTCATTATAGAAGGTAATCTGTTGTCGAGATTTTTGTTATTCCAATGGATGATAGCCTTGTCATTATGGAAGGTAGTTTTTTGTCGACATTTTTGTTACTCCAATGGATGGTATCCTTGTCATTATGGAAGGTAGTCTATTGTTGAGATTTTTGTTACTCCAATGGATGATAGCCTTGTCATTATGGAAGGTAGTCTGTTATCGAAATTTTTGTTACTCCAATGGATGGTAGCCTTGTCATTATGGAAGGAAGTCTATTGTCGAGATTTTTGTTATTCCAATGGATGATAGCCTTGTCATTACGGAAGATAGTTTTTTGTCGAGATTTTTGTTACTCCAATGTATTGTAGCCTTGTCATTATGGAAGGAAGTCTATTGTCGAGATTTTTGTTACTCCAATGGATGATAGCCTTGTCATTGTGGAAGGTAGTCTGTTGTCGAAATTTTTGTTACTCCAATGGATGGTAGCCTTGTCATTATGGAAGGTAGTCTATTGTCGAGATTTTTGTTATTCCAATGGATGATAGCCTTGTCATTATGGAAGATAGTTTTTTGTCGAGATTTTTGTTACTCCAATGTATGGTAGCTTTGTCATTATGGAAGGAAGTCTATTGTCAAGATTTTTGTTACCCCCATGGATGGTAGCCTTATAATTATGGAAGGTAGTCTGTTGTATAGATTTTTGTTACTCCAATGGATGGTAGCCTTGTCATTATGGAAGGTAGTCTGTTATTTAGATTTTTGTTACTCCAATGGATAGTAGCCTTGTCATTTTGCACGGTAGTATGTTGTCGGTATTTTTTTATTCCGTTGGATGGTAGCCTTGTCATAATAGAAAGTAGTCTGTTGTCGAGATTCTTGTTATTTTAATGGATCTTAACCTTGTCATTATGGAAGGTAGTCTTTAAGTCGAGATTTTTTTTACTCAAATGGATTGTAGCCTTGTCATTATTAAAGGTAGTCTGTTCTCGATATTTTTGTTACTCCAGTGGATGATAGCCTTGTCATCATGGAAGGTAGTTTGCTGTTAAGATTTTTGTTACTCCAATGGATGGTAGCCTTGTCATTATATAAGGTAGTCTATTGTCGAGATTTTTGTTACTCTAATTGATGGTAGCCTTGTCATTAGGAAAGGTAGTCTGTTGTTGAGATTTTTGTTACTCCAATGGATGGTAGCCTTATCAATATGGAAGGTAGTATGTCGTTGAGATTTCTGTTACTCCAATGGATTGTAGCCTTGTCATTATGGAAGGTAGTTTATTGTTCATATATTTGTTACTTCAATGGATGATAGCCTTGTCATTATGGAAGGTAGTTTATTGTCAAGATTTTTGTTATTCCATTGGATGTTACCCTTGTCATTATGGAAGGTAGTTTGTTGTCGTGATTTTTGTTACTCCAATGGATGGTAGCCTTGTCATTATGGAAGGTAGTATGTCGTTGAGATATTTGTTACTCTAATGGATTGTAGCCTTGTCATTATGGAAGGTAGTCTGTTGTTCAGATTTTTGTTACTCCAATGGATGGTAGCCTTGTCATTATGGAAGGTAGTCTATTGTTGAGAATTTTTTATTCCATTGGATGGTAGCCTTGTAATTATGGAAGGTAGTCTGTTGTCGAGATTTTTGTTATGCCAATGGATGGTAACCTTGTCATTATGAAAGGTAGTCTTTTGTTGAGATTTTTGTTACTCCATTGGATGGTAGCCTTGTCATTATGGAAGGTAGTCTTTTATCGATATCTTTGTTACTCCAATGGATGGTAGCCTTCACTACGCCAAAAAAGACTTACGAAAGCCCTTTTTTTGGCCTTTAAAAGCGCTTTCGTAGGTGGCGCTACTATAGGTTTTAGCAGCGCTTTTTGTTTAATGAAAAGCGATTTCGTAGGTCTACCTAATACAACGCTTTTTTATGAAGAAGCGCTTTCATAGGTCTACCTAAGGCAGCGCTTTTTTCTGGAAAAGCGCTCTCATAAGTTTTTTTTTAGCAGCGCTTTTTTCTGAAAAAGCATTTACTTAGGTAGGCTTTTAGCAACGCTTTTTTTTGGAAAAGCGCTTTCATAGGTGGTCTTTTAGCAGCGCTTTTTCCTGGAAAAGCACTGTCCTATGTTTACCTTAGATAGCGCTTTCATAGGTTACCTAAGGCAGCATTTTTCTTGAAAAAGCGCTTTCATAGGGTGTTTTTTTAGAGGTATAATTTATATAATTCATATAGCTGCATTGTTAGCAGCATATTATTTATATAAACCAGTTGCCATAACCTGTAATTCATAAACCGCGGTAATGCATTGTATACCATTGTAATAAAAAATATATATACACCATTTTTGTACCTCAAAATATATAAAAACCATTGTTATCAGTATTGTAACTCAAAATCAGTCTTACAAAATCAACCCTAACAACAACTAAACCAATCCTAATGTATGAAAGAAACACCGTCAATTATATATTAAGGTCCTGGTCCTACGAGGTTTGAACATAATAACACGGTCAATATGGTATTCCATGTACACATGTAACGTATTCAAAACACTTTTCACATAATAATGTATTCATACCTTATATGATTCTCTTCTCAATAAATTATTGACACAATTCCTCTTTGATTTCTTCCAACTGAAGTTTCGTGTAATATGCACATTTGTATTCATCGAAGTACTACATAACAAAACATAATATGCATGATTTAGTTAAAAGTAAATAATTATATGAAATATCCGAGAAATAATAAAACAATCCTAAGTTATATATCCATACTGTGACTGGAATCTCTATTTGATTCAGGTGAAGGATTTCTTTGATAAACCGCATAACGAAGTATCCGCAATCTATATTGTTTTGCTGTTGAGGACACTACATAGAAAAACAAATAAGAATATATAGTTGTATTGTTTAATCAAATAGCATAAATATTATAAGCAAAATAGTGGAAATTAATATACCTGCACTTTGATCTAATTAATGTTGTTTGATTTAGACCGTCATACCCGAGCTTCTCTTTGACACCGGAGTACTTGTATCGCTCTAACAAAATAAAAAGATATATTTAGAACAATGTCACAGAAATAATTAAATATATAAATACACACAAATATTTAGAATAATCTCACTTACGTATCAATAATTAACTTCATATCCAGATAATTTGTCTAATCACCATCAACTGAATTCAGATAATATACCACTTCTTTTATAGGATCGATAGCAACCAACAACCTGTGATGTCTATAAATTAAAACAACAGTTTAGAAGAAAATTTTCTACGCAAAAATTACAAATATGAAAATGAACTTAGAATGAAAATCTAACCTTGTAGGAATAGTATTATACGCCCAAAGATATAAGCTTTATGTACTTCCAGTTGCCATGAATCTTTTGACTAAGTGCTCTCTTACTGAATCTGGTTCCCTATCAATTGTCCCTCCGCTGACATGGGAGGAAGACACGAAATGGAATTTGTTTGAAAATTGATTCCCGCGCATCAATTTGTCATATAACAACCTTAAATAAAAACATAATTAATATTAGACTATATTCATTGAAATGTTTTAAAAAAATTCAGCTAATTACATAATATAAAGATGGGGTTACCGGATGTATGCGTGCATAATATTGACGCCTAATTCTTTATGATGGAAAATCTCTTCCACGTCCTCATGTCCAATTATTTCGGTGCAAGGAAAACTAAAGATACCTTGATCCATATCCATTTGACGAATACCACCATCCATGAAATTTGTTGTTCCCACTATTGTTTCAAGACACTGTAGGTATCGAGGGAAAAATCTAGTAGGAACCCTTTTCTTGGGTGGTACGCAAACGATTTTCTGGCTCACTTGTTGTGATCCTTGAAAAGGTATCTAAAAATCATATAGACTCAGTTAAATTATAAAATTATGCAGTCTTTTATTCGGATCATATAATTAACACTTTAAACGTACCACTTTTTGTGATACATCAGACTCGTCGTGCCACAAAATTCCTTTACCCTTAGATGCGTGTTTTGTAGGAGTCTATAATTACCGTGGAAATAACTGAGGTCAGAATTGACAGTTGAAGACTTAAAGATTCATAATGGTTTTCAACATACCTGATCATCTATGAAAATGAGGTCCGATGGCCATGCAACAAAAGATCCTATTGCATCTCGCAGCAATGTGGTCTCAGCAACAATGTCAGGTACCGGCAGCAAGGCATCCATATCTAAAGCAATATCAACTGATACTTTCATGTGTCCATCCGGAAGCGGTCTATGGTGAAGTAAATCTCCCAAATTGTTATGGACTTTTCCCTTGCCAACTAGTCGATAAGTCGGCGACGATAGGTATAACTGGCAAGATGAAATGCCCTAAACCAATAATAACCGTTAGAAGTGACTAAAAATATTCTATAATAATAACGAATATATATTGAAAATTACCTCGGGAAATTTATGCTGACAGTTGATACTAGCTTCGTCACAAGATTCTTTCAACTGTGAACTGCTCTTTTCCGCCATATATCTCTCTTTATCCTTCTGCAATTCACGGACTTGAGCTTTTAAATCCTTCAATGTTTGCATCACGTCTGCATTGCTAGGATTTCTTCTCCTTGGATGCTTATACAAAGAGGTTGGAGTCACACAATGACCTTTACCCCTCACCCGACCCGGATACTCTGCAATATTTAGTGCTCGTCTATGTACACTCCTGGTATCCTGATCCTCACCTAGGGATACCGATTGCGATAAGGTCTCCTGTAATTCATTCACATATCGAAAATTATTAGTGGAGATAAAAAATTATTTAAATATTAATAAACATTTGATTTAATTAAATACACAATCTTATAATTACACATACATCATGCACGTGTTGAAGATCGGGATTAACAACTTGATCCTTTCCCACACGATCTTCCTTCCACAACAAATGTGCTGGTAGTGATGTTGCATCACTTTTCGTCTCTTCTAACTACGCATTGACACAAGTCTTAAGATCATCAATTATAACACATTGAGAGAATTAATAAGATCTTAGAGTTTATATTTACTTACAATTTTTTCCTATAAGCGAGCATATCCCAAACGCCCTTTTTTGTAAGGATATGTGGGTTTTGACGCTCTCTCGTGATTGATGGCACTCACTTTCTTGAAATTCTCTTCTCTTCTTTGGCCTACAAAACCAACCCATTCTTCAGGTGTAATGAAGTTCTCATATTTCTTTGGACGTTCCGGATCCTCTTCAAGAAACTTTCCTTCATCATCTTTAAGATACTTGTTTGTTAAAAATGTTCTCCACCCTGTGTCTTTTTCCAGCCAAACCCATTATATACTTTTTACGGGTATCTTCAATGTTAACAGACCTCTACAAAAAAACATATGCATAAAGTGTGTTAGTAAAAGCAATTTAAACACATATTACCGTCAAGATAAAGCAAATAACAAAAAACATATATGTACCTTTATCTCAGTCCAAACTTTCTCTTTACCCTCATCCAACTCTCCTCTTTTATGTTTTTGAGATTTTTGTTATTCCAATGGATGGTAACCATGTCATTATGAAAGGTAGTCCTTTGTCGAGATTTTTTTTACTCAAATGGATGGTAGCCTTGTCATTATTGAAGGTAGTCTATTATCGATATCTTTGTTACTCCAATGGATGGTAGCCTTGTCATTATGGAAGGTAGCCTATTGTCGAGATTTTTGTTATTCCAATGGATGGTAGCCTTGTCAATATGGAAGGTAGTCTGTTGTAGAGATTTTTGTTACTCCAAAGGATGGTAGACTTTTCATTATGGAAGGTAGTCTGTCGTTGAGATTTTTGTTACTCCTATGGATTGAAGCCTTGTCATTATGGAAGGTAGTCTATCGTTGAGATTTTTGTTACTCCAATGGATTGTAGCCTTGTCATTATGGAAGGTAGTCTATTATCAAAAATTTTGTTATTCCAACAGATGGTAACCTTGTCATTATGGAAGGTAGTCTTTTGTCTAGATTGTTATTACTCCAATGGATTGAAGCCTTGTAATTATTGAAGGTGGTCTCTTGTCGATATCTTTGTTACTCCAATGGATGATAGCCTTGTCATTATGCAAAGTAGTCTATTGTTCAAATTTTTGTTACTCCAATGGATGGTAGCCTTGTCATTATAGAAGGTATTCTATTGTCGAGATTTTTGTTATTCCAATGGATAGTAGCCTTGTCATTATTAAAGGTAGTCGGTCATTGAGATTTCTGTTACTTCAATGGATAGTAGCCTTGTCATTATGGAAGATAGTCTGTTGTTCAGATTTTTGTTACTCCAATGGATGGTAACCTTGTCATTATGGAAGGTAGTCTGTTGTCGACATTTTTGTTATTCCATTGGATGGTAGCCTTGTCATTATGGAAGGTAGTTTGTTGTCGAGATTTGTGTTATTCCAATGTATGGTAGCCTTGTCGTTATGGAAGGTAGTCTGTTGTCGAGATTTTTGTTACTCAAATGGATGGTAGCCTTGTCTTTATAGATGGTATTCTGTCGTTGATATTTTTGTTACTCCAATGGATGGTAGCCTTATCATTATGGAACGTAGTATATCATTGAGATTTTTGTTACTCCAATGGATGATAGCCTTGTCATTATGGAAGGTAGTCTATTGTCGAGATATTTCTTATTTCAATGGATTGTAGCCCTGTGATTATGGAAGGTAGTCTTTTGTTGAGATTTTTGTTATTCCAATGGATTGTAGCCTTGTGATTATTGAAGTTAGTATGTCGTTGAGAATTCTGTTACTCCAATGAATTGTAGCCTTGTGATTATGGAAGGTAGATTGTTGTCGATATTTTTGTTATTCCATTGGATGGGGGCCTTGTCATTATGGAAGGTAGTCTGTTGTCGAGATTTTTGTTATTCCAATGGATGGTAACCTTGTCCTTATGGAAGGTAGTATTTTGTCGATATTTTTGTTACTCCATTGGATGGTAGCGTTGTCATTATTGAAGGTAGTTTATTATCGATATCTTTGTTACTCCAATGGATGATAGCGTTGTCACTATGGAAGGTAGTCTTTTGTCGATATTTTTGTTACTCCAATGGATGATAGCCTTTTCATTATGGAAGGTAGTCTGTTGTCGAGATTTTGTTACTCTAATGGATGGTAGGCTTGTCATTACGGAACATAGTCTGTTGTCGATATTTTTGTCACTCCAATTGATGCTAGCCTTGTCATTATGGAAGGTAGTTTGTTGTCGAGATTTTTGATACTCCAATGGATGGTAGCCTTGTCATTATGGAAGGTAGTCTGTTGTTTATATTTTTGTTATTACAATGGATGGTAACCTTGTAATTATGGAAGGTAGTCTTTTTTCGAGATTTTTGTTACTCTAATTGATGGTAGCCTTGTCATTTTTGAAGGTAGTCTGTTGTCGATATCTTTGTTACTCTAATGGATGATAGCCTTGTCATTATGGAAGGTAGTTTGTTGTTCAGATTTTTATTACTCCAATGGATGGTAGCCTTGTCATTATGGAAGGTAGTCTGTTGTCGAGATTTTGTTACTCCAATGGATGGTAGCCTTGTCATTACCGAAGGTAGTCGGTCGTTGATATTTTTGTTACTCCAATGGATGGTAGCCTTGTCATTATGGAAGGTAGTCTGTTGTTCAGATTTTTGTTACTCCAATGGATGATAGCATTGTCATTATGGAAGGTAGTCTATTGTCGAGATTTTTGTTATTCCAATGGATGGTAGCCTTGTCATTATGGAAGGTAGTCTACTGTCGAGATTTTTGATACTCCAATGGATGGTAGCCTTGTAATTATTGAAGGTAGTATATTTTCGAGATTTTTTTTACTCCAATTGATGGTAGCCTTGTCATTATGGAAGGTAGTCTGTCGTTGAGATTTCTGTTACTCCAATGGATTGTAGCCTTGTCATTATGGAAGGTAGTCTGTTGTTCATATTTTTGTTACTCCAATGGATGGTAGGCTTGTCATTTTTGAAGGTAGTCTGTTGTCGAGAATATTTTATTCCATTGGATGGTAGCCTTGTCATTATGGATGGTAGTCTGTTTTTGAGATTTTTGTTATTCCAATGGATGCTAATCATGTCATTATGAAAGGTAGTCTTTTGTCGAGATTTTTGTTACTCCAATGGATGGTAGCCTTGTCATTATTGAAGGTAGTCTATTGTTGATATCTTTGTTACTCTAATGGATGATAGCCTTGTCATTATGGAAGGTAGTCTATTGTCGAGATTTTTGTTATTCCAATGGATGGTAGCGTTGTCATTATGGAAGGTAGTCTGCTGTAGAGATTTTTGTTACTCCAAAGGATGGTATCCTTTTCATTATGGAAGGTAGTCTGTCGTTGAGATTTCTGTTACTCCTATGGATTGTAGCCTTTTCATTATGGAAGGTAGTTTGTTGTTCAGATTTTTGTTACTCCAATGGATGCTAGCCATGTCATTATGGAAGGTAGTCTATTGTTGAGATTTTTGTTATTCCAATGAATGGTAACCTTGTCATTATGGAAGGTAGTCTTTTGTCTAGATTGTTGTTACACCAATGAATGGAATCCTTGTAATTATTGAAGGTGGTTCGTTGTCGATATCTTTGTTACTCCAATGGATGATAGCCTTGTCATTATGCAAGGTAGTATATTGTTCAGATTTTTGTTACTCCAATGGATGGTACCCTTGTCATTATGGAAGGTAGTATTTTGTCGATATTTTTGTTACTCGAATGGATGGTAGCATCGTCATTATTAAAGGTAGTTTGTTGTCGATATCTCTGTTACTCTAATGGAAGATAGCCTTGTCATTATGGAAGCTAGCCTTTTGTCGATATTTTTGTTACTCCAATGGATGGTAGCGTTTTCATTATGGAAGGTAGTTTGTTGTCGAGATTTTTAATACTCCAATGGATGGTAGCCTTGTCATTATGGAAGGTAGTCTGTTGTTTATATTTTTGTTATTCCAATGGATGGTAACCTTGTCATTATGGAAGGTAGTCTTTTGTCATGATTTTTGTTACTCCAAAGGATGGTAGCCTTGTCATTTTTGAAGGTAGTCTGTTGTCGATATCTTTGTTACTCTAATGGATGATAGCCTTGTCATTATGGAAGGTAGTCTGTTGTTCATATTTTTAATACTCCAATGGATGGTAGCCTTGTCATTATGAAAGGTAGCCTGTTGTCGATATTTTGTTACTCCAATGGATGGTAGCCTTGTCATTGCGGAAGGTAGTCGGTCGTTGAGATTTCTGTTACTCCAATGGATGATAGCATTGTCATTATGGAAGGTAGTCTATTGTCGAGATTTTTGTTATTCCAATGGATGGTAGCCTTGTCATTACGCAAGGTAGTCTACTGTCGAGATTTTTGATACTCCAATGGATGGTAGCCTTGTAATTATGGAAGGTAATATATTTTCGAGATTTTTTTACTCCAATGGATGGTAGCCTTGTCATTATGGACGGAAGTCTATCGTTGAGATTTCTGTTACTCCAATGGATTGTAGCCTTGTCATTATGGAAGGTAGTCTGTTGTCCATATTTTTGTTACTCCAATGGATGGTAGCCTTGTCATTTTGGAAGGTAGTCTGTTGTCGAGAATATTTTATTCCATTGGATGGTAGCCTTGTCATTATGGAAGGTAGTCTGTTTATGAGATTTTTGTTATTCCAATGGATGCTAACCATGTCATTATGAAAGGTAGTCTTTTGTCGAGATTTTTGTTACTCCAATGGATGGTAGCCTTGTCATTATTGAAGGTAGTCTATTGTCGATATCTTTGTTACTCTAATGGATGGTAGCCTTGTCATTATGGAAGGTAGTCTATTGTCGAGATTTTTCTTATTCCAATGGATGGTAGCCTTGTCATTATGGAAGGTAGTCTGTTGTAGAGATTTTTGTTACTCGAATGGATGGTAGCATTGTCATTATTGAACGTAGATTGTTGTCGATATCTCTGTTACTCCAATGAATGATAGCCTTGTCATTCTGGAAGGTAGTCTTTTGTCGATATTTTTGTTACTCCAATGGATGGTAGCCTTTTCATTATGGAAGGTAGTCTGTTGTCGAGATTTTGTTACTCTAATGGATGGTAGCCTTGTCATTATGGAACATAGTCTGTTTTCAATATTTTTGTTACTCCAATGGATGGTAGCCTTGTCATTATGGAAGGTAGTCTATTGTTTATATTGTTGTTATTCCAATGGATGGTAACCTTGTCATTATGGAAGGTAGTCTTTTGTCGAGATTTTTGTTACTCCAATGGATGGTAGCCTTGTCATTATTGAAGGTAGTCTATTGTCGATATCTTTGTTACTCTAATGGATGGTAGCCTTGTCATTATGGAAGGTAGTCTATTGTCGAGATTTTTCTTATTCCAATGGATGGTAGCCTTGTCATTATGGAAGGTAGTCTGTTGTAGAGATTTTTGTTACTCGAATGGATGGTAGCATTGTCATTATTGAACGTAGATTGTTGTCGATATCTCTGTTACTCCAATGAATGATAGCCTTGTCATTCTGGAAGGTAGTCTTTTGTCGATATTTTTGTTACTCCAATGGATGGTAGCCTTTTCATTATGGAAGGTAGTCTGTTGTCGAGATTTTGTTACTCTAATGGATGGTAGCCTTGTCATTATGGAACATAGTCTGTTTTCAATATTTTTGTTACTCCAATGGATGGTAGCCTTGTCATTATGGAAGGTAGTCTGTTGTTTATATTGTTGTTATTCCAATGGATGGTAACCTTGTCATTATGGAAGGTAGTCTTTTGTCGAGATTTTTGTTACTCCATTGGATGGTAGCCTTGTCATTTTTGAAGGTAGTCTGTTGTCGATATCTTTGTTACTCTAATGGATGATAGCCTTGTCATTACGGAAGGTAGTCTGTTGTTCATATTTTTATTACTCCAATGGATGGTAGCCTTGTCATTATGGAAGGTAGCCTGTTGTCGATATTTTGTTACTCCAATGGATGGTAGCCTTGTCATTACGGAAGGTAGTCGGTCGTTGAGATTTCTATTACTCCAATGGATGGTAGCCTTGTCATTATGGAAGTTAGTCTGTTGTTCATATTTTTGTTACTCCAATGGATGATAGCATTGTCATTATGGAAGGTAGTCTATTGTCGAGATTTTTGTTATTCCAATGGATGGTAGCCTTTTCATTATGGAAGGTAGTCTACTGTCGTGATTTTTGATACTCCAATGGATGGTAGCCTTGTAATTATGGAAGGTAGTATATTGTCGAGATTTTTTTTACTCCAATGGATGGTAGCCTTGTGTTTATGGAAGGTAGTCTGTAGTTGAGATTTCTGTTACTCCAATGGATTGTAGCCTTGTCATTATGGAAGGTATTCTGTTGTTCAGGTTTTTGTTACTCCAATGGATGGTAGCCTTGTCATTATGGAAGGTAATCTGTTGTCGAGAATATTTTATTCCATTGGATGGTAGCCTTGTCATTATGGAAGGTAGTATGTTTTTGAGATTTTTTTTATTCTAATGGATGGTAACCATGTCATTATGAAAGGTAGTCTTTTGTCGAGATTTTTGTTACTCTAATGGATGGTAGCCTTGTTATTATTGAAGGTAGTCTATTGTCGATATCTTTGTTACTCCAATGGATGGTAGCCTTGTCATTATGGAAGGTAGTCTATTGTCGAGATTTTTGTTATTCCAATGGATGGTAGCCTTGTCATTATGGAAGGTAGTATGTTGTAGAGATTTTTGTTACTCCAAAGGATGGTAGCCTTGTCATTATGGACGGAAGTCTATCGTTGAGATTTCTGTTACTCCAATGGATTGTAGCCTTGTCATTATGGAAGGTAGTCTGTTGTCCATATTTTTGTTACTCCAATGGATGGTAGCCTTGTCATTTTGGAAGGTAGTCTGTTGTCGAGAATATTTTATTCCATTGGATGGTAGCCTTGTCATTATGGAAGGTAGTCTGTTTATGAGATTTTTGTTATTCCAATGGATGCTAACCATGTCATTATGAAAGGTAGTCTTTTGTCGAGATTTTTGTTACTCCAATGGATGGTAGCCTTGTCATTATTGAAGGTAGTCTATTGTCGATATCTTTGTTACTCTAATGGATGGTAGCCTTGTCATTATGGAAGGTAGTCTATTGTCGAGATTTTTCTTATTCCAATGGATGGTAGCCTTGTCATTATGGAAGGTAGTCTGTTGTAGAGATTTTTGTTACTCGAATGGATGGTAGCATTGTCATTATTGAACGTAGATTGTTGTCGATATCTCTGTTACTCCAATGAATGATAGCCTTGTCATTCTGGAAGGTAGTCTTTTGTCGATATTTTTGTTACTCCAATGGATGGTAGCCTTTTCATTATGGAAGGTAGTCTGTTGTCGATATTTTGTTACTCTAATGGATGGAAGCCTTGTCATTATGGAACATAGTCTGTTTTCAATATTTTTGTTACTCCAA
The DNA here is from genome assembly GCA_948472305.1 of Vicia faba. Lineage (NCBI taxonomy): Eukaryota > Viridiplantae > Streptophyta > Magnoliopsida > Fabales > Fabaceae > Vicia > Vicia faba. Next base: position 677,008,927 of record OX451739.1, on the reverse strand, counting down.
TGGATGGTAGCCTTGTCATTATGGAAGGTAGTCTATTGTTTATATTGTTGTTATTCCAATGGATGGTAACCTTGTCATTATGGAAGGTAGTCTTTTGTCGAGATTTTTGTTACTCCAATGGATGGCAGCCTTGTCATTATTGAAGGTAGTCTATTGTCGATATCTTTGTTACTCTAATGGATGGTAGCCTTGTCATTATGGAAGGTAGTCTATTGTCGAGATTTTTCTTATTCCAATGGATGGTAGCCTTGTCATTATGGAAGGTAGTCTGTTGTAGAGATTTTTGTTACTCGAATGGATGGTAGCATTGTCATTATTGAACGTAGATTGTTGTCGATATCTCTGTTACTCCAATGAATGATAGCCTTGTCATTCTGGAAGGTAGTCTTTTGTCGATATTTTTGTGACTCCAATGGATGGTAGCCTTTTCATTATGGAAGGTAGTCTGTTGTCGAGATTTTGTTACTCTAATGGATGGTAGCCTTGTCATTATGGAACATAGTCTGTTTTCAATATTTTTGTTACTCCAATGGATGGTAGCCTTGTCATTATGGAAGGTAGTCTGTTGTTTATATTGTTGTTATTCCAATGGATGGTAACCTTGTCATTATGGAAGGTAGTCTTTTGTCGAGATTTTTGTTACTCCATTGGATGGTAGCCTTGTCATTTTTGAAGGTAGTCTGTTGTCGATATCTTTGTTACTCTAATGGATGATAGCCTTGTCATTACGGAAGGTAGTCTGTTGTTCATATTTTTATTACTCCAATGGATGGTAGCCTTGTCATTATGGAAGGTAGCCTGTTGTCGATATTTTGTTACTCCAATGGATGGTAGCCTTGTCATTACGGAAGGTAGTCGGTCGTTGAGATTTCTATTACTCCAATGGATGGTAGCCTTGTCATTATGGAAGTTAGTCTGTTGTTCATATTTTTGTTACTCCAATGGATGATAGCATTGTCATTATGGAAGGTAGTCTATTGTCGAGATTTTTGTTATTCCAATGGATGGTAGCCTTTTCATTATGGAAGGTAGTCTACTGTCGTGATTTTTGATACTCCAATGGATGGTAGCCTTGTAATTATGGAAGGTAGTATATTGTCGAGATTTTTTTTACTCCAATGGATGGTAGCCTTGTGTTTATGGAAGGTAGTCTGTAGTTGAGATTTCTGTTACTCCAATGGATTGTAGCCTTGTCATTATGGAAGGTAGTCTGTTGTTCAGGTTTTTGTTACTCCAATGGATGGTAGCCTTGTCATTATGGAAGGTAATCTGTTGTCGAGAATATTTTATTCCATTGGATGGTAGCCTTGTCATTATGGAAGGTAGTATGTTTTTGAGATTTTTGCTATTCTAATGGATGGTAACCATGTCATTATGAAAGGTAGTCTTTTGTCGAGATTTTTGTTACTCTAATGGATGGTAGCCTTGTCATTATTGAAGGTAGTCTATTGTGGATATCTTTGTTACTCCAATGGATGGTAGCCTTGTCATTATGGAAGGTAGTCTATTGTCGAGATTTTTGTTATTCCAATGGATGGTAGCCTTGTCATTATGGAAGGTAGTATGTTGTAGAGATTTTTGTTACTCCAAAGGATGGTAGCCTTTTCTTTATGGAAGGTAGTCTGTCGTTGAGATTTTTGTTACTCCTATGGATTGTAGCCTTGTCATTATGGAAGGTAGTCTGTTGTTCAGATTTTTGTTACTCCAATGGATGTTAGCCTTGTCATTATGGAAGGTAGTCTATTGTCGAGATTTTTTTTATTCCAATGGATAGTAGCCTTGTCATTATTAAAGGTAGTCAGTCATTGAGATTTATGTTACTTCAATGGATAGTAGCCTTGTCATTATGGAAGATAGTCTGTTGTTCAGATTTTTGTTACTCCAATGGATGGTAACCTTGTCATTATGGAAGGTAGTCTGTTGTCAATATTTTTGTTATTCCATTGGATGGTAGCATTGTCATTATGGAAGGTAGTCTGTTGTCGAGATTTTTGTTTTTCCAATGGATGGTAACCTTATCATTATGGAAGGTAGTATGTTGTAAAGATTTGTGTTATTCCAATGTATGGTAACCTTGTCTTTATGGATGGTAGCCTTGTCTTTATGGAAGGTATTCTGTCGTTGAGATTTTTGTTACTCCAATGGATGGTAGCCTTATCATTATGGAACGTAGTATGTCGTTGAGATTTTAGTTACTCCAATGGATGTTAGCCTTGTCATTATGGAAGGTAGTCTATTGTCAAGATATTTCTTATTCCAATGGATTGTAGCCTTGTCATTATGGAAGGTAGTCTTTTGTTGAGATTTTTGTTATTCCAATGGATGGTAGCCTTGTCATTATTGAAGTTAGTCTATCGTTGAGAATTTTGTTACTCCAATGGATTGTAGCCTTGTCATTATGGAAGGTAGTTTGTTCGTCAGACTTTTGTTACTCCAATGAATGGTAGCCTTGTGATTATGGAAGGTAGAATGTTTTCGATATTTTTGTTATTCCATTGGATGGTAGCCTTGTCATTATGAAAGGTAGTCTGTTGTCGAGATTTTTGTTATTCCAATGGATGGTAACCTAGTCATTATGGAAGCTAGTATTTTGTCGATATTTTTGTTACTCGAATGGATGGTAGCGTTGTCATTATTGAAGGTAGTTTGTTATCGATATCTTTGTTACTCCAATGGATGATAGCCTTTTCATTATGGAAGGTAGTCTTTTTTCGATATTTTTGTTACTCCTATGGATGGTAGCCTTTTCATTATGGAAGGTAGTCTATTGTCGAAATTTTGTTACTCTAATTGATGGTAGCCTTGTCATTATGGAACATAGTATGTTGTCAATATTTTTGTTACTCCAATGGATGGTAGCCTTGTCATTATGGAAGGTAGTCTGTTGTTTATATTTTTGTTATTCCAATGGATGGTAACCTTGTCATTATGGAAGGTAGTCTTTTTTCGATATTTTTCTTACTCCAATGGATGGTAGCCTTGTCATTATTGAAGGTAGTTTGTTGTCGATATATTTGTTACTCCAATGGATGATAGCCTTGTCATTATGGAAAGTAGTCTATTGTTCATATTTTTATTACTCCAATGGATGGTAGCCTTGTCATTATGGAAGGTAGACTGTTGTCAAGATTTTGTTACTGCAATGGATGGTAGCCTTGTCATTACGAAAGGTAGTCGGTCGTTGGGATTTCTGTTATTCCAATGGATGGTAGCCTTGTCATTATGGAAGGTAGTCTGTAGTTGAGATTTCTGTTACTCCAATGGATTGTAGCCTTGTCATTATGGAAGGTAGTCTGTTGTTCAGATTTTTGTTACTCCAATGGATGGTAGCCTTGTCATTATGGAAGGTAATCTGTTGTCGAGAATATTTTATTCCATTGGATGGTAGCCTTGTCATTATGGAAGGTAGTATGTTTTTGAGATTTTTGTTATTCTAATGGATGGTAACCATGTCATTATGAAAGGTAGTCTTTTGTCGAGATTTTTGTTACTCCAATGGATGGTAGCCTTGTCATTATGGAAGGTAGTCTATTGTCGATATTTTTGTTACTCCAATGGATGGTAGCCTTGTCATTATGGAAGGTAGTCTATTGTCGAGATTTTTGTTATTCCAATGGATGGTAGCCTTGTCATTATGGAAGGTAGTCTGTTGTAGAGATTTTTGTTACTCCAAAGGATGGTAGCCTTTTCTTTATGGAAGGTAGTCTGTCGTTGAGATTTTTGTTACTCCTATGGATTGTAGCCTTGTCATTATGGAAGGTAGTCTGTTGTTCAGATTTTTGTTACTCCAATGGATGTTAGCCTTGTCATTATGGAAGGTAGTCTATTGTCGAGATTTTTTTTATTCCAATGGATAGTAGCCTTGTCATTATTAAAGGTAGTCAGTCGTTGAGATTTATGTTACTTCAATGGATAGTAGCCTTGTCATTATGGAAGATAGTCTGTTGTTCAGATTTTTGTTACTCCAATGGATGGTAACCTTGTCATTATGGAAGGTAGTCTGTTGTCAATATTTTTGTTATTCCATTGGATGGTAGCATTGTCATTATGGAAGGTAGTCTGTTGTCGAGATTTTTGTTTTTCCAATGGATGGTAACCTTATCATTATGGAAGGTAGTCTGTTGTCAAGATTTGTGTTATTCCAATGTATGGTAACCTTGTCTTTATGGATGGTAGCCTTGTCTTTATGGAAGGTATTCTGTCGTTGAGATTTTTGTTACTCCAATGGATGGTAGCCTTATCATTATGGAACGTAGTATGTCGTTGAGATTTTAGTTACTCCAATGGATGTTAGCCTTGTCATTATGGAAGGTAGTCTATTGTCAAGATATTTCTTATTCCAATGGATTGTAGCCTTGTCATTATGGAAGGTAGTCTTTTGTTGAGATTTTTGTTATTCCAATGGATGGTAGCCTTGTCATTATTGAAGTTAGTCTATCGTTGAGAATTTTGTTACTCCAATGGATTGTAGCCTTGTCATTATGGAAGGTAGTTTGTTCGTCAGACTTTTGTTACTCCAATGAATGGTAGCCTTGTGATTATGGAAGGTAGAATGTTTTCGATATTTTTGTTATTCCATTGGATGGTAGCCTTGTCATTATGAAAGGTAGTCTGTTGTCGAGATTTTTGTTATTCCAATGGATGGTAACCTAGTCATTATGGAAGCTAGTATTTTGTCGATATTTTTGTTACTTGAATGGATGGTAGCGTTGTCATTATTGAAGGTAGTTTGTTATCGATATCTTTGTTACTCCAATGGATGATAGCCTTTTCATTATGGAAGGTAGTCTTTTTTCGATATTTTTGTTACTCCAATGGATGGTAGCCTTTTCATTATGGAAGGTAGTCTATTGTCGAGATTTTGTTACTCTAATTGATGGTAGCCTTGTCATTATGGAACATAGTCTGTTGTCAATATTTTTGTTACTCCAATGGATTGTAGCCTTGTCATTATGGAAGGTAGTCTGTTGTTTATATTTTTGTTATTCCAATGGATGGTAACCTTGTCATTATGGAAGGTAGTCTTTTTTCGATATTTTTCTTACTCCAATGGATGGTAGCCTTGTCATTATTGAAGGTAGTTTGTTGTCGATATATTTGTTACTCCAATGGATGATAGCCTTGTCATTATGGAAGGTAGTCTATTGTTCATATTTTTATTACTCCAATGGATGGTAGCCTTGTCATTATGGAAGGTAGACTGTTGTCAAGATTTTGTTACTGCAATGGATGGTAGCCTTGTCATTACGAAAGGTAGTCGGTCATTGGGATTTCTGTTATTCCAATGGATGGTAGCCTTGTCATTATGGAAGGTAGTATGTTGTTCAGGTTTTTGTTACTCTAATGGACGATAGCCTTGTCATTATGGAAGGTAGTATATTGTCGTGATTTTTGTTATTCCAATGGATGGTAGCCTTGTCATTATGGAGGGTAATATGTTGTCGAGATTTTTGATACTCCATTGAATGGTAGACTTGTAATTATGGAAGGTAGTATATTGTCGAATTTTTTTTACTCCAATGGATGGTAGCCTTGTCATTATGGAAGGTAGTCTGTAGTTGAGATTTCTGTTACTCCAATGGATTGTAGCCTTGTCATTATGGAAGGTAGTCTGTTGTTCAGATTTTTGTTACTCCAATGGATGGTAGCCTTGTCATTATGGAAGGTAATCTGTTGTCGAGAATATTTTATTCCATTGGATGGTAGCCTTGTCATTATGGAAGGTAGTATGTTTTTGAGATTTTTGTTATTCTAATGGATGGTAACCATGTCATTATGAAAGGTAGTCTTTTGTCGAGATTTTTGTTACTCCAATGGATGGTAGCCTTGTCATTATGGAAGGTAGTCTATTGTCGAGATTTTTGTTATTCCAATGGATGGTAGCCTTGTCATTATGGAAGGTAGTCTGTTGTAGAGATTTTTGTTACTCCAAAGGATGGTAGCCTTTTCTTTATGGAAGGTAGTCTGTCGTTGAGATTTTTGTTACTCCTATGGATTGTAGCCTTGTCATTATGGAAGGTAGTCTGTTGTTCAGATTTTTGTTACTCCAATGGATGTTAGCCTTGTCATTATGGAAGGTAGTCTATTGTCGAGATTTTTTTTATTCCAATGGATAGTAGCCTTGTCATTATTAAAGGTAGTCAGTCGTTGAGATTTATGTTACTTCAATGGATAGTAGCCTTGTCATTATGGAAGATAGTCTGTTGTTCAGATTTTTGTTACTCCAATGGATGGTAACCTTGTCATTATGGAAGGTAGTCTGTTGTCAATATTTTTGTTATTCTATTGGATGGTAGCATTGTCATTATGGAAGGTAGTCTGTTGTCGAGATTTTTGTTTTTCCAATGGATGGTAACCTTATCATTATGGAAGGTAGTCTGTTGTCAAGATTTGTGTTATTCCAATGTATGGTAACCTTGTCTTTATGGATGATAGCCTTGTCTTTATGGAAGGTATTCTGTCGTTGAGATTTTTGTTACTCCAATGGATGGTAGCCTTATCATTATGGAACGTAGTATGTCGTTGAGATTTTAGTTACTCCAATGGATGTTAGCCTTGTCATTATGGAAGGTAGTCTATTGTCAAGATATTTCTTATTCCAATGGATTGTAGCCTTGTCATTATGGAAGGTAGTCTTTTGTTGAGATTTTTGTTATTCCAATGGATGGTAGCCTTGTCATTATTGAAGTTAGTCTATCGTTGAGAATTTTGTTACTCCAATGGATTGTAGCCTTGTCATTATGGAAGGTAGTTTGTTCGTCAGACTTTTGTTACTCCAATGAATGGTAGCCTTGTGATTATGGAAGGTAGAATGTTTTCGATATTTTTGTTATTCCATTGGATGGTAGCCTTGTCATTATGAAAGGTAGTCTGTTGTCGAGATTTTTGTTATTCCAATGGATGGTAACCTAGTCATTATGGAAGCTAGTATTTTGTCGATATTTTTGTTACTTGAATGGATGGTAGCGTTGTCATTATTGAAGGTAGTTTGTTATCGATATCTTTGTTACTCCAATGGATGATAGCCTTTTCATTATGGAAGGTAGTCTTTTTTCGATATTTTTGTTACTCCAATGGATGGTAGCCTTTTCATTATGGAAGGTAGTCTATTGTCGAGATTTTGTTACTCTAATTGATGGTAGCCTTGTCATTATGGAACATAGTCTGTTGTCAATATTTTTGTTACTCCAATGGATTGTAGCCTTGTCATTATGGAAGGTAGTCTGTTGTTTATATTTTTGTTATTCCAATGGATGGTAACCTTGTCATTATGGAAGGTAGTCTTTTTTCGATATTTTTCTTACTCCAATGGATGGTAGCCTTGTCATTATTGAAGGTAGTTTGTTGTCGATATATTTGTTACTCCAATGGATGATAGCCTTGTCATTATGGAAGGTAGTCTATTGTTCATTTTTTTATTACTCCAATGGATGGTAGCCTTGTCATTATGGAAGGTAGACTGTCATTGGGATTTCTGTTATTCCAATGGATGGTAGCCTTGTCATTATGGAAGGTAGTATGTTGTTCAGGTTTTTGTTACTCTAATGGACGATAGCCTTGTCATTATGGAAGGTAGTATATTGTCGTGATTTTTGTTATTCCAATGGATGGTAGCCTTGTCATTATGGAGGGTAATATGTTGTCGAGATTTTTGATACTCCATTGAATGGTAGACTTGTAATTATGGAAGGTAGTATATTGTCGAGATTTTTTTTACTCCAATGGATGGTAGCCTTGTCATTATGGAAGGTAGTATGTCGATGAGATTTCTGTTACTCAAATGGATTGTAGCCTTGTCATTATGGAAGGTAGTCTGTTGTTCAGATTATTGTTACTCCAATGGATGGTAGACTTGTCCTTATGGAAGGTAATTTGTTGTCGAGAATATTTTATTCCATTGGATGGTAGACTTTTCATTATGGTAGGTAGTATGTTTTTGAGATTTTTGTTATTCTAATGGATGGTAACCATGTCATTATTAAAGGTAGTCTTTTGTCGAGATTTTTGTTACTCCAATGGATGGTAGCCTTGTCATTAATGAAGGTAGTCTATTGTCGATATCTTTGTTACTCCAATGGATGGTAGCCTTGTCATTATGGAAGGTAGTCTATTGTTGAGATTTTTGTTATTCCAATGAATGGTAGCCTTGTCATTATGGAAGGTAGTTCTTTGTAGAGATTTTTGTTACTCCAAAGGATGGTAGCCTTTTCATTATGGAAGGTAGTCTATCGTTGAGATTTTTGTTACTCCTATGGATTGTAGCCTTGTCATTATGGAAGGTAGTCTATTGTTCAGATTTTTGTTACTCCAATGGATGCTAGCCTTGTCATTATGGAAGGTAGTCTATTGTCGAAATTTTTGTTATTCCAATGGATGGTAACCTTGTCATTATGGAAGGTAGTCTTTTGTCTAGATTGTTGTTACTCCAATGGATGGAAGCCTTGTAATTATTGAAGGTGTTCTATTGTCGATATCTTTGTTACTCCAATGGATGATAGCCTTGTCATTATGCAAGGTAGTCTATTGTTCAGATTTTTGTTACTCCAATGGATGGTAGCCTTGTCATTATGGAAGGGAGTCTATTGTCGAGATTTTTGTTATTCCAATGGATTGTAGCCTGGTCATTATGGAAGGTAGTCTTTTTTCGATATTTTTGTTACTCCAATGGCTGGTAGCCTTTTCATTATGGCAGGTAGTCTATTGTCCAGATTTTGTTACTCTAATGGATGGTAGCCTTGTCATTATGGAACATAGTCTGTTGTCAATATTTTTGTTACTCCAATGGATGGTAGCCTTGTCATTATGGAAGGTAGTTTGTTGTCGAGATTTTTGATAATCCAATGGATGGTAGCCTTGTCATTATGGAATGTAGTCTGTTGATTATATTTTTGTTATTCCAATGGATGGTAACCTTGTCATTATGGAAGGTAGTCTTTTGTCGAGATTTTTGTTACTCCAATGGATGGTAGCCTTGTCATTATTGAAGGTAGTTTGTTGTTGATATCTTTGTTACTCCAATGGACGATAGCCTTGTCATTATGGAAGGTAGTCTATTGTTCATATTTTTATTACTCCAATGGATGGTAGCCTTGTAATTATGGAAGGTAGACTGTTGTCAAGATTTTGTTACTGCAATGGATGGTAGCCTTGTCATTACAAAAGGTAGTCGGTCGTTGGGATTTCTGTTACTCCAATGGATGGTAGCCTTGTCATTATTGAAGGTAGTATGTTGTTCATATTTTTGTTACTCTAATGGACGATAGCCTTGTCATTATGGAAGGTAGTATATTGTCGTGATTTTTGTTATTCCAATGGATGGTAGCCTTGTCATTATGGAGGGTAATATGTTGTCGAGATTTTTGATACTCGAATGAATGGTAGACTTGTAATTATGGATGGTAGTTTATTGTCGAGATTTTTTTTACTCCAATGGATGGTAGCCTTGTCATTATGGAAGGTAGTATGTCGTTGAGATTTCTGTTACTCCAATGGATTGTAGCCTTGTCATTATGGAAGGTAGTCTGTTGTTCAGATTTTTGTTACTCCAATGGATGGTAGACTTGTCCTTATGGAAGGTAATCTGTTGTCGAGAATATTTTATTCCATTGGATGGTAGACTTGTCATTATGGTAGGTAGTATGTTTTTGAGATTTTTGTTATTCTAATGGATGGTAACCTTGTCATTATGAAAGGTAGTCTTTTGTCGAGATTTTTGTTACTCCAATGGATGGTAGCCTTGTCATTAATGAAGGTAGTCTAATGTCGATATCTTTGTTACTCCAATGGATGGTAGCCTTCTCATTATGGAAGGTAGTCTATTGTCGAGAATTTTGTTATTCCAATGAATGGTAGCCTTGTCATTATGGAAGGTAGACTGTTGTAGAGATTTTTGTTACTCCAAAGGATGGTAGCCTTTTCATTATGGAAGGTAGTCTATCATTGAGATTTTTGTTACTCCTATGGATTGTAGCCTTGTCATTATGGAAGGTAGTCTATTGTTTAGATTTTTGTTACTCCAATGGATGCTAGCCTTGTCATTATGGAAGGTAGTCTATTGTCGAGATTTTTGTTATTCCAATGGATGGTAACCTTGTCATTATGGAAGGTAGTCTTTTGTCTAGATTGTTGTTACTCCAATGGATGGAAGCCTTGTAATTATTGAAGGTGGTCTGTTGTCGATATCTTTGTTACTCCAATGGATGATAGCCTTGTCATTATGCAAGGTAGTATATTGTTCAGATTTTTGTTACTCCAATGGATGGTAGCCTTGTCATTATGGAAGGTAGTCTATTGTCGAGATTTTTGTTATTCAAATGGATTGTAGTCTGGTCATTATGGAAGGTAGTCTTTTTTCGATATTTTTGTTACTCCAATGGATGGTATCCTTTTCATTATGGAAGGTAGTCTATTGTCGAGATTTTGTTACTCTAATGGATGGTAGCCTTGTCATTATGGAACATAGTCTGTTGTCAATATTTTTGTTACTCCAATGGATGGTAGCCTTGTCATTATGGAAGGTAGTTTGTTGTCGAGATTTTTGATAATCCAATGGATGGTAGCCTTGTCATTATGGAATGTAGTCTGTTGATTATATTTTTGTTATTTCAATGGATGGTAACCTTGTCATTATGGAAGGTAGTCTTTTGTCGAGATTTTTGTTACTCCAATGGATGGTAGCCTTGTCATTATTGAAGGTAGTTTGTTGTCGATATCTTTGTTACTCCAATGGACGATAGCCTTGTCATTATGGAAGGTAGTCTATTGTTCATATTTTTATTACTCCAATGGATGGTAGCCTTGTAATTATGGAAGGTAGACTGTTGTCAAGATTTTGTTACTGCAATGGATGGTAGCCTTGTCATTACGAAAGGTAGTCGGTCGTTGGGATTTCTGTTACTCCAATGGATGGTAGCCTTGTCATTATGGAAGGTAGTATGTTGTTCATATTTTTGTTACTCTAATGGACGATAGCCTTGTCATTATGGAAGGTAGTATATTGTCGTGATTTTTGTTATTCCAATGGATGGTAGCCTTGTCATTATGGAGGGTAATATGTTGTCGAGATTTTTGATACTCCAATGAATGGTAGACTTGTAATTATGGAAGGTAGTATGTTGAAGAGATTTTTTTTACTCCAATGGATGGTAGCCTTGTCATTACGGAAGGTAGTCTATCGTTGAGATTTCTGTTACTCCAATGGATTGTAGCCTTTTCATTATGGAAGGTAGTCTGTTGTTGAGATTTTTGTTATTCTATTGGATGGTAGCCTTGTCATTATGGAAGGTAGTCTCTTATCGAGATTTTTGTTATTCCAATGGATGGTAACCTTGTCATTATGGAAGGTAGTCTATTGTCGAGATTTGTGTTACCCCAATGTATGGCAGCCTTGTCGTTATCGAATGTAGTCTGTTGTCGATATTTTTGTTACTAAAATGGATGGTATCCTTGTCATTATGGAAGTTAGTTTGTCGTTGAGATTTCTGTTACTCCAATGGATTGTAGCCTTGTCATTATGGAAGGTAGTGTGTTATTCAGATTTTTGTTACTCCGATGGATTATAGCCTTGTCATTATAGAAGGTAGTCTATTGTCGAGATTGTTGTTATTCCAATGGATGGTAGCCTTGTCATTATGGAAGGTAGTCTGTTGTCGAGATTTGTGTTACTCCCATAGATTGTAGCCTTGTCATTATGGAAGGTAGTATGTTGTCGAGATTTTTGTTACTCAAATGGATGGTAGCCTTGTCTTTATGGAAGGTAGTCTGTTGTAGTGATTTTTGTTACTCCAATGGATGGTAGACTTTTCATTATGGAAGGTAGTCTATTGTTGAGATTTTTGTTACTCCAATGGATTGTAGCCTTGTCAATATTGAAGGTAGTTTGATGTTCAGATTTTTGTTACTCCAATGGATGCTAGCCTTGTCATTATGGAAGGTAGTCTATTGTCGAGATTTTTGTTATTCCAATGGATGTTAACCTTGTCATTATGGAAGGTAGTCTTTTGTCTAGATTGTTGTTACTCCAATGGATGATAGCCTTGTCATTATAGAAGTTAGTCTATTGTCGAGATTTTTGTTATTCCAATGGATGGTATCCTTGTCATTATGGAAGGTAATCTGTTGTCGAGATTTTTGATACTCCAATGGATGGTAGCGTTGTTATTATGGAAGGTAGTCTGTCGTTGAGATTTCTGTTACTCCATTGGATTGTAGCCTTGTCATTATGGAAGGTAGTGTGTTGTTCAGATTTTTGTTACTCCAATGGATGGTAACCTTGTCATTATGGAAGGTAGTCTATTGTCGAGATTTTTGTTATTCTATTGGATGGTAGCCTTGTCATTGTGAAAGGTAGTCTGTTGTCGAGATTTGTGTTACTCCAATTTATGGTAGCCTTGTCGTTATCGAAGGTAGTCTGTTGTCGAGATTTTTGTTACTCAAATGGATGGTAGCCTTGTCTTTATGGAAGGTAGTCTGTCGTTGAGATTTTTGTTACTCCAATGGATGGTAGCCTTGTCATTACGGAAGTTAGTATGTCAATGAGATTTTTGTTACTCTAATGTATGTTAGACTTGTCATTATAGAAGGTAGTCTATTGTCGAGATATTTTTTATTCCAATGGATTGTAGCCTTGTCTTTAAGGAAGGTAGTCTTTTGTCGAGATTTTTGTTACTCCAATGGATAGTAGCATTGTCATTATTGAAGTTACTTTGTTGTTGAGATTTATGTTACTCCAATGGATTGTAGCCTTGTCATTATGGAAGGTTGTTTGTTCGTCAGATTTTTTTTACTCCAATGGATGGTAGACTTGTGATTATGGAAGGTAGACTGTTGTCGAGATTTTTGTTATTCCATTGGATGGTAGCGTTGTCATTATGGAAGGTAGTCTGTTGTCGAGATTTTTGTTACTCGAAAGGATGGTAGCCTTGCCATTGTTGAAGGTAGTTTGTTGTCGATATCTTTGTTACTCCAATGAATGATAGCCTTGTAGTTATGGAAGGTAGTATGTTGTCGATATTTTTGTTACTCCAATTGATGGTAGCCTTATTATTATAGAATGTAGTCAGTTGTCTAAATTTTGTTACTCTAATGGATCGTAGCCTTGTCATTATGGAACATAGTCTGTTGTCGATATTTTTGTTACTCCAATGGATGGTAGCCTTGTCATTATTGAAGGTAGTTTGTTGTAGATATTTTTTTTACTCTAATGGACGGTAGCCTTGTCATTATTGAAGGTATTCTATTGTCGATATCTTTGTTACTTCAATGGATGGTAGCCTTGTCATTATGGAAGGTAGTTTATTGTCGAGATTTTTGTTATTCCAATGGATGGTAGCCTTGTAATTATGGAAGGTAGTTTTTTGTCGAGATTTTTGTTACTCCAATGGATGGTAGCCTTGTCATTATGGAAGGTAGTCTGTTGTAGAGATTTTTGATACTCCAATGGATTGTAGCCTTGTCATTATGGAAGGTAGTCTGTTGTTCAGATTATTGTTACTCCAATGGATGCTAGCCTTGTCATTATGGAAGGTAGTATATTGTCGAGATTTTTGTTATTCCAATGGATGGTAACCTTGTCATTATGGTAGGTACTCTTTTGTCTAGATTGTTGTTACTCCAATGGATGGTAGCCTTGTCATTGTTGAAGGTGGTCTGTTGTCGATATCTTTGTACTCCAATGGATGATAGCCTTGTCATTATGCAAGGTAGTGTGTTGTTCAGATTTTTGTTACTCCAATGGATGGTAGCCTTGTCATTATGGAAGTTAGTATGTCATTGAGATTTTTGTTACTCTAATGTATGGTAGACTTGTCATTATGGAAGGTAGTCTATTGCCGAGATATTTGTTATTCCAATTGATTGTAGCCTTGTCATTATGGAAGGTAGTCTTTTGTCGAGATTTTTGTTACTCCAATGGATGGTAGCCTTGTCATTATTGAAGTTAGTTTGTCGTTGAGATTTCTGTTACTCCAATGGATTGTAGCCTTGTCATTATGGAAGGTAGTTTGTTCGTCAGATTTTTGTTACTCCAATGGATGGTAGACATGTTATTATGGAAGGTAGACTGTTGTCGAGATTTTTGTTATTCCATTGGATGGTAACCTTCTCATTATGGAAGGTAGTATTTTATCGAGATTTTTGTTACTCGAAAGGATGGTATCCATGTCATTATTGAAGGTAGTTTGTTGTCGATATCTTTGTTACTCCAATGGATGGTAGCCTTGTCATTATGGAAGTAAGTATGTCATTGAGATTTTTGTTACTCTAATGGATGGTAGACTTGTCATTATGGAAGGTAGTCTATTGTCGAGATATTTGTTATTCCAATGGATTGTAGCCTTGTCATTATGGAATGTAGTCTTTTGTCGAGATTTTTGTTACTCCAATGGATGGTAACCTTGTCATTATTGAAGTTAGTTTGTCGTTAAGATTTTTGGTACTCCAATGGATTGTAGCCTTGTCATATGGAAGGTAGTTTGTTCGTCAGATTTTTGTTACTCCAATGGATGGTAGACTTGTGATTATGGAAGGTAGACTATTGTCGAGATTTTTGGTATTCCATTGGATGGTAACCTTGTCATTATGGAAGGTAGTATTTTGTCGATATCTTTGTTACTCCAATGGATGGTAGCCTTGTCATTATGGAAGGTAGTCTGTTGTCGTGATTTTGTTACTCTAATGGATCGTAGCCTTGACATTATTGAACATAGTCTGTTGTCGATATTTTTATTACTCCAATGGATGGTAGCCTTGTCATTATTTAAGGTAGTCTATTGTCGAGACTTTTGTTATTCCAATGGATGGTAGCCTTGTCATTATGGAAGGTAGTATATTGTCGAGATTTTTGTAACTCAAAATGGATTGTAGCCTTGTCATTATGGAAGGTAGTCTATTGTCGAGATTTTTGTTACCCAAATGGATGCTAGCCTTGTAATTATGGAAGGTAGACTTTTGTAGAGATTTTTGCTACTCCAATGGATGGTAGCCTTTTCATTATGGAAGGTAGTCTGTCGTTGAGATTTCTGTTACTCCAATGGATTCTAGCCTTGTCATTATGGAAGGTAGTCTGTTGTTCAGATTTTTGTTACTCCAATGGATGCTAGCCTTGTCATTATAAAAGGTAGTCTATTGTCGATATTTTTGTTATTCCAATGGATGGTAACCTTGTCATTATGGTAGGTAGTCTTTTGTCTAGATTGTTGTTACTCCAATGGATGGTAGCCTTGTCATTATTGAAGGTGGTCTGTTGTCGATATCTTTGTTACTCCAATGGATGATAGACTTGTCATTATGGAAGGTAATCTGTTGTCGATATTTTTGTTATTCCAATGGACGGTAGCCTTGTCATTATGGAAGGTAGTTTTTTGTCGAGATTTTTGTTACTCCAATGGATTGTAGCCTTGTCATTATAGAAGGTAGTCTATTGTCGTGATTTTTGTTACCCAAATGGATGGTAGCCTTGTAATTATGGAAGGTAGTCTGTTGTAGAGATTTTTGTTACTCCAATGGATGGTAGCCTTTTCATTATGGAAGTTAGTCTATTGTTGAGATTTATGTTACTCCAATGGATTGTAGCCTTGTCATTATGGAAGGTAGTCTGATGTTCAGATTTTTGTTACTCCAATGGATGCTAGCCTTGTCATTATGGAAGTTAGTCTATTGTCGAGATTTTTGTTATTCCAATGGATGGTAACCTTGTCATTATGGAAGGTAGTCTTTTGTCTAGATTGTTGTTACTCCAATGGATGATAGCCTTGTAATTATGGAAGGTAGTCTATTGTCGAGATTTTTGTTATTCCAATGGATGGTAACCTTGTCATTATGGAAGGTAATCTGTTGTCGATATTTTTGATACTCCAATGGATGGTAGCCTTGTCATTATGGAATGTAGTCTGTCGTTGAGATTTTTGTTACTCCAATTGATTGTAGCCTTGTCATTATGGAAGGTAGTGTGTTGTTCAGATTTTTGTTACTCCAATGGATGGTAACTTTGTCATTATGGAAGGTAGTCTATTGTCGAGATTTTTGTTATTCTATTGGATGGTAGCCTTGTCATTATGGAAGGTAGTCTGTTGTCGAGATTTTTGTTATTCCAATGGGTGGTAACCTTGTCATTATGGAAGGTAGTCTGTTGTCGAGATTTGTGTTGGTCTAATGTATGGTAGCCTTGTCGTTATGGAAGGTAGTCTGTTGTCGAGATTTTTGTTACTCAAATGGATGGTAGCCTTGTCTTTATGGAAGGTAGTCTGTCGTTGAGAATTTTGTTACTCCAATGGATGGTAGCCTTGTCATTATGGAAGTTAGTATGTAATTGAGATTTTTGTTACTCTAATGGATGGTAGACTTGTCATTATGAAAGGTAGTCTATTATCGAGATATTTGTTATTCCAATGGATTGTGGCCTTGTCATTATGGAAGGTAGTCTTTTGTCGAGATTTTTGTTACTCCGATGGATGGTAGCCTTGTCATTATTGAAGTTAGTTTGTCGTTGAGATTTCTGTTGCTCCAATGGATTGTAGCCTTGTCATTATGGAAGGTAGTTTGTTCTTCAGATTTTTGTTACTCCAATGGATGGTAGACTTGTCATTATTTAAGGTAGTCTATTGTCTATATCATTGTTACTCCAATGGATGGTAGCCTTGTCATTATGGAAGGTAGTCTATTGTCGAGATTTTTGTTATTCCAATGGATGGTAGCCTTGTCATTATGGAAGGTAGTTTTTTGTCGAGATTTTTGTTACTCCAATGGATGGTAGACATGTTATTATGGAAGGTAGACTGTTGTCGAGATTTTTGTTATTCCATTGGATGGTAACCTTCTCATTATGGAAGGTAGTATTTTATCGAGATTTTTGTTACTCGAAAGGATGGTATCCATTTCATTATTGAAGGTAGTTTGTTGTCGATATCTTTGTTACTCCAATGGATGGTAGCCTTGTCATTATGGAAGTAAGTATGTCATTGAGATTTTTGTTACTATAATGGATGGTAGACTTGTCATTATGGAAGGTAGTCTATTGTCGAGATATTTGTTATTCCAATGGATTGTAGCCTTGTCATTATGGAATGTAGTCTTTTGTCGAGATTTTTGTTACTCCAATGGATGGTAACCTTGTCATTATTGAAGTTAGTTTGTCGTTGAGATTTTTGGTACTCCAATGGATTGTATCCTTGTCATATGGAAGGTAGTTTGTTCGTCAGATTTTTGTTACTCCAATGGATGGTAGACTTGTGATTATGGAAGGTAGACTATTGTCGAGATTTTTGGTATTCCATTGGATGGTAACCTTGTCATTATGGAAGGTAGTATTTTGTCGATATCTTTGTTACTCCAATGGATGGTAGCCTTGTCATTATGGAAGGTAGTCTGTTGTCGTGATTTTGTTACTCTAATGGATCGTAGCCTTGACATTATGGAACATAGTCTGTTGTCGATATTTTTGTTACTCCAATGGATGGTAGCCTTGTCATTATTTAAGGTAGTCTATTGTCGAGACTTTTGTTATTCCAATGGATGGTAGCCTTGTCATTATGGAAGGTAGTATATTGTCGAGATTTTTGTAACTCAAAATGGATTGTAGCCTTGTCATTATGGAAGGTAGTCTATTGTCGAGATTTTTGTTACCCAAATGGATGCTAGCCTTGTAATTATGGAAGGTAGACTGTTGTAGAGATTTTTGCTACTACAATGGATGGTAGCCTTTTCATTATGGAAGGTAGTCTGTCGTTGAGATTTCTGTTACTCCAATGGATTGTAGCCTTGTCATTATGGAAGGTAGTCTGTTGTTCAGATTTTTGTTACTCCAATGGATGCTAGCCTTGTCATTATAAAAGGTAGTCTATTGTCGATATTTTTGTTATTCCAATGGATGGTAACCTTGTCATTATGGTAGGTAGTCTTTTGTCTAGATTGTTGTTACTCCAATGGATGGTAGCCTTGTCATTATTGAAGGTGGTCTGTTGTCGATATCTTTGTTACTCCAATGGATGATAGACTTGTCATTATGGAAGGTAATCTGTTGTCGAGATTTTTGTTATTCCAATGGACGGTAGCCTTGTCATTATGGAAGGTAGTTTTTTGTCGAGATTTTTGTTACTCCAATGGATTGTAGCCTTGTCATTATAGAAGGTAGTCTATTGTCGAGATTTTTGTTACCCAAATGGATGGTAGCCTTGTAATTATGGAAGGTAGTCTGTTGTAGATATTTTTGTTACTCCAATGGATGGTAGCCTTTTCATTATGGAAGTTAGTCTATTGTTGAGATTTATGTTACTCCAATGGATTGTAGCCTTGTCATTATGGAAGGTAGTCTGATGTTCAGATTTTTGTTACTCCAATGGATGCTAGCCTTGTCATTATGGAAGTTAGTCTATTGTCGAGATTTTTGTTATTCCAATGGATGGTAACCTTGTCATTATGGAAGGTAGTCTTTTGTGTAGATTGTTGTTACTCCAATGGATGATAGCCTTGTAATTATGGAAGTTAGTCTATTGTCGAGATTTTTGTTATTCCAATGGATGGTAGACCTGTCATTATGGAAGGTAATCTGTTGTCGATATTTTTGATACTCCAATGGATGGTAGCCTTGTCATTATGGAATGTAGTCTGTCATTGAGATTTTTGTTACTCCAATGGATTGTAGCCTTGTCATTATGGAAGGTAGTGTGTTGTTCAGATTTTTGTTACTCCAATGGATGGTAACCTTGTCCTTATGGAAGGTAGTCTATTGTCGAGATTTTTGTTATTCTATTGGATGGTAGCCTTGTCATTATGGAAGGTAGTCTGTTGTCGATATTTTTGTTATTCCAATGGGTGGTAACCTTGTCATTATGGAAGGTAGTCTGTTGTCGAGATTTGTGTTGGTCCAATGTATGGTAGCCTTGTCGTTATGGAAGGTAGTCTGTTGTCGAGATTTTTGTTACTCAAATGGATGGTAGCCTTGTCTTTATGGAAGGTAGTCTGTCGTTTAGAATTTTGTTACTCCAATGGATGGTAGCCTTGTCATTATTGAAGTTAGTATGTCATTGAGATTTTTGTTACTCTAATGGATGGTAGACTTGTCATTATGAAAGGTAGTCTATTATCGAGATATTTGTTATTCCAATGGATTGTAGCCTTGTCATTATGGAAGGTTGTCTTTTGTCGAGATTTTTGTTACTCCGATGGATGGTAGCCTTGTCATTATTGAAGTTAGTTTGTCGTTGAGATTTCTGTTGCTCCAATGGATTGTAGCCTTGTCATTATGGAAGGTAGTTTGTTCTTCAGATTTTTGTTACTCCAATGGATGGTAGACTTGTCATTATTTAAGGTAGTCTATTGTCTATATCTTTGTTACTCCAATGGATGGTAGCCTTGTCATTATGGAAGGTAGTCTATTGTCGAGATTTTTGTTATTCCAATGGATGGTAGCCTTGTCATTATGGAAGGTAGTTTTTTGTCGAGATTTTTGTTACTCCAATGGATTGTAGCCTTGTCATTATGGAAGGTAGTCTCTTGTCGATATTTTTGTTACCCAAATGGATGGTAGCCTTGTAATTATGGAAGGTAGTCTATTGTAGAGATTTTTGTTACTCCAATGGATGGTATCCTTTTCATTATGGAAGGTAGTCTATTGTTGAGATTTATGTTACTCCAATGGATTGTAGCCTTGTAATTATGGAAGTAAGTCTGATGTTCAGATATTTGTTACTCCAATGGTTGCTAGCCTTGTCATTATGGAAGGTAGTCTATTGTCGAGATTTTTGTTATTCCAATGGATGGTAACCTTGTCATTATGGAAGGTAGTCTTTTGTCTAGATTGTTGTTACTCCAATGGATGATAGTCATGTCATTATGGAAGGTAGTCTATTATCGAGATTTTTGTTATTCCAATGGATGGTATCCTTGTCATTATGGAAGGTAATCTGTTGTCGAGATTTTTGATACTCCAATGGATGGTAGCCTTTTCATTATGGAAGGTAGTGTGTTCATCTGATTTTTGTTACTCCAATGGATGGTAAGCTTGTCATTATGGAAGGTAGTCTATTATCGAGATTTTTGTTATTCTATTGGATGGTAGCCTTGTCATTATGGAAGGTAGTCTGTTGTTGAGATTTTTCTTATTCCAATGGATGGTAACCTTGTCATTAAGGAAGGTAGTCTATTGTCGAGATTTGTGTTA
The DNA here is from genome assembly GCA_948472305.1 of Vicia faba. Lineage (NCBI taxonomy): Eukaryota > Viridiplantae > Streptophyta > Magnoliopsida > Fabales > Fabaceae > Vicia > Vicia faba. Next base: position 676,988,772 of record OX451739.1, on the reverse strand, counting down.
CTCCAATGTATGGTAGCCTTGTCGTTATGGAAGGTAGTCTGTTGTCGAGATTTTTGTTACTCAAATGGATATTAGCCTTGTCATTATGGAAGGTAGTCTATTGTCGAGATTTTTGTTACCCAAATGGATGCTAGCCTTGTAATTATGGAAGGTAGACTGTTGTAGAGATTTTTGCTACTCCAATGGATGGTAGCCTTTTCATTATGGAAGGTAGTCTATCGTTGAGATTTCTGTTACTCCAATGGATTGTAGCCTTGTCATTATGGAAGGTAGTCTGTTGTTCAGATTTTTGTTACTCCAATGGATGCTAGCCTTGTCATTATGGAAGGCAGTCTATTGTCGATATTTTTGTTATTCCAATGGATGGTAACCTTGTCATCATGGTAGGTAGTCTTTTGTCTAGATAGTTGTTACTCCAATGGATGGTAGCCTTGTCATTATTGAAGGTGGTCTGTTGTCGATATCTTTGTTACTCCAATGGATGATAGACTTGTCATTATGGAAGGTAATCTGTTGTCGAGATTTTTGTTATTCCAATGGACGGTAGTGATCGCACTAAATCGCACTATGTTTCTGACTCAAATATCACATGTTTTCCTTAGTTTTTATTGTCATTTTCTCGTATTATGTTCCTTTTTCCTTTGTTTTCAGGATTCTTGTCATTTCAGAGCCTTCTGTGAAGAAACGAGCCAAAACGCCAAGAAATTAGGGTTTTTCAAGATATTTTGCACTTATGGCGTTCAGCACCGCGCTGGCTACAGGAAACGCGATGACGTGGCCCACTTTCACCCAGAGATCAACTGCCACGTTCCCATGATGTGGCGGTTCCAGGCGCCGCGCCCGCGGCCACCCTCACCGCGCCCGCGGCCTTCACAAAAAGGCTCCCGCTCAAAAGAAGTTAAGGGGCATGCTGGTCCTTACGCACCTCAAAGTTCCTCTATAAATAGCCTTCGATTCTCATTCTTTAGTTTCATCCAAGCTTAGTACAATCTTAAGCCATATACTATCAGTTTCTGTAAAGTAATAATCTCTTCACATCGGGGAGTTATTGCGGTGTAGATTGAGTTGTAATCGAGTCTTGGAGCACTTTGGTTGAAGTTCATCATACCGGCCTTACTTTTCCGTAGATTTGGATCAGATTCAAGTCTCCGACCGGAGCAAGGTTCTAATTTATTGCATTTCTTTATTTAATTGCTCTTACCATAGTCTACACGTTTTATAGACTTTAAATGCTCTTACCATAGTCTACACGTTTTATAGACTTTAAATGCTCTTACCATAGTCTACACGTTTTATAGACTTTAAATGCTCTTACCATAGTCTACACGTTTTATAGACTTTATATGCTCTTACCATAGTCTACACGTTTTATAGACTTTAAATGCTCTTACCATAGTCTACACGTTTTATAGACTCGCACTTATTATGTCTGGCTAAACCATAAAGGTTAAGATGTAATGATTGTCATCGTGGTTGTGTTCCAATTATCATGCTAGTGAAAATACTCTGGGGATGTTTTGCTTCTAACTTAAGTCAATTGTGTTTTAATGTTTATTGGGTAAGATCGAAAGCCGTCCAAACTAATGATACGACTTGATTATTATTTAACCAAACAAAAAGAGCGACAACCGTTGATTGGTTAAATAGGAATCATTGACCTTTTTAGAAAACGATTTTGAAACTATTTTCGGACGCGTTTGTAGGTTTAAAATCTGACTCTTGGTCAAAAGCCAAAAGTCTCTTTAAGTTAATCTTTACGAGTAAGATCACTTTTCTGTTAAGTCAAAACTATCAATTTCTTAAAAATAAGTTTACCTCTTTAACGCGGAAGGCACCCTTTATATGTGACAATAAAGGAATTTAATTTAAAGAGTAAACTCGGTTCTTAGAAGTCAAAAGCTACAAGTTCCCGTTAAATTGATTCTTTGTTATCAATAGAAAATACTGCCCCATAAGTAGGTTCATCTACGCATGACCGGACCAATATCTGATTACATGATTTACATTCCAACCTGTCTTCTAAACTGTTATTTACCTCGCTCATTCACTTTGTGCACTGCACTCACATCAATATTCTTGTTCGCCTTAGATAAGCACCTTAGCAATAGAGTTGATAGATTGACAATTGGTCTCTGTGGTTCGATAATCTTATATATTACTTCGATAGGCTGTACACTTGCAGTACTACATTTAGGCTATACGTTACAGATAAACAGCCCATCAGGTAGCCTTGTCATTATGGAAGGTAGTTTTTTGTCGAGATTTTTGTTACTCCAATGGATTGTAGCCTTGTCATTATGGAGGGTAGTCTATTGTCGAGATTTTTGTTACCCAAATGGATTGTAGCCTTGTAATTATGGAATGTAGTCTGTTGTAGAGATTTTTGTTACTCCAATGGATGGTAGCCTTTTCATTATGGAAGGTAGTCTATTGTGGAGATTTATGTTACTCCAATGGATTGTAGCGTTGTCATTATGGAAGGTAGTCTGATGTTCAGATTTTTGTTACTCCAATGGATGCTAGCCTTGTCATTATGGAAGTTAGTCCATTGTCGAGATTTTTGTTATTCCAATGGATGGTAACCTTGTCATTATGGAAGGTAGTCTTTTGTCTAGATTGTTGTTACTCCAATGGATGATAGCCTTGTCATTATGGAAGGTAGTCTATTGTCGAGATTTTTGTTATTCCAATGGATGGTAGACATGTCATTATGGAAGGTAATCTGTTGTCGATATTTTTGATACTCCAATGGATGGTAGCCTTGTCATTATGGAATGTAGTCTGTCGTTGAGATTTTTGTTACTCCAATGGATTGTAGCCTTGTCGTTATGGAAGGTAGTGTGTTGTTCAAATTTTTGTTACTCCAATGGATGGTAACCTTGTCATTATGGAAGGTAGTCTATTGTCGAGATTTTTGTTATTCCAATGGGTGGTAACCTTGTCTTTATGGAAGGTAGTCTGTCGTTGAGAATTTTGTTACTCCAATGGATGGTAGCCTTGTCATTATGGAAGTTAGTATGTCATTGAGATTTTTGTTACTCCAATGGATGCTAGACTTGTCATTATGGAAGGTAGTCTATTATCGAGATATTTGTTATTCCAATGGATTGTAGCCTTGTCATTATGGAAGGTAGTCTTTTGTCGAGATTTTTGTTACTCCGATGGATGGTAGCCTTGTCATTATTGAAGTTAGTTTGTCGTTGAGATATTTGTTATTCCAATGGATTGTAGCCTTGTCATTATGGAAGGTAGTTTTTTGTTGATATTTTTGTTACTCCAATGGATGGTAGCCTTGTCATTATGGAAGATAGTCGGTCATTGAGATTTCTCTTACTCCAATGGATGGTAGCCTTGTTATTATGGAAGGTAATCTGTTGTTCATATTTTTGTTACTCCAATGGATGATAGCCTTGTCATTATAGAAGGTAGTCTATTGTCAAGATTTTTGTTATTCCAATGGATGGTAGCCTTGTCATTATGGAAGGTAATCTGTTGTCGAGATATTTTTTACTCCAATGGTTGCTAGCCTTGTCATTATGGAAGGTAGTCTATCGTTGAGATTTCTGTTACTCCAATGGATTTTAGCCTTGCCATTATGGAAAGTAGTCAGTTGTTCAGATTTTTGTTACTCCAATGGATGGTAGCCTTTTCATTATGGAACATAGTATGTCGTTGAGATTTCTGTTACTCCAATGGATTGTAGCCTTGTCATTATGGAAGGTAGTCTGTTGTTCAGATTATTGTTACTCCAATGGATGGTAGCCTTGTCATTATGGAAGGTAGTCTGTTGTCGAGAATATTTTATTCCATTGGATGGTAGCCTTGTCATTATGGAAGGTAGTCTGTTTTTGAGATTTTTGTTATTCCAATGGATGGTAACCTTGTCATTATGAAAGATAGTCTTTTGTCTAGATTTTTGTTACTCCAATGGAGTGTAGCCTTGTCATTATTGAAGGTGGTCTATTGTCAATATCTTTATTACTCCAATGGATGGTATCCTTGCAATTATGGAAGGTGGTCTGTTGTTCAGATTTTTGTTACTCCAATGGATGGTAGCCTTGTCATTATGGAAGGTAGTCTGTTTTTAAGATTTTTGTTATTCCAATGGATGGTAACCTTGTCATTATGAAAGTAGTCTTTTGTCGAGATTTTTCTTACTCCAATGGATGGCAGCCTTGTCATTATTGAAGGTAGTCTATTGTCAATATCTTTGTTACTCCAATGGATGGTAGCCTTAACATTATGGAAGGTAGTCTATTGTCGAGATTTTTGTTATTCCAATGGATGGTAGCCTTGTCATTATGGAAGGTAGTTTTTTGTCAAGATTTTGGTTACTCCAATGGATGGTAGCCTTGTCATTGTGGAAGGTAGTCTATTGTTGAGATTTCTGTTACCCAAATGGATGGTAGCCTTGTAATTATGGAAGGTAGTTTGTTGTAGATATTTTTGTTACTCCAATGGACGGTATCCTTTTCATTATAAGGTAGTTTGTCGTTGAGATTTCTGTTACTCCAATGGATTGTAGCCTTGTCATTATGGAAGGTAGTTTGTTGTTCAGATTATTGTTACTCCAATGGATGGTAGCCTTGTCATTATGGAAGGTAGTCTGTTGTCGAGAATATTTTATTCCATTGGATGGTAGCCTTGTCATTATGGAAGGTATTATGTTTTTGAGATTTTTGTTATTCCAATGGATGGTAACCTTGTCATTATGAAAGGTAGTCTTTTGTCTACATTTTTGTTACTCCAATGGATGGTAGCCTTGTTATTATTGAAGGTAGTCTATTGTCAATATCTTTGTTACTCCAATGGATGGTAGCCTTGTCATTATGGAAGGTAGTCTGTTGTTCATATTTTTGTTACTCCAATGGATGGTAGCCTTGTAATAATGGAAGGTAGTCTGTTGTAGAGATTTTTGTTACTGCAATGGATGGTAGCCTTTTCATTATGGAAGGTAGTAAGTCGTCGAGATTTCTGTTACTCCAATGGATTGTAGCCTTGTCATTATGGAAGGTAGTTTTTGTTCAGATTTTTGTTACTCCAATGGATGGTAGCCTTGTCATTATGGAAGGTAGTTAGTTGTCGAGATTTGTGTTACTCCAATGTATGGTAGCCTTGTCGTTATGGAAGGTAGTATGTCGTTGAGATTTTTATTACTCCAATGGATGGTAGCCTTGTCATTATGGAAGGTAGTATGTCGTTGAGATTTTTGTTACTCCAATGGATGGTAGCCTGGTCATTATGGAAGGTAGTCTATTGTCGAGATATTTGTTATTCCAATGGATTGTAGCCTTGTCATTATGGAAGGTAGTTTTTTGTCGAGATTTTTGTTACTCCAATGGATGGTAGCCTTGTCATTATGGAAGATAGTCGGTCATTGAGATTTCTCTTACTCCATTGGATGGTAGCCTTGTTATTATGGAAGGTAATCTGTTGTTCAAATTTTTTTTACTCCAACGGATGATAGCCTTGTCATTATAGAAGGTAGTCTATTGTCAAGATTTTGTTATTCCAATGGATGGAAGCCTTGTCATTATGGAAGGTAGTCTGATGTCGAGATTTATGATACTCCAATGGATGGTAGCCTTGTAATTATGGAAGGTAGTCTGTTGTCGAGATATTTTTTACTCCAATGGTTGCTAGCCTTGTCATTATGGAAGGTTGTCTGTCGTTGAGATTTCTGTTACTCCAATGGATTGTAGCCTTGTCATTATGGAAGGTAGTCTGTTGTTCAGATTTTTGTTACTCCAATGGATGGTAGCCTTTTCATTATAGAAGGTAGTATGTCGTTGAGATTTTTGTTACTCCAATGGATTGTAGCCTTGTCATTATGGAAGGTAGTCTATTGTCTATATTTTTGTTACTCCAATGGATGGTAGCCTTGTCATTATTGAAGGTAGTCTATTGTCAATATCTTTGTTACTCCAATGGATGGTATCCTTGTCATTATGGAAGGTAGTCTATTGTTCAAATTTTTGTTACTGCAATGGATGGTATCCTTGTCATTATGGAAGGTAGTATGTTGTCGAGAATATTTTATTCCATTGGATGGTAGCCTTGTCATTATGGAAGGTAGTCTATTTTTAAGATTTTTGTTATTCCAATGGATGGTAACCTTGTCATTATGAAAGGTAGTCTTTTGTCGAGATTTTTGTTACTCCAATGGATGGTAGCCTTGTCATTATTGAAGGTAGTCTATTGTCAATATCTTTGTTACTCCATTGGATGGTAGCCTTATCATTATGGAAGGTAGTCTATTGTCGAGATTTTTGTTATTCCAATGGATGGTAAACTTGTCATTATGGAAGGTAGTTTTTTTTCGAGATTTTTGTTACTCCAATGGATGGTAGCCTTATCATTGAGGAAGGTAGTCTATTGTCGAGATTTCTATTACCCAAATGGATGGTAGCCTTGTAATTATGGAAGGTAGTCTATTGTAGAGATTTTTGTTACTCCAATGGATGGTAGCCTTTTCATTATGGAAGGTAGTCTGTCGTTGAGATTTCTGTTACTCCAATGGATTGTAGCCTTGTCATTATGGAAGGTAATCTTTTGTTCAGATTATTGTTACTCCAATGGATGGTAGCCTTGTCATTATGGAAGGTAGTCTGTTGTCGAGAATATTTTATTCCATTGGATGGTAGCCTTGTCATTATGGAAGGTAGTCTGTTTTTGAGATTTTTGTTATTCCAATGGATGGTAACCTTGTCATTATGAAAGGTAGTCTTTTGTCTAGATTTTTGTTACTCCAATGGAGTGTAGCCTTGTCATTATTGAGGGTAGTCTATTGTCAATATCTTTGTTTCTCCAATGGATGGTATCCTTGCAATTATGGAAGGTAGTCTGTTGTTCAAATTTTTGTTACTCCAATGGATTGTAGCCTTGTCATTATGGAAGGTAGTCTGTTGTTCAGATTATAGTTACTCCAATGGATGGTAGCCTTGTCATTATGGAAGGTAGTCTGTTGTCGAGAATATTTTATTCCATTGGATGGTAGCATTGTCATTATGGAAGGTAGTCTGTTTTTAAGGTTTTAATTATTCCAATGGATGGTAATCTTGTCATTATGAAAGGTAGTCTTTTGTCTATATTTTTGTTACTCCAATGGATGGTAGCCTTGTCATTATTGAAGGTAGTCTATTGTCAATATCTTTGTTACTCCAATGGATAGTATCCTTGTCATTATGGAAGGTAGTTTTTTGTTCAGATTATAGTTACTCCAATGGATGGTAGCCTTGTCATTATGGAATGTAGTCTGTTGTCGAGAATATTTTATTTCATTGGATGGTAGCATTGTCATTATGGAAGGTAGTTTGTTTTTGAGGTTTTAATTATTCCAATGGATGGTAACCTTGTCATTATGAAAGGTAGTCTTTTGTCTATATTTTTGTTACTCCAATGGATGGTAGCCTTGTTATTATTGAAGGTAGTCTATTGTCAATATCTTTGTTACTCCAATGGATGGTATCCTTGTCATTATGGAAGGTAGTCTATTGTTCAAATTTTTGTTACTGCAATGGATGGTAGCCTTGTCATTATGGAAGGTAGTATGTTGTCGAGAATATTTTATTCCATTGGATGGTAGCCTTGTCATTATGGAAGGTAGTCTGTTTTTAAGATTTTTGTTATTCCAATGGATTGTAACCTCGTCATTATGAAAGGTAGTCTTTTGTCGAGATTTATCTTACTCCAATGGATTGCAGCCTTGTCATTATTGAATGTAGTCTATTGTCAATATCTTTGTTACTCCTATGAATGGTAGCCTTATCATTATGGAAGGTAGTCTATTGTCGAGATTTTTGTTATTCCAATGGATGGTAGCCTTGTCATTATGGAAGGTAGTTTTTTGTCAAGATTTTGGTTACTCCAATGGATGGTAGCCTTGTCATTGTGGAAGGTAGTCTATTGTCGAGATTTTTGTTACCCAAATGGATGGTAGCCTTGTTATTATGGAAGGTAGTCTGTTGTAGAGATTTTTGTTACTCCAATGGACGGTATCCTTTTCATTATGGAAGGTAGTTTGTCGTTGAGATTTCTGTTACTCCAATGGATTGTAGCCTTGTCAATATGGAAGGTAGTTTGTTGTTCAGATTATTGTTACTCCAATGGATGGTAGCCTTGTCATTATGGAAGGTAGTCTGTTGTCGAGAATATTTTATTCCATTGGATGGTAGCCTTGTCATTATGGAAGGTATTATGTTTTTGAGATTTTTGTTATTCCAATGGATGGTAACCTTGTCATTATGAAAGGTAGTCTTTTGTCTACATTTTTGTTACTCCAATGGATGGTAGCCTTGTTATTATTGAAGGTAGTCTATTGTCAATATCTTTGTTACTCCAATGAATGGTAGCCTTGTCATTATGGAAGGTAGTCTGTTGTTCAGATTTTTGTTACTCCAATGGATTGTAGCCTTGTAATTATGGAAGGTAGTCTGTTGTAGAGATTTTTGTTACTCCAATGGATGGTAGCCTTTTCATTATGGAAGGTAGTAAGTCGTCGAGATTTCTGTTACTCCAATGGATTGTAGCCTTGTCATTATGGAAGGTAGTCTGTTGTTCAGATTATAGTTACTCCAATGTACGGTAGCCTTGTCATTATGGAAGGTAGTCTGTTGTCGAGAATATTTTATTCCATTGGATGGTAGCATTGTCATTATGGAATGTAGTCTATTTTTGAGATTTTTGTTATTCCAATGGATGGTAACCTTGTCATTATGAAAGGTAGTCTTTTGTCTAAATTTTTGTTACTCCAATGGATGGCAGCCTTGTCATTATTGAAGGTAGTCTATTGTCAATATCTTTGTTACTCCAATGGATGGTAGCCTTGTCATTATGGAAGGTAGTCTGTTGATCTGATTTTTGTTACTCCAATGGATGGTAGCCTTTTCATTATGTAAGGTAGTCTGTTTTTAAGATTTTTGTTATTCCAATGGATGGTAACCTTGTCATTATGAAAGGTAGTCTTTTGTCGAGATTTTTGTCACTGCAATGGATGGTAGCCTTGTCATTATTGAAGGTAGTCTATTGTCAATATCTTTGTTACACCAATGGATGGTAGCCTTATCATTATGGAAGGTAGTCTATTGTCGAGATTTTTATTATTCCAATGGATGGTAGCCTTGTCATTATGGAAGGTAGTTTTTTGTCGATATTTCTGTTACTCTAATGGATTGTAGCCTTGTCGTTATGGAAGATAGTTTGTTGTTTAGATTTTTGTTACTCTAATGGATGCTAGCCTTGTCATTATGGAAGGTAGTCTATTGTCGAGATTTTTTTTATTCCAATGGATGGTATCCTTGTCATTATGGAAGGTAGTCTTTTGTCTAGATTTTTGTTACTCCAATGGATGGTAGCCTTGTCATTATTAAAGGTGGTCTGTTGTCGATATCTTTGTTACTCCAATGGATGGAAGCCTTGTCATTATGGAAGGTACTCTATTGTCGAGATTTTTGTTATTCCAATGGATGGTCGCCTTGTCATGATTGAAGGTAGTCGGTCGTTGAGATTTCTGTTACTCCAATGGATAATAGCCTTGTCATTATAGAAGGTAGTCTATTGTTCAAATTTTTGTTACTCCAATGGATGGTAACCTTGTCATTATGGAAGGTAGTCTGTTTTCGAGATTTGTGTTACTCCAATGTATGGTAGCCTTGTCGTTATGGAAGGTAGTCTGTTGTAAAGATTTTTGTTACTCAAATGGATGGTAGCCTTGTCTTTATGGAAGGTAGTCTGTCGTTGAGATTTTTGTTACTCCAATGGATGGTATCCTTGTCATTATGGAAGGTAGTATGTCGTTGAGATTTTTTTTACTCCAATGGATGGTAGCCTTGTCATTATTGAAGGTAGTCTATTGTCGAGATATTTGTCATTACAATGGATTGTAGTCTTGTCATTATGGAAGGTAGTATTTTGTCGAGATTTTTGTTACTCCAATGGATGGTAGCATTGTTAATTTTGAAGTTAGTCTGTCGTTAAGATTTCTGTTACTCCAATGGATTATAGCCTTGTCATTATGGAAGGTAGTTTGTTCTTCAGATTTTTATCACTCCAATGGAAGGTAGACTGTTGTCGAGATTTTTGTTATTCCGATGGATGGTATCCTTGTTATTATGGAAGGTAGTATTTTGTCAAGATTTTTTGTTACTATAATGGATGATAGCCTTGTCATTATGGAAGGTAGTCTATTGTCGAGATTTTTGTTACTCAAATGGATGGCAGCCTTCTCATTATGGGAGGTAGTCTGTTGTCGAGATTTTGTTACTCCAATGGATGTTAGCCTTGTCATTATGGAACATAGTCTGTTGTCGATATTTTTTTTACTGCAATGGATGGTAGCCTTGTCATTATGGAAGGTAGTCGTTCGTTGAGATTTTTGTTACTCCAATGGATGGTAACCTTGTCATTATGGAAGGTAGTTTGTTTTTGAGATTTGTGTTACTCCAATGTATGGTAGCCTTGTCGTTATGGAAGGTAGTCTGTTGTCAAAATTTTTGTTACTCCAATGGATGGTAGCCTTGTCTTTATGGAAGGTAATTTGTCGTTGATATTTTTGTTACTCCAATGGATGGTATCCTTGTCATTATGGAAGGTAGTCTTTTGTCCAGATTTTTTTTACTCCAATGGATGGTAGCTTTGTCATTATTGAAGGTAGTCTATTATCGATACCTTTGTTACTCCAATGGATGGTATCGTTGTCATTATAGAAGGTAGTTTTTTATCGATATTTTTGTTACTCCGATGGATGGTAGCTTGTCATTATGGAAGGTAGTCTATTGTCGAGATTTTTGTTACCCAAATGGATGGTAGCCTTATAATTATGGAAGGTAGTCTGTTGTAGAGATTTTTGTTACTCCAATGGATGGTAGCCTTTTCATTATGGAAGGTAGTCTGTCGTTGAGCTTTCTATGACTCCAATGGATTGTAGCCTTGTCATTATGGAAGGTAGTCTGTTGTTCAGATTTTGGTTACTCCAATGGATGTTGGCCTTGTCATTATGGAAGGTAGTCTATTATCGATATTTTTGTTATTCCAATGGATGGTAACATTGTCATTATGGAAGGTAGTCTTTTGTCTAGATTGTTGTTACTCCAATAGATGGTAGCCTTGTCATTATTAAAGGTGGTATATTGTCGATATCTTTGTTACTCCAATGGATGATAGCCTTGTCATTATTCATGGTAGTCTGTTGTTCAGATTTTTGTTACTCCAATGGATAGTAACCTTTCCATTATGGAAGATAGTCTGTTATTCAGATTTTTGTTACTCCAATGGATGGTAACCTTGTCATTATGGAAGGTAGTCTGTTGTCGAGATTTTTGTTATTCCATTGCATGGTAGCCTTGTCATTATGGAAGGTAGTCTATTGTGGAGATTTTTGTTATTCCAATGGATGGTAACCTTGTCATTATGGAAGGTAGTCTGTTGTCGAGATTTGTGTTACTCAAATGGATGGTAGCCTCGTATTTATGGAAGGAAGTCTGTCTTTGAGATTTTTGTTACTCCAATGGATGGTAGTCTTATCATTATGGAAGGTAGTATGTCGTTGATATTTTTGTTACTCCAATGGATTGTAGCCTTGTCATTATGGGAGGTAGTCTATTGTCGAGATATTTGTTATTCCAATGGATTGTAGCCTTGTCATTATGGAAGGTAGTCTGTTGTCGAGATTTTTATTACTCCAATGGTTGGTAGCCTTGTCATTATTGAAGTTAGTCTGTCGTTGAGATTTCTGTTACTCCAATGGATTGTAGCCTTGTCATTATTGAAGGTAGTCTGTTATCGATATCTTTTTTGTTATTTCAATGTATGGTAGCCTTGTCATTATGGAAGGTAGTTTGTTGTCGAGATTTTTGTTATTCCAATGGATGTTAACCTTGTCATTATGGAAGGTAGTATTTTGTCGAGATTTTTGTTACTCAAATGGATGGTAGCCTTGTCATTATTAAAGGTAGTTTGTTGTCGATATCTTTGTTACTCCAATGGATGATAGCCTTGTCATTATGGAAGGTAGTCTGTTGTCGATATTTTTGGTACTCCAATGAAGGGTAGCCTTTTCATTATTGATGTTAGTCTGTTGTCGAGATTTTGTTACTCCAATCCATGGTAGCCTTATCATTATGGAACATAGTCTGTTGGCGATATTTTTTTTACTCCAATGAATGATAGCCTTGTCATTATGGAAGGTAGTTTGTTGTCAAGATTTTTGATACTCCAATGGATGGTAGCCATGTAATTATGGAAGGTAGTCTGTTGTCGAGATTTTTTTTACTCCAATGGATGTTAGCCTTGTCATTATTGAAGGTAGTACATCGTTGATATTTCTGTTACTCCAATGGACTGTAGTCTAGTCATTATGAAAGGTAGTCTGTTGTTTAGATTTTTGTTACTACAATGGATGGTAGCCTTGTCATTATGGAAGGTAGTTTGTTGTCGAGAATATTTTATTCCATTAAATGGTATCCTTGTCATTATGGTAGGTAGTATGTTTTTGAGATTTTTGTTATTCCAATGGATGGTAACCTTGTCATTATGAAAGGTCGTCTTTTGTCCAGATTTTTGTTACTCCAATGGATGGCAGCCTTGTCATTATGGAATGTAGTCTATTGTTGAGATTTTTTTAATTCGAATGGATGGTAGCCTTGTCATTATGGAAGGTAGTTTTTTGTCGAGATTTTTCTTACTCCAATGGATGGTAGCTTGTCATTATGGAAGGTAGTCTATTGTCGAGATTTTTGTTACCCAAATAGATGGTAGCCTTATAATTATGGAAGGTAGTCTATTGTAGAGATTTTTGTTACTCCAATGGATGGTAGACTTTTCATTATGGAAGGTAGTCTGCCGTTGAAATTTCTGTGACTCCAATGGATTGTAGCCTTGTAATTATGGAAGGTAGTTTGTTGTTCAGATTTTTGTTACTCCAATGGATGCTGGCCTTGTCATTATGGAAGGTAGTCTATTGTCGATATTTTTGTTATTCCAATGGATGGTAACATTGTCATTATGGAAGGTAGTCTTTTATCTATATTGTTGTTACTCCAATAGATGGTAGCCTTGTCATTATTGAAGGTGGTCTATTGTCGATATCTTTGTTACTCCAATGGATGATAGCCTTGTCATTATTCATGTTAGTCTGTTGTTCATATTTTTCTTACTCCAATGGATAGTAACCTTTCCATTATGGAAGATAGTCTGTTGTTCAGATTTTTGTTACTCAATGGATGGTAACCTTGTCATTATGGAAGGTAGTCTGTTGTCGAGATTTTTGTTATTCCATTGGATGGTAGCCTTGTCATTATGGAAGGTAGTCTATTGTCTAGATTTTTGTTATTCCAATGGATGGTAACCTTGTCATTATGGAAGGTAGTCTGTTGTCGAGATTTGTGTTACTCCAATGTATGGTAGCCTTGTCGTTATGGAAGGTAGTCTGTTGTCGAGATTTTTGTTACTCAAATGGATGGTAGCCTCACATTTATGGAAGGAAGTCAGTCTTTGAGATTTTTGTTACTCCAATGGATGGTAGTCTTGTCATTATGGAAGGTAGTATGTCGTTGACATTTTTGTTACTCCAATGGATTGTAGCCTTGTCATTATGGGAGGTAGTCTATTGTCGAGATATTTGTTATTCCAATGGATTGTAGCCTTGTCATTATGGAAGGTAGTCTTTTGTCGAGATTTTTATTACTCCAATGGTTGGTAGCCTTTTCATTATTGAAGTTAGTCTGTCGTTGAGATTTCTGTTACTCCAATGGATTGTAGCCTTGTCATTATGGATGGTAGACTGTTGTCGAGATTTTTATTATTCCAATTTATGGTAGCCTTGTCATTATGGAAGGTAGTCTGTTGTCGAGATTTTTGTTATTCCAATGGATGGTAACCTTGTCATTATGGAAGGTAGTATTTTTTCGTGATTTTTGTTACTCGAATGGATGGTAGCCTTGTCATTATTGAAGGTAGTTTGTTGTCGATATCTTTGTTACTCCAATGGATGATAGCCTTGTCATTATGGAAGGTAGTATGTGGTCGATATTTTTGGTACTCCAATGAATGGTAGCCTTTTCACTATTGAAGTTAGTCTGTTGTCGAGATTTTGTTACTCCAATGGACGGTAGCCTTGTCATTATGGAACATAGTCTGTTTGCGATATTTTTTTTACTCTAATGAATGGTGGCCTTGTCATTATAGAAGGTAGTTTGTTGTCGAGATTTTTGATACTCCAATGGATGGTAGCCTTGTAATTATGGAAGGTAGTCTGTTGTCGATATTTTTTTACTCCAATGGATGTTATCCTTGTCATTATTGAAGGTAGTCCGTCGTTGATATTTCTGTTACTCCAATGGATTGTAGCCTTGTCATTATGAAAGGTAGTCTGTTGTTCAGATTTTTGTTACTACAATGGATGGTAGCCTTGTCATTATGGAAGGTAGTCTGTTGTCGAGAATATTTTATTCCATTAGATGGTATCCTTGTCATTATGGAAGGTAGTCTGTTTTTGGGATTTTTGTTATTCCAATGGATTTAAACCTTGTCATTAGGAAAGGTAGTCTTTTGTCCAGATTTTTGTTACTCCAATGGATGGTACCCTTGTCATTATGGAATGTAGTCTATTGTTGAGATTTTTTTAATTCGAATGAATGGTAGCCTTGTTATTATGGAAGGTAGTTTTTTGTCGAGATTTTTGTTACTACAATGAATGGTAGCTTGTCATTATGGAAGGTAGTCTATTGTCGATATTTTGTTACCCAAATAGATGGTAGCCTTATAATTATGGAAGGTAGTCTATTATAGAGAATTTTGTTACTCCAATGGATGGTAGCCTTTTCATTATGGAAGGTAGTCTGCCGTTGAGATTTCTGTGACTCTAGTGGATTGTAGCCTTGTCATTATGGAAGGTAGTCTATTGTCGTTATTTTTGTTATTCCAATGGATGGTAACATTGTCATTATGGAAGGTGGTCTTTTGTCTATATTGTTGTTACTCCAATAGATGGTAGCCTTGTCATTATTGAAGGTGGTCTATTGTCGATATCTTTGTTACTCCAATGGATGATAGCCTTGTCATTATTCATGTTAGTCTGTTGTTCATATTTTTGTTACTCCAATGGATAGTAACCTTTCCATTATGGAAGATAGTCTGTTGTTCAGATTTTTGTTACTCAATGGATGGTAACCTTGTCATTATGGAAGGTAGTCTGTTGTCGAGATTTTTGTTATTCCATTGGATGGTAGCCTTGTCATTATGGAAGGTAGTCTGTTGTCGAGATTTGTGTTACTCCAATGTATGGTAGCTTTGTCGTTATGGAAGGTAGTCTGTTGTCGAGATTTTTGTTACTCAAATGGATGGTAGCATTGTATTTATGGAAGGAAGTATGTCTTTGAGATTTTTGTTACTCCAATGGATGGTTGTCTTGTCATTATGGAACGTAGTATGTCATTGAGATTTTTGTTACTCCAATGGATTATAGCCTTGTCATTATGGAAGGTACTCTATTGTCGAGATATTTGTTATTCTAATGGATTGTAGCCTTGTCATTATGGAAGGTAGTCTTTTGTCGAGATTTGTGTTACTCCAATGGATGGTAGCCTTGTCATTATTGAAGTTAGTCTGTCATTGAGATTTCTGTTACTCCAATGGATTGTAGCCTTGTCATTATGGAAGGTAGACTGTTGTCGAGATTTTTGTTATTCCATTGTATGGTAGCCTTATCATTGTGGAAGGTAGTCTGTTGTCGAGATTTTTGTTATTCCAATGGATGGTAACCTTGTCATTATGGAAGGTAGTATTTTGTCGTTGATTTTTGTTACTCGAATGGATGGTAGCCTTGTCATTATTGAAGGTAGTTTGTTGTCGATATCTTTGTTACTCCAATGGATGATAGCCTTGTCATTATGGAAGGTAGTCTGTTGTTGATATTTTTGGTACTCCAATGAATGGTAGCCTTTTCACTATTGAAGTTAGTCTGTTGTCGAGATTTTGTTACTCCAATGGACGGTAGCCTTGTCATTATGGAACATAGTCTGTTTGCGATATTTTTTTTACTCTAATGAATGGTGGCCTTGTCATTATAGAAGGTAGTTTGTTGTCGAGATTTTTGGAAGGTAGTCTGTTGTCGAGATTTTTTTACTCCAATGGATGTTAGCCTTGTCATTATTGAAGGTAGTCCATCGTTGATATTTCTGTTACTCCAATGGATTGTAGCCTTGTCATTATGAAAGGTAGTCTGTTGTTCAGATTTTTGTTACTACAATGGATGGTAGCCTTGTCATTATGGAAGGTAGTCTGTTGTCGAGAATATTTTATTCCATTAGATGGTATCCTTGTCATTATGGAAGGTAGTCTGTTTTTGAGATTCTTGTTATTCCAATGGATTTAAACCTTGTCATTAGGAAAGGTAGCCTTTTGTCCAGATTTTTGTTACTCCAATGGATGGTAGCCTTGTCATTATGGAATGTAGTCTATTGTTGAGATTTTTTTAATTCGAATGGATGGTAGCCTTGTCATTATGGAAGGTAGTTTTTTGTCGAGATTTTTCTTACTCCAATGGATGGTAGCTTGTCATTATGGAAGGTAGTCTATTGTCGAGATTTTTGTTACCCAAATAGATGGTAGCCTTATAATTATGGAAGGTAGTCTATTGTAGAGATTTTTGTTACTCCAATGGATGGTAGACTTTTCATTATGGAAGGTAGTCTGCCGTTGAAATTTCTGTGACTCCAATGGATTGTAGCCTTGTAATTATGGAAGGTAGTTTGTTGTTCAGATTTTTGTTACTGCAATGGATGCTGGCCTTGTCATTATGGAAGGTAGTCTATTGTCGATATTTTTGTTATTCCAATGGATGGTAACATTGTCATTATGGAAGGTAGTCTTTTATCTATATTGTTGTTACTCCAATAGATGGTAGCCTTGTCATTATTGAAGGTGGTCTATTATCGATATCTTTGTTACTCCAATGGATGATAGCCTTGTCATTATTCATGTTAGTCTGTTGTTCATATTTTTCTTACTCCAATGGATAGTAACCTTTCCATTATGGAAGATAGTCTGTTGTTCAGATTTTTGTTACTCAATGGATGGTAACCTTGTCATTATGGAAGGTAGTCTGTTGTCGAGATTTTTGTTATTCCATTGGATGGTAGCCTTGTCATTATGGAAGGTAGTCTATTATCTAGATTTTTGTTATTCCAATGGATGGTAACCTTGTCATTATGGAAGGTAGTCTGTTGTCGAGATTTGTGTTACTCCAATGTATGGTAGCCTTGTCGTTATGGAAGGTAGTCTGTTGTCGAGATTTTTGTTACTCAAATGGATGGTAGCCTCACATTTATGGAAGGAAGTCAGTCTTTGAGATTTTTGTTACTCCAATGGATGGTAGTCTTGTCATTATGGAAGGTAGTATGTCGTTGACATTTTTGTTACTCCAATGGATTGTAGCCTTGTCATTATGGGAGGTAGTCTATTGTCGAGATATTTGTTATTCCAATGGATTGTAGCCTTGTCATTATGGAAGGTAGTCTTTTGTCGAGATTTTTATTACTCCAATGGTTGGTAGCCTTTTCATTATTGAAGTTAGTCTGTCGTTGAGATTTCTGTTACTCCAATGGATTGTAGCCTTGTCATTATGGATGGTAGACTGTTGTCGAGATTTTTATTATTCCAATTTATGGTAGCCTTGTCATTATGGAAGGTAGTCTGTTGTCGAGATTTTTGTTATTCCAATGGATGGTAACCTTGTCATTATGGAAGGTAGTATTTTTTCGTGATTTTTGTTACTCGAATGGATGGTAGCCTTGTCATTATTGAAGGTAGTTTGTTGTCGATATCTTTGTTACTCCAATGGATGATAGCCTTGTCATTATGGAAGGTAGTCTGTTGTCGATATTTTTGGTACTCCAATGAATGGTAGCCTTTTCACTATTGAAGTTAGTCTGTTGTCGAGATTTTGTTACTCCAATGGACGGTAGCCTTGTCATTATGGAACATAGTCTGTTTGCGATATTTTTTTTACTCTAATGAATGGTGGCCTTGTCATTATAGAAGGTAGTTTGTTGTCGAGATTTTTGATACTCCAATGGATGGTAGCCTTGTAATTATGGAAGGTAGTCTGTTGTCGATATTTTTTTACTCCAATGGATGTTATCCTTGTCATTATTGAAGGTAGTCCGTCGTTGATATTTCTGTTACTCCAATGGATTGTAGCCTTGTCATTATGAAAGGTAGTCTGTTGTTCAGATTTTTGTTACTACAATGGATGGTAGCCTTGTCATTATGGAAGGTAGTCTGTTGTCGAGAATATTTTATTCCATTAGATGGTATCCTTGTCATTATGGAAGGTAGTCTGTTTTTGGGATTTTTGTTATTCCAATGGATTTAAACCTTGTCATTAGGAAAGGTAGTCTTTTGTCCAGATTTTTGTTACTCCAATGGATGGTACCCTTGTCATTATGGAATGTAGTCTATTGTTGAGATTTTTTTAATTCGAATGAATGGTAGCCTTGTTATTATGGAAGGTAGTTTTTTGTCGAGATTTTTGTTACTACAATGAATGGTAGCTTGTCATTATGGAAGGTAGTCTATTGTCGATATTTTGTTACCCAAATAGATGGTAGCCTTATAATTATGGAAGGTAGTCTATTATAGAGAATTTTGTTACTCCAATGGATGGTAGCCTTTTCATTATGGAAGGTAGTCTGCCGTTGAGATTTCTGTGACTCTAGTGGATTGTAGCCTTGTCATTATGGAAGGTAGTCTATTGTCGTTATTTTTGTTATTCCAATGGATGGTAACATTGTCATTATGGAAGGTGGTCTTTTGTCTATATTGTTGTTACTCCAATAGATGGTAGCCTTGTCATTATTGAAGGTGGTCTATTGTCGATATCTTTGTTACTCCAATGGATGATAGCCTTGTCATTATTCATGTTAGTCTGTTGTTCATATTTTTGTTACTCCAATGGATAGTAACCTTTCCATTATGGAAGATAGTCTGTTGTTCAGATTTTTGTTACTCAATGGATGGTAACCTTGTCATTATGGAAGGTAGTCTGTTGTCGAGATTTTTGTTATTCCATTGGATGGTAGCCTTGTCATTATGGAAGGTAGTCTGTTGTCGAGATTTGTGTTACTCCAATGTATGGTAGCTTTGTCGTTATGGAAGGTAGTCTGTTGTCGAGATTTTTGTTACTCAAATGGATGGTAGCATTGTATTTATGGAAGGAAGTATGTCTTTGAGATTTTTATTACTCCAATGGATGGTTGTCTTGTCATTATGGAACGTAGTATGTCATTGAGATTTTTGTTACTCCAATGGATTATAGCCTTGTCATTATGGAAGGTACTCTATTGTCGAGATATTTGTTATTCTAATGGATTGTAGCCTTGTCATTATGGAAGGTAGTCTTTTGTCGAGATTTGTGTTACTCCAATGGATGGTAGCCTTGTCATTATTGAAGTTAGTCTGTCATTGAGATTTCTGTTACTCCAATGGATTGTAGCCTTGTCATTATGGAAGGTAGACTGTTGTCGAGATTTTTGTTATTCCATTGTATGGTAGCCTTATCATTGTGGAAGGTAGTCTGTTGTCGAGATTTTTGTTATTCCAATGGATGGTAACCTTGTCATTATGGAAGGTAGTATTTTGTCGTTGATTTTTGTTACTCGAATGGATGGTAGCCTTGTCATTATTGAAGGTAGTTTGTTGTCGATATCTTTGTTACTCCAATGGATGATAGCCTTGTCATTATGGAAGGTAGTCTGTTGTCGATATTTTTGGTACTCCAATGAATGGTAGCCTTTTCACTATTGAAGTTAGTCTGTTGTCGAGATTTTGTTACTCCAATGGACGGTAGCCTTGTCATTATGGAACATAGTCTGTTTGCGATATTTTTTTTACTCTAATGAATGGTGGCCTTGTCATTATAGAAGGTAGTTTGTTGTCGAGATTTTTGGAAGGTAGTCTGTTGTCGAGATTTTTTTACTCCAATGGATGTTAGCCTTGTCATTATTGAAGGTAGTCCATCGTTGATATTTCTGTTACTCCAATGGATTGTAGCCTTGTCATTAGGAAAGGTAGTCTGTTGTTCAGATTTTTGTTACTACAATGGATGGTAGCCTTGTCATTATGGAAGGTAGTCTGTTGTCGAGAATATTTTATTCCATTAGATGGTATCCTTGTCATTATGGAAGGTAGTCTGTTTTTGAGATTCTTGTTATTCCAATGGATTTAAACCTTGTCATTAGGAAAGGTAGCCTTTTGTCCAGATTTTTGTTACTCCAATGGATGGTAGCCTTGTCATTATGGAATGTAGTCTATTGTTGAGATTTTTTTAATTCGAATGAATGGTAGCCTTGTCATTATGGAAGGTAGTTTTTTGTCGAGATTTTTGTTACTACAACGGATGGTAGCTTGTCATTATGGAAGGTAGTCTATTGTCGATATTTTGTTACCCAAATAGATGGTAGCCTTATAATTATGGAAGGTAGTCTATTGTAGAGAATTTTGTTACTCCAATGGATGGTAGCCTTTTCATTATGGAAGGTAGTCTGCCGTTGAGATTTCTGTGACTCTAGTGGATTGTAGCCTTGTCATTATGGAAGGTAGTCTATTGTCGATATTTTTGTTATTCCAATGGATGGTAACATTGTCATTATGGAAGGTGGTCTTTTGTCTATATTGTTGTTACTCCAATAGATGGTAGCCTTGTCATTATTGAAGGTGGTCTATTGTCGATATCTTTGTTACTCCAATGGATGATAGCCTTGTCATTATTCATGTTAGTCTGTTGTTCATATTTTTGTTACTCCAATGGATAGTAACCTTTCCATTATGGAAGATAGTCTGTTGTTCAGATTTTTGTTACTCAATGGATGGTAACCTTGTCATTATGGAAGGTAGTCTGTTGTCGAGATTTTTGTTATTCCATTGGATGGTAGCCTTGTCATTATGGAAGGTAGTCTGTTGTCGAGATTTTTGTTATTCCATTGGATGGTAGCCTTGTCATTATGGAAGGTAGTCTATTGTCGAGATTTTTGTTATTCCAATGGATGGTAATCTTGTCATTATGGAAGGTAGTCTGTTGTCGAGATTTGTGTTACTCCAATGTATTGTAGCCTTGTCGTTATGGAAGGTAGTCTGTTGTCGAGATTTTTGTTACTCAAAAGGATGGTAGCCTTGTATTTATGGAAGGAAGTATGTCTTTGAGATTTTTGTTACTCCAATGGATGGTAGTCTTGTCATTATGGAAGGTAGTATGTCGTTGAGATTTTTGTTACTCCAATGGATTATAGCCTTGTCATTATGGAAGGTAGTCTATTGTCGAGATATTTGTTATTCCAATGGATTGTAGCCTTGTCATTATGGAAGGTAGTCTTTTGTCGAGATTTTTGTTACTCCAATGGATGGTAGCCTTGTCATTATTGAAGTTAGTCTGTCGTTGAGATTTCTGTTACTCCAATGGATTGTAGCCTTGTCATTATGGAAGGTAGACTATTGTCGAGATTTTTGTATTCCATTGTATGGTAGCCTTATCATTGTGAAAGGTAGTCTGTTGTCGAGATTTTTGTTATTCCAATGGATGGTAACCTTGTCATTATGGAAGGTAGTATTTTGTCGTGATTTTTGTTACTCGAATGGATGGTAGCCTTGTCATTATTGAAGGTAGTTTGTTGTCGATATCTTTGTTACTCCAATGGATGATAGCCTTGTCATTATGGAAGGTAGTATGTTGTCGATATTTTTGGTACTCCAATGAATGGTAGCCTTTTCATTATTGAAGTTAGTCTGTTGTCGAGATTTTGTTACTCCAATGGATGGTAGCCTTGTCATAATGGAAGGTAGTTTGTTGTTCAGATTTTTGTTACTCCAATGGATGCTGGCCTTGTCATTATGGAAGGTAGTCTATTGTCGATATTTTTGTTATTCCAATGGATGGTAACATTGTCATTATGGAAGGTAGTCTTTTGTCTATATTGTTGTTACTCCAATAGATGGTAGCCTTGTCATTATTGAAGGTGGTCTATTGTCGATATCTTTGTTACTCCAATGGATGATAGCCTTGTCATTATTCATGTTAGTCTGTTGTTCATATTTTTGTTACTCCAATGGATAGTAACCTTTCCATTATGGAAGATAGTCTGTTGTTCAGATTTTTGTTAGTCAATGGATGGTAACCTTGTCATTATGGAAGGTAGTCTGTTGTCGAGATTTTTGTTATTCCATTGGATGGTAGCCTTTGCATTATGGAAGGTAGTCTATTGTCGAGATTTTTGTTATTCCAATAGATGGTAACCTTGTCATTATGGAAGGTAGTCTGTTGTCGAGATTTATGTTACTCCAATGTATGGTAGCCTTGTTGTTATGGAAGGTAGTCTGTTGTCGAGATTTTTGTTACTCAAATGGATGGTAGCCTCGTATTTATGGAAGGAAGTATGTCTTTGAGATTTTAGTTACTCCAATGGATGGTAGTCTTGTCATTATGGAAGGTAGTATGTCGTTGAGATTTTTGTTACTCCAATGGATTGTAGCCTTGTCATTATGGGAGGTAGTCTATTGTCGAGATATTTGTTATTCCAATGGATTGTAGCCTTGTCATTATGGAAGGTATGCAGTTGTCGAGATTTTTGTTATTCCAATGTATGGTAGCCTTGTCATTATGGAAGGTAGTCTATTGTCGAGATTTTTGTTATTCCAATGGATGGTAACCTTGTCATTATGGAAGGTAGAATTTTGTCGAGATTTTTTTTACTCGAATGGATGGTAGCCTTGTCATTATTGAAGGTAGTTTGTTGTCTATATCTTTGTTACTCCAATGGATGATAGCCTTGTCATTATGGAAGGTAGTCTGTTGTCGATATTATTGGTACTCCAATGAAGGGTAGCCTTTTCATTATTGAAGATAGTCTGTTGTCGAGATTTTGTTACTCCAATGGATGGTAGCCTTGTCATTATGGAACATAGTCTGTTGGCGATATTTTTTTTATTCCAATGAATGGTAGCCTTGTCATTATGGAAGGTAGTTTGTTGTCGAGATTTTTGATACTCCAATGGATGTTAGCCTTGTAATTATGGAAGGTAGTCTGTTGTCGAGATTTTTTTTACTCCAATGGATGGTAGCCTTGTAATTATGGAAGGTAGTCTTTTGTCGAGATTTTTGTTACTCCAATGGATGGTAGCCTTGTCATTATTGAAGTTAGTCTGTCGTTGAGATTTCTGTTACTCCAATGGATTGTAGCCTTGTCATTATGGAAGGTAAACTGTTGTCGAGATTTTTGTATTCCATTGTATGGTAGCCTTATCATTGTGGAAGGTAGTCAGTTGTCAGGATTTTTGTTATTCCAATGGATGGTAACCTTGTCATTATGGAAGGTAGTATTTTGTCGTGATTTTTGTTACTCGAATGGATGGTAGCCTTGTCATTATTAAAGGTAGTTTGTTGTCGATATCTTTGTTACTCCAATGGATGATAGCCTTGTCATTATGGAAGGTAGTATGTTGTCGATATTTTTGGTACTCCAATGAATGGTAGCCTTTTCATTATTGAAGTTAGTCTGTTGTCGAGATTTTGTTACTCCAATGGATGGTAGCCTTGTCATTATGGAACATAGTATGTTTGCGATATTTTTTTACTCCAATGAATGGTAGCCTTGTCATTATGGAAGGTAGTCTGTTGTCGAGATTTTTTTACTCCAATGGATGTTAGCCTTGTCATTATTGAAGGTAGTCCGTCGTTGATATTTCTGTTACTCCAATGGATTGTAGCCTTGTCATTATGAAAGGTAATCTGTTGTTCAGATTTTTGTTACTATGATGGATGGTAGCCTTGTCATTATGGAAGGTAGTTTGTTGTCGAGAATATTTTATTCCATTAGATGGTTTCCTTGTCATTATGGAAGGTAGTATGTTTTCGAGATTTTTGTTATTCCAATGGATGGTAACTTTGTCACTATGAAAGGTAGTCTTTTGTCCAGATTTTTGTTACTCCAATGGATGGTAGCCTTGTCATTATGGAATGTAGTCTTTTGTTAAGATTTTTTTAATTCGAATGGATGGTAGCCTTGTCATTATGGAAGGTAGTTTTTTGTCGAGATTTTTGTTACTCCAACGGATGGTATCTTGTCATTATGGAAGGTAGTCTATTGTCGAGATTTTTGTTACCCAAATAGATGGTAGCCTTATATTTATGGAAGGTAGTCTATTGTAGAAATTTTTGTTACTCCAATGAATGGTAGCCTTGTCATTATGGAAGGTAGTCTGCCGTTGAGATTTCTGTGACTCCAATGGATTGTAGCCTTGTCATAATGGAAGGTAGTTTGTTGTTCGGATTTTTGTTACTCCAATGGATGCTGGCCTTGTCATTATGGAATGTAGTCTATTGTCGATATTTTTGTTATTCCAATGGATGGTAACATTGTCATTATGGAAGGTAGTCTTTTGTCTATATTGTTGTCACTCCAATAGATGGTAGCCTTGTCATTATTGAAGGTGGTCTATTGTCGATATCTTTGTTACTCCAATGGATGATAGCCTTGTCATTATTCATGTTAGTCTTTTGTTCATATTTTTGTTACTCCAATGGATAGTAACCTTTCCATTATGGAAGATAGTCTGTTGTTCATATTTTTGTTACTCAATGGATGGTAACCTTGTCATTATGGAAGGTAGTCTGTTCTCGAGATTTTTGTTATTCCATTGGATGGTAGCCTTGTCATTATGGAAGGTAGTCTGTTGTCGAGATTTTTGTTATTCCAATGGATGGTAACCTTGTCATTATGGAAGGTAGTCTGTTGTCGAGATTTGTATTACTCCAATGTATGGTAGCCTTGTCGTTATGGAAGGTAGTCTGTTGTCGAGATTTTTGTTACTCAAATGGATGGTAGCCTCGTATTTATGGAAGGAAGTTTGTCTTTGAGATTTTTGTTACTCCGATGGATGGTAGTCTTGTCATTATGGAAGGTAGTATGTCTTTGAGATTTTTGTTACTCCAATGGATTGTAGCCTTGTCATTATGGGAGGTAGTCTATTATCGAGATATTTGTTATTCCAATGGATTGTAGCCTTGTCATTATGGAAGGTAGTCTTTTGTCGAGATTTTTATTACTCCAATGGTTGGTAGCCTTGTTATTATTGGAGGTAGTTTGTTGTTGATATCTTTGTTACTCCAATGGATGATAGCCTTGTCATTATGGAAGGTAGTCTGTTGTCGATATTTTTGGTACTCCAATGAAGGGTAGCCTTTTCATTATTGAAGTTAGTCTGTTGTCGAGATTTTGTTACTCCAATGGATGGTATCCTTGTAATTATGGAAGGTAGTCTATTGTCGAGATTTTTTTTACTCCAATGGATGGTAGCCTTGTAATTATGGAAGGTAGTTTGTTGTCGAGATTTTTTTACTCCGATGGATGGTAGCCTTATCATTATGGAAGGTAGTCGGTCGTTGAGAATTCTGTTACTCCAATGGATTGTAACCTTGTCATTATGAAAGGTAGTCTGTTGTTCAGATTTTTGTTACTCCAATGGATGGTAGCCTTCCCATTATGGAACATAGTCTGTTGTCGAGAATATTTTATTCCATTGGATGGTAGCCTTGTCATTATGGAAGGTAGTTTGTTTTTGAGATTTTTGTTATTCCAATGGATGGTAGCCTTGTAATTATTAAAGGTAGTATATTGTCAATATCTTTGTTACTCCATGGATGGTAGCCTTGTCATTATGGAAGGTAGTCTATTTTCGAGATTTTTGTTACTCCAATGGATGGTAGCCTTGTCATTATGGATGTTAGCCTTGTAATTATGGAAGGTAGTCTGTTGTCGAGATTTTTTTTACTCCAATGGATGGTATCCTTGTCATTATGGAAGGTAGTCGGTCGTTGAGATTTCTGTTACTCCAATGGATTGTAGCCTTGTCATTATGAAAGGTAGTCTGTTGTTCAGATTTTTGTTACTCCAATGGATGGTAGCCTTGTCATTATGGAAGGTAGTCTGTTGTCGAGAATATTTTATTCCATTGGATGGTAGCCTTGTCATTATGGAAGGTAGTCTGTTTTTGAGATTTTTGTTATTCCAATGGATGGTAGCCTTGTCATTATTGAAGGTAGTCTATTGTCAATATCTTTGTTACTCCATGGATGGTAGCCTTGTCATTATGGAAGGTAGTCTATTGTCGAGATTTTTGTTATTCCAATGGATGGTAGCCTTGTCATTATGGAAGGTAGTTTTTTTTCTAGATTTTTGTTACCCCAATGGATGGTAGCCTTGACATTACAGAAGGTAGTCTATTATCGAGATTTTTGTTACCCAAATGGATGGTAGCCTTGTAATTATGGAAGGTAGTCTATTGTAGAGATTTTTGTAACTCCAATGGATGGTAGTCTTTTCATTATGGAAGGTAGTCTGTCGTTGAGATTTCTGTTACTCCAATGGATTATAGCCTTGTCATTATGGAAGGTAGTCCGTTGTTCAGATTTTTATTACTCCAATGGATGGTAACCTTGTCATTATAGAAGGTAGTCTTTTGTCTAGATTTTTGTTACTCCATCAGATGGTAGCCTTGTCATTATGTAAGGTAGTCTGTTGTCGAGATTTGTGTTACTCCAATGGATGCTAGCCTTCTCATTATGGAAGGTAGTCTATTGTCGAGATTTTTGTTACTCCAATGGATGGTAGCCTTGTCATTATTGAAGGTAGTCGGTCATTGAGATTTCTGTTACTCCAATGGATAATAGACTTGTTATTATGGAATGTAGTATGTTGTTCAAATTTTTGTTACTTCAATGGATGGTAAAGTTGTCATTATGGAAGGTAGTCTGTTGTCGAGATTTGTGTTACTCCAATGTATGGTAGCCTTGTCGTTATGGAAGGTAGTCTGTTGTCGAGATTTTTTTTACTCAAATGGATGGTAGCCTTGACTTTATGGAAGGTAGTCTGTCGTTGAGATTTTTGTCACTCCAATGGATGTTAGACTTGTCATTATGGAAGGTAGTATGTCGTTGAGATTTTTGTTACTCCAATGGATGGTAGCCTTGTCATTATGGAAGGTAGTCTTTTGTCGAGATTTTTGTTACTCCAATGGATGGTAGCCTTGTCATTATTGAAGTTACTCTGTCATTGAGATTTCTGTTACTCCAATGGATTGTAGCCTTGTCATTATGGAAGGTAGTGTATTGTCGAGATTTTTGTTACTCCAATGGATGGTAGCCTTGTCATTATTGAAGGTAGTCGGTCGTTGAGATTTCGGTTACTCCAATGGATAATAGCCTTGTCATTATGGAATGTAGCCTGTTGTTCAAATTTTTGTTACTCCAATGGATGGTAACGTTGTCATTATGGAAGGTAGTATGTTGTCCATATTTGTGTTACTCCAATGTATGGTAGCCTTGTCGTTATGGAAGGTAGTCTGTTGTCGAGATTTTTGTTACTCAAATGGATGGTAGCCTCGTCTTTATGGAAGGTAGTCTGTCGTTGAGATTTTTGTTACTCCGATGGATGGTAGTCTTGTCATTATGGAAGGTAGTATGTCTTTGAGATTTTTGTTACTCCAATGGATTGTAGCCTTGTCATTATGGGAGGTAGTCTATTATCGAGATATTTGTTATTCCAATGGATTGTAGCCTTGTCATTATGGAAGGTAGTCTTTTGTCGAGATTTTTATTACTCCAATGGTTGGTAGCCTTGTCATTATTGGAGGTAGTTTGTTGTTGATATCTTTGTTACTCCAATGGATGATAGCCTTGTCATTATGGAAGGTAGTCTGTTGTCGATATTTTTGGTACTCCAATGAAGGGTAGCCTTTTCATTATTGAAGTTAGTCTGTTGTCGAGATTTTGTTACTCCAATGGATGGTATCCTTGTAATTATGGAAGGTAGTCTATTGTCGAGATTTTTTTTACTCGAATGGATGGTAGCCTTGTAATTATGGAAGGTAGTTTGTTGTCGAGATTTTTTTACTCCGATGGATGGTAGCCTTATCATTATGGAAGGTAGTAGGTCGTTGAGAATTCTGTTACTCCAATGGATTGTAAACTTGTCATTATGAAAGGTAGTCTGTTGTTCAGATTTTTGTTACTCCAATGGATGGTAGCCTTCCCATTATGGAACATAGTCTGTTGTCGAGAATATTTTATTCCATTGGATGGTAGCCTTGTCATTATGGAAGGTAGTTTGTTTTTGAGATTTTTGTTATTCCAATGGATGGTAGCCTTGTAATTATTAAAGGTAGTATATTGTCAATATCTTTGTTACTCCATGGATGGTAGCCTTGTCATTATGGAAGGTAGTCTATTTTCGAGATTTTTGTTACTCCAATGGATGGTAGCCTTGTCATTATGGATGTTAGCCTTGTAATTATGGAAGGTAGTCTGTTGTCGAGATTTTTTTTACTCCAATGGATGGTATCCTTGTCATTATGGAAGGTAGTCGGTCGTTGAGATTTCTGTTACTCCAATGGATTGTAGCCTTGTCATTATGAAAGGTAGTCTGTTGTTCAGATTTTTGTTACTCCAATGGATGGTAGCCTTGTCATTATGGAAGGTAGTCTGTTGTCGAGAATATTTTATTCCATTGGATGGTAGCCTTGTCATTATGGAAGGTAGTCTGTTTTTGAGATTTTTGTTATTCCAATGGATGGTAGCCTTGTCATTATTGAAGGTAGTCTATTGTCAATATCTTTGTTACTCCATGGATGGTAGCCTTGTCATTATGGAAGGTAGTCTATTGTCGAGATTTTTGTTATTCCAATGGATGGTAGCCTTGTCATTATGGAAGGTAGTTTTTTTTCTAGATTTTTGTTACCCCAATGGATGGTAGCCTTGACATTACAGAAGGTAGTCTATTATTGAGATTTTTGTTACCCAAATGGATGGTAGCCTTGTAATTATGGAAGGTAGTCTATTGTAGAGATTTTTGTAACTCCAATGGATGGTAGTCTTTTCATTATGGAAGGTAGTCTGTCGTTGAGATTTCTGTTACTCCAATGGATTATAGCCTTGTCATTATGGAAGGTAGTCCGTTGTTCAGATTTTTATTACTCCAATGGATGGTAACCTTGTCATTATAGAAGGTAGTCTTTTGTCTAGATTTTTGTTACTCCATCAGATGGTAGCCTTGTCATTATGTAAGGTAGTCTGTTGTCGAGATTTGTGTTACTCCAATGGATGCTAGCCTTCTCATTATGGAAGGTAGTTTATTGTCGAGATTTTTGTTACTCCAATGGATGGTAGCCTTGTCATTATTGAAGGTAGTCGGTCATTGAGATTTCTGTTACTCCAATGGATAATAGACTTGTTATTATGGAATGTAGTATGTTGTTCAAATTTTTGTTACTTCAATGGATGGTAAAGTTGTCATTATGGAAGGTAGTCTGTTGTCGAGATTTGTGTTACTCCAATGTATGGTAGCCTTGTCGTTATGGAAGGTAGTCTGTTGTCGAGATTTTTTTTACTCAAATGGATGGTAGCCTTGACTTTATGGAAGGTAGTCTGTCGTTGAGATTTTTGTCACTCCAATGGATGTTAGACTTGTCATTATGGAAGGTAGTATGTCGTTGAGATTTTTGTTACTCCAATGGATGGTAGCCTTGTCATTATGGAAGGTAGTCTTTTGTCGAGATTTTTGTTACTCCAATGGATGGTAGCCTTGTCATTATTGAAGTTACTCTGTCATTGAGATTTCTGTTACTCCAATGGATTGTAGCCTTGTCATTATGGAAGGTAGTGTATTGTCGAGATTTTTGTTACTCCAATGGATGGTAGCCTTGTCATTATTGAAGGTAGTCGGTCGTTGAGATTTCGGTTACTCCAATGGATAATAGCCTTGTCATTATGGAATGTAGCCTGTTGTTCAAATTTTTGTTACTCCAATGGATGGTAACGTTGTCATTATGGAAGGTAGTATGTTGTCCATATTTGTGTTACTCCAATGTATGGTAGCCTTGTCGTTATGGAAGGTAGTCTGTTGTCGAGATTTTTGTTACTCAAATGGATGGTAGCCTCGTCTTTATGGAAGGTAGTCTGTCGTTGAGATTTTTGTTACTCCGATGGATGGTAGTCTTGTCATTATGGAAGGTAGTATGTCTTTGAGATTTTTGTTACTCCAATGGATTGTAGCCTTGTCATTATGGGAGGTAGTCTATTATCGAGATATTTGTTATTCCAATGGATTGTAGCCTTGTCATTATGGAAGGTAGTCTTTTGTCGAGATTTTTATTACTCCAATGGTTGGTAGCCTTGTCATTATTGGAGGTAGTTTGTTGTTGATATCTTTGTTACTCCAATGGATGATAGCCTTGTCATTATGGAAGGTAGTCTGTTGTCGATATTTTTGGTACTCCAATGAAGGGTAGCCTTTTCATTATTGAAGTTAGTCTGTTGTCGAGATTTTGTTACTCCAATGGATGGTATCCTTGTAATTATGGAAGGTAGTCTATTGTCGAGATTTTTTTTACTCCAATGGATGGTAGCCTTGTAATTATGGAAGGTAGTTTGTTGTCGAGATTTTTTTACTCCGATGGATGGTAGCCTTATCATTATGGAAGGTAGTCGGTCGTTGAGAATTCTGTTACTCCAATGGATTGTAACCTTGTCATTATGAAAGGTAGTCTGTTGTTCAGATTTTTGTTACTCCAATGGATGGTAGCCTTCCCATTATGGAACATAGTCTGTTGTCGAGAATATTTTATTCCATTGGATGGTAGCCTTGTCATTATGGAAGGTAGTTTGTTTTTGAGATTTTTGTTATTCCAATGGATGGTAGCCTTGTAATTATTAAAGGTAGTATATTGTCAATATCTTTGTTACTCCATGGATGGTAGCCTTGTCATTATGGAAGGTAGTCTATTTTCGAGATTTTTGTTACTCCAATGGATGGTAGCCTTGTCATTATGGATGTTAGCCTTGTAATTATGGAAGGTAGTCTGTTGTCGAGATTTTTTTTACTCCAATGGATGGTATCCTTGTCATTATGGAAAGTAGTCGGTCGTTGAGATTTCTGTTACTCCAATGGATTGTAGCCTTGTCATTATGAAAGGTAGTCTGTTGTTCAGATTTTTGTTACTCCAATGGATGGTAGCCTTGTCATTATGGAAGGTAGTCTGTTGTCGAGAATATTTTATTCCATTGGATGGTAGCCTTGTCATTATGGAAGGTAGTCTGTTTTTGAGATTTTTGTTATTCCAATGGATGGTAGCCTTGTCATTATTGAAGGTAGTCTATTGTCAATATCTTTGTTACTCCATGGATGGTAGCCTTGTCATTATGGAAGGTAGTCTATTGTCGAGATTTTTGTTATTCCAATGGATGGTAGCCTTGTCATTATGGAAGGTAGTTTTTTTTCTAGATTTTTGTTACCCCAATGGATGGTAGCCTTGACATTACATAAGGTAGTCTATTATCGAGATTTTTGTTACCCAAATGGATGGTAGCCTTGTAATTATGGAAGGTAGTCTATTGTAGAGATTTTTGTAACTCCAATGGATGTTAGTCTTTTCATTATGGAAGGTAGTCTGTCGTTGAGATTTCTGTTACTCCAATGGATTATAGCCTTGTCATTATGGAAGGTAGTCCGTTGTTCAGATTTTTATTACTCCAATGGATGGTAACCTTGTCATTATAGAAGGTAGTCTTTTGTCTAGATTTTTGTTACTCCATCAGATGGTAGCCTTGTCATTATGTAAGGTAGTCTGTTGTCGAGATTTGTGTTACTCCAATGGATGCTAGCCTTCTCATTATGGAAGGTAGTCTATTGTCGAGATTTTTGTTACTCCAATGGATGGTAGCCTTGTCATTATTGAAGGTAGTCGGTCATTGAGATTTCTGTTACTCCAATGGATAATAGACTTGTTATTATGGAATGTAGTATGTTGTTCAAATTTTTGTTACTTCAATGGATGGTAAAGTTGTCATTATGGAAGGTAGTCTGTTGTCGAGATTTGTGTTACTCCAATGTATGGTAGCCTTGTCGTTATGGAAGGTAGTCTGTTGTCGAGATTTTTTTTACTCAAATGGATGGTAGCCTTGACTTTATGGAAGGTAGTCTGTCGTTGAGATTTTTGTCACTCCAATGGATGTTAGACTTGTCATTATGGAAGGTAGTATGTCGTTGAGATTTTTGTTACTCCAATGGATGGTAGCCTTGTCATTATGGAAGGTAGTCTTTTGTCGAGATTTTTGTTACTCCAATGGATGGTAGCCTTGTCATTATTGAAGTTACTCTGTCATTGAGATTTCTGTTACTCCAATGGATTGTAGCCTTGTCATTATGGAAGGTAGTGTATTGTCGAGATTTTTGTTACTCCAATGGATGGTAGCCTTGTCATTATTGAAGGTAGTCGGTCGTTGAGATTTCGGTTACTCCAATGGATAATAGCCTTGTCATTATGGAATGTAGCCTGTTGTTCAAATTTTTGTTACTCCAATGGATGGTAACGTTGTCATTATGGAAGGTAGTATGTTTTCCATATTTGTGTTACTCCAATGTATGGTAGCCTTGTCGTTATGGAAGGTAGTCTGTTGTCGAGATTTTTTTTACTCCAATGGATGGTAGCCTTGTCTTTATGGAAGGTAGTCTGTCGTTGATATTTTTGTTACTCCAATGGATGGTAGCCTTGTCATTATGGAAGGTAGTCTTTTGTCGAGATTTTTGTTACTCCAATGGATGGTAGCCTTGTCATTATTGAAGTTACTATGCCATTGAGATTTTTGTTACTCCAATTGATTGTAGCCTTGTCATTATGGAAGGTAGTTTGTTCTTTAGATTTTTATTACTCCAATGGATGGTAGTCTTGTGATTATAGAAGGTAGATTGTTGTCGAGATTTTTATTATTCCATTGGATGGTAGCCTTATCATTATGCAAGGTATTCTGTTGTCGAGATTTTTGTTATTCCGATGGATGGTAACCTTGTCATTATGGAAGGTAGTATTTTTTCAAGATTTTTGTTACTCTAATGGATAATAGCCTTGTCATTATGGAAGGTAGTCTGTTGTCGAGATTTTTGTTACTCCAATGGATGGTAGCCTTGTCATTATGGAAGGTAGTCAGTCCTTGAGATTTCTGTTACTCCATTGGATTGTAGCCTTGTCATTATGGAAGGTAGTCTGTTGTCGAGAATATTTTATTCCATTTGATGGTAGCCTTGTCATTATGGAAGGTAGTCTGTTTTTGAGATTTTTGTTATTCCAATGGATGGTAGACTTGTCATTATTGAAGGTAGTCTATTGTCAATATCTTTGTTACTCCATGGATGGTATCCTTGTCATTATGGAAGGTAGTCTATTGTCGAGATTTTTGTTATTCCAATGGATGGTAGCCTTGTCATTATGGAAGGTAGTTTTTTTTTTAGATTTTTGTTACTCCAATGGATGGTAGCCTTGTCATTATGGAAGGTAGTCTATTGTCGAGATTTTTGTTACCCAAATGGATGTTGGCCTTATAATTATGGAAGTTAGTCTGTTGTAGAGATTTTTGTAACTCCAATGGATGGTAGTCTTTTTATTATAGAACGTAGTCTGTCGTTGAGATTTCTGTTACTCCAACGGATTATAGCCTTGTCTTTATGGAAGGTAGTCTGTTATTCAGATTTTTGTTACTCCAATGGATGCTAGCCTTTCCATTATGGAAGTTAGTCTATTGTCGAGATTTTTGTTATTCCAATGGATGGTAACCTTGTCATTATGGAGGGTAGTCTTTTATCTAGATTTTTGTTACTCCATCGGATGGTAGCCTTGTCATTATGTAAGTTAGTCTGTTGTCGAGATTTGTGTTACTCCAATGGATGGTAGCCTTGTCATTATGGAAGGTAGTCTATTGTCAAGATTTTTGTTACTCCAATGGATGGTAGCCTTGTCATTATTGAAGGTAGTCGGTCGTTGAGATTTATGTTACTCCAATGGATAATAACCTTGTCATTATGGAATGTAGTCTGTTGTTCAAATTTTTGTTACTCCAATGGATGGTAACGTTATCATTATGGAAGGTAGTCTGTTGTCGAGATTTGTGTTACTCCAATCTTTGGTAGCCTTGTCCTTATGGAAGGTAGTCTATTGTCGAGATTCTTTATACTCAAATTGATGGTAGCCTTGTCTTTATGGAAAGTAGTTTGTCGTTGAGATTTTTGTTACTCCAATGGATGGTAGCCTTGTCATTATGGAAGGTAGTATGTCGTTGAGATTTTTGTTACTCTAATGGATGGTAGCCTTGTCATTATGGAAGGTAGTCTTTTGTCGAGATTTTTGTTACTCCAATGGATGGTAGCCTTGTCATTATTGAAGTTACTCTGTCATTGAGATTTCTGTTACTCCAATGGATTGTAGCCTTGTCATTATGGAAGGTAGTTTGTTCTTCAGATTTTTATTACTCCAATGGATGGTAGCCTTGTGATTATAGAAGGTAGACTGTTGTCGAGATTTTTGTTATTCCATTGGATGGTAGCCTTATCATTATGGAAGGTAGTCTGTTGTCGAGATTTTTATCCTGGTTCGTTTGATCTCAAACTACTCCAGTCCACCCGTCAAGGTGATTTCTCCTCTCTCCAACGAGGTCTTAATCCACTATATTCAACTGAATATTACAATGTGCTTTAACAACTGCTAAAGCCTTCTTGATGCAAACCACAATCCGGTTTGTCAAGGAAACACTTTCTTACAAAGAAGATAAAACTAGGTGTGTGAACGTTTTCTACAAAACTGTATCACAACTGTGATGTTACACAACTTAAGCTTATGAAACTAGATTGCTAAACAATGATTGAGTAAGGAGATATGTAGCGTTTAGCAAACTGAGAGAAGGAAGATTATGATTATCTTTTAGGCGTGTAATATGTTGGAGAGCATTAGCCAATTCAATCTTCATAGTCTTGTTTATATAGCACTGAGATTGTTGAACGTTGGAGCAATAATCATGATTCAATGCTAATAACAAACTTTCCTTATTGAGAAGATCTTGTCTGGAATGATGCCGTTGGTAATAATACGCTTTCAATGCACAGTACCGTTGCTACTTAAAGCATGTTCTGGCTTGCCTTCATTCTGACTCTGCTTAGCTGCTGATGAACTGTTGTTGTCTTTATCAGAGTGTTAAGTGCAGTTCTGTTCATCAAGCTTCACCATACGCGTGAGTTATTTTTCTGATTCTGGTATTCTGATATAGCATCTTCTGATGCTGATGTTAAAGACCAATATTCTGATGCTGATTAAGTGTGCTCTTGCTGATATCTATCAGAGTTTCTGCAAAGCAGAACGTAATATTTTAGGTAGCATATAGTTCATACATGAATCACAAAAATTATATATATTTTCATTTTGTTATCATCAAAACTTAAACATAGGGTAGTAGATGATGACAAAAACTAGATATTTTTAATTGAAAATAAGGTGAAAAAGTATCAGAGATAACTAAATGATAAGATGTTTCAGAGTAAGAGGTTATCAAAGATAAGGGATAAAGAGATATAAGAGTTGAGAGATACTCCCCCTGAATTTATTGCTTCCCTTTTTAATTTCAAGAGTTCTTCAGGATCAGATCTTTATTGCCTTTCTTTGAACATCAGAATATCAGAGTTTTGACTATCAGAAGCTTTGGATCAGAATTTCAGAGCAGAGCTTCAGATTAGAGTATCAGAGTTAGAATGTTAGAGATTTTTTGTCTTTAGTAATCCGTTATTATTTAAAATATCATTCTTGTTCTCCCCCTTTTTGTCAGCAATCAAAAAGTGTAAGTGATGTGCTAAAACATTTAGAGTGGAAAAACTTGTCATTTTAAAAAGTTTAGAATCAAACAAAACAGTACAATAGATAATCAAAGAAAACATGAAAATGACATGAATGAAAAACTAAGGTTGGGGAGGAAGGCGTGTGAACAGGTTCTCCAGCATGGCTTTGATCTGATCAGCAGTCTCATTCTGCTTGTGCACCATGCTGACAACTGTGTCTATCTTGCTATCCTGCACATCCATCCTTTCTTTCATCTTCTGGTCATTTTCATCCATCCTTTGCTGCAGACGGATGTCATTCAGCTTCAGCTCTTCCATAGTCTG
The DNA here is from genome assembly GCA_948472305.1 of Vicia faba. Classification (NCBI taxonomy): domain Eukaryota; kingdom Viridiplantae; phylum Streptophyta; class Magnoliopsida; order Fabales; family Fabaceae; genus Vicia; species Vicia faba. The sequence continues at coordinate 676,952,758 of OX451739.1, read as the reverse complement.
CCTGTCCAAGGCAGCTTGAGAAACATCAGAAGCAGGGAGCTTCTGAGAGCTTTCTGCAACATCTTCAGCTTGACTTGCTTCAGCTTGAATAGTCTTGTCATCTTCTGGTTGCACCTTTGAAGCTGGCTGTTTCTCAGACCATGCTCACTATCCAGAGGGAGCACGTCTTCCTGTGAGAGCTGACTTTCAACTTCCTTCAGCAGCTTGCTGAAGTTCTGTTGTGCCTGCTCATAGTTGATATCCTGCAACTTGAGGGCTTCAGCACGTACCCAAATTCTGAATTGTGACCAGAGCTGGTCAGAGGCAGCTGGGTCAATCATTCCAGGACAGACTTGCTTCAGAGAAGCAATCCACTGCTGCAGACCTGTTTCAAAAATCATAATACCAGAGCCAACATCTGGGTGTTTTGGTTTTGGAATGGCTATTTTATTTTTCAGATCATCAAGAAGGTCAAGGATTGTTAAATCTATGAAGGTCCTGCTGGGGTTTTCGGTGGTTTGCTTAGGAGCTGTTTGTTTTGGAGATGGAGTGGGAGAATCAGAAATTATGATTGGACTGTTTGGGGTTTTGGGAGTATTTGGTGGTGTGGTTTCAGGCGAGGATGGCAGCTGGGCCATTGTGACTGTTGTTCCACATGGCAACTGGATTGCCAGAGGTGATGGTTGAGGTGATTGAGGTGAATGAGGTTCAGAAGGTGGAGGAGTTGGAGTTTCAGAATGATGAAACTCAGGTTGAGGTGATGGTGGATGAATTTCTGGTTGAGGAGACGGAGAAGGAATTGCTGGTTGTGGAGAAGTTGTTGGAATTTCTGGTTGTTCAGGGATAAGAGGTTCTTCTGGAATGGGTGAGAGAGGTTGTTCTGGTTGTGGAGATTGGACAATTTGTGGTTCAGAGTTTGGATTATTCGAGGAGTGATCAGAGGTGTGTTGATCAATGTCAGACATCACTTTGTCAATTGCTGATGTTGTTGAGATTGTTGGTTTGGGATGTTTGGTTCGGGGTCTTCTGAGTGGTAGTGCCTCAGAAGGGTCATCTTCTGGTTCAGTTTCATCTATTGTTGGAATGGGGATTGGGATTCTATGAGAAGTTTGAGATGGGATTGATGTTGGAATAGTAGAAGAATTTAAAACAGAAGCAGCAGATAAATTACCTCTTTTCTTGGGTGTCTGCTGTGATGATCCTTCTGAAGGTGCCTTCCTTTTCTTCGTCTTCTTCAGTGTCACTTCTGGTTGAGGTTGGTGCAGATCTTTGATATTCAGATTCGGATCTGTACCATCAGCCTTGCACGCGTCCAGATATCTGAGAACCACCACTGGCTTGGATTCTATCTCAGAGAATAAAGGAAAGTCACTCAGTGGGACTCTTTTGCTGGTGATATCAACAATAGGAGTAGCGATGGGTTCCTTTTTGATATTCTCTATTAACTTCATTTTCTTCAAGTTCTTCGCGTTCAGAGGCTTCCCAACCGTTGGTTCAATGGTGCTTAACTCTTGAGCTTCTATCAGGTGCTCTATCAGCCTATTCTCAGTCAGAATATCTGATATCAACCTTCCAAAGGGTATCCAATCCCTCTTTGTTCTTTCTTCTTCCCTGGTTTCCTTCACGCTTGTTTTGAGGTGATTAAACAGAAGATGAGCCAAGTTGATTTTTACCTTCTGATTGATAAAATAGATCAGAAACTGCTGATCTACATTTATGTAATAAGGGGAACTAGTTGGCTTCCTATGATTAAAACACCCCAGAATTATCTTCGCCCAAACTCTGTGGTGATCCTTCAGATCTCTGATCTTGCTGCTGGGCACCCCATGGGTGAAAATCCTTTCTGCTATGACGCCCACGTCAGCACATCTCTCAGCCATATCAATACAGCGGACGCCACCGCCACTGTAACCAATTAACCTTGCTATGTGATCCTCAGTGATCACAATCTTCTTCCCCATAATGTAGGAGGTGACTTGATGCATTGAAGCAGTTGCATGAATCCAGAACTCCTTGACTAACATTGGATATGTTGGTCCAACCAATCTGTCAAAATACCTTTCCCATTTTTGTGCCCTAACTTCTTCTGTTAAATTAAAACTATTTTCCTTCAGACTTTCAAAATCAATGATCAATTCAGATAACACTTCAAGATTCTTCACAGGAGTGAGGAGTGTTCTGAATGGCACTTGATACTGTTCAGATGATGCTTTCTTCTGAGAACCTGCAGAAGCACTGCTGGAGGTTGCCATGTTAACGCTTAAGGATTTTGAGAAAGACTGAGAAAATGGGTTTGAGAGAGATGAACACAGAAAAATGCAGAGAATACTTGAGAAATAATGAGAAACTGTAAAAGATTAAAGTGAGAGGTTAACGTGCTTAAATAGGCTTCAGAATATTTTGAAATTGTAAACATTTTCAAGAAAGAGAAATAAAGTCATGATTACGTTTTAAAAACATGATTACTTTCATTTAATGCTTGCTGATTTTGGGGGATTTGAGAAAGATACTTAAAAACGGTTACCAGACATGTGTCTCAATGCACCCAATCAACGTTTTGCCTTCTCAGAAGCGTGCACGCGTTCTGCTTCAGAGATATGCTGATGATTGGATGACACTTGTTTGATGAAGTGAGCAGCACGTCTATCCTTGAGCTTAGACTCTCAGATCTTTAAGACTAGCATCTGATGCAATCTGCATGTTCTATCTTTCTGAAAAGAGATTGATCAGAAGTTCACAGTAAAACAAATACATTCTGAAGATAAATATATGGAATTAAAACATTTTCACTCTGGGCAGATTTTCATGGTGAGATGTTTCAGAATGAAATTGAACCTATCTTCAGAAAGGGGTTTAGTGAAGATATCAGCCCATTGATGGTCTTTATCTATAAATTTTAAATTCAAAATTCCTTTCTGAATATAGTCCCTAATGAAGTGATGTTTTATTTCTATATGCTTAGCTCTAGAATGTAAAATGGGATTCTTACTTAAGCAAATAGCAGAAGTATTATCACAAAGTATAGGAATGTTACTCTAAAAAATTTGGAAGTCTTCAAGCTGACTTTTCATCCAGAGCATTTGTGTGCTACATCTTGCTGCTGCTATGTACTCAGCTTCTACTGTTGATAGCGCAATTGTTGATTTCCTTTTGCTGGACCAAGAGATCAGATTTTCTCCCAGAAACTGGCAGCTTCCAGAAGTACTTTTACGCTCTACTCTGTCTCCAGCAAAGTCAGCATCGCAGTAGCCTACTAAACTGTAATCACTAGATTTTCTATAAAACAAACCCAGATTAGTAGTACCTTTCAGATACTTGAAAATTCGCTTAACAGCTGTTAAGTGAGATTCTCTAGGATCTGATTGGAATCTAGCACAAATACAAACGCTGAATAATATATCAGGTCTTGAAGCTGTCAGATAAAGGAGAGAGCCAATCATACCTCTGTAGACTTTCTGTTCTACATTTTTGCTTACCTCTTCTCTTTCAAGAATGCACGTGGGATGCATTGGAATCTTTGATGGCTTACATTCTGAGAGGTCAAATTTCTTCAGAAGATCTCTGATGTATTTGCTCTGATGAATGTAAGTTCCCTCTGGAGTTTGATTGATCTGAATTCCTAGAAAGAATTTCAGTTCCCCCATGAGGCTCATCTCAAATTCTGCCTGCATACACTTAGCAAATTTTCTTCCAAGAGAAGGATTAGTAGAACCAAAAATAATATCATCAACATAAATTTGACATACTAAGATGTCATTCTTAACTGATTTACAGAATAAGGTAGTGTCCACCTTCCCTCTGGTGAATTCATTTTCTAACAGAAAGTTACTTAGCCTTTCATGCCAAGCTCTGGGAGCTTGTTTCAGACCATATAGTGACTTCTTTAGTTTTAAAACATGTTCTGGATGTTTTGTATTTTCAAAACCAGGGGGTTGGTGCACATAAACCTCTTCTTCTATATAACCATTTAAGAATGCACTCTTGACATCCATCTGATACAGAGTGATGCCTCTATTAACAGCAAATGAAATTAAAAGTCTGATAGATTCTAACCTGGCGACTGGAGAAAAGGTTTCTGTATAGTCTATCCCCTCTTGCTGACTATAACCTTGTGCAACCAGTCGTGCTTTGTTTCTGATGACTTCACCTTGTTCATTTAGCTTGTTTCTGAAGACCCATCTTATTCCAATGACGTTGAATCCTTTTTGTCTGGGAACAAGATCCCATACATCATTTCTGGTGAATTGATTCAGCTCTTCTTGCATTTCCAGAATCCAGTCATTATCTAGAAGTGCTTCATCAATACAAGAAGGTTCAATCAGAGACACAAGTCCCATAAGGGTTTCTTCAGAGTTTCTGAAGCTTGCTCTTGTTCTGATTGGATCTTCCTTTCTTCCTAAGATAGTCTCTTCTGGGTGATCCAAACTGCTTCTGGGTAATCTCTTCTGAGGTTGATCAGCAGCTGTTGTAGGATTGCTAGCAGCGCTCTTTCAGATGTTGAAGGAGTGTTTGTGTTGAGAGCTTCTGATGACTTGTCTTCAGAACCTGTAAATTCAATTTCCATACCTGCAAAAACTTCATTCTTCTTTGACTTTTCAGAGTCAAGCTTATCATCAAAACGAACACTGGTTGATTCTTCCACAATCTGTGTTTCTGTATTGTATACTCTGTACCATCTTGAGCGTTCAGAGTATCCTAACATAATACACTTCTGAGATTTAGAGTCAAACTTGTTCAAATAATTCTTTGTATTTAACATAAAACAGGTACATCCAAATGGATGAAAATATGAAATGTTAGGCTTTCTGTTCTTCCACAATTCATATGGAGTCTTTTCCAGAATAGGTCTTATTGAGATTCTATTCTGAATGTAGCACGCTGTGTTTATTGCCTCTGCCCAGAAGATCTTAGTAACGTTTGTCTCATTGATCATGGTTCTGGCCATTTCTTGCAATGTTCTGTTCTTTCGTTCTACAACTCCATTTTGTTGGGGAGTTCTAGGACAAGAGAAATCATGCAGAATGCCTCTGTCATTAAAGAATGACTCAAAATCTTTGTTTTCAAATTCTCCACCATGATCACTTCTGACTTTAACGATTCTAAGATCCTTTTCATTCTGAACTTGGTTACAGAAGGTAACAAACACAGAGTGTGACTCGTCCTTGTGTCTTAAGAACTTTACCCATGTCCATCTGCTATAGTCATCTACGATTACTAACCCATACTTCTTGCCACTGACTGAAGCAGTTTTAACTGGTCCAAATAAGTCAATGTGCAGAAGTTCTAATGGCTTAGAGTTAGAAACAACATTTTTAGATTTAAAAGAAGGTTTTGCAAACTTGCCTTTCTGACATGCTTCACGCAGAGCATCTGAATTGAACTTCAAATTAGGAAGTCCTCAAACCAGATTGAGTTTGTTAATCTGAGATATTCTTCTCATACTAACATGTCCCAATCTTCTGTGCCAGATCCACTGCTCGTTGTTAACAGACAGAAGGCACTTTACATTCTGACTCTTTAGTTCAGAAAGTTTGATTTTGTAAATGTTGTTTTTCCTCTTACCATTAGACAGGATAGTCCCATCTTTCTGACTAACAGCTTTACATGATTTTTGATTAAAGATTATATCATAACCGTTATCACTTAATTGACTTATGGATAACAGATTATGCATTAATCCATCTACTAGCAGAACATTATTAATAGAGGGAAGATTTCCATTACCTACAGTTCCAGAGCCAATGATCTTTCCCCTCTGATTGCCTTCAAAGCCAACGTGGCCTCCAGGCTTAAGTTCCAGGCTTTGGAACATATGCCTTCTTCCCGTCATGTGTCGCGAGCAGCCAGAGTCCAGGTACCATGACTGGTGTTTCTGACTTGCTGCTAAAGATATCTGCAACATGTATTATTTTATCCTTAGGTACCCAGATTTTCTTGGGTCCTGATTTGTTAGATTTACCAAAATTCTAGTTGAATTTTGGTTTCACAGAGTACTTACTGCTAGTGTATTTAATATCATGTGTGTGACCATACACAAAATGTGAATTCAGAGGAGTGTGTTTAATGGTTAAGTCCATGACATTCTTTGGTGTAGGAACCTAACCTTGGTATCCTATTCCTTTCCTGCCGTTTCTGCTAACTCCATAGATCATTGAATCCATTTTGCTTCTATCTATGCTTTTAGCAAGGAACTTCTGGAAACTGCTTCTATCTAGTCTATTGTTGAGATTTTTTTTATTCCAATGGATGGTAGACTTGTCATTTTGGAAGGTAGTTTTTTGTTGAGATTTTTGTTACTCCAATGGATGGTAGCTTGTTATTATGGAAGGTAGTCTATTGTCGAGATTTTTGTTACCCAAATGGATGGTAGCCTTATAATTATGGAAGGTAGTCTGTTGTAGAGATTTTTTTACTCCAATGGATGGTAGCATTTTCATTATGGAAGGTAGTCTGTCCTTGAGATTTCTGATACCCCAATGGATTGTAGCCTTGTCATTATGGAAGATAGTTTGTTGTTCAGATTTTTGTTACTCTAATGGATGCTAGCCTTGTCATTATGGAAGGTAGTCTATTGTCAAGATTTTTGTTATTCCAATGGATGGTAACCTTGTCATTATTGAAAGTAGTCTTTTTTCTAGATTTTTGTTACTCCAATGGAAGGTAGCCTTGTCATTATTGAAGGTGGTCTGTTGTCGATATCTTTGTTACTCCAATGGATGGTAGCCTTGTCATTATGGAAGGTAGTCTATTGTCGAGATTTTTTTTATTCCAATGGATGGTAGCCTTGTCATTATTGAAGGTAGTCGGTCGTTGAGATTTCTGTTACTCCAATGGATAGTAGCCTTGTCATTATGGAAGGTAGTCTATTGTAGAGATTTTTGTTACTCCAATGGATGGTAGCCTTTTCATTATGGAAGGTAGTATGTCCTTGAGATTTCTGTTACTCCAATGGATTGTAGCCTTGTCATTATGGAAGATAGTTTTTTGTTCAGATTTTTGTTACTCTAATGGATGCTAGCCTTGTCATTATGGAATGTAGTCTATTGTCGAGATTTTTGTTATTCCAATGGATGGTAACCTTGTCATTACAGAATGTAATCTTTTGTCTAGATTTTTTTACTCCAATGGATGGTAACCTTGTCATTATTGAAGGTGGTCTGTTGTCGATATCTTTGTTACTCCAATGGATGGTAGCCTTGTCATTATGGAAGGTAGTCTATTGTCGAGATTTTTGTTATTCCAATGGATGGTAGCCTTGTCTTTATTGAAGGTAGTCGGTCGTTGAGATTTCTGTTACTCCAATGGATTGTAGCCTTGTCATTATGGAAGATAGTTTGTTGTTCAGATTTTTGTTACTCTAATGGATGCTAGCCTTGTCATTATGGAAGGTAGTCTATTGTCGGGATTTTTGTTATTCCAATGGATGGTAACCTTGTCATTATGGAATGTAGTCTTTTGTCTAGATTTTTGTTACTCCAATGGATGATAGCCTTGTCATTATGGAAGGTAGTATTTTTTCGAGATTTTTGTTACTCCAATGGATGGTAGCCTTGTCATTATTGAAGGTAGTCTATTGTCGATATCTTTGTTACTCCAATGGATGATAGCCTTGTCATTATGCAAGGTAGTCTGTTGTTCAGATTTTTGTTACTCTAATTGATGGTAGCCTTGTCATTATGGAAGGTAGTCTTTTGACGAGAATTTTGTTACTCCAATGGATGGTAGCCTTATCATTATGGAAGGTAGTTTTTTATCGAGATTTTTGTTACTCCAATGGATGGTAGCCTTGTCATTATGGAAGTGGACTATTGTTGAAATTTTTTTTACTCCAATGGATGGTTGGCTTGTCATTATGGAAGGTAGTCGGTTGTTGATATTTCTGTTACTCCAATGGCCGGTAGCGTTGTCATTATGGAAGGTAGTCTGTTGTTCATATTTTTGTTACTCCAATGGATGATAGCCTTGTCATTATGGAATGTAGTCTATTGTCGAGATTTTTGTTGTTCCGATGGATGGTAGCCTTGTAATTATGGAAGGTATTCTGTTGTCGAGATTTTTTTTACTCCAATGGATGGTAGTCTAGTCATTATGGAAGGTAGTCTGTTCAGATTTTTTTTACTCCAATGGATGGTAGCCTTGTCATATGGAAGGTAGTCTGTTGTCTAGAAAATTTTATTCCATTAGATGGTAGTCTTGTCATTATGGAAGGTAGTCTGTTGTTCAGATTTTTGTTACTCCAATGTATGGTAGCCTTGTCATTCCAATGGATGGTAACCTTGTCATTATAAAAGGTAGTCTTTTGTCCAGATTTTTGTTACTCCAATGTATGGTAGCCTTGTCATTATTGAAGGTAGTCTATTATCGATATCTTTGTTACTCCAATGGATGGTAGCCTTGTCATTATGGAAGGTATTCTATTGTTGACATTTTTTTTATTCCAATGGATGGTAGCCTTGTCATTATGGAAGGTAGTTTTTTGTCGAGATTTTTGTTACTCCAATGGATGGTAGCTTGTCATTATGGAAGGTAGTCTATGGTCGAGTTTTTTGTTACCCAAATGGATGGTAGCCTTGTAATTATGGAAGGTAGTCTATTGTCGAGAAGATTTTTGTTACTCCAATGGATGGTAGCATTTTCATTATGGAAGGTAGTCTAACATTGAGATTTTTGTGACTCCAATGGGTTGTAGCCTTGTCATTATGGAAGGTAGTCGGTTGTTCAGATTTTTGTTACTCCAATGGATGTTGGCCTTGTCATTATGGAAGGTAGTCTGTTGTCGAGATTTTTTTTACTCCAATGGATGGTAGTCATGTCATTATGGAAGGTAGTTTGTTCAGATTTCTGATACTCCAATGGATTGCAGCCTTGTCATTATGGAAGGTAGTCTGTTGTCGAGAATATTTTATTCCATTAGATGGTAGCCTTGTCATTATGGAAGGTAGTCTGTTGTCGAGAATATTTTATTCCATTAGATGCTAGCCTTGTCATTATGGAAGGTAGTATGTTTTTGAGATTTTTGTTATTCCAATGGATGGTAACCTTGTCATTATGAAAGGTAGTCTTTTGTCCAGATTTTTGTTATTCCAATGGATGGTAGCCTTTTCATTATTGAAGGTAGTCTGTTGTCGATATCTTTGTTACTCCAATGGATGGTAACCTTGTCATTATGGAAGGTAGTCTATTGTTGAGATTTTTTTTATTCCAATGGATGGTAGCCTTGTCATTATGGAAGGTAGTTTTTTGTCGAGATTTTTGTTACTCCAATGGATGGTAGCTTGTTATTATGGTAGGTAGTCTATTGTCGAGATTTTTGTTACCCAAATGGATGGTAGCCTTATAATTATGGAAGGTAGTCTGTTGTAGAGATTTTTGTTACTCCAATGGATGGTAGCCTTTTCATTATGGAAGGTAGTCTGTCCTTGAGATTTCTGATACCCCAATGGATTGTAGCCTTGTCATTATGGAAGATAGTTTGTTGTTCAGATTTTTGTTACTCTAATGGATGCTAGCCTTGTCATTATGGAAGGTAGTCTATTGTCGAGATTTTTGTTATTCCAATGGATGGTAACCTTGTCATTACGGAAAGTAGTATTTTTTCTAGATTTTTGTTACTCCAATGGATGGTAGCCTTGTCATTATTGAAGGTGGTCTGTTGTCGATATCTTTGTTACTCCAATGGATGGTAGCCTTGTCATTATGGAAGGTAGTCTATTGTCGAGATTTTTGTTATTCCAATGGATGGTAGCCTTGTCATTATTGAAGGTAGTCGGTCGTTGAGATTTTTGTTACTCCAATGGATAGTAGCCTTGTCATTATGGAAGGTAGTCTGTTGTAGAGATTTTTGTTACTCCAATGGATGGTAGCCTTTTCATTATGGAACGTAGTCTGTTCTTGAGATTTTTGTTACTCCAATGGATTCTAGCCTTGTCATTATGGAAGATAGTTTGCTGTTCAGATTTTTGTTACTATAATGGATGCTAGCCTTGTCATTATGGAAGGTAGTCTATTGTCGAGATTTTTGTTATTCCAATGGATGGTAACCTTGTCATTATTGAATGTAGTCTTTTTCTAGATTTTTGTTACTCTAATGGATGGTAGCCTTGTCATTATTGAAGGTGGTCTGTTGTCGATATCTTTGTTACTCCAATGGATGGTAGCCTTTTCATTATGGAAGGTAGTCTATTATCGAGATTTTAGTTATTCCAATGGATGGTAGCCTTGTCATTATTTAAAGTAGTCGGTCGTTGATATTTCTGTTACTCTAATGGATAGTAGCCTTGTCATTATGGAAGGTAGTCTGTTGTCGAGATTTTTGTTATTCCAATTGATGTTAACCTTGTCATTATGGAAGGTAGTCTATTGTCGAGATTTGTGTTACTCCAATGTATGGTAGCCTTGTCGTTATGGAAGGTAGTCTGTTGTCTAGATTTTTGTTACTCAAATGGATGGTAGCCTTGTCATTATGGAAGGTAGTATTTTGTCGAGATTTTTGTTAATCCAATGGATGGTAGCCTTGTCATTATTGAAGGTAGTCTATTGTCGATATCTTCGTTACTCCAATGGATGATAGCCTTGTCATTATGCAAGGTAGTCTGTTGTTCAGATTTTTGTTACTCCAATTGATGGTAGCCTTGTCATTATGGAAGGTAGTCTTTTGTCGAGAATTTTGTTACTCCAATGGATGGTAGCCTTATCATTATGGAAGGTAGTTTTTTATCGAGATTTTTGTTACTCCAATGGATGGTAGCCTTGTCATTATGGAAGTAGACTATTGTTGAAATTTTTTTTACTCCAATGGATGGTAACCTTGTCATTATGGAAGGTAGTCGGTTGTTGATATTTCTGTTACTCCAATGGACGGTAGCCTTGTCATTATGGAAGGTAGTCTGTTGTTCATATTTTTGTTACTCCAATGGATGATAGCCTTGTCATTATGGAATGTAGTCTATTGTCGAGATTTTTGTTGTTCCAATGGATTGTAGCCTTGTAATTATGGAAGGTATTCTATTGTCGAGATTTTTTTTACTCCAATGGATGGTAGTCTAGTCATTAAGGAAGGTAGTCTGTTCAGATTTTTTTTACTCCAATGCATGGTAGCCTTGTCATATGGAAGGTAGTCTGTTGTCGAGAAAATTTTATTCCATTAGATGGTAGTCTTGTCATTATGGAAGGTAGTCTGTTGTTCAGATTTTTGTTACTCCAATGTATGGTAGCCTTGTCATTCTAATGGATGGTAACCTTGTCATTATGAAAGGTAGTCTTTTGTCCAGATTTTTGTTACTCCAATGTATGGTAGCCTTGTCATTATTGAAGGTAGTCTATTATCGATATCTTTGTTACTCCAATGGATGGTAGCCTTGTCATTATGGAAGGTATTCTATTGTTGACATTTTTGTTATTCCAATGGATGGTAGCCTTGTCATTATGGAAGGTAGTTTTTTGTCGAGATTTTTGTTACTCCAATGGATGGTAGCTTGTCATTATGGAAGGTAGTCTATGGTCGAGATTTTTGTTACCCAAATGGATGGTAGCCTTGTCATTATGGAAGGTAGTCTATTGTCGAGAAGATTTTTGTTACTCCAATGGATGGTAGCGTTTTCATTATGGAAGGTAGGCTGACGTTGAGATTTTTGTGACTCCAATGGATTGTAGCCTTGTCATTATGGAAGGTAGTATGTTGTTCAGATTTTTGTTACTCCAATGGATGCTGGCCTTGTCATTATGGAAGGTAGTCTGTTGTCGAGATTTTTTTTACTCCAATGGATGGTAGTCATGTCATTATGGAAGGTAGTTTGTTCAGATTTCTGTTACTCCAATGGATGGCAGCCTTTTCATTATGGAAGGTAGTCTGTTGTCGAGAATATTTTATTCCATTAGATGGTAGCCTTGTCATTATGGAAGGTAGTCTGTTGTCGAGAATATTTTATTCCATTAGATGCTAGCCTTGTCATTATGGAAGGTAGTATGTTTTTGAGATTTTTGTTATTCCAACGGATGGTAACCTTGTCATTATGAAAGGTAGTCTTTTGTCCAGATTTTTGTTATTCCAATGGATGGTAGCCTTGTCATTATTGAAGGTAGTCTGTTGTCGATATCTTTGTTACTCCAATGGATGGTAACCTTGTCATTATGGAAGGTAGTCTATTGTTGAGATTTTTTTTATTCCAATGGGTGGTAGCCTTGTCATTAAGGAAGGTAGTTTTTTGTCGATATTTTTGTTACTCCAATGGATGGTAGCTTGTTATTATGGAAGTTAGTCTATTGTCGAGATTTTTGTTACCCAAATGGATGGTAGCCTTATAATTATGGAAGGTAGTCTGTTGTAGAGATTTTTGTTACTCCAATGGATGGTAGCCTTTTCATTATGGAAGGTAGTCTGTCCTTGTGATTTCTGATACCCCAATGGATTGTAGCCTTGTCATTATGGAAGATAGTTTGTTGTTCAGATTTTTGTTACTCTAATGGATGCTAGCCTTGTCATTATGGAAGGTAGTCTATTGTCGAGATTTTTGTTATTCCAATGGATGGTAACCTTGTCATTACGGAAAGTAGTCTTTTTCTAGATTTTTGTTACTCTAATGGATGGTAGCCTTATCATTATTGAAGGTGGTCTGTTGTCGATATCTTTGTTACTCCAATGGATGGTAGTCTTTTCATTATGGAAGGTAGTCTATTATCGAGATTTTTGTTATTCCAATGGATAGTAGCCTTGTCATTATTGAAGGTAGTCAGTCGTTGATATTTATGTTACTCTAATGGATAGTAGCCTTGTCATTATGGAAGGTAGTCTGTTGTCGAGATTTTTGTTATTCCAATTGATGTTAACCTTGTCATTATTGAAGGTAGTCTAGTGTCGAGATTTGTGTTACTCCAATGTATGGTAGCCTTGTCGTTATGGAAGGTAGTCTGTTGTCGAGATTTTTGTTACTCAAATGGATGGTAGCCTTGTCTTTATGGAAGGTAGTCTGTCGTTGAGATTTTTGTTACTCCAATGGATGGTAGCCTTTTCATTATGTAAGGTAGTATGTCGTTGAGATTTTTGTTACTCCAATGGTTGGTAGCCTTGTCATTATGGAAGGTAGTCTATTGTCGAGATATTTGTTATTCCAATGGATTGTATCCATGTCATTATGGAAGGTAGTCTTTTGTCGAGATTTTTGTTAATCCAATGGATGGTAGCCTTGTCATTATTAAAGTTAGTCTGTCGTTGAGATTTCTGTTACTCCAATGGATTGTAGCCTTGTCATTATGGAAGGTAGTTTGTTCTTCATATTTTTATTACTCCAATGGATGGTAGCCTTGGGATTATGGAAGGTAGACTATTGTTGAGATTTTTGTTATTCCATTGGATGGTAGCCTTGTCATTATGGAAGGTAGTCTATTGTCGAGATTTTTGTTATTCCGATGAATGGTAACCTTGTCAATATGGAAGGTTGTATTTTGTCGAGATTTTTGTTACTCCAATGGATGATAGCCTTGTAATTATGGAAGGTAGTCTGTTGTCGAGATTTTTGTTACTCCAATGGATGGTAGCCTTGTCATTATGGAAGGTAGTCTGTTGTCGAGATTTTGTTACTCTAATTGATGGTAGCCTTGTCATTATGGAACATAGTCTATTTTCGATATTTTTTTACTCCAATGGATGGTAGCCTTGTCATTATAGAAGGTAGTCGGTTGTTGAGATTTCTGTTACTCCAATGGACGGTAGCCTTGTCATTATGGAAGGTAGTCTGTTGTTCAGATTTTTGTTACTCCAATGGATGATAGCCTTGTCATTGTGGAAGGTAGTCTATTGTCGAGATTTTTGTTATTCCAATGGATGGTAGCCTTGTAATTATGGAAGGTATTCTGCTGTCCAGATTTTTTTTACTCCAATGGATGGTAGTCTTGTCATTATGGAAGGTATTCTGTTCATATTTTTGTTACTCCAATGGATTGTAGCCTTGTCATTACGGAAGGTAGTATGTTGTCGAGCATATTTTATTCCATTAGATGGTAGCCTTGTCATTATGGAAGGTAGTCTGTTTTTTAGATTTTTATTATTCCAATGCATGGTAACCTTGTCAATATGATAGTTAGTCTTTTGTCCAGATTTTTGTTACTCCAATGGATGGTAGCCTTGTCATTATTGAAGGTAGTCTATTGTCGATATATTTCTTACTCCAATGGATGGTAGCCTTGTCATTATGGAAGGTAGTCTATTGTTGAGATTTTTGTAACTCCAATGGATGGTAGTTTGTCATTATGGAAGGTAGTCTATTGTCGAGATTTTTGTTACCCAAATGGATGGTAGACTTATAATTATGGAAGGTAGTTTGTTGTAGAGATTTTTGTTACTCCAATGCATGGTAGCGCTTTCATTATGGAAGGTAGTCTAACGTTGAGATTTCTGTGACTCCAATGGATTTTAGCCTTGTCATTATGGAAGGTAGTCTGATTTTCAGATTTTTGTTACTCCAATGGATACTGGCCTTGTCATTATGGAAGGTAGTCTATTGTCAATAATTTTGTTATTCCAATGGATGGTAACATTGTCATTATGGAAGGTAGTCTTTTGTCTAGATTGTTGTTACTCCAATAGATGGTATCCTTGTCATTATTGAAGGTGGTCTATTATCGATATCTTTGTTACTCCAATGGATGATAGCCTTGTCATTATGCATGGTAGTCTGTTGTTCATATTTTATTTACTCCAAAGGATAGTAGCCTTGCCATTATGGAAGATAGTCTGTTGTCGAGATTTTTGTTATTCCAATGGATGGTAACCTTGTCATTATGTAAGGTAGTCTGTTGTTGAGATTTGTGTTACTCCAATGTATGGTAGCCTTGTCGTTATGGAAGGTAGTCCGTTGTCGAGATTTTGTTACTCAAATGGATGGTAGCCTTGTATTTATGGAAGGTAGTCTGTCATTGAGATTTTTGTTACTCCAATTGATGGTAGACTTGTCATTATGGAAGGTAGTCTGTTGTCAAATTTTTTGTTATTCCAATGGATGGTAACCTTGCCATTATGGAAGGTAGTCTGTTGTCGAGATTTGTGTTACTCCAATGTATGGTAGCCTTGTCGTTATGGAAGGTAGTCTTTTGTCGAGATTTTTGTTACTTAAATGGATGGTAGCCTTGTATTTATGGAAGTTAGTCTGTCGTTGAGATTTTGTTACTCCAATGGATGGTAGTCTTGTCATTATGGAAGGTAGTATGTCGTTGAGATTTTTGTTACTCCAATGGATTGTAGCCTTGTCATTATGGAAGGTAGTCTATTGTCGAGATATTTATTATTCCAATGGATTGTAGCCTTGTCATTATGGAAGGAAGTCTTTTGTCGAGATTTTTGTTACCCAAATGGATGGTAGCCTTGTCATTTTTGAAGTTAGTCTGTCGTTGAGATTTCTGTTACTCCAATGGATTGTAGAATTGTCATTATGGAAGGTAGTTTATTCGTCAGATAGTTGTTACTCCAATGGATGGTAGCCTTGTGATTATGGAAGGTAGACTGTTGTTGAGATTTTTGTTATTCCATTGGATGGGAGCCTTGTCATTATGGAAGGTAGTCTGTTGTCGAGATTTTTGTTATTCTAATGGATCGTAACCTTGTCATTATGGAAGGTAGTATTTTGTCGAGATTTATGTTACTCGAATGTATGGTAGCCTTGTCATTATTAAAGGTAGTTTGTTGTCGATATCTTTGTTATTTCAATGGATGGTAGCCTTGTCATTATGGAAGGTAGTCTATTGTCGAGATTTTTGATACTCCAATGGATGGTAGCCTTGTAATTATGGAAGGTATTCTGTTGTCGAGATTTTTTTTAATCCAATGGATGGTAGTCTTGTCATTATGGAAGGTAGTCTGTTGGCGATATTTTTTTTACTCCAATGGATGGTAGCCTTTTCATTATGGAAGGTAGTCTGTTGTCGAGAATATTTTATTCCATTAGATGGTAGCCTTGTCATTATGGAAGGTAGTCTGTTTTTGAGATTTTTGTTATTCCAATGGATGGTAACCTTGTCATTATGAAAGGTAGTCTTTTTTCCAGATTTTTGTTACTCCAATGGATGGTAGCCATGTCATTATTGAAGGTAGTCTATTGTCGTTATCTTTGTTACTCCAATGGATGGTAGCCTTGTCATTATGGAAGGTAGTCTATTGTTGAGTTTTTTTTATTCCGATGGATGGTAGCCTTGTCATTATGGAAGGTAGTCTATTTTCAAGACTTTTGTTTCTCCAATGGATGGTAGCCTTGTCATTATGGAAGGTAGTCTGTTGTCAAGAATATTATATTCCATTAGATGGTAGCCTTGTCATTATGGAAGGTAGTCTATTTTTGAGATTTTTTATTCCAATGGATGGTAGCCTTGTCATTATGGAAGGTAGTTTTTTGTCGAGATTTTTGTTACTCCAATGGATGGTAGCTTGTCATTATGGAAGGTAGTCTATTGTCGAGATTTTTGTTACCCAAATGGATGGTAGCCTTATAATTATGGAAGGTAGTCTGTTGTAGATATTTTTGTTTCTACAATGGATGGTAGCATTTTCATTATGGAAGGTAGTCTAACATTGAGATTTCTGTGACTCCAATGGATTGTAGCCTTGACATTATGGAAGTTAGTCATTTGTTCAGATTTTTGTTACTCCAATGGATGCTGGCCTTGTCATTATGGAAGGTAGTCTATTATCGATATTTTTGTTATTTCAATGGATGGTAACATTGTCATTATGGAAGGTAGTCTTTTGTCTAGATTGCTGTTACCCCAATAGATGGTATCCTTGTCATTATTGAAGGTGGTCTATTATCGATATCTTTTTTACTGCAATGGATGATAGCCTTGTCATTATGCATGTTAGTCTGTTGTTCATATTTTTGTTACTCCAATGGATAGTAGCCTTGCCATTATGGAAGATAGTCTGTTGTCGAGATTTTTGTTATTCCAATGGATGGTAACCTTGTCATTATGGAAGGTAGTCTGTTGTTGAGATTTGTGTTACTCCAATGTATGGTAGCCTTGTCGTTATGGAAGGTATTCTGTTGTCGAGATTTTTGTTACTCAAATGGATTGTAGCTTTGTATTTATGGAAGGTAGTCTGTCGTTGAGATTTTTGTTACTCCAATTGATGGTAGACTTGTCATTATGGAAGGTAGTATGTTGTAAAATTTTTTGTTATTCCAATGGATGGTAACCTTGCCATTATGAAAGGTAGTCTGTTGTCGAGATTTGTGTTACTCGAATGTATGGTAGCCTTTTCGTTATGGAAGGTTGTCTTTTGTCGAGAATTTTTTTACTCAAATGGATAGTAGCCTCGTATTTATTTAAGGTAGTATGTCGTTGAGATTTTTGTTACTCCAATGGATGGTAGCCTTGTCATTATGGAAGGTAGTCTATTGTCGAGATATTTGTTATTCCAATGGATTGTAGCCTTGTCATTATGGAAGGAAGTCTTTTGTCGAGATTTTTGTTACCCAAATGGATGGTAGCCTTGTCATTTTTGAAGTTAGTCTGTCGTTGAGATTTCTGTTACTCCAATGGATTGTAGAATTGTCATTATGGAAGGTAGTTTATTCGTCAGATATTTGTTACTCCAATGGATGGTAGCATTGTAATTATGGAAGGTAGATTGTTGTTGAGATTTTTGTTATTCCATTGGATGGGAGCCTTGTCATTATGGAAGGTAGTCTGTTGTCGAGATTTTTGTTATTCCAATGGATCGTAACCTTGTCATTATGGAAGGTAGTATTTTGTCGAGATTTCTGTTACTCGAATGTATGGTAGCCTTGTCATTATTAAAGGTAGTTTGTTGTCGATATCTTTGTTATTTCAATGGATGGTAGCCTTGTCATTATGGAAGGTAGTCTATTAAAGAGATTTTGGATACTCCAATGGATGGTAGCCTTGTAATTATGGAAGGTATTCTGTTGTCGAGTTTTTTTTTTAATCAAATGGATGGTAGTCTTGTCATTATGAAAGGTAGTCTATTGGCGATATTTTTTTTACTCCAATGGATAGTAGCCTTGTCATTATGGAAGGTAGTCTGTTGTCGAGAATATTTTATTCCATTAGATGGTAACCTTGTCATTATGAAAGTTAGTCTTTTGTCCAGATTTTTGTTACTCCAATGGATGGTAGCCATGTCATTATTGAAGGTAGCCTATTGTCGTTATCTTTGTTACTCCAATGGATGGTAGCCTTGTCATTATGGACGGTAGTCTATTATTGAGATTTTTTTTATTCCGATGGATGGTAGCCTTGTCATTATGGAAGGTAGTCTATTTTCAAGACTTTTGTTTCTCCAATGGATGGTAGCCTTGTCATTATGGAAGGTAGTCTGTTGTCAAGAATATTTTATTCCATTAGATGGTAGCCTTGTCATTATGGAAGGTAGTCTGTTTTTGAGATTTTTGTTATTCCAATGGATGGTAACCTTGTCATTATGAAAGGTAGTCTTTTGTCCTGGTTTTTGTTATTCCAATGGATAGTAGCGTTTTCATTATGGAAGGTAGTCTAACGTTGAGATTTTTGTTACTCCAATGGATTGTAGCCATGTCATTATGGAAGGTAGTCTGATGTTCATATTTTTGTTACTCCAATGGATGCTGGCCTTGTCATTATGGAAGGTAGTCTATTATCGATATTTTTGTTATTCCAATGGATGGTAACATTGTCATTATGGAAGGTAGTCTTTTGTCTAGATTGTTGTTACTCCAATAGATGGTATCCTTGTCATTATTGAAGGTGGTCTATTGTCGATATCTTTGTTACTCCAATGGATGATGGCCTTGTCATTATGCATGGTAGTCTGTTGTTCAGATTTTTGTTACTCCAATGGATAGTAGCCTTTCCATTATGGAAGATAGTCTGTTGTTGAGATTTTTGTTATTCCAATGGATGGTAAACTTGTCATTATTGAAGGTAGTCTATTGTTGAGATTTGTGTTACTCCAATGTATGGTAGCCTTGTCGTTATGGAAGGTAGTCTGTTGTCGAGATTTTTGTTACTCAAATGGATTGTAGCCTTATATTTATGGAAAGTAGTCTGTTGTTGAGATTTTTATTACTCCAATGGAGGGTAGCCTTGTCATTATGGATTGTAGTCTGTTGTTGAAATTTTTGTTATTCCAATGGATGGTAACCTTGTCATTATGGAAGGTAGTCTATTGTCGAGATTTGTGTTACTCCAATGTATGGTAGCCGTGTCGTTGTGGAAGGTAGTCTTTTGTCGAGATTTTTGTTACTCAAATGGATGGTAGCCTTGTATTTATTTAAGGAAGTCTGTCGTTGAGATTTTTTTTACTCCAATGGAAGGTAGTCTTGTCATTATCGAAGGTAGAATGTCGTTGAGATTTTTGATACTCCAATGGATTGTTGCCTTGTCATTATGGAAGGTAGTCTATTGTCGAGATATTTGTTATTCCAATGGATTGTAGCCTTGTCTTTATGGAAGGAAGTCTTTTGTCGATATTTTTGTTACCCAAATGGATGGTAGCCTTGTAATTATGGAAGGTATTCTGTTGTCGAGATTTTTTTTACTCCAATGGATGGTAGTCTTGTCATTATGGAAGGTAGTCTGTTGGCGATATTTTGTTTACTCCAATGGATGGTAGCCTTGTCATTATGGAAGGTAGTCTGTTGTCAAGAATATTTTGTTCCATTAGATGGTAGCCTTGTCACTCTGGAAGGTAGTCTGTTTTTGAGATTTTTGTTATTCCAATGGATAGTAATCTTGTCATTATGAAAGGTAGTCTTTTGTCCAGATTTTTGTTACTCCAATGGATGGTAGCCTTGTCATTATTGAAGGTAGTATATTGTCGATATCTTTGTTACTCCAATGGCTGGTAGCCTTGTCATTATGGAAGGTAGTCTATTGTCGAGAATATTTTATTCCATTAGATGGTAGCCTTGTCACTGTGGAAGGTAGTCTATTGTTGAGATTTTTTTTATTCCAATGGATGGTAGCCTTGTCATTATGGAAGTTAGTTTTTTGTCGAGATTTTTGTTACTCCAATGGATGGTAGCTTGTCATTATGGAAGGTAGTCTATTGTCGAGATTTTTGTTACCCAAATGGATGGTAGCCTTATAATTATGGAAGCTAGTCTGTTGTAGAGATTTTTGTTACTACAATGGATGGTAGCGTTTTCATTATGGAAGGTAGTCTAACATTGAGATTTTTGTGACTCCAATGGATTGTAGCCTTGACATTATGGATGGTAGTCATTTGTTTAGATTTTTGTTACTCCAATGGATGCTGGCCTTGTCATTATGGAAGGTAGTCTATTATCGATATTTTTGTTATTTCAATGGATGGTAACATTGTCATTATGGAAGGTAGTCTTTTGTCTAGATTGTTGTTACTCCAATATATGGTATCCTTGTCATTATTGAAGGTGGTCTATTGTCGATATCTTTTTTACTCCAATGGATGATAGCCTTGTCATTATGCATGTTACTCTGTTGTTCATATTTTTATTACTCCAATGGATAGTAGCCTTGCCATTATGGAAGATAGTCTGTTGTCGAGATTTTTGTTATTCCAATGGATGGTAACCTTGTCATTATGGAAGGTAGTCTGTTGTTGAGATTTGTGTTACTCCAATGTATGGTAGCCTTGTCGTTATGGAAGGTATTCTGTTGTCGAGATTTTTGTTACTCAAATGGATTGTAGCCTTGTATTTATGGAAGGTAGTCTGTCGTTGCGATTTTTGTTATTCCAATTGATGGTACCCTTGTCATTATGGAAGGTAGTCTGTTGTCGAGATTTGTGTTACTCCAATGTATGGTAGCTATATCGTTATGGAAGGTAGTCTGCTGTCGAGATTTTTGTTACTCAAATGGATGGTAGCCATGTATTTATGGAAGGTAGTCTATCGTTGAGATTTTTGTTACTCCAATGGATGGTAGTCTTGTCATTATGGAAGGTAGTATGCCGTTGAGATTTTTGTAACTCCAATGGATTGTAGCCTTGTCATTATGGAAGGTAGTATATTGTCGAGATATTTGTTATTCCAATGGATGGTAGCCTTGTCATTATGGAATGTAGTCTGTTGTTGAAATTTTTGTTATTCCAATGGATGGTAACCT